>CM067850.1:5752536-10752536 GCA_034638295.1 Phortica okadai
TTTGCGCTCTTATTTAAACAGCAACAACAACACAATAATCATTCCCAGAATTGAAGACCTGTTTTTATGAACTTGACCTTAATTTTGTTTAGACTATGTCTCGGAGTCTGTTCGCATGTCGTCGTTCTTGTTATTGTGGTGGTGTTCGCTGCCTATCACTGTCACTTGATAAGCAGATTCGCTAATTTCGGCTATAAAATGCGCGTGTTGTCGTTTAGTGAGCTTCAGTTGTAATCTGTATACTGTACGAGTCAGTTGCTTGTACTTTTTCTTAATAAATTTTATTTAAACAGTAAAAACAAACATGAAATTCTTCGGCATCTGTTTTTTGCTCTTGGCTTTGTGCGCCGCTGCATTTGCGCTTAAAGATCGTAAGTATTTTGTTTGTTAACTTGGCACAAATAGCGGCAAATTAAATATTTTAATATTTCATCTTATAGCGATCTGTGGCGAATCTTTTGGCGATCTGGGCAATTGCCGTGGTTTGATTAAAAATTGGTCATACAACGCAAAGTCGAACTCCTGTGATGAATTCATGTATGGCGGCTGCCAAGGCAACAACAATCGCTTCCTCACATTGGCTGAATGTGAAGTTAAATGCAAAGAATAACTTTACCCCTATAAAATGTTTGTTAATAAATAAAAAAAAAAGTATTTGAATTGTTAAATTTTTGTGTTTTGTGCTAAAGAAAGAAAGTGAATATTTTTAAAACCCGAATTTGCAGAGTATCTACAAAATACACACATGTGCATATTTAGATAATTTTTAAATTCAAAAAAAT
The DNA here is from genome assembly GCA_034638295.1 of Phortica okadai. Lineage (NCBI taxonomy): Eukaryota > Metazoa > Arthropoda > Insecta > Diptera > Drosophilidae > Phortica > Phortica okadai. Next base: position 5,753,319 of record CM067850.1, read on the forward strand.
CTTTGATTTGATGATGAAAAAACGATTTGTTTTGTTTTTAATTATTATTGAATTTATTTCCCTTTAATTAACTTTAAATATTTCATTAATTGTTTCTGTTTCTAGATACATACATTATTGATCACTTAAGATTACCTTGTGTGTGTGTGTGTTTGTGTAAGCATGTTTTTTTTTTTTTGTGATTCTGTGCCTAAACTAAAGGTATTAAACTGTCTTTGTGTGTTTAATTGTTTGTATTTATTGTAATTGTTTAACTTGAATGCTATACTAGAATTATTGAATATGTTTCTTAGATAAAGTCAAAATTGTATGTATGTATATATATGTATATATAATTCTATATTGTATTGCAACGTTCGCCATTGTATTGATTTGTGGCAGAACTCTTTAAATATTTTGAAATCCTTAAATTTTTGTATTTCGATTTAATTCTTTCTTACTTTAAAATATACGAAAAGCTTATTGATTTCTCAAACGAGGCACATGCCTTTAAGCCAACAAACTGCCGAGACACTCTGAGTCGTCGTACCTTCTTTATGTGTATCCCAAAAGAGTTCAATTAGGCGCTGGTTTACAAGCGTTCTAATATTATTATTGTATGGGTTGAGCTAATTAATAGATATATGTATATAAACGCTAATAGATCGTAACTAATACAAGAACTTAAAAAGTGCTTACACCGCTAGAAATCTAATGTATTCAAATATTTATAAGTTTTTATATCGAGAATTTTCATAAAAGCTAAGAGCAGCTCTTCATGCGCCAGCATTCTATTCGCTCTTGGTGATGATGGCGTTGGCCAGACCACCGCCATTGATGCTTGTGCTTACAGGCGGCGATGGCGACGACGAATCGTGCCGCGATGCGCCCTGACTATGCGTCGGCGTTGTGGGCGGCGAAAGGGTCGAGTTCTGCTGCAGCTGTTGCAAGTGCTGCTGATGTGCATGATGCTGCTGCTGCTGCTGCTGATGGTGATTATGTTGTGACTGCTGATGTTGCTGGTAAGCAGAAGATTCAGACATATCCAAAATGGATGTGGCGGCCGACGATACCGGTGTAGTCGAGCCGGCAGAGGCAGCGGCTGCGGCGCCAAGGCCATTCATGGTGCTAGCGGTCATATCCTGTGCCTCGTTCTTTAAACGTAATGCGGCAATGTTATTATTGTTGATGTTGTTGTTGTTGCTGCTGTTGCCGCTCAAGGCCGGATGATGGAATGAGAGCGGCGGCAAATGCAGCCCTGGAAAGGCAAGTCCAGCTGCAGCAGCGGCATGTAGCGACTGTAGTAACGCGGCGGAGTGTTCCTGCGCCTTGCGACGCAATTCGGCAACGGAGTTGGTGCGTGGATCATGACCGCCGCTGTTGTTGTTTGTGTTGCTGCCATGATTGTGATTGTGATTGCTTGCGCCAATCGATTTGGGTGAATCCGGTGAGCTGGCCGCCGAGGAGGAGGACACGGGCACTGTTAGAGGCGCAACGGGCGGCGGTGGCGGCTTCAAGGGGCAACACGAGCATAGACTTTGAAAGGGCGACACGCCTGAAACGAAGGAAAAATTGAAAATTTTCAATATTAAAGTGTTGCGACAAGACAAGAAGATAAAAATCAATTCGTTCGTTGATTGATGACACTTCGTGGGCGGCAGGTGCATCAAACGATATTATTTTATTAAAAAAAAAAAAGAGAAATAATAATGTAATAATTTTCGACATCAAATCAGTTGATGCGCTGATTGACAGTCATCGAAGCCATTAGCAGAGTAATTGAGTACGAACGAATACCGTCGGGAGTTGTGCCAACACACACAGAAGCTCTTTTGTCTTAAATTCTTGATACGCGCACTCACCTTTTAAGCCCGGAAAGAGCGGCTGATGCGTGAATTGTGAGCTGAGCGTTGCCAAGTGTGGCGGCAAAAAGAATGGTGGATGATTTGCCGTGCGTTGTACGCCGGCGGCGGCAGCAGCGGCGACCGCGGCACTCGAGACAACGGCACTTTGTTCGTTCAGCACTGGACGAAAGCCACAATTGCTGCAAGTAGAATTGAAGGGAAAATATTTAAATATTATTATGAATTTTAGAAAAAATCTAAATTATTGTTTGATAGTTCTTTTGATACTTAATTTAATAATAATGTTTCTCAGTTTTGAAAAAGGCACGCGACCCGCATTGAAAACTCAGATATTCATATATCTAAGCGCCGATAAGAGAATCAAAACTTATACATCGCATATGAAAATAAAAATATTCGTTTGAAAAAATAAAAAATGAAAAAAAATACGAAAAACAAACATGTTGCATAAACAAAATAACATCAACACAAACAACAGCAACAGAAGCCGTTTTAATTAACTCTTAATTGAAATAAATTAAAACATTTTTATGCGTAATTGCATTATTATTAATAAACCTAAATATTTGTATATCATTGTCAGTCGTTCGTTAGCTGTTTGGCATGAGATCGTGGCGCGAGTGGCATCATCATCATCATCATTGTAGTTATCATTATCATGCATAGGCGCTACTGTTGGCTGGGATCCCATGTTGGACTACAGCAACAATAACAACAACAACAACAGTGGCAGCATCACTTAAATGCTTAATTGAATGAAATATATATTTGTATGTCGTATAGGTCGCATACCATAGTCCAATATATTTCACCAGTCAGCCAGCCAGCCAGCCAACCAACCGCCCGACCACCCTCGAGCGCCGAGGCCAGCTAGACAACGGTTCTCGGTGCTCTGTTAATGCAATTTAAATTTTAATTGATAAGTGTCCCAACATTTTTGTCGAATACATGTTGGCAAGTCTATTATTGTGCTCGCATACATAATCCATTAATAAAATTATTTTTTTAATTGTGCTTAATTTTTATTACTACTTGTGTTGGTTAACTTTAAGACTTCATAAATCATAGAATTGATGCTCTTAGCACAAAATAACCAAAAAAAAAAAAACAGCCAAAGTATTTTATGAACCTCAAAATGACAAGCATTCAATTCCATTAGAGAAATCTCTGCAAATCCTATGAAAGAGCCAACATTTCAAGCCTAATACAAAACGACAGGCGCTAATCTTGTGTTGCAAGCCGGAAACCAAACCGAATCGTTACAGCCAAAATTGAATCTAAACGAGTCGCCGCGTAAAAAGCCGCTCAATTTATATAATATTTTTTTATTTCCATTTTTTTTTTTCAATTTGGTTTTGTGTCTCTTTTCATTTATTCATACAAAGTCGCATGTATTTTTTCCTTCAATGAATTTAGACATTATAAAAATTGAATTTACTTTTATTTGCCTTCTCTCTCAATGAAACAGAATATAAATAAAAATAAAAAAAGAATTCAAACTGGACGTAAGCCTCCTGGGAGCGTCACCCCATCTTGGCGCCTTCGTTTAAGTTATGTACTTCGACAAATGTCTGTTGGCACCACAAATGCAAATATCTCTAAAATTTAATAATTCTTAGTGTACGGCGCACTCAACGCCCACACCATTACCGCCCAATCTCTGATTCTGGCCAGGCTAATCGAGTTGCCGGCGTTGTGTGCTGCCCGACATGAGGAAATTTTGTTGGCCACTCGAATGACTTTTTTTTTTGTTGGTGGTTTGTGTCGCGTTTTCGCGATTTACGTTTTTAATTTTCTTTTTTCTCCGTTTATTTTTTTTAGACGCTCGTTTTTGCCGCTGCCTGTGGTCGTCGAGATTTTCAGCTCGTTGTCAGTTAAGGTTTCGCCAGTTGGTAAAAATGTTTTATGAAAGAGAATACGGAATGCGTTTTTGCGTTTATTTTGAAAATTGTTTTGCAACCAAACCATAGAACAGCGAATGTTTACGGATAGCAAAGCTTAAAGGTTTCAAGTGAAATATCTTTAAAATGATTTAATTTAAAAAAAGAATATAAAAATTGGTTTCCAAGTTGATTTGTGGTTTGCCATTTCGAAATCAACAATCAACTATACAGATATTAATCTAGAGAGATCTATTTGATCCTCTTAAATTTCTGTCTATCTAAAAGGAATATTATAATTAAATTCTGTAAGATTTTCTATTTTTCACATTTAATATTAAATTATTTTCAGTAAATTCTCGCTCTACTTTATTTTTTATAGACTCTATATGAGTCTAAGTCGCTGCCTGCCTTCACTCGTAATTGCGCTTGAGCTCCTACTTGAAAATATACAAATTCAACAAACGAATGAGCGAATGAATGGAATAAAAAATGAAATGAAAAAAAAAAAAGCAAGTGAAGAAGGCAGAAAAGCAAGCAAGTAACTTAAATGTTTGCGTATAATTAAGCACTCATCCTTTGGTCGTAATTAAATTTTGCATGTGCACATCAACAGCTCTGCAAATTTATAGCCCTAAGCAGCAGCGGCAGCAGCAGCGAACCCCGACTCAACTGTTGGCAGCTTGTCTGTTTGTCTGTCCGAGTACAAGTTAGGAGCGTCGACGGTTGTCATCGTGCAAATGCCACACTCAAAATTTGCCCCACAGTCAATGCGAGGGAGCTAAGCAAGTGCAAATGGTTGTCTGTGTGTGTGTGTGTGTGTGTGTGTGAGTAGCACAGCGTCTATCTCGCTTATACACGTGCACTAATTAAGCCATTCGAAAAGCTCAAGTGTTGTCGTTGAGCTCGTTAGTTAGTGTAGGATGCCGCGTCTTCTTCCACTTCGCTGAGTACAAAAACTTTTGCTCTAATATACATAACTGCGGGATGAGTCTTGAGGCATTACATCTTGCTTTCTTTTTTTGTTCCTAGACAACTTTTTACGACATTTGTCTGTCTGTCAATGTCAGCAGTATATATAATATAGCTATTCCACTTGCACTTATTTTGTTCTCTGGCACGCCCTGAAAAATCTCAATTTTTCTTAAAATTTTCGCACTTTTTTTTTTTTTTTTTTTTGTTGTTGGTTTTTGTATGACTGTGATTCGGGTTAAACTTTGTCGTGCCTTATAAGCGATTTCAAAAACCGCAAACCACAACTTTTTCCAGAGTCAACACAGGACTAAGTTTTCATACATTAATTAATTTTTACACATTCGTTCATTTTTGTGTGCCTTTTCATCTCTACCGCCCGCCACCACCCTGCATTCTTTCAGTCACTTGTCTGTTTGATGTGTGGTTATGCTTGGTTTTTTTTTTGATTTTGTTTTAAGCAAATTTTTTCTGTAAACATTTTAATACTAACAAATTAAACTTGAGTAATCAACACCTTTTGCTGGCACGCGGAGTCGCCGTGGCTCTGTTATCTGTTTGCCGTGAATATTAGCGGAGCGGAGAATTATGTTGGTAAACTTTGTTGTTGTTGATTTATTTTTTTTTTTTTTTGCAGCCACAATGTTGCCAGATTAGCTTTTTCAACTGTCGAGTCAAACTTAATTTCCGCATGCAAGCTGAGCGCCTACTTCGGGACACACATGCTCACCCAGCCTCCGATTCCAACCCAACCAACCAAGCCAAAGTAGACATGATTTGCACGTGCCAGAAATGATTTGCTGTGTGCGGTGGAACTTTTGACTGATGATGGGCAAAGGCGAAGGCGCGTCTCGTATAATAAATGCCGCAAGCAGTGAAAATTACTCTATATTATCATCATCATCATCATAATCAACTAAAGATGTTGCTGATGATGAGGTAGACAACGGAGATGTTGATAATGTTAATGATGGCACGAGAGGCGCTGACAAAGGCAAAGACGAAGAGGCTTATTTTAATTGCATGATGAATATTAAAATATTTGCTTAATTTATTATTCAAGCATTCGTGCCGTGCGCGCGCTTATATGCTGAAAAGTTAACCTGCTCTCGACGTTAGTCGCGGCAAATACCAAAAGCCAACGGTAAACATACATACATATAACGTGTATCTTGTATCTTGTGCACATAAAGGCAGTCAGGTGTATGCTAAGATGATTATGCGTACATACATAAATATATATAGCGCTTTATTATATTCTAATAGAGTTAAGTTGCCAAAAATATGCATATGCGCTTTGCCTTTTATTGCCAGATTTAATTAAACGGAAGCATATTTAATTTGTAGGAATTTGTTATCGTTTTTATTTGAATGTTTTGAATTTTAAAGCGCCATTAATTAATATAAATTCAATCAAGTCAAAATATTTAGTATACAAAAGAAGCTATTAAATAAATAGACAACAAAAATATTTTATCACTCAATTCTTCTTCATTTCGAACTTTGAGTTATTTTGAAGACTCAAATGGCATTAGAAAAAAAATTAATATAAAACCAACAAATAAAACAAGGCACTCCAAATTTAATTGGGCGTAAACCAAGGGTGTTTTGTGTTCATTAAAAATCAAACGGTGCGGCATCTGAAACCTTATGGCGAGAACTAGAGACGTCACGACATATTGCATAAAAAAAGGCGCAGTAGCGAACAAGTAACAGCAAAAAGCGCACAATGGGCGGTCGCTCATCAATGGCCGTGGCCGTGACTGTGGCAGAAGAGGAGCTCGCGGCAGCCGAGCACTGCGGGCGGTCCTTTGACGCTGCTTGAACCTGCGCAGCGTTGGCCAAACAAAAGCAACGCGATGTGTCAACGCGCTCGCACAAAAGGATAATGGCAGTTAAGTTCAACTGAAATCAAATCGCTTCAACTGCAAACTGAGATGCGCGTACAGCCCACAAGTTGTAAAGAACTGAAAAAAAAAGCATGTTGATGATGATGTTGAGGACAATCGCCGGCAATCATGTATGCACGCCCCGCTGAATCATGTCCTGTGCGTGCGTTTGTGTTTTTTTTTGTTGCTTTTGTTGGCTTTTGCCAATAATGATTCCGCTTTGGTTTTTTTAGTCTTTGTTTGTTTTGTTCAACACTCGAATCGATTTGCTTTTGCTTTGGCTGCTTTGATTTTGTTATTCTAATGTGTCTCAATGTGTGACGTCGGATTTCCGGACTTTCTTTATCTATTCAGTGATGCGATTCCAATATTACTTCTGATTGCAATCATGCGTTACAACGAAAACATTTATCATCGCATTAGCTATGCAGACAGTTGACAATGGAATGTATCTCCCTTTCTTGGAATATTTCGTATATTTTTGAAGATAAAAAATGATTGTTAAAGTGCAATATCAAAAAAAGAAGAACATTTCTTATACTTTTAGCAACAAATTTCAAGATTTTAGAGCTTTTGCAGTTGTATAAAAATATTACGTAAACACAAAAATAAGAAGATGATGAAATATTTCAATTTTTAATCGCCTTTTGAGCTCAGCAACCTTTGTATAACATTTTAAATGCAACTCACATGCAAGCAACCCTCATCAAGATATTAAATTGAAAACTTCATTACAACCCCCCTCCAGCTTCTTTGGCATTATGAAACCACGGCAATTTCTGTATAACGATCTGCTAATTGCATTCGTGTCATTAAGCTTCCACTTACAATGGAATTAAGCAAACAAACAATAAATTTATGGCAAGTGTCGCATTTTGTCGTCAATTTGACAACAACACCAGCAACAACAACAACAACAACAACAACATGAAAAGGACTAACGTCTGTTATAAAAACAAGTAGTAACATAAAAAAATTTAAGTGTACGTAAGGACGAACAAAGGCAATTGAAGCCGAAAAAAAAACACCCCAACAATAAAGACTTCATCATGAGCTTCATTTCATGCACAAATATTTACAAATCTGCTCATGCACTGGTCGTAGATACTTGTGACAAGCAGACAGACAGAGAGACGCTGCAAATGTCACCCCTATTAAGGCCGGAAAAGATCATGTATGAAGAAGCAAAAGCGGCGACTCGTCTAAATTAGCAATTGATTGTTAGGGTGGCGGCGTGCGTATGTTGATGAGGTTTTCAAGAGCTAGTGAGAAATGTTTTGGAAGGGAGATGGGAGACGGGTGGCAGTAACTAAACGGAATTGGCAATGAAATTAGTGCAGAAAATAGTAGCACGTCTGGCATTGTTTTTGGCAAATGTCGCAGTTGTGTTGCTAATGTCATTATCTTGCGACTAAGGCTAAAACCAACAACAACAACAAGCAAAATAAAGGCTCTGCAGAATCATGTGAAACGACTTGCCATGGGTAATTGAGCAACGCCGCATGCCGAGCGCGAAGCGGAAGGCGTTTACTTAATGTTTTGTAGATACCAAAAATGAAATATAAATTCCATTGGACAACACATCCGGCCAAAGAACGGCAAACGGAAGCCGTATGCGCAGCGGAAACATTTAGAGACGTAGCAAGGACTAAGCACAGTAGCAAAGAGAACAGAACAGAAGAGCTAGAAGAAGGTTGAAGTCAACAGACAGTGAAAAAATATCAGTGGGCAAACACTAATGACGCTGAATTGATGGCACGTGCAACGCTCATTCGAAGCGATAATCACAAACGGATGAGCATGAAGCTAAGTGTTTACAATTGAAAACATTTGCGAGATTTCGAGAAGCGATTGTTTTTTTTTTTTTCTTTTTTGTTTGATTAAAGTTAATGCGATTAGGTAAATTAATGTTGCTAACAAAGGCAAGGAATTTCACTTACGTGTCACTGGCAAAAGTGCCAAAGATATGCGAACCGAAGGCGGCGGCCGCTGCTGCCGATGGCGTGGCATGCAAGGCCACTGATGCGACCGACGTGGGCGTGGGCGTCGACGATGAGGTCGTCGATGCATTCGAGACAGCTGAGGCATGCAGTGCGGCATTGGCCAGGCGTGAGCTTGTGGTCAACGACATAGGGCCGCCAACTTCGATCGGTGAATCGGTATTCCGAGACTCCGACGGACTGTGCTGCGGCGAATGACGCATGCCCGAGGGCGATGGCGAACCGGCGCTAATCGAGCCCACCGATTGCGATGTGGAATGCGTGCGTGCGGTCAAGTGGGTCGAGGACAATGGCCGTTCGTTATCCGAGTCCAAGGCCTGTGGACTGCGTGAGCGTTCAGCGTGCAGACCCATTGGCGGACTGTGTGAGCGTCGCTCACGCGGCTGTTGTTGTTGCTGTTGTTGTTGCTGCTGCTGTTGCTGTTGCTGATGATGATGATGAAGCGTCGTTGCTGGCGGCACATCCATGTCCATGTCATCGTCCAGATCGCCCGTTATGTCCGGCGAGGATTCACGACTGTCGTGTAACTGTTTGAGAAGATTATTTGAGATGTGTGCATTGAATTTGTTTCCGACAATATTTACCTTATCCAAAGAACTTGTGCTTTCGCCATTTTCACGCTTGCGTTGCTCATCCTTGAGGCGTTCCGCTTTACGCCATTTGGCACGTCGATTTTGAAACCAAACCTGTGTGTGTGTGTGTGAGAGTGTGTGGAAAATTGTTTAGAATTGCTTTTGTTAGATTTATATTATTAGTAAAGTTTTGCGACAACCCTATGACTCTACAAACTCTACGCCACGATTCCCAACTGGTATGCATGGCTGCAAGCCAATTGGAAATTGAAAAACTTTGCGCACACACATTTTCAACAATAAATGAGATTTTCCACCTCAGCAACTTTAACAATTTGCTCAGAAATAAAATAAATTTTCAACTTAGATACATGTGTTTGTATATATGATGTTATATACGAGTGTGTGTGTGTGTGTGTGTGTGTGTGTTGCCAACAGCTAAAACAATTCCAATAAGTCAAGCAACAAAAGAAAACAAACAAACAAACAAAAGTCGACTCAATTCAACTTGACTCCTTTCAGCTCCTAACTCGCATCGACTTTCAGTCTTCGTCATCATTATCGTCGTCATCGTCGAAGCCAAAGAAAACAAAATCACATTTTCAATTTATTTAGCTAACAAAGCCAAATTTTGTCGGCTGTAATCAGCGCCTAAATTTAACAAAGCAATTTTTGTGCGAGATTCACCCCCCAGCCCAACACCCCAGCCAGCACGTCCGTCCTGCTGGCGCACATACGCTCTAATGAGCGCCAATCAACTTCATTCGTACATGCGAGTTCGTTCTTATAAGAAGAAACTTTTCCTCGATGTCTTTTGCCTATTCTCAGCTCTGCTCTGCTGACGCCATTTTAGTTCCGGTTACACTGATTCATCTTGATCATAATGTTGTCTTGACTGCTGATAATGATGATGACGTTGTTGATAAAGTCTAATGGGATTTGTTAGCGCATAATCATGCGTTCAGCATGTGCCTCCGACTCCGATTTCCGGTCTCGTATCGTGTGTAGTTTGCTTTGGCTGTGGCGCCATCTTTTTGTACGATTTGCGCCATGTTTATTGTTGGCGTAAGCAAATTTTCTAAACAAAATTCAAATTAGACTGTTGAAGTATGTATGTATGTATGAACAGGATCAGGAGCGGGAGCAGGAACTCTTTGCCAATGCCATTGTAATCATAATATTAGTAAAACAATTTCAGCATTTCGCTGGCGGCCATTTCCGCCGCCATGACTAACACAATGAAGACGAAGACGTTGACTATGTTCATGATAATGATGTTGCAGCGGTGGCAACAATGGCTTGAGTTATGGCACCGCAAGCGGAAATGTTTGTGGGGCCGAGCACAATGCAGCAGCACCACCAACAACAACACGTATAAGGAGCAAGCATAATATAATAAAAGGGAGTGTACCACTTTGTTTTTTTTTCTATTTAGTATGCTTCGTTTTTTCTTCGCTTTTGCTTTACTTTTTTAGCATGCTTTGCGCACTCGTGTAGCAAAGCACCACCACAGCCAACAGCGTCCAAACCACCACCACCACCCACTTGTGGGGTTGCGTCTGCGCCCGCGTACGCCCAACGCTCACACCATTGTTGCTTTTGGTTGACGCCCACCAGTTACTTAATACAATATTTATAGCATAAGCACATTACCAACTCAAACATTTTCTTCTTCATTTTTTTTTCCTCTTTTGTTTTGTTTTGGGGTTGGCGTCTACATTTAACTGCTGTGCTACCCTTTTGCCTGGGGGAGTTCTTTGTCATCGTCAAAAAATCATCATCAACATCATACGCATCAATGTCATCATTATGGTCGCCATAAACATAATCATCAGTTTCGTTATTATGACAGAAATTGAATAATGAAAAACAATTGTTTCGTTTATACATTTGTACGTGTGTGTGTGTGTGTGTGTGTGTGCGCGTTGTTGCCATAATAATTTCATGCACAATTTTACTTTGACTCTGTTTATCTACAATGCATGTATGAGTGTGTGTGTGTGTGTGTGTTAGGTGTCCTGTCTATCATTTGCCCGAAGCGACTTTCTCTCTCCGACCTTTTCCCTACTTTCATTCATATAGAATTCGTGATTTTTCGTGTTTATTCAATACGCTTGGCTTAGTTTGTTGATTGGCTTGAATGTAATTATTTTTTGTTTGGCTTGTTTTTCACAACGCTCGCCCATCTGTACACGTTTATTAATTTTATTCCGCATTCGATATGATTAAATTGATTTGCTATGCAATGTTTTCCCCACAAAATGGAGGTTTATGCCAACTAAGCTATAAAATTCTTCAATAAAATTCTTTTTTTTAGGAATTTGGGAACATGAAACTACCAAATGAACAAAACCTGTTCCAGCGCCGCCCCCAAAAAAATGCCTCAATGCTCAGTACAAAGGAAAATTACAAACTAAGTACCAATAATTGATAATTTATTATAATCAGTCGACGGTAACTCCTTTGAGTTTGGCTTGTGGCATAGTCATAGTTTGTTGTCGCATCATTAGCCACACACACACACACATTGGCTGTTGTCGCCAAGAAAATGCATAGCAGGAAATAGCCGCGGGTTCAGGGGCGTTGAACGCCTTCCAGCGATGCCGACCGACCCGGCAGGCTGCTCACACTGTAATTGCATTTGGTTGAGTAATCCTTTAATGCTGATCCAAGTTGATGGCTAATGCCAATGTGCCACTGTTTCCTTCTGCTATGATTCCGTGCGCATTTCATTGCCGGCGGCGACGACTGAGGTCACAGCGGCTGCGGTGGGAACAACGGTTGCGGCAAAAAAAGGGGTGTTGTGCTTGCGGTAGCCCAATTATTGCCGCTCAGCGTTGCTGCTGCGCTCCTGCAAAGGGTTGCCAGCCAGTCAGAGTATGCGTGTGTGTGTGTGCGTGTGTGAGTGAGTAAAATGCGTTTGATATTAACACATCTGTTCATTCATTCCACTTGAGCTGCCTTGCTGCCAAAGCGGTTTTTCTTCATACTTCGAGTGCCTTGTTTGCGTAAGCTAATAGCGCGCACTTGCCATAATTACAAGTATAAGCAGCGCCCGGCACCAGCATCGTCAATGATTTCTATATATCGCTTGTAATCCCCCCGCCCCTCATCCCTTTTCGGTGGCACTTTTGGCCTTTGTCATTGCGTGTTGAATGTTGCATTTTTGTGTTTGCTTTGTTACCTTTTGTTCGATTTTATTGTTTATTAAATGTAACAATTTTTTATTCACTTTTTTTCGGTTTGTTTGTTGTTGTTTTGCCCGCACATGTTTTGTTACTTATACAACCGCAAATATTTTGTTTGTCTTGCATTGTTCTCGAAATTATTAGCACTTTTGGCTTGAGGCTTTGTTTTTTAATCACAGCCGCACAAACAAATTATGTTGAAGTAGCAATTTTTATGAGCATGCTTGAGCGCAAATTGCTAAGCGATTTGTATGAAATCTAAGTTGAAGTTTGTTAGTTTTGATTTTGAGCTAAGGAACTTGAGAAATTCATGTGAAAAGAAATTTCATGCTTGCCGTTTTGCATTATTTCTTCTTAAAAAATTTCATTGCATACTTGTGGGCGCCGTCTGTAATTGCATGCAACTATTGATTTCCTTTGTATTACAAAGGCTTCAACATTATACACGCTTTTAAAGGATTCAATGAGCTCTACGCTTGATTGAATATTCATTTAAATCAAAAGATACTCAAAACACGACTTAACCATCTTCAAAGCTTATCGTTGTTACATTAAATAAGTGATTTCAATCTATGTAAAAGCGAAATGTTATAATTTTGCGCCAACAATCGAAAATGTATCAAGTTACAATTGCAAACTGGGCAAACGAGCGGGAAATGGCAACAAAAAACGACGACGGCTAACGTACATAATAAATTTTATTATAAAATTTATTTCCGCTTTATGTTTTTTTTTTTCTTTTTTGCTTTCTTGCAATGGAAATGTGTCAAAATGTGGTCGCTGAGCGAGGTAGGCAGACAGAGAGACAGACAGACAGAGAGACAGTCAGAGAGGCTGGCAGGCACCCTCATCAAAATGTTTGGCATTCATTCCATTAACGAAATCCCTGACTGAGCCTGACCGTGTCTGTCTGCCAGGATTGTGAAAAAAACTTGTACACTTTATTTTTTTCTTTTTTTTTTTTACTTGTGTGTAATTTCATAAAGACTTCTCTAAAGTTGTTTACCGCATTTGCTTTGCGGTTTTTCTTACTTTTTTTTACTTTGACATGAGTCAAGTAACTTGTCATGTAATTGTTGTTTGAAGTGAAAGCAAGAAGGCGGCAAAGGAGGTGGTTGTGTTGTGTGTGTGTGTGCCAAATGTGACTAATATTGTTAGAATGACAAGTACACGTGTTTGGGACACGAGACGACAACAACAGAGCAGAACAAGTGTCGCTGTCAAAAAGTTTGCTCAAATTAAATTCAAAGTATCAAGTGTCAAAATTATTGTTTCGATTTACAAGTAAAACGTGTGGGAAACAAAAAAAAAAATAATAATAATAAGTAATAAAAAATGAAAAAATTGTGCAAAAAAAAAGAAAGCAAAAATTAGCTTTACTTGTCTCGAGTGACGTCACTCGTTTCCATGCGCTAATTGCGCCGGAAATAACAGAGGCCAAGTGTAGTTGATGCCACCAAAGTGTTTTAATCACAAGCTAAATATCTGTGTAACCGCCAACTAAGCCCAATCAAGTGTAGCACACACACACACACACACAGACACACACCCACCTGCCTAACAACTTGTTACCTTTATACGTGCCTCATTTGGCAGAATTTCCTCATTAAGTTGTCACATTTTCACTTTGCTCGTTCCTGACGCTACTTAAACATGATATCTGCATAATTTGCTTTATTTATAAAACATTTGTAGTTGCATTACATTACACACAAATTGCCATGTGGGTGTAAATGCTTCCACATGCAACGCAACTCAATGCAACGCTTGCTTGCAACGTGTCCGAGTGCCGCAATTCATCATCGCTCATCGTTTGGCTCAAGTAGTCATTCTTAAGTCTAATCTTGAGCACACTTGCTTTCTCTCTCTCTCTTTCTTGCCAACATTATTCTTGTTGTTGTTAGGGGAAGTCATTGCTGCATTTAATTGTTCTGTTTCCGTGCACTAATCTGACAAATGTAGAGCGTCAATTTTCGCACTCATTTGCATCTTTACATTGTTGTATGCTCATACAACTTTTTCTCTTAAGATTAAGTATATGTGTGTGTTGATTTTCACTTAGAAAGTCAGTCTTGTGTTTTTCGAAAGGTCATAAATGTATAAATATGTGTGCCGGCTACAGATTTATTAGCGTAATGAGTGCTTTTGAATTGCTGGAAATGTGCAAGTTTATGACAAATTAGCACAATCAGCGATATTCACTATTCAGAAAGAGAGATGATGTTCTTTTCAGACTTTTTTTTATTGCCTTCAATACGGATGTTTATCTTTTTTACAGATTTTGCTGAATTTCTTTAAAAATAATCTTTGGTAAAACTCCTCCCAAAGAACTACTGATGGGATCACCCAAAAATTTTGGATATTTTACTAAAAAGTATGATCCCAAATTTGAAGCATCTTTTGCCAATATTCTATTTGCTTATTCTGTATAAATTTAAAGCGAAATAAATAAAAAATATGAAACGAAATGAGTTTTAAGCTGACTTTATTGCATTAAGTGTTGCGTGGTGTGAGACAGCGAGCCAGTTTGATAGCGAGCAAGTGCCAGAGTGCGAGCGAGAAGAAGCCAAGTGAGTTTATCTTTGCATATGCATTATTAATAATGGAGTGAAAGGCTGTCTAAATGCAGAGGGTTGACGATGAAGCTAAGCACGTAGCAAATTTTACTTTTGGATTTTATTTTATTTTTTTTTTGCTTTTTTTCATTCATCATACACCTTTGATCAGCGACCATGACTGTGCGCGCAGCAGCATGAGCCAGCCATTGAATGAAATTTGATACAATTTATGAACTTTTATATTTTTACATAATTTTCTTTGCCCAACTGCGCTTAACCTTTTTCTGATTTAAATTTTGTCTTCGACCCTTTGCAAAAAATAAAATTATGCTTTGCATAATTTCAAATATCTCAAACAGACAGACAGACGGACAACCGAAGTAGTGTACTTTTCTCACCTGTACACGTGCTTCCGTTAGATTAATTTTCATCGCCAGATCCTCACGTGTAAATACATCCGGATAATGGGTCTGTGCAAAGGCCGTTTCCAGTTCCTCAAGCTGCAAAGGACGTTCGTATGAAGAGATTCAAAAGGAGTTGAGATGACGAGGACGACTTACCTGTTGCAGCGTAAAAGTGGTGCGGTTACGTCGCTGCTTGCGACGCACAAAAGTCTCATCGTGTATGGCAGGATGATAGGAGTAGCTGGTATCTGTAAGCAGAAGCAGAAAAGAACAGAAAACCAAGGTAAATATAAAGAAGCTCATGGTCTGGAATAGTGTTGTCTAAGTTTCCTTCTGGTGTTAGCATTAGCTGGCATAATTGAATCTGTTGAGTGCAATCAGTGTGCATGTGTGTGTGGGGTGTGCAATATAATCACCACTAATGCCTGAGACTTTATAATGCTTGTCTAACCAACGCAAGTCCTCTGACTTTGCTAATGTGCTTTGTGTGTGGCATTTTGTAAGTTGACTTTGCTAATTTGGTGTTGCCAGCAAGAGCAAAATTTACTGGGCATTAAAAAACTTAAAAAACTTGTTTTCTAATTGCTTAAAATTTAATGAGTTGCATGAAAAACTGTCATTTGTCAATTACAAAAGTAGTCAAGGTTGCAAAAAAAAAAAAAATCCATCTGGCAACGCTTAACTTTATAAATTATACAAAAACCCAAAACAACAGGAGCGTATTCGCCACTCGACTGTTGTCCGCTGCCACTCAAAGTTGCCAAAAAAAAAAAATAAAAAAAAATGGTGCCAACAGCAAATTTCAACACTGAGACGAGTTTCCATAACAAGGACAACAACAACAACAGCAAAGACTAAATTATTATTATATAAAGCACAACCAAGTAGAAAATATTTAAAAGCAGCTGCTGCTCCATTGCCAAAAAATGCGAAAAAAAAGGAGAAAAAAAATGATTTTCTAATTGAATTTCGAACGAAAGCAACGCCATTTTGTACACTGTTTGTTATTTGTTGCTTTTTGCCAGCTGCAAAAATGATTATACTTTCAACAACATGTACAGAAATGTGCCATCATCAACATCATCACCAGACCGCCGCCTAGCTCCTTTCCATTACGCCGTACGCCATATTTGAATCGCTTTGCCAACAAACACACTCACACGTACATACACACACACACTTGACCCGAGGCAAACTTTACCAACAAAACGCTTGCGCACTCGCTCGCACTCACATTTTCGGATTGCCTTATGGCATTATAACCTTTTTCTTTTGGCTTCTTGCTTTTGAACTTTTTACACTTGCTTGCTCGCTCACTCGCATTGCGCATCTCTTTTTTGCTTACGTATTTTATAGAATTTTCGTCTGTGCGCTATGAAATTAATTTTCAATTTGCTTTAAATAAATAATTAGCTAGCAAATTGCAAAATTTAATTTAAAATTCACTGCGTTGCTGCTGCTGCCGCTGCTGCTGCCTCGTACACCATCAAAAAACCTGTTCATTTGACTTTTTCACTTGTTTTCTCGTTCTTTCTCTCCTTCTTGCTTTCTCCTTTTGCTGGTCGCGCATTAGTTTGTATTTTTTGTCTCAATTTTTATTCATTTTTCTTGTTTTTTGGTTTGGTTGTCTTATTAATGTGCCTTTCAACTCGGCTGTCCTCCTCTAATCCTCTCTTACTCACTCCGTCAGTCCGTCCGTCAGCTCCACTCAAATAATCCGATTAGAAAAATTTCGTTACTTCTGCTTCTTCTTCTTCTTTTTCGCTCATTTTGAACTTGTTGTTTTTCTTATAGCTCGCTCATTTTCACTTTAGTCGCTCGCATTTTGTCCAGCCCAGCATATTTGCACTGTCCTCGCGTTTGCCTACGCCAGTCTGCCCGCCTCCCACGCCATTCCTGTGCATCCCTGGGGAGCACATATAATGCGCACTAATGTTGTTTGCTGCCAACAGCTCAACTTAGTTAACGTTTGCTGGTAAGGCGGCCAACAAAATCCTTTTTTCTTGCCCCAATGCCAAGCTTTTGTTCTTTGTTTAGTTGACGCAACATGATTTATGCATGTGTCTGTTCAATATTTAATTAGCGTAATAATTACAAGTTTGACAAGTGTCGAGTTATTTTTGCTTGCCTTTTCAATTGAGTTTTGTTGCTAAGATTGAAAAAGGTTTTTTGTGCAGCTTTATAGTTGCTCTTTGCATACTTTTCATGATGTATGTACAATAATATCGCTCGCAAAAAGAAGAGCCATACAAATAAAGCTATCAATGTCCACTTAACTAATCGAATAATCGAAGTATGCCTCATGTATTGCTTGCCTTAGCCTTAGCCTAAGCCGAACAATTTACTCGAGCCTAATCAAATTGTACGTTGTCAATAATTGCCTAAAATGCAAATGGTGGGCGGCAGTTGGGCGCAAAAATACGCAAAAGTCGTGTCATTTAACCCAAAGCAAGTAACCAACAACCGGCAATTAGTACACAATTAGGTTTCGAGTGCAAATTCCAAAGCAGCAAAGGCAACGATGCTGCTGATGGTGAAGGCGATGGCGATGGCGATGATGATGGCAAGTGCCAAATGCCAAATGCAAAAATCAACCCTCCATATATAAAATCTTTCAACCACTGAACCCCCCCCTTTAACACTCAAAAAAAAAAGAAGAAGAAACAACACAAAATAGAGTCATGTCAGGAGCAGACGTTGAAAGCTGTTGACTGTGACAAGAAAAATCAAACATCAAACATCGATGCACAAATTCACACACAAACACATATGTGTATGTGTGTATATGTAACTCAGATACATTCGCATACATGCATACATATGTATATATAAACTAACCGCACTTGTCAGGAAGACAGGATTAACAAATCCTTGTTGCAAATTGATTCAAAATACGCACAGACGTCGAAATATCGTGCTACAGGAGCAGTCAGACAGACAGTTACGGCAAAAGATAGAGCTACAGGCAGACAGACAAACAGACAGACTGACAAAGAGAAAGTCAAACAGACAGTAGATAGAAATGTATCTCGCTTGCCTTGTCTTACTTGTCTGTCTCTCTGTCTGTGCTGCGACTCGTCGTTCAGTTGAGTCGAGTTGAGTCGAGTCGAGTTGAGTTCAATTCAGTTGAGTGGTAATGGCAGAGATAATTCAATTTTTTAAACATTTGGCATAACAGGCAAAACCAACATTAAGGGATTTTTTGCTCTTTCGCATAGTTGAAATGAGCGCACATCACTTCCTTTGCCATAGCTGCAGCACACACATACACAGACGCACGAGCGCTCGTTAGCTTCTCATAAGACTGTATTGTACATTGGCTGTGCCTTCTTCTTCTTCTTCTTTGACGACTTTGGTTTCGCATTAAGTTTGCCGTACGTGTTCGATTTGCTCTTGATTGATGGTGCCAAAGTACATGTTGTCAGTCATCTAAACATATGCAAAAATGCTACGATAAAATCAATTTTCATGTGATTTGCAATTTAGTAATTTAGAAAATTATTTTGACACAGTTTATAAAGTTATTTTATTTAAACAACAAAAAAAAAAGTCTGTTTGACATTTACATGATGTAAGCCGAGGGAAATGACACTGAATGTTTGACAATCGATTGCACGGTTTGTAGCCAACCCGCATTTGGTATAATATTCGATGCCAAGTAAAATGTTACATTCGGATTCTTCTTCAGGCCATTGCCATCATCCCAGAAATAATATTTCGTATTCGAATTTTTCAATACAATTTTAACATCTTCGCCACGTTGGACGATTTTGTCCCAGAGCACAACTTGATTGAGCACATGTGTGCTTGTCTTATATTCAGCAATTAAAAACAAAAACAATTGCTTAACATTCCAATTGAATAATTCCTCCAAATCGGTTGCCAAATCGAATGTTAAGTGCGCCAAATCGCTGGCTTTGCGTGAGTTGCCATAATCTTCGGCAATTTGCAGTGAGACTTTCGGCGTTTTTATGGGCGCATTGATTCGATACTCCAAAAAGAAGGTCGAAATGAAAAGACAAAATGTCAAAATGGCCAAAAAACCAATTGAAAATGTAAATATTGAATTTGCTCTGTCCTGCGCAGAATGCATTTTTCGTTCGATACAACACGTCAGAAATAAAACTTTATACTGAGTGAGAAATCTGTAATTGTTTAATTATTTTCTATTTGCCATTTAACAATTGATTTGTTGCGCTTTGTTAAATAAATTTCACACAACAATTCGTTTTTATTATGACATGTTCTTAATACGAAACAAGTTCTTTACAAAAATTCCACATAATGTTCTGGTTTCGAGTTGTTCTCATAGCTCAGCTTACTATATTCTTTGTGTCTGCCCTAAAACTGAATAGAAGTGAGTTTTTGAATTTAATTCCTTCTACTTTATTGTCTCAACTTATTAAACTTTATTTCTTAGCACATTGTGACGATCCCTTTTCCGATGCTGGCGATAACTGCCCCGCGCACACGCATCTCTTCTCCTACAGCCCGAAAATTAACAAATGCGTTAGTTTCCTCTATGGTTGTGGCACAAGTAAAAATCGTTTTGTTTCAAAATTTCGCTGTTGGTCGAGATGCGTTAAACGCCAATGAAAAATTAGCTTGTAAGATAAAAAAAATGTTTTCCGAACCGTAACGAAATGATTAAATACGCAAAGCTTGAATAACTAAAAGTTTTTCTTGTATGACAATCTTTATTTAGTGCATAACATGCTTTGTTTTGTTAAACTATTGGCTGTCTTTTGTTTGTTCTATGTTGACTTTGTATTTACGTCAATATCCGGTGAGTCTGATAAAAAGATAGAATAGTTAATAGTAATAATAATAAATATGTTGTTCTAGAAATTTGCCTTGAGCCGGCGAACGATGCTGGCGATTGTCATATAACTTCAAGAATGTGGTCCTACGATGAGGAGATAAAGAAATGTACACCATTTTTCAATGGTTGTGGCACAAGCAACAATCGTTTCTTTACGAAGGATCATTGTGAACATGTTTGTATAAAAGGTACAACAAAATATAACAAAAAGACCAAAAATGGTTAAAGTCATCTTTATCAGAAAATAAATTTTGGCTTTTAATAAAAAAAAATCTTAAGTAAAACTAAAATTAAATTTTTCTCAATTCACACATGATCTAAATTGCATTAATAACACCTAATAAAAGCATATGTTGTTGTTGTCTTTAGCAAATTACGACAGACATGTCAAACACACACACATAGACACGCATTACATGAACAACCGCAGATATTTTATAGCTCATGGTGATATTTAATTCACGAAAGATGCCACACATACATAACCAAGTAAGTAAGTAAGTAACTACAAGTTGTGTCATGTAACTGTCTGCTGTCATATTGAATAAATCAACACAAAATAGTGCAAACTTAACTAAAACCTCAAACTCGAAATTTGTAGCTTAGCCAAGAGCCAGACGAAAGCGCCAATTAGATTTGCAAAAGCATTCCCACAAGTGGACGACGACGACTATGATGATGACGATTATAATAATACTGATGATGATTATAATGATGCTGTCGAGCTACAAGATATTATGTATGTGCAGGCATACACATATAAGGCAACGTTGCCGTCGTCATCATCATCATCGTTGTTGTTGTTGTTGTTGCCTGCTTTCGTAATGCGTTTGTAAGTCTTTGGATAATCCCATTATCCGCTGAGGAACTTAGCGCATTGCAAAGTGTGAAATGTATCTCGAATGTAGCAAATTATGTTGTAGCTGTTATTAGAAGGCTTTGGCGGCGCCTTATACATACAATATGTAACAAATCAATCAAATATTGGCGGCAGGTGGCGCTTTGATTTAACGATTTGTCTAATTTTTTATTATTTCTTTTGTGAGACAAAACTTGAAATAACTTTCGCTGCAATTTGAGCATACCAACGAATCATTCATCGACACATTCAGCAATTTGCATGCCAAAGCGATGTGAGTGCACAAAAATACCAAGTAATTGCTTAGTAGTCAGCATTGATATGCGGGAGGAGGAGCGTTGAAGTCTCAGCGTTCCGGCACTCCTTCTTGAATCATGCATTGCTCCGGCTTGGCTTGGCTTGCTTCGAGGGCATTCAATAAATTCCAATGTCTGTTGGCGCTGTATCGATGAGCGAGTGTCATACTTTTTTCTGATTCAATTATAGTCATTTTCAACCGACTCACACATACACACACAGACGGGCAGAGACAAAGACAAAGTTTTCTGGCGCAACACGCAATAAGAAATCGAATACGAATTGGTTGTCGTCGTGGCCTTAATTTGTGCGCCTCTAATGGAATTTAGTCGAATCAAAGAAAACTTTTTTTTTTTTTTTTTGTAATGTATTTATGTAGTTAGTGCCGAATTTTATTATATTATGCGTGCTCGAAGCATTGATAGATTGAAGTAAAAGTTATTGAACCCGCCAGCGTCAGCATCGATGTCAAAAGTTGATCCCAGCTGTAGTGAAGTGACTCACACAAGTGCTAAAAGTATCGCTCGCTGCTAAGTAAGTAAATCACAAACGCACAATTTGCATTAACATAATTCAATTTCGAAATGGGATTCGGATTCCTTCACTCAAAAATCATAGCATTCAAAATTCAGCGCATGCGACGAAATTTCGTAATCGAAACCGATTCGCAGTTGAAAGAGGGTTGACGACGTGGCATACAACAACAGACAACACAGCAAAGAACGTGACGTCAAATTAAAAAAAAAACAAAGTGTGTTTTTTTTTTGTCTCTTTAGAAGTTAACTTGTCGTTGCTTATTAAACTTGACAGGCACGGATTTTGAGCTCAGTGAAAATTATGCAAAAAAAGGCTTTGAAAAAAGGTTGGATTGGCTGCGCACATGTTGTAAGCGACCGCAGAGCACACACGGCAGTCTAACATTGAAACTTTGTCTTAGTGCTTAATTTGATACTGACGTATGTGTTATATACAGCAATGTAACATAAGTCGTTGTTTCTGGTTTTTACATAAAATCTATAAAATATCACGAGTACATTTTTTTCATTGACGGATCTTTACCGCATATATGATCTAGAATTCAAATCTTTTGTATCATCGCCATTAAAATAAATTTACATAAAACGCAATATGAAAATATCTAAACTTCGTTTTAATACTTACTCATCACTCATTCAATTGAAATAAAGATTTTAATCAATGCTTTCAACTCGCTTTGTATCTTTTAAGTGCAATTCTCATTTTTTCTTCTTCTTCTTCGTTTCTTCATGTTTAACAAATTATCGCGCATAACTCAATTTAAGCAAAACGCGTGCAGTGAAAACATGAACGTCAAGCGTTATGATTGGGTTACACCCCTATGAAGGCGCACACAGAGAGCGAGCAAGCGGATTCCCAAGAGCATAACCAAGGGCTAACCCCTGCCCATGGACATGTGCAACTGGTAATCGGATACGTTGTTGAGGCAGCCGAGGAGCGGCAGCAGCGCTAATAAAATAATTCGTTAATGTATCTGGTATAATGTGCAGAAGATACATGCCTGATGATAACTGTATGGACATATGCGCGCTTGGATTATCATTGCCTTTTTATCTTAATTCAATTCGGAACGAGATGTGTGTTTCTCGATTAAATTCTATTTGTACTTTTCGTGAGCGTTGACTATTTGTTTTCATTGCTTTATATTTTGTTAATAAATCTATTGAGCAAAATACTTACATGGATGCGTTGCAGCGAATGGATAATCCAGTGTTGGCAAACGTGGTGGATGTGGTCCACATGGATGCAATGCAGGCGGGCACTGATAGCAAAACATACCTCTTCCCGCGGCTGCAGGACCGAGCTAAACAATGAGAGAGAGAGAGAGAGAAGAAATTGAAATTAATATTTATTAATAAATAAAATTTTTTATTTTTATTAATTTAACGTTTACAAAAGCATTTCAATCAATCACGAAAAACATATAATTTAAATACAATTCAATTGCTTGGCAATGCCTCAATTGCATCTACTTGCAACATTACATGAGGCATGCATGCGGGCACGACTGACTGACTGAGTGAGTGAGTGAGTTAATGTCGTTGTCTGTCCGTCCGTCCGTCTGCCTGGCTATTGTTGTGTGCACCTCAAACTCAATTCGATTCAATTAAAGACAATTATTGTTTATGACAAATAATGTACAATCGATTTATCGTCGTCAACTCTTTGCTTGACTGAATTTTCTTATTTTGCATTCCTGCATTGCTTTTGCTGCAGTCAAATATGTATGTGTGTATCTGACTAGCTGACTGAGTGAATGACAACGCCCCTACTACGTTATGATCGTGCCATCATGTAGCTGTGAGATACATTGTTGTTATTATTATTATTGTTATTGTTCTCTGCTGCTCGCTTCTTTGTTTAGACTTGACTCTTTCTTGGCATGAAATTAAATTGTCCTCAAACGAATCAATTGATTTAAATTAATTGCATTTGCCGCAAAAGCATATTCATTTTCATTTTCTTCTGTCTTTTGTTTCTGCTTCTTCTTAGTTTCTTGTTTCTCAACTTTTTGTTGGTTATCTTAGCGCTTCTTCACGTTCTGTGTGGCCTCATATGCCGGAGCGCGGCGCTTAAGTACTTAAGTTGATGTTGAAGTTGAAATTGAAGTAATTTTGCATTTGATCTGCGCCGCAATGAGTCAACTTTCAATTAGTTTGTTTGCTAATAATTTTTTTCTGCTCTTATGCAAATAACACAAATTATAATTGTAACAATTTACGCATATAAAAACAAAGTCACCACCAGCAGCCTAAAAAAAAACACAAACAACATGTGTTTGTCGCCTGCACGATTTATGCGTTTGTGCGACGTTGCATGAAATTTGTTACCATTTTAATTTATTTGAGTAAATTTGTTAAAAATTTTATGAATTTTATTTATTGCACAAGCACACTCCATTGCGCCACGCCACACCACGCCACAAGTGTTAGCATATCATGTTACGGACTACTTCCGCCAAATTTACACACGCAAAATAATTTAACACCAACAACGTTGCAGATACATTTACTAGAGCCAAAACCAGGCTCGTTGTCGCTCGTTCGCTTGCCACCTGAGCGCCGTTGGTCGACCTCTGCGCTGTGCCGCCAATAAATTTCCATTTAAGTGGTGTCGCCAGCGCTTTGAGGCCCGAGCCGGTTGCTGGACTCATAATGAAACGCGTAAACTGATTCAATGCGCCAAATGTGTCTGAGCACCGACAATGATGCCGCTCCTCATCGTCATTATTGTGTTGCCAATGCTGATAATGTTGTTGGCAACACCTGATAGCCGTCGTCGTCGTCGCTGCCACTGCCACTGTCGCTGTGTGTGTGTCAGGCGCCAGGCGGCGCACAATTCCGGATTCCATTAGAATTGTGAGAATTTGTAATTTTGCATAATTGTTGTATTTGGAGTGTCCTGGCCGCAAAACTCATTTGGCAAATGGAAAATTGCCATTTCGTGTCTAATGTTGCACATGCGGCTCGGCCTGTTGGCATCGCACGACTTGTTTATTGCTGGTCTCATGTTGTTGTTGCTGTTGTTGCTGACTGCTGCCTTGCCTAGCATACAAAATGGCGTTGCTTCATGCGGCTATGCGCTCAATACACCTCACAGTGTTGTTGTTGTATGCTCGTGCCAACACTTTTCGCTGTTCTAATGTTAGTGAATTAATTTTCACTGAATAATTCATTTTGGAATTATTTTACAGTTGTTATTAATACGTTATGTACGCATAGGGTCAGCCCTGCCCAAAACCCCCCACCCATCCCACGACATACTTACTATTTTGGTTACCCAACCGTGCGTACTTTTTGCCAACTATCATTACCAAATTCATTTCAACTACCGTCTGTGTATGTGTGTGTGTGTGTTGGTGTGAGTGTGAGTGTGAGCGTGTATTAGTTGGTGTTAGATTTAAATCAAATCAAATGCTATTTTGGAAATTGATTTTGCAATATTTTGTATGCGATTTTGTTGAGTGCTTTGACATTTGGGTTGAATGCCTTTTGGTAGCGAAGTTACAAAAATTGCTGCATACTTTGTGGCGTCGTTTTTGTTTGGAGTGTTGATTTTTCACAAATTATACTAAAAACTTATAACATTATAATTACAACAAAAATATGCATTCTTTCTCTTTCTTACATGATATTGCCTGAACGTAATTCAAGTAAATTTATACAATGACTTATTTATTTTTGCTTATGAATATTGTAAACAAAATTACAGGAAATAATTTTAAGCGCATTTTTATGTGCATATGCAATCTTTTTGTCGCCTATAAATACAATTATTTTTATTCTTAAAAGCATGAAAATTAAATAAATGCACAATAACAACGAAAATTATTATGCAACAATAACAATAACAACAAACAACAACATCAATGGCAGTGAGAAAAGTATAACGTCAGAACAACAACTGCAATTGCATTAATTGAACAAACAAAGTGAAGTCTGTCCAAATGCATGCACCGCTCCTTCCTGTCTTCCTGCCTTCCTGCCTAACGCGATACTTGCATGCATATGAATGCAATGGCGAAATGCAATCATTGTTGGTGACGTTGACGTTGCATTTAAACAAAAATGTTACTTCGCTTGATTAATTTGAATTAACCAAATTAAAATGAAACACAAGTCAATCAGTCAGTCAGTCAGTCAGTCAGTCCGACAGTCAGCCGATGAGCCGAGAGCCACAACAGAGCGACACTTGCGCTTTTAGCAATCGTCTGCATCAAAAAGGCATATAAGTCGTTGAGAGACAAAAATGAAAATAATAAAAAAAATACAATAAAAAAAAAAATACTGCAAATTCTATAAAAAATAATATAAATTTATAATTCCATTAACACAAAAAACGCAGCATGCGCAGACAGACGAATGCGAGAGTGTAAGCGCATTTTTTTGTGGGTTGGCGCATACCGGGGGGTGGATGGAAAAAAAACTGTTGCAATTGTCATATTGACCCTTTGATTTACATTTTTTTTAACTTCAATTTTTTTGTTTCATTTTTTCTTTTTTTGAGAGGAAGCGAAGCGCAAATCGACTGATTGCCAGACACCCTCACAACAACAGCAACAACAACAGCAACTGTAGGGGCAGCAAGGGCAAGCCGGCGACCGCAATGCAATGAAATGCGTCGACTCGAATGCGAAGTCAGTCAGACGCTCAGTCAGTCAGTCAGCCAGTTAGTTCATCGGTCGGTCGGTCGGCTAGGCTGCTGAAAGTGCTAATAAAGCGCGCGCGTTCGCTTGTGCTAAGCGCTAAATGCAATTTCGGACGGCAGCAGCAACAACAGCAACAACAACAACAGCACAAATTGCATGTCTGCCTAATCCCGCCGAATCTGCTGAATGTCTGCTGACGTTGATGCTGATAATGCTGCTGTGTTGCAAACACGGCTTTGATTGAATTTGCATGCGGATATTGTCGGCAATGACGTGTGGCAAAAACTAACGTGCACCTATTAAGCGACGCGATGTTGAAGCGACGTTGAAGGGTGTGAAAGGGTCGGCGTGGCTTGGCTTGGCTCAGCTTCGCTGTTGGCTGCAAGTGCGGAAGCAATGCAATTTTGCAAATTATCGCAAACGAATTGCATTAGCAGCAACAGCAACAACAACAACTGCAACAACAACAACAGCAAAAATCAGCAAAGGGATGCAGCAACTAAACTCCTGTCAGTCTGCTGCTGCTGCTGTTGATGCTCGTTGACAATAGCAAGATGAGATTGCAGTTGAACAACAAAAACAACAGCAACAACAATGTGCGAACTAAAGAGAAGTTGTTCAATTTGCAATTGTGTTGTTGTTGTTCGCTCTGTTTAGTGCGCCTAATTGAATTTCGCGTGTGCTGCTGCTGCAGTTGTTGTTGTTGTTGCTGTTGTTATTGCAGCGACAATTGTTGCCGCCACATTTTCATGTCTCTGAAGTGCTTACTTTGCTACAATTGAATAATTGCATTTGCACAACGTTGAAATGCTCTATGACAGCAGCAAAAAACAACAATAACAACAACAAGATTATCATCCATTTGAGCTTCTTAGGCGCTCATTAACATTGTCATTATCACTGTGTATATGTGTTGTTGCTGTTGTTGTTGCAATATTATTAAATTTAATTTTCAAAATTTATTTATATTAAAATTTATATTATTTGAAAATATTTTACAAAACATTTCATTGTTGTTGCTGTTGTAATTTGTTGTACAACAGACTCAAGGTCATTGTAAGATTCTATTCAATTACGTCATGTTCATGATTTTCTTCAATGAATTTATCGGTCTAAATCTGAACAACAATCTGAGCAACTAAACAAGCATCGTGTGCATTTGGCTGCAATGACAGAGATTGAGATACTTACATACTTTGCCAACAACTTGTATCCACGTGCGGTGCTCTAAAGCCACAGTGTTGTTGCTGTTGCTGTTGTTCGCCTCATCCCGCCTACATTAGAACCACTTAAACGCATTTGAAAATTGTCTGCCGCCGCCAACGCCAAAAATAATAATAAAAAAAAGGCAAAAAAAAAACAAAAAGCTGTGATAGAGGCAAATGCAACTGTAACTGATCAAGCGAGTAGCAAACGAAAGCTTCAACGCGTGATAATTCGCTCTGATGACCGGCCAGCCAGTCAGCCAGTCGGCCAGCTGATGATGATGATGAGGTTGTTGATGATGTTATCACTTGAAATTTTCAAAGTAAAGTGCATCCGTTTATAGCACATTTTCGTCAGTGAGACAGACGGACGGACGGATGGACAGAGTAGCCGGCATAACCCGATTTTTCTGATATTTCAACGCCTGTGTGTGTCTGTGTGATGTATCTCGCCCTTTCTCTTGCGCTCAGTATCCCAGCAAAACTTTTATGCTTATCAAATGCCCATTTGACGAGCATTTTCAGGGTATAGGATTCACATGAATCTAACTCCATTTCTATACGAAAACACATATGGGGCGCCGATTTTTTCATCGTTTTTGTTGTTAAACAAACACGTTGAACGTTCGATTTGTTCGGATATATGTTCGACTGTTAATGTTTGACTGTTACTGTTTGACTGTTATTACACGGCTGTTACTATTCTGTTATTTGCAGTACTTTTAGCTCTGCTGTTGCTGTACAGTTCGAATTTAAAATCAATTAAAAAAATTTTCATATCTTCAAATTAATTTTATTTTAATAATTATAACAGAATAATAATTCATAAATGAAGTAGTATTATTATTTGGTCATCAACTCCCTATCGGGAGTCTGAAGCACAAATTCCTCCACGCGTCTATGTTTTGGGCTCGTCTTCGCCAGGTGATAACACCAATTGTAGACTGGGCTTCCATCACCTAGTCTTGCCAACACATCCTAGCTCGTCCTCTCCTCCCCTTCCCGACAATCTCCGCATCAAATACCTCACGAGCCGGAGTGACTTCTTCCATACGTGCGATGTGACCCAGCCAGCAAAGTTCCATTCTACTACGTCAGCATCATTGAATAATTTATTTTTTATTTGAAATGACATCTAACGCTTTGGTTGTTATTATTATTCCTAATATTCAAATTAAAGCAAAGTTTGTCCGTCCATTTTTGCTTTTCTGTTATATCAAATACGAAGCCTTGAAGTTGGTTGCTCCGACTTTGTGTGTTTTTCGTTTTTACACAAAAGCATTCAATCAGCCTTCAGACTAGCATTCAGTTCATGTCTAAGTTGGAAACAAAATTTGTAGTTTTTCATTTTTACACAAAAGCATTCAATCAGCCTTCAGACTAGCATTCAGTTCATGTCTAAGTTGGAAACAAAATTTGTAGTTTTTCATTTTTACACAAAAGCATTCAATCAGCCTTCAGACTAGCATTCAGTTCATGCCTAAGTTGGGAACAAAATTTGTTGTTTTTCGTTTACACACAATAGCATTCAATCTGCCTTCAGACAAGCATCCAGTTCATGTCGATGTTTCTAACATAATATGTTGTTTTTTGATAAACATCCAGTTCAAATGCCGAGGCGCATTCAGTGTATGCCATGAATGTGTAACATCCATTGATGCTGAATCGAAGTTGTGAATTTGTCACCATGATCCCAAAAATTTTGCTGGGATGACCATTTGACACACACACACACACATACACTTACACACACTGAGGCTCAGTTGAGCTGCGAATTAAGCGAATTGTTTCTGAATTTGATTGTGACAATTGAGCGTAGGTAATAATCAAAATGAATCTGGGCAATATGCATTTCATACATGTGTGTGTGTGTGTGTATCTGCGTGAGTGTGAATTTCTCGCAATGCAATAATGCACAAAGATCACGATTTGCAAAAATTATACACAGCAAAAAAAAAAAAAGCATTCAAATGTATTCTATAAATTGAATTACTGCAAAACCGCCCGCGGTGCTTTGCTGTTGATAATCACAAAAAAAAAACAAAATAACGTCAATTCGTGTTTGCAGCCCTTTTTCTTTCTTTTTGTAGCCACGCCATGGCTCAAGCTCAGTTCTCCTGACTGGAACCCGCATGTTGTGCTATTGTTTTGTAGACTTTTCTTAAAAACACAAATATTTTTATTCAATTTTCTGTTTAATTAAACTCGGTGAGCGTCGCAAGCTGTGCTGAGTCCAGTTGAGTTGCTTTGTCATAACAAAGCGAGATATATTTATCCGAAATCTTGAAGTTATTATAGCAAAATATAATATTAATCAATCATATAACTAAAAGTTTTTTTTCTTTTTAGTAAAAAGTCTCCCCTCCCTCACACCAACGCAATCAACTCAACCCAATTTAATCTATAACGAATTTATGCCATAATAAAGTTCATGATAATTTTATTTGCTAATTTAAATTGCAATTTCATTTAATTTTTTTGTTGTACAATATTTTTTTTTATTCTTTATTTTTTAATTGAGTTGGAAAAAAAAAGCAAGTCAAGCCAAGCCATCAAGCAGCAACGACATTGCTTTGTGGCCACACCGAAAGCGACGCCAATGGCCGCCATGCAATGACCCTCGGCCCATCCACCGCTCAATTTGATTGGCAGCGCTGCCGTAACGGAGTAAAGCGAGTGAGTGGAGTCGTCGTCCGTCGTCCATCGTCAGTAGTCAATCATCAACGCAGTCGCTGCCCGACTGCCAATTAATTTGCGGTTTATCAATTTAATTTCAACTTCGTTTTCTTTTTTTTTCGTTTTTTTTTTGTTTTCTGTGTTGGTTGCAAGCCAACGTTGATCGCGTCTGCTGCTCTGCCAATGTGCCACGAACCATTTCGGATTCGTTTGGCAATTATTGGTCATTGATTTTGACGTAGCAAACGCCAACTGTCCGTCCAACTGGCTGGCGGTTGATGAGGATGGGATTGGTGCCAATGCTTGTTACAAGCGTCTGACCCTACCAAGCATGCATCAAGCATGGCTTCCCTGTGCTGCTGTTGTTGCTCTGTGTGTGTGTGTGTGTGTGTTGCGGGTGTTCAATCCAATGTATCCATTGGCAACCATTCGGCACTCTTTTTAATTATCATCAATTATTCAAACTGCATTTCGAGTGATCAACTTTTGGTCTTCAATTAAAAGAGCAAAAAAAAAAGCAGCAAAGCGTCAAGGTTCTGCTCTCCATGTGTGTGGCTTATTGACTATTGAATATTTGGCTTTTTATCCTTTTCGTAATTGCATTTCAACAGAAATTTTTATTGATTTCAATGATTTCTTTTTTTCCTCAACACAAAAAACTTAAACCAAATTTATTCCTTTGCACATTCGACTTCCTTTAAACCAACTTCACTTCTCTTACACTCTCTTACACACACACACACATATGTATGTTAATGGCATTCTTTCTTGCCGTCAACTCTTTCACGCATAGCCTTTGTGTATTAAGATTTTTATCCTGTCTGAAGTGTTCACAAATTTTCGTGCGATTTCTCACAGAAAAGGCATCAATGCGAACACTTCGCGTGTTTTATTATTCTTCCCCTCCCCCGCCCTCTTTGTGCCCCTCGCTCACCAACACTTTGCGCTTTGACATGTGAGGCTCAAGTGGCAACAAGGACAGACAGGCAGGCAGACAGACATGAGCGCAAACAAAAACAAATGAACGCACACTCGAAAGATTTTTATCGCGTAAACTCATTAAAAAATTTATATGAAAATTAAAAACGTCTAAATAAATTATGTTGGAAATTATGCTGAAATTACAAAGTGCGCATTTGCTTGGAATTTAGAAATGAGGTTTGCAGCAATTAACATTCATTTGACAAAGATTGGAACCAAAGAGATATGTTAGAATTATGGCAAGAATGAAAAAACTTCCATTGTTTTAGAATTTTTATAAATTTTTAGAATTTTTTAACACAAAATGGTAGTATTATAACATAATACTACAAGTCTGCCAAATCCCGAAACATTCCTTGCATCAGATTAGAAATTATATTAAAAAAATCATGTTATAATATTTCATATTTTCCACATGAGGAGTTAAAGATTCCTTCTCTTTGCTCAAGGTGTGTATCAATCGAAAACTTTATCTGCAAATTGCTTTTGTTGAATTATGATATGTAAGAAATGTATCTAAGTTTGAATTTATAAACAGAAGATTATTTATTATTTACTAATCTTCCATCTCCTAATTCAAACAGACATTTCTCTTTAACTTCACATAACTTTTCAATCTAATTCGTTATTCTTCAGTAATAATTAAACTTATTTTTAATACAAAGCGAACTTACCTTGTTGCCGTCCGTGAAAATTTTGGCAGTAATTTTCTAAGCAAAGAGCGGAAAAATCCTAACTCGCACGCGTCTTTCTTCAAGAAACTTTTCTAATTCTCGTTTAAATTGAAACTTCTTGTTAAGTTTATGCTTGAAATTGTTGCAAATAAGAGAGAGAGCGAGATAGAGAGGTCTCGAGAAAGAAAGAGTAGGATAGAGACACACACGTGAAGTGCTTGAGAACGCACACAAAAAGCACTTTGATTGAATTTAAACTTTGCACGTTTGCACTTTGCAGTTTGAGGTATGAGCCTTGAAATTGTTGTTGTTTGTTGTTGCGTGCCAGTACGAGATACACGCCGATGGCAAAAGTTTTACAAAACACTCACTTTCAGTCAATTGCGCGTTTAATTAGCCACGAAAATGCACTTTGTACAAAGAAACACGCACAGAGAATAGTTTTCGATTATCTTTCAGTTATTTTTACAAGAAATCAGATACTTTTGAGCAAGTTCAAGTTTGTTTTAAGTTTTCAATGGAAGAACTAGATATGTCGGATCCTTTTGGCCGACGGCTTGCAAGCACAAACAGCTGATGAACACGTTTTGTTTGTGTTATGACACGTTACGTGAAATCCTCGTGAAATTATCGTTGGCTATGAGACTATCTTGACAACGGGAGCAGCTTTGGCTTTTGGCGACCGAACGCGTCTAGCGACAGAATGCGAATGCGTCTTCTAACGGTGTCAACGACGAATTAGATATGTGTGTGCGATATGCTGCTGCTGACGCTGCTGCTGTGTTCGATGTGACGATGATGATGACGATGACGGTTCGGTCGGTCGGTCGGTTGAGCAAACGAACGAGACGAGTACGTCAAATGTTACAGATACAAAGATATGCTCGCTGCCTTAGCGTACGGCAACTATGGCCGCCTGTGGCAAACGGCACACACGAGCCGTCATCAGCATCATTGCCACCACCACTACAAGCGCAATCAAACGCAACTGCGAGCCAGCACAATACGAGGGTGAGTAACTCACACTCATGCACATGCATCTGTGTATCTGTGCGCATTTATGCATGTATCTGTGCTTAGCGCCGCCTTCATGCGTTGTCTGTGTAAATATCCCCAATTGAATTTCCCTTTATTTCGTGGGCAAAACGCATGCGCGACATAATTTCAATGCACCGTTAGCCTCCGCGCGCCATCCCTCGGCCACTTGACATAAGACAATTTTCTCATTTTCCGCACATTTTTCTTCGCGTTCCTATTTTGCCATTGTGAAATTGAATTTTCTTTGGCGTCTCAAAGGCAGGCAAGGAGCATGGCTTATAATTCTTCGTTTTTTTTTAGTATTTTTTTGTTTTGTGGGCGCCATGATTGTTTGGCGGCGGTGCTCCACACTAGTTACCTGCACACGCCGCCCTGCCGCTCACCCGCGTTCAACTTGTATCTAGATACTTTATTTTATTACAGTTTATTTAGGTTTTTCTGCGCTGTCTTGGTTTATGTTTCATATATATTTTTTTTTGCCACACTCACTCAGCCTGCCACACGTGTATCATGCTTTCTCTATCTCACTCACTCCCTTTTGGCTCTCTCACTTTCTCAAGTGTTTGCTGCGCTTAGTTTTGTGTGTGCGAGCGAGATGGCGCACAACCTTAAATTGGATTTTCATCGTTATGCTTACAGTTTGTTGGGCGTTGGGTGACTACAATAAAAGCAACAACAACAACGGCAATAACAATGAAGTCTACAACAACGAGTACGATTACTCACCAAGGAATTTATTTGGAATATCATTTTTGACAACTCAATTTATTTTTATTAATTTTCATCTACTCAGGCGCAACTCAACATCTCTTTCTCATTCTCCTTCCCATTCTCACTTCCATCTCACTCACTCACTCATGCGTTTGTGTTATTACGCGCGTTCGCTTGCTCTCTTGGGTCACCTCTCTGTCGCTCAAAGACACTTATCACCTCCATTGCCGCCCATCGCATCGCCCCAGCTACAGAAGGCACGTAAGTGAATTTCAGTTAATTTATTATCGGGTATTATTGCCTTTATTGTTATTGCTCTGCTCTGCTCCGCTCCGCTCAGCTCAGCTTTGTTTTATTCTGCTCTGCTCTGCTCAGCTCAGCTCAGCTCTGCGTTGACTTTGTCTATGATAATGGCTTTTGCTGGCAACGCAAACGCCCAACGCCCACTTTGCTGCCGCTGCTGCTTCTGCTGGTGGCGCTGCCGGCATTTGTGGCTCCTGACTCCTGTCTATGATTTCAGGGCGCTGCTGCTGCTGCTGCTGCCATGATCCATTTATTATTGTTTGCGATTGGGTCGTTGGCCACAATTACGAAATGAATTTGCTGCACGATTGCAGCGCAGCCAATTCAACTTCTGTTTGCTGCTGCCCTCTCTGCCAGCCCCTCTACATCCCCCACTTGTACATCTTGGCCTTCACATCACTTATCGGCCATGTTTGGTGTGTGTTATTTCCGTTTCAGGGTTTTTCTTTTTCAAGCTTTGCACACTTGTCATGATGATGATGATAATGATGATGATAATGATGATGATAATGATGACGATAATGATGACGTTGTTCTAGACTTGACGGTTTCATCTGCTAACTCATCGTAGGCGAGCATTTCGTTCGTTTGCTTAATTTGTTCCTTTCGTTTCTTTGTTTGCTGTCAGGCACTTATAGTAAATTGCTGCTCTGATTTATTTGTTTGATTTTGAAAGTTTTATCAATTTTAGTTTTATTACGTTTGTAGGGAAATATTTCGCCCTTTAGCTCTTGATTGGTTACTAATTTTAAGTGATTTTGCTAGATTAGAGCTTTCAGTTTGTTTATTGCATTTTAAGATTGTTTGTTATTTGACTGACCAAGTTTAAAAATATGTTAGTTTCACTCAGATCGTCAAAATTTCGAAATTTCTATAAATATCAAAGAGTACCATGTATAAATTATGCTTCATTTTGAGTATCCCATTTAATGTTCAGTTTTTTTCAACGAATTACTTAAACTTTACATATTATTTTCAAGATCTCTTGAAGATTTTAATTAATTAGTCCCTAAGAATGTTCGGAAAGTTTTGATTTTACATAATAATGAACCAATTTTGTGTTCCATTATCGTCCAAGCTTTCTGATCAACTTGACATTGAAATTTCCGATGTCCAGCTATGTTTGATCTTATTGGTGCCCATATTCTATTATATTTTATATGAAAATACATAATATAGATAATAATTTCTAGTTTATTATGAAAACCAATTACTTGAAGCATACAAAATGTAGAAAGTGTAAAACAACTAAGCCAACTTACGTCAATCTAGATGAACAAATAGTTTTAATTTTCTTCTTCTTTGCTCTGATGCAATTTTACTATTATGCAACGCTAATCTGAAAATGGAAATGAGAGAAAAATAAGCCACATTGAAATGGACAGGTAAAAGGACCCAACCAAAGGACAATAGCGGCAGTGGCCAGTGTTGGTTAACATTCATGGGGCATAGAATGTGAATAATGTGGCAAGCGGTTGAGGAACATGTGGGCGCTGAAAAGTAAGCAAGAAAATAAAGTAGTTAAAACAAGCAAATGAAATAAGGTAATGCGAAAAAAATAAGCGAAGGAGGGGGAGGGGGAGGCAGGAAAGCATAATAACGCCCACCACTTTTCGCCCAGCGTCGCCAACGTTATCACAATTTATCGCCTTGAGTAAATGTTGGTAGCCACTTTGTCTTTGCTGCGCACCAAGCCACCTTTTTGGGTGGCAAGCTAAATGGCCCAGAACATCACACCACCAACTGCCTAAGCCACAAACTGCTGCGCCTCCTGCTGCTGTGAAGAAGCCGAAGAAGAAGAAGAAACCCACGATGGGACGCATTTCGCTACTGTTGCCGTTCGTTCTGTTCGTCTGCTTTGTTGGGCATTATATGAAATTTATGTAATTTATATGGGCACTTGACTGTCTAAATTGCCTTTGGAGCAAATTTTATATCATACTCTTAGCTTTAATGGAAAATAATTAATTTCGTACTTCCGACTTTGCGCAAAACGAATGCGGATGCACGCGAATTGACTCAGTCTCCGACTCGGGCACATTCTCAGTGCGAAAACGAGAGAGGTTGCGAGAGATTCTGTTGCTCAAACTGTTTGCCACTTCTACGTATATCTTTGTATCTCTGTGTGTGTGTGTGTGTAAGAAGGCGCACCATTTGTAAGCTTGGACGCCAAACTCACACTCGCTTTGACTCGACGCTCCACTTTACCACTTTCAATTTAGAAATTGCTTATTTTTCAAGCCAAAATGCGACGTTAGTCCACGGCAGTTAATGCGTTTTACGGCCACACACACACAGAGTCACACACACAAAGGGGTGAGTGATTGGGGTGAGGAAAATCGCTCGCACAATTACGGTTATAAATTTTCGAATGCGACTACAACGACGATGCTGACGACGAATGTATATGAAAAGTGTTTTAGGCTCAATGCGAGCTGCGAAAGTGCCTTTGCACTAACTGAAATGAATAGCGGCGCAAAATTTTATTAACTCCTTTGCGCCACGCAGCAACAGCCGCAGCAGCCGACTGATGGCCAACAGCCAACGAGTCAGCCCAGTTGGCAGTGGTGAGGGCTACGACAGCTGGAGCACTTATCCATCTTCAGTGCGGCACATTTGGGCAAATTACATTGCGGTCGTCATCGTTCGCGTGATGAAGTGCTGCGCCCAAAAAAAAAAAATACACTAAAAAATACCATTTTCACTGCGAAAGCAATTTACGTATATTTATAGGCGACATTTCGCTGAAATTAGACTATTCGCAAATTTATTGGCAACATCAGCAACAGCCACGCCCACAAGTCCACTTGGTTTTCACTTGGCGCCTCCTGCTCCCTTCGGCTTCACTTTTATTGCCGCATTTATGTTTATTGCATTGCTTTGGGCCGAATTTTTCTTTCGCCTCACTTTTTTGATGGCTTAATTTCGTTTCGGTTGCTTTCTTATTTTTCTCACTCCTTTTTTTTTTTTTTTTGTTGTTCGAACTTTGCATAAAAACGTAATAAAGCCAAAATAATAAAATAAATGGCTAAAACAAATTATTTGTGGCGGCTTCTTTTATCGCTCCGATGCATTTATCTTTTACACGCTAAATGGTTTTGTGAATACGAAATGCTGATAAACGAGCATAAATTTCAAATTCAATGCGTTGCTTGTGGGCGGGGGCGTGGCTGCGGGCGATGTAATTACGATATTCAGTTACATGATAGCTATAAATATTTATTTAGATATTCATGATAAGTTTAAATTGTATCGTAATTTTTACTTATGTATAATATTTGCAATCCAATTTCGAGACTTGCATTTTGATCATTTTTTTAGCCTTTTTTCGAAGGAATATAAACTCTTTTTCAAAACTTTAATTTGTATTAAATATTTTAGAATTTTTTTCAAAAATCCAAACCAAAAGAGTTGTTTCTCGTTCTTCTCTGTCACACTCAAAGCAGCCCACAAGCTCACCTCAAATGAAAACCAATTAAAAGCACAATTAATTTGTTTGACAGCCAAAACAAGTCGAAAATCAGCAAGCATAAAAACGAGCTATATTATTAAAGAGGTGTGTGGGTGGGAGAGGGTGAGGGAGGGGTGAGAAGTGAAGCGCCTGTAGATGAAATTAAAATGGCAACTCAACAAGAGCAACAACAACAACAACAACCACAGAGGATAAGTGATGGCGTCAGGAGCGGAACAAGAGAATCAGTAAACGACAGAGAAAATTTAATTTTAATGAAATTGTTAATACGAAAAACAATTTCATTTCATT
Source organism: Phortica okadai (assembly GCA_034638295.1). NCBI lineage: Eukaryota > Metazoa > Arthropoda > Insecta > Diptera > Drosophilidae > Phortica > Phortica okadai. The sequence continues at coordinate 5,791,140 of CM067850.1, forward strand.
TTGTGAAAAGTTTTCGTTGTTGTTGTAGTGTATGTTATTTTTTTCTCCTTTTTTTGTTTGTGTGACAGCAGTGGAAGTGTACAAACAAAAGAGACGAAGAAGAAGAAGCAGAAGCAGAGAAATATGCATCAACTCAAATTGTTCGTGACAATGAGAAATACGTCAAGTAAGAGCAGCAACCCAATAAGAATAATAACAACAACAACTGCCAAACAAAAAGAAAACACAATGAAAAGTGCCAACGACAACAGCAACAACAACGAGAAAAAGCAAAAAAGCATTACCAATAAGTGCGAATGAGATAGCAAATAAGCTATAATAACGACAATTGTGTCAGAGTGAATAAGAGCGAATGCAAGTAAATGAGAGAGTATGAAATGAAAATAAATGAAATGCTGATGCGAAGATTTAATAAATGAAATTGGTGTGTGATTAAAAACACAAAAACCCAAACGAAATCCATCTAATCAACTTTTGTGTGCGTCTCAACCCGCGCTTGCTCCAACATAGAAGCACCAACAGTAGTCTTGCACACGGGGGGAAATTGGGTGGTTGGGTGAGCGTGTATGCGCGTTTGAGTGAGCGAGATAAATGGCAACAACAACAACAACAATAAAAACAGCAAGCAAAGATGCTGAAATTGTGTGGGCCAAACGTAGCCATTTTCTATGCGTGTGTGTGAGCGGTGCAGCAATGCTGTGTAAGTGAGAGCATTAAAACCAACGTGTATCTGGCGGACACACTAATACAAGCACAGGCGTAGGCGGTGCTAAGAAAAACTGGTGTATTATGAGAAAATTTCCCAATGTATCTCATTCGAAATACGTGTACAAATTTCCTTGTACGCGTAAAAGCGCTTTAGTGCAAACACAAACCACAAAAATTGTCCAATTGGTCTGTGTACATGATAAAATGGCATTGCTGAATTGATCCATCCATACGCCGTGCTGGTTCAAATCAGTTTTGATTGAATTTGTGCTAAGCCCACTCTTTCGCCACACAATTACTAATGCTCAAACAGTATTTGAGTTAAAAACATATTCCTAATAATTGACATATTTGATTTTGTGGATTTTATTTGCATTCTCTAAAACGCCATCTATAATGATCGTTATCCTTGATTCGAACCGACGGTTGATATCATGGGGTTGAAGTCATGAGCTGTCGAGCAAAAATGTCACACAAAATTTACAAACAAAAAGTTTCAACAAAGTTGCTGACTTCTGGAACATTTCAACTAATTTTTGCGAGGTTTTACTGTGCTGATGGAAATGTTCTTAGATTTGGGCGTGGCACTGCCGACTATAACTATAAAAAAATATTTGCAGGGTACTGAAGTGTCGAGAAAACAAGACCATACCGCTCTTGTTGTATGTCTTTTTATAAGAAGAAGGGGCAGCACTGTTGGAACATTAAACTCGCGTGCGTCAACGACTTTTCGCTACGAGCAGTTTTGAACTGACTTAAGTTACGCGAACATTCGTTGCAACATAGGGCAATGATGACATGTTTTTCTTGCTAAATATTTTTGTTTTATTGTTCAGACTTGATTTTGTTTGTGTCGGCGTTTGTCGTCGCTAGTAGTTTTTCACCTTCTTCATTTACGTTTTTCAATTGTGAATTTAGTCAACGCGTTCGTTTCGCTCTTTCATTGTTGCTGTATTTTTAGCCATATGTGTAATTATTTCGACCATTAGTTTATAACAAATAAAGGAAATATACTATAGTAACGGTAAAATTAAGTGTGTGCGTTTAACTAAAACTATTAAAAATCGGCGTAAATGAGTGCGCGTTTTTGTTGCAAATGAAAGAAGAAAGGCTGGAGAAGGCGGCGGAGACAGAGTTTTCCTGTTGAGTTTTATTTGTTGTAAAAGTTATTAAAACTGCATTTGTGTCACTTGACAGCTGTCCCTGAGCCAGCATACCCCCCCTCCACCCCTTCGATTCAAACAACACGTCAATCCAACAAAAACTAGTGATGCATAAGAGTAGCAGGTTTTCAACTCGCCTGCCCAAGTTGAAAGAGCGCACGAGCATCAAGTGTCAATGAAGAGCGTCAAGAGAGAGAGAGGGAGAGTGCACGCGTTAATTGGCATAGTTTTTCTTGTTTTTCGCTTTGATTTTTTACTGTTGTTTTTTACGCTATTTAAAAATCAACGAGGTGAATAAATTCTAATCAGAATTTTCTACATTTTACAAGTGAACAAGTGCAATAATTGAATGCATTTGACATGCAAAATGTCACAGAATTCTAATTGTTTGCGTTGCGTTTGACTTGAGCCGCGTGCTCAACTCAACTCTCTTTGATTTTATGAAAGGAGTGCGTGTGATTATGCGCGAATGTGTGTGTGTGTGTGTGTGTGTGCGTGTATATTTTGTATGTTTATTAATGACGCATTTAAAATGATATCGCGTTGTGGTTGTTGTTGTTTGTATCTATTTCTTTTGCTGTTGACTCTTTATTGAGTCAATATTGTTGTTGTTGTTGTTTTTTAATCACATTTCAGTGTTTTTTTTTTAGTCATTTCATCACTTAATGCATAATTTATTAATGAAGCGTGAGCAACAAAACAAAAAACAAAACCATAAAAAAGCAGATTGATCGCGCGCCAGCGTGTAAAATGTGTAGACGTGCAAAGTCTAAAAAAAATGCATTTCAATGAGCAAAAGAGTGTTAAAAAAAAGAAAACAACAACAGAGCAGCAAAAAATTTAGCTTAACTTTAATTTTACTCTTCATTTGATGCCCTTTCTCAGCATACTCTTAACTCTTTCACTTCCTGCTGGCAACTTGGCACCAACTTTGCATTGTTGCTTCTCTCTCTCACATTCCTCTCTGTGTTCTTTGTCGCTCAAACAAATACAAAAAAAAGCAACGACTAAAGGCCACAAATGCCAATTAGGTTTTTAATAGACACGTGAAAATCTTCTTTTGCTCCCACTCTCCTTCTCTCTCTCTCTCAGCGCATTCTTTACACATAGTTTAGTGCAAATCGCCTGAATCAGTTGTTTTTGTCTGAAAATTTTTGCGTTCTCTTTGACATTTTTTTCCGCATTTTACTTTAAGAAAAACACCGCAAATCAATGCAATTTTTGCTCGTTTTTTTATGAATTCGCTACTTAAGAAAATTGAAAGCAGCAACTTAAAAGCTCAGTCGATGTTATTGTAGGGTGTTTTTTGAGTGTTTCGCAAAATATTTAAAATTTGCCTAGATTGCAATTTTTTTTTACAACTTGTTTGCTTTAAAACAGAAATTCTTGACAACGCCTACAATAGTGTAGTATACAAAAAAAAAAATTATACACCTTCTTTTCTTGTTTATACTCATACGTATACGCAAAAGATATTCTGTTTCGCTTTCGCATTAACTCATTTTTTTTTTTAATAATATTTTACTTTACTTAGATTGTTGTTGTGCTTCTTCTATTTGTTGCTGTTTGCGACGTTTCGTTTTTAACTTTTTTTCGCTCAATATTCTTTGTTATTTTTGTTGTGCGCTATTTTTAGCAACACAAACAACAATCAAATATTTTCTCAATTTTAACTACGCTACGCTCAATTGAGCATATATAAAAGACTAAAAACAACAACAACATCAAAACGAAACCAGAATGAGCACGAACAACAACAAGAACAAATCATGCTCTCAGGTGATAAGATGCAAGCAGTCGTGCAAAGATCCCACTGGCACAACACACGCACACACAGTCACACTTGTTGCTCACGTTCTGCGTTCGCTCTCTCGTGCACACTTGTTCGGTCATTTTTTTTTTTACTGGCATCTGCAGCGGCGGCGTGTCGGTCTGTGCCTTTGCTCTCTCCACTAGGCTCGCATTCACTTGTTGTTGTCGCGTTCTTTCGCATGCTTGCCGTCGTCGCCTTGTTTTTCTGTGTTTTTGTAGTTACTTTTTTTCGACGCGATTTTTCATGTTAGTTTTTTCTAAAAAGGCAATGCAAAATTAATTCATGTAAAAATATCAAATTAAATATGTCATGAGTGCAGTGAAACGTGTCTGAATGTCATAATTCAATATACAAACTTATACATACATCGTAATAAAACAAGTATAATTTATTTAATGCATATTACAAAGAGCTAACAGTGCCAGCATATTTTTGTTAATTTTGTATTTCCTGTAAATTAACGCCTCCTTCGCGACGACTGTCTTCAGCTTCAGCTTCTTTTTGTTCTTCTTGTTCGCTGCATGCGTGCATAACAAGAGCAGAATACCAACAATAACAACAGAAAAAATAATAAAAAAAAAAAAAACAAAAAAAAACTTTCTCATTTCGTTAGCCGGCAAAAGAATACAAAACGGAATCTGTACGGACGCGCCGCGTCGCTAATGTGTTGTGCGTAAGCACTTAAAGTGAACCAGAAGAGTGAGCGAGAGCAGAAGAGAGTAAGAGATAAAGACTAACTAAATGAATTAATGAGCGAAGCAAAAGAAAGATAGATAGAAAGAAAGTGCCTAACCGCCCAAGTGAGAGCGAAAGAATAAACACACGTCAACTCTGATCTTGTCATCATCAGCTGCGACTTATTGGATTTTCACCTTTGATTTCTGTGCTTATACGAATATTGCATATAACAAAATGTAAGTAACAATTTTTTTTTTCTTTTTTTTTTTAGAATATTTTTACGGATTTTGCTAGCTTAAGTTTTACAACAGAGAATACATGAACGCACGCTTATAAAAATAAAACTATTAATCGTTTATTGTACAACGATCGTTACCATAAAAAAAAAATGTATTAATTATTTTTTGTGTACTTCAAAAGTGTTGCCTTAAATAAAAAATTGTTTTTATTGGTTTTGTCATTCAGCGTTGTTGCCCTTTAAGTAACTAAAAATATAGCGAATAATTCATGCTTTGAATAATTAATCAATGGGCATGAATTACAATAATGATGATAATGGCGTCGTTGATGAAGTTGTGCAAGTTGAAGGCGATTGTATATGTACATATTATTATACTTAATATAGAAAATGCCACATGAAAATGCGCAGAAGGCATTGTAAAGTCACATTTCAATTCAAATTCACTATTTGTAGATATTTTTAGCTTTGCAACAACGCAAAAACAGAAAACAAAGAAAAAAAAAGAACCCTCTATACTGTTTGTCAAAGGAAAGCATTGTGTTATGGCTCGATTTTGCGTTATAAAGTTGTGAACACGATTTTTTATTCCCTTCAGCAATGAATAGTATTATGATTTTGTCTAGAAGTTTGTTACACGTTCAAGAAGACAGATTCAATCATATAAAGTATATAATTTCTTGATCAGCTCAACAGCACGAGTTGAAGAAGCCACGTCCATATTAAATAAAGCATACCTATTATAATCAAAAAAGGGCGTAAAGAGTATTTAATCTTCGCCATGGCCGAAGATAGCGTTCTTACTGTTTTTTTTTTCTTTTATTATTTTTATACGGTTTTTTGAAACCAATAAAAGCAAATTTGTTTTGCAATAAACATATTTATAGACTTATCGAATGTTACTTGAGCTCTTTGCCATGTTTTTTTTAGGCCTATAAGCTGTTCGACTGTTTTAGTAACATTAACTTTTCAGAGGCTTAAATATAAGCCGACATGAAGTATCATTTTTATTTTGTTTTCGGTGTCAACATTACTTGACCATAAACAAATGAGTTGTCGACAGTCTCGACACAGTCTTCATGGTCTGTTCGGCCTCGAGCCGAATGTTTGGAAAATTTTCATTTACAGATAAGACATTTGGTTTGAGTCTTTATCAATGCTTGCAGCGACTTCTTCGCTTCTTTCGTAACTTGTTTGGTCACTATTTTGATTGAAACGTTTATTTTAAAATCAACTTGACAAAAAACAATCATTTTGTCTTTGAAATATCTTATTTGGGTTACAAATAATGTCAATAGATCAAATGAACTAATTATGTTAAGAGCTTTGACCGATAAATTCTCTTGTCAGAAATTAATGTATGAGTGTTTCTCGACTGCAAGCGCTCAAGGTCTCTCTATGCATTACTTACTATTTCGAGTTTAATTAAAATTTGGGTTTTTTTTTTACAGAAATCTAAAATTCTTCACCAAAGGCAGTTTTCTTTGTTAAATAGATTCTAATTAGATTTTATGAGATTTTTATAAATTTATTTTTATTTGAGGTGCCATAAATCGTACTTACTTAAATAGTTATACTATTTTTATTGTTGTTTACAATTTACAAATACATTTTTATTTTATTTTTATAAATCACTTTTTTATCGCATTTTTACTGCCATTACGTCGGCTCAAAATCAGCATTGTTGTTAGCAACTGAACAATGAGTGAGTAAGAGAGAGAGAGTGAGAAAGAGGGAAAAGCAAGACGTAAGGTGAGGTGACAATAAAAGCGCGAAGCAATAAAGAGCGCTCAGTGTCAAGTAATGAGCAACAACAAATCGGAGGTGAAGTGACAAAACTAATAGAATTTGACATCAAAATTAAAACAGATTTAAATAAGAGATTTATTGAAAAGAGCAATGCACAGAACGAAAATGAAAGAGTGAGAGAGAGGGAGATCTAAGAGCTGAGATGTTACGTATACGTGGTTGCGTATACGTGACATAACGTAACGTAATGTATACAATGACATACAAATACATGTAGATTTGTGTAGGTTGTATGCATGTATTTGTGACCATGCGCTAATATTTCTCTCTCTGTCTTTAGCATGAAAAAAGTATATAAAACAATACATTTTTTTTTCTTATTTATTCGACACAAAAACAGCTGTTATTGTTTATTGTTAAATGATTTCGTTTACATATAATTTATATTTATTTACTTAAAAAAATGGAAAATTCCGCAAGAATTGATTATTCATTGTATGCAGAAAAAAAAAAAAAATTAAATGAAATGAATATCATTCGTAAACGATCAAGTAAATTCCATTGACCTTGATTTGGGTATTTTTTTTTTTTTGTCTGCTTAATTACATTTTGATTATTTTTTGTTTACATTTTCATTTCTTTGAAATCGCACCGATTATTTTTATCGTTTCATTTCGATAACCATTAAGCATTTGTGTATATCGATAGCACTTGTCAACAGTTGTCTTGTGAGTGTGTGTGTGTTTCACACATTGTGAGCTTTTGCTGAATAAGCTCGAAACATGTTCCTGTCATTTAGAGCTTTGCCTTCGCGTGTTCGTCATGCTGTTGTTGTTGTTGTTGTTGCTGTCGGATATCGTGTGTTATCAACATTGCCGTTGTTGAAAACAGGTGATCGAAAGAAAAGTGTTTCATGTCGTGCGTTGCATGTTGTCGTATACAAAACATGGCCAACATGTAATTATACCCTACAGTCGTTTGATCGGTGCTTATACTATTCCTCAAATATAACATTTAAATATCAGAAATTAAACAACTATTTTCATGACATTCTGCAAGGATTTCTGATTGACGTTTTGATCATTCGGGTACGTTCTTCTAAAAATCTGTGTATTTAATTATTTATTATAACAATTATCTGTTAGTTTAAAGTACTCATGTGACTCATGTTAATATAAAAATACAATATCAAGAAGAAGTAAGACATAAACAAGTTCTTTACAATTATTCAAATATATTATTTCCTCATATTATATGTTTTTCTCACTAAATTTTACTTTTGTATTGCATTATGTAAGATTTTTCCTGTGAATTTTTCGTAGATTCTCGGGATGATTTCTTTTTACCATTCTTTTTTTAATTTGAACGCTAAAATTGTTTAAAAATTGTATATTATTTTACTATACTACTATACTTTAAACACTAAATACTTTGTCTATTCTCCCTTCTACAACACCCACCTCGTCAACTCTTTTTTGCAAAATGATTAAGGCAATTAAAATAAAATAATATTGAACAAAAATGTATTGATATGCAATACACGATTAAAAAAAGTAATTAAAAAACAAAAAAAAAAATTTTCTTATCAATGCGAAAGTGTCGCCAATGTCATGATTAAAAAACAATAAACAAATAATACATAATAAATTTTTCTGAGTTATACAAGTGTAGAGAAACCTCGGGAACTGCGAAATTAGAAAATATTGCATGTTGCATCGCCTGATTGGGCTTGTTATTTTTGTTGTTATTGCTTTTGTTGTTGTATTTTAAAATTGGCATTTGTGTTCCTTCGTTCGCTCGTTCGCATTCCCAAGCACTTTGCCACATTTAAAACAAATAATTGCAAACTCATTTATGAAATCACGGACCACGCCAAGTGCTTTGAATGTACAGTTATTAACTGATAATGGCAATTTGTTTAGTAGAATGCCATTTGCTCTCTCACTCACTCATTCACTCACTCACTCACTCTCTTACTCATTCACTTACTTCATTGCTTATTTTGATTATTTCTACTATGTTTGCTGTTGTTATTGTTGTTGTTGTTGTTGTGGTTGTTGCCGCAATTGACTTTTGTTTACACTCGTTAATATTGTTTATTAAATATAAATCAAACTTCATTTTTTTGTTTGCTTCTTTGTTTAATGAAACAATTCAATGTTATTTAAAATGCATTAAATGCTATGCGGTCGGCCTGCAAAGACTTGGCTGCGGCTTTGACGACTTTGTTAGTTGCTGCTTTACTTTAAATTGGTTTGAAAAATGTTCAAGAATATTTTTTTTTTCAACAAGAGAGATGCAAATATTGACAGAAATTTTAAGTCGAAAAGCCGTATACCCTACACTTTGTTACAACTTTTAGATGTCAGTGAAGTGCATCAAAGCAATGATGGTGTAATTTCCACTTTGTTTTTGTTGTACTCATCGTTTCTGCATGAGTCTTTATTGTATCTGTAAACCGGCAATTTGTTTTTGTTCTCCTACATATTTTTTTTCCTTTTTTTTAACGATATGCTGCGCAGCGCTGCGCTGTAACCCAACAATTAGATCACTTAAATTGTTTTTGTTTTTTGTTTTCTTTTTTTTTCATATTTATTATTATTATTTAAACGTTCAAACAAACGAATCGCCGCCAGCTCGGGAGCACATGTCCGTCCGGCTCTACCAGAGGCTGCTGCATCGCTAAGGCTTTCTATATGCATACGTATGTGTGTGTGTGTGTCTGTGTGTGTGTGTGCGTGCGTACAATCAACTGGTTTCAGCTAAATTCCTGCCTTAATTTAAACAACGTCGCTGCTGTCGTCGTCTACGTTGACGTCGTCAGCGGCAGCGTCTGAGCAGCGACAGCGACGCATATAAAACGCTTCTGGTGTTCGATACGTTGTGTTGCTTGAGGTTGCTTTACTTTGCCTCACACATTATTATCGACAATCAGCATAGTCGACTCGCCGGTCGTCAAACTCAAGCGTCGCTGTCGCCGTCGACGTCGCAGTCAACGTCAAAGTCTTCGTTAGCGTTCGAGTCGAGTCGACTCGTCGCGCCGATCGCTCCCGATGTCGTACGCTCGATCGTTTGGCTCCAACTCTTGACGACATGTGCACGTAAATGTCTCAACAATTCTCAATCGGCGCTCATCCAGTTAACTTCGTTTGTTTCATTCCGTTCTATTCGAAAAAAATAACATAAAAATAAATTAAATAAACGTTAAGCTAAAAGATAAATTAAAAACGGTACGCGTTCTTAGAACAAACATCGATTGATTAATGTTTGAACTAAAAAAAAAAGATATAGAAGTAATATTTTGACAGTTTGGATTCGAATTCCGGATTTGTGTTACCAACAAACTAATTAAATCTAACAAAAAATAAAACCAATAACAAAAACAACGTGCGTGTGTATATATTTGTATTTGTGTGTGAGCGAGTTTCGTATTTAGATTAAGAAAAAAGCAAGTTCTCAAGACACGGCAACGGCTTATCATCTTGAGCTATTTTCCTGTTTCTAAGTCAGCCTCCAGCCACCAGCCTCAAACACTTGTTCAGTGCTAATCAACTGGCCTGCAAGTTGAATCGAACAAGACGCCAAAGTCGCCTTGAAGGTAATGCAAAACTTCCTTTTAAGTGTATTTGTTGTTGTTGTTGTTGTCTTTCTGCTCTTGTTACTATTTTGACAACAACAATTTGCAATGATTGAAGACTTGTGAGCATTTTGTATGATTGACAGTCATTTTGTATGTTGTGCTGTTTGTGCATGTTCCATCAAAGTCAAATTGTGCAGAAAAACGTTTAATTAATATACAAAATCATGCAACAACAAGAACAACAACAACAGTATAATGCAACAAAAATCTAAGACAGACAAACCAAACTCAACGACGTTGGCGACGACGACGACGATGACGTCGACTCCTTGTGCTAAAATCATGTGACAGCGGCGTTAAAAGGCGGTAGCGCAACTTGCCGCCGATACTTCGTTGAAGACTGTCATAACGATCGATCGAATCGAATTGAAACGAATCGAATCGAATAGAAGGAGACATGCATATGAGTGCCTCGGTATTGCTACTGGGGTATAGACTCCAAGCCAACTCACCCCACCCCACATGAGCGCACTAATCATACATAGTTTTTTGCCTTGCGGTTGCAGTTTCTAACAAGTGTGTTGTCTTTTTGTGTATGTGTGTATGTCTGTGTGGTGTTTGGAGACCGTTTGTTTGTTGGTGTAAATTTATTTCGATTAACTTAATTTGTTGTTGTTGTTTTTGTTTTTTTTTTTTTCTTTCTTTCTAATTTCATTCGTTTACTTCATTAACACCCTACATTAAACATTTCTCTTAGGATGTTGGATTTGAGGAGATCATAAAGAATACTCCATTTGCATAAGAAAACCACTAACAATATCTCCTTTAATTAAAGTCGTCAACTTTGCTCATTCGAATATATTTTAAAAACTTCTCATTTGCCCTGTTAACAACGTCACACTTGCACTACTTACACCTCAGCCCTATGTTACTTTCAGTCGCACAGCACATAAAACAGTTGAGCATTTAAAGTGACCAATTCCATAACTGTCATACTTATGTTGTGTGCAAGCGCTTAATAACATAGGAGTAAATAATATTACGTACATTGAAATCTGTTAACAACATGAATTTTTATGACAACCATGAGTTTATCTCCAACCCAAATCTGAAAAAAAGTGCGCAAACGACCTTGACTGCAGCGTATTTTGCACTTCCACCTGACCTACTCGTCTTTCATATGTATGTGCCTGTATGACTGTATGACTGAAGCACATTTCACGCTGCCACTTGAATATTTATTTCTATTTGCTTTTTGTTGTTGTTTCTTTTTTTTTTTTTTTTAATTTTGTCAACGCTGTCGCAGAAGGTTTTAATTGATCGAACGTGCGCTTCATGCCAATTGATTTGTGCGCCAATTTTCGCCATAAAAAAAGCAACAACAACAAAAAAGACAGTTGTGCACGTCATAGCAGCAAAGGCAAGTGAAGTCAAATCGTACCAAAAACGTAACGAAACAGTCCAACCAACAAATGAACTAAACCCAAAAACCGAAAAAAGAGTCACGTTAACGACCGACCGACCGACCGACTGACTAACTAACCATGAGCTGAGACCCGCAATGAGCGTATTTAATGCCAGCGACTAAACGCATGTAAACCAAAAAGAAAAAAAAATACAAATTAATGCAAAAACAAAAAGCAAAAGCAAAGCAACTGAGACCAGACAACAGACAACGGGCTTATATGACATTATCAGACGATCGATTGCCTTTGCAGGTACACGGCGGGCCCAATTACATACAGACAGGCGGACGGACGGACAGAAAGCCATGCATACGGGCTTACTACATACCTATATAGAGCATGTATTATTGTAGGAATGTGTGTAAGAACGAACGAACGTACGCACTAACGAACGATCGATCGATCGATCAGTAAACGTGTCGCTGAAACTAATGAACATTTGTAAATTGATAACATTTTTGGCGTTTTTCGCTAAGTTTTTCTTCATTATAATTATTATTTGTTTCGATTTTTGGCAGTTTTTCACAAACTATAAATGTTTCTATGGTGATTTGTGACCATGATGTCTTTGATAGCTTAGACAGTGATTTGTGTTAATCGTCAACGCGGCAAAATGCACAAAAGTGAGGGGTTTATGTCAATGGTGGTGAAAAGAATACTATAGCGACACTAAACTTTGTCTGGAATATTAATGTCTCTTTAAAACACAGACACAAACGACAGCTATTTATCTATATATTGTCAGTCTGTGACATCATAAATTTCTAACTGAAAAGTGATTTAATTGAGCGGGTTTCTCATCTTTTTTTTTGTAAATACAAATTTTCAATATGGAATACGGCATATGTAACATTAGAGAGCATGCTACATGGGCCAGTTGTACTTTTAAATTGTTTACTCTGTAATATAGAACTACACTCCTTTTTGTATGTGGAATTTTGAAAATTTCTTTCTGTCTTTCATAGTATAACCTTCAATCGATCTTTCACTTTTCACTCAGCCGTACCTCTGCCGGCGACACTTTGAAACTTTCCGCACAGCTTTTTGCATTTTACATTATTATCGCCTGTCACTAAATTGGATATTTGCCAATAATCTCAGAAATTTATGTTTTGTCAACTTTAATGAAATGCATTTTACTTTTCAAAAACAAAAAAGAATGTATTTTATTAATAATATTTCGAAATGAAAAGAAGAGCAAAAAAAAAAAAACCAAAAATATTTTCTTCCGAAAAGTGAATAAATCCGGTATGGACAAGATCTCATTGTCGAGGGCACTTTGTTTATTATTATCTGCATTGTGACTTTACTTTGCGGCCGAATGAAGTTCATTTTGAATTCGAACGAATGGACGAACGAATTGAATCGATTCAAGTTGATTTGCTGTTCGAGGAAGCGCGACATCAACGCGTCAATTGTCGCGAGTTGAGTTCATTAAATAACTGACAATTATTGAAACCTATAATTATAGCATTTCTATATATAACAGATACTCACACACACACACAGAGACAGCTACAGAGTGAAATATTTCTTTGCCACATATGGCGCATTGTGATGATCGGCTTCGACAACGACATCATCATCATCATTGGCGGCTTTGGGTTTGTTTCGTTGCCGGCATAAATTTCAATTTATATCTCAATTTATGTTACGCTACAAAAATGTTTGTCACACACACACACGCACACAGACAAAAATATCACAACTCTGAGCTAAAGTTGCTCATTTTAGTTGCTTACTTTATTAAATTGTTGACAAGCTTTTCTTATTACGTTTGAATTGCGACAAATCAATCAATCGAAGAGATGAACGATCAATCGAGCCAACGAATGATTGTTTTGTCCGTCAGCGTCGCGGTTCGTGTTGAAAGCGTCTTACTTTTTTTATCTGCCGGCATTCTGTCATTTGAAGGTGCTTGTCGTGAAGTTGTCAGCTGATATCTGAAACCCGAATGAAATGAAATTAATTTAAATTGATTATGTGTTTATTTTTAAACTAAGCCGAATTCCGTTGCTGCTTTGAGATGTCACAAGTTCGTCATTATTAAACGGAAAGGTGCTCATTTTGCGTTAACTTTATAAGACGACATTTTGTACTGGTTTTATTATTTAACCCCAAAAAGCCCCAAACAGTGGGCAGCGGCGTATAGAAAGTTTGAAGTGTGAATAACCCAGACGAATCCAGACAGATTTTGATTTGGGTTCTTTTATTTGACAGATGACTTGATCGAGAGTCGTCTTAGTGTACTCAAATGATTGAAAAAATCTGTTCAATAAAGAGTTGAGTGCTCTAACCTGGTATACGTTGATCTTTTGCTTATGTCACGTCTGTTGTCTAGTAACATAAGAGTATTTGAAATTTAAATTAAAAGTTTCTTTGCTTGGGGGGTTTTTCCATTTTTTGTTTATACTTTTTAATGATTATTGTTTTGTTTTTTTCGCTCTTAAAAAACTTTAACTGTTTTACCTTTTTTTTTAAATAAAAATCCCTCTAAATATTCATTGAAGAAACAATTTGTAGTCGAAACACATGCCTAACTGCTTATAAGTACATAAACATGGCCAAAAGCTTAGCATTTTAATTTGTCAACATGTTTTTTCTTCTTTCTTTCTTTTTTTTTCTTTTCTTTTCATACATTATTTAAAATATTCAAAGCACATTTGCAAAACGTTCGAATTTTTTTTAATAGTTTGGGAATCTTTGAACATTTCGAATGCGAAAGTTTTGTTTTTTTGCCAAATTCAGTTCAGTTGCTTTGCATAACCAAAACAAAGTCTTTGTGTCACACATAGAACCGGAAATATTCGTTTTGCCAAATTATATTAAATTATAGAATGCAAAAAAATTTAATCAGTCAAATCAATTGTTGTTCTAAACAAGTTCGCCCGCGCCAGTCCTACTTAAGTCATATTTATGGCACAAGATTCTTGGCACACAAGATTTCACAAACGCGTTAAAAATATAATTTGTTTTTATAATTATTTACTAATTTAAACAGGTATGAACTTTGCAAAAGAAAAAAAAACAACAACAACGGCAACAAAAATAAACAACAGACACTTGCTTGGTAACTTCAAAGTGGTTGTCGTCGTCTTTGTTGACGTCGTCGTTGACCATGTCGTTTGACGACGCTTATCAGTGCGTTGCGGTACGCTTCGTTTCGAGGCGAGGCGAGGCTATACTTCGATGAGATACAATACGATTCGACTTGACTCGCTTTGCGGTTGAATGAATGAACGCACGGTCGAGCAAACGATCGATCGATCGATGTTAATACCCCCGTTAGGCGTTGACATTAACAATGATTATATGTGAGAATGCAGTCACGAAACGAACGTTTCATTATACAAATGTATGCAATTTGAAAAATGTACTTGAAGACGTACTTTTTTTTTAAATTTTATTTTTGGCAAATCCAAAGCAATCCAAGCCAACAATTATCGTTTTTAAAACTTGTTTTATTAATTTTATATTTTCTGTGCCGTTTTGCACACTAATTGCTGATGATTGAGAAGAAGAAGCAGCAGCAAAAAAACAGAAAAAAAAAAACATTTGTAACCCTAACAAAGGCAACAGTTCAATTAAATGCAATATTACGTATACGCAACGTGTCCGCATAACAATTAAAACGCACCGCTGAATGCTCGCCCTAAATGATTGACTAACTGACTGGCTGACAGACAGACGGACAGATGACGAAAAGTCAAGTGCAAAGCACGCTCAACAGACAAATAAAAGAAGCTCAGCTATTTTTATGATCAATTAGAAACCAATTAGAAAAATGTTCAACAAGCTGCGGCAGAAGCAGAAGCAGCAGAAGCGTGCGCAGCGTTAACATATTTTTTCGAGTGCTCATATTGTGCTCAAGTATAAATTTAGATTTTTGTTGTTGTTGTTGTTGTTTGTGTTATTTATTAATAAAATTGTTTGTAGTTTTGCATGCCAAAAGCATGGAACGTGAGCATGTGTTCGGAATTATTTTTTGTTTATAATTTTAATAATATTTTTATTTCGCAGTTATTTTTTCCAAATGTGTTTAAAGTGTTTATTTTTATGAGATTTATTTTTTTTTATACTTTTATATTTTTATATTCACCCGTTTTGCTAACACTTTTCGAGTCGTGTAAATCTAATTTTCTGGCAATTACACGCAATAATTACCGTCGTCAGATTTGAGTCGAGGTTATTTTTATTGTTTTTATGTTTGTTTTTATTGTTATTGTTGTTGTGATTTATCAACTTTGGCATAAAAATAGCATGGCATAAAATTAAACACTTTAATACATTGAATACTTTTTTTTTATACATTTTTTGTTTGTTTGTTTTTCATTGTTGTTGTTTCTTTTTTTGCATATTCATTAAAATGTTAATGAATTTCTAATTTGTGCGCGCACAGTTTTTTTTCGGTTTATTTTCATTTTATTTAAATGATAACAAAAGACATTTTTGTATATACTTTTTTTTTTTTTAAATATAAAACGCGTCATTATCACTAAGAACGCGTCGACAACAATGTCGATGAGAGACAACAAAAATGTGTCAAGAAGTTGTCGTTGTCTGAACAACATTTTTGTTTTTTTTTTATATTTATTTTGTTGATCACATTAGCGGCTCTGGAAGTCTTATCGACGTTCAGCATTGGGAGTGGTACCGTTTTTTTTTTTTAATTTCTACACTCTTTTTTTTTTATTTTTCAATTTTGGTTAATGCCACGCCCCTGTTTGACAACTACTTTAGCACATCCAAACTGTCAGCTGCCTATGATGGATATCAACTTGAAATTCTTAAATGTTTTCGTTGCTTTCTTGTCATTTTTGTACGCATGTCTAAACAAATAGCACACGAGATAGCACAGAAATATAAGTTTGCAATGCAAAATTTATTTAATTTTTTTTTTGTTGTAATTAACAAACATAACATTTATGTATCTGAAGTTATTTTTATGTCTAGAACGACCTCATTTAATGTTTAATGTTTGTCGGAAACTTCAATAAATTTATCATGTTAGCGAGTTGAACATGTAGAACAAAGGAAGGCAATTTGAATTTATGCTAAAACGTGACTTGCAGTAAGCAACGATGACAACTTCATATGTGAGGCTATGAATTAGTTTAAGAACGAGACTTAAATGGGCATTTGCATAATAATTGCGATTAATTTATGCCATATGAAATTACAATAAAATATGTTATTTGTTTATAAGCAAATATCATTTAAAAAAAAAAATGTTTACTTTAAGTTTATGTAGTGTAAATTGGCGTATGTGCGATGTGTGTCCAATGTAACATGCGTTGTTTCTTTATTGACAAAGCATTGCATTGACCAAAATACCCTACTTTTTGCTTTGGTGTTTACAGTTTTAGTAATTACACAATTTCCTGTGCTGTAAATCAAAGTGAAGCGTGTATAACAAACCCATTTAATTGCTCACGATTAGATTAAACAATTTAATTATTTTATAAAACCAATCAATAAAAATAAAAACAGAGTTTAAAAAATAATTTATTATTATTGTTTTTTTGTTTTTGTCTTTATTAGGGCTACGAACGGCGTTAAAGTTGTGAATTTGTTTGGCGACGCGGTTGTTCAACAGAGCTGCGTCAATGCGTTTTTGCTTTGATAGGCTGTGCTTCGCAACGAAGAGGCCAGCCACGAATTCAGCAACGAGCGCAGAGGGTGCCGAGCAAGGAGGAGCAAATATACTCCCAACAACAGCAACAACAACAACAACAGTAATAACAAGCACAACAACAACGAGTAATGCACCGACATTGTTAAGCAACAGAGACATCTTCACAACATTAAACGCAAATAGCACAAATCGAACAACAACAGCAACAACAACAAATTATGAGATACCACTGAGCACAGTGATAACTGTAACACCAAGAAAAAGTCAAGCGAATCCATCACCAAATGCCGAGCACAGCACCTGGAACAGTAATCGTACGAATGCACTTGATCCGCACACAAATCCACTTGTGCTTATAGCAAGAGACGAGAGCGACAACAACAATAAAACCGAGCACAGACATACGCTCACCTTAGACAGAGCAATAATAGCAACAACAACAACAGACACAATCACAGCCACTGGGAGAACAACAAGAAGAGCATCTGACGACGACGACAACAACGACGCTGTTATCAAGAACGCTGCTGCTGCCGCCGCCGCCGCCGTCGCTACCGTCGGACGCATACAATTGAGACGTCACAGCAGCGCCGAAGTGCCGAGCACAAACGCCGAACGCGAACAACACAAGCCGAAGCGAAAAGCCGCCAGCATGCAGCAGGAACCGAATGCGAACTATCAGTTTCAGCCGGAACTGGGACTGGTGAACATCGTCGGTTCCGTCGCGCCCGGAAATATCAACAATAATAATAATAATCTGCCCACCAGCTATACACTAGGCAGCTTTAACCTTGACCATCGACCGCCACCAACGGCAGCCATCGCAGTCCAACAAACGCCCACAGACGTGCTCACGCACACACTCATTTATGGCACACCGCCCACGGGTCTCATTGGCCAGCCACTGAACACAACCGATCCGAATTTACAAACGCGCAATTTGCTGCACCAGCAGGAGTTGCAGCTGCAACAGCGCTACCAACAGCTCCAGCAGATGCAAGCACAGACCCAAGGCCTATTCGCTGCACCCACACCCGCGCTCTATCCCTCAACGGCGCTTGGCCTTGGCGTTGGCGTCGGCGTTGTCACTCCAACACAACTCACATTGCCCTTGGTCAGCAATTGTTCATTACCAGCGGTCAGCTCGCCAGTCGGCGTCTCTACTGTCAACGCACTGAACAGTCCAACGTCACAAACTCTGCTCGCCGATCAAATGCAAAGTTTGCGCATCTCATCGGCCGGCATGAGTGGCTCGCCAGCGAGCACGCCTCTTGGCGCAGCGCCCTCATCATTGCCACTCGATCCCACAGGCACAACGCTGAGCATCATGAGTAACTCCTATGTGCCGGCGACCCAGCAAGAGGAGCGTTTCATACAGATCATACAAGCAAAGGAATTCAAAATACAGGAAATGCAACGTGCGCTCCAAATCAAAGACACAGAAATCGCGGAACTAAAATCACATCTGGATAAATTCCAAAGTGTCTTTCCCTTCAGTCGTAGCAGCGCGGCCGGTTGTGCAGGAGCCAGCGGTGGACCTGCGGCAGCAACGGGCGCCACACGCAAGACAGGTCAAACGTTTCAGCGTCAACGCGCTCAGGGCATCTCCGCTGAGCCGCAGAGCGAGTTATTGGTGCTGGAGAACGTCACGTTCCCGAAATACGACAAGGATGAGAAGTGAGTAATATGTTATATGGCTTATCAATATATTTTTCGTGTAAATTTTCCATTTCGCATTATTATTATAAATATTAATTTCAAAGTCTGTCCGTCTGTCAGTCAGTCAGTCGATCGGTCGGGTCTTTATAGCTGCTTGTAGTATATAAGTAGCTGCGTTTCAAAGGCAATTCACGCGTTGACAGTTGTCGCAATTTGTTTTGCCATCATTTAGTCTCTCTCTCTGTCTGTCCTTCTGTCTGTGTTCACATGTCACTTGTTTCATGTCTGTTCGACGAGTTCAGGGTACGTTTTCCATGGCCTTCATGGTGGTCAGCTGGTATAAATGATGCCATTGCCTTAAGTCATATCGCTCGCATTTGCTCCCAATGCTCCGCCACTTGTCAACGCGCATAGCCTAATTTCATTTTGTTTTTTCCTCTTTGTTTTTGGATTATTAACAGTTTAAATTGGTTTTTCTTGGCCCGCATTTCTCAATCCAACAACGCCGGCTGTTAATTGCGTGGGTGTTGCCTGATATTTGCCTATTTACTTTTCACACTTATTCTTGGCACTTGTCTCTTCGCTTCCTACACTTTTGGCCATTTTGCAACTGTTGCGATATTTTTTTTTTTTTGAAAACGTCTAAAAAAGTTCATAGCAAACATTTTTATTTATATTTTTTTTTTTATTTTGGTTTTTTGATCATGTTTATGTTATTCTTTGTTTTATTTTCTTTTGCAAAAAAACATAAACATTTTGAAGCTTCCTGAAGCATATTTTTTGTTAGTTTGTTTTGATGCTTTTAATGGGCACGTGCGATCACTTTTTTTTTTCCAACTTTTCGGTCGTTCTTTAACACTTTGTGATTACGTTAAGAACTTTTTTTCGGTTGCAAGCCATTTCAAATTGAGTTGCAAATATAGGAAATATATTTCATTTAACTAAGCCCTTAATATTTTCATTGCAAAGCGAAAAATAAAAACAAAGTAAAACGTTGAAAAACGTCAAGTCGAGTCAATGAGATTGTTTTAAATAGAATCTCTGATTGATGGCCAGAGCAATTTTGACTTGAGCATTGCGAGCTGAGCTGATTATGTTTATAAATACTCTTGATGATCTCAGTTGTCGCTGTCGATGTCATTGCCGCTGTTGCTTTCCTTATTCAAAAGCATTTGAACCTGTCGCGCATAATCATTACTGATAAGCGGCAATAGACTGATACGTCATTTGGAAACTATTTCAGCTTCACACACAATGTAAAATTCCATGCTCAACTTTGCGTGTAAAATTCCTAAAATAATATTTAAGAAATACTTCATGAATAAATTGACTTTGTCTGCAAGTCTTCATCCATTGCCAAGCGGCAATTTATGCAATTTTTATTCTACAGAGACTAACATTAACATTTACAAAGTCGCGCCTAATCCGATAAAAATTTATGTTGCACAAATCGCACAAATTTGCTTAAAAACGATTTATTTGCCACGCACAACAGTTGACACAATCACAAAAACTCCAAACAGAAATCAAAATAAACTTGTTGAGTTGTCTGAGTGCGAGACAATTCAACAGATCTAATGGACAAAAATTTAAGATAATGCGACATTTACCAACCGACAAGCATTGAGAGCGACTTCAATTTAGACAAATAAATGGACAAACAAATAAACAGAGAGACAGACAGATAGACTGACCGACCGACCGACTGACATTGGTGACAAACGAACTGAGAAAACGATTTAGAGTTGGGACTGTTTGTGGAGACAGCAACATGAAAGCTGGCGTGGCGTAACCAGTCGTGCGTTTGTGTTGTGTTGGCCAAGCGAAGTGGCCAAGAGACCAATCAAATGACCGCCCAAACGAACGAACATGCAACAGGACATTTTTTGCCGGCCGTCCGTCGTTCCGACTGACACGACACTTGGCGAGCATAAATCAAAACTGGCACGACGCGGCAATAAATACACAACACACGCCGCAAGCGGCAGCAGCGGCAGCTTGTTGCAGCTCAGATGCAGATGCAGTTGCATATTTTATTAATTTCTGATAGTTGTGTTTGGCTTTTGGCGTCTTTTGCGGCCTCTCAAATGCTATCATTTTCATAATTTATACTTTATATTTTGGCAATTTACACACTCATGTGGTTTTTTGGCTAAAATAATCAAAAAAAAAAAAAACTTTAATAAATTTATGAAAAAGAAACATTAAAGCTTGTTTTACGCTTACATTGCTGAGGCATTTTATGTTATATAAAAAAAAGACTTCAAGCAAAATCTTAATGAAACGCTTGAAAATGTCGTTAGACTGTCGAGAGTAAATATATTTTTATATATTAGCCATAAAAATAACCAAGTGTGCATTTTGAACGTTGTACAAGTAATTCACCCCCATTATGCCGCGAGGGGTTGGGCGGTGCGGTGCGAAGAGATCAAATTGTGCGAAATAATAACAAATAAGAAAAATCATTGCCTGAGAATTTTTAGCTTAAAGGCGCAGCCGCAGCCGCAGCCGAAGTCCGCGGACTCAAACATTCTGCGTCTAATAGACAATTTTGTGCGTGCCTTGGCATAAATCGAGTCAACTCACACTCGGCTCGCAAAATATTTCCACAAACACACACACACACACACTCACACACATTGTCTGCGTACATATTAAGTCATATATATAAAATAAAAAAATTTTATAGCTTCCGACAACTGGAACGCTTGACTACTTGGCCTGGAGGTCTAATTGAAGCTATTAATTGTTATGCGGCATACCACGATCGACAACAAAAAAAAAAAAAAATATATAAATGTGAAAAAAGAAACGATTGTCAAAGACAAACAGGCACAGACGTCATGACTGACGGTATGACTGAACTGCGCCCCAAGATACAATTTAGGTTCGACAAACACACACAACACACACACAGGCACTCACACATGACGCGACATGGAAAATTGCCGCGGGTGTTGCCACATGTGCGTCGATCTGCGGCTGATGGATGCCTATGACGGCGGCGGCGGCGCCCCAAACCAAGAACGAGTTTCTTCGTTCATCGTTGTCTGCTCGATGGCCAACCAGCCAGCCAGCCAACCAACTCAGTCCCCACGGAACGCACAGTCATCGTCATAGTTGTCGTCGTTGCCGTCGCCGTCGACGACATTTCGTTCACTATCAATTTCGCAGCGATCTTTCACGAAATTGGGTGTCTAGTATGGCGTTGAAATCTAATACATTTTCAAACAATTTGTGTAAATTACATGTCGCACGATAGGTAACAAAAGCGCTTCAAGCCACATCTACGCATAATCTCATAGTGCCGTTGAGTGAGGCGATGGTGATGGTGGTATTGGCGGTGGCAGAGGGGTGCGATCGCTATGGTATCGAATTCGGTTGATCGCACAAATATTTTACACGGCTATCTGTCTATGATGATGGCCTTGATTGCATTTTGTACATAATTTAAATTCGTTTTATACGAAAATTGCATTAAAAATTGTAATTTGTCGCTTCATTGGCTTCCTAGATACGTGATTATATTAATATTGGAGTGGTCCTGCAAGCCAATCAATTTGGTTAGTATAAACAAGTGCTGATTTGTATCTTAATACTGAGCCAACTGAGCAAAACTCAAAGAAATATTTCCTTCTTTCACGCAAAATTTCTTTAACAAATGAAATAAGTAACATTTCATTTCATTTTCTCTTAGTACAAATATTTGTAAAGAGTTTCTCTTATGTTACACAGCGACACATGGCACATACAGCAGTCTAGCACTTAAACTATGTCTTTGAGTATATCAAAGTCATAGCCAAAATCAATCTGTATGCTGTTGTTGTTCTTCAACATTTTTGATTTCTTTTTTGTTTATTTTGAAAATACCATTCCACAAATTCCATGTCACATCAATAAAGTGAAAAATGATTGTTCAATATCAGTACGATCGCAGCTTGGACCACCCCAAATTGTCATACATGCTTGTGCATAAAGTGTTTTATATTATATCTTGTATCTCATGTTGGCTGCCAAATGGGCTGTGCACGTACATTTTTATTAAAAATTAATTGAATGCGTAACGCCAACAGCAACAACAACAACAACATAAATTGGTTAAGAGCGCAAATTGTATGCCTCAGCGTCTCACCGCCAGCCCCGGCCACACGCGCCCACATGGGCCGACTGCCAAGGTGCAGCAACGTCAAACCAAAAACCAACAGACGAACGTCACAATTTTCGCCATCGCTGTAGTTGTTGTTGTTGTTGTTGCAGTTACTACAGTTGCCACCGTTTCTACAGTTTGCTACAGTTTCGTTATGCCACATGTGGCGAGCACTTTGGGTGGTGCCTCTTGAACACCCATTCGCTCACGCATTTGATTCTGCTTAAAAGGCTCCAACAACTCAACTCAACTCATTCGGGATTGGGTGTGCCACAATTGACACCAACTGGAAAAGCGCACAGAGCCGCTGCTGCGTTAATTGAAACTCATCATTAATTTTATCGATGGCCAAATCAGAGCTTGTTCTAATTTCACAGTAGCTAATGGCTACAAGTGCATATCGGTGCGCTTATCCGTTATCGAATCGGTGCCTGCCACCGCCAGCAATCGATCGTGCACTGCCTCGCTACCTGCCATCCTCCGCAGCGCAGTTAAGCTGATCGGCGCAGCGAATGTGTCTCAATCGCAAACGCAAAACGCATTCCGTTGCATGTGCAATTGCCGCTTAGGAATATTACAAATTGTGTGACTTCATTGGTAGATCGGTTGGATTGGTTTGAATTGGATTGGATTGGTCTCTTCGGTGCGATTTCTTGCTCATTTTCGTGTATCGTTCGATGCGTTTTGGTTGGCCGGTCGATCGCAACGATCGTTTGCGCAGTACAGCTTTAATTAATCGCCAAGCGTGCAAGTTGTCAAAATCGCTGACAGATAAAGTCATTTGACATTTACAGGCATGCAACATGAATGCGGCAATGTGCTCGACCGGCCATGCGGCAAGCGGCATGCGACGTGCGCGGCTTGCTGTTCAAACACGTTCGACTAATATACAATTTTCGAATTTGTATTAATTTCATATCGCTTGCTCAAACAATTTGCACGCTTTTGATCACCGGCTTGCTTACTTTGCTTATTATTATTATTATTGCTGTTGTTGTTGTTGTTGGACATTTAACAACCAATAATCCAAACGAGTTGACGCGATTTATATATGTCAGCGTTAAAAATCAATTGACGGACGCTCTCGTCGCCATAGTTCGCTTTTTGTTGACCAAATTTGGTTTTTTCATTAGCAAATTTGCACATTACATTTTATTTTTTTATTATTTTTTTTTTTATCAAAAATTTTAAGACCAATTGATATTTTAACGGGTTTAAATTTGATGATTGAACATTATTTTCTATTTACTTTTATAGATCCCGCGATCTTATTAAATCGGCAATTTTGGATAATGATTTCATGAAGAATTTGGATCTGACACAAATACTCGAAATAGTCGATTGCATGTATCCGGTCAAGTATGCGGCAAAGAGTCTTATTATCAAGGAGGGCGATGTCGGCAGCATTGTTTACGTCATGGAAGGTGAGTAATGTTTTATATGACATAAGGTCCCGATCTTTCATAAAGACATGTTGCCAGTAATACAAACGAGCCCATTTCAAACACAATTTGTCTCAAGTATGGATAACTTTTGAGTGAAACATGCGTCAACACAAGGCGGAAATTGAAAACAAACGCGCGAAGAGAATCTTTTGTTTACATTATTATTGCGATTGGTCATGAGTTCGAAGCAAAGTCTTTTTGCATAAATCTCAATGACTTTAAAACTGTTATAATTGCGATTGGTCATGAGTTCGAAGCGAAGTCTTTTTGAAAATTTAACATTTTTGTTAAAAAAAACGGCCATGTGCTCTGATCATGTGCCAGGAGAGTAAATATAGAATTAGAATGGCTTAAGTTCGCTTGAAATGGCACGTGTCGTGAGTCAGTTTAACGAAAATTCTTAATTTCAGAGTTAGAAGAGATTTTACAGATGACAAGGGCCTGTGGAGATTTGGAACGAAATTTTTGGGGGGAAGTAATTTCTGATAAGACGAATCAAATTTGCAAGAAAGCTTTTCAAATGCGTCGATAATCGGTATATGAATTATTGATTTGAAATTTCATACAAGGCATTTTGTAAACAAAAACGCGTCATCTTGTCAAATTGGCAACTTGGAAGTTGTCTTCGCTTTTGCTTGAAATTGAGGGTGTCGGGAGTGTCTTTTTTTCATGTTTTTTTTTTTTTTTTGTCAATCGTTTTTTAAATTCATGCGTTTTTTAGAAAAATCATGCGTTTTTGTTAGTCGTGCGTGTTTTTTAAAAAGTTGTGCGTTTTAAAAAAAACTTATGCGTTTTTTTTTAGTATTCTTTGAAAAAGTCATGCGTTTTTTGTAAACCGTGCGTAATTTGACATGGTTATTCGTTTATGCACTCAGTTATACGATTATTTTGAAGCCTTGCATTTTTCAAAATACCTTCGATTCTCATTGCTTCTCTCTCTCCTCCTTAGTCGACTGATCATTATTTCCAGTTTCGTTGCCATTTGTTTGCAAAAACGAAACGACATCTAACAAACATTCAGACCTGAACCCTTGACAACGCTCGAGTCATGCCTCTTGTACGACTTTAACCGCTGCCATCGATCATAAAACTCGTTGTCAGCGATAAGCGGCACACTCACGACAGCCTCGTTTGTCTTGGCTCGCTCCGACTTACACCAAGCTGCATTGCTGCATGCAACAAAACAAAGCGCGACCCCCCGACACTTTACATATCCGCCGCACAAGCTTTTGGCAACGTACAAGACCATGTTGCCGGCATGTAGCTTGACACTGCGGTCTGACGGCTGGCAGCGACGGCACTCCTACGCCGCGAGTGCACAAATGCACGAAAATCACATTTGCAACAGGCTGAGCCACAAGCCGGCAGCTGAGCCTCGGCCTCGGACCCTGCCGCAGTCTCAGTCTCAGCTGAGTCAGGCCGTCGCGAAATGTCAGCGCAGCGCTTGTTCATTTTGTTAGCATTTAAATGCTATTTAAAAAAAGTCTAATAAACTTTAAAGTTTTTCCTTTCATTTTTTACGACAAGTTTTTTGCTTTTCTTTGCCCCGCCCATTTCTGGGTGCGCTTGTTCAAGCGTTTGCTAATTGTAGTGCATAATATTTGTTTTAATATTGCCCATTAAACAAAAAACAACCAACAAAAAGCGATTGCAATTAACAATTCGTACGATGCCTTAGTAACATTATTATTATAATATGTAATTCAAGGAAAGAAATTCGCCATTATAGACATGACTTCGACGTTGAAAGAAAAGAGGAAGCGTAGACAAAGCCACGAAAACCTGTAAACGAACATGGCAGAAAAGCATAATGCCCATAAAAAAAAATTACTCAACAAATGAATAAAATAAAAAATACTTTATTACATTTTAAGTTGCTTAGTTTAAATTGTCCCATCATTAAACTTGAGTTTAGCATAAGTATTACTCAACCTCTATGAGAGAACAAAAACAAATTTTTTGCAAACAAATTTATCTCTCTTGCTCTCTTCAATGCCTAGTAGCAACACTAAAGTCATGGCAATGGCCTGATAAATGTTGCGTGCTAAAAAGTAACGAATTTTTCATATGTGAGTGATAGTATCGAATATTTGTAAATACCTATTGGCTTCATCAAATACAATGTCTTCTGTCTACACTCATTTGCATGGATCTTGCATGCCGATTTTTGGCAATTTCCGATGGCGTTTACATGGAACATTCCGCGTTCGCTGGAAAAAGTAGCGACAGAGCATGGGTTGTACTTCGTCAGAGTTAATATATCATGCTGTTCGCATGCCGGGCTTGCATGCCATGTTTTTCCCATTGGGAGTTTATGCTCTTTTAATGTTTCATGCTCGCTCACCTGCACATGCAAACGGTTTGCGATCAGCTGCGCACGATTGCTTACCTTCGGCAAGCCGACTTGCTTGCCCGAAGAAGTTTGTGCCGTATGTGAAGCATGCTCGTTACGCCCGCGCTTTGCCGCACATGCTTAGACTCACTCTCTTACTCTCTGCCTGTTGCTTTCTCACGTTTTACGAATGATCATGCCGTCGCGTCGCCGAGAGACGATCTGCAAACATCTTTTGATTCACTCGTTCAGCAGCCAACAAAGGCAAAAGACGTGTGTATTTTTGGTGTTCAGCAAGTGCGCGCAACAGTCGGTTTTCTAATCTTCGGTTAGTTGCTTGTACTCGGCTCACGGACTTCGGTTGACGGTTTCGTGTGACGACCTTTTTGTTGTTGTTTTCATTGTTTTATTTGTATTGTTTTTTGTGTTACGCATAAAGGAAATCGTTTGCACTCGTTGCGGTTTTGTGAGCCCGCGGATTTTTAAAATGCAGCGCTGCAGCAACAACAAAAACTAGTGTAATGGAAATGTAATAAAAGAATGTGTTCTGGTTGTAAAAAAAAAAATTAAATAAGTTGAGCGCTGCCCTCGCATGTGTGTTCTAAATATGCCGACACAAAAATTTGTATCTGAACATGGAAAACACAACAAAAAACTAAATAAAAAACCGGCAGAACATAAGCAATGAAAAAAAATTAACGCATTCTTTGTTGCAATTCATTTTTTTGTGCCTTTGTTTTGTTTCACTCTTGAATAATTCTTGAAACACAAAAAAAAAAAAAAATAACCAACCACAAACAACAACAAAAAGTGAAAGTGTTTATATTAAGACCAAAACCAAAAAACAAAAAAAAAAAAAATACAAACAAAGCAACAACATGCATATTAACAAATAAAACAAAAAAAAAACGCTTGCTTTAAAAATTTCCACGTGTGTGTGAGTCTGTGTCAGATTTTTTCTATGCAGACTTTATTGCAACAACAACAACAACAGCAGCCAGCCAGCAAACTGACGAAAAGATCAGCGTGAAGAATTCCGGTTTCTGTAGATTTTTTTTCGATTGTTGTTTTTTTTTTTTTTTTTTGAACGGCAAATTTGATTTTTTTTTTTCTTTTTTTTTTTGTCTTGGTTCGTTCAGTTGTGTTTGTCGGTCATTGGTCCGAAAACAGTAAGCAATAAATAAAAAATCATAAAGAAAAAAAAATAATAATAATAATTTTTAAGCACAAAAACGAAAATGTCGCGCTGAGATCATTTTTGGAATAAGAAATCAAATTGGAAGAAAGACCAGAAAAACGGTGCCAAAAAAAAAAATAGAGAGAATACAACAAAAACAGCAGACAGACTTAAATCTGATTTGCAAATTTTCTATGCTCGAATTGGATTTTTTTTTTAAAGAATTTTTGTTGATTTATCTTGAGTTGATAAAAAAAAAAATCATAATAATAAAATGCGGAAGCTTGGAGATTTTTTTTTATTGAAGACAGTTACTTTTTTTTCTATACATACTTGAAATTAGTTTGTGATGAGTCGACTGTTTTTTTTCATTTTTGAGCGGCTTTCGCTTCATGTCTTTAATAATCAACTTGGATCATTATCTGCCCTAAAAAAAAACTGAAATCTTTGTACCAAAAATAGCTATCGTAATTACGATTCATTTTACACAACAATAGCTTTCGATAATTGTTTATTTTGGCCACATTCTATTAAACTCAAAGCTATTAAAAGTCATTTTTTAATTAAAAATATAAAATCGTACAAAACATAAAAATGCATGCAAGCATTTATTAAACAATAACAATTATTTATGCATTCATAAGTTCAGGTTTCTAGAACAACTTTAACAAAAATAACAAAGTGGCTCAGCTCAATTAGTAAGTTTCCAAGTCGAGTTGCATTCATTATCAACAATATGGGAAATTTCAGATAAAATTATCTATGCATTAGTTTAAAATTAACCATTTTACTTGATAATTGTTCGTTAGGAACAAATTGTATAACAATCGAAGGTCATTTGGCATTTTATTGATCCCAAAGAGAAGGATTTTCCACAAATTGTCATCAATAATAAGACAAGGGCCGAGCAAAATAGTGAAAATTCTGTATTAATTTATTGTGCACGAGCAACGACTTTCACTCTTACGAAAGACTTCAAACAAACACTTGATAAATATTTATTTAGTTGCAAAATTTCTGCGAAAATTCGCACGTCACATGGCAAATACAACTTTTCACTTAATAGTAGTCTGACCGACGATTGGCGAGTCTGTCAGTCCGTTTAAGTGTTCTCCAATCAAGCTCATACGAAATCCCACTGTGAATCATCATGACTCGCTCAGCACGAAGCTTTGTCTTGTAATTTAATTAAAAAGTGTTAAAAAAAAAAGAAAAACAAGAGTTGGTAGAATCTTTTTATAGCGCACGTACGTACCATAGGAACAATTCATCACGGCTTAAGCGTTCGATTGTTAGCTTCTTTTCTAAAGGTACCATGGCTTTCATAGTGATGAGTGGTAATTTTTTGCAATTAGTTTACGTAAGATTGCTCATGTCTTTAAAGACATTTTATAGCAAGAAATGTAATAAAAAAAAAAGAAACCAGTTTGACTTTTCAACGTGCCAACGTCACGCTTGATTTAATCAGTTTTCAGTATGTATAATATATACTTATATATCATCATACATACATATATCAACTAACATTGTGTTTACTTTAAGCCCAAAAGTGGTTCTTTGAACTCTTGCGTTCCGGAACAGCTGTTGTGGTTTAAGTAACAAAAAACTGCAAAAAAAAAATCTTGTATCTCATGTAGCAAACATCTGTTGTTGTTAGCCAAATGCTGCGGTGTCTTTTAGCTTTTTTGTTTTTATGTCTTTCAGTCTTTTCAGCAGATTGTTTGTCTGTCTTTCTAAATTACTTGCACACCTCACTAATACGTATGCAAAATACAAGAAGTATCGTTTTTTGTTTATGATTATATCATTGTGATTATGCATGAATTGTTCGCCCTTGGCATATAAGCAGTCGCTGTGACTAACACAAATTTGTTTTTGATTTCGACTTTTTGCACAATTTACAACAACAATAGCAACAACAACAACAAGAGACGGCAAGAAAAGACAAAAGACTAGACAATTTTAATAAGTATCCGTAACAAGTATTATATTATAGCATAGATACATCTTATAACTAAACTCTAACAATACAAATTCATGAGACTTGAAGCGCGCAACGAACAGGACAGACAACAACAACGAATGAACATGCACCGTTATTAGCACCTAAGCGAGTTTACTTTTTGTTTTTTTTTTTTTTTTTTGCTTTAGACTCGTTTCAGTTTCTTTAGATACAAGTTCTGATTTGCACTCTCTTGTTGACGACTCACTTTTGCCTTTGCGCGCATTGCATTGTTTTTGGTATTTAAATATCAGTTGTTGCTTAATGGTCAACCGGACATTTATTCAGACACACACACACACACACATGGCCACGGAACCACAAACGAATGCCATGCCGCACGCCTCACTTCGTCATCGCTTACTTTTGACTAAAAAGTCAGTACGACTTGTTAGACTTGTTGACCTTGCGTCGCTCATTAAATACTCTGCGCACAAATTGTCGGATTTTTATTGTAGTTTTTCTTGTTTTTTACCTTTTTTTAGCTTAACTTTTGCAAAAAAGAACAACAAAGCTTGAATTAGCCAATGATGAAGTGGCAATTAAACATTTCGACGGTCGCAAATAAGTTCAAATTAAGTTGAAGTCGAAGTTGAAGTCGCTTTTGTTGTCTGCTGCTGAGCTATGCAAACAACATGCCATGACGGAAACAAATCTGACCTTTGGCGAACTGTGACACAGTTTGTTAATTATTGTTTTTATTTTTGGCAATTGCAATCAATCAAGCTGCCAATCAATCAATTTGAGACACAGCAACGCCCTTTGCTTTGCTTCGCGGCATTTTTCTAATGTTAATTAAAGTTGCTGTCAATTTTTAAAGCTTTTTTTTCACATTTTCAAACCGAAAAAATCTACAATTCGTGGCAAATAAGTAATAACTAAAAATTGTTTGCTATTTTGTTGTCAAATGGAGTTTCTTATCAGCATTTGTTTATTTTTTTTTTTTTCTATTTTTGTACTGTACTACAACTGATAACAATTTGAAATGTTATTAACAAATCGTAAATACGCAAATGTTTATATAGATTATTATTATTTTTTTTTTTTTTAAATATTAGACAATATTGATTACGTGGTGATTTTTGTTTATTTTTTTAAATTTTTTCCATTGATAGAATTAATAATGACTTGAAACTTTAAACTAGTTCATGAGACTTAAGACGTCTCGTCTCGTATTGTCTGGGCACATGTTCTGCAATTCTTTATCAAAATGGCACAAAACAAACAAACTGAAATCATTAAAAAGCCAAATCTGACGCAAAAGTATTGAGTTTATAGACTTGTTTTTGTTTTTGCTTATTAGAATTAATGTTAATTTAAACAATGTAATAAAGTTCGTGTCTTGTAAAAGTTTTAAAGATTTAAAAATGCTACAGTGATAAATATCACGGTGAAGGTCGAAACGATAACTTTTACGAGCTACCAAAAAAAAAGATATCTCGTATTTAAATTGCTCATTTTTAAGAGTATTTAAAAAAATATTAAAAAGCACATGCCGTCATGCGTCATGGCTTACATTATAAGAAGCACAGATGAACAATTTCGAGCATTTAAAGTTATAATGAAAATTTTGTGACTTCAAGACCTTGACTTAAAAACATTTAAATAAAGTTTCAATAACCACACGTTACAAAGCGCCGCACGTGACATACAACAGTCTAGCATTCATAAAAGATCGTCACCAGGGTCACCTTTAAACGATCGACTGCCTTATGTAACGTGTGGCGTAATGTAACATAGCGCTATTAAAGCTTAAATTATTTTTATGCCATGAGTTTGTTACTTTTTTATATATTTTATTTATAGTTTGTTAAATTTTTATTTGTATTTCTTTTTGCTACGGAGTTAAAAATTAATTAAATTAAAGCCTATAACTCCTCAAAGCATTTAAAGTCTATAATTAAATTTAATTTTTGCGAAACTGCCAATTTGAAATTCGTTTATCTTGACTCGTGTGAATTTTTCTTATCTTAAATGAGATCTTTGTCTAAGAAATCTACTTAATATTCTTTAAATATTTATTTAATTATTGTTGTTATTAGACCAACAATATTCAGGTTTATATTTATAGTAAGCACAACAAATTAAAAGCTTTTGTGCAAATTCCAGTTCCAGAACGTCTTGATCTCAATCTTTTTATTAATATAACTCTTATGCAAGAAGCAAAAACCATTAAGAACAAAGAACAAATTAAAAATACAATAAATAAAATTAATAAACGAAGTGTCCAAAGACAAACCAGTGTGTCTGTCTGCCTGTCTGTCTGTATACGAGTTCTACTTTTGAATATAAAGAAAAATTTTCGAAAGTAAAAATTTAATTATTGTGTTCGTTGTATTAATTAAATAATGCATTGATTTGCATACATGTGTTAAACGAAGTGAAAAATCTACAAAAACAAAACAGAAAAACCCAATAAATGTTTCATGAAATTTGCGAAATAATTTAATTGTTGTTGAAAGTTTGAGATTGACCAACATGATTCACATAAAAGTAAAGTCGATTTGACAAAGATGGAAAGTGTTCGACAAATTTATTTACGCCTACAATAACAATAACAATAACAAACACAAAAACACAAGTTAATATAGAAAACAAATATTGCACAAACATCGCCGATCGTTGATTGTAACCGAAATGAGCTCGTCAGTATTCCAAATGCGAAAAACGTGGTTATGCAAAAAGCAACAAAATTTACACTAGTTTACAGTTACACTGAACAAACAGTCTGACCGATCGACAGTCAGAGACAGACTGTCTGTTTGTTTGGCTCGCTGGCTGGCAAGCTTGACTGAGTAACAAATATATATATATGTATGAACAATCAGATAAATAGTTGTAGATATACAATGCACGTCGGCGTCTTCGACGTCGAAGCTTTAAATCGACGACGCCCGTAATTGTAAAAATTTAAAAAAAAAAAAACAAAAAAAAAACTAAAAGAAAAAACAGCAAAAACGGCAAAACATATAAAAACATAAAACGTGAAGTTTCACCAAATTCCAACAACTTTAACTGCAACAAAGTAATAACAAAAACAAGAAAAATACTTCAACAAAGTCCAACCCATGCTGATGTAATTGGCGTGTCTTTCGATTGGCCTCCCCAGCAAACAATGAAAATCAAACATTATCCGGGCAAAGCAGTGGACGCAAGTCTCTCACTGGACGACAGCAATGCAATGGGCGCACTCTACGAGGCAAATTGGCTGCAGGCACACGAGCACATTGGCCAGGATCAAGGCCAGACAAGACTTTACACACAAGCACACAATGGCAATTCTCATGCAAGTCATTTAACAAATGGTGGCTTTCAAGTGCCGAAAATCTCACATCAAAATGGCGGCAGTTTCATGCTTGACGGCGTCTCTGTGCTCAGCAAGTATCAGATGACGCTCGATGGCATACGCAATCAACAGGCCAAGGACGAACGCATTGTGCATGCGATCAAAGAGCTGAACGGTTATCGACCGTCGGCGCTGCAGCGACAGACAACAAAGCTGCACAATGGCTGGGAGAAGACAGTTGACGAAGCGGCGGAGTCTGAAACCGACGAACAGAACCTTAAAGAGCTCAAAACGCCGACATTGCCTGCGATAGCACAGAAGTCCGTCAATCATTACGTGCTCGATCCTACAGAGAAGCGTCAGCAAAGACCACGACAACAGATGTCCGTGCAGCCGCCATCGCTGAAGCGCTCACAGACCATGTTCTATCCGAATCGCACGGAAGTGAATGGCCATGGGGTCAGCAACGCTTTGATGACCTCCACTTTGGATATCAGAGAATTGCGTCGAAATAGCGCCAATAAAGCGCAGAAATATGCGATACTCAAGAATGGCAACACAAATGGCCAAACGAGTGTAATCTCAACGCAGCCAAAATTGCGTCAGCATTTGCCGCGTGTGCCGCCGCCAAGTGAAGCGCCACCACCGCCACCGGTGCCGCTGCCACGTGCCAACAAATTGCTGCAACACACGCCACAAGCGCCAACAGCGGCCAACAATGCTGTGGCAAGGAAAGCGTTGAGGCCGTCGTTTAATCATGATGATGCCGCCGCCATCGCC
Source organism: Phortica okadai (assembly GCA_034638295.1). Lineage (NCBI taxonomy): Eukaryota > Metazoa > Arthropoda > Insecta > Diptera > Drosophilidae > Phortica > Phortica okadai. The sequence goes on from CM067850.1 coordinate 5,824,998, forward strand.
GTTGCCGCGCCCATCTGTGATAGTAGTAAGCTAAGTAAACAAGCGCATCCAGTGAGTCGTTATGCCACAATACGCCTGCCCAAGCATCATGCCTCGAGCGTTGATGCATTTGCCACTTTAGCACGTCGACCGGCGCCGTTGCGACCGGCACCGCCCACACCGCCAGTGCGGCCGACGTCCATTGCTCTGGCATCGGATGATGAAACTCTTGCGAACGAGGCGAATATGTCACCGGACGGCTTGTTGAGCGATGAATTGGCCGTTGTGAAGCTTGAGGAAACCGTTCGTAATAGCAAAGACATGCAGAATACTACGGGTGACTGCTTCAGCATACCGAGACCACGTCTAATTGTGCCCGTTCATACCTATGCACGTAAGCGGCGTACCGGCAATCTCAGAGATTTGCAAAATTCAACTGAAGAAGGCGAAACAAATGACGAAAGTGGTAAGAAAATAGTGTGTGGGTGAAATGTAAAGAATTTCGGGGAGTATCTTTATCAATCTGTAGTCAGAACCATTCAGGATCGTTTAGTGACCTTTTCTCTTTCTTTTATACAACCAAGACCTGAAACATCATTGTCGAATAGTTTATAACGTGACGTCTTTTGCAATTCCTTGCTAAATTTTGTTCTTCTTCGTTTCAGATGGTCGCGTTGAAGTCTCACGCGAGGGCAAATATCTCTCAACGCTTTCGGGCGCCAAAGTGCTCGGTGAATTGGCGATTCTCTACAATTGTCAACGCACGGCAACAATCACTGCGATCACAGAGTGCAATCTGTGGGCGGTGGAGCGACAATGCTTCCAGACGATCATGATGCGAACGGGCCTGATACGACAGGCGGAATACACAGACTTCCTCAAAAGGTGAGTTGAGTGCATTCAATAATTCAATGCACTTGCGTTGGTATGACAGAAATTTCCGCTTTCCCAAAAAAAAAAAATGATCACACGAAATGATTTCGCCAAGTCACTTTCGTATCATTCGGTCGGTCTGTCCGTATGTCTTTCTGTCTGACTATGCTTTCTGCGAATTTTAATGAGCCTTGTTAGTTTTTTCCACCTTGCACTCGTTTTGATTGGCATGTACGACGACCACAACGCCATGCCGACGTCGCTGTCTTCAAACCCAGCCCAACCTGTCAGTACACGAGTTTTGGCTGTGTTTGTGTGTTGCTGTCGCTGCCAATAATTAATGTTCATTTGCACTTAATTATAACAATTCCGCACACATTTGTAGCCAACATATTACTTGGCCATTAAAGCCAAAAAACTATGAGCAACGACCGCCTCTGCGTGGCTCATGTCGCTGCCGCTGCCTCTGCCGGCTATCCATCAAAGGATTTCGCTTTTTTTTTTTTTGTATTTTAGCAGTTGTTTGCTTGATTTGTCTTAGGTTGGCTTGTCTTGTCTTGGCCATTTGCTGACGAAACTTTCTCCGGCAATGAAAATAAATTTATGAAGAGAAAAAAAAATACAAAAACATAAAAGTAACAATAATGATGAAAAACCAACAAACGACTTAAAGTAGACAAAACGCAATGCCAGACACACATCATGGGCGCAATGACGTGCAACACTCAAAAAATGGACAGCACACAGTTGACTTAATGTTGTCTGTATGGTGGGCGGACGGGGAGGCAACAAGCTCATGGCCAGCGGTCGACGATTGACGCAAGCGGCTTGAGGATGCGCGTGCTCGGCCAACAACCGCTCTGCAATTTGAAAACTTTGAACAGATGTGAGCGTGAAATGTGTATGTTAGTCAGAGAGCGAGAGTCAGGGGGAGAGACGCAAATGAAAAAGAGTGTGTTGCGATAAAAATCGACAGCAATTGAGATGGTGTTGCATGCCAGCAGCGGCACAGCCTGACGACCGGCAAGCATTAACCAGTTACAATGATAATGTCGCCGATCATGATGTTGTTGGTGATGGTGATGATGATGATGATGACGACGACGCTGGTGTTTCCTCAATGTGTTCGTTCGAAGACGTCGGCAACGGTGGCGGTTGTGATGGTGGCGGCAACAGCAACAGCAGCAACGCATGAGCAGCCAGAAATTAATTGCTTTTAATTGATGTGCGCCAAGTACACAAAAAATAATGAGTTAAAAATTAAAGAAAATTGTTTAATGGCAACGCACAACGACAAGCGATAAAAATTAGATTGTTTGCCAGTGATAAGATGAATTGAGAAAATGTTTGATAGTTATAATATAAAAAAAATAAAAAAAATTTAACTATCATTAAAAAGTGTCTTTGTGAAAGGTTCGCATTCACCAATTTCACCGACAGCAAACTTTTAGTTGCAAACATTAAAGTTTCATTATAAATTTGATAATAACAATGCGTTAAATATAAAAAAAAATTGCTTAGTTTAGATACATTTTACAACTTAGCATGATCTCTCATCTGTACTTTCAAAAATGTAACAAGTCCGACAATTCAAAGTTGTCTTGTATATCATTAAATTATGAATAATATACTGAAATCAACATTAAAGGTACATTTCAAGAGTTATGAGCACTAAATTTTAATGATGAATTGCTTAGGAGCAAATGATCCCAAAAACGAGACTTTACTAAACATATACAATAGATGTATAGATTAATATTTTTATAAACATTTATAAAGCGCTTTTTAGGCTAAAAAAGAAAGATAATGAGTTTTTAATAGATTTTAATAGAGATTTATAATAAATTCTCATGCAAAGGCTACTAGGCTCCTCTTGAAAAGTTGATCAAGAAGCAAGCATGCTAAAGTGGCAACATTTTCAATTAATATCAAAGCAGAAATTAATTTGTAGAAACTTCAATAAATATAAAGTTTATACGCGTTTGACCAATTGGCTGTTCTTGAAAATAACCAAATTAAACAATACTCTTATCATAAAATCACAATTGCAAAAATGCTACAAATACATTAATTATACAACCGTAACTCTTTATAGTGTGCCCATCTTTAAGGATTTGCCCGAGGATACGCTCATCAAGATATCCGATGTATTGGAGGAGTCACATTATCAGTTCGGTGATTATATTGTGCGTCAGGGCGCGCGAGGTGCCACCTTCTTTATAATCTCAAAGGGCAAAGTACGTGTGACGATCAAGCAACCGAACACACAAGAAGAGAAATTCATACGCACACTTGGCAAGGGCGACTTCTTTGGCGAGAAGGCGTTGCAAGGGTGAGTACGATGAGTTAACTTTATAAATGATTTTCGCTGATTTTTCGTTCACTTGTTTTTGTAGTGACGATCTACGTACGGCGAACATCATTTGTGAGTCACCGGAGGGCGTTTCTTGTCTTGTCATTGATCGTGAGACATTTAATACGCTCATTTCAAGCCTGGATGAGATTAAACATCGCTATGACGATGAAGGCCTCAGCGAACAGCGCAGGTGAGTCAACTTAATTGAGCTTTGCTTTTGAGAAGAAAATGTCTTAACATTTCCATTACATTCCTTCAATAGCAATGAGGAATTCCAAGACCTCAAACTGACCGATTTACGTGTGATCGCAACACTCGGCGTTGGCGGCTTTGGACGCGTTGAACTTGTACAAGTGAACGGTGATAATTCAAGATCGTTTGCACTGAAGCAGATGAAGAAATCACAGATTGTGGAGACACGTCAGCAGCAGCACATCATGTCCGAGAAGGAAATTATGGGCGAAGCCAATAGTCAGTTCATTGTTAAGCTCTTCAAGACCTTCAAAGACAACAAATATCTGTACATGCTCATGGAGAGTTGCTTGGGTGGTGAACTGTGGACGATACTGCGTGACAAGGGCAACTTTGATGATGCCACCACACGTTTCTACACTGCTTGTGTCGTTCAGGCCTTCGACTATCTGCATTCACGTAACATTATCTACAGAGATCTAAAGCCAGAGAATCTGCTGTTGGACGAGAAGGGCTATGTGAAATTGGTGGACTTTGGCTTTGCCAAGAAGCTGCAGTCGGGACGCAAGACGTGGACATTCTGTGGCACGCCTGAATATGTCGCGCCCGAAGTGATATTGAATCGAGGCCATGACATCAGCGCCGACTATTGGTCGTTGGGCGTGCTCATGTTTGAGCTTTTGACGGGTTAGTTTATTTTCTCGTGAGTCTTTCAAAATATTCGTTAATAATGTATTTCTTCAACCAAATCAGGCACACCGCCATTCACCGGCTCCGATCCGATGCGCACTTATAACATTATACTTAAGGGCATTGATGCCATTGAATTTCCACGGAATATTACGCGCAATGCCAGCAATCTGATCAAGAAGTTGTGCCGTGACAATCCGGCCGAACGTTTGGGCTATCAACGTGGCGGCATACACGAGATACAGAAGCACAAGTAAGTAACGCATTATGTCAAGTTTTATCACAATTTCTAACACTTATTTATTGCGCTCAATAGATGGTTCGATGGCTTTTATTGGTGGGGTCTGACGAACCGTACACTGGAGCCGCCCATTAAGCCGACAGTAAAGAGCGTCGTTGATACAACAAACTTTGATGATTATCCACCAGATCCGGAGGGTCCACCGCCAGATGATGTTACCGGCTGGGATAAGGATTTCTAAAGTAACTTAGCAATGTACTAATTAAACTAACTTCTTCAAAATCAACTTGTGCGCCATATGAACGCCAAAGCCAGAGTCAAACAGCTGAACCGATGAATCGTTTCGAATCGGTCTCGGTTAAAAATCGTCAAACAAAAACAAGTCGCAACAAAAAGCGCGTGCAAAAGCACAACTAAATCAATACAATATTTATATGCCTAAAACTAAGCTCAACATGTTATCACTATAAGTCAATGAACATACAAGCAAACATACATACATACATGCATATACATACATATATATTTAGTAAGTAGAGTATCTCAGATTTTAACATGTGCAACATAATGAATTTATTAACGAGTTTATAATATTATAATATTAAATTTGCGCTAATGATTATAAACAAAACAACTTTCTTCTTCTTAATCATTATTGTTTAATTGGTTTCATTCTAAATGATTAGAATTGTAATTTGAAGTGTAAAAATATCTAGTGGCAAAAGAAATTGTATAATGCGTATTGTTATTAAGTGTCCTTAAATGCCAGGATGCCTTTTAGTTTGTAAGTGCATATCAAACATTTCTCAATTAAAAAACAAAAACAAAAAAAACACTAAGATTGCCAAATTAAGCAGGTTTTTGTGCAAAATCATTTTAGGAATTCATCTATGAGAATAATATGCTAAGTATAAAACAAAAACTGTATAATAAAGTTATGCGTCTTGAGATTTCGTCTATTTACTTTTTTCTTACATCAGTTGATGGTACAAGCGTAGTGAAGAAAATACAGAAACGGTTAACTTTGCTGTGTCAAACATTTTGTATCTAAACTTGAATCATGTATTCTGTTTATGCTGACCTAAGACAAAATTCAATTGCAGGCTGTTAATAGCTTTTTCACATGCTTATCAAAAATAGCGAAATGTGTGCGTTCAGCTAAACTTGAATTACTAAAATGATTCAACTCGGTCGAAATACTTGCAGAAGTCAACTTCAAAGGTACGTGAGAAACTCAGTAAACCTTCAAATCTTAAGAATTTGAACATGTCAAATGGTGTAAAGAATTATTCTCAAAAAAAAAGTACAACAATTAAAACAATCAAAAGTGACGTGGGATTTTGTAAAATTATAGAAAGATAAACCTTGAGAAACTGTTTAGCAAAAAAGGCAGAAATAATAAAAAATAGCATTTTTTGCTCGCATTTGCGCTAAACTTGACGCAGTGCCAGTTGGATGTGAGCAGCTGCCAAGATGAGATACAAAGTGTGGCTTATGTGCTTGGCCGCACTCATGGTGCTGCAACTACAGTCACCAGTTGAGGCGCTCGCCCTGGAGAATCGTTCCGGTATATACATGATCGCTTAAAAAAAAACTAACAACAAAATGTTTAACATTTTTGTTAATTCTTTGCAGCTTGCTGGCAACCCAAGGCGCCGGGCTTGTGTCGCGGCCGACAACTGCGTTACGCTTACAATAAGCAGACTGGCAACTGTGAGAGCTTCTACTACACTGGCTGTGCGTCGACGGACAACAACTTCCTCACCTATGAGGAGTGTCGACGTGATTGCATGCAAAAGTTGCGCTATTGAAGTTACATTGGCGAGAGAAATTACAGTATTTTTTTTTTTGTTTTCATTGTTTCAAGATGTAAATGGTCATTTATTTTTTTAATTTTATATTTTTATAATTGTTAATGTTTGCTAAGTTTTCAATTGTACAACCAAGTTGTATCAGTATTATTATTAAAGGCACTTTAAAATTTTGAGTCTTACAATTGGTGAGAGTTTTAATCAGTTTTTCTCTTTGTTGAGAACATTTTCCTAAACAAAAGCTTCAACGACAATATCCATAGGCAGAAAGTCAGGAGTAACAATGCCAGCAGCAGACTGATGCTGTCCAAGGAGTAATAGATGAACCAATTGAGTTCTGTTGCTGGCGTGCGAACCAAATAGCCCGCGAATTGTCCATTTGACGAATGATGCTCCAAAGCCCAGACAGCAGATTCAAGCGGTGTACGTTCTCTTTCCCTAAAAATATTACCAAGTTTGCGAGCGCGTAATGAAATAGTTGGGCTTAAAACTTCTTTAAGTGATTGCTTTAGTTGCAGCTCGTTGATATCGTTATAGTCCAGCTTGAGGCCAATCCCGCGATTCTGTACGGCGTAGGCATTTGTGAACTGATCGCCATAGATGGGCGTTACCAACAAGGGTTTGCCGCAACGCACGGCCTCCGTGGTGCCCAGTAAGCCGCCATGAGCCCAAAACAATTTTACGTTCGGATGACCTAAAAGCAATTTGTCAATGAGGCAATTTTATAGTTACTTTCTTCAAATACTTACATAATATAAACAACTGTGGCGCCCATTTGACAAACATAAACTTTTTACTCTGTGTCGGAAGCTCGTCCGATTCCCATTTCCATATAACTTTATATGGCTGCTGTTCTAATACCTTGACCATACTAGACAGGCGTCGCTTTTCAATGCTCGAGGCGCGTACCATAGAACCCCAACTAATAAAGATTATGCCTTCGTCTGCATCACCTAAGAAGTTGGCTAATGTTTGTGGAAGCTCTTGTTTTGAATAATTATAGTTGCCGATGTGCACGCCACCTACTTCAAGCAGCTGACGTGAGTGTGGACGACTGCCCATCAGCGAGTAGTGTTGATTCACCATTATAAGATTAGTCTGCGCTTTGGCCACAGCGTCCACATCAACCTCCACGTTGAGATAACGCTTTATCAGTGCATTATCGTAGGCATTGGTGCGATATCTTGGTTAGCAATACAGATATCAAATTAGACATCATTAAATAATGAATAAAAATATATTGCAACGAACCGATAAAGTGTTTTAAGAACTTTGGCCTGCAAAAAGTTCACAAAGCGTTGCTTCCAGTCGAGCTGCTCCGGGAATCCAATAAACTCAGATTGTATATAGGCTGGCGTATCCGGCAGGTTGATGCGATCGTAGTACCACGGCATAAGCGTACAGGTGCTAAGACCCACCACTGGCACCCTTAAAAGATGAGCGATGCCCAGCTGACAGTCCGAGTTGAAATACTCTGTAAACAGCAAATCGTACGGCTGACGTCGATGATGTTCGATCACCTCGTTCACGTGTTTACTGTTATAGAGCAACTCGCATGTCTTTTGCCCTTCATTGTGTAGCGCAAAGTATTCCCCCAGAAGCACGTACAAGGAACGCGTCGTCGTTATTTCACTTAAGTCTGCAACATTTATGGTTTTGTTCGTTTGATCGTCATCATTGTTGAGCAGTCTTTCTTCATAGTTTTCCGGCGGTGGCTGAGAGTTCTTAACATACGAAATGACAGTCACCTTGTGGCCTCGTTCGGCAAGCGCATTCAGTATGGGTTGCACGACTTTAAAATGACTGTAGCCGAAGTGTGGAAATACGGCGAGTATATTGCTTGCTTCCGTGTTTTGACTGGTGGCCAACAAAACCAACAACAAGGCACACAATCTCTGCGTTGTTGCTAATAGTTTCATGGTGTTTATTGTAATGCACATTTAACTTGTTTTAGTTTATTTGTTACCATATATCACTGGACAATCAATGTTTATACAATTCCAATACTTACGGAAAGTTACTGACAAACATATTATTTACATAATCTTAATCGACACACTTGATTAGTTGAACTTGACTTGTCGTTCAAGGTCTGTTGCCCAATATCACGAAGAGACTATTAAGAAAATAAACCAGTTTACTTAAAAGTCTATTCCGTATATTTTAATTAATTTTCCAATCTGGAAAAATCGACCCGGCACAATTAAAAAATGGGTTTCCCCAATGGCAAATCACTAATTCAGCTGTTCGCGGCTAACGAGTTTCGAATCAACTTGACTCTATCTAGACGCAGACGCAAAAGCACCACTGTTGACGCAAGTGAATCGAAGAGAATATCCGAAAACCATTGGCTGCACATATATCCGGAGCACTGGTAGTGCAACATACAGCAAACTAATGTTAAAGCAGTGGGTGCAAATCTGTCGCAAATGTTGTTAACATTACATTAACAATAACAGAATGTTACTTGCAGCGCAAAAAGAAAGATGTAGCAAGGTGGCCATCTGTCGGTGGCTAACACAATGTTATCCAGCGCTTATAAAACTGTATTGGATTGTGCTTGTGAAACTGTTGGTATTCAAAATTCACTAGCCTAACTCAAATTAACCGTTCTTAGTCTAATCAAACATTTTTTGGTTCTTTTTTTTTGGCTATGGAATTAATTAAATTAATTCCATATAAAAAAACGTTCAACAACAAAAAAAAAAAAATCAAATTACTTAGGAGTATTCTTGACGAGTTTATGAAAACGTTTCATTCCTGATTTCATGTTCAATAGTTCATGAGTGAGACATTTTTAAAGTCTTTTATAAATACCTGCACAGTACCCGCTGAAACACTTGGAAGTATAAATTTAGATCAGCAATGTTTATACTATATGTACATAAGCAGCTAAGTGAAATTTGGTAGTTATAACCATCGCTGTTGTAAGTGATGATACATTGTAAAGTATAGAAAACCCAATTAGTCATCCCAGTTTTGTCATTCTAATCGATATTGATATAAGAGATGTCGTTATTGGCTATTTCGGCTATACATACACTATTGAGTAAAAAATAACTCAATACATAAAGCTATTATATTAACACAAAATAGAAACCAATTAATTCAAACAACTAACTCATTTAATATATTCAATGATTTTTAATATAATGAATGATTTTCGCAATATTTTTAAAATAAATCAAATTATTTGTCTTTAAAAGCGTTCCGAAGTTGACTTCAACGAGCCTTTAAAATAGCACAACGGTAAATAAGTGCAAATTGTTTTAAACAATTAAAGTGCAAATTATGCGCAATCATGGCAAACAATAATCAATGATAATAAACAGTAGTTAAGACATAGTTATGCAACCGCAAGCAATCGAACGGCAACTAACGCAATTAGATACAAAATTTGTAGGCGTTGTCGGCATTTACAGACTCCGTTGCACAACAATTACAACTCAAAGTGCACAAAGACGCCTACAGCAGCGGCAGCAAAGACAACGGCAGCAACAGAATAGATCTGAATTGAATTGAATGGAGCAATCAAGTAAGAAAGACAACGAGTTTGATGGACCTACTTCCCACACTCGCAACCACTGGGTCAAGTCGGCACCGCCACGACAGGGATACAACGAGCACAACACAGAACATTTCGAGATAAAAAATAAGTGATTTTTAAGTGTTTTCTGATAAGTTTGAAAAAAAAATAAACAGCACTGTGGTTGCATATGACAAAATCAATAATGATGTCAATGCCTGAAATGTGCCACATGGGAATTCGCTTGGAGTAGCAGCCACGCCTTTTTTATCACATTTACACCGAAATGAAATGAACGCCCCTAAAAAACAACATGTCTGTAAAGTGTTTTACGCCCGATAAAGATACGCCATAATGCGTCAACTACATTTACGTCTCTTCCCCCAGGCCAGCCAGCTGTAATATCAAAGCACCATAATCATCAACATATGAACGAACACTTGGCTCATTGATGATGTCCAAACAATATGTTTGAACAATAGCAAATTGTTTGTCGAACAGACGCCAAAGCAAAATGCCTTGCGAAAACTTAATTAATGCGTAGTGAATGTTTGCACAGATTTCGACAATTTCGCTTTGGGTTATGATCCAATATCCTTGTTTAAGGACACATTTTCTGACTCATTTATTTGTTCATTCGTTCGTTTGTTCATTTATCTCATTTGTTTGTCTAATTTACGAGCGTCGATTCACATTGTCTGGCTTGTGATACTGACGCAACTTTGAGGCAGAGCATGCGTACATGGGATTAACACTATCCTGGACCGACCATTGTTTTGCTCTTGGCTGCTGCCGCTGCTGCTAATAGCATACAATTGAGACATGTGTGGGTGTAGTTCACACCTCGCAGCAGGACATGGCCAGTCGCAGCACAGCTGTAAATGCAATTGGCTCCAACAAAAGACACAAATTCAATTAGTCAAGAAGCGCATACGACAGCGCAGACACGATGTGACACATGCCAAAGTCAATAGCAAAATTTTAGTGCGTATCTCTGTTTGCCAAGGCAAGTGACATTGACTTGCAACGACTCACATCGTGTAAGTAGCTGCAATCGGTTGCTAATGCGATAAGTGGCAATTCAAGTATCTTTGCTAGTCGCCAAACGTACAAGTGCTGATTGACTAACTGACTTATCAAACGTATCTATCTGTGAATCTATGAACTGCCGTACATTGAAATCCATTTCCTGCATTTGACTGAAATGTGATTTTGAGTTGCATTGATAGGTGCGTATTAACATGGTACACACGCTACTTGAATTTTCCAGCCGAGTGAGTGCCGCCAACTACTTTACGTACTTCAGCTACTTCTGTTGCAATGGAACTTGATTTGTCTGGAGTATTTGATTGTCCATTTTATTTTCCTAGTTTTTGTTTTTATATGCAGCCCATAAGACCTGATAAGATTTTCATTTTATCAATGTACGCTAATATTAGACAAACTTGAATTGAAGAGCAAACGCATTAATTTGTCTGATGTGAAAAGTTTTACAGTTAATAATTACTACTTGTTGATAGCGCCGAATTCATGTGATAGTACTCAGACATTGTTTATAGGGTTTTTAACATAATGTCACGTACACAAATTGTAATCTATTATAGAGAAACTGTGCAACGGTTGATTAATAAGCAACAATTTTTATATTTTTAATTTTTCTGATTAATTCTCTATTAATATGTATGATGATCCATAATAGATTTTACTTTAGCGCCAAGTTCTGACCAGAAATGAAGTATTCCCAAAGTCTAAGCACTTAAATCGCTCACAGCTTTTAGGTTAACCCAACATTAAGGTCTCGCACAGCCTTGAGTACGCCAACTGGGCACAAATTGCAGACCAACAAGCATAAAATCTTTGCCAATTTCTCTCCAGCAGCTAACAAATTATCTATTTTGCTTTAGGGCAAAATGTCTCAATCACAACAGCGAGAGACTATCCAAAGGCATAATCACTTTACGGTTTGCGTATATCTCCTTCAAACTAATTGTCGTTGAGTTGAATTTGAAACTAACTAATGACAATTATCCTTGAAGTGTGACGTGGTGAGTTCTACGGCCAGAAATTTAAGGTTTTTCGCCAGCGAGCGTAACTAACAACATACAAGCACAAGCGAACATTGAAGCAGTGCTGAAGATCTCGAAGATGCTGTTGCTGATCCTTGGCACTGAAGTTGTCAACGTGGCTTGTTGGCAAAGCAACAAGCTGCACGCCTATTTAAGACTAATGTTGTGATTAGCATCTGCGTTGACAAACACAGTAAGCGGTCGATATTTTTTTTTTGCTTTTCTTTTCATTTTCATGCCAAGCGAAACGAGCTCGTTATTGCCTTGGCCATTGGCCATTGGCATTGGCACTTGGACAACATGACACGCTGGCTTTGCGAGCCAGTCGTCCGCCGTTGGTACCTCCCCACCCAAGATGAATAATTATAGCCGATCTTTATACTCGCACGGCTCCTACTGGGACCGTTAATGCGCGCGCAAATCTCTTGCAGCGCAAAAACGCACGCTCAAAATGTATGTATGTACGTAAGTTACCTGCGGCGCACATTCCGAAAATTCCTTCGCCCATTTGTCGATGGTCAAGTTGTCGTTGTTGCCGCTTTGTTAGACAAACGAATTCACGCGTATTCCGCCGAAACTCGCTAATGGTCACAGCGGCAGACAGCAGAGATTCCGACGTTGTCATACACACATCATCGTCATCGTCATCATCATCATCGACATCGTCATCGTCTTGAGTTGTCGTCCTCACGCTTAGCCTCTCAGCTTCAGCTTCAGATACACAACAGAACGCGTTTCCTTCGCTCGCTTTCGCGTTCACCTTGGCCTCCGCCTGTGTTATTAATGATGGAAATTTGAAAATACAGAAGGTTCAATAATTGCAACATCATTGTGCGCGTCGCATTGACCGATGCCGATGCTGATGCTGATGCCGATGCATTGGCTTTCTTTATAAACAACATTCAGCGATCTTTGAATGTGTCGCAGCTCTTTGGACCTTCTCATAAAAATCAATCGTTGTCTGACTTTGCATATCGCAAGAACAAAGCGGCTAACAAATTGACGCTTCGCTTCATCTTCGTCTTCTTCTTCTACTTCTGTCCATTTCGCCACACTTCGCATGAAGCTCGCACTCAGTTCAGTCTATCACCAATGCTGGCTGATGTCCCTGAGCGAGCTTCTTGCTTGCTTCCTTGCTTCCTTTGACGTTATCGTTCGAACAATTACAATACTTGTTAAGATTGTCGTAGATCGTTTTATTGCCACATTTATGGGCATGCATAATGTCTGCATTCGCTTGCACGATCGGCAGCCAAGCATTATATTACAGCAATTTCGAATCAATTGAAAGTATTCCTCGAATTGTATTTTGTCCTACAGCCTCTGTCCTGTCCTGCCCGCCTGCCTGGCTCACTAACTGACTATATGGCCATAAAAGACAATTGCTTTGGTCGCGTGGAAGGACGATTTCTCATCGCTCATAGCTCGTTTTGCATTTCAATTTTTACACTTACTCACATGCACACACTCACACACACAACCTCATCTTTATTTCACGTTTTTCCAAGTGCTTTATTTTTGAATTTATTGGCTTTTTTCTCGGTCCTTTTACATCCGAAAATGTCTCTTTGCGCGCGTGTATTTGTTTGTTTGTCCTCGAAAGGCACGCGTATCCTGTATATGTACATACTTTATCCTTGCGCGAAAAAGCAAACAAACAAACAACACACAGTTTTTCTTCTCGTCATCTTCGAGGCCCTATTAACATGGCTTTGTATGATTGTCAATCATGTCTTGTCATTCCGCGAAAATTCATCAATAAAAATCTCTTTATACGAGAGTTGAGTTCATTTTACAGTTTTGTCTTACTCAGCGGCGCACGCCTCTGCCAAACTGACAGAAGCGAAAAGAGCTACAAAAGTCACAAGTCACACGCACACATACAAACAATCAGTTCAGATCAGATAGTTTTACTCTCCTATCCTATCCTCAATGTCTGTCGCTGTCATAAAGCATCAAAATAAACCTTGAACTAAAAGTTTTTGCCTCGGAAATTATTTGGCATGACTGTATGAGTATGACGAATGCATTTGCCAGAATGGCTGCCCCTTCCACTTTCTAGATTATGTCCACGAAGGCCTTGAATAAAGGATCGCTGACTGAAAGATTTAAAATGTTTCTTGTTCTTCTTGCGCTTCTCATCTCTATGAAATTTTCTTCATATACTTCAAGAACATTATTGATTCCATTGATTAAATAGAGGTAGTATACCTAGCATCTGACTAACGTATAATCCATTAAAATACAACAATGTTTATGTGCCAAAGTACCTTCTTGCATCTTCAGTCAACCACATGTGTTGCAGCTCTCTGATATAAGTTACTTCTGTGCAGCTCAAGTGTTGCCATAACAAAAACAAATACACTTACTGACTGAAATCTTTACTACTGTCCTTGATTCAAATTGCAACTGTTAAATTGTCAAAGTTTCCAAGAAAAATCCATTAACGAAAACAGTAAAAATGCAACAAAGTTACGCCAACCTTATGAAAATTGCTTAAAATAGGATACTAATCCAGAGACGACCACCCAAGCATGGCAATCAAAGGCCACTAATGGCGTTATCCAATAAATTTGTGCATAATATGAATTTTCCAATGGCACTCATTTCTGTATAATGTAAACATACTTCAAAGTACCAACAATTCAACTATGAAGTATTTCCATTAATGTTAATTATGCAGAAAACAATTAGAACGCAGAACGAATGTCAACTCAAATTCAAATTCGAATACAAATACAAATTCAGCGGCATTGAAGGAAGAAGCCCAACTAGTAACACTTGAATGAGCCGACATGTCTGTCAGCAAGTGCGCCAAGTAGATACAACAACAACAACAACAACAACGACGACCAACAGTCTCAGGCGTATTATTTTGTAACAAATTCTAAGTATTTTGATTTTGGTAAAAGTGCTGCCGTACAAGTGACTCGAAGCTGCTGCTGCACTGCTCCTGCTGTACGACATTGTCGACAATTTGTCTCACGGCATAATGTAAACAAAAAAAACAAGTACAATAATTTTTTGGAATTGTTAACGACAAAGGATTTCAGCTCATCTTACACATACACTCACACACACATGATTGTACTGTTAGTTTGATGTTTGGTCTATGATTGCATAATTTATGGGCAGCGCCTTACTGTAAACATAGACCATATGTAATCGGAGCTAAGGAGTACGTTCCACGACGACCAAACATTAGTTTGGTTTTTAATGCAGATGACATTGTTGTTGTTGCTGTTGCTGTTGTTGTTGTAGTGTCAGCCATTAGAACTAATTTCACAAATACACTTGACTTGGACACAAGACGATCAAGTGGCGCTGAAGGATTCTATGGTTACTTCAACATCAAGTGTCGTGATATTTAAAAGTTATTCTTGTTGTTGTTGTTGTTGTTTTGTGGGTCGCACATGTTTGCTGTCATAAATCAGTGTTGTGTTATGTGTGTGTGTGTGCGATGTCATGTCTCTCAAGCGTATTTTCACACTTTTTGTAGCCAAATACTTTACTTCAATCTTACACTTACGACCGCCCCGCAAGAAATTTGAATACCAAAAAAACAATATCTTTAGCGCTGACTTACACAGAATTATAGATTATTAATTATTTGTATTGGATTTCGTGTGGCGCGTTGATTAGGCTCTGCTGTGTCGGCTTCATCGACAATGTATGGTGAGCTCATGTTGTGCGCTATGTTATTGCGTGATCTCTCTTTGACTGGCCAGTGATCTATAGCATGATCAAATGAAGCGGGTGGTCTGTCAATAGTTCATAGTACATGGCAATGTCATTAATAGCACCTTAATTAGACAAAACGATGACGACGGCACAGCATTTGAAGACAATAAATTTGCGCTTTAATGAGCATGCGCATGATCATGATCATGATCATAAGCATTGATCGGTTCGATGTGTTGAGCTGAGATCAAAGATCGAAGCCTACGCTTGCAACATGCAGGCATGTTGGCTTCACACAGCGCTTTGGTAATTGAATAAACACACGACTTGGCCGAAGTGAAGTATATCACAAAAAACAAGACAAAACAAAATAAAAAAAACAAAAAATATAAGAAAAGATACTTTTGAGTGTCCATTTTAATTGAGTGCGAGTGCGAAGTGATCGCAATAATTAATCACGGCAACGTTTACCTCAATCGCACCTCAGGCCAACACTTCCATACACTCATGCCTTTTTCAATTAGTTAACTAATGAATTGATACGTCCCACATAGTTTGTATATAAACATGTGAATGTGTGTGTGTGTGTGTGTGTGTTGGAGTTGCCTTTGATTGGATTAGCGCATTGTGAACATTTGATGACAGCCGCCATGTTTAACTTTTGTGCGATTGCCAAATGACGGCAAAAAAAAATTAAAAAAAACAACAGGGAAAAAACAACACGGCGAAACAACAAAAAAGACAAGTCATGACAGTTTATGACAAGTCAAAGAAGTGTCGGCTTAAATCAAAGCGTTTGCATTGTAAAACATTGTACGGTAAAGTGTTGGATTGGATTTTTATATATACATATATATTTTTGTTGTTGTATTTTTCATACATTTCATTTCGTTTTAAATGCGCCGCGCCGTCGCCTGCTTATCAAAACTTTATGGCCGCGCTATGAGATTGATAAGCCGCAAGCGGCAGGCGTTATTGCTTAGTAGCAATCTAACTCAAACGTACACACACATACTCTTCTTCTTCTTCTTCTATGTATATTTTTTTGTTTTCTATTTTGATTTGCTTTGTATGATGGGAGGAGCCAGAAAGGGTTGT
Organism: Phortica okadai; assembly: GCA_034638295.1. Taxonomy (NCBI): domain Eukaryota; kingdom Metazoa; phylum Arthropoda; class Insecta; order Diptera; family Drosophilidae; genus Phortica; species Phortica okadai. The sequence goes on from CM067850.1 coordinate 5,841,511, forward strand.
CTAATGAGACCAAAGAGGCGGTGCACAACGAATGACAAAGCCGTGAAAGGATTAATCTAATTATTTTCACAAATATTCAACCCTTGCCGCATGAAATCAAAATTCAACTCTTTCAGCGCTTAGCAAATCAAGTCTAGCCTGCACAAAATGAAGATACGCTACAGTGCAACGCACAAAATCCTTTCCGCAACTCAAAGGCTCAACTCTCAGACCATGCAAAGACAACTACAACTACTGGCAAAATTCGCAATGTCTCAAGGACGCAGGCAATGCCTTTGCGAATCACAGAGACAATGGTTAAGCCGTTTAGGACGGACAGACTGACAGACAGACAGACAAAGGACGAACTCGTACTCAACTCAACTCTGCTCAACTCGTACACAACTCGCTCACTTTGTGCATCTTCATTGTTCTTGGACGCTGTCAAAGAAATTCTGAGTAAGAAGTGTGTTGAACAATGGTGCGAAACTGTTTCGGATTCGTTGCCCGCCTACCTGTAAACCCTTTAATTACGACGGTAAAGGGTACACCCCTTTTTGCTTTGCCAAAATGTCAATGTTTTGGTTTCTCGTGGCACATTATGGTCGTGTTGTCCTCTGTCCGTCCCACCGTCTGTCTGTGTCTGCTCATCGTTATATCCTTTCGTTGGCCTGTGTGTGTGTTGTTGTTGTTGGGCTTCTAAAATATATATCGCGTCTTTCTACGCACTTCTATTAACATTTCGCGCTATTTATGATTATTGTCTGTGTCCGCTCGTGGCGGGCGTGACATTTTTACAATGTTTAGATACTTTTCGCAAGCATACGTATGAATTTCGCTGATGTGCGAATTGACTTTCACATTTCGCATAATAAAACTAACATTTCTGCACCCGTCTAACCTTGACTTTTTTTCAATTCATCCGTAATAACAATTGTTGTTTTTGTTGTTGTTGTTGTTGTTTTTGTCTCTAATTATGCTTCAAGGTAATTTACGATTTCATGCCCATGACTATACAATTGTAATCGGCGAATTTTCTCAATCTGCAATTTCCGCTGCCACTTTTGCTTTTAACTTTTGGAGTAAATTGTTTTCAACATTTTCAAGGAATCACATGCTCACATCATTCTGTTTGTTTTTTTTTCTGTACACAGTATTGTATTTTTAGAAAAAAAAAATTGTGAGAAAAACTTTTAAAGTGCAGCAAAGGATTGTTAGTCATGGCGCCAGTTCTGAGATTGGTATAGAGATACAATAATTCGAGCTATAAGCTTTGGAAAACAAGATTTAAATTGGAAACTAAAACAAGATACATCATTATTTTATTATATTTAGAGCAAAAAATTGTAATCTTCATATATGGTACATATATTTTAATAAGATCAATTATATATCAGCGTAAGAACTGCAGTGGATTTTGTCCTATTCGAAAAGCAGTAAATTTTATCCAAATAGATAAATGTTGAGGTGGGATATATGTGACAATTGTTTTATACAAACATACAAGCTCTTAGAATTTGCTGTGATATATCCAGATAGAGAGAAAGCAAGTGAGGTCAGAGAGATGGAATAAAAAAGGAAAAAATCAAAGGAACATTCATGCTTGAGTGATCCAAAGTGATCTCTGCAATATTTCACAATTTTCTATATTTTTTTGGAATGTTCTAAAAACTAAAAATAGTAAAATATTCAAAATTTAACTTATTGCTTATTATTTTAATATTAAATCATATTTATTCTAAGCCAAAAAAGGGAAATATTACCCAAAAATTTATAAAAATCATTAATCAAAAAGCATGTGCAACTCAACATGTTTATTTACTGACACAAAGCTTTGAAAATCCCGCAGCAACTGCTGAACAAACAACAAGCAAAACCCAAAAAAAAAGTAGAAAAATAGATAACATGAAAAAAGAGAAAAAACCCAAATGTAAAATTTGACTTATTAATTAAATAAAGACTTCCGTTGGTTTTTACCACAAGAGGCGACACTTAAACGCTCATTAGACGGAGGATAAGCCGAGCAAGCTTAGCTGCGGCACACTCCGCGACGTTTCGCCAAAGTCAGTCGAGTCAGCCAAATAAGCCAAGAGGTTAAGCAACTACCGGTTGGTAGGATGGATGGCTGAATGCCGTTTGAATATATTAGGCGACTATTTACACAATATCTCACAATTTTCCAATTTTTTAGAATAACAAAGACACAGACAAAGACAAAGACCAAAAGCGAGAAAGAAGCGAGCGAGCTCGCAAATGCAAATACAAAATTTCCCCGAGTGATTTGCCGCGAAAGTCGCCGACTGATGTTGACATGAGAAACACACATACACACACAAACATAAACACACACACACACATGAGAATAAGCGAAACATCAAAGCGACATGGCGAGTAATTAACAAGACTAAAAAAACAAATAAATAAATAAATAGACAAGTAAATAGATACTGACAACAACGACTTCAAAAAACACAAACCGAAGCGAACACTTTAAGGTTTCCCATGCCGACAGATGAGCAGCATTCGACACATGCAAAAAGGATTAACTTTTCCGGCGATTACGTGTCCGCCGGATATACGAGACAGGATAAACGTGTATATACATATATGCAAAGATAGTAAGAATAACCATGGAAACGGAAATACGCACCCACACACACACACTCACACATTTATACAATCATAAAAAAATGAGTCCTTCAATGTTGAATTGGTGCAATTCTCAGGCGCGAAATGAGACCAATAAAGAAGTCGTTGCTCGCAATAAAACACCATAAAACCATAAAAATTTTTGTCCTCGTTTAGACATATTTTTTTTTTCTCTTCTTTGTTCGCCAAGTCAAAAAAGGAAGCACAACATTTGACATCATTATCCTGGCTTTGTCTTAGCCCAATGTCTGTCTCTGTGCCAGCGAAAAAAACAACAAGAAAATAACACAAAAAATTACGGAAAAAATTGAAATAGAGCGTAAAAAATATAACATCGAGAGCAGCAATTTAGCGCTTTGGAAAAAAAAGAAAAACAACAACAAAAAACCGTCATAAATTCAATGACAATTCAATTTAGTTGAAGCGCTCTGAGGATAGCAACGAAGTATAGAAAAAAAAACCATCGTAAACCAAAAAAAAAAATCTTCCGTTTTTCGTCAATCTTCGTGGAAGTCATCTTATTATATTATTCAAATGCGCTTTTATGATTTTTTTAGTAGAGCATTTTCAACAAAAAAGATACAAAAAAAAATCATTTGCAATTCGACGAAAAAAATTAGATTTTTTAGAACATTGAGAGCATTCCAAAAAATTTAAGTAATGTTCGAATTTTTATGAGTGTAAATAATTGTAAAATTATATACATTTTTGAGATACTTTTTGACTTGTGAAGGCTTTCTAACTAAAAGTTGGTTTGTTTGTCAAAATAATAAATGAAAAATCGCCATTTTATAATGAAATATGTTTTGGTTTTTTTAAATGGAGACAACATTATTCATTTCATTGAAAAAATATCAAAAAATATTCAAAAAAATGTTATTATAATAAAATATGCGTAGACAGTTTTCGAATTTTAAAGCTTTCATTTAATTTGCATTTCATTTGACATGACATTCAAATTTATACAAAATCCACGCTGCTGAATTTAATGAACTTACCGTTTGGTAAGCAATAATGGCTGAAAAAAAATCTGTATACATATTAAAATTTACTATAATTTTATTATCTGTTAGGAGCGTGAAGCAGAAAAAATTTTGCAAGCATTTAATGAGCCTTGAAAAAACGAAAATTACTGAAAAGCAAATTTTTTTTTATGTTGTTTTTGTTTTTGTTTTTGCATGTACGCGCATTTATGAGCTAATAAAGATGATAATGAGTGAAAAATAATGTGTTTAAAATACACAAAGATACGCCTATTTATGTATCTAACTCACTTTAGAAGCTCTGCACTGAAAAAGCTACAAAGCTGAAGTTTATTGTCGGAATTTCAATTAATTCGCACATAAATGCATAAATCAAGTAAGATGGAAAAAAGGGGCGAAAAAAAAAGAAGAAAACAATGTTGTCCTTTGATGCTGTCGTCGTTGGCAAAAGGCACTAATTTGATTTAAGCTTAAAGTAATTGCAAACTTATTTGGTTTGTAAATTAAAATTTCCGCACAACGACAAAACAAACAAAATGGCAACAGATTATACATAAAATGAATATCCTGGGGCCAAGGAAAAGTCAAACTGAGATTGTGAAAGAAAAAAAAAATAAATAAAAACATAAAATAAAACAAAGCGGAAAAATGGCATGCGGGCTGAAAGGACGAGCAGATGTGGACAGGACTATGGGTTGGTGGAAGCTCACTTGCTGTGCTGCTGCAAACGTCAGCAAAGTGGCGGCAGCCGCCGACGACCGTCAGCCTAACAGTTTCCGCTTGTTTACTGACAAGCGAGAGTCAGTCAGCAAGCGAGTGAGCGAGTGAACAAACGAATGAACGTTGAAACGAGTCAGAGTCATACATATGTATGTAGCTGATGTTGCTGCTGGAGCGAAACTTGTGCGCCACACAGACTGAGGACTGAAGTCAGCAGACAGAAGACAGAAGGCAGCAGCAGCGGCAGCAGAAACAGCAACCGCCACGGCAGCAAAAGTAGTTGGACTCGTGCATGGACAGACGAATGATCCAGACGGACACATGGATAGATAGATAGATGGTTAGACATGCGGACAGATATGCGCACGCCAGTCAAGTCAGAAAAACAGCTAGCCAATCCAAATGCGTCGCGTTTGGCAGGTAGGCGTGTACGTATCTACCATTTCCAAATAAATTCACCCCATGCAGCAACAACAGCAACAATAACAACAACAGCGACAACAATGAAGCACCGAAAAACAGCTGCCGTTGGTTGTTGTCGTTGGTTTGTTGTACTGTGCTTGTGCCAGCAAAAAAATGCTTCAAAACCGGTCGACGCACAGCAGTCAGCAGTCAGTTATTAACGAGAGCTACTCACAGCTACAGCAGAAGTAGAAGCCAGTCAACCAGTCAGTCAGCAAGCCAAGCAGACGACAACAAAAGTCATTCAAACTGAGCAGTGTGCCAGATACAATAACAACAAGAAAAAATTATTTCACTCAAACTCACTCAAGCGCATTGCAGTGCAAGATAAACATAAGGCAAAATAGAGACAGAGAGAGAGAGACAGACAGAGAGAGAGTGCAAGAGCCAGCTCGCGTCTCATAAGTTTGAGTCGGAGAGCCAGAAAAACAAGTTGAATTCACTTTGAGTTGAGACATTGCCGAGCGCACATCGCAGTTAAGTGTGTAGTGGAAGCAAACGAATTTTCGGAAAAATTTAATTGAAAAATTTTAAATAAATGAAAAAGAATTTCAAACCAAAACCAAAGTTAATAATATAGTTTACGAAAAGTGCATGAAAAGTGAGCTGAACTTTTAACACAAAGAAAACTAACTAACTAACAAATAATAATAAATAAAGTGCAACACGCAAAAGTGAAAAACGAAAAGCACAACTGAAAATATGTCTTCAACATCGGCGTCGCCTATCAGCAACATAACCGTAGACGACGAGCTCAATATCAGAGAACAAGGTAAGCAAATGTAACAATTGCCGACGGCAAATGCAACAATCCTCAATCGCATCGATTTGATTTGAAATGAATTTTTGTGTTAAAACATGTACTAACTTGTGACTTCGTTTGCTCTTGTGCCATGCATAGATTACGTCAACGAATTCATAGTGATCAAAGAAGAGCGTGAGAGCAGTCTCTCGCCCATGTTGACACCGCCACACACGCCGACGGAGGAGCGCAGCGTCAGCAGCAATAGTCATCGTCGCGCCTCTGTGCAACTCAGTCCAAGCAGTTCCCTCAGCGAGTACAGCGATCATCACTATCAGCCGCCACAGCAGCAGCAGCAGCAACAGCAACAACAACAGTCGCTTAATAGTCAAACAACACCATTGCTGGCCACACATCATACACATCACATGCCACGTTCCTATACCGTCGGCATGGAGCGACATATGCAAGCGACGCACTATCAACAACAACAACAACAACAGCAACAACGACTTTGGCTACAAATGCAACAACAACAACAGCAGCAGCACCAACCACAACCGCCACATGCCGGCTATGGCCTCCACTATGCCACAGCAGCCGCTGATCCCGTTGCAGTGCAGCATCAAGCATTGCTCGTCAACCAATGGATACGCAATGCCGCCTTCTATCAACAGCAACAACAGCAGCAACAACAACAACAGCAGCAGCAACAGCATCATCATCACTCGCATGCACATGCCGCCGCCCATCACCATCATCATCATCCACATGCCTTGCGTCCCTATCCAGCCGGTCTGCATAGTCTACATGCCGCTGCGGCCGTGGCTGCCGGTCGCTTTGGCGTCATGCCACAAATGAAGCTGCCCGGCGCCACAACCGGCGGCAGCAGTCGTCCAAAGAAGCAATTCATCTGCAAGTATTGCAATCGCCAGTTCACCAAATCCTACAATCTGCTCATACACGAGCGCACGCACACCGATGAGCGTCCCTATTCGTGCGATATCTGCGGCAAGGCGTTCCGGCGGCAGGATCATCTGCGCGATCATCGTTACATACACTCCAAGGAGAAGCCATTCAAGTGCAATGACTGCGGCAAAGGTTTCTGCCAGTCACGTACACTGGCCGTGCACAAGGTCACGCATCTGGAGGAGGGTCCGCACAAGTGCCCAATCTGTCAGCGCAGCTTCAATCAGCGTGCCAATCTCAAGAGTCATCTGCAGAGTCATAGCGAGGGTCATGAACAAACGACGGCAACGACATTGTCAACGCCAACCAAGGAATCGTCAACACAGGAATTGAGCCAGCATCAACCTGAACTGTTGACGCCCACAGCCATTGGCAACACACCCGCACTAGATCTCTCCTCATCGAGCGCCGGTGGCAGCACCAGCAGCAGCACAACAACAACAACCACTCCGGTGGCAGTGCAGCGTCCAAAGCGCATGCTGGGCTTCACCATCGATGAGATCATGAGTCGCTAGATTGTGCGTGGCAAATGTGTGTGTGTCTAATCAAATTTTGTTGGTCAACGTTTTGCAAACAAGTCCAAACCAAAGCCGAAAGGGTTTTAACTTGAACCTTGACACCGACGCCGCAGCGTGTTTGAAAGCACGCCACTTTCAGCGTGCGTTGATGATCGGTTCGTACGTCGAACCGCCGGCCAACCGATCGAGCTAGCGAGCAAGCCGCCTAGTCCAAGTCGGTGTCCGTTTGCCGCCACACCGCCTGCGTCCCAGTGCATACAAAACTGAAGTCATTTATATTCACTCGTGGAATGTGAGTGATAGTTCTACATATAAAAAACAAAACAAATACAAAAAAAGCACAGTTCCAGATACAAATTCAAATGCCAAAGCACAGTTATGAAAGCAGAGTATTGCATGTATAAAACAAACAAACGCCTCCTAAATCCAAAAATAATAAAGAAAATACAAATAAATAAAAAAAAAGACAAAAACGGCATTCATGTTTACCGTTATCAATTATGCCCTCTAACTTTAGTTTAATTGTACAATAAATATCAATATTTGTCCATACATATACATTGTATAGTTTAGTATATATTGCCGTACCTTATAGCTTGTAGTAGCCGATTCAATGTAATAGCAAATCTTTATCTATGTATATAAATATATGTGTATATGAAATTAGACGATGAAGTATTTATATATTGTATATTTATCAGTGTAGGACAGCAGCAACCAAGACTGTTTTTATTTTTCTGTTTTTTTGCTTTTATTGTTTTATTTAAATTTACTTAAAAAAGTTATTGTAAAAAGTTTGTGACTTTGCACAAAGTGAAATGATCTCATTAGCGCAGAATGCATTTATGATATGACAAAATATACAAAAAAAACAAACAAAGATAAACAAAGACGTTACATAAGAATTTAAGAAAAAAAAAATTTATGTAAAAAATAAAACTTTTAATGAAAACAAAAAAAAACTCTATAATTTTCTTGGTGACTTTTTGGGACTAAATTGAAAAATTCTGCAAAAATTAATTCAATTATGAAAAATTCTATGTTTTTCAAGCATTTGAATCATAAATATGTATATAACATATGATAATTTGCGAAGGAAGCAAATATTCAATAAAATATGGAAATAATTTGCAAATCTCCAAATTTTAATATCTTTTCAGAACATTTCAATTTCAATTTAACTCAAATCAACTTTAATTTATTTGTTTAAAATTTTTTTGTGACGCACCCTGGAATTTTGCATAATTTTTTTATTCAAATCTATAATCAAATAACAATAATTTATTTAATTTTATTTCGTATACAACACTTATACATTTGCTAAACCAATAAAAATGTTATAAATTAAAAAATGCGACACATTTTAAGTGAAATTCCATTTCGGATACGAAACAAAATGTATTTTGAATTTCAAATGCATACATAAAGCTGTCATATTTAATAAATCTATTAATAAACAAGTTGCCAAATCAGTTAACTAAATCGAAGTGGAATGCTCTATTAGGAAACTGGAACTGACTTGTGCCACAGCCAAAAGTGGCAAAGTTATGAATGCCTAACTTTTTGGCATGAGAATTTTATGGAACCACAAATTGAATAAACTTTATGAAACTGGAACCGGTCATTAGATCAGCATGAAGAAACCTTGACTGTCTTCGAAATCGAAAAATTTCAAAGTACACAAAAACATACTATGTACTTAATACAATACATATTTATGTATTATACAACTTGTGTGTTCTTACCAGCATGAAGAAAGGCTGGGCACAAGTCTACACATCATTCTAGAGATAACCAACAATCTGCAACAGAACATTAAAGTGTGCCAAAAATGGCAAATAAATAGAAATGCAATTAACCCAAGCAGCACAAGAGCAGCACGAGTCAGACGAAATACGCAGAAAAGTCAAAAGATAGTATCTTCAAATCTTTTCAATTGAACTATGAACTCAATTAAAATTGTTGTCTTCTCTGTTTTATAAATAAAGAATAGGGAACGTGTCGCCCGCATTTTGATAGTTCAGCCATTGTTGGATTCTTGACTGACCACCAATGTCATTGACAATTGACTTGTCTGTGTTACCAAAAAACAAAGTCTTGGCCATCAGCTGTCACTTTGCGCCAGCAAGTATTTTGGCTTGATGTCATACTCGGCGAACTCCTACTGATTTTGGGCAATAAAGGTAAGGCAGAACATGGCAGGATTTTTGCGACATTGGCACAATTCAATTCATTAAACTCAATGCAAAAACCATTTGCTTATAGAAAATTGTTTTCAAAAGAAGAACAAAGAAACGATTGACTTTGATGTGTTCATCCACAGCGTTGGTGGTTTGGTTAGGTTTCTATGGGCTGGTTTTTGGTTGGGTTTGGTTTTGGTTTGCCAAAAAGTCAACGCGACATGACAACACAACACAACACAGCACAGCAGAGCACAAGTATTTAGCTACACCTTTTGCCATCGCCCATTGCCTATGCCGCGCCCTCACCTTCGCTAGCTCAACACTTCAAGGCACGACCACCTGAAGGGTCTGCCTGCGGTGGGCAAGTTTGCTGTTTTGGCCTTCTTTCGATATATATATATATATTTTTTTTTGTAGCAATACAATATTTGTTGGTCAAACGTATTACAAGCCTGGTTTGAATACTAACACTTACAAACATCCGACTTAAAGTCGTCCTGGCCAAAATCTCTCTTGATCGCGCTGTGTTGTAAATATTTTGCAACACTGCGCCGCATGTGTTCTTCACTCACTGTCTAATCAGCATGAACGCGTCGAGTTGATCCTCTGTTGGCACACACACACACACACACACACAATGTGCACATTCGACACAGATTGTCCACAACTGCAATAATTGCACGAATCCGCACTGCGTACAACCAAAATATTTTGTGAAAGTCACAGCGGGATACAACAGGACAGCTCCGTAGTGCGGGGCAGAGCAACAGCACAGGACACTGCACATTCACATATCAATTGAGATCAGTCTGCACTTATTTTTTTTTGTATTTTTTTTTGTATTTTTTTTTTTTGGTAGTCCAGTTGGGTGCTCGCAGACGAAAGATGGATTGATGGCGATTGTCGTGCGTTGTGCCTTTTAGGCCACAATTAAATGCACATCGGTTCCGCAACTAGGGTGGCCAAACTAGCTGAGCAGTAGTTGTAAATATTAGCAGACTGACTGCTGATTGAGCGTTGCACAAAAGGGATATGAGATGTGAAACACAGACAGACAGCCATACAGACAAGAATACGGAACAGGATATATGTATCTCTTGTTGACTGCTGGCAGCGCGCCATTTTCGTTCGTGCCCAACCCCAGGTTCACTTTAATTTATAACTGTGCGTTTAATGAGTTACCAGATAGTGTAAAATAAAAATAGAATTAGGACAATGCCAAACAAGGACATTGTGTGCGGCGGTCGAACGGGCACGTTCTACGACAAGTTTTTGTCACTTTTATACAATTCAGTCAGATTTTTCGCAATTTAGTGAGTGTTTCTTTCTTGCGATCTTCTTTTTGTGTAAATCCAATGGCGAAATCAACAGGATATGCAAGCATGTCCTTGAGGTATGTGCGGCTGAGGTGCGTGCGATGTTTTCATTATGTTGGGCCACCCTGAATTATACGAAGGAAATGAGCTGAGCGCTGTATCATGTACCATGCCTAATAGAGACAATGTTTCAATTTAACAGCAATTAAATTGTTGTCGAGGCATGTTTAAATCGATTTGCCGCCATTAATGAGCGCTTGTTGCAAGAGGGTGAACATAGCGAGCGTTAAATGAGGGGTGAATTTTCTGAGCATGCTTGTGATGGTGATGGTGATGATGGTGATAATAATACTGATGATAAAATTGACATTTTGCTCGATAAAATTGAACAAAATAGAAACAGAAATTGAAAGAGTTGCCAACATGTGGGCTTGGCTCAATGATACTGTGTGAAAATAAAAATAAGAACCGAGCAAATGATGTCACAATGATAGAGCGAGAGAAAGAGATAGAGACGAATGATAGTTGCTTTGTGAGCCATTATGACAAGCGACGACAAAAAATAATGGCGTCGACTTCTTTGCTTCTTCTGTTTTCTGACATGTTCAACATGTTTCAAACAATTAGCTGCGTGTCAAAATTACGCACGCGTATCTGATTGTGCTCATTATGAAGTTGACTGTGCTGATTGTATCTGAGTAAATATATTTGATTTGTTGTTGCGACAAGTACTCAAACAAACTTTGTTTCCGCGTGTTCGTCTCTTCGTCTTACGATACACGTTGCCGTTTAAAGTCATTATAGTTGTAGCAGACAACGCATGAAGTAGAAGGGGCGCCAGTCTATGTGTATGTCGAATAGAGGTGTGTCGTTAAGCAAAAGTGATTTGAGTGATAACTTCACGTAAGAAATGTTAAAATCAAACTTAAAGTTTATGCAATGAAATAATGATAAATTTAAGATGATATAGTGAAACATTAGATTGTAGATTGTATCGATATTTGAAGTCATAATAACAAACTCTGCAGACCGCTTGTCACATGTATCTAACATAGGTGATAGTTTCTATTAGAACTAAATTAGTTTGTATTTACGTATGTTTGACTCATTGACAAATCATTGCTCGTCGCTCATTGGCCATGTGTGTCACCTTAATTGCTCACATCCGTATTTGACACGAGCAGATACTTTGTTAGCACTTGTTGCCACTTCACATTGCACAAGCTTCGCTTGAGTTGGCGCGACGGCAGGCGGGTGTTTGTTGGGCGCGTCATTAAGTGCTACGTGCGTCAATACACTTGAAAGGCGGTGAGGCGGCGGCGGCCGCGACAGAGGCAACGGCGTTGATTTAACTCTATTTCTCAAATACTACAAAGTAACTTGTCTTGCAGCAAAAACAAAAAATAAAAAGAACAACAACAAAAATCGAACGAAAGAAAAAAAAAACACTTTGGGTGTTCCAATACGCATTTCCGTGGAAAATTCAATTTGTTTGACACTTTTCACGAACTGTTTCGATCATTTGGGTTTCTTAAATATTGCTGACAATTTTCAAAAAAAAAAAAAAAAACAATTAAATGTAATTTATTACACCAAACGAAGCGAACGAACGAACGCTAAATGAGACCAGTAGATGAAGTTGTGTCACACGCAGGAGTTTAACGTCTGCAGTTTGGCTTATCTTTGCTAACAGATCGTACAGCGCACATTAATTGACACCTAGAATTTAATGCATGCGTATGTGTGTGTTTGTGTTTATGCAAGAGTTCAGCAAACGTTAGATTACTGAGACACTAACCAAATTATGTTCTACCTACGCAGGCCGATTATACAGACGTCGGTTTGAGGTTAAAATAGCTTGGCGACGTCGTTGTCATCATCATCACCAACACCATCAGCTTAGTTGGCTGGCCTAAGGGACTCAATTAGATACTGAATTTATCGTTCAACACAAATCAGGTGAAATTTGTAACAGCTAACATGGCCAGTTAAAAGAGCTATCAATTTTATAGTCAAGACAATATACTTGCCGTTGGCTTAAATCGATTCTATTTTGCTTTGGCCCTTTTGATAGGTAGGAGGTCCATCTATTTTTCTATCTTTCTCTCTTTCTTTCTTTCTACCTCTGTCTGTCTGGCTGGCTGGCTGGCTGACTGTCTAGTTGCCTTTTAGTAATATTAACCAATACATTTATTGAGAACTTAATTGAATTACCACTTTCATGGTACAAATGCGACAGTCAGCCGAAGGGACCATGATGACATGTTGTAGCCAAGGTGTCGTTGGTTGGCTGCTCATATTAAACACACATAGATAGAGTTATTTCGTTTGTGTTTGCATGTATTTTGAGTGTCTGTTGGTCATCATCTGGCAAAACAAAACAAGATAAAGACACCATCACCACAACACATCACTAGTATTAACAACAACATCATTATCATCATCACCACCGGCGTTGTCGTCGTCGTCAGCAGCTTCATCATCATCAGCAACAGCATTGACTGCAACACAACAACAACAACAACAACAATGCGCATCGAGCACAAAGCCCGTGGGCCATTCTGGTCAACTGCATTCAATAGTGTCCCCTTTATTTTATTATTATTTTTTTTGTTGTTTTGTTATTTTTTTGTCTCTGTTTTAGTCTCAGTCACAAGTCTGGATATTATTTTATTTCTCTCGGTTTGACATTTTAATGCGCCGTTGGAGTTTTGAGTTGGAGTTGGCGTTGATGTCGATGCTGATGCTGATGCCGATGCCGATGCTGACGCCGATGGTGGTCATGCCGTAGCTGATGGCGTTCGTGGCTTCATTCTTTTCGCTGCTCAAAAGCAACACAGACACTTGAAAATGTGTGATACCGATAATCCGATATAAATAAGACATTATAAGCGTGGATTTTTTATCATCAAAAGGCTTTGTGTCGTTTGCTCATTCGTTCTTTCACTGTCATTATTTTCTTTCTTTGAATGTCTCTTTTGTCTGTCCTTTTTTCTGTTTTTTTTTTTGGTTTTTTTGTTGTCATTGGTGGGAAGATTTCAGACTTTTGTCTTGCGGCGTCAAGTGTTGTAGAAAAAGAAAGGATTTTGTTGCTATAAAATCAAGATTACATGGAAAATGTTTCAATTGAGTAACAAACAATAATTTGTGTCATGATTTGTCATAATAGACAAAAGATTTGTCTTTTTTAAGTGAGTCCAACAAGTTGACGATAATATTTAAAAAAGTAATTCAATAATTCAGAATATGAAGTTTTTTATTAAACTTATAACTCAAAATCACAAAATTAATTAAAGAATTGTTTTTTATTTTGATTTTATAATGACTAATTTAACAACAGCGAATTTCTCGGAAACCAAAACCACCCAGAATCAAGTACATGGTCACATCAACGCCTTCGAATGCGTCGAAGATCAACTCAAAGTAAGAAATGAAGGACGCTGTTAACAAATTAACATGCTCAAAAGAAATATTAAAAAAAAAAAAAATGAACGTTGCAAAGTGAAAAAATGCAACACGTCGCAACAAGCGAACATGAAAAAAAAAAATAAAAAATACAAAAAACCCCAAAAAAACTAACCAAACTAACCAAAAAGACACCCTGGCGTGAACACACCAAGATCATGTCGGGGGCTTGTAATCATGAATAAACATAATTTGTGCACTTTGAGCGCGTTCTACGCGCGGGCGAACTAACAATCAGTCGGACAGACACACAGACAGAGAGACAGGGAGACAGCGGCATATGCTAGGCGTTAAATCGGTTATAGATGCTCATGCCAGATACATCATCATACTGCGACTGTTCCCAGCTAACCGTTTATGCCAATGAAATATCGTCTACTTTATAGATACCATACTTTTTCATATACTTCATTTGTTGGTTTCTTTTTTTTTTGTTTTTGGGGCCAGGGTGTACAAAAACAAAAAAAAAATCAGCACTAACAAAGACGATGACGTCGACGTCGATGCCCCGTTGATGTTTAAGTTTGTGTGTAAACTTGAAGCGTTTTATTTTGTTTAGTTTTTTTTTTTTTTTGTTTTTTTTTTTTTTTTGGTTATTTTTTTCACTCTCGCCAGTTTTATTTTGAAAAGATTTACATTTTATGATTAATGATCACCAGGTACGAGGAATTTCAACATAACTACTTTGTTCGCGTATACAAATCGTTATTACACATTAAATGTTCCCAGTCAGTGGTTAATCAACGCTGAGCTTCACCAACTTCAGTCAGCTTCAGCTTCAGCTTCAACTCCAAGCGAATAACAATAAACTTCCCCCCCGGAACGAACACGTACTGTGTATAAGGAGTGTATGAATATATATATATATATATATATGTGTGTGTGTGTGTGAGTGGGTACGACTTGGCATGTTGACTGAGGAGTCAAAGTCGTTGTCAGGGTCGCGCGGGTGTGTTGTTTTCAGAGTTTGTGAACTGTTGAACTGTTGTGATCGTGAAATCAATTGAAAATAATTTGTTACTTTTAATAATAAGTGAAAGAAGCTGTGCATGAATACATGAATGCGTGCATGCATGCGTGCGTGCGTGCGTGAATGTGCGCTTGCCTTTAACAGACTTTAAGTAGTCAACATCAGAATCAGAGTCGGAGTCAAAGACGAAGTCTGACTGTGTGCGAAGGTGGAATTTGGATCTGGTATGCACACATACATATGTAATTGATCACTTGCGCTGCATGTGTGTTTATCTGTGTGGGTGTGCTGATCTCAATACTACTTTACAAACAAACAAACAAACAAATCTACAGATTGTCTCTCTCTGTCTGTCTGTCTTTGTGTCTCACTGTCATTTGGCGGCAACGTCTTTGCAGCGTTGACTGCTAAACTATAATCGATGAAATCAATCGATCAATGTAAAGTCATTGGCATTGTTGCAGTTGATTTTTTTTTTTTTTGTTTTTTTTAGCCAAGTTATGTTTTTTCTTTGGTTTCAATTTCATTTTATTTTTGCCGTTCATAAAGAATTGTATTTTGGCCCACCTGTCTGGATTTCAGCAGGATTCTTATACATTTGTTTGGTGTCTTGTTTTTTATGAATTGGTAGTTGGAAAATGATGAAGTGTTCGGTGTTGCTTAAGTTGCTTGTTGTGTTGAAAATTGATGACCATTTGATTGTCATTAACAGGCAGACCTTTTTTTTCATTGAAGTTACATATATATAATATGTTTTTGATAAAGTACAATGACGCGTATGCAATACAAAACACTTTGTGAAAGTATAATATGTGTGATTGATTAAAAAGTATTAAAAAATTAAAGCCACAATCTCAAAAAAGACAAAAAAAAATCATAATGTTAACAGACTCACAATTGCACTGTTGGCACTTTGGTCCTTTGCATGCCAACGTTACTAAAATTGCTTACTCCTATGTTACGTTTAGCCAATAACTAAAAAAATCCAATTCAATTTTCAAGATTTTTTTTGCTAGCATGGAACGATGGAATGTGAAAGATGAGCGAAAGAAAGCAATTATGACTCTGTTGACATTATGTTACAATTTCTAAATGTTATGGAATAGAACATTAAATGTTACAACAAAATTATTTTATTACTATGTATTCATAAAATTATTTAGAACTTTCTTGAATGTCGTAAAGATTTATAAATCATCGAAGTATGTTTTTGTATATTACATATTATTAAATAACACAATTTTGCCATAATCGAAATCGCATGCCTTATTGCATACAACAACAATAAATTGATTCACATTCGTTGTTGCAAAAATATAAGCTTTTACTACAGAGCAATCCAACATAAGACACAACATCAACTTAGCTATTTTTCACATAATAAAACAAAAAAAAAAAAAACAACTAAAATAAAAAGGAAATAAAAATAAAAATGTCTTGAAATGCCCACTTACATATGCGAAACGCGTTCTTGTACGACATACAACAATTTTTATGCGCTTTTGTTGCTTGAACATGTACCAGGGTAGACGATATTGCATGCAGCAGCCTCACTAAACTTAGGTAGGGGAGGGTGAAGTGAGGTGAGGTGTGTAGGTGAAGTAAAGGTGATTTTATGTTAAGCATAAGGAGGAATTCGGGCTATTAGCGCCAAAGGATTTTCTCATGGTTTAAAAATACTCAACGTGCGACAAATTTTGCCGGGGGCAATATGCAGCACGAAAGCTGCACGCTGCTCATTGCTTGCTGGTACGTTGCGCCCCAATATGAACGAAAAAAAAAAAAATATCACAAAAAAAAAACGCTCATTGCCAACCAGAGTCACTAACTGAAGCATAAAAAGAAAAATGAAAGAAAAAAGAAAAACAGTAAAGCGCTGAGGCAGCCAAGCTGCCAGCCAGCCTACTAACAAATAAATGTACGAACAGGCACATCTGATTGCAACCGCAGCAGCAACAGCCGCCAACGTCACCGCCCTCGCCCTCGCCCTCGTTGCCACAGACACTCTGAAGCGGTATTAACTTGTGCTTAATGTACGACGGCTCTGACTGTCAGTCTGTGTGTCAGTCGGTTGGCCAGTCGCTTAGTTGCACTGTCGACCACTGTGTGTGCGAAATGACCAACTGCGCCTTTTCGGTCGCTATACAATTTAATATTAACTTGATAAACATTTTGACCACGGCAGTTAGTAAGCAAACGTACGATCCACCTACTCTCCTTCTTTAGCAGCCAAGACTGCAGTAAAAGCCCCAACATCAGCATCAACAGCGGCAGCGGCAGCAACAACAGCAGCAACGCCGCCATCATCATCATCAACATCATCATGGACATGGCCGGCCCGTCGGTCAGTCGGATCGTTCAGGTCGTTTCAGTTCAGTTCAGTTCAAATCAGTTCGATGGTAAACGGTCGGCGGTCATTCGTTCACTCACTCATTCGCTCGCTCATGAAATAAATTTCAAAAACACAAAAAAAAAACAAAAAAATTATAAATATGAAAAAATATGCCAAGCCACTGATTGCAGATTCGCACTTGCAACATCACAAGAGCGAAAGAGAGTGCAAGCGTGTGGGCGGGCACGCGGCGCATGGGGCGTTGGTGGTGGTAGTAGTAGTTGTGGTAGTGGTAGTTGTGATCTTGGTAGTCAAGTTGTGTTGTTACCGGCAATGGTTGCAAATGTTGTTGTTGCTGTTGCTGTTTTATACAGCCAAATATAGTGTTCAGGGCTGCAGGAATATGTATGCATCTCAAATTATTCTCATTATACCATTTTAATATTTTTATTATATAATCAGAAATCAAATTGTTAGATGTAAAGGTTGTCTAAAAAAAAAACTAAAGATTTGACATTCAAAACGGAAGTTTTACGACAAAAGTTCAGGATTTAAAAACAAATATATAACAAATGAGAACCATCTTGTATTCCTATGATATATTATAATCTACAAAAAATATGACAGTCTAACAAATAGTTAAAATTGCTTATAGCTGCTTCTATCCCATTTTTATCTTCTATTATTTTAAATAAATATAACTTTAAATGCATAAAATATTTTTCTAAAATCCTTTAAAAAAATAACTTCTTATTAAAAATTATGAAATAAATAAATAAACCAAAAATTTGGCCTGTAATTTGAATAAACGCTCCAACCCTGAATTTGATTGACCATTATAAACATTTTCGGGGCGCATTTACCAATGAACTTTATACATACGATGTCGACGGCAGCGTTGGTGATGGTGACGTCTCGACTCGACTCGACTTTGACTCAACTCGACTCGACTCAACTCGATTCGACCAAACCAATGCAAAGCGAACGAAGGAAGGAACGCAGCAACGAAGCAACGATTGAGCGAACGGCGGCTAAGTCAACTATAAGCGAGCGTCAGCCATCGTCAGACAAGCGCTGCGGTTCCCATGCGCAAGTTTCTACAAATATTTTTTTGTGAATTATTACCTTCGTATTTTTCCAGTTCGCGAGGAGTCAAATTGGTCGGCACACGCTCGAGGGCACACGCCATTTCCCACGGAGGAGCGCACATTTATGGTACCGAATGGTTGCTGCTGCTGCCGATGCTGCTGCCGATGCTGCCGCCTCGAACTGCCGCTGACTGTCGACCAGTGCAAAATGATCAAATCGCTAGTCAGCCAACCAGTCATCCACTCAGCCAGCAAGCCAGTGAGCTAGCCAAAGGCATGCTCTAAAGCGTGCAACAATGGGCGGGCGTGAGGGGCAGTTAACGACAACAATAACAGCAAGAGGCAGGTGGTAGATCAATTAAGCTCTGTGCAAGTTCAACACCATCACTGAGCGCTTAACATTGAGCTAAGTTGTAAACTGATTTAACGAAATCTATGCAAATATGGCAACATTTGCCAATTGCTTGCCAAAGAACTGTCAAAGACAAACTAATGACTAAACCAACTGTCATGTTCATAATACATCCTACCGCTCTACTGCACAATCTCACTGCCGCACTGCCTTACTGTCCCATACCTCGATCTTGTCTGTCTGTCTGTCTGTCGATCGGTCTAATAAATGTTGTCGCACATTCATAATGCTCTCCTATATAATCGAGCGAAATTTAAGCTCCAACAAATGGTGTACAACACATTCGTTTGCTTTGCTTGCTGTCCAACTACAATTTTGACACAGCTCCGCTGGTCGCATTCCGGATGCTTTCGCTGCATACGTACGAGTACAACTTCCAACTGTCGCAGACAGACAAATCAAATACGTTGTTTAATATGCTGCACAAGTCCTGCTGGGAATTTGATGCCGGCCTACACCTTTGGCTAATAGAGCACAATGCTGTCGCTAACCGAAGCTTGTAGTAAGCATCATCATGCAGCGAGCAGCTAACAACGTCCTGAGACACAAACTTTGTGGGCTTATTTACCTTCTTTGCAGCTTTGGTTGAGGCTGAGACGACATTTTTCGTTAGCTCGAAGCAATTTGAAGTTCGAAGCGTTTCGAAAAGCATTCGAGCTATGATCTTTACATGTGTTGCCCATGCCATGTTGCCCACGCGTTTGACTCTTTTTATGCTTTTAATTGGCTTGTCGCATTTCCATTGGACTGCTCGGACTGCTTGGACTGTGCTGTGCTGAGCTGAGCTGTGCTATGACCGCCTGTCCTTGTCTTGTCTCTGTCTTGTCTTGGCTTGCCACTTATGCGCTGATGATGTCAAACGTTGCACATACGTTGTTCCCTCACCCTGTCTCCCGCTCTTTCTCTCCCTCACTCTCTTGCTGTCCCACTGTCTGTTGCGCTTTCTTTCGCTTTGCGCGTAGCTAATAGAAGTGATGTCAATAGCACTTAAACACGATATCCGTTTCAATTTGTTTGGATTCTTCAATTTAAAAGGTGATAATTTTCTACTTTATGGCCCTCGACATGTGGGCCACCCATAAAACTGATATCGGAGTAGGCCGGCAAGCGAACCAAGCGAACCAAGCAAGCAAGCAAGCAGACAGGCAGGCCGGCAAAGCAGACGAGTAAGCGTGTAGATACAACACTAAAGTGCTCAGAGCAGCAGCAATTCGCTTAACCACATTAGCAGCAACAACCAACAACGATGATGATGACGATGACGACCACGAATACAACAACAATAATAACAACAACAACGCTGATGACGACGACAACAACGACAACGACACTGCGACGATTTTGGTCGCGCCCTGCCTCATCTCAACTCAGCTCAACTCAACTCAACTTGCCACAACACCACGTCGCACGTCGCACGTCGCACCTTGCTTTAATGCTGTTACTCGTGTACTATGGCATACTCAAGGCCTAAGCCATATCACTCGCTTAATTTGTTATTCGCTGGTTTTCACACTTGATAATTTGACGCTTGCCTCGTATCGCTTGCAATGCTGTTCGAATGTTCGACTTTTGAGTATCTTTACCCCCAAAGAGGAAAAGGAAAAGTTACACATCTCGCAACGATCGATTTGAGACTGGAACGGTGTCCGTGCTGAGCAGTGGCGAATCGAACCGAACCGAGTTAAGCTGATCTGAGCTGAGCTGTCTGTGTGGGCAGTTTCATTGCTGAAATGTTCAAGTCTACTTTGCTGCCTGTTGGCTTGTCTTATTTATCAGCACGGAAGAATGTCTAAATTTTGATTACTGCATTTCAACGATTTTATGTAAGCCTATAAAAACATTCGGTCTGTATTTGTTACATAGTTACACACAGTTTGTGTTTTTTTTCTCTATTTCGATATGTGATTTGTATTTTCTTTACGTTTTTCACTTTTCTGTTTTTTTCATTTGCTACTTTGGCGATAATAAAATGAATTTTGAATTGGGATTTACAACTATGTGCGTCTGTAGGCGCCGAGTTTGTCTATTTCGCTTACAAGTTAGCATCTGAAGGCATATAAACAATTAATTATAAATTGAGTGCCAAGAAAGTGAGGTGTAAAATGTGTTTGCGACAAAATGGAAGCTCTTAAGCATTAATGTTCGATATATTATGATATTTAATGCGCAACCACCCACACAAATACACTCTTTTTTCTGTTTTGTTGTTAAAAGTAAATTTAGTATGTAAACTAAGCAAAACTGACTTGTTTAGCACAAGTGCAAATGATTACGTTTGACTCCAATTTAGAGAAGGAAGATGTTAGCCAGGATAAAAGCAAGAAGTTGTGGGAATGAAATGTGGAGGAGGAAGGTTTTACTAATAAATAAATATAAAATAT
Organism: Phortica okadai; assembly: GCA_034638295.1. Classification (NCBI taxonomy): domain Eukaryota; kingdom Metazoa; phylum Arthropoda; class Insecta; order Diptera; family Drosophilidae; genus Phortica; species Phortica okadai. Next base: position 5,862,680 of record CM067850.1, read on the forward strand.
AAGAAAGAAGTAAGCAGATGGAGACAAAAATAGGTACAAAGGGTGACAGCTAAGAGAAGAAAAGCAGAAAGGAGAGGAAATATGAAGGAATATACTAATTTCAAGGAATAAAGATGATAGAAGGAAACTTATAGAAAGTAAAAAGGCAGAACGGAAGGAACAAAATCTTGAAAATATCAAATATGTAAAATTTCACAAACAAAGCTCTTCACTTATCTCAAAATTAAAGTCGCTATAGACTATATACGATTTATTATATGCAACCGATAAAATCATAAACAGTATCTAATCACAATATACGCCATATTGTTCGCATGCCAACACACAGCACAAATCTACGCCATTTATAAAAACAAAAAAAAAACAAACTATTTGGAACTTCTTTAAACAATATTTTAATGACCAATTAAAATCTACGAAACGTTTTGTAGGCTGGCGTCTAGAAATCCGGGATCATAAACCGAAAATTTCTATGCCACACTTTTATATGCGTCCACTAAAATGCCACTCAGATTTACGCATGAAATTGAAATACTTTTTTGTTTAGGAATTTTTACCGAATAAACTCAAAAAAGGTGCAAATCAAATGTGACATAAAACGCTGACTTATAAACAATCAATCGAACGATTGATGGAACGAAATTTTGATTATGTAATAAAATCTTCAAAAAAAATGGAAAATAAAATGTGTGCGTGTTGCTGATGGTGAGTGTGTCTAATGTGTTGGCTATTAAAATATAAAAAATTATATATGACTGCGTTTCGAACAATAAAGTAGTTAAGTGTTGTGTGTATAAGAAAGGACAAACCAAATAATAATCCAAGAGAGAGAAAAAGAAAGGAAAATGTTGTGGTAGCTAAAGAAGACACGGAAGAAGACAACAACAGCAGCAGCAGAAGAAAAGAACTTGCGTGACTGAGATCTGAAAATGTAGTGATGATGATGATGATGGAGATGATGATCATCATCACCGTTGCTGCTGCCGACGCCATTGTCGTCATCATCAGTTAAATGAAAAGATTGCAGTGGGCAGTGAAGTCTTTAGCCAAACAGACACGCAAAGGAACAATTGGCATGCAAAAGCAAAAGCTTCTCTCCAGCTGCCAGTCTGTCTGGCTACATGTCCGTCAGACTGGCAGTTTGTATCTCCAACGCGGTCGCCGACACTGATAAGCTGTCAATAATAACTTGGCTCACATGCTCCAAACGACGCAACGCGCATCATTAATCACAACATCACAGGCATCAGCGTACAACAACAAGAAGAAGAAGATGAACATTTCTCTGGAATCACAAACGATTAACAATAGCCAAGTCAGGCCAAGCCAAGCCAAGCCACATATGTATTGATGTAACGATACGCAAATTTTTGTAGGAGTAACCAACGACGCAGAGTCTATATGGGGGAAATAGTTGTCTGACTTTCGACATGAGTCACTCACAGCAATATAAATGTTGTAAATTTTAACATTACGTATACGCCAGCGCGCCTCAGCATAGCCAGACTTTTTGCATTTACTGTTAAGTTGCATTGACCGTGCATGCAACAATTGGGGGAAGGGTTGCGAAAACATTGATACATGCCACAGCCACCGCTGTGCCCATCATTGCCATCATTGCCGCTTAAATGAAGCAACCGCAACGAATAACGAACTAAATGCTCAACTCGATTTGACTCTGAACGCCCAATAATGCAATATCACTAATTTATGAAGCTTCATTGAAATATGGAAACCATGCTGAGTGGCTGTCGATCGCTGTTTTCGCCCCTGCCTGTATGCCTAGCCCCGTTGCGTCTCTCATTTGCGGAACTGTTTTTGTGCGCTTTGTGATTATCAAGTACTCAACAACAACAGTCGCCGTCGCCGCCGCCAAACAACACCACCGCCCGCACTCACACACAGCAACAAACAACAAACTCCCCCACTGCAGATCAGCAGATCACAGACAACATAGCACAGCCCAGCACAGCTCTAAGAGCGATCGTTGGCTTTGGTAACTGTCGTTTGGACGGCCGGTCGATCTGTTTGTCTGTCTGTCTGTCGATCGATCCATCGATCGATCGCTCAGTCGGTTCATCTTCCTATGTAAGGAATGCGCTACGTCATTATTTTTATGATTGTTCGGTTAACGTATTCAAATGCTTTATAGTTGATACATACGTATTTATACGGTTTTTAGTTAAATCGTTTTCTGGTTGGTTGCTTGGTTGGCTGCTTGAAGTGTTGCGCTCTCTTGTTGTTGTTGTCTATCAGCGTTGCGGGTGTTAAAGACCACTGAAGACAATTGTTATTTTTAATATCATTGTTGTCGATTTGAAGATATTTCTTTGGAGCTTTTTTGTGTGCAACCAGATTGTGTTTTTTTTTTCATTTCCATTATATTATTTTGACTTGTAGCATTATTTTTTTTTTACCTTCAGAACGTCGCACAAGTCACAAAAGCACTCGATTTGCCATTGTACAATGATAACACTCGACACATCAAACGCATCAAGTGATTTTCCTTGAAGCCGTTTTTGTTACCATTTGTTCAAAGACCACCAGAATTTATTTTTACAAGTTTTATTGTTTAATTGTTTAAATGTTGAAAGAAATAGTCTTGTTTTTTTTTTTTTTAAAGTTATAAATCGGCAAGAAGTTCTTTGATTTTGATTTTTTTTCATTTTTATAATGTTGGGCGTGTTTAAGCATATTTGATAGATCCAATAACAATGTATAAAGTGGGACATGTTATTAAATATTACATGTCTGACTTTAGTTTATAGTTCGATCTTGATTTTGTCACTTTGTGTCATTTTTAAAAATCCCAAAAGTTCGACAGATCTTTCAACAATGCAAATCTTTCAAATCTCATTATTTTAAAAGTGATAAACCGAAAAATCAATGTTAATAAACTCAACCAATTCTCATGCACTTTGACCGAAACTCATCTTCTTTTATCTTCTTCAAAAAATAAAAAAAAAGATTACGAATGAAGAGTAAAAAAAAAAGAAAAATATATTCAAATTCACAGTAATCAAAGCGAAAATTGCTGCTAAAAGTAAATCGCTTAAACTGGTGGCTAAAAGCGCAAAACCGAAAGGCACAAATTTCTCAAGCCTGAGCGCGCACACAATAAAACGATGACGATGACGACGACGACGACGGCATTTTGCACAAATCCAGAAAGCGAAGCCAATTCGGCAAAGCCATAATCCAACGACCAAAATAATCATAATAATGATAATATTGTAATTTTGTACAAAAGAATGCGTTAAGCAGCGCATGAGAGAAAGATGCGAATTGATGAATGTGCCGCTGAGACGCTGCCACAGATGCCGGCACGTAAACGTTTCACATGTTTATCTGCACAGGATTGAGCTTCTTCAGGACGAAATTGCGCGGCTTTAAACTTTATGGCCATGTGAACTGGCTGAACTGACTGAGCGGCTGAGCGGCTGAGAAATGAAATGTCTTGGCTGAAAAGTTTAGTTGAGTTAAACCGATGTCCGACTTTGGCAATGTGTGTTGCGTGTGTATGAATATCTGACGATGAAAGCGTATACAAATTGGTAAACCATTAGTCTCAACTTAAACGTTTTATTGGATGCGCTTATGCAACATCATACGCCACTCTAAAACACTTCACACACACTAAGATATTTTGGGTCGTTTCATTAAAAAAAAAAAATAACAAAAGTGGCAATCGTAAGGAATCATTCTCAAATCCAAGAAATGCCAAAAAAAAACGATACATATGGCGTCACTAATTTTCCCACAATTTGTTCTTTATGCACAATTTACAACCTATTCATTTTATTGTTTGAAATATGATTTCTTCTGAAATTCAGCCAAGCAAATGAAAAGAAAAGATATTTAGAAAACAATTCGATTAGAATTGACTTCTGTCTCGAGTGCTGCGATCGAAGGAACGATCCAACGAACAATACTTTCACGAGATCATTGCACTATAACGATTTGGAAATAATAACAAATAGTTGTGCCATTGTGTTCGAGCAACGAGAACGAAAAACGTTGCAATACAATGTCACACACAATGCAACAACAATGCCAAGACATTACCAGCAACAACAAGGGCCGGGGCGAGGCAGAAGGCAGAGGAAGAAGAAGTCTTCTTAGTTGAGTTCGAGATGAGTTGTGTTGAATTCGAGTGTGTGGCGTGGGTTGCTTGTTCTGCGATCCCACAAGTGTATTGTGCACATTTTCACGCACATTCAAGTGGTTAGATAATCCATTGTTTATGGTCTACTATAATATGAACTGAAAGAAAAGTGTTTCGTCATTTCAACGCAAAGAAGGTAAGTTCAAGAACTTGGTAGACTTGCAGGCGCAATCGATGATACACATTATTTGAGCATTGTTTGTTAAGAGCATTAACTGAGAGTTTATGTATATGAAAGTAAATTTCAATCGTATAATTTGTATCCGAAGATATAAAATCAATCTCAACCTGTTCGCAATAGCGATTCCAACATTTTGGCAATACTTCTGTTATTTGTTGTTGCATATTAAGACAAATGTTTGTTCAAATAAAAGCTAAGTGATCATTGATCATTGTATCGTTGAATAGATCATCTTCATCTAACCTAAGCTGAGCTTTGTAATGCAAATTCAATTCATCACTGAGCCCAAATCTTTTAAAACAATTTTTAGCAAACAAAATACAATAGAAATCAAAATCATTGATACAAGCATCAACACCACCACCAACAACAACAACAACAACAAACAGTTACAAAAAACACAATTTGTATAGACAACAAACGACTAAACATGAGTAACAACAACAGCAGCAACAATAGCAGCAACAACAACAACATAAGAAATGAAATGAAATCAAATGATGTGTATAAAAATGAAAATAATACAAAGATATGTAATACAATAAAAGAAAAGAAACCTTATAAAAAGAAAAGAAGAACAAAAAAAAAAAAAACGCAACAAAGATACAAATATAAAAGAAACGAAAGAAAAAAAAATTGACTACAAAAGCGCAAAGTATCTGTAACTCTATTGTTGTTGTTGTTGTTGCTGTTGTTGATGTTGATGTTTTTTAAGGCGAGGGTGCTCAAGTGAGCAAGCGTACCATCGATCGATCGATCGATCCAACGATCGTTGTGTTGTTGTATTCAAGCAACGTTCAACGCTCAACATTATGCCGGCACTACAAGTAACAAAAACACAGCAACAACAACGACAACAACAACAGCAACAACGCCAAAGCAACTCTTAACCTTTGACGCCCAAACAATGAAGTGGTTAAAAGCAAGACATTAACACACAGACTTACAGGCAACAACGACAATAGGCACAGCCGCCGTCGCCGTCGCAGTCACCGACACAGTCACAGCCGCCTCAGCAGCCGCAGCATCGACAACAACAACAACAACAACAACATCGGCAACCGGTGTGTTGTATCGAGGCACTTGAGTAGAATGACAGAAATTAGTGAAATTTATTATTGATATCCACTTAAATTTATAGAGCAACAAACAAAAGCATTGCAGCAATGAAGTCTATGAAAGCGACATGGACACTTCAGTAGTTGTGGGCGCTGATGAAGGGTACGGCAGAGCAGGGCAGGGCCGGGCAGAGGGGGGAAAGTGTTTAAAGGGACCATCAACGAGTTTGTAGACTGTAGCTGTCACTGTTCTTTTTTGTTGTTGCTGTTGTTGGTGGTGGTGGTGTTACGGCTGCTGCAGCTGCAACACATGAAATTGATGGCCATTGGCCGTAACTGTTGAAGGTGGTGGTGTGGCATCGACGTCTACTCACTGCTCACTGCTTTTGGCACCGCTTGATCTAATCTCTAACAAACAGGTTCTTCCTCAGTCCGAGACGCACACACTTGAGAGGCATCATCATTGAATTCGAGGTGTCGCTTCTGCTGTCCTATAAATTACATACGGGTCGCTTCACTCTTTTCGTTCAACGTTTTTCACTATAACCGCTTTATGCGCTCGAACCTCGATCGATCGAATGAAAGAACGACAACGAATGTATTTTTTTTTTTTTTTGTTTTTTTTTTTTTAAGTTATAACAATAAAATGCGCACACCATGCAGCAGCCCTAATAGCCGTCTATTGAACGCTTTGAACGCTTTCTACTTTATATTGTATTTTATTGCGTGAAGGTGTTTCGTGACAAACCGAGCCACCCAGATACATGTATGAGTCGAAGCCGCTGTTGCCGCCCGCACCGTTAATCGTTTTGTGTTACACTGAATCTTTTAATTGCCAGCATTGGTCAAATGTTGAATGTTGTCTGCATTGGACACAAGCACACAGCGAGAAATTTAATGTGTAAAAATAAGATAAGCGATAAAATGTTAAATAAACTGTGTCTTGTTACAATTTCAAGCCATAAAGAGTAGAAATTTTAACCATGTAACACACAATGAATAACACTTGGCTAACACATTTCTTTTATGCTATACAAAGTTGAGTTGGAGCGAGAGAGATGAGTATAAAAAAAAAAAAAAACAAATCAACATGCCAAGTTTTATTTCCGAGAAACACGCTCAGCGTCTCAGCGCTCAAATTGAACAATAGAGTTATTTAGTTAAGAATTGTTATTGATATTTGAAATATAACATGAAATTATGCGTTAAAAAAACAATAATATAACATGGGGCGGTAACTACAACAACCAAAACGATAAGCCGACAACAACAACAAAAAAAACACTACACATGATGACGATGATGATGATGATGATGACTACTTCAGCTGACAGGCTGGCAGCAGTCAGAGCCAGCACTCCAAGATCGGCGCACACATACACACGCACGCACTTGAGTCGACAGGCATGGGCGAGCCGCACTCGTGCCCAACGGAGAAGAAAAAAAAACCAACAACAACAACAACAGCAGCCGAAGAGAGTGAAATGAAGTGAACCTTTAATTAAACGGTGGCCTAAAATATGCAAACGAGGTAAGCAAGGCAAGCGACCAACGCAAGTCATAACTCATTTTAGCTAAAAGGCAATGGGGATAAAAAAAAAATAACCATCGAGTATGAAACAAGAGCGAACGGCATGACAAACAGCAGACGCGCCTGCGCCCAAGGTCCAACTAATGCCGCCGCCAAGTCAGCTGCCACACAGCCACACAGCCACTTTGCATATTCGCTGTGCTGTGCGAGCGAGAGCGAGAATGCGAGTGTGGAGAAAAACTGCCTAAACGGAGCACGCCCCACTTTCAACGCATGCTTTCCGACTTTGACTTTAGCTTCGACTTCGGCTTGGGCTTGGGCAGGCCAACTACCAACTTCACTTGGGTAGAAGAGTAGTAGAAGAAGAAGCGTTTTGTATGCTTCAAGCGTTTTTTTCGGCACTTTTCATACTCCAGTTTTTTATTTGTGATTTTAATTCACCCCCTTTGATAGTAGGAGGAGTTGTTGGGCTTTTTTTTTTGTTTTTTGGTACGCTACCGTTTACTGCTGACTGCCAGAGATTATTTGCATGTGTTGATCGTTGCGGCGATTGCGTTTAAACAAATTTTTTTGATTATGGATATGCAACACCGAATTCTCATTTAAAATCGATTTATGCAAGAATTAAAAATAAAAAAAATATATATATAACGAGCAACACGGATCGTGTTGTGTGCCAAAGGCTTGCGGCGGCATTGGGTTATGCAAAATTAAGGCAACAAAAGCGGCCTTAGCCGAGCCAAAGACGTCCATCAAACTGCCAGCCAAGTTAAAAGCAAAATTCTATAAGCTGAGTAAGTCCAGCCAGTGAATCCAGAGCAACCAGTGTGCCTGTGAGCCAGTTGGCTGAGGCCAGCCAACGCAATAAGCCAAGTCAAGTTGAGAAATTAGTAAAACTCATTTTAAATTTAGCCTCTGGGCTTAAACTTAATTCGGAAGCACAGCAGGAGGTTCTAAGTAAATAATGCGTTGTTTCTTTGCGCAATCTTTAGCGTTTAATTTGCATTTTATTGCAATCACGTCTGGTCAGATCTGCTCTGCTCGGCTCTGCTCTGCTCTGGTCAAGAGTCGATGAGCCTGGTGGGAACTCAGCTGCACTACAATGGTTCGTAAAGTAAGTAAGCTGCTCCCACTGCTCCTACTGCTGCGTGTGCGTCTGCGCAAATTAAAAAGAAGTTTTACTTCAAAAAAAAAAACAAAAATGTATGTGAAACGAAAAGGGGCGGCAGCGCAAAAGTGTTGACCAACGGTCGGTCGCACTACTACCGATCGACCTACCAGCCAACCAGCCAGCCAACCAAGCCACGAATCAACAACAAAACTCAACCAATTAAGCGTATATTGGCCACGCTTGCTGGCTTTGCTCCAGTTTTGACTTCAAATCAGCGCCAAGTTGGGTTTCTGGTCTTGCAAACGTCTTTCGGGCATACAATTAATTTGGCGATTATTTTTCCACTTCAAATTTAAGTGTAGAATTTCATAAAAAAAAAAACAGACGCATCGAAGGAATTCGCCAGTCGCGTTTCAACGGAAATGAGTTGTCAATGCCATAATAGAAAAACCATGGGGGTGCATGGAATATACAAGCAGTGAGTTCCCTAAGTCTGCCATAATTAATCTTCCGTTATCCTTTCTTCTTGCTTTGCCGCAATTTCAATTAAATACAATTTGAAGATACCGAACAACATTCAGAAGCAGAAGTTAGTGAAACCAAAACCTTATAATCAACTTAATCGTTTGAGTCTACAAGTTCCTAACAAGTTCCGAAAATCCTAATGAAAATGTGTGTGTGTGCCTCAATTAAGTTAATTGCAAAAGCCGCAAACAACCGTAAAAGTAAAACTGTTATAGAAGTCTTTATAGAAACATACAACATTTAGCGCAACAATCCAACAATCGATCGATGAATTCATGTCTATCATCTGCAGTTCAAAATACACACATTCTAAAAAAAACAACACACACACATAGGAAACCCGAAGCAACAACGTCTGCATGAATGCGAAATTGAAATACATTTCTTTCTCACGTAGTCGTCTGTCATTAGCTCAATCAAAGAAACGTTAAATCGCACATCAATTTGACCACTTAGGCATTTAGACACTCACTCACACTCGCTTACTCATTCACTGCACTCACCATCACCATCACCATCGACTTGACTCAGTCAATGCTTGAATTTGTTGCACGCTTGCTCAGCGACTAAGACCGGGTCACTCCAACACTGCTCGACGAAGCAGATCCAAAAACCGTCGCCCAGCATTTGACCAACATTTCCCCTCAATTTGCACCCTTGTTGTTGCTTGAACCGTCAACAGCGACCGTCAGACCAGTCAATAATTCGGCATATGCTGTCTACCTTTGACTTTTTACCTTCGCTTAGCTTTCAGTCCAATTCCAGGTCCCAAGTCCGAGACAATGATCGCACGAGAAAATTGCAACAATTTATTTCTTTTTTTTTGTTTTTGTTTTTGTTTTTTTTGCTGTTTGTGTAACAAACAATTCGCAAAATGCAACAATTTTGTTGGATTAATTGCTTGAAACGATTCGCAGTCAATCGTCCGTCGTCTGCCGCTGCCGTCGACTTTTTCAAAGGTATTGAAATGTACTGAACTTATTTCGAATGTAAATTATATTGAACTGAACTGATTCCCACGAGTTTCCCAGATGGTTTCGATACGATTGTCATTTATTTTTCGTTTAAATTTCGTTTTTTTGGGGTTCGAAAGTATGCAAATTTAACTGTTAAGGTGCTTCATGGCTCTTAAAACGTGTTGGTGGTGTGAAAAATTGCAAGTGTGAGAGAGATTCCCTAAAGGTAAAAGCGAAAGAATTACAATTACGTATAAAGTAATAATGTTTCTAAGAACTAACAAAACACCTTTCAAGGCTCAAATGAACGCCCACAATCTTTTGAGACAAACTGTCGCACAACTTCAAACATTTATTGGCCTTTTAATATTTTTAAGCCTTTGTAATTATGATGACGGTTTGTCCTCTCTCCCTCTTCTACTGAACACACTCCACAAATACGTTATAAAACACCTTTCAAAATGTTTGATATGTCATAGTTCAGATTACACACACAAATATGTCATATTTTTTTTTGTTTAAGAGATAAGATCATCTTAAACGTAAGCCGCGCTAATTGTCACCGTTCGAAACAAAACTCGGCTATAAAAAAGAAAAAAAAAAAAAAAAGAATGTGTTAATTTCAGAAGAAAAACCCAAAGCTGGAAATCAAACCACAAACGCTTCAGCCTGTTGGATTAGGTGGCCCAATCAGCGGCAACGCCCGCGGCTAATGAACATGACCGTTGCTGCCACTTCTTGGGAACCCGAAACGCACGATCAATCGAATGTATGTACGTACGTTCGATCGATAATTACCAATAAAAAGTCATTTTGAACAATACACAGTTCGGGAGGGATTAACAAGCGTAACAACACTGTTAACTGTTCCACAGTTGAGATCTTATCGATAAGGTCAAAGACGAGAAATGACAGTCGACTTTTTTTTTTTTTTTTTGTAATTCTGTTTCTTTGTTTTTGTTGTCAGTCAGTAGTAAAGCAGTGCATTTGTTATGACTTTTACTTTTCTTTGATCATAGACAAAATGCCGTAGGTGAGAGGGGCACAGAAAGACAAAGGAGCGCAACAAATCAAAGCAGATTAATATTCTTAGTGCGATTAACAGCGCGCAAAAGATGACAAAGAAGACAAAGTAATTGTTGTAAAAATCAAATAAAAGATAGCAATCAATAATTTGACTTGACTTGACTTGAGCTGAGCTGAGTTGAGCTGAGTCGTTGGTATTGTGCCAATTGTGCTAAGCTGTGGCGAACAATCTGAAGATCGATCAGTGGCCATGGCGGCGGCGACATCTTAACACCAAAAGTGTTCCGCCTGAGACGTTGTCATCGTCATCATAGTCATTTTTTTTTTTTTTTTGTATTTGTTAAACTTTGCGACATTTTGTTTGCCACAGATCGAACGTTCACATAGCATATGCTAAAACGATCAATACTGATCGTACGTGCGCTCATTCGTACGAGTTGAGTGCGAAGTTATTCAAAATACTGTACATACATACATACAACATCAAGTTTTATCGCTGATCGTGATCATGTAATTCCAGCCCACGCATGCGCACACACACACACACACACATACTCATACAAAATAGAGGGAGAGAAGCTGCCAGCTCGAAGACGTTCGTTCGACAAACTCACTCCGGCCCAGAGACAAGTCTCGAGACTAAAGACTCTTTTCTGCCTGGCAAATTCTTTGCGTTGCGTTGCGTCGCACTCTGATCTGAATGCGCGAATGCTCGTTTGTGACAGATGGAGTTGCTCCAAGGCATTCCCAAACTGGCTGCGCCCTGACTAAAATTTTATCTTTACGTTTTGGGGTTCTGTTCTGTACTTTTTGGTTTTTTGATTTTTTTTCTTGTATTCTTGGTTTTTTTTTTTTTGTTCTGTTCTGTTCTGTTCTGTAGTTTAGAGAAACTTAACTGGTACTTGAAATTTGAAATCATGTACCATTTTTGCCTTGAGTGGCGTCGCGCTTATTGCGTTGCTAAGCTTGTCTCTGATCCAACGTCGTCAACGTTGTCGTTGTCGTTGTCGTTGCCGCCGCAATCGCAGTCACAGTCACAGTCACAGTCGCTGCAGCCGCTTTAGTTACAGGAAACGACAATTTAAAGTCAACGAACATGGCCAACCAACGAACGACGATCGACCGTTGGCAGAAAAAAAAAAAAGTATCGACATTAAGTTTCAAGTATCTGTGCAAGCATTGAAATGGCTAAAAATAATAATGCACTTAAAGGAAGCTTATGTCAATAAAAAAAAAACGCGCATCTTCAAAAGTTGCCATAATGCTTTGATGGCGCCGCCAACAACAACAACAACAACTACATAACTTATGCACAATACAACATTTACCGCTGAGAAAAACTTGGCTAAAGAAAAAGCTTAATTTCCACTAAGCACAATAATTGCTACCGTGAGATTTAAGGCGTTGCCGCACTAAATGCCGTTTAAATCAAATCCTGGCGCTCAACTACATATGTACCTCGATCAGTCCGTCCGTCTGTCATAACCACTCAACTTCAAGTCCAGCAGTCATTATGCTGTTCTGGCCTAATGCGCTCAATCAAACGCACTAAACGAGCATATGACATGTTTGTCGCATATTAATCATGATAATATCTGTATAAATGCATGGCTATCTTTCTTGGTATTCCACCATTCGGCTACCATTAAAAAACGCAATTTAAATCGCAATATAAATTGCGCATGCGCAACTTGATTTCTACTGTCAATGCGCCTTCGCTTGGCAGCGCTCCCATGATTATTACAAGTCATTTACTTCAGCCGTTTATCACATTAAAATATATACAAAAATAATTGACAGTTTCGTACTACTGCCAGTGATGGTGATTACTAAAGCCAAAAGCATTCCTGTTGCCGTTGCAGACGATTGCAGATGATTGGCAGCGGCGTTGATGGTTTTTTTTTTTTTTTTTTGGTTGGCCAAAGCCTTAAACATAATTGTGGAACATTTCAACAAGAAGTTGCATAATTTTAGTGTTTGCCATAATAGTTTATTTCATTTTCAAACTACCCTTCTTGTGTGTGTGTAATCTGCTCTCACACAATCAACACAACTCACTCAACAAAACCGAGCAAAGCTTAGATTCAATTTGTTGAAATAACAACAAATCGACAAAAGTGAAGTAAAGAAATACTTACAAACCTAAAGGCAAAGCAAAAGAAAATGTGCTCGAAAAATAAAGAACGTTCTTGAAATTGCTTTCGAAGCGTAATAAGCGAAATTCACAAAAAGTAACAACAACAACAACAGCAATAATATTATCAGCAATAAGTAAGCAAGAAACTATTAAAAAAAAAACAAAAAAAAAAAAAATAGAAAACAACAACAAAAACTGGTAAGAACACCCACTCACTGATTTCCATATTGACGACTATGATGATGTTGTTGTTGTTATTGTTGTTGGGCTATGAGAAGACGGCAACGATCGACAAGCAATTCAAACGCTGCGAACCGGATTGTGTGTGTGTGTGTGTGTGTATCTATGTTTGCAAAGAGCGCGCAGACACCAATACAACAACAACAACAACAAAAAAACCTTCCAACCAAAAACGTGTTTGAAAAAAAATGCTCACCGCTCATTGCACACCTGAGCTACTACCAATGCCATGTAGCAGCGTACGCTAGCCAGAGCGCTGAGCAGACTCAAGTCAACTGGTTTCGTGCTGAGCACATGATACCAAAAAAATGATCATGCCAAGAGAGTTTGAGTGAACTGACACTGAGAGCGTCATAAGAGTAAGAAAAGTAGTATGATCGCTGAGCAGCAACAACAGCAGCGGCAACAACAGCAGCAGCAGCAGCAGCGGACAGGTCCGCGTGAAACTGGCAGAGCAATGGACTTTTAGTTATACCGTGATCTTTACCAATATTGTGCGCGCTAACTCGGCTACTCGATTTGCGGTGTGTGTGTTTCTTTTTCATAAACCGATAACCGTCGCAGCTGCCGCTGTTTGCCTAACAGAAACAAAAAAAAAAAAAGAACAACAATACTAAAAACAAAAAAATATAAAAGGAAGTTTGTGTGCGCCAAAATTTCAACAACAAAGCGATTTTTTTTGATTACTTCATGTGTTAATATCTAAAAAAAAACATTTCTTATTAGCAACAATTAAAAAATTAATAAAAATAAAAATCAAATCTTAATTTACGCATTTGAATATTGACACCAACCAACCGACCAACCAATCCACCCACCACATAAGCCAATTGAAGCGTGCACACTCACACACACACACACCCCTTGGTCCACAAGCCGTCAATTGCCGCCGTTAGTTGCTGCAATTTGTACTCGTGGCTCGTGGTCTCAATTGTCGACTCGTCTCGTCACGTCTCGTCTCGTTTCGCCAAGTGTTGTTATACTTACTTATGTATTATATATTTTGTTTGAACGTCAAATTCGATTTTTATGACTTTTTGAAAGCGTGACTAAGCCGTGATTTATGATGGCGTGTGGTGCTTTTTAATATTCATGTACCAGAGCCAGAGCCAAGAGCCAAGAGGCGAAAGCGAGTCAAGCGAACGCCAAAGCAATTCAAAGCATACAGAAGAGGATCGTTTTGTTTTGTTTTGTTACGTTTCGTTTGGATTGGATTGGCTGCGTAGGTGCGCCATAAAAGGTTAAAGTCAAGTCAAGCTAAGCCAAGGCAAAGAGAAACACGATCAACGGACCACAACTAGACGCCGGTAAGAAGGTGAGCTGAGCTAAGACAAAGAGGGTAAGACGCGCGCAACTTCCTTGGAGCACACGCTGATTTGCAAAGCAGAAATCCTGCTGTGCCGCGTCTCAACGCAGGACTACTCAACTATGAACAGTTTGCGTATTGCTGCCGGCAATAATATGGAACAACAGCAACAGCAACAAACAGCGAAGCAAGCGCGTGACGTCGCCGTCAACATCAAGCAGGAAATCTGCGCTGCCGCTGCGCTTGAATATCTCTGCGCTTCCGATGCGTCGGCAGCGCTGCCCGATGTGGGTGCTATTGTTGAGCAACGTGTCGACAATAGTACAACAACAACAACAACAGCAGCAACAACAAAGCCAACAACAATTGAGTGCAACAACACTAAGGGCAATAGCAGCAGCAACAACAATAGCGCACAGTGTAAGCACACAACAATAACAACAACAAACACAACAAATAACGGCAATCAGAAGACGCCAACAAATAACTCAAGCAACAACAATGCCAATGGCAATTCGACATCGGCTGCTGCTGCCGCTGCTGCTGCTGCGGCAGCGACAAATGATCTGGCGGCCGCTGCTGCCGTCGTGCTGTCGCTGCAAGGCACCATGGTCTCGAGCCTGCAACAGGCAGCGCTGCTGCCGGCAAACTCACCAGCTGCCGCGGCGCTTAATCTACAAGCTTTGGAATCTTATCTAACGCTGCAACGCTTAACGGGCAAAACGGATGTCTTTCGGCAATTCAGCAACACTGCCACAAACAGTAATGAGCCAACGCAAACGAACAACAACAATAGCAACAACAGCAATAGCAGCAACAGCAACTGCAACAACAACAACAGCAGCAGCAATAGCAACGCTGCCAGCAATCTACTGCCCACCATCTTAGATATAACATGCCTCGACGATAAGCCGAACAAAACAGGTCCACTGCCCTCGATCAGCACAGTCACAAGTGCCGTCAACAGCGCCGATTTGAGCAATGCCGCCGATCTCACAGAATGTGATCTGCCACTGCTCGATGGCGATGATGCCTTGAGCTTTGAGGCCGCCGATTTGGATAGCAGCTATGGCAGCTTCATCTTCAATGCCAGCGCTTTTAGCAGCAATAATAGCGCAGCGACGTCTGCGAGCGCTGCTGGTGCGGCCTGTGCAAGCGGCCAGGGCAGCGACGCAATGCCGCAGCACGAAGCACTGCCCTCGCTACAGGCGACAATGTATCAAGATAAGCTCAATGTCATTGGCGCAAGTGATTGTGGCTCGAACAATAGTTCCGGCGCGTTATCAGATGCCGCCAGCGGCAGCGGCAGCTCCAGTGTGGGCTCGAGTGGCGCCAATGCTGCTGCAGCACAACGCGCCAAAAAGCAATTCATTTGTAAGTTCTGTAATCGTCAGTTCACCAAGTCGTACAATCTGCTCATACACGAGCGCACACACACCGATGAGCGACCGTACTCGTGTGACATCTGCGGCAAAGCGTTCAGACGGCAAGATCATCTCAGAGATCATAGGTATGCCTATAGAGATAAAGACTTTCATCACATATCATGACACGCATCATATATATTTCTCTCTCAATCTCTCCCTTTCGCTTGTTCTCTCAATTTACCATCTAGATACATACACTCCAAGGAGAAGCCCTTTAAGTGCCTTGAATGCGGCAAGGGTTTCTGTCAATCACGCACCTTAGCCGTACACAAGATCCTTCACATGGAGGAATCACCACACAAATGTCCTGTCTGTAATCGTTCCTTTAATCAACGCTCCAACCTTAAGACACACTTACTCACGCACACCGACATAAAGCCCTACAATTGCGCCTCCTGCGGCAAAGTCTTTCGTCGAAATTGCGATCTGCGTCGTCACAGTCTAACGCACAATCTGGCGGGCAGCGGCCTACCCGGTGATATCTTCACCACTGGCACAGCAACGGGCACCACATCATCATCATCAGCCACCATTACTTCGGCCGCGGAATTGGCGCTCTCTGTTGTTCTACCCGCTACATCGGGTTCTTCAAATTGCAGCAGCAGCACGGTGAGTTCGGCACGTGATCTCGTGGCCGTCTCCGATTGAGCGATTCTCAGCTGATATTCTTTGCTTGGTTGTTTAGTTAAGTAGCTATTAGCGTAAGTAGTGGTACTAAATGCACTTTAACTTGAATATTTATGTGATCTGCTATGGAAGGACTGACCAGCACCGACATTGACATTAACGCTAGATAGAAATATCTTTAATAAGAAATATACTTATACATATATACATACATATATTTTATAATAAATCTCAAATGCTCTCATTGAATCCCTCCACAATGATCTGTGTCGCTTATATTGCCTTTAATTTGCTTACAGCAAAACTTTAGCCTAGTATCTCCATTAGTTTAGTTTCAACTTTTAGTATACACATAATATTAATATAATGTTCCATTAAGTTTAATTTTGTCGCGTTAATTAGTATAAAGTACAAGTTTGACTTTGTTTATTATATTTAAGTTATATTAATCGAATAAAATCATTGAATTGAAAAAAAAAACACAATTTTTTTTAATTTCAACTATTTTGAGAAATTTTAGCTTGGGTTATATAAAATTCAACTCTAAGGATTTGAAGACATCGACTTTTTATGTCGCTAATACTTTTTAGTACTGGACTGCCGTATGTACACTGTCACCCTAAGTAACATAGGAGTATATAATATTTTTTTCTTGTATTTATTTTATCATTACATTAACTCTCAACAGATGAATTCCATACAAGAGTTTTTGACGTCTTAACTAACTTACAATATTCTTACCTATCACATCTTACAATGTCCATATTTTCACATTAATGTCGATCTAAAGAAATTTCTTTGGCTAAAAGTTCTAATCGAAAAAAAACTCAATAACATAAAATGTCAATATGAACAATACAAATATGTACCATGTACCAACCGTTTCACTGTACTGAATTGTTCTAATTATTGATGTATGTCACAAACACTCAGCTAACTCATTATCAGCAACAAAGCAATTATTGAATGTATGTAGTTCCCATGTAGTACTAATGTACATGCAACAAGACAACCGCAAACAACTTTGTCAACTTTCCCATACGACAAGAGTATGCGAAGCTTATCAAAGTGTGATAGAACGGAGGAGGGCTGAAAATTGAACATGAAACAATGTACAAACTACAACACCTACATGTGTTACTCGGCGCTATCAAAATTGTCTACAATGCAATTTCTTGCCACGCCCAACGAAACCAAAGTATCAACTGTGAAAATATTTTATGCTATGCTTTTCCCATGAATGTTTCTAGCCTAGGCATAAACACACACACACACACACACACATAGCACTTCCAAGTACAACACTACCACTTCAGCGAGTCAACATAAATAAGAAACCAGTAAAACACGAGATGTTTTATTTGTTAGTGAACACAGAGAGAGACCCCGTTTATGGCGAAAAAAAAACCAGGCTCAAAAAATAAAAAACAGAAAAAAAAAAAAAAAAGAAAAAGCAAACGAGGAAACCAAGCGACAAAGTAAAGGAGCATGAAGCCAGCGGGCCGTGTGCGGGGTGGTGTTTGCTTAGCTCGTAATCGTTTTGAGGCGGCTCGGCTCATTGGGGCAGCTGGAAAAAGTTTACAATTTTTATTATCGACAACAAAAGATGCGACCGCGTTTTATGCCTTACAAAAGGCACCGCCTCTGCCTTAGTACAAGCGGTCTGCTCTTTAGTTGTGTTGACTCTGCTCGATGGTTTGTCAATCGTTAAACGGATCATTGATATGAATAAGCGGTGCACAAACATGCAAACAGATACACGTGTGTGTATGTGTGTGTGTGTGTGTTTCCTGCGCGCGAGCGCTCTAAAAACCAATTACAACGATCAAACAACAATTATGGACTTCTCATGACTGTGCACTGCACTTGTGCTGATCGCGCTTGCTTTGGCTTATTTGAATTGTCGTACTCAAAGTCACTGAAATCATCATTATCATCATCATCATCATCGTCGACAACATCATTACAACGATCATCGTTCGTTTGTCCGTTGGCCACGTACTTAAACATTTAAACACGATCTGCCGCTGCTCTGTGCAAATATTTGTGCGGATATTGTTCTTCTATTTAACTGAACGATTTTCAAGTTGGACAACATGACGTACGGAACGGACTTGCTCATCTTCATGCCATTAGCCATGTCTTCATGATCTTCGGTTTGCTTCAGTTTGGTTCGGTTGGTTTTGTTATGTTGCTTAGTAACAACGCGGCCGTCGCTTTGTCCGACAACTTAAGTCATAACTAGGCTTATATTTCAGTTTTTGTTTATGAGACGCGGTACAAGTCAGACAGACTTTTGGTTAGACAGATAGACAGACAGACCAAACGGTCTGGCGGTAATCGCGAATTGCATGCAATTTCACACTTTTAGTGCGACAGCTTCATTTTTGCTTTGCTTAATACAAGTCTAAAGTAGAACAGCCGACAGGAGCGGATTGTATATTTTTATCCAATCAAGAGAACAATAGTTTGAGTGCATTCAAAAGCGTAAACATGTTAGCTCAGATAATTATTTTCCCATACGCCTCAACTTACATGACAAATTAATCACAATCTGTTAACAAAAAACACCAAAAAATCCGTACCTGTCGAAAGAAGCAACAATGTGTGCGGGTGGGGTGCGGTGGTGTGCAACGCAGTGTTGTAAGTCCAAAAATTGAGTTGAAAGACAAGATGTGTACGGATGTTTGTTGCGCATTGAAATCGACACGATGGGAAAATTATGAAATTCACTGTTTGTGTTTGACTAATAATTATGACAGCAAACGCATTGTCGTCATAAAGGTACCAACAACAACAACAACACTGGCAAACACACAAAGATACCGCGCCAAATACGCTTTGAGGTTTCCGAACATGTTTGGACAGTCAGACAGACAGGCAAACAGTCAGCCAGTCAGCCAGGAGAGACAGTTAAAGAAACTCACTCAAAAACTCTGGAACCAAAGCGATTTTATCTTCGCAATGACTTCTCTTTCTCTAATAAGCCCATCATTAAATGAAAAGCAAAAAAAAAAAAAAATACAATAAGCGTTAACTTCGGCCATGCTGATAATGTGATACTCTTTATACATGTGGGATCCACAATGTCCTCTTTCTTTGACGTTTTAAGAAACTTTTCAATTATCAGAAATAACTTAATAGATTATGTAAAGGACCTCCATTTATCATATGTTATTTTTAACCCTTCAAGATCCTTCTAAAAAAGTTTGGACCAGAGGTCTGAAATAGTATTAAGCGTTCAGCTAACATACAGACAGATGAAATTTAGACAACAGATTAATAAATATCTGTACTATAAGAAGTTCCCCACTCATTCTTCACATATACACGAACAACATTACAAACCCAATGTACTATTCACAAAAAAAAGAACGTTTGAGAATAGCGACAATGTTGCTTTTTGCAAAAAGATTGCGCTCCTTTTGCAGCATCTTGAAGGCGTGGTCTCATTTCGTTCTGTATACAAGACAGTCACTTTTGGAGTTATTTAAAAAAATATATTGAGGCTATTATCATCTCTTTTTTTCGCTGCTGCGCTTCAAATTTTAGTTTGCGTTTCCCGGAACTAACCAAAGTAACCAAAAGCAGAAGATACAAACAGACCAGACTGACTCTCTCTGACAACAAACGTCTGTCCAGCCGTGTCCGTAGCCATGTCCGCGTCCACGTCCACGTCCGTGTCTGTAACGCTGTTAAAGTCTTGGGAATGTAAATGTCATGCTTGTCGAACTGTTTAAGTCTTCGTTGTTGTCGTCGTCGTCGTCGTTGCCGACGTCATTGTCGGCAACATTTGCCATATTATTTGATGTAGTACTATTGCCAACCTTAGCTCGTTTAAGCGGCAACTAGGTGTCCACATCGACTGAGTTGAGTTGAGTTGAGTTGAGGTAAGGTACGCACAAACATTCCAAACACCTCAATAGTAACAAATTCATGTTTACACAACACTGATGTACTTGGCATTCGACTTTATGTCGAACGTCATTTTGTCAGCCAGTCAGTCACTCAGTCGTCAGTCTGTTAAATTGTCTCACTTGCGCTTTACTGGTTCATGTACAAGCTCGTATCTTCATGTAAATCCGCCGTACATGTGTCCGTCCAAACGACACTTCAACGTTTGACGAAACGTAAATTATGCGGCGTTCTTGTGCCTAATTAGGTGTCGTATCGTAAACGGTTTTTATATATTTATGTAAACCGACAATAGGAACAACAACAACGCCAAGCATTTGAGCATCCAAGCATATACAAAATTTAAAGCTTTCTGTAGACTTATAGAGTAAAAGTTCTTGAACACAGTGGCGGCGTCTTATAAGGGTCATATACAAGGGTCTAGAATGTTCTATTAGACAAAAAGCAAGGGAAGATTTTTATATTTTAGATTTAAAAATAAAATTTCAAATTTAAGAAAAGTCTGGGTTCTGGAGCTCTCTCTTTAACAGATTGATCTATTTGTCCTAGGTATTTTCTTAGCAACATCTCATATTTTAAAAGTATCCTATACAATTACACAATGATTTGTTTATCTGGGCATCAGTTTTTAACAAATCTAACAACAAAATTAAACCTACTAAAATCAGACGCCTCTGCGTCCTGCAAACAATCAATTCTAAACATTTGCTACCCGCCATTCGCTAACTCCCCATAGTTAAACAAAGTTGCTTAATTTCAAGAATTTCAAATGCACGGACACACACACACACACCGGCAAACATTCATAGAAGTACTATAGTGTAAAAAAAATCGCTGCCGAAAGTCGTGTTAGCGAATAAGAGATATAACAACTACTTCTAATAATAGAGGCCAGAAACTGACAACGACGACGACACTGGTAGACAAGGGCCAAGAGATCCAGAGGCTGGGACCGGGACAGGCAACACACGGAACAAAAACAAAAATGCAGGCGTGAAAAAGTTAACTCGACACCGTGAGATATACTTGTAGTTTATTAGATTCAAATTTGCCGACGGTTGACTTTGGAGGCGTTGACAGAAGTATTGTTGGCAGCAACAGCAACTGCAACAACAACAAAAACAACAACGGCGGCGGCGACTTAGTTAAGCTTTATTGTAAAAGCAAAAAGTCCATATAGTCATATAGTCAACGCAATGAAGATGATGACAACGATGATGATGATGATGATGAAGTTGATGTACGACTTTGAAGCAGTTGAGAAATCTGACAAAGCAAGTGTGTGTGTGTGTGTGTGTGTATATATTATTTATATGTATGTATGATATATGCCACACAGATCGGCAGTTGACTATCTAAAGGAATAGCTTGGGTTGGCGGTTGACGGTTGTCGTTTGGCGGTTACCTTGCTTGATTGTGCCGCGTTTAACGATGACGGCGGCACGGCGGCTAACTGACATTTTATTGCAGGCAGGCAGGCGCAACGCAACGCAAACAAACGCGACAAATATTTTATTTAGTTTAGCAGAAATTAATGACGAGAGAACGAATCGTCACTGTCACCATCGCAGTCACAGTCACAGTCACAGTCAGCCATAACAATCGTCATCAGCCTCGGCGTACTGGTTACAATGAATTCAAGTTAAGTAAGTGAGTAAGTTGAGTTAAATTCACAACAGTTTCCAGTTGATTTGTTTGTTTGCTTGCTGCGCGTTTGAGTACTTCAAAATGACTAAATGACAAATCGACTGATCGGCTAACTGACTGACAGAGTAACAGAGTGACAGAGAGACCACTGACAAATCCAACAACAAGATAATAGAAGCTTATCTACATGATTATATGACTTTTCGGAACTGATAAGCGCGCTGCTCAAGCTCAACTGTCGAATGTCGATTATACATTCAGACAGACAGACAGACAGTCTGAAGGACGGACGGACACACGGACAGACAAACGTGTGACTGACTGACGGACGGATGGACAGACTGCAGTTGTGGGTAAATTAAAACGTAATCATTCGCAAAGAGTTAACTCAGTTGTCGATTATTATTCGAGGAGTATGAGAAGGTACGCGACCGTCGCTTAATAAGTATGTGACAATATATGTGCGTGTGCGTGTGTGTGTGTGTGTGTGAAGGTGCGGCATCGACGAACGGCTTCAGCGGCGGCAGTCGGTTTGATTAGAACCAAAACAATCAAACGACATCAAAAGCATTTTACCGTCAATTTGTCATTAACGTCATAATATGACTGACAAGATTGCTTAGCATGGAATTGGTTAGTTTGCTCGCCAACACACACACACACACACACACACATGGGCACACAGGCAGGGCTGATTGTTTGCTAACAATTAAAAGTGTTACTTGTTAGTGTTGTAATATGTAAAAAAGTCACTTTTCTCATTTCCGTTAATTTTTGTGTTATTTCTTCTTTTTTTTCTGTGTAATTTCCACAAAATGTGACAACTTTTTGTCTGTTTTTATGTTAGTATCTGTGTGTGTGAGCGAGTTAAGAATAATTTTTTTTTTTTATATTCTTTTTTTTTTGTGAAATTACACTTTCTGTGTTGATTTTGGGTTTAGCACGCGCAATGTGCGGCATCTTTTGGTCAGGCAGATAAAGCGCGAATTTTTAAACGAGATGCGTGATTAAAAAATATTACTTAACAGATGATAAACCTTAATAATAAGTGGGAATCACGAGATATGAATCAGTACACATGATTTACACAAGTTTTGAAATTTTCTTTGTATGACAAGTTGAAATTTTGTTCACGCTTTATCGAAAGAATCTTGACTGGGTTAATTTTTTATTATCTTATTTACCAAATAATTTTTTTTTCCATGCAAATTTTAAGTTCTGTTTGAAATTCTTTCTCAAGAAAACAAAAACCTCCGCCAAACGTCTGTCATTTGCAGTTCTCATTTCTGCTCATCATCACTTCTCATCACTAAGTGATATTATAACTGATATTATGCTTAATTAAGCTGAGCTATGACGCCGATTACAACACCTTCTAACAAAGGAAGCTGCTTGGCAGTCCATCCACTAACCAACAAATCATTCAGTTCCGCCACACACACATGCTTATAGAGAGATTGCCCAATTGCAGTTCGGCAAATCTCAAATGGCCCATGGGCAACGCAATTGAAAAAGCGAAATCTCAGTTAATCTGATGCAGACATGCGATAATCCACAGTGGGAATACGTAACACATAATGGACAGACCGACAGACGAACTCGGGTTGAGTTTAAAACCCAACAGATGCATTCGGATAGTACACGAATAATGATTATGATGACGTTGACAATGATGGCGTTGATGAGGCCGACTCAATTAGCAAACGTTACGTAAACTAAGCCCTGAGAGAAGCACTGAGGCATATAACCTCAACACTCATGCGGTCGATCGGTCGGTCGGTCGGTCGGTTGGCTGGTTCCTCACTCATTCAACCGAAGCGACCATCATCATTTATGTCTGTTGAGGACAGATAAACCAAAGTATAAATAGACAGGCACACCGACCGACCGACCGACCGACCGGCGGACAGACAGAGGAACGGTGGTGTTGTGCTCGTTTTAAGGATACAGGACATTTTCACGCTTATCAGCGCATTTTGACAACTTTTCGAGTTTATTTTGCTCTTCTTTTTTTGGGTTACAAATAACCCCCGGATAACAAATTATTTGCTCATTTCCTTCCCTTAAATGTTTGTTAGTGTTATGAGCATTATTGTTGTTGTTGTTGTTATTGTTATCGGCATTAATGTGTCGTTGTCGTAGTCTTTGTTGTTGCTATTTATTAGCTTAAATTAGAGCCCCTCAAAAGTTGACGAGACGGGATGGCACAAAGAGCGTAGAGTCGAGTTGAGTCGTGCGCACCCTTTGCAGATGTCATCAAAAGTGATGGGCTTGGAAAAAAATAATTCTCTTTATTTTTTTTGTTTTTATTTTTGCATACTAAATAAAGTGTGTGCACCCTTAGGCATATCGATGGGCGTGTCTTCATGCTTCAACCATCATTTTGCGCATGGTATCCATTACACAAACGATTACAAAACATTTAACTGTGATCTCTTATGTGATTTGTGCAGTTTCTTGCTGTGATAATTAAATCATTTTGAGAGGCGGCAAGGCGCGTCAATGTTTGAAGTTTGAACAGCATTTGGCATTGTAGTTTCAAAGAGTTAGCAAAAGGCGTTACAGGTTGTGCTTTGATTTTGTTGTTTATCTCAAATTAAAATCAAAATTTCGTTGTTTAGATTATGCAAAATAACTTGTCGTCAATCATTTGTTTATTAGAGGGTAAAAACTGTTTTTGCTATATTATAGAACCTTAGCACGTAAGATGGAACATTTGTCATCCAGACACGCTTTGTCCGACAAGCAGTTAACACGTTAGTTCGACGACTTCTAACTGTTATCGGACCACACAACGAAATTAATAAAATCAAAGTCTCTCTCGGCACTACTTTAGCAACAACAGACAGCAAGATATGCTTACACACTCTCACACACGCACTGGCATAAACATTCATTTGTTCGTTCTTTCATTTTCACGCCCGCAAAAAAAATGAATCGCGACAAAACCAATTAATTAATGGCACACCGTTTGTATCTGTGTGTGTGTGTGTGTGTGTGTGTGTGGAAGCGTGAAAAGATCTGTAGGCCAAAACTGAAAGTTTAGGCTACCTTTCGTTGAGAGCAGTCATTTTCAATGCGCAACTGTGCCGCGAGATTGATGATCGACACACGAAATAATGCTGTACTAATAAATTCTCAGCAAATTTATTACAAATTGTCAACAATGGAATTTTTTCCGATTTCATGTTGGCTTCTTCTTGGTCATATCAATTTTTTGTTGTTGTTGTTGTTGTCGACTGTCGGTTTCAGCAACACACATTAACAAGATAACACAAATTCCAAACGAGTCAAAGGAGCAAAAATCAAGAAGCGACAACAACAATAACAACAACAACAACAACAACCGCAGCCTTTGCCTTAAAGTAACTTTAACAAAATTTTCAAACCGTTGGCCCCTCTTTGACGCAGTACAACACAACTTGGACACAGCAACGTTTTCTTCCGGTTAATAAGCAGATAGAGCGAGAAAGAAAACAGAAGTGTCAGTCAGGCAATAAATAAGCATATAATATTCAAAGCCATCTTCTTCTTTGGACACGCTTATTTCGAAATACAAACAAATTAGAAATCAAAATTGACCCATACCCAAAGACTGTCTCAGACTGTCTCAGACTGTGACTGAGACCAATCCAGACTCCGTACCGAAACCAAACAGAAGAAATAAAAAAAAAGAAAAAAAAATCTTTGCCTGTCCGTACTTGTCCGATTGCCTTACGCGATGTTTACTCGCACTGATAACAAAGTTGAAACAATAAACATTTTTCTCTTCACCAAAAACACACAAATCCACTTAGCCGAATTGACCACTGAGGGTGAAAGAATGAAAGAGTGTATTATTGAGCATGTATTGAGCCAAAAAAAAAAAAAGAATGAAGACCACCATCAGCATCAGCATCAACATTAGCAATCATGAGTTTTGGTTGTCATACGCATATGAGTTCAAATTGAGCTTGTGAAGAAACCACAAGACAAGACAAGACAAGACAAGACAAGACAAAAAACAAAACGCAATTTGAGCATTTGTAGACAATTTATTGATGAGTTTATTGCGCGTGCGCCTCCATGACGACGGGGACAACGACAGCAATAATGACGAAACGCGCGCCAAGTTACAGACTCCGACTCCGTACGAGGACCGTTCATCGGGACTGGAGACAAGTCAGCAGCAGACAATCTTTTGACAATACCAAAGACGCTTCTTCACTTGGCGCTGTAAGATTTCAAGTTATCAATGATAAAGTCACAGCCGTTAGTTGCTGCCGCTGCTGCTCATGATCATGCTCACGATGATGATGATGGTGTTGGTAGTGGAGATGTTGCCTGTAGACAAAGACGAAGCTGCCGCATCGCAATGAAGTGGTTCTTTGTTTTTTGGAGACAATTTGTAAATTTCATTTTATAGCTTTTGACGATGCGAAGCTTTGCTTGGATGAAGGAAACAAAAAAAAAAATGCTAATTTCAAAAATTATGAGTTTCACTGTCGCTGTTGTTGTTGTTGTTGTTGCTGCTGTGGCGGTGTGGTCACACCTTAAAAAATTTATAACTTTAGCCTAACTACATACAACCATAACCAGCCATATGAATGTGGGCTTGTATGTTAGTGTTTTTTTTGTAATTGTTGTTGTTATTGTTGTTGTATACGGTAGGTTAGCTCGATCGATACACAACATAGAGTTACTGTTACTGTTATTTATAGCTAAACAAACTAAGCTGGAGGTAGCGCTTTAACTCTCTATTCAGACACACACAGATGACTGCTGTCTACTGTCGAATGTGATATTTATAACGAAAATTTATGATACACCCGAAAAAAAAAAACACAAAACAAAAAAAAAATCAACAAAATTTATTAGCTAGCCAAAGCTCAAGACGGGTGTGAAGGCGGAAGCATCGTTGTCGCCGTTGTATCACATGACGATGTTTGGTGTTGTGATATGTGATGAGATAAATTGATAGCGAAAGATGCTGGATTAAAAACCTTGACAAGTTACAAACGTATGAACATTTTGTTAATTAGACTGTTAAATTCAACGATGCTGGCAACAATGAGTAATCCTTGCTGAACTATTTTTTTTTTTTTGCTCCTCACAAATCAATAAATGTTTTGGTAGCAAAAATAACAAAACTAAAAGGATGTATAGGTATTTTTTTTTATTTTTCTCACATTAATTGATATGTAGAAATATCAGAAAAACTTGTTGTTGTTGTTGTTGTGCGGTGTTGGATTTAAAACAATGTTGCCACATACAAGTTGGCACCATTCACGCATCGCAAGAGTCAAAAAGGTGAGTGCAAATATGTTAAAGTCAAGACGCGCTATGCCTTTTGTTTTTGTTGTTGTTATTGTTGTTGTTATTGTCGTTGGTTTTTTGTTTTTATGCCGAAAATATGATTTAACTAAATTATTACCTGGAGCACACCTTAAAGTAATACAAAGGCAACAACGGCAACAGCAACAATCATAAAGGAAACGCTTAATTTTTGCATTGTCTTTTGGCACAGTCAATTTTGCAGAGCATGCATTTTGTATCTGTGTATGTGTGCATGCATATGTATGTGTGTGTGTGTGTGTGTGCAACTTAACCACAAAAGCATAGGGCAGAGCAACTAGGGGTTGCCAAGGGCAAACAAAATGCGGGACGGACAGGTGGACGTGAAACGTACGAACAGACTGAAAGACAGACAGACAGACAGACAGACAGACCGAAAAGCAGTCGAAGTCATCATCATAGTTTGTGCGCTTTGCTCGTGGGTGGGTATCATACATTTTGTGTAGAACGCCTATTCTCAAGAGTCAGGAACTCAACGCAACGCAATGTGCCGCGATCAGCAACATCATCATCGTCGTCATTGGCATCGGCATCCTCATCCTCATCATCGTCAGCTGCAACTTTAGTATTTTTTGGGCTTTAGCTAAAGACAAAGCGTGCGCTCGTGAGCGTTCGAATGTTGAACGTCCATCAATGTTTACCGTCTTCGTCTACAACTGCCTCGTCGTCGTCGTCGTCACCATCATCAACGCCATCGTCATCATCATGATCGTAGTCGTCGTTGTCGTTGTTGTTCATAACTTGAAGTTCAATCGCAATGCCGCAGGCCATTTGCCGAACCTTAGTGCCAAAGCAGCTATGTGATGGTTGAGGGCCTTTCTGGCGCGGCACCGAGGAGCGTATGCGGCGACTGTAGAATCAATCGCCCACGTTTATGAATTGCACAAGCGCCGTTTGCCGACGCCACCATTCAGTGCAACATTTTAGTATCGTTTTTTTTTTGTTTTTGTTTTCTTCCTTTTTTTTTTGGCTTTTTCTGTATTGTCTCTCTTGGCAAACCACAAAACGTCGCCACTTAAGGCATGCCCTCACTTATATGCTGTATGGCAGTGTGTGTGTGTGTGTGTGTGTGTGTGTGTGTGTGTGTGTGTGTGTGTGTGTGTGTGTGTGTGTGTGTGTGTTTGAGTGAACGCTCATAAAAATTCGTGTGGCTCATCGCCTTTCAACTTTCGAATACAAACGTGTGATCGTTCAGCAACCAAAGCCCAAAATACAACAAACACAATAAGAGCAACAAAAAATAAGGGCTAGGCACATGGCGCACGCGCTACAAACAACAAAGAAAAAAAAAAAACAATAAGAAAATCAACTAAGTTTGTCTGTCCGTCTGTCTGTCTGTCTGTCTGTCTGCCTCTCTGACATACTGCCTCACCGGTTGCTTGCCTTGCTATGCTTGCCCAAGCGCATTTGCCCTACGCCACCTACGCGATTTTACTGCACTGCCAAAGAAATAAAAACAGATACATAGATAGACAGGCTGGCAGGCATGCAACAACGTGCGCCAACACCACCACCACCACCATCACCAGCGCCGCCAGCATCACTATCAGTCCGTCGTTTCGTTGTTGTCGCCTTCGCCTGCTGCTTCAAGCCTGCGTCCAGCTTGAGCGTCGTCAACGTCGTTGTTAGGCGTCATCAGCTTGGAATCGCCGCCATGCGACAAATATTTCAACACAGCCTTCAACGATTCTAATAGACCGATTTGTCAGGGATCAGATTACATGCTTGCTAACGCCCACATCCGGTCGAGCGAGCTTTAAACTTATCGATGGACGTCCGACTGTGCTTTTTTGCTATGAATGAGCCGAGACGAGACGAGCCAAGCCGAGCCGAGTCGAGCAAAGCATTACACGCTGCCGCTTTGTTATGGTGGTTGTTGCACGCATTGGTTTTGGTGTTGCTTTTGATAAAGCGTTGCATAAATTTGTTTGTCTCTTAAATGCAATTGAAATATACGAAAAGTATTCAAATTATAGAAGATGATATATATAAAAACCGTTAAATTCAGCTGGTTGTCAAGTAGCTCAAACCTTGCAGACCTTAAGAGAAATACATACACTTCAAATCTTATCTTATAACCTGCTGTTTGCGCCGTCTAAGCGAATCACAAGAAATATCTTTGTTTCGACAGTTTTACACACAAATAAACAAACAAACAGAAAATCCCAATCTGAAACTGAAACTGAAATCACACAAATATAAATGAAAAGATTTTTATTCGCAAATCGGCAGCTATAACGACACAGTGGCGTCTCCAACGGAAGCAAACGCTCCAGGGGGTGGGTGTGGCATGGGCTGGCTGGCTGGCTGACTGCGTGGCTCAGCTTGCATTGCATTGGCATTGGCACTGGCAATGCTATTGGTCGATCTGCAGTATGCGATGTCCTTCCGTGCTGCGTTTTTTTGCATTTAAATGGACACCTTCAACAACAACAACACACGTTTGTAACATGAATAAAAGCCATCAACAATAACAGCAACAACAAAGATAAGAAAACAAAAAAAATAAAATAAAAAAAATTAAAAACAAAATAAGTTAAATGTTTTTAATGAGAATATATATTTTGTGAAACAACAAAGTGACAGGCAAGCGGCGACCAGCTGCCGCCGTTTGCATTTAAATGCTGTTGTTGTTGTTGTTGTTGCTGTTGCTGCTACGTTTCAAAAATAATATTCTGTGAATTATGAATTTTTTATTTATATGCCTCGGGGGCGATCACTGATCATCAGCTTTGCGACTAACTGGCGGCAGCTTCAACATTCGATTTTAACCACAAGTCAGTCTTAAGCCAAGCACGGAAAACTAAAGCTGATCCTGCATATCGTATGAGAAACAGCCAAGGGTTTCTCATTCTGGTGCTGATTCTGGCTTGGAATATTCTTTTTTTTTTGTTTTTTTTTGAAGCGAACACCAAGCAAGAAAATGTCGTTCACTCAGCGGGTCATTTTCGAAATGCGATCAACCCATTTTCGGGTTCAATGTTGTTCTTAACATGTCTCTGCTGCTGTTGTTGTTGTTGTTGTCAACCCTCCCGCTGTTGCATGAAACAGTGACTGCTGCTGCTGTTGATGATGTTGATGACTACCACCACAACCGGTCAGCAACGCCCGCCCGCCCGTTCGTCCGTCCATCCACTAACCCATCTCATTGAGCATTGGCAGCCGTGTCGCACAGCAGTGGCTTCTCCAACTTTTATACGCTCATCAATAAAAATAAATCAAAAGCATTTAAATTTATACATAAATATACCACTGCTCATTTTTCGTATGTTGTATATTTCAATAAAATTTAAGTATTGCCAACTATCAAAAAAACAAAAAAAAAAAAACAAAACACACAAATGTACAATGTATATCCTGAAGCATTAACAGCATCCGCACATGTGCTGTACTGGCGTGAATGAACAGAGCGAGAGAGAGAGAGAGAGAATATTGTATGAAGTCTGGCAAAAAAAAAATCCGAAATGAAAACCACTTCTTGTTATTACGAGAGACCCTTTGCCAAAAACAAATATACATATGTATGCCAACATCGCTACCGGATTATGTGATGTGTGGTGTGTGTGTGTGTGTGTCGGTGCTCAGGGTGCTGATGATGATCATCCAGACACTTATAAAAGTGTCTTGTTAACATTTCAACATCATGTTGCAAATACTTTGCGCTTTTGAAGCGTTTTTATTTTTATTTTTTTTTTTGGTTCTTATTTTCATCATGCCGTTTTAACGCCATCGGATTAATTTTGGTATGGATTTTACTAATTGGTTATTATACTTCTGCTTGACAAGTTCCATTGAATTTTTGAATATGACTGAGCGCTGAAAATGACAAGCTTAGTAAGTGATAGGCAGGAGGGATTTTCATCAGTAAAAAAATGGAAATACTTCAAAAAGAACAAAGATCATCTTATCCTTTTACTAGGCAAGAATATTTTTGTAAAAAATTTATAATAGATAAGTTTAAAGGTGACCTTTACTCAATTTATGGCCGCAATTTCCGTTTCCGTACTTCAAATTCTCACAGAACAAACCACAATTGAAAACATCAACACTTTCTTGTTGCATGAATCACATTAAAAATAGACCAAAAACCACAAAAAGTACACCGGAACTACAGACACACACACATACACAAATACTTATTAATTTTTCGCATTAGCGATCATTAACGCACATTAACAATGTCGACCCTGACACACGTGAGGCCCAAAATGAAGGTGAGCAATGTCAAGTCAAGTCAAGTCGAGTCAAGTTAAATGAAATCTCAGCACACAAAGAACGTCACATAATATGCACGTAAATCATGCGTGGGAGCTCTGCAAGCCGATAACGATGATGATGACGCTGCCAACGCTGAGGCGCTTTTTCACACCAAAAACACACACACACACACACACAACAAGTTAAAAGAAAGAAAGCCTGAGACCCAAAAAAAAAAAATAAAAAAAAACACAAACCAATTGTATCTTAAATCTGTCGAGTGACTGAAGCTGCAAGTAGAGCACTGAATGAACAAATGAAATGCATGAATGAATGAACGAATGATTGTATGAATGCAAGCAAAGGCGTTGTGAGTAATTGTTACCAAAGTGTTGCTGTTTGTGCGTTGAGCGTAAGATAAATGGCCTGAACGCGTTACGACCGCGACAAAAGCTTAAAGTAACCGATACAAAGCTATGGTAAATGCTTTATGCAACAGTAGAGCGCGCACCCTGTTGACAAATGAGACGACAAATGCGCCGATTTTGCTTTGCTTTGCTTTGGCCTTTTGTGTTGATTTTTTTTTTTAATGTTTTTCTTGTTTTTCTCAGCCTTGTTATGGCATTTCATTGATCAAATGCCTGTCTGACGTGTTGACACGCTTTACATGGCAAAGCGACAAACAAAACAACAACGCTGCTTTGCTCACTGGCTACCACGACGATGAGTCGTCTTATGTATCTCACTGTGTGTGTGTGTGTGTGTGTGTGCAACAATTTGTCACTTGTTGTGCGTAAATCGCGTGTACGTGTTCGAAAAGTTCAATTGTTATGTGTGATCACAGCACAAGATCAGATACTATGATAAGTGCGGCTTCCCATCTTGCAGCCAAGCAACCAAAAAGCATTGTAATCTATCAAAAGTAGCTAAGCTGCAACATGCAACATATCAACACCCTTGCCATTGCCAACGCCATCGCGATCGCTGATTACGTAACACATTTTGTTGTTTGTCTAGGAATTTGTACAAATATTGTCGCCGTCGATTGATCGTCGCGATACCTTTACTGATTTCAAAAGCTGATCTTGATCTTGAACATTGATCGGTTTTTGGTCTACACCACAACACACACACACACACACACACACAAACTGATGATGATGCGTTGCGGCGCCCCTTTGAAATGCCTCTTAGCCCAAGGGCACAATATCCGACTGTGTCTGTGATTGTGACTGTGACTATGTCTGTGTCTTTGGCTTTGACTGCCACAGAGAGAGAGAGAGAGAGAGACAGAGAGGTTCGACCGACCTCAATGTTCGTTGAATTGTGTAAACAAGCTGACTTCGTGCATACACAACATCATCAATTTTACTTCGCTTGCCTTGCCTTGCCATACTGAAACTGAAAAGTTATTGGAAATTATCATAGCAGAGCATCTGAGTTATGTGCCTTCGATCGCTTGCTCCTTCATGCTTCTACTTGCTTCCTCTTGTTGTCGTCTCTCCAGGAACTGTTTTGCGCTGATAAAGCTTCAATACCGCGCCTCATCACATTTCGTTGATGAGGGGCAACTTGCCGGCTCCTGCAGTGTTCCCTCGTTTGCGGTATCGATTGACAGCGACGTTCAACAAATTCAACGCTCCAACAGGGCTCATGTGTGTGTGTGTGTGTGTGTGTGTGTGCAAAACTTCATTGCAAGCTTTCAACAAATTGACTCGACGATAATTGAAACTGACATGTGACTAATCTGCACGCTCGGCAAGGGATACAAAACGACAACTGTGACAATATCGAAAACACAACCAAAAAGAAATGAAACTGGTCGCGGTTTCGTTGACTGTCGACAATTGTTGATGTTGCCACATCGACCTGGCCAACCATGCACCCGATCTAGTCACATACATATCGAATCGAACAATATATCGATCTCGTCAATGCTTTCATGCAGGTTAGTTACGCGCGAGGGCGTACGAGGAACGAACTTTGATTATTATTTATTGGACATGATGAAGCGGTGAAGTAGAAATATACACATACATACATATATTTACCGGTATGTCATGAAGTTTGGTATGCCAAATAAAAAAAACTAAACTTATCCAAATAACAACCGAAACCGCAACAACAAAATCGTCACGTCAGTGACGACATCAATGTGCTTTGTGCCCATTATCGGGGCTATCTTGGCAAAATTCCGTTAAGTTATTATCTAATAAGTATAATAAAAATGTGCTCAAATTGCTCATATTCATATGTGATTGGTTTGCGATCGATTCGAAAGTTCTTTAATGACTGATCCATAAAACGTATTATCTTTTATCGGGTTAAACATTTGGATTGCAATGACCATGAGAAATTTCGGATTTTTTGATACATACTCCATAAAAAAAAATTATCAAAAGAATAAATTGATTTCATGTATACGACTCGTTCTTTTTGATTTAAGTACATACTTTTCTACTTGTCATACTTTCGAGACAATTAATTTACAAGATAACGAAATTATTTTTAAACATCATGCTGATTCAGAAAAAGAAAGTTCGTTTTTATAATTATAATTGAATTCTATTTGATGTACTTTTGTTTTTGGCAAATCATCATCTAATCTAGTTTAATCTCTGGAAACTCAAGAACCTTTAGTATCATTTAAAAACGTGTCGTCTTTAACTGTTTTAAAAATGTTATTAAAATACTACAAAGTTGTCTTTTAGTTCACTTAGACTAACCGGTAGCGGCACAAAGCCTTTAACAATTAAACACAATTATTAATGATGGCAATTATTTTGCAATAGCTTTAGCTTTAGTGCTCTGAACAACTCCCACTTTTTTATAGAGCCAACAAACTAACAATCGAATATTTATTGGCACGTGTTTTGACCAACTATGCGGGCTAACAAGCAAATTGTTGGGCCTTAACGCACAAAAACAGACGGACCCACACATATCTAGTTGAAATACAAGTCAGGCGATTTTTTGACACATTCATGCTCAGCCGATGTTGTATGATATTGACCGATAACGCTTTAAGTGGCGGTAAAATGGTGCTAATTGCACACTGCCAACGATAATTATACATTTTACTAATTCTAAGAATCAAATGATTGTATTTCCCAAAAATAAAATTTCGCAAATTTTTGCAATATTTTTTTTTTTGTATTTTTTTTTTTCCCCCATTTTTTTTTTGTCAATTTTGATAGCATCGAGTGCCATAAATTTGGTGACTCGAAAAGTAGTTAAGCCAAACGCGCGAATGAGACAAATTTTCAAAATATTTTGCAAATAACGTCGACGACATCAGCAGCTAACCCAACAGCACCAACAACAACAACAACAAGACAAGCGCTGCAAAACTGCGAGCGTGAAGAAGTCAAGTCAAGTCAAGAAAGCGGCCATAAAGATAAACTCTAACATGCTTTATACATCATTAAACATTCCTTGGCAATCGAATTTTGTATTTTGTATTTTATTTTTATTTTTATTTATATTTTTTTGTTAACTAAAATTTGTTGCTGTTTTTGCTTTGTCGCTGGTGGGCAGCCAATGTGTTCGGTTATATCTATATAGGGGAATATATATGTACATATATGTATGTCTGTTTATATACTCTTACGTGATTTATATTTGACAAAAAAAGTGAATTTCTGCGCCTTGTACCGAAGTAGCGACTGCCGCTGCTGCTGCTGCTGCTGCCAATGGCGGTCGGTTGAACGTTTGGTTTTGTTTTACGGCCTCTGGCAGAATGTTGATAATGGCGGCAGACGTTGAAGTAGGGTGCAGGCGCAAATAAGCCATTTTATCGCTGATATTGCGTGCCAAAACTGCACGAGAGTTGATAAATATACATGATATTTAATTAAGTCTCGTCGTGTAGTTTGTTTTTTTTTTTTTTCATTTTTTTTTTTTTATATGATTTTTATATACACACAGGTTTGTACATATAAATATTAATGATTTACCTAATAAGCTATTCTGTTTGCGAGCATTTTTTTATAAATTGTCATTAATTACGCCAAACAATAGCACATTTTTTTAATAATACTTTTTTTTATAATTAATTAAAACAAAAAAATCTGAAATGTAAAAATACCTCTTGTAAGAAACTGTTACAACGCCTTGAGATACAGGAAATTTTATATTTTAAACCTTTATTTCACATGTGATAATTTATCACAGTGATATCTCCGATGCCATTTTATACCTCGCGATTTTTTTTTTCGATTTTTTCTTATTTTTTTTAAATATTGTTTTATTGTCTTCCAAAAAAAAAAATCCGAACCATAAAATGCTTGAAATTTTTAAAAGTTTAATTAAAAAATCTTATCACAGCTACTTTAAATATTTTCAATGCTCGAAGCCTTTGTTTTACAAATGTTACTTTGACACAGTGATATCGCCTTCAATACCTGTCTTACTTTAATAATCGCATCAAAGTTATGACACACTTAAAACTCAACTCTGTCAGTTGCTTAACATATTCGCAAGACAAGTTGACGGCTTAAAATAACCGCAAATCGTACGCCATTATGAAACACCACAGAAAAAAGTGGACCACTGACTCATCACCTGCAAGCCAAGCCGAGCCAAGACGCATTAAATTCATTAATAAAAAAGCCAAAAATAACCAAAAAAAAAATCAAAAAAAAGAATCACAGGTATTCACACTCAATACCATATATCACCGGCCAATTTAAGACGACCCAATAATAAAACGAAGAATGAATTCCGCAATGGGAAGGAGTAAGAGGAAGATCGCGTATGGAAAAGCTACCGCAGAAATTCAATTCAAAAACGAAACTATTTCAAAAGCGCAAGCGGTATGCAAAAATTACAACAACTTGTGGGTGAAGTTAAACGAAAAGGGTAACAATAACAACAACAATCCGACTGTCCTTAATAAATAAACACGCCATAAATAAATATTTGCTTATAGAGTGTATAATGACAACAACAGCAACAACAGAGACAAGAGCAGCAGAGTACAAGTGTAACTGCGTGAGTATGTATGTGTATCTGTGTGTGTGTGTGAGTGTTTGTGTTCATAACAATTTAATTTTGGTTTTGTTTCGCAACAACGACAACAACGACAACAACAAGCACAATAACAGCAATACTGTTGATCATGATGACGATGACGATGATGATGATGATGGCAATAACGATGAACATACAAAAAAAAAAATCAATATCAATATCACTGCTATACAAGTATAAGTAGATACAATATACACAGATACTTATGGCCAAGAAGAAGATTGTCGCGTGTCCACGACATGAGGACAACAACGGCTCAGAACATGAACGGACAAGCAGACAGAAAGACAGACGTGCAGACAGACAGACAGACAGACATAAAGACAGAATGACTTCGATGACTGCTTCGAGACAAGCGCGCTGCTAATGGGAATAGTATGTAAACGGATGTTTTAATGTCCAAAAAGTAAACTGCGATCTGCAAAAAAAAAAAACAAAAAAAAAAAAAAAACAAAACAAAATCGAGCAACACAACGTTGTTGCATGTGTAGATACTTTTAGCAAGGCGTTGATGACGATGATGATCGTACACCTACAGAGTGAACGTTTCAAGTCATTGAATATGTACAAATTGCCAAGAAAGTGGTGACAAGCTACAGCAAAGAAAGAAGCTAAAAAAAAAAAAAAAAAAAGTATATAAGAGTATATATAAAAGTAAATAAATATTTATAAAAAAAAATCTGTCCCCAAGCAAGGCAAAAGCTTCAGCAGCAACAACACAAGTTGTGCGATTGCATTGTGCGGTGCGAAGTGTGGCGAAGCACAAGAACGTCAGGCTCTTAAACTTTGCGTCCTACAAATTAACAAAAATTTGAAAAATTTCTGCTTGTTCCGCAAATAACCCAAATGGCAAGGAGGGGTAAATGTTGTGTTGTTGTTGTTCTTGTTGTTGGCAACAATATTGATTCAATCATTTTGTGATACCATCAAAGTAAACCATTACTTTTTGCCAAGCAGGCGAGTGAGTGAGCGAGTGAGTGCATTAAGTCAGATTTTGTAGTGCTCTCTCATTTACACTTTCTTTGACATTTACTTATCTGTGTACTCCTTCTGACACAAATGTTAAAAAAGATGCGAAACAACAACAATTTATATGACGATATCGCACAAGTTTACACAGTTAATAAGTTATTTTTTAAAGGGTGTCCCAAAAAAATACGAAAGATTTTAATTCAGTGTAATATATGCGGAAGAGATCTTTGAATATAAAAAGAAAACTTCATGACCAGCATGAGCGTTGAAAGTCTTAATCTTATATGTGCAGTGTTCCATATATCCTGCACCTTATATGACTATTCGAAGACGAATT
Organism: Phortica okadai; assembly: GCA_034638295.1. NCBI lineage: Eukaryota > Metazoa > Arthropoda > Insecta > Diptera > Drosophilidae > Phortica > Phortica okadai. Next base: position 5,900,403 of record CM067850.1, read on the forward strand.
TCGTATTCTTGAATGCCATTTGTGTTCTGTATTCCTTTATAATTCTTATACTTCTTCAATAAATATTAATGGTTGGCTGGCAGATTCTGACGATATTAACATAATCAGTAAATGATAATCAAAAGTGAAATAAATTTTTTTTACTGTGTATTTCTACAGCACTCAGCAACACATCACATCACATTACAGCAACTCAGCCAACAACCAACTTGGACAACTTTAAGGCCCGCGCCCATTCATGTCATCAAGCATGGTAAAACATGCAATGTGCCATTAGTCCAAGTCGAACGTGCGGCCAACTGATTGTCTGTCTGTCTGTCTGTCTGTCTGTCCGTCCGTCCGTCTCTTGCTGTATGTCTGTCTCACAGCCTGTACGTTTACGTCCGTATGTGCCCATACGAGCAGCGAACACGCTGCACGCTTGCTCACTGGCAAAATCGAATTCCTTGTTAGATGCATTCCGACAAGTTGTTTCCTGACACCTCGCGAAAATACACTCATAATACAGTCAATATAACTACTCGAAGCGACGACTCCACTTCACTTCACTCTACTCTACTCGACTTGAAAGATATACAAAAAGAAAAAAACAGAAAAAAAAAAAAAAAACAAAGCCCAGCAACAAGACCGGCCAGTTTTGTTTTGCCGCCCTTACCTTGTGCTGTCCTGTCCGTCGTGTGTTGCAACTGTGAGGTGTTACTTTTGTTGCATTTTTATGTGAGTGCGTGTGTGTGTGTGTGTGTATCTGTGCAGATACTCAACTCAATGCAATTCGACCGCAGCTTGACAAGAGTTTATGAGTGTCGCAGTTTTTTTTTTTGGTTTTCTTTTGCCAAAGCGGCAGCGAAGGGCCAACTGGTGAATCATGCTGTTTGTTATTGCTGCTGCTACGGCTGCTGCTGCTGCTGCTGCCTCGGCTCGTTGTCTGTTGAATTAATTATTGAATTTAAATGCTGCAATTCAAACTGAGCGCGCGCATACAACTTCGAATGCAACTTGAAGCTGATCTCAGCTAAGCTGCGCATGAGTATGTGCAACGAGTGATGTGTGTCTGTGTGCGTGTGTGTGTGTGTGTGTAAATTGCGGCTGCGCCTTTTGGCATTGCCATTGCCTTTGGTTGAGTTTGAGGCAATCATTGCAATGATGGTGGCGAGCAGCAGGCGCATGCAATTTATTTTAATCACACTTTCACAGATGCAATTCACCCAACACACAACACACAACAGTTCTGAGTAAGCTCACTCGACGACACTCTATGCACATTTATAATCGATTAAGCCGACTTTGTTGTCATTGTTGTTGTTATTATTATTGCTGTTGCTGTTGCTGGCAATGGAGATGACGATGGCGATGGTAATGGCGATGGCGATGGTAATGTTAATGCCGAAGCATATCCAAATGCAACTACATGTGTTTTACGTTTGTCTACGACATTACAACTTCTTCTTTGCCTTTTCTATCTTTCTACTGTGTGAGTGCATGTGTGTGTGTGTGTGTAGAACTGAAATGTGTGTCAATCTAAGTCATAAATTTAAAAGCCCGTCTTATATTACACAGCTTGGTAGGGCTTAAAGGCAAGCCGCACTCGACGCTGTTAGCTATTTGTTGTCTTTATGTTAATTAAGTCAGTTCTATGCCAGTTTCTTTCCCCCCTTCCTTTAGTTCGGCCACTTTGTCTAGAGAGTTTTAGTTGCCCCGTTCTATATTGCTTGAATTTAATGCCCTGGCGCGTTGTCTTCACTTTAATTGCTCTCTTGCTCTGGCTAACTCGCTCGTCTCGCGCGCTCAGACTATTAGCTACCAATTAGCTTGTTAACTAGCTGTTGATTTGTGTATGACTTTTTGGGTGGGAACAACTATTTAGCTATTCAAATTAGTATTAATCGCATTTAAAAATTGTCACGCAACATTATATTAACTGTTAACTGTTTTTTAAATGGAAAGTATTTGGGTTAGGAATAGACTTAAGACTTTGATCAGATCTTGTTGTATTTAATTAGTTTGCTTTTGTTTTTTTTTTTTGTATATATTTCTACCCACAGCATTCTGAAAAATAGTAGTATTGACCTACACAAACAATTCAATCAAACTACAATAAACATGTTTCAATACAGTGGTCGCTCTAATATTGGAATTTCTACTTATTAGAAAACTATGGAAATTTGAATTTTTCAATATATTGAATTTTGGATTTTTTTTCTCTGTGTACGGATCACAGAAATTATAACTAATATTTCTAATATCCCATTTTTTTCAGTGTTAAATTTTTGTGAAAAATTCGATACACCTTGAAAAACGACTTATTATGAAAAGGTCTTAAATATTAAACCATAGTAATAAATATAGAAGATAAGATCCAATAGGTAGTCAAATTTTTAGTTATTTAAAAATACACCTGAACCTCTTCGAATCAAAGTGTTCTCATATTTGAGTGATTACTGTATTTTGTATGATGAAAAAAACATAACAAACTCAATCAAACCACAATAAAAATGTTCTTTTATAATACAATATTGGACCGAAGATTTCCCACAATTAATAAAAATCTCCACCCAATTTTATTTGGACCAATTAATTGTGCTGGTAACACAAAAATGGTAACACTTGCCACTGCCTAACAGAAGGTCTTGAAAGAACACACACACACACACACACACATATCTACATACAGATAAACGCACCTTAAACGGTAAACTGAAATCAAAGAAAAATGCATTCAAACAAAAACAAAAAGCATTTAATCATAACTTTGTTGTTTGTATCGCTCAGCTGGAGTTTTGAAACAAGAGGAGAAGAACAAGAACAAGACAACAACGTTGGCGAGAAGAAGTTTTCATAATTCCCAGAAATCAATCAGACAAAAGGCGCATTTGGCGCAAAGCGGCGTCTGGGAGCATCAAGTTGTTGTCTGCTATGAGCTCAAGATTCAGTAGCGTTTGGCAGAAGCAATCGTGTGTGTGTGTGTGTGTCGACTGTGGCAGTCATAAGTCGTCAACATAGTCGCGACTGTTGTTGTTGCCACTGCTGGATTCATAAATCTCTAAACCACAAATTGTAACATTGGCTGTAATAAATGCCGTGTTCCGCCCACCATTTGCACAACATTCGCGGTCCAGACGCTAATCGACAAAATCAAGCAAGGGTTCAGTATCGTCAGCAGCAGCAGCGACAGCATCCACATCGATGCCGCAACAAAATCAGCCAGACATTGGAATTTCATCAGTGATCATCTTTGTTGCTTTGTATGTTTGATCGCGCTTAGCCGTGAGCCTTTGAAAATTCACACGACCTAAACACAAAATAAACAAAATGTATCACAACGGTTGCAGGATTATCAACAGCAATGGCATTGGCAACAACAGCAGCAGCAGCAGAGTCAGCAGCAGCAGCAACGTCAGCAGCGTTGGCGGCGGTACTCTTTTCTGTACACAAATCAAGCATATTGTCTTAATGCTCGACTCGGCCAGCCCACTTTATAAAATGTTCGCTCGACTGGCCTCGCTCCTCGCCTTGCCACATATCGAAATAACACGCAGCGCAGCGCCCAATTAGCCTGATGCTTCTGATACGCGCGCACGCATCACAAAAACTCAAACTCAAACTTGAGCACAGTGTTCTGGACCAACCCAATGGTGTCGTCGGCATTACTTGAACCGTTGCCCTTTTGCCTTGCCTTGCCTTGCTCTGCTTTGCTTATACACAGTCGTATCGGTAAAGCAAACCTTCGTTCTTTTGACAATTTAATAATAGGCTTTGCGCTTGTTTTGGTCTCATTTCGACATTTTGAAAAGCGTAAAACCGAAAAAACTAAAACAACTGACCAAAATGACGTACAACTCATTCACTCACTCACTCAGTGAGATACTTTTGTATCTTTTTCGCTACAGCGCCCACAACACACACACACACACACACATACACGATTGTAGTTCAAAATTTCATTTTTTTTGGTAGAAATTCGAAGAATTTTTTGCTGAGCATGATTTGTAGCTATGAACTCGGTCGCTCGCTAGCCATGCTAGTAGCCGAGCATATTTCGATGGGCGTTAAAATTGGGATGATCACGTTCCTCCACGTTTTTAAATATAACTAACACAAGCAACAGCAAGCCAAGCCAAGTGAAACTAACAAAGAGAATATATATGTGTATATATTCATATATTTGTAGCATTGTATCTTAGGTAGCATTTTTATCTGTGTGTAATCGGAATCCCACAGTTTTTTCTTCTTTTTTTTTTTTTTTGCTGCCTCATCATCCACATCAGCTTCGGCATCATGTTCGTCATCCTCCGTTGCGCGGGCGCACATTTGTCTGCAGTTATCGTTGGCGACTTTTCGATTTTTGGTTTGGCTAATTTTATATTTCAACTTCGACGTAGACTTTCTTTCTTTTGAGTCTTTCATTTTGATAAACGGTGCTAAATTGTGGCAAATTAAATTATTAAATAACGTTTTTGGTTTGCCTTCTCCTTCGCTTACTTGACTGTCCTAAATACATGTCTGTACGCGCTGCGGTTATTGACTTAAATTGTTCGAAAATTATTTTTGACCTTGTCTAAATTTGTGTTTTTTTTTTTATTTGTAGTCAACTTAAGTGTGGGCGCGTATTTTTACGCTGTTCTCGCATAGCCTTCAATATTAGCAAAAGTGCACGCTCAAAATCATTCTATAAAATACAAACAGCAACAACATCAACACCAAGGCCAAAAAATTCATCGCAATCGCACTTAAAACGCATATTTGGTTATTTTTGCTTTATGTTACACAGTGCATTATGCTACATAAGGCAGTGCAATGTTTAACTCAGAGACAACGTTCGTATGCTAGACTGCCGTAAGTGCTCTCTGTCTTACTCTATGACATAGGTTTAATATGACAGATTTTATTATTTTCTTGCCTTGTATAAGATCCTTGCTTACCTTAGCTTAACACCACAAATACCCTACAGTATAGCTTTCGTTCGAGCGTTTCAACTATGGCCTAAATCCGAAATTTTACGCTTTCGCGGCTGACACAAATCCATCAATCAATCAATTAAGCGAAAACGGCATAAAGATATAAAACACACAAAAACGGCTATAAATAATATGCAAAAAAAAAGAGAAATAAATAAATCAAAACCAAAATTTAGCATGTGTGTTGAGCACTTTCAACTTTCTGAAAAGAAAAAAAAAAGTTTTGCGTTCAAACTCAACTCAAAATGAGGAAAACGATGTTGATGATGATGATGATGGTGATGACGATGATGACGACGTTGACGAAGGCGACTCATCAACGCCACAGCAGCGGGCAAATTTATCAACAAACATGTTGATTGTTATTGATCAGCGACAATGATTAAAGCGACAGTGGTCGACGATGAGTTAAAAGTCAAATGTATCTACAGTGAGTTATGGGCAAAAGAACAAACGAACGTACAAGCCAGCACAGAATCATCATTATCATGATCAAGAACGTTGTCATTGTGACATTGGATATGACGTGCCTGGGTGGCCATCAAGCGCGACACTACGTCGCCTGTCAAAATTTTAATCAAATACGCAGCGGAATGTCATTATTATACATATATGTAGATACAACTAACACACACACATGCACTGGCAAACAACATGAAAGTATCTGTATCTTAAGATATGCAGCAGCAGCAAGCTTTGAGTGCCGCCGCTTGTTGCTGCTGCTGCTGCTCCTGCCGCTATATGTTGCAATTACACGCGCTAATGTTGGACGAGGGGCGGCAAAGGGTTAAACAAGTATTGCAAGCGTTGCAAGCCTGACAGACACAGACACAGACAGTCAGATAGTTGTCATTGCGCACGTTTCAAATTGTATCGGCGCACATGCGTACTCAGACTCGATTGTTTATTCACACGCAGACTCTCAAGACCTGTAGAAGGCAAGTCACTCTTGCCGTCGTTGTTGTTGTTGTCATCGACATCATCGTCGTCGTTGTCGTCGTGGACGTCGGTGCCGCCATGGCAAATCGAAGTCTTGACATTTTAATCGCATTTGCTAAAACTCACTGAACAATTCCACGTCGTCGAACGCACAAACAAACGCACAAATGAATGTACAAGCCAACCAACCAACGAATGAACGAACGAAGGAACGAGTGTGCGAACCAAGTCATACGCTGTGAATGTCATTAAAGCGCACACGCATTTTACGACAGCAAAAGTCATCGCCAACAAGGAAGCTGGCTAAGAAATAAGCTACATACAAGTATGATGGAAGCGAGTTTCGTGCATTGAAACGTTCGCATTTTGTTCCACTGTATGACAAAAGCCACAGAGCGGCCAACTCGCTTATGCTCTAAGCTGATGATAGCTTATTTAACATGAAGACGAGCGGTCGATGCATTTAACAAAAAAAAAAAAAACAATCCAAAAAGGAAAAAAGAAAAGGCGCAAATAGCTCTTCTTCATCGTCGGCGGCGGTAACTGACTGTCTGTCTCACTGACTGACTGACTGACTGAATGTCTGACTTACTCACTCGCTTGGCGATTTGTAAATGTCCGCGTGTGAGTTGTGCCCAAGTCGCCGGACACTTCGAGCCTCAACCACATGACCATAGGCCGCGGCGAAGTGCGTCTTTATTTAAGAGATCGTGATAAAACTTGGAAGTCACTTGATTTATTTCCACCTGAAGCTGAGGCGGCAATAGTTGACAGACTGTCTGTCTGTTTCTCTGCTTCTCTGTCCCACCAACCAACCAATCGCCATGCTGAACAGCAAACAGAAAGCCTGTATTGCAACAAAAGCTTAGAGCTTCATGCGCCTGCTTAAATTTACCTCCACTTCTCATTCTTCTCCGCTATACAAGTGCCAAATTAAGGATATTATTGACGCAATTGGTGTGAACGTAGAAAGTGCACAAAGCGCATAATGTTTGTCGATTTCACCGTAAATAAGTTTGGACAGACTGACCGACATGTATGTATGTATCTCATAGCGATGCCCTTTTTGACTTTGCCTTCCGTGACATGACGTGTCAGGTATATGCGCAGCCGTGTTGAGACTTTGCCAAGCCGCCATCATCGCAACTCAACTCAATTCAACTCAAGTCAAGTCAACTCGACCAACCGTTGGACCAAACGACAGGTTGTGAAGTGAGCTGTCACGTTGCGGTCTTCTTATGTCAGTAGCAACCACATGGACACAAGTCTAAGCGTTTTAACCATTTAAAAACAGTCGCCAAAGTCGGACAACCGTAAGATTTTTTTGTTTTTGTTATTGTTGAGCAGTTGTGAAGTATAGAAATGAAGAAGTAAAGATGTGTTGAAGAAAAGGCTACTCAACTAACCAAGCTGAGAATTATTGCATTTGGTATAATATGCGGCGTCGCAGCACATACACACATACATACATACATATGCCTTTGCCATGGTGTTAACTTTGCTTTTTAATCCTTTTAAAATGCGTTGTTATGATCTGCGTTCAGCGATAAGTTTCACTGGAGGGCTTGAGCTTCAGTTGAACGTCTTACTGCTGCTCCAACGCAACGGCACAACAACGAAGTATAAGAAGACCTAAAGATGCAAATCACTTTGCGTGTTGGCGACATTAAGCGCGAAATGACCCCGTTATCCCACTTGTCATCATCACTTCATAAATTAATGCAAAAAAGACCAAAAAAAAAAAAATAATAAAAATAAGGAAGAAAAGTAAGAAAAATGACAATGTACGGTAGATCCTCTCCCACAGTACTATAAGCCAACAGAGCTCCCTTACTTTGTTTTATTTACACGGTAAATAATTCATAATTGCATAATTTCGAAACTATAACATTTTTATATATGATTTCTTTCTAGAACTATTGAAAACTCATATCATTAACAAAAACCAAAAAATCAATTTTCTTTCATGAAGAAATCAACTAAACTATCTCACTAAAGGCAACAATTTACCAATCGTCATACATATTTCCAATTATGACTAATACGAACAATTGAAAATGAGAAAAATATCTTTGGCATGTCTATAAATGCGCACAAGTGCAAAGAGTAGCACATCATTGGGTTTTAGATTGCAAAATGCAAAAACCGACACCGATCATTCGGACTGACCAACGGACTGACATGATTTGCCACTGCCACACAGCTGCAAAAAGCGCTTTGTCCCGTGAGTGAACCAACAAAAAAAAAAAAGAAAACAAAATAAATAAATCAACAACAACAACAACAACTAAGCAATGTTTTATGCAACGCGAACTGCTAAACAAAGACATGAATAGAACCAATCACAGACATTATCACATTTTAGTGATCGCTTCCAAATCATTTTCACCTTAGCGAGCGAGCAACCAAGCGAGCAAGCCAACAGTCGACAGTGGACAGTGGACAGTGACTCTGGCACAAGGAACGCGAAAGCGAATCCATGCCATTCATTCTTTTTTTGCCAAAGACTTTGTTGGTTTGGTTGGCAACTTATTTCAGAGTTTTTGTGGTCCAGGCAACAACAACAACAACAACAACAAAACACATCGTCGATGTTGTCGTCATCGTCATCGTCAGATCGTCGGCACTTGGCCTGAATTTAAATGGTATTCGGTATAGCATGGTACAACATATACGTATACGGACGTATCTCATCTTTATCGAAATTCCTTGCCGTCAAGTTGGGCGCGCGCGTTTGCAACTAGACGAAGCCATTGCTGGTATGGTGAGCTGAGGTGCGGTCAACTGCAGTGAGACGTAACCGAAACGTATGTACGCGATCATGTTGAAATTTGTGATAGCAGATTCGAGGACAAATTGGTCCCTTAACTGCTTTCAATGTATGTATGAATGTATGTTTATATGTAGACCAAAAGAGAGAGAGAGAGAAGGATTGTCCGTCTGTCTGTCTGTTTATTCATCCATCCATTCGTTCGTTCATCCTTCCGACTGTACACCTTAGACTTTTTGCAAACATTTGCAGCGCATTCTGTCTCTGTATTGCAACGTTTGTGTTTCTTTTGCAGTCGTTGTTGCTGTTGTTGTTGTTGTTGTTGTTGCTGTTGGGCCAGCGATTACGATCACTTTTAGATCCAATATATCAGACGCTCGTTGACGTCGTACATTGGACAATTGATATAAGTTGTGGTGAAAAGTTTAGGCATTCAACGATTGCTTTTCTAGATTAAACCAAAGCGAAATGTTGCGAATGCAACAAATCTTTAGCTACAGCCTAAGACTTTGGCTCTGTAAACTTGAAAATATTGTTCCGCGATAAACAAAAACAAACAAAAAAAGCAAAAAATATCATTGAGAAGAGCAACAAACATTTTCATAGAGTTGCGCTTTTCTTCTTTTTTTGTTGTTTTTTGTTTTTTTTTTCTGTTAATTGCAGTTCAGTAACTTTGACTTTGTTTCAGCGCTCTTTTGGCTCAAACAGCTTGTCGCCATAACGATTAACAGTTAAAAAATAAATACGATAAATGTGATTTCGTACGTGACAATTGTGAAAATTCCGTAGCGTGTAATTCAGCAGATTTTATCAGCATGTGTCTGCGGCGGCATGCCTTGAAAGGTGAGCGTTCGTACGTTTCGCTCACTGCCAGAAATTACGTGTAAATTATAATGTTATCAGCGAATGACATCTAATGAGTTACAATACTCAAGTGTGAGCTATTTTTGGGTTTTTGTTTTTGTTTGTCTCTCACTTGGGTGTATCTCAAGATAATGCTATGCAAATGTCTGGATTATGTAAGATTTGAGGCTGTATAATTTCTTTCGTTTGATCTCGTGCTTTCTGCTTAAAAAGATATTAGTGGAGTTTACATAATACACATTCTCGTGTTGTATTTTTTTTTGGAAAGTAAAATAAATGCCTCTATGTACATAGATTGGTACTTTCCATGAATGTTAAATGTAATAAAAATGTTAAATCTCAATAAAAATTTTACAATTCTTTGAATTGAGTATTGTGCGATATTTTTATTGTGTTGCAGCTTGTAATGACTAAGTATGCAACATTATTTTTTCGTCGTAAATGAAATTTTAATTTAAATGACAAAAAAAAAAGCCCATCTTCATGGCATTAACTTGTAGTCAAGCGCCGCCATTACGCATTCACATTATTCAATGACACTCACAAAAATCCACCGAGCTGATGCTGACTCTGACTCTGCTGTATCTGCCTCTGCTGCTGCTGCTGTTGCTGCTCAACGACTATTTTACGATTATGATTTGATGACTCTTTTCTTGAGCACGCCACAGTTTACCGTAAGCCACGTGAAGCGCTTTGACGCTTATCAGATGAGCGCTGATGATGTAGCCACCACTTTAATGGTGCTGCTCCCAACAATATTTTTTTTTTTTGTGTTGTTGGTGATGATTACCGAACAACACACGCATGAGTAAATGCGACATTATTAAGTAGCCGTGTTGGCCAAAAACAAAAAATGAAATGAATCATCATTGTGCTCAACAACGACATTGAGATGAAGATACGCTTAAGTAATTTGCTTTGGAAAAAACCAATAAATAAATCTGCAAGTGTTGAAGTCACTTTCAAATGTGGCTTTGACATTTTCGGCTTTGCATAGTAAGTATTTTTTTTTTTTTGTTTGCGGTTTAAAGATTGTAACTTTCATAATCGGAAATGGTAGCTGATTCATGCGCAACAGAGATCACAACAGATCGTTGCTGTGATAAGCACATACGTTGCTTGAGCCGCTTGGACCAGCTTGTGCAGCAACGTTGAGTGGGTGGGCGACTATGGCAGATTTGTATGGTGGGTTTCCACCTTCGTTTTTGGCTGAGAGGATGCGTTGTTGATTGCTAAACCAAAAAACAGCGGGTAACTGTGCAGACAAATCTAACTGAAGGCATTGCCGTACTGCCCAGCATCTCACAGCAGGTAACGCGCTGAATGCGCCGATCGCCGATCGCCGTCGCTGCCACAGCCACCGACATGAGAGGTAAGACGTACGTTTGCAAAGTGTACAAACATTTGCAATTGTTGCACAGCTTTTGAAGTCAAACTGAGCGTGCGTTCGAATGCATCCTTTTCGCTGCTTAGCAGCACAGCTATCTGAGCGCGCGCGTTAAGGTGGAAACAGTTTAAGTTAATACCCGAAAAGGAACCTGGTCAGCGGGCAGTCAGTGTAGACAGGCGTATGCAACGATCTTGACTGCTCTCCTTGCCAACCTCGTTCTTGCTTTCTCATTCACTCTCGCTCTATCTCTGTCTCACCGTTGTCGTCGGTTAACTGGAAAACCACACGTGCCCGGGAGTGTGTCCGCAACGAGCTCACATGGCGCGACGTATCCTGGGGATTCTTGTGCGACCCTAGACGACTTGTATGTGTGCCAGCCTGCCTGCCTGCCCACTACGAGTGCAAGTATGTACATATGAATGCAGTATGCAGTGCGCACGCACAGTAGCCGATTTGCATTCGTTTCGCATTTGGAAACGCTTTCATTAACTTCCAGCCAACTCAAGTTGCCCGCATCCTGTCGAGCGTGCGCACAATGGGGCGAGCCACAAGTGAGCGTAAATTGTTGAAGCGTGTAAAAATGTTACGCTTTATCAAAACATTGTCAATATTTAATTAACAAGAAAACAGTTGTTGGTCCGCACAGCTTTGATTTATGGTGTTGTGCATGAGTTATCGAAGTTATTAAATTTAATGTGGCTTAAAATTTGAGATCATTAGGCAAAAAGACCCTTTTAACATGCATTGCATTGAATTCTTTTAATTATTTAAGACACACCGACACACTCTTGTGTCAATTAACACGGCTTGTAGATATAAATAAATAAAGAATAGACTTACCCAATGCTTGTCTAGCGGGTGCTTTGTTATTCACCAACATATTGGCAACTGGGCATGCAAGCGCACTCTTCTTCTGCATTGTCGTCGTCCAAAAAAATTTTATCATTTCGATTTCGATTAAATTAATTAATTGAGTAATTAATCAACATTTTGTCATTAATATGTGCACATTTTTACTGGCCAATTGAATTGATTTGTTTAAACACTTCTCGCTTTCGACTTTTTAGGTTAGAACACTCTAGCAAATTTTTAACTTATCGATTTGTGCTCTAAAAAACTCATTTTAAAACATTTCTTCATATCAATTAAACACTTTTTGATTTATTGTGGCCAATTAACAATTATTAACGAATTAAAAACTATTTAAAACAACTTAAATTCAATTATTACGGCGCACGCCTAATGAAATTAACAATTGTGAACAGTTGACAAGGAAGAACTGAAAGCGCTCAAAAAGATAGAGAGAACACTTTGACAAAGCAAAGAGAACGCAAAAGAAAGAAAGACAACAAAACAGAAACGACTTCAAGTCAATTCTAATTCTTTGCAAAACAATACAGTAACGTCCGAAATATTGACACGAATTTCAATCAACTCCAAAAAAATGTTAGGATACATCCACAGTTTGATTGCAGAAATCAATATAAAATCCTTGAAAATTACCTCAATAATTTTAAGAAAAACAAAAAAACAATTTATGTTAATTTTTAGCATTATTTTATGTATTTTATTTTTGTTGAAAACTAATAAATTCAAACATAATACAAAATATTGTAAATATATATATAATTTTTGTGGTTTTCTTTATAATGTAAAGTTATTTTATGTATATAAATAGAGTTAAAAATTTACAATCTTATTGCAGCGGCACTAAACAGAAAACATTATTTTTTCGATTCTCGTTGGTGTCTAATTTTTTTGCTTTTTTTAATTTTTTATTTAACTTTAAACTTATAAATAAAACAAGGCATAATTTTTGTATTATTTTATTAATATTTTTTTTTTTATATATTATGTAATACATTTTTAACGCGTTCTTTCGATTATGATTGCTTTTTAAAAATAAAATACTTATTTAGATTTTTAATTAATTTTTGTTTTTTTTTTCCTTTTTATACTTATTAAATTTTTAATTAGATTAGTATAGTTTTAATAAAAAATGTGGTGTGGTAAGGTCGGAAGGAAAGGAGGAAGTTTTACGTAAAGGCAAGAAGTTGTCGTCAGATGAGTTTTTGTAGAAGCATGTTGCACGTTGTAATTTAAATGTTGCTGACGCTAGGAGACAGGACACATGTTGCTATGACGAAAATGTTGCTCCCGCAGTGTTCCTTGATTGTGTGGACACGTTGATCGTCTGCGAGTCTTGATGGGTGGAAGATGTTGCTTGGCAGATATACTTGTAGTTGTTTTAATGAAGCTTATGTGGTTGCTGTTGTTGTTTGGTATGCTTTAATATTGCTAGTCGTTTCATTGATGTTTTAGGCCGTAAGTTGTTTGTTTTTTTCCACTGCCGTTGAGCACAGTTACATTGTTTGGCGAAAGTATGAAAAAGTCTGAGCTTAATTGCAGCTTTCTGTATAACTGTACTGTATAAGCAGCTAATCGAATTTGGCAATATTTGTAGTGTGTTGTTAAAAATACTATGCTGAGCACTATTGATGTTGTATAAAAATAGTTGTACAATTAATTTATTGTTGCTTCTCAGCTTTCCGATCATTTCGCATAGGCACGCCCACAAGTCTCCATATGGAAATTTCTGCAAATATTTTTCGAAATATAATAATTTCGATAGCTTCTTCTTCTTCCTTTACGCCGACGCCATTTTAGCTCAAACTCGGTTTTTTATGCTTTTTTTCAGGCTTTCAAACTGAGCTGAGCTTTTTTATTGTCGTGTTTTTTTATGTCTGTTTTTTTTTTACTCTTTTTGGTCGGTTTGTCAAAAATATTTTCTTAAAATGCGCCCGCGCTTTTCCTTTCTCACCGGGTTTAGTTTTTTGGTGGACGTGTATGAACATGTTTGTTTTAATTGCTGTTGTTGCTGCGGTTGTTGTTGTTGTAGCTCAGCAATTTCCAACACAGTGCAACAAATGAGTTTTGACCAACACCAAATTCAAAAATAGATGTGTGCTTGTTTGTGTGTGTGTGTGAATTATTATATAACGGTGCTTTGCTGTACTATTGGCAACATTGTGTAAAAAATATTTTTATATTTAAGACTTATGTATTTAAGGCGTGCTTGAGTGCTTGCATGAATGTGGGATAGAGATAGGTGCTGTTGTAGTTGTTGTAGTTGTTGTTGGTAATTGGTGGTGGTTGTGGTTGTGGTGGTGGTGGTGCTGCGTTGCTTTATAGCTATATACTTGTGTCTCTTTCTTTTTCTTATATAGAAGCTTATCGCCAAACACATTGACTACATCTACAAAAAATAAAAAAAAAAGAGAAGAAAGAGAGAAAAATAGTAGAAAGTAAGAAATAAAAGCTTGTGTGATTTTGGTGCAATGTTTTTTTTTTTTTTATACAAAAAAAAATGGTCAAATTGCAGTTTTCAGAACAACAAAAGTATTTGCTAAGCGTTTTTAAAGCTTTTTATAGCAAAAACTAAAGCAATATTGTTAAAATTATGTATTGATAAAATTTTGTTCTTTAAAAAATAACTGCACTTTGACCTGCTTAACATTATTTGTATACATTTCAATTGAACTTTATAAAAATTCCACAAGTCAGAATTATTTTTATGAAGACTTGACAACACTGGCTTGTGGTATTTTTTTTTTAATATATTTTTTTGGTGCTTTAGAATTTACTACTACAACCAATTTATTTTTATTTAATTTGTTTTTTTTTTTTTGAATTTTTTTATATCTCATGCTTTTGAACTCACCTGTGCTGACGCAGATTATCACGCTGCTTGAAATATTTGCCGCACACCTCACACGAATAGGTTATCTCGGGCGATTTATGCGTACGCTCGTGTATCATCAGATTGTACGGTTTAGTGAAACGCCGCTGGCAATACTTGCAAATGAACTCACATTTCGGACGCATCTTGCGACGGAAATCCGACCGGCAGTCATCGTTGTCGATTCTCATTACGGCAAACATTTTGGCTTGCTTTGCTTTCCTACCGCGTTGCGCTGTTGTGTTGCTCTTCTTCTTCTTCTTACTGCTGCTGCCGCTGCCTCTGCTGCTGCTGGTGCTGCTTCAACTTGTTTACGTTGGGGGGTCGAACACTTGCTTTTGCTCGCTCGCTCTCACACACATACACAACGTTTACTCTCACCTTGTTCTTCTTATCAGTGTTTTTTTTTTTCACTACACGCACTCAATATGGCACAAGCAAGCACGCATGCACGCACGCACACACACAAACAAAGGCGTTGCAATACTGTTGAAACAGAAACTTTGCACTCGGTTAACTTTAGTACTCGTTGTTGTTGTTGTTGTTGTCTCAACTAATTACTCAGAGTTGCGTTTGGGTGTGTGTGTTGGTATATGAGTATGCAAGTGCACGTTATGCTCTTTAACGGTAATCGTAAAGCTCTCAGTACAAAATTTATAGATATATGTATGTGTGTTTGTATATATCTTTGACTGACTGACAAACTGTCGTATGTGAGTTATCACTTTGCGATAACGGTTTATTTACGCTCTTGAGATTTTTTTCCAACACTCTTTTTTTTCCAGCTTTTATCTCCTGCTTCTTCTTCTTCTTCTTGCTGCTGATGTATGATACGTTTTATGACTTTTTGTTGTAGGCGTATGTTTGTGTATGTATTTTTGGGTGGGCTTTTATTTTTTCTTCTTCTTGCTATTGTTGTAGCTTTAAAAACCTAAAATGAAGAAAGAAAAACAACAAAAAAAGACCGTTTAAATAATGTTAGTTAACGCCTTCAAGTTTTTATGCGCTAATAAATTTAAAAGCAAAACATAAAACAAGCCACAAAAAAAAGCTAAACAAAAACAAATTTAGCGAAAACAAAACACAAAAATGTCAACATTAATTAATTTTAATACATTTTTAATGAGTCAACCGTTGACATTTACAAATCAAAGCAACGCTGCGACCTTCATTGCGACGTTGCTCAACACTGCACAAGCCGAAAATTACAATACTAATTTTTGCAGCAGCCTTGTGAAGTCAATCTTAATTGCGTTGTTGTTGCTGCCAACTGTACCGTTATTAACAATTAAGTGCAAAAATAAACAAAAAATTTAATTACATATAACAAATGATGAAAGTTGAAGTCTTTTTTGGCGCTACATTAGCGAAATTGTTGCTTTACTGATTATTATTTATTTACTCTTTAATTGTTATTTTATATTTTATTATTTTTTCTCATACAGTTTTCGTTAATAAGGCGCCTGCGTAGCTGTCACTCAGTCATAATTATGCAAGACAATGGTTATGACTCCTGCCTGATCTTTTTTTTTCATTTTTGTGAAATTTTATTTCACGGTTTTGGTTTTGTTTTTTTTTTTTTTGTATTAAAAAATATGAAATAAAATAAAATTCAAAACGGACAACAACAACAACAACGATGACGACGATACCGAAACAAAGGCAAATTTATAAACCGAATCACAGCTTGTCGTCCCACAAAGTTGGCGACGCTTTTTCTCGAGCACGTTGACAACAACAACGTTCCAGAACCAAAAGCACAGCAGGGTGGCATAATTTTTTTATATTTTTTTAAGTAAAAGACGAAGAAAAAAACAACCCAAATAAATAAAGTCGAAGAAAAGCGTAGTAGCGCCCTTATACTTGGGCCACAGATCGATCGCAACGCAGTTATTGTCATTATAACGTTAATTCCCACTAAAGATATTCAAATTATAATGCAGCAGGTTGCCATTGACTCAATGTTCTTGTTCTTATTGTTGTTGTTGTAGTCAAAGTCAGTATAGACGTTGAAGTTGAGCTTTAGACCGTCAAGAAGTCAAGTCAAGCATGGCTGCCGTGGAGCGCCTGCGCTGTTCTTCTTGTGAAAAATATGTATGTGAACCCAAAAACAAAATTGTTAAGCAGAACAAAGGCAACAACAAGAACAACAACAAGAAGAATGCAAACGCATTCTTACGTTAATTTGTGTACACAATGTGGCGTCACATTGGCATTTTAACGCCGTTAATCATGCGTCACAGGGCGCCCGTGACTTTGCCGCTGCCGCAGCACTCTCTTGGCCCATGGCACTGACACACGGCCATTGTGTATGATGCTGCAAACTGACTGACCAAAGGCAAAAGAATTAAGTAAGCATTTTGTTGCCTTTAGCTCACAATTCAAATCAAGTAGCCAACGCAGCCGCCGCCGCTTAGTTATGCCTTTCAGTGCAACACAGTGAGACACAGAAGTCTGACGGCACTGACAAATAAATTTTGAAACCGAAATATGTTTTTAATGGCTACAAAAGCAGCAAATAGTAAATTTAGTTCAAATATTTAGTAATTCTTGCATTGATGTTGCAAAAATGCGCAGAAATCTTCAAAAAATGCAAACAGTGATGCCAAACATCCCAAACGGTGTTGCCAAATGACGCAAATGTCATGCAACTTAAAAAGTTAAGCCAAACTAACAAAAATGCCATCATTCTTCATTTACGGAAGTCAATATCTATAGAATATTTTGATATTTTGTTAGCATAACTATTTTTGAGAATAAATCCGCTTAGCGGCGTGCATGTCCTGTCGTGTTAAGGACACACAACAAACAATACGAATTGTTAAGTCAAAACTCGGACACGGACCACACGGAACGGACTCGTGTGTGTGTGTATTGCAAATATTGTATAATAATCCTGCTGCTAATCCGCATTAAGCCTTGTGAAAATAATTAGTATTTTGTACACATTACACAAGCGTGCAAATACACAAGGGAGCGTGTTGAAATAAAAGAAAGCGCAGAGAAAAGGCAGACAGATAAGCCCTTTGGATGCAGCAGCAGCAAAAAAATTGGCCAAAAGATACGCAAATCTGTTGAATTCACACTTTGAAAGGCGTTAATGCCGCGTGAAATTAGATTTACGCCAAAAAGTCATACACACAGACACAACTCAAGTCAAGTACACTGAGTGGCTGAGATGTGACCAAGTTGTTCCAGGAATTATAACCAAGCCAAAAAGTTACAGTTTAAAAAACGATAAAGGCCGCAAAGCGAACTAAAAGAAACAACGGTAATACATCGATAAGACAAAAGCATATTTGGGCTATAATTCTTCACACGCACACGGACACAAAAGATTAAACAACTACAAAAGTAAGTATGAACGCACTTTTTAAGAGCCTTCCTTCATCACAGTGTGTGTGATTGTGATGAGGAGAAAAAAAGGAAGAAAGAAGCATTTTGTAGGCGGACAGTTCATTGGCAAAGGTGCCATTAAAAATTAAAGAATGACAAAGCGGTCAAAATGTGTAAAAGGACGACAACAAAAGTCGCTCCTTTTTGTTGCTCTTTCTTTCATTCTTTTCATGCATTGAAGTGTAACAGATGAAATTGAACGGAACGATTGTTATTATTATCTTTGTTTTTGCTGTTGTTGTTGGTGGTGGTGGTGGCACTGATACGAATCTAATTGTGCTAATGGCATAAAATTCTGAAGAAATTGCTAAGAAAACAATTAGGAAAGTGTAATCACTTCTTCTTACTTTGACCGCACTCACTCAACATGTCGTTCAGTCGGTCACTCAGTCAGTCAGTCCGTTTGTCTGTCTGTCTGTCAGTCGGTGTGGCCAAAGACCGCTGCGAATCTTGGCCAAAGTCGCTGCGCATGGCCAAAACGAATTGCTTATTTTTGGTGGTGGCTTTTGATGTGAGAAATATGTATTTGGCGGCATTTGATCAACGTTATGCGCCATGACTTTTGTGCACCTTTTTAAGTGTTAACGGTTTTGTTGATAGCCGCCAAATGTGCCGCTAACCTGAAGCCATTATGTATTATGTGTCGTGTGAATTGAAGTACGTCGGTTGGTGATATTTTAACAATAAAAGGAAATTTTCTTTTGTTTTAATTTCTTTCATTTATTGAGCGTTTGTTTCGCTTTATCAGACGGCTTGAATTGGGATTATTTAAGTCAGGCAGGCCTCAAAAAAACAGCTGCTTGAATTTGAAACAACATGAAGGGTACGAAAGTCTATAAATGGAATCTTTATGAAGCTTATAATACTTAAACACGAAATTCAAGTCAGAATTCTATGTGTTGATCAAATTTTGAAATTCAACTCATAGAGTTTAATAAGAAAATTCATGTTATAAATAATCTATAGATCGAAATATCTATTAATGAATCTTTATAAAGCTTTACCTTGAAAAATCTTCTGTGTTTAATTGCTTATTCTTTAAATTGAGAATTTGGATACTCTGTTCTACCATTAGATTATTCCAGCTGTTACTGGACAGTTAAAATTTTGCCAAAATCATGAAAACTAAGCCTAAGAATTGAAGAATTCTTGAAATAATAAAAATTTAATTTTTTATTTTTTAACAAAGCATTTTTTTAAACTCACTATTTTTAAAAGTTCATCTTGAAAAAATATAAGAATTGCCGACGGCAAATAAAGTTTTCTTTAGACGATTTCTAAATTTTATCCAAATTTTCAACAAAAATTAACGTAACTTTTGCTGCTCTCAAGCGCAAAATTGAACAAAAATGATCTAACACCCAAAAAGAAAGTTACCTCCCAACGCCGACGGCAACAACAACATAAGGCAAAGCAGCTTGGTAGAGCGCCATGTCAAATTTAAAGCGCCATGTAAGAACAACGAGACACGCATGACTTTATAGTTGTGTGTGTGTGCGTATGTGTGTGTAAGAATATTTTGTGGCATTTGCGCCAATGAAAGCGCGTAAAACTGGTAGCAACGGCAACAACAAAAACAACAAGAACAAGATGCGACAGCGTAAAACAAGTAGTGAGCGAACGACAAACGCCATCATTGCTAATAAGCAGAAAAGAAGAGCGCACACAGACAGACGGACAAACAGACAGACACAAACATGATTATAATATAAATAAGAAGAAAGTTAACCAATCAAAAAGCTCAGCTTTAAACTTACCCAACTTCTTAATACGCTTTGATTAAATGTGTTGTTAATTAGACACTTTAAATGATGAATTGGCACTGATTTAATGTAATTGCGTAAAGTTGTCTTAATTAACGATGCCAATAATAGTAATAATAATAGTTATAATGATGACGATAGTTTTAAACACGAGTAGCACACGGCAATTTGAAGGAACGTATTTACGTACTGGCTGTGCGATGAGCGAAGTGAACTACTTAAGCGCGTAAGAGCACAAAAACAAAACAACAAAAAAAGGTACTTGCACGAAGGAACTGAGGAACTACGCACGCTTGCGCGGCACAATCTTGAATGAATGAATGCTAATAACTGAGAAAATAGTAGTCAAAGTCGTCGACGGACAACAACGACGACGACGACGAAGCGCTCGGGTTCTGTTCAGGTCGTATAAGCAGGCAAGCAAGTCAGCGCCGCTGCTACTGCGCGGCAACAGAGGAAGCACATGTATATGCGTTTGAGATGTGGCTGCTGCTGCTGTGACTGAGCGTGCGCGGAGGCATCGTGCAGAGCGTATGAGAGCAATGTGTATATGTATGTATAGGTGAGCTATATACATGTACATGTATATTGAGCGTAAAAGCAAAGCAATGAAACCATTTAGACATGCCCAAACAGTGGCCACCAACTGCGCCTGCTCGTATGCAAGTACACACATACACATATACATACATCTGTATATGTACTCGTTTCGACTACTGTGCACAAGTCGTGTCCAACAACACAAGTCAGCCAACCAACGAACCAACCAAACGGCAGCCGAACTCGAACCGAGCGCCAAATGGTGGAGCAACATTGCGATCAATAGCCGAAGCAAGACCAGTAGCCGAAGAAGCCTAGCAACAGCTTCGTGCGCAACACGAGTAGCAACGATCATGCGCGCAACGCAACGCAGCGCAGCGACGATGTTGATGACGAAGACGAAGCTGTTGTAGACAAAGCCAAAGACAAAGACAACAACAACGACGACGATGAGTCTTCGTGGCTACTGTGTACTGAGTGCGAGTAGCCACAAAAGTTCTTCTGCTTCTTCTTCTGCGCATTTCTTAGCATAAGCGAATGAAAAATACCAATCAGAAAGTTTGGCACAAAGCACACAAAATGGCGACCAAATTATTGAATTTATTTTGCTATTAAGCAGAAATCTTACCTGTTTATGTAACACGAAATTATTGCGTTTTTTTTTTTGTAAATTTAATAATATTAAAAATTCACTGTTTTATTAAGAAATGTTCAAAATTTAATTATTTGTTCACAAAAGTCAATCACACTCGATGACTATGAATGAGTCAGCGAAGGTACAAATTTGTTATAAGCTATTTCAGTGTTCCGTAATCTCTGTAAGCGTTTCGCTAATGCTGAGCTGTTGTTGCTAACTAATATTATTTAATAAA
This sequence comes from Phortica okadai, assembly GCA_034638295.1. Taxonomy (NCBI): domain Eukaryota; kingdom Metazoa; phylum Arthropoda; class Insecta; order Diptera; family Drosophilidae; genus Phortica; species Phortica okadai. The sequence goes on from CM067850.1 coordinate 5,921,631, forward strand.
ATATATTTCACTTCCGAACGCTTCTGTGCGCGACAGTCAACTGCAAAGTTACGATCCGAAACTTCAGCTTGATGGGTTCAAAAGTGCTGCCTGTGTTGAAAGTGAAGCAAAAAAAAAAACACAAAAAAAAGTACAAAAAAAAGCAACAAATTTATATACAGACATATATAAAATAAAAAAAAAAAAAACAACAACAGCAACAGCTTCTGCTGCTTGTGCTGTTGCTCTCTCTCTCTCACGCTCTAAAACATGAAATCATGCGAGTTATTCTTATTGTTGTTGCTTTTGTTGTTATAGTTGCTCTCGTGGTTGCCCGCCTTGTATTTTATCATCAATTGTGCTCTCTGACTCGAGTGCCGCCACTGCCGTTGGCGCAAGCGAGATGGCCGACCGACCACCTGAGCAAAAAGAAAGCCAAACGCTCATGTTGCTTAAGCGCACAACAACAGCAACAATGACAACAAAAATTGCGTTGTTTGGAATACAAAAAGAAGCCTTTAATCGCGCAAGCGCAACACTCAAAATCAAAACAGTTTCAACGCTCAGAAAAATTGAGTTTGAGCGCTGACAAATGCTTCTTATTGGCCAAAAGGCAATGAACGACTGTATCTGTGTGCATGTACATGTGTGAGCGAACAGGTGAGCGGGCGCTTAGAAAAGTACTCAAGGCAGTCTTGAAACAAAAACAAAACTTAAAACTCTCTCTTGACTTCTTTTTGTGCTCAAATTGTGCGCTCATGCAACGATTAAATCAGTTGAGTGTGTGTGTGTGAGTGAGTGAGCGCGTGATTCTCACCTGTGTTGAGTGAGTGAGTGTTTTGCTCTGTTGCGCGCGCGTGTACAACAAAATGGGGGCGGTGCGTTGACACACGTCAATGTGTGTTGTTGTTGTAATTACCTTTTGCCTTGTACCTTACGACGCATGTCATGGCGTGCAGGTGAGTAAATGAGCAAATTGTACAAGCCTGTGTGTGTGTATTGGTGTGAGTAGTCTACGGCGGTAGTAATTATTGCTAAATAGCGCACTACTGTAAATGTTGCGTACTCTTTCACGCACACACACACACCCCTGACATATTAATTAATTCAAATTGTTGTAAAGCGAGCTTTATGTTTATATATTTTTCTTTAGTTAATGTTTAATTAAGTGAAAGCTTCGATTGATTGCTCAACCAAATATGAACAAAACTCCCACATGCGCTCAATCAACACTCGTTCTCTCTCTCTCGCTCAAACACACTCACACTACCTACGATTCTATGCGACTTCTGTATTTGTATTTGTCTCATGTCAGCCGCTTTGCTTTAGCTCTCTATCCCACTTCACCCACTCAGCGCCCACTCATTATCACACACACACACACACGCATACATTCGCCTTAGCGCTTGTTGAATTAAAAAAAAAAAAAAAAAAAAAAAAAAAAATTCGCCTTAGCGCTATCTCATACTCACACAGGCACAGACTCACGCTCCCCCAATACGGTAGTGCTTTTCTAGCTGCAGCGACTGCGACTTTCTATCGCACAGCAGCAGCAGCGGCAGCAGCAGCAGCATTAAATAGCAACAACAACAACAAAATCAAGCACAGTGGGCGGCCGTTGTGCGAGCGCTCAGCCAATCGGCGGCGAGCGTGTTGCGCCCATGAGCGTGTGTGTGTGTGTGTGTGTGTTGGTCGCCCTTAACCCGTTTTGGTGCTTAAATCGCCGACATGTGTGTATGTGTGTGTGTGTGTAAAACCAGTAGAAGTCTTCTTTTTTACAGCTACTTGCATTACGCATACGCCTTGTTGTTGGCGCTCCATTTACACACACACACTCACACTCATACATTAAGCGCCTTGCATGCGTGTGTGTGTGTGAGAAAGCCATGGGAAACTTTTTGATTTGTATTTTTATTTTGTTTCATCTTTATCGCCTTTTATTTATTTATATTTTGTTTTTGTTTTGTTATTTGTGTGGCCTCTTTGTCTAAAACAACAATGCATATACCACAATAAAAAAACAACAACAACAACACAAGCAGACAAAAACAACACATATTCGGCAACATTTTATATTGTTTATTCAGGGGTGTGCTGGAAAACAACTATTGTTTTCGAAGTGAATTGTTTTCAAATCAATCGTTGGAGTGCCAGAAAACGGTCAGATTTTGTGATTTCGAACATTATTCTTCGAAAAAAGCAGAGTTGTATACACAAAAAAAAACTTTGAGTATTTAGATAACTAAGCGAATATGATTATTCTTCTCAAAATATAAAACAATAATGCACCTACACTTACAAATATGGATAACTTGAATGTCATTTAGGTATTCATTTTAAATTTAGACACAAATATTTTTAAATTGTGCAGCGCGCCAAATTATACAAATGTTATGACAACCACACTCTTTCCTATGATGTGTGATTGGCAAATATATGACAATTGTCAACAAATAATTTACTACCGAATCGGAAATTGGAAAAGAGCAAAGAAAACAGAATGAAATCTTTCGAATCAAAAACATGCCGCTTGCATCGTTAATTGTCTTGCATATCGAAAGGAAACGGCTATTGTCCTTAGAAAAGCCTGCGCGTAGGCGCCTTAGATGTATATCGTGTTCTCTGTCACAATCAATGCAAGAGTATTCATTACATTTACTTGTGTTGGGCACGACAATGCTAAAATATGATTTACTCCTTCCTTCCCAATGATTCCCTCCATATAATTATTAGATTATGAAAAACCGTGATTAGGACATCATGCTGAATCAATTGTCTAAAAATCTGGTGCGCAGGAGAAACTAAATTTGAATGTTTTTGATTACATATTTGAGACCCTCCCATTCTCTTACGTCTCGCTCAAAATAGCTAACAAAATAGTAATGAATCCATTTCATCATAATCTACCACGCAGGAGTAAATGACCAACTTTAACAAAATCAATGGTCTGCCCTACACGCGGGGCACTATATAGAAATCTTGTATCTGGGTAATCTACTCAACAAGGTATTCGCTACCCGCATATATTAATTTGCCAAACAGTAGTAACAACGATAATCCCTCCTTCGGCTGCCATACTATTACATAATCCAATCCAAGTTCAAAACAAATTGTGAATTTGAACTTAATTTTTTTTGACAGTTGACTCTTCTTCTTCACATTTATGTATTCACAACGAACATTACAAAATGTTCACATGCCAACTTGCACTAATAAAACTGTTGGTAGACATTTTCATTAAAATAAAATATTTCTATTGACTTTCCAATCATTTCAAATACTACTGCATATTAATATGCATTTTTAGATTGTTTTGGCAATTCAACTTATAAAATCCAAACCTACTTTTTAATCTTCGAAAATATATGCAAACAGGTTGGCATAGCTGGCATGGGAAAACAATCATTGTTTTGCCTGGATGTGTGATTTTACTTTAAATGCAAATTTATTAATGAAAACATTAAAATTGTTAAATTCTTTAAATGCACATTGCTTTGGCGCACAAAAAACTTTAATGATTGACTCATATTTAGCTATAACAACTTTGGGTTAGGCTAAAATCAACCAAATCCCAAAAGAGAAGAAAGACATTTTCTGGCACACCTACATTTCAAACTGTGTTGTTTTCAGAGCTAGGAGGTTTCCAGCACACCCCTGATTGTCTCATTTTATCTTCTTTGTTTTTTGTTGTTGCTTTTATTTTCATTTTTTTTTTTCAGAGTTTATACAATGTGAATGAAAAATGCCTTCATTCAGAGAATTTCACAAAAACAAGTAATTATTTCATGCAATCGGTTGAGATATATTCACACAGTTTCAGATACAGATACAAAATTTTTCATTTTATACTCTTCATTTGACTTTAATTAAGTCGAAAATTGCATTGAAATTGATTTCATGTCATTGTTTGTGTCGAAAAGTTGTTTTTTAATTAAGTTCACAAAAGTCCTTTCAGCGCAATTCGTATTTTTGTTTATCATTAATTTAACTTTTATCACAAACAAGATAATGCTTGAAATGCAATAAAGCTGAACAATTGAAGTGTTTGAGATATTTTATGCCGAATGATAAACACATTTTCTGATATGCAAATAACAATTAAAAGCTTTGCTTGAAAATTTCATATTCAAGATCAACCGAAGTGCACATTTACACTAAGGAGAGATTCTACTCCAGCTATTACGCTAAAGAGTCTTGCAATTTCCCACTGAAAAGGCTGCAAAATACTTGAGTTTCCACTTTCCTGACATGCAAGCAACATCTGGAAACCACAGCCCGATTTTCCACCACCAAATTGAGGAAATAGAATTGTTTTCTGGATGAACGAAGCAAAGTTAGCCTCGAAAATAAATTCCTGATTTTCAAAGAGACATTCGATCCTTTGTGGTAGTACGGAATTCGGCTATGGGATACTACATGAGTCTCTAAAAACAAAAATGTGCGTTTTGTGCACAACAAGGTTCTCAGGACCATTGCTAATGCTCTCTGGAATGTCGAGGAAGTTGATTATCACAACAGTGACTATAATGAGTAATTGTGCTATCACTCAAGCCCGCTTGTTGAATCAGAACACTCCAATTAGACAACCCATTCAAAGATGCTAAGAAAGACCTCAGCCAAACAATCTTTCCAATTATATTTAACAGTTTTTTATACACACTTAATCAAAATATTTGCGTTAACTAATTCTAAATCAACTCCTACCATTTATGCAATATTTACAATAATATCTCAATACTTTCATATGAAAAAAGCAGCAAAAAAGAAAGAAAATTCTTAAATGATATGATGATATATTAAAAAACAGTCTTCCAAACACATGAAATCTTCTAACAAGCGTCACAAATGATTGAATTTCATTGTCTTTAATTAATAAAGCATAAATTATAAAACTTACCCGTCACAAGTTGTATGAAAAGATTTGTTCATTAACAAATCACGGCCAAACAAAAAACTTAGTATAAAACACAACTGACAAAAGGTTTCAATACTCGCACACTGACAGCTCCTACAGAAGTGCCAACAAATTAAAAAATCCGTAAATAAAAATTAAAACTAAATAAAAATGCAAAAAACAAAACTAAAACAAATGTAAATTAGTTAGAGATCGTACGAGTGAGTGAGTGAGAGAGTGAGTGAGCGCATAGGCAAATGAATGAGAGAGGGCGAGAAGAAACGAACAATCGATTGAAAGATCGAACCGGCAAAGTGAAGGCGACTCATTCATTGAGGCGATTCAAGTTGCGAACGTTCGTTCATTCATGCTTGTCAAAGTTGTTTGAGTAATGATCGACGGTGATGCTGAAATGCTGAAAAGATGATCTTAACGGGTCCGCGAGGTGTCCAAAAAGACGTCAACAACGATTCAGCTAACTGTTTTTCAAATAGAAACATCAGCGAACAATAAAAAATTTCATAAAATTTACGACTCTTGGCTTCTATTTTTTATTTTTATTTATTTAACTATTCAATTTTTATTTTTTTTTTTTAGCATTTCAGCATTTTAAATTGAATTTTGCGCTTTTGTTACAAATAAAAATTTAAATATTATACAAAATTGAAAGACACCAAAATGAGTACAAAAACAGTCATTCAATAAAATATAAAATATATATAAAAAAAAAAAAAAAAACTGCATAAATTTGATGTTGAAAAGTGTCTTAAAATCAATTTGCGCCTTAATCAAAGCAACGCTTTTTAACCTTCAACGCATGGGCCTTGAATGCGTGTGAAAGAGAGGGAGCTAGACGCAACATATTGTATTGTATTAATAATGTGAACAGTTTGGTTGGATCATGATGATGATGATGAAGATCGCCTGAGCGCATAAATAAATACGTAAAAATGACAACTGAGACAACTACTGAATCTGTATCTGAATCTGTATCTGTATCTGAATTTGTATCTGCTTTAAAAATATGAAAACGAATTTGAGGTATTATAATAAATGAAGAAATTTGCATGCCAAAAGCATTGTGGTTCAGAGGGGGGAGAGAGGTGTATTACGACGTGGTGGTCAACGACGTCGCTGATCGCCGATCGCTGATCAATGATGATCATACGATTGTTGACAACGCCTTCAACGCTCATGTTTTTTTACCCTGTACACATACTGTGTATCGGGGTATATTAAGTTTGATGAGTAGCCCTACAAAACTGCATACCACAATTTTTACCCTTCCTCTTCATTTCACCACCCCTAGTAGTTTTGTAGAAATGGTTATATCTCAAAAACTAACAAAGGTACGAACCTGAAATTTTGAATACAAGCTCAGTGAATATATATCTTTAAAACTGCATACCACAAAATTCCCCTCTCTTTCAAAGTTACTCCTCATTGACCTACAAACTTAAATTTTTTGTAAATTCCACTTTTTTGCCCAATTTCTTGGTCGGGTGATGTGAAATCAGCACCTTTTTGCAGATTTGGGGTGTGGCACCGCCTACTGTGTGTGCAGGGTATTATATTGTCGCGTATACTCGACTTACTGTTTTTTTTTTTCGATTTCTGTGTTATTTTTGGCTTGATTTTTTTTCTGTTTCAGTTTCAAAACGCCCAAGTTGTTTTCCCCGCACACCGTTTGAGCGTTCCTCCAGTCTAGACTTTGAAATTTACACATGATTTGAACATTATTCTTTTCAATTTGGCAATTAATGAAATTTAATACTTTTTTCGTTGTTTTTTTTGTGTGATTGACTGACTGAGTGAGTGAGTGAGTAAATGACGTTGAGTTATCACAAAAGCATTGCAAAAATTTCGATTTTTATTGCGAAAGTTTATCGCTTCACTATTATACCTTCAGTGCGTTAATTCCTTGAAGTTTGTTATTGTTGTTTGGATGACTAAGTGTCTCTGGATGAGCATCTCAGCATTGGCGCCTTACGACATCATTTCGTTTGAGCACATAAAAAAATCGTAGCGTTTTTTATAGCCTTAGAGCGCCCCCGAAACCTGAAAACCAACAAAAAACTGTAACCAAAAACCCTATAAACACCTTCAATGTGGGCTAAAATAACAAAAACAACAACAACAACAATAACAATAACCATAATGAATACAACTCTGACGAGGCAAACAAAATAAAACATTTTCTGTTTTATGACATTGATTTGCATATAAATCGAAGCAACTTGGGCGATTTTGTTGTTGTTGTTTTTGTCTTTGAGAACCAAAGCAATGACAACAACAATGATGATGATGATGATAAACGCGCTGACGCAGTGAGGAGCCATGCGAGATAGTCATTTGTATCTGATATATGTATCTGTATGTGAGTTACTGTTATAGAGACACAAACAAAAATACAACAACCAAAAAACAGTCACAAAATAAACCAGACGCCGCCAGCATCATAGTCATCATCATCGTCACCAGCAGAGCAACGTAACTTAACTTGGTTTGACTAAAAAAAAAGCATGAATGAAACGCTTGAAAAATGAATGAAACGCCACCAACACTAACACACACACACACAGCTGCAGACCACAAACCGCCGCCGTCGTCGCCACCCGCACAACACCCGCGCCCCCCTGCAGGCTGACAAAACAACAACTATCGAACGAAGTCGCTTTTGTATTAAACCATAAATTATGCAAAGCGTTTATTTTTTGGGAATTTCATATGACAAAACAAATATATAAATTTTTTTTTATTTATAAATTTTTTTCTTGTTGTTTTTCTATCTCGTTTTCATAACTGCTTCGTCCCGCCCGCCGTTGCCATCAAAATAAATTCGCATCGTTCATAATTCAGTCATGATTTTCAGCTATTTGAAGAGCTCGGCAGCGGCGGCTGCGGCGTCGACTGCGGCTTTGGCTGCTGGCGTTGTCCATTGTCGGCAACTGTGTCGTCTTGGCTCATCGCTCAACGATCGTCGTGCATTGCCTTCCGGACAGCGCCGCCGCCGCCACCCGCACTAAGCTTACGGTAGTCACCCGCTGCGCGCTGCTCACTGCAACAACAACAACAACAAATGTCGTCTGAGCTGAGTTGAGCGAGCCTTCATCGTCTTCCATTCAGATGCGACAGCTTTTTATTTAATTTATTATTTTATTTATATTTTGGCATTTTTTATTACATACAATTTATGCTCATTTTATTATTGAATTATTTTTGTTTATTTATTAAGAAATTATGCCGCGTTTAGGCTTTTTTTTGTATTTATTTATTTGTTGTTGTTGTTTTTTTTTGTAGGTGGCGCCGCGTTTTCTATGGAGTTAATCCAATTAGAAGCAACGAGCAAGCGAAGTAATATAAGTTTAATGGGTTGGAGGGAAGGTGTTTGGTATGAAGAGAATGAGCTCAGCAGCAACGCCATCGCAGCTCATTCAACTTTTACCAAGACACGAAATGCTCGCGGGCATTCAAAAAAAAAACAATGTATGCAAAAAAAACTCCTTTTATTCATTCAATATTGCCTGAAAAGAAGAGAATATGCAATTCGCTGCTCTCAAGCTAAGCAACAACATCATTAAAAAACAAAAAATACACAACAACAACAACAAACTCATTTTCCGCACTCACTCAGCATTGCGCATAGCTTGCTCCCACGCCGTATTTGAAAGCATGCAAGATCACAGACTCACTCTCTGTTGCGCGCTCTCTCTCTCTCTCTCGCTCGCTCAACATACACATGTGTATAACTCTATCTGCGCTTCTCATTGTCCCCAACACCCTCGGCCCGTCTCGTTTGCTCTTTGTGATCCAATATACAAGTGCTGTGCCAACAACAAACAAGTAAGCGTGGCTTACGTTTGCCTGCCAGGCAACAACAACAAAAAAAAAACAGCAACAATCGCGCACTCCAACGACAACAACAAATAATAATAACAACAATTCTACATTGGCATCCATGCCAAGCAGGCACCGTGGGAAATGCACAGTAGTGGCACGTACGTACCAAAGAAAGAAGAAGCAGCACAAGCAACGTTGCTGAAGACGAGTGACGAGTGCAGCAGCAGCAACAGCAACAGCACCAAAAGCAAAAACAAAAGACAGCACCAAAAAAAAGAAACACAATTGTCTTTGCGCGCATTTACTTTGCTTTTTTGCTGTGCTCGTTTACTTTGCGCATGCGACATGTTTTGTTTGTTCGTTGTTGTTTTTGTTTTTTTTTACTACTCAAGCGATTTTATGCACCGCAATTTGTTGTTCCTGTTATTTCTGTAATTATTTTTAATTTTATAATTATTTAATTAGACAACTGTGCAGTTTAATAGGCTTAAATCTTTGTAAGCAAACAATGTAATGAAAACCATTTAATTAGCTCAGCTAAATTAACACAAAATTCTCAGAAAATCGTAAATCTTTTGTCGCCTTTATTTATTTTATTATCTCTTGGCACATTTCTCCTAAACAACTTTCCACTCTCCCACTAAATTGCCTTCTGTGACGTTGCCGCCATGGCCGCCGCAATCAAGATAATGCAACCAACGCGCATCTCTATTTCTTCTACTTCTTTATATTTTTTTTTTTGGGAATTTCACACCTACGACGACGGCAAGTGTCTTTTGGCCTGTTTGAGGCATGAACACGATCAATCGATCGCGCAAAAGACATCGAACAATAATCTGGCGGTGAGTGAGAAAGACAGACAGACAGAGAGACCACCAACGTTGCTGATAAGCACGCGTGCTCTTTGATGATGATAATCATTATGATAATGATGATCGTAATGATGATTGGTTTTCGTAATTGCATGCTAAGCCAAATAAATGAGGCCTGCGGCCAATTATCACCTCACTTTGTGTGTGTAAGTATATTGCCGTTGTTATCTCCGTGTGTCTCACCCACAAGTAAGCAAACAAATCGATCGTTGGTCATTACAACAACAAAAACAAATCTTCTTGCGGTCTCCCACCACAAAATTCGCGTAATGCGATAAGCGGACGAACGCTTATCAAGCTTGGTCTGTCTGTCCGTCTGCCTGCCTGCCTTGCTCTGGACCCAATCCACTCCTGTCCAGCATGTACATGTCAATTTTTACACCAAAATAAAAAGTGCGAGTCCTGCGTAAGTGATTTGTGCATGCGCCTGTGCCTGAGCCCGTGCCCGTGCCTGATACCTTTGCCATGATGAGCCAAGCGCTAAGCTGAGGTGTTGCAAACGCCGCGCCGCCGCGTTTACAAAAACAAACAAACGCTCGCACGCTAAGAAATAAACAGGCGCTGTTTGTTTTCTTTCTCAATGGATGAACGTGTTTGCTGTTGTTGTTTTTATTGTTGTTGTTATTATTATTATTACTGTTGTGGCATTGATAAGCAGCTTGGTACTTGTTGCATTTACAGTTGTTGTTGTTATTGTGATGATCTGCGCGTGTTGACCGAAGGTGCTAAAAGGTTTTCCAAACAGGTCTGCAGCAACATGATGGTGATGATGATGACGGTAATGATGAGGTAACAAAAATTCTTGACCAATTTGTTTGCTAAGCAATAGAAAATGTCTTGAAATCTACTGTTGGAATTTCCAACGTATGCAAGTGCCCAATGTGTGGTTAGCCACAAATGAACATGTGCGAAAATGGCTTAAAATACGACAACGGCACCGTCGGAATCTTGTGTTAGGCGATTTGTGATGCAATATACGATTTTACAGACTAAAAGCCACGTGCTGAGTCAAGGAACATAAGATCATTAAAAATAATATTCATTTTGATTAAACTTGTCATTGATGCTTGGCTTTATTGGCCAGCCTGAACAATAATTTCAATCCACACAAGAATCCATTTAAGAGCCCACCACTGCGCCTTCCATCTCTGACAAATAACCGCCCGCCTGACGTATGACAACATCCTGATCGTAGGCGTGCACGAGCAACGCCACTTCCAAATTCATCTGTGCCACGTCATCCTTGAGCTTGGCAATGGCTTTCTTTATCTGCAGCACGGAACCTTAAAAATAATAACAAATAATGACAAAAACATATACAATTTCTATGACAACTCACTGCCATCGGACATAATCTGGCCACGACGCTCCATCTCCTCCTTCTTCACATCGTTCTCAACCACAACCTCGCTCAGCTGCGTCATCAGCTGCTCCATGTCCGTTTGCACCTGCGTATTGGCGTACTGCACATTGGAGAGCTCGATCGATACCTCCTTGTATTGCTTCACCAACTGCTGCAATTCATTGTTCAAATGTTTCTCACGACTTTCAATCTTTTCCAACGAAAAAGTAAACTCGCTGTGCAGCTTCTTCAGTTGGCTTTGTGTTTCCTCGGATATCTAAATATTTGAGCGATTTATTAAGATTAATATTCAATCAGCGGCTGCCTTGAACTCACCTCACCAATATTCGACTTCAGACCCTCCATTTGGCTTAAGTGCGCACGCCAATCGCGCGCATCTGCCTTTACAAACACCTTCAGATGCTGCAGAACGCGCTCCAATTCTAAACGCCATTCCTGATGGTCAGTCAAACGTTCCGCGAAGGGTGCTGAGGGCGACTGATCTGTGCTCTCGAAGAGTCCACCATTGGAGCGCTTGCGTCGATTGTTGAGCCAATTGAGATTCTTGAAGTTGTGTGCATCCAGTTCCATGTCACTGTCATCACTCAGTGCACCGCTCTGCTCATCTTCAAGCTTTTCGAGTATAATTTCAGCGTTGTCCTCCAAATAATCGCCCACAGATTCCTCCTCTTGAGCGATGTGTAAACGTTGGTAGGTAAGCTATGTAAAGAAATATTAAGTTGAATCATTTGTTAAGGAAATTCAATGCACTTCCTTACCTTGGTCACCTTCAATGCCTGCGTGGCCAAGCCGTCAAGTACCATTAGGCAGATCGGACCAGCGCCGCGTATCAACTTGTTTGGCTGAAAGTCGACAGGCACATCCTGCAATATAGTTACATTATTAAATTTCTATTGTCCCCACCGCCATCGCTATCAGGTCATACAATCTCTTCGAGTATTTGTATAATTTTCGCTATCACTGTATTGGGATCGTCATATTCCTGTGGCCGTTCCATGTCCTTGCCCAGTTTGCGACACAGCCACCAACAAATCAGCGTGAACATGTAAAACTGCTCGCCGGGATTTATCGATTTGACGAAATAGAAACGAGACAACGGCTTCAATTTAAATTCGCGCAGCAGATTCTTCTCATAGTTGAGCAGTTTCAGCTTTTCCAGCAAGTCATCTGACTGATATGTGGACACATTATCACTTGCCTTGTTGTCCAAATCCTCTTCTGGCATTGCTCTGTATTATTTTTTACAAATTTCAAATTTAATTGTAATTAACTGTTTTTGTTTGGGACTCCCTCGTAGGCATAGCAACCGTTTTTTATACCAGTTTTATACCATTTCAATTTGAATTTGTCTCAAGTTCGCACGGACTTTCATCGACTCATAAGATACTACGGTTTCGATGAGCAGTCAGTTTTGACACAAACCTTTTCAAACTGTTATACTGTCATACTTTCACTTCAAGAAACTGTTTGTAAGCTAGTGATCGCCAGATGTCAGCACCATATCTTGATATTAATTATCTCAAGTTTAGCGTATTTAATCCAGCACATACGGTAATATAAATGGAGTGTGAAAAATAATTTCTTCCTCTTCTGGTCGTGGACGCTTTCGAGCCAATTTGACACTTTTCAGTAAATTTTGACACTTTTGAGCTAATTTGGCTCTTTCTCTTCTCTTTCTTCTCTTTCTAACTAAAAAGCGACAATTTTTTTTTTAAACTGACGCGCGTCTCTTTTTGATTTTGAAAAAGCCCGCCTTTTTGTATTTAGCTTTAATTTATTTTAATTGGCCAATGCCAAAATGGAAGCTGCAATAGATCTTAGTTCATTTACTATAGAAGATTTACTGGAAGAGTACAAAAACCTGCATGAACGCCACCAGCAATTGAAGGAACGCAGTGAAGAGGACGCTCAGCGTATCTACGAGCTGAAGCGGAGTTTGGACACAGCCACGGCGGGAGAAGCATACCTCGCACAGGAACTAGAACAACTTAATTTACAATCGACTGGTGTCGGTCGTAGTTCGGATAGTAAAATCCAGCAGGAACTGGATGAACTGAAGCGCAATCATAAACAATTGCTATGCGACCATGAAGCACTGCAGCAGGACTACGAAGTTAAAAGTGATGAGGCGACGAAGCTTCGTGAAAAACTGGAGGAAGTCACGCGTAAATTCGAGTCAAGTACATCGCTGCCGGCAGATACGCATGCGGATTGTGTGCAACGACAGGCAAGCCTAGAGGCGGAAAACTTGGAACTGTTGCAGAAACTAGAGGAGTTCGGCGACAACAATGTACAACACACGTTTATGGTGGCTGAAAAAGATGTGAGTGGTAAAATACGGAATGTTGTATAGAATTAAAATGATTTCGTTTAGAAAACTATTGAAATATTACGCGACCAAGTTGGTTGCCTTGAGGAGAACCTGCGCTGCAAACGCGACGAGCTAGAAGAGAAACTGCAGATGATAGAGAGTGCACAAGACCAACTGGTGGAAGCCAATGCAAGGATAGCGGCACTGAGCTCTGCGCCGGAAAAGGGTAAGCCATTTTGGAAAATTGAATGAAATTATTTCGTTACAATTTTTTATTTTTTTATAGAACGCAAAGGCAACTCACTGTTTGCGGAGGTCGACGACCAGCGTCAGGTCATGAAGCAGCTGCTGGCGGCGCAAAAGACAAGTTACATGCAGATGAAAAAATCATTTTCAGAAAGCGAATATGAAATACGACGCTTAAAACGTGAGAACATGGCCATGCACATAGAGCTGCAAACATGTAGTAAAATTTTTTGCAGTGCAGATAAGATATATCAAGGTGTGTTGATCATAAAAGTGTGTTTATAATACAACTAAAATGCATAAAATTTTCCAGACAAGCTGAACGAACGCATACGCCAACTGATTAACCAAAATGAAACGCTTGAACGCAAGCTAAGCTGGACACAGGAGCGCTTAAAGGATCTGGCCGGTGAGAAATCCGTGCTCTGGCTCGATTCGATGCTGAACTTTTGCAAGTATGAGTTACCCAAGCTGGTATCAAATATCATGACACACATTAGCATTAGGCTGTTGCGCGCCACCAGCTTTGCTTATTTCGTTTTATAACCCTCCTTCGCCAAATCATTTGTCCACTAGTCGTAACCATAACCAAATTTATTTATATAAGTATAGTTTTAAGTATACAACAACAACCAACCACACTGCCTTCCTTCATTTAGACAAGAAACAGATGAACTCAAAAAGCAACTGCACAGCGTACGTATACAGAAAGCCAGTCTCGAGGAGCAGTTGCGAAATGTACAGCAGGATTTGGCCCGGTAAGTCTTTATAAGCAAATAATATTAATTTGAAATTTATTGATTGATTCTTGTTTCAGCTGGCGCTTTGAATCACTCAAGTCGCGTTGTGTGCTAATCGATCGTGAGAATCTGCTAATGGAACACAAGATCAGCTTCAAGCCGAATAATGCGCTGGAATTTGATATCAAAGAGGCACAACTGAAAGCAGCTCGACCACGCATCGTCACCGTGCAACAACAACAACAGCCAGAGAGTCATGCAACACCAATTAAGCAAGTCGAAGAGCAGCAAATTGTTAAATTGGAAGCAGAGACGACAAATGTAGCGACACCATCAGCGGTTGATGACAAAAAAGAAGAGCCCAAAGTCAATATCTCCCCGGCATCTGTTCTACGAGTTAAAACCCCAACTGAACTGAATAATATTGAAAATACAGAGCCCAAAGTTAAGTTGACAATGGAGAATGGAGTTGAGCCATCAGTGGCGATTAAAAAAGAACTCGAAATCAAACCCGAAATTGAGATTAAAGCAGAAAAAGTAGATACTGATCAAATAATTGTCATCGAGGATACGCCTATAAAAAGCAAATTAATTGCAAGGCCGCCAACACCACCAAAAAATAATAATTCGCGTTCCATACTTGCCAAAAAACGAGACGTACTCGATGAAGATGAAAAAAAGCATGTGCAATTTTCTTCGTCGCAGCCCATTGTGCACAATTTTAGTCCCTTAAATTCAGATACCGGCGATGAGGAGACAAAAGAAAACAAACCCGACATTGTGAAGTATGTGCGACCCAAGTCGAAGGTGATTGTGAAACGCATTATTGTGGGCCAAAAGCAAAAACAAAATAAATAATGACCAATTTAATTCGAGTTAACATTAATACTAAATTTGTATACACTTTAACCATTTTATAAATAAATTACAACAATTTCAACGACGTCATAATACTGACTATTTTCTCGATTAACTAACGTAAAAACAAAGTGGACTAGACAGCCTAAACATCCATGGAGTCGTCATCGCCCAGCACAAACTTCAAATGATCATAAATGGGCGCCGTCTTGGAACTACCTGACGCGCCAAGCTCATTTTCTGTTTCGACCTCTTTGATCTCCGAGTACACTTGATAGGCTGACTCTGACGGCAGCGATTCGTATGTCACATGATGCGTCTTCTGACAGTCGGTCAGTGAATTCTGACAGTTACAAATCGATGGCTGACCACTGACCGGCGTTTCATAGCCATCCGCTTCGGGTATGCCATTGCTAATGTCACCATTGCCCAATATTGTTGTAGGCGTGGAAATATCGGCGGCACCCGGCAAACGCACAACGTCGAAACGATCAGCAAACCGTGTGCCAGCATACGATTTACAACAGCCAAATTGATGGAATTCGCGATAGAAGGAGAGATGAAATATTTTTTGACAGTGCAGCCACATGTAGAGCAACAGGAAGAGAAAGGCAATGCCCAGGGGCAACAAGAAGACTATTGTTAACGCCTCAGATCTTTGATTGCGCTTCTTCTCCCACGAGAGATCACCGTAGATGATCGTATAATTGGATTTGGTGAGCGGCGTTTCAGTGGCATTGATCACCTCATGCTTGATGCCATTCACAATGGCCACGTCCTTGGACATGTCCGGCGGCAGTGCGAAAATCTCAACCGTCGGCTCAAGCGGTTGACACGCCAAGCCATTTACATTCAGTTGTGATATGTACTTGTCATACTGGAACAGTCGAAACTTCTCCGGCTGTGTGTGCGTGAAATTCAATAGCCACATACAGCTCCAGGGATTGCCATCGATTTGTAAGCGTGTACGTTCGCATTCCACCCTGGCGGCAGTGTCGCTGAGACATGTCAGCTCATTGTTACGCAGATCCACGTAATCCAGCTGTCTTGAAACTCTCAAGAGCACCGGCAGTGAAAGTGTCTTAAAGTGATTGCCATGCAAGTTAAGTGTCTGCAGACCGGACAAGTTTTTAAACCAATACGCATTTAAATATGTCAAACTATTCTCACTCAGATCGAGCAATTGCAGCATAGGCGCACCCAACTCCACATGTACGCTTAAATCCTTTAATGAATTATTGGCCAAATTGAGTCGGCGCACGCTGGAAGCATTTTCAACCAACTGAAAACTGTTCAAATCACAATTCACAAAACTGACGTTGACTAACTGTCCCGGATTGAACACAGACACTTGTTTATCATCAGTTGGTGTGCTGTCCACCAACAAATCCTCGAGCACCGCCGGCAACTGTGCGAACAAGCCGTTGGCTATGTGCTTCAGCGCCACCAATTCCAACTCGTGCACGTCAAGCTGTGCAAATAGCGAGGCATTTTTTAGCGCTAATTCACGCTCCTGCCGGAACACGAGACGCTGCAAACTCAAATCGTCCGGTAGCTTCAAACATTCAATGTAACGCAACGAATTCCTTTCAAATTGCAGAAGCCGTAATGCGTGCAATCGTTCAAAAGTATCCACGCCAATGGTCGCGATTTCATTGTGTCGAAAATAGAGCGCACCAACCTGAAAGTCCTGCGCATTCGCACGGCCACAATTCAAGTCCAGCGTTGCATCGCCCTGAAACCGTTTAATCGTGACGCTGCTCAGCTCGGCGCAGTTGTGCAGATACTCAAGGCCATAGGTGGCAACGGCCAACGGCGCATGACAACCATCGAGCAGCACATGTGCCTTGCGCGCCGAATGATTGTGCTTGAAGACGCCTGCGTCCGTTGGTGCGTCCGGCTCTGTTGTATTACCATTGTAATCCGTGCAATCAATATTAAGTAATACGCCATAGCCACGTCCCTCGCCCTCATCATCTGGCGACTCAGTATACAATTTAGCTTCTATGGCACACACTTCAGCCTCATTGCTCCAACAGTTGGCCATAGCCGTCCTCGTTGCTGTCGCATTCATTGTTGTTGTACGCTCCACAGTCATTTCGACCGCTAATGACACGTGCGTAAGCAACAGCAAACCATAGCAATACAACAACTGCGTCAGCACTTCCGTTGGCCAACCGCGCCGCTGCCGTCGACATCGTCTTGGATTTTTGCTCATTGATGCGTTACCGTTAGTCGTCGTTGAAGGCACCTTATGTTTTTGTACCGGCGCCGCAGAATGCGAAAATTCAACTGAGCACAAATCACAAAATTTTCTTTATCTGTATCTCGTTGGTGTCATGTCATCTCAAACATCTACTCCGACATTGCTTAAGCTCCCCGTGCAAATGTTTGACCCCGCCGGCGCCGTCGCCGCAGCCCACAAGGCTTCGCTTTTTAATATAAATGCCCACCCGTTGCTAGTAAACATTTCGATTTTTTTTTTTTTTTTGGGTTTTTAAAGTTTATTTTGCGTTTCATAAAATTTAATTTTAGAATAATTTCACTCTCGCACTCACTTCTTGTGCTCATTTTCAATCAACACTCAAAACACAATCATTCGACTTTCGTACTAAAAATGTTCCAAAGTATATGGAAATAAATACATATATAATTAGACAAGCACACGTTTTAGTTTACTAAACAATGAGTGTGATTATAGAGTGCGCACATTATCTCTATACGATTTCGAATTCGGCATTCATGCTTTGAAGTTGAGCTCATCGACATTCCGGAAAAAGTCAATGAATGTTTCAGTGATAATGCTAACCTCTGAGCTGTGATTGAGTTATCCACACAAATTAATTAAATTTAATGAAAAGACAAGTAAAAAACTTTGAACACACTCACAGGTTTAATGACCGACTCAAGGATCTTAAGAGATTGAAAACGAGATTTCTTGTGTTTGTTTTTCGTCAATCTCAAGCATTAATACAAGATCTGATTGACTCATTGACTGTACAAGTCTTTTAAAGTATCTTTTAAACTCTTTCAAATAAATAAATGAAAATAAATAAATAATTATGACTTAGGAAACAGCAGCCTGGCGTGAAATTGTCAAGAACGCGTTGAATAATTATTTTCGGAAAACTTTATGAGAATAACTTGTGTAAAATTTTCTGTTGGAAAACGATAAGCGATAAAATTTTTGGAAGTGCATTTCAAATCGATGAGTACAAATTTTAATACTTTCGTAAATCAAAAAAAAAAAAAGACCAAGTCTTCTAAGTTAAATGGAGCCAATTAGTCAAAATTTCGAGTTGGAGAAGAGTGCCACAAAGCGTGAACTAGATGTAAGCTCTGAACGTCCAAGCTATACAAGTCTGTCCCATCGATCGCAATCCTCTGTGTTTATTAACAGCAACAATGATGGCGATGACATAATCTCACCGACGAGTCTCTCTGTTATCAATCATGCTGCAGCAGTGGCGGCTGCCACAGCGGCCAGTAAACGGAAACGTCTTGGTAGTAAAAAAGAACACTCAACGGAGGGCGATGAAGCCAAGTCGGATGCTCTAAGCATGCCAAGCAATGTGCCGGAAAAGAAGAAGGTTTCGCAGCATACGCAACCGCGATATCATGATCGCAGTGAGATTGGCAAGAAACTCAAAGAAGAATTGTCTAAATATAAGCAAGAATTAAAGGAATACAATGAAACGACCAAGGATCTGGAGGAGAAGTACATGAAGATCAACTTTGAATTGAACGAGATGCAACAGAAGCACAATCACTTTGTGGCCAATCGTTCACGGAATGCAGACGAAACGGATACGACAAATTGTGAGTCGACGACAAGTATTGTCTCGGGTGTGTCGGAGAAACCGAAATGCATTGGCATATATGGACGACATAACAGCTTCATGACTGTGCTGTCTGGTCGTACGTCACGCGATGATGATGATGATCGTGAGTTGAAGAAGTTTTGTAATTCGAATAAGGCGAGCGGTGGGCAGTATAACAAAATGTCGCCAAATTCGGTCATGAAGGTTAACAATAGCAACAACAACAACAATAACAACAACAGCAACAACATCAGCAGCAATAACTTTGGTACACAGGTTGACTATGGCAACAACAACAACAACAATAACAAGCGCGCCACACCACTGACGACGACACTTAAACAAAAAAGAACAAAAACAAGACGTTCAACTGACGATCAAGAAAATAATCCGCCAAATGAGAATATGCCGGGACTGAAAGATGTCTATAATGTGCTCAAGGATGTTATCAACACAACGCAACAGAAGACAAAACTCGATAACGATGACGGGCAATTGGATCAGCTATATACGGCGATCTCAACGCTGAAGAACGAACAAGTGCAATACCGTTACATTATAAAACAACAACAAGACTGCATCAATGACTATCATACGCGTTGCGTGAAGGCACAAGAGATTATGAAAACCCAAAAGAAGGAGATCGAAAAACTGAACACAAACAACAAACAATTGGAGTCGAGCATTTATAGTGACATCGACCATCTGCGCGCCAAGATTGATGTGAAGCTGAAGAATGTCTCACATTTGCCGCAATTGATGCGCGACGAACAACAAAAGTACGAAAAAGCTATACGTGAAAATATTATGTTGGCCGAGAAGTTACATAAAATGCAAACGGAAGGCACACAGCTTAAGGTCCGAATCGATGAACTGGGACGACGCAAACTGGTGACCATCAATCGTCTGAAGGCGGCCGAACGTGATTTGAAAATATTTAAGAATTACAATTCCGCACTTAAAACCGAGAAGCGACGCATTACCGACGAATTGACGAAGGTCAAAGAGCAACTGGAATCGCTGCAATCGGTGAACAAACGTCAGTTGGCGCGGCATCGCGATCAAAGTGAAAAGCAGCGACGCGACCTGCAGAAGCGCATTTTCGAACTTGAGTTGAAGCTCAGTCGCAGTCAAAACTCGACATCGAGCTTAATTCAAGAGCGAGACAGCCTCATTGCGGAGCTGCAGACACAATTGCATACGCTCGTGCACAATTTCGAAGTCTCACAGAAACATATACGCGTCCTGCGTCGGCACATTTACTCAATGACGTCCTCAAGTAATTCAAATCCACTTGGCGGCGCAAGTAATGCACCCTCGGTGAATAACAGTGGTGGTGGTAGTGGTGGCGGTAGCGGTAGCAATAATGCTGCCACTAATAGCGGCGGCAGCAACAACAGCAACAACAACAAATTGTTGTATAGAGGCTCAAGCAGTTTGCGTCTAAACACAACACGCACTGTGAAGACGCCAATACAGATCAAAACCTAAGCAGGACGTTCGATTTGTTGTGTTTTTGTAATGAACTGTATAATTTTATGACGTTAGATACTTTTCAGCGTATATTCAGCGAAATTCAGGCAACTTGAGTATGTGGCAGACACAGACACGGTGTGAAGCCGCTTTTGAAGCCTCGTGTTCAAGTTGCTTGGATTCTGTAATTGTTAAAAGAAAGGAAAAAAGAACATTTAAATTTTGTTATAACTTCTTTTCGATTGAATATATGCATTTTAGTAACATTTAAGGTGGCATATTTTTATCAACTTTATAATTTATTTTTTTATGTGAATCTCAGCAAACAGAGAAAATTTTGTGTTTCGATCTTTTGCAAGAAAATTTATTATTTGAAACAACCGTTTTTTTTTTCTATGTAGTTAAATGCTTTCGTTAATAGGGTCGTCTAAAATAGTCATCTGACATTGACAAAATGGCGGACATTGACGATGAGGCACTTTATGAGGATGAGGATGAATTTATGGTAATTGATATTGATGACGAAGAGAGCGATGAAGTTAGTACTAAGGACGAGAACGAAGAAGAAGCGGAAGAAGTTGAAGACGAAGAAGAGGAAACTGTGGATTTGTATCCTTTAATCGATAGCGAAGAGCTTAATTTGGAAGATCAAGCTTTGTATGAAGAATATTTGGCATTAACAAAACAAATCGATGATCAAAATTCAAAGATTGCTGAGATAAAAAAACAAGTTAAGGAAATGGATCAGCGACCATGTAAAACAATCCAAGAGATTAAAAATTTTGAATGTTTGCGTGTCTCCATTGAACAAGAGCTCATTAAATTAAATATGTTATTGATGCACGCCATGAAATTGCAAAATTCGGGCGCAGCACGTTGGTACGGCGATCTGTCAATTAGCACAACATTGGAAGATGACTTACGCTTGCCGAAACCTTGCTTTCAATGTCCGTCCTATAAGGCTAGGAGTCAATTGGACTCATGGGCGAACAATGATTCTGATGATGATGATGACTACGACGACGACGACGACTATGTTGGTCCTTAGAGTGGCATATGTTTTGTTTTGCTATTAACGATCATTTAATCTACGAAAAAAGCCAAAACAAATACAAATACATTTACTAAATTGATTTTCTGGAACACTCGCTTCCAAGTTTTTGTAATAATTTTTTAACAGAGTAGGCTATGTTTAACTAATTTTTTATTAAAAAATTAGTTGTGTCTTTTAGTTATTTTACACACAGATTATTAAATTACTGTTTCTAGAAGAAAAACAAAAAAAAAATTGGACAATAGCAAAATTTATTTTAAAAAAATTGCAAAATCTTCTAAATAATTAAAACCAAAAAAAAAAAGGAAATACACAAGTTTGGTTATTTTATTTGGTTTCTCTAACTCTTCAATTACAATAAAAAAAAACAATTAAAATACAAGCCACAACAACAAGGTCCGGGAATAACAAATAGAATAGCAAAATGGCGGAGGAAATGATGGAAGAAGGTGGTGAATACGAAGAGGGCGAGTACGATGCGCCAGCCATAGGCGAAGGAATTATGGAGGAGGAAGGCGAACCCGAAGATTTGTTTTCACGTCTTGGAGAATCGTCGGACGATCCCGAGCAGCAACGCATGTACCGTGAGTACTTGGCACTGATCAAGGACATTGACTGTCAGAACAAAATAATTGCTGATATAAAAGCACAAGTGATGGAAATGTCTGCGCGGCCATGTAAGACACGAAATGAGGTGCGCGAAATAAAGCGTTTGCGCATCTGTATGGAGCAGGAGAACATAAAGCTGCACATGATGATGAACCGTGCCATACAATTGCAGAATTTCGGTTCGCCGCGTCATTATCGCGATTTACCAATGTCAACGACCGCTGATGAGGACGCATTGACGCCATACAATTGCATGACCTGCCCGATGGGTGGTAGTAATGAATCGGATTCTTGTCAGGATCCATGCGCTGATCCGTGTGCTGATCCGTGTGCCGATATGAGTGACGATCCATGTGCAGAGCCGTGCCCGCCACCACCATGCCCATCCGGTGGCGGGGACGAAAAATTAGTAAAAGCGCTCTGTAAATTGATGACCAAAGTGAAGCTATCTTGTCCGGACGATCGTAAGCTTGTACAGGAGATTGTCGCTGCCATAACAGCCTCAAAAAAGAAGAAGAGTCCCTGTCCACCACCACCCTGCCCACCGCCACCCTCGCCATGCGGCGGTAATGGTGATGATTCGTGCGAAGAGATAAAAAAACCGAAAAAACGCAGTAAGCCGCCTTGTCCGAAACCATGTCCGCAACCATGTCCACCGCCGTGTAGTGATTCATTGGAATTGCTCAAGAAGCGCATTTTTGGCATGCAAAGTTCGGTGAAAAAACTCCTGCAGGAGGTGTGCAAACGGGAGGGGCAAAAAGGTCGCGGCTCTGATGACTCAAGTTTTACAAAGATGTTAGAGATGTGCGCGGCAGCACAGCCCTGCCCACCCTCGCCTTGCTCGCCTCCTTGTCCACCGCCAGCGCCATCTGGACCGTGTGACCCTAAGCCCGTGTGCGGCGAAGATCCTGATCCGCTCATCATCTGCGGTGGTAAACATAGTAAATCAGACAAATATGAGAAACTCAAAGAGAACTACACGCGACTTTTGACCGAATTTCAGCGCAAAGACTGTCAGATGAAGGAGCTCGAAAAACGGTAAGTAAAAGTTCCATATAATACTCACTTTTTGACAACAAAATTCATTTTCAACAGCATGAAAGGTCTTTGCGGTAGCTGTGGTGGTCCCGGTGGCGGCGGCGGCAAAGGTGGTGATGCTGACGCCGCCGAACTGAATCTGCTGCGCATACGCGTCAATGAAATGAAAGAGGAACAGGCCGAATTCAAATGCATCATGAAGGAACAATCGCAACAGCTCGAGGACTATCGTAATAAGTACTTGCTCGCGCAGCAAAAAGTGGAAGAGCAATGCGTTGCTCTGGAGAAGCTTAATATGAACAACAAGCGCATTGAACAGCAAATTAATACCGAAGTCAAAGAGATACGACAAAAATTCCAGGAAAAACTTAACGAACTGTTGCATTTCCCCAAGTTGCTCGAAAACGAACAATTGAAATTGGCACAAGTGTGCAAGGAGAAAGATGATCTACAGGCAAAATTGGTTGTTGTCTGCAAGGAACTGAAACAGCTGAAATCGCAAGCAGATGGACCAACAACCGTCGATTGCCGACCGCAATTGGCACAATGCCAACTAGATCTCGCACAGGCGAAGGCTGAACTTGAGGAACTTTTGCGTCAACGTGATCTCTTCTGTGAACAGTTGAAGGCCACACAGGATGACTTGGATACGTTGCGTACTGAGTCGGCTAAGATTATTGCCGGCACCAAGGAACGCGCTGAGCTAATCAAACAGCAGCAACAGGAACAAATCAATCGCCTGGAAAAAGAGTTGGCACAATGTCGTGCGACCGCATCATTGTCGGTTAATGATCGTGAAGCTGTTATACGTGAGATGCAGGGTCAATTGAACACACTCTCATACAGTTTTGATGCTGCACAAAAACAAATCAAGACACTGCGCAATCATATCGCCTATGTGTCCAATGAGAATTGTTTCCCCGTCAAGTGCTAGAAAAACTTCCTAACATAAAAACACACTCACACATAAATAAGCACTTATATACTCACAAAATTTAAATTGTCTAGTGTTTTTTACAAAACTATCCATACATACCTATTTAACTCTGTTCTTTGGCAGTAACCGTTTGCGATCTAAATTTTGGAACAAATAAAAAATAAAACGCGTAAGTTTTTGTTTTTGTAATAACGTTCTCTATTGCAAAACTTTTAATTAATAATTTAAGGTGAGAACGTTAACACCCTACACCGGCGATAGCGTCGGTAACGCCTAACGCAAAACTAAACTGTGAACATTTATTAAGGCATAAAACCCTGGGACAGCTTGTCATACACTATGGCACCTAAATAGGGCTTCTGGCTTACAGCGATTTGATGGCAACACGCTTCATCTTGGGCGCATTACGCTTAGCTTGGCGTTTTTGTTCCTTGAGCTCCCAGCGACGTTGTTTCTCGGGATCTTCTTCAGCCATTACGCGTTCTTTCTCCTGTTTGCGCTTCTCTTCACGACGCTGTGCAGCTGCCTCAGCACGAGCGGCATGTGTACTTTTCAGGAATTCTTCTTCGACGCGCAAGCGATTCTTCTCGGATTTATTTTTGCCCTCCTTTGACATACGGTAGAGCTTCAAACGTTCCATGAGGTAAATAATGAGTATCAAAAGTGGTTTGACCGTTTCCATATCATCGACATTTGGCAAATTGAAACCAGCCATGAGCATACACTTGGTTTCCGGCTGTTTGAGCGTCACTTGCTGGTCGTCCTGTTGTACGGGGCCACTAAATTGGTCCGAAATATGTAGGTAATCAATGTAGCTTTGGTATTTATTAAGTGCAGCAATAACACGTGTTTCAAGTATGGCGGATGTGGCCTCGGGTATTTCCGAGAGCACACTAAAACCGGCAGGCACATTATAGCGATCCTCCGGCTTACTGACTAGAGTACAGAATTTGCTCTGAGAAAGAAGAAATAGTAAGTATTTGTTTGTTCCATACCCATGTTCAACTTACCAAATCGGCATATTCCTTAAATACTTTCGTTACTGTTTTCTTGGTGCCAACACAGAATACAAATGCATCCATCACTCCACGGGTCAGCTCAACTTTAATATGTACCTGATCTTGCTGTGGTCGCATCAATCCAGCCACCAATGACACCAAATCTTGGCGTTTAATCATTTTTAGTTCAACCAGCATGCCCTCACAACAAGTGCGTCCTGAGCACCAAAGCGTATAGAGACTTTCACTCTCTTTCATAATACCAGGATTTTCATTCTCAACTTTGCCATCATCCCCCACCAAAGCAAAGTTATCATCGAGTAATCCTTTATGTGTGAAGAACCAAAGGTTTGCTATGCGAGCGTTCTTTGACTTGCCGGCAAAGTAGTTGGCGAAATAGGCCAACAAACCAGCCAACATCAGCATTTCCATCCAATATGAATCCCAATGTGTTCTAAAGTGCATTGGTATTTTGGCAACAGTCAGTTTTGGCTCAGTTTTAACGTCCGGCGTCGGCTCCTTGCCATCACCTTCGTAGCCTTCAAATTCCTCTGCATCAGAAAAGTGCTCAAACTCATCTTCATCATCTTCGACAATGCCATCGTCATCATCTGTGACCGGAACCGGTTTGGCAGCATTAATTTTCTCCCGCGAAGCACTCACCGGAATATCATTGGCAGCACCGACTTTATCTCCAGTTGGCGCCGGCTCGACAAAGTCGTCATCTGCATCAAAGTCTTCGAATTCCGCAAATTCATTGTCCTCAAAATCAGCCGCAGAGATTACCTCGTGATAGTTGCATGCGCATATAAACGCAAGCATTAATAATAAATAAACTGGACGCATAATGCCAGGTCTCGTGATTACTTACTAGTAACAAATATAACGTGCTTCGTGTTGATGTAATACTATATCTTAATTAATTAAATTAAATTAACTAAATTTGACAGATAAAAAAATTAGGGGAAACTAGGTCAAACCGTTTGACGTTAATCATACGGCGTGTTGGAAAATTTTCTGTTTTAAAAAGTATTTACAATTGAACTGACTCGTGGCAGTATACTTTTCAAGCAAACATACGCCAGTCCACCTCGGGTGACAGATAAAAAATCAAGTGACATGATTTTCTGGCAAGTGCTGAAAAACAAGGAAAAGTCACTTAGCCTAAATGACGGTGCAACTCCAAACGACATGGAGCAGGCCAGTACTTACAGATTTTGTGAGTCAATTAACACCGTCAAATGTGGGGGAGTCACCAATATTGACTCAGCTCAAGTGGCTCGGCAACTCGAGCGACATTGTCCAGGCCAGTACTTTCGAGACATTTTCGACCGAGTCAGTGCACCATTTGCGTAGATTTTTGACACATTTGCCTCTTTCGCCGACTCGGCCTTCATTGCCTGATCTGGCAACATTCGATTGCATCTTCTTCTTCTTTCATTGTTTACAATTTTCGCATTCTTTGATTTTGTGAAAATCGCGAACGGAATGGAAGATTCTGAGACCGAGTCATCATCTTCTGGCAGTACGAGCAGCTCTAGTTGCTCCGATTCGGGATCTTCGTCGGACACCGAATCGAGCAGTTCCGCCGTAGCCGAAGAAAAACAAGTCCCGCCTCAAAGTAATGCTAAGACAACAAATCCGCGACAACGTAAAAGCTCCGAATTCAAGGCCACGACAAAACCATCAGTTACAGAAAATGAAGCACCGCCAAAACCAAAGACTGCTGCTTTGATTAGCGCAGCAAGCAAGGTACGCGCGGTAGCTAGTCAACGCAATATTCCTTCTTTGACTAGCGATGATGATGACGACGATGAAGTACCAACGATAAAGCGAACACCAGCTAAACGGAAAACATCAGTCGTCGGAGCGAAAACGGGGGGTAAAAATGCGAGCAAGGTCACGAATCAAACTAAATCCGGTGGGTCACGTGTCACTGAGAATGGTGATCGGAAACATTTGCAACTTTCTTCGACAAATGAAACAGATGATTCCCTCAAGGAAACTAATAAGAACGCACGTAAAATACCCACAAAAATGGCGACTAGCACAGTCCGAGCTAAGCAACTGCGCAATAAGCCGCCACCGAAGAGAACTACACTCACAAAAGCAACGACCGCAGTGGCAGCAGCTTCAGCGAACAATGCCAAGAGCTCTGAAAGCAGTGACAGTGGCTCGGAAAGCGGATCAGGCTCCGGAGATGATTCTAGTTCGGGTAGCGAATCAGAGGAATCGGATTCAACCAACTCTTACAGTTCACAACACAACGCAAGAAACGCAAAGCAAAAACGTGGCGCAAAACCGCCGCGTTCTGATACCGATGACAATGTGCCTGTGCAAACGCATCCAATACGCAAGTTGACACGTTCATTGAGCATGCGACGACCAAAGCAGCAGCCAGTGAAGCAAGGCAGCGACAGTGATTCGGATGCTGATCTGGATGGTGACAAACATTCATTGTCGAAGAGTCCAGCCAAAAAGCCAGCAGCTGGCTTTAATAACAGTGCAGCCAGCAAATGTAAAGTCAAGAAGGAAATTGGAGGATTGGTGCAATTAAAATCGCGACCAATTTCACCAATTGTGCAACTCGAAAAGAAATGCCCAATCGAGGGTTGTGACTCATCTGGCCATTTGAGTGGCAATTTGGACAGACACTTTTTGCCTGAAGCGTGTCCCATTTATCACAATATGTCCGCATCGGAATGCAAGGAACGTGCCAACGAGCGTAAATTACGTAATGAGCAGAGACAAAAGTTGCCTATAAATATTGCCACGGCGCCAGGCAGTGCGCACACGGCGAATCGAACTCTAACGCCAGAGCAAAAGGAGTTTCTGGCAAAGATTCGTGAATCTCGGGCGCGATTTAGGCCAATATCGAATTCTATTAGTGATAAGGTATGTAAGTTAATAATAAATTTGAAGTGAAATAACTTATGTCCATTCCACAGGTTAAACTGGAAAAAGATTGCACGGATGAAGATCGCGAACCGAATTTAGGTGGTCTAGTGCCGGACTATGATCTGCAATTATTCCGAGAGGCGCAAGCGCTCGCTTCCGAGAAAATTGAAGATGAACTTAAGGATTTACCAGTCGGCAAGGGCATAAAGTATGTTGTTAATTTCGGAAGCCTTATTATCGTTATTTAATTTATTATTTCATTTTGTTAGATACATCACAATGGGCAAGTACAAAATGAAGGTCTGGTATCAGTCACCATATCCGGATGACGCTGCACGCCTGCCTAAAATGTACATCTGTGAGTTCTGTTTGCGCTATCAAAAATCGGAAACGGGCATTAAGCGTCACGCACAAAAATGTGTGTGGCGTCATCCGCCGGGCGATGAAATCTATCGTAAAGGCAAGCTTCAAGTTTGGCAGGTGGACGGAAAACGGTACAAACAGTATTGTCAGCATCTTTGCCTATTGGCAAAATTCTTTTTAGATCATAAAACATTGTACTATGATGTGGAACCATTTTTATTCTATATCATGACACTCGCCGATGTCGATGGCTGTCATATTGTGGGCTATTTTAGTAAGGTGAGTCGGATGTGAAATCTCTTTTTTTATTTAAGTTTTTATTTATTTATTTTATTTTATAATTTTTGACCTATCAATTATAAAATATATAATTAGATAAATAATGTTAAGCGCTAGAATCAAGTTTTAATATGATTAATTGTTCTATTGTTTTAAATTGTGCGCTGCACAACTGTTTTATATGTAAAACAAAAAAAAAATTTTTTTGGAAATAATATTGTTAACAAATTATAGTCAAATATTGTAAATACAACTAAACTTGGCAGACACATAAGACATATGGATAAACGAAGAACCAGACAGATAGACAGACATGTATAGAGTCAGACCCGGCAAAATTGTATATAGCCAACACTTGTAAAACTTACTATACATATGTAGATGAAAAACATATTTAAAAGCAGCGCAGTTACTACGACACCAAGAGTCAAGTACATAAACGTAAAAACGATGAGGGCGTCACAGGCAAATTCTTGACCATACCCAAAAATACTGGTTAAACATTGTATATTTATATATGTATGTTTACATATACATATGTGCATACACACATTTTGTGAGATTTCCCCACTTTTGAAAACACAAAGAAAGCCGACAACATAGAACACCCCCAACGCAATGATGATGAGCATAAATTGCACGGTTTCTTGACCTCCCCCATCCCGAGTACAGTTGTTTGTTGTTGCCGTCACCAAACGCCAAATGCAGCCCCAACAATAACAACAACAGCTGCTTCGGCTACGGCAGAAAACGTACGAACGACAACAACAACAACACAGCCAGCAGCAGCAAGCAATGCCAATTCAATTGGGAGCCCGGCTGGCTGAGCGCAGACTGGGTTTGTGTGTTACAAATTGCGCATGTCGTGCTATTGACTTTGTTGTTGTTGTTGTTGTTGGAATAGTTGTTGTGTCGGCGGCTCTATCTAATGAGTATATGTATGTACATAGTAAATACTTCATTGTAGCAATGAGATCGGTGAGACGACGTCAGTAGCGTCGGCGGAGCTTTGAGTCTCAGCTGCAGGCAACAACTGAATGAAGCATTCACTTTGTGCAAGTATATAAGCAATTTTTGGCTACCCATTACCAAACACATATTTCGCTTATGCGACAAACGCTCACACCATCGTTTACCGGATTGCCTTTGCTCTTCCCTGCGGCTGCAACATACTCCGGCAACTTGAACCGTACTTCCTATACCAGACAACAATGTCGCCGGGCATGAGCAGCTTCATTTCTATGCCAATAGTAGCGATGCCAGACAGTATCCAGACATGACAGGTTTGGGTTGTGTAGACCAAATTTCGTATGGTGCGAGTGACTTTTTATGCGGATGTGTCTCGTTTCTCGCCGAATGAGGTCGTGAACCTCACTCGGCTATTTCATTGTACGGCTCGGATTCACACTCGGCGCTCTTTTTTGGTACATGCGCTCGAGACAATGAAGCGAGAGTTTGTGTTGGGTTAGGTTTTTTGATTTGTACGTACGCAACTGTTTGTATATGCGTGCGTGCGCGAGAGTGTGTGTGATTGTCTGTCCCTTGGTCCATAGCCAGACGAAATTTCCAGACATATTTCCGAATTTTACGTTTGTCTCGTGAGCCGTAAACCGTAGAGACAGGGAAACAAAAAAAGAAATAAAAAAACAAAAGAGAAAGAGAGAATAACGAGTCGATTTAATACGATTGGAACCGCTGTCCCTTCGCTTTTGCCACTCACCGACGAATTGCCAAAGGATGCTACTGAACTGTCTGGCTGGATGGTTGGTTGAATGGCTAGCTGGTTGCATATTTGGCTGGCGATGATGTTGAAGGCATTGCAATGCTTTTGCTTCATGTGTCTGCATGGAATACATACCAGTGAATTTTTAGTTGTGTATATGCATTGTAACCGTCGCCCAGATTTTGACTCATACACAATCGCATATAAATGTATATACACCTACTCAGCCAATGCTCCGGACGCTCGTTTATTCGCTCGCTCGCTCACATCAGACAGCAAGCACAGCCGTTTCCATTACTCCAACGTCGTCTCCGGCACCAGCATCAGCATCGATTCAATGCTTGTGGTCAATGAACCCCGAAAAAAGTAATAATAATGAATATAACTGCCGTATAACGAGACCGAATCGTATTTGCTTGATTGTTGGTATTGGTTCCACTCCCAGCCGCCAACATGGCCGTCAACATTGCAGACGCTTGCATTTATTGTATCAATTGTTGTAATGTTTCCATTTATGGCTAACAATGTTGCATATTTGTTTTGTAAATATAATTTTTTTTTCGATAATTTGTTTATTAATTGCATTTTACGGCATTTAACTTACTTGTTTTCAAATTTGTGTGTTTTTTTTTTTCTTTTTGTGTTTTATAGGAGAAGAACTCATTTTATAATGTTTCGTGCATTCTGACACTGCCGCCGTATCAACGCAAAGGTTATGGCCGTCTGCTAATTGACTTCAGTAAGTGTTAACATTTTTATTATTATTATTAAATTAAATTGAATACTTTTTAATTAAATATATAAATATCAATCGTTGAGATGGTCGAATAAATAATATTTATGAGCTAACAGTTATAATTGTGTTGAACATTTTAGCTCTTCTACGTCTACGAACCGTTTTTGAACCTAAAAGTATTAAACAAAAATACATATTTATTATCACGAAAGCACATTTTTTTTTTAGAAAATATTAAATTCTTTTATTACGCAAAAATGTCATCAAACCAAACTTGATTCTTTTGTATTGCAAAATGCACAACCATTAATAGTAAATTCCACAATTGTTAAAACAAAACACGACAAATGTTTTCAACAAGTTTGGAATTCAAAAAATTCAATAAAAACATCTGAAATATGCTTACACTACTTAAAATGTATTATAAAGCAACTGAATATTGTTTACACTCGATAATTCTTCGATTTTATCCACAATATTAAACAAAAGTGATTTCTTAAGAATTTCTTTGGGATTTAAAAAAAAAAAATGTTGAGGTATTTTAGTAATTTTTACTTTATGCGGTGAATTACTCAGTCTCGGATTCTATTTTTTGTATTCAAACTCTTTGGAATAACACAATAGTCATCATAATTGGCTAAATGAACAATTGTATTGTTGGGACTGTCAGTCATTGCCTTTATTAAATGACTAATCGGGTATGGAAAACTATTTTTGGAACAATGACAAAGCTTTTATAATTGAACTTTGACTTACGTGTATGTATTGACCAACCTTTAAGTATTGCAATCCTGTCAGCTTTTATTTTGCTTTAACCATGATTCATTCAGCTATTGGCTAAACTGCAAAAGGAAAACAAAAATTCAATTTGACTCTTATTCATTAAGTGAGATTCGAAACTACACGAATGTGGTTAATTGAGATCATGACTCAAATAGCAAAAATGATTGCATTATTACTTCAAGCAAAACGATCTTAAAAATAGTATTCATTGTATAAATTTAACTAATTTGTGTTAATTTTTTGTAAAATAAATCTTTTAATGCCAGTCAGATTTTCACAGACGTCTAGTGAAAGAACTAAGGCTCACACTCAGACATGGCTTTCTTTCATGCTTCGTGCCGCACCAAGTCGCGCCCGCTTGATTTGCAAGCTTTTTGTTCTGGCGGCGTCAACAGACAAAGAACTTCGTCGAAGTGTTTTGGAGAGACTCTGAATGTAGAAACAAAAAAAAAATATATATATATATAAAAAAGAATGCCAGACACTTCTCACACCAAGACGGCGTCAGTTCAAGCCCGCCGTCAGCGTACTTGAGTCATGCCCCCGCTCCGGTACAGCGATCTGTCCGTCTGGTTTTTTCTTTTTGTCTGTCTGTCGGTGGGTCTGTTTGTCTGAATGAGTAGTAGCGTTCTGGCATTGGCAGTTAGTCTGCCATGAAATAAGAAAAATGAAAAAATGCACGCAGTAAAAATGAATAGTACATAGAGGTAACCATCAGTCGATACATGCTATACGCTGCTGGATCAGGTTTGGTGCGCGGAAGTGACACAGCAACGACGACGATGGCAACGACTGCAGCGGCCTCAGCAACGGCAAATACAACAAGCGACATTGACCTTACACCACTTCACATAGAAGCCAACACTAACAAGAACAAGAACAACATCACCACCACCACAACTTCCGACGCTGCCGCTGCTGCTGCTGTCGTGTTGTTGGTCGACGACGCTCGCACACAAAGCGTTTTCGTCATCAACGCCATCACATGGCATTGCCCAGTCCAAGTTCAAGCGCCGGGGTAACTGCTGAGCATGCAATTGATTTGATTGCGACGTGTGGTGTGGTGTGGCTTGCACTGTATGTATGATGGGGCAACGTGTGTAACGCACACGGGGTTGTCGGGCTAGAAGTGGGATTGATTGGGGTAGACAGGTAGGCGGTTG
Organism: Phortica okadai; assembly: GCA_034638295.1. NCBI lineage: Eukaryota > Metazoa > Arthropoda > Insecta > Diptera > Drosophilidae > Phortica > Phortica okadai. The sequence continues at coordinate 5,954,609 of CM067850.1, forward strand.
GTCAATCTGACGTTTGGAAGTTTTATATCACCACATATGAGCACATGGCAGTGGTTATTGTCCGTCCCCAGTCACTCAACTAACTGACTGTGTAATCCATTGTTCTCGTTCCTTGTGTTGCTAACGCCGCCGTCCACATTCAGTCCGTCGTTCTGACTATGTGACTCTCCTGTCGGTTTGTGTGTCTGTACGGCAGTCCAGCTGGGAACTCAAGCGGCCGACAGCAAATGCAGACACCTAAGGGTAAAGTCAGGTGAATAAAAATTTCATAAATGCATTACAAAAGCTACGGACACGCGAATTAACGCTATGCCACGCGATGCCCGCTGAGCTTATGTATATAGTTGAGAGTATATACAAACACGCATACATACAACTTTGTGCATATTAAGTTACTATAAAAGGTAACAATTATAAATTAAACAATTAAACTTGAAAATGCAACAGACGTTTCATTTTGTTGTTGTTGTTGTTGTCTGCTGCACTTAACATTGAATTTCGGGCATGACAACCCACCTTACTAGTAAATTAGCGCTGTCAACTTGCTCTCATTGCCAGAGACATTACGTCATTGCATATTTAAAACATTTTTTTCTCTTTTTGTTTATTTTTATTGCAAATTATTCAAAATTAATCATTTTTTTGGGTGTGTTGATAATAACGTAAGCACAAAAAAAAAAATGCTCTTGTCGCGAAAAAATTTCGCAGACAGCAGCAGCAGCAGCCGCCAACGATGACGTTATTGACGGCTGAAAAAGCGGGTAGAAGCAGACGCAGCAGCAACGCAACAACAACAACAACAACACACTGTCAAGTAAGCAAGCTGGTTGGTTGGCTGGCTGGCAGCATGCAGACAACAAAGGTCAGATCAGGTCACAATGAAAGGGCGTTGTACGCGCATTAGTGCCAAAAAGTAATCGTCAATCTTTGCAAGGCTTTCGTTCAGTTCTATATACTACACCTATGAAATGTATGTAAATAAAATCGGAAAGCTCATTAGTGAAATTGTTTCCCAGGTGATCTCGATTAGCTTGAAAGTATAGACAAATATTGATTTTTAAAATGAACAAAAATGCTGATATTGTAATTAAAAATTCATATTTTTTGTATTCTTTGTAATTTTAAAACCAAAATATTTGCATTCAATTTCCTCGCAGCTTTTACGTCATCGTATTGTTCACTGGTATTGCCGAACGACTACTTGTAACGATTGTTGGCGCCTGTAGCTATGCAGCAAATTTTTTTGCATGTACAGAACGATTCGACTCTAACATAGCGCCGGCGAAATTGGATCGATAAAGTCGTCTCGACATTTCTGCTCATACTTTTCCCATTACAAAGAAATCAAAGCGCCAGTGTGCGGGTCGTGTAACGAGCGGGCGAGTGAGCTAACGTGTGGGTGGTTAAATATGCCACCCTATTTATCAGCCAGGCTGGCAGGCAGGCAGGCAGACAAGCAGTGAGCCAGACTGAGTGAGTGAACTCATACCAGAACTGGGCAATGCGAGGCCAAACACCCTGTGACGATGTCGGTGTTGACGACTACGACGTATAACCGACGACGACGACGAAAGCAACGACAACAACGACGAGAAGTACAACAACGAACGCAGCCACAAAACGCACACAAAACAGTTAAAATGTTCAACCCTACAAATGCATGGAGATACGGGCGGGTAAAGAGTTGGTTGGATAGCTGGTTGATGAGTTGGTTGGGTTGATTCATCGGTTTGGGTGTTGGGTGTCAAGTTGAGCCTGCCGCAGTGTATTTTGCGTTGAGTCAGTGAGAGGGAATTGATGTGTATATGTTTATATGTATGTATATGCAAAATTGTACTTGGTTTGGGACTTGGATGCAGGTGTTGTTGTTGTTATTTGTGCCGCTAACGTCGTCGTTGCCGTTGTCGTTGTCGTAGCTATCTAGACTTGGTAGTCTTCGTTGTCGTCGTAGTCGTTGTCGTTGGCAAAACATAACCGTAACGTAACTAAATTCATATTGCCAGAATGTGAATAGACAACACGTCAGTGAGTTAACGGGTAGAAATGCGTGGGTTGAATGGACGCAAGAACGTTTGTTCAAAGGGTGCGCATACTCACTCAACCCTAACGTATGCTAGAATGAGAATCCTGTCTAGACGAACGCCTCAAACACGGGCGCGGGCACTTCTTGTTGTTGTCGTCGTCGTTGTTTTTGTTCTTCTTCTCTGGTTGTTACACGAAAAGTACACTCCATGCATGTGTTTTCCTGGGCATGGCAAACTTGGTCACCATAAATAATGCCATTGCGGCGACAGCGGAACTCAAAAGATTTAAATCTATAATATGCAAAAGAATAAAAAAAAAATAAAAAAAACAAATTTAATTAAAACCTTTTTTTTCTATTTTTCTTTTAATAACAACTTTACATAAAATATTTGCTATTTTGTACCTTTCTTCAGGTTATTTATTGACACGAGTGGAGGGCAAAATTGGTTCACCCGAAAAACCGCTTTCAGATTTGGGACTTATTTCATATCGCTCTTATTGGAAGGATGTTCTATTAGACTATCTATGCAATCGCACGGGTAATACATTGAGCATAAAGGATGTATCGCAGGTGTGTGTAATTTGTTTTTATTGTTGACTTACAAGACCTTGACTAATTTGTATATATCATTGGTTATCTTTTTAGGAAATGGCAATTTACTCATATGATATTGTTAGCACACTACAGTGGTTGGGCATGATGAAATACTGGAAGGGCAAACACATTGTCTTGAAGAAACAGGTAAAATTTTAGATTCAATAAAAAAACAATTGTCGTATTTATAATAAAATTTGATATTATTAAATTTTGCAGGATGTTTTGGATGAGTATGAGGAGCGCGTAAAACGGCGTGGTACCTTTCCGAAAATTGATGACTCCTGTCTGCGCTGGCAGCCATTTGTGCCGACACAGCCGAATACGTCGCCATAACCCAGATTGAAATACACAAAAATGTGTTTCATAGATTCTTCCTGATATACTAGAAAAAGAAATTAGTCTAAGATGTTTTAGTATTACTATTTTTTTTTTTTTGTTTTAGTATTAGGTATGTGCTGTAAGTAATTTGTAGCTAATTTATACTAGAGTATAGAAACACTTAAAATCCGAAAGTTTTAAAATTTAGATTATATCATATTATAATACATAGTTAAGCTAGGTTAACGACCTGTCAGTTGCCACTTTGTATTGGAGGCCACTTAATGTTAATTAAAGCAATAAGATACCAAATTATTTCAATTGTTTTTAAATTTTTTTTTTTAACTATCATAAACATTGTTGAAAGGATAAATTAGTTTTGCTGGCATTCAACAAATTTCAATTGTGTGAATCATTGGCCGCTTAGCCGGTACAAAAACTCAATGACGCCTTGAGAAACACGCAAAAGATTATACATATACATATATAAACCAGCTGCCAACAGCGAACACATCATCAATGCTGCCGTTGATAGTGGTTACTAAGCGCAATTCTTAAGACATGAGTCTGTCTACCTTTGGAGCAAGAAAAAAAAAAAAAAATAAATAAAGATAAAGCACCAACATCATCATCATCGACGACTCTTTGTTTAAACAATGTACGTGTAAACTTGACGGGAGAGGTTTGGTTGTCGATGCATGGCTTTTTCGGTATTGGTTTTTTATATGCACTCATACAACAAAGCTGAAACCAGATGAAGAAATGAACGAACTGCAAGTGAAAGAAAAAAAAAAAAAAACAACTCCGAGCACATTGACATTGTCGTTTGTCAGATACTCGCCGGCAAAGCCATCACGCTACACGCTCTCCACTCAACCACTCGCCAGTTGGTTCGCTCATTGAGATGCATTCCTCCACGCTTCACCTTGCCGTGCACCACGAAAAACCCAATCTCAGACTCAATCCTAGAGCCAAAAACCCAGCCCAGCCCCAATAAAAGTGCAGACAGACACATAGACAACAACGAATATGTCTTTCTTTTTTTTTTTTTTTTTTTGTTGCATGCTTGCGCTCCATGGTTATGGCCAAAAGCATGTGCAATAACAAAAAAAAAAAAAAAAAAACCGACGACATACGAAGTCAGCAAACGTCTCCCAGCTAAGCAGACTCGTCATCATGCAAGTATTGCAGCGCGAGTCAGACAAAAAAAAAAAAAAAAAATCGTACCCTCCCGCCGTCGCACACCTTTTTGAAAATGCGTTGTTCTCTCTCTCACTGAGTGATGATGACTGTGGTGTAGTTTTGGATCGGCTTAGCTCAGCTTGGCATGTTTTGTTGTTGGTGTTGGAGTACGGTGTCGGTTTGGTTCGTTTCGGAGCAAGAGCAGGAGAAGCAGCAGCTCTATAACAAAGAAAAACGAGCGAATGCACGAAACACGCATGTACGAATGGCAGAGTGCCTGTCTGGCTGTCTGTCTGTCTGGCTGGCTATGTGTTTTATACATTATGTGGGCAAGGCGTTGTAGGAAGCAGGAAGACAAACCGAACAGTGGCGTCCAAGTAACTATAGCGGATTAATAAACAAATGACCGTCAAATTACAATTAAACAATTCTCATTTATATTAAGTACAAAATCTTGACTGCTGTTTTAACACCTGTTATGTTAAAACAGATCATTATTTTTATGTCTTATTAAGCAATCATTTTTCCTTATTCTTATTTCAAAGCATATTTCCGATCTTTGTCTAAAAGTCAAAACAACTTGGTAATTACTATTCGTACCCATGTATCTGCCCCCTTAAGCGACCATTTACAACAACACTGCCTAGGCCAACAAAATGTATGAAGACGGGGTACGTGGAGTGTATACGAAACGTCCAATAAAAGAGACACAAAAAAAAAAAAAAGCGCAAGAAACGTACAAAAGATATGGTATGGTATATATGTATATATTTGAATGCATGAATGTGTGTATGTGCACAGAGGGACAGACGTTTTGTCATGTAGCAAAACAGCCGAGTTGAGACGAATGCGCACGAACGAACGCCGAGGAGCAAAAATACACGAAAATAATATCGCGCATTTTGGCTTTTGATTGAACGACAACGAAGCTTTCGCAGCATTTGATCTCTAACAGCCGGCGCGTGTGGTTCGAATTGTTCGGAAGGCAAACTTCATTGGGTAAAAATGAAATGTGTTGAACATACATTTCACATCTGTGCGCCTTGTGTGCTGTGCTGCTGTTGTTGCGTTTTATTAATAATAAAAGCACTGAAAATCATAAAATGAAAAAAAGGAATGAACTGACACTACTAGCAGTGAGTTAGTGTCTGTGTGTATTGTTAAATCGCGTACGCGTGTGAGTGTGTGTGTGTGCAAACATTTTTTAATTATTGCAAAATATAATTAACGCTATGCGTGTATAAGTGCAGAAAAAAAAAAAAAAAAGAATAACGTCGAAAACGGAAGTAAAAGAAGTTACAAATGAGCTAACCATATGATTAAAACCGAAGACGAGAAAAAAAAAATAAAAGAAAAGACGAACTGCCATGAAATCATGTTGTGAAATTCTAACCGGCAAAAGAAAAGAATGTTCGCGTCGTTACCAACGTTTGAAAATGGAATTTTTGCGGTGTTTTATAGTTAATAAAATGTAAAAGAAATAAGAGGCTTAGTAGAATGTCGTTGGCAAAGTAGAAGAATGAAAAAAAATGTCGTTTTTTAAAAAATATAATCGCTGAAAGTTTTATTTTTAGCGTTTTGATATCATGAACAAATGCTTTTTGCAGCTGTGTAGCTTGTATGTTTGTGTGTGTGCGTCGTCACCGTCATAGCCGCTTTTACCGTCTGTTGTTTCCACAATTGAAGCTCCCACAGTTTCATAGCAAGAGTGTCTGTCTGTCTGTCTGTCCGTCTGTCTGCCAGTGACGCAAGTAGAAGGCGAGAAGAGAAAGGAAGATAATTAAATATGTGACCGACCACAAATGCTATTTACTATTTAAATTTTGTTCAAGGGGTGAGGAGGCGTCGTTGAACTTTCTACCAATCATCGGCAGCACATGATTCCCAAAATTCGTTATTCCAAACGCTTTTTTTTTGTCTTTGAATATTACTTTTGCAAAAATAAGAAAGAAGAAGCAAGAAAAAAAAACAAGTAAGATAAAACTTGCCCAGACATTCAAATGGGTCGTCGTCGTCGTCGCTATCGCACGACAAACCGTCGACTTTGCTTTAACGGCGGCAAAGACTCCCGGCGTCCGACATTCTTACACACACACACACTCACACACCCATACATATGTTCATAAATAAGCGAAGAGAGCGTTTTTGCATACATTCGCTGAATGCTCAGAACGTGACGGCAACGATCGCGCACTCACACATATGCAGATCAATGAGCTTTCAATAGCTGTGTGTTTTTTCAAGAATTTTCGTCAAAGCTGGTTTTCTGCATGCATGGCAGACGGACGCACACGTTTGCAAATTCTTCTTCGGCCAGGGTTAAGGGCGTCTGTCTCCGCATAGAAGTGCATGTGACTTGCAGATTGCAATTGACTTTTCAAGTCGTACTCTCAACCGCATGCACGTTTACGTTTTGCTCTTACGAATGTGACGGAATGAAGAAAGAGAAGAAAAAATGCGGCAGCAAATAAAATTTTTTTTTTGAGGTTAGATTTGCCCCACCCAAGCTGAAAAGACGTAAGAAAAAAAAATTATACGCACTCACATAAAGCAGTTGTCTCTTGCCTTAGGTATTCATATATATATGTATATACACGTATGTATATCTATTAAACATATGTACATATATACTCAATTTCACTTAGCGCAGAAGTTCGGTCCGTTCGTGCCGCCGCCGCTCACACGACATTCAAAATTTGCAATTATTCACGGCTCCGGTTCATTCGCGCGTTGATCGTGACACATCACATTCGGCAGCGACAACGACTGCGAAAGCTCGCATAAAAAGCAGTCAGCCAGCCATTCAGTAGGAGGCAGAAGACAAAAGACGAAACAGTTGATGAGCGGCGAAGCAGTTGAAAGAGAATGGCAAACCAAGCAAGTTCATTATTCGCGCACGAAATTTATGATCCAACCAACAAATTTATAAGCCAAACTAAATAGCGAACAAACGTGAAAAAGGCCACATTTCGTGTCGTTATTTAAAAAAAAAAACTTGAAATTTAGCCGCTCGTTAAATTTTTTTTTTTGTTAATTTGGTTTTTCTTTTATTTTTGACGATTTTTTTTTTTTTTTCGTCGGTCGACGGCAAACACGCACGCATTGTACGTACATGAGAAAGAAAAGAGAATTCGCGAATGTAGTGGGGCACGTGTACGTTGTTGTACGCATGTGTTTGTGAGAGCTTAAACTTCAGAGAGTATATTATTTGTATGTGATTGCACACACAGCCGGTCATTTGCGGCTTTTTATTATTGGGTATGAGCGAGTGCGCGAAAATATGAGAGTGTATAAGCTTGAAAAGAGTGCAAATGTGGTACAAGATCGATCTACAATTTTTGTACGTGTTCGCCTCGCCGGCGGTAGTCATGGTGAGCCGATCCGATCCGAGTCGCCTGTCTATTCACTCTTTATTATTCAAGCGAAACGAGTCGGTTGGGACGACGGACGCGCACGATTGTGCTTAGTAACAGTGATGAGTTGCCAAAGTGCGAAACAAAAAAAAAATAAAAACAATTTGCAAAAATTGCAGGCGAGCGTTTTTTTTTTTTGTTTTTGCTCTTGTTTTCTTCAATATTTTCTTTACAGCATTTTCAAATATAGAATATCAGGGTTTTGCATTCGTGTTGACTGGCGATTGTCGACTGCAACTTGTCTGCATTATGACGACAGCGGGTGACGGCAGCGATAATCGATGACGTCACATCCTGCGATTGTGCTAACGGCCTTTAGCACGTAAGCCATAAAATGCGATTTTCCATGAAATCGCAAACGAGTGAGCATTATAATTTATATACTTTTGTGACTAATTTACATGACCGATTTTGGAGTTTTGTATAAAAAACTTAAATTTACAGCGCAGCACTTCGAACGTTGAAAACACATGATTTTTCGTCATCTGCTGTCTTCTCTCAGTTGCAAGAAGAGAGGTCGTGGTAGCGGAAGAGAGCTTGCAAACACAACTTTAAAGTACGAAGAGCGACGAAAAAGGAAGCCAGAAAGAATTAGTTAAACAAAAGAAGCAAAAAAAAAAAAAAAAAAAAGCAGCAATGGCTGGCGGCGGTGTTTTCTGCTACACTTCTTTGTATTGGTGCACTCAAGTTGGTCCGATCTTCGTGCATTTGTGTGCGTGCGTCTTACTGCTGCGCTCACTGTAGCATCAACGTTTTATATCTATTTCTGATGGTGTTCGTTCCAGTCTTGTGTGCTTTTGTTTGTGTATGTGTGAACGCATGAAGTCATCGTCGTCGTCGTCGACACAGATCGTTAACCTTAAAACTTGATGTGCCGCAGTCACAAGGTCGTTTCCTTGGTGTGCTACCTCAACGGCGCTGGAACAAATCATGCTGATGGTATTTTTGCACTTGCGTTTGCGGCAAACTCCATAGTAATTGGAGCTTTGTGACATCTGGATCATTGTAGTTATTGGAGTCTTATTGCTTGTCTCTTACTGCGCGCGCTAATCAGAGACCAAGGCTATGTTTTTGATACAGTCAGGTACCTGAAGTAGCGCGCGTTGTGTTGGACGCAACCACTCTAAGAAAATTACTGAAGTACAGAAATGTTTTTAATCAACAACCGTTCATGTCTCCCATGTCTATTGTACTTCATCAGGTGCTCTGGTGATCTGTTACCCGGCACATGTTGAAGTACATTCAATATGCGGTGATATCCGTTGAATGGTTTAATTAGTTTAACAAAAAATAATCATATGCAAAATATATTCAAATGTAACTGTAAATGTAAAGTAATAAATTGTCTTTGTGGATTGGAATGTATTCAAAATAAAACGGTTAAATTGGAGCGTGGCCAGATATATCTATTCTTTTGATCTTTAAGGGGAGGAAAAAACACGGTTTTATGAATATGAATTTTTATAAAGTCGTTCATAAATGCAAACTTTATTTTCATCACGATTCGTGCATAATTGTCGCAACCTTCTGCAAACTGCAATCAGAATCTAGTTTTAAAAATTAATAATAAGTGGTGTGAGCTTCCAGCTACCATAAAAGCTTGATAATGTTGAAATTGAAATAATGAAATTTGAAAAAAAAATGAATACGAATTTCTTAATTCGAAAAAAATCTAACTGAAATTGCCTTGAAAGTACTGGATGGCTTCGAGTCGCACTGAGCTTCGAGGGCAATTGAGCTTGGTCAATATGCGTGACTCCCAAGAATTCGCGTTTGTTGGAATTGTGACCACTGGTTCAATAAAGTATTACCATTTCAATTATTTTAAAGGGCTCCACTTATTAAAACCTTGATAATGTCGTATGAACAGTCCCTCTATAAATCCATAAGTAATAATAAAGAACGGTCACCTTGAGGTCGTCATACATTTTATGCGTCTGGCAACACTCTGCTTTTTGACAGCTGCTTCGTGTACTGTGAATGTTGACACAAGAAAATAGCAAAAACACGCGTCGATTTTTTTATTTTTTAATAATAATGAAAAAAAAAAAAAAATGAATATTTTATTTAATTTTTAATAGTAAAATTTATTTAGGGGATTTTGGTTAGCATTTAGGGGGAAAAGTTATTGATAGTTGGTAACACTGAGGGAGAACCAGTTTTGAAAGTTGGTAACACTGAAAACTGAAAACACTTGTCGTATGACCTAGCTGTCTTAAGGTCGGTCGCAGTAGGAGAGAATTTCTTAATAATATTTATCAACGATTTTCGAAGCTTTAAACTAAATTTGAAGTGTTTTTAAGCATTTTGACAAGCAGTGATAACGAACAAAACCCAGAGTCCTAAAGCCACCACTCGAATTGAATAATTTGTGAGAAAATGTTACGTTCCATTGCGACCCGAAACGAACTCTTCGCATTGCGATCTGCGCTCTCGAAAACTAGCCATAAAGCTGCGGTGCGAGTGCTTGGCACACAGCTAGTCGTCCAGCGCCGGGCGCTCCAGCAATTGCGGTAAGTTAGGCACGGGTGGTCAGGTGTTTGCACTTGTTTCAATGCATCCTGTTGAGCTGCAGTGGCTGCAAGAGCGTCAGCAACATCATTTTAGGTTAGAAATCTGTTGTGTAATAATATTGCAGATTTGTGGCGTTGCCGTCATCACACGATTTGGGTTGTTGATGGTGGCGAAGGCGACGCTAGTGAATGACCGTGGAGCAATTCGATGTGTCTATGTATGATGTGCGTGTGATATATGTGTGCGTGTGCATGTGCGTATGCGTGATGCTCATAATTCGAATGAATGATTGAGTGTTTAACAATCGCATGATGAGCGTGTGTGTTGTGTGATAATGCCTGATAACGCAAGCCGATTTAGTGTTTTTCGAACAATTTTCGTAAATTATAGTTGTGCATGGCAGCTGTTTTGTTTACATTGATTGTGTGAGGTGTCCAGCTGATTTAAGCGTGCATACAAATCATCCGATATTAATTCTGATAACAATTCAATTGTTTTCTAAATAATAACGACTAACTAACTTCTACATCCCAGATCCCCTCAGCACAATGGCAGCTTATTTGATAAATCGAAAACTATACAATCCTGGAATTGTACTAACTATGCCCGTGCATACGCAAGTTACCCCGATCACATTAAGGTGCCACTGCCGGCGCTCTCACCCACCATGAATACCGGCAACATTGTTAGCTGGGAGAAAAAGGAGGGCGACAAACTAAATGAAGGTCAGTCAATAAGCTTTGTGTTATTTTATAGGAAATTTAACTTTGAACATTATGCTTAGGTGACCTTTTGGCGGAAATTGAGACCGATAAGGCAACGATGGGCTTTGAGACACCTGAAGAAGGTTACTTGGCAAAGATTTTGATACCAGCTGGTGCAAAGGACGTACCCATTGGAAAGCTTCTATGTATCATCGTTAGTAATGCAGAGGACGTTGCTGCCTTCAAAGATTTCAAAGACGATAGTCCAGCTGCAGCGCCTGCAGCGGCAGCAGCAGCACCACCACCACCGCCAGTAGCCGCTGCTCCGGTACCAGTTGCTGCGCCACCAGCTCCCGTTGCTGCACCAGCACCTGCCGCAGGTACACCTTTAACTGCTGTTGAACAACGTGGCGAACGAGTATATGCAAGCCCAATGGCCAAAAAGCTTGCGGAAGCTCAGAAGCTACGCCTCGCTGGGCGAGGTTCAGGTGTTTTCGGCTCTATAAAATCCACTGATCTTGCAGGCATGGCGCCGGCTGGAGCAGCTCCCAGTGCGGGCGCTGCACCAGGACCAGCGCCAGGCGCTTCGTATGTGGACATCCCGGTCACTAATATGCGCGGTGTTATTGCTAAGCGTTTGTTGGAATCGAAAACGACAATCCCACACTACTATGTCACAATGGAGTGTCAAGTTGATAAGGTGAGTGTGCGAGTGTAAAAAAAAAACAACTCAATTTTATTATAATGAATTCGATTTCTTACAAAACAAAAACAGCTTTTGAAATTCCGTGCTCATATCAACAAGAAACATGAGAAGCAAGGAGTGCGTGTGTCAGTTAACGACTTCATTATCAAAGCAACTGCGACGGCATGCCGCAAGGTGCCCGAGGCAAATTCCTACTGGTTGGGCACAACCATTCGACAGTAAGTTATTATGTGAGCTTAACAAGTTTCATTTACAAATGCTTTTACTGTTTTTCAATTTGCAGATTTGACAACGTTGATGTGTCGGTAGCCGTGTCGACGCCTGGTGGCCTGATTACGCCCATTATCTTCAGTGCTGATCGCAAAGGTGTAATTCAAATCTCAAAAGAAGTCAAGGAACTGGCAAAGAAAGCCCGCGACAACAAACTGAAACCAGCTGAGTTCCAAGGCGGCACTGTTAGTGTGTCTAATTTGGGAATGTTTGGTATGATTCTGATTCTGATACACATATCGCTTATTTATAAATGCATTTTGCACGCGCACACATTTTTTTCCTTGCAAGCTTGTGCAAACTTTCAAGCGATCATGTGTCGATGTTGTATTAACTCAAGTTTCGCATGTCTAAACGAACACATTCGGCAATATGATATTGTGCATAATGCATTTGAGAATTGGCGCCAAATTGTTTTTATTTCGATCAATTAAATAAAACTGTTGCACTCTTTTAGGTGTTAGCAATTTTGCCGCCGTGATTAACCCACCACAATCACTTATTTTGGCAATTGGTACGACGGTCAAGAAACTTGTTGCCGATCCCGATAGCTTGAAAGGGTAAGTTTGCCTTTTATTTTGTTGTTTATGAATGAATACATTTAACATGATTTTTTTGATTTCAGTTTCAAAGAAGCCAATTTCATTACTGTCACAGTCAGCGCAGATCATCGAACTGTTGATGGCGCCGTCGCAGCGCAATGGCTTCAACACTTCCGCGACTACATGGAAGATCCCGCCAACATGATTGTTTAAAGTGTATAAATTAAGATTGAAATTAATAACATCATGTACGACTCATTCAAACGTGCAAAGAAGAACCTTACGTCAACGACCGTGACACGAACGACAAAGACAAAGACGGCGACTACTCCAACAATGACTACAACTACGAATATAACGACACTTTTCGGCTGCCTGACTTGCATATACGTAATATTAGTTTACAATGCGATGCAAATACCTTAGACCAACCAAGCAACTAAACAAACAGAACAGATACATTTTAATTTTTAGTTTAATATATACAATATATATTATATATTTTATAATTAACCCAAAACTGTATTCTTTGCAATATTCATGTTTTTGGTAATTGTATAGTAGTCTGGAAATATGTGAATTTAGATCAATTATTGGCGATGTATAGAGAATTATGATGCTATCTAATTTTATAAGAGTAAGCAACCAAAGCTGGCTGGCGTGGGCGCAACGAAGTAAAGTTGATATTTATTAAAAAAGATATGAAAATTATGCACACACATACTCATTTCAATACACTTAAATATATTAGTAAACTATTAAAAAGCTTAAAACAAATATTTGATGTAAAAAAAAATAAAATTTAAATGAAAAAAGTCAAGCGCCAAAAGTAAAAAGTTGTGGCTTTTGTAAACTCAAAAAAGCAAGCGTTTAAATAAAGACAACACTAGCCATTTGAAATTAAACTGAAAAAAAAATTAAAAATCGCCTTATTAATTATCATTATTTCATTTTATTGTATCATATAAATTTAACATAATTTGTTTATTGTTTTTGGTTTGCTAACGACTACTAAATTATCATTTACATTGTAAATAATGCAAGAAAAAACAAAGTACATGAATCATAACTAATTTGTTCACCACTCAGCTGGACCCATTTCGCTCCAGGCTTTAACATAATCCGCTTGTGATTCCAATGCCGGGAACCAATCAGCGCCGCCGTAGTTAATTTCCGGTTGAGCGCCCTTGTAATTGGCCGGCAGTATGGCGGGATCAAGGAATTTATGTAGAGATTTCATATCGCTGCCATGGAAATGCATCTGTCAAATAGACACAAAAAGGGTAATTAATATAAATTCATTTCATTTTCATTGCTTTAACGACTTACTCTCTTGTTTAGCTTCTCGCGTACGAAGGGCTTGAAGAGTGTCCAAACCATCTTGAAGATGAATGGCTGCTTAACGAAATGTACTTCCTTCATGCGCAACGGCATTGCATCCTGTATGAATGTGAGCAAACGTTTCGAGAAGCTGGGCGAGAGCGCTTTAACTTGTTTCATTGCGAGACCATCAAAGTCCATAATGCAGACAACGCCACGGATTTGTGTCTCTTCTTCGCGCTGTGCGGCAATGTGTACCATATAGAGCATACGGAAGACATCATCGGCGGGTATCTGACTGGGATCCCAACTTTGTCCGCAGTTGACGATCAGCACACGACGGCCATGTTGATCACAGTTCTTGAGTACATTGATGACGCCGCCTTTGGTGAACTTTTCGTGCAGCTGTTCGATGACCAGACCATGGACGAGCGATGCATATTCTTTGCGGAAGTTTGCGGTCGTTTTCATCTAATCAATATCATAAGCATAATAATTATATTGGAAGCGGTAAGTCATAGCAATGAGTTATGAGTTTTATCATGGTAGTATAATTTTGGCCATAAAATCGTTTTCAGTTTCATTTCTTTCAACTTTTTCTGATAAGCATTTATGACGTCCACTTTATTTATTTCAGCCAAAAGGCGTACTTTAACCCTAAAACGTCAGGCTTAGTGGTGCGACCGCCACGTATCTGTGATGCCTTCGGCGGCATAATGTATTATTTACTTGTTTGCTATGTACTATCGAGTAGTCTATATGCCTAAGAAAATCGAACACAAAGCAAGCAAACCAAAACGTCGGCCGACCGACGACATACGATCGAGTCGCTTATCGCCAGAAATTGTGTCATTGAGTTCAAAAGCGTATCAACTTTGATGTATTTTAAATGTCTGTTCATTTCGATTTTATTTTAAATCTTTTTATTTAATTATATATTTTTATTCTCGATTCAAAAGATTCTTTGTGTTCGACAAATACTATTTAAAGTCTTTCTTTAGTTTGAAACAGAAAGTGTTTTTGTTTAAGGGTTTTAATTGGTATGGATTTGAAAAGCATTTATAGTTGTCGAAGCCAAGCATTATCTACATAGCTTCTACATATGCAACTATGTTGATTTTTGTATGAATATTTGTTTGACGGCTGAAAGTTCTATGACGAAATTCTACAACTGCTGAATTGAAGATCGGAACACTTTCATGAAATTTTCAAATGTTTTCTGTTTTCGAATTTATACTTTTTACAATAATTTTTGTATCTCAAAATGAAACTTACCTTTTCTAGTGCACTTTTTGGATAAAAATGACATGCGCGCAGGAATATTATAAGGAATTCATCATCATCTCGGTAGTTGATCTCAGGTGTGGCATGCAATAATTCTCTCAGCTCTTTTACGGCCACTGCTTTCGCCTCTTCGGTTTCATTCAGCTCATTTTTGGCGATTTCGAGCGTTTCCGGTTTTAGGTAACCAATGCGTAGATTGAACGCCTCCTCTTGACTGTTGACTGACATTGTGCTGTTGGTTGAAGAACTTTTCTTGGTTAATCAAATGCTAACTTTTTTGACATGTAACTTTTGGCATATAAATCACGACTAATAGAAAAAAAAAATGACAAACGTGAATGCGTTTTGAAAATGCAAAAAATTGCAAATAATAAACGAATAAACAAACTAAACGTGCTTAATTTGTTTAAATTAAGACAATTTTGCACTTTCAGTCAACAGACCCGCCCCTTCGGCACTAAAGTGCTGTTATTACCTGTTGTGTGTTTATTTTGTGTATTAATGCCCACTTTGTTTAAAAACAAATTGATTCCAATTGAAATTGCGTTGCGTTTGTGTAAGCAAATCTATTAAATTATTAATTCTGCTTTTACTAGTTTTAGTTACGGGCTCTTGGCCAGATCAGTCAGTATTGTTAGTTAAATATGCAGCTGCTTCCTCGCGGCTCGCATTACTCGACTCAACTGAAATTTCGTTTGCGCTTGGAGACCCTTGTGAGTTATTATTACTTGTAGTACGCCGTGCGGCTTGTCAAGTGTGTTGTGTGCTATCAAAAGACGCTGCTGCCGAAGCTGACTTTGACTTCGACTTCGACTTATGCGTTTAACGATTGCGGCGCTGTCGCTGTTGTCTTCTACGACAATCGACATTTTCGACTTTGTCTGTATTTGGTTTGTGTTCTACAAGCGCTTATCTCAAATGAATTTTGAGCGTTCTTTTGGCTTTATTTCGGTTGCTGACTCTTTGAAGCATATACATATATATGTATGTCTGTATGTGTGTGTAAGCGAGTGGCAGTTGACAAACATTATGCATAATATTGTCGCCTTTAGTGCATTTGCAAGACTTTTTGACATTAAAGTTGCCATTTGTGTTGTTGTTGTTGTTGTTGCTAGTGTATGTTGTTCATTCACCTTAGCTGCCCTTCGACATTGCCATGATCATTGAGATTCTGGCAAAAAAGCCAGCGTAGAAACATTAATGCCATTATGCTGTGCCCTCCTTTTTGTTGTGTTAGCTTGAACTTTGTATCTTGACTTGTTTTCACTTGCTGTAATTTTGAATTGTCGTCGTCTTGTTTTGTTTTTTTTATTTATTTTATTTTATTTAAGCAAAACGCTTGTATAAATTAATTTTATGCGCGACACATGATTTTATTGCACGTTGTTCGGCAATTTTTTCATTGTCAAATGAAATAAACAAAATACAGTATAAAAAAGAAAAAAAAAAAACAAATTGAAATCAAAATAGTTTCTAATGAAATGGTTAGAAAAACAACAAAAAAGGAGAGAAAAACAAGCTCAGGTGTTAAGCAGAAACAATTGGTTCATAGCGCACGCCGAACTTGACATCAACTCAAATGATTTGATGAGCCAAGCCGAATGTTAATAAAAACATTAATTATTTTCGTATAAATCAGATATTTGACACATTTGATTATCGACAAATGTATCTAGAATTGCTTTGTTTTGGTTTTTGCTTTGCTGTTTTGTATTTGCCGATAAAAGATGTTGATGCATGAGTGATATTTAAAAGAGATAAAGAGATAAATCATTGAAAAAAAACTGTAGCCTACTTTGTAACGGTTTGCAGAAATTAGATACTAAGATGACAAAAATGTCGTCTAAGTTGTGTCACAAACGCCTTCAATATGAGCAGCACATAAACAACACACACACTCACACATACATACACATCAATTTTATATTTATTGCTAATACAAAGTTCAAATTTTTAACCGATAATGAAAAACACTTTCAGCTCTTGCTACACTAATACACACGTACGCTCTCACGAACTTTCAGTCACACACACACACACTCAGACGCTCTCAAACATTTGAAATAATCATAGTTTTTGTCTTCTTCTTTGTAATCCTTATCAGCATTAACATTGCAACTTTGAAATTTGTCTCTCTTTCTCTCTTTTCAATTCTGCCGACGCAAGCGTTGCCGCACTTGTTGCGCTGCCGCCGACGCCGTCGCCGCCGCTGAGCCAATGATCTTTTTACTAAATTATCGTTGTGTTGTTGGTGTTGGTGTTGGTGACGAATTCATCGATCAAAATACAATATGTGAGAAATTTGAACGTTTCGGCGTCGTGTGCGCGTCGCACTGCTTTCTTAAGGGTGGTGGGGGTGCTTGATATACTTTTGCATGCAAAATGTTGTTGGGTTGTCAGGTGGTAAATTTAATTTTCAGTTGTTTTACACTCACTTCGTTAGTGTACAATACATTAAAATGGAAATTATTACAGGAAAAAAAAAGTTTATTTAATATCGAAATTAATTTCGTTGTTGTTCTTATCATAAAACATATAATTTTTTATTTGACGAACGTGTGTTTTTTAGTAACACTCAGTTACTGTTCACGCTTGTTGTTGTTGTTGTTGATATTGTTATTGTTATTATTGTTTTTGGTGTTTTACTTATATTGCGTTTTTATTTCCTTTATGTTGTTTCTTTGTTGTCATTGCCGAGTTGTTATTGTTTTGTGATTTTTCAATAGTAGCAGAGCGTATTATTGTTGTTGCTGCTGCTATTGTTGTTGTTTGTATTTGTACTTTATATTCACATATTTTGTATTTATAGGTTTATCGTACACGCTGTGGAAAGAAACGAGGTTTTAGTTGCTGTTGTCATAGGGCAAAGTCTATGCATTTCAATTTGTTTTTGTTTTTGTTTTTTTCTTGCATCGAACAAAGGCGATTTTGAACTTGCTGTTCAGCTGAGTTGTCGACTTGTCGTTGGCGTTGGCGTCGTTGCTTCCTTTGAGTGATAAAGCACAATATTTTTTTTTTCTAAACTAATTTGCTTTTAAATATGTCACACGATAGTCGTCTGACATACATAAGCTCCTCTATTTGCGAACGAAATGAGTGACAGTCCTCAATTCGCAGACAAGTTGATTAAGGCAATCATTTCGATCAAAATCTTGATACTCTTTCGGCATGCTTGACTTTCTCATGTTTGTGCACCTGCTCAGGTGCTAAATAAGTATTCATAAACTTGATAATCTCTCGCTTAGTTAAATATATTTCTCGAACTAATCTTATCAGTTCTTAACAGCTCGTAATATATGTACATATGTATGAACAAAGTTCAAATGATTTGTCAATCAAATAGTTAGAAAAAGACCACACGCGGCTTATCTTTTTTTTTTGCAATGTATTATATCATTTGTACATATATCATTGGTTTTTACTACTAAGCCAACGATGATGATTAAAGAGTAGAGCGATTAGCGTAGCTGATAAGCTATAGGAAATTTACAAGGTCAATTAGGTTTAAAGAATTCCACTTGATAGTTTTCTTATATGAACAAAGCTTGTGTATCTAAAAACCGCAGTTAGTATTAATTTTGCTCTGTTTTAAAGATTTCATTTAACGGTACATTCCCACATTTGTTATTACATACAATATAATTTTGAACTTTGTAAGTAATTAAAAATAAAAATAATAAACTTGTCAATAAAAAGTAACTCCCCTTAAAGCATAGCTCAGTGGAAATGCTTTGAACTTGGTGTCAGCACGTACGCCTCTTTTAAAGATACTCGTTTGGGAATAAAGTTGACTTGAAATACGAAAAGTTAAACAAAACTCAACGCCAAAGTGGTTAAAGAGCGCCAATAAAACATATATAATATATTTTTTTTATCTTGCTTAAAAGTTGACAGTTATCGCTGAAAATGAAGATCATTTGGGTTATAGGTGTATATCTAATTTCTGAGACTTTTGACCGACCACTAACCCAATAAACTATTATATTTATTTTTTTAAATCAGAATTTCAAATCTAAGATCAAATATTGAAACAGTTCTTATATCGGCGGACAATTTTAAAGAAAACTTATGTACACATTGTTTATCCGTCAGGTTAAATTTATTAATTAAAATTTAATACCACAAAATACGCCTCCATCTGCATTGTTGCCCATCAAAAACCATTAAAGTGAAATTTTGCCAAATTTCTCATTTTGAAGCAAATTTTCTAGAAATATTAAACAATATTTAAGATTTTTGGAGCAATCCAACGCCCATCGTGTTTGTAGGGTATTATTTTCTCAATAATACTCAAATATTTACCCTTACTGGTTTGTTTTTATTTTGATATTACATATGACAAAGCAATGACAATGATCCCTCCAAATCGTTTGCTTATACACTTGGCTGAGCTATTTTTTTTTAAATATTTTACATAATTGAAATGCCCTTAATTAATCAATAAAAACAATTTCTTTATCTTTATAACATTTTTACTAATTTTTTAAAATTTTTTTTGTGTTTTGTCAAATATTTATGGCTTCATTTGTGTATTAATATTTTGATAAGCGTGAAGAAAATAATTCTTTTGATAATGACAATTATGAAATTCGACAAATTCATTATTTTCACACCTGCTGGCGAAAAATTTCAAGTCAAGTAACTGATGTAATTTTGCTAAAAGTACAACACAGAATGAACTTGAATTTTCTTAAAATGCTAACTGCAAATTTTATGCATTTTTTAAGACTTTTTTTTTACTGCTTAAGTAAGCAATTGAAAATGAGACAAAACGTGCAAAATTACCATGAAAATTTTACACATACAAATTAAACTTTCAGGGATTAATGAAGCGTGGCAAACTTTAATGCTTGTGGGTTATTTAACATAAGCTTTGGATCTGTGATAATTTGGTTGATTGATTGATTGATTGATATGAATCATTTTTTTTTAACAAAGGCGTTGTACAGTTAGAAAAACATTGAGAGAATGCCGCAAATGTTTAGAGAGTGTAAAAATCGATCGTATTTATATTGTTTAACCCATGTTGTGCCCTTGGGGTAATTTTGAGTCATTAATTGAATCTGAAAAATTATTGTATTAGATTACAATTTTAATCTATAATCATTTAATAAAAAATAATGGTTTTTTCTTCAACAGTTTGACTATTTTTGGTCGCTTTTTGCTTTTTTTTTCAAGAGTATTTTGAGTTGAGTGTCAAAAATATTTCACCGCTCACTTTTTTAGCTCTCATTTAAATTTTTGCTTTATTATCTTAACCGTTATTGAGCGCTTTTGTCAAGCAACAAACATAACGTTTACTAAATTAACTCCAAACTAGACTTGGCCCTCTTGTTTAACTATTTTGCGCTCATTCACGCTCAATGCGCTTATGCACTGCATACGCTCAACAAAAAACAATAACAAAAAAAACAAAAAGCTTTGCCTTTATGGATTTTTTAGCGTAAAGCTTTCTTTCTTTTTCTTGTTTTATCACAACGTTCGGCAACTCTACAAATTCTTCGCACATTCATTGAAAGAGCTGAAAAGCTCGTTTGCTTCTTTTGTTTACTGGTTAAGCTCGACTTGCCGCTTTAATGAATTTCAATTTTAAGTCAAAAGTAGCTGCGCGTAGTCAGTTTCAACTTCAGAGATACTTTAGACACGGTGCTATTTAGACGTGTATCTTAACGAAAAACGTGTGCTTGCCTTGCCTTTTGCTGTGCCAAAAAAAAAATAAAACAAGAGAATAAAACAAAAACAAAACTTTTAAAAAGAACGTGCCGTACTTTTTATTTAAACTTCATCCTGCTGGCAGTTTCAAACAATCATCATAAGAATTTCCTGGTGAACATTACAAAACGCGAACGTGTGCAAAAGATACAAAAAAAAAAAAAAAAATCAACCAATAAGAAGAAAAACAACTGAAAAGCCAAAAACAAATTCAAAGATATTTGTTTTTTTTTTTGTTTATTTGATTGAATTAACATTTTTGTCGGGTAAGTTTAACAAACTCAGCGCATGTTTGTGTGTATCTATGTATGTATGTATGTATGCTTTTATGCACGTATGTTTGTGTAGTTGAGTGTTTGTTAAGATTTTCGGCTCAATGTGACAACAACAATGAAGTCTTTGATACGTGCTGAAGACGCATTGTCCGGCTTGTTGTTATTGTTATTTGAGACATCATATATTTTGTATTTATTGCGGTACATGCGAATGTTTCTCTACATCTCGTCTCGCTCACGCCTTGCCTTGCCTTGCCTTGTCTTCACTTTCGTTGTCAAACTCCAGCATACACACACACATACATATGTATGTTGCCATATGCTCGCTTCCTCAGTCGCTCACTCAATCACTCCCAATGCTTTCTTGCTGTCTTTCTCGTTCGCACATAATGCGCTATTTCAATTACTCTGGTGGAGTGACGTTGCGTTGCTTCGCGTCACGTCATTTGGCATGGCGTTGCGTCGTTGCGCATGCGTTGCGCTTTACTTATTTACGTTATTTTTACTTTACTGACACACTTTTGTGCGGGTTTCACTCCCGGCGAGGGGTGGAAAGTGCCAACGGCAGCTGATGTCCGTCTGACTGACTGACTGACTGGCTGCCTGTAGTAAAACAATTACCGCTAGAGTATTTCGTAAGACAGCAGCAACAATAAATGTAAAAATAAGCAACAAAAAATAAATAAAAGTTTAAAAAAGTGCACAATGTACATTAAAAATAATCGTAAAACAATGAAAAGAAAACTAGTTGAAGTTTAATTGACAACAACAACAACAACAAAAAGTATTTGAAAAAAAAGTAACTAACGAGTGCGTAGAAAAAATGTATTTAGATACTTGAACTCATGTGCGCTGCAAAGTCATATTACATATTAAAAGTTTGCGTTTCACACGAACTGATTTTGTTATTATAATTTTGTGGTTGTTGTTGTTATTGTAATTACATATATAATATATATATATATATTTTTTTTTTTGTATTTTACTGAACCAACGCAAGGTGGGTGAATTAGTAATAAATACAGTGACAACAACAACAATTGTTATAGAGGCAAACGAACCAACAAAAGCAAAAACGCTTCATGCATATTGAAGAGCTAAGTGACAACAACAACAATGAGATTAAAATCGTCAAGCTGACAGTGCTAATGACACCGCCAACAATGACCAACGTAATAGAAATACATACATATATATGTATGTGTTTGCTTTTATAAAGAGCTGACATTTTGTACCTGACAAGCTGTTCGCACTAGTTCAGACTTATTCGTCATGATCAACGAAATGTTATGCTATTCTAGTTCAGTAGGTCTGCAACCTTCATGTGGTCGAACGACTGACGGGCTGACTGACTGACTGAGAAGCAGAAGTTGCAAACTTGACACCTCAAAACCAGTTCAGCATCTTTTGCGTCTTATTTGCACAATCTTTTCATAACGTTGAAGGATACAAGTGTAGGCGATTTAAAAATTGTGTATACGAAACAAACTTGTCAAGTTAAATAAAAGTTAACCTTGATTTCTGCACAATTTCAGCTGCGATACAAGTTTCAAGTTGTCCAACTTGAAGAAGACAAAAATTGAAAAGTGAAATCGTCTCTTGAAAAAAAAAAATAAAAATAAATGCTATAATTGTAATTGGTTATATTAAAAAATACCTCATCCTTACAAAGTGGCGTTGTTGTTATTGCTTTTTATGTGTCTTCGTTTTCAACTTGAAAAGCAATAATGAAAAGTGAAATTGTCTTTTAAAATAGTTAATTGCTCTTTGTATGTATCTCATTCAATTATCGTATGTTTTAATATCTTTATATGCGTGACCCTTTCATTGTTGCTTTAGAATTTGTTGTATATCTCTTGTTATTTTCATTTCCGTTGTGAAGTTTATCGGAAATAATTAAACGAACTTTCATTTTTATTAGTTTTGTAGGCAAGAATTGACAACTGATAATGAAACAAAGAAATTGTTCTGCAAATATGGAGATTTTCTTCTTTATTCAAAGAAAGTGTAAAGATTTTTATTTATGATTTGTTGAAGATCTTATATAGGATGTAAGTTTATATTGATTTATTTGAAATATTTATTATATTCCAATTTTGCTATGCCCAATCTTCAATTTCAACATATTCCGGTTTAGTATGTTCTAACTTATCTAACTCTGCTATTTTATTTTAAAATTATACCTTTAAACTTAACTTTTTTTCATAGATTTTTTATTTCTTATTTTCTAACTTTTTGGAAAAAACACATAAACAAATAAGGTGATTACTTTTGCTCTTCTTGGCATGTAGTTCAATGTTTACCTTAGAACAACGAACCAATGTTCAAACACGAGGGTCACTCTTAATATTTTGATGCCAACATCTAACATCTCGTTGAAGCCTGGCTCAAAGTGTAAGTAGCGACCCTCGTTGTCTCTATTCAAATTGCTGCTATAAAAAAATATAAAAACTGCCGAATCATATCCGACTTAGTCAGTTGTTTTAACGGCTTTTTTTTTTTTTATTTTTTTTTATTAGCATGTGGCGAAACTGCTTATTCAATATTATTTAAGTCATTTTGCTTTTGCTACCCTTTCACGCAGTTCATTTGCAAATTACAAAACTACAAATGTTTTTTTTGTCACTTTTTTTTTCCTGTTGTTAACAATGAAAATTGTATAATTACAGCACACTTTTTTCCATTCGAAGTGAAAAATAATCAACTTCGTGCAATATACAATTGTACCTTAATTGAACATTGTAAACGAATTAAATAGTTTGTATGTGTGTGCGTGTCTGTATTATCAGCCATGAATAATTATCAACTTAGATTTTAAATGCTTTGTTGATTAATTTCAAGATGTTTCCCTTGTGCTAATCTCGTTTTCATGTAAAACGAACAAGGCGTGATCAAAAAACACTTAACAGTAATCATTATTTTTAATCTGTATAATTTTTTGATTAGAAAATTTGCAGTCAAAGCTGAAAAAAAAGAACAAAGTGGTTTGACTACGTTGCGCTTTGTATGCGCTTCACTTTTCAATGTCAACGAAGCGCTAATTTGTGCTGACATGAGAAAAGTCTCAGTTTCAATGACCTGCTAGCAAGCGTGCAGATCAGTCTCGTTGCCTTCAGCATAATTCTGCAATAACAAAGTGGGTCAAAGTCAGCATGCAGAAACTAGAAACTCGAAAAATTCAACTTCATGTTCATGGAAAAACCTCCAAACCAATGAAAAATATAAGCAAAAAAGAAAGCTTTCAAAATGGTTTCGTACTTTAAATTTTTTTTTGGGAAATAGAACTATTTTTGGGAAATAGTATAATTGAAAAAAGTCTTACATGCACTAATTTATAGACATTTTTTTAAAACCTCCAACAAATTCAACATTTAACATAAAGTTTAACATACAACATAAAGTCTTTAACAATTAATTACTTATTCAAATATCTTACTACTATGCAACGCTTAATGAGGTTAGTAGAGGTGCCGTTGTCCATTAAAACAAAGTTTTTATTATAATGTAAATTTTAATTAAGAAAAGATTACTCCTCTAAATATGTTGATCTTTAGATATTACCACGGCTTTATTCTAAAATATTTATTTTAATGTTTATCAAAATGAAAAATAAAATCCCGAAATATAAAAAGTAGACTTCAAGAACACTTCTCAAATTTGTTAGATCATGTTCATTATTTACTTATTAATTTTGAACCTTGTGTTGACATCTCTCCACTCTTCTCTTAGCGCCCTTGTAATGAGATTTTAGTGGTTCCCACTCCTTATTTTTAGATTATGTTATAAATAAATGTCTTCTAAATTTTCTTGGTTATTTTCTCCATATTTCTTTGTGATTTGCCTAATCCATTTTTGATAATGTGAAATTTTTATTGTATGTATTGTTCTATCCAACAAAGAACCGACAAATACAACATGATAACACACAACAATGTGACTCACATAAACTTTCCATTGCTATTTTAGCTTAGTATATTGTTGTATCTTTTCTCACTCGTCAGTCGCAATTTGCTAACTGCACTAAGAACGTTCCTTTGCTGTTGTAGCGTGCACAGAACTCATGTATAAATTCAGACAGTGAATTCAACTATAAAAAGTAAAAAAATAACCGCCGTTACCGGTTATCGACGAAGCCTTTCGCATTTTGATATTTACAAAAACAACAACAAACAAAAAAAAAAAAAAAAAGAACAACACTATTGCAATTTTGTTGTCATTCGAAGCCGTTAATTGAACACAGAATAAAAGCGACGACTGCATATTTGTTTGTACTATTTGCTGAAATATTCTCAGTAACGCGAGCGACACTTGTAACAGAGCAACAGTTTCGGACGCGCATTAAGTGAGATAAGCAACTATTGAGGTAGGCAAATTTATGTATATGATATGAGAAAAAAGTATCTGATACATGTTTAGTGGTTTGTGAAGTCGAACAAATCGCGTGTTTCATATTTGACATAAATTTACATAAAGTGTGAATTTTGTTTTTTGTTTCGCGTTGTTTTTTTTTTACATTTTGTTTTACAGCGTATCTTTTTTTGTATACGTGTATCTACGCATAAATTTATGGGTTAACGAACTTCAAAAAAATCAATTTCGATGAAAATGAATCAATGAATTACATTTAATGGCGTGCACTTTGCTCAGCATTGAATTAATTTTGAACTTTGTATATTACAAAAAAAAAAATAATAATACTGATTAAATCACATTAAGTTTGAAAAATGACTTAGGTCAGCATCCCGGCATAACTAAAAGTTGTTTTCGAAGTGTCAGCATGATGCAGTCAAAACGATCTTTTCGTTGTATTTGTGTGTGTGCGTATGTGTGTGTGTGCAACTTTTTTTGCAATTAGTTGCCTCTTTATTTGTCGGCTGTTTTTTTTTTCTTTTCATTTTTTATTAATACTCATTAGTGTGCAAAAGATACAAACCGTTTTGCCTATACTATAACTAATGACGACCTTGACTTTTACCTCGAACATGTCCAAATGGAAAAAAAAAATGAAAAAAATTAAGTCAAAATTCATATTCACATGTCGTAGATACTTATGAGCTTCGATGCTTAGATACACTTACGCATTGTCATATTGGTTGAATTTGCACATGTGTGTGTGTATTGACGACGCTTTAAGCGTTGGTAAAATAGTTTTTTTTCGCTTCTTTTTCCTTTCGTTGTCTGTTGGTTTTTTTTATATTTCTTCATTGACTTTGACCGAAAGCAAGTTTTTGGTGTTGTTGTTGCTCGCTTCTTCTTCTTCTTCTATTTTTGGCGTAGACTCGGCGGCCACGTTTTCTCAACATTATGTTTTATTTGTCATATTAACATATGTTTGTTGTATTGTCTTAAAATATTAACGCTCTTTGCCGTTATTAATATTATCTATGACGCTTTGATTTTTCATTGGTCGCTTTTCAGACACGGAAGTAACATAGTTGAACTCATAGATACATGTTTATGTTGTTGTTGCTTTTTATCGCTTTTTGTTTTCGTCTGTTTTTTGTTATTCTTTTGTTTTGTCATGGCAACAAAATCAACAGTTTCCGGTCAAAAATTATCAACTATATTTCATTAAAAGTGTTACTTCTTTTTGCTTCACTTTCAGTCGACAAGCAACATGGGCAAAGCAGAGTGCATTAGCTACGATGACAATCAATTGCCATACATTGATTTGGGCTCAGCACGCATACGCATGGAAAAGGAGTTGCCCTCCGAATGGGTGCTCAAGAAAGCCGAAGCTGAGCTGCGCGAAGTGCCCGGCATCAAAGAGGATGCCATCAAAGAGTTGCGTATGCTCATAGAGAGTAAGTAAATGATGAATAAAAATCGATAATCGTCAACAATTTATTAAACTTACTTTTAGATGAAAAATATCTAAAATTGCCATTGGATGATGAGTATATGATGATGTTCTTGCGGCCTTGCCATTATTATCCGGAGAGCGCTTTAAAGCGAGTAAGTCCAATAAAACTTAAATTCATTCAATCAATTTGCTTTTGAAGATGACTCATAGTGTCAAGGTCTAAAGTTTTGTTGTTGTTTAAGCATATTGTAACTAATTAGAAAGCAAATATAACTCGAACCGGTAAGAATTGTTGTTTGATTGAAAAGAGTTTTGAAATTTAGAAGGCATGATAT
Organism: Phortica okadai; assembly: GCA_034638295.1. Taxonomy (NCBI): domain Eukaryota; kingdom Metazoa; phylum Arthropoda; class Insecta; order Diptera; family Drosophilidae; genus Phortica; species Phortica okadai. The sequence goes on from CM067850.1 coordinate 5,981,610, forward strand.
TTTCGAACTTTGTACATTTCAAGAAACTTGTATCGGCACATTTCGAAAACCTGTTTCGGTTTATTTAATTAACCGCAAACCAAAAGAGTAAAGAGATCTTGTTTTTTATTTGCTTAACATTAAAGCGACGTTAATGTTTAGCAATACTGGAAGATAATAATACAATTGAGATAGAACAGGTTCTGTTTTGGGTTCAGGGAACAAATTGAAGGATGCCATCAATTACGACTTATTATTAACACACGAATTAGTTATTTATTTATAAATTGATTTTATTTTTTTTTTTTTTTGCGCTTACAGCTAAAGAATTTTTATCACATGAAATTGAAATACGGCGAAGCCTGCGAGAATATTGTGCCCTCCAAGCTGCGTAATGTCTTTGAAGCCGATATACTTTCGCTATTGCCAACTCGTGATCAACATGGTCGACGCATACTCGTGCTGGAAGCGGGCAGTAAGTAATCTAAAAACATATTTCAAATAAATATAATAATAAATTTTATATCTTGTCTTCAATAGAGAAATGGAAGCCCTCAAAGGTGCCACTGGTCGATCTCTTCCGCGGCATACAATTAACCGTTTTGGGTTCAATGGTTGAGCCAATTTCACAAGTCTGCGGCGCTGTTGTCATCATCGATATGGAGGGTCTGCCGCTCAGTCATGTGACACAGTTTGGTCCGACATTTGCTGCCATGTTGCTCGATTACATACAGGATTGCATCTGCATGCGTCTCAAGGCGGTGCACATTGTCAATAATTCATACATTTTCAATATGCTTTTTGCCATATTCAAGCCTTTCATACGCGAAAAGCTGCGGAAGCGCGTAAGTTTGCGAATCACATTAGTGTATAATTAAATACTAACAATTTCTTCTATTTTAGATCTTCTTCCATGGCAAGGATTGGAAATCGCTGACATCACATATTGAAGCCTCCAGCTTGCCACCGAAATATGGCGGCTCAGCCACATGGGAATTGCCACCTGGCAAGCTCCTGGGCGAATTCTTCGAATGTTACTCAACGGACTACGAACGTGCGTACTTTTTATAAGATTTAAATGTTCAAATATATTAAATTTTCTAATTTTATTTACAGAGGCCGACAGCTATGGCTTCATGGAGGGCTATACAATGAAGAAGAAATGATTTGGCTTTTTTTCTAATTTCTCGTTTTCACAAATAATGTACTTTTAAATATGCTCTCTAATTTAGGTACACTTTTGTATGGTTTTGTGATATTGCAAATTAATATCTTTTTTATAACGAAAAGTAGTCTCTTGTTGTAGTTGTGTAGTAGAAGCGCACATTTGTACATAAATTCGGTTCATTTTATTAGCGTTTATGTGTAATTAATGCCGCTAAGTAAATTTTTATATACTTTAAAAAAATTATTGTCTTAAAAAATATGTAATAAAACGTTTAGTATGTAAGCAAGTTTATTTGGTTTTCTCCATATAATTGTATTGTATGTGTGCGTATTGTTGAGTAAATAAATACATTTTGTTGGAAAATTCTTTTGCGAATTATTTATTGATACTCGGTACTGTTATTGTTGCTTGCTAAAAAACAAAAAACAGTAAATAAAAACCTTGTTCGACTCAAGTTTTGTGCAGAAACAACGAATTAGCGTCAGCCCAGAAGTATGCAATGTTTTTTTTATAAGACAAATAATTAATAATTTTATTTATTTTTTTTTTTTTCTATTTTATTATTAAGACATACGGGGTAGTCAAAATACCTCTTTATAGTCTTTGTTTCTGTTGATTCAGCCCAGTAGGGCGCGCCGGCTAGCTCTTAGACTAGCTTTAAAAATAATTAATCATACGCAACGAAATTACACTTTTATTTGACGATAACAAACATGAAACACTTGTTACAAAAGCATATTCATAATATACAATTTTATATATAGAAAAATTTTTTCACAATTACAAAAAGCACTTCTTATACAGAGTATTCACATATAATAATCAAAAAAATGATACATTACAATAATGATAACATAAAACTTAATCATCTTTGGCACTTAAATACGAGCGTTCAATGCAAAAGCGGCACTAAATGGCTAAACTTACAATTAGACTTAATGCTAAACATTCGTAGTTGTAATAAAATCATGTTTGCTCCATAGGACGGCGAACGTACAAGAAACCACACCATTCGATCACTTCAAGCCAGTCAACTTCATCACTCCTTCTGCTAATCACTCCTTCTGCGAGTGTGTATCACTTGTTAACGTCATTGCAGTCGCAACGCTCTCGGCCGTCTCCGACTTTGGCACAATCTTTGGCTTTTGTTTACTCTTCTCCAGCAGCAGCGGTGAACTATCTGGCGTGAGGCCGCTTTTCTCACAGATTGCTGTCGATGCTTTTGATTTCAATTCCTCTGAACTTGAACAATTCGATTTGCTCTTGTAGTGTCCGTTCTCCTTATGTTGTGGCTTGAGTTCGTAGTGACGATGTTTTTGCCACATTTGTTCGATCGGATACCAACAGAGCAGTATAAGACCGATGGCAAAGACAACACCGGCAAAAATTTGACCGGCCAGCAAGACAATTGGCAAAATTTTCAGCTCATCGGCAAGATCGGGCGTAATGCGCACCTTTTGCTCGAACCAAATAAGTGGAAAGAAGATGCGCGGTATGTTCTCATAAAGGCTGCAAAAAAAAACTTCTTGTTTAAATATGTCTATACGTAATCAAAAGAAAGCGTATCATGCCTTATAGCATCAATGGGCTCGACCAGCATGTTGACTTGGAAACGCGCAGCCACCTCGAGCGCAATGCCAGTGCCTGGCTCCAGTATCATATAAAACTCATGATCGGCTTGATTTGGCGCAAGACCTTCAACCTGATCGACATAGTAAGGATCAGCATTGAAGAAATGCGGATAAGACATAAAGACGGGCGAACCGAAGCGACAAGCGGAGACATTCATAACGCCGGAACGCACACATTCGCCGCCACAGAAGCAACTTGTCTCGGGATACTCAGTACCTGTTGATGTTAGAAAAATTTATATCAACACATTCATCAAGTATCAGAACAACGCTTACCATTGTCCACGGAACGTGGCCCACCGGCATATTTGAAGCCTTTCAGGCCCTCCACCTCAACCGTTTCAACATAATCCAAAGGCACCGTGCGACACATATCGGGCGTGAAGAGCCCCAATGTGCCATTGATCTCAACATTTGGCGGATGAAATTCGCCCGCAGAGCCATTCGTCATGCCGCAATGACCGTCGAAGAAACCCGTATTTGTATTATAGTTCCATGAGTGCATCTGACCGAGTTTGGTGATGTCATCGGCGCCGGTGAATACATTGAAGACGCCGGTCAGATCGGCGCTGCCATTGCGCTGCAAGAAAGACAAATTATGCGATGAAAAAAGAGCCAAGAAGTAGATGTCTTTGTCGCTTACCGTGTAGAACCAACCAAACTTATCGAAAGGCACTTCAACTTCATTGCCAAAAATGGGCATCGAGCGCGCTATATCGATCATATCGTCATTATAGCCGGTAAAGAGCAGCTCATCGACCGTTTTTATCACAAACATTTCCTGTCCATAAACCTTCAGACCGACATCGACCATGCCACGACGCACGGCATTCCAATTTTTCGCCTTGGCGGCCGCTGACTATGAATAAAGCTACAAATTGACGCCAACTCAACTTACTACGCATAATATACGCACCAAAGCGACGGCATTTAGTGTTGTCACCTCATCGTCCAAACTGCCACGACTGCCCTCAGCATCGAAATAATAAAAACTACGCCGACGATAGGTCACGGATGCATTTTCCGGATGCCAAACGAGATCAACCTTATCCGGTTTCTCAATGAAGCGATAAGGACCCAATTGCTCGAGTATTGGTTTTGTGCTGAGATTACCAAAGTCCTCCGGATTGGTCCAATTATATAGATAAATATCTAATTTTAGTTCTATTGGCGGATTCTTCCAATTGCTATAAACACGTGAGTTCGGACGCAAAGTCATTTCCTGTAGAGTACAAAATACTTATTTGCATGATTTGAATATTTTCATTTTTTTTTTTATTATTTCTGTCTGAGTATCAATTAAAATGAGGCAAATATGTATGTATGTATATGTGTAGCAAGTGTCACTAATTTGCACAATATTTTACTTATTGTACTTTATTTCTATGCTGGTTGTCATGTCACGCCGTCAGGCCACACGATTCTTTGCTGCACGTGTTGGCGTTTGCCACCACACGTTGCCATACCAGCGACTGTGCGCGTCATAGATACGCATAAAACGTAATAGATACAACTTACATCCGTATGTCTTACATATAAATAAACATTTCAATATTCACATTTGCTTATAAATATCTGTAATTACCTTCTGCATAATATAATTGAACATGTCCTCCCAGAACATGCCACACAAGATGCCAACAAAGCCAAGGCAAAAGCCAAAAATCGCAATGACTAATTTGCGATTTCCACTTCGACGCCATATTCTCGCTTTATTTGCCGCTTGTTTTGGCATCTTTCTGGCTTTTGTTGCTCACTTGCTGAGTCAAATCGTTCGTTCGTTGGCGTGGGCGTTGAATGCTACAAGAGAAATAAATGTTTTGTGTGAGTTTAATAATGTTCGTGGCATTTAGTAAATTAAAGTGGAAAAACTTTATTAAAGTAATGTAAATTTTTAATACTATTACTAATTTTGATCTAATAAATCAGCATTCAATTGACCTTTGATATCTGTAGTCATGCAAGGCAAGTAACATGTCCAGACTTTGTTCAATGTCTCACACTCTTATCGTGAGCTTGTTTCACGCCCCTTATTCGCACTTGACACGATCGGCAGAGTTACTAATGTCCCAGACTTTTGATCTATGATAAAAAGCGTCAACATACAAAGCCATTACAATAACATTTTGCTTGTTATCACGTGACGCAACAATTGCGTTTCATGCTAATCATGTACAAATTAATCATATTTGTTTTTATCACCAATTACAACAGCTACCGACGCGTCAAGTACAACTACAACAAAAAAAAAATAAATAAAAATTCCGTTAAACAAAGTGTCAAATTTAATGCAAATTGCATGTTTGATTAACAAAAAGTATGTCATTTTGATAGACATGAAATTTGAATAAAACATGCAGGCGGGCAAAATACAAAGCTTACATATATGTATGCATGTATTTACAACAAGCAGGGGAAAACTCTCAACAAAAAGCCTTCAATTTAAGTTGTAATATGTAGCAGAACGTTTTTTGAACTTTCGACTGCCGTATGTGACATGTTGCGCTATGTAACATATGCTAAATTAATATTGCTCTTTTAGACAAAATTCAAAATGGCACATTAATTTGGAAGTTACGATGCACTTGTGCTGTCCCAATGTTTGCGTTGGGTGTTAAATGCATGTCATTGGGTAAAATGCGCTCATTAACCTAAAAAAGCACAAAAGCACATTCGATTGATAAGCGTTTCTTGAACTCAATTGTCGTAGCTCGCACGCCAATTAAACAAAATTAAGCAGCATTAAAATATACATAAATATAATTATCGCATTAAAAAAACATTAATTGCAAAATCTACAAATTGCTCTAATATTGAAATGAATTGTTTTAATAATTAATAAACCACAAACGTTTTTTCAGTAACGCTGAGTCAGAGATATGCTTGTGTTGTTGTTATTGTTCGCATTATCAGCACGAATGTCTGCAGCGATCGTTGCCATTAAGAAATTATTACTTATTTTTGACTGCCGGGTTCAGATACATTTTTGGTACGCTTCAGTTCGGTTTGCTTGTCTGTATTTCTATCTCTGTCGCTGTCTGTGTGCATATGACAGAACCATGTCGTTGACGAAGCTGTGCACTCACTCAGTGCTGCTTTATAATTGAATCAATCAATTGACCCCATAAGCCAAACAAGTTGGGTCTTTGACACTTTTTCCATATTGCCGTGTTTAAATTGATAAACCTGACTGTGTGTGTGTGTGTGTGTGTGTGTGCGTGACTCAATGAAATTGTCAGCTGTCTGTGAACGCACACCGGCATTTGTTATACACTTCGTCACTATGAATACAATTTTGTTGTTGCTGTTATTGTAAAGTGAAGGAGATGTTGACGAACTCACATGTTCTGCACAGTCGTGTCAACAAAGAACGAATATTTTATTGATTGTAACTTTTTTTTTCTTTCTTTGCAGTTTTTTTTTTTTTTGTTATATAATTCAATGTGTCAATCTATGATGTGTAGTTGTCATGTCAATTCAATGCTCAATAACACTTCAAGTAGCATCATTTAGCAAATTATGCAAAATAATGAAAGCAATAACAACAAGTGCTTAGGGACGGCATTTTGATCTTGTTTTGCTTTACACGCTTCACACGCTTAATAGCTTAACAAAAACCTTATTATTATTATTATTGTCATTTCGAATGGAATGTGCCTGAAAAAAAAAATATATAATACAATTTGTTATAATAATCTGCTTTAAAGCTCAACAAGTGTCAACGTAGCGTAGATACATACATTAAGTAAAGTGCTTAAGTATAGCATTATTAAGAATTTTTATTTCATATTTTATGGCTAACAAAGTTCAGAGGCTTACTGAATTTGTCGTTAAAATACATATTCCAAATACTCTACAGATTTAAATTTTAAATTAGCATACGCAAAAGAATGACACAAGAACGGAATTTGAACGCTGGACTGCCGTATGCGTCATGTAGCTCTGTGTTAGATGTGTCTTATCGTTATTTAACAGTATGTTTTGTTCTGCTTGACCTGTTGAAACAACAAAGTTCAATTGCAATAAATTTTGTTCGTTATTGACGTATTTGTTGTTTTAATAGTTAATATAATATAATAATTTCGCTTACATACAGACGCCCATAAACAAGTTAAAATTTAACTTGCATTTAATTATCTTTAATTAAAATAAATATAAAGTCTGTTTAGTCGAATCACGCCGTCTCACTTAATTGTTTAACGAAGAACAACAAAGAAATGTACATATATGTTTAATCATCACCTGTTGCATTCTTAAATTGGCTTTGTTGTTATTGTTCCATTGTCTCTTTCTTGTCATTGATTAAATTTGTGTTGAGTCGGCAAATGTTAATAATTTCCTCTGTTTCACATTTTCAATCAATTGTAGCTTAAGTATTCTCACAATTATTAAATTGTTAAAACTTTAATGCTAAAAAAAAAACAACAACAATGATAATAAACAGCAAATATGAGCGTTAAGCCTCTTTTAATAAACTCTTTACTCATTTCATCATTTAGTCATTTGCCGTTTCATTTAATAATAAATTCAAATATTATTCAAGTATTTAATTACGATTTTGTTGAATGAAAAACGAGAAACAACGTGTTGTTAATTGTTATTGCGTGCAACAAATAGTCGCTGCTTGACAAACATTTACAATTAAAAGTTAAGAATTTGAAATTTTTGCATTTTTTTTTTTTTTTGTACAATCAAAACTATGAAATTAAATTCAAAACAATAGAAATGTCAATAAGTTGAATTCAATCAATCAAACAATCTGTCGGCACCATTTTAAACGACAAATTTGTCACAAAATAGCATGTTTCTGTCGGCTTTTAATAAACAAAAAAAAAAAGAAGAAGCAGCACGTATCTTACTGTATTATGCAATTAATAAATAAATAATTTAATTGAAACTAATTTTTGTTACACAATGTGTTGATCAAGTTTGCGTGCGAAATTTCTGTGGAACAAAATTGCTGAGCTTGAATGTAAAAGTCTTTATTATTTTTCATTTTTTATGATTTTTATTTTTTTTTCTCGATGTATTATGTAAATCTATAATTGTAGATGCGAATTTCATGATATCATTTGAAGTTTTTCCACAAAATTTATATGATTTTTCCGAATCGGAAAAATTTCTTATATTCGACCATCGAAATATAATTAAGAAAATCATAGCACACTTTTGGGCACACATTGTTTCTAACAATTTTTGTTTTCCTTTTAATTTGCCAGGACATATAGACAACTCCTTCGTATAATTAAGACATTTTTTTGCGAAAAACAAAACTTTTGAATGTTCATTCCTGCATCAAAGCAAATTCCTGATTTCTCGCTTAATTGCTTGAGTGTCCTTGAATTCAAATACCTTTTCGCCCTTCATTACACGTCAAATTAAATCAAATCAAAAAAAAAAACTATATATTGTATATATGTATTTGAGTGGCTTAGATAAGCGAAAGAGCAAACACAATGAGGAAGCGACTGAAAGCGTGAGCTTCAAAAATAATATATAAATAAATGTAATTTGAGCTGACAATAAAAATAAGAAGTCTGTTTGTGTTCTTGTCTTTTCTAAACAACACGTTTTGCGGCGAAACGTCCGTCCGTCCGTCCGTCAGTCGGTCCGTCGCCTTTGTCTTGTTTTACACTCAAATTATCACTCATTTCTTGTTTGAAAAATTGTAAACATGCGAAAAATCGCTCAAACAATCAACAGATTAAATTTAATCACAATCAGTTTGCATTGCGAATGACGAAGACAAGAGTCAGAGCAGAACCACAGTGTAAAATGAATGATTAAAATATCAATATTGCAAAAAGTTTCAAACAAAACAACAAAACGAAAGTAAAAAAAGAAAACTTGAAGGACAATTGTGTCAGGAAAGGACATTGCGTGATTGTTCAGCTTATCATTTGTGCAAGAAATATGCAATTAAAAAAAAAAAATTAAGTAGATTTTATAATTCCAGACTTACTACGTACAAAACCTCCACAGTTCTTTGTTGTTGTCTTGCTTTGAGTTGTTGTTTTTTTTTTATATTTGTATTAATTCACAGCCAACGTAAATTCTTTGTCACTGAAATTGTTCAATTAAAATTTGTTTGCCGTTGTCATTAATTGTAATCACTTTTCTTGTTAAAATTCGCAATAAGACTCGAAGTACAATAACATACAATATCCTACTTGATACACAAGCCGGCTTTCAAGCTAAAGAATTGCGCAAAATGTACGTTTTTTGTAGCTAAGGCGTAAATAATCACAAAGGCGCACCATGCGCGCCAACACAAGCACACAATTACAGTTACAGTTACACAGCAATAATGACGTATTACGGATTTTTGCCGCTTTGAATTGCGAATCGCGTCTGTTTGGAATCGTCGCTTGATAACGACTGACGACGCTGACAGTCAACGTTTCAGTTTGTGACTATGATAAAAGTTCATAACGCCTTGACTGAGTGAATGAGTGAGGCAGTGATGGGTGTGCGTGTGTGTGAAAATAAGTGAGTGCTTATTTCATTGTGCATGTGCTGCTCAGCTGAGCGTTATGTGTGAGCAGCCGTATTGATGTATTAATGTTTGTATGCAAGTGAGTGCAGCGCTGAAGTATGTGACGGAAGAGCAGCTTACAAACATACAACAGCAACGGAAAGTTCTTATTGAATTGCAACCAAGTGTATGTATGTGGGTGTATGTGTGTGTGTGCATGAGTGAAAATGTGCAAACGAGTTGACATTGTTCGTTTGCTGCTGTGCGAGTGTGAGTGTGAGAGAGAGAGTGTGTTAGTGATGCTATATGCTCTTTTTGCCTGTTGCGGTTTTATTTATTATTATTTTATTTAGCAGCATCTTTTTTACAATAAATTAGTCGATCTAAAGTGCGCAACTAAATATAAGCTTCTTCTTAATTCAGTGAAATTAAGACACTTACTATGTATTTAAATATTTTTTTATTACTATTAATTTTTGTGGTTGCGCACGAAACGAGACACTTTTATGAATGATTTCATCAGGTGACATGTCATGTCATCAGCAAATGCTGAGCTTAAGTCACTTATGTCATATAAATTGTATAAATTTTAATCAAAAAAGTTAATTCTGTTATTTTAAATATTCATTTTAAGATTTACCTAAATTGTCGTATAAATTTAGTCTGTAATTTGTATTAATTTAAATAGAATAATCGCATCGCTACTCAAAACTGACAGAATTGGCACAATTCCATTAACAATGCGTGTGCAGTTGATGATTTGTTTGTGTGTTTATTTATTTATGTTTATTTTTTTGGGCAAAAAAAAAAAAATTAGAATGCATTTTGAGACAGAAAACACGACGCTCAATAAACCATATCATAAATACTTACGGACACACACACTCTTGTAAACAAGCTGATAAGGGCACGCGTTACGTTCGAAATTGCGTTGTCTTATCAAATCGCAGTTGGCTAAGCGTTTTAATCAATGCGAAATCAGTCAATGCTCAATTTGTAGTCACTAATACGAAATTACATTGACATGTTGTCAATATGCACAGTGGATTCTGATTAAAAAATCAACAAACAAACACAAAATTGCTTAAAAAAACCGTGTCCTCATTTGAAACTACTAAGCGGATTAGGATTCGGCGGCAAGTATTCATTTCAAAAATCGTAAAACAATGATATCCTTAAAGAAAATGAGCAGGCTCAACCAGAAATGAGCCAATAATGCTCAGCAATTTCGTTTTCTTTGCTTGCTGCTCCAATTTCAAACAAATATTGCGTGAGCCTTTTCATTTTTATGCTCTAATTGGATTACGTGTTGTATTAGTGATTTTTAACACTCAATTATTGGAATGCGGCCAATAAAACGCGTCGCGGGCATGAAAATTGAGCTGTCGCATGTTGGCGCAAAATGTGATGAAAATCGTAAGGAATTTTGTGTAATTGCTCGTAATTCAATTACATCTTAATGTAATTAATTAACACTATGTTTACTTAATTTACTAAATTACCGTAGACGCGCCACAAGCAAACTCCGATTTTCATGCACATTTTCGTAACTAGTATTTCAAATTTTGTCTGATTTTAAATTTGCATTTTAAATTTTATTCGAAACTTCAATTTGAATTTTTATTTGTCTACCGTATTTTAAATAGATTAATAAGCAATCCGGTAGATGGCATCATGAGGTGATATTTATAGTGTGGAAGCGAGACAAACATATATGCGAACATTGCGGCTTCTGCTTCCCTATGGCATGACATAACGGCCAGCATTTACTTATGTGATGTGTATCGCAAGGCAACATAGGCGTACCTAACATGAAATATTCATTTGGGTATCATTTACGACGGTTATATTTTAATTGAGCGGTGACTTGGTTTATAAACTGGCTTCAGCAATTCGATCAAGGAGATTTAAAAGCCATGTTTGGCTGTTTGGTTCATATTCAAATTTAATTTATTTATTTTTGGGAAAACAAAGATAGAAAAGGACCCAAAAAGCGTAAAAATTTAAAAAAAATGTCAACTGTACTTACTTTTCCAATCGTCTGCTCGAAAAAATGCTGTAAGTTAACAGCCTTGGTAGCGATAGCCGGTTTTGACTCGTTTGCGTTTCTCGCCCGAATCAGTCGGATCATTGTTGCCAACATTGTGTTTCCCCCAAAATTTAGGGGGTTTTTGAGTTGAACGCTTTTTTTAAGGGCGTTGTAGTTTTAGGGGTACTTTCAGGGTTTTTTTTTCATCTATGTTATGCACTGCAAATAATAAAAAAAGCAGTAAAAGGCGTGGAAATGTATTTAACAGGGCCTGTAGTCTTAAAATTTAGTAGCAGAGTGTTAGTAGCGTGTTAGCAGTTCGTTAACAGTGCAATACAAGAATGTTAAATGTACGTTCGGAAATGTACTGGCGTATGTTCACTTGAAATAATAGTATGACATAAGTCACTTCAATAGTAAATATTTATTTTCGAATCTAACAGACGTTTTACAGATGTTGGAAAATTGTATAAAAAGGGCGATGCAAAATGTTAAATCGCAGTCGGTTGGCTGCTGCGGGGGTGTGATGACGTGTCTGGACCTGGGTCCCGCTGATGTTGTTGCTTATATTTTTGTTGTTGTTGTTGCATATATTGTTGTTGCTTATATTGTTGTTGTTGTTGCTTATATTGTTGTTATTGTTGCTTATATTGTTTTTGTTGTTGCTTATATTGTTGTTGTTGTTGCTTATATTGTTGTTGTTGTTTTTGTTATATTTGTTGTTGTTGCATATGTTGTTGTTGTTGTTGCATATGTTGTTGTTGTTGTTGCATATGTTGTTGTTGTTGCATATGTTGTTGTTGTTGAATATGTTGTTGCATATGTTGTTGTTGTTGTTGTTGCATATGTTTTTGTTGTTGTTTTTGCATATATTGTTGTTGTTATATATGTTGTTGTTGTTGTTTATGCTTATATTGTCATTGTTGTTGTTGCTTATATTGTTTTTGTTGTTGCATGTGTGGTTTTTGTTGTTGCATATGTTGTTGTTGTTGTTTATGCTTATATTGTCATTGTTGTTGTTGCATGTGTTGTTTATGTTGTTGCATGTGTGGTTTTTGTTGTTGCATATGTTGTTGTTGTTGTTTATGCTTATACTGTCATTGTTGTTGTTGCATGTGTTGTTTTTGTTGTTGCATGTGTGGATTTTGTTGTTGCATATGGCGTTGCGGCTGTTTCATATGTTGGTGTTGTTGTTGCTTATGTTGTTGTTGTTATTGCTTATATTGTTGTTGTTTCTTATGTTGTTGTTGTTTCTTATGTTGTTGTTGTTGCTTATGTTGTTGTTGTTGCTGCTTATGTTATTTTGTAATTATGTAATTTTGAAATGACACACTAAATTTGCGCGAACACAATTACCGATAAATTGCCGCATGTGGCTTGTGTCCCAAATGTAACTTTGGCACTTCATTTCAAACGACCAAACTGTAAACCAGCTGCTAACACTCTGTATTACTCTGCTAATCATGGTGCCAACTTATGTGTTTTCCCCCTAAATTTTGTGGTTTCAAGAGTCAAACTGGATTTTTTTAGGGGTACTTTCGTCGACTTGATAAATAAAATGAATGAAATCGAACGTTAAAAATCGCAATTGATAATTTGAATTAACATTACATTAACATAGGGCGAGAAACGCAAGCGGGCCAAATTGACACAAAAGTGTCGGCAGAGTGTCGGCAGAAGTGGAAGAAAAAAGACAAATTTTTGAAAGTTGGTAACACTGCTTCGCGGATTTAAAAAAAAACGGCACTCGAGTTTTGTGAGCGAGCGAGCGCGGACGGTATTGCTGTTAAATTTGTGCGCATACGTTGTGTGTGCTAACGAAACAAAATTTAAATAAAATGCCGATGAAAATGTTGTTAAATTTTTGAATAAAAACAAAGAAAATTAGATTTTTTAACAAAATTCAAAGTTTTAGACAATTTGCAGGCAATTCATAAAAACGTAGTTTTGTGTGTATGCAAAAGTGGTGCGGTAAATTTTATAAAGTGCAACAATTTAACAACTTTTGAATAGTGTTTGTTTAAAAGTGTTATTTACGAAAGTGTTTTTGGTGCGGGCACAAACACACACACACAAATGAACACAAACGCGCACGGCGTACAACGCAAATACAACAACTAAGTTCATTTAAGAAAAGCAAAAAAAAAAAAACAACTACATATTAATTGAGAAACTAAAGGTGAGTGTGTGTGAATTTGAGAGGCAAAGCATTGATGAAACGTGTCGATTAAAATATTTGAATAAGCACAAATTAAACAAAATGAAGAATGAAAAAAAAACTCAGTTAACACAGTCAACAAAATCTTATTGAAGAAATGAAGGCGAAAAATGCTTTGCCATACAAAAAAACCGAAAAGAATCAATTGCATGAATGTGTGTGCGTTGGAGAGGCTTGAAAGTGTGGGAAATGTGGAAAAGGAGGAAAAGAAAAAAGCGGGAAGTGTCGCATCAGCGGCAAGGGGAGCTTTTTTGTATGGGCCATGTTGTGGAGCGCAGAAGAGCGCAAGTAGCTTGTTGTTGATTCGACAAGTGTGTGTTGGCTTGTGTGTCGGCAGACAGAGAGAGAGAGAGCGCAAACGACAACAAGAGAGCATCATTCACTAAATGGGTGGTATATTGGAGAGCGCAACAAAAATGTTGATAAGTGAGCGTGGCAGCAAATAAGTTTTGTTTTATTGTTTTTTTTTTTTTTTTTTTGTTTTTTCTTTCTTTCCAACTTGTTTGCGGCGCGCGCAAAAACGTAAATTCAACGGAATTTGATTTTAATTTTTTTTTTCTTTATTTTGTGTTTGCCTTTGCTTCTATATCATTCATTTCGTTTGTTGTTTGTTTTTGCTTGACTTTTTGGTTGTTCTTCGAATTTGTTGTTTCGCTTTTTCTTAGCGGTTTTAAGTAATAGATGACGTCACTACTAAATGTACGCCTATAAGTCTACAAAGTTTTTATTATTTTTATAGCTTCTTGTTTTCTTTTTTTTTAAGCCGAACTAAAAGCAAGAAACAATTTCTACAATATTTTCTACTTAATCTTGAAATTACCGTTACTTTATTCAAGCAAGTGGCACACACGCCCCTCTCGCTCTCCTGTTGCTTCGTTTCGTATTAATTTAGCGCCATTTCTATGCATTCTTGCTCTTAACCCATCTTTCTATCTTGTTCGCACATTCTTAGTCTATTCTTATCAGAATTTCTTTTTTTTATGTTTAAAAATACTTCTTACGTTCTTGCTTGCTTGCGTGCGTGCGTGCTCAAAACATTTTTATCACTCACGTTTCATATTGCACTTGTTTGGTTCACTTGCTAACCATTCGTCGCTCTTTCTCACTCACTCATTAGCGTGCCTAATTTAAGGCACGCACGCATCTATGTTTTCTTTTCTTTTCTCTCCATTGAACAAGATAAACGACGCACACACACACACACACGCACCAAAACCTTTATTTGTGTATAGTTTTTGTTGTTTTTTATATTCTTGTAGCATGAAATTTTCTGTTATTTTTTTTATCGCTTTTTATTGGATTATTCGTTTTTTTTTTTTTTGTTTTTTTTTTTTTTTTTTTTTTTTTTGTCACGTGGGAATTACTTTTTTACTTTTGTTGTAGAATAACACACAAAAATAGCATTTTTGTATGATTTTTCAAAATTTGGAACTCTTTTATTTGTTTAGGTTACAACTTTTGTTTTTGTAGCATTTTTTAATTGTTTGTCCGCTTTGAGCGTTTTTTGGTTAACACTTTCGAAATAATGTTAAAATAATATTTTAGAGCATCTGAAGTTTGAATCTATTGTTGTTGCTCCTGTCAGCAAGTCAAGTGTTAATAAATAACTCTTTATCAATCATCTCTTGATTCTGAACCAAAACCAACACTTGCCATATGTTCATCAGCGTCAGACTTGTACAATAACTTGATATCAAACCAGTCAATATTCTAAAAATAGTGCTTACAAATATGTATTTAAGACCAGAGACAAAGCTTAAAGTTCTGTTTTGTATTTTGCCGCCTAATGTGCCAAGTTAGTTGTTGCCAAGAGTTTGTACCAAACGAACCAAAAGTAGCAAAAACAAGGCACTTGCACACACACAGATACATACATACATATGTACATACATACAAGCTAAGCTGCCAAGTGGCGAGAAATGCAGGCCCACGAAGCGATTCATTAATTGTCCAAGAGCGGTCAGTAGAATGAATGTAACCGGGCGGAAAGCAACAACAACAAGAACAACGTTGCCAGCTGTTTATGATGTAACATTGATTAATTGTCAGCGTCAATTTGCAGCAAGTTAGAACAGCGCACGACTTGAAACGGAAATCGCTGTCAGAAGAGAACAGCGCGAATAAGAAAAACACACACTGAAAGAAAATATAAGCCATGCTTAAAATAAGCCGACATCAAATCAACTTGAAAGCATATTAAATTGCCTTGAAATTCAATTGAAAAAGACTTGACTTGACTCGACTCGAGTTGAGTTGAATTGCAAAATAAGCCAAAGCAGCAAAAAAAGCAAAAACAAAGCAGAGGCAAAGGCAAAGGAAGTAAAGCAAAGCGCCAAACCTTGTACAAGGTCGCTGCACGAACTGAGAAGGAACTAAGTCAGTGTGTCAGTGTGACGAAGTGTTTGAGGTTGAGTGAGTGACGGAGCGGAAGTGGTGAGGTCTGAAAAAAAAATTTTTTTTCTGGTTTAATGTCCTGTTGTCCTCACGTTGCGTTGTTTTTGTTGTTTGGCTGTCGCTCAAAGGACATAGGGCCAATAATTTAACTTAGCCTTTTGCCTTCGCTAGTCAAAATTGTTTTTGTTTTAACGCAATAACCAAGTTCGTGTTCTTCGACACAAAACTAAATGTGAAAATTATAGACTTCGCTTGAAATAAAACAATATTTTTTTTTTTTTACGTCAATGAGGGCAGAAATTATATATCTTTGCATGAACATTGTTGCGAACCTTTTCTAACTGTTACATGTTCTTCTGCTTTGGTGCCTTTGCACGCTTATTTAATCACTTTTGGTTTCACTTGAAGCCATAAGAAGCGCTTTGGTCAATTGTCTGTCGTTCTGCCTGTCTACTTGTCCGACTGTTTGCTGTCTTTTGCGCTGACAAAGTAAGAAAATTGCTTACAAAGGTCGCCTGAAAGTTGAATTTTACAAATTATATGCTTTGGGTTCATGTTTTTGTATTATATATTTTCCTCTTTTAACATTTAATATATTTTCACTTTTCTTTGACCAAATTTGGTTGTTGTTTTTTTTTTTTGTTATTAAAACGTGCCACATTTCATTTTCTGTGGTTTCTGGTTTGTGATGTTGACAATATTACATCATGTACGTATGTTGCTGTTGTTGTCATTTCTTAATTAATAGTTATGCCTGTGTGTGTGTGTGTGTGTTATGAGTGTGCGAAATTTTATTGAAGATTTATTAAGCTTTTGAATAAATCATGTCTGGGAATGCACATGTGTCTTCAAATGAAAATTGTTTTAATATTTAATGCACGAAAGTTGTTTTGTTGCTTCAGTGATGACAAGTTGATGAAAGCGGTTAATGACATTTAAAGTCGTTAAACTCAATCGATACATGATGATAATTAACCGCTTAGTTTTTCATATACTAACATTATATTAGCCTATGTTATATTGAGCTCAACTGCACATATAACAATTTAGTTTGCACATTTAATGTGTAAGTAAGCATGTTAAATTGCCTCATGTGTTGTTTAGACGTATGCAACATAGGTGAACATAATATTGAAATTGTATTTAGTTAAAATTGTTAGTTGTGTAATTTATTATTTTATGGTTTTCATCTAAAATATCATTGTCGATCAGCGTTAATTGCATTGCGCTATAATTTTAATGCAAATTGCATAAATTGAAATTAAATTTTGGCAAAACATTATTTACTTTGCCGCAAATGTTGGTTTTTTGTTTAATTTGATAAACGAGTGCATAAAATATTAGCATTTCTCTCTTTAATGAGGCTTTGGCATTGTGGTTTTTGTTGTTGTTGTTGTTGCCACTGCTGTTGCTGTCATTTACTTAACACACATGCAAAATGTATTGCAATGCTGGCCTGCGGGCCAACGCAAAAAAAGATGAAAATTTATTTTCATTTATTTTCCAACGAAAAATGCTTTCAGCATAAAAATATGCTGAAAATAATAATATGAAAATAATTTTTTTTTTAATTCAAATTGCGTCTTGTTTGTTTTTGTTTTTTGTTTTTAAAACAAAAGAACCTAAAAAAAAAAACCAGAAAATAATTAAGTTGTTTGTTATATAATAATCTAAAATAACCAAAAATAAAGAAATTCTTCAAATGATTCTTTAATATGAAAATCATAACGGTTAATTATGACACACTTTCACTTTATTTGTGAGCGTTTTTCGTGTGTAACAAATATAATTTTATTAACGGAAGTTGTTCGGATTTCTGGCAATAAATGTTAATTAGATGAAATTCTTGTACATGTTTTTGTTGTTGTTGTTGTACTTTTTCCTGTGCCCTTTGCCACTTAAAGCGTTACATGATTAAAATTTATTGCTTCTTGCCTATCGTAGCTCCACTTGAGTTTGATTAGCATAATTAAATAGTTTTTTTCATTTCATTTGACATCGATTTTTTTTTTTTTCGAAACATTTTGCACAAACTTTAATATTGTTGTTATTGCTAAAATTTGTTGCTTTTTTTTTACGCTACAAAGTACAAAATTTCATAAGCAAAGCGAACGAAGTGCAGAATGAAGAAGAAGAATGTCAAGCGAAAATCAATTAACAAAGGCTTGTCGTCCATTTGTCTAACTGCTTGTCTGTCTGTCTCTCAGCCCTTCCGTCTGTCTGTCTGTCGGTCTGTCTGACCGAGTTTGCGCTGTCGTTGCCGTAGACACCATTAAGTCAATAGTCTGCTGCATCATAATGACGTTGTAAGACATACTAAAACGCTAAGCGGTTTGCGATTGCAACATGCTGACAACAGTTGCAGCAGCAGCAGCAAAAACAACCACAACAACAACTGCAGCAGCAGCGGCAGCAACAAAATGATGTCAAAACGCTTGCAACAAACAACAACATTTGTTGACAATTTTTATTGTTGTTGGCGACGTTTGACTTCCTCGCGTTCTCTTTTATCTGAGACGATTTTTTTTTTTTTGGTTTTTCTTTGCTTTCATGTTTTAGTGATACTTTTTTCTTTTCCACGATTTTTCTTTTTTCTTTATTTTTGTTTGGCGTTTTCAACTTGTATTTCTTTTTTTTTTTTTCATTTTGTATCTCATACATTGTTAAGTGAAATTTTTCTACACGTTGCTCATAATTGTCAAGTCATTGACCCGCAGCAAATGAGCAAGAGTGTGTCTACGTGTAAGAAAGAGACAGAGAGAGATAAAGAAAGAGAGCGAGAAGAAGTTCAAAATATATTTAGTCTTTTGCTTTTCTATTTTTGATTGCCAAAGGAAATCTTCTTCTATTTTTCATGGCACACAAAGCAAAAGCAAGAAAATTTTGTAGCTCAAAATGAAATTACGTGTATCTTTATTGCTCGTTACATGAATTTTCCTCTACATTTCTTTACACTCGACACATTTTAATTAGATTTGCGCTCAATGCATAATTGGCAACACTTTTTGACAACATTCGTCATCGTCGAAATTATCATCAACGTCATTATCATCATCATCATCATCATCATCATGATCAACAGCAATAACATCATCATTTCATGCGATGACATTCTTCTTCCTGTACACAGACAGACAGACAGACACAAACACACACAGAGATACATAAGTAATTCTGCTTATGACAGCAATAAAGGAAAAAGTTTTCATTGCTTCTGCATTGCGGTTCTCTTCACTTTTCTCGCATAATTCTTTTTTCATTTTCATTTTTTTTTTGTTGTTTTTTGTTCGCGTTTTGGTTTAGTTTTTGTTGTTATTGTTGTTTGTGCCAATTTGTGACAACAACACAATTCGGAAATTTTATGTACATTTCATGTATAAAACACTTTTTGGCATTAATTCAAAAAGTTGCTAATTTTATAGCCATTCTTGTCGTCTCCTCGTCGTCATCAACATCGAAACATTTGTTGCATTTATGTACATTTGTATGTGTGTTAAAAAAAAAAAAAAAAAATTTGGTTTGTTGTTTTTGGTGATTTATGCAATTTATTTATCGCTGCGAATTTTTATAATTAGTTGGAAATTTTCATTTTAATTGGCTTGCGGTTTTAAAGTGTGGGCAGCAAAGTGTACAAAAGAGAGAGTGCGAGATAAACAAATTTTATTGCATGTAAATTATTGAAATCAATTACAATCAAAGTGTAATCAATCTGTCAATCAATCAATTTGTATTTGATTTTCGTTTTGACATTTGATTAGAAAGAAAGAGATGAAAGGACTCAGGATCAAGTTTCCAGCTGTCCGTAAATTCTAATAATTGGACAAATATCATCGACGAAAGTTGTCTGATTATCATTTCTTCACATAAAATGTCTCCCGATAACCGAACATTCTAATAAACGAACAAAAATATCTCGACACTTATTATCCGTTTGTGGGAACTCTCTCTGTAACTAACTTTCGACCTTAACACATGAAACTTCAGTTATATTGCACCTCTATAAACGTCTATTTCCATATAGCGTCAAAACCGCCGAACAAATCTTTATGAATTGCTTACAAAGTTTTAAAAATAGAAATATACATATTCAGTGAAACGAAACGAAACGCTTTGAAAGTGTTTAATATAGTTTCTTAATCATTTATTATATTTATTTTTATTTTATTGCGTTTTTAATTAAACTTAAATAAGTAATAATGAAGTCTGAAAATAAGTAATTATTTCAATTAATTTAAAAATATTAAGACGCATTATCAGCATGAAACGCATAATGAAAACGAAGTAAGAAGAAGAAGGAGAAGTAGGAGCAAAGAAGTCGCAGCGATGGCGTGAGTAGATTTTTCACTAAAACACTCGTGTAAAGATTATAAATTGTGCAACTTGTCAAGAGTAATGACAAGCGCAACAACAACAGTAACAACAGCAACAATAAGAAAAGAAAACAACGACATGATATACAACAAAGTACAAACAAAAGCAACAGCGACTTCAGCGTTAAGAAGAACAACAACAATGCTGATGAAAAGTAAAACAACTCACTTTTGACGTTTGTTGTTGGTTTGTTTGTTTAAGGCATTTGCCAAGGCGACAGGTTTCTCGATGGATCTACAAAAAACACACACACACACACAAACGTATATATGTAATGTCTAAATATGAGGTAATATTTTTGCAGTAAAAGATGCTCCAAACAAAAAGCACACTCATGCATTTGTGATATTCGTTCCTAACCCAGCTTTAAAAAAGGCTTTGGCGTAACAAGGACAACAAAATGTTTTCGACACCGTCACTGCGTTGACATACTAAGTAGAAAAGAGAGACATGTTTATATGATAGAATGAAAGCATAAAATATGTTACTTCATTGAATGTGTTCGCACATCGCTGCGACTCATACACGCACACACATATGCCTTAATTCGTATAACAAGCCAACAACAACAACAAGAACAACGACAACGACTTCACATGCTCAACACAGTTGGAATAGTGTAAGGCAAAAGGAAAGCAATTCACTCAAAGGAGGCAAAACACATAAAAGGAAAATGGCGCGAAGCTTTTTCTTTTCTTCACTTTATATGCTGCTGCTGCTTCTTCTTCTTCTTACATACAATTTTACTTACAATTTGTTTGCTACTATTTTTTTTTCTCCTATACGAAACATGCCTTTTAGCTGTTTTTATGCCATAATTCTATAAAAAAAGCACAAGTTGGCATGAGTTGTTGTCATCGTTTAAGTTGGGTCAGATCATAACCTAAAAGCATATAACATTTCAGTAAACATTTGCAAATGTGTTGCGTCATATTATTTTTTTGTAGGAGTATTTATGTGTGTGCGTGTGTGTGTGTGTAGTAGCAACGCAATTCGACCTAACTCGACCCATTTAAATGTTGAGTTGCCGTCATACATAAATATGCTCATGCTAACTTTCTCGTTGGGTTCCATTCTCGGTCGCTTGAGTGTCATGCGATTAAGTTTTTGAATTACATGCCATGAACAACAACAACAACAACAATAAT
The DNA here is from genome assembly GCA_034638295.1 of Phortica okadai. Classification (NCBI taxonomy): domain Eukaryota; kingdom Metazoa; phylum Arthropoda; class Insecta; order Diptera; family Drosophilidae; genus Phortica; species Phortica okadai. The sequence goes on from CM067850.1 coordinate 6,003,023, forward strand.
AACAACAAAATAAAAACTAAATGAACACAAAAAAACAAAAAAAAATGAGTGAAATATTTTAAATGCGCCATCACCTACGGTAAGCGAGTTCTATGCATTCGCTACGCTTTATTCTATATACACTTGAGGGTGTATGTGTGTGTGTGAAAAACTATGAAAAACTTTCTTGTTGTTGTTGTTGAGGTGATGTGATAGCGTTGAATGTCGGCAAAGCTTCACATTTTCAACGAATTCGTTCGTTCATTCTCTGACGATGACGCTGATGTAAATGCGCCTTACTGCGCTTATTTATTTTGTTGTTGTTGTTTTTTTTTTCACTTTTATAAATGGCAGAGCGTAATTTTCTTTGATTAACTTGAAAAAAAAAAAAAACCTACAACAACAAAAAAAGTGCAGACAAACTAGGTCTGTTTATATAATCTGCTGTTCTACTCTCAATTTAAGTGCTTCTACTGCTTTTGTATAAAATAAATGAATAAAAAAATAATTATATAGAGACAGACTGACTTGTAGTTGATAAATGTTTAAATTTAAAATTGAAAAATTGCAATAATTTTCATTAGAATTGTTTAGAAAATCGCATGCGATTTTTTATTATAACATGCGTAGATAAGGCTGGTCATGTGCAGCGTTGGTCATGATGTTTTTAAAATCGGTAACTAGCGCATGTTGTCTACATTTCAAAGATAACATACGATAATTTCACGCCAAGGTGTAAATAAATTTTTAGAACTTCTATTACACAATTTAATATAATAATTTCTAAATAATGATTTATCTTTACAGAACTTTGGCCATACCAAACAAACTGGAAGTCATTATAAAGTTGAACTCATTTTGCATAAACAAAGTAAGTCACAAAAGTCTTTGACATTTATATGCTAATAAAAAGTGCAAACCACAAATTTTATTGTAAAAAAAAAAAAGACAAAGTTCAAACGGCGTCCTAAAGCGTATCATTGAATTTATGGCAGTGGCGATGAGCTCAGGCCAAATAAAGTTGCAAATTCTTCTTCTTCTTCTTTGGTATTTGTGAGCGTTTTGAGATTTGAGCGCTCGTTATATACATTTCGTGTGTTTGTTGTTGTTATGCGTTCTGCGCAAAAAAATACTTCATAAACACACAAAAGGAACGAGGTCAAATTGATAATAATTTTCAAGGTGTGCTATGTTGTTGGCGTTGTCTAAGCTAAAAAGTCGGCGTCGCATTTGGAAAAGTTACGAAGCAATACGCAGAAACTTTGCACAAATTTGGCAAATATTACTCATACAACCAGCGATGCCAATTTTGCGTGTCATACCTTATGTTGCATAGGGCTGCACAATACATGTGTTAATTTAGCTTTCAAACACAATTGCAAAGTGTGCACAATAAAATGTCATATGTAATGAGTGATGCAATGTAACATGGGAGTATTTGATATTTGAAAAGGTGGCTTTTTGGCATCAATACTTGTAACTAACATTTTTTTATTTGTGTATTTTTCCTGTTTTTTTTTTTAGCACATTTTTGCCTTGTGTTATTTTGCCTATCGAAATTTGTTTTTTGCTAACGTAAGCAAAGTCTGTTTTGCTCGTAAAAGTCAGCCTCTGAAGAAATGGTTGTGCAGGGGAATTGTAATATTACCGCCAACATAGTCGAAGCATTTAGAATGCTTCACTTTGCCAAATTGCTGGCATTCATTGTACCGTTGCTCTGAGCCATTGCTGCTGCTGCTGCTGGTGCCTTTGCTGCCGTCTCATGAGTCCTCATTGAAGTCATTGTGTGTTGTCTGTGGCTTCGACTTGGTTATCTTACACACGCTCCTTCTCTATCTTTTATTTGTGTGTTATTTTCGCTTTTTCTATTCTTGTTTTTGTGTTTATGGTCTTTACTGTTTCTGTGAGCAAATCAATTCTCTTATATTATTTGCCTTCGTTCGAATATTAGCATAAAATTTAATGTCACTTTGCGGCAGACAAGCAAGCATTCAATATCATCAACATTTCTACTCTCTTCTTCTTTTACTGCCTTTTCTTTATCTTCTGTTTTCATTTTGTGTATTATTTGGTTGCTGCAGTGGTCATAAAATATATATAAATGACAACATTCGGAAAATATTTCGGAACTGTTAATTTTTTTATATTCTTTCTTTTATATAAATTTGTTTTCTACAAAATGCGTTTCAGTCATAATGAAATAACTTGATTGGACATCTCACTTGCAATATAAGTAAAATTTGTGAAATTAAATCTTTTTTTTGCGTCAAAATTTTAATTAAATATATTAAAATTCGTTGAAAATTAAATTGTTAAATTTTTTTAACCGACTGAAAGACATTTGTAAACAAACAAACCGCCGACGTCGCTTGACAGAGTTGTCACTCAACAATTGCGCTCTGATTATGACATTTGCCAAAATGTCAATTAAACAAAGCGCAAAATTTATTTGTTTACATTTTGTTTTTTTTGACAGCTTCATCATTATCTTTTTTAAAGATATTTTTCAGCTCAGCAATTTTTCATAAGAATTTGACTCAATTTATTTTTATGTCGTATTTGTTTTTGTTAATTGCTCGCGCGTCGTGTCTAGGAAGAGGAAGAGACATTGGCAATTGAAAGGGCTGCCAAATTGTATTTGCTTAATGCGGTGCGCGTCGCAGTTGTATGTATGAGTGAGTGTGTGTGTTTGTTTATTTGTTGTTGTTTTTAATAGAGCAGCTTTGAGTTCTGTCAGCAGCTGCTTTGACTGTGATTTTTCGTTGAGTGTTTTTGAGATAAATATTTATGCGTTGCCAAATTGCGTTTAATTGAAGCATTTTTTTTAGCAGAATTTTTTAAAATTAAATTTAAATTTATTAAATATTGAAGCATTTGTTAATGTTATGCAAAACATTGAACATGCAATTTGTAGAATATTACTTTCGACATTTTACATTTTATATAAGCAACAAAACTGCAATTAAACTAAAAGCCAAAAATTGTTTTCGCCAAATAATAATAAAAAGCGTCAAAATACGCCCTCAATTTAACAATGCAACAATCCGATAACGCAAAGCACGAAGCACGAGGAAAATGCGCACCGTCATGAGCTCATTTGTGTGAAAACTCAAGTGAAGAAACTCGAATGGAAAATGACACGAAGAAAATTGCCAAGACTAACATTTGGCTGAGGCCAAATGACTTTGTGAAATGGCAAAAAGTCACGTAAAACTCAAATAAGGCAAAGAAAAATGGATTGACTTTTAAACTTTAAAGAAAAAAACAATATCAAAAAAGGCACACTAACCCAAATCTAATATTAGCATGACAACTGAACAACAGCAACAACAACAGCGACAATAACAACTAACAGGCAGCGCAATGAAAGTACACAACGCTTGCCACAATGGGGCGCACAAAATGGCGAAAAACTAAAATGAAAAATTTGCATAAAATATTAGCGATAGGCGGCAAGTTGAACTAAAACTGAAACTCAACTGAACTGAATGAAGTGAAATGCAACTAAAAACTTATATGAATGTGTGAAGAATTCACTTGTTTGCTGCGCCCATTAAAATTGCTGCCACAAACATGAATATTTCGGTTGAGCAGAGAAAGGGAAAGGGAGAGAGAGAGAGTGAGAGTGAGCACAATAAAGACAACACACAACAAACCAAACATGAAATGAGAACGCATTCGATTGAAATGCCAATGAAAGGGTTCCAAATTTGCAAACTTAGTTAGAAGCAAAGCAGCGGGGGGTGCTGAGCGGTTGTTGTTGTTGGTGGCGTATGCGTAATGACATTTCATGAATTGTGTGACGATTGCAGCAATGCAGATTCCATTGTGCATATATGCATGTGAGTGAGTGTGTGTGTGTGTGTGTGTGTGTTATTTTAACAAGAACTGCCAAACTAAACGCATTGTTTGTTGTTGTTCTTGGCACCTTGACCTCATTTGCCAGACATTCATGCATACATGAAGTTGAAATAGTCAATTATTCTATTCACAGTCTTGGAAAGTTTTAATTGAGCTTTAGTTTTTGAAGATTTTTTAATTAAAATAGTTTGTCTTGTTTTGACACTTTTATTAGATGATACAGTCTGTTTTCAGTTCAGAATCTGAAGATTAAAATTAAAGTTGCTGCAAATTATTTAAAATAATAAAGTTCTTAAATATTTTAAACAAATTAATTTGCAACTGTTTGAGTTATAAATTTTATTTACCTTTTAAATGTTTTCATTTAAATGTGGTAAACACATTAAATGTTGCAATCGATTGATCTTCATTTTGTTTGCAGCAACAGTGCATGACACAAGCGCCTTATCGCCTTAGCAATACACACACTCACACACACACACACACACAGCACTTCATGACGACTTCCTGCTGCGCGTGCATGAACCTTTTATAAATAAACGAGAATATTTTACATGTGGTAACTTTTGTCCTTGCCACGTTGTCGTTCAACAGTCTGTGCCTTATCCTGTCCAAGCGTCATGGCGCGCCTTCTGCTTTTCCAGCCACAGCTTAATGCACACACACACACACATCAACGCACTTGAAATTCAGTCGCACTGAACAAGTGATTTTTAATATCAACTCAGAGTGTGTGTGTGTGTTTTTCCCCCTTTTTTGCATTGTAAAACAAAAAGAAAAACAACTTTTTTTTTTTGTAATTTTTTTGTTTTTGTTTTAATTGAAAAGTTATTTTTACACATCTTTTGTTTTCTGTATTTTGCAAACTGCCGCAATGCTTTTATTTTCATACTTATTTTTGTTTAAGTATTTTACATATTTGTTGTCATTGTTGTTGTTGTTACTGTTGTTGTTGTTGTCAGCATTGTTTGCAAACTCAACTCGAAATTGATGTACGTTGCTGGCTGCCATTGTGGCAAGTTTCTTGTCATCAACGCTTGATATCTTGATTTGTTGCCATGTATATACACATATATATTTTTCTCTTGTCACGTCGCTTGGGCATTTTGTCACGAGTAGAAATTAATAAAACAAAAGCAAATTGTTTTTTTTTTTTTTTTTCAACTACAGTGAAGCTTTCTAAATGCGTAAAAGTGAATTTTGTAAAATATATGACATTTTCTGCCATTTTCGCACAAATGAACATCTGCCGTGGTTAGACAAAGATCACTGCTGCCAAATATGTTTACCATTGGTTGGTTTTACTGTACTTTCATGCATGATTTAATAATTTATGAACATTTTTGGCCTTAAACTTGTATTAAAATTTGATGATTTTAGTTAACTAACCAAAATTTGCCACGTGCTGCACTTAACCATGTTAGTGTGTGTGTGTGTGTGTGTGTGTGAATGCTGAAAAGACTTTACATACACTATGTGTGTTTGTATATGTTTATAATAATTAATTATGCAGCAGCGCATAGTGCTTAATTACATTATGCTAATTAATGCTGTGACGCAAGCGTGACACGAAGATTCGCCCAGCAAAGCCGCCACCGTGCTTGCCAAGTCATGTTGAGTTGAGTTGAGTCAAGTCCTGCCGCAGTAATACATATAAGTAAGTCAACTTAGCGCAGTTAACAAAGCCTTGTGCGGTTTTTTTTATACATACCTGCGAAAGAAGTTCCTTTGACATTAATGCAATAATTATGCGTTCATATGAGCAAATAATAAGATACTTGACTCAGTTAAGTTTGTTCGTTGGACAGACGAGCGTGCAGAAGGTAAATGCGACCTTTTGTTTTGCACGTTTGCACGCCCATTAATTATATACCGTACACTCAAGTGGGCCACATTGAAATATTTTTCGTATGAGAAATACGCAAAAGTGAATAATTAAATAATTTCAGACCAAGTTTCACTTTGGCTTTGCTATTTTCATTGCACTAATTAGTTACATTAGACTAAATATTTTAGTATTTCACAAAGCGTTGCATAATTAAATATTTGTTACTTGTAGTGTTTGGTTGAATTTAGTTAGGCTTGTTCAAGTACTGTAAGAGCTTGGTGCTTTATGAGCGTTTACTACCAAAGAATTACACATTGCTTTGTTCCAAGGCAAATATCTCTTAACTATTGTTTCACCTCTTTAATTTAAGTTGTTGCATAGATTGCAAACAACTTTTCCTTACATTAATTCCCAATTTATATTATTATGAACTTGCTGCTTTTTCCATTATTTTTCTCTTATAGAGCATCTTAATATTTTTTTTTGAAAAATATAGTCAGTAGATTATTTAATTTTGGTTAAAAAAAGTTACTTGCAATTGATCAGGAATATTTCCTTTTAGATAGATCTTTCCTAATGCTAAAAAAATAGGCCTATTTTTATGATATTTGTTTTGATGATGTCTTATTGCTCTATTTTTAAAAGCAACTTTAATTTCTCACCCGATCTAGTCGCATATTGTTCAAGAACATTTTTTCAATAATTGTAAGCCGTATGTAACACAAAGCCATATGTCACATACAGCAGTCAAGCGTTCAAACTTGGCCACAGTGTCAATCTTTTGCGGCTAAAAGTTATTTTCATGTATTTTGTAGTTTAATTAAGTAAAACCAATCAATGTAAACGTGTATAATTTTAGTTGTGTAATCAAATTACAAACTCAAATATTCTCTGTCATTCAATTGTCGGTTTTGCTTAAATGTTAACACGCAACAAACTTTAATTGAAATACGACAAAACTATTAGTTTTGACCATTAATAGTTGTAACCTTCTACCCTACACAAATAACATTAACAACAACATTGTTTAACCCCTTTCTAAAGCAACTTTAAAGCGTAAATGTCCATTTAGGGAAGCTCATGGCCAAATTTGGCAACAGCTTAATTTCATTTTTAATTGGAAATTAAGTTTTTACATACAAATAAAAATGTTGTTGTAACAAAATCGTATTGAATAATCAATTATAATTAAAGTGTCAATGTATATGTGAGTGCGTGTGTGTGTGTGTGTTAATGTAAGTGGGTGTTTGCCACTTGATTAGACACGCTGAGCATATTTCAAATGCCGGAGGGTCAGCAGGGTGGAGAGAGACAGACAAAAACGACGCGTGTAAAAAGTACGCACATTTTATTGTTGCGATTAGAACAAAAAGCAAAGCAGCGTAAAAGAAAAGAAAGCAGAAACTGAAGCGGAGAAGAATGAAATACTTTTCAAGGTCGTTTTATAAGCGACGTGGCTAACTTTTGTTTCTAGTTTGACATTACTGTTTTTTTTGTATTTCTGTTTTTATTTTTTTTGTTGTTGTTTGTTTTGTGCTATTCACATATGCGAACTTGTTTGTTCACTCACGCGTTGCTTTGTGCGGCAAACACACACAAATACACACACACACACACACACATATGTACATGCAGTTATTCTTACACGTTTGGCATTTGCTCATTCACTTACGCTCGCTCTCCCGCCCACATTGACAGTTTGTTGTTGTTGCTTTTGTTTCTTTCTATTTTTTGTTGTTTTTTTTTTTTTTGTCATTTTTGCTTTTTGCGCTTTTTGCTACGCTTGAGTTAATCTCAGCGCTGCAATGTATTTTCCGCTTTGGATTTTATTGTATTTTATTTTTTATTTTTTTGGCGCGCTTTTAAATTTTTTATTGACAGCAAATTTGATGCGAAACTTTTATGATTTTTTGATTTTATTTTTATTTATTATTTATTTATTTTTCGCTCTTTCATAAATAAATGAAAAAAAAGCGTGGGATTTCTGTTGCGTTTCATTTGTTTGTTGATTGATGTGCAAACGCCGGAAATTGTCAGCCATTTTTGGTGGCCTTGCTTATATAGGAAGTTTTAAGCGCGCACATTATATTTATATACATATATCTATGTGTGTGTGTGGGTCTATTAATAGATACATTTATATTTAAAAAGAAAAGTATAAAAATAACTTAACAAAATATTTAAATAGTTACATGACGCAAGTAAGTAAGCGTTGACGTATACGTAATGTGTTTGCTTTAAAGTACATTACGCATACGACTCGCAGTCAACGACGCGTCGCGTGATTGATGTGCTGATGAAGCACAAATATTGACAACTCGGCTGAGTCATTAATTTGTATCTTTAGTTTTAAACGCGCCCATTTTCATGAGCTTTTTTCCAACGTTTTGCGTGTTCCAACAGATGACGCACAACTTTAATAACGTTGCTTAGCAACTTATTTGCAATTGGCTTTTTGTTTTTGTACATGATGTGTTTTTCTTTCTATCTGCTGTTCTTATTGTCGCTCATCTGTTTCATGTTCAAGGCAATTTGCACTCTGTTCGACTCTCGTTAAAGTCGTCGTCGTCGCAGCCACTTCGCCTACGGCACACTCTTTGTGACCGCAAACAAAAAAAAAAAACAAAAATCATGCATTTTATTAACGTCTGTGTGAATCTTCATTTGCGACCGCAATTTATTTCTTCTTCTTTTTCTTCTTATTATATTTTGCCACAGTTGCTTGAATTGCTAAACGAACACTTCAAGTTTCCTTTAACAATTTTTGCATATTTCTTATTTTATTTTTCTTTTTTTCTTCCTCTTCTAAGTCTGTTTAATGTTCGTTTACTTCCTGCTTCAAGTTCTTAGCTTTTTCTTGGTATTTTATGTTCTTGCTTAACCTTTTCTTATGTTCATTTTTCCTGCAAAATCCTCTTCTTGTTTTATGTTTGTTTCGTGTCCGTCTGCGCACTGTTTCGACATAAGCTGTGCTCATTTATTTTTTTGCCGCAATTATATTTTACTTACAGTCCTTTTGGCGTGCCTGTGCTTTTAGCTTAGCCTTTTATTTATTTTTTTTTCGAATTTCCCACACAATGAATTCGAAAAGCTAAACAAGTTTTTGTTTGCCGTCATTTGAGACAAGTGCTGACGGCTTTTAATGAAGTATCGCTCGTAAATGAGCAGACATTATTAAAAATAATTTAATTAAAATGTCGTCGGCGAGTCCTTGAAGCTTTGATATATTTGTTTTTATTTCCTTTCTTATTCGACATTAATCCTTATGAAATTTAAGCCTGTTGGGCATTAATCATTTACTTGCCAATTGACTTGATTTGACTTTGCTGATTTCTTCTTGCGTACATTATAAGTTGTTTTTAATTATGTTAATTTGCTTGAAAAATACCAAGTGATCATCATCATTATCAACATCAGCAACATTTAAATGATGAATGCACTTGAAGAAATTTTCAGTATTTTCTAATTAAAATCAAATTAGTTGATACACTCAACCGAAATATGTTGAGTGATGACACATATGCTCATATCGATGTGACAGCACAGGGCCGGTTTAGTGTCTGTGTGGTGAGGAATCGTTTACAGTTTTATAACTTCACTTTTATTATATTTTTTTATAGTTCAAAGTTGAATCAATAAAAAAAAACAGATTTAAGGCATCAAAAAGTTCGAAAAATATAATCTCATTGCCTTGATTGCTTGTCTGAAATGCAAATGGCGCCTGAACTACTACTACTACACACACACACACATGCACAGACTGTGTGTAGACACTTCAAGTTTGTGCAATTCAAGTGGCAATATGAATGAATAGAATGAGCGTTCGTCAGGTAGGCACTCATACACACATATGTACTCAACCATGCTGAAAATAGACGCAATTTTAATTAAATTTTTACGCCGACAAAAGCATCAAAGGCCCTCATTTCTTGCTTTTTTATTTCTACACATTCATTGTGCCATGGAAACGCGTACAAATTATATTAGTTGTGAGCCCACGCGGAAGAAAATGTCACTCTTGTCTAACGGTAAAAAAGCGGTAAGAAAATAAAATAAAAAAAAAAATTGTCGAATAGAATAGGAAGTACGAGTTTGTAAACGAATGAATGAATGAGTGAGCGGCAAATATATTTTTCTTACAAATTATACACTTGACTTTTCCTGAATTCAATTATGTTGTTTTCTTCTTAAGGACAAAACCGTAATTTCTCAGTAATAAATTAAGAGCAAACAAGAAATGCTGATGCGTTCTTTTGTGCGTTGTGTAAATCAATCGATTGATTTGCTTCAATAATTGATGATGATGCCATCAATGGCTGAAAGTCAAGCCGGGCCAAGCCAAGCAAAGCAAAGCAAAGTAAAGTTTCAGTGTCAGTTAAAGTGTACTGAATAACTAAATGAATGTATGAGATACATCCCTGCGAACTCAATTATTTATTTATGCTGACAAATGTTTTTATTTGGTTATCGCTTATGGCTTTGCATTTATTTTGTTTCGTTTGCATTCATGTTCATGAATGTCGTTCGATTCGTGCTAAACTTGTGCCAACGCACAATGTAACAAATTCGACAATTCAAGCATAAAAAGCGTGCAAAATTAAATCTGTGAAATAATTCAATGTTTTGTCGCTTCGCAGCAAAGCATTCTTTCATTTGATTGAAACAAACAAGAAAATAAAAAAATAAACAAAAGGCAAAATTAAAGACAGAATTAAATTCACTTAATTAGGTAAAAACAACTTTTCAAGTTGTTTGTTGCTATAAAAAATAAAAAAATAAAAAGAATTAACGATTGTGTGTCATTCAAAATGCTCATTTGTCAAATATTTTCGTATTTTGAGCTAAGAATGAATTTTGATCAAATTTAGACAGTTTGATAAACTAATGATATAAAATATCTAAAAATCAACTGAAGTTTATGCAAGAAATGTGAAGAACAAAAGTTACTTTTATGTTCGAATGAAAAAAACTTTGTTCGAATGGGAAAAGACTATGTTCGAATGTAAAAAATTTGTGTTCGAATGAAAAAATTTCTGTTCGAATGAAAAATATGTTGTGCGAATTCAAAAAAGTTACTTTAAAAAATGTTTTTTTTAACAAATTTCATATTAATTGTTTATAAATTAGAAATATTCGAAAAATGTCCACTGTAATTTTGTACCTTTCAAGCAAATATGCAATCAGAAATCATTGAAAAACTTTTCTTTACATTTGCAATCCATTAATTCTTGAATGTCGATTATAAATATAACCTAAATTGAAATTAAAGATTGTTTCCAAATCGTGGAAAAGTTGTTTTCAAAATTACGACAGCCATGACTAAATTATTTTATTGTGTTATGCATACAAATTTCAGTTACCTTAATTTTTATAGTATTTGCTGTTTTTTTATAAAAATATATATATTCTTTTTAGTATTTATTCTATTTTGTTGTTGACGATGACGCCGTGCAAAGTGAGCACAGCAAAAAACAAACAAAAACAATAATTTGCTGGTCGATCCGTCCGTCCGTCCATCCGTCAGTCGGTCGTGCTGTGTTGTGTTGGCGTAGGTGGCAATAACTCAACGGCAAACGTGAATGGATGCTTTTTGTTATTGCTGTGTTGTTGTAGTTTTATAACTTTTTTTTTTTTTTTTTTTTTTTGTTTTTTCAAGTTTAGTCGTTAACTTAAACAAAATGAAACTTGTTTAGTTTGCAACGAACTGCGGCAACGTTTTGAACTTGAAATACATTTGCGGTTAGCGTGAAATTCACTTTTCTTTAAAGTTTTAAATGTTCTCTAAGAAATAAACAAAATTAAATGTAATTAAAATTAAATTGTTTGTTAAATTTTTGCTAATATTTAATAAATTTTGATAACTTTCGTTACAGCACAAACCTTCGCTTTGGGCAAACCAATTAAAAAACTTTTGCATAAATGTGGCAAAGAACAGTTTTGTGTAATTTGAGCGGATTAAAGCAAAAACAATCATTTTTAATGAGCAAAAAAAGAACAACAACAACCAACACGAAAGTAACAACAACTTTCATATAAAAGCAACAAAGAAAAACAAACAAAGAAAAAAAAAACCAAAAGTTTGCTATTTTTTTTGTTGCTTTTTAACGCTCACAACGGAAAAAGTAATCTTCAGCATCATTGTCATCATTGTTGTTATTGTTGTTATTGCATCAGCATCGCATGTCTTGATTCTTGCTATTGCGGCACACACAGCTAAACAAAAATCGTTGCCAACACAAGCATTGCTGCTGTCGCCAATACTGCTGCCGCCGCCTCCACCGACGTCGCTGCTGACGCCGCTGCCGCCATAATGTTAGACGATGACAATACCGATTTGTTGGTCTCAGCATCCGAAATGCAACAAGGTAAGTCTATTGACTTTGCTCTTTTCTTCCTCTCTCCGTCACTCACTCGCTCTTGCTCGCGCCCCTTTGACGTGTAGCATGGTTTTGACGTTGACATAAACATTTTGCATACTGTTGATATATCATATTATACATGTATCTATGTTGTGAACATGTAACAAGCTTTGATTTTCAACGCTTCAACATTTTTGACTTTATATTTGAGTCTTTTGTGTGTTAGAGTAAGGTCAGTGAGTGAACGATGTTGTTTCAACTTGACTGTAGAAGATTTACAAGATGTTACGGCATGATGACATGACCTTCAAAGCAGCTGTCATGCACAGCATTGTATATTATAACAAAAACAAATGCTTTATGAGCTGAGCTAACGGTAACTTATTAAGCAAATTTTTGGCTTTAATCTTCTTTGATATAACTTTAAGACAATAAGTTTATTTTGTTGGCACAACGCAACGAAAACATATCAAAATAAGTGTACGTTAAACGCAAAAAATAAATAAATAAATCAAAATGTCGAAAAGAAGAAACAATTTGGCGCCAATAAAGTCGCTGTAATGAAAAGTTTACATAAACAACGACAAACCAAAAGAAAATTCGTTACTTTTCGTATATCTTATTATAGTGTACGAGTATTTGATAAAGTGAGTAATTTGAAACCACACAGAAATGATTATCAAGAAAATCGCGGAAAAAAACTTTTATCAACAATCGACAACGCGGCAAACCACTGAAATGCAACATTAAATAACAAAAAAAAAAAGAAAGAAAGAAAAAAACATTATAATGAACATGCAACCGTGATACGATTGTTGCACGTTGCAAGTTGTGCGACCAAAAAGGAAATGGATTGCTGACGAAACGAGCGCAACTCCGTGGTAACCGGAAGCCACAAAAGTAGGGAGGCGTGTAAGGAAAAGAAAAGAAACAAAAAGAGGAATAAAGTGGAAAACTTTGCGTTTAAAAAAATTGTTGCAAATCAATCGCGAAAACTAACAACTTGCAACAACTTTTGGCATTTAGTCGCTGCAGCAGACGAAACATGAAAGCGCCAAGCACCCTTGCAACACACACACACGCACACACACATACGATACGATACGTAAAGAATATTGTAATGCTTCAATATTAAGCAAAGTTGGCAACTTTAAGTTATCAAGTTGCATGTTGTTTACTGTAAATACAATACTTGCAAAAAGGAACTAAAAAAAAAATTGTTAAATAAAAAATGTTACTAAAAGCACAAACAAGCGACAAAGCAAAATATAAACAAGTAATGCAAAAAGTTCGCATTTATTGTAAAAAGTTTAGAAACAAGTTGCAGACGCGAGCTGCAACAATAACAACACGAGAGTATGAAAGTGAACTATTTTTGTTTTTTTGCAGTTCTGTAGCAACTTTATTAACTTGGTCAATAGTAATTATAAAGATTTCTGTTTGTGTTCATTAATCTGATGCAACTTTGAGTCTTATCTTGCGAGAGTTGTTATTTACATATATTTTAAGACAAGTCAATACTATATTAGGGTTTTCATACGACATCTGACATCTCAAAAGTTAGGTGATCCTGTTCAATTGATAAAGTTGCTTTAGGCAACAGAAATCCTACACTTGTGTATGTCATTTACATAATGTTCTAAAGAATGTTATTGTCAAAATGTTAAACCTTTCTGTATAAAACTCAACAACATTTAAGTTTGCCAATATATTTGTAATGACCCTCGTAACATTAAACAATAAAAGTTGATCATTTTGTAGTTTATATCAGTTGTGTGACCATGACCTTACCACAACTACAACAACATTGCCATCCCACAGTCATTCTTATCGTTGTCATCATCATTGCTAGGGGCATCGTCAGGTGTTATATGGCATGTTGAAATGAAAATTGAAATAGTCAAAGGGCGACATTTTAATGAAACGAACACAAAAAAAAATATCATATTACATTTTTCTATGTCATTTCACTTGCTTTGTCACTTTGAATCAGTGATTTCGATTAGATTTGATTGGTTTTTTGCGGTAAAAGTGTTATGTCGGTCTGTCGGCGTGTCTGTCGGCATTAGAAAACCTTATTAAATAATAATCTATAAAGATTGATTCCAGTAACAAAAGAATACGGAAAGGAAATATCAAAACGCAAGCAGAAAAAAGCTTTTAAATGTTAATTGAAAGCAATATTGAATAAGATCGAAAAGTAATTGAAAGTTGTCATTAAACTTGTCAATTTGTTTCTGGATTAGCTTTGATTATGATGCATGATTAATATGTATTATATACAATTCATATGAGATTATTGAATTTGCTATATTAGCTTTTCATTTTCAATTCTCACAACAGTCAGAAAAATAGATAATTTTAATAAGAATGTGATAATTGCACTATTGGCATTCTATGTTATGTCCAACCATGCCTGCAGTACACAACAGTGTGTCTGCAGTACATTACATAGAAGGAACAATGGAATGGTCTAAAGAGTTAACAGTGGCATAATATTTCTGTAATCTAATGCGTTTTTGTAACAGTTGCAAGAAATGCGGAAGTAAATTTCCTTTTTAAACGCTCAGCGTATTTTTTCTCTTGTTATTTTTCCGGTGTGTTTTTTAATAAATTCATTCAACGCCAAATGCAAACTACTTATGCTAAGGAGATTTTGCTTTTAACAAAATCAAATTGTCCCAAAAACACATCTGCAACATTTAACACCTCATGCATTGAAAGTCAAAGTTCATGAGTTGCCTCCTTTTTATTTAGTATGTAACACAACTCGGTCATTATTTTAAAAGGGCATTAAATTGCATAAATATTTTATTTTGAATCATGCCACACACACATACACACACACACACAGACAGCTGTGTCGCTCTTCTGCAGCACAGCAACTTGATTGAATCGAGGCGCCACAATAAGGTTTGCGCACCTTTAATATTGCGTTATGCAAATGAGTTTATTTATTCTACAAACGGTAACCGACAACTTAAAAAGAAACAAAAAAAAGTGTTTTGGTTTAGTAAAATAAGAGAAGGAAAAACAAGTAAAGGAACTTAAACCGCGCACGAAATGTTAAAGGTTCAACAGTGTGGCAAAAGTATTTCACACTCGCACATACACACAAACAAACCTACATACTTATAACAACGGAAAATATAAACAAAGAAAAAAAATAAGCAAAATAGGCACAAAATATGTAGCAATCGTTGAGTTGAATTTTTTGATTGGTAAGCCATGCAAAACGAAAAAAAAAAAAGAACAACAGAATTCCAAGCGGCAACATGGTTTTTTGCAAAGTGTCGAGCGGAAAATCGTTGGCAGAGAAAGGCGTGCGCCATTTTCATAAATAATTTATGCATGTAGGACCGACCGTCAACATACATATGGAAATCGATACTTTGTAAGGCGATATAATATGCAATCCATACATAGACATGTGCATGCCTTGTTAACTTGCGCTCCTTGTTTATTTATGCTAATAAGGACCTCAACTGTCAAGCTAAAGTTGTAAAACGTTGATTTTTAGTAACTTTGCATACATATTAGTTACAAATATGTACATATATTATATCATGCTCTCGTTTTTTCCCCCAGATCGACTGTATTTCGTTGCTTTTAAGAAGAACATTAAGCCAAAGAATACGGCCAATACACATTACTTTTGCATCGACGAGGAATATGTCTATGAGAATTTCTACAATGATTTTGGACCATTGAATATTTGCATGTTGTATCGTTATTGTCAGAAACTCAATACCAAATTGAATGCAAAATGTCATGCGAATAAAAAAATTGTGCATTACACATCGATGAATCCGGCCAAGCGTTTAAATGCCGCCTACCTGATTGGTTCGTATGCAGTAAGTGTAATAATACTAATGAGATCTGTAATTGACATGCTCATAAATGTTATCATCTTTCTCTTCTACGCGCCCACTCCTTCACAAAACACTCATCACACACTCATCATAAAGATAATCTATTTAAATAAAACACCCGAGGAGGCATATCGACCACTTGTCGCTGGCGACATACCCGCCTACACACGCTTCTGTGATGCTTCCTATGGGCCGAGTAATTTTAAAATTTCACTCATCGATTGCCTGAATGCAGTGCACAAGGCACTACAGGCGGGTTTCTTCAGTTTCACGGACTTTGATGCTGAGGAATATGAATATTTTGAACGTGTTGAAAATGGTGATTTCAATTGGATTGTGCCGCAAAAGTTTATTGCATTCTGTGGACCACATCAGAAATCAAAAACATTACCGAACGGCTATCCATGTCATTCGCCCGAAACATATTTCGAATATTTTCGTGATAATAATGTGACAACGGTTATACGTTTAAATGCAAAAGTCTATCATGCATCGAGTTTCGAGAATGCCGGTTTCGATCACAAGGATCTGTTCTTTATCGATGGCAGCACGCCGAGCGATGCTATATTGAAGAAGTTCCTGTCGATCTGTGAGCTGACAAAGGGCGCAATTGCGGTGCATTGTAAAGGTGCGTCATTGTTGGTGTGCTAGTATAAAATATAATGTATTAAAACGTATATTTACAGCTGGTCTTGGACGCACAGGCAGTTTGATAGGCGCCTACATTATGAAACATTATGGTTTTACAGCATTGGAGTCAATCGCTTGGCTGCGTCTTTGTCGGCCGGGTTCGGTGATTGGACATCAACAACAATGGATGGAAGAGTAAGTTTCACATGTCAGAAGTAACTAAGTAAAAACTATTTATGATTTTTGTTTTTGTAGCAAACAAGCTTGGCTTTGGTCGGAGGGCGAACGCATGCGTCGGCGCAGCTCGATTGCAATGCCGGTGCATAAGTATGGCATTTACAGTTTGTCGCTGAAGGGACGTAGCAGTGATGATTTGTCGCCACCAACGCCGGAGACAGCATCACCGCTGCCGGCACTTAAAGCCACTGAAAACACCGAAGTGCTGATGACGCGTGTCAAGGGTATTTCACAACGTGTTGATACAATGCATTTGCATGACACGGTCGATGATGGACATATTGGACGTAATAAAACGTTACGTAGTAATTTACTGGCAGCCTATGATAATGATACGCTAAGCGCGAGCACCGGTGGCAGTGATAATGATGAATCAACTGAACAGCAGCAACAACAAAAGCAGCAGCAACAACAACAGCAATCAAATGGTTCAACATATATTATAACGCGACGTCGTAAATCACCAACTGGCATACGACAAGTGCAAGCGACATCAATACATCGCATTATGTCAACATCGAACAGTAATCCAAATAATGAATTACATACAACGACGATGACAACAACAACAACAACGACAGCGACAGAAGCGATCAAAGAGCAACAACAACAGCAACAACATCATCGTGTTACATATGCGCAAACGTCGCCAATTACAACAACAACAACATTGAACAGTCGCGAACATCAACATGAGATCACGCCGAGCACCGAGAAAAAATTAAAGAAGCCGATAAGTGTCTTTGAGGCAGCACGTCATACGATTGCCTCATCGGTGCGCATGACACAGACGGCGCTGGAGAAGAAGAACGCGCAAACGCAAGGTGATAAATTGAATCAGATAAAAGCAATGCGTCGTCACCATCATTCGCGTTCGGTCAACATTGGCACGCCAAAGTAAGTTTCGTCTTACAAACGAAAAAATGGTCACCCTAAATAATGCTTACTCTTTTACACTTTTACAGTGATACAGCGGAGGTTACATTGCGGCATACACGTGCACGGTCACAACCCTTTCGCAATAATAATAATAATCTCGTCAATGTGCTAACACAATCGTCGACATCATCGGTGCCATTGAAACAATGCATTGATAATTCATCATCATCAGTGGCGGTGGCAAATGCTCTAAATAATAATAATAATAATCATAACAACAATATAAATAACACACTTAACAACAATAATAACAACAACAACAATAATAATAACAACAACAGCAGCAGCACTAACACAACAGCCGCTACAACAACTACAACCGGCGTGGGAAGCGGCATTAGTGGCAGCAACGTCAGCGGCGCCGTCGGCAGCACGATTAGTACACGTGCCCGCAGTCTTGCCATTTACAGCAAAAGGTAAGTTCAAAGCACAATCAAACACATACATACAGGCCTTCCTAGAAACGCATCAAAATTACTGTTTTTGATATCCATTCCATATTCAATTACCGTTTCCCACCCACTCCTGCCAATTAACTGTTACTGCGCTCAGTTGATGCTGCCGTAACAAACCGTAACCATTACCACAATCAAAATCATGAAAAAAAAATCCTACTGCAATCAACAAAATTCAAGTCTTCCATTACTTAATGTATTTTTTAAAAAATTCCACTTTTTTATTATTTAAATATTAATCATAAACAAAAAGCAAGAAAAACAAAAAAGATGCTTATAATAAAATATTTTTTACATTTGTTGTTTTTGTGTGTGTTTTTTTTTCGGCGTTTTGTTTTTAATATGTTCGATTTTTTTGTGCAACTAATTTTCAATATACGATTTTTCAGTCCTTTTATTACATATTTTGGTTTAAGGTTCAAAGGAAACTTAATTCGTTTTTATTACTGTTCTTAATTGAAGATATTATTTTCATAAAAAAAAATTTTATAATAATTATTTTTCTATAATGTATTCGTTTGTATTGAATGAGTTGTCTTAGTACATTAGAAATTAGTAGAAAAATGAAATGTATTTGGTTATGGTTTTTGTTTAGAATTTTCTATCAGTGTAAATATGTACAAGATGATGTTAATTTCGAATTTAAAATATTAATTTTGCAAATACATAAAAAAAACAATACTTAAAACTAACAAGCAAAACCATCCACTTATCCAAACCTTAACTAGGCGTATTCATGGCCTGAGTTGAACATGATTGAAAATCGCAATTGTGAATATGAGTTGAATAAACTCAAAAGCATAAACTAACATCAAATAATTTTCATAAAATGAAACGAAATAATTGAATTTAAAACAAAAAACAACCCAACTCCAATAACAATTTTACTTATTCGAATGTTATAACGTTCTTAGTATTACATATTTTATTCTTACATATACAATATAAACATACTATATATTTAATAATATTATTATTTTTTTTTTTTACATTTGCAACCAATTTAATTCTGTTTGTATTTTAATGTATTTGATTTTGTAATAATTCTATTTTGTATAAATGTTTGATTTTGTTATTATGCATGCCATGAACGAAGCAAAAATTTATTAATAAAATGCAAAATTGTAAAAAAAAAAAAAACACTGAAAAAGAAACATTTGAAAATAATGTTTTATTATATTTTTTTGGCTTATTTTATTCTTGTTTGAAGTTTTTGCTCAATGTTTTAATTATTAGTAACTAATTTTAAGTTTTCCACGAATTTTTTTTTTGATATTTGATTTATTTTATTTTCGTTTTGTTGTAACGTTTTGTGAATTTGTGTACAAGTTTGCTTTTGTATAACTTCTCCCACACCTACCGCCCCTGCCCCTGTACCCAACCATCGCCAAAGGCATTGGTACGACAATTTATCCACGGTCCTTTAGCAAAGTTGCCGCAATTAGTTGTTGTAATTATGAAATACACTCGTAAAAAAAAAAACAATATTTTTCTCTTTCTTCTTTTCTTCTTTTATTCTGTCTTTTATCTCTACTGCTTAACCAATATTGTTAAAATGGCAAATGGAAACAATTTTCTACTCAATACTAATGAAATGCACTGAAAAAAAAAAACTCAAAAACAAAACAACAACAACAATCGAAAGCAGAATGGGTTTAATGCACTTGCGCAAAGCCGAAGTGCAACAACAAAATTCATCAAACACCAACAACAATAATAATAACTCGTCCTCAAGCGGTGGCCCATTGGCCACTGGCAGCGATCTGCCCGCACTCAATAAACAAACAAAAACAAGCTACAACAATACATTGCTTAGCTCAGCGAATAATTCAAGTATGTCGGCTATCAATGAGAGTAAAATACCAATTGTACGCGCCACAGCCACACAGCTTGTGGATGCCATCGATGGAAATGCTGGTGTTAAAGGCGCTGGTGGTCTGCCAGCTGATGGCGGCGGTGCTGGCTCCTCGGCCACAATACCGCCCACACGTGGCAACAATGTACGTGTATCACATCATCATATGACGCTGAGAGGACGTTCACGCATACGCTATCATCGGCCAAGTCTCGATCAGCAGCAGCCACAGCAGACACAGCCATGTACAGTGACAACAGTGCGTTATTATCGTGATGTTTCGGCTATACCGACTATGCATACAATAAACGATCGTGATGATAGTGGTGGCGCTGGTGACGGCGGCGGTGGTGGTGGTGGTGGTGGTACTTATGGTGTTGGAACACGTTCATCATCGGCAACGCTTGATTTAAATTCAAATCCATTGCAAACTACCTCGAAATCAGCTGCAGGAGCAACAACAACAACCGCCGCAACATCAACAAAAATACCCAGTAGTAATAATTATTCTAATAAATATCATGATTTACATTATTTTAAAAGTACAACAACAGCAACCACATATACAACTCCTACTCCTCCTTCCTCTTTAGACACAAACCGGCTTAGTGGACAACGCGCGAGCTTCAGCGAAACGGGTCAGCATACGAGCAGCAGCAGCAGCAACAACAACAACAACAACATACACAGCAATTACTGTAACAACACAAAACGCAACAAACGATCGCTGAGCTCAACACGCATAGAGAAGGACAAATGCGATGAGTACAATACAAAATTGCTGCGTAAGACGAGCAATCCAACAAATGCAGCAACAACTGCCTCAAACAACAACAACAACAATAGCAGTGCTGGCGGCCCAAGTCACACCATCAACAATAGCAACAACACTGGCAGTAGCAGTGGTAGCAACCCTGGTGTTAGCGGCGGTAGTTTTAAACTTTCACGTCGCCTGCACGCCAACGTTGCGCATGTAGAGTCTGCCGCCTCATCGACATCGACGTCAGCCTCGAATTCGGGCATACCGACGCCGACAGCGCCGCCTACAACGACGCATGGTCACGGCAGTCAGCCGTCGCATGGCTTGTATCTGCCACGCAGCGGCAAATATGCATCGGCAGCTGTCGCAAGCGCTGCACTCAATGCCGCTGAGCGTGATCAGCTCAAGTTGCGCAAAAAGATTAGCTATTAAAATGTGACTAACACATGATTTGGTTTTCTCCTCTTTTTTTACGGTGACTATTTTTTTTTTTTTAGGCTTAAAACCAAAAAAAAAGTCGCCATTGACTCATGCCTGTTTATGAGTTATGCGTTGTACTAACATGTATCTTACAGGATACCGGTTTGCCTTACTTGCAAAGTAAATCTATGTAAGTTAACTAAGTATGTTGTGCATAAGAGAGAACAATAGTTTGTACCTCTTTCGCGCTGGAAGAAGTCGTTCTAAACTGCTGCAATCCTTATTATGTGTAATGAGATATTTCTTTATCTAAGTAGCCAATTATTGACGTACATACTTTATGATTAAGTTCTTCTTTTTACACTTTTCATTTAATTTTTTTTTTTTTTTGTATCTTTTCTACTTCGGCTAAGTGCAATAGTACATTTTAGCACGATTTTCTGCTCATATATTTTCTTTGCATGTTTCTTTTTTAATAACGATGAATTTGTGCAGAATTGTCGTACAAACAATATACGATAATTTCACGCTAAAGGTTCAAAGCGTACTTATGTTAAGACAACAAAATATTAAATATATGGCGACATATTTTATGGAAGACATTTCTAAAATTACAGAGAAAACATTTAAAAAATGTTTTTTTTATATATAAATTTTTGACATTATTGCAATGAACAAAAATTTATGTGCCCAGTAAAAAATTAAGTACTAAGTTGCCATGTGTAAAGAAGTTCCGTGAAATATTAAGAACGTAGCAGACTGTTGGAAGAAAAGTTTCTAGAAAAATATTATTATAAGCGCTTTAAATTGAATTGTTCTCTGAGTGAATTTGACTTGTATGAATTTTTGTTAGCTTCTGTTGTTCGTGGCCAAAACGAAGTTGTAAAGCTTTAAAGCATGAATGAAATTTTTAGTAAATCTTTTTCATATTTTTATATTTACATATATAAATGTCTTTGAGTAAAGTTGAGGCGAGTTGAACTTATTTGTTTTTGTTAATGCTGAAATGAAGTTTTGTATAAAGAAGGAAAATAAAAGAAAAATTAAACTTGTTAATACAAAATTTATTCGTAAGAATACCTGAAAATTATTCTTCATGCATTTAGAACAAATTTTTAAACAGACCGAAAATGTATTTAGTAATATTTTTTATTAGATTTAATTCATTGTGCAAATACAAAGTATGTAAAAACAAAAAAAAAAATTATTTCATCTATAAATATTTAAGCAAAGTGTGTACCTATAATTAAATATGCTCGTATACAATGCATATACGTATATATATACATATAAATAAAGTGGATTGTTTAAAAAAATCTTTATACAGTAAGAGAAATTCATAATAGTTATAATGAAATAGTATACAAAAAGCGCAGGCAGGCAAACGAACCGAAAATCTCATGTGCATTATTTGAAAACAATAACACAAAAAAAAAAATCATTTGCAAGGCAAAGTGTTTTTTTTTTTAAATTTTTTATTGTTTAATTTTTAAATATTATTGAGGAATGTGCAAAACGTTGTTAATCACATTGTTATAAAAACAAAACAAAAATGTTGCAATACATTAATAATATTTGTTTATCTTTTTCGTTTCCTCCTTTACTGTTCAAAATGTAAAATTCTTTAATTATTTTAAGTTGTAACCTTAAATCGAGTCTTAGGTTTTTCAAAGCTCTTAAATTGCCTTAAAATGTACAAAAACCAAACATCAAATGTTTCAATACATTTTTACACATATATATTTATTCAAAATTTAGTTTAATACAACACAATGTTGTATGAATTTGCAATTCGTTGTTAAATTTCTCGCAAATGGCACGTTTTTCATACCCTTGCATAGTTCAAAAGTAAATACATACATATGAAAAAATTTTCACTTCCGGAATGAAATTATATATAATTATGCAAATTTTGTGAATAGTTTTAAGGAAACAAGAAAACCTTAATTATTATTACGCGGTTATCATATTTAATGACTATTAATTTAATTAACGCAAAATAAATCGTAAAAAAAAAAAAAAATAAAGAGAAAAGATCACCTTCAATTACATGCCTAGTATAACATTTCAGAAAAATATGTAATTATTTGGCCCCAAATTTTCGAGTCGTGGCCCAAAAAGACGCAATCGTACTCCGAGTTCAACTCGATGAAAAGAATTGGTTCCGCCGTTTCGCATTCCACATGTGTGATGCGTGTTTCCAACTTGAGCGCACTTAAGATGTCTTGCGCCTTAGAGCGGTCATCCTCATACTCATCCGATTTGATGACTTCCACTG
Source organism: Phortica okadai (assembly GCA_034638295.1). NCBI lineage: Eukaryota > Metazoa > Arthropoda > Insecta > Diptera > Drosophilidae > Phortica > Phortica okadai. The sequence continues at coordinate 6,026,496 of CM067850.1, forward strand.
CGGCTTTCTTCAAGTGTGGAAAGTAGTTTTTGAAATAGTTGTGACGATCGCACAGCTTAATGCCGTACATTTCGTTGTTGCCACTTTCGGTGAGATCACGATATGTTTTAAATTTTAGACGACGTTCCGCCTCGAGATCATCACTTGTTTCATTAGGCGTCGTTTGGGAGCCGCCGGTTGGCGTTACTTGCATCATGTGATCGCGAAAATCATCAGCATCACTGCAGATTACACGCAACATTTCAATGGCGGCTTTTTGGCGTGCATCCTTCTTTTTGTCAGACGCCGCATAGCGCTTGATTGAGGCTACCGTGCAGAGTGCAACGAATTCGGGTGCATCGGGTGTGCCGCTCTGCTGTACAATGTCAACTACTGGAAGCGGCATGTCGTGTTGCACGCAGTAGTCTCGCAACTCTTTAAGCATATCACGATTCATATTAGTCATATCAGTATCCATGTTGTGTATCGTGCAAGCGTTATCCAACGAAACGCCGTCGCCAGATTCGACACGTATCTTTTTCATAAGTTGCAATGCACTCAAGTGTTTCGCATCTCGCTTTGAACGACCTGTGTACGTGTAATGTACATAAATGTTTAAATGAATTTAAACTGCAATAGGCGCACTATCAACTACAAACTCACCGTTTCCATATGCCTCCATATCCAAAACTTCTACTTTGCACACAAAGCCACCATCGTCGCCCTCCATATAAGTGTAATCCGGCTGCGGCAGCTTATTCTGAGCACAGAACTCTTGTAAAGCCGAAACGGAAGACTTCGACATCCCTAACTCAGGAAGTCCCAAATTGTGGAATTCAAACCGGGTTTCTTAAAGTTTACAACTTTTCAATGAAATGTAGTGCGAATTTAGCAGAGGCGTGAAAGAGACGGAAAATTAACAATTTTGTCAGGGATGGAGTGATTTCGACCTTCCACATTGAGTTGGCCCAAGTTCCCGTGCAACTCCAAGCGACGTTGAGCCGGCCTGTTTTTAGGCGATTTTTCGTTTGGCCCTCGACCAGCGTTGCCAGACGTCCCGATTTTAGCGGGACGTCCCGATATTTAAAAGAAAATTAAATGTTCCGCGCGGGACAGACTCAGTCCCGCTTTTTTTAAATAGCTTCATAATAATTAATTCCACATGATCATGAAAACTCTATAGTGGCTTTTGAGTTTCATTTTAGTTTTATGTTTTTCAAACCAGAACCACGAAATGGAATTGTGAACATGAATGAAAATTTTGCGCTCGCTTGTCGCTTGCAATGTCAACTGTGTCAGTGAACTCCTATTAAAGAAAAAAAGGAAACTTTAAAAGAAGTTAAGTTTTCACAGAAATATTATATGTAATATTAAAATACATTTTTCATGGGTTTTTTTGCTTTCTTTGGTCACATAAATGTAATTTAAATTAAAAAAAAAAGGTAAATATTTAAAAACTTCTGATTATATCCGTTGTTTGATTATGTCCCGCTTTCGACGAAAAAGTCCCGCTTTCGACGAAAAAGTCCCGCTTTTTTTACTCAAAAAGTTTCAAAATCCCGACTTGGTAAAAAAAATATATGGCAACGCTGCCCTCGACCCTGTCTATTTCACCAATTGCGTCAATTGACAGTTTCGCTGACACGGTGTGAAATTGTCGAATAACGGTAGACAGTGGCAGCACTGCAATTCCAAGAATTTTTTGTAAACAAACTGCTTCCTCTTACTTACTCGATTGAGTCAGTGAACCGTAAAATTTGGAGGTGGTTTGTCCTATGTCCCATGTGCACTCTATGACATATGTCCCGTTGCCAGAAAAAAAGCCACCACCCCTTTCGATAAAAGAAGAAGAATTTCGCGGACGCTTGTGCGCCAATCTTGTCACTTTTGAGCAAATTTGGCTCGTTATCGTTTCTCGCAAATGCGAAACGTTGTTTTTCATATTTTTTTATGCTTGAATGACTCATTATCCAATATATTTCAAGTAAACATGCTGCAACTCAAAATTTTTAGTTTCTTTTTTTAATTATTTTGCGTGAAATTGTCACTAAAATAAATACCTGTCTTCATTATTCATTGCAGTTTTCCTAACTTATTTAATTTATCAAGTTTTGTGAGTTGCGCGATATTTTCTCGTGAAATTATACAGATTTGAGTCATTTTAAAATTCATTATGAACCACAAGTCCAGTATTGGCTTGGCATATGTTGCACTACTTTTCCTTGTGACATGTCTTGTTCCTCCATTTCACGGCAGTTTTCCGTCTATCTTCTCTTCTGGCCGAGGACGCATTTGCGCCAATGCGACACTTTTCAGCCATTTTTCATCATTTTGTATCTTTTTTTCGAATGCCGTCTCTTTCTCGCTCAAGAACCAACGCGGAAAGTGTATAAAATTTGCGCTAAAAGTTGCATTTCGTCTGTTTTCGCACATTCGAAATTGCCAATTTTCAACAAAAACAATTTCTAGGAACTAAGGTATAAACAAATAACAATGTTTTCATGGCTAATTAACAATTTTCTTTCGCATAAATTTAGCCTTGGTGACACAAAGCAAAAATTAAAAGCCACGCGTGGAATTTAATGCGAAAATTGTGAAAAGAAAAATTTAACTGAACAGCAAAGTTAACAATTATAAAACCGTAAATTTGCACAATGTCGGGCATTGCTATAACGTTTGGGTGAAAGACCATCTCTTCGGCTTTGTTGCACTCGCGCAAGTTAACTTATGTTATTGGTTAAATTTTTAATAAAACGTTAATTAAACGTGAAGTAAATGAAGCGAAATTGTTCAGAGCGTGAAGCTTAGATAGTGCCGTATGAAATGAGTATGAAATTTAGTGTCTTACGATGGAAATAATGCGGAAAATAGCGTAAAAAAGCGTGTAGTTGTCGTTCTAATTCGAAAAGAGACGTAGCAGACGTGTGCGGTGCGCCGCCATTAAAAAATTTGTTAGTGGCGTTTATGAAGAATGAACGGGTGAAGTGGAATGTACAAAACGAGGAGTGGTAGTGCGAGACATGTTTTAATAAAATTTTGAAAGGAAATAATAAAAAATATCCAATAGATGTAAGTGAAATGCACTAAACTACCACAGATTTAATTAATCTACATTCTAATTGGTAGTAAATCACATTATGCAGTGTAAAATTGTTATCGAGTGTGTATTTAAAACCGCAATATACAATATACGCGCGTGTTTGGAGTGTACTCGCCAACCAGTTCCACATTAACATTTTACCGCCTTTTTGACAAAGCTCATAGCATCATTTGCAAGACCCAAACAAAGCCCCAAACTACGCCAAAATCAAGAAAGCAGTAGTTGCCCAATCGCAGTTCGTTTTCGCGCCTACCGATTTGGAGCTTACATAAAACATTTAAATCGGTTTACTTATAATTTTTATTGAAAAATTTATTAAATAACGTATCCATTAAAATTTGTATTGATTTCAATTAATATTTTTAATCGATTCAAACATTAATTCAACAAAGTGGCAACGCTCTTATCGTAGAAGGAACAACAACAAGAACTTCGTACGCATCCAATTAGCTTACGCTCACCGATTTTTTTTTTTTCTCTTTTGATTGCACGACCGCTCTCAGTCCAATTTTGCATATATATATATATATGTATGTATGTACATATGCATATATATGAGTACAAATGTGTGACCGTGCGTGTGTATGTGTGCGTTGTCAATCATTTAAACAAGCAGAGTAATAGAGGGGAAACGGTAGTTTGGGGTATCCCTTAAGCTTGATTTTGGAGTGGTGTTTAGATTTTTTTATTTATTTACAAAGCTGCCATAAATGTTTTGATGACAAACATTTTAGACCAAAATCTAGCGAAATACAGTAAACCAAATATTCTTCTCGTCCATACAACGAATATCAATTGTTTTGTTGTTATATTTTATTATCTATTCAATGCAGTTGACTATAAATATTGTTCCGTTTGCACATTGCGCAGATCCCTTACGAAGACTACGCCACTGTGGTTCGTGCTGTTCATCATTCATTCTCTCCTTTCCGCTCTCTTCGTTTGTTTGTCTTGCCCATCACATTCGTTCGTTAAGTCCCATCTCGTGTGTTCGCTCACTGTCTCTCTTTCTTCTGTTCGTCGATTCGTTCGTGGAATTGTTCGTGGGTACGGGCGAGCTAGTCAGTCAGGTCGCATTCGTTTCGTTCGTCTCCGCGTCTCATTTTGGTCGTTCGGTTCAGTCGGTTTTTCTCAGTCATTGTTGCCGCCTCACCTCCGCGGCGTTTTTTGGATTGAATTTTTCTGTGTGTACTGTGCCTGTGCCACTATTGAAATTCTTATTTGCCAAAGTTTTTTTCCACACCTCTCAAAAATTGAAAATTAAGCCATTTTTTCTGTACGAAGGAAGGAAGGAAGGTGTTATAACTGTGTGCATTACAGCTCTAATAAAAAGTGCGTAAATTGTGGCAATATGTAAAATTGATAATTTCTTAAAGCGAAAAAAAATTTCTATATATTTTTGTGTATATTTGTGAAATTCTAATGCAGAAAATTTATAATCAAATGACTTTACTTGTCTTGTCTGCTGCCTGAGCTGCGCGAGAGTGTATGTGTGCGTATTCTAGTTGAAAACTTGAATGTGTGTTGCTTATATACATGAATGATTGTCGTTGGATATGAGTGTGTGTGTGTGTGAGTTGAAGTATGTGTGTGTGTAATAAATGTGAAAAAAAGCATATACAAGCACAGTTCCCATTAACGTCATCATGTCATTCTTGCTGGCTGGCTGGTTGACTGGCTTGCCTGTGTTTGCAAGACACAGGGTTGCATTTCTTATAAGAATTATTTATTTTCTGTTCTAGCGGTTGTGTTAGGTGTACAACTTTGGCGCTAAATCTCTAATATATATAGTCATATAATATACATATGTTTAAAAATATTACTATTTAATTGCATGTGAGGAGGATTTAATTAAAAATTAATTTTTAGTCATTATAAATTAATTTTTTATTTTTGCAAACATATGTTGCACTTTTTTTTGCGTTGCGATATTCTCGAATTTGGCTAATTAGAATTTTTTTGTGTCTCATTGACAACGTTTTTTTCTTGCTCATGTAATTTGGTTTTATTCACAGTTTGTTCAGTTTTCCTCATTTGGTTTATTTAACAATTATGAAATGCACACTAATTGACCGTAAATGAAAATATATTAAAAGCGTCGTACAACGCCGCAATTGCCGCCTCCTGCTGGTCTCTCTCTCTCTCTTTTTTTCTCAACTTCCCAAACAAGAAACGCACGCCAACTCATACTCACCATCTACGTGCCTACTCTCGCTCACTCTACGTTTTTTTGTGAGAATCGACCGACGATCAAAATCAAACAAAATAAATTTTAAAAAATAAAAACAAAAAATAACACAACTGAAAAAAAAACAAAAAAGCAGTAAAGCAAAATCCAACAACATCGGCGTTGTTGTAGAAGCATTCAGCAGCAGCAATAATTATAACTCGAGTAAAGAATGATGAAGAAGAACGAATGAAGACGAAACTTGAATGCGCCTGCTGTACATGTACCCCCAAGACTGTATGTGTGTGTGTGCGTGCTTTTTATTATTTTATTTGATTTAGCTTTCATTACAGTTTTCTTACAGTTTATTTCTTCATATTTCTGAGTTTTGTTTTATGTATGTATTTTGTACTTGTGTTTTGTGCTTCAATTCGTCTATTTTTTGTTGTTTTTTTTTATTTTTTTTATTGGTTTTTCACTTAGCGATTGCTTATGTGTGTGTGTATGTGTTTGTGTGAGCGAGGTGTGGTGCGGTGAGAGCGTATGTGCGGTTTGCAATTGACTCTCTTTAAATATTGTTTCTTATTGGCTTATTTGTTGTGCTATTCTAGCTTTAGGCGGCGTCATTGCAAAGAGCGAGACGGGGGCACGAACATTTAGACAAACTGAGAGACACATACAAACAAACACACTCACATACATGAACGTAAAGTGTTCATACGCTCAATGAGTAATGAATGTGAAATGAAATAAAAGAGAGGTGAACGATAAAAAAAAGCAAAGAAAATAAAAAAAAAACAAATATAGAAATGCACACGACGTAGAATAAAAAAGAAGCAGAAATGAAAGAGATCGGAAAATACGTAAAAAAGGCAAAAGGGGAAAGAGAGACATTTTAAAATAAGAAGAAAAAAAATGTATTTTACGCTCGAATCAAATAGAATGAACAAATGCAAAAATCGACAAAAAGTACTTTTATTAATAAGAATAATTACTTCGATGAAATGAATTGCTTTAAAAAAAGTTGTTCTTTAGTGTTGAATGTTTTTCTTAGCAGATTCTATATGTGTGTATATGTATGTACACACACACCTTTTCCGTTTCGAGCTTCGCTGCGTTTAGTTAGCCTGAGTGACTGCAACGCAACGCAGTACTGCTGACGTCAACTGCGCTGCAATAACTTAACGCACAAAGTATTGTTGCAGTCATCGTCGTCGTCTTCGTTGTTGTTGCTTTTTTCACTTTTATGTGATTTGCATGTTGACTGCGCTGAAAAAATGTACGGTTGATTTGCTTTGGTCGAGTGCTTTATATTGTTTTTTTTTTATTCTTTATTTTTTTTTCGTTTCTGCCTTTGCAAAAACACTTATTAGTGCTTCAAAAAGAAGGGGTGTAGCGGCAGAGGCAGACTGTACTGCAAAATAATGTATATAATATGCAAATTTAATAAAGACACTTTTTTTTCTTGCCTCTCCATTCAAGTGCAATATTTGACTAACTGTTGCTTTTCTTTCTTTTTTTTCGTTTTTTCTTTTTTTGCAATTTCAGATAACTTCAAATACAATTAAGTGTATTTTTTATATGTACATATATACTATTTAGCCAAAATGTTGGCTATGTTAATAATGGCAATGAATGCAATTACGCCGGCGACGTCAAAAAGTGCATAAACGTCATGTTTCTTATTGAGGAATACAACAACAATCACAACAACTGAATAAGACTAAAAACAACAACAATATAAGCGACTCCCGGTGAGTCAGCTACTACAACAATAATAACAACAACGAAAGCTTTAATAAACTAAACCACAACTACAACAATATCAATTATAAGAATAAAAAAAACAACAATAACAAATTGAATGAGGTAAGTTCAGAATTATTTTTCTCTATTTTTATTTTAATTTATTCCTTCGTTTTTGTTTATATATTTTTTTTTTTTGTATGTTTGTAATATTCGCAAAAATAAAAACAAAATATTTTTCTATTTTGGTACATGTTTCAGTTGTATTAATACTTTTGTTTGTTTGTGTGTTTAGTAAAGAAAGAATTTTTTTTTCTTTTTAAATTTTTAAAATTGCATTTTTTATGATTTTATTTTCATTTGACATATTTTTGATATGCTTATGTTTGTGTTATAAAAAAAATAATAATATTTGTTAATATGTATAATCATTGACCGAGTTGTAATGTGTTAAAGTTGTCTTAAGAATTTGAAATCTTGAAGTATTTCATTTATAATTTAGATTTATGGTTGATATTTTTGTCTAATTGATACTTGATTGTTGATCTCAACTATATTTTTTTCGTTTGAGGGTTGTCAGGGTGTTTCTAAACCATTGAGGGACAGTGAAAGCTTCCCCGACCGACAAAGTGTTTTTGTTTGCTTTTTGGAATGTCCGAAAGGCATTTTGTATGAACAAATTATATAAAAAAAAACTTTGTCCGATTATTCAAATAGTCCATAATGGGAGCATTCACTGTACATGCATTGATTAAAACATGTTAGAATTTTTTCTGAACATTTAGTTCAATAATTCTTTCCATAAGTTTAGATACATATTGTTATCAAATCCATTATTGATGAACAACAAGAGAGAAGCAATATATATTTGAGAAAATGACATAATATGTATTTTTTTTTTTTTTTCAAGTTCCCAACCACTTTTGAAGTCTTGAAATTGAAATTCATTTTCTGCCAGCCATTTGCACCTGATACCAGCATTTTTTTTATTGCTTTTCTCACTTTGACACATGTTTACGTCAAAGTATGTGTATCTTTTTTACGTAAAGTACTGACATGTAACAATAGTATAGTTAATCATCATCATCTGTTAGCATAATTAGTACCCACATGCATAAATATGCCAAAGAAAACGAACTAAAGTGTTAAGTTTAGTTAACTTGCCGTGTGATGATATACACACACATGTATTTAAATGCGTTTACTACTTTGTGCATATTTTATATACTTGAAGTGAAGTATACATGCTTATATGTATGTATGTGTGTGGAAAATATATCTTATGTATATGCCCTGAGTAAAACTAACCAAAAATCTAATACACATATTCGAAAAACTCACACCCAGTCAGCGTACGTCTAAGCAAAATATGTGTTTGTTTCTCCCTACCTCACCATACAAAAAGTGGAGCCTTAATTTTTGCCTTTGCCTTTACATTTTAGCCTCTCTTCTCTCCTTTGTTGTTGCTGTTTTGCACCACTCCTTAATTCCAGACGAGTCTGCCTTTATTGTGTTAATTCATGCTTTTACTCTGCCTTTCTCACATCTCACACTTGCCAAAGACTGGTGTTTGCTCTATGTTCCTTTTCCTTCTTCTCTCTATCGTCATCGCAGTCGCATACGTCTTTGACTCTGCCTTTTGCTCAAAATATAGTTAGCGGCAAAAACAAAAAACAAGCAGTACAACAACAACGACAACAACTTTGACCAACAAACTTGCACTGCATTAGCTTTGCCTGCTTGGCTTGGCTTGTTTGCAGGAAGGCAGCAGCAGTAAAAGCAGCAAACCAAAAACAATGTATTGATGCCAAAATGTTACATCTCCAACTTCTTGTGTACCCCACTGTGCTGTACTATTCAGTCATATACGTTTTTTGCTTCCTTCACCCATGCTCTTGTATGTTTACTCTCTCTCACACTATAGACTCTCTTTGTTGGTGTCAATATTTTGCTCCGCGCGCGGGCGCTTTATGCACATTATTTATACTCTTCGCTCCACCGCACTTTGCTTCATTTGTTCGCTCGCTCATTTACTCACACACACTTACACAATTGTTTTTAAGTTTTTGTTTTATTATTTTATTTTTGTTTTTTTTTACATTTTTTTTATTTTATACTTTGTTGCCTTTAATCGATTTGTACTTCTTAATATTGGTACAATGAGTATTTATTTCTCTTGCCACTGCCGCTTTTCGTCTTGCCCCCCGCTGGGTTTCCTGACCCCGCTCATTGTCGTTTATTTGTTTGGTTTGGATGTCGTGTGACTTTGCTGCTGCTCGTACTCTCTTCGTCGTCGTCGTCATCTTGTTGCTCTCAGTAAACGAACTTCAAAGTCGTCTGCTGCTTTTATATTTTGATTGGATATTTGAATCCTTGTAATTTTAGTGCTCATTCTATTGCTTGCTCTCCTCGTTCCTTTGCTGTTGTTGCTGCTGTTGCCTTTGGCTTTTTTGTTTCCTTATTCTTTAGCTTTGTCTTTATGTTCTTTATGTTTATCCTTTAATGCCTTTGATTTGAAAGTGTTTTTTGGCTTAGCTTCGTTAGGCTCCACTCCCTTTTGTGTTGCTCGGCTCCACTCCCATATTTTCAGTTTTATTTTCTTGCATCTATCTAATATATGAAGTTATATCATTGTTTCCTATATATACAACATGCATACATACCATATTCACTGACTGACTTTGTTTTAATATGTGGATGGATGATATACATAATATAAATATGTGTTGGTATGCTCAGTTCAAATATGTGTGCGTGTATATACGCCTTTCTAATGTGTAATTTATATCAGTTTTATTACTTAATGGTCTTTCACATGGTTTGATTACCACTTGCTTATGTATTTGTGTTTGGGCAAGGCATTGCAAATTATAAATCAATAATTTATTAACTGGCAATAAGAATTTCACATAATGATATATCATAAAGTTAATCAAAATGTATTGTTTTTAAAAGATTCAATGTGTTGAGAATGAGTCAATTGGGAATTAAAAAAAAAACATATGACACAAAGGATACATTTAGGTGCAATTTAAGCAGGAATAACTTACGGAAATGTTATTAAAGTTGATGATGGCAAAATAAAATGGTCTATTTAAATTTAGAGTTTATAGATCAAGCGCTTCAGAGATATAAATCTCATGTTTATTGAGTGAATTGCTCTGGAACAAAAAGAGACATACGATTTATGTAAAAATATCGAAATTTTTCTTCAGGACTTTGTGAATTAGTTTATTATTGTTATTTGAATGCATAATGTATCTTTAGCTTACAAAAATAAGTTTCAAATTGAGTTTAAGAACACAAAGTATTTCGTTTATCCTAGAAAAAGAAATAACAAATTTATGTAACACAAAAGCTTTGTATAAATTATAAATACTGATTGTCCTGCAGCTGTATATTTATGTATGTATGTGTTTAAGAATAACCAAATATATTATAAAATTTTCAACTTTTTTAGTCGGTATAAATTTGTATCTGTAATATACACAATATGTATCTGTGTAAGACAGTTTGTGTTTCTTTAACTGTGCTTTTGTGTGCGTGTCTAATATTTATGTGCATTGACAAACAAACACACACACATACACTCATTTATATGTACAAAAAAAAAAAAAACAAAACATAACCACAAACGACATTTTATCTGTCTTTTTGCCTTGTTCGTGCGTCCGCCCAATTGCATATAAAATAACAGCAACAACAACTACAACGACATAACAAATTTGCTATTGCATATTAACAACAAGTACATGTACAAATAAGAGGACAAAGACAACAAGAACAACAACGATTGAGTGTGTAAAACGACAACGACGAAAAATGTATTAAGAAAACATATTTCATATTTGAATACATAAATTAAAAAGTATCTTAAGCACAAATGCATAACATTTGCATTTGCAAGTTCAACATAAAATACAAAAAAATCTCGTTGTGCATTCGAGAAGTAGCAACACGCAAAGAAAGCAGCAACAGCAACAACACGAAATCAACAACAGCGACAGCATTTTTCTATTTGTTTGTTTGTTTTTGCCTCAGCATAACACACATACACATACATAAAAAATTTTTTAAAAATCAACACGCACACTCATACACACTTACACACACACACACATACATATGTAAACGCGCGTCATGCATTTTATGTGTAAAATTTGTGTTTGTGCTAAAACCCGAAAAAAAATGAAATGAAAAATAATAAAAAATAAATAAAAATAATAATAAACAAGACTAAGTTTACTAAAGCAAAAGTTATTTAAATGATACCAAATTACTGACAAGAAAAAAACAAAAATGTTGCAGCAACATATTTATCAGCAACAACAAGAGCAGTTGCTTTACAACCTACCACAACAACAACCACAACAACAACTACAACGAGAGGAACAACAACAACAACACGTATACATGTCTGCCTTGCAGAATAACAACAGTCACGACGACAACAACAACAACAACAGCAGTAACAGCAACAATGTTAGTAATAACGTCATTGGCGTTGGCAATGGTTTGTTAACGCAACACGCAACAACATTGCCCGCTGCTGCTGCTGTCGCTACGGCCACAACTATTACTACAAATGCTAGTGATGTTGGCAACGCCAATAATATTGTTGTTGCGGCGCAAGCACCGAAATTAACAGCAACAACAACACTTAATTTGGCGCCGCCGCTACCACTGCTGCCGACGTCGTCAGCACTAACAACAACAGCAACAACAACACTGTTAAATGTTTCTGACACGGTATCATTGTCGTCAGCACTAACAACAACAACATCAGCAGCAGCAACAGCAACAACATTGGCTGAAACAGCATTAAAACCAACGAATGCAACAACAGCAACAACAACAAGCAGAACACCATTTATAACGAATGCACAAAATGTATGTAAGAACACACACACTCACACAGACTCACACACAGCGAGCGCAAAAATACGTATGCATAAAATACAGTTAGAGGCCAGAAATACAACAAATAAACAATTACATAGACTAAACACACACACACAGAGCCATACATAAATGTTTCTTGTACAAATACTTTTGAGGTTATGTTTGTTTAGATGAGTGCAAATATAATATGAATTTGTTGTTTTAAATAAGTGAACGACTTTAAATTGTTCTTCTGTCAAGTTGGCATAACATTTTGTATTTGATTAAAATGAGTTTTCTTTGTGCCCTTGTTACCCCCTCCCAAATATTTCAACATAATGGTTTTTAATTAATTAATATTTAATTAAATTGTGAAAATTATTTCTTTGAGTCATTTTTTTTTTTGCAAAAGATAGAAAATATTATTTGATTTGCATGATTTATATTTAATTGATGAAAATTAAAGTAGTTAATTAAATAAAGACTAATGTAGAATGTTTTATATTTTGTAATATTTGTAAATTGCAGTTGATTGATTGGATAATAGCGCCAAATCGACCAGCAAGTGAAGAGCAGCAGCAACAGCAGCAGCATCTACAACAACAACAACATCAGCAGACTTCTACAGTCAACAACACCAGCGAAAACGTTGGCGGTGCTGACGGTGGTAATGTGCTGACACTAGAAACACAATCCATGTTAACAAATGCAGCGGGCTTAGCTGGCCAGCATCAACAGCAACAATTGCAGCAGCAACATCAACAATTACTTGGTAAATTAATAAGACAACAAAAATTTAAATAATTATTTAATAAAATGTTTTTTTTTTTTTTTTAAACAAACTCTTTGCAGCTTCGTTGAATGCCGGCGATGACAATAGACATCAACAGCAGCAACATGTAGCTACTGTGCAGCAACAGCAACAACAACAACTACAACACCACACAATAAAACAAGAAGTCAACGATAATAAATCTAATCAGCAGCTAAACATGCAACACGTTAGCGCCTCCGGTGCCACGCCCTCTGTGGTAACGCCAGTTGTCACAACGGGCGGCGGCACAACGATCACATTGGGCGGGCCGCCACCGCCAGTGGCGAAAACGGAAATCAAAGATGATAGCAAACCGCCAGCACATGGCATTGAAATGTATAAAGTGAACATTGAGGACATCTCACAATTGTTCACATATCACGAAGTATTTGGTAAAATCCATGGCGATGTAGTCAATCATCCATTGGCAGCGCATAGTGGTCAATTGCCACCGCCGCCGCCGTTGCCACCGCAAGGACATAGTAGTGCGACAAATGCCGCTGTTGCAGCAGCAGCTGCATCAACCAATAATGCAGCTGTTGCAGCAGTAATGGCATCAGCGAATGCAGCAGCAGCTGCTGCAGCGGCAGCATCGGCTGCCACCAATGGGCAGCAGCAACAGCCGCCGGTAACAACGGCGACGACGACCGGCAGCGGTGCACAGCTAACGACAGCAACGGTAACCACAAGCGGTACGGGTACGACGACGACGGGTGAGTTGCTAATGCCGAAAATGGAGGGCGGACTGCAGGGTGTTGATGGTCAGACAACGACGGTGACATTGGCGCCGGATGGTACGCCAATAGCGACGGGCACGCATGTATGCGATATATGCGGCAAAATGTTCCAGTTTCGTTATCAACTGATTGTGCATCGGCGCTATCATAGCGAACGTAAACCGTTTATGTGTCAGGTGTGCGGACAGGGCTTTACGACATCGCAGGATTTAACGCGTCACGGCAAGATACACATTGGCGGGCCGATGTTTACGTGCATTGTGTGCTTTAATGTATTTGCGAACAATGCTAGCTTGGAACGTCATATGAAACGTCATTCGACGGATAAGCCATTTGCCTGTACGATTTGTCAGAAAACTTTTGCACGCAAAGAACATTTGGATAATCATTTTCGTTCCCATACGGGCGAGACACCGTTCCGCTGTCAATATTGCGCCAAGACATTCACACGCAAGGAGCACATGGTCAATCATGTGCGCAAACACACGGGTGAGACGCCACATCGTTGCGATATTTGTAAGAAGTCTTTCACGCGCAAGGAACACTATGTTAACCACTACATGTGGCACACTGGTGAGTGTGACTGGTGGGGGGCAGCGAGCACGCGCGCGACAACAACAATCACAAAAAGAAAATATATAAATCTATCTATCCATCCACATTCACAAATTCAAGTTAATTAACACTCAACAAAAAAAAAAAAAAAAAATATCACTAAAACCAAAAAAAAAAAGAGTACAAAAACTTTACATTTTCACATAAATCGATTTATTCATTCATTCATCTTTTTAAAACTCTTGCAAATTCAAAAAAAAAAAGATAATAAGAAACAAAATATGTTAAAACCTTTCCAATTTCTTTCTCACATCCTGCAAAAAAAAAAAAAAGTACTCATCCGCTTCTAACACGCTTCCAAAACTCATACACGCTCACTCGCATAACCCCAGTACCTCACCATCCTTTCACTCACACTCACACACTTACCTATGTACATACATACATATATACAAACATTGTTCACACATGATGAAATTAATTTTATGCTTTGGTTTTCTTAATTTTAATTCGTCATCGCCATCTTCATCATCATCATCATCATCATGCATCATCATTATTACTATAAGATTTGGCTTTAAGATTTTGTCTACACTAACACCTGACCAACGAACGCACATGCACACATACACATAGACAAAAACCACACCTACACCGTAAACAAATTTGTCCCGCTCAGCTCGATGATTTTCATTATGTAATATATATACATATGCCATTGTATATGTATGCATATATACAAATAAATATGTATATGTAAATACGTTCGTTGTTGCTGCTTGTCGTTTGTCATCCATAGTGCCTTTTAAATTTGGTAACGGAACAACGATAAACAATTCAAATAGTAAACTACTTTAGAGTAAATCAAGAAACCACCCAACCATCTACCAGACGCAACTCATCAGCGCGACATTCTTGAGATTCATTTGTTTGAAATTTAGCTTATATTTGAGGGCGGCAAATACTTTAAACGCTTTCATAACTCAATGGTGTGTTTGTCGGTCTGTCGGTTTCATTACGAACATTATTATTGCATTGCAGCACGAAAATTTATCATTATTATAATTATTTTTTGTTTTCTTTCTTCGCTCACCTTTACTTCTCAAGTTTTATATATTATTTTAAGGTTAAGATAATAAGAGATATTTTGGTTAGGCGCAGTTTATCATCATATCATCATTTGGTTAGCGAAATTGTGTTTTCATTTTTTTCTTGCTCACTTTTGCTCTTGACTTTTTCTATGTGAAATATTCTTGCGCTAATCGAATTTCCCTTATCTACTCATATTTCTTTTCTTGTCCCAAAAACAAATAAATAAATACAAATTGTAGGACAAACACCGCATCAGTGCGATGTCTGCGGCAAGAAATACACGCGCAAGGAGCATCTTGCAAATCATATGCGTTCGCACACCAATGATACGCCGTTCCGTTGTGAGATCTGTGGCAAGAGTTTCAGCCGAAAGGAGCACTTCACCAATCACATACTTTGGCATACAGGTAAAGGCATTTTATTTTGTGTTGAGCATGCTCACGCACGAGCAGTGATAACGAACGTAATGCGTGAGAATATAAAACATTACTCAACTAACATTTGTTCTTATTTTTTTTCTCCTCATTTATAACATCATTTTTGGGTAAAAAAAAACGAAAGGCGAGACACCGCATCGTTGCGATTTCTGCTCAAAGACGTTTACACGCAAGGAGCATTTGTTGAATCATGTGCGCCAGCACACCGGCGAGTCGCCGCATCGCTGCTCATACTGTATGAAGACGTTCACACGGAAGGAGCATCTGGTCAATCATATACGGCAGCACACGGGTGAGACACCGTTCAAGTGCACCTACTGCACGAAAGCGTTTACGCGCAAAGATCACATGGTTAATCATGTACGGCAACATACAGGCGAATCGCCGCACAAGTGCACTTATTGCACAAAGACGTTCACACGCAAGGAGCATCTGACGAATCATGTACGCCAGCATACCGGTGATTCACCGCATCGTTGCACATATTGCAAGAAGACGTTCACACGCAAGGAACACTTGACCAATCACGTGCGTTTGCATACGGGCGATTCACCGCACAAGTGTGAATATTGCCAGAAGACGTTCACGCGCAAAGAGCATCTCAACAATCATATGCGTCAGCATTCAAGCGATAATCCGCATACGTGCAATGTGTGCAGCAAACCGTTTACGCGTAAAGAGCATCTCATCAATCATATGTCACGTTGTCATACCGGCGATCGTCCGTTCACCTGTGAGACGTGTGGCAAATCGTTCCCGCTGAAGGGCAATCTGCTGTTCCATATGCGCAGTCACACCAAGGGTCAGGAGTGCGAGCGACCGTTCTCGTGTGAGAAGTGTCCGAAGAACTTTATATGCAAAGGTAAGGCAAACAAATTTATTCAACGTTGTATTCAATATTAACATTGATCATGTTTTTTCCACAAATCTATACAAAAACTCAAAGGTCACTTGGTCTCCCATATGCGTTCGCATTCGGGCGAGAAGCCGCACGCTTGCACATTGTGCAGCAAAGCGTTTGTTGAGCGTGGCAATCTAAAGCGTCACATGAAAATGAATCATCCGGACGCAATGATGCCGCCGCCGCCAGTGCATCCCCATCCGCAGATACCTGCGGGCGTTCTGACACAAGTGAAACAAGAAGTCAAACCGATCATAAGTGAGTCGGCATACAAACACGCAAATACGTTTGCCGAAATTTGCAATTTAGCACCAATTCCCCTTTCAGTACCCCATCAAGCGGCAACAATGCATACCATACAGCAAATAACCGCCGGTGCGGGCGCTCAGGCTGTGCAATTGACGCCTGGTCTGGTGCCGTTGGTCACATCGACGCTCATTTCGCACAATAGTCAAACACAAAAGCAACAACAGCAGCAGCAGCAACAACAACAGCAACAACAGCAGCAACAACAGCAGCAACAACAACAGCAGCAGCAACAACAGCAACAACAACAGCAACAACAGCAGCAACAACAACAACAGCAACAAGCACATCAGCAACATCAACAACATGTTGTACAACAGCAACAAGCAGCTGCTGCAGCAGCCGCTGCGGCTGCAGCACATCAACAGCAACAACAGCAGCAATTGCAACAACAGCAACAACAATTGTTACAACTATCAATACAACAGGCAGCTCATCATCATCAGCAACAACAGCAGGAACAACATCGTCAACATCAGCATCATCAAGCCGCACAACAACAACAGCATCCACAGGCGCCGCCACCGCCCCAACAGCAACAACAACAGCCACCACCACAAGTGCCAATCGCACTGATTAGCGATCCAAGTGCGCTTGCACGCGCAGCCATGCAACTACAGCATTTGCCTGCCAATGTTGAACAACATCCAGTGGTTTACTAACAGTAGCCTCTTCTACACAATTACACGCCCGCAGCAACAGCGACCGCGGCAATGGCGTCCGCAACAGCAACATTGGCAGCGGTGGCGTCCGCAACGACGTCATCATCATCCGCAGCAGCAACAACACAACAGTGGTGAGCTAATGGTATGAACAGTGTGCGGGCGTGTAGCTAAGAATGGAGAGAGAGTGGAGAGCATTCGACACAAACGATTAATCTTGTGATGTTAGCGAACAGGTCTATTGAGCAGCACACATACACAATTACACATACACACACACTGCAACATACACAAATAGTGAAATGGACGGACAAAAGCATAAAATCAATAAGATTTTATTTATTACAAAGCTTCAGTTGAGTTCAGATGATATGCAAACAATTATAGTTTTATATTTACGCAGTTTCCTTTTAGTTGTCGGTTTTCCATTTGTATTTTATTTTTTTATATATATTCTTTTTGTAACAATTCGTGTAAATCGCTGCAATTTTAGCTTAAATGTTTTGTGCAATAATGACATTGTCACGATGTGTTTAATGGCCCCCACTGCGATATAGCGAACAATCTTTTTCTTTCATTGCTGGCAACTTTACGGAACTGTCATTAGACCCTTTTCCTTACTGCACCCTTTACCGCCTTCCGTTTCTATTAACGCTTTTCCTCATTTATTATATTCTTTAGTACACAATAGCTGTGCTATTGTCGCGCATGTTTAATTAACAGTTTTGTAAGCTTTAAAAGAAAAATATATATCGTTTATTAAGGTATTTCAAATACAAAAAAAAAAAATTATTTAACTTTTCAAAAGTTATTACGAAGAAAGTGAAAAAGAAAAATACAATCATAAAAGCATAAAATTTTCTACTTGATAAATGCAAATGGAAAACTTGTAATTTTTTTTGTTTTATTAACTGATTTAAGTTTATTTTCTGTATGACATAAGTTTAATGCTCAATGCATGTGAACATATTAATAGCACACAAAACAAATAATAATAAAAAAAAAAACAAATAAATAAATAAAAAACAATTTATATATTTAAAAATATAGCAAGTACACTTTAAAACAGAAAATAAATATACATACATATAACAATAATAATATTATTATTAATCTCACGACTCTCACATCATTTTCAAATAATTAGTTTGCGCAAAAATTAAACTCATTTAATGAATTATACAAGTTTTTAGTTTTATATAAAATTATTATATATATTTAACAACAAACAAAAAAAAAAAACTTACTGTATTATTTTTGCATTTTAATTGAATTCATCAAACGCATACATATACACAAGCACACACATACACACCCAACTGATAAATATGTTTAAACAAACAAGTAAATATACATTAATTATTAATTAAGAGCATGAAGGCACGAAAGTGAGAGATAAAAAAAAAAGCAGCGCCCAGTATGGATTGAAAGTCTTATAATGAAAAAAAAAAAAAAAATGCCACTTATATTAGCTAAAAGGAACATGTTGGCCTAAAAAATATTAAATGAAGCAAAACAGCTTAAAAGCACAGACAACACAATTAAATATAAAAATAATAAAATATATATAATAACAAAAAAACAATTTACAGTTAAGCGGCAATCGTATGCTTTAACAATTTTAAGAAATGGTAGAAGAAGAATAATAATAAAAAAAAGCGAATGCTTAACTTTGCTAATATTAGTTGATAGTCGAACACAGAAAAGAAGCAAATAAAAAAATAAAAAGAAAAATCAACAACTGATAATATTGATGAGCACACCTATTACTATATGCTAACAACAACTATTAAATAATTATTAATATTAAACAACAAAAATAATAATACAATGACGACAACTATTAAAGTTAACACAAGATCATACAAGTCTATATAACAGTGTTGAATGTCAACTTTGTGGCGTAAAGTTTATTGCAAAATTATAAAAAAGAATTATACAAAAAAAAAAAAGTGTAAACTTTAAGGGTTCACATTGGTAAAATTATTAATAAAGTATGATTATTAATGTTAGTACACACTTTTATTAAACGGTAAAAAAATAAAACAAAAATATTAATTTAAGAAATTTCGTTGTTGCTTTAAGTGATTAATTGAAAAAAAAAAAATACAAAAATTATAAACAATTTGAAAAACACTTTTCGAAAAAGTCCAAAACACTCAAAAAAAATTTATAAAAAAAAATACTGTGTAATATTTAACTACATATGACATATCTGCTTTGTAAAAAAAAAAAAAAAAAATAAAAGAGAATGATTTCAAAAGTAATATTTTTATTTTTAGCGCTAGTGAACGCCAGAGTTGTCACAACTGTGCACATACTGCTGTTGTTCACTGAAGTCGAAAGAAATCAAATTTGAAACAATTCAATTTTCGTTTATAGAAACACAAAACATTTTCAAATGCCTCCTTTAATAAAACATTTTGTGTTTTTTATTTAATAATTTAAAATAAAGAAAACAAAAAAAAAAAAAACCAATTAACTTAACATTATGCTAAACTTGTAAACCTATAAATTATACATGAGTAATACGATAAAAGAAAAACCTTAAAAATGTATGTTATTAAACCGCAATTATAAAATTTTATTTGCTTTAAAAAATAATTATTTCGTTTTGTTTTATTTTTGGACATTTATTTTTGTATTGTTTTTATTTTCTTTCGGTTTGCGTTTATTTATTTTTCGTTCGACAAAGAAAAAAAAGTTGAAAAATTCAAACTTATATGCAGGGAACAATTGCAAATTGTAAAAAAAAAAATTATAATTGTTGTTCTAATTCAAAGAAATTAATTTAAAACACACAAGTAGAACAAAAAAAAAAAAAAATATGACAAGCTTCAGATTGAATTATGTTAAGTAATAAAATAAAAAATCGTAAAAAAAAGTCTTTCAGTATCATTAGTAGTATGAATATTATTTAGAAAAGAATGTGTTTAGTGTGTGTTAGTTTAAAGCGTTTATGTGTTAGGATACGCTCTTATTCAGCAACAACAAAATAAAGCAAACAAGGGCAAAAAAAGGAGGTGTATTTATAAATCAATCAAGAAATCAATTTGTATTAATTAAAAAATGTAGAAAAAAAATGAAAATAAATAAACATTTGGAATAATTTTATTTGTTTTTGCAATGAAATTTTTCAAAATTATATTAAAAATGAATAACTTAAAACAAGATTAAAATTGAAAGTCGAATGTTTCCTAAGCAAAAACTTTAAACCAAAATCAGCAACAATAAAAATTAATCTGCATAAAAAATAAACAACAAAAAAAAAAGAAAAAATTGAAATTATTAACAAGAACAACAAACAGTAACAATATTAAATAGGAACAATAATGTAAAAAAGCATATAAACGCTAATCAAATAAATATATTCTATGTATACAAGAAAAACCCTAGATATATATATATATACATATGTATGAGGTAGCTGAAAAAAAAAACAAAAACAAATATTTTAACAAAAAATTTAGCCTGCAATGGAAGAAGCGTAAACGCTAAGCAAATTATTATGACATGAAATTAACTCAGAAAGTAACAAGTAAAATTCAACAAGTGGAATTATAAATACTATAACATTTACATATATAAAACACTTAACAAAACAACAAGCCTAATGAAAATTAAACTAATTAAAAAATCATACAATCTAATCACATAAATAACGAGGAAAATAAAAGCGCGAAATATAAATAAAAATTTAAATAACAAATTGAATACATATGTAAATGTTAGTACATATATATAGACACACATACAAACATATACATATGTAAAACTATGCCACGACATATACATACATATATAAAATAAAGTAAAAAGTTTTAGAAAAAAAAATTCGTTTAAATATTAATTAACGATTTGTTACATTTTTGTTTTGGAAAAAAGTGCTACAAATGGTATGAAACACGCAGTTCGCTGTTTCATTGTGTTTCGCCGTTTCATTTCTGGCTGTTTTTTCACCATGCACAAAATGCATAAGAGTTGCGCCTACCTAAGCGGCTGACCAGATGCCTTGCTGGGCATTCGAATAGAGCCTAACCTTTTTCAATGTCAAACTCACCCTTAAACTGTAGCCATCCCTTTTGCTCTAACTACGCATGCGCTTATGCTGTGTATAATAGTGAAAAAAACAGGGATCGGCACGTTAGGTAGAGAATGAGCATAAGGCCACTGGCTGGCGATAGTGTATACAGATGATCGCTGGAGTAAAAAACAAAAATTTATGGTGGAGGGAATCGGGAAATTGTGAAAATTAGTTAAATTTCAACAATTAAATAAATAAACATATTAAAAATGGTGACTGTGCGTGGTAAGTAACCTTCTTTTGCTTTTATCATTTGATCTGCAGTATTCAATTTTTCACAGATCACGTACAACTCTTAGATCTCAATGATGACGTGTTGGAGTTGATTTTACGAAAATTGAATATATTTCTGCAATTTGAAATGGCGAAATTACATCCGCGCTTCAGAAATATTGTGCAGACACTTTGGCGTACGCGTGTCCGACAAGTCGTGCTCTATCCGGATATGTTTACATATGACAACAATCATGATTTTCCGGATGATGTAGATTTCATTGAGTTCATACGCGCGCTGCTGCCGCACATGCATCGCCTGATGATGCATCAGATGGATGTGACTAAATTGCGTTTGCTTGACGAGCAACGCTTCGAGTTGATAACCGCTTTTGAGTGGGTGGGCAGCGTGCAGGCGGAGGAGACCAAAGAGAATCGTGCCGTGCCGCTGTTCATGGATGAGGATGTACAATTGTTGCAGCGTATATTCCCTAATTTACGCACGCTCAAACTACGTACATGTCAGGTGACGGGCAAGTATTTGAGCAGTTTTCCATTGCTGCGCAAACTCAGTCTGGACGATTGTCAATACCTTGAGTCGGACTACTTTCGTGAGATATTTCAAAATTTGCGCCTCAAGAAATTCGATATTATGGAGGATTGTGATGAAGTCAATTGCTGTGATCTGGTGGATCTTAAAAAGTGTCCCACATTGGAACATATTAAAATCGCCGACTATCATTTGTGCTTTGAGGTGAACATCGTTAATGACATTCTACGCATGCCCGCCCTGCGCAAACTTTCAATTTACTCCAAAAATTTTGTCTTCGATGTCATAGAGCGCATGTCCCGGAATAGCATTAAAACGATTGAAGCCTTCAAGTTCACCGGAGTTTTGCATAATTTTAGTCGTTTTTTCGGTGAGATCGGCAATATGCGTCATTTACGTAAACTTTCCATTTACTCCTGTCGTGGTTATCCCGACATTGAGGGCATACGTGATCACATGCTCTTGGAGGTGGCCAAGAAGCTACCCGAATTGGAAGAGTTGCATTTTTGTGCCTGCGATATGGAATCCTACATGGGTCTGATCAACTTTGTGCAACATTGCCGTGCGTTGCGTCTGATAAATGTCACCAAGTCGAAGAATATAGGCGACAAGCTTATTTGGCGTTGTATTGAGCTGCTCAAGAAGCAAACGTGGCGAACGACGCCGCTTGAGATTTGGATAAAAAACAGTGATATTGACAATGGCATTAAGGCGGTAGGTTTCTCTGCGAGATATAAGCAAATAATATTGTATTTAACTTTTCTGAAATTTATTACAGAATCCACGCTACATACCGAATGAGAAGTTGCTCAAGATCAACACGACCAACATGACGCACGACACAAGTCTCTCGGGCGTGCTTAAATTCACCTTTGAACAGGACTGAGTGGCTCACACGTTCAGTTACTGCTTTTAAACACAGATCAACTTACATTTCATATATTATATATCGAATTATAAACAGTTAGTAAGCAAGTATTGTATAAATTAAAAAAAAAAAAAACATCAAAACAAAACTTTAATTCCAACGCTATTTGTTTGAGTAAAAATGAATTTAGCTTGAAAAGGTTCTTTTTTTCAACCTGCAATGAAAATTATTTTATGAGCGATTCAAGAGTCAAGAGAATATATTTTTTTTTATGGATCATCAATCTTAAATTATTTATTTGTGCTGTAGTTGTTTCAAATTGTCAATTAATTGCAAAAATCTTCCGACTTTGCAAAGATTAAAACGAAATTTTGCTCAGAATAGGCGCCACCTACTAATTTAATGATTTCAAATGAAAGACATATGTATGTACTACATATGTATATATGTTTGTTTTCCAAAATCCGGGTCAATAATTGTTTTCTGAATAAAAAATTTGTTTTGTAAAATATTTCCGTGCATCGCTTTTCAATCAAGAACACGGTAGCATTTTTTATTGTTGCTAGTATTTTTGTTACAAAATTCGAACATTCGAGCTTCCATTGATTATCAACGATCGAAATTGACAGCTGCTGATTGCGCACAATTCCTTTCAACTGACAAAAATGACGTTTCAGTAAAAATATTTGTTGGGAAAAACATGCTCCTAAATTAATTATATAGAAAAAAAAAATATGTTTAGTTGTTAATTGGTATAAAATTAGCATTACTTGAGTTTAATGTTAATATTGTTTATGATGAAGCTGAGAACAACAACGTTGGCAATCAGTCAGTCGTCTGCCTCAGTCAATGAACTATGCGCGATGCGTTTTTACATTCAGATTAAGTAAGTCTGGTCAAGTAGCGATTTATTGTGACTGTCTTATCTGTCGGAGACACCAAAAGTATTGCATTTATTGCATAATTCTTATCTATATGCATTTATTTATGTCATTTTGTGTAAGTTTATGTTGTCATCGCAAATGAAATCTAAACAGGCGCTTATCGGCTGCACAGGGCATGCCCAGCACATTGTCAACGGCTTCGTACTTATTTCGAAATTATTGTTAAATACATTGATTAAATGAAATAAAAAAAGAAAAATGATTACTATTTCAACCTGATTTTAAACGATAAGTGAGCACAGAAAGTCTCTGACATGTATGTGTGTGTGTAAGATTTCTTGTTATCATTGCCGGCTCAATGATAATCAATACTTTTGCTGTGCACGTTACTTGAAAGTGTCGCTTTGACAGCATCGTATCAATGCTGACAAACAAACAGACATATAAACATTGCGCTGGTTAGTTCGTTTAGTTGACAACGTGCATTTGGCCGCTTGCCGCCTAGAGGTTAGAGTTTAGCGGCTGTGATAAGGCCTGTGTGTCTGCTGTTCCCATTCTAGATGTGTTGAGCGCTGTGTAAAATGCAGCTAAACATGCGTTTTTAAAATTAATACACGATAACCTTAACGAACCGTAAAATAAAAAAATACACTGAGAAAAATATGTCGCAAAGATCAAATTAATTTCGCTTAAAGATTGCATAAAAACAAAAAAAGTAGCACATGAAATCATCAAATGCACCAACATGATAAGTGACAACGAAAAGTATGCAATAAAATTTTCATGCATTTTTCTGCGTGTAATTTAAGTTTATTTTGTTGTTGTTGTTGTTTTAAATTGTTATGGTTTTTTATTATCTTTTTTTTTTTTTTATTTTTTATTATTCATTCATGACTTTAGTACAAGTATTGGGCAACATTTTTCTTGACACTCAGTCGTTATCAAGGCGTCACTTAGCGCGGTTCTATTTAGTTAAGTTCGTTGTTAATTAATGAAATCCCTCAAAATCTTAGAACATTTAAATAAATATAAGACTATTTTGTTTACAATATAATGTTGTACCATTAAGGATACCTAAAGTGTTTCGAAAAAAACGTGAATTTATGCTAAAATATTCAATAAAAAATAAAAACAAAACAAAACGTGAGTGCGAATAAATATAATGTACATTCATATATTCAAAACTTAAAACGTAATTATATTTATTGAAAAAAATATAAAAACATATTCAATTAAGTCGTGTCAAAATCATAACTACAAAGCCGTCTACTTTCATAGTTTATTTCTTTGGTTATTTTTTTAGTCTGTCTTAAAGAATACCGTCTTATCGGCAGCCTTGATAACCCCAATGGTCCTTAGTGCACAATAACTAACAAAGCTAAAAAATAGAAAGAAAAACAAAAGAAAAAACACGAAAGTTGACTTTGGACACTTTCTTTAGAACATGATTCAGTCATTTTATTTGTTTATAGCATAGAAATTGATATGAATTGTTATAAGAAGCGTATTTGGTGCGAAAACACATTTCTATCAGGTGCCAATAAACGGTCTGATTATTTTTAATTATATTAATGCTTTGATCTGAAAACATTTATTTATTTTCATAACAAGTCGATACATCAAAGTTACATGTATGAAACTAAAGAGACATTCAATAATTACGTCAATAATGGTCGTTTAAAATCAGAAATAAACTAATTGGTTATTTAAAAATAATCGAGAATTATGCAAATTTTTTGTTTAATAAAATGCAATTTTAAACGTATTGTTAATTATTTGTTTACAATTGTAGTTTTTTTTAAAAGCAATCATAGCATTTCTTACGGCAATGACAATCATAGCATTTCTTACAGTAATTGTTAATTATTCTTGATTAATTATTCTTAAGAAATTAAAACAAAATTAATGCATATTTTTGTCGCCTTTTAGATCATTCACAAGTTTTGATTACCAGTTACAACAGTAACAACGTCAGCGTCAACATCAGCGACAACATTCATCAACGATGATCAGCAAGCAACGGATGATCATTGTGAGCATTGTCGGTTTGCTCCTGGCGACTTGTGGAACGTTGTATATTGTCTATGTCGATGCGATATTCAAGTGCACATTGAAATGGGTAAGCAAATGCAGCGATAAGAATTTGAGTGATGAGGCCAGAGTTCAGATTTGTTGAGTGGAGTACACAACATGGAATAGTTTTGAGATTAAATTTCATTTAAATATTCCTAAGGGAAATTCAACTCATTACTAAATAATCGCTTAGGTCACGTTTGTTCTAAAATTCATTTAAAACAGTCGATCCAAATAGATTATGCAATTCAAGAAAATTTCTTCTGCCTTATGTTACATAAAGCTACAAACAACTTACCACAGTCCAATATTCAAACTTGCATTAAGTGTGAATATTTTGTGAATGTTGGGCTACTGTAAGTAGCGTGCTATGCTTTGTGACATTAAGAGTATTAAAACATTTAAATTTATACATTTTAATTGTCTTTATCAGCTCACCACACTCAGACCGAACTCGATTGTAACAGGTCTATGGCAAAAACCATCACTTAAAGTGACTATGGATATATATCTCTTCAATTGGACGAATCCTGATGATTTTTATAATCCGGAAATTAAGCCACGTTTCACTGAAGTTGGTCCATATCATTTTATTGAGAAATCGGAAAAGATCGACCTAATGTGGCACAATGAAAATGCAACAGTTTCGTATAAAAGACGTGCGCATTTCTACAAGGACGAAGAGAAGAGTTCAGGGAAAATGGATGAACGAATCGTTGCTCCAAATTTGCTGTCATTGACCTTATACAATAAGGCACGGAAATGGCATGACTTTAGTCGTTCATTGATGGAAGTTGGCTTAAAGATGTCCGGCAATGGTTTGACGCTTGAGAAAACCGTCGATCAGTGGCTATTTACCGGTTTCGATACAACGTTACTAAGACTCAAGAAAATTATGCCGAAAAATATAGTGCCTGAATTGGAATTGCCCTACGAGAAGATCGGTTACGCTTATCCCGTAAGTTTTATTTATCAATTAATTAATAAAAAAAGAAATCAAAGTCATAATTCATTGCAGAGAAATGATACAGCAGAGATTTATGGACATCATAATATATATACGGGCGCTGATGATTTTAGTAAATTAGGTCAAATAGCACGTTGGCGCTACACGAACGATTCAGTGGCTTATCCGCAATGTGGCAAGTTACGTGGCAGCAGTGGTGAATTTCATCCGGTGCCATTGTCAAAGGACAAACCAATAACGTATTTTGTGGCGGACATGTGTCGACCACTCGATTTGGATTACACGAATAGTGTTGAAGTTGAGGGCATTCAGGGATATCGCTATGAGAGCTCAAGGCATAATGTTGCTAATGGCACGGAGAATCCGGCGAACAGTTGTTATTGTCCGGCTGGCAAATGCGTTGACGTGCCTTCGGGACTCATGAATGTCTCAAAGTGTTGGTACAATGCGCCCGTCTTTATGTCATTTCCACATTACTACAATGCCGATCCGTTCTATGTCAATCAAGTTGATGGAATACAACCAGACAAGGAACGTCACAGTTTCTCGGTCGTTCTGGAACCTGAAACCGGTTTCATACTTGATCTTAAGGCGCGAGTTATGCTTACACTGCTTGTCGAGCCAATTGAGTACTCAAGGTGAGTGTGTCCAGTTTGCAAATTAAAGTTCGTATGCATATGTTCAAATAATTAATGCATTTTATCTTCTAATTACCGTTTTCAGTCTCTTTCGAAAAGCACGCCGCACATTCTTCCCGCTCGTGTGGGTTGATTACCGTACACAAATCTCACCGGAGCTCGCTTTCTATTTGAAGCTCTTCACCATGTCAAACTCAATAATTCCTGGCCTGCTGCTGATCGCTATTGGGCTTGTGCTTGTTTGTTGGTATCCATGCAAGTTGTATTGGCAGCCACGTTACATGCGTACAATTGAAATTACCAGCATGGAAAAACGTGTTCAGTCCCTCAGTCGTGAACAGGACAAAGATAAGGGTTTTGCGGAAGCATCACCATTGATCATAGGTCTCGAATATGTTGCAATACCTCCGCAGCAGCAGCAGCAGCAGCAAGAAGAAAAACGTGTATCGGAAACGTGTAGCAAAGACACGGAATCGATATCAGACCGGTCACAAAGTGGCAATAATGTACCATGTTAATTCTATAATGCTTAATGTTAATGTAGTTGTAATTATTTCATAGGTTGCGATAGGTTGTTTGTTCTAGTTTTACGTAGTATGTACTATTTTCCGGATTTTAATGTTGTTTTTTTTTTTGTACACTAATTTACAATAAAATGTTGAAATTTTCAATAAAATTAGTTATCAGAAGGCTCATTGCATCTAACACTCTAATAAGATAATTTCATAATTGAAATGCAGTATGTGCCCAACCGACACATGAAAACATATATATTTTTACAACTTAGCTCGAAATAAAAACAAAGTCCTAAATGTATGCAATTTTATCGTTAACTGTTATACAAATTAAACTATTTACAGAATTGAGTATTAAATTGTTCCATGTCTCGTGCAATCTCAAGGCTCCATATGGCTAAAATTTTAATCGATTTGAGTTTTGTCGAATAGTGCACTTGCTGCAACTGGGACAAAGGACGTGGGTTTATTTTTCTTTAAATATTGAACCTTCCGCCCCTTTGGAGAATTTTGGTGAAACACCCTAACTTTACCACACGTGAGAATTTCCTTAAAGTTATTATTTAATAGCTAATTAATGAATTTAAAAAATGAAGCCTGGTTTTTCAATCTAGGAGGACAGGAAATGTTTAAGAAGCAAATTTTTGTTATGCAATGAAATGGACTTGATGGCTTTTTGACTATCTCCTCCAGACATTTCGCCGATTAATCACAAAATATAAAAAGAAGCAACTATCAAATGTAGGGAAAAATTCGACTGATAAGCTCAAAAGGCATGAGCAAAGTGTTTTTGATAAGACAAATTCAAAATAGAGCGGGGTCTAAACTAGTGAAAAACAATTGAGAGGGAGAGAGAAAGGGAGAGTGCTTTTCAAAAACAATTTTAAGTTAAAATATTATTGACGAAAGCAAAAAAACAAAAACAGTGAGAATTGGAGTCGACAGTACACGACCTCGACATACCCTGTACCTTCAATTAGTAACAGCTGTAATAGGGCGTTACCCAGCCCACTTTTCAATCCAAGCCGGTTTCATTTCCATACAATTTCAGACATTCCAATTATTACTCTTCTGACCAATTTGTTACAAAGATTTAACGTTTTCCTATTTTGGCAATATGTAAGCGTGGCCACACCCATATTATGATTGAATCTTGATTCCCTATATGCCAATATCTTACACACCAAATGTCATTCTGTAAGTTATATGAATCGACTTCTCTTTCGATACTGGCCAAGAATATATGTATGTATATACTTTGTATAGTCGACGATTGTCACCTTCTGGGGTGTTTGTTACATACATTGTGGACGTGCACAAAACTGATATACCCTGAACCATGATGTACAGGGTATAAAAAGATACAAAGGAACAGGTTCTTGGAATTTGTAACTTGCCGCGTGTTGCGCGCTCATTAAAAAAGAAGGGAGAGCAAAACCGTTGTCTTATCTCTCCCGCTCTCTCAAAAACATAGACAACGCAACGCGGCAGTGAGAGCGCAAGAGAGAGAGAGAGAGTGTTAATGAAGAATAAATAATTAATGCCGAGCGATTTTTTTTTCAAATAATTTTGTACAGCCGCGCGTCGCAGACGGACACGATCGTTGGCTCCGTGAACGTGAACAGTTATTAAAACGCGAAAGGGAGGAGAAGGCAGCAGAAAATATATATATATATATTTGGAATACAATAAAACCGAAGCGAACAACAAATATTTAAACGCGCGCGCGCGATAGAGACAGCAAATAGCTGGAAACAAGAAAATAATCTTCAAGTTTCTTGATTAAAATGATTTTTTCGTTTGATTCGTGATTTTGACGTGAAATAATTGAAATCAATTGAAAAGTGTTGTAACTAAATTGAGTTCGAGTGACAACTAAGAAGTGAAAAATTGCAGCAATTGTCTACAATAAAATTTATTAAAGCAGAAAGTCGAAAAATATATGCAATAAAGAAAAGTGCACAAATTGAAATAAATCTAATGTTTGGCGCACAATTGTTATAACTATAGACACGAGCAACAAATAAGTGTGCAATTAAAAGTAAGCATTTAATAATGTTAATTAAGTTAGCACGAGTACAATTAAAATATTAAAATGATCGTTTTTTATTTGATTTTATTGTCGCCAAAATATGAAATTCCGTTGTTGTTTTGGAGAGCTTTTGTTTTTATTGTTGTTGTCGCTGTTGTCTGTTTGAGGCGCTCGCCGTTACATGTGTTGTTGGTTCGACTTTGTGCGTAATTCGTTGTGGTTTTGTTGTTATTGCTGCGGTCTTTCTTACCCGTTTTCTTTGCTAATGGATACCCTACACTTATGGCTTACTTGCGTTGTATTGCGCATTTAAAGCAAAAACATAGTTTTGTGCAAAGAAAAAATTTAAAGTAACCATAAATAATGTGCGAATTGCTTTGAACGTGACATGTTGTTCAATGAAATTGCACAAAATAGTTTTCCTTGTCTACAGTAAATATTTATACGCTGATTTGTACATATATATGCCGCATATTTACATACATATGTATGTAAATGCATATCTTATAAACAGGGTGCGTCATCAAGGCGCGTCTTACAGGTGGTTCGCTTATTATTTATTAAATAAAAGAAATAATTTTACTACAATTTTAAGTGAAAAATTACATTTGTCGTTATAGTGAACAATGATAGTTTGAACTAGAAAAAAAAGATTAACAACAAAGTGTGTCACTTGACCCCATGACTGTGAACTGATACGATCTGTACTCAAATGTATTACTTCATGTTCTTTTCTATCAAAAAATGAAATTTAATCATTTAGCTAATAAAATCGTTTAATGAGTACAAAGACTGCCAACAAACGAAGTTACTTGAGGCCAAGTGCCTTTTTATAACCAAAGCCATAAAGCAGGCGATTAAAAAACGGTAAACATTGTGAAAACTCTCAAAAAATATAAATTCAATTTTGAAAATCGGCAGTGTTTAAAACAGATGCAATAAAGTGCAACATTCGGTTAATTGTGCATTGCACCCTGTATGTAAAACATGTGTATTTGTATGCAAATGCGCTGAAAAACCCAAACAAAAAAAATTAACTCTAAAAATAGCAAAACCATTTTCAAGCGGCATTTCTTGGCAAAATGTGCCAACTTAAGAAATCAAAAACAACAAAAAATAAAAATAAACAACGCCAAATTAAATTAAGAAATAAAATTGAATTAACGCAAACGACGCAGAGTGTATGACTGTCCGCCACTCGCCGCCCTAACGAAACAACATGAGTGCTCGCCATAAACCACACTTTCTAAAACGGATGCAACTGATATTACGCCCACAACATGCGACAATATAGCGCTCAAGCTTGTGGTGAACTATTAAATTGCCGCATGTGTTGAATGGCCCTATGCAGTTTGGGAGTATTTAATGTAATAGCGGTTGGTATATGAAGAGCTAATGACTGCTTGTGACGTACTTTGCGTACGCGGCGCCATTTTCAATTGATCGTCTGTGTTGTGCGTAGTGCATTGCGCAATTCGTTGATAGACGATCACAAATTCAACCCACCGCCAACAACAACGAGAACAGATATTTTGACTTGTTTTGCTGATTTTGCTTGCTCGCTCGCATGCCAATTTGTTGGCCACATGAGTCGGCAACCTCTTTCCGCATCATATAATCCGGTTTGACAACCAAGACATTGTCAAAATTGCTTTTATATTATTTTGTTTATTTGTGATAACATATTTTTGGGTGTAGGTTGCGTTTATTTGTTGAGAGATTTTACCTTCTCTCGCTCTCTCTGTCTTTCTTAAAATGCAATTTGTTGTACAAAAATATTTTTATTTAGAAAATTATATCTCACTTGTTATCATCGCTTAGTGATAAATCCTATGACGTTGTCTTATTTTTATTGCTTCAAGTTCAGTTTGTTTGCGCAGATGAATTTGCACGTTCCCAGCAACAACAAAAACCCTAATAAAATGTTTAAAGTTTATGCGCAAAAGGATAATAAAAAAACCGAAAATCATTGAGACAAATGATAAAAGTGTCAGTGTCACGAACGCTTTGGCATTTAGCTAATGTTAAATTGTTGGGAAGAGGCTAAGAATTTCCATACTTAAGAAAACAAAACGTTTGTCGTTATTTGCAAAAAAAAAAAAGATAAAATGATATATCATTGTGAAACAAATAAGTAAAGCAAAACACATTAACTTAATGACCTTGAATTATAAATTTCCTCTATTTGTTTGTGTCAAATAATTCACATAATGTTTTTGCTACAAAGCAAGTCTCAATGGTTTTTTTAAAGACTGAATCTTTTCCACATTTAATTATTTTGAAAAAAAGTAGTCACAAGTATAAATTATAATTCTAAAAAAAAACCGCTGACACCAAAAAAAAACCCTTCGTTTTAGTTTCAAAACACTTAAATTACAAAGCATCACACGCGACATGCAGTAGTCTAGCATTTACACGAGACCAACACTTAGTCTAGTTTGAATACACAATGGCTGTATGTGACATGTATTTCTATGTAACATTGAGAATTGATTGTATTATTGATCAATTATTTTTGAATTCATTAAATTTAATAAGTAGTGAAACGAATTTTATTATTGGAACCTGTAAATTAAACGTTTTCAATGTGTTTCTCTTGAATTTTGATGGGATTTTTCTGTTTTTGTGTGTTTATTAAACAAATCTGTAATTATTTAAAACTTGTTGCAACTCGAAAAACCGCATTAAAACCCTCAAAGTTCGACCTGTATTATTATTTCTTTTTTTTTTTATTAAGTAAACACGTTTTCATATTAAATACCAGTTAACAAGAAAAAAAAAATTATCTACAAAAAAAAAAAGTTAAATCAGTAATAAAATATTCAAATAATGCGTTGTATTTATAATAATGACGAATCGACAAAGCAAAAAAAAAAAAAAAATTATCACAAAATGCATAAGCAAAACCGCAAAACAAAATGAAAGCGTCGCAAATATTTATGTATCTCAAACTTATTTGAGATACAATTCTGAGACGCGCATTGCCATACGACATGCCCACACAGAATGAGCAACGATATGAGATTTGTCAGCGTCGTCACTGAGAAGCGATAAAACAATCAACTCTGTGTGGGCGTCGTTAGCAAAGTCAAAAGCAAAAAGTAATATAAAATCACGTAATTATAAATGAACCTCAAAGGATGCAACAAAACGGCAATTAAAGTTATCTAAACTATATACCATATACAACTACAATACTTACAGGCGCCCCTATCGCTAAGTCAATTATGTATTTAAAGTCACTGAAACGCGAAATATTTGCCATCTTGCTTGCTCGGCCCCATCGTACTCGTTCCAATGTGCAACAAGTCACGTTTTGTTCTGTTTCCAATTTTTAGTTTCTATTTACAATACAATTTTGCATAAATGCTAATATGAAAATAGAAAGAAAGAAAGAAATAAAAAAAGCGTTGTCTCATTTCGTATTGATTGCGAGCCTTGATAAGTGTTTTTGTCTATTGGCCTAAAATGGCGTGAGAGTTGACGTTGATAAGCGCGCGTCGCTGCTCGTTTGGCAAATTTGCTTATGTTGTTTTTATTTATATTTTATTTTGTGCGCAAAAATATTTGCCAAGTTCTCAATTGCACAAACGCTCTCTATTTTATTGCTTTTATTACAAAAATATCTTTCGCTCTTTGTAGATTGTTTTTTTTTTTTGGTTACTGCAAGAAGAGTTGGCAACACTGGCAGGTGTCGCTGTCGACGAAATTCTGCCGCAATTCACGTTTCATTTGTGCTTTGCGCTAGAGCAGAACAACAGAACAAGTGCTTCCGCTTCCTAAGCGTTTACTCGGTTGACGTTGGTCGTTAATTTTGCACTTGGCCGCCGTCATGACCACCAAAATGTACAGCCTACTGAAGCGTTACACGTGCTTGCTGCTAGGCTTCGCCATGATTGCCGCTGGCTTTTACTTGTATCGCAACTGGATTGATATGTTCACACGCATGCGTGGCAAGGTGAGTTTTTCTTTTATTCTTACAATCATTCATTTAGTTAAGTTCTATTGAAATAAAGTTGGCTTCTCTTAAAATGAAGTTGTAATCCTGCAAAAGTTCGCCTGTCATGCATTAATTAAAACATGATTCATGCATGACAAAGTCTTCAGCAAACTCTGAAGTACTTTGTACTTTTGCTTTTCAAAAGTCTTCTGTTCATTGCTAAGAACTTTGACTTATCACGTTATCGTACTCTTAAGCCGTTCTAATCAACAATCTTACTTACTAATCACTTTATTACTGTTTATTTTTTTTTTTATGCCATTTAATCTTATCTGCAATTTATTCACTTACACACTTCATCCACAATTGCCCTAAACACACGCGCCTCTTAAAATTCTCGTCGTTGCGTCAATTTATGTAATTAAACAAATAAATAACTAAAGAATATTCAGTCAAATTAGTTGACCCAAGTCAACTCGAATCATTGAGGTCTGCGTAATGTTTCAATTCAAATGTCAATTTTCAAGTTTATTTACATATGTATTTCCAAGATACAAACGCAAATAGGCAGTGAGACAGGCTTAATTTACTCATTGAAATTCATGAAACGCAAAGAAAAACAAATTCTCGCAAAAAGTTCAGAATCAAATTTTGTCTCAATTTCGAAGCTTTCTTATCACTTTACCTCGATAGGGTTTTAACACAACGAAAAGAAAAACAAACAAAAAATAAATTAAAAGAATCTTGAAAAATATGAAAAGGCAGGTGTTTTATAGCCACTGATAAGATTGTTTATAATTATTGGTTTACGTGTTCCGTTATCAAAGTCATTTAAAGCCTTTAAAAATTGCAATAATTTCTCGTGAGTTGCTCGTTTTGTTAAATTTTAAAATTTAACTCATTCAAAAAGATTAAAATTCTGTAAACTTTCAGACACAAAAACCCTTTGATTTAATCATATGTTTCAAAAGAATGACACACCACATAAAGCAGTCTAGCATTTGCAAAAGCACGCACGCCCACCGATCAAGTTGATCTTAAAACAAGCCTTTGTATGCGTCATTGGCTAAAAAGAGAGTTTTATAAAAATACAATTTTAATAAATTTTTGTTTGTTTCCTTTTACGTTCTGTGTAGATTAGTCATCTGCATATGATTGAAACCATAAAGTTGTGACGTGTTGTTTTTGTGTTTTAATATGAGAAAGAAGATCGAATGTCAAAAAGAGCAATGAACGACACTGAATCAGAATATACATATGCATTTGTGTATATATATTTTAAAAAATTGTTAACTGTAATCAATACATCACGTAACGCATTCATATTGTGCAATTGGGCGCTGAAATTCCTTATAAGCTATTCATGCACGCATGCATGAAGTGCAACTCAATGTTGGCCAATGTGTAAATCAGAATACACCGACAACAAGGTTTCATGTTTCAAAATTAAAATATATAAATAAACACTAAAAATAAATAATAATAATAATTATGAAGAAGAAAATGAGCTAGTAAAAATTATGTAATCACTTAAAAGCGAATACCAGTATAATCAGCATATTGCAATCTTTTTTTTTTACATTTCTTAAATTTTCTTCCGTTTCAAAAAAAAAAAAAAAAAAAAATTATAACAACATTAAAAGAATTTTTTACAATGAAGTGAATGTGCTCTTGTCCAATTGGAGAATTTGTTCTTGCTTTTCTGTATCTAATCATGCTTTCCGTTTGTTTAGAGCTTTTTTAAATTATTTTGCGATCATTTTTTCCTACTTTAAATAGAAGTTCGCTTATCAGTTGCAGAAAACTAACGGTGAAAATAAATACAAAAAAATTGCGTTGAATATTTAATGACAAATAATTTCTTTGTTTAAATACAAAAATGTAAAAAAAAAAAACCTTTGATAAAGTTTACTTTTGATATGCCATTTGATACCTTCGCTCACCGGACAATTGGGCAATGAATGTGAATTGCGTTTTAGTTTCTAAAATGTTTTCAAAATCATACAAAATTCGAAAATTTCTATTAAAAATATGAATTCTAGCTTACAATATGTAGAAGTTGTAATATTTTAGCAGCCACTTTATTACATTTGACAATGTATCTCAACACATCTGTGCTCTGAATTTGTGCCATTTCAACGAATATAGTTTTAATATCTTAATTTGTAAGGCCAAAACGAGTTCTTTTAGATAAACCTTTCAGAACACGATTAATTCTTGTTTTGTGATTAAAAACTTGATGTTAAATTCGATAGACAGACTCGTCAAATCAAATCAAATTTTAAAGTTAGAAATTTGGAGACATTTAAGACAAATAAAATAAGTACTTTTACAATATTTTCATTAATAATAATACAAATGCAAATCAAAAGTTGAAAATTGCATTCAACACAACAACAAAAGAGTACAAATATTAATCATCATTGCTATATTTAGTTCAGACTTTATCATAAACCATTTTAATGACTGATTTATGTGTAAACATTTCAACACATGATTATTACAAAGCATTTAGTCTGCTACCGAGTGAAGTGTGGTCGACAATGACAGACAGACAGACAGACAATTGGATGAACAGACAATGTAATTTGCAGGTGTCTTTTTGGGTCTTCAGCTGAGACATTCACAAGTGGCCACCTGCGGCTCAAGATGATAATGATGAGTAGCGTTTTGTTGGCTATTCATTTACGTGTTAATATGCGACATTACAACCTATAAATCCGCAATAAAATTAATACTTTTATTATTTTTGTTGTTGCTGTCACATTATCAGTTTGGTGACATTTCCTGTGCAAATGTTTTTTTTTGTGGCCATAAAAGATTAATCGATATTCGATTGGCCAAATTTGTGAACCAATTGGCTTTGTTATCAGAAATGAAGGTGATTAGGTTCGGTTGTCTTCTTTTTTTTTTTTTTTTGTTTTTTTCCTAATGCATTTTCCATACAAATTTTCATTAAAGTAAATCAATCATTTTTTGTGAGCTCACTTGTTGAAAATTGTTTGTGCAAACAAATAATGTACACACATACACATATACATATTTATTAGACAGCTTATATAAAGAATATAAATACATATATACATATGTATAATTGTTATTTGATTTTGAAATTAGCGATAAGCCGAAATGTTATGTCTCTCTCACATGATACTTAATTTGTTTTTGTAAGCGGATTTATTTTATATGATTACTTTGTTGCAACAGACTTTGTCTTAAAAATGTATGATTACAATTTTCTGATTAAATGCAACATTGTTGCAAAATCAATGATTAACTAATTAACTGATAATTATTGCATAACACTTTCATCAAACACTTTAATCAAACAAACATGAGAGTAGTTCAACAAACGTCCCTTTTCTTTTCTTTTCATTAGGAAATGGCGCTCAGCACAAGCTCACCCGCGTATAAAGATTGGAAAGTGTCGCCCTTGCCACTCAATTTCGATGTGTATTTGTTCAATTGGACAAATCCGGAAGATTTCAGAGTTGGCGCAACGCGCAAGCCACATTTCGAACAGTTGGGTCCTTATAGATTTCGCGAGATGCCCGATAAGGTTGATATACAATGGAATAAGGATAACGATACTGTGTCATTTCGTAAGAAGGCTACGTTCTTTTTCGATGCGGCAGGCAGCAATGGCACATTGGATGATCACATAACGACTGTGAATACAGTAGCCCATGTAAGTGTGCAACCGTCACATACATTTTGACTTGAAATACATAAAAAAATTAATTTTTACTAATGTGTAAATATATTTTTACTACTATAGTCCGCTGCGTTACGTAGTCGCGATGATATGTGGGCGAAATTCACCGTGGGCAGTACGTTGCGTTTATATCGGCAAGGCGTGACAGAGACAAAAACGGCGCGTGAGTGGATTTTTAGCGGTTATTCTCATCCATTGGTTACATTGGGTAAAATTTTTTTTCCCGACAATGTGCCTTTTGATCGTGTCGGTTGGCTGTATACGGTGAGTCAGTATAAAAGTAATGCAAAAGATGAAAATGTTTAATTTAAATATCCTTCATATTTTTCACAGCGCAATGACAGCTCGACATACGATGGCTACTTTAATATGTACACCGGTGCGGATGATATAAGCAAAATGGGTCAAGTGCACATGTGGAACAATAAGACGAATACGGGCGCTTTTGAAGGTACCTGTGGCGATGTTAAGGGTTCCATGGGTGAATTTTTTCCACCCAATCTAAGTACAAATGATAGTATTTCATTATTCTTGCCGAATTTGTGCCGTGCCGTTCCGCTTG
Source organism: Phortica okadai (assembly GCA_034638295.1). Taxonomy (NCBI): domain Eukaryota; kingdom Metazoa; phylum Arthropoda; class Insecta; order Diptera; family Drosophilidae; genus Phortica; species Phortica okadai. The sequence continues at coordinate 6,064,914 of CM067850.1, forward strand.
ACTACACGGAGACGGTAACCGTGCATGGCGTAACCGCATACAAATTCAGTGGCGGCGAACGGGCCATCGACAACGGCACACTCTTTCCAGAGACAAAGTGCTACTGTGTGGGTGGCAAGTGTGAAGCTGCCGGCGTTATTAACATTGCGCCATGCAAGTACAATTCTTCGATATACATGTCGTATCCGCATTTCTATAAAGCGGATCCAAGTTATTTAGAGGCTATTGAAGGTCTGAAGCCTGAAAAAGAGAAACATGAGTTCTTTATGACACTCGAACCGAATGCCGGTGTGCCCATGGATGTGGGCGGCGGTTTTCAAGCGAATTATCTAATGGAACCTGTGCCGGGCATTGGGTAAGTCTTACTGTATATTATACAACGCAATGTTATTTATTAACTTGTACATTTCTATGCTTTCAGACCTTTTTCAAACATTCCACGCACCTTTATACCGATTATGTGGTGTGAGGAACGCGTACGCGTTACACCCGAAATTGCATCCGACATTGCGCTGGTGCCGCTCTTTGTACTCTTGGGCCAAATAGCTACTGGTGTGCTACTGGCCGGCGGTCTCATCTGTGTTGGCTGGTATCCAATGCGTTTGCTGACGCACCTATTCAGCGGTGATGCCAAATCAAGAGCAACTCTCCTCAAGCCATTAACCAATGGCGTACGCGTGCCGAGCATCTCCGCCACGTCGCCACAGTTGCCGTCGCATAAGCCAGGCGAGGGTGTACACTTGCTGAGCTATCGCCGGAGCATTAATGCGGTCGAGAATGGCCGAATTGGCGATGATGGTGATGATAATAATGATGTAACGGGTACAACCGTTACGGAGAGTCTGCTGGGCAGCACTTTGCGTGTACAATCAGATGTTTTAAGTAGATAATTGTTATTGTAGTAGCAAAGACAAAAAAAAAAAAAAACAATTTCAAAGAATGTGCTGAATCATAATGTTAATTTAAATTTGCATTAAGCCGTGCTGAATTTGCCTTAATTGTATTACACATACAAATGACTGCGCAAGCCGGATATATCCAAAAAGAAGAAAAATCAAAGAAATCCATACTCATAAGTCAAACTAATTGTTAATGTTAGCGTATTTTAGCCTACGAAAAGAAGCCATAAAAATGTTATATTTATTACCACCAAATGTGAAACACACATTATTGTTAACTAACAAAAATACATACAAAAATATATATGAATGCCTAATAAACCGAGCGCCAAAAAAAGAAAAAAAAAACAAAATATATTCAACTAAAGTCATTAAATATTTATTAGTCTAAACGTTGTTAGCATAAGTGTAAATTTAGGACAAAGAAAACACTATGGAAAAGTATTTTTTTTTTAACATACATATTGTAAATTAATTAGTGAAATAATAAGCTTACTTTGTGAAGTAAGTAGCAAATGAAGTGATATTTAATTATAGTTTTATTAAGAATCATAAATCAGAAAAAAATCAATTCCCGCTTAAAACACAAAAATCAAACAAAGAATCCAAATAAAAAAAAAAGAAAATGAATTTTTAAGAATATGAAAAACAATTGGAATAATCTCTTCTTATATTTAATTAAGCTTTAATCCGCTTGAGCCACATGCTCAATGCCCACAAAGTCAAACTGATCATTGCGAAATTGGTGAGCGAGGCAACACGCGCCGTACAACCGCCACGACCCAAGTCCAATTGATTCGCTAACTCCGCCGGCACATCCAAATAGACACGCTCCACACCAAATGAGAATATAAGCTCACGCAATTTCTTAATATCAACGTAATCACCATCAGACGACCAAACAGTCAGCGTACAATCATTTGTTGTATTCACAGCACGCACAAGTTCATGCAGTTCCTTTGCACTGTTCGCGGCAATGCCAGCACGCACCGGAAACGTGATGGGCTGTCCGGTGGCCAGTACATTGTTCGATTGCAGTGCGTCGAGCATTTCATTCAATTGTGTCTGTGTATAGCCGCTGTCCTTGGGTGTATCCGCATTCCAACGTGTTGTCCAGCCGATTGAGAGCACGGCTTGCTTGTAACGCATGCAACCGGCAAAGAACCGTGAGGGATCAACAGGCACCGTGCTATTTTGATTAACAGGACCGCTTATGACGTCCGCATTCAACCAGACTGGGTAAGTCATCTAGGTAATGATAAAGATTTAACATTAATAAGACAATTAGAGAGTAAAGACATGGATTTACACCTTTGGTATTGTCTCATCGAGTATGTCTAGAGAACCTTCGAAGACCTCAATTGACTTAAAATCCAATTTTACGCCTTTTGTGCTTTCGTCATTCTCATCGTTGTTAACTTTGATCTGTTGCAAAAAGTCTGCCAACGTTAGATCTGATATTGTGCTAGGTGGATGTGCCATAACGGGTATATCGTCGCCGACGCCATTAAGCTTACCTAGCACTATGTCCGCTTCAATCATATCAATGTCACCTGCAAATATGGCATTTAATCAATTAAGGATCACAGTAATGTGCAATACATTTGAAGGGCACACAGCACATGTTTCTTTAATGCAAATATCACGCATACGCCGAGTGCGCTGCGATATTGTTTACTAACCACTTAACGCCTCTTTTAACAAGTGTTGACTATTTACGGCGTGCGCCCATTTTATGTCCGTGAGATTTTTTCCAGTTCTAGGCGACATTATTGCAACTGCAATTTTTTGGTCCTCAAGATGTATTAAAAGCTGCTTCGACTGAGCGTTTTCGTCCACGACGTTTGTTGACAGGAGTTGATACGAGTTCAATACATCGGCAGCGACGTTGCTACGCGTTGTGAGCGCTGAGAGTGAACAAATAAAATGAACTACTGAGTATAGAGCACACAATGGACAAGTTGAACGTGTTTGATAAAAATACAGCCATTTAATACTTGTGCCAATGAGTGCGGCGCAACGTAATGAAAACAACTGAGATTTACTTTTGTTGTTATTGATAAAAATGCTTACCCTATACTTTTTTCTTCGCTTCTGGTATGAAAACAAACAAAAAAGCGTCTGTCACTGTGCCGCAAATACAGCACACGAATATATTGTACAATCGCAAGCATCAAATTAGATACATCGTAAAAGTCACACGAAATTGTGATATCTTTCAATAAATGTCACTAAAAATGTGTGCACAATAGTATGTCGACGCGTAGTCAATTACACCTGCCACTTGAATCAGCATGACTCTATTATGAAACGACACTGCAGTATTGGTTTATCGTATGTCGCGCTGCATTCGCTGGGCATTTGTCTTGTTCCTTCATTTCTAGGTAATTTTCGTACCGCTTTTGCGACACTTTTTCCTCAATTTGTCACGTCTCTCGCCAAAATCATCGTTAGGTTATTTTTAAATTACTACTGCAATTTTGTCATTGAGAGTTAAAAACGCGAAAGATGAAAAAAAATGCGTATGCAAGACAAAGACATTGATGTACATATCATTTTATAAGAGGTTTTACTTTACCCATGCTACAGAGGAACAGCAAAAGCGCAACTTTGCTCCATTGCAAAGTATAATAAAATTTAAATGACATCTTAGTTGTTCTGTGTTGCCGTTTTCTGTCGACTTTCTAGCAAATTTATACTGTCCACGCTAATTTTAGCACCATAAAACATGCAATATAAAGGGCAATAAATTCTTATTCGCGATAAGCAAAGACCAAGATTAAAAGTAGCCGTTGAGAATCTTTCAATTGAGTTAAAAAAGAAATTCAAAATACTTAACTCAAGTATTTCAACGTGCACTTATCTCACAATAAAAAAATTGTTTTCCCTACTACTGATTATGCTTATTCAACGGTCTTTTCGAAACTGCTGAAGCTTCAAATACTTTGAGGATAATATTTGTTGAAATTGGGTGTTTTTGAAATTGCGTGGTTACAGATTGTGGGCTTAAGAGACATTTAAAAAAATGAAGCGCAACAACTTTAATAGTTTCTAAAGTTCCAACAGGGGGTTTTCCCAATTAATTTTAATAAAGATACAATTTACAAAATAGTTATCTCAATAGTTCTTATGTTCGTATGTAATGCAAGAAAACATACGTTAAATAACGATTCAAATTGCTTCTTCTTCATTATGCCAGTCAAAGAAAAATGCAAGCAATGTTACATACTGCAAGCGAAAACTTAAATTAAACAAATGCAGAGGCATAACTAAATAAGAACTATTTGTCTTTAAAATGTAAAACATGCTTTTGTTTGCTCAAGTTTTGTATGCTTTGGTCAATAAGTCTACGAATTGTGTACTTTTTATTGTTTCAAAGAACCGATCAATTTAAATGATTGTATTACCTTTGTACACTTCAAATATTATTTCAAGTGTTTCACTCTTTTGTCCGTTTTCTATAAAAACGGCGATTTCGTTCTGCAATTTGATTTACTACAAGAAAATGTTTTCCATTAAATCATTTTTGATATTGGCACTTTTTACGGTTCTGCTTTTTAGCAGTTGCCATTGTAAACCAAAGCCTTGTCAGGATGGGAGCTGTGGACGCGCCAGCAATGATCATCTAATTACTTTAGCTTGTCTACTTCAGTCACCAATTTGCCCATTTGTGCAAAGCCTATTTGTCCAAAACAATCCAACGCCAGAAACTACAACTTACTGGCCACACAGCAGTGGTTAACCAGATTTATGCATTTTAAATGAATATATTGATTAACAAAATAAATTAAACCAACTTTTGTGTTAAGTAATAATACTTAATACAAGGTTGCTTCTAAAGCATTAAACTTGTTTTTAAATTTATTTTAATTATAGTTGGAAATTATAAATGCAAATCAGTTGTATGTTCCGAAACCTTCTTTTATTGGTATCGTTTGGACTTCTTAATTCTTGTCATTATCAGCATTGATTCTGGAAGTTAGATATTGTATCAGTATAAAGTTCTAATTTAATATGTATTAATAACGCATCGCAAAGAACACAATCGAAAGACACTTCCCAAAGTTGTGCACTGCTTGTATCTGCAAATGACAGATTGCATTCGTCCCTCTTGCCAAAATGTTCGTGCATTTGATTTATTCTGTTAATTTTTCTGTTTCAATAAAAACTTTTCGCAAAGAAAGGTAAAAAACTTTTGAATGAAGTAATACATTCAATACCTTTATATTGCTAGGTGATATAGAAGAACTTAAATAAGAGCAGGATAACAAATATTCAACTGTTTCTTTAAAATGAGAACATAAATAAAATAAAATATTCAAAATTTGAATTTAATTTGTTAAAATAAATAATTAATTATTATTGTTAAAATGGTTTGTTACAATCTAAATGCTTAAAATTCAAATTGTAAATGTCTATTGTTTGCATATAAAGTTTTGTGGTTTTGTTGGAACTTACATATGCATATTAAAAAATTGGATCGGAATCAATGGTATTATAACTGAGGATAGTTGTTAAACAAAAGGAAGTCCATATGGAGCATAAAATTTAATAAAAACGCTTTTAAATTAAGATTTTCGGAAGCTGGTTCAAATAAGCTGTGACCTTTTTTTTTGGACTATTTTTTGTTGTTTTTGTCCTTAAAACTTACTTTTTATTAATAAAATTATACATTATTTTAAAGCTGAAATTTCAATCTACAAGTCTTTCTTTTATAGTTTTTTTAATTTTTATCTTCGTTCACTGGCTGTGAGCCAGTGTATGTATGTTGCAGTTAGATATATACATTATATGTGATGAATTTACCATATATGTATGTAAACTAAGTTAAAAATGTATGTGTATTCGCATAAGATTAAGTAAATATGCAATTTACATTTGTTAGATTAACATTTGTTTACTTGTCCCACAAAGTCTGCGAATTGTCCATTATTTATTGTTTTAGTGATCTTATTGATTAAATATCATACATCTGATGACTTTAACTCTGTACACATCAAATATTATTTCAACTGTTTGAGTCTTTTATTCGTTTGCTATATAAACGACGATTTCATTCTCTAATTTGATTAAGTACCATAAAATGTTATTCGGTAAATCATTTTTAATATTGGCACTTTCTGTGGTTCTGCTTTTCAGCACTTGCCACTGCAAACCAAAGCCTTGTCAGGATGGGAGCTGTGGACACGCCAGCAATGATCATCTAATTACTTTAGCGTGTCTACTTCAGTCACCAATTTGCCCATTTATAAAGCCAACCACAACCACAACTACTACAACAGAATCATGGAGTTAATGGGAATGCAACTCTGGAAGTTTTTAGTGAACACACTTATGCATTTTGAAAGAATATATTGATTAACTAAATAAATGAAATCAACTTTTGTATTGAGCATTAATACTTAATATGAGGTTGTTTCTAAAGCATCAAACTTGTTTGAAATTTTAACAGCCAATCACTTATTTAATGGACTTCTAAAATCTTCTGATCATCATCATCATTTTTGGAAATGAGATGTTGTACCAATAAAAAGTTTTAATTCTATATGTATCAATAATGCATCGTAACCAGAAATGGTATTGTTACATTGGACGAGTTCAAAATTAAATTCGTAAATATATATTGCAAAGTTTGCATATAAAGTTTTGTGATTTTGTTTGAACTTATGTTACCGTTAGATACATACAAGAAATGTTTGTATATTGGCAACTGAATATGCAATTTACATTTGTTTACTTTTCCCACTAAGTTTGCGAATTGTATACTATTTATTGTTTTAGTAATCCTATTAACTGAATATAATACATCTGACAACTTTAACTCCGAACACATCAAATATTGTTTCAACTGTTTGAACCTTTTTTCGTTTGCTATATAAACGACAATTTCGTTCATCAATTTCATTAAGCACTAGAAAATGTTGTTCGGTAAATCATTTTTAATATTGGCATTTTCTGCGGTTCTGCTTTTTAGTAGTTGCCATTGCAAACCAAAGCCTTGTCTTCAGGGAGAGACGAACTGTGGACGTCCAAGCAATGATTACCTAATCACTTTAGCGTGCCTGCTTCAGTCGCCAATTTGCCCATTTATAAAGCCAACCACAACCTCAACTACTACAATAACACCAAAAGCAGCAGGTTAATGGGAATGCCACTCTGGAAGTTTTTAGTGATCGCACTTATACATTTTGAAAGAATATACTTACTAACCAAATAAATTAATCCAACCTTTGTATTGAGCATTAATACTTAATATAAGATTGTTTCTAAAGCATCAAACTTGTTTGAAATTTGAACTTCCAATCACTTGTAAGTCCCGAAACTTTCATTTGTTTTTTCACTTGTTTAAAAAAAGAGTCTTCGTTTAGTACAGCACTCTTTTCAAAAGTTGATCTTGTTAAAAAATTAATAATAAAGTTACATCATTAAAGTTAAAATCAGCAAATGCTTGTTGCAATGTTTGGATACAAACTTTTTTTTTTTTTTTTTCGTTTGATCCCATAAGAATTATTTAATTGTATTTTTATAAAACCCCAATAAAAAATGTGTATGTTTTGTCAATTTGACTAAGATTAATTATAAGTGCAATTTATATTTGTTAGATACACATTTGTTTCTCTTTCCCAATAAGTCTGTGAATTGTGTACTTTTTATTGATTCAGTTATCTCATTAATTAAATATAGTACAATACATTTGATGACTTTAACTATGTACATATTAAATATTAATTTAAGTGTTTGAATCTTTTGTCCGATTGCTATATAAACGACGATTTCGTTCTGCAATTTGATCCACTATCATAAAATGTTATTCGCTAAATCATTCCTAATATTGGCATTTTCTGCGGTTCTGCTTTTTAGCAGTTGCGACTGCAAACCAAAGCCTTGTCTTCAGGGAGAGACGAACTGTGGACGACCAAGCAATGATTATCTAATTACTTTAGCTTGTCTGCTTCAGTCGCCAATATGCCCATTTGTGAAACCAACGCCGAAACCATCACTAGAAACTTTATACGAAGATTACCTGGCCGGATAAAGTTTAAATGGTTAATATGTTTGTACAATTTTAAAGAATACAAGAATAAAGTAAATAAAATGCCAACCTTATAAAACACAATTTGGATTTTGAAATATTATGTTGCTTACACTTGGAAATTATAACTTTCAAGCCTTTTGATCGTTAGTGTATTTTTAAGTTTATCTAAGTTTTGCATTTGTGAATTTGTTTGGATTTCTCACAAAGTCTGCAAATTGTTTACTTTATATTGTTCAAGTTAACTGATCAATCGAATAATACACATATATAATTGATTTGCACATATCAAATATTATTTCAAGTGTGTTAACATTTTGTCCAATTGCGATAAAAACGGAAGTCGCAAAAATCTTCACCAGTAGTTAATCAATAACTACCATAAAATGTTATTCGGTAAATCGTTTTTTGTACTGGCATTTTCTGTGGTTTTGCTTTTTAGCACTTGCCACTGCAAACCAAAGCCTTGTCAGGATGGGAGCTGTGGACGAGCCAGCAATGATTATCTAATCACTTTAGCGTGTCTGCTTCAATCGCCAATTTGCCCGTTTGTGAAGCCAACCCCAAAATACTACAACACCGGATAATTACGGTTAAAACTATCATAGTTCAACTATGTACCTTGTTTATACAGATTAGTTGAATATATCAATAAAATGAATATCTGAAGTTATCAAAATAGTTCTGATTTACTCAAATGACATTATTTTTAAATAGTTGGAAATTTGTAAATAATTTTAAAATTACAACTGTCAAGTTTTGGCTTAGTCAGTGCTGCAACTTTATTGGCAGATTTTGTGTTGCCATTTTGAGCCTGTTTTTGGCCATTTTTCTGAGCCAATAAAAATATATCACAACCGTCAGCCAGAATTTTGGGCATTTATAAGTAATATCGGCAAATAAATGTTCAAATGACTCAACAAACCCCTATGTATGCATTCTGGTTTTCTCATGGCAGGCTTCTTCTTCTTCCTTGTGTCATAACACAACTGACACGTTCTGTGTTCGTTTATCGCAAGGTATATCGCAAGGCTGCATAGGTTACTCTGATATCAAAAAAGCCAGTTTCAGTGTCGCTCAAATTTATATTGCATTTTATAGTACATTTTTGTGTCTACTTTTCGAAACACTGGCTAGACGGAAAAAAAATACAATCTATTTCGTTTATTTATTTTAAAATATAATAATATAAAACAATTATTGTGTTTCGGTAGACTTGATATGGAAAATATTCTGTCGTCATGATAAATATGAGATAGACAAGTGTCGATTTATGTTGAATACCTAACGCCGCACATAACCTCAAACCGCAGACTGCAGAAGACGAGACTGCGCTGGCCGAATGCACCTGCTTGTTGTGGCGGAGTGCATTTGAGTTGATACGCAAAATAGTTGATCGATAACGAGCTCACAAAATGTCTACTACATCGATTGTGCAACAGTTTGTGACGGGTTTAAAGTCCCGTAATCGCAATGTGCAAAGCAAGGCGGCGCAGGACTTGTTCCTGTATGTTAAAACGGAGCTGCGTGAAACCTCGCAAGAGGAATTGGTGCAATTTTTTGATGAATTCAATCATCAAATCTTCAGTATGGTCAATTCAAGCGATATAAATGAAAAAAAGGGTGCTGCCTTGGCCATAAGTAAGTTTAAAAGAATAGAGTATTAAAAATCATATATATATGTAACAAATTACTCTCCAGAGTGCCTGATTAGTGGCGATGTTGTGAATACATTGAACCGCTTTTCCACATATTACAATCATTTGCGACAGCTTTTGCCATCTAATGATGTCTCCGTTATGGAGATTGCTGCACGAACATTGGTAAAGCTAGCGAACTTGCCAGGTTCAAAGGGCGCTGAGTCCTTTGATTTTGATATCAAACGCGCATTTGAAATGTTGGGCGGCGACAGACAAGAGGTTAGTGTGGATATAACATAATATTTGTATTTTAATTATTTTGAATTCATTTTGAACAGTATCGTCGTCATGCTGCAGTATTCATATTGCGTGAACTGGCTATTGCACTGCCAACCTATTTCTATCAGCAAATTTCAAATTTCTTTGATCATATTTTTAATGCAATATTCGATCCGAAACCTGCGATACGTGAATCGGCGGGTGAAGCTTTGCGTGCTGCTCTAATTGTGACGTCACAGCGCGAAAATACTAAACAATCATCTGAACCGCAGTGGTATAAAATTTGTTACACAGAAGCAAATAATAGCTTTACCGCTGAGACGGTAAATGCCAAGGACCAAAAGGGAATGACACGTGACGATCGCATACACGGTGGCCTTATCGTTTTTAATGAACTATTTCGTTGTGCCAATGCCGATTGGGAGCGCCGGTATACATCATTGAAAACCCTTTTTCCGGAGGCACAACACAACAAGTTTCTAGAAGCTACAACCTCCTTGAACATGGGTAGTCAGTTAACAACCATTGTACCACGTCTCAAAGCGCCTTTTATTGAAAAGCTAGGCAGTACACAAATGCACCTGGAAAACGAGCAACAACACGCAACAATGAATAAATTTGCAAGTGTAAGTGCCAAATTAACATTGATAGTGACTTAAGTTACTAAAAAATCTATTTTATTGTTTTAGTTAAATGTACTTGAATCAGTTCACTCACACGAGATCATTAATGAACATTACACCACGATCTGCGACAACGTTATGGAGCAACGAGGTTCAAAGTCACCATATGTCCAGCAGTCACTACTTCAGATATTGCCACGTTTAGCTGCCTTTAAGAGAGAAGTTTTCGTACAGCGCTATTTGAAAAACTGCATTAGTCATTTACTTGCTATACTGCGTGGCAAAGAAAAGGATCGTACGGTCGCTTATGTTACCATTGGTTACATTGCCGTTGCCGTCAGTCACGATATCGACAAACATTTGAAAACTATTATGAGTACTATTAAATTGGCACTCCCCTCTAAGGATATAGCAAGTAAACGCAAAACGCCCGTTGATCCTGCAATATTTGCCTGCATAACATTGCTAGCTCATGCCGTAAAGTCTGATATTGCCGAAGATGTACGTGAGATACGAGAGCAGATGTTCTGTACTGGTCTGTCTCCTGCTTTAACTGTTTGCTTGCGGGAACTGGCCGAAAACGTGCCAGAATTAAAGTTATCTATTACAAACGGATTAACTGGTGTGCTTGCCCAAGTACTAATGAACAAACAAACTGCATTACATTATGCCGCTATGGCGCCTATACCGTTAGATGCCGCACTAACTTTCCAAAATGCAGATACATCCACCATAGTATTGGCACTTAAAACGCTCAGTACATTTAATTTCGAGGAACAAATTATGCTGGATTTTGTTCAGCGGTAAGTTGTAAAATATTTAGCATTTAAACCTGTTCCTATAATAATTTTTTGGATAACATTTTAGGTGTGCTGATTACTTCATTAGCCACGAGCAACAGGAAATCCGTCTCGAGGCTGTACAGTCATGTACACGTTTGCTTAAACTTGCCGTACTTTCAGCCGACAATCTGGAAAACTCAAAAACGTTGAGCGATACCGTCTCACATGTTATAGAACGTTTGCTGATTGTCGCCATCACAGATATGGATTGTAATGTTCGTATACGTATTTTGCGCTCCTTGGATGAAACATTTGATGCTAAACTAGCACAGCCGGAATCGCTCAGTGCACTTTTTATTACGCTCAATGACGAAATATTTGAGATACGTGAGCTGGCTATGGTAACTATAGGTCGCTTGTCAACTATGAATCCCGCGTATGTTATGCCCAAATTGCGAACCACAATGATTGAGTTACTCACTGAATTACAATATTCGGGCATGAGTCGTAATAAAGAGCAAAGTGCTCGTATGTTGGATCATTTAGTTATAAGTACGCCAAGGTTCGTATATGATACATTTTTCTTAAGTTGATTACAATTAATACATGTACTTTATAGATTAATTTCTTCGTACATGAATCCCATACTCAAAACGCTTGTACCAAAATTACGAGAACTTGATTCGAATCCGGGCGTTGTACTCAATGTCCTGCGCACAATTGGCGATCTGGCTGAAGTCAATGGTGGCTCAAATGAAATGGAATTATGGGCTGATGAATTGCTTTCAATTTTACTTGAAATGCTTGGTGACGCCGGCAGTCCGGATAAACGTGGAGTTGCTCTCTGGACACTTGGCCAACTGATAAGCGCCACTGGACGAGTCGTTACGCCATATCATAAATATCCCGTGCTCATTGATATTTTGATAAACTTTTTGAAAACCGAACAACGCCGTTCGATAAGACGTGAAACTATCAGAGTACTCGGCCTGCTCGGTGCCATGGATCCGTACAAGCACAAAATGAATAAGGGTCTGATTGATAGTCAAAAAGACAGCGTGCTTATATCATTGACCGATTTCAAAATGGACGAAAGTCAGGATATCTCAACTGCAGAACTACTAGTGAATATGGGCAACGTGTTGGATGAATACTATCCCGCTGTGGCTATTGCGGCACTGATGCGTATTTTACGCGATCCCACATTGAGCACTCGTCACACAAGCGTCGTACAAGCGGTCACATTCATTTTCCAGAGTCTGGGCGTCAAATGTGTGCCATATTTGGCTCAAGTATTGCCCAGTTTGCTTGATAATGTGCGTACAGCGGATAATAATTTGCGTGAATTTCTGTTTCAACAATTGGCCATTTTGGTGGGCTTTGTACAGCTGCACATAATAGGCTACATGGGTGACATCTTCAAATTAATCAAGGAGTTCTGGACTATTAATACACCTTTACAATCAACGCTTATCAATCTCATCGAGCAAATTGCAGTAGCTTTAGGTTGTGAATTCCGTGACTATTTGGCGCAATTAATACCACAAATTCTTCGCGTTCTACAACATGATACCTCCAAAGATCGTACAGTTACGAAACGTTTGCTACAAGCTTTGCAAAAATTCGGCAACACGCTCGGTTACTATTTACCATTGATTGTGCCACCAATTGTAAAACTCTTTGATTCACCTTATGTGCCGCAACAAGTCTCGTTGGTCGCATTAGAGACAATAAATAATCTCGCTTGGCAATTAGACTTCACCGATTTTTCGTCACGCATCATACATCCATTGGTACGCGTGTTAGATACTGAGCCCGAGCTACGCGAACAAGCAATGACAACGTTGTGCTCACTAGTCATACAACTTGGCAAAAAATATTTGGTTTTTGCTCCGTTAGTTAATCGCACAATTGCAAAGCATCGCATTATTGACTCCAAGTACGAAAAACTACTCACGAAAATACAAAGCAATACCACAATGTGCCTTGACGATGAATTCCTCATGCGACAGGCTAAATTCAAGTATAAAGAACCATGTGTAGTGGACACCAGCAATACCACAAAGAAGCTAAATGTCTCCACAGAATTTCTTCGAACGGCATGGCAAGTAACACGTCGAGTTTCCAAAGATGATTGGGTGGAATGGCTTAAGCGTTTATCCATCGGTCTATTGAAGGAATCACGATCCCATGCATTGCGTGCTTGCCGTGTACTTGCACAGGACTATGATAAATTATTACGTGATCTCTTCAATGCAGCGTTCATTTCTTGCTGGACGGAATTGTCGCAAGAGCATAAAAACGAACTGACGCAATCGTTGATTCAAGCGTTACAGGTTACCGATATACCGGAAATCACACAAACCATTCTAAACTTGGCTGAGTTCATGGAGCACTGCGATCGTGATCCCATACCAATTGAAACAAAGTTACTTGGCACACGAGCTATGGCCTGCCGTGCGTATGCTAAAGCGTTGCGTTACAAGGAAGAAGAATTCATGGTGCATCAGGATTCGCATGTCTTTGAATCGCTTATATTAATCAACAATAAATTGCAACAAAAAGAAGCCGCTGAAGGTCTGTTGACAACATTCCGTAATGCGGCCAATGACTTAAAGGTGCAAGGACGTTGGTTCGAGAAACTACACAATTGGGATCAAGCGCTTGTGCATTACAAATATAATTTACAATACGACACGAACGATTTGGAATCACGTCTTGGACATATGCGTTGTTTGGAAGCGCTGGGCGATTGGTCGGAGTTAAGCACTGTGACGAAACAGGAGTGGGACACCTTCAGTCGCGAAGCAAAGGCACGCGCCAGTCCATTGGCCGCAGTGGCAGCGTGGGGACTAGAGGATTGGGAATCAATGCAAGAGTATGTACGTTGCATACCAGAGGATACACAAGATGGCAGCTTTTACCGTGCCGTGCTTTGTGTTCACAATGATGACTTTGAGACTGCACAACGTTTAATTGACGAAACGCGAGATCTACTCGACACTGAACTGACATCTATGGCGGGTGAATCATACGAACGTGCCTACGGCGCTATGGTCTGCGTTCAAATGCTTGCTGAACTCGAGGAAGTCATACAATATAAACTCATACCAGAACGTCGCGAACCATTGAAGACGATGTGGTGGAAACGACTGCAAGGTGGTCAACGTTTAGTTGAGGATTGGCGTCGCATTATACAAGTGCATTCATTGGTCATCAAACCACAGGAGGATATACACACATGGCTTAAATATGCCAGTCTTTGTCGTAAGTCCGGTTCACTGCATTTATCACACAAAACTCTAGTCATGCTCTTGGGCTCGGATCCTGCTCATACGCCTGATGAACCGCTGCCAGACAATCAGCCACAAGTAACTTATGCATATACGAAACACATGGCCGCAGCGGACGATCTCCAAGGTGCCTACAATCAGTTAAGTCACTTTGCAACCACATATTGTGCCCAATTGGGACGCCTACCGCCTGATGTCACAAAAAAAGATGATCATCGACTGCTGGCGCGTTGTTATTTGCGTTTGGCTACATGGCAGAATAAGCTGCAAGGCATTGCGGATGCGGACGCAGTGCAGAGCGCACTCGAGTACTGTGAGAAAGCAACTAGCTATGATTCAAATTGGTATAAGGCATGGCATTTATTGGCATACATGAACTTTAAGGTTGTACAAGCGCAAAAGCAAACATTGGACAAACAACCTATGGGCATTGATACAATGATGATGCCGGGTGTTAGTGAATCATATATGCAAAAGGACAAATTAATAATCGAACAGTATGCGGTGCCGGCGGTACATGGCTTCTTCCGTTCGATAAGTCTGATCAAGGGTAACTCGCTGCAGGATACATTGCGTTTATTAACCCTCTGGTTCGATTATGGCCATCATTCGGAGGTTTATGAGGCGTTACTGTCAGGCATGAAATTAATTGAGATTAACACTTGGCTACAAGTGATACCACAACTAATCGCCCGCATAGACACTCATCGTAGTCTGGTGGGTCAGCTTATACATCAACTTCTCATGGACATTGGCAAAAATCATCCACAAGCGCTTGTCTATCCGCTGACGGTGGCTTCCAAGTCGGCTTCGGTTGCACGCAAAAATGCCGCCTTCAAAATACTTGACTCAATGCGCAAACATTCGCCTACTCTTGTCGAACAGGCGGTCATGTGCAGTGAGGAGCTGATTCGCGTGGCCATACTCTGGCACGAACAGTGGCACGAAGGTCTTGAGGAAGCATCGCGATTATACTTTGGTGATCGCAATGTTAAGGGCATGTTCGAAATACTGGAACCGCTGCATACAATGCTCGAACGTGGTCCGCAAACGCTGAAAGAGACCTCATTTTCGCAGGCCTATGGACGCGAACTAACCGAGGCCTATGAATGGACACAACGCTACAAAACTTCGTCAGTTCTAATGGATCTGGATCATGCTTGGGATATATATTATCATGTATTCCAGAAGATATCGCGTCAGTTGCCACAGTTAACATCTCTTGAACTTCCCTACGTCTCACCTAAGTTGATGACTTGCAAAGACCTAGAATTGGCGGTGCCCGGCTCATATAATCCCGGCCAAGAACTGGTACGCATCAGTCACATCAAGACCAATTTGCAGGTGATCACGTCGAAACAGCGGCCACGCAAACTCTGCATACGCGGCTCCAATGGCAAGGATTACATGTACTTGCTGAAGGGCCATGAGGATTTACGTCAGGACGAACGCGTTATGCAACTTTTCTCGCTGGTGAACACATTGCTGTTAGACGATCCCGACACGTTCCGACGAAATTTGGCTATTCAACGCTATGCCGTAATACCGCTCAGCACAAACTCTGGCTTAATTGGCTGGGTGCCACACTGTGATACGTTACATACGCTAATACGTGATTATCGAGACAAGAAAAAGGTGCCACTAAATCAAGAGCATCGCACAATGCTGAATATTGCTCCCGACTACGATCATCTGACACTGATGCAAAAGGTCGAGGTATTTGAGTATGCGCTGGCGCAAACACAAGGCGATGATCTGGCCAAGTTACTATGGCTGAAGTCGCCATCATCGGAGGTTTGGTTTGAACGTCGTACCAATTATACTCGCTCGTTGGCTGTGATGTCCATGGTGGGTTATATACTCGGTTTAGGTGATCGACATCCATCAAACTTGATGTTAGATCGCATGAGTGGAAAAATATTGCACATCGATTTCGGTGATTGTTTCGAGGTGGCTATGACGCGTGAGAAATTCCCCGAAAAAATTCCTTTCCGTCTAACACGTATGCTAATCAAAGCTATGGAGGTCACGGGCATCGAGGGCACATATCGACGGACGTGCGAGAGCGTCATGTTTGTCTTGCGACGCAATAAGGATTCACTTATGGCTGTACTGGAGGCATTTGTCTATGATCCATTGCTGAATTGGCGTTTATTAGATACAGATAAGAAGGGCCCAAATGATACAATCCCAGCCGGTATGGTGGGTAACAGTGGCAGCTTAAGCAATTCACTCGAAGAACAACTCTTGCATAGCAATCCAATTGCGAAATCTAAAACTTATGAAGCTCAATTGGCGGGCAATCTGTTGGGCATTGCCAATGTAGCCGATGTTACCAACAGCAAAGCGAATAGGGTTATTAAGCGTGTGAAACGCAAATTGACAGGCACAGACTTCCAGACACCGAATAGTGTAACTGTACAGCAGCAAGTCGATCTGCTCATACAGCAGGCGACAAATAATGAGAACCTGTGTCAGTGTTACATCGGTTGGTGTCCATTTTGGTGAGTAGATGTAACAATTTGATTTACTACAATTAGTTTTTTTATAAGTTTAAATTGTATTATGTTTAGTGCTTTGTATTTATATTTAAGAGTATTTTGTAAATCGGCACATAAAACAACCGATTTGGAATAAAATTTATTATACGCTTATAACAAGATGTGAGTCTCTTACAAGTCTTTTACAAATACCATATGTACTTTTATTTAGTATTGATCCGCTTTGCTCGCTTGGTCATCGGGTTGATCTCCCTTCAATGATAACAACTTGGTCGATTCATTTCTTTTCAAGAATTTTAAGTGATTTTTTTTTTTTTTATTACAAATTCAATAAAATTTATTTCGCCGACCATAAATACGAACATAATTCTACTTTAATATAAACCTATATAGAAATTAGTTTTCCACTTAACACATAAACTCGATCGTTCGATTTTTACAAACTGCTGCAGCCCGTATTGCAATATTATCTATGCATTGACGCGAATTCAGTCAAATTTATTTATTTAGTTTTTTTATTATTTAAGATCTTATTTAAATTTATAGAGAATAGTTTAAAGGAAAAAAAAAAACGCGAGCGTACTTAAAGGAAAGACGAATGCGACTATGATAAATGTATTAGAAACGAGTAATGCAGCGAGCGAGGAGAACTAACTTAAAAACTATGACGCAGTTCATAAACCCAAAAAGAGCACTTCTCTTACGCACTAACAAACAAAACACACAAAAGAAAAAAAATCGATTTTTTTTTAAATATTCATAAAAATAGTTAAACGGCGCCTTAACTACTCTTATCGTTGAAACGCTCCTGTTGGCGCTTGAACCGTTGTTCTTTGCGCCAAGCATCAATACGCTCCTTGAGCTCAATATTCGGTATGAGCATATCCTCGGTCAACGGCTGACGGTTAAACGGATCAGTACAGCTATTGAGCAAGTGGCGTGTGATGATTGCACGATCCATTACTGTGCCCGAGGGCAGTACAACTGGATCAGACATGAGTGTATCCATAAGTGGATCTTTAAATTCATCAGGTGCATCAGCGCATTCATCTTCAGTTTGTTGATTGGCAACTGTAAAATTACAAAAAATTAATTTAGTTTATCGCATAAGAACAAAAATATATGAAATTAACTTACTATATATATCATGGGCCTTGTTGACAAGTGCTCTAAATTTCTCCAGTTCGACACTGGAACGCATACCCAAGCGCTCAATGCGACCGGCAGCATCATCACAGAGTTGTTTGTTGAATGAGCGCTCGTCGGCGGCCAACGCCTGCGCAAATCTATCACAGTCCAAATGTACATAGATATCGAAAATTTGGCCTAGCAGACGACGTGGGTCCCAGCCGTATTTAGCGGGTGATTTGACCTTCAGATCATTGTACTTTGGACCACAAAGCTGTTGTAAATTGAAATTCAACATCGAACTGAGCCGATCGACTAGTTCGTCACGCATAAAAGGTTCCTTAATATCGTCCTGTATAAAGCAAATAATTTATCTATAAAACCGTCTACATTTTATTCAACTATACCGTACCGTCAAATAGTGAAACATTTCTACAGTTTCACGTGCTAACGTCAAGTACGAACGACACTGTCGCTCATCTGTAGACAACTGTGAGAGACGGATTTGTTGTTGCTCATGTCCCAATTCAGCCCATTTAGCATCATTTGACATGAGTGCCTGACAGCGATAAGATAAGAATATTTTTAAAATTCCATTGAATGCCGTCAACCACTGTTTAAAGACATACCTGCACTTGATGTATACGCTTTAGATTCTCCAGACATTCATCGAGCAAGAAAGTCGTGTCATTCATTAACATATTGATAAACTTTACGAACTGATTGCCCGATTTGGATTCGGTGATCAACACTTGTCGATGAGCTGGGTTTTCCCACATAGATTTGAACAAATGACTTATATGATATCTGAGGACACAGCAAATTAAAATTATTTCAGTAAAACGCAACAGAAGGAAATATATGACACAAACCTGATAGTAAACTTATCGTAGAATTCAGTGCTTTGACCAGTGGTCTCGATTTCAACATAAAATTTCATGAGCGCGCCGACAAGCGCTGTCTGAGCCAGATTATGATTCCACAACTGTAGAAAGTCATTACAAAATTTCAAATATCTATTGTGAATAGAAAATTCCGTGCATACATACCGCAGTATTCAATGCATTTGGCGGGCCCAGTGAAAAGACAAACATAACTTCAACTAACTTGGCAGTAACATAAGGATTCTTAATCATATGTGGTGCACAGACGCATGTCAATAACCATGTTATAATCGAATGATCGATATCCTTGCGTATATCCATAAGTGCATGTTGCATTGCAAAGAGTATAAACTCGGCCATATCATCGATATACCACTCAGGCAGTGCGGAAAATGCATCAGAAGGTTTCAACTGTTGCGGGTGCACTTTATTGATAAAGGGTCCCTCGATAGATCGTCCCTCCATCTGATAGAGTAAATACTCACAAACGGTTGAGTAGAATAACATACAATTGGATAGCAATGATGGATCAAGTAAACAAATCTCGCTACAAATTTTTGATCTAAATAAACAAGAAGTAAAATAATGACGTTTTTTAATTGTTCTTTGAGTAAAAATTTATGGACAACCAACCTGGTCAATTTGCGTAATTGCTTTGTCCAACGTTCTCTAAATTGTATATTACGATTAGCATAACGCGAATTCTGCCAAACGCTCTTTGTACGATCGATTTCGTCAATGAGTTTCTGCAGTTCTTTAATTGCACGCAACTTCTGACGGTAACGTTGTATGGCAGGCATAAAACCAAGATGATGAGCTTGTAATGTTAGGAACCAGCATTGCGTCTGAAAGTTAACATTCTGTTCCTCTGTATTTTTGAACTGACGTTCAATAAAATTTTTGAATTCCTCTTCGGTATAACGAACTTTCGTATCGTTCGCAATTTGCACAAGTGAATTTTTATAAAAAAGAAAGTTTGGATCGACACGATCGAGTTTGATCTTAACTGATAACTGTTGCAGCACACACATGAGATTAATAACAAAGCCATCACGTGCCAAATGTTTTTCATCGAATGCGAATTGCACGCGCCGCTCATTGTGTCGTAAGATTTGCGAAATGTATTCGAGTGTTTTCGGGCGACTATTGACATTGACGCAAAGCGAATGGAAGACCGTATGCATGTGTGTACGCATCGTCTGTAATTCCTGCAATTATTTAAAAATTAATTAATTAATAATATTATATTACTTGTCATTTTTGAAAACTTACCCAACGCAGTCTACCGCCCATGGAGCTGAGCACTGAATTTTTGCCATTCAATTCAGCAAACTTAACATTCTCCTCTGCAAAGAGCGAGACCGACAGAAATGGTCCCAAATAACTACATTTGACAATCTCACGTCCGGGTATTTTTGTACAGATAGACGGTATGAAGTTCATTTGCATTGCCACCAAATCCGCAATCGGACGCACATTATCTAACTTTATGACAATTAATTTAGATAGCCATTCAATCTGTTGCATATTTATCTTGACAGTGCAAATATTACGCTGCATGCCAGTAAACAGCCCGCGTAGCACCTGACCAAATATACGCTCAAACACTTCCGGCGTCCGGTATGTCTCGGCTACCAAACTAACTATAAAATCCTCAGTAACGCGATCAACATACATCATATCGAGCAATACCGACATATCCAATTGATAATAGCTCTGTTCTTGTATCTGATCCGTCAGCACAAGCACTGTTGTACGCATTATAATATTGTAAGCCATGTCTAGCACCGCCTTTGTCTTTTTTCGATCCTCAAGGCTATACATCGTCTGCTGCTTAGGTGATAAAGAAAAATCTAATTCGGCTTGATAATTCTGATAGCATTTTACTAAGTAAAACATGACTTTGTGTTTTGATGTAGCAGCAACGTTTAGTACCGATGGCGTCGGACATTGTTCAACAGCGGCGCTATTGCCTGTTCGTGATGATGTTGAAGGTTGTTCGTCCTCAACACCATTGCTTGTTAAGCCGCTGCTGGTGCCGCCAACAGCACCGCTTGCACTAACACCATTATTGCTATTTGCCTCCCAATTTGCAAGTATTTCTTGTACCTCAGTATCATCGCTTTTAATTTTCTTAGCTGATGAATAGTCCTTCTCTTCGCCGCTCGTACCTGCTGCTGTAGCAGTTTGTTCAACTTCATTGCTGACCGTTTCCAGTTCATCATTGTATTGCTTCAGAACGTTTTCTAGTACCACATTCGAAATAATATTTTCGAAATTGAAGCGCATTTCGGGGTATTGCTCTAGGAAGCTAGCAGTCTGCGGGCATATATATTGTCCAGTACCGTACTCATTCCAAGTGGCATTAAGAATTTTTGAGAGCATTAACTCGTTACGTTCATTAATGGATTTTTTTGAAACGATTGGCGTTGACGTTACGCTAGAAACGTCAACAATCGTGTCTGAACGTTGTTTCTGTTGTTCTGATTTGGCTCCTATTGAAATTGGCAAAGGTGTTACAGTCTCATTTGTGTCCATTTGTTCAACAATAGTTGTCGATGCTGTTTCCGTTTCTGCTGTCATTGTAGTGTCCTTTTGTTGCTGACCTGGCAGCACAAGTGATGGCATTTTAACATCCTTTGTGGGCGTTGTCGTCACACTCTTCATTTCAACATCAACATCGATTTTATCACCAATTTCTTGCCAAGACATTGAATCATAATTATTGCCAGTGGACGTTGGCATCTGGGGATGCTGTGTGGTCGTCGTCGAAGACATAACTGGCAAGGGTGCAATAGCCGAGGACTGTGGATTATCACGTACTAATCGAGATTCGTTGGAGACATTTGTCTTTGGTCGTACGGGCGCCAAATTGGTATCTGAAAATCAAATTCACTGTCAATATCAATAAAAAAAATGAATTAAAACATAAACACTCACTTGTATTCGTTTCCTGTGTTGTTGCACCACTACCAGCCAAACGACGTAAGCGTCGCCGACGCATCTTTAAAAACAAAAAAAAAAAACAGAAATCCAACAAAGAAAATCAGGTGTCAATTATTGCCGATTATAAACTTTATTCAACATTATTACCTCCTCGGGTGTTATTTCACTCATTGCGGCATTTGGCGTTGTAGTCACGTGTGTTCCTTCTGTTGTTGGTAGCTCCGTTGTCACAGATTCTGTTACTGCCAGTTGCGGTGTTGTTGTTGGCGGCAATTGCAATGGTTGTTCTTCTTCTTGTGACATGTTATTATTACACTGACGTTCATTATCGCTTTGTTGTTCTGGCGTTTGCTGTTTTTTTTGTTGTTGTTGGTCTTCTTCCGGCATATCTAATCCTAGTTTCGACCACAATTCGTTACAATTCTTTTTTTTTTACAGATGCTATTGTTTTTCTTTTTCGGCTGGTCACTTTCTTGCTCTTTTCTTCTATTTTCGGGTTGTTCCGCTGAATTTTTCAGGTTAATGAACTAAACAAAAGCACAATGTGAAAAAAAATCGAGCATAAGAGTGAGTAAGCAATAACGCATTAAAAATGGCACGCGTATCTTTTTTTTTTTTTAATTTTTTTGTTTTACAAATAAATAAATCCAGCGGTCAACGTCAAGTTCATGTATGCAGCCATCACAGTCACTGACGGCAAGGCAAGTGAATGAGCGATGGCGATGATGACGATGATGGTACATGCAAATGTGTCTAAAGATAATGATCAGGAAAATGTTATTCGTCTCTTTGTCATCATCGCTGCGCATAAAATGCGCTCTATTGTTTGCACTACGCGTTTGGACGAGGTCTCTAAAGTGAGATATTTTTATACTGTTCAATATTGCGTAGTACTATATTTTACGTAGAAATTGGGTATTTTTTTTTTTATACGTTCTACACAAAAAACAATTGTTGCGGTAGATTTTGGATGTTTAGAGTTAAACAAAAATTGTTTTTAATTATCTTGTCGAGCTATGACAAACCCGACGATAATTAGTGGTCTGACATTACCAATGCTCTTGCCAATCAACAATACTATTACATCAACATAATTAAACCTTGAACAAGAAGCGCTTCGTATTATTTTTTTAGAATAGCGCAAGTGAACTTTTCTTTGTTTATTGTTTCTTGTAGCAACTATTAATAGTGTCTGAACCATAATGAAGGGAAATATTGTAACTACTTAATTAATTAAACTTCAGCAAATAATTAAATATTACTTAGACAGCAATGACAAAGCTGATTAAAAACTCTCACATTGACAGCTGTTTTTCATTTAAGGTATTAGTTATAATAAATCGCCAATAAAAATCTTTTTCCGAAATTGTAATGTACATTTTACATATTTATGTATGCAAACTACGCTAAAAAGAAAATTATAAATCAACAAAAAAGAGGGTGTATCAAATGCGTCAAATGTACAAGCAGAAGGGAATTGTCATGCACAGGTGCAAGGGGTGCAAAACCCACACACAAAGAATTGCGTTAACAAAGCACAAGCCGTGGTTGGATGACATTTTCAATAAAGGTGTTCTTGGAAAAAGTATATTGGATTTTTTTTCTCAGTTTCCACGAAAACAACATTTAGGTACTTTCTTTTATGATACAAACACACTCACATATGCTTGAGCAATTGTTTGGCTAAATTCGTCAACCCATATGCGTAACACATTTAATAAAAAGGGGAGAAAAACTTATGTAAAATTACACAAATCACTTACGACTTTTTCAAATCAATTTTCTATGGAGACTTTTATGTTTACACACAATTTTATTTTCTTTTTATTTATTGCATTTTACGTATGCATTATTTTCATGTTGCACTAGGCCCCTCACTCCGCTTTTACAGTTAACTTTGACTGGGCTTTTTTTTTTCTTCTTTTTTGGTTTTGCTTTGATAGCTGCTCGATGACGTTGTTGTTGTTGCTGCTGCTGACACGCAAAATTTCGTTCTCTTTGTTGTTGCTGCTGATTGAGTTTTCTACCGATATTTCAACTACAGATCTTCAATTCTTACATACACTGTTCCCGATTGGAATACTTGTTGCACTGGTGCTTTATGCAAATTTGGCCTATTCTATATTTATTAAATCGTATCAAATTTTCACTATTTTCATTTGTCGTTATAATTTGTCGTCGACAATGTCTGCGTACTGTAGAGGTGGAGAATCATCGATGCTAACACCAAAACAGCGCAATCATCGATGCTAGATAGACCAACATCGATGACATTCAAACACAATCGGTCACGTGCCTAGAGACTTGCAGGTGTACCAACTCGCGGCAACTTTCGACAGTTCGCCAATTCAAAAAGGTCGTCGTCAGTGAATGTGAAATCTTTAAGGGGGCTATTCTCATGTGAACGCATGAACTTTACCTGTTTTTAAAAAATTGGCTGCTAGGTTCGTGCTCTAGAACTGTGCCAAACATCGATGTTAACGTCGATGTATCGATGTGTGTGTGTGGGGGATAGGAAACACTAATGTTTTACGTTTCGCCATCGATGGATAAATTTTTTGTCTTCTTACTGTCACCAAGAGCTAATCACGTGGGTAAGTACTGGACTTTAATATATTTAATTATCCCTTTTTTATGCGCAAGGATGCAAATGAACAAGTTTATACAAATAAGACGATAACAATGTTTTTTGAAACATCCTCAATATCGAAGTTAGCAAAAATCGACATTGGTGTTTCCCTGCTCTAGTGCTCGTATCGATAATGGTGTTGCATAGCGACAATATAAAGTGAAAGATGTCAACTCGTTAATAATTTTTAAATTATTTCTTTCGCATAATTTCAGATTTGTTAGGTAAGGGGACATCCATAAATTACGTGAGATAAAATTAGGGGGGGGGGTTCAGCAAAATCTCACCAAATCTCACTTAGAGGGAGGGGGGTTCATTGGACATCTCATGTTAGTTTTTTAGTTCTCTAGTTTACCATTTTTTTCAAAAATTTAAGCAAAAAAAACAAAAAAAAATATTTTTTTTTATAAAATTTTTATCAAAATCTCATGTGAGACTCAGAGGGAGGGGTTCGTCAAAATCTTAATAAATCTCACCAAGAGGGGGGAGGGGTCTAAATTTCTAAAAAAAACCTCACGTAAATTATGGACGTCCCCTAATGGCAATGATAATAGGAATAAGCTGATTATTCATGGGGGTTTTCCCTAAATTTAGATTCTCTCGAATTTGGAGGCCCACAGTTGCCAACTTGTATTGTTCAGAATTAGTACATTTAAAATAAGAAAACTAGTTAACAAACACTTATAAAAGCCGGCAGCGTCAAACATTTTTTGTCGGCTCATCCCGCCGAAACTTTTGCAAATTTGCTTATTAATTATAAAGAAAGAGATATGCCGAAATCCAAGAAGAAGGCTGCTGCCAGCTCATCTGATAGCGACAGTGGTCCCGAGGATGTAAGTATTGGGTATCATAGGTAGTACTATTGTAGTAACTATTCTATGCTTTTAGCGCAATCCGCCGCCAAACAAGAAAGCAAAACCAACCGACAAAGCCAAAAGTAGTAGTAGTGGCGGCGGCGGTGATGGTGCCAACCGCTGGACTCTTGAGAAGCTACGTCAAGTACGCATCAATGAATTTCGCGGTCGAAAGATGGTTGACATACGTGAATTTTACGAAAAGGATGGTGAAATTTTGCCAGGCAAAAAGGGTATCTCATTGTCCGCACTGCAGTGGAAAAAATTGCTTGAGGTAGCTGACGAGGTGAGTGCAGCACTTGATGATTGATTAACTACGAAACAAACTCAATGGACTTTGCAGTCGTTTGTACATTACTCATCATCACCATTTGTCATTGCCCCCGAGGCGCTTGTTTCAATTTATTGTTAAGCATATAAAAATAAAATCCACAAAAAAATATTAGGCAAGATTTAATTGATAGCAAGCGAAGCCATTGGATGGTGACAAACAATTGTTTTTGTTGTGTTTTGTGGCACAACATTTTTTGTTTTGTTATTAATGAGGCTGTAGTATAATATTTTGAGATAAGATAAACTATGTTTAACTGCCAGGTGGGAAAACACTTGCAGGATTTATTTCTGAATCACGAGTTGATAACAACTTAAAAAAAAAAAAACAATAGATTAGACTATGTACTATGATATTTTTATAAATACACTAAAACCACGTTTAAAAGTAAACTCCAAGCAGTATGCAAATCGTTAAGAGAATGAGGAATGGCAGCCATGTTTTAATGAAGCCGAAAACTCCAACATAGCGGCCACAAATAAAGAGCCAGAATGCGAGTATGACCATGTTCCAGTTTGTGCTGCCCTTGTAGCGCATGTTTATTAATGCATGTGCGACATGTGAATGACAATTGTCGCAAAAAAGGTTGTGCATACGGGTGCCATAGAGAACGGAAGCTTTGGAAACGCCTTCATCCCAAGCATACCGACCGCCATCAACATTTTTAGGATGCAAACGCAGATAACGTGTGGGTCGACCAAAGCCCATGTGGTCCTCAGATACATAGTAAGGTCCAGCAAAGTCTCGTATTACGCCGTTGGACATGCAAATGCCCATATGTCCTATCATTGGTAATATCCATGTTAGCACCGGAATTGGTGTCCACACTATGCAATATGGAAAACGATCAATTTCAAAGTCAATTGGTGGTAAGCGTCCAGATTCATCCATCTCGACATCCGTATCGGACGTTGCCGACGCGTGTGTATTTTGCTCACTAAAAGTTGTTTGGTTTCGTGCGTTATTCGACATAATTTGTCGCGCGCACTGTCTAATTTAATACTATTTTCGCAGATTCACTTCAGAGCGCTAATAAGTTAAAACTTTGATAAAAAAAATATACATATGTATATTTTTTGTTATATACAAACAAACACACACACTCATATGTTCTTATAAGAATTTTTGTGATATCAAAGTAGGGCTGGAAATAGTCGACACGGTGTCAGTGAAGAGTCAAATGCGTCAACAAATTGACACAGTTGGTGCAAAAACAAAAGGACACGTTGGAGGGAGTCAAGAAATCGCTCTAGTACAGGCAAGCTCAATGTCCCTTCGAGTTACACGGACACTTGGGCTATGTTAATATGGGAGACTACTTCAAACAATCCATTTAACAAACACTGCACAGAGCGTTCTGCGTGCAATCTTTGTTTTTGTTGTTACACCTGATTCACTTGTGTTTTGGATGACATTGACAAAAAATTATAAATAACAATAGAAATTGTGCGCTCTTTTATATTATATTACACTATCACCATATATTAACCAACAAACTTTAAAAATGTCATCACAAATCTTTATCAACGGGAGTCATGATTCAGCTTCTGTACGTGAATTCGATTCATTGGGTAAACATTGAATTACATATCTTTATCAATACGAAAATGACATGGGTAAAAAAAATTGTTGTCTTTGACAGAAACGTCCGTCAAGAATTTAATACTCGCTGCCATTGAGGCGCGTAAAAATGCATATTGTCCCTACAGCAACTTTGCAGTCGGCGCAGCTTTACAAACTACAGACGGTACAATTTATACGGGCTGCAATATTGAGAATGGTGCTTATACAGCTGGCATATGTGCTGAGCGAACTGCTGCCGCAAAAGCTATAAGGTAAACATCTATAGTATAACAATAATTTGTAACATGCATGTGTTTCTGCAGTGAGGGCAAACGTGAGTTTGTGGCCTGCGCCGTTGTCGCACAACAGGAAAAGGTTTTTTCGACACCATGCGGTGTATGTCGCCAGTTTTTGGCTGAATTCGCAGCCGGTGGTAAGGATTTTCCCGTTTACGTGGCACGACCAACAAATACCCCACTACGTGTGCTGTGCACCAGTGTAGAGGAGTTATTACCAAAATGCTTCACCTTCTGCAATGGCAAATAAGGGTATGTTTTATTGAACATGCTAAATTCACAATCAAATGTGGTGGTGGAAAAAGGCCAATCGTAGCTAATGAACCAGTGAACTTTTAATTTTGTTAATAACGACACATACATTTTATTTCTATGTATATTTGTGTATTGTTTCCACACAGAATTGTTTTAGGCGTAAAGTGCAGCTGTTATTATTGTTTTATATAGTCGAATATATGTAGATGTAAAATTAAAATTCATAACACATTTCTTTCTTGGGCTTCCCCCAATTGGCCAAAAGGTTGAGCCATTTGTTTGTTAAGTAGTGATAATAACGTCGCTGCCACCAATGAAGCATGCGCTCTTTTCGCGGTATTACGCTCATTTTTCATATTCTATTGTCACACAACACGCTTACACTCCGGCGCAAGCGCTCTGAATGTATGCGTGCGTATCTGTGTAAGTATTTTGGTGTTTGTTTTTTTCCGATTAGTTCTAAACGCTTAGAAATTATATTGTCTCTTACCAAAACTGTCCATTTGCCAGCGGACGTTCGAAGGAGAAACATCGCTTCTCGCACTCTCGTTCTACCAAATTATTAAAAATTAAATCATTGTGTGCCACAACTTCTCTTACATATATAATAAAAAATAGTATACAAATATAATGACTGAACTATTAAAAAATTACGCTGCACCTGCTGAACCGCTACGGATCGAACTTTTTGGTCAATTAGGTGAGTTCTAATGAAAAAAAAAAAAGAAAAGAGCAACACAGAAAGTAAACAGAAATCTGCCTTTAGATAGTGGCGTACAAGAGCTTCTGCTGTCAGCAATTGCCGTGAGGAAACGAGCCTATGTACCCTACAGTGGCTTTAAGGTCGGCGCAGCATTTCGTGCCGAATCGGGTCAAGTATTTACCGGTTGCAATGTTGAGAACGCCGCGTTTGCACCTTCGTCATGCGCTGAGCGCACCGCCTTGACCAAGGCCATTAGTGAGGGTGCACGTGTATTCACTGCTGGCGCTGTTGTGGCCTATCAGCCCGATGCCTATACAACACCTTGTGGCGTTTGTCGTCAGTTTATCAGAGAGTTTGCCACTTCTGATATACCGATCTATGTAGCTCAGGCCTTTGATGAACGTTCAGCGGAGGCGGGTCAAGCAGAGTTGAAAGCTGATGATCCAGTCCTGTGTACGACAATATACAACTTGTTGCCATGTAGTTTTCATACATATAAGAAGTGATTGTGTAGCAAATATATAATTTTAAACAAAAAAAAAAAAAGTGATTCAAATGAATTATTAAGGTAATTTGTGAGAGGGTCTTTGTTAGAGTGCAACGAGCTAAGTTCTTAAGTTCAAGGCCATTCCACACAAGAATTACCTTATCCAATTGAAGGAAGAACAATCGCTTTCTTAACGTCATTTTTTATTTTGTTTTATTGTTTTGCTTATCAATTTTTTTTTCACTCACAGTTTCGATTTGGCCAAAATCGACGTGATTAGATTTTTTTAATCAAGATACATAACAAGTGTTTTCAATCAAAATAAAAAAAGAAAATATGTTTCCCTTGCCATATCCTTTACATTTATTTTTAATTTGCATTCAACATTTCGAAAAAAAAAAAAATTTTTTTAAAAGGAGAAATCCTTGACCCGAAATTAATACCAAATTTTTTTTGACTTGTTCAACGATTGACTGACCTCCGTAATAATGCCGAAAGTCGATCCTGCGCTGCGTAAGACTCTAAAAAACTGTGAAAAATGTTTAGTTCGGTTGGCCGACATTATAAAGAATCCACGTCTGTCCTCAAAGTTGCCACACCCTAGAAAGTTAAATGAGTGCATTATGAAATTCTGCGAATTGGGTGAGTGCGTCTTGGCCCGAAATCGACATTTATTGTACATATTATACAATGTGTAATCCAACTGACAGATGATATGGGCAAGAATCTCATTTGTTCAGCACTGAACGCCAGACAGAAGGCGTATTGTCCATACAGTAAATTCAAGGTCGGCGCAGCATTTGAAACGAAATGTGGACTTATTTACTCGGGCTGTAACGTTGAGAATGTTGCCTACTCGCCGACCTGTTGTGCCGAACGCACCGCCTTGGCGACGGCCATTAGCGAAGGACATACAAAATTTGTGGCAGGTGCTATTGTCGCTTTCCACAAGGATGGCTTTATAACGCCGTGTGGTCCTTGTCGTCAGTTTATTGTTGAGTTTGCACAAAATGATATACGCTTGTATGTTGCGATCGCACGCGACAATCAAAAACGCATGATCGAGGATGAGGACGAAGTACTGGTCACCTCAATATATAACTTGTTGCCATATAGTTTTACGGCTTACTAGTTGTGACGGTTGGGATGACGTTTTACTACACTCCTCGGATTTGTTGAAAAAAGCTATGAACAAAGTGAACCAAAGCCATTGAACGAATGTTTTCGGAAGTTCGAAGGCCTGGGTAAGTGAGTCAATTAATGGCACAGTGCACACATGCCATTGATTCTAGCGCCCTGTGGTAAGGCATTGGTAATAAATGCTCTCTCAACACGCAAAAAAGCCTAACAGACTGAGCGGATGGAAAGCCAAAATTAATTTGTATAAATATACTTTTCGTTGTAATAAGCATGATTCTCTTTTCATTATTTGTTTTCTATCTTATTATACATATTTCATGACCGGTTCACCGGAACCGTAAATAGTATATTCGCTTGATTTGGCAAACGGTATGATGGGCGTATGGACGAGTATCGGCGATACGTCCGTCATATCGAATTCCTTGTACTCCTTGCGATATTTCGGATCCAAATAGTTTTCACGGACCTCTGTTATAAGGCCCGAATGTGGCACGGATTTCATTTGATTTTGGAATTCACAACGCCGTTTTGGACAATCATTTGCTGGATAGTCATCGCACATGTTTTTATCGGCTTCGTGTGTTACACGTTTCGGCTTGGGTTTTATAACATCCCAATTCCAAAACGTTATGTTATCGTGTGCGGCAATGCCACCGGTTATGAGCTCGTGTGGATACTTGACGTACGATAGACGCTGAGTGGTTGCCGTTGGATCTAGATATTTTGTATAGCCTGGTTTGCTGCGATCAATGACCAACTTTGGGATAGCTACTGGAGTTGGCATTTCTGGTCGGATCGGCAACGATAATGGCTTTGGTTGTGCGCCAGCATAAGTCTCCTGTGTTATGCTCATAATCGGTTTCATTGGTATTTTTATAAAACGCATTTTACTCTCGTCAAAGGGTTTTATAAACTTTGTTTGCATGTTCAGCGTAGGATTTCGCAGTTCATCAGGATTAGGATACTGTAAGCAATTATGAAGACGCCAGTCAGTTCAATTAGTAAGGAACTACAACTGACTACAATCACCTACCTTCCACTCATAATTTGTGCCATACTCCGAACGCAACTTCTCGTAAAGTAACGGATCACGCACATAACAATTCTTATCCGCAAATTTTGCATTAAATTTATTGCCCATACGTGTATCGTTTATGTATCGATGTCCGCGATAATACGATGTACGCCAATCTTGATCCGTCTCCTTGGCTGGTTTTTTATAATCAAAACAACCGAAATCGTCCATTGCAGTATTTTGCAAGTTTCGGTTCAGCATTTTGTATTTTTATTCTAACTAACAAATATATTAATCTGTGTGTGAGTTCGTGGATGGTTTCAAACTACAAAAATCTGACTAGACAAGTTTTTTTTTTGAATTTAATTAACAAAGCTTGTTGTCAAGACAATAATTGTTTGGTGCGTGTTGCTATGTTCCTCATAAACTTAATAAATATGATTTGTTCTAATAGCTACCAAATAATTAACAACAAATATTTTCGCGTATTTTATACAAATATATTTCGATAATAATTTAATAATTAATATTACAAAAGATGAACATATTTTTAAAGCCAATACTTTATAATTTGGATAAATTGTTATTGAATTTTTCCGCGCAAGGAATGTCATGTAGAAAATAATTTTTCTTAGTTGATGAATTTTTAAATGTCTTCTTACAAACGTATTTGTGGTCTATAAACTTTTTATGTATCAATCAGCATAATCGGTAAAAATACAACAAATTGAACAAATTTTTTTTTGTGATTACCTTGTAGTGTTCACGCATTGTGAACTTTTAAATTTGTTCATTGACGCATTTAAAAAATATAAAAAATACGTTTCATAATTGTTTGTTTTTGCGTTGAAGGAAACGCAATTGAAGCGTTTAAAAATAGTTTTCTTCTTGGTTTATGCTATAACAAAAATATAAATGCTGCTTTCTTATGCTTATGCAATCTCCTTTAAAGCCAGCAACGATTGACGTAGATATTCATATTGCATCTTTGCATGCTTGATCTCAAGATCCGCCATCTCAACCAGCCTATAACGAAATATGTTGACAAAATGTTATGATGTGCTTATTTACGTGTGTCTAATGCATTTAATTGCCCTAGACAATGTTTATCGTATAAGTACATACCCTTTTTTGAAGGCAGCCACGCGTCGTGTACGAAAGCCAACAAGTTCCTCTTTACCGCAAGCTGACATCGATTCAAATTTCTCACACGCCTCTGCCTGTGCTGTTTCCGCCTGTTCGAGACAAGAGTGTGTTGACAATATTGCTTTTATTATTATTAATAATTAAATTATATTTCAATAAAAAAAATATATGCAAAACATGAGACATGCATGCGACTGAACAATTTAATTACATGCAGAATGTAGCGATTGATTGTATTGTTTTGTCGGTTGTGCTTTAGATACTTGTGTTAGTTTTTAACTAGAGTATATTGTTATGGTATATTAGTCACTAATAGATGCTTTGGTTCACAATAACATACAATAAATGTGTACACATATACCAAATACCTCTTGCACCTCCAAAGGCTGTAGACAATTTTTACAGAGTTGTGACACACAAATTAAGTGAGCAAAAAGAGAGCGCGCAATTTGTTGAAAGCATTATATGTATAAAAAATAGTATTTGTAATTCTTTGATTATTTTGAACAATTAATTTTGTTTGGTTTTTAAAAAGTTGTGTAAAAGAGTAAAAAATAAAGAAAATGTTTAAAAAAGACTGACGTCAAAGCGCTTTAACCAAACAGCGTAGACGAGTTGTGAAACAAAAAAAAAAAAAAAAAGACATATAATATAAAATAATATGTAGCGTCTTTACCGCATGAACATCTTTATTTTTAGCGCGCGCCTTCTCCAAATTACGATTGGCAGTCTCATAGGCCGCCAAACAACGCAAACGTCGTATAAGCAATGCCTTGGCTGCATCGCTATCGCGTTGGTAATAGCGCAATGTGTCGCCGAGCTTTAAATCTTGATCGCTGGCAACACGAGTTTCAATATTCTGTAAATGTACAATTGATAAGCAATAATAAAAAAAATTATATTTATAATTTTATTCACCTTAATGCGTTCAAAAACTTCAGCCGATTTGGCGACAAATGTTTCCATGCTACCTTTTTCAGTCGTAGAAAGGTGAGTCAGCGCATTTGATATTTTCTGATGGCAATCGCCGACCTCTTTGTGACGTTGCGTCATTTTCTCGGTGCGTGCGGCTGCTTCACGCAAATGACCATGATATTCAGTCAGAAATTGTAATTCATTTTCGAAAAAGTCATTAACATCTCGCACAGTGGCACCCAGTAAAATTTCGTCCGTTGTCTTGCCAAGTGATTTGACAAAGCCACCAAAAATTGCCATTTTCTTGCGAGGCTTAGCACATAAATCCTGGTCATATTCAAGAAATACTTTTAGATGAGGATCAATACGAAAGACGGGATGATTGGCAAGGCGACGCAGGAATACTTCGTGCATTGCGACGGTTTTCTTAAATGTGGCAAGATATTCGCTGTAAGAGAAATAGAAATATGTTATCAATTAAATATTTCTTAATTGATGATTACACCTACGCTTCCAGTTCTGATTTCATTTTCTTAAACTCCTCCTTTGTCATGTTGCCTTCGCCCTCACCTAAACGCTGCAATTTCTCACGTGACGCATCGAAGTCGGGGCGAGGAGGACATGGTGGTATCTGCGAATATAAACGAATATAAACCATAAAATTCAGTGTATATCAGTTACTCACAATATAACCGGCATATTGTTCATTCTCCTCAAAACGATCGTGTAGCCAAACAAACTCTTCATGTTGTCGCACAACATTATTATCTGGCTTGGAAAAACCAGGCAGCGTTGTGCGTGTATGTACTGTAAATTTTACTTTCTCCTTTTCGCTTAGCGCATCCGAGATTTCAACATGTAAGGCATTCTCGCTTAATGGACCTGGTGTAGCTGGTGCAGATGATGAAGAATCCGATGTGTTGGTATTACTACCATTTGTGGGCGGCGCAAGAGGATTTGTTGGTGAGGAGATTTCTAACGTATCAATATTTGGTTTCGGCGATGATGTGGTAGCAGCAATGCTTGGTGTGCCTGCTGATTCAAGCACCGTTGATTCATCTGCCTCCTGTAAAGATAAGAATATTTTTTTTTATTGCCAACTACAACCAATAAATGTTTATTAGTTTAGCAACGCCCTTTATTCATTTTTTGTATCTTTTTGACGACGTATGCACAAAAGCTGATAAGCGTAAAAAATTCTCACTGCAACAGATTAGGCCTAATTAGCGCGAATCAATTTTCGGTCGAGAACAAAGAATTAGGTGAAATGTGACAGATTTAACTACTTATATCTGCTACATGTACAACTTTGATATTTGAAAAATATATTTATGTTTTAAAGCCACCCACCATCATTTTGACTAATTATTATTTAAAAAAAAACACAAAGTGAAAAAAACGAAATCCGCCGGAGTCAACTGTTTGTGTTAAGTGTTAGAAGTGCTGCATTTTTAAAATGGTGTTGTTTTTGTGATATTTTGCAGCTCACTTTACAGCACTAGTAAAGTCGCGGTCGGATGAAGCAACACTTGTTGGGCGCAAATGTTTTAATTTTCTCTTAATTTTTTATTAAATTTTAATTGCAAAGCTTTCAAAATGATGTTAATTGTTGTCGATTTGGATATTTTACTTGTGTTAACACTACTTTATATTTTTTACGCGAATTACGTACAGCATTGGCTTTAAAATGTCTTCAGTTAAACAAATTTGGTTTTTAAACTTGCCGTTTTGTGGTTCAGGTTGCTGACAAAGTGCAACTTGTGGCGCAAATTTTTATAAAAATTCATAATGACAACTGGCTAGCACAGAACAATAAATGAAACTGAAAAACGTAATAAATGTGCGCTGAAAGTTATTCAATCTTATATTCCTCTTTCATTAACTTATTAACTACCGTTACAAAAGAAAAAAAAAAGTGTTTAACTGTTTATGTGTGTGTAGAGAAATAAAGAAAAAGAGATAAGGAAATGAAGATTAAATAGTTCTGAGAATTTGTTTGTGTCCTTAAAATTCCGTTATTTTGGTGTTGTTAATTACAAGAAAATGCGAACGGAGCATCGCGCACACTTGATTTCCCACCACAATTTTCCAATGCCATTGATTTTCGCTTGTTGGGGTGCTTTCACCGTTCAGTCTGGTAAGAATTTTCACAAGTGCAAAACGTTCTGAACGTCCAACTGCGGGGAACGTGAGTGTTAAGTTTTTCAAATTAATTTTTAAGTATTTAAAACTGTGCACATTATTATAAAAATAGTGCAAATATCAAATGTGATAAATGTGATAATATTTGCAATAGAAATAAACGAATTTAATAAAAAGCAAACGCTATAAATAGCATAATTCATAAACACAAAAAAATTGTGCTTTGGAATAATTTTTCCTGCCTATTTGACAAATGGTGAAAAATCGAATTGGAAAATTTCACCAATGCAGTGAGTGAGTGAGAATGAAAGAGCACGTATGTGTGTGTGTGCAGTGTCTGTGAAGAAAAAGGCTGAGCACAAGAGAGAGCGAACATTTCTAAACGTGTACGAAACAGCTGAGGACAATGCGCGGTTCCTCTCTCCCTCTCTCTCACTCTCTCTGAAGGAGACGACAAAAAATAAATGATTTTTAACAATTTTGTTGGTTGTTTTTTTTTTACTAAAAAACAAAAAGAAAACACAATTTTAACAACAAATTGGCATATGTTTTTTAAAAATTCGCTTATTTGTGACATTGATTGCCAAACTTTCGTTTTGTTGTAATTTTCAGTTAATTAAATATATTCAACAAAAACAAGATGTCGAACTTAAGAAGGGTCAAAGATGCTGAACGCGAATCCGAGTATGGTCGTGTTTTTGCCGTTTCTGGACCAGGTAAGTGTGCCAAAAAAAAAATAATTAAAGATTACTTATATAACAACTCAACATAACACGCAATAAACTACTATGTCCTTCGTTCATTGACCTTGTTTATTATTTTTTTTTTTTTGTTTTCCATAATTATGTATAAACAGTTGTCACCGCTGAGTGCATGTCCGGCTCTGCCATGTACGAGCTTGTGCGTGTCGGCTACTATGAATTAGTTGGTGAGATCATTCGTCTGGAAGGTGATATGGCTACCATTCAGGTGTATGAGGAAACCTCGGGAGTGACAGTTGGCGATCCCGTTTTACGTACTGGCAAACCTCTTTCAGTTGAGCTAGGTCCTGGTATTATGGGCAGCATTTTCGATGGCATACAACGTCCACTGGAGGACATTGGTA
Organism: Phortica okadai; assembly: GCA_034638295.1. Taxonomy (NCBI): domain Eukaryota; kingdom Metazoa; phylum Arthropoda; class Insecta; order Diptera; family Drosophilidae; genus Phortica; species Phortica okadai. The sequence goes on from CM067850.1 coordinate 6,101,503, forward strand.
GATTGACGAGTTCGATATACATACCAAAAGGCATAAATATACCAGCGTTATCGCGCAAGGTGATGTGGGAGTTTAATCCACAAAATGTACGCGTTGGATCACATATAACTGGCGGCGATTTGTATGGTGTTGTCCATGAGAATACATTGGTAAAACAGCGTATGATGGTGTCGCCACGTGGCAAGGGTACAGTGCGTTACATTGCACCAGCAGGCAATTATAATCTGGAGGATGTTGTGCTAGAGACCGAATTCGATGGTGAGATTACAAAACATACCATGTTACAAGTGTGGCCTGTGCGTCAACCCAGGCCGGTGACAGAGAAACTGCCTGCTAATAATCCATTGTTCACCGGTCAGCGAGTGTTAGACTCGTTGTTCCCATGCGTTCAGGGTGGAACTACAGCCATTCCTGGTGCCTTCGGTTGTGGTAAAACTGTAATTTCGCAGGTGTGTACAATGCCATAAATCACGTTGACTCTCCATGTAATTAATGAAATTATTTGATAGGCTCTTTCTAAATACTCCAACTCTGATGTCATTATCTATGTCGGTTGTGGTGAACGTGGCAATGAAATGTCTGAGGTATTGCGTGACTTCCCAGAATTAACATGTGAAATCGATGGAGTTGTTGAGTCTATAATGAAACGTACCGCTCTGGTCGCCAACACATCTAACATGCCTGTCGCTGCACGTGAAGCTTCCATTTACACGGGCATTACCCTATCTGAATACTTCCGTGATATGGGTTACAATGTTGCCATGATGGCTGATTCAACATCACGTTGGGCTGAAGCTTTGCGTGAAATCTCCGGTCGACTTGCTGAAATGCCTGCCGATTCTGGTTATCCCGCTTATTTGGGCGCACGTCTGGCTTCCTTCTACGAGCGTGCCGGACGAGTAAAGTGTTTGGGTAATCCTGAACGTGAAGGTTCCGTTTCAATTGTCGGTGCTGTATCGCCACCTGGTGGTGATTTCTCCGATCCCGTTACATCGGCTACTCTTGGTATTGTGCAAGTGTTTTGGGGTTTGGATAAGAAGCTCGCGCAACGCAAGCATTTCCCTTCGATCAATTGGTTGATCTCCTACTCAAAATATATGCGTGCACTGGATGAATACTATGACAAGAACTTTCCGGAATTCGTGCCATTGCGTACAAAGGTCAAGGAGATTTTGCAGGAGGAAGAAGATTTATCCGAAATTGTGCAGCTTGTTGGTAAGGCGTCTTTGGCCGAAACGGATAAGGTCACATTAGAGGTGGCCAAATTGCTGAAGGACGATTTCTTGCAACAAAATTCATATTCGCCATACGATCGTGTGTGTCCGTTCTACAAGACAGTCGGCATGTTACGCAACATTATGTCATTCTATGAATTATCGCGCCACGCCGTAGAATCCACTGCCCAATCGGACAACAAGATCACATGGAACACTATTCGTGAGGCGTTGGGTCCCATCATGTATCAGTTGTCGTCAATGAAATTCAAGGTACGTCAATATCTTACATAGTTTAAAAAACATATATTTTTATTATTTTTTTTTTTAGGATCCCGTCAAAGACGGCGAGAAAAAGATTAAAGCGGATTTTGAACAGCTACAAGAAGATCTGCAGCAAGCCTTCCGAAATCTGGAGGACTGAATCTTCTGCTAAACTCCAACATTGCAAAAGCCAATACGAAACGAGCGACCGAAATTAGGTTATCTTAATTCCCTTATTATTCAAACTAGTCATATTATGCATAATAAGATATTCGATTTGTATTTTTAAGTTACAAAGTTTGCGGGCCAAAGCGCCCAACGACAAAATTTATTACGCATACACAAACAGACACCAAACCAAAGAAACGAAAGCAAACTAAAAACTAAATAAAAAATACCAAAAATAATTAGTTAAATGCCTGAGCAAGAAAGAAAGACGAACAATAATTAGTTGTTAATCATAAAAAGAAAATTCAACTGAAAAAAAGAAAAAAAATCTAAAAAGTTGTCCAGTTCTAGTAACATACGCACTACATTTATAAATATGTATCTTAATGTAAACTATTTATTAAACATATTTAGTAAATTGAAGTCTTATGAATTGTTTTTTGTTTCCTTCAACCCCAGCAACCAATCTTAATTCTATTAACAATATTATAGTTGCAAAATATCTAATAATTAATTCAAAGAAAACTGACACTTGTTTATTGTTTTGCCGTGAATAATGTTAATATATTTGACAAAATACATTTAATATTTATATATATATACATACATATATAAAGAAATAAAAAATTAAAATATTTAAACTACACAAGAAAATCGATGCTTAACAAAAAGAAAACATAAATTGTATCGTATTTAGCAAACAAAAGTATTTTAAATATTTGTGTTTTTGGCGTGTTCATCATTGTAAACTAAAATGCAAGAAAGAGATTTAACGTATAAAACTATATTATAAATTAAAAACAAATGTATTATGAATGTTACTGCGAATAAAGTATAAATTTAATCATTCTTCATTGTGGGTATTTCAAAGTAAGTTTTGATTGGTTGCAAGAAAATTGTTATTCAAAAAAATTAAGAAACCGTGTATTGAATTTTTTTTGCTTTGATACAAATTTTCAATGTTTGGATTTATCGCTTTTATTCAACCCGCGGCAAAAATTCGTTATTTTACTTTTTGAAAATGATGTGTGCATAACAAAGCTTGATATTTTCAAATATTGCATATATTCCCGATTAAAGTGAATCATGTTTTCAAACATTTAAACTAAACATACGCTAGGCCATTACGAGATGTATCTCATGCACAAACGTTGGAAAGAAGAAGAAGGGCGAGCTTTAGGTTGACGAAACGCAGCCGCCGCTGCAAGCATCGTATGTTGCGGTATAATATCAGAGTACGAACGATAGTTTAACACACACCAATAACTTTTGTTCCATAGGGTCTAGCTTTTTGTCTTTTGACAACTACTGACGTGTCGGTTCTCCTTCATTGACGCAAAAGTGTCGCCGACGTCAACAGAGTGTCGGCAGAAGTTGAAGAAGAAGAAAAGGAATTCAGCATCATTTGTTTTTGATTATTATTGTTTTAATTTACTAATAAAAATCTTAATTACATTTGTGCACTGCAGCAATACAATACCTTAGATAACTGTAAGTAAATGGGAAATGCCGCCCACGTCAATAAAACAAGTCAACAAACACGATCTCAAGAAATAAGAAATCATGTTTAGTTGAAGTTGTTGCCACTAAATCAAAAGCGGTTGCTAATTTATTTTTTTTTGTTTAAGACAGATTCAACGATGGCACAATTTGGCGGCCCTAATGATTTCTACACTTCCGGTCCAGCGGATGCTTCGTACAACTTTGATATGCCGGAACAGTTCGGTTCAGAATTGTAAGTAGTCGTAATCTCTTATATAGACACATGTAATTGTATTTGTTGCTATTCAAAAAAATGTATTTACTGTGTCGCACAGAAACTTTCAAACATTTGATAACACACAGGCCAGTGTGCCGCCCAATTATGATGCCGCGTACAGCAATCCAAATCAAGGCATGGGCGGCTTCTACGATCCAAATACTTATAGTGCACCTGGCTTTGGTGAAGATAAATCTTTTACACCTGGTGGCACTAAAAATGGTGGTGCCGGCAATGAATTCGAGGATGAGCCACCCTTGTTAGAAGGTAAGAATACACTATACAAAGATCTAAAGTTCAACACTCTGAATGCAATGAATTGATTTTTTTCATATTAAATAACATCAGTAAATGCTTAACCACTTAATGTACCTTTGCACCAACCCATAATAATAAAAAACTGTTTTACGCTTTCAGAACTCGGCATCAATCCAAATCACATCTTCCAGAAGGTAAGCTGACGACATAATCATTATGAGGACATAAATTCGTAGAAGAAAAAATAGTATAATTTGTAGCTAAACTCAGTTCTTATGTTCTCGCTTGTCTTCTTTATGTCTTGTTTTTTGTTGTCTGGCAACCAATTTAAAATTTAAATGGAATTTTTTCTTTCCTTCAACTTCAATTACGTGTTACAAAAAAAGCAAACGCAAATCTCCTTTCAATTGTTATCCCTTCCATCCAAGCGATTCGTTTCTTTTTTTCAAACGACTTCTTTTCGCTTAACGTCTTAATTGCCTTCGGTGGAGCGAAAACAAAAAAAGTATCTCGCGCTCGAGCGCTTTCAGAAGTTTGAGTTGGGAACTGCGTCTGTGCATTTTAATGATTGCCATATTGCGTCGGTAGTTATGACTCCAGGTCGTTAAAAGTAGTCGTGGAGGTGCATTTTTTTTTTCTCCTTTTGCATAACCAGACTTTAAGCAAAGACTGAAAAAATTAAATTTACATTCATGGAATTTATGTTTGAATGTTTTTAATTTCAAATCAATGCAATTCAATTTCATTCATCGCAAAAACAACAATAAATTGTGGCGTCAAGTATTTTCTGACCACTTTTTCAGTAACGGAACCACTCGACTTGTTTCCTTTTGTACACCGCACATTTTATCTTATTTTGATACAGTTTAAGGGCTTTACACAGACCGCTTGTGTTAGTCATGGCACATTATATGCTTCTACTGTTGCTCCTACCGACGACGGCGTCGTGCAGTCTCCTCGCTTCTGATTTGCTGCTGCCCATTTTGAGAAATTACTTTTACTTGCAGTTTCTCTTCGTGCCGTTTTTGTAGCTGTCCACTTGGCTTTCTTGCAACTTTCATGAATATTTTTTTACTTGCTTTCCTTTTTTTAAGAAGCATTCCTTTGTTTCGCTTTTTCTAATTTGTGCATCAATGCAGTGCCTTATGCCTCCGCACTCTACTGCGCAGTACAGCCAACTATTGCATTTTGTGCTCTCGCGCAGCTAACTTTACTTTGCATTGAGTTTTCGCTTTTCTATTTAATTGAAATTTAAATGTTTTTGCATTATGCTCTTTGTTCCTATTGTTGTTGTTGTTGTTGCATTTGTTGCCGTTTTGCTTTTTACATTAATGAAGACATTTTTTTTTCCATTGTTTTGTTTGTGTTTTGTTTGTTTGCATAAATGCGCGTGTATGTGTGTGCTGCCAGCTAACAGCTCGACTTTTTTGCACTGCTTGTTTTTTTAAATAAATAAAAGTTTTGTATTTTTAATTAAACTTTTTTTTTGCTGTGCTGTTTTACAGTGACTTTGTTGTAGTTGTAACTTGTTTTAAAATTATTGTTGTAATTTTTATGGAATTTATTACGTCTGTGTTAATTGAAAAATGAAAATGTTAATGAGCATGAAAAAAAGGCAAAAGTAGAAAAAACAAAAAAAAAAAAGAAATGAATTAAATCAAAAAAGTGAAATAAAACAGTCGGAAACGTAATGAAATGCTAATGAAATGAAGCTCGTGCTGAGCTTTCTTCCTCACAGCTTGCGAATGCTTCCGCTTGCGTCTAACCAAAATGTGCTGCCAACCGTTTTTGCGGCATGACAACCAAAAGTATGCAGCATAATTATGTGGAGGATGTGCGCTTGATGAAAATTTTATATTTTATACTCTTGCAAGACCACATTAACTTTGTCATGAATTTGGCAACGCACACCAGAAGGCAGCGCCGACACATAACGTGTATGTATGTATGTACATGTGCATATACATATATATTTTTGATCAGCTCGATGAATCAAGTTGAGAAAGTCATGTCCGTCTGTTTGTTTCAGTACAAGCACTCACAAAGGTATAATGCTTTCGAAAAAAATGAAGCGCTGAAATTTTAGAATTTTCTTCTTCGCATCACTTCATAAAAGTATGTACCTATATAAGTTTTAGCAAAGCAAATTATTTTAACAATTTTTAAAATCATACATTTTTTCTATACACACTCAAAATTTTATTTCTCTGCAACAAAAAAAAAAAAATATTCAACAAAAATTTTATTTTGTCTAAAATCACAATTCGTTTAGACTTTATTTGCGAAAAAAAAAATGAAGATGAATGTTTGAAATAAATATTTTTGTATATTCTCATTTTTTTTTTTGATTTTTGTCTGCAATTTGCTGAATTGCTTTGTAAAAATTCATAAATTTTTACAACGTACTCAAATCAAAAAACAAACTAAAAAATCTAAAAACAATAGAACACAAAATGTTTGTTCTGCAAGCGCTTAGAAATTGTAAAAATGTTTCTAAAATAATATAATAAATACATACAAATCGTATTGAAAAAAAAAAAAAAAACACCCACACACACGTACAGCGGCATATGCGTTGTGTGTGTGTAGATATATGTGTGTGTATGTGACGACATGGCCGACAAACGCCGTTGACAACTGATGCTGCTCTCTTGGTCAGAAATACCATTTATCATCAATTTCCATTTTTCAAAATCACAAAAAAAATTGTATTTCATTTTTTTGTTTTTGTTTTTATTTCGAAAAAGATACAATAAATAAATCTTACCAAGCAACATGCGTTGAACATACAGAGTTAAAAGGACGAATCAGTCCTTTCCTGTTGTGTGAGTTACAAATTGTTGTTGTTCTTTTTGCCTGTTGTGAGTAATGATTGTTTTAGGCATTTTGAAGCTGTTTGTTGTATCAAATGTGTGCCACGTAAAGAACAAATATTTTGTTGATTTGCTTTTAAGTAACTTTATATATTGATTTCTACATTTTATGATTTTTGAAATATAAAAGATCTAAAATTTCGTTTAACTTATTTACAGACACTTGCTGTGCTTAATCCATTGCGCGGCACTGAACAACAGATATTGCAGGACACCGATATGGCTGGTCCTTTGGTGTTTTGTCTTACACTTGGCGGATTTTTATTATTGGTAAGTTATTTGAGTTGCAGCTGTTGTATTATAATGTAACTGTTTTCTAATTAATAAAACTTTTGTTTGACAGAGCGGCAAAGTGACATTCTCATATATTTATGGCATCGGCGTTATGGGTTGCATCTTCTTCTATTGTCTGCTATCGCTGATGGTCACACAGGCGCAAGTGACGTTCGGTGCAGTGGCCTCGGTGCTTGGCTATTGTCTGTTGCCCATGGTTGTGCTTTCAGGCATTAATATTTTAATCACCATACAGTGAGTTTTAATAAGTATAACGATAAACATAGTAATTTTTAATTAGCGTCAGCAAGACATAAGCAGAAGCAGCAGCAACACCAACACTCACCAGCAGCAGCTGTAGTTGTTGGAGTTGTTTTATAGTTCACTGACGTTGTGTTGTTATGTAATTATTATTTTGTGCGTTTTCATACAGCTTTATTTGTAATTAAAAAGTGGAAAACGAGTGGAAAAGGCATGCCATATGTGCACAACTCAGTGCAATTTCTCGAGTTCGTGTTAAGCACGCACAGCTGCTGCCAAGCACGTTTCAATTGATCATCGATGATGATGACGATGATAATGATGATGATGATGATGATGCGACACACTTATTTGTTTTGTTGTTTGCTACGCTCATTGCAATATTTTTTTTTCTTCTCTTTTTTTCAAATATTTGTGCATGGAATTTTCTGCAATTGAATTTTTTTTTTTTTTTGCCTTTGCTTTCATATAAATGGCAACTTGAACATTATTTAGCATAATTTTTTGCTTCAATCATTTTTATTATTTATTTTTTTTTGAATTTTGAAAATTTAATGTTTTCAAACTTGCTTTCTTTTTTTGTTCTGTTAACTTTGTTGCATAACAACGAAAATATAACAAAAACAAACGCGTTGAACGCCAACTTAATTTTCATTTTAGTGCACTCGTGGGTGCGCCGTGCTAACTGCTTTCATTTGGCCAACGCGCGTTTGCTTCGCATTGAGGGTTGCCGCGCGCAACGTACAATTGCAGCAAAGGCGGGCAATGTTTCTAAAGTCTTTTGCGCCGCGTACGAAATTGTTTTCGCAAAAATTAAAAAAAAAAACCCACAACAACAAATATTTTCATGCTACTTGTTTCTAACACTTTTTTTTTCACTCTTCCGCCCACTCTTCTACTGTGCACATGTGCGCTTGAATTCGTTTGCCTTGCGCTAAAATGATGACCCACTCATCTCGCTCACTCTTGCACCCCTGTCATTGAAGCCAGCAGCGTCGCTGTGGGCGTTCATGCCCACCACGCCATAACTTTCAGTGGCATTGTTCCATAGAGCTGCCAACGTAGCTTTTTCGTACAACACTGCACAGCATTGGCAATAACATTTTGCTTTCTCGATACGAATGCAGTACGCTTGCCTTGCTTTGCCTTTTAGTTCACTTGCTTTACGGTCATACACATACAAATATTTTTTTTGGCTGACTCATTTTTGCAACTGTTCGAAAGGTTTTTTATATATATATTTATTTTGGGCATTTGCATTTCCACCATAGTCAAGTCTCATGGTTCACTGAAGTTCTCTGTAAATATTTTGATTTTTAGCATGCGATTTTTTTAATTGACTGCGTTGGACAGTGTAAGTTTTTTTGTTTCTTTTTGGTTTGCTTCAAACAAATATGAATTTTAGTTTTGTGTTAAATAGTGTGCTTGATGGAGTATTTTGTTTTTGTTAGTTAATTGAAAATTTCAAGAGTTTAGTATTTGGGCAGAGCTTTTAATATAGAATATTAATTTTGGCTGTGATAGTCGATACTAATTTTCCGTACAAATGCTAATCTCACTCTATATGCACTACAGCGCCTAAGTGCTTGTAATAAAAACAAATAGTAAATACAAAAAGAAAGGGTGGAACTTAACTTAGGAAGATATAGGATTATCATTGCTTGCACAATGCAGAAATACCTGTGGAAACAGGACGTATGCTTTGCGCCGGTTTATTGTTTTCAATTTTGCGTAAGATAGCGAGGCAACAAAATTGAAAAAATAAAACTCAAACGCATTGAATTGGAATCGCCAGACCGACTACATGTGATGTCATGTACTGAAGTAGTGAGTTGTCATTCAGTCATTCATATGTACATATGTGTGTCCTTTTTTCAAAACAGTTTTGTTTCTGTTCGCAAACTAAATTTTTTTAGCGAAATGCATATTAATTTTTTGTCTGGTCTGCTCTGCTATGTTCTGCTCGACGATGCACAGTTCAAATTCATTTATGTAACTACCCTTTGTTTTTTTTTTTTTTTTTTATGAGCATAACAAAAAAATCGTTTTTTATAACATTTGCTTTTTTCTAGGGGCAGCATCGGCTTAATTGTGAGTGGCATTTCGATATTCTGGTGTGCAATATCGGCATCGAAACTCTTCGCCACCGCTTTCTCCATGGACCATCAGCAGCTGTTGATTGCGTATCCCTGTGCTGTGCTCTATGGTGGATTTGCATTGATTACCATTTACTGAAGTGCAACTCTGTTAAATCGAACGCTAATAAAAATGGCAAAAAATTAATAATATTGTTTCCAAAATATATGTTTGTCATATGAAAAACCAGTAACGAAATTACATAACAAACAAATATTAAAAATGTTAGCCTTAACAATAAAAATTTATTTTGTAATAAAATTGATAGAAATTCATTGTATGAAATACATACATATATTTAATTGGGATTTTCCTTTAGTGCGACAAAATGTTTTTATATTATTTTTTATTTTTAATGGATCCAAGTTTGCACTGATTTGCATAGACACACACGACTTTTATGTTGCATGCAGATTTTACCCTGCATAATCTCAATGTTAATTGATAAGAAAACAGGTCTCACAAATAAAATAAGAAATTGCATTGAGAGAAACTTTGTTTTTTAGTAAACCGGAGAATTGCGGTGCTTTAATAGATAAGAGAAGAGTTGGTTGGTCGTTTGGTTAGTTTGTTGTTTGTTTTCAATTGCAAGCAAAAACTTGTTGAGAGTGGTTCACTTTTGCTGCTGTTGCTACTCTGCGACAATTTCATAAAATAACTAGTGCATTTTAATAAAATAACAAAGATTAAATAAAATAATTAAATAACAAATGTGCTCGAACACAATCAATGCCGATGGCGAAGTGAACTTTGACCTGCAACGCGAACGTGCTGCAGCGACATTTAATAGTGAAGATTTTGCAGAATGGTGGTCAGGCGGTCGGAGGGCATTGGCTGAGCGACGTGCATTGGAGTCGTACTTCTTCAATGATGATGAGTTCAATGATCCCGTGCATATATCATACCTCTCGCACAAAGAGCTTTACGAGTACACAATTGCAAAAGCAACAAAATTTCTCGCAAAGTTGCGCCGTTGGATTGATGACCGTGAGCGTGTGCGTGTGCGTGAGCGTGAGAGCAAGAGTGAGAATGGCGGCGATAGTGGTGCAACCATTAAGCGTATATACGATTTCCGTGCGCTACTAAGTGGCCCGCTTGGTTCGGCGCTCTTTCAACAAAGTCATCCGATGCGGTTGCATTTCTCAATGTTTTTGCCAACATTGCTGAGTCAGGGCACCGATGCACAGAGACATGAGTGGCTGGAACGCGCCTGGCAAATGAATGGCATAATTGGCACTTATGCGCAGACAGAGCTCGGTCATGGTACATTTATACGTGGCCTGGAGACGCGTGCCGATTATGATAGCGAACGAGAGGAGTTCGTACTGAATTCGCCTAATTTGACTGCCTATAAATGGTGGCCGGGCGGCATGGGACAGACGGCAAATATGGTTGTAGTCATGGCGCAATTGTATATCAAAGGAAAACATTATGGCTTGCAACCGTTTCTGGTGCGCATACGTAACGAAGAAACGCATGAGCCGGAACCGGGCATTGATGTGGGTGACATTGGTGCACGGCTGGGCGGCAATGGCGTCAATAATGGATTCCTTGGCTTTCGCAATGTGCGTATACCAAGGACACAAATGTTGATGCGAAATGCACAAGTAGCGCCCGATGGCACTTTCGTCAAGGGACCGGAGCCGTTGTTGCTCTACGGCACCATGGTTTTTGTACGTGTGATGATTGTGCGCGACGTCATGTTTCAATTGCTGCAAGCGGCAACAATTGCTACCCGGTAAGTGCAATAATATCTTAAGTTGTTTGTCATAATGCATTAAATAATCTTACAGTTATGCTGCAGTGCGTCGTCAGAGTCCCATTGAGCCCGATCGACCGGAGCCGCAAATCATTGATCATGTGACACAGCAGGCCAAATTGTTTCCACAAATCGCCAAAGGCATTTGTTTTCGTATGGCAGCCGATTACGTTTGGCAATTCTATCAGAGCGTCATGCAGGAACTTGATGCCGGCAAGCGACATAATTTGCCCGAACTGCATGCGCTCTCGTGTTGCTTGAAAGCGATAACCACCGAAGAAGCCGCCGATGGCATTGAAACGCTGCGAAAAGCCTGCGGCGGCCAAGGCTTCTTGTCGTCTGCGAACTTTCAACAGATCTATGGTCTTGCCACAGCCGCATACACCTATGAGGGCGAGTATACGGTATTGTTGTTGCAGGCAGCGCGCTTTCTGGTAAAGCAGTATGTCGAAAGCTTGAGGCGCAAAGTGTTGCCGCGCAGTGTAACGTACTTTCGTGACACGACGCGTCTCAAGTGGTCCCACACGAATTTAATGGCGACTGCGGTGCGCGCATTAGAAATTACAGCTGCCGAAAAGGTGCGCATCGCTTGGGAGTATCAAAGGCTGCGGCATAAAGAGAACGCTGGCAAAGATGGCGTGGCCGCAAATCTGGCCGGCCTTAAGCTCACCGCTGCGGCTGCTATGCATGGCCGTGCGTTTTTGACGCGCAATGCTTACGAGGAGTTGAAGAAGTTGCAGCAAACTGTGAAGCCGGATTTATACGCTATCTTACAGCAGCTGACGGAACTCTTTATTTACGAACAATTTCTGCGTAATTTGGCCGAAATATTGCGCTGTAATAGCATCACTGCCGGCCAGCTGGCGCAAGTGGAGACGCGTTTCCAGCAGTTGCTTGCCACTTTTCGGCCCAATGCGGTCGCCGTTGTTGATGGCTTCGATTTTCATGATCGTGCTTTGAACTCGACGCTCGGCTGCTATGATGGACGCGTCTATGAGCGTTTAATGGCGGAGGCGCGTAAAAACCCGCTCAATCAGTCAGCGGTCAATGCGAGTTTCCACACGCACTTGCAGCCGTATATGCGTGGCAAGCTTTAAATTGGCTTGTTAAGTGGCAATAACACAAAATGTTAACCAGCTTGCATTTATGTTATATAATTTACATATATTTTTTTTTGTGGTACAGATTTTTTTTTTATGTATATTCACGTTTATACGTTAATTAGGTTGTGGGTCAGCAGCGGCAACGGCAGCAGCAGCAGCAGGCGCCAAAGGCCGGTCGCTTCAACATCATAATAAATGTAAATTTTTTTTTGAACAATGAAATAACGTAAATCCTTTGTACAAATTTATTTTCCTTTGCGCATTTCATTTCCGTTCTGCTCGTATTTGCTCTTTTCTCATTTCTGTGTACCATGTCCTTCGTCCTTTTATGCAAATCGTCATCGTTATAATTACATTTCGGTTTTAAAGCTTTTATTCTTCGCTTTTTATTCCATTCAGATTGTTAAAAAAATATAAAAAATAAAAAAAATATTATTTCGTGCACTAATTGCAGCGCATTAAAATACACAACTTTGTGTATTTTATGCCAGCCTCTTTGCCCGACATAAATTTTATTTTCTTTCACTTAAAAAACAGAAACAGAAAAAACCCAAAAACAAATAAATTCTGAAACGGAATTTCGAGTTGGTTCGGCAAAAAGTGTGTTTTATTAGCCAAATTAATAAATACTCGTTAGCATTTCACCATTTCATTTTTTCAAGTGTACGCTACGCATTATATAAACATTTTTTCCGTTAAAGACATATAAACCCATTGTTGTTGCATTCAAAAAGTGTACATTTTTTTTTAATTTTCAATGAAACACAATTATGCCGAGTGCTAGACTAGCGTATGTCTCATGTGTGCCCTATGTAACATAGGAGTACTTAATGTTAAGAAAGTTTTAAGAAATTTTCTAAGAGTTTTGTGCGTAGAAATTCGAAATTTAAAAAAATCAGTTTTCATTTAATGAAATTAATTTGTATTATATTTTTTTAACATTCAATTTTTAGTTAATGTTAGATGTTAGGGTATAAATATATCATTATTGCCGGTCGTTTTTTTTAAACGCTTGGTTAAATACTTGAAGCATTCGACTACACGCGCGCACATCCTTTACGAAACTGCTTAATTAGCACAAATATACGCAGAATTTTTTTTTTGTTTTGTTTCTAAAATAATTTAAATGTTTCGCTTTATGTTTTTTTTTAAAGCATTTCTTATACGAAGGTAAAGAATAAAAGAAAAGTCTTTGCTTTGCAAAATATTCAAGCAAATCTGTTAAGCATGCGAAGGCAGCTTTACTTAAGCGCATTATCTTATTAAATGCACTCATATTTCTATTACAAAAAAAAAAAACAAAAAATTGTAAAAGAAAGAAAAATTATTAAAAAAGTATAACGCACAAAAATGCATTAATAATAACAAAGCCGTTAAGCTAACAACAGCAACACCTGCGGACAAAAGCAGCTTACGCAAGGTGGAAATCAACGCAAAAAATACCAACAACAACAACAACAACAAACGACATGGAGTACGTACAAAGAATTATTACAAATTATGAATAAATAAGCTATCTAAAAAGGTATCAGCAAAAGGCAAAGCAAGTGGTGTAGCTTCGGGGCTTCTTTTGTGCTTCAGTGCTTTCAAACGTAGAAAGTTGCATACATAAATGAAAGCCGTTAATTACAATGCCACAACAAATGCGCCAACAAGTATGCTATACAATTTTATACAACCAAAGCCGCACAAATAAAATAGGAGAAAGAAAAAATCAAAAATAATAATGAGCAAAGAAAGAAGTTAATATGTATTGCTATGTATATGGTAGACAAGCCACAATTTTTAATTAGCATACGCTTAAAAGCAACGTCGATTGCAGCAGTCTTCTCCATGCACATCTCGCCGCCGCTCCATAGCCAATGCCTAGCCTGTGCGACTGTTGTTGTTAGGCGTTTAGTGCATGGTGAGTTTATGTGTCTGCTTTTCGTCATGTTCAACAAGCTGCTAGTATATTTAATGGAGCGCATGTGATGCGTAATTATTGCAGGTGTTGGTTAAGTGTATGTGTGTGTTGGTGCATGTAGAGGCTGGCTGATATGTGAAAGACGCAGAGTTTGTGGTTTGTTTTTTTTTTTTCTGTCCCAAGCGTATCTAGTTGGCATATGTAAGCATGTCTGACGTTTGTGCCTGTGATTGAGCGAACGCTCGCCGTACAAAGTTGTTAAGCTGCAAATAAGTGTAGTTGTCTTTTGGGCTACGTTGATTGAGAACCCGGTAGGAAATTAACATGTCAATCGTACATTGCCTGCAACATGACAATAAAAGTTGAAGATCCAATCTTTGAGAACTTTGATAAACTTCTTAAAGCTTTTTTTTGGAATTTTTCTTTATTTATTGCATAAATATGTTGATGTATGATTTCCTAATGGCAATCTTTACCGCTACTCAACACCTACAGACACATAATTGCCGTGGCTTGCATACTTTATGGCGCACAACACCACAAAATTGCAAAAAGCCGTAAACAAAAAAATGTGTGAGTGAGAGAGAGAAAGAGTAAGTAAATTGTTAACCAGACAGCTGCAAACGAAGCTGCACAACCGAGCCTCATTAGCTGGTTTTGCATGCAATATTTCAATTTTCGCTCAACTTTCAACTTACTTTGTAAAATGCTAATGGGGAAATGGTTTCGCTATGGTTTTCCTACCACGTATTCATTTTATTTATTATTAATGGAAATTTTCAATAATGCTTTCGCTTCGATAATATTTTGCTAACAAATAATTATAACAAAAAAAAAAAAAAACAACAGCAAAATAATACTAATAATGAACACAATCGAAAACTACTCAAGTGTAATGAAATGCAGTGTAATAACATGGAAGGAAGGCAAGCGTACATTAAGCTAGTCAGCCAGCCAGTCAAATAGACAAACAATTTATAAACGAATTACAAACACTTAAATTGTGCACAGGAATCTTTATGTTCTGCTATTCGACTGTGCACGACTGTTATAACAACTGTCGGCAGGCAGTGATGGACGACGAACTGGTGTCGAACTGCCACTGAACTGTTGATAATCCCCTAGCAACACAAGTTAACATCGCTCGGACTTGGCAACAAGTCAATTATAACATTTTAGCGATTAGTTGCCACATGGCATTACACTGAGCATAAAATTTGATACAAAATAATAATATTGCAGCATGATATCAACACGAATTGTCGAAACATGTGATAAGTTTTCTTCTTGACACAAATCTCTCAAGATAGCCATCGTCCAGATATTTTTGTCTGGTAGTTGAAGAAGTCCACTTAGGGAAGTTCTTTTTTGAGTTAAAAAACAAGAAAATATTCCATTATTTAAGCTTTCACTGTACATAATTTTTAATTTATCCCAGTTTAGAGAAGTTTGGCTCCCCACTGTTTGTAATTTTTGTGCAAAATTCTCATTTAAAAATACAATTTTTGGTTTTATAAAAAACTCTTCGCATTACTTTCTAATTTCTTTAATAAGTATTTATTTTTTAATTGAAAATTAAAATGTTGAATTTTATAGAGCATATTTTTTTTATGTGTAACCATTCGTATTTGTACAATTATTGCGCCAGCTGCACGTGGCTAGATAAGTCGATGTGTCTTGGCCTATGCTGCTCGCCTAAAACTATGCAACGATAAATTCAATTTACGTTTAAAGCTCTTTCAACGAAAGCGTGTTCGACTGCTTGCCACCACGGCACGCAACCAAGTTCGAAGTTCAACGCAATTGTGAGCCTTTAATGCCACAACTAATTGCCCATCGATACGATACGTTGATATAGTTTTGTAAGACGACTGCCTTTTGCTTTGGCTCCAAGGAGCTAAGACAGTGCATGTGTGTGTGTGTGTGTGTGTGTGTTTATGTTGCTGCGGCAACGTTATCAGAATGTGTTCAGCTGCAATCTCAAACTATTCGCTTAAATTAGTTAATAATGTCGGTTTTGATGTTATTCTTGTTGTAGTCGTTGTTGTTGTTGTTGCTGCTATGCACTTGTGTCTTTGTATGTGCTGCCAAGTCTTAGCCTTGTACATTGTTGCCCACTGACTTTTGACTTTTTATATTTTTTTTTGCTTGTTTTTTTTTATTTTTTTTTTTTTACTCGTATTTAGAACGACTTACAAAACAGTTATTGCCTGTCGAATGGTCAGCTTGTTAGTGACTCTTTGGTTTCAAAATTCAATTAAAACGTTACATAACTTTCGGCGTTGGCTTTGGCAGTGCTCAAGTTGGACTAAAAGAAGCTTATAGCTTTTATATATGTGCTCTTTAAGTACATATACGTTTGTGTGTCTGTGTCTGACTCTATGTAAGGTCAAGATAAGGTCCGAGTCATTGGCAGCTTAGCACAAATATTTAGTTAAGTTAGCGGCAAAAAAGTGTTTGCTAAGTTTCTTGATTTGCTGTATAAAGTTCAAAGTTCTTGAAATTAGTTTTTATTTTGCGTTTTAAGTTTTCAGATATTTTGTATTTTGCAACGCTTGATTGAGTGTTAAGCATGCAAGTTGGGAATTTTAAGTGACGACTTAACCAAAGAAACATGCAATGCGCCATTTTGTATATACGAAAGAACAACATATTGCACACGAATGCAGACTCACATTGAAATGTCCTCAGATACACACACACACACACATACACTCAGATAAGCAAACGTTGTCGTTGTCGTTGAGTGTTATTTGCATAGAGAAAAAGATTTGCATGCTTCATTGGATTTGAGATTTGCAAAGCATTTGTTTTGAGTTCTTTTGCTAATAAGAACATATACATACATGTGTGACTGACTATCTGTTTGTAACTCTGTCTGTCTGTCTGTTTGTCTGTTTGTTGATCTGCCACTATATTCCTAACACAAAAACGTGTTTATTGTGCATAACTAATATGCTTTGGAATTTGCTTCGTTTCTTTATTTTTTCTTTTTACAATTGCTTAGTAAATAAAATCTTTAGAATATGCCAAAATGTTTAATCAAGCGCAAAACGTAACGAAACGAATGAACAAACACAAAAAAAAAAAAAATAACAACTTTTAAATAATTTAATTGGCACCTTTTTAGTGCTTTGAAATATACACGTGATCTCTCCAGCTTCTTCACATTGAGTTAGCAATAAAATATATAAAATACATATATATACATATGTATGTATCATGAATGCCTCAGTCATTGTATGTCGAGTTATATAAATCCACATATTGATGGATTTTTAGCAAAAGTTTCAATTCACTGACATAAGGACAAATGGCCTTCGCGAACTTAATAAACTCTTCGCGCTCAAGATGTTCATAATTCTCTTCGTTAAATTTATAATTTTTGAGCGTACGCCGCCACAAGTCATGCACCAATTCACGCAAACGTATGTTGACCTCTGACATGCGATATTGCTCATAAACAGACAGTTTTTTGAGTAAGCTCTCCAGACAGTCATCGTTGAGTGTTAGCAGCATGTTTTGTTACCAAATGATATTAAATTAATACAATGCAACGCTTTTGCTTTGCTTCAATGAAAAGTCGTTGATTTCTATTATGAATTTTGAATTAAAATTATATTGAACTAAATTTGATATGTATGTATTTTGAGTGCTTTGTCGTGGCTGATCAGCTTCTTCAAAAACTGCCTTATCATAGAGTTTAACATAATAATCAGGAGTCATTTTTGCTTTTGTTATATAAACTTATTTTCAAACAATACTTCATGCATTTATGCATTGCCAAATAACGACTGCCATTGCAGGGTTGCCAAACTTTTGTTGGTTGTTGTGAAAGGAGAAGAAAAGTCATGCCACACACAACTATAAATTAACAAAGTAAATAGTAACGTGAAATCAAATTGAGTTTGTAAGAGCGCAAGTCACTTATATTGTTGTAATATTGTAATGGGTATACGAAGCAACATGGGCTGGCATGTGGCGTTGACTGACACAGTTTCAACACTGCCATCTCTCCCAAACCCCCTCCCCCTTGACATACGGATGCTGTTGGTGTTACATTTTTAAATTGTTGCTCATGAATCAGTTGCCTGGTGGACTCAAACTCAAACTCAGTCACAGTCTCAGTCTCAGCGCTGCGACAGTTGCACACGCCGTAAAGGATGCTATGTAAAAGTTTACGCTATAAAAATTGTTTGGGCGTAACGTCATCGACAGCAAAAAAAAAACATTCATTCACTCAGTTATTTTCCTACTCACTCGTTCATTTACTTACTTATGTACATACTCTTTCAGTATTTCGTTCTGCTACTTTTTGGGAAAGATAATGAAATGGTTGCGTAAAAGTTTTGCTTCCATTCAACATTTTAAATACAATAGGAAATGCGTGGGTGTTGCTTGTCTTGGTTTTGTTGTTTTTGGTATTCTTGCCACAATGACATTGATGAAACGCTCGAAATTTAGTACTTGGTGTCGTTCTAGCATCCTCACTTATTTCTTTTTTTTTCGCATTTTTTTTTTTAATTCATTGTTCTACTTTGTGGTTGGCAGCATCGTCGTCTTCCTTTGCCATTCTCTTCCTCATCACTTTGTTTGCCCTATCTTTGTTGAAAATTTTCGAAACTCATTGAGGCGCGTTTTTAGCTTCTCTGCTTGGCCTCTTTGGCAGTGATGCATTTAGTCAAGTCAAGTGATTGAAAAGGCATTTTGTTAAAATGCCAACAAAATTAGAAGAAAAAAAAAAAAATACCCTCTGACGTCACGTTGGGCTCAAATATAAAGTCGAATCGCGTCAGAGTAGTTTTTTTTCGCATTCCAGTGGCTTAGTTCTCACGATTGTTAAATTCATTAACGGTTAATATGTTTCCATTGTATTAGTTCTTTAAAATTCATTTTGCAAATATTTCTACTGCGTAATTATTCAATATTTTATGACGTAAATGCAAATCAGTTTGTTGTTTTTAACCTTCACGTAGTAAAATATATACATATACACATATGTATGTGTTCCACAAAGTTATCATGATGTTTGATACGTGAAGTAAGAAACGACGTCGTATGTTTATACTTTGATAACAAAGAACAATGGCATGTATACAACTTATATTCTCCATTGAAAATATATATGTAGTACTAACAATTATGGCAGATAAATTATGTACATACATATTGAAAACGCTTAAAACGTTAATAAAGAGTCCTGCGAAATTTAGTCTTCGAAAGATAAGTAAATAAAATTTATCGACTTTGGAATTTCTGATGTAAAAAAACTAATTTCAAGATCCGAACTTTTAAGAAGGAAGTGTAAATACTCGTTGAGAGTAATGTCTTTTATCTTGAGTTATGAGAACACAATTTTGTTCATACCTGTATGTTGTTGTATTAGTTCATAATAACATTTACAACGGAGATCTTGGGAAGAGTGAGAGAGTGTTATTTGGCTTTTATAAATTAGCGAGAAATGAGATCACAATCGAATGTAGACATCATCAACAAGTATTTTGTATATGTAATCAATCAATTAGCCACAAAAAGGCGATGTTGTTTAAATGCGAATTGAATATGTGTCATGCTTATATCAGTCAGAGTTAAAAGGTTGGTTGTTTTCAATTGTTGTTTGTTTATTATTCATCACTAAATGATGAAATCGTATTTGTTATGTCATCATTGTTGATTTGTGAATCACTGAAATTTGTTGCCGTCAAATATTATAGCTATAAACAATTGAAATATCCTTAAAGTCTTGATTAGTGGGGCATTAGTAAATGTCCTGCAGCTAAAATAAAATTTAAGAGTAATTTCAAAGTCTTTGACTCGGTCTATGAGTCTATTGGCAGTTTGGGTGTGTGTGTGTGAAATCCTTTGAGAATTTTTTGGCAAGCGTACGGAACATGTTTCTGCTGAGCAGCACATGTGTGTATGCTAAACAGGAAACACGCGCGTTGCTTTGCCGAACAGCCGCAGGAACATTTGCATAGGCTTAATTTAAATTTTCTTAAAAATAAGAACAAGATACAAAAAATGGAAAAAGAAACCAAAATCCGCCATATTACAGTGTCAAGAAAGGGCAAAGGAAAAATACACACAAACAAGCGTACAATCAAAATGAGAGACCTTTCACATTTGAGGCAAGCGTAAATAAGCTGACAAAAAAGGCGAACTAAACGGGGGGAAAAAAAAACACAACAATAAAAACAACAACAACTTTTGGGAAAATAAAAAGAAAAAAAAATAAAACAAAACTAAAAGCAAGTAACAGAAAAAGAAGCCAAACTTTGACAAAATAACTGCAGGCAACTGAATGAGGATGATATCTTTGTTGTTGTTGCTGACGCGTGTCTGTGTGTACAACAAATAAACAAGAAATGAAAAAGACAGAAAACAGAAGAAAACAGAAAAGTACAAAAATAAAAAAAATAAAATAAAAAGTAAATAAATAAATCAAGAAAGGATTTCGCTTTATAAGTTGCAAATTAAGTTGCCGCAGCAAAGTTTTTCTCACACACACACACACATAAACACACTCATACACAGGCATGCATGAAAAGGACACTTGACTTATATGTTATCCCTTTGGCCTTGCGGCATAGTTGCGCGTGTTGATATGAGTCGTGTAGAACTTGTCTACTGCTCATTGTTGTTGTTGTTGCTGATTTTCTTAGCTATTTTAACTGCTGCTTTGCTAAAAGAGTAGAATTTGATTTTATTATTCTGCTGTTGATATCCTCACACACACACACACACACACATGAAAAGCGGCTTAAAGCAGCAGCGTATTGATTAAGCCATGATCGAGTAAAGTCGAAAAATAAAAATAAATTTATATTTTACTTTTATATTTGCAGCTTAAAAAATATATTAAATCGACTTGAAGTGTAAGAAATAAGGAAATAAAAAAGAAAAGAAATAAAAAGGAATCCTTTAATTGAGTGCGCACTTATGGTACACAGATACGGAGCATACTTTGAGGCGCTGTACTGCTTTGCGCGTACAACTCTTGACTTATCCTTTGGTGACTTTATCGTTGTTCTTGTTTTCGTCATTGTCTGGTGTCTTGTTAGCTGAACTGCTGCTCATGCTCCTGCTGCTGGTGCTGGTGCTGGTGCTGCTTTTGATGCTATTTTACTGCCATTATCCTTTTACGATTATCGCTACTAAAGGCGAATTGACTGTTTGACTTTCAATTGAAATTTTGCATTAGAGCTCGGAATGGCTTAAAACCCTTTGAAATTATGCAATAACATAGAAGCTTAGACGATGCGGCACACATACATACATACATACATACATATATGCTCAAACATACATACATTTACACTCAAGTAGAGGGCAGGATAAGAAAAAAAAAGCTAAAGAAGAAGTGAACATTGATAACGTCATTATCATTATCATCGTCATTATCATCAACATAATCATCATTAGCATTGCGCGTTGTTGTCATCGCCTGAAATTTGAAAAAAAAATGCAAAAATCAACAGCGACGACGAGAGACTGTGAGTCAGTGTGTGTATGTGTCTGTCTGACTGACTGACAGTTCTGGTAACGCAACGGCAGCCAATTAGCGCTCATTGCTCATACGCTCTGTTGGCAATCTCATGCACAAAAATACACATAGACACACACACACTCACACACACATACTCATGGTCGCAGAGCGTTCACATGCTTGCTCAGCGGAAACGGAAGTTGTAAGGGGATTTTCAATTTGCAATTGAACTGATTTTTGGCATTTCTCTTTTTTCTTCTTTTTGCTGCTGCTGTTTTTACTGTTTCTCCACTGAGTTGCTCAGCTGCTTCAACATCAGACTATTTCTCTGCCAGCTGTGCTGGTGGTAAAGTTGTCTTTGGTCTTTGGGGTTGCTAGTGGGTTGACTGCCTTGCCGGCTGGGTGGCTTATATCGCTTGCCGGAAATGTAATCATTGCCTTTTGCTCTGCTTATCTGCACAAAGTCAAACGTACACTCATGCCACACACACATAAACGTACACACAAATATACTTACATACATTTAATTTCCACTAATTGAATCGAAATCGATCTGTGAATTTATATATATTTTTTTTTTATTTTCTGTTGGTTTTTTTGGCGTTCTTTTTTTTCGTCTTCTTTGCCATTGCAAGCATTAACAAACTTTTCATATAAATCATCGAATTTTGTCGACAGTTGCTTGCCAATGTGAAATTATCGCTACCGACGTCATCATGATGTAAAGGATTAAGTAGCATCGTGCAATTCTCTCTATATTTTGTGGATGCTTAATCGTTACTCGCGACGGTGGGGGAGCATTATTACTTTTGAACGTGATATGTGTTTTTTTTTTAGGAAAATTTGTTGGAAATTTTCGATTGCGTGGCATTTGAATTTATCGTTGCGTATTAGACGATTATTTAGCATTGATTGCATGCGAAAATAGTTATTAGTTGGTAATAGAGAAAAATGGAAATCCGGCAATATAAAATGCTAATCGGTTGTGGTAAACAATCATTTAAGATTATTATTGTTTCCATTTAATAAATACTTATTATATATTTCATCATTTCAAATTTCGCAGAATCAAATGAAAGAGGTGATTTCCTACGTAAGTACGTAAATACGATAAGATTAGTTCGTTTTATTTTATAAGTCGACTTGAAAGAAAAAATATACATATTTCTTATCTGAAACATCTAAAATTTATTATTTATTTATAGTTTTCAACATTCTTAGTGTGTTTTGTTTAATTTTTACACATTTATTATTTTTATTTCATGGCACAAACTTCATTTTGAAGCTACTTAAACATTATAACTTTATTAACAAAAATTTTATTAAATGTTGTTTATTAAAAACATTATGCAAAAATGAATAGTTCTTAAAGTAAGTTCTTTGTATAAAATGAAATATTTTGGAACGTTCTGTCACATGTGTGCTTCTCACCGCAAATAAATAAAGCTCATAATTTTTTACGTGCAATATTTTCACTGGAAGTTGTTGTTTTTGATATTTTTTCCTCTTGTTGCTGTTGTTCACTCGCTAAAAGGTCACACACATATTCAGACCACACAGTACCACAGACAGGCACACACAGATACACGTAAGCGATGAAATTAAGCTGTCAACGTAAATGACATAAAATTGCACTTGCAATGCGTCCTTTGGTTGTAGACCACAAAATGTCAGATAATAATATTTTTTTTATTTTCTTTTTGTCGGTGTAATTTGGCACTACTAAAATTTTGGCATGTGTGTGTGTGTGTGTGTATATGCGAGTATGTAAAAATAAGCAAAACAGTTATGCTCACATAATTATAATTTGTGTGTCTAAACGCATAGAAGCTTTTTGCTTAAATACAATTTTCTTTTTATCGAATCCATTGCTCGCTATTAATGTTACATTTTGGAAACCAATTCTTATTTGAGGCGGCAGTTTAAGTGTGACTTTGTTCGGTTTATACTCGATCTTCTTTTTATTACACATTTTACCTCCTTTGATATTGTACCAATACAATATCGGTTGTGGATAACCGCGATAGCTTACTTCCAATGTAGTACCATTGCTGGTATCTACATGTGGCGACTCCAGTATAAGATAGTGTTCGTTTGGCGCTAAGAATAGAAAATTTTCTACAATAAAAAATGAAAATATAAAGAAATTTAATGCTTATCGTACCTAAGACTGTAATGCGATAGCTTGTGTTAATCGTTTTATTTGCGAGACCTTCATATACGCATTGATATATAGCGCTGTCATGTTTTTGTGCTTTCTCAATGTAAACCGTTAATATCTCTACACAATATTCATCATCTGGTTGGTCACATTGCGTTTCATATGAGTACTTGCGATCAGAACTTTCATCCTTTAACAGAAACAAAAAAGTTATTTTCAATACCTGTAGGTAATCTGTTTAATAATAGTTTCTTACCGTTATATTCCAATATAGAGTAGATTTGAAATAATTATTTTTGGTACGCACCGCGCAGATCACTTCTAATTCTTCGCCTTCAAGTACATGACCATGCGTTTTTGATCTTATAATTGGTTCATGTAGTTTGTATGGTTCTGCAATAAATTTTTGAATCATTGCAATTCTAAATGGAAAAATTACGCTCCGAAATATTCTTACCCGTAAGTGAAATTTGAAATTTAAAGGGTACACTTTCACCATACTCTGAACTGCTATTGTAGCATAATATCGTTAAGGGCATATTGCGCACATTATGAAAAGTGAAGCCTACTGCAGGATTGTAAGTATATGTACTATAATCTAATTCATAATTGTTCTTTGGTGTTGTAAACCTTCTATTTGAACTAATTTCAAAATAAGTTTCTGCATCCTATTCGTGATAGAAAGAAGAAAACGTTCGAAATATAAGAATTCGATAAAAAACAATGTGTAACTTACTTTTTCTCTATAGGATGTTATCTTAACCACCGTATCGCGTGTTTCAGGAAGGCAGGGAACAGTAAGATTGCCGTTGTAGAAACCATGTATATCGTCTTTCAGATTACCAAAAAAATCGTAAATGCTGTCTGCATTATTCTGTGCAAAAGCTGCATTTGCTTGGTATAAGAAAAGTAAAAATATTGTATACACAATCATGTCACTTTTTGTTTTGCTTATTTTCTTTTCTGTTTGTATTTAAAACGCTTCAACAAGGCGATTGTTCTGCTCAACGCGAGAAGCACTACTGAGTTAAAGTCATTTGTGAGTCGCTTAAATACTGTTTTGGTCTTATGATGAAGACGTAATATCTTAGGTGATTCATGCAATGTTGGCATTTCTTTCTCTTCCAAGAAATGACATTTGTTCATTCATTATGGAATGAAATTGGCTTAATGAATTCTTGATAACCAAGATTCGTGCTATTTTTGTAGTGCCAAAAATTCATAGGTGGTCTTGAACTCATCACTAAATATATAACTAAAATTGTATACAGCGTCCACATAGCACTTTTACTGATCAGCGAGCTTTAGCATAAACGTGTCTTATGTGTTGTGTGAGCACTGCGAAACATAATCGACCCTTATTTTAGAAATGTTGAATTCAGCGGAGACAATTGAGCTTGTAACTCGTATCCAGAGAGAGAGAAGGAGAGAGAGAGCGGCTTCGTGACGGGAATAAAAATAACGAAATAAAACGATTGTGCTCATGACTCAAAACAAACTCAAAAAAAAAAATAAAAATAATATTAATAAAAATTAAAAACTCGTGTGCAAAAAATAAGTTTCAATTACATTAAATGTATTGGTTGTACACTTTATTTGTAGATTAAATGTGTTTTTTTTTTAAGTTTTCATTGTTTAAATATTTACATAAATTTAACAAACAAAGAGAGAAAACAGGACTCATTTTTTTTTTGGACAAATAAACAAAAATTTAGTTAAACAATAATACTATGTATGCATGCATATGTCTGTGCGTGTTTGTGTGTGCCTTTAACTTTACGTGTATTTGTGTGTGCGTGCATTAGGATTTGTTGTTGGCGGCACGCACACAGTGTGGAAGTACCTTTTGGGACGTACAAGAGTTCTCGTTGTTATTATTGTAGCTGGTATACAACTATTAAATACGGCCGGAATGTTGTTCTTCAATTATTTTAGAAAACGTTTTTTAAAAACGAGTTTTAATAAAAATTCAAAAGAAAAAAAAAATTAGAAACTAAACAGAAAGAGCGTTTAAAATTTGACCGAAATATGGAATGCTGTTTTTTGTTTTTGCACTTTACAAACAGATTGTTTTTGTTGTCTTTTTGCGCTGTTGGAATCCAGAAAAGTTTTGCACTTTTAAGTTCTTTTGCAACGTTTTAAATAAACTACATAACAATTATAAGATTAGTTTAAAAATAAAGCCGTAGCGTGGGGAAAATGGATAAAGTAACCCGAATTTAGTCTTCCAAGTTTCTGAAGGCTTGTTGCAGATCTTCATGCAATTGCTCAAAATCGGCCTTGATCTTGGCTTCACCATCCTTGACTGGATCCTATTATGTGAACGAAAGAAAATTTGTTAGTTTGTAACCCTTAAATGTTTTACAATGTTTATTCAAACTTACCTTGAATTTCATTGAGGACAATTGGTACATAATGTTGCCCATTGCCTCACGAATGACATTCCATGTGATCTTGTTCTCGGATTGAGCGGTCGATTCGACGGAATGACGCGCCATATCATAGAAAGCGATCATGTTTCTCAACATGCCGACGGTCTTGTAGAATGGACAGAAACGATCATATGAGGAGTATGAATTCTGTTGCAAGAAATCATCCTTCAACAATTTGGCGACCTCAAGTGTAATTTTATCGGTTTCGGCCAGAGATGCCTTACCGACTAGCTGCACAATTTCAGATAAATCCTCTTCCTCCTGAAGGATTTCCTTGACCTTGGTACGCAATGGCACGAACTCAGCGAAGTTCTTGTCATAGAAATCATCGAGCGCACGCATGTATTTCGAGTAGGAGATCAACCAATTGATCGAAGGGAAATGCTTACGTTGCGCAAGTTTCTTGTCCAAACCCCAGAACACTTGTACAATACCAAGAGTAGCTGATGTAACGGGATCGGAGAAATCACCACCAGGTGGCGATACAGCACCGACAATTGATACGGAACCTTCACGTTCAGGGTTACCCATACATTTAACACGACCGGCACGCTCGTAGAAGGAGGCCAGACGTGCGCCCAAATAAGCTGGATAACCGGAATCGGCAGGCATTTCAGCGAGACGACCCGAAATTTCACGAAGAGCCTCAGCCCAACGCGATGTAGAATCAGCCATCATAGACACGTTGTAACCCATATCACGGAAATATTCAGAGAGTGTGATACCAGTATAGATAGAGGCTTCACGAGCAGCGACAGGCATGTTGGATGTGTTGGCGACCAGAGCGGTACGCTTCATGATAGATTCAGTGACGCCATCGATTTCAACAGACAACTCGGGGAAATCACGCAATACTTCAGACATTTCATTACCACGTTCACCGCAACCGACGTAGATGATGACATCGGAGTTGGAGTACTTGGAGAGCGCCTAAAAATAACCATTGTTGTAATGAGTCTGGTTTGTCATTTGCTAATCGTTTTCCCATACACACCTGTGAAATGACAGTTTTACCGCAACCGAAAGCACCGGGAATGGCGGTGGTACCACCCTGTACGCAGGGGAAAAGCGAATCCAAAACACGCTGACCGGTCAAAAGTGGATGGTTGGCAGGTAATTTCTCCGTTACTGGACGTGGTTGACGTACAGGCCACACTTGCAACATAGTGTGTTTGGTGATCTCACCATCGAACTCAGTTTCGAGTACAACATCGTCGACCTTGTAGTTGCCAGTGGGCGCAATGTAACGGACTGTACCCTTTGCGCGTGGATTGACGATCATCTTGTGCTTAACCAAGGTGTTTTCGTGTACCAAACCGTACAGATCACCACCGGTGATGTGTGAACCAACCTTAACATTCAAGGGATTAAATTCCCAGGACTGAGTGCGTGCCAACGCGGGGACATTGACACCCTTTGGTATATAGATGGAATTTGTTAATTCGTTAATGTCCTTCAGTGGACGCTGAATACCGTCAAAAATGCTGCCCATAATACCGGGACCAAGCTCAACCGATAAAGGCTTGCCTGTACGTAGGACGGGATCACCGACAGTGACGCCTGAGGTTTCTTCGTATACCTGAATGGTGGCCATATCGCCTTCAAGACGAATGATCTCACCGACCAATTCAGAGTAACCGACACGCACCAACTCGTACATAGCAGAGCCAGCCATGCACTCAGCGGTAACGACTATATTGGGTTTGATACAAAAATAGAATTTGTATATTAGTGATCAGTTAATGTCTTTGCCCGATATGACAACTCACCAGGACCAGAGACAGCGTAGACGCGTCCATATTTGGACTCACGCTCCTCATCATCAAAACGCTTCAAATTGGACATTTTGTTGTATTGTTTTTAACTGGAAAAGGAAGAAAGAAATAAATAATTTAAATTGTTCTTTTTTTTATCTTTGCTCATAAGGTTTCTTATCAATGACTGTATGCAGCTCGCAGTCATCTGACGTTTGCTTTCTGTGGCTCAGCCTCCACAGCAAAAATCAATATTTGAATAACACAATTTATAAATTAAACCTTTTTATTTATGGGAGATATTTGTATTTGCTGAAGTTTTTACACTATTGCTCCACTATTAACTCGCTAACTAAATTTGTGACTTATAAGAAAAACAGCGAAAAAGCTTTCTTTTCACGTGACAAAGCTTTTTTTCTGATCAACTTCGAACTTCCAACGCTAAAGCAAAGCTTGTGGCTTCCAACTAATGCGTGATTGCGAAGTACTATGTGTAATAAATTGTATGAAAAATAAATATTATTTAATTCTAACTAGAATAAATGTTTTTTGTTTAGAAAAGCTAGATATTCCTAAGAAATGCGGTTAAAAAAAATGATTTTAAGATCACTTATGTTTGTTTCATGTCAAGGCACAATCGCTTCATCTCTTTTTCTCTACCGCTAAAGTGCATGTACAAAAATTCGAGTTCGAAACTTTGACAATTCGTTTTGACGTTGATCACAAGACTACTGTCATGTCAGCTGACGATGAATTAAGAAAGTGTAAATTCATAATATGCGCAAAGAAGACAAGTGAAATTGGCCACCATATTGAAATTGAATTTTAGGATTTGTTTTGTAGTGAAGTTATTACTTTTAGTATTATTAAAAGTAATTCGATGATGTTTTGCCACAGTAGTTCGACATGTTGATGACTTTCAATCACAAGACTAGCATTGCTTTGGAGGTCAGCTGACAAGGCAGACTATTTGCTAGGAAAAATTGCACTATTTTCTTATTTTGAAGCGAGGTTTCTTACACTTTTTAAATTATATTTTGTAACTTATTTTACGAGTGAACTTGTTTCAACTACGTCGTGACTCTTACTGCCGCGTTACCACTTCTGTACTTTTTTTTTGCTTTTTATCTTTTTCTCCACCCGCTTTTGTTTGCGCAATTATCTAATGACTTTTGACTTTATTTATTTAGTTTTTGTTTATTGCATTTTCAATTGTTTTTATTCGCATATTTACCGTTCAGTTACGGAAAACTTCCACAAATCAATTAATTAGTACAGCCGTTGCTGTGTTGCGTGTGATAAAAAATAAATGCTTTTTGCCTACTTTTTTCTTTTTGTATGTTCTTTCGTCACTCCGTTTTCGGTCTTCGCGTTGTGTTGCGAACGCTGCTCAACTCCAACAGAACTCTGAACCAGCTATTCGACGATCCGCTATTTTCATTTCACCTCAAGTTCGAAATTCGAACATTTTAATTGATAAGCTTTCAAACTTAGAGCAAGCTGGCAACGTTACCATAATGAAAAACTAATGTTTGTATCTTATGTTCAAGCTGGTTTCACACAACATACGGTAAATCAACATTAATATAAATGATCGTTAGGTTGAAATAAAAGATACAAATGGGATTTGTGTGCGAGCGAGATAAGTGGATAACGAACTAAAAGAGAGAGAGAGACGAACAATAGGCTCGAGCTTTAATAGAGCTTTAAGAAATTAACTTGATCGGGTTTTGTGTACACATCAGAAAAAACTGTCAACTCGCTGCAAAAGAATTTAAAATTTGGATTATGTTACATGGTGCAGGAAGCAACATAGGACAGTAACCGACGCGCAACTGAAATAGAAAACTTGCTTCGCCCGCTTTTCACACTAAGTCAGGCTGTCCAAATCATTCAAGTAATTAGAATACTAATTTGTCAGCTTTTACTGAACTTAGAAAATGCCGGAGCTTTGATGCAAAACAACATATTCAGAATTATTCGCCTTTGTACAACGAAACTATTCGCGAGAATGACTGATAAACAACTCGGACACGAAGAATGACTGAGAGCGAGCTTGTTATCAATGATGACTAAGTTTCTGAGTACAACTTGGTCATAATCGCCATATAAATTTCGTATGAAGCATCGACGCGAGCGTTTTGAGCGATCAGATCATTTAGGTTTGTGAATTTTAAACAAGTTGTTGCGAATCTCCCTCTCTCGGAATCTTGGAACGCCAATCGAAGCAATACAACACGAACCAGAGAAGAAAACAGTTTATTTTTGTAGGAGCTCCGCTATCAAGTCGCTAAACAAAGTGAGTCAGCGAGTTTGTGAACAATAAAATAAACATTATTTATTAAAATGGATTCGGATCAGGATAAACCAAAGTCAAACGAGGAAATTGTGGCTGATTTTTTACACACAATTGAGGTTTTAAAATCCGCAGTAAGAGTGATTGAGTTTAAAAAACCAAGCGATCGAAATGTATTCGAAAATCTTATCGATAGTCTTGAAAAACAATTTGGACGGGTACAGGAGGCTTCAAAGCGAAAATGTTATGTGGTGGAACCAAGGTTTGTACTATAGATGCGTCACAGTGAATACTATATATGTACATATAGTAATATACTATATTTGCAGTGGACGATGTCCGTTCTGTAAGGAGGAGAAAAAGCAAGCGCTGTGGCGCCACGCTAATAGTTGCAAAAAGCGTCCTAAAGATGTGGATGTAGCGTATGAATACTGTTCCCAGTGCAATACTAAGGTCCGTGATTTGCAAGCGCATAAGCCATTGTGTCCAAAAAAAAAAAAAATTATGATGTAATACTATTTGTAATAAACATTTTTGGAAACCCCCCATTTCACTCTAAATTTTCTTAAAACAAGTTGAGTTTAATAAAATCAAAATAGATGGAGAATGAGAAAGAAAGAGACAAAGCTTTTGCATCGATATTTCCGTTTTGGCGCGCTCTCACATCAATTAAACTACGGAAAAAAATGTATCTGCATCGAAGTATCTACATGCAATACAGAAAACTGCAACGAGTGTGAACGAAAATTGTATGATCGAGCACGAAAAGCTAGTATTGAGCATTTTCAATCGAGTGGCGAACGCGATTTCTTTGTTTTCAAACAAATCTTGCTTGCTCACTTCATATATCGAGATTAATAAATAATGGTCGTTTCGCACCAGACTGACTGCATGATCCAGAATAACATAACAGTTTGGCGTATGAACAAAGCTGATTGAAGCTTAGAATATCGAATCGGCTCGATGCAAACAACACATACAGAATTTGTGTTAAAATGGCGTTTGTTATGGTTAAACCTTACTCAACATAGACCAGTACAATATCGATTTCGTCGTACGTTGTGTGGTTGCATAGCTATGTGTTTTGTGTGTAAACAAGCTGAACGAGTTCGAGTATCATGAGCGATTTGAACCCAAGGGAACTTTTCGATCATGCGAACTGCATAAGAACTTTTTGTTCGAGCATAGATTGTACTGAACAAATTCGTACTGTATATTTGCTTTGAGCACATGATCACTCGATCGATAATGTTCATTCAACTTAAGTAAAAATCGTAACGAAAGAGTATGATCGAAAATTTGTGATTCGGTGCAGCTCCTTGCTCTCCCCACCACATTGTACGAAAATATTCGTGCAGATAGTGTGCTTATTGATCCTGAGGATAAGTTTTTGTTAAGTGTGCACTTGTGCAGGGCTACACAATATCTACACACAATATGTGATTGTAAAGAGTACTAAAAAAAAAAAAACATTATTTCGTATAGCAGGTCTTGTAAACTACCGCTATAAAAGGAATCCCAAAAAGAATCATAGAATAATAACAAACAATATCTTGTTCGCTAGCATGAATGATGAAAATTAAAAATCACAATTTTTTTTGTGTTGCAATAATTGCTCCGTTCTATCGTGTTTTCGTTATTATTGTTGCAATTCTTGTTGAAATTAATATTTGAACCGTGCCGCAGCAAAAAGGCGCAAGCAATCGAGTCAAAGAACTCGTGCGAAAATAACCAATTACAACAAATATGTATTGGAAATGCAAAAAAAAAACAAAAACTGATTGAGAACTGATGGAAAATAAAAATAAAACCGGATAAATGACCATTTTGTTTTTTGTGCTGCAAGTTTTCTACATGTAATTGAACCAGGAATTGTAAAAAGAAAATGAAAAAGAGAATGTAAACAAAAAAATATCTGACCAAATAAAAGAAAAACAGTTTTCATTGTTTGATTGGCACAGGGAAGCAGTGGGACCGAACGCCAGAGAGAGAACATTGATTACAATTCGTTAATTACTCAGCAAAAACTAAACTTGGAATTAGCGTAGTAGAAAGAAAGAAAAAATTGTTTGTTATCAAGTCAGTTAAGGGGGGGGTAAGGTTAATTCGTTGAAAAAAAAAGCACATTTTTGTGATTTTTATTAAGGAAAACGATAAGCATTTGTTCAGTTATTTGAATGGGAAGTTAATAAGTAATATCTTAAGCATATTTCCTGAAAATTTCATTAAAATTAAAAAAAGTTTGAGACGATGGCAGCAGTTTTAAATTAATGCCATTGAAAAAAGGTGTCTTGCGGTGACCACGATTACAAACTACTGAACCATCGCAAACTCAAGCCAAAATAAATGATTTTAGCTGATGAAATTTGCAGTGTCCTGACGTCGAGGTTTTTTTAAAAAAAAATTTTTTAAATTTTTTTTTAGCATGTTGAAGTCAAAATATCGATTTTCGACAAAAAAATCAACCTTCAAGCTGCTGAAAAAAATACTTAAAACTAAAAAAAAAAAACAACCTCGACGTCAGGACACGGCTAATTATGTCTAGAATATGCCTGTAAAATTTCAAAAGAATCGGTTTGTTAGTTTTCGAGTGAGAGTGGTCACCGACTTTGCAAAAGCAAGTTGTGGGAAAATCAAATTAAACTTTTGCTCTGCGCTATAAGCCGCATAGGAAGACTGAAACTGAAAACGCTCTATCTTCGTCAGTTTTCATCGGATCAAGCTGAAATTTTTACACGATATTCTCGAAACATTCTACTGTCACCCCACAAAATTTGGAAAAATCCAAAAAAAAAAAAATTTAATACCTTACCCCCTCCTTAAGTTTCAAAAAATCTAATTTGTTTTTAGTTTTTTTTAAATGCAATAAAGGTTATATTTTATTTTCGTATAAAAATTAAAAAAAAAATTGGGTTTTGCTCAGCTTTCATCACTTTTCGATGCATTTAGATTTTGATTTTTGCCTATTCAAATAGACGTACATATAGTTATGTACATACGTATATGTGTACGCTTCAATAATAACTTAAGCAGCAAGAAGCAAAGCTTTAAGCACTTACTTATTTAAGCCAAAGTAGTCTGATTTTGAAGTAACTCAATTGCTGATGCTCTCGAGAGTTTAGCAATCAAATTTTGCCAGAGACAAAGTTGATGACACTAACAACAACAGCGAATTCGAAAGTTAAAATACACAGTTGGCTTTTGACTTCTTTCGATACTCATTGAAGCAATTAAGGATATGTCAAAGAACTTTTTATTAGCATTTTCTTGTAAAGTTTACAGTTTTGGCACACTAATTAAGTGCCACATTTGGGAAATTAAATGAAGTAATATCCTTTTTTCTACTTTATATAATTAAGACAAGAAACGATTAAATGTTAGCTTTGATTTACTTGTATAATAAATTATAAAAATATTGTTAAAGGTCAACTGACATATGTGCATATCTGCAGAAAAGTTTGATATTTATACCCTGTACACATAGTGTATCAGAGTATATTGGGTTTGTTTGAACGAAATGTATGTAACGCACAGAAGGAGGGTAGGGGGACCCCAAAAAGTATATATATTCTTGATCAGGACGACAAGAGAAATTGATTGAGCCATGTCCGTCCGTCTGTCCGTCCGTCTGTCTGTCTGTCCGTCTGTCCGTCCGTCCTCACCAACGGTTCTTGGAATCTATAAGAACAAGAGACTTGAAATTTGGAGGGTGGACTCGGCAGCAGATCAAGTTTATTTTTTTTTTTTGCCACGCCCACTCGTTCCCGCCCATTCAGCCCCACCCACTTTTTTAAATCGCTATAACTCAAACATCCAAAGAGATAGAAACATGAAAGTCGGTATGTAGACTCTGTATGTATAGCCCTCCAAAACTGCATACCACAAAATCCCCCCTTCTTTTCATTTCCCCTCCCCCAGTTATTTGCTATAAATTGCTATATCTCCAAAATTAACAAAGGTACGACCCTGAAAATTTGTATGCAAGCTCAGTGAATATACATCTTAAAAACTCCATACCAAAATTTTCCTCTCTCTTTGATGGCTTCCCCTCAGAGGCCTACAGACTTAAATATTTCGTAAAATATACATTTTTTGACCGATTTTCTTGATATTTTCAACACTATTTGAATAGGCGACGTCAGATCAGTATTTTTTTTAGATTGAGGGTGCGGCACCGCCTATCATGTGTACTTGGTATTATATAGTCGAGAATACTCGACTATACCGCCCTTACTGGTTCATTTCTCAGTTCGATCCTAACCGCTTTCTGTGTGCTTTAATATATAAGTGCTCTCTGTTATGGTATGATACCAGCGGACATACGGCACTTCAATATTTACTCATACGCCTTTCCATTTCTCAGTTCGATCCTAACCGATTTCTGTGTGCTTTAATATATAAGTGCTCTATGTCATGGTATAATACCAGCACACATACGGCACTTCAATATTTACTCATACGCTTTCTGTGTGCTTTAATATATAAGTGCTCTATGTCATGGTATAATACCAGCAGACATACGGCACTTCAATATTTACTCATACGCTTTTCTATTTCTCAGTTCGATACTAAACGCTTTAATATATAAGTGGTCTATGTTATGGTATAATTCCAGCAGACATACGGCACTTCAATATTTACTCATACGCTTTTCTATTTCTCAGTTCGATCCTAACCGATTTCTGTGTGCTTTAATAGATAAGTGCTCTATGTTATGGTATAATACCAGCAGACATACAGCACTTCAATATTTACTCATACGCTTTTCTATTTCTCAGTTCGATCCTAACCGATTTCTGTGTGCTTTAATATATAAGTGCTCTATGTTATGGTATAATACCAGCAGACATACGGCACTTCAATATTTACTCATCCGCTTTTCTATTTCTCAGTTCGATCCTAACCGATTTCTGTGTGCTTTAATATATAAGTGCTCTATGTCATGGTATAATACCAGCAGACATACGGCACTTCAATATTTACTCATACGCTTTTCTATTTCTCAGTTCGATACTAAACGCTTTAATATATAAGTGCTCTATGTTATGGTATAATACCAGCGGACATACGGCACTTCAATATTTACTCATACGTTTTTCCATTTCTCAGTTCGATCCTAACCGCTTTCTGTGTGCTTTAATATATAAGTGCTCTATGTTATGGTATAATACCAGCAGACATACGGCACTTCAATATTTACTCATACGCTTTTTATACCCTGTACACATAGTGTATCAGGGTATATTGGGTTTGTTTGAACGAAATGTATGTAACGCACAGAAGGTGGGGAGGGGGACCCCAAAAAGTATATATATTCTAGATCCGGACGACAAGAGAAATTGATTGAGCCATGTCCGTCCGTATGTCTGTCTGTCTGTCTGTCCGTCCGTCTGTCCGTCCGTCCGTCTTCACCAACGGTTCTCGGAATCTATAAGAGCTAGAGACTTGATAGCCCTACAAAACTGCATGCCACAAAATTCCCCCCTTCTTTTCATTTCCCCTCCCCCAGTTATTTTCTATAAATTGCTATATCTCCAAAATTAATAAAGGTACGACCCTGAAAATTTGTATACAAGCTCAGTGAATATACATATTAAAAACTGCATACCAAAATTTTCCTCCCTCTTTGATGGCTTCCCCTCAGAGGCCTACAAACTTAAATATTTCGTGAAATACACATTTTTTGACCGATTTTCTTGATATTTTCAACACTATTTGAATAGGCGACGTCAGATCAGTATTTTTTTGTAGATTGAGGGTGCGGCACCGCCTATCATGTGTTCAGGGTATTATATAGTCGAGAATACTCGACTATACCGCCCTTACTGGTTTTGACTTATTTTCCTGGAGACGACTTCATCATTCAAGCGCCTGAAACATATGACAAAATGCTCTGAAGAAAGTTATCATTCAAAATATGAATCATTTCCTTAGGCATCTCACAACTTTTGGTGTAGGAGTATAATTGTAGTTTTTTATGTAACATGTATGTATTTTACAGCATGATTGCCAGTTAGTTAGACAACTGGCTAATGAAATTTGTGTCGAAATGCACTGCAACTTCATCATTTCAAATTCAAATTGTGTTCTGTTTGTCTGGCTGCCTACAAATATTTGACTATTTGCTTAATATAAACAAATGATCATAAACTGTACAGATACAATTAGTTAGCAGTTGCGTATGGTATGCAAATGCAATTTTTGTCATATCATAAATTAGAAATGATATTTTTAAAAACATATTCATAAATTGTTTATGAAAAACTTTTTCATTGCACGATTACTGGTAGAAAGACACGAATTTAGACATTTTCAGCATGAAGAAAAAAAATTAAGCTTGAAATTCATTTTTGTTTGCCCAACTTATAATTTATTCATATGCATGTAGACACGCAGTAAGGATAATGATCTGTCTGGTTGTATAATCTTGATACGTTTCGAAATAATTTTCAATTTACATATTAGAGTCCAATGTCCAATGAGACGTATGCCAACACACGCATACGCACACGCACACGCATACACGCACAGTGTGGACTGAGTCGCAATTTGTCGTATGCACGCATAAATGGCGTCGCAATAAATTAACGCGACAAAGAGCCTTCGACCATGTTGGCATTGCTCAAATATATCCTGTGATATGCACAGTTAGCCTTGCATCATCAGCTTCAGCCTCAGCTTCAATGGGAATAAATGAATGCAGTCGCATTAACTTGTCCAATGTTTTCATCGTGCACTCTCATCTGAAGTCAGTGTTGGTGCAGTGCAGTGCAGTGCAAGGGAACGCACAAAGGTCAACATTAAGGGGCTAAAATTTACATTTGTATTGCAGTTGCTGTTGAATTGAGTGCAGATATTTTACTGTCTCTTCAACTCATACCATTGCTTTATTACTCTTATAGCTTGGAGCGTATAATTCGACGCTCAATGACATATTCATTGATGCATTAGTGCATGTGGCATATTTACGAGTGCAGCTAATTGCATCACTATGGCTCTGACTGTGTCTGTGATGTTGCCACGTCCGCCCACATGAATTTCAGCCATGCATGCAATTGACCATTCTCTAACTGACAGTCTGGCTGGCTGGCTATTATGGCCGTTTGTGTGGAGCATCTTTATCTGCGTTGTATCTGTTAAGTTCATTGCAATCGTGCAGCCAAAACCATTTGCAATTTAATAATTTACACTCGAATTACTGCAATGAGCTGCCGTAATGTAGCACCGCGCTCATTAGTTGACTACATATATGACGTTTATACAATAATTTCAACGCCTTCATTTGTTTGCTATGTCATTTGGTTGACATTATTAATGCGATTAGGCTAATTACGTATGCATTCTGGTAATGGATTTGAGACGCATCAATTGCAATTTGAGAAATTTTGAACTTTTCTATTTCATTTTTAGTTTTTAATTTAAATTTGGTTTGCCATATTACTTACAACAGGTGACAGAGCGGATGATGTCTTCTCACGATATGTTAAAAATTGCGGCTTTTGTTCAGGCATATTGATTAATTTGATACCTTTAGCACTTTTAGCTTTGGCCAGATACTTAATTATGAAAATGCAATGACAACGACTATTTGCATAGATAATTTCTGGTTAATGGTTTAAAAGTATCCACAATGAAATAATTTATGGCACACCAACGAACACACGCACACACATAAATAAACAAATGAACGAGAACAAAAGCGGCAAACGTTGCGAGCATTTAAATTAATAATAACAACAACAATGAAAAGTAAATAACAAACAAAAAGGAATACAAATAGCTGCAGCAAATAATGAAAAGTGTTTTCCAGCAAATATGCAAATTTATACAAACACACACACACACACACACAAGCGCACACAAAAATATGTGTGGAAATGAAATGCATTTTCAAGAGGCATGACTCAAAGAGCAAAAGCATAAAACTGCCATCAACACTCACATAGTACCAAAATTCATTATTTTTTTTTTTACAACTCTATCTCTCTCTTTTCTACACACGCTTTGCTCTTGTCAGAAACCAAAATATGGCAAAACAATAACTTTTCGTAAACACAAAGGATTAAACTAATTTGCAAGTACATTGAAAATCCTTTAAAACTATAAAAGGAGCTTGCAGCATGTGGAAGCGAGAACGCACGTTGGTCTCTGTTAATATTTGCGTGCATGTATTTGTGTTGTTGTGCTGTTGTTGTCTTTATTGGCCTTGGTATAATTCGGAGCATGTGCATGTGTGCATGTGTTGGTTGTGCATTTCAACCTAACTGAATTATTAGCCAAGCTATGTGAATTATGATCTCTTAGTTTGTTATTGCTGCTCCTGCTGCTTGTTGTTGTCTGTGCTGCTATTACATAAACCATTTCACTTGTTTCACCCACAAAATCGTTTCATACACGAGTCTTTAAGCCACTCAGTGGTGCTGTTGCTGTTGCTGCCGCTGCTGAGTACTTTAGCTAATGCATTTGCCCATTGGTCATGTGGGAAAACAGCGAGAGCTAAAGTCAAGGGGTTGCTATCTAGACTGGTCAGTCAGTAGGTAAGTCAGTCAGTCAGTGAGGCGTGCTTGAGCTGTATTCAAACGGAAAACAATAACTGAGTATTACAAATATTGTAAATGGTTATAATGCCTTGTTTGAGGTCAACTGTGTGTGCGTGTGTGTGTGTGCCAACATTGCCGGCATTACCTGTGCATTTATACAGAAAAGCTGGCAAATGCAGACACAGACATGCTTAAATAAATGTCTTGAGCTCATATCATATTAATCGTATTGAAAGCAAATGTCAGAGCATTAAATGATCAGCCAATTAAATGTTTCATCGTTTAAAAAATATTTTACGTATTAATTTTTTGTTTTTTTTTTTATAAAAATCTCAAGCATTGTTTGTTTAATTTTGCCATCACTGTACTTTTATTATAGATAATACAAAATTGGTTTTTCGTAGTCAGTTGTGAGCTGCTCTTTTGGCAATAATAGCAAACTTCTCGTTCAAATAACATCGTTAACCGCAAATCCGTACATTTATTGTTGTATAACCGAACGACACGCCCACTTCATGGTCTTAGCCATTCAATAAGCTTGTACGTACATACAAACTGTTTCT
Source organism: Phortica okadai (assembly GCA_034638295.1). Taxonomy (NCBI): domain Eukaryota; kingdom Metazoa; phylum Arthropoda; class Insecta; order Diptera; family Drosophilidae; genus Phortica; species Phortica okadai. Next base: position 6,140,709 of record CM067850.1, read on the forward strand.
TGTTTTTATGCAAAAGACTTGAGTCTTCGGCATTTGTACATCATCATATTGAGCTTAATGGCTGCAACATATTTTATAAATCTTCTCGTAGGTATTTGCCATAATAATAACTCAAGCAAAAAGCAGTATGAAAATAACAATAACAACAATAGTGATGGCAAGCAAGTTAAAGAAGGATAAATGAAAAGCTTTGCTGTCGTTTGTCGTAATTAACCTTTGCCACGTCGAATGTGTGCAGTCAAATGTGTTGAACTTTTAGGCGTTTACACTTACACTATATATGTATATACATATGTGTGTGTATACAAAGTGATACAGACTAATGCATATGCCGGCAATTAATCATATTACATTTCCGTTTCCGGTCAATGGTGGTGAAGCGTATGAACGAGCGCCTTTGCCGACTAATTACTTTTGTGCTTTTGGGCACACATTTTATGAGCCAGCACGGTGTTCGACGGCAGGTTAAAGCAGTTCACGATTATGTGTGAAATATCGCATATAATCAAATCAGAAATAAAGAGGAAAGACAAAAACAAAAAAAAAAAGAAATAATATATTTTGACTTGCCACGCTAAATTGCATATGTGTGCGTGTGCTTTGATGCTTTATCAAATGTTTATTTGTAAGAAGATGTTATAACTACTTTTGCTTGTGTGCCAACTGCCAATGTTTTAAACTAAACTTACGCTCCTTGTCACGTGCTCGTCTGTTGTCTGTTGTTGTCCAGCTACCAGCCATGATCGTGTCCGCCATCATGTTCGCTTGCCTTCTTCTCTGATTTGTGCCATTTCTTTTTGTGTTCCTCGCCGCCTTTCTTGCCATGTTTCTTCTCATGTTCCCATTTCTTTTTCTCTTCATGTTTCTTCTTGTGTCCTTTGTGTCCCTTCTTCTTGTGTCCCTTTTTGCCATGTTTCTTTTTGCCATACTTCTCCTCGTGTCCGCCCTTCTTGTGCTCACCCTTTTTATAGTGTCCGCCCTTTTTATGTTTCTTGCCCTCTTCAAAGCCGCCATATTTCTCTTCACCGCCCTCGACATGATCCTCATCGTAGTATTTTTTCTCCTTCTTATCCTCATTCAATTTGTGCACATTATGTTTGCCCTTTATTGAGTGACCCTTCTTATATGAACCATGGTCCTCGAATTCATGACCCTTTTCACCTTTTTCACCCTTTTTATGTTTCTTCTTGTGGCCTTCTTCATGTTTGTGCTTCTTTTCGTGTTTATGCTCCTCTTCGTCCTCACCCTTTTTGCCTTCCTTGTCATGATGACCCTTTTCGCCCTTCTCCTTATGTTCGGCATGCTTGTGTCCCTTTTTCGATTTCTCACCATGCTTTTTATAATCTTCACTGTGTTCTTCTTCGCTGGACTCTTCCTCCTCCTCCTCCTCCTCATCTTCCTTTTCATGTTTGTCGCTCGCGGCCACTTGTAAATCAGTTGCAGTATCATCGCCCAAATACGCACCGATGACAACTGCTTGGTCGCCTATGCCAGCAACATTTCCATTATCATTTAATCCGCCGCCTTGTTCATACTTCAACACTGTTGCAGCTGCGCTAATGCCGCCTCCTTTGCTGCTGCTGCTGCTGTCTAACAGTGCGATGAGGCAGGCACATGTTAAACACACAAAGCAGAGCCAACGTTGCCTTCGCTTCCTTATGGTCTCACGCCGTCTTGTGGCCGTCACAGCCGCCATTCTTTCTTTTTTTATGTGTGTTGTGTTGTTGCTGTGTTGGCCACTGGTTTTGAAACGCCTTCGAAAATGCAAGTGAAGTCTTCACTTCAACTTCTGTTTGCCGCTTCGGCTGCTTCGTTGTTGGTTGCTTGATTGTGGGCTGCCTTTTGGCTTTCTGCGCATTTGCTCAGACTGTCGCCTTCCTTTTATGCGTTCCGTTGACTAACTTTATTATTATATAAAAACTTTTTGTTGTGTTTCGTTGTTATTTTTTTTTTAATTTGTCTTTGTTGCTTTTGTCTTGTTTAATTTTTGGTTACGCCTCAATGACACTTGACTTTTTATTTTGAAACTTTTGCTCTTGCGATAAGTGCAAAAACATTTTGTTTTTCTACGCAAAAAGCGAAAAAAAAAATATATATATAAAGCGCTTTGTCTAGTTGCGGTTTCCTCAACAGTTTTCTTTGTTTGACTAAGTTCGGTTTTATGCTCGTGACAAGCGATAATTTATGCTTGAATAAGTCTTTGACCGTATTAGGAAAGTGTTTTAGATGATTTTGTTTTTACTTTGTTTTATATACTTTCCTTATTTTTTTTTTTTTTTCAAATAAAATTTTTTTTTTTTTTATTTTTCTATTAAAAGTTATGACTTTCAATGAAAATTATTTTTAGCTTGCAGAAGCCATAATGTAATCGTCAATGTTGAGTAAATTTTCTTAACATGTTTTGTCCAAAGTCATGCCTACACACATTTTTGTTGTTATAAAGAAAAACAGATCACCAAAAAAAATTTTCTTAGACAGTCAAAAACTTAAGGATTTTCGTACTTCAAACGCCAAACTGACATACATTTGTGTGCGTGGTATGCTACATAAAAATACAAAATTTTATTGCATGTTTTTTGGCGCAGCAATGCGCATATTATGATATATTTTTATGTAAATAGTTGGCAAGCGTCACAAGGACAGTAAAGTGAAAATTGTGCGCTTTTCTTAGACTAGCACATAAAAGTGTTGTTTACTTTTAGGCTAGCATGAAAAATATATACAATAAAGTATGTCAGATAAGCTGAAAAATTAAAACAAACAAATCAAATTGTGCCGCTTCAACTTTGTGCAACCATGCACGCGTGTGCTAAAATGATAATACTGCGCTTTGTTGTTGCGCCACAAATTTATGCCACAAATAAATAATGCAACTCAACGGCACTTGCCAAAATCAACGAGAAGATTGCTAAGTAACAAATGTTAAGCTTGTCTTGTTATAATTTCTATTTTTATATTTTTTTTTTGCAAACTTGCTGCAGTTTGGCATAGAAGTCTTGCGTTTGTCTACGACTTGCGCTCGAAAGTATGCAATGCACATATAGAGACTGTGGCCATAGCAAAGCGTAGCGAGTTGTTAAGGCAAGACAAGCTAGATATATTGTAGATACTTTGGTGTGTAATCGAGTTTTATGATGGGTGCAGCAACAACAAATAAGATACAAAAAGCAGTGAACTAACTTCCGTATCCGTTATTGTTTGCGATGTGGCCTGCGTTGTATCTATAACTGTTTTGATATGGTTCAACACACAACTCGTTGACTTTCTTGGCGCTCTGTTATTGTAAAATGTATTTAGAGTTGTTTTTGTCTTCTTAGCTGCCATGCCAAATCATTATGAAAAAGGATTCAATGGCAATGCGAGCGGGCGACATTAATATCAGCAGCAATGATATGAAATGTCGCTTCGTATAAAGATAAAACAAAAACAAATAAAGTCAAAGAACAGAAAGCAAATAAGTAAAATTTACTTTATAATGTTACACTAAGAAAAAAACATTTCAAAATTTAAGCACATTTGTTGAATGAGTAAATCCGATTTTTCTAAAAGCGTGGGATTAATTTTAAGAATTTTTTTTTAATGGAAAAACATTTACGAACGATCATTTATACTATGTAGACGACTATGCTTATTTGCACCGATTTTTTTAAAGTGTATGTTTGACATGATTTGCAGTATTATACTTACAGCGTGGTTATTTAAAAGTATAATGACTGTTTTTGACTCATTGAGGACGGTTTAAGTTAAACAAGCTAAGTTTGGTAAAGCAATACTTGAATTAATTTAAACGCTATTAACAAAAAAATAAAAAAAGTGAGTAAGAAAGAATAAATTACACTATGCTGAACTCAAAACAATGCAAATTTATTTTAAATTTTATTTTTGTTTTAGCCTTATTTGATTTCAGTTTGTGCTTCATGTTAAAAAATTGCTTGATAATTAATTTTGGTAAATCTCAGATAAAATTAATCTGATAAATCTTTTTCCTCTCTTTTTGTTTTGATTTTTTCAATGCGCTCGAAAGTATGCACTCTTAAATTGCAATTCGAAAATTTGAAGTTTTTTTTTTATTTTTTTTTTATTACTTTAGCTTTTGTTGCTTTGCGAAAATGCAGACAAATTTGCAGCCAACGTCAATGCAAATTTAATGGCTTACAATTTATATTCGCAAGAAATTCGTGTTGAAAGTTTTCACGTAGTTTTTTATACAGTGGCGCAAACGTTTGATCTGAAAATGTTTGTGGCGTTTTTCTTCGTTTTTTTTTTTAATTTGTTGTACATGTCGCATAGAGTTGTCGCTGCTGCAAGAACAAAAACAAAAACAATTCACTTTGATTTTGGTTTACCGTTTGGCGCCATATTGCAATTGAAAGAAAATTTCTACTCTGATTTTCGCTTCTTTCCTCCCAATTCACCAAACCAAACTTCGTCTTTTCTTTTACTAATGTGCTGCTATTTTTCTTCCATTTATATGCGGTGCGCTGCACTGTTATTGTTGTTGTTTTTCTCCTTCTTCTTGTTGTCATGTTTCGTTTGCTTATTTTTGCAATGCGCGAAAATTTTCGTCGTAAAAATAGGAAAACACTCATAAATTATCATTTTGTCGCTGAGGTTAAGCACAGGCAAAATTGAATTTTCCTCTCTGTTCACTCGATTCCCTCACTTTTCTTTACTTTTAGCATCTCCGCTTTGCATTTATCGTTGCTTCTCGCTGAGCATTGCAGTTGCCTGTTGTGGAAACATGAAGCGAATTTTCCAAACATTTTAATGTGACCTTCTTTTGGTGACACAAACCCAAAAGGCATATTTTTATGCAGCACAAAATTGCATTCCTGACGTTTGTGGTCGTTTGGCAAATGCCTTAAAATGTTTATCATAGTTGGAATTTTTCTTCACTCTTCTGTGTTGCTTTACTTTTCTGAATTTATTTATTTTTTTTTCCTTATGTATTTGTATTTTTTGTTGTTTTCTTTTGTCACTTTGTAAAGCGCAGAAATGTTTGTCGCTTAAAGAAGAAACCACAAACAGAAATCATGCTCGATGGCGTGAAAATTTGTTCACTGAAGCGTAAAATGTTGCTTTTGTGTTCCTGCATTGTTAATGTTGTTATTGTTGTTGGGCATGCCACTGATGCGACTGCAGACCGCAAATCGCAGTTGCATATTTCAAAAGCCGAATATAGCAAATGCCGCTTGTTGTTGTGGTTATTATTGTTGTTGCTTTAAAGTTACATACTTTTGCCATTTGAGAATTAATGTTTTCTTCTTCTCATTTCTTTATATTGTTTAATTTTGTGGTGGTATTGTTGTTGTTGTTTAGACAGCATATGACAGCTTAGCTATAAATATTACTTTCGACAAAAATTTGACTATGAAATGCATTTTAAAGATATGAATTCTCATAACAAAATATTGCAATATAAATTTTAATGTTTCTTAACTTTAATATGTATTTCAATGACACATTTTTTCATTCAGAATCATGTACAACGCTGACAGCGCAGTTCATATCAGTCTCAAGAAATTTAATATTCTTGTGTGTTATTGTTATTTAAAAAATTTATCTATTTTTTAAAAAAAATTTCCACTTTAGATTTTGAGCTTTTCAATCAAGCGCGTGAAAGTATGAAAGTGTTTCACAAATATCTTCATATTTTCACACACACACATACATGTGCATATTTATTGTATGTGTGTGTGAAAAAAATCTATGCAAAAGCGTTGAATCAAAATCAATATGTGTGATGAAAAACGTACTTGCACAAAGGGAAATCTCATGTAATGGCAAAGGCGTAAAAGTGTACGTGTCAAAGTGTGCAATGCGCTGCAACGGCAGCGGGGTAGAGCGGGTAGTTAAGTCCCAAAGACGCTTTGCACACGCGGCGATGCATCAAAAAGTCAAATAGTTATTCTTGTTGCAATGATAGTAATGGCGGAGGAATGTGGGATGGCAATGACATCAACAGCGACACTAAAGCCTCAAGACACTTTGAGCAATGCGTGCAAAGAAGTTGACAACAATAACTGATGTTGCTGTAACAACAATAACAACAACATGATTGAAAGATCGTCCATTCGACCGAAGAACTTTGATTTTGGAACATCAATAAATGCAAAGATGCTTCAATGTTGCACAATTGATGTTTTTGTGTGTGTGTGTGTTTGTGTGTGTGTGTGTAACGTCTCTTACACGTGTATGGAACATGACAGTCGCGGCTTGTACGCTAACCGAGCTACAAAATTGTATCAACAGCAATTCAGCTTTTTGCAACAATGTGCGTGTGTGCTGCATGTTGCATAGTAAACGTGCGTGCTCAGGCTGTGTGTGTGTGTTTTAACTCATGTTATGGTTTCACACAACATTTCAAAATTCAATAAAAATCTTTTGTTTTTAGTTCTTCATTGAAAGTTGAGCAAAGCACGCGCATTGCTTGACGTGTCTTGCCGGCTTCGTAGCCTAACTTTCAACCGAACTGAACGCATGCACGCCCAACCCGCCCTCGCACGGCCTGCTGAGCTGCTGAGCTGCCTGACATACTCCCACATGACTTGTCTTTGGCTTTGCTTTTACGTGTCGAAGTTTCACGCCAGCATTTCTGTTACTTACTTGCGGTAAATTTGCACGTACAAGGCACATTCTCCTGGTTACTTTTCTTTTTCGTCTTGCCCATACGTCGCCTACCCGCATTTCATCAACTGTTATTTCCTTTCATATATTCCCATTTGTATTTCTCGCTTTCATACACGAAACAATTTTAAATGATTTGCATTGCATCGCTGCAACAACGACAACAACAACTACTACTAGAACAACAACAACATCAACAGCTACAACTCATGTCGTTGTAATTTTGTGCATTTTCATTAATTTTTCGTACGTTTTATGAATTTTATACATTATTATTTGAAAATTTTGGTTTTTGGGTTTTTTCTTCTTCTTTTCATTTTCAGCACAATAAAAGGCGTTTGAGTGTGCGCTTGTGGTTGTGTTTGTGGCATTCATGCTGACACTGACGCTGATGCTAATGCTGAACAGCATTGAAGTATGCTAAGTGTTTTTCGGTTATATGCACGTGGCGTATGCGTGATTTTCACAATTTACATTTCTATGTGACTTCAAATTATGGTATTCGCGGTTTGACGCGCTTAAAAGTATGTAAAGTTTTTTTGTTTTAATATATTTTGAGTCGTATTAGGCTAACCAAGCGTATACGTAATGCTTGGCACCAAATGCACATTACGCATTCGCACAGTTGCATGAAAACCAACTTTATTTTAATAAAACTTCTTAGCTGCTTAGTAGGAAGTATTTTAGTTGTTTTTACTTTGTTAAAATTTTTTTTTAAATTAAATAAATAATTTTCTTTTGTGATATATGTACATGATATATGTCTTATGTACATACTTTTAAGTCTTTCATTTCAAAGAAGATCAAAACTAAAGTTGAAGCAAAATATTATTCAAAATGCAACTTCCCAAAGGCTCTAAACTTTAAAGCATACAGACAAATATTAATAATAATAATAATAATAAAATTGTGTCAAAGCAAATATTTGCTTTCATGCATTTTAAATGTTTGTGTCTTTGCAATCAATTTAATCAGTGAAAAGCTGCTCATACGTATGTCACATTTCACATCAAAGGCGGAATTTTCGCATAGCAAAAAAGATATTTTATTGAAATTTAGCATAAATCATACAAAGAGCACAATAAATGCATTTTGTAGTTTGTTTTTTTTGGCTTTGCACATTGATTTCAAATAAATATTTTTATCAGTGAAATTTCCGTTTTTCATTCGATGCAGATACTTGTTAGATTTCATGCATGATGAAAGTGACTTGTCATACATTTTCTAAAAAGAAAACACAAAAAAAAAAAAACGAAACAATTCTTTTCGTTGGCTTGACGTTGTTTTTGCTTTTCAAAGTACTTTTTCTCGTTTGCTTTTATCAAATACTTTGTTGAGGTTCTTCTTAACTTTGTTATTTTGGATTTTTGCGATTTCAACTTGTTATCGTTTTTGCTTTTTTTTTCCCCACTTTTCGTCAGTTCAGCGCTCAACATGCTGCGCTCTTCTGAGCTCTTCAATATTCAATAAAATATGCAAATTTTTTTTTACCGCATTCGCATTTGCGTTATGTTGTTGTTGTTGTTGCTTGTCTGTTATCTGTGCGGCGCACGCAGACTTGACTATGTTGATCGACTGACTGACTGAATGACTGATACATTGACGATAAAGAAGCTGTAGAAGAGACAGAAGTTTGACGGACTTAAGCAGCGCCGATTCACTTGTCTGCTTTTGAGTGCTTATGCTAAAAAGCAGTGGCAGTAGACGAAGAAGAGAAAATATGATTTCAAGTTGATTGGAAACAAGCAAAATTATTGAATATGTTACTTATTTGTGTGCTAAGTGGCGCTTAAATGGCATTATGTATTTAATAGCGAGTAAATTGAATCATGAAATGAACCTGTGCAAATTTAATTAAAAATTGATTCAACTTGAATATTTGAGCGTTCGTTCAAATATTGATTAAAAAAAAAAAAAAGAAATAATGAATGTTGAACATAAAACTTGAATATTTTTATATGCATCATAATGATGTAAGTGTTTACCAACACTTTAAAATAATTGCACAACAGTTTGCAAAACAAAAAACGTAGTCAAGAAATTCTCTTTTTTAGACATTTTTGTTTATTAAAAATATGTCAAAGCGAAAAAAAAGAAGCATATATTTCTATTTAACTTGAAAATTTGAGGCGCTCATTTTGGGCTGTTTGCCTTTTTTTGTTTTTCTCTTAATTTTAATTTTGTTTTGTTGCTTACTTGGCATAAAAATTATGCGCAAACATTGAACAAATTAAAATAAAATGTCAAATAAGTAGAAAGACAAACAAGCGAATGAATAAATGAACAAGCGAGCGAGCGAGCGAACGAATGAACAATCCAAAGCTAAGGTTGTAAGCCATGATGAGCGTAGCGATGGCAAGGATAGGGAAAGGAAGGAGAAGTCAACAAACATAAAGCATTTAATTGCGTTTTTAAGACAATAAATTCGTCGTTGAGTTTGTTGACTTGTGCTTAAACAATGAATGAAGGAAAATGAAAGTTCATAAATGAAAATTGTCAACATTGTAAAAAGTGCGTAGGAAGATGAAATTTAGAGTAGGAGTAGAAGTAAGAGAGAATGAGATAGATTGGACAAGATGTAAGCGGAAGGAAATGAGTGTTAAAAAGGCTGAGTCGAATGAAGTGTTTGTGCGTGCAAATGAATGAAATGACAGGACAATACAGGCGTCACATAAAGCGTAAGAAAGTGATGAAGCTATAGCAAAGGCGTGGCGAGACGAGGGAAAATGAGATAACAACAGCAACAAGGACAAAGTTAATTATGATGTTTGTTGCTGTTGAAGTTCTTGTTATGCCAGCAACAGCAACAAACTGACAGCAGCTAATAAACAAAAAACAAAAACAAAGTAATAACAACAACAACAAGAACAAAAGCATCCAAAACAATGTCAACTCGGCTATGCCAAATGGGAATCCCAAAAACAGCAAAAAACGCATGTTTTATAATTCGCACAAGAAGAAATGACAAAACAAAAAAAAATGCAAATAAAATCGCAATTAAAAATTTAAAATTTTGTAAGCTTATAAAAACAAAAAACAAAAGAATGAGTTTGCCTGTGTGCAAAGAGCAAAGCTTTTGAAATAAACGAAGTCTAAATTAAGCATATCATACTTTTGGGCAAGTCATGTTGGGCATTCATATACTCTCTCTCTCTCTTTCTCTCTCCCTTTCTGTATTTTATGATTTATGAACTTACAAATGTGCTATGAGAATTTTTCTTTTGTTACTTCTGGCTCAACGTTGAAAAATGTTCATATTAAACTGCTTTGTTGCCTTGTGTGTCTCTGCAGGGCAACAAATGTTCAAAAATACTCTGTAAAAGACTTAAATGCAATTTGATTAAAACATTTGCGTTGCAATAAGGCTTACATTTTGTGCTGGGACTTGATCTTTGTTAGAAATTCATTGCATATTTATGACATAAATTATGTGTTGATGAAAATTATAGAAAGTTACTCAGTAAAAATATATGATATAATGATATCGCTCTATGTCTAAGATAAAGTTGAGGATGTTTTTTTAAATGATGTTTTATAAGAAAATATTAACCTATAAAATTTGACTCGCAGGCTTCTCATGCAAAAAAAAATTTTTTTTTATAATTTTATGAATTAAATAACTGATTGGCAGTCTATTTCGGCCAATTCGAATTGTTCACACAATTTGCGCCAACTTTTTCATTAAATGTATTTCAATAAGTTGAAGTCGTAACGTTCAACTCAATAAGCCATGTTCAACGCCGTCAGTGAGACATTGATTTCTTTTTTTTTGGTTTTGTTTTTTTTTCACTTGACCAATTCATTTCGCGTCGAAAACAAACTAATTTTTTTTTGCCCTTACACCAACTTTTTCTTCGGACACTTTCTGCTGTTGATTTGGTTTTCGTAAAACTTCAACAGTTGAGGCTTTTTTTTCGTTCAATGTGCTCAAACAGCGTCATCGTCACTGATTGCAATAGCTGAGGCGAACAGGCAAGCAGCAAACAGGATGAATGTATGTAAGAAAAAAAAAAAAAAAAGTTTTCCTCTTTCAAAAATTTCGGCGAAAGGTGATTGTTTTGAAACCTCAAGCGTTTCAATGGTTTACTTAAGCGAACTTTACTCGATAGCGCCAAGAGCAAGTGGGCGACTGCATGTGAGCTGACTCTACAATCGAATTGCGCCTGAATGTATACAACGACAAATGAAACGTTGCCATATAAATTTTTACGGTCAATTGATGTGTATTTGTTTATTTGTTTCTTTGTTGTTTACTTGTAAGTTTTAGTCGTCTGTCTCTCTGTCTGACTGTCTGTCTGTCTGTCGGTGCTTGGCATTTTGTGCTGTTTGTTTGGAATTGGTGCCCAACTTGAATTTGATTCGAAAAATTTGGTTTGGGCAGCTGTCCTAAGAGGCTAAAAGCATACAGCAAAAGCAAAAGTTTTCACTTCTATTCGAGTGTGCAAAGTTTTTAATTTTATTTATTGAAAAGTTTTGCAAGTTTTTCTCCTACGGCTGGCGAAGCCACCAATGACTTCATATTGTTGTATTTGTGTTAGTTATTTATTTGATTTTCACTGTTTTCTTTATTCTCTCCAAGCGACGTAACACTTTAATTTCACTTGGTTAGCTAACATTTAATATTGTCAGCAAGTTGGTGAGTTTCTGTCAAACATTTCGTTATGTTTTTGTTGATATTTCGATAGAATTATTTCGAAAGAAAATACAAAAGTTTAAATGATTTAACACATATATTCTGCAGGTTGAGAACACTAATGACACTTGCATATTTTCACGCCAAGTTTTGCTTTGTCTTTGGTTTTGAGTTCGTTTGTGTAAAAAAAAAAAAACCAAGCAACAAATGTTGCATTTCAGAGTTGAAAACCACAAAGAACTTTTGTCTATAAATTATTGTCAAAATTATATTTAAATATTTCACAATGTTTGTTAGTCATTAAGCAACTTGGCTCGTTAATTAAAGCATTTATGTATGTATGTTCTATTATCAAAAATTGCTTAAAGCGAAGACTTTGCGTTTGTTTTAAATTATCTTTTGAATTGTAGAAAATTTATGTCTGTTTGAAATCAATTCAAAAGAAAATTACGCAAAGTTTTCAACACTCAAGTCGAAAATGAGCTGTGAATGCATAAACTTTTGTCAACATCATGCACAAACGATGCATAAGTGGCGGCAGCAAACATGAACAGGCGACTAAATGTGTGAAAAATGGCAAAAAACATACAAACCCCAGATTTTTGACTTTTGGCATTGCTTGCCAATAAAGTCATTGGCCTCGTTTGGTTTTTCTAAGTTGTGTGGAGGCTGCGTTCGGGGCAATTGGGCGGGGTAATGCAGAAAATTCAAAGGCGTCGAATGGCAACCGAGCATGGCGAAAAATGAATATTGGCAAAAAGTATTTGGAAAATGTCTTGCTGATATGAGTGACAAAACTGCAACGAAACTGCAAAGTTGTCATTTAAACTTTGCTCATTTAGCAAATGAGCACAGCTCAACAGACAGCAAAGTGGCTGAGTGAGTCTGCGTCTGTGTGTGTGTGTGTGTGTGTATGATTAGGTGGGTGTGGCAAGCAGTTGTTGTCATCGTTGTGTTTGTTGTCTTGCCAAAGCACTTGTGTTTGCTTGCCTGTTCCTAAATGTTCTGTCGTCTTGGCGAAACTTTAGCGAAAGGTTGACGCAAACATTTCCAATATTTAAATAATTCGTTAAAACTTAAGCAAACACCATGATAAGCAAGACAGCGTTTTGACAGAAAAATCAACTATTGTGTAAATTTAATACCAACCGTGTCTGCAAAAGCTACAACCACGATCAGTTGTCAGATTTGTATGGAATTTCAAACGTTTGTTGTTTGTGTATTTTGTGCTCTGTCTTGGTTAACAATTTTGCTTGACTTTGAGTCTCATATAATTTACGTTGGATGATAAAACACACACACACACACATGTCAGGTTGCTGTAAAGTAATGCCATAAAGCCGTGAAGTATGCTATGCTCTGCTATTGTCTTTCGTGTTGCTTCCACTGTTGTTGTCTTGGCAGCAGACAAAAGATGCAACACGAATTAGAAAGTTTAACTTTTGTCTTTGCTGCTGCTGCTGCTGTAGTTGCTGCAGTTACTGCAGTTTACCGGAAGTGACAGTTGACAATAAACGAAAAGGGCAAACAAAAGGCATTGCATCACTCTTGTCTTGCCTCTGTATATGCGTCACACAATCGGTGACTTCGGCGCTCGTCTATGCTTTTCACCTGAAACGTTGGCTAAGATAATGCGCTTTGAAATTGTTTGTCGTCGTCGTCGTTGTCGTTGTTGTTGTCAAGAGTTTTGCGCCAGCCAGCGCAATGGGCATGAAACGCAATTTAACTCTTTGATAACTTAGAAAAGTAACACAGAGAGAAATTGTTGCAAAATGCGCTCAATGTTAGCTAAAAGGAAACATTCGTTCGTCTTGCTTCGTCACCGTCGCTGGCGTCGTTGCCACCAATGCCGTCGCCATTATCGTTGCATGCCTCAATTCATCGCAGTTGAGTTCGGTTTAGTTTAGCTTTTACGCTGAGACACATGAAAATACAATGGCAAAAGTTTGATATGAAAAAGCGTATTGCAAAACTTTGCAATTGCAATTCTTTTGCAATTTTTCCCCTCATTCTTTTTTTTTGTAGTTTTTGTACTTAACATTTATCTTTTTATTTTTTTTTCAAGCAAAACTTTTTTTTTGTGATATTTTTTCTGTTTTTCTTTTCTCTGTGAGAAATCGCATTCGTTGCTTTTGATAAATTTCATTTTAGTATTTGAATTTTAGCCCTGGTGTTTTTTTTTGGTGCTTTGTGAATAATCTTCAGCTTTCAGATACATACGCATAAAGTGTCTAATATTTAGAAATGTAAACTTAATTTAACGTTTTCAATTGTTAACTTTCGTGTTTACCATAAAAATCATTCCCAGTTTTATTGTACTAAGACACAAAAAATTCTCTAGAAGCGTCATCAATTACCTTGTCACATGTTTGTCTGTCTATGGCTGACTGTCGGCTCTTTCTTTCATTCCCATATTCATTCATTTTTTCTTTGGTTTTGTGCCACTTTTTTTTTATAATCGTCGTTTCAAGTGTCCCACTGATTGTCAGACACTCACGCATGCAATTGTCTCTTTTTATGGTGCGTCGTTTGTGCGTGTTACACGATAACGTATGTAAAAAAGCATAGCATACTACTAGGCAGTTAGCTGTCCACAATTTTTCCAGTTTAACAATTCTTTGTGTTGTATTGTCTTGTTGATATAACGCCTTTGGTTGTTGTTGACTTGACTCCTTTTTTTATGTTTTCTTACTTCGCTTGTCAAGAGTTACCGGAAGCGGAAATACGTTAATGCCTGTCAACTTGAAATTGCCAGCGTACGTGAGTGAACAAACACAAGAAAAAAAAAGCGCTTGTTGACGTTACGCACGGGTTGCATTTCTGTTGGCACACAGGTTGGCCGATTAGACGTCAAACATTACGCAGATCAATCACGTCGACGCGACGCCTGAAAGCATAGCATAGTTGAATAGTTTTTTTTTTATATTTGACAAATAAGTTTTCTAGATTTATTTATAAGTCAGTATTGATTGATTTATGAACGATTAATCAATCAATCAAGAAGTTAACAAAGAAACGATGCAATGTACTAAAAATATTTATGATATTTTTTAAAAGAATGCCTGAAAGTATGCTATAAATTAAACATAAGATTGCAGTGAAGTTGTTTAAAAACTTGAAAACCAAGGCGTCATGTTGCCTTCCTCACACTATTTTTTCTTTGCTAGTTTGTTGTAGTCTTGTTTTTGCTACAGCATCGGACATTTGCTGCTGCAACAGGATATGTTCAAACTTGTTAGTTTAGCTGGCAACAACACTTCCACTTCGCTCGTTTGTTCCAACGTATTTTGTTTGAGTTTGTTTTTTTTTCTTTCATGCTTCTTGTCAAATCGCCTTGTCAACCTGCAACTGCTGCTTATTGCTTATTTCCACTTTCTTTCCTGCTGCTTTTGTTGCTACTGCTGCTGCTGCATGTCGGGAAGTGGCAAAAGTTTCGCGCAAATTGTAGCATACAACTGGGGGCAAGTATTGTCACTAAGGTTATTTTTTGTCAAAGTTGTTTTTCTTTTTCTATTTTTTTTGAAATATTTTTTAATGTTTATTTCTGTTTTTCATTTCATGCTTTTCTTGTTCGTTTTCCTATATTTTTGTACGTTTTTTTTTTTATAGCGCAAAATAAGTTTTACACTTAACGACATAACAACTTGGTAAAGTGCGACGGCCCCTGTTACTATGCTATATTTCTCTTCATTTCTTCTTAGTTTTGCTGTGTGTTTTTTTTTGTTCTTCTTAGCAATATTCGCTTAAGTATTATGGTCAGTGTTATGTGCATGTTCATTTTGCCGCACAAGTGCTCATCATTATAATTATCATGATCCTTAAAGTCATCCTGCTTGTCCAAGCCGTCATTGTCTGACAGACACCGTTGTCTAAGCAACCAACTCATTTTATGTCAGACATTTTTAATTATTAGCATACTTTTAGGTACTGTAAAGACGTTAATGAATATTGCTTTCAAGCATTAACACATTTTTGGTTGGGTTATGTCAATTTGACATTTACAGAATATACTCCGACCTCGTTCAGATGTTGTTAAAATACAAATTGCAAACCGCAAATTCGAGTTATAAACTTTGGTAAAAAAGTTTATATATTTTTATTTCAGGCTTAAAATATACAATTCAATAACATATTTCATTAGGAAAAGTTAATGTTGTTGCTGTTGTATTCATTGTTGTGAGCGATGTGAAACCGAAGACATGGCAGCAGCTAATGTGTTTTTGCGCTTAAAAATATGCTAAGAAAAGTTTACAAAAAACGTAAATTTGCTTTAAAAAAAAAGAAAAAAAATAAAAACAAACCGGAAAGAGACACCACGTATACGAGCAATTTTCTTTGGTTGAGTCCTGTTGGTATGCGTAAGAATCGAAGCATACCATAGGGCGTTTCGAAAATAACAAGAAAGTACGACTTTCAGGCGACATTGTTGCTTATTTCTTTTAGCTTCTCATGCGCTATTTTAGATATTTCCTTTCTCTTCTCCTCAGTCTCTCTGCCTTTTCTTTTAACGTTTCTACTTTGTCTTCTTCTTATTGTACACATTCACATTATCTAAATTTCTGCATGTGTATGTGCAAATGTGTGTATTCGTGTGTAGATGTGTGTGCCTGTTTGCATTTAGGTTTTGGTCTATGATTTGTTCTTGTAATGTGCTTTAATGTAAAAACTTTTTAATGCTTAAGCTGCATGGAAGTTTTTAGCAGCAAGCAAAATTCTAGAAATGCCAGCATAGCAACAAAGCAAACATTGTTAAGAATACTCACACTCACATCAACACATACACACACGCACACACACATACACACTTATTTCATTTGTTAGTTGAGAAGTTTGTTTTTTTATTTGTATTTTTATTTTTTTTTGCGTTTTCTGCTTTTACATTCTTATTTGTGGTTCTTTTATGTAAATGTGCAAAAGTGATAAGACACATTTTTACTGTGCTCACTTCTCGACTACTTCGAGTAAATACGTGCGTGACTGTCTGTCTATTTGTCTCTCTGTCATTGTGTGTGTGTGCTATACACCCAATTGCAACTGTTGCTATGATATCAAAACGCATGGCATCACACATAGTCATTCTGTCAAGTATTGTTTATATGCGTATGTGTGTGTGTGTGTATGTGTCTTTGTTAGTATTTGTGCTTATTTTGTTACTGTGGAAATTAAATTTTCGTAGTGTCGTCTTCTATGCTGTTGATGTTGTTGTTGTTGTTGGCCTTCATCATTTGTTTTGTCGCCTAAGTTTATGTGTTGCTGCTACTGCTATTTGAGTTGCTGTTGCTGTAGCTGTTATTGTTTTTGTTGTTGTTGTAGGGTGTGTAAATTATTAAATTTATGTTTATTATGTTGCTTTTCATCATCATATTTACTGTATCTGTGTGTATGTGAGTGTGATGTCATTGCTTGAGTAGCACATTTTGGCCATTTGTGGTTGACACTCTTAAAATTACTTTTTATTTCTCTCCGTGGCAAGTGCAAGTTTTTATTCTTTCCCTTCTGTTTTTTTTTTTTTTTTTTTTTTTGTTGCCACTATCATGTTTATGTTGGTAATTTCAGTTGGTTTAATTTTGCTCATATTTTACTCGGTTGGGCTGTCAGTTGTTTTAATTGAGTATGTTGCTTTTGAACGTGTAAACAAGTCTCATCAACAGCGCCGGGGGATGACATTTGCCATTATACAATGGGAAAACCAACAAACAAATAAGAAAAATGTTCTTGATTGATGATTTTTATTTGTAGCACAACATTTCAACAAACATTCAATAAAAAAAAAGAATGGTTGCAATGGTTGTTTAAAAAAAAAAAAACAACGAAAATTCTTAAAAATCATTCTGTTGTGCTGTGAAAAAGTCAAGAAAATATCAACTTTCGACTGAGTAAACGTTAAAAAAGATACAAAACGTAAACATTTCGAATGACTGAACCGCTAAGTGAGGTAATGAGTAACGAAATGCATGAATGAGTGAGTGTGCAAGTGTGAGTGAGTGAGTAAGTGCATGAATTCATGACTACTTGTATAAGGAAATGAATAGCAAGCGTTGAAATAACTTTCTTTTTGTTTTCGCTCAAGTTGTTTCGGTTTGGCTCGCCGCGAGTTGAAGCGGTTGCTGCGCCACTTGTGTGTGAATTTTTAAGTTGTTTTTGTTGGCCCTACTGTATGAAAGTGTATGTGTTTGTGTTTGCTTGTTTGTGAATTAACTTTTATTTCGTTTGGCAACATACTTGCGGCCAACTTCACACATTCTGTGAACAGGAGTCGTCGTCGTTGCCATCAACGGTCGCTGCTTTCGGTTGTTGGTCCATGTCGACTGACTGCTTTTTACATGCTTCGTTTTCTTTTATGCGTATTTGTGCAGTAATTTTGTTAATTTTTGAGGTTTTTATAGCAGTTAACTGAGTTTAATTGCAGCGTTGAAAACTGCCAAAAACAACAACAACAACAACAATCGAAACAACCAAACTGAAATAAAAACTTTTACTTAAAGCAATAACGTAGAAGTCTGAAAATATTTCACATCAGTAAAAGTTTTCTTTCTTTTGTTTTTTTTTTTTGGTATTTTTTTTTTTTTATTTTACATGTTTTATCTTAACTATAAGCCAAAAGTTTATTTCCGCTGTAAAGAAAGTTACTTTTAAGATTTTTATGTACACGTACTTCATTTAATGCGCTTTAAAGGGGGTATCATTACTGCCGATAAGTCCGGTCGTATACAACAGCAAACTATACGCCGCAAAAGGCATAAAATGCTTTCCGTGAAATGTGAATAATATGATGTCATTTTAGACTTTTTAATAGTCAATCATTTTGCAATTTCGACGACAACAGCAACAACAATAGCGCCAAGTATGTATATGAGTGTATGTGTGTGTGTTGAGTTTGCAGAAGAGCAAGAAAAAAACAAAATTAATTTTATTTTAATGGTCGTTTGGTTGAGCAGGGATTTTCCATGATCATCCAGCCATCCTACACACACTCACACATCGATACATTCAGTTTTGTTGTATATTCTTATTGTTGTACACACTTTTTGTGCGCTTATCTGCGATTGGGAGAAACTCGTGGCAGCAGACAACAAACTTAGCTAAACGAACCTGCAACGTGTTGTCATTACGGTCGCCTACGATTTGACGCAAAAATGAACAAAAAATGAAAATAAAACAACAACAAAGTGGGAAGGTAAGGCACTGAGGTGTGTTGAACAGTGCGTATGAGTTATTTATTGTCTTTTAAGTGAGTTGTCATTTAAAACTTACTTACGACGAAGGCTAACGAGCGAAGGTGTCGTTGCTGTCTGCATAACCGTCTGTTGCGGTAGGCGCACAAATTACGTCTTTGTGAAATGTGAAACTAATGTAGAATTTATAACAAACACAAGTTTGCACACGTCTGAGCGTTTGCTGATGAGTTGGCATCAAGCCTTTATAGTATGGCAAATGGTGAATTTTTTTTTTTTTTAATTTTATTTTTGATTGATTAGATGGATTTAATTTAGTAATGTCGATTTAATTTAAATTTGTTGCATACTTTTAAGGTTTTTATTTTAATGATTGCGGTATTGCAACGGTCACTGATGAAATAATTATGTTTTAATTGATTAAGTATAAATAAATATTAAAACTAAAGTTTGATTTGCCTTTCTTCTATAGAATTAAGCATTAAAACTTTTTGTAGCATAATTTTGGGCTTCATTTTTGCTTAATACATTTTAACGACAATTTCTGGTAAGCATTTTATCAATTTTATGTATAAACAATCTCGCATTTAATAAAACCACAGAGTGAAACTTGAAAACTTTTTCCAAAAAAAATTACTATTTAATGAAGAGTTAAAATTAATTACAAAACTGAAAAGCAGATAATTATTTATAATTTGTTGTTGTTTGTATTGGTCTTTTTTTTTCGTTTTTTATAAAAGTGCACATTAAAACGGCGCCACTTTTGCAACGTTAACAGTTTTTCGCGCTTGTCTGCGTTTCAGTCAAAAATTAAAAGTATCACTTTACTGTGTCGCATTTAACGAGTTGCTCTGTCTTGTTGCTTTTGCTTTGTTGTGAAAATTTTGTACTGTTATTTTTTTGGAATTTAACAAAATTGCCAAGGATAACGCAATTTATCAAAACAAAAATGAAACCAAGTTGGAGTGTTAAGTTTTGCTGGCAAAGAAAAGCAGTTGAAGAGCATTTCTTGCGTCTGAGTCTGAGGATGACTGAGGCAGCTCGACTGAGTGCATTTACCAAGAGACGAGGACTACCGGAACGAATGTCTTTGGTTACTTTCTTAATTTTATTTTTCGCTAAAACTTTTTGCGACGCTAACTTCATTTTCTTCTTCGTTGTGCTTCCGATGAACGCCGTTTTGTTTTTCAATTTCGGTGAAGTTTATGTAACATGGCGTGGCGGGGGCGTGTAAGACGATAAAAAGCGAACTTTTTCTTTATGCTATTAAAGCGGATTTAATTATGTAATAGAATCGTGATAAATTTTACTTTTCGTGCATAAGACGAAAATGGTAGCATAACTTGTACCTGCAGACGAAGCTTGATAAGCATTCTGACTGTGCGTAAGTAGACCAACATCGTTCAGCAATCTTAACATAAAACAACTTGTGCTTGTTTTTGCAAAAGAAATCTTTTCCTTTCAGTGTGAAAAGTCTTCAAACTCAAAGCGGATGCGCTTTGCAAGTTGTCGGCAATTTCGTTTTTGCAGTATTTTGACATCTAATTAGTTGCGTCTTCTACTTGTTCACAGCTCATTTTCAGCAACAGTTGCGCCTTAAGTAAGGCTATTAATTATATTTTCCGCTTTGACGAGCAAATTTCATCATCATCTCAGTAGAGTTTTCCAAAGTAGTACATTCGAAAGGAAAAAAAGGTTTATTTGTATTGTAATTTATTAAACAGTTGTAAAATTAATGCACAACACAACAACAACCCAAAAAGTATGCTATGCACTTTAATCAAAAAAATCAAATAAAAATTCTTGCCAAACTATAATTTCCAGGCGTTGAGCTGATGATTGTTAAAATGTTGTAAAAAAATAATAAAAGAAAACTATAATTTGTGCTGACATTGAATGTTTGTAGCATAAATTTGCTGACACTGAATGTTTGTAGCATAAATTTGACATTAAAAAGCTGCTTATTCCATTCTTCACTTACTTAACGTCAGCGCCAACAGAGCTTTGAAACATTGCGCCATTTTTTATATGTATTTATTATATTTATTGTACTGAAGTGTATTTTCGGTTACGTTATGATTTTTGTTTTTTTTTTGTGAGTCCTTATAGGAGATTAAGGCAACCGCAAAATCAACAAGCACTGCACTGTACAAATGTTTTGCATATTCATATGCGCAGCTGACTTCCAATACAGACCCACACACATACACGGGCATACAAAGAAATATTTAACTTTAAATCAATTATGACATTTATTGTTTAAATAATAAAACGCGCAATTGCGCCGTTTGCCATGCCAGTCATTTACATTGGGGTGGGTAAAAATAGAGGAAAATAAAAAATATTCAAAAAGTTTTATTGCATATTTTTAAGCGTTGTTTTTATTGTTGTATTTTTTTTTGAAACGCGGCATTTACAAATACTTTGCATAAATTGATTTATGCGTGGCTCTGTTTGTACTTTTTTTATGTTGTTTTTTTTTGGTTGCCTTCCAAGCACTTCTTTAACGAATTTAGTCAATAAATAAAAATAAAAAAATAAATAAAAAATAAATTAAGTTTCGGTTTTGCTGGCATTTTGGGGGAATTTTTGTGTTTATTGCGTACTTGCCTACCCCAAGCATGACACACACACTCTCACTTTCGTTCTGTTGGTGTGCTGTACGCTCTCTGTGAATGTGTGTGTGTGCAATTGCCCCAAAGCAAGTAAACGAGCATTGACCATTAAGTAAACACGGCATGCAGTCATTTCCGTTTGTTGATTGCGGTCTATTTGTGTTGGTGGTTTTGCGACTACTCTGTGTGTGTATTTGTGTGTGAGTGCTCGTTGCCGCAAATAATTGCCAATGGGTTTTGTGTGTATTTGTGTTGTGTATTTGTTGTAATTTTATTTTAACGCTTCACAATCTATTTTTGTGTTTACGAAATCGATTAATACGCGGAAATAAAAGGCGTCAGGCTCGAGGCGTTGCAAACGTCATCAACAACAACGACAACAAAAACAACAACATTTACACAATAAAATCATCAAATAAAGTAAAAAAAAAACAATAAAATAAACATCAAATAAAAAAAATGTTGAATGTTGAAGCGTTGCGCAATAATTTTTGTAAGCATTTCAAATCAAAATCAAATATACGAAAAAATTTCCAACAACAAGCGCAAACAAGACGCTGATGGGTACGTAATTGAAAATGCGTAACACGTAGACGAATTGCGTTACGTTCCGTTACCCGGAAGCCCATTGCGCCTAAGAAATGTCCTTTACACGTGCCATTCTAGTTATTATGGATGTCGGTCATTGATGGGTCGCCGCATAGCCACTCGGCCGGCCTGCCAGTAAGATGTGTTTATATAATAAGAAATATAAAATAAAATTATAGCGCTGACGAGATCGAATTCTTGATCAAGAAAGTAATAAATAATAAAAAAAAAAAGCGGTTACAAAAATGAAAAAGAAAGGTTTGAAAGCCAAACCACACAGACCAAAGAAAATTTAACTGACAAAGGATATTCGTTCGTTCGTTCGTTGACTTGTAGGACAACGCGCCATGTTGATGCGTGACGACCGTTGACGCGCTGATAATGATGTTGAAGTTGTCAGCTTTTATTTGTAAGCTTTCAGCATTTTCAACATACATTTACATGTCGTTAAGCAGCGAATTGCTTTCGGACGATATCCTTTGTGCCCAGCGTTGATGTTTTGTTGTGTCCTGCTGTGCTCTGCGGTCACATTCGGCTTTAAAGGTAGTCAACAACAACTCAATGATTTTGCTACCGTGCAACTTTGTACGCGTAAAGCGCTTACAAACAGATAGACAAACAAACAGACACACATAAACAGAATACGACGAGCCAAACATGTTGCCATGCCCGCTGTGCTGTTATGGCAAACGTGCTAACTATTTTATTATTTTTCTTTATGTTTTTTTTTTTATATTTAGTTATTTTTTTTTGCCGGACGTTGACAACGATACCGCACATAAAAACGCTTCTGGATTTTTAATGAAATCCACACATATATGAGAAACCCAAAAGGACATGTGTGCAGGTGCCATGTGTGTGTTTGTCAATGTATAAATGTTTCTGCTGGTCAGTCATATAAAATGGAAACCAAAAAAAAGAAAACAAAACAAATAAGAGAATTGTCATAAGCGGCAACAAACGAGCGATTTAGTTAAAAGTTGCGCTGAAAAGTATACTGCAAAATTTTTTCATGCACTTATAAAAAAAGTTCTCGGCGTTCAACATTGTTGTCCGTTATGGCCTTTGACGCTGACTTCCTCCTTTGTTTACTTTTTTTTTTTTTTGTTTCATAAACGTTTTTATTATTTACCAACTATTTTTCATGCATTTTTCCGCACTAGTAACCTTTCGTTGCATACTTTTATGTGGTAATCATAATTTAATTGTTTGGTCCTGTGTGTTTTTGCTTCGCTGCCGCTGACAGGTTGTCTGGCCTGCGTTGCATTTGTAAAATTTATGAGGTTATTAACATAAAATAATGCAAACTATTTTCATTTCTGGTATTTATTTTTGCCACTCGCCACGAGACTTAAATAAATATTTTGGAGTTATTTCTGTATTAAATTAAATCAAGCGTGGTTGGCGTTTATCGCAATGTTGCTAAATCACTGCGGCGCACTGCTCTAAATACTAAGCAATTCTTATCGCAATTTCAACGAAAATTTATTTGTTTTGTTGTTGGTGAGTGAATTTGGTGCGACATGACGGTGACTTTGGAGGTGCTCCTAAAGTGCTGCTTCAACGTTTTGATTTCGTTGGTGTTCGCTTTGTGTTTTACACTAGCTTACTTTGTCTATCTGTCTCGATGTTTGTATGTAACTATGTAAATTTGTTTGTTCGCTTATTTTGATCTGACTGTCGGCTTATCAACGAAACAGTTTATCATTTCCTTGCTTTTGCAAAAGTTTAAGGAAGTGTGGTACTCTTGACAGCTGTTTTTTCTCTCGTTAGGTAAATCTGCCTGTTAAAGTTTCTTAAAAAGTTGTCATTGCAAATTCGCTAAAATTTACTCTTCTGTGCTTTTGAACTCACTTTTAGCTTAAAGTGTTCCACTCTTTAAACGCATTGTGTATACGACACGTTCGAGTTCAAGCAATACATTTCAGGTCAAGGTACTTTAAAAAACCTGCCAAAAAGTAGGCTTCATATAGTTTTACTTCCACTTGGCACAATCAGTCATTGAACTTGCACGATTTGTGGTTTTGCCATGTGCACATTGAAGATTTTACAACTTCGTCACATCATTAGATTTGTTGTATAATTTAATGGGCGCGCCGAAAAGTAGGCAAAACTATTCTTTGATTAGAACATTTACAGTAGAAAGTACATTTACAGTTCTCCTTTGAAATAAGTGTCGAACGGTCGTGTTTTAAATTAAATAAAATTTCGATATTTTTCACAGAATTTTATTTTCCTCCTTTTTTTCGTTTGCAACGCGAAAATCTAATATTTTTTAAAATCATTCTACTGCGTATTAATTCCATATTAATTACTGCATAAGTAGTTGCTTTTACTTTCTGCCCGCTGGGCAGAGCTGCAGCGGGTATTTTTTGTGCACCTTTATAATGGACTTAACGGACTCGCGGTCCAAATATGAGAAGATGTTTGAAATAGCTGGCGCTTCGCCAAAAGAAATACGCTCAATGTTGTTCAAGGCTATTAATCCTGCCACTACTTGTAATACAACGTGTACAGTTACTACTACTAACTCAATCTACGGATCAACCTATTCAGTTGTTTCTTCAATAAATGGTAGTGTAATGTCATGCCCTGTTAGCGCGATTCCTTCATCGCATAACTTTGCGGTTAATGAAAGCTCTTGCGTCATGGATTTGGATACTGAAGGTACTGACAATGCTTCCAACGCATCTGATGATATCCCATCATGTTCTTGGCAAAGTTTCCCACGCAAAAGGAATGCTAACACATCGCCCAATGCTAAGCGAAAGCAACAAAAAAATAATAAGAACTTAATGCCAACTTCTCCGGTAAACTCTGTCTCTACCAGTGAGTGCCTAAACCCTTTAAACAGTAATCGTTTTCATCTCCTGGCAACCAATGATGACATCAACGTAAATTTGCCTCTAATTTCATCGCCTGATGATGAAATTAAGGTTCCTAAACCTCCACCTATTACCATTGCCCATGTCACTAACATTAATATGCTTTGGGAGGACCTTGACCTAGTTGTTAAACCAGAAGATTATCAAACAAAAGCCTACAAAGATTGTGTGCGGATCTTTTGTAAGAACTCCGATACTCTAAGAGCAATTGTGAAGAAACTCGACGACTTGCATGTCGACTTTCACCATTACCAGCTACGTGAAGACCGTGCTTTTAAAATCGTCATTAAAAGGATCCACAACACCACATCGCCAGATTTGATTAAATCGCAACTCGCCATCCATGGTCATACGGTCCGATTTATTCACAATCCTGAAAGTCGTAAGGATTTAAGTAAACTGGACATGTTTTTCGTTGACTTGGAACCCAACGTCAATAACAAGAGTGTACTTCAATTAAAATCGTTGTGTAGACAACGCATTTTGATTGAAACTCAGCGCAAATTTGATGACCTTGTTCAGTGTCATCGCTGCCAGGACTTCGGACACACAAGAAGATACTGTCACAAAAAATTTAAGTGTGTAAAATGTGGTGGTGATCATTCTACAATTGATTGCTTAAAACCTGCCAATACCCCAGCTAAATGTGTGCACTGTCTTGGCAATCACACCGCCAATTATAAAGGCTGTAATATTTATCAGCAACTCAAAAATAAAAGCAAACCGGCTGTCCGCTCTACACCGATTCCAACCTCCACTCAGTCAGTCTCTACGACCGCCTTTACAAGTCATAGAGACAGCCTTAGTCCTAGAAACAACAATGCGCATAATCAATCTGTCTCCTACGCAGATATAGCCAAGGGAAACAAGACCCTACCAAATGCTCCCCGTCAACATAGCCACATTCATAATGACCGCAACGATTCCTTACTTGAATCTAAATTGGAGAGTTTACTAGGAAAATTTGACCAGTTCTTTGCCATGCAAAAGGATTTGCTTGAAATGCAAAAGCAAATGCTACAGCTCCTTACCGTTATTACAACATCAAAATGCCATTAGACACGCGTATTGGAGTATGGAACGCCAACGGCGTAGCCAACAAAGCTCTCGAGCTTGAAGCTTTTTTATCTCAACATCAAATTGACGTCATGTTGCTATCTGAGACTCACTTCAGCAGTCGATCAAATTTTAAATTATTTGGGTATACCCTATATTCGGCCAACCACCCCTCTGATGGCGCTCTTGGAGGAGCCGCAGTTTTGGTGCGTTCCAACATCAAGCATCACCCAATTGATCCTATTTGCTCTGACAAATTGCAAATGGCTTCTATAAAAATTAACTGTCATCATGGATTGATACAGATATCAGCAGTTTACTGCCCTCCAGGTTTCTCTTGGAACTCATCTATGTTTCTAACTTTGTTTAACCAATTTGGATCGAAATTTATTACTGCCGGCGACTGGAATGCAAAACACAGTTTCTGGGGTAGCCCAAATGCATGTGCCAGAGGAAAAGAGCTCTTGGACTGTGTACTTAACAGTCGATGTGATATCTTGGCTACGGGAACTTCCACATACTACCCATACGACACAACACGTACTCCTAACTCATTGGATTTTGCAGTGACTGCCGGAATACGTCAACAATCTCTTTCTATTGCCAGGCATTTTGATTTAAACTCAGACCATTTGCCACTCATCATTCGTGTAGCTATTGAAAACATTGCATACAAACCTAAGCCCCGTTTACTCTCTTTTGATGCTGACGTAAATAAATTTCGCAATTTCGTAAGCCAAAATCTTAACTTAAATATGGAAATCACTTCTGGTAACGATATTGACGACGCTGTTGATATCCTACAAAACTGCATACATTCAGCCGCTCAACGTTCTTCAAACTCTCGTCCATCAATCACCCGACCTACCCTGTCAAAACCATCACCAGAGGTATCGGTATTGTTGTCTTTTAAACGCCGCTTACGGAGAAAGTTCCTACAAACTCACAATCCGTTAGACAAATCCGCGTTTGTAAGAGCTGCCAAAGATCTTTGCATTCTCCTTAAACGTGAACGATCTAAGAAATTTGAAGACATGCTTTACCAAGCAGACCCAAACAAAAGCGGAGAATTTAACTTATGGAAACTAACTCGCAATTTAAAAAGACAGCCGGCAATAAACACCCCAATTCAAAATGACTCTGGAGCTTGGTCTCTAACAGATGTCGAGAAGGCTGAAGCTTTTGCAGACCATCTAGAATCAAGGTTTACTCCTTTTTCTTTAGTGCAACCATGTGAATTGGATTTAACTAAAGCATACCTTGAATCACCTCTTCAATTGGACCTCCCTATCCGACCAATCACATACAGTGAAGTCGTTGATCAAATAAAATCAATAAAATTGAAGAAATCTCCTGGATGCGACAAAATTGATGGTAAGGTAATAAAAGCCCTACCCAGGACTGGCATTCTTTTCCTGGTTCTAATTTTTAATGCAATTATTCGTATCGGCCACTTCCCTACTCAGTGGAAGCGTGCTTTGATTGTGATGATACCAAAACCAGGAAAACCTAAACACCTACTCAGCTCACACAGACCGATCAGCTTACTTTCAACCTTCTCGAAAGTATTTGAAAAAATATTTTTGAGTAGAATGTTGGAAACATATTCGGTAAAAAATGCTATACCAAACCATCAATTCGGATTTAGAAAAAATCATGGTACTCCCGAGCAAGTTCACAGGGTGGTACAGAAAATTCTCGACTCACTCGAAAAGAAAGAATACTGTACGGCAGCCTTTCTTGACGTACAGCAAGCTTTTGACAGAGTTTGGTACGAAGGTCTTCTTCACAAATTAAAGCTGATTACACCTGCCCCACAATTCTCAGTCCTGAAGAGCTTTCTCGAAAAAAGAACGTTTACGGTTGCAGTCCAAGAGAACCAATCAAGCGTCAGACTGATCAATGCTGGTGTCCCTCAAGGTAGCGTACTTGCTCCGATTTTATTTACCATCTTCACCAGTGACATGCCTATGCCCAGTTCGCAAATTGTTACTGTGGCTACCTACGCAGACGACACTGCGATTCTTGCTTCCACAAATTGTCCTTTTCAATCGACTCTCCTGCTCCAAAACTACCTTGATGATTTGGCCAAATGGTCAAATCGTTGGAACATCCGCATTAATACTGAGAAATCTGTTAATGTCGTGTTCACTTTAAGACATGGCTCGTGTCCAGCTCCACAATTTAACGGTAATCAACTTCTTCAAAAATCGCATCATTGCTATCTTGGAATGCATTTGGACAAAAAACTGACTTGGGCTCATCATGTGAGAAGAATATTAAACAAATGCACTGATAAAATGAAAAAGTTAAACTGGCTTCTGAAAGCAAAAAGCAAGCTAAGTCTAAACAACAAAGTGCTTATTTATAAGACAGTCGTCTCTCCAACTTGGACCTACGGAATGCAACTGTGGGGAACTGCTGCTGCATCCCATGTTAAGAAAATCCAAGTCTTCCAAAATAAAACCTTACGTCTGATGACTGGCGCCCCTTGGTATATCCGAAACAGATCACTGCACAAGGACTTAAATATTATTTTCGTTGGCGATCAAATCAATTTTCACAGCAGTAGATATTATGACAGATTATCCGCTCACCCAAACATACTTGCTAAGGCTCTAGCTACACACGTGCCAAGAAAAAGACTAAAAAGATTACACCCTATAGAACTTAAGAATCGTATTATTTAACTTTGTTACTTTTATGTCATGTGAGTAGATTTGTTGTTAAAACTGGTTTTGTACATATTATTGTTATTATTGTTTGTTATTGTTATTGTTATTATTGTTATTATATTGTTTCCTGCATAACAATTTATAACTCCTGATGAGTTGATTATTGTTAAACCTTGTAATAAAAAAAAAAAAAAAAAAAAAAAAAAAAGAAAGTACTAAAAGTGTTTGCATAATTTTCGGCGTTTAAATTGGCATTTATCGTTGTAAATGTTGTTGTTGTTATTGCTATTTTGCAATAAATTGCAATTGCCAGAAGCACGTTTTATGGCGATTTTCGATTGTATGAACGTCGGTTTCTGGAAGTCGCCACTTGAAGGTGCCAATATTGTTGTTAACGGCGACTTGAAATGCAATTGTGCAATTGTACGATTGTTGTTGCTGCCATTGCTATTGTTGGCGCACGTTTACTCCTGCCGGTTACTGGCATTTTTATTGGTTTTTCGTTCGGTAGCAAGCGCAACTGGCATACATTTTAAGTGTCTAATCGACGCGCGTTCATCGCATAAAATAATGCAATAACGATAATCTGCAGTTGCGTTTGTTGCATGCTTTTGGGCGTGTGACTGTTTCTGTACGTTTCTTTTTTTTTTTTGTTATTGGTACATTGTACTATCGCTCTGTCGTTGCCGTTCGTATTTGAGGCTATAACATATGCTTTTCTATGTGCTATTTTGCACATGTTTGCTGCATTTAATTTTTGTTTTTTTTTCTGTGTATTTTATTATTTATTTTTTTTTTAGATAAGCACTTTCAATAAATTTTGTATGTATTTGATTTCTGCTTAAATTGCAAGTTTGTACATTTTTTTTGGCTTAAAATTTTGCAGATTTCTTCGTTTTATTCCTGCTTGTGTTCTTTGTTATGACACGACCAACTAATTTGTATACTTCATTTTCTCAGTAGCTCTGGCTGACAGTTTGAGAACTTTGTTGATGCCACAAACGCTATTTTTGCGGCTGTTGTTGTTGTTGTAAGTGTTGCTCTCACTTGAGATCTTTGCTACCTGCATTTTGTAGCTCTTAATCCAGTTTACCTTCAAGCAAAACTGTTTGGCGCTAAGACAATGCAAGGAGTTGTCGACTATAAGTTTGCTTTTGCACTAAAGTGGTCGGTTTGTAAATAAAGTAGAGTTTTGTTAAGTATGCACTACAATGTGAATTTCGTCGGTATCTGTGGTTGAATATTCAGAAGTTTGATAAGACCACACATTTGTACGTTTAAAACTTTAAGAAACCACTCACTTGTATAAAAAATCTCTTTAAGCTCAAGAATCACGCCTTTGCTAATTCAAGTTGTTTTCGTACTTTAGAAATGAAAATAAATAAAAAAAAAAAGATGAAAATTTGTGCAAGCACATAAGACCAATCTTAATACAAGTTGACGTTGTTGTTGTTATTGTTACAGGTTCATGGATTCACTGTGCTTTGGTCTTGTGTCTAATATGTCTGCCTTTATATTGTGCATCCTGACGCTTGTTGCCACAACAAAAACAAACTTCTGATGCCGCAACATGCACGCTCCGTCGTTGCTTACATGACGCCTAGAAAAAGAAAGTAAAAGACATTGCAGACAAAAAGACAAACAGGTGCATATCTTGATTGTGTATGTCGTTCTAAGGTGCTGTCTTTCTCACTTGCTTGCTTGCTTGGTTGCCTGCTTGCTTGGCAAGTGAGCGTGACATGTCTTAGACACAGACAGAAACTGGCACAGCAAAGTATGAAAGTGCAGCGAAATTTCGCAATGACGTTGCCTTAACTAACACCACATTGTGTGTGTGTGTGTGTCAGCCACGCTCAGTTCCTTCCTGTCTATGTCCTGTCTGTCTGTCTGCTAGTCTGACTGACTGCTTGTCCGCTTGTTGCCTAGACTGTCACACTACACTTGTATTTCTCTTTGCCTCTGTCTAACAGTCTCACAGTCTGTCTGTTCCGTCCATTTGTCTCTGTCTGTCTGACTGTCTGCCTGAGTTTGTCACTTCTCGTTGTGTTTTGTTGTCATTGCAACAACTTTCTGCATTTATGACAGGTAATGCTTTATTTTGTCGTAGAAAATTTCTTTTCCTATGACTGCCAAGATTTCTTACATTGTTGTTGTTGTTCTAGATATTTTTGATTTTTTTTTTTTTTGTATTTTCTATAATATTTACCTTTCTTGCTGTTGTAAGCTTCTCTATCTTGCTTATGTCATTATGCGAAGTCCTTTGCTGTGGTGTCATGCAAGTGCAAGAGGATCTGTGAACGTTGCTTTACTTATTTGTTGCTTGTATTTTGCACTGCAATTTGTTGTTGCACAAATTTGTCGTCTCTTTGTTGCTGTTGCTGCTGTTGTTGTTGTTTATATTTGCTTGTCTGTGATTATATTTTGTAGCGCAGTTTGGTTAAACTTTGCTTGTCGCAAGATTACTTTGTTGGCACAACAAAGTTTATATTTATTTATTTGTTATTCCCTTTATAAGTATATTTTTTGCTTGCTAATAAGACTAACGCGGCGTATGCGCAATATTATGATAATTTAAATTAATTAAACCGTGCAAGTTTTACTGAATTACTTTTAAGCTGATTTAATGTGTTTCATTAAAAAAAAGTTTTAATTCCAATTTGTTACTTGACAATTATAATTTTATTTTATCAAAGAAAAAAATTGGTCAAAAAATGAAAACTTAAATAATATCAATTTCTCTTCTCCCCCCTTTGACATGACACCTTCTGTTGCACGCTGAATGGCTGTTATAGCAGTGGGCCAACGACCAACACATACTTACCATTATCGTTAAAATTGTATTGGATTTTGCCAACATCTAACAGCCTTTATTTCACTTCATTCGTTGGCTTTCTTTTTTGCTTCGTTTGTTTGTTTGTTTGTTTGTTCGTTTGCTACTTGAACCAATTTAGCCAACTTTTCATTCGAAAGTGCTTCGTTTGCCACCACATGCTTGTTACATACAATACTATGTATATTTCTATATAGATTTGCCGTGCAAGAAATACTTTTTAAAATGCAATTTTCAAGCATTTTTTCGCAGCACTTTTCAAAAGTCCTTGTCGTCGATGTTGTCGTCATCGCCATCGTCATCGTCATCATTTGGTTTGTAAGCTGCGTTGCTGGCATTCACCTGATCCTTAGCCTGCCGTCATGGTCCTTAGCCAATCTTCGCCTGTCAGCATTGCCTTGGCCATTGCATGTGCCAAAAGGTATTTTTATTTTCAGTTCGTTACTGTTTGTTAGTGAATGTGTGTCTGTGTGTGTATGAGTGTGTGCAGGTAATGTGGCACTTGGCTAAAATGGCGTGTGAAATTTTATGCGAAATGGCTTAAACAGTTCGTTTGCCGTTGTTGTTATTGTTTGTTGTTGCTACGATTTCTTTGGCACTTTAATAAAAGAAAAGATGAAGAAGAAGAAGCAGAAGCAGAAGAAAAAAATAACAACGATATGTTGAGTGACAGCATTTTTGTGGCAAGTTTGCCAAGTCGCAATGTTTGAGGTTGTTGGCAAATGTCGTTGTTGTTATTGTTATTGTAATTGTTGTTGTTGTTGCTGTTATTTCGCCTGCTGATGATGACATTTTTCGTGTGCACAAAGCAAATAATAATAATAAAACCAAAAAAAAAAAAAAAGAGAATCGGAAAATCGTTTGAAAGGTTTGGAAAATTGTATTTTTGCTGAGTGTGTTTGTCTGCAAGTACATTTCAACTATTCTTATATGTCGTTGGTCAATTTCATTTCAAGATTTTTATGCGATTGTCGTGTATCACATGTGCATGCTTTAGTTTTTATGTCTATGTGTTTCAAGAATCAAGAATTTTATTGAAATCTCACAAATAATTAGGCTAAAGAAAAACAATTAACAAATTTTTCTTCCTTAACTGAACGTATTCTGTTGGTTAAATTATTGCTTTTTAAACAATGAAAGAAAGCAAAATATTTTTAATTGAAATTCTCAGTTAATTTATAAATACATTTGATAAGTTTATTAAATGAAATTTGTTAATTTAGCCTTTAGCATGATTTTAATACGAATTTTCACAAAAGCTAATGAAACTTTAAATAAATGCTGTCAATACATTTCAATTATACAGAGAGACATACGCACATACATACATATCTACCAACAATGATAGCACTTAGCAAAATTATATGTTATTTGCCAGCTGGAAATTCTTTCTGTCTTGTTGCTCTTCCCCTCGCTTTCTTTCTTTATCATTATAACTCACGTGTTCATTCATTCATACACACACACACACATACACAGGAGGAATATAACATGTAGCAGCGCAAATATTCAATTAACAACAAAATAACAATTTACGCTTTGTTGCTTTTGGGTTTTTACCTTCGGTTTTCAGGCGAAGTGCGAAAACTGCAAACTGAAAATTTATTTCATTTTGACACCTGTTTTTCCTGTTGTGTTCTCATTTTTTGTTGTTTTTTTTTCTTTCGTTTTTTGATTCGTTACTGAAAGCAAATAAGTTTCATTGGAATTCGTTTGAATTCAAATACACAAAAACACTTACACACACATACACACACGGACACATACATGTGCGCTATTATTTTGTATTTATTTAGCATTTATTCGAAATGGTTTTTTTTTTTTGTCTGCTTGGTTGTCTGTGCGATGGTTTGACGCTTCTGTATGGGAAACGGATCGATGCGAGTCAAAGCATTGCCCACAACTGCGCAACCTGTCGTCGCTTAATTGAGTTGTTTTTGCCTTTGCCGGCACAAATAAATAACAAAAAAAAAAACAAAATTCATCAACATAGAATTTTCGTCACTGTTTTTGATGTTCCTGATGATGATGATTTTCACTGGCGTTGTCTGCCCGCCCTCCAGCATGGTCGTCTACATTATCGTTGCTGCTGTCATTTTACACTCAGCATAATTTTACTCGTAAAAATTGATTTTAATTGAATGTGTAAAAAGGGTTAAATGCTTGTGCGACCATGAATGTAAAATGTTTCAAAGATTAATTTAATTAATAAACAGAAACAGAAGCAGAAGCGGAAGTGGAAGTGATGATGACACACCCCGGACATACTCAGCATGGGCAGAACATGTGTCTGAGCATGCCTTATTGGTTGTCTGGCAACAAAACAGAGTCTAACCCAAAAAATTATAAACGAAAAATGTTAACGCCAACAAGGCGCGAGTCAAGCGCAGATTTTATTTAGTTGTGCATCTGACACTTTTGATTGAAGGCAAAACCATTAATTATGTAAAAATCGCATGTCATAACAGCTGCTCATATAGTACTTCCGTCTCAGTCTCATGCCGGTAGTAACAAAAAAAAACAACAATAGCAGCAGCGGCATCAACATCAGCATGAACATCAACGGCGTTTTCTTGTTGTTGTCGTTTAACAAATAGATTCAAGGTCATTTGGTAATTGGTGCTACCAAAGTGGGTAAATTGAAAGCTTTATGTGCGTATTAGAAGTGAATACTTAATGAAAGTGTTTGTCTGTATCTGTGTGTGTGTGTGTGTGTGTGTGATTTGCTGAAAGAGTGGTCATGCCGCTGCGTTGGTTTTTGTCTTATAGCACACATTGAGCTTGGGCTTGGGTTTGAGTTTGGTTTTCAACGCATTTGCATAGATTGCTTTCATCTTGCTTCATTGAGTTTTCCTTTTTCATTTATGTAAATGCGTGCGAAAACTGTGCCATCGACGACGATGATGACGAGTTGTTGCCCCATTCGTGCGTCGTTCTGTGCCCTTTTTGGTGAAGGCTTTTAGTGGGAAATTGTAGATTTATATTTAATGGCAGGCGTGTCACTCTCAATGAATGCATGAACGAATGAGGAAATGGCATCGGCATCGGCTTTGGCTTCGGCCTCGGCAAAGGCAACGGTAGCAGCTGCCTTGTCATCATGCTTAAAATTAGTTTAAAATAAATTGATCCAGGAAGTTGCCTTTTGGCCTTTCTTAAATTGTTGAGTGCTGGCGCTATAAATATTTTGTAATGCTATGTAAATTGCGCAATGGATTGGAGAGCAAGTGAAAGGTAAGTGCTACAAATAGGTGCGAAAATGAACGATTTTACTTTGATTTATTTGCAAGTTGCAAAATGATGAATAAAATTAGATTAAAAGCAAAAAAAAAAAGCGTTACAAGAAAGTAAAGCATACTTTTAAGCAGCTAAACAACTGAAATGAATGAAAAGTATTTTTATACAAATCTCGAAATTTTGTGCGCCTCATTTCTTTACTCACTGCCGCTGTAGTGCCTCATAATCCATCAAGAAGTTTTATCTCACGCTTACAAATTCCGCGTACAACGAAATACTTCAAATACTTTTACGCTTAACGCGCAATAAAAAAAAAAGGCAAAAGTTTTGTGCAAGAAAATGGCAAATAAAAACTTGGTCAAAACAACTTGAAACTAGTTTAGTCAAGCGAAAGCAAAGTAACAACAACAAGTGAAATATAGATTAGCGCTGCTAAAATGCACACATTTCAAACAAACAAAAGTCCTTATTATCCTTAGACGTGAATGCTTCGTATATGACCCACTTACGAAAGCAATAACAAATTTTATTGTTGACTTTAATTTCGTTGTTTGAGAAACTTTTGACGTCGTTTTTTCTTCTTCCTTTTTTGTTGTTGTTGATGTTGTTGTTATTGTTTGTATTCTTGTGCCATTTATGCGGTTGAAGAATGTCTATTATTGTTATTGTTGCTGTTGTTGTTACATCATGCTGATATGTAAGACTTCGTCCTGCACTCATGACATGCGCGTTTTTCAAAACAATACGGTGCTGTCCTGTGCCAGTCGTCAATGTTTCTAGAACCCTTCCTTTTTTCCACGACTTTCCATTGTATCTCATAAACATATATACAGTGGCGTCTAATCTGGACTTTCGCTTTTTGCAGTCGGCGCTCAAACTTAACTCAAACCAAGTAGACTTGAAGCGTTGTTTCTGTTCGTTCGTTCGTTCCGTTTGTTCATTTCGGTGTTTTGCGGTTTTATTGGTTTGCGTTTGCACATTCCATTTGCAAAATGATTGGAATTTATGCTTGCAGATTAGGACACGAAACGAAACAAAACAAAACACAAACACACTCTTAGAGCAACTGATAAAAAGTTGTCCTCTTCTTCTTCTTCTTGTCAAAGCATATTCTCGTCACTCTCTTCTAACTCACTTACACACTAGACCATTGTCCTGTCTGGTGTTTCAGTCATTGCAGTTTAGTCATTTCAGCATTATTGTGCGCTGTTTTGGCATTGTTTCACTTCTACGATTGTTTCTTTTTCAACATGTTCAAACAAGTCAGCTAAAATGACTTGCATGGAGCATTTTTACCTTTGCCGGAAAATATTCGCTCAGGCATGCTAAGCGTGTCGTTGTTCTTTGCTGATTTGCTTTTTGCTTGCTGTCTGTGTCTGTTTGGTTTTTCATGTTTCGGTTGATTGAAACCATTTTACGGTCAACGTCAAGTCTGCGTGTGTATTAAAATTGATTTTCACTTCACTTTTACTTTTAGCTTAAAGTCATTAACGCATAATGAAAATTGTCTAGTCTAGTCTTGGTTAATATAAGCATTCAGTTAAGTATACGACCGGTTGGCACACACACACAAACATACATACACACAAATTGTGTTCATTGAAACTTTGTCAATATTTTAATTTGCAAGAAATTTTGTAAACGAAAAGTTTACTAATTAATTTACACAGCCTTTGCACAAATTCAACCTTAGCACTGTTGGTTTTTTTGTACTATGTCAAATAAGAGCGAAAAAAAAAAAATTGGTTAAATGGTCAAAAAGCGTTAGAACGAGACAGAAGGTGTGGTGGTCTCAGTGAGCATTACAGATGTGCACCGTTGGTTTTCTTCAACGTCGTTACCGCACACAAAAGGGTTAAGCAAATATTGATGTAAAGTTTTGTTTCATATAGAAAAAAGCAGCACTAAAAAAAAGGAAAAAACTAAAAAAAAACAAAAAAACTACTGAGTTAACTACAATTTTTTTTTTTTTCTCTTTTATAGTATAAAATGTGTACATGCAAATATGGCAACGGGCAAGATAAACGAGAATGAGTAAAAGGCTGAGCGGTTGAGAATGACGCTGAGACAGAAGGCAGGCGATCAAGGGGGATCACTAAGGTTGACGGTTGGACGGTTGAGCTGGTTGGCCTGTGTGAATGAGTGAGCCAGTAAGTAAGTGAGTGGGACAAAGAGTCACTGAGTGAGTGAGTGAGTGCGGCTGCCAATTAATGTCCTTGTTAGGCAGTGGCCTGTAAAATTGGCTTAAAAAACTGTATGCATGCGAGTTTGTATATAAATATAAGTGTGTGTGTGTGTGACTACAATGAAGAGAACATAGTGAAAGAGAAAGAGGAAAAAAAAAAATATATGGAAAAAAGAAAAACATGAAAAATGTTACATTTGTATTTTTTTCGTCGTCATTGTCGTTGTTGTTGTCGCTGCCGCCATCGTTGGTCATAAGCAAATAATATTTTTTTTTTTATTTAATTTTTATTTATTTTTTAATGCTTTGACGTTGCTTAAATCAACGTTCAGCAACTTTGTTGAGTGTGCGCTGAGTTGCGCTGCTTGCATGTCCTTAGCTGTGAATGTGTATGTGTGTGTGAGTATGTGTGTGTTAGTTTTTGTTTTTATTTGCTTGTAATTCGTTTCTTAAAAGTTATGATTGCGTGACATTTAAAAAAAACGCTTGACTTAAAAACACACAAACACACACGCTCACATACACAGTCATTTAACACATCTTGAAGTGGCTAATGACGGCAGAGTGGAGAATCTTTTTTGGTTTATTTTATGCACTCAAAAAACGTAAAGGTTTGGTTTGGGTTAAGCACTTGTCTTGAGTATGTGTAATTTTTGCTATTATTTGGCTCATGCATTGTTGAAATGCCTGAAATATTCTTACAGGTTGGAACAATTGTTTTGTTGAATAAAATCATTAAACAAGTATTGAAATTCTGCAATGACAAGAATTTTAACATTCAATGATGTGAATTTTTTATGTTAAAAGATGTATGTTATTTAACTACATGAAGTATGCAACAAAATATGTTGGGTTGCTAAAGTTATGTAAAATTATTGAATTTCTTAACGCTTGTTTCTTTCAAACGACAAATATTTGTACTTTGTTATTAATAAAACATACTACAAAGTTAGAAATTAAATTATTACATTATTTTAATACTTCATGAAGAATTTCGTGTGTGTTTATTTT
This sequence comes from Phortica okadai, assembly GCA_034638295.1. Lineage (NCBI taxonomy): Eukaryota > Metazoa > Arthropoda > Insecta > Diptera > Drosophilidae > Phortica > Phortica okadai. Next base: position 6,178,223 of record CM067850.1, read on the forward strand.
TTTTATAATTCAAACTCTCTGTACCATCACTTGGAAGCAGTCTTAAAGTGTAATAAACAAAGTCTTTTGCACAGTTTTGAAAATCGTTGTTGTGCAATGATTTCAGCAAATTTAATTTATTTCATTGCAATCAACATAATTAACTTAAAATCAGTACACTTTTTCTTCTCTTTAGAGAAAATTTGTGACACAAATCTTCATTGAAAGTTGTACCGGCAAGCAAAAAAGCAAAAAAAAAACAACAACAAGTGTCGAAAATACTTTGTAATAGAAAGTTGAAAATTGTTCACAACGGAGGACGAAAAAAAAAGTGCAAATTTAACGCCATTTTTTACCAAGAAGACTTGCCTTTCTGGTATGTTTTTTTTTATGATTATTTTTTGCACACTTTGCTAATGCAAAAAGTTTTCTAATGAAAATTTCGCTGCCTGCTTTTAGGCTTTAACGCTGTGCGAGCGCACGAGCTTCATTTTGGTAGGTCGAATGTGTGCGCCGTAAAGAAATAATGTGTATAACGAAAGGGATAGGGAAGTGTGTTAGAGTGGTGGAGTGCTTATGGGAAATGACTTTGAAAAATTGTCAAGTGTAATTAGACGCCATGACTATAACGTTGAGAGTTTTTGAAAATGTGTAGCATACGCTCGGGGGGAGCGCCCATAATTACGAGCGTTTATTTGCAGCGTTCGTGTGACCGCAAGCGTTGCCGCTGAACTTTGCCGACGTGCTGATGTTGCGATTATAATGTAATCTGCTAGTCTTTTGTTGTTTTTTATTTTGTTGTTGTGAAGCGCGTCAACCTTTTTTTGACAAGATTTTTTTTTTGCTTGTTTTATGTATTGTTTGTAGGCTTATTAGTTGCACTACAAAAGCAACGTCACTTAAAAAAGGAAAATAAAAAAAGAGTAGCAAAAAATCCTTGTCTCGTTGTTGTTGACATTATCATTTTTTTTATTATTTTTTGTTTACTCTTTGACTTTTTTTTTGGTTTTTATTATTTTTGTTGTTGTCTACTTGCGTTTTTGCTTCATTCGCAGTTTCGTTGTGCAGCAGACAGAACAGAAAAGCTTGGCTTCAAGGCTTGTTTACATGCCACTGACAGGCGCTGACATAACTTGTGACAATGAACTCGCCTCAACTCAACCTGACTTGACTAAAGTCAAAACAGAAATGAAACAAATTGTGTTGAAATAAACTTTTAAAATAAACAAAGAGATGAGTTTTTATTGTGTTACATAACAAATTTAAATATTAAGCAAAAAGAAGAGATTTTTTAACCCCATCTAGTGTACATTGTGAAAAGTCTTAATTATTACTTTTAATATGCTTTGTGCGCTCAACTTGAACCTCTTCTGGCAACTCATTGCCGGAATGCAACACTTGTCAATCGCTTTGTGGACTGAAGTATTTTTTTTTTATTTCCACTTAAAAAAAAGAAGTTTTGCCTTTGATAATGTGAAGTTGCTAATTAATGTTAATCATACGCCATGCCGACAACACTTTGCAAGGTATTTTAAGTAGAATTTCTGTTGCCAATTTAAATGAATTGCGATGCTAATCTTTGTGGCATGCGACAACGACAACGTCAACGTCAACTGCTACGTCGCCAACGCTACAAAGGGAAATACAATAAAATGAAATAAAAGCAGGCAAAGCAAAGTGAAACTCTTAGCATGTAAAAATGCGATTATAGTCACATAATTAACATGGCGGCATGCGGTATGACGGACGAATGCATGCAACTGAATGTGGCAGAGTAATTTGCTTGCTTGAAGCATGCAGACATGAGAGGGAAAGTGTATTTAAAATCTAAGCAACAAGAAAGAAAAGAAAATATCAAAAAAAGACCTAAATTTCACTTGCTGCGCAATAATAATAAACACACAAGGACTAAGTGAAAGCGAACACGCAACAAGGAACTTAGGAAGCAAGCGGACGAACGAGCGATCAAGTGACGACTCAACTGACAAGCGAACGAATTAAGTTGAGGGAAATGAAAGGATTTAAGATACGAAAACGAAATTTTGAATCTTTTTTATTATTTCTAGTTTTAAGTTGACTTTAGTATTTCTGCTTGGTCGTGTCATTTAATGCTTAACTGTTGTATGTGCTCTATGACTTTGTGAAACATGGAATTTTTCAATTTTATTGTTTCTTTTTTGACAAATAAAAAAATAAAATAAAAATAAATGGAAGAAATGTATTTTGTGCCTATTTTGTGAGTAGTGTGAAGAAAAGTGAAAAACATGCAAAATTGACATAATTTTTAATTAAGTAAATATGTTGTGTATTTTTGCCAATTAAGTACAGTAGACATTTTAAACATTTTCATTGCTTAGTCGCCCACAAATATTGGCAAAATGCTGTTTTTCCTTTTTCTGTGTGCATTTTACATGGCGTATGCATGTTTTCGCTTGAATAATAAACAAGCCGAACAACATAATTTTAACACAAACAATGAACAAGAGGTCGTCGTGATGATGGCCTCGCCATAAAACACAAGCTCATCAAAATCATCGTCATTATCATCAATATCATCATCATCATTATCGACGACATCATAATCAACAATGGCAACAACATTATCAACATGCTAATCATCATGTTGGCACTCATCAACATGTTGTCATATACATTTGCATGCAAACAATGCATACTTTTAGGCATTAAGTTTGACTGTTTTAACACCACTGCCATTGCCACAGACACAGCCACACTTTGTCTTGTGTGTGGCACGTTGTTGGCTTTTCGGTTGCATACAATGACATTGCACACTGCACTTGCATATCTGTGTGTGTGTGCGTGTGTATGGTCCATGGTCGTTGACATTTATGATGTGTCACTCAACTGAGTGTTGACATTCATGTTCGTGTTCTATCATTTAGTGTCGAAAATTGCATCAACACTCGACCTGAACCCGAACCCAAAGCCGAAACAACAACCAAAGCAGACAAAGTGGAATGGCGAATGTCATGTTATAAAAACATAATAAAAAAGGATGCTAAGTTTATACTTTCTCACAATGCGTGCATGTGAATGTTTGTGTTTATGTGTGTATTTGTCTGTCCTTATTCTCTGTATGTGCTTGTGTCGGTGAATGCATTTGTTCATGTGTCACGCAGAGCATAACTGAACCGAACTGCACTCTGCTGAGCTTCGAATAGTAAATACAGAAAGTTAATAGACAAAACGCAGCGAGCGTAACATGTTCAAATTCGGGTCAGTGTGGCACAAACTAACGAACGTATAATCGAAAAATATAAAAAAAAAATTTTTCATGCGATAAAACAAACACTTTCGCCTTACTAATTTTTTTTGCAAGGTTATTATTTAGTTTATTTTATTAAATGATATTTTTTGTTTTAAGGAAAATAAGTACAATAAATAATTTAAGATTTTTTTTTTTAAATAATTGTCTGTAATTCAAAAATATTATGTGGAAGCTGCGAAGTAAAAACAAAATAATAATAATAAAAAAAAATATTTCTCTGACTTTGAATAAGAACTCTTTGTGATTTTTCATGCGTTTAAAAGCTACATTTTGCTCAACTGAGATACAAAATCTTTTCAAATACATTCAAACAAATACAAAACCACAAAATCCATGAACACCATAAATTCATTGTTGAGCATTACAAAAATCAGAAATGTTTCTACAAAATTACGTGAATCGCTAATCATTGTCGAACTGTAACTTGATGAATTGCGCTAATTTGATGAGAAAGGCAAATAAAAGCGTGCAGAAGGTGTCAAAGAATTTAACCAAAGCAAGCATGTAAGCATTTCGACGTACACGCCCTTACTGTATGGGCGTGAAGGCAAGCGCAGAAGCGTCGATGATGCCAACAAAAGTTTGAGTATAAAATCCAATTTACATATTTTAAACATAACAATAAACTCAATGAATTGTGACGCAATCAAATGCGCAATCACAGAGTGATGGCTGCAAATAAATAAAAAAGCAGAGTAAAAACAAGAAAGAAACGGAATGAAAACGTGGAAAAAGAATAAATATAGGATAGGGAAACGTATAAATACTATAAAATCGAAATAAACGATTTAACAAAGCGAGAAATTTCAGCACATGAAATAAGTATAAAAGAAAGACGAAAACAAAAGTAAAGATTTTTACATGCAGTCAAGAAAATCAAGTTAAGCCACTGCACACACACACACACACATACTAAGACAATTCGTCTTTGTGCTTGTAATAATGCACACTTCCTCGCACACACTCTTACACACATACATTTGAACACGCTTCATTTATACATTCATCAATCAGTTAACCAAGTGTAAATTTTTGCATTTGCTCAAACGTGAAATCAGCAACGAACGCAGAGAATGAAATCTATGAACAAAAAAAAAAAAACAAGAAAAAATGTTCAATGAAATTGAAATTTTTGTGGCAAGAGCGAACCAAAAAAATTCAACTTATGTTGTTGTTGTTTTCAGCTGCACATTGTTTTTGGCCTCAACTTTAAGGCCTACATTTTTCTGGCAGACCTAATTCGTTTTGAATTCCGTTGAGCGAGCGCACGGGCACTTCATTTATTGTATTTTATATTTGAAAAATGTTTATTGTGTCGGAAAGTATGCTATGCTATTTTTATAAACCGCACTTTGATTCATTCAGCTTATCAAAGCACAATGAGCAAATTTCTGTTTTTTTTTTTATTTTTTTTTGTTTCATGAAATTTTGCTATATTCAGCTTAATGATTTTTCATTTCTGCTTGTAAAGATTCATTGCTGGTTTGTTGAATATTAAATCGTTAATTTTTCACTTCAAACTTGGCTACTTGAAAATATTTTGGCGTTAATCGCATTAAATAATTTGTATGCATAATTTTAGGGTACCCTTAGAAAATGAAAATGGAGAAAAAAGTGAGTATGAAAATAAACCAAAATAGATTTCATCAAATTTATGGCGCTTAACTGCGCCACTTGAACTCGCGACCGTTTATGAGACATGAGAACAAAATTGTTATCACAAAACATTTGCCTAATATTTTAATTACAGTCAAAATGTGAAAAAGATAGCCAACACAGTAAATAAAACACGAATAGATATGTTTAAAAAATAGCAGGCCAGCAAAAAAATGGCAACGTTTCTAAGCACAAGTAGCACATTATGTACAATACTTGTAAATGGCATTTATTGTTTGGTGTTGGCCAAATGCATAAACATAAATATTATTTATGGCGACTGAGATTTCGTTTAATATTGCGTTAGAAAAATTGCCAAAATAAGCAACACGATAAACGAAAGCAAACATACAAACAACAGAAAGAGAGAGGTTGAGTAGTATGAGTGCCAAAGTAAGGAGATATAAATGTGTGTACAAATTTCGAGTAATCGAGGTCATTGTCTCAACTCTTGGTTAATATAAGTTGATTTTGTATTTTATATTCGTTACATGTACATTAATGACGAAGCGGTAATATTTTATTGCGACTGTTGCCGGCCAGACTTACAAAATATTCTATGTATGTGTGGCAAATCTGTGTCAATCTCAGTCAACATTTGACTAAGACTCAGACACCAACTGAGTATCAAATGAAATGCGTCGCATATCTTTAAGATTTGTGGTTGTCATAGCTGCCGAAATTACCAAAAACAAAACGAAATAAGCAAAGAAAAATTACGAAAAAAAAAAAGAAAAGAAAAAAATTAATGCTTTTGCGCATTATTAACAAGGCGTAACGATTCTAAGAAAATAGGCAAAAGACAAGATAGAAGCTGAAAAAGAAGAAGAACCCAACAACTAAGCAAGTTGGCAAAGTGAGTTGGTATAATTTTGTAATTAATTTGCCGCAACACGAATGTAATTTAATAAAGTCGAGACGAGTTGAGTTGAGTTTGCGTTTGCGTTAAGTATACGCCTTGTTGGCTGCTTATCAAGCCAAATAATTTATGTGTGCAATAGTATAGCATAATTTTGGGCTACGCACTATACTCATAGTCATCGCTCACTGCTCATTGCTCACTGCTCAACGCTAATTACAATGACACTCGAGTAAGTCTCACTAACGATGACTTAAATAAATCATTTTCATTACAAGCCAAGACAAATTTCACTTTGAAGCGCAAATGTGTTCGTACGCTTAATATTAAATTTGTTACAAAAAAAAAAAATAAAAAAATAAATAAACCACAACAAAAACAAACGACAAGTAAAATAAATGGTAAAAGAAAATCATAAAAATTCGCACCGGAAATGTATGCCAAAGTGAGCAACGCCAACGCATTTGATGCTCATTAATCAGTTTGCGCGTGAAAAGAAAGCACAGCAAAAGTCGTACGCCAAGTATCGTGCTCTTTCTAAGTGCGATGAGGTGGGGAGTAGGGACATATTTTGTGCTATTTACCACTAATAAGGCGCTCATAGACGTTAAATACAAATAACGTCATCAACATTATGTTCCTCTTTGCCATGCATTCATTGAGTACAAAATACAAAGAATGAAGAACGTCAAAGGAAAATGACTGCGATGTTGTCTACGACGATGTCTACGATGATCTATCATCGCAATCAGTGAAAGAGTGTATGTATGCGTTGGGTATGGAAAACTGTCGCATTTTGTACCGATTTAGACTTGTTTACTTGTCATTTTTAATATAATATGTATGTATGAATATGTAAGTGTGTATGTAAAAATGTAAATGTGTTAATGTATATTTTTTTGTTTTATAGCATGTTGTTTTTGTTTTGTTTCCTGCACTGGTTTCCACGACTCTCATAATAAGCGACGTACTTGCAAAAAAGTATTACGTATACGCCGCATGGTATTTGCGCCTTTAACGTTACTCATATTTCGTCTAAATGGCAACACTAATTCATCGCCGTTGCTTATTTGCTTGGTTTTTTTTCCCGACTCTCGACTGTCGGTTGCGGTAGGTGTTGATGGGCTTGTGAGTGTATATGTCAGTGTGTGTGTGTAATTTGCCTAGCAGTCCCAGACTTCCGTTTAATATGTCGTCATATGCTTAGAGCTCGACAATGAGTTCTATGCGCCTACGCACAGTCAACGTCGTCACATTGTGTTGACTGTATTGCTCGCCGCGCATCCTGTGGCGTTGGTAAGTCTAACAAACCACAAGTGTTTGCAAAACGGATTCATTCATTTTTGTTACTCAAGCATAAAAATAAATGTATGAATCTGTGCGCGGGCAAAAAAGATAAATAAAGAAGTTTGGTTTTTGTTTCATTCGTTTGGGAATTTGCTCAGTTTTTGGTATGCCCTACAGTGAAGCCTACAAAAGGTGTACCAATTTTTACGAAATATTTGAATTCTGCTATAAAGTTTACAGTTCTTAAAACTCTCTTATTGCACAGATGTAAAGAAATCAAAAATTTGACTTTTAAAAGCGAAGAAGACAAATTTTATCATTATCGACATCCCAAAAAAGTTGCGTATGCGTAAACACATTTTGATGTTATTCCTGTGTAAGAAGGCGGCGAGAAAGAGAAGGCAACGTCACGTCGCTTATGGCGGCTAAATCAAATGAAGCGTTTCATAATTTTTCACCAGGGAATTATTATTAGTCGTTGTCGTCGTCCTTCACTGCTACTGCTGCTGCTGTGCTGCCGACTTTGACGCCGCCGCTGAGCAGCTTTCGACATGGACGAACATCCTGTCGCTTCTGACCCGCCTTTCGTTGTTTTATGTTGACATTTCCGTTGCCGGTTTTCTTCACTCCAACTGCCTTAAGTTTGTTGTTGTATTTTATTTATTTTTGTTTTGTTTCGCAGCTTTCTTTTTATTTTCGGTTTGGTTGTCCTTTAGCGGATACCTAAAGGATTTTCAGCTGCTGGCGCATTTTGAATGCCTAATAAGGCAAATGCCGACGCATACACAAATTTACTCACACTCACACACACACACACAGATACATGTACACTTAAACAGATACTCGTAAATGTTTTCAATGACATTGGCATAAAAATATTTTGTATAATAAAATATATATATCCTTCTTCATGACTTCTTCTCTTATTTTTTTATATACTTTTTTAAGCCGTGCGCATTTGGCGGTTTCGCATGAAAAATTGCTACTTTTTCTCTCATTGCTGTACGCTTTTAACGCTTGCCACTTGTCAAGTGTGCGGCATGGCATGTTCAAGTACAAGTAGCTCGGCAGTCTGGCTGGTAGAGAGGCGCGCAGTGCGACCGGTTGGGCATGGCAGACCGTAATGATGGCACTTATGTCGTGACGAAATTATTTTCATATATATACGTATGATTTTGAACGTTTCGCCGCAATTTGACGTCAGTTTTGAAGGTGTTCGTGTTTCTATGTATATTTATACTCAATGCTTTTTTAGTAATTTGCGTGCGAAAATGTTTTGCTGCGTTCATTCACCAAGAAAAGAAAATCTACTAATTGGCAGCACATTATTTACGTATTTATTCGTTTTCGCATTCATAATTTCATTCATTTCCATTTTCAATTTTCTATATTCTATTTTTGGCTTTTTGTTAATTTGACGACGAAAATGTATTTTTTGGATAATTTTTTTTTCGCATTAATAGCTATGAAAATATCAATACTAATTTTTGCGTCACAAATTTGACATATTTTTTTTCATATTTATTTAATGAAACACGTTTGAAGTCGTGACTTGAGTAGTTGGCATGACATTTGAAATGATTTCTATTTTGGACTGCCGTACGTGCTTTGTACGTCAGTGTAACATAGGAGTTTCTTGTATTACTTTTATTTTTATTTTAATATTTGAATTAGTGTCATTCATTTATACAACATTCATTTATGAAACACTTTTGAAGTCAACACTTGCGTATTTAACATGGCATTTGACTGTCAATATTTCTGTTTCAAAAACTTGAAAAGTATTCTGCTCAATTTTTTGAAAGAGTCTTTCATATTTGAAAATTTCTAAAAGGCTTTTAGTTTTTATTTTTTTTTTTTATATGTGAAATACGCTAAAAGTTTATTGCGCTGCCTCTTTCGCATCGTTTGTGCGCTAACCCAATTGCCATTAACACACACGACGTGAGTAACACTTTGTGCAGCAACAGCATATTCAATTATGAACGCGACACATGAACTTCATGTAACACGCACTCATTGACAGACAGCCACGACAGTCAAAGTGGCTCAGCCTGACGGACTGACAGAATGACTCACTGGCACGCTGAGTCTGTCGCTGACATTGCTCTCACGAGAAATTAAATGACACTTTGGGATTTGATTAACTGCTTCCGCCGTGCGTCATCAAAATCGTTTTTAGACAAGTTTTTCAAACGGTGTGTGTGTGTTTTTTAACGATTTTTTTTTCCAGTTTGTTTTTCAACTTTTAGAAAAGTGCCTGCAAGGCGACTACTCAATAAAACTCATTAGTGCTATTTTGTGTGCTCAACATGAAGCACGCAAATCGACGGACGGAGGACTCGACAACGAGTACGACAATGTTGTTGGCTCTTGGTGTCGTTGTTGTTGCCATTGCCGTTGATGTTGCTCCTGTTTGGCATACGAATTGCATTTCGCAGCATTTAAGGTCTGAGGCCATGCCATTGCTTTGCCTTGGCAATTAACACGATCAGCCAAGAGTTGACTTTGGCAATTGATTGCAGGCATTCGAAGGCAAGCGAAGGCATTTCAATGAGGCTAAGGCATTGTGAGTGAGTTGCCAAGCTTCAATAGCAGCAACAGCAACACCATCATCATCAACACCAACAACAGCGGCAGAAAGTGTCGATAAAAATTTATTGCAAACTGATTTGAAAGTCAATTATCCTTGTGCCATCTACAAAGGACTATGGACCATTGACAGCGGCATGGCATACCAACTTATGCTGACTCGTGGGCGAGTGTAACAGAGAGACAGAGCGAGAATGAGAGTGTGTGGGAGAAAGAGGTGAATGCCCAAAAGTGCAAATGACTTTTCTATGCAAAATGCCATTTGTATTTTTTTTGCCTCTTTGCTTAGCATCGAACCGAACCGAACTGAACTGAACTGAATGGCATATCCTATTAGGTATTTTGCACTGTTAGTCGTGCTAATGCTTAACATGAATTACCAAACGGAAATAGTCACTAACATTTCCGTTTACTGCAGACTAATGAAGACATTTTTATTGGCAGCATCGAATACGTTGAGCAATTTTTTTGTTGATTTCATCGCTGTCTCTTTCTTACATATGTAAATCCAGTCAAGAATGAGTCAGACTGTTTATATGAGTGAGTATGTGTGCTTGGGTGAGTGTTTTGATTGGCTTCGTTGCATGAAGTGCGGCTCATTAGTGACAGTCTATGTACATGTTGTTTTTTTTATTTTTTTTTTATTTAAATTGTAATGAAAAACCAAAAAACTATAATTTCCGTGTGTCTAAATGACTAACTGTCTGTCTGTGTGTCTGTGTGTGAGTGTGTTTGCCTTCTGCACTTGATTATTATTGAGTGCCTCTCAGCATTTCGATATGACTTGTCTGTTGTTAATGAGTTTAGTACGCGAAATTTAATTTGAATTGGTAATGCACAAATGCCATGCACATTGAATTATGCCTTGATATTTGACTCAATTAGGCTTGTCGAGGTTATTATTGAATGCTTGTTGATTTAATCAAGAGTCAACGACTTTGGCTGCTGAATTCGAAAGTCAGCATCAAATGTGCCTTTTTGACTTAAAATGCATGATTGGAAAACAAAATTATAAAAATATCAACAATCAACTTATTACAATAAACAAACAAACAAACAGAATGAAAGCGACACATGTCGCTTTCGCTTAAAACAACACACACAACAAAAACGCATTAAATCTGTAAATATTTTTATACACTTTTCTTTAAGTTATAAAAAAACAAAATAAAATTGAAGCAAAAAAGCTAAATAAAACAAAAAAAAAAAAAACGCTCAATTATTTCGTGCGTTTACCTTTCGCAATTGCGGCGAGACAAGAGTGTAAAAAATGAGACAATGAAAAAAAAACAAAAGCACAAAAAAAGTGAATAAATAAAAATTTAATGAAAATATTTCGCGTTTAATTTAATTTTATGGTTCCCTAAAGAATACAACAACAGCTACAGCAAAAGCAGCAGCAGCAGCAACAACAACAACAACAACAATGCAAAGCAAAGCGAACAATAAAATTTTCACAATTGTTCCCCGAGCACGTTTTTAGCAGCTTCATTGTTGAGACAACTTGATGAATGCGCGCAATAATGTCACAACATAATCACAATTACGCCTAAAACTATGCAGCACACCAACAAATATTTAATAATAAATCAAGCGCATATAATAAATTACAATAACAGCAACAAGAACAACAACAATACAAAGATAAACGCGCACTCAAATGAAGAAGACAACAATTGTAATAATTTTAAGTGCAACGCAATGAAGACTGAAGGCACGACACATAAGAAAGCCGTAGCAGCAAATGTTGCCGTAAGGTCACATGAGACCATCAACTGTGAATTGCTACAAAACAATTCTACCTACGCACACGCACACACATACACCCACACGACTTGCTAGCAAAGTTACACTCTTCAATACCTGATGATGATAATGATAATGATGATGGCGCTCACACTTCGAAGTCGATTTGCGGCAAATGAAAGAAAAATATCTACAAGATGAAAAAACAATATGTACACAAGTCAATTTCTTATTACTCACACTTACAACACTTACACTCTCACTTTAACACACACACGCAGTAATTTGCATCGTTCGGTCTGTAATGTGTGCGCACACAAACTCATTTTACATAAATTTTTAATAGCCTTGCATACTTTTAGGCTACCATAATGAAAATTACCACAAAAATTTAATTTAAATTATTGCTAAGTAAATAAATGACAAACATGCACAACAACATGCTCTCTCACACACACTAACATACATATACACACACACAGATACTGTTACTTGTGTCCAATTATTGTTCATGCGCCCAAAATTAGCTGAAATTTTACAATAACAAAAATAATAAAAGAGAAAAACAAAGAACAATTCTTCGCAATATGCCTAACGACAATAACGTGCATAAATGCTTTAACTTTCATTGCGTTTGGTCATATGCCCACTCACTCACCCATGCACACGCACCCGAGAGACAATCACATTATAATGACCATATTAAAGATTTAGCAACAAAAGTTTTATTAGCGTCGCTTACGGATAAAATCAGCAATCAATTTGGTCACTGAACCTGAGTGGTTTTGGCCAAATGTATGAGTTTATTGCTTGCGGTTTGACTCAAGCTCATTCAAATTCTTGGTTGCTCAATTTCTACGGTTCGCACGCGTGGATCAAGATAGGTAGACAGGTACTTTAAGTGAAATTGTACTTAAAAAATTTTTAATTTAGTCAGGCATGCTTGAGCTTAAGAGTATGCAACATTTATTTATGAGTCATTTGCGCACGCAAATTTTAGATAAAAGAGAACTATTTTTGATTTTTTTTTTTTTAAATCACACATGTAAATTGTAATGCTATCTTCCTTAAGTAAATGACAAAAGGCAAAGGAATTGACAGGCTTGCTCAATGGGTTTGTGGTTGTTGGCTTGTTGCTCGAATTCATTTTGTAGCACGTTCTAAAACTGATCAGTTTAAATGCCATTAAAAATAATTGTTTGTTTAGCATTTTGGCAAAAGTTGTCTTCAAAATGACACACACACACAAACACAAATATGTTTGCATTTTGTGTAAAGCGGCAAACAACAAATGCAAAACAACAACGTGCAACAACTGAACAGGAAAACAAGTTGTCCACATGACTTCTCTGCAAAGCATTTACATATCAGCTTGTTTTCATATGTGCGTGTGTATGTATGTATGGAAATATTCTCATTTGGTGCTCAGTTCAGTTTGTGTGTGTCTGACATGTGCTTGTATGTGTAAATTTGCCTTTATATTTATGCGCAATTATTGCTGCTTAATTAAGCCAATATCAGAGCAATTTGTGCTGCAGTTGCTCTTAATTGATCTTGTTCCTGTTGTACGTTGTAGTTGTCGTTTCTGTTATTTGTGTTGTTGTGTTTTTTTTTTGGTTTGTCATGTTCTAGTATTATTGCATTTGTTGTTGTTATAGTGTGTTATTGCTGTTGAAATGATTAAGCTGACAGAATGACCAGACACCTGCTAATTGTTTTGCTCTTTTTTTTTGTATGTGAAATGACCAAAGTGTTTTAGCGAGAGTGTGAAGAGAAGATAATGTTAATTATATTATGCTTAAATACATTAATAATTCTTAAATATTTTTTTTCTATTGACAAAGTATTAAAATAGCTATAAAAACATTAAGCATACGACATGTATACAATAATTTGTATTTGTCTAATGATTTTATGCAAGGCAACAACATTAATTACGTGTAAACAATTTCTAAACAATCTTTTAGTCATCAAGGTTTATTAAAAAGGCTTAAATAACATTAATTATACGTCATGTAAGCGCATTGTGCTATCGGACTTTTCCTATCTTACACACTTACACTCACACACATACATACCCATACATGCACACTCTTGCTCAGTTGTTTTTACCACTCCAAGAAGCTTTCAATTAGTCAAACGCAACTTGTATGCAAAAGCTGACAAGCTACTTGACATTAATTACGCATAAGTCGCGTTTTCCTTTTTATTTTCATTATACGCAAGTATGAGCATTACAAAAAAAAAAAAAAAAACAAAAATGAAAATGGAAAAAATATGGTAAAAAGGTTAGGAAGTTAGTTGAGTGCCACTTGAGAATTTGTCAGCGTGTAAAAATATTTCAACGTACTTGGCACTTTTTCTACTTGGCGACTACTTGAACATTGAAATATATTAAGACATATCTGCGCTAAGCAGCATAAATCTGACATGCTTCGACCTCGCAACCCATGACAACAACGACGACCCTACGAGACAAGGAACCAAGCGCAACGCTTTACTTCAAAAGCTGCTTAACCCATTAAAATGCTATGCATCATGGTGCCAAAAATAAAATAAAAGCGGCACAAATATGTTCACACTAACGCTGAGGCAGCAACATAGAATGGCTGAAGGTGTGGGGGGGGGGCATTAGGAAAGCAGCAGAAAATTTGCTGTCGTTGCACACTTAAATTATATGCTTTCATATACTCAGTTTTCCTTTTTGGATCTTGTGCCTTTCACTTCACTACACTTCCGTTGGCTTGCCTTTGCTTTGAATTCGTTTTAGTTTAGTACGAGTTGTTCATTGTCCGCGACAGACAATAGTCATAAATTTGGGTGTGGCACAGGCCAAAAAAATGGGCGTGCCTGTGCCACCACCGATGCTAACTGTGAGCGAGCGTCGACAACATTTTGGCACATATTCAACTAATAATTTTGTATATTTTACCTTTTTCTTATACAGTGAGCACAATAATTTTTTTCTTCGCGTGATTTCTTTGCTTTGAAGTACGAGTACTTGCTTTAATCTTGCTAGAGTATATTGACTTTATCATGAAGTATGTAACGTAGAAAAAGGAGACATATGCGACCAAAAATATATTGCTGTATCATGTATTTAGTTGCAGTGGAGTCTTATAAGAATCGGTAAAAAGAACATGGCAAATTTGGCTCATAGATGTATTATAGACTTTTAAGCGTATATAAGTTTCGGCAAAGTCAAAAATAACGTTTTTATTTTTCCTTGATTCGTTGTTTCCTAATATGTATATGTCTCTGTGTGTGTTTGAAAAAAAAAAAATATAAGAAGCTATGTTTCTTTCAAGTGTTGATGCTGCTGCTGTTGCTGTATTTGATGCTACTTACGAGTGTAGCATAACAATGGGCGCCTAACATAGCTGCCCAAGATATTCAAGTCTTTTGCAGTAAATTGCGCTTTGTGCATACTTTAATGCACACATACACATAAACATACATATATGCCAGGTAAGCGTATTGCATGCACCATGGCATTTTGCTACAGCTTTGGCAATAGCACAGTCGTTCGTATGGTTTGTCGGTCTGTCATTTGGTTGGCCGCACTTGAAGACAGCAAAAGTTGAGTTGAACACGCACTCAGTGCACTTTTCGCCAAGTACGAATCCTTTGCTAATTTCGTTCTACTTTAGTTGGACCATTCTTTGCCCGTATACGAAATGTTCTTACACATACATGTTGAAAGTGTTCAAGTCTTTGCTGATGTTGAAAACTATGCAATGTGCTTAAGTAGAGCTACTTTTGACTTGTGTTTGGTAGTTGTGCACTTTGGCTGCCTTCTGCCTTTGCTCTGCATTTCTTCCTGGTGGTTTTAACTGCTTATTTTTGTGAGTCAAAAGCTCAAGAATATGCTGAAGAGATTTAGAATCGTCTGTGTTTTGGCATCTATTTTTGATGTAAGTCGGTTGGCGTTTGAGTGATATGATGTGTGTTATGCAGTATGCATTGGGAGGTCTGGTCTCATGTATTTAAATAGAGTGTGTGAAATAGGAAAAGAGTAATTGGAAAACAAGACTTTGTTACTTAGGAATAGGTAAAAAAAAGAGAGGAGTGCAAGCGTGTCTGGGATCGTGGAATTAATAATAATAATTTCCTCTGTCTTCTGTTTTATAAAGTTTTTTAGGTCATCATATTTGATAAAGTCAGTTGTCTTTTTATAAGTGTTGATACTCTTTCCTTTTTATGAGACATGCTCGTTAACAATTCAGTTTCTTTTCTCCAAGCTCATTTATAAGTCCATTTCAAGCGTACTATTTATCATATTCATCGCTCTTCATTTATCAACTGATTTAATCATAATTTAACTCATATTTCTTTACCGTTGCATAACAGGGACGGCGAGAAAGCATAGTGTTTGAAAACAATAAAAAGCAAATTTAAAGTTCATTGCCATGGGTGTACACGAAAACAATTTAAGGAATTTGTATGCCCCACGTGGCATGTGTGTTGCGCTCACTTGTAATTTTTATGCACACAAATATTTTTTTTGTTGTTCTCCATTTTTTTTTTTGTATTTTATTTTTGTTTTCTTGCATTGCTAGTGGCGTATGAAACAAAAGCACAGAGCAATTTTTATTTTCATGAAAAATATTTGCAACAACAATAAAAATACAAAAAAAATAACAAAACACAAACAAAAAGAAAAATATTCTTATTTCACTCAAAATTTGTATCTTTCGTTGTGTGTGTGTGTGTGTGTGGGGGGTAATGCATTTCGTTGCAACAATGAAAACGTTTTACTACGTGCAACATACAAAACCGACACATGCCACGGCACTGGTGGCGGCAGCGGCGGCGGCGGTGTCAGCATTGAAACGGAAGCTGTAAGCCCAACTTCCGTTATAGCAATGAATGTGAGTGTGTTTGCCGCTTTGCGTTTGCGTGTTTCATTGTTCATGTCTATGCGTGTTTGTGTGTTGGTGTTTGTATTTGTGCAGGTTTCATGCGCCATTGTTGTCTGCCACATGCACTTGCCAAAGCGAAGAAAAGAAAAGACGTAAATTGTTTGTGGCAAGAAACGCGGCAGCTCTGAATCACAACCAATAAACGATGACGACGAGAAACGCTGAAACCAACTAAAAAATGCAAAGCATATGAAAAGAAAATTCAACAAAAATTGCAAACGAACGATTTATGTGCTTTTGTTTTTTTTTATTCTATTTTTTTTGTGGTAACTTTTCTTAGGCACAGCTTGAAGTTTCATGAAGCTGTGCAGTTTGGTCGCTAAGCATGTGCAACATGCGCATTCGGTTTATTTGAAAATAATGCAAAGACCATTATTTATAGACGCATTATGCTGAAGCTGAAGCTGCAGCTGAAGATGCAGAAAAGCGGTCAGGCTAAATTGAAAAAAAGAAACCAAGAAAAGCAAGCAAAACAACAATGAGAAGAAAGCAAAAATAAATGCATTTGAGGCACAACTTTTAGTGGCTTTTTCATCGAAGAATGTTTTGGTCTTGTGGTTGTCGAATTGTGCTTCAGACGCAATCAATTGCAAACCGAATCAAAGCCATAAACTCAAAATGTGCAGAAATGTATCCGTTATTGCTGCAACACTCTGCATTCAAAATATTTGCAGTTCAAGTGGTCTAAGCACTTTACTTCGAATCGGAAGTTGCCACAGACGCAAACGCAGACAGAGACACAGCGGTGCAATGCTGTTTACGGGAAACCATTGAATATGCCAGCATTGGGCGTGTTTATTTATTGCAAATGAGTGGGGAGAGAGAGAAGGGAAGACGTTAAGTATACGATTGTTTAGTAAGAGGAACATTGGCCAATTAAATTGACTTGCACATAGTTGCGGCTATTTGGAATCCGTTGTGCTTATTGTTCTTTTTAACCCACCGAACCACAAAAAGAAAAAGAATGGCTTAATATTTTTATTAACTCTTGGAAAGGATAGTTTAGTAAATAAATATACTGTTTAGTTAGGCTGTAAAATATTTAGTAATGTGTGAAGCAAAAGTTAGGTTTAATGACCGAAAATACTGTAGGATCGATTCCGGATGTGCTTATCTCGAGTCACTTGAAAAATCCATGGGCATCTAGCAAAAGCAACCAATGCAATGGTCCTACAAGTTCAGCGCTAGTCAAAGAAATATAATTTAAGCAAAAAACTATATAAATATAATTTAAGTTAAAACTGCCAAAACTTTTTGATTACAAATTCGGTGTATCAAAATTGACCTCGAGCCTGCTAATCATTATTGAAAAAACCTCCATCTTATATGATTAGTACGATTCGAAAGGTAGAGTGCGGTCATCTAGTGTATTCTAATGTGTGATAATGTTACTATATATGAGAAAAATCAGTTATTATCAGCAGACGAAGCATTTGCCTGTTACTTAAATAAATAGTAAATGTCAGGAAATAAAGATGTGCCACAAACCGCAATGCAAGCAGAAAACAGCTGTTGCTTCCGTGTGTATCTTCCTAACTGTAATTGTGAACGAATGAATGAATGTATCTGTCTGTCTGTCTGTCTGTTTACTTCGCTCTCTTTCTTTCATTGTTTGTCTGTATGTGCGTGGGTGTGTGAACCGCACAATATCTCGTTGGCGATTTATAAACAAGCAGCCATATTTTGTTAGCACTTAGTTGTGTTTGTGTGGGCGTATATGTGTAACAGTTGTCATTGTGTTGTCTGTGTGTTTGAGCGCCTCATGCGTGTAAATAAATTTGAAAACGTACTGAGCTAAGTTGAGCTGAGCGTTCAGCGCTGAGAGTTGAGTTGAACAGGCACGATTATTAATGCCCACACAACAGCTTTTCATATTGTACAATAAACAACACATTGCACACGCGTTCTTGTCAGTTTATATGTTTGTGCATGTCTGTGTGTGGGTGTAATGTGAGTGTATATGTGTGTGTATTTAGAAAATCCTGACACAGATTTAAACGCTCGCACACACTTAAAGCAAGTTCTAGGCAAACAAATGGCATAAAATACCGATAGAGGAAAGTACAGATACACTGCAAGACAGACAGTTGGACAGACAGACAGATAGACAGTAATAGAGTAAGTATACAAACAGCTGACGCAGTGTTTTGTAAATTTTCACAAGCACGCGGCTTCGATTTCATTTCCGTTGAGTTTGCTTGCGAATTTTATCAGTTACTTTCTCCCTTGTTGTTGCTGCTGTTGAGAAATGTGTACGAGTACAAAGTCGTTTGTATCTTTCATGCGCTTTCGTTTGTATCGTACAGGCAGGCAGGCAGGCGTGTATGTGTTAAGGACAACAGGTGTTTATGCTTTTGTTTTTAATTAAAAGCAATTTACAATCTTGCTTTCGTTCATTTTGCCTAATGAAAGTGTAATAAAGTAACAACACCAGCGTCGAACAAGAAGAAGAATAATATAAAAAAAAAAATAAAAAAATCAACCAAACGACGAGCACAGATTACAATGTAGCATGCTTTTAGGCATTTTTCGCAAGCGTACACGTGCCATATTGTTTGGCGTTGAAATTGTATCCGGTCTTTGTATTTGCCAACGATATGTTGCTGAATAGTTTTTTTTACGCGTGCCAACACAATTTATCTTATTTAGCTAAAGATACTTTTGTTGCCTTTGCCTTTGCCTTCACTGATTTGATTTCATAATTAATCGTTTTGTGTTTTTGTTATTTGATCGGCTTATAAATTATTTTTTACTTTCCTCATATTTGAGTAGAGTTAAGAATTAAGTTAAGCTGCTACGTTCATTGAACTTTAAATGTTTAGCTAACATAACCACAAAATGTCAGCGACCTAAGGCGACTTAAGTCACGCATACTTACACAATAACGCATATTGTTCTGACACGTCGTTTTACAGTTTACATGCGCACATGTGTGCCTGTGTGTGTGTGTGTGTGTGTGTGTGGTCTTAGTTTAGTTAGTGGCTTTCAGACATGTTCTTTTGCTTTACTTTTCTCTCTCCCTCTCGTTCTAGCTCAACACAAAACAAATTTTGCGACGTGCAACAAATTTCAAATGCGTTTCAACCAAAAGACGTTGAAAAATTGTCGAAGCAATGCTAAAATGCATAAGTAGCTGAGGTCGTTTCTTTTCGTTTTGTTTTTTTGCTTAGAAAAACATTTTTTTTTTAAGTTTATTTTTTTTATTTTATTTTTATGTTTTTCTTGACGCGTTTCAGTCACATTTGTGCACGATTCTTGTTCCATGTGTTGTTTTTTTACATTTTATATTTTATTTTTTGTTATTATTGTTTTTATTTTTTTGCGAAATATGACAGAACAGAACAGCTGCACGTCGCTTACAAAATGCATGCTTTGTGCGGTAATTCTAGGGCGCTTTAGACGCGTAAAGTTCATTGGTGTCAGCAATGTGCATATGTGAAGGCCAGCAGCGCCGCATACATAAATCTGTATTCACAAATGCTGCGACATTGTTCCTCTCCTTATTTGCTTTAAGTTTTAACATATTTGTCCTTTTAGTTTTTTAGGCACTTGTTCAAATACTTTTGAACAATTTTTTGTGATTGCTTATGGTATAAAAATCATCATAGTTGCATTTATAGCACTAAACGATTGTAAAAAACTTTCCAAAAGCATTTATTTACACGAACTGATAATGATTCATGAGTTTTATGCTGAGTTGCCTTATGTTCCCAAATGATCCTGTGAAACATAGCAGTATTTAATATTGTTTATTTTTTGATTTTTAAAAATCTTGTACTAATTTGCTTTTTTTATGGAGCAAACTTTATATGTAGCATCATACCTTCATTTAAACCAAATGAACTTGTTCCGAGGTCACCTAAAAGAGTATACTTTTCTCAGAAATCATAAGTCAATGTTCCCATCAATAATATAAGCTCTTTTATTAAATTTAAAATCAACTTCATTCGCTCGGCGCATCTCAATGTAAATTGACTGGGCCTTTGTCTTTGTCTCTGTCTGAGTCGAAGTCTGCCTACGAAGCACATTATGGTGCCATTAAATTTGTAAGTCAAGCATTCAATATTGGCCCAACAATGATAAACAGGCACGAATCGCTTACTCACTTTGTATGTGTGTTCTTAGTAGTCATGCAAACGAGCACATTTTCTTTCAGTTCTCATTTTTGTTTTTTTTTATTTATTTTATTTTTGGTTTTCATTTTGTTTTGTCGCTTCTGTTATTATTGCATACAGATATGCAATTTTGCATATGTACTTATATCCCAGAGACATGAAAAGGATCAATTGTGGCTAAACGAATTGCATACGAATGGGCGCTGAACAGAGCAAAGTACAGTTCAGTTCAGTTTAAAGAAGAGTGTGTGTGTGAGAGACAGAGAGAGAGAAAGAGAGAGAGAGAAGATGTGGCATAAAGTAAAGTTGGAGAATAAAGGCAAATGGCGAAGGCAACGACAGCGACAAAAGTAATCCTGGATTTGCATTTTATCGAAATGCGGCTTCATTTATGCGTGTATGTATGTGTATGTGTGCGCAACACAGAAGGTCTTACACACACACACACACACACATGTGTACAAAAATCGCGTGTCACTCATGCAGATAGTCAGTCATGTTTGCTCGTATTGGCGCCTGTGAGCGTATACGCTATTTTTTTTCGCCTTTGTCGTTGTTGTTTTTGTTGTTATTGTACACGCTATTGTAAGTAGTCGGTAGTTGGTAGTCATTTGCATGCGTCGCGTATTTGTCCTGACAACATAAACTGTTTGTTATGCAATTGTAGTCGTACTTTTTCACTCTTCGTCTCTTTGTTTGCACATTCACATGCGTTCGTTCGTTCGTTTGCTTGTTTGTTTGTTGTAGAAGCTTCTTTACAAGTGTTAGTGTGTGTGTGTGTGTGTGTATGTGTCATGCAGCTTATTCATATTACATAAACTAACTGTTTCTTGCGTAACGAATTGAAATTGCTCGGCAAGCGAGACAAATATGCACAGAAAAGAGAACTAACAACAACAAAAAAAAATAGAAAAAGAAATGGTAAAGAAAACAATCAAACAAACAAAGTGACAGCAAGGACCAAGGATCAGCTGGCTTTGTTTTTTATTTTTGTTCATCGCTTTGCTCCATTTTTTGTGTATTTTTGTTTGAAAAATGAATGCTTAGTTTCTTGGAAGCACGCCCTGCAAAAATAAAAAAAAATAAAAAACAAATTCACTAACTCACGCACACGTTCTGTCACCATTTTTCTACTATCTTATTTCTTTTAGTCTCTCTTTCATATTTAATACTGCAGTGTAGTGTTACTGAAGTGTTTGCTAATGTCCTTGATGCTGACATTTGTAGTCAAATTGCACTATAAATGAGATTATTATGGAAATGGGAAACTAAAAGAAGGTTAAAATGCGTTGCTTTTTCATGGCTGTTTGTTTGTTTGTTGCTCTGTCTCTGTCTGTCCCTGTCAGGCAGCTGCTAAGCTGTGAAAGTGCGTTTCGAGTGGTTGCAGTGCGACATAAAAGGGTCAACAGTATGCGCTGCGCAACGCTTAAAAGAGCAATTGTCGATGAGCAGGAAGAACGACAAACAGGAACAAGATTGCAAAAAAAGTAAGGTGGGAATACGAAAGATGCTCTTACCTTGCAGAGCAATAATGTAAAGCGTTGGCAAGTGTTCTTGCCTTGCTTCTGTGAATTTCAATTTAACAGCGCAAATCATGGAAAATAGCCAAGGATGCTTGAAAAATGCTTAATAGCTAAAAATAAAAAAAAAATTATTTTTATTAGAAAAGCATTCTTCAAAATAATTTCTAATACCAAATTTAATATTATTATCTTCTTCATTGTGTTGCTTTTTGTTTAGCACCAGCCTAAAAGTATGCCACACAAAAGTTTTTTCTTGCATTTGCAATTTGTACAATATTTAAAGCATAATTTTCGGCAGCTAAGATTTATAGTACGTACAAATGAAACGATTCGAAATCTTAACTGCTGCGATTTTATATCTTCATGCGTACTTTTAGTTTGCGCAACGCAAAGATTTGTATTTTTATGGCTTCCTAAAGACAAATGCTAAAACTAGAGAAAATACAATAACTCAGCTTAGGCCAAACAATAAACCTAAATCAATTTGGCCACGAATGTCCTGTTCGACTTTGACAAAGTCCAAAACGAAAACAAAAATAAAAAAAAAGACAACAAAGAATAATAAAAAGAAAGACTTTGCCGAATTCGAATTTCAGAGCCATTTCCACTTTTATTATTACGAAATCGTCAACAACTTTATTTGTTTTCAATTGCAATATTTTGGCATTTTATTTGCGTCGCAATTTCTGGCCAGTCGGTCGCACTTTCTTTTTTTCTTCTTTCTTTTTGGTTTTGTCTTGTCGATTTCGATTTTTCGATTTTTTTTTGTTTTTTTGTTTTTGTGAGCTCTTTGTGTGATGCAATATATTAAGAGATATATTTTGTAAGTTACTACTTTTCTCCACTTTTATGAGCAACGCCAGCTTGGCTTAGAATTGATTTGTTGTTGTGCTTTATCATTGGTTGGTTGGTTGGCTTGTTGAGGCGTTTCTTAGATGAGTTAGTGAATGGTTCGATGGTTGAATGTTGAATCGTTGATTGTTTGTGTGTGTGTGTGAGTGAATGAGTGGTTGAGTGACTGTCTATCTGTCTGTCTGTCTGTCTTTATGCTTGGCTAAATGTCCTTCAAAGTTGTCATAGCAATCGAAAAAGAAAAATGTTGTCATCGTGGTTGTTGTTGTTGGTGTTGTCGTCGTCGTCAAAATTGAAAATAAAAAGGCGACATCTGTGCTGTCAACAAATAAATCAGCAGACAATTTCATTATTTGACAGTAAATGCGATAAACTGTGCCAAAATCGTGACAATGTGACCCGAACATAAGTGGTCGAATGTTCTGATAGTATTTCAAGTTTGATAGCACTAACGATGGACCAGGGGTGACATATGTTGATATAAGAAAAAAATGAAAACAATCAAAGAAGTTGAAAATAAATCTGCGTGGGTTGTTTAAACACTTTATGAATTGTTTACCAATTTCTGCATTGTTGTTTTTAAACCTGAGAGCAGTTTTTAACCCTCATGGGAAAATAATAATTGTTATAGACTTTTTTTTATAGGGTAAGTGTCCTTAGCTACTTACAAATATTTGAAGAACATTTCTACAATGACGAATAGTTATATGTCACAAATGAACATATGGCACATACGACAGTCTAATGTTTAATTGTTCTTATACTTGATCTACTGTGCATGTTAGATTGCTCTGTGTGACGTCTTGTGCTTTGTAACATAAGAGTATTAAAACTTTAATAGAAGGTATTGTGAGCAAGAAGTTTTTATTTAAATTTTTACTTCATACTTGTTGTTGTTGCAAATGCGTCGAACAAAAACTATTGCTTTTATCACATGCACTCAACACTTTTCTTATTTCTTAAATCTCCTTTTTTTCTGTTTTGTTTCTTTGTTGATTTAAGTCTTGAACAAGAAAAGCATAGTTAAGATTTATGTGACTTGTTTTTGCACAAATGCGCACACACACTTTGCCACTGTCAACTTTCAATTAGCAATTTTCGTATTTGTTGGTTTAATTGTGGTGCAAAAGTTGTGTCTGAAATCGTGTGCCAACGTTAGGCTTATGCAGTTGCTTTCTGATTGGCAAAGAAAGTTGCGTGGGAAAATAAAACTTATGTGCGCACATATGCAAATCTTTTGAGTGCTAAGAGTTGAAAGTTTTCACAATATTTTAGAGGCAGACGAAGTCGAAGACGAAGCAGAGTAGTAACAGCATAAAATTTCATTAAATATGCCGGCATATACATATACAAACACGCAGACACAGACACAATCAGACAGAGAGATATCGTGTGTAGGGCACACGTAATCGTAGCGACTTTTAGTTTTTGATTGTGGGAATCATGCATGAGTAAAGCAGTTACTTTTTTATGCAAGTTAACTGGCACAACTTTTACACGACTCGATTCAACTCAACTCGATATGACTCGACTTCTATGCATGCACACATGTGTGTGTGCGTGTGTACTCAATTCCGGAGGTTTTAGTTTAACAATTGCCGCAATTTATGTTGAAAAGTTTTTCAAGTTTTCCGCTGCGACGCACCCTCATCCGCTTGCACTCCTCTCCCACGCTTGGTGAAAAACGTTTGTGTTAATATAAAAAAGGCATACATTTCGAAGGTTAGCGATGGTTGGGCGGTGTTGAGGCGACGTGCAAATTCAAAGTGTAATAAATTTCAATGCTTCGTTTAATTAATGAAAACATATCTACTCATGCTGACAAAGATAACAAATGCTTTGTCATTATACTGTTTGTAGGCGTTCATACAAACTAATGCAAACAATCTAACTCTCACACACACATATATGTATATATATATACACACATAAATATAAATGTTTCCTGTGCTCATTCAATTTAACAAATATTGACACATGCTAATTTGAATAAACGCTT
The DNA here is from genome assembly GCA_034638295.1 of Phortica okadai. NCBI lineage: Eukaryota > Metazoa > Arthropoda > Insecta > Diptera > Drosophilidae > Phortica > Phortica okadai. The sequence goes on from CM067850.1 coordinate 6,203,042, forward strand.
TTCATTCATTCGTTCGTTCGTTCTTCATATTTGCTCATGAGCAAATCTTAATGAGCGTTAATTGTTTGTAAATGTGAAATTTAGCGTTTAAATGTATTTGTTGTCATAGCTTAAAAGATGCTTGAATAAAGTTACCGTCATAAGTTAACAAAGCATTTAAAGTGCGCAAACATAAATCATTACAACTTTATTTAATGGTTGAGCGAAGATTTTCGACCTTGAAGGTGCCATGCGACAGTAAGGACACAACACTCGCAACAATCAACAACAACAAAAAAAAAAAAAAAAGCACTGTACGCATCTGATGCTGATGGCCAACATAATGGCAGACTAATAACAATAATCGGCACTCTTTATTCGTGCGCCAATGAGACATAAAATGCTATAAGCAGTTGGAAAATTTATGTTCGCTCAACAAGGACAAGTCTGTGGCCAAGACATACATACATACATATATAGATGAAAAACATTGGCCAAATGGTCACACAAGGATAACGCAGTAATAATAATGGCATAAGAGCAGCAATGGCAGGACATTCGATACACACTTATGTCATCTTCTTAATATGAAAAATATGTTAAATTAATGACACATCACAACTCTTCGAAAGCGACAGAAGAAGTTGTCGCATTATAAAACATTAATGCCAAAGTTCACTTGTATGTGTGTGTGTGTGGGTTCTGTGTATCCTTTGGCCTGTTGTCTTAAATATTTAAAGTGCTTTTAGTTTAAATATGAAATAGTTTTCATTTAATTAAAAGAGCTTTGCAATCGACCATAGTGAGTCGTTCGTTCGGCTTGTTGTATGTGAGGTGTTTTGAAGTTTAAGTTTAGATACAAGATACATAAGTAGACATTTTTATGTTTTTCTTAATTGCTTAAGTGACTCTTGAGTTATCTTTGTGCATAGAAGAATATTAATTGTTTGATGCTACTTAAAAAAAGTGAGCTCATACCAAACTACTGAAGAAGCAGGTTCTTCGTTAACAAGAAGATAATTAAAATTTTTTTTTTGTTTGTGCACTTAACTTAAACAATTAAAAATGCAAAGTGTTCATGTGCAGCGCGATTTAAAACAGTCCACGTGCATTATGGCTCCTCATTTAAATTAACTTGTCGCAGTAAAATTTGTCGTAATTATTAATCGAACCGTGAGTCGCAAACGGTGACAAGGTTAACAAATTAATTTTGCGAAACAATTTTTATCGAACACGTGACGGAATACAAAAGATTGAGCATGTATTATTTTAAAGGGTGTTCCCAATTGCTAATATTATATATGTATATTCTTATCTGTAAGTAAGTGTATTTCGGTCAAGAAAAAAAAAATAATAATAATAGGATAGGATAAGTTCTTTAAATTAGTTAAATATTTGTAAAGATGAAAAAAAGTCTTATGTTACTCAGCACTAAAGGGCACATGCGGCAGCTGAGCTTTCAATGTCTTTTTTTATGTTTAATGCTAAAGTGCTGTATGTATTGTATGTCGCTATGCAACATGGGAGTTTATAATATTTGTCTATCTTACAATTTATTTTTGTTTTTGATTGCCAACATTCAAATATTTCCTGTATATGTTGGGACACCCTGTACTTAGTATGCAAAGAGCCGCAGTCGGTATGACATTTTAATGGAGTTATTAATATTGTTGCTTACGTTATATTACGTAACAGTTTGTGTCACTGTTGTTGTTGTTGCTCCTTCTTATGCATCTGCATATGCACACAGACAGCTTGGTGTTGCATCGCTTACACAAAAACACACATACATACACTCATATACATCATATCTTCATGCGTAAATTAATGCACAACACTGACAAATTTCACATTACTCGAGATAATTTTTTCAACCAAGAATTTTAAAATCCGTGGTATTTTTATTGCAAATTTTTTACGCATTGATATGTGTATATGTGTGTGTGTTTAAGCATCTGTATGTGTATATACTTATATTTGCATATCATCATTAAATTTTACGGAATATTGCGAAATGAAAACATTTTTTTAATACTTTTTTAAAGCACGATTCTGCCATGCAATTCTGCCACCGCATATGAAAAATAAAGGATTAAGAGCCTGTTTTGCTCTGCATAATTGTTGCGTAATGAAGTGAAGGATATGCGATATCGCTGGCTGATGCAAGTCCTTTTTGGTAAATGATTAAAAAAAAAAAAACAAAAAAATAATAAAAATATGAGTAAAGCGGAGAATAAAAGAAAAAAAAAAAAGAAATTATTAATTAAATTGGTTTATTCGTTGAGTTTCGCATTTAATGCAATGAAATTAATACATAAAAATTTGCTTGTTGGCCCAGTCAAAGGATTAAACGTTACATCAGCATGCATGTGTGTGTGTGTGTGTGTGTGTGTGTGAGTTCGTCCGTTGGCATTTTATGTACATTCAATTATATAATAATTGAATTTTTCAATCACTTTACTTCGTATTTAATGCTATTTTTCTTATCATTTAATATGACATGCACTTCAATTAAAATCAAGTGTGTAAGCGAGCAAGCAGCATGCAAAATAAAAGGCAAATATAAAGACAAAGACAAAGACAATTGAGCCAAGTCCTTGGCAACGCAAATTATTGATGTGCGCGCATATCCTTATTGCAGTCCGTTACTTCTGTTTGCCGTTGCCAACGTTGCCACCACAAGCGACTCCCCTGTGGCATTTAGTGAACTCTGGTCTTATTTGTTTGCCGTGTTGCCTTTGTTGCCTGCAAGCTGCTTTTTGTTGCAAGGCCAGCTTGTCTTTTACCTCATACTCGCCTTTAAGCTCTCTCCTTCTTTCCCTTTCTTACGCTGCTATTGTAATCCTTTGGGACAGTATCTTGGGTAACGCATAATGCAGTATTAAGTTCATGGCAAAACTTTCTCTTGCCAACGCTGCTGCCTTTTGCCACCACTTCTCCTTCGCTCCTCTGCCGTTGTCTGTTGTATGTGTCCGTGTTGTCGTCACAACGTAAAAGTTGTGAATTTCTGCAAGTTGGTCGTTCGGTCGTTGATTCGTTCATTTTCTTCTCATTGCCTTTTAGTTTACCATTGGGATGTGAAAAACCAATAATGATTTCCTCTTTGTCGAGCATGAACTGTCGAGTTCTAGCTTCAAGTTGATGGCTGGCTAGCTTCCTTGCTTCCTTTCTAGCTTGCTTGCTCTCTATAACTTGGAGTGCGAACAGACGACGATATGCAGCTGGGAATCAAATTGCCTTTGCTTCCTACTAACGATTCTTCTGTTTTTTTTTTTCAAAAGCTTTTTCTGCATTTACTTATTGTTGTTTTTGTTGCCAGTCAGTGGGATATCTTTGTCTTATAATGAAATTGTTCAAGTTCGCCTTCGACAATTTGTTTACAGAAATTATTAATGTGAAATTTGATTAGCCGCGCACAAAAGTCAACGCACAACCGTGTCCAAAGTCAGACATCATGATAGGGAAGCGGGTTGGGATAGTATGGAAAATGTTAGTAAAACGATTTCAACTTTTTTATGTTTCATCGAGTGCCACCTTCATTATACACTCAGTTGTTGATCGTGATGATGATGATGATTCTATAGATGCTGAAGAGTCTTGATTGAATGAAAATACATTTGCCATTGGATTGAGAAATAGAAAACGATAGTAGGAAATAACAAACAAAATGGTTTACATTTTTAATGCTTAATCAGCTTAAAATGCAATCTGTGTTTAGTATAAAAAACAAAAATGTAACTAATTGGATTTGTAGACGCAATACAAATGGTCATAATTTGGTTAAATAGGATTATCAACAGGAAGACGGCAAACAATCAACATGCGAATTGGGTCAAGTGAAGCTACTTAGAGTTGACGAGCCTCAGCAACCGTTGCTCAGATCAGTTGGAGAAAATTAAACTCAAGAATAAGACCAATAAGCCAATGAACAATAGTAAGGCAACTGAGCGTCTTAGTAAAAGCTTCTTTACAACTTCTTCTTCAGATAGTAAATACGGCTGTCTAGCATTAAAGCTTTGTACTCAAGTTTATTGTTGGCATGCCGTATGTGTTGTATGGCACAATGTTACATAGGAGATAATGATGTCTTATTTATATATTCTTCATTTTTAGAAGATTTGAGTCTTCAACTCTTCATTTACTTTTCATTGGCAAATCTTCACCGCAATTATGACACAGAAATCAAATCATTTATGTATTTTTGAACATCTTTTAATGCACTTAATACTATTCAATTTAAGTATCTTCATGAAAAATTCACTTTTTGTTAAAAAAATAAATTTTGAACAAAAAAATAAATATTTATTAATTAATTGATTTAACGAAAATCTTTCTGTCATGTAATTAATGTAAAAAAAGAATTGTTAAAATTACAACACAAAAAAAAAAAGTGGAATAATGTAAACATGTATTGAACAAAAATGTAATGCAGCAGATGCGATTTTATGTGTTAATACGGTTGTCGAAGCGTGTTTAATGTCATATAAAAACAACAGCGGCAGCAACAACTCAGACATGAGCAACATGTTTGCACTCAGCACCCCTGCACCCATATAACGGCACATGTTCACCGCCAAAGCATGAATAATGCCCAAAAGGCGAACACGCGTATGGACAAACAAATGCGTTGAGCATTTAATTAAATTGCTTTATAATTTCGCAATTTGTTTCAAAATTAATGTACGCACACACTCACACACACAAACACACACAAACACACACACACAAACACACACACACTCACATACACACTCACTCAGTTATAAAAGGCAATGCATGCATTCACGCATACTTGAAATTATTATTTATTTAATTGTAATTGTTAATTTTATTGACACCAATACAGATGCACAAACACACGTATACGTGTGCTTATTTGTTATGCCATGCATTTCATTTCACTTCAGTGAATATTTTGACTCAACACCCAACGCTCTCCTCAACCATTACTCACGCATACCTTATCATTATGAATTGTTCATGGCGTTGGGACTGGCGTCGGTGGCGGCGTCGGCGGCCAAAGGATTACAATGGAAAATCGCAGTCAATTTACTGCCCTGAAGCTTGAAATTTGCATTTTTAACTTGTAAACAAATCGAAAAGCAATTAAATTATTTAAATAAAAATAAACTGATTTTTAAGTCTATAAGCGAGCGACGAGCGACAAAAGCAAATTGACAACGACGATGGTGAAGGGAAAGGCGACGGCAGCAGGAGCAAACGACAATAATGGCGGCAGGAGAGGCACGTGTGCAAAACTTTGATTGGCTTGTGTGTGTGTGTGTGTGTGTGATGTCAAGCAAAGTCATATAATGAAAGCTATGAATTAATAATTACGCGCATTTTGTTATTTCATCATTGCTATGCGTGTGTGTGTGTGTGTGTGTGTGTGTGTGTGTGCGTGTGGTTTTTGTGATTGTTTGCGGTCACGATTTTGACTTCATTTTGAAATTTGTCGCTGAAAAGTGTCATTTGTTTTCAATAAGGACATTTTCAAAAATAAACTTGAAGGTTAAAATTTTGAGAAAGGCTGATCTGATACATGTATCTATTTCACATAATATATTGCTATCAATCAATCAATCAATCAACAAAAGAAACTTTCAACTAACAAAACTTTAGCAATTTTTTTTAAACTTTTTTACAAATGCTTATCACAATCGTTTAGTTTGTTGAGTACGACTTGGCTGGGCTCGAAGCCGCAGTCGACCGCAATCGAAACGAATTTCATTTATCTAAAGACTATTCCCAAAATAGCAAATTTCGCATTGTTTGAAAGAAAAAAAAAAATGAGAAAGATAAATGCAACATTTTGCAATAGACTGACTCACACACACACACACAAGCACACACAAACGCGTGGAGACTGCATAGAGACTTGAAAATGCGAATAATGCGAACCTTTTCATGTATGCAACAGCACTCCATTCAATAACACTCATACGCCCATTTGCACAATCACAATTGCAAACGATAACAACAACAACAGCAGCAACAAGGCGAACGACAACGATATCGACAATGGCAACGAGCAACGAGCAACGTGCTGCATGAATGACTATGAAAGGGCGATCGGTAAGGTTACTCACTCACACTCATACTCACACATGCACACAAATACAAATGTAAAGTCGTTCGGTTGACTCATCATGGCATTGTATGTGTGTGTGTGTGTGTGTGTGCAGCTTTTTTGTGCACACAGCGCACATACATAATCCTTATCAATTGTATTACTTCCGGTCAATACTAAAACTGACACATCCTATTAATTTCATAAGCAATTGACTGCGAAACTGTAAAGCGCAACCGAACAGAAGCTATGGCCAACATGAAGGCCAGCAGGACAAGGCAGGCAGGACAATAACAACGACAACGACAACGATGTCGACAACGAATCGAAACGAATTGACTTGAAGCTAAAGCATTGCATTGAGCTGAATTGAAGCTGAACAAAAGCGTACGTGACTGTATGAGTGTGTGTGTGTGCGTGTGTGGGAGCATGTTTTGTACAATCGGGGAAACACATTATGAGTGCGACTTAAATCTAAAATGTAACAATGCGCGCACGCGTGCTTCTCGTCGTCGTATTATGGACACAAACTCATTACTGAAGCTGAAACGGGTGAAAAAAATCTTAAAAAATGAAAAAAAAAAAAAAAAAAACATACAATGGCGATTAAAATTGCAGCTATGAAAGAATAAAGTATTGCGATACAAACGCTTATCAACAAGCTTGCGCTAAATTGTGCAAAACTAAGGCGAACGAACATGATGCGAAATTGGCGCACGAAACATTTTTGAAATTCCTTTCGTTCATTTCGGTTGCTTCATTGACGTTGCTCTGACTGCCGAACCTGTGCGGGTGGTGAGATGATGGTTGGATGAGAGCAATGATTTGCTTTGCCTTTGCCAATGGTTTTGGGTTCGGGTTTAGTTCAGCAGCGAGTACAGTTTTATTTGGCATCGTCGTCGTCGACGTCGTCGTAGTAACTTTTTTAATCTGCCGCTGACAGAACCAATTAAGCGAAAAAATCGTTTTGCAACGTTAAATTTCCAACAAATATTTTTGCTTTGTTGGGCACTTTTAGCCAAAAACAAACTCAAACTCGAACCAAACCCAAACCAACAAACACATCAACACACACTTACACACTCACACACGTTTGTCGACCGCACTCAAGCACAAACGATTTTAAGATGCTTCTCTTTCGCTCTTTCAGTTCATTCTCACATGCTTTCAAGCATTTCCGGTTATTTGGCTTTGCTGGTATATCACTGTGTGTGTATTTTGGCCATGTTTTGTACCTAAAACGTCAAAAGCGTTAAATGTAATTGAGCTGAGTGAACGTTTAAATATATTTTGTTGTTATATGGTTTATATTTTAGTTGTTGTTGTTTTTTTTTGTGCTTGTTGATTTTAGTTACTTGCCTCGACTTTTTTTGTTTTTGTTTTTTTTTTTTTTCCACAAAGTTCGCCGTTCGTTGATAAGTTGAAATGTTATTTGAAATGTTGCAATGTTCTTGCAACAAGAACAAGCACAAGTAAAGGCAGCAATGAACGAACAACAATCAATGAACACAAAAGCGTTCCAACTAACATTGGAAACTATTTCATAGTTGCATGGCTGTAGTACATCTATTATTTTGTTGTCTGTTGTGATATAGTATACACGCATTCGTTCGTTCGTTCGCTCCTTCGTTGCGCCAAAAATTTTTGCTATATAATTTTCAAGTGAATACTTTGGCGTACGCACGGGCATGACCGCGAGCAAAATGGCAACTTTGTCTAACTCTAGTCATACTATGATATAGACAACAATAACAGCAACACTGACAACAACAACAATGATAGCAACAATAAAAACAGCAACAGTAGCAGCAGCAGCAGCAAGAGAAGCAACGTCAATAACAACAATTGCCACGCATACCATGCTCGCATAGAAGAAGAAGAAATTCCATTCTAAAAGTACTCTGCTTGATTTAATTTGAAAAATGTTGCCACACAAGAATGTCTTTTCTTTTCATTTTTTTGTTGTTGTTGTTTTTTTTTTTTGTTTTGTGTTTTTGTTTGTATTTTGAAAATTAGTACTTGATTTGGAAATAACTGAGATGCGCTAAATTGTGATTTGAGCAAGACATGTAATGAAGTCTGTCTGAGGTTGCCAAGAATATTATGAACTATTTCGATTGGAAACTTTTTAGACTTTTAGTAGAAATTTCATTCATGTCTGCTTATGTTTTTAATGTACACTTTAAAAAAACTCAATGTGCTATAAAGAATATGTTGAAGACCAACTCATTTTTACACAAAGAATAAATATAAAAAAAAAAATGAATTTCGGAAAACATTGAACTTTTCTTTAATGTTATTGCGTGTTAATATTGACTTTTGGCTCGTCGGATTTTCAAGATTGCGTTGAAACGTGTTCTTTACGATTTTCTAATTGTTATTTTGACAAGCATACGACTTGGCAGTGCTTTGACAGCTGTCCTGGGAAATGTTTTCATGTTTTCTCGACGCCAACGTTGTGAGGCTGCCATCGGCCTGGACTAATAATGAGCATAAGTTTGAAGCGTGGCAAGGAATTTAATAGCCTTTAGTCAAGTTTAATAGCCCATAGCTTAGACACACTTTACTCAATGGCGTTTTGCGCGTGGGATTTGTGTAAATATGCCTTACGCTATTTTTCTTCTGCAAAGCCAATGGAGGCGCCACACTGTGGTCAATCTTTTGGAAGCAGACATTTATTGAGTTATGGTCTTAGTTATGCCTCTTTTTTTATTCGTTAGTAATACAAATTTATAAGTGAAAATTGTGTGAAGTTTGCTTAATTTTAATGTGTCTTTTAGTCATGTTGAGCTTCAGCGAAGCAAAAGTGAAAACACTTAATCAAAATGTTGACTACAAATAATTTTCTGTATGACTGGCGGCATATGTTGGACATGTCTATTTTGGCAGCGGGGACGGAGAGGGTGTTGAAAATGAAAACATACACAAAAGCCTTTAAGGCTTGCGGCTGTGTATGTAAGTGGAAAATAATGCATAATTTATATGTTTGTATGTATTGTACAAGTATGTGTGTGTGTGTGTGTAGAAAGCGAACAAAATGGTCGACTTCAACGTTGATATTTCCTTTGGTGCGGCGTTTGCATAACTTATCGCATTTCCGTCATTTTGATTTGCTGGCAGGCAATACACACATACACACATACACACACACACAAGCACATAAATGTGTGTTCAAATGTTAGCAAACACAATCATATTTATATATGCTCATGTACACCTACAAGGCATAAATTTAAAGCAAACAAAATGCACATTAATTTCACGATAAATATAAATAAATAAGCGTTGAACAATTAATCATTCGTTTAAGCAGCACAAATGCAAGCAGAGAAGTCTTAAAGCTGTTTTATGTGAAGTTGAGGTCATATCGTTATATAGATTACAGCTGATCTCAATTGAACTGAACAGCCATTAAACATATACACACAGACACACACACTCACAGACGCTCATTAGAGACCAACTTCAACTGAAACAAGTCAAAATTATTTATGAGCTTATTGAAGTACTCATTGCCTTGGCGTCTGGCTTAAATATGTTTATATATATGTATATATATGTACATATGTGTGTGTGCATAATATTTTATTATATTTATGTGTCTGTGTGTGTGTGCTGTTGGGTGTGTCTGTTGACGCCTTTTCTTTAATTTAATTTGACTGCTGCTTTGCTTTCATTATTTATTCACAACAATCAATCAATATGTTTGATTTTATTGTATTTTCATTTGTCTTCTTTTTGCTTTTTTTTTCTCTTTTTCTTAGTATCTTTCATGCTTACTCACATTTAAAATGATTGTCGATATTTAGTTGCTTTATCGCTTGCTTTTGCCACTCACAAAACAATCTCAATCAAGAAGATAAAAAAAAGCGATTCAGTGAGGAAACAGTTTTGCCTATTCTGCATCTCTTCTTATTCTTCTTCCAACCAAATTTCGTTTCTGCATTTACTCTAATTCGGCGCTTCAGCAATTTATTTCAATACATTCAATCAGCCGCGCTTTTTCGCTCTGTCTCACTCACACATAGAACAATCATTCGTGTTTGTGTTCATTGATTTTATTTCGCTTTCGTTTTGTTTTATTTTATTTTATTTTTTTTTTTTTATTTATTGAGCTTGTTACCGCGCGGCCCTTAGATACTCTCGTATATTTGTCTTTCGCGTACATCGCACGCTCTAATAATCATCATCATCATCATCATCATCATCAACACTGTTATCATTCAAATGCTGCTACTGCTTGTTACAGTTGTTATCCTTGTTCTTGTCACTGTCGGCTTGGGTCTTCTACACTTGCTTGCCACTCCGTACCAAGTCTAAACGTTATGCTGCCCGCGATTTCAGATCATTGTCGGTCACAAATGCCTTCTGCTTGCCGCCACCGCGGAGTGTGTGTGCTTTGAACTTCGATTTCATTTCTGATTTGTTTCGTCGCACATGACTAACATTTAAATTTAAAATTTAAGCCACCTCCACCGACGCCAGCAGGCATTAGGGGTGGCAACCTGAGCACTGTGATTTGTTTTAATAGGCTGCTTGACGAAAAGCAGCAACAAAAAACAAACCAACATAAAGTATCGCTGATATTTTTTAAATTTTTGTTGTTTTATTTCGACTTAAAAGCGATATGTTCATTGGCTTAATTCTTTGGTAATTTAATTTTTATAACGCATTTTCGAGTCTGTCAATGCGGCCTAATTGGCTTTTATCGGTAACGTGATTTAAGCTGAATGGTTTTGGCGCTTAAAAAATCTACTGCGCATCGACTTCATAAGCCGCTTCAACGACCGCCTTTCATCATCTGCAATGGCCGCAGCCGCAAACTCAAATACAATAATAAATCGTGCAGCATTTAATAATGTTTGCAGAGCCTTTAATTTGCACTAATTTTTGTTTGGCATTCAACTTGTTGGAGCAACTGTTTTTGCGCTCGTTGTTGCTGTTGCAATGATCAAACAAAGCAATTGAACCAAATGCAATAACAACAACAACAGCAAAGACAAAAATTCGCTATCAAAATAAGTGGCAATAATAATGCGAACAAAAGACCGAAAAGCGACACGAAAATTTTGCTAAAAGTTCTAATTACCTTTCGTTTTGGCCAGGGGACTCATTTCTGTTGTTGTTTGTAGTTGGTTGTTTGCATGTCTGCCTATTTGTCTGTCTGTTAGAGTTTTGTTGGCATTAGTATTGTACCGCTCAAGTGTTAATTGCAAAATATTACGTATACGTGATAATATTTGCGACACAATGAAAAGTCAAATGACAGCAAAGTACGAATACGATTTCAATTGCATTAAAAAAAAGTTATATATATATATACGTTCTGTGCTGCTGTGTAACATATACTTTGTTGTTTTTGCATTTAATTATAAAAATTCCTAGAGGTATATTTTTATTGTAAAGAAACTTCACTACAATAAAAATATTAAAAAGTCTTAATTGAATTTAATCACTTTCTCGAACACGCTGAACACTCTGTTTTGTTTTAATTTGTGCTTGCATTTTTCGCTGTTATTTAATGAGTGCTGAAATTAGCAAAGCGTTTTACTGGAATCTTGCTTAGCATGTTAAAAATTTCAGTAAAGTGTTTTTGAATTATTTAATGTATTTGCGTGTTGCTGTCAGCCTCGGCCACGTCTAGTAAATAATACTCGATTGGCCTTCAGTGTTGGCTATGCAGAAATTTCCACTTGAATACTTGATAAGCCAACCAGCGAGTGTGTGTGTTGGCGGCAGCCTCAAAAGGCGGTTGGCTGCTGATGCCGGCATCAATAGACGCGACAGTGTCATTTTGCTATCTCAGCATGTTTATGGCTTTAGTTATGTCAGATAGCACAAAAAGAGAAGCAAACAAAGAAATAAAACAAAAACCAGAAAGTAGAATAGATGAAAAACAAAGTGTGGAATGCGTGCTGAGCACGCCAGGAATGCTTTTGGCATTTTGTTTGCCGGTATTGGTATCGGCAGCAGCAGCATCATCGATGTCGACAGTTGTCTGTCCGCTCGCGTCGTTTATAAAAAGTAAAATGCTAAAAATTCAATTTGCAAAACGTTATCCGTAGGATTTACATAAAGCAGTCATTCTGAAGTTATACTCAGAGCTTTCGAATCCTTTAGCCGCATTCTAAGCCAAAAAGGCGCAACCACCCATCATCAAACAAAATGGCCAACGTTGACGTTGACGTCTCTGCCGGCATTGCCGCCACTGTTGTCATCATGGTTGGCTTGTAGCTGACGTTAGCATTGTTGAGAATATTGTATTGATGACAACGAGAACGACAACGACTTCGTTGCGAATGTCGCTGCTGACTGCGCTGTTGGCGTTGTCGTTGACGTCGCTGCTTGACGTGTGTATTTGAAATGGAAAATGGAAAACCATCAAATTTATTGAAATCACTTTGGTCGTCTTCGACGTCAATGTCTTCGACATCGAGAGCAAAAGATACGCTCTCACTCATGGCTCAATTGAAATCGCTTTATTCGACGTTTGCAGACAGATATTTTTGTCAAAAGCTGATTTTGCAAACATGAAATGAGCAGCGTAACTACATATGTGAACGCACACACACACACACGCACAGACAATGTGTTTCAGTGTCCTTTACTAGTTTCCGTTTGCTGACATTTTACTTCTTTAACTGTTCGCCTTTTGCCTGTCGTCTTGACTTACTTACTTCCTTAGAATTTTCACTGCGTTGTAAATTTTTGTACAATTTGCTAAAAATATTTTCGTTTCTACTTCTTTGATTTGTTCTTTATGCTGTTCAAAACATGCTTCGGATATCCTGAGCTTGTATGCAGATATTGTTGGAGCAAGGATATTGTGGGTGTTTATACTCATGTAATTTTGTTAGTATTGTCAGCTTAAGTTTGACGGCTTTTGTTCATGGCTTTCTGTTAAGATACATATATACTGACAAATGCAGATATACTCTTATTTGCACACACACATACAAACAGATATAAGTATACCAAATAAAGTCGAAATTGTGCGATTTTTGTGACTGTTGTCAATGCTCGCCCTGAGCCTTTCATTTTATTCACTCATTCCGAGTTATGAAGTTGGTTTAATGTGCAATAACTTTCGTCTTTATAGTAGTAGTTGAACTAGGAACTCATAAATATTCAAATAAATCGTCACATTGACATATATTCAAAATGCTGTTGTTTTGATGATTCATAAAACATATGAAAAGTTGAAAATCCTTCTGAATTTAAAAATTCTGTACCTCGTACTATTGATAGTCACTTAAGCGCGTTACCACGGGTTACACTTTAACCGCTCTAATCCCATTCATATTGTTTTTATAGTTCCATAGGAACGCGCTATGAAATATGTATCATTTGTTCATTCAATCTTTTTGAATTCGAATTTTTATGTTACTATATCAAAGAGCACCTGAAACTAGTAAGAAAACTGTAGTTATTAATGCTCGACTTCAAAATTTATAAAAGGACTAGTTATGTTACAAGTAATCGTTAAAATAAATAAAAGTTTTCAGTTTCTAAAATTGTTTTTAAAATAAATAAATTTATGTACAAAGAGAGCTCAGTAACCCACGAGATGATATTAAATATCAAGTCTGTTGACTGTCTGGTCTGCTAGAACCTGTGAATAGAAAAATTGATTGAACATTTGTTCATGGCAACAGATATTTTTGCATTCGTTAAGTAAAATATTAAATTTCGGTTTTCTTTCTTTTTAAAGTTTAATAGAATCGAGAAAAAACATTTAACTAAAATTTCAAAGTCGTATGAGAAAAATAAATACAAAAGGAAGGAATACTTGCAGAACAGGTGGCATTGTATCCTCTTTGATGGCCAAACTTTTGTTTTTTGTTATTTTGCGGCCATTGCAAATGCAATACTTTTTAGCCTCCTTGTCGTCAATGCACATTGAGTCGTATTTGTACAAGTTAAGACGACTTATAGTCTCTACATCAACTTCCACCATCTTGGTGCGATTATTGAAGAGAACAGTCGCCTGAAATTCAGCACCTTTCGGATTGACTTTGAATTTCGTACGATAAGTGTCGACATCCTGCACAATATGTTCACCATTTTCGTTAAGATTCAGTTTAAGTTCAATTTGGCCTATGGCACGTATTGTCAGCTGACTGCACATGCTAGACAGCTCCTTTGCATGTAGATACTCATTGATGCGATCGGCAACCAAATTCGGTATCGTGCGTGCATACTTCTCCGTGGTTATTAACCTATAAGGATTGCATGTACACCAATGATCAATGATGCCCGCGTCGGCACAAGTACGATCTTCTGGCACCGGGTAGAAAAGCGATTGGCATTTGGGACAATCAAAAGCAGACTGCGTTGATTTCAGTTCGTATGGTATGCCCAGCTGTATGATGTGCTTCAGTGTAATGTGTAGATCATAATTCGATGTGAGACGATTGCGGTTTATTTCGAGCGCTTTTGCGTATTCCGGATATTGTTTCCGGAACCACGGTGGCAGCCATATGAACATCATTGGAAGACGTTCTTCTAGAAAGCCTTCTGGTAAATTAAGCAATCCACTAAACCGATAGCCATGGTCTGCGAAGAAAATCATTATAGTCGTTTCCATGAAGCCATCTGCCTCAAAATCGAGCAGGTATTGTAAAATTTTATCACACATGGCCGCAGGCATATCCCAATTGTCGTGGCTGAAATGATTTGTCCAAAACAAACCAAAAATCGGCCTTTCGTCGACGAAACGTTGCATGTAATGATGGCAAAAATCATAAATATAACTACTCACAATACGCCGTCCGTTGCAATAACGCATACCCTTATAGTATTTACGCATGTTATCTTCGGTTGCTTTCATGAAGGGTCGCAAATAGTAATCAGTGGGTTGTTGCCGGAAACCCGGCTTATGCAAGTTAAATGGATTCATGCCACTCTCGTCTTCAGCGTAGGCCGTAAGGTAGCCCGCATTTTTGAAGTCCTTCCAAATAAGAGGGAATCGATCAAAACAGCCGCTGGCCGATATATCGCAAATTACTTTCGCTGATTCGGGCATATAGCCAGACAAAATGGCCATCAAGTTGGGCAAGGTGTTGTCAGCTACCTAGGAAAGCATCGATAGAGTTTATAAACGATTTAATATGCGAAGCAATGTTTGTTTGAACACCTTATTATAGCCTTGTAGTTCGTACCAACCGCGATGTTTCAAATGCTCGTAGACCTTGGGCATTGTACGCCGAAGATTGATGCGCGAAAGTGCATCTATGCCAAACATGATCACACTGGGCTTATGAAAAGGTGATGTATCATTCAAAATTGTTTGATTAGATGCTGGTTGTGGTTTTCCAGTATCTGGAATTTTATGCTGAACCAAAAAGAATGCATCTTTTTGTAGCTTGTGTGATGTTTTGGAAGCCTCAAAGCATTCTACTATTATGCCCTCCACATTCAATGGCACTACATAGCCATGCGTGAAGTATTTCTTTTTCATAGGTCTGCAATGGGTGGATGGTATAGTTAATACACGATTGTTTAAACGAACAACCACTTACTTTGCATAAGAGTCATCTTTTCCTGAGTGTATGACCTCTTCATAGCTGCAATTATACTTCCCTGTACTTGACTTCATTAGTTTTCTGGCTAATGTCTCATTGATGTGCAAAATGTAACGTTTGAGTTTTATATCGAATACGGGCGTCACAAGATCAGGTTCGTTAGTGCAGGTTTCAAATTTCGGTGGCTTGTAGATAGCCAATAATTCGGGCGTAAAAGGCTCCACGTAGGGCATCCTACACCGCGTCGTATTAACAAAGAATAATTGTTTTGCTTCTGCTGAGCTCTCTTGTTTTTCTAACTTCGATTCCACACTGTTTGATTTCAATATAGTACTTGTAACTTGTGGCACTGTATTTTCATATTTATGAGATTTTATATCTTTGGCAACATTAAAACATATCACATAAAATAATAACCAAAATAACGATATAAATAAAAAACATTTAATATATGTTCTCAATGATTTTGAAAACATTGTGTTAATATCAATAATACTTGACGTACGGCGATCACTCGAGAAACTGAACTCAAATTATTTTGGCTATAGTAACTAAAGCGCTACAAATGCTATCAACTCATAAATTATACAATTTCTGCTTAAACATTGAATCAACCAAAATTTGGAAAAAAAACTCCCGGCATCAGTAGTTTCTCATACTCACATCATGATAAGGATGTTATCAAATTAAAGCTAAATTTATATTTAACTGTCTTAACAACAAAAATTGGTAAAAAGTTCGGTTATCAGTAGCCAATACGCGACTGTCCGGTTATCAGCTTATCTCTTACAGCTACAGCTTATCTCTTGAGCTACGCGCACCAATTTCAAATTGAACTTTTTTTGTCTGATATTTGGTCAGATTACAAATGATGTCAAAGATAACAATTTTTGAAAACTTATTCTTGACACAGATCTAAAAAGTTGAATCATAAACTATACGTCAACAATGTAATAATTTCAGTTTATTTAAAGAAATTTTTTTAGAATTCTTCTCGTTTAATCTACACCAACTACAATAAAATTTGAGTTCTGAGATATAACTTGTCCAAATTCAATATACTTTTTAAACACGCGTGTAGAGTATCAAGAATGTTGTAATATCCCATAAATTATTGGGATTTAATATTAACATTATCGATTCGATATCGATATTGAAAAAATATCGTTTGAGATTAGACTTGTATTGATATCTGCAACATCATAAATTCTATTTAATTTTGTTATTGCCGCGAAATAATGAAAAATATGCCAGACATGTTGTCGCGATGTTGATAACCTTCCCGTTAAAAATGCTCGATACTAAAATAATCGTTATATTTATTAATGAGAATTTCCATTGCAATAGTTCATTGATAGTTCAAAGCAAAGTTTCTCTGAAGGCTATTTACAAGTGCGTATTTTAGAATGCATGTACGAAATAATAACTTTTCTCAAATCTATTTTTATTATAACTGCAAAGTCTCAACAAAGAAGAAGCACCATTGGCTGTGGCAACACCTGCTTTAAATGTAACCGCAGCAGAAGAACAGCAAAGCAGATCTCATCACCCACACACACACACACATGCAGAGGCTTACAAATGTATGTGCCGTTGCCTTCAACGCAACAACTTTCATTTCTTGCTTTCTACCGAACTGTGACAATTTCTATTTCACCTGTTTTATCATGCAATAAAAATTCAATCACACACGTTGACGCTCAGCGTTCACTTGCTTGTTTGCTCACTTGCTCACTTGCTTTCTGGTTTGATTTTTGCTTTTTGTGTTGGAAAATTTCACAAGCCCAACTATGCAGACAAAGAATCGCAGTTGGAGTGAAAGAGATGCCAGAGCAGACAAAAAGGACTATGTAGTAAGCGCGCGTATGCATCAGTGTGTGTGTGTGTGTGTGTGTGTGTGATGATAGTTTGAGATACATAGATACAAGCTCGAGATACTCGTACAACAAGTCCCAGCGCAGTGCTTAAATATTCACATGTCGCAAATTCAATTGAATGAAACAGGACATTGCAGTAAAACTAAACTATACATCTATGTATATGTACGATATCTTCTGCATGTGCTTGCAGCGTTTTGCTTTTATCAACCTACGCAGGATATCAACTAACGAGCAATGGTGTTGACAACAATAACAACACTAACACAATGGGAATAGTCCCGGATAGTTAAAGTGTTGACCAGCTTGTGTTGGTGGGCGTGGGCGTGGCTTCAAGGCATAAACGTTACTTTTTATATGTTAAAAAGGATTTGCGGTTAAGCATCGACTGAACCGCATCCTAGCCGTTAGTCGGGTTTGAGTCAACGAGCTTAAGCATCGTTCTCAATGTTAGTCTTGTTGGGCGGCAATCAAAATGGTCTCGTTTGCGTTGCGTTTCGTTGCGTTGCGTCTGAGCTATGACTTAGACGCACCGAAAGGCGCCTAGACAGAATTCGAGATAAAATCAGTGTATGCAGCATGCTATGATATCCTTGCGAAATGCTCGTATACTGAGCCAACAGTATAAAAAAAAGAGAGCAACAAAAAAAAAAAAATAAAAGAGAAATGAAAGATTTTACAGGCGAGTTTGACTAGTTTAGTTGTTTGCTATTGTTGGCTCATTCGGTTGTTTTTGTTGTTTGTGGTTGTAATCAGGATAATACACCAATATACACACACACACAGACGCATACTTCCGCATTTATATGCACACAGACATTTACATGTGTTTAGTTATACAAACAAACAACAACAGCAAAAAGGCAAACATGATTTTGTTTGTGCTTCGATTTTTTTTTGTTTTATTTTATTTTGTTTGTTTGGTGTTGTTGCTTTTTGTATTATTGTCAAAGCAATCAATTTGAATGTGTGCAAAAATAAAAGGCATCATCGACAAACGCAACGTTCAGGTGGCCTTCAATTACGTTGCGGTGTGTGCGTTAATGTGTATGTGTGTCGGTTGGTTGTAAGCTTATCCTTTCGGCCATGTTAAGCTTTTATTTGTATGTGTGCGTTGGATATAAATGTTACCAAAAGACAATAATCGGCATTTTAAATATTTATAGTTTCCAAACGGAACTTTGTTGTTGACGCTTCTCTTACTTGGATTGCTACGTTCTTTTAAAGCGTATTGAAAATCTTTTCATTTTTTTTGGCCTTGTGTGTGTGTGTCTTAGGAGTCGTGGGGGCAATGGAGCTGTCATGCATTAAAATTGCACATTAAGTTTTGCGTAAGCAGTTTTTGCTGTTCAAGCTTCGTTTTTTTTACTCTCTCTGTCTCATTTTTTTTTGCGATTTCCAACGGCAAGAAAAGTACGAAGAAATTAAATTAAAAGTTCGTTACGCGTAAATCACGTGCATCGCGATACGCATAAACTCGCATGCACGCATAACCACACACACACACACACACACAGACACATACAGCATAAAACCATACGCATACAAAGGTGAAAAAACGTTGCAGACACACACACGGTAAGAAACAGTAAATTATTAAATTTCACAAGAATAAGTGAAAATATTTATAAATTATAAATAAGCCTCAGTTTGTTAACCTTTTAAAACTGTTAAAAAAAATTCATTGTACGAAAAAAATACTTAAAATATACAAAAAAAAAAAAAATTATATACGTTTGAAAGATCACGAGCATGACATTCACTCAATCCCTCTTGGATCTCATGGGTGTTGTACTTCTTTGAAAATATTTTTATGCTCGTATTCTCTCAGTGGACTTTGGCTCACATTGCGCGTGCCGATTGCACATTGCGCCGGCACATACAGCAAGCGTACGAAATTCACTTAAAAATGCTGTGAGCTCGTAAAAATTTTCACGCCAAACTCACGCAAAAAAAAAAAGAAATAAGCAAAAAAAAAACATCAGCACTGAAAAGTAAAAATGAAACTTTTGCATTCTGAACGACATGGCAAATGTAAGAAAAATTGAAGCAAAAAAAAGTGTCGAATTAAAAAAGTATAAAGAGCTTTGTTAGGAGGTTGAGAGTGAGACGGTAGCGAGAAATCACTAATACGAAGCGAAAATATTGCAAAATGATTTTAACGCAATGCAAATGTGGCAGAAGATGTGCTCAGGCGAAGACGACACGATGAAGCGGCAAAGGTAAAGGACACCAACGACGTTACGCATTGGAAAAGCAGTCAAGCAACAGAAAGAGTGAGTGAGAGGGGGGAAAAAATGGAAATAAAGTAAATTAATGACGCTTAACTTCTTGTTTACAAGATGTATGCGGAAATGTGAGTTGACGGCACATGGAAGACATCGGCGTTGTGGGATGAGAAGATACTTGATGGCGTGAATGAGGTCGTGGCAAGCATCTGTGTATGCAAATATTCATTTAAGATTAAAGTTGGTTATGTGTGTGTGTTTGCTGATGCCGTGTGTGAACGACAGAAATGTGAGTGAGACGCTCAGAGCCGATTAAAACTTTCGACAGTATGTCACGTGGTTTGATGTAAAACTGACATAAGTACACACACACACACACAAGGCCATCCATATACGCACATTTGTATGTGTTTAATGCTCTTGCGCAAAAATGCTTTCAAAGACATGCCGGCGTCATTTTTTCAAGCTGTCGCGCGTGTTTTGCGTTGCTTTCGGCTTCTTACCTGTTCCTCATTTTTTTTGCAGCATACTTTGAGGGTTACGTAAAAGCAACGACAACAGCAAACGAAGCAAAAGTATATGGTATTTGATTGTAAATGTGTGTGTGAGATCATGCCACTTTTATGAGATTTTTTTTTTTACACTCAAATCGCTTAAGCTGAATCCACTTTGTGGTTAGTTTTGCGTACAGCCTTCAATTTAAAGCTGTTAGTTGGCTGCTGCCAAAAAATAAAACCAACAGTAGCAGCAGCAGCGGCGGCGAACGGGTGTCATATGCAGCTGTCTGCGTCACTTCCGGCCGCAACTGCACTCGTAGCAATGCTTGGCAATTTGTCAAGCATGAGCTTAAGCTGCCAGCAGTTTGTTGATGGCTGCAAGTGGTTGGCAGCAGTCTTTGTTCAGCGACTTAATGCAGTTTGACATACCTTTGCCACACATAAACACCCACAAGCTTTACACATAATTTCAACACAAATCGCATCACTTGAGCTTTGTGCGTATATGTATGTGTGCGACATGCAAAAGTTGTCAGCAAAGTGTCAACAATATGACAGCCTTTTTGCCAAGCACTTGAAGTTTTCAAATGTTGCCAACATGCCTGTGGTGGTCGGCTTGGTAGTGGGTAAACGTCGTCGCCGTTTCGTTTTATGTCTAGTCAATAAACATGTTAATGGCCCAACAGCCATGCCCACTCGGCCACGCTGAGCGGCATTATTTTGATTTATTTATGCAGCCATATAACGCCTTACGCCTTTGAATCCGTCCGTCCGTAAGTTAAGTGCTTTAATGAGTTACTCAGCAGTCAGCGACTTTGATTTTCAATGGCCTCAGCTTTGAATTCTTCCCTCATAATATTTGCTTTATTAAGTTATAAACATTTCATGGCCGCTGGCAATCGTCGTCGCTACTCAGCCTATGCCGTTGGCAAGTTATGCCGCACTGTGGTCGGAATGACTCGTTCGTTGGTTGGCTGTGCGATTGTTTGATCATGGCTGTCCGGATGGACGTTAGCGGTGTACACGCTTCGAGCTTCATAATTTTATGTTTGTCTAATGCGTTTGGCTGTGCTTTGGCCGTGTTGCTTGAGGCGTTTGTTGGGCGTTACATTTAGCATGACTTTGTTTTATACATTTTTGTTGCCTACTTTTGGGTGTTTTGCTCGCACAATGTCTGTATTTATTAATGAAATGATCAAATGTCATGCGATATGTTGATTTCTGGACATAAAAATCATGGGGTACGACAACTTTAAGTAATCAAGAAAGTTAGCCGTCAAAATAAACATAATTTGATATGTTGTTGACTTAAGTTTGAGCATTGATTGCGTTTTTTTTGTTTTTAAATAAATCACAAGTGGCTTGTTTTATTTCTGTATACATTGTCATATTTTATTATGCCAGATTAAAACAAATGTTATTATTACGTTAAACCAACAACACATTAATTGAACGTTTGTAAAAGTTTCGTATATTGTCATGCTCAACAAATCTTCACAACTCATGATATATTCATCTACTTTTGCAAACAATCACAATTAACTGCAACTCATCGTTTGCTGATTGCACTTTGCGATAACTATTAACTTGTTATCTGTTTCTTGTCTCAGCTGCTAACAAGTCACTTAGGCCGCCGTAAATGCTCGTTGGACAACATGGACGACCGGAAGTCCTAGTAAAGGGAAACTTACGCTCCTTTTTTTTTCGACAAGTATCTTCGTATAGAATTTGATTTAAAAATTTTGTGCACGTATTCGACGTTCAAAAGAGATTAAAAGCGTATAATTGTCGCCTTAGTGATGAGCGTTCGTGTGGGTGTAATGATGGGCGATGGGCGGCTTGCTTTGATAGGGCACGGCTCAATGAGTGGGCGTGTGTGGGGTGTTGTGTGGTTTAGACGACAAAAAGATATGCCTAAAAGCCGCTGTCCCACATTTTCGCACAAAGTGTGTTGTTGTTGTTGTCAAAGTGAGTAAATTTAATTTCCGTGACAGAAATAAGTTTTGCGCTCAAATGCACAGCAAAAGTGTCAAGTGGCGTTTGGATGAGCAGGCAATGAGTAAGGCATGAGTACGCGTTGTCCTTGTGCGTATATAGGTATGTGTGTATATGTGTGTGTGTGTGTAAGTGCAAGCGACTTTTATTAAAAGCTCATTAAGCCTTTTTTTATGTTTTTTGTTCGTTTTTGCTTTGACTTTTTTTTTCTGCGCTTTGTGCGTTTGTGGAAAACTTTCGATGACTTTTTGAGTGTGTATATATATGAGTGTGTGAGTTGTGTTTTAGGTCCTGAACTTGTTCCTTTGGCGTCCTTCACTGATGCTTTCGGGTAAACATGACTTAGAGCCATGTTGCTGCCGCCTGATTTGTATGCATGCGTTCAGTTGTGCGCGTGCAACACGTGCTATCATTAGTGATTGCTCACGCTTCAGCATCGACATTGTCCTTGTGCCCATCCTGTCACCCTTTGCCATATTGTGCTCGGTACCTCTATTCACGCTGTGTTCTCATGGCCTTTTTTCTGCCGCTCTGTACGCCTTGACTTGTTCTTACTTCTTTGACCGACGACAGCAACAATGTTGTGCACAGACATTGAGGCCAGTCAAAGTTTTGATTATGATGCGTTATTGAGCATTTTTGTTATTCTGAAAATATGTTCATGTCAACTTTTCGTTTCTGCTCAAATAAAAATTTATGAAAAAAAATATATATATCTAGAAACTTTTTGGCTAATAATCGTTAGAAACTCAGTCGAGCAGTCAACTATCGCAATGACAACAAATAAATCCATCATCATCATCGACGGATTCATGTCGTTCATTTGATACTTATTTTAACCTTTTTGTCAGCCGCGTCATCTTCATTACCGCTACCTGTCTGTCTGTCTATCTGTCTGCCTGTTTCTTTATCCAACCGTCCATATGTCTGTTTGTCCTCTTTTCCTTCGTCTATACTGATTGTCCTTATATTATATATTCGTGAACATCATCATTATCCTGTCACTCTTCGTACTGTAAATGCTTACGTTTCGAAAATTTGTCCATTCACCTTTTCGTACGGCATATAACACAATGCCGTGATGTGCCACAGCATGCCAGGCCAGGCCACATCGTGATGCTAACATCACTCGTCAGATGAAAATTGTAACAGCCAATTTTTCAAACGACAGCAAACTGAAGAAAAATTGTGCGGTCCAAGCAGAAATTTTTCACTTCATCTTTTTGTTTTGCTTTTTCATATCTTCGTTATACTTACTTACTTCTTTTTTTAAGCTTTTCGTGTTTGCTTGTACGAATTTTCATTTGCTTTCACTTTGGTAAATCAGTTTTGTGTCTCAGTTTTCATACCTTGCACGCATGAAGTGAAGTGTTCGCTCGCGCTCTCATTGCCCGCTGCTCGGGTCTTGCTAGTGTTAGTCCTTTTGCCCAAGCTCAGCTCGTTGGCATTCATGGCCACGGTCCAAGACACTCGTGGCATGTGTTCTGTTCTGCCATTGCCGTTCTCGTTCTCGTACTGATACTCAATGTCGTCGTCGTTGCTGTTGTGGTGACGAGGCTTCAAATTGGATATTTCATTTTAACACGAAGCTGATTTTCCTTGCTTGCTTTCATTTCGTTCGGTTTCGTTTCGTTTGCTTTGCTTTGCTATTTCCTTGTTGTTTTTTTTTTTTTTTAATTTTTTGTATTTTTTGTTATTTTTTCATTTTGCTTTTCAGTTTTCGAGAGGCGCTCGTGCGCGAAAATTTTCTTTATACCCATTTTTTTGCCGCTACCATAGCCGTCACTCATCTCTTTAGCACACACACACATACATATAAAAATACCCTGAGTAAAGTCACAAAGTGTAGCCGTCTTCATGTTAACTTTGAAATAATGAAGTCATCAGCATATTTCGATAATGGACTGTAAGCTGACTGTGTGCCTGTGTATGCATATGTTGTTGTCCTTGTGGTCGGGCTGATAATACTTGTTGGCTTGCTGTGACGCAAGCGGCTTTCATATATTACATGAACTGATTTCGATTTGACTAAAGTTAAGAAACAAGGATTTGCAAAATGAGTCCTTATTCATAACCTTAAATATATGTTATCTTCTCTTCAGTGTGTTGACTTATATGCTACAACAATTAATGTTCAAAACCACACAATTGTCTCAATAAGTCAGCTTGTAATATTTGACATGTAACACACAACTTCGCATTACTTATACGCAATGTTGCACACTGTAAAAACTCTGAGTTATCACCACACGCACACATGCAAACACAAACAGACACACACTGACAGCAATACAGAGACAATTGACCGTTGCGTTGAAGCACAACGATTCATTGAATTTGTGAAATATGGCGAAACTTTTCAAACTATTGCCGAAAGAAAATTGTACTTAAAAAAAAAAAAAAAACTGTAAAAAAAGCTTTGTAGAAAAAGACATTATTAAAGAGCAACAACAACAACAACAGTTACAACAGCTGCTGTCGAAAAGTGCTTTTGTAAAATATTTCGTAATATTTTTTTTTTCGCCATTTTGTTTTTTTTTTTTTTTGGGTTCTTTGTTTTTTTGTTTCGGCTTCAATTTCTTTGCCGCCTTTTTCGAATTCCATTTAAAGTTTGTAAACCAAAACATCAATCTTGACGAAAAGTTGCGACATGAACGTGTTTTATTTTTCTCTTTTTTGTTTTATTTTTGTTTTTTTGGTGCCTTGTTTTCTTTGTTTGTGGGGTGGCAATGTGGCAAGTGACGTGCCGCTTGATGACATTAAGGTGACTGTTTTGCAGTTGAAGCAAGTGTCAGCAATATTGCTGCTCATTAAATTACATTGCGAATGTCGTTTGTAGACGTCTCCGTTGGCAACTTTTTTTTCTTCTTCTTCTCGTGTTGGTGTTGTTGTTGTCGGCTGTCGCTGCTACTGTAATAAGTAACTCTAAAGTACTGAATCGTGGACCACATTGCGTATAAGTGATGTACTTTAAAGGCAGTCGCCAGTTGTTGTTATTATTGTTGTAGTTGACAGTTGTTGTATGCGGTGTACTGTTCAGTTATTTATATTGTATATTACACCGATTTCGGCAACGTTACTGTTACAGTTTCTTTGTCTACAGTCAACCAAACCAAACTGGGAGCAATTTAAAATGATAATTTACACAAATGCGTTTAAATAAATAAATGACGCGTCAGTGAAACAACAACAACAACAACAACAATAACAGAAACAGAGGCGTCGGCGTGTGAAAACTTTGTATCAGAATCATTACGGTTGTTATTGTTTTTGTTGCTTTTTGTTGGGCGCGACAAGTTCCGTTCCGTTTTGGAGGTGTCGCCCGACAATTGTTGTGCGCTTTTAAATCACGCGTAATGAAGTTGTCGCTGTCGCAAATCGTGTTGCTTGTCTTGTCCTCTTTTTGTTGTTGTTTTTGCTGTTGTTGTTGTTGTTATTGTAGTTGCTTTGCATTTTATCGCACGCTCGCATTTATTTTTGCATTTCAAAGTTGGTTTCCTTAACGCCATGGCGCAAATAAATTACAGCATGAAACGCCATTAACAACAGCACCAATAAGAAAATCTTTTTGTTTCTCCTTATTTGATTGTTGTTGTTGTTCTCTGACTTATTTTTTTGGCAGCAACTGTAAGCAGACTCTAACAAGGCATTTATTCTAGCCTGCCTGCGTGCCTGACTGTCTAACAGCTTATCTCCCTTACTGCCTTACTCCCTTACCCCACCATTTATACACCGCTTATTCTTCTTCTTCTTCTTTCGTTAAGTATTTTAACGCCTTGACGTTAAGCGTAACTCGGCTGTGTCTGTGACTGTGTCTGTGTCTATGACTGTGCGAAGGCGCGTAGAACCAAGCAAGAGTTAAAATTCTTATGCTGATTTTTTTTTTTCGCGCGTTGATTTCTCCAACGTGCTTAGCATATTAAAACCATGTACAAGATAAAAACCCCCAAAAAAAAAGAATAAAATTCAGAACCTCCCAACAATTTAAAATGTTTTCGAGAAATTGTTTTTCGACTAAATAAATTCAAAGCAGAGGAAGAAAAAAAAAATGAAAACAACAAACAATAAATAACAAAAATGAGTGTCACGCGCGCCTCGAACTCATTAAGAGCCAAGTGAGCCATTTGTTCAGACAGATTTGTGTTGAATGTTGTTGTTGTTGTAGTGGTCTTGTGTGCTTTGTTGATAATTTGACATTTTCATTGCATTTGTTGTTGTTGCGCAACATGTCCACGCGAAATGCATTTTAAAAGCCAATTTCATTTGTGCCATTTTCCTCATAACATTATAACAACAAAAGTATAAATAAAATAACAACAACAACAACAACATTTCAGTCAATCAAAATTTTGTGCCATTTTATGTCAATTAACCTTGTGTTAGTTTCGACTCATCTTATCGCACATTCGACATCTATAATTCATGTTGCACTACAATACAAATACTCGCACACCCACAACTCACACGCACACACACATACACACACGCACACCTTCACATATGTAGAAATAAAACTGTTAATCAGACAGTTCCGGTCTTTAGTTACCGCAAGCAACATGCGTCCTGCCTGAGCGTTGCTCCCATAAGTATGCTTTAGAATTTGCAACGTATGAAAATTACATGTTTTCCAGGAAAGGCCAAACGTAAACACATATTAACTGCGTCGACGCCAGCACAATCGCCCATTGCCATCGCCATCGCCATGGTTGAAGTCATCGTTGTTGACAATATTTTTCACTCAGGGTTGCATTAAAAGCTATGCAAGCAGCAAAATACGCCAACACATATACATCTGTATATAACACATTTGTACACACACTCATACACTTACATATGCTTAAATGTAACTGGGTTAAAGCCGCCTTCGCATTTGGTGAAAATAGACTGCATTTAATGCAAAGAGCTTTGAGTCAACTTGGACTTGTAATTATGATAAATAAATAAATAAATTATTAAAGAATTTATCTTAGATAGAAAATAATGTCCGTCAAATTTCTGACCTTCTGACAAAATGTCTTTCACAAATGTTGTCAAATATAAGTGACGAATATATTTTCCACTTCAATTTCAGTTATCCTTATTTTCTCACAAGACAAGACTTCCTCCTTAAGTCTGTTGTGTCTTTTTTAACTCATTTGAGTTGCTCTGACTTTTTTTTTAAATTCAACCGTTTTTTTGTTAAAATCTTTATTATTTCATGACAATTTTTCTGCAGTTTTCCATTTATTTTGTCTAAAACTTGACATTTTTTTACTCGTTCGTTTTTTTTTGTTCAAACTCTTGTCATTTTTTTGTGCGCGACAAGCGACAATGAAGGGCAATAATAATAATACAAACAAGATGAAGTAAAGAACAAATTTTTTAAATTATAAATTGTTATTTTTTATGATTGTTTTTGTAAAAAGAAAACAAGAAGAGCATGAAGATGATGAGAATTGATGAATAAATAAGTAAATATTGCACTTTACTAATTTTGACAGTGCAAATATGTCAAAGAAATGGCATGGCATTTGACATGAAATGGTATAACAGCGAGAAGCGTGAGAAAGAAGAGAAATATTTATGATTATTTCTATTTCTTTATACTTTAAAGATGCGCTTAACTTCAAGAGGTATTCTGGCCTTTAATTTTGTTGGTAAAGAAAACGATAAAGTGCTTAAATAACGTAAGGACATTTGCTTTAAAAGTTAACTTAATTTTTAAGCTTTAATTCATATACTGAAAGTCTTAAAGCCAATTAACCAACATGCAACAACATGTTCACCTCAACCAGCCTTTCTTTTTGCTTGGCACACAAGTAGTTCCCACACTTTGATTTGATTGTTCGCTCGACAACCCAAAGTGGCTTTGTTTGGCACGCTTTACACGCTTGCCGGCGCCCGCTAGTTACGACTGGCCTACAAATAAGCAGCGGCATCGCGTCGTGCCACTCGACATAATTTCAGTGCCCCCAATGGAATTGGTCGTCGTTGTCGTCAACGTCGGCGTTGTCGTTGTCGTTGCGAGCGAGAGTTTATCAAACTACTGGTAATGGCAACGGTAGCGACAGCAGCAGCAGCGACGCTTGCCGCAGCCGTCAACAAAACCCCATAAGCTAAAGTTTTGACCTGTAATGCAAGCGGGAGTTTGAATCAAGTGTCTTCACATGCCTCACACCCGCGTCCTTTTGTTATAATAACCCTCCACCACAACCAACGTCACCACCACCATTGCCTTCGTAAGCATTGAAGTAATTTGTCGCGCGTATTTTGTTGTTGAGTTTGTATAGATTGAAGTAAAATTTGTCGAAGGTTGACGGCGTTGTTTGTTGTTTTGGGGGGTGACAGCACTTGACAGCATGGAAAGGGGGTTGTGAAATTCGGGGTTTGAGCAATGGTAGTTTATTGTGCGTGTGTAATGAGCACCAGTCGACAGTTACCCATGTATATAGTATGTGTATTTCACTTAACTTACTTTATGTTGTTTAAAAACTGGTAATAATTTGCTTAGCAAGGATTCCAAATCATCATCATCATCATCAACGCTAAGGTGGTTGCTGTTTGCTGGGGGTTGTTGTCGTCGTCCCCTTCCCTTCAACGGCCTTATGGAATTGCCTGACAGTTGCTGCTTTGTGGTTGCTTGGCCATTGTCATAGCCGTTGGGCATCGATTGTGCCTCAAAGTGCGGCCAAAAATGCTCTTTGTATGTGTGTGTGTATGAAACGACTGGTTATTGTTGTCCTTGTGACATTGTCTTGTTTTGTTGTAATTATATTTGACTGGCATTTGTTTCCTACATTTTGTTATTGTTGTTGGTTTTTCTGTATTCTTTTCGAAGGGTGACAAAGTCAAGCCAGGCAGACACTTTGGTTTGCTTTGCCTTGTCTGCTGTTGGCGCCTGCTGCTTTGTTTTATTTAATTTTTATTTTCATTTGAATTGGCAGCGCTGTCAGGGGAAAATGACAAACACACACACACACATACACATACACACGGCCATTCATACACTTCGCTTGTCCCGCAGCGTCGCTTTGTTCAAGTGGCAAATTTACGCTGAGTGGCGTCAGGACGCGCCATGGCGAGTCGAATTAAGTTGAGTTGCGTTCACTTTGTGCCTGAGCCTACTTCAATCTTTGCTGCCTGATTATGACCAATTGCACACACAAGTGTGTCAATGGCTTAAATGCCAATTGAAAAACAAAAACAACAACAACAACAACAAAACTTCGCTGTCAACGTTTCTCTTTCTCTTTTCATTTTTATTTTTATTTTTGTTTTTATTTTTTTTTAATTTTTCTGTTGCATGCTTTTGTGCGCTTGTTGAAAAATCGCCTGCAAAATACCGCTTTGGTCATGCAATGGAAAAAAATTGCAGCTCAAGCTGTGCGAATCAACATGTCCTGTTGCTTTCGGTCCTTGTTGCTGTTGTTTCTGTAGTTTTGTTGTTGTTGTCGTTGTTGGTGCTTCTGCTGCTACTCAATATTAACAAGTTTTGTTTGTTGTCCTTTTGCATCTCCTACTGTTGCTGTCAGTTTGTAAAGTGACGCATTTTGCATTGCTGATGTCTCTTTTACGTCCTTTTTGCCATTTTGCCATCGCCAACGCTTGACGGTTTTTGCTGTAAACGCTGTCACGTTCTTTGTCAAGTTGCGATTTGCAACTTTGATTGCATGCACCTCGATTGTAGTCGTCTGACTTTAAAAGTTCTTTGTTGTTGTTGCTTTTTACAATATTCTACTCGCATGAAAAATTCACTTGTATCTGTGACTTCTTATTCGTGTGTGTGTGTGTGTGTGTGTGTGTGTGTGTGTCGGCGTGCGTGCGTGATTGAATATCACAAGTGTACTTCACTTCATCGGAAGTCGTGAATTATGCGTACACAAATGACTTATGAAAAATTGCATGAACTCAAATCAGAAATAGAGCAAAACATATTCAAATATACTTCTTCCTTTTCGTTTTCCTTTTTCTATCTTTTTCATAAATTTTAAATTTAAAACGATATTTATTATATTTAGAACATTGCGCTTGCCAAGGCTGCCTGCCATGTGTGTTTCATGCACAAATTGAACTGTCAAAATTGTAAAAAAAAAAGAGAAATTCAAAAACTGATTTTCTTGACAAACGAGCTTAAAATGTGCCACACAAAAACCTAAGAAAAT
This sequence comes from Phortica okadai, assembly GCA_034638295.1. Lineage (NCBI taxonomy): Eukaryota > Metazoa > Arthropoda > Insecta > Diptera > Drosophilidae > Phortica > Phortica okadai. Next base: position 6,233,353 of record CM067850.1, read on the forward strand.
TGAAATTTATTACAGTAAATTACGGAATGCATTTATTATTTAAAATGCCACAAGACCAATAAAAACCGAACACCAAACCATCGTGGAAATAAATTCAGACTTATATATGCTGTTAGAGATATCAAATCTTTGCTAACTTTTGCTTTGAGTGCACTTTTCATGAATTTTAAATAAAATATTGTAACTGAAAGTAAATTATTACGACTGCCGACGAAGCCGTGTCGAGTTGGGAAATGCGCCACCGCTCATGACATACATACATATTGAAACAAATATATCTCTTTCACACACGCGTTGTGCCTTTTTGCACAAATGCTTGATTATAATGTAAAATCATATAAAATTACTTTGTGCAATCGCAATGCGTTTATAATTGTAACTGTCATGTTTCTGGTTTTACGTATTGTTCAACATTTTCCAGACATGACGTTACTGAGTGAGTGAGAGAGAAAGCAAGAGTGTGGAAGCACAATCATATAAAATAGCCTGTAGTAAGAGCTGACTTTTGAGACTCAAATATATCGTATGAGTTTATTCAGAAATTGAAATTTATTTGCATATTTGATTTTTACATGAAATCATATTTTTATGGCATAAATTTTGTTTCAGAGCAACTTCAAATGCCGATACAGAAGAGATAATAAATGAAAGTGACAGTCACAGTCACAGTAATAAAGAAACTTGGGTTCGTAGATTTTTAATAAAGAAGTATTAAGCACTTTTCTATGTGACAGCAAATTAAGCACTTAAATTGAAAAATGAATCGTGAGAGTCTACATAATATTTACAGGAATTGTCAGCGCGCCACAGATGAGCAGAATAACAACTTATTTAGCAATCAAGTGCTTCTTTTTCAATCAGCAATAAATGGCAATTAGAAAACGCTTTCTTTGGAAAATAATAAATAAAAAAAAAAAAAAATGAAACAGGAGCTTGGCATGCCACAAACAATATTGCGCTGTGAAGCCCAAGCCATGCAACATTAAACGCCAACTTCAGTATCGATTTCGCCTTGATTTTTCCCGCACTTAAAAGCATTAATTGTCTGCACGATATCGTATTACGTTGATAGACCGACTGGCTGGCCAGCCAAAGTAACGGCCTGATGACGTGCTTAATTTGCAGACTAAGTGAATGCAAAGCGAAAAGAAAAATGTTGAAAAAAAGCAGAAGAAAATAAAAATGAAAAAGTGGCGAAGCCATTTTGTAAGATCAAAGCACCGAAGTCGCAGTGCAAAAGGTCGCAGCTAAGCCAGGGGTAAGGCTTGGTCGGTGGTGGCACTGATTGAAATAGAAACCGCACAAGACTTTGATTTCATTTTTTAAAGGATTTCGGTAGGATTTTTTAAGGGATTTAACAACTCAATGGACTTTAAAGTTCAATGCATTAACTTGAGTACGCAAGATTTCGAAATGCCAAAGAAGCTGAAGAAAAGTTTTGTTTTGAAGCTGAAGCAACCAACTGTCAAAATATGCATTTGAGCGACAAACAAAGAAACAAATCTTTTTTTTTTTGCTTGACAGCTTATTTATTTATTTTACCATAAGAATGTGAAAAATTATTAATAGCATTTGTCGAAGTGGGAAGAGCGCCGAAACCAACATTGACATCTACGGAAAATTGATGAAGATGATTGGCAAAGCAAATCGTCGTGTGGGTGGTCGCTGATTTAGCGATTTTGAATGGTGTATGCATCTTACAATACACGTGTGCTTATCGCATTTGCTTGTCTGTCCGCCCGTCCGTCCGTCTATCTGTCGGCCAGCCTACACTTTCTATTATTTTAAGAGATGCGCATCAATGCACATCATTTGTATTGGCTTTTGTTTTATGCCATTGCCATCTTCAACACCCCAAGCAATGCCCTCAGCTTGGCTGGGGTGGCGCTGGGGCAGTGCAGAGATGTTAGTCAGTTGGCCATTAAGATCGCTTATCGCTTTTATAATATTTATGCCTTTTGTGCGCGATAAGCTCACGGCTTTGATAAACTGGCGCTCCTCATGCATTCATCTATTGCCCAACTGACATTCAAGCAGGCGGTCTATTTGTCTGTCTGTTAGTTTGTCGGTTTTGCTTTACCCCTCATGGCATACGATAATGCGTAACATAATAAATTATCTTTACTTAAGTTTTGCTAACATTTTGTTTTTTTTTTCATTCTTTCTGACTGCTCCTGTGCAATATTGACATATGCATGAAACACTTGTGTAAATCTTATAAATTTTCAACATTGTCAGCGTCCAGAATGGTGGTTAAATCATGTGCCACCCTCAGTGGCAAATACTTTCTTGCAACATTCTTTTCATTTTGAAAACCAACCCTGAATTGTGCGTTTGTGTATGTGTGTGTGTGTATGTGTGCCACTAATGGTTGCATGAAATATTTCTAATTCACTTTTGCCCCCTAAGTCGTTGTGCGTAATAATTGGGAAATAGTGCAGAAATATCACAGAACATGTGTTTGTTTTTCTTACTATAACAAGTAGTCTTTGTTGCTTTGTCTGATTTTCAGCTTTAGTTAAGCGGTTTTCATGGAAGCTTTGGAATTTTCACCCTTGGAAATTTCTCATTAATTTCAAATGTCTGCAAAACTACAAACAGGACATTCGTTTATGCTGAGCCTGGTTTACTTTGTCATTTCAACAACATATTCAATGATCAATGTTTGTTAGTTAACAAATACAGCAAAGCATATATCACAGGAAAATGTTTTGCAATTATTTTCACAGTTACAACAACAGTCTGCGTCGTTGTGAAAATAATTGCAAAACGATTTGCCACAAATATCAGCTCAAAGCTGTTTTCTCATTTTCACAATATCGCGGGCGCTGAGTATGTCGCGAAAGTCGCAGGACTTCCATGGTTTAAAGCGCGTTATATCATATGTACGTGAGGGCATATAGGCGAAGAAGGGATCACGTATGACTTTATGGGTGACCGTATAGTTGCGCATCGTGAGCCAAATTGCACGTGACTTTTCCATTGTCAGACGATTCAGTCGATTATAGAAATCCTGTTGGGTTTTCTTCTTCTGTAAGTACAATAAGATAGTAATAAATGCAAAAAATCATTCGATACAATGACAACTCACATTAATCATGTATTTTTTGACACTGATTTGAGGCTCTTTAACCCCTTGCTGTGATATGTTATAACGGCGCATGTTTTCTTTGATGGTTTTCTCTATTTCGTCTATATTGTACATCTTGTGATAACGCACTGCAATCCAATCATTCAACACTGGCATTTGATATGCATTGGGCACGGAGGCCAAAACAAATTTCGGATTGTTTGCCATTAGCTTGAGCGCTGTGCGCAGCATCTCGGTCATGAGTTTGGTATCATCTGGGTCGATGTATTCCAAGCGAAAGTATTGACTTATGCCGGCCATGTCACCGCACGGGAATTGCAACTGTGCCTTCATTGTCCGCTCACTACCAAAACTACCACGTTCGTTGTATAAGTTGGTGGTATCTTGAAACATGCGTATCGCACAACTCTTGATCGCTTCGTCAAGTGCCCCTTTTTTGAAATATTCATTGTTCTTGCCATAGTCGGTGATGTTTCCTTTATTGCACGATTGTATACACTTGCCGAGAGTATGATATTCTACGCTCACATCGTCGCTGTCTTCATATTCAGCATTCAATGCATCGATTGCTCTCTTTTTCACAATTTCACGAGGCGTTGATATCTCATTTTCATCAGCACCGCCACTCTCTCTCTTATTCACAATGTCAAATATTCTTTGGTAATCAAAATGAAAAGGATTATTCAATGAGTTTGCTTCAAAGAAAATCGACGGTTGCGGATGTCTTATTGGCTGATATTTAAACTCTTTCTCGGTACAGGTGGGCCTAGGTATTGGCGGATTTGTACGTACAACACGTTTCACGGGCAACACTTTTTTTTTCCCGCGACGACTGCCCCGACTACCTCGGCTGAGTATGCTCGTTCTACTCGTGTCCTGTATTACTTCATTAGGTGTTTTATCTTTGTTTTTGTTTTTGTTTTTGTCCTTCTTGCCCTTTTTGCCTTTCTTGCCCTTCTTCTCCTTTTTCCCTTTTTTCCCCTTTTTTCCCTTACTCTTGCGTGGCTCTTTTGGTTTTGCCGTTTCGGGATATGGTAGAAAACTAATTTCGATTGGCATCTCTTCTTTCTTTACTTTTGCTTCCACACAAAGGACATCAGTGAATTCCTCTGCTTCGGCAAAACGGTTCGCCTTTTCGTCACCTTTTATAGTTTGTACTTTCGACAAATTGTGCATTCCATCACCATCATGTTGTGTCGTTATATCCGGCCGCTCATCGAGACCCATAAGTATTGCAAGGTTTGGATTGTGTTGCATGGGCGGTGCCGAAAAAATTTTATTACAGATTTCGCAGTTGGATCGACCGCCTTTCAATGTTTGCACTTGCGGGAATTGCCGCTGCGAGTATTGCTGCAATTGTGCACGACAATTGTTGATCTGACGTTCGAGTTGACTCAAAATGCGAGCACGTCGTTTCTATTAGAATAATGAAATGATATGAAATGATTTTTTATCAATTCGGATCATTCGATATTAACTTACCCTTGCCTCGGCGCCTGGCACATCCCAGATTTTCAAGCATTGTTCTAAGGCCTTTTCCTTCATTTCGGCCTCTTTTAATAACATTTTTTCATGATATTTACGATGTGGGAGACATAAGCTTTTCTCTTCCACCTTATCGAGTTCCGAATCATTGCTATAAACGACGACTTTATCGACCGCTTCAGTGATCAAATTCTTAATAAGACGCTTGCATGGCTGTAAAACATAATTGGCAAACCAACGATACTCTTCATTTGGTATACGAATCAAATGGTCTGCATAGTTCTCATATTCGGGAAAGCAAACCTCAGCGCCGGCCGGAATACATTTAAATTTGGCAGATTTGTGCTCAACTGGTCTTGTTTGTTTTTCAAAGTATGGTGAGGCAACCAAGCTCGTTCTTTTTGGTGTGGATCGTCTTAGATGTTCAGCCTTTAGTGCCGCCATTTGTTTTTGCCGCTCACGTAGCACGGTTCTTTTTGAGTGCGTGCTTGGCGGCAAAATACGATCAAGTTCACGCATAGTGCTCGTCATGTCCAGATGCGCAATCGCCGACAGCAAAATCTGCTCATTGTTCGTGTATTGACCGTCACAGCCGCTCTTGTAATGTCCCTCCCAGAGGAAGAAGAGAAAGGCCAGATCGCTGGCCAGGCTGATCTGCATGATTTGTCGCAGCAGCTTCACGTGCGGCAAGGGCAGCACGCCCAAATGGTGTAGACAGACGCGCGTTCGATACCAGGTGCCCTGCTCTATGTCATCCCGCAGCGAAAACAATAGACTGTTGCAGGCCTCGTATTGCTCCTTGGAGAAGCCACGAAACCAACTCGCGACTTCTAATTCGTGTTGCATTATTTTTTTTGAAAAAATTTTAATTGTTTTTCAAACTTTTAAATATATTAGTTTTTGAATTTGGCTTTTGACATAATATTTTTAAATTTATTTAAATTTTATTTTGAACTAATTATATCTTCTTCTCCACGACAGTGATAGTGTATAGATGGCAATTTAAAATCTTTGTCTGTTTAGACAAACGTTATACATTAATGAGAGAATCGATTGTTCTTTCCACCAATGTATTCCAATTGAAATTCTTGATATATTATTCACTTTTCCGATTTTAAAGTTAAAGATACTTTATGCAATCATCATTTATTTAAAGAAATCATAGCAAAAATAATATTTCCAATTTATACAGTGCTTAAATGTTATTGTTGAAATATTGATTTCCATATTTAAACAATTCATAGACGGCATAAAAATAACGATTTAAAAATGATTTCAGTTGTGAATTTAGTTTGTCGTTTCTCGTTCGTCGTCCATTTACATTTTCAGTTCAGTCAAGTCGGAAAATGCATGTTGAAATATTAATTTTTTGCCTCCGTTGTGCTCACATTTCGTGGCATTTGGGGATTTCCATGATTTAATATGCTCAAATACGCTTTTGGCCAATTTTTCCATTTCGTAAATATTTTTTTAAAATACTTTTCTGTTGTTATTTTTTACAGTTCTTTTTTTTTTTGGAAGCTGTCGGCAATTTTGCTTTTTTCCAATTGCTCGTATTTTTATGACCTTTCACTTGAATTTCCTTTTAATGCATGTCGGTTTTGATTATTTTTGTTTTTGTTTTTCTTTTTCATTTTAATTAAATTTAAGGATTCACATTTATAAATGAAATCACACTCATTTGTTAAGAATTATTGTGGCAAGCTATGAAGAATGTTAGTCGAGAAATGTCACTGATTGGCATAATGACATTTTCTTTATATTCGAATTTTAAAATATTTCTGCAAATATGGCTTAATAGAAGAAAAGACCATTTTATTTTTAAAATGACAATAAATCCTAGAAACCATATGCTTCGTCTTTCATTACAAATTTTCGTGTTTGTTCGAATTTCACGGTATGACAATAAAAATCTTGCATATATGCGATCTTGCATATAAGCAATAATTCATATAAGCAATTCTATTCACATGAAATTCTTATATAAAAATATATTTTTTAATTATAAAATATTGATAAAAAAAATCTATATGAATTAAGCTGAAATTAAATCATACTATGTTCAAGAGCGGTTATGTAAATGGTATTTATTAACTGTATGCTTTAAGGCATTTACTGAAAATAAAAAAGCGAAAAGAACACTAATTGCGATTGCATGAAACTGCCAAGTAAAACTCAAACAAATTTGATATGGTTTTCTGTACTTTTTTTTATTTTACTAAATCTTTTTTTTATTTTTTACTTCTATGTTGAAAGTAACAAAAATATACTCGTTAAATTTTGTTGTGTGTGTGCTCATTTAAATTTCACGCTCATTGCCGCAATCCAGTTGCCACATGCACATGCACATGCGAACTCAGACCCACACAGAGTTGCCATTTACTGACAGCAGCCAACCAAAAAACAAGCTCGGGGAGTTAGTGCCATCAACATGAAATAAAAATGGCTGAAATCCTGTCAACATAAAAACGAATTTTAACGCGCTCAGCTGAACTGAGTTAAGCTGCAGCCGAAGCTGACGCTGACGCTGAAACTGATGGGGCAAAAGTCGGTGGGGTGTCATATTTGCAACACCAAGCAACGACTGCCTCAGTCATTGCTGTGTCCGATGTGGCAACTCCATTTTAAACATAAAGTGATTTACAAAATAAAAAAAAAAAAAAAACAAAGAAAAATAAATAAATAAATAAAATAAGAACAAAATTGCAACAAAAAACAGAAATTCAAAAATAAATAAATTGGTGTGGATATGACACGCGTTGGCGCTCAACCTTCCACCAACTTCATCACACACATACACGCGCGCGCGTACACACATACACTTTGGCAATTTCTGTTTGCAGAGTTGCAAGCAATGCAAGGACATCATCATCATCATCAACATCATCGTCATGAACGGCAGTGGCAGCACGAGCTTCAGGATCTGCGTGCACAAACTGTGGCAACTTTGCACTGAGCAAAAGCAACAGCAACACCAACACAAAAAACACGAGCAAGAAGAAGAAAACAAAAAATTTACGTATAAATTAAATTTGTATGCGAGCTTCTACCATTCAGCGAAAACGAAAAAAACAACAAGGTAAACAGATGTATGTATGTGTGTGTGTGTGTGTACGTGTGTCATGAAGGTCTGTTCGTGTGTCTGCTTTATGCTGCTTCCCCTTTCATTTCCATTTAATGTCCCTTTCACTATAATATTTTAACAAAATGTTCATGCTCTCTTCATGATTTAATATTTTTGAATAATTTTTGTTTTTTTTTTTTTTGTTAAGTGCGCTTTGCTTTTGAAACAGTTTTCAAACTCATTTCGCATAATTTTGACAATGAATTTGAGATTTGAATTAAATAAAAAATGAAGATTTTTTTTTTTTGTAATTCAATGTTGCATTTGTGTATTTTTGCCGGCGATCACTCGAGTGGAAATGCCCAGCAGATATGAAGCTTGTTAGGGTTGCCAAGCTATGCAAATTTTCGTGTGCAGCTGCTTGAACAAATTAGGAGTGACAGAGCGAGAAAACGAGCGTGAAAGTGACTATGTGTGGGTGTGTGTGTGAGTGTGTGTATGTGTAAGTGTAAGTGCAATAACATGAGCAAAAAATGAAAAATAAAAAAAAATCAAATGGCAATCAACTCTTATTTACTTATTGCACAAAGTATTTGGCACAGAGATGATTTTTGACAGAATTCAGTTGTGAGATAATTTTACAGTTACTTGCAGTTAAATTTCAGTTTCAAACGACTGTTGTTGCTTAATACAATTTCAAATATTAAAAATTCAAATTGTTTGTTTGTAATTGTGTCAAGGTTGGTTCAAATATTCAAACAAATTTACAATGTGTTTCACTTTAATTTATAATGACGTTCGTTTGACATTCGTTGTTATTTCGCATATTTTTCGTAAATTATAATATTTAAAACTTTATCATTGTAAAAGTCAAAAATGTTAATTCAAATTAAAATATGTTTTTTTTTTTTTTTTGTTATTTTGGTATACAATAATTCAATTGTTTTAGATTCCAAAGAAGAGCGTCAAAAATTTATATAAAAAAAAAAAACGATTGTGACAAAACAAAAATAAAATTTATGCAAATGATTGACCAATTTAAGTGAATATATCAAAATATTTTCACAAATTGGCCTCGTCAACTGGAGCGAGAAACTCTGTGTATGTGAGTGGGTGTGGGTGTGTATGTGTGTGTATTTTGTTTACGAGTTTTTATTTTTCAGTTGCGTTGACAGCAAATCCTGTTTGTTGAGGCAGAGAAAACAAGACAAAATAAAACAGAAAAAGAAAAAATACAGAAAACGAAATAGAGAGAGCAGCAAAATTTGATTTCTTAGAAGTTTATAAGCAAAAAGCAAAAAAAAAAAGAACAAACAAATTATTAAAAGTCAAAAGAAGTTTTTTATTTTTATTTGTTTTGCTTGTTTGCATTAATCTACATTTAAAATAATTTTTATTAACTACGCCCATGTAACGAAGCAAATTGCTAACCAACGTGTGCTACGACGCATAAATTGGAAATGGAAAGTTTATGTTGACTTTCAAATGCAACTTTAATCGAAGTGGAATTTGTAATATTTGTATTGACGCAGTTTTTTATGCTATGAGGTATGAGAAGAGTCTTTAGAGAAGGATATAACAACGTGCTTAAATCATCCATTGGAAAAGGCATAACTTTTTGCTTCTCTGTCCTGTTTGGTTTAATTATTCGGCTAATAGTTTAGACAATAAAGTTGATATCAACTGTCGGCAAAACTTTTTCCTTTGCATAATTAAATTTTAATGTCAAAAAAAAAGGAAAAAAAAAAATTGGTAAACTAAATAAACAAAAAGTGAACTCAACACAATTCGAATTCGGAGTTTTACTGTGCAATGCACGTGATTCATAATAACCACAACTTAGTCAAGTAAATGTAAAGCTTCATGAACTCACACGCACACACATACACACATATGAGCATATGCGGTAAATGTCAAAAATTTCGAAAAAGGAAATTGCAAACAAAATTGCAACTTCCTGTTGGCAATCAGAGGGAGAAAGAGAGATAGAGAGAGACAAAAAATAAAAACAACAATGTGAGAAAAAACTTTGTTTTGTCTGTGGTTGCTGCCAAGTGCAGAACTAATGCAACAACAACAACTCAGCTACTTCCATTTATGCGTAATACACTAACATGCACACACACACACATGTATATACGATCACGCAAACACACGTTTACAGTTATGCGGCATGTTTGCCTTAAAAAAATAAAAAGAGAGAAATTGAGACAGACAAAAAAAAAATTTTTGTGCAAAAGAAAACATGAAATATTTTGCAACCAAAAATAAATATTGTAAAATTCTAGAAAAATTGTAAAAACGTGACCACAACTGCATGTGAAATCCAATAGAATTTTGCCCTTCCATTGACTTCCATAGTCTTTGTCACAACTCGGGCTCGTTCTTATCCGAAGTTTGTTTTATATTTTTTCAAGCTTTATTAGCAGCGAGTGGCACTGTTTGAATTATATTGGCAAAAAGGCAAAAAGTCTGTTCAACATTGCCAAGAGCACCGGAAACGGAACTGCTGTCAGTGCCAGCCAACCAGACAACCAGCCAGAGAGCTGCTAACGTCAACGCCACATTTTGCATGCCGTGATCAAAACGGCAACAACGCATGAAGAGCGCAAGCGGCTGCAGCAGGGCAGAGACCATCAGCTATTTAATAAGTAAACTGACCTCAGGCTTGACTTTTTGTAGCTTCAATAATAAAGAAATAAATATATATATATTTTTTTATTGCTGTAAATTTGCATTCTAAAGGACATTTTTTATCTTTAATTTGTCTTAATATTTCAATTTGAATTTACTTTGTTGTCACGAGAGTGGGGAGAAATAAGAATCAATTTGTGGAAAATTATATACATTTAAATGTATTAAAGTGCTTTATTATTTTAGTAATAAAAAATAAAACTGACAACAAGAAAGTGTGTATTTTATGTTCTACCTTCGTTGAAGTCAAACTGAAATGACGTATGAAATTTACGTGTGTTAATTTACATGCGTTATTTTCTTTTAAATTTTTAATAAACATTCACACGAAAAATCATAAATAAATCTTATACAATAATAAGAAAAAGAATGTATAACAAATGTTCAAATGAAGGCGTCATAACCAATCAAAAATGTAAGCTGCTGCCTAAAAGTATGCCACATGAATGTAATTGTACATGTTTACGTCTTGGGATATGATTTGAGCTTGGGTTTGAGCAGAGAAGACAACTAATGACGACAACGACGATGACGACGACATCGAAATGCGTGAAAGGAAAGCGTATGAAAGTAAAACGAAAGTGTTTATTATTTAATATTTTATAACGAAAAGCAACAAATGACAACAACAGCAACAATAACGACTGTGTATCTAAAGACGAAACAAAAAAGACAGAGAACTTATGGTTGAGCAGCGATAAGACCTCATAACAGGCGACTTTAAATTGCCTAATGTCAGTTAGAATCATGTGTGTATAAATTCATTTGTGTGTGTGTGTCTGTGTGTGTGAGTGAACGTGCTTTGTGTATGTTTGGATTGTAGTATTGATGCTCTGCTGGCGGTTTTATGAACTGTTCCTGTCAAATTATGATGAAACATGCCTGATTTGTCTTAAATTGTTGCCTCACTGCCAGGCAATTCAAGTAGCATGAACAGCAGGGCAAATGATGTTGCTGCAACAGCATAAGCCCCCCAGTGACGCTCATGCAAATAATACAAGTTGTTTTATTTGCACGCTTCCTGGTTGAACACTGAACACCCTGTGCCTTGGAAGCGAGAGTGCGAAGCAGAGAGCGTTGGCAGAGAGCATGAAGTGTTGCTGAGGCTAATAGAAATACATGCGCCGCTTAGCTTTTGAGCAAATGAGTAAACTCTCTGAGAGTACAAAAATCCACAAACTTCGTTTATTTTCTGTATTACAATTGAGTGCTGCAGGTGAGTCAAGTCAAGTTTTAGAAAGAGAGCGAGAAACGTGAATGTTGTAGAGGAAATGAATCTCAATCTTGTTGCTCACAGAAGAGTGTGTCTTACAACCGGCAGCCTGTTTGCCAAATATTGCTAGCGAGATTATGTTGTTTCCAGTTTTTAAAGTTGCTCATGTTGCTGGAATATACAAAACGGTTGGCTCCAATTAGCAACATGTTGCGTGTGCTTGTGGTAGCATATTATTGAGGGGAAAATGTTGCTGCGATATTTATAGAATATATGTTGCGCATCATTATTCAGTAGACTATAAAAATGTTGCCTTGGCATACTGTATGATTTGTATGTTGAAATATTGAAATTTAATTGAATTTATTGTAATAATAATATTATTGCTTTGTAGAAAAATGTTCAATATAATATTAAATATTTATATTTAATCGCTTAAGTTAAATTTTTGTATTTGTGGCAAGCCTCATCATAATGAAAGTCGCTGCCAGCGCGTCACAGAACAACCCCTAATTTTTGTTGGCCAAAACATGACCGAAAATATGTTGAAATAAATCTTTTCAAGCTGCAAGTTGACAGCTTTGGCTTAATAATAAATCAGACAACAGCAAAGCAGCGCAAAAATTACGAAAATTTAGCAACAGAACAAAAAAACTGAAATAATCTCTTTGCAACAACAATATAATTTCGGCCACAAAACAAAACGGCGTGCTAACAAAAGCACATGATAGGTAAATTTCATTGGCGCTACTCAACTCTCAAGGCAGCATTGCAAAGTGGCATGTCGAACAACAAAAACAAGAGCTAAGAACAACAAGCGAAAGCAAATAAAAGCAATGGGCAACGGTGTGTGAAGTGTGGCAGCACCCACGACAATGGCATGCAAGCGTTGAGCGTCCGTTGCCGCTTAACCCTTTCTCGATTGACCATGTGCGAGAGCTGCACTTGTCTCTATTGTTGGCTTGAATGCTTGCATGCTTACTTGCTTGTTGGCTAACACCGTGTCCTGTTTAAGGACGAAGCTGACGTTGATGCTTTTGTTGTTGGTGTTGTTATTGTTGTGGACGATGATGAAGCTCGGGCATAAGGGCGAAAGTTACACAGCGAGCTGAACATTAAATTTGATTTGGTCACGTTCTCAAGCTTTGTTCCACTTATGGCTCATTTTGGTATTTTACGTTTAGTGGCGTCATTCATTGAGCGACGGAACGTTTAATGCTGCAGGGCAGCGGGCAATGCGGCAATGGGCGGCTGTGTGAGCAATGGACAAAGGGGGTAGTGTTGAGTTTGGGCTGTGAGACAACATTGACATAGACATGATGCCGCTGCAATCACAATGTTGCTTTGTTCTCTTCTTGCCGCAGCACGCACAACTTCAACGGCCATCTTTCTAAGCCCATTACGTTGTTGTTGCTGTTACTGCTGTTGTTGTCATAGACGCACTGCTGTCATAAAATAATCGACGAATGACTTTGATTCGTCGACGATGTCGATGACGATGACGATGACGACGACGATGATAATAACCGAATAAGCGAGCCAAAGTCAAGTTGATGTGAGTTGTGTGTGCTCCGGCAAGCATGAGGAGCACATTGTCAGGTAATAGGCTTCAATGCCGGGCCATAAAAACGTACAGCATTTTGCGTTCCTTTGTGGCTTGAGCTCAAACTATGCCCTTACCTGTGCACCTGTTCGGTTATGAGTGCTTAACTCGTCCTTTTTCGTTTTGTCCTTTATTAAGAATCGCCACACACACGCACATTGTCACAATCAGCGACACACTGTGGTTGCATAACACGTTCTCACGGTTGCCGCTGCTCGTTTTTGTCCAACGGAAATTGCTTTGCATTTCATTGATAGTCTGTCAGTCATTGACTTGGTTTCTGTTTGGTTTTTGTCGGCCATTTGACCAAAAGGCGGCTTAATGAGTTCTTTTGTTTGCCTTAATGCAAAATTTAGCTGATTTGTTTCGGCTTTGTCTAACTAATCGAAGCCTTAATTGAAATGCTGAAGCATCTTCCAAGCTCTAAGCAATACTTGTTTGTATTTTACATATATAAATGTTGTAGACATTTTTATCACTTCAATGTTTGTGATAAAACACTTTCATTAATTTGGTGCATGTTTTATTTATTATTTTTATTATTTGTCTCTCGGTTGCGGCAATTTTTTATGCTCAAACATGTTTGCATGTCTATGGAGGAACGTCGTCGATCTTTAACACTTCAGTTTCACATGGGCCACGGCACGGCTTCACAATGTTTGCGGACAGAAAATGCTGAGAAATATTCACGAAATTAACATTTTCTTGATTTCTTGCATTTTTTACGTGTGCAAAATGTTGACTGTCAAAAAATGTGGCCCATAAATAACGCCAAAAACGAATGCGAAAACAAACGAAAACAAAACCAACGAAATTGTCTGCAGTTGTGGTCCAAAGACGTGGGCCAAAAGCAATTCAAGCCATAAGCAATTCGAAGCCAATCGAAGCAAACATGAGGCCGAGAGCCCGTTGGGTTGTTTGCCACAAACAACGAAGATGTGCCTTGGGCCAACGTGCAAGTAAACAAGCAAGTTGTAAAAGGATGGCAATATCGAAATCAACAACAATTCACAGTAAATTTCGTTGACCCTGCACAGACTTAGCTCAGACAGTCAGAGAGACAGACGGATTTCGATATAACTTCGTCTTCGGCTTTGAGTGTTGCACATTTGCGCGCTTGCGTCGATTGCTTTCTCGCGTGTCGGCGAAGACCAGCAGCGTTTAAAAATGTATATAGAGTCAGGCTCAGTTTTAGATGCGCAGAATTTGACGGCAGACTCACTCAATTGGACAGTCAGGCAATTTCAGCGGCATTACTGTGACCGCGACTCGCATGCTGATCGCGTTGCTGATAAGTTCACAAAGCGAGGCTGGCAAGCAAATAAAAAAATCGAAATCAAAACGAGTCAAGTTCTGCGAAAATTGGTAGCTGGCGAAATAAGATATTTTGGCGCTTAATTGTGGAATTTAAATTGACTTTTGTGCGCTTTAATGATAGCAACGGCAGCCGCACATGCTGGTCGACCAGCAGGCCACAGCCGCCGATGATAATTGTGGCGTTGCTGATGAGCAGCTTGGTGATGATAATGATGACAAAGATGACAATGCGATTCGTTTCGATTGATATGATTAAATGGCTGGCTTGTGCATGACGCGGCTTCATTATGGCTTTGATTAAGTTTTTTTTTATGAGGTTAAATAAAATAAAAATTAAAGTAAATTTCATTTGTTGCTATCGTCGTTTATGATTGTCGCATGCGTTAATGTTTTAATGAGTTGGTCAGGTGTCTTGAAGTCTGTTGACTTCAATTATTTTGCCATTTGTTCTTTGCTGATTTTAACTTTGATAATAATGATCGGAGAATAAAACGTATAACGATGTATAACATAAAAATCTCATTAAAAATTATCATTGAAGTCTTGTCAACGTGCGCGCGCTCTGTATAACTGGACACAGAAGCACTTCTGTCATCTTCAACTCTGGAATTGAATTTAATAAAGTTTTTCAAAAAGCAGCAGAAGAACTGCGACATAATGAAACCCAAAGCGACATAAAAGAAACAAAAGAACAAAAAAAGAAGTGGAAACAAAAAAATACAAGGGATAAATTAAAATAGTTGTGAGGAATGAACGAAAGGACAAGCAAACGAGCGAACGACGAACGACGAACAGAAAATTGCAACAGCATAAAAATGAATATCGAGAAAGAATGACTGAATTTATGCATGAGGAGCAGCAGTTAAATGACAGAAGCGAGCAACGAGCGCGACGTGCAAAAAGCAGATAGTAGAAAAAAAACATTATAAAAGGAAATAATAATGCGAAACAGAACGGAGTTTGCAGCAGAGCGACAGAGAGAAGTCAAAGCATTCCTGCATATAAATCAAGCATTGAACAAGATTGAAAGACGGACAGAAAGAGCAGGCAGGCAGGCCGACCAGAAGGTAAAGCCCGAAGTGAAGACCCTTTTAGCAGTTGTTGTTGCTGTTGTGGTCTGGTCGCATTATAAATTCAACAGTCGTCTTCAATCCGTACCAGATATTGACAGTTGCTGATCAATGACAGCTGAAGATGAACGTGGCTGCGATCTTGAAGATTGCCGCAGCCAACAACAGTTGTGCTAAAGTGGATCCAATATAAAAAAAAAAGAAAGAACTAAAAACACTCAGTTGAAGATAAGAAAACAAAAGACAATCAAACTGAAGCCGACAAAAGTTGTTTGCAAGGAAGCAAAGCAAAGCAAAGCAGCGCACATTGATCAAGATTTGCACAAAATTGGCAGTAAATGTTGGCCAAACGTTGAGCGTCGAACCGCAAAGTGAGACTCATCTTGCAGAAGAAGCACAAAATGATCGAACAAGCAAGCCAAAGTCAAAGGCGAAGCTGATGCTGATGCTGCAGAGCAACTTGAGGCCGTAGTCTTTGATCTGTCTGTCTCACTGTCTGTCTGTCAGTTGGTCTGTCGCATTGCCTTTGCTTTCGTTTAACTCTGTCAGTCATTTGGCCAATAATGAAAGAAGTAAACGAAGGCGACCACGATGACGATGACGACGACACATGAAATTGATGAACGTCTTTGTGTTAGACCCTCGAACCAAGTGATGGGCTTTTGTTTTTGTTTAGCATGGCATACATTATCAACGCACATCAAGCGGCATGAAAGATCAGGTCATCAGGGACGTTTAATCGAAGCCAAAGAAATCATTATGGGCAAAACAGAAACAAAAAAAACAAAAAAAAGAATATATAAAAAATAAAATTGACCATTTTTTCATGCGGTTTGTCATGTTTCGCAAAAGGAAGTGGCATAAGGTAAGCCACGCTTAATGACATTTTTTTGCGCCCATTTTGCTTTGTCAGACTTTCGCTCATGTTTCGTAGTTGGCCAGCGACTTAAGGCACGTCGCCAGCGGAGAATTTTAGACATTTGCGACAATTTCAAATGGAATGCAATGAGTTAATTATTTCAGGTTCGAACACTTGCACAACTTGGGTGGTCGTTGCATATGTTAGGTGCATAAAAATTACCTTTAATTGACGTGAAGAGTTGTTAAAACGTAAATAAGTGGTAAATTTATATTGAGGAAACAACAGTTAATCAACATGCTAAGCATTTTACACGCTTTTAGTAAGAACTTGTAAATGGTACTTCGATTTGCATTATTCCTTCTTTTTATTACACATGCTGGTATAAATTCTACAAAATGTAATCAAGAGCTTCTGTTTGTAGCATTAAAAACCAATTTTGTATTTATTTTTTTTTTCTCCTGTTTGTTTACTTTCTTTTGCACGTTGCCATTACACATTTTCTTCAAATAAATTCTCACTTGGTTTACTTTGCCAAGCTGCCTGTCTGTCTGTTTGTCCGCCCGCCTAGCCTTCTGTCGCTTCGTTGCACTTTGACATTTGCTGAAGCATTTTTCAATTTCCGTTTGCATGAAACATTAAATTGAATAGAATTAAAAAGCAAAAGAAATAAAATAACATGCAAAAAAAAGAAATTGACTTGCAAAGAGTTGATATTTCAGAGTGCTGCTTTGCAACTGACACATGATAAGCTGTCATGTATGTAAAGATTGAGCCAGGCAAGCAAATATGCGGCGGCTTTGAGGAAAGCTTGGGACAAACTAGTTATTTGAAAGCGTCGGAAAACTAACAAAAAACGAATACGAAAACAAAAACAAAAAATAACCACTGAAATTCGAAATGGAAATCAGCATAAAATGACAAATGAAAGCCCAAAAGTACCAATGGCAGCTCAAAACTGAATGCCGACAAAACAAAAACAAACCCAAACTGAACTGAATCGAACCGCAGCGAATCGCATCGCATCGCATCATTGCCTTAGGACCGATGTGCCTCAGTTACAATGTGAATACCAAAATGAAAACACAAAAAAAAAAAAAAGAACGTTGACAGAAATACGAGCAAAAATATGATGTTCACAAAAATGATGATGATGCTGAGTTCATGATGAAGATGCTGCTGATAGTGATGATGATGATGACGCTGTCTATTCTATATTATTCACTTGGGATGAACGAGCGGCGAATGTGAATTTTACAAACGTCAACAGGAAAAAAAGCGCAAGGACAATTTCATGTCAATATGAGAAAATCTGCAAATCAAATTACAAATAGCCAAATGAAATTTTTACGCCAACACAAAAACACACCGATGAGTTGAAATGAGCTGAGCTGAGCTGTCCTGTGCTGTGCTGAGGAGACAGGAGCAGTCATGTAGGACAATGACATCGCCTACAAATGGTAATGCATTGAGGCGAAAGTGCCACAAAAACCGTGTACGTCAAGCCCTCAAACAGAATTACTAACCAATTGAGCTGAGCTATGCGCACTGACTGACTGACTGACAGACTGACTAACTGAGAACTGCAAAATAATATCAAATGAAATTTAGTTGCACAAACTGTTTGTTTTTTCTGCTCTTTTTTCGAATAAATATTGACAGCATGTAATCAGCAAAATGCAATACTCAAAATAACGCATTGACATGTTGGTAAGCGTCGTTCGTCAATCCGCTGCGCTCGGTTGCCACATGTGCCGCACACAAGGCTGCAAAGTCGCCATTATGCATGTCGCTCATAACCTTTTTGCTCATTATCAAAGCTTGCACTGTATTGCTATATTTGCATATCTTCACTACAAAACAACACCAAGAGCAACTACAACAACGGATGGATAATAAACTGACATTGCTGTTAATGCAAAAATATTTCACGCGAAATATTCAATCAATAAATATTCACTTTTTAAAGGGTGTTCCAAAAGACACTTGCCTCTTAGTAAAAAAAAAAAAAAAAAACTGAAAGTACAAAGTTTTAATAAAACAATTCAAAAACAGTCTCTTATACTCCTATGTTACACATGCTCACACATCACATGCGGCAGAATAGTATTTAAACTTTATTACCGAATTTAATGTTAGACTGTCTTATGTGCTGTATGGCATAATGTGACATACGAGTACATTTACAAACTTTTAGCGCAAATGTGGCGTATGATTGATAACTCGAATGTCCTTTGGAACACCCTTTAGGTGCATATTTGATATTTTGAGGCTCTGTCTGATGAGTAAGTGCATTTCTAATTAAATTGTTGTTGGTAAAATAACCAATTTACTACACATGAAAATTGCAAAATATAGTTGATAATTTACACTACGAAAAGGAATTTAAAAATAACAAGAATTAAAAAATTTCACAACTTTAATGAAAATTGTCAAATATCATATTCTGTAAATAAAGACGAGTTTTTTAAGTTAAATTAAATTTTCCAAAGCTCTTCTTTAAACTTTTGATTTATTTTTATTATTTGTCAAATTTTTTGTTTTGAAATTTGTCTAATTTTGGATATACGATAACTTTTTTCAATCTCAATCACATGATTCATGCTTGAAAATCTTCAATTCTAACTGAACTGTACTGGAATGTAAATGCGTCTTTTGACCTTTTGAGAGCAGAGCGAAATTCAGCGCCGGCTGTTGTTGTCAGTGAATTATCATTTAATTTTGCCACTCAACACAAACACGCAAACGAAACAAAAATAACAAATGAAACACACAAAAATAAGCATAAACAAACTAAACTATATAAAACAGTTAGTTGAGCACATACGCACATACACGGACGGTGTGTGTGTGAGTGCCAGCATTGACGAATCAGCTTCGACCAGAGACATGTCCTTTTCGCTAAAACGGGCACACGAACATGCGTCTGTAAGCCAAGTCACATGTGTCGGTATGTGAAAAGTTCTTCTTCTTCTTCTTTGACTCACAGCCAAAAGGCGCGCAAACTTTTCATGTTGACTTTTTTGCTCGACATCAACTGCTGCTCTTCAAATACTTTTGCTTTATTTTCATGCTTTAGGCAAAAATAATACTCCTTTTTTCTCTGCCCTTGCTTTTTATATATTTTGTGCTTTGGCATTTTTGATATTTTCATTTTGCTTTCTTTGATACAACATAGCTTTCTGTTCACTTTTTGTTCTTGGGTATTTTTTCTCAATATATATATATATTTTTTGTTTGTTTGAATGTCCTTTTTTGACTTGTTTCAATCTGGGAATTCCTGCATAAGTCTCTCTGTGCAAAGCTTCAAATGCTTTGTCGATACGAAAATCGGATTTAATTTAATAATTTTTGATGTTGCGCTTTGCTCAGTCGTTTAGCAATTTCGGTTGTCCCAAGTCCTTTTTTTTTCTGTCAACGATACGCAAACGATTTTCTTGGCTCTGTTTGGCGCTTTTTTCGGTTATCGTCACTTGTTTGGGTCTCACTCAGCTTAGCAGTTGCTTAGCTGCATGCCTATTTGTGTACCATTTAAGGGTATCACACACACACACACACACTCTTTGAGAAATAATAAAAGCAAATTGAAACAATTTTATTTTTTCTTTTCCATTCTATTTTTGCGGTCTCTATTCGAAGTAGTTTCCATTTGGCAAGTCAAACACAAAAGCGTTCTTACATAGACCAATGGCACTGCGGGCGGTTTTGGATTTCGTTTTG
This sequence comes from Phortica okadai, assembly GCA_034638295.1. Taxonomy (NCBI): domain Eukaryota; kingdom Metazoa; phylum Arthropoda; class Insecta; order Diptera; family Drosophilidae; genus Phortica; species Phortica okadai. The sequence goes on from CM067850.1 coordinate 6,253,469, forward strand.
GATTTGCCAACTGTGTATTTGCATTTGAGTTAATATTTCAATTTTAATTTCAATTAAATTTCATGTTTAAATCTCTGAGCACACCGCTTCATGCATAACTGTTTGCCTCTTCTTCTGTGTGTGTGTGTGTATGTGAGTGTCTTTTATCCTTGCTGGCATTTACTTTTTATCCAAAGATTCTTTCCGCACCAAATCTTTTACATATTGTGTAATATAGTCGAGCATTAGATTTATAACTGGGCGTGGCACAACATAATATCCTTGACAGTCACTCAGCCAGTCAGCCTGTCATCCGTCGTCGGTCGTTTAGTCTGTGTCCATCATATATGCATACATTTAAACTGACTCAACTCTATCGTTTCATACACTTGCTCACTCACAGGACATGGCACAGCACATCACGTGCTCTCCCTTTCCTTACCTCTTCACCATTGCTTTCATTCCATCGCTCTTTCATTCATTTGTGCATTTATTGTTGTTGTTGCTATTGTAGTTTGTGTAGTTTTAGCTTCATCCTGCTTGATGTCGAATGTGTTTTGCTATACAAGCTTGAGCATATGTAACAGGAGATTAAAAACTTATCAAAAACATCATGTTTGTTATGTTTAAACTATTTTTCATATTCTTTATTTTTAATTTGTTTCGTTTTTCGTATTTATTTTGCTAGCTTTTCACATATTTGCGAATTGAGAAAAATTATTATATTTTATAAAGATTTTAATTTTTGTAATCATTTGCAGGCTAAAAATTTCAAAATTTAATTAAAATAAGTATTACAAATGTATTTAATGTCAAAGTGTTGTGTGATCCCATGATGGTTTCTCTTCATTTAAATTTAATTCCTTTACGTCATGTAGATTTTTTTTTTTTTGTAATTTTTCAGCAATTTTCTTCGATTATTATTTTTATTTTTGAATTCATGAATTGTGGTTTTCTTGACTCTCTTTTCGTTGGCAGCGTAGTTGTTGTTGTGGCATCACACAAAGCAAATCACTAAAATCGCTTAAGGTATCAGCACGTTCTGCATGTTGCACAATTTGAAACTTCTTTTGCCAAATAAATGATGCATAAAAAAGAAGTAAATAAATACAAAAATAAATACCAAAATAAATAAGTAAATAAATAAAAGACGAGAAAACGTTGAAAAACATCTGAAATTCGTTTGCGTTCTGACTTTATATCTTTATTCGTTTATTTATTTTGTTGTGGCACAAATACTTTTTTCTTACTCTTCTTGCGTAGATTTCATTACAAGGACTTTATTCTTGTTGCGCTTATATTTATTTTTGGCTGGGAAACCATTTGCATGTTTTCAAATGTTTCCTTACCCAATGTCATATGTAAAAATGTATTTGAGTTGCGTTGAGTTGAGTTGCTCATCAAAATTGCTGACGATTTGATTATGTCTACAACTGCAATTGTCATCACTTCACTTGGTGAGCGACACAGTAAAAAATTTTTCTTTGCAGTTTTTTGTTACAGTTTTCGCCGATAGATTGGATAAGCATGTTTGTTTGTTCGAGACAAATGAATGAAATCTTTTTAAAAACCTTAAAATTTTCTTATTAAAACACTTTTGTTGATTTTTATGTTAAATATACTTGCTATTTTTTGACAGTGTATTTTTTGCATTCAAAAATATCTAAATGCAAAAACATTTTGTTGTACATTCACAAAACTCAAAGGATACAACATTTGATGCTGTTGAAGTTGCATTTTTTGCATAATGTTGTGTAATTGTTTTTGCTTTTGTACATTCTGTTGTTGTTTTTGTTGTTGCTGCCAACAGAGTTTTGTACTCATTTATTTTTGCGAAAATTGTGTTCATTATGCGATGCGCAACAACAACCGCCACACGCCTCCTCATTTGCTACAAATAACTTCGTTTTTTCACACTTTCTGAATCTGTATTACTTTCAGACGCTTGCAAGAGGGTATTTCAGTTTGGTAATGAAGTTTGCAATGCATAGAAGAAACGTTCCAAAGTAGTACATAGGAAAAGCTCTAGTCAGGCTCTAGCTCAAGTTAGACAGCTCACTCAGCCGGACGTCTTTCGTTGTCGGATGAATTTTGTGGTCCTATGATAATTTTTTATATGTTTTTATCTCTCTTAGCCTTCAAAATTCACCATTTTTTATTCGGATAGCCACTAAGAATAAAACAAGGGCATATAAGTTTCGATAAAACTGAAAAAAGTCAATATTGTTATTTTTTTAGTTTTGTTTATTTTTTGTGTATGTGTTTTTTACTTTTATTTCGAAAAGTTGGTGTGATAAAATTATGCGACAAGTTTTGCATATGAAATTAAATATTATTGCAACTAAAATGCAAAATATGGCAACGCACGCTTAGGAGTGTTGTGAACAAGAAGAGTGTTGAGGAAGTCTGTGGGTCGACAAATTGTTGCAAACGGAAATAAAATGTTTATGTGCCTCGCAGGAAAACGAATTTAAAATTGAGTAAAATTGCCATAAAAGCGAATTTTAATTGTTGCATCTTTTAATGAATCAAACATTTTGTGACTGAACGAGACCGGTTTTTTTTTTCTCTTAAATCGCAACAAATACACAGGCATTCGGACAGACAAGCTTAATCGTTCTGTCCTTATTTGTGTCTGAGCCGACATGTACGTAAATGTGTGTGTGTGTATGAGCATTTCGGCTAATTAAAATTCTCATTTAATTGGCATGCTGTTTGTCTTCAGCTCGATTGCACTGCGGTTTTTCATCATCAATGTTTATTCAATTAAAATCCACAGTGCAAATTGCGAAAGGACATGTTGGGCAAAGAAGGAAACGCGTGGAGACGAAAGCAATCCAAACTATGAAAGCGAAAAAAAAGACCGATATGCGACGAACATCGCTTATTGATAAGTGAAATCAATTTAAATGCATTCATTCAACGCCTTCAACCGCAGGACACACGCAAACACACACACACACACACACATGCACGCACACTGAAACACAGATACAAGCAGATTTCCGTTTAATCAGGATTCACTTTGTATTGCGAACATTGACTGACGTTGACAGGTCTGACGACCAACGGACCAACAAGTGTACGTACATACATGAGCGAAGTTGTTGGTAAATGTACGAGAAGTTTGATGAAGCAAAGTGTCGAGTACTCTTAATCATACCAAGAAATAAAATAGTTATCTTTGAGCGTTAAAGTATGCAGACAAACATATACAATCACACACATGTGTGTATGCTCATGCTCATTCGGCCGTTCGCTCATTTTGTCATTGTCGTCTGACAATAATTTCACGTGTGGTCGCATTAATTAGTTGCCTTGCTGAAATAAATGGAAAAATCGTGCGGTTAAATAAATGTTGATGCAAATGCCCAAGAGAATTGACAATGCAATCCAACAACAACAGAGCTGCCGTGCGTCAAGTCAGATGACACAGCGATCGGAGCTGATCTTCAGCTCGGACACTGAGCCACATGTGCCACCCAAGTTGTGTCTTATTATTGTCGCTACGCCGCGATCGCTTTGGGAATTGAGTTGTCTTCATGGCATTTCGTCTTCATGGCTGCGTTTGAACAAAGCTCTCGGACGCAACGGACACAGTTTATTTATAAAATGAAACTTCTAATTGTTTGAGCCATAATATTTATGCGATTAGTACGTGTATCTTAAACGCAAATTAAGTTTATTATTGTTAAAAGAATACAGTTACTTAAGGCAGAATACAAGAGATTCACTAAAAAAAAAAAAAGAAAAGAAAAATAAATAAATAAAAATCAAACGACAGTCGTAGATAATCCAACTGAACTCGGCCATGATGACCATGGGCATTTCATATGCGTACCGACCGACCGACCGAACGAACGAACGAACGAAAAGGATTACTCCCTTGGGTGATATTTGCACAAAACGCCATAGACAATTTTCTGCTTATTTATTATTTGATTTTTGTCCATTTATTTTCTTTCGTTTTTATTTAAACAAATCAGCATAAAGACCTCAGAAGGCCCAAAAAATAAAAACGAACTCCGTAACATAAAAATAAACAAAGTAATTTTGAGGAATTTGCTTGCGCATTTCTTTATTTGAACTTTGCGTCGTTGGTCGATTTTGCTGTTGCTCCTTTTTGCTTCTAAAGCTTTTACTGTGACTGTTGTTGTTGTTGTTGCGAATGAAAGAGAATTGTCACTTAAACCCAACAAAGGATAATAGACTTGTTTTTTTGGCATTAGATAAACGTACTGAAGGGCAAAAATAACAATAAAGGATTGCCAGGATTGGCTGCGGCATACAAAAATACAAATTTAAAATAGTCACTGTCGGAAATATATCGTGTCCAATCATTTTGGCCATTATACGAGTAACAGTAGACCGACAGAGATAGACTTATCGTTGGACAGGAAAAATGTTAGTGAGAGAGAGAGAGAGAAAGAAAGAGTGTGAGAGCGACGGAGAGACAGAAGGTTAAAACTTCTGGAGACAACTGCGTTTTCAACCAATTTGAAAAATGGTACACAAGTCAAAAGGATTAAGGCCAGCAAGGCGACAGATACCGACATATACAAATACACACTTACACAGATACAAGCAACATGCATGTATGGTACGTAAAACGTTTCGCTTTAGATATTCTCGTACGTAAGGAAGAGACGTAAAAAGAAAATTTTTAATAGACTCAAACAGACATTTTAACAATACGAAATTGTGTGGAGATTAGCCAAAAAGTTGCTCTGTGTTTATAACACACAAAAATGGGGGGCATGGGGGAGACAACGTGACAAAGAGGCGGCGGACAACAGTGTTCCTCAGCCTCTGGCAGCAACACAAAGGCGTTTGCACAAAAGCCATTAAAGACAAGTTCGTTCTGTCTATGGTTGCATTTGTCTAAAGTGGCATGTCAGCTTCCTTTTGTGTAAGCCGTTGCATGTACATATGTGTGTATGTTGCATGTGTGCTAAATTTTGCTACCGGCTACTGGCTTTGTCTTTGTAGTTGTTTGTTACGGATTTTTGTTTTTATGCAACAGGATTAAATGCCGACAGTGAACAGCTTCGGTACTCCATGCAACGTACAAAGTGTTAAGCAGTTTTGCATGCTCATGGCTGTGCTGTGCTGTTCTGTGCTGTGCTCGTATATGCAAGACTTGTCAAAGTTTGGCAAGTACAATGCCAACATTCGGCATTAGGCTAACTCAAATACAATGCAAAAGCTTAAGTCAAAGGCAAAGCACAAAATACGTGCAATCCAAGCCAAGTAAAGTTCTCACATGCTGAGGCAACAACAACAACAAAAACTCAACCAGTTTGAATACAGGAACTGAAGCAAGTCATGTTTATAAAATAATTATGCCTTTTTGTTGCCAGACGAGAAGTCAAAGTGCGTGGTGCAAAATGCAAAAGCGGCATAAGAGGCTCAAATTCTCTTTTGTGTCTTTGACTAGTTCAGATTTCACTGAGATACAACTTTTATTGTGTAAAATTTGTGTTTTCTGGCTTTTTAGTCAGAAGTCAGAAAGGAAGGAACAACAAAAGTACCTATGATTTTTGATCCTAAGGAGAAACATGCATCTATATTTGCAACTCACATTAGATTTTTATTAAAATTTTGTAAAAATTATTAAATTAATGGCCTAAAAAGAGACTTTCAAAGATCCCTCCACCCCATTGGTGAATTTTTCGGGACCCTTTTCCCTAATTTTATCTCCCTATAAGTCAATCCTCTAAGGTGTCTGGCTCCAACTGTGAACTCAAAAGAACTTTTCACATCTTTCGACTTGCGACTAACAATAATCATGGCATTGCTATTATACTCAATGCTCGTATTGAAATTCACTTAAAGTGCTGATTTTTTGTTACGCTTGAACGACGGTTTTTCGGCACCAGAGTGCATCAAATAACACTTTGCAACACTTGTTCGGAAAACCCTTTTGCCACAATTTCAACATTTTAAAACAAACATGCGGCAAACTTGAGCAAACAATTTTCTTCTTTTTTGTTGTTGTTGTTGTTGTTTTTCTTTTTGTGTGTGTCTGTGGGTGTGTGTGTGTGTGTGTTTATATTTCTTTCACTCATTTCTTGCACACTTTGGAAAGTTTTTCACTTCATTGGCAACAAATTGAAAAGTGTAAGCATTGCTAGGCGGCAATCAGACGAAAAGAGCCCAGCCGCGCTCTGCTGCTCTGCTCAGATGTGTTGAAAATGAAGTGTAAAGGGTTCACATTGACGTCGTTAGGGCGTGAAAAGCGTTAATTGAAAGGCTGAGTTGATGGGTAGGCGCCAGTACAGGCACCAGCGTCCTTTTCCATGAGAGAAGGCAAACAAAATAAGAAAAACAAAAAAAAAAAAAAAAACACTTGAGAAACAACAACATTTGCTACAACGACTCGACTGTATCGAATGGTTGAGCAACAAAGTTCGACCAGCAAAGCTTTAAAATTAATAAAATTACAAATAACTACCAAGTGAGTTGAGTTGAGTTGAGGCAACGCAAACGGCGGCCGGCGACATCAGCTGGACCCTTTCGACACCAAATCTGAAATTAATAACATTAATGTTGAAAACAGCTGCCATTAAAATGCATAAAAACGCTTGGCATGAGCAGCACCGGAATTAAAGGGTTACCGCTGATGGTCGTCGCTGATGGTGGTGGCATGGCGGCCTGTGAGGCGTTGACATGACATTGAGTGCGAATTGTTTTTGACTTTGAACTCGTTGACTCGTTTGACAGTAGGGAAGTGTGTGAAGTTTGTTAGCTCGTAATTCGATGTGAAAGCACACTTTTTTCTTCTTCCATATTATTATTATGCACTGCAAGGACATGTGTCAGGGCTCACTTTGTTGCCCGGTGTCGTATTTCAATACAAGCTGCTGGCGCTGCAATGTAATTTTCAAATTACTTGAATTAATGTGCCTTTGCAAGTATAAGTCCTTTTGAGCGCAATGACCATGGCTTCTCTGCAAAAGTTAAGGGTGTAAAAAAATGCAGGATAGATTTGAATTCAGCATCTTATATACGGTAATGTTGGAAGTTTGGGGTACCAAAAACTTATCTCATGTTTTACATTCGGACTACGTCTAGAGTTTTAGGTTGCTGTATGTGAGGTCTATTGTGTCTTTTGGGACACCCTTTAATCTTAAAAAAAATATATTATTTATTGTATTATAAAATTGTTCTCATAGACGTTTGAAAAACGTTTGTATGCGTCTGACTTTTGTGTAACGCCCAGTTTATTTTTTGCTATGCCTTTTGCTACCCCAACTTTTGCTCTATTATTACAATACTTTTTTATGTTTTTTTTTTTTTTTTTTTGAGACTTGAAAGGATCTGCTTACGATAAGCCTCTGCATAATGCTTTGCTACGCACTCAAATTCATTTAATATCAAATTACGAACGCAGCTGTCCGTCCCCTCAGTGCTGCCTTCTGTTTTTGGCGCGCATATGTGCTCAATTGTTGTTGATTTTTTTTTCTTCAACACTCACACAGTCATTCATTTATATCTTAACTGCAATAGAAGCATATCCTTTTGCAGAAAAAAGGCATATTATCGTTATTTACAAATATTTTAACAACAATTGACAAAAGCAACGCAAATAAATCCGTCGCTTAATGCCAAACACAACAACAAATGCTGATAATTGCGCATTGTTTTGTTTGTGTGTTGGAAAACTACTTTGATTCGTATTTGAAATGCAGAAATTATTTTTTATGTTTATGTTGCACGCAAACGCAAGCCCGCGTATATCCTTTTTGCACGTGTTTTGTTCCGTGGTGTTCAATATCGCTTATTGTTTGTTCTGTTCTGTTCTGTTTTGTATTGTTTTGTTTTGTTTTGTTAAGTTTTGAGTTCTGTTGTGTTGTGTTGTGGCACACTGATTGGCATAACCGATAAGCTGTTGCCTTGGCTTAACGACAATTTGTTCTTGTTGCCTTTCTGTGTTGTTACCTGTGCGGAGTCGTACTCACACTCTTTATCCAAACACTTTATCCTTGTCCGTATTGTTGTTGTCATTGTGATTGTTGTTGCCGTGGCCAGCATATCCTTTCGCTTGTCGTCATTATTGTCAGCCAATGCCACAAAGCAAAGTGAAAAGTATTTAAAGTAATAGTTTTTCATTCATTCACTACTTTCTTCCTCCCTCTCTTTCACAGACACTATTCACGTTTTTGGTTTCTTTTGTTTGTCTGTTATATCACTTTGATCTTCATGTCGTCTGCTTAGCCTTTTTTGCTGGCTTTGTTCGTTTGTTTTTGTGCGCTTGTGTGTGTCTGTGTTCTCATCCTATTTTAACGCCTTTCATCGCTCATTGATTTGTCATAATTTCCTTTTCGTGTGCGTGTTACTTTGACGGTGTCTCTTTATGCTTGTTTAATCTCTGCACAATTATAAATGTTTCTCTTCTTCTTTATCTCCTCTAGTTTGCATGTTTATGCATGAGCTGCCTTGAGTTATTTGTGGCAATTTTAAGTTGTCTTATTAAGCATTTCTTTGTCTGTGGCAATCATGTGCTTGTGCCGCTTAGCAGGAAGCGAGGATTACAGCTCGAGCCTTATCCTTATCACTTTTCAATTTGCATCTTCCCTTGCATCCCTTCATGCTTGCCCCTAATTTCTTATGCCATTCATTTAAGGCTTATTTGCTGTAATTTCTTTACTATTTTCTTCTTTTTTTTGTGGATTTCAAATTCGTGTTAATGCTATGTATAATTCAGATAAAAAAGCAATGATTTTGCCTTGCTCAGCAAACAATCGCATTTATATATGAGTTCATAGAACTTCTCATTTCACAATTTGATTTGATTTGCAAACTTGTAAGGAACGTTCGACGTTGCGCATTGAATGAAGTCGTTGCCTTTCTTCGAAATCACTCAGTCAGTTGTGCGCTCAATTGGAATTATTCAATAATGTACAAGCACACATGCGCATACACACCGACACACACACACACACACAAGTGCGAATACAAATAAATGTTAGACATCTGCATTTGATGTCGCGCGGCTAAGCTAATAAACTGAACGATTTTGTGCCATTTTGAAAAGCGGTTTTGCTTCGTTGAACTCAAACACAAATCAAATTAAATTTAGTGGAAATTACTGAAAAGCATGAATTGTTTTTTTCTTATATATTATGGTTTTTTCTTCTTCTTTATTATTTGCAGCGCAATATTTAATGTCGAATCGTTATAAGGTAAACAAAGAGTAAGGTATAAATTAAAAAATTCAGCACCTGTTGTGCCCTAGGAAAAAGCACAGAACAAACAAAAACAAATACAAAAAAAAAAAGAAAACAAAAACAAAAATGGCAGGCACATGTTCTCAGAGAATGAAAGAGAGGGGCGAAGTAAAAAAGTAAAAAGAAAACCGAAAAGCAGAAAAAACATGCCTTAGGAAAAAACTTGTAAATTTGCTGCAATAAAAATAAACAGCAAAGCCACAAAAGAACAAACATTTCAATGTTTTTTCATCTTATTTTCTTTTTTTCGTTTTTGTGTCTTTTACTCGTTTCATTTTTTGGCTTATGAATTTCAAAACATTTTTGTCGAATAAAACAAAAATATAAACAAAACAAATGCGCAAATGGCTGTGAGAACGCGAACTGTGCTGAGCTGAGCTGAGCCGAAGCGAAACGAAATGACCGAGAGAAGCGTGTGAGAGCGATGGAGCGACGGTTGGGAGACGCAAACAGATGCTAATCGAAAAATAATGTTTCAGGCAACATAAAAAGTAAAGTACACAGGCGACAGTCAGTCATACATTCATTCATCCGTCCGCACGTCCATTCAGTCATTCAGTCATGCTGACAGTGTGCCAGACTCTTTGAAACAAAGCCGGGCAATGGCCCGTTACTGGCTGCCCAGTCCCCCCTCTTGAATTGGCATATGAAGTGTTGGTTGGTGGCATAATAATGAATGAACCTGAACGAATGAACAGGCAAGAAAAGATTATGCGTCAATAAAATTTAATAATTTAGCTAAGAAAAACAGAAAATTACAATAAAAAATTCATGAGCTTTAAAAAAGCGCACAACAACAACAACAACAACCAGAACAACATGAGCAACAATAACAGTTAGATTGGCGAACACATGAAAATCAGCCACGCGTCGAAATGGCATAAAAATAAAGCGTTGCCTACTTAGAAGCGCATAAAATGTAATTTCCGCTGCTAATAATAGGAAACACGTGTAAACCAAAATTCGAAAAAAAAACGCAAATTCCGAAATTTGCGTCTGAATTCAATGAAACATGTAATAATTTTTGACGTACAGCGATGAGTGTTCATCATTATATAATTATTGTTTGAGTAATGTGAGAGCTGCCAAGGCCGTAGTACAGTACTAAACATGATTGTCACATTAGCGACAGTACGAAAACAACAAAAATAGCATTAAAAGACGCTGAGAGTGATGGGAAGGACAGCAAGTAAGAGTTTGAGCATGAAGGTCATTGCGTATTGTTGTCCTTTTAATGCACGTGCTCATAATTGTTATCAAAGGATTTGCCATTTTCATAAATTAGACACTTGACTGCCAACGTCGTCGTCGTCATCATCATCATCATCAACGAAACTAAACTAAACGAAGCGTAATACAACGAATCGATTGATGATAATGATGTTGTTGTTGACAAGCAGTCAGTCAGGCAGGCAGGCAGGCAGGAAGGCAAGAGAGCGTGTGAGCGAAGGCGCGCTTGAGTGAATGCATGAATGTCTGCGCTTTATTTGATTAGCACGCTTTTAGGCGCATTTAGTCACATTTTTCTCGTCTCAATAACTTTGCTAATTTCGTAGCAAATCGTTTTTAGCAACAAAAACAAACAAACAAACGAACAAATGAGATAGAAGCCATGTGCCTCAACTAACGTCATTGACATCAAGAACTTTCGCTCGCTCAGTGACTTTCAGAAGGCATTATTTCGATTGGCACACTCGTACACTTGTATCGAAATATTATTATTAATGTTTGAGTCGATGGTGGTGGTGGCGTCGAATTTTGCCCGTTCGACAAATAATGTGCGTTGTTTGATTTTGATTGACAAGTTAATTTCATGATTAACGTGATTTACATAATGATGACGCGTTGATTTGTTGAGTGCTACAATTTTTTTTTTTCTTTCTTACTCCTTCTTGTTTTTCGTTTTTTCTATTTGCGCTTCGCCTGAGCTTAGCACAAAGTGTTGGTTTGATGAAAGTGCTGCGATGTACGATGAGGGAAGGCGTGCTTGAGCATGCTTTGAAGGAGTTGTTTAGAAAATTTGTGCGGCGTCGATAAGTCTCTCAATATAATTTAAGGGCACAAAAATATTAAAGTTTTATTTGGCTTGGCAACTTTTTACTTGATGTAATGAAAAGAGGAATATTTATAATTTCGACGGTGACAATGATTGACGTAAATAATGTATTTTGGATTAGGCATTCATCTCTCATTAAATTTTACAGCATGTCTAGAATATTGTTACAATTTTCAAGCCGATCGGAGTAAAATTTTACGAGAAAGAAAGTTTAAAACTTCAACCCACAGCGTCAGTTTGGCTTCGCAATTTTTCAAAGCCGTTTGTCAATATTTCTCGAAAACTAATGAACCGATCTTATTAAAATTTCTGACACTTCTTCAAATTATTATTTTGAAATTATTGGACGAAGGATTTCATTTTTTGTTCAGCGCAACTATTTAAAAAAAAATCGCAATATGGTGAAAAATTTCAGAAACTCGAAAAACGAACGAAATATTTTGTTATCTTATCTTGCATCAATCAAGTGAGAGATCAATCATGAAGAAAATTTAATAGAAAAGTAAAAATGCAACAAGGAAATGTTTATTTAACACAAAAAAGTCAAAGCAACCGCCTTGGTCATTATCACTATTCTTATTATTGTTATTATTCTTTTGCCCTATTCACAACAAACATGACATTTTACTGTCTCATTTTCCGCCTAAAAGTCGACTATCGACTAATGAAATCGTGGCATGGTCATGGGCGGTTTACAACCAATAACTGCTTTTTATTTTGTATACTCGTATTTGGCCAAGAAATGTGAATAGCCTTGTTGACATTTGATTATTTATTTTGTGCCGGCAATGTTTATAAACACGCTTATATTGACATAGATACAAAAAGTAACTGAATTTCTACGTATGTGGGTGTTTGTGTGTGTGTGTGTGTGTTAGCTTATCACTCTGCATATTTATTAATGCTCGTGTGTACAACAACAAGCTGATATGTATATTTACTTAAAGGTGTTTGTCTGATATGTATTTGCAGCAAATAAACTTTAATTGTTGAAACCTCAGACATGTTTGGCCTTGCCACATTTCCTGTGTTGTCCCTGCATGGGCATCACTGTTGTAGTTAGCACGTGTGCTTAGTTGTAGTTGTTGTTGTTGTTGTTAGTGTTGTAATGCTAAAGTTAATGCGCTGTTATCCTTTAACTGACGCATACACATACACATACATATGCTTGAAGACATAAATAAGGACTAAACATATTCACACAAATGGTCAATGGCAAGTGCGAAGTGCAGAGTGGGTAATAGTCACGAGAGAGAGAGAAAGAGAGAGCGTGTGCTGCTCACTCACTCGCTCACATACATATTCATGTTAATGTCAGCACATAAATCTTGCAAAGTCTTCTAACACCTGTCAGCCATTTTACAAGGTGTTTCCACTTAATACATTCATGTATGTCGCTTTTGTTGTCTGATTCGTCTTCTTCATTCTGCCGTTGTTGTTGTTGTTGATGTTGTCGTTCTCATCGCTGTTGTCGTCCTTGTTGTTCTGCTTCACTCTTCTTCTTCTTCGTCTTCTAGCTGCCAAAGTTGCTGTCTTCGCTTTGGACATACTTAATGTTGTTGTTGTTGTTTGTTTTTATTTTTGCTGTCAAGTTTTTATATGACATTGCATATGTATTTGTCGAACTATGTTCGTGTTTGTCTTTGATTCTATTGTCTGTGTGTGTGTGTGTGTGTGTGTCCTTGTGCCCAGGTATCTGTGGATCTGTGCAGTTGTTTACATGTGTCAATGCGCTCGCCGCCATCACTTTTACAACTGAATTGAACTCAACGTTGACATTGACAACTAAAACTGCAATTTGCGTCCAACTTTGTTTGTTGTTTGTTAGTTGTTGCTGGACAACAACAACATGCCAGCAAAGGGCGACGCGTTCTAAAATATCTTGTGTCACTTTTTGCACCAACATAGATACATTTTGTGAACACATTCAATAACTCACATACACTTTGAAGAAGCTTAAATCTCATTAGTTTACTTATTGCATAAGATTTCAAATGTTGTGTAATTTCTTTGGCGTGTAAACGTTAATTAATTAAAATTTGAAAGTGTGAAAATCAAATTTTAATCACTTATTTTCTTCATTTTCAATTTTGTCTGCCAACAATTTCTTAAAGATTCTTAGTCATCATATAAGTAAAACATGCATTAAAGAAACCAAAGTCTCAAATATAAATGTCCTCCTATATGTGCTTTAAAGCGCAAACTACTTATTTCTCACAGTTTGAGACAATCTTGTTTAATGCCAAGCCAAAATTACTTCCGCTACAAAGTTGTTAAGTTAAATAAGTTTTTTTGTAGCATTTACGCAAATTGTTGGCGCGTAAAGTTCAACAAGAACAAAACACCTGAAATTATGCAACACATTTTCAATGGTGTTGTCCAACATTTGACATTAAAATGGTAAAATTTCAGTATCACAAAATGCTTATAAAATGGGCGTGCGAACGAAATGTCCGGTGTGGAAAAACAAGCACAAAAGTTTGACAGTGATTGAACGTTGTTCGCCACAACACAATTTAATATCGCAATGAGTAGCAGCACAACGTTGTACTATGTTTTAACAAGGACGATGAGTATGATGAGAAGGTGTAACAAAACCAAAAACAGTCAAGCAATCAAATCGACAAATGCACAAATACAGGCAAACATTTGTACACACACACATACACACATATACATGAACATTGCTCTATCATTCACTTGTGTAGTCATTTAGTTATTCAGTGATTCATTCATTCATTCGTTCATTCGTTCACCCACTCAGTTGAGCATTTAGTCAGACATCAGTCTGTGGTTTTCACTTTAATTGGCTGGACACTTTAATTGCTGAAATATTTAAATTAGTTTGTTGAAAACTTAGCCAGCGTCGTCAATTTACTCTCAACATTCTCCACGTCCATTTCTCGTTCCACGTTTACCTACTTTCGTTCATTCAACGTCAGGTTTGAAAGCAGACCGGCTTAACTTTGTAGCTTATTTCCGCATACATTTCAACTAAATTACGTCAAGCCAAATAAAACATATAAAAACACGTAATACACACACACACACACACACACACGCACGCACATAAACACTGACACACTCACACACTCACACACACTCATGCAAGGTAACGGCATTAAAGCCTTAAAGAAATAACGGTGTTGGTTCTAGAGACAAGAAACAAAAAAAAAAAAAATAAATAAATAAAAAGCGAAAACACGAAAAGGACGAAGGATGTATTTAAGACGAAATAAATTGGATTAGAAACCGCAAAAATCCAATTGTCTACTGTGGTCGTTGTGAAGGGAATATTAGAACACACCGTTGATCAATGTGATGTCAGGTTAGTAGTAGCACCTTCAGAAGAGGGGGGGGGGGGGGGGGATCTTAAATGGTGAGGGCGGGAGCGAGCGAAAGCCAAAACAGGTGCTTCGACTCATTGTTTGTTGTCATTGTTGTTGGGTCCTTTAGCTACTTTCATTCTGCGTAGATGATTTGCTATGTACGCTTAGTTCGTTAGCCTCAATGTAGGCAACATGAAATTTAAAAGTCAAACCGCACGCATAAACACACAAACACACACACACACAGACACAAACTAAGACTCAGGTAAATGAAATTACATGCGAATGTATAATAAATATGCTCACACACACACACACACACACACACACACACACATGCACAGCAACAGTTTTCGTGTTGTTTGTTTGTCGCTTTTTCTTTCTCCTTTTCTGTTTGCATACAAATCAAAGTCTAATTGGATTTTTAAGCTCAAATTGTCAATATATGCATTCATTCGAAGTTCCTCGCAGAAGAAGAATAGAAAACGAGCTTGTTACTGCAAATTTCTGCGTGGGTGTGTGCGTGCCTATGTGTGAGTGTATTTGTGTGTGTGTATTTACACACCTGCCCAAAGCAGAAAAGTTAACAAAGACATTTGCTTGTTGGATTTATGCTTTTTGGTTGCATAAAAGCCAACGACAGTCAACACAAAAAACACCAACAACAACAACAGCAATAACAAGTAAGCAATAACGATTTAAGCTTAACGCCAAACAGTTGTCCTGTCAAAGTTGTCTCGGCCCACGTTCAATTTCATTGCCTTACTGACTTTTCTACTTTCGTTTCTCTCTTTTTATTTCACATCAGCAAAATACAAAAAAAAAAAATCTGATTTGCTGCTTCGCAAACTCGAATGTAACAACGACGCCGTTGACGAGAATGACGATGACGATGACGATGCCTATGACGACAACAACAACACCATCAACAACACCAACAACGAGAACGAATTGAAGTCTAATTTGATTCTATTTAAATGC
Organism: Phortica okadai; assembly: GCA_034638295.1. NCBI lineage: Eukaryota > Metazoa > Arthropoda > Insecta > Diptera > Drosophilidae > Phortica > Phortica okadai. The sequence goes on from CM067850.1 coordinate 6,269,044, forward strand.
CATTTTGGACATCATTTGGCCTTAAATGTCCTGCACGCTGCCTCGTGTCTGTCAATTTGCGTGTTTTTGGGCTATTTTCGTATTCAAACTTGATTTCTTCGCACGCACACGGAACGCCAAGTTAAGCTTTTGCTTCGTTGCGTTTGTTTTTCACTCACATACACTTTGGCCTCAATTCACACACACACACACACACACACACACATAGAGAGACTTGCTGCATTTAGCAGTTGGCACACACACATACACTCACAGACAGACGCACGCGCCAATTATGTTGCAGTTTCAGGCGCAAGGACATGACACATGTCAAAGCGGCTTTGCTTCGCTGCCAAATGCCTTTAATGTCTTCTTGTGCTCCGCTTCAATACACACATGTGCGTTCTAAACGGATTTACTTCATATTTCGCCTAACATGTCGTATACGCAATAAAAATTAATAATGCGTATACGCGTAGTTGAACTGTAGCAAATTGTTTAGATTTTTTTGTTTAATGTTGACAAACAATTTAAAACAATTTAAGCATGCATCGTTGCAAGCGACTTGACGCCTTGCCTCGTCGTGTCACGCCTCGTTGCTGTTCGCTGTGCCATTTTTAGACATTGAGTGTGCGTTCAACGAGCATGCTTCTCGAGGCGCGTTGACAGCGTTGCCACCTGTCGTCACTCTACTTTATGCTACCCTTCTGCATAAGCCACCGTATGACATGCAGCTGCATTATCAGCAGCACAGTGGCGTGCCACAACATGGAGAGATCGAGGTCAACGCGAAGATTTCTTTACCTCTGACACTGCACAGCACTTCTACACACCTCACCCCATCTCACTGCACCGCACCGCACCCCAGTACTGCCAACCAACTAACCAACGAACAGACCAGCCAACCGAGCGAGCAGACTCGTCAAAATGGCTTTATGCAAAACGTATATAAAATTATATTGTTTGGCTTTAGTTGTTTTGCTCGGCATTTAATAAAATAGTTGCGTTTGTTGTTGTTACTTTCTCTGCTTTCTGAGCTATGTATCTGACACTCATATCTATATGTATATGTGTGTATATTTAAGCCATGCTATAGTCAAAATGACGAGTGAAAGTGTTTTATGAAGCGTTGCATTTTCATCATCAGACTTTGTCGTCTTTGCCTTGTCGGCTCTGCTTGTCCTTGCGTGTAATTATCGTTGTTGTTTTAATTGTTATTGTAGTTGCTGGTTGTGTTGCTTATGTTGTCCGACAACTATAACTGTAATTTGCAAAACTTGTGCCTATTTTTGTACACACACGTAAAAGTTCGCATGTTCATTACTTAGCGTGAGATTCGTTTTCATAATAAATAATAAAAAAAAATGTTTTACCCAAAAAAATTGCGATAAAAATGTAAGTCTCACAACGAGTAATTTTCAAGGCAAATAATTATCCAACAGAGTTAAAGTAATCTGACATGCATTCACCGATTTTTCAAAGAAAGAGTGTTACTTCTTCTTTAATATTAACAAGACTTTCGAACTTTAAACACTTTTCGAAATGTCGGCAAGTTAATTTGAGCATTTCGCTTAAAAAAAAATAGATTTAAGTCAAACAAGTGTGTGCCAAATAACGGCTGAGCAACTTCAAAGGCGCTAAAAACGTCATGCCAGCCACAGAAATGATGATGACGCAGCAAGAGCAGCAACAAAGCAAAGTAAAGCGCACACAGTCAATAAAATGCCGATGAAAAGAATTCCGCATATCCGAGTGAGAAAAAGGAAAACTAAATGGGCGAAATAATATAAAACACGAAGTAACGACAGCAGCCATCAAAGTGCGACGCTTAATGCTCTTAAATCATTTTCGAATGTGCCGCTATGTGTGTGTGTGTGCGTAAGTGTGCGTTGGTGTCCTTTGACGCTATGCGTTGCCAAAGCAACTTTGCCAGCAAAATAATTCACACGGCGCACAAACAAATACAACTCGAAAATATTTGTCGAAAATTGAGTTGCTCAGCGATTTGTTGATATCGTTGTTGTTGGTGTTTTTTTTAAGTTTTTTGTTGGGTTTGTTTGCGACATCATAACATTTCCTGTGCCATTTCGGCTTTTGATTTCTGTTGTTTCGTTTGTGTGTGTGTGTCCTGTCAATTACATAGGTTACAACATAAAATATGTTCATTTTTTCATTCTCCGGAATTAAATGTTTACGCAACATTGAATTTTTTGTTCGATTTTCTTGCGCTATAACGAAAATAGTCCGACAGTCGTTTATTTGAAGTTTTGCATGCCTGTTAAGCTGCAAATAATTGAAAGGAAAAACACACACATATACACGCACACACACACACATAAATTTTATAATGTGAAAAAGTGCTTTGATCTGCAATTCGGAAATGTTATTTTCTGTAAAATGTTTATGACTGAAATCTATTATTTATATTTTTTGCTTTATGGCAAACTGTTCTTGTTGTTTTCGATTTTAGTCATGTCATAGTTACATACGTCTAAGTTTGCTTTGAGCATGACGAAATGCTAAGATGAAAATGCCTTAAGCCTCACATGGCAATCGACAGCAAACTTTGATTAATGACTAAATGCCAATTGGCCTTTGCCCATTCATCCTGACGTCTATTTTTGGCTACAATTTACCGTTCTACGCCTTATTTAGAATGCATATTTTCTGTAAATAACTGTTTTCTTGAAAACACTTGACACATTATAAGCTCTTCGAACTACATCAAATTTTAATTTTAACGAACAGACCGTCAATAACAAATGTGCCATGCAAAATACTCATGGTCTCTCACTCGGTCCGCCTTGTGACATTTTATTTCGTAGAAAATCAGATTATTTTCTTGTTGTTTGTTATCAAATAAAGTAAAATGCACAAAAAAAAAAAAATAAATAATAATAATGTTAAAATAGAAACACAAAAATAAGTCAAGAACAAAAAGAAAAAAAAAAAAAAACAAAACCAAAAGCCGAAATGGTAAAATAATCCTTTCTACAACAAATTTTTAACATTTCGTTACACTTCTTTGCTTCATAAAAAATGGCAGCGACATGCTGACGATGACGACAACGATGTCGACGACATCTTGACGGCATTTCTTTCTTGTCAAATGCGAAGAAACAAAGTAAAATATTTTTTTTTGGCAAGAACACAAAAACTAGAAACAGAAAAAAATGTAGGAAATAAATAGAATAAAATAGTGAATGGCATAAAACAAATGAACCTCAAAGGACTCTTGGCTGTTAGCTCTTCTGGACAGTTGTTCAATGAAAAGTAATCGTTGATGATATTGACATCAAGTTGAGTTGAGTTGAGTCGAGTGAGGTATGACAGCAAGGCAATAGTAATAGGATGCATTAAAGCAGGACTCGCTTGCTCCGTTGATAATGACATGAAAAATTGAAAAACATGTGAAATAAGGCAACAACAACGAAAACAACAAAATCGTCTTGCTATTTCAACACGCATCAATGTTCGAAACAAGTCGTGAAAAAAAAGGACGCGTCGTTCAATGCCAACAGTTGGTGTAAAGTATACGGGCTTCCTTGAGCAGCAAAAACAAAAAAAGAAACGACAACAACAACAAAAGTGTTAAAAAAGGATCAACGAGCACAAAAATGACCAAATGTGCTTAACACAAGTCGACACTTCATATATCCTTTCGCTTGGTCGCCAGCACGTCCACTTCGCCCCTCCCACTCCTACTCAACACTCACGCTTACATTCGCTTATGGCCAATGTTTTTCTTCACATTGTCGCGTAATTTTTTGTCCTCTTCTTTTCTATATTTTCAGCAAAGAAACTTAGAAGCTTTTTTTTCTTACTTTTTTTGCTATTGCATCAGCAACTGTTATGCTGTGTGTGTATGTGTGATCTTATGTGGCAAGTTGTGTGCAGAAATGAGGAGGCAACAAAAAATGGAAGGCGTTTGCTGTTCAATAAGTTTTAACATAAATAAAAATGTTCATATTTTGATCACGTGCTTTGTGCCATTTGCTTTTGCCGCGTGTCCTCTAAGCAGCAAAACATTTTTTTATACATTAAAAAAAAAAAAAAAACACAAAAACACAAAAAATAAAACATAAGCAAAAGAGGAACAAAAAAATGAATAACAAATGTTGCATAAAAAAGTGGCACAGCTGTTGCTGCGATTTGACCTTTGCTTACCAAACAAAAAATTCAAGTCTTAAAAACAAAATTTGTTGGCATATAACTCCTTTAAAATTTTACTTGATCCATAACGACCATAAGTATTAATTAAAAATTAAAAAAAAAAACATGAAGCACCAATAAAATTAAATTTCTAGTACGCCTAAGTTACAAAGCGTTATTTGGCACACAGAGCAGTTTAATATTCGCAAAAGACCGCGACTCAGAACTAATTTTAATGCACGACAGCCGTATGTGCCATGTGGCTACATGTAACATATGCCTATTCACTATTGACCGCTTGATTAAATCATCTTTGAGTCATTCAAAAAATGAATAATAGTTAATTCGAGTGATCTTATGAAATGTCTGTTTACATCTGAGATTAAAAATGAATATTTCTCCAAAGCTTTCATTTTACTAGAAACCTTTGTTGTTTGTTTGTTGTTTTTTCTTTAAACTGACAATTGGCCGAGAAGTGGAATTCATTAGCAGAAAGTCGAAAAAAAACATCTAAAATTCCTTTGTCTGTGAAGCAAAACTGCCAAAAAAAAAAACAACAAAAATAAAAGATTGCAACCGAAATGTAATATTTCTGGCACTTTGAAAATATTTTCGGTTTTTTTTTTCGACTTTTGAGGCGCATTCAACCTCAAGGGCAGGATCAGCGCACAACTTAAGAAAGACCGAAAAAAGCTTGTTAAATCTTTTGCCCTTTGAGTTGTTATTGTTTTTTGTGCAAAAGCGAAAATCGATTTTTGAATTATGAGTTTTAACTTGGCATGCCACAATTTTTTTCATTTTTGCGTCTTGCGTTATTTTATGACTGCTTTGAAAGGAAGCAAAGAGGAGCAGCTGCCAGCCAGCCAGTCAATGCAAGGCATGTGTGCGCGTTTAATATGAGGTTGAAACAACAACGAGAATGGCAACGAGAGCAGCAACGGCAAATGCAGCTTGTGGCAGCTTCCAAAAACACAGCTAAGCTCACACACTCATACAATCTGTGAGATACAAGCGCGCTTGTGCATCTTGAGCAGCGCTCATGCATGAATGCGTTGTGCGTGTGAGTGTGTGTGTGTGCGTTCTTGCTGTATTACATTCCTTGGCCTCAGGCGATCGCTTAATTCTTTATATTTTTCCATGCCAGCCATGTTATTCATGCAGCTTCATTCTTTGCTTTGCTTTGCTTGGCTTGGCTTTGGTTGGCTTTGCGCTCTGTTAGTGCGTCTGCTGCTGTTGCACTTAATTCTCTGACATATTCGTAATTATTAGTTCTGAACCTCGAGGGTCCTTTTCTGTAAATTAAAAAATTCCACAAAAATTAATTTCAACTAAATGAAGATTGCAAAAAATTTCGTATTCTCGTTTGTTATTTTTTTTGCATTGACCATTTTTGTTTTGAATTTTTATATTTCGTTTAAAAGACATGGTGACTTCTTTTGTTGTATGAATTTCGTATTTTTTTCGACGCTTTACTTTAAGTTTCCCTTCGGCAACAATGAAACCTCAAAATTAAGTTTTGGCTAGCAGGAATGCGCCACAGTTGAATGCGTTTCGTTCATGTTCTTGTTCTCGTTGCGGCTTCGGTTTCAGCTCCTGCTCCGCTTGTTGTTCTCCTTCAACGCTGCTCTTGCTCAATGAATTTGACAGGAAATTAAATTCGATGTATCACATTTCTGTTGTTTTAGCCACTTGATGCACAACGCCTCACCCGCCCGCCCTGACCAGCGCTGCTTTAAGCCAATGCATGTCTTTTGTTTTAGTTGAAAGTTTTTTTCATTCAATATTTTTTGTTGTTGTTGTTCACCTTATTTTTTTTTGTCGTTTTTTGTTAATAGTTTTTTGTGGCGCAACTTTGTGGCTTCTTTTGTTCAATTTTGCTGTTGTTGTTTCATGCTTATTGCTTGCTTGGTTTTATTATTGTTGTTCTGTATTGTATTGTTTTTGTTTTTGTGAATTTTTATTTGTGTGTCGTTTTGTTGTTGTATTGTATTCGAAATAAACCGGAGATGACTTTGCGGTTTCATTGCCGCTGCAATGGCAACCAATACCAAAATAATAAAGACACTTTGCCACACTTTAACTGCAAATGCCAACATTCACAGGAGTCTCCCGCATCCTGTCGCCACGCATTGCATTGCACTGCCTTGCCTTCTCTTTGCCTCGCTTTGTTTTGGTTTCCTTGGCATGGCTTGGGTGCGGTTCGTTGGGATTGCGTTGCGTATCTCAAGTCGCTCTTGCTCTCTCTCTCTCTCTCGATGCCAGGCTGTAAAATGTATTGCAAGTTGCACACGAATTGCGTTGGCAACATAAAATGAACATTTTTAATGAGTTTTGTGTTGGTTTGAGTGCTTTTTTTCAGTTATTGTTTTTCTTTTGTTTTATTTCTTTGTTTATTTATTTTTTTTTTTTTTTGCGTCGTCTATGGCAACGTTTTTGTTTCACTTTTCGCACTCGGCAATATTGCAATGCTTGAGGCATTTGTTGTTTTTGTTTGGGGTTTTTTGTTTTCTGTGCCCTTTTTTTTTTACTTCTCATACATTTATATTGCTTGCGTGTAAATCGCTTTGAGCTTCAGCTTCGATTTGCTTGAATGTTTGTTGTTGCTCTTGGTGTTGGTATATAGAAGTTCTTGTACTTTGCACGTCGCACATTTGCGGTTGCAGCGCCGCTAGCAAAAAAGCTACTTAATGAGATTTTTTTAAATGAATTAATTGTTATTTTTTTCTTCGCAACGCGCTCAATGCTCAACTTAGTCGCGTGCGGGTGTCTTAATCAAGGCCCAAGGGCGCGCAAAATATAAAAAATGGGTTTGAGTTAAATGTGCGTTTGTTGTAAGTTTTTAAGAACATTATTATTAAAGCAACATTTGAGTGAGTTTTGTGTGGCGACCTTCAGTTGACTTTGCACACAAAACTTGCAACACAGAAAGCATTCAGCAAATGATTAAAGACACACACACACACACACACCCACTTAAAATTCATCAAAATAAATTGATTTAAATCAAAAAACAAAGGCATCAGATGCAAGCTGCGAGATTATACTCACTGAATAAATATTTTCTTTTTTATATGCGCGACCCACGTACATTCAAGTTGATGCGAAGTGAGTCCAGCAACCCAACAACAACAACGACAAGGTGCAACATCAAACCAAGCTGAAAAGACAAAACAAAACAAAACAAAAGTAAAAAGTATCTTAAACGAATGGAAAAAACAAGTAAAGCCACTTTAGCACAGCAGAGCGCAGAAATTGCAACGGCAGCGGCGGTGGCGGTGGTGGTGGTGGTGGTGGTGACAGGACGAGTGTAAGGAGCGAGTGAAGCCATCAGAAACAAAAGGGCGCTGATGAAGCTGATGATGTCTTGTGCAGCGACAATAATTCATTGTCAAGGCGCACAAACAAAAACAACAACAACGACACAGTGCAACAACATCAATAAACGACAACAACAATGAAGTCAAACAGTGAGTGAGCATATAAGCCAATACAATACAATGCAGCAGCAACAACAACAACAACAATAACAACAACGACAATAACAAAAAGCACAACTTTTATAGTAAGCGAAGACACAACTCTGTTGCAGCAACAAAACGTGGCAAACCGGCCATGGCCACTCACAGTGTCTTTGTTGTTGTTGTCAGAGCAAATTTGAGAGTTCGCTTGCCATCGTTTCGTTTCGAATCGCATCGCTTCGAAGTAAATTGCAATGCATTGCAATGAAATTAATTTAATAAATACGCGCAACAACGACGCGTCGTTGACTCTCGTTCGTTGTTGCACAGCGGCGACTGCGGCAGCTGTTGAGGGCCCCCGCGGCATCATTACATGCACGCAACAGCAACGACAGCAACGACAACAACGACACTATCATGAAGCAACGAGTTGAGCTGCTTTGTTGATGTTGTTGTTGTTGTTGGTGCTGCTGCGCCTACATTCATTCGAGATACAACATTCATTGCTGAGTTTTACTTTCATAGCCTCAGAGCAGCAAAGGAGTCCACGCGCAAATCAGCGCTGAATAAGTAACTGCAGGGCAATTCAAAGGGTCGGCTCGCTTCTATATGTGTGAGTGCTTGAGTGCTTGCAGCACGTGGGCGTTTTTGGCCTTACAGACCTTTGAGGTGTGTGACATTCCTTCGATTTTCAGATCGTTGTCATGATAAAACATAAAAGAATATGATTGCATATGAAATAATGAGCAACGATTTAAAGCGTTAAAATTGCAAACAAATACTTGGTGAAAAATTAAGGCAGCACACCTTTTTATGTCTGCCACACTTTAAACAAGCTAACGAAGCACAATCAATTCGAACTCTATCAAATTATATGCGGCACATGTAAGCTCAAACCCAAGGGTCAAGTCATTTTAATATCAAGTGTAAGATACCTTTTTCTTTTTTGTATGCTTGATTCTATTTTCGGTAATAAATTTTTATTAATGCAAAATAAAGAGGAACGCATTAATGTCAAATCAACATGCGATGATGACACTTTGTCACTTTTGTTTGATATGTGAAAGAAAGCTCATCATGCAATATGAAAATGACATATATATTTGAGACACTCAACTGAAGAGTTGCCACTTGAAATAATCAAAATAAAAAATGGAAAAAAAGCTGCGAATATAATAATAAGCAACGTAGCAGCGCCAAGTGAAGTGACAATCACGGCCGGCGGCAACCCTAATCACAGCCATACAGTCACACTCATATGGCGTATGTGTATGTGTGAGAAATGGTGTTCCCAGCCGAAACTGGAAGGGTTCTAATGCCGTTTTAGTTTTGATTCACTGTCAAACTCCTGCCGCGTTCCTTAGGAAAAGAAGTAGCCGAGCATGATAGACCCATGTGCACTCCAAGAAGCAGCAAGTGGCTAGGAGAGTCAAATGTACTCTCGCTGACAAAAGCATGATCCGTGGAATGGATAACACGACACGAAGTGTTGCTATTGTAAATTTAGGTTTCTGTTGTATCGACTTCGGATTTTTAACAACGACAAAAGTGCTTCCGCGTCACATGAACTCTAATTGGAAATTGTCAGGCATGAATTGTGCACCTCATCTGAATGCTGGTAGCATGCCTTTAGTTTGCCAGAGCCTTCCCAAGAAAACTGCTGGGTTTGTTTGCGGTGCTGCATACAATATGATGAGTTGAGTTGAATCAAATCGACTCCAATCGAATCGAATCGAATTGAATCAATTCAGTGGCAATTCAGTTTAGTTATTCGTGCATGTTTAACATTTGCGAAATATTTGCGTCAATAAACGCCAAATGCAAATGCCAATTCAAATTTCATAAGTGGCATAGACAAAGGGTCACACTCAACCACGCGAGTTTGCGGCAAGGCGAGTTCAGATGAGATTGTTCACTGCCTCAATATGTAAATGCGTGTACGTATGTGTGTGTGTGTATGCTTTTGTATTTGTGTACATGTCTGACATTTGGTGTTTTACCCAAATCGAGCATTTTCGGCAGACAATTTGCATGTCAACCGCAGCTGTTGACAATTAAGTTGCGCTCCTGTTTGACTGTTCTCCTCCTTACCTTAGACAGTCAAAAACTTACGCCCCTCAGACCCTAACACCCTCACTATGCATCGTTGCTATACTGAAATTGACAAAGTGGCTGCTGCTTAATTTTTCGAGTGCTGACGCATGAAATTGTGAAGCTTCTCAACTCAACTTGACTGCGTTGCGTTGTCAATGACATTTGCCTTCTGGTTGTGGCCTTGCATGGTTTGCTTTGCTTCATATAATTGTGGGTTTGCTGGTCTATGCATAACGGTATATATATGTATGTGTGTGTTTGTGTAGCTTGCCACAAGTAGCCTATCACTTGTAAGAGAGAAGCACTTGGCGCGCATTCTCTACAACTATTATTATTGTTACGGCCATCAAAAAGTTGTCAACGACAATTTTTGTAAGTACGCTAGCACACTCAAAAACTGCACTCAAAGTCATAAGCAGCAGTTGGATTTACAAAAAACAAAAAAACAAAAAAATATTCAAGTTGAATCAAAAGTGTTGGAAAAAAAACTCCCTCATTGAAGTGTTGTAAAAGTTTCAAATGAAATCATAATGATAAAAAAAGAAATAATAGTAATAAAATAATACTTGAAAAAAGTATTTAAAACTGTCAGCGAAAAGTTTTGTGGTTCTCTCTTCATTCATTGTTTTGAAGTTCTATTCAACGTTTTGAAAGTTTTTTCCCTTTTTTTCTATTATCAAAGTTAGCCAATGATCATCACTCGTAAAATAATAGAATATAAGCTTTAAAATGACCGTCGTAGAAAACGATGTGCTTTAGCAGAATTTACTCAGCCTGAAGCTGGCATATTATCTTGGCACTTTTCTTTACTTGTTATCTCATGGAATCTTTAAATTTCAAATTGACATTTCTACTCACTTATCCACTGCCTATCCAACACCTTTTCAGCGCCCTATTCACTTCCTTTTCTACTCCCATTTCTACTACCTTATCTTCTCCCATTTCTACTACCTTATCTACTCCCTTATCTACACCCTTTTCTACACCCTTTTCTACTCCCTTTTCTACTCCTTTTTCTACTCCCTTTTCTACTCCCTTTCTAATCCTTTTCTACTCCCTTTTCTACTCCTTTTTCTACTCCTTTTTCTACTGCCTTTTCTACTCCCTTTTCTACTCCCTTTTCTACTCCTTTTTCTACTCCCTTTTCTACACTCCCCTTTCTACTCCCTTTTCTACTCCCTTTCTACTCCTTTTTCTACTCCCCTTTCTACTCCATTTTCTACTCTCTTTTCTACTCCTTTTTCTCCTCCCCTTTCTACTCCCTTTTCTACTCCGTTTTCTACTCCCTTTTCTACTCCGTTTTCTACACTCCCTTTTCTACTCCCTTTTCTACTCCCTTTTCTACGACCCTTTTCTACACTCCCCTTTCTACTCCCTTGTCTTCTCCCATTTCTTTATACCCCTTTCTGCCTGCTTTTCCATACCCATTTTTACCCCCTTTCCACCGTGTATACCTCCCCTCTATCCCTTTTATACTAACTTTTCTCCTCCTTTCTACACCCTACTCGCTACTGTAACTACCCTCTCAACTCCCTTTCTTTCCACCAAACGAACCTTGCTAGTTATAAAATTCAACTTAAATAAATCAAAAAAAGAGTGAGCACACAACTTAATTTACTAAATGCCAGCCGAGAAGCAAACTTTAATCATTTAACATTAGATTACGTTAAATAGAAGAGTTTGAGTTAGAAAAATACTTAAGAAAAAGGTAAGAAACGATTCAGACAAAACGCACAAAGCCGACTTTTGTCGTTAAAAACGCCAAGTGAAGGACAAAAAATGGAAAAAAGTTGCTGAAAAAAAGGTATCAGCAAAATGAGTATAAGTCGGGAACGGTAAGTAAGTAAGTAAGAAAGCAAACTGAACGAAAGGATCTCTGCCATGTTGCTTTTGAAGTGCGAGTGCATTAAAACGATTACTACTATTTGCCTTGACGACTGCCTCTGACTCTGATGCTTATGCTGACGCAAACGCCAACGTTAACGTCGACGCCAACGCCAACGTTGTCGCTGACAATGGCTACGGCGTAAGTAAGGAGGACAACTGCGTTGGCGCTTATTGTTAAGAGGTAAAAAGGCCAAACCAAAACGAAAACCAAAGGCGAATGTCCCGCTGGGAGTTCACTTTTAAGTCGCTGCGACCATTATTACGCCAGTTTGCTGAAAGCGCTCGTTTGTACACCGGTGCTCCGCACTTGTAGTTATTATTTGGTTGGCTGTTGGTTGTTGCTAACCAAGGGAGCAGCGTAAGAGAGTTGAGTAAAAAAGGATATGTTTGCTTAACCCATAAGCCCCAAAAAAAACCAGCTAAAGCAGACGAAAGACATGCGTTGCGTATTATAAGCGTTCGCTTGTTCGGTTGGTCGGTAGGTCGGTCGGACGGTCGTTCTGGTTATGTAAGTCAAAAGGTAAGCCATGTCGAGCCGTACCGAGCCGAGCTGAGGCTCAGCAGAGTTCGACTTCATTTTAAGTGAAAACGCTTTAAAAGTGCGAATGTAAAATACAAAAAAAAAAGAAAAAGAAGAAAATGAATAAAAGACAAGACACAAAATGTGCTCAAGTTGAGTGCGACTGGCGCTGCCACATTATGCTCGAGTTTATTTTTATATTTATTACGCGGGTTAAGTGGAACACGCATTTGATTAAGTTTTCCATGAGTTTGAGCCTCATTTTCATGCTTTGGCTTTGCCATTTTTCCCTTCATTTACTTAACTTTACATTTTCTTCTGTCTTGTTTCTTTTGAGTAGACTTTGTCTGCGGCGGCGGCACATTTGAGGTTATAATCATTATTATCACAATGATCAAATTAAGCGTTTTAAAGTAACTTGTATATGTGCAAAGTTTTTCGATTAACGTTTGCCAACATTAATTCTTATATTTGCTGTTTTTTTCTATTTATCTAACTTTTTTCATTTTGGCTCAACTCAAAGGCACATCAGTTGCTTGGTTAGTGCATTTGTTTAAGCTTCTGCGAAGGTACAAGTTAATTTAATGGTCATGAGAAATGTCGCTGAATGAATGAGTGAGCAAATGCCAACTAACACAAAGCGGCTGAGCACATTTAATTTAGCTGCAATTCATGTTACACTGCGCTGTTCTGCTGTGTTGTTAGTATCTAAAACTATTAAAAAGGAAGTCAAAGTCAAAGCATGTTTAAGCGTTGTCTGATGCGCTGAAGCGAAACGTATCAGATCATTGTGCTTCGGCAGGGGGTGAAGGAGGGTGGCGGGTGTGTCCATGAGTGACGCAAGACAAGTGGACAATTGCAGTGGCCCAAATGGCATCAAAGTGCAAAGACAGCAATGGCAGTGGCAGTGGTCGACAGTAGTCGGCAGCGACGGCAGCAATTCAATTTAAATTTATCTACAAGATACGCCACTCGAGTTGAGTCGAGTCGAGTCGAGTTGCGCTGATAAAGTGCCAGCCGAGTAGAGGTAGTAGAAGGCAACAACAACAACAACAACAGCAGCAACAGCATGCGCCAAATCAAGCCAAACTGCACTGAACTCTGGACTGGTCTGGAATGTTCTCAACTAAAAATGTCACGCCGCTGCAGTTGTGGCAAAAGTGACAGCAAGCGGCGTCAGGAGAGCGGGCGTGCCACATGCACTCGGCATGGGCATGGCTATATGCTCTCTATTAGTTAAGTGTGCTTCAGTGTGTCTCTGCGTTTGTGTGTAGGATGTTGGCACAGCCAGGCAGGCTGGTGAACTGGCAACGAGTCGACAGCAAAATATGTTGCATGCCACGACGAGCCAGTAGGATCAGAAGAGAGTGAAGGACCACAACATGCCACACACTCGGACTTGCATCAAGCCAAAACAGCCTCAGACACTTGACAATCCACTAACCAAGAGACGACGAACCAAGGCTGCTGGCGCTGCTGCTGCTGCTGCCGTTCAGGTAAGGCAAACGTGCGAAAAAGGTGGCACAAGCATAAGCACTTCAAGCTGATGTACTCTGCTGGCCGAAGACTATTGTTTGGCAGGAGGGATGGCAGCAAGGAAGGAAGGAAGGAGTTGGAATTGACTATAAAATCATTTCGATTTAATTAAGATTAAATGTGCTGCGTGTATAACTTAACAGGTGAAATTTTCAATTTAAAATAATTTCAGCTCAGCTTTAGCCTTTATTTACTTGTTTTTGCTTTTGAAGTCCGCATGGCAATGAACTGAGACCGAAGTAAAGCGTGCCCAAAAGGCAAAAGGCCAGGGCCACTGAGAGACTGTAGATACGATATCTGTAACTGACTCTATGTGTGTGCGTGTGTGTGTGTGTGTGCTTGTGTATAATTTAAATGCTGCGACGACTGCTGCGATTTCGATTGCAAGTCGCTTGTTCGCTTCGTTTGCAACATGGCCATAAATTAAAATTCAACAAGACAAGCACACGAGCGGCATTTAAATGTATTTTTGCCATGTAGTTAAAGTTACATTCAAACAATTTTTGGTTGTTTCTCTGTTCTCTGCTTTCGTTCGCCATGACTCGTTGACTCCTTTTTTTCCTGTCTAAGGGTCTGTGTGTGTGTGTGTGTATGTGTGTGTCTGTGCACTTGAAAATCTATGCAAATGTGAAGCAACAAAAACGTTTAGCAAAATTTAGCGACGACAAGTGTTTTTTTATTTTTTTTTTTATTTGCTGTTGCTGATTCAGCTGTTTTCGCTTATGTGTAGATACTTTTTCGGTATCTCATTCATCGATCGTAGGCGTTGGTGGTTTATACTGAGTCAGACTTCGTTATGGCTTTTTGGCACTCAGCATTGCAATAATTTGCGTAATGTTTTATGTGACACAAATTTATTATCATCATCGAGATTTTTTATTCAATAATTTGCTTTGAACCTGTTTGTAGATACTTACAATGAGATGGCTCAAGAATCATATGACGCATAACAGTTTGTAGGAGATATGAAGGAAGAATACATAAAATCTTTGGGATGAAATAAAACAAAGAAAATCAAATCCTTGTTTTTTTCTTTTTGTCTCAAAGTAAAGTTACTTCTTAGTTGGCAAGATAACTCAAAGCTGCTTTGTTACTTTCGACGCGTCTCCACTGCGTGACACGCACAACATATCCGCCACAGTGGCAATGCAGGAAGTTGCAGCATTGCACTGCACTGGCCTGACATGGACAACAACAACAATGACGACGACAAAGAACTTCAAGCCGGACCACAATGCGTTAAAATACGAGATGGCAACGAGAAGCACCTGCTGTTGATTCATTTGCTCTGCTTGTTGTTCTTGTTGTTATCGTATTGACTGAAACGTTTAGCAATTCGTGGCTTAAGGGGAAGACGACTTGCAATTTCAGCTGCTGCTGCTACTCTTGCTACTGCTGCTGCTGATGATGATGATGATGCTGATGTTGCCGATGCCGATGCTGATGCTGCTGCAGCAAGACCGTGTTCGACAGTCGGAGATGCAGATGAGTTGAATTGTGTTGAGCTGAGCTGAGCCTGAGCTTGGCATTGGCATTGCCAAGTGGAGCGGATGGACAGGTTGGAATGAATGTACGATTGTAGCGCAGATGCTGCGTTTCCCATTCAGATTCGTATGCGAACATTGTTTTTTGGGGCCGCAACAGTTTTCACTTGAATTCGTTGAATTATTTCAGTTGCCAACATGTCTATTTTTATAACCAACAACGCTTAACTGACGTCGCTTTTTTTCACTCATTGCCCTCGCCCCCTGCTCCCACTCTCTTTCTCACCATCGCTTTATTTACTATTGAGTGCCATTTTTTCTTGTCTGGTTGCTGTTGTTATATTTTTGCCCCCATTTTGTTTTATTTTTCGGTTGCATCAACATGAGCGCATGAAGGTCCTGGGCATTGCTTATCTTTTGCATAACTTTTGCATAATAAACCAGGAACAGGTCCAATGCGTTCTTTGTCATTGCAATGCTGCTGTTGTTGTTGTTGTTTTTGTTGATATATGCAATACATATGCTATGCGCTCTCAACAATAACACACACACTCATATACACATACACAAATATGCATACATGGCAAGCGTTGAAATTCTGTGAACGTTTGCATTTTTTTCTCCACTTTTTGGGGTTTTGACGCGGTTTGGTTTTGCTTTTATTAACGGCATGCAAAGCAATTCCTCTGACCGCCACACTCCTCACTTGACTACTTGGCTGCTGACGACCACTTTCAGCATATTCATGCTGCATATCCTTTTTTGTTTGTTGCACATCCTGCCTCTTCTGTTGCCACTGCCATGGATGCTGCTGTCGCTGCCACTGTTGCTGCATTTAAATTATTCACAAGAATAATGATGATGGTGATGATGATTTAATGCACACCACAGACTTGCAGAGTTGAGCATTTAATTGTTTTAAGCACTGCGATCTTCCTACATTTCTTTCCTGTTCTCTGTTCGCTTCTTTTATGTTCTCTGTTCCATTCTGTTCAATCTTCAGACCAGCACTCGTCGCAGCAACCGCTTTGAGGTCGCCGCTCAGCGGTTCTCGACTGTCATGGCTTTCGCTCAAACACTCACACTCACACACACTCATGCTCATGTTGACCATTGCCCACTGTATATTTGAAAATGCACAAACGTTTGTAAATAAAAATATTTATTTAAAACTTTTCTATTTTGTTTTTAAAGTTTCTTTTTTCTTGTTTTTCATTACATTTCTGAGTTCTGTGTTAAAGTTGTTGCTCCTGTTGGTCTCAATTTCAAATGTTGTTAGTGCGCTCATACAAGTTGATCTAATTTGGCACGTTTTCAATTTACCGACACGCACAACGCACGTGTATAAACAACAAAGCTTTTTATGACTGCTCAACTGCTTAAATAAATAAATACATATTCGTCCAAGCGAAGCAACAAAATTCACCAACATTTTTTCCGTTCTTAATGAAGCAAGCTTCTGTATAAATATGGTACATACTTACAAACATATGACAGACTTTGATGTACGATATGTATCTGAAATGTTTGAGTAAAGAAAATCATAAAATATAAAATAAAATAAAAGTACAAATAAAAAGAAAGCAAGTAATGTGCGCATAAAGTTGAAAGGGGAAATAGTTGAGTTAATGGCAGGGATTTAGTGAAAGCATTAAGTGTGCTGGATTACTTTGCTGATGTTATGAAAATGTGAAAACATTGAAAACTTTAAGTAGATTAGTTTGTTCGTTGAAATGATGAAAATCTGAAAATTCCATTATTGTTTTGGGTATTTCAGTGTATTTGTTATTAAACAATTTAATAGTGAAAATATAAGATTTTAAAAACATTTTTTGGAGAAATCTAAGAAAGGATAAATTAGCAAAATTTTATTCAAGTAAAATTTTGGACTGTAATGGTGTAATACACAGAAACTTATTCGAATATGAATTTCTAAAATACAAATATAAACAATAGTACTGAAATGTTGCCTCAGAATCGTTAATCCTCTTCTCTAGAAATGAAAATACTCACTAAGTTCAAACTACTTAAAATATGAGCAAAGAACACAGATTCAGTTTCAGTCTTAAGAGCACAAAAAAGTGAAAGATATAACAAAAAGAAAATGGTTTTGCTGACTTTTAAATTTTTAGTCATTTTAGGATTTTCTTCTTCTTCTTTTTTTTCTTTTGCATTCACAGCGACGAACATCATCAAACTGGTCAAAGTAACAACAAACAAACCATACATCATCACTTTTGACACGAAATGAAGCACCACAGATACTCACGCATACACTAACATGCACAAACATGTTCACTGTTCACAATGCGCAATAGACATGGATTTTGTTTTTGTTTAGTTTTTGCTTTTATGCAAGTTGAGCTATCCTGAACTAATGGAAAATTGCTATGGAATACAAACGCTATGGAAATTTAATCACACATATGTATAAGCAAACATATACATGTACACACACATTCAGTTTTTGTTTGCTGAAGTTTGTTAACTGCATTAGTATTAGTTTTGTTTGATTAGATGTGCGATAGTTGACTGAGGATGATAGTGTGATGGGATGGGATGGGATGGCTTGAGTTGGTAGATGATGAGGCTCGGTGATGTGTATTGGGCCAACAAGCCATCGTTACCATGGATCTATCATGCTATCGTAAATGAATGTGCAGAAACTTTTTAGTTTTTGATTGCTTGATTGTGTATGTCAACACTCACACACACACATACACACATGCCAACACTTATAGATATAAGAACAAATGTGTGTGTGTGTGTGCGTTGATTTGTGTGTATTTATGGAATTTAATACTTTTCATTGAAAGAGCAAACAAAATATGCTAATGGCAGCAGTTCTCTACCACACACTTGGCTATAATGGATCACTTCCACGTTGCTGCTAAGCCCTTTCGCTGTTTGATTTTAAATGACTAACAAGTTACATAATCATCACTGCAGATACTCGGCCCAATGAGAATATCTCTCATGCAACTGTATGTGTGTGCATGTATGTGTGTGTGTTGATTAGTTAGCGGAGATTAAACAAAGCTCTTTGCTCGTTCAACGTTTGTTTTGTTTGTTCGCAAGTCATTTTCAGCGATTGATGATGATGAGCATGCTCATGATGATCATCACAATGATGATGATGATGCTGATGCTCGCCTGTTGGCAGTTTCCTGCTTGTAATTATGACATCGTTTCCAACAAATAGCAATCAAAGTAGTTACAAACATGCTACTGCTCTCGGCTCACTTTCTTATCTGTTGGCAATACGATTTTATTACACACACACACGCATGATGACTGTTGAAAAATCTAACTTCACTTTAAATTGGTTGCTTTTGCCATTCATTTGCATTTATGATGTGTGCAAAAGTTATGCGATAATCAAAAACTAATTCAAAAGTCATAAAATCAGTTGAAAATGAATGCAGCAGCGACCCAAATTTAAATAATGCCAGCTCCTTCAACAACCCGCACTGATAAGCATACGTATAATAATTTTCTTTTGTTGGTTTTTTTGTTTTTGTGTGAAAGTTTTCAACGATCATTAACACAGCAACACAACTTTTCTGATAGTCGAAGCGCTTTATTTCATATGTTCGCTACGACAATGCAGATACTTGCTTTTGCCAATGGGCACATTGGCGTGGGCGTTGCCACGTTGGCTGTTGGCTTTTGCGAAAGTCAGCGCCGTGACATGATCAGCGCATGCGCGCCCACTTGCCGCATATTTCGACTTGAGTTGTGAAAAAGTAAAGTTCGTTTTTGGCCAAACAGATTTGCAATCTTTCTCTCTCTCTCTCTCTCTCTCACACTCCGTTAATTTTAAAATCTCGGTTGTGCGCTGTGGCATTTGCTGCGTGGGTTGGCTGACTTGGTGGCTGTCTTGTGCGACAATATGAGTCTCAGTGCCTTTCGCTCCTTTTGCAGCTTACATTCATCATAGGCCAAATGCAAAAAAAAAAATACTTTCAACCAAAAAACATGCACAATATTAATTGACGTGGGCCGTTTAACCGGAAAGCGCAACATGCTGCACGCTGCATGCCACATGGGCGTCGTTGAAGGCAATCACAGTCGCTGCTAATTTCTTACGGCATGTGTGGTCGCAATTTATCATTGTTGTTGTTCGCAGGCTTATGAAATATTTACTTCAAACATTATTGAAACGAAATTAGACTCTAAAACATGTTGTTGCCGATAGCTCCTTGCCACACCGCCTCGGCAATTGGACGCGCTTCACTACACGTGCTAACGCATCAGAAATCAAAAAACAAATCAAGCGTTTACTAATTTCCTCAACGACGCTTATCTGTAACCTAAATAGACGCTTATTTTTGAAGAATACTTATTAATGTTTTGCTTTTGCTTTTGCTTCTTGCGCATAATGCAATTATTGCCAATTGAAGTGTAAAACGCGACAGCGATAAAAAATACACACACACACAAAAAAATATGAAATTATACGACATATGAATCTATTTTATGCGCAAAAAATGGGAAAAAAAGATTTTATACATTTTTGTATCTGAAAACGAAGCACAACAGTCAAAGATAAAGTATCTATGTGTCATCGTCGTCAATCTAAATAAGTATACATGTACTTTGGCTCAGCGGCATATATAAAAAAAAACTGTGCAGTGTGAGTCAGAGGCAAACGAACGACTTCGCTGCTCAGTCAAACGTTGAAGCGTTCAAACTTTTTTTTATTTATTTATTTATATAAAAAAAAAAATTCATTTCTTTTTTTTTTCTGTCAATACACGACATGAACATGAATGAATGCTTAATTGACAATTGAATAAAGTCAGCGTTGAAATTGTGTTGAGAAAAGCGGATCGGATCGGATCGGTTCGACGAAGGCAACAACAACAACAAAAAAAGCAAATAATGAATGAAATAAGTAAATGCCATTGAGCAATGTGCATGAAGGCATGACACGTCAAACTTATGTGGAATTGTAAACAAAGTTGAAAAAGAAGAAGAAGTTGAAAAGCAGATAAAGATAAAAATTAAATACACAAAATAAAAAAAGAATAGTAGACAAAAAGAAAAGCAAAGAAAAAGAAAAAGAAAAACGACATGAAAAACTGAAGTAAATAAATAAGTAAGTTGGAGACATAGAAATATGAATAGACACATGAATGCTGCTGCAAACAGTTTCGATACAAAGAGCATGATGACAGCAATCGAAACATTATTCATGAATGACAACAGCAAAAACAACAACAACAATGGCAACAACAACAACATGAACAACGTTAGCAAATATGTTGATGACTGCGACGTGGACATATGCGCCTACCAAAGCCACGCCGCTCCCTGCCTCACCATCATCTTCAGGCACTTGCTCATACGCCCATGATAAAGTATCTGCATGGCAAATGCAAATGAAATTGAGACGCACACACACACACACACAGACACAAAGTACTGACCACAAAACTGAAAGACTTTGTCGACTTTGTTGAGGCTCGATAATGGACATGGGCAAGTTGTCGGCGTCAGCATATTAAAATGTATCCAACGGATACACTTGACATTCATTGAAAAATGTTGCTGCGGCTGCGGCTGCTATTGTTGTTGTTGTTGCTGCTGGCGTTGCCACCGCTGTGGGAGCTTTGAATGCGAATAATTTTTATTTCGATGACTTTGTCTTCGTCTTTGTTGTTGTAATAGTTGTTGTGGTTGTTATTGTCTCAACTTTGTTTGTTTGTTGTTGTTGTCATTGTTTATGCATATTTATTTAGTTTTAATTTTTGTATTTCAGCTGCTTGTGAAATTGTCTGTGCTGAGATGCAAGATACAAGATACACATATTCGCTTGTCTTGCGGTTTAGCGACTTCCGTTTGCCCACGTTGCTGCATGCGCTTGTAGACGCATGAGGTGTGCGCTGTGCGAGGAAGCTGAAGTTGAAGTATCTTTGAGTGCACTCGGCGATCATTTCGCGTTGTAATGCGCTTAACACAGAACTAAGCTATCTTTTTTTATTTTTTTATTTTCTTTATAAAGAGAACATTGCGGCTTGCGATGGGAAAATATTTGTTTATGACAATGAGCACAATTTTTGTTCAATATAATATTTGGAATCGTTTTGAACTTGAATCAAATTATAAAACATAGAAGCTGATTTTTCGATTCTTATGCCAAAAAGAAAACAAAATCAAAGCAATTCACATGCTCGCCAGCTATGTCTTGTTAGCAGATACAATACGGTATAAATATAATATAATCAGATACAACATGTTGTTTGTCTTTTACCGCTAAGCCTGAGCAAACAGGCACGCAGCACGCAAACGCAGCCGACCGCAACGCGTTGATAGTGACATGTTGACTGCCGCAGATACTTGCAACACAACTCATTACATTGTTCGGCAAGTACAAGAAAGTAGCGTTAGACGCACTGAGGCAAAATTATGACGTCCATGTTGGTGGCAACAAAAAAAAAGATACACAAAACAACATGAACATGAGCCAAGCCACTGTGACAAATTTCACGCTAAATTTGCTGTCTCTTCGTATCTGCGACTGCACAAAATTATCAGTTATAAAAGACAACGGCAACTGAGAGCAGCAAGCAAGTTACTTTCTTACTCGTAGATACATTGGTGTATCTATGAGGTACAACTGTGTTGGATTGATTTTCATTTGTTGGGAAAATTGTTTGTGGTTGAGGTTGTCAGTTCATCAAACCGTCATGTGTTCACGCTAGCGCAGTTTTCGAATGCAATAACAAATTTCAAGCCACGCCCACAATTGACTGCTTTGATTTGTTGTTGCTGTTGTTGTTACTGTTGTTGCGGCGGCTTGACGCAATTGCTCATTATAACATGTCAAATTTGGCATGCAAAACGCAATCGTTGATTTGCATTTCGTAATTTTTGTGTTTATTTAAATTTTGAATTTAATTTCATTTTTTTTGTGGTTACTTTTCACAATTGTTGCTTGAGAAATTTTACTTACATCATCATTAAGTGTGCATTACGATTGCGGCAACTAATTACAATTGTTGTTGTTGTTTTTTCTATACTCTCCTTCGCTCTTCGCTTGAGAAGTTTTGTTATGCGGAAAACAAAACAATTGATAGAAGATGGCTTGGAGGGGGTGTACGTGATGATGACGAGATAGAATGATGATCATTTAAGCAACTTTATGCTTTTTGATTTTTGTATTTTTTTTCTTTTTTTGGTATTTTGAAAATGTGCAACCAAAATAGTTGTTCCAACTAACTAATGAGCATTCTAAAGAGACATGCGACTTTCTGCTTGAGTAACTGTGAATATGAAAAATAAAAGATTCTCACATGTTTTCAGATGCAACAAGCGGAAATTGAAGGCAAAATGTCGCTCAGTGCTTAAAGCGTAGCCACATGACTTCAAAAATCTCAAAGCCTTGAAATTTTCTAACTTTTTAAATGGCTGTCTGTGTGTGTGTGTGTGTGTGAGTGTGTTTGTTGAATTCTAATTGACTTTGCAACCGCTTTGCACAAATGAACAGAGAATTTAATTTCGCTCGTTTCGCCAAAGCTTAACTTGAAATGTCACAGCGGCAGAAAAAACTACACGAGCACGCCAACCTTGACTGCTTTCGGGCGCACACACACACACACACACACATTGCTGCTCCACCCGCAGCTGAGGTTTCAATAGAGCCACAAGCAGCGACAGTCGAAAATTAAACTTAGGCTTGGCGAATTTTTGTGTTAGAATAAAAAAAAAAAAAAAAATTCATGCAAAAGAACATAAAAGAATTGGCAGCACATGAGAGGCAAAAAAATAAAAAAATAGAGCGGAAACAAGGACTATAAAAAACAGCAAGAAGAAGAATGCAGCAAGCGAGAAAATGTCGCTTTTAATGCACAAACAAATTAAGTTGGTCACCGCTGCCGCATCGCATGGCCTTCCATGGCCAGTGAAACAAACAAACAAAAAAAATACACTCAAAAAAAAAGGTCGCCTACACAAAACATTGAAACACCAACAAACAATCACACACACACATACACTCAAACAAATGCAATTTGCCGCCAACTAAGAAGTCACCATATGCGGAAGTGTTGGCTTAGTGTATGCAAAGAACAGAGACAGAAAGTGAATGACAAGGATAGTGAGTGAGGGAGAGAGGAGGCAGTAAGCAACGTAGGCATTGCGCTCGACCATGAAGTCGAGTTAAAAAACCGCTAAAACACTCGAAAGTTATTATGAAAACTGCTCTGCTCAGCTCAGCTTTGATTGCTTCGCCCCTCAACTTCTTTTGTGCTCTTTAAGTTGAGAATGACTTGCCACGCCATCGCCGCCCGCTGTGTATCTGTAAGTGCATACGTTTTATCTGCAGCAATGGCGACTGCCTACGACCATCTTTTTTTTTGTCGTATTTTATCGCTCATGGCGCCCAAAGAGGCGACTTGGCTTTCACTTCGACTTCGACTTTCGCATTGTCGTTTATTTTTCTGCTCGACAATTTTTAGTGCAACTAATTCTTAGTGAAGTATCTCATTGTTGCAATGCAAAGCCGCAATTTTGTGTGGCTTACATTTGGCCCCATCACACACACACACACACACACAGATACACACGCGGTCGCATTGTTGCATTTGTCCTTGTTTTTTTTTTTTTTTTTATTTGCTTGTCTACGCAGGAAGTCAGTGAGGGGTGTGGGATGATGGATGATGGCACTGCAGGAGCAGAATCGGCGTCATAGCAACTTAGGCTGAGTGTCGAGTTGAGTTGAGTTGAGTCGAGTATATTTTCACAGTGTTTTCGCTCCAAAGAGTGGCTGTTGTTGTTGGTGTTGTTCTTGTTGCATTGCATTTGCTGTCTGGTTGCCTTATAAGCTCGGTGTGTGCTTGCTGTGTTTTTTTTGTCGCCAGGATTAGTTAAGCGGTTGCTTAGTTTACTATCAACATTGTTTCGCTGAAATATTCATGACTTAAAATTTCTTCTCCATCTTTTTTTTATTTTTTCCCCCATTTTTTATAAGCTCTCTCCTACTTCTGCAGGCCATTGTCGTTGCAGAGTGAAATTTAGTTGCTTTTTGATTTATATTTTAAAATGTGACCATGTTGGTTTGAGTTGTGGCATTGCATGAGATAAACTTGAAATAAAATCCTTTGGGGATTTTCGTGTTTTTTTTGTTGCATTAAGTTTCGCATACAAATAAGGGTTTTGAAAGATGTAGGGATGGTAAAGAGAGGTTGTAGTTTACGTAAGACTGTTTTTGTTATCAAAGAAACATCACTGCAATTCAACAATGAATGTTCAAGTTGCATGGTGAATGAATTTGACATATGTTGGTCAGCACTGAGGCATTTTTGATAGCAATAAGCCAATTTGCTTTGCCACAAAACATTCTTGAAATATGATTTAAATTTTCATTAAAGTTATCACAACTTTCGTTAATTTTGCGCTAAAATATGAACTCATTTCCAACTTGCCCGCCAATCTGTACTCAAATGTGGCCATGTACGTAAATAGTATCTTGATTTGTGGCGACCTCAACACGGCCGAAATTTCCGCTGTGCCACATTAAAGCATGTCATTGAAAAGTTGTGCTTCATTTTTCAAACTAACAAAAAAAAAAAAAAAAAATTACGAAAAACTTTTCGCTTGAAATTAACTGTTTTTTTTTTTTAAGTTTTTCATTGGCGCATTTTTTACACACATTTTTGTTTTTGCTTTTAATTTTTTTATTGCCATTTTTTTGTTGCTTTTTGTTGTAGTAAACTGTGATGAATGAATGAATGCCAACCATAATTGCTTACATGTTATGATTTGCGGCAACGCTGCAAGTGAATGCAAGGGGCAGGGGGCAGGGTTAAGTGGGTGAGGCAGAGATACGTTTAGTGTGCGTGTATGACCAAATAAGTTTTCATTGGTTTCACACAGTGAAGTCATTTCATGCAAAGTTGAAAGGATAAAGTTTTTCTCCCTTTTTTTCATGTTGAAAATTAAAGTTTAATTTTTTTTTTTATGCTTTTCAACGTTAATTGAGCACAAGCGTTTTTATTTGTATGTCTGTTAATTTGTGGTTGTGTGTGTGTGTGTGTATTCTTTTTTCGATTGACCTCAATAATTTTCTCTCACATTTCGACATCACTTTTCATTTTATTTTTTATGAATTTAACGATTTTTGTGAGACATTTTTTGTTTGTTTTTGTTTATGTGTGTTTAGGAACTTTTCAAATTAAATATTGTGCTTTTTGTACTGCTTCGCTTTCTTTAAGAAATCTCATACTTCATGCGTGCTCATTCGGGCAAATCACGGCTTAATAATTACACGCTTACAAATGCTCAGATGCGTTTAGAGAAAAAAATAAAGAAGGGCGCACCGTAAAAGTTTCTCTTTGCCCAAAAAATGTCAACAAAGATTCACGTACGATAAAATTGTTCTCAAACTTTTTTCTTCTTCTTTTTTGGCTTTTTTTTTTTTGGAACGCTAATTAACAACAATTATTTTCTCATGCTCCAATTCCGACGATATCCGCTTTTCTAACTGAAGGCCTTCGCTTTTGCTCGACAGTTTTGCTAAATGCTGTGCAGCTGTCTACAAAAACAACAAAAACAAACAAACAAAACCAACAACAATGAACCGAACTGAGCATACAACAACCAAAAAAAAAAAAAAAAAAGTGTAGAACATTGCAGAAGTAATCGACGGCGCGGAGTGAATTGTGAAAAAGCAATCAAAGTCACTTGGAGCGCAAGTCAAGCGTTAAACATGAGGCAAGACACTCCCCGAAACAGAGGCGAACAATTGCATAAACGCCAAAAGTCAGAAGAGTCACAGCAGTCAGAGGAGTCAGAGCAACAACAAAAAACGAGAACATTTTGCGGATGTGTGCAAGCGGGCAGAAGGGAAAGAGAAGAGTGCAGCAAACTGGCTGAGCATGTGGTTAAGCCTCGATTAACGCCGCTTGCAACGCTCAGCCATCCTCTCTCTCACACACACACCCATTCGTTTATACGTTAAATCGTTGAAACGTTTGCTTATGCATTCGCTTCGACGATTGCGCAAATAAATAATTTAGATCAAATCGATTTCCGGTCATGTTTTCATTTCATTTCAATTCGTTTCGTTTTGCACCTTCTTCTACTCCTTCTACTTCTTCGAGTTCGTCGGCACCCCAACGTCATCATCTTCAACGCGGTACCTGCTGTTGTAATACTCACTTTGACGTTGACTCATGCGCCGCTGGGGCGTTCGGCGTCGCTCACTGCGCCAACGTAAATCATAATCAATGTGCACTTTAATTGCAACAACGACAAGAAGTTCCAGCCCGCGCTCGCTTCTGCACTCATTTGCTTATCTCACACACGACTGTGCACAAATTCATGTGAGAAATCGGCATCGCATTGCATTGCATATTGAAAAGCAATCATTTGCCAGGCCGCGACATGCACGGACATGTTCAGTAGCGGAAGTGAATTTCCAAGGCGCGTCAGATGGCTTGTTGCATTTTGCTGCGCATCGCTTGCTTCCTTACTTGCTCACTCGCTTGCTTGCTTGCACAATCATGTATCTTGTGCTCGTGTTCGTGTACGTGTTTGTGTATCTTTTGTAGTTTTTATCTTGAGTATAACTGGCGGCATTATCGCCTTTAACTTGCAGCTGCCACTTGTTGGACAGTTTTGTTTGCTTTATATTATTATATTTTGTTGTTGGTTTGCTGCTTTGTTGCTTACGAAATATGAGGAAATTCTTCATACGCAAAAAGTATTTCGAAATGTTGATTTTCTTGCAATTACTTTGTGTCATCAAAAGAATTTGAGTTATTTTAGTGAAGTTTTAGCAAAAGTTTTCTTGCTAAAAACATGAATTTTATTAAATACACAAAAATACTTTCCGCTTCAAGCCATCTTGATTAAAGCAAAAGCTTAAAACCAAAAAAAAAGAAACAGCAAAACAGAGTTGTCAATATTGTGAAGAACTTCAAAGATGAGACTCAATGCCATAAAAGCACTTATTTTTCGTGGTAAGAGATTTTCTCGGAAAAACTTATGTAACCAGAGTACAGAGCGAAGTATATGGCAACACCATTGGCAGCTGCGGCAGCGTCTGTGGCTGCGGCAGCGATAAAGACAAAGAGTGCACGTGTGACATGGATTGAGTGAGAGAGACGACGAGGGTGAGAGCGAGAGCGAGAAAGACAACAACGCCTTTGGCAGCCGTTACGGCTTAAACGCTTTGGCCTGAAGGCGCAACATTTAATTGAGATATTTCGCTTAATTAATTCAACGCGCGCCAAGCTTACAACATCGCCCACACCCGCAACGCTCCACCGCACCAGGGAGGGTCCCACCACCTTGGTCCTTCTGCTCTGCTGTACCACACAAGCGGCAAACGAAATTAAAGCAGCGTCCTGTTCATCGCCATCAATGCCGGCGCCGCACTTGGGCGACACTTGACTTTTGATTTGATTGCGTGGGCGTGGACGTTGCCTTGCCTTGCGCATCGAGATTGCTGCTGTCTGCAACCGAAATCATTAAATATCAGCATCTTTTAACTAAATGGGCCCCCAAAAGCAAACAAAAAACGACAAAGGCCAAACGGAATACACGGCGTATGATTAATCAGACCGAAAATAATTGCAAATGCGTCGCCAACGAATTGTGCGGGTAGGGGAGGGGCAACAATTGATGCACGTCGTTTAATTAAAGCTTTTGCAGGACTTAAAGACACACACACACTCACATACATGCATGAGCATAAAGTGGCGGCAACGGGTTTGAGTGTTGGCCAATTCCGCTTGCCAAACACGTAACCACAAATGGCGTTCGAGAAAGAAGAAGCCGAAAAAAAATTACAAAGCTCACAAAACGCAAGAAAGATGTGATACAACACACGCGCAACAACAACTACAACCACAAAAACAGCAGCAAAGTTACATAGCAAAAGTCAAAAGATTTAGCCACGGCAAACACGTGAGTCCTTTTTGGCTTCTGCTCTACACAACATACGCAAATTTACAGCATATTTGTCGCTAAGTGACCTTTGCACACACTCTCGCCTTTGAGCTTCAGCCTAGGGTTGGCCAAAATGTATCTAAACCCCCTTTGACTTGAGTCTTCTTTCATATGTGTGACTCTCTCCCTTTTTTTTTGCAAGTCAAATGCGCTTTGCCGCCTTTAGCCGCAGCGTATCTAAAAGCTTACTAACTGCGGCCATTTAACGAGCAAACGTTTAGCATTATGCTTTAGTAACGCCCACTCATCTTAACTCAACGCAACGCAACTCATCTCATCTGATCTCATCGCTTTGTGTTGACTCATCCCTTTGCGCTCCACGTGCAATGTGACTGTGAGATTTTTGGCTTATGAAAAATATTTCGCTCACTGTTGCAAGGATTAGGCGCGCATTTCGACGAGAATTACAACTTCACTCAAAGACTAAAGGCAGGCAGGCAGGCAGGCGTGGTGCTTGGACGGACGGCTGGTTGAATGTTTCTACTTTTGGTCGCTTATAACGGCGATAACGGTAAATGTCTAACATTTAGCTGAAGATTTAATGCGTTCCAGTGGCATAACTTGCTCAGTTCGCCCTCCTCCCAACCTCCTCACTCTCACCCACCTCCTCACCTTCAGTACGACTCCGCCCCCAACCCATTGCCATCGATTACCGCTGTGCGTGTCTTTGTTGCTGCTTCTTTCTGCCACTTCTTGCTCTTGACTTCTGTCTTCTGTCTTAGGTCTTCTTCTTTCAGCTGTCTTTTGCTCGTTTTTCGGCACTTTTAGCACTTTTGCCTTTTGCGATTATGCGTGCAGTTAGGAAATTATAAACGTGCCGCATAGATTTTGTTTAGAGGGTTTAACCTGCGTCGGCATATAAGAAGAAGATATTACTGGCGTTGCCTTGCCTTGCTTTGCTTTGCCTTGGCGCTGCGTGGATTACATAATGAGCATCCTGCTGTGTGTTCTGCCAAAGATTGTTTCCGCTTTGCATTTTGAGCTAAAGAACATTTCACTTCTTTCATTCTTTTTTTTTGCCTTCTTTGTGCACTTGGCGCAATATTAAGTCTAAGTGATAATTTATGCCACTTGTGCGGCAAAGGAGCGCACGAACTCCCACCACCCGCCAATCCGCCCGCCTTGCCACAAAGACACATAAATTGCATTTAAACATTTATTGCTGTCATTTCTTGGCCATTTGCCATTCATTTGCACTTCTTTTAATTAAGCCATGCATACACACACATATGTCTCTATACAATAAGTATAAGTGTATGTGTATTAATAAGAGTATCTGTTAAATAAAGACATTTATTCAAAATAAATGTTCATCGTGCAATTAAAAAGATTCTTTTCATTCAGGAAATTGAAAACTCTTGAAATTTGACTTCTTGTTTTCAGTTTTTAGTTGAAGTAACAGTTTTCATTTCTTTGATTGAGCAGCTCAGCTTAATCGTTGTGCTGCTCAGCATAGCCAGACATGTATGTATCTGCAATGAGGAAAGTATCTTTTGCTGGCAATGCAACTTTGCTTGTTAATTGGAGCAGTAAAATTACAGTCATTAAAACAGTGTGCAAATGTATCTGTGTGTGTGTGAGGCTGTGTAGGTGCACGATAACAATGAAATTTGCCAACAACAACAATTGCATAGCTCAAAAAAAGCATTTAAGTAAAATATGTTGTAAAAAGAGTAAAACATCTTAAACGGTTTCCTAGTGAAGTAAGAAAGATACAAATTCATAGGTTAGATAGTGTTTTAAGACAAAGACGAATAATTCTCTTGTTTGTTAGAAGAATGTTAAGCGTTCTTAAGCGCTACAAAGATATGCGGAAACACGAAAAAAACAAAAACAACTAAACAAAAACGCTCAAACAGTCAAAAACTACAAACGTGAACATCTCTTAATTTAGACATTAACCCACTAAAAAATAAAAATAAAAAAAAAGTACACATTGTCTGCGTGCATATCTGCCATGTTGTATCTTAACTACAAGTATCTTTAAGCGCAGCATTGCAAATGTTGAAGTTGCTTAATAAATTTTTCGTTTGTTTTGAATTTTGTAGCTTTTTTTTTTGTTTTTCTTAATTGTTGTTAACAGAGTTAAGTAGCGTATTTCCGCTGACAACAACAAAAACAACAAAGAGAAAAAGAGAAAAGAGAATCAAAACAAGTACAACAATAATTTGCGCATTTCCAGATACTCACTCATTCACTCACAGCTTGAGATACCATTCATAGATATCGCTCAGACCAAAGCTAAACGCTCTAATAGTAAGATTTCTTTTTCTTCTTCTTCTTCTTCGACTTTGTCTTCGTTTTCAACAGGAAATGATGCGAATTAAGTGTTGTTGAAAAAATTATGGCTTAAATGAGCGAAAGAAACATTAAATAATTTTCTCTAATAACAAACAAAACGTTAAATGGCAACTGTAAGACACAAAAAAGACTTCAAAATGTATCGTTGAAGCGTTGAAAGTGTTTTTTGTTTTGGTGTTGTAAGTAAGCGTTGAAAGATTGTTTGTTGATTCGACGCAAGTTCATCATAAATGAGTTAAAATGCAATAATCAAGAAGACTAACTAAGAAAAAAAAGAAAAACGATATGAAATTGTAGTAAGTTGGCAAAGAACATCAACGCTCATTTCTCCGTCCTCAGTCTTAACCGCAAAGTGAAGGAAGTTTCGTACAATAAATATTTTTTAATGGTTTTCGTCAACAATTTCGTTTCTGTCATTTATGTCTCTCCATCACTCACACACTCACTCACTCACTCATTGTATCTTGTTTCTGGTTTTCCTGTTTGCCATTAAAATCTTGTGTGATTGCAAGTGACCGCACAAATGACAAGCAGAGCCTCATATGTCTGTCTGTAATATACGCCAACACAAGCAGAGCATTGAACATGATGATGATGATGATGACGATGGTTATGATGATGCAGATGATGATGATGATGAGAAGTCAGGCCGATACATTTTTATGTCTGTCAAATATTGATACAGGATCGTATTTTTATGGTTTTTCGTAAGCAGACAGTTTTATGCTTCCGTTTCAGCTCATTCCGGTGTGCGTTGCGTCTTCCGTCAACGCAGATGCTGACTTGGCCAACACACACACACACACATATATATACATTACGCAAAAACTCAGAGTTTGTCCATTAAAATAACCGCAGGTGAATTTCGAATGCAAAACAGGAAACAAACTGTTGAGAATTTCTTGTGCTCCTTTTTGTATTTCGCTCTCGACTGCCAGGAGCAAAAAAAAAGATATACCATAAAGAAAAAAATAAACCTTTGTATATTTTTGGCAATTGAATTCTGTATGTGAATACGTGTGACGTTAAATAAATGCAAACTCAAATGTAGTTGAGTTTATTTTTTTAATTCTTTTCTTTTTAGTTAAAAAGCAACAAAAATGTTACATGAATCGTGCGAATGCTGACCAAAGTTGGCAAGTAAACTTTTGTACTTTAGCTCAACTTAGTTGAGTGCTGTTTTTGGCTCCTCCAATGTGCTCATTCATGCAGAAGTCCATTGACATTTAATAGCTTGACCGCCTGCCTGCCTCATTGCTTTCGATTACTCAATGAGTGAGTGAGTGAGTGTGTGAATGAGTGAATGAGTGAGTACACTAAGCCAGAGCTGCTCTAAATATGCCATAATATATATGTATGCATGTGTGCTAACAAGGCCTCTTCAGGTACATGCTTAGATTGCACGCTTCCCGCACGAACGTGCGCTGACAACCGCCTGCTGAGCTGAGCTCAGGTAACCGACCGTAGGCACCTGATCGACCCAACGACGCAAACTGAATTTCACTGAACTTGTTTTCTTGTTTTTTGTTTCATTTTTTTTTCTTTTTTTTTTGCATTTTGTTTTTAGTTTCAATTTCGTTTGTTAACATTTTCTTTTTGTTTATTTCTTTTTCTTGTTTTTGTTTGCGATTCGAACATGTAATTTTTTAACAGCACGCAAATATATGGCAAAAGTTTGCTAACAGGCAATCAGACTCAGCGGGCGGTGCCTTCAACAGCATTTTGCCAGCGGCGCTCACACACACACACACACACATGTGAAATTCTAATCAAACATTCGCTTCATGTTTCATATTCACAGCTTTGTGTACACTTCTAGCGCTGTCTCATTCGCACGCTACAAGTTGTCTGTGGGGCATAGATTAAAGCACTTCCTTTGGCCCGTCATATGAAACAAGTGCGAAAAAGAAAAATCATAAAAAATAAATAAAAATATTTGAGATAAGTGTTTGCATGCCTTTTATTTATTTTTATTTTTTTCTGTTTTATTTTCATGTTTTTTTTCTGAAATTCATGTTAAACTTTGAGCTGTTTTTTTTCTATTTATTTTTATTTCATTCATTTTTAGCTTCGCTCTTTAATTACGCGCACATGTTGCTGTAAATTAAGCTTCGTCTCGTCCCATGGCTCTCGGTCTGAGATTGCGTTGAGGCAAACAAGTAGTTATCTTTATAATTACGACTGTTGTTATACGTTGGATGATAAAATGTGTTGAGTGTTGTTGATGCAAAGATTGTTGGGCGCAATGCAAGTTTTGTTCGTTATTTGTGCTTCCGGTTTTGCTTCAAATTTTTGTACATTTGCTTTAAAACTATCTGCGATTTAAAGTTGAAGCGAAAAATTAAATTTCAATCACTGACATTGTTGGCATTTAAGTAAAAGCAAAAAAAGAGAATGAGACAAACAGCTTATTAGCACAATTAATGCTCAAATTTATGCCGCATTATTATGGCAAATCCCTTTTTCATTTAAGAACACATAAAAAACGTGGTTTCTTGCTTGCTGAGTTTTTTTTTCGGCAACGTCTTAGTGCTTTCATTTGAACCCAACGAGGCGCAGACAATTTTGGCATTAATCTTAAGCAAACAAGTTAACGACGACGACAAAAACGACAAACGACAATGAGAATAAAGACAAAGACGAGCAAAACCGTGGGAGCTGAGCGATTGCAAATGCGTCGGGATCGATGTCCTGTTGCGCTGTGCTTAAACAACCTACCAAAAAAGGGACAGACGAAAACAAAAATGAAAAAAAAGATACTGCAAAATAAAATAATAAAACGAAACGAAACGAAATGAAAAGCAAGACAGACGAAGCCATGCTATTTTAAACTAGACAAATGCCACGCGTTGAATACAAACTCAATTAATCAAGGCCGCAAACATGAACAGCAATAACGACAACAACAACAACAACAACAATAACAAGGACATGGGCAGACTGTGAGCAAACAGCAACGAGCAAGGAGCAACATGGCACTGATGTGACCGCTCGTGATGAGGTTGAACATGAGGTTCAATTTTAAGCTGAGTCGGTCAAAGTGCAACAGCAACAGCAAAGGCAAAGCCATAGCAGAAAGATACAAAGCATAAAACGAGCTCACAGTGAAGAGAAGAGCATGCTGGCTTAGAACGCACACACACACACACATATAAATAAAATGTGCGCTGCTTAAAAGGGGCAATTAACTAATTTAGACGCTTTGAATAATTACAAAATCACCAAGCAACAACAAAAACAATAATAATAAGGACAAAAACAACAACAAGAGCACACATTAACAACAATAAAGCATGGCAAAGGCCATGAACACACACAATAACAGCAACAACAATCGAGTGTAATTACAAGAACAACAACAACAACGGCAAAATATTAACAACAAGTGCAACGCAAAATTGAATTCAAGGCACGAACGTTGCAGCACTCAACGAATGAACGAACGAACGAACGCAAGCGAGTTATTTATGAAGATACATATATACATTTAGTAAAAACACAGACACAGATACAGATACAGCTAAGAGATACCGGAGTGAAATGTTGCAACAACCCTCAGTGGATGATGTACTCGAATTACGCGTCTGAAGCAGCATTTAAATCTTCACAGTTAGAAATAATTAGAGCGTTTAGTGCGAAACGAGCGAGCATTGAAAATGCCTTTTTAATTGTGCCAACACCCAAACGAACCGAACCAACTCAACTCGACTCGACTCAACTTGACTCAACGCGACGCGACGCGACTAGAGAAGTGCAGATTCAATCGTTGCGAAGATATGCCAAAGGTGTGCGCGAGGGGAGGTTGGCTTGAATTGCAGCGGATGAAGTTGCCATTTCGAAAGGTAATGCAAAAAAAATGGAATGCGCTGAAAAACCGCAGACGACCGGAAGCGGCAAACAATCGTCCAACGTTAAATGAGTTCAGCTCAACGGTGGCGGCATCGACAACAACAACAACAACGTAAAGTATTTCGAGAGGAAACCGAAAAATAAAAAAACAAAATTCAAAGAAATAACAATGAAAGGATGTCTAAGAGACGAGTTTGGTTATCAACTCTACCGCTTTTGCATCGTCCTTGTCGTTGTGTTCGTCCACGCCGTTTCGATTTCAGTTATAATCATGTCGCGACAGCTCAAGTGTCCTTCGCGTTGTTACTGTTGTTGTTGTTGCTGTGGCTGCTGCTGCTTGAGCTTGTGCTACTGCTGTTGCTCTTGCTACTATACTCATCATCATCATCATCATCACCATGTTGATGATTATCAACAGTTGACGTCGCCGGTTTAAACCGACAACCAAGGACATCAAGAAGAAGCACAACCCAAGTGACCAGACAGCAGGCTCGCAGGACACACACTTGACAGTCAGTAGATAACACGTTCAGCGATGCTTGAACCCTAAAACACTTGAGTTGGGTTTCATTTCGGGTTGACTTCTACGCCGTCCGTTCGTTGTCCGTTGGTAGGCAAACTCATTGTTGACATTTTTAAAGTCAAGTGCATTTTTCAGCCAATTAAGGTGCCCAAATACAAAGCGTTTAATGTAGTTAAGGTCTTAAGGCGCACAAAACGCTCAATCGGTAAATATTTATGCAAATTGGATTTGCTTAGGTAAACAAAAATTTATAGCTCATATGTATAAACAATGATTAAGGCGTAAAGTTGTTGTTTGCTTTGAAGTTTATTAGTTTTGATTTGTAAAGAAATAACTCTGAGTGAGCCACTGTAAACAATACGAAACATCAACGCCTTCTACTTGTCATGTTGATTACAAAACTGTCATCTTCAACTAATTACATTTCACGCTCATTCATTAAAATATTTTTCAAAATTGCAGCACAAGAATCAAGTTCTATAAACTTGCATGACCTCAAAGAGCAAACAAAAACAACATGTTGAAGGCCTTAATGCCGTAAGCGCGTTTGAAATCTACGTACAGATACAGATACAAGTATACGGCGACGGCAAATTTTGTTGCTTCTTTTTTTTTTAACAAACTAACAAGAAAATGCCAAATGTGCAAAATAAAATAAGAGACATGAAACTTGTGTGCAGCAGTTAACAGTTTACAAATGAACCCTCAACTATACGCAACTACAAACATACATAGAGACTGACTGACTGACAGTAAAAGATACTTTTGCGCAATGGCAGCAGATAAGCGCACACAGAACATGTTGAGAGACAGACAGACAGACAGACGGTGGGACAGACAGTACGGGCGGTTCAGGTTCAATGCACGAATTTAAAGGCGCCAAATGCAGATAGAACGGCGCTGAGCTGAGCCGAGCCAAGCAGAGCTTACATGAGAACTTTATTTCTTTAGCGAATGTTTACAACAACTTTATGATGTTGTTGTTGTTGGTACTTTTGGCTTTGTTGCTGTATATATTTGTAAATTTTAATTGCAATAATAATTTTTATGTTTTACTTTGGCAGCAGCAAAAGTTAACTGCTTGTTGCGATGCACAGTTAGTTTTACAACAACCGGAAGCGAGCACCGTTACTCTTTTTGCAGCGCCGCCTCCTCAACCGTTCGACATCCGCTATCCGCTGACTTGTTGTTCATACATACATACATTCGCTTAGTCGTTCATTCGTTCGTCTGTTTGTGATTTTTCTTGAGTTTTTTTTTTTGCTTTATAAAAAAAAGAAAATAAAATAAAAACAAATTGAAGGCAACTGCAATTTTCAGTTAAGTGGAAGCCAGCGTAAAAGTAAGTATATTCATAAGTAAGTTTTTCAGCTTAAAAAACACAAGACAAGACAAAACTCTTACAATGCGTTTGTGTGTTTGTGTTTTGATGTCTTAGGCGGCTGTGATGGGGTGTGGGGGAGTGGAAAGACATGTTGATGCGAAAAACCGAAAATACCTAAAACGCACTTAAGCCAAAAAGCGCAGAAAGCGTAACGATGAAATCCGTTTTGCCTAAAGTTTTATAGCAAAGAAGACGCTTAAGACGCAATGCACTCAACAAATAACAAATTGTGGCAAACAAGTGTTTTGAACAAAGAAAAGTAAAATTTGTGTTAACGAAATGCGTTTACAAATCACTTAGCAAAGTCATGCGTGCCGCTCCAACCCGCCGCCGGCCGTTGCAGCTATTAAAATCAAACCGTAGCTAATTACAAGCGTTGAGCCGTTTAACAATATATTTCCGAAGAAAGAAAATATTTTGAAAAATAGATAGAGATAGATAAGACGAAGAAAAGTCATAGTGAGAGCATGAAATCATAGAAGGAGAAAATATTATTAAAAACTCATTACACGCACCAAAAACTCACTTTCACATGTGGCAAATGTCTATAACAACAACATCAACAACAAAAGATACTTTTCTTTTCTCTGACAATGTTAAAGTTAAGAAAAATATATTGTATGAAAAAAGATTTTCCAACAAACTAACCAAGAAATTCAGTTTGGCGTTAAATGATTTTCCGTTGTTAAGCAAAATTTGCATAAATACTTTGGTGGCAACCTTAGCTGAGATTCAGGCTGAGCGCGACTCATGTGCCACTTTTTTCACTTTCGCTATTAAATTTGCTAAAAGTTGAACTTTTTTTTTTGGTTGTTTTGTTTGCTGCTCACTTCTTGACGGCTTTAAAGATTTGTTAGCTGTTGTGCGCGCAAATTGCCTCAGTTCCCACACATTTGAGCTTGTGTTCTTTCGCTGCCGCCGCCGTCACTCTTTGCGCTGCTCCACTTTGCTCATGTGATCTGCTTGGCTGCGCTTTGCTTTGCTTTGCCTTCACAAACAAACAGACAGACTAACAAATATACAAATTCGTTAAAGTTTCACTTTTCTTCCGTCTTCTTTAATATCTTTAGCTTAATATGAAAATTTTAATTTTATTTGTTTTGCAAATTGTTTTTACTTCTATAATATTATTGTTGTTGTTGTTCGCGATTTATTCGTCATTCATGGTCGATAAACTTACATAAATAACTGACCTTAAACAATTTGTTTGTTATTAAGCAGTGAAATTTTGTATCTTTTCGCTTTCATATAATTTAAGGAAATTACTTTGCGTGTTTAATTGCATGTGTGAATGTAAGGAAATTTAAATTATAATGTAAAGTTCCGTTCGATTAATGTTGGTTCAAAAAAAAAAAAACAATACGGATATAAAATATTAAACAAGTCAGGCAGATTAAATTACGTAATCATTTGCTTAATTGAATGATTCGATTAAACAAGCATAAATTAAATATTACAAAAACTTTCAACGCCCCATAAAGAGGTCTAGCATACACAATAGTTGAATAAGACCAATTTTGAACGCTAGGCTGGCTTATGTGGCATGTGACTTAATGTGACATAAGTCATAAACACAAAATACGCTCAATCAAGTGATCTAAAATAATTTGTTTTCTCGTTGAGCGTTTGTCTGTCAATTATAATTACTTCCTTGAATGCCCTATAGGTATATCTTTATTTTTCTTTTGCACTAAGAACAGTTTGAGGTATGTCCAATGTATTTTCTCACAATTGCAGTACATTTGTAACAAATCAATTGACAAAGAGCAAAGAAACGCCGAACAAATTCACAAAAAATTAATTGTAAGAAAATAAATTCCAAGCCCAAACCAAACACCACACAGGTTGACTGTGCCCATGTACCTATGGTGTGTGTGTGTATGAATGAGGCGAAGAATTGGGTTTAGAACGCGCTGTGGCAATGGGAAATTTAAGCGGCTTAGACTGAAAAGAATGAGCAACAACAACAACGATAATGAACAGGTACACAAAAATATATGAAAAGAAGTTCGAATTCGAAATAATACACAATAATGAAGCATAAAAGCAGACTTAAAACGACATCGACAACAGAAGATCTTAACAAAGATAAAAAGACACACAAGCCTTAGATATACTCTATTAGAACAAGAGAGAGAGAGAGAGTGAGAGATTGTGAACCTTCTGCACATTCGTTCATCTGACCGACTTCATTGAAGCGCTTCAAACTAATTCATTCATACACTCATTCATGACAAAATAAAAATTCAAGGCAATAAAAAAAAGTCAGACATAAAGAAAGGCACGAACGAAAGAGGCTATAAAATGTATTAAAGAAAAAAAGAACGACATGTAGAAGAGACATTAAAATCAACAAGTAAATTAAATGTATGAAGCACTTCCGTGCAACTTTTTTGTAGTTTGTATCTTTTTTTTTTTATTATATATTCTTTATTTTTTCCCAACTATAAGTTTATGGGTTTTCAAAGACGACCAAAGGCCATGGCGCGGTCGGCAGAAGAGGAGCAGAGAGGAGAGGATAAAAATATAGCGCGCAAGAGTAGCTAAACAACATTTGGCGTCGAAAGACTCATAAAACAATCGAGTTTAGTGCGAAATTTAAAAAAACACATGCACATGTATCACACACACACACACACATACAGCCATATAGAGTGACAAGTGCGGCCGCCGGACAAAGTCTTAGCGCCCAACTTGGCAATTTTCAACCGCCGTGGGATATCGCCGTCAGACAACAAACCATTATAAACATTTGGCCAACTGTTCTCTTAACTGAAGATGACGACGTCAACGACGGCTGTGGCAGCGACAGCGACGGTGACTGCGGCATTCGAGCTACTTTTGCCCGACGCGCCTAATGAACCGAAAGATCATCACCATTATTTCATGTTCGTGCTCGTTTCGCGTTTGCGTGTGCAGAATTTTATTTATGATCATTTGAGAGTCGTTGGCACTTTTTCTTTTCGTATTATTATTATTATTATTTTGTTGGTTTTCATTTTTGTCTTTCATTATTTTTTTTGCTTTTGAGCATTTTTACTTAAACTGGCAAAGACTTTTGTCTGTTTTCGTTGCTTGGCGCACAATGTGTGCTCCTCTTGGCGATTTGCTGTTCTTGTTGTTTGTTCAGAGTTAATGAATTTTGGTCATCTAATTCCCGTTCACTTGATTCTTGTTTATGCTCAGTGGCAGCGTAATGAACTTACATACATATGTATCTGAGTATGTTTCCACTTAATTGTCTTTGAGTGTCTCTAATTAGCGTTTGTTTTGCCGAAAGTGTTGTCTGTGTTTAAATATTAAATAGATGGCTTAAAGGCGCTTAGACCTTATATAATTGCGTTTCGGTTATGTTGT
Source organism: Phortica okadai (assembly GCA_034638295.1). Taxonomy (NCBI): domain Eukaryota; kingdom Metazoa; phylum Arthropoda; class Insecta; order Diptera; family Drosophilidae; genus Phortica; species Phortica okadai. The sequence goes on from CM067850.1 coordinate 6,308,525, forward strand.
TATACAGAAGTGATTTATTTATTTTTTTTTTTTTTCATTTTTCTAATGACAAAATTAAGTTTATAATCACATGACAACCTTCATTATATGCAGTGAGCTTACAAGTTCTTCATGTGCATAAAATTTCATTTAAGTTAAATTAACCGCTCAAACAAGTCGCTCGCTCAATGGCAACAAATCCGAAATACTATACACATTAATTCTTCACAGCTTAACAGAGTCACTTGCACAACGTCATTATCATTATCATCATCGTCATCGTCAGCGTCATCGTTGTGATCATCAACAACAACAACAAATCAATTTCATGCCAATTCATAAAACGAGTAATGCCAACAGAGGCACACACAGGAATGCAGGCCAAAGAGCCACGGAGCCAAGGAGCCAAGCCAGCGGCAAATCAACTTGAACAAGTACGTGTATCTATAAAAAATCGAAGTCATTCTTGTGCGCTCAACTTCATTAATTCTTTTACTGGTATTCTTGGAAAACTATTTCTATTTGATATCGGTAGCAGCAGTCTATGAAATGAAACGAAGAAGAAGAAGTTGCCTAGTCGAGTCGAGTTGAGGCGAAACGCAATGCAACGAGGTCGCATTCCCAGGCTGACGATGCTTACATGCCACACGTTTATCTTCGCACATGAAACAGTTTCCGCTCGTTGCAAGACGTTGGCTGAGTGAAAAACTAAGGTAACAGATACACACATGTGCATGTGTGGCAGACACACTTATTGCCAACGCGAGTGGCAAGATACACAGACATGGTCAGCCGCACAGAGGCAACCACATACACTTTGCGTTAGCACTTTGCCTCAGCGACGTTCGATAAACAAGCCAAAGCGAATGTGAAAAATAGGCGTTCGCCCAACCGTCCACACGGCTGTCTGTCGGTCTCTCTGTCTGTCTGTCTGTCTGTCTGTCTATTTGTCTATCCAAACCCACCGTCCGGCTCTATTACTTTGTCTGTCCGATTATACTATGTGGCAGTGTCAGCTGCACAAACCGGAAAATATTTCAGATGAAGTATAACAAGTATAAGAACACAACCGCAAATGAGTTTGTAAGTAAGAAGTGCTATAATGTAGACAAACTTCAACTTAACTCAACCGAACTGAAACGAACTTAACAATTAGAAGTACACAGCAGTCAGCGAACGCCAACAGGAACCGGCTTTACACTCATGAGATACGCTGCTGCAATTGCAGATGCAACGTACTCAACTATAAAAAAAAAAGAAAAAAAAAACCTTGTTAAAGTTAGAAAGAAAAAATAAATAAAACTTTATACACACTCACATTAGTTATATTTCACAACGCAACTTGATTCATTCATTCATTTAAGCAACAGCTTCAGTTTCAGCCTCAGCCTCCGACACCGACAACAGCTCAGCTTCAGCTTCAGTCTCAGCCTCAGTCAGAGCCACACAGAGCGCATTTCCTGTCTGCGCAATGCAGTCATGAGCCATGAGTTGCAAGTATCTATGCATCGGTCGAGTGTGCTGCTATTGCTGTTGCTGACGTTGTTGTTGTTGCTGTTAGCTGTACGGCCAACGCAAGTCATAACACAAACTCTACCTGTTCTCAAGTAGTCGTCTATGTCTCGCAGGTAATTAGTTTAGCGCTTTATGTAGGCTATATGTCAGCTCAACTCAACTCAACTTAACTCTGTTGAGCTCAGTTCACTTTGTGCTTTGCTATCCCTTGCTGCTCCAACTCATCAGAATCTGTATGTATCTTTACTTAATGTCTGTCCGGCTTTGTTTTGATTTTGTGTTTTTTTTTTTTTTACTGTGCCGCAAATGATGTTAGCCGGAAAAAGTACTGTTGAAAAAACATAACTCAGTAAATATAATCTAAAGAAAGAGCGATACACACACGCACACACACATGTACACTGCACACATAAATTATGTTAGAAGTAGCATAGAAGGCGTCATCATTGGTCGGATACATTCGTTTGGCTTATGTAACACGTTCTACTGGATTCGCCTCGATCCAGTTTCATTGTTTGTCGCCTCTGCGGTAACCAAGAATTGTGAGCACTTAAGTCTTATTTATAGTAAGATCATTACTTTTCACTGGAAGTCTTTGACAACTGACAAACCGTATTGGTTTCTATGTATCGTAAAAGAAAAGACACCAGATCATTTGACACAACAGTGAGAATTATTCTAAACAAACCCAAACAAAGAAAAATATGCTAAACTACTTTGAATAGTATTTTTTAGAGCGATTTTATGAGTTGTCTTGAGCTTAGAAAATGAACAAAGCAATCAAAAGTTGTTTATATTCATGAATCCGACAGACTCTTTCAAACTTTGGGAAGTTATCACAACTAAGAACTTTTGAATACATGAATTTGTATCAAAATAAATTTGATGCTCTTTGTACTTCTTTAAATTTGACATGAAATGCTTTTCAATAAAGATTATTATGCGTCATGCTTTGATGCCCTTTTCTAACTCAAATGCGCTGTTGGCTCCATGTGATGTTCAACCGTCACACATATGCCATTCAATCGCGCATGTAGCGCAACACATTTGTAGATGCGTTCAAAAAAGGTTTTTCTTCTTTGCTTTGTTTGCATTTCGACTGCGGATATGAGTCATTCAAATAAAAACAGAGGGACAGAGGCAGACCAACTGAAGTTGAATTGAACTTTTTGTTTACGTGTCTTTTGACTAGACTGGCTTCGATGCCGATTGGGACGATCTTCAATCACCATTGTGCCGCTGATCATCATGAAGAGCATTATTATTGAGATCATTATGATGCTGCTCGCAATCGTCGACCACGTAGGGAAGTTCATTTCTTGTGAACAAGTTATTTTCAATTTAGGCAGGACCAAAAGGAAGCTGCTGTCTCTTTCTAATTTTGTCGGTAAGATTATTTGTATACATCCGATCAATATTAGTAGCATTTTTTTGGACGATAAATGGAATATTGTTTTTTAAATTTGTGATGGTTTGACGTGTCTCAAGGCTGTGGTACTTCTATAAACATGTCTTGTCTAACAAACCGAATCCGACAGGTTGGCAGATACTCGCGAATTCGCCAAACTAATTGCTCGTTCAGAGCACAACAAGACGAAGCGTATCTCAAAATCAAATCAAAACAAAGTCAAGACAGACAGAATGATTATAAAATTACATAATTACAGCGAACAAGATAATGGGCAATCAACATAACATAATTAACATCTTGTCGACGCAGCCGGTCAGACGGCTGGACAAAGTCATTGTCATGACAACGACAGCAACAACAACTTCAGCTTCAGTTGCGCGACCGCCTGGAAATGACAACAATGCTTGTATGAGAGCGCAGCTCAGTCGCTTCCTGTTTGCATGCGGCTTGGAACAAATACGCTAATTTATGACTTTAGATCGCCGCACAGCAACAGACAACTGATAAAAACAACAGCAACAACAGCAGCAACAACAACTTACAACGCCCAACTGCATGGAAAAGCGACGGCAAAGGTAAAAGGCAAATAAACTAAGTCAATATTAACACAAATGTCGCAACTTGACAAGAAAACAGAAAAAAAGCATGCAAGCAAATAAAAAAAAAGTGCTGATAGTGCAATGAATGTATGAATGAATGAATGAATAAGTGAGTGAGTGACTTAAGGAATGCATGTGGGCATGAATGGTAGAACACACACGGAGCGCGGCGCATTAGAAAATGAGCTTCGTCGTCGTCGTCGTCGCATCGAGCGCAGTTGAACAAACTAGAAAACGCATTAATCAAACAATCAAACTTTGCGCGCGCCTTCATCAATCTTAATTAGTAACAACCAAAGTTCGGCTCAAGGCAACAAGAACAACTACTTTTGAAACTCATTACAACGAATCGTCGCTGCAGTACATTTTATACCTGTGCTACAATTACTTATTGAAAGTGGCGACGCCACTCGCTCGTCCGTCCATCCGTCCAACCGTCCGCTCGTTCGCTCATTCAATTATTTTGCTTTTATTTTCAGTTCATTGCATTTGCGATTTATCTACAACAAAAGCGAATTATTCAATTGAAAGTGGTGCTCAAGCAGTGCATGAAATTGTATGAAGTGAGTTGAGTGTGCGTGTGTGTGTGTGTGTGTGTTTGTGTCTGTGTAGGCGAGTCAACGTGATAAGTAATCGAACGAAAGAGCTAATCACCTTTTTTTTCTTCTTTTTAAACACTTTTGTTATTCCATCGTGGGCACAAATTCGTGTTACTTTTAGATACAAAAGTATCTGTGCGTGTAGGTGTCTACAATTAGCAAGCAAAGGTGCAGACAGGAAACAATTTGACAGATTAGAAAAGAGCGCTTAAAGAGAATACGAATACAGAAGAAAAAGAAAATATGAGTAAAGTAATTGATTGTCAACAAGAAAAAATGGGAAAAAAGATCTTGACGAAAGCGAATGTATTCAACGTCAGAATGCTGACTCAAAAAGAAAACAGTTAATGTGTGAGTCTTCAAACTAAAATCAATTGAATAAATTGCCAAAAATATTCATAGATAATGATACAAGTAAAGTAGAGAAAATAAGAGTTACATTGAAGTATGTATGGGAACAAATGAATGGCGAGAAAATAAACGGAATAAAAATATAACCGAATTCCCTAAATCGATTAGCCTCGTTACCTAAAAAACCTAAACGAAATTTGTTCCATAAAACTACAAACAGAAAAGTCTAAAGTGAAACTCCAAAACTATCACACACACACACACACTCAGACACACACGAACTGGAGTCGTGCAAAGCTATCGGCGCGGGTGCTGTGTGCCCCAATAAAGTGCAAGCGAAGCAGCAAAAGTGATTGCACTAAGCAACGGGCAACGGCCAACAGTCATGCCAAAATACAACAAATTGTGGCATTTCTTGTTGCACTTCCGAGGCAACTTTGCTAATTTCACTGGAACACGATCTGCAGCATGAACGAACAGTAACAAAAATATTAGGCATACAGAATAAAAATGCTGATATTACCATTGAAAATTTATTTCGTGTGAATCGGACTTTGGCAACAAAAAGCCCAAAGATGTTGCATGAAAGTTGCCACTGCATTATGGCCATGATGGTAGAACTAAGTTCATTTAATTGACTGACATAAGATTCGTCAATCAAATTTATAAATAAAGTATCTCATGCCGGTCATGTCGTGAGTTTAATATCTCTTTGCTCATATTGTAATAAAAACATAAGTCTTCAACTATCTGGTGAATTTATATGATGATAGTTTCATCTGATTTCATGTATTAATTACTATTACTAATAGAAGTTGTAATCACTGTTGAATGAATGCCGGCGAGGTTAATGAAGAAGAAATATTAAAAATTTCAGTCTAAAAATTTACTGTTTCGCAACAAGTTTGTCATTATTGAATGTTTAGCAACATAAGCTGAAAAGTAGCGAAACGGTTATGGCAACATATGCTGCAACAAGTTGCCAAGCAACATGTTTAAGGGGAAACTTTGTTGATTTTTGGACATATCCTTTGAAATAAAACATAAATTTTTTGAAAATTTTTTTTTTTTTTAAATTATAATTTTTATTTTATTTTTCTGAGTTGTATGTAAAATTAGAAAAAAAAGTGGAAGAAAAAAAAAGCAACAGAAGTATGTTGCATAAACATAAAATTTATGTTACAACATGTTGCATGCCACAAGTAAACATAAAACTCCCTTTCCAATGCCAGCAACTCCATCAATAAGAAGTCTAAAACAAAAACATTGAAACAAACCAAAAACTTGTCGCGAGAGCAATAAAACTGGTTAATTCTCTCTCTCTCAATCTCGCACTCACTGTCGCTCTCAACACGAGTGTCGCATCGCAAAAACAACGAGACAAGAGGGTTCTGACGTCGTCGACAGCGAAGCAATCGGCGACCAAAGCTGAAAATGTTGCACGATGCGAGCGGCGGCGGCGACTTCGTACGAGCACACAAACACACACACACACACATACACACACAAAGTATCTGAGTATCGCGCTTCGTGCACTGGTTCAGGCAGCAATTTTCTCTTTCTGAAATTCAGTCATAAACGACAAACGACGCCGAGCGGTTGGTTATCTGCAGCGCGCCGACGTTCGTTAGTGCTTCGTTCTTGAAGATTGAATAAGAATTGTTGAAACTCACAAGCCAAGTAAATCCGAAGTATTTCATAATTTTATGAAAACAAAAATCGCGCAAAGTGACAAACAAATTAGCAATAAATTGCCTATGAAAATTGCTCAAATTAAATAAAAAAGTAAAGAAAATATCGCCTTTAGTAAATTCAATTATTCGAATTTCGTGTAAATTCGTGTGGTTCGAGATTCGTGTGTGTGCGTGTTTGTATGAACGAAGCCGAAATTCGGTCGAATGTGGCCAAATGCGAGATTTCAATTGCTGTTGCCGTTTCAAATTGCCAAACGCACCGAATAAGAAGTTGTACACGCGCTCAGGATACGCCAAAGGACAACGTGCTGAAAATTAAAACATTGCGTGGCGAAAATCGTTGTCAGCGAAAGGCAAACCAAAGCAAAGCTAAGCAAAGAAAAGCATTACGCAAAAATAAGTTCAAATAGCGGCAACGAGCTGCAAGAGTTGCGTAAACTCACTCGCACAGGACTCGGCACTGGCCGTTTTTGTGCGTCCATTAGCCGAGCGTGTCCTTTCTTTTTTTTTATTTTTTGGTTCACATCTGTGCGTGTGTGTGTGTGTGAGCTCAAAGGACTAAGGTGCGCGTGTTTTTGCTCAGCGTAACTCGGCATGCTTCTTTTGGCTCGTTGACCAAACGCAAAATTCGCGTGCTTAACATTGTAGACGGAAAAAAAACGCCAACAACAATAACAACAACAACAATAAAAGCAACATTTTTTTGCTCAGTGAGTGAAGTGACCGAACAAATGTGAAACCCAAGCCCCGAAAAAATATCGAAAGGTGGCAAAGGATTATCAGTGAACGCGTGCAGAACTCCTGTGCTGAGCTATAAATTATAACAACAAGAACAACAACAACAACGATAACAAAGACGACCAGAGTTGAACTCGACGCGCTAATTACGTCAAAACATGAAAAATTCAGTGAGAAATTTCTAAAAAATACACTTTCACGTGTTGCCACCAAAAAAAATAAAGAAGAAAAACGAGTGGAAAAGCAAATTCGCAATTAATCAATTTTCCGGTGTGTAACGAACAAAAATAAAGAAAAGTTGTGAGCAAAAAGCAAACTACAAAAAAGAAAGAATATATTGCCAAAAAGAGAGTCGTAAAAGTCATAAAAAGTTGTGTCAAGCTATAAAAGTGAACTAAAAACAAAAACAGCACAAAAGATAGAAAAACAAAAGCAAAGCCAATAACAAAAATCAAGCAACAAGCTTCGAGGATAATCAAGCGTTTCCTTAGTGTTTTGAGTTAATTAAAAAAAAAAGGAGAAATCATTAAAAACGAAGAAAACCAAATCTAAACAAAAAACACAACAAACAGAGAGAATTTCAGGTCAACAGCAACAGAAACTCATTAATTATGTCTGCTGGCGATTTTGTCAAGCCTTTTTAGTTTGCTTCCTTTACTCCTATCACTGCATTCATTTTAATTTATATGATTTTATTGCGTGCGCGCGACAAAAGGACATTTGTCTAATCAGCAAAACATATCAACGCCGAAATCAGAGCACTCATCAACATATACGCAGGACATTCATATCAAATATGTGAGGCAGTAAAGCATAAGATAAAACCCACATTAAAACCTAAGAACTTCAAAACAAGCAAACAAAAATAAAGGGAAAGAAAAGAAAATAAAAAACTGTTAACTAAAATAACTCAAAGGACTCAAAGCACAAAGCACACATATCAGCATGCAACGTCAAAGGATAAGGGCAGGACAACAGAGTGTACAACGGTACGCACATTTGCTGCTGCTGCCACTGTTGTTGTTGCTGCCTGCCACGCCCACAAACGCCACACGTTACAATCGGGGCGGCGGCAACAGCGTTGCCAGTCAGCATCATGTTCTATATGCAAACAATAATCATGGCACGCCATCTAACGGCTATGGGCACAAATCACTGCCGCCGCCGCCACCGAACAGCAACAACGATGTCTACGCCATTGCGGACAGTCAGCCGATGACGGAGGACTTCATGGCACCATATCAGCACACAAACGGTGGCGGTGGCATTGCCACTTCCTCCTCTTCTTCGGGTGGTGGCGGCTCCTCCTCAGCCGACAATACATTGATCGTGCACCAACAGCAATTAAGCAGCTGTCAAACAGTCTGCGCCTGTAAGTGGAAGGGCGGCAAGCAGACGGTTGAGTGCATCGATCGCATGCTCATACTCATACCCGAGCACATTGATCCCTCGACACAGGTGCTGGACATGTCGGGCAACAAGTTGCAAACGCTCTCCAATGAGCAATTCATACGTGCGAATCTGCTCAATCTACAAAAGTTGTATCTGCGAAACTGTAAGATCGGCCTCATCGAACCGGAAACATTCAAGGGACTGACGAACCTCGTCGAATTGGACTTGTCGCATAATCTGCTGGTCGTGGTGCCCTCTTTGGCGCTCAGCTATATCAGTTCACTGCGCGAGTTGACACTCGCCTCGAATCATATACACAAAATCGAGGCGAATGCGTTCGCGAGTACGCCTGCGCTGCACAAATTAGACTTGTCACATTGCGACATACAAACGATCTCACCGCAGGCCTTTGCCGGTCTTGAAGGACTCACATTGTTGCGTCTGAATGGAAACAAGCTAAGCGAACTACTCCCGAAGACGATCGAGACGCTGAGTCGTCTGCACGGCATTGAGCTACACGACAATCCCTGGCTGTGCGACTGTCGGCTGCGTGAAGCGAAGCTTTGGCTGATGCAGCGAAACATTCCGTATCCGGTAGCGCCGGTGTGCTCGGGCGGACCGGAACGTGTCATCGATCGCACCTTTGCCGATCTGCAGGTGGACGACTTCGCTTGCCGGCCAGAAATGTTGCCCATCTCACACTACGTGGAGGCTACAATGGGTGAGAATGCATCCATTGTGTGCCGCGCACGCGCTGTGCCCACCGCCGTCATCAATTGGTACTGGAACGGTCGTTTGCTGACGAACAACAGCGCCTTCAGCTCGTACCAACGTGTGCACATGTTCGAGCAGGAGAGCGGCAATGGCGGCTTTGAGAAGCATTCGCGTCTTGTGATTACCAACGCTCAGGAGACTGATTCGAGTGAGTTTTACTGCGTAGCAGAGAATCGTGCCGGCACTGCCGAAGCGAATTTCACGCTGCACGTGAGCATGCGCGCTGCTGGTATGGCTTCCCTTGGCAGTGGCCAGATAGTTGGCATCAGTGCTGCTCTCGTCGCGCTCATCATCTTCGCGCTGGCCGTTGCCATGTGTCTGCTAATGCGTGTCAAGCGACAACCGTACACGGACAGCAAGACACCGAACCACTTGGAGGTCATCACTTCGGTTAACCATCAGAATTCGATCACAAACAAGACGCAGCCGGCCACTGGCAATGGCAGCATTGGAGGCGTTGTTATCGCTAATGGCGCCATACCGAATTGCATTGACAACGTTGCCACGCTCGAGCGCAAGGGCAGCGGCAGCAATCATGGCGTTGGCGGCGCCGGTGGCATGACAGGCCTCAAGGGCGAGTCGAAGAGCGCTAATCCCGTACAGAAGCCGCCCCGATTGACCGATCTACCCTACACGACTAATAGCTATGAAAATGCTGGATCCGTGCTTTCAACCGCACCTTGCTTTATCTCGCCCACGGCTTCGGCTGGCAACAATCCGGACTTGATCAATGACACAAAGCGTTTTGGTTCCGATGAGTTCACCGACTTGAAAATACCCGCAATACTCACGGCAAATCTCGGCACTGGCGTCGAAATGGTTGGCACCAGCGGTGAATACAGTCGTGCTGGTGGCTGTGATTCGTTGTACCCCTCTGGCCTCTGGGAACATGCACCGGCTGGCGCCTCCTCGGCAGATGATCTCTTCATGAAACGTTACACCGACAAGACGCCCATCATTGAATCGAATCAACTTTACGACATGCACGAAAGAAGCGGCGCAGCGGCGGATTATTTCAGCAAAACGTTCCCGCGTACGCATTACAACAATACGCTCCAACAGTCGTCAGCCAATGGCGGCGGTGGCATGAACAATACCAATCCGGGCACATCGGCCGCATCAATGATGCATGGCGCGCACTCGACGACCTCCACGACCACAACTAATCTGTCAGGCTCCTCATCGGGCGCCGTCGTTGGTGTTGGTGGTGGTTATCCAAATGACTATGGCCTGCCTCTGGTGCCCGGCGCCGAGCATCAGCACAATCATCACCTGCAAATGCATCCGCTGCAGCAGCTGCAACAACAACTCGCATCGACGCTGGCTGCAACACATGCCAACTCCTCATCTTCGTCATCATCAGCGATGGCTGCGGGCAGCAACAACAGCAGTCCTCATTTCAGCAGTCGAACTCTGCCACGTCTACACGCTGCCGACACCAGTGGTGGCGGCTCCTCTGTCTCCTCATCGCCCACACCCGCCCACGTCGTTGCGCCCTCCAGCAGCTCCGGTTCGATACTGCCAAATGGACAGCCAGTGAATGCGAAGACGATACGCGTGTGGCAGAAGGGCGGCGTGCCAGTGTTGCCACCTGTCACAGCGCTGAAACGCGCACTCATCAGCAGCAGTCGTAATTCTCCAGACGAAGGCTATCAGGAGGGCTGCGGCACCGATGTCTAAACTGGTCACAACCATCAAATAAAAAAAACACACACACTCATACTTAAACACTCACCTACGCCCCTGACCCCATAAGTTAGCAATACACCTAAAGCAAAAACAAAATATTTCTCTTAAGTTCCTTTTGTACTGAGTGCTCACTGAGCTGAACGTTGAGGCGGGCGGTTGGTGATTGGGCGTTGGGGCGGTGCCGTTAGTGGTGCAACTTGTACTGATTATGCGTAAAAAATAACACAAAAGAAAGTATCTTAAACTAACATAACAAAAATACATAAAAATTAATAATAACAATGATAAAATTGTGCGGTGCATTGCAAAGTGTCGTTGAGGAGGAACAAGGATACAAAAAATGAAAAAAAAAAAAAAAACAGAATGTGATAGTGTCTGATAAAAAAGATAATGCATGATAACAGAAGATAATAATTTGCAAGAAATTTACTTAAAAAATGCAAGATGCAAAAACTAAAGTATACTTTTAGGTGTATGTAAAAAGCAAGAAATACTAACTGAATCTGTAAATAAAAACCTATAAAATAATTATTAAATTTAAAACCATTAATATTTATAAATGTACAAATTAATATTTACATCGTAATTACATATTCAATTGGCATAGCATAAAACTTCAAGATAAAAAGAAACGTGTTTCAAAGATGTGAACAAACAAAAATAACAGTAATTAAAGTGTTGTACAAAAAAAAAAAAAAAAAGGAAGGAAATTACTTCGACATACGAACGAAATTGCAAAACAAAAAAAAAAAAAACAAAAACTGCGAATGTGTAAAGAAAGCAAAAAGTATCTAAGTTTCTTTCAACGCTTGCCACTGACGCAGCGCCAAAAGTAAGTTCGTAATCCAAACCAACAATGAAATAGAGATTTTTTTCTCATCTGTATCTTTTTGTTATTTTTGGTTTTCATGCTGGGAAACTCGTTTCGAATTTAATAACTTTTATTGCAATGCAAAATTGGTTAATACGAAATATGAATTTTCTTTATAAGATTGTTTTTTGTTTTGGGTTTTATTTCACGATAGCTGTCATTAATCACAATTTGAGGTACTGAAACATTTTATTTTCGTTTGTGAGTTTATAAATTATTTGATTTATTTGAGTTCACAAAAAACTATTAAAGAAACTCTCATTTAATATTCCTTTTAAATAAGTACAGACCAAACAGCAATGAAGGAAAGTTTTTGCACACAACAAGTTTTAGTTTACATTAAAACTCACACTCAATTTTCTCAAAGTTGAATAAAATAAAGAAATTAACACAATTAAATATTAAAACATGAAATTGTTAAGCAATTTGATTCCTATTAAAATGACTAAGCAAACGATTAACAAAACGAAAATTAAATTGGAGAAAAGATATTTTCAACACGTCTTTAATTTAGTTATTATAATTTATACATTTTAGTTCTTACAAAAGAATTGAGTTTTCTGTTTAATTTGTTCAAATTTGTTAAAATATTTTTTTAATTTAATCTATAAGTTTATTTGACATGATTCTACACTTAAAATATTGTATATGTAATTAAAAGCATACAAAAAAAAAAAAAAAGACATCGCTGTTTCATATTAAAATGTTCGAAAAACAAAAATAAAATCAGTAAAATTAATTGTAAATGTACAATTAAAATTAAAGTCGAGTTTAATAAATGCAATGCCGTAAAGCATCTGAAAAAGCAAAACAAAAAAAAAAATTGAAATCGAATAAAAATAGAAGTAAATTAAACTAAAATTAACAAATTAAAAAAAAAAATGCGCTGAAAATGCAAAATACAGTAAATAATATATACATACATATATGAAAAAAAACTAGCTGGCATATCCTTTGTATATCCTTTGATGTGGCGCAGAATAATATAACAAAAAATCCGAAAAGATCCAGTCCCAGAATAATACAAAAGTAAATAATAAAAAAAAACCAAAAAAAAAAATAAATGATGTAATTAAATGTGTAATTAATGAAAGCGAAAAGCAAAACATGTTAAACAAAGGCAAATGCGAAAAGTGTAAATGGTAAAACTAATTAGCATAATTAATTTTAGTTAATTTAACACTCATACACATCCACAGACACACTCATACACTTCTACAAGAAAACATTTACAAACAGTCAAAACAATACTGACGAATAGAACATACTCAAACCGTTACTTATATACATATATGATTTAATATCAATGTAACTAAACATTCTTATATACATACAGACGTACGAACGTATTAAACTAACATTCTTACATATACATACATTCATGCATACATTCATACAGTTAAGTACATACAAATATATATTTATATATATCAGCAAAAAAAACTGTATTTATAAGGTAAACCAAAGACTTTTTTCTTTGCATATGAAAAGAAGGGAAAAATAAAACAAAATAAAAATTAAAAAAAAAAAAAATAACAAAATAAGAATTATGATTAAAACAAACAAAAAAAAAGAAACACGATGATTATATAAGATAATATGTGAGCTATAAGTAACCATATATAGGCAGAGAGCATAAGTTAATGATCATGATCATAATGATAATGATGGAGAGAATGAAAAAGAATTAAACAAAATATATATGAAAAAAAAATATATAAAAAAAGCTTGTGTTCTCATTCGTTGCAAATAAAAAGAGGAAGCAAGGAGAAGTGAGTATGTTCATGTCTGACATTGAGTGACTTTTAAAATCGCTGACGAATCGACAAAATGATTTCCAAACAAAGTGTTTTTTTGCAGGATTATTTTATTGCTTTTGCTTGCACATATAAGTATGAATACAAATGAACGACGAAAGACGGAGAAGTGAAGCGCACACTAATCGCAAACATTTTAAACGCGCCGCTGCGGCGGTCGATAATTATTAAGGTTAAATCGTCTAAGCGCCAATTGTGCAGCTAAACTGCAAGCAAACAAACACACAAACACACACACATATACAACTAACCCGGGCTTGGCCCATATCAGCGATCAGTGTTTGGCAAATAATCGATTGCTGACGACACATATACAAACACATTCACTAAAGTTGCTTAACGTGTTCGCTCAAATGGCGGACTTTGGCTCGTAAATAAAAAACTTTACTACGCCTGATTAGACCAAAGCCAACACAACGTAAAAGTGTATAACATAAACAACAATAGCAACAACAACAGTATTACTGTAGGAACAAAAATAAAAAAAAAAAACTTATCTTTGCCAGCTGAAGTGAAATTTAGGTTGAAATTGAAGCGCAACAAAGGCTAAAACACAAAAGCTAAAAAAAGAGAAACAAAAAAAAAAAAAGCCAAAAATAAATAAATAAATAAATCGAAAAAGGTGAAAGAAAATGCAAAAAAGTAAAAGTATAAAAAAGTATTACCACAGCACAGAAACAACAACAACAACAACAAAAATAGCAGCAACAACAAGAAGAGCGAGTGAGGCTCAAATGAAAGTGAATTTGTTATGTTTAACTTTATTACGTATACGTGCTGTTGTGCGAAAAATGCAAAATGCGGCATTGTTGTTTGTTGCTATTGTTGTTGTTTTTTGTTTGTTACTGTTGTTGTTGTTTTTGCAATTGTTGTCCTTGCCAAAGTTAAATGTGTTGTGTTGTTGCCATCGACGTCGTGTTCGTGGTCGTTCAATCTTCTGGTGTGAGTTGTTGTTTCTGTTGGTTGCTTTACGGTTTGAATTTAATCAGCGCACCTCCGAAAGGTTAGCATATATGTGTGTGTGTTATTGTCAGACTTCATATACACACAACGTTTAGGGTATATTATTTTTTTAAAGTCGTTTGCACACATAAGAAGAGGAAGCCTTGAAAACTTTCCCATCTGCATTAAGAAGTTGCTCATCAATTATTGTTGACAAACATCTTTAAACAAAATATCATAATTTATTTATTGTACAAATATGTGAAGGAGATTAACTTTTCTACATGACCGAAATAATTTTTTTTGTTCGATTTTTCGTCTTTTCAAATTTAACTCATGTTACATACATATTTACCACAACTATAAAGTTTGGCATGCTCGTCGATGAGTCAAAGCGTCGGACGTTGTTAGCAACTCGATGAAAATCGGGTTGGAAATTAAATTGCCCATAACAGCGTGAGACATGAGGGGAAAGTCTGAAATAAACTTTAAAAAGAGCTAAGAGGCATGGATTAAAGTTATTTCAAAGTCATTTAGCTCATCAAATGTTGTTATGCTTTACCGTATAATTCTCTCAGTGACATAATTCAGCCAAACAAAGATTAATTGATTTTAAAAGCAATGTTGTCATTGAAAACAATTTGAATTTCGATCATCATCAAGCTACAAAGCACAAAGTTCACTTTAAGTCCTCAGCATATATCTTTGGCTGAAGTCTTGTTTCTGCAATAATTGGCCAGCCTGATATCATCATTTAATGCACTCAAGTTGAAAACACATGCGGCCTACTTTCAGGCGGCAACACAATTTATCAAGTGCGTTATTAATTAAAATAAATTTAAAGGCTTAAATGAAGACAAACTGGCAAACGAAGCTGACACAAAGTCAGTCCGAATGAAGGACTATGTAAGTAAATTAGTATACGAATACTGACGGCATATCCATCTCTATTTGTCTGCCTGTCTGTCTCGGTATCTTTAATGTTAGCTTTAAGTGTATTGGTGAAGTTGTGCGAACCTCCTTGCTGCTTGCTGCCGCCAACAAACAAAATAGAGCGCAATAAAGGCACCGAGCAGTCATGTATGTAAGTAGACATAAATTTAAGGTGACCATATTTCATTATTACTTTCCAGTTAAACGCTTCATTTGGACGCTTGATAAATGGCACAACAACATGGCACAGCAAACTCATCAAGGCCTTCGTCTGAGCGTAGCAACATTGCGAACCAAAACGTTATAAGCTAAGAACGAACTAAACCTTCACGCCATCCTGCCATCCTGCCTGGCTGTCCGTCAGACAGACAACCGAAGCAAAAGTAGTTGTGCACAGCAGAGAAACATCAATGATGGTAATAATAATGGCAACAACACTTGAAACTCAAACTGAACTTCAACTAACGCAAGCAGACACGCATGAGTTAGACAACGACCCGACATCGACACGGCCAAACACACACACATACATATCCCACTACACATATACATGTGTGCGTGTGTTTGGTACTTGTAAATGATGACAATGTCTGTGACAAAGACTTGTCGCAACAGACTCAGACTCAAACTCATGCTTAGCTCTGAGGCAAACTTGTATGTCGAGTCGAGCTGCGAGTTAAAAGCACTCATACAGACATGTACATGCGTGCCAGAGTGTGTGAGTGTGTATGTGTTGTTGTTGTTGCTGCTGTTGAGCATTTAATGGCCTCATTAATTTTCTATGCTGGCCTTAAATTATTTTAGTGCTTCTAATTTTGTTGCGGATGCCTTCATGTCGCTTTCTATATCTTTGCTCACTGACTCGCTCGCTCGTTTGCTTGCTTGATTACAGAGAAACTTTCAATGCACTCAATCATGTCGGAATATCTATGCTAGCTCATGTGTGTGTGCGTATGTGTGTGAGCACACATTAATTAACATAAACTTAATTGTTTTATTTAATCAATAAAATAATTAAATGTCATGTACGCTCATTCGCTGACATAATAAAAACAAATCGCTTTTATTGCATAAATTTCAAATAGCAAAGTGACTCGTGCAAAAAAGTAGCAAACCAAAGCGAAAATAAAATTAAATTCACCAAATGTATGAGTTTCTATAACAACAAACACAAAAAAGGACAAATAAAAAACAAATGTGGGGTTGAGCAGAGTAGAAGCCAAAAATGAGTTGGCGTATTTAATTATTGTGCGCATATTTTGTTTGAAAAACATTCATTAGACAGAGCAACGCAGATACGCAGATACATAATCACATACATAGTTATTGTTTTTGTTTCTATTTCATTTCGGGTGTTCGTTGGGCAATGCAATTTTGACATGCGTAATTTGTTGTATTTAACCGAAATCGCCACAAAATGCAAAATAAAATTATAGAAGGCTCGGGCGTGGTGAATTTGTATGAATTTTCATTGAATTGAATTTTATATTGCGCAGGCAGCACTGTGGCCAAAACTAATCAGGCTGAAATTATGCAAAATTATTTTTCGATAATCATATATGGCAATAAATTTGTTATACGCATGAAAAATGCGCAGCTGTGCGCAATTGAAAAGCGGTTTAAGGCGTGAACAGGTGCGGCACGACGGGCGGGGCGCACGAAACAGACAAAAATAATCGCTTTTGGTATTTGTGTGCTTATGTATATTTGTAAGTGTGTGTAGGTGTGTGTGTGCGTTGCGTTGCCACAGTTGGATTTTTGACTAAATCAGAGCTTATCAGAAATTACACTGAGTTTGTAGGGATTCACTTAATTGCCAAATTGTATTGCATACTTTTTGGAGTGCTTTGATGTAATCGAAATGCCTTATGTTGTTGAACTGTATTACGCCCTAACTACTTGTACAATAATTTATGGGATTAGTAGAAAATAATAATATAATTATCAAAACCAAATGAATTTGAGGCGAAGAAATTCAAATGAAACTCTTTAATGCAAAATACCAATAATATGGAATTTGCATTAATGAACAAATTCTGCAAATGCCTTTTATGTACATATATAAGATAAAAGTGTATGTAATGATGACAGTTTTCAGCAGAATACGTCAAAGCAAAGCATTCTGGCGAACTCGAAATCGAATTCAAGTTAAAGAAACCACAAAACAGACATATCGTGGTTTAAGAAGAAACACTGAGAGTTTTGACCCACATTGCATTTTGCGGCTTAATGAGTGTAAACTAATTTTGTTAGGCACACAAATGCGGTTCCGTTGACCAGAAATCAATTTTAATTAAGACATATTTGTACAGAGCGCTGAATAAAACCATCACTTACACACGTACAAGTCGAAAAGCACATGTCCTCAAATAGCCAAGAAGTTTTATTAAAGGCCATAAACAAAAGCAACAACAAATCACATGACAATAAAAACAAAAACCATTGATAGAAAAGAAACGAAGTAATGAGGAGTAAAGTGTGCTCGTTAGAGAAAAAGAAAAAATTCTGAAATTCAAAACATTTTTTTAATGAGAAAATGTTTGAAGAAAAGTTCTTTTTGTCAGAATATTGTTATGTATGGTAAATGTGTGTGTATGTGTGCTATTACATGAGTATGCATGTGTGTGTGTTTTTGTCTAAACACGTGCCACAATGATACAAGAACTTAAGTCAGCCAATAGACACATAAGCGTCTAAAGAAGGAAAAAAAAAACAAAAAAGGAAAACATATCAGACTGTCTGGCAAGCAGGACGATATAAGAGAACAGGATAATAACGCGCACAGCGGAAGTACAGTGAGGCAAAGGGCAGGAAGGCACGTGTTGTACGCCACATAAAAATTCATTAAAAATTCAATACAAACAAATTTCATTCGTATATTCGCTTTGTTGTTAAAGCGAAAAACGGCAGCAACAGCAAGTCGTGAATGAAAGCGAAAATAAACAGAGCTCAACAGAGAACAACGCAATGTAACGCAACGCAAGGACATGACACACAAAGGACCAACGATGAACAACAATGAAAAAAATAAAAAACACAAAAACAAAAACAGAAAATAGACATTTCAATGCAAATCAAATCAAAATATTAGCAAAAGGCAAACGAGATAAGAAAAACAACAAGCCACAGTAGAGAAATTGTTGAACGGCAAAGGTGGGCGTGGTAGTGACAATGGCAATATCGATGGCAATGGCACCAGCGATGGCACTGGGACACAGATATGGTTGCGAATGTGTGTGTGGGGTGAGACAATACAAATTCAATGCTCGACTTTTCCTTTTGGCACTCTTCCCTCTACCTATAACGCTTTCGCTCGACAACGCTTTGGGTTATCGCCGCTAGTGAGGCGCAGCCGGAAGTTTCATAACAAGCTATAATAGTAATTTGTTTTATTTATTTGATTTTCTTTGTGGTATTTTTAGTCTTAAATTGTATATAAAAGCCTACTCACACACAAACACACACACACACATACACAGAAAGAAAAACGTGCACGCGTTTCATAATAAAATCGATTTTCAATATTTGTATAGCATACTTTTAGGCGCTGCTCATTGAAACGCGCAAATGAATCTGCTCAAAGATACACACACACACACACACACAGAGACGCCTATCATATTACGTCGTGGTGATATGAACGGAAATGATGTGCACATTGTTGTTGTTGTTGTTGTAATTTGATGCTGCTGCGCCATTTCCGCCGTGATTTTGATTTTTATGAATTTTATGCATACAAGTTTATTCGTTCCCCACAACGTTATTTTTTTTCACCTGGAAAATGTTCCTTTTTTTGCTGTACTTTTTATTTTAACTTTGCATCCCCCGCAAACGCTTGCCATCATTATTTTGCTGTTTGTTGTGCGTTCATTATACGCCCGCATGTATGCTGCAACTTTTGTTGATTTTCTTTTTTCGTTCTTCTTCTTTATTATTCATTGCTCTTTTGATATGCTTCTATGCTGAATTTCACGCTTGCCTTGTCTTTCTGCCTCAGATATTTTCCATTTTTTGGTTGGTGTTTATTTTTTTTCCACTTTTTTTTTAGCTCTGCTTCCTTTATCGTGTTTTTTTTTTTTTTGATTTTCCTTTGTCGATTTTTATTGATTATGTGCACGGTCTTCTGCCTTAACCGCCGGCCTGCTTGGCGTGTCAGTTATTTTGGTGTCTGTGCGTTTGAGTTATAAAAGCCTAAAAGTTAAATATATTTAAAGGTCGCAAAGCTTTGAGTTTATTAAATACGAGCATGACTTTATTAATTTAACATGTGCCGGCAGTGATTTCGTAATTTTTATAGTTTGACAAATTGTTACAGTTGCGCAATCATGGCGCTTCGGGCGTCATTCAATCATTCAAACGCTTTTACAAGTATATGTACCATATTACTGCCTAAATTGATGACGCCTCCTTGATATCAATTTCATTGCCACAAATATTTACTTAATTTATCAAATGCATGCGCCGTTCCTCCCTACCGCCCATGTCTGTTCAATCCAATTCAGTTGTGCTCAGTTCAGTTCAGATACAAGTCGACTCGCATTGAAACCAACCGAACTCAAAAGCAATCGAAGCGTAACGAGCCAATTTGCCTTTCGCTATTAACAGTTCAATAACTCATGTGTGCGGTGTACATGAACCACCTCAATATTGAAGCACATATCAAAAGCTGTTGCAATCAAATTGTCTGGTTTTATAAATATCACGAATAATTATCTTCATATTTCATGGCACACATATGTATGTACTACTCACATGTACATATGAGTGTGTGTGTGTGTGTGTGTGTGAGTGGAAATTATGACAGTTTTGCTGTTAAGGCGTCAGAGTCTTTATCGATTGTGACAAATTTGTGTTAATGAGCTTGCGATGACACACATTCATATTTCACATATCCAAACGCAAATGCAGTCATACATTCAATCACTCAATCAGTCAAACACTCACTCACATGTTCGTTCGTTCTTTCATACACACTCTGCTACATACATATGTAGTATATCTATGCCGACAGCGTTGCTAACAATTATTCATAGTTGTAGTTAAACGCAAATTTGTGATATTTTAGCTTATTAGTTTTGATGTTGCCAAGCGCTCAGACATCACTCACGCCGACGTCACTCAATGCGGTTGTGAATAACTAATGATTGTGTTAGGTTATGGTTACATTTTGGCTTAGGTCAGTTCATCATTACGCAGTCTTATCTCTACATTAATTGAGCTTTTGATGATGAGTCTGTGGTATGTTATATGTAACTGAAATTGCTCATATTATATTTCGAATTTGAATTTGAAGTTTTGGTTTTGCAAGCAAAATTGAAGCATGGCTGATGATGATAAAAATGAGCAAGTAAACTATGTGTAAGGTTTTATATATATGTAGATTCCATTGACATGCATTGACAGGAAATAAGAAAAATGTAACGTGGGTCACATATGTAAGTCAAGCACTTAAATTTGGTATTAGAATTGAAGAAATGACAAAACGGTGCTAAAAAATCAAATCAGTTTTTTTATTACAAAAAAAAAGTTTCCAAACATTACATATTAATTTGCACACAAATACATACAAACATGCACATGTACATAAAAAAAAACCCAAAAAAAACTATAAACTCAGTAAAATCTTGACAAATCTCATACACATTAAAGTTCTTAGCCAACGGTGGCAAAAGCAACAACGTCATTGACGATGGCGACAATCAAATGCCATGTACAACATACACTTTAAGTGCCAACTGCCAATACGTTGACGGCGACGATGACTACGAGCCAGAGCCCTTAAAATATACTGCCAAAAGTGGCCTCGTATGCCATGAAAATCTGACGACACATTGACTATAACATTCGGCAATATATTTCGGGCATTAAATGCAAAGAAACTCAAACGGAAAGTGTGTAAAGCGGAAGACAAGACGGACAGACGGACAGACGTACAGACAGACAGTTAGGCAGGCAGTCTGGCATGGCTGACGGCTCAACTTCATTTGGCATGCGGTGGGCAGAGGGCGTTTACATGAGGCCACCTGCACGGTTACAGACGCAAAATCGATAAATCTTAAAAATTCAGCAATATACTCAAGCAAAATGTTTGCCACAAAGCCAGCGTGTCTGTGTCTGTGCCTGTGATTGTGTGACTGTGTGTGTATTGTGTTTGTATCTAGATACACACAGTGTGTTGTGCGGAAAGGCATGGCCAGGAAGTAAGCGTATAACTTACATATACACATGTCTCTATGTCAGTAGCTAACAAAAACATACACATACACACACACTCACACACACAGGCACGCTCGCAGGCAAGCAACGTGTGGCAGTAGGCAAACACGTCTGCCATTGACGGTCAATGGCGGCAAGATTTGTGGCTGCAGCCAACGCAAGCCAAACCGAGTTGAGTTGGCAACACAAATGAATGAAACGCTGCCGGAAATAATGGTTTGTGGGAGGGCGGACGGAGGGAGAGGAAACGTGTCATCATTTACGGTGTGGCAGGGAAGTGAGTCGGCAAACCGAAGCCAGTTGAGATTTGAAATGCGCGGCGGCATGTTAAACGTCATTTTGCGCAAATTTAGTATGAGAACGTGTCGGACCGAAGTTTGTAGTATGGGTGTGTATATGTGTGTATTCTTACATACATACATACATGAGTGTATCGGCTTGAGTTGTATTTAGCAAGTTAAAGCGTACAAATGTGTTGTTGTGACAGTTGTAAAGCGACGTAAAAACAAAATATGCTATATGATTTTGTTTTGCCTTCTCATTTTTGGTTACGTTTTTCTTTCTTTCTTCTGTTTTTTTTTTCAGTAAAGTTAGGCAGCTCTTGCCCACATTTCATTTGGTTAATGGACGACCAACCTAAGCTTCGCCATGGCGTGCAAAAATCCATAAAAAAAATAATAATAATAAAAAATAAAATAAAAGAAATTATTATACAAAAACAAAAATAATATAAAAGAAATTACAAAAAAAAAAAAGAAAGAATAACACTAAATTAAAAGCCAAAACTCCTTCAAATGTCTGCAGACTCACTCAGCAATCAAATGCATTCGTCATGAGCCAAGACCGAAGACAGACCAGCGGCGAGCGACGAAGGAGAGTTGCGTTGGCAAAATATAAGGCAATTCAAAACTCAAGCAGAGCGAACAAAAGCACTTTCTTTCATTTATTTGTGCAACTTTTTAATTGGCAACTTAAAAACCTAATTTTCACGTTATAAAAACCATAATCAATAAAAAAAAAAAAAAAAAAAAAAGAAGTCGAGATGAAGAAGAAAATGTTGTACGTCTGTATGAGAAATTGACGCAAATAAGCAGAAAAGCAGTAAAGCAGCGAAGCAAATAAGCGAGTAAAGTCAAGAGGTGAACAAGAAAAAGGCGAAGAAGTAACAGCATTGAAGAAGAAGAAAAGTAGAATGAATGAAAATGAAGGAACGAAGCGCAGCGCAGCGGAAACGGAAATAACAATAAAAAACTTTCCACTTGATGCCAATTAAGTAGCACTTTAAAAATTGTTTGAAGACAAGCCAAAAATAAAATGAAGGGCTGAAATAACGAGCATGGCGAAAGGTCAAAATAAAGCAAAAAATAATAATAATAATAATAATGAACAATAAATAGAAAGAGGCAAACATTGCTCGTTAAAGTAGTAAATTAGTTGTGCATAAATATTTATGGGCAATAAATAATATAAGCAAATATGTCGCAATCAAAATGGCATGTACATTTGACTACAATCTGAGAGAGAGGGTGAGTGAATGATTGAGTGCGTGAAGTGTGTGTGAGAGGTCAATCAATATTCTTCAAAGCAAAAGTCTTGCAATAAACAGTGTTTGGGCCAAGAAGGTTTGTTTGTCTATGAAGGATTTTTTAAACAAGTTTATATTAAAACTGTTTTTATGAAAACTTTATTTATTATTAACGAAAGGTAACTAAGTATGTTACAAATATCAAAGAAAAATGTTGATGATGTGCACTCCGTAAAAATATGTGCATTGGCCGTGACAAAGTTGTGGCCAAGACACTTGCTTAAGCCTTTGATTGTGTTTAAAGCCAATGTCCATCAGTATCCATTAGAGAAGATCAACAACCAGAAGAGAAAAATGCTGCGTTGATATTAAATTATCATTAAAATGCCAATAAAAACACTTTACTTGAACGCCGTTTGCTTTTGTTGTCGTTTATTTTTTATTTTCTAATAAAAACAGGGAAATCATCTAACTCGAGGAAACTATAAAGATACTATTTTGCTTTTAGTCGTAGTCAATACCATTGAACGCAAATACAAAGACGATGAAATACAACAATAACAACGACAAAACTTTATCGCTCAGTTGGCGTGCAGCTTGAAAAATAATTTCTTTATATTTCATGCTTTTATGTGCGTTTTTTTATGCGCTTATGGTACTTTGTTGTTATTTTGTTATTTTGCTTCGAAAATGAAATAAAATTAAGTGAAAATAAAATTATTTACCGTTTGCATGCATCACCGTCACCATCACCGACAGCATGAGCGTGAGCGACAGACTTCCTGCTTAAAATGGCGGCCTGCGTGGCGGCGAAAAAGAAAATAAGCGAGAAAAAAGAAGAAAAAAAAAAAACACTTCTGTGAATAACATTTCTTGATGAAATTGTCGACGGGCTTTTCAAATCGATTTTCTTTGCTATTCAAGGCACACGGCCAAGAGTAAAGATCGCAGAATGGAAATGAAAAGGTTTCTAAATTGAAGCACAGCGTGAGCGATTTGCAATTTGCCGATCAAAAGCATGAAAAATTGTAAATTTACTTAAATAGAATTCAAGCGGAACAAGACAGTAGTTTATGAAGGTAAATAAATGAGTTTAAAGTCATTTTTTTCCTCTCTTATTTTAGACAGCAAATTTTACACAGAAATGTTTCAAGAATATATATTTAATTTTAAAGTGACTTATGTTACAATGAGTTACATGTTACATACGGCAAACGTGTGTAAAAATTTGTTCTTGATATAATTCTTATGTAAGTACTAAACTAATGTATGAGATGTGTGGTGCTTTATTACATAAGCGTAAAATAATGTAAAATTGGCGGATGAGCAAAACAAGAGAAAACTTGTAAATGTTTGCCATTGTAATTGAGCTTAAGGAAGATTCAAAGCACACTGGAAATAATTTCAAGTTGTTTCTTTAAAACAATTACGTAAAAGTTCGGCATTGAAGTCGAGGAATTTCAAACAATAAATTATTATTTATGAAGCAAAGTTTGTGTTCACTGAAAACACGACAAAATATTATAACTTTTACCAAAAGTAAAAATTTACAAAAAAATTAAATAGATGGAAAAATCTTTAAGCTTGCGTAAATATTTAACAAAAAGAAATAGTATGTATTGAGAGAGTGCGTGGAAGCATCAGAATGAGTAAGTAAGATGGATGGTTGATGGAGAAAGTAAATGTGCTATTTAATGGCAGAGTTGCCACATTTTCACTTTCCACTCGACTTTCTCTCTGCTGCAATGAACTCTGCCTGTCCGCTTGTCTGTTCTACTGTGCGCCTCTGCAGCCGCCTCAGCTGCTGTTGCTGTGGCTGTTCCTGTTACTATTTCGCATTCTGCTTCTGGTGCTGTGAAAGTTGGCGCTGAATGCACCGTGGAGACCATTTCGAGTGCATCATCAACGTCGATAACTACTTTGGTAACTCAATTAAAAGTGAAATACGTTAAGCGTCGCCGCGCTGCGTGCAACTTTACCTTGTGCCGTGCCCTGCCGCACAATGCCGTGCCGTGCGTCACAGCGAAAAAGTTACAAGATGCTGGTTGGAAATTGCAAGTTGTTAAGCTGCCTGCCGGGCCAACTACTGAAGCGGTTTGTTGTCGCTGTGTTAGTTAATGGAAGCTTTCATATTTAAGCGTCAACTTTTTAGCAACATTGAATAATCATTTTCACTTTTTGCGCCAAAAAAGAAGAGGTTTCCACCTATTGATGTTGCAGCCGCTTTGCAACATCGTCTGCGCGTTGCATACTTTTGGGCTGCACCTGCAGCTGTGGGCTGTTTGTGTGCTTTTCTTTGCGTCTGCCACGCCCATAAGGCGGTTCGAGTGCATTCACTTTGCTCGTAAGTTCATTCAGTTGGCAAATGAATGACCAAAAAGTACAAAAACAAAAACAGAAGAGGAGTAAAAAAACAAACAAGTTGCCACTATTTTGCCGCCATAGAAGTTTTTCTATTTTTCATTTCTCAATTGTCTGTTTGGCAAAGAGACAACGCCTACAACAACAGCAACAACTACTACAACATTTGCTTAATGCGGCAACCTGTTCGGCTATTCATTTTATAGGCAAAAGTTACTTTGATGCTGGTCGAGTTCTTTGATGTTTTGAGCTCTTTGTATACGTGCTTGGGTTTTCCCACACTGTTGCCCTCTTTCTTTCACTCTATCCCACTCTCATTCTCTCACTCTTTGCCTTTTATCGTGCTTTGACCGAGTTCATCATTATACTTAGCGGTTGTGCTGATGAAATGGTCAACGAACACCTAAAGAATTTCGACCCTGCTCTTTTATTTCTGTCAAGGGTTGAGTTAGTCATCATATTTGATCTCCAACTTCATAGGCTCCAAAAATAAATTTAAAAAAAGCATTAAAAAAAAATTCAAAACAAAAGGTAAGCAAAATATATAAAAGGAAGCACTTTAAACTCACCCAACAAACTTTTAGGTAGCAAAGTTTTTAATAATTATAACATAAAATTAATTTTAAATTCTTAGAATTTCAAACCTATGGCATTACATGTCTTGTTGATTAATTCAATTAGAAAATTGTTCGTTTTCTATGCGCATGTGAAAAATAGAGAGAGAGAGTCAGAGAGGGTGAGTGAAAGATATATAGCTTAGTAAAATCGAAAGTGAAATAGAGATGTTGACATGAGCGGTGCGGGTGGTAAAATTAGCTTAGCAATGAATGCTTGACTGCAGTCAAAAAGGATATGCATATCCTGCACAATAGTATTCACTCAAACAATTCCTTCAACATTTTCACTCACTTGTCTGTTGGCAATAAACAACATGTGTATGCATTCTCGTTCAACACACGTACAATAGTCATTCTAGACAGATTGAAAGATAGACAGATTTGAAATTGAGCGGTGGTGGAAAAAAGCTTGATAGTTTCCCTCAGGCTCTCAAAGGCGTATTGCACATTCTTAAAAATGGCAAGCGAAACAATTTTGGGCAATGGGGAAAAGAGAAATTCAAATCATTTGTGTTACTTGAAAGTGTTCTCTGCGTGAACGAAACTTGAGATACGTAAAGGAATATTGTTAATTACATGCAACGCACTTGACTTTGTCCTGGCGGCCATTTTGGGGCCAGACAAGTGCAATCTGCAATAAACTTAGAGTGCAAATAAAGGCACACAACAACACACAAAGAGTACGACGAGCCATGTTCGCCAATCAGTTGTATCGATATATTTTCTTATTGCAAAGCATTTTCAATCGTTTTTCGATTTTCTATTTTTGCATCTCGTTTTTTGGGATTTTGTTTTTGCTTTTGTTGTTCATTTTGCTCTTTGTGCCTTTACATGCACTAATTGTTACGGCATTTGCTTCGAAAAATATTGGTTGCAGCAAACATTTTGCTTTGTTTTTTTTTTTGTTGGAAAATATTTTCCAATTATTGCGTTTGTTGTTCATATTGTAGTTGTGCTGCTATTGTTGTTGTTACTGCTGGTGTTGTTTATGGTTATTGTTTATTTCGTGCCGAGTATTTTTACACAAACTATTTTTTTTTTTTTTTTTTTTTTTGTCATTGCAGAATTGCATTTTGTGTATTGGA
This sequence comes from Phortica okadai, assembly GCA_034638295.1. Lineage (NCBI taxonomy): Eukaryota > Metazoa > Arthropoda > Insecta > Diptera > Drosophilidae > Phortica > Phortica okadai. Next base: position 6,335,633 of record CM067850.1, read on the forward strand.
ACTTATTTTTGGCAATGCGTGTTGACATGTTTTTCTTAATTTTAGTGTGTGTGTGTGTTTTTTTTCTCTTGCTTTCTTTATTTAAATCAATAACCGAAAAACAACACAACAAAAAAATTGTCATTTTCACAGCTTACAATTGGCAATTTTTTGCATATGTTTTTGCCAATTGATTCTATCTGTTTGCTTTTTTTCGTTAGTTTATTTGTGTTTACCATTTTATGTGTTTTTGATATGCAAATCCTTGGCAATTTTTTGCCATTGCATACTTCTCGGCGCAACGTAGCAATACTGCGCTTTATGCACAACACAATTGCATAATTTTCTTGTTATTTTTTTGTTTGTTTGTTTGTTAATTTTCAAACGAAAATGTGTATTGTTGAAAGTAAATTGTTTCATGGCTGTGAAAAGCGCGTTTTAAATAATTAAAAAAAGGGCAAAATCCGAACAAAACTGATAAAAAAAAATGCAGCTTTCGTACTTACTTGCCAACATTTATGGCCACTCAAATGTTGGCCGAGCAATTAATACCTTTTATGGCCATAACTCACTTAAAAGGCGATTACAACAACAACAAAATGCAAAAACGCAGCCAACAAAGCAGACAGTGAAAGCAAACATGTGCGTGAAAGAGACAGCAAGCTATGCGAGCATGAGCCATCATAAAGTGCGCATAAATCGCTTATCACGCGACATTAAAACAACAAACAACCAACAAACAAACAAGCAAACAAACATTAAACGAAACAAAGCAACAAATAATAATAAAAATAAAACAAAGAACACAAAAACAAAAATCGCCGTACGCAATTTATGAACTCAACTCAAAGTTAAGCAACTCTCAAACGGACGGCAAATAAAAAAGCAGATTAAGCGCATTAAAAACGCAAAGCAAAGCAAAACGAAGCGAAGAAAAATAAATGTGCGCGAGTTTTGTTTTGTTGACTTTGAGTTTTGTATTTGGCTTGCTTAATAAAAATTAAAGCGCCATCAAAATGCAATTAAAAGGTGCGCAACAAAATGAGGATTCAACGCGAAATGAGTTCCCATCGAGTTTGAATAATAATGACGCTATAAATTCACTGCAATCAGTACGCTTTTTTTCGTTTCGGTTGGCTGTGTGTTTTAAAGGCGCCTTTAACTAACTAAACCACAAAAAAAAAATTTGCAGTTGGACTTTCCTATAACGAATTTGCACGGCACCTACAAATAGGCTATTTTATACATGTGACAATCTTGCATTCAAACTATTTATTCAGGAAACTCAATTAGGCGCTTTTAATAGAAAAAAAATCTATTAATTGGCCTGCAAATAGGACTTTAACTACGTGTCGTATTCAGGACAACTGTTTTCTGCTCTATTAACAAACAGTTTTTTAATAGCTGCTGTTATGGTCATGTTAATTGGCTGCTGTAAAATGTTTGGAATAAAAATCCTGTTTTCTTTTCTATTACCGAAACTATGAAAAGCACTGTGAACAATTTTTGAATAGAGTTGCCAGAATAGGTCCATTAGGCTACAATCTGGCATATACATATGTATATATAAGAACACATTTCATATCTTGTGTCTACTTTAACACACCTTTTAATGAATTCGTTACATATGAATATAAGTATCAGTGATATTCCACGGTATATAATTTCGTTACAAAGGAGTTCGACTGTAATAGAAAGCAAACAAAAGACACATGAATAGATTTATTGCCATTGCCATTATTATTTAATTATGTCAAACAGCAAAGCAAAAATTTGTATATCAAAAAATAAAATAAATAAATAAATAAAAAAGCATATTGAAAGATAAAAAAAGATTAACCCCAAACTGTGCAACGCACTGATTTTTTAACAATTTGTTTCCCCTTCTCATTACGAAGATGATGATGATGATGATTATTATTATTATTATTTTTGAGCAGCGCGCCTCTGGCATTAAATTTTGATTGCGCAAAAGGCAAAGAATCCTTTGGCAACGGCAGCAACAGCAATGGCGGCAATTCGTCCTTTTAGAGCGCGAAAAAAATTATGAAAAATAACAACGAACAAGAAGCATAAAATAAGTAAACACAAAGGCGAAGTGAAATTATAAATAAAACCAGTAAGGGCGGTATAGTTGAGTATTCTCAACTATATAATACCCTGTACACACACATATGTTGATAACACGTTAAACATTCGCCGACAGCAAAAGCAGTGTACCACGATATGGTTTGTGTATTTGCTAATAGTGAGGCAGGGCTCACAGTGCAAGGTTGACATTAGATGGCGCTTTAGTACGGATTTTGTTACAAAGCATTGCTGCAAAATTTTAGTGTGTTGGTCTTTGCGGGGAAAGTGGTAGTTTGTTGTATGCAGTTTTAAAAAGGTATGTTACCTGAGTTTGCATACCAAATTTCAGCATTGTATTCATTATACTTTAGGAGATACAGCAATTTTAAGAAAAAAATGACCATTTGTTGTGCTCGATGGGCGGGAAGGAATGGGCGTGGCAAAAATTCCTTCAAACTTGATCTAGTGTTCGACCACACGAGTCTATCTTCCAAATTTCAAGTCTCTAGCTTTAATAGTTTTCGCAGTGTTAAGTACGGTTTTTGTTACAAATAGGATAAAGCAGTGTTCAAAGCGCAATTTATGCCAAATTTCAACTTGTTTGTCTTTGCGTTGTCACACAGCGTTAAAAATGAAAGTTTGTGGTATGCAGTTTTAAAAAGGTATGTTTACTGAGTTTGCATACAAATTTTCAGAATTGTATCTATTATAGTTTAGGAGATACAGCAATTTTAAGAAAACAACTTTTTGAGGGGAAACGAAGGGGAGGGGGAAAAAATGTGGTATGCAGTTTTGTAGAGCTATACATACTGAGTCTACATACTCATTTTCATGTTTCTAACTCATCAGGTTTTCGAGCTACAGCCTTTTGAAAAAATGGGTGATGCTCGATGGGCGGGAAGGAGTGGGCGTGGCAAAAAATCCTTCAAACTTGATCTAGCGTTTGACCTCACGAGTCTATCCACCAAATTTCAAGTCTCTAGCTCTTATAGTTTTCGAGAACCATTGGTGAGGACGGACGGACGGACGGACGGACGGACGGACGGACAGACAGGGCTATATAAATTCGTCTTGTCATCCTGATCAAGAATATATATACTTTATAGGGTCCCCCTCCCCTCCTTCTATGCGTTACATACAAACCGTCTCAAACAAACTTAATATACCCTGATACACAGTGTGTGTACAGGGTATAAACAACAATGAAGAGCAAAAAAAAGACAATTTTTTATTTTTTTATTATATTAAAAAGTATAATAATTTAAATATTTTTTCATTCACGCATTTTTTGTTACTTTTATTATTGTTGTTGTTGTTATTGTTGTTGCTGTGCCTTTGTTTAAGCAAAGCGTATGAAAAAGTGAGAATATGAAAAGGGAAATTTAATGAAGTCGCGGCAGATTTCATCTTTCGCCTTTTTTTCTAGCAAACAATTTTTTTTTTTTTTTCGTTTGCGCTCTTGTCTGTTTATCCTTTGTGCTCCTTAAAGCAAATGTAATTATTAAGCTATTTCCTTGATTGTCGACAAGATGCGCTGACGTCGTAGCTGCTACCGAAGAGCGCCTAAAAGACTACAAAATTGTTTGCCGCTGCTACTTTTCTGCGCTGCCAGCGGCGAATGCAAGCGATGGAAAACTTAAATCGACAAAAACAAAAAAAGAAAAGCACGAATAAAATAAATTAGGAAGAAAAAAAAAAAAAGAGCATAAAATAAGGAATTTATTAGTGAAGAGGCTAAGACGAAGAGCGGCATTGGCAAAGGCATAGAAAAGCGCGAAAAAGCAAAGCAAAGATATGCAAAAAGAAAAAAAAAGATGGAAAAGAAGCTGATAAAGGTGAATAAAAATTTAATTTCTCAAACTGGCTGTAATCTAGGATTGCCATTGTCAAAGCTATGATGATGAAGACGACGCTGGGTACGACTACGACTACGATGAGGATGAGAATGAGTATGACCGCGCCTCGCACAAGTATACTGCGTTGCTTGGCGCTGGTCTCGCATTTTTTAAACAGCTTTTTCTGATTATTTGCGCTTATTTTTCTATTTTTTTTCCACCCATTTCAGCTGAAGAGTGTTAGAGCGACTGAAAAAAGAAACGGCAAGCAAAAATGCCGCATACACGTTCATTGACTTGACAGGCAACGAACGACGACGACAAAGCAACAGGACGAGCTTGTGACAAGCTCTGCTCGCCATGCATACTCCACTCACACATACAACGACATGCAATGCTGAAGTGAAGATGAAGTCTTGCTGCTGACATTGACGGCCTGTGATAGCGGCAAGTGACGGTGGTGGGGCGTGCGGCATGAGCGCGGCTAAAAAGTGTCAGAATAGTGGCAGCGGCATGAGAGAACATGGGAAATATTGCATGACAACCGCTGTCATTGAAGTGATGTGTAAGTAAATCATTTAACTTTGCGTTTGTCATGGCAAAAATGTCACTGGCAATGATTTTAAAGCGATTCAAACTGTTGACATGAAGTATCTGTTAATCGAATTAATTTCCTTGCGTTAATTCAAAGCGCAAAAAAGGCAAAAATCATAAAATTTTGACTTAAAAGGGTTTTCCAGGAGACGGAAATAGTTTGAAATGAAAAATGTAATAAAAGCACAGCCTATGTTACATAGAGCCTTATATAACATACGACTGTATAATATGAAACTCCACGGAATAATGCTAGACTGCCGTATGTGCTCTGTACGGCAATAAGTTTTTAGTGCTTTTTCTTTCATAACATTTCTTCGTTGTCGCAACGGAAACATTTCGCCATCTACGAGTTTAATGCTCACCATTGAAGATCGTTTCGCTTTTTATTTGTTTTATTCCGTTTTTGTTTAAGTCGCTTGCTTGAATTTTGCATTAGCAATTGTGCGATGACGGCTTTCACACCTTTCGTCGCCTCTTTCTGTTGTCAATGCTTTGAGTGCTTGCTCGAAATAAATATCCTGCCGCATAGCAAAGCAAAGCAAAACAGTGCAAACAAACAATCAGACAATAACGGCGAGAATGAGAATGAGACCAACGAACGCAACCAGTTAAATCAAGTCAAGCTAAGCAAGCAAAGCAGAGCCATCAGACATCAGCCATCAGCCAGAGCCTTGCCAAGTCGAGACCGACCAGCCAAAGTAAAGTCAAGTCAGTTAAGCTCGCGTCATAGTAAGAATGTCAAGAAGCCAACCATGAAAGGCGTCAAACAGTCACTCAGTCAACCGCGGAAGTTTGCATTGCACAAATGATGGCGCTGATGCTTCCGTCCATGTTTCTCTTTCTTTCTTTTTGTTGCTGCTTATGCTTATGCTTTTGCCGACAACGCCGTCGCCATTTGCAATTCAATTGTAAATAGCTTCTCTTTTAACTTAGCCCCACAGTGTCGCTCATCCTCAGCCGTTCTACGTGTCTGTCGTTTTGTGTGTGTCGGCGGTGCCAAATGTGCGGAAATCGCTTACCGCACACTACAAACCTCAACTTCAGGCTGAATAACATAAGAAAGCAGCCAAGAAATGTGCAGACAACAAAAGCCAAAGTACAAAGCTGATGCTGATGCTGACGCCGAGGCAGTAGCAGCAACAGAAGCTGAGGCAGAAGCTGAGGCAGAAGGAAAGCAATCTAAAAATGTCATCTTGGCAAAATTGTGGCAAAATATCGTATTTTATATGCAACTGTCAAGCACAAAAAGCGTTTGCCACTTGATTTCATTCGCACTCAGCACTCACATTGGCCAAACGTGCAACCGAACGAATGAACAAATGTACAAATGAACGAGCGAACGGTCCTTGAGTGTATTTGATGGATTTTTGATATCGTAAAATTGTATAATGGACTATAAAATTTGGTGTGCGAGTGTCCAAATAATGTTAAAATCGTTGGCATTGAAGTGTTTATAATGAATGACACCACTATGGGGAATAAGTATGCACGGTCTGGGTTGACAGTAAATCTTCGCTGGCCACTTAAGGCAATCCTTCTTAAGTCTTAAGACGGCCTTCATGGTTCACGGGCATTGCAGAGTTGTTGTAAGTAAATTGAGGATGCTTAAGCCTTCATTTAGTTAAATGAAAAATTGCTTTGCTTAGTTTGTGATTAAAATATAAATTTGTTCATTGCATGCCTATTGACATTACGTATACGCAATGCAGACAAGAAAATCTTAATTGACATTTGTATAAACAAAAATAAGTCAACTGAAAAATTAATTTTAACGTTATTGACAAATTAATATAATGACATAAGCACACACACACACACACATGGGAATTGTATGTCAGCAATAATGACACATTGAAGTGGCTAAGCTTTCTCTTTGCTGTTTATTTAAGCTTTTGTACAAATATTTTGTTTTGAAAAACAACAACAAAAAAAATATTCTCGCTAATGAATCTTTTTACGTACAAAGTGCAATAGTAAAGGCAAACAATATTTATTGTTTTTATTAGTTTCAGTATATAGTAGCAAACAACAACAACAACTATAAGAGCACAAAGAAAGAACGCAAACTGAGTCGAGTGCCATCAGAAACGACCACTTGATGATAATGTTGATAATAATGACAACGATGATGAACATAAGCATCATCATCACGATCATTATTATCATCATCGTCTTTGTCAATAAAAATGCAAGTCAATTAAGCATCAAAAATGGTTGAACGCATTTCAGTAAACAGAGCATTTATTGATTTATGAGTGCGCAGCTTGAGTGCGACAAGGACAACAATATGAATACAGGAGCATAAGTAAATGAAATAAGAATGAAAGCAAAAATGATGCCACTCAAGTTAAAAACCAAAGAATAAAAGAAAGAATGAAATCTTCAAGCGTAAATTGAACCAATTTGCTGTGCACGTATATGCGTGTGAGAGTGTGTGTGTGTGTACATGTGTGCTATGCATACATATATAGTCAAATAGTATTGGTGAAGTTGAAAAGATGCTGGAGCATAGAGGAGGCAACATGGCATTTAAGAAATCCAAGGCTAAATCCAATTGAAGTAAAATGGCATGGGTGTGCGTATTAAAATGAATAAAAATTGCATCAGCATGAGACGCCTCAGGGTACGTAAGACGTTTGGTTTGTTGGAGAGTTGGTTGGTTGATTGGTGGGGGCTTTGCAGTGGCAATGGAAGAACGATATGATAAAGTATTTCTTCGAGTGGCGAAAAAGTTTTAGTTGCGTACACTTGAAAGCATCGAGCATGCACTTGAGTCACGCATAAGCAGCAAAAATGATTGCTAAGAGAGAGAGGCGAAGTCATGGGAAGAGCACGTCAGTTCGCATAGTCAATTGCAAGTTAAGCCAAAGCGTTGAAGAAGGCGTACAAGCACACGCACCCGCACACACACACATACGCAGCAAACACATCCAAGTGAATCGATAAGAAATTCATTCAAGTGTCTTGCAGCCAATATGGAAACTGTTGTTCTATGTGTGCATGTATGTATGTGTGAGTGTGTGTGTGTGTTTTTGTATTTGTTTATTCGAGTGTGCGAATACCGCAAATGAAAATGGCGAGCAATCAATTTTGTTTACCCCGCAAGCGTGTGTGTGTGTGTGTGTATCTATGTGTTTCACGCGCGAGGCCAGCGGCGATTAACTTATGCTAAGCTAAGCTCAAGTCAAACATTGACTGATTGTTTTCACTCGAGAAGTCAATGTTGTTCGAGATGTGAGAAATAATGAATCAATGAAAGAGCGAAAAGGGGTTTGGCCCACAATATGTTGGCCGTCTCAAGAGGGATCGGCAACAAACTCTTGTAATCCAAACTGTTTTTCGCAGCAAATTGAAGAAAAGATCTCAGTCGACATCAGCACATCAGAGCACACTCGACATTAATAAAAATGACGACAGACGCTCATATTTGTTTGTAGATTTTGCAATTGAACGCGAACAGCAAAGAAAACAAAAATCTCATTGAGTATAAAGTCAATAAAATAACCAGAGGCATTGCGTAAGATTGAGGACGATAACATCATCATGATGATGATGATTATTATTGTCATAACAAACGTCATCTTCATTATTATGCGTTGCCGTTCATCTTTGCCACGGGCAAATGAAGCTGCTGTTTGGGTGCTCTGTTTGTTGTCTACAAAGTGCGCGTATCTCACTGCCTCATAATGAGTTTGAGTGAAAATGCAGGCATCAACTCACACATTGAGGGAAAACAAAACTCATAGCGGAAAAGAAAATCAAACAAAAATGTTTGCTTTACGAAAAAATCACAAGAAAAGAAAGGAAAGTTCAGAAAGGCGTTTATTAATAATGAAAATATTTTCTTTGCAAACAATAAGAATTGCTATGAATTTCAGAACGACAATTTCGCTCGTTAATTAATCTTAAATAATTTAGTCACAAATCATTGCAATTGAGTCATTCGCAACCTGAATCACGTGCACATAATTCCTTCAAATGCTTTTGCTATTTTTGTATTCGACATTTTCATACGCCCTGCTTTGTTTTGTTTTTTTTTTCCTAGCAGAATAATTTGATTGAACTGCAGTTTGATCAAATGTGAGTTTAGCCGCTGCAACACGCAATGTACACTCATGCACAGCGTTACATTATCAGTAGTGGTGTGTGTGTGTGTGTGCGTGCGGTTTTATATTCGTTTCCAGACTTGTTCAAATCGTTCGCTGCGTGACCACAATTGAGTCACTTTGCGTTGCATGGCTATTTTATTGCTGTCGATAATTATTTTGAATTATTGATAGCTTGCAGAAAAATTAACGCTAATAGCAATCAATTGTTGTTGCTGTTGTTGGTGTTGTAATTATTGTTATTGTTGCCATGTTGATTTCCGCTTAGTTGCTTTGCCATTCAACAGCGTTGAATTGTTGGCTCGCACATGAACAGATACATACACTCATACATACACACATACATACATGTGTGTGTCATACAATTAAAACAATTGTCATCGCTATTGATACTGTGTTATTAATTATTTACAATATGGCGGCTAACACAGATATCAATCATGTTGTCTGGCTCGTTCGGTAATTGACTTCTGAATCCGTGCAAGTCCTTCGCTTTGTTTGTTTGCTTTAATATTATAATATCATTTTATAATTTTTTTTTTGATTTTAATATAATATTTTTTATAAAAAAACGAACATGAAACCTTGGCTTCTTGAGATTCAAACACCTTGCTTCATGACTCTTGTGTCACCCTGTATAATATACAACCACCCGTTCTGATCATGCACACTCTGCCAAAGCGCATTTTTTTATATTTGAATAAACAATTTTTATGACAATAAACATTAAATAGTTAAAATTTAATACATTTTAATTAACAAATTATTTTTAAATTTCTTTTCATGCATTTTAATCTTTTATTATAAACGAACTCATGTTCAACGAGCGTCAAAAAAGTCAAAGTATTGACAAATGTGACAGTTATAAATTATATTATTTAAATAAAAGTTAACTAGGTTGTTTTTTTTTTTATTAATCATTATTAATGCAAATATTTATTTTGAAAATTAAAACCAAAACAAAGATGAATTGTGGAAAATTTCCGTTTATAGAAATACAACAAATTAAAATGAAATTAAATGAAAGTGCGCAAGTAAATAAATTAATACATTTTTTTTTTTTTTTTTGTTGCGCTTATTAAATGACAAAATTATCGACAGACAATATAAAAGTTATATGCGAAATTGAAAAAAATACAAAAATTTTCCATTATTGATTTTATGCGAACTTTTGTAATCTGAGTTGAGCAAAACAGGATAACAACGCAAATAATCAGCGCACAGGAAGCGAATCTAGTGAGCGGCGAAGCGGGCGGTTGGGGGAGCGTAGAAAAGTTGAGCATTAGCCAAGGCAGCAAAACAAATACAACGTGAATGAACAACAAAGTCTTAATTCTCATACAATTGCAATCCAATCAATGTCATTTGATGTTGAGAAATGACGTAGGGCGAAAGACGAGCGGGGTGAGGCGAGACGGGGGAAAGAGGAATGGCAAAATGACAAGTGACGATGGGATAACGTGAAAAAGTGTTGCCAACGACAGTTACAACAACAACAGCAACAACATGAGTGGGTGAGGCAGAGGGAACGAAAAAAGGGCGACGATTTGAAGTGAACACGATGAGCATAGAATTGCGCTCATGCGAAATAGTATCCGGCTGTAAGTCTACAATAACAACAACAACAATAACGAAAAGTAACAACAAATCGAGGATATCGTAAAAGAAGAAATTGTAAGAAATGCGTTCGATACAACAACAACGCATCGCATATCCTTAAAACAACTTAAGTGTTGAGTAAAGATAATATAACAGAGTGCGAGTGAACGACAATGTGCGTTAGAGTGAGATAAAAAACAGTATAGAAATAAAAATGGCAAAAAAAAAGAAACAAGTCGAACGCATCAAAGAGGGAAATACATTGTAATTGCAAAATCAAATTGAACATTGAGGCAGAAGGCAACGACGTACATAGTTGACGCTGACAACGGTGCCTCGAAAAGACGATGGCGTTGGCGATGGCATGGGTAACGACATCAGCACGTAGCAGAAAGGATAAAGCACGACACTGTCAATGTTGTTGCCGTTGTCGCTGTCGCTGTCGATGCCTTTGCTGGCGACAGCGTGTAAGCGGCGCTGCGCAGGATTTCCGCATCCGGCAAATAAAAATAAATCCAGCAATTGCTGTCGCCAACTCAACTCAACTCAACTCCACTCAGCTTAAACCGACACCGACACCTAACATGGACTAAGACACGCCACCACACACACCTTCTAACCCTCACTCAATCACTCACTTACTCACTCACTCACTCAGTCAGTCAGTCACTCTCTGTGTGTCTCTGTCACACTCACCCTCTGTCTTGTACTCTGTCACTTCTCTATGCTTTATTTATTTCAAGTATCGCGCATTTGAAGACAATTTTCCTCCTTTACATCAACGACGAGACCATCATCGTCGTCGTCGTCTTTGCTGCTTTACGGCTCAACTAAACACACAACACGAATCGCTTCGATTCGTTTCGTTTCGTTGTGATTCGATTCAATTCGATTTGAGTCAACGCGATTCAACTTAGCTCAGCATCAATACATAACGTAACGTAACGTTGCGTTACGTTACGCTGATTTCTCTGCTTAACTTTATTTCATTTTTATTTATTTATTTACTTTTTTTTTGCCACTCTTCGTCTTCTTCTTGTTGCTAACAACAGAAGCAACAAAATGTGATTGAAATCAGCTTCCACTTGTCAAAGTTGATATTGCTGTTGTTGTTGTTACTGGTTGCCTGCTAATGTTCTAACATTGTTGTTGTTGTTGTTGGCTCGTTCGTTCGGTTGTTGAATTTTATTTTATTTTACCGTTTTCTGTTCTGTTACGTTTCACTTTGATTTAGAATTTTCGCTTCACTTTGCAGCATAATTCGTTTTGTCAACGCCAGGAATAAATATCCTTGAATTCCTTTGCCTTTCTTACTTTCTTGCTTGCTTGCTTGCTTTCTTTAATGCTTCTGTAACTGCTGCAATCTGGCTTTGCACGCCTTCCTTTGCAGTTGACTAAGCTTATTTCAGCTTCGTCCTTTACTCATTGCAAAGTTTTATGCGTTGTTGCGTACAGACTTTCAAAAAGGATTAACATTTATCCTGTACAGTTTTTGGTTTTGGTTGACAACATTTTTAACGTATATATTTTTTCGCCCTCACTTTGATAGAGTTTGATTTGTTGAAGGCTTCAAAAGGTTTACAAATAAATTGTAATTCGTAGACTAATTTGCATTATGGATTATCGACAGACAAAAGACTAATGAAAAAATTAAAAAAGGCAAAATGAATTGTTTAAATGAGCAAAATGATGAAATTTGATTTGCCAATCCTCACTTTTCAATGATTTGTTAATTTAAAGGCGCTGAGGAAATACTTGAACACATATACATACATACAACTCATCGGGTTTGCTCATTTCATTTGTGCACATATGAAAAATGTTGCTGCCAATCACGGGTTTTAATTATTAAACAGATGTCAGACAGGAGTGACCATGCCGAGCCCTGCTGTCCGCCCAGCCAAACTGTCGAACAAACGGCCAACAAAAATAGGCAAAGCCGATATCCTTTTGCGCTGATAAGCGTAACTGATTGAATTCAATGTTGTACTTGCGTTGTACTTCGTTCGTCCTTCTCCAAATCGTTTCATACAACATTCTTGCTGTTCATTACCGAATTCTCGATGTCAGTTTTTGGAGGCATCTTTGCTGTGCTACCTTCATGCCAGGCTAGCAACGAAAAAGCGTTGTGAAAGAATGAAAGCGCACAAAAGTATGCAATGATTAATGAAAGGCTTTTTTCGAGGCATTCGTCAAACGGCACATGCCAGCAACAAAACAACAACAGCAACAACAATAGTAGCTTGGTTGGATTTCGCTTACTACACCAAACGTTCTTCGCCCCCAACGTGCCTTGGCTTATATTCATATGTACATACATATTTCTTTACTACCCGTGTGTCCTTACAAAATTGCCTTCAAGTGTTCAACATTGGCAGTCTTTAATTCAATGATTTTCTATCAGAGTCCATGCTGCTCTGAGCTGAGCTGAGCTGAGCTATTTGTGACAACGACAGTGGCAACCATCAACGGCAGCATCGACTCTGACGCTTTGTTGGCTCATAACGTTCGTCGTTGGTCGTTTGTTCCATGGTGTGTCATTCATCATTATGAAAATTGGAAAATGTAAAATGAAATGTAATGAAAATCCGTAAACATAGTTTTACATTGCCACTGACGATGGTTGCCTCGTTCAACGCTCTCTCAACCCTCGCTCAACCCTCTCTCGGCCAACGTCGGCTTCGTCGTCAACATTTTCGAATGTCCTTGTTGATTATGCGCGCATTGAAAAGGCTTTGAAGTACAAATACGCCTTCAACTCGATTCTGTTATTTGTGATTTACCGTTGTCATTGTTGTAGTTGTTGTTGTCGTCGACTACTTATTAAGTAAATTACTGTCTTTCATCAAACTCGACTGCCGCATACTTTTTGTTTTTGTTTTCATTTGTTTTTTTTTTCTTTCTTTCGTTCTTTGTCAGTTGCTCGTCTTCGTCATTATTACTCGTATTTATTAAAGCAAAGCAGAGTCAAGCAGAGCATTCAAATTAGTATTTCTTATAATGAAATGCCTAGACGGGCATAAATTCTTGGAATTTATTTATTAAATTTTGCACCCTCTTCGACAAGGCGCACAAAAAGCATTTACAAACTAATCATAATTTGCTCTTGCTTTTTCATCCCGATTTGCTGTCTCGCTCACACGAAATTACTCTATGCTCGTTGGTGCTGTTCTGCTGCATTTGACGTATATTAACAACAAATTAAGTTGTCTTCTGCAACTTTGACAGCATCTTAGTTAATAGCAAGGACTCTGAGTATGCAAAAGGTCTTCTGTGTCTCATATTCGGGCAAGGCACAACTTTTGTCAACACTTGATTGGCACAAATCCTTTTTGGCAAACTAATTAATGATAATTTTTCGCCATAACATTTTGGCTTGACGTCTTACAGACATTCAAAATCTGTACAGGACCAGTCAGAGTGCCAACATGCGGGCGACTTTTACATATGTCGTGTTCTTACACATCCTTCACACACACTCACAAAGTTGATAGATTGTTTGTTGCTCACACATTAACGAAATTTGCTAAAAAATCATGTTCGTTGTCAGACGCGCTCAGTTGAGTGAATGTGAAGCTTTATGAATGTGTGGCAAAAGGATTCGCCGTCGTTTCTTGTTAAAAGCCTTGCAGCCTTTTACTTTTTCGCTTCCGTGTGTGAGTGTGAAAAGCGAATTGAGGAAATAAATTTATTTGGATTTTGGTTTTACAGCTCTTGTGTTCGTTTGCTCATCCCACTTTTGTGTCCCTCTCCTTCCTATTTTTTTTTTGTTGCTCTTTGAAGCTTTGATGTTTAATTCTTGAGAAATTTCATAAGTGAATCTTTATTTTATATATTTAAATGTATCTTTTTTGTTGTGTTTACTTTTCTTTGAATTGTATAATTTTTTCGGCGAATTTCTAAGCAATTTGACATTTTAGTGAGGTTTTTTTTTTGTTGTTGTCTGCTTTTGCCTTCATTTTGTTTGGTTTTTTGACCAAAAGCGAAGCAAAGTCGATCATTGTTACGTTTCTTGGAACACATTTCATTTGGCAACATTAGAAATGTCGAAAACATGCATTGAACGAAACCTTTTAAATAATCAATTGAAAGCAAAGAGGAAGAAAAAAGGGGGGAGATTTGATGTTGAGTTACTATCGAAATATTTGAAGTTTTCTCTTTAAAGACCTGAGGCGCTGACAAGCTCCCAGCTGACGAGCGCACATTTGCGTTCTAATCGCAACAAAAACTGTTAACATGAGCAAACTAAGCGTTTTCCCAACAAAAAAAAAAAAGTGCTTAAAATTTGTATTTTGTTAGCGCTTCACTTCGTTGATTCGTGCGAAGGTCTGGGAAAGCAACACGTGCGTTTTATGCGCTTATGTCACATGAGTTTGTTTGTTATTTGTTTCGTTTATTTTGCTCGCATTTTTAGCCAAACAAAATATATAAATAAAAATCGAAAAAAAACCCAAAAAACTTAAAACTTTTTCACTTTAACAAAAAACGAAAAAGAAAACAAAATTAAATAAGAAAAAAAAATTAAGGAAACATTTTCAAGAAACTTTTCTGTTTTTGTTATTGTATAAAATCGTAGTTGCTCATGTACGCTTCATGCTCTTAACCGCTAAGCAAGTAAAATCAGCATTAAAATGTGTGGAAAAGCGGGAAAATGCTGCTGGAAAAACCACTCATTGAAAACCGCATTACACATGTGCGTTGATATCGAATCGAATCGCATCCAATTGAAATTAAAGGCAAAGATTTTACACTTTGTGCTTTGGCTTTGATCAGCAAATTAAAATAAAAACCGCACTGCCATTAAATGTTGCGTTCGGCTCTAATTTGAATACGCTGCAAACATATGCGACAGCGTTGATGCGCGTAAGAGAGTGAGTGAGAGATAAAGAGAGACACAGAGGGAGACTATCAAAAGCGCTCAGCATGTGCGGTATTGCGGCTTGGATCGTGATTTACCAATACAGGCGCGTTTATCTTTGTGTGGTTGTATTATATTGTGTATGTAGATGTGTGTGTGTGAGTGCGTGGATTCTAATTGATATAATCAAGTCGCATAATTACGTTGTACAAAAAGTATAAAAAAACATCATTGACTTTTTCACCCACACACGTCACTCACATAACGACCGCAGAATTGTAAAAGCGATTTAAATAATTACAGCATGCTTTCAGGCACACATGTTAAATACACTAAATATTTATTCTGTTTAGATGACAACGGTAAATTTTTGGCTTGATTCTGCGCCTTTACGTAAGTTTTTATCTTATTAGTTTTATTTACTGATTTTTCTACCAAATTTAAGCGGTGGAATGCCGCATGTGTTAAGCAATATATATGGAACGTGCGTCATTCCAAAGCTAAAAATAGTAATATTTTGTTCAAATATCATGTTATAAAGTTATCAATCATTTTTTGTATTTAAAATTGGTCTTTTTAAGAAATGTCCGTCGACTAATTTAATCAAATTTGAACTGTGCCAGTGTTGGGGCAAAGGTGGCGAAGCTCTTGGTTTGCTGCTGATTGGTTGGCTGTATAAAGAGCACACAATAATCATTCCGAACGAGAGCCAAACGACGACCAACGTACAATAATTGCACACAAACACTATTATTGGCATAGTATGGTTTTAGGCGCTCGTGTTGAAAATTGGAAATTTCATTTTCGCTCAACTCATTCCCGCCTGAACGTGTTGCGTTTATGTATGTTGGCTTGTTTGTGTCCGTGCGTGCGTGCGTGTGTGTGTGTGTGCACTCAAATTATTGTGAATGTTGCTGCTTCGGCTCTACAAATTAGTTGCTTCTAATGAAGGCAACATCAGCATCATCATCGTTTCATTTTATTTCGCTTGCTGTTGCTGCTGTTGCCATTCAACCGCCAATATACGCAGAACAGACAATTTACCGGCTCAATTGTCAGTTTCATCCAGTGGCCTAAAAACAACAACAACGACAACAACAACAACGACGACGACAGTTACAACATGCGGTGGCCAATATGAAAGCAAGTTAGCCAAGCGAAAATTTTTCGTTCATCGACAAAATCGAATTGGCGAATATGAGTTTAATAATTTTCATTGCGCGCCGAAAATTCACAAAATTTCTGAAACGAATTTTTGTTCAAAAATTTCATAATGAAACGAAATGAATTGAGTAGCGAATATCACAAAGGCATAATGAGCGAAGGATGAAGGGTGGCGAAATGAAGTTTTGTTTCAAGTTTCTGCCTCTTGTAAAAACTTCAATGTAACAATATTAAGGTTCCGATTCTTAAATTACGTTTAATTTGCTTAAAAATACTCTTCTAGCTTAATATATTTAAACAGCTAGACTAAAAGTATGCTACGTTTTTTTTTTCTTCAAACTGAAGTCTTAATTTGCGTATGTGTATTCTATTTATCATCTCTCTCCCTCTCTTTTCCATCCATGCATAAATCATTAAATGCATTCGAAATATGCCAAGCAGAAATATTTGTCTGCGGGCTCTTTGTATGTGTGTGCCATCGATTTCTTAAGAAACAATAACAAACGTGAGACACAAGGACACAACCCACTCACTTCATCTGCACCTGTGTGATTGTCTATGAGTTCGTGTATTTTATGCACAAGCCATAAGTTCATGCGTGATTGCGTGTCAGTATATTTGCGGTGTAAACGCAACAACAAACAACAACAACAGCGATAGCGATAACTACAGCAACAACAATGTCCACAAGAACAAGAGAAGCACACAGCAGAAGGCACCCAAATGAATCGGACGGCGTCTCTGTTGTAATAATTGTTTCAGCCAAAGTTGAAGCTGCTGTTGTCGTTCTACAACAATAGCAACAATAAGAACAAGAAGCGGAAGAAGCGGAAGAAGAAGAGTAGTAGTAGCGAAAAAGCCCAAAATTAATTTTTAATTTATGAATGGCATATGACTACATGTATTACAAGCAACCGAACGCCATCTCTCTCTATCACATACACACACAGAATAATCGATTAATTTTGTTGTTCTTCTTTTTCAGCTTCTCTTCAACGATTTTTGGTTAAGCGTCGGCAACATGCTGTGCCGCAAGCAAGCGAGCAATGTGAGATGGCAAATTCTCAGAGCGCTTCTACATGGCAGCAACATGAGTTGCTATTGTTGTAGTTGTTGCTGCTTCACTTTCTTTGCTTCGTCTTTGTCTGCACTGAATTGTTGCATGTGTCTGATGTTGTTGTTGTGGTAGTTGCTGCTGTTATTATTGTTCGTATAACGCATCGTTGTGTAATTGTGCAATTCCATAAGCCATTAAAGTCAAAATGAACAAAAACGAATTGTTTGCATGAAAATTAACACTGCCAATAAGCATCAAGTGTGCTGTTTAAGTAAGAATCCTTTGCTTGTACGTTAACGCACGCACGCACGCATGCATGCATGCACACTCGTACACTCAATGCTTGTGTATATAAGAGTTAAATATTTACTTGAAAAATTTCATTATTTGAGGCAAATAGAAAAAAATGCAAGCCAAGTTAAATAAACTAAGCATGTATTCTCATATGAGTGTATGTGTGTGTGTGTGTGTGTGTGTGTGTGTGCGTGAGGCAATCAAATGTCATTTGCAAAACCATTTGCAACGCTTTATTACAACTTTTCATATACTCAGCGTTTGTGCAAGTGTTGTTGTTGTTGCACTAAGTGCTGTCAAACTTTAAGAAAACAAAGTCGTTCTTTGCCCCTCCCGCTGCCATCACTTCACTTCACAAAACACTTTCGCACGACTTTCAGTCATATGTTCTGCTTATTCTTCATTTCAGCTCGCATTTCGGCTTATGTGTGTGTGTGTGTGTGTGTCATGTATTCTTATCATTAAAAGACATTTGCCTTTTTATTTCTATTTGCCGACATCTTTTTCTTCTATGCCAGCATGAAGTCTGTTGCTCTTGCTTCTTCCGCTTCTGCCATTTTTGTTTCTCATGTTGGCCAAATAGTTTAATATACAATAATGGCGGTCAAGGATGCTTTATGTTGGCACAAATACAAATGGAAGGCTTGTGCTGTGAACTGATTTGAGGGTTGCTATAAAAGTTTCGCTTGCATTGAAGTCAATTAAAGGCTGCCAACGTACAAAATGTCCAACGGAACTTTACAAAGCGTTCATGGTAGCAAAAACAAATGCGGCATGTTTCGTCATCATCATTATGTCGACTAATGTTCTGTTGATTTAGCATTTATGGCCAACATAGTTTTGCTTCTAATTTTACTCAACTCACACACACGCACACACACACACACTAGCACTCAGCCAGAGCACATAAACAGTTAGCAAACGTACACAAAATTTTGGGGTAAGGACAAAGTTAAATTGCTGCAGCTGTTGTCCTTATATGCGCAAACTTACATGTTCGTACATGCACGCGTTTCCTTATAGCATGAAATGAGTTTTGTGCAAAGCGTAAAGGATGTTCTTATGTAATATATTCATATATATGTGTGTGTGCATGTATGAGTTTGCGCATATTTCACGCCTTTAAATGTGCCAAACATAGACTTCACTTCACTCACTCACACTGTGTCAAATACATGTCCTTGCCATCATTAACACGCGTGTGTTCATTTTTCTTTTCTACTTCTGCTCTTTTCATTATTTTTTGTTTTCTTATTTTTTAGACCGACAAGCTTCTATTAATAAATTTCTATATTAGATACAGCCGGCAGTCGTTTGAAGTTGAAATTTCTGAGGCTTAAAATAATTCAGTTTATTTATAATTTGAACAGCAGCGCGTTATTAAACGAATAATATGACTTAGGCAGGCGCGAGTCAAGGCAGACCAAAGGCGCGTAAAGCGCGCTGAGTGAGTGCGTGAGAGAAAGAGAAAAAAGATTAAAATTAAATGAATGCGTTATTTAAATTTTTCGAAAAACTTTTTAGGCTGCGATTTTGTACTGCTTTTATTTCACTTTTTTTTTCTCTTGTTCCGCTTGCGGCGTCAAATCCCTAAAGTATGCAACAAAAAAAAGCGAAATGTCCAAAGACGACGCGTCGTTGACGCTTGGCGACTTTAAATGTTGCTCTCCAGCGTATTTCTTCCTTTTTTTTTGGTTTTCCGTTTTTCGTTCTTTTTTATCCCGTAAATCCTTAACGCTCAAGTACGGAAAATCCGCATTTACAATTTCATTTCGTTTCATTCGTTGAACACTTAAAAACAGTCGCAAAATTAAATTATTCAAAATGTCAAACAATTATTCAAACGCGCAAAACGCAAAAGCAAACGCAAACTTGACTCTTGGCTAAGCCAACGAGCGAGCGCGTAAAGTGAAAGGAACATGAGCGAGCGAGCGAGCGAACGAGCGCAGCCAAGGACGTTGGACAGAAGGAAGGACTGACTTATTATAGCTAGAAATATCGCAATGGCATTTTGCTTTGCCAATGATATTAAAATATTTTTGGTTGCTTTTCTTTTTCTTTTTCTCTTCATCTTGTTCATCTTCTTTTTTTGTGTTTTGTGCCACACAAAAGACGGAAAATCCCTGCAAACATGTAACAGCTCTGAAAGCATTGAAGGGAACGAACAGAAAGCCAAGTTGAAAGCAGCAAAAAATTGTCAAATTTAATAATGCCGAAGTTGATAGCATAGCAGAAACGCTTTATGGGTCATTGAGCTCAAATGGCTGTCGACGACGTTGACGACGATGAGCGTCAAGAAGCAGCGCAGTTGGATTTGCCACTGCTGAGACTCGTCGTTCGTTTGACTGCAATTTCTTTCTTGCTTTCTTTGGGCGAAGCTTTTGCCAATTTAAAGTTTAACGTTCAACGCATAAGACGCGCGAATTGCTTTATAAGTACATACATATACATACATATATACAAAATATTCAGCTAGCGCTAGCGAGCTTCACTTCACATGAACGTAACGCGTTTTATTAGCAGTCAAGTAGGCCAAGCCAATTCCGCGCAGACGAGGAGACCAGCAGCGCCTGAAAGGTCCTAAGCGAAGCGAAATGGGCGGCGCATGAACGAATGAAGCTATTTTTGGGCATAAGCAGCAAATGGACTTGAAATGCGTTTGTCGTTTGCCTTCTTACTTCTGCTCTCTGCTGGAAAAAAGGCACAAGAACACAAAAAAAGAAAAGAGAAAAATATAAGACATAAAATTATGCGCATTAAGTTTTATAATGCGTGTTGTTGAGTGTTTTTAATCTTGTTGCATGAAAATCTAAAAAAATGAAAACAGAAAACAATAAAAACAAATACAGTTGAACCTTCTTATAACGAGTATGCACGGAACCAGAATATTATTCAATATTATATATTGAATAATATTATATTCCGGTGATTTTGTAATGCTTCGCTTTAAGAAAAGCTCCACCGATTTATATATATACATATATATATATATATTTTTTTTTTTCATTCTTTTTCAGTTGCAAAATGAAACTTACAATATGTAAGCTACAATTCAAGCCGATAGGTGGCGTACACGATTTCAAATTTATTTTGTTTTATTTATTTTGCTTATAAATAAATAAATAAAACATATTTTAAAGGCTTCAATGCAAACAAAATTTCGATTCATTTCTTTCTTTTTGCGCCTTTACTATTTGTGCGTCGTTGGGCGCTTTTCATAACTAACTTGGTTTTTGTTCTGTGAAATTGCTTGTGAATTTTTTGTTAAGAGATTTTAGTTATTCATTAGACAAGATATTGTACGTAATGTTGGCCCAAAGTGTACAAACAGAAATTTAAGAAATCGATTTTACAAACACACAATGAATGCCCAAAGTCCATGTCTCAGTTGCTAAAGCAAACATATCGAATGAGACGCCAAGGAACAAGTTAAGTGAACTTTGATGTTGGTTTAGCAACGTCGATGCGCACGCAGGCGACCGTAAGGTTGCCAAGCGAGCCAAGACAGCGAGCGCCATGGGCAAGGATAATGTTGCCTGGGCTAAGTTTGTGCAACTAAAAACTTTGTCGGCTTAAAGCGACTTAAAGTTTACACCTCATGAGCAAAGACAACACAACTAAGACACAAGTTTGGGACGGCCATGGCTAAGTTGATGATAGCGACACTGTTGCTATTGTTGCTGATGTTGTCGCTGTTAGTGTTTAGTGACCTTCTGACCCACAAAATGAGACATGTTTGTATATATTATTTCGACAAATGTGACTAAGTCTGAATGTGTCTATTTGTCTGTCTCTCAGTCGGTCGTTCTATCTTACACTTCGTATGTATGTGTGCGTGTGTGTGTGAGTCTGTGTACATTACACATTTGACTAATGCACAACGACAAGGCGACAAGGCGAACGAGTGTTACAGGATATGCATAATACATGCGCTACGCCTGTAAGTGAGACAATCATAAAAAAAAGGAAAAAAAAATGAGAAAAAAGCAAATGGAGAAAAAAAAGCAACACAAAAATGAAGGGCAGATAATGCTAAGAAAGCGAAATGAGAAGTAAGACAATATGCATGCTGCCCCACCGCCCTCTGCCCCCACAAGGTGCTGCTCGACTAACGCGGCTGAGCTGAGCGGCTTCCTTCCAACTGAGTGACTGCAAATTGTTTCGCATGGCTTTTATTTGCTTTCATTTCTGGTTTACTTTTGCCTTTTTTTTCCCCGCCTCTTTCAGCTTTTGCAACATTACTAAATCGGCAAAAAAAAAAGAGAAAAGATAAGAAAAGAGAAAAGCAGAAAAAAAAAACTGAATAAGCAAAACTAAAAAGTATGAAAAGTAAAAACAAATATTTTAGTCGCAAACTTCGAAGCATTTCGCCAGACAGTCTCAGCGGCATTGATGGCAACGGCAACGGATGACGGTTTGAACGTGGCGGCGCTTGATTTGAGCACGCTTCATCGTTATAAGCGTTATCCTGCGCTCATGCATTATGCAAGCTCAGTTAAGTGCCAAATCATACCCTAGCAAGCAAAAAAAAAACTGAAGACCAACAACTAAAACAGCAAAAGCCTTCAAAGCATTTGAAGCTTTTTTGTTTGATACTTTTTTTTTTTTGTTTCCCTTTTCATTTTTTTTGCTGCGACTTTGCCATGTCATTCAACGTGCTTAACACGCTCGACAGTGACATAAATCTCAATCATAAGCAATAAATTTGATTCGACCATCTTAAATATTTCTGAGTTTTATAATTGCATTAAAATTTCAAGAGCTTTCACTGACTTGAAGTTCACTTTAGTCAAGTCTCGCTGAGTGCAGAAGCCAAACAAAAGGGCACAATGAGTTGCCTTATTGATTATCTTTATTGTAAGTACTTAAAACAATTAGCAGACGAAGGCCTAAAAAACATTCAATTACTTCACGCACACAACAACAACACACACACGTGCAAACAAAAGCAAAAGTGCTTGTCAAAAATAAAGTCATTAAGCGGCATTGGATAAAGTTGCTTATACAGTAGGGGGGAGGGATGGTCGGTGGTTTGGTCGGTCGTTTGAATGGGTTGGCATTACGCCCATGCTAATAAACACTCAAATGTTAATTACACATATCCTGTGCAATATCCTTGCTGGCCCAAAGTCAACGTGTAACTGAAAAAACATTTGAAAGCATGCCGAAGTGTGATGGGGTGAGGTGAACGCGTCGTTTTATTTCCTTTTATTTATGCAAATGTAATCTTCATAAACTCAACTGAACTCGTTGCGTTGTGTTGTCAGACCTCATCCCCACCCTCACCTGCCAATGCCAAACAGCAGTAGCAACAACAACAACAACAACATGGCAAGCCGACAAAACTGTTTAAACAGGACGAAGGACAATCAGTTGTTGTGTCATTATCAGTTTTGGCGTTGGAATTCCGTTGCGGTGTTGGTGGCATGGAATTACAATAAAAACAGCGATGGCAATAAAAACAAAAACACCAAAAAGAGTGAGAGAGTGAATGAGAGACAAACAAATAAAAGGTAAAATAACAACAATAACAACAACAATAATAAGGAAACCAAAACAAGTTTTATACGAAAATTTCGTTTATTTTGTTCTCGTTGCTGTTTTTGTTTGTTTGCTGTTCAGTTGTTGTTGTTGTTATTATTGTTAGGGTCGCGCATTCGGTCAGTTGTTGTCCTTGCTGTGTTTCATTCATTAGTATCCTTGTTATTGCTGTTATTGTTGTTGTTGCTATTTACTGATTGCAACATTTTCACCTTGGACTCGCTTTCGCTTTAATTTTATACGTAATCGACTTTTTCCACTTCAAGCACACACACACACACACTTACATACATAGAGAAGTGAAGAAGAAAAAGTAGCAAATGTAGCAACGACCTGGTGACCGAACATTCAACGCTCCAACGCCAAATTGTATGCTTTAATAATTACTGGCATTTATTTGCAACGTGTTTAATTGCTCGCATTTTGTTTTTGGTCGCTCGCTTTTTGGCCATTTTTCGCTCTGTTTAGAAGCAATTTAAACACGTTGCCCACTCTTCCTCTTCCTCACCTACTATCTCACCCTCACCTTCACTCTGACATACACACACAGATACTTTTTTTTCGGTTTGCTTCCGTTCAGTTTTGCACTTGTATGTATGTATGTATAAACGAGCATGTATCATTGTTGTTGTTCATGTTATTATTATTATTGTTGTCGTTGTTGCTGTTGTTGCTGTTGTTGTTGTTGTGCAATAATGGTCAGCGAACTTCTGTTAAATGCTAAAAAATATATTTTTATTGCCAAATTATAATTACGCAACGCCACTTCACCTCTCCCTCTCTCGCTCTCAGCCACTTTGTACATTTTTTTAGGTGTTTAAGTGTCATTACGTATGTCGGTGTGTCTGTTATGTTGGTGTGTGTCTGTCTGTGTGTGTGTGTGTGTGTTGCATGTTTGTTTCATTAGCAACAAAATTAATGTATTTTTACGTTCATTTCGCCATCGCCAACGCATTCTCATTTACTTTTGCCTTTGCAATGCGATAAATTGTTTTGTAATTAAAATTAATTACATTTTTAACAAATTTCGCTGTCCCGCAAGCAAACACAATTTATGCATGTTTTTGTTGTTATTGTAATTGTTATTATTGTTATTTTTTATCGCATTTTGTCAACTGAGTTCGTTTTTTTTGCTTGTTTGTTTGTTTATATAATTAAAGCGTTTAATAATTATGTTTTTTTTTTTGTTGTTTTTCGTTATTGAAACAATCAAAATTACATAAAACTCATTAATGTTTCTATGGGCATGTTTATTTTTTATTTATATTTTTTTTTATTCCCAATGGCAAACAAAAAGGCTTTCAATTTGGCATATTTTTTACACGCAAAGTTGCGCGCATTTAAGACAATTTAATAAACCATAGCGAACAACATAAATTGTATAATACAACGCCCACAAAGGTGAACATATCGCAGGAAGTGGCAAAACGTTGTATGTATGTCTTGTATGCATAAAAAATGTAAAGAGGTATTTGCGTCTAAAAGGTAAGTACAGTGAATAACCTGACATCATATCATATTAAAGTGTTATAGCCGTCTTAAAGTTGTTATGCGCGTTGTTATCCTTCCTTTCCAGCGAAGCGAAGCGAGGTGAGGTGAGACGAGACGAGACGAAGCGCGCACTAAAAGCCTTCAAAAGAGCATAGAATCGTCAAAGACGCAGGCAGCCGTCAAATGATGTACGTGTGTATAGCAGACACACACACATACACACACATATAGATATATGTTTATGCGCGCACATATCAAATATGCCTTGCAGGCTCATCATTTTGCGTATCTGCTTAACCCCAAGGCTCAGTCTAAGGCAGAAAAGAAGCAGAAACACGCATAAGTCTTTGCGAAAAAATGATTTTCAAGCGAAAGAAAAAGAAGCAGACAAGCGAAGAGAAGAAAAAAATGAAAATCGCTGTCAGAAACAGAAAAAAAATGTAAAGAAAACAAAGCGAAAGCAAAGAAAAGGCGCAAAAACGAAAAATGCGTGCAAAACAAAAAAAAAAAAAAAAATCAGGAAAAAAGAGCAACAAAGACGTAAAAGAAGAGGAAGCAGAAGAGGTACAATAAAATGCAAATATTTACAAAATATGTGCGGGTAAAATTTCTTTGGCGCTTCTCAGTCAGTCTGCGTGAGTGGCTGCACGGCTGTTATCCTTTTAACAGGATTTACCACGCACGCACGCTCACACACACACACACACACTCGCATATAAGATACAAGACACAACACAGAAGACACAAAAACCCAATAAACGATGGGGTTAAGCGGTGTAGCTTCGCCATATGAGCACGCACATGAGAACATGAGCACGGCGAATGGGTGCCGCCGTAATGGCCCGAAACTCATATTTGACAAGGTAAGTGGGTTGTCAGTGTAAACAAATAATAAAGCAAAGGCAAAAGGGATAACAACAAAGCGGTCGCATTAGAACGAAAGAAAGCCAAGAAAGGCAAAAGAACGAAGAAAAAAAGAACATGCGTAGGAATAAGCTTATGAAAAGCGTAAAGAAAACCGAATGTGCACACTTACATGACACTTTAAACGGTTTTACTGCCTACTTTGAGGCGCGCGCTCACACACAACAACCAACAGACATATTCGATGTATTCGACATTGCAATGTCGACAACGTTGCGTATGCGTGATTTTATTTCATTTTCATTTCTTTGTTTCTTTTTTTTTTTGGTTTTTGTGTTATTTTGTTTATCATAAATGTTGCTTTCGAGAAAAAATAAATGTCTTTTAATGCGTTTAACATGGCACACTTGTAAGTATACGAAGAAGCCCTTTCACATGCCGTCTGTAGACACATGTCGCTACACATGTCAATGTACATGTACATATGTGTATGAGCATGTATGTATGTTTAATACAATCAAACGAAATTATATATTATTAGCAAACATTATAAACCACAATTATCGAGATATAACTTCAGGCAGTCAGTCAGGCAGCTTGTCAGTCAAAGGGCACGCGTGCGCGCTGCTCGACAAATGTTCAATAACCTTATCGCAGAGTCTTGAGTTTGACACGCCGACATGCGTTCACTCAGTCAGTCAGTCAGAAAGGCATGCAATAAGACGCCTATAAAAATGCTATGTGTGTGCATGACAGCGCTATCTATGACTTTGAATAATGTCTTTCGTGTGTTCGATATAGAAATGCAAAAAAGTGGAGTTACTCATATACTCATACATAGAAGCATGTGTAATGAACGCATTTTCACTTTTTTGCCTTGTTTTTTTTTATGCAAAATATCTCTTAGAAATGCTATCAAAAATAAAGCAAGGCTAAGTTGGAACGTGGGCCGCTTTAAGAACATAAAACCTTACATTTTAATGAGCGCAAAAATTGGGTTTTTCTGATCTAAGATTTTAAGCCTCTTATAATGTCAAAGAAGTATTATTAACAAATTTTAAAAAACTGGTGACACAAAACAACAACCATTTTTTTTAAATTTTAATTCATTTCTGTTGAAGCAGTCACGCCAAGAGCAAACTCAAGCCATATGTAGCTTGTAAGACTATGTAACATATGACTATACATTATTGAACGCAACGTAATGAAATATAAAATGTTCGTTACATCAAAAATCCCTTCTATCTTAAGTTGTTACAACAATTTCAAACGCGTCACTCGTTAGACACAAGAGTGGAAAAAACAACCGCAACGAACAGTCAGACATGTTGCTTTCCCACTTACCGCCGTCGCCCTCATTACTAAGTCATACATGGAAAATGCCGCCATGTAACATGAATGCGACTTATAAACATCCTGAGTGAGCATTCAACTTGTTACAGCTGTCATATTCAAATCGATGCGTTGTGCGTGTCTGCATGACATTTCAGCGCTCTTGCTGTCTCACTCCCTCCTTCTACTGCTGTGTTTCTGATTTCTAATGTGCTGCAGACTAGCTGAGTGTGTGTGTGTGTGTGTGCCGCCATTATTATATTCATGCTGTCACAGTGCCACACATTTGCTCATTTAAAGACACACACGCACACATATTCATGCATATATGTATGTATGTCTGTCTGTATGAAAATGTTGTTGTCGTTGTTGGTGCTTCATATGCAGCACATTGAAGCTTGAGCCTTCGGTTCGGCATTTCTTTTGCTCTGCTGCCTTTACTTCCCGTTTTTTATTGTAGTTTTTACCATATTATTTCTGTCTGTATTTTTTTGCTTTTTTTTTTGCTTTTTTCGTTGTTGTTTTGTTTCTGCATGCTCGCTCGCTGGCTGCCTTTTTCAACGCCATGTTTTTCCGCTTGCCATTTCCGGCTTCGATAGCTACCAAGGATATGGCAATGCCATTTTCTCTCCCTCTCCCTCTCTCTCTCTTTCTTACTTGTACTGCCTGCCCAACTGACTAACTGTCTGTCATTCAGTCTCAGTCTGACAGTCTGCCGTCGACTTCGTCATTTCATCGTTGTATGCAAATATTAATATGCATTTTTGCGCGTTTTCCCTCTCGCTCACTCACTCACTTGCTCTCTTGCTCTTACGCTTGCCTGCGCTGCGCTTATAATTGTGTTCTTGTGTTCACTGCACGAGCATGTATATTTTTCCATTTGAGTGATTTCAAATTTATGCGCGCTTCAATAAATGTTTTTTTTTTGTTTTTCTTCTTCTTTTTCCATTTTTTTTGACACACTTTACTCGCCGCGAGCTGCAACTGTTAGTGTCATGGTTCGCATATGGAAATATGCTCATATGCCCTCTGTCATTATTTGTGCTTTTATTGCTTAAATTGTTTTTTTTTTTTTTTTGTTTTTGTTGTCTTAAAGCTGTAAAGAGTCATGATTTGTACCAACTGACTGGCAAATTGTAATATACAATAACAACGACAAATATCCTTACTGCTTCTGTCACACTCACCCACGCTCTGTCTCACTTTCGGGCTTACTCAATTGTAGACACATTATGATTTCAATTATTATGGCTTCAATGTTATGTTAGACAGCAAACGTAATACGCAAAACGTACATTACGCATTACGCATACGCCATGTCAAACGCATTCCATAATACATTGTTGTTGGCCATATTGTTTATATGACATAGAGTAAGCAAATATTTTAATCGGAAAATCGATGAAGTCGTATCAGTGATTTGCTTAAATTTTAAGTGTATTGCAAACAAAATAAACATACACTGTCAATACTAATCCCAGCACGACAACAAATTAATTTTAATTGCCTTTGGCTCCAATAACCACCGTTTATTCTATAGTATAGAGTAAACAAACAAATACGCACACATAGATAGAAAGCGAACCACTGATAGAAGCACATAAAAGTTCAAAGTTCAATATGCAACAATTAACCAACAACAATAACAGCAAGCAAAGCAGTATTTTTGTCATTCGATTCTTGCCTTTTTGGTTTGTCTACGAAAATTTTCGTAATTAAACTATTTACGTACAATACAAATGACAACACGTCGTATGCGTAATATTTTAATGTCATGTGCTATGAAATCGATACTCCTTACTTAATGTCCGCCTACACAGACACGCCCACAAGTCTGCTTACATAACACGCGCGCTGATTAAGTGTCACATTTCGCCTTATTTGTGCGACAACATTGAGCTCTCAGATACAATATACAATGTACATACAATGAGCAAATGTATCGCTGCGCACTTCAAGCAATGCGCTCAGCTTGCGACTTCTTTAATACGCCAACGATTTGATTTCGTTTCGTTTCATTTCGTTGCGAATTTGACGTTGACATTAAATGCAGCACGCAAAATTCCTTCGCTTTGGCATTCATTGTCTGTCGAATGAACATGATTTATGACTTTTTTGCCTGATTGTGTACGAGTACAAAAACAAAGATTAATTTTTTTTTTGGTGTTGTTTTTCGGCAGCAGTTTGAGTGGAAATTGAAGTGTCACTTTGGCATTATTTTGCGATTTTTCATTGCTTCATTTTTTTTTCGCCCTTCCGCTTCATAACAAAATGTATGTCAGTTTGGATTTGTTAAGGTATTTTACAAGACTGCTGGGAAATTAAAATCCAAATGTATGTATGGCTTTACATTTGTAAAATGAGGCAACATGCGTCAAAATCTGTGCTTCATTTATAATTACAGCGTTTGAAAATAAAAGTTTGGCTATAAACATGCAAAGCTCTTAAACAAATGAACTTGTTGTTGTTGTTGTCATACAATAAATCCACCATAAAGTCAAACAAAGCGATACATGTATGTACAAATGCAAGGAGTAACATATAATTTAAGCAAACAAGCTAAGCTCAAGCTCAAAGACAAGCGCAGGTAGCAGAGCATGCCTGAAACGCCAGCAATGTCTAACAAACGCCCACGAAGGCAATTAGGCATGCCGTGACCTTAGAAAATCGAACAGTAATTAAAGGCATTGCATAATCAATTGCATGTATCATGTATAATTGAAATTGTACAACATTTCTTAACCTGTGATTTGTCTTAACTTTGCTAACAACTTTCGTTTTATTTTTGTTAGAAAAGTTCTGTTGGGCTTCTTTGTAAGCTAAATGCCTCGTTTACTTGAAATCAACTTCATTAGTTGGTGTATTAAATTAAACCAATTAAGTTTGTGTCACAAACAATAAATTTTCTAAATTTAGTAATTGTTTTAAACAGTGCGGACACATGCTGCACTTAGACAAGTCCTTGCCAGGCCCAAGTGGTGCCGGACTGATGTGTGCTGTGCTGTGCTATTCGGCTCGGTAACCCTTTTAAATAGCATTAAAATTTAATTATGCTTGATTGCCTTAAAATGGCAGCAGCGACTTGACTTCATTTTACTTTAAAGCGAATGTTCGTTGCAGAGAAGCCATGAAGTGACATGTGTGTGTGTGTGTGTGGCATGAGGCAACACAAAGTGATTTTTGCTACTTTTACTTTGCCTTTGAATTTACTTCACATTACTGAGTACATGTGTGTGTGTTAACCAACCAAAAATTCACACAAGGCGCCGAATAACTCTATGAGCACAGCGTAGGTGTATTGACTACGTGTGTGTGTGTGTGTGTGTGATGAGTGCCTGAAAGTATGCTTCAACTTAATTATGTATAAAAAGCTCGCGATTGGCAGTCAACGACGACAAAGTCGATGACGATGAGGATGATGAAGGCACCCAAGCCAACCTAACCCAACCCAAACCGAACCGTAACCCAAACACGACCGAACCAAACACTTTGGCTTTCTTTTTTGTTTTTGTTTTATTTTTTTTGTTTATTTTTTGTTTTTCCTCTTTTTTCTGGCATGTGCGGCCACTTTGGCACATGTTTGGTGCGGGCGTTGGTGGCGTAAGCGTGCTGCAGCATATTAGCTATTCATTGAAAGCATTTATAGCGCGCTTTTGTGCGCAAAGCACAGTGTGTACATGTCCATGTGTGTGTGTGTAAGTTCTTTATGTGCTTTGTGTTGCTTATAAACAACCAAAAATAAAGCAAAGCAAAAAAAGCGAAGGTTCTTTGGCACATTTACTGATTGATGGCTATTAATTTATTTGCTCAGCTTTCGTCTCAACTCGTCGCTCCACAACTCAACTCAACTCATCGCACCGCTCAATGTGTCGGCTATTTGTATTGCATAAACAAGCAACGCAATTGTAACTGAAATATATTTTTATATATTATTTTACTGATTGTGAGCGCGCGCCTTTCTTATACTCGTACAGAAAATTGGCGTATTAATAAAGATTTGTGTGCATTGCCAACGCTCACTTGTATGCCACACTACTCAACTCAACTGAATTTCGCCTGAACAAAACTCAACTTCATTAAATCTTACAAAGCAACAAGAACAATAACAATAACATATATACGTAAGTATACACGCGCAGACAATGAGTTTATTATGCATGGCCCACTTAACGCCTATCGAATGATCGATATGCTTGTCAAAAGATGTGCCAACCAAAGATAACGCACAATATTTTATAGACAGACAACATTTATGCCATTGAAAAATTAATAAACTGTCCGATTAGATTATCTTTAAGATAAATGATAACGTCTTTCTTCACTGCTCTGCTTTGCTTATATTAAATTCAACAAAATTCAAAATCATTTGCCATAAGTTTTGCAAACATTTTGCTTTTTGTTTCAATTTCATTCACAACGAAAAAAAATCAAATTTGCGTTGAATTCTTATACAAAACAAAAAAAATAAAGAAAAGGATTTTATGCTGATTATTTTGCATAATTCTGTATCTGTTTGAGCAAAGATTTGTGTTGGTTTTGCTTTTCAACTTTTGCAGAAATGCGATTTTGCAAGGCAGCAAATCGTGGCACATACAACGTCTTTTTTACCAACGTACGAACGCTTCTACAACTGATTGAGTCACGTCGTTTTGTGACTTGTGTCGCCGCTGCCGTTAGTTGAATTTCAAAGGATGCTGTTGGCTGTATGACGCACGACTGCCAGCATATTTCATCGCACAACGCACAAAGACAAATTTTCTTCTTCATAATAAACATTCCAATATTTTTTTACTCATGCAACCTTCCTTATACGAGTAGATGTCTATAAGTTCATCAGCTCATCAACAGTCGCTCTGATGAACACACGCACACACACACACACTCACACACATATACAGGCGGCATTTTTCAATACATTTCTAATCAGTTACGTAGATGCATCGAAGCATGAACATAGCTGACATGATGTCGTTGTCGATGCCGCTACCTGTAGCGTTTCGCTGAGGCGTGTTTGTGCTTACTGGCTCACTGTCTGGCAAACATGATGTCAATCTGCATAGCAACGCACTGAGTCAGCATGCGGCACGCAACTTCAAAGCAACGACGGTTGATGATGATGATGATGCCGCTGCTCGATAGCGACAAACTTGTATGAGTTGTGCAGTTGTTTTTGTGGCTATGTGGGTTAGATTTATTACTAATGATAAGTTACGCAATGCGTTGAAGAGCATTTCTGTGATTTCGTTTTTTCGTTTTTATTTTATTTTATTGCAAAAGAAATGATTAAGAAATAAATTTACTTTTGCCATTTGCTTCTTAAAGCCAAGCACGCACAAAAATTATAATTCAGGTCATCTTAGAGGCAAAAGATGCCTTAAACGAAACTTCATTTAAGTAGAAAACATTTTAATAAACGCAACAACAACAACAACAAGAATAAAGCCAAATCCCAACCTAACAACTTAGGCACTAATTCAACGCTAAATGGCATCATCAAAGCGTCCCAAAATGATAGCTCTTATACTCATGCTGGGCAGGGGGCTGGAGGAGGCGCAAGCAAGTGAATAAACGTCTCACATTGCGCATAAATTTACGCAATATTCGGGTAACAAACAAATACACAGACACACACACACACACACAGGCGAAACGCACAAAGGATTAAGTACTTCAGTTTAGTGTTTCTATTTGTGCAAAAGAATAAAGACTTTGTACGCCTTCACACGGAAGAAGAAAGTAAAGCGTGCAACGGCTTAAATGCCACAAACAAACACACACACACATACGTGTATATATACATATATATTTATATACCAAAAACAAGCAGCAATGGGCAACACACACAATGATTATGGTCGTTGAATATAAATTGATATATTAAGCAAAAATCATGCACAGTGAAGAGAAACGCTTCAATTGACTGCGACGTTCGTTCAAGAAATCCAAACAACAAATACGTAAGAAATACAACAACAACAACAACAAGCAGCCAGAAACATTACGACAACAAACAAGTTGAGGTAGAACCAGAAAAATATCAACCGGAAATTACGCAGCAACCAAGCGAAGAGAACGGATTGGATCGGATAGGAATGAAGAACTATGGGAGCCAAGAGTCAGGCGACAAGTTGATTCCAACAGAACTGAGTGAGATTTGTCTGTATGTGTGTGTGTTTGTTGGCGCTCGAGCGTATTGGTTTATATAGTTTCCGTATCCGGTGCGTTTGCAAGCTGTGAATTCAATACGCCAAATGAATGCCGTCAAAACCGGAAGACAAAAACGAAAACAATAACAATAATAACCCTAAAAAAATAGTAAGTTTTGGCAAACGCATGTGTCCTTATTTATCCCTTTTTTTATAATTGAATGTCATGCTTTAAAAATTACCTGAAATTAAACTCACCGGCGCCGAAAAACGCTTCAAGCATAAAATAATTGCTAATAATTATAAATCAAATCATTGTCATTGCGACAAAGGACAATGACACATCAAAGGCAGTTGGCAAACAACCTCAAAAAACGCGCATTGAAAACCAATAACAAGCCTAATTAACTCAAAATGCTAACAGAGCGAAAAAGGTCATTCAAAATTTAAAAGGCGTGCCACAACGATGGCCGCTCAAAAGGAATACATTAAAGTAAAGAAGGAAATAAAAAATAAAAAACCAAAATGAAGAAAATCATATCGTGGCAGTTAAAGTTCCGCCAAGGTAAGCGAAATTCCAGCACGTCATTGTTAATAATATGCTGGCATGTATGTATATGAAAAGGTCGAAGGACGCTTCGGTCTGCTCCGCGCTGTGCCGTGCCAGGCAAACGAGTGAGCTTATAAAGGAGGCCACTTGGGCATGCAAATTGTACGGCAGGCAAGTCCATTTGAAATTTAAAATGGTACGCCTCAAAGCGACACTCACGACACTCATGCCAAGCAAAAAAAGCGCTCACGTGCTCAAAACCGCCGCGTTGGTCGAATATGTTTCGAAAATGTTGATAAAATAATGCAACGTATGAGTAATAAAATATATTGTGCGCTCAAAAGTAGGCAAACATTTTTATATTTAATGCGCATTAATTCAGCGTAAAATATGTTGAACTTATTAAGCGTCAAGGACGATTGCTTAAGGCTTTAAAAGGCATTAAAAGTTATTTGCGAGTTAAAACAAATAAACAAACGTTCGGTAGGTCGGATGCCGCGACAGACAGACAGACAAGCCAAGTGTAAAAACACAATGAACAGCAGACAGAAAGACAGACAGATGGATGGAAAGGCATAAGCTGACTATATGAAATACATCAAAAAAATCAGCCGACAGGCAACTCACGCAGACAGTCAGACAGACCGACAGGCAGAGAGACACTTTCAGTCATTTATTCAAAACAAACCGTCAAATACACACACACACACCTACGCACACACAGCATGACTTGACGCATGTATAGTTGTCATAATTTACCTTAACTGTTTTCCACTGCCAAACCGTCGTCGCCCTTTAATTTATATGCACATATTTGTCTCAAGGTCGATTAAATGTACCCAAAAAAAAAAAAACAACAACAAAAAAAAACTTGTCTCCAACAATGATTATAATCATCAGCATAGCAACAATAAAGCGAAATATTTTAAATGCGATTTTGTTTCACATTTTCGTTCATTGAAATTTAAGCAAAAGCCAAGCAACGACAACAGAAGACTTTCACCTTCTTTTTTTGACATTTTTGTTTATCGATTTTATTTGCTTTTCTTTTATTTTGTTTCATTTTTTTTGTACCTTTTGCTTGTATTTAATGTCAAATCTTGTTTGCGACCCAATTTGAGGCCAGCATTTTTCAATCCCACTGTTACGCCTCTCATGCTCTCCTCACACACACACAAGCACTAATAACAATTCGACAATTGTTAGGCTGCTTGACTGCCTCAATGTGAACGTGCTTGACTCAGCGCCGCCTTGCTTGCCTTTGCTTTGCGTGTTGATTGTATTGATTAGAATGCCCAACTTAATTGTAACTATGCAGGTTATTGTTATTGTTGTTGTTGTTGTAGTTGCTGCTGATGCGACATGTTGCTGTTGTTCATTTTGACAATGTTCTTTGTCAACGTGTATTGATTTTCTTTGAATTGTCATAGCATTTGTATTGCTTTGCTTTGCTGAGCTTAGCTGTACTGAACTGAATTGAACTCAATTTTGGCTTAGCTTATTTGCCACACGTACATGATGAGGTGCTTGACCCAGACGAGTCACAATATGTCGGTCGTATACTTAATGCCTTCGCTGACATTTGATTTATGCGTGTGAAATCAGCAAACGTTTAAAGAACACTGCTTGTCCTCAATAGACATGCCCACACGCTGGCAATAGCTATTTAAAAGCTTGTACTCGTTGTCTGAAATTATTGTGAGAAGCAAAAAATTTCCATGCGCTGTTGAGGGGCATCGCTCTGTGTCACAAACAGCGTTGCTTATTGTCTTATTGCAGACATTTTTAAAGGTTAATGCACGAACAGTAACAATGTCACAAAACATGTTTAAATCAAATTTTGAGAAACAATAAAATTAGATATTATTTACGCATTTTTGGTTGAAACTCGTTTGGCTTGAATATCTTCATTAAAACAAACAGTTTCTTATACCAAACTTTTAACCACAACAACTGTTACTTTTTCATCTCTCTCCCTTTCTTTCTCTCTCTCTTTGCCAACCATCCTTCATGTCAATCATTTGTGCCAGCATGATTTAATAAGCATTTCATTTAATTACAATGAAATTTACAACATTCTAAGCCTCAAATAAAACCGCAAACGAATGCACGCTAACTTGTAAGTATGTTTGTGTGCTTAAGGACGCCGAAAATACACACACACGCACAGATACACTCAAGTAAACACAATGGAATAATAAACGAAAAAGTCCTTGCGGCTGAAAAATTCTTACAAAACTTGTACTTGCTTTATGCGTTTCGTTTTCGCATAAAAAAAATGCCACTCTCAACAATTTTTCCTTTGCTCCTTTCACATTTTTCACTTAAATTTTTTTATTTTTTTTTTTTGTTATTCCCTCTCATTTTTGCATCGTCATTTTCGTTTTTCATTTTTTTTTTTTTTGAAATATTACACCATGACGAAGCTAAACGCTTGACTAGCTAAAGCATGCTTATTACCAATGCTTCCTGTTCGAAGGACATTTTTGTTGAATCAACAGACGCAACGCAAAGCATAGCAAGGACGAACATGCGGACTCATTTGCTTCGTTCGTTCGCTCGTTCATTCGTTTGGCTAATTTGCATTTTCATAGTTTCCTTTCGGCGACAAATGCTGTTTTGGCTTTTGCTTCACTTCGCTACGCTTCGTTTTCGCAAGTGGAAAATTATGATCTAATGAGCAGCGTTTTTGTGCCACAGACATAATCGCCATCGTCGTCGTCGTTGCTGTTGCCATCAAAATGACAGTAGCAGCACAATGGCTTTTAATGCTTTGACTGACTTGTTTTTTGATGTGTTTCCTTTGGCGTATTTTATGAACTGTGTAATGTTTGCCCTCAAACTATTTTAGCTCGTGTACTTACTATGTGATAATTGCATGTTGTGGTCTAATTCACTCACCCTCTCACCAACACGCTATGCGTTACGCTTCATTAGTCATGCACACTCATGGCGACCGGAAGTGTTTTACTTCCTGCGTTAAATACTTTATGCTGCGTCGCAGTGCATAAGTATTGAAAATGTTTTGCGAAAATGACCCCACACATGACATTAATGACAACGTCAGCTTCAAGCATAAGAACGACTTTGTCTTTGTCTCTAAATCATTGCAGTGTGTAAAGGATATGCGGTCTGCACCTGTTTGCCGTATATGCAAATGCAGCAAACCAACGAACGAATGAACGAACGAAAATAGTTCGTATCAAATTATTTATGATAATGATCGCATAATCATAATAATAATCACATAATAATAATTTTTCGCTTTATGCGGTTTTTCGTTTACCTTTTTTTCCCCTTCAGTGCGACCTGTGCACTGCCCTACGCCCTTCTCTGCCTTTCTAACGTCTTCTTTTGCTGCTGCTTTTACATGCTTTGGCCAAACGTGTAATGTACGCTAATAAAAATCTATGGCGCAGAGCGTTAACATACACCAATAAACACAACTCAACAGAGCATTACTTTCATGTCCACCCCTCACCCTACCCCTAACGCCCCTTGGCTGCACAAACTTAGTGTTTGCATTAGAATATTAACACGCGCAAAAATTTTCCATGTTTTTTTAACGTTTTTTTCCATTTCTTTCTTTTTGTTTCTTTTTTTTTTTGCATAGTTATAAATGCGCGCAAAAAGAAGAATCACTAAAGCGAAAAAATGGCAACTGCATGAAAATGTTATTAAATTTTATAGCGAAATATTTGCCAAAGTCAATAAAGCAAAGTCAGGCCGGCCCGAAAGACAGGATAGCCGTAAATGTTGCATTTATGTAGATTCACATGAGGAAGCGGAAAGTGATGAAAGCAGCAACAAAAACAACAACAATGTGGACAAAAAAAATATAAATAAAAATGAGAAATGTTAGCTTTATTTTATGCTTAGTTTGAGTATTTATTGAAATGACTGTCTGCCCGTACGAACGAGCGAATGAGCGAACAAACGCCTGACTGCCCCAGCAAATGCGGCCATGAATGTTGCGTTGCTCATACGCCGCGTTGACCGCATTGGCGCGAACAATTTTACATTTCATGCGCTTTTCAATCGCTCATTTCGTTTTTATACACAATTTTTTTTCAACTCCTCTCTCTCTCTCATACACACACTCTTTATGTATGTGTACAAAAGCAAAAATATTTTTGCGGTCATAATAAAGTGAGCTTATTTATGCTTTGCGTGTCTGCAGTGAATTAGTGCCAAAAAAAAGGCAAAAATTTGATTATCTTCAACAGAGTAAAATACAAAAAAAATGCTAAAACTCAAAACTCAAACATAAACTCAAACCGCACCCATGTAAGGCGGCGGCGGGGGCGTTTGCTGTTGGGCGTTGCGACAGCATTTTCGCTGTCATTACATTCATTCATTCATTGGACGTCGACGACAACAACGACGACGACGACGACGGTTTTACGCCCTTATTAAATTGATTTCTTTAATCAATTTGAAATTGATGGATTTTCTTTAATTTAATGTGCACACTTTTTTCGTTCTCTTTCGCACTTTTGGCGCACGCCAGGTGAGCCATGCTCAGCGCCATTTAAGGGTTAATCTAATATGCACAAACACATACAAGTAGAAATGTGAGCTGTGCATTATTTATAAACGACACCTTGAAATGTGATTTATTTGTGTGCGTATTACATGATTTTATTTTTTTTTATTTTTTATATACTTGAACTTTCTTACATATAAAATATTTATGTACATGAACGTCAGGCTAAGGCAAACGTGCCCGAATAGCCTGACTGCCGCTCATTAAGTTGGCAGCCTTGAACAAGTTTTATTAAATAAATAAAATTTCTTCATTAATTTCTATTATTTTTTTTGGTTATTTTGTATTTTAAATAAATATAAAAACAAAGCATTTTCTTTTTACTTTCATTACGCCATAACATTAAAGCGTTTTTCGACATGAAAATAAATTGATTATTATTTGTGCTTAGCGTTCGGAAAATCGCTTTAAGGCACTTGCATGCCACATGACTTGATTGAAAGGCAAATGAAATTCAATCGATAATTCGCTGATTGCAAATCCCTTGACTTGATTCGTTGACAAACTTAATGCCTCATTTTTTTTTTTTTTTTTTGTCGATACTCATGCCAATGCTAATTTAGCAAACCAATTGAATTATCAAATATCAGAAATGCGCAAATTGTCAAAAGCATTTGAAATTTTGCGGCAAAATTAGTTGGCAATTATAGGTAAAATTTCAACGGCTTTTGCTTTAACACAAACACAGCAAAATCTGTTAATTAGATGCGCTTAAGCAATGAAAATCAATCCATTCGTATTATTAGCTGTGATTGGAATTTTGTCACAGACAAAGCCAAAGCCAAAGTGAATCGACGACGATGTAGTATAATGAGCTAAGGCAAGCCAACTAAAAGCAATCCAATTACTCGCATTGCAAACTCAATGACAACTCTACTTTTGTTTTGTTTCGTTTTACTTTTCTTTTTTGTATTTGTTTGTACTCTCATTGCTAATAAGAGCATGCCATAGCGACAATAACAACAGCAACAAACATATGCGTTTCATTGCAGTACGACAACTAATGCCAACACCAAATACTAATCGCCTAATGGTCAGTTGGCAGATAATTACGACGGCTTACGCTTGGTTACTTGTAGGATTACTTCTTGCCAAAGCGAATGTGTGCTCAGTTAGCAAAGGCCAGCAATGAGCTCAGTTCGCTAAATGACCAATGACCAAACAGCAAAGCATTTCTTAACGCCTTTCAACGCTGGCAAATTATAACCAACTCACACACACACACACTCAGCACTTTGAAAGAAGTAAAAAGAAATGAATACAAAAAAAATCGGAAAAAAGAGAAAAAATACGGTAAAAGTAAAGGGTGATAAGCTTGCGAGGCTTGGTTTAAGATTGAAAGCAAGTAAAGAAAAGGAAAGCAAAGCATAAGAGAAAAGACAAGAGACACTGCAAAACATATAAAAGTGATTAAATCCCAGCAACGACCAAGAAGAAGACCACAAGCAGTAGCGAAAAAAGAAGAAGACGGGGTATTAGAAACGTTTTAAGCTTCCGAGATTTAGCGCAACTACAAGATAATTCGAGTTAATTGAATTCTCAAAGCACAAAAAAAAGAAAGGAAAGAAAAAAATACGCTTCAAATGTCTGCGTCTGTCGACAACCGACACACATGTATACTTTACACATACCTTCAGACACATGAATGAACAGTAACAGCTACATACAGATATTTATAGTTTTATCATGAATTGTCAACGCATAAAAGTTATTTTGTCGCTAAATGAGAACGCTAATTAAAGAAGATTTTTGTGGATTAATCACTGAAGTGATGTGTGCTGATTAGTCACGTTTGAAACTAAGAAATACATATATAAAAAATACAGAAAAAAAAAATATCATCGGCTTAGGCGAAAATTTGATACTCTCCAAGTTTCCTTTTGTGAAAAACGCACATACTTCATGACGAAGTAGTAGTACTCAATTGTATGTAAAAGGAAACCGAGAAAATCAGATTGTTTTCTTATCCGCAATAATCTCGTCTCTTTCTCTTGAATATAAGTACTTAAATTATGAAAGCGTTAACTTGAAATTACAACTCACATGTGTCTAAGCTGTTGATTGTTTAAAACTCTTTGCGATTTCAAAGCTTACTGACATAAATCTTAGCAGAAGCTTAGCGAATTTGCTTAGAAACAAGTATTGCGTCAAAAAAGGCAACGATTAAATTATTACAATTTGCTAGTGTATTGAATCATTAATTCAAATCAATTTATCAAATTTACAATAATGAAAATGTATAATTTTTAATCACTTTTATTAACAATTGAAATTAATTAGAATTTTGAATACAATAAAACTGCAGGCGAATTATGTTATTAAATATTAAAATAATTTTAATGAAATTTCATTTGCAAAAGCGAACATTAACAAACCAAATCTGATTTTGTATCATTTTTGACACGTTTTTTTTACGATGGTTGCTCATTAAGGCACACCATTTTTTTCTTTCTTTACATGTGCTATACATGAAAATAATTATTTTCTGTTTTTTTTTTTTTTTTTATGTTTAACATGATTAAAAAAAAAAATTCAAAATGAATACATGAAGCGACAACACGCTAATGACAGCAATTAAAATCACGCATCAAGGACGCGCACAAAGCGCTGACCAAGCGCCGCGGGCTTATAATTTGAATGTGACATGAAAAACAAATGATGGCGCACAATGTTGAGTAAGTTGTATTCACATATTAGAACATTTTTCAAACAAAAAAAAAAAAGGAAACATAAAACAGATATTCAATATGAAATAATTTGAAATTCTTTGCATGTTCAAAATGTTAAAATTATTTCAACTCCATTTTATTTTGTTTTTTATTGCTAAAGCTTAATAATTGCTGTTTTACAAAAAAAAACATTAAATTATGAAGGTTTTAAAACACTAATGACTCGTTTTCATCACAAAACTAAAAATAATAAACAATTGCAATGAAATATTGCAATATTAATGATCAAAAAGATACAAAGCAATCAGAAAATATCAAACACATTAAAATCAATTGAAGTGAAATTCGCTCAATTAAAAACTAAAGGAAAAAAAATAATCACACACACACACACACATAAAAACTGAATATGAAACTGATAAATCATGCAGAAGCACATTTGTTGGCTATAAAATAATATTTTGTATTTAAAAGCACAAAATGGAAAAATAAAGCAAAATAAATAAAAAATCAAAAATGAAATATCAAATGATAATCAAATATATGAAATAAGCATTTTACTTAGAGAGAGAGAGAGAGAGAGAGAGAGAGAGAGAGAGAGAGAGGATACTCACAGCAAAAGCTTTTAAATATTTACAAAAAGAAAAATCTTTGGGCACACAGCAACTTTTGCAAGATATCAACTTAGCGTGAACTCAACTGAACAAATATATGAGTATATCTATATTAAATTAAATAATAATAATAAGAAGAAGACAACTGTACGTATACGTGATGTAATGCATTCGCAAACGAACAAAATTCAGCACAAATTGATTTTAATACTTGACCACAACTTCTCAACGCCAACTTTAGAAATACAAAAAGCAACTTTGCATATGTATGTGTATTTGTGTGTGTGTAGATGTTGTTAAACCACATTGCAACAGTTACTCATAACATTTTTTGGACCAACGGCAACAAAAGTTTTGTTGCGCAGGCAGGCAAGCAAGAAAAAAGGGGAGGCTAACAGGCTGACTGGCGTTTTGGCTGGCAGAGAGTCAAAGAAGCAGTGAGCTGTTTTGTTGTACCGGACTCAGGCTCAGGCTCATATACTACTTCATCATCTTCTGCTTGAAATATTTCTTTAGCAAGCATTTGTCCTGCCCCGCCTGCCTTGCTGCCTTTAAAGCATATTCTCGCTTGCCGCATACGTAGCAAGTATCTTGCCTGCCTGCCTTTGTGGCTGCCACAGAAAATTGTAAAACATGACGCAGCTGCCTCATAGCTTATGGTCATTTACTTTGGTTTTTTGGCCAACAAAGTTGCTGCTGTTTTGCGGTTCAGTTCGGTTCGGATCGCTTCTCTTCTCTGGTGTTTTGTTCTGTTCAGCTCGGGTTTCATGTCCGTCCATCGGCTGCTGCCTTCTGACTTAGCTTTGTGCTATACGCTGTTGCTGCCACTGCCGAATTCCTTGCCCCATCACTCTGTGTATGTGTCTGTGTGTGTGTGTATTTTGGTATTTGTTTCGTGTGCTCATGTTTCCTGTACAATTTCCTCAAAAATTGTAACAAAATGCTAAGCAAATGCATATTTTATGTATATTCATGTATCTTCGCTGCTGTAACTATCTATGTGTATATGTATGTAGGTGTGTTTGTGTATGTGACCGTACGTATTGAGATTAAACTGTGTGAAAACACGAAACATAAGTTTTCGTTACACTCACACACAAAACATAAAGCGAGACAGATCAATGTAAGCCGTTGGTGCGAGCGAGAGCCAAGATGCACCAAAACAGTCAACGCTACGTATGAGTGATGCTCGCAATGCTTTTATTTTTCGTTTTTACTGTTGCCTTCACAAGACTCAACTTACACGGTAAAACTTTTTCTGTTTATTCTTTTCTATTTTTTTTTCTTTTTGTATTTTTTTTTTTTTTTTTATTACAGATAAATTGTAGTAAAAGTTCATTTTATGTTTGTCATAAGTTCGTGATTTTTTTTTCGTTTCTTTTTTATGTCTTTTGTGTTACAATACGAACTCAACAAATAAATATTGACAGCGATTGAACATACAAGTAGAAGACTACAAAAATTGCAATTTTTATTTTTTTCTTGCCACTTTTCTGTTCCTGTCATGTCTTGTGTTGTTTGAAACAACAACAATACTAACAAGAATAATAACTAAGCTTGTATTGAAGCATCAAGCGTAAAAGAAGCAAAAGACAGCAAACTAAGGCAGTGATTGAATTTCTTCTTAGCCTCAAACATATTGTTAATTTAAAGGGCAAACGGTTAAAATGCACAATTTCGATTTGTTGCTTACACACAAACACTCAAACACACCCAGAAACAATTGAACAGCAGAAATAGAAACCGACACAATATGCAATTCATTGTAGCACAATTTCAAAACTTGAACTGTAGTCACAAACAAGAACAACAATACGAAAGTCATTCACTCATTCACTCTCTCAGTCAGTAAGTCAGTCAGTGAGTCAGCCAGTAAGTCAATTACTCAGTCAGTTTTCATAAGAGGAATTCTACGTGTCCGCCGAAAAAAAAAAAAAAATCCAGCATAGCAAAGCAAACTGTACAAAATGAAATAAAAGAAAAGCAAAAAAAAAAAAAAAGAAAAGAAGAGGTGAACGAGTAAAAACATTGTTCGTTGTTGGATGCCTCGGCTGTTGTTACCTTTGGCCGTTGTTGCATACTTTTGTGCGCACAATTTAAGCTTGATGGTTTCGAGTCGAAGTATGAAAACAGTCAATATGATGAAAGTGTGCGTGTGCGATGGTTTTATAACGCTTGGGAAATAATAACGGTAACTGCTGAAACTCGTTGCTCGCATCTCAAACAAGCTGCAACTACTTGAAAGTGGACTTGAAAAAAAGTTTGACCACAAAGCAAAGCCATGTGTAATAAACGTTATTTATGTACGATTGTATTTGTTTGACTTTGTTTTGTTTTTGCTTTTTTTTTACAGTCCTGCTGGCCAAACGAAACAATCAAATAGGCCGCACACATACATGCACATACACACAAGACAATACACGC
This sequence comes from Phortica okadai, assembly GCA_034638295.1. NCBI lineage: Eukaryota > Metazoa > Arthropoda > Insecta > Diptera > Drosophilidae > Phortica > Phortica okadai. The sequence goes on from CM067850.1 coordinate 6,379,369, forward strand.
ACTTTTTGTGCCGCCATGTTTGATTGGCACGTGTAGAACTTTTTCAAGTGCACGCGAAATTGAAAAAGATTTATTGAAGCCGTATTGGATTTCATATGAAATTCCAATGAAATAAAAATATAAATTTTCCACTGAAAGTATCTTATAAAGACAACTTATTTATTGCGTTTCTGAAGTGTTTATTTGATTCTGTGTTTGTGAGTGTGTGTGTGTCGACAAGGACATTATCGCAGACCATTAGAAACGCTCATTTTCACAACTTTGTACAATCGGCACACTAAGTAATTCGCAATGAGTTATTATTATAGCCATAAGTGACTCATTACACTAACAAAAAAAAACCATCAAAATTCGCGCATTGTCACATTTTCAAAGGCAAAGGCAATGTGCAAATGCTGTGCGGAATATTCAAGTGAAATGCAAATTATTGCATAACCAAAATTGTAATTTTCAACAAACTCGTACATCAAGCAAACCAATCCTTTGGCATGAACAACCCGTCCTCCCCGCTTTTGGACAATTATGCAGGTGTCAGAGGAGTAATAAAACGCAACAACAACAAAGAGAAGATTAATTTCCGAAAAACTAAAGTTGCCAGCAGGACCGAAGCAACGAAAACTCATTAGAAATGAACGTAAAAGTTGAGTTGAGCTACGATAAGATGAGTTGAGCTGAACTGAAATGAGTTAAGTTGAGTTGAGTGGCGAAAACAAATGGTTCAGAATGGAAACTAAGAAGTTTAATAGTAGCAGAATCAAAAAAAGAAAGGTGGGAAAAGGAAAAAAAAAAAACAAACAAACGGCACACAGCGAAAGGAAGTAATTGAAGATGCTGCTGCCAACGATGGCGACAACGGAAATGAAAGAAGAAGAAGTAACAGAAGTTGAAAGAAGAAAAATGCCTCAAACACTCAAAAGCGGAAACGCATACAGAAACTATTAGCAAAGCGAGCGCGAACGGTGTGTGTGTGAGCACAAAGTAAATCCAATTGGCATGCAGCAATCGCCATTTATTGAAAACTTTCACCAAATGGGTGTTTTATTATCCAATATAGCTGAGGGGCGGCGGCGTCTGACAAAGTCCTCTTTTCAATACTCTTTCTCCCTCCGTGTGTGTGTGTGAGTACGGAGGCGTGTGCAAATATTGAAAGAAGCGCTGAACGAGCATAGCCAAAAAACGTATAATAAATACGAAAAACTTGAATAAGATTCTTTGCTCAAAATGGTTAACGGTTTTTTCGTTAGTTGTGCCAATACGAAAATATATGAAAAATTGGCACACTTCTTGCTCTTTCGCAAGCTTTGACTTTTTGTTGTTTTTTTTTTTTTTTTTGTGTAGAAGTAAGAGAGCGCAATTGAAAACCAAAGCAAATAAAACGTGTATTTGTGCGAATGCATGACAAAAAGCTTATTGAAAGATTATTCAGCGGCGCCAATGAACAAACGAGCGTCGAACGTTGAGAGACTTCGACAAATGCTGTCAGCAACAACAACAACATCAGCCAAAATTGTCAAAGCGTGCGGGCAGCGAACGTGCCTCAAATGTTGACGAGAACAATGATGATGACGATGATGAGAACGTCGTTTGTCGCCAATATCGAAGAAAAGGAAATAATTAAAAAAGTTCCAATATTAAAACCGAGCAAAGGCAGGCAGCCAAACTGAGCTTTGCCAAATGCCAGCGGCATTTTTTTTTTCTTTTCGTTGCCAGTTTTTTTTAGTTCCCCCCCACCCTTTTTTTTTGTTGTTCTCACTCCTTGTCGCTCACGCTGTGCCGCTTCATTATGCCGTTAGCGTGTGCCACAACCGAAACTCATTTCGTTTACTCACTTAACTTCAAACCGAATTCAGCTGTCATCGTTGCTGGCGTTGGCATTGATTGCTTATCGTATGTGAGTTCATGTGGGAGTTGGTTGACCCATGCCGAAAGTGTTGGTGTCGGCCTCAGCTTCAGTTTATTGCTTCGGCAATACAACAGCTCCTGCAATGGCATATAAAAAGTTTTTACTCATTTTTCGCAAAGTTTTTTTCTATTTTTTTTGGTGTTTTTCTGCTTGCCAAAGCGCACAATATATGAACCGCGTGTGTGTATGTGTGTGTGTGTGAGAGCTTCATATTCATTTACTTTGTTCTTTACTTTTTGTTTAGGCAATATTTATTTGTTTGACTTTTATTGCTGTTGTTGCATATCCTTGTTGATGACGATGATGTTCGTGTATCGTTCATTTGCTGCAACTCAACTCAACTCACTTCAAGTCAACTCAACACATGACGAAACATTACAAATTTTCAACACTTTTTCGTTCACATGTTCATTGTTGTTGATTGGCACGCTTTTTTTTTTTTGTTGTTGATTGTTATTGAATGCATGACTTGATGAATTTATAACAAATCAGCAAAAGAATATAAGAATTATTTGACCAACTCTTAGTGAAAAGTGATGCAAAGAAATGTTTTTGAGCTGGAATGCAATGTCATGTGTGCAAGTTGATAAAATGTCTTAATTAATTGAGTAGTTTGATAGATTGTTTGCTTCGTATTGAATCTTGTGGTAAATATTTTCTTGAATTCTTAGATTGTAGCTAAAACAAAAATACTTAGCAATTAATAGCAAAATTTAAATAATCAATGTCCAAAATTAAGATATTTGTGCGCAGAGATGCTTAACACATAACTAAGGCAAAAAAATAATTATAATTGTACGAAAGAATCTAAAATATTTTTCAGCAATAAATAAATAAATGCGTAAGAAAACATTTTTCAATGAATTTACAGAAGTTTTTAATGCATTCGAAAACACTTAAAAATAATGAAATCGATCAATTTAATTAACCGCAAATAAAGTTTTGCACTTTCCGTTCGCACACAAACACATACACATAAGCTAAATGTGTTTGAGTGCATTTCAAAACTGAAAAAAAAGCAAAACCAAAAACAAGAAATTATTGTGGGCGAAAAAAAAAAAGAAAAAATGTTACACCGAACAGAAACACAAAAAGCATAAAATGTTCATATAAGAACTTGTACGTTGGTCAGCAAGTGTCGGTGGCTGGCGGTGAACGGGGGGGCAACAAACGAGGTTAGAATTCAAGTTTTGAAGTTTTCTCATTTCCATAACTAATGCAAAAATCCAATTTCTTATGCAAACATAAAATTTTCCACTTGTTTTCTGCATATAAAATTCAGGTCAAGCAAACCATAAAATCATTCATCATTTTTATATGTATGGCTGTATGTGTGTGTGTTAGTGTAGTGTGTGTAGCGGAAGAGCTGTAAAAAGGTTTGCATGTACGTGTAGAAATGGTTTTAAATGTATATGAAGCCTACATGTGCCTAAGATTGTTGTAAAAGAGCATGACGAAGGAACGAAAGAAAGAGAGGGCATTTAGAAATATAAAAACAACAAGAATACATAGAAATAATAATAGCTCAAAATACACACAAAACGCACACCTTTGCACACACACACACACGTACGTGAACACACATTTGCATGCATGTGCGTGTTTGTGTTTGTGTGTTGGAAAAGGGATAAGTGTCAAAAGAATTTGACAATGCTCCTATTATTTAACACACACACACACACTCACACATGCATACACAATGAGACACGCACAAAAAAATAGTCCTAAATACTTTTGCAGCCGCTCAGAAGACTCGAACTGGATTTGTTTTAATGCCTTTTGCAAACGTCCTTCGTCTTTCGGCCTTCACAGTTACTCGTCTGTGCTTATCGCCCTCACTGAAGTGGTGGACTTGTGCCCCTCCCCCTCTTTAAAAATGCTTATGGCTTACATGTTGCAGAGCACGCAATTTAAAATTGCTGACCACATTGGATTTTATGCTGCTCCCGTTGCCATTTGCAGCGTTGACTTTGATTTGCCTATGACTTGTCTCGCTCCCACTCATTCCATCTCTCTCAAACTTTAACGTTTAGTCGTTTTTTATTATTATTTTTTTTTTTGGTATTTTGTTGCTGGTTTGCATAAAAATGAAAAGTCGCACATAAATCAACATTTAAAATCGAATTTTTCTATTGCTCCCCTACTACCCACCAAAAGCATCATCCGCATTTGGAAGGACACCCAAATAGAGGCACCGTCACCAACACCATCTTCATCACCGGCAGTGGATTAACATAAATTTATTTCTATACGTTTTTCGAAGACTCTTCCTCTTCACGTTCCCTCTTCACGTCCCTTGGCTAGTGTCTTTATGCTTTGTCGGCTTGTCGCTTGTTTTATTTGCTCGCAATGATATGAGAGATTTTCTTGTTAAGTTTCAAGTAACGAATTCCAATTTTTCTTTTTTTTTTTTGGTTTCATTTCTGTTTTTATACTCTTGCAAGAGTATATTAACTTTGTCGTGAAGTTTGCAACGCAGAGAAGGAGACATCTCCGACTATATAAAGTATATATATTCTTGATCAGCACGACGAGACGAGTTGATATAGCCATGTCCGTCTGTCCGTCTGTCTGTCTGTTTCAATGCGAACTCCTCCCAGAGTTTTAAAGTTAGCAAAAAAATTTAAACGCAGAAAATTTTCTTTTCCTTGCAGGCAGTTTATATGTAGAAACCAGCCTGATCGGAATACTATAGCATATAGCTGCCATAGGAACGATCGGTAAAAAATGAGGTTTTTGCTCAATAAACTCTTTGTTTTTCAAGTTATCGCCCCAATTTTTTGCACAAGAACATCCTGGACGTAAATTAAGACACACTACAAAATTGGTGAAGATCGGATAAATATAGCATATAGCTCCCATAGGAACAATCGGTTAAAAATTCGGTTTTTGTTAGAAAAACTTTTTTGTTCTTAAATATAATCAGATAAAACTTTGCAGTTACGCGTTTTTATAAATCCTTGACCATATTACAAAGTTTCAAAATAATCGGACATAAGGGCGTGGCACCGCCCATATAGAGAAAAACTTAAAAATGTGATTTATCTATAAGCAGACGAGATAGAAAATCGTAAAATGAAGTGTAGAATGATTGCATTGTATTCTTTAAAAAAAGTAGAAAATGGGCGGGGTTACGCCCCTTTATCTTTGTACACTTATAAGATTCTTATTTGCAAAACTATAAAACGGATTTTCCAAAAGCTTGCAAGAGTATATAAGTTTCAGCAAAGCTGAAAATAGCTCCCTTACTGGTTTTTTTTACGGCTTGTGCGTTGTTTATTTCCTGTTTATTCTGTTAAATAGGGATTTACGTTTTTCGTTCTCTTACTGCGCATCCGCACATCTTCCGTACCTTTATTCGCGCTCTGCTCAGGCGGGCAGCGACGTCTGTGTGCTGCTACAGCTTAGGGCTTTTTCATGCTTCAGCTTTGGTTAATAATTTGCGCTCTGGGAGATCACCTGGCTGACTGACCCTTCACCGCTGCTGCCACCACTCGTTTTTTTTTTGTGCCTAACTTTTTAGCTCACATTGTTATAAATTTATGTACTTTTTGTCCTTGCAATGAATTTTATTGTTATTGTTGTTGTTTACTTTAGCTTTCATACATGTATATCTGTGTTAATATGTGTTTTTATAATACTTTATGTGCATTTGTATTAGTGTTTAATAGAAATTCCCAAACGCATTTTTTTCATACTCATATAAATAGACAAAACTTTTACTAGCACAGAAAAACACTATGACAGAGAAAGATGTATTATGAAATGAAAGAGATAGAGAAAGAGAGAGCATAAGATGTAACCGGAAATGCGATTTAAGCGTTTGCGCTGGCGTATGAGTAATTTTTAATTAGTATGCATTTTGGTATGTGTTTTATGTTTAGTTTAAAAAAAAATTATTAATTTTTTAAGTCTCACGGGTGTGTGAGCACTGAAAATGTGCTTTTTTTTCTTCTAATCCAATAAGAAACATTATGAAATTATGAACAGAAGTCTTAAAAAAGATAAAAAAAAGAACAAGCAAAATCAAAATATGTACATCGTAAGGTTACCTATCAAAGCCGGTAGTTATAGCCTGTTGTTTTTAATCATTACAATAAGTAAAGCATAATTGATAAAGGTATTGACATATGTTGCACTTGTAAAATAAGTAATCCTTTAATCCTTGCACGAAAATGCGCGACTAATTGAATTTCATATCGTATGCAAAGACAAACTAAATTAATAATATTAAGAAGCAACAAAAATAAACAAACACGTTCACACACACACATTCAAACAAAGCGCATACTAATTTAATTAATTGTAAATTCATTCGTTTTAACCAAACTAAGAATTTTTATGCACAACTTTTTTCTAATTAAAACGAAATATTGAAAAACAATTTTAGTTTGCATTAAATAAATATATGCAACGAGACATCGACATCGACAAGCGCAGCTTTGCAGCATATTTTCACTGTCAATTATAAATGTTCGCGGCCAAGCGTTGAAAAAAAAAAAATTATAATAAAAAAAATGTTAACAAAAATGCAAAAAAACATTAAAAATTATATAAATTATGATATGAGATAAAAAATAAAAAATGTTATTAAAATAATTTTTTTATTGCATATTTATTTGTTTTTTAATTCAACGACTTGTCGTTAAAATGCAAATATTGAAATATGTAAATTAAAAATTTTATTATTATTAATATTAATATTTGTGATGATTATTATTGCGTAATATGTTTTTTACAATCTCTTTAATTAATAACTGAGCATTGCAAATTTTTATAAGCCTATTGCATATGTGTGTGTGTGCAATGATCATGTATTTGATCGCCACGTGTCGCCATTTTTGTGGCAGTTGCTTGTGAAATATATTATTTTTATTTATTATGTAATTTTATTTTTAGTTCGCAGTGTGGAAATAAAGAAGAACGGCAGAAAGCTTTTAAAAAATAATAACAAACAAATATTATAAACCGGAAATAATAATAAAAACTAAAAAAAAAAACATGCCATCATAATGCAATGCTTTTTAGTGATGAGCAATTGTCGTTGATGTCGTCGTTGTTGTTGCTGTTGTACATGTATGCATTATAATATTGATGTATTCTAGGCACAAAACAACATTTCGCCACAGGCAACAATTGCGGCCGCAGCCGCGCCAGCAAACAATGAGCGGATGTGCGATGCTTTGCGATACTTCCGGTTGCCATATGCATATAAAACATGCGTGCATGCGTGCTTTTGCTTGTGTGTGTGTATGCAATAGAAATGTGGGCAAAGCGAACACATTTGCATAAACAGGTGTTCAATTGGCTGCGCACAAATTTCAAATAAACAAATTTAAATCTAAAATTGTTTTTGTTGGAATAACTATATTTTATAGCTTGAACCTTATGGCACAAGCCATATTCGGTTCATTTGTTCCTCTCCCACTCTTTCTGTGTTAGTGAAGTGCACATAATAGAAGCAACCAACGCTAATAACTAACAGAGAGTGATTTTAATGTTAGTTGCTTGAATTAACGGAATTAACCGTGAGGTATATATTTCCTACTTACGATTCCATTCTCGCAATTCTAAGTAAAACTCTCTCTTGACTGTACAAGGCCCTTCAAAGTAGACTTGACTGCCACTTTTCATAAGTTTCAAGAAGTCTTGCTTAAATTCGACGAATTCATTAAGTAAATGCTGCTTTCTATTCAAAGTCTCTGTCTTGTTCACCTCACCAGCGTTATCACTAAACAGCATTGTTACGTTCCCTAATTAATATTAGCGTTCACACCTTTGGACATGCCACTGGAACACAACATATGACAATGGTGGTCTGTTAGGTGATAACCCATGAGGTTAACAATAAGATATGCCTTCAAACATGTTTCTGACAGTCAGGAACGCGCATGCACAATTAGAGAGATAAGATCGCACGCTATGAGAAGGCCAAAACAACAAGGCAACAGCAACACAAGTGCCATATGTATATGTATGTTTATGAGCAGACTTATACAGACAGGCAGACAGACAGACAGACTATGCAACGATGCCTACTGTGGCGTATGACAATGTGTGTCTGTGTGTATGTGGTTGCATTGCATTTTCGAGTCGTTGCAACATTACTAGTTAAGCTTATTACATTTGCATTTAACCAAAATGCGCAATTTGCTGATTAGCTGTAAATGATATAAACTCCTAACCACCCAACACAAAATTATGGCTGGCAAGGACACGGCAAAATAGGGAAATGCTTCGAAAGCAACGAAAACAACTTATACACAATTTGCTACAGTCAAGTTAAGATTAGCTATGAGCATATTTATGGCCGACTTATTAGTACTTCCGGTCTCTATATGTAATTATAGCATCGACACTGAACGATGCGCCGACTGCGGTCCGAAACTATGTTCGTTGGCGTAAGCGTAAGCGGATTTGCAAGCAGCAGATTGAATATGTAATGCAAACAGACGCGAAATAATGTCAAATTGCAGCGCATGCAATTCTTATATAATAACAAACAGTTGGCACTCGCCAGTGCTTGTGTAATATGGTGGGCGTGTGCTTGCGGTCGGTCGTCTTCATAGCACAAATTTTCACACACACACACACACACACACACACACACACATGTGCTTACTACAAGACAAGTGGCTCTGTGTGTGTGCGTGTGTCATGAAGCAATGCAAGCAAGGATATCATTTCATGACATTATCCGTTTCGCTGATGCAATATCAGCAAACGTTGCTAGAAGATATCGAAAGCAAAACGAAACGAAAATGAAAAAAAATAAAATACAAGCAAAAAACATGAGAAATGTTGAAAAGCGGATTTGCACAGACGACATGAGAGATAAGTGAAAAATGGTGTGCACGAGCGAGCAAGAGGGAAATAACGTTAGAAACAGACTTAGTTGCAATGTAACTCATCTATCTGCCTTGGCTTATATATGTATGTGTGTTTGTGTGTGTTTATATTGAAGGTAAAAATCTGTGTTATGTTACATTTCGGTTGTAGCATTTTGCCTTTATTTACTATCATATGCTCGATCCTTCTCACGCCTCTCCTCTGCTCCGCCTTGCCAACAATGCTTGCCTCGTTCATTCCTTCAATCATTTTAATGCGTCACATATTTTCCAACTTTAGTTTTGCCATCGATTGAATTTCAAATTGCTTTCACTGCCAACGCGCACACACATGTAATATTTATTTGGCTTTTTTTCTCATTTTATTTTTCACATTTTGCAACAAAAATTACACTTTCGCTGATTTGGTCGTCCTTTACGCCCTCGTCATCGCCTCTGCCAGCATCGTCCTTCGACTGCATAATTTTCTAGTTTACAAGCGTGTACGTGCATTTTTCTATGTTTTTCCCACAACTAATACAACTTTTTGCTATTTTTTTTTTTTTTCATACATTTTGATTTAAGTTGTTTTTTTCTCGTCTCGTATTTTTGTGTGCATGTTTTATTCTGTCAACTACATGCGCAATGCTGATATGGCTTTGCTATCAGTTCGCAACGCGGCTTACCGCCAGCCCCGGCCGTCCGTCTGCCAGTCTGTCTGCCTGTCTGTTTCGGTAAACTTTTACAATTTTTCCGTCTTCCTTTTGCAGATCGCACACGCAGCTGCTTAAGTAAATTCCTTGGTGATTTATGTGATCATTTTTCGAATTACATTTTAAATTTGGCTTTTTTCTTACATTTTTGTGCTTTGCTCGCACTTGTGCAGTTGTAAGTGTGTGTGTGCGTGTTTATGTTGGTGTTGCATTTTTATATTCTTTTTTTTTTGGGATTTGCGTTGCAGATACATGTATTGGTATTTGAAATTGTAATTTATTTTCTGCATTCATTATCCTCGGCTGCATTGCGGATTGCGGTGATTTCCTTTCTCACTTTCAAATCGCTTGCTTTCTCTCTTTTTCGTTTTTTCGTGTTAGTTTTTCAATTTTCTGGTGCAACAAAAAATTTGCCATGAGGTAAGCAACCAAAACACTTTCATGTGCTTCGATTGTTTGTGCGTTTCGAACAATTTCGATAGCTTATTAGAGTAAATAATTTGCAAATAAAATAAATTTTTGGGTTATTTAAAGTAGAACTAATCTTTTTTTTTTATAATATAATTTCACATGATTGATGAAAATCAAACAAAAATAACTTGTCTCAACTAACCATTCAAAGACCATTCAGAAGCTTTAATATTATACACATGAAGACGCACACATACATAAGTTTATACTCACATCACTCACTCACATCAATTGAGTCAACGTTGTTTTAACGGAAAACTATTTTTGGCAAAATGACTGACATTTTTCCGCTTGTCAAATGCAAACCGATCAAACTGACATGCAGAAACGGCGGTTTATATTAAAAAATAAAACGTCTTCTGCAAGGAGTCTTGATTGACAGACTAAAACAACAATAACAAACTGCCCAAAGCACATTAACATTTAATGAATGGCCAATGAAATAAAATAAGATTAAAATTTAAATCAATACATTAAAATAAATAGCACACATACTCATCAACGTTCACTAACATGTACGTATATAATTAAATTACACCTTAAGAAAAATTAACCTCAAACGGAATGATTGACACATGTTGACAGAAATAATGTCACAAGAGAATATTCTTCAGCACAAGAGTTCAATATTTTGCAATAATTGTCAATACACATACACACACACACAGACACAGACATGCACATAAACGCCTTGGCAACTAATGAGCCGAAAGCACACAATGATGGTGAATCGAACTGATTCACAGTGAGGGTGAAAACCGCAATCAGTGCGCTTAACCGCTAATTGACATTCTATACCAGCTCAGCATCAATGAGTGGGCGTGCTATTGAACGCCCACTCTGCTATGGGCAATAACAATAACAATAAGCACCTATTTCGAACTGAGAAATGCGCATTGACAACTTGAGCCGCCATGAGTGTAAAATCAAAGATATTTTATTTATTTAACTAAGCGAAAAATGTCTCTCAACTGTTTTTGTTTGCTAAGCAACTAATTTGAGCAACTATTAAATGACTATAAAGTTTTTAACGCCTTATGAAGCTATTAAAGCGGCTTAGACAAAAGCGTGGAAGCAGCAGGAAGCGGAGAGGGAATTTAGAATGTTCAAACCGCAAAAATTTACTCGAGCTGAATTAATAATAAATTTGATTCTCTTGTTGCAAGCCACAAGAATTTCAACTTTTGAAGTTGTTGAAGTCAGAATAACCTCATCGCACAGACAGAGAGAGGGAGAGAGAATGAAAAGAATAAAATAAACGACAAATAGCGACAAGATAAAAGAAAGAGCAGGATAGAGAAGATGCGAGTTAAAAAGCCAAGACTTGAAAATATTATTGAAAATTAATTTAAAAAAAAGATACAAATTAGAAATTGATTTTTGATTAAACCAAACAGTGTTAAATTTGTATAAGCAAGAGGCGTATTTTATATCCGCTTGGCCACACTTGGGTTTAAGCCACAAAATATGCTGCAAATTACAACAAAAACTTGGCAAAGACCAAGTCAGAGCGACAAAGTAAAGCAAGGCCAACGATTAACGAAAAGCAATTGTGGGACAAGGAGAAAGAGAAGGAGAAGGAGAAGAAAAGAAAAACTAAACTATTTGAAAATGTTGCTGTTTTATTAGTTGATATTGAACATTCCAAAGCTCAAGAAAAATGCGCAGCATTTATTAACAAATTAAGCAGCCATTTTATTTCAACATGGAGCCGAAGGACACACACAGAGGCAACATAAAGCACCGGGCATGGGGAATAGTTGTCGCTTGTTGTCGTCGAAAGCGAGTCCAAGGAAATAAATACCGAACATGTGCAAGTCAAGTTGAGACGAGTGGTGTGTCGTTGTGGTAAAAAATTCAATTAAATTTTTTTTTTTTTTCGTTTTTTATTTTTGGCAAAGCTAAACAAAAGACAAATGCTTAGAACGAAGGCAAGAGTCGCTTATAAACGTGCTAATAAATTATGCTTTGACGTTGAATCGCGTGCGCTTTGCTGCTCTGGCTGCCTCTGTCGGACGCCTCAGCCATGCAGAGCATAATGTCTGATAAGATTTTTATTTAAAACGAAAATAAAATTGTTTTATATTTAGTAGCAGAGGCTTTAAGCTAAATTTATTTAGACACAACATTATTTTTTACAGCTTTTGATATTTTGGTTCTCCTCCTCCTCGTCCTGGTCCTTGCCATTGTCGTCTTCATTCACGTTGTTGTCGTGATGCGGCTTTTATCGGAATACTTAATCTGCGTCACGCAGTGCCAGCGATTTTGTCGTTGCAGCATTTTAGGCGTACGCTAAGAAATATGTTGTTTCGAGTGCGATAAACTTTACGAGTCTGTTGTCAACTGTCGTAAAAATCGACGCAGAATACAAAACACAAAACACACACAAAAAAAAAAGCGAAGAAAAAAAGAAGAACGGAATAAAATAAATATTTCGTTGAGGTTAAAATCAGGTGCTACTTTTATATGTACAGAAAACTAAAACTAAATTCAACGCAACGCCTAAAAGTATACAAATGCAAAGTTGCCAATGCGCGCACTTAGCAAAACTCATAAAAATTTCAAGCGCAAATGTTTGCGCTTATGTCAGTTGTTTAGAGTATTGTGGCATTTATATACATACATATAAAATATCTCTTTTTTTGTGGCCGTAACGGTATAGCAAAACCAAGCGGAAACGGAAATAGACAGAACTCACAGCACACATACACATATGTCATATAAAGTGATGTTCAACGGGTGCCTGAGAGAGAAAGAGGGTGGAAAGAATGAGTATGAAACAAAGACCAACATTTGACAATATTTTCTTGTGCTTTGTTAGTGTTGTATTTCCAATGCGCCTGCAAGTCGACTACAACATTTGCTCTGTAGGCAACAGAAGATGACTGATTTTTGCACAATTTTTCTTATTTCCATTTTTTTGCGTCTTTCAACTTTTGCTCACACAATTTGTACATTTATTTTTTCTGAAATTTGTTCTATTTTTTATCTTCTGTCATTTTGTCATATGCTTTGCACTTGTTAAGTGCACTTATGTTGTTCATTTGCGGTCATATTTCACAACAAAAGCAACAGTTGTGAATAAGTGTTTTGTTTTTTATATATATAAATGCCTTTTTTATCTTAATCGTATGTAAGTCTTAGTTACTAAATTTCTCACACATTCATCTATTTTGGCATCATGTTTTTGAGTTTGTGTTTAGAAACATTTGACATTTTTTCGAAACATATTCGAATTTTTCTGTTAACAAAAAAAAAAAAAACAAGTAATAAAAATATTTAAATTATTCTTAACTTGAAAAAACATTAAAGATATGAAACTTAAATTCAGATATTTCTTGCACTTCAATTGTATTTGTTAGATGAAACATAATTCTTTGCAAAATTAAATCATGTAGCATATTAGCATGTATGGAATCTTCAGGTAGTAAACTTCAAAACCCTTCAACATACATTTGAGCTCTACAAAAACTAGTTAGCATAATCAATTAAAGTACTTTGCAAAACTTTCGTTTTGCTGAACAAAGCATTGGCATTTTGTTTTATGTTAATGTACATTGTTGGACAGATTCCGAAAAGTTTGAAGACATAATAGTTTGTTAAACAATCTCAATTTCTCAAAAAAATATTTTAAGTAAAACAGAATTAAATTCTCATCAATCTTGTAATATTCTGCATAAAAGCAACACAAAAACGTTTTCAATAAACTTTTGCACACAAACTCACTCTCTCACATATACGAAGAGTTCATTGATTTACTTTAAGTTTCCAGCGTAATTTAATTTATATTCCTGTCATAAATAATCAATTTAAAGGGAACACAAATTGCATTTGCAACTTACAGCAACGGTTTTTGTTAAAAAAATAATACCCACAAACACACTCACACACAGTCAAAAGGCAAAGAGACTCGATACCGGCAGCCACAGCGCATATGCAGATACAAGCGTACGAAGCTAAGCGCAGCAGATACATTCGTGTTTTGCCAGCGTGCATGCTGTAAAAAAAAAAAAATCTAGTTAGCTTGTGTAGCTGTAAACTTAATTGGTTTATTGTGTTATGCAATTAGGTTGTCATGCGCTTTGGGGCAACTTCACGTTTCAATTCGATTCGATTCATTCCGATTCGCTCCAATTTGAGTCAACTCGACTCTAGTCGAGTTAAGAGTGGTGTCGCATCAATTCGATACAACATGATATAAATTCAGCAAGTGAAACTAATATAATTTCATCATTGGTTTTTGCTATCAAACTGCAGCAGCGCAGCAGCAAAGTATCTTTTCGTTCACGATCGTTTTCAATATTTGCATCGACTAATTGAATTTATTGTCATTGCACTTACACTTATGTTAGATTCTAAACTGAATGAACGTGTCAATCAAAAAGAGATTAAAGAATATATTATATATAATATTTTAAATGCATAAAAAAGGTGCTCTTTAAATTGTAATTAAACCATAGAAAAATAAATGAGCTCACAAGCAAGTTAAAAGTGAAAAGTCCGCAAAGAAAATTATAAAATGACCACAAAATGTTCTGACAGTAATTACCCAACATATACACTCACACATACAACGCTATGTGGGTGTTTTTGTGTATGTGTGTGTGCATTAATGTGTGGGCTTGTGTCATCAACAGTTAACCTTCAACTACAACCGAAAGAAGCACAAAAAAAAGAATAAAAAAGTAAAACAAGCTGAGGCCAACACTTAAATTGGCATTGGCATACATACATGACCACTCACACACACATACACATTCGTACAAATAGGCAAGACCAACAGTTGAATGCATGTAAACGCATACACTGTCATATAATTGTGTGTGTATATGTGTGTGTGGATGTGTGTTGTCGAAGGACATGTCCGGGTCATGCCGAGTCCCTTTGCATTTAAAGTAATTAAAATAGACTTCGGTTGTCGGCGGCTGCCTGCCAGGTACAGAATATTGCACACGTGGGCGTTCTTGCTATGATTTCATGTAATGCTGAGGCCAATTTTCGGTTGCGTAACCATTATACTTGAATGTTTATAATTACAATGTACATACACACATACATATATGACATGCCAAAACAATTTGCATTGCGCATGAGAAAAGCCTTCAGGCCGAATACATGCAAATAAAATGTAAAGAAAATGCTGAAAATTATTATTTTAATTTAATTTTTTTTTTTTTTTTACCACAAAGAAAATGTAAGTCGTTATGGAATGTATGATGGACACTAAATTAAACTGTTATTGCCTTAAAATGCTTCAATTGGCCGCCTCTGCTACATATACCCACATCATCCGTACATATTCCAACCTTACATCAGATAATATTTAAAATACATACAGATGAATGCAAATAAATAACTACACATAAACACAAAAAGATAAATAGACTGGAATTTTATTAGCATGTGCTCTCCAACAATAAGTGTCTAACATAAAACACTTCTGCGTAATTTCACACAATTTACTAAGAAAAATATTTAATGAGCTGTGAGTGTGTGTGTGTGTGTTAGTACATGTGCTTCACTACTTGCATTTTAAGTAAAGTGCTAACAAAGTATTACCTGCAACTTAACTTAGTCTATACTTTACTAACTCTCCCGCTCACTCATTGTCAACTCACATACATATTAAGTAATTTTCTAACCAGTCACAAAAAAACTAAGAATCAAATTAAGCACAAACGCACATACTTGGGCAAACGTTCACTTCACAAAGAAAAATGCCGACAAAGCAAGCGCGTAATCCAATTTGTAATTCAAATTTGATGCTACAGAGTACAAGATACTTTTTGTATGTATTTATGTATGTATGTATGTATGGTGTAGTTTCCTAAGATGTAATACTATTGAGAAGTGGCGAAGAAACGAAGTCTGTTAAGAAGTTGCAGAATGAGTGGGAGTAATGAATGAAGAAGCGCCAACAAAGTAGCACTAAATGAAGTGCATTGCATATAGAAAATTAAAGAATATATTTCAATGTGCAAATCTTATAGCATGCTCTCAGGCGCAGTGAAAAATGAAGACAGTAGCCACCGTGCCGCTAAAACGCTACTGCTGCCGCTGCCACTGTTGCTGTCGCTGATGTTGTCGCTCATTATCATTTCGTCACATTTAAAGAGCTTGGCAAACATTTGCTCTGGCGTCAAATTGAAGCGACAGCGACAACTGGATGAAGACTACAACAAGAATGAAAAGAGATGGACCAATGAATAAACGCATAGAGAAGAGCAGTTGTAGTAGAAGTGGCAAAAGAAGACAGAGAAGGCGAAACAAAACGAGTACAAGTATAATAGAAGCAGTCGCCTAAATGTATGCAACACATAATTACAAAATGTTTGTTATTCTTGTTGCTGTTACGCAGCCACTAAATGTTGAGTGCGGCATGAAGTTGCGTTGCGTTGCGTTACGTTGTGTTGTGTTACGTTGTGTTCTGTCGACGAAGGCATTTCATATAACAAGGCATGAGAGTTAATGTTTTTAACTGTTATCTATGTGCGTGCTTGTGCTTACTTATGTATGTGTGTATGCACGCACTTGTATGTGTTTGCGGTTCGTTGCAAGTGCGAATCCATTAACATTAAGTAGACTTGATGTTTTGTTCAAATTTGTGTACACCAACACACACAAGAACACCTACAAACACACACTTTATTACACTCTCTCTCTCTCTCTCTCTCTTTTACTCTTTTGTCTATCACTCATTTTATCATTCATACATACACTCAGTTGCTTACTAAGCTCGTCAAGTGCGCTTGTTGTGTCATCAAGACTTGTTTTTGCCTTTGTTTGCCATGTTGTTGTAATTTTCAAAGTCAATATTGCATAACAATTGCTGCAAAATTTAACCAACAATTTCTCGTAAGCACTTCAATTGTTCAAGCCTCATTCTGTCTCTCTCATACTTTCAACCAATGGCACACCATTTTATATTACCTACTGATGCACTTGTCAATTGAAAATTAATTATCAACAATCGGCTTATGGTGAACATATGCCTAAGCTCTTTGCCTCGCCTTAGATCCGACCTCAACACTGGCCCAACACACTGTAACTCATCATGTAGTCTTCTCATGGAAATTTCATTAAAATTCACTTATAAAAAGACTCTCAGCCATCACTCATCTTCTGTCAATCCAACTCATTTGCTGCACTAATAACATGCTATATAAATTTATACTCTATACTTTCATGTGTCTGTATGTGTATGTATATATAGCACATTTAATTTGATTTGCCTGTAGGTGTGTCATTGTTTATTGTATCAGTGTGTCTGTGTTTGGCGTTGAAAAGTTTACTACGAAATTTTCAAATTTTGTGACTAAAACCAATATTTCGTATAGCTTATCCACAAAATGCAATTTTAATGACAATATCCGCTTTGAATATGCTCGAAAGGCCACTCAAAAACAGATCATTTAAAACATAATTATAAATGTTTAATTCAACGTTCAAGCACAGTGGTTAAAAATACATTAGCCCAAAAGCATACGTGACAGTCTTACACTCGTATTTGAAATCCAATTGATAATGCTTGATTATTGTACGCTACACGCGAACTCAAATAACATAAGAGTATTTCACTTTAAAAGCATTGAAAAAAAATTTCATAAACTAAATTTATATAATCAAAAAGCTATATTGACTCAGATTACGTTATTGCAAATTTTTGTGAAATATTTTCTTTTGTATTTTTGTTTGTTTGCAAAAAAAAAAAAAAAAATGAGGCACAAAATATAACCACAATACGGTCGAGTGTTCATCAACTGATTATCATTAATACTTATGCAAATTAGCGCACCAATAAACCAATCATTTTGACAACAAAATCACCAACAAAAACAAAAACAACATTAGCATGAAATAGCCAAAAAATTGCACACTCATGAAAGTGACTCCTAATTAATTTATGCACATTATTTGTGGTCGAATTGTAAAATAAAAAAAATAAAAAATGAATTATTGGCAAATAAAAACTAAACTCATGAAACTTTACTAAACAAATGCAAATGAAATGAAAAATTTAATTAAATGATTTTTATCAAATATGCAAAATATGTCGAAGCCAACAAAATAAAAAGATAAATAAATAAATAAATAAAAAAAACAGTTTTATTTGCAACTAAATTAGTTTCAAATCCGCATAAAATTCGTTGCCGACCTCGAGGCGGAAATCAGCTAAAATCGTAAATTAAGCATGATTAAAATGTAACTGATTACTTAGTCGGTAATTTTAGCATAAATAAATAACGAATTGACCTCAAATTGAATGAAATTTATCATAAATGACGCTTTGGCTTCTGGCAAATGAGTTTCGAAATAAAACAAGAAAAACAAAATCTGCATTATAGAGATGAACACTCATAAGCGGCACTATGTATGCTTTACTTATTTAGATGCAAATGTATGAAAAGTGCACAATTTAACAACACTTTCATGCAAACACATACACACACACACAGTGGTAGATATATCAACCAACAGTAGTTGGCAACACGTCAACTAATGTCTGCATGCGCTTTGTTCCCAATGTCCTGACGTCTTGCTGTACATCGATGCTGAGCATGGATGCTGCATGGGAATAAAGCTTATGTTGATGTTTTATTTGCTGCTCTCAAACAAGCACAAAGCAACGGGCAAGACAGATGCAGGCCAAGCCATGTTCTAGAAACCATTTTAATCAACGCATGCAAATTCCTTACTTATCCTGGTCATAGTGCACAAGAGCAAAGCTTCTGTAAGAGAGTTTGTGTGAGTGTGTGCATAAGCGTGCTTAATTACACTTCTTTGCATTTTAGTAGAAAAAGTATCTTTAGACATTTCATTATGTCTTGCCATTGGCTTTTGTTTCATTTATTTCCAACACAACGGACTGACCCATTGAAAATATGTGTTAATGCAGCTTGTCATACAACACAATTTCAATGCAACACTTTCACTGACACTTTCACATTGACTCAATTTAACGCACGTTCTGCCTCACATTTACGTCTCTCTCATATAGTCATCATCAGCAGCATCATTATCACCATTGTCGGCGACACAAATTTGGCATTTTGTACGTTTTCTTTTTATCATTTCATTTTTGTTGATTTTGAACATGTGGGTTGTACTATTTTGTGTGCTCGTCTGTGACAATTACCAACTGCATTTCATCTAAATTCAAGTGCGGTTCACTAACTGTCCAACACTCAACAATCATACTTTTGCACAAAATACTTTGCCTTTTGTCTCTATGTAAGTGTGTGTAAGTTGTGTTTTTCAAATTATGAACAACTGTTTTTCTGATTGTCATACGTAATGTTTAAAGTCTCTAATGTATTTTCACTGCTGACCTTGTTGATTCAGTCGAGAAATGTGGAATTGCAACGGAAAATAGAAATTCTGCTGATAACTACAAAATATTGTACCAAAAACTCTATTCAATCAATTTGTATCTAAATGACCAAACAAGTATATTTTTAAAATGTAATAAGACCCCAGCAGGCGACCCTACATAAGATCAATGAGTAAAATGTAGATAGAGTCGAAAACGGACTCTAAAATTTGCTTTCAATTTCCTTTTTCCTCTTTGTGTGCTGTTCGTTGTCGGTTTAAGCATTGGAGAAAGGTAACTTTGTTCATTCGCGCTTCACTCATAAGCATTTCGCATCGATTTGAGCTTAGAATAATTACTTGTTGTAGTTTTTGCTGACATCATGCAATATTAAATTTTAACACAGCAATCAAATAACACATTAAATAAAAATAAATAATTAGCAACAACAAAATACATTTTGCCAAATGCGAATTAGATGAGCGCTGCAATTTTATTTGAATTACATCGCCGACATTTTGACTTCGCTCATTAACATTTGCCACTGAAATTTGTAACGATGCAATTTTAAATACATTTCGGATTAAAATCAATGCATTTCTATTTATTTTAGTTTTTACAATTATCAAACTTGACTAACAACTGACACGTTGTGGAACACTCATTATTTCATGTATTTTGAATGTGTTTGTTTGTTTGTCAGTTCAAAAAAAAAAAATAAATAGTTCGCGAAAACTCAAAACAAATTATAAGCAAATTTGGCAATTTTATAAACAAATATTGATATAATTTAGCAACGAGAGAAAATAAAAAATAATCATATTGATTTTGCATAATAATTAGTTGCATATAAATTTTCGAAATTTGTATTTTATTTTGTTAGCGAAAATTAGAACATTTTGTGCGACAAGTGAGCGAAAGCACGATGAAGCGCTAATGATCAAAATCGACAATTCGATTTGGAATTTCAATAATTAAGTTTGATTTAAAAGACTGAATTCTGAGCATATATACGAAATATTATGTTCTAATGCTCAATGTTACATATAGCGCAATGCGACATAGGAGTATATGATGTTTAATTGACTCATCCTTACAACAAACTCAAAAATGTTGTGTCTTTTAGGACATCGTTTAATTTTAAAGTTTTTAAAACTAATTTTCAATATTTTGGGTCACACAATTCGCTTGTCTATGCAATGAATCAATGCTCAAATCATTTGCATACAAGTGCCTTTTTAAACATTCAATTGCCGTGAAATACTTAAAGTCATTTCAGCGCTTCAATTGCAACATAAATTATTACAGCAGACTTTGCTTCAATAAACTGCAACAAAAACTACTCAGTGTACAAAAAACGATGGAAAAGAAGATATGCAAAGTCTGCAAAGCTTAGCAAGCGCCCTTGCTTGCTCAGCGTGCTCAAGATTGCTTGATAGCGCGGCTCACCTTGCCTTGGCCAAAAAAGAAGAAGAACAAAAAAAAGTATTCGAAAAGCAAGGCAAACTTTAAACAAGCAAAGCTCAAATTTGTGCACCGTGCTTCAATCTGTCCATATATGTATGCATGTGTATTGGAAAACTGTTCCAAAAATGTTTTATGCCTCATGAAAGTTCACACACACACACATACTTCATGTTATTTCTCGGGTTATAAGTTCCACATGAATTATTTCTGATTTAGCTGAAAAACTGTTAGCAGTTTTGACTTCGGTAAAACAAAAAAAAAAAATTTATAAACGGACAAAAAAAAGCGAAAAAAAAATCTTGCAACAGACAAACCCCAAAAACTCGATTAAAATGCAAAACGTCAACATTTTACATATACTATAGACACACACACACTCACACTCTCATATGCTTGGATATACTCACATGTGCTTATGTAGATACATTCATACGATATAATGCAACTTAAACTTGAATGCATCTGCGTGTGTTTCGGCGTGAGAGCATTTGCGTCTGTGTGTGTTTGTCCTTTTTTTCTATTTTGAGGTTTGCCTAGAATTTTTTGGCACTGGAGTCGACCGCTTTTGAAAGTTGAGTTTGCAAATTTTATTAATATTTCTTTTTTTTTTTGGTATAAATTAATTTTTTGCGTTTTTTTATTACTTCTACAAATTGTGTAAATAACATTTAAATTTGTTCGCCAGAATTTTACATCTTATTTATTTTATTTAATGAATTCTAGCATGCCGACAACAACAATAACAACAATAACAACAACAACAGCAACAACCAAGCAAACAGCCTTCATGAACATGCACGGCGTATACGTAATTTAAAATATGTAACGCTTGGACTTGCCTAAACGCCCACACGCACGCACGCAAGCAAGCAAGCATGTCGGCGAACCAACAAACGGGCACGCATATACATAGACAAATAAATATTCATTACATTCCCATTGAACTTGTCAATATTTATGTTTATTTTCAATTACAAGCATGCACAAATAAATGCAAATAAATAAATGATATTTTCCAGGCCCAAAACCCAAACCTAAACCGAAGCCCAAAGCCGCCACAAACACATGCATACACACATACACAAATAGAGTTGCTTTGAGACATTTGCAGTAATTAAATTGCGTATTTATAACTCTTGGCCAAGCAGCGCCGTTCATGCATGTATCTGTGTGTGTCAAGTAGTGCGAAAAAGGACAAGATAGACAAGTACGAAATCAATGCAAGCGAATTAAATTGAATTGCTTACAGTGACCAGCAAACAAACAAACAAGCAAACATGTAAGCCGACCGACAAAGAATGAAACAAAACTTGAACTGAGCAGAGCAGAGCAGAGCTGAGCTGACGCACTGCAGTGAAATGAACCGAGACCAACACGCTCAAACCAAGACATAAAATTCAATTAACACACACATACAAGCACATGCATGAACAGTGTGTGAATTGATATTAACAATCAAACATACTCACACACACAAACACACACACACATACATGGTAAAGGAGTTGCCAAGACAGAAGTGCCACAAACCGAACTCAATTCAACTCAGCTAAGCTAAGCTCAGCTCAGCTCGAACTCAACTCAACTCAATGCCGCACATAAAAGCAATTGAAAGAACATGAAAAACAATAAAAAGAAATTACTAAGAAACAACAACAACAATAGCAATAGCAAAAGAAATCATTGAATCATTTAATTAGCGTTTAGTTTGCTCGCTCACTCGTTCGTTCATTCGTTCGTTCGCTTGCTTCCTTTGGTGCTTTCGTCCTTTTAGGCTACGTCTTGCCTTCCATCTCATCTCAACTCAATTCAACTCATTTCATGTCATTTCAGCCTTGGTTGCCATAGAAAAACGTTTTCAATTAGTTGCTGACCAATTTGTGCTGGTCAAATCGTATTGTCTGCCATACATTTTCGTCACATTTGTGGCATGGATAATCAACACACACACACACATACCCCCACACAACATATATCCTCATCGAAGTGAGAAAACAATAGCTTACACGAAATTAAATTCGCAATAAGCCAATAAGATGTATGCGATAAATGGCAGTCGGCAAAGATTGTAGTAATGAGGGGCGCTTCTCACATTTTCAGACGTAAATTAATTTTCATGTTATAAAACAAAAACAATAAAATAAAGAAGAAGAAAAATCTTACACAAACTGAAGCAAAATCCCAGCTGAGAAATGCAATTAATGTTTTATATGTCACACACACACATACATTCATACATATAATGTATGTATGCACATTTTTGTTTTCCGCTTCTACTGTTGTACAACACGGCGTATACTTGATTGGCTTATATCTGAAAGTCATTGCTACTGTCGAAGCCAAATCGAACTATGTGAATTCATGGTTTTTCTTTTCCTAAATTCAATCATCAGTACATGTTCATACAATAACAAAATATCACGGCTCTCTGTTGCTGCCACGCTCTCGCCACCGTTGACCGCTAACCAAGCGGCGCTCTTCTAATGAGTAAAATCGTGCACATTTCAAAGCATTGTCATGCAAGTAGCAAGTGGTGAGTAGAACAATGGAGTACATAACAAAAAAAAAAAAAGCACAGAAACTAAAGTAAAAGCATTGTGAAAAAATGAATTTCTCATTTAGTACGGAAACTCATTAATGTTTTGTAGCAAGAAACCAGAGAGAAGAATGAAAAAAAAATCACACACAAAAAAATAACGAACTAAAAGCTTTGCCAAGAAATGCCAGCCAGCAAAAAGAAGAAGGAAATCTCCTTGTGTCAGAGATGTTGGCTTGATGTACAAAAAAAAAAAAAAAAATAATAAAAAAAATAAGAAACAGACAAAAAAGACAACAAAACAAAACTATAAACGAAGCAAAGTAAAACGAGTCGCATTAACTGACTTTTTACAAAGTTCTTGATGTCTCCTCTTACACTCGTTCTATCTCATTTTTTCGCTCTCTCTCTCACTCACTCTTTCTCTCTGTCGGTCTATGTGAACATTGTTAAAACAAAGTAATCAACGCCAGAATTAGCAAGCAAAAACAATTTGTTAAAGTATAAAAAAAAAAAAAAATGAAATTCCGGCACATGAAACGAGAAACGAGCACAAAACGTTTGCTGGGCTTGAGCAAATTACTTGTAAAGTGAGCGTGCATTTATTGTTCAAACAGTTGTTCTTTTTCGGAATTCGGTTTTTGGTTGTCAAATGAAGAAATTCTTTTCAACTCAGAAACCCTTCAATGCTGAATAATTTTTTTTTTTTTGTTTTGTATTTTGACCAGAAATTGCAAAATTCATTTGCATTGCATTTACGTAAAATTGAAACAGTTTTCTTTAAGCTGGTAGAATAGATGTATTTTCCTTAAAACATTAATAAAGTTATTTAAGAACATGTAATTTCGAAAACAAAATCGCCCACAATTCAAACGAAAGCAATGCAAAGATAAATCATTCTTTGTTGCTCAAACATTTCAAGCATAATTACCTCACCAAAAATAAAAGTAAATCACTTGCTTTGCCAACCGCTGAGGACCAACTTTTATCTATGCTTATAGGCGGCCAACGTGTGTATTTATATACTTAATTGTTGTAGGTGACAGCGCATAGCAGCTGGCATGTCTAAGAAGTCCCACGCAATGGTCGAAAACTTGGTCTCAACTTTAAAGGTTCAAAGCAAGCATTAGTGAAGCTTCATGTTCGAATGAACAAAGGAACGATTAAATAAAGTATACTTTATAATTGCTTTAGCTAATGAAATAGAAATGACTTATGCACATTGAAGTAACACCAACGCATTTCTGAGAAATTATGATAAGGAGAACATTTCTTGAAATCAATAAAAAAAAGCAGCAAATAAATGTTGCTGAAATTAGACGCCCACAAGGATTAAAGCTGATGAAGGAAAGTGAAATCGTTCCAAATACAATTTCAAGTGCAGCAGGCCACAAAATCTAATAAACATACACACACACACCCACACACAGAGACACATAATGGCAAATGGAAAGAATGTGTTAACCAACTTTGACTGGCGCTGGTGGTGCAGCTGCCGTTGGCGCTGCTAAGCACTTAATAAGTGAAGCATCTAATGAAAGGACCTTGTTACGCCAGCACTTAATTTATTGCAAAGTGTATGTGAGTGTATGTCTGTGTGTGTGTGCAAGCACTGTGAGTGTTAAAGAGAATAGTTAAACGCATAAAAGCTGTCATAGACATATTTCCATATATGTGCGTTTACACTCACACATACAGACAAACACAATGATGTGTGCTGCTTTCACTTTTACATAAATAGAATTCACTCTGTTCGTCCGAAACTCATAACAAAGTTTTAAATGAATGAATATACATACATGAATATGCATGTTCACATCTGCTTGATTTTATTGCGTTTGTTATGCAACTCAAATGTTACATTTTGCTTATCATGTTGTTGTTGTTGTCCTTACTGTTACTGTAATTGGTGTATGAGTAAATGATGGAATTTTTGCCTTGATGCTCATGCATGTTACACACTATTAAATGTAATTATCAAATTGCATACGTGGTACACATACATAGAAGCTATACATACACATACATAAAATACATCACTCAAACAAGTGCAGTAAAACTTTTAGCTCAGCTGAACGTGTATGAAAAAGTTTAAACAAAAAAAAAATATGTATTAAATAAAAATAGAAGTTAACTTTAGCTATGTCGAAAGTTTTACACTCTTAACAAAGAATTTCTTATGTCAAATAACTAAACTTGAACCACAACCTATGTAAGAGACTACTTTCTTCAAAAAAAAAATGTCATTTCATCTGTATAATGAAGTTATGTAAGAATTTACAATCAATACGAAAATTCTGATGACATACATTTAATCGATCTAACTTGTAATGTCTCTATCGACTTATCCTTATAAGTTTTAAAAAAATATCTCGTACACTGTGTAACAAACTTGACCACAATTTAACTATCATGCACAGAAATGTAGCGTGTACAAATTGTTCAACTTTCAAGGGCCAACACTGCGTATGAGTAATTTTTATTAAAGAAGCATATTCAATTAGTTCAAAATATTCGAATAAATGCATATATTTTACTTAGTTTTTTTTTTTGTTTTTATCAATTTGTGTGGTATAACAACTGAAAAAAAAGAAAGTTAAATTGAAATCCGGATTTGTGATGCGTTGATGTGAAATTTATATTAGAAACAGCAATAAATTCAAATAGCGTTAATTAAATTCTATGTGAAAATGCTGCAGAAAATGAAATGATTATTCTTCATAGATATGGTTACTCTTAAAATGAAGTGAGCTGTAAACTTTATTCAATTGCATCAATGATGGAAAAATGTAAAAATATAAAAATTTCAAACAACAATCCTTTAATCTACTTGCGTTGCGCTGAAATGATTGCCAAACGCCAAACCCAAATTACTACTAAACGATTTCAACTCTTGCCGCTCATTGCGTGCCCTAATCGCATTGCCAATCGTATAAATCTCGGCATGCTTGATTTTATTTGCAAATTTCCGCGCATTTTTTTGTACAAAATTTGACAATTTCTGTCTCTGTTTTCGGTTTATTGAAGCAATATCCTTTATTATGCTAGCGCAGCTTCCCCCAATTTGAGTCCTGCACAACAGAGCACAATACAAACATTGTTCACTAACGAAATTGTTTACTTCTTGTTACTTTTTTTCATCTATTTTTTTTTTTTTATTATTTGAAAATACAGGAAATTCACGGAAAAATCAAAGTACTCAATATAATTTAAGACTTTGATCTGTCATGCACCCCACTGTGGCTGGATTGCACCTTCTCCTGCTTGAAGTAATATTACTGCCAACGAAAGAACTAAGCTCTTGCACACAGCTACTTTTCTAGTTTTACTCAATTTCCTTTTGCCAACAACAACGACAACAACGACAACAACAATAATAAACAATAGCAAAATAAATGAAAGTAAAGGAACATGAAAATTTTTGCAACATTGTCATAAGTAAATTGTATTTACAAGTATACCTCAAAATATACACACACACTCATACACACACACACACAAGCAAAGAATAAAAAGGCATCACTTGTATTTGATTCGCAGCCCATTTGCTCAGCTCTACGCGTGTGTGTGTGAGTAACTTCACCTGCTGTAGCAGTCATCACATCATCATCGTCATCATCATCATCATCTCCGTCGCGTCGTCGTTGTAGTCATCATCATCAACGTAGATTTTGATGTTACTGTAACATTTACCTTTACCGTTGTCCTTTAGCGTTCTCCTTTGCATTGTAAATCATCTTGTATTGCAGATTTTGATTTATCACCAATTTTCCCCCAAGCACATGCTTTGATTGTACTCTCGTAAGCATGTATGTATGTATCTACGTTCTGCTATGAGCTAAGTTCAAAAAACCAATTTTGAAGTCAAATGTTGGGCGGATAATAATGTTGCAGACTACAAAATAACACGCAGCACGCTGGGCGGGCAGACTGACGTAGTGAGTGCACAAGTCGGCAGTAGAGCAGCACCTGAAGAGCGTTTGCTGCCATTAGTTGTTGCCAACACGTAGCAAATGAACTGTTTTTATGCCAAAAGCAAGCAAAAACATCAGAACAGAAAAAAAAGCAAAGCCAAAGCAAACAGTAAGTGCAAAAAATCGAAGTGTTTCAAGCAGCAGTAAAATGTTGTAAATTTTACTCTGATTTGATATATTAACATGTTATTAGTGCTGCTACCTACTTGAACCTAAGTAAGGTTAGCAAGCTACTTTGCTAGAACATTGTACGTTGGGGGAATATTACGCTGGGTGAGCAACATATTTTGTAAAGATTGCCGTTAGTAACTGTAGTTTTAAAGCGATTGCTGTAATTTTATGGGTGCAAAACATTCAAGAGATTTATGGGCAAACAACTTTAGGAAAATCGAATGCAAAATGTGTGTGTAAAAATTGCAATATAGAAATATTTGCTTCTGCTAAGATCAACACTGAGAAAAACTACACGCTTTAAAAAAATTAAAGTCTGTTTTCAGGCAGCTGTTTTGAATAAAAAAGAAACTATAAAGTTAGAACAATTGATTTTATGATGTTTAGTAAATTTAACATAAATAAAAAAAAAACATTTCTTGTTGCTAAGAAAAAGACGAAAAGAAATTACTTGCTTTAAAAAAAATTTGAAGTATACTTATAGGCAGCCCTTTTTATTTAATTCAAAAACTGAACAATTGCTTTGGATTTATATTTTTTTAATATTTTTTCTCTATACTCATATCAATGAGCTTTCCATAGCAAGCCAAAGCCGCAACCGTCGCATTACACAAATGCCTTTTCGTAGAAACTTTTACGCAGTCAAGGAGTCATTTTCATAACCAAAGTATTGGCAAGTTAATAAATAATGTCAACATTTTCCCAGAATTCCAACAAATAAAAGCAACAAAAAGGACAAAAAAAAAAAAAAAAAACACGAAGAAGAAGAAAAATCCGAGCAAGCAATCTACTAAATTATGCGTTGCTGGTCAATTTAAACGAAATTGGATTCTGTCAATTTTTGCAGAGGAAAACAAATTGACTGACTGAGTGTATGAGTGAGTGAGCGTGCAAACGTGGCGGTGGCGTATGTATGAAGAAAAGTACAAACCCAAAGCAGAAAAGTGTCAAACCGGCGACGGCAACAGCAAAAGCAACAGCAACGGCAATGGCATTGTCAGCGGCATTGGCAGCAATGAAGTGACACAAATTTTTATTACCATTCAGAGTTGAGTTGAGTATGTGTCAAGCAAGGCAGAGCAGAGGAATGCAGAGGAGAAGCATAGCAAGGACACAAACACAGCCATGTGTAGTGTCGTGTTGATAAATAACAGTAAGACGAATCGAAGCGGCATGTTCATCTACTTATGCTGACATGTGGCACACGCCTGTCAAATCCTTTTTGCAATGATTGTGCAAACTTGAATGATAATCACTGAGTGAGTGAGTGGGTGAGTGAGTGAAGGAGTAAAAGTGTGCTTTTCATCTTAAGTGTGTTGCATATCAGTGCCACTTATATATTGAGTGGCAAATGTAATTTACGCTTTTAGTTAACTGTACTCTTGATTTGATTTACTCAAGCAACTTTTAAGGCAACATAAACCAAATCAATTAAAAGTCATTAAATTTTTCCGCCATCAAAGTGGGATGGAAGATGATACGCAACAATCAAAGTGACTTCCTGAAGAGCTCAGGCGTTCCGGCGCGTGGAAATGTGAAACCATTGAGGCAAGCCATGCTTTATACTACAATTAATTTTTCATTTATTAAGTAGACGAAGCAGCTAAAAGCTGACAGAGCCAACCAACGAACCAACATTCAAAATAATGATGATAATAATGATAATGTTGTTGTTGAAGAATTCCTAATTTTTGTACGTTCATTCACTCACTCATTCATTCACTCAACCACCCACTCACTTACTCATTAAGTTAGTCAATCGCTCACTCACTCACTCACTCAGTCATTCGCTCGATGAATTGTTCAAACATTGGAAGACAGTCAGGCAGTAAGCAGCCAAGTCAGTCAGGCCACAATAGACGGGAAATTCTTTTCTCAATTACTCATAATTCACTTAAGATGCTTCGATGTCAGATCAAAGCAATGTCGAGACTCAAGTCGTTCGGTTTTGATGTTGGCAACCAATGTGGGCGGTTTTAGGGCGGCAAAGCATTTTTCAAAATGTTATATAATTACATAATGGACTTATTAATTATACGCTACACGACGTTCATGGCAATGATGATGGCCGTAAAAGTCAACGGATATGACAACAATTATTAACTGATTTCTGTGATTTGGTGAAGAAATTCACTTTTGACATTTCTCATTGTATCTTTCGTAGAGAAAACTTTAACAAATACGAGTTGACTTGACCAACAAAACATCAAATGAAATCGAAGATTTTCTTCTTTAATTAGTTTTTTTATATTGAACTATAAATTCACAGAATAAACACTCAAGTCAAATAAAATCGCCGTCATTGATCATTTGAATAGAGAAAATTTATTCGTTTGAGTTATTAGAAAAATGAAAGTAAAAGTGATCATGAAAAATGTCATAAGCTGTGTCCGCCTTGATTTATGCATCAAAATTTTGTCATAAATCACTGGCAATGCGCAATGAAATGCTGCAACGAAACCAATCATTGTCCTTGCGGTGCGTTAAGTCACCGAAGCGCACAGGGTCGGCATTTGACAAACGACGTCAAGCCACTAATAACAGTTTCGAAGTGCTGTCAATGCTAAATTCAACATGGCGGTAGATGGCGCAGCACAATTTCTTCATACATCGTTGGCTTATTCATGCTGCATGTAAGAGCGCTTGTTTGCCCGCTGCGAAAGGACTTCAATCATTTGTGGCTCAGTTGCCCAGTTGTAAATCAGGATGTGCGCACAATGTTTTCAAGTTTGGCTTGCTGTCGTATGAGCCCAAAGAAAGCGCGTCGGTGTTTTGTTTCTCTATGTGTGTGTGTGAGCCAAACAAGTCATTCTAGTTGTGCCAAGCAGCATGGAGCGGACAAACGAGCAATGAGTATTTATGTGCATAAAATTGACGACAGCTTGTATGCGTTCGACTTGCGACGCTTTCATGTGTACGCCGTCGTCGTCATCATCATCATTGTCATCATCGTCATCGTTGCTCTTGTTCACTTTTTTCTTTTTGGTTCGGTTGTTTGGTCTTTTGCGCTCATAGCAATCAACAACTTCGTTGTTGTCAAGTTTTTGTCGCCGTTGGCATACAAATTTTGTCTCATGAAAAATTTAAAGTTTGTTTTTCTTTCCCGTTGTCTCTTTTACGCAATACTTTTTTGTTGTGTTGTATTGTGTTTGTGTTGTGCGTTGGCGCAGTTTAATTTGATGAATGCATTTCACACTGAGCCCAACGATGACATAAAGCACTGTTCTGTAACCACAAAATACATTTCAATTAATTTCATTGCAATGTCGGCCTTTACAGCTTACCACAACGCAACGCAAAATTGAGGCTAATCCAAGTCAAGCTGCCACTCCAATGACAACCCACAAATACTGCAAATACACTCACATACATATATATGAGTATATATTCATTCACATTGCAAGTAATACTCGCAATGCTTTTACTCTTTTGAAGGATTTTTTTCATTTTATTTTTTTTTTCTGTGTGCGCTTCGTTGTAACATTCCATTGAATCAGTGACATTGACTGATAAGTGCTTGGATCAAATTGATATTTAGTTATAATTCAACAGCATACACTTCACTGACATTGGCTGTGCAGCATCAGCAGCAGCAACAGCACCCGTAGTCCCAAGGACGGCAAGGATTAAGCGCAACGCTTTGATGTATTTTAATGCCACGGCCAAGCCAACCGAGCAACAACATTGTAAAAGTTGCCATTTGAAATTGCGTTGAAACCACAAGTCGAATTTAAGGTTCAACTAATGCACGCTGTCTTGACACGACTTCGCTACGCTTGACTTGCATTGACTTCACTTAAGTTGACTTGGCTTGATTGAAGGACATAATAGACACGCTGCTTTTAAGTTGCGGTTACGTAATACGCGCTGCTGAGTTCGCCACATGTTCAACTTTTGCACATTTGCGCTATTCGAATCACTTTCCCAGAGAAACAGTTACAAATATTACTCTCTCTCCCACTCATTTTCATAGACTTGATTTAAAAAAGCAGAGAAGCTTTAAATACACAAACGTTGAATGTTATAATGTGTTGCTAACAAACATAATGCAATATAAGAGCTAGTAAACTTTAAAATTTTATTTAACAAACATTTCAATATAACATTTTTTACAGCCTTCAATAAAACTAATCACACACTCAATACACAGCTTAATGCTCTGTTTAAGACAGCCTCGTCAATCAGAGACTTCGTCAATCATTCAGTCAGTCAATCATCTCCATTTATTGCGTAAATATTCGTACACACAGACTGGCAACGCAAACATAGTTCAGTTCGACTTGACGAGGGACCAAAACGTAATTCGAATACAAAATATAATACAAAAAAAAATAAAAAAATACAAAAAAAAAGGAAAAGGGTTTCATTTACGCTTGCTTAGATTCGTTTTAGGAAAAAAAAAAAACAAAACTTACTGCTAAATCCAGCATAAAAATCAACTGGTAAATTTTTTATGAGGGCAACCCAAGTATAAAAATAACAAAAACATCAACAGCAAAATGACGAAAACTGAAAGGGTAAAATGGCACGTAAAACAAAAATCGCATACTACAAAAATATTACCAAAAACAAATAAATGTAAAAAAATGCCAAATAAAAATATACCATTTTAGTGTATGCAAGCAGCTTAGCCATTGATTATGGCATTAAAATAGCATGAAGCATAGCAAAAGAGCAAAAGGTAAATGCGTCAAAGGGAGCGAGAAAGAGAGGTACTTAGAGAGAGAGAAATATAGAAAACAAAATTAAATAAACCAACACATTTTATGTATTTTAATTTGTTGCTTTACAATTATTTATATAAGAATTTTCTAAATGCAAATGTGTTGATAAAAATCCAACAACAACATCAACACATCAGTACTGAACAGAAGTGCAGGACGACAACTACAACAAGAATAACAACAACTACACCAACGCGTCGCTTGCACACAACTCGAGGCTAAATTTTCAATTTTCCTTTTGCATCCGCTTTTTTTTCACTCTCTCTCTCTGTACAGTTGAGCGATGTTCTTGTTGTTTTTGTTTTTATACTCTTCACGCAGTGAAATGTATTATGACTTTGTCATGACATTTGTAACACTCAGAAGGTGATATCCTGAACCTTATAAAGTACACGCAATATTTGAGCTAGCGTTTTTAAACTCAGCAGAAGCTTAATTTTTATCCGATATGACACAATATGGTTGAACTACTGGAACTGGGAACAAAAGAAGAAGAAAAAAAATAAAGAAAATTTAAGTCGTTGTATTAAAAACTATTCTTCTTTTTTAAGATCTAAATTCAAAAAGTAATCTTCTTAAGCACCTACACTGGATATAAAGAAGTACCATCAAGGGCCGACCTCTATAAGGGATATCTTTTATAAAGAGATCTTGAAAAGTTGTAAATTCTTGAATGAATAACTTTCCTTTGGTTTTCAAGCTATTATTTATGGTATGTTGTTTTTATAAAACAATAGGCATGGTACCGCCCACTTACAGCCACTATAGGGCTTAAAGAGTATCCCATTTTCGACTAGACCAAAGATAACTTCTTACTTGTTTCAATTTCACACTCTGCGCAGCAACCCACTAACAACAACAACAACAACAACGATGAGCACGACCATGATAATTGTGTTGATGATAATGCTGTTCATCATGATGATGACGATGCTGCCTTCTCACAACGATTATAACTGTCCTAGTTAGTCGCATAGCAGACTTAGCTGCACTTGTAGTTTTTGTTGTTGTTGCTCTTGTTGTTATTATTACTGCTGCCGCTGTTGTTAGTGGTGCATTTGTTTGCGTTTTTTCCAGCGTTTTGACTGCGTTTACACGCTCAATGCAGCCACCGTCGTCACTCACGTCCTTCGTCCTTCTTCGCTGTCGCCTATGCAATTGCCTCTCTGAACGCATCCACCGCAAATGTGCCACCAACAGCATAAGCACAAGCACAACCGCCACCTGCCGTCGCCACCCCCCCCCCCCCCCCCCCCCCCCCCCCCCCCCCCGTCACAGTTGGCCACTCAGCTGCAGCTTGCACTTGTTAGCCAAGAAGTGTGCGACCTTGTTGTTACTATTTAAGCCGCCCGATTGCCACAACTGACAGTGCCAGAATCCGTGCTGTGCCGTGCCGAGTCGAGCCGTGCCATTGCCGGTTGCCAGTGCGGCTGTCATGCACAGTTGTTTCTCATCGTGGCTGCTGCTGCTGTTATTGTTGCTGCTGTTGTTGTTGTTGGTGTTTTTATTTGTCATCAACATTGTGTTTGTTGTTGTAGTTGGCAACGCTTGCGGCCAAAACAAGTGCATCCGTTGTCATTGCGCTGACGTTGACTTTTCTTATTTTGTTTTTTTTTTTCTTTTTTTTGCTGCTGCTGTTACTGCAATCTCTGTTGCTGTTGTTGTTGTTCTTGTTGTTATTATTGTTGGTTGCTTGTTGCTGTCATTCCGTTGTCTTTGTTCTGTTTGTCTGTCTGTCTGTCTGCCTGTCTGTCTGTCGTTCATCGTCGCCTGCCGCTGCAATGCAATGCGGCAAACAACATGACATTGAACAAGTTGTCAGCGACAAGCGTTGAGTAGCTTCTGATTTTTACTCTCCATCTCACTCTTACTGCTGCTACTACAGAGTTACTTAACGCAGGCGGATATACAAATGTATTCAAGTGTTCACTTTCGTGGGTATTTAAGCCAAGGACATTACTACCTCTTTTTCATAACAAATAATCTTAATTCCTTCGCTTTGAACATAATTAATTATGTCGGCTTAGTTGTTTGCGCTTAAATGCCTGCACTAAGCCTAACACCAACACCAACACCAACAACAACAGCAACATCTAAATTAACAAAGGCAACGGCAGCATAATTAGTAAATTGCAAGATTTTTATTTTATTTTTAAAACCCTTTTTGTTTTTGTTTTCGTTTTTTATTTTCGTCTTTGTGTTTAAAACGCAGCAACGTTTAAAGCCAAAAGCCACCACAAATTAACATCAGCGCAAAATCCCTTTTAGTGAATTTCAACGTGAAAAGTTCATTAAACGAATCGACGCGAAGTACATGCACACACACACACAAGCTACAGCGGCAGACATAAAAAAAAAAAACTGAAATAAAATAGTTTCTATAAAAGAGTTTTGATAAGTCAAACAAGCGGCCAACAAGCAAAGGGTGCGTGAAGTGAGAGGGCCGGCCAACGCGCCAACATTGAAAGGATTAAGGTGCATAAATATTTAAAAAAAAAGAAAACATGAACAAAAAAAAACAAATCAAAAAAACAAGCGCTGACCACGAATATCAGAAAAGTTCATGGATACTCATGACGTTGCTTCGATTTGTCTGTGTTGCGTAGTGTAGCGTAGTGTAATGTAGTGTAGTGATGTGTAACGCAGTTCAGCACTCTTCGATTGAAGTGGCAATCAATGTGGTATTTTTTTAAAAGAGACAGAGAGATATTGAAGTGATTAGTTTGTTGGATTGAACGCTTTCAAAGGCTTCGTGCGCTAAATTGCTCTCTATGCTTAATGTGGAGAAACGAGAATTGCAAGAGGTCAACAAACTTGTCATTCCTCAGTCGTTATACATGTTATAACAGATGATTGCAACTTGTCTGACCTTAAAGTGAAATACTTTATATATTACAATTTTATACACCACTTTAAGGTCAGACAACATACAATTTCGTTTTTATAACAAAGGTTTAACATGACCCAAAAAAAAAAAGGAAAAAATATAAAATTGTCAAAGACTCAAAGACAAAATATTGACTGCAAAGCTTTAACAATTGTTTGCTGACTATAATTAGGATTTAGCATATTTTACGATCTCACAAAAAGAAACACAACAAAACAAAATATGCCAAATTAAATTCAAGCACAGTCAAACAATATAAAGCACAAAAACAAAAAAAAAAAAAACAGAACGTCGGGCAAACGAACTAAACTGACCTGAGCAGCGAAGAGCAGAAACAGATAAAAACTAAAAATTTATAAACAAGTTCATGCAAATGAAGCGAGCAAAGCAAAGGAAAAACTCACACAGAACAAAAAATAACAAAAATATAACAAAAAAGAAAGACAAAATGTTTTGCTACGAAATTGGTAAAAAGTCAAAATGAAAATTGTAAATAACCAAACTTTATGGCAAGCAAAAAATTACTTAAATACACAAAAACGGTCGTGGCAATAAATGTGCAAAAAAAAAAAATATGTATATGAAGATAAAACAAAAAAATCGCACAATAACATAAGCAACAGAAAAAAAATCACATTTTACAACGCTTGAAGAAAACTGCACACAAAGCAGTGAATCGAAAGTGTAAAGAGCAAAAAAAAAAAAAAAAAATGCTAAAAAAAAAAACAGAAGAGGGTAAAAAAATAGGGGGAAAAATTGATTGAGCAAATATTTGAACGCCTAATGAAGAAGACGACAGTGAGCGAACGAACGAACGAATGAATGAATGAACGAACGAACCAACGAATAAGGCTTTAATGCTGAAGGACATACAAAAAAAAAAGAAAAAAAAAATAGAATGAAACAAATGCAAAGAAAACGAAACAAAAAGTTAACAAATATTTCATTGCTATTTGCGTTATTAGTGAATTTGAATTGTTAAGTGAAGCAAAGTTTAGAAAAACGAAAATAAAAGTAGGAAACAAACTATTTTACAATTGCAATTTATTGTTAATATTACGCATACGCCATATGTGTCGGCTGTCAACGGTGCGTATAAGTGTTGCAGTGCAAATGCAAAAGACAACAATAACAAATTGTCGTTTTTTTTTTTAATTGCCGTCAACCATGCAATTGTCATATAAATTCAACGTGTAACTCAACGCGCTCACACACGCACACACACACACATCAATTTGAATAGAGTCACATGCATAGGCAGCGCCGGAAGTGCAAACATGAAGCGTGTTCAATGCTTAAAGTCGAACTATAGTTTTAAACAAAAAAAAAAAAAAACACAATTCAAGGGAGACAGAGATGGAAAGAGAGTGTAAAAAAAAGAAAAAGAGCGAAAGAGAGAGCCTTATGTGTGTAAACGACGATTTTATCACTTCCTGTTAGTTTGTTTATTTGTTATTTTTGCTGTTGTTGTTGTTGTTACTGTTGTTTTTACATTGCACAAATCCAAAGCGGAAATAGTAAAATATGCGTAACAAACTAAACAACAACAACAACAAAAACCAAATAATAAACAAGTAAACAAACAAGCAAACAACAATAACAACAACAATGAACTTTACGTTACTCACAAATTGTATTGTTACTTTATGCACATTTGTTTGTGTGTGTGTGTGCTTGCATGTGTGTGTGTGTTTGGTTGTTTGTCTTCCTCTCTGCACTTCATCACATATTCACAGCGCATTTAATGGCGCGCTTCCGTTATTGCGGCTTATTTTCTTTGTTTTTCACTCTGCTCGCTGTGTTTTTGCACTTACGTACTTAAATATAATATAAGCAAATAACACAAACAACAAAAACAAACTTTCTGTTAATTTTCAGCTGTTTACGTCGCCTTTTAATGCATTTATTACCACATAATATGAAAGGGTGTTTTTTATTTTATTTTATTTTTTTTACTTAAGTCGTTTTAATTTCATTAATTCATATTAAATTTTTTACGGTTTGACCGCAAAAATTTGGTTTTCATTACAAAAAAAAAATAAAAAAATAAAAAACAAAAAAATATCTTCCAGTAAGCTGGCAAAGCAATGTGAAGTGACAGTCATCTTGCTAATCAGGCAGCATATGATACTTGCGTTTTTTGTAATTAAGGGGTGTGCCAAAAAAAGCAAAGCAAAAAAATATTTTGATATAAGCCGATGCGGATAAGTAGATTCAACGTAGAAAAACTATAGGTTGTAGAGGATAGTGCAGTCATAACTTAAATTCAAGAACAAAATTCGGATGCTAGATTGCCGCATGTTCTTTGTGATTCTTTATGGCATATTATGTAGAATTGTAATCTTGCGTATCACTTGGGCCACCCTTATGTGTGTTTGTGTGTATAAGCCATGCAATTGTGTGAATGTTAATACTCAAGTGCACAATCACACACACACATACGTATATTTGAAATTTTAAATAAAGTAAAATTAAATGAAATTCTAACAAGCCAATAAAGCGCCACACACACACATATTGTTGCATTTCAACTTGTTAGCCAACAAATTTTCAAGCACGTTGCACCGTCATACACTCAAAGCATCTGCACATGCAAATGCAAATGCGGCATACAACTAAAAGTGGATTAGTCAAAATGAATTTCAATTATGCCAAAGTGATTTTGCAACCAATCGATTAAAAGTGACTTTAAAATAGATGCGTTGCTTTGCATTATTTGAAAAAGGATTTAATTTTCAAAATGTATTTCGCAATACGTAATTAAGGCTCAAATGCTTTAAAGCTCTACGAGTGGACTTGTTATATAACTTGTTTGCATTTTTTTTGTTGTTTTTTTTTTTGCCATAAATAAATCAAATTTTGGCGAATGAAAATTCGATTTAAATTCAATATTTCTTTTTTGGTTTTTGTACGTTTTTCATTTCGTCGGTTGGCACATTTTAAAATTGACTATAATTCATTTGCAAATGCACAAGAGCAAAAGTTGCCTTAATCAAAGTGGCATTAGAAAATAACGCAGACAAACAACAAATCAAATTTTTAGCTCTACTGTCTCTGCGACTGCTGGCCTGACTCTCGCCGCCTGATTCCTTGCTTGGGTATTGAAATGCACTCAAGACAACATAAATTTGCACTTTGCTGCTCAAAACGATTGCACAGACAAACACAGTGAACTAGAGGGAGGTGGAACGCAAAAGATCGACTAACATTTAAACACATTTTGAGAGCATAAACTACAACTAACATTTACTCAAGCAACGAGGCAAGAAAAACACTTAGAAGGAGCGAAAAGTTGCACCATTTTAAAAGCCTTGCCTAAATATTGCATGGCATTTGCTCTCGCTTTACACAGCAAGCTTTTGTTTGTCTATGTCTGCGTATTTGTTTCTCCTCTATCTCTTTCACTTTTTCGCTTTCATTTCGTATGCTTTTCGGTGATTTATTACTGCATTTCCACAGGCATAACGACAAAGCAACCAACTCAAGCCACTCGTTGAACAATATGGTGGGAGTAAAGCCAACGAATGCAAACCTTTTGGCCCAACCGTTGTATGTTTCAGCCCAGCAATACAATGGCAGTGGTTGAAGTAGCCTAAAAAACGAAGAAATAATAATAGTTTTGCGAGTCCATTTCAAGGCTTTCATGTACACTGACTATTTGAGTCTTCTTCCTTTCTCTCTTTTTTTTTGGTTTTTCTTTTTTACCTTTTTGATTTGGTTGCTTGTAAATGCGCTCGAATGCACGCCAATGTGTAAAAGTCGACGAGCAGGCAAGACGCAAGACGCAAAGCAAAGCCATTCAAGCAGCAAACGCGTGTAACAAAGCATTTGAATAGTTTTTTGCCACGTAACCATTTATCTATCGTTCGTTTTCTATTCTTTTCTATGCCACTCGACACGACTCGAGTCGAGATTCGATTTGCTTCAGCCGTTGGGGGATTTAGCACTGCGAATGTCCTAAATTCGATTTTAAGTAGTTTCAATGCCGCCTTTGCAGCTGTAACTGTCGCTCGGCCTGTCGTTCTGATGTCGCTTTTATGCGGTTGAAGTTCATAGCATTTACATTTGCTAACTTTTCGACTTTTTCTTTAGGACATTTTTTTTTTTTTTTGTCTTTTCTGTATTTTTTTGCAAGTTGTCATTATGTCATGTCTACTGGCAGTTGCAATATGCTGATTTCATTCAGAAATGTTCATTTTCAATGGATTGCAAATGTCATTGCTTACAGCAAAGCGCAATTGTGACAAATAAAGCTTTTAGAAATCAATAGTTTTTCTTAAAAAAATAATTGTTAAAAAAGCCTTAAATTATGCAAACCAAAAGCAAAGCCTACTTTTAAGCTTTTGTTCATTAATATACTGTAATTTTTAATCATTTTTAAAGCAATTTTTTTTGAACGAAATGTCAATTGCAAACCAAAACATCAAACCAAAACCTTTGCTTTAGTCCGATTTACTGATTTACGCTAATTAAAATAACAACATGAACAAAAAACTTTTCGCCATTACAATAAATCAACATATTATTCATTATTTGCAAATGAAAATAATAATAAAACGCGCCATTTCTTTGCCTTGTACCACAAACCTCCAACCAACGATGTCTCAACTCAACTCACGCACAAGAACTCAAAGAATAAAGCCCATTAATATTAATTAGAATCATTTTAATATGCAGTCAGCGCAAATACACAATTAATACACAAAATTAATATACATTGTTATCCATTGTAACCAGAATAAACTACACTCCGATACACACACACACACATACACACTTTACGCCTTAATGCCGCTCACTACACTGGCCAACATCGAACTTAATTTGAACTCAAACCATGAACAATTTTAATTACGATTTTCAAAGTACGCAAAACTTGGCCCAAGACTTGCGAGCAACAAATAAGCGCAATGGGAACGCAAATAATAATAATAATAGCAACAACAACTCCAGCAACGAAAACAATAGCAAAATGAATAAATAATAAAACAAAACGAAACAAAAACAAAAAAAAAATTTTGTATTAATAACGAGTTGAAAATTCATGGAAATATAATTTGTGATTATTGTTATTAGTGACACTCACACTCACGTTGAGTGAATTAATAAACCGCGCAAAGATTCAATACACGACAATACAATGGGGACTTCAGCTAAGCAGAGAGTAAACTTCTTTATAAAATATACAACAGCAGCAAAAGCAACAGCTGCCAAGCTCAACTTAACTCAACTGAACTCAGCGGTGCCTCATGAACGACGCTGAGCGCTTATTGAAAAACTTTCAATTAAAATGTTGTAAAAGTTTTTAAGCAACAGCAACAGCAATACCAACACCAACAAGAATAAGAACAATCAAAGCCTAGACAAGCAGCACAGGCAAGTTAAATCTTGAACAAAGCACGCTTAAAAATTTATAAATTCAATAGCATCTAATTAAAATTAAATTCAAAATCTGTGCATAGTTCACGACGTCTGCGCCACAAATAAAACCTTAAACCAAAAACCGAAAGCTTCAATGCTCAGCAACGAAACACAAACCCCTACGCCATCTACCGGCCGCAAACTTTTTGTGTAAGTCGAGCAGCAACATCAAGGCCGAAAGTGTCTATAACAGTTATCGATGCTGGTGTTGCTTATTGCTGGCAATAATGACGATGTAACTAGGCAGCAACAGGATATGCAAAACATACCCAACCGATGCCATAGCCATCATTTTCATTGGCATCGCTGCCGCAATCGTTATCAATTCACGCGCCGAAAATGTGCACAAAATGGTGTGACGATGCAGGCGGGCTGACAAGTGGATCTTAACCAACGCTCAACGCTTTCTGTTGTTAAGCGCTTCTTCCTGTTACGCATTCTCATCTACAGCTTCTTTTTTCTTTTGCATACTTTCTTTAAGAGTATCCAAATATGTATATACATAGATGTGTTTTTTATTCATGGATATTAATTAATTATTTACTTTGAAGGATTTGTTTGCTTATGCAATAATTGTTTCACATTCAAGTCTACGCTTACTTCAATCTTGCGCCTTAAAGTATAACAATTCTTGAATTGAAGTCTTACTTTTAAAACGCTTGAATACATTTGTCAATTGAATTTCTTTTTTTTTTTTACATTAACAAAGGTTTTAGATTGAGACTTTTTCATGGAATTCAGTTGTACACATGTATCTATGTAAATGCGGTAAAATGAAAATTGAAATGGCTTGGATTACTCGTGTTACATGTTTTCTTCTATAATTGGTAGCTTAAATATATACCTAAGAATAAAACAGAAAAAATTACAAATGTTTTATTGTTTTGGCCGGAAATACGCGCTTGGCATTGAATTCAATGGAATGTCATAGATTGAATTTCTTGGAATGTCTTTTGAATGAATGTCTTTTGCATGAATTCTAAGAAATGCTCTTTTTTATTAAATTAAAGACTTTGTACTCTGAATTAACTGAAAATTTAAAACAAATGTCTATCATAAAAATTCTTAAAATTAAAATTAACTAGTATTTTTTACCTCTCGTCGTTTTATGTTAAGAGGCTTTTGGTTTGCTTGCAGCAAAACATAGATTAGACAGTTAATAACTTCCACTGGCAGCTCATCACTCCCATAGACACCCGCTGAATTTCAGCATTCCTTCAATGGTCTTTTCATTTCAACTGAAGGATGCTCTTTTAATCCTTTACATTCCCTAAATTTTGTTAAAATATCTTTTGCAATGGCACTGACATGCAGCCGCAGTGCACAAATAAGTGCCGTCAACTTTTGCTGATATGATCTGAAAATGCTCTACAAATACTCAAGTGCTCAAACATGGCGTAAAAAGTCTAAGCAACTTAGCTAATGAGCTGTCAAACGAAATGCTTACACAACTGATACCAAAATCAAATCTAATATAGCATAGAAAAGAAGGCGTCAGAACTCAAGTATACTGAAGCAGCTTATTTAAAATATTTACACAAGTTTAAGAGACATACATATTATTTTTCCTTTTTTTTGTGTTGATGTTTCAGTTTTTGTTGTTGGCAACGCACGCTGCTGTCATGCTGCTAATGCTAAATTGCTACATATTTGCACAACTGCTCGACTTTGAAGCATTACAGCTAAGTAAGTGTCTGTACACCTGACAAGGAAATGAGAAGAGAAAAAAAAAAATTAAACAGAAAAAGAAGGAAATAAGTCAAGTGCAAACATCAGAAAAGAAACGCACTGAGAAATGCCAGTAAAAAGCCACAGTTAAACACACTCATGCACAAACACACATACACGTACAGCAGTACTATGAAACG
Source organism: Phortica okadai (assembly GCA_034638295.1). Classification (NCBI taxonomy): domain Eukaryota; kingdom Metazoa; phylum Arthropoda; class Insecta; order Diptera; family Drosophilidae; genus Phortica; species Phortica okadai. The sequence continues at coordinate 6,421,641 of CM067850.1, forward strand.
TTACTTTTACAACAAATGGTTGCGTTAACGTCCTTCCTTCCTTGCAAAATGTGTTTGTATATCTGTTTGTATCTCCACTCAATAATTCAGTTGACTTTGTACTTCTGTTAGAACGCCTTACATCAACGTCACCAACAACAACAACAACACCAACACTATTCTCCTCCTGCCCCACCACCTCTCTACACCAACGACGACGACACAGTTAACACCTTGAAAACTTGCAAACGATTTGCTCTTGTGAATTATTGAAGACTTTTTGACTTTGCAACACAAGCAATACAAGCAGCAACAACATAACAAGACAACAACAACGACAGCAAAAGTTTTCCTGCTTTTGTATACAAAAACGAAAAGTGTACTTCAAAGGTAAGTCAGTGAAAGGTGAGAAACTTATGCCACACACTTAGTCAACTGACTGATAAGTCTTGAATACCCTACATTTTCAATGCTGTAAAATATATATTTTTTTAAATTTTTCTTATATTATTATTAAAAGTTATTTGATTTTATTATATGTTTAATCATAAGATGTGAAATCCAACGCCAACTTCAAAATGTTATTCAACAAACTTAATTTAGCAAATGTTTGATTTCAAATGCACAATTGTACATTAAAGTTAATTATCGCTGTGAATTAGATTTAATTGCCAACAACATTTAAAACACATTTGCAACAGTTGCTTCAACAACAATAGCAACAATGACAGCGAACGTAGACAAGAGCGAACAAGCGCACAACTGAGATAAACGACTAAGACAGAATGCATGACAACATGAGAATGTTTTGGCCTCTATAAGGAGTGAGTGAGAGCAAATTTGTGTGTGTGTTTGAGACTGTGAGAAAGAGACGGTTAGGCATGCATTAAATAGGGTGAGATAAGTGTGCAATCTAATTTTAGACAACTAACCGCAAATGTTGCTCATACGCCAACGCAATCTTTGTGACAACAAAAGCCACAATGGCAGCATCAACAACAACAACACCAACAATAACAACAATGCTGACATATACGAACTCGAATTTATAATTGCAAATGCTGCTGTTGCTTTTGCTCCAGCTCCTGCTCTTGCTCCCGCACTTCCTTTTGCTCTTACTATTGCTCTTCACACTTGCGAATGCTGATTGCTTTTGTTGTTATTGTTGAGGTTGTTGCCATGGTGTTACTGTGTTTAATATTTACACCTTAACTGCAATTGCGATTTTGCACATTTCTCTTATTACACAATGCACACATCCTTACATACACACACACGAACAAACATTAATAATTCAATTTTATTATTTCAATTGCTTATGTTGTCTCTTTTGTTGGTTTTCGTTTCCGTTCTGATTTTATCTGATATTTTTGATTACACGTAAAATAATTCACAAGAACTTATAATTAAAGATATGAAATAGAAGCGCTTTTTTGAGAATTATTTACAATAGTAGAGATATAAGTGAAACTCAGAAATAAAAATTCAAAGAATAAGCTCTGTTTATAATTCTTTTATCTTTTTTATTTGAGAATATTCAAACGATTAATGCTTCTGCTTCTCACTGTGTATTTAAATGTCACTAAGCAGACAGTCATACACCACATTGGACATACATACATATATGTATGTACGTGTGCATGTCTTAGAGAGCGGTTGCCATTTGGTTTTGGCCACTCATCTTGACGTCTAATTTATGTAATTTAAATGTTTTGGTACAAAACCATAATTGCAAATAATATTGCAGATGCGTTAAGTGTGGCACTCTTATTGTTGTTGTACATGTCGGTTGGGCACATTGTTAATAATGAAATTTAAACAACAATTGTTGTAGCCGGTGTTGTTGCAAATTGTATCGCCCGCACAATTAAACAAGATGTTCATGCCAAAATGCCATCGAGCGTGTCCAAGTGCAATGTTGCGGCTGCAAGTTACAACTCAAAATAAATAAATACGTTTGATTTGAGAACAAAGATTGTGGCCAAGTGCGAATAAGAGGCAAAACAAGTGGCAAGCTAAAATAATAAATTCTATTACAGCGACATACGACATACGTAAGTGAAAGATCAAAGCGCAATGTAATTTTGTCTAAAGTTTGTGTTATGGCAGAAGTACGAGAACAATTAATCAATGTGCATGTTGGTTTTGTGGCATGATTGAAGCCGAACTGTAAAGCAAAGAAATAAGAGATACAAATAAATAGACGAGAGACAGAGAAGCAAGCAAACAAACAAACAAACAACAAACGGGTGCAAGTGACAGAAGCGTTGACAGTTTCATTAAAATTACGCCACTCAACATTGGCAATTTATTTGCATTTTTGCTATAAAGTGTTTATGGGTGGCTGGGCGAGACTTGGGTGGATTAAGAGGCAATATTGCAGGGTTGCAAAGTGGAAAATCATGTACTGCCAATACAATTCAATGCTTTGACTTTGAGTTGGCGTGTTGCAAGCTATCTCTCAGCAAAATCGAACTTCTCGTTCGTAAGCCAAAAAAAAATAAAATAAATAAAATATAAGCCTCAACAACAGCGCCAATAACAACGACACAACAACAACAAAAATAACAACGATTGGCAAAAAAAGGAAGAAGAAAAAAAACATTTATAACTATTGATTGGCTTGTCAGCAATATGTCGAAATTATGTCATATTTCATACCACAAATCAAATGGAAATCAAAATGGATATGAAAATGGAAATGGCAAACGCAAAAATAACATGAACATGTCACGTAGCATAACTGAATGAGCAAATCAATGTACATGTACAGCGGGGCGTATGCGTAATATTCCTTATACGCCATGTAATTAATAAACTTTCAAGCGTCGACCTTTCTTTTTGCTCTATGACGGCCATGACATGTGTCATAAGATTGACTTTACTAACATAAAACATCTCACAGTCGGCTTGACTTCACTTTGCAAAGACAACGGCGTCAATGGCGCCTTTCAGTTGTCAAAAGACTGTCGTCGGTCAGTAAGTCATGCAAATTACATACAATTTCATGGCTCGCTTTTCCACGGTAGGCAATTATAGACGATTCTTTCAAAGTTGCAACATATTGCACTGTATTGAGTTGAAGGCGCAGACGGAAAAAGACACTTGTTTATGTAATAATATAGACAACGTTAAACATTTTGCAACGTTACGCCTTTTTATTGCTTATAAATGTGGCTTTATGATTAAACTTTGGTATTTGTTTGATTTTGAGACTTCAGACTTTGATTTGCTTAACAACTTTATTAAAATACCAACAATGAATGAAGCTAAAGAGAAAATCTCAAATAATATGAAATATTTAATAACAATTGTGCTAATAAACTTCAACAATTAGCGTGATGGCAAGTCAGCTAGCTTGCTATTTATTTTTTTACATATTGATAAACGCATATATAATTACATTATATATATAAATGGCAGAATGAGACCAGCGACATGCACAATGACATTATGTAATTGCTTTAAATGACAGTCTGACTGACTGTGTCTGAAGGCTTTTGCAATTTGTGACGACAACAAACAAAAAATGGCAACAATTTTCCCGCTATTAGTGCTACCAATTAGTGCTACGCACAGCACTTTGCAAAGCAGGCAACAAAAGTAAAAATGGCGTGTGAAAAAAATGGAGAAGAAAAGCGACGCAATTCACGTGTTTAATCAAATCCACAAAGCTCTACGCAACGCAATGTGCTGCGTTGCCAACTACACTGTTTCAGCTGTTTCAATGCTATTCCCCTAAATTGTTTGTATTTATTTATGCGCACATGCCGTTGTCCTTTAACTGTCCTTGTACGGACGTGCGTAAGCCATGTTGCACACACAGAGCTGTTGCTTCTCGGCTCTGTTGTTCCAACTAACTGCATCGATGTCGATGGCAATGTCGATGACGCTGTCGTTTCACATTTGTGCTTGAGTTGTTTGTTGTTTGCTGATTTGTTTGTCAAGGTTTTGAAGTAACATGTTGCCTCATTCACGCAATCGCTCAATCAGTTGCCACAATCGTTTTCCACTGTTTGGATACTCAAATCGTGTACGCGTTTCTCCCATTTTACGTCCTGTCCCTTTTGATCAGTTTATAAATGGCCTTGTTGCGAATGTTGGTGATAGAAAACAGACAAAAAAAAAAAAAATTAAAGTCCAAAAGATTTTTACAAAAGTTGAACAAAGTTTTTGCTTTAAAGCTCTTCTTTATACCAAAAAAATGTCTAGACTTGATAAGTCATTCAAATCGTTGTGCCAAAGCCATATGGAAATGAAAAAATATTGAAAATATATAGAAAATAAAAAGTTCTCAAAAACCATGCGTTTAAATCAATAATAATAAATTTTAAAAATACACTTTAGGGTGTCCGTGAGAACAAACAAACAGTTTGGGAATTATTTTTTCAATACAATTAAAAAGTTCAACTTTGACATGATATAAAAATAAATAATTAAAAGAAAAACTATTTCGAAAAATAAAAAAAAATAATTAATTTTTTAGTTGCATTGATTTACACTGGTTGGCATATACATACATTTCTGATGAAGGTTTCAGTCTTGTTTGCGAGTCAAGTCGAGTGTTGTGCTGTCTTTCAACTGAAGTCTCAACAGGACCATGAAGACAGATTAAAATTGATTTTACGTTACTTAACAGGCTCAAATATAACTAAACACCATACAGATGAGTCCATTAACAAAATAAGACGTTTAAGGGACGAAGGAACATTTGGAAAATTTGTTGAATTTTATAATTTTTATAACATTTCTTAAACGTCAACAAACAAAACACTATAATTTTAAAGCATTTAAAATTAGCACTACACGCCTCTCTATAAACTTTTCTGCTGCCACACCTACAAATTTTCCTACGTCTCAGCCAAGCCAAAAGCAGCCATAACACATTAGCACAAAAACAACATGGAGTTTTGCATTTTTTTTTTCACTCCAAGTCTTACATTAGAAATGACAAATGATGCTTAAAATAACAATCAACTGTGACTAAATGAAAAGTAACCAACATGTATACAAACACAAAAAAAAATCATAAGAGGATGAGATGAAAGCATGTGGAAAAAATCTAACAAATGAAACACAAAAACCAAAAAAAGGCACAAACAATAATGGAAAAACGGCACAACAAAAAAGATCAGAGCATGAAAACAAAGAGAAAAACGTATTCTATTCAGTGTAAAGACCCCTCACCACCGACGACGAAGTAGAAGAAGAATGAAATCTCTTAATTGCTGCTGTTTCTAAGCGCTGCACAATTTGTCATGCTGCTAAAAACTTGGCTTGCAGCTTTAAAACTGCTCCTGCCTTTGCTAACCTTTTTTGTTTCACTCACTCACACTCACACACCCACGTCTAGTCCGACTTGCTCTTTATCTTTAGCACATCGACTTGAGGTCGGTTTTTTTTTTTTTGTTATTGCACTAACCTTTTATTTCATTCTTTGCTTATTAGAGGCTTTAAGCAATTGGTTAGGCAAGCGCTATTAAACATTGTTACAAATTAAGTGTCAAGCAGCTTCTTCAAACAGAAAACTTTTGTCATAATTAAAGTTAGAATTAAATTATAAATTGTCACACTGAAGCAATAAGTTATTTAAACTTCTAAATGTTGCTCACGGAAACTTTAATTCGTTTTAAGTTAATTTCAAACTATTTAAACTCTATGGAAGAACTTTAAGATACGCAAAGCATATTAGCCGCCAGCGAGCTCAACAAATGACAACTTATTGTCAATATAAAAAAGTCGCACAAAAAAAAAAAAAAGAGGAAGAAGACAAAATATAAAAAAAGAAAACGGAAAGAAATGAACTAATAAAAGGCAACGAGCTTAAAAAGAAATTGGTGTGCCTGTTAGGGAAGTCACACAGAGACACATGCTCACATTAAAAATAGAATAAAAATAAAAAGAAAACAAAAGGTGAGTAGAAGAACACGAAAAGGGTAAAACGAGCTGTCGTAAAAAGGAAGTAGGTTGCAACTTTTGTTCACCTTTTGCATTGCACTTTAAACTTTTGTGCAAAACTTTTGCTTAACAAATTTCTTGTCCCGTATCTGTTTTTGTTTTTATTTCTCTTTTTTTTTTTTTTTTTTGTTTTTGCTTTTATTGTATCATACACACATTTATACATATAAATATACATGTGTGTATGCACAAGAAGTTGTACAAATACTAACCAAAGTTGAAATGTGTGCAAAATAAAGCATAAGCTTTTTGCCTTACAGGGTGCCGAATTTGTATAGTCACTAAGAAGTACAAAATTTCACCTTGAAGATCATATTGATTTGATTAAAAATTTTGCTTTTGTCAAACGTAAAAACTATAAAAATAAAAATTATCAACTGACACCCTGTATAAGAATAAAATCAACACAAAAAATAAATCTATATTTTTTGCAAAAAAAAAAAAAAAAACAAAAAAGAATTTTGTTGTTTTCCTTGCTCTTGTTACACATATCATTGTTGTTGTTGTTGCTATTGTTGTTTTTCTTTAGACAACTTGAGCAAATCGTCTGACCTTATTCCAGTGCACAAAGCCGGAACAGAACAGAACAGACTAGAAGAGCCAAAAACAACGACAACAACAACATAAAACAACAAAACAAAACAGTTCAGACGAAATTGTCAAGACTATTTTGCCTAAGCGCATAAACGTGGCTTTTATTTACAGTGCAAGTTGAGTGGCAAAAGCCATAGACACGTCGCTCTTGTACAACGCTCCATACCACCGACAACCGTCGCAGCCGTCTTGTCTGTGCGCGAGTTGATTGTTAGTTTTGGTCGCTTGACGTGCAAAGTTCATGTTTGCTGTGTTGGCAATTTCGCTGACTATCTGTCTCTCTCTCTCTCTCTCTGTCGCTGTGCATGTGTGTACGTCTTTACTTGTATTTTTCCTACCTGTCTTATTGTTTGAATCTATGAATGTGTGTGTGTGTGTTCTCCTGCTGAAAATCACAGCTTTAAATGACAACAGACACGTGAAGTCTTATTATCTTTGGTCTTGCTATACACAAACAAACAAAAATGAATAAAAAACAAATATTAACAACAAAAAACACTTTTGTTGCTTGCTGTCAGAGACAGAGGGCGCTTTATTGACTCAACCCACTTTACACAATGCACAATTCATTGATTTTTTGCCCGCATTCATTTTTATTTATTTTTGTTTTTATTCTTTCCTTATGCACCTTTTCATGCTTCAAGTCCTGCGGTTAATTATTTTGTATTCGTTGCATTCAAAAGAAAAATTATTATTATAATTTTTTCGCATTTACCTTGTTGCACCTTCACTTTTACGTCGCTTTGTCTGTTATTTAACCATATATATATTTTTTTTTCATTATTATTACTTTTTTTAATAATATTTTATTAACGCTTTAATGCACTTTCATACTCATTTGTGCTAATGACTTTTGTGCATGCCCACCAGACGTTTGCACGCTTTACGGTGTCAAAGCTTAAAGGTCACAATGCTGTGATATTTAATTGCTTAATTAAATTATTGTTGCTGTCATATATTGTGCAATCACAAGCACACAAACAAAACAAAAGGATCAAAGAATAACTCAATTCGAAGCAATTAAATATACAAGAGTAATTAAATTTATATTAAACATTATGTGAACAGCAAACAGGAGAAACCAACAGAACAACCGACCGAGCAACGGCCAACACAAGTGCAGTAAAGTTGTTGCATTTGACATAATTTCTTGCCTCAATTAAATTATTAAATAGAGTAATAATGAAATTAGCAATGACACCTCAAACGTTTGGTACACCATTTTGCTCTTAGTTGACAACGCAGGCACGCCCACTTTTGCAAGCCATTCAATTCACAAGCTTTTGTCATTGTGATAAGTAAAAATGTATAATTATTATATTTGCTTAAAGTATTTAAATGGAATATTCATGCATTTATGTACATTGCCACTCATTTGTGGCGCAGATTCATGTCACTTATTGTACGCGTTCGCCGTTGCATACTTGTGGGCGCCATTAATGAGCACTTGTTGGCTACACGATTGACTCAACTGTCATTCAATGCCGACTATCATTGCTACTGTTTCATGCTTTTAACTCGCTTATCATGTACAGACATGACATTTGAGTTAATTCGCATTTTCACTTCGCTGGCTCACCGCCTCACCGCCTCGCTCATCAATGAAGCACTTGCAGAAATTTACATATTAATAAATGTTGTTGTGCAACAAAAGTTGATGGCAAATATTTGCATTATAAAAATAATTTATTTTGTATTTTTTTATTTTGTATTTTTATTATTTTTACTTTAAATAAATATTTGTTGATAAGCAATTTTTTATTATTTTGACTCATATGTAAATCAGTGTAAAAAGAAGATTTTATTTCGAATTTGAAATTAATTTGTATGTATTTAAACTAACGTATATTTAACTATCAAAACTATTTCATTGAGTTAATGATTTTTATTTATGACACACATACACATGCATATCAATAAATTTTACACTGCTTATTTTTTTTTTTCTTTTATATTAAAATTGTTTATGTTTTTCTTGTTTTTGTTTCATGGGTTTTTTTGCATATTGTCTGATTTTACATACTCTTTGAATTGTATTCAATTAAGCTCTTGTTTGTTGCTGTTGCACTTACAAAATATTGTTACGCTTGGACAAATATTTATTTAAGCATTAATTGTGAACGCGCCACTCGATATGCATGCGTGAAATCATGAGTAATAAAACATTTAAAAATGGATTTTCAATGTTGACTGCGAGTTTACGTGAAATTGTTTGCTTTGAGTTTATATTGAACTTGTGAGTAAATACATGAGCATACATGCACTAACGCATGATTAATGGTAATTGTTTGCGTTTTGCAACAGCGTTCATGCCCATTAATGTGCAATGTATTTTGCACAAGCATACAAACACATTGCGTATACGCGATATTTAAACAATACTTTAGCTCTTTCTATTGGTTATAAAAAATGTATGTTTGTTTAATGACCTCAGACTATTTGATTTAGATGACTATTTTTTTGTGAGATTTTTAATCAACAACTTACTGTTAATAGCAATCGGCTGATCTGTTTATCTATCTGCACATTTGAAGACAAAGTTCAAAGTTTTCAGGCTCATATATGGAAATGCAAATTTGTCAATAGACTTGTGCATTAGTTACAGTTATGGATCACACTGATTTCAGTAGCGGACTTAAATCTTAAGAGTCAAATTTGCAGTGGCCCAATTATTGAATAAATTAACTTCATAAATAAGCTAATAAAATAAAACATTATTTAATTTAACCATAAATAAATGAGTTTATGTTAGCAATTTTATGTAAGTATTTTTGCTTCCACCCACCTCTTCACTGTTTCTTTTTTTGCATTCTCTCATTGAGTGGCTTCTTAAAAAGCTCGTAGTGTTCAGTTTCCCCTCCATTGTATAAAATATAAACGTAAAATTATGTTGAAGGTTAAAAGCCAAAAACAATTTATACCAAATCACTTGAAAGTTTATGTTGATGATTTCAAAGTTGAAAAAATGTTGTTATGAACTTGAACAAATAAATAATGTTGCTGTCTAATTTAATATTGTAAACAAAACTGAAGAACAACTTTTTTTTTTGCTAACAACAAAAATTGGGTCAATGAGAAATATTGTATAATACAAAGAATAATTATTTAAGCAAAATAAAAAATAATCATAAATAAAATTATATAGAAAAATAATCCATGCCACAAAATATGAAAGCACTGAAAGAGAAAAAGTTGTGCTCATAACAAAACACGCGTGATCCAAATATCTGCAACGATGCAATACAAGTGCATCATCATGTTTTTTAATGCTGACGAAACGCGAAAATTCAGACATATAGACACATGCAACTACATACAAATCAGCATTGACATCAACTGTCGACAACGCGTCGAGTTTATTTTTACGCGCCTATCATCATCACCATCACCACGAACAGCACCACCTTCACTGCACGTCCACTGCAAGCACGTTCATAGCCAAGCATCGCTGACTCTGTATGGAAGCGAACAGAACACACCAACCCAATGAATAAACGCTTTGAGTATCATTGAGGCGCCAGTTAACGAGTTTCAGCTAACAAAGCCACTTCCTTGATAAAGGACAAGGTCGCATGATTGAGACAACAGTAAAGCAACATTTATTTATTTATTTTTTTTTTTTTTTTAATTCTGTCTTCCTTTTATTTTTGTGCGCGCAAATTTTGTTGCAAATTTGTTTTTTACGCTTTCGGTCTCTCCTTCACCTTTTCTCACAGTCTCTGTGTCTGTCGCATATTGCTTTTGTGATGCACTCGAACAAAAATCTATTGTTAATAAAGTATCGCATTGCGCAAGCCTGGCAGGCCGTACACTTGAATTGAATAGGAATGGAAAGGCCCTTGAAATACATAATTTTTTTTCTTTCTTTCTTTTTTCATTTTTCGTCCACAGTCGAGTGCATTGCTATTCAATATAGATATATATTGTATATGTAAATATTTTAATTACTTTAATGCAATGAAAGCTTTGAAATTTAATCAGTGAAATTCATGCGAAATTTTTGCTTTTGGCGATTGCTTTCGAGGCCTTCACTGTTCATTGATGATGAGGATGATGTCGACGACGACGAAGACTTATGAAGTCAACTGCTTTTTACGCTTCATTTAGCCATATTTTGTGCCTCAAGAGCAGACATTCAATGGAAGCAAACAACAATAAAAAAAAAAATCTCCAAAAACAAAACAACAAAAAGTGGAAAGAAAACGAAAAATGCAAAAAAAAACGTTGTGTGTCCACATGAGCGTATTGAACAAAAGACAAACAGCCGCAGGACACTTTCCTCAATATGCGATACACTTTATTGTTTTGTGTCGCACACGCTTCAATGAAACAGACCTCAAAAAAAAAAAAGAAGACAGCGTAAACATGAGGAAAACCAAAAATAAAAGAAAATCCTCTTCAAATGTTTTTGTCATGCGCTTAAAAAAAAAAACAAAAATAACAAAATATGTAGTCCGCTTTTAGGCGACAGAGAATAAAAGTCAAGCATACGACAATGACGAACAAGTGGGCTTGGTGTACGGCAAAAGAATGGGTTAAAAATAGAAGAGAAGCATTTGCAATGAAACATGCTGCCAGCATTTCAAAGCCGACTTTTAGGCTGCTTAGCAAAAGAAAATGTAAGTGTAGTTTTTCAAACAACAAAAAAATAAATAAGTAAATAAAAAACGATGAAAGGTAAAGCCGCAGTTGAGTATTGACCATCAACACATTTTTTTCTTCTTCTTCTTTGTTCTTTCCGTTTGGTCTTGAAACAAACAAGATAAAACAACAACACTAAATGCCGTTGCTTAGAAATTACAAAAAAATAAAATAAAAAAAATACAGAAAAAAGAAGCAGAAAACCAAAGACAAAGATAGCGATAGCGTGAGTCGAAACGAAATTGTACAGAAGCGTCGGCATACAACTTTCATAAAAACTAAAAGTGCCTCAAGTGCCTGTGAACATTTATTGAACTTTTACAAGTCGAGTGGGAGCACAAGCTAACCAGCATACAAAACATCGGAGGGAAAACAGACAAGCGCCACAGCAAAACTTCAAATGTTTGACAAAAAGAAAAATGAGACAAAAACCAAAAAAACAAAATAAATAAAACAGAACCGAACAGAAAAAAAAACCTTGAAAAACTTAAGGCAAGTAGACCAAGCGAGGACAAACGAGAACAGGCGAGGCCAACGGTGATATGAAACTTTTCGTCCAAAAACCCAAAACAAGCACAAAATTACAAGCTTAAGGTCATACTTTGCATTCTTTTGCGTTCAATCGCCACAACTTCTTCTGCTGCTTCAGCTTCCTCCAACTCCTTATTGTTCTTGTTGTCTTCACTTCTTTTATTTTTTTGTCTATCTGCTTTTATGCTTACTTTTGTTTTTCTTTTCATGTAATTTTTTTTCTGTCGTTTTTCCCAGCGCTTTTAAGATAATTTTTTGTTTTTCTTCTCAAGTATATTTCATTTTTTTTTTTTTCTTCGCTTAACTATTAAAGTTTGACAGGGCTCGGTCATGTCATAAATTATAAGAGGTGCTCGAGAAAAAATGAAGCTTTATAGGTCCAAGAGCATGCAACTCTGCTGCGTTGGCCGAACGCTCGACGTAAGCGTACACTTGCGCGTATTTGGGTCACTTTTACTACAATAAGTATTCGCGTAAGAATAAATATTACTTCATTCACACAGAGTTCTTCTTTCATTCATACATACGCCTTAACGTTACGTTCGCCATTAACTACTCAAGTCACTCTCTCTTTCTCTCTCTTACACTCACTTGCCGCTCATAGTCACTTTAAAATGTTGCTCACGTTTCAGTGCTTTCTCATTTCTGATTTTTTCAAATAGTTTCCAAGTCTCTTAACTCATTTTTTGCTTCGGCTGCTGTTGTTGCTTTGAGGCGTGTTGTTGATATGTAATTGTCTGCTATATTTTTAATGGTTCATTAGTTAACCTTTATAGACAACTACAAAATATAAATTTGCTTAATTTGTATACAAGCAATTAAGTCAACTGATAAGCACAACGCTTAATCAGCTTGTTGTATCACATGTCTGCTTATCAAATATAAAAAATAACAAAATAGTAGTAAAAGATTACAAATGCACTGAAAGCAGAGCGATAAGAGATTAAATAGAAAAGTGTACTTTCCCCACAATTCAAATAGGAAAAGATTTAAAAACAGTTGCAAAACGAACTAACTTAATTTCACGCTCTGACAAAACCAACAATAATTTATGCGACAAGTTATAATATTTGAAATATTTTTTGTATAAATGCATTTCAACACACACTTGCAAAAGCTTGAGTTCTACAATAAAATAACAACAGAGTTGTTGTAGAAAAAAATGTGAAAACAGCATCAAGTGCAGCATCAAAGCAAGAAAATTGGTCGCAAATAAATACGACACCAGAAGTGGCAACAACAACAACAACAACAATGGCAGTGGCAACTACGCTAACAGCATTGAATGAACACATTGCCACTGCAAGGACGTAATGCGTATATGCGAATGTCCTTCACCTACATTTAAACGTACACCTTTCGTTCACACATACTCATACAAGTAAACATATGAAAACAAGGCAAAACAAAATTTATTTTAAAAGCAAACAGTGACGAAAAGAACAACAACAAACAACACGTCGAAATATATCAGCAAAGCGAAATGCGTTTATGCAATATTTTTATCCTTGCGCAGAGTGTTGTTGGTGTTCGCTAAATGGCATAAAGCGCCGCACAAGGTCAAGAAAGGCGCGAAGGATTTCACTTAACGTGAGTGTTGCAATATTAGAGGCAACTTAATGTGACACAATCGAAAGCAATGAAAAAAAATGAACTCACATGTCGAAAAGGAATAAAGTTAAGGACGAGATGCTAAATTTAAATCAAACTAAACAAAGCAATTTGGCACACGTTTCTCGATAGTTTTTTTTTAATATTATCATTTGTTTTTTTTTTTTCTACAAACTGTCAAGTTGTGCTCAAACGACAGACAGATTGGCTTTACTTGCATTACTTTACTTTTGTACCTCTCCATACTACACATGCTCTCTCTTAAACTTCCTCAACTTGCTAGCAACGCACAGTGTCACCTGACATTGTAATTTTTTCACCTGAATGAATGTCGTACTCTCTGTGGTCACACTTATTTCGAGGCCTTTCGACAACATTTACAACGACGCTGACATCTCTATGAAGATCATGTTGTCTCGTTTGTCCCATTGCGTCAAGATGCAACCGGATGCCATGACACAAGCCAGAAAGCCAACATTGCTAAAGAGCAGAGTAGAACGGAAGAGCGCAAAGCACAGTGCAACACATCAAAGTGATTGAGTGATTGTACACGATGGACATTGTCAAGCCGAAGGATTGAGAAAAAAAAGAACCTGTATGTATCATCCACGTCGAGAAACAGACAGTTGTTAGAGAATAGAAAAATGGATAACAACATAAAAAACAATATTGCAACAATGCAACTTCAGGTGAATGAAATCAATGTTCAAATGTTATTTTTGTCAATCTTTAGTTTTGCCCATCGGGATTTGTTTTGCACGTTCAGCGTGCAAACTTCAATTTGCAAAATTAGAAAAGAGACTTCAAGCTTTTGACAGACTTACAAATGTGTGATTTGCGCCAAATGACTCAAGGACCGTAATTGTGTTATTGCAATTTGTATTCGAATTTTGACAAGATTTTAATCAAACCAAAAGTTAAGACATAAGTGCAGAGAGCTCAACTTGGAGTGCATCAATAGGTGTGCTAAAATAAAACAACTTAAAAAAAAAGATAAGCAATATGATAAAAGAAGCCGCGAGAGAATGAGCAGCATTGAAGCAAACAAACGAGATGCATTCAATGAGTTTTTTTTTTTTTTTCCAGCAAAGCTTTTCAAGCGAGTTTCTAAATAAATAGCAATTTTCAAGCATACACCAAAATAAGCTCAGGTAAAAAGCCAAAAACATAAAGAAAACTTATCAAGCTTGTGTCTTTCTTTGAAAGCTAGACAATACCGTCTTAGACATGTTTTCATCACCGTGGCTCATACATGAATACGCTGGCCTGAATGTGTGCTCAGTGCACACAAAATCTCACCATACAAATTCCGGTAGCACAAACAAACAAAATCTACGCTAAAGAAAGCATAGCTGGCACAGCTGTTAAATTATTTGAGATGCAAACCCGACGATAGCACTAACTCAAGAAAACCACAAAAGCCCAGAAGATTTCAGTGTAGATTCTTTCAATATGGCTGTCATATCTTATACTGCTCTGTTTCTCTTCTGCTCTGTTATATTCTGTTTATTTTTTTCAATTCTGTTCCTTTCATTTCTCTTCTGTTCTTTTTTGTGTTGTCTCAACTTGTCGCAACTCATCTCAATTCGTCTTGTCTTAACTTGACTTATCTTTTGCTTCGACAAAAGAATACACTGCATGACGCAGTCTAAGAAACTGCAGAGCACAGCAAATTGTGATGGTAAACAACGATTAAAAGCAACTTGATTACTTGCTGCATACTGCATGAGCCATTTGTTCTGTTTGCTCTCAAAACTCAGCACACTTCAATTCAATGCAACTCAACTGAACTCAACTTAACTGAACCGTTTTGAACTCTCAGCGATGCCTCATGTGATTCCTCATGCTTACCGTTTAACGTCTGCCATTGTCCAAGTTGGCCAAACACTTAAAGCATGTTTGCAGAGTTGAGGTGTGATGATATATTGCACATTAATTTATTATTCCATTGAGTTTTGCTGCTTTTCATTTTTGAAAGTGTCTGCAAGGCATTGAGAATTATTATAAAAAATAAAATTGAAACACATGTTCAGTTTTTTATTATGTTTCGAGGCAATATTTATGTATTTCGGATATTACTAAAAATCCGTTACGCTGACTGATAAATATATTTTACTAATGAATTTCAAATGAACTTTATATTGATAAGAAGGGCATTCCAATTGACAAACATGATACATTTGTTTAAAGTTGCGTTAAATCGTCGTAATTTAAAACTTAGTAATTTTGTATCCAAACAAACTTGTATGAACAAAGGGTTATCATTTTCCGACTGCTTTGAGTCTATGTTTATATTCTATACAAAAAAAATTCAACTCTATAAACATTTCATGTTATCTCCATTTAAAGCCAAATTACCGAATCGTGTACGTTTTTTTAACGACTGTCACTTAAAGCAACTCGACAAAGGAATTCTGCTTGATCAGCAAATTGAACAAAGTACTTTGGTCTCTCAGCCGATCGTTTAAATAAACATTAATACTTTTTCATTAAATATTCTATCTCAAGGGAAATCTAGTGTTCGTTCGCTTATATAAAATATACACTGATGCTCATTTGTTTCAGTCTTCATCAAACCGCGTTTAATTCAACTTCGTGCAATGAAACAAATTACATTTTTTTGTATATTGTGTTTTTATGTGAGTTTCAGCGGATCAGCTGAAAATGACACAATCGATTTTTTAGAGCTTGAACAAAAAAATGTGTTTCTGAATTTGGAAAATTCAGAGTTACGTTTAAATTATTCCAATGTTGCCTTGGAATATGCAAAATTGCAAAAAGAACATTTCGAAACTCGGTAAAAATTAAATACAAAAGGATTTAAGAAAATTTCATAAATATATAAATCAACATTTTTCCGCAGTCAAAAACTTAGGAAAGTGGCAAGTCATTATGCAACATTAAACTCAAACTGCAGCGTTCTAACTGATCAAATAGCAACACTTGTGGAGAGGTAAAAATGTCTTAAGTATATAAAAACTCATTTTCACATTAATCTTTTAATTCTTCTTCAGTTTGCAAACTGTTTCAGAAAATATTGAACCACTTAAACGAAATGTATTATATCAAGGTGTTTTACCGAAAAATTGTGCGGAAGCTTCTCAAGGAAGGAGTGGCATATATACAATCGCAATACCGTTCTCGAATCTTGAACCATTTGATGTAGTCTGTGATACTAAAATCCATGAAGGCAACTGGTTAGTAATTCAAAGGCGCATGGACGGCAGCATTGATTTTCATAGGCCGTGGTTGGAGTACAAGAAGGGCTTCGGTACACTAGACGGTGAATTTTTTATTGGTTTGGATAAACTACACTCTTTGACCTCTTACGTTCCGCATGAATTACTAATTGTTATGAAAGATTTTAACGATAATATGAAGTACATTAGATACAGTCGCTTCGAAATTAGTAACGAACGTAATCTGTACACACTGAAAGCTCTCGGTGAATATAGTGGAAATGCTACCGATTCTCTAAGAAGTCACCTTGACCAAAAATTTTCAACGTACGACAATGAAAATGATTCCGATTCCGAAAATTGTGCTACATCATTGTTGGGAGGTTGGTGGTACTACCTGTGCTCAGATCGGTAAACAGAAATCATTCAATTAATTTATTATTCACATTTTTTTAAATTCTTAATTAAAGAATGTTAAAATCAGTATTAATTTTATCTACTTATAGACACAATGGTGGAAACAGGAAAACAAGGTAAAAATAACCCAAATCTAAACAAAAATAATACAAATAAAATAACAACATTTTGTTTTTGTTTTAATTATTAGCAATTTAAATGGTCTCTATCTAAATGGAAGTTATATATCCGATTACAAATACGGCGTTACTTGGGATGGCTTCTATCAAGATTATTACTCACTCAAGTTCGTGCAAATGATGATAAAACCGAAAAAGCATTATAACCACTGAACTTTTAACGTACGAAACCGAAAATAACTAAGCACTGAAATTAACATTTTATACTCTAACTTTAACCATTCGATTTTATTAACCATTTGACGATAATATGTATTCATTTAAAATAAATATAACAAAAATTTCATTCAATTCACCAAAATTAATACTATACCAAATTTGAGGTTAGAGTGTCATATGTGTACATGTCCATCTATGTAACATATGCCTACTAAATATTCTTCTTGAAGCAAAGCTATGAACACTCTTTATATAGTCGCCGAAAAAGATTTTATTCTATTTTATAATAATAAATAAAGTTCACTAAAGACACTTGATATTGTCAATTTCAAGATGTATTAGGTTTTTTTCAAATTGTTTCTTGTTCTTTGTTATATTCAATGAAAAGCAATCATTCAATATTTTCCGCGAATAAAATGGCGAGTACCGAAATGTTACCAACAATGCATTGCTCAAAAGAGATGCCAGCATGATTAACAACACAGAACAACATGGCCAACAATGTACACACACGCATTCACACATGTGTATTGCATAGTCATGCTCGACGTCATTATTGTTGGCATGCACATCAACATGGCTGAAATAACCCATCGACACAGCATTGCACTCATTTACAGTTTGACGCATCATTATGCAACAGCAACGGCAGCTGTTCTGTTGTTGTTGCAACTGCTACTGCTGCTGCTGATGCTGTTGGTGTTCCTGCCGGCAGAGCGTCAGGTAAATGAGTGCAACAGAAAAACTGCAACATCATCACGCAGCTGGTTGAGATACAAAGCGCTGTTTGGTTAACAATAGACATGTTAGTGGCATGGTAAATGACTGTGAGCATGTGCATGTGATGAGTTGACACTTTGATGATGATGGTAATGGTGAAAATGATGACAACGATGATGACGTTAACGAGACCAATAACTGTTGGCAGCGCACTTCACGCTTAATCGATTTGAATAAGACGATCTTCTCTATGCGCAACTATGCGAATGGGCAGCATCAAAAGCAGATAAAGCAGCAAAAACAGCTGCAAAACATTATCAACAGAAACTTCAACAACAACAACAACAGCAGCAACAACATCAACAACAACACGACAGACAAGCAAACATAGTAAAACATTGTAAATTTTTTCGAATTTGAATTGTCGACACATGCAGCATGCAACATGAAGTTTTTGGTTGGCATCATCAAGCAATATCG
This sequence comes from Phortica okadai, assembly GCA_034638295.1. Classification (NCBI taxonomy): domain Eukaryota; kingdom Metazoa; phylum Arthropoda; class Insecta; order Diptera; family Drosophilidae; genus Phortica; species Phortica okadai. Next base: position 6,440,089 of record CM067850.1, read on the forward strand.
ATAGGGTTGATGTGGCATGGCATAGCATTGCATAGCGTTGGGTTTCAGGTCAGACATGATTCTTGCATGCATCGAAAGACAAGCAAACAAAGCGTTAAGCTTGTTATCGAGTGTCGAAGCATATCGAATGAGCTATGCAAGCAGTCGCAGCCAAGGCACAGAGCGGCAATGCGGCAATGCAGGCAGCACAACATTGCGCAGTACTGCAGCACAGCACAAAACAAACATTGAACATCAACGTACATTAAGAAACGACATGTATACATGTATGTGTGTGTGTGTGTGTGTGTTGTCCATGTATTTGAACGTCTCTTCATTGTCCTTTTTATGCTGTTTGCCTTGACAAATCCTTCACTTTGTACTTTATCTATTGTGTACGTGCGTGTGTTAGTTGTGATTTTGTATGCAACTATTTTGCATATCTTGTTTAGTATGCGTCAACTTGCAAATTGCTGTTAAAAGGCAAAGCTTAATAGAAAAACAAAAACAAAACACTTCAAGTTATTTTTCAAAAGCACAAAAATTGCTCATTTTTGCACAAACAACATGATCATAGATTATCTCATTTGAAAATCAACACAATCAATTAACAAGTATAACTTGAAATATATGTAAATGAAAAATAATAATAAAAAGCAACAATGGGTAAAGAGAAAGTATTTTTTGTTTGGTAATTTATGTCGCAGCAAAATGATTGCGGTTCGCCATGTTATGTCCAAATGTGGCTTGACGCTGTTCAATGCTGCTCTGCTATACTGTTCAGTGTTCTGTGGTTTGTGGCGCAATATTGTTCGTTAGTATTTATTTTATTACATCAAATAGCAACAACAACAATAACAGCAACATCATTGCCAGCAATGTGCAATAATAAAACTTTTATGGCAGTTAATTATTTTACACTTACAAAGCAACAAACAAACAAACAAACACACACACACACAGACACAACAAAGAGGCAAACGGAGCAGCAAATATACAGTAATGTGTGCGTCTGAGTAGGAATTGTACATATGTGCGCGTTACGGCCATAAAAGCATATGCGCTGAACTCCAAATAAGATAGAAATACACCAACACACACACACATTTCCATGGTGACACTCCTACGCTTTGCTACTCGAAAAACTGTACACAAACATATACAAACACACACATACATTACATTTGTATTTGTTTGCCGTCGTTGTGTCATAAATTCTACGGCAGAAAAAACAAAAAAAAAAAATCCAAAAGAAAAAAAAGTACGAATCCAAAGGCAAAACGCTGCAGTTAAATGCGAAAATTAATATTTAATGATCAAGGCTTAACATTCGCAATCGTTGACGTCCTCAGTCATCTGCAGTCATCCACGCGTCGCGTCATGTCGCGTCACATCACTTCACATCACAGCGCTCAGCCAGTGTCAGTCTCAGTCACAGTCAGTCAGTATCGCTCTGGCTTTGTGTTCCAGCTCGCTCGGGCACTGGCTTCAGTTCTGTTCTACATGGATGAAGTCACTGTACATACATACATATACAACTTTGCGGTTGGTTGCATGCGTGGCACACCGATCAACCGTCCTGCCATCAAGATTGCTGCTGTCGTAGGCACACGTCGTGGCTGCTTCACGGTTGTCCCCAAATGAAACAGGTAATAAAACAAGCAGCGCGCAATTTAAGTACTTTCTATGCTGTCACATACACCCACACACACAGACACAAAAAAAAAAACATATCTTTATATAGTAAATTGAGTTTTTTTTCAGCCGTTTACTTTTAAAGGTTAGGTACACGGTGCAAAATGTACCTCGCAACAAACTGTAATTAAAACACCTTTCGTATACTTAATTTTCATATTCCATACTCTTTCCTCAACCAAAGTTTCAAATTTCCTGCATCGTCATAGCGTTCGTCATTATATATTTCATTAAAATTTTTTTCAAGTGTATTCACAACTTGCTCTGAAAGCCTCCAAAAAAAAGGAAAAAAAAAACGAAACCAAAAGCAATCAAAAAATCATAAAAGCTATAAAGGTGTAATCTATGTCATTGGGCAACATTTAGGTTAGGCCAGTCGCCATAAAACAAAATCACCAAACCAGAAGAAGAAAATTGAAAATGAAAAGGGGATATTTGACTCATTAAATATAAATGCCAACAAAATAAGTACTTCAAAAGTCTAACTTAAAGGTGGAAAACAAATTTTTGGGGCAAACAAATTAAAGTAACCCAAAAAAAAAGGAAATACGGTTATCAAAGGAAACTGTGTATGAGTCTGTGTGAAAATTCAAATTTCCCAATCAAATTATTGCAATAAAAACCCCAAAAAAAAATACAAACCATAAAAATAGCAAAAAACAACAAAACACAAATGGTTAAATTGCTTGCACCGCCAATTTCCTCCGCAAAGTATGCAACAATTTGCAACAAATTTCCGCTTGTTTCGTTTTGTCATCACCAATGACGAGCCAATCATCATCATCATCAACAGCATTATTACGAACAAAGTCATCAGCCATAACATTATCATCATCATCATCATCGACATCAACAACAACAATGCACACACATTGAATGCAGCAAAATAAGTAGAAAAACAAAAACAAAAATGAAACAAAAACACATACGATTTTAGGATTTTTCAACTTTTGCATTCGCTTATGCGACGCAATACTTGGTTGTAAAATGTCTGCAACCGCAAAATTCGTAACCAAAAATCTGTTAAAATTTCAGTTTTTTTCAAAAAACGGATTTCAATTTGCGCACACACTTTGGCTAAAAGCTAATGCCAACTGTAACCAGCAAAGCAGCCGCTGCCACAAGCGCCAGCGCCAGTGATGATGACGATCATGACGACGACAACGAGAACGACAACAACGACGATGATGATGATGGCAATGTCGCCGTTGACGTTCTTGTTGCCAGCATTCAAGCCAAAAGTCCAAACAGTCTCAACGGTGCTGGCGGGCGGTGTTGGTGGCGTGGCGTGACAACAACTTCGTCAGCTACCGCACACACAATTTCCGGTTCAACACATTTTGTGGTTTGTAGCGGCGCATTTATATTTGAGCGGCAGCAGCAATAGCAGTACTGCGCAAAAAGTGCAAGGGCAGTGAGATTGAAGCTTGGCATTGGAGTTGAGACCAAAAGCATAACATATACGAGTTCTTTTTTCTCCTTTTTTCCACCCGTATGCATTTTTGGTTGCCTTTCTTTTTTTTTTTTGCATAAAAGCAAGCGGTTGCATACACCTTGTCTGCATGTGTATGTGTACGTATGTATGTGTGTGGCATGTAATAATGCCTGCAACATGTTTGTGTCGCTGTGGTCTTGTTCAGTGCAACAAATGGCGGTCTGTGCATGTGTGTATATGTGTGAGTCCGTGTCTATGCACTTGTTGTAGCAAAAGCCGAAGAACAAAGCTCCATTTTTTGTTGGCAGTTACAACATTGGTAACGTCGGTGGCGTTAGAATGTTTGCATTAAAATGAATGGAAAGCTCTCGTTGCATTTTGCATACTTTTGGGTTCTGGCATATTTTTTTTTTATATTACATTTTTTTCCACATTTTGTTTTGCTTTTATCCCGACTTTATCCCTTGGCATGTTTGTTCGTTAACCTAAGAAAAATACAAAGCAAATTTTTCAAGTTGAATGACTTTTTTTTCTGCGCCCTTTTTATGTTTGACTGCATTGGCTCGTCATTAGACTTAACAACATGTTAGACAAGCAACGCCTTCAAAGAGGTTATAAATTACAATACAGCTTATTATAATATGCCTTGCAGGTATTTTTCTTATGTACCATAAAAGGAAAATAAGACTCGACCGTGAGATCAATAAATTCTCAAATAACTTTTACTAATAAAACTAAAGAAAACTGATGATATGAAAGGCAATTCGTTCCCTTTTCGATAGTGCGTTGACACGCACAAGACATACACTAACATACACATACACATGTGCAACTAATAGACGCATCAATGTCATGATACACATACATAAATATACTTACATATATGGTACATACATACATATATGCGTGCCTTATGTAGCATGTTGATTACGCCCAAGAGTGATTTTCTATGTTCATTTGCTTGTAATCGTGTCTGTTATTTGTAACTTATTAGACGACTAGTTTATGTTAGACATAGACATTCTTGTTGTTGTTGTTGTTGTTGTTGTTTTATGTATGCGTATGTTTAGCTCAATTTAACTCAACTCGACTCACTTTAGTTTAGTTTAGTTTCGTCTATCTTGGTCGTTGGCTTGCCATGGCTTAGCTTGACTTGACTTGACTTTAATAGTCATGTTAAACAAATGTTTATCAAGCATGCAGCAACAACAACAACAACAACAGCAGCAAACACTGTTGTGCCAGTGGCAAGCAGAACACAAATTCATGTCTTTCTACAAGTAAATTTCGTAGGCAAGTCACATTAGTCATGCAGCACTGCGCTTTTCCAACCACCAAAACAGCAACAGCAACAAGCCACATTTGTTTTGTGCGCCTAACAAGCGGCAATAGAATTGCACATTTATTTCATGCTATGCCAACTTTAACAGTCACCAACAACAACAACAACTATCATGCCAACGAGCTAATAATGTTGTTATTATATTGTTTATTGCTTTCATTTTTCCCTTTTTAGACTTTTACATATTATTTTGCATTAACTACAATTCCGTTTATGTCATTTAAGTGTTAATGAAAGCTTTAGATATCTCAAATATTCTTTGATGTATTGAACGTTCTATTCATAGAAATAATTGAACATTTTCTCCGACACATTCAAACTTTGCCCCAAATAACTTTCAATGCTTTTTCGAATAATTAAAATAAAATAAACTTAATTTCTGACTTCTTAAAAATGTATTATATCAAAAAGCATCGCACAATTTATTTCTTCAATTATTCAAATAACATGAAACCGCATTCAAGTTGTTAAAATCCAAAAATTTATGTTATTGAAAATTTATACAAATAATTAAAATTTCATAGAAAATAACTTGTGAGCATTTATAAATTCATACTAAATTGCAAACCAAGTTTTAAATACTTCAAGTTATTAAACGAAACCAACCGAAATAATACTTACAAAAGAAACCAACAGAAAATTTTACCAAAAACAAAAATTCAATAGAACTTTTTTTTTTATTACGTATACGTAGAAATATGTAAAAAAATAAATAAATATTTGTTGTTATAAAATAAAATGAATATAAAAAATTTTAAAATATTTGAAATAACAAAGAAATGTTGTTGCAGAGCGAGACAAATGAACAGTGAAAGAGAGGCCAAATTCAAGCTAAACGAAGTAAAAAAGATTAAATGCAAATAAATATGAAATCATGTAATGTGCTTATGCAATTATGTCGAAAAATGTTTTGGTTTTGTTTAAATTGCGTGCGCACAAAAACAAAAAAAATTATTAAAATTTAACATATATGAAGGCAGCTCGAAGCATCGAAGGCAAAACGAAGAGGGCAAGAAGCAAGTAAGAAAACGATATGCAGATAAGTTTATATAGGTCGCATTATAAATATGAACATACACACAGACACCCGCACATACATGTATAAATCATGAAATCAATCTCAGTATTCAATGTAAAGAAAGATGAAGAGAAAAGAAATAATAATAATAAATTTATAAACAAATATGTATTTACAGCAACGCAAAGAAGCAAAGGCGCATGAGTATCGAATATGCACAGTAGGCACGACTGATATTTTATAAATCAACAAACACAGACACTCACACATACGAGTACATAATAATAAAGGCGGACGCTGACCGACTGCCAACAGAAGCACACATATACATAAGAAAAACGCTCGAAAGCTCGAACCGCTTGCCTTGCCGTGACACGACTCAACATAACACAGCTCAACACAGCGCAGAATGGCAACATTAACAATATGCAAAATTCATGTTAAAATATCGGAAAAATATATATGCGCCTTTCAACTGACATTTGGCAACCCTTTTTACTTGCATGCCGAGTTGCCTTTATGTCGTATTTTAAAAGTTTTTTCTTTTTTTCTTTATCTGGCATGTGGCATATGAGTGAATGGAGTTGGTTTGTATTGAGTATTTTTTTTATGGCCTTCGCCTATGTACAAGCATAAAGGCAACATATAAAATACAGTTATTTGCCCTATTTGCACATTTATAATTTTTTTTTCTTTCTTTCTTTCTTTTGGATACTTTCACCGAACACTCTGTCAGACAAGTTTGTCTCTTTGTGCATGTGTGTGTGTGCATAATTTCGTGGAGGGCTTTGCCAGTCTCCCTCAACTTTGTCTGACTGTCTGTCTGTCCGTCGTTCTGTCTGTTTGCATATAATTTTCGTTTTGATTTTTGGAAATTTTTTTTTAACCTTTCTTTATTTCTTTTTTTCGCTTTTGCCATGTTGTTCCACTCGTTCTTTCTTTATTTATTCTATGCGATTTTTTCGGGTGTAAAAGCATGAAAATGGCAAATTTTCTGCATTGAGTTTGTTCACTCGTTTGTTATTTAAATCAATTTTTTTTTCGTACCTTCTTTATTTCTCTCTGCTAGTCTTTATTATTGCGTGTTTATTCATTTTTTTGTTCGATACTTTTACAGACTTTGGCAATCGCTTTCGTTTGGCTTACACTGTCGGTTCATTCGTTTCGTTGTTCATTCAGTCAATCACTCTTTTATACATTCGAATGAATTAAAACTGATGAGATATTTTACAATGGCAATTTTGGGATACAAATTCGCTGAAATTGTATCTTTTGTTTGCCTCCCTTTCTTATAATGTTCGCTTATGTCAACTTTGCATTAATATTAATAATCGTATGAAGTATTTTTATGTACCATGGGGCTACATGCAACATACGATGGTCTAGCACTAAAGTCCTCGATTAAACATGAACGAGCCTTTGCAGGTTGACAGGTTAATATTCCAAAATGTAACTCTCAACTTGAGTACTTCATTGCGCTGCTTTTACAGTTGCGTAATTATAAGCTGTCCATAGTGTTGAAATGTTGTAATAACACTTTTCATAAAGCACTCATCACTTGTCAAGTTTCACTCTCTCTTTTTTTGCCTCAACCAAACGTATTTAACATTAACTTGACTTAAGCAGCCCTTTTTTATTTTTTTATTTCATTTTTGATGTATTCAACCAAAATCATCAGCCAAAACTCATGTTACAACCTCTTTATGCTCAAAAAAAAAATTTCATGAAAGACAAAAAACACACAAAGTCACACACATACAAAAATGTTCACTTTGTGTTCTTCTACACGTCGTCGTCATCATTTGCTTTGACCAAGCCTTAATTTTACGCGGCTTTTAACTGAAAAATTCTTTTGGTCTTTATTTTTTTCGACTGTTTTTTTTTTTTTTTTGTTCATTGGAAGCCACGTTTTCCGCACTTTTGAGCGCACAAGGTGCTAAAATATGAAAAACCAAAAGTTACATATTAAAAAAAAGAGGAGTGCAGCAAAGGTAAAAATGATTTAACGTGGCAAACTGCAGTCCGTGCCACACTAAGCTAAATCCGTGCCACGCCATCATGTCGTAACTTATGCAACAAAATTTTTATGCGTCAAAAAAATGTATGAAAAACTGGCAAAAATAACGGACAAGGGCAAAAGTTGAAACTCTATGTGTTTGTGTGTGTGTGTGTGAGTGCTAAAAAACGGGAGCGCCAACTACTTTCCCAAACACAAGAAGAAGTAGAAGTGCATTACATATATTCCAAGGCGCACTTTTCACACGCTCACTTATACAAAGGCAAAAACAAAAACACACATACACACACATAGATAAGAAACAATCAGTCTAGAATATTTTATCTTTTGGTTTCAAGTGCGGCTTGTTTTGTTTTTCCACCTTCTTTCGTTACTTGGCTTGCATGCATTTACTAAAAAAAAGCCTGCCTACTTTCAGGCTCACTTCTTGCAAATTTGACTCAACTCAGCCACAAGTTTATTCCGCAATACTTTACTTACTCATTCTTTTTTGTTGCATTTGTTGTTTTTTTTTTTTTTAGTGTCCATTTTTATTTTTCGGCTGACGCTGTTTTAATTTCCGGTGCAATAAAGTTTGTTGCATAAGTGCACTTAAACGCTTAAAAGGCTTTGTTGTAATAACTCTTAAGATAGTTTTTTCGCACAACGCACATCACTTGATTTTTTATACCCTGTACACATAGTGTTTGAGACGGTTTGTATGTAACAAACAGAAGGAGGTGAGGGGACCCTGTAAACTATATATATTCTTGATCAGAACGACAAGACGAATTGACACACACTTACAGACACAAACACACACTGAGATATTTGGTTAATAGTTAACAGAGACAGAGACATTCTGTTAATAGGTAACAGAGCCATTCTGTTAATAGTTTTAATAGGCGTCGTCAGATCAATATTTTTTTCTAGACCTGGGCTGTGGCACCGCCTACCGTGTGTGCAGGGTATTATATTGGCGAGTATACTCGACATAGCGCCCTTTTTTATTTGGTTTTCTTTTACTTTGTCCTTTCTTATACTCAAACAGAACTTTTTCTTTACATTTCACCGTGTTTTCTTTTTCTTTTATTTTTTTAATATTACTTTGTGAGTATTTCTCGTCCTTCTTGCTCAGCAGAAAAACTTATATATTTTTTTTTCAAGCTCAAATCCCTTTTACAGGTAACATCTTTTGTACTTCATTTCCTAGCGGCAAACCAAACCAACACAAATGAACGAGCTTAGCCTTTGCTTTACAATAGCACGAAATCTGATGCAACTATTTCATTTCCGGTTTTATGTTCATGACAGCTTGAAACATGAAGAATAATGCAGAACAGTACAAATGGTAAAAAAAAACCAACAAAAAATGTTAAAATCGTCTTCGAATGCATTACTGCTGAGTAATTACAATTTAGAAATAAGAATTCTCATTCTTTTTCTTACTCGTTCACTCACTCAGACAACCTCAATCTCATTCAGTCAGTCAGTCAACGTTGACTCTTGACTACAGTGCAGTGCCTGTCGTTTTACTTCAATGTCAACGCATTCTGCACAGCATTTGTCATTTCCGTACTTCATTTGTTCTCTATTTGCTCTTTGTTCATGGAACTGTATGTCTGCCTATCTGCTGATACTTGCTCTGTCTACCTATCATCCAGACTTTATGATTATATATATTTTTTTTCTTTTTTCTGTCGTGTTATTATTATAATAAGTTTCTTTTTTCCTTTTCGTGTTTTAGAGGTTTTTCAGACATTGTAAAGTTCTTACGTTCGTTTTATTATTTCTTTTTTCCAGTTTGCTTCTGTTTCATTCATTTTCTTATATGTACTCTTGCCAACATTAAATTACACGGTCTACTGGGACTGCTTACCTTGAAAGCGTCTGTTGGCTTATTATACGGCGTTATTTGTCATGGTTGCTTGCATTATTTAAGGCAATGTCGCGGTTTTTGTGACAAGAGAACATGAAAACACAAAACAAAAAACGAAAAAAAAATTAAATTATAAAATAAAACTCTTTGAAATTTTATAATACACATGGTTGGCTTAAAGTTTTCAAACACAGTGCATAAAAACAAGCGAAAAGAAAGAAAAAACATTTTTTTTTTTCGACATTTTTTTTTTTCTTTTTTTTTTCTTTGCCATGGAAACAATAATTTTGTTGGTGTTCTTTGTAAGACTTTAAAGCAGTCAAACAGTCATAATGGCCTTCACTGTAAATATATTTTCTTTTTGCCATAAATATATATTTTTTGCTTTGAGTATGTTTTTTCTTACACAAATAAAGTTTCATTTTGCTTTGAAAGATAGAAAGCTACTTATTCATTTTAACCAATTTCAAGATTTCTTTGTGTCTTCTGCATTGAAACATTTGACTACACATATATTTTTTAATACAGCCTTGACCTGTTCAACTCAACAAACCGCCAAGCCACCTGCGTTGTAAAGAGGGCACCAAAAAAAAAATGTAACTGTCATAGAACTCAAGAACCCAACTCAAAACAATTTCAAACTATGTGTTATGTGCGCAACAAAAGTTGCCATCAAATTGCACCCAAGTGACACATTAACGTCTTAGCGTCTTACCAGCAAACAAGCAAAGCAGCAAGGCAAGGAGACACAATTTTACAATACTAATACTAAGTATACGCAATGTCGTTCCGTTAAAATAACAAACGAAATGTGAAAACTTTCTGGCAAACGAAGCAAATACAAAGAACTTTTAGCGAATATTTTCATTGTTTTTCTTACGAATCATTTCACGTTTTAATTTCTATGCGCATTTCTGCGTCATTACATACGCAAAATTTCAGCGAACAACGCATTGAATTTGTCGACAGTGTTGGCTATGAGTGTTGCTTCACTGACGATGATGATGACGTTGGTGATGATGTTGATGTTGGTTCCTTCCTGCTTCATTATGGTAGCGGAATGCCGAGCGACATCGTGTGGCGTAGAGTTTCATCATTGAAAGTGACACAAAGCAAACGACGACCCCAAAAATCTGAACAACGTTGGGCAAAATTGAGTACAACGCAACGGAACAAGTTTTTGCGCACAAAAAGTTTTTAATCACTTGTGGCAGCAGCCGCAAGGATTTAAATAACCTCAAAAAAAAACAAAAAAAAAAACAAAAAAACGATGTGCCTTTGCTTGAAATACTTTGTTAGCAGCCTTCGCTTCGAAGTTCAATTTTAATTGATTATTTTGTTAAATGATTTTCCAAAGAAGAAAAAAAAACGAAAAAAAAATGTGAAAAGATTAAAAGAAAAATTTCAAATATGCTTGCGGCTGTTCGCTCAGCGTGTGCCTTTGGATTTGCGAATTAAGCTAAGCGATTTAACTAAATTGATACACTTAAAAATGATAACTAGCACATTCATAGCATTCATGGTCAGAACGCAATTGTCGCACTTCGTTGCTCTGCACAGCTTTGCATGACAAGCAGAACGATGGTAATGCTGATGACGATGACGACGAAGATGAAGGTGAAGGCTGATGAAGATGTTGCCTACTGATAAGGCAGAGGACATTGGCCGGCATTGATAGCTGGCAGTGACAGCAAGCCATATACTTTGGCTTAGTTATATAGCAATCGTGGCGGACCTAAAGAGCATGCCATGAAGAACATTGAATTTGAAAATTTTATTTATGAGCCAACATCAAATCAGCATAAATAGGTTAAACGCAAATGTCAAAACCAACGGCAATGAAAGTGTGCAGACGTGCGCAAAACGCAAAAGCAAACGCGGACACGGACATGAACATGGCAGTGACAATATAAATGAAAATGCGCCAAAAGGAAATACCGTCAAGGACAACGCTGCTAAAAAGGAAGTCACTGTAATATTTCAAAATCCAAAGTCAAATGATAAATCACACAATGCCTGAAAATGCTAAGGAAATGGCAAAAGCGAACACACCCAGGGAATAATAATCAAAAGTCGAGTATTGCTTACACTATTTGAGTGATGCTGATGGCAGAACAATTTCATGCTAGTGAAACAGGTGCACGTTGGACCAAGAAATTGAGATTGATTGACAAGCTTGTAAATAACTTAATTTGGCTAAGCGAAAATATAAAAAGAAAAATAAAAAAAACAACAAATTCTAATTTCAAATTTACAACAAAAACGAAATAAAAATGTCAATAAAAACGATTTGCGCCATTTGTGAACAAATGTTTGAAAAAGGAGAAGGCAGCCAAAAAAAAAAGAACGACGATGACTACGAATAAAAAGAGAAGGAAAAGCGCAAATGATGGCAATGACGGCAAGCGAAACCGCAACGAAATGACAAAAAAGTGTCAGAATTTTAATAGGCCAAACGCACAACAAAAAAACCCAAATAAAAAATGCATAGAAGGACTCGACTCGACTTGACTCGACTTCACTTTACTCAACTCGAACTCGTCTTGAGTCAACTTGACTTGTCTTGTCGTGACAATCAAGCAAACAAACCATCGAACCAATTTCAACAAGCCCGCATAAGAAATAGAACAACAGCAACAACAATAAGCATAGCAACAAGAACGTGGATAATAATAAAACAGAAATAAAGCAAAAATAAAAAGAACAAAAAAAAAACACAAAAATGTCAAACAAGATGTTAATAAAAATGGCAAAATGTCAATTTCATTTCATGCCAGACGCGACATTTGAGTGACGCGACTCGTTTTGGTTGTAAAATAGCCACCCGACGTCCGCCTCGACCAACCAACCTCCAACCCAACCACAATTTAAGGGTTTTTTTTTTGGTTATCATTCCGGTACTTCGTCTCTTGCATCTTCGTTTGTTCCAATAAAATCTTCTTTCGCGTCTTCTTTTGCACTTGAGATAAGCATAAATTGTTTACTTTGTCACATTAAATTTTGACAGTTATTAAGTTGGCCTGCCAAAGTGGCAACAACAAATTTTTAATCTAAATTTGATACGCTTATTCATTTCAATTGTTGTTTCTGTTGTAGTTGTTTTTTTGGCTTTTTGTTATGAGTCATTGTTATTCTACTTTTACTGCGGCTGTTACACTTCCTTTTCAATTTTTCTTGCAATTTTTTTTTTTGTTTTTCCAATTTTTTTTTTCTTGTCTATTTCTATTCTGACCATTTTATTGTCGTTGTGTTTTGTGCTTTGCTTTGGTTTGCTTGCCTACGCGTAAATTAAATTAATGAGTTTGATCTCATTTTGTTGTTCTGTTTTTTATTGATTGGGCGTTGCATACTTTCGAGCGTTGCGCAATTGTTCTTTGCTGCGTGTTTTTAATCATCATCAAGTACATTTTTATACAACAACATTTTCGCTTTTTATGTTCTCATCTATAATTGAGTTGTAGAATGTTTAATGTTTAACATTTAAGTGTTTTTTGCTGTTTGTTGTTCTGTTGTTGTTGTCTGATGTTTTTTGTTGTTTGTGCGTGTCGTATTTTAAATGATTTGTATTATGTGCAACTAATTACTTGAAATTCAGTTAGGGGAGCCATGCAATCACAAATAAAAATTTTATTTTCATTTTTCATTATTTTTTTGGTTGGTCCCCCTTATATAACAATTTATTCAAACTTTTTTTTTTGCCTATTTTTTTTTGGTATACATTATTCGTGCACAGAAACATTCTAAATACTTAGTTGACCTCCTTAATTTTGTATTAATATTGCTCTTCATGCAATTTAAAATAGAAAGAAAAGTTGTGCTTGAAAAATGAGGAAACAGAACTTACCTGTCTTGATTTGTTTATTCACTTTTTTAATTAATACTTGCAGCATAAATATAAAATAAAAGCTCCGTTTTTACTTTTTAATTATAGTTTTCGAAATATTATTTATTATTTCATTATAAAGGAATTAAAATTTAAACACATATCCAACAACAAATCAATTATGCATGCATGGTCGACTTATTAATGCGACCTAAGACAACAATAGCATGTTTAACACAGTCACTTATTGGCCGGTGTTCTATTTTTGATGTGCACAAAAGTCAATTTTCGAACCTTCATCAAATTTCAAGAAAGCGACTGAAATTTAATACGACGTCAGCCCTTTGGGTAAACCTTGACATGAACACACACACATGCATAATACAAAGTAAAAGAAAAACAAAATTCCATATATTTATATCCAAAAAAGAAATACTAAAAAAGCATTCTATTTTGTTTCGTGTCAATTTTTTTAATCGTTTTTTTTTTTTTTTGGTTTCTTTTTTGATGAGTTGTGTGACAGTTTCGCCCACAAAATGTCAAAATTATGTACGTGTATGTGTGTATGTCAATGTAATAGGAACAAGAAGCTAAGCCCAAACGTTGAGTTATTTTTGTTTGACATTGAATTTTATGCTTTGTCAACAAATATCTTCGTCTATTTTTTCCACCCCCAATATTATACCAAAAGTCAATTTATATGAGTTAAAAAAATCGTATGACAAGATATCAAATTTTATCATAGCTTTGAATTGATGTTTCTCATGTGCGACGTATACATAATGTATTTACATGCTAATCAATATAGAAACTGTTACAAAAATATGTGCAAATCAAGCGAGTCCCCAAAAGCCACAAAAGATTTGAATTCTGTGTTTAAGTACACGCCAATCATACATTCATCCATGCATCATATAGGGTAGTCTAACATTAAACACAACTGAAATGTGAAATTGCCATATGAGCACAATAATCCTGTGTAACATAGGAGTATATAATACTATTTTTGCATTTTGACTTATTATGAATTTGATAAAAACTCAAATTATTAAACATTACTGCCTAAATGCCAAACCTTTACCACCGTTATGACGCACAATTCAACACAATCGTGTTTTGACGCACCCTTCAAACTAAAAATTAGTCGTTAATTACTATTTGGTATGATAATGAATCAAAATGAGTACGGGTTATTCAATTCAATTCAAATCAAATAAAGTGCTCCATAAAATGAATTCTCATGTTCAGTATTTATTTACTTTTCGTTAACGACACAAGCAAAATATGTTCATGTCGTACAAGTCGTTCATATCGTCAAATCTTCTTAGTTCAAATCAATTATTTACTATTTTGCCAATTAGTGAGTGCGAACTTGTAAACTTTATGACAAACTGTAAACAGTTTGTGTATGTGTGCCTGTGTGTGTGTGTATTATGTGTGTTTTTGTATTAAATATTATTGAAGTTCAGATTTCAAATTGAAAATACAAACAAGTCAAGTGTAATTAACAATCAACAAGAGGCAACACCAACGCCAACAGCGACAGCAACAACAGCAATAATAATTCACAACAATTACAACAACAATGCACACTTTTACAACATGAATCATTTATGTGGATTATTTTATGCTTTACTATAAATTTATAATAATTTCGTTTCGTTTTGCATTTTTTGTGGGGCTTGAAGCTTTTATGACGTTTGTTTCATTAAAATATTGTTTGAGATTTTTAATCTGAATTTTTATGAGATTTTTTTTAACTTAATAAATGTATAGCAAAGCCTTTAATAAGTCTATATTAACACAACAAAAATGAGAATGAATATTTTAATAAATTTCAATTTAAAACAGAGCACAAAAAATGACAATGACAATCAAAGCTGTTTCAATATGAAATGTATTTTTTAAATAGTTAAGGATCGGAAATGGCATTTGAAATAAAAAATCGTCCGAAATCTGATAAATGTTTAAAAGTCTTATTTTTACAGACATTGTATTAAAATATAGGCATTGTTTTCATACAATTAGTCGTTATTAAAGTCAACAAAGTCTCAGACAAATGCCTTGCCTATTTAATAATCGCATATGCAAAAAATGAAAATGTATATATTAAAAGCTCTTATGTTAACAGGCTTTGTCTTGCTACATAGGAACTGTTTTCTGATAATAATGTGCGATTTGCGCATTTTTACCTCTTATCTCTTATAATCGGCTTATTGATTGAAGACAACACAAACCGAGAATCCAAGATAATTGCCATACTGATTAAATAATCAACAATGCGATAAAAATCATTTGTTGTCATGTGTATGCCAAGCAAATGCCAATTCCAAAAATTATCGAACCTAGACGGCGCTCAATCGAATTAAGTTCCACAAATTGAATAACTCAAATTAAATTGCATGCCATCGACCAATACATCCGCAAAGAATTAACTGAATGAGTGAACTTGAGGCGCACGCACAGCAACAACAACAACAACAACATCAACAACAATGACAACGACATGAACAATAACAAAATCACAGCCAACTATCGACAGAGATACAATACCGTAACGTAACGTATCGTCTATAGAGATCCATCTATTTGCACTGTCAAAAACAGCTGTCCATGTTGACCGTATCTGTTAACTGAGGTCACGTACGACGCAATTCTCACACGCAACGAAATGACAAACTAATCGCCCAACTACAACAACCAAAATCCAAACCAAACCAAATCAAACCAAATAAAAAAAAAAAAAGAAGTCCAAACAAAAATAAAAATAAAAGGGCCAACAAATATAGTCAGTCAACTCAACGCTTTGGTCAGTGAATTTCAACGGTTACTGCGTGAGGCAGGCACGCACACACACGCACATACATACAGTTAAACAAGCTGACGAGCCAAGTGAACAGCGCTGAGCGACACCAAACTGAACTGTGCTGTGCTGAGCGACGAGTTTCGAACAAGTGCTCAACGAACCAGAAGTGTACAAATTGTTGTGATTTATTTTAACAGATTTTTCGTACACTTGTGTGTATGCATGTGCGTATGTGTAGTTGTTGTTGGTCAAAAATTGCTTTATTGATTGTCAAAATAAATTTAACTTAATGCGTGTCAACGATATATGATAAAGTGCTTAAAGACAGGCACACGAGCTTGCCGGTCGGCAGGTCGGCAGCCAAGTAATGTTGCTGGCTGATAAAGCTTTGTTAAAATGAACCCGGTTGTGAAAAATAGTGTGCGTGTGTGCGATAATTTATATTGGGAAAAAAACTCCTTTTCTTTGTTTTATTTTTCGGCTTTTGAGTTGAGCAGCTGCATTGCAGATACTTTGGTCAAAGGCAATCAAAGCAAAATTGAAACTATTTTTAAGTAATTTTTCAATGAACAAACTCTATTTAGAGCACGGGTAACTTGTTTTACTCATTGCTAACTCTATTTTATTACTGAAATTTCATTACAAGTAAAGAATTTGAAATGGTTTCAGCTAACATAAATTAACATTACGTATACGTAATAATAATTTTAACGCCAACTAATTCAATCAATTATTGGTTGCAATTAAATCGTACAAATTATTAAATATCATCATCATAAAACCATAATTTACAACCGCAATCATTTTGGCAAACCAATTTGCAAAACATCAAAACGAAAAAAAAATAAAAATTATAATGACTACAAGAAATTCGCGAAACAAAACCAAAAAAAAGAGAGCAAACATTAAAAAACAATAAAAAAAAAGAAAACCAAATGCTGTAAAAGCTTTTTAATTGCGAAAATATTTATGCGTTTCATTGCATAATATTAGGCAAATTTTGAGCAAGTGTTTTTCATGACTCATTTCACTCAAACAAAAACAATTGCATAATAATTTGTATATTTTTTTGATGCAACAAAACTGAAAACAAACCGAAAACAACAAAACATGTATAAAAAAAACCATACACAATTTTAAATAATCGCCAACGAAGCGCTCATTTGAAAACTCGGCGCTTCTGTAATCCTCTAATGAAATTTCAAAATGTCAACGCGGTGTTTTGATGGTTAACCAAAAAAGCAGAAAGGCACACACACTAACACAGAATCACAAATATGCAAAATAAATGAAATCCACAACTAAACATACACACACATACACACAAAAACAAATATACATAAAACAGTCAAGAGTAAACCAAAAAATATGAAGTTGTAATCCTCAAAATCATTTATCTGTTTTTTTTTTTTTTTACAACCAACATCACCACACTGATGCTCACACACAGACACACGCATGTTCAATTTAACGAATTTGCTTTGTTTTTAGTGTAGTATTTTAGCTTAAAAATATTTTTAGCACAGTCACTGCCAAAAGTATTTGCACAACATTTGCTTTGTGGCTAAGAGCATCGATTTGATTTATTAAATTTTAAAAAATACACAACGCGTTGCATACTTTTTGGCTGTTTGTATTGCGCTTGGCATCATAGAAATGCTTTGTGCAATTATTTGTTTTGTGGCATTTTAAATATTTTACAAATGAAAAATGAAAATTGTAAAATTATTTTGATATCGAATGTGCATCAATCGCAACGTGTTTTATTCAAATTCTATCAAACAGTCAACAGTTGATGTCGTTTTTATTTTTTCTGAGGTTTATTTGTGAGAAATTGTCATGTGAAAAATATTGCAGAAAAATGCATTTGATTTATATGCAAATTAAAAATGATATAACATATATGTGAGAGCGGCTTTCGATGATACACCTATTTATATTAAGTAAAATTGAATTTCAATGAAAATTTAATGCTTTGTTACGCAAAAGCACAATATAATAATGGCCACTCCGTTCACCTCTCTATTATATCTTTTGTGTTTATTATAACAGAAAAATTTTTTTAAATAGTAATTATGAATAAAACATTTGATTTTCAAAATATTTTCCAAAATTTTATTCATTAAAAGCTTTCAAGCTTCAAATTAAACGAAAGTTTCTTTTATTTTCTGTTGCATTCCATAAGCTCGAAACTTATGAGACATTTTTCTCTGTTCACAAAAACAATATTGACTATTTTAGGTAACGTTAGCAGCAAAGCAAAAGAAATTATTTTATAAACAATACGTCATAATTCTTCATGCTCTTAAAATCCTCCCTACACACACACACATATTTGCAAACTTAAACTAATTCAACTGACCCACTTAACACAACACGACAACTGTGAAAATACACAAACACATACACATACATAGAGCACTTAATTTCAAGTGCTTTTGCACAAGTAACGCAAAACGTAAGTACAAAGTTGATTAACCTCCGACTGTAATGTTGTTATGTTGTTGTTGGCCATAAACAGAGAGACGTGCACGACATCAACATGCCAAATAAACGTAAATGAGGAAACGAAATATATAATACAACAACAACAACAACACAAACTCAAAAGCTACAAAACTCAACTCAACTCTTACCAAAAGACGACGACGTTGTCGTTGTCGTCATCGTCGACACCGTCACTGTAAACGGTGATGTTGTTGTTGTTGTTGTTGCTGATGTTGATGTTAGTATCGTCGTCCACTTCAAACGGAAACCCAAATGTGCATTCAAGTGTTGATACTTTTGAGGCAGTTAGCATACACGCACTTAACGCAAGCGACCAACATGTAATTAACTTCTAACACACACTCACACACACACACACGTACAAGTCTAAAACTTTAATTAAAATTGGCAAATTAAATTAAAGAGCGCACTTTGTCTTATGAGGGTGGAAGTACAAAGTACAAAAGTACGAAGAAGAGGCATCTTCTTTACAAATATTTTCTTCATTACATACTAGAACAATTTTCACGACACTCGCACAACAACAACAACAACATTCCATTCGCTTACATGTTGCATTGCCACATGGCATTAATCTTATTTATTGCAGCATGCACTCAGGCGCAAAGTCACGTACCTCAACTTAATTGATTACCTTTTCCATTAACTGCTAATTTTGTGTCGCAAATATCGCACGGCAACAATCAACCAAACTCACCCACACACCTTACACGCTCACCTCTCATACTAAGACTCCAACTGTTAGTCTACCTTCGCCTTCTTTAAGAGCGAAAATGAAATAAACGCATTAAAGTTTTTAAGCTTTAAAATGATGTGCGCACATTTTCATATGTGAAATAAATTTTTGTGATTACAAGCATTAAAATTGTCATAATTGTTAAACGTACGCTTTTAATTACCCACCAAAGTCACACTCGACACCTGTAGCGAAAATGACTCAAACACGCACACACACATATGTATATGAATTCAAATGCACACACACACACACAAATAGTAATGACACCAGCTTTAAGCTCCCTATTACCTTGGTAATCCTTTTGACAAATGAAATTTAACGCGCGTAAAAACACACACACACACACACACGCACTTACTGATGAACACTTGAAGGCAACTACTTCTAAGCACACACACACACACTGACAATCATAAGCTGACAATATGTGTCAAAAACAGTGACACCAACAACGGCGACGACGACGCTTGACGTCGCAGTAAGCATGTGTTTGTCTTTGTGTGTATGTGTGTGTGTGAGTGAAACAGCATGCATTGCACGCATATGCCAAACTTATGTCTTTACGTGCGCGCCAATGCTTGTGGCTGTCACTTGGTCTGAATGTGTGTATCTGTGTGTGTGTGTGTGAAGCGTATACGCATTTAGCTTGTAAATCCTTTGAAACACACGTAATCGTCGTCGTCAATGTCGTCATCGTTGCCGCCATGATTTTTCTTTTTTGTCACTTTGCGCATTCAATTTCACATTTTAAGGCTTTTGTACTCGTTTGCTATGCGCTTTGTTTTATATATACACATTCATATACATACATACGTATGTGTGTGTGTGTTTTATTCAAAGGTTCAAGCCTTTTGCTTTATGTCGCGCCGCTTGACGTCTATTATGCATGAAACAAACAAGCAAAAAATCAAAATTTTCCTTTGATAGTTCAAATCCCAATTTTACTCCGAAAATCTTTATCAATTTTGATTCTTTTTTTTTTTTTTTTTTTTGCTCCCACTCCTGTTCATTGTGCAGAGCTTTCAATGAGTAGCAAACGCTTGGTAAAAATCATTCAATATTTTATTTAGCATACTTTTGGGGGCATGCCCGACTTTTTGCATATGTAAATGCAATGAATATGCTATTGGACGCATTTCGACTTTTTATAAAATATTTATTCATTCGCTTTTATTTATTATTATTATTTTTTTTTTGTGATTTTGTTTTTCTGCCAAACTTTTTTTTTCATTTTCATATTTTCTGTTTTTGCATTTTTTTAGCTTGTTTATTTGTTTTTATAACTTTTGCGCCCTTCATAAAATATTTAATTTGAAAAACATTTGAGATTTTCAAATTCAATTTACGGCACGCAAAATATTGCAAACTCTCAAGTATATACACAGACACAGACACACACACGCACATATTTTAATACATATATGTATGCACACATCATAAAAGATGAGTAGCACAGCACATCAAGGCACAGAAGCACTTGCATAAACTTCACGCATAAACGAATCAAGGCACGCAACAAAAACAAAATGTAAAAGCAAAAAACGACAACAACAAAAAGAAGAAAGTAAAAGCGAATGAGAGGAAAAATATGTCGTCGCCTGACCTTGGCCAAAGTATTTGTTCAAGTGACAGTTACGCGCTCCTTTGCAGCGCTCATTTTTTAATTTTTTTTTTTTTTTTTATTTTCTCCTCTGCCTTTTCTGTTCATCTCATTCTCTCAATAACTTAGTCTTTTATGTTAAGTTTTGAATTGTCTTTGGAGTGGCACACTTTGAGGCCTTTGATGTTAGTGCAACTCTTAAGTATTTTTAATGTAAAATGAAAAATACAGAGAAAAAAAACTGTTTTCAACGATTGCAACATGTCGAGAGCATGAGAATGTAGAAAACTTAAAAGTTAACTGAAGAATTTTAATGTTAAAGAGACATTTTTTTATATAAAGTAAAGAATACTTGAGGATATGAGTAAGAGATTCATTTAAAAACTTCTGATTTATCATATCATCTTAATATCTTTTAATTTATTATTGCATCTATCTTTAAATTAATCTTTGT
This sequence comes from Phortica okadai, assembly GCA_034638295.1. Taxonomy (NCBI): domain Eukaryota; kingdom Metazoa; phylum Arthropoda; class Insecta; order Diptera; family Drosophilidae; genus Phortica; species Phortica okadai. The sequence goes on from CM067850.1 coordinate 6,461,363, forward strand.
GTCTTACTTTGCTTAATATACGAACTCAGCCAACCATTAATTTATCTGCCACCGATTTTAACCAATTTACAACTACAAGCACTATTCAACTACTCCTTCTATTAAAAAAAAAAAACGTAAACTTTCGGTGTTCGAATGCAAACAATTGTTATTTTCATAACCTTGATTTATCGAAGCGTTTACTCATGCTTAAAAAATGTATTTTTCACTTGATTTTTACGACTTTCTGCATAAAAGTTTTGATTAATGTTAACATAACCTTTCACCTTTCGGTGCTAACCTTGACTGAAGCAAAAAACAAAACCTCAAAAAAAAGAAAGAAAAATAAAGACTGAGATTAAAAAAACCGAAAAAAAACTACGAGAAATATAAAAAAGAAACCTTGAAATTTGTTTGCACATCTGTAAACATGACAGCAATAAAAAATAATCCAACAACAGCTGCACTCGCACACGTATGAATGCATGAGTGTGTCTGTCTGTACATATGTATGTATGCATGCCTGTCTACATCGACAACATATTCAAGCTTACAATATCAATAATTCAAAATAACAATTTTGATTTGCAGAAACGACGCGTCAATAAACATTAAAACAAATGCTAAAGGCGTGGCAAAAAAGAGTATGAAATAAAATGTAATACAATGAAAAAATAGCTGAGAGTGATAAAATGGTAAAATAAAAAAGTTAACATCACATACACGTATGTCACACAAGGCCACTGAACACATACGTCTGTATAGAAATAACAATTGGACTGCCTAATGTGACGTACGACACAATGCAACATAAGCGTAAATGAAGCAAGCAAAAGACAATAAAATAAGAAAAGCAAGAATTAATTTGAAACTTAAAGACTTCAAATGTTACAAGTTGTCACATTAAATGTTGAACAACTTGAACATAAACTAAAACCGAAAACAAAAAAAAAACAAACTAAAGCCAAAAGGAAACAAGTAAAAACAAGCTTAAACCCATAGGAAATTCCACAATTGTTGAACATGTTCTAAAATGCGCTTGGCTTCAACTTTTACATTTTGTTTAGCATTTCTATGTCTGCCCAAAGCAACAAACCAATTCAACAAAAGAAATGAGCGAACGAGCGAGCGAGCGAGCGAACGAATGAGCGGAAGAGCGGATGAATGAGCCAGAACAACAACAACAACAAAAAGTGCAACAAAGCACATAAAATGCGATTTTTATGCATTTGAGCACATTACAAAGCAGCAACAACAACACCAACACCAACAACAACGACAATACAACAAGTAGAGCACACTCAACAATAACAATAACAATAGAAAAATGTACAAATACAAAGTAATAATAAATATATGTATAAACAACAAACAAACGAACAAACAGAAGAAATGTATAAATATTTTATTGTTGATTTTATGATTGTATGCCTCAACAGCACTAAACTCAGCTAAGCTGAGTTAAGCAAAGCAGCAGGACAGGTTTATATAGTAGACAAACAGCAGGACCAATCGGCCAAGCAATGCTGACAGACGGACAGACAGACAGACGGCAAGTACACTTTGATTTGTACAATACTTTTGCAATTGTAAGATTCACATTGCATTTATTGCACGATACTTTGATATTGTGCGCTGCTGTGATGCCAAGACTTATATCAGCTTTGATGCACACAAATAGAACAAACGTCATATGAATTAGAGCAGAGCCGAGCAATGCAGAACTGTGATGTGCACACGTTCAAAGGATCAGATGTTTGTTGTGTAAACAAATGTTTCTGTGCTATTTTTGTGCATAGCATTTGTGCCAGTTTGCTGAGCATGACACATGTGAGTTTACACACACTTCTCTACAATTGTCAATCGAATTTTCATTTTATATGGTCGTTGAAGAAGAAGAAGTACCTTGTGTGTGTCTGTTTTTTTTTTCTTTCAACAATTTCCAATTGCTGATGGCAGCAAAATGTATAAAAAGTTTTGTTAAGCAAATTTTTAATGAAATTGTTTCATTACTTTTATGATTATTGATGATGCTTTAAGCAAACTATTTATTATTTAAAAGCAAAAGTAATTTCATGCCAAAAACATACATATTACAAACAAAAAAAAAAAAAACATTTTCATATAATTTCACTCAAGCAATTTATCGAAATTTTTTGTCTGTTACTGTCTCGTATCAAGTATTAATTGAAAAGTCTATAATTTAATTACATTTAATGGCATATTACAGTGCGTATCAATTACGAGACGTCTACGCCTCTTCTGTCTTCCACGACGCCGCCTTCGACGATGCTTACCACGCCAAAGTAACCAAGCAGTGTGGCTTGCCACAGACACAGTAACTTTTTAATTGTTAATTTGCTTGGGGAAAATGAGGCATACACAAATGAATGAGTAAACCAACGAACGACGGACTGTCTGACTGAGACTGACTGACTGAAGATTTTAACAAAATATAGTTACGCACTTAGCGTTAATTTCTTGGAAACAATACTTGAAAAGTTTCAAACATTTGGCCGCAATGCAGAAAAAGAAATCAAAAGAAAAGAAAAATTTGGCAATGTTGAAAATTAGCACAATATGCAAAATACTTTCGCTTCGTTTGGCACTTTTGCTTTTTGTTTTGATTTTTATTTTTATTTTTTTGGAAACACATAATTTACTGCAAAATTAATTTATAAACATAAATCATTGTCGCCAAAAGCACAGACAGCAAAAAACGCGCTTAAGCTGAGACTTGAAGCTGACGATGTTGATGATGATGCTCATGCTCATGCTGATGACAATGAGAATGGTAATGTTGATGGCTGCGAACTTCGACTTGGACTTTGGCTGTAAGTATGTCTCAGCTAAAATTGCACTTGACACGCCTCTCGTATAAACCGAACAGAAACTTTCTTTTTTTTTCTCATCATATTTACTTCAACTTTTTATATTGTTTTTGTTTTGCTTTGTTTTCTTTTATTTCATTCAAACCATTTACATTCATTTGTATTCAATTGTCATCATATTTTATAATGTGGGCTTTTCTTTGCACAGTTTTCACTTCTTTCTTCGTTTGCAATTGTCTTTGCATGCTGATTGTTAAATAACATTCAAGATTGTTGTTCTTGTTGTTGCGTCTAAAGGGGCGAAAAGCGACAGAACAAATTTACTTAACTGTAAACTTGTGACAAGTGGGCACAGCACAATGACTTTTAAGTATGCTGAACTGAACTGAATAAGTCAAAGTCAAGTTGCGCACTTTTTAAGCTTTACTACTTCTTCTGCTGCTTTGTTTTTTCGTTAACCAAATCGTCTGGCTTAACGTAGCCAAATAATAAGACACAAGCAGACAGTCAGTTAGACACGCCTTGGTTGGCAAACAGAAATTTGATTATTGGGTAAGCAGACGACGGTTTTTCTTTCTTTATGTTTTTCTTTTCAATGAAATTGGTTTGTTGTTGATTTTTTTCAATTAAAAATACTTGAAAGTTTATTAACAAGAAGCAACTGTGCGTATGCGTAATCTCACAAATATCACGTATATGTTGCGTTGAACTTTAAAAATTTAACTAAACAAATTATGAAAATATTTATATAAAAGTAGCCAAAAATAGCACAAGTTGAAAGCAGCAACCATCGCCGCCTTGACTAACAAAACCCACAAAATTATGTGCTCAGTGTTGAGAAAAGGCGCTCAATACACATAAAACCGAATTTATTGCTACTTATTGAAATGTATTTATATATGTATGTATACATTTATGTATATGGAAGACAAGCATTAAAGGCAGACAATAGCAGGCAAGACCTCGTGTCACACTCGACAAAATATAAACGCGCATTTAATATGGCCCCTGGTAGCACATAAATTATGCACACGCACATGCCCACCGCAAGTGCTGTGGCCAGGCGAGCATGTATGCTAGAGACTAAGAGAGTTGACTGCGACTGTGTGACAGAGCATGTGAGTTAGTCGCATTCTGTTAAGTTACCCGACCAGCAAACCGTGTAATAATAATTCCCATTTTACGATAAAATAATGCATATTAACATTTACCTGATCGCCAAATGCCTAAAAGACACCAACGGAAAAAACAAAAAAAAAGAATAAAGCACACAATGGCAAACCAGAAAAGGAAATTATCTTCATGAAAGAAATACAATCTTTTGCTACAAAAATTCATATATAAATGATGTGCAAGTTCATGCACGTCTGCTACAGCAACATTCGCCCACACTTTTTATGCTATCTCTCTCTTTTTCCCTTCAATCGCCTTCTCCGTTTCTGTTTCCCTTTCACGCTTTTACACTTTACTATGTCATTTATGACTATTTCCGGTGTCAATACTTTTTTATGTCTTTTGAATTCGATTCACGCTTGTCATTATGTATGAGTGTGCCCATATATACATACATATGTATGTGCATGTATGTGTGTGTATTATGCGCGCATAACTTATTTAAATGGCCAGACTTCCGCTTTCATTATTTTATTACAATGCCGTACAATATGTTCGCACACTGCGCCAAGCATATTGCTCACACATACATGCATACATGCCTTTGTATATGAGTGTTAGTGTCGTCTGTTGTATTACATACAACGTAACAATAAATACAAATTTTATTTCATCATCGCTTTCATTGCATTGCTTCTTGCTTTTGTCAATTTTGCTACTTTTTGACATATGATTTCACTGCATGAATCGCAACCTCATTCGATCATTCCCCACACTCCTCTCACAACCACTCTTCATAGCCACAACATCTGAATTGTATTGTACTCCTTTATGCCTTATTGGTTTGAACACGCATTCATGCCTCGCAGCCATCGTCATCATCATCGTCATCAATGGCGCAACGAAATATACTTTTGGTAGAGCACATACACACATATTCCATAAGTATTTACTGCAATGGTTATTATATGTGAGTGTGTGTGTGTATTTTCGTTTAACTGTCACTCACTCACTCACTCACTCACTCAGTTGGTTGGTCTGTCCGTCTGTCTGTATATCTGTTTGTCGGTCTGTCAGTATGTCTATCTGTAGTTAGCAATATATCTTGACTACATTGTTGGCGTATATATATGTGTGGGTTTGTATGTATTTATTTGTGTTGGTTGTTTTTCTTCGGAAGTAAAATTTATTTGTTGCTTGCCGTTAAATAATATAACAGCTTCCATGTTGTTCACCATGATGATGCTGTCAACGTCAGTGCCATTGATGTCGTCGCCGTGTTATTGTAAGTCATTGGTCGCTTGTATATTGAACGGATTGTAAGTACTATTATGCGTGTGCTCATATTTAAAATACATTTCAGTTACAACAGATTCGTTTTGGAAAGTTTTAAAATGCATTCTATGCAACGCCTAAAAGTATACTATATTTATTTACAAAACCAACTTTAATATAAATAAAATTTAAGTTAAATCTAAACGGATTTGTAATGTCTTTTTTATATAAATCGTTTACGATGCAACTGATTGGCTCATAAATGTTTTACGCCCATTTTCATTCAGCGTAACGCTTAAAAGTATGCTACTTAATTAAGAAACTTTAATCAGTCATTTTTACATGAGTTACAACTCATTCTATTTCATTTTATAAAACTCTTTAATACATGCTAAATTATTAAAATTTTTTAATGTATATGAACTACAAAATGAACTTTAAATTAAGTTATTTTTTACGCACTCACTCACATTTTACTCGAGTAAACAATTTAAGCAAAATACTCAAATTTCTTATGTTTGGATGATCAACAATTTATATTAACAGCACTTAATAGAAGGAGCAACTACAACAACCACAAAAGATTAAATGGCAAGTACAAGCTCAACAAAATGGATAAGTAATTTTATACATACATATATCTTAGTATGTGAGTACGTAAGTAAGTGAAGTGGTTTAAACTTCAATTAAGTGGTAAGCCAAAAAGAAAATTTAAGTATCAAATATATGCAATTTTATGAAGAACACCAGACATTCCCAATATAAAATTTTGCTTAGCCCTTATTATTTAAATTAATGAACTCCATTAATAAATTTTTGAGAGTTGTTTTTAAAATCTCCTGTTAAATTGATTTTTCTTCAGACGCTTTCTAAATTATTTTTCAGCCAATGTTGGTTGGCTGCTTAAGATAGAACGTACTTGTTTATTGATTCAGCTATTAAGTAATTATTTTTAATTATTATGCGTCTTTTGGGAGACATTAGATGTACACAACTCACTCACACACACTCACAATCATGCACTTAATACACCACAAAGAAAATTGTCCTTTGGTTGGTGAAATGTTCGTGTTTGGACTTGACTTGACTTGACTTCACTGACGTTCACTGCTGATGTCAAGCTGACTAGTTTCTGGCTTAATATTGTGTCTTGTTGCTTGTTTTTGTGCTGAACGTTATGCCGTGCTGTGCTGTGCTGCGCCCTTAAGTATGCAAAACATAATTGTTAAGAAAATTATTTCTGTTCTTATCGTGCTTAATGATGTTATTGTTGTTGTTGTTGTGTTGCTTATGCCACAATAAACACATGAATACACAGACACACACACACACATAAGTATATTTGTTTGTGTGTGTGTGTGTGCATCTCTGCGTATTTAGTTTATATTTTACTTATAAATTATGCATTACTGCGTTTCATTACTGAATGGGAAGTAAATTAATTTTACTTCCTGCCTCAAAATAGCAACGGCGCATTAACAACATGGCAGAATAAAACCACATGCATGTATTTATTAAGGAAATTGAATATTTGAACAGTGTCATGTGTTGTGTGTGCATTTAGTTAACAACATTGTTTCATTTTATAGTTCATTTGTTCGCTCACTTGCTCATTCATTCTCTCATATTTTGTAAATAATTGAATGAACCAACAAAACTAAAATGTCTCTCACCTTTTCTGACTCCACCATGTGTACATTAGTTGCAATACTAACTTTTTAGTAAACATAAATAAATAATTATGCATAAATGTCTTGCAGCCACTCATTGAAAGCTTTTATCTCCAGGGATTGTTGCAATCTTAAAATGTCGAATGATCGATGCATTGGGAATCACTCAATCAATCAATCATTGAGAAAAATACTTAAAATTTATTCAAGTCAACTCTTAGTAATCTTACAGATAGAAAAGGGCACATCATGTGAATTACAAATGCATCTCACACAAATAAGAAATGCTGGCTGCTTGGATATTAAAAACTCCACATAAAAAACATACTCATACTTCTCATAATTAACCGACATAAATAGAAATCGCTCCCCCCACCAACACAAAACTTTTTTTCTCATGCGTTTCCTTTCTTACAGCTTTAACACATCCGATTCGTCATTAGCGCAATGGCAAAGTATTTATCAGCAACTGTTTCCCATTGTTAAACATTTACCATATGAAAATTATGGCATACTTTCAGGCAGCTGTTATTTTGCTTACAAAAGTTTAAATTCTATGAATCTGATGTGACATGCATACGCTAAAAATATATTTTCCAAATAAATACGATTTGCATGCTGATATCAACCTTACACCACGCCTCTTATCCGTTATACGTGTCGCTGTAGTAATTTGCTCATTAGACTTCAATTAAATAACACGTATACGCCACATCGCACATAGTAATGCAAAACAATGCAAATCGGCACAGATTCAAATCAGCTCTCTGATGGTTTTGAACTTTTGTAAATTTAAAACAAAAACCAAAAAACAAATCTGATACAATAAAAGCCGAAAAGTCGATTTTTTGCAATCACAAAGTTAGCAGAACAGTCATAAATGCATGAAACAATTGGCAGCAACCCACGTCGAAGTGCCAACAACAAGGTGAAACCCAAAACGAAAATAGCATCAAACACCTGATACACCAGGCACACACACACACACACACACACACACACACACACAAGCTCACGCAGACACGTGAAAAATATTAGAAAAACAGCAACGGAAAAAATGCGAAAATCATGTTATGCATACAAAGAAGCCAAATTAGTAACAAAATGTGTTGGCGGTCGGTCGGTGGTTGAGGGTTGCAAAGTTAAGCTTAAAACTCCGCCATTTTTTGCCAACAGTCAGCAGGAAAATGTAAAACTTCCGTTAGCAACAAACAAACAAGCAACAAAAATAATAACAACAAAAGCAACAACAGCAAAAAGTGTTGAAATAATTTTAAATTGCTGACGCTGACAAAAAACAACACACACAAACACACACAGCCATGCAGAAGCAAAAGTGTGACAAATAACACTGTTGGCGTCAAATAGCCAACAACGTAATGGCAACCCTAGCGAAAATGGCAAACGCAAAACAAAAGCGAAAAGTGCGTGATCAAACAAAGAAATCACAAAATTACGTGCGTGAAATTTTGTTACGCGATTTTTTTTTCTCACTCCTCTACTCCGCCATTGATTTTTCGTTGTTGTTGCTGATTTTTTTTTTTTTTTTTGTTTCTTTTTTGTATAAATATATTATTATTAAGCTCCTAAAAGGCGTAAATCAACGCAACAAGGCAAACATGTCAGCTGGCAACACTATCAATCAATTTCGTTGATTTTTTTTTCTTCGCAGCCATGCCTTAAGGACCAAAAAGGATTACAAGCATAAAAAAACTGAAATAAAATCTGTAAAAATCACTCAACGTCATTGGCTTTCATCATTTTTGAGTGACTTTTAACTTTTGTTCGGCGCTGCTTCGACTTTGGCTTCGATTGCGGCAAGGGCTGTGGCAGCTGCTTATCCGCAGTATATCAGCCAACGTCATTGGCCACGCCAGCTTACTAACGCTTTCATTAGCCGGCGGCGTTTAAGAGCAGCGCATATGCATAGTCAAGTAGTTAGCTTATACTTTCTTCAGTTTTTTTTTTGTTTGTGCGTCGGCTCTGTGGTTCCATCTAGTTGTCGCTGTTGGGTACAGGTTTTTGTTGTTTGCGTCACTGCTGACAGCTTATCGCAACGTTTGCTTGTGTGTCGTATGCTGGTGTTGCTTTACTTTCGCCAATGCCGCTAAGAACGACGGCGACGACGACGACGATGACGATGATGAAGCGCAAATTTGTCCCATGACATCAATTTGATGTCAAATCATGTCAACACGCCGCTTAAGTGGCAAGCGCAGCAAGAATTCAAAATTTTTCCAAGAATTACTTTATCAGCGTCAATTCGAAAAATATTTTCTTTCGCTTTGTTTTTTTTTTTCTCCGCCGTTTAAGCGCTTCTTAGTCATATTTTGAGTGTTAAGCAAGCTTGTGAAAAATCATGCAACTCAATGAAGTGTGCGTCTCTGTGTATGTGAGTGTATGCGTGTGTGCGTTTGATATGCAATGATTGAGTATGCTGTTTGAGACTCATGAGATAATTTGAAAGTGCCAAGTAAAAATATTTAAAATATTGTTGCATACTTTTTATTGCTAAGTTGACTTCATGTCTTTTCGATGCAATTCTTTTAACACAAAACAATCCGCCATATGTTTTAAAAATTCAAGCACTTAGTTTCTTTGTTTAAACATGATATTTATTTGTTAATAAAGAACAAAAAAAAAATTTTAACAAAAAATTTAATTGCGGGAAAATTATTCAAACCAACTGTTGAATAACTCTGCCAATTAAATAAAAAAATTGTTGAACTTCTCAAAAAAATAGAAACAAAAAGATGCAAATGAAAAGAGAAAATCAATGAAAAGCAACAAACAAGTGGAATGAAGAGCGCCCATACCAGTCAAGGACAAGGGCGACCCTTGTCAAAGCTCAACTAACTGCCAACCGACAAAACGACGTTAAGAATAATAAAATAAACAGCAAGACAATCCACACATTTTAAATAACAACCAAAAGCGGAAGACAAAAAAATGAGAAAAAATAATAAATTAACAGAAAATAAAAAACCAACAAAAATAAAGTAAACAAAATGAGCACAAGCAGAAACAAAAGAATAAAAGAGTTGTTCAAAAGGTGCACATTATAAAATAAAAAAAAAAAAAAAAAAACTGAAGGATTTCCGCTGAGTAATAAGGTTGTCTCTTCTTTTTTTTTACCTGTTTGTTTTTTTGAACTTTTTCTGCAACTCGTCAGAGGATTTGTCAAGTGAAATTTAAAGGTAAGCTTATAAGCCTAAAGAAAAAATGCCGCTGCTTAATAATTAAAACGCCTAAAAACATTTAACGACATTATCACGCAACGTGGGCGTAACATGCAAAGCTTCCTCTTTTTTTTTCTCTTCTGCTTTTTCTTTTCTGTCTCATTTTGGTAAATTTGTTTCGAAAGTAAACACAAATTGCAATTTCTAGCTCACTGATTGCCAATATAAGCATCAACTCAAATAAAATCAAATCAAATAAAATAAAAAAAAAGGAAAGAGAAAACAACTAAATTACGCGTCTACACAAATTGGATTCAATTTTTAATTTTGTTGTCGCTGCTCGAATAAACGCTCAACAAAAAAACAAAAAAAGAAGACAGAATAAGAATAAACCGACGGACGATTGTATTGAACAAAACGCAAAGGCAAACTAAAGATGTCTTCGCCATGGGCCATGAAAATGCAGAAAAGCAAATAATTTAAATCAATATACAATTGACAGTTTAATGCTTGTCGCACTTTTGCTTGTTTATAATTTTATTTTGTTAAATAAAATGTTGAAGTGAAAATGAAAATGAAAAAAAAAAAAGAAAATGTGTATTTAAAGCAACAAATGTATTTAAATGTAATGTATATATATAAATAAGAGTATGCAAAAAGTTGCCCCGCAGTAAAAGAGATCTTCATCGATTGTAATTGAAAAGCACAAAATTACTTTTTCGCCTCTTTGAGCGTAAATATGTTTCATCGACACGCCACTCGTCGTCGTTGTTTGGCCCCTTGTCTTCTTCTGCTTCTTATGTATATATATATATATCTATCCGCAATGTCATTTGTCTGAGCCTGTTACACTCAAGTAGCAGCAACAACAGCAACAACAATGACAACAACGTCAACAACAGCAAAAGCGAAAGCAACAAACAAAGTCAAAGCAAAGTAGAAAGCAAGAATTTAAATAATTTTGTAAATACTTTTTCAAATTAAATTTTGTTGTTGGCAATTTTTGTCACCTTCTCTTTCTCTTTGCAATACAACGAACGAAAATTCACATCGTTAAATGTATTTGAGTCGACTTCGCAAAGACTTAACATAATAATGTATTGGCATACAACAACAACAACAATAACAAACTGAAAAATTTCAACAAAAACGAAGACATTTTCTCATTTTAACGAAATTAAATTATAAAACAACAACAACAAAAATGCAATGAAGTTTTTAAGTAAACGACAATAATATTCTAACACAAAATCAAGCCAACAACATAGCGACAGACGTACATAAATGATTGTCGCAGCGCTCATTGCCAAACAGTTGCCAAATGCAATATTCATAAATTTCTGTAAATTTTAAACTATCACATAAAAATATATTGTTTGCTTGCCTATGCCCAAGCAATTAAATCAGCCAGCCAACCACTCAGTCAGTCAGTCACTCAGTCTTGCATTACGTGTAATTTTTTGGCAGTTTTGCAGCAAATACGAGCGCAGCAATAAACATGCTGGCTTTCGGCCAAGATTTTATCATGTTGGAATTAATGTTAATTGTATGCGCGGAGAGAGAAAAAAAAATTATTTTGCTTTTATTTATTTTTCTTACATATAATTAAAAATGCCAAGCAATATTCGTATAGGTCGGTCGGCATTCCCTCAAAAAGGATTGCTCTCAAAAATTGTTGCTTTGTCTATCACAGTTCATTGTGCCGCTATAGCAACATTTGGCTTAAGATTATTCTGAACTTACACCGAGACTTAACTATGGATTCGATCCAGCACTACGTTATCGACACTCAAGGGAAAGCGTTTTTATTTTAAGTATTCAACACATTATTAGTAAATCAATTTTCTACTCGTAGAAGTCCTTTCAACTCGACATCGAAGCTTTTTTGTATTTGTATTGATTTTAAATCAGTATAAAGATTAGTTGTGAACTACTGTACTAAAAACTCTTAACCTATTTGACAACCGATTACTAAAAATATTTTTACTTAAAAGTTTCAAGTGATTTTAGAATATAATCAGAAAGTTTTCTACTTCAAACTCAAACATCAAGATTGCAGGACAGACTTAATACAACTTCAAAGTTCAAAAGCTTTTGTTGGAAAACGAATAATTCGGAACAATAAACTTTTGCAATTTTCATAAACCAATTTGAGCTTTTGGCCATTTTCAACACTTAAACGAAGTTTGCTAATTTTTCAACAACACGGAAAGTAATGGTTGGTGGGAACAATTTGTGGAACTTATATTAAAGCAGGAAATAATAAATGTGTGAAAATTTTCCAACATTCCTGCCATAAAAAATGTCCCACTATTTGACAATCGAAAGCGGATAATCCTCAAACAGGTGTATTTTAAGTCTCAACTTGCCATAAATTCAGATTCCATGCAGATAAAACCCCAGATTCGCGCATAGAGGGCCAATTTGTTCCCAATTGAGATTTTCGTTTTGTTTACAAGTCGGCCATCTATAACTGATTTTCGACTCTTTAATTGGCATAAATTGCATATAAAGGCGTATAACAGCTGGACGAGCTTGTTCATACATAAATGCAAAAAAAGCATCTCAACCAATTTAAATAAACATTTATTTAGAACCATTTTTCTTATGTCAGTATGAATGTTTTAAACACTATCAACGAAGCATTTATAAATAAACTTCAATCAAATTAAAACTCAAATGTACAAAACAGATTCAATATAAATGATACTTAAATCATTTCCATTAGCGGAACGATAAATTTAGCTCTTTATTGAGTAAACAACCGAACACACGAAAACAGCAACCTACTAAGCGCATCGCAGGCACAAATGATCGAATGTGCATTTTAGCAACGAAAACGGCAAAAATACCAAAACTGCAATGACAAAAATGCACAATGCACTAATGAGAAACGACGGCAACGCACGTACAAGACGCATTGTCGCTTTCAGAACTCATGAATGATGAACGGCTAAATCGTGGTTCGCTTTACTTGATTATTAAGGCATTTTGAACTTCCATTGATGTTGATGCATGTGATGATGTGCTCGAATTGCGGGTTTGAGTCAATTTGTGTTTACGTAAGACATCGAGTAACAAAATGACTGATACGCCTCCAAAACAGATATTCAATTGAACGTCATTTGAGAAGGTGCTGTCATAGTTACACATCGAATGTCAGACACATTTGACAAGTGAATTGAAAGCAATAAGTGAATGTTAGTTGTCAGTACTGTCGTTATTCACTAACAAATTGATAGTGCACAAAAAAGATTAAAACAGACTAATACAATACATAAAGAGAATAATAATATGAGCATATTTGTGTCTTGTGTCTTTTCCATTGAACCATTGTACTTCCAAACTTTGTCTAAAAGATAGTTGTTAGTTTGAATATTCATATTAAAATCAAAATAATGATTTGCATTTTTTAATAGCCTATGTTTCCAAGCGAGTAAAACGAGAAATTATAAATTAATATGCTAATGATCCATCATAAAAGAAGAGCCTAGTATAAATGGTTGAAAAATGACGGATTTCAGGACAGGACAGGATAAGTATTTTTCCGTCTCACACAGTCGGAAACCAGAATAGATCACAACACATGTATTTTTCTCAACATGTTGCGATGAAGTAGTAAAATGCTGCTCAACCAATTAATGTTGGCAAGCGCACATGTTGCGCAACATGTTTGTTCCCCTTTAGCATACACAATTCACTTACAACATGTTGGAGGGAAATTATATTCCACAGATTAGTTTGAAATGAACAAAGGAAATTTAATGTTCGAGTTGCATGCCAGTGTAAAAAAAATTCAAGCTATACGAACCAAATTTTTATATTCTTTTATTTATCCTTAAATTGCTGCTCATTCATTTTATTTACAAAGTCAAATATATTTCAATATATACACATTTATAAAGCTTTTTAATTTTTTTTAGCCATTAAAAACTATCAAAAATTGTCAAAGTCACGACAAGAACACATTTTATTAGTTATCAAACTTAAAATTTCGTCATGTTTAAACAACTAACAGTAATTTTCAAGTAAACCACAAAAATATTTTACGCACAAAACCAAAAAAAAAGAAACACATTTTACAACCTTAACCAACAAGTCTCAAAATGGCTTCTAGCTCAGCACGTCTCGTCATGTCTCGCATCAGCTAACCTTTCAACTGTGCAGTTCTTGCCGCACAAATATGCCCACAACAATACCAAAGCACATTCTTTAATAATGAAAACGTCACATTGCAAAAGACAATGCAACTGCTGCAGTCTTCGTCTACTGTCTTGAAGCCAAAAAGAGAGAAACTGAAATAAAAAAAACAATTTCATTATCCAACAAGCCAAAAGTAAAAACCAACAAAAGATTGTGTGAAGGCGGGAAGGGAATGAAGTGTGTCAAAGTTAGCAAAAGACAGTAAAATTGTGAAGCATTTCAAGCTAAAAATTGTCAATTGCTTAAGGTAAGGCCAAGTAAGCCAAACTGTTAGCCATTGTTGTGGCCTGCTTGCTTGACTGTCTTGGCTTTGCTGTTGATACTTAGTACGACAGCACCCAAAGGTATGCAACAGCAGCTTGCAGCCTTATTTGAACGTTTTGCGGTTGTCACCACACACACATACATATTGAAGTCAAAGTATTATTTCAGTTGACGTTTAATGTTTGCCGCTTGTTTAAAATTTAACTTATCCTTTTCACTGACATTTCATTAGTTGAGTTCATCAGTGGCATTATTTTGTATTTGTATTTGTATTTGTGACATTATAAGCAGCAAACATCTATGTGACTTATAATACCATAAACGTTATTATTATCTTGGCGATTATTGGAGCTTATAGAAGACTGTCTGATTTCTGTCTGATTTTCATTAAGAAGATTTAATACCTCAATAAACAGCTTATTAAGCAATCCAAGCAAATATGATAGGCTATGAATGGTTATCAGTACGCACACAAGCGTCACTTTAAAATGTCAACTGTCGCTGCTTTTGTTATTCACGCACGCTTTAATCCACAGAGAAACGCTTTGCATTTAAGGCGCTCAATAAAATTCGCTTTGATTAGAAAATCACAAGAGCAAATGTGTTTAAATTAGCTTACGCTGTCAACCGTAGCTTAATTAGTTGACTGCTCTCTCGTATAACGTGTTGCTTTACACGCTAAATATCCCTTTGCTGTACTGTGCTTTGCTCTGCTCTGCTCGGCTGAGCTGTTGTTGCTCATGCACTGACAGCCGTACATAATGCACGGCAGCTGCCCTTCACACATGCTCGTTGTTGTTGTCGTCATCATCATCGTCATACTACACGTCCTCATCGTTGTCCTTGACGTCGACATCATCGTGTCAACGTGTCACTGTTGATGTGTAATATATAATGCTGTTGCTTTTCTGATGTGTATTTTTTGCTGCACATTATTTTTTTTTTTAACACGTTTATTTGCATAAATTTTACACTAAACACGCACACACACACAGGCGCATAGAAGCACGCATACGATTTGAAAGCGTAAAAGTCAGGTTTGCATTAGTGCGTGTGTGTGTTGCGTTTTGTTCGCTCTCTTTCTGACACACTCCTTCTTGTTACCGCTAAGCAAACATTAAGCTTAACTTTTTCACTTGTCAGTCACATTTTGCTTGTCTAAGTTGTTGTTCGTTGTTGCTGTTGTTGTTATTGTTGATTTTCTGCTGCTTTGTCTTGCACACGAGTGCTTGTGTGTGAGTGAATTTGTACACGTACTTGAAGAATTGTTAATCAAAGTGTTGCTAATTAACAGAATTACTTGAATGCACAACAAGCACGCTGAAAGTCTTTTGATTTGCTATGCCACAGCAAACTACCACGCTCTCAATTTAGATACTTACACATGCACACATATAGAATATAACAACAAATGTTTTAAAGACGTAATTCCCGTGTTGATATTCGTTCTGCATGCATGATGATAATGACGTTGGCAATGACGATGTCGTGACAACCCTTTGTCATAACCAAAAGCGCAGCAAACGAAAAGTTTTAAATGCATGTCTGCGTGTCTATGCTCATGTATATGTATACACATATGGTAAATTACTTATTTTAAGCACTTCTACTCTTCGGCGCCGATAGGCCAATTTTAGTTCCGAAAAGTGAAATGCTTTCATGTTTTGCAGCAGCGGCAGCAGCTGTCGAAAGTTATGTCACGACTTTTTGCGGCTGTCGAAAGTTTGACGACTCTACTCAGAGCACAGAGCTCAGACTAAACCAACCATCAACCTCTTCAGCCGTGCCATGCTCAACACAGTTGCGTAATCTTGTTAGTTGCTCAACTCAACTAATTATTTTTAGTTGTTTGCGACACAAGTTCTTAATTAAAGCGACATTGTTGCCGAGTGTTAACAACAACTTAGACGCACAAATTGTTGACAATAAAACATAATTACCGTAAAATGAAAAAAAAAAAAAAATAAATAATCAAAGAACAAGACTTATAAATTATGCAAAATAATCAAAAACAAACATATATTTAATTATAAATAAATTGCAATATGTTATTATGAAATCAATGAAATTAACATTTTCAATAGCAGCAACAATAAAAAGCCATTTGCACAAAAAACAATACATATCAAAGCTTTTGCATTATCATTAAAAATTAAAGCAAAAAACTTTAATAAAATAAAATAATTTAAACTTTTTGTCTGACTGAAAACTTCATATCAAAGCAACCATTCAAATACCAAAATTTTATGAAATAAAAAAAACACAGCATACGTTGAGGGGCAGAATTTTATTTAAATGTGCAGGCAACGCAAAAACTCTCACAAATCCATTTGCTTAAACAAATATTCACTTAAACTAGCCAAATTTGCGGCAAAAAAATCACTTTGAGCTTTAAATAAAATGAATTTAAAAATTAAACGCGCGCATGTTGTTTAAAGCGGACACGTTAATTCAAGCAAATTCAATTAATGGTAGTCAGGCGCTCGAAACGCACGAAATATACGGCAAATTAAGCCAATGCGGCGGCAATGAGCGCAGCCATGCAACAGCGAACTTAATAATTTGTTGCACTCGAAAAAGAGAAAAGAAATTAATAAAAAGTGGAAAAGCAACAAAAAGAAAAAAAGTCGAAGAAAGCAGAAACCGAAGAAAAAACGACAAAACGACAAAAAGACATAATGAAAATGGTCAGCGAAAAAAAATCCTTAACAACATTTAATGTATGCAAAATGAGAGCAACGACTGCTCAACATTTCTTCGTATGTATGTATTTATTTATATCAGCTTGTGTGAGTGTATGAGTGCGCAATGTCGAAATGCTTGCTTCGCATTTTCCGTGGTCTATAATTTTACAAGAGCTTAATTTAATTACGCTTGTTTCGAACGACTAAAGGCAAAAGGCTTTTTTGATGAAAAAATTATTACGCATCTGATTGCAATCAATTAAGAGCAAATGTAAAAAAAAAGAAACAACAACCAAAAAACCAAAGAGCAAAGTGAATATTTTCTTTGAAATGTTACAGAGTCAACGCTGTATTACAGTTTTGATGAATAAATGTAAAATTGCTGTTAACAATAGCAAGCAAAAACTTTACTTAACAAATACTTTACCGACTTACACGACAGACAACTCAAAAAACATGAAACTGAAGGGGTGAATGGTGCAGTATAACAACAAAAATAAAAGAGCAAACAAGTTGAAATAAAACTTGGCAAAAATGATATCAAAGCACACAGATAAGAACACATAGTACTAGTAAAATGAAGCTAAAGCTAAATCAGGAAAAGAAATCGCAAAGCAAAAAATCACTTAACCATGTGAAATTTGCACAAGCGAATGCTTTACTTTGCCAACACTTAAAAAAGGATATTTGCTTTCTAAAGAGCAGCGAAGCACAAGGACATGCAATACGCAAGCAAAGCTAAGCAAAGAAAGCACGACCAAAGATACAAACAACACGCACACGCACAGGCACACATATGGCATAAGTACTTGACTGGTAAAAGTGGAAAAAGTGCAAGCAAATGTATGAGTGTGTGAGTGAGCAATATTAAAAAAGAAAAATATAACCCAGAAGAGCAACTAAAAGATATATTAAAGACATACGAATAAAAAGCACGGTCGCATGACAGACCGGCAGCCAAGACAACCAAGACAAGATAGTCATGACAGTCAGGACAGCCAAGACAGCTAAGCGGGCAAAAGCATCAAAAGTGGAATTTAAATAAAATCTCACAAAATGCGTCTTAGAAGATAATCTCATATGCGAGTTTACTTTGTTGTCGTTTGTAAGTGAACATTGGCTGACTGACTGGCTCACTAACTGACTGACTGACTGACTGGATGAATATCTGACGAGTTGGACTGGC
This sequence comes from Phortica okadai, assembly GCA_034638295.1. NCBI lineage: Eukaryota > Metazoa > Arthropoda > Insecta > Diptera > Drosophilidae > Phortica > Phortica okadai. Next base: position 6,479,747 of record CM067850.1, read on the forward strand.
AATGCCGGAAGTGCTTACATAACAAACCGGAAACAAGCCAACGTATGACTACAACGGCAGTCATGTTAGACTCTAAGTACATCCTTATCATCGTACTTGGGTTCATCATCGTCTTCGTTGACGTCGTAATGATCATGATCATTGTCATACGCAGAGTTGTTTTAGTTGTAAATCCCATTTGAGCAAAGTGACCAGCAAACAAGACACAACGTGTCGGTCAATTCTATTTCAAATATGCAAAACGCGTTCGGCTTCTGTTTGCACGAGTTTCTATGTGTTTGTTTTACTTCATATACATATATATTTGTGCACCGGAAGTAAGATTTTTTCTTACTATTTTTTGCTTGTATAAAGTTGAGTTGTTTTTGATGTGTGCGCGTGTTTGGCATATTTTTTTTTGCACGTCGACTCAACACACTTGCAAAAACAAATACAAAAAATACGTTGCATAATGAAAAAGAAAAATTCCTCACATGCACGGAAAGTGAAACAAATTTTAATTTTTGTTGTTGTGTCTTTTTTTTTTTTTGTTTTCTTTGCCAACGTGAAGAGGAAACAACTTCGAAAATGCAATTGACATGCAAAAACCAAACGCATACAAATGCAAATCGAAATAAAATTTGTCACGCACACACACACACATACATAAGCAAATGAAGCATGCACAGCAAGAAAAATGCAATTTGATGTTGGCAGAAATATAAAAAAAAAAGTAAGAAAAAACATGTATAAACAAAAATTTTTACAAAACAAAAAAAAGAACTAAAAATAAAGCTGTCATGCAAATATTTGCAGCAACATACTGGCACTTGCATGTTGGCATGTCGGGTTGTATGTGTTGAAAATGTGTTGCACACACACACCCACACATATCGATTTCATATATTGGCCAACAGTTGCACTACAAATCGCATTATGGCAAAAGGCCAAAGTTTTTCACTTCACATATACATATATATGTATATATGCTAAAACAATACAAGGTGAGTTAAGCCTAAATGAATTTCTTTTTTTTTTTGAGCAAACATTTCAGTTTTTGTTTCAAATTGCCGCAGGACCACAAACCAATCGTCTGCCAGCAACGAATTCATAATCAAAATGGATACACTTTGATGTTTTTGACTTGTGCAAATCACCTCGCACTTTGAAACGTCATAAAACTTCACGTATGACTTCAGGCAAAAATCATATTGAAAAACAACTGAAATGTTGTATGTCGGCAAGCGTTTGATTATAATTTAGTGCACTTTTATGTTGGTTTTTGATAACAAATGTGCTTGAGCTTTAAATCTTATTTGATTAAATTTTATTTTATAATATTTTCTTTAGGTCAAATCATGCATGCATAAAACATTGCAATGACAACAACATATGAAATTAATTTTAATTATTTTCATTTAAAATTTCATCACATTTGTTCATTTATTATTAGCTTCGTTTGAAATTTAAACAAATTCAAACAAATTCAATTCAAACCACTTAAAACACTCAAAATTCAATTAATTGATTGACTTCATTATGCTTATTAGCAACTCCTTCAGTCTGTCTGGCTGTCTGTTGGTATGCGTTTACTTTGGCTATCATTAAATTTCATTATGCCTCATGAATACTTCATGAATTTTAAATAAAATGAAATGAATATCAACTATAACAACAACCACATGTACCACAGAGTTGGTGCCGACATGCCGACGACATAGCCGACCATTGCGAATCTTTATTTTAATGCAAACATAAGCACACACACACACACACACACACACATACGCAGAGATGCTTGCACGCAGCAGTGGCAATGCAAACATACACGTTGTCTTTGAGTGTGCTTTTATGTATGTCTGTATGCGTGTGTGTGTGTGTGTATAGACACAAGTAGCACTTAAAAGTCCACTTTATCTTATGAATATGCAAAAAGGCGACTCTACTTTGACTTACGATGCCAGGTCAGACACTACCACAATCTCAAACCGACACACGCACACTAATATAAACAGTCATTGAGTCACACGGTCATGTATAAGCTGTCCGATAGTGTAGAGTTGCAAAAAGGTCACGTAATTGAGAATGTAACCGCGCAGGAAATGTGCATTTCTGCATTTGCCGTGTATAAGCAATGGAATGCACTTGCTTATCTGTCTGTCTAGCAAAGTGCATCGCAAATGAGGCACACCAGACATTCAGCCAGCCATCCAGCCAACAAGCCAAGCCCAGCTAGCAGCGGGAAGGCCTAACAGTCCGTCGTCTGTCTGAGAAGTGTCGCACTTAAATGATTTTAATTTATGTTAATTTTAACGCCATAATGCTTATGCACTTACTTACTGAGCTGCATTTTACTATTTAGAGCACTTTTAGCGTTTATTAAGTATACAACATGTTTCACACTATGCAATGTTCAAAATGAAAAATAGAATAAAAGAATATCACTCAAAGTTATTTTATAAACTTTGACAGCATTAAGCCTAAAACACACACACGCACAGACATTCGTTTAAGCAACTGCCAAAAGAAAAAAGTGTCACTGTTATCCTTCAACTTACTGATGCAGAATGCGCAACTCACGCTGATAGAGCAAGTAAAATTCTTACATAAAATAATAGCCACAAAGCTGTGAGCAGCTAAAATGGATTTGTCAACGACATTTCACTTCTTTTTTTGTTTCGCTTGCACACTTTTTAGAAGTCTGTCAAGCCAAACCACTAAGTCGTAAAGCAAAACCAAAAAAAAAAAAAAAAAAAAAAAAGAAAGAAAAATAAAATTAAAGAAGAAACCAACAACGATTTGCAAAAGTTGCATGGCAAAATGGCATATGTTGCAGCATGCATGAGTGCAAAACAGGAAATGCACATAATCATACACACACACACACACACACACACATACACATATACATCTTGAAGTTTGCGCAAGTCTTACTTACTGAATAAGTCGCAGTCGAAGTTGTCAACTTGGTTGTCGTTGTTGTTGTTGTCGCCGACGATGACTTCGACGTTGACTACTTTGCCTTTTGGACATTTCGCTGTCAAACGAAAAGTTTTAAATTAAATCTTACCAACTTTTGTGCACATTGCACATTGTGACAGTTAAACCAGAATATGAACCAGAAATGTATCTGAAGCAGATAACTTAAATGTTTGTGATATGATAGCGTTAAGAAATAATAAACACAACTTGATCATAAATTTTTCGCTCAGTTAAAGTTTCGAAAATTGTTTTCATTTTATGTTTGCGCTTTGCACAAGTTTTTAATTAAATAATTAAAGCTTAAATAGTTTTACTTTGATAGCTTTTCTGTTTATGTTGCATTTTCGACAAGTTTTTCTTCAATAAAGTCTAAACTATGAAAAACTGCATGTGTGTGTGTGTGTGTATAAATCAATGGCAAATATAGCGTGAAAATCGATGGTTGGGCTAACACTTCTATCTCAAAATAAAGATAAAGTTGCTGCAGCAAGCTCAAGTTATGTAATTTTCAATAAATCAAAAATCATAGTTTTCATTTAATTGACTTATCGATTTTAAGTTTATTTATCTGTTGTCCAAATTGATTGCTTTTATTGAAAGATTTCTCAAAATGAATTTATTTCAATTAAAAAGTTCGGCAAGCCACAAAAGTTTATTTACTTTGAGAGTGCCTTGTCTTATTCTATTTCATGTTTTTATTGTTAAATAATCACTGAAGAAATATATACTAGACATAAGTGAACTTTAAATCGATGTAACTGACTTGGAGAAAATCTTAAGCTTTTCTTGTAGCCGAGCTGACAAAGATGACACAAAAGGGACATCAATTTAATTTATTATCACAAATAATGTTACAATTACATGCGCAAACGTCAAGCTATAAAAAAATTTAACTCTCTCACAATGTCGAGTGATTTTTTTTTATTTTTTATTTTATTTTATTACACTCACTGAACTCAACACTAAAAACACAACTTGTTGGTGTTTTTCATGTCTTTCTTTTATATTTCTTCGTCCATTTTGTGCTGAGCACGCATTTTTATTTGCATTTCAGACGCAATCGCGTGTCAACATTGTACTTTGCAATTGCAACAAGCTCAACAAGACAACACCAACAACAACAATAACAGCAACAAGGAAAACAATTCAAAGGCAACTTCCGTTTTATGACGTGTCAATTGCATGCAACTTTTTTTCAGCATTGACGGCAACTATCATTTATTTTTGCTTTTATGCACTTTGTGGCTCAAAATATCATGAACATCGTTACCGCAAAAACTTCAGGTTTGAAAATCAGAAAATAGAAAAAAAAATGCCAAAAGAAAAAATGGCGTAGACTTGAGTAATCTCACACGCACATCCTATTTGAGTGATGACTTTGTGTTCTGTCAGTCAATTTTTGGCAGGCTTTTAAGCCCTGTCCATGAGACACACTCGCTGCAAATTAGGTTAAAGTCACTGTTGTTACAGATCGAAATTGACGTGCACATTAACTTATCACAGCTCTGGAAGTCATTCGGTTCTGTGTTGAGGTGCCAATTATACTTTTGACTTTTTTTTTGTTTGTTATTTACAAGCTTTAAGAGGTTAACTAACGTTTAATGAAAGCTTGCCATCACCTTCAACATTTGTTGTTCAAATTGTAAATTAAAATTAACCAAAATATCATTGAAAACTCTTATCGAATGAAAATCGAAATGAACAAATGATCAACTGAAAGAGCGAACAAGAAGAGGCAAACAGGGATAAAGTTTATAAAACGAATAAAGCAATCAAACTGCAAACTGATCTTAACAGAAATTACATTGAAGCATTTTGTTATGTGACCAATATTAAAAACATACAGCAATTCAATATGAAAAAATTCAATGACAAATATTTTTTTTTAGTGTTTTGCATTCTCTTACACACGCAATGATCGAAAGGAAAGCAGACAGAGCAGCAAAAACATGTTTGCACAGCATCTCTGGAAAAGAGAGAGAGAGAGAGAGAGAGCTATTTTTAGTCATACTTCTTCAGCAACTAGACTGCTAGCTTGAAATTTGTTGAACGAAACGACTACTTTCACATGTATTTGCATGAAGCATCGGTGGTTCAGTGGTAGAATGCTCGCCTGCCACGCGGGCGGCCCGGGTTCGATTCCCGGCCGATGCAATATTAAATTTTTTTTTTTTTTTTGCATGCTCATTGTTTATTTTATATTATATTAATTTGTTTCATTCATAGGTATACTATCAAACACCCGCTGGCACAATCATCCAGTTAACTTCGTCAACTATTTTAAAGCCCAGTTTTTCAAATAACTTTAATGAAGCGTTATTGGTAATGACTACAGGTGCCACCACTTCATCGCCCAGCGCAGAAATCTTTTTGGATAGGCTGCTTATCAGTACGCTGCCGAGACCTCTGCGCTTAAATTTCTCAGTAACTTGCAGAATGCCCATGGCGCCTAAAGGAAATCTACAACAAAGCATAAAATTTACTAAATTAATATAAATATATTTCTTCAAATGTTTAGTATAATTACCGTAATACCCAAGCAACTAAGTTGCCATTTTCATCAAACGCGCCGACACTAACATTGTAGGCAATCAGTTGTCTTACATAATCAACCGTGGCCAGTGGATTCATTGGCCAAATATCAAAGACCTGTTGACTATGTTTCTCCTCAAGCGATGCTAATGTAATGCCGGCGGGAGGTCTAAATCATGACATGGATTAACGAAAATAAAATTTTGTTATCAAATCAATCATTACTTCACTTCAAAGGTATCGACGAGCTCTTTCGGTGCATGCTGCCACCAAGTGCGATCAACATGCACTTCATTTTGCATGCCACGATCCGCGATGTAAGACTCTAGAGCGGGCTCCAAGCGCTTCGAATAACCCCAAAATGTGTAATGAGTTTTCGTATCTAAAACTTTGAAGGCCTGTCGCAAGCGTTTCAACTTATCGTCCAAAGTGTTACAGTAAACTTGAGATGTTCTATTCAATTTTAACTGTACGTATAGAAAACGAATGTTATGTGCGACTTTGTAGTTAGAATTGTCAATGTGAAATTAATTTTAATGATTATGTATGTACTTACAATTATTAGAAAAGTGCCATCGCTACGCCAGTCACCATTGAGTGCTAAAAACTTGATATCCTCCGCTGGATTCTTCGACTTCCAGTTAATAAAACTATCTATCATATGATAGCCCGTCGAACAAGTTCTCATGTGCACATATAGATCTCTTAACTGCACATATTCCATTTGCGGAATTTCGACAAGTATGTCCGACATTTCTAAACAGTTTTTCTACGTGTTTCTACGTTGATTTAATAACAAAAGAAGTCGAGCAACGACTGTTACCCGCACTCAGTGTATTAGCGCTTTTATTTAGTAATCGAGACTATCATTGCGCTTCTCTTTCGCACTTGAAAATCATTTTACGTAACGGCTTCTATAACGTTTTAGATTGCGGATTGGTACACGTCACTAGAGGGAAATATTTGAAAATTTTCAATGTCACTTATTCTTTATCACTGAATTGCACTTTCTTTAGGGGCTCATTTTACTTGTTAAGAATATTATCTTTATACAGGGTGCGAGTTAAGATAATATCAACTTAAAGTGATGAAAACATTTGCCTTTCTTTTGAAATTATTTTATCATATCTTCAGATGTTATCAGTGATAAACGATCATCACTGTAAATATCAACAGACATTATTTCAAATGTTTATAATAAGTTTATAATAAATTTATAATAAATTTTAAATCGTGAAGTTGAGAACGATCGACCTTAAACTTATTATGAAACTTTGGGAAATATTTTTCAAACAGAAGCTCTCATCTTGTCAGTCACCACAAAAAGGGATCACAGACACATGTTCATTACAACAATTTCGTACTCCAATCTTATTTGTATTATATTATAAATAAAGGGCAATGACAATTGAGACTCGCTGCCTGAGCTTATTTAATTGTAATTGAATTTAAGAACAATTAAGCTGGCAAACTATCAACAAATTGCTTTCTGATAAGAATAAATGCATTGTCACGTTTGTTTTCTTTACACATGTTATCTAAAATGATTGTTATCAGCTGCCGTACATAGTTAGCCCTAAAAACTGGGAGTATTTATTTTATAGATAACACTGCCACTAGAATTTTAGCCAATCAAAGTTGCTTTGTTTATCAAAAATCAACTTAACCCTAAGAAATCCTGTAGTGGGGATTTAATAACATCTAAAATGATTATCGAGCTTAAGCATTTTGTGGTTCGCTTTATTTATCCGAATTAAAACACATTAACAACAACAAAACAACAGAAATATTTATATTGAGCGAATAAGTTAAAAAAATGTATTTCAGTCTTTATTAAATGGATCAAATATCATAATTTCTTTGAATTTAAAAAACGAATATGTTAAAAATATCTTGTTACATTGATTATAATTTTTCCGTTTAATGTGCATTGTCATCTGCTGGCACAAAAGCCCAGCTGACTTCATCAATAATTTTGAAGCCCAACTTCTCAAACATTTTCAATGAGGGTGTGTTCGTGCAAACAACCGGCGCCAAAACCTCACTGCCCAGTGAGGAAATTGTTTTCGATAGAGAGCGCACTATCAAGCCGCCCAGGCCGGCGCGTTTGTGCTGCGCTGAAACCTGCAGAACTCCAAGCGCACCCGATGGCAATCTGTTTTTATTGAATTTAGATTAGATAATGAATTAACAGCATTTTAATCAATTATTTTGACAAATATTTACCTCAAACACCAAGCAATCAAGTTGCCATCAACATCAAACGCACCAACATTAGCATTATAGGTCAACAAACGTTTGACAAACTCAATCGAGCCTGGTGCGCGATGAGGCCAAATTTCGTTGATCTGCGTGGCATACTTGACATCAATTGTACGTAAAGTTATGCCCGGTGGTGTCCTAAAAATTGTTTCATTCAATATTAAGAGAAAAACAACCAAGTTTTCATGCTTACGTCACATCAAAACTGTCGATCAATTCCTTTGTGACATGGTGCCAGTACGTGGAGTCTATTGACACCTTATTTTGAACATTGCGCGCGACAAGAAACGCATCGACAGCAGGTTTCAAGCGCTTTGAAAAACCACTCAATAAATAATTTGTGTTTGTATCTAAGCAATTTAAAGCCGCAATTAAGCGAGCCAACTCATCATCAAGCGTATTGAAGAACACATGTGCTTGCAAATTAAATTTAAACTGTGCAAAAAAAACAAGAGAATGTAAATAATAAGAGAGTGTCATATTAGTGTACTCACAATTAAAAGAAAAGTACCATCATTTCGCCAAACACCATCAAGCGCGTAAATTTTAATATTTTCAGACGGGTTCTTTGTTTTTCCAATCTATAAAATTATCAAGCATTTGACAACCCAATGAGTCTGTCTTCTGATCTAAATAAAGATCTCTCAATTCGTGCCATTCTGTTTGAGGAATTTCAACAAGTGCATGCACCATTTGTATGTCTGATTGCAACAAAAGTAGTTTTTCAACTGAGAGCAGCAGAAAATGTCTGACAGTGACAATTCAGAACAAGTGTCAAAAGCTTTTTCGATGATCAAAAGCTTTTTAAAATGATCAGAAACTATTTTTGAGCTGATGTTTGTCACAGAGAGCATGAAAATATTTTTGTAATACTCTCTGAGTAACATGGGGAGACAATAACAAAAAATTGTTTAATTTGCCATTGTTTTTCTGAGAGTCTGTTTATGAATATTGTCGATTTACAATTTTATGTCAAACAGCTGATCATGCGGGCATGAAAAACGACTCAAAGTAAATTGAAAGTCACGTACAAGAATCGAATGAGTTTAAATTTTTAACCATATCGTATTAATAATTCAACTCAGCATGACAATGCAAAATTGGACTAACAAAAAAAAACTAAAACAACTTCAAATGTGCCTGAAACTTGTTTTCAAATATATGTATCTTTAAAGTCATTTTTTATCGAAATATGTTTTAGAATTGTTGAAATTGTGTTTTAAAACTATTATTAACAAAAACGTTCTTTTATTGTTGAAAAAAAAAAAATTATTGTTGCATCGGCCGGGAATCGAACCCGGGCCGCCCGCGTGGCAGGCGAGCATTCTACCACTGAACCACCGATGCTTCATACTCATCACTGCACACAACAGTGTCTCAGTATAGTTTTCGTACAAATTGATAAGGTTTTGTTTTACAACAAACATAGACAAACTGCATATAAGTACGAGGAAACTCGTTTCAGCCGATAAGAAATTGTGTCAAGCTAACACATAGGGGAACAACAACATGAAAAAACTTTATTATTATTTCACACATCACACATTTTATTAGAAAATCTCATTAGCATTACAAAATCTTACGAGTTTGCTAGTTAAATCAACCGAAATAAGGAATTAAATAATAGCGTGAAATATGTTTAAAGCTTTTATTTCTATAAAAAAATTATTTGTAAGTTTTAAAATAAATATAAGTATCACATATGTATCTACATAGATTAAATGCTTATAACGACGGTATGATGCCCCAATAAATGTGTCCAATACTACTGAAACCCAACTTTTCGAACATGACACGCGATGCCGTATTGGAGAACAGTACCGTTGCCAAAACTTCAGCGCCCGAGGCAACAATCATCTTGGCCATATAGCGTACCAAAAGACTGCCCAGGCCACGACGTTTATATGAATCGGTAACGTGCAATAGACCCAACGAGCCGTGAGGGGTGCTGGAAATCACAACAGACAGAAAATACAAAAACAAAACAAATAAAAATATAATAAATAAGCATGACAAGCAAAAATTTCTTTGTAGATTTCTCATTAATTGTGACATACCGCAAACACCATGCAATTAAATTGCCCGCATGATCAAAAGCGCCCACATTAATGTTGGAGCGTATTAGACGCTTGATATACTCAATCGAACCATCCGAACAATGTGGCCAATTATCGTTAATGTGTTGAGCATGTTTTAGTTCTAAACGCGACAGAGTCAGACCAAATGGTACACTATTCGATAAAAAAATATAAAAGTAACAAAAACATGCTGTTATATAATATCAATTCATGTATTAACTGTGTGCCACTTACGCCACATCGAACTCAGCGACTTTATCGGGTGACAAGTGATACCAATAGACGCCATGTTGTTGCAGCTCCGACAGCTTACGGCCACTCTGCATGTAATAATGCACTACGGCAGGCTTGAGATGCGCCGGATAGCCGCAGAAGAGATGTGTCGTTGGTATTGAAAGACATGTGAGCATTTGTTTCAATCGACTTAAACAAAAATTTAATGTATTGAAGTATATTTCCGTTCTGGTGCTAAACTTGTGCTGTGGCAAGCGCAAAGTACAAAAACCAAAATTTTAAGTTATAAAAAAAAAAAAAATTACGTAAACTTACGATAAGAATATATGTGCCGTCACGTCGCCACTCCTGATCGGCAACAAAAATTTTCACTTCTTCGCCTGCATCTAAGAGCGTCCAGTTAATGAAGTTCTGTATGAGATCATAGCCATTTGAATTGGTACGCGCCTTGGCGTACAAGTCACGCAAATTTGTCCATTCCGTTTGTGGTAATTCCAATAGCTTTGTTGTTATTAGCGTCATGATCGCGGCGTGTCTATCTGCACGGCAGCGTCAAGTGAAACTGTTTGGCGGTTAGCTGCTCGCTGCTCCGCCATCAGCTGACGCAGCATTTTTGAAACAGCTGTTTTCGCGCTGCGGCGCTGCGATAAGATAAGCATTTCTACGATCAAAATAAACAACACGCTCGTCAAGCGACGCTCATTGACTTACGCTCGCACGTAAACGAATACAACTGATTAGCCTTATATTTTTTGCTTTATTTGTGTTCATGTTTTGTTGTTGTGGCTGTGATAATCACAGCTTCGTTGTTGTTGTTGTTGTTGTTGACAATGAGTGCATAGAAACTCATCGGGAAATGATGACCAGCTGAAAATGAAAACGACAATATTTCAATCTAAATTAAATTTTAATGAAAACATATTAAATTTGCATTATACACTTTTTTTTTTTTGTTTCGTTTTTTATAAGTTTTCAATTCGATTGAACCGAACATGCACAGGAAATAACGCCACAAGCTCTTACAACCGGAAATAATTTTCGTATAATGACAAAATGGCTGCTGCAACACAACTTGACCAGCAATGCGACAACGCAATACACAAGCAAACAGACCGACAGCGTAACTAGAATCGAACAATCGACAAAGCCAAAGCAAATCTTAACGAGAAGTCATCGCAGCTACGACAAAAGCAGCAGCAGAGTAAAATGCAAATAAGCGCACATCCTTTTTGCAGCGCACTTCCGGTCGAAGCGCCAAACGGAAATGACACAGCAGCTCATAAAGCCATTTGTAAACTGCTTATCTAACTTGGCCTACAACGACTTGTGTGCATTCAACAAGTGCTTAAAGCGTAGCCTTTATCTGCTGCCTTCAATGACACTTTTTATTACACTTGTTTACTTTGTTAAAGAATTTTTTGCAATTAAGCATGATGACGCCATTTTTGCCGTTGAGTGTTCAAATTCACACGAGTCTTGATTTTTTTGTTTCTATATTTATCGTTGCTGAGGCCATGGCAACAGTAAGACTTGCTGAAAAATTCTGCTGAATTATTTGTTATGTAACATTTTTTATAGATTTTTTGTTTATCTATAAATATTATGATTCTTGACTCATACTTTGTTCTATGCTCACATGTATATACCATATGTAATTTAGAATAATAATATTTACGACTTGTTTTAGACATGGCAAGCAGCGTAAACAATACTGAAAACAATATAAATCATTAATAACAGAACTAATTTTGGACGATAAATTTGTAAATAATTGAAAATTCGATAAAACGTTTTAATTTTAATTGATTTATTATAAACTCTACAAAAATTAAGACTGATTTTAAATTTACTTACTTTCACACATTGTTCATACGTATAACTCAAATTTTGATTGAATAAATGACAAACACTTTAACCATTTAGCTAAGTCAGAACTGCTCTTCATTTTGCTGTAGCGCCTCTCAAATGACAATTGCTTGTAGCACTCAAGAAAAATCCAACAATGATGGCGAAGAATATTTTGCGGCATGAAAGCGGAAATAAGCGACAAATTACGCAATCAACGGTGACGAGAACAATGACAAGAATGAGGGCAATGCGAATAGGAATCATAAGCAAATCATTCAAGATAAATCATAACAAACAAATGTCAAACTGATTTCGCAGTTCATTAATTCTTTGAAATTATTATAAAGTTCATGCAAAGCAGAGACAATGTGGCATAAAATTCTTTTTACCAATTTAATTGATTTAATTATTTATAATTTTGAATGCTCAAAGAATACCAACAAAGCCAACTTATATCGAATTGACAAACTATTTCAATTTTTGCAGATATATAAGAACTTATAAACAATCTAAAACGCGTCACACACTATGACGAAGCATAAATTGCTAAAAGCTTTCAATTTGATTATCTCAGAGCGCGTAGTATCATTTCAAGTTCTCTGAATTGCTTTGGTTTCATTGTTTTTTTAGTATTTATGAGAGACAGTCGCCACACAGCTCTCTGACGCTGCGGTTCAAGTTAGCATACTTTGTGGAAATACTTGTTTTTTAACGTTTGCCAAGCATGTCTAAGCAGCTGACGGCTATTACGGATATTAACAACTTGAAAGAGTTGCGGCAACTTTACGCAATGAATTGGCCAAAGAACTGTGTTGGCTATTATTGGCTCGATACGCACATACGCTGGCTAAGCGAGGAGCCAAATTTGAAACATTTAAATTTTTACACATTAAACGATAATTGGCGACGCGATGGCTTATTCATATTGATAGTGAGTTTATTCAAATACGAGGCAACAACAATTTTACAATAACATGCATGTTATTAACAGCATCGCTATCAAATATTCTTCTGCACACTGAATGCCGATTCGGCGGAAAGTTTATTTGAAGCGCTTAAGTTGCTTAATTGGGCAAATGGCTTTAAGATCAGTTCGGTTGTCGCTTGGTGTCGTGCGCCGCTACTGCGCGTGCTACAAGAGCAGCATGTCAACTATGAACCAGATAAGAAGACGACCATGTATTATATGACATGTGCCGAAGCGCAGAAATTGACGGTCAATTGTCCGACAGGTTATTATCTTAAGCCGCTCAGCACTTGTGATGCTGACATCATTGACAGACTGTGGTCGGCGCGACATCATGGCTCGCTGCAACTTATCCGTATGCTTATAACCAAGAATCCGAATGTGGGCGTTTATGTGTCAGGCACAAATGAACTTGCCGCCTGGTGTCTCAGGTACTTCCTTACGTGAATGTGGCGTACAAACATAAACTTAATTAATATTTGTTATAACGCTCAGATTGCAAGGTGGCTTTTTGGGTGCACTGGAGGTGCGTGAGGCGCATAAACGTCGCGGTTTGGGTCTGCTCGCTGCCAGTGCAATATCAAAACGTATTGCACTTGATTTAAATCATGATATAATGGCTCTCGTCAATCTGAGTAATGATGCTGCAAGTGCGCTCTTTCTAAAACTCGGCTTTCAGGTGACAGATACCGAAATATCTTGGTTTAAGAGTCTACCCAGTGAACACGGTGTGCTCTGGCCGGAAAATGAGTGACACAAAACAATAAACACTGAGAGCAACAGACAAAGAAAACGCAAACTGAATGCACAATGGAATATATTGAATAAAAAAAATTTATCTGTTGATAGTGTAAGCTCTCTCTCTCTCTGTCTGGAGTAGTTATAATGTATTTGTACTATGGCTCAGTATAAAATCCTCAACAGGGAGATAAGAGCTCAGTTGTATTATTGTTGCTTTATACATTACAACATGTCAAGTTTAATAGACATCACGCGAGATTCTGACATATTATCACGTCTTTTTGCGCTTTATAGCACAAATTCAATTCAAAATCCTTTAGGTTACTCAACGCTTAAAAATTATGTAGATTGGTTTAAAAAAGTACCAAATTTAGAACATACGAAGATATATACTTATGGCAACTGGCCTGAAAGTGGTCTCTATTTGATTGTGGTAAGATTGCAATTAATATTTTATTATGAACAAATTTTATTGGCCAAACTTTTGTTAGGATCGTTACCACCTGACGTTCAATGCAATTAAGTCAAATGACAGTGAGTTGTGTGCAGCTTTAAAACTACTCGATTGGCGTTGCGGTTATAAGATCTATGCGGTGCCCCAGCAGGAATATGAGCTTGTTCTAAAGATATTAAACGAGTTGCGTGTGCCGTATAGAATAGCAAAGCTTTTTACTTATAAATTGCCATGCAATGAGGCACTCAAATGGCAAATAGCGTAAGTTTTTAAGTACACTCGAAAATCTTTATAATAACATTATTATTATATTATCACACACTTAGATGTCCCGCTGATTATGAACTGATTACACTAACGGCCGACGATGCAGACTTGGTTGATTCATTGTGGCCGCCACGTATGCCTGGTTCCATACACTTCATAAGGCGTATCATTGACTTGAATGTGAGTGTGGCACTGCGCAACCGACACAATGGAAAACTTGTCGCTTGGTGTACCCGTTGTCAAGTCGGCTTGTTGGGCTCTCTACAGGTCATTGATGAATGCCGGCGCAAGGGCTTGGCTACTTATATTACCTGTCAATATGCTCAAAAGATTGCGGCTTTGGGCGAAGATGTTTGGGTTTCAATGAATGAAAATAATTATGCAGCAATTGCTTGCTTTGAGAAATGGAAATTCATACAACAAGGTACAATATATCATATACGCGCCTTTAGCGTCCCAGACGACCAAGTGTGGACTAAGAATTGATATGAATTTTCTAGCTAATAGTTAACTAAAACAAAGTTAATCTTGTTAGTTCTTTGCTCGATAACATTTTGTTTGTTAACATTAATAAAATAACAAAAGTATTTAATTTCGTCTGTTTATTTTATTTTGAACAATATTTGTTAGCACAGGGAGACAAAAGATCGTCGAACTTTCCGTAAATTTAATGTCTCTCCCTTTTCAAAAGCTTTTTCGCTCGATTTGTTTAAAGATAAGTATAAGCTATGGTTCTCTCTTAAATACATATATATAAAACCATATTTAACAATTGTAAGAGAGAAAAGAAGAGAGGCAATTTTAAAGGTAACCGGCATTTTCATAAAAAAAATGATAATGTAAAAATATCTTATCAATCGTTTATAAAAAAATCATATGTATTTTAATTTTCTATACAAAAGAAATAGCATAAAAAGCCGTCCGAAAAGCACAACGAAAACAGTCGCAATTTTGTCGCTTCTTGCAACATGTCAAAATTAATAGACGTAACTCAAAACAAAGACATTTTAACAAGTCTCTTGAAACTTTATAACACAAATTCGTGTCTAGAATCATTTGGTTATTATACGCTTAAAACATATATACGTTGGCTGGAACTAGTACCTAATTTAGAGCACACAAAAATCTACACCTATGGCGATTGGCAACAGAGTGGTCTCTATTTAATTTTGGTAGGTTGCCTGAAACTTGTTAATTCAAACGAAACTCTAATCAAAACTATGTATCAAATAGGATCGTTATCATTTAATGCTCAATTCATTGAAACCTAATGACAGCGATTTATATAATGCGCTGAAATTGATCGATTGGAGTTATGGTCACAAAATATACCCGATTCAAGAGGAGCATTATGATACGGTATTGAAAGCTCTACAAGAGTTGAACATAATTCATTCGGAAATAAAACTTACTGTTTACAAATTACCCCGCGAAGAGGCACAAAATTGGCAAGTGACGTAAGTATTGAATTCATTTGAAATATATTATGATAACTGAGTTGTTTTCATTTTGTTACACGCTTAGCTGTCCCGCCGACTATGAACTTACCACGCTTACGTCCGCCGATGCCGATTTGGTTAACTCATTGTGGATAGGACGCCAGCCGGGCTCTATTCATTTCATTAGGCGTTGCATTGACATGAATGAGAATGTGGCACTGCGCAACCGACACAATGGTAAACTTGTCGCATGGTGCATACGCGATTCAAGGAGTTTGATTGGCACACTTCATGTGATCGATGAATGCCAACGACAAGGCTTGGCTACTTTCATAATTTGCCATTTTGCCCAAAAGATATTTGCGTTAGGTGAATATGTTTGGGCTACAGTGAGAGAAACTAATAAGCCATCAAGAGGTTGCTTTGAAAAAATGAAATTTAACCATTATGGCTCAGTTTATATCCTAAATACCACCACTGGGCCTGGAGAGCCAATGTGGACAAAAGATTGAAATAAAATAAAAAATTCAAATGTGAAAAAGTATAATGCAAATATAATTATTTTTGCGAAATTGTAAATTTTTATTGCCCAAACGATTAGTTCATCAATAGCAACAAAGCTTTTTAAAATTATTACAAAAGTTGTGTAAATAGAAAATGAGCTTGTTTTATTGCCTTTGCTAGCAAAATCTTTCAGTTAGTATAAAAAATGTCACACAATGTTCAAGGAAGGCAATCGTTTATCTGCAACTCACTGCTCAACATACACAAAATGTCAGCGTTAGAAGATATAACGCATAATAATGAAATTTTAACAGGACTATTTAAGCTTTATAGCAAAGATCCAAACCGAGAAATCTTCGCTTACTTATCGCTCAAAAATTATATAGATTGGTTAACAAAAGATCCTAATTTGGCGGATACAACAATTTACACCTATGGCAATTGGGAAGAGAGTGGCCTCTATTTGATTGTGGTAAGTTGCAAAACACCATCTATGCTAAACGAGATTTTAAACTTCATTTTTTTCAAAGGATTGTAAGGAGTTGATTGTCAGCTCATTGATACCTAATGATAGATCGTTGGGCGCAGCCATGAAAATGCTTGATTGGCGTTCTGGTTATGACGTATTTCCAGCTGCAAAGCAACAACATGACATTGTGATCCAAGTGCTGAAAGAATTACAAAACCCTTATAGAAAATGTGAAGTTTTAATCTATAAATTACCACGCGAAGATGTACTGAACTGGCAAATGACGTAAGTTTTGAATTAAATTGATATTTGAATATATTTAATTTATTCATACGATAAGGTGTCCCGTTGGCTATGAAGTAAGCACAATCAAGAACTCCGATTTGGACTTTATAGAATTATTTTGGCCATTGAATTGGAATGTGGCACTGCGTGACAAAAATAATGGAAAACTTGTCGCATGGTGCGAGCGGGATAATACCGGCTTGTTGGGCTCACTTAATGTCTTTGATGAGTACCAAAGTCAAGGCTTGGGTACTTTTGTTATTTACCAATATTCCCAAAAGATTGCGGCGTTGGGCGAAGATGTTTGGACTACATTTGGAGCAACAAATGAAGCATCGAAGGCTTGCTTTGAAAAATCAAAATTTCAATGCAACGGTACAACTTGTTATTTAATCGTTCATGAAAAGCCAGAGGAACCAGAGAAACGACAAGCTTCGTTTTGTAATTTTTTGTAATTTTTATTAATAGTTACACAAAAGAAACTTAAATTATAATATCCTTAACAGAAAATATTTAAATAAATATTATTGTATTATGCAACTTTAAATATGATGCAACTTGAAAGATTTTTGCGATATTGTAATTTGTTGTTCCGCTGGCGATCAGTTCATTAATAATAACAAAACAACAAAAGATTATAAAAATTATGAGAAAATTCATCTAAATAGAATAGAGCTTTGCTAGTAGAATCTCTCTCTTTCTAAGAATCTCTCTCTTTCTAAGTATAAAGCTCTCACACAATATATAACAAAGGCAGTCGGTTTTTTACCTCTCAGTACGCAACACATAGAAGATATGATGAATTATATTGAAATTTTACCATTTTCAACTTTTTAACAACGGATCATGAGGACTTGGTTATCAGCTCATTGACTTCTAATGATGGATCCTTGGATGCACCCATAAAACGGCTGGATTGGCCAGAGAGACAAGTGTGATAAAGAACTTTATTTTGTAGTGGTGGATTTTTTTAAATTTTCACTCACTCATTCACTCAAACGAATCTTTAATTACAAATACTTTGGCAGTTTTTAAAAAAAAAACTTTATAACACTCTGTGATAAGAAAACAAAACATTGAAGAGAATTTGTATTTATTCTATCAACTTAGAAACGTCCGAAAGAGTATGAGAGCTCTGAGAAACTAAATGAGTAATAAACACATACATATAAAATGGTGATAAACTTATGGGTAAGTCACAAGCAAAATATAAATAAAAATTATAATTTTTGATATTTATCACACTTTTTCTTCTATAGTATAATTGTAAACGACTTTACAAACAAAGCACTTCAGATCATCGGATGATATTAAGACAAAAAGTTAAGTCGGTTTAGTCAAGTAAACTCGACAATATAAAATACTACACTATCGATAAATCGCCGGCCTGAATTGTTGACATACAAAAAAATGTACACAATTTGTAATCGTCTTTGTGAATAATTAAATTATCGACAATGTCAAGTAAACCTTGAAGAGTTTATATCAGTTTAGTTTATATCCTAAATACCACCACTTCGGTAAATTGTTATTGCCCAAGCGATTACTTCATCAATAGCAACAAAAAATCGAGAGCTTTTCAAAATTATAACCAAAATTGTGTAAATAGAAAATGAGCTTTTTTTTATTGCCTTTGCTAGCAGAATTGTTCTCTTAATATATAAAATGTCACGCAATGTTCAATGAAGGCATTCGTTTTTCTGGCACTCACCTATCAACATTCCCAAAATGTCAGCGTTATTAGATATAACACATAATACTGAAATTTTAACAGCCCTTTTTGAGCTTTACAGCAAAGATCCAAATCGAGATATCTTCGCTTACTTATCGCTCAAAAATTATATAGATTGGTTAACAAAAGATCCAAATTTGGCGGATACAACAATTTACACTTATGGCAATTGGAAAGAGAGTGGCCTCTATTTGATTGTGGTAAGTTACAAAATACCATCTGTTGTAAACGGGATTGTTAACTACATTTTTTTTTCAAAGCATGGGCGGTATTTGGCTGTCAGCTCAATGATACCTAATGATAGTTCCTTGGCCGCAGCCATAAAATTGCTTGATTGGTCTTCTAATTATTACATATTACCAGCCGCTCAGCCACAGTATGACATTGTGCTCCAAGTGCTGCAAGAACTGCAAAAGTCATATTATACACGTGAACTTTTAATCTATAAATTGCCACGCGAAGATATACTGAACTGGCAAATGACGTAAGTTTTGTATTAAATTGATATGACTGACATAATTAATTTATTTCTTTATTTATACGCTCAGGTGTCCCGCTGGCTATGAAGTAAGCAAAGCCAAGAACATTTTAGACGATTCGGACTTTATAGATATCTGGCCATTGAATGAACATGTGGGACTGCGTGACCAAAATAATGGAAAACTTGTCGCTCGGTGCGCGAGGGATAATTCCGGCTTCCTGGAGTCATTTGATGTCTTGGAAGAGTACCAAGGACAAGGCTTGGAAACTTTTGTTATTTACCTATATTCACAAAAGATTGCGGCAATGGGAGAAGATGTTTGGACTACAGTTTTAGATTTCGATGAAGAAAGGAAGTCTTTATTGGAAAAATTAAAATTTCAATACTACGGCAAAAGTCGTACGTTACGCCCACACGAGTAACGACAAGCTTCATTTTGTAATTTCACAATTTTTTACAATTAAATATTTATATTTCTGTTGTGTTACTATTAGATAAAATAGAAACATAAATAATAATTGCATTAGCAGAAAAAGTTTAAATAAATATAACTTTATTGGTCTCTGCGATAATTAAACAAAGCATTGAGGAGAGTTTTTATTTATTTTATCAACTTACAAAGAATCGTTTGAATGAGAGAGTGTCTCTGAGCAACCAAGAGAGCATGAACTTAAATAAAGCTCTAAAAGAATCGTATACATCAAATCACAATGAGTAATATACACCTATATATACTCTATGTTTATTAGATGTTTTAAAATTGCATTAAACCAATAAAATATTGTACATAAATCATAGTTAAATCAGAGACATACATTTATTATGAGGGTTCACACACACACATGAAACGTGGGGACATGTCCCAAATTTTTTCTGCCTTATGTCATTAACTTACAATATGTGAAGAGTATAAGAAACAAATGATTACAGTAATGAAGAGCATTTAATAATATTCAAAAGACAAAGCATTTCATTTCACTCTTTTTTTCTGCCCTTAAGTCTTTAACATGTATAAAATAACCTAGCCAAGTACATACAGAATAGTCGTTTGTTCGCCGCTTAATACATCACATCATGACGAAGTTAACTGATATTACACATGATAAAGACAGTTTAACACGTTTACTTGAGCTTTACACTAACGATCCGAATCGTGAAACTTTGGGTTATGCAACGCTAAAAAATTACTTGGATTGGTTTAAACAAATGCCAAATTTGTTGCATACGACAATATACACGTATGGCAATTGGCAAGAGAGTGGCCTCTACTTGATTGTGGTAGGTTGTTAAAAAACTCGTTATGCTTAATAAGTTTGTCAACTCAACTTTTCCAAAGGATCGTTATCAATTGATTGTCAGTTCGTTGATACCTAATGACAGATACTTGGGCGCAGCCATGAAAATGCTTGATTGGCGTTCTGGTTATAATATATTTCCAGTCGCAGAACAGCAACATGATATTGTGTTGCAAGAATTGCATTTGCCATATACAAAAATTAAAAACTTAGTCTATAAATTGCCACGCGAGGATATACTGAACTGGCGAATGGCGTAAGTTTCGTATTAAATTCATATTTAAATATATTTCATATGTTCATACGCTAAGCTGCCCCGATGACTTTGAAGTAAGCACACTCACAGCCACTGATGTGGACTTTGTCGAATCTTTGTGGCCACCACGGGGTCCTTGCTCTACAGATTACCTCAAGCGCATAATTGATTTGAATATGAGTGTGGCACTGCGTAACAGAAATAATGGAAAACTTGTCGCTTGGTGCACGCGTTGTTATACCGGCTTACTTGGCTCGCTTCAGGTCATCGATGAGTATCAACGTCAAGGCTTGGCCACTTTTGTTATTTACCAATTTTCACAAAAGATTGCAGCAATGGGCGAAGATGTTTGGACCTCAATGAGAGAAACAAACAAAGCATCGATTGCTTGCTTTGAAAAATTAAAGTTTCAATATAGCGGCACAATTTATTTCTTCCCCGCCTACAAAGGGCCAGAGAGACAAGTGTGATAAAGAACTTTATTTTGTAGTGATGGAATTTTTTAAAATTTTTATGAATATTCACTTAAACGAAACAAATGCTTTAGCAGTTTTTAATAAAACTTTATAACACTCTGTGATAAGTAAACAAAACATTGAAGAGAATTTGTATTTATTCTATCAACTTAGAAACGACCGAAAGAGTATAAATTTAATGAGAGGTCTGAGAAACCAAATGAGTAATAAACACATATATACATACATACAAAATGGTAATAAACTTATGGGTATGTCACAGGAAAAATATAAATAATAAATATAATTTTTGGTTCCAATCGCACTTTTACTTGTATAGTGTAATTGTAAACGACTTTACAAACAAAACACTTGAGATTGTCGCATGACTTTGACATTGTTAAGTTAAATTAACAATACTGAGACAAAAAGTTAAGACGGTTTAGTCAGTTTGTGTGTAGGGTGTACAAAAAGAAAGATTGCAGTTATCAAGAGCATTTGATAGATAATATTAAAACACCTCTAAGAAAGCATTTTGAAGCTCTTTGTTTATGTCCTCAAATTGTTCCTAAGTATAAAACAACCTGGCCAATTGCAAACAAATTAGTCTTTTGCCCGTCGCTAAACACAACACATCATGACGAAGTTAACTGATATTACACATAATAAAGACATTTTAACACGCTTACTTGAGCTTCATACTAACGATCCGAATCGTGAAACTTTGGGTTATGCAACGCTAAAAAATTACTTGGATTGGTTTAAACAAATGCCAAATTTGATGCATACGACAATATACACCTATGGTAAATGGAAAGAGAGTGGGCTATACCTGATTGTGGTAGGTTGTTAAGAAAGTATTTTTGATACCAAGAATGTCGACTAAACTTTTTTAAAAGGATCGTTATCAGTTGATATTTGGCTCCTTGAAGCCTAATGACAGCGATTTGGGCGCAGCCATGAAACTATTAGATTGGTCACGCGGTTTTAGTGTATTTCCGGTCGCAGAGCAGCAACACGATGTTGTGGTGAAAACGTTGCAAGAATTGCAAATGCCACATTCGGGTATCAAACTTCTCGTCTATAAATTACCACGCAAAGAAGCGCTAAACTGGCACATGACGTAAATATCAAGTCATACTTGAAATTACCAAACATTAAATGTAGATTTTTTCACCCGCATAGCTGCCCAGCTGATTATGAAGTGTCCACACTCACGACCGCCGATGCGGAATATGTGAACTCCGTATGGCCGCCACGTCTTGACGTCTCTATTCACTACATCAGACGTATGATTGACATGAATGTGAGCGTTGCATTGCGTAAACGAGACAATCGTCGCTTGGTGTACACGTTGTTTTACCGGCTTGCTGAGCACACTGCAGGTGATCGATGAGTGCCAACGTCAAGGCTTGGCCGCTTTAGTCATTTGCCAATTTGCACAGAAGATTGCTGCGATGGGTGAAGATGTTTGGTGTGCGGTGAGAGAAACTAATAAAGCATCGAATACGCTCTTTCAAAAATTAAAATTTCAACATTGCGGCGCAATTTATTTCTTTCCTGTCTTTGATATGCCAGGCGACAAATTGTGGACTATTGATTAAATTTCTTTATTTAAATTGTTGACATACCAAAAAAAACTTACACAATTTCCAATGGCGTTTGTTAACGATTCGATTCTCAGCAATATTAAGAGAACCTTAAAGAGAACTTTTTTTTTACTAATTGAGCAAATTCTTATTCGATCAAATGTTTCTCATTTTTTTGTTTAAAAGTTCTTTTAAAAAAATGCATTTGAGTTAGAACGTCTCTTTGAGTAAAATTGTCAGTCTTTGTGTGGCGCTCAACAGTGACGGTTTCGACTACAAAATAAAGTGGAAGCTCACGCAAATAAACAACACGTTTTTCATAAAGTTTTTTAGGCCAAAGTCAAGTCATTTTACATGAGCTTCCGTTAAAAAAGCCAAAACCAACGTAAAGCAAAACAAAAAGCTTTTTACCGACGCAAAACAATAACAACAAGAACAAAAACAACAAACGAATGAAAATAGTAGAATGTGACACGGTGCCAATTACGAATTCCATTTGCGGCAACATCAACAAATCGAAGCCGCAGCCACATGCAGTCGGCGACAAAGCAATTCGCACTTTAATTGGTTTTTCATTCACGGCATTTCGACTGTTTCGATTTGAAAAGTTCAACGAAACGAAAAGCCAAACACACGCAAATAGAAACAAAAGCAAAATAGAAAAAAAAAAACCAGACATCAAAACAAAACCGCAACCAAAACGAAAAACAAAACACTACAAAGGCAAAAAGTCATAACAACAATATGTCTGACTCAGAGTGCAAAGATACGCGCAGCTTGGCACGTGACAACACACATACGCACACACTCACAGCCATTACGCAGCTCGATGATCTGAAAGCGCTGCAAAAACTTTACCTGCGCGATTGGCCCACAAATTGCTTGGGCTTTTACTGTCTTGACAATTTCATAGGTTGGCTGACCCGTTCGCCGCAAATAAACAATCTTCACATTTATACGTTAGACAATGATTGGCGCAGTGATGGTCTCTTTATCGTTGTGGTCAGTTGGCATGCTTTGACTGTTACTCCTTTTATTTAATTGAAGCCACTTTCTTTTGCAGGATCGTTATCAACTATTTTTGTACACCTTAAAGCACAGCGATAATAGTTTGCTGCTTGAGGCTCTTAGTCAGTTGAATTGGTCGAATGGCTACAAAGTTAGCTCATTTTGCGAACGTCATCGTGATGCTGTGTTGCGTGTCGTGCGTGAGAAGCAACTTGAATTAGAATATGATTCGCCGACTTATTTGTATTATATGCCAAAAGAGGAAGTCAGTAAATTATCTTTGAAGTAAGCGCTTTGAAATATAACCAGAGTCTCCTAACTTAAAGTGATTTGTTAACTACGCACAGCTGTCCAACGGGTTTTTATCTCAAAACGCTCACCGATGCCGATGCTGAGCCTGTGAACCAACTTTGGCCCAATCAACATCGTGGCTCTTTGTTCTTCATCAAACGCTTGATCGCTTGGAATGAAAATATGGGCGTTTACGATATTAACACCAATGAACTTGTCGCTTGGTGTTTGCGGTGAGTTTTGTCGTCTATTTGAATTTTTATTTAAAATGTTCAACGAACTGCTGTACTTGCACTTTGCCAGTCTTCAAGCCGGGGTTTTAGGCGCGCTGCAAGTGAAGGACACACACAAACGCCTCGGCCTTGGCTCTTTGGTCACGATTGCCACCGCAAAAGTCTTGGCTGCGCGTGGACATGATGTCATGGCTTTAGTTGGTCCCAATAATAAGCCTTCTTGTGGCATGTTTGAGAAATTGGGTTTTCAGATACGTGACACTTGCCACTGGCTGAGAACGCATCCAACAAGCGAGGGTCAACTCTGGCCGGAAAATGACGCCTAAATCTGAAATCATACACATATGTATGTATGAAAATCATAGGCATTTCTATAGAATCAGAATTGTTTTTTTTTTTTAAATAAGTATTTCCACATTGTGGTTCGAAATAAGCACAAACGAAAAATTTAAAAAAAAAAAGTTTACTATTACATTTAGCATTTGCAAAAGCCACTAAGACCAAACTTCAACCCAAGACTGCCGTATGTTACATCATTCTGTTGGTTACATACATCAATGCATTATTGAAAAGATGAACTACATTAGGAAATAAAAAAAAACTGTTTATTTACCTTAAAATAGTTGCTCTTTGTTTTTATTTCTATAAAATAAGCTTAAAAAATAAATGCACAAGCGAAAGTGTTGTTTTAATTTTTTTCTCAGTGTACTTAGGCAGTTAATTAGGTCAATATTATTCTGATTGTTCTACAAAACGTCAACCTGTTCTGGCGTCACAAGTTCAATGGCCGCCACTGTCTCTGTATCTGTCGCCGTCACGGCCGCTTCTGCCGTCGCTTCGGGTATTGCTTTCTTTATCTGAGTGATGGCAAAAAATTAAACATTAAACAAATCTTTTTACAATTTCATTATCTTTGTTAATATTTTTATAGCCCACTTGTTCGTAATTATTTGTGTTAGAGTTGACCCAAATTTTTTTGTTGTTTAAAGTTGTTTTTTGTTGGACTTATCTTTTTATACGTACATGCATTAAGTCTGTTTATGAGTTTGGACAGTTGAGGTAATGTTAAAAGGTCGTCTTCATACATCAGCTTAACAATAAAATTTTCAGATTTCTTAGGAATTTTGCTAAAGAAATATTTTATATTTTATGCTTTCCTGCATAGAATCAGATAAATCAACAATTTTGTCTGTATTATTTTAAATATTCCAATGAAATATTTTGGCAAAAGCAAAAGTAATCCTAATATTTTTAGTTAAATAAGCCAAAAAAAAAAAAATTATATATTTTTGCAACATTTTATTGTTTTTAAAATAATTTAATACTTTTCATTTGTTCGACAAAAACTTATTGCAACTACAATATAATAAAATCTAATGGTTTACATACACACACACACACGCAAATAAAATGTACAAAAATAAGCATTTTATTGTGTTATTTGAAGGCTTTTACAGTATATGATTTCATACATTTCAATTTAGCCTCTCAAAATAATAGTTAAAACCCAAAAAAATCATGC
Organism: Phortica okadai; assembly: GCA_034638295.1. Taxonomy (NCBI): domain Eukaryota; kingdom Metazoa; phylum Arthropoda; class Insecta; order Diptera; family Drosophilidae; genus Phortica; species Phortica okadai. The sequence goes on from CM067850.1 coordinate 6,505,650, forward strand.
AAAAAAGCCAAAATAGATTTCGCACGTATACATACAGACAAACAGTCACACACATAAATACACATAAACAAAAATGTTATAACTAAACATAATTTGAAAAACTAACAAAAAATTTCTATGCTTAAATACAAATTGAATTTCATTTAACAGCACATTTCTCGACAATAACAATTAAAATTATGAAATTAGAAAAAAAATTTAAAATAATAAAAATAAATATTTTTGCCATGCGTCTGAAATTTATGATGCCAAATTGTAATAATTAAATTTATTAATAATAAAATGAAAGACCAAAATGGCAATGCATTTTTTGTTGTTTAATTAATGGGTACCATTATGTGCTTATACAATAAATAAATTTTATTCCTTTCATTGAAATCACAAAAAAGAAATAACTACTTAAATTATTACAAAATAGCTAATACATGTGAAAGTATGTAAGTATGAATGTGAGCGAGGCGCGCGACAAGTTGTCACATTATTAGAAAGCGAAAGTTGCAATTTTCATTGCATACTTCGAGGCACCATTTTTTTTTTTATGTACCAGAATTGAATTTGTTAGTGATCTTTAATTAAGCGATTATTATTTGGCGAATATTTTCTTACTTTGAAGCAGCGTATACCAAAGTGATTACACATTTCATTGACCTGCATGAATTAAGAAAATAACATTTTTTTAAGATTATATTTAATAAGTCACTGTGAGTGTAATAAGTACATACCACACCAAAGCCATAATGCCAATGTGCCAGCGTCACAAATATCGTCAGACCTTGCACAATCCAACGTTCAACATCGGCTGATAGATCAACATCGAAGACGCGTTCATACCATGGAAAACAAGTGATGCCCACAGCGGCAAGCAGCGGCCACATGAGTATATTGAAGCCATCGCAACGCGTATCCGACATTTGTGCGACAATCAAACGACACTGAAAATATATCAATTGTTTAACAGTTAGTAAAATGTTTATTTTTTTAAAGCTGCTACGTACTGTGAAATTTGAAAAGATTGTGCCATAAAGCACCCATAATATGCGTGGCTCCAAATTAATGATCTGATTGCGTGAATATAACGACCAGAACAACGTTATGACAAAGAGCCATAGAAATGCAAACATTGGACGTGCTGCCTCCATAAATGGACGCATTTTTCCCGTTTTATTCTTATAAGAGCTGTGTAAGAGAAACAAAAGCTTTTCATTATTTTGAAATACTAAAAACAAAAAAAAGAAAAGAAAGAATAAAAAATAAAAAAACAAGTATTTGTTATTAAGATAAAAGCAATGCAGGCAAAACTCACCGATAAATATTTCTAATGATGATGGGATGACTCGAAACAATGCCGGAACCAATTAAAACAATTTCAAAAATATTTGCCATTGTGAGATTGAGGATTCGCAAACGATAAATGCTTGGACCGATGAATGTTGTCAGAAATAATATCAAACTGACGCCCTACAAAAGCAAAATGTGTAGCCAAGCGTGTATAGGAAGAGAAAAGTGTATGAATACATTAAAAGTTTGAAATAACAACAGCATCAACAACAACAAGAACAACAAGAATAAAAACAATTATACATAAAACTGAAAGCAGAGAGAAACTTCAATTAGAAGTGCAACTTGATGCCTCAAGGCAAAACTTTTCGAATATTTAATTTACCACACAGACTCACTCACTTACTCACTCACTAACTCACTCACTCACTGACTTACTAACTAAAATAGACGTACTCACCCACATAGTGAAATCATAGCCCCATGGCAAGAACATGACTCCGGTAATATATTTTTCCACATGAGTCAAATAGAAATTGAGAAAAACATTCCAAATGACGAAAAACATACGTATCGGCGGTAAATCCTCTGTGCCAAAAAGTGAAAAAATATAAATTGGTATAAGCGCTGCCGAATACGAATCCAAGCCATGGTCGAAGAGTTCACCAAGTGGACCGCTTGTGCCTGTGCGACGCGCCTGTTTGCCATCCATGCCATCTGCCAACAAAAAATTGTTCAGCCAACATGAAAAATGTTCATAAAAAAATATTTTGTTAGAAACTCATAGAGTGAAAGAGGGCGGGAAAAGCAATAGTTGGACATACAGGCAGCGAAAATTACATCAGTGACTAGCGTCAACTTACCCAGATTATAGTAGATTAAAATATTTATAGCCGCCACTGGCCAAACCCAACGCGGCACTGTATTCTCTTCATGATTCGCCGCTGTGAAATTCCAGTCATAATATGCAATTAAAATGAAATTGACCACTGTCATGAGGAAACCAACGAATGTGAGTAGATTTGGTGCTAACCATTTTGGCAGGTACTGCACTCACACACACACACACCCGCACACAAACGTGCATACACATAGATACATTTATGTAGTAGCAATGCACATATACCAGTGCCAATGTTTATGGCAAAAAGTGTAACAAAAAAACATAGAAAGAGAGAGAGAGAGAGAGAAAGAAAATAAATTTTAAGGCACAAAAAAATTTATTACATATACTTGTATACATATACAGTTCATTTTATAATTGATGTGGGAATTACTTTATTTTTCGTTCTAAAAAAACAAAAACAAAAACAAATAAATAAATGAAAGCAAACGACGAAAAACCAATTTGCTTCTTGTATTTGCAGAATAAAAAAATATATAATCGCATAAACATTAAAAAATGTTTGTCGTTTATAAATATTACACTTTCTGATTACAATTCATTGAAAAAAATGTTGTGAAAAAAAAACTCACATAAAATGTATTTCAATGTAATTATTGCTTGATTGCATTTATTTGTATAAAATTTTGCAACATGAAATAATTTGCCTTCCAGACATTTGCATAAAGCAAATAAAGTAACAAATTTGTATATGCAAATTGTACTACAGTGAAAGCTCTATTCAAGGCAAGACTCGTTTATTTTCGATCATAATATTTCTTGCAAATTTATAAAAGAAATTCAGCTCAAAAATATCATGTAAGTCAATGACAGCTTTCACTGTGCTTGAAAAATTCACAAAATATTTTCCGCACACGCATTGAACAAAATACAAGTTTTTCGTCTTCAATAAATTACAGCATGACTTACCTGAACGCAACGATTCCAAAACGGATGCATAACATAAACACTCAGATAGCTTTCATCGATGCTGTTGTACTGTGTGAGTGTGTGTATGTGACATAGCCGGAAATTCAGCAACGGAAGTTACCGGGAGCCGTTGAACGCATGAGAGAAGCATTAAAAAAAAAGAACACATTTAAACAGAAATTAATAAATGATAATTTGAAAAGAAAATTTATTGTAAACATAAATTGTATTTAATGAAAATGCTCTTAATATTATTTTAGCGCAACTACTTATTTATAGGCGGACGTATACGTAATATTTTGTAATTAATTCACAAAATGACAAAAAAAAACAAACATACATAAATGAAAAGTGAAAATGTTATCGTTTATTTAGAAACTAAACATGACAGCGATTTGTCGTACAAACAAATTACGTATACTAATTTTTATTTAATTACATGACAATAAAAACAAGAACAATAAAAGTAGCAATAATAAAAATGTCATGAAAAAATATTGTAATTTTAATATATTCTGTCATTGGCCGCGAGCGTTAATGCACGCACACGAAACACAATTAAGCTATTATATAATTTATTTATTGTATTTTTCGGTTTAAATGAATAATAAATGCGTTCCATTGCATCGTTGTGGCACTTTGTTGTTGCTATTGTTATTTTTGTTGCTGTTCATAATGCCAACTATTCATAGTGTCTGTAGAGGCGGTTATACTTACATCATTGAAAAAGCCACGGTATTTGTGTCCGCAAAAATGGCCGCAAGGACATTATAAAAACAATATGCTCAAAATTAAAACCAAATACACAAACATTCAAACACAGACGCACACACACACACAGAGGTAAACTCATTCAAATGATAATTAAGCCTCAAGCGTTTATTTTACGGTTCTATATTTTTAAGCCGCCACACAAAATATTCAAATATCATAAATTAAGTACTTGTTGTTTTTTTTTACAGCTTAACTTTTTGCTTTTTACTGCGAATTTATGATTTTTCTAATTCAATATAGTTTTTTATTGTCAATGAACAATAACCCCTTGACGACAAAACCACACGCGCGCGCATTTTAATCAGACAACTAGCAAAACAACAACAATGACTACGACAAATCATGAGTATTTCATAACAAACATTTTGCTAAAAATTCAAATACGAAAATAAAAACCCAAAGCTTATTTCCGCTTATCAACCAATTAAAACATGATTTAATTAAAGAAATTTTCAGTTCGTCTTTTTTTTTTTTATTATAAGAAGACTACAATAAAAAGTATCTGTAAGTAAAAAATAAAAAGTATTCATGAATGGTTTCGAAGCACACTTGTAGCGCGACTTTGATACGACGGCAAATCCAACTGGTCAATGACATTTAAGCGTTGCTACACAACACGCACACACGCATGCAAATATTACACACACTTGTATATATTATGTTTAAAAAAAAATAAATACAAAAAATCATCTGCTCGGCTTTACTGAGTTCATCTGTGCGTTATCATTTGAAGTGACCATTGAGCCGTCGCTTCACTGCCACAAAGCTTTATTGTACAATTGAATGCGAATATTTCACGGTTTTGGTTTTTGGATGAGTTTTACGTATAACAAAACGTACGACTGAATTTTGATTCATAGCAATATGAATGCATATGCACATGCACATTTATTATTGTTGTGCTTGGAATTTGAAATCTCTTCAATTTTTTGATTTTTTTTCTTATTTCAAATTAGTAATTTTTTTTATTATTATTCTTTTTTTAATTTTCATTTGTCTCAACGGCTTTTGTTATTATTAGCGAGAATATACTATAAAGTATAATAACAGATTAAAGTGCATGAAAAGTGTGTTTGTCATTTGATAGCGAATCCGGTTGTGGGCGCGCGCTCATACATATAAACAAATACATACATACATATATAAGACGTAACAGCACGCGAGTGGCGTGATTGAACATCTTAAATGTAAATATATGTACATATAATCAAAATATATGTTGTTATATTTTTTTTTAGAATTTGCTCATTATTTAAAATTTTTTTATTAAGATTTGTAAATAAAATGTATGATAATTAAATAAAAATTTAACACCAACGGATATGAAAGACTATTTATTGAACATTTAAGCCAACGTTAAGTCAAGAAAAAAGGCTACTTAGCTTAAAGGCTGGTAGATACTTTGCATGAAAAGTAATTACAAATACAAACAAGTCTGTTTTTCTTAAATTTCAACACAAACTTCAAAGCATTTCAAAAGTTCAAACTTTTTCATAAACTTTTCATAAGAAAATATCGAACTATTTTAATTTGGCCTAATTGACAAACTTCAATCCTTTGTGTAACTTTTTGAAGTATCAATTTAAATACTTAATGATAAAACTAATACATAAATAATTAACGAAATAATTTTGAAATATATATGACGTATACGTAATAATTTATACCACCCTTAAATTGCTGAAGAAAAAAACACAATAAAAAGGATTATTATTATGCATTTCGATTTGTCTTACCTTGTAGCGTTCGAAGCCCTTTAAATGTACGTCGGTTAAATAACGTACACAGACCATTGTCTTTCTATTTATTATACACGACAAACTGACAAAATGACAGTCAAACAGTTGGAAAAGTAGCAAAAGAAAGCAATTCGAAAAATGCAAGCGGCAAAGGGGAAGAGTGGAAAAGAGAAAGAAAATATTAAACAAACATCGTGACAAGGAAAATAGAAAAAAAATTATTTAGCGTTGAAATGTCAATGTTGTAACCGTAATAACGGTATTAAAAAGTCAATACATGGCATTTAATATTTTTATTGGTGGCGTGAGACGGCTGAGCACGGCACGGCATGCTTATTCATGTGAGATTTTGACAGCTGCAGTACACATATATTTTTTTCCATTTCATTTGTGTATAACAACACAACTATGAAAATTTATGATTACACTTTATTAAATACACTTTCGGACAACAATTTATTGTTTAATAACGCAACGAATATTCAGCTCAATTAAAGTTATAAAAAATGCAATTTTTTACACTAATGAATATTTTACAAGTATAATATTTGTGGTATTTTTTTTATTTTATTATTTTCACACGATTATTGTACAGTTACAAAGTACCGATGCACTCGCCTAAATTAAGCTTGCATATATTATACTCGTGCTAATAAAAAAAAATACACATTCAGCACAGTAAGAGATTTGTTGATTAATAACAAAAACAACAACAACAAAAAGTCATAATATTAACAGAGTCACAAAGGCATCATTTGCACTTTAGGCCATCTTTTTAAAATTACATACTCCTATGTTACATAGCGCGCGCATAACACATATTACTTCTAATAAGCAATTAATTTTCAATGTTAAACTGTTGTATGCCATGTGTTGCTGAACGTAGCATAGCATGACATGTGAAAGACTTTTTGTGACAATTGTGTGAATACGACCGTAAGAACACTCGAACCGGCACATTTTAGTAGCTCGTAAATATTTAACTTTTTAATTTTTAACTACTGTAAATGACTTTTCATTTATTTAACTAACGCGAAATCTTATCATAGTCATTTATTATCTATAATTTGATTGTTATCTATGAAAAAAAAAATTCAAATGTGTTTGCTTTGCAACAGCGAAGAAAAAACACAGTTTGCCATGTATTTTAATTAAAATTTTTATACGAGAAAAATTGTGCACTTTAGAAAATTCTCAATTTGATTTTATTAATTAAAAGTTTTCATTTTAATTTTAATCATTTGTTGTATTTATTTATTTAACACAACTTGTTTCAATTTGCAAAGCTTTTTTCTAGTTAATTAATCATATGAAATTGAATTAATTCAATTACTGTTGCATTTTAATCACTTGTTATTTCATTATTAATTCATGTTTGTTTTCATTTTTTTTTTTTCTGTTTTAAAATTTCATTTTAATTTTGGTTTTTAACTTTGTTTTTTAAGCTTTAATGTATAATATAATAATAAAATTGTATTATTAATAAAAACTGACCACTTTAGAATGAATTATCAACTCTTCTCTCACTTTGGAATTTTTTTTTTTTACTTTCGGTCTTTCATATGAAATCAATTTGATGTCTCTTAATTATTTATTTATTAATTTTTTTTTTTGGCACTTTATTTCACACACTTGCAAACAACAATTTCATGTGCATTACTATCTATGTGCTCTTTACACGCAAGGTACCGTTATATTGAGCGCAACGTAAAACGAAATAACAACGACAACAACGTTTAGTATTTCTGCAACAAATCAATGACTATTTTAGTCTTTCTAACTGAAGAACAATACAAGCCGCGACAATACTCAAGACTAACTAATAAGAAGTACATCTAGGTCTGAGTCTAAAGGCAAAACTGAATTCCAGAACCATAGTCGTGCTATCAAAAAGAACGACTGAAAGAAACATTTGCCGTCGCCGTCACCGTCACCGCAGCCGGTACCGAGTTTGTTCTCTCTCACAGTTAGTTGTTGTTTCAATACAAAATAAGCTTAATTCACGCAAAGCGAACACAGACACATGCATACTAAATGAAAAAAAAAAAACACGGACATACATACACACACACACATATAGAGGCAAAGCCAAAGGCATGCATGCACGGCAGACAGATAGACAGACAGACACGCTGGCCGTTTCGGTAAGCGTGGCTGCGTTAATGTTTCTTTTTTTTTTCTTGTTATTGTTATTGTATGTTACATTAGCAAATCTCATTACTCTCATTGCTATTATCACTGTTTGTGCTTCTGTCTCGTTGTCCGCAGTTTTGCTCTATCTGTGATTACTTTGTACATCTCGCTCTTTTTGTCACTATCAGTCTCTTTCAACATCATACAATTTAAATATTAAATTTGAAAATTGCTATTTTTACTTGTTCGTTGTTATTGTTATACAAATAACTTTTACCCGCTAAAAAGGTTATCATTGCATTCATTGAATCAGCAAAACATTTCATTGATAATACACGAATATTACACGCCACATCATCATACATAATATTAATGTTAATGGCCGAAATTAAGAGCGTTGAGAAATAAATTATTTGCATAGGCACGTGTATAACAAATGAGGAATCACACTACAGTCGACTTTGATTATACGCTAACATTAGAACAGAGACTCTATAGACATAGTATGTATATGACAGAGGCGCGATAAAGATGATCGTACAAACGAACTATAAAGAATATAAAATTTAAAAAATTGAGTGAAGCTTTGTTAATACTTTATAAAGTTCCAGTTTATTGCAAAGTAACTGAGCAAATTTTTAAATTTTTTTATTTTTTATTTCAATGATTAGAAAAATTCTCGAGCAACGCACATGACGAGAAGAAAATCATTTGAATTACATACATATTTGTATTTCGAAATCGATTTTTATTTGAATCTGTTATATTTTACTTAATTTTTTTCTCCCTTCCACAGTTCAAAAACGCTGATAACAAGCTGATAACTCAAAACGGAACTAAAAACCGAACTTTTGTAAAAATATTGACATTGAAATTTAACGTTTGCCTATCATTTTCAGCTAATGATTGTCAACCAATCGACATACTTAATATATTTTTATAAAGGCTTGAAAATTTATGTATTTCAACATCTTAAATGAACAAACTTGACCCAAAAAATAAATCAAGCATGAAAAGCAACAAATACGAAAGATTTATTATGTATGGCATAGAATGATTTTCGAAAGGTGCAGCTGAGAGACCATGCAACAACGCCAATGAGCAACAGCATCCTGCAACAGACAACGATTGTTGTAAGAAAATGTGGTAAGAGCATTGATGGGAAAGCAGAAGCAGAAAAAGAAGACAAAGACGATGAAGGAAAAGGCATCGTTAAAAATCATTTATCACTTTTTGCGTACAACCAAAGGTGAACAACACACACACACACAAAAAGCTGCAAGAGGCATGTGCCAAGCGTCAAGTGGCAAAGGTAAGGAGCTACAAGCAAAAACAAAAAAAAATGGAAAAAAAATTAAGCTGGTTACTCGGCAGTTGGTTGTGGATGAGGTTGGGTTTTGAAGGCTCGAAACTAGCAGTATCTCTTGCTGCAGCAAACCACTTGATTCGGTTTGTTGTTAAGTCTGTTTGTTTTCGAAATTCTTCAATTTCCTGAGCTCGATTTTGAGCTGTTTTACCCCACACACAAACACACAGTTTTTGTGGTCCATATACAACCGCATAGACGAGCGACTGCGGAACGACAGTGCGGCATGATAATACTTTGCTCCTGGGGCAACAATGATAGCAAAAAAGAAAATGCTGCGCAAATATACAAGGCAGTCAAGTGGCAAGCGTTAAAATGGCAAGTGGCAAAGCTTTAAAAGTGTTGAAATTTAAAACCAATGAAATTTATGATGTAACCAAACGACGACAAGCAAGGACTAGCAGGTGGCCAACGTTGTTTTTCTGGTGTGAATTTATGTTGTAGCAAAAAGAAGCACAACACAGAAATTCAATAAAACTTTAAGAAATTACAAATTTAATATGTATATAAATAAACAAATTATTAACCTGAAAATAATTACAAATGGTAAGCAGTAAAATTCGTTTAACTAAGTCTAAAGACTAATAATGAAAAGGTCTCTTTTCAATTGAACACAAGACTTCAGTTCAGCCAACGGGAGGTCTCTGTGGCTGTAAGGCCATCGGCGCGTAGACGCTGCAACATCGGGCGATAGATATCGGGCGTGAATGGCAGCAGCACACCGCGTTCTTGAATTTCACCTGAAATGAGCCAAAGATGATTTATAGATTATGTTTAAAGAGAGCCTAAGATAAAACATACCATCTAAGATCATTTTAGCGGCAATTGCAGCCGGCTTGCCCACCGTCATGGCCATGGCGGAGTGTCCCTGCGGTTGACCATATACGACAAAGTTAATGCCACGCTCCTCGCGACGACCATCGGCCCAACGTATGCCGATCTCGTGACGCAATATGACCAAATCACGTTCATTCGGTTCTAATATAAGTTAAACTATTAATAATGTACTTATTAGTCAATAGTATCTTGAAACTAACCGAATGCCAAACGCTTTGACAGATAATGACTCAATGTGTCTAATGGCGTATTCATTTTTTCCACTGGCGTATCATCCAAGAGACCCAAACTCTCAATGCCCTCCACATCGCCAATACGTTCAGTCAACTTTTGTTTCAGATTCTCATAGAAGATGCTCGAATCGGCCATGCCTAAGAGATTAACGACCAATTGCCGCCACGTGACATCGGGTCCGCTTGGATGCAGCATAGGATGCGGCTCAGGATCGATGAGACCTAACAGTTGCATAGGTTGTATGGATGCAGAGAAACCCTTGTAACGTATTGTGCCGCGCAGCAGTGTGTGTATATCACGACCCAAGCCATACAGAGCGCCATACTTTGTCGAATCACGATTGGGAAAACCTTCCAGTGCAAAACCAGGCAGGAAGTCTAAGCTACGTGGCGCTGACATTAATTCACCGCCACCAGAGATCTCAACAATTTGTCCTCTACTCAGATATTTGGCAGCCGACAAGGTATTCAAGAGCACACCACGCGGCGACCATGAGAATTTGTAGCGCAGCGAATTGTCTGAGTGCTCCGGCGCTGGCAGACCGCCACAGTAGCTGACAAAGGATTCAATAATGCCGCCCTTCTCCTGCACTTCATGTATACACTCCAGCGCAAGCAAATGATCAATGCCCGGATCCAAGCCGACTTCATTCATAATGGTAACGCCATTGCGACGAGCCTCCTCATGCAACCCAGAGATCTCATCATTCAAATAGCTCGCAGTGACCATGTGTGTCTTCTCGGCAACGCAATACTTGGCAATCATGCCGTGTAGCGAATAAGGCAGCAATGAGATGACAACATCAGCCTTGCCACACAACTCCTGCAGATGCTCGGTGCTCTCGTGCACATTCAGATAAACGGAATCAACGCCTGCATATTGTTGTGCCAGCCGATCAGCTTCCTCCTTCACTTGTGAGCACACCGTGATATTGACATCCTTCTCACGATGCAGCCACTCAACGAGTGGCGCTGAGACCATGCCAGCGCCCAAAACGAGCACATTTTTATGGGCCTCATTGCGGCCTTCCATCTTATGACGCGAACGATTGTTGCTCGACTCGCGCAACTCTTGTATGTATTCGAAGTTCTCAGTCAATTTGCCGTTGCTCGCGATAATGGCCTGTAATACGATGTGTTTGTATTAGTATGTGTGTGTGTGACTTAATGTAAGCATCACGTGACTGGCCTTATCAATTGTGCACTCAACAACGCTCTCAGCCACTCTCTTAATCATTTAAGAACCAATCTGATCATTTTACGCTCTACGACTCTTATCCTACTCACCGAATGTATAGGATATGAAAAGGTCTCTTCTTCAAGCGGCTTCTTTGCATCACTCTTGATGATATCATGTACGAAAGGCGCCAACAATTCACCAAACAAATCGGTCGATTCACGCGGCAACTGTGTCGGCATGTTATCAATGGAACAGACTAAAACGCCCGGGCCTTTAAAGCTTTTTGTGTCCTTATTACGATCAGCATCGTATAGACAAAATGGCGTATCAATTGTCGTGCACTCATTCATGAACTCAATCGAACCGCCTGGATCAGCAGAAATATCACAAATGGCAAGCATGCGATGCGGCAATGCTGGACTGCCTTTGCTCTTGGGCAGCCAAGGTGTGTTGGCGGGACGCAAGAGATTCTTAGCATCGGGTATGCTGATCAACTTGGGACTGCCGACAGCCCAGTAAATGCCATTCACAATGACCGAGGCATATGGCGCAATCTTCTGATTGAAAGTGGAAATATAACGTTCCGGAAATTCGTCATACTCCTTGGCATCAAAACCGCCGCCTTCACGACGCTCTAAATGATCCGTACGACTGACTTCACAGCCATAGAGCTTGTTTTGACCTTATAGGCGAAAAAAATCATTCTGAATATGAATTTTTTTTTTACGACAGTGAAAACAACTTACTGCCATGTTCGGACACCTTGCGTAACATCTCGGGTGGCACATATTCGATCGGCAGCTCGGAGAAGACCTCTTGTGCGCCCTGTGACACATTACCGGAACCGGTAAAGACAAACGTCAAAGGACCAATCGATTTTGGCATCATACCCAATGATATCTCATAGCCACAATCACGTATCGCCTGACGCGCCATCGATGAGTTGCGATAATTGTGTGCCGGTCCAATGTGCATGAATGGCGTGTGGTGACCCAAAGCCAACAGGCGCAAGCCAATGCCATGCAATATATTGACCATGCCAGCAACGCCAGCGTATTTACCAAATGCAACCTGCCGTGCGCCGCGTTCGTCAATGATGCGCTCATAGTCGATGAGTCGGATTTTCTGCAAATAAAATTACATTCTTAATAATGCAAAAGCAATTCAGGGCACAGCAGTAGCACAGTCACGGCAACTCACCTTTTCGAGCACAGCATCGAGCAGCGGCATGTTCAATTCCTGCGCTTTAATTGTGTGCGAGAAAAAGCAATAAGTTTTGCCCGGTATTAACGCATCGATGGGCACCTGTTTAACACCAAATATCACCGATGCATCCGAAATGTCCTCCTGTATATGTGCGCCAGCACTCAAATACGCCTGTCGTTGATAAAAGAAGAAAGAGAAAGGTTTTAAATTAATTCTTTGCATATGTAATCAAACAAGAAGTCATGCTGCAATTTGTTGGTCGCACTTGCTTTTGATCGAATGCCATCTAGCACACATACACAGACCACACTGAGAGATGTTCATGTTCTCGTCGTCGCTTTCGCTACTGCCATCGTTCGTTTTTTTTTTTAGCCTAATTGGTACGCAAATTATCGCATGTTATGTACTTCATTCATTACGCAAAATCAACCATACCATCCCTACCTCCTTGCAGCCCGCAATAGCTTTTATATTGATTGGCGCACGCCTCGCTGGATTTTATCAACGCTCATCATTGTCGGACCCCCAATGGCGCGTTTAACACGTTCGCCACTCAACAATGTTGTTGTTTTTGCAGCTTGTTATTGTTTTTAAATTGTTTAATAATAGCCAAACGCTTATCTTATCATACTATTTTCGAGTTCATTGATGCTAATACATATATTGTTTATTGCTTGGATTTAACTGCTCGTTTTTGTTATTAACTCATGACTTATATTTATTATATTGACATAAAATGTACTTTTACTTTCAACTAATAAATACAACAAAAATTAAATATTCTAAACAAAAATTAATCCAAAATCTTCTATTATCTATGTAATGTTACTTTAGATAAGAGACTTCTATTCACGAAATTTTTATTTATTCTAAATATTATGGACCACGAATCCAAAAATAAGGCATCTGATTGCATTAAGTTTGAGAAGCACTGTTTGAACTACCTCAAAAACTCATGCTCAAGAGCCGCCTACGGTTTTCATATCTCATTTAATGCCCTCACACCATGTTTGAACTTGGCCGGAATCTCAACGACAACAACTTTGTTTTCATATCGTCTAACAGAATAAGTCAAAAACAAATTCAATAAAAATAAAAAAAAAAAAACTAAACACAAACAACGCTTATCATCCAAAAAATAAACTGTTTTTCATTTCATCACGTTGACAACAAATTTTGGCAACCAATAAAGATACTTAATACGCTTATAGATACGGTAGCGAAAAAAAACAATTAATAATTTAAGTAATTTAGATTTATAGATGACTACGTTCAAGTGCAATAAAAACCAAAATTGCAAAACAACTAGAATAATCCTGAAAAATTGCCAAATTTTATGTTTTTGATTATGTCCAAGCACGCGACAGAATGAGTGATTCTAAAAAATGTCCATCCGGTTTGTAAATCATCAACCTTTTATGATTTCTCATGCTGATTAATTTATGAAAATATTAACAAGGTATTTATAGATTTGTACTTAAAAACGGCATTTTTTTTAGGAGATAAGAATAAATTAAATTTTATGTTTATTCTTAGGCGCTCCTTAAGCGTGTTACAAGAAAAAAATTTTCTTAATGGGCATTGAACTGCCAGTAGAACACAATATATGCAAATATTTCATGCAATTTTTCAGCACATTTTTTTTTTTTATATTTCTGACCTTGCAAAAACAACAATAACAACAAAAAGGTATCAGCATTGTGCAAAAAATATGCAAACATATGTATATAATATATGCATGTATATTTTCTGACGTGCTGATAAGCTAAGAGTATAAATGAGTTTATCAACGCGCACATAAATCCAAAAAATTTCACAGACGGCAACAGAATATTCATTTTGATATTCGCACATAATTAAAAGCCACTTGCCTGCATTGGATACGCCCGACGATTGGAGGGCTGCACGATAACCTTGACGCCTTGCTTGACCAGCTTTTGGACATGCGTTGGTCCAAATGGCGCGCGACGCTCCCAAACCGATTGATCCTCACGCCGTATAGCAATGACGCGTGCATGCTGCAGTTAAGGAAAGTTGCCAAAATTTCAAAACCTTTGTTTTTTTTTTTAAATATTTTTAATGTATATAACTTACATGGCGCCAACGTTGAAAGGATTTGGAAACATGTTCTTTGGCAGTACACACATTTATTGTGCCTTTTGTTGTCGCTGCACGCGACTGCAGAAGACGCAACATGTTTTATTTAAATGATAATGACTTTTTAACAATAAATGCAATACTTATCACACACGCTCTAAATATAGAATTTTTACTTTACTTTACTTTATAACTGTTTATTCGATGCTACAATAAACTTGATGCTTTTTTTTAAACGTTGCGCTAAAAAAATTTTTGCCGATCCGTTTGCCTCGAGCGCCAGAAACATTCTAAAAGTTGTTGCGGTCGAGCCTCTATCAGTGACATGTTTATTCGGCATAAAATACAATAAAATATAACGAAAGTCTCTCAACATTTATTTATTTTCCTTTTTTCTCGTGCGATAAGCCCAACAAAAAAAAAAGAAAGAAAAAAACAATTTCACAGCAAGCAAATCTTGATCACAATCAACAAATCCTATCTAAACATTACGTGAAAGCGCTTATCTGTTAAGCGGTGCAACATGTTGACGCAACATACATAAACATTGCTATACCGATCTACACATGTTTCTCCCTCTTTCTCACTCTGTCACTCGCTTTTTATTGCATCAAGTGCAATTCACGCGTCTTGTGATCAAACGGCCTTTGCATCTCGTGTTTCCTGTGGAAATTTTCCATGCAATATACATAAGTGATAAGCGACTTGTCTTCGTTTTATAAAATTTCCAAAAAAAATTCCACTGTTGCATTTATCTGTGACGCATTTAGAGTTTTGTGTGGAGTTTTAGATACAATATCGGTTTAAGAGATAAGCAACACTAACCAAATTAGCATGTCCATCAAATTCAGGCGCAATATAACAACAAATTAACTTCGGATTTATACTGATTTGTACCAAATGTAATTAGTTTTTGGAGTGCAGATACAAATACTAATTAAAGATGGGGTTCGTTTTGGATCAGAGGTAAAAGCCAGAAAATAAAAAAATTTATTTTACTAAATAAATCAATATTTATTCATTTTAGTATACATATATATTTATATACATATATATATATATTTGTAAATCATTTATTTTTTTTTTTTTTTTTGTTTTAATTTTTTTGTTACCTAACTCTAATAAATAGTCATAAACATAAATCTTCATCTGCCGTTATATAATGCAATTCATTTATTAATAGATACTTAAAACTAATTTACATCCGAGTGCCAGCCATCGAACACGTGCTTAAAGCATTCGCGCACCAGCACTAAAGCATAAGAAAATCACTCGAAAAATTCCTACAAAAATACAGCTTAAATAAAATATCTTTTCAATTGTTACATATATATATAACATACCATATTGGAAAGAAGAAAAAAATCAACAAGGAATTTTTTAAACAAAAACGATAAACAAAATCGAATTAAGTTGACACATACTGTCAAAGGAATGGTGAATGAACAAATTTAACGATATAATGTAATCTTTAGAATTTTTGCCCAAAACACTCTTACAATATTCTAGGTTTCATTACATTTTTCGTGGGTTTTCCCTTTCTTTATCTTGTTTTTTTTTTTTGTTTTTTCTTGGGTGAAGATGGTATTATGGTGATTAGTTAATAATAATAAAAACAATAACAAGCAATTTGAATTGTAAAACTCATTTCGATTTTGATAATTTGGCCAAGCAAGCAAACAGGAACAGACTACACGGCTGGAGCCTCCGGCAATAATGACGTGAAGAAAGTAATAACAAAAGTGCGTACAATCGAAATCACAGATGCCGAATTTTCTGGTTGGACGGTCGCAACGCCGTTATCAGCTGCACCGGTGGGCGCATTGACGTTTGCTGCAGCCGCGCCAGCATCTACAGCATCCGCGGCAGCAGGAACAGCAGGTGCAGCAGCAACCTCGCCATCTACTGGTACATTCTGAGGATTATCTGCCTGTTCGGCTGCTGGCTGCGCTGCAAGATTCTGTTCATCCATAAAACGTTGTATTTGTGCGGCCGCTTCTGCAGCGGCATTATTATTGCGATTTATATTATTGTTGTTTCGCTCACGGCGCCGACGTAGCACGCCAATGTGATAACTAAAATAGAAAATGTACATATGTGTTAGACAAGCAATTGGTTTGTGTGGCATATGGGTTTGATCCAACTTACAGATAAATTCCACTCGCTATAAGCACAACTAGTAGGCAACGCAATGGCGATGAATTAAAATACAAAATGGTTATAAAAATGGCCATGCGTGTTAGAGCAAAGAAGTTTTCAAGCCAATCACGATTTTCGGGTTCCTCTTGTATGTTCGGAAAGCGTCGTTGCGCCGCCAATTCATCACCAGCAGGCGCTGCTACTGCTCCTGCTGGCGCATCAGCCGGTGCTACCGCTGGTGGTGGCGCCTGAGCAGCAGCCACAATTGGCTGTTGCTCCTGAACAGATGTTTCAGCACGTGGCACAGCAGTTGCTGCAGCACTAGTCACTGTGTTGAACCTGGGATATGATGCTGGTATTATAGGCGTTAGTGTAGCGCCGACACCAACATTGGGTACGACATAAGGCATCTGCTGTAGATAAGGATTTGGTGGGATATCTGCCGATTCTGCACTATAACTGTAAAACAGATCACATTATGTTTTTGTTTGATTTTCGAATAAGTTAAAAACTTACCCGTGCGTCATTTGTTGCATATATTGGGCATAAGTCTGTTGCATCCAAGCGTTATACATGGCCATTGCATGAAACTGTTGCTGTCCAAAACCTTGCAATACGTAGGGCGCTCCAGATGTCGTTGATCCAGCAGTATTATTTGCTGCTGTTGCATTTTCAGCATTCTGTGTGCCAAGTTGCCTTTGACTAAATACTTGCTGATCTGGTGGCCAAGCTCCGTATTGCCGAAGACGTTGAAACATTTGTTCTGGTGTTATCATCGGTCGTTGCTCTTGTTGCGCCGCTTGCTGTTGTTGTCCCGTGTTTCGTTGTCGAAGTCCATCTGACGTACTTGCAACATGCGCACTCATTGCTGTTGGATTTTGGTTGCCGTTTCTAGCTGCTGGAGCTGGTGTTGTTGCAGTTCTTGTTGCCGTTGATGATGCTTTTGGGATTGGCGTTGTCACATGCTTTGTTGCACAGACTAAATGAAAAATATGTTTTTGCGTAAATACGTCTTTGTAATTGCGTATCACTTCGTTTAGTTTCTCAGCGTCCTTCAATAGTTTTCCCGAGTAGATAAGCTTTTGATCTTCGATCAACTAAAATTATAGAATTAAATTATTATTATTTATTTATTCTTCTTCAACTTATATGACAATTATGTATTTTTATAAATATATTTTCTCAAATTTAAATTTTTGTATTCCTTATTAAAGCGTACATGAACCCGCGTCTGTTATGTCATTTAATTTTAACATATTCATAATTAAAAATAACAAAACAAATACACAAATAAAATAAACACAAAGCAGCTGTTTTTCCACATATTAAAAATTTCATTTATTTGCGGTTTAAAAATAAAAGAAGGCAACTGAACAATTCACATACACACTCTATACTCCCAGCACAACCAAAGAAGCTAATAAAAAAAAAATAAATAAAAACAAAAAAAATATATTTAACTAACAAAACGCGATGCCAGTCAAACATTGTCTTTTAAAACAACAAAAATGTGAAAACAAATAAGAAAACTGAAAAATACAAGTTAAAAAAAATGGCAAACCGCACGGAACCAAAGCAATGACGTGTATTTTATTGCTTTTGCATTGTCTTTGCAAAGCAAATTTTTACTCTCTCCCCATACACACACTTCATAATAACAACAATGCACGGTGACAGAAACTTTTGGACATTTGTTATTGTGCGAAACAAGTGTATGAGTGAGCAGCTATGAAAAGCAAGGAAAATGGAGGGAGAAAAAAGCCTAATTGGGTGTTATGCGTGCACTTGAACTTGTCCACGCAACTACAACACAACGAAAATGAAAAAAAAAAAAAACAAAACAATAAAATAACAAAATATTCCGTTGATTTAGTGCAGTTTTACTGAGTTTCCATTTACAAAAAAAAAAACATAGTATGTACAAAATAATATACAACCAGTCATGTGCAAATAATTATAGAGAAAACATGCACAAAAATGTATAAATTGAATTTGTTTCTATAGTTGTTTGTGTTTAAATGATGCAATACATACAATTTGTATTTAATTTTTTTTGTATTTGTTTATATTGAGACAGGAAACACAGCGTCTACCCGACCAATTATTGTAGCAAACTAAACACGTAATTTAAAAACTCAATGGGAATTGATTACAACAGCAGAAATAAAAAAAATCATACAACTCTAACGGTAACATTTACTTCTTATCACAAAAAGTAAAAAATACGAAGCTTTACTTAGTAGGTCGTCTGGCTGTGTAGGCGAATGCGCGACAATCAAACCGAACCAAATCAAACCGACGAATAGCAAACAAACACTTGTCGCTTGTTGTAGCGATGGTTTGGGGTACAGAGTGTGCTCGAACTAAATCAAATCAAAACGTAATTTTGCTCAAAATAAACATTGTTGATAAGATAAAAAAGAAATTATGGCACAAAATGGCAGTTGGTACTAAGCTCAAAACAAAACAGACAAAACAGAGAAAACAGAGATCATGCTGAAATAATATTTGCATATACAAGCGAGAAACAACTTTTAGTCAATTAAGAATTATGCAAATTCTAATAGTTAGACTATGATTGATTCGCAGACTTGATTCACCTTCAATTCGGTCACTTACCGGTTTTCCGGGGTAAACGATTGATAACTGCTTTTTTAAATGGCGCACCGTCCAGAGCATGTCACTCTTGACAACAATATCGTCATACTGTTGATTCGAAGATTTGATGACAAGCTCAAGATTGCTGCTATTCTCCGTGGCCGCTACATGATGATGCCCTGGTCCTGGACTGACCTTAGTATCCGCAACTGCCGCAGCAGAAGCTGCAGTGGATGGCGGCGTTGCCGTTGTAGTATCGTCCATTGCGATTTTCCTTTAAAAACTCAATCGTATTTTTTCTGTTTGTTTCACTCTTGTTCTGTTGTGATTGTAACCAGTGGCTGTGAGTTGTGTGACCTACTGCACTGTGCTCTTGTTTAATTAATGTTAATTATATGAATTATGCGCGCGCGTTTCCCTTAATTTACACATTTATGTATATATTGTCGCTGTGCTTTTGCTTTTCTGCGGATGATCAACGACTCTATCTGCTTGTATTTGTCTTTCTTTTTTAAAGTTGTTGTTTTTCTCGCTCGTTGTGTGTGTATTGAAATTTGACGTCAGGTTTTGCTTTCGTTCGCTCGTTCGTTTTTTGCTTTCTTGCCTTCTTCCCTTTACTTATCAACTCTTTAGTTCATATCAAAACACTTAAAATTTGTTGCAATAAATATTACACCAAATTCACTATGACTGCGATTTGCCGTAGTGCACAATCATTAAATGATTATGAAACAAACACTAGACGCTGACAATTTTTAGAAAGAACGAAAAATATATGTGGATTTTTCTTTCTGACTACCGTCCGTCGCCTGTGTCTTTGCCGAGTTTTTCTACAAGTGCAGCAGTGTGCCTGAATTACCAAGCTCAAAAATACACTAAATAAGCCTAATGATATTCGATTTTTGATTAAATCAAAGCCATATATTTTCGCAAATATTCATTTATGTGGCGTTTTTGATCCAAAATAAATATGAAGAGCTGAAAGGACCACATGTAAGAGGCATAATTGCCCATAAATTTACAGGAAAATTGAAATGGCGCATGATTTCATGTATTTCAAGCAAACATATGCGACACATTTAGCTCAGTTTCCTTTCCGTGCTTCTTCTTAACAAAAAGTCATATTATTCTGTAACTGACACAAATATCGGCAAATACATACCTCATATCACCCAGCATTCAAGCAAACATACGTGAAATCAAAACTTTCGCGCTTCTTCTTTACTCAATAGACCCAATTTTGGTCCGCATTTCACGCGGAAAATTAATAATATTCAGGACGCAATTTTATTGAAATAATACCACGACAAGCATTAATCATCTAGAAATATTATAAATAATTCAATAAAGACAACAGTCCAACATTCGTTACCAAAATGGCACAGGACGCACCAAGCTCCATCGATATGTTGGTAAGGCGCCAAAATACTTTGTTGATTCTATCAACGCTCTAAGTAATTTTAATAATTGCAGGACATTCAATTTAAAATACATGACCGATTTGTTTTATTCAACACACAAGAGGAACCACGAAGCAATGTCAATCTGCTGGCTGTGTCCAGCAGTCGTGGACTGCTCTTTGCCGGCAACCCACACGCAGCTGAATTTAAAGGTAAGATTTTTTTATTCTTTAAAAAGAGTGTATTACATTGTGTGTTTATTACACAGTTATTATTATCAAGGACCTAATTGAAGCCAAGGAAACAGAGAAGCAACCTTTAGGTCGCCTTGTGCCATTGCCATGTGCACCCAATATGTTGGCCTGTAGCGCTGACGGCAACCTACTAGCCGTTAACTACACACAAAATGCTTCTGGGGTTTTGGATATTTATAGTGTGCAATCTTGCACCAGTGCGCAAGTCATTAGACCATTGCATAGCATACGACTCTCACCCGACGAACATGTGCACGCTGTGCAATTGCTCTGGAATCCTGTCTTACCTAACAGCCTAGCTGTTGTGCTCAGTAACGGGGGGCTAGGTATGTACGCACTCAAGGATGGCGGCAATTTTGAATTCCATTCGATAGACAAAAGTCACCAAGTCAAATGTGGTTGTTGGTCTCCTAAAGGCAAACAGATTGTATTAGGCTTTCCGAATGGAAAATTACAACAGTTTAAACCAGACTTGACACCCGCCAAGACAATTGTTTGTCCACCTAATGTGCATGGCGTACCATTTGACACAATCGCACTTCACTGGCTATCGACATATCAATTTGCTGTAATATTTCTACAACACGGAGAGGATTGCACACCTTCTCTCTATGTTATTAATGCTCCCAAAGCTGGCACTCCCAGTTATATAAATTACTACGATATATGCTATAGCGGTAATGGCCCCCGTAATCACCAATTCAATTTTACACATGTACCACAATGGAATTTGCTGCTTGTTACCTCCGCCAATGGAGTCGAAGTTGGTTTACTGGGTACAACGGAAACTGGGGATGCGCCCTCTTGGATCCAGTATACACTGTTAGATGAAGCACGCATCGAAATGCCATTAAGTGAATCAAATGATGAAACCTTCCCAATGGGTTTCGTGTATGATACATCATCTACTCATCATTTGGTCATAAGCGAAAATAAGTTGCCAACCATGCCAATGATTCATGTATTAACCACAGATGGCACACTTATATGCCTCAATTTTCTTAATTTGAGAGCTGGCGCCGCCTCAGTGTGTTCGCCTCCACCACCAATTGCCGATACTTCCGGACAATTTCGTGCATTGGACACACTGCTTGGCAATAATGCCGCCACTGGTAGGAATCAAACAAAAACTACAGCTGATGTACATACCACAGCGGCAGATATCTCATTCGCGTTTCCAACGAATGCGGTTACATCAACACCAGCACCTGCGGTTAGTATTATTCATTTTCACCCTTATGTTCAAAACGAATGATAAATTTAACATTTAGAAAGATAAGCCGGTATCGTTCTTTGGAGCAAGCACTGCAGCAATTACACAAACGTCAACCGCGCCAACACAAGCTTTTGGTAGTGCGGTACCCAACGTTCCAACAGCAGCGCCTGCAAAACCGGCAGTTGGCTTTGGTTTTGGTAACAACGCCCCAGTATCTGCACCGCCAACGTCAGCACCATTTGGAGCTCTTGGAACCGCACCAACTTTTGGCAACACAGCAACAACACCGTCTTTTGGCGGCTTTGGTGCCTTGGGTGCTGGCAAGACAAATGCTTTTAGTGGTTTCGGAAATGGTATGCAGCATTTGATATTCTCTAATATAATCCACTACTCCTGTCTTATAATATGTAGTCAATCCAGTTGAACCGAAGGCCAACCCACCGGCAACAGCCGTGCCGGCACCTGTTGCTGTTCAAAAACCGATTCAATCAACGGCGGTTAGCGCACTGACGAAACCTACAGATATGTCAAAACCAGTTTATACGATACCACCAACATATACGCCACCTACCATCCAACCCATTTCGAATCAACAGGTGACAAAGGTGACCGAAGGCGTTGATACGGTTGTTCAGCAGATTATGACCGTACAGATCAGTGCTTTTAATGAAGAAATCGAACAACTCAAGCAGCAAACAAATGCGATTCTAAGCAATGTAAGTTTGATTGTAAAGTATTAGATTTTATTTACATTAATGACGCTTAAACTCAGATTGGCAATCCAAATGAAATTAAATCTTATACAAAACGGCTGAACGATCTGCAAGAAATTAATGAACAAGCAAACGATCACGACTTCGAATTAGATCTGCAGAACTTGCGACACACGCTTAATGAATCGTATGCTATGCTCACTGAATGCCGCACAAAACTCCAAATATTCAAAAATCCAGAGTGAGTTACCGCAATCATTTACTTTTATCGATTTATTTAATTTATATCTTTTTGGCAGTATGTCACGTCTGATGGTCACCAATAATTTCAATGCCACAAGTCGGCGGCAGTTGAATCGTTTAAAAAGCTATGTCGCAGTGAACGAGACACAATTGCAGCATATACAACAACAAATCGACATGCAATGGGAACACTATCAGGATGTTGTACGACGTAGTTCGGATACTAAAATGCGTTTGCCTTGTTTGGAGGGCATTTATCAACGTATGACAAAACTGCAAAATACACTCTCTGAGCAGCGCATCAAAATGAATTTTATCAAAACAAAATTGAAGGAAAAAGGTTTGCTGCACGATGTCGAAAAAACATTACAAGGCGACGTTAGTAACAGTTTGAACAAAACCAACTCAGACAGGTAGGCTATAAAAGATGACAAGATTGTTTTAAAAAAAAAAAAAATAACTTTTAATTATTTTAACAGCATTGTGGAAACGCTGGCTGAGTCCATACTCTCCATGACGCTTTCACAGACTGTAGATAGCAATCACTCAAAACTAACGACTAACAAATTACAAGCAATACGCCAAGCAGTGCAGCAACAGAAAATTCGCACTATCAAACCACAACGACCCGATCGTGTCGATCTTAAATCAGAAGTTATACTCGAAACAAAATTGAAATCAGAACGGCAAATGCGGGAACGTCAAGCGGCCGCTGCAGTCGCTGCTCAAGCAGCAGCAACGGTCGAAAAAGAGCAAAAGGCAAAAGCGGCTTTAAGCAAGTTACAAGCGGCGCCAGTCACTAAGCCAGCGCAAATAGCGTCACCATTAACAAAATTTGTGGAGCCAACACCAAAATCACCTGAAGTAAATATGCCCTTTGGTGCAGGAAATACAGCGCCCAACTTTGCTTTTGGCAAGGGAAATTCGTTCGTTAAGCCGATCGCAGCAACTGGTGCTGGCATGTTTGCTCCAGAAGGCATCAAAACCGTAGATACTCAAAGCAAAACAAATAAACCGGCGTTTGGTGGCTTTGGCACCGCAACTGGCACGTCAGTTGGCACACCTTTAAGCTTTGGCAAAACCACATCTGCAATTTCGACTACAACAACGACAGCACCAGTCTTAAGTTTTGGCGCTGCACCATTACCGGCAAAGCCAACAACAAGTGGATCGGAAAATTTATTTGCCGGTATTGGCAACAATCTTAGTATCACAAAAGTTAGCACATCACAAGCAGCAACAACACCAAAAGAGACGAAAACTTTTGAATTTACACCCACTGCTCAAGCTGGAGCAACGAATAATAACAAAAATGTTACCAAAACGGAAGAAGCAGCTGTCAAACCGTTCCAGGCGAACACCTTCTTTGGTTCTTCTTTGGCACCAGCTGTGTCGGGTCAACCGGCTGCCCCGAGTGCTAGTGGCAGTAGTCTGAATTTCGGTGGCTTTGGATCAGCACTTGGTTTGGGCACAACTTCAACATTTAATTTTAACGCACCGGTAACAACATCGGCGGGAAATACGCTCACGAAGTCTATCAGCGGCAAGAATTTATTTGGTGATATTGGCAAGCCAACTGGTGTTGTAACCGCAACAAACCCAAGCACCGCCTCAATATTTGGGTCCACGACACCAAGGTCAGTAACAGCTTTTTAAATAACATTTTATATATTTATAAATTCATTCATTTACATGACAGTACTTCATCATCAAATACATCAGAAACAGCCTCAGATGCTCCCTCAGTAGTATCAGCCAGTAGTACTGTGAGTGCAACATCATCAACGAAACCAGCTTCAACATTTTCATTTGGTGGCACTCTACCAGTCTCCACTGACGGTGGTACCGCGAGTAGTACCGCAAGTGTCACCACGTCAATATCAACGGAGTGTACTTCATCGTTTACCTTCGGTGGTGTTAAATCCACTGTCGGTGACACAACAAGCGCAACACCGACCAGTGTTGTCTCAACATCAACTACGACGGCCCCAATGCCTTCTGCGACAGACGTTGTAGACAAAATGCTTGATTCTGTTACCATTTGCAAGCCAACGGTGAAAGGAAGCGGTAAGATGCTTATTAACTAACTTTTCATTGTCATTTTATAATTAAGAACTTGTATTTTTTATTCGTAAAGAAACTGCACCAGCACCTGCCCCAGCCTTTGGTGGGTTTAGTGTTGCAAGCAGCGGTGCTAGTAACTTCAGTTTTGGCACCTCAACAAGCGCTGCAAGTGATCCTTTCAAAAGCGGATTGTTTGCATCTAATACAGTAACTACCGCACCATCAACGGTTGCCGTAACAGCAACGGTAGGCTCTGCCACTGCGGCGCCTACAACTACAAGCGCTACAACTGTATCCGCGACAACTGCAACAACAGCGTTACCCTCTGCAAACAGTTTTTCCTTTACAAACGCTCTCAGCAACTTGAGTACAGGTCCTGCTCCAACAACAGAACCTGCTGTCGTAACATCACCGGCACCGGTTACAACCACAACGTCGACGGCGCCTACAATTATGACGGCCACGACCGCTGTCACTGCTACGTCGACACCATCTATATTCGGCTCTACAGCGCCAACTGTTAGTGCATTTCAGACTGGCGTTTCTGCAGCAACAGGCAGTGTAACAACAACTACACCATCGATATTCGGCAGCACTGCTACAGCTGCCAGCGGTTCGATCTTTGGGCCCACTGCACAAGCAAGCGCCAATACGCCATCTTCGGCGCCCAGTGGCAATATATTTGGTGGCATACCCAAGCCTGAGCAGAGTGTGTTTGGCAACTCGTCACCAACTGTACCGGCAACTGGCCTGTTTGCATCTGCCGCTGCGGCAAATCCCTCGCCATTCAGTAGTCCTACTACGGCCGGTGGCGGCAGCATATTTGGTGGTGGTGGTGGTGGTGCTGCTGCTGCAACAGTTAATCCGAATCCGTTTGGCGGAGGTGGTGGTTCTATTTTTGGTGGAGCGACGAATACAAATACTACTTCACCATTTGGTGGAAACTCCGTTTTTGGTGGTAGCGGCGGTGCGGCAGTTAAGTCTCCAAGTGAAGCTCCCACCAACATATTTGGAACACCAACAAATCAAACGGCTGCTGCACCAGCTGCTGCCACCGGTTCAATATTTGGTCAAAGCGCGTTTGGACAAACGGCCAATGCTGGCGGCAGTGGTGGCAGTCTCTTTGGCAGCACTGCTGCTGCAACTTCACCAGCCCAGCAACCGACGAATGCCTTTGGTAACACCGGTTCAATCTTCGGTGGTGGCGCTTCAAGCGCCGCAAATTCCGGTGGTTCCATCTTTGGTAATGCTAGTAGCAATACAAATGCCGCGTCAGCTTTTGGAAGCAACAGTTTCGGTTCGTTCTCATCACCTGCAGCCGGCGGCGCATTTAGTGCTGGCGGCGGTGCATTTGCACAGGGAGGCGCCTCCGTGGCTCAATCAGGTTTTGGTTCACCACAACAACAACAGTCGCCACAACAGCAATCGAACGCTTTTGCTAAACCGGTGTTCGGCGGCGCACCAACATTTGGCAGCCCTCCGCCCGCTTTTGGCACTTCGCCTACATTTGGTGGTGCGGCTACTTTCGGCAATCCAAAGGGTTTTGGATCGTTTACAACGGGTGCACCTGCAACAAATCCAGTCTCACCACCTGCATTCGGTGCACCGACACAGAAAAATAGTCTATTCGAGACATTAGGCTCCACAGACTCCAGTTTGTCCTTCGGAAACTTGGCGCAGTCTGCAAATGTTCAAAAGCCGGCCTTTGGCGGGTAAGTTTACGCACCCATTTGACTACATGTGAGTTTTAACTAATCTTGTTGTATTTCTTTACAGTTCCTCCTTCATGAATTATCGCGCTTAAAGCGCCTTGATGCGCTTGGAATAAATATCCAATAAATACAATAAAAATGCTTCATTATTGTCTAATTATATTGTGTTTTAAGTCGATCTTAGATTTTTGTTTGTTTGAAAAAATTTGTTTAAGTAATAAAGATTCAAAAAGTTTCGATTGTACATACTTACTTATTCACTTTTTTCAGTTATTAATTATCGTTTGATTATCGTTCCATTTGAATGACTGACAATATAATTTCATTTATTTTGTCATTTATTACATAAATAAAATGTTTTGTCATCATTTTTTTTAATGTTTTATTGGAGTTTTATTAATTTGTAATGTAAAATAAGTTATAAAATATTCCATTTTATTCATTTCATTCACATTTACGGCTTTTTGCATAACTTTACGATTTTCTTTCTTGTCTTTTTTCTTCATTTAATCTTATTTTTTCACTACTATTTAATTGATTTTTGGTTAAATTTTCATTAAAATTCTGTGTGCTTCGTTTTGCGCTTCCTCATTTTTCCTTAAGCAACATTATAATTACATGAATTATTATTTTCAATTCTTTTTTTGCAACAGAATTTGTATGCATTAAAATGTTTGTTATTGTTAAAATTACTAAACGGTAAAATTTACAATTTGCAAATAAAATATACAAGATTCAATATTAATTTAGACTAATTAAGGAAGCAGCTTTGAAAATTGTTTACGCTAATAAACTTATTTTTTAAATAAACAAAAACAAATCATCATGTAATACGAAATCACAAAATCATTATTATTTTATTGAGATATTAAATTCGTTAACAAAGAAAAGGAAAAAAGAAGGAAGAAAGAAAAAATTTAAACGCGTTTTAAAAATGTTTTGCTCTAAAATGGTATTCTCATAGGCATTTTATCGCTTTCGCTTTTAAAAATTTTCTATGCTTTAAAAACTACTAATGTTGAAGCGTTTAAGCACTACTATTCATTTTGCTTCATGTTACTTTTTTCTCATGGTTTGTCTTTAGGTTTTTTTTTGTTTTATTTGTTTGGCAATTGGTTACTTGCGTTCGAAAGCATTTAAAAATCCAAATCCTTGACTGCAAATCGGTAGTTTCGTTCGTTCGTTTGAATAAATGGTTGACTACTTCTACTATTCTTCAGGATATTTTATAATCGTCGATCGTTTCGTTATTCTTTGACTTGAATAAAAAAAAAATGTGGTCCTGAATTCGAGATTCAAGTACAAAGCAAGTGCAAAATTTCGCATGATTTGGAATCTCTTTTTCTCCTTGTTTTCCTTATGGTTTTCGTTTTGTTCTGTGTCAAATACAAGTTTTCAGTACTTAATTTTAAAGTTTTTCGTGTTTAGTAAAAACTTTAGCATAAAAGTTTTATTCATTAGTGTGAAAAATTAAGTAATAGAAAAAGTGTAATTATTAAGTTAAAAAAAAAAAAATATTACAAAAAAATGAACAAAAATATAGATTTACACTTTTTAACTCTAGTACTACACTTCGCTACACACACACGAATTCGACTGTTGCTCTCACAAACTAATCATGATTATAATGATGCCTCTATTCATCATCATCATCATTATCATCATAATCGTACTTAATAACTACCACACTCAATAGGCTAATAAAAATCACGATAAAATGGCCACACTACGACGCGGACCGCCCTGGCTGATATTATCCATGGACGACCACTTCTTGATGCCGTTTTTGAGAGCCTCAGCGGTGACCTTATCCTGCATGACACGCGACATGGCCTCGAGTTTTTGTGCGCGCTCCTTTGACAGCGGCTCTGTGGGGAATGAGAGCTCATTTGCTTCGGCAAGCGTACGCAAATCAAAATAGTATTTGGCATAAACAGATGACGGCACATTTATATTGAATTGTAACAATTCGAGAAATTGACGTTCTAGCTCATTCATATCCTCGACTGTAATGTCCTTGAGTATCTGGCAGTAGTCAACATTCCAGACGGCCTGATCATCCCATACTTTCGATGCAAGTAAAATAGCACCTAACAAATTGAAAATTTTATTACTTTCCAGTCGGATTAAATTTTTTTAGTATCCAACTTACCCAAGACCATGCGTTTCCAATTACAGGGTGCCACATCTAATTCGGCATACGTTAATAAACGCTCCAAATAAACTAACGTTATGATCGCACACTCTGCTGTCAATTGCGCTGCATTGAAGAGCGTGCGCACAAATTTATAGATTTGCCTGTGCTCTGGATTATGTGTATCGTAGTCTTCCGGCACCTGATCATGCGTCAGCGGATGCAATTTTTCATCGAATATATCAAGACGACGATCCGATTGACGATTTTTAATGTGATAGTAAATAGCAAGTGAAACGCATTTTACTGTATTCTTGAGATTTGGTTGCGACACTGTGCTATCATCG
The DNA here is from genome assembly GCA_034638295.1 of Phortica okadai. NCBI lineage: Eukaryota > Metazoa > Arthropoda > Insecta > Diptera > Drosophilidae > Phortica > Phortica okadai. The sequence goes on from CM067850.1 coordinate 6,535,126, forward strand.
AGATATATAGTAGAACAGGAAGAGCTTTTCTTAAGGCCGCCACCACCGATGCCGCTATTGACACAAGCTGTGCTACCGCCGACGCCACCACTGCCACTACCGCCGCCACTCCCGCTATTCTGTTGAGCAATCTGATGTTGCGAACGTTTACGTGTTATGCCACCATTATGTTCCACCTTTGAACGCTCCAAAAACATGGTCGCCGCAGTCGGATCCACCGATGGATCTTCTTCACCTTCGAGCGCCTCACGCTCTGAAATGTGTTGCAGATTCTGTTGATTCTCAAAGTTTTCATTACTCTGATGATGATGTATAGCTGCCGTCGATCCGATCGTATGCCCATCTAAATGATGCTGTGACGTGTGCGGATGATGGTGTAACTGATGACGTTCCTCATAGACTGGCGGTATATCTTTCGATTTACGATCCGATTGTGGACTCGAATAGGCGCAGCACGAATTTTTGTTACCCATTTTTGTTTTCTTGCGTTTGTATTGAGTTTTTGTGTGTTCTAACTTGTCTATATTGCTTCTTATCTAGTTGTAAAGTATAAATGCAATGATTCCCGGTAAGGTTGCCGCTACTTTATGCGCTTGACTAGTAGTTGTTGTAGTGTATGGGCATATGTCTGGTGTAGGTATGTGCTTTTGATAGTTTCTTTGTGTATCTGTGTGCATAGGATCGGTTTAGATACTTTTATTCCTGCGCCGTTGTTGATCTTCTTCTTCTTCTGTTTTTATCGTCTTCGACGTCTTACTACATATGCTTCACCGCAACTTGTCGTTTTTGTTGTTGCTGATGCTGACTTTGTTTTTGGCACTTGTCTGCTCCACTCCAACTACGGCCATGTGCATGTTGGATCTGCCGTTTGTTTATTACACACACAAAAGCACGCCTTCTATGCAATCCATACGAAAACCTGTAGTTAATTATAGTATTTATTTAAATAAGCAAATTGTTAAGTAATTAATAAATGAGCTCAATATTACGTCGTTCAATACAAATAGATAAGAATTTAAGGTACTTTCTGTTTACATATACTCAACAAGGCGGCGGCGGCGTCTAGATTAGCTGAATTTAATTAAATGTAAAAGATTGTGGCAGCAGCAATTCTGCTGAGAATAGATTATTAAACGTTTTACGTTTACGAAAAAATGTTCTTCGTTTGGTAGTTTGGGCGGTGCCAAAAATGAAATAAAACAAATGAAAAATTACTTGGGTGCCGCCGCATGTGACTGATTTCTATCGCTCTGAAACTATTAGAACTGATTTAGATAACAGAAGCCGGTCCGGACTGGTCAGCACACTCAAAATGGTCATAAATTAATCATACGCTCCAAATGTGTGAGTGCGATTGTTTGTTAGTTCCCCCGTGGGCTGGCAAATTTTTTTTACCTTTTGCTGTTAAGGAGCGGCGGCACAACTACCACTACAAACTTACGAAGAGACCGTCTGCGGCGTTCACACTTAAAATGCAATAAATTAGCCACTAAAACCGCAATTTCGGCAAACACTATTCAAATTTATTGTAAACAAACTACAAACATTTAATAGCCATTTAGTTATTTCTTTAGTTTATATTTTCATTTTATGATCTTCAAATCATGGCCAACAAAAAACGTTCGCTTGCGGTTCTTTTCTTCACATCCGTTAATTTAACGCTCAATGAATGTGTTTATTTCTTTTGTTCATTTTGGGAAATATTTTCATGGTTTACTTTCTAATTTAATTAGTTTTTATTGTTTATTTGATTCAATTTTCACACATTTTTGGCGACAATTTTTTGCCATCTTCTTCCGTACCTTTCTCGCAAATCTCTTTGTTTCACTGAGTGTCAATGTGTGCGTGCGTGAGTGAGTGTCGAGAGAGGAGCGACTTATTTTTTGACACAAAATACGTTTTTACTACACACTCGGGATAGTTTTGTATTTTTCAGGCTCAAATTTTAAACACCAATCAAATAAATTCAGTCAAATTCGACGAGGTACACTACATCTTAACTCTAAGCACTTGAAGTCAATTAATTAATTAACCGAAAGCCGATGTGTGCCACGAATAGCCACAAAGCGTAACGCTGAAGGAGTCGACACCGTGTCAGTGAAAGAACCATTTGTGCGTCAAAGAGGTACTGCTTCACAAAACGGAATGAAACGGAACTGGGCTATTTTAAAATGCCAGGTTGGCTCAATTTCGCTTCGTTTGCATAGACACTTGTGCTATGTCAATGTGGGTGACTGCCCCCAATTCGGCGGTGTGAAAAACACACAACGCTACAATTCGGAAGTAGAATGCGGTATGTTTCTTTTAGGATGTTACGATGCATGAGTCAATTCAATTTAGATATCCCAACTGATGTAAGGGGCTAAGATAGACTGGCTTATGTTTTATTAAAATTCTTAGATGCCGTGAGTCAATTCAATTTTTAATTTCTGAATGTACATCTAGCTAACAGAATGTGTTGGATAAACGAAATGTTAGCAGCGAGTTAGCAGAGGCAGGTCATGTGTCCTCAGCAGTGGTCATCGTTCGGGATTGAATTAAAGTTTTTGTTAATATTGTTTTATCTCAAGTTTGCATGTCCAAACCAAGACATGCGGAAATCGGTTATTAGTGACGCAGTACTGCAGACCACATCATGCGAATATAGCTAACGCGTACAATTTGAACTGCGCAGTACAAGTCAACAAGGAACAGGATGCGAAGCACTTACGACGCAGTACTGCAGAAATAAAATGCATCACAATTCAGTGAAATTGTTTATTTTTTGTTGACAATTCGTAAAATATTTGCATGGTTGGATGAAATCCGTGCACAACCTTTTCCAGCCGCAGCCCGCTCGACTTATGTATGTAAAATTGCTCCAAGTTTCCAAGACACGTACAATTCCTAACAATCTACGCTGAAAAAGGATCGAACCAAACCGTGATCCGGACCGGCCAGTTACCGGATCAATGAGAGAAACGCAAAACGCGAAAGGAGTTCATTTTCCACTCTACGTAATAATTCTCTATGGGTTTTCTATGGAAATTAGTATATTATATACAAAGAATTACTAAATTGATTATAGTCAAATCGAACAAATAAAATTGTTTACAATAATACTAAAATACAATATTATGTAGCCATGTGTTGTTTTCTACTATTGTTTTTGTTATTCTCCCATTATCATCAAAATCCAGTCAAGTCGTTGACCAGCGACAACAAAAACAACAACAAGAACCTGATAACCGACACGCGGCAAACAAACAAAAGCACCAACAAATCAGTACATAAGCCGGCCGAACTCAGCCCACCGCGCACCCGTTGTTCAACCCATATTCAAACCCGACTGCATTCTTGCTTTCTCGTTCACTTCACTCGGGAAACCGGCAACCCACGATCGCCGCCGGTTAACCAAGCGAGAGAGATCAGGCAGATTGTCCAGTTGCCGGCAGCCGTCAATCGACTTTGCCCGATTGGCGTTCATTCGATTTTTGTACTCGCTCGTGAGCAGTTTGTCGCGATTGCTTCAAGTCAAAAAGTGTTTTTATTGAACTTGCTTAATTATTGCAAAACAAACAGAAATTGCATAAAAATGCCACTTCAAATAAAGAATGTGCTTGTCTGCGATGCCGTGGACAAAGCTTGCGTTGAATTGCTCGAACAGAATGGAATAAATGTGCGTTATTAAAAAAACTATTGTCATCTCTTTTGTGTGCACTGCAACTCGAAATTGACATGCATTTAAAATGCAATTGCCTTTAATAGTAATGCTAATTTGTTCTCTCTTCCACTTACTGGTTTTACTCGGCTGGGTGCCACAGGTTACATACAAACTAAAGCTGCCCGTGGACGAACTGTGCAAGGAAGTAAAGGTTGGTATGATTACAATTATATAACTATAAAAAATACTTGCTAAAAAAAAGAACACGCATGAAAAAGTGTTGTTGGAATTTTTTGTTAAACTCTGATAAGCTTTGAAGATTTTTATCGAAATTACCTACTTCCTTCGTGATTGACAAAGCCGATTTCGTTGTCTGAGTGGTGCCACTAACTGCCACTAATGGCGTCCATTTTACTTATCGTCAAAGTGGTTTGTGCCAGTTCGCATTATCGGAGGCGTGGAAAAAAGGTGGAAACAAATCAGTTTGACATTTCATTTCGCTGACACTATCTTGCCTATACAAAAACATGAGTACATTGGAATTATTGTTAATATGAGTTTATCAGTTCAACGCGGAAAAGGTGCTCAATGAAAATCTCTGAACGACAAACAACTTTGCATTAGACTATCAACACATTTTGGCACATTTAATATTTGCATAAAACGGAGAAGTTTCTATTTTGTTTTTAATTAAAGTTGGGATTCGTGGCCGCACGTCCGGTGTTGACCTAATTTTGTGTAATTAAATTTACGCCTCTTTTTTTCAAAGCGAGCATAATGAATTTATGCTACTTTTTTGCTTAAATAGCCGCAAATTAAATTAATTTTTGTACGTTTTATAGAATTTCGATGCTGCCATTGTACGCTCGGATACGAAAATAACCGCGGAAGTTTTGGCCGCAGGCGCTGGCAGCCTGAAGGTTGTGGGCCGTGCGGGCGCAGGCGTCGATAACATTGATGTGACGGCGGCAACAAAGCACAATGTCGTTGTACTCAAGTAAGTGCATTTATACAAAAATAAATATGAACGAAAGCGATGTAAATTTATAAACATAAATTATGCGACAAGTGTTAAATTGGCAAGTCCATGAGACAAAAAACCTCGTAGAGTTCAATTAACGCGCATTTTTCACGCATAATTAAACGCGAACAACATGCAAAGCGATGACGATGACGATGATGACGACAACGAGAACAACGCCAAGGGCGCAAGAAGCTTTTGACTGTCAAGGATGCTTTGCCGTTGAGCCGTTTAACATTTGACAACAAACATTTACATAATGGCGTCTAGTCAAAATAACCAACACTGCGGGTACTTTGACTAGACAACGGCAGACGACGGCTGCCTGAGACTGAGCGTTCAGTTGCGGCAATCCAACCAGACTGGGAGGCAACGCAAACAAGACAGACATAACTCAAACCAAAATTAACCATTATTGTATAGAAATAATTGACTCACACCGACTAACCGACGACTTGTTAATGACGACACAGCAATAATGTTGGCAAATATTTAACATTTCATTGCTAATCTGTTGGCACTTTTAGCACGCCAGGCGGCAATTCAATTTCTGCCTGTGAGCTGACTTGCATTCTAATTGGCACACTGGCGCGTCCCGTTGTGCCGGCTGGCCAGAGCATGAAAGAGGGCCGCTGGGACCGGAAATTGTACAGCGGCAGTGAATTGTATGGCAAAACATTGGCCGTGCTTGGACTTGGACGCATTGGCCGTGAAGTTGGCTTGCGCATGAAGACTTGGGGCATGCGGGTATGTTATGCTTATTAACTATAAGGCGACTATTAAATATACAAAACATATATTTCCTACTGTCAAACAGATAATCGGCTATGATCCCATTACAACCGAAGCGGAAGCTAAGGCTGCTGGCATTGAGAAGCTAACGTTGGATCAGATTTGGCCATTGGCTGATTACATAACGGTGCACACGCCACTAATACCAGCAACCAAAAGTACGTTGTAACCTTTTGCTCTAACAATGTTGTAAATATAGTATGATGAACTACATATTTTTAGATCTCATTAATGCTGAGACATTGTCAAAATGCAAGAATGGCGTTAAAGTTGTAAATGTCGCACGTGGCGGCATCATCGATGAGCAAGCTGTGCTCGATGCGCTTGAGAGCGGCAAAGTTGGTGGCGCTGCCTTTGATGTCTTTCCCGAGGAACCGCCAAAATCGGCCGTAACCAAGGCATTGATACAGCATCCGAAAGTTGTTGCCACACCGCATTTGGGCGCCAGCACTGGTGAGGCACAGGTACGTGTTGCCGTTGAGGTAGCAGAGCAATTTATAGCCTTGAATGGCACATCAAAGCAATACACAAGCTACGCGGGCGTTATCAACAAGGAGGCGCTGGCACACTATCAATAAACGTAGCGTTAAATCAAAATATCACATAATCAAAAGTAAAAAAACACAATAATAAGTAGCAACTCGTTATCACGTTGGATGTTGTTGTTATTATTGTTATTGCATTGCTGGGGGGGCAGCCGCAAACCGCAGTTTGTTGGCTGGCAACCGATTGACAGTTTGCATCACTTGATATTGTGGTGTTGCTTTTTGTTATTCATTTATATATTTGTTTTTATTTACTTTTCGAAATAAACTGACGGCATTGCATCAGTCGACACGTCAACAGACGTCTGATACTTTTGTATGTTTGTATCTGTGCGCGCATTTGTAGTTGTATGCATTTATATTTCAATAATTATGCAAATTTGAAATATTTTTAAGCAAAAATATATCAAAATATAATGTTTTTTTTATTTTAAATGAGAATATGTCAACATTTCTTTGAATTAATTATATGTACATACATTACTTTTATTACGCAATAAAACAAATTTATTGAAAATGCAGGAATCGAAGAGCTATTTATGTATCTACGCATGTAACTTTAAAATATTTTCTTATTACGCTTCATGTTTGACAAATTTTAAGCTTGTTGCCAAACTTTTGACATATACATGTGTATGGCTATAATGTAACAGCCTTAGAACGTCTGAGTGGCGCCACACACACACACGCACACAACAAGCCTTAACTCGTACGCACCTCAGGGAGAACATTTGTATCTCCTTAAATTTACACTTGTTAAGATGTGCCGCGTTGACATGTTCATGTCATCACTGATTAATCAATATTTGATTAAATTGTTCAACATTGTGTATTGACACAACAGTCATGTCTTCAAAATTGTGCGCACTGACATATTCATATTTCATGAATTCTGCATTTTGATTACATGTATAATAATTTAATTTACAAATGCACTTAGCAATCGATTGCTGAAATGAAAATTGAAAATTTAGTAATGTTTATATAACCTTCACTTATCATAACTGCAAATTATTTGCTTGTTTTTATTTCATTTTAATTACATTTATTCAAATCAACTGTTTTGTTTATAAAATTGTTATGCATGCCAACTTTTTTTCGCCAGCACTGTATCGACCGACTCACGTGCAAAACGCTGACATTAATCACACGAAACAAGTCCTTTTATTGGCAAACAATTTTTGGCAGCTTATTGCATAAATACACATGTGTTCTCGACTTGTAATTCAATATGACATGTTTGCAATTAAAACAATTGTCTACCGAACATTAAACAAAGATACTCAGACAGCGTAATGAAATTTCATGCCAACTCAAGTACTGACTGAGTGTGTGTGTGTATCAGATACAAGATATATGCTACTTAAATTTGATTATTTCATTAAAATTATGTATGTTGAAGGCATAAAGGTGTGAACATGACCTTGAACGTGAAATATAATTTCTACCAATGAAAATACTAACGTGAAAAGACGACAATTTCACTCAACAGTCAACAGAGACAAAAACAAATACAAAATGGAAATTTTTGCATACCGCCGGTGTAAAATGAATGCAAATGCGACTGAAATTTTGTTGACAACGAAAATACATCAAAATAAATTATTTACACACATATGTACATATATCTGACCAAATCCTATCATGGCCGGCAATGTAAGTTTAATTAATGAAATTTAAATGAGTTTTGCAAAATGCAACAAAACTAAACAAGCGGCCACAAAAGCATTACAAAACTATGCTTGCCAACGTGTTAAGCTCAACAAATTGCAAGAACAAAGCCTGTCAATTTCAACTTGTAGCGTTGGCGTTAACGTCGACTTCGACTTCGACGTTGGCGTTGGTGTATGTTCATAATGAAGCAAACCATTACTTTGGCACGCTTCATTTTAAAAACAAATAAACAAACTGTGGCTGCAAGAGCTCAGCATAACACTTGACTCAGTCAGTGGGCGGCTTGTTCTTGGCATTGACAGGACGCACAGACGCGCGCCACCCCCTCACAATAAATTATTTATTTGGTCGTTGCCGTTTCCATGCCAAATATTTGTGCTTCCTCCTTCTTACATTTTTACACACACACACACACACATTCATTCATTCGTGTACTCGCTCATTCATGCTGTTGAATGATTTTTGGCGCGCACTTTTTAACTTTTATCCTTTAATGAAACGAAGTCCTCGGCAAAGCCCGAACCCAAACGAAGCTCGTTCGTTGTTGTGTTCGTCACTAGTACAAAAAGCGTTACACGGCAGTGAACACGCACAGTTGACGATTGATCAGCGTGTCATGCACAACTCGGCATTACTTCAGTGTGAAAATAAGATGAAAGATTAAAAAAAAAAAAAACATTTCGCAACAAGTGTGTCATCGACTAATCCTTCGTATGTTAGTTGTTACAACAACGCGTTTAATACAAATTTGTCGCGCGCTTAATAAAAAAAAAAAAAGAAAACAATTTAATTTGCTTGATGTGCATTCATGAATATTTTGGTTTTGACATTCCAACAACAACAACGATAAATAAATCAAAAAAAGTGGAAAGGCCAAAAATATATTATAATTTTCATAAAATTATTCAAAGTGAAAAACGTTCAATGAATGCTAATTCAGACGTTAACGCCCAAGGCTCACATATTAATAATAATGTCAACACAACCATGTATTACAAACAAATTTAAGCTTAAGTAAAAGTTAAAAAAAAAAAAAATAAGAAGAAATTTGATTCCTTTGCAATGCCGTCGCCATCGAAGTCGTCGTCGTCGCCGCCATTGAATTTAAGCCGCCATTTTTGGCGTAAGGAACGCTTAAGTGTTTTTTTGCTTTTATTGTTTTATTGTTGTGAAATATCGTTTATTGCTCGACTCTGTCAATTATGTCAAGCGCAAAGCTTGCGAAATTACACAGCAACCGCATCAGCATCCGTATCCAAATATGCCGGATACGCGCACAGTCATAGTCTCAGCCTCAGTCACAGCCATGACTATGGACATGAGAAAGTCGCTGCGCTCGCAATCAACATGCCAGCGTCTAAGCAGGACACAATAAATATTGGATTCTTAGCGGAATATTCCCAGATGCGTGTAAGTCTTGTCTTATTGTCGCCTTGTCTATGCTTTGAATGCCTATCGTGTTATTTTATATACTCGATACTCACGACAAAATTGTATGTAAATTGTTCAGTTAAGTGAAAGATGCTGACAGACTCGCTGGCAGTTGCCTGAACTGCAAAAAAGTGAACAAAAAATTATTCTGACAATTATAAAATATTTTTGAAGTAAAAAATAACGCTTGTAGTGCATGCAAAATGTATTATTTTTTTTTATTAACATAAAAAAATATAGATTTTTTACCTCTTTTGGTGTAATTTTAAAAATATTAAAACAAAAAAAATATTTCGGTGTTTTTTTTATTTAAAGAACAATAAAAATGCTTTACCATAAGTGAATACATTTGAATGCATTTTAAATGTGCGGATTGTTTTCCTTTTTTGGTTTATAAATACATTTTTATTTCAATTGAAATTCGTATCTTTCGGGCAGTATCTTTGTAACGCATAAATATTGCAAAATAAATCAGTTTTAAATCCATGAAGTAAGTCTTTTAATTTATAAGCAAAAGAAATATTACTTTCAACTGCAAAAGATTTGTACTTTTAATAATTACAAAAGATATATATATTTTTTTCAATTAAATAAAAATATCCTCAAAGAGACGAACATTAAGCCAACATAAATATATTTAATAACTGCCTTTGGCGCCATGACGATTATCTTTTTATATAAAATGCGGCTGAGAGTTCACTGTTGAAACTCTTTTGTATTTTACGTCGAAAAGCATGCTTTGATTTTGATGAAAAACCGAAAATGTGTGAAAAGCAATAAAAAAAGCATATGCCGATTTTATATCACAATAACATTTACTTTATTCAAACAAATGTAAAGATGAAGTACGTCTGAGAACTTTTTAATGCTTCTCAGATATTATACGAGAGGATTACAAGTTTGATCAAATATCTCAGTGAAGTCGAGCCGTAAGAATACATCAAGTATGCCATAAATAGTCATTAATGTCCATCTGAATATCTTATACGATACAAGAGTTTTCATATTTTAAAGACGGTTTCTTTATTTTGCATATTTAATTTATACTTACTTACACATCAAGCTCATATATCTTCCAACTTTCAAGTTGTTGCTGATTATCTTTAAAAAATATAACATTTCCGCGAAGCAAACAATTAATTTAAAAAAAAATAAATTAATTCCCTTAATGAATTCATTATTCCTCTTATATTATCAGCGATTTTGCTAAACAAACACATAAATAAAGTTGAAAAAAAGAATGAAAAACTCAAACATCATCTTTGTTTTTGTTGTTGTTTTCATTGCTTGCCTCGCACTAAGCTAATTAAATGTTGACGGTTGTTTGTTCTGAAATTATCAGAATTTTCATTACAAAACTGATGAATTGCCATTGTTACAACAACTTTAATGACAAAATTCTACAAACAACGAAGAATTCTTATGAATGAAGTTGTCTGCCAAAAGGGCGGTCTGCAGGCAAACTTGTGAAGTGTACCGATACCGCCGCCAGCAACATAAGTGACGTGCCGTAAAAGAATGTTCATTGTCCTAACAACAATTTCGATGCGTGTCGTGTACAAACTATAAAATCGATGAGCAAAAAGATTTCGATTGTTTCTTGATTTGCAGACAAAGATTAAATGTGCCTTTAAGCCCAAGAAATCGTGCGAAAATGAGACAAAGCTGAAATAAATACCGTGAAGCCATCAGACCGGAAGTGCTGAGGACCACTAACTGATGCACATAAGCAAACAAAAAACAAACAAAAAAACTATCAGCATGAAATTGTCGACTTTAACAAATGTGATTTTTATAGTTTAAAGGAAAGATAAGAAATTCAGAAATGAAGACAAAAGTCATTTTTCTTGTGCTTTTGTTTTGCATGCGTAAGCACAGGCAAAGGATAAAAGTTAACCATGCCTGAAGACAAAAGTAAACAATAACAAAAAAATATTTTTTTTTCTTTCTATAGCAATTTCGAAAAAAAAAAAAAATAAACAACAAAAAAATCATAGACAAAAACATATAATAGACAAGAATGTCGCGCAGCCTAAAAGAAGCACGTCGCATAACAAAACAATTTATTTTCTTTGTTTTCTCTTGTTTTTTTTTCTGGTTTGTTTATCTTAATGTGCTTAAAAATATCAACAAATCAATTCCAGAAGTTGCTTTCAAGGCGAGTCATTGTTTCTTTGTGTCCTTTTTTTCCTGCCTCCGAATTCCTATTTTTGGCTTTTTTTCTCCTTTCATGAAGTCAGTGAAATGTCAAAATATTTTCTTGTCAACAAAAACAAGCAAAAAGACAAAAACAAAATATTATACAATTTATTAATTATCTGCGAAAATGAAGTTAAATTTAATATAATAATAAAACACAAAAGTTTTCTGTGCTCTGATATTTTTCTTTAATATTTTCTGACATGCTGCAATATGTTGCCGAAATTAATAACAAGTAATATTGCTCAAAGGCATTACATTAAAAAAAAAAAAATTAGAGCCAAATTTTCTTGTTTAATTTTTACAACAACTTGCAGCTTGAGTTTGCTGTCCATCTTTTGAAACCATTTTAATCAAATAAAATTCCATTTAAGCTACAAATTAAAATTCAATAAAGAAAGACTGAAAAAATAAAAACAAAAAACTGGCAGACGATTAGAAATTAAGTGCCAAACCGCATGAAGCTGTCACGACAGATTGTCAGACGGATCCAGAGTGTAAAAAAAGAGATTTTGTTTAATACGACCTTCGAAGTCCATGTTGAGTTATAATCAAAGTTTATGAAGTGTCTGACATGAAGTTGCGTGCGACTTTGAATAAAATTTAATTAAGCTCAGGCAAACGTTCATTGGCTGTAATTACAGTTACATAGCTACAGCTACAGATACAAAGATAAATACATACATATATCCAGTGATGACTTGCTGCGCATTCTTTTGCGAAGCACTTAATTAATAAACTGAGCATTGTTGATGTCTTTCTCATTGAGTTTGATGAAGAGAATTACCCCTGTCTATTTTTTTTCAAGGCAACGCCATTTTTGCATACACAATAGTTACACGTTTCCGCTTCCGTTTCCGCTTTCGTTTTCATTTTTCGGGCGTTTTGCATTTTGTATTGTTGCCTTTGACTTGACTAATGAAGCGTTTGCTTTGCACGAATACTTGAGACGACTTCTGCTCGTTCGCTCGATTATCCTTCTACAAGTACAAAACTCAAATTTCGCTCGCTTGCTTGACTGCTTGTCTGCTTTTTGCGTTTCGTTTTCATTCATTTTTTTACTAATTTAATTCTTCCATGCTTTATTCAGAATCCTACACAAAGATGAACGCAAACGCATCAACGAGTTTCCGATTCCGTTGACTCTTTTTTTTTTTTTCACTCCCTTATCTGTTTTCCCTTTGCCAAAGCACTTTTTTGTTTTTATTAAAAATTCAACAAGCTCAAAATTGTTGCTGTGACAATTTCATCATTGAAAACGCACAGAAATGTAAATTTGTTCAAGGCTGTCGGCAGGACATTCGACTCGCATATTTCTCTCTACTTACAGCATATCCTCTTTTTTGTTTGTCTCTCCTACATGTGCTATTTTCGTCCTTAATATGGCAACCACAATTGACAAATGAGCACATCAATTTCCCGTTTTTTAATGAAATTTTTCAATTATGGGTTCGATAAAATATTCAAATGCAAATCACAGTTAAGTCATAATGGTATTTATTTGTGGCTTCGTCGTTTCGATTTAATCATTTGTTAATCAATTTGTTTGAAGTATTCGAATTGTGGTGACTCTTTGGCATTTTTCGTGCAGCGGTAAATGTAAGCATTTAAATTCATTTCCATTTGCGTTATTTTCCCTGTTTTATTCATTAGACCTATTAATAGCACGCCGCCATTTTGTTTTGCAGAGTATGCATTAAAAGGCAAATAAATCTTGTCGGTTAGCATGAGCTCAAATACCTCTTGAAGAAAGCATTTTGGTTTTTCTGCGAAAATTCTTTCTCATTTCACACATAAGAAATGCTTTTCAAAAAGTTGAGTTAATTAATTTTTTAGCACAAATGATGAAAGAAATGAAAGTTAATACAATCACCTGAGTTTTCAACATTGACAAATTATGTATGTTTAAACAATCTTTTTTCTTATTTACTTAACAAAGTCACAATGAGTATTTAAAAGAAATCACATAAATTATTTATTTGTTTCTAATTAAATACAAGATATCGTGATGCTCAACAAATGTTGTACTCTTATGTTAGTCATGATGAGTCAGCACATACGACCGGCTAATGTTAAACTTGTAATTAATATTGTTGTTGATATTGCGTTGCCCTGTGTAACACAGAAATATATAATACTTAGTTTTCATTGTTGTTTTCGAAAATCGTATTAATTGAGCTGTAAGGTTTTATATAAAATTTGTAGTTCTTTTATGTAAGTTATAAAACTGACGTATGTATTGTATAGCATTGTGTAACATAGGAGAATTTCCCATTGTCTTTTTGAAAAACCTTCAACTTTAAGCTGTAATTTTTTGTATTCATTGAACTTTTGGCTTGTATTGCATATGGCTTACTGACCACGACAACTTTACATACTTATATTGTTTTCAACTGTTTAAACACACAAAATATGCAAACTGAAAAAGTTAGCATTTTGAGCATATCAAATGTTAAAAAACGATATTTACACTAAAACTTTGCAAACTTCAACTTTATTACAACTACATTTGTTGTTAAATGTATTTGCATTGAAATTCAGCATTATTCCTTAAAAAAAAAATGTACAAGTGTACCATCGAAATAAATGTTGTCATTAAATGATATTTCAAAATAATTGTAATAATTGAAAAGCGAAACAGAATGCAAGATTAATTAAATAAACTTGATTGTACTTGAGAGTTTAGTTATGGAAGCGTTGCTATTTTAAAATAAATTGAAAATTTAATAAAAACGGTTGTTGGTTGCAAAAATTTGCCTCAAAAGAGCAATTTAATTGATTAACAATGTTCTAACAAATATAAATTTGCTACAAAAAACAAATATTTATCTTAATATTCAAACATAAACTAATAATCTTAATGATTTACTCTCTAAGAGCTGAAATTCGAAAATGTATTTAATTAATTCGACTTAAAAACTTTGAAAAAACATTAATTAAACTTTCACTTTATTTTCGTGATAACAAATAACACATAAAAAACGTATGTGAATTTCAGTTAAAAAGCTAAGAAAGACTTCCTTTTTTTATAAACAGTTTCTTGGAAACGCTCCTAACTGATTTTTGTTGCGCATTTTCTATATAACATAATTAATTTTACTCTTTTTCTGCTATTGCTTCCTTGAAGTGGCTTTATTAAGCATTTCACCGAAATTTTAAATGAAACCACAGAATAAGTCGTATCGACATGTATAATAAAAATAACAACAATAACAATTTATTCGTTTCATGGCAAATGACAGCACCTGCAGTGACTTTGTGTACTTTAAACTTGCACTTCCGGTGAATGAACACAGGTCAAAGGAGAAACAAATTTCAATAGAATTTCTTTAAAAGCAAAAAAAAAACTTTACGTAACTTGTCATTTGAGTTAAGCTAAGCGTAGTTCAGCCTTGTTGCTTTTACAATAAATATTTGTTGAAATTTTTAACTTTATATATACACTTGCAACAGTATATTAACTTTATCTTGAAATTTGCAACAATCATAAGCAGATAGCTCAGATTAAATTAAGTATATACTCGTATATCTTTAAACAACTGTATCAAATGAGTTAAAAGAGGTACTTTCGTCAGTCCGTAGTAACAAAATTTATTCCCAGACAGTTTTCTTATACCCGCATAATAATCGTATGATTGGTTTTGAAGGAAGGCTACCAGATATATGTAGATAATGTGCGAGTTAATTTCTATAAGAATTGGAAATAGAGGCGTTTCATCTAATATGGGATAAACCAAAAATTACATATCTCTGTAAGCAGATAAGATAAAATTCATGCAAGAGTATATAAGTTTCGTCAAAACCGAAAAGAACTTTCTTTCTTGTTTGTATTTTTCCCAACTCTGCTGTCGTATTAGTTTAATGACCGTGATTATTACACAAACTGACGCATTTTATATTAATTAGAGTTTTAACATATTTTAACATATTTCACAAATGTATCTTTTAGGTTACACTTGGCGGTTTGCCGCTTGCCATTGAGCTTGTTAATAAGGATCCAGATTTTTTGCAATATGGCAAAAGATTAGCATTCAAAGCCTTCGACATTGGGCAAACGTTGGGCGCTTATCGTGCGAAGCCATTAAGGTAAAAATATTGTCATTAATTTAATGTGTTTTACAGCGCAGATGGCAGCAACAAAGACAACAAAGACAACAACAACAACAGCAACAACAAGAACAATGATGAAGTTGTCATTTTACATATGACAAGCATGTTTCACCGCCCACAACATTGCGCCTTTTCTCGCAGCTGAGCCAAAAACATTTCTGTGGTCGTCTGAGCCGCCTTTGTCTGAACAAACAAACACACAACTGTTGTTGTTGTTGTTCAAATTAGTTCTTCAAAATGTCTGTCAATTCATCTGTTTTTGTTGCCTGCCAATTACAGATTTATGACACAGATGCGCGACGCGGGCATTGCCGCCTTCATCGGCCCCGACGAGAGCTGTACCACTGAGGCGCTGCTCGCCTCTGCTTGGAATATTCCCATGTTGTCGTTTGTAAGTAAATCAAAGAAAATAGAAATAAAAAGGAAAACAAAGTTTATTCTCTAAAATTGACCGCATTTGTTAAAACAGAAAAAAAAAAATAAATCAACAAAAGAAATTTGAATTTTGCTCGGTTTGATGCATGGCTGACTGAATAACTGACAGAAGGCAAGCATAAAAAAGCACTTTTCCGCACAGTTTTGTCGACAATAAACAACACAACATAAAAATAAAATTAAAAAAATAAACCATATAATAAAAAAAACACCACGAAAATAAAATACCATCCTTTAATAGGATTGCATGTTGACTACTTGACTCTTTGTCTGCTTCGCCTTCATATACGCCAACTCCTTCGCGTTCTTCTTCATCATTTGCTGCGTTCAGTGTAGTTTTACGCTTGGTTGGTTTTATGCCTTTTTTTTTCTTATGTAAGAAGGTCTCTAGTGATATACAGTTGAGGTCAAAAAAGTAGTAGTGCTGCTATTAATGATGTGTAAAACTCATGTGTTCCCGAATGCCTTTCATAGTACAAGTTGTACAATATTGTTCTGAATGATAGCTGAAGATCTTATAAATAGTTTATAAGAGAGGTTTCCATAAGGTTCCAAAAGGATACTTTGTAGCTATCACTTTAAATCTCTGGATCTCAACACACTCTAGAATTTAATGTGTGTCGTTAAGAGAATAGTTTATATTTGCCAACCAATTGAAACTACAGACAATAACAACTATTTTCTTAACCACAGCTGTATGTAGGTGCTAGTGGGTGCTTGTGTACATATGTCGAGATTGGCACAATGAACGTAAGAGCATTTTCAGTTTTAATCTTATGCATGCACTATTATATAATGCAAAATGAAAAAGAATTAAGGTAAAATGAAAAGAAATAATAGAAAATAACAATCATTAACCAAAAAAATAAAATAGTTCAATTACAGTTTCTTTTAAAATTCAAGTAAAAATAATATAAGATAGATAATCTTGCATAGTCAGTCAAGCAAAAATTTTTGATGAGGTTTTTTTAGTGGCAAAAATGTATACAATACGAGTACACACACAAGCCTCCTTCGAAAGCTGTTGGGTAGTAACGAAAGTCGTTCACTATCTGATTTACACATATTAAACTTTATTGAAATATTTTTCAGCTCTTTTCGTAATCGATATTTTTATTTTGCAACTCTTTTATTGCGTTTTAATACCATTTTGTCCCTATAAAATTCACAAGAATACACAAACAAATATCCAACAACCAAGCCACAATAAGTTGAGTTAATAGGAAAATTTACGCATTTGACAACTTTTGACGATAAGCAAATAACAACTTTGAAATACAATACGGCTTAAGTTAATAGAAAATGGACATGAGCAAATGTTACGACTTCTGTTGGCCAAAAGCATTCAACCGCACACATAAATTATGCGACATTTCCAACCAAAAAGGAACAAAAAATTTCATTAGAAGCAAATTTGAAATGTTGTCAAGAGCAATGCGTACACATGTATCTATGCGGTTTTTAATGGATTTTGCCCCTTCTTTTTGTTTTTGTTTGTGCTTTGGCTTATTAGAAATGCTCCGATTCGATTGTATCGAACAAGGATACTTTTCACACATTCGCACGCACACTTGCGCCAGCCTCCAAGGTAATTAAAATGTCAATAACAAAAGCTTTTATTATAATTTTTATTATTGTCGTCGCGTCGGAAACAAATGTCGTTCTGACTAATGTTTATCTACATATAATTTTTCGTTTTATTTTTTTTTTGTTTTGTGAGCAGGTTTCGAAGAGCGTTATAAGTCTGCTGAATGCGTTTCATTGGACTAAATTTGCAATTGTTGTTAGCTCGAAACCAATTTGGGGCGGCGAAGTTGCGCGTGCTATACAGGTAGGTAGGCAGACATCATTTATCAACTAAGCACCATTAAAAAAAACAAACAACAATAAACAATATTTCACAGGAACTTGCTGAATCGGAAAATTTTACCATAACACATTTTCGTGAGATCTCCGACTATATACCGATTGATAAAACGCTCACCAAAATACAAAAGATTATCGATGAAACTTACAAGACTACCAGAAGTGAGCAGAAACTGTCCTATGTCCTCTCACAACTTTTTGTATTTAATTTGAATTGTTTTTTTAATGACATAATAGTTTATGTATTCGTTGGCGAGCACATTGCCATGGTGGACTTTGTGCGTTGTATGCAGAATCGTAAGTTGCTCTCAAATGGTGATTACATCATTATATCGGTCGATGATGAGATCTACGATTCCAAGCGACGCGTTAATATTATGGAACGCAGTAAGTTTATTCAATCGCTGCTTTTGAAAATATTGCAATTATATAAACAAATAATAGTCAGATAACAATATATGATTGAAACCGTAACTAATTGCATGCCACAACATCTAATATGTATTTACTATTGCAGATTATTTAGATCCTTATATTAGAAAAGAAAAGAGCAAATCGTTGGATAAAAACTCATTTCGTTCTGTTATAAAAATAAGCATGTCTTATCCACAAAATCCCAACATTCGGTAAATTAACTAACATTTTCTCAAGTTCGTTAATTTTCTTCTGTTTTCCTCTATATCTTTGTATCTTTTCATTTTATAATGCAACATTTTGTCCCAATCTGTGCATGTATCTATGCATATTTTAACACATAATGAAGTCGCGAAAATTTTATATATTTTTAATACTCTTGTATTATTATTTGATCTTTATTTTCGTTCGTTTAACAGCGACATTTGTAGTAAAATCAAGGAATATGCGCGCAAGGATCCTTTTTTGGTGCCTTATCATCAGCGTGTTTTCGATAATATATCTGTAAGTGGTCACTAACAGTCTTAAAGCCAGAATACTAATACAATTACATTGTTGACACCTTAGACCATCAATTCATAAAATTACATACTCCTATGTTACACAACTTTCGCACAATACATATGCAAGTTAGGTGCTCATTAATTCTGAATGCTAGACTGCTGTATGTTCTGTGTGGCTGTGAGGTAACATAGATTTAAGTTGTTTCTTCCAATGTGTTCGACTTAAAGTATCTAAAGTAACATTTCTGTTTTTCATGAAGGTGCCCATTTATGGTCTGCATTTGTTTGACAGCGTCATGGTCTACGTAAATGCGCTCAAGGATGTGCTCAGCTCAGGTGGCGACATTTACGACGGACGCTTGGTCATGAGCCACATCTTCAATCGATCCTATCATTCTATACAAGGCTTTGATGTGAGCATATATTTTTTACATCAATTTTTAACTTTGTTTTATTTTTCATGCTGTTAGGCAAACAATTATCCATCACAGCTGTCAGATTGCATTTTGTTTTTAATATTTTACTGTTATGAATTTTTCCGACGGCCAAAACAGGTGCACATTGACTCGAATGGCGATGCGGAAGGCAACTACACTGTAATCACTTTACAAAGCGATGCCAATAGCGGAAATAGCATTTCGTTGGCTAAAATGTCAATGCAGCCAGTGGGATATTTCGTCTATAAAAAACAATCTTTAATACCGGTGAGTAGATCAAATAGGAAAAGTATTTTTTATTCAAAATATTCAATAACTGTAAATGTTCAAACATACATGCATATATCAAATTAACATATTGTAAATTAAATGCACGTATGCAATATTTTATTAAATCATTTATTTTAAAGCAAATTCACTACATTTGTCCTATATTTTTCCGCCAAAAAAATTTGAAAATAAAATTCATTATTATTTTTCTAATAATATTCAATGTATTTTTTATTTATTTTTTATGTGTCCATCAATATTTGCCCACAACTAATTGGCTTTTAATTCAACAGTTTTCAATTCCATTGATTGCAAATTTGTTGTTATTTTTTTTTTTTGTATTTTTTTATTATTTTAGCTGCATTTGGCATTGCACGCTAAGCAACAGTTGAGTGTTGCGCCGTGGTCGTACTTAAATAAATAACGAACTCAACGCCCACGCACTTTAACATGAGAACTTTTATTGTCATTTTTAAAATAAGTAGCACAATTTGCTTGTTGCTATGAGATAAATCGCTACTTAAGATTGTTTTTTGTTTTAATTCCTGCCCTTTTTGTACAACCAGATGTATTCACACATATACATATCATATACACATGTAAATACTTATATAACTCCTGCTTAAATGCCGAAATTGAATATTGCATCATTTTTTGTGCTCTGTGTTTTTGTTTGTTCATTTGCAGGAATTTCGTTATATAAAGACCGACCGACCGATACAATGGCTCAAGGGTCGACCACCGCCTGCGGAGCCATTGTGCGGCTTCCATGACGAATTGTGCCCGGCGCGTCGACCCGATTGGCGCTTCATTGCTTCCGGTAGCTTCATTGGCTTTTGTTTGCTTATTGCTGCTGTATTTCTCATCAAGTAACTAACAATTGAAACACTCGGTTTCAACAGATTTGTGCAAATAATTTGTTGCTTACTTTACGCTGCTCAGGCATTATCGGTATGAACAGACGTTGGCTGGCCTTTTGTGGAAGGTCGACATGAAAGAAGTGACAGTCATCAATATCGACAACAATACTGAATGCAACAATATAAATCACAAAAGCATTGTAAGGATTAAAATTTAAAAAGAAAACAAATCAATTTCATTTTAAATATCATTATTGTTGCTAATGCTTTGTTTCAATAGTTTCAAATCTGCCGGCAAAGCATACTCGTTGTGGGCGAATCCAATAAGAAAGCCTTCACAAATATTGGTAATTTGAAATTGAATATAAAGTTAGTTTTCTGCCGCAACGCAAACAAAAAACTGCCGAGACATTTGTTACTTCGGGTCACATTGCGCATACGACATGTTAGTCTTTCATGAATATTAAAGTGCTGTATGTTGCATGTGTCGCTTTGTAACATAAGCGGATTAACATTTTTTGTTGGCTATTTTGTCTTTAATATAATTTATTGTTATTATCATTTGCACACACACACACTTAGCGCTCTTTCGCGGCAACATTGTGGCCATGAAGAAGATCTATAAAAAGAATGTCGATATTACACGTTCGATACGCAAAGAGCTAAAATTAATGCGCGAAGTGCGACATGAGAATATTATAAATTTCATAGGCGCCTCCATAGATCACGGCTCTGTGATTATCTTTACGAATTATTGTGCACGTGGCAGCTTAGAGGATGTGCTGGGCAATGAGGATTTGCATTTGGATCATATGTTCATCTCATCACTTGTTGCTGACATATTGAAGGGCATGATTTATCTGCATGACTCGGAATTAATCTCGCATGGCAATTTACGTTCAAGCAATTGTCTTATCGACTCACGTTGGGTCTGTCAGATCTCGGACTTTGGCCTACACGAACTCAAAGCCGGCCAAGAACAACCGAACAAGTAAGTAGGCGTCTTTGATTGACAACAAAAATAAATGCAATAATTTGTTGCGATTTATGCATAGCAAACAATCAATAATGTCTTTTCATTTTAAAATTTGTTTTTTTTTTTTTTCATAGACGTGAATTGGAATTGAAACGTGCGCTTTGGATGGCGCCTGAGCTTTTGAGGGACTCATCACGTTTGCCGCGCGGCACTCAAAAAGGCGACGTTTATTCGTTTGGCATTGTACTCTATGAGATGATTGGCCGCAAAGGACCCTGGGGTGATACACCC
Source organism: Phortica okadai (assembly GCA_034638295.1). Taxonomy (NCBI): domain Eukaryota; kingdom Metazoa; phylum Arthropoda; class Insecta; order Diptera; family Drosophilidae; genus Phortica; species Phortica okadai. The sequence goes on from CM067850.1 coordinate 6,556,593, forward strand.
TACACGACGGAGGGTAAGCAAAACAAATACATGCATGTATAATATTTAAATGATTATTATTAACATTTTTGTGGGTACATTCAATAAATACAAACAAAAACGAAAAAAAAATAATTCACACACAAACACAGAGATTATCACTTTTGTCAAGAAACCAGAACTTTTGCATCACGGCGTCTTTCGGCCAGCGCTCACACAACTCGAGATACCCGATTATGTGCGTCAATGTTTGCGTTCCTGTTGGGATGAGGATCCAGAGATGCGTCCCGATATACGTTTAGTTCGCATGCGTCTTAAGGAGCTGCAGACTGGCTTGTAAGTAACATCATTAATGTCTCATCATTGTTATCATTACTCACTTGTCGCGTTCGCGTCCTATGCCCTTGGCCGTGCAGCAACAACTTCAATTTCCTTGGCTGTAAACGCGGCTTATAGAAACCACGTTTATTCTTCAGCACAAAACCGATACGCACACCGGCCTCCAATGTTTCCTCCACCACAGATTCCAGCCACTTGTTGCTGCTCTTGCCCATATCGTTAGCCAAGAATGCGGCGATTTTTTTCACCTTCGATGGTCGACGCAACTTTTTCAACGCATTAATGACCAATTGTCCGTTGTGCAGTTCTACACTTTCGATCGACATTTCACACTTGTAGCGATTAAAGATGAAAGATAAAAATTTAGTAAATTTTTTTTTGTATTTTTTTATTTTTTGTTTTTCAATTTTTTGTAGACCTAAGATTTAGACATTATAGTTTTATAAATGTTTTAAAGTGTTTGAATATATTTTCAAAGTTAAATTGATTTAAGAAATTTGAGTTTTTGATAATGATAGCAGTGATGATCGATTGAGTTAAGTTAGCAGTTAATTAAATCACTAAAAACTAACTAATTTTACAGAAAACCCAATATATTTGACAATATGCTCTCAATAATGGAGAAATATGCATATAATTTGGAGGGCCTTGTACAGGAGCGCACAAATTTACTCTATGAAGAGAAGAAGAAGACCGACATGTTGCTCTATCAAATGTTGCCACGGTAAGCAAACAACAACAACTACAACTACTATAAACACATTACCCCTTTTGGCATTTTACTTACACCTCATTTTCGAAGCATTTTCCTCTTGTTTGTTACTCTTTTTCTCATTTTGCAAACTCTTTCATAATTAGCACGGTTGCCGAATCATTGAAGCGCGGCGAACCTGTCGAGGCCGAATGCTTTGACTGTGTCACAATATTATTCAGCGACGTTGTGGGCTTCACAGAGCTCTGCGCAAGCAGTACGCCCTTTGAGGTCGTGGAGATGCTCAATGATTTGTATACCTGCTGCGACTCTATTATATCCAATTACGACGTTTACAAGGTACATATGCACAAACGCACACATACACATACATGCTTACGTCAGCAGCGCAATCTTGTGCTTCTATTACACACATGACAAATGATGAATTTTCAAGAACTTTTGTACAAATGTCAAACTTGATTGTTAGCAATACTAATCTTATTATCTACATACATATCTCTGTTTCTGTAAGGTCGAAACAATTGGTGATGCTTATATGGTTGTCTCTGGCCTGCCGCTGCGCAATGGTAAACGACATGCAGGCGAGATCGCATCATTGGCATTACATTTACTTGATAGTGTGGCCAGTCTGAAGATACGTCACAAGCCGCCCACTGAGACGGTACACTTTCGCATTGGCATACATTCGGGCCCTTGTGCAGCGGGCGTTGTGGGACAGAAGGTGAGTGTGTTTGTGTGTGTGTGTTTGTGTGCGGGCAACTGACATGTGGGATTTGCATTAACAACATAGTGATTATTTTCAAAATATTTGTACATGTGTGTGTGCTTGTTTGTTTATGCAGATGCCACGTTACTGTTTGTTTGGAGATACCGTAAACACAGCATCACGTATGGAGAGCACCGGCGAGGCCATGAAGATACACATTTCGGAGGCAACATTTAAGCTATTGCAACATGTTGGCGGCTATGAGTGCACTGAACGCGGTCTCACGTGCATTAAGGTATGTAAAACGTGCATTTAAATTGATTTTTGCACATTTAAGTATCTTAAAGATTTTGCATTAAACATAAAACGCATGAAATGCGATACACTTGTGATTACTCAACGCAAAGCTGTGCATGTCCTTGCTGTTGTTACACACACACACACACACAATGGATTTACTTGCAGCTTATTGCTTGCTCAACTAACAAGTCAGGCAAGCTGTACGACAGTGGGACAGACATGGCTTAAATGTAATTTGCGCTCTTGTTCTCATTTAAATTTATTGCCAAGTCTTTTGAGACTTATTATGCAAAAAGTTCTCTTAGATTATGGTAAGAATATCATGTGAAAATGTGTTACAACAATTTCAGCATTTTGCTAATTAGAATGATTAACAAAATGTAGCAAAATGTTGTACAAGGCATTTGCTCTTTAATCAGCAAGTCATCAAATGCGTGTAAGGGTAGGCTTTTTTGATGAGTTTCAATCAAGGTCGTCTGTTGTAGAATTTCACACGGTGGCGTATACGTAATTTAATGAATAACATAAAAGCAACGCTTAATGTTAATTGTAACTGTTAAAGTTTACGTTATACAATTGAAATCAAATAAGGAGATAATAATCTACTTATTTATAGGGTAAAGGCGATATGCGCACCTACTGGCTAATTGGCCAGCTGCCCATCGAACAGCGCACGGTTGTCTTCAATGAAACGGCGCCCGATCTGATAAGTAATGTTGATCTGGAGAGCTGTTCCAGTACTGGTCTGCCGTGTACAAGCAACAATAGAATAAATTATCCAACGTCAACTACGCCCAGCGGTAGTCCACGTATACAACCCTATGACAACCATCCCCACCAGCACCACCAACAACAACAACAACAACAGCATTCGACGGCGTACATGATGAAGACAGGCTCTTGTAACTGTGAGACAAAATGTCTGTATAATCGTCGCTCGGACGATAATGTTACCGTCGAAATGGAGCACTGGCGTGCCTCGTCCACGTTGCACAATAGCGTCGAACAGCCGAGCCGTCCGTGCAATCAATTGTGCGTATGCCATTTGAATAGCACACAGCCGCAGAGCGCACACCGTGGACCACGTTCGGCGCCGAGCATAACATTTAAACTTTAAGCATTAGAATATAAGAGATTTTCGATGTTAGCGTGTTGTTTAACATGTAACCAAATTTTAGGCATTTAAGTGTGTTTTAAATGTGATTGATGTGCACCGACATACAAAGATAATATACCGATACGGCTACCAAGATACATACATACATAGTAGACTTATATTGGCTGAGCTATGCCGAGCTCATGAAATGAAATGAAAATGAAAAAGTATACATTTTTTCAATTTAAGCCTATGTTATATAGAACATTAGGCAACATACGGCAGTCTAACATATATACATATAAGTACTTACATACGAGTTAAGGGTTGTGAATTTGTTGTTGCAATTAAAAACAAAAGCGATCAATTTTATTGTCGTAAGCTGTAATTTATTTTATTTTATTGTATTAAATTTTAATTGTTTAACTTAAAATTATTCTGCAATGCCTGCCAGCATTCATAGTAGCGTGCATCGAGTTTCTGGCAGGTCTGTTCACCCCACTTAGTTACCGCCATGCTAAGCGACGACTCAAACATGAAGGCCTAATGAGGTAGAAGAATATGAGACTTGAGGAAACAAACTTCAAACACACACACACACACACACACACACGTACCTGTGTACCCTCAGCAATGCGTTCAGGCGTGAGTTTCGCATTTGAAGCGCCATTAAAGCATTTGTAATCAGGACCATGAGGCGTCATCATTGAATGCAACGTTGCGCCACCAGCCATAAAGCCATCCTCCTTAGCCTCATATTTGCCCAAAATCAGACCCATAAATTCGCTCATGCAATTTCCTTAAAAACAAAAACCAATAAATAATTGACATATCTGAAACTTCACACAACTTACTATGATAGTATGGCGGCCGGAAGGTGTGCTCCTGCACAGACCAACGCGGCGGAAATATGACAAAGTCGGCTATGGCTGTGCCGGCACGCAAACTGGGACAGGTGAGCACGGTGAAGATGCTGGGATCACAGTGATCGAAACTAACTGAATTGATGACCATAAATTTGGACAAATCGTATTTATAGGGCACATAATTGCCGTGCCAGGCGACGACATCGAAGACCGTATGTTGTTGCTTTGCCACAAAGAGCGCACCTTGGAACTTGCTAACGACAAAGAAATCTAAGGAAATTTATGTTATTTCCCATCGCTTTAGCTATAATTTCATTGCTTACCGTTAACATGATTAGTTGCATCGTCGAACCAAGCGACGGGCGTTTGAAAGTCACGCGGATTGGCCAAGCCATTGGCGCCAATTGGACCCAAATCGGGCAACTGAAAGTGATTGTCATACACCTCTAGTATATAACCTCTGGTTGGTCCACTGACGCCGACGGCAAAGCGTATGCCTTGTGGTATAACGCAAATCTCATTTGGCGTCACTTTGATGCGTCCCAATTCGGTTGTGATGTCCAGCACGCCCTGCTGTGGCACTAAACATGCGATAACATCAACTTAAGAGGACCATAGGTTGACAAACGACATACCAATTAAGAAATCGCCATCACTGTTGTAGAACGCCGCATTCTCCATGGACGCATTGCAGAGATACATGTGTATGGCGAGTCCGTGACGACTGCGCGCATCGCCGGCGCCGCAAATCGTATGCAAGCCCTCGACAAAGGTCACCTTATCGCCGTCTTTTGGTATGTCAAATGGTTTCCAGCGCAACTATTATCCAACAAAATGCAAATGTATCTGCTTGTGTTGATAAAAGATACAACTTACCTGATTTGGATTCGGTGGCTGCTCATTCCAATTATGACTTAAATGTGCGCTGCCTTCGTAGCGCTGAAAAGGCTCATGCACAGCGCTGGGCAGCTGCCGATAGAGCCATGTCCTTGCATTCTCGGTGCGCGGCGCCGTGAAGGCTGTGCCCGACAATTGCTCGGCATACAGACCATAGGCGCACTTTTGTGGCGAATTCTGACCTTCGGGCAATGCATTGGGGCAACGTGCATCTTCGGATGAGAAATGCGAACCAAAGCCGGTCATGTACTAAGACAGTTGGAAAACTTTATTATTAACAATAACAAAAAAAAAGCTTTGCTTTCGTTTATCTCAAAGATTTCTAAAAAAAAAACATTGTTTTTGTATCTAAAACAAACAACAAAATAAACTTGAAAAACAAGTTGCGTTAAAATATGCAATATTTTAGCTTTTATCACACAACAAGTAACTAAAATAAATATATCTCAGTGTGCTTATCACTTTTATTTTTTTGTTTATTAATATTAACTTTGCACAAGCATAAATAATAAATTAACGGCCAAGTACACCCACGCCACCAACTACCTTATAATCACTCATATTCAATTCGTTTCGTTCAAATCCGAAAAACACAAAAAAAAATTCAAAAACAACAAATGATAAGAGTTAATAAAGCGCGAACACGTATTTCAGATACAACTGAAAACGTATCGCGAACGCGTACGTCTATTTATAGGGGGCAGGTCTCCAGCAGCCACGACGCGTGCTGCTAGGACAACGAGCGAGTTAAACCAGTTTCAGGTTGTTGTTGATCTAGAAATACGATTTTGCATAAATTTGCACAAGAAATGCCGGCCAAGTTACTCCGCTAGTAAGATACGCGGCAATAACACCTGTGTCAAGCTAAACAGTTTATCTTCTCATAATTTGTTTATTGCCACTTTGTTTTTGTGTTGTTTTGCTTGACTTACAAGATACCAACGAAGAAATTTCCATAAAAAAATAAGCGCAAATTGTTGATCTTATGTAGAGAAAAACAAATCCACTGCAAGGCACTGACAAGCTAATATAAGATACACACATATGAACATGCATTTTTACGTTTGAGACAAGCCCACCCGTACAGTAATTGTCAATGAAATAGAAACAAAGTGATTTGTTTTAATTTATTGTAATCTATTATTAACTTTATTGTTTGTTTGTGTGTTTGTGGAAATTATTAGCGTATTTTCTTGAGTAAAATACTTAAAGTACTTTTAATATCATTTAAACCTACGATACGATACGATAGAATATCAAGCACAAGGACCGAAAAGCATCTGACATCTTGGCAGGTTGAAGGCGACAGCACACTTCTGGCTGTATGTATGTGTGTGTGCCACCTACTCCGGCCAAACTTGGAATTCATATACAGATTTACGAGTACAAATACAAATATTTTAGATTGATTTTTGTTTTTTTTAAATACTATGTTGCAATTAATTCAACGAAAAGATACTGGCATAGAATACTAAGTGTAAGTTCGTGTAATACTAGTTAAGGATACCGACGACGTCAATCGAAATGATACGTTGAAGTTGAGTAGAGTTGATGGTAGTTGCTGCCTTGCCATGACCATTGCCATTGCCACGGCTTGGGCTTAGTCATGTGATAAATTTAATACATCATCGCCACCGCTTGTTTTGGGTATTTTGGCCGGTGGTGGCGCTGCTAAATCAGCAATCGATGAGAATTCCATGCGTTTCTTCGGCATACCGCCGCCGCCACCTAACAATGATGGTGGCGGTGCCAATTCACCATATAAACGACTCAAGTCAACTGGCGGCGTATTCGAGGGTCGCCGATGCGATGAACTATTGCTGCCATCCGAGGGCGACGGTGAGGGTGTATTCGAGGGTACACTTGATATGGCCAAATCCACGGCACTGAAATTATACTTGCCACCAGAATTTGAAATACCACCACCACCACCAGCACCACCACCGCCGCCACCACCACCACTACTGCTGCTTGACTTGGTGGGCGTTAAACGTTCCAGCGCTGGCGAAGCTGACGATTCTCGCGTACGCGCTGAAGATGGCGTAGTTGATTTCGGCGGTTTCATCATCATGGCTGACAGAGATTCCTGTTGAATTTTAAAAAGTGCTGACGGCGACATGAACATATTATTTGCGGCCAATGTTGATTTCGAGAGCGGATCCGGTATGCCATATTTGCCATGTTGTTGCTGAAAGAAGGCCGCATAGTCTTGCATCTTTTCCTGGGCTAGTGCATTGTAATACGCAGCCGGATGCGAAAGCGGCGACGGCGCACCAGTTGAATTTGAGCCTGAGCTGCCCGATTTTGAGTTCGAGGATGGCGTCGATGTCGTTGCCGTGGCAGCGACAGAAGGTGGCGCAAATAGTGCATTAAAATCGGCTGCCGCTTTGTTCTGACGATAGAGTAACGCTTTGATCTCTGAATCTTGCTTCTCCAATTGCAGTAATTGATTCAACATGTCTGTTTGCATATCATTTTGTTTCTTTTTTGAACCACCACCACCACTACTGGCACCAACACCGCCACCAACACCTGCAGCTAAGAGTGCCGATAGTTCGTTGTGTTGTCCGCCCATGCTGTTGCCATGCTTGCCCGAAGTCATAGCTGCGCCAAATTGATTATTTGGATCGAAAAGTTTCGAATATGTTTGCAGCAGTGCAGTGTAATCCGCAGATTGCTGTTGTTGTTGCTGCTGCTGCTGCTGTTGTTGCTGCTGCTGTTGTTGTTGTTGCTGTTTCTTGGAAGTGGTTGGCGGCGTTGGTTGCGGTATGGCAGCGGCTGCTGCTGCAACAGCCATTTGCTGTTGCAAGAATACATTAAGATCGTTGTTCTGTTTGTTTTGCTGCTGCATGTAGGAATCGTAGCCGAGGAGCTTTGAGGCCTGTATCAGATTATTGTAGTCCGCACTGAGCGCAGCAGCAGCAGCGGCAGCCTGAGACGATTTTGATGATTTATTCGATGACGAATTGTTTGAGCTTGAGTTGTTGGTCGTGGGACCAGTGCCGGGCAGACCCAAACCTGCGCCTGTTAGGTAGCTGAAGTCAGGTCCAAAGCCTAAAGTGCCCAGCGTGGTTGCGCCCAGCGCTTCAGCTTGTTGCAACAACAGCGCTGCATACTCCGGCGAACGTATAAGTTCACTCATCTTAAGTGGATCATTCTTCAGTTCGTCCAATTCCTTCATTAGCTTGGTTTTGTATGAATTCGATGAAGAGCTAGATGTCGATGATGATGAGGACGAAGACGATTTCGAGGAGCGCTCCGATTTTGATTTACTGCTACTACTATTGTTTGCGGTCGGCAATGGCATATTAAAACTATTCGAATAAGCCGCCACTGCGGCTGCCACATTGGGATCACTTAGATCGGGCACCGCAGCCGTGGCAGCCGAATTTTGTTTTTGGCCACCGACCTTAGCTGCTGCAGCCGCCAGCTGATTCAGTGATGAACTGCCATAATCCTTGCGCTGATGTTGAAACAATGCTGCAATGTCGGTTTGCAAGAAATTCGGCGGCAATTGTCCGGCCAATTGCGCTAAACTGGCTGCCATTAAATCATTCGCTGTCGGCAGGCAAGCAGCCGATGGCGGCATCAACGATGCCGTTGGATCATACTTGTTCGGTGTTATGCTGGGACTGTTGCGCGCAATGTCGCTAATGCTGAACTTGCCGGGACTAGGCGCAGGCGAGTTTCGTGTGCGTGATGTATGCGAGGATGTGTCGGATTTTGCCGGTGAAGGCGAGGCACGCACTGGCACTTCAAATTTAGCTGGACTGGCCGAATTTGATGGAATGGTGATTGGGCTATCGCGCGGCGAGGCAGATGGCAATGACGATGTACTGGTGGTAGTCGGTGGTTGGCTTAGCGTTTGTGTTGCTGGCACAGCTGGCGGCAAGAGTGCTGAGTTAGCATTTAAGCCGCTGTTAATGTTGTTGCTGCTGTTATTACTATTGCTATTACCGTTGTTAATTGGCTGGCTGCCAACAACAGGCGGTACAATGCTAGGTAGCGTTGGCGTTGGTATGCTTGTTGGATTCGGTGTGGCTAGTGGCGATAACATACGAACCGGATTCATATTCAGACCAGAAGGCATACAAAGTTGTTCCTGTAGCGACATAACTTTTAATTCACGCTCCTTTTGTTCGCTTTGAGCGAGCTCTTCTTCCGTTTTACGCACTGCCTCCTCAGCAGCACTGATTGCTTTGTTTAATGTTTCGTCTTTCATTTCATTTAATTTCATATCATTCGATATTCCCGTAATCTCGTTTTTCGGCGTCTGCTCATCATTGTCAATGATCTTAATTGTTTTTGGCGGTATGAAATCATCCTCTTGTTCACAATCCAATACAGCACATATCCAATTCCATAGCGCTTTATCGCTTTGTTTCGATGGAAATTTTGGATATAAAGTATTTTTTAGCTTTTCGATGTATGTCACATCATCGCTGTAAATGTTACGAAATTTTACGGTTTCATTGCGATATTGACCATAATAATCCACGCATGATTGTATTTCGCTGCGTACATCTTCGGGTATCTCCTTGTCGGGTAGCACAGAGTATTGCATTAGCATTGGTCGACCGTATTCCATTGATTGCTTATTTTCATTCGGCGGCACAATCCAAATCGACTTCACAACCGATTCCAATGTGGGATTTTCATCATAATATGGTGCTGCAGAAGACACACACACAAGCACACAAATAAATTATGCAAATTTTCGACAAAATTAACAACTTACAAAGTATTAATGAGACACATGGCGTGTAAGTCACATCGCTTGAGCCACGCATACGTATCTGATAATCCAGTTGAGAGTCGCAGTCACGTAGCGTGGGTTCGGCCTGAAATTTTGGATGCGAGTGATACCAACCAACGAGCAGGAGCTGATCACGTGCCATACTCTTTTGGATTTCACGTTCGACATCGCCGGCTTTATCGCGATCGAAACGGGTATTCCGACATGGATACGTTTTTGTGATACATAAAGCTGTATAGGAATGAAAGTTAGTAAACTGATTCACTTTTATTACAAAAATTCATGAGCCGGACTAACTGTGCGTATTCATATCCCACGTGCCGCCCAAGTAACCGCAAACCTCACGCGTTGTCAAATGACTGTGAAAATCCGCGAGCAGCAATGCCGAGGAACTTATGGTCAAGAGAAACGGTTGCAGCTTACCAACAGCCGTAAAGGGCACAGCTTCAATAAGCATATTGGCATCACTGAAAAAAAAAAGAATACAAAAGTATTCACATAATGAGATGATCACAGCAAAAAAAATATCACCAAACTCACTGCATAACATTACGATTGGCAATGGTGTTGTGCTGATACACGGTGCGCTTCACTACCGGCAAAGGCGAATCCGACTTTTTATCCAAATCTATAATTGAATTATTATTGGTATTACAACATTCTATCCATTTGAATTTCAATAGACAAACTTACCGGCATCGCAGTCATCCGGCGTAGACTCCTTTTGCATTGCGCATTTTCGCAGCCAAGAGTTCTTGTATGCATCTAATTTTTTGCCCTTGTATTTGACTGAGGCCCAGCCGCAGCCACTCTTCTTCTCAGGATTAATGATACGCTTGCAGTGCATTGCCCATGCGCTTGGCGTTAGAAAAATGGTTTCAGTCTCGTGTGATTTGATTTTGCCGTCCGAAAGTAAATCGCCGACAAATTTCTGTCCCAAATACTCAATGGTCATCACAGATTTTCCAGGTTGCAATACATTAGCTGCCATTAGCATTTGCAGTGTCACAGTGCGTCCCGTGCCATTGAAGCCTTCGTAGTTTTCTTTTGCCTACAAATAATATAAATTCATTGTTACACTTTGCCTTTGTTAGGTCAAACGATATTTCCTCTCACGTACCTCATCGTCATTCTCGTCATCCGGCACATCGCTGTCCACATCTTTGTCACAAATACTCTCATCCAAATTTTCTGAAGCTGGAGTAGCATTTTCAATAGGTGCCTCTATAGCCGTCATTTCTGTTACTTCAGCCTCCGGCTCAGGTTCTTCCGCTGTAACCGTTGTCGTCGATGACGCTAAGTCGCGTTCCGCGTCAATTGTTGTTGACGGCTGCAAAGACGACGCCGTCTCCGCCGCCGCTTCAGATTCAACGTCATTGCAATTCTCGCTCGCTTTTTCAGTCGCCGCTTCAACTTCACCTTCTTGCATTGCACAATTTTTTAACTAACTTTTTATTTATTTCGACGTTGGTTCCCCCCAAATTAAAAACAAATTTCGCCAAAATGTATGTATTCACTCTCTCTCTTTACTTTTCTCTGTGTCCGCTCACGACCGCTGAGGTAGAGCTGGGAAACAATCGATGGCACTATCGATAGTCTTTTGTCACTATCGTTCCCGCTTTTATAAGTGTTTGCTAACTATTTTTTTTAAATGTACTAACAAAATGTACTAAATATACGAATTCGTCAATATAACTTTATGAATAATGTTAAAAGTCAACAGGCTATTATTATTAATGGTTGGTTAATGTTGGTTAATGTTTTAAATGTAAAATCATGCCAAAAAATAATGTAAAAGTAAAAGTAAGAGAAATTTTAGGGTGTTTTGGAAGCACAATTTTCGAATGCAACGCTGCGTCAAAAATGTAAGCAAACTGCTTCTTCTTCTAATACGAATTTGCCGCAAATCTAAATTGTTGGGATTTCGCAAAAATGCATGTCTCTTCTTCTTTATTTCTTTTTTAGTTGGCAGCTCACGATGTCAAGACCTGCCAACTAGTCTCGTTTAACGGACGGTTGCAACTCTTTCGGCTACTTTTTTGGTTGCATTTCAGTGTTGGCAAATTTCGTTGACAAGACCGTTGCACACCGCCAAATTTGGGTAACCCAAGTACCCGTTCAAATTTCGTTGCATTTTTAAAATGATTTAATATTTGCGGTTTTGTCCAAATTCGATTTTTAATATATTCATTATTCGTTATTTTGTGTTTTGTTTGAATCAGAGAATGCTACTAGGCATCGGAAAATATAATTCAAATAGAGTATTTTTTTCTTTTTGCCAACACTTAATGCCAGGAAATCATCGTCTATTTAGCTGCAGTCGATAGATTTCCTACATTTAATTCCTACCGATATCTAAGGGAATTATTAATTTTGCATTAAAATGGCTTATGTTTCGTACATTTACAAGTGCACTATGCTGTCTATGAATAAAAATCCCTTGTAATGTAATTTTGTATTTACCAGGGACTAAAGTGTTCCGACCTATGTGATTTGTGGTTCCTTTTTGGTTCCGAAATTCAAACTCAGTTCGGAAAATAGTTTTGAGTTTCAAGAAAAATTTTTTTTAACCAAAAAAATCACATATCATTTATATCATATTAAACAAAAATGCTTTTATACGTTTCCATTGCATCTCTGATGGTTTCAAATTGCGTAATAAACCTACTTTATTTCTGCTACAAGACTTTTACTAAAGTAACTATTTTTCCTTGGTAATGCACGTACACGTACTGTTTATTATTATCTCTGCCTGCGACCAATGTTTGACACAAAAAGACCTACTCCAAAATCGAATGTCATTGAATTTCAAATCGGAATCCTTTCATTTAGTTTGACATGCAACGAACACGACAAAGTTCATCATCCTGCAAACATGTTCATGAATATGTAAATTTCACATTAAAATGACTAATTCAATCATGACGACAAGCGATATAAAGGCTGTTGTTTATGTAGATATGCTACATGCGATTGAGCTCTCAGCCAGCAACAGGATTCTCGGAGTTGGGGTTGCGAGACAATGCTGCAAATAATAACCGATCACTGTTTGGTCGATATAGGACAACGGAAATTGGTGGTGGTTGGTCGTTGCCAAAAGCCGGCAAATAATCAAAATAAACAATAAAACCAATAACACACAAATAAGTATTGTCTCGAAACGAGCAAACATCAAACAAGCATTGAGCAAGGAGTTAAAAAAAGTTTTGTATTGGAGCAAATGGAAAACTGTGTCGTATAATTTTTCAACCAGACGAATTCATTCATTCATTCATACACAACACATACGTTGAATTGCTGGAGCACGACGAAGAACCCAACAAGATTAATAATGGTGCAGGTGACACAATCGGAAGATGACATTAAGATTACCATTGAGTTGAATCGTCTAGTGACGCGCAAGCCGGATGTTGTGCTTTTACCGTTATATTTAAAATTTAACAATCCGCCGATATTTTTCGAGCGTCATCTGGCACATGAGATCGATGAGATGTCTAGCTTTTGTCGCATTTTTAAGAATGAGGCACGCATTGTACTCGTCAAGAAACAGAAGGGCATCTGGCCAGAGCTGTTCCAAAAACTGGACAAAGATGAATTGATGAAGAAACGTCTTGAAATCGCTGATCTCATTGTGGAACGCAACAAAGAACGTGATCAGAAGGCACTCGAGCGTTACGAGTCAAAGCGTCGTGCCGAAATCGAAAAAGAGATTAAACGTGAAACGGCAATGCGCGAGCGAGTCAAACAATTTCAGGATAATGCATGCCGTGAAGCGCTTATGGTTGGCGTACGTAAGGAGACCCACGAAAAACCCAGACTAGAATCGCGTATCGGCACGGCAAGTCCACAAACGAATCAACAACAGCAAACAACAACAACAACAAGTAATAACAGCGGACGCATGGGCACGCCCGCAGTGCGTCAACCGATGGCAGCTATGAGAGGCTGCGGCAAGATTAATGTAGCCTTCTCCAACACACACAAATCTGCGACGCCAAAACGTGAATCACAAGAAGGCATAAATATGCCGTTTACTATTCAGGAAAATCGCCAAAATTCAAATGAACCAAAGAAGTCTCCATTGGAATCGCTCAATGAGTAAGGCTCTGTGGTCGGTTCATTGGCTCCCATTTTATCGCCGATTTTAATATTGCATGTAACTTTTATCATGGTTATTTTGTTAAACAATATATTCACATACATAATAATATTATAATATAAAATTCTCTTATATACAATTTACAATTTATGAAAGAACACGTACAAAAAAAGTTGATAACGATAAAATTGAACTACGAAAAAGAAAAAAATTAACTCAAATCGACAGATAGTAAATTCAAAACTTTGGATAGACATAGTACATGATTTTATTCTCTCCTCTCTCGCTCGCACTAGTAGGCCGCAATACGTTGGTTGTCGCGTCCGCTGTCGCTGTCCTCGAATGAAATCCAGCTGTTCTGCTGCAAAAACTTACGCACTTCGCCGTCGCTTGCCGCTAGGTCAATGAGGAGGTTATCGCTCTTATGCGCATGTTGCACATCGACATTGTGCTCCTTTAGTACTTTATTGTTGTTATTCTTGGAATTGTCAGTATTATCACTGTTGCCATTGGTACTGACATTGCCAGCAAGTGTGGCTTGCTTGCGCGTATGCTGAACGACCGAATCACGCCAATGCTGATAGGCATGCTCGAAACAACGAGCTACCGTCATTGTAATCTCATGTGCAATCTTTCGCTTCGGGCATTGAAATACGTGGCAGGACATCTTTTCTTGATCGGACAAAGGATCTGTTTCCGAGCCGACAAACGTAAAAGCATGATCATGCGCCGCATCCACCGAGCAATATGATATCTTATAAATGGAAAATCTCATTAGACTATCCTTAGTCGCTTCATCGAGCACTTCGATGCCATCCTGTGAGACATTGACTATGACACGTTTCTGACTTTTATTCTTACGTCCGCCTGCCTTTGAATTGGCGATCACAGTTTTAATTGCCTCCGAGACAATCTTCTCGGAACGTTTCGTTTCAATTGGTGTACAGCCCAAGTATTTAATATTATAGTTTGCAAAAAGCGACTTGTTGACATCATCATCATCATCGTCGCCAGCGTCGACCTCATTGTCAGCCAACGCACCTCTAAGATCCAATTTCAAGTTATCAACATTCTGTTGACCTTTGGTCGTGGGCTTACTCAGACCCCAATCTTCGCCATCGATAGCTTCATCCGAGGTAAATTCTAGAAAGAAAATTTATATTTTTATTATGTTCGTTTTCTGTTTTTAATCAAAGTGCGAAAAAAATGTGTTTGAAATGTGATACTTTAATAATTAAAATGCTTTTTTTTTTAGTAGTTATTTACACAAGTGTACATTTTGTTTAAATTTTTTTTTTTTTTTGTGTTTGCTTATGTGACAAGTTTGTTAATTTTTAGTTTTTTTGCAAGTTGTCATCAGCTGAAAATAATTTGCACACAACATTTGTTAATTTAATTACACTGTTTTCCAAAAAAAAAAAGTAATAAAATAAAGAGACAGCTCAATTTATAGATGCCTTTATTCTAAGCTCTGTTGCAAGCTTTCTAATGAACGTTCTCAATGAAAGAAAATGATTTAAATTCCACACATTTTTTTGTAAACGTTTAAATTTTATCCATTAATTTAAATGTTTATAATTATATGTATGCATCTAAATTAGTTTATTACGTGATCTTAGAGCAATTTCGTCTCAGATAACAATAAACCACAGAATTTCCGGTGAAAAATAACTCAAAATGAAAACAGCTAACAAATATACACTTTCTAAATGAATGAAAATAATATGTGACTGACTTACTTTTATGTTTGTAATGAGTTTTCCATTTGCGAAAAAACGCCATGTTTGTTGTTGCGATACACCTGAGTGATTATTCCACGAAATCTTTTAAACTGCGGCTTTTTTTGTTGAGAATCGTTTTGGCAATAATTGTTTTTGTTTTTTATATTATTTTGCTGACAGAATTTAAACTGCGACGCAATTAAATTGTAAACCCAAATACAAATTTTATTGAAAACAAAACAAAAATTCCGGTTTGATCGTCTGAACTGAGCTCAGCTTCATTGGTGGTTGTCGGCGATAATGATGTGTGTTGATGATGATGTCGCTCACTGTTGTGCTGTCAATGACGTCCAACGACCGTTCGTTCGATCGATTAGAATATTCAAAACAAAATTTCGCAAAAATATGCAAAAACAACACTTAAACGGTAATTTTGCGAATTGAGATAACCAACAAATTGTATTGTATTGTGGCGCCGATTGTTTAAGACGAACGCGCGTTGTATTTGTGTCAGAATTGAAATGCGAAATGAAACAAATGTATTTTTTTTATTTTGTTTTCTTTTCGTTGAGATTCAAATCGAGTCTGTCCAATGCCGTCCGGCTGACTGACTGAATGACTGTCTACAATTGTGACTGTATGGCTATATCAGTTAAACGGCAGCAACGGCAACGGCATCAGCATCCAGTAAACAGTACTCAATTGCTTCGTACCAGGCACCAGTCAACCAAGCGAGTGTGCGCAGTAAGGGCAAACTCGGGTGCGGCGGCAGATTAGCTTTGTGTCTTGGACGCACGACAACGAAATCAACGACGTCGACGAAGGCAACGATGTCAGTGGCTTTGCGTTCCTCTCTCTTTTTGCTGTTTGCACTGTTTGTTTCTCGCTCTTTATCAATTTTGTGGGTAATTTGTTAATACGTAGTAAGTAAACTGTTCACAATTGGAACCGCGACCAAAGATTAGTTTATGTATAAATATGTATGTAGATCGCTATATATACACACATATGTATGTGCATATATGTATGTATCTTTCACTAATTATAACTGTATCACGATCTATTTATGAACAAAGTGTGTATGTATTAAAAAATCGCGTAATCCGGCGCTTGCTTTGCACTTGTGCGCGCGCGTGTCTATTCACTTTGCTGGTAGATTTGCAAATGCTGCGGCTTGGACAAGTTGTAGCGGCCGTGTCGCTTCTACCAATCTCGAACGAAGTAGAAATGCGCCGCTGCGACGCTGCGATCAACAAGTGCTCGTTTCAAGGCAACTTGTTGTTGCGTTTTTGCGCTCATTAACTCAACTGAGTATGCGAATGATTTTTATTTTTTTTTTCTTTTTTTTCGCTATGCATTTTTTATGTTGTACTACCGAGCTTCCATTAGATCTACTTTTTTCTGGTTCTAACGTACACTTAACATAAATGGACAATTCCATTAAATATTTGCGTAAATTAAATGCTTATTATACAATCCATACATTCTTTTAAGTATACATAGAAGTTTTAAAATCTTCCTAAATACCAGGAAATACAATTTTCAGTATAATGATTTCATGTATGATTATTATTTTGAGGTCAGTATGTAGTGGTTAAACATTTCTTGAATGAAATAATCAGCTTAACAGATTAGTTTTGTTTTAAATCTCAAACTTTACTAAAAACCGTTAATTCCTACCTTCCATCATCAAGAAGCTAACCGAAATGTGAACTCTCACATTTAATGCCATAAGATTTTTAAAGAGAAAAAAAAAACAAAACCCATATATTGCACAACCTGTTCAACTTGATGATAGACATTTGTAGATGCAACAGCTGAACTAGAGCTATACGCTGTATGAAAAAAAACAAACGTTGATCTCTCGTTTATCATCTTCACATATAGCGGAAATAACTACGAAGTTAACTAACTTTGAACCCTTTGTCTGCAAGTTCCATTCAGTTTAGTTTGTTGTAATTCAATGTCACTATTATCAAAACTGTAAATATTCCATGCTTCTCAATTGAAAACAAAAAAGAAAAAAAATTGTTGACTTCTGCGGCTTACAAAGAGTATGATAAGAATGTAAAAACTCAGAATTAACTCGACAAAGCAAGAATTTAAAGAAATGCGCAAAATTCGACCGATAAGCTGTAAAAAAGAAAGAAACAAACAAAAAAACAGTCATGCTTCTAATAATGGACAAAGTGCAATCATTGTAGTGAACCCATACATTGGACAACATTTTTGTAGCGAATTGTGCCACTGTTGCTTTTTTATCGTACATACTTGGATATTGTCTCAATACAATAATGACTAAAGTTGGATGATGTAAGAAACTTGCTGTGTCAGTTAATCCTACTCGTGGTTGAACTCGTTTTCACGGCAATTACATACTATGTATGTATGTACTTATGTATGTATACATTTTTGGTGGCCGAAGTTGTTGCCTGCCCAATAAGGTGTCATTGTGCCAAAACAACAAAAACAGCATCTATAGGAATAATCTCGGTCAATTTGTGTTTTGTCAATTAAAAGATGATGTGTTGTTTTTGTTGTCTTGTTCACTCACTCACACAGCTTGTTGCTCACGTTATCCTCTCAGCAGTAGCTTGTAATTTTATGGATGACAAGTGTAATTTATGTTCAACCACGTGCGTCACCTTTGTTTGTCTTAATACACTGCACACTGTGCTCGAATGTAGAGCATATCAATTAATTAAAGGTGCTTGATACAATTTAAAGACCAAATGAAAAGTGACAGAATATACATATAAGTATAAGAGCGGCGCCCCACACGACAAGTGCGCCGTAGTACTTGCTTTCTTATCAATTGACTTCTAAATCTTATGCAAATTTTGAGCGTTTGTACTTTTGTTTTTGAGCAAGATTAAATAATCTTTTAGTGGGCATTTAGTCTGGCATAGACCTTCGTTTGGAATACAAGTTCGAAGCGGAAATGGCGAAAATTTCATTGAGTTTACTTAGTCTTTTGTTATACGCATCCTTTGGCATAATGGCCATTAATGCTGATAGCGACAGTGACAGTAGCAGTGACAGCGATAGTGGCAGCAACGAAACACAACAAAGTTGGCCTAAACCACAAGGTTATAACAAATACAATAATCCCGCCTATCAATATCCGGTGTATCCATATGGCGGTTATTATCCACAACTAGCACCAGCGCATTACAGCTCTTATCCATATATGAATCAACCGCCACCGCCTTATCCCTATCCATATGGTGGCTACTATGGACAACCACCACAACCTGCCGGTGTCTACCCAGCACCAATGCCTGCACAAAGGCCTTATGAGCAGCCAGGCGTAGCTCCTGCGCCCACACAAGGTACATATCAGCAGCCAGAGACAGCACCCAGTCAAGGTGTACCCGGATTTCCAGGCGCAACAAGCACTATAAACCATTCACTGAAGGTGAATAAAGAGTACAAAGAAGATGGACACCACACGAATGCTTAAACCTTCAAACAAGTGAATTTCAATTTATGATAGTGAATTATAAATCAATGACGATTGAACTATCATTACAATCTATAAAATATCGTCATAAAAAATGTTGAAAATTTTGATTTTGATTTTTTTGTTTATTCGTTTCCGTTTCGTAATACAAATTGCGTTTAATGAATTATAAATATCCTTTAGAAATCCAAAATAAAAATGAAAAGCAACAAAATTATATAAATTTTAAATATTAAAAAATAATTTTATTTAAAATTAAATAAAATATACACAACAAATATTACAGTTATTATTCAATATAATTCAAACAAAAATATCTTCAAAGCCTTTGCCAATGCACACAACGGTTCGTATAAACTTAGATGTAAACGAATTATTTCGACGTGCCTTTAAATTGTTTAAAGTTTAAGTTTATGCGTTCCATTAAAGCATAGCATAAAATACAATATCTTTTTTCATTATTTGCTTTTTCTTAACTAAATGTTTAAATTAGAAGAGTTTTCTTTTTAAATACAGCGAAAGTAAAGTGAGAAAAAAAAAGTTTAATTCCAGACGTGGATAGCAGGGCGAAGATGATTGCTCACAAATATGTACAAAAATTCGGTTAAACTACAATAACTTTAATTAGCGTAAAAAATAGTTGCATACAATTTTTGTTGCATATACTGAATGTAAGATACAAGATACAATTCTTTTATGCGCATTTTAAAATGTTAAGAGTATAATTTATATTTTTTTGTTACATTTTTTATTCATTTAGGATTAAAGTATTTAGTAGTAATTATTCAATTTTGCATTGCATATAATGCGACAATTCAAACGATCTATTTTCGTTTTTATCTTTATAGGTTTTTTAACATTGCTAATATCCAAACACCGAGTAAATGCTTATAATATTGACGTTATCAAAATGGTATTTTGCAAGTATTATAGATGCGAAGTAGTTAAATGCACTTCGTTGCGCTTCAAAAACTTGTTTTTGTTTTTTTTTTTTATCATTTTTACTAAGTTTTGTAATTTTATCATTTCGACTACTGCATGAAAGCATCTTATTATATGATTTTTCATTTTATTTATTTTATTTTGAGAGCAAACAATGTCTTTCTGTTGTCTTGAATTAACCGTCTACGTGTCTTTGATATTGTATATCGATTATATTAGTTTATTCGTTTTAACTATTTACAATGTGTGTTTGTTTTGCTTATTGATTTGCTTTTGCTTTTGATTTTGTTTGTGTTATTAGTTTTGAATATTATAAGAATAATGATTTTCGTATTGCTAATGTTTTTTTTTTCTATACCGAAAATATCATATGTAAAAGCATTATCATTCTTTGCTTACTATAACTTTTTATTTTATTTTTATACTTTAAAGCATTCATGCTGCATTACCAACGATTTGCGTTTTTCGAAGTTTGCTCATTTCGTTTTCATTTTTGTTTCTGTTTTTTTGTCTTTGCTTTGGAATTACTTTTTCTTTTTGATTTTGCTAACTTTCTCTGGTATGAGAGATATCAGGGATCAAGCGGAGGTCTCTGTCGGTTCAATCCAGCCCTCACTATCATCTTCGCTGTCCGACTCCTCAGATTCGGACAATTCGATTGCAACGCGTCGTGCCAATATAGACGCAACATCCAACAATGCCGTATTACGTTCAATTTCCTTTTGTTCCGATTTCTCAACTTTGCGTAGCGTTATACCTAATAATTTAATAAATTTCATTAAGTATACTTTTAAATTAAATCAACTTTCTTGCTTACCATCACGAATCGCCTTCATTAGATCGGTGCGCGTATCTGTGAACGGCGGCAAGGCCTTTTTCGGGCCAATAATATGCTGTGGACCACCGCCAGACAACATAATGCCACCATTGGGTTGCGTCATTTGCATGTCGCCATTGGCAAGTGGTTTTGGTAAGATTTGGTGTGGCTGCTGTTGCTGTTGATGAATGCCATTGCTCTCATCTAGCGGTGGTGGCGGCGGCGGCGGTGGTGGCGCAGCATTAGGTGGCGACATTTTTGGCGAATGCTGTAATTATAACAAATAATCAAATACACTGAAATTTTCGAAGAAATGCTAATAAAATACTTACGTGATCGGACACCGGTGGTGGTGGCGGTAAATCACTTAACGAATTCAATTGTTGTCCACCAACCAGGCTCATGCTATTGAAGCTATTAATCGTATTGTTGAGTTGCGCCATAACAAGTGCATTAGCATCCTGTACGCTATTGCTGGGCGCCAATTGCGGAGAACCAGCTCGCGACGTACTATTGGTGCGACCGAGCAGCTTGGCTGCAATATGACCACTTGCCGCACCGTTCATGCCCAGTGGCGACACCGTATTGTTCATCATGCCACCCGCATCGGGCACTGGCGGTGGCGGCGGTAAAGCATCACGACTAGTGGACATGCTACGACCACGCGTAGGCGTATTTGCATTCGATGCTGTTGGTGTGCCGCCACCACTACCATTCGATGGCGGTGCTGGCGGCGGTTGTGATGGTCGTGGCTTCGTGCGCGATGGCGTTCCAGGTGCATAAATTGGTTCCGGCGACATCGGTCCTGTTTGACCGTACAGTGACTGTGACGGATGATACAACGCATCCTCGTACATTTGCTGATGTGCTGACTGTTGCTGCTGTTGCTGATGCAATAAGCCGCCCTGTTGATATTGCTGCTGCTGTTGTATTTGTTGAATTTGCTGTTGCGTCAACGGCATACCATTTGTACCGTAAGCGTACTGAGCATTTTGTGGCGTTAGTGGCCCATAGCCACCATCAATCTGTTCCGACGGATAGCTACGTCGCAACTCAATAGAATTAGGCCGCGCCGGTCGTGCATCATATACGCCCATGCCTATAATGTTCGAAATTATGTGCAATTAGTTTATGACAACAACATTTATACATCACAAATTTAAAATGTTATTTACAATAAAATTAAAAATAAGTACCCAAAAAAATGTAAATGTACAACATAAAGAAGAATAACCAAAAAAGGTAAAAATCTTTTAACAATGCAAAATAAGCTGCAAGCAAAATAATTTAATAGATTTTTATATTTTTATTCTTCCGTACGGATCGGCAAAGCCAATTCGTTTAATTTGCCGCATTAGACATTTTTATATCTTTATTAATTTTTATTCAGTTATTTATTTCTGTTTTCCAGCGCTCCGTACAGAATACAATTTCAGTTTTGTTTACAATATAAAATCTGTACAAACATTAAAAAAAAGAAGATAGAATTTTTTTTTTTTTTATCCTTTACCAATTTTAGAAATATCATGTTCTTCACAATTACGTATTGGACATATTAACATTGAAATAAATGTCGTTGCATGAAACAATGTTGAGGTTTTGATAGATGATCGTGTGATGTTCTTGTTTGTGGACTTATAGTTAATATTCGGAAACAAAATCAAATGATTATCAGTTTGAATTAAATTAAATTAAATTAAATCAAAAACTTTGCATTATCAAAATAAATAACTTTGAATTCCAAGAATTCATGTTTATATTTTTAAAAACAAACCAAAACTTTGCTTTATCAAAATAAACTCATATTCAAAAAATTTGTCTAAGAAAGAACACATAATATGCGATAAGATTTCGAATCATTATTTTAGTATTACGACTGAGGTGAAAAAATTGCTAGGGTCAAAAAATTGGCGCCGACATAATCTTGACTTCATTCAGAATTGATTAAGAAAGTATAGAAGATAGCTTGTTGACAAACATGCAAAGATTTATAGAGTGATTTCTAAAAAAAAAAAAAAAATATACAACAAAACACAAGCTTATAATAATTGAAACTAAAAAAGAAAATTGCTGAAGAACAATTGATTTGAATAATTAACGAAAACAAATAAGTTTTCCATATTGAATAATAAACAAAGAATACTTTTTCATAAATAATGAAGCTGTTAAAGTTGTGTTGGTTGGTTGGTTGATTTATTAGACAGTGAAGAGATTTGGAAGGGATTTTATTGAGTGTTCATCTCAAGAACGTGTTTCAGAAGTTACTTATAGAAGAAAAAATTGCTTTAAAAAGTTGAAGTGTTGAGTGTGTCACAAAGACAGAGATTTATAGATTGTTTTTTTTTTTTTTAATATAGTTTTTATTATAATTATTATTTTTTTTTTTTTTTGATAGGAGAGTTTAGAGGTAGGGTTTGATTGAGCTGACCTGTAATCGCGACGGCTGTTTGTTTTGTGAGATTACTGTTATTCTCCAAATGTGAGAGCATGTTATAGGGCTTTACAGTATCTGCAAATGGAATCATCATTTATGAGCGAACGATATACGTCTAAACATTTACACATGGAGCAACAGTTACATTAGACATACAGACATACATACGTTTACACACATATACAAATAAATAAAAACGTAGAAAGAGCAACTCAATGATTATTATCGTTGGATATGTGTGTGGCATGTCATCATCATCATCATCATCGTTATATCTGAGTTCCATTCACACGTAAAGATATGTACAAACAAACGTAATAAAGTAAAACAAAAGTACAAATATATATAAAAACTAACTAAATAAAAGAACACAACAATAATCAAGAGCAATAATAATAATAACAAAGAAACTGAACTTCAATTGTTGTTATAGTTATTGTTGGTGATGAAAATGGATGAAAATATTATAGTCTATATTGTGGAATGGAAAAAGAAATGAAGGTTGTTTTGCTTGAACTTGAAGCACTTTAAAAGCCGCTCAGCTGCTGCTGTGTCTACTGCCGCTATGCTATATATTTAAATTATAAGTGACGTATGAGTGATGCGAATGTGAACGAACAATGAAACCAGCGAGTGGGTGGGCGGTAGAGCGAACGAGCGAATAAACAAACGAACAGGTAGGCAGGCAAGCAGGCGAGCGAGCGAGTGGGCGGCTGAATATGTTGTGAGAGCGATTTGAGCGAATTACTTATAATCGTTGGCAATATAGCGAATAAACGAACAAACGAACGAACGAAAAAAAAGAAAGAACGAGCCAGCGAACGAGCGTGTGAGCGGATTGTTGATAAACTCAAGTTTAAACTACTTTTAATTTGGGTTTTTTTTATATTGTTTTTTTTTTTTTTTGGTTGATGGCGATGGCGCATATAACACAAGCGTGGGCTTTATTGCTTTTGCTGTTATCGCTGCATTGCGCTTGCAATGATCACTGTCACCATTGTCGCCACATCGTACCTACTAATATTGCATCCGGAGGAGCGCTTGGATAAGCGTTGGTCTGTGCCAGCACCAGGTTGGTGGGTCGCCTGCGTGCCAGTGTACCCTGTCGAGAGCCGCTGTCGATATCTACTGTTTGGATTTCGACTAGCTGAGCTATATTTTTTGTTGTACAATACATAATAGGATAATACAGCAAACCATATCACAAAGATAAAAAAAAAAAAAGAAAATGAAACAATAGAACGGAAACAGAAATTAAGCATTTGCGCCAATGAAACCAGCGTAACCAGTGGCCGCGTCAGCGACCGCTACCACAATCGCTATCAACTTATCACTGAATTTAAATGCTTTGGATTTTGTTCAATTTATTTCCAATTGCCAGCCACTGGCTAACGCTATTGGATTATTCTTGTAATATTTTACCGTTCAACGAATCAATCAATTTTATTTTTTTATTAAATTAAAATTTATCAAGCCGCGTACCTATTTATTTATATAAAAGCTTATGTATATAATAAATGAATCACATGTATACTTACTGCCGTAATCGGGCGTCTCATTGACCACCGAATTTGGCGTCCGATAGATGACATTGTTTGGCATTAGCGTCTCACCGAGTCCGATTGCTTTTTGTCGCTGCGTCTCACGCGTATTATGCGGCGTTCGTACACGCTTTTTATGACCACGTCCGCCAGCACCACCACTACCACCATCCTGTCGCGGTCGATGTAATTTTTTGCCTTTATCGTGCATCACACGTTCCGTATCCTTGAGCATCTCCTGACGCCACAGTTCAAAGAAATAATTCGGATCAGTATAGAATTTGAGCCCATCTTTGCCATCATCACGATAGACATTCAGCTTATCCAATGGCGGTGGTTTATCGCACTGCGAATATGTTTCCAACATTGGTGCCGGCATTGTTGCGCGTGAAAATATCTGTTGATCGAATACTTTGGCCGATTTAAAAGCCTTTTTACGCGTAATATCTGTCAGTGGCACCTCCTCAACCGTGCTGTCGAGTTGTGTCACCTTAATAGCCAAACGATCGATCCGCGCCTGTAATGAATTCGCGCGATCACCAATGTTCCCCACATCGCGTGCCAATTCACCAAAAACATCCTCAGCATGTTTCGACAACGATGACAATTGTCGTATTATATTCGTAAGCGTTGTATTCGTTACCGTCTCTAATTCAACGGATTGCAACTCATCTTGTTGATACACCGAGCGTGCAACATGCACGGGTTCAATGGAACGCTTTGGCAGCGGCATAACTGAATTTGTTTGCTTTTTGTTTGTTTATTAATATATGTTTTTCTTTTTCTTTTGTTCTTATTTGTTTTCTACCTTTTTTAATTGCTTATTTGTGTACTAGCGTTGTTGTGACGTACAAGTGACGTATCGTTTTAATCGTTTGGGTGCTTGTGTGCCGGCATCAAAACTGTTGATAAAAGAAAGGAGTCTTTAAATAATTATGGTTATGATTATTACATTTTAACTTAAATTAGTCATAAAGCAGTATAAGTTTTGCACAAACAGTTGCAGCATTAAAATTTTATTTTATGATAAAATGCAAAACAATAAACTGTTACTCATAAATAATAAATCAGCTAAGTTACAATACAAAAACAAAAACTGGAAAGAAAACGAGATAATTACAAATTTAGCTGCAGAAAACACGTTTTACTTTCGTTTAAGATAAAAAAAAATACCATGGTGTGAAGAGATTACAATGGTATATTTGCACTTGCTTTCCGAGTTTGATAAAACTATAAATAATTTTTAATACATTTGAACCCTTTCCCTAGAAGACACAAAAATTATATTATTAAGTCTATATTGCGCCCTTACAGCGAATATTGAATTACATAAATTATTTGACTAATTGATTGTTTTATTGGGCGAGGTCGAATTACGAATACAAACAATATGTGACTTCAATTTAGGGTAAATTATGCACAAATACAAGAAAACCAATACAAGATTATTTGGCACCCCTTGCCAAGTCAGTCAATTGACACCTTCCGGTGGTGGACAACACGTTATATGAAATACATATTACAATAATAAACGACAGAATCAAATTGACTGAAAATTAGAACAAACACATGTAGATATCTGAGCGTGCCGGCCAAACTGACAGACCGACAATAAACCATTACGGCAAAGAGGCAAATACATACACATACACACACACACAAAATCACACAATTTACGCCTTGTCTGACTGTGTGAAAAATATAAACGAAAGACTTGCGAATGTGAAAGATGTTGGCAAAAGGTAATAAAAAATAAACAAAGTAAAACTGCGTACTAAGCGCATGAATGAGCGCCATTGCCGGTAGGAGGTGGTGGTGCTGGGTGGGTGGCTTAAGTGTGCGAATCGAGTCATTAGCGTGACGACGACGACGACGACGTCAACAACTACAACCGCAACAATGCAGTCACAAATAACTGCAACTTTGTATGATAAAAAGTGTAAAAGGGAAAATTGAAGTACAAGAGAAAAAACAATAGAGAAAGAAACAAAAAATAAAAAAAGCTTAGGATAAAAAAAGATAGGCAGGTTATCGTAGAAACCCCACAACGGAAGCTGTTTTTAGTTTGAGCTCGTTGCAGGTTGTGCGCACTGTCTAAGAAGTAGGTGGCTTGCACACAATGATGAAGATAGTGGCTGTTGGCTATGGAGCTTGCACTTTTTGCACATTAATTATTGTAACTGGTAGTAGGGGTGTACGTAATTTATGTATGCTGGGCTTGTCCACTTTTATTGCTGTTTGACACACACACACA
Organism: Phortica okadai; assembly: GCA_034638295.1. NCBI lineage: Eukaryota > Metazoa > Arthropoda > Insecta > Diptera > Drosophilidae > Phortica > Phortica okadai. The sequence goes on from CM067850.1 coordinate 6,583,518, forward strand.
CACTAAGCACACAAACACTAAACTCATTCGCAATGTTGAGTTTGGCAAAATAATTTTTCATTAAAGTTGAACGTATATTAAGTTGCACTGCATGAATTTGAATCATAAAACTTTTTGGTCATACGTACCACACCCTCGAGAAATGCAAACATATTCTGTTTAGATTTAACACACGCACGAATTTTTTATTTTCAACATTTAAAAACTATTTATTTCTTTGTCTACTTATAAGCGTCTAGGAATGATTAAACGCCACGATTTTTGCACTTTTTGTTACGTTGTTCAGCGTCGTCGTTTTTTCATCATCATCGATTCGATCATCTTGTCGCTATTGCCCCCCTTCAAAATGCGACAAATAGTTTCCACACTATGTTTTATGCCATTGCAAATAGCTTAGCGCACGGGACTTTTCGAAAACGCGTTAATAGCACTATTGTTTTAACAATTTTTGTTTTGTTTTTTATACTCAAAACGTTAAGTTTTCCATCAATTCTCGACTGCAATAAGAAAAAGGCGTGATAGTGTGGCAAAAATGAGCTCGCTCGGGTAGACAACTCTTGACAATTTTGGAAAGCCTTATCAAACTGCCAACCCGGCATTAAAACAAAACGCATGTTTAAATGGGCATGGTTTAGGAAGAACGAAAATTATTCGTTTTCTTCGCAATTTTTAAAAGTCATTCAAGTTATTTACGTCATGTTGTGAATATATTAATAATTGTAGCAGATTATTGCTCTCTAAAATGCCTAATTCAAATAAAATGTCAGATTGGTGGACTTAATACCTGGCAACTCTAAACACTTTGAAATGGTCCATGAAACTGCCAATCTGTTGCCATACTGCCCATTTTTAAAAGTTCGAAATCGTGATCAGTTTTTAAGATGCTTAGAGAAACGAAGTACATTTAAAAATACTATAATTTAAAAAAAATATTGATTGGCTACCTGTCCAACAATATTCAAGCAACAGTAAAGCCCTGTCAGTAATATCCCATTGGCAATTAATATAACTCGACAACCCTAAACGCGTCAGGCGCACAGATTCCAAGAAGTGGGCCCACTTACGACGTGACGGTAAGACATAATTTTTTATTTATTTGCATTAAATATATATTTCGTTATTTCTATACTGAAATAGATACAATAAACTAAGAAAATGGCAAGCATCGCAAATAAGGGTTCGACTCTCGTCAACAGTAAATATTACTTGAAAATACATTTTTCTTTAACCATATAACGACTAACCGTACATTATGTAATGCTTTCAATAATTCTTTTAGGGCTCATTGCTCAGGCAAGACCACAATTGGATGTGTTCCTGAAATACGCCAAGGTCGAGCTGACACCACCAACACCCGGTGACATTCCTGCAATCCGTCAAAGCATCAGCAACATCGTCAAGAGTGCCAAGTCCGGCGGCTACAAGAACCTCACAATTCGCGAAGCCTGGTTGAACACACTTGTCACTGCTGAAGTGCTGTTCTGGTTCTATGCTGGTGAAGTCATTGGCAAACGCCACCTTGTTGGCTACAAAGTCTAGACGACTTTAATCCTCTCAGCTAAATTGTCATAAATTATGCAAGTTTATAATTTGTAAGCACATTTGTGTCGCTCTCACTTAATAACAACGCTGTGTTTTGCAGCACAGCATAATACGAAAAAACTCGACCGAAAATTATTAGTCGTTAAATATGGTTTGATTTGTTAGTGAATTTATGTATGCGAACATTTGATTCCAAATAAAAACTGAATTAATTCTAGACAATTCGCAAAAGTGATTTTTATCTGCGACGTTTAGGAGTGTAAACCAACCCACACCATCAATGAAAAGCTAAGATTTCTTTAAAAGAAAACAATTTATTACATTCTTATATATAAGAAAATTTACTTAAGTAAACAATAGGATTGGTATAACATTTTTATTACAAATCCTGAGAACGCTACTACTAAAAAAACTTTTAAAAGAAAACTTTGTATTTCAACATTTTTTTTTAAAGCATTCAGAAAATTCAAAATGGAGAAATGCCCCATTTTTTATAAGTAGTAGAATTTTTTCTCCAGTGCATTATGCGGTATTTGTTTTAAATTAGTAGCTACCAAGGTAGCCAACTTCTTAGCGTATTGAACAACTGATGGGACGCGCGTAGTTCCTGACCAGTTATAATACAAATGCGCCATTTTGTACGTGAGTTGTTGCAATCTATCTGGATTGAGCTTTATGTTGCTATAAAGCACATTATATGATGTGGGTGCAACAGTACCCTGATTCACATGCTGTGAAACCAAGTAAAAATCATACCACTCCGGTAAAGTGACTACATCATCAACGACAGTGCCTGGTGGCGGATTATCGCGAACGACTTCGTGTCGGAAGAAGCGCGTATTCATTGATTTTGTGACTACAATAAAAGCAAACATTGGCTGCTGACCAACTTTCCTATATTGTTCGCCTAGCTTTTCGACAATTTCCTTTACTTCATGCTCAAAAACTTGCTTTAGTGACCCTGAACTTATACCATCACGATAAAGCACAATTTTTGCAGGTAGCGCACGATGTTCTCGTTGATATTGATGCAACGCTTTCATAATCATTATCCACAAGCTATTAGCCATTAAATCATATGCATTACATTCAATTACGGTGCTATAAAAAGAGGCATTGGTTTTTAAATCCATCGTTGCGACTAAAGCAGCATAAGCTTTTGATCGATCACTTGTACTTTTTGCAATGTCAAACCCAATTGTCATTAAGCCCGACATCGGTATTTCAATCATCCAAGGAGTATAACCCAATTTACAGTTCATTTGTATCGCTACTTTGGTGGCAATACTCATCATACCGCGATCGTTTCCCACCGTTCGGGATGTCATTACTTGCGTTGGAATCGCAAGTTCAACGCAGGCTACCTTTTTTATCGAATTGTATCTAAATATTCAAATTTATAAGTTATTTTGCTCAAATCAACAAATCATATAAAACTTCATAAATATACCTATCAGCGTTGTTGGTAGGAACTACACAGAATATCAATTGTGGATCTCTTCGGCTGCACTCTTGGATGGCCTGTACATAAGATTGGTTGCGATCATCACGAATCAATATCCTGTCAAATCAAATTATATTTTATTATTTCTAATGCATTAATAAAATGTGTGTTTCATACTCGAATGGTCGATTGTTTATCTCAAAACCCATGCTGCCCGCACATCTGTATAGAGCTTGAAGAAATCTCCTCATGCTGCGAACATTTTGCTCCGATGAAACCACAGCCCATCGCTGAAGACCACGCGAAGGCGTTATAAACATACCATTATTGCGAAATGCATTAGACCAATCTGCCCTCGGACCGGCTGATACTCTGAATGAAATTCAATAGTTAATAAAATTGTATTCTTTTTTTTTCAGTAAGGCTCACTTTTTATCTTTGAAAACAATATTTTGTTCTTTAATCACACGACCATTTATTTCAACCAAATTCTCATCCAAATTCATATTCCAATTTCTTAATACTTGAATACTTTCGGGAGTGTGTCGCAAACGTTTATTAAAAGTGTCCAATCGTTGGATTCGTTGTGGCGGACCCATGCGTGTAACGTTGGACATCGAACGCATAAGACTGTAATATGAAAACGAAGCAGACATCAAGAAATGATTTTCTCATTTTAAAATTCATGTATTATCAAAACTATTTACTTATTATTGCAGCGCATCTGATCCGTTAGACCGGTGGCACGACACAATTCAGGAATAAGAGTAACAGTTTCATTAGCTTTCATGCCCTGAGCCTTATCCTTACACTTAGAAATTAACAATGGTTGATTCGGATCACGAATGCGTATATTATATTTCTATAAAAATAATGATAAAATAATTTTAGTTAAAACTTTCAATTGTTTACTAACTTTTGTGAGATGACATTACCCTATAATAGTACTCCAAAAAACTTGTTTGTTTGCCTTTGCATTCAAATGTTGACTGAGGAGTCATAGTAAAGTTCACCTCATTAATTCTGTATGTTTTGTTATTGTAATCCGTAAGTACAATCCAGCCAATAACAGTACGTTGAAATTCTTCTTTATAATCGCCCGAACCTCGGGATAATGACTTCAGAACATCATAAACCGTCTCGGTACGCATTACTTTATGAGTTATTTCGCTGCAAAGCAAAATATCTTGTTCATGTTTACGTATTGATGTCTCATAGCCTGGCCATAGTTGCAAAAGAAACTCTCGCATATCAATCTAAAAACATCTACTCATGAACAATGTTTCTTGTAAATTCTTAACTTTTGTATTTTTACCTTTGCACGAGGATCAAAGAAATTACGTCCAACGAGTTCAAGCTTTAGACCTTCCATGGCACGGCGCATAATTAAATTTAAAACTTGAAGTGATTGGGGGTCAGTCATTTCGATTTTACCAACGGCCTTTATAGTGATGGTAAAATCTTCACCCGCTTTTGATTTGCATTGGAGAACGGTTTTAGTTTGTTGTAATTTTGAGGCAGAAAATATCTGCTTGCCATCAAACAGATAACCATTAGAAAACAATTGACTATGTTGCGATAAAATACCACCCCGAAGTCGTCGATTTTCAACATCTGGTTCAAAATCTACATGATAATGATAAATGCTCCATTGTGGTTTTGTGAGTAGACGAAAATAGTTTGCTTTCAGTTTAATCAATTCGCCTTCGACACCTTTCTTTGTTGCTTGGTCAACATTTGTTCTTGTTGTAATAATCTCATAACGGTTGCGTGTTTTGTCACCACGTCCTGGCCCTGCACCTTCACCACCACTGCGACCACCAACTCCACCGCGAACGCCACCATTATCACCACCACTGCGAATGCCACCATTATCACCACCACTGCGACTGCCACCATTATCACCACCTCCGTGTCTGCCGGAAGCAGATGTAGACGGTCGTTCCGATACATTGGAGAGTGCACTACCCGAGTCAGTGCGAAGCTTTTTGGGTCCCTGCGCAAGTAAATTAATAAAAAAAAAAAATTTATTTTTCGATTGACTTCTACATGTGAGTCCTAGGAGTGGTCTAACTTCGTTTTCAACTAACAAAACTCTTTTTATTTTTAAGACAAATTTGCTAAATCCATCAAATCCAAAAATCATTGACCTAATGGGCCAAATAGAAACACACAAAAATTGTGTGATTTTGTAAGAGTATATTCGCTTCGGTTAGGCCGAATAAAGCAGCCTAAATAGCTTGCTTTAAAAAAAAAAAAATCGTAAGAAAAAAATATTCCGTCACTTGGCGATAAGAATTTGTTTATAATGCACAAAAATAAAATCTCATGTTACAAATTTCAAGAATCTTGAAAAAAAATGTTCTAATTCGTACTCGAAGACAATAAGTTATTACATCTCAAGTCTACAAAACTGCAAGAAATGTTAAAGCATAAATACATACACTCTATAAACAAAAACAAGAGTCATTTCATACAATTAATTTTTTTTTCAATTCATATTAAATAACAAAGTGGTGAATCGGAAACATAATAATAAAGGCGAAGAAGGGTCGGTCACAAAAGTAAGATTTTGTTAATATTATAATTAATACTTAGTATTGTTGACTTTAACAAAATACAAATGGGTTTTTCTTAAATCACCACACCGTGAAATATTATTATAACTTTGCTATAAGAAACCCTACAAAAAATACCATTAAACTTGGAGTAGGGTATGACCACAAGAGCCTACCGTCCGAATTTGCCATTGCTGAGGTCAGACATGGCAATTTATTGCCTTTGTCGTCCTGATCAAGATTACATATATTTTTTGTTCTGAAACAAACTTAATATTACTCTAATACACCGAGTGTGCACGGTAAAATCGACGAGACGGTTAACGCTAGGACTTTCAAACTTTGTGGCTCTTTTTTGACATTGACATTATCGGACCACTGGAACTAGTATCCCATACAAAGAAAAGAAAAATAATGAATAAAATTGATCGAAGGCTGATCTCGAAATTAAGTTTTTTAAACACCCAGTCTGTTTATACACATATTAGTGCCACCAAGGACCTACCCTTAGAACCCTATTAATTAATTATTGACCCGTAATTTGACAGGCATGACAACTGTTGATAAAAAAAAATAGCCGTGGAACCGCTCACTTAAATCTAAAATCAAGAATTTTCAAATCTTCAAAGCTCAAAAAGCTACAACGAAAATTGGGATGTCCGCTAGAAGAAAATGAAACACTAGAAGAATCGCAAAATTTATCAATTCACCGACAAAGTCCAAATTAGCTCTTAAGTGTCGCTTTCAAATCTTTATAACTAGCCCCCAGAATCCTTGATCTATATTTACTTAGATATACAAAATAATCCCCTTATTGCTTTCTTGTTTTTGCCTATTGCATTGTTCTTTTCGATTTCTATATTTCGTTTCACATTTTCCCAAGTCGTACCTTCTTCAAATTCCATAACACAACTTGTGAACAAACACACACACTCACTAAGAAATCAAATATAACTTTTTCAAAATACTCGGTCTACTCGAAATCACTGATAAAACAAGAACACTCTTGTCGATTTCTGGAAATAAGTTGGAAACTATACATACATACACATACTCATGTATATATATGCATATTTACCGGCTCGGCTGTTTTGTTTTTGTTTACCACGTACATAGTTTCCTTCTCCAGAGGTATCAGGGGAACGAGCGCTGTAAGGACGACGACGTCCACGGTTTTCATCATCCGCCATTTCTGCCGATTCGAATTATTTTTGTTTATATTTCAAGATTTTAACACAGCTTCAAGATTTCAAAACTCATGAAAACAGTAAATGCCGGCTTTTTACTTTGTTATTGCGCACTCCTAATCAAAGCGAACGCCTCAACCAACGGAACTTCAAACGCAACCTCCCTCTACAAAACCTAAACCTCAAATGAGACGATGAGGGGCAGAGGTGGTTCAATTAGTTGAGAAACTCAAACGGGCCATTTGACACAAAATTGTCGGCAGAAGTGGAAGAAGCAGGAAAATATTGCAGGCGGCTCCACCGCACATACGCTTATTCAATACCCCTGTGCCGTTTCACGAAAAATGACACGAATCCACTCTCGCTCTCAAATGAGAAGAATTTCGAGAGCCGAAAAGCCCAATACATTTGATCCTCTCTTTCGAGGAAAAGAAAGCCGACCCGAGGCTCTCTCGCCACAACGTTCAACGGCTATATTTTTAAAAATTGACTTTTTACAATTTTTTATATACAATATTATAAAATATATTTAGTCAAAAATTAAAAATTGTTGTTGACAAATATTTATTGGTTGCAATAAAATTGAGAGTGCAGCAAGTACAGTACAGTATAGTCATTTGTTGATTGTATGAATTCGAGCTAACTGTAAAAATATGGCACCAAATAAAAAACTCAATTTTGCAACTATGTGTGTGAGTGCTTACACATACTCATGAGCAATGCTCATTATATACAATACACTGAAAATTTTTTAATATATAAAATTTTTTAGCCTTCAAAAAATTACTCATCACGACCATATCGCTTGCTTACTGCAAGACTGTCATAACTCGAAAAATGCGATTTTTGAGTTAATTATGCAGAAATGATCATTAACTAAAGCTTTATATTGTGTCAAAGTTTCATGTTTCTATTGTTAATAGTTTCTGAGTTATGCAATTTTTAGTTTTTCATTCTTTATGGAAGTAAGTGCAACTTGAAAACTTTAAACGCGTTTTTCTCGAAACGGCAAATTTTGAGTTATGCCGGTCTTGCAGTAAGCAAGCGATATGTCAACCATATAATCTTCGGTATTTTGCAATCCCCTTTCGTGAGGACTTTTGTAAATGTGTTTTTTCTTTTTTTTTTATAAAAAACCCAATTTAAAATGTTAAATGAAAAGGATTTTCTTTTTATAGTCTTGCAAAAAGAGTATATTATCTTTGTCATGAAGTTTACAACGCAGAAAAGGATACATTTCCGACTATATAAAGTTTATACATATATTCTTGATCGACGAGACGAGTTTATATAGCCATGTCCGTGTGTCTGTTGCGATGCGAACTCCTCCTAGAGTTTTAAAGTTAGTCAAAAATTATAATGAAGAAAATTTTCTTTTCCTTGCACGCAGTTTGTATGGAAGATCAGCGTGATCGGATCACTATAGCATATAGTTGCCATAGGAACGACCGATCAAAAACAATTTTTTTGCTCAATAAACGCTTTGATTTTAAAGCTATCGCCTTAATTTTTTGCACAAGAGATTCAAAGGAATCTGTAAAAAGGGCGTGGCACCGCCCATATAGAGAAAAACTTACAAATGATCATTTTCAAACATTTACATAGTATATTCAATTATGTTAAAGATAAAAGAGTTTTTTTTCAAGCGCACTTTGCGGTGGCTGAGACAGATTGGTAGCTACGAGAGTGGCCAACTTTTTGGCATATTGGCAAACGGCAGGTACACGAGTTGTACCCGACCAATTATAATAAAGATGCGTCATTTTAAATGTTATCAATTGTAATTGATCAGGTGTTAACTTAATAGTACTAAAAATTACATTATAACTAGTTGGCGAGACAGCGCCTTGTCGTACACACTGTGAAACCAAGTAAAAATCATAGCGCTCTGGCAGAGTGATAACATCATCAACAACTGTGCCCGCTTTTGGATTTCCACCACTAAGAAATAGTCGGGTGTTAATTGATTTTGAGACTACAATGTAGGCAATCATTGGTTGTTGATCAACATTTGCACGTTTGTACTCTATTTCAAGTTTCTCTACAATATCTTTGACTTCATGCTCATATACATGCTTTAAAAGACCTTGACCGACGCCATCCCGATAAAAGATTATTCGATTCGGTAGTTTATTATCGTGTTCACGTTTATACTGACGCAATGCTTTTGCCATCATCGTCCATAGGCTTTTTCCAAGAGCATCTTGTCCATTGCATTCGGCTACGGTGCTATAAAATGTCGAATTACACTTCAAGTCCATTGTGGCAACTAAAGCACCAAATGCTTTTGACCGATTACGTGGGCATTTGACTATATCAAAGCCGATTGTCATTAGGCCAGATAGTGGTATATCAATCATCCATGGAGTATACCCTAGTTTACAATTCATTTGGATGGCTACCTTGGTGGCAATGCTCATTAAACTCTTTTTAGTTGCTGACTTAACAGTTATTACTTGCGTTGGTATTGCACGTTCGAGACAACTTTTCTTTTTAATCGAAGAGTATCTAAAATAAAAATAAAACAATTATTTCAGTAAATATATTAACGACAACCAATATAAAATAATATCTAACCTCTCCACATTTGTATTCGGCACTAGACAAAGAATTAATTGCGGATCCATGCGACAACATTCCTCCATTGCCTGCACATAGGTGTGATTACGATCATCGTATATCATGAACCTATAAAAGGAGCCAGTCAGTCAATAATATCCAAGATACTGTTAACACTTTTTCGTTACTCGCGCGGTCGACTTATTCTCATCTTCATGCTGCTGGCCGAACGAATCAAAACATCTACAAAATTACGCAATTCTCGCATATTCCGATTTGTGGCAATAACAGACCACCGCTCCAAGCCGCGTGATGGCGTAGTGTACATACCGTGGTGACGAAACTGTGTTGTCCAGTCAGCGTTTTCTCCCGCAGAGGCCCTTAATAATTAGAAAACATTACTAGAAGAGTTAGTTAGTTGACAAAATTGGATTTGATTACCTGCTGTGCTCACGGAAAACAATACGCTGTGGTTCTAGCTCTCGGCCATCAACTACAACAAGTTTTTTATCCAAAGTCAAATGCCAATCTTCTAGAACTTTTACACTTTCAGGTATGCTTTGCAGACGTCGGTTGAAAGATTGTAAGCGTTCAATACGTCGGTCCGGAATCATACGTGTTTGATCAGCCATGGTACTCATTAACCTTAATGTAGAACAATTTTATGTGTACAAAATAATTTTTAGCATATAACTTACTGAAAATTATTACGCAAACTTTCTGTAATACCGGTAGTACGGCATAGTTCTGGTATAAGAATAATTATATCATTATTTTGTACTCCCACATCAGTATCCCTGGCTTTGGAGATCAGTAGCGGTTGTTTGAAATCCCTTATTCGAATATTGTACCGCTTTGAAAATAAAAAAGAGTATTCATAAATAAAAAACAAGAAACAAGAGGCAATTAATCACCTGTTGATAGTAGTCGACAAAACTAATATCGTTGCCTTTGAATTGAAAAGATTGTGTAGGCGAATGAGCAAAATCCACATCATTGATACGATATGTCTTATTGTTGTAATCCGTTAATACAATACACCCTAGAATCTGTCTTCGAAATTCCTCTTGATAATCTCTTGCTCTATCACGACAGCGAATGAGCACGTCATAAACCGTTTCAGTGTGCATAACTTTATGCACGAGATCAGCACAAAGCAATATATCCTTTTCATGCTGACGAATTGAAGTCACATAACCTGGCCAGAGCTGTAGCCGGAAGTCATGTATATTTATCTTTAAGTAAAATTTTATGAGTAAGACAGAAAAATGTAATGTGGAGTTTTGAATTCTATGATAACATACTCTGGCGAAAGGATCAAAGTAATTTCGACCGACAAGTTGTAGTTTTAGTCCTTCCATGGCTCGTCGCAACACCAAATTAAGTACTTGCACAGACTGCCACTCAGTCATTGCTAAAATACCAATGTATTTGATAGACAGCTCGTATTTGGTATCATCTCGCGATGTGACATTCAACATAGTTTGATCACTCTCAAATTTGGTTGTTGTAAAAAGTCTTGTGCCATCGTATAGATAACCACCAATAGCAGCACGATGTTGTGACAGCAAACCACATCGCAAACGCCGGGATCCGATTTCAGGATTAAAGCTGACAACATATTGAAATAGTTGCCAAGTGGGTTTTGTCAGCAGGCGGTAGTAGTTCGTCTGTAGCGTGACGCGTTTACCAGAAGTACCCTTTTTTGTTTGAATGTGTGTCGGACGTGTTTGAAGTATTTCATATCTTTCGGCTTGGCTTTGCCGTTCTGATGCTGTTGATTCTAATTCTGGTTCAGACTTGGGTTCCACTAAGGACATCAATGCTGCTCGCGATGTTGACGCTTGTGGTTCCGATTCAGGTAACAGATCCGTTTCTTTCTTAATATGTTTTACTAACTTTTAAATTAAAGCAACTTTGATTATTTTGCTTAGTGGAAATTGTCAATCCAAAATTTTTACCGGCTCTTCTTCTAAAATAAGCTGTTCTTCTCTTTGTCTGCGCAACGAAGTGGATTCAGTTGGAGGCGACCGACGTTCTCGAGAAGGTCGTCGACGACCACGACTCTGATCTTCAGACATTACAAGACAATATTACAAACAAAAACATAAATAAATTATTTGCTTCTTCTTCACTCTCAATGTAAACAAAACACACAGTGTACAGAGTTGCCAAATACATATGTATGTAGATTCACTTGCAGCTAAAAGATAATAAATTCATGCAAGAATTCCAGAAGTCAGTGCAAGGGCGAAGCCAGGTTTTCAGTAAGGGGGGTCCAATATCGAATTGCCATGTGTTTTTTATAAACTAAAATGATTTCAAGTATTCAAAGTATGGAAGGTGTGGTGAAGAGGGCGAAAATTCCTCCTAGCTACGCCCTTGTGTCAGTGCAGTTAATAATATCGACCGAGTGCAGATAGGCAACTCTATTTGCAATGTTTATGGAGTGGGTGCATTTCTCTATCTGTGCTCCAACAAAAACTTCTGCTTAAACTATTTTAATAAATTAAGTTAAAATAATCGAAACGACAAAGCTTAACAATGGCAATGCGTGATCTGGCATACTTTGAAAGTTGTTTGCGTGATCTAAAAAGTTTTGCTGCATTTGATAGAGTCTCACATAAACCACAGCGTTTGCCCAATGGGATACATAAACTCACATACAAAAACAAGAAGCAACATTTAGCAAGACGCCGACGCTTCAACCCGTTAATAGACCTGAATGAAACAAAGTTTCGTTTAAAATATCGTTTTTCAAAGGAAAATCTACGCCGAATCATTGAAATTGTACGCGATGACTTGGAAATTGACCACAATCAGCAAACAAAAAACAAACAGGTGCCAGTGGACTTGCAGATAATGGCCGCTTTAAGATTCTGGGGTGGCAGTGAGGTAACGCAGTGTTCATTTCGTTAAACCATATTTTAATAGTAAACTCTGTACAGCATCCTGAAATTACTGCTATGGTACATGGAATTTCATTTCGAACATTGAACAAAATTTGCAGGCGAGTCGCATCGGCATTGGCATCAAAAGCATCACGTTACATACGCATGCCGGCGACTCTGTCTGAAAAAGAAATGGTTTTACGGTCTTTCCAAGATTTGGCCAACATGCCTCAAGTCATTGGTGCCGTTGTATATGGAAGTGTTAAACATCAAACAAAGCAGATGCAATATGAGGAGCATTTAGGTGTCAGTACATCTGACCCTGAAGATTATATACACCTGCAGATAGTTTGCGATGCCACTCATAAAATACATGATCTAGATTTGCGACATTCGGATGAGATAAACTCCATATCAGAAATCTTCATGCAGTCTCGAATTAAAGAACGTTTTGAACAAAACGAATTTCGTGGTCGTCTCTTACTTGGTAGCGAACCTCTAACTTGTACACATTTCCTTTTTACGCCTGTAAAATGCCCGAAACGTGAGTCGGAGGATCTTTACAACCGTATGCATAAAGCAACTTATGCGCCAGCAATTAATTGCATCAGTTTATGGCGCAGACGTTTTGGTGTATTGGGCAATGTTATTTGTAGTTCTTTTGGCAGTGCCAAACAGACTATAACGGCTCTGGCATTGTTACACAATATGGCAGTGGAGTGGAATGATAAAAGTTTGGGTTCGTTTATATGACAGGTTTTGGTTCCCTGTGACTTTAAAAATAATTAATCGTGATTTCAGGCTTAGATAATAATGGCATTAACGACAATGAAAGTGTGCTCATGAACCTATTCGAATATACTATGGACCAACCATCGGGAGACGAACGAACCAGGCGAGATTTTATTAGGAGTAATTTTTAATATGAATAAAAAAAACATTATTACTTTATTAACACATTTAATTTTCAATCTTTACGAATGTAAAATTAAATATAACCTTAAATAAAATAAAGAACATTTCTTAGTTTGAATTTACCGTATGCAAGACTGGGTTGTCATATCACTGACAATTTTACCACCACATGCGCATACTCACATCTATGTACACATATGTATGTGTTTACCTCGCACGTGTGAGGTAGAAAAAATAAATTCAGTAAACAGTTGACACGCTTGTGGAAGGAAAATTTATTTGCATTTTATTTGCTGTGATTGAGTCTTATCAAAATTTGTAAAACAACGTTATAATTCTCTTCAGGTGTTAATAAAAAAGAATATTCAGCTTTTACAAAATTTTCGTGATTTCTTCACAATAGTTTTCAATTATTATTATTTGTTAGTGATCTGTACGAAAATATCCTAACGTAAGTAATAATTATTTAAATATTATTGTATAGTTGCATTGATTTGAAGAAATAAACTTGGCTGAAAAAAGCTGAATTTGCAAGATATAACGATTTTAATTTTTCATAATTTTATTTTTTCTGTTTTACTTAATTTTTTATGTTCAATGTCATTGTCGCATTTTGTGGCGTCTCGTTCGCTTCGTCTCGCTTGTGTTGTATAGCAAGGATATACCGATGTGCCAGTGACCCAATTTAGTTGTCAGCTATTGAGATACAGCACATAGCCAGTACACAGTTGTTAACCACCCACTAGATACCACCAATCGCTTTCATTTCCATTCCCAAGCATCAACTGAGGTAAAAGCAAGCACCAGCAACAACACCAACGCGTTTGAGATTTGAGAGGTCACGACTGTTTTGAGTATGTAAGTACTTGTGTATCCATATTGTCCTGATTAATTTCGTATTAATCACTGCACTTTGGCACGGAATTTTTTGATAATCATCGCTTGACATGCTTTGCATCTCGTTTGCAAGACTCATCAACATTGTCATTTGTACAAATTTACATAGTTTTCTAGGTGTTTCTTTTTTTTTATTTTTTTAACATCGATTTTTATTTCATTGGTAAAATATATATGTGTAAATATACATATATTTTTTAAATTCTTAAAGTGAATAATTTAAACTCGCATAATTCACAGCATTCACACATAAAATCGGATGCTTTGTAGCTTTATTCAAAGTGCAAATTTGTCTACTTATGCTATGTTATCAAACATTATTGTTTGGCCAAAATGCATTCTTCAAATATAAACTACCACAGTCACAGCAGCAATAACGATAATAACAACCAAAGCAAACCAGGCCAACATGCCTTTGCACAAAATGGCATTTATCAGCGTAACGACTCCATCAAACCGTATAATTCGTACTGGACGCAAGTGCAACCAGTGATGAGAAATTCTTTAGGAAGGGAAGATGTTAGCAAATCGTATTTTCAAGGACCCAGCTATCAAACTGCCTCAAATGCTGCTTCTGATTCAGCACAATTTTGTAATACGTTCCTTCAACCGTATGCACAGACGAACGAAGTTGGTGAGCCACATGATAGATATTCAAGCAAGACACAGCGATCACAGCTTGCCAACGCTTATTATACACATATGCAACAACAACAAGCACTTAAAACACGACACACTCCCAAAGGATCGCCAAATCACATGCCTGACGTGCACAATTTAAGCGTAGCGCACGTTCAACCTGTTAAACACGAACGCAGCCCAAGGCACGACCATCATCATAAACAGCATCAAAAGGAGTTAGCGCGTACCAGCATGCAGCATCAACAACGTCAACAACAGCCACATCAACAATCAGGCGAACCCACTTGGGATTGTATCTTGTAAATGTTTATTGCTTGCTTAATTTTGTTTGGTTATTTATTGACCGGCAACTAAGTCATTGGCAGGTCAAAGTTTGCTTCTATGATTGAACTAACGAATGTGACGCTTTGAAAAGAATTGAAACCGGCAGAAGGTCAGCTCGCTCATAAGGCAAATATTGACTGGCCAAGAGACAGTTTTGTCACACACACCTACACCGACACATTGGTTAGATAAACAACAACAATAAAAACATTACAGTTGGCACTAAGTTGAGCTACAAAGGAAAACACCACAAAATTTTTCTATTCACAGCCATTTAACAAACACACACATAACATTAACACACACAAAACTTTATATAATTGTTGAAATAATCACCTTTTTATTTAAAATATTAATATTTGACTTTCCACCAACAGATCCGACCGTTCATCAAATAATTTCTCAACAGAACAACATTATCAACACTATTATTCCTATATTTATAACAAAAGTCCAACAAATAAGCCAAAGCACACACCTCGTCGTCTACCAATGAATATTCCGACAAAATTGAATGTCGATCATAATGATGTGGCTTTAGGTGAATTCGTTTGTACACCAGTTTCAACTGGAGGCGACTTTGCAACTACTAGTCGGAAGAAGACGCACGTGCTGAAGGAACAACTCTCGAATAATAATGTACTAAATGGTTTTGATAATGGCGAATGGAGTCGTGATTATGCTGAAGATAAATTAATGAATTTATACGATGATGAGTATGATATAAGAGCAGAATCAGGGAATCAGACTAAAACGAATATCGACTTGCATAGAAGTAAACGACAATATCGTACTCATGCTGACATACCGGAGCCAATTTCTCCAGTGCATGTTGTCGAGGGCGGCGACGCGTCAATGGTAAACAATAACAACTTACCAAAACCTCAAACACCAAAGTTAGCAATACCGCGATTACCATTGACGCCGAAACGTGTTAAAGGTAAAACAATAACATTTTGATATCACGACTTTGTAATAACTTATTAATGTGTTGAAACTAATGCAGGTGGTGCAACGCTACGTAAAGTGGTGCCCAGTGTTCACCGTGTTTTGTTGTACAACAATCAAAGTCCGCGAATGGCCCGTAAGCCACGGAACAAAACGACTGAGAATGACCACCGTAGCACAGAGGTTTTGGTTTTAAAGCCACCAGAAGTCAAAACTTCAGAAGAGAAGACCTCAATTGGTTTTGAACGAGATGATGAATACGATGAGGATGACGATTTAGACAATGGTAAACTGAAAAAAATTTCAAAAGCTTTATACATTTGAGTAATCAATTTCGTTAATTTCATAGTATCGAATTTTAATGAGAGTGATGAGTCGAGTATTGGCTCAGACGGTGAAGATGGCTATCGTGCATATGCATATAAACTGACGCATTCCGTCGATCGAATGACAACAACACAATCGTTTTTGTCATCTCCATCATCGGAAGCGAGTATAAAGGCACCGGAATCATTGCTTGTACCCAGTCTTTTTCCTAATGTGCCGCCATACCTATCATTCTCTTCGAATACTCAAAAAGGCCCAAACGTGCCACCGGAATTGCACCGTATACTTAAGTGGCGCGTTACCAATATAATGCCAAAAGTAGTGCGACTTGTATTGGCCAACAGCGGTATGCGTTTGCTGAAAAGTGAGTATCGCACAACAATATATGCCAAATGCATAGAGTAGTGATCATTTTGAAACCATTACTGAAACAGAAACTAATGACTGGATGGGCGTTTGGGGTAAACATTTGAAATCACCATGTTTTAAAACGGTGCGTGCATATCAAAAGATCAATCATTTGCCCGGTTCTTTTCGTATTGGACGCAAAGATTCTTGTTGGAAGAATCTACAAAAACAAATGAGTCGACATAGCAAACGTGAGTTTGGTTTTATGCCGAGGTGAGCAAACAATGTAAATTAATTTTTGAATACAAATACTCATTCTTTGAAATTTTCTTTACGTAGAACTTATATTATACCGCATGATTTGTGTGTGTTACGTAAGCATTGGCCAAAGTATGCACAACGCAATACTAAGTGGATTATTAAACCGCCGGCAAGTGCACGCGGTGCTGGCATACGCGTGGTTAATCGTTGGGCACAAATTCCAAAACGCAGGCCGTTAATTGTGCAAAAGTATGTAAACAAAGCCAAATATCAAAATAATTAGTTGACCTTTCTCATTGAATACTAATTACCTTTAGGTATATTGAACGACCGCTTCTAATAAATGGCAGTAAATTTGATCTACGTTTGTATGTGCTCGTGACTTCAATGAATCCATTGCGTGTTTATATGTATCATAATGGTTTAGCGCGTTTTGCATCTGGTAATATCATATATTTATAAATCATTTTAAGCCCATTTATATTTATATATTAATTTTTATCATTTAGTTAAGTACAGTGCCAAGCCGGACACGCTTAATGATCGCTGCATGCATTTGACCAACTACAGCATCAATAAATTTTCATCAAACTACTCTAAAAATGAAGATGTGAATGCCTGTCATGGGCACAAATGGACAATTAAATCGCTTTGGACTTATTTGGCTAATCGTGGCGTACGTACTGATTATCTATGGGAGGCGTTGCGTAGCCTTGTTGTGCGTACAATTCTCGCTGGCGAGAATTCAATGAATCATATGATTAAGATGAATGTTGAATCGAAATATAGTGTGTTTGAATTATTTGGTTTTGATGTAATCTTGGATGCAGATCTAGTACCTTGGCTATTGGAGGTGAATATATCACCAAGTTTACACTCGGAGTTGCCGCTCGATGCGCATGTCAAAGCGCCACTCGTGCAAGGCGTGTTGAACACCGCATTGTACAATGTAAGACTTTGCTTTATTTTTATTGGTTTCGAAATACATATTGACATTAATATTTCTTTACCATTTCAGGTGCCACCGAAGCTAACACAAGAGAAACAAAAGGAACTGGCTGCTGAGTTCATGTTGCCGCCAGGCTCGCCATTCTGCTACGACAAGCGCATGTACATAAATTATCTATCGCGCGAAGAGAAAGTCAAACACAATGCGTTTTGTCGCAAATCTTTAGAGGATCGTGATGAAGTATGTGCCATATACACTTAACAAACTTTAATATATGAAAACAATCTAATGTATTCTTTTCCTGCAGTATCTTAATGGCATCCTTAATAAACTAACACCCGATGATGTACGCACGCTTGTCATAGCCGAAGATGAACTGGCGCGGTGTGCTCCACTCGAACGCATCTTTCCAACTGATCAAACTCATAAGTATCTCAAATATACCGATACACCGCGCTACTACAATCGTCTGTTGGATGCATGGGAGACACGTTATGCGCACAATCGTTCCGAAGGCATTGCATTGCTAAGTCAATACTGCAAGGATAAATATCATTTACAGGTGCCAGCACCACCGGCTAAGAAGGTAAGTCTCAATATTGCCACAAACAAAAAACTCACACATTATAAAACACTTAAATGACAAATGTGAAAAAATCTTAAGTCTTGATAAACAAAAAATAGCTTAAGAGTTTAAAGTTAAGTGCAGGTCAAACTTAAAATACGAATTTTTAATACTTTTATTGAACTTTGAGGGTTTTTGGCGTGCAATTCAGTCATTCTATTGGCGATGTCGTTCTTTGCATTATCGTAAGTCGTTTCTGATTAACCGCTACGTAGTAACAATACAAAAAAAAAAAACAATAAAGCGCATTTAAGTCGATTAACTGGTTGGTTGATTGATTCATTTTGTATTTAGCGTTTCAAGTTAAAAATTAAATAAAATTTATATGACATAGGTAAACAACAAAAAAAAAATCGATAAATTGTAAAACGGTTTGCAGCAATTTAATTATTATATCTTAAAAAAACTAAGTTAAAAAAATCGTAAAAAATAATGCTTTGATTAGGTTATTGTAATGTTCTTTCTAGATCTGTGTGTGTCTGTATAAGTTGGGGTTCTGTATTACAACAATTACTTATAGGATTTGAACTTAGCAGTAAGCGAATATAACGTAACATTTTGTAGTAAACTAAAAATAAAAACAAAATTATTTTTTTATTTACTTTTTTAATAATTGGCAAAATGGTTTTATTTTGTATATTTGTTTATTTAGTAATTTCAAACACTATAAACTGTTATTCTATGCTACACTACTACTATACTCTCTCTATCTCAAACAAAAATTTCTTTCTCATGTATTAATTTTTTTTTCTCTTAACTCTTAAAAAAATCGCCGTATTTATGGTTTCTTTATATTGATTTCACTTTATACTTCGGATCGTTTTTTTTTTTCTGATTAATTTTGCTTCGATTCGTTTCGTTACGAATCCTCTACACACAATTCACGATTTTGTTTAGTAGTATATTGAAGGTGACTACCATACAACATACTCTTTACACTTGCCAACAGAACAAGATATTGTTTCGCCGCCAGGTGGGTGAAGAAGAATTTTTATATTAACTCGATTTCACTTATGTCCTTTGCTATTATATATTACTATTAACAATTGCTACTATTCATAGTATTAGCTTCAGTCAACTTAATTGTTTAAAACAAAAATCAAAAATGCTGTGTTACTCATGAGGCTTTATGCAAATAACAATTTCACATTACAATTATTAAATGTCAAAAATAATTTTATCATTGATTTCAAGTTTGATCATGGCGCCTTCTTTCCTTGAAATAGTGCCATACAAAGTGGTTGTTTGTAAAGCTTTTCATTTGATTCATAAGCTGATTTGTCAATTCTAAATATATTTACATTTTGTCTAGCACAGATTCACGCTGTATTTTGTTTAGCTAGAGATTTTTTACAAATCGAATTAGTGTTTTTATCATAAAAACCTTTTATTGATTTGTAGTACAACAACATATAGTATTGAAAGGCGACGAATTCTACACTAACACTGAACATTTAAATTATTTGTTATTTTTATTTTTAATCTATATTAATAAAACTAAATAAGGTAACATAAAATTCAGATTTAAAATTTGCTTAGTTAAACTGAAAAACGTTAAATAGTATAAAAAATATTTTACAAATCCTAAGAATTTCGACATAGTTAAAGTGAACACATCTCAAATTCTTCTATTATGGCTTTTTGCAGTATTAATATATCTTTTTCTTTTAACAAATCTTAAGAAATTCAAATCATTCCCTTCCCTTAAGGATTTTCAATAATTTTTTTTGTTTTCGCCGCTCTCATAATGCTTAATTAGTTCGATTGATCATTAGATAACGTCTCTGTTTAATTTGTTTTTGAACACTATTATTTTGTTTAGTCTTTATAACTAATAAAAAAAACATTTGTATGTTGATATATATGTGTGTATATAATACTTTTGCAGGATTACTTCATCAAGTTTATGAGATGGATTTTAAAATCATAATTGCTGCCATCGTATTCGTAATGGTTACATCATTGGCACTCAGTGCGCTTTCTTTAATTTTAATTCAATCGATGAAATAATACGTAAAAAACATCATCAGCAACAACAAATGCGTTCTTTTTGTGTATATGTATGTGTACGCGCGTATGTGTCTGTCACTGTGTGTGTTTTCACAAATACACACGTATATTTTTCTAGACTGATTTATTTAAAATATATATATTTATTAAACGAGAAAAAAAACAAACAAAAATTATGATGTAAATTGAACGCTTGAGTTAGGATTTTTTATAAGTAAAAAGTAAAAATAAGAACAAACTCGTATACGAAACTAAATGCACGCATTATCTGTCATACTTTATATTGATTAACATTTTTTTTAGACTCGAAGTTTGATTTTAAATGTTTTCTTAAATTATTTTTGAAAAATTATATCTAATAACTCAATAATTTATCTTTCGTAATATAAATCTTAGGAACATTCTGGTTTCTGAGCTAGATTTTCAATTAAAAAATTATTTTCTCATAATTATGTTGTTTGAGAATATCTCGAACACGAAGCCAGATATCAAAAATTTTTATTTATTAACAAATTAATTTTACTTTAACATTGTTAATTAATACGAATTACATTGGAAATCAGAATTGTTCCAAAAACTAAACCTCTTCATTTTTTTTTAAAAGAAGGAAGCAACTTAGCAAAAAAAAAAATTGCGAAATTTAATCCGAAAGATTTTGAATCGTTAAATCCAGGAAATCAAACAGAAAACGTTCAAATCATTTATTTCATTTTTAAAACTGTTTACCTAAAGCAAATATAGTTAACCGTAATACATATAATTAACAGATATAATCAAAATCTCTATAATTAAAATATAAGAAATATTTTGAATCGTTACCGAAATGGAATATGTAAGTTTCCGTTTGATTTCCTGTTCATTATTGTTTAACCCCGAAAGATTTTTTTATTAGGTTATTTGAAGTAAAATCAATCTGGTTTTATTATTTTGAATTGTTGAACTCATCGTAAATCCCATGTTTATGTACTTAAAAATTATGCTATTTACTGTGATAATTAAGAATTGACATAAAAAGCAAAAAAAAAAAAAAATATATTAATAAAATTGAATGAAATTTTAGTGACATTTGAAAAAAAATTATTCATTAATTAAGTATTACTGATGAATTGGCTAGTTATTAAAAGACACAAGAATTTTATTGCAATTTGAAAAATTTTATGATTGGTAGAACCAAAACCATACACCAAATATATATGAATTTGTTACTTATAATCTGAACTAAAAAAAATTAAAACCATACAATTGTGATTCTTAGAATTTACTTACTTTAATTAGAACTCAAAAATCGTGTTGAAATTTTTAATAAATAATGTTAAACAACCATTTTGTTTTATGAAAAAGACTGTTAGGAACTTATATAGTATTGAAAAAAATATATAATTACATATATTAATCGAATACCCTTATAAATAAAGTAATATTTAAACGACTTGAAAGCGGCGTGTAAGTAATTTGAAGATTTTAATATATTAATTCAAATCTTGCATGCGATTCACGCTTTAAATCTTCTTCCAAAGGTTAATAGACAAAAGTAGTTTAATTTTTATTAATTATAAACTGAAAAAATAAGAGCATTGATTTGAAATTAGTTCAATAGATTTTTTATACCAAAAACATATAAAAATTATGCGCGATCCATTGTTCCAATAGCGGTTGTTTTTGCTTTTCCAAGTCCTCTTTTTAGCATTATTGATTTACTGGTTTTAAAATTTGTTTTAGTTTTAGTTTTTTCTAGATAGATTAATTTTTTTTTTTTATTTTACTTAGAGTTCAATTAATTTTATTTTCTTTTTTCTTTTTTTTTATGGTTCTCTACTTGCTTACGTAACGTCTCAACTATACACGCATACTACTGTATACATTTAAACACCAACCAACAACATACATTACGTTACGTACTTCTTCTTTTATCTTCGCTGTTTCGTTGTTATTGTTGTCGTTGTTGTTGTTACCTCTCACATTGATACAACTAATACAGATTATTAAATTCAGGCCTCGAACGTTAGTGGTGACGAGACCAAACGCTCTAACAACATCCACATTGCATTGGAAACAAAACTGGACGAGCCAAAAGGCTTCGAAAAGAATATGTATCAAATATAAGTCACAAAATCAAAAAACAACAACTGCCAACGATGAAGTCGTCGCCTGCCGTAGGATGAAACAACAACCTGAAGAAAACTCAACCAATGAATCAACGGATTCGGAATTGACCGAAACGGATGATAATGTTGGTATGTTGAAATTTTTTATAAATCTACATACAGCACACTCAAAATAAAATTGTGTCGAAATTCGATTACAGTTTCATGCCAGCAGCGAGTCAATTCAATTATATTGCTTGATTTTATTTGACCTTCATATGCTTTGGTACCGTTCTGCTGCAACTGCTTTTATTTGTCGTTGCAGTTAATGCATTCCACTACCTGGTCTATCATTAAATGTCAATTAGCGTTGTCCTTATCTTAAACTGTTTTTTTTTTTAAGGATATTGAAGAGTGAATTGCTGTGTTTGAATTTTTCTTTAATGAGTCTGTCACTGATGAGTCGGTCACTGTTGCTGCTGACCCATGCTGTGAAGCAATTTCTCTTCAAGCGTGCACTTCCATAAAATTTGAGTTAATGACGGTTTTCTTAGTAACAAGACTCAGTATAACCGAGCAGACAACAAAAACTTGGTCCATTGATGCCAAAACGTCTTTTTTTTAAAACAAATTTGTCGTCATTTGGTAGTAAATTCATTGATTGAAATATGCTCTTTACCTGCGATCTCACTCATAGTGAACATCTTTTATTAATGCTCTAGACTGCTGTAACATTGAGCAATTTACCTTATGTGTTGTTTTAAACATTTATAATCTAATGTATTGCTAACAATTCTTTATATCCTGTTTTTATTTCCAGATTAAAAATATTGTCTTGTTATAACAAAAAAACGCATATATTGTTGGCCATTCACGCCAAAGCATTTATATTTTGTAAAAAATGAAAAAAAAAAATATATATATATACATATGTATTTTAAAATGTTTTGGATAGCTTTTATTTTTCTTTATTTTTACACAGTGGGTGTGTTCATATACATAATATGTAAATATAAACTTTTTATTTATACAATAAAGAACTTCATATAATTGAATGGAAAATGTAGAGAGACAGGGATTACTCTTTTCGGTTATCCTATATTTATATAGAAAAGTTATATTTCGATATTTATAATTTTCCTTTTACATTGATGTCATACATTCAAATTAAGAATACAAAAGCATAATTCATTGTATTAAACATATTTCAAAAATAATTATAAAAATTAATAGCCAATTTTTAAAAACTCAACAATTCAATTCATATTCATATCAATGGCTTTGGATTTTTTGTTCCCCTTAACATGGAATAGTTCAAAATTTATGGATGAAAAGATTGTAGATGTCATATTATTTCAATGTAATTAAAGACAATTTTGTCAAAAAGTAAAAGTTTATGTAAGTCATGTAGCCTAATTAAAGGAAATATAGTTGGTTTTCTAAGCCAGCCGCCGGAGCACGATTAACATTTTCAGCAATAAGGAATGCCAATTTGTGCGCGTACTGACAAACAGCCGGGACACGGCAAGTGCCCGAATAGTTGTAATACATGTGCGTCATCTTATAGGCTAACATTTGCAAACGATCGGCGCCAAGTCCCATACTATCGTGTATAACATTATAATTTGTTGGCGAAACTGTACCTTGATGTACACTCTGCGACACAAGAAAGAAATCAAAGCGCTCCGGCAATGTTATAATGTCGTCCACGACAGTGCCAGGCTTTGGATTGCGTTTATTAACAAAATAACGTGTGTTTATACGTTTTGCTACAACAATAAAGGCCAAACGGCAACCATTTTCCTGACCGGCACTACGATAAATTTCATCAAGTTTGTTTTTGAGGAATTGAACCTCAGTATTGACAACTTGAAATAGTTGGCCATCGCCAACGCCATCACGGAAGAACAAAATACGTTCGGGTAGTGCGCCATGATTGTTTCGATAGGCCTTAAGTGCAAATGTCATATTCATAGCCATCTCATTGGATAGCTCTTGACCCTTTAAGTGTTCAGTTACTGATGAAAAGTATTTTCCCGAGCGTCTTAGATCCATGGTTGCGACCAGCGCACCATATGATTTGTTTTTATTTTTCGATGAGTGACAGACATCAAAGCCAACCGTCATCAAACCATTCACCGGCAACTCGACCATCCATGGTGAACCCATCAACTTGGCATTCAATTGTATAACAACCTTGGTTGCAATTGACATAAGGCCAGCGGCCCGGTCAGCACGTGGTGCTATGGTTTTAATAGTAACTACTTGAGAAGGCACCGGACGGTCAACACATGTGCGCTTTTTAATGCAGCTATACCTAAAATTTTAAAAGAAATAAATCGGATTTTTTTAAATATATATATTTTTTTTAAGTATTCTACATACTTTTCTTCATTGGGCGCCACGAGTACCACCATAATAATCTGCGGATCTTTTGAAGCCGCATTATCAATCGCCTGTGAATATGAACCATTTCTGTCATCGGGTATTTCATCACTAAGAAAAAAAACAAAATCAAAAAATGATTTCAGTTAATGACAAATTTTTTTAAAAAGTGGAAGGCAACTTACTAGCGAGGTTCTGAGATATGCATACTCATGCTTCTAGCTGCTCGAATACACATCTGAACAAATGCTTGAGCTTCACGTACGAAACGGCGTGGCGTTATAACATACCAGCGTTTTATATCAACGTGACTAAACATAGGAGTGTCACGGAACTGATTTGTCCAATCGGCGCGATCATCACAAGTATAACGCCTTCCATTTCCAAGCACAATTCTTTCGTTTGGTAAAACACGTGCTGGTATTTCAACTAAATTTGAATCCAGTTTCATATCCCAAGAATCAAGCACATCGACCGACTGCTTAGATGATAGCAAACGGCGATTGAAGACACGCAAACGTTCAATGCGCCGATCTGGCGTTAGACGCGTATGCTCACTCATGGCTCTCATCAATCTATGTACAAACGAATTGTTTAATGGATATTTGCACTAATGTAATTAGAAAATCTTAAATTATATTTAGCTTACTTGAAATTTGTACGCATGGCATCAGTCATACCAGTGGCACGCGACAACTCCGGTACGAGCATTATCAACTGATCTATGCCGCCGCGTATATTTTTCTCTGTTGGTCGAGATACCAACAAGGGCTGTTTAAAGTCGCGTATCTTAATATTGTAACGCTGAATATAATTAAAAATAGAAACACTTTACTATTACAATTCAACGAAATGACTAAAGTTAACAGAATTACCTTTTTATAATAGTCGACATAAGATACTTCGCCCTCTTTCGTTGCGAATTTTGAAAGTGGTGTTGAGTTAAAGTCGACATCGTCAACGCGGTATGTTTTGTTATTATAATCCGTTAAAACAATCATACCTAAAAGTGTAAAATACTTGTCATTGTACCCTTGCTAATTTTTTTTTTTGTAAAACTTACCAGTAACCTCTTTTTTATAAGCAGCCATGCCATCTGTATTATCGCGGTAACAATCTGACAAAATAGTGTAGAGGCTATCGGTTCTCATAACCTTGTGTGCTATTTCTGTACATAAAAGTATGTCCTGTTCATGCTGTCTGATTGATGTTTGGTAACCTGGCCAGATCTCCATGCGATAATTATCCAAGTTTATCTAAACAATGGCAGGCATAACAGTTTTATTTATAATCAAAACAAGTAATTACAATAGCTCACCTTCGCAAGAGGATCAAAAAAATTTCGCGACACCAACTGCAAGTTCAAGCCCTCCATGGCGCGTCGTAAAATTAAATTAAGAACTTGAAATTGCTGACTATCAGCAGATTCAACGCAACCAACATACTTAATGCGAATTTGTATTATTTCACCGTTACGATTTTTCGTTATTAATTCAAGAACATCCGTAGCGCCGGACTGAGTTATAAACTTCTTGGTGCAAAACAATACAGTGCCGTCAAATATATAACCACCAAGTATGTTTTTGTGCTCAGACAGGTAACCACGTCGTAAACGTGCATTATCGACTTCAGGTGAAAAATCAACGCGATATTGATAAATGGTCCACTGGGGCTTCTTGAGTACCCGGAAATAATTGGTCTGAACGGTAATCCTTAAGCCTGTTGATCCGGTTTTAGAGGACAGACCTGTCGGCCGTGAATGCACAACATCGGAGATGACACGTTTGCCGCGAACAGTGCCACGACTGTCGCCGGCTGTGAGACCACCCTGAGCTTCGCCAGGCGTATCGAATCCATATTCAGTTACAGCTCGTCCACCCACCATTGGGACTGGTGGTCTTGACAACATCTCTTGATGGCCCTGTAATCCACCACCCACAACGGAGGACAATTTGGGTAAATCAGCACGTGGCTGCATTGCACCTCGTGACGAGACCGACGGCGGCAAACTGCATGGTTGAATGCCGCTGGCTGTTGAAGTTGACGACTTCGATCCCTGCCCTTGTCCTTGTCCCTGTTTATGTATTGAAAGGCAAACATTAAATTAAAATTATTTGTTTATCTATCGTTTTATATGCTTTGTTTATATGAATATGATGACTGTTTTTTTCACTCAAACATGAAATCTCGAAATTTGAGAAGTCAAAAAAAAAAACTCAGAATTGTGGAAAAAAAAATAAATTGAGAGAAAAAAAAAAAAAAAAACGGAGCAATGTGTGCACATGCATATGCTTGTTACCAAACCCAAGCCGATGAAAAAGAAAAAAAAAAAAACAAACTACCGTTACAATATATTTTTCCCCCCTTCGTTGATAAACAGTATCCCGATCATTCTACTGAATATAAGTTAACAAAGTACAAACTAAAGCAATAATAAACATTTTGAAGTGCGCGTGCTTACCAGTTGTGAGGGATTTTGTCCACCACGACGTCCGTCTCTTAATTGGGAGTTGGCGCGACCACGACCGCGTGATTTTCCACTCAATGGAGGACCTTGTTGGTTGCTCATTTTTGTTTTTCGCAAATACCGTTACGACAAATTCTACGCGAATACGGAACGCCCAAAAATAAATTAAACCAGCGAGAGCAACGGTTGACGATCGAATGAAAAAAGAATTCACGAAAAATATGCGACGACAATTTTCGATGCACACGACAATTTTCGATGCACAGTGTGTCCGAATTTAAATTTATTGGTTTTGTTGGATATATGTACATACACATGTATGTAAATACAAGGACGTCGAATAACTACGTGAAATGAAATTAGTAGGGAGGTACCATATTCAATATACAAGCTTTTGCCTATTTTTGAGATGCAATAATGGGCTAATGGAGTTTCATTGCAAGTTTGCGCAAACTTAGTGAGTAAGCAAGTCTTGCCAAAAATAGTGATTCCGACCCAAAGTGCATCGAAGAATAAACGATGGTGACAAGGCTTAAAAGAAGAAATGTGCTTGTATTGTTGTCAAGTCGAGAACCCGGTCGGCTCTTTAAGCTTCGCGCCATGCTTTGTATGCCATTTTCAAAATTAACTGTGAAATAAGGTAATTACAATTGAACTGATTTATGTGACACTATTATTTTAAGCAAACATACGTCAGTCAATCTCCAGCCCACACACCTAACATTCTGCTAAAAACTGATTCTATGAAACAGTTGGGTTATTTTATAAACTGAACTAACGTATGCATACTAACAGGTCGTTCGAACATACGCTACTCTACTGCGAAATCTCGGCGTACCATTCTGATAACTTACTGTAGGTATTTTTTGAGAGGCACTTGTTTCAAAATGTGACGCAGTTGCTTCTAAAAACGGGAAGAAGAAGAAAATGATTAATTGCCAAAATCTTAAAATATGCTGGCTGAATGTCGCTCGTGCAGTTGGGTTAGGTCAATGTAGATGACTCCCCCAAGAGTCCGGGTGAAATTGCCGGATTGTTTCGGCTAACAAATGTTAAACCAGTTAGCAGCTTCATAATTTTTTAATTGGCAGCCCTGTGTGTTCGAAATTGTTTTTAAAAACGACAACTACAGTGGCTTCTAGTTAAATGGAACACGTATTTTTAACTTTATATAAATGTACCTTTGTTTTTTAAAAGCAACATTGCTGATTGTTGTGCTGTCTTAAATTTCATTTCTAATTCAAACAGGAAATTGGAAAATGTGGATTCGCGCATCAACGATGCATGTGGACCAAATGGTATCGGACCTTAAGCTTGTCTTTTATTATTGTCAAAATAGACAGCAAATTAAGCGAACTAACTACAAAGCCCTTGATAACTCGCTTCGATATGAATTTGAACTTAAAAGAAACTACTATCGAATTCGATAAAATTTCAAAATTGTTAATAATAAATAATATTGTACATAGAAAGACGGACATTGCTGATCAAGAATATGTACTCTTAGCATAGAACGAAATGCCTCTTTTCGATGTGTTACAAACTTTAGGACAAAGTTATAGAATCATTCATCCCAATATTTGCGGTATTCACGCATTCGTAAAAGCGCAATCTATTTTAACTTATTCTGAATTCAGTTGCCTAGAATGCAAATTAGTTACCCCAACATAGTGCACTAAAAACTTGTTATCTCAAATGTAATTTCATGTTAATCGATTTAAATTAAAAAATAAAATCGGTTTTAAGAGGTAACTTATCTCCGGCACACTATAATTCACTGCACAAGATAATAAATTTGTATATTTTACGTTCTTTTATCATTGAAAAATGTTTCCTGATCAACATTTTATTAATTTAAAAAACACGAATTACAAATCTAGATTTCTTGCTTCACGACGGTTGTCTTCTCCGACACGTACAAACCGTCCAAGAATTTACGGATATCCTTGTTTTTGACAGTAGTTGACTGTTGGATCAGCGCAGCTGAACCTGAGACGGCTTCAATGTCATTACCCTCGACAATAAGTTCGTCCTTTTGCGCGGTCGAATTGACAACGGTGACGCCAGGGGCCATTTGGACGCGACGAATGTATTTTTCGCCCAAGAAGTTACGGATCTCGATGACGGTATTGTTCTCAGATGTAACGCAGTTAATGGGGAAATGGGCATATACAGCACGCATTTTGTACTGGAAGCCAAAAGTGACACCTGTAATAAATGTTTTTTAATTAGTTTTCTGACAGTTTTCAAGCTTATTTGAGATGATTACAAACCCTTAATCAAGTTCTCAATGTGGCTGCAGACAGTGCGGACGGCGGCCAATTCTTTTTTGGTACCGAACCATTTCTCTACCTTCAAGGTACGCTTGTCGGCCATGTACATGTCGAGGGCCAAGTGCTTGAAGCTGCGCTTCAGCGTACCGCGGGGGCCGGTGATTGTGACGACGCGCGCCTTCACCGACGCCTTAATATCCTTAGGGATCTTAACGCACTGATTAGAGTTGATCGTTCGCATGTTGACACTACAAAAACAAACAAACAGTTTTATTTCAATCAATGCTAAATATTAAAAATATAAAACTGCTGGAACAAAATGCTGAACCGGCAACAAGTTTCTCACAATGCGACTTGCTGCTAAGAAGCAATGAAGTTATTTCATTTATATATAACATAAACAATTTTCTTTGACAGCTCAACTAATTTTAGTCAACTGAATTTTCTTGCAGTTCAACATTTTTCCGGTAAATATGAATTTGAACAACACATGCGACAATTAAATAGTCGTTTAACATTCATTTTAGCATATATAAATCATTTGTTGTCGCGATGCATTGAAATTCTTTTTTTTTATTAAAATTAACACAAACTTACACACTTCAGACCGACCGGAAAGAGGCTGATACGAGAAAGGAAATTTTTGACATTTCTTTAGACCGGTCATGCCAGATGTACATTTTTTCGTAGGGAAATTTTCAATAGTTGGTAAGTGCAAAATGTCCCGAAAATTAGTGCTGCCAGATTATTCGAATGTCAGACCACTGACAATTTTCTGCAATTTGCAAGAGAACATAGACAAAGCTCAAGTCTATTGAGTGTTATTTGAAAAATGTCACATAATGGAATAATGCTTGATATATTTTGTCTTCTTTTTGAAGTCCCAACTCACTATTGATTGCAAAATTTATAACATTACATGTTTATAAAAACCAGTGTCTGACAATTACAGTCGGCTAATGAGCGACATCGTGTTCGAATCGTCTGGCCCGCCGTTTGAGAAACAGCGACAGCGGATGTTTGTTATTTGAGATTAGTTTATTTATACTAAAGTTGCATTGGTTTGGAGTCGAAAATGACAACAGATCCAGACTCTTATTTTACGGACTACGAGAATCTTGAGGTAACTGTGGAAGGCAGTCAAATAATAGCAGCCAGTTTTCTTACTTGCCATTCAACAGGTTCACGAGTTGATGCTGAAAGACCGTCCCCGTCAGGAAGCATACTACAATGCGATTAAACGGAATCCAGCACTCTTTAAAGGAAAAGTCGTGTTGGACGTGGGCGCTGGAACCGGCATACTTTCAGCATTTTGTGCCAAGGCAGGTGCAAGCCTTGTTTATGCTGTCGAAGCATCAAATTTGGCAAAAATTGCATTGAGCATGATCGAGGAAAATGAACTCACGTCGATTGTTAAGGTTATACACTCGAAAATCGAAGACTTCTCCCTCCCAGCTTCCGCGGCAAAAGTAGACATAATTGTGTCTGAATGGATGGGCTTTTATTTATTGCACGAAGGCATGCTTGATTCAGTGCTATATGCCAGAGATAATTTCCTTAAACCAGACGGTTTAATGTTTCCTTGCGAAGCCGTGATTTATGTAGCGCCATGCTCTGTACCCTCGCGGTATGATTATTGGCAAGATGTAGATGGCATACAAATGAATCGTTTTGCAGAAAAATTGCGAGAACAGAAATCCACAAAGCCGGAAATTATACAAATAAACAAAAACGATTTGCTACATGAAGGTGTCATCTTTCATTGGATGAATTTATCGGAGGTAACTTTGCCCGAATTAGATGAAATTAATTTTAAGGAAGTGTTGGCCACACAAGTTGCTGGCAAGCATCAAGGCTTTTGCATTTGGTTTGAGTGTAAATTTCCCGGAGATGATGTTGATGTTGTGCTCTCAACATCACCGGCAGCTGCTGAGACACATTGGAAACAATGCATTGTTGTGTTGCCGGCCGATGCATGCGAGGATTTAGAAGAAAAGTCACCTGTTGCATTTCAAATAACTATGAAACGTCATGCGAACGATCAACGTAAGTACAATTTAGAAGTTGAGCTGCTCGATCCAAACGTTGAAGAACATCCGGTGCCATGTCCTTGCCACATGACTAAATGCATATTGACAGAGGCTCATTTGCGGGCAATGGACACCTCTTAGTTCGGTAAATGTACTTAAATTGCAATTTACACATTTTGTTGTTTATTATTATTACAATTTAATTACAATTTATATTTTTTCAATTGGGCTCTGTTACGATAAAAATTTGAATAAACAAGATAATGTGACATGTGAAACCATTCCGCAAAGCTATAAACTTAAAAATTAATAATAAAAAGAGAACACAATTAAAAATACAAATGTGCTATAACAAAATCAATTTGGAATTAAACTAAGCTAAAAGACGTTGTAATCGACACTGCAATTCTTTGAGCGATATTTGTAGATTGTCTGTGTCCGCCTTCTGGTAACAAATGTTTAAACAAACTGTGACTATGTCCTGCGCTTTGCCCACAATTCGGCATCTGTTTTGCATAAACAAAGGCTTTATAATTAAAACAAATGATATGTAGATTATAACTTACTTGGAGCGATACCAAATTGATTGCGCGTTATTGGCCAAAAGGGTAACGAGACAAACAGCAGACTGTATCAGATGCCACTCATTGCCCTCTTTTGCCCAAACGCGTTCGTTCATAGAAATCATTCTGAAGAAGCAGAAAACAAATCTCATTAAAAACAAATAAATAAAGAATAAACGATAATTGTCTACCTTGAGTAATACTCCATAATAAGCTCGATATCCAGATTCATGCCCAGCAGCTTCTCAGGCACAGTTCCCTCGGGTAAACGTAACTGGCAAGCCTTAATCTCTAATTCGCGTATAAGGAAGGCAAATGGAAAGCAGTGACCCGACTCGCCAAATTCGCTCACCAGCGTTTCGATTTTTGTAAAGAGACGTGTGCTGCGCTCATACGACGAACCCGGACCATCGACGGCCTTGTTTATGATATTTCCCCAAACGGACTCAATCAGTAGCGGATCGTTATGATGTGAGCAGTTTAGAATTAGTAATTGACATTCCCACAGATTAAAGGGTTCCGCAAAGTTCTCATACAGCTGAGTAATATCATATAATGTGCTATTCAATTCATTCACAGCCTTCGAGGCTTCATGATTGGTGCGTGCAAGTTCAGACATATCGTTCAGTACGGATTTCTGCACATGAGCAATGTCCAACTGAGGATACAATATAAAATAATATCGTTTTTAATCTTATAATAAAAAATTTACAATTTTTTAAATTACCTTATCCTCCAGTTCTTTTAAGAAAATACCATTACCAATGGAAGAACCGACACTTTCATTGCGCATACACATAACTGCCCTTATCAAGTATTCTATGCGTTTATCCAATTTAATATCGGCGCTATGCTTTACAGCTAAGTTATCAAGTAAGTGCGCCGCTTGTGAATGATGATCATTCTTTTCATAGTATCTCCACAGCAAATCAACAAGATTGAGATTTTCATGTCCACGACTGGCATTTCGGCGCAGAAACTCACCTAAACTGGGTTCAACTACGTTCAGCAGCTCTGATAACATTCCATGAGCCACCAACCATTCATAAACCGTCACATGCAGAAGCGGGTCTTTCATGTGCAGTGCAAGACCAACGATTCTCATGATTAGTGCATTCTGATTCTGTTCGCCACGATGAATTGGTTCGGATTGCAAGAAATCGACACGTGTCTGCTCATGTTGGCACTGATTATTACAAATAGATTGATAAACATGATCCAGCATGAAGCGAACTTCTTTATAACATGCCATTCTAAAAGCAAACACAAAAGTTACATAAATTATTCCAAACCATAGAACACGACAAAAAAAAACTTACCGCGTTGCAAAGCCCGCATAACCCTCACGGTCTTCCGGTGGTTCATTGTTAGTGTAATAATGTATGCCCAACTCTTCGGGATCGCTTTTAGAGGCACATGTGGCTGCCAGTTCAACTACACCCTCAAAGAAATCTGCATTTGTGAACTGTTGACAAATGCTGTGCAATGGCAACGTTGGTGCCGCGTCTTTGCACATCTGCAGCGCAATGTGTAATTTTTGTGTACGATCCGACTCAGAATTGGTTGTTTTGGCACTCATAAGAATTTCTGTCGCCTTGTATGAGACGGCATCTTCATGACGATATAAATTGGGACACACTTCACGTAATTTTGACGATATATCGCTGACGCTTGCATTATCCCTGAGGTAGCTATTTATGAGTGTGATTATAAGAGAGGCACACACTTCTGAACGTGTCAGAGTAAGATCCCGGAAGGTACAATTTTTTAACAAAAGCTGTTGTTCGCTAGTTAGTTGATTAGCCAAAACTTGAAATTGATGATCGCAGAGAATCTGCCACAATGAGATAACTTCACAAGCGTGCTCTGAAAACATAAGCGCACATAACGCTTATTAACGTCTATTAAAATTTTAAGCACAAAAAACTCACTGATAAAATGATTTAAAGCAGTTAGTGAACGTTTCTCTTCTGCATGCGCTTGTTCTGTGGCATTTCGTTGTTCATTTACTGACAAATTGTTGTTTGACATCATGATTGTATTGTAGCCATTCGTGCGACCGGTTGGATTATCAAAATTGTTTCGCAAAGTAGCTGTGAAAGATATGAAGTACATACATATATTTAGTGGCGAACATATTTTATTTTTTTATAACTTACAGGAGAGATCATGCACTGAATGCGTGTCCAAAAATGTGCGCAAGGAACATAAGTCGCTTAATAAAAGTTTGCAGTCTTCGTTATTCAGATTAGGACATAAAGCATCATTGACGCATTGCAGTTTCCATATTGGTCGCATCATGCGTGCAACGTAAACATAGAGTCCGTCATGTTTGGCAGAGTAAACTAAGTTGCCGTTTTCGGAGGGTACTACAAAGCTGGGCACGAAGTTTGATGGCTGTTGACCAGCTGAAACTAATGAATCAACGGTTACATATAATTTGTATAATGTTCACAACTTTATACACTTACTTGGACTAAGAGGATATTGTGTTTGTTGCATCGTTACATTTTGCATCATTGTGCGATTCATTATTGGACTGCCGCCACCGCTTGGTGGATTGGGCATTGGAGTTGACATATACATTTGTGGACTGTTTGGTATATTTGCATTTGCTGTTATATTTCGATTGTACGGGAACTGCGTTGTATTAGCATTCATTTGGAGGGAAAAGCAAGGCTCACCGCCGTACAGCATAAACGCTTGTACTGCCCAAGTGGCTACTTCACTACCCCGATATTCATCGGATGTTGCGATTAACAAACAAATAACACAAGCTTCACGATCTGTTTGCGCCTGGAAGAAAGCTTTAATAGCTTCATGATGTGGGCCATTGCATGCGATTAAAAGTTGGTGTAACAAATCAACCGGCTTAAGAAGTGCCATGATGTGTGTGCCCTGATTTGTAAGCATCGCCACTTTCCGTGGTGTACGTGCATTATACAGTAAAGAACTTGTTCTGCCTTTCGACCGATCACGTACTTCGGCTATACTCCATACAATGCCATCAAGAGGTTCCATAGCTGACGATTCTACTAGGTAGGCAAAATTTTGAAATGGAGTAGAACTAACGGACCATAAAAGGTCTTGATCCTGCTGTGGTGTAGTAGCCATCAGAAGTGTGCCTTCTCGATAGTAAGCCGCATGCACTAACTTTGGTTTGTGTGTTGTGGTATTTGGCGTAAAACCAGGCGGTATGCGTACATGCAGCAAGTAAAATCCGCAATGTCTTTCATTGTCAACTGACTGATGCGTCTGTGGTGGTGTTTGTTGGCCATACAACGGTTGTGTTGGAACTTGATGTTGTTGTTGATGTTGTGGTTGGGGTGAAACCACTTGAATTGGCTGAGCTGGGTTAATTTGCTGGCGTTCGAGATTGTACTGAGTAACATTTAAGGCAACTGTTGAAAAGTAATGACGCACACCGCTTTGAGTGACGGCAATAAGATGAAGATTGCTACAGTCGTCCTTTGAAAGTGGACAAATTGCTTTGACTGCTTTAAAGACTGAGGAATCTACAGTTCTATATAAAAAGCAAATAATTAGTCATAACCAAGTTATTATTCGAATGGACACTTACTTCACAATGCGTCCGGCAGCTTGTACGATTTCATTTTGCGTTATTCGCCCTAATCTGCGCATAGTAGAATAATCAGTGCCCATGTGCCAGGCTTCAATGGAACCTTTCTCGGTCAACACATATAGTAAATTTCGACTGTTATCAATGGCAATTTGTTCAATTGGATCTAGTTCCTGCATACATAAAAAAAAACGATCATAAAAAAATGAATCCAGAAGTTTATTAACTCCACTTACCGTAAATACTTTTAGGAAGCTGGGCATAATATACGACACGATTCCTTGGGAATGATTGATCTTTTTGCAACGTTTACCAAACCAACTCGACTCAGCTTGGTAGTAAATTTCATAGAGACAACCGTCCCGCCCACCAAGAAATATGCGTCCATCCTTGCTGCCTTCCACGACACTAATTGAAACATTATCAGTACCAAGTACGAATATAGGTTTGCTCATAAGCTGCATTTCGTCATAGACACTTGTGTTTTGTATTCTATGTACTGGTGTAAGAAAAGTGCTTTTATTGCCAAATGTGACGCCCAATACCACAATTTCAAGAGGTGTTGTCAGGAGCAATAAATATTTTATCTCGTTCACAAAAATGTCTTCCTTTGGACGTACGAGTCCCACACTTACAATTAGATGGTTTAAACCATCATAGAATGCAACATCACGCGATTGTTCATAAGTCCAAATATATATTTCCGAGTCCATAGTGATCCACGCGCGACCAATTTCTGGAAAAAGGCCCATTGTGCAGTGGCATTTGATGTCTACAGAAACATTAGAGGTTGACATTACTGTTTAACTAATACAACAATAACCTTAACTTACGTTTGAAGTGTTCTAATATTTCGCTGGGAATGGCTGCTTTGTTCACCGTGCGTATTTGAGACATTTGTTTATGTCCCAGCGAAAGTGTTTGTAGATTTTGATAATCGTAGTCGTTCAATCCGCTTAACGTCGCCATGCCGTGCCGACTGATGCCGGTTAACTAGAGAATATCAGTGATATGAATGTAACGGAGTCCTAATCTTCCAAAATTTAATCCACTTACCTCAAGCAGACCCGGTTTCATTCGGTCGCGCTGATCGTGGCACGCCAACATGTTGCCGGCAGCATCGAGCAAATCAGGCTGTGCAATTATTTGGGTAGTGTTCATTGTTGAAAAAACTGTTTTATATATCCTTATTTAAAATATGGTGACTTAAATTATTTGACAATGCTCTATGTCGCGCTCGTATTCGTAAAATTGCAAAAATGCGGCTAAAAACGCGAAATGCCGCAAGTCCCGCCAACAAATAGTGTGAACGAACGACCGAATCTAAAACGTACTAATAAAGGTCATTCAATTTGGAGCTTAAAAAATATATCTTTGATTTGAAAAAGACATAATT
This sequence comes from Phortica okadai, assembly GCA_034638295.1. NCBI lineage: Eukaryota > Metazoa > Arthropoda > Insecta > Diptera > Drosophilidae > Phortica > Phortica okadai. The sequence goes on from CM067850.1 coordinate 6,620,723, forward strand.
TTACAATAATTCTTCCAAATATTAAGTTAAATGAACATAAAGAACAAAATAATTTAAAAATTTTAAGTGATCCAGCTTGTAAGCTTAGTCGGCTTGAAATGGTCACCCTATTGAACTTGTTGTTGTAGTTGTTGTTGTCGCGCTAACATTTTTACTCATTTTTTAGGCAAATTCTGCCTAGAGTCTTGCAGGTGTACCAACTCATGTCACTTGATATTTTAAGCGAACATACGTCAAGTGACTTCCACTGTACAACTTAACAGCTCTGTTAGTGCAACATTTTCACACCCGTTTTTCTATGTTTTCTTTCGCTCTTTCAAGCCCCGTCTCTTTCTCGCATCTGCTAACAACAGAAATACTAAATGTTACGAACATGCTGCTTAGCAGCGCGGCTCACTTTTTTACATTTCCTTTCTGCCTGCATTTTTGAATTGTTTACAAACATCGACTACGATATCATTAACTAATAGTAATAACTTATTAACTTTAAACGGCGTTCGACGTTTGTCTCCGTTTCTCGTGCAGCACTCAGCAAGCTACCTCGGGCGAGCCACCAGCTGAGGACTTAAACTACAAACTTACAATCAAGGCCTTGCATTGTAGTCATACGTTATTAGTTTTGTTAATTTTGCATAAATCAACTACTAACTAAAACAACTAACTAAAATGATTCACGATATCTTATTGACATGCCTCCATATTACCAAAAAACGATTGAGTATCGAAGAGTTCATGGTGAGTTGTCCATTTAAACCAACTGCTGCGGCGGGCTTTGATAGCTATTTCAAATCTCGACAGATAAGTGAAGCTGCAAGCCACTTCATACACCCTTGCGAGAAGAAAATCCTGGAGGAAATTGTCAACATACTTAATTCGATGAGAGATCTTGTAGTTTTTGTTAAAGTCTATGGCGGTCGGCGTATGGCTAGCAAAGAGGACCCTGAAAAGGACACATGTGGTACGACTGCAATGCGAAGCCGGAGTCTTTCATTAAGATATTTTTTTTAATATTATAGAAACACTACGCTACGGGTTATATTTAAACAGCTTTGCCAATGGTATTGAACAGGTGTTGATTGAATATTATGATGAGATTATCGAATTGGAGGAATATATAATGAAAACACCAACGCATTCGTTGGTCTTTATCTATGATAGACTGCAAGAACAAGTACCCATTGCCAATTTTCTTCGAAAACTTGTGCGGGGCATAAAGTTACGCAAATTGCATGGATGTGCGCTTCTTTATTATCTTTTTCAACATACTCAGCAAGGTGATCAACGTCTCGATCGAGTGATAACAATGTAAGTGTTTCATACCGAGACTTTAACTAAAGGATTATTATTTACAATGAGCTTTAATTATATTTAAAGGGTAATGCGACCGGTAACAATGATTTTCATATCTCAGCTGACTAGCTGGGTCATTTATGGCATCATTGATGATGACTACGGCGAATTCTTTTTGCAGTGTACTTCGGATCAAGTGGATGCAAGTACTTTAGGTAGCGAACGAAATACATCTTTAGCGGTAAAATAATTCAAAACTTGAAATAACTTGCAATCATAAAAATTTCATACTACTGCAGGATTCTTGTAGCACAGAAGAAGACATATGGCAGTATGAAATTAATATGGAACAACTACCTCAGTTTCTTTCTTCCACATGGGCTGAAAAAGTACTGTTTATAGGTCAGACGGTTTTACTATTCAAATTGGATTCACAACGTAAAGTTTCTGATTTTGAGTGGGCCAAGACTTTTATTACATCTCAATCTCAAAGCTTTGACCTTTGGGAAAAGAATGAAATGTTTTATTTAAAAAAACTTCAGGATTTAAATATGGATGATAGTTCTTATGTATATCGTTACGAGAGCGTTATTAATGAGATAAAAAAATATGTAACAACCCGCCTCTCAAAGATTGCCATCGATGATATTGATCTGGATTGTCAGATGCGTGTGATTAAAGATTTCTATTTGCTAGGACGCGGTGAATTATATCTCGAATTTTTGCGGCAAGTTCATCACGTAAAGCTGAAATTGAGCGATGTCAATGATAGCATCAACTATGTTAAAATATTCGAGGTTTGTCTGTAGTTAGGGTTTCTTTTGTATTTATTGGAATATTATTGTAAATTTCAAATTGTAGGTGGCAGCGGTTATGGTCGGAGCCGCCGATGAGTTGGAAAACTTTGAAGTCAGCATGGTTAAGAAAATAACACACAACGAATCCGATTGCCCAAACGAGTTCAGTTGGATGCAAAATTTTCATCTTAAATACAAATACAAATGGCCATTGAATCTGCTCTTCTCGCCAAAGGCAATTGAACGTTATAACATTGTTTTACGATTTCTGATTATGATTAAGAAATTACAATACGAATTGCACCTCATTTGGCGTGATCACCATTGGTCATCTAAGAAGGATGCAACGACAAACATAAAAGCTATGCAACTCCGTAATCAATTTATGTTCTTTATCGATAATTTACAGTATTATATACAAGTTGATGTCCTGGAAAGTAAGTTTTGTGTGTAACGATAACCTTTGATTCAACTAAGTCATCTATTTCAAATTTTAGGTCAGTATAGCGTACTTCTAAATGTGATTAATGGAAATGCTGATTTTGAGGAAATTCAACGGGCTCATAGCGTTTTCCAAGCAAACGTGTTATCACAGTGTTTTTTGATGTCCGAGGAAAATGGCGCCAAAATGAATAATACACAGTCTTCGTATCAGATACAAAATCCCGTCTTTGTTGCCATAAATGATATTTTCCGTTTAAGCGGTGAATTTATAAATCTCTTTGAATCGAATTTAGAGTATGAAAAGTTTATGGATAACATAGTTAAAATTGAAGAAAGGTAATTTTTGGTATTTTAGTTGTCTTTTTTTTTACGTTCTATTTTTTTTTTTTTCTATAGATTTGAAATAATGATGTCGCATCTAATAAAGTTAATGGTTGATATCAAGTCGTGCACGAACACGCCTCTTTTGCAGTTACTGTTACGCTTGGATTTCAATTACTGGTTTACTGCAAGAAACTCAACTAATGGTGTACATAGTGAAAGTGATTGTTAATAATCATTTCAGGTAATTTTGTTTTTTTTGTTTGGTTTACGTTAAATAATAAATTCCACATATAACATTGATTAAATACTACTGCGTTTATATTGGTCAGCAAAAAATATATAGTTAGATAAAATATATATTATATACAGATTCGTTAATAAAACATTTCAATACTATAGTCAACAAGAAAAAGTAACTTAATTTAAAGTTGTATGCGCTTAATGTCCTCCATGCGAAAATCGGTGCTGTAATACCAGACTCTTATTGACATTTGTGTGAATTTATTTTAAACAATATGGCTTACCGTAACGTAAGAATTGTGCGAACTTCATTAGACGTTAGACGCCATGAAGGCATATCGCTGCTATTTGTTGGATTCCAATAATCGGAAAGCTCGGATACTTTTTCCAAGTTTAAAAGTGTTGCTATTTGTGAGAGTCGTGTCATTTTATCGCGTACGGACCACGAGGTAGCACCTGTTAGATATGAGCCCAAAGCACGTACTTCTTGATCAAGTATAAGCCCACCAAGCTGGTTCGAACAACAATTCCAATTCGATTAATGTAAAAAAGGTTAGTTTAATTTACTTACTCTGTTAAAAGTGCTCTTTTTTATAGCACGCTCTAGACGCATAGTTACTTCCGTTGCCAATATGCTCACTAAGGCGTCGTAGTTACGTGGACTTAAGGCAGTTTTAAAAGTATTTAGCAAACCGTCTATTTGTACTATAAGAAATTGCACAAAAGTTTCGCCTGCTTCGTATACTGCTAATTCTTCCTATAAACATATGTATTGAGTTTTATATTAACAGAATTTATAATTAAATGTGTCTACCTCGGTTAAGTAATGATTGTAATTGAGAAATTGATCCACCCAAGGATTCAATCTTGGCTTAATGGCGCTTGATCGCAACTGTTGCATGCCAAAGTCTACACATGCCTTAAGCGCATCGCGTACCGCTTTTAACTCTGCAAGGCAACTGTCCAGCAGTTGCCTTTCCACGGCGCTCATACCTGGATATGTGCCATTGATTTCTTGTTCCATCGTCTGGCATAGAGTTTCAATGTACTCGGTTGACATGTCGGCATTATTCAATTGCACTAAGAAATTCGCACGTGCTTTATCGCTATCACTAGATTGAAGTTTACCTTGCTGAAGAGTGGATTGAATTGCATTGTAGGCTTGAGCTAGATCGATATAGCCCGAAGGGTAGCCACTTTTTAAAGGCGTTTTAAGAGCATTCACAAAATCTACATCTAAACAAGAAGCTGCGTTGTTGATTACAGCACATGTGCCGTTTACGGATTGTGTTGTCAATGAACGTCGTATCGATTTGCGTAATATAAAGAACACGTCATCTACCATAGATGAACACTGTTGACCGGCCTCATAGGTATCAAGACCTATAGCTTTAAGTACGCTCTCTTCCATAAAGTAGCTATAGAAAATTAAACTGTATAAAATGTTTAAAAAATTTGATTTATCTCCACTTACCGTTCAAAAAGCAAATATGTGCTAAGAAGTTCTTGCATTTGACGACTTAAATCCGATTTGGTTAGAATAGTTTCAAGCTGATTTAGCTTAACATTTTGTGTTTCTTTATCCAATTTACTTGATTCAATGTCAGCCTGGAATAATTAACAAAAGTGAAAAACGTTATAAGACTTTTATAATACTTATATTTTTACTTACCACAACACGCCGACGCATGAATCGAAAATAGAGTTCTGCTCTGGAATGCATAACAGTTATTTCAGCAATTATTGAGTCAATATCTTTGGGATTCAATTTGTCTACGGAACCGCCCGATGGTTTGCGGTAGTGGCCAAGCGCCTGCATGGCACTATTGGCACTTGAACTAGCATTATTAATTCGCTGATAGTTATCGTTCACTTGTTGTATTCGTCGTGGTATTTGACGATTTTTATTGAATTCAAGTATAAGATTTTTTATTTCTAGATCACATTCACGCTGTAAAATTGCAACCATATCCAAGAGATATCCAGAGCTATGAAAATGATATTCATTAAACAAAAAATAATTTAATAAGGAATTTTATAAGTCTTACCCTTGGCCATAACATGCTTCTATAATCGGCTGATTCACTTCAATAACGCGAGCAAAGTTTTCAAGCAACGTGGTCAAAGTATCCGCATATGCCACTTGCAGGCGCTTCTCCGCTTTTGCTAAATCAAGTGTATTCCGCAATTCCTTTTGTGCCTTTGCAGACAATTTTACGCATATGTAGTTTGAAAATTTTTCTATACCCACTTTGTGGCAGCCAACGAGTGGGAAAATTTTAAAGAATCGCTCTACTGAAGCAAGATCATCTTTTTTGACAGCCTCTTCGAATTTCCGAGTTATCAGATCACGCAATTTCTCTGTAGCATCTTCTAGTGTGCGAACGGCATCACTGACCGATGTCACCGAGCCTTGTACGTCATCTGCTGTGCGTTGTAGTAACTGCTGATCCATTGCCAAAAAACGTGCAATATGACCGGCACCTTTTTCGAAATCCTCTTCGTTAATTGCTTTCACTACGCCTTGGCTACAAAGTTGTAAATCTATAAGATCATGTACTCGCTGTTGACATTCCGAGGCTCGACTTCGCGCTAGATCCAACCGGCGTACTTTAGCGCTCACTGATTCAGCTAGTTGCGCGGTGTTGGCGATTTGCTCGTTTAGTTTTTTCGAGTCGTTGCCAACGGTAGTTAATGTGTTCATAGCGCGACCAATACCGCTCATTTTTGATTCGATTTGACATTGTTTTGCAAGGAGGGCTTCTAGATTAGCGTTCAAATCCGCCTGTAGCGAACGAAATTGTAAGGAGTTAGGGAAAATCAAAGTTTTGGAATTTTGTTTAAACATGTACCTCTTTTTCTGCAATTTGACGTAGTGCTTCGTCGACTTTATCACTTGTAGTTATGTCCACGTCGCCCAGTAACGTCGCTAAATCCATTTTGAGCCTCTGTATTGTCTTCTTTTATTTAAATAACTAGAATTTGTGGTTGTTTAAACAAAATCCGGTGGAATGTATAGCTGGCTATTCTTCTTCTTCGCCAATGTTGGCGTTCACATTTAATTCAGCTGTTTTTTTCAGGGCCTTGTGCTCTTACAGACCCTCACACCCGCACGTGAACCTGTTCAGTGAACATTGCAAAGTAACAAATACAAATGAATAGAGTGTTTTGGATTACTTGGAACGTAGACGCAAACGAAATGCTCGTATAAAACGAAATTTTATCGTTGAAAATGATTTATTGTACAATTTGGTTTTATCAATCTTAAATTATCTAGTATTTGTTCTTAAAAATCCTTCTTAACACTAATAGTACATTATAAAACCTTACCTAATCCATCCGATGCTATGCAATTTGACTACTCTAATTTGTTAGTGTTCAGATCATGTTTATTCACAGCCTTTACTTGGCTTTTGTCCTGTTGTAATTGAGTCTAAAATCCCCTGCAGCTTAATCCAAATAAGGAAGTATGACCTCGTGAATGACAAACTTGTTTCGATGCCAAAAGAGATGACCTATTAGCGGTTTGACTATTATCGTTAGTTTTCCGGCTTCTTCAAGAGTTTTGAGACCTATAGTATCATAGGTGTAGATATCACGCTTGTAAAATGGTATTACATCTAGTGAAGCGTTGTAATAACCAAAATGACTAACAGAGTGAAGATGATAAATACAATATTTTTGTATTATAATTTCGGTTACTAACCTTGATTCCCAAGGCGTAATGACTCCATCATCGGGTCCACCAATCATAACGAATCTTTCTAACTTTGTCAACGCCTTTTTAAAGTCTGTGGAGTTCGAACATTTTAGTTCGTTGTTAATGTACGGCAAAAATATGCTGTATTTTAGGTACAAGTCACGCTTATATGGGTCGTTCCAATAGCCACCAACCGAGGTGTGCTGACCGACTTTGGAATAAAAGAGTTCAAAAGCCGTCTTGGCAGCCAAATCAGGAAATATCAAATGGAGGAAACTTGCTGCAATAATTTTTTGTCATATGTAATTTAAATAATTAACTCTATTTGCTTGGATTACTTACTGCCGTATTGACCCGCTTGGGGCGATGATAGAGAAATGAAGGTTTTCACATTGTGATTGGGTAGACTTTGAATTGCCGCTCTAGCTAGAAGACCACCTTGGGAATACCCTACAAAGTAAAGAAATGTAATTGTGTTTCTATTTATAACTATCATTTTACCTAAAACATTTATGCCTTCTGGATGCAATTGACCAATTTCATCTAAATAATCGCGCAATTCCTTCACTTGTCTCCAAGAACTTTCTAAACTCGACCATCCGCTATATTTGTCACAATTGTAAACCTTTGTACCTGGATGATACTATACGGAATTCGACAAACAAATAAATAAAAGTCATGCATTTGTAAACAACAAACAACAACAATTTAAATAATTTCGATGATTAAATGGTGTACCTTTTCAATTTCCCGTACGAGAACAGTCATTGATTCAGAGCCAGATAAAATGCCATGAAGAATAACCACAGGTCTATAGCCTGACGACTGTAAAATTGATAAAATCACTAGGAAAACTGAGTATTTCCAGTACATTTTGTTGTCTTTCGAGCACACAAAGACTGATTATACGCAATTTATTGGGTTGTTTTGATTTTGTTTATGAGTCTTCTTCTTAACAAAACTTAAATCACTACGAATGGCGGAAGTAAGACAGCAACAACTGGTTGAACTACACTGAGAATTTTTGTTGATTGACCTTCGGATTTTTTCTTAAGGTGGCGCTAGGAACCTTTGCTATAGCTTATCATCCCCTATTGTCAAGCAGAGTCGGGGGATCATATAAATTAATAATCCATAACTAAATGTCTTCTGAAGATTTTTGGATGAGCCTTCATAAATGAAAATAAAAAATGCACGCCAAAAATATTTTTAAAAACAGTTTTATTTTTATTCAAATGGTAGAAATTTCAAAATAATTGGAATTACGCAACATATTCTTTATTTATTTTATTATTTATAAATGTTATAAATTCTGATTGACATGTAAAAAGAGTTTGTTTGTATTTGGTCCGACATGAGTTGATTATGATATTTTTTTTTCTACACGATTACAAAATATTGAACTAGGTTTGGTTTACAGTTTTCAATTATTTAGAGATAGAAAATGCCTTAAGTTTGATTTTCATGTCTTTCTTAAATAAGTGTGTATTATATGTAATTTTGTGTTTGTTGATTTTATCTATTTAAAGAAGCGTATTGAATTTAAAATGATTGTTTGATTGCTTCAATGTTGAATTTTGTCAATCAAACGTATAACTTAAAATAATGAAAAGCGACAATAATTAGAAATATTAAAGTTACTACAAAACAAATTGATAATTATTAATTATCTACGTTAACTCTAAACGTATATGTGTGTTTGTGTGTGTGTGTGTGCGTATACGCCATATATATATATAAGAGTATATCTATATCTCATATATATATATATTTTCATATTGATCAGCTAAAAATCGTAACATTAATTTTTTTTTTAAAAAAGCAAAATAATGTTAACAACAATAACAATTTATGCTGTATTGTCATATTTAAGCCTAATAATGAATTGATATTATTTCGGTTCTGTTGTCTGCTCGAAATCCACACGTGCCCAGTTTGGTAAATCCGTCTCATACTCCCAGCCGGGTCCCTATTAATTAAAAAGACAAAGTAATTTTAGCATTTGGATACTATTAAAGTAACATATTGGCTTATATACCCGATATTTCCAAGCGTGCAAGTACATGACAAGATCCTGTGCCTTCGGATCCCGATAATTGACTTTACACTCATAACAATGTTTGTCCGAAGTCAATTTTTCCGCATTAAAAACGAAATCAGGTGCCTCATGTCCAGTTTGTGTGGCAACGGTGTTCTGGGATAAAACAATTGGTTAATAAAACATCAATTTTATTAAATTGGTTAAATGCTTGTCACCCACTTCTGCCTTGTCATCTAGAGTTGGTTTATTGTTCTCTTCAATAGCTATTAACTCAGTGTTATTGGTATTATCTTGTTCTTGACTGACTGGATTTGCTACTTCATGCTGAATTGCTGCTTTAGGACTCTCTGGCAAAGCAGGGGAGGCGCTTGCCGATTTGTTGCTAGCTGTCTGGTCTGCTTCAGAAAGATCAATTGTTCTTTAGTAATTGTATGTATACTCTTTTACACAACATGTCAATGTACCTGATTTAATTATATTGTTAAGGCCTTGTTTTTCGCCATCATCTTCACTTGCTTTAAATAGGGATATGTCAGCGCCGTCACCATCAATACCAAGCCAATTTTCGGCATTATGTATATTTATCAAATCACTTATTAGCTCATCATCACTTTTGCCGCCAATGTCGCCGCCGCGTCCCTTAAGTGGCCCAAACACCTCATGATTGTACAATGGATCATTTACAATCGGATAGCCGAGATATTGCAGATGCACGCGTATCTGGTGCATGCGTCCAGTTAGCGGCTTACAAAGCACCACGCTTGATTTGCCATCGTAGCCAATCTTTTGAAAAGTCGTCTTACAATCTTTGCCAGTAGCCGACACTTTACAAACACCAATTTTATAACTGACAACCTCAATGGGTTCATTGCACTCTATGATCTCACTAAAATGATGAAATATTATTGATTATATGTGCTTATGAGATTATTTAATTGTTACTCACTCGGGAAATTCGCCTTCAACACGACAGACATACTCCTTTTGCACTTGACGATTTCGAATTTGTTGTTCCATTTGACGCGCTTTCTTTGGACTGCGTCCGAAGAGTAGCAAACCGGAGGTTAGACGATCCAAGCGATGTATGGTGCGCAGGTTCTTCAAGTTAAACTCCTTAGCGAGTATAAAGACTACAGTATTATGCCGGTAGCGGCCACAAGGATGTACCTATTAATTCAATGGTTTGTGTTTAATTAGCAAGCCGGCTGAGTAAAGCAGCGTTTGTTAAAATTGTGCATTAAATGGCAAATGACAAATCGTTGTTTGCCAAACGACAATGATTCACAATTTAGTTGCCAATATAAGTTTGCTTTATGCAAGGTTTTATAAGATTAGATTCATTTGACTGTTTAATATACCAGCATATCTAACAGTATGTACTCCTATGTTACATTGCGCTAGATGTAACATATGACAGTTTTGTGTGCATGCTTGACAATTAAGTTTGAACGCTGAATTGTCGTATGTGTCCTGTGGCGTCTTATACAACATAGGAGATTTTTATGTTAGAAATTTTGGCACATAAATTGGGCAACGATAAAAATGGTTAAACTATATTCTAAAATATTTGTTGTCATTTGCGGTCAATTGCATGATGTTCAACCTTAGTTTATCAACTTAATATGTAAAAAAAAAAATACTTAAAACAGTAAAATATTGAGTAGAGTAGAAAATGGCAGTCGTTTAAGCCACTTACTGGTATTGATGCCGGTTTGTTAACAACCACAATGTCCTCGTCCATATGTACAATTGTGATTGGTTGGGACGTAACAGGGACCTCATGTCTGCAAAGATATTTACAAACGAGAACGTTAGAGCAAATGATCCTTTTAATAATAATAAGAGTAAAAAAAAAATAAAATTAAACTAAAATAAAAACTATTTTAATGAACATTATCGAAGTAATGTATGTGAAAAATGTAGAGCGCATAGTAGTTTCATCAACATTTAATGTGCAATTATGTGGCAACTTTAAAGTAACTTCTGTAACATTACTCAACAGTGCGTAGAGCAGTTAAATGAAGAAGAAAATGTGCAAAGTTTTTATTCTTTTCATTTTTTTTTTTTTTGTTTTTGTTCTTTTTAAAGCGCCCAACATGCTGCTGCGCGCCTAAACGAAAGTTAAAACATTTAAGTACAACGTGTGTGTGAGCGGTGTGTGAAAATGGCGTGAGAGTAACTCTTACCTGTGTACAATATTGGCCAGCAAGTCGTTATGTTTTAGCCTATAATCGATTGGCACCTTCTCGTAATTGACCGTTAGTGTGCCGGCCTGAATGCAACGTTCATATTCTTCGGCCGGATGTGCGCGAAACTCACGTGCGAACACGTCCAATATCTTTTCGTTCACCCACCGACCCTTTGTAAACGTCGTGAATGTGAAGTAGTAAGGATAAACTTTACGTAGACCTGTGAAATGTTGTGTGAGTGTAGAGAGAGAGAGAGAGAGGGAGAGAAACAGAGTGAATGAGTGCTTGTGAAGTAGAGATTTATGCATTTCGTAAACTTTTGTGAATTCAATTGCACACACATACATTCACACAAGCGAAAGTATGTGTGTGTTTGGCTTTAAGAGCGCGGGTGTTTTATCGCACATGCTGCCCCTTTCGGTATGTTATTCATTTTGACTTAACAAACTTTATTGTGTATCTGCTTGTATGTGTATGTGTGGATGTGTGTATGTGTGTGTGTGTCTCTGCCATAAATAACTATTACCATTTTCAATGTAGTACGATGTTTCTTGATACCGCTCATCGGTAAAGCCGGGACGTTTGGCTTTTAACGCTTTCGTTTCTAATTTTGCCTGTAAATAATTGATTGTTTATTTTATTGTATTGACATTGAAAATACAAGATGTTTGTTTATGTTTATGTTTCTTTTTTTTTTACCTTTTTCAATTCATTAAACTGTTCGCATTGTTCATCGGCTTTACGTTTTTCAGGCAGTTGTATTTTAAGGCTATCAACATCGGGCGGCGATAACAACTGTAAAATGACAAGCAGAAATTTCATATTTAGTAATATTGCGAAATCACAAAAAACTTATTTCTAAATAAGTAAAATAACAAAGACAACAACAACAACGACAGTAGCCATTATTAGCAAATGTTTAGCGCGTTTGGCGTCTGATTCAAATGCAACAACGGCTGCCATATTTTTATTAAAGCATCACAGCCGAGCACAGAGCAACAACCAAGGCGTAATCATCATCATCATCATCAGGCATGGCATGGCATGTCATGGCATGGGCAAAACGCCAACTTAATTGAAAGGCTTCTTTCTACTGGTTAGCTGTGATGCAAGTGTATAAATTTGCGCAGAGAATTTAATTTAGAATTTCTTTTTTTTTCTTTGTTTATTTGTTTTATTTTATAAACTTGTAAGCAATCAGCGTGCAATTCAAAACAGACATGTTTCTATACAAAAACTCTAAGAAACTTTATTTTTATTCAGAGCTTAATAGCACACAACATCATAGCTCAGTTCATTTGAAATAATATTTTATTAATGTTGAATTGTTGCATTTAAAAACATATATAAAAAAAATATGTCATATTATGTCACGTTTCATGGTTGCATGTCAACGTTGATTCTTTTGACTGCACTTGTGTCAACAAATTAAAAAGTTTTTCTCAACGTTCAGCATAATTGAGACACATACACACGCACACATACAGAAAGTGACCGAGTGTAGCCTTACGAAGGTTAGCATAAGAATTAATAAATTAATTGAATCAGTCAACACTGGCAACCTGTTGCCGAACGTACGAATAAACGAACGAACGACCAAAGACCGAAGAAGAATAAAAAACGCAAAGCACTCTATTTTTGGCTTGCTTGTTGTTGGCCTATGTGACATATGCACACACTTACTTGATGTGCATATATGTATGTGTGTGTGTGAGTGTTCATGCATAAAACGCAGCATATGCAGCAGTGGCCGCAACGAGCACAGCAACATTTATTTTCTCTCCTTGTTTTTTTTGTCAGCCGTCGGCATGTTTCGGTAGCACACATTAAATATATGAAATTTGGTTTTGCAGAGACAGTGACGACGACGACGTTGTCCACAATGGAGAACGTTGCCAAGCAAAGTGAATCTTGTAAAATGAATTATTTCAATATGTTCAGTTCTCAGACATTTTCGCTTTATTAATTTTGATTGCCTCTGTTTTTTTAATCAGCTCACTTGCGTTTGATTGGTGGTAAAGTGTGAAATCAACATTATCCTATTTTTTTTTTTAATCTCTTTTAATTTTTTTTTTGGCTTTTAGATGGAAGAATGCTTAATAAGTGTTTCACTACTGTCTGACATAATTAGGAGTTAAGTAGACGACATTAATGATGATAATGTTGATGATGCACATTGCACATTAAAAACTTGTTTGTTACTTTACTAAAATAGCATCAAGATGCGTTCCGATTGAGCCACTTTGATAAGTTTAGACTCAAAAGTTGGCGACATACAAGGCGATTAAAGACGTTGAATTCTTTTTCTGCACGTCTGTCTGTCTGTCTCACGGTCTGCCTCGGTCGATCATATGTTTGTTTGTTTGCGTTTTAAAGTCTTTTTTTGTGGCAGTTACATTCACCTAATTGAAAATGGTATCAAGCTGCACTAACCATGTTTTAATTGGCAACTGCTTCATAGCGGATCTTCGTACAGAGTTGGTGATGTCAGTTTATTTGCAACAGCTTTTGGCAAGCCAGCAACTGTCTAAGCATGTATTTTATTTATTTTTTTTTCAGTTATTAGAAAAAGTATCTGACACAAATTCTAATATAAAGTCCATGTGTGTATTTCAATTGCTTAGCAAATCTCTAATGCGAGGGTTACTGCTTTAATTTTGAGCTTTGGCAACACTGAGCTGTGTTATCAAACGCCATCTAGCGGCTCCAATGGGAAGTTTCATATGTGTTTACTATAACCTTCATTAGGGGACGTCCATAAATTACATGAGATAAAATTAGGTGAGAGGGGTTCAGCTATATCTCAACAAATGTCACCTAGGGGGAGGAGGATTCATCGAAAATCGAATGTGAACATTTTAGCCCATTAATTTCAATTTTTTTTTTTAATTTTAAGCAATATCTCATGTAATATACAGAGACAAAATCTCACAAACCGGAGGGAACGGTCTAAATTTCAAGAAAAAACGTTACTTTTAGTCGTCCCCTAACAATCATTAGAACGATTTTTATTTAAGCGTAGTATATTAAAAAAAGAAGTATTTAAAAGGATGAGGCGATGTTGACCGGAGTGTTTTGAATATGTTGTTAAGCTCTTCTTTAAAACGTTTAGTGTTGCCAATAAGCAAAACTTGAGTAATAACCCTCGTAAAGTTATATAGGAGACATTTTACATATTGACATAGTTTCATTTAATCATTGCTCGTTGTTTGGCCATCTTTAGGCCACGTTTAAAATGTTTGTGTGGGCACAGCGTAATACATTTTCCAAAGTCGACATTTAAGTTGTATTCTGTGACAAATCACATTGGCCATACAAACCAAACGATCGTTTAATTGCACATTCAAAAGTCTTGTCAACTTTTGTTACAATGAAAGATGCTTTTTCATAGGCAATTAAATTCAATTTGCTTAAATCTTTTAGCCAATAAGCGCGCCAATTTGCGATCAATTGGTTCTTCATTAAATTGGCACAACAGTCGCCATTCATCATTGGCTTTCACGCCTTTCGCTTGAATGCATTTGCGCTGCTTTGGCAGTTGGCCAAACGCCACCTGCGTTAATCAAGTCGTGCAAATTACAAATTAATACGCCATTAATAAAAGTCACACTAATTGAAATCAAATTGAGTTTGGAAAATTTGGCCAACCATGAAAAAAAATGAGAAATGTAATGAAAATGGAAATTAAGCAAAACGAAATATGAAAAAATAAAAACAAAAATAAATGAAGAGAAAGAAACAATTTCGTATAATTTTTTATACAACAAGCTTGTTGTCGAAATGTGCTATAAATTAATAAGTATAAAAAAACCAAAGGTATAAATTAATGAAAGGCAAATAGCAACAATTGAAGTCGTTGACGTCGTTTAATCATGCTTCGGTTGCGTTTTTCAGCCAACGGCATGCGACTTGACTTGCGTACGATTGCAAAAAAGGAAAAGTAACTTTTAAGAAATCCAATTTTTTGGTTTTTCATTTTATATATTTACTTGTTGTTGTTTTTTACGCTGCGGTTAACAATTAGCCTGACATGCGAAGGGAAGCAGGCGTGCCCTCAGACGTTGCAAGTTTCATTATTGTTTCGCATATCGCGTGTGCCTTCAATAACCAATAACCTTGACCAACTCTGAGGCAACTTAAGTAACTCAAGCAACTCTACGCAACATCATCGAATTGGCAAAACAACAACGGCAACAACAACAACAATAACAACAACAAAATTGTTTAAGAAGCAAAAGAAGAAGTCGGTCGTTCGTTTATTGAAGGCAAGACAAGCGAAAGAAAACGGTTTCGCTTTGCTAAGAGGCAATTTGGCCACATGAAATATTTACCTTAAATTGCTTCAAAATGTTCGACTGTGCGCGCATTGTATGTATGTATGTAGTATCTGTATCTGTGTGTGGTTAAGGTGATGCAACGAAGCAGAAACTTGACAGCGCACTGGCATTAACCAAAGCTGCCGCTGCCGCTTGCCTGACCAACCAAAGAACCAAAGCTAAAACCGCCGAAACAACGGAAACCACATTCGAAACTATGATCGCTTGTATTTTCATGATTAAATACTGAATAATCCGATTTTGTTGTACTACGCAAAAAGATACAAAAAAAAAAAAAACAACAACAAACAACAACAACAGCAACTGTCGAATGTTGTCCGTGACTATGACGTTGATTATGATGTTCGTTATTGTTGTTCTTGTCGTTAGTTGTTAGCCACTTCAAAGTTCTTGTTTTGGCATTTTATAGCAAAATAGTTATGCATACTTTTTGGCGCAAAGGACTTAAAGGATTATTTGATATTTTTAGCAACGCATAAGCGTGCAAAAAACAAAAAAAAATAAAGCTTTGCACGCATATTTTAAATGCCCAAAAGGTAGCATAAAATAATACTACCTTTTTACTACTTTTTTTTCAAAGTGTAAACTTTCAATGGAAAAAGTTATTTTATTTTATTTTCGTTACGTTATATTTGCAGTTTGCCATTTTTTTTAATAACTAAATTATGCAATGCATTTAAATATTTGTTGGAAATGATTGAAAATTAATAAAGTGCGCCAAATAAAGGCGTAGCAATTAATACACTTTTATGCACTCATATGCATTTATTTACTTTTTGTAAGTCTGTTAAATGTTTGCACTTTTCGGTGTAATGAACAAAGACTTAAAAAAATATTTATTGAAAAAAGAATTGCATGCCTTAAGCTTTAATAAAAAATCACAGTTAATTTACATTTAATAAAACATTGCATAAAATTTTACATTTTTTTTAAAGTCTCTCAATGCTTTTGTTTAAAAATTCACGCTGTGCTTTGGCAAACGACAAAAGCACGTTTTTTGTACATATTCGAAGTTTTTCTGTCTATGTATATTCATGTAACTCATAGTTTGAAAAAATCATATAAACAAATAGTTAAACATAAAAATCATACATATTTGCATATTCAATTATCTTCAAGTTGCAATTTGCATGCTTAAATAATAAAAATTCTTACAAGTTATTGTAAGGTGCTAAGTTTAGCACATTAATTGCGCAAAGTATCGCACTTCATCGCAAGCAACATGTTCAACATACATATGTGCTAATATCAACAACAACACAAATCTTAGATTTGCTCAACAGTAGCTTAGCACACGACTCAGAGTGAGCTCAGAGCTCAGCACATAAGCGCAGTTGAAGCATGCAAAGCGAAGGGAGAATAAAAATCTTCAACATTTTTGTTAAGAAAATATTTAATTTGATTTTAAAACAATAACAACAACAATGTCAATGAAAATATTTGGTTTTTAACAAACAGACCTTTTAGGCATATCGTCGCTGCATATTTGCACAAGACAGACAGACAGACAGTCAGACGGACGGACGAACGGTCAAGACAACAAGCCAAGAGCGAAACCTAAGCGAAGTAAAGTCAAATCATCGATATATCATCATTGAGTCGACCAATGACCATCGTCCATTGTAGGCAATGTCATCATGGCCTAAAACTTGTCTCAACGCATACAAGCTGATAAACAAATTTGTCAACTTGTTGATTTCGCAAGTAAAACACGACAACATGACAACAAACTATGTACATATATATGTGCACTATAATATTGTATAAGCAAATCAAAAGTGCTTAAATATTGAACGTAAGTTGTATAAATATTTGCCAAATAGAAATTAAGTGACTTTCAAAGTATGTACGGTGGCAGTTGTTGTTGTTATTGTTGCTTTAGTACGGCAAAAATCAATAGCATGCGCTGCGGCGTCAAATGTATCTAGATACTCGTTTAGTTCGTTTATTTACACTAGCGCAGTAAACATTTGAGTGCTTGTAATGAATTTGAAAATAAGTTTGAATAATTCTTTTTCAACTTAAGCGATAAAAATAATATTTCTTTTATTTTTTCCATTTTGTTATTGTTGTTTTTGTTCATGGCCTTTGGTACGTTTGTTTATTTAGATATCAATTGAGTAGAACGTTTACATTAGACAGTGGTATTTTTTGTTGTATTTTAAAGCGCATTAATTTAGAAATAAATATGTCAGCAGTTGATTTATGTTAGGCAGAAGAAGAAGAAGAAGAAGAAGGCGCTCTCTTTGTCTTTTCATTTACACAGATACACACACACACACATAGATACAAATGGCTGATAAGATATTTAAAAACTTTTTCGTCTAATATGTCAAAGCTGAGCAGGAGGTCCAGCCCAGTCGACACCAAAAATCATGTAGGCACAGATACATTGTACAATTGTATCTGCAGCTTGTTGCCTTTGTATCAATCATTGTCACTGAAGCTGATTCAAATCTAAAAATAATATATGATTATAAAATGTGCTTTTGGTTTTTCTTCTTCTTTTTTTTCATTTTTTTTTTTTTTGTTTTTATACTTAAAAATGCATTATGCTGACAAGTGAAGAGTTTTGTTGGCAACAACAACAACAACAACAAAAGTGTCAACGTTGAATTTGTAATAAAATCTTTGCGCGTTTTGCGACCAAATGACTTTGCTCATATTTGATAGCATTTGAAATATTGTTGTTGAAGACACACAGACGGACAGAACAGACAGACAAACAGCATGAGAAGGCGGCAAACAAATATTTCATTTTACATATTCATTGCTATAAATAATTTTAGCTTTTAAAATAAATGTCAATCAAAAGCGACACAGGAGACAAAAAAAATACAATAATAACAACAAAAAATATGTGTAAATGTGCTTAATTTGAAATCATATATCTTTTAAATAAACACTATTTGTTTTAAGCATTACAATTTCCATGCTGTGTCTATTTGTATCTTTGTATCTTTTGGGCGCTTTTGCATCGTTACAGACATTTTCAATTTATACTTAGTATAGCAAGCAAAGTGTTTTTTCCAACACACACTTGTTGAATGCCTTTGACAATGCAAGTGTGTATTTGAGACAATGAACAATAAAATTACTTTCACACGAGTTGTCGGCATTTGACTCCATATTTTTAATGACTTCAAAAATCCAATAAAGCAAAGAAAGAAAGAAAGTTGAAATTACTCTTTCGAAAATCACTTACAAGTTGATGGGTTCGTTTATCTATCTGTATGTGCATGCTTCAGTAACAACTTGTACAACAATATGTACAATTAAAAAATTTGATCGATTTTTAGTTTGATTTTTTTCTTCTTCTTCATTTATTGTTATACTTTACTTTATGTCAGTTCAACGTCTTCTTTTTTTTTTTTTTGTTGAGTTTCGTCAACAAATTGGAGCAAACAAGTGCAAATGATGCCGAAAGTGTTTTTTTTTTATCGCAGTGATTATGTGATTAAGCAAAGGAAATAAAGATTGAAAGTGCTTACTATAAAGAAAGAAAAAAGATAAAATGTAATTAAAAAAGAGCGCCAGCATTTTGAGGAGGGCGCCAGAAGGTAAAATAGTTGTCCAAATATTTGAGATGAAAGAGTTGGTAGTTGTTTTTTAACTGACAACGATTTCAAGAAGTAAACTTTATGAAATTTCATTATTGAAAAGTTTAAAATTATATAACAAAAATTATTAATAAAAACGATAATCGATTATGATTGGACAAGCTCGCTTTTAGAGAGGTCGTTTCTTGGGTTAAATAACAATTTTTGTTTTCTAGGAAATGTTTGGATCGTAAGATTTATCTGGAAGCTTTTGGATAGTGTTGAAATGATGCCCTAAGTATAATATAAAAAAAATTAAAGCTTAGATTTTAAGTTACGCTATTTCTTTGGGAACTTTGAAGCTTCTGACAAACTTAACTGTCGAAAAAAAAGTCTGGCAATTCTGATTAACAATTTTCAATGATAATCTGTAAAAAAAATTTATACAAATTAGCATTCAGATCTCCCATATTTTCCAAGGTATCACTTAAAAGACCTTCAAAGTACATACAAATGTTACCTTTGCTGATACATTGGACTACTCAGAAGCTAAGTAATATCTAGCGGACCTTGATTCATTGGATTTTTTTTGTGTTGCAAATATAATAATAAAAGTGTTAACAAAATAAAGTTAAGGTTTCTATTTTTAACTTTCGTTGAATAACAAACCAACAATATTTGCTTGTATAGAAACATGTTTACATTCTTCTGCCAAAGCGGTTAAAAATAAAAGTTAACATATCATGCAATATAAACAAACAAGTTGTTGCTACAATTAGCTAAGCATTTGATTTTTTATATAGATACTTTTTTTTTTAAGTATGAATTATTTGTCGTTGAAAAACAACGCAAAAAAGTCAAGTCATTGTCTAGCAACGAAAGCAATTGACATCAATTACCCACATCGGTGCTGACGATGACGATGATGATGATGTTGATGTTAACAATGATGACCTTGTTGCCGGTTTACTGATTTGCAGGTGGCTTATTAACAATGCCAAATAGCAAGTTATGCTTTTAAGTGATGTCATAGTGCATGAGCGTTGCTTGCACACACGTTCGTGACTGCACTTGAACTAAGAATGCTAGAAAATATGGCGAGCATTAACGTCATGGCATCAATGAAGATTACTGATTGAGTGAGCGAGTCGTCAAAGCATTGCCACACACATACACAGGCACAGACACAGTTGGCATAAAGAAGGACAAAGGCACAAGTTAAGTGGTTCAGTGAGTGCGTAAACGAATGAACGAACAAATGAATGAACAATGCATGAGTGAATGAATGAATGAATGAATGAATGAAAGAGTGTGAAGAGGCTGAAAAACAAGTAAAGCTTTACCTTTTTAACGGGTAATACTGTTGGCAAGGCTTTATTGACGCCAAGTGCACCATTTGCCGCCGCTGGATGATGACCGGCATGTCCCATGGCAGCCATGATGCCCAATTGGGCGGCATTCAATTGCGGATGGCGGAGGTGCGGCGAAACGGCTGATGTCATACAGCTTATTTGCTGCTGTTGATGTTGATGATGATGATGTTGGTGTTGTTGTTGTTGCTGCTGCTGCTGTTGTTGTTGCTGTTGACTGACAGCAGCTGCGGCCGCTTGAAGTAAAGCCGTTGCGCTTAGTTGTTGTTGTTGATGTTGCTGTTGTTGGTGGTGTTGTTGTTGCTGCTGCTGCTGCTGCAAGGGCTGTGCTTGACTTTGTTGTGCGGCTGCTGCAGCTGCTGCTGCCGCTGCTGCCATGCCCGTTGCTAAAGGCAACTGACCCGCAGTTGCACTGAGAAAGGAACGCAAGGATAGCGGCGTAAACATGGCGGCAGCCGCTGGATGTAACAATTGTGTATGTGCTGGCGCTGGTTGCCCATAGCCATGTTGCATGGTTGCATGTTGTACGTGACCGTTCATAAGTGGCGTACCATTTGCCACTGCTGCAGCGGCAGCGACCGCAGCAGCGACATTTGCAGCAGCGCCAGCTGTTGTTGGCGGCGGTGGCTGCGGCACGGGCACTGGCACGGGCACCGGCACGGGGACCGACTGTAAGGCAGCATTGGTGTTGCTCGCATAACTGTAGGCGGCAATTGGAAATTGTGCACTCGCGCTCGGATGCAATGCAGGATGCTGATAGTTTTGTGGTGGCGGCGCAGCCGTGTTCGGTGAATGTTGTTGGAATGACTGGTGGTGGTGTTGATGATGTTGCTGTTGTTGTTGTTGTTGTGCTTGCTGGAGTTGTGTTTGTGCGTATGCTGCCTGCTGTGGATGTTGATGCTGTTGTAGTTGTTGCAATTGCTGTTGTTGTTGTTGTTGCGCACTGGGAGGCACTTGACATGTTGTCGCCGCTGCTGCCGCCGCCGCCGCCGCAGCAGCGCCACTAAGTGGATGTGCAGCCAATGCGGCAAGCTGTGCAGCCTCACCGGTGTAGGGTATCTGCATGGATATCAATTTCTCGTGCGGCACACCCCACGGCACATACCAGGAACATGGCGGTTGTTGCATCGCTTTAATTTAAATGTTAATATTTCTTTTGTTATGTTTTTTTTGTCACTTGTTACACTTTGCACTTTTAGTTAAGTTTTTACTTCTTTTTATGTTTAAATATTTTATTAAATTGTTTTTAACAACATTTGGTCGATTTGCCTAAAAATTTTGTTTAAATATTAAGTATTTTGACGCCTTTTAACTGTTTCAGTTTCGTTCATTTCACGCAAAACATTGATTTTCTTTATAAAAAGCAATAAACTGCATGTTCAATAATGAATTGACTTATGTCAAAGAGCGCCTGATGTTACATAAGACAACCGTGCGTGCAAACTTGGTGTTAGTGTCGGTCGTGTGTGTATGCTAGACTGCTGTATGTGTGCTGTGGCGCTATGTAACATTAGCCTTTTTTTATTGCTCTGTGACTTTTAATTTATATCTATTATTATGATGTATGCATTCTGTTTTAAATTTTGTTGTTGACATTTTTATGCAATGACTTTCATTGCATTTTAATTAACACACAAATTCTAAAAAAAATTCCAATTGCAACAAAAATTACGCTAAATTTGAAAAACTATTCAGCAGCAACGAAACTAACATTAAATCTGAGAAAATTCGAAAAATTTAGTCTATTTATTTTAGATAAACAAGCGCAGCCAAAATTTACAACAACAAATTCTGACAGCAATTACGCAATGCATCATCATCATCATCATCATTATCGTCATCATGCTGCTCGTCTATAAAGGTGTTGCAAAGCGCTCGCAGCTCTGCTATAACAAGTTCGACCAATGCAGATGAAAAAAATGATGAATCTCAGGAAGGAAGGCAGGCAGGCTGGCAACGAAGTACACTGTCGCCGATGTGTGTGTGTGAGTATGTGTTGGTTTAGAAACGATTTTAATAAACATGTAAAATGAAAAGGAATTTAAAAAAAAATACATATAATAGACAAAAACAACAACGAACTCATGTCAAACATGGGCTGACTTGGTGCCTATGCAATGGACGGCATTGGCTTTCAATGTAAAATGATTTGTTTCGTGCAATGAGCCACAAAAGGTGAGCACGAATATATAAACACTGACACACACACACACACACATATGCCTACAATGGCGTCGCCGCTTGTATTAAATATGGCAACAGACCAAAGCGCCGCCACCAACAGTGATGACACCTTTAAGACAAACAAAAAAACCAACAAACATTCATTGACTGAAAAATGCTTATTGAACGCAACAAAAAAAAAAAAAAAAAAAATTTAAGAAAAACAACAATTTTCTATTATATGAATTTTCGAACATTTTTCAACTACCGACGAAATTATTTATGGTTTTTTAGTTAAACAAAAGGCATTCTTTGACGTCACTTCAGCAAACCTGTGCCAAAATAATTTCATTTTTGTGTGTAGCTTTTAATTAAATATAAAAGTGAAAAAAAAACCAGAATACAACGCAAAATACTTTCTTTTGAACGTTTGCCTAAAAGCATCTTTAATTTTGCATAAAAATTTGAGCAGGAAATGGCCATGAATACATTAAAAACAATTCAATTCAATTCAATTTATTTTTCAAACTTATCGCTTAATGTGTTTTTTGTTACATTACGAAAAAAATACACTAAAAAATTGCAAGCATTTTTTAATTAAAATACATTTTTGCGCAAAATGTTTTATAAATTGTCAATTTGGTTTTGAAAATATTAAATTTACCACAAAAAATAATAAAATAACACAAATCAATAAAATTACCTAAAGCAGAAATTGAATTTTATTGGAATTTTGAATAAAATGTATTTTTATGCATCAACAATGACCAAATTGAAATTGTTGCATGCAACAAGTTGCAATGTCATTTTGCAGTTGAGTTTCAAGCATGAAATTTCTGCGTGGAAAATTACATTTTAATTGCTTTGCTTATTAAGGCCAACACATGCCGGCAAAGACAGACAGCCGGGCTCATCTATCGAGAGACAGCGCCCTCATCATTAGAGACGCCGCCGCCTTGGACAAGCAAAGGTGTGTTAAATGTAACAACAACAGCAACAACAACAAACAATAACAAAGCAATAGAACAAGAAATGAAGAAATCAATGCTGATTAATTGTTGCTCTTTGTTAGACAAGAAATGTTTTATAAATTTCATAATACGAATTGAAGGCTGAATTTGTTTGTTGTTGCCATGAACTTGAAGCGCGCTTAAGGCTTAAAAACAACAGATAAGCAAACAAAAATAACAATTTTGGGGGGAAAAAAAATCAAATATTATTAAAAATGATTTGAAGTTCGACGGTTCATAACTTGTTTTCATTTTTTTTAGCAAATTTTTTTTTTTAAATATTTTTTTGTGGTTTGTTTGAGACGCCGCACATACTTGTGCAAATGCTCAAAAAACGAGTAAAAATAATCATTTAAAAAATGTTAAAAATACATGTCTGAAACCGAAAAGCGTGAATAAATACAATTACAACAACATTTGAAACCAGTTTGTTAGCCAAAAAATACAACAAAAAAATAAAAAAGGGGCGAAAAATATTATGTTATATTTTAATAGTTAACTTATATCATTGATGAACGTTGGCGCGTTGAGTGTTGTTATTTGTATCGCAAGAAATTGTATCTAGTTACGCTCGCTGCGCACACACACACACACACACACACACACACACGGACTAACGTAATTATGCAAAGCAATGGAATTTTCTGCAAAAGTAGAAAAAAGAGCGAGAGAGAGAAGGAGAAAAAAAACAAAAACCAAGTCACATATTGACAGTGCAAATACTGCTGGATCAGCAGAATGTCATGCGATGCGATGCGATGCCAGTGGCTTGCGAAGGGATTATGTGCCTGCCAAGGCAACGCGGGGATCCCCCAATCATTCAACAAACCCACAAATCAGACACCCAACCGCCCATTCATGTAGGACAGTGTAGATGAACTCAAGGCAAGGCATGGTGAGTCGAGTAATGGTAAAAAATTGTCTTCGTTTAATGTTTTTGCAGTTGTTTACATGCAGACACTTTGTTCTTGTTGTTGTTATTATTATTTTTATTGTTGTTTTGTTGCTTCTGCTTGTTGTTGTTGCTTTTGGTAGCATGCATTTTACAAGAACAAAGTAAAATAAAAAAAAAGAAAAATTGCGATAGCAACAGCAGAAATACTACGCAACAACAGCAGCAATAATGGATAATATGTATCTATGTATCTATCTATCTGTATGTCTGTCTGTCTACTAGTCTTGTATGCCATGTAACAACACGTAGGTTCAGTTGGGGCGCACAGGTTTAGCCCACATGCATAGTAACTAACAAAGCTCAATTCAACTGTTGCAGGCGAACGTCACAGCGTCAACCATGAAGAAATATCAACAATTCAGCACAAAAACAAGAGAATATACAAAAAAAAAAAATTAAAAATAAAAGGGAAAAGTAAAATTTAAGTGGGATGATCCAATGGAAAAGCGACAAAGAAAGAAACAAAGAAAAAAAAAAAATAACGAAATCAAAATTGAATTTAAGTGGCAAAGTATTGTATCTGTTAGCTGGAAATTTTGCAACGAGTGCACATTTCCCAAGACTTCAATTAATTTTCCAAGCGCTTATGTAACAAAAAGTATAAATAAAATATTCAAAAAAAAAAAAAAAACTTCTAATGCCACTTATTTCCTCTTATGTTACCAAGTGGCGCTAACTCACATATGTCTATCTATACTAATATCATAAAAGTATAATTTTGGTTGGATGAATGCTTGTAACTCAATCTCCCACAATGGCTTAATGGATATACATGAAATTTGATAAAGGGATAGATTATAGTCTGGAATAGGACACAGAATAGTTTTTATATTATCAAAGAGTATAGGCAGTAGATCTAGCACATCTTGGTACATGTCTTTCACAGAATGAATTAAGAACGAGATCGGCGAGAGCTCGAGAACGAGAAAGACTGCTAACAGTCGGACTGACTGACTTAACTCGACATCTCTGAAACTCTTGGTTCGATTGAGTTGAAATGTTGCACACTAAGAACGGAATTCTCGAAAGACCTGTTCGTTAAAAAAATTTTCTTATCGATCAAGTTACTTTAAAACAATTAAAGAACGACTAATTGCAATCGGTTTATTTGTTTAGCAGCAAAGACTTAATTTTTACCTTAATGGCAAAAAAACTGTAAACAAATTCGCATTAAATGAAGATATTTATCGAACTCAACCGACTGAAAGTGATATATGGTACATATGTATGAACTAAAGACTTAACAATTGAAAATAAATTAAACTTTCAAGCATTTTCAAGTGCTCAATTAGCAAAAGTTTTCATTTGTCTGAAAGCAAAGTACAAATATTTCAACGCACAAGCAATAAAGAAGCATGTTGTTGTTTTTTGGAATTCAAACAATATTAAAAAAAAAATACTTCTTTACTTAAAATATAATTTTACTTTTTGCTTTTTTTTTTTTTTGTGCTCTCTCATATCATGTGGATTTGTTTTTATTTTTGGCTTGAATTTTTAATTGCTTAAACTGTGCGGTAATTTGGCATGAAAAAAGATACACGCACACATATGGCAAATGAACAGACAAACAGTCTCAGACGACGACGATGAGGACAGACGGACAGACAGCGAAAAGTTAATACAAAACAAAAGGAGCAAGTAAAACTAACTAACAAAACGAGAGCGAAGAGTGAAAGGCATAAAAAAGAAATTAAGCCTTATTAATGATGCTGCGCAGGCATTTTTTGGGCTCGAGTGCGTAACGTATTCATTCAAATAATGGGCCTGTAGTTGCCACAATGCCCCACCACACCTCGCCGGTTCATTTCGGGTCGCTATTTATACTTTTTGGGGATGCGGGGAGCCATAAAATACAAAAGAGCAACAAATTTTCCATTGTGGGCGTTTGTCTTGCCCTTTTTAATGGGCATTGTGCTTCTCTTGTTCTTGTTATTATTCTTAGTGTTGTTGTTGTTGCGAACAATCAAAGATTTACAAATACATACATAGAGATACAGAATCAGCTGGAAATAACTACACGTTGTTGCCACTTGACTGCGAACCGGCAGCAGTCTTAAAAATAATAATAACAACAACGACAACAACAATAAGAAAATAAAAACAGACTTCAGAAAACTTTTTTAGTATTTTGGCATGTATCTATGGGAAAAGTAACACAAGCCTTCAAAACAACAACACAAAATTTGCTGAAAATGCGCTTAAATTAAGTAGAACAACAAATATAACAACAACAACAATAACAATATAGCATTTAAATGATGTTATAAAAAAAAAACAAGCAAATTATAAAGACAAATTTATCTGCGCTCAGATTATTGAAAGATACAAAAACACTTGAATTATTATTGCTTTGCCGCACAACAAAAAGAAAGCCAAAGAATACTTGAACATTTCAACGCTCAAAAAACATCTTGAGCAATAAAATTATACATTTTCTATGAATTGCATTACAATACCAACAACAACAACAACAACAACAGCAGCAACAAAAGCGAACGGAAACAGCGTCGAGATTCCAGAGTTGATCGAAGTTGAAATCGAATCGAAAAAGCGTTGCAAAAGACAAAAGGGCCAACAAAAGACAACTGGTTTTTAGGCATAGGTGTGTGTGTGTGTGTGTATGTGTGTGTTTGTGCAAGTATTATGCCAACGCACAACACGTATGACACAACTTCACTTTCGCTCGGCTACAGAGATACAGCATCCGCAGCAATGAATGAGCCGCATGAGTCGACACGACCAAGACAAAGTCCAAGATCAAGACGGGCGCGGCGTGCCTACGTGTGACTATTTTTGGGGCGCGCAATGTATGTTGTTATTGTTGTTTTTTTTTTTCTTTTCGGTAGCGTACAAGCGCTAAAAAGTTATTAACCCAAATTAAAAGTTAAACAGCACCTGATGCTCAATGCACATTGCGCGCGGATGTGGAATTGAGTGGCAAAACAGTCACTGCCGCTGCCACCGCTGCTGAGCCAACGAGCGAGTTAAAACGCCAAGCGACGACGAATGTCAACGCGTTAACATTTGCCGATTGTATCTGCTTTGCTACTGTTGGGCGTGCGTTTGTATCTTTGTATCGCACGTGATGCTCTGCGAAAGTGAGAGTGCGTGAGAAACTGTCTCACTTAAGCACAGCCTAAATGACGCGCCATGAGTAAAATGTTCATTGGCTGGAAAAAAAGTAGTAGCAAGCACTCGTTTTTTTTTTTTGCATTTTTTTTTTATAAAAATGTTTGAAAAAACAACTTTTGTGTGCGCTTTGTTGGTTTAAAAATAAAATAAAATTTTATTTGCATATAATTTTTTTCCTGCTTTATTATTATTTTTTTTTTTTGCATATAAAAAAACTTTTGTAATATAAGAGGAGCTATCCATAAAGTGTAACTCGCTCATACTTATTTTATATTTTTTACTTTTGCCTTTTTGTGTTATTTTTTTTTTTTTTTTTTGTTTAATTTCAGTGTGGCACATGAGAAGAGTCATTTGGGGGGGCACTCGTAACCGACGGTTTTATGCGTTGGCTTTTGTGGATTTACATAAAATTCTATGAGTTTTGCAGGTGAGTACATTATGCAAAATACAGATTTAATTATTAAAATACCACAAGTTTAAAATAAGCCAACTAGTTTGCATATGAAATATTAACAAAACAACAACAACTAAAAAAAAAAGGGAATCCTTTTAGCAACAATAATGTTTATTTATGTTAATAAAGAAGCGCGTTTTATTAAACAATATAAACATTTAATAATATCATAATTTTTCTATTAAAGTTCTTAATGTATCTGCGTTGATTTAAAGCATTTGATTTACTTTAATTTGTCACTAAATTTATATTATATTTGCTTACTCAAGCCATACATTACTCCGTACTGAACACAAGTCGCTGACCCTTTGCCTATGTGCTTTAGATACATGTATCTACTTGGCGCATACAAATTTATGACATACTGTCAACTGTTAAGCCTTCTTTTGCTCTCAACGCGCGGCACGTTTGTCAACTAATGCTTCGACAAATGTATATAATCTGTTGGCCCCAAAAGAAATTGATTTCCTTATGCGAAACATGACATTTATGACGGTTCCCGAAACGAAACGAAACAAGACTCTTCAATATTTGTTTTTTCTTTTATGAATTTCTTTTAAATAAAAAAAAAAAAAAACATGTCTAAATTATTTCAAAGGCACAAAATGTTGTGATTATGCATATACAAACATAAGTATCTGTAAAAGAGTTGTTATATACAAAGTATCTTTGTAAATTTGTGTGCGTTGCAAGTGCGCTTAGCAAACCATCAGCAATATTAACAACAACAAGTACAACATTATGTGAGTGCCGAAAAAAAAATGACAGAAATTTTTTGTTAAGAGTAATTTGTTTCAATGCTTGCGTGAATAAGATATACTTATATAAAAAAAAAAAAAATTATTTTTATATATTAAGTGCCAACAGCTGCGGTGACAGTAGCATGCGTAAAAGGACTGACTGATGGCGACGCTTCATCGTATGAGTGACAGAATGTAGCCTGGGACACTATTTTGTGTTTAGTGTTCGATGTCAATGCGAAAGCAACAATACAATGTTATAGATACAACATAGGCACCAAAAAAAAAGAAAAACAAACTAAAAAAATGTCGATGATGAAAAAAAAAAACAGATATTCATTATTTAAATTACTTAAAATATTTCAAATGTCACACTGTTGCCCATTTGGCAAGAAGAAATACAACAGAGATTAAACGAACACGTGCTTGTCAAAGTTTTATGCTGCCTGCGCGTTGAAAGTATCTCATCATCATCGGCAGCAGCGAAGGCCTAACCGAAATAAAACTAAATATGTGAAAACTTATTTTTCTTTTTTTTTATTTGTTTCAAAATTTAATTTTTCAGTTTAATGATTTTCGTTAAAGACAAACAAAAGTCTTCGCAACAAAAACCATAAAAATGAAATGACACGATTAGATAGACAAACAGACAAACGGACAGTCAGACAGAAGGACAGCCACAAGTTGGATGAGCTTGCGACGCCTTTAGAAACAAAAGGAATTTGTCGCTTTTATTGTTGTTGTTGGCGTTGAAAAATAAAATATCTTCTTAGTTATATACATGTAATATTGGCGGAATTTAGATAAAAAAAAAAAAACAAAAAATGTTGTGGTATTTTTTATCTGTGAGTATATTTTCGGCACTTTACTTTAGTAAAACACTTGGCTGCTTTATTGTTGTTGTATTTGTTGTTGTAGTATTTGTGGTTACTTTACTTAGACTTGTTTCTAGTGCGAAAATAATTGCGGAAGCGGCAAGCAAAGTTGACAAGTGCCTCATCAGACGTTGACTACTTTGCTGTGTTGTCGCTCTGTGGGCTCTTCAACGCTTTAGTCTAGTGTAGCTAAAAGGCTTTCTTGTTGTTGTTGTTGTTGTCGTTGGTTGTTGTGTTGCTGCTGAAGAAGAATCATGCGCAAAATGGCATCATTGAGGAAAGGCAAAATGAGAAATAATTATGACAAATCCGTAGAAAAATGTAAGCGCACAACAACAAACGGCAATGAACAAAGGATAAAGGGTAAAACAGTAACTGTAATACAATGCCAACAACAAGCAGCAGTTAGCTGCAACATCAACAAGGACAAGAACAACAAATTGTTGTTGCTGCTAAAGTGGCATGTATAGCAAGAAGCAAGGATCTGCAGCAAGTGTGGCTGACTGTAGCGAAAGCAGCTTCCATTCCTTATCTACTTTGTAAAATATTTTTGTGGTTATAATTATTTGCAGTTTGCTTCTTTCTGGCCATGCAGAAAGGTATGCCTCTTTCAACAGAAAATGCTTTCGGTTAACCTTTTTTCCAACTTTTTTTTTTCCAAGTCGTAACATTTATGAAACGTTCGGTCGGCATGACAAAAACAAAAAAAAAAAAAATTGTCAACATACAATTTGCCTTAAGTG
This sequence comes from Phortica okadai, assembly GCA_034638295.1. Taxonomy (NCBI): domain Eukaryota; kingdom Metazoa; phylum Arthropoda; class Insecta; order Diptera; family Drosophilidae; genus Phortica; species Phortica okadai. The sequence continues at coordinate 6,651,066 of CM067850.1, forward strand.
TACAACAACTTTACGGCATTTTGCCATAATTTCCAAACAGCATCCTTGAAAATGAGAAAAATGAAACCTTAAATCGGCCAAACACTTTTCACATGTGAGCATTTCGTTGGCGGCTTTGTGCTTTGCTCATTAAAATTATCATCAAGTCGTCGTCGTCGTCGTCGTTGGCATGTTCATCGTCTTATATTAGTAAATATGAGCATTCCATACACGTAAAGGCAAGCACAAACCATACATACATACATAACATACAACCAAACCGTATATATGTACATTTGAACAAAGTCATAGGTAGAAACCCGAGAGAATGTTACATCCTTGGGGAAGGCAAAGACATCAAGGCGCAAGGCACACAGAGTAGGCAACACTGGCATTTTGCTATTAAGTAATGCCAAGCATGTTGCCCAAGCTAGGGTTACAGCCAGTGTGTGCCAGGGAGGCAGCAAGGCAGGCAGGCAGTCAGGCAAAGCCGACATTGATTTTAAGAAACTATTTGAAATGGGCGGCCCACGAACAGAGATACTTCTTGTACTTATATGCGTTTATGAAGTTATGTTGGCTTAGCTCACATTACATTGCATGAGTGTGTGTGTGTGTATGAGTTGAAAATGAGCGTGAATTTATTGTTGTTCAGAAGTGACTAACAATTAGTTAGTTTGCGTATATTGACAGAGTTTTGTTGTTTGTTTAATGGTTTCGGTTTGGTTTGGTCTGTTTTGAGCTTTGTCAGTTAGTTACGCAAATTAATTGGCCGAAGCAAAACTAAATAAAACTAATAATGCGAAATGTTTGAGGTAACATTTAAAATAAATGTCACAAGTTTAAATCAGTCAGAGAAGAACAAATGATGAGACTAAATAACTAGTTACTAAATACATGTGTAATAATAATACAAATATAAATGAAGCTGATGAAAATAAAGTTGTTACATAATTTAGACTTTCAAATAGAAACCATTAATCATTTGCTTTACAAGTTTGGACAAGTGGACAGCCCTAAAAAATTTCGTTATAAATATACTTTTGCTTGAGTGAATGTCTATAATTTACATGAAGTTGTTTTTTTTTTAATCTAGATCTTCTTTCCCCTTGGTGAGATTTGGACAAACCCCTGATAAAGATCTCACGTGGGATTTTCCTTCAATAACACGTTAATTAATGTATTAAAAAAGTTGTCATGACATTTTCAATGACTTCTACCTCTCTCACTTGATCAGATTATGTGCGAATTGAGCTTACCCCCGCCCCACGCTACTTAATTTATCTCACGTGGTTTGAATGTTGTTAGAAATTGCAATTGTGCTTTTTTTGTTTTATTAATTTTAATAATAAAAAGGAATTTTTTGTTTTTTGGATAATAATTAAATATTTCAGCTCTTTGATTACACACTTAATGATGCGACAAAAACAATATTAATTAATAATTTATCTTAATCCAATTAAACATTCATTAGAAGCCTACAATTGTCATTTGCGTGCATTTTAATTTGTCTCTTTTTTTGTTGTCAAAGTAAATGAACTTAAATTAATTATAATTTTTTTTAAAACATGTTAATTAATACGCTTTCTACGCCACTCGTGATATTGTTTTTATAATCAAAAATAAATGTTTGGTATTACAAAAAAAAAAAAGAAGTTGGAAAAAAAAAAAATTGCAAAGCGAACAATTTGCACTTATTTTTTTTTTGTTGTTTGTAAGTAAAACTTTTTCAATCGAATTTAATTGCGAAATGAGAGAATCGAATTAGCGTCTTTGCCAGAATGGCAATTGCCTAAGGCAATGCGGGTGGCAGTGCGGGCCGGTGGGGGGTTGGCAAACAGGGTGGTTGCGGGCACATGTTGAGTGAATTAAGTGTTAATTAGATTTTGAATTACGTTTGCCGCAAAGTCGATATAATGTTTAAGAAATAAATAGTAGAAAAAAAAGTCGACAGTTAATAGCATCGATCGACCAAAATGGAAATACAATGCCGCAAAAGAGACTTTTTATAGCCAAATGATACATTAAAGTGTGTGTGTAAATGCCTATCAATGTATGTGTGTGTGTGTGTGTGTGTGTGTGTGTGTATCAAGTATATATAATAGAACAAGTGTTTACGAGGCGCGTAAAAATTTGTACGTTGCCTTGTCGAATTTATGTTTGTTTGTTTTCTTTATTTACAACATTCAGTAAATTTTTTTTTTTTATTTTTGGCTCTTTTATACTTTTGTTATTGTTTGAAAGTAACGAAAAAAAAAACGACATTAATGAGTTTTTTTTTAATTGCATAATTTTTGCTTTTAGCAACATTTCTTTGTTGTGTTGTTTTTTTTTTTACATAAAACTGAAACAATTAAGGCGCCAAAATGTATTGTTACTTTTGCACTTTATTTAACTATTGTATGTGTGCTAAAAATCGATAAAACAAACAACTTCTTTTTTATTTAAAAAGAAAGAAAAATAAAATAATAATAGTATGTTTATATGTACATATGTATGTGTCTGTGGGTAAGCCATTATTTTAGACAATAAAATTTGACACAAATAACAAACGAAGTAAGCCTTCAGCCTGTAATTCGATTATTATCCTTTAGTTATTTGTGCATAGTTTGGGCCTCTAATTGCCCTACAATGCACGTGCTCACACGCTTACTCAACGCTCGCCTCCTTTCGAAAGGGTTACGCGCTGCTTTGTTTACTCGCTCACACGCTTACTTTTTCTTATAAACAAGCAAGAAAAATACAAAACAAAAAAAAATGAAAGGCAAGGAAAATAAATTATCCAAAAGTCCAATCGAATCGATTTTGCGAAGGTGTTTCAACACTGTTTTACTTTTTGTTGTAGTTTGTTGTTGGTTTTTTTTTTTATATGTATTTACAAAAACACTTTTGACACGCAAACATTATTTAAGGTTCGCTTCGTATAAATTGCATTACGAAAGCTAAGTTTTCTTTTTTCTTCTTTTCTTTTTCGCTTTTTGCACTTCCGTTTGTATGAATTTTATGTTATTTAATTATGAATTACATTTTCTTATCACACAAAAAAGAACGACGCGGCATGCGCACGCTGATAATATCAGCCAAGGCAGTCAGTAAGTTAGTGAGTGAGTGAGTCAGTTACTTAGGTAGGCCTACTTCGATATAAAGCCTCATAAAAACAGGATTTGCCGACACGAAAATAAGAAATTATTATGACGCTGACGTCGACGTCGATGTTGATGTCGACGACATTAACGATGCGTTGTAAAAGCAAATGAATTTTCTGCTCTGCTCAACAACAAAGTCAAATAGAATTCGTAGCACTTCATAAGACATAATTTTTGTTGCTTTGCCATTCAATTATATTTGCTGTTTTTTTTTTGATTATTATTAACACAATATTCTTTTTTTTATACATTCGTTGATATTTTTCAATTTGTTATCTATTAATTATTAATGAGAAATTGATCCAAGCCTTACAATGACTTAATCGTTGTCATCAATCGTCTGAGCATTCAAAGTTAATAAGCACGAAAAGTCGGAAAAGCGCACAAAACTTCGCGTCGCGACATCATTAAAATAAAATCCAACAAATAATGAAATAAAAAAGTGAATGAGTAATTTTTTTTTCGTTTTTATAACTATATGAAGTATGAAAACGAACACCGCCAACACGTAAAGTCATCATAATGACGTACAAGTAATGACAACAATAACAATTCATAGCTACACAGTAAATGTATGTAAAACAGATCGTTAAATCATATATATGTATGTATATCGTGCGAATGTCGGTTAACAGTAGCAAACGAACCGGTTGGGTGTAAAATTGTAGGCAGTTGGGTGGGCGTTCAATTGGTCAACACGCACGCGTCTATGCTTTTCATTGCATTTCACTGCTGAATCAATGAATGCCGAATGAATGCGTCCATCTGTCTGTCTGTCTGTTGGTCTGCCTGGCCGTTGTTAGCACTGTTTATTTGCGCCGTTCGTCCGTGCGATGATTGCGAAGTCAATCATTTGACAGCACATCAAGTGACGCGCGTTAAAATGTCCAAACTAACAGAACAACCGAACGAACACCCACAAACCCTCACCCAACCGACCACAACAACACTCAACGTTTGCTTGTTTTTGATTCTGAGTCTGAGCTTTTTACATTGCACACCGCACGGACGACGTTGTAACAACAACCATGAGTAAGAAAAAAAATAAACAACAAGAAACACCAAATCAGCGTCGTTCATTTTTACCAAAGCAATTCTGATTTTGTGTTGAGCGCGCACGCTTTTCTATAGGCCGGATTCAATTCGCGTAGCGCTTTGCTGTCCGTACACGTTGAAAGTCGGCGACGAACTAACGGAATTTGTGCAACAAAGTTGGATCGTTCGTTCGGACGGTCGGTTGGTTGCGGTTGGCGCTCGAACACATTTATTTTAGCCAAGCTGGGGGTTCGTTAATAACGCCAGCGTTTGAATTTAACAGACAACATGTGTGGAGATTATGTAAAAATTGAATATTTTTTGGTTAGAAAAAATATTTATAACTTATATTAGTGTTATTAAAGTATTAAAAAATTTCGGCTTATTTTCATTCAAAAATTCGTTGCTCATTTTTTGTTATTTAAAAAAAGAAACTAGAAAATTTCAAAATTTTCCCCTTTTTCTGTAAAATAACATGAAAATTGTTGCTTTTAAAAATGTGGGGGCTATGTTAACAATTGACAGAGTAATAACAGGTGCTGTGGGGGCGGCTGTTAAGAGTACAAAAATACATTTTATTCGGTTTTTAAACAAACAAAAACTTCTTTTATTTTACAAACACACACTAATTAGTGACATATATGGTCAATAGAAAAAAAGGGAATAAAATGTGTGAAACTTGTTGTTGTTTCACAGAGTTTGTTGTCGCCTGTTCTAATTAACGTGCCAACGGACGCTATTAATTAGAGTTTTAATTAAGTGTTAATCTTGTATAAATCACATTTCGCAAATGCAATCGTTGCAAACTTAGTTAAATGTTAATTTCCCAGGTGTGTAATAGAAATGCACAACTGAATATATGCAAAGAGCACAAGTATACACGCAAACATATTGTGTATACAACATGGATTGCTGGCAAGGACATGAGAACTTTAATATGATCAAACATTTTTAATGATTTTCACATTTTTATTAACTAACAAAATAAAATGCTGAATATGCTTTCGAAAGCAAATACCAACGAAGGGCTGTAATAAAAGGGACCGTTTATCATTTCGAGACAAGCCAATTGGCTATTGACACGAAAAAGTCACACACACGTGTCTGGGCACGACGCCAAAGGACATTCCACGGACATTCAACGAACTTTTGTTAAGTGGAATGCCTTCGCAGGGTGCGTCCCTTGTGCTCGTTATGATTTAATTAATTTTATTTACAAGTGTGGGTTGTAATTTATATATAATTAAAAAATCACAAAGATTTAAACGGTCAACGAACACGGCACCTGCAACCGCACGAAAGAGACTTCATTACTTCGCCTTTGTTTTGTTAGCCTTCCACTTTGCTTCGTTAATAATTACAATTTCTGGGTGTGCTGTTGTCGTAGCACGCGTTATTTTTTTCAGCTTGACGTTGCTGATACCAGAACGCTTTAATGATTAAGATGATATCATGGCACTCACCTCATCATCAGTAGGCTGTGCAGACCCCGTTGACGTCGTCGGTTCAATCTCATGAAACCAGACGCATTGCGGCGATGACGGCGCAGGTTGTTGCTCCAACTCAGCGGCTGACACTGAAGCCAATTCGTCCTCTACCTTGGCTGTGGACAGCATGGCGCGATGTAAGAATATATTATCCACGTCGACGGTTTCGTCGCCATGTTGGGTTTGCGCATGACGCAGCGTTTTCCGGAGTGTCATTGGGGACCGGCAAACTAAGTGGTAATGGTTTATTTGTTTGATAACTGGCAGCGCGGGATTTACACTGCTCGTTTTGTACAAAAACAATTTACTATGGCACTGCAATGTAGAAACGGTAAAAACAATCAACACGTGTTCAGTGATTTGAAATCAGTTTAAACAGTTGCACTTTTACGTACGAGCAATCTAAGTAGCTTCATTAACACGCGCGTTGTCTATAACGTTTTCAAACAAGTCAAAAAATCACACAAAACATTAAAAAAGATAATACCAATTGCCGCGAATGGTATTTGTAATTTTCTTCTTCTTTCCTGAAACCGGCGTCGATCAGCTGTACTAACAGCTGCAAGCTTAACAGTAAGTAGGTTGAATTTCGGGTTTCGCTTATGTCGCAATGTGTTCTTTGCAGACAACTACGCACTCAATTCTTGCGACTCGTACTAGCATTTTGGGGCACTTCCCTAGAGCGCGACACTTTAGCGCCAAAATGCCACATCTTAGAATCATTCGAAAATTACCTATAAAATTTGGAAGAAGACAAATCCCCAACGAATGCAGCGCGACATACGCTTAATCAATACTGCAGTGTCGTTTCAATTTTGTTTTTTGAGCTGCGTTTATTGAGCATATGCCCAACGGTTGTTGTATGGTAAATGCTAGTTGCTCCTATGTTTCTTGGAACACGTTCTTTTCTTTGCGCAAAATAAGAGTTGAATCGCACGAATTGCTGTGGGACGTCCAAAAACTACATTTTTTTTTTAGAAATTTAGACCCCTCCCCCATCTTGGTGAGATTTTGACGAATCCCTCCCTCTGAAAACAACATGAGATTTTGCTAAAAATTTTATAAAAAAATTAAATTATTTTTTTTTTTTTGCTTAAATTTTTGAAAAAAATGGTAAACCAGTGAATTAAAAAACTCACATGAGATGTTCGATGAACCCCCCTCCCCTTAAGTGAAATTTGGTAATATTTTGCTGAAACTCCCTTAATTTTATCTCACGTAATTTATGGACGTCCTCAGTTTATAATGGCTATCGGCAAGATGGGATGATGTTTGAGGGATCTTGGAGTATTTTGGAGAAGAAGAAATTACTTTGATTCAATTCAAGTACAAAATGGTAGAAACACGAGGAAATGTTCACTTTGGGAAAATTATATGAAGTTATTAATACAAAAAATTACCTTAAAATGTATATTACACAAGCAATTTGTAGCTAGTAATAGTAATCAACAATCTTCAATAAATTTTTTTATAATTTGTTTTTTAAGGATAATTTAAATGGAGAGTTCCATGAAACTCGCATGTCATGAATTGATTTTTTACTGCTCTAAAGTGTTTTAAGCTCACATAATGTTGAATCGTTTATTCTTATTAAATGGCAAAACAATTTTTCATCATTAATTACCATAAGGCGACACTTCCGGCGGTGCGACGATGATGGTACGCGCTGATGCGCCGAGTTAACTTCCGTTTCCGTCATTGTCGCGCTTGTGATGTCAAAACAATTGCAAAAAAAAAAAAAAAACGAGGTGAATAAACAAATACAAATAAAAAGTAATTCTGCATTTGTGCATATTTATGGCTACATAAATACTTGCCACATATGAATGTAGATATGTGAGTATGACATACATTTGCAATCATGCCGCAGAAAGTACGTGTGTGTGTGCGTTTGTACGTGTCGGCCATTCTAATTTACCCAAACCGTGACTTGTTGCCTTGTTGAAATTACCTGCTCATGTCCTTGAATGAATGCAGCAGACGAACACACACACACACACATATATTTTCTTACCTACATATACATCCGAACCTTATAGTCGGGCAATAAACAAAGATCGCTTATTTCCTTGACCGGTCGGTCGGTCGGTCGGTCTTGGGTTGTTGCCTTTGTTCGCACAAATCGCTGCGTTTCCGCCGTTTGCACATGTCACCCCTCCCCCCCTTAAGCTCATTTTGCGCTCATTTTAAGTACAAATCTGTGTTGATTTATTTTGTCGCTTTGAAGCGCACATAAAGTTGACTTGATGTTGATACATTTTGCCAGCTTATCTGCGGCGTAAGGACAAAGGACATCAGCCAATGTACACACACCTTTACGTTTACTCTTGTCTTGTATTTTTTTGTGAATGTTTGTTTTTTTATTCTTTTGTGTGCTTTTGGTTTGCTTTGGTGAGGTGAGTTGAGTTGATCTCTTCTTTTTCAGTTTTTGTTGAATAGTTTAGGGTAAAAAGGCATACCAAACAAAAACACGTGTCCACATTTGTATCTAAACTTCATACATACATGTGTATGTGTGTATTTGTGTTTGTATGTACGCACAAACTTATACAATACAATCACTTATGTGTGTATGTAGTAGTGACATGATTATGCCGTTGGCGCATAAACCGATTTTATGGCAAATAAAAAGCTTTCATCATGTCGACCTATTTCTCGCATAAATTCAGCAGACAAAAAAAAAAAAAGAAAAATAAATCACCAACAGTGAAAATATCATTGATAACCAAAGCAAATTCAGACATTCATTCACTGCTCTTCACTTCACTTCGCCACCGCTTTTCTCATCATTGTATCGATATTCTGTTTGATAGATAACACTTTAAGCCGAAGCAGTGAAATTGAATTATTTCTAAACTTTTCAAATTGAAACTTTGATGAGTGCAAAATTTAACACCTTTTGGCTTAACACATGACTTTTATCTAATATTCTAACATTCAAAGATGTTGCGTTTTGTAGAGTAAAAGCAATCGTGGGAGAATACTTTATGTATATATCATTGCTTCGTTCAATCAAGAAAACTGTTCGCCTTTGTGAGCTGTCTGCGTCTAGAGCTTTTTTTATTCCCGGTCTAACAATTGTGCTTGTTTTATTGTTGTCATAAAAAATTAATACTCATAAAAATCGTTAATTCTCTAAGCATATTAAACACTTTCACTTAATAAACGCGTTGGAGAAAAAAGAAATTGAATTGTTAATAAAATGTTCCATAAATTCAATGTTCATTCATGCGCCTTGAATTATGCATTGAATTTTAAATGCGCACTTTCAACATTTAAGCGAAATTGTTAAAGTAAGACTGAAAACGGTTGATTAACATATTCCTTGTACTTCATACACAGTTTCCTTGGCAGAAATGTTAAATTGTAAATTTTTAAATGTTTAAAATAGAAAAGAAAATTACTTAATTTCAACAAAAATTTTCAAGTATCATGTAACATGCTGTACGGCAATTATTATGTTTATTTTATTGGCCAACATTTTTACCTCCGTAATTGAACCACAATTTTTTTTTTTTTAATTTTATATTTGTGTTTGCTTTTTTTGTGTGTTTGTGTTGTTGTTGCTTGCCGTTGTGTGCTGCCTTGAGGCATAGAACGCAGGCTGGCAAAGTGGCGACAGGGAAAAGTTAATATGGACGCATTTAGCCCTCCTCAAATATATACTTAGATATTTGAACACACGTACACACACACATAGAGCATTACAGACAATTGAGCAAACCTTTGTCTGTTAGTCATTCAGCCAGTAAGTCAGCCAGTCAGTCAGTCATCAGTGGGCGTGGAGTCGAGCAGCATCAGGAACATATGAACACATAAAAAGCAAATTAAGCTTTATTAATGAGGCTGCGGATGAATTTTCATGCCGTGTGCGTGTCTGTTTGACAACGTGTACAAATGGGTGTGTGTGTCTTTCTTTGTGAAAACTCGAGGCAAGCACTTTCACCACAATCGTGATAAAATATTTATAAAAAGACCGAAGACAAAAGAAATGATATTCAGGCAACACTTTTTATGTAAAGGCAATTCAAAAGTTTGTAAATTTATTTCAACATATTGTCGTCAATAATAATTTAGTTGCACTTGAGTTGTCGTGTCGGTGATTAAGATATAAATAATGTGCAGCTCTTTTGTAAATCACTGTTTAAATTTAGAATTGCCTTTTTATTGGTTGTTAGCTAAATATACATGCGTGTACATATGTAGAACACTAATTTATTACTCATAAAACAATTGAGCGCACAGGCTTGGTAATCTTTGCTTTTTTGCCTTATGTTTTAATATTTGAAGATATCAAAATAGGCGACCATATTCGAATTAAATATTTTTTAAAGCATGCGTTGCAATATTTAAGGTCAACATAAGCTAGACCAACTTCAACTGTAACTGAATAGCAGATTTTAGATTTAACAGAGCTCACGATTAGGCGTTAACATTTTCTGTAACAGGCAAGCTTTATTCATGCTAATTGTTTAAAAAAGTCAAGAAACAAAAAATTATTGAAAATATTGCTTATATCGAGAGGTGCTGGAATGTTTTTTTCTCTGAAGTTTTATTAAAATTGGTCAAACAATTTATAAGAAAAAGATTAGCGAAAACTCACATAACAGAATTTTGTCTACTTCCAATTATGATGATTTTGGCACGGTATTTCTTGAACAATGGCGTAATGGAAGAAGTCGCTATCTTTATTATAATTAATTCACCTTTCCAAGTACAATTATCTTTGCTTTTTCAAATTTGTCTTAACAAGGCTTAAGTTACTTTGGCAACATGTATTTTTTTGCCAATCAACTTCGTTTAATTAGCACGCTTTCATATCAATCTATGCGCCAGCAGATACTTATCTAAGTAAGTAACAAACTCAGTCCTACGCAACAACTAAATCTTTATATAATCATTCTAAAAAGAGGCTTAAACTATGACAAGTGCCCAATTATTGTATAATACATAATTACAATTTATTATTAATGATTGGCCGTGAGTTTATTTTCGTAGTTTCATTTTTTGTTTTTGTTTTTGTACGTAAATGTTGCCAAGTTGCCGCAATTGAGGTTGTTGTCAATCGATAGTTTCGCTTAACTTTATTTTTTGATTGCTGAAGTGAGAACACGTATTGAAATTAATTGACTTGTACAATAAATTAGCAACTTATAACATGAGGCAAGGACATAATCACGAAAAAAAAAAAATAGAAATAATAATGAAACAACTTGGTTGTTTTTGTTTCTGTTTTTGTTTCTTCTTTACAAATCTGTTGGCTTATTCTGTGTTGTGCGTAAACTTTTTGCTTTAATTAAGAGTTGTGCAGATTTTGTACACAAAATGAAGCCAAAAATTGCGCAACTAATTTGCCAAAAATCTGTCACAATGAACCTATCAAAACTTTGCTAAGCTTACTAAGCTCCTCCGTGCGCCCGCATGTTACTCAACCAGAATGAAATTCTATTTTTGCACGTTGCCAGGCGGCATAAAGAATTGCCTTGGCCTCATAATTAGCCAACGAAATGGCAAATCTGATAAGCGAAAATTGAGCATATTTTAATAGAAAAAAAAACACACACACACACAGGAGCACACCCAGATTTTTATGAAAGTGAAAAATAGTAACGTGCGATGTCGTCATTTGAGTCAATTTAGCGCGCGCAAAAAAAAAACATTCATTTGTTTTAGTAAAAGTAAAAAATACTGCGCAACTCTAAAAAAAAGGTGAGTCACATACACATGCACACATTCACACCTACAAGACGCTATCGTGCTGATTTAATCACTTTCTTCGTTGACTTGGACTTGAACAAAGCCGTAAGTTACTGACGGCACGTTAACTTTCGCTCTCATAGAAGGAAAAACAGACCAACGCGAAGCCATTTCCATGCCGCATGCTAGGTCACTGGCCACTTACTTACTCAACTGACTGTGTGGGTGTGCGTGTGTGTGAAAGTGTGAGAGAGAGGGAGAGCGGTATAGCATGCCCAACGGGAAGTAGAATGCCTTCTAACTGCCTTGTGGCTGCATTCTTTTGCAAGGATCATGCCTTACAGTTTCTTCTACTTTTCGATGGCGATGATTTTTCGCCGTGGATAGAAACTTCCATGCTCACTTCTAAAAGAAGCAACACTCGCTTATGAAAGAAGCGACATTCGCTGTAAAAACGCTGCTGTTATGCGTTGTGTTTAGTTTCTCAGCGCTAAAATCCCATTCAATTCACATAGCGGGATAGAATGTGCGGCACTTGTTTCTCACTGGGTGGCTACTAACGAAATGAAGCGAATTAAGCACAGGGCAAGCCTTTGCTTGGTCCTTGGCCACCGTCATCGTCACCGTCGCATTGCCACACACATAAAAAGTTCCGTGTTGTGTGATAAACTTTGAAAAAGTTTGTTTGGCGCTCGTGACTCACTGACTTGAGTGGCTTTCAAGGAGTGCACAAAGTGGCGTACTACATAATATATACACATGTCGATAAGTGTGTGTGTGTGTGTGTATAATATATTGTGTAAGTAGAAAGTCACGCAGTCAGTCAGGCCATATAAGTCAATGCATTTGTTTGTGCGCCAACAACTTTTTTTTGAAGTTCTTCTAACATTTATTTTCATTTATTTTCTGTTTGACATTTTTTGTTTTTTTTTTGTTTGTTTGGTCATGTAAGATGAATGACAAAAAGTCTTTTTTTTTTTTAAAGAATATTAGAAAAATTACAAAATAAAAATCAACAAAAAAGATGAAGAAAACTGACATCGCGCTGGGTGTTTTGAAAATGTTTTCGAAATTAAAAATAATTTCAACAACTGTTTGACTTTTGTACGCTGCTGTCTCCCTCTTGCTAACATGTCAGTCAGTCAAGTCAGCAATTGCAATGACAGCTTTTTGATGAATTTGACAGGTTTTTTTGGAACTTCGACTTTCGTTTTTTCTATTAATAAAAATAATTTATTTTACATTTCCGACAGCTTACCAAGTAGAATATTTCTAAGAAGGCAACAAACACAAAGTAGAAGGTATAACAAAACAAAGTAAAAGTACAAGAACAAAGACTTGATGAGAAAGAAGAAGAAGCAAAATGTTTAAAAGCAACGACAAAGTATCTTTTATTGCTCATTTCAATGGAACGTAATGGAACGCCATTGTTTTAAGTGAATTGAAAACTATTCAGCGCACAAACAAAGCCCGAAACCACATCGTCATTGTGTAAGCAAGTTCCATTAATCGATCTATACGATGGATGGACTCAAAGACGGACAGACGAGCAGAGAGATAGGGAAGCAAGCAGGCAAATGACAAAATGCACTCACACAGCAAGCAAGGATGAACGGACGAAGCAATGAATGGACAAAGAGATACAGAGATACTCCTCCAAACACACACAGACACACACACACAAACACATAGAAAATCTCATATTAATCGTCTTTCAATTTCCACAAATTGGGTGTGACATTTTCACGAGCGGAAACCGCTAATGGAAACGTTACATTTAAAATGGCGTAAGGCGCAACGTAACGTAACGTAACGTGACGTGTTGCACGAAGCAACGGGCGAAGGGGAGGGGCAGACAGTTATTGTTATGTTTGGCTTATTGCGTTAGAGACAAAGGACCTTCTAATGTCCTTGGCGAAAATTGCATTGAATGTGATTATAAAATAAATTAGCCTTTTCTTTTACTTTGTTGTTATTGTTGGCATTTTTCTTTCTTTCTTTGGTTCGTTCATTCTTACTTTATTATTTTTATTTTGAAATCTAATGTACTCAGGCAGACAAAATGGGCACAAGGTTCTTACAAAATAATCGAATTACATTTGTTGTAAAAGCTTAGTTGGATTTTTGAAGGCGTAGGCGGGGCGTGGCAGAGGTTAACTGAAATATTCACTGTCGAGGAAAGTGGATTATTAATATATATATAAAGAAGAGTTGATAACATAATGATTAATACTTTTTGAAAAGTTTTTCAGTCCTAAGCAAGTTTTCTTTTTGAAAATTAACTTTACAATCAACACAATTTTGCAATCTTTTGTTTTCAATTTTCGTGCAATGTTTTTCAATACACGAAAACGTTATTAAATGAATTAAAATGATTGGCAAAATTGTACGAAAGTTGAATGAGCTCAGCACTGTGGCACAAATTGTTCAACAGAAGAAGTAAAAAAAAAAATATGTATATTCACAAAGCTGTCAGAAAAGCAAATCGTATTGAAAAAGATTAAAAATGACTTGAGGCACTGTTGGGACCTCGGATTGTGACTATGAAAGCATTTGAGGCATAGTGGGGGGGTTGGTGAAGTGTGTCGCTGGCGGTTTGTGCATTTAGGGAGCGCATACTATATTATTATTTCCTTTTTGACAGTCAAGTGAAACTTCATTTGTCTTAATTTCACGCGCTTCATTTCATTTCGGTGTTCAAATCGCGAACGTCAAAGCCAACAAAAAAGTAAACACACACACACACACACGCATATATATTATACGTACACGCACATACACATACACAAACACGAGCTGACATTTATAGCGCGGAAAAGCTAAGCTGAAATGTTGGCTGTGCTTTTTTTTGTTGCTGTTTTTTTTTTTGGTATGATTTCAATCGAACTACAATTGTAGACAGGCAGGCAGACAGGCACGTAGCAAGCGAACGTTTAATGGTGTGGGAGCGGGAGAGATGATTATACGCCCAACAAACTCAAACCACGCACGGCAACAACATCAACAACATGAACAACAACAACAGCAATGCCAATTTCTTTCATTTGTTGTTTGTTACTTTATTTCTTTTTACAACTTGTGCACACACACACTTGTACACACTCACACACACAGGCATGCATATGTTTTCATACATAAGCAGTAAAAGGAAAGAGCAAAAAAAAAATATCGACTTTGCTTACATTTGTGTGATGGAAATACGCGACGTATTTCAACATGTCGGCATGTCGATAAATTGAAATTGAAGTTCAATTAGAATAGTTGAATAATAAAAAAAAAAAAAATAGAAAAAAAAGAAACACAAAAGCAAAAGGAAGTCGTCGCAGGAAATTCATCTATGCAACGAATATTTCACTTTGGCTCATCTGCCAAATGGCAAAGCGCTTCTTCTTCTGCCTCTTTATTAGTTAGGCATCTAATAAAGCTTTAACTTGGCAGATACATAGGTATATGTATTGAGCGATATGTGTGTCTGTCTGACTGCTTGCTTGTTTGGGACAAAGCGAAGGTGAAGGCGCTGAGGGGGACGTCAGTTGTTTATACTAAAAGGTTGCGGCCTAATACCATTTTTTTTTTTTTTGCCCGTGGCTACGTGTTTGTTCTGTCCTCTTGTATCCTGTCAGACTAAGTCGTAGTCAGAGTCGTATTCAATCAATTTGTGTGCTTCGTATTTGAGTATTTTATGAAAATGTTATGAATTTTTGCACATTTAACGAAAATGACAAATGCGTTTGCTGATTTATGCAAGTTGTCTGACAGCTTTTTGATGATATTTCATTTAATTTCATGAATTTGTCATCATCATCATTATCATTATCATCAGTGAGAATTTCATTTGTGTGTATTTTCTTAAGTGCAAAATTTTATGCAAAACTTATGCTACAAAATATCAAAATTTGTCTAAGATCTTCTGAGACTTTGCTTGCAGCAAAAACTAACAATAAGTTAAGAAGTCAAAGACTGTTTTTATGCTCGGCATGATTTGACAAAAAAACTGCCGTCGGCAAAGTTATGAAGTGTCTGCTGCAAACATACATACATACATATATATGAATGTCTCTGAGTGTGTGTGTAGAACAAAGACATGTTGTTCATTAGGCGTACAACATTTGCCGAAAATACAACGTTACACATAACAATAATAATAATAATACTCAAACTTCTCTTAGTTCATATTCATAGAAGTAATAAACGCCGCAGGCTTTATTTATTTAATGCTATGCTGAACAAGAAAATATACTCCTCTGCGCATAAAATGTTTGCCGTATTTTAGTACATGTTATTGTATAAAAGTGCTGAAGTGCTAGCATGACCTCGACAATGATTTTTGTTGCTGCCACTTGTCAACAATTTGCCACGTCATGGACTCACACACACACACACATACACCCGAGCATGCACAATCATAGGCATTAAAACAACAACAACAACACATTACAATTGCTAAGTAAATACGCTGTTAATTAAGTATCTCATACATAGATGTGACATTTGCTGATTTAGATACATTATTATTATTGTTGAGCTGTAATGAAGCTTAGATTGTAACACTTCAATTTGTTGTTGCTTTTTGTGCTTGCTTAGCGTAAAAATGTTAAGCTGTCACGTCAGACGCAGACAGCAAATGCAGCAAAAAAGAGCAACAACAATAAAGACTATTCAAATCAATCGATTCGTTGACTTACATTTTCATGCTACAACAATACAATTGCAGTTGTTGTTGTTGTTGTTGTGACCTGAAGCAAACGCTTGAAGCTTCTCGCTTTGCTTGTGGCATATGAGGGTCAAATTGAGATTAATGGATTGCGGCAGCTGTGCGCCAATTTGTCGTGGCTTCACAGAGCTTCTCTCTCTGTGTGTGTGTGTCTGCGTGTCTGTGTGTTAAGAGCTTATGCGCTCAGTCAGTTAGGTCAGAAAAGGTGTACGACAAACGTTGCAATTCGCATTGTGTCCGAAAGAAGAAGAAAGTCTTTGCGACGACATGCGCATCGGTCATAAAAATGGCTTATCGTTTTTGTTGTTATCCGCTTGCCAGTTGCCCTACAACAAACAATCGCTCGCAGACACCTTAGCCACGTTTGTACTTGCACAGCCTTTAAGCGTTTTTTTTTTTATCGCTCGCAGAGTTATCATTTAAGTGTATTCAAGTGTAGAATAACACAATTATTTGTGTTGTCATTCCAAGTGCTACGAAAGTATTTCAAGTTCAACACGCGTTTTTCATTACGCGTTTTTTTATTATTATTATTTTTTTTTTAAAGCAAAGTCTTACATGGCTTACGATCTGATCTACACTGATCCGGTTTTGATAATGCAAAAAAAAGAAGATGAAGAAGCAGAAAAAACGCACAGACGCCGAAAATGGCCTCGAAATGCAACAATTTTCAATGTCAGCTTTGACAGAGGTCAAAAAGCAGCAAACAAGAAGAAATACGAAGCCAACAAGCGAATGAATAATTACGATTTAATTGCTTCAGAAACAGAAATGTAGGTCGACCAACTCATTCATTCATTCATTCACTCAGTGGCGAACGCATTCAGAGCGAACGAAGGAGTGTCCGAGCGAGATAGCAAGTGGGTATCATGCAACACGAGTAGTATGAGTTTTTTTTTGCTTTCTTATTTTTATATAGAAAAAAATAATAATAATGAAAAAAAAACGGCTTGTAAGACATAAACAACAACAACAAAACAACAAGCAAGTGTTGTGAAAAATAAAAAAAAATAAAAAACAATCTTAAAACGAGGCTAAGTTCAACATACAAAACGAAGAAGTACTCGTGCGAAGAAGAAGAAGAAGAAGCAGTGCAGCAGCACAAGCGGAAGAAGAAGCAGCAACGGCAGTACAAGTGCAGCCGCAAACATTTTCTTCTTCTTACAAGAAACATTTTTTTTTGTTCACACGTTTTTCTTTTCTATGCAATGCAGTAACTTTTTGTTTTAGTTTATTTTTTTTTTTTGTTTTGAAAGCAAAAATTATTTGAAATAAAGCCGTTTGCACATGAATTGTGTAGACTTGTAGTGCAGTGTAGTGTTGTTCTGCGTTTCTTAGTGTTGTGGTTGTTGTTGTGCATTGCGCCTCAGCTTTAGAAATCTTACGAGGCATATTTTCTTTTGAATTTAATAAAATCAGAGTGGCTTCTTTTATTTTGTAAAACAACTTGAGTTTATTTATTTCTGTTTTTTCCTTCTTTTTTCTCTTTTTTTTGCTTGTTTTTGTTTCGCTCTAATTCGCTCTTTTTCAACAAGTGTTACCACTTAAATTTCAAAGTTCCAAAAACACACAATTTGACATCATGAACTTGAACTTGAGTCAAGTAGCGAACAAATAATAATAATAAAAAAAATAAACAAACGAGAAAAAAAAAAAATGCTAACAAAATAAAATATGATATGAAATTCATGAGCGCTTGTATAAATAATATTACAAACTTGATTGAAGAAGTTAAATGCGCAAAAATTATTATTAAAATAGTCGTTGAGAAAAGCACAGACGCGTCGCTGAGACAGACACTCCGTATAGTTGGAGGGAGGACAGCAGCATCGGTAAACATTTCAATAACAAAAAAACCGGTTTTCAGTTTTGTTTTTGTAAGTCGGAGTTTGTTGTTTTTTTTTTATTTCTGATAGATTTAAAACTACGCTGATAAATGTTGTAAAACTATTTAACAGATATTTTATGGTTTTTACTGCGCATGTCGTTTGTATTCGCCAATGGCATTTATATATTTTTTTCTTTAATGGCATTACTTTAGAAACATTAGATGAGATCGTGATCCAATGGGTTTTTACAATTTAATTTTGGCTTTTGTTTTATAACAAGTCTTTCGTTATTAACTTGAATTCGGTCAAAAGTATTGAATTTCAAATAGAAGATATTCAAGAAGAATTTTAACAAATATCTGAAAAGTTATATCGATGTTTTTCTAATAATATTTTAACCAATTACTCATCCGAGACGTGTTTTTTATTTCGAGATTATTTCGAGATATATTTTATAAAGAAGCATCCCGAAATTTAAAAGTACTCCTCGTAACACAGGTTAAAAAATATCCTTGAAAGACTTTGTTTACAAACTCAACCGGATTTGAGGCCTTATAAATCTCGAAACTGTTTGATGCTTCAACCCTAAAAGATGAGCGCTAACGTTCTATCCTCACAACAAAGTAACTGTTTTGCTTGCGTGATGACAAAGTGTTCGAAATAGATTGTCACACAAAGACATGATTAAATTGACTCCAGCTGTTTAGCCTATCAAGCATGTATTCCTTTTTTTTGGGCATCTCCAAGGTATACTTTCATGTTTTCGCTTCGATGCACTCAAGTGTAAAACTTCCATTAAACTTTTCAAATAACTTTTCAAACTTTTTGTATTCCATTTTGTGTACGAATTAGTTTTTCTTTCAATTTTCATGAAAACACAAACAAATAAAGTTTTTGTTGAAGAAAATACCAAAAATTCTATGCTATTCAATAAAGTAAAGAGAAATTTATTTAAGTTCGGCAAGCGCTTTCAATCGACAGCATTAATTGCCGAAAGTGCATGGAACTTTTTGGCCTGAAACCACAATAGTAAAAGTGTATCGGCATAAGATAAAAGCCAATAATTCACAACGAATTACAACAGATGCTTTGATTGTGATTGAGCCTTGGCTATTTTCATGGCAATAGACGACACATTAAAACGAATCACAGAACTATTGTGCTAATAACGAGCTTATCGGTGCTCAAGACGATTGCACAATCAGAATCATTTTGTATTATTTTTTGTTGTTGTTGTTGTTGTTGTGGTAGTTGTTGTTGTTGTCGTTAGAGCAAGCAAAATGTAAAGAATGTGCGCTCTATGAAAAATAGTAATGAAAATGCAAAACATTTTCACAGTCGATGTTTTGCCAAAAAGCTGATTTAGAAATTGGCGCAACTTTGCATGCCACAATGCTATTGTATAGCTAACCAATACACCTACACACACACACACACACACACACGCAGACATACATGACTACTTGTACAAAGACTTAAATGACAAACATGGCCAAAATGCGAAGGCAAAAAATGAAGTTGTTTCGTATAAGAAGTATGCGACAGAATATTTGAAAGGCATTTGCGGTTATTGCGGCGTCGGTGGGAGCTTTTGGTTGACAGCCTAAGTGCCTTGGTGGAGTTGAATGGCGATATCTATTCAACAGACAAAAATAAAAAAAAATGCCTAATCGGATTGACTAGGAATATACAGGAGCAAAAATTCACAAGAGGCCAGCAAAGCGTACGACAGACGTCGGACGACTAGACAACGAACAAGGGAGAGGCAACAAATAAAAGGACTGAGCAAGTAATGGATGGTGAGGCAAGGCAAGGGTGCTGCAGAAGGCGACATAAGCCGAAAAACGGAAACCATTCAGGAGGCCATTTTGTGTGCTTTGAAAGTTATTATGCAGCAAAAGCAACAGCAGCGGCAGTGGCAGCGGCAGCAATGACCGGCAGCAATAGGCCAACAGGGCTGCCGAGTTGCGGTAGGGCTGCAGGCGACATTTGTGCTGACAGTTTTGCCGCCTTCAATTTCGCACTGTAAAACATGAAAACTTTTACAAGTGCATGTCTGTGTGTGTGTATGTAAAGTTTATTACCCGGCATAGCTAAACATACCTTGATGCATTTGAGTATATATGTGTGTGTGTGTGTGTGTTGGTGATTGGCATTAATTTTCAACAATTTACATTTTAGCAAGTTGCCATCTTTTTGACAACTTAAATAGCAACAATTTTACTCAACGTGCCATATTTTCCTATTATGCAATCAGTGGGGCGTCGTATGGCGGTAGACAAGAGAAGGAGAAAGAGAGAGAAAAATGGACATTTGATTCGTGTCAAACTTCAAATGCAAAGGTGAACAATGACAGTTTTTTGACATTTGTTGAGCAAAAGCAATTTAAATTAGCCGCAAGGTTGAAAATTTTATTGATTTAAAGGCGAACCGCAGTAAAGGGTAATTTTAATGACAGCTAATTAATATTTCTACCCTCTAATAATCACGCAAAAAGGGCAGTGTGAAATAATAAATGTAAAATCAAAAAACAGAGTGTTCAATAATGATAAGGCATATGTATGTATAAAGTGAGATGTCACATATGGCAGCGTTCAAGCAAATTGTTTTAGTGCTGAACTTTTTGTCAATGGTAGACTGCCGTATGCTACATGTGTCAGCTTGACACATAAGACCAACAAATCATTACTGAGCATTTATTTTTGTGTTTTTAGTTATATATTTGTTTTGTTTGTGCACAAAAATTATCCTTTAAATAATTTAAGCAATGTCACTTTAAATTTGTGTAATTTCGCATGATTTATCTTTGTGGGATTGACAAAAGCGAGAATAACGACGAAATAGATAAAAATTTCATAGTTGCCTCTGTTACATAAGCTAAATAAGAAGAAGAAGACGAAAACAAAACTAACTAAAAATATCAGATTGCTTTAACAAATGCCGAAGGTTTTGGCAAACTCGCAACCTCATTAAGCACATTAGCACAAAAAAAAGAAGAAGAGAAAAAGCGTATAAATAAAAAAAAAGATTTACTAAAATATTTCAAAGACTCAAATTAATGCTTGCCAAAAACAACATACAAAGTATTTCAATATTCAACAAAAACTATTCATGCCTGTCAAAGCTTTTTTCTTGTGTTGTTTTTGTTTTTTTTTTTTTTTTTCAGCTCAAGGCGGCAACTTTTTCGAAAATATTTTCACAATTTTGCTGTTGTTGTTGTTGGTATTCTTTTTACGCAATTAAGCATTTTTTACATTGTTCTACAAAACGTTGACGTTTCTTTTCTGCTTCTTCTTGTTGTTCTAATCTTATGTGTTGTCGTTGTTGTTGTTGTCGTCAACAGCGCCGACATTTTCTAATTGTTGTTGTTGGTCGGTCACAGTCTTTGCTTACGACTTCAAAGTGTTGCCTTTAAGTGTTGTTTAGGGGTTGATCTGTCTGTCGGTCTGTCTGTCGGTCTTTCCGTCGGTTAGTTGACTATTCAGTTGTCCAAGGTAAATCGCATTACTGTCTATTATAAAATGTCTGTCTGCTCAACCAAAAGGTCAACGCTGCTTCGACACTTGGGGGAATAGTTGAGCGTTGAGCGTTGAGCGTAAAGCATTTCTCTCCTGTGATTTCTTCATCATCAACGCAATCCGTAAGGTCTCCGAAGTTATTTTGTCAGTTTTGTCGCAAATATTTCAAAATGCATGCAACTTTTTAGTGTCTTTTTTAGCTTTGTTATGACGTTGATTGTCAACTT
The DNA here is from genome assembly GCA_034638295.1 of Phortica okadai. Classification (NCBI taxonomy): domain Eukaryota; kingdom Metazoa; phylum Arthropoda; class Insecta; order Diptera; family Drosophilidae; genus Phortica; species Phortica okadai. Next base: position 6,672,698 of record CM067850.1, read on the forward strand.
AAAGTATAACGTTAGCAAGGGTTGTTGCCCAAAAATGAATGGCCCACGATAAAAGGGTTGGTTTCATTTCGTGTCTAAAATGTTGCTGACTTCATAATTTGTCTAAAAAGTTGAAAATGTGTGCCACGATAGATGAAATTATTACACATAAAGTTTGCAAGATTTTTGGTTTTTTTTTCAATTCAAGGTACAAAAATTCATAGATAATGAGGAGTATTTTTTATAATACGTGCATTTTATATTTAATTGTCTATAAAAAATCAACAAATATAAAAATGTAAACTTTTATTTCCAAATAAAATTAGTTTTGTATTGTTAAAAAAAAGTAAAAAAAAAACCGGATTTATAAAAGTACCTCTCCTATTAAGTACGTTATTATTGACGTATGATTAATTTTTTACTTCAACTGTAAAGTGCTTACTTGCTTACTTAGTAAGCAAATTGGCAATACATGTGTCTATTTCAATAAAAAAAAATATTAATTATAATAATAAACATTTTGCATACACTCACACACACACACACGGACGCTTGAAGAGTGCACAGGTGCTAATTAAATTGCTCATTGCACATGTTGCCATGCAGCTTGTAAACTTGTATCGAATTCACAACGCAATAAGATTCATTAAGTAGCGTAAAAAAAAAAAAAAAAAACAAAACAGAAAATGTTAATTGAAAAGTTAAATTTGTGCAATTGTTTTTAAAGGAAAATTTTCATTGCAAAAATGCAATTACAATAATCAATAAAAAAAAAAAAACAAGCAAAAGCAGCAAAAAATAATCGTGTATAATTAACACATTCATGCAGTGGAAGCAATGATGTTCAGTTCGTGATTGTGAATTAGCATTTTATAAAAATATACCTTTTATTTGTTGTCTTTTTTACGTTGTTAGCCAAACAAAAACAAATATTATTTGAGTTTATTGAACATTCGGCGTGTGTTAATGAACGTCGTTTGATGAAGGGCGAAGTCTCATCATCAGCCACAGCAACAGAGTGTCCTTAAAATGTCTGCCGTCCGTTGGCCGTTCAACTGTGAACATGAAAGTCATGCTTATCGAAAATCTCTCATATTTTTTCCGACTTTTCATTATAACCGCGCTGCGTATTCTTTTACATGAGATAATATCCGTTTTTTTTTTTACATTTATATTTTTGTTACAGATTTAATTAACAACAAAAAGAGAAGAAAGACAACAACAACAACAACAACTGAAAGCTCATTTAATACGCCTTTGGGCGCAAAATAATGAAAATCGATATGCTTGTTGTACGTGCAAAAGGAAATTAAATGCTTTCATAAAAATGATCAATTAAAATTTCATATTTTCTTTTTTTTTTCTTTCAAGCACGCGCGCTGCTTTGCAATTACTATAAAATATCATCGAAAGTCAAATGCGTGGAGGGGTGGGGGAGACAAGTAATATGAAGAAAGCACATTTATTTAATGTGCACAAAAATTGCTGATAAATTTCTCAATAATGATCTACTAATGATCGAAAACTTTAAATCATATTTTCATTTTTCGCAGCCGTTTGACGTATGTTTGTATGTGTGTGTGTGTGTGTGTTTGACTGCGTGGGCGCTTTGTTGATTTTCTCAATGAATGCGTCAACGCTTGAAAGCGAAATTTAACCACCCACGAAAAAAAATTATCAGCATCAAGTCAAAGTCAAAAGTCCGGCAAGAACAACAACATCATAAACAGCAGCAACAACAATCAGCGAAACATTAAAAGTTGTTGTTAACGGGAATTCCGGCAACAGTTTCGCGCGTATCGTTTCCAACATGTTCAAACTATTTCATATGCTTCTTCTTTCTTTCGCCTTGCTTCGTTTTGTTTTATTCAACGCTAACGAACAAGTTTGATTGTGCGGTTCGATTGCGCGTTCGATTGTCGGTCCGATTACTGATTATAACATGGCGCCCAATGTTCGAGCACGCAGCGCTCTCTGTCGCACTTATGCTGCGCTAATGAAGGTTGTTTTATACTTGTATGAAAATTAAATAACTTTTCAGTAGTTTGAGCATTTTTTTTTTGCATTAATTTGGACTACAAAAAAGCAAGAAAACTGTCGAAAATTCTTCTGTTGTTCTATGTAACAAATAAAAATCTTACTTGACAACTGATTTGGGTTCCTTTGTATTTCAAAGCATTTATTTGTATATGTATGTAGATGCCAACCTCACTCGCAAAGAAAAGCACTAATTCGCTGATCCTAATTAATGCCAACAGTTACAGCAGCGCCTTTTGTCTGACAATGTGTAAAAATTGATTAACGTCGCTGTCGCGGCAACCCTAAAGACATCATGCTAATCAAATGTAATGCTTGTAATTTGAATTGCAAAAGATACACGAAAATAATATTCAAAAAAAAAATGCAAAAATTTCATTTCTAATTCTTTTCGGTAATTACGAGTTCAGTATGTCTGTCCCAAAGACAACAGACCTCGAGTTTAGAACACTTGCCGCCTTGTGGGGGGCCCAGAATAATTAGATTATGCTGTCTGTCCGACTGTCTGCCTGCCTGCTTGTCTGATTATATGTCTTTCTGTCTGTCTATTGGTCTATCTGTCGTTTGTCCCGTTCTGTGTGTGTGCATTTTACAGTTTCAATTAGTGCGCTTGGTTATTTTTGTTTCGCAGACAAAATAGATGCAATTTAATAGTTTGTTTTTTTGTTTTTCTTTAACGTGACTGACAGACTTTGATGGAAGATTTCAATGCATTAATGGTTTTCCTTTGAAATTGTCAAATGCATTTTTTCAAAACTTTCTTTTTGTCAGACAAAATGAAAATAATGTCAAATTAGCATTTTTAATAGATTTTTGTTTTGTTTTTCAAGCACAAATTTGTGTGCTTTCAACAGCACACACAAATTATTTGATCTTATTTGTTAAGCGCTTATAATGGTTGACACATGTATGTATCTTTGAGATACAAACCACTGAAATAAGAGAAGCGATTTTTAATTATTTTTGAATTTGTGCCAAAATTCCTTCAACAAATATATCTTTAGTGTCAAATTTGCATAAAATTTATGGCATACGAGATGAATTTCTTATATAAAAAACAAATAGTTAAAAAATTATAATAAAATCCTATATTGTTTGATTTTATTTATTTAAAAAACATAAATTTGACTGAGACACGTGCAGACTTTTGACATATTTTATTTATTTTTATTATTATTGTTTTGTTTGTTTGTTTAATAAAAAAGAAAAATGGCGAATTTCAAATATTTTTTATATTTAATATTTTATTATGATTATAGTTCTTCGTGTCATTGACTCTTGAAAACTTCTTGAGATTCTTTTTTTTATTGACAAATTCATTCACTATTTTCTTTGAAACGTTGTTTGTTGTTAGTATAACCCAGATATAAGTTGAAAGCACAAAAAGATGAAAAATAAATTTGCAAAATTATAAAATAAATATTTGTACAAAATATGCATTTTATTTAATTAATGTTTTAGCATAGAACAAAAGAAATTTCATTTTTGGCATTATGTCAAATACACAGCGAACAAATACAATAAATCCTATAAAATTAAAAAAAAAAAAAACAATACCAACAAAGACTTTTCGAAGGCGTAGAATGTTCTTGCGAAATTACATATACATATGCCAGCAGACTTGTGTCGAATCTATATGTGCAATGAAGTATAAATAAAAATTAAATATATTTAATTTAAACAAAGAAAAAATATACAAAAACAAAAACAAAAAAAAACACTTGAATTATGCAAATGTGTCTTTTAATATATATCAATATATATATATGTATCTATTGGTTGTCCGCTTTGGTTATGCTCTGAAATTCAATGAAGCCTTTCAAAGCACAAATTATATTAATAAAGCATTAAGCTGTGTCAATGGGATTATGACTTTATACCGTTAGCGCATGACTCGGTCGCATGTAAATTGACACATTTGACATTATCAAACCACACACACACAGGCACACACACAGCTACATTTATGGCGCACAAAATCAAGATAATGAAACTAATTTCATGTCCAACAGAACAGAAATGACAATGAAAAGGACAACCAAAGACTGAAACAATGAAAAGCATTTTGGTTAATGGCAAAATTTTGTAAAATTTAAATTAAATCAATTTCATATTTGACAAAAACAAAAGCCAAAAACCACATTGAGTATTATTATTATTATTATTATTATAGTAGATTATTGAAAGCGGAAGTCCTATCAATCACATTTTGTCGCATTCTGTGACATTGTGTTAAATCAAATATAACATTTACATTGCTATCGCATTGCAAATCAGCGGTGAGATGCTTTTAGATACAATCACCTATGCGTGATATATATGCATATATGTATACATGTGTTTGTATGTAATTAACAAAGGATATGTTGGGAGGAACGTTCGTTGTTATCGCTTAAATAAAGCAAAGCAAACGTTGCGCATATTGTGGCCAAAAATGTGAAGCACTCAGAAAGAAGTGCTGTGCTGTGCTGTGAAGTGAAATTGGTGGCTTGATTTTGATGATGGCCTTAGGCAATGTCCTCTGTAAAACAAGGCAGTGGCGGTGGCAGCGGCAGCGGCAGTGGCGTCGTGACAGTAGAAAGTAGAACATTGCGGTCTCTTGTTTTGCAGTCAAGTGGAAAAGTGATTAAATCAGCACGATTTCGTTTGTTCATTCGTTCGTTCCGTTCCTCTGTTCGTTCGTATGTTCCCCTTACCAACGTCTCACTTGTCACGTGCTTCCTTTTTCGTGGGTGTGCCTTTTACGTTCTTTGTGTATGTTTAGTTTTTTCTCGGCTCGCGTGTGCATGTGTTTGTGTGTGTGTTTATTTGTACTGTGCGTGTCCGAAGCGAATTTTTGCTTTGAGCATGTGTTTGTGTATTTTGACGAAAATGACGACATCGCGTTTCACTTAGTTGGTTTGTTAGTTGGCTGGCTGACTGGCTGGGTTGCCTTGCCTGCATGCATGCCCAGCTTATGATGGCATGTCCAGAATTCCAGCCTTGGCACGGGCATGAGCTTGGGTGTGACACGCCATAATACATTTTGCGGCGCATTAAATGGCCAAGTCACAAGCATACTTCATCAAAAGTTGAAATGTGACGGACGCACAGTGTAGATTTATAATTATACCAACGTTTCGGAATAATATTTGCGTTTTGATTTCTATGAGCTACAAACAGGCGGAAATTCTACGCAAATTAAACAAAAAAATGAAAGTGAAATGTTTCTTTTATACACATGTGTGAGTTGGGTTTTGTTTTTCAAAGTAAGCAAAGATTTATTTGCTTGGCTGACTCACTTTTTTTAATTGACTTCTTTTAATAGTAACAAAAAATGTCTGAAATTAAATTTCAGTTTTTTATTTTCTGAATTTCTTCTCTTTTTAAAAATTTTATCATTCAAATTTTCAACTAACTTTTTACAGCTCAACTTTCTGTTAATAGTTCCGCTGACGGCAAATGCAATGCATAACAGATTCATAACAGAATTGAACCATGTAAGAATTGAAAATGGCGCTATTGCATTCCACTGTTGCAGTTTCACATATAATAAATTCAAATCAAACGGATGGAATTACGTAAATTTATAATCACAAATTAATTATTTAAATTAAGTCAATTTTGCACACCAACATGCAATCGCACAAGCAACACGTATAAGTAATAATAATCTAAAATTATAATGAGCGTTAATTAGAGATTATTAGCTGCTGCAAGCGCATTTAATATGTTTGTTTTATGCAACTCTTAAACATAGACCAGGAAAATTGTAATTATCTCTCACATTGTATTCAAAAATTTTTATTTTTTTTTTTTCAAAATTCAAAGATTTTGTATTAAATAAAATTCTGTTACATAAAATGTTATTTGCCAGCCAACAAAAGAACTTCTGGGGGCCATTTCACAGGGGAACATTTCAAATTTGTCGTTGTGTTTGAGCGAACATGTTCGATGGGGAGCATCGAACCATGCTTGGGGCTAAAAGTTTTCAAATTTGTATTATGTTAATTTCTATATTTTATTATTGTAACGTGCCAAGTGCCAAGTAATATCAATGCTAACATAAGCCAAAGCAATATAAACACAAAATGCTAACATTTGAAAAGATCACGCATTTTCACTGTCATACTGCTGCATGTAACACAAACACGCAGCGGATATATGTCGTATGAGCGCAAAAATGGCGCCAACAACCTGTTCGTTGCGGTTTTGGTTAGCCAACATTTTTTTTTTCGTACACAATTTAGTTGTTTTTCATCTTTGAAAGTGCACGGGTGTTTTTTCACGCGTCTCTATTACGAAAAGTTTTCTGTGAACGTGTGTGCGCTCGGCAAATTGGTTGGTTAAAAAACAAAAAAGAGAAAAAAAATAAAATGAAAATATTTTGATTGTTACCCATCGAGTTGGGTGAAACGCGACAATTGTACCAATGTTGTTTTTTTTTTTCTATTTGAATGTCGTATGTGGTGGGTGGGCGCTAATAGAATGCCGTTCGTTCGTTAGTTCGTACCTAAGCGAGTGCGCTTATTCACTCACTCGCACTCGTACACACGCACACACATATACATTCACACGCTCAGTTAGTCAAACGGTTGCTCGTTCGCTGATTCGTTCATTGAGAAAATTATTGGCGCGCGCTTCTTGAGGTTTCCCCCATATAGTCATCAACAACAACAAAAACAAGAACAAAAATAATAATCATAATAATAACAACAACAACTTGTCAAAGTCAAAGTAGACGAAATATGAGTTAATGATTTGGTTTATTAGTGAATCATTATTGAATATTGCGTGCGTTTGTGTGTGTGTGTGTGTGTGTGTGCTTTAATACGAAGTCGTCAAACAATCAAAGCATTTTCTTTGGCGCTCAATTAATTGCAATTACAAATCGCCAAAAAAAAAACCAGAAAACAAATTAATTTATATACTCAAAGTGAATTTAATGAAGCTCATTACAAATTTTAATATAAAAAAAATTCAAACAAAAAATAAAAAATTCCTTGTGCAATGTAATTGAATTCTGCTTAGCATTTGTATAACAAATTGCCAACATTTAATAGTATTCACGTACCTCAGGTCATTTCGATAATTTATTGTGCGTTTTTGGTCTTACAAATGAAATTTATCCCTTTTTATATGCGCGCCGACATTGTTAACTCGCCAGGATCTAAAAAGGATGTTGTTAGCATGGAAGGACGTCATTAAAACATTTAATGGTTGATAAACCTTTTTATAGCGTCAAATATCTAATAAAAAAAAAACAACAACAAAAACGCTTTTGGCTTTTCGAAGCGTTTACGAGCGCTTTGTTGTTGTTGTTTGTGTGTCTTTGTTCCTGCTACGCATTTGTACAAATAAATATATAAATTAACACAGATCCAAAACAACAACAAATGAGACAAAAATGCGTTAATTAAATTTAAATTATTTCGGCGCCGAAATTATTTACGTTCATTTATGTTTAAATGTTTATTATTTATTGTTCATTGTATTTGTTGTTTTTGTAATGAAATTGCATATAAAATACGCAATAACGGTAAATGCTTTAAAACGATATGACGTTATGACAATCTTCTTGTTGTATTTACAATTGCAACAATAATATTTAATGATGTCGTTAAATTGCACAAATTACACAACAACACGAGTAATAATAATAATAATCATCATCAACAACAACAACAACAACAACGTCATTATGAACATGTCTCATGCCAGCAATAAATGTCGTCTGTTTGTTTTTGTTTTTACATATTTTTGATTTAATTAAATTTGTAGAATTTCCAAAAAATCCAAATTATTTTTTTTATTGTTGCAATGAATTGAAATCGTTTTCAAAATTGCACATGTATTATTTGTTGTCATTTCAAATGTGACTATAATTCATATTACTTTGTTGTCCATTTGTTTGTTTGTTTGTTGCAAGTTTACAAATTAAATTGCAAAAATATTTGTATTTGCAAAATTTTTGATTTTTGATTTGAACAAAAACGAAAATAAATAATAATATTATAAAATTAGCTTATTAAAGTGAAGTAAACAAAATTTTGTTTGAATTGTGTCATCATTATTAGTTGTATTTTTTTTACAAAGCTATTCGAAATACAGAAGAAGAATATAGAAAATACGATTGCCTTTTAGAAAAAATAAGTCTTGAAGACTTAGAAACTTCCGACAATTTGAAATTTTCACAATTCCCACAGCAAATTTTAATTCTAATTTTAATTTTTGAGTTTTTTTACATTTTTTCTTGAGACATAAACAGTTTTGAGGAAAATCTGGCAAAGAAATTAAATAATACAACAAAAAACACTTAGATTCAATAGAATTGTCAGCTATTGAATAAAATGTATGGCAGTAGTTCGAAAATCCATACAGAGATCGAGAAGTGTCCGAATTCCTTCTTTGCCTTAAGTTATAAAATGACAATTCATTTATTTTAAGTATTCTTATAAACAAAGTCTTATTAAATACTTCGGACTTTCAAGTATCCGAAATATCAATGTTTTATTGAACAAAAAAACTTTACAACCATAAATTTAAATATATTTGAGCTTGAAATTAATCAGGAACCAAAGTATACTTGTTTTTTTAGCGACCGCTGTGCTAACAAAAACTCATTTCCATAAATATATTGCACAAGCATAAATATCTACCACTTCCTGCTTACATGTTTTTCATTAAAAAGAACTTGTTGTCTTGAAAATATAAGAAAATTTAAAAAACAATTCATTGTTAAACAAAAATTCTAAACGTGTTGAACCGCTTGGGAGCTACAATGCTATTGTCGTACTTATAACACGCCTCTTTTTAGGGCGGTCATAAGCCAATGTCAAACAATCTAACTCATATCGATTTGCTTTACTTTTGTTAAACTTTGCGTAGAAATCATGTGTTAAAAGCTGACAAGTCTTGAAGCCAAAATGTCCTGTGACAAAAATATTTTATTAAAATGCAGAACATGTTCACTGTCAGGCCAAATTTATGCCTCAACACCAACAAAATTCGGGCAATAATAGTTTTTATTACAAATTCTATTCTGTTATGTTTTATTCTCATTCTTCTTCTTCTTCTGCCTCTCTAAGTAAATTCATTACTTTGCTCAATGATTATGCATACATTGTTGATGTCACCCGGCACTCACACACACACAGCCGCTCACACACACAGAGATACATACAAGTAACAAACTGCAAACTGACATTCCGCATTGTATGAAAGACAAGAGAGTGAAAATTCTTTTGTTGAACAATTTTAAGTTATTTCAAATTGTGTGCAAATATTTAAAAATTTTCTTGTATTAAAAACGCATAAACTTTTTTACATTTACGGAAAGTTTTCTATTTCGAATCTTATGAATTGTTTGCTCATTCATTCGTTCATTCGTTCGTTCATTCGTTGTTGGCCAAAGCAATTGAAGGCGTGTTCACTTATAAGGCGTACAGGAGTGCTTAGTTGTGTGGGTGGTTGGGGGAGGTGGAGGACAAGGAGGGGGACCAGAAGTACATAAGCATGAATAGTGCTGTTCGTATATTGAAATTCCTTGTTGTATTATTTTGTTGGCAAAGAGTTGCTCATACACATTTGTCTGACGTTTGAAAAATTTCAAGTAATTTCCTTCTTGTACGGTTTTTTTTCATTTTTCATTTATTTATTTATTTATTTCTTTTTCCTGCGTTTTATTATGTTTTCTTTGCTTTAAGTAAGCATATATAAGAGTTGAGTGCAATTGTGTGTGCGTGTGTCGTTTAATGAAGCGAAATGAAGACAACAAGAAGACTTCCGTTATTTTGAGGCAGCAGAAGAAGAAGCAGCAGAAGTGTCAGCGCAGCTGTTGGCACTCAATATTTTTTCAAACGTATAAAAACAACAACAACAACAACAAAAACGTGTGTCTAAACAAATTACTTTTCAAGATCTTTGACATTTTTTTTCAGACCGTCCGTCCATCCGTCGACCATGTCGTTGTGCAAGTCAAGTAAAAGCTTTGAACAGAACAAGAATAACAAAAACAAAAGCAAGAAGGTGTAACAAAAATACACACAACATATACTTACATACATGTATCCTTCAGATACAAAACTTTGCGCAGCCTTTTTGCTCATGCACTGTGACAAGAATCTGAAGTTGAACGCTTCTTCGACCGTTTGCCACCCACGACAGACTATTGGTTCATTCGTTCGACAGTTTGTCAGCTTCGGCACTTGTACAGTTTGTCAAGTAAGCGAAGAAGAAGAAGCAGCAGCAGCAGCAATCGAGGCATTGAGCAATCTGCACGCTGTCAAAAACTAATATCGACATTCCTTGAATTTTTCTGTATGAAGAGAGAACATGCTTATGCATAAAAAGGCCACAAGGTGTATTTCATAACACATATGTGTGTGTGTGTGTGTATGTGAGTGCGTTTTTTTTTGCATTTCATTGCACTGACACACAGATACATGCATGCATACATATGTAAGTACGCCTCTTGTTGTTGTCATCAACAGTTTTGCCCTTTTCACTTTTAAATCAATATTAAAAATAAAAAACCGAAGTCTCTCAACAGAAATGTCAATCAACCGTCATTGAATGAAATTCTGCACTTTCATTGCTCATCATTATCATCATTATTGTTGTTGTGTTGAACTCTGCTCATTATTTACGCAATTAACATTTGAAAACAAGGAAGGAAAGTTGAACAAACCAAAAATTACTGAATAAAAACTTGTGTGGTTTCATTACTCTCTGCAGAAAATTACTCATACAGCACTCAAGTGTTGCTTCAAAGTGTATAAATTAAGCTTAAACAATCAATTGTTAAACAACAACAACAGCTGCAAAAAGGACACGCTTCTGTTGATTTAAAGTCAACAAAAAAATGGGGAAAAAGGCAAATCGCTGTTAACAATGACAAGTAACCGTTGATCTTTTCTTTCGTGTTCTACCTTTTTTATTTTTTGACACAATTTGTGCTTCATTTGGGCAGCTGTTCAACATAACCCATTAAACTGCGCCCTCTGTCGGCGAGCACAATAACTTATAGGACGCACAGAGGGGCTTTTGAATGAGTAAGCTTGCCAAAAATCAAATATTTCATGAAATTTTTTGTCTGTTAGAGAATTTCCCAAAGATTAAGATTAAATATCAATTTTAAAGAAATCGGAATTATAGTTTGGCAAAAATTGAAGGGTTTTTTCAGCTCTCAGTAACATACTTAATTTTTTGAAAATTCGGCATCTTTGAGTTGGAATAAGAACGCAATTATATCAGAATAGTCATACTAATCAAGAAAATATAAATTCTTGTCTAAGTTTCATGCAAAAAAGAAAAAAACTATGCCTTTCTGAGGCTTATATTGCACCGGAACAAACTCCAACTTTGACAACATATTATGCCGCTCCCAGACAACGTAGCGCATTGAACAATGACTGATTTCAAAGCATTCCTTTTCAAATCAAATTTATTTCATTATGTTTATTCGTTCAGAAAGTATGATTTTTACAATGCAAAAACTTACAAAGCCCCACTGTGCGACGTCGGCTGTATGACTTTTCCAATTGTTGCCGTTTTTCGGCTTATATCTGAAGAATCTGTGAACTTCTATTTCGGTTCGTCCGTTCATTTGTTTGATTGCTTGACTTTGCACTCTTTTATGAAAGTTTTCTTTTTGTTAATTTAACCCTTCATTGTATTTGTTGTTGTTGTTGCTGCGTATGTTTGCAACGACTCATACCCAGCAAAAATTTTGGGATCCTAGCATAAAATTCATAGCTGCGATGCGGCATTTATTGATGCAAGTATTCATCGGTCGCATACTAAATGCAACTTATAATTAGAATTGGATGTTGCTCTGTCAACGTCAACGACCAAAAGTTTGATCGAGCATAACTTAACAACATAATGGTGATTTGAATGCCGGTCTGAAGGCGGTTTGGATGCAACGAAAAACGTACAAAGCTAGATCAAACAGCACAGGCAACCATTTACAACCTTAATACAATACAAAGCAAGATCGAACAGTTGAGCGAACATAATTGTTTCGTCCCGAAACCCGCGGAAATATCCACAAAGTAAGACTTAGCAAACAAGAGACATTTCACAACGGAAAAACAACTAAGTCTTTTTTCGCTCTGTTTCTCTTGGTTGTTGAGTTCGGCATTCAGTTGATGTGTATACGGTAGCCAAGAAGGTTGGCCTACGGCACGCAAGCCGTTGAAAAATGCGCAGTTGAAGCGCAATTAAATTACTCTGACTTATGAAAAAACATAACGTCAGAGTAATTTATGTATGAATATGTTATTTTTACAGGTTTTATTAATATTTATATTAATACATATTTATAGTATGTATTTATAAATTAATATGAATATATGTATATATATAAATTGGTTGGGTTCGAACCCGAACCTAAGTTCGAACGAACGGTATGATTGGTTGGAACGACCAACCTATCATACATATTTTGATCGAACCACTCGCATTTGTCGCGGCCATCGCTGTGTAAAATTCATTATGGTTGGATGAAACGGATGCGACATCCTCGCATACAATAATGCCGCATTTTACCAATGAAAATGCGCATGAAATTTTTGCTGGGTAGTTCCAGTCAATCCGATTATGTACTTTTTTTTTCATTTATTTATTTTGTTTTGTATCTTTTACATTTTTTTTTTCTGCTTGTCGCAGATACGACAAACTTAGATGATGACCCAAAGCCGAGTGGCCGTCTGTTCGTTCATTCGCCCGCAGTTTCCGCACTCATATCACGCTACTCACCGCCCCTCTCCTCGCCCCCACCTCTATTCAGTTGTCGTGTCGTGTTGTGTCCTGTGAGGTCCTCTTTTTCGAGCATGGCCGTGCAGCGTTTTGACAATCTTTGCCATATGCACAAAACATGACTTTTAGAACCTTTTTTTCACTTCACTCTGTTTGTTTTTGTAATTTTTTGTTTTCATGGTTTTTTTGTCTGTCCGTTTGTCTGTCCGTTCATCTGTTTGTTTGTCTGTTTGTTGTTTGTGCATGAAGCGTATGAAAATTGAAAAGTTTTGCTTCGTTTTGTTGTTTTTTTTTTTCTGCTGGCGTAAAAAAAACGGCTTTGCGCTAATTTTTTTCTTTTTGCGTGCAGTTGTTGTTGTTATTATTGTTTAAATTGCTGCTGGTTGGCTTAGACAGCGATATCCTGTCGACCGTAGTTTTTACTTTAAGCCTTGAATAGCACAAAAAAACAAAAAAAAACAAAACAAAAAAGTGCTAACGGAAATTGAAAAGGAACATCAAAGTTGAAAGTTGCAATGGCAGACTGAGTGTGTGATAGAAAGAGAAAGAGTGTGTCAGTGAGGTAGAGAAGACTTTTCAAGTGTGTTAATGAACTGCAAATAAAGTGAAAAGAATGTTTTTCATATTAAAAAAGAAATCATTAATTTGTCTTTAATTTTATTTGCAAAAAAATAAAACATAATTTTTGTACATTTGACTTGTTTCGCGAGGAACAACGTTGAGTGATCAGCTATCTATCTTTTCACACCTGTGTCAATGTTGAGTAAAAGTAAAAAATTCTGGAAAAAATACAAGCAAAAATTCATAATTTTTGAGCGTTGTTGCTTGCTCAGTAAATCAAAAGCGCATTGAGTTAATTTTTTATTTTTGGTTTAACACACTTTGATTAGCGGCGACATCTTCCTTACGTTTGCAGTCGCAGAGGACATGTTCATTTGCCACTCGAAGCGCACGAATTGTATGCGTGTTCATTGACGTTTGTTCTCACTGTTTATTATTTACTTATTTCTCACATTTTTCGTTTAACACAAATTGAAGAAAACAACAACAAAATTGTGAAAGAAAATAGCTTAAGTAATAGCAATTTATTTTAGCACAAAATCCCTGAACAAAAAATGAAAAAAAAATATACCAAAAATCAAATAAATAAATAAAGTAAGCCAAAAAAAAAAAAGACAGAAATGTGAACGCGCGAAATATTATATATAAATTGTTGTTGTTGTTGGTTTGTTTGAGTTGGGCAAACGTGTCGTATGCGCGATGATTCCATTAGGCCGCAAACGGCGTCGTTCTGTTAGCCCCTCATGGCTCATAGCTGCTATGGGGAAGGGGGGCGATATGCGGGAGTGTTGGCGTTAGTCGCGCAGTCAAGTGTATAGCATACTAAAGTCCGTCTGTCTGTCCGAACATTGCTTGCTTGCGTGCGTGCGTCATGAATGAGTGAAATGAATGATTTCACAGCGAAAAAATTAACCCAACAGTGATTTTTTGATGCTTCTTCTTCTTTTTCTTGACATTTGCCAACACAAACAACAAACAGAGAAGGAGGAGGAAGAAGAGGAGGGGGCAGAGGGGCAGCAATAGTGTTCGAGCATATCATAATTCTTTGTCTATGCAGTTAACTCAAGCGACCTAAACTTATGTGCGTGTGTGGGTGAGAGGGAGAGGGGTGCGGTGAGGTTTGTGTTTGGAATAGCAGACAGGTAGACTAAGATTATTTATATTATTATTTATTTTTTTGGCCTAAAATGTTTAGATTTACGTGTGTGTGTGAGAGTGTATGTGTGCGAGTGCAGACCAACAAGAATGTTTGCATAAATATTTGCTAAAACATACATTAAATAACAACAAGAGCAACAACAACAACAACACATTTCATAGCTAAATAGATACATTTTAGAGCAATGCAGATTTTGGCTAAAATTTGAAGAATCTTTGACGGAAATGCGTTGAAAATGTTATCAGCAAAAAAAAAAGAGTAATAGAAAAATACGATAAATTCTACGCTTTTATGGTTTTGTGCTTTGAAGCGCTTTTAAAAGCGAATACATTGGAGATGATGAAGAGAAAAAACCAAAAAAAAAAGTATCTAAACATAGAAAATTTCACACGAATGTGTAAATAAGTTAAACAAACACGAAAGTCTATGAAAATGATGGGCTATTTTGTAGTTGTTGTTGTTGTTGTTTGCTATTAACTTCGAGCATTGATACGCACCAAAGAGAGGGAAGGGGGCGAGGATGCGGTTGGGAATTCACGTGCGTTCGTTCATTCGTTCGCAGTAAACAAAATTTATTTTTTTGAGCTTTCAATTGAGTTGAGTTAAATTTGCATTCGAATTTGAAGTTTTGAAAATCGAACAAATAATAAACAAGCAAATGATGATAAAGAAGGAGAGGAAAGAAGAGGAGAAAGGGGGGAAAAAGTACGCAGAAAAATAACAAAAATGAAGAAGAAATGATGCTTTTGAATTTTGAGCGAAAATAAATAAAACTTTTTAAGATAAAAAAAAAAATAAATTGAAAAAAATGATGGTTTAACAAAATTATGTAATATGAGCGGGCAAATGTTAAGTAAACAATACGAAAATGTTACAAAAAACGCTGTTCGTGCATTAAATCTAAAAAAAAAAATATTTATTTATCCATTAGCCAAGAATTGAACAAAAAACAAGCAATTCAACTCAAGTGCATAAAGCAAAAAAAAAGAATCGCTGGAGAAAAAATATCACAAACGAAAAATCAAATAAATTAATAAGAAAAAGTGAAGTGAAGTGAAGAACAAATCAAATCAAAAAATATATAAAAAGTGAACAAAAACAATGCAACACTCGGCCTGTGCCTGGTACTTGCCATGGGGCGTGCCCCAGCCCAAAATGATCTCCATGCCGGCGACGGCTGCGGCAGCGGCGGCAACTTTTCCTGATAAGAGCGCACAAACGAATGCTTTGGCCGCCGCAGCCGTGGGCTATCCACTTCATGGCGCCGTTGCTGCCTGTCAAGTGCCGCCCAATCTACAACAACAACAACAGCAGCAGCAACAGCAACATCAACAAGTCAGTCAACAGTTGCATCAACACTCACCGAACAGCGGCGCCGCAACGCCGCAACAGACAAACTATTCACATGCCGCTGCCGCCGCCGCCGCCGCAGCTGCCGCTGGTCTGCATCCAAGTGCCGCCGCTGCCAATGCACAACTCTCACCGCTGGCTGCCGCCTACTCATCGTACACACAGCTGACGAATGCGCTGCCGAATGCAAGTGCCGCCGCACATCTGCAGAGCTATGCCGCTGCTGCGGCTGCGGCGGCTGCTGCAGCACAAATGCAACAACAACAACAGCAGACACAATTGCTGCATCAGCATCAACAGCAGCAGCAGCAACATCATCATCCAGCGGCTGCCACAGCGGCAAATGCTGCGGCAATGTTTACGCCTTTGTCGTTGGGCACATTCTTGTCGGCAGCGGCGGCGCTCAATGGGCAAACGCTTTTAACATCGAGCGCAACGGCGCAGTCAGCGGCACAACAACAACAGCAATCACAATTGGCCCATCATCATCATCAGCAGCATCAATTACAGCAGCAACAACAACAACAGCAGCAGCAATTGCAACAACAACAGCAGCAACTGCAACAACAACAATTACAACAAACAATGAATCTGAATTTGGGCATAATGGCATTGGGCTCACATCATCTGCCCAGTGTTGCCAACGGCCTCCAAAATGGACTCGCTGCGGGCATTAAAGTGCAGCCGAACCTTTTGGCCGCCAAAAAAGTAAGTTTACTTTATTGTTAAGTTACATACTTTAATTTAAAAAAATAAGTTAACATAATTATTGCACAAATCAAATCATCATCATCGTCTTTAACGATCGTTTCATTTATGCTCGTTTAATGCTCATTAACGCATGACATGTTTTGCTGCGCCACCTGTTGTCAGTGAGCAGCGGCGTCCGTCGTCCACTTTGACAAGGTCAGACGACAACAATTGATGTCAGGTGTCGTCACAGTCGCCATGCGATTAACAATGACGTGACCTCTCTCTCACTATTTCTCGCTCTATCTCACTCACTCACTCAGTCACATTCTCAGTCGCTTATTCATCACTGCCCAGCACAATGCTTGAAGAAGAAGAAGCAGAGGCAACGTGTGCAATGCCGGCAGCGATGTCAGCGACGACAGCAACGTCGGCAGCAGCAAATAAAGTTTTCAAATTAATGGTTTCTCCTCACTCGACTTGTTTCGTTTCGTTTCGTTTGTTTCGTTTCACTTTACTGTGTTGTTGTTGGGATTGTTGTTGTTTAAGTTTTGAGTTTTGAGTGCGGCAGCATCTGCGTCAAACACATCCGCTTATAAAACAATGATTAAACAATAATAAATCGTGAAACTTACACACTTGCCAGCAGAATGAATGAATCAGTTGTCGATAATGTTTCCTCTTAGAACATGTTATGTTAGTATGCCTGAGCTGAGTGATTTACATCGACAGTTGCTTGACTAATACGTCTTTGAAAATGAAAATAAATAATAATTGTTTTCTTTGCACAATAAAAAAATCTTAACTCAAAATGAAACGGAACAGATTTGATTATATTGAGATGCCATGAATTGTTGTATTAAGCATAAATCGTAGAAAGCCACAATGTCATTAACTTCAAAGGAAGTAATAAAAAGCATGTTACTCTTCATCAACTTCAACTTTATTACAAAAATCGAACTGAAGATACAATCAAAACAGAGTTAAGAGAGTTAACTCATTTAACGAACAATAAGCCTTGAACTTTTTTTTTTACTGCACACGAACTTAAAAATTCGCTGCATTCGTTTATACAAGTTTATTCATACAAAAAGATACAAAGTTATAAAAATAAAATGCTCATAAATATTTAGTGAACTTGTTTAACATAGTTTTCGTATAAATATTTATGAATTTATCGTCTCATTCAACATAATGAAGATGATAAGCGCAAAGTTTACTTTGTGAAATGATTCGTCATTGAGTTGTCAACATGAATTTCATGTTAACCCAAGCATCAATTGCCTTCTCTCTATCGCACTCAGCACAATGCTCGCTCTCCTAGTTGAGTCATTAAGTATACGTCATGTGTATGTGCAAAAAATAATAGTATTAAAATAAGCTAAAAATATATATAAAAATCAGAGTTGTGTGTATTTTTTTTACAGCTTCATTATTTCATCACTTGATTCATTATTATTAATTTAATGCGCCCCAAAATGCAACACAATTCTCAAAGAGCGCATTTGAGTATTTGTATGTTTCTTAAAAAACGTTGAAACTCATTTTGATTTGATTTATCTTGATTTGTTTGAGTGTCGACTTTATTGTTATATTTTCAACAATGTATAGACTTATGTTATATGTGCCGCACATGTCACATACGTCAGTCTAGTGTTAATTTTTTTTAGATTTTACATAAAAACGTTAAATTTTCATATTTTGCTTAAACAGAAAACAATCTGTTTATGTTTAAAGCAACAGCAATGAAAGCCGTTTTCGTTGTCTGTCTGTCTTCTCTCTGTCTATCATCACAAATTAATGATTGATGTTTGCCATCAATTCAGCCAAATGCCGTGTTTAATGTTTTTCAACCATGATAACTCACTTTTACACACACACACACACACATTCATGCATAGTGCATCTATTGTTGTGCATTGTGCTTTGTCTGAATGTATCGCGATACAAAGCAACGCAACGCAACGGAACGCAACTCAAGTCAAGTCAATTCCACTTAACAAACTGTGAGTCAAACAATTATGTGTGCGTACATAAGAAAATCTCTATAATTACAAAAAAACAACAACAAAAGTTATGAAATACACTTTTACTTGCGGTTACAAGCGACAACAACAACAACAGCAGCAATTATAGCAACAAAATTAAAACGCTTACTCATTGTTGTTGTTGCTTCTCAACGCTCTTCATGCTTAAATGCTTCGTCAATGAAAAATTCTTACGTAAATTAACAAAATATTTATAATTAATAACATTTTTCGATTAATAAAATGAAAATACACATTTCATTATATTATTATTATATTTAATGCTTAAATTCACACTTTAAATCGCTTAAACCTTTAATAATTTCCGCTTCGTTGCCTATCGAAGCTAAAAATCTGCGCTGACGCAATGATGACTTCAATTTTCAAAGTTGTTTGCTTTTTTTCTTCATTTTCAATTAAAAAAAAAAAAAAAAACGCTGAAATAAAGAAAAGAAACAGAAAAGTAACAACGATGTTTCGAAATAGTTAATAGATATTTTTCAACGCGTTTATGGGCTGTGCAGTTGGTCAAGGTTCATGTTGCCTCAATGCTTCATAAAAGTTCATTTCACCTTCAGTTCGCTCGCTTAGCGTAACTTTGTTAATTCAACTGATTACTTAAACATTTGTTTTAATGTACATTACAACTTTTTCTATTATTTTTGTTATTTTTGTAATTGTTAAGCAATTAAAAATTAGCAACGAAAATAATTACAGCAACATAACTGAAGCAGAAAACAAAACGTTCCACTCAAACTCACTGCGCCTCACCGCACCTTACTCACCATACCTCACGCACTCAACTCAACACAAACACAACTCTGCTCTTGTTGTTATTGCTAATGTTTTTCTGCATTTTGTAATTTAAAAAATGAAACAAATTAATAAATAATTTTTATGCAATGTTAATTTGTCAATATAAATTAATGTTTTTCTTGTTATTTCTGTTGTTATTGTTGACAACGCGTTAACAAATCAAAGCGCGAATGACAAAACGTATAAGTGCATAAGCACATGTGTGTGCAAGTGAGATGGCAAGCGCATGAGTTGCGAATTAATTTGTCATTAAAAAAAAAAAAACAAAAAACAGAACTGCCAACTTTCATGTTTCATTGGTCGTTCGCAGGTGCGGATTGGCCACTTGCCAAATGAACATTTTGATTGAACATTTGTATTATTTTTGCTTCTTCTTCTTTATGTCCAATATGCATTTTTACGACACACATGTTGTATGTGAAAAATAAGTAACAAAAAATTGGTTTTGTTTCTTTAATATTTATTAAAGTATCATGCAAATTTGTTCTTCGCGCTTCAAGCGTTTTGAGGAAGTCGTTTTTATTATTTGTATAACCATTGAAAAAAGAAGAAGAAGATTTGCTTATTTGCACAAGCACAAACAAAAAAAGAAAAAAAAAAACATAGGAAATTCTATATTTTGACTCAATTTCATCTTTGTTATTGTTTCATATGTTCTTGAGAATTGCTGCCATGGCTTGTCATAGTTATATAAGATTTTTGGAACAAAAAAAAAAGTTATTCAAAAGTCCCATTTTTGTTTTTTTTTTTTTTTGTTATTTCAAGGAAATTCTACATTTTCTTATTTATCATTGTATGTGTGTAAAAGTGTCTATGTGAGTGTTGCCATTGTTCTAACATGAAAAACATGTCATTGTTGTTGTCGTGTTTTGTAATTTTTACATTTTTCATGCATTTGTGCGTTTTTAAATGTTTTGTGCGTTTGCACATGTCTATGTGTGTGTGTGTGTCTGTGTTCCTTCAAAAGTTTTTGTGTTTATTTTTGTGTATTTCAAAACTGTTGAAGCACTTAAGATACTCTGCACACAAAGTCCGCCTAAATGATAAAATGTATTTCATGCAACTTTGACAAATCTGCAATTGAGATTTAATTGAATTTAAATAATTAAACTTAAATCAAATTAATTTTATGTTAGTCATTTTATTAGTACATAAAGTAAATAATAATAATTAAGAGAATGTTTCAAACATCAATTTTTTTTATTTTGTTTCTTTTTTAAGATCAAAATTGTTCAATTTAATTAACATTTATTTGAAATGTTAGCAAATTTATTTGTTAAAATATAAATTTCAAAAAAATGTTCGCCACAAACTCAAGGAAACCTCAAATGAAATTTCGAGTGTAGTCGATTCAAATATTTGAAATTCTAACATAAATTTTTCAACATGTATGTATGTGTTTCTGTATGTGTCTTTGTATTTATGAGATACTTTTTTTTGCTTTCTACTTTTGTGGTCTAATATGCGAGTGTTCATTGTTGTTTTTAAGATTTTCGCTTTGCTTGTGCATTATTGTTGCTGTTGTTGTTACCGTTGTCGTTGTTGTTGTTGCGCTTGTTGTGCGACAGCGTGCATTGTGTTGTTGCCGCTTTTGAAATCTTTGCTAAAGGCGACAACTTTTGTTGTCGTTGCTATTATTGTTGTTGGCGTTGCCGTTGTCGTTGTTGTTGTTCTGTCTTCGTCATTTACGCCTTCGTTGTATGTCGCCTTCCAACATCGACGCATTCAACAGATTTTTGATATCTTGCCAAATCTTCACGTGTCGCAAACGTGTTCTTCAACATTTTTACGTCTCGTCTTGCCTTCTCTTCTCTTGTCTCTTCGCGTCTCTACTCATTTTTGTTCAAATTTCGTTGCGTTTATTTCAGCAAACAAAATATTCTCATTCTCATTTTATTTACACCAAACGTGCGTTGATGCGACAACGGCAGAAGAACAACAACTGTCAAAATTTGTTACGCAAGTGGGAAAAGGTTCCAAATACTAAAATATTTGCATAGAAATTTTTGTTGTTGTTACCAAATTGTAAACTGTTACGTTTTATATGAAAAGAAACAGCGAAACAAAAGGAAAATGAAAATATTTTTTTATTATATTACCAAAATTTCAGGCAAATTCAGAGTTCGTTATAGTTGGAAGAAAATGAATATGCTGTTCGTTTAATTATTTAATTGTAAAGCGATACTTGTTCTATAGAAGACTAACAAGAAATAACGAAGCACAACAAAAGCAACAACAACAACAATTGCCAAATGCAGAGGTTACTTGAAACATTTGCACTTGTCTCTTGCAAGCCATAAGTGAGCTCAGCTATCAACCGCAAATCGGAGAGATACCAATTAAATTAACATGTCAGAAATAGCAAGACGCATGTATGAAAGAACAACAGCACCACAAAAGACAAGCACAAATACAAAATTTTTCCATACAAATGAAATGAAATGATACAAATTATTCCCAGTCGTTTTGTTGCTCTTGAAAACTGAAATGAAACGAAATGACAAAATCAGCATGCAGAAGAAGAAGAGGAAAAAATCTTACTTAAAATAGTCACGTGCACGCACGGCCGATATAGACTATAAATAAAATTATTATAGACGAGTCGAAGGAGCGAACACAAGAAGCGACCACGGCCGAATTCAACTCAACTCAACTGAACTGAACTCAACCCAATACAGCCTCAGTGCAGGCCACGGCTATCACTTATTAGATAACAAATTCGTAGCGCTTCGTTTCATCTTCTAGACAAAAACTTAGCCGAGTGAGAGGGAGAATAATAAATAAAAGCAAAAAAAAAAAGAAGAAAAAGAAATATGTCGCACGGTAATCCTCTAAATATTGTTGCCAATGAAGTGGGCGGATTATTTAATTTCGTGCTCTTGTTGTCTTTGCTTTTTTTTTGTTTTGGTTTTTTTAGCTTTGTGTGTGTGTGTGTGTGTCAGTTGTGCTTCTTCTTCCGTTATTCGTTTTGTCTTTTGATTTGGGCCAGCAACAACAAACTGTTCACTTACGCCGCGCTCGTGCTCGTGTCGGCATTGGGTACGCAACGACAACAACAACAAAGACAACGTGCGTTCGCTGGTACGCAAGACAATATCAATTTTGTATTTGCTCTTCCTCTTGTTTTTTTGCCATCGCCTTTGTGCATGTCAATGCACGGCAGATACAAACGCCATGAGTATTAAATTAAAAATGAATAATTAAATCTAAATTGTTTCATGCGCCGATTG
This sequence comes from Phortica okadai, assembly GCA_034638295.1. Taxonomy (NCBI): domain Eukaryota; kingdom Metazoa; phylum Arthropoda; class Insecta; order Diptera; family Drosophilidae; genus Phortica; species Phortica okadai. The sequence continues at coordinate 6,695,287 of CM067850.1, forward strand.
CTGTGTCATTTATGAGCAACAGGTTTTTTTTTTTTTTTTTGCATCTTTTATCTAATTAAATTGATACATAAATTCTAAGTAATTTAAACAAAATCGTATTAAGTTCTTTGTGTTTTTTTTTTTTTTTTTTTGCCGTCAAAGTGCAATTTGATATAAATAACAACAAATTAGTTAATTTATAACAGCGCACATTTATTTTTTAATGTTTTTATAATTGTCGTAATATACTTTTGATAAATAATCTTTGAGACAGTTCAGTGCCAAAAGTTTAAGCCAAAATTTCATAAAATTTTAGAACTAATAAAAACAAAACCAACTACTGACAAAAAAAAAAAACACTGCTGTGGTCGTTTATTTATTTACATAATAAGCATTTTGGCATAGTTAGTGCCTAAAATGAGATGAAATCACAACTAAATTTAAATACGCGACTAGACAGCGACGAGATGAACTTAGATTCAGTCTGTTTGTTGTTGTGTTGTCTTGTCATTACTGCAATAGCAGCTGTATTTGTGTTAGAGTGTGTGTGCCTGCGCAGCGATAATAACAACAACGTTGATGATGACGACAACGTCGACGTTGCCGGTGTCGCTTTGTAACATAAAATTTGCGACGCGCGTGAAATTGACCGACAGAAGTTGCACCTTACCTTCCATAGTCGCCGACGCCGACGCCGCCGTCACTGTCACAGTCGCCTTCTTCTTTGCCGTCGCCTCCGTCACTGTTAATGCATTCTATGTTATGAGCTTCCACAATTTGGGCGTTTTGCCAGCATGAACAAAGACAGACAACAGCCAACGTGATGGTGGAGTCTGCCTAATATTCTTACATCACACACACACACACACACACACACACACACTTATAGTAAATGCAGAGTGCAGCACATGGGCCCAGCACAGCACATGAACGAACATGAACGAGTTACAGTCGCGTTCAACACAATCCAATTAGACGCCGACTGACGCGAACGTACAGTAATAACGCTCGTGCCCAAGAGGCAGACTATAAAGTACTAGGAAAGACAAAAAGAAAAAGATACAAATTTCACTGAAAATTAAAAATGCTTTATTCTTTTCATTTTCGTTGAAATTTTATGTGTATTTTTTCTTTTTTGTCTGGTCTTTAGTTGATTTGGAAATGCATTTTGCCAATTTGCATCATATATGTTAGTATCTATGTATCTGTTATTGCCACAAACGTGAATGCATCCCTTTGTTTATATTTGCATTCGCATTCGCATTTTGCTCTGTTCGGTCAAATGGCCAGGAATGGCATTAATTATTAATTACGCCATTTGGCAATGTTCTTTGACTCGTTTTTCGAAATGATCTTTTATGCGGTTTTCAATTGATTTCATTTTCGTAATTTGTTTTATTTGCAAATGAAATGTTTTGCTTTCTGTCTGTCCGTATGTCTGTCTCAGTTTAACTTTAAATACTCGTAAATCGCATAAGTCTCAATGGCGTATAAATCATCTTTAGTGGCATTTATGAACAGAACGCTTATTGATACACATATATTTATTTTAAAAATCATAAAAACATCGCTAAAATCCGGCAAATTTATAACATGAAAATATTTGCGGTTCATAAATGTTCAGCATTTTCTGTTTGAGTTGATTTAAATAGTCGTTTTTTGTTTTTGTTTTTGTGCTTTGTTTTGTTTTTGTAATAAAAAGAACAACAAATTTTTGGAAACAGGTGAGTTTTATGGATTTCCGTAGAACAAATTTCGTTTATTTTTTTGGTTTGAGCAAATTGAATGTGCAATAATGTAAACTTCATTCATGATGAATATTCAATGCTCTACGAATTAAAGTAATTAAGATTGTTGGTAAATGTTATTGAAACAAGCTCTCTTTTATGTGCAAATGTCGTATACATAGTATATTAGTAAATCACTAAAAAATCACGTATGAGCAATTTCATTTCCCCAATGCATCACTGAAACACCTTGAGGGCTACACTGCCGTATGTCCTCTGCTGTCCTATGTAACATATGTCGCAGTTCAACGTTTTTATAAAATTAGAAACAGTTGAAAAGGTCAGTCAACTCGGGTTAACTTTTTACTGTGACCTGCGGGTCAATGACATGTCAGAGTTCAATTTAAGGTAAACCTTTGGTTAAGTTTAACTATGACACTGTTCCTTAGTATGAAAATTCAATTAGACAAACACAAAAATCAATCAATATGTAAATAAGTTGAACAAACAGACAGGCGAGCATGAACAAGCTAACTGTATGACAAAGTCAATATGCTTTGCATGACAAATGTGCAGTGTATTTAAAACCCATGTAATGCGCTTAAATAAACATATGCGAAGACATAATAAAAATGAGTTAAACGCTTTTTTCCTTCTGGCCTTTTTTTAAGACCGTTAATTCCAGAGTAATGTAAAAAAAAATTGTTAATATTTACTGGCTCAAAATGTTGTAATAAAATATCCTTTTCGTAATAAAGTTGAACCCTTTTTGTCGTCAGACATTTAAAAGATTCGTAAGCTGCGAAAAAGAGTCCAAATTCAACACATAAATGAATAATCTTATTTGAAGCCAATTTTAATGCTACATATTTGCCGCAAAACGAAACGTCAAAATCTTCAAAAAATGCTTTTATTTTTTGGTGTATTATTTATTTGTTGGCTTTCATTGCACGCAAAGTAAACATTTTTGACTTAAGCGATTAAAATTTTAATACTTTTTAAGCGGTTTTCCATTTGTGTGTTTGCGTTTTTTTCTTCTTTGCAATAAACATTGTTGTTTTACTATAGTCTTCTTACACAAAGTTAAACCAAGCCAGTGAAAAAAAATAAAGAAAAACCTAAAATGTATGTTAAACAGGCAAAATACAAAAACAAATGTTTGCGGTTTTGCGGATGCTGTTTTTGTTCGTGTTGGTGTGTTGGTTGTTGCGCTTTTTGTGGCTTAGCATTAAGCGAAACGAATGAAATGCGGAATTTTATTAATTAAGTTGTTGCTGCCGTGCCGTTTCAAGTGGCACTGTGCTCATCAGTGCTGCTATATTCACTTTTTTTTGTTCTTCTAGTTCCACCTGTGCCAATTTGTCAGTGAAGAAATGACAGCACTGTTGCTCATGTGCGGTTGCCATTTGAATTCGCAAAAAAAAATATCATTTTCTATTTTACTTCAAGCAATTGTTTAAACGACAATGTGTCGTGTGTAAATCTTTTATTAAATTTATTTATATGCATTACTCATTTCAGCTAACATTAAATGCCGACGTGGATAGAATAAAATCAAAATTGCCAGAGAAACGTAAACCGGAGGATTCCGAGCAAATTAAGGATTTAAAAAAGGTGCGTGTGATTTACATATTTCTATATATAATTTCATATGTGTTTTGCATAAAATAATAAATTTTAACTGTAAGCATATTAAAAAAAAGCCCACACACAAAACAAATTATGAAGAATAATTGTTTTTTGTTAGGCAAAACTCGAAACGAAAGCGTTGAAGGCAAAACGACCCGGTTTCACCGATGAACGCTATCAGGAGACTTCGTATTACACGGAAAATGGTAAGTCAACAAACGCTTGAAAATCACTTAAAAGAGATAAATTATAAAAAAAAAGCACTGAGAGACTAACACACATTCTCACATAAATCTACTTCAATGCATTGAACCAAAATGTAGGCTTGCGTAAAGTGTATCCTTATTACTTCACCTTTACGACGTTCACAAAGGGTCGCTGGGTGGGCGAGAAGATATTGGACGTGTTCGCACGTGAATTCCGTGCACATCCGGCCGAGGAATACGAACGTTGCATACAAACTGGCACGCTGACAGTTAATTTCGAAAAGGTGCCAATCGATTATCGGCTGCGGCACAACGATTTGCTGGCCAACATTGTGCACAGGTAGGACAAAGCATTATTATTTACTATTGAATACTTCTATGGTTGCGAACAAAAACAGCTAACATACGTCACATCATTTGTACATATTGGTTTTCCATAAAAAAATGTCATTGAAGAAAATACTTAAAATGAATTTCATTGGCGCGCAAAAAATCATTAAAAAGTATAAAAAAAAAACTTGAAAATTTATATTTTTTCTTTGAAAACATATTTTGGTATTATTTTCATAATTGTTTTTGTTTTTGTTGTTGTCGAATCACTAACCGAACAAACAAAAAAATGCATTTCTATGTATTTCAATATCTTTGCAGACATGAGGTCCCTGTTACATGCCAACCAATCACAATCGTACACATAGACGAGGACATTGTGGTTGTGAACAAACCGGCATCGATACCAGTAAGTGGCTTCAATGACTGCCATACATGTATTATACTCTATAATATAAATATTATATTAATTAACCTTAATGCCATGACGCTAATTAAATATAATGCTTAACGTGCGCTGTTTAGCTTAGTTACATTTTTATGTACCTAGATACAAAGTTATAACATATAATAATTCAAAACTTTTACAAATACACACACACACACTCATAGGTGCATCCTTGCGGTCGCTATCGTCATAATACCGTTGTCTTTATACTCGCCAAAGAGTTTGACTTGAAGAATTTACGCACAATACATCGCTTGGATCGTCTGACCTCCGGTTTGCTGCTCTTTGGTCGCAGTCCGAAGAAGGCACGTCAAATGGAGCAACAAATACGTAATCGTCAAGTGCAAAAGGAGTACATTTGTCGTGTGGAGGGCGTCTTTCCCGAGTAAGTCGCTTTGAAGTGTCAATTTCAGCTTATTTTATAACTACAAAACACTCTTAGTGGGATTGTTGAGTGCAAAGAGCCAATTGAGGTTGTCAGCTATAAGATTGGCGTGTGTAAGGTTTCATCGAAGGGCAAAGAGTGCACGACAAGCTTTCAAAAGATATCCGAGTGTGGCAATTCGAGCGTTGTGCTCTGCAAACCATTGACCGGACGCATGCATCAGATACGCGTGCATCTGCAATATCTCGGCTATCCAATACTGAATGATCCATTGTACAATCATGAGGTTTTCGGACCGCTTAAGGGACGCGGCGGTGATCTGGGCGGTAAAAACGATGATGAGCTCATACGTGATTTGATTAATATACACAATGCAGAGAATTGGTTGGGCATCGATTGTGAATCAGATATGTCATTATTCAATACAAGCGTCAAGGATGATAACGATCGTGAGAGTCTCAGCAGCGAACAGACCTCGGGTTAGTTGGCAAAGGCTCGGAAATATATATAAAATAATAACAACAACAACAAATTATATAGTATTACAGCAAAGTGATGATGATTCGGGCACAAATTCACGTGAAACTTCGCCGCCTTGCGTTGGCAGTCCGCGGTCGACGAGCGAAGTCACGGCGTGCAACAAACCAAGTAAAACATTGGAGGCTGAGCCGTTGCCGGAGAGTGTGCCAACCGCACAGACGACAATTGCAACACAGACAGGCGTCGATGCGTCCGACATACAGACCTACAAAGCGGACAAGATGACCGTCGACAAGCATTGCTATGAGTGCAAAGTGCATTATCGCGATCCGAAGCCAAAGGATCTGGTCATGTATCTGCATGCATGGAAATATAAGGTAATTGATACAATAATGCTTTTCTTCTTTTCTTTCTACCCTTCTTGAAACCATTGTAGGGTCCCAATTGGGAGTACGAAACAGAGCTGCCGAAATGGGCGTCCAATGAATGGAGCGATGTTGAAGCTAATTAAGGTTTCGCATAATTGTGTTATATATTTAATAATAATAATTATTCATTTAAGTGATTGAATTCTCTAAGTAGTTTTATGATAATAAAAAAAAAAAAGAACATACAAATAATAATAAATGAATTACAAAATTTAATGAGCTTTTGATGCAAACATATTCGTAATCAAACGAATTGGACCATTCATGGCAGTTGATGTACAAAACAAAAAAAAAAACAAACTGGCACGGCATAATGTTTAGTAAAACAAAAACAAATACAAAAAAGATATAACAAATTGAAGTTTTGCAGAAAAAAGTCATTGAAATTGTACTGGAGTTGATGTGCCTTTTGATAAAAGTTAAAACAAAAACAAATCAAAAACAAAATTATGCAAAAACGTATCAATTTCAAAATATAATACATATTTATATATATAATATATACAAATACAAATCCAACTAATGGCAAATACAAATTTCAACCAAAAAAAAAAAAAGAAGATATTTTTTATTAAAATTAATCAAATCAAAACCGTTAAATCAAACAGAAGATAAAAGCTTAAAAGACATGCCTATTAGGACAATTAGCGTGAAATTCAATATGTACGTGTGTATTATAAGATAATAGTTAAAAGATACAATACATATACCGTTATATACCGTTTTGCATTCAACACAACTTTATTTTGGTTGTAGAATCAAATACTTACAATAGATACATTTACATTTTATACGTGTACATGAAAGTAGCAAAAAAAAAAAAAACAAAATCAAATGTGTAAAATTCAATGTTATAAACAATAAAGTTTGCTACGAATTTTTAGCATTAAAACAATTGTTGTTTTTATTAATAAAAAACATAAAAGGAATAACAAGAAAATGGTTTGTTTTTATTAAAAAAAATGTATTGCATACCCTAAGGCGTCGATATAGGAAACTTTATATTAGTTTGAGGGTGGAATACATTTAAAATTTAAGACTTCACGTACAAGTATCTAAGCCACACAACAGTAATTGATTTACCAATGAATTGCGTGCTTCTGTGTGTGTGTTTGAGTGTGTGTGCGTATGTCATTTTCAATGGAGTTTTGCTTGCGGCGTTGAATGCCATTAATTATTTAATTTCAAACATGTTGCTTGCTCTCGCATTACGCAAACTCATTTCCAATGAAACCGCATAAATATCGCCTCTTTTAGCTTGTATGCATTTATATGTATCTATGTATGTCTCTATGTCTATGTCTATGTGTTTGTGGTTGTTTTGTTGCTATTGCTGTGCAGATTTTCACTCTGCTTGTGCATGTAAGCACATCATTACGCAAAACCGACAACTATCAAGTGCGGCATCGGCTTATGCAGTAAATCACGCTGGATTAGCAAATTATAGTGTGAAAGCATGCTTGATGCTTTATTAAGGATATTCATTACTGTGTGTAGGTTTGCATAAATGAGTGCGTGTGTGTGTGTGTGTGCCGCAAAGCGCTTGAGACTAAAACTTGAAAATTATTTAGTTTATTTGCGGCAAGAAAGATATTTATTTTTTTTTTTTTTTTTGTGTTACTTTATTTTTGTTTTATGCACAAAAAGTTTTTTAATTAAGGTAATGTTTATTTTAATTTGTATCTTTTTGCATTTTTTGTTTATATACAAATTTTTTTTTTTGATTTTTATTGCAATTACAACGTGTTAGATACTAAACAAATAACCGTTAGCCATTCATTTAATAGCATAAAAATTAACTCAAGCGTAAATTTTATTATATAAACATAGAAATTTTTGGTTGCACAATCAGCGCTTTACATTTTAAATGAAATGAATACAAAGTTTATAAAAAAAAAAAAAAAAAAAAAACCCCGCTTTTCATAATATCAACATTGTTGTTTTTGTTGTTGTGGTATCGCTGCCATTAGGCTCTTTTTGAAGTACATGCGCTCTTCAAAAACAATTACAATTTTTTTTATTTTTTTTGTTTTAAGAACTTCTTTATAACTCTTCTATTAATAAACTTTCATTGAGAATTTTTATTGTTGTTTGTACGCTGCCGACTTCTTCATTACTGATGACTTTATTAATGCGTCTTCCCCCAACGTAATGCCATGAGCGCAATTAAACCGCACTTCATTATCACACACACACACACACAAACACAAATCATTAAAAAGTTTCTTACGCCCTCTTGCGTACAAGTTGCCGCCTAGAGAAGCTTCACTTTGCAGTTAGTTTTCGTATGTTGTAAGTTGCCTGTCAACGACACACAATGCGCCGTCAAATGGAAGTTGATAAAGTTCAAGCTAAACGAATGAATGAAGAAACACAGAGACGTTGGAATGAATGAAAGCGGAAACAGTGGAATGAAGAACGAAGACCGTCAAGTACATGCTGTTAAAGACACATACACTTTGACTGAATATGAGATTCAAAGTTATGTGAACATTTTTGAAAAGCGTGCACACACACACACTCATACATATATACACATATATAACCAATAATTGTTGCCACTCAAACAGCGACTTCCGTTGCTCAAATATTTCCGCAACAACTTCATTTTTCTTTTTTGGGTTTCTAACAATTTTAATTAAAAAATTTGGCAAACTGTTTTCGGTCTGTTCGCACTCAAAGCATAAGCAATGACCACAAAACACAAGAAATTTAAAATTTATGAAAAGCATTTTAATTACTTAAGTAAAACACAAAAAGTCCTTGCAGCAAATTCGCACTCGTTTGTTTTACTCTTTGCTTTGAAACTTGATTCGTTTTTTTTTTTTTGTTTTTTTGTTTTTATTGTACTTGAATTCGTTTCATTGCATTTTGAATTTAGCTTCGTTTTGCGCTCATAGCGAAATTTAATTACTGAACAAGTAAAATTAAAAATACATGCAACAAAAGTGCAAAACGAACTAAATACGCCAAAAAAGTTGTTTGCAACAAACGTTCGCATTCAGAATTTCAATTTGATGGCATTTCGAATGCGAGTTGCGTTCTTCTTGCCGGACTTCAAGTGAATTGGCCAAGTTTTGGTCACAATTCCGGCACTGATTTTCCCCGCCACTCAGCTCGTTGTCTGAGCGTGCGAGCAGCGTTGCTTTGAAACGCGCTAAATTATGCAATGCAAGTTGTAATTAAACTGAAATTAACAGATACTCTTTCGTCTCTCGTTTTTATAGATACTCTTTTTTTGGCTTAAAATTACCAAAAGCTTGCGCCAAAGTAAGTAACAGACTGACAGACAGACAGTCGCTTCGCCTGCAGGGTATTTCTATGTGTGTGTGTGTGAGTGTTCGATGTATGCATGAAATATTTCTGCAGATAAGTTGTAAATGAGAAATGCCCGCAAAGTCAGCAAAGTCGATGCACTACAATGAGATTAACAGCTGTTTTTATAGCCTTGTCGACAATGTCTGTGTGGCCGGGAGACCGTCTGTTAACTTCAATCACACTCACTCTTTCTCGCTCTGTATTCTAAGGTAAGCACAGCAGCCGAACTGCAGAGAGTCTTCTTCTTACAGTGAAATCGCATTGATCATGTCATAGGAATGTTGGCATTGAAACATTTGGTGTTTTTTTTGTTAGAAAACATTCAAAATAGAAGAATGAACATTGCTAAGGAGACAAATGTACAATGGGCGGCGCCATGCCTCTTTACCTCAATAATTTCAATCAATGTTTTGCCTATTGGGATAACTTTTTTGCTTAGAATAACATTTGCAAGCGTATAAAAGTTACGACAAAGCCGAAATTGCATTTTTTCGTATTTGATTTGTTTGTTTGGTTTTTTTCTTAAGTTTGTCAAAAGATACGCCGCCGTGCCTTTGTTATGCAAGTTCATGACATTATTTCCATAGCGTAGGCCAACACAAACAGTGTTGAGCAATGACAAAAGAAAATGCAACGTTGGTGTTTTTATTTCTTTGCGCTTCGCCTTCTTGTTTTGCCAAATGTTTACAGTTAGCAGTAAAAAAAACGGGAATGTTGACCAATACGGTACACAGTTGCAATAAATAATGAATAAATATCAACACTTCAACTTGCAAAATTGGATAGAACCGAAAGGAACACACAAACACATATACAGCGAGTAAAAACTCTTAAGAGAGTTGACTGAGTGCAACAAGGATAGCGACAGCAACGATGACGACGACGACGACGACGCCCTCTTGCAAACGACATAAAAACTATTAACTTTTATCGTTGGAGTTGGTCTAAGCTGCCTCAAGTGCATGCACAAAGAGAGGGGGTGGTGGCACACCGCACAAGGATGCCGTGATACACAGAACAACACAAGTGCGGGCAAGCATGCGAGTGAGCATGGAGATGTAAAGTGGAAAGAAAGAAAAATAAAAAATAAATGCAGAGTAGGACTGCAAAATGACAACGACAACAACAATAACAACGTCGACGATGACGATGAGGAGCAGCAAGCAAAGCTTGACCAGCACTTTGTGAAAGCGGTCATGGCTGTATAACTTTGTAGACAGTGGGCGGGAGGGGCGTATAAAAAAAAAAGAAACAAACAAGGAATTATTCAAGGAAGCACTCAGCAAACTACAACACAACACTATCGCTAAAATGATCTGCTTTTTATGCATCGAAGCAGTTTTCATTTTCCTCAACCCCTTTCGACGCCCCTTTTCCACATGCTTGGCACTCTATTAAAAGCGTAACTATCAGTTGCTTAAATACAACAAGCGCAGCAACAGTTTTGCGACTTTAATAACTGTTGCACAAAAAATTTTAATAGAAAAACGAAAAAAAAAAATCTCAAAAACAAATTAGAACAAAATTGAAAACCTCATTTCGAATAATATCGTCATGAATTTGTGCTTTAATATTCATAAACTCAGACGTCACAAATCGTAAGGAAAATGGCCAAGCAAACGTTTCAACTTACACACACACACACACACTCATATATATGGAGATAATCGTAGATGCTCATGCACACACAAATTTTCTCACTCACTCAGCAATGAGCAAGCAAATGAAGGAACTAACGAAGGAGTGAAAGGCGGAACGACGACAAACAAAAAGCATGAATTTAAAATTTCGCCAAAGGTCCGCAAGGATTCAACAGTCAATGGTATATTGCTTTCAAGTGGTGGTGGTAGTGATGGGCAACGGAACAGCTTAGCAAATATGCGGATTAGCGCGAGAAGAAGTTGTGAGCGAGGCTTCAGGCCATGGCAAAATGGCGCCAAATGTAGCAAAAGAAAAATACAAAAAAAAAAAAAACAAAAAGGACGCTAAAGAGGGATAAACAGACGTCGACGACGACGATGATGACGGCATTGGCAAGGATATGGCCAAAGCAAAAGCCAAAAGCAAAGGCAAAATCATGAGTGGCTCACGTAGCGACAACGATGATATGCGAATGTAAAAAAGTTGCAAAAAAAATAAAGAAATTGTAAAAAAAAAGAGAATTTCAAAGGATAATAGACTTTGACGTGCAACAGCTTTTGCACAACACTGGGCAAACGATATGCGGGCGGACGACGACGACAGACGAACGTTGGGCGATGCTCGTATTTTGATTTCTCCCCTTTTCATTGCATTGCTTTAGCCCTGCCAACTCTTTTTCTCAACACATTACTTTGGCAATGGCAAATTATTAAATCATTACTTGATGTGTGTGAATTTGTGTTTTAAATTTTCTTAAGAATGCAATAATGAATACCTCAGACACACTTGATATGCATGCAAATGCGCATTAGAGCGTAATTATGTCTAAGCCGCTCAACTTCAAAGTGAGCATTTATTTGTGGAATTATTTTAATGAATTGACCGCAGCTGTGGTTATGTCTGTCCGTCTGACCGACCGTGCATTTGATGCTTAAAATAAATTAATCAGACTCAATTATTCCAAGTGTTGATATGTATGGGTGTGTATGTGTGTGTATTAGAGGCATGTGTGCAAATGTAATTACTTCAGCTCATACAAAATAAATCATTTTAGCTGAAATTACGTTCATTACACAATATGCTCGAATTCCAATGAGACTGAGCGGACAACAGACAGTTGGCAACAACAACAACAACAACGGCATCTACATGCACACAAGCCATGAGTGTTTACATTACAAACAAGCAAACATGACTGCATTACACATACACACACACACACATATAGGCATGCACAGAGACAATGAGATACAAACAAATAATGAGTCAGAGCGAAAGAGACAAAGTCATGTATAAAGTCAATTGTAGACAAAAGACAAACAACAAAACTTTATAATTTGGTTTATAGTTCTCACTTATTGAAATTGAACATAAAGAGGATTTATGATTGAATTTTGTACTTAATTAACACACAATTGGTTTTTTAATGCAATTTGTCTGCATTCTGAGCGCACATAGTGGCAAATAGCTAAGCATTTTATTGAATAAACCAATTGGACATTATTGGACTTTGGCTACAAAAGTCATGTTAAATCCGTTAAAAGACAAAAATAAAATTGTTATGATTTTCAATAAAAATCAAATCAATTGCATTTTTGATGTTTGAGCGTTCATTGGCATTGAGTGAAATCACTAAAAAACAACAATCACTAAAAAATACCAATTAGCAGTGAATGTAATCTTCTAATGAAGATCGCTGTTAAAAGAGCATCTCTGACTGTGTGTGTGTGTGTAAACAGAAACAGCTATCGATCTCTGTTTGTTGCTACATGATTGTTGTTGTGTTAAATATGCCTTTTGTAAAACACATGTAAAAAGTGAATTAAACAAAGCTAAATGATAACACATGTTTATGTAATTGTTTATTACCTCACAATTGCGTACTCAAAAATAAAATTTATTGTTGTAATAATAATGTAATAAATTTCAATAACAAATATTTCATATGTTTATCATTTCAATGTAATAAAAAACCGCAACAATTAAATTACACAATTAAATAAAAATAAAAAATTCATTACAAATGTAACAATTTTATGTTGCATACTTACGGGCAAATCATATAATTTATATGACGTATACGCAATTTAATAAAGCAAACAACAACAACACAACAGTAATGAAAATAAACTTTTTATTTAAATTAAAATTATAAACATATTTAACCACATTTCAAATCATAAAGGCAAGGCACATTTTAATTGTACTATTTACGTAATAAAATTACAAAGCAGAAAATATAGAGTACAAAGTCCAACAAAGCACAGAGACCAACGTCAGCGCACAAGAAATTCAATAAAGCGTTGACGCATGTTGGCATTGTGTTTTGCATTTGTGCGCTAAGTAAATTTGCCATATGTCATTATTGCAATCAAGCGTAGAGTGCATGCAGCATACACACACACACACATACACAAACACATGCGTGCTGCCAATTAGCAAGTACATTGTTCGATGTTGAAGACTTTTTTTTTTTTAAAAGCGAAGACATAATTCAATTAAAATATACTCAAACAATGCATTCTGCAATAGAAATTCAATTAAATTGTTTTTTTAATTTTTTCTTCTTTTATTTTATAATAATTTTATTACTACTTCAAGTACAAATATTGTAAAATATAAATTGAACAATTTATTTGTTCGCTTCACTAAACAATTCCCATGCACGCTGAGCGCAAATCGAAGTGAAACGAAACGAAGTCAAGTCACAATTTGGTATTTCATTGTTTTCCGAAACAGCTCAAGCACTCAAACCGACAACAACGACAACAACAATAATAAGAGCTTCATTTGAGTGCCGTTTGACTTTCTGGCCTATTGAGTTGTCTGTCGTCGCCAAGCAATTTCAATTGACTTCAAGTTGATGTTGAACTGTTGCCCGCCTGTGGGCACTTTGACTTTGAACGCCCGTGGCGACAGCGACATCGACGAGTGCGGTCAAAGCAAAAAGGCATAGGCAAATTGCAAGCTAAAATACCAAACAAAAAAAAATGCTGCTGCATATTATAGTCAAATGCAATGAGCATGTCACAAAGGAAATAAAATTTAACCGAATTTATAAAAAACTCCTAAAAACACGTACCAAAATTTATTTGAGTCGCCAACCACACAAAAATTAAAGAAATAACAAAAAAATACAAAAAAAAAACAAAGCAAAACAAAACATATTCGTTAGTACAAAGTTAACAAGGCGTGAATAATTGTGAAAAAACTGAGATCGTATAAAGGTAGAGTTCATGCTCTGCCAAACAAGCGCAAACTACTTTGAAGTTTTCTTTTTTTGGCATTTTTTTATTTCTTTTTTTGGCAGTTTTGTTAGAATTGGCTTAATAGCGCACTTAAATACCAACGCATGTGAGGACAGCATGCTGCCAACTTGTCTAAAATTAAACGCGCACAAAACACTCACGCTGTCTCACTCCCACACACACACAATATACGCGCCCTCAACTGCATGCCTTTGTTTTAGAAAATTGCTGAAAAAGTTTTCCTACTTCGACGCTCAAACTGCCAGCCAAGTAAGCACAATGGGAATTTTTCAAATATTTTTTAACGCTAAAATTGCAGCTAAACACACTCACACACCACACACACACACGGAAGCGCACACAGTTCGTGAAAAAAAGGGTTGACTCAAACAGACAATAGCAGATTAATGACCTCTGCTAAAGCAACAACAAAGACTTTGTCGAATGCTGCAGTTTCATTTTCATTAATGCCTCACTGACTTCTGCTTACATTCTAGCACTCACTCACACACATACAACTCCTCTGGCTTCAACAACTTATGAACTCTCAACGCGTCAGTTTAAAGTTCTTTGCATATTTAGAAGTACCATGTTGAATATATTTCGACGAACAGTTTAATTCATTTTGTTGTTCCTCTTCTTTTGCTCTTCTCCTTTTTTGGTCCTTCAGACTTGCCTTCAACTTGTTACTGCGTCCTGCATGCCAAATGCAATCGCCCGCCAGAGTGACCGTCGTCGCATTGACTACTCTGACTGAATGCGATGCTAACAAGCATTTGTCGATTCGATGAATGTCGTTCGTGTTATGTGTTGATGTGATTGAAACATATCGAGCAAAGCACTTCTGCCTTTTCACTCACACACACGTGAAGGCGATTCAGTAAACAGTCAGTCAGTTAGTCAGTTGCTCAGTATGTACATAATCCTGTCGTCAGTTGATGGGTTCTATTTTAATGCTTTTATGTAGATTTTCAACGCGTCAACATGGTTTTCACTTAATCCAGACTTTTATGTCATGCGCTTGAGTGCAAGCATGCGATGATGCCATCAGAGATAATTCTCACTTGATGCCTCACAAGGCATGATGAGGCAAGGCGATGAGTAAGGAACACATGCGACTTTTGAACATTTAATGTTTTTTATTAAAGCCAATGAATAAAATGTCACTCCTAAGGGTATTGATGCCAATGATGATTAAATGAGTTCAACCAGCATCAAAAAAAAAAAAAGAAGAAGAAGAAGCAACCAAAAAATAAATTCGTCTTTCAACATTTATTGCCCAATTTGCATTTATCATGAAAGTCAGAAAAAAAAGAGGAAATAAAAAGCAAGCTAACACAAATCAGTATAAGAAAAATCATGTCAGACGTAAGGCAATTCGAACATCTATGAAATGTTTCAAATTACATACATTTTAGGCTGAAATGATGATGTGCATTAAGACGACAGACGACCGCAACAATATCGACGCTGTGTTGTTGCTCAAATGCCGCTCATGACTGCTGCCACCGACGAACCTACGACCTCATATATACATGTGTGTGCTTTCAATTTCCGCTTTAGCTAAAACACACACACACATACAAACACAATGCCAACCAAATGCCGTTTAGAAATTCTTGTGAATGTGAGTTTTCGCTCATATAAAAGCGTTTGTATGCAGATTTGTTTTGTATATTCACATGAGCAATGAATTGTAACCGCCATGAAATAAGTAAAGTCGCTCGTTTGTCGGCCCTTTTTCTTTTTATTCGTTTGGGGTTTCGCACTCAACACAATTCGGTGAAGCACCCTTGTGTGTATTTGTAAAGATTTTTGCCCGTTTTGAATGTCAACGCCGAGCAAATCGATAAATCTTTGCGAAATATATGCAAAAATGTGCGCGCGACAACGCTTACGCTTCTTCCGTACATCATCAACAGGCAAGGGAAGGCAACCACACACACACACACACACCGAAGAGAGCCCAGAGAGTCAGTCAGCAGCCAAGGGCGGACAACTGACGGACGATGATGTCAAATCTCAAACTCTCAGTCAGTCAGTTGCCTCATCAACGGCTTCAGCATTGTTATTGTAAACGAGCGCCAGCGTTGTGTAACGGCATTCAAGCCAGTCCGGACGGACTACGAACTCCGGACACTTGTTACGCGATTTGGTTTGCTTTGATTTGCCTTCGTCTTTGCCTTTCCTTGGCGTTCGTCTTGCTGCTGGCTTTGCCATAACTTTACGCTTCGATGCATGGCTAAATGTATGGAAAAATACACAAACACACACACACATATACTCTTCTTATATGTTTACATGTATTTGCACTTAGGTACCGCCATCGAAACGCATTTAAATCGGAAATGTAGAACAAATAGACTTGTTGTGCAAAAAACAAAATGCTTGAATGACTCAAGTTTGATACAGGCAAAGAAACGAGCACACACACACACACACACACACATGCACATTCAAAATTTAGGTTTCGAAATTTCGCACAGATGTCACGTACGTCGTTGGTTTTTCTTTTTCTTCTTCTTCTTTGTTTTTGTTCTCGTTTTTTTTTTCTTTTTGCGTGTTTCTTACATTAAAAGCAAAAGGGTTAACAAGCGGTTTTGCAAATGATTAAGACAAGACGACACCGACATATAATTATTGTATTTAAGATCAACTTACCAGCAGCGGAGAGATAGAAATACATGAGAGCATGTAAACATTTGCAATAAATTGTCTGAGGCAGAAAAAAAGGCAGAAAAAAAAGTATGTTTAGACAAGAAAAAGTTCCTGGAATGCCTTTTTTTCAAGCAAATACATTTTATTTATATTTTCTCATTTAAGATAAATAAAATAAATAGCGCAGTAATATATGAAATTCAGCTATGGAAAAGTTGAAGCGCTTGACGACAAAACATGATTTCAAATATGCTTTAAATTCATGTTGAAAAGCTTCAGCGCAGCGAGTGCTGACACACACACACACACACACACTCACATATATACACAGTGTGTATTACACACGCAGCGCTTATAATACAATGCAACCTCTGTGAAAAGCAGCAAGCATGAGAATTTAATAAATCCGCACACGTTTTTTAATGCTGTGAGTATGAACGAGCTTAGCATTTCGCTAATTGGAAAGAGTCAGCAAATCATTTGCTTCATGACACCTACACACACCTACACACACACAGCCATACAAACATAAAACCATTAAAGCTGTAATAGAAACGCAAAAATAGTAGAAGAAGAGGAAGAAATGAAAAAAAAGATCCAAATCAAATCCAAAAAATAAAATCGCATTTGGCTCGCAGCTATCAGAAGTTAGCACAAAATGTGTAGCATACATTTCAGCGACAACGAATTAAACGCGACTAAGCTGTTTACATGAAATACACACACACACACACACACGCACACGCAAAAATCAATAAAATTAATGCAACAAAGAGGAAAAGTACATTACAAGCATAGAACAAAAAATATAAATAAATAAAGAAAATACTGAAATTTGAAGTGTTAAGTGAAAAGTGAAAAGTTGAGCCTTTAAATCTGCCATTAAGCAAATATAAAGTACATAAAGACTTTATCGCGTGCTGTGCTAGTAAGGCCGAAAATATTATTTTTAACTTTTAACATAACTTTTACTAACAAAATGTACAAGTTTTTGTTTAATTTTGAGGCTATGCCGTGTCTATGAACGACAAGGAAGTCAAGCAAGCAAGAAGGTTATTCACACTTTTCACTTTATCATGTCGGTTAAATAAAACTTAATAAAGAATGAAGGCAAACAATACAATAGTAACGGAAACGGAAATAAAACAGAACAGAACAATCAAAATAAAGTTGTGAGCAGTCAATTTTATCGTTTTGCTGCAATACTCTGTGAAAGGTGTATGACAATTGATTGTATATATGTGTACAACACACACAGATACACAAATAAATACACACGAAAAGAAGCATATATACAAGCAAAGCGAGAAAGAGTGAAATCACTAAGAAAATAGCACAACTTGTAGCTTGTAGTGGGTCAGCAATGCTTGTAAGGGAAGCTGAGCAATTTCGAAAATTGTTTTTGACATTTTATTTGTCTTGTAAGCCATTTAAACAACATTGCCAACCGGAAACTGACACATAAATATATATGACTGTGTTTGTGTGTGTGTGCGTATTAAATTTAAATGCAATTTAATGCCATTTGACACATTTTTCACTTCCGGCAACAGCTGCACAACACACACACACAAACACAACAATGATTAAGCTACTTTAATTATTATATCATCGAAAAATAAATTTTCAAAAAAACGTAGAACAATATGAGAATTGTCAACCGTTCGGTCCAACAAATAAATGCCTCAAAGCTAATTCGAGCGATTCATTACACAACCTCACACACACACACTCACACACACACACACACAATGGCATAGACATAAAGCCGCACAGCATGAACTAATTGAATGAATGTCATGTACTTCTTAACTAATTAAGATTATTCATACGCCCCGTAGACAATTTTGTTTGCAAATAAAATGGTATGCCAAAAATGATGCGCCGTGAAGATTGATTAACTGTACTACAACTAACTATAAGCGATTACAACGTCTTATTTTACATGCCAAAAAAGTAGAAGTCGTCTCTGTAAGTCTTCCACAGAAATAATTTATGTATATTAGAGTCGAGCTGTGACGGTCGTCAGACTTCATGCTTCGAACAACATTTCGATTGCTTAAATTTTTTTGGTTTTTGTCTTGGGCATAAATTAGGCCGAGCAACAGTTAATCGTCCGTTATAGAGATAAATCAAGGATAACGAGCCGAACTTGTTACAAGCAAGCCAAAGTGATTGGTTGAAAAAATCGAAGCGCAGCAGTGAGGGGTTAATCGATACGGTATCTTGTTGTTGTTGGCGAACGAAAGTTATACAAGTGTGTGTATATTTGTTGATATGTTCGTCATTTTATTTGTTTGTTTGTTTATTTGTTTCTCGGGCTTTTATTGGTATGTCTGACTGACTCACTCATGTATTTGTACAACTTTAAACAAATATACAACACACACACACACACCCACACACTTACACAAACTCAGTTCGATAATTAGAATTCACTGCAAAGTTTTGTTTGTATCTGTCGCCTTGATGCGTTGTGTTCTGTTGCTTTGCGATACTTTTCAAATGGCAACTGTTTCACTGTTTTGCACATTTCGTTTCCGGTTTTCATCCGACACTTTTGCTTTTACTTTTGCAACAAATGAAAACATGCCGTTGGCATTTAAAAAGTCGGTGTGGGGGGGGCGTGTGCGGCGAAACTTTTTCAATCGAATGTAAAGAACCGCAAATTAGCAAACCTACGCAGGAAATAATTGTCGTGCGGCACATGGTTGTGTTTCATCGTCGGCACTGGGGGGAGGGGGCTGAGTGGCTTCAAGGCAACCATGTGCTTGCTGGTCATGGTAAGGCGGTGTGTTGTGGCGCGGCAAAGTGTTAATTAGATTTCAATTTGTTTTTGTATATGTTGTGAATTTTTTTTATTTTTTGTCTTTTTTTGTTTTTGTAATTAAGAACTTTTTAATTGACGCAATGCTAAATGAACGTTTGCCATTTGTCGGCATCGTCGGCGTCGTCGGCCGCAAAATGTTGGCGAATTTTGTACGGCGGTCGGGTTAATTTAACGCTGAGTGTTGAAAAACGCAAGCTTTGATTTATTCATTAATGCGGGTTTGACGTTCATTATGTAAGCTGACACGCTTTGTCGCGTGTGATTTTCTCATTTGACTTTGGTTTTCAATTAATTACTCTTAACGCAGATTCGCAGATTTTATTATTAAATATTTTACATTTGTTAATTAATTACCAATTAAACATATGTGCGTTTGTTTTAAATATAATATAATAAATTATAAATAAATAATTATACAAATAAATGTAACTTTTAATGCAAAAAAATCATATTTGATCAACACGATTTGTCTCCATTGTGTATGAAACTTTAAGGAAAAAAATATGTAAATGAAATTTGTATAAATAAATTCTAAAACAAAAAAATTGTATTTATTTTTTATTTTAACTCTTTTAAAAACTTCCCCTTTTCCATTTAAAATTTTAACATAGAGTCCACTGTACAAACGCTGTTAACATGTCGCTGTTAACTTTAACATATTTTAATTTCTGCAAACTAAAATTGGTTTTTTAAACGAAACGGAAAAATTGTTTCAAACGAACCTTTTTTTTTAATTATTTGTTAGCATGTTTAATGATGACAGAGTTTGTTTAAAAGCATTTTTATATAAATAATGTGTTTTTGCTTTTATACAATAACGTCATTTGAGTTAAAATATAACGCAAGAAAATGAAATTCTATTTTTGTTGCTAACATTTGAAAGAATTTACTTTTACGCACTGACGTCACTTTTGTTGGCCTAAACGATTTTGACACGCAAAACCAAACCAAACCAAACTGCAAAACCACACAAGTCATAAGCCAACCCAACACACACATTCAAACAACAAAAACAAAAAGAAATGGGAGAAAAGACAAAATTGTGTGCGGATTTAATAACTTTTACTGCCGTCAACTGACCGCCAAGGAAAAGCGAAAAAACAGGTCACTCGCTATTTAAGTCCTTTAAAACGCCCGCCCACGCAGAACGTCAACAGCCGCGGTAGGAAAAGCGGCAGTAAAAACGGAAGAAAGAATAAAAAATATTAGTAAAAGAAAAAAAAAACAAAGAAATTAATGCGATAAGCGGCAAGCGAACGCAAACGGAAAACCACTATGACAAAAGCCGATAAAGCAATGTTGGATGGATGAAGACACCAAAAGAGGAGCGCACAAAATGGCGAAAATTTATTTCACTTCACTAATCGTGTTAACTAAATGAAATGGCATGCAAGACATACAATCGCCATTCGCCATTAGCCAGTGGCAATTTCGAATATTGATTTGAAAATGAATGCCATATACGAATGCCATTGGTGTCGATGACGTCATAATCAAGCAAGCCGTTAAGAGGTTTGTATGTTATCAAAACAATACTCAAATTGAATTGAACTTTAGCGTAATTAATACGCTGATTGACAAACGTTGTGCGCTCCTTGGCGGCAGCAATTTGTGAGCGCCGATTGTCGATTGGCTCGCAATGATAATAAATTACAATGTGGCAGCAATAAGGTGACAAGAAAATTGCACAGCGCCAACCAACAATCGACAAACGCTGCCAACCTATTTTCAATTGAACTATTGAGGTTTCTCTTTTACTTTGCCGCACATTTATATTTTTTTTTTTTTATCGTTTGTTTTGCGTTTGTTGGCACTCTGTCATACTTGAGTGTCAACAAAATTGCAAACTACATATATAAAATAAAATGCATTGTCACAATTCTATATCTGTGCGCGCTGATTGGACGCTTGGCTTGTACCTAAACTATTGTCGTCATCGTCCTCATCGCTGTCGACATTCATGCATTATTGCCTGCTGTCAGTCCAAGTCCAAGTCATTTATGGACTTGTGTGTGTGTGTGTGTGTGTGCAATGCGGAGGCGTGTATTCACGTGAATAAATTCCATTAACCTAATTGTGCGATTTCATTTACGCCATAGACCCGCAAAACCAACGAACCCAACTGTATTAACTTGGGCAAGTGAGAGAAAAAGAGCGACCGAACGACGGAACAAATGTCCTGACTGGCAAACAGAGAATCACAGAGTCAGACAGGAGTTGTCATCATTGTAGTACATTGCTAAAACAGTTAGTTGGCGAGTCAGAAAGACACACACACACACACACACATAGATAGCAATGAACGTCAATATTTGTGCGCTTTAATTGCTCGCAAAACAGAGATTTGAGTTTTGTTGTTGAAATTAACGAACATAAAAGTAAATTTTAATGAAATTATTCTCTTTTTATGTTCTCATGCCATGTCGCGACATGATATGTTACTGCACTCATCCTTTACATTTTATTCGTGGCCGTTGGCGCATGTGTTTTACATCGTTCCTCTGCTTTAAAGTCGAAGCGTTCAACTGGCTAAACAACGCCAAGTGCAGGCTGCGAAACTAAAAAAAAAAGGTATATGTATGTGGAGTGATTTGCCAATGCTGAGGTTGAGTTGCGCCACAGGGCAAAGTTATAAGGCCGCTTTTTGATTTATTGGGAACGGCCAACGTAATATCAAAGTGTTTCATTCTGCCCTGTAAGTCATAAATATGCAAAGCTGTACAAGCTATGTGCATAAGTTTGTGTATCTGACTAAGCTTATGCGTCTTATTGACACTAGATACTCATAAAAATGTCTTGCTGTTGAAATCTTTGCCGCTTTGGGTGCAGTTTAGATAAAGAGGACATTATACAACATCATCATTATCATCACAATCATCATCATCATCGTCGACACCGTTTTCTCACCGTCAACTCAACCAACATACTCTGCTATCATTTACGATGTCACAAACGAACAAGTTGCTTTCTTTCAGCAGTCTTGCAGCCGTTCTATGTTCTTTGTGTTTTTTTTTTTTATGCTTTGTATTCATAAAAGATTTTTGTCTATCTTGGCGTGTTTACAAAATGTCTTTTCAGTCATTCATTCAACTAAATATCCCAACACCGTTTGCACCGACCAACCGTTCGTCCGTCTAACTTTCTATCTAACTGACTGTCTGTCTGTCCAAAGGCTCATCTCTGTAGCATAGCAGAGCACATCATATCACACCACAAATGAAATACACTTTTGCATGTGCCAAGTGAAAGTTCTTACATTTATTTCACCACCAGTTGCCGCATTTAGTGGCAGCAACAGCAACAGCGGTCGTGCCACGTTTAGCTGTGCAAATCATGCCACACGGTTGTATGAGATTCGTTCGACTTTTGTGCGGTGCTGTGCACCAAAACCGAAATAAATAAAAAGTGAAAAAAAAAAAAACAAAAAAGAAAATACAACAAAAAAGGTCCTTTGTCTCGAAAGACAAACAAGACAAGCAAGCAACCGACAAACAAACAAGTTCCAAACGTGAGCGTTGCGTCTGACAGAACGACTAACAGACTGACGGACTGACTTAACACTCTTGACTGACGACTGACAGCATGAATATTTGTCTGTCTGTCTGTCTGTCTGTCTATCTGGTATGACTAAACGCTAGTGTTGTGTTGCGTCTGTCGCTATTTTATGTGCAAAGCCTTCATGATTATGGTTGTGGTGCATAAAGCTATTTCATGGCAAATAAAAGGCTCACAGCTCAGCGCACGTTGTCCCATTTTTCGAAGAAATGCGGTAATGGCCAATGTACAAGCACAACTATGTATGCTGGCAACGTTACGACAAGGATAACACTTTACTTGTCTGCCTAAACCACAAATAGACAAGCACACACACACGCAATGCACACTTAATGCTTTGTCTGTGTGCAAGCAACTTAGACAACTTCAAGTCTAAACGAAAATTTCGAAAAATATAATTTGAAAATTTTTAAAAATATTTTTCTTCGTTTCTTATACGCTCCTTTGCACAGATGCCAATTAAACACATTTTTTTTCAAAGCGCATATGTCCTATGTAGCACCATGCAACATAGGAGTACTTCACACCATGTAACTCTGTTGTTTGAAGCAAATGTCAACTTTAAGAATGTTTTGTTACGCTTTGACGTTATGACCGTTTAAAATGATTGTTTATTTTAATGCCAATTTCATATCACACACACACACAAACCCATATAAGACTATGAGCCAATTTAAGCATTTTCGAATTTTGATTATTACAACAAAAGCGCAGTCAAGCGTTAAGCTTCAAGCGTCATGCTTTCGACACACATACGAATCGAGTTGAGTCGTCATACGAGCACGCCAAGTCAATTGTCCTTTTTCCCTGTGTCATAAAAGGCATAATAAAAAATCTTTATTACAAGTGGGCGAGTTTTATTTCTTGAATTTCATTTTATATTTCTTTGCATTGTAAATGTCAAAAGGAATTTCACAAAACGTTCAAACCGACTCCAAGAATAGATAAGCCTAATAAAGGATTTAACATGCAGCGAAATGTGCGCAATTTTAATAATTCGATTTTATTATTGAGTAAAATAAACTGAAATGAAATGTTTCTGTCAAACAGGTGAGGAAGCAGATTTTTTTTTGTTTTGTTTTTTTTTTATTGCACACAACAAGATTTCTTTGTTTATTTTTTTTTATGTTTTTTTCTTTTGTTTTATGAGTGACGCAATAAAAATTACTCATACCCACACATTTCAGATACTTTGATGTATCAAAGAAATAAAAACAACAAAAAAAAACAACTTTACGACATGAAAAAACTTTTGTGAAATCTTCAATTACAAAGCTTTGTTGTAAAATAAAAAGAAAAAAAATATTCACTTTTATTCAAACACTCATGAAATGAAATATAATCGGACATGACTTTGTTAATTAAATGTATTAATTCAATATCGTCATTAAGCGGCATTGCCGAGCGTGAGCACATAAGTGCGTATTTGCATGGCCGCCAATTCGACAATGTATTTGGTGTCCGTTACAACGCCCACGGGCGGTATGATTACCTTATCAACCTTTGCGTCACGCAAATGCTCGGCTCGTATGCGATTCAATTCACGTTCCTTGCCATAGAGTTCACGTTTCAAACGATTGCTTTCGGCGCCCAAACGACCGGCGGGCAATGCCTCATCGGCATACTTGGCACCTAACATCGGTTTGTCCGCCTTCAGCAGAAATACTTCCTCAACATTGCGCGCGAAGGTGAAATAATTATCTGTACGTGCGCCCTCCGCCTCAGGCACGAATTCCAAGCGATGTATGTCATATAGCCAAGCATTGCCATCCAAAGTGGTCTCACGCATATCGACAATATTGAAGCCGCCCAACAGATCTTTGGCATTAAAGAGCATCGTCTTCGAGTAGTCGGGATCCTCATCCTTCTCGAGTATATGCTCGAAACGCACGAGCAACTCATTGTCGTGCCATGGCTCAAGCGTCAGCAAGTTGATATTTTTCGGCAGCGCTGAGGTTACGCCTTGGTACTAGCAAAGAAATCATACATAAGATCAGGTTGAACTTTAAACTGGAGTGATAGACTTACGATATTCTTGTAGTTTGCGCGCCATTCATCGACACTGAGCTGTCCAGCATCACTGAAGAACTTCCATGAGGGCAGCAACGCTTCGATTTGTGTAAAACGTTCAACGGCCTGCAATGTTGGCTTGCGATCCCATTCAGTTGAGCCGAATAGGAAGTAATGCTTGCCACGCGCCACCAAGCCAGTGCCGAAAGCAGTCTCATTGAGCGCTTCGCCCACGCCGAAGGCATCATCATGCAGCAGACGACGATGCACCATCAGCTCCAACGAGCCATCACCCATTGAACTGCCGCCCTGAGCACGATCCGTCAGGAGAGCCATGCGCGCTGTCTCATCCTGCAGCGCAATCTTTGTCGTTATTGGATAATAGTTACCCGATGTATGCTCCAACAGATTTAATGACCATGTGTCACGATGGTCACGTTTGCGTTTGATCATCTCACGACCATTCGAATCGGTATAGAAGACGCCATCAGAGGCAATGTCCGAATTGAAACGTGTTATTATCTCTTTGCCAACATCATCCTCAATCGGAATCGGACCAACGAGCCACTCGAACTCGGCATATGGCTGATGACGATAAACACGCACAACCTGACTGATCCAACTATTGAATTTCTGATGCACCTCCTCAACGAGATCACCCTTGTACGCAGTTATCTCAGGTGCACTGCTTATGAGGTGAGTTTCATCCGTTTTCGGTCTGAAGATATAAGCGCCAGAGGAACGATTACGATACTCTTTGTTATTGCCGATAGCGCCTTCGTAGTAAAGGAACTCCTGACTGACTATACGCGTCATGCCATCGGCAGTGACCGCCGAGAGAAAACCATTCGTATCGAAAGTCAATTTCAGATCCTAAAAACAAAAGAACAGAAAGAGCTTAGCAAGTTGATTTTGAAGCAAGATAATATTACATGTTCACCTCATTGCCAATGGTCGTGAAACTTGATTTGTTACTTGGCTGAGGGACGGGCTTAATGCGCTTACTGCTTGTCTTCTCCACAAAGTATGTCCTGTAGCCAACTGGCGGCAGATTGCTAGCTAAAAAGACAAGCTCATAGACGGCGCTGGATACGCGATAATTGATCGCTTGCACCTCTTTGGGAATTGGAACAAACTGTGTGGCCACGACGACACCTAAAATGTTGCCATATTCATTAGACAAGGCACAAAGTTTGCGCTTTCATACAACTCACCCTTGTGGTCGGTCACCGTGTAACCCAAATCCGGCACCGGCAATCGTATATATTCGTTCGAAGAACGTGAGAGCGGATTGTACAATGTCAATGTGAATCGTTCACTTGTCTCAGAGACTTCGCAGCTGCTGATATTCAATGCGGAACAGGTTTTAAAATCGAATGTGCCTCTATCTTGCTTCTGCTGACGCTGTTGCCGCTGCTGACGTTGCTGCCTTTCGGTCTGTCGCTGCGTGGCGTCTTTCGCTGCCAGTTGATTGAGTATCAAGCGCGCATTGGCGCCACAAGCCCGCAGACCAACGCTGATGTGCTTGGCATAGTCCATGGCGACTTTCTCCTTCTCGGTGCCCGTGACAGCATCATGATGCTGCATAATGCCCATCGTCTCACGCATAAACGTTAAATGCGGCCCGAACTCAGCCAAATGCTTCGGCGCCAGCGCTGTCAATTGCTTGCAGACCTGCAGCTGATGATTGCCCACGCGTTCGTAGCGCTTCAGTGTCGGCCGCGATGCAAAGTAACCCGTCCAATAGGCATGCGGATCGGAGGCATACGGGAAGAAATCATCGTCTTTAGTTGGCCAAGTGATGCCGGCATCATGTAAAGCTTTCAGGTAGCAAGAGGGCGTCGAGTAGAGTAGATTGATGTTCGAGCCAGTTAATTGACGTTCATTTCCGTATCTAAAGCATTGGCAGACATTCAACAGATAAATATATTGAAGTAATTTAATACACAAGCGGCACGACATGTCATTTGGCTTTTGAAAGAGTTAAGGAAAGGGTTTTTTTTTATTTGTTCTTTCACTCACTTGATCAACTTATCCAGATTTTTAAACCAAGCATTGGCATTCTGGAAATGAAAATCTTCGCCCATCGTTATCAAAAGGTGGTTCATGCGATAGGAGGTTGCCATTTTATTAACGAATTCAAAGAATTCATCAACCTGTGAGCACATTTTGTATGCATAATTATATCATTTATAGTAACTTTGGCATTTATATAGGACGGCACAGTGCGATTAAATAGCTTGAGTATGTATTATGTAATAATTTCGAACAATACCAGACAAGACTTTCGTTAACTTTCAAAGCCAATGACAATGTTAGCCAAAGTGAAGAACATTAAAGCCACAAAAAGATTACCGTATCAATTTATCAAGATTTTTATAATAGACACGCGCAGCCTGATAGGTGAAGTCGCCACCCATGGTGAGTATAATGTGATTTGTGCGATAGTAACGGCTTTGTGTCTTTACAAACTCAAAGAATTCATCCACCTGTGCCAATGAGAGGGACAGAGCACAAACGCAATAATGTTACACAAACAAAGACAAACACAAGAATACAAAAAGTAAACAATATGAAAAAAATTTGTATGAAATGAATAAAGAAAAATCGTGGGGACACAGAGAGAGGGACAACTTACGCGACGCTGAACATTATTGTCTGGACTGTGCTTGCCATCGATAATGGGTTCGTCAGCGCAGAGTATGTCCCAACAGAAGCCCGGCGGCGGCTGATAATTATTGTACAACGTGCTCGTAAACAGATCAGATGCAGCAGAATCTGTAACAATGAAGAGATTATCAACAAGAAATTCAAAGTAGAAATCAACTTCACTTACCCAAATTGGCAGAGGCACGCCAAATCATCTCGCCCGTCTTGGTCATCAAACGTTCATCCTTATCCTGATAGTCCAAGCGAGCAATGAAGAGCGCATCGAAGCCCATTTGTGCAAACATGGAAGCCATTTCGCGTGAATGTCCGAATGGATCAATCTGCCAGCCAATGCGCGGACGTGCGCATTCACCGAACGTATCATTGAGCAGCCTGAAAGTATCAAACAAATTAAGAGAAGCGTTTTAAGTAAAGTAAACTTCACACATACTTCAAGCCCCAGGCGAATTGATCGATAACGCTCTGATAATGCGTTGTGGCCTCATCGTTCATGCTCCAAGCGCCGCCAATGAATTCCAGTCGGCCTTCATTGACGAGGGTCTTAACCTGTGCCTGTTTCTCAGCCGTCTGTTCCTTCCACCACTTGAAAAAGAACGCGGACTCAACATAAATAAAACGCTTTTCAGCATCTTTAAGGAGTTCATCAACCACAGAATCGATAATGTATTGTACGCCAGCTTTTTGTATCTGCGTCTGACTGCCGTAGTAGTACTGATCGACGGTCTTCAACCAACCGACGTCGTCGTGTGTATGCGCCACAAGGTGCACGTTCAACATGTGCGGTTTAATTGCCGGGCAACTCTGTAAATAATTAAATTATTAGATTAAGTTATGAATCGTTCTCAATGAGGTCAACTGTTAACATTGCCGGATCTTTCGCTTATCAAATCACCAACAAACAAGCCCCTTTCACCGTCAAGTACTTTTTCTAGTTCACCATAAAGGTCAGCCGTAAACAGCTTCTTATAACAAATGTATTTTTATTAATTATACTTATATACATATATTTATTTGATTTGATAAGAATTTCTCTATACAATTTGCAAACGCTATAAAAATTTCCTCTTATTAACTATCGCAATTTTTTTTGCTTTTTATATTTTCTCATATTTTTTTTTTATTCCACATTTTATAAATAAATTTGCATATACTTGTAAGTACAAAGACCCTTGACATTGAGTAGAAAACTCTGAACTTACCGCATAGCCACATTTTGGTTCCGCACTTGACTTTGGGCCTCTCTTTGGCCGTGCATCGACGCCACTGACAACAAACAAAAAAACGCAACAAATTGCAAACAAATCGGCAATTTTGCCGGTCCGCATTTTGTATAATGGAAGCACAAACACACACACACTTATTCAATTAAACAATTGTTTATTCTTTGTTTATTTTTTCAAGTTTTCTATGCGGTATAAAAGCAACGAAAAACACAACCGATCACGCTGAGCAGCACTCTGCGAATAAATGTCGAGACTCAGAACTGAGCTGAGTATAAGACGTCTGTCGCACTCTTATAAGCAATGATTACAAATTGCACTTGCTCTAGCACTCGCACTCGCACTTGCTCTCTCGCTGATAACACAAACAACAACGCCGGTTGCCTTTGCCGCTTGCCTGTCCGATATTTGATAAATATATTTTTGTACACTTGTTGATATGCCCATAAATTGCTAACGACGCCCAAAGCTTAGTTTGCTGTGCTTGTATTTTGTACGTTCGCCTGCCTTGTTTGCTCGTTCATTCAGGAAATGTCGGTATCGATAGGGTGGGTGCCTTGCGATTAGCCATTTGAAGTGTTTCGTTAATTATATGGCGAGCACTTGAGTTCATTTTAATGACAATATTTTTAAGAACTTTACACTTAACTGATTTGGATCTAGCAACGCTTATCATTGAATATTTTGCCGCTAATCCTAAGTTTGCATATCAACTAACGACTTTTATCAGTAATTCAATAAAAATTTATAGTTTACAAACGTCAAACGACAACAATTCAATAGACGCATAATTAAAAAAAAGGCACTTCAGGTTGTACAATCAAATAAAAGAATTTAACAAAAATAGTTTTATTTTGATGCTTTGTTTTTGTTTTTAATCTCACTCCATTTACATTTTTCCGCTGAGTTTCATGACACTTGATAGGAACGCATTTGAAAACCGTTTTTTGTGCCGTTTTACAGTCTTTTATTTGTTGTAACAAGCTTCATTAAAGTTCTTTGCAAAAAATAAAACAAAAAACAACAACAAAAAACGAACAAAAACACTTGTTTGGAAATCACTGCAAAATATTCACAAACGACAAAAACAACAATTCAGCAAGTAAGTTTTGCCTTTTGTGTCGCACACAGTCAGCCCGACGGACGGACGGACGGACGAATGGAAGGACTGACTAACTGACTGAGTGACGAACGTTTCGGCAAACAGTTTCATTAAAGTTATTTTTCGGTTTTGAGAGTATCTCGTTTCCGTGTTGCCCTTTGGCTCCAACCGGCACAAAATGTATGTACTTCAAGCACGTATTTCTGTTCAAATGACTGCAGAAAGTTGTGAATTCAACTCAACTTCAAATTGTTGCACACTTTTTTACACTGTTTTGTAAATATTTGATGCACAATATTATTTGTGCACATTGCCAACCCAAGCCCAAGCCCCGGCCGGCCTATTGTTCACTTGACTTTCAAGTTAAATACGAAAAAACGCAACATCAAATAAAAGTTAAAGTTTTTAATCCAAAATGCTTTAAAAATGCACATACCAAAAGGTAAAAATCCGCAAAAATAAAAACATAAAACAAATAAACACATATTTTTTTTATGCACTCACAAGCAGTGCGCTGCTTTAGTCATCGTACCAGAACGACACAATTTACTATAAGCATTATTATGTTGTATTTTATTGCCACTTTTTTCGTGTAGATAATCTAAAGTGGTGCAAACGCAGCACAAAGTTCAACAACGCTGCAGGTTGTTCGGTTGCACAGGTCAGAGCATGAAAATGTCATTAGCCTGAATTCAACACGCAGTATCTGTCCGACCGTCAAATGACCTTCCCATAAATATTAAGGTGCAACTGACGACTGACTATGAACTCATTATCAAAATGTATTTGTCGTTATGCATATGATGTCGTCTTTAGCATCATCTTCAACCTATTCCATTAGCGACACTCACCTATCTTTTATATAAGCACACATCAAGGACTAATTTAAAACTTTCTTTCCTAAGCCGCAAAACCACTTCAAATAACAATTTTCCTGACATCTCAAAGTCAACTGAAAAACCAATAAGAAAAAAAAAAAAACAAACCGAGTCGATTTTAGATCAGTCCTGAGAGATTACCTTTTTCCTTTTGAAGGCTTTACTAACTTAAAACTCAAACTTCCATTTTTTCTTTTTTGTCATCTTACAAGCAAAAGTCTTAACTCTCGTATGACATTTGGGAATTTCACAAATGTTTTCTTTAGTTTTCAATGTATTTTCCATGCGTGTGTGAACTTTCGTACGTCTGTCACCTTTACGCACATAATATACATACGTGTTGTTGTCTCTCTTTCTTTTAAAATGATTTGCCTTTAGCCCTTTTTTCATGATTTACCTGTTGTACCCACCATTAGTTATGCATGCATCACTTTATATTCTCTTTTTTTTTTGCGCCATTTTTTTTTTTCAACACAAATATTGTTTGCAATTCCCCCACGCATATTCTGTGACAATGAAATGTGTTACATTCAATTATTTATGACATATTTTGAAAACTTTTTGGTTAACGCCCTATCTTTTAAAATAACTCCATACGGTCGCAGATACTTTTTATACGGCTGCATATGACAACACAACAACAATTAATGTATCATAGCGCTTTTGAAACAACAAACATTAATAAACGTAAAATGTGAAAAAAAAGCAAAATACTTTCAGTGCACTCGCTTCTTTTCAACAACTTTCTATTCGACATTCATTATCTTAACAATAAGAATTTATAGAACGGAATGTGCTAACAATGTGCAAAAGTGTGCCTTCCGTACTTTTGTTCTCAAGTACATGATATCGTTTTGTGAACTAAATTGACTCGATGTGAATATATTGTGGTATATGTAGACTTATTAAAGCTTATAGCCCAACATCTGAAAAATCAGACGCAACGTAAAAAAATAAGCAAACTCGAGAATTCCAAGCACCGAGAAGCCCAGAAATAAGCCAGCAGTGCCACCAATGGAAACTGTGAAATAAAAATAAAATTAATTACACAATTAATGGGAAAGTATCTAACATGCCTAAGAGATCCGTAAATGAAAAGATCACCTGTCGTTTAAGACGACTTTGCGGCCAAGTTTTCATTGAAATTGAGATGCCGACGCTGCCAAGCAATTGCTTCGAACTTTTCATTACCTTTAAAAGCAACATCAGAAGGCACTTGATCTTAATATGTAGGTGTATTTTGTATCTCACCATAGCACTCTTTACATTCACAACCGAATCAAGACAATTCTGATCGCAACGACAGTTTTCACTACGATAATTTTTGCCCGTGCCTTTGTATAATTTTAGAAAATACGCTGAAAATATTGCATTGTATATTGAATGGTAAAAGTATCTACTGCCAAACTCACGTGCCTCTGGCGGAAAGCATGACTTGAGAACTTTATAGCTGCAGACGGGTTTGGGTTTAGCAACTGTAAAAATGAAAAACAAAATGTTTGAATGTATAAAATATGCACGTTTTTTTCTTAACTCACTTTTATTAGGATAGAAATGTGGTATACATTTACAGATGCGATGCGCCAACTTAAGACGACATTCTTGTTGGCAAATGTTACGCGTGTAGAATGGAAAATGTGTCAGATTTGTCTCATGATAGAAGCGACACTTACGTTGACTTATCGTTGCCGATCTTAAGTATATAACTTTAAACTTAAAAATTATTTGAAAGTGAGTTTTTCTTACGTTTCAAAGTCATCCTCAGCGATGATTTCTTGTGTTTCTGGATCATAGGTTGCACCTTCATCAGTATAACCAAAATTGTTATCCACTTTCATAACCTCAAAGGGCGAGTGTATAAAACTCTATGAGAAATCAACCATTACTCGGCATAGAGGTTTTAGTTCCATCAACAATTGACTTACATCGACGGCGTCATATGGGAAACCGAGTAGCGTATAACCAACATCTTTCTCAAAGAACGAGCCTATTTGCACTTTCAGCAAACGCTTTTCATTTTCAAAGTTGTTTTTCTCAGGATACTCACCAAAAATCAAATAACGTGAACTATACTCTTCGCCCAGGTACGAATTACCCAAATAGCATAGACCATATTCCGTTAGCACTTGTCGCGTATGTATAAAGTTGGGACCATCAATGCTACGCGTACGTTCCTTTTCTATCGGTTCATAGGTGCTGTCATAAGTCAAATTATAAATTAAAGACATGTAATCCTCCGGTTTTATGTTCAAACGATCCAACGTTTCATCAATGGTTGGAAAATCGGGTATATTTTGAAAGTTTAAATAAGTTGAGTTGGCCAAATTCTCCAAAAAAATCCAAAAATGAAGTTTATTTTCTTCTTTGATATTATTAGAGCTGAAAATTACACATTGGACGATACTTTTAAAAGGAAATTTAAAATTTATATTTTTTATTCAATTTAATAGCTACCGACAATAATCATTGAAGAATGTACGATTCAAACGATGCATGGGACACACAGTCAAACTGGGCAACGTCGTGTTCCAGAAATGATAGTTCCGCTCCAGACCGACATGAGTGCTTTTAGTATAGTAACGATCGACAGAAGACAGACAAACAACAATGCAGAAATATATGGAAGCTACTAGCAGTAAAAACCAGAATAAACTAAAAAAAAATAATTTGCGTTTTTAAACTGTTTGGATAAATAGAACATAGCTCACTGTTCGATTAGTATCAACGATGGCTTCACGAGGTAAGCAAAGCCATGTATGCAGCAATTGGTTAAATACGATTGTATAAAATCGAGAATCCTTCGCGGCCAATTCCAAGTCAAGCATCGTTGCCTTTCTTGGTTTCGTTTGTTTATACGGCTTGGTTGCGGCCCTTGATGGCCATAAAATGTACCTTTATTGATTAGCGTTTGATTGTCGTAACTCATTGTTGACGAAATGGCGCACAGAACTGACTTCAAATGAGGAAAAATACTGAAGGAAACAACATTTTTTTAAAGTTAGCGTGACCTAAAAATTTGCATTAAAATTTTATGAAATTTAAATTGCTTACACATAAAAAGCATTAAGACTTAAATGACAATGATAATTTTTTCCTCCTTTTTTGGTCATTAAATGCATTTCATTGCAAAAACAAGTACATTTTAAAAATGTAAAAACCATTGATAGAAGGAAGTAAGTATTTCAATTTTTAATTTTTTATTTATTCTATGTCACAAAACTCCACAAGTCACACACAGCAGTCTAGCACTCACAAAAAATGGTCCAAAGACCAATTTTGAATGTTTGATTGCCGTTTTGTGCCATATCGCTCTATGCAACATATGACTGACTGTGATATATTTTGTCCATTGCGTGCGTTGCGTTGTTAAAGAAAACACTTATTAGGGTTTTACGTCAATTACTAAATACGTTTTCATTTTATTAATATATTTATTTTTCGAATGTAATAAAGTATATATTTAGCATTAATGTGACAAAGATTGGCAGTAAGGATTTTCTTGCAGGAACTTTAAATCATAAGCGTGAACAACTGGCCCCATTAAACAATACCAAATATTCGCGTGGCATGTTTTTAACTGATGAGGAATGGCGAGGAATACCAACATTTCTGTTGAAATTATGTGTCTTCCTTATCTTTATGATGGCTTTGATAAGTTATTTAATTCACTTTATCCACAAAAATCGCAGCAAGTTGCGATTCAGAAAAAAAATTGGCATACAAGACAATTACGGCGACTACGATTGCTCCAAAAAACCGCGAAGGAGAATTCGTTTTGAAAATTTAATTGTAAAGAAACGACCACATTACAACAAGCGCTTGGGTCGTTATATGCGTTGGTATCTGAAGCGTGAGGACAAGTTAACAAAACGTCAAAAATGATAATTGAAAGTTTCATTTTATTATACTTTATTATATTTTATAAATTATAATTTATTTTCAATTATGTGTCGATCGTTGTTCAATGATGAAGGTACGTATTTGCATTGGTATCAGTGTAACGCTGAAAAGTGAGACTTCGTCTTGAAGGGCAGCACTGATAGGAGTATGCGACGATGTTAAGTAGTCCACATTAGTTGGAATTGTGCCATCGTGATGGAACTTGAAACGCTTCATCTTATTTAATTCGAGATTACCATCCAAGGTGGTTTCGCGTATGGCGACGCCGTCTAACGAATCAAATATATCACGAATGTTGAAGCTAACAACGCTGCCCTCCGTGTGATCCAAAAAGTGTTCAACACGAAGCAGTACCTCATTTTTCGAGTATGGCTCCAAGGTCAATAAATGCACTGATTTTGGGAAGCTATCGAAATCTGGTATATTATATGGTACATCGGCACCTGAAGGTATCGCCTTGCTGAAGAATTTCCAGAATGGCAAATGAATTTGCTGTTGAAGCTCTCGTTCACCAACTGTGCTCTTCTTTGCGACGGGATGCAAAACTAGTTGCACTTTACCGCGTGCAATCAAACCTTTACCATAGGGTTGTTCATTTAAGGCTTCACCAACGCCGAAGGCGTCATCCTTCAAAAGGCGACGATGCAGCATAAGCTCTAATGAACCGCTCTCTAAGCTGGAACCGCCTTGAGCACGATCATTTAATAAAGCGATGCGTTTTTTGTCATCTTCGAGTGCAATACGTGCGGTAACTGGGTAGTAATTACTGGAGACTGTCTCCTCCAAATGAGGTTCAAAGTTTTCACGCTTGTTTCGAACACGGCGTATCATTTCACGGCCATTCGAATCGGTATAGAAGACATCGTTAGAGGCAATATCGGATTGGAAGCGTGTTATTATTTCTTTGCCTACTTCATCTTCGACGGGTATGGGTCCAACAAGCCACTCGAATTCGACACGGCTTTCACCTTCATAAATGCGTATAACCTGTGAAATCCAATCATTTATAGTCTGATGTACCTCCTTGACGTTTTTGCCATCGTAGTAACTGTATGAGATTGGATCGTTCAGAATATGTATATCGCCATCTGGACGGAAGATGTACGCGCCGGAAGAGCGTTTCTCATTGTGACTATTATCACCTTTAAAGCCTTCGTAGATGCCAAAATATTGTTCGATATTCTCTGAGATGCCATTCATTTCGACATTCTTTAAGAAGCCACCATGGAACGTTAACTTGACATTCTATAAAGAAACAAAAACAAATCATTAGATTTGAGTTCGATGTTGAACTCAAAAGCGTCGAATCTTACCGAGTTCTTCACAATTAAATCTTCCTCTTCATCACGTGGCATAATTTGCGACCTTGAGCCTTTCTTGGCGGCAGAATTCAATGTATGCACTTTCTTAAAACGATCAGGCACATTTACACTATTATCTTTCTCATCAACTTGTCTGGGAGTTGGCGCCTGAGTAATATAGTACGAGTCGAATTTCTCAACAGTTGCCAGAAAGACCAATTCATGTTGGGTTTTGTTGTCGCGATATTCGATGTCTAATACTTGCCAGGGAACTGGGACCAACTCGGAGCTCACAATACCTTCACGATCGCTCCTCACGACATAATTTGCCTCCTTCACTGGGACACGCACATACTGCGTCGACACGTGAGCCAAGGGATTATAAAGGGTAACTATGAGATTGTTGGCGTCATCGCTGGTGATGGCACAGTAACTAATGTTCGCCAAGAGGCAACTTTCGAACTCGCCCTCCTTCAAGCCTGTTAACTGGCGTAGAGCATCGCGGGCATTGTGCTGTGCACCTTTAATGGCATCGTCCAAAAGCCGATCGTAGTCATGAGCAACTTTTTGCTTCTCAGTGCCGGTGATGGCATCATGATGTTGCATAACGCCCATTATTTGGCGTAGATAATTCAGATCTTCTTCTTGCTGTTCAGTTGAAAGCTTTGCGAGTGTTGAGAGTTGCTTCACCACCTGCAAGAAATGATTGCCATCACGCTCGAAGCGCTTCTGTGTGGGACGTGATGTAAAGTAGCCAGTCCAGTACGAGTGCTGATCACTTGAGTAGGGAAAGAAGTCCTGAGTTTTGTTGGGCCATGTTTGATTTAATTTGTGCAACTCATTGAGATAGCAGGATGGAGTTGAATACATCAAGTTAATATGTGACCCAACTGACTGACGTTCATTGACATATCTACGATGGAAGATCATAATTGCTAATGAGTATTTTAGAAAGATGAAGTTTTAAATGTCTCGTACTTAATCAACTTATCCATGTTTTTGAAATTTTGCTCGGCATTTTCATATTGGAAGTCATCACCCATGGGTACCATTACATGTGTGGCTCGGAATGATTTCGACATGTTCTCAATGTACTCAATAAATGCATTGACCTGTAAATGGCAGCAATAAAGAAAGGCAATCGAATTACTTAGCTAATAAAAAAGATTTTAAAGACTAATTGACTTACTCTGTCGTTGACATTATTGTCATAGCTCTTGGCATCGATAATTGGCGCATCGCCACATAGCAAATCGAAACAAAAGCCGGGCGGCGCAGAGTAGTGCCGATAGAGCAGGCCAGTGAAGAGCTCTGAACTCTCACCCAATGATTCACTTGCATCCCAAATCATTTCAATTTCCTGTTTACCTAACCGTGTACTCTTGTCAACCCAATCCATGCGTGCGAAGAATTCGCCGCTATAACCCATCTGTGCAAAAATCGAAGCCATTTCACGAGAGTGACCAAACGGATCGATCTGCCAGCCAACCCGTGGGCGAGCGCAGTCACCAAATGTGTTATTTAACGCTCTACAAACGTATCAATTATTGAGTTAGACGCATAAAAAATCATAACTTATTCAGTACTCACTTCAAACCCAAACTAAACTGATCGATTACACTTTGATAGTGCACAGCAGCCTCATCATTCATGCTCCAAGCGCCGCCAATGAACTCAAGGCGACCCTCATTTACGAGCTTCCGCACGCCGGCCTTCACAAGATCGTTCTGTTCATCGTACCACTTGAAGAAGAATGCAGTTTCCACCTGTATAAATCGACGTTTTGAATCCTTCAACAGTTCAGAAACGACGTTGTCAATGATGTATTGCACGCCCGCATGTTGAATGTTGTTCTCGCTGCCGTAGTAGTACTGATCGACCGTCTTCAGCCAACCGACATCGTCATGTGAGTGTGGCACTAGATGCACATTGATCATATTGTCTTTGGGCACCGGGCAAGCCTGAAATTACGCATGTTTTTTCATATAATTTTTACAACACTTCGTTTCTTTACAGCACACCGTTATTTTTGCAGTCGATCTCAAATTATATACATAATTTACACAAAAGATCACATTGTGCTATCTTTACCTCATAACCACAGACAGCTTCATTGAATTGGAAGTTTGAGCTGAAAACTGCCGCCAGCAAAATTATGCTGCTCAAAAACTTCATCGCAGCAAATTTCTTCTATTAAACTCCTCAAGCGCGACCGACCCGATAGAAATTAAATAAATAACAGCTTGAATGGAAATTGTACTGCTTTTATACTCTACGAATAAACGAACTAGTGCCTTGATAAGCGAACACTCAAGAATTGCACAAGTAAATGTATATACACACATAAGTACAAAGCATATTAAGCTATACCCACTCTCACTCACGTTGCGATAAGATTCTTTCAACGGTTAGCGTATAATAAACGCATAAATCCTAGTGTTCTCTTGGAGGCATGTTTATGAAGTTTAATGGCGATTAGTTTATAAACTAGCAATCTATACAATTTTATTAAAAATATTTGCATTTAGATTTTACGTTCATAACACTTAATTAAACATTTTCAAGTCCAAGATAACCATAAAAAAATTTAAATTAATGTAGAATATCGAAAACACGGAAACAAAGTCTATCAACAATAATATTGATTATTAAAGGAAATCTTATCATCAAATATTGACACATGGCGAATAAATGAAAGTACAAGTGCTGGATTAATGGAAACTGAAATGGCTAAGCGATTTTATTAATTCGTACTTGAAAGGTTCAAATAGTTGGACATGCAATTCGGAGTTATATACATAGATTAGTTTTTCTTGCTAAAAGTCGAAATTAATTGCTGGTTATCGAACAAGTGGTTTACGCTTAACCCCACGTACCCTTTTAAATGGCGATATATATTTATTGGCACTCTAAATTATCACGTAGTGAATCACATTGTCATAAAATGAAATGAATGTGCATCATGCTGAAAAAATTATCAAAACAAAGTATAAATAAAAAGTTAATACATATGTATTTCAGTGACTAGACCATTTTAAACTTCCGTTTTTGTTTTCTTATGCAAGACAACTAGTGATTCCTTTTCAAAAAACTGTGAACTAAATTTTTTTGTGTTCGGCCTCATCCAAATCCGTTCAAATAACGGTAAGCCGCCGGATAACTGCCTTTACTTCCCGTTATCTCGATCAAATGAAGCGGGGGGACAACTGCTCAATAAACGCAGCTGATGTGAATTATGTCTTTTTGAAGCTAGATAGAGACATACGCCAATATGATGTTTAATGAGTAAATCAGGTGTTTTTCTCTTTATCAAAAAAAAATTGAAAAATTGGTATTTAATATTACTTACCATTTTATATAAATTATAATTATAAAATTAAAGTATATCGGAAGCCAAAATCATGCTATTTAGCTAGATGGTTAGCATGGTGAATTGGGCAAAATTTTGCGTAATAACAAAACAGCAAAAGTGGCACTACTGGTGTAGTTAAATATTTTCCCCCGGCCCGACAAGTGCATCGTATCTTGAGATACAAGATATATTTGCTACAACCTGAGTGAAATCGAACGCGAAAACTATTAAATTTAGATGATATTTGCTGCCTTGTCATTTGTAAATTTAACTCAAAAAAAGAAATATTTAACGCATAAAATGTAAACATGTTTAAGTATCTCAAAAGGCAAACAAGTAAGTTAAAAAACTCGCGTATCGGAAATCGCAAAAAAATATTTTGTTTTGTTTTGTTGTCAATTGGGGTCTTCTATTTGCGTATCCGTTTTACACACTATTTGTGTATTGGTGAAATAAATAAAAAAAATTGGATATCGCTAAGCGGTCAAACAAAAAGACTAAATTTTGTAATGTTCTTCTTAGGTCGTCGACGAAGTAACCCTCATGAATGTGATGATGTTGGCAACAACAATGGAAATGCAGTCACTGGCAAAGATGTTTTTGATAGCGCGCAGAAACGACATTCGTTACGTTCGACAACAAGTTTCTGCGATGAAGTCTTTTTGGAAGAACTTACAAACGCTGAAGAGGAGTCGGCGGAAGCGTGCAGTGATGCTGTCAGTTACGGTGCGAGTAGCTTGAGCAATGTGGGAATTATTGGAGTTGATGAAGGTAATAAGCATGCGAAACGAATTGAATGAGCCCAAGCTGTCTGAGCTTAGTACGTTTGAGTGTATTTGTTTGCTACAGCAACATCATCTATTGTTTTTTCCGCCATAGCTAAATTAGTCAATCAAGCTGTTGACTAATTTATTTATACAGCAGTTTGATTAGCCCATCAGCTTGCGTTCATATCTTTTATGTAAATAATTTGATAATTTATCTCTTATTACAGAAATATTTAAGTATCGATCACGGCTCTCGATGTCGCTCTCCGCGATAGTAAATGAACCGAATTGTTTAAGCTATTTTGTGCAGTTTTTGGAGACGAAAAATGCGCTGCCACTTATCAAATTCTATCTGGACATTGAGAATTTCAAGCGAGCAGCATTAACTCAAATCGAAAATGAGCTGAAACTAATAGAAACTCCACTACCGGAAAGAGAGCCCTGCGAAGGCAACAACAAAAATACTGATTTGTGCCTTGTGGATGTAAAAAACGAAACTGCAAAAGATGATGGCAACGAAGTACCTGAATTGAAAAGTCTTTGCGATCTTTCAATGCGTAAACCGCTAACAGATGACGAAAAAAGTCAAATCTATGCAGAAACAAATAAGCAGTTAATCAAATGTACCAACAACAACAACAACAGCCGACTTAAGGCTAGTTCAGAATTATCGCTCTGCAGTGCAGTCAGCGACATTGCTGTTAATGGTATATCTATAAGCGCTATAAGCATTAAAGATGCTATCGCCATATATCAAAAGTATTTGATTGTGAATGCACAACAATTCGTTGAACTGCCAATTTCTATATTGGCACACATTTCGTTGCTGCTGTGCAAGCGTCACGACGAAAGCGACAGAATGGACGCTGAAACGAAACCAATATCAGCCAGTTGCTTTGATGAGGCGCGTGACTATGTTTTGGATCAGTTGGAACGTAATTATGTGCAGGAGTTTTTGCAGAGCAGTTTTTATTGCAAATATTGTGTGGAACTTATCGAAAGCGATACGCCAACAGACCAAATACACATCTACGATGTGTTATATAGTGAAGTAACACTTTTCTACTTTATGGAATATCTGGAACAGCAACAGGAACGTGAATGTCTAGACTTTTGGATAGCCGCGATTAATTTTCGTAAAAGTTTCGCTAACACAACAGATAGCCGTGTAGATGAAACTAATTCGGAGGTACAAGCCGATGCCATGATCATTTATGAACGCTTTTTTTCGCTACAATCAGAATGTCGCCTTTGGATGTCAGATAAATTACGTTGCCGCGTTGAACAGAATATCTGTGCATTAGGTCAGGTAGCCTATGCATTTGATTTGCCACTACAAGTGACAGCCAAATATTTGGAACAAAAGTATTTTACTAATTTTCTCAAATCACAACTTTTCAAAAACTACCTTAATGAATTGCAAACAAAAATCAACAATGCACAAACGGAAACATTCAAAAATCCTGTCAAACCGTCAAGCACACACAAATTAAGCATGCGACGTGCATCGAAGAAAGGTACATCAACAACGGCACAGCATCGTAAATCGATGTCCGATTGCACGCACATTTCACAGCACAATACTCTACTGGCGGCGATGGATACTTCGAAGCCCACAAATATGAATATCGATGCACGCCAGTTGACCAATCCTAATCTCCTATGGCAACGTTCCTGCGCACCGAACACCAATGGAAACGGCGGTCTCAAATTTGGACGTGTCAATTCACTCGGTCGCTATGAACGAGACTTTGAAGCTGTCGATGCGGCAATGTTAAAAAATGCTTGGTCATTGAGCATAAGCGGAAACAAAATCAAGAATGCTATGCGCAAATTGGTTAATTTACCGGAGGATAAGGTGCAGGAAGAAATTGCGTGGCAGGTGGCAGAGATGATTGTAAAAGATGTCACCAATGTGACGCTGAATGGTAAAACACAGGCATTATAAATAGGAATACTTGCAAACTGAACACAAAGCTGGTTTCTTTATTGTTTATATACACATAATTATTTATTTAATTGGCGCTCAAATATGAATTTATTATTCGAATATTTATTTAAAAACAATTCAATATTGTATTTTGCTCTCTATCTAATTTCCAACACAAATTTATCTCTCTATTATTTGTTACTAAACATTCTCGGTTCTATATTCTGATCTCTATGGAATCTCTATTCTTAAACGTACAAAAAAATTATCGTTTATTATTTGCTCATTTGTTATTTTGTGCACAAAAGAAAAACAGTTTCCTTGTAACTATTCTGATCTTAATCAGAACAACAAAAAAAAAACAAGAAATACCAATTGAATAATTAACTGTACTCATTCCGTGGTGATGTATACTTTTCACTAAAATTTTATCTGTGTAATAATAATGTTATTTACTTTATATGTTTTATTGTGCATTATTAATAATCTTACGTAAAATTATAAAATATTTTATTAACAACAAACCGCAATTATTAACACAAATGAATTAATATTTTAGTACTTGAATACATGAAAACAAAAAAAATATTTTGTAATAGCAAAACAGTTGTTTGAAGAAATAAAATACATTGCAAAATTTTATATATTTGCGTTATTAATCTGAACTATTTATTTAATATAATCCTTTCAAAACAGAACATATTAAATAAGCAAGCTGTGAACTACACAACAACAACATATCTTTAAAAACACTTTACCCCATCAATCAATGATTTCTTTATATCAGTATGGACCATCGGCACATGTATAAATA
Source organism: Phortica okadai (assembly GCA_034638295.1). NCBI lineage: Eukaryota > Metazoa > Arthropoda > Insecta > Diptera > Drosophilidae > Phortica > Phortica okadai. Next base: position 6,738,093 of record CM067850.1, read on the forward strand.
TAACCCCATTAGTAAGGAAACACATATTGCTAAACGGCGTAATGTCGTTGTTCAAATGCGTTCGAAACGACGTATGCAGGAATTTGAGAAACATCGCCAAATGATAATCGAGCATGGTGGAGATAGTGTAAGCAAAAACATAGAGCCTTTTGAAATTTGCAATGATGTTGGTGAATTGCTGCTTCAACTCCAGACAGCTGAGAATTTTCAATGCGATTATGACCAACAGTTGACTGCAAAACAAAATGTTTGTCGTTTAGTAAGTAACATCAAGGTACAACAACAAATTGATGGTATCCTGAGATTGGGCATACTTGATAAACTTGTTGAATATATAAGTGCGCCAGCACTGCAGGACGTCGCTGGACGCGCAGTTAGGCAGATTTGTGGCGGCAGCAGCGAACAGGTGGATCAAGTATTTGCCAGTGGCTTGGTGGCAAAACTCTTTGAACTTTTGGCATCGCCAGATACCAAAGTTTTATTTGAGGCACTTTGTGCTTTGGGCAACATAATCAACCTGGGTTCGAAATATTGCGAAGCGCTAATTGATATGGGATTTCTACCAAAATTTACAGCAAGTCTGAAAACAGACATGGACTTAAAGATTATACATTTGTTTAGCTTAAACGTGGCAGCGCTGACATCGCTGCCTTACAAAGATTGGCAGAGGCACACCAACGTATACTTATTGCCTTTTATTAACATTTTAATGGAGAGCACAGACGACAATGTAAACTTTAATTGTTTATGTTCTATGGTCTATGTGACGTCTGGCGAAAATGTTAACTCCGTCATTGATGAAATGTTTCGCATCGGTTTGGTCGAGAAAGTCATTAAACAGCTTGAGAAGCACAACGTGGAAGTATTATGTCGGGCAACATTGCAAATAATTGAGAACATCGTAATGGCCAATGATAATGATAGGCGGCAGATTATCAATACACATGTCTTGACACGTCTGAGCACATTACTTAAGAAAAAGCCAAGTGCATCGGTAGTAAAAAGTGGGCTGCGTGCACTTGCAAGCATTTGCACAGGCAATCATGCAAGAATTGAGGCACTCTTTAAGGCCGATCTCTTTTCAGTCATACTGTTCTATATTGAAACTGGCTGTGGCGATGAGCAAATTCTGGCGGGTTGGGCGCTATCAAACATTCTGCTGAGTGGCTGCGACAATCTCATTTACGAAATGATCACAGCAAATATGTTGTCGTCCATTAAGCACCTGCTACCGTGCCCGTGCCATAAACTGATATACAATTTGTTGCGCGGTCTGTTTCACGCCTTCGAGCTTTTCAAAGATAATCAAAAGTACTTGGTCACTGTGGTTAAGACGTCCGGCATGTACGAACAACTGGAAAATTTGAAGAGCATTGAAAATACTGAAATCGCTGATATTTCAACACTTATACATGACAACATAAAACGCTGCATTTTGGCTCAAGCAGTGGAAGTTGAAAAAAACTGAGGGTCTAAGTAGTTTTAAAGGAAATTAAATTTATTGTGTGATGCGGGAAGTTGAGGTACAAATACATATTTTTTGAGAGTTTTGTATGTACATATGGCTAAAATTAAATTGTTACAAATATTAAATAACACAAAAATCGTTTCCCAGTTCTATTCAACGTCCGTATAGCCCGAATCTGTGAACCAGCGCAGTATGCGCAGCATTGATTTTGCCGAATACAAACAGAAAGGATATTCGTCGTAGCAACGCGCTGTCGCACCACGCACAGCTAAGCCACGACTGAATGCACGACCGATCTTAGCGGGTGCCACCTCCAATGTTGACTCTAGGAAATCCATCAGCATTATGGCCTCCTCCGAGCCATTCTCTGCGCCAGCCATCACCTGACAAATTAACGATTGCAGACATTCGAATGGATCGCGTGACAATATGCGTTTCCAGTCGACTGTCTTATGTTGCACGTTACTCACTGTGGCATCTTTTTGTGCCACGCCTGCTGTATTTGCGTTTTTCACCCAGCTCAATTCATCGTGCAAGTCTCGCTTGCCTCGTAATTGTTGTTGTTGCAAGGCAACACTCGCGCCAGACAACAGTTTTGCTGCCTGCTGTACTGGCCGACGTATCTTGTTCCAATCCTGCGCCAGCAAATGCATCATATACATAGCACCTAAGCCCATTGCCATCAGTATCATTAATCTCATACCCATTTTGCGTACAATTCGAACTTATCCTTTTAATAGCGCTTCACCAAATCAATGTTAAGTTTGCACACACACAACTTTCAGCTCCTGCGTTTAATACACGAATGCGCAAAACACCAAACCGAGTTGCAAGTTTAACCAACTCAAACGGTCTCAACATTGCCAACGTACGGAGCTCCAGTTTACCATTAGTCATAAGGCAACAATCTTATAGGCTTTCGTCTTTTGGTTCATTAACCAAAATAGTCAAACTGCCAAGCTAAACCGGAACAGGCGATTTCCGGATTGGTGTGTTGGATGTTGGATGTTGCTCGCGTGTACAGTGTCGGTGACATAATAACCAGACACCTCCTACTCTACTGCCAGAGCAACTAAAGCGAGAATCTCGTTTTTCATCAAAACTGGTTAAGTGATTTTTTGTTTCGGCAGCGATTTTCACTTTCAATGTTGCGGTCATTTCACACTTTGTTTTCATTTTATAATGTTGCTAATCACGACATTGTTTCAGCATTAAAACATTATATTAAACATGTCAAACTGACAGGATCATGTACGATACAACAATTGCAAAAAATAAAGAGAGCGAAGAAGCTGAGATAGAGGACGCTTAAAAATGTTATTCAATACAACGATTGCCCGTTAAACTTGTTTGAAGTGAAATTGTTTTTTTTTCTATGTTATGGAAAACAAAAAAGTAAACAACAATAATGAAAAGAAAAACAACGCATGGCTAATGTTTGCAACATGTTGCATGAACCGTTAAACACTTGACGGCTTTTTCGCATATAAAAATGAGGCAACAACTTGGCGCGACTCCAGTCGGTAAGTGTGACGCTCGCGACGTATACTCACGTTTCCAAAAGTAAAACTGTGAAACAAATTTAAGAAAACTTGAAAAAAACTACACTGACCACATAGCCGCTGTACAGGAAAAGTGATTTGGCTTGTTGCGCAATCGGCACGGCGACAGTGACAAACATTTTTCAACCAAGTGGGCTGTTGTGTGTACTAATTGCATAAATGTTTTACGCGGCGATCTTCTTTACGGGTCTGGTCTTGTTCTTTCTGCTATGGGGTGTGCGAAAGCCAGCGAAATTTCCGCCAGGACCAAGATGGTACCCCATAGTGGGCAGCGCTTTGCAATTATCGCAATTGCGCATACGTTGCGGCATGTTTTGCAAGGTGGTCGATGAGTTGGCGCGCCGTTATGTGAATCCATATGGTCTGTATGGTTTAAAAATCGGCAAGGATAAACTGGTGATTGCGTATACGGGCGATGCCATACAGGAAATGATGACTAATGAGGATTTGGACGGTCGGCCCGATGGCATTTTCTATCGCATGCGCACTTTCAATTCGAATTTGGGCATATTGCTGAGTGATGGTGACATGTGGATTGAGCAGCGTCGCTTCATATTGCGTCATTTGAAGGACTTTGGTTTTGTGCGCAGCGGCATGGTGAGCATTATACACAACGAAGCGTTGCATTTGCTCGAGGATTTACGTGCCAGCGTACGTGCTGAGGGCGGCAAACGTGCACAAATCGCATTGCATGAGTTGTTTCCCATCTATGTGCTGAACACACTTTGGTGCATGATGAGCAGCAAACGTTATGAACGCCACAGTGATGAAGTGCCCGATTTGCTGGAAATGTTCTATGAGCTCTTCAAGAATATCGACATGACTGGCGCACTGTTTAGTCACTTTCCATTTTTGCGTTTTATAGCGCCGGATTACTCTGGTTACAACGCCTTTGTGGAGAGTCATCGACGCATTTATGCATTTCTACGGCAAGAGGTTGAACTTCATCGTCAGACTTATCGCAATTATGATACACCGCGTGATCTCATTGATAGTTATCTGCACGAGCAAGAGCAACCAAATGCTAAGTCCAATATTAGCGAGGAGAGTCTATTGGCGACTTGTCTGGACATGTTCTTGGCTGGCTCGGAGACAACCAGCAAAAGTATGGGCTTTGCATTTGTGCACTTAGTATTGAATCCGAAATTTCAGGAACGTGCTTACGCAGAGATTAAAGAAGTCGTGGGTTTGGAACGCATACCCGAATGGCATGATCGCGCAAAATTACCCTACTGTGAGGCAATCATATTGGAAGCCATACGCATGTTTGTCGCACATACTTTTGGTTTGCCACATCGTGCACTTTGCGATACACGTCTCTCTGGCTTTGATATACCCAAAGATACAATGGTTATTGCTTGTTTTCGCGGCATGTTAACAAATTCACATGATTTCCCCGAACCCGGCACATTCAATCCCGAGCGTTATCTAGTAAATGGTGCACTGAAAATTCCTGAAGCATACAGTCCCTTCGGTTTTGGACGCCATCGTTGCATGGGGGATAAGCTTGCACGTCAGAATTTATTCATCTTTATGACAACCATTGTGCAAAACTTCCGTCTTATGGCCATGCCCGATAAGCAACCGGACGCGGAACCCATCGATGGCGCCACAGCATCAATCAAGCCCTACGACGTCATTCTAGTGCCGCGTCATGGCAATATTGAATGAAGTGCAATGACATTTATTTTTGTTTTTTTAATGCATCTATAACATGAATATACTTTATTTTCGTGTTGTTTTTGTAACAAAACAAGTGCGATTTTTCATGTTGATGACACAATGCCGTATGATAATTATTACTTTATATAAAATCAATTATAAAATGTTTACATGTTACTTTAAAACTCATGCTCGTTTGCTCAAACATTTGCTTTACATTTTTTAATAAATATGCGCTTAAATATACATATCAATTTTTTTTTTCCAATTTCGTCCATTTGATTTTTATATCTTAAAATTGCACAAAATTTACTGCGTTTGTATTTTAATTTTTTTTTTATAGCGCTAACAACAAAAGCGTTCTGTTTATTTATTTATTATTATAATTTTTCTGCCATTCAAAAGTTTAACCTAAGCTAACAATCTACACATATTGCAACAAAAGTATCTTTATTGTTATGTAATGCAATAATATTATTCTTCAATGTTGTGTGAGTGTTCTCCTTTAATGAATTTGAACGATTCATTTAAATATTTAAAGCTATTTTGTTTATTTATGTTTAAATGGAAAACTATTTCATTATTGTTCAGATTCAGTACTTTGACTTAACTTTTCTAGTCTGTGTATTATTATTCTGCATTTGCATTAGTTTTGAGTAATACTCTTATGTCAATATAATTCAATAATATTGTTATTATATTTATGATTTAACTGCTTTATATATAAAAAACGATTCTCACTCTTTTAGCAATTTCGAGATGCTTTCAACATGGTTTAGACTCTTGTTTATTCAAACTACAATTTATTATTCATTTAACTTAATAATCAAGCAAATAAATTTAAAGTTAATTGATTTTTTTTTTTTTTTTAATTATTTCAATGCCCAAACGTCGCCATTTAGAACAATTTGAATTGTTGTCTGCAAGCAAATAAAATTATATATTTATTTACAATACAACAAAAAAATCAAGAAATAAATTTCCAAGTGTTTAAATTATGCATTTACAATAAGATTTTCGTAAGACATCTATGCACTTATTTTCTCATTCAAAGCATTCTTACATGCGCTACCAATAAATAATTTTATTTAATTTAAACTTTAGCTTCTTTAATTTATGTAGATATCAATTATTTTGAGTACGAAATATGCATTTTTTGATTGATTTTATGATTTATATTGTTGCACAATCATCGTTCGATTTGGTCCGTGTTTCCATACCATTTATTATTTGTGAGCTAACAATTATTAAGCACTAAAAACGTTATATATTTATGGGTTCTTGTATGTAAGACATTTTTTTTATAAACTTTGTCAATTCTATATAATATGACCTTAGATGATTTTGGATTTAAGCAATAAATAATTAACAGAAATGAGTTAAATATGATGAAATATACGCAGTTTGAAAAAAGGCGCTTGGGATATGTTTTCAGTGTAGATACCATGGAAGTAAGTACTTATAAAGCAAATATATGTATATTTATATTTTTATATGCATGTTGGTTTGTGCAAATTCTTTGTACTGAAACTTTTTATAAGGGTAAATTTTTATTATTTGTTTTTACTTAAAGTGCAACAATGCTTGTTTCTTTTTTAATAAGTTAATGACAGATTGAAGATTTAAAACAACATATCCAATGCAATATTACTTTGACAACTCGTGTTAAATGATTAATAAAATTCCCTAATTCTTGTGTCAATTTCTATGCAAACAACGTATCCACGATACATGTTTTTATGTAAGTATGTTCATATAGCTGATTTAACCAATTCTTTTAACAACTTATAGTTCACAAACAAATTAAAAGAGTTTCACTTAATGCTAAATATAGTTTATGATTAATTGGTGTGGTGTAGGAGAAGGGGCAGATGCGTTGATTGAAGATGCGTCCTAATGACGACGCAAACTGAAACTGGGCAATTGTTGAGCACAACAGCACGCGACCACATACAAAATGCCAAAGAAGAAATTTAATTTTGCCGTCTGCCTCGGCACTGCATTCATCGTTTGTTCATTGCGGAAACGTTTCTCGATTTTAAATGCTTGCGGCAACGTTATGAGCGGCAGTAGAAACCATAATGAGTACTTGAGGCCACAAACGAAAAATATCGAATATGGCGTAAAAAGTAACTGCGCGTAGAGTACATGAGAGGCAGTGCGACCAATCAGAATCGCTAGCGTAACAATGCCCGCTTTGCTATCACTCTCCGTATCCCGAGTATTATTACTATGCAATATGGCTTCGGTATTTAATGCCAACGGTATCGCATAATAGATTGTCGTCCAGTCAACGTGTCCTGTTTGTGTCATAAAAGCAAATACCACAGATATTGGCCCAAAAAGTATGAGTATAACCAAGTCACCAAGCGCAATGTACTTGAAACCAATGCCGCCAGTGTAGAGAAAACTTGATGAAAGGCCGCCAAAGTATATCAAGGCTAAATGTTCCATTTTTGCGGGACTGAGCACAGCGAGCAATATAAATCCAACGCAACCAGCCATATAAAGTATGGCGCCGAGTGAAACTACCTAATGAATGATTTTATTGGTCTAAGAAAATCATGATCAATGTTATACATCAGAAACACGTACCTCATCTTTAGTCAGTATATGATCAACCAGAGTACGATCGTCAGCCTTTTGTTTGTCTATGCCTTTGATGAAATCAAAATATGTGTTCACTACATTACCGGCGCAGTGAACAGTAACAACTGTAAAGATAGTCAAAAAGAACACGAAGAACGAAAACTGTGCAGACCATTGCGAGCGGTACGCTAAGGCGGAGCCCAGCAAAGTAGGCACTAAGCTGGCAGAGAGTGACCATGGACGCAGTGCTAGCAAATATGTTTTCAGCTTCATGAATGGTCCCGTCGTCGAGTGATGAGCATGCTGTTGCATAGGTTTCGATGCCGCTTCCGGTGTTTCTGGGGTTACAGAATCGACAGTGTCTTTTGGCGTCTTGCCATTAACCAAGACCTCTGGATTATTGCCGTTTGGTGTCTTCAAATCTATCTTTGGAACAATGCGTTCCCGTAAGAATTGCTCTGATTCGGCTTCGCTAATCCCACTACTTGTTGCCATTATTGCACAATGTATTCTGGTCCGTTACTGATTCGTTTTGCGAAATGTTTATTGCCGTCGACTGAGATATAACATAGAACACTCACAAGTACCAGCTGCCAATTGTTTATACTTCATACGGCCTTGAATTGTTAATATTGTTGCTTGTTTTGTATTCGAAAGCTAAAATATGTATTCTGCTTTGTTTATTAGAACAAAAAAAATTTCCATATAATCTGAATCAGGCGTCATTTGCCGGCGGCACACATTCAGCAGCTCTTTTTGTGTATCTTTTGTTCAACACACTATTGCTGAACTTTCATACGGCAACAGCACCTCTGACACCACCTCCCGGACCGAATTATTTTGTTTAGGTGGGTTAGCTGTATATGTAGCATCCCCTTTTTCTTTCAGCAATGAAATTTAATTTTTGACTTCTGATTGTGTACACGATCCTTCACCACGTTTTCCACCTTTTGTTTTAACAGATTGAGGAACACAGGGCGTCTTACAAGCGTTCACTACGTCACCACCACAAATTATCTCAGTATTTACTAAGTATTAACGCAGACTAGGAGTTTCGCAGCGCTTAATTAATTGAACCAATTAAGGATTTCATTTCATTTTTTTCCACTTTTCATTTTGCCAAAATACGTGAAGAGATGAAGCAACGTCACCGACTAGTGCATCGTTGCCACTTAGTGGCTCGATTTGTTTACATTATCCGAAAATAGTGTGGCATCGTTGGTGAATTCAGCTGGACAATGTCAATATTTTTTGTATTTTTCATATTTAAACAATAATATTGCATAAAAGCAAAATCGTTGAATAAGAAAAAGTACCGGCGCTCTCCAAATATTCATGGACTACAATATACACAAAATCTGTCGTGTATGCCTCGAAGAGGGGGCCCAAACCTCCATATACAGCACCGAGTTCGCTATGATGCCTTCTGCAATGATGCAGCTTTGTGCAAAAATTAGGGTAAGCAACAATTACCAGATATTAATGGGATTAAGTGACGACACACAACTATTTAGGTTTACAAATCTGATGGATTGCCAGCTGTCATATGCAACAACTGCATATACAGACTAGGAGTTGCCTACCACTTCAAACAGGAATGCGAGAACTCAGACCTAAGATTGCGACAGTACCTTGGTTTAGCGGACAGAGGCTACGGGTGAGAATACAGATATTGTATATTTTTGTAGGTTTTTATAATATTACGTTTAAATTGCAGCTTATGTGATGCGGAAACTAATACAGAATTTGAATTGAAGTCACATAGTTATCTGCAGCAAAGCAATCAACTTGGTTCAAGCGATGATGAGGATGACGAGCAAATCGATCAACAAAAGAAATCAAAACGTCGTTCACGTTACCAACGCAAACCACCCGAAGAACACAAAAAACGTGGTCCCAAACCATTACCAAAACTGCCACAGACCTGCTATGAATGTAATAAAAGCTTTAAATGTGCTGCGCAACTTCAACAACACATTCGCACACACACCGGCGAAAAGCCTTTTGCGTGTATTCACTGCCCACAACGTTTTGCACAAAAGTATAATCTCAAAGTGCATGAACGAATGCACACAGGCGAAAAACCGTTTCAATGTGAGATATGTTCAAAACAATTTTCTGCGCTGGGCAACTTTCAAGCTCATCAAAAAATACATACCGGCATTCGTGATCAATTGTGTCCGATCTGCCAGAAGTCATTCTACACTGCCGGTGATCTTTCCAAGCACACCATGACCCATACCGGCATTAAAAATCATCACTGTGACATTTGCGGCAAGGCTTTCAGTCGGCAGCGGGATATGCGAGCACACAAACGTAAATTACATGCCTTAGAAGAGAATGTAAACAACGAAGATGACATTATTGGCGATGATGATGATGAGGCTATTGATACCGATCCTGTGGGCGTAGATTCCTTGGTTAATGAACACTTTAAATGTCCTGACTGTGATCGGTCGTTTGACTCGGCCGATAATTTAAGTTTACATTTTCGTACCCATGCGAGTAATAATCTCTTGAATTTGCCATTAGCTGCTGCAGCACCACCCCCGCCAATGACAATTTCTCACGCTCATGTGACGCATCACGCTTATCATCATGCAGTTTCGGGTCCAACTGCACCACACGAAAGCCTTCATCATGCATCTTTACAGCCACCACCGAACGCAGCACAAATGGGTATGGGAATGGCTGCAATGGCGCATATGCTCGCTGCACCGCCACCACCACCTCCTACACCTAGTGAACAGACCCGCTACAGCATGCTGCATCATTCCGCCCAACGATTGCATTATTAAATCTGAGGAGTATTTATTAGAATTTAATATTCTCATTCTAATAACAGTCAAATAATGTATTCATTCATTATTCTTTTTTTTTTCACTACTTAATTTATTTATATGGAAGTTTTTGTTTTAATATACGTAGAAAATTTAATTTTGGCTATTAAAGCGGGAAGTTTCATATAATTTATTGAAATGGGAATGGTTGTATATATCTTATATGCATATGTATATAATTTATAAAATGTCATATTAATAAAATTTGGCAAGCACCGCTTTTACAAACAAATATTTGTAATAATCTTCATATTTAAAAGTCAAAACTAAAAATCACTTATTGAGAAAATCTTTTAAGAATTATTTTTTCTTTTGTTTCCTGTCTTCAACAAAATACTTTTGGCTTAATAGTAATTTTTATCTCGTATTTCACATGCAAACTTTACTTTATATACCTACATTTGAATATATGTAAAACTGCTTCACGTAAAAAAATGTCATCAAAATTGGTTTGGTATGTTATCGTTGGTATTTGGCGTGCTTTGTTTTAAATATTTCTTACTTTAAATATTGCTTGAGTACTTGCTTGAAAAATTATATATGTATATTTTATAGTGTTGTTGTCATTTTGTCGCTTTTACTTTTTAAAATGTATTGAAGAAGTCTACTTGAGTTTTTCCCTGAGCCATTCCTCTGTAAGTTCATCTAGTTCGCGTACTTCGTAAACTCGTGTCAAATCGACCTCACGTTGAAGTGCACTCTTCGTACAAGCATACATCATTTGCAGTTCGATCTATGTATATAATGTAATGATTTAAATTTGGTTTGCTACTAATACAATAGTAAATAACACAGGCCGACAAAAATACCGTTTGTAAAAACTTTTTGAATAATTGCAACTAATTCCTATGTATTTTGGTGTGCTGATTCCGAAAATAGTGGACATAAAGTCGTATCACCCTCCAATTTCTTGCATTTCACGGAATTGTAAAAAACACGAAATTACTGGTTTTCAAACTTGTGTACAAGATACCTCAGAAACTACTGGACCGATCTTAATGAAATTTAACTAAGATATTCTTAGGAATCCCATCTATCATGTACAAAAGAAGTTTTTTGATTGAGGGCCCCCTTCGAAAGTTATACACTTTTAAACCTCAATAAATTAAGAAAAAAAGTTTAATCTTTAAAAAGCTGTAAACTTCACAAAAAAAAAACTTTTAATTTTTTCCCCTATGCTACTCTATTTGAAGTTATTTTCTGCATGAAATGACGGTCCGTTTGTACTATTCCGACAATTGGTGACCGAGATATCAGGTATACCACCAACGTATGTTATGGTTGTATCGAAAATCTTGGGAAATGGTATAAAAAAAAAATAATGGCTTTTAAACAACAAAACAGTTGAAGTAGCCATGGTATGTTTATTTATACATATTCATTTTAAATTTGATACAACAAAATTATGAACTGTAAAGTAGAGAGAAAATCCTTGTTGGTTGTGTACACGATATTTCAGTCAGCAATCGACGGAAAAATACTAACGGACCGTCATTTCACGCAGAAAATAACTACAATTGGAATAGCATAAGGGAAAAAATTAAATTTTTTTTTTTTTTTTTAAATTTACAGCTATTTAAAGATTAAACTTTTTTTTCTTGATTTATTGAGGTTTAAAAGTGTATAACTTTCGAAGGGGGCCCTCAATCAAAAAACTCCTTTTGTACATGATAGATGGGATTCCTAAGAATATCTTAGTTAAATTTCATTAAGATCGGTCCAGTAGTTTCTGAGGTATCTTGTACACAAGTTTGAAAACCGGTAATTTCGTGTTTTTTACAATTCCGTGAAATGCAAGAAATTGGAGGGTGATACGACTTTATGTCCACTATTTTCGGAATCAGCACACCAAAATACATAGGAATTAGTTGCAATTATTCAAAAAGTTTTTTCTTGTTGGCCTGTGTAATTTACCTGACTATCACGCGGCGTATAGAAAATGAAACACATTGGGTATGATATTCTTTGGTCATCGTGAATCATTTTGTATGTGTAAACGATGTAGCGTGGCTGATGCCCGGGTAGGGTATCTTGTAGCTCATCAACGGATATGTCATCCAAAAATTCATCAAGAACTACGGTTTGTTTCTCGCGGTCGACTTTTACTGAAATGTAATCATCAAAAACCTGTTATTAATTAACTAACAAAAAACTAATGATATTAATAGGTTCTTATTTAGCTAACAACGTTACGGAGGCATATTAATGAGACGATAGAACAGAAGAATTGTGTTGTTTTCACCATTCCCTATTCTATTTTTTAAATCTTTAAGGTTTCGTTACTTACAAATTAAAGCCGAGTTGGTCGTTGTGCCCTTGCGAAAGCGAAACTTCTTCAGCTCCTCACGCACTTCGTCGCTTATGTCGCATATATGGCTGTCGCCCTAATCGAAAAGTGCATAAAAAAACAAATAGATAAGTTGTTAAAAAACACTCCACCAAATGACTAATTGCTAGCAACAAAACAAATGACCGGTGTTTGACAAGTTGCCACACCCCCGCATTAACAAAAATCAGATACTGCTTATCTGGCAAACGAGAGTCATTTTAATGCGAAAATTAGTCATTTCCAAATGTTTTTCAACAGTTTTTTACAACTTACCATTCTTTAGCTTTCTATGTAAGGTAATTACTTTTAAAAGAAATTAATACATTTGTCCAAATCTGTTAATTAATAACAAAATTTGTATATGTTGTTCACGACTGCCGTCCACAAAAACTATTTTTAAAACGGCCCCCTCCTGGCAGGTTGATCACTCTAACTAAACTGCCAACTTTTCTTGAATTTAAAAAACCACTGGTTAAAAATAATTAAGGCTACAGCTATAGTACACATGAGAGTTGTAAAATACATTAATTTATTAAATTTCATATATTTATAAATTTAAATTTTTTATTAATATAATGGCAAACTTCAGTTCACTTAAATTATAGTAGTTTCTATACATATGCAAATTTAATTTTTGTGGCAGTCACGTCAACCCTAAATGCAACTCTTGAATAACAGGTCGCGCCAAATTCAATTTACCGTTTGCCGGATTCGAATCGGCTCCCAAAATTATGTCGGGCTGATTGAATTTCAAAATGAAGCCAACATCAGCACAAATTCCAGGACTGGCGTTGGTGAAAACAAATAATGAACTATATAAGAGCTGGATTGCAGGAGCAAACATTCGCCAAAATCTACTCCTGAAGAATTTGAAGCGAAACGAAATTGACAACATAGACGTTTCAAATTTATGGTATAAGATAACCACCTTTTGTCTTAGTTATGGTTTAATATTGTATTCTATAATTTGTATTTGAAGCGAAAAATTACTAGAAATACGAAATGAAAGAATTCGCAATTACGCTACGTCTGATAATAACACAAATTTCGATGCGACTTCATGTTTGCCATTTCGAGGGTATAATAGATTAGTGTTTGGCACTCTTGCCATATTTAAGGAACAAGTTAATAATTTATTAGGTATGTAATTATTGAAATGGACAGATGAGTTAGTTGATAGTAATTACTCTTATTATTCGGCAGTTGATACGCATAACTTTCTGAACACAATTGTAGTAGACGATCAGCAAAATGAGACTCTAATATCTGATCGTCCTATAAAAAGTCGCAAGCGGAATATTTGTTCTATTGTCAACAAAGCTGAATCTACGTTGCCCTTAAAAAAAAGTCGTAGCAATGATGACTTCGTTATTGATTATACCAAATTATTGGACGAAGCAGAGCTTCTAGTAAACACAGAACCAATCACATATACACCAGATCCTAACCAAATTAGTCTGAGCAAAATAACAATTCTAGATAGTAACGTTCTCGACTCTACAGATTGCGCAGAACCAGTAGACCATTTTGGTAATGCTACAACTGAAGATATATTGGAATTAATTAATTTGTTTGCTGCAGATTCGCCAGGTGAGACAAATTCTTATAGGAAGCTTATACAATAGTTGTTCACACAAGTATAAATTTAGGTGACGGAATGGCTCCAATAAGGCAAACCCTTAAACGAAAACTAATATACGATCTTGGAGAAACTACAGCTGCTAAAATTATCAAAACATCCGGTACTAACAATATTAGCTTCGATGCTAGTATTGAATTAGTACGAAATTCAAGCACTGCAAGTAGTGCAATTGACTTCATTAGTATTGAACACGAACAATGCAATGACACCATACAGATTGGGTAAATTATAAATTAGTGACTATTGTAGATAATTTTCCAAATTTTTCTTAATTATAGTGATAACGGGCAATCGCGCGCATCAACTGGTCTTGATGCAAGTCTAGATGCATTTTCAACTTTTAGAAATACTCACAAAGAAACAACACACCTACAAAGTCCATTGCTGCCTACATTGAATATATCTCCATTACGATCCAAGGCAATTTCCAATGCCAAAGACAGGAAACGAACATTTCGAAAAACTAAAACTGTTTGTAATGCTAAAACCAAACTTAGCCGTTTGGAAATTTGCACTCAATCTGATAGGTATTTGGACTTGATAAAACGAGAAGTAAGCAGCATCATACACGTACGAAAATGGTTTTTATAAATGTTTTTCTTCATCCACAGTATTTCAAACCCAAGAAGCAAAATTTTCCAAAATGTCCACTCAACAAATTTAAATTTAGGTAATTAATTATCTTTTCCTACTTACTACTTCTTTTCAATTATTAATACCTGATTTTAGTAAAATGTTTCCAAACATGTTAAGGAAACGTAATAAGTCCTCATCGCATCAAATATTTGATGAAAGTGTTAATTTGGTAAAAGATATTATGGGTTCCGATTATGAAGCCACAATGATTGATGAGATTTTACCAAAGTCGAGTACTAATAGAATACCGCCAACCAATCAACTTCAAATAGTATTTCGCTCATCTACATCTTCACCTGATCTGGATTTTAATGCAAATATTGCCGAATATGAGTCCCCTGTATTGGTAACAATTGTAATCAAATTGTAGGTTTCCAATTAACTAATTGCATTTTTTTTTTCATATAGTTATCAAAATCTAAGAGGGTATTACGTTTGTCTATGTCACAGTCTAGCAATCAAGTAGAATCGACCTCCTCGCTGACAATGTTTGATTCAATGATTGATCTTGATTCTCTTTTGGTAAAAATTCTTACTATCGATGGTAGTCTTAATGTAACCAACCAGATTTTTGTTAACAGGCATCAAATACACTTTTTGATAAATTTACAAAGGGTCATACTTATGAAGTAATGTTGAAGGTATTAAAAATTTGTATCGCCCGGAAAACCAACGAAATCGATCACCATATATTTTTGTTAAATATGCCAAATCGTACCGAGGCCGCATTGAGTTTTCATAATCTACTGGGTAAGTGTTGATAATGCTTATATAGTCCAATGTTTGTTAATTATTTTTGTAGAACTGGTGCGCGACCGTTATATATTTATAACTACTAAACCAGACACAATCGAATCAGATAAAATTTTACTTGGTGAACAACCAAAAAAAATACTTTATGAATTAACTCTTCCTCATACTTAGGATTGAATTCAGACCTGTAACATTAAATATTGTAAATTTCACTTTAAATTTGTTAATACATTCTCCAAAATGTAATTGTTATTACTTCACCATAAGAATTTGAACTGAAAATTGTTAAATAAGTTTAAGATGTTTTCAAATTTGTAAACACATTTTCTGTAACGTACTTCTTGTCAATACGTGACCTGAAGAAGTTTATCTGGTCCTCTTTTTAAACACCTTTGTACTTTGTTACCAGTTTATAAATACATTTAATATTGTTCAATTCTAACAAGACTTTAATAACTTTTACGCAGTAAAAAATTCTTCTGTAGTTTTTAATAACCTCCTCCGATATATTAAATGCCAATTTGCTGTGCGAGTCCCGAGTAAATATGTAGCGAAAAGAATCCAATAACGGCGGCAACTAAGGCCTTGATAGCAATAATAGCCCATGGTCCAAAGGTGACAACGTGCAACAAGCCTTCAAGCCAAACGCCTTTGAAAATGGTTACCACCAGTAAAATAGTGACAAGTGGCTTCAATGCTTTGTTCAGATCATGGCGCGTGAAGAGCCATATAAGTGTGGCAGTTGTGATATGTTGAATCTGTGGATTTTTTTTGTTTACTTTGAAGTTAATAAAAATAGGGAAAAGTACTTACTAATAAAACGTTTGATTCCAGGCATTTAAGAATATAGATCCAGCTAAATTCGGTGCCGCGTGCACCGACCCAAAGCATTATGCCGCGCGAGAGTATTACCTCAGCGGTGGCCCAACCCAATCCGGCCGTTATCAGCTTTGAGTGCCCTTTGCCAGGTATGCGACTCAATATGAGCGCAAAGCCTAGCAAATCGGCCACATCAACGCTACAGCGCAGGAACTCCTAAGTAATAAGATTGTTAATTAAAGTTAACAATTACTCTCAATAAACAGTGTGTTAGAACTTACAGAAAATAAATTAAAGTCGCCACCGGTTGTGGTCGCGGATGAATCAGAATAAAAAAATGTGGCTAAAACGAGCATTTTGCAGAGCTGAGTAAATATATAAATGCCGCCCGCCTGTACACATTTCCAAAAGGCACCATATTCAGATCTGCAATTGATTATAAAATAATTTATTGCCTGCTTAAAATGTAATTGGTGGTGTTTTTACTCACAGGCCGGAGTATTTGTACGTGAAATAATATGGCACGTAGACAAGCGCGACGCAGTTTCCAAAATGATATAGAGTCATTTTAATTTAATACTTTTCGATTTCGTTAATTAAATTAAAACATGAAAATTGAAATTTTTTCAAATGAAATTGTCAGACTGACTGTCAGTCACTTGGCACACGCGAGACGAATGATGGGCCACCAGGGTGAAAGAAAGAGAGCGAGGTTAACAGCCGGTAGTCTTGCCAACTTGGTCTGACGAGTGATCCAATATAATTTTATTATTAAACAAACACGAAATATAAGGTCAAATTGGAATGATTAATATTGTTTTTATTTATTTTTGATATATTTTTAATAGAAGTATTGTAATAAGTTTTAGTTGGCAGTGCTAGTTATAACAACACGTCATCTGTCATCTGCATTGCATTCGTGTAAGTGTGTGTGTGTGTGCGCATTTTCTTTTCCACGATTTAGCAACTTTTAAATCATTTGCACTATATTTAATTCTTTTTAGTTTAGTGACATGTATTTTGGTCAATAAACACGAATCCAGTGTATACAACCAATATATTTCCAATACAGCTTAACGTGCAATTGGCGAATGACAATACATTCGAAAAAATCGTGAAAATAGGTCTATATAAGCATATGACGAATGCAAAACGACTTTGAACTCCACAAAACTTGGCAATTAATTAAACTGAAAGCAATATTTCTGCAACGAAAGCAGTGACTGAGGAAATGAGATGCAAACACGACGACGTCTACATCAACAGGATACACCTTATGCCGTTGGAATTCAGGACGAAGGACACGCTCTAATACTGCCCAATCAGCAACAGCAGCAGCTACACTTGAATCAACAACTTGGAGTTGGTGGTGCGTCTTCAACGTCCACTGCGTCTCAAGCAGCTGCCTACGATTCCGCCATACAGATTGGTGATCAGTTAGCAACAGCAGATACAGACGATAAATACAATAAGGCACGCCCTTGGAACTTTCGATCACTTTCTTCCCGTTTACAAGCGAGTTCTGGTCAAGCACTTCGAACATTTATTCAGCAGCCTTTAAGCGCCGCTGCAGCGGTTGTAACAGGAAACCATCAGCAGGAATTCGATAACAATAATTACAACAACAGTGGTATTGCTTATAGTAATTCTAATAATACACAACATCAACAAAACAAGTGTGAACAGGACGCATTTGATTTGGAATCCGAGGAGGAAATTTTTATCATGGCTGCTCGTGATCGTACAGGAGAATTCGCAAATGCGATTCGTTCATTGCAGTCGCGCAACATTACACGCGCTGTCAACATTCGAGATCCACGCAAGGCCAAACAAGTTCAGAGCTATTCGGAATTTATGATGGTGGCTAAATTTGTTGGCAAAAACATTGCAAGCACGTACGCAAAATTGGAAAAGCTGACATTACGTATGTTTTTATTTTAAAATGCATAGTTTTCAATGAACTAACGCTTATTATCATCTTACAGTTGCGAAAAAGAAAAGTCTTTTTGACGATCGGCCGGCGGAAATTCAAGAGTTGACATATATAATCAAAGGAGACCTGAATGCATTAAACCAGCAAATTGCACGCTTGCAAGATATTTCAAAAGACCAACGACGTAGTAATAATGGCAAACATCTTGTGTCACATTCCTCCAACATGGTGTTGGCACTACAATCCAAACTGGCTAGTATGAGCACAGACTTCAAGCAGATACTCGAAGTGCGCACGGAAAATCTCAAACAACAAAAAACACGACGTGATCAGTTCAGCCAAGGGCCAGGTGCGCTGGCTATGAACTCGGTTTCACCATCGACTGCCAAACACGGTTCCCTGTTGCTTAGCGAAGAGAATCAATCGGTCAGTATAGATATAGGCGGAAACTCGAGTGATACAACCCCACTGCTGGGACCGCCTGCCCGCCAGCAAATGCAGCAACAGGTTGCACTTTACGATGAATCCGATAATTATGTACAGCAGAGAGCTGAGACCATGCAAAACATAGAGTCGACAATTGTGGAACTTGGTGGCATATTCCAGCAGCTGGCGCACATGGTCAAAGAACAGGAGGAAATCGTTGAGCGCATTGATACAAATATTGCCGATGCTGAATTAAACATTGAAGCTGCTCACAGTGAAATTTTGAAATATTTTCAATCAGTGTCGAAGAATCGCTGGCTTATGATTAAAATATTCGGTGTTTTAATATTCTTCTTTTTGTTCTTTGTTGTTTTTATGACATAATGTCAAATGTTGCAAGCCTTTTGCTTTTAATATATAATTTCAACATTTTTTATGTAAAGGAGCGATTCGTTTGAGATTGTGGCCTCAATGAAAATTATTTAAAATCCATTGTAAAATACAGATAACTAATATTATATACATCACACCTTTACACATGTGTTTTCATTTTATCACGCAATTGAGCTAATTAGATAAGCGAGCGAGTAAATTTGATGTTGCTTAACACCAAAGTACATAAAGTTTTAGTTAGTTTATTTTATATTTTTGTTTTTAAATAACTGCTACAACAAAATGCAAAAGCATTATTATTATAATTTACAACTTAAGGAAAAACAAAGGAAAAATTAAAAATTCAATACCCAATTGATTTACATTTAATATAATTTAGAAATTGTTCGCGTTTCGAAAATCTTAAAGATCATAAATAACTGGTCACCGCCGTCCGGATCGTACATTTTCCCCAATTATTTGTTATCTTTTGGCTTGCGCTAAGAACGAGATCCCCAAACGGTTTCGCTACTTCTATGTTGAAATGAGCGAGTAGACCATGCTATAATTAAATTCGTTATAAAATTAGCAGCCTAATAAAAATTGTGCTCTTCAATGTCATACCCTTCATGTAGCGAACAATCATATCAAAAGGTACTAATATTACAGTTTTTATTACACAAAAAATATTTTTTCATACTACATGAAGGGTCAAAAAGCTTCGGAAAGATCGAGACTTATTCAATGTTGTGGTTTCACACTTACCCGTAAATATAATAGAAAAAGCTAATTAAGTATATGGCCAGTTTTATCCAACCCTCACGCATGTTTCTTGACAAAGTATCCGTTTTAAGCACTGTAGTGGGATCGTACAAGCCGGGACCCGACATAACAGGCCGGTTTTTGTATCTGCCGAAGATATGACACAATTAATATGACAACTTCTTTCGCAAGATTAGTTTAATAATTACCGCCATATATGATATGCTATTAGCGGTATATTAATACATAAAGAGAACCACTCCCCGCTTAATAAGAAGAGTAAATTTAAAAATATATGCAGCAAATACTCAGGCAGTACTAACTGGAATAACAAAAACATATAAAAATCACTTGGCACATTCAAAGATCTTTACAACTTACAGGGTTTAGACTATTACATTGATCGATAGGGTTCTTGTAGTCCGTTTTTAACTCATCAAATGCAATGACATGAAATATTGCGAAGAATATTAAGAATGCATCACCGATAAGTGCGACAATGTACGTAAAGGCGGTGAAACTGAATGCCATACTTGTGATTCTTACTTTTTGCTGCAATTGGAGACCAATTTAATATACACTAGTTTTTGATTAGACTCCGACAATTTACCTGAATAAAATATATTAATTTAAATTAATAAAAGATGCAGGACAGATTACGCGCACCTGTCAAAAAGTGTAGAAAATTGAGTCGCGCTGCATACAGTATGTTCTAGGGATGTCGGAAAAATATCGATGTATCGAAATATCGATATTATTTGTTTTGAATATCGATGTTTTTGAATGATATTTAATTTACCGATATATCGATGTAGCGATATCAAATTCCAAACATCGAAAAGGTATAAAAAAAACGATATTTTTTTTAGACCGGTCAAAATTTTGTTTAACAAATTACGTTTTAGATTTTTTTTATATTTGGCCGACTTGGTCAGCTGGGTTTTCTTAAATCAATCCGATATATCGATACATCGATATTTTGAAATAAAAAAATCAATTGCGATATTAATATTTTTAAAATAATGCGATACAATATATATCGATACTTTTTTGCATTTCCGACATCCCTAGTATGTTCGTAACATTTAGTATTTCTGTTGTTAGCAGATGCGAGAAAGAGACGGGGCTTGAAAGAGCGAAAGAAAGCATAGAAAAACGCCGCTTAAAATGTTGCCCAAAACGGGCACTAACAGTGCTGTTAAGTTTTACAGTCCCGAAGTCACTTGACGTATGTTCGCTTAAAATATCGAGTGACATGAGTGAGAACAGATTACGCACCTTGTCTGCTTTGAGTGCTTAACAGTGCCATTTCAATAAATTCTCAAATTTGCCAGCACTGGCAGCAGCCAACCGGTCCCACTTACGTAAAAATGTATGAAAAATAAAATTGCCAACAACAAAATGCACAGGCCAATTTTTAACGAGATTCGAGACGTTGTTGGTTAACGTATCCGTTAATCTCGGCCCAACTTGTTGAAAAGTAGAAAATGACGATTTTTAGTTATTTTCTATGAAAAATAAGTCAACTATTGGTATATTCATGTATAAATAAACATATTTCCCTATTAGAAATTGAATAACGCACATAAATTTAATACTTAGTTAAATGATTTTTAACGTTTTTTCCTGTCAGTTAAAATTTATATCAATTATAACTCAATTGACACAAGTCCATTTTTCGTTTGCTTATATAAGAAGAAGACCAACTCACAACTTTAACCAGCAACTTTAACGAGACGGTTAAAGTCATATTGTCATACGTTACCGAAAATGCGTGAACACCGCAACTAATTAAAAAAAAGTCTGGAAGTACAATAAGAGTGCTGTAAACTGATTTATATTTTAAAAATTCACAACACTGACAGCGTTCGCGTCGGCCATCGCGCCAATTTAAAAAAAAAATTAGAAAGAGGACTCGCTTCAAAGGACAACGACGTGCAATCTAGAACAAGTTTTCATAGCAATTCAATTTTGATTCTGAATTTTGGCTATATTAATATACAATTCATTAGATAAAAAAAAGTAAAATATGTCTCAATTTAATTTTGTCAACGAAATTAATAATGCATTGACTTTGGATGGCGACGTGACTCGCGGTCCTGCGCCACGATGGCAGAAGAAGTTGGAAGCGTCTCTAAATGGCAGCGTTAATGCGACGCGGTCAGTATTGTCTGTCTCATATAATACCAGTTTTTCGGGGGTAAATCCGCCAACGAAAACTCCTGGTAAGGCCAATGACGGTAAAAACAAAAAGAACACCACTCCAAGCAAGACTCCTGGTGGTGGTGATCGGTTCATACCAAATCGTGGTACCACTAACTTTGACTTGGCAAACTATTTGGTTAGTAACCATTTAATCTAAAGGAGCTTTATAATATTTATGACATTTTTCTCAGCTTAAACAAGATGTTGATAAATCTGACGAGGAAAATGACAAAACCAAAAATGGTGGAAATACAAACAACAACAATCAAACTTCGACAAACAAGTCTGAACATCAAAAGTTGATCTCAGATGTTGCACAAGTGAATGACGGGAAAACATCCCGAATTCTTTGCTATAAAAATAAAGCACCTGCAGCTCCAGAGTCACACACTAATCCTTTAAAAGTCGTTTATTCGATCAAGACGCCAATTTCAACGAAAAGCGGTTCACGTTTCATACCAACAACTTCAGATCGAATTTTAGATGCACCCGACTTTATTAATGACTACTGTAATTTACACGTCTTATTTCATTTTTGTGTCAATATAAAATGTATGATTTTTTTTAGATTTAAATTTGATGGACTGGAGTGGCGATAACATTGTTGCTGTTGCTTTGGGTAGCTGTGTTTACTTGTGGAACGCTAAAACTGGAACAATCGAACAACTCACAGAATATGGAGAGGGTGACTATGCATGTTCGCTTTCTTGGATTCAAGATGGTCAAATACTTGCCATGGGCAATAGTACGGGCGCCGTTGAGTTATGGGACTGCTCAACAATCAAACGTTTGCGAGTAATGGACGGACACAGTGCACGTGTTGGCTCACTTGCTTGGAATTCATTTCTTGTCTCGTCCGGTAGTCGAGATGGTCAAATTATTCACCATGATGTACGTGCTCGTGAACACAAAGTATCAACACTGTCTGGTCACACTCAAGAGGTTTGCGGCTTAAAATGGTCAACGGATTTCAAATATTTGGCCAGCGGCGGTAATGATAATTTGGTTAATGTTTGGTCAGCGGCTAGCGGTGGTGTGGGCACTAGCGCCGAGGCATTACATGTATTTAATGAGCATCAGGCAGCTGTACGCGCACTCGCCTGGTGCCCATGGCAACCAAATGTGCTTGCATCGGGCGGTGGCACTGCTGATCGTTGTATTAAATTTTGGAATGTCAGCAATGGTCAGCAAATTAAGTCCGTGGACTCGAAATCACAAGTTTGTGCCTTACTTTTTTCACGTCATTACAAAGAGCTCATTTCTGCGCATGGTTTCGCCAATAATCAATTAACAATATGGAAATATCCAACAATGGTTAAGCAAGCCGACTTAACGGGTCATACGTCGCGTGTCTTGCAAATGGCTATGTCACCGGATGGCAGCACAGTGATCAGCGCCGGCGCCGATGAGACATTACGTCTGTGGAACTGCTTTGCGCCAGATCCACACGCCGGTAAGAAGTCGACCAGCGTTAGCAGCAAGGCAAAGCAGAGCGTCTTTCGTCAGAGCATACGTTAGTATTTAGGTTAATATTTGGAATATATTAGTTATTTTTATAGTGAATGTCAGTACGTAATTATATCTTTTTCATTTCATTTTTTGTATTTTTGCGTTTTATTATAAAACTCATCATTGTGACTATTCGCCATTAGATTTTAAAAAGCAAATTATGTTTTAAAATAGTTAAATATTGTTCATTTTAATAAACGCTTGTATTCAAAGGAAATGTCTTTTATTCGGCGTGTGGCAACATGATTAGAAGCGTCGCTAAGCAAACTTCCACACATTTTAACTCGTGCCTATTTTAATTTTATAAAATAAATCAATTAGCTTTTTTTTTAATAATATATTTTTATTTTATGTTTTTTTTTTTTCATTTTTGTTTTGTATTTTTGAAATTACTAATAAAAATTTATTTTTTTCTTTTACAATTTAATTTGCATTTCTATTATAAACTTGCAATTGTTGCATCTTATAATTTCTTTTTTGTTTAATATATATGTATTAAATCTTTGTTTCTTTTTTCATTTAAATATTATTTTAAATAATAAATGTATCAATAAATTCTAATACTACGGTTTTTTTAAGACACTTTCGTTTTGTTTAAATTATTTGTTTCATTTTTTGCTGCTTGCTTAATTTTTTTTTTTTGCTTTTTTTTTTTATAATGTCAAATATCTAAATGTATTTGCAAAATATATTAATGTCTGAAGTAATAATATATTTTATGCACATAATAATCATAGGTTAGTGTGTTCTATACAGAATAGTATTTAAAAAATAAGTTTATATGTAAATTTACAAAGAAAACTATGAAACAAAATGAATCTATGTATAAATATTAAATTTGCTATTTCCATTAATTTTTCACTTTTATTTATTTACTTTTTTTCTTGACGGTATGAAAGTAGCACAAATGGAAAAAAAACTGATGTTGCATTCGTAAAAAAGATTTCTTTCGCACTAGTTTTTTTTTTTTTTTTTGTTCCAATTTGTTTTCCGTATAACATTTAGCAAAAATATACTTTATATACAAAAAGTTTTGCCATTCTCAATGCTATATGTGTTCTCCGGTTTGTGTATAGACTTATTTGCTAAGTATTTTCTTTTTCTTCTTCTTTTTATAATACAAATATTACAGAGTCAAACACTAGGCTTCAATTTGCATTTATAGATTTCTCTTTTTGTTTTTTTTTTTTTCATTTTTTTTTTTTTTTTTGCTTTTTTGTTGTCTTAACATTGAAATTTTTTGTCCAAAATTATTGCATACTTATGTATGTGTGTGGGTGTGAAACAAGTTCTTATGTATACATAAATATTTGTATATATGTATGTCTGTTTATATATATGTTTTATATATATATTTATATTTATAAAGTGTTGCATGTATATGTGTCTAAGTAAAGTAAAAAGATACGAAATAATTGTTACAAATATTTTCAATTAAAACTAAAAAACAAGATTGCAAAACAACTTAAAATAATATTACATTATATATATGTATATTGTTTTTTTTTTCTCTTTTTTTTTTGTTATTTCTTTTTTTGTTTTTATATTTTAAACTTAAAAATAGTTCCAGAAATCGTTTGTGTAAATCTAATGCAACTGTAATAAAGTGTTGAAAATATTATTAATAACTAAATTTACATACATATGTACAAACGTTAATTAATTTCACTATTTAAAATTGTTATCATTTGCCTGTTGTTGTAGTCGTTAATGTGGTTGTGTGATCATTTACCATTTCAATTTTCTATGCAAAAAAAAAAGTTGAGCTTGGGAAATTTTGTTTTCTTTAAAATTAAGACTGCTTTATGTTCAAGATGTATAGCACTTCCATTGAAATGTGTGCATTGTAGGTTGATTTAATATTATTTTGTTCGATTTGGTTAATAATAATTTTAAAGAAAGTATATGTCTGATGTCACATAACAATTTGAATTAACTTAAAGCTTCACAATTTTACAATTTCAAGCGATAAAAAAAATATTTCATTAAATAACATAAGCATTTCAATATAAGAAAAAATTATCCGTGTTTTGTTGTTGGGAAATGTTATATAAAGTGTACGCATGTGTGTGTGTCTGTGTGTGTGTGTGTGTGATGTTGCTCACTATTGCCACTCTTTGCTACAAACTATAGAAAATTTTAGAAACTAATTGCTAAATTTAAGCGCAGTACTGGGCGGGTGTTTTATGGTGAATGTGTGTGTGTTGATATATTTTTTTATATACAAAAAAAAAATCAATCATTCTTTTCAAGAGTAATTTTTGACAACTTTATATCATTTCATTAGAATCCATTATTAGGCCTTTTGCACACCGCTATTAGCCTGCTGTTGTTGGTGATAGCTCGTTGAAGTTGTTTCACTATTTGCTACAATTGCCGTTGTCCGATGGGCATTTGCCGACGTCGACGTTGATGGCTGATTTCTAAATGCCAAATCCATATCATTATTGATTTGTGCAATATTGAGGATGTCCTCTTCGTCTTCGTAGGACAAATGATGTGACGCGCTATTACTGGATGTCGTTAACATTTTCTGCCAACTTTTGTTACTTGTTGTCGTCATTATTGTCGATGATTTGCTAATGCCAGCCATGACTTCATCATCATCCTCGCTTAGTATGTTGTTCAGACATAAATTAAACTCATCAAAATCAACAAAATTGCCACAATCCAATGCAGCTGTTGATGGCAATTCCGGTAATAGCAAATTTACTGTCTCCGCAGCTGTAGCAGTATGATACTCCAACAGATCCGGATCCGCTTCCACATATGCTGCACTATCGCTAGCATCAATTGCTACATCACCGATGTCGGTCACCGACTCGACCATTTCTTCGGTTTCATTTGTCGTTATGTCGGTTAAGATTGTACGGGCACCGCTGCTATTTGTCAATTGATTGAGCTCAAAATCTGACATCGCACATTCGCCACTGTTAAGCATTGTCTCAAGTACTTCGTTATCAGCAGCGATATCAACGTCATCGTCGTCATCATCATCAATATCATCGTTGTTATCACATTCA
Source organism: Phortica okadai (assembly GCA_034638295.1). Taxonomy (NCBI): domain Eukaryota; kingdom Metazoa; phylum Arthropoda; class Insecta; order Diptera; family Drosophilidae; genus Phortica; species Phortica okadai. The sequence goes on from CM067850.1 coordinate 6,764,623, forward strand.
GTATCTGGTATGCGCTGATCCGGCGGTGAACATAGCATATCAACTTTAGTTGCATTGTCCGTCGTAGTGTTGTGTGTTGCATGCATAATATCGAAACTATGCCTGCTGTTGTTATCGTTGTCGCCTTCACGACATAAAAGCGTTAAATCGTCATGCGTCTCGGCCAAAAAGAAGCTGTGCTTGCCAACATCGCTCACATTGCATTCCTCATCTTCATTCTCGTCATCGTTCTTGCCAACAGCTTCGTATTCAATTAAATTCACAAATTCCGCCTCTTCGTCGCTTTGGTCGCATGTTCCTGTAGCCGAGGCGCAAAACATTGGTCACTTGCAGTCACGCGAACTTCTTCTACGGCGTCCTTCGGTGAGCATCGCCTCGCCAATAACTAAAGTATCGATAATATTTTTTCTATTAAATTTAAATTCAATAAAAATGTTAATTATACTTGCACTTACCTGCACTGCGTGTTTTTCGTCGCGCTTCGGCGATACTCTCACCCACAGCTGTCACACAACCACTTTTGCCAGTCGTTGACTTTGCTTCCGATGCAGCTGCAGCTGCAGCAGCCGCATTACTACGACTATAGATAATTTTGTTTGCGGCTGCGCTTGCCCGCACGCTACGTCGCGTGCCAATTTTTTCATCTGTCGGGCTGTTGTTATTGTTTGTTGCTGCAGCCGTTGCACCACGTGTTGCGTGAGCTAAATTTGCACCAGCGTTTGTTGTTGTTGTCGTCGTCGTTGCCGTTGTTGCGTTTGCAACATTACTATTGGCATTACTCGCATTCATTGTTGAATTTAATGCATTACTGTTACTATTATTATTGTTTGCTGCACTATGATTTGGCGTATTGGTTGAATTTAAGTTGTTATTATTATTATTGCCATTATTTGCATTCATATTCGTTTTGCCATTCTTATTATTAGTTACTGATGTGTTGGCGGCGACGGCATTTGCGACCGTTGCTAAAGTACTATGCGTGTTCAATGGAGCATTACTGGCATTGCTAGTATTATTTGTGCCATGTGTTTCTAAAAACAAAAGCAAAACAAAACCAATTAAACACACAAATCATTTAGCAGTATTCACATCATTTACACTTACTCGTTTGCATTTGCAGACCAATTCGACTATTCCGCGTTGTATGTTTCTCTATTGTTGCAGCGCTACTTGAACTAGCTGCTGTTCCTGCGCTCTCGGTTTCACTTATTGGCGGCATTAAATTAACTTTAGAATTCCGCACTTTTCCAGCAACTTCAGCAAGTGGTTCATCAGAGTCCGAGGATTCTTCGATTTTCTTTACGGTATGATTCACTTTTGATGTCGAATTCATCGTCATATCCACATTAGCTACTCCAGTCTCTTTTTTCGTTTCCGTTCCACCAGCAGCAGCACCACCACTATTTGAAGTCTGTGCAGCTGCGTTATTATGACTATTGTTGTTGTGGTTGCTATTGTTATTATTGCCTGTGCTACCTGAACGTGTTCGTTTCGATTCGCCTTCATTACCGCTGCTACACTCCGACTCTTGACGTTTTCGTTTACTATTATTGCTTGTTGGATTCGCAATTGGTGTGATCAACTTAGGGCTAGGACTGACGCTAAGTCGTTCACTGCTAGCTGTTGCACGCGTCGTTATCACATGTTTGCTCGTCGCCACAGTTGCAAGATCATTTGTTGTTTGCGAAGGACTAGATTTAGCTGCATCCAAAGGGCTTCCCAGCCGGCTACTGGCACGCGTGCGTATCCGTGTCGTCTCGCCATCGCTTTGAGTAGGTATTTCAATTGAGATCGGTGGCAGTGATGCTGTCGTTGTATGATTTGATGTTGTTGTTGTTGTTGCTGTTACCGCTGTTGTCATCGTTGATGCAGTTACCACCATATCTTTGTTGTCTGTGGCGGTCGTAGCAATTGCGGTTATATCGACTTTCGAATTTGCGCCTTCCGTTTTTATATTCGGCTTTTCTTCTGTCTTAATGTTCAGATTTATTTCATTTCGATTGACACTTTCACATGTTACCGAAAGTGATGGCGGCGTCGTCGTTGTCGTTGTCGTCGTCTCCTTTTTGATCAACTTATCATTAATGCTTGGCTTCGTCTCAGTTGTTGCAACAGCATTTTTTGTATTATTATTACAATTTTCGGCATCTGCCGCATTCGCTGGTTTTTGTTCACGCTTAACTGTCAGTGGTTGCTGTTGTTTTACATCAAACTTCATCTTTTCAATCTTCACTTTTGCTTCAGTTTTTATCTCAATAGATTTATGTATTTTACCGGTTGATCCTATGGACTTTTTTGTTGTAACATTCTTTATGGCTTCAGGTTCGATCTTGGTTGCCTGAAATTTTTGCTCAGCCTCTATGCTTTCGGTTAAATTTTTGATGAGATCATCGTCTTCGAGTATATCGTGTTCACCATTAATTTTTGTTTCTATTTTAAGCGCACTGCTGATACCGACACCGCCTACAACACTTACTATATCGGCGCCATCAGTTGCTTGCTCCTCCAGCACACTGGCCACTATTTCACCAAACTCGTCCGGAAAGTCACCTTGCATTTTGGCCAATGCTTTCTCGATTTCATCGTCAGCATTTTGTAGTTGTTGTTGTTGTGATGTTTGAAGACATTTCTCAGTTTTCATATTATCGATAGCTTTCTCTTTGTTGTATGTGACGTGCGTTGATGCCGGTGTAGTCGTCGCTGTTACTTGTGTCATTGCGGGCGTGCTGGATGTCAATGACACCGTCACCGCTTGTGTATTATTTTTCTCAGATAATGCAGGCGGCGTCTGCTGTGCATGCGTTTGTTGCAACTGTGCTGGACTACTTGATGATGCTTGATGTGGACTCTTTTCGGATAGCGCATCCATTGATTCAATGCCACTGTCCTCACCGCCACCGTTGTTGCCGTGACCAGGTGTACCGCTGCCCGTGCTTGCCGGTGAATTACGCAACGTTGCAATTATTGCAGGCGAAGATGATGATTGCGTGTTGACAATTGTCGCTGACATGGTCGATGTCGATACTGAAACTGATGTGGCTGCTGTTGGTGTGCCACCGCCGGTATTGTGATTCGATTGATTATTCACCATATTATCGACAATTGTGTTGTTGGTTATTGCAGGTGTTACCGTTACTTTTCTATCACAAACAACGGTTGTTGCAGTTATCGTTGCAGGCATTGTTGTTGTCATCATGCCAGTGCCAACGCCTGTTGCGGTTGAACTCGCCGTCGTACTCACATCGCTTGTTGTTACCTTGGGTATCTCAACGCGTTTCAGTGTCGTCGCACTGGGCAGCATGGTAACCGCAGCCGCCATTACCTGCTGTTGCGTTTGCTTCTCGGCCAAGGCAGCCACAAGTTGATTTTGCTTTTGCATTTGCAACTGTTGCACTGCGGTGATATACGATGGCGGCTTATGGTTTTTTGGCAGCGGTTTACCACCACCGACTATCGGCGTTATTGTCGCTACAGTCTTTGGTTGATTTTTTATAATATTTCCAACCATGCGATTTGGCCCAATTAGATTGGTAACGCCATTGCCATTATTGTTGTTTGTCGTTATTGCACTCAATGTTATGCTGCTCGGCAGTGTGGTTGTAATTTTCGCCAATTGTTGTTGTTGCTGTGCGGTTTGTTGATGTTGCAACAATTGTTGTGGCATTGTGCCTATATTTGTTGATCCAATTGTCGTTGCATTGGGCAACATATCACTTGCCGCTTTATGTGCCTCTATTGCCGTTATCGCACTTATTGTCACACCATTTTTGCCCGCAACAATTGTTGTCGTAGTCGCACCTGGTCCCCCTGTTGTTGCCTTTCCAGGCGTAACTGCTGTCATTTGGATGCCACCGAATTGTTGTGTCTGCGGCTGTTGGTGCTGCTGTTGCTTGACAAGCGTTGCCGTTGGCATACCATTCATGTGTGGCATTAACTTTGCCTGCTTTGGTTCGGAAGCACCATCGACTGTCTTCAACTTTTGCTGCTGTTCACCATAATTGCGTTTCATTTGTTTCGGCTTCAGTCCCTCATCAGCGTCCCCTTGTGCTGCAGCTGTTGTTGTTTGTGGTTTCTTGCGTTCTTTACGACTGTTCTTAATCACAATTGAATTTTTGCCACGTACACGAATGTGTAGTGGCGGCACACGGGGCTCATCACCCGTTAGCGTAGTAGGTCCCATGGGCGCCATAACAGTTTGCTGCTGTTGAGGTTGATTGAAATGATATGCCTGTTGAGACTGCATTTGTTGATGTTGTTGGAGTTGTTGCTGCTGCATCTGTTGTTGTTGCTGTTGATGTTGCTGATGTTGTTGCTGCTGATGTTGTTGTTGCTGATGTTGTTGATGCTGCTGCTGCTGTAACGCACTTGTTGCCAGCATTTGTGCGTTCAATTGAGATTGTAGTTGGTTACTGTTCATGCTATTTATCACATTTGTATTGCTGCCTTCCATGCCTTGTTGTTGTTGTTTAGCCGCTTGTTCAAACGACCTATCCACCTTATATGCCGATGTTACTGGCTCCGGTTTCTCCAACTTTAAACGTAACTTAATTTTTTCATTTGTCGCATTTGTCTCAGCAACAGAAGCCACCGCATTAGCAATATTCACAGCCTGTCCTGCTATTATGGCTCCGGTCGCCACCTGTTGGCCAGCTGTTGCAGCTTTCGCTTTACTACCGCCTTTCGCACGTTCACGTTTCTGCTTTGGCGTTGCATTGGTTTCTTTCACTTTTCGCTCTTTCACACCTTGTTGTAGTTTATCACGCAAGAGATTTGCTTTTGTTTTCTTATTATTATTATTGTTATTATTGACGGGAGAATTCGTTACGCCCGCGATTAGTGGAGAGCTCGTTGTAGAACGGGGTGAGTTAACGGCTATCAAATCATTATTGTTATTAATTGGTTTATTGCACATTTGAATTTGATGCTGATTGTTAAGTTTGCCCATTTTTCGTCCACGATTCGACTTATTTGAAATAAGGGAATCCCGCGAACGTTCCTGATCACTACCAACTAACATCATATTGTTTGGATTTGAAACTGCAGTGCCGCAAGAGTTTGAATCTTCCTCTGAGAAGAGGTTATTAGGTAATGGCATATCATTGGCGGGATTAAAGTTGCTAAATGTTGATGCGACCGGTGTAGTTGGGCCGCAGTTACGGAATTGTAATGATTGAGCCGTTTCCTGTTCAGCTTCGGTTTCACTATCGTCGCTGGGTATAGCCTCCATCTGCCCGGTGTGTGGATTTATAAGAAATTGTTTTTGCGTAGAGTTCGAAGACATATTTGATAAACCACGCTGAAGATTACCACTGTTGATTGCCATATTCTGTTGCATTTGGCGTAATTGCTGTTGTTGCAAAAGCTGCTGCTGTTGTTGTTGCTGCTGCTGTGTAAACGACAAATTAGAACCGAACATTTGCTGATGTTGTTGTTGCTGCTGATGTGGAGAAATAGGCATTGAAACTTGAGACATCTGCTGTTGCTGTTGTAATTGACGTTGATGTTGTAACATTTGCTGTTGCATAACCATCTGATGCTGCTGTTGCTGCTGCTGCTGAAGCTGTTGTTGTTGCTGCTGTATCGGTAATTGTTGTTGATTCACATTGATGGCATTAGCAATTGGTTGTTGATGTGTCGCTGGAACCATGTCCATTGGATTTATGCCTAACGGCACGCTCGGCGGTATTGTCGCCGCTGGTTCCTGCAAACTATTTAAAGCTTCACCCACATCCATGCCAACAGCTGATAAATTTTCTTCTATTAAATCTAAATCTAGGTCTTTTGCATCCTGCAACAACGATTCGAAATCATTTTTATCTTCGAGACTGAGTGCCGAGTCTAGATCACAGTTGAAAGTTGGCAGTAAGGCGTCCAAGTCATTTGTGGTCAATGCATCCAAATCTGATAGCGTAATTATGGGATCATTCAATGTAGCAGTACCAGTCGAAGCAACATCAGCCGAAGGTCCATCTGTGTTTGGTACCGATACAGAAACTGGAGCTGGTGGCTGCTGCTGCTGTTGAATCTGCACCAACTGTGGTTGTGGTTGTTGTTGCTGATGCGTATGCTGTTGTTGCTGAGGCTGAGACTGTACATTTTGTTGTTGACTGCTTTGACTGATTTGCTGCTGTTGAAGATTATATTGTGCTTGATATCGTGTAAACTCCTGAAAACTACTCTTTGTAACCGAATCCATTGGCTTATTAAGAGCAGGCCATCGAGAAGTAGCAGCTGCTTGATTGTAGTCCGGCGGGGGAGGCAATGTTGGATTTGTTGTGGCGGTAGGTACATGATTTTGTGGTTGCATATGCTGTCCTGGCTGCCCTGGCGATGCATTTGACGCCTGCATTTGTTGCATTTGTGTATGATGCGTAATTGGATTTGGGTGTGGAGATTGAGCAGGCGTTGTTGAAGGTGAAAGGATTTGTTGATGCGTCGCCATTAGTGGACTGTGCATCGAATGATGACTTGAGGCAGGCGAATGTACACCGGCTGGTGACATACCACCAGAAGCCATAAACTGTTGTTGTTGTTGTGATTGCGGCGAAGCCTGAGCTAAATTCATAAGGCGTTGTTGCTGTTGCAATTGTTGCTGTTGTTGTTGTGCTGCAATCGGATGTCCCGGCCGGATTTGTTGTCGTATTGACTGTTGTTGTTGCTGCTGCATTGGGTTTACACCAATATTGTTAAAACAATCTGAAAAACAGAAAAATGTTTAAAAAAACTCAAATTGTGATATTTTTCTAACAAACCTTGTTGCTGCTGCTGTGAATGAAATGGTTGATGTGACATAAAACGTGGCGGCATGCCCGCTTGCATTTGCTGTCGTTGCAATTGTTGCTGACGAAGCAACGCTGCCTGCTGAGGCGACAATTGTTGTTGTTGAAACCGCTGCTGCTGTGGATGTTGAATTTGCTGCTGTTGAGTATACATATTGCCATTGTTGATTGGACTAAGAAGCGTCGGTTGATGTTGTTGTGGCTGCTGCATATTGTTTCGCATTACCGCCGTTACACCACTGGTAGTGGGCGAAGAAGGCACACCAATACCGGCCGGACTCAACATGCTGTTATTGTCCGTCACTGCAGTAGATTGCGACATCATGTAGTCACTCGGTGCAACCGATGGTGCACGCATGGGTGAAGTCATTATCTGACTGCCAGGACTCATACTAATCATCGGCGATTGAGGCGCCGGTGTTTGGGGTTGCATGAGTTGAGGTTGTTGCGGCGACTTCATTTGATTTGCTGATGAATTTCCATCGTTTTGCAGCAAATTGACAAGCAGAGGCGATGAAATTGCAATGTTATTCGTAGGCGTCGATGGCGCAGGTGATGGAGATGGTGACGGCACTGGCATATTACTTGGTGCCACATTTTGCGGCAGGTAAGATTGAACTGGTTTCGCAATTTGAGTAGCATTATGTGGTGGAGTGCCAAGAACTGAACTTGTATTTATTCCCCCCGTGCTAAGTCCAGGATACGGCGGTGGTGGTGGCTGGACAAATTGAGATTTTGCAACCGGCATTGTTGTTGACAAAATGTCCCCATTTTGCGGAGTTTTTACAACTTTGAGTGTGGCATTTGGCGGTGGTGGTCCCAGACCACTGATTCCTGCAGCCACTGTCGACGTTGGAATAACACTAGCAACGCCCGCAGGGTTACCTGGTCCTATTGCTGTTTCTCGACCTTGGAGAACACGAGCCTGTCGCATGCTTTCGAAGGGGAATTCTCGTGGTGTGATGGGAACCCCACCAGGTGTTGGCAGCATCGGTACTTTACCATCCATGGGACAAACTGTGTTTGGCGATTTAAAAACGGGCGGCGTCGTACCTGTAGCAGGTGTCACGTTACATTGTGACTGCGGTTGGTGTTGCATTTGTTGCTTTTGATGCACTGACGACTGTCCAACCGGTGTGGAAGTCGCGTTAGGACCATTGGGCCCGACGAGCATAAGATTTCGCCGATGTTGCAGCAATTGTTGATGCTGCAATGAGATTGCATCATTTGTTCCTCCGAGTGCAACATTTGGTGGCATTTGGGATACCCTTTGATGAAGCTGTTGTTGTTGTAATTGTTGTTGCTGATGCAAGTAGGCCGCTCTGCTTGTGCTTGGACCATCGAAATTTGGGGCTGTCAACTGTGTTACATCGCCCAAAAAACTTCCGCTCTTATTGGAAGACGTGCCAGCCGCCTCGGTTGCTCCACATATATCTGTTGCATTATCTGCAAAATCAAGCAGTCTTTTAATTATGATCTTTAAAAAGTTTGTAATTCTAATTACCTTTTGCTATTTTAATATCTTGACCTCCTATTTTCAAAGTTATCACAGAGTCGCCTTCAGGTTGTACGGATAACACACCGAGCGCACGCAAGGCTGGATTGCCTTCGATTGCCAATTGGCGCAAACGTTGCGCCGCATCCCAAGGGAGAGACACCGATATCCGTACAGACGGTTCAATCTGCTGTAATGTGATTTTTTTTTATTTTATATAGTTTTTATTTAATTGTGTTTAGCATTTGTATTAGAAAAATGAAATCTGGCAACTCCGTACGTTAATAAATTAACAAATTTATTCTATTCCTGTCCACAAAACTTAATAAATGCAAAATAGTACAAATTTACATACATTGGTCACCATCATTTCTTTTTTAAATTTAGCTCCAAATTATACAAAAGCAACTGCATTGGACGAATTAGCAGGTTTATTTCGTGTTTAACTAAATAAATTTATATTGATAAATAATTTTATCAATTTGAAAAGCAATCTAGATTTTCTCTTTTGTAAATTCTGTTATGTTAACGCATAAACAGATAAATGAAATGATTAAAAAATATATAAATTTTGACATTTCGACTTTTTGTTTTTCTTTCGAACTTTCCAGTCGAGAGTGAGATGACTACATTGTTATTCTGGAAATTCCAATCAACAAATTATACTGTCACACTTCACACTTTTGGGGGTCCCACCCATAATGAAATAGCCCACCGAATGCGTGATTGCAAGCGGACATTGGACTAGCTAGTTCTAACTTTTTGAGCTCGAAGGCACACAATTTTGTTACTTGTGACACCAATTTTGACAAATGAAAGAGGAATATTGAAATGACTCATGACATCCAGTATTTCAAGCAAACATATGCCTAGTTAGCAGTCAGCTGGTCTTCTTCTTCTCTTTGTTTTGAGACGTAAGTGCGTGATTTTGACACACTTGCGTTCTTCACTGACACAGTTTCGTTTAATTCATTTTGTTTTTGTTTACCGGGAGTGACTGTTAAAGCGACCAGGTTGGGTCGCACCAGCTAAGTTTTAATTTGTAATTGTTTAACGTAATCAGTACTTATCAATTTTTAATCAGCCAGACTACATCAATTTCAAGTAAAGAAGTTAAAAAAGGAGTCAACTATCCACCAGCTGTCTCATCAATTCGAGCTGTTCCGGTAACAGCAACAAGGAAAAAGTTATCCCCGCGCATAACTATTATTTCTTTCACACCCACTATGAGCTAATATCCTAGCTTACCAAGTCCTCTATCGGAGGCATCATCAAAGCAAAAAAAAAAAAAAAAAACTATGGAAAATACATATAAATGGCAGGCATTAATGAACTCATTTGTTTGATTTTTTCTTTCACTAATTAATTTGTAACTAAAAAACTATTTATTGTTAAGGTTTTACAACAATTTTAAGGCATGAAGGTGCATTTTCGTTTTCTCTATCGATGCCCCGCCGCCATTTTTCTTGGGAGTTCGTTCGTACTCCGTGTGTGTGAGGAAAAAACGGAATAAAATAGAGATGTGAGAAGCTTCCAACTACATCAATTGTGCTTTAACTTTCATCAAAATACATGCAAGAGACAAAATGTTTTCACTTTTCCTTATATCTTTAACTTTAACATTTAAAAACCCAAAAGATCCACTTCAAAAGTTATTTATTTTTTTGTCAAGGCACAATTTGCACATCTCTAACTTTATTCTCTCTTTTCACTCGGCATAACATTCGTTCATTCGAATGTGAGACTAAAATAAAAACAAATACTAAGCTTCAAACTACATAAATTCATATTAATGAATTGCATTCGCTAAGTAATAATTAATGCCGAAAAAAATCATGTGCAAATAATACACAACCCGAAATGCAATTGAATCAGCTGTTTCTGACTTGAGACGAATGGGTCGCCACAATAATTGTGTGACACTTTATGACTTTGGTTGCACGTGCAAATAATGGCGCGCATTAACTCACCTGTTTAAGTGGCATATCATCACACGACACTCGCACACGACGTAAATTTAATTAATAATAAATTTATGCATAGGTTTAACATTTAGCACAAAAAACTGCTGCTGGTGTTGCCACATTGAATGATAGTGATAAACAGTACATTTCCCGGTCACCAGTCAATAATTTCGATTATTTAATTTTAATTTATTTGTAACAGAAAATATATTCGCTTAGATATTTGCAGCAGTAGTTGCATTTTTGAGCGATAAGACCCACTTTATACATTTTGCGTTCGATTTGGTTAGAAATATGGCCACTCTGTTTTTCCCCGTATTATGTTTTTTTTTGTTTGCTGTTTTTTGTTAAATCTATTTTTTCCCTTTTGTTTTTGGTAGTACAAGCGCGTTTGTTTTAACTCAGTAAATGAACGAACGTGCAGCGCACAGCGAAATTCTCACGCATGCAACATACACGCACGCACACACTCAACAAACGATCCGACTGACAGACACACACGCACGTTGCTTTTGCTCTTCTGTTGCCTCAGCGATGCTTGCTACACACACACACATACGGTTACGCACTTCAATCGACTTTTATTATTATTTCAATGTGACAAGCGATGCACATGCACTCCTATTAAACTTTTTTATTTTCTTTTTTTATTTTTATTTATTGCTTTGATTTCTAACTTTATTAGATGATCACAGTAAAAGCGCCCGCCAAAGATTTCGTTTATAATTTTTTTTTGGGAGGGATTTACTATGCGATGAGGCGGAGGCACACAAAATGTCTTTCGCTCGCCTCGGGCGCTCCGCTTCTATGTTGCGCTGACTGCTTTCCTGCGTCACTGCTTAGCAGTATCTAATTTAGCATTAAATACTTTTCAACACAAAATTTAAATTAATTTCGTTTGACCACTGCACTGTATCAGTGCCTAATTTCTTATTATTGCATTTTGTTATGCTATTATGAGAGTTGTAAAAGTTAAATAGCACTTTTTCACTATTGATGAAATTTTCGTCGACTTTTTTTTTTGGTACTCGTTGAGTGTACTATTTTCTCGCGCAAATTTTTACTTTACGAACGTTCGTATCTACGTAAATTTTATGCACACGTCTTCCTTAAGTTTTACACTTTACATTTTAAATGAAATTATTGCGTTTATGTTATGTTTTGTATGTGAAATTTGTAAAAAATCTTCGTGTTGTAGAATTTTTTATTTTTACAATAACAACCGCCATTTGCATTCGCCTTTAGTGGTAGCCATCTTTATTTTCCAGTTTTCCAAAGCAGTGTTCAAAATAGTATACTTAAACGCAGAGTTGCAATCGATAACTTTTTAACACTAATTTAGTGATGGGCTAAGAATCGGCTTACATGGAAGAAGAAGAAAACGGCCAATTGCAAAATTGAGAGTGCAGGCTGGCACAATGTCGCTTAGAGTTGCAGAGGCAGTTGAGCTAGGTCAATATGGAGGGCTCTCCCAAAATCGAGGGTGAGTGAAAATCATATGTTGATGCTACACATATCCGTAACGTTTTCTAGCACTTTTTGTATATTGAATTTATTAATTCATTCTTGCAGTTCTTCTGAGGTAAGTTTTAATTTATTTTTTTGGTAAAACAGATTTTAAAAATAAAAATAAATAAATAGTGTACGACACAGTTTGCGCCAAATAAGCTTGTAATAAGTTAATATTAAATATACGTATTACTTATTTTGATGCGGTTTTCCGCTATCAGCAAATTACGTAACCTTGTCTTCTCGATTTCAATAAGTTTTCAAATTTTCCCCCTTTCATTTCCAATTGCAGTTAATCAGCCCGTGACGCAATATGACTAAGACTCCAGCGACTGCTATTGCCAGTGCCCCCGTATTGCGCGGCTTGCACAATGCCACCATCAAGCGCAATCTGGTCATCTCTCTCGGTTTGACTGCCGTCATCACAGTCGCCTATAAAGTTTTGGTCAACGATCCAAAGAAAGCAGCATACGCTGAATTCTATAAGTATGTAGCCGTTATACAAATTCGTTTCATGCATTTTCTAACCATTTTAAATTTGTAGAACCTATGATGCACAGAAATCGTTTGAACGCATGAAGGCCACTGGACGTTTCCAATCATGCTAAGCAGCGCATGCGGCTTTCTTACGACGAAATGCTGCCGTCTGTGTACATTTCAATAGTCTAAGTCAAAAATTAATGTTGCTATTATAGTTTTACGCTTCTGTATGGAAAAATAGAGCAAAGTATGTAAAGTAAAACTAAGAAATTTTGCGTTTCAACCAACAGGAAAAGAAGATCACAGAAAGTTCATTTATTATCACTTTTTATTTACAAACTTATAATTTTTTTGCACAAAACAAACAGAAAAGCTAAACATATTACATACATATATGTATTTGTTAAATGTTAAATTGTTAAAAGCTAAAATCGTATGGCAAAGTCCTTGTAGTCAAGCCTATTCAGATTGCCGACATTCCGTAAGTCACACCGTTCGATCTGACATCCCGGCGAACCCTCAGTCGATAGCCATTGAATCCTGTATTTAAGTTTATGTTGTAAAAATGATTAATTTTTGGATGGGTGAGGAGATGCTACTTACATTTTGTCAACCTCCACTTTTGGACCTTGCATTTTCCCTACAATCGTGCCCTGTTTGCTGTTCTTCACCCAACCCATTATGCCTGCCTTAACACACCGATCTCTTGTGAATTTCGTTAAATAACAACCTGCAAAAAAAGAAAAGTGGTCACCCTGATCTTACATACACAAAAAAAAAAAAAAGCTGCTGTTACTTTCGAAAAGTGAAAGTTAAAAAATCTTGCTTAATGCAAATTAATGTCAAGGACATTCTTCGTTCTCTTTGAATTTGGCGCATTTTAAATGCTCTTCAAAGAAATAATGTACTATTTTTATGTCTAGCATAGCGTAATTTAATGCCATACGCAAAAGAAGAAAAAGATTGCTTCGCATTTAATCAAAATATATTTCAAACTTTTAACACACCTTGTACATGCCCGTAGACTTCAAAATCGACCGTAATAAGTTCACGTATGTCCGGAATGCCCATGTCTACTTTGTCAAACTCCAATTAACGGTTATTGCGAGTAGTGATTATGTAAATAAAAGAACTTCAGTTTTTTCGCGCTTACAAAACAGATTTTGGATAATTATTCTTTCATAGAATTCATAAGAAAGGAAAATTTTATTGAAAACTAACAATTGCCAATTTAAATATTCAACTTGGTTAACGACTTATTTGTCTTTAAAAGAAAATTATTGTATTAACTGCTTTGCAAATTTTTCTCATTGATTTTCTGTTCGTATTACTTCTTTCTTCATGCGATTTCAATTGCAGACTGAAATGTCAATCGCCCAAAAATGTTTTCGATTCGAATCTAGAACTTTGATTTTTGTTGCATTTTGTTGTTGGCTTATTTCGATTGTTTTCTCCTTTTGCCTGCTGCTATTTAGCATTTCGTTTTTATTTCGATTAAAAAGCATACAATCACTTTTCGAATCTGCACTTTGTTTGCTTGCTTGCAGCTGGCGTCTTGTCCCACCTGACTGCGCCGCTCGTGGCTATCATTAGTGCTGTCTGCTAGGCTGGTTGGCTAAGCAAATGCAACGGCGCCCGTGTAACTCTTGGGCCGCGTCTAGAGGGTCGCTGTGCGTTCTTTTATTCTGCTGTCATACACCAAATGCTTACGCATTAAAAATGAAAAACAAAAAAAGGAGGAACAGATTAGCTGCCAAGTATGAAAAATTTCATTGCAAGGTTCACGGTTGTTATGCATTGTTCGGTTTAGTCTTCAATATGGCATGTTAATGTTAATTATCAATTTTTGGATTGTGGTTTTAATATGTTTAAAGACCTTATTAATATTGTTAGTCTTTGTTTTGTAATTTTGTTAGCCAATTTTGTTATTCAAACTTGTAACTGTCAGCAGCCAATTTGCCTTAAATCTGTTCGTTTAATTTTGAAACGTAATTTTTGTGTTGAAAAGGTCGCAAACCGATCTGTTAGAGCTGCCAAAACATGCGCCAACTTTCGCTTTTAGAATTAATTGAATAAATAAATTGCAAAAAAAAAAAAAAAATTATATATTATTTTTGTGAAATTTTTTGTTGACTTCCCCAACAATTTCTTTGCTCAATTTCTTAAAATGTTGCAAGGCAATAAAGTAATAATAAAACGAAACGAAGTGTTCGACTTCGAAATGCCCTACTAATTTTACTATATAACAAATGTGTTACATTGGGTGACACATTTTTCAACCGCCATCAAAAATTACCTAATCTATGCGAGATACCACTATAGGGTATGAAAACGCAAATAACATTCGATTCAAAAATAAATTCGAAATACGCTTGGAATGACAAGTTCGTTGTGTGTCGCGCAGTTTGACGAATCGCAAAATTCAAATGCAATAAGTAATAAAATATTATTTACAATTTATTCAATACGTTTAAGCATTTTTACAAAGCATTTAACGGAAACAATATTCAATGTCATTAATACCAATAAAAACTCAAATACTTGAAAAAGAATATACCAAAAATTTGTATACCAAAAAATCAAATAATAAAAAAAAGAGTCTACATATTTGAAAAATGATTTCTAGCTTAGAATGGTCTTACATAATCGAATATTGCTTGTATAAATTCCAACATGACTAAACTTAAATTATTCAATTATGCATTTAATACTTAAATTAATTCGTTTAGTTTAGTCATGAGCATTGATGCCAATTTAACACGCCATGTACCAACGTGCCCAATATTACATACTCCTATGTCTTGTATAGCAACACACCACATTTGACAGTTTTATGTTCATGTGGGCTATGCATTGTGCCTGAACGCTAATTTAACGTATGTGTCGTATGACAACATGCAACATTAGATTTCTAAATGACATCAATGTTATGAGACTGTTTATATTCAAACTAACTTCGTCTAATCACATTTACAATGTAAATTTTACATTAATTATATGAAAACCGATTCAGTTTTGTACAATTTTCAAGCATTTTTACGTATTTTGTTTTTTTTTTCTGTTTTTCGTTGATTAGTTTTTGTTATTGCTTTAAAACTTAACGGTAACTTTACATGCTTTCACATTATTTAAGTAATTTATTAGAAATTAACTTAGCGAACTAAACGGAAACACATACACACACTCGCAGAACAACAACAATTTCTAATACAAAATTGTTTACTCATATATGTATATATTTTTGATTTGCTTATTTTGTTGCTGTTGTTGTTGTGTTCTTTAAAATTTTACTCAAACGATTTGCGTCGCATCCATGCCACTTTGAATTTTAATCTCAGCTCTGATTGTCGGCTGTTTCTCAATGAGACTACTGCGCGCCTCTTTATCCTTGTCGGGGTTTTTCACCAGATGCGTATGTTGTTCGCTCTTTAGATAATGTTGCAGATTCTGATGATGTTGTTGTCGATGTTGCTTTGATTTCTTTTCCCGCTCACGCTGGAAATGCAAACGTATGTAATTGATTGGCGCATCGACACATGTTGCACCAGGACCCTCTGCATCGATGAACACGCCACGCACCAGTATCGAGTTCGAACACTTGATGGCGGCAAGTATGAGAAATGGTATGACATGCGTAATCCAATAACTCATTATTTTGTCATCTGTTGGAATATAAAATGGCATAACCCAAGGAATTGTCATTATTTGTTGTGCTGTTAAGTCGAAAAGCAATTTTGAATTTTACCTGGATAAACATAAACGTCGAGTAGATTCCAAATGCCACGCCATGCGTTCACCGCACCGAAGAAAGTCATAAAGTAATAAATATCGCAGAAGATTAGCTTTATCAGACCCGAAATGCGCTTGCAAATATAGCGCACCAACGGTTGTAGAACAAATGTCACAAATACGGTTAAATAGCCCAAGACCTATGAAGATATATTTGTAAAAAAAAATAAATAAACAAACATAATAAAAAAAAAACCTACCAATGAACCCCACGCTGATTTGGCTTGATCTTTTGGAAAGAGTGTCAGATCCATAATGCCCCACAGACCACGCCAAGCAATAACGACAAGCGTGCCTATGACGAACACCGAGAAAAGTGTGTCCAACACATACAAACCCGGTTGATTAAAGCCCTGTGAGTGGTTTGAAAAAATAAATAAACAGACATGACTCTATTGCCGAACCAATCATGTTGTGTCTGGTAGCGCTTACCGGTATCTTGAACATTGTGTCCACCTCAAAGTAATCGATCTTGTGATCCATGGTGACGGTGTAGGGCGCCGCAGCGAGATTACGCACAGTGCGTGTTGCAATGAGAAACAACAGCGACACCAATGTGACAACGCAAATGATGACCAACGAATCCACGCTGGTCAACCAATCGCAGAGTATCCATGAGCCGCGCCACATGTTCACACAGACCATGCCAAAGATGGCTGTGTAACAGCGCGATATCACATAGTATGTGAGACGACGCTTATCGGGATGTATATGTTCCTTGAAGAAATTTTGCGTTAATGTGAATATGAAATGACCCAAGCCGCCGATAATGAAGGACATCAGTGCAGAGAGCGGCACATTATTGGGAAATAGCAAAACGCCCATCAGTTCCCAGGTACCGCGCCAGTAGGCAATGACACACGGCGCAACAATCACGCACGACAGCACGACATCGAGAATTTCGAGCAACAGATCGTGCAGATTCTTGCGCGGCACATCCGCCGCCTGTTTCTCTGTTTGTGTGGTCTGATGCTGTGCGCCTGCGCCAACGCCAACGGCGGCGCCTGCGCTTTGTGTGATTTGAGCAGTTTTTTGTTTACAAATCAGCATGGGTGATCTGCTTGATTCGCCTGTAAGCATTTTGTTGCTGTTTGTTCTTGTTGCTGTTGGTCTTGTGGTGTATGGCAGCTTTCTCTTCTTCCTTTTCTTCAATTTCTGCTTCCTTATTGTGATTTATAAGTGTGTGTAAGTGGTTTGGTATTCTTGCAATTTAATTATTTGACTCTTCCTCTCTCTCTCTATCTTACACTCCCTTTCCTCTGTCGATCTCGGTTCGTTCTGTCTGACCTTGACACACGCCGGGTAATTATCTTTCAACACACTAGACACTTTAATTATCGTTAATTTGTCCACTTCTAGCCCTCAGCACTGCGGACGTCCCTCTCTCTCGCTCACTCTAGTTGTCTGCCTGTCTGTCTCAATCGCGTTTCCCGTATTTAGTTTTGTTTGCACTCAAAAATTCCGCACAATTTTCCGTGTTTCAACCTTTCTGCTTCGCTTCGGAAACGTTTTTGCAACTTAATTTGCGATTTCCAGATGCTGACATCGTCAACGCCGTCACCGTCGTCGTCGTCGTCCTATACCGACACACTGACAACGGCACGCCTCGCTGCAGTCGCGTCGCTATCCGTTGTTCGGCAAACCGTTGATAATCTACCGTTGATAGTCACTGATAGATAACTGTCGCTCGCGCTCGCTCGCTCGTTTGGTTAATTCGTTCGTTGGCCCACTCCTCGATAGGCGTACAGGCACGTGTTTCCACACAGTATTCTTTGTTTGTCTAACTGTCTCTCTGTCTGGCTATTTGTTGGTGGTCCAAACGTTTCACACTCTTGCTATCGTTCTTTTCGCATAATAATCATCATTGCAGATATTCTAGACATCATAATTCGTTGATTAGTCGTACGCTCGCTCTGTAATAATTTCAAATAATAATATTAATAATGTGACTATTAGATTGTTGAATCATTTTATAATCTTTATCTTTGGATCGTTCGTTAACGAGTTGGTTTATGTTTATATGATTTAGGGGCGCTTCATGTGCACCAACAAAGCTGTCATAATTATAAAAAGCCTAATGTAAATATTGTCTTTTATAAGATGAGACATTTTTATGCATCCTTTGTTTAAAAACAAATGATATATATTATTTAATAATTGTGCTAGACTCAGTTTAGTGCCAGAAGCTTATAATTAATTATGCTTTAATTGAAAATTTTGTTTACCAGATTTGTTATAAAATTCATTTCAACTAGAAAAGGCGAGTGATATCTTTAAAAACTTTATTCATACCACATCAATTTGCTCATGTACTCTTCTCTGATCATGTGATCGTTTGACTGATTGAGTTTTTTTTTCGAACCGCTTTTATGACACAAAATCATGTGATGATTTTCATTTTCATGTCTTCAATCAGGTAATTTTCCAGTGCGTCAAGCATCATGGAAAACATCATAAATCCTTATCAATCAGTGTACATATGTACATGTTTATGGAATGCCTGAGCCATTTGATAAAACATTCGATTGTTTGCCTGTTCGCATTTCTCCCGCCCGTCACTCTCGTGTTTATATGGAGTCAACTCAATTATCTGATGTATGCAAATGCTTTTCGCTTGTCAAATGAGTTATGCGTAATAATAAACACTTGCACATGAAATTGTTAGCGATTATCGAAATCACAGTTTAATTGGGCAATAAATTGTTAATTGATAGTTGATAATAAACTGTGATAGGATATTTATTAATTAGATAAATACAAATCATATAAAGCACAAAACGTCACACACAATTTCAATCGATGTCGTCAAGAAGAAGATAAGTTATATTTGCTTTTTGTTGCTCATGATTTCATAAAAGATGCATTTAGAACAAAAAAAAAATGAAAATTCTACTTCAAATAAAGCTTAGACAATAATTATTTAAGAAAGCAATAAAAATTCAACAAAAAAAAAAATATATATGTATGTATATAGAACCTAGAAAATTATAAAAGTCAATATGAATATGAGTTTGTTTTGCTTGAATTTTTTGTTTGTCAAAGTTCTGTTGATGCATTTAATTATCATGATAAGAAACGCAAGCGCTTTTGGAGCGTAATCAGTGCAATTAACAAGCAAACTGGTTGGCAACGCGGACAATTGTGCAAATGCACTGAAAGCTAAATTCATTTCATTTATGGGTTGAAAATAAAATAACAATCAAAATGGCGTAGGCAAATTGTTCCGTTACATTGCATTTAAGGAGCACCAGATACTTGACTCAAGATGAGTGGCTCAAGTGCGCTACGATGAGCATGATTCTTTGCTAATTTAATACGCTGATTGGAGTACAATGCGCCAAAGCCCAAACAAAGATGCAATCACAGTTGTTCAGAAATTCTTAGTTGGCCATTTTTTTTTTTTTTTTTGACATTGAGCTGAATAGCTTTTGAAAAAAAAAAAAATCAAAATCAAATAACTTTAATTACTATCCAAGTAACATAATTGCAAGAATGGGTTAAGTGAAGAGCAAAAACACAAGAAACAACAAAAGAAAGCCGCCGACACAACAGGTGTCAAAATGTCTAGTGATGAAATTTGTTTGATACATTCGTGCCTTAGAGCCGATCGATCATGTAGCTTATGCGTGAAATTGATGCTAAATTTGGCACTTTTGTTAATATTGTCTTGCCTTTTGTATGTGTTAACACGGGCGTAAAGTGCGAATCATTGTTTGGCCGGTGTACAACACCTGACGTTGTATTCAATTTACTTGCTCATTATTGCTACTATCAATATTTGTTTAATTATGTGCTACTTTAACTAGTTTTAAATATAAATAAAAACATCTCTTTTTTCTTGGCCCATCTTACGATTCGCCACATTGTGCTAATGTATTCAAAACGCTTTAGTTTTTGATTTTCATTTCGCAAATTCGTACTCGTGCATAACATAATAGAGACAAAAAATAGTACAAAAAAAAAAAAAAAATAATAATATTTGATAAATAAAATTAAACGAGGAAAAGTCCTGCTGTGCTTTGGCTGGCTCTGCTCTGAGTGTTTTCGAAATTTATTTTGGAGGTTGTGGCACGGCAGTTGGTCTATTTAGCAATTCATTGAAAACGATCAGAGAAGAGAAGCAAGTACATTTTACAATTTAACTGCGCTTTGACCTAATTCAAAGTGCAAGGTTTGCGAAAACGCTTCATAGTTACTATTTTCAATAAACTACTCTTCTTCTTTAGATTTGTTCCAAAACGACTTTTACTTTTTTTTTTTGTATTTTCATTGAGTGTCGGCGGCTTTGCTCATAAGCCAAAAAACATACATACATATGTATGTGTTGTCAATCATAAACATCCTGCATAAATTAAGTCTAATAATCATGGTCAATGCAATTAAAAATTTCCACTTTTTCAGATTTTTGCTCATTTTTTCACCTTTTTTAATTTTTTTTTTTTCAATCGTTCCTTTTTTTTTTTGCAAATGCTAATTCAGTAAATCTG
Source organism: Phortica okadai (assembly GCA_034638295.1). Classification (NCBI taxonomy): domain Eukaryota; kingdom Metazoa; phylum Arthropoda; class Insecta; order Diptera; family Drosophilidae; genus Phortica; species Phortica okadai. The sequence continues at coordinate 6,785,126 of CM067850.1, forward strand.
TTTAGTATTTGTTGTTGAATGTTTGCAGGCAAGCACATGTAGAAGAAGAAGAAAAAAAAAACACGGTTGTAATTAAAAAAACATGGCGGTTGCGTTGACAGCAACATCAGCGGCGCCGTTTGACTGTGTTAAAGAGCAATGAAAAAAATCCCTTGCAAATTACAACAGAAAAAAGTTTAGGTAATTTTTTGGTTTTTTTTTTAAATTTTTTAGTGCACTTTAACCTTGTTATTACATTTGGATATAAACGATTTGTGTGTTATTTCGTTGCTTAGATTTAGATTGTTTCCGAGCGCTCAACTACAAATTATATTTATTTTGGTGCGTCTCAGCGTCTGTTTGCGTCAATTATGCTGATCTTAAAGAACAGTTTTTGATATTATTTGATGTTTCTATTTTTTTTTTTTTGCGAGTTGAGCGACCCAAGTGTGTAGATTATCACTAAAATAAGATAAATGAAATGATAATGTCACAAGACAAGTTCAATGTGTGAGTTTGTCGGATCACCGCTCGGGTCGATTTTGTTTGAGTTGCTCATTTTGCTGTTTGCTTCTTCTTCTTCTAGATCTTTTACTACTTTGACTTTTTTCAATTGCCACTTGAGAAAGTCTAAGATGCTCATTTTTGAAATATGTACTTAGAAGTCTGTCTGTCGGTGTGTCTTTCTGTCCCTCTACTATCACTTTTACTTTAAATTGGCTATTGCTATAAATATCATTTACAAGGTGAATTGTTCGCATGTTTTGTTCTTGTAATAAGTTCAATATAAGCAAACAAAATGTCTTTATTGTAGTTATTTGTGACTTACAGACTTAAAGTTGAGAATTTTATTGTATTTTTGACGGATATAATTTCTAAATTTATTTTACTATAATAACTTTGATCAAGATTGACAATTTATAATGTGTTTATAAATACAATTTAAACTTGGCGAAGGATTGGGACAAGTAAAGATCTCTAAACACATGCAGCGTTCTTATAAAAACCAACAGCTTTTTCCGTATTTAAAATTTGTAGTTTATAAACCTTTGCATTTTTAAAAAATGAAGTACTTTTTAATTAAAAAATAATGTATTATACCTTTTGGCGTTTTTAAATGTTCTTAATACACATGTCTTTATCAGAAACATCATAATTTAATACAAAATCTTGCTTTTTCAGACATAAGGCAATAAACGATACGACACACAAAGAAATGATTAAAATTAACGATTAATTAGACGCGAATTGATAAACTTTATCACAAACAACAACAAAAATAACAACAATCCAACAATATTACCAAAACAACAATAATAATAATAAGCGACGCTGTAAATGTGAAATTTAAGCATATGTTGTTGTTTTTTCTTAGTTCATTTTTTATATTCACATAAACAATTTTTCCACAAGATTAGTGAGAATTTCTAATGTCTTAGCAACAAAGTCAATGAACGAATAATTAAATTTAAAAAAAAATTGTGCTAACACGCACACACACACACACACAGTTACTAGTTAAAACTTATTTTAAAATGTTATATTAATTAATTAAAATGCTTAGCTTAAAAATGGCATCATTACGCACACACTCACGCACACACACACACATAAAGACAAACAAAAGCATAAAAGAAAACTGAACGCACTTTTTATAACAGAAAACAGTGATGAACAACTCAACAGGATTATTGACAGCAAAACGCAAAGGATAATTGTATCTCACAGCTCATTTGTCGTTTTCGCGTTTTTCCGGAACAAAATTGAAAACTTTTCTTTTTCAATTTCTTTTTATTTTAATCTTTTTTATTATTAACTCGAAATGTTTCGTTATTTTTTTTTCAATATTGTCGTAATAATGTTTTTTTAGGTTCGTAAAAAATTAATTACGATTCGAATAATGATTGTAACGGATTGAAAATGAAAAACGCGCACGGCAGTTGATCGAACGAGTTTGTCGAGCAAAACACACATAAACTATGAATGAGCATTTGAACGTTTTTGAAGAATTATATATTAGTCCGCTGGAGCGGCGTAAAAGAACACACATACATACACACGCGCGCACGCGATCACACACGCATACACGAACAAGCACAAAAACACGACGCAAAGTCGTTTCTGCTGCTGTTGTTGTTGTGTATATTGTTGTTGTTGATTACTTGCGGTAACTGTTGTTGACATTCGTTCGTTCGTTCATTCGTTCGTTTGCACATTCGTGTATGAGTCGGCAGGTGCGTTTCGTTCGTGTACTTGTACTCGCGTATGTATATGTGGGTGAATAAGGTTAGTTCCGACTTCGGCTTTGATCTGATTTTTTTTTCGCGCGTTCGCTCGTTGCCGTTGATGATGCAGAGACTGTGTCTGAATCTCAAATAAGCTGCTGTAAAGCTGAGCTGAACTAAAGCTGTACTGAGCTGAGCGTCGACCTGTCACACTCTAGCATTATTATCACTGTGAGAGATTATCATTTTTGATTATAATTTTTTTTTTATCATTTCGGATAAAGCGTGTCAATGGTATTTTTGTTTTGAGCGCTCACACATACTGGCAGACACACACACATACGCTGACACTTGTTGTTGTTGTGATGTGCAAAATTGACTGCTCACTGTGCTCATTTGTTGTATATTTTCTAATGTTGTTGTTGCTTTTGCTCTAGTAATATTTTGTTGAGGGAGGCTTGGAACTCACGTTATTTTATTTCTTTTTTTTTACATTTTTCCTTTCCTCATCATCATCATCATTATCATTTGACGCACTTTTCAAAGCTTTACTGCTTTTTTTCTGTCAAATTCGTTTTGCACTAACTTTTCTTACATTTTGTTCTCATAAAAAATTCATTTTTATTTAGCAAAATAGTTTAGCAAATTTTGTTTGTAACATTTTTCAAAGATTTTCCAGGTAATTATCACTCCAATCTATCACTGCTTATTTGGTTGTATGAGTGTCATTTAGCGTACCGATCCGATCTCCAATCCGATCTACTAAACTAGTGAGTGTCAACTGTCATTTCTCGTCTCGTTTATAAAAATCAGGTGAAAGCTTCAAATGCAACTCTGTTGTTCTTTTTTTTCCGCCTTATTCGCACTTGTGCTTAATTTAACACTTGTGATACATTCTGTGCCAGGGCTGACGTATTGCGGGGATTAGATATCAGCAAAGATTAGAAAATTATTTCATATTTTTGTATTTTTTCTCGAAAATTCTTAAATAAATAATATGCAAATATTTTAATTAAAATATATACATATAATGTCAAAAAATCGAAGATCCATCGAAGAAAATGCTTTTGTTTCTATCTCGTCAAAGACTTTATCTGAACCCCGTATTTTGTGTTTTATTGTTGCCGAAAAAAAATTTATCTTATAAACGACATCTAATTACTTTTTAAACTGTTTTCTTTCTGTCCACAAAGACAACTTTTATCTTATCTGTGTGATTGGGTGTGTGTCTGCACCGTCTCGCAGATTTAAAAATATTTATTGGAAAATTACAATAATAATTTATTTTCGTTTTATTTTTATTTACGACACAATTGTAGATATTTCGATACGTCACGTATTATTCACCGACAGTCGAAATGCATATTATTATCTGATTTAAATCTAATCAACAACAACAACAATGGCAATTGATTGAATTCGATTCATTTGAGTTTCCCAAGCCAATTTATTTGATTTGTTTATTATTTTTTCATAATTATTGTTTATAATTTCAATTAAATTTTAATACAAAAATTTCACCCAAAACAAATGCAAATCAATTGTAATTAACAAATTTATGCATTTCTGTAAATTAGCACACAGTGAGGCATTGTGAGAGTACATTTCGCATAGATTGTTTATTCGATTGTGTTTTCGATAGATGTTTATTAAATATTCAATTGACTTATTTAAATCATTTGTCTTTCTCATTATTAACACAATAAAAAACAATTCACATTTGGAAAATACAGTACTGCAAATAAAAAAAATATAAGACTAAGAGCAATGAACGTAATCTAGTATTACCAGGGTCCAAAGTAACTTTGATTCTGAGTGTAAAAATCTCATAACATTACAAAAGATGACAAAAGGAAAACAACGTTAGCTTCTTGTAGTGAGTCGCTAATATGAAGCGGTGAGCACCAAAAATTAATTCCGAAATTAATTATTGCAAAATTAATATTCTGCTCTGATGGCATCTGCAATACTGACCTGGTCCAATGATATTTTTTTGTTTTTTTTTTCTATTTTCAATGCGAAACTTGATTTCATTTGAATTTGACACGGATTTTAAACTTTAATTATGCGCGACAATTTGTTGTATTTTTAATTATTAATTGCCTACTAATTAATACATTAAAACAAAGTTTCTGCAACGTCATTCTTATTATTCCATTTTATTCGATTCGATTATTTATTTATGTAATTTCGACTCTTCCAAAAAGTTTTAACTCAAATCAAATCAGAACTACAATTTTTGTATTTCATTATATTATTTTCGACGTAAACAGGAACAAAAATATTCGAACTAAAAAGACATTTACATATAACCAATAATAATGCATAACTAATGAGCGAAATTAATGCGATCATGTTTTTCTGACATTTTGCAAAGAAGAAAACGGTTTTAATCGCGTGTTAAATATAATTTTTTAATCAATTTTTGAAAAATATTTTATTAAATTGTTTTTGTTCTTCTTATCAGTAGCTATTGAAAGTGTTGGCGCTTAAGTCTCTCACCATCTGTCTCTTTCTCTCTTTCACACACGCTCTTGGTCACTCACACAAATCAATCGATTGATGGTTATTGGTTCTGTGATTTTCCGTTGTTGTTGTTTTAACTAAACTAGTTGAGTTTTACAAAGAAACAAAGACAAAAACGAGACAAACGTATAAAAATCTCTAATTTGCTTATCAATAAATTATTTCCCGCCACCAAGTTCTTGTTAGCTGAACAATCAAGTTTGAATTTGAATTTATTTATTCCATCAAAAGCTTAAACATTCTTCGACTCAGAGTTTGAGATTAAAATGTGCTGTGAATGCGACACGTTTTGATTCAATACATTTTTTTTTTAAATGTTGCTGATAAGCAAATGAATTTTAATCATCTATTGGATTTAATCAAATTTGCTAAATGAGTCAAAGGTAAATGACATAGTATTATTGTAAAGACAATTAAAAAAATATTGTTATCAGCAGATACATAATAAATGAGAATTTTAATGTTTCAATAATAGATCATGGCAGCATTCTTATATTAATCGAAAATTAATTTTTTAACGTGTAAGGTAGAGCTATAAATAAAGGCTAGAAAATTTCAGCGTTCTTTTATTTCGAATCCGTTAGATTTTAAGAAAAACATGTGGTCAACAATTTTTTTAAACAAATTTAACAATTTAATGAAGTTTTAGAAATATTTCGGTCGTTAATTGAATTTGAATTGGCGTAAAATGACACCGCTACGTCGAAAAGGCAAATTGACGCAGCTGCTTCAAAAAACGGGAAGACAAGGTCGAGGGCCAAATGACAAAGTCGTGAAAGTACTGGCTAGATCAATGTCGCTTGGAGTTGCACGGGCACTTGGGCTAGTTCAAAATGGGTGACTCCCTCAAGAGAAAATAAATCGAGTTGGCAGCCATTAGCGGAAACCTAAAATTCAACGAGCTGATTGATACACAACGTGAGCACATAAACGGAAGCAAAAAATAATAGTCATGTGTAAGACAGAAATTTGAAGACGTTGAACACGCATTTCAACCAAAAGTTGTAAATCTCATGTTACGTAGGTTGTAACGTAGGTATGAAGCAGACTAGCACTTAATGAAAAGAGTCTGCAGGTTTTTTAACTTCTTCCATTTTATTAATTTTGAATTGATTCATGCCGATTATAATTTGCAGTAAACATAAGCCAGGCCAAGATTGATAGAACACACTAATGTTTCTACCAGGGTCACGCCTACTTGAGACAAAGATTTATTGTACAAGCCCAAAATTTAAATTGTTTAAACGAAAACCGTTAAAATAAACAAAACTGTTTCATATTTTTACACAACATTTCATAATTAATCTTTTTTGTTTCGTTATAACATCAGACTTATAAACTATATATCGTAAATTCTTGTTTTTCTTTTTGATTCTACAGCGTTTTTATGTTTTAGAAAATAATAAAGTGAAAATAAAACAAAAAAAAAAAAAAAAATTTGCAAATAATTGTTTTCATTACTTTTAATAAACTATATTTCATTTATAAAAAATGTTTACATTTTTAAATTATATTTCATGAACTTGTGTTTTTTCTTTTATTTTGTTTTAGTTTAAACTAAACTAAATAAGCGTTGCATGAAAAAAGTTGAACTTAAAACTAGTTAAACATAATTAAAAATTAATCACAATCTGACAATTATAATAGATAAATTTTTGGTAACTGGGACAAAAAAGAGGATGCTTGCTTGCAACGCAATTAGAAATTCTTTCTTTCTTAGTATTATTTTTTTTTTTTTTTTTTTTTTGGACACAACACAACGTCGATAAAAGTATTTTGAAAAATGCAACGTGCCAAGAAGCAGAAGGAATGTAATTTACTAAACTAGCGACAAAGGACAAACTGACCGGAATCGCATGCATTGTGCACTAAAAATTGGACCTATGCGTGCACAAGGCATGCAAGACATCAGTTAGCCGTTTTATAATGTTAACATTTACAAAGTGCTTAATAAACGTGCATTAACAAATACAATGCATGTGCGCGTGTGTGTATAAGTAGTTGTGTGTTCTTGTTGACATTTACAGCAATATTATGTTATTTTCATTTGTTTTTGTTTTGTTTCGTTAATTTTATAGAAATATATCCTCTTCACTAATTTTCATATCATTTCATCCATCGATTAAGAAAGTCAACATTTCTTCTAACTAAATATATAGAATGGACAGTTTCCTGCTGTGCGTTATGCATAATGTTCGAGATTTGGAGTATTGATGAGGACTTTGTTGAGTGCTGCTGCTACTGCGTCGCTTACTTGAAGAGTCGTTTCAGTATAGACTCAATTGTGTTTAGTGATTGCTCCTCTATCAGGAATGTGCGATGATTACCTTCGACTGTGTGCACTTCGACCTTCTTTGTGCAAACCTGAAATTAAATTAATAGTTGTTGTTAAGTAAAGAGTTAACAAAAGAGCGCATATGTCTGCATGCATACCTCATTTAGGCGATAATCTTCTTCGAGTTTGGCGGAATTGTCTGTTGGCTTGACGAGCGTCACATTCGATTGCAGTTTCAATGTCGGTTTGTACTTGTCGGCGAGCACCAATTTGTGATAGAAAGCATTTGCTGCTTTGACGATCTATAAGAAAAACAAAACCATTTAAAAATCGCCCATTAATAAAGCATTCGTTGTTTTTACGTACCACATCTGTTGGCTGATTAATTTCGGCATTGATGATCTCAGCGAAGCGCTCCAATTTCTCTTGCCATGTCGGTATGACAAGCAATAGACGCACCAACTGTAAATATTTAAAGCATGTTAGTTAAGACTTGTGTTAACCCACAGTCACTTTTAGTGTATAACTTACGCCTTTGTAGTCAATGTTGGTCAACACCATGCCGAAGTAGGCCAGACCGTAGGCCTGATTGGAGTTCTCATCGTCGTCCGTGTAGCGCTGCTTGAAGCTCTTTGTATACCAGTTGACATAGGTCGGCGCACCGTCCAACATGACGATATTTGTGACTTCCTTGTTCTTTTCGAGGATGCCAGCCATCACATAAGTGATCAGGCAGCCGAATGAGTAGCCGGCTAGATTGTAAGGACCCTTTGGTTGTACTTTACGTACTTGAGCCAAAAAGAAGTTGGCAAACGCTTCGACGGAGTCGAGTGGCACATCTTCGGTGAATTGCAGACCATAAGCGGGGCAATCCAAACGTTCGGCCAATGGTTCCAGTGCGGTGGCAAAGCCTTCGATGGGCGAAATGAAGAAAATGGGACTCTTTTTGCTGTCTGGTTTCGCTTTGGTCTTCAGGGCGACAACGGCCTTGGTTGGCATCAATTCCTTGTAGAACACAACTTGCGTGCCATCGCCAAGTGGACTGGGTGTGCGTGATGATGGCTCTGATTTGGCTGCTTGCTCAGCAGCGGGTTTAGCCTCAGCACCGCCATCCATTTGTTTCAAAGCACCGAAGTTCAACTGACGAATTTCTGCCGCGGACATGACAATGTCAAAGTTGCGTTCAAGAGTTTGCTTGATTTCGGCGCTCATCAGCGAGTCCATGCCGAGATCAGCGAGTGTAGCGTTGTCTTGAATGTTCTTTGTATCACGCAGACCGAGAATGTTGGAAATGGTGGCAATTAGACTGACACCGGCTGACTGATCGGATTTGCGTTTCTCAGCGACGACCATTGAGGCGAGCACTGGATGTGGTTGTTGGAGGAACAGGTCGATTGTCTGCAGGCAAGAGGGCATACGTTGTGGCAAAGTACCTCCGATGACGGTATCGTTGTCACCGAGATTCTCCAGCACCAAACCAGTGTCACCAATGGCACCCCACTGAATGGATGTACCAGGGAAACCGCTAGCTTGACGTTGCTCGCAAATACGCTCCATGGCTGAGTTAGCCAAACCGTAATTGGTCTGACCAATGTTACCACGACCGCAAGACACACTGGAGAAGCAGATGAAGTAATCCAATTCCGTGCAAATGGTACGCGAATATTGATCCAAGTATTTGGTGGCTGTGACCTTTGGATCGGCAACAGTTTTGAAGTCTTTTGCGGTTTGATCTTCGATCAGTGCATCTCTGAGCACAGCAGCCAAATTAAAGATGCCACCAACAAGCGCAAGTTTGTTGCTGTTCTCAAGCAGCTTCTTAGCGCCCTCAGCAGTTGTTGCATCGTTGGTGTCAATGACCACCTTTACGCCGCGTTCCTGCCAGCGACGGATCATCAACGCTTGGTAGCCGGTCTTAATGCCCGAACGTGAGGTGAGCACAATGAAACGTGCACCACGGTTGACCAACCAGTTGGTTAACTCCAGACCGAAACCGCCAAGACCGCCGACGAGAATGTAACTCTTCTCTGGGTGCATGTACGTACGTGGTATGGCATTGATGAGACGTGGTTTGGGTAAGAGCGTCTTGCGACCATCTTCCTCGTCGCGCACCTTGATGACAACCTTGCCAATGTGCTTGCCCGAAGCCATGAAACGGAAGGCTTGCTCAACTTGTTGATCGTTGAACACTGACGTTGGCAGCGGCACAACGGCACCGCTCTTAATGCCCTCAGCAACAAGGCGGACAACACGCTCCTGCATCTCTTCCTCGCCTTCCATAACACTGTCCAATAGAATACCATGGAATGAGGTGTTCTTCAAGAACACGGACATACCCAATGGGCTGTTGTTGCTCAAATCGAATTTGCCGATTTCCAGGAAGCGACCGTTCAAGCCCAGACAACGCACCGAAGCTTGGAGTTTTTCTTCGGAAAGTGAATTGAGAACAAGATCAACACCACGACCTTGAGTCTCACGCATAACCAACTGCTCGAATGAGGTATCACGCGAGTTGCCAATGTGCTTGTCTTGCAATTTTGGGAAACGTTGTTTTAAGAATTCACGCTTTTCCTTGCTGCCTACTGTTGTGAAGACAGTCAAGCCATGGCTAAGTGCCACAGAGATGGCAGCCTGACCAACACCACCGGAACCGGCATGGATGAGTATTTTCTCGCCCTTCTTCATCTGACCGCGCACAAGCAAAGCATAGTAAACGGTAGCGTAGACACATGGAATCGTAGAGGCTTGCTCCATGGTCCAGTTGGCGGGAATTTCCCACATCATGCGTTTGCTGGCTAAGCAAGTGGTCGCCAGCGACTTAGCAGTCACCATAGCCATAACACGGCGGCCAGCGGAGTCGCGACCAGCGAATTCCAAACCGAGCACACAATCCTGTTGTGCCAGATCACCAGGCAAAGCATCGGCAGCCAGTTTGCCGGACGACAACATAACATCACGGAAGTTGACTGGTGCATAGTAGACCGTGCATGGTTCGAGTTCATCTTTAGCAACGATTTCGGACTTGGCCGCTTCGATCCACTTAAGTGATGCCAAATCACCTAAAGAAGAAATATTATGTTCATTAGTTTATTTAATACAAAAGTTTTCATTGTTAAAAATACAAACCTTTCACGAGCGCATTAACATAGGCGTGTTCCACTTGGAGAGTTGCAGTTTCCTTTTCCAATTTCAAGTGTCTGAATGTGCCCCAGGCGCCATTCTTCAGAACATTGGAAATCAAATCCTTCTCGAGTTGTTTGCGATAGAATTGTGAAGTCAGTGAGAACTTCTCAGCCTTGGCGTCTTGCACGAATACCAAGCGAGCCAATTTGCCGCCATTCTCGTTCTTAATGCAAGTCATTAGACCAACAGCGCCGAAAAGTTCCTCGCCTTGGACGACAATGTATACATATTGTTCGCTTTCGCTGGCCTTGGCAAGCGCTGCCTTCAAGCCATCGACCCAATCGAAATTCTTCTCGGTGATGTTGAGAACGATCGATTTACGTGTTGAAGGATTAACTACACGCCGGGCAAGAACCAAGACACGTGTACCGCCCAAGACTTGCTCTTGTAAGCTAACGAATTCATGTTGCTCCAACAGCTTGCGACCTGTGCTGTTAAAGCTGTTGACATTCTCCTCAAAGATGAGGAAGCCTGTGTCCTTGATGGTGGCAATGCTGTTCTCCAAGACCTTAGTATCAGGACGCGAAAGCACATCAAGACCGAAGACGAAGTGACAGTTCTGCTCAACCGCTTCCTTGACAATATCCTTTGAGATGACACGTACACCGGAGTCACCCAAAGCGCTGGCAATGCTCTCTTCATTATTGTTTGAAGTAGCAACGGCAACGTCACCGGTCAAGATGGGTTCACCTTCGATGAAACCGAGCAAGCTGTTGGCCACAAGCACATCTGGATTGCGTCCGTTTGCGAGCTCAACACCCTTTAGCTTAACGGCACCACTGGAGTTTTCAATGATCAGTTGCACAACAACGTCCAAAGCATGGAGACGTGCACGTTCCAAGTTTTCATTCAATTCGGTGGTATTGACGTTGGGTACGAACGTGTAACGCTCGAGTGTCGGTGGGTTTTGTGTACCCGGGCGTCTTTGGGCAAGTGAAGCCTTCAAACCACGCAATTCAACGCCGCCGCTCTTGATGACATTGATATCATCGTACCAGTACACTGGCAGACCAACTTCTGTGAGCTTTTCCTTGGGGAGACTGTTGACAATTTCCAACTGTTTGTTGGGATTGATGACAGCCTTTTCGATACGCGTGGGCAGGTACAATTCACGCAGATTCTTGCTGAGAATGCTGAACTGCAACATGGTGTCCATGAAGCTAACCCAGTTATCGACCCATTGCAGATGACCGGCAGAGGCATTTGAGTCCGAGGTGACAATACCGCGGAAAATGCCGCCATAGTCATAACCGCGCAGACGCAACTCTTTATAAGCATCATTGGTGGCCAATTGCTTAGTAGCAGTGTTACCGGTGAGTGGCTCTAAAGGCAGCTCCTCGTTGTCAATGTTCTCGGGTATGCTGATTTTGCCAGAAACAGCCAAGCTGCCGCCCTCGCAGATCTCAAAGTTGCCAGTACCGTCGAAGAAGTTGATGCCGAACTTGACAACCGCATTCTTGTTCAGAATGGTGGCACGATGGAATACAATGTTCTCCATGACAACAGGTGTTTTGTGGAACTCACCACCTTGCATTTTGGCGTAGGTCATCCAGGCTAAAGTCATATAGCCAGTGGCTGGGAACAGGATACGACCATCGATAGTATGGCCTATTAGGTAAGCGTCTTCCTCTTTAGACAAATCGATTTCAATGACAGTTTCACCAGAAGATGTCTCATTGCCGAATTTGGCAACCAGCCATTTCTGTGCGTGATCCCACTCAATCTTAGAGTTCAACATAGGTGTACCACGTCCAACTGGATAGCTGACGGGACGTACCAAATTCAAAACCTGTGGCTGAGCACCAGCGGCATAGAGTTTACCCACATTGCTGAGGAAGAATTCCACGTTGTTTTCGTGGCCGCGCTTCACCAGACTGAGATTGGTGGCATCAGGACCCAGGGCGCGCTTCAAAATAGCCTGGAGCAGACCATGTGGTGCGATTTCAATTGAAATGGCGTTCTTTGGAATGTGTTGCAGAGCTTCGTGGAACAGCACAGGCGATAGCAAATTGTTGACGTGGTAACTGGCCGACGATTGCTTGGCAATGGGTGTGCCCCAAGCAGACTCTGGAATGCTTGTACTCAACCAACGGGCTGTACGGGTCTTGGCATTGGGAATGATTTTCTCCAAGCTCTTGCGCAATTTTGGTCCAGCATCGGCGATGTATTTGCTGTGGAAAGCGTAGCCGCTCGAGTTAACCGCTTTGGCGAAGACACCTTCAGCGTTGAGCTTGGCAACGAGTGCTTCAATCGAATCTTCAGGTCCTGAGATTGTGCAGTTATCAACACTGTTGTGGCACACTGGGAAACAATCGCTGGGCACACGCTTGTGAGCCTCCTCCCAGGATAAACCGACAGCGGCCATCTTACCCTTTGCCAACTGGGTATCCAAAATACTCTTACCGCGCCAGTAAGCGGCCAAAACTGTCTGCTCCGGTGTGAAGCAACCATCAGCATAAGCACATCCCAATTCACCAACCGAATGGCCAACAATGCCATCGGGCTGAATGTTCAGGGAAGCCAACAAATCTGTGAGTGCAACTTGCATGGCGGCAATCGAGATGAATGAGTTCAAAATGTTCTCGAAGCTCTTGTCGGTGGAACGAGTTAGCACATCAATAAGGTCAACACCTTCTGGACGCAAGACATCAGCACAACGTTGAATAGTTGCTTTGAAAACATCCAACTGCATCAGATCCTTAGCCATGCTAGCCCACTGGCTACCCATGCCAGAGTAAATGTACCAAATCGGACGCTTTTCATCGGTGGCCTCAATGACCTCGCGTTGCACGGAGCCCTTGCTGCTAAGGACATTGTAGCCACGGTAGTAGTGCAATGGAATTGCCTTCGAGTGAATGTCATTGATCAGCTGCAGATACTCATCATCGTTGGCATGTTCGGTTGCCGCTTCCAACAAAGTTTGTACGGCTTCGAATGTACGGCCCGAAGCGACAACTACCTTAGTTGGGCCATCGCGTTGTGCGATTGCCTTTGGTTTGGGGTTTGATTTCAAGATGACGTGAGCATTGGCGCCACCAAAACCGAATGAGTTGAGACCGATAATGCCACCGTTCCAGGGCGTATGTTTATCAACCACCTTCAGGCGGCCATCGACAATACCTTGTAGGTCGGGGTTAGCTTTCTTGAAGTGCAAATTGGCGGGAATGATACCTTCCTCCATGGCAATCAAGATTTTGGCAACCGAGCAAACACCGGATGCGGGTTCAGAATGACCCATATTCGATTTAACCGAACCAATCAACAATGGCGTCTTACGATCCTTGCAGAAGAAATCGGTTATTGAGTTGACTTCCTGTGGATCACCGACCTTGGTACCGGTGCCGTGAGCTTCAACATATTGAACTTCGTTGGGATTTAAACCGATCTCCTCATAGGTTTCACGAATCAAACGATTTTGCATACGACCATCTGGATAGGTAATACCCTGTTCCTTGAAACCGTCGGTATTGGTGCGCACATTAAGAATCGTAGCGTATACACGTTTGGCGACTGAAGCGCGTTGCAACAGCAATACGACACAACCATCCGAACGCACATAACCATTGCCAGACTCATCAAAAGCCTTGCAACTACCATCAGGCGACAACATGTTAAGTCGCTTGAATTGCAGCGACATAGTTGGCTTCTGAATAAGACCAGCACCAGCAACGATAGCCGAGTCACACTTGCCGTCACGCATGTCGGAGAACGCCTGCTCGAGGGCATACAATGAACTGGAGCAAGCCGTGTCCACAGAGTAACTGGGACCCTTGAAATCAAAGGTATACGAGATGCGATTGGCAAACATAGCACGTGCACAACCAGTCAAGCCATAGCCGTTAACACGATCTGGATCGATAGTCCAATGTTGTTCCGTCTCCGAATTGGAAACACCCATGTAGACACCGGTGCGTGAGCCACGCATATCGACGGGATTAAGACCAGCATCAATAAGAGCTTCATGAGTCAACTCAAGCAACATACGCATCAATGGATCCATGCATTCAGCTTGCTTTTGATGTACGCCAAAGAATTGCTGATCAAAACTTTCCAAATCGGTTTCCTTGATCTTACCCATTCTTTCGGGCAGGCCATACAGACCTAAAATCGATAAAAATAAAAATTACTGATTGTTCCACACGCAATCCGGTGCATTTGTACTTACCACGTGCCCAACGACGGGGATCATCGTTTACCATGTCAACGCCATCGAAGAGATTACGCTTGAATTCATCAATCGAAGAACTTTCGGGTAGCTTGCCAGAGAAACCAGTGATAGCGATATCATCGTTTAAGTGTCCATTTTGGTCCGATTGGGCACTACGCGAATTATCGGTGATTACTGATTCAACAGAACGGGCTGGCATATTGTTAGTATTAGCTACTACTATCTGATTCTGATCCGGAACGTGGTTGGAATTTTGTTGCTGTTTGTTACGACGTTTTCGGCGGCGATTTTTGGCGCGTGCACTTTTACTATTATTTGCGGTATGATTGCCGTTGTCGGTATGATGGTTGTTGTTATGGTTTTGGTTGGATGCAACAGTTTGTTGTTGTATTTTATCCACGCCTTTCAACAGTTTCGAACTGCAATAAAAAACAAAAATAAAAAGAAAACATACGATTAAACAACAAAACTTTACAATAACGGTAAACAAGTTTGCAACAAACAAATTGGTCACCCCAAATAAAAACATAGCTTTTCCTATGACCGGCATGTTGAATAAGCTTGCGCATTAACTCTCATTGCTGCAACTTTATGCTTTTCACTCTTTTATGTCTTTTATAGTATACTCTCTCTCCTCACTACCAACACTCACAACTCAAGCATGTCTTGTTGTACCACAACAAAATCACCTGATTTCTGGGCTGGAGTTTTTGTTGTATAGTATATGTATGTTTGGGTAGGTTCAAGCTTGAGCGGATGGCCTGATGTTTGAGTGAGAGGGTGCTGACCTTTGTCAAGTGCACGTGTACTACAGCAGTTGTTACACTCGTACACATACACTTTGGAGCAAAATAATTTTGGCCGTTTTGTTATGTTTCCAACCACTTTTTTCATGTTTCTTTCTCTATTACTTCTTTCTCTCATGCTTTTTGGCTTAAAAGACGCCGGGCGGTTTTTTTTTCTATGCCAAACAACTTCATCACAGAAAAGGAGAGAGGCAAAACAAAGCAAAAGCGTTTATTCTCATTCGGCAGAAAAATCGTACGATATCTTAAAAGCAGACAGACTGAATCAGACATACATATACTTATATGTATGTATGTATATAATTTCACACGATGCCGCATTTGGAAACACACGAAGCAAGCGTGAATGGCAGGAAAATACTATAATATTTAAAGAAAGCTGCTCAGCTGTCAATCAGCTAAAAGCTAGTTAGTAATATACATAGTAGCGGTAAAACAAATTGTGTTGATTATTTAAAATTATATGGCACACATCGAAAAGGTTAAGTGTGTGTGTAGATAATTTGTAAACTCTAACACCTTATTGACCCAAAGTCCGCTACTGTATTCGTATCACTCATACGGAGAATGTTACTCATGTATCGTATAAATACATAAGTATCTTTTGTTTATAATTTAAGCAAGCGCGCACGCATTTTAAATACAAATGTCGAGTCACCAAACATTTTTCCATCTGCTCTTTTGACGCTTCATAAAAACTTTTTAATCAGCAAAATCGCTTGTTTCCGCACACCAGACCCGCCAACGTCCGATGCCAACATGCATATATTTTTATTGTTTATCAAAAAAATAAAACAGAAATTAAAGAATTTGCACGCCGGCTTTTTGGAAAGCGTTGAATACACCCACACTTACATACATATGTATCTACATACATACAACGTCAGACCGAGAAACACGCGATTGATTAACGGGTACAGCTGGCGTCGCATGGCGCTCTCTCACTCTGTTTGTGGCTAATTTGCTCTCGCATTTCCAACACATACAACGCCTCTTATGTCGTGCGAGCGAGATAAGGTGGCGTGATTTCGTTTTCAAGTAACTTGAAGTTCTTTTTTTCCTCTACTCTGTTAGTGTGTGTGTGTGTGTGTGTGTATGCAATGCTAACATGTGGCAGAGTAACGCTTCTCAACGCAATTTGTTGTTATTTCAGTAACGTAGCAACGAGCAACATATTGAAAAGTGCATAATTTTGTTGCTTTCTTTAATGTTTTTAATAAAGCACAATCTGCTTATAATATTCAACACAACAATGATAACAATAATAGTAGTGATTACTTTTTTTTTTTAGCTGAGCATTTAAAGATGCTCAACAAGTGATAAGCTGACTTAAAAGATTTTCGCATACGTTTGTTGTTTGTTGTTTTTTTTTTCTAAATATGCGCGGAAATTTGCACTTATTGGTTTCAAGTGCAAAAATACACATTTAGTCATACAAATACAATTGAAGTTTGAAGCGTGTGCGTTTCAATCAGCGTAGACATCAGGCGATATTCTTAAAATTGCGTCATTAAACAAATAAGCAAACAAAAAACCGCGTAAAAATATATGTATGTATGTAAGTGTCTGTCTGTATTTGTTTATTTGCGAATATGCAACGATGATTGTACATATTGGCTTAGATTACAATTTTTGTAGAAAAATTGTTCATCGTTACTTCTGTTACTATATTGTTTTAACTATAAACGCTTAACGCGAAAATTTAAGGTTTGTTTTATTTGTGCATTCGTTACTTTTCCTCTTTAATTAAATATTTATCTAATAATTCGAATTTCACATTCGCATTTATTTGATATACACTCTGAAATACACTTTAACGTATTAAGTATCATTAACAACATTTCAATTACCGCAAAATGTTTTGCCTTCTTTGCTTAGCAAAATTTAATGAAATGCAAAAAAAAAAAAAAAAAAAATTTGCATATGCATTCGACAGATTGATCATTAATTATGTGCTTGCTGCGTTCGCACCTAATAAATTAGCGGTATTGCATAATACCGAAGAGACCTCCATCAAGTTCAATGTCAATTAATTGCATTTTCTGATTATCAAATGCGAATAACAAAAACAAACATATTGGCGCTTTTGATAACAAATTAACGACTGCGACAGCGACGTTGTCGTTGACGTCGACACACGACAAATGTCAAAGCCAATAAGAACGAATGTACGTACGAGCGATTGTCACCTTATTAAAATGTCTGTCTGTCTGTCTGTTTGTCGCACATTTCTAGTGATTAGCAAAGCGAAATTATTTTGAGGAAGCAATTGAGTAACGTCGACAAAATGTTCTTATCAGTGTTAAAGCTTTCAATGTCATTCAAGACATGTACGGAGGAAGTGCGTTTGCATAATTCTATTTTCCTTTAATTAATTCTTCAACTGATAATGATTTGTAGCATTTTTTTGTTATTTGCTTTATTTGCATGTACAACAAGCGAATACTTAGAAATGCAAATGTTAATTAGTCGTAATTAATTGTTGGAAACCATAGCATTTCCATAAAATTTCGTGCTGTCTATTGGTTTTGATAAATGCAATAACAATTGTTTGTCATCGCATAAGAAACTAACTAAGTAAATGTATGTATGTATGAGTGTGTGTGGCACTTAGTTAATTGTCAATTAGCGTAATCATGCAACTAGCGAACTATTCTAATTATTATACATATCCGTACATGTGTTGAGTCTTGACGCCTTGAGGACACCCTATCGAAATTTGTTTAAGAGATTCTCTTCTAGCAACAAATATTTATTCGAATGAATCTTTAATATTTATACTTTTTAAACGAATTTATATGAAAAATATTTATGTAATTTTTAATAAAAAATATTATTTGAAAAACAACAAAAAAATAACATTATAATTAGGCAAAATTGTTGCTATTTTAGCACGACAATTTTTAAACTCGATTTCTGTAATTTTCTTTACAAAACAACAACAATAAATTTGATTGCACAATAGAACAACTAATTTTAAGTGCACTAAAAATAATTTGCCATATTTTTTCTTCTTCTGCTCAATTCAATTACTTTTAATATGGCTTGACTCGGCTTTCTTTGTTAATAATATTTTGATTGGCATAATTTTATTTTTATTTTTTTTATTCATCAATTCTCGTGTTTTGTATTTTTTTTTTCCCCCCCGTCCTAACTCTGATTACAGAATTCAAATTGAATTTTGCGTTCTCTCATTTTCTGCCGCCGCGTCATATTCTATTTCATTCACTCTTGCACATAATTCCATTGAATACATACCTAATATCAGGCGACTTTTGTATGATGTCCTTTTTGGGCTTTGGTTCGCTCCTAGTTGTTGCTGTATTTGTTGTTATTGGTAGCAGTTGTGTAGTAGTAAAGGGTAGTCGTTGACTTTTTTTTCGCAGTAGGTCCTTCTGCTTTTATTTTTAGCCACGAGCACACTTAACTACGTCTCAGTCGTTTTGGTACAACAAATTTCAATAATTTGTCGTTTATATCCTTTAAAAATGCAAAATACGTTTTTGTTTTAGATAAACGTTCTTTATTTTCTTTTAGTAGAGTTCTTTTATGTTATTAATGATTGTTTTATTTAATTATATTCTTTAACACTGTTTTAATCCAAATGAGTGACAAAAAAACGGTGAATTTTTTTTTCAATATCCTTTCAATGTTTGGCAAAAATTAATAAAATTTTTTGTCGTTGAGTTTTTATTTTCTTTTTTGACACTTTTTTTCGCTTTGCGTAATGCTTATTTTTCTGCTTCACTCACTTTGTAAAATAATTATAGCGGTTATTAGCAAAGAACCGTTGCAATTATGCACTGCTGCAGAATTGAAGGAGAGAACTTCTTGCTACGAATGAATCTGTCAAACAAATGACTGGCGTGCTAGCAGGTGATTTCCATTTATATATGCCGACGCGGCGACGAACTGTCGTCGTGCTTATCGAGAAACGTGTAAGAAGAAGAAGAGGCAGTGGAAAAGCACACGCCGCAAACGAACAATTGCAAAAACAGAGAGCAAAAGCGAAAGCGTGAGCCGGAGCGGGAGAGAGTGTGCGTGCGTGCGCGAGAGCGCAAAGTTTAATTAAGCTTGCGGAGAGCGCGTGCCGCGCAAGAACAAGATGCCAAAATTTAAAAAAATGGTAGCAAATTTTTTGTTGTTTAATTTTAACAGATTACAAAATTTGTTTAAACTTTTGTCATTCGAAACAAAAAGAATAAAAATAAATGTTTTCAATTCGTGCCATTTTTGCGCTGAGTGTAATAAGCGAGTAAAAGAGTGGACCAACTAAATATGCCACCAGTTTCGGTACGATTGGTCCAAAAGTACCAAACGAGCCCTTTGGTGAACAACACGCTCTCACGGACTGACAGACTGACAGACTGAGTATCTGTGTGTGTGTATTTGCTTGCTTGTTTGCATATGTGTGTGAGAGTTTTATGCTTTTTCGATGCTCTAAAGGGGGGTCGGTCAGCCGTCTTACGAATGTGATAAGGCTGAAATTTGAAAAATACCACAGATTTTTCCTGAAATAATAATTCATCAAAAGTTTTTAAAATACAATTTTTGAACTTTTAGGCTTTCCATATTCTCGAATTATACACATGTGAAAAAAGGGTTTGATCCATTACTGACAGGTTTCCGCTGATCTACTTATTAAAAAACCAAAGATCGACTATTAATTTAATCGCTTGATTTTTGGTTACAATCTTTTTGTTTTGGAAAAACTAACTCATTTGGAATATCCATTTCTGAGCAAGGAGCAGTTGACTCTGCAACGGGGAGTGGCTTTTGTAAATTGAATTGATAATCTTGTAATATTTACTAATTAACAAAGTGCAAAAGCGATTACACTTATTTCATTTAAATAATTTATAAAGCAATTTGTGTTTTTGCTTGCTTTTATTTCTTCAGAACATTTTAGTTTATTAATTCTCAATATTCTGATAAGCGACGCCAACACGTTTCCAACGTCGTTTTTGAATTCATGTGTGAATTGTTTTTGCTTTTATTTGACTTTTTCCACGACCGCCGTATTGAGTACGTGTGTTTTGGTAGACATCGGACCACTTTTCACCATATGAACCTGGACAGATCGCAAACCCGATAAGTAACATTGTGCTTGTGATTAGAAATGTTGTTAGTATTTGTGACTTTTTTCTGCTAACGCTGCTGCTGCCTGCTATTGCTCAATAGCATTGTTGTTGTTGCAATACTCACTTGACGCTTTGGCTGTCAATTAATTTCTCAATTACTTTTGTGATAATGAGCATTTTATACTATTTTGATTTGTCGTTGTTTTAATTTGTGCAATAATTCTTATATTTTCAATTTTGCACGCTCTTCTGCGATGTTGTGCATGCAGCTCATGTATATTATATACTTTTTCTTTTTATGTGTTAACATTAAAATGGAATATTTTCCTTATCGCCCGCCGGCTGGCTCGACTCTGGCTGACTAATCAGTTTGTGGGCGCAGTAAGTCATATCAAATCTATTGGCATCAAGTTAGCGGCGTGATCTAAAATCACTTAGATTTGTACTTGAGTGCGTGCTTTGCGATTCTTTTTTTTGTTTTTGTGTTTTGACTATAATGCATGACTACGTGTTCGCATGCCTGATCGGCACGCGCGCCTAATTCCTATCAGAATGTGATTGTGTGAGCGCACGACGCCGTGTCTGACACGAGTTGTGCACAGCAGCAGATTAACGACTGTCTCTGGTCGTGGATTTGCCATTTGGAGTAAAGATGAAATGCGCATTGTGGCATAAATAAACCTTTAGCTTGAACTGACCTGTCTCAATGACAAAACAAAACAAAGTATCACAAATTTATTTGTTTATTTTTATTGACACTATAAATGAATACTTTAACTAACATTGGCTAAGACAAAATTAAATACAAACAATGACATGACATTACTTAAACAAAGACTTTAAAACATTTTCAATTGTCTGCAATGATTGCGGCTCCTTTAGTATTGTGCGATGAGTGCCGGCCACCACTTTTATATCAATCAATTTGCTGCATATCTGTAGAAAAAGATACAAATTGCTGTTAATTTTTGAGGCCCATGGATAAACTGTTGTCTTCATACCTTTCGCAGATCGTAGTCCTCGCACATTATGGCACTGTTCTCCTCGGATTTGATCAGTACGACTTCGCTCTGTAGCTTCTTGGCGCTTGTATAAGTCTCTGAGAGCAACAGTTTCTGTCTGAACATGCAGGCGGCTTTCTTTAACTGAAATATAGTAAATTATAAAATATATTGCATTAACAATATTTCATAGACAACAGCTTACCACGTCCTTGGACTGTTTGGAGCGTGACGCGAGCGTGTCCGCAAATTGTGATAATTTACGCTCCCAGGTTGGCAGCTCTGTCAACTGGCGCAGCATCTGCATTACAGGAACAAATATGTAAATGTTAAGACATCACACCTTTCCTCAGCTTGTCACTTACACTGTGATAGTCAATGTCTGCCAATATGGCACCAAAGTAGGCCAACGTCATGGCTTCATGTTTGTTGACGTCATCGGTTTGTTTCTTCGCTGTCTGAACATAAGAACTGGCTATAGTGGGCGCGCCATCGAGCATCAGCAGTTTCACACGTTCTTTGCTCGCCTCCAGACTCAGGCCAATGGCGTGTGCCAGCAAGCAGCCAAAGGAGTAGCCGACAATGTTGTAGGGTCCTTTGGCTTGCAAACGACGTATGTGTGCCAAATAGAAGTTTGCGCAGGCATCGTTCGACTCTAGTGGCACATTTTCGGTGCACTGCAGACCATAGACGGGACAGTCGAGACGCGCGGCTAACGACTCCAGCGTTGTCGTGAATCCTTCAATTGGCGCCAAAAAGAAAACGGGGCGCTTTTTTGAGTCAGCCGAAGCCTTGGACTTGAGGCGCAGAAGCAATTCTTTAGGCAATACTTCATTGGTGAATAGCACTTGTGTTTTATCAAAAACTGGACTGTTGACTGCTGTTTGCTCCGCTGTGGTTGCGTCACCGTTAACGATTGTCTGGCTTGCTTTCTTGCCATCGGCTTCGCTATCGATCTGCTTGAGCGCCGCAAATGTTAGCTGACGTATTTCTTGCGCCGAGAGCACTAAATCAAAGTGACGCTCTAGCGTTTGTTTGATTTCTGTGCTCATCAGAGAGTCCATACCTAGATCGAAGAGTGTCGTCTTGTCTTGTATGTTTTTGACATCGCGCAGACCCATAATATTCGCAATGGCCGCAATTAGACTTACCTTATTCGATTGATCGCTCTTACGTTTCTCAGCAACGACCATTGATGCCAGCACCGGGTGCGGTTGCTGCAGGAACAAATCGAAGGTTTCCAGACACGAGGTCATGCGCTGTGGCAATGTGCCGCCAATAACGGTATCATTGTTGCCCATATGCTCAATGATGAGACCAGTGTCGCCCACGGCACCCCATTGTATCGCGGTGCCTGGATAGCCATTCAATTGACGTTGCTCGCAAATGCGTTCCATGGCCGAATTGGCCAGGCCATAGTTCGATTGCCCAATATTGCCACGGCCACACGAGAGACTCGAAAAGCATACGAAATAGTCGAGCAGCGAGCATTCTGTGCGTGAGTATTGATCGAGATACTTGGTGGCCTGCACTTTGGGCGCGGTAACGGCTGCAAAGTCTGCTACGGTCTGATCTTCCAGCAGTCCATCACGGAGCACGGCAGCCAAATTGAAGATGCCACCAATGGGGGCCAATTTGTTGCTATTTGATAAGAGCTGCTTACAGCCATTCGCAGTCGTTGCGTCGCTTTTTTCAACAAGTACAATGGCGCCACGCGCTTGCCAGCGACGTATCATCGCCGCTTGATAGCCGGTTTTGACACCGGAGCGTGTGTTGAGCACAATGAATCGTGCGCCACGTGTAACCAACCAGTTAGACAGTTCCAAGCCGAAACCACCCAGCCCGCCAACAAGCACATAGCTTTTATCTGGATGCATATAGGCACGTGGAATGGCGCTTATCAGGCGTGGTTTTGGCAAAATTTTCTTCGTGTCCAACTCCTCTTCACGCACCTTAATGACAACTTTGCCAATATGCTTGCCGGAAGCCATAAATCGGAAAGCCTGTTCCACTTGTTTGTCAGTGTAAACTGTTGTGGGCAGCGGTACAACTGCACCGTTATTAATACCTTCGGCAACCAATGTAGCAACAAGACGTTGCATTGACTCTTCGCCCTCCATTACGCTGTCCAAGAGTATTCCATGGAATGAAGTGTTCTTTAAAAACACTGACATGCCCAAGGGAGTGTTATTGCTCAAATCAAATTTGCCGATTTCCAAGAAGCGGCCATTAATACCCAAGCAACGAACAGATGCCTGCAGTTTTTCCTCAGCGAGAGAATTGAGCACAAGATCAACGCCTTCGCCATTCGTTTCGCTCATGATTAACTGCTCGAAGGAAGTATCACGCGAATTGCCAATGTGCTGATCCCGCAATTTTGGAAAACGTTTTTTAAGAAACTCACGTTTTTCTTTGCTGCCAACGGTTGTGAAGACCGTCAACCCATGATGGAGCGCTACCGAGATGGCAGCCTGTCCAACTCCACCGGAACCAGCATGTATGAGTATCTTCTCGCCCTGCCTCATCTGGCCGCGCACTACCAAAGCATAGTAAACAGTTGCATAGACGCATGGAACCGTCGAGGCTTGCTCCATGCTCCAACTATCGGGTATTTGCCACATCAGCAGCTTGTTGGCTAAACAGCTGGTAGCCAAAGACTTGGCCGGGACCATAGCCATGACGCGACTTCCGGTCGAATCGCGGCCTGCAAATTCGAGGCCTAGCACACAGTCCTGTTGTGCCAGGTCACCGGGGAGCGCATCGACGCCAAGTTTGCCGGAGGCCAGCATTATGTCGCGGAAATTGAGTGGAGCATAGTAAACAGTGCAAGACTCAAGATTTTCTTTGGCTTTGATTGATTCACGTGGACTCTCGATCCATTTCAGCGAGGAGAGATCACCTGAAATCATTACTTTGTTTAGTCACCACATATTAACAATTTTATTTAATGCGCATTACCCTTTGTTAGCGTATTTATGTAAGCCTGCTCCACTTGCAGCATGGGTTGTTGGCCATCCAGTTTGAGATGCCGATACGTTCCCCAAGTGCCATTAGCCTTAAGCACGTTTACGACTAAATCTTGTGACAATTGTTTTTGATAGAATGATGCATTAAACGAAAACCGTTCAGCCGATTTGTCCTCTATATGTACCAGACGCACCATTTTACCGCCGGTTTCGGTTTTTAGACAATTAAGAAGGCCGAGTGCGCCGCAATTCGACTCACCTTGGCAAACCACATAGACGAATTGCTCTCGCTCGTTGGCTGTGGCTAGCGCCGTCTTCAGTTCAGCAAGCCAATCGAAATTTTTTTCTGTTAATTGAATGACAATGGCTTTCCGTTCTTTCAGTTTAATAGGCCGTCGCACAACCAGTAGAATCCGTTGGTTATTGTAGGGTTGAACGAGCACAACTGTCAAGTTAAGCTTAGCCAATATCTGAGGTCCAACTTCATTGAAGTTGGTCAGACTTTCCTCTAGTATGAGGAAACCGTTATCCTTAATGCTTGCAATACTATTTTTCAAGGATTCAATGTCCGTTGTGGCAAGCAGATCGCTACAATATAAAAAGTGACAATTCTCCCCAACGGCTTCCTTTGTGATATCCTTCGTTAGTATGTGCACACCTGAATCCGTAAGATTCTCAGAAACAGACTCTAAGTTAGTTCTATCAGGCGTTGAAATGGCCACATCACCGACCAGTATCGGTTCGGTCTCGATCAGTT
The DNA here is from genome assembly GCA_034638295.1 of Phortica okadai. Classification (NCBI taxonomy): domain Eukaryota; kingdom Metazoa; phylum Arthropoda; class Insecta; order Diptera; family Drosophilidae; genus Phortica; species Phortica okadai. The sequence continues at coordinate 6,810,093 of CM067850.1, forward strand.
GTAGCAGCTTGCTTGCCACCAATGTCTCCGGATTGCGGCCACTGTCAATCTCAATGCCCTTCAGTTTGACAGCGCCTTCGGAATTCTCGATTATCAGTTGCATTGCAACAGTGAGCGCAGCCAGTTCTGCCTTATCCGGTTGCTCTTGTGCTGTGATCTTGTTGATATTCTGAACAAACGTGTAACGTTCCAAGGTGGGTTGGCTGTGTGCACCTGGACGACGCTGGGTCTGCGAAGTCTTCATTTTGTGTATTTCAACGCCCCCCGATTTAATGACTGATATCTTCTTATACCAATAAACGGGTAGGCCGACATCTACTTGTTGCTCTTTCGATAGTTGACGAAGCGCCTCTAGCTGCTTGATGGGATTGATGACAGCACGGGCAATGCCGGTAGGCACATAGAGTTCACGTATGTCATTACTTAGTATGAGAAACTGCAGCATTGTGTCCATGAAGCTAATCCAGTTATCCACCCACCTCAGATGTCCTGATGTGGCCAACGCATCCGAATCAATCAAGCCCTGGAAGATGCCACCATAATCATAGCCACGTAAACGCAACTCCTTGTAAACATCCTTGCTAAGTAACGGCTGACCATTGTTGTTACTTGTTGTATGCGGCTTCAGCGGCAACTCCTCGCTCACAATATTTTCGGCGATTTTGATCTTGCCAGAGACGGCCAGACTACTGCCTTCGCATATTTCGAAAGTGCCATTGCCTTGAAAATAATTAAAACCAAGTTTAACCACAGTTCCTCGATTTATGATAGTCGCGCGATGAAAGACAATGTCCTCCATGACGATTGGCGTCTTAAGATAGTCCAAGCCCTGCTGCTGAGCAAAGGTCATCCAAGCTAGTGTCATATAACCGGTGGCTGGAAAGAGTATGCGACCATCAATTGTATGACCAGCCAGATAGGCATCCTCATCTTTAGTCAGATCAATTTCGACCACAGTTTGACCCGTCTGCCTGCCATTCTTGTACTTTGGATATGACCATTTCTGCGAGTGATCCCAACCGATCACTGAGTTCAACATCGGTGTGCCGCGCGCCACCGGATATGACGCACGTGGCATAATATTCAACACTTCCGGCTGACCACCAGCAGCATAGAATTTACCCACATTGCTCAAGAGAAACTCGGCATTGTTCTTGTGCTTGCGTTCCATCAAGCTAACGTAACTTATATCCGGACCAAGGGTGCGCAATATTGAACGGAAAAGGCCATGTGGTGCAATTTCAATGACTATCGCATTTTTGGGTATATACTGCACCGCCTCATGAAACAATACGGGCGAGATTAGATTGTTTATAAAGTAGTCAACCGAAGCGATTTTGGCGGCTGGCGTTTGCCAACTCGACTCCGGCATGCTTGTGCTCAACCATTTGTCGGAACGCATCTTCGGTTTCGTGATAATGCGTGCCAGATTTTTGCGCAACATTGGCGCGGCGCCCTCTATGTATTTACTGTGGAAAGCATAGCCGCCCGAACCGACGACACGCGCAAATACGCCAGCTGCGGTAAGCTCAGCTAGAGCAGCATTCATGGACTCGGTAGGCCCCGAAACTGTGCAATTATCGGCGCTGTTATGACACACCGGATAACAATCACTGGGCAAGCGCTCACATATTTCCGACCAGCTCAAGCCCACTGCGGCCATAATTCCCTTAGGCAAGTTCGGCGTCTCAAGAACGCTCTTTCCTCGCCAATAGGCTGCTAATACCGTTTGCTCAGCCGTCAGGCAACCATCCATATAGGCGGCACCCAGCTCACCAGCCGAATGACCAATAATACCCTCCGGTTTTATGCCAAGTGCAATGAGCAAATCAGTCAGCGCAACTTGGACGGCCGATACCGAAATGAACGAGTAGAGCATATTATCGAAGGTGCTTTCGGTTGAACGAGTTAGCACATCGATCAAATCTATGTCAACAGTTTGTAGAACATCGGCGCAGTGCTGAATTGACTTATTGAATACCTCCAACTGCATGAGTTCACGCGCCATGCTCGCCCACTGACTGCCCATGCCCGCATAGACAAACCATATCGGACGTTTCTCTTCATTGTAATCAAGCACCTCTTGCTTTAAGACACCCTCACGATCGAGCACAACATAGCCACGATACTCGTGCAGCGGTATCGGACGTGAGTGTATATCGTTGATGAGCGTAAGTAGTTCGTCGTCATCACGATGTGTATTCGCATATTCAAGTAACATCTGCACGGCCTCTGGCGTCCGACCAGAGCAGAGGACCAACTTTGGCGGTCCCACACTCTCAAGCTTACGCTTTTGTTTTGGATTTGATTTGAGGATAACGTGCGCATTAGAGCCGCCGAAACCGAACGAGTTTAGACCGACGATGCCACCTTGCCAGGGTGTATTGCGATCGATGACTTTCATGTGACCGTCAACCAGACCCTGAACTCCGGGGTTGGGCTGTCGATAATGCAATTGCGCTGGTATGATACCCTCCTCCATGGCGATGATCATCTTGGCCAGCGCACTGATGCCCGAAGCCGGCTCTGCGTGTCCCATATTTGACTTAACTGAGCCAATCAGCAGCGGCTCTTTGCGATTTTTGCAAAAGAAATCCGATAACATATTTGCCTCCTGATGATCACCAACTGGTGTTCCACTGCCATGCGCCTCAACATAGACCACGTCATTTGGACTCATATTAATCTCGCCGTAGGTTTCTTCCAGTAATTTAAACTGCATGCGACCATCCGGAAACGTCACACCTTGCTCCTTAAAGCCATCTGTATTGGTGCGCACATTCAGCAATGTTGCATAGACACGCTTAGCGCCTGTGCTACGCTGCAGCAGCACCAATGCGCAGGTATCGGCACGTGCATAGCCATTCGCATCAGCATCGAACGTCTTGCAGGCACCATCGTCGCTCACGATGCCCAACCGTAAGAATTGCAGTGCAAAAATCGGTTTCAGTATCAAATTCACGCCGGCCACAATAGCGTAATCACAACGACCGGCGCGCATGTCTGCATAGGCATGTGACAACGCCACCAACGAGCTGGAACAGGCGGTGTCTACAACAAAACTGGGACCCTTGAAATCAAAGGTGTACGAGATGCGATTGGCGAACATGGCGCGTGCGCATCCCGTCAAACTGTAGCCATTGATGCGGCTGGGTTCCATGGCGGGTATTTCGTGTTCAGTCTCAACAAACGACAGACCGATATAGACACCGGTGCGTGTGCCACGCAACGTTTGTGGATTCAGGCCAGCGTCTATGATCGCTTCATGCGTCAGTTCTAGCAGCATGCGCATACAAGGATCCATCAGTTCGGCTTGCTTCTGATGCACACCAAAGAATTTGTCATCAAATTTCTCTAAGTCTTCATCTTTCATTTTGGCCATGCGTTCCGGTAGGCCATAAATGCCTGTAAGGAATGGATCATTCAGGCTTAATTACGCAATGCTTACTCTCTTGTATCTTACCGGCTTCCCACCGTCTCGGATCGTTCGTCACCATATCAATGTTATTAAGTAAGTTTTGCTTAAACTCTTCGATATTTGAGCTTTCCGGGAGTTTACCGGATATGCCAGATATGACAATGTCATCAATTGTGTCCTCTTTACTTGGCATTTTCTACTCGATGTGTGCTATTGTTGGTTGGTTATCTAAAGAATGTACAAAAAGCCTAATTTAAACAGAATCGCTAAGCATGATAACCCATTTCAGACGGAGAACGGATCAAGACTATGACTTGGGTGTTCAAAACAGTGGTAATTTATGCAAATTGGAAATGTGTCATTGAATAGATCTTTTTTTTCATTGATTTAAAGAATTAAAATTTTTTTTTTTTTTACGTATTTAAAATGTCAATATTGCACAAACCAACTTCATGCATATTCAATCAATTGAAGGCCAAAAGTAGTTTACATACCAAATTCTAATTTGTGTTATAAAATAACACAACATTTGCATAAACTTGTGTGCATTTTATTTGTTAGGTAATTCTTTCAACTTGTATTTTGGTAAAGTTCGTTTGCTTCTTTGACATACATTAGCAACACCATGGCGTATACGTGATGAGTCGTTGCGTTTGTATACGTTATTCTCTTACTTAATTTCTATTTAATATTATGAGTACTTAAAAAAAAAATAAAGCGTTTTCTGCATGTGTGTTGTTGGAATATATTTGATTAAATTGCATGTGCAGGCGCTAATCGTATGACTATAAGATTGTTCACTTGATTTCCGTTGCTAGGAAAGCCAAAAGTTCAGGTCTCAATTCAAGATTAGCTATTCTTGGGCCTTGCCACTCGAGATAATCGCATTTTAAGTGTTCAAACATTATTTCAACGCACTTGTCTTAGATCATGCCTAAAGTTTTGAATGCCAATAATGAAATTTAATTAATTTCAATGTTGCTAGTTGCCAACTTAATATGAATTGAAATATTTGTATGCTCAAATTGGCGTCATTAAACCATTATGAAATGACTTGATGTACAAGGTTAATTTTATTTTATATTTATGTTTATTTGGTACAGATAAGTGACATTCCCAAAGTCAGCTTAGACACATTGTGTTGTCATGAAAACACTAACCATAGTTGGGACACGAATTTATTGCGTTTGAGTCCTCTTAATTCTCATAACGTAAATAGTAAAAAATCTTTTTATTTGTTATGTCTTTTTGAAAATATTTTCAAAATTAAAAACGTTGATACTTATGTTTGCAAGTAATTTTGGAAACTTATGGAAGATAATATTTACTGATTTCACTTGACTCAAATTGAACTTTGTTGGTTATTATATAAGAAATAATCATTTGGCTGTAACAATTCAATCGCAATTCAACAAAGGAATTGAAAATAGACTGAAAAATAAAGAAATTGAATCATCATTAGCATAAACTGCTGTTATTTCGCACTCTTTATGAATATTCTAATATGATTTGGCGAATTACACATTCGTTTATTTTGTTTGTACACTATATGAGGTAAGCTGATAATCCTTTAAAAGTCCTTTTTGTTACAAAAATTTTATTTTGCTTTAATCCTTTTGTCAGTTTCACTTTGCATTATTTATAACTGTTATCCTTTTTATCTGTTATGGTTTTGCACTCACTTTATAATTTTAGTATTCTTTTTCTTATTTTTTTTTTTTTTTCTTCAAGGATTTTCGCTTAAGGACACAATTTTTTACACTTTATGTTATCCAAAATGCACACGATCGCTTAAGTATTTCAAATGTTGCCTCGAGTATTGCCGTTCGGAAGAGTTACTGAACAAATATAAGACATTTACACATGGTTTTATGCATTTTTCAAAGGCCAACACGATAGTGCCTCACCGAAGGGGCTCAAGTCAGACGACTGTAAATTACTGCATAAGCGCACCTAATTAAGTACACACATGTAATGAGAAGCCGAAATCAATGTTAAACGTAAATTAACAAAAACAGAAAAATATAAACAATGGAAATCAATTCAGTACATTCCAATCAAGGAGTACATTCGCCTCTAATTTGCATATTGGCATGCGTCGCTCGCTCGTTTGCTGAAATTTCTATGCGACTTGAACAACAGGTGTTGTGAAAAGAAAACAAAAAGTGTTACGCATATAAAAACAATAGCAATGAGTACATTAAATTTGCATCCTCTCTTCCGGGTAAAAATCAAACGACGGAAAATAATGTAATTGTTATGTAAATTTGTCGCTAATTGAAATCATTTTTACATTTACTGACCTAGTTTACTTAAATTCGTCAAGCTATCGTACAGAATTGCATAAATATTGTTGAAAAAAAATTATAGTTTAATTACAAAAACAAAAAAAAAAAAAAAAACACCTAAGCGTACTTTTCCAATCTAAATATCTACATACATATGTGTGTACATATGTATGTATTTTGAAAGTGATAAGAATAATAACAATAACAAACTTTATGTAAACAAATTTATGGTTGGCGCTGACATAACAAAATTTAACAACACAAATTTTGCTTTTTTGAAAATGTTACAACAAAATCTGTACCAAAAAAAACAACAAAGTTCGTGTATTGAAACCAAATGTATTATTGTGTGAGTTATGCTGTTCATATGTCCGACCCAAGTCTAGCCACCAATAAGATCTGTACAAGGAGCAATTTGTGCACGTGTGTGTTGACCATTGTGTCGCTGTCTGTGCGTGTTTTTGCTTTGTTTCTTTTTGGAAAGCTTTCCATTTGTCTTATCGCCAGACGACGGCAACAGCGACGGCATGGGCGACGATACAGACAGCAGCAGCCGTTTCGTTCTCTACAACTTGTATTTGTATTGTGGTGTTGTTGTGGTTGTCATTGTTGTTGTTGTTGGCGTGATTTTTATTAAGCTTGGGTTCGATTAACGCACAGTCATGCCATTTCTAGCGTCGACGAGCATTTTTACGATTCTTTTTTTTATTGCCGCTGACGCCTCGTTTATGATGAACAGCCCTCACGGTGGGCTTACGCCGACCAGCGGTATTGCGACTCTTATATCCGTTGCCGCCAACATATCGTTTAGCAGCCGTTCGCGTTCTCACTCGTCGCTCCAAACGACGTCTAACTGCTTGCGGACGTCGCGCGGTCGTTGGCAACTTTGTGACAACTTCTTGACTCTAAAAAGAGGACAAAAAAAAAAATAAAATTAATATAATTAAAAATTCAATTCGATCAAATTAGCAAGTCATGCTAACTTTTCGTGTTTCTACCGCCGTTTGTTGCTCTTCGGCAGTATTTTCAGACGCATCGTTCGGTTCCTTTGACTTCAAGCGCTGTAAGTTTTCAGTTGTCTTAGACTTTTGCTTCTTCATACGGAAATTAAACGGCACACGTACGCGTTCATCGACCAATGATATAATACCCAAATCCATGCCAACTTCTAAGGCGAAATTTACCGCATTGCGCACAGTGCCAAAGGCGCTGATATGTTCATATAAGACGGCATCTTTGATCTCCTCACAAAGGTCGTCAACGAAAATTGCTGCAAGTAAATGAAAGTGTTTCCTTTTTAAGTTATCAAAAATAAAGATTTCTAAATAGGCATACACAAATCCTGTCGGCGACTCAATAAGTCCAGTACATAAGGCAACAGTGAAGAATTAAGTTTATCCTTTGTAAATTTATTGGCTTTTTTGGCCATTTGCGAAAATATGTATTTATTTATCTAATAATAACAATAACAATAAATTAAATAGTACTGACTTAAAGTTGAAAAGTGCTAAGATTGCCTACTTTTATTATTTAAGTCAAAAAAACAAAGACAAATAATAATGACCACAAAAATTTATCAGATAACATTGTTTGGAAAAATTTTTAATTGATAAAAATTGAAGGAAATAAACAAAACAAAAAGTATTCACGCTGTTGAGAACATGGTAACAAAATCTATTAATAAAACAATAACAAACTCATAGTTGGCTGATAATAATCGTTGTTCTATGTATTTGAAACGCGCGACCTTGATAACAAAACCAATGGCCAATCTAATACCAACAATAACAACAACAATAATAGAAAACAGCTGTGGAGCATCACACATCGAAGGAGTGCTAATCGAACGCACCGAAGTCGTTGGCTTGAATTGCATGCGCTCATGGGCCCACCGATGTCCTATCAGTCAAAAGGGGCAGTGCGGGCAATGGAAATGTTCTTATTGTCATAGCCGTAGTCGCGCGTTCTATAGATTATAAGAAGCCTAAGGCACGGGCGAAAAACAAAGAATGTTATGTTAGATAAGGGGTTTTTTTATAATCGCAAATGATTTTATTGATTTAGTTTCTTTCTAAATTAGCATTTTTATGTTCGGAAGTTAATACTTGACTTGACAAGTGTGTCCGATATCGTTAAATTTGCTTATCAGTTGCTCGACCAAGGTTATCGTCCAAAATCAGCATTTTCGTTTTTGTTTTGCACCTAATTTTTATTGCAACCAAATGTGACATTTTTATTATTATTTGTTTTAGTTTGAAATATTACATAATGAAGTTAGTTAGACTACTTCGTGGGGGGTACTCGTGTAGTGTGTCGAAGCCGCAATGGGGTTACACAAATAAAGTGGCGTGGTTTTATACTCAGAAGTAGTACTTCTTTTTATTACGCATGAATCTATCAAGTAAAGTGTTTTCATTATTTATATGATTTTAAAAATACTTGAAAACCTTGAACACGTGTTCAATATTAATTGTATTGACATAGTAATTTCTTAAAATATTTACTTAGAAAGTGAGGATAAGTTATCACTTATTCATGATATTTTCTAATGTTACATTACTTTAAATTTCTCATTATGACAAAAATTCATGAACTAACACGTAAAGGACAGATGTAAAAAATTTCGCCTACAATATTTGAATATACATAGACAGATTACACAAATCAAATTAACGCAAATAAACAACATGATGAAGGACAGATGTAATGAATATTCGCCTACAATATATTAATCTATACAGATTACACAATAAAAATTAACGCAAATGATAACGCAAATGAGCTAGAAGTGCGATTGATACAGGCAAATAGTTTAGCGGTGAATTAAAGGTGAGCAAACTTTCGACTCTTAGCTAAGATGCGTCAATGTCAACAGCAATCAAGTCACATGCCCATTGGCAAATGCAAATGCGATGTCGTTGAACTCACGCTCGGACGTCAAAGTAGAACTGAACAAAAATTACACGTGTGACGTAATTTTAAAATGTTGTTTTTTTTCTTTTATACGGTAGATGTCAGCAATAGAAATTATGCTGAATCACAAAAAATATTTTCATTACAAAGTTTAAAATTATATTTAATAAAAATAACTTATGTATGCATATTACAACAACCAAAATAAAGCACCGAACTGACTTAATAACTATATACTTATTAATCAATTTTAATACTAAGTTTGGCTTGTCAGTGTCACAACAACTTTGCCTCGCAAATGTCCTTTCTGTACACGTTCAAAGGCTTTGGGCAAGTCGGCGAATTCAAAACAACTGTCGATGTGCGGAAGTAACTGTTTAAACAAAAATGGAAAATTTTACTAAAACATTTACAGTTGCACCGGTATAGCTGCCAACTTACCTTTTTGCGATCTACTAATCCTTTTAGAAACTCGATACCATGTGGAGCTGGCGCGAAAAAGCCCCATTTAACGAGACCTCCTTGTTGCGACAGAGACTTTGCATTTGTTTGCAGCAAATTCGTAACATTCTTAATAATGCCTAAACCAAAGCCAGACTGATCAATGTTACGTAGCAAAGGCGACGAAAACGTTATAAATTGCCTAAAATCTAATTTGTTTTTCTCAACATAATCCGTGCCTTGTCCAGCACAATCCAAAATAATATCATATGGCGCATATGTGTACAGAGTTTGCATTTCCACTGGATTCGCATAGTCGACAACATGATCGGCGCCCAAACGATGTACCATTTCTACAGCATCTTCGCTGCAAGTTGCTAAAACCTGTACGCCTTGGGATTTGAGAATTTGTATTGCCAATGAGCCAACTGCACCAGAGCCCCCAAGCACAAGAACACGCTTGTGTGCACCGCCACCACTCGCCGATAAAGCGCCACACAAGCCGCCCAAGCGACCAGTGATGTAGAGGCCAGACCAAGCTGTAAGTCCTGCATAGAGCACGCTTGCAGCTTCCTCATTGTTAAGTATTGAAGGCGCTTTACTTAACTATAAAACAATAACTGTAATACATATTTGAATATTATTGACAATATTATGTCACTCACACACGATTCCGGAACTGTCACATATTCAGCATGTGCACCACTCGCGTGCACCGGTACAACGCCCCAGACTCTTGCACCCAACTCAAGTTTACTATCACTCACGCCCATGCCTTTTTGCACCAATTCACCACAGAATTCACGTCCCAATGTAAGGGGAAACTCAATGCCTTCGCTTGCTTGACAACGCAAACTATTCAGTAGTGTTGCACCGTACCCACCCAACATGGCTACATCAATGGGATTGACTGTGGTAGCTCGTACACGTACCAGACACTCATTAGAACTGCGGATTTGTGGAATTTTTAAGTTGCTGGTGCACTGTAACTCATCCAAACTGCCGTAACTGTGAATTTGCCAGCCGGACATCTTCAAATTGCCATCTTTACCGGTGGAGCCAGCGATGCTTGACGTTAAGTCTTTCGCTGGGGAAGTTACAAATCGCCGTATACTGGCAAATGTGTTACAAGTTGCCCTTCGCTGCATTGTTTGTGAATTTGTAGTATTTTTTTATAAACTATATTAAACAATTAAAAAACAAAAACCAAAACAAAATATCTGTTATGACTCTATTATGAAACGACACTGCAGTATTGGTTTAGCGTATGTCGCAGTACATTCGCTGGAGATTTGTGTTGTTCTTGAGCTTAGGAACACAGTACTGTGCTTCTTCTTCGGATTTTGCGTCAATTTTATACATTTAGGCAACTTTCGACACTTTTGCGTCAAATAAAAAACTGTTTTAACAGCTGATCGCGGCAGTAGTGTTGCAAATTACAATACACACAATATATAGTGTGACTGTACAACACTGTGAAGCATTTAAAAACTTGAATATATCTAACGGACTTCTTTAACTGTTTAAAACAGCACATTAAACGTGATTTTGGTTTATTTCTTGTAACTTACAACCAATTTGGCAAATAATATAAACAATAACAATTGTGTTTTGCGTTAATTCCAATTAATTGAATAAGTTAATAAAGTTTAACAATTAAAATTAATTCTTTTCATAGCCATTGGAAACTAGCATCTTAAAAAGCACTATGGTCCTAAATTATATACAATAGACGTTATTAAAACTACTCAGTCGTTTGCATCTTCATATCGTCTAGCTGAAAAAGTACACAGAGTCAAGAACGTTTCGCAGATCAAAGTCACCCTTCCGAGGCATCTGTGTCAGCACGCGATTCAATTGGCGTTTGGATAGGTCTTCCACGGAACCATCATTTGAAAAATCACTGAAAGAGAAATTTAATTTTAAAAATGTTTGACAATTTCACAATTTTACTAACTTTTCTTTAAAACTGTATAGACCACGCATGAAATCTGATAGATCCTCCAGGATTGGTTGTGAATGCAGTGCAACAAATTGTTCGCGGCATATTTTGTTCAAATCCGGAACGGTGCATGCGTGCGTCCAGAAGCAATCGTGTACAGATATAAACGTCAAACCTTGCCGCTCACAATTCAATGAAGTCAGCATCATGTGCGATGAGTCCAATGAATGTATAAAATTTGGCGGAAAGGCGTTCTTTTGTTTAAGTATATTTGGACGTTCATACATATCCATCGACATGGTCTCTGAGACCCGAGAACTTGTGCGTACACTGTGCTTCATCTCTTGACGATTATATGGCTGCACCACGGGTAAACCTAAAGGTGTTACCCATTCTACGTTTTGTCCGCAGACGCCGGATATAAGACGTGCACATTCCGTAAACCAGTCCTGGATTTCACGCGTCGAAGTGAACATCTCACGCAGACTTTCAAATGTCTTAGTTGTCAAGTATGTGGAAGCTGGCCAAACCCAATCTTTAGGAAAGTCGTCGATATCCTTCAGTTGACGAGCAATCTGAAGTCGTGCACCATAACGCGTTACGCCGTACACAGTTGTCATCACAGTCTGTTTGATTACTTTACGCCGTACGAATCCATCGAGTGCTTCCGCCACATGTAAACCATTTTCGGCATCCAATTTTCTTGATTTCTCTACAAGCGCTGCGACAGCACTATAAACATCTTGCGGTATGACTGACGGTGCCAGATTGACGCTGCAAGCGCCAGCCTTATCACGACCCAAAGCAGCATAATGCTGTAAACCATTGCATGAGCCATCCTGATGTATGGGAAAACGACTGAGATACTCAGCAGGTTTGGCAGAACGTTGAACATTTGCAATTTCCATACAGCAGGCAAGTGTTTGCCATGGTTCATCGGATTTAGCCCACCACATGCGTCCAGTTAATGGATTATCAGCCGAGTCCAGTATATCGGGCATTACCTCCTCTGCGTAATATAGACGTTCTCGGACCGAATCACGTTTCTTGAAACCAGTCAAGTTAATGCAGTGCAACTTAAGCCAACTGAAACCATCTTCGCCTAACGGTTGTGCTTGATCAAAAATGAGCATAGACCGTGCGAGATCAGAACCTAGATGATTAAGATGTGGTGGCACGGGATAGACGCGACCACGGAAGTCCATATTGTGTGGCAGCCAGAATACTTTATCTCTGTACTGTAAATTCGAAAAAAAAAAATATATATAAAACCATTTTTTTTTAAACCAATTTGAACACTTACATGATTCGCCAGCGACAGCCTGTACAGTGTGTCGCACCATAAGCTGTACATTTCCGCTTGCTTACGCCGATGACCAAGTTTCTCTCTAAATTGTTTTGCGCGATCCGCATTTGAAATTTCGGTCATTGTATCCGACAATTTCGGCAGAGGCGGCAACGCACTGGGCGGTCGAGGCACATCCAGCTTATCATCACCGCCATTCTGAAAGACTTCGATAATGACATCTAGTAGTTGTGTATTGACGCGCCATGGTATGCTCGCAAGTTGATTTAGTGAATCTAATGCAGGATAAAGATTTTGCGGATTAGAGTTGTTAATACGCTCCCATTGTTGAACCGCTTGATGTGGCAGTCGTATTAGATCGGATTTGTTTAAGAGGTAGCCACCATTGTGCGGTGTGCTCCATGGCTGCGGTGGGCAAAGCATCGGCACCAAATTCGAATCGAAAGTGAGCGTTTGCTGACGTGAGGCACGTAATAATCTAAAGTAATTCAAATTAGTAATTGTTGCTAACTGGAAAACACTGAGACTCACCTTGATAAGACTGGATGCGGCTTTACTTCCTCCTTAACCAAGCGTCCCTGATTTCGGAAAAGTGTATAGAAGGCAGGCAATAAATTTTGTTGTTTCGTTTTGGATTTCTGACGCATTATGTGTGCATCGATTTTAATGTCCCTCATCAAGATGTTGTACAGGAAGCGACCCACGCCCGACAAAACATTCGATGGCCACGGTACCTCAAGTAGATCCATGCTGGGGCCACTTTGGCGTTGTTCGTGTACTAAACGTTGCCACATCTGACGCGTATTATCACTGCTGTCACCTTTTGCCCAGAGGTCACAGTATGAACTATAAATTTCACCAATCTTTTCCAGAGTGCCATTTTGTTTCTTCTGTTCTATTTGAAATTTCTGTTGAACTTTTTGTCCCAGCTCTCTATACAGTTGACCAACTGTGGGACTAAAAGTCTCAGACCCTTCTGCAAGCTTGTAAAGCTCTTTAATTAGTATATCCGCATACTGTGCGCTGTCCAAAGTTTTTAGGTAGGTGTAGTAATTCATATAACCATGCGGCTTAAAGCGTACCTGAGCACGCAATGAATTTAGATCACGTTGAATGGCGCTGGTGATTTGTGTGTGCCATTGTTGCTCCAACTCTTTTATTTTTTCGCGCTAGAAACATAAAACGTTTGTAAAGTAACTATAAAAATACAAGCGATAATCAAAATATCTTACACAGAACTCTGCATTTGCGAAACCCTTCGATTTCTCAATTGATTTAATTGTTACACAGCCATCCAATTCAATTTTTAACTGATCACGCGCATTGTCTTCAAGCAACTGTTTGCTAAAGCCTCGTTTTGAATTCATTATCGCAGCACTTTTTTCATTTACTGCCTTCTCTGCACCAACAGGACATACGTGCTCATTCAAATGATTCACCAGCGAGTTATTATAGCCTAATTCCGGGGGTGTATATATTGGTTTAAACCCCGGTTGCACACGTTGTATGGCATCTAAAGCGATATCTCGTTGATCTGCTATGAATTTTGATCGATCCATAATTTGATGCAACGTAAAACCCTAAACAAAATACTCAATATTTAAATTTTTGTAACGTATTTTCAACAACTTTCTTACCATATTTGTAGCTTGCTTTATATATTGCTCGATCTTTTTGTTGGTTTCTGGATTCTCTTCCAAACGACCCAAGCACTCGAATATAGCCGCAAATGTTTGCTCATTAAAACTCAAGCCATCTTCTTCTATTAAAGCGAATATGTCTTCAAAACGTTCAAAAGAACCCTTCTCCGCAAAGCCATGAAGCAAAATATTATAAAGATCAGTCGTTAGAAGACTACTGTTGTGTTGACTGCTTTTCTTGGCTCGTGATCGGTAAGTGTAAATTGTCGAAAGACCACGATTCAGCAAACCCGCCGATACGCAAACATTTAGATATGTATTTAGATTTATGCGCAAAGCTCGCTGCTTGGCTTGCCGTTCTTGTTCTTCATTGTGGTGCATACTCGACTTAAACCTGAGAAGAAACATTCAAATTTAATTACTTAAAAAAAAAAAAAAATGTATTCGTTGTTACTAACCGTTTTTTGGATTTAGCCGTAACAATTGCAGAACTTATGGACTTTTTTGGGCTGCTATCTTTTTTAGGTTCGTGTGGTGTGATGAACGGTTCTAGAGATTCCAAAGGATCTATAACTTCTTCGACTTCATTATGCTTTATAGAATGTAAGCTAAAATAAATTTAGTCATGATAATTAGTTTTATTGAATTTTTTTATAGTTACTCGTACTTACTTGTAATCAACTAGATCTGTCCCATCACCCTCCAAATGCTCAGGTTCCATTGTTTCGATTAGATTCCGATAATTTTGAAAACTTTTTAGAATATTATTGACTTCATCGGGATTGGTAACAACACGTTTCGTATATTCATTCTTGCCAAAAAAAAGCATTGGTTTGTCATCGTATAGGCCTGACTCCAGTAGCGCGGTATCCACCTCTTCCAAATTTAATTTCTGATATTCCACAGGTTGTTGCTTTGATGTCGACGGAAAACTCTTTTTTGATTTGGAATTTTTCTCTTCTTTGGCGCGCTTTTCCAATATGAGCTGTTGAGTTTTTTGAATAAATTCGGACAATTTCTTTGCTCTCAATCGTTTGACTCGCGACTTTCGTTCGCTAACATTTTGTTCGGTAACTGAAAGTATATGTTATTTGCTATAAGAAAACAAATTAAATGAGATTTACATACCTTCCAAGAGATCTACAAATTTAGTGAAGTAAGCTTTTCGCTTACGTTTGCGTTTCTTTGGCTCGATTGCATCAGTTTGTGTCGTAGTTGTCGACTGTAAGCGACAGGGTGTAGAAGCATTCACTGGGGCGGGATGGAGACAGGTACTCGGTGATGTCATGGATAATAACGCTTCAGTGTTTGTTGTTGTTGCTACATTGGTCACAATTGTTAGTTTTGACTTAATTCAATGATACTTATTTACTTGACACATACTTTTAACCGGTGCTGGCCGTTGCAATAACTGGTGATAGACCTGGCGTTGCATTAAGCGTTGAGTTACTGGACCAGCTGAGCCGCTGCCGCTAGAACTTGTCGCCAGTCTGCTTATTTTTTGCATTACTGCATAATTAATATTTAACAAACGGTACATTTTGGATTAGCATATACGCTACACTTTTTATTCAGCAATCACATCAATTCAACTTCGTTGCTTGCATAATCGGTTGTTTGTTCTTTTCGCGGTTTTTGATTAACTGCAATTGAAATGAAATTTCAAAAATTGTCAAATTATTGAAATCGAGAACTTACGTAATTTGCTGATAGCGAAAAACCGCATAAAAAGAAGTTTATTTTTGTTGTTCTTTTTGCGGTCTGATTGGAAAATGGTGTTGTAGCGAAAAGAGACAATTGGCGCAATCTGTATTATACAGTTTTAGAAGCTGTTTTATCAAAAATACCTGTCGCGATGCTGTTAATGATAATAATAATGATGATAATAAGGAACTGTCGGCACGTGGACCACTTCGGGTTCATTCGGGTTCACTCGGTTTTGTTCGGCTTTTTAGCAAGAAAGAGCCAAAATTGATCAAAAGTGTCACCATTATCGCAAAAGTGAAAAAATTGGCGCAAAAGCGTCAAAAGGGGTGGTGATAAAATTGCCAGTGTTTCTGGCAACGGGACATACGCCATAGAAAGCACATGCGACATAGGCCAAGCCACCTCCGAATTTGACGTTTCAAAACAGAGTCACGCGTAAGTAAGAAGAAGCAGTTTGTTTACATTTTTGACACAGCGTTGCATTCGGTGATAGCACAGCGTTGCCAAATTGGTCATTTTTTGTCTGCTTCGACAGTGTTGAAAGCTGTTTAAATGCACAAAGTACTAAAAGCGAATATCAATACTCGCGCCAAAAATAAATTTGAATTTAATTTTGGTATTAAAATTTCTTTTCAAATTTGACAATCTTTCAAAAGATTATAGCTTTTTATGATAGTTTTTTATTTCAATTAAGCTATTTGTACAAAGATTTTACTTAATTTAAGAGATTATGAAATATCGAGATCGTAAGTGCTCATGCGCTATATGTTGTCAAGTTTGGAAGTCGAGAAGTAGAAGAAATAACGAAAATAAGCTTTTGGTTTTTTTTCCCAGCCTTTTAATGATGTCGCAAATATTAGGCAGGATATCAGGGTAAGTTTTTCAATGTATTTTATACAGCGAATATTTAAACGAATATCATATCTAGATGCTTTAAGCACTTGTGCTCATATAATTTACTTACAGCCATAGAGTATCTAACCGAGAATCGTCATCTTAATATTGCAGGACAATAATGTCAATCATGAATACGACTGAAAGTGTTTCTATGCCTCCACTTAATCATTTTACGCTGTCAATCTTTCATTCAACTGAAGTGCAATATTATACGGCAAAGAATTGAATTCATTAGAATTAATGTAAATTTAACGATCGGCGGTCATAATAAAGCAATAAATTGCCCTTATGTTCTGCTCGAGGATGATTTGTGGCAAGCAGAACATATGGCTAGGCCAGCAAAGTGATGCTGCACACATCAAAAGCCCGCACGACGACACACTTAGGGGGAATTCGAACCACCCTCAGTACTTGCACTCGAATGCATTTTCCTATTTTCGTTAAGTATTTGAAAAACAAAAATGATAAATGCAATTCTGTTGATTTTATTAAAAATTGGAAGTGTGTTGTATTAAATTTTATGATTAATGCAAAACCATTTGTCTTTCTTCCATTCTCATTCACTCAGCTTATATTAGTTACACTTCAACGATCTCTATCACTCTCTCGAGCAGCATTCATTCAGCATCTCTTATTGGGAAAAACATTTATGCGCCAAGTTCTCGTTAAGAGTTCCGGCCGCGACTGAAGATTATTCGTTGTGTTGACTTCGTGCGATAAAGACGCGTCTTCGCTTGCGGTAAATTAGTTGCAGATCGAAGTGTCCATGTGTACATACATCTAACAGTTTTATACAACTTGTATTGAGTTATTCTAAGTGGAAAGTAAACTACTTAAAGGAGAGAATAAGTCGAATTATTTAAAACAAAGTAAGTAATTTTCAAAACATGTCTACATTGACATTTCCAAGAAAAACAATTTGTCAGCAACCTTATGACCCAATTATTAAACACATCTAGCGATAAGGACATGTTCAATTCAAGCCGATGTATTATTGTTTAGAAAACTGCAAACAACGCCGTTTATATTATATAAAAACTGATATTTTTAAATACATATGAGCTAATTTTTTAATTTGTGTATGTATGAACTGATTGTATTCATAAGCTTAGATTTCAAATTAGATTATTGCCATGCTTGTTGACAAAAAAGCAATAAAAACGGCTTCTACTATACTTGATTATTTGTCAGATTTAGACAGAACATTATTGAAGTGTTAATTTTCATAATTTGAGTAAAAGGTATGAGCAATTATTGCATTTTCAATTTATTTTTTGCATCTTTCGTCAATTCATTCCTTGTGCATTTAACTAGCTAAGAATTAAAAAAAAAAAAGATAAAATTTTTAATGAAGTTGTCTCTAACAATTAACCCACTTTTGTCTTGATTTGTGTTTATTTTTTGGCCATTAAAATTTGTTGTGATTTCAAAGATTGTACATACGCACAGAGAAAAGTGGAGCGCCTTTGAACAAGTGAAATGAGGACGTCAAAATAATATTTACGTCACATTGCAAAAAAAAAAAAAAAAAATGAATAAAATAAAAGAAAATATAAACATAAATGCAAACAAGGAAAGTATAAACAATGTAAATGAAGTCAGCAAAAATGCGCATTAAGTCAACTATTGTTTAAAATAATTTTGCAATAAGAAATCAAATATTTTCCGCTTAAGAAAAAAAATAAATAAATAAATTTGATTAGTTAATTGTTTGCAAAATGTTCATAATCAAAGTTGACAACGGAAAAAGAACTCGAACAAAGAATGTCTTTATATAATATCAAAAAATTATTATTTATGTAGCAATTTATTTTCAAAAGATGCAAAAAAAAAAAAAAATAATAATATGTTAAGACAGAATATTTATGTTGCCATGCTTGTTATCGATCGTTTAATGTTGCGACTATTTGCAACAATTTCGCACTTATTAAATGCATGACTGCAATTTTCAATTTCAATTGATTATCGTCAAAGTTCGCATTGGCCGTACTCACCTCCAACCCACCGCGCGCAGCAGCATGAGCAAATGAAACACATACATTAAATGAAGCGCGTGCATTTCCATGCGACCGTGCGCAAAGATCAAATCAACGGCAAAGTGATTGCAGCAGCAGCAGCAACTCGGCGCCGCCAGCAACGACCACAAAAATAGGCAGCATCCGTCGTCTATAGTTACACTCATTTTTGTCTCTTTTTTTCCTTTACTAATTTTTACATACATACATTGTTTTTTTTTGCAGTTCTTCTTGGACGACATCAAACGCACGCACATTGCGTGGGGATCGATTGGCGACAACGGCACGCACACAAACGTAAAGACAAGAAACGCGAAACGGGCGACGTGGTTTGACGGCGAACATGTCGAGACGACACAAAATTGATATTCTACTTCTAACCCTAATTGTCTTGGGATTATTTGAAGTGACGCCAGCTCAATACCAGTAAGATCAATTGAGATGATTTGGAAAATTACAATGCTTACGCATTCTAATGTAAATTATTTGAAAAGTTTGACATCTTAAGGATTATGGTAGGCGGCACAACAAAGGCAACGCGTTCAGTAGTAATGTCTTGTTAGCGTAAACTATTTAGGCAAAAGCAACCTTTAGACTTTTCTTTAAATTGCACGCTTCTAATGCCTTCAGACATCGATCAACACCCGGCAAATGCATAAATCACTCAACATGTCTATACAAGCACACACACACTCAGATAGACAGACAGACGACGAGTGCGTCCGTTAAGGCGCTGAAAATGTCAGAGCATTACATGGCGACCATAATTCGCATGTCAACATGCTGTCTTTACTACTCCTGAGCAGCATGTTTAAAAATAATCCAGTGGGCAAAATAAATCCATGCAAGAACATGAATGCTGTCCGCTTCCAACTAATTCAATTTAGTTTCCTATGTGGGTTGTTGAGGGCCGATGAGGTTGACTAAAGTTGAAAGCCTGCCAAAGATCACACTCAATGTGAAGTATTCGTTTATTTTTGGATTATTTTTCTTGCTGTTGTTGTTGTTAGCGGGCATGGCGTTTGTAGAGCGGAATGCACTTTAAAAGGCCCAATCAGTCTTTGTTGAAAGATGGACCGCACACAACTAACTGTATCTATCGATTTGTTTGTATTTGTGTATGCAATACACTTCCTTAAGCATATTTTTCAAATTGCTTTTCTGACCCTGATGAAATAATGACATAATGCATTTCATTCTTACAATTGCCAAGAACTGAAGACTGCAGATAAAGCGAACGAGCGAACTGACAACTGAACGAGTTCAATGCTGAGTGCAACAGAGTGGCTAAAAGTCGATCATGCCGCCATGTGGTCGCAGCGCAGTGCAGTCGCCCTTTGTGTGAGTGTGTGTGTGTTATATTGTAGCGCCTTTCAAGATGATCTTGTAATTAAAGCATGCGCTAGCATTATGCTAAATATTTTTACTTATAATGCAAGCGCCCCATCGTACCGTAAATGTAGATGAAGCATTTATCAATTAGATGATGGCCTTTGATATGATTAATGAACGCACATCAATTGTGTGGAAAGTGTGCGGGTGAAAATGACGCCCAGCCGAGGTAGTTGTGGTGGTGGAAGTCATTTCCGTGTATACGTTTGTTTGTTTATTTGTATATGATGGTGGCTTTGTTTAGAGTTCTTAGCAATTTTGTGTTTTTTCTTTGAGACATTTGTTTTTTTTTTTATGTGTGCGTGAGTGTGAATAAACAATGAAGTCGTTGGACTTTAAAAGTTACGATGCCGCACATTGACACATTGCAACTGTAACGGAAGTTGTTGCCGTTGTTGTTCAATTCTCTATAATTTTATGTATCCATTCATCACTTTACAGCACCGATGAGTTACGCAGCACCATGCAATCCTTGATTATATCGTATAATCAATTGGACCACAAACTTGAACGACATGAAAATCGTGAACGTGTATTGGGTGAAATGATGAAAAAGGGAATGATTTCACTGCAAAAGAGTCAAAAGGGTCTGGAGCCGCTTAATGGCATCTTTGCACGTTTGGATGATCGTGTCAATCAAATTGAGACCATGTTAATAACGGTAAGTTAAGAGATACATATGTACACATACATATATAAACATAAGTCAAATATAAACTTAAATCATCTTAAATATGTTAGCAAGAGGAAAAGTACAATACCCAAGCGGATAAATTCAGTCAAACATTAGAACAAATGTTTAAATGGATGCATGAAAACGATGAGTGCATGAGACGGCCACCGATCGTTCCCGCCATTGCTGCACCAGCACCAAGTGCAGGTATACCCGACGAGTTTATCTTGCAGCAGCAGAAAATCAATCAACAATTGCTGTCCGAAATACAAAAGTTGTCACAAAATGTTGCCAAACTATTGGACAACTCTAGAGATATGATGGCACAATCAGAGGTGGCCTTTAGGAGCATGCCAAGTACGGCTGAAAAGCTGACAAAGATCGAAGACACATTGGTCAGTTACACTATTGCGCCACCGGTGACTGTTGCGCCAGTGGATAACAGCGAATTCGAGAACAAAGTGCTTGAAAAATTCGATAAGTTGGGTGTTGGCTTGGCTGCGCTAAAATCTGCGCCTAAACCTAACGAAGGACTGAGCGTAAAAGACAAGGAATTTATACACAGTTTAGCTAATGAGACACTTAGCGCGCTAACGGTATATAAAACTGAAACGTTAAGCGCAACGGAACGTGGTAAGTTTCCAGTTTACCATTTGTTGAGCAAATATCTAATTTTTACTTTGCAGCCCTTACTAAAACCACGGATCAACTGCAACAAAACGAATCAAATCTTGAGAATAGCCTAAAAAAAGTTACTGACGAGCTGAAGGATTCATCAACCCAATTGCTTGAAGATTTCTACAAGCAGGTTAACAACACGTACAACAAACTAAACAAAGGCTTTGAGTTACTCGAAGAGATTAATGCCATGATGAGAAACAGCAGCGAGAATGAATTGGAAACACAGCGTAAAGTTGAATATGCGCAGTTGCAGATTGTGCTGAAGGTATCCCAATTGCTTGAAAAGAACGACGAAGAGTTGCGTTTGCTGTTAAAGGCACGTTTCGATAATGTTGACGAGGGTGTACTGAATACGGCATTGGAGGGCGCAAAAAATCTGAGCGGCATGCTTGAATCCGAGTTAGCTCAGGTGTGGCGACGTATTGAGATTATGAACAGCGAATTGGCCAATAGCAATGAATTGCTCAAGTTCATGCATACCGAACATGAGGGCTACATTAATAGCACTGCTACTACGATGAGCAATTTGGCATCAAAAGTTGAGCAAACCAAAAATCGCATGTTGGACATGGATTCGAATTTGAATTATCTTCTCGGCAAATTGTCAGTGATGTCAACAGAATTCGCGAATATAAAGACCGGTCTGGCCCAGTCCCTTGAAGAGTTACGCAACACGTTTCACACAATGCAGGAGCGCATTCCGTCCGCTGGCGTTTCAAATGCCGACAAGGATAAATATGTCACATTATTGAGCAAACGTCAAACCCAGCCAAATTAGGGTGACCGTGATTGCAGCTTTGCACTTTAATTTGGAAATGCGTTTTTAATTTAAGTTTATATATGTATGTATAACTATTCACTTCAACTCAAACAATACTTAATTATTTATATTATGACATATACAATTTGTATTTTCACTTACTACTTTGATTAAGATATGTAGTTCACGAACCAATAAATCAATTCGAAAATTTATAAACACACGATCTTTAAAAACCTCTGAGGTGGCCATCAAATTTTTGATTCATTAGATTAAAATCTATTAAATTAAAATAAAACTTTTCATTCTAAAATGTCTAACGCTCATAAACGCACATTTGCTGAAAGATCTTCGGATTACCGGCCAAGGAAAACAGTTTTTTTTGAGGGATCGGAAGGATCAATATCGCCTGACACGAGTATTGCCAATGTTGAGAAGATACAGATTTTGCATACTTCTGCAGTCGAAAAAGTTAAGTTTTTGAACAAGAGAACTGGTAAAGGTGAAATGTTGGAAACTATTCCTTATGAACTACCACAACTAAACGAAATCCTACTCTCTGAGTTACCTGATTTGCTTCCAAACAAGTCATACCATTTATGGGCTGAAAAAACTATTACCAGCGGCGAAAACCTTGAGGGTGATATCTATGAGCGAGTTCGCATACGACACACATGTGATAAATATGATCAAAAACTGATTGAGTACGCTGAAAGTTCAAGTGATGTTGTTGACAATGGCTGCAAAAGTTCATCCAGCGATGAAGATTAAACTTATTTGTGAACCAAGGTTATAATAGGGAATTTGAACTAAAAATAATGTATTTAGCTTATTTACAAACAATATTATAATTTTAACGAGGATTTTCAACTGTAGGCTTACAGATTAATATCTCCTTAGCTATTTTGCAAGTTACAAGTTGACAAGTAGCTTGAAAGAAAATAAGAAAAAATTGCGTTTTTAAATAATAAATTAGATGCGATTTTGGCTTATGTTACTTGACTTATACTCTTGCTTAAATCAACTAACATTTAACTACACTTTGCAACATATTTTCAAATGGGAACAAATAAGAAATATGTTCTCTGAACAAAAAAAAAATGATCCCCCTAACCTTATATTAAAATACACTATTTCCCCCATCTTTGTTCGCATCGTGAATATTTGTAGAGCACCTCGGCAAATGTCGACGCATTAAAATATCGTTCACTGGGCAACCGGTGAAACTCTGTGAAGCGTATATGCCACGGCAGCGCTCCGTATGTACACGTCAGCCGTGAAAATATAATGCCTAATTCAGGTTCGGTTATGCCCAAATGTTTTTGCAATGTCTTGTCTATGTGTTGGCTCAATTTCGTGCGATCCTCTAGTAACGCTTGTACGGCGGGTGTTGTGCGAGCACCGTGTAGTTCACGACACACTTGCGCGATCAGTGCATGGCCGTCGCCGGCATTGATTTTATGTATCTGAGTTGTAGAGAGATAATGATGAATGGTTAGTTCTAACGAATTCAATTTGATAAGCGACACAAATAATGGCTGATAAGCAATACATGAACCAATAATGAGTCTGTCGTCCCGCCAAATATGAAATTTTCTATACTCACTTTTAATGAATGGACTTCCGACTTTCGGTCGCTAGTTGTGTGCCCATTAAGGCATCCTTCACTGGTAATGTGCCCATTAGGGCATCCTTCATTAATAATGTGACCATTAGTTACACCATTTTTAACGGAGTGTTTTTGATAGACGCCATTCGAGATTGTTTTGTCATTGCGCGAAATCCAAGTGATGACGTAGCGCTCTTTTCCACAGTCACTAATCTCCTTGTGCACGCCTTGAGGTGGCACCAATTTTTGCAAGTCGACGTAGCCAGAATTAGGTCCAGACCGAGTATCATAGACGCTTACGCATTGTATGCCCATTTTTATTGCGTAGATAAACAAACGTCGGAATACCTCAGAATCCACCTGTTTGCTCTCTGGCGCAACTATGACACAGAGATGCATGGGCAATTTGCTAAGCTGCTTCGCACAGTTTTCAAGTATCGCAGTTTCGCTCCGTTCCCGCGCTGCATTTGTTCGACAAAAGTCATATGACCGTAAGACCAGCGCGTGCAATGTTATTTTTAGTAGACACCAAAGCTCATATATTGTGGCCAAAAAATGCAGCGTATGCCAGACTATGGCGAGTAATGGTTCAAGCATGTTGGCACTCACACGTAATGCGGGAGGTCGTTATGTTGGAATGTTGAAATATTTTGATCTACTTTTGAAATTGTTGATCGTTTGTAGTGGTTCTACCAGCCTGTTACACTTGCTCCTCCGCCGGCGAACATAACCTGTAAATCGACTTTATAAACATGATTTTATCTTACATACGGGATTGATTTTACCTGCTGTTTGCTGTAGATTCTTTCAATTTAGACCTATTTTACTGCCCCACATTTTGCACTTTGTTACATGACAAATAATCGCATTTCGCTAATATTTTTGCGCCCCAATCATATGTCGATTCGAAAGCCAAAAAAAATTTGTTATCATTTTACTTGCTCGCACACCATCACGCTCATTCACACACGACCACTACAAATTTGACAAGGTGTCAGTGAAAATGCTGGCCTGCTCAATTTTGCTTGGAGTTGCACCGGCACTTGGGCTAAGTCAATACGGGTCTCTTACCCAAATTCCGCGATGGGCTCAACCACAACACTATGTTCATCCCATTCCCACACACTTAACTTGGAAAATCGACTAATTGAAACATGGAATAGGAACACGATTAAAATGATAAATAACCGATACTTAGCAAATTCAGCATTGAATACGACTATGTTGTAGTGCTTTTTAGATAACATAGTCGAATGAGTAGTGAATATAGCTAGTGCGTTTGTTTTCAAATGTTCCCGTCAGAAATATTAGACTTTTGTTCTAGAGTCGATAGTCGGCGCCATCGATATTCGACGATAGTTATTTGGGAACCATCGATAGTCGCGATAATATCGTCCCATATAAATATATTTTTTTATGTTGAGAAAGAAGAAAATTCATGTTTATTTATTCATTTATTTAATGCAAAAGTTTTGATTTAAAAACAATAAAATATTTATATTTTCCTCCTTGAGCCTAGTTCGCCTCTCGGAAACGATTTGTCCCGCCTTACTGAAAACTCTTTCAGATTCTACCGAGGTTGCAGGAATGCATAAATATTTGAAAAAAAGCGTTTTTATTAAGGGAAAATCAGTTTGATTCACCTGAAATAAAATGTAATATATATGTAATTATATAGTATTGATAATTCGTTGTTTATGCTCACCTTTATCCATAATAGAGGATCCATTTCCTGTGTGGCTATTGTCTTTTTATTATGATACCATCTGATCGTGTGTTTCTATGTTTGTTTGAGGACCGCTCACTCAAAAAATCAAACAATGTGTCTTGTGAATTTGTCTCCGTTGCCTCTTGCAAATTAATTTGAGTTTCTTTGACGGATAAATTCACCAGTTCGTTTTCAAAAAATGTTGAAGCTTGTTAAGCATTTGAACTTTCAATACAGTACTTTTTAAAACGTGGATCCATCCTGTTGGCGGTTCTTTGCTCTTGACAGCTCTTGTGAGCGATACCCGACGTTTACCTTAAATTCGACACATTGTTGATCAAATTACTTTAGTATAATACATTACATTACACATACCTTTTTGAAGAAAACGATTCACTTATTCTTAATTTTACCACAATTTTATTGTACACACAAAACGCGCAAAATTTTTTTAGCGACGTGAAACGCCATCTATTGATGGCATCATTATGGACTATCGATGGTGTTTTGGTTACCATCGATAGTGCTATCGATAGTTCTCCACCTCTAAATCTAAACATTATAAAATTGTGTTTGTGAGTGATAGTTGTTTATTTAATACGGTCTGTCTACGCTTAAATAATTGCAATCAATCATATCGGCCTATACACTTGAGATATATTTGTGGTGAGTGTTCATTTTCTTATGTTATAAGCATAATTACATATAATAGCTGTGCAAAAAAGGTGCGAAAAACTGTTTGCAACAACTAAGCAAAACAAAATGGCCAAAGTATATCAATGGCAAGAAACAATTTAGGAAAAAAAAGGAGGAACTAGGTGGTTGATGTTGCTGCAAATTTGCTGACATAGCCGGCTTTTTTCCATTGTCATTTTGTCCGACTGTATGTCTGCGCAAATGCATTTTCTCATTGCTGGGCGGTGGCAACAACAACGACAATGACGAGAAAAGCATTTGCAAAGACTGGAAAATGTACTAGAAATGAAAATCATTCGTGGGTGTTGTGTTTTCGCCATTAGAGCGGACGACCTCCATCGTCCGAAAATGTGTGAAAAAATAGACAGCAGCTGCTTTGTATGTTTGTTTGTCACTTTGTTGGGCTATTTTCGTGTATTAAGTTGTAAAATTAATTTTGCGGATATGTATATTTTTATTGATGAACTCATGCTAATTTTGCATTGGCTTTTTTTCTTTTTTACTTTTTTTACCCCACTTGTAAACTTCCTCAGCGTTATTCTTCCGCTCGCTTTGTTAGTAAATTGAAACCAACTTCAGCTTATCTTACCGCTGTCTCTCCCCCTGAAGCTTTTGTGTCATTTGAGTGCTCTTCTGCATTGTCACCAGCAGTACCACAAAGTCTGACTCGGATTTCCCACACAAATCTTACATGGTTTCCTTATTGCGTGCATAACTGTTTTTTTTTTTGTCTTTTTATTTTGAACGACTTACCACCAAGCCTCAGCCACCGCCCGCTGTGTGAGTCACTAAAGAGCGAAAAAAAGCAGAAGCACAGCAGCGATAAAAAGCCAGTTTATCATTTTGTTTTAATTTTAGCGCATGATTTGTTGTTGATTTTTGTGTTTTTTGTTGTTGTTTTTTTGGCTTTCTTCACATACATAACAATGCTAATGTAAGCAATTCAAATCAACTGCTTTTGTAGTCGAATATGTTTTGTTGTTGCCACTTGAAAACAGGTGTTGCCTTCGCTTGTCTTCACTCTTGGGGCACAATTTTTTGTGCTTTTTCGTGTGTTCTCAGTTTTGTGCGCTCTCACCGTGATTCAGTAAGCAAATTGCCGCTACTTTATTATTACGAGTTCTAGCACAAAGCGAGCGAGTTGGCAGCGCAGGTTCACTGAGTGGGTTGAGGTCATGCATCATGAACAGCTGATTGAGATGGTTGTATTTGTGTGTGTGTGAGTAGTGTGTGTGCTCTGAATGATTTTTATTTCTAATCACATTAGTTTTAAGCATTAAAAATTCTTAGTCATAGCAATTGCGCCATATTAAGTTGTTTGCAACGCATTCTTCTAGCCGGCATTTCTTATTGAAAGCGTTGTTGGCCATTAGCAGACATGCAACGTGAACGTGATGGTTTAATGATTTGTCGGCTTTATTGCATTTCTCATTACTTATACAAAAGATTACACGTTGATTTATTTATTTATTTACTTAGGTTTTTTCTTATTATTATTTATCTCAACTCACGCTTACTTGCGTGTTTTTTATGCCAAGTGTTAGTTTGAAAACAGCATTTGTATGCAAGAGAAAATTACACGCCGTTGATGAAGGTCAATGGCAAGCGGTCGCAAACTTGAAAAAAAAAAGTTAAATCTCCTTTTTTATGTAAAGTGTTAATTATTGAATCATTGTTAAACATAACACACATTACAAAAACACTAAATATGGAACGGAACAGCTAAAAATAGTGAAAAGAAAACTTGTCGCCATTCAAACAATTCCTTTTGTTATTGTTGTTGCAACTAATTTGCTGAAATTTTCTCTTGAACATTATTTTTTTTGGTTTTGTCGTATTCCGGGTTGACTCAACTGTTTTTTTTTTATTTTTTAATTAAGTTTTTATAGTCTTTTGTGTTGATTCATGTATTTTCAGTGATTTTTTTATTGCCAATAGAAAAACGAGAGAAAAAAAACAAAACAACAACAGTAACAAATCACAACTGTGGCCTTACTCCTGTTGCTGTGAACCTGTTGTTGTTGTTTAACATGTATTTTTATTAACTTCATTGCATAATCAAATCACGATAACTTTCAACCTTTCACATGGCGGCAGCAAAGCCAAATACAACTGTTGTTATTGCCGGCATAAACAGAGCCAAATTGTTGTAGCGTAGGAGAACGTTAAACGCTTATGAGATTCGCCGCTGGTTATGAACTTTTTCATTTATGTTCATCATACGTGCCACTTCCTCTTCAATAATTTCGGCAGCGGCATATGATCACCGGGCGCGTCTATTGTTGTTTTTGTTGTTGTTTGAAAACTTTTCAAATTTGCTTATTTTGTTTTTTGTTTTTCTTAATTCGATAAAAACATATTTGTTTTGTTTTTGTAACCATGTGCGTGTGATATAATTTTTTTTTTCTTTTTTTTATTAATGAATACAGTAAAAAAAAATTTCTTCGCTAAAATTTTGTATTGTTTGCTTGTTGGAATTTAGTTGCTTGCTGGCGTTGAGGTGTGGTTGATATTTTGCGTTTGCGCTTGCTGTGCGAAAATTTAAAAGTATTTAAAAAGAAGAGTGATGAAAAGTGTTAAAAAATAACAAGAAAAGAATATTATGCTTAATATGCACTCATTTTACATACATACCATACATATAAACAAGCTTGTTAAACGCTTGTATTATATGTGTACCGTTAATTAAAGTGAATGTCATTTGTGGAATGAAGTAACAAAGTGATGCTTTCGACGCTTGTTGTTCTCGTTGTTGTTGTTATTATTGTGGACTTTTTCGTGAGAGTTGGTTAATTGTCTATGCTTGTTGTGGTTTGTGTCTGAGCTAAGCTCAATGGACAATAGCGGTCGTCTTAAAGTGTGAAAGAGAGGTCAAATGCCGCACCTGCTGACTTACACACACAAGCCCCCACACATGTATCTTTGTCCTTCAAAATTGCAACTACAATTTCATTAGTTCTCCAGCGGCCTAGTTTTGTTACTCAACGCGCACGTGCACAACTCGCTCTCTTTTCTAACAAATTTTTCAACATTACTTTCTCTCGGCATTGGGTGCCTCTATGTGTATGTGTGTGTTTGTGTGTAAAGAGCAACAATAGCAGCTTCACAACAGCTCACTCGTCTCGGCACTGCCATCGCATTCAAATACCGTAAGCATTCATTGCAATTTCATTTGCTTGCCACACTTGGTCAAACAAGTTTCAACAAATGTTGATGCTCAACGCTAAGTAATTATATTTGTGGTCGAGCGTGCGTGTGACCACAAAAAGAAAATATATATAAAAAAAATCTGTAATAAAAACGGTACATTTATAACAAATTATTTTGTATTGTTTGAAAGTAATAATCAAACTGAATGAATTCATATAGCGATACATTTTAGATGCGCGCGTAAAATAAAATTCGTTAAGAATAAGTGAAGAAGAAAACGCTTTCGCTGAAGCAGAAAGAAAGAAAGAAAATATATGAATCAATCTGCATTGTGTAGTGAAATTGAAAATGTTGAAATAATTGAAGCGAAAAATGTTGCAAACATGAAATTAAAATAATTTTAATCGCGTGATTAAACGTTATATAGACGATATATAGTAAACAATTTATTTAACTAATATTAAAAAATTGTGTTGCACGATTTAAATGTTTATTTGTTGTTTAGAGAAGTGTTTAAATGTTTTTTTTTTATTTTTTTTATTAGCGTTTGGCTCACCCGGCTTCAGGCAAAGGGCGTTTCGTTTGTTGCTCGATCCATTTTTAAGCGGCGGCAATCACTTGTTTTTTCGCTCAACTTTTAAGCAACGTGTTCACACACTCCCACACACACGCTCTCGCCTCCTCTGTCTCTCTTGCTATGTATCCTCATACTCAACCATAGCAAAGTTTGTTTTTGCAAATAACAGTTTTCTTTTTTTGGGGTGTGCCTTCGGTCACATTCAATCGTGCGTTCGTTCGTTCGTTGATTCATTCGGTTTCGCTCATTTGTTGTTGTTGTTGTTATCCTTTGTAGATAGCTCCTTCTGACCTTAATGGAAGTAAAGAGACAAACAATACTCACACAAAAAAATACAAAAAAAAAAAAAATATACAAAAACCAAAATTTCGTTAGTATGAAATTGCGTTACATTTCGTTTACCGGGCCCGTGTTGACCCAGTTTCCTGTTTTTCCTTTGTAATCTTTCAACGCATTTGACTGACTGACTGTCTAAAGGACGGACGGATGGACGTCTGTTGCTGTTGCTGCTGCTGTGATATCTTGTTAGCTACAGTTGTCAGCAATGTCTGACGCGTTGAGGTTTTCTCAATTACTTTGTACTTGTTGTTTTTGTTGTTGTGTTGCGTTCTGGTTTTTAAACTTTTGATGAATACGTGTCATCACATTTAAAACAAGCTCCTTTTTATTATTCATGCATATTTCATCAAGGAAAAAGGACTTTGAAAGTGTAAAAACACAAAAAGGAGAAGTACAACTTTCTGTGCTGCATTATTAATGTGCGCTCATTCATATTTCGTCAAGGCGTGGCTAACAAGCGTTGCTAAAGTATTGAATTTATGTGGTTTTTTTTTATATTTGGCTAAAGTTTTATGTTTTGCGGTAAAACTTTTTGCTCATTAAAATGTTCTAAGCATGTTGTGTGTGCTTTACTATGCAATAAAGTTATAAAGTTTGAGGGTCCTTTGATGCATTTTAATTGTGACTGAATGGCAATTTGTTTCAACTTAAAAAGTCGACAAAACTTGCTTAATATAATGACAAAGTTCAGCACTCTTACAATAAATGAATTCCTTTTAGAAATGATAAATTATCTACCTACTTTGGTGTTCAAAATATTAAAAATTTTGCAATTTGCCAAAAAGAAATCGTTTAAGCTCAACTCAAAGTGTCAAAGGTCAACAGACTGCATGTACAATAATTATCATTAGTGTGAATGTTTATGTATGTGAGTGTGTGTCCTGTGAAAACATTTATTATTCACGCACTAAACGCACAAATAGCTTTTGGCGCCGCATTTCTTTGGCCAAATTGCTTTGGCTATAAACTGTGTAAACACGTAGACATCATCAACAACAACTATTAGTATGACATTCTATGACATCGACGAGCAACAACAAGAAACATGCCGACACATACGCTTTACTCTTTATTGCCTTCAAGCTATGTTAGTTGTATCCTGTTGCCGCTTAAGAAGCCGAAGAAGAAGCAGAAAACGAAATATATATGTATGTATGTACATATGTACTTTCACAAAGAAAGCACACGCACATTATTTGCTACTTAGTCGTTGATGGCATTCATTCTTGGCCAACAATACGCACTCTAGTTGTCCGTCAGTCAGTCAGTCAGTCATTAAGTGTGTAAGTTTTTCAGGCAGTCAGTCGGTTAGTTACTCATTCAGTCAATGAGTCAGATACATGAGTGCATTGCAATGTTTAATTTCACTTTGCCGGGATTTCTTCAGCCACCCAACCATTCTGTTATTTATGAGACTTTTGACCTTATTCTATGAGACTTTACAAGTGTTTTTGCTTGTTCTACTCTATATACATTTTTTTTTTGTTTCTTACCTTTCGTTGTTGTTTTTCATTGCGCACAATTCAAATATGTTTCGCTTATAGTTTTTTAAGTACTTTTTAATGAATGCAACTTTTTGCGCCTTGAATGGAAATTCTGCTTTCAATTGACTTTTGTTTGTTTGCTTTTATGCGTGTTCGTTCACTCGATTTGATTGGAATGACATTTTTCTATAGCGTTCAAAAAAATTTGCATTTCTGGTACAAAAAAAGGAATATTCATCTACAAATAATTTCTTGTACTCTATGTGCCATAAAGGATATTAAATGCTTGGCAAACAAAAATTCCTTTAATGTATTATGAGCTTATTTTATTGGCTGTTTTGACACATTATCAAATTTCTTAGGTTCAGGTGTGTCCCTTAAATGGAGTCATTGCCCTACCTTCATTGTTTGCCTAAACTATTTTAGTTATCTTTGTATTTTGCTATTTGTATTCAAATATTTATGCCGAAACTTTTGTGTTATTTGAGACCATCAGTTGTCAAAGCTAATAAGCTAAACCGACTTGCCCTTTTCCCGTTGCCTCTGAACATAAATGGGTCAATTAATTTATGATTTAGTTACACGCAAAAGCGTAGGTGTGTTTTTTTAATGCGTTCACAAATGATATGATATGATATTATTATAAAGCAGTTTGACGTCGTGACATGAACAACAACAGCAAACAATTTAAGCGTTTAATCTCAGCACAGCTTTGCGCAAAACGAAATTAAATTTTTTACAAACTCGGCAATTCGACAGCAACAAACCTTATTGAGCTTAACATAAATTGTAAAATAATAAGAAAAGTTAAAATTAAAATTCAAAATTTGTGGTAAACAAAAAAAGTTAAATAAAAAAATAAATAAAAAGTGTTTAAATCAAAATGTTTTCGTGTTGTCGCGCAAATCCGAAACACTCGAAAAAGGATAAACATAAAAGCTCCGATGGCGTTGAAACGACGACGACAGAGCACAATGAAGCTGAAACGACGAAGGACGTGGTTAAGCGTGTAATACCAACGATAACCGTTGGGAATGGCAAGCCAAATGAAATTGATGGTAATGCCGAGAAAGAGACGACGGCGGTCGAAGCCAAAGCCAATGAGAATGATGATGATGCCAAACGAGAGCAACAGGCAACAACAACAACAACAATAGAAGCAGCAGCGGCCACAATAGCAGCAGAGTGTCTCGAAGCGGCGGCGAATGCTGTGTCGTCGGTCGAAAGCGTCGCTGCAACGGCGAGCACCGCAGAGTTGGCGCCAAGTGCAGTCAGCAACAGCAGCAATGGCGATGATAATAGTCTGGAAGCAGTAAATGATGATGATGGTATGCACACAGACGATTAGCAATTTTCTAGACACATTTAAGTAACGGTTTATGTTACTTAAATATGTATTTTTTTTGTTTTTTAATTTTTGGTGTTGTACACGTGTGATTGACTCACTACTCACTAACACGGCTTACTGTATAGGCTCACGCTTAAGCTACAAAGTCTACACTTGTGCTAAAAAAATCAGCACAAGCATTTTCATTTTTAATTATTTTCAAGTAAAATACATTTGCTAAATGTCTACTTTGTAGCAAATCGCACTTACAACAGTCTAGCATTCAAATTGTATAAGCAGTATTACTAGCTAGTAAAATTTGAATGCTAGACTGCTGTACGTGCTATGTTCAACAAAGTAACATAAGCACAATGCAATAACAGTAGCGGTTTTCACGCCCAACTCCTTAACGCGTAATCGTCGTAACTGATGAAAATCCAAAAACAAAATACATTGACAGATTTTACCGAGTTTTCATCAACCCCGGCTCGTGTTGTTCGGTAACGCGTTAATTCGTTAAAAAATCAAAGGGAATTTTTAGTTACTTTCCATAAAAAAGTGGCTGTACTTTCAAATAATTTTATTATTAAAACAGCATATGTTATATGCCAGCCTTTTTAACATAAGCGAAAACAAAGGAAAATTAACTCGCATATTCTCTCGTATGCAACAACTACTCGTATGTTACAAGTAATAACACAACACATACAACTATTGCATCAAAATGAATAGTTTGGATCTTTGATTCCGTCCTCTCGCCAACCGATGTATGCCAATAATGTCGTCCACAAAGTCATCCAATGCTGCCTCCATTTCTCCATCCCGATCCTTAGCTGTGCACCATTTTAATACAAATAATTAATTATTTGTATATTCATGCATTACTAAACATATAAACCATCCAGAAGCTCAATCTCGCGCACAACTTGATTCACTTTATGTTCCATTAATTGATTTTCATGTTATTTTGTGGCATTTTAATTTTATTTGATTTATTTCGCACAATTCAGCTAAATTCACTTTTTTGTTGTTTATATAAGAAGAAGAAGAATTAACGAATTTACGCAAAACCTGCATATGTCTGTATTCACGCCAGACACTCGTTAAAATTAAAATTGTTAAAATTGCGACGTTAGCAAGTTGGGCGTGAAAACCGCTATTGTAATGAATTTATTGTAAATGTGATAATTCTGACGCAGTGAACACTTAGCAAAATAATAATGTTATACTTGAACATTTTTATGAAAACAAACACATAAAATATGTGTCTCTGTCTATGAGAAACTTTAAATTTTAATTTTACTTCAAATTCTATGCAATTCTACATACTTCTAATTAATTGTAGTATCTTTTAAACCTTATGTCGTCAAATTTGTGTCAAAACACCATGAGAAAAATGATGAAAGAATTTGTTTTTGTTTTTTGTTACACAAATATTACAACATTTGTTGCACGTGTAAATTTTATGTTGTCCACAACTACAACTTTTCACAGCGGCAAATAATACAAAACCAGCTGCAACAACAACAACAACAGCAACAATACCAATACATTCATCATCAAGCACATCAAATTCAGCATCAATAACAAGCGCTGGCGATATAATATCAATGAGTTATCATGATAAGCAGGAAATTATAGCAATATTGGAATCATCAACGACTAAAGCAGCAACCATACAGACAGCTGCGGCAGGTGAACAGACACAGCCGACACAACCGCCGGATCGAAATGCTGTTGGTGCTGCTGCGCCGCGCACGAAGAGTTGCCTCTCGCGACACAATTCAACGCACATGTCAATCAAAAAGAAAGTGAACATTAGCACACGTGCCGAGATTATTGAACCGGAACCGCCGCAATTGCAGAAAAGCTCATCATTGGCAGAGGATGATGATGTGTTTTCGGATTCAGTGCCGGCACCGAAGCGTGAGAGCATGTGTGCGCCGTATATCGAAAGGGATGATGAGCATCATGATTTGGCGGATTTGTTGGCGTTCTCGCATGGGCTGCCCGCGTGGTTCGACGATGAGCGACTGAATGAACTGTATGAGTTTTTTTGTGCTTAATATGTTCTGTGTTTAGATTATGGTTCAGTTTTCCTAAGTTTGAGAATTGGTTTTCTTTTCAATTGTTATGAAAAAAATTATGATGAGAAAAAAAGTTGTTTAATTTTCGAAACTCTCATCATTCAGCGGTTGCATTGAACCACCTGTTACACCAGTTGGACGCGATGAACTTGAATTGAAGCGTCAACGTTTGTATACCGATTTGCTGCGTGCCGCTCATGCTGCCGTTGAGCACAGTGTACGCTTTACGCCGTTCCCTGGCAGCGCCGCTGGCGTTGGTCCGGCCGAGGCGTCCGCATATAATATTGAGTCGTCTACGCTGTTGAAAACAGGCGGTAAAGTGTGTTTTATATTGTAGCAACATGTACTATTTTTATATTCAAATTTATTTTATTTTTTTTCTTTCAATTTATTAATAATAAATAAGCAAAAGCAACGTTTGAGAGATTCTTCTTCAGTCTCTGCATTTGGTTTGTTGTTGCTTTGATTTTGCATGAGAATTCTTTTAATACATTTTGACCTTCAAATATTTGAATTTTTGGAATGTTACATGTTTGTTGGTTGTTCTTTCTTCGATTGTGAGTTAAAGAACAATTTTGTTGACTATTTTCTTGTTATTTGTTTTACTCTTTTAAGGAATTCTTGCAGTTGCGTAATTATTATTTTAATATTTAATACTTGTGACTTTTTCGCGCAGTTTCGATTTGTTTATTTTACATTCATTACAAAAAAAAAAAAAAATCTATTTTCATTATAAATAATTCATTGCTTACCTCATTGTTTAGTAATATGCACTTGTGGTTGTTGTTTTTGCTCAATGAATCACCGCGCAAACCCGATACACACACCCCCGGTGTCCAAAATAATTATTACTCGCGGCGTTCATGCTGCTCTGCCGGCTTGATTTGTTGTTGTTAGTTTGCACAATATCAAATATGTTTGTATGAATATTATCTTATCGTGATATGCACGATTATTCAATTATATATTTGTATATATAAATATATATGTGTGCACAGCTGTTTAGGTTTGCCAAATGGCAGTTACATATGTACATACATATAAACGCATGTATATGTGACCAGATAAACAAAAAAAAAAAAAATTAGAAAATAAATAAAATTAACAAAACGTATTGTGTATAAATATATTCGTACATACATATATTTATATCTACATATATTTTCTCCGAAACAAATACATACGTTTACTGTAAACGCAGAAAAAAAAAAAATTACTTAAATTCGGTTGAATAGAAAAATCGCTGTCGCTAAAATTGAATGAATCAGTACTCTCCTGGCCGCTCACTTGACGCCAACAACGACGACGACGAGCCAAACAATTCAATACAAGAGAATTTCTATTTGGTTTTTGTTTGTGTCTTTTTTTTTTTGTCGTTTTGGTTTTCTCTTAACGCTTACTCACTCGCGCTAAATGAAATTATAGTCTAAGATAAGCATTGCTGTTGGCCATTTATGGCAATATTCAATTAACGGGCCGTGCTTGCACGCATTGCCAAAATACATACACATACTTAAGGCTCAAACATTTATGGCCGCCGCCAACTGTTGCTCATTTAATGGGTCAAACGCTGAGTGCCTGCTGTGGGCGCACTTTGATTATCAACGACTACAAAAATTGCAATAATCCAGGTGAATGCGCACAGCGCTAACAGAGCAAACTAAAAAGGAAGAAGAATACAAATCAGAAAGTAACGAAAAAAAAAAGTGCGCTTTGTGTTAATAGCAATAATTGTAGTTACATTTAATTGTTTTTTGTTGTGTTAATAGTTTTGTTAACTCATTCTGCATCAAATAGAAAATATTTATTGTCTGTGATTAATTCGAATTGCTGGTTTTTAATAGATGTGCTTAGCCGGCGTGGCATTTCAGAAGAGGAAGAATAAAACAGACAGTCGAATCGTGCAAAAAAAAGCAATACAGACTGTAATTTATTATTTACCGTTTAACACGAATGACTCAGTCAGTCAGACAACAACACATGAATAATGCTGCTGATGCCGCTATTGTCGACGCTTGGCTGTTGTGTTGATGATAAATTGTGCTCAGCACTTACAACAATCCGGAGCAATGCTCCAGCAGCTTTTTCACTTTAGTTGGTCAAGTTGTGCAAACATTTTTTTCGCGCACTTTTTACCTCTTGTCTGCCAGCACAATTTCTTATATAGAACGAAGATTAGAAAGAAAAATCAATTCCACAACAATTAATTTAATACATAACACATTTAACAACTTTTTATACAGCTTGTGATCCCGATTTAAAGCCTTCTGTTGCGGACAATCTTGAGCAGCTCGTTAATCGTTTGGAGTTGCTTGTCGAGCGTTTAGAACGTTCAGTGTCGGCTCGAGAATTGGAAATAGCTAATCGTGCATTCGATACCGTTTTGGA
Source organism: Phortica okadai (assembly GCA_034638295.1). Classification (NCBI taxonomy): domain Eukaryota; kingdom Metazoa; phylum Arthropoda; class Insecta; order Diptera; family Drosophilidae; genus Phortica; species Phortica okadai. The sequence continues at coordinate 6,847,531 of CM067850.1, forward strand.
GCGTAAACGCGAAAGTGTTGAACTCGATAGCGTATCATTACCACCACCACCGCTGCCACCAGTACCAACCACCGTCGATACATTAGCGGCACAGTTGGGCGAACAGGCGGATAAGCTTAATCAACGCATTGAACGCTTAGAGACATCGTTGCAGCGCATAAACGAGCGTCATCAAAGTATAAGCAGTAGTGAATCATCGGCAGAGATCAAAGAGGACAGTGCGGAATCAGTGCGTTTAATACCAACCGTTTTAGCGGATTACAGTGAAGAGTTACAAGTTCAGGAGCCAGAGGATATACCCTTGCCACCACCACCGCTCAGCATGAGTGTACTAGGTTTCCAGGATATTGTCAGCGGACCGCTGAGTCAATATTTGGCTTTATCGGCTAAAATTGGCGGCGATGTGGCCAAGCACGCGGAGTACGTCAAGTTGGCATTCGAGTGAGTAACATAATTAAATATATTTGAATGTCTCTCTAAGTTCTCTTATTGCTTCTTCAACTGTAGCGCTCAATTGCAGTATGTAACCTTGGCGACGCAAATCGCTCAGCCAGCGCAGAACAAGCAAATGGAGCTGCTGAAGCCCACATCGACGCAGATAAGCGCTATACAGGATTATCGTGAGAAACATCGCACTTCGGCGTACTTCAATCATTTGTCGGCGATTAGTGAGAGTATACCCGCCTTGGGTTGGGTTTGTGTCTCGCCAACGCCCGGACCACACGTCAAGGAAATGAACGATGCCGGCCAGTTTTATACAAATCGTGTGCTTAAGGAATGGAAAGAGAAAGATGCCACGCATGTTGAATGGGCACGTGCCTGGATTCAAACATTGACTGAGCTGCAGGCCTACATTAAACAATATCATACCACAGGTCTGGTATGGTCGGGCAAGGGTGCTGCACCAGCTGGTGGCGTGCCACCACCACCACCACCTGGCGGTTTACCGCCACCACCACCACCACTCGATTTGGATGCACTGAAGTTGGATAGCAGCGGTGATGATCGCAGTGCATTATTTGCGCAAATCAATCAAGGAGAGGCTATTACAAAGAGTATGTTATTGAAGTGTTTTAATTTTTTTTTTTTGCAATTTAATTGTAAAATTCAAAAACTTAATTACAGATTTGAAAAAGGTCACTGCTGACATGCAAACTCACAAAAATGCCACACTGCGCACTGGTCCGGCACCATTTAAGACGCCTGCACAATTTGGCAGTGTCCCGGCAAAGGCACCCGTTGTTCCGGCCAAAGAACCGGTCTTCACACGTGATGGCAAGAAATGGTTGATTGAATACCAGAAAAACAATGCCGGCTTGGTCGTTGATAATGCCGAGATGAACAATGTCGTCTATATGTTCAAGTGTGAGGGCTCTACGCTCACCGTTAAGGGCAAAGTCAATAATATCGTGTTGGACTCATGTAAGAAATGCTCTTTACTATTCGACTCAGTCGTTGCATCGGTGGAATTTGTCAATTGCCAAAGCGTACAGATGCAGGTTAGTCCACGCCGACTTATTGATTCTATGCTTGACATGTATTATAATACTGATTTCCTTTTGTGTGCAGACTTTGGGCTTTGTGCCAACTGTTTCAATTGACAAAACTGACGGTTGCCAAATGTATTTGACAAAGGATTCGCTTGGCGTTGAGATTGTTAGCTCCAAGTCTTCTGAAATGAATATTCTGCTACCGGAGAGCAATGGCGATTATGTACGTATACACATACACAACGAAAATTGGCAAATTTATTTATTTTAACATAATTTTTTACATATTTTAGACTGAATTGGCCGTTCCGGAGCAATATAAGACAACTATTTCGGGCAAGACTCTTAAGACTGTCTGCGTTGATAGCCTCGGCTAAGCATTTGTCGTTAGCGGTTTTAAAGTGCATCATCGGTCAATGTGCCCAAATCGCCCCCTACTTCTTATAAAAAAAAACAAAATCACACACACGTCTATGCATACACACATATATGAAGCAACAACTTTTTGATATCATTACTTGAAACAAGAAAACAAAAAAAGATAAATTAATGCTAAGTGAAACGATATTTAATGACTAATCAACTGTTTTATATTTTCTTTACTCGTTCGTATTATTATTTTTGACACAACTAATTATTTATTTTTTTCTTCAAGTATTTGGCCAATTTTTGCGATAATTTCGTTAAATTGTTGTCAACTTTGTTAGTCGAAATTGCTGAGAAAGTATTCTTTGTGCTTCTAATTTACCTGCAAAATGAAGCTTTCTGTTTTTAATTTATATTTCAATTACAAATATTTTGTCTATAAAAAATAAAAAAAAAAAAATAAAAATAAGTCTACCGTTTTTTATCAAAATTTACCTTTGCATTTTAATGTTGAACAAATTTTAGCGAAAATTCAAAGAGATTGTATTACTTATTCATGCAGTAATTAAATGTGTAAAAGCAAAACAGAATTTAATGAATTCATTTTCATTCTGTTTGATTAAATTTTAAATATTTATTGCATTAATTGAATTAAATTAAAACGACTTGATATTTATAAAAAAAATAATAAACAATTTTCTTTTATTTCCTTTGGCTTGGGGTTGAGTTCTATTAGAAAACGGATTGAGCAAGAAAAAAAAAACATTTTTTTATCTCTATGTATTTATTTTCATAATTAAATAAAATATAATTGCATTAATAAATTTATTTGTTAAAGCGTAGTCCTTTGTAAGGATACAACGTTATGCAGAAAACTCGATCTTTCGAAATCACAACTCTGAACTAAGTTTATGAATTTGAAAAAAAAGTATATACTATATTTGAACAAGGAATGACCAATACAAGATGATATAATAAAATATACAAAAAAGTTTTATATCAAAATTGTTTGTGGCTTCGATAAGCTGCGATAAACTATATGAGTTGGTTCAGAGCGTGTTGCGAGTTTACTTATTAGTCGTCGAAGTTATCTTGTGGGCTGCCGCAACTTACACTTTCCTGTATTCAATGCGTTCTACTTTAACCTCATCACCGATCAGTTGATAGACATATGTAACCACTGTCGCACTCTGTATATCCATGAGCACAAAGGACGGCACCACATTTGTATCGAGCGGATTGAAGGCACCCGTTGCCGAGCCGGGATTTATGTAGAATTTATTTCCATGCTCATAAGCTTCGAACTTGTAAGTATGCCCCGTTATCAATATATCAACATCTAATTGGCGTTGTATGAGTGCTAAAGCTTCGGGATCACCGCGCGGTACAACCTGATGACCATGACACAAGCCAATTCGGAATTGTCCAACAGTGACGACCTTTTGTTCCGGGTAACTGAGATTGTCATCAAAGTCGCCACGCACAATGTGCACATCGTTTGCGAGGCCTTTCAAATAATCATATGATTCCTTTGTACACAGGTTGCCCGTCACCAGGATGTGGTGAATGCGTCCGGGCACAAGAAGTTTTTTAAATTTTGCCGGCAAACTACTGCACCGATGCGGAATGTGTAAGTCACCGAGTACCAAAACGAGCATTTTACGGTGTCAGCGATTAAGTACAGAAAATAAAACAATTATAATTATCGTTTGTATTAATTTTACAAAGAGTTTGTTCCAGTTTACGCCCCAGCGACACTTTTATCACTTTTTTTTTGCGATATCAGCTGTTTGTGCGTCGCAAAATTGGCAAAAACCAAACGATTTGTTTAGCTGGAGTTGGCAGCACCAAATGTGCACTCCACCGGCCTCTTTTACTGTTTGCGATTGTTTGATTTTCACTCGACGCTCAAAAAATAAACTCTAATTTCAGCTTTGGTTGCCCACCAGCTGTCTCCGTTCCTTGGGAGGCCTAAAATATTCCCGCACCAGATCTGAGTAGTCCTGCAAAAGGCGAAAATGGAGGCTACTACTGATGTACCGTCCGTATCGACTTCGACAGAGGGTAAATAAGTAGTTTAGAAATTGGTTGAAATTGGTCCTCTACTAAGATGTCTTTCAGATCATACTAGCGTAAGCCTGCTTGTCATTGTGTTGGACACAAATATTTCCCAGCGCATAGTGCGACAGAATCCACAAAATCTTACACAATGTTTGGACGCGGTAATAGCGTTCGGGAATGCACATCTCATGCAAAAGTCTCAGAATAAACTCGCAGTCATATCTTGTTCACATCATTCCACGTGAGTTGCGTGGTTTTTTCTTATTGTATTGAAAACTTATATTGGCTATGTTTAAATAGTGATATGCTCTACCCAATGCCTGGTCGTCAACTGGAGGTGCGTCAAGTGGATGGACAGTATGAAGCATTCAGTTTGGTGGAAAAGACTGTTAAACAAAACTTGGGTAATCTGATTGTCGATGCGCAGAATTTAAATGCGCCTGTCGAAAGTCTGTTGGCGGGCAGCATGTCCATGGCCTTGTGTTACATTGCGCGGGTATGTCACTCAATCAATACTCTAGTATGAATACAGTTGCCTTATTTTTTCTTTCCAGATTCAGCGCAGCATTGCAGCTGGTGTTAAGGTGCATTCACGCATTTTGGTGCTTACTGGCAGCAACGAGTGTGCTTCACAGTATATGACCTATATGAATGTCTTCTTCACAGCACAGAAGCTGGGCATTGTCATCGATGTCTGTGCATTGGATAAATCTTTGAGTTTGTTGCAACAGGGTTGCGATATCACTGGTGGCCAGTATCTGAAACTAGCACAACTGGATGGTTTGTTGCAGTATTTGCTTTGGGTGTTTTTGCCGGATCCACAAATGAGACAGAAATTGGTTTTGCCGCCGGCCACCAAAGTGGATTACCGTGCTGCCTGCTTTTGCCATCGTGAACTCATTGACATTGGTTATGTTTGTTCTGTGTGTCTGTCGAGTAAGTATATACACTGTACAGTTAGCCAATAACAACAATTAAATTGTGTTGAACTTCCGTCTTCTTTTTAGTTTTCTGCAAATACAGTCCAATCTGCACAACATGCCAGTAAGTCACCTAGTTTAGAATCAAGTTATCATTATGTATAACCTAAAATTTATTTATTTCAGTACCGTTTTCAAATCACCTGGGCCATTGCCACCGAAACACAAAAAGAAGAAAAAAACTTAAGCATTCTTTAACAGGGATATCGTTTAAAGTTTAATAAACATCTGGATAATTTATCAATTGTTTCTCGTGATCTTGCTAAAATACATAGGGCCAAAGTTGGCTGGCAGGTAAGGAACAACCATTTGTCCGTACTTCAAGCCTTTAGGGTGTTCAAATTTATATACGTCACTGAAAAGTTGTACGAGTTGGCTAAGATCCTTTATCGTTGTCGTAATGCCATATTCGGAAAACGCTCTTTGCAGTGCCATATGTACAACGCCATCATTTTGTATTGGCGACAATGAACATGTCGAGTACACAAGGCTTCCGCCGGGTCTTAATAAGCGTAGACAATTTGTTAATATGCCCGCCTGTAGTTCTGGTATGCGTAAGCGTTCCTTTATGCGCGTTGACTTAAAAATGTTATTATCTTGTTGCATGACTGAATGTCGGTCTGTAGTACATGGTACATCTACAAGTATTTTATCATAACTATCATAATCAACGAGATTGCGGGCATCGCTTTGATTAAGCACCACGCGTCGTCCCTCCCAACGTTCCTTGTAATCGAATAAATACTCTTGCATTACACGACGCAGCTTATTAACGCGTGATTCTTGTATGTCATTGCATACTAATTGATCTGGATAAAGTGTTTGCAGCATAAGCAAGGATTTGCCACCTGGCGCAGCGCACGCGTCCAACACGCGTTCTCCATGTTTTACCTGCAGGAACAGTGGCGGTAGAGCTGATGCGCCATCCATAAGAAAATGTGACAAGACGCCAGTTAGGCACTTGCGAGGTGCTTTAAAATCCGAACAGTTGCCAATTTCGTATGTGTAAAGGCAAAGGTTTTCAGGGAAATGAAAGTCTGTTTCAATTTCTATATTCAATGGAAAGTCGGCACTTGTTTGATAGTACTTGTAATGGTCCGACTCTGGTATCCAATCTTCCATGCCTTTAATTTTATTTGCTGGTATGTACTCATACAAGCCACCGGTACCAAATTGTGGATCGACAAGTCGACTTTGTTCTAGTTGAATGTCTTCCTCGAAAGCTTGGCTTAAACTCTTTTTGTAGTCAACTCTTGTAGTTGCTTCGTTTGTGTTATCTGAATCACTTATGGATTCACGTTCACCGCCATAATTTAGACGTTCCGGTATATTTGATTCTGTCGAATTCGTAGCTGGATATATTGAAGCGACTTCGCGCACTTCTTGTTCCCTGATAAGGGCTTCCAGTTTGTCGGCCACTTTGCTACTGCTCTGCCCACTGTGTTCTGGCTGATTATTTATGGCTAAACGCTCTTTTGCAAGACTTACAAGAGACTTCATGTTAATGGCCCCATCCAACTCCAACATGCTGCACGTCTGCTCTGTATCACCAAAGTTATTTACTAAGGCAATATATTTATGCTCTGTAAGTAAAGCCGCTCGCATATTCCTCCAACGCAGTCCATAAACGGATCCGTAAAAATCGTCAAAGTTCTCCAACGCTCGATCTGAATTTGTTTTCTTTCGTTGCAGCACCGACCAGCGTTGTTTGCCGCTTTTCCAGCGTTTTGGGATTTCTATTAAATTTCGTACCTTCAGCATTTTTACACAATGTCGTCCTCGGTGTCGTTTTTAAAATAGTTTTTCTGGTTCAATGGGCACATATGCCTTAAAAGTTCACAACATGCTTTCCGGCTGATAATGCATAACCGGCTGGCTGGCTGTTTTTTTTTTTGTTTTGGTTTTTGAACACCTGCGATGGTGAGCTGCCAACTTGCTTTTGAGTATGACTTGCACAGCATGGCAGCTCTACTTTTCGTGAACCGTTAAATTTAAATTGTAATTTTAATTCATTTTTTAATTGTGTGTGATATAATAAATAGACTTCATGATTTAGTTGATAATGAAAGGCAATGTATTACTTTTGAGTAAATAACTCCTTTAGCAGTTTATTTCAATGTATTGTTAAAATAAATACATTTATATTTAAATAATAATATGTCAACTTAAAAACTAACAAAATTCCAATGTAATCAGTTTAAGTACAGAAGGCGGGGTTGTTGAATTTATTGTTGTATTTTATAGAGGTAGAAGGCATTGAATGCTGTAAAGTCGTGCATAATTGTTTTCGATTCTGACTCGTATGAGTGAAAGTTCATATGTGCGTGTAAGGATGAGGTTATTGCCAATATATCGGAACGAATTTCTAAACATTCTTGTGTTTTTATAAAGGTTCGGTCGGTCAGAGGTTTGTTTCAACGACCTTGTTGATAAGGAATCAGGTGGCGAGTGGTTTGTGCTTGTTAAAGTAGGCTTCAATCGCTGTCCGGCAATTGGCAAGACTTTATTGATTTTGAATTGACTGATTTCTTTCCTTACGAAAATTTATGTTGGTCGAACTTTTTGGCATGATTAGTTTTGATTCCATTTCCAGATTCATGAGTGAATAATATTTATTCTAATACTTGTGAATCATGAGCGGTTCATAATGAATGTATGAATGAACTTGCGATTCATGCAGGGCTCTAAGAGGCAGGTGTCAGAATGTTTGTTGCACACTTTTGGTCTGTCTAAGATAATAATAAATCTAAATATTGAAGTAAGGAGTCCAATTTAAGCTTTGGGTTTTTGATCAGTTGGCTTAAGCGGCGTATTCTCGTCTTTGACATCATTCTTTTTAGCTTCGGTTTTATTCCACGGCTGCTCCTCGCCAGAACCAAAAATGGTGAATACAACAAACTCAATGATGAACAAGACAATAGTCACCCAGAAGATAATACGCCAAGCGCTAATTGTTTGCTACAGAGAGAGAAGACAAGAGAAAAAAAGTAGATCAACTTCAAAGCATTACTTGTGTACAAAAATTGTACTTACATTGCCCTTTGTAATGAAGCCCACGAAGAGCGGCACAATAATGCCCGGCAACGTGGCGGCGGTATTGGTGAGTGCAACAAGTGTGCCTGCATAGTTGGGTGCAATGTCAATATGATTCGAAAGGAAGCCGGAGAACATGCCACCCATAGCGATAATGCCAATGGTCATGATGATAACGGCAGCCGTGTGCTTGCAACCAATGTAGCAGAGCGCAACTAGACAAATGCCCGGAATGATAGTACAAATGCTTGTGGCAAACTTCCTAGCAAAGGTGGTTGTGATTTTCTCTGTGTGGTATTGAAAAAGAATCGTAAATAAAGATAAATATGTAGAAAACAAGAATGTAAACTTACGTTTTCCCTTTAGCGTATCCAAAGTCTTGCCCAGTATGATACTGAAGATCAACATAGGGAAATAGGGCAAAGCACTGGCGGCCGCATTGCTGGAGACATTGAATGCGAGCACTTGTTTCATGTAGAATGGTATCTCAATAAGGAACATGTACCAACCGAAGTTGTTGCACATGTGCGATATGAGTATAGCCCAGAATGGCACCGATGTGAATACCTTCTTCCATGGTACCGGTGGATGAGCTTCCTTTACCTCAACTTCACCGCTCTCAGAGCCCAAAGAGCTTGTAATCATTTGACGTTCTTCGGGACTAATGAAACGTTGCTTGTTTGGATTATCCTGCACGAGTATCACCCACAAGATCATCCAAATGGCACTTAGACCGCCCATAAAGTAGAAAATCGATTCCCAGCCAAAGTTAGCGGAGAAAACGCCCGACAGGAGTATAGACAAAGCCGTGCCGAATGATGTGCCTACATAGATAATCGTTGACATAACGGAGCGTTCATTTGGCGGCGCCCAAGCGGCAATCATGCAATGCATCGCCGGGAAGGATGCGCCACCGCCGGCGCCCTCAAGGACGCGCATAATAATCAAGCCAACGTAATGTAATTTAGTCATAACCGGCGTCAGCAATGTGCAGATGACATTGATGGCAATCGAGAAGAACATGACCCACTTGGCGGAGAAGTTCTCAGCAATGTGTGCGCAAGGGATTTGCGATACTAAGTAACCCCAAAAGTAGCAACTAAGCAATGTGCCCTGCAACGGCGCGCTCCAGACAAATGGACCATTCTGTTGAGTATTGAGTGTTTGAGTTAAGAACTTATTTTCTCTTCATTCTTTCGCATGAACTTACCTCAACGGTGGCTGTGCCATTGGTATCGCCGCCTGGCGCCTTGCAGACTTCGTCTTGCGAAACTGTTGAACTGCCATTCACTGGCGAATCATGCGGTTCATTATGTGCGATTGCCGTATGATTCAACATGGCCACCATGGCTACGCTAAGGTTCACCTTCAGACCGTAAACAATTGCCATGCCAATCGAGCCGAGCACGGCGAGCACATAACGTGCCGGCAGACATTCTGTCGAGATTAATAAAAAATATCATAAATTTTTAGATATAATAAATCGCCAACATAAGAAAAATCTTTAATTTAATATAATATACTCTAATGTTATAAGGCAGCACTTGCTACAAACATTTAAAAGAGTTTAAAAGAGACTGTAAGAACAAGTTTGTATATTTCATTGACATATGTAACACGTGGCTGTGTGTAACATACGCTTATTCATTATTGAATATTTTTTTTGTATCTTGGCTAACTTTACTCTCAATTAAGACACTTTTCCAACATTATATGTGTTTAGTTTATGACTGTATTGCATACCAGAGTGTCTACAAAGCCAACCAGGCACACCCAAATCAGAAGGTTAACGCATAAAATCTAAAAATTGCTTTGTCGCACGATTGTTAGGTCCTTCCGTGGTGTGGTTTGGGTGTGGAGACAATAATTCTTATCAAATTGTGTGCTCTGTGTTAAACTAAAATTTTTCTTACTTTTTATTGTTTTCTATTTTTAGGTTTCACTGTACAAATCAATTTGCAATCAAAGTTTGTCAATACTTTGTATTTGTTTTATCAAATTCGTTGCTTGTATAAGGTCAGTATTAATGCTCATTTATTGTTAAATATATGATACAGTTGCAATAAAAACAACACACAAATATGTGCGGGCGTCACATGGTCGCTTCCGTCGCTATGCTAATTACCCGTGGTATGAACCAATTTCGAAAATCTTATCGTCGAAATTGAAATTTTTTCTGCATTCGAATTATCGTCAATTTTATTGAAGCGCGCGTGTCTCGATTTTTAGACATTTCGGGAAACGTCTGAAATTTGTTTTTGGTTGTGTTTTATTTATAAATTGTTAATTTGCATTAAAAATCGTTTCCACCAAATTTTTTTTTTTGTTTTTTTTTTAACTGAAATTATTCGCTAATCTTGGTTTTGTTTGCATTTCACATCGACTTTTGAACAATATTTGTTTTTGGTTTTTTTTTTTTTTGTAATAAAAAATTCTAAATGATTGCTATAATTTTATTGTATCGATAATTTTTGGTGCTGTACATTTTTTTATGATGGTGATATTTTTTTATTATTTTTTTTTTATTATTTTTTTTTTATTATTTTTTTTTTATTATTTTTTTTTTCATTCAATAAACAAATTTGCGTCTGTCAGACAAAGTTTTGTGTGCTTTATTTTTTGTGCAAATATTTAATGTTTAATAGAATAAATACTTCAACCATTTTACGCGCAAATCAATTTTATTTATTTAGTTTGATTTTTTTTTCTATTTTTTGCTCTTTGGCTCGTTTTCAGACTTAAAAGTTTATGAAATCATGAAAGAAATTCAGAAATCGCTGTTAATTGTTGTTGCTTCTATAATTGAATGTTTTTTTCAGCAATGGAATCTTTTTTTAAACATAAATTAAATAATTTATTTGCATGCAATCAACGTTAAATAAATTAACAAGTTTAAAATTTTTTTTTAATTGAAATTGAAGTAAGGTAAAATAAAAATTTCGAACAATGCGAGAGGCCTGGCACTCTATACAAACCATATATTTGTATGTAGGTCAGGAATTGTATTGGAAATAGTTGCAGATACTTTTCATAACCGAAAGCTTGCGAAATTTACAATATTTTTTTGTAATTTCATTTAAACAAAAGAAAAGATTTCAGAAATACGAATTTTTCAAAAGCTCTTCAACATATTTAATATTAATTATGGTAATAAAAATGTATTTATTGATTGTTTTAAAAAGGGGGGAAAAATGTGTGCTTAAAATAGAATTTACACAGATATACAGAATAAAAAGGCGGCAAATGATGAAAATTTCGCCAGAATGATGAGCTTTGACAGACATATTTCAACGCTTGTATAAAAAAGTTCCAAAAAGAAGATAATTTTTGCTTCACTATTCAAATAGCAACAATAAAAACGAGCAAAAGAAATTACAACAAAAATTATGAAATGTTTGTTTATATGAGCCGACATTGTAACGACCTTGCCTAAAAAGCTTTCGTATGTGTGTGTGTGGGAGCCTCTGCTTGGCTAAAATATTTGGGCAAAATAACAAAAAAAAAAAAAACAACAACAATAATAATAATAATGATAAATAATATGTATTACAATTATAAGAATTTAAAAGTATGTCAAAGTTTGTGTTAACAGATGAGTCAAAGATTTTTCGAGAGCAACTCAGTAAGACCGGCTCAAGGATACAGGAAATAAAAGGCACACACACAGACACAGCCACACGACGAAGCATACACACAAACATAAAAGGTACAAACAAAAAGTCGAGCACGACGACCTTTTGCCGTTGTTTAAGGTCAAATATTACACTACTTTTCTATTACACATCAAAAGGATTTGCTCTCCTTGTTGCAACAGCAGTAAAATTTGCAACTAAAAACACTTGTTGCACTTGCATCATGTATTTCAATAGACAAGTGCAACATTGCAGCATCTTGTTTGTTGTTGTTGACTTCTCTGGTTTGAAATGATTACTTACTGCCCAGAATGCTGCCACGCGCAGGTACCTCATCGGCTGCCATATTGTTTATTATATTGTTCTTTTGTTTAAATAATGTTCAACACTTCACTGCACAACAAAATGCCGAATTCCTTTTAAGGTGTTCAATATGATTTATTTGTTTTATTGCAAACAATTTGTCTTTTCTTTTAGTGTTTTTTTTTTCGAATGAGCGGGCCCACTTTGCCTTACAGTGTACTATTTTGGTGGGTGGTGGTGTGGCGGCAAAGCTTTCACAAGTTGCTTGCTCGCTTTTAGAACGATTTCAACACAGCTGCGATGTGTTGCCAGCGATAGTTCAAAATCAACTGAGCTGCACGCTGGAACACGATTTACTTTTGTTTGTCATATGCTTGCTTTTGTTGTTGTTGCTGTTTGTTTGCCTGCCTGACTGACTGCTTGCCTGTACAACCGGCCGGGCGTCGTTTTGTGCGTGTGTGTATGTGTGCGTGTGTTTTATACCAAACAAAAAAAAAAAAAAAAATAGAGAGAACGCAAAAAAAAAGCCCTTTGCGTCGCATCGTTTTGCGTTTTGGTCGAAAATAAGAATCTCTAACGTCGTCATTGCTCCCTTTGCCTTCCTGTGATTGTGCTTGTGTGTGTGTCTTTTGGGTATCGTGAAGCGCTTCCCAGTGGAACTGTACTTCAGCTTCGTTATACGAGCCGTGACGTACGTGCGCTAGAGCGAATGAGATAGAGTTAGGAATGCTGTATGCTTATTAGAAATTGATCTTCTTTGATTTGTGCTTTTGTTGTTGTTGATGTTGTAGTAGTTGTTGTTGGTTAGCGTGCAATCAAGTCAAGTGTTAGCTTGCCGTTTGCTTAATTAGCCAATTGATGACTTTGAATTCGGTGCTTTGTTTTTAGCAACTTATCTTCTTCTTCGTTTATTTATTTATGACTATTTTTGTTTTTAATAATTCGTGCAACGCGTGCATAAAATAAACATAAAATGTGTTAAAAACCATATAAATGTTTTGGTTTTACAGAACCGTTAAACAGGTTTGATTGGCAAAATAAGTTTTTAGGCCAATTTTATATTTGTTTTGGTTTTTTGATTAGGTTGACTTAGTTATGCAAAATCAACTTAGTTAGCTAAAAATATTAAGCTCAATGCCTAAGGGTTGTTCCGAAATAGGCTTCACAACGATTCAAGTAAAATTTCAATACTGCGTCATTTGTGAAGTAAAAGTTTCTAAAAAATATATTGTATACGCCTATGTAACTTATAGTCACACAAAACATACGACTGTCTAACATTAAATTGCAGGACAAAGCTTAAGTGTTACACTGTCGTATGTTAAGTGTGTCCTTTCGTAATATAGGAGTAACAAATATTGCATTACTGTGATATTTAATGAGAATTCAAAGACATTGTTGGATTTTAATGTAGAATTCTTATTTTGGCATGTGCTTTATTACAAGTGGCTAGATATTTGGTTCATAGCTATAACTTGCTGTATTATTTGAGTAGCTGAGCATAACATAAAAATTGTTGGCTCATTAATTTGCTGGCGAAGAATTTTTTTTTTGCAAATGAAAGTGAAACAAAAGCCACATTTGTCGTTTCCTCTCGTGTGTTCAAACAAAGAATTCATCTAACACTTTGCACGTGTTTTCCGGCACACATATTTTGTACAAATAATACAACGTTTTTTTTGTATTTTGTATTGTTTGCTTTTTTCGTGTGTGTTTGAGGTTTATTTGCTTTTGTTATACCCTGTAGACATAGTGTATCAGGGTATATTGGGTTTGTTTGAACGAAATGTATGTAACGCACAGAAGGAGGGGAGGGGGACCTTAAAAAGTATATATATTCTTGATCAGGACGACAAGAGAAATTGATTGAGCCATGTCCGTCCGTATGTCCGTCTGTCTGTCTGTCCGTCCTCACCAACGGTTCTCGGAATCTATAAGAACTAGAGACTTGAAATTTGGAGGGTAGACTCGTGATGCTCGGCAGCAGATCAAGTTTATTTTTTTTTTTTGCCACGCCCACTCCTTCCCGCCCATTCAGCCCCACCCACTTTTTTAAATCGCTATAACTCAAACATCCAAAGAGATAGAAACATGAAAGTCGGTATGTAGACTCAGTATGTATAGCCCTACAAAACTGCATACCACAAAATCCCCCCTTCTTTTCATTTCCCCTCCCCCAGTTATTTTCTATAAATTGCTATATCTCCAAAATTAACAAAGGTACAACCCTGAAAATTTGTATACAAGCTCAGTGAATATACATCTTAAAAACTGCATTTTCCTCCCTCTTTGATGGCTTCCCCTCAGAGACCTACAAACTTAAATATTTCGTAAATACACATTTTTTGACCGATTTTCTTGATATTTTCAACACCTAACCGCTTTCTGTGTGCTTTAATATATGCTCTATGTTATAGTATAATACCAGCAGACATACGGCACTTCAATATTTACTCATACGCTTTTCCATTTCTCAGTTCGATCCTAAACGCTTTAATATATAAGTGCTCTATGTTATGGTATAATACAAGCAGACATACGGCACTTCTATATTTACTTATATGCTTTACCATTTCTCAGTTCGATCCTAACCGATTTCTGTGTGCTTCAATATATAAGTGCTCTATGTTATGGTATAATACCAGCGGACATACGGCACTTCAATATTTACTCCTACGCTTTTCTATTTCTCAGTTCGATCCTAACCGATTTCTGTGTGCTTTAATATATAAGTGCTCTATGTTATAGTATAATACCAGCAGACATACGGCACTTCAATATTTATTCATACGCTTTTCCATTTCTCAGTTCGATCCTAACCGATTTCTGTGTGCTTTAATATATAAGTGCTCTATGTTATAGTATAATACCAGCAGACATACGGCACTTCAATATTTACTCATACGCTTTTCCATTTCTCAGTTCGATCCTAAACGCTTTAATATATAAGTGCTCTATGTTATGGTATAATACAAGCAGACATACGGCACTTCTATATTTACTTATATGCTTTACCATTTCTCAGTTCGATCCTAACCGATTTCTGTGTGCTTCAATATATAAGTGCTCTATGTTATGGTATAATACCAGCGGACATACGGCACTTCAATATTTACTCCTACTCTATTTCTCAGTTCGATCCTAACCGATTTCTGTGTGCTTTAATATGTAAGTGCTCTATGTCATGGTTTAATACGAGCACACATACGGCACTTCAATATTTACTCATACGCTTTTCCATTTCTCAGTTCGCTTTAATATATAAGTGCTCTATGTTATGGTATAATACAAGCAGACATACGACACTTCAATATTTACTTATATGCTTTACCATTTCTCAGTTTGATCCTAACCGATTTCTGTGTGCTTTAATATGTAAGTGCTCTATGTCATGGTTTAATACGAGCACACATACGGCACTTCAATATTTACTCATACGCTTTTCCATTTCTCAGTTCGCTTTAATATATAAGTGCTCTATGTTATGGTATAATACAAGCAGACATACGGCACTTCTATATTTACTTATATGCTTTACCATTTCTCAGTTCGATCCTAACCGATTTCTGTGTGCTTCAATATATAAGTGCTCTATGTTATGGTATAATACCAGCGGACATACGGCACTTCAATATTTACTCCTACGCTTTTCTATTTCTCAGTTCGATCCTAACCGATTTCTGTGTGCTTTAATATATAAGTGCTCTATGTTATAGTATAATACCAGCAGACATACGTCACTTCAATATTTACTCCTACGCTTTTCTATTTCTCAGTTCGATCCTAACCGATTTCTGTGTGCTTTAATATATAAGTGCTCTATGTTATGGTATAATACCAGCAGACATACGGCACTTTAATATTTACTTATACGCTTTACCATTTCTCAGTTTGATCCTAACCGATTTCTGTGTGCTTTAATATGTAAGTGCTCTATGTCATGGTTTAATACGAGCACACATACGGCACTTCAATATTTACTTATGCGTTTTTCCATTTCTCAGTTCGATCCTAAACGCTTAATATATAAGTGCTCTATGTTATGGTATAATACCAGCAGACATACGTCACTTCAATATTTACTCATACGCTTTTTATACCCTGTACACATAGTGTACAGTGGGGAGGGGGACCCCAAAAAGTATATATATTCTTGATCAGGACGACAAGAGAAATTGATTGAGCCATGTCCGTCCGTATGTCCGTCTGTCTGTCTGTCCGTCCTCACCAACGGTTCTCGGAATCTATAAGAACTAGAGACTTGAAATTTGGAGGCTAGACTCGTGATGCTCGGCCGCAGATCAAGTTTATTTTTTTTTTGCCACGCCCACTCCTTCCCGCCCATTCAGCACCACCCACTTTTTTAAATCACCATAACTCAAACATCCAAAGAGATAGAAACATGAAAGTCGGTATGTAGACTCAGTATGTATAGCCTCTTCTTTTCATTTCCCCTCCCTCAGTTATTTTCTATAAATTGCTATATCTTGCTATATATACATATTAAAAACTGCATACCAAAATTTTCCTCCCTCTTTGATGGCTTCCCCTCAGAGGCCTACAAACTTAAATATTTCGTAAAATACACATTTTTTGACCGATTTTCTTGATATTTTCAACCCCTCCCTCTGTATCTAACTTGAGGTTTTGATAAAATTAAAAAAAAGTATCCAATGAACCCCCTCCTCTTATGTGAGATTTTGCCGAACTTCCCATTTTTAGTTTACTTACCTTTTTTTGAATTTGAAAATTGTTTTACATGAGTTTCTAAGATCTTTTTCGAAATTGTTTGTAATGAAATAATGAATTTTAACCTAAAATTCTTCGAATCAACAAATTGATAGTTAAGGCCAAGAATTATTGTCACAACTGATTGGTAGCTCAACTGTTGGAATTCAAGCACTTTTAGCTTATATAATAACTTCTCTCACTTGAACTCTTCTTTAGAATAATATGATCGATGACTTGCATTTCGAACATGACCGTTCTAAACTCAAGTGTAGTGCACAATAACAAAAAAGAGTTCAATGCGCTGTGAAAGTGTGTGGGTGTGTTTGTTAGACCAATTAGAATATACAAATAGACTTTGCTATCGTCGCATGCATGACGTTGCAGTCCAAATGCAATTGTATGTGCATATGCTTGTGTCTGATTGTATCTATGAGATACATAATTGTGTTGACCCCTAAACTTTTTTTATGGCTGAAGTGAAGTATTTTGTTTGTTTAGTTGATTTATTTGTGTGAGCATGTGTGAGTGTGTGTGTATGTGTGTGTGTATGTGTGTATGTTAATGCATTGCATGCTTCAGTGCGTTTTTTAGCATTACGTTTTTTATTATTTTGCACTCATTTTTTTTTTGCTGTTTAGTAAATTATTTTGTTTGTTTATTCGTTTTAGTTGTCACTATTAAATTTTAATTTCGCATTTCTTTTTTTGTGTATCTTTGCATTGTCAGAAACATCCTGTTTTTTCCGCCGATTGTTTTTTTCTCATTGTTCATTGCCCTTCTTACCATCTCTTTGTGGCTCTGTCAATGCTGTTGATCTGTGCTCGTGCGTAAATCGTTCAATTGATATTTATTAAATTTATACACACACTTTAGTCATTTGTGGCACAATATTTTCTGTATCGATTTGATTTCATTAAGAATTTTTTTTTTGTGCCCAAAATTGTCTTTCAATTTTTTGCGTCGATCAAACAAACAATCAAGCAAAGCAGTTAAAATTTCATATAAAAATTGGTGCTTTATTAAATTTTTATTAACAATTAAGACATTTTTTCTCTTTTTTTGGTGATTTTTCATTGTTTTTTATTTTACAGCGCTATGCGACCTTCAATCAATATAAAAAAAAAAAGCGGCAAAGACATCATCATGTGTCGGCGCCGTTCAATTATTGTAAAATGATGGAAAGTGCGTGGTCAATGAATGAAATAAATTGAAATGAGTTGAACAGTTGCTTGCTTGCTGTTGCGACGACTGCTGTTGTTGTTGTTGTTGGCGACGCATGCTTGCTTGCTTCAACGTTGGCATTCAATAAATATTTTACGCTCTTAACGGTTTCTCTGTTTCATTTCGGGCATTTCAATGCGATGGCAAAACGTATTCAATCGCACGTCGGCACTGTCATGGTTGTTGTTATTGTTGCCGCTGTCGTTGTCACTTTTGACTTTGAGACACGTGAGTAAAGTCGTCGCACAAAACTTGCTCTCTGCGTCGCTTGTTAGTCATCAATCGAGTTTCGTTCGCATTCGCTAAAATTACACAATTGTGAAATTTCTTCACTCATTTGATTTTTTTCGTCACATGCAAGTTCTAAAAATATTCGTGCAATCGGTGTGCATTTGCGTGGTTCATTTCATTTTGTATTGAATTGTTGCATGTTGGCATGTAATTCTCTGAATTCGATTTGCGTAAGCGTAGATCAGCTTCTTATTGAACATTGTTCGGCTGGCATCGGTAAACCACAAACGGAAATAATTATGGCAAAATGATAAATAATTTTTATATACTTAATCTACATATTTGTCAATATAATACACTGCACGTATTGAATAAGTCTCACACGCAAAGTCTGAAAAAGTCAACTTTAATTTCACTTTCAATAGTCTTATGTTGCCAAGCGTAACTTGTCTCAGACAACAAGTTTAGCATACACAAAAATCCGAAACAAAGAACAAGTTTGAAAGCTAGACTGTCATATGCGTGTTATGACTCTATACAACATATACCTATTCATTACTGAACTAATTTTTTTTTATATGTAGGTGAGAATATTCACGTCATATCAGACTACATACCGAAGATATTTTATATGTTTTGGGATTTTATAATTTATTTTAATTCTTCAAAAAATGTAAATAAATCCTAAAAAAAATAAAAACTTTTTATTTATAAAAAGTACCCTTTTAATATGACATGTATGTAAATTGAACGAGATTTTTTTAGTTGCCAAGCAAATTTGTCAATAATCAAATCAACTGTTGTCAAGAACGAAATTTATTCTAATTTAGTTGAACAATTTATTGGCTCACGAATCATGCGAAAGCTGTGATCGAGATTCACTCGTACCATGTAGCACAAACTGGTGGTCAAAACCATACTTCCAGAGGAATGTTTCATATAAAAAATGCATTTTGTTTTAGTTTATAACAAAAGAAAAAAAATTTTATTTCCAATATAAAATTAAGTATAATAAAAATGATAAGTAAATTGTCCTAAAACAAGATCGCTCAAGTCATTTGTTAATAAAATGCGTCAAGATAAAAATTGAATCAAACATAGATTAATTTGATATCATCGCTTTTTTTTTGGATACAAGAATCGCTCATTTCCATTAATTTTCTATAAATCTTTGTATGTTTGTATATGTATATGTTTATAGTTTATGTTTAAGGTAAGTATAATTTAAGACATTTATTTATTAGTTACACGAATACGCATAAATATGTTTTTGGATATTTACTTTGATTGTTAATAGTTAACATTTAATAAGTTGTATTTTATGCATTTCTTTCATTGTATTTTTATATAATATTTTGGTTTTGTTTTATTTTTTAGGAATAGCTTGAAACTTGTGTTCAATATTTTGTTCTATTTTTGTTTCTTGTTTTTTTGTTTTGTTTAAATAAATGCCATAAGAAGAAGCTTGTTGTAAATGCAGCCAATTACAAAATTATAATAAAAAAGTATCGGAATGGTTTAATATTTTTTTTTGTCAAGTTTCGTACTTTGTATTTTTATTTATATAAATATTTTTTTTTCGAAAAAACAGTCATTTCCTTAGAATGTTTGCTGCATAGAATATTTTCAAATATTTATGCGCTGAGCCACTTATTTTTTAAACAGTGTTTTTCAATCTCTCATCAAGTGTTTAAATGTATATATGTAAATATTTATGTTGTATTTTTTCATTCATTTAGTACATACATTTTACATACATATATATGTATTTTTATATTTATAATTTAATGTATTAGATACGTTAAGTATATAGTATATTTATCTGTGTATATAAGTTTACGCTTTTTTTGCTTTAAAATAGTTAGATTTTAATTTGTACACTACAACAATGAAGTAAGTTAATTTAAAGTTTGTTAGTTGCCATTTTTGTCAAGCATTTGGTTATGGGTACTACGAAAGCCTCTACTTTTTATTTACTTTTGGGCTTGTGTTATCAACAAAATGTGTCTTCGAAAAAGGTTGTTGGTTTGGTTTTTTTTTTTTCAAGCGGAATTCATTTAAGCTTTGTACTACATGGAAGCCTCTAGTATGTTGTATTTATTGCGTTGGACAATGCCAAAACGCACATGTTGTCTTCTAATTTTTGAAATAAAATATACAAAACATTTTGCAAAATGTGTGATTGTATAATTAAAGAAACTTCGAATGCTAAAAATGGAATTCGAAATAAAATGAATGAATAAATATTTGAAAGTATGTTGTTCGAATGAAAAAAAGAAACTCAGTTTGAAGAAGATACTTTTGAATTAAAATTGTTCTTTGTATGCAAAAAATTTAGTTCGAATGCAAAAAATTCAGTTCGAAAATAAAATTTGCTATGTTCGAATGCAGAAAAATTAATTTCGAAAAAAGTTGTGTGCTTTGAAGCACAAACTATTTTTAATAATGTTAAAGTTGATACACAAATTTTTGTAAAAAGTATTGGGAATAATCTTTTAGTGTATTCGAATGAAGAAATTGTACACTTTTTCTTGTTCGAATGAAAATGTTTATGATTTGTTATATGTCATTGTTCATTTGTTTTCAATACAAGTTTTTTTTTTTAATCTTTAAGTTTTCTTTACTCATTTTTCAGTTTTTCTTTATAAGTTTTAATAACTTTACGTATTTTCAGACAGCATATTTATCTTTATAGACACCAAATTTGAATAGCTTTATTTTACTTAAAATTTTTGTTTAAATTCAAGTTGTTCTCAGAGACCCTGTTTCTAGGTTATATCAATATTGATTTTTGATTATGTTCACAAGTTTTACTTTCCTTTTTAATTTTTTTTTTTTTACATAAATTTACATATAAATATACTCGTATATAATAATAATTATAATAATTTAAATATGTTTGAATGAGTTCAAAATATTTTATTAATTAAAAATTTATGCTTTTTGTTTATATGTGTAAGTTGTCTCATATTTTTCGCTACGCCAAAAATTGCACACAATTAGACTTAATTGATATACAATACATAAGAGTATCAATAGAAATTTGACACAAAAGTTGCTTTTAATTAAAGTTCTCAATATTTTGTTTCTTTCTTTCTCAAATTGTTTTTCTTTATTATTTTTAAATACTTTGACTCAAATGAAAAGGAAATTCCTTCGGGGGCTCAATACGGTGTTTAGTGATTAACTGCAAAGTGATCTTCATTATTATTTATATATGTATATATTCATGTATATTTGTGTATACATCTATATAAATATGTTTGTATATGTTTAATAATAAATCATTTTGTTTTGTATTTTGATTTTTTCATCAAATATTTAATAGTATTTTTCGCCATTGTTGAAATATTTGGCAACCGAACGTTTCTTCTTAGCAACCATGAAGCGCTTTGAGGAGCCGCCATAACCTGATGATGATGATGAGTAAATATAAATAATATGAGTTGAGATAATTTCCAAAGCAGTTACTTACGATTGCCATTGCCGTATTTGTGTTCGCGTGGCATAAAGTCATACTTGGGCACGGCTGACTCAACGTTGACCGGCATGCCGTAATAGTCGACCACAGCGGGCGCATCCAACCAGTTGCCCGTGGCCGTGCCAGCGCCGCCAGCATTATAGTCGATGTCATCGGCCGCAGCAGCAGCAGCAGCAGCAGCGGCAGCACTGCCGGCGCCATAATCGTAAACAGTGCCAGCGGCGGGCGTGTAGCTCTTGGGTGCATAGTTGTCGCCTGGATACGCGTAGCCGGCATCCGCATCGGTCTCCTTGCGCGCACGTTCGCCAGCCTCGACAAGCGCCACCAGAGCGAGCATATCGGCGGGGGTCAACTTAGTGTTGTCGCGTTTGTGTGGGCTGTTGGAGAGCGAGTAGGAAGAGAGATTTAGACATAGAGATACACATACACACATGTAGATACAAATATTCTACTGTAATTTTTGTTGATGAATTTTCTTTTTGTTTTTGTTTTGCGTGCTTTTCATTTTTGTTTTTCTTATTTTTGACTTTATTACATGAATTATTCATTTGTGCAATTGTACGCAAAATAATGAAAAGTGAAATTAGTTTCTTTTTTTTTTTTATTTATGTTTTTTATATTTGTTTGTTTATCTTGTTGATTGTGTGTGGCGTTTGTGGAGTCTGGCATGAGTTTCCTTTGATGTTTGTGCCAAAGTTTTTTCGTTTGTCAGCGCGAAAATTTCGTTCGCTTTTATCAGTTTAATTGACCTTTTGTTGAAGTGCCCCACCCGACCCGTCTTGCCGTGCTCAATAAGTGTTGTTTTCCTTTTTGTATTCGTTTTTTTTTTTCTAGTATTTTTGGACTTATTGGTTTTGTTGTAATGAGCGATAATGTCGCATTTATACAGTTCATTTATTTCACCTTGACACGAAATGCTTTTAGCTTATTTCCCCATGCACTTGTTCAAGTCAATTGTTGTTGTTATTCTTTGCTCTAGCGCAAATAGAAAGCTAAATTTATAACAAAAAAAAAAAAAAATAAATAAAAAACAACATGACAGCGAAAAAAATTGCTTCTTTATTTATTGAAATACATTTGAAACGCGTCATTATTGGAACCACGCCTACTTTGGCTATTTGTGGGCATGCTAATAATAGTTATGTACATTATATGGTTTGCTAATGGAAAACCCACCAAACGAAACTCTTTATAAGAGGACGATAGTATTGTTTTTTATTTTTAGTGCTGAACTAATGTATGTAAAGCATGGCTCTTTGCAACACATGCGTTTATAAAGATTTTTATCTCTTTCATAAAAACACTAAAAAAAAATGTAATAAATTTTTTACTGAACTAAAATGAAAGAAAATGAAAAAATGAACCCTTCACAATACAAATTATTATTTCTTGTCGCTTTTCAAAACAATTTGACAAAAATGAAGGTAATTATTTTATCTGTGACATTTATCAGTTAAACTTTTGATCTTTGTCATGTTAAATGGCAAGTTGAATTCATACTTTTCCTTTTCTTTTTTATAATTTCTTTATTCAACTTTTAGACATTCTGTTCTGTGCGCTGTCAACGAAGAGCATGACCTCAATTCATACGAAATGAATCCTTTTAGTTACGCCTTAAATGCTGCCAAACATATATATATTTTTTTTATTTTTCGTCATATTTTTGAGTCTGTATTTGTTGTTGGCCAAAAGGCAAACACTCGTCAAGTGTACATTTTGATAAATATAAGAAAATGTATATGTATGAATACGACGCAAATGTAATGAGTCAAAGGACTTGTACGTTGTGCCACGCTTGTCCAGGCGCTTTGTCATGAGCATTTAAATGCGCGTGGGCGCTATTTAAATGCGCGCGTGTGTAGGCGTTATACCAAGAATGAACGAAGGCGTCATCATCATGACCGGCTAGCGAGTAAATGAAGCCAAAGTCAAAGTGAAAGCCAAGTCAAGTCTTGGGCCAAGTTAAACCAAATAAATTTGACTGTGACAAAATATTTATAGACTGTGCGACAGATAGACGGATAGAAGGACAGTTGGACAGACGAATACAGCACTCACATTAAATTGATTGCTTATGCAAATATTTTGCAGTGAAATTGCCGAAAGGACTTGAGTTGAATACTGTTTAAAATGCTCATTAATTTCAACTTTATTTCTTTTTCCTTTCTTTTTCTTTTTATTAATTTTTTTTTCACTTTTTTTGGGCTTAGATAAGTCAAGGGTTAAATAAGATGACTTATGTTTGGATGAACATTAATTCTTTATAAAATAATGCGCTCAAAGCTTACCGAATATCGCCATAGCTGTTGTACTTGTTCAGATTGCCGCCATAGGTGAGTGATGTGCTGCCGGCGGGATTATAATAACCGCCGCGCTTGTTGCGCTCAGCATCCAAAATGCCATAATTACGATTGGCATACTGCAAGGGCACCGACAAGGGCACGCTCTCCAAATAGGCCTCCGTGTTCAACAGATTCTGTAGATTATCATAAGCCTTGTTGCGATTGTTGTTGCCGCTCACTGTGCCACCAACTAAATGAAGCGCATGAAAAAAAGAAACAATATCTCTAAGACTCTTAAACTTACCACGTTGCATGGGCGCAAAGTCATCTTGCTCTTGCAGATCGCCATACGATTCGAGCTCATCATTCCAGACGCCTGACGGCACACCAATCTCATAGCCATTTTGTGCATAGGGATTGGCATAGTAATCGGCATTGGTCGGATTGCCCAAGTAGCCGCCATTGCCTAGGCCAGCATCGTAGAGATATTGTTGCGTTGAGATGCCACGCTTGTGCATGGAGACGGGCATATTGTCGAGCTCATCGGCATCGCCATAATATTGCTGCGACTGCGACGGCTGTTGATTGTTGGCCGCAACGGCTGCTGCCTCAACGGCGGCCATGATTTCGCTATTCGAGGGCAATGCGTAAAGGCCAGCTTGCGGTTGATTGTTGTTGTTGTTGTTATTATTGTTGTTGGTGTTTAAAATTGGCTTTGCAACGGGTGGCAAATTGCTAAACGAGGAGGGCACAATTTCAGGACTTGATTTCTTATCCAGATTATTGTTCGGCGCAGTGGTCGATGAAGATGATGGTGAGGAGGAGCCAATCTCATTTGAGCCAAAGATATTTTCATTAATGTTGTTGTTGTTGTTGTTGTTGTTCGAGGAACGCTTAACTGAAAATGTTATAAACAATATTGAATTATATTTGTTTTTTTCGCATTTTTTTTTTTAATAAAAGAAAATAATTCACTTCAATAAATCTGTAATGACTTTTACGTAATTAAAACGCGCTTAATGACTTTTTAATATAATTTCCAAACACACGCACACGCACACACACACACAGACAATCTGCCAGTGTTGTCAACATGTTTAAGTTGTTGTTGTTGTTGGGCTTTAAAAGTCGAATCGCAGAACATGTTTGCACATGTCGAAATGACAAAAATTATTAACGTACATTTGAACATTAATTTGAAAAGACAAGTTTTGTGGTTGTGGCATAGCTACAAAATGGCTGCCGTCGGCAATGGCGGCCAACGCGTTGTTTGTACTTTATTGTTGTTGCTGTTGTTGTTGTACAAAAATCAATCGGCGTAAAAATTTGATTATTCTTTGCAATAACAAAATAAGCACTAAAAGCATAGTTGCCTTAAGTACTGCGTGGGCGCTTTGACAACCCTGGTCTTTAAGCTATTATAGCGTCTGCCGCAAATGTGCCTGACATTTATGACTTTTTCCATGAAAATATGATTAAAATTAAGTACATTTTTTTTTCTTCAACTTTGCAAAAATTTTGTTTTTGTTTTTCTTTTGTTTTTTTTTTCATATTTTTTTTATTACATTTTCGTATTATTTGCTTTTTTTGCGCGAAAAATTGTATTGCTAATTAATTTTAAATGTTAAGCACACAAATGTTTTAATTGTTCTGAGAAATTTTGTAGCTCAAGCGACGAAAGTGAGAGAGAGAGAGATAGAAAGTAAGCCAAAAGTGGCTTCAAGTTACTAATTAATTGAAAAATGATTTAATTTGTTTTTGTTTATGGAGAAATATATTTTTTTTTTGTTCAACAAAATATATTTAAGCCTTTGGCAACTTTATGGCATTGAAATAAGTGCGCTTTTTTTGATTTATTGTTTTTTATTTTGACATAAAATTTATTCCATTCAATGCTTAATAAACCAAAACCTTTTTAATAATGTTCATGATATTTTCGTTTATATAGAGTGCTTAATGAAACTCTATAACTGAGATTTTTATTAAAAGAGTGAATATTTACTTAATAGAAGTGAGGAGAAGCCAGATCGAAGACTATTTTGACTTAAAAGTTATATTTTCTATTTATTCTGATAAATTAAAGAAAACGCTTTGTCAAACCAATATTGTTGCATACTTTGCTGCGCTGCTTTGCTTGTGCCTTCAATGCTATTAATATGCATAAAGTGCCACAGCGACGTTTTACTAAAATTACACTTTAATTACATTAAGTAAGCTCAGTTTTTTGTTCCTGTTCATGTTGATGAGCACAAACCCTTTTTCTGCGAACTCAAAGTGTTAAAAAATTTATGCAAGTGCATTCATACGTGCATTTTGAACTAACACTATGTGCGTGTGTGTGTGAGTAATTGTTGTTGGCCTTTTGAACTTTTAAACTTTATTAACTTTATATTTTTTTTCACTTTTGTGTTGCTTCGCTTTCGGTAAACTCAATTAAATGTTAAAAGGCGCTTAAAAGCATCCGGTAGTTGCAGCAGCAACAACAGCAACAGCAACAATAACAAAGTTGTTTATTATGAAAGCGCAAAAAGCAAACGACAATGGCCAATAATGGAAAAGTGTCTACAATGACGACAATGGCGTTGGCATTGATGCTGCTGAAGCTCATGTTCTTCACGACAAAGATCATAATGACAATGATGAAGTTGAAGCTGATAATCATGTTGCTGATAGTTGCAAAGCTGTTGTTTGTTTGCCTGTCAGTCGTCTGTCACTCTGTCTGTATCCTTGCCTGTGCAACAGCTTCTTTTCTTTCATGAAGGTATAAACCTTTCTCCCCCATCTCTCTCTGTCTCCCACGGCCCTTGTTTGTCTTGAACTTAGTTTGTAACTAAAATTAACAGCAGGAAATCAATTTCCGCTTATTTTTCCAGCTTGTCGAACAGTTGTTTTTTTTTTTTATTATTATTTGTCTTCAGCCTTGTTTATCTCATTTCGCATTTTCTTTTCTTTTGCCGCCATCACATTGTCATTGTAATTTTCTTCGATGAGCAATGTTATTATCATAAATAAATATGCAAAAGTTTATTAACATAAAAATGACGTCCTTTCCGTTCGCTTCGCTTGGCTAAATTTCATTTTGTTATCGTTTATGGCGTCGCATCTTATTTGCTTTTGCGTTCTTGTATTTATTTATTTGAATTATTGTTTAAGTGCGCCAAACAACAACAACTCTTTAAGCACTTGAGACATATTGCATTCTAACTTAATTAAAAGCGCAATGCCAAACACACATACATACACACACGCAGAAATCCATGTATAAAGGTCAAAACGTGTTAATTAATAAGTGGACTTCGGCTTTGGATTGGATTGCGTTGCGTTGCGTTGGCGATAAGCAATTAAATCTTTGCTTAGATTATTTTTTATCATTTGTTTTTATTTTCCTACTAATTCCGCTTTTGCCAATTAGCGTTTAATTCAATTTATTAAATGTATTTGCGCAAATCATTTCTATTGCAATGCAAACACCTTCGATGCCTTCGAATGAAATTGTTTCATTTGTTGTTGTTGTGCTTTGGCCAGTTTCATGCATCGTTGCATTTGTATTTCAATTAAGGAGCGCTTATTAACTTAAGTTGTATATGTGTATATCTATGTATCTGAGTGTCTGTGCCAGTGTGCGTGTTGAAGCGTGCGCTTCTGCTTAGTTTATGTGGAAGCGTTAAGTCGCTTTTAATTGAAGATATCTCGCAATTTCGCTAGAAGTGTTAATTAACAACATGTTTTTTAATAAGTCTAATTTGTTATTTGCCAACTTGGCGCAAATGCGTGTTAATAACACATTTAATTGTCGGAGCGCAATAAATTAGAAAAAAAGGCGTCGAAGTGTGAATAAATATGTTTAACTGTTTAAGCACGATGAGTGTTTTTTATGATATTTTTGAATTTTTGTTTAAAACTTGAAAAGCAACACGCTTTTTGATTA
This sequence comes from Phortica okadai, assembly GCA_034638295.1. Classification (NCBI taxonomy): domain Eukaryota; kingdom Metazoa; phylum Arthropoda; class Insecta; order Diptera; family Drosophilidae; genus Phortica; species Phortica okadai. The sequence goes on from CM067850.1 coordinate 6,875,270, forward strand.
TAAAAGAGTTTACCTTCAGCAGCATTTATAATAGAAGCAATTCTTATAACACACATCAAATATTTCACAAAATTCAAGTTATATAAGCTTCTTTGAACCTACACAATTGCTAACATAGCGTATACGTAATCACATTTAGCAGTAATACGCATTACGTATACGACATGTATGACATTTACATTTTTCAATTGAAAAATCCCACGCTTTTTTTTTCCCAATTTTTATGCATAAATTGATAAACAAAATTGAATAATGACCTCAGCTGTGCAACGAACAAAAACAAACGCAAAATTGTGTTTGAAAAATGATTGCGTTAACAATCGATTTGAATTTCAATATTGTCAGATTGACGTAAGCGCACACGCAATGCGAACCAAAGCAAAGTTGATAATATGCAAATGTCAGAGTGTGTGGGAGTGGCGAGTTAGGAGGTCGCCTTTGGCCATAAAGAAGTGATTATTTACTAATAAACTCATATTCTAGAATTCTATGCCGAAAGGTGCATGTGTGTGTGTGTGTGTGCAAATAGTAATCAATAAAGTTGACAAGTTTATTAAATATGACCGCAATAAAGTGCTCAATCAACGTGCTCAGCTGTGAGTCTAAACAACTGACAATCGAAACTATAACAACCTGTTGCACAATAGCAATAGCAACAAGAACAAAATAACACACAACTGAAGAGCACTTCATAGTTTTGCAACAACGCTGCGTATACGTAACTCATGTTTGTTGACCCACAAAACTTTGATATGCCTTTGTTTAAATAACACAAATATTTCATTTTTGTTGCGTGTTCACATCTGTGTTTACGCCCTCTTGTTTCTGCACTTAGCTTGCCATATAACAAGTTGCATAAAGTTCATTTCAATTTCTTTATATTATACAATGCGAAAAAATAATGCATCTTTTGCACAACTTTTGTGGCTTTTCAGTTTGTTATGCGGCTTTGTTTGTAAGTTGGCTTTGCAAGTTCTTGTTGTTGCACAAGAAAGTGCTCAGCGCTTGGCATTAAAAATGGTGGATAACACGTTGTTGCTGTGCTTTTGTAAGAGACTTTAGCAAAAGTTGCCAGCGGCTAAAGCTGGAAATATTTATAGCTCTTAATGGTTGAAAGTTGTGTGCATGTTCGACTTCAAGTATTGCATTCTTGGAATTTAGTTATTTTTATCAAATGTATAAGTTTCTAGCATACTTTTAAGCAGCGCATTATAATTTATTTTCCGAGTTTTCAGGCAGAAATTCTATAGAAGAGCAGAATTCTTAAGTTTTGTTCAAAGAATTGGCGTGTAAAAGGGCGATTTTACAAGGATTTGTGTTACTAATTATTTTCAGCATGATCTTAAAAGTAGGCAATATTTTTTTTTCTCAGTAATAAATCGTTTCTTAGGCAATTAGCATATTTGTTCTAACTTACAGCAACCACAAATTCAATTAAGTTGCAAAATGAAACTTATTTATGCTTTGGCATTTGAATATTTCAATATTTCTTCTAATTTTTTTTTTTTTTTTGGTGTTTTGTCATTACAATTGCGTAACCAAGTTGTCAATACCATAAACTTAATTTAAAGTCAATTACAAGTGTTGTCGTTGCCGTTGTCAGCATGAATTGCTTTCCGCCAGCTGTTTGTATTGGCTAAAAACCGCACGAAAAACCATCAGCACAGTGACAAGCAACAACAACAACATAAAATTGCAATCAAATAAATAATAAAAAACAACGACAGCAACAACAACAACAGCTAACCACAAGCAGAGAACATTCGTATAAATAAAATAAAACGAAATGAAACGAGCAAAAACATCTTAGCGGAAAGGCAATCAAGCGGAAAACAAAAGCGGAGCGAGCGAGATAGTTGAAGGCGCTGAGCCGAGCCAAGTTGGTCTGAGCGAGTTGAATAAAATTGGTTTTGTTGGTTGGCATACATATAAAGCATAAAATGTAGAAAGTTCTAATGTGTGGGTGTTAAATAAAATAGAGTTTCGCACACACACACACACACAAACACACGCATACTTGCACATGTTGTTATACAAATGTATAGAAATTTAACCGCGAGCTTTGGCACGAGTGGCTCAAAGTAGGCTAGAAGAACAGCAGCGGTGAAAGAGAAATCACTGAATAGCAAAACCAAAACCAAAAACAACAACAAGGAAACAAGTGTTAGCAAGGACGTTTTGCTTGTTGGCATTCAAGGCTGTGCTTGCACACACACACACACACACACACACACACACACACACACACACACACACACTTATACAGACACATACTCAGCGGCATTAACTCAACGCACGTATGCACACACACAAAGAGAAAGAGCAAGAGAGAGAGGTAGAGAGAGACAGCGACTCAACACGAGCGACTCTGCTTAAGCCTCATCACTGAATGAATAAGAGCGAAAGCAAAAGCACTTCTGTGCCTCTGTATAAGTATTGGTAAGCCGTGTGCTATTTTTAGCACACACGGCGTGGGCGCAAAGCTATTTTTGGCGCCTCAAACTCAACGTAGTTGAGAGCGAACTACAGCAGAAGAAGCCGAAGAAGAAGCTGAAGCAGCAGCTGAGGAAGAAGCAGCTAACCAAAGCCAAGCAAGTAGGCAAAAAGAAGAAGAAGAAAAAACGTGGGGTAAAAAGAACGTAAAGAAATAAAGTAACTGTAAAAAGAAGCAGAGCCTCAAGCCGTTTGGAGTATGTTGGTAGTCTTCGGTGTGCTATTAGTTGAATGTAAATATAAGAAGAAGAAGCAGACGAAGTAGAACAAAATTTGCAAAAGTTGCTTCTTCTGCCTCACTCACACACACACACACACACACACACTCACATTCGCTGCTTGGCGACGGCATATGGCTTTATTTTTATTGCTGCTTCGCTTGGATTTTCTTGAAAAGTTGCGTTGCGCTTATATTTTATGCAAATAAAGTGAAAATTAAAATTGTGGCAATGCAAACGAAGCAAAATTTCAAAAAAAAAAAAACTCAAAACAAAAAAAAAAACAAAAACAACAAGTAAGAAAAAACATGATTTCATAAATGTGAACATATGCTCGCCTCGCCAACGCAAAATCAACAAGCACAGCACTTGATGGGCGTGGCGGGGCCGCGGGGCGTTACATGCCCTGCTGGCTGGCATATGTATGCAAAGAAAAAGAAGAAGAAGCAGCATAACGAGTATGAGAGCGGACGTTGTAATGACAAGGGCCTGCGTGAGTGCTTGCTGGTTTGTGTGTGTACGTGTGTGTGTGTGTGTGTGTGTGAGTGGCATATGGTCTCTATTTGTTAATGCATAGAAGAAGTTTCAGCGAAGCGAAAAAATATCAACAAGTTGTTTACAATTTAATTTATGCAACGAAAACAATCCAAACACACACACACACACATACACACGTTGATAAATATGCGTTTTAGTATACAATTATAAGACAAACTTAACAACTTTTGCAGAATGTGTGTTGCTTGTGTGTCTTACTAAACAAAGTCAAAGGCAAAGATTAAAAAAAAAAAATCATTCATTATACAAAGCTTAACCCTTTGTTCGACACATATTTTTTAGCTACTTTTCTCGATGCTAAGGCGTTTTAAGTCTTATGTTATATGGGGCTGCTTGACACATGCGGCAAACTAACATTCGCATTTTGTTCTTGAGTTATGGAAATCATTAATATTTCTTTCAAAATTCAGAGTTTTTAAAAATAAATACGAAAGTAAACAATTATGCTCCAATTAATTATAGAGCACATACAATATGATAATATTGAAGGTAATTTGACACATTTTCAATGTTTGACTACCGTATGTGTTGTATGCCGCTATGTAACATAAGTCCAATCTATCAAACTTATGTTAAAGTTCTTAAAACGATATTTTCTGAAGACTTTCACGACAGAATTGTTTTAAACTAACCAACATTTCAAGCTTCTTTATTATAGTAACTTTATTACAAATACTTTCAGCCCACTGTGCATTAAGCAATGTCCTGCCTATTATATACAAAAGGACACAAAGAAAGTCCAAGTGAAAGTAATTCGAAAGTGAATGTTTGCGGTTAACGATAAGACGATAAAGCGACTTGACAACAGCAACAACAACAACAAATGAAATTAACTCAAACAACGAACACAGATCAAAGTCATTTATGTAGTTGTTTATGGCTTGTCCAAATGTGTCCATGCATGTGTGTTTGTGTGAGTGTGTGTGTGTGTGAATGTCTACTTAACATATTAATTACAAACATAAAAGGCATAAGAAGAACTCAAAACGAGCGATACAAATGAGGAGAGAATAACCGAGCTAAAATTGAAAGTGAGTGTTTGCATGATGGATTGTGTGTATTGAAGGGAGACAGAATGTGTGCAAGAAAGAGATGGCAAATAAATGCGTTCATCAAAGTGAAGCAAATGTTTCTGTGTATATTTTTTTGCTTATCAATGAAAGTACAACGCATGTGTGTGTGTGTGTGTGTTTGTGTGCACAATATGGCAAAAGCAACAGTAAAATAAACAATATCATTAACGTCATTTTTATTTAGTGCTCATGCGGTTGCTTCTCGCTCCCTCTCTTTCCCTTTCTTTTGTACATTCAGTCGCGCAATAATACAATAAAAATAATATAATAAAAACATATGGCAAAATTAAGCAAGTCACAAGTAAAATTGCAATCTAAAAAGCTTTCAGCGCCTTTGGCGACTTCATTTTGCTGTTTTCATATAATTTTTTTTAGTAATTTTTTTTTCATATTTCTTTGCTTTGTCATGAAATTACTTTCAGATACATTTTATTTGTTTTTAGATACTTTTTTTGGAATTATTTTCTTTGCATTCGTTTCGCTTGGTCTGCGCAACAGCTGTTTTAATTGAGCGCAGCTGTTGAGGTTTGCCAAATAAATGAATGATGAAGAAGAAGAAAAAAAAAAAGCAAAAAAAAGTTATATTTTCTTTCTACTTTTTTTTCTTTACTTTGTACATACTTTTTACACATACATACAAATATAAAAACATGTTCCCACAGCCATTTTCGCATTTCGTTGCTTTGATTGCTTTTGTGGCTGTCTACTTTTAGGCGCACCAACGCAAGCGAATTTAAAATTTGAAACTTTCTTCTGCATTTGACATTTTTGATTGAAATATGCGTTGTAGTAAAGTTATTTTGTGTTGTTTGACCAAAGTCAAAAACGCTCCTTTTTGCTTAGAGTTCATTCGATTGCCGTCGGTACTTGTGTAAATATTATTTTATGGTCATGCAAGTTACCGCAAATATTTACTTAAGCATATTTTGTTAGTATAAAGCGAACAAATACAAATACATATTTCGACAGGTTTATTTCCATTTGCATTTCTCGACGCTTTAGACAAAATTTCTATGCAAAGCTTTAAGTAAAGCAAATTGCTTTGCTGTAAAAATGTTTTGCTATTGAATTATATTCAAAATTAAGTATTTTTGCTTATAAAATATAAGATTTTTCAATAAAAAGTAATGAAGATAATAATTTCCGAAGTAATAAAAAATCTCAACCTGAAAGTATGCAGCAAAATTTTCATAATTCATGTGTTTTGCATTTTTTTGTTTTTTTTTTTCTTATAAAATTTGTATTTTTAAACAAAAATGTAATTAAAATTTACAGCAAAGAAATTGTTCTTTATTGCTTTCCATTTGATTAACAACATGGCATGTCAGCGAGGATATTAAGTGAGCGACGAATGTGAGGAAATGTCGAATTTTATAAATGATTTGTGCCTTTTTGAAGTTGAAATGTTTGACGTGGTGTACAATAATTGTTGTTGTTATTGTTTGTATAAGATTACTGGCAACGGGCAAAGAGCATTTATACACGCCATTAAATCGTGCAAATCAAGAGACCAACATACACACACACAAACATATAAACAGTCAATACAAATACGAAGATAAATTAAAAAACAAGAAGAAAATAATACAAAAACAAAAAAATGTGCGAGAGAGATGGCTAGGGAGCGCACAAAGACATACATAAATAAAGCCGTGTACGTATAAATCTCAACTTGAGCTAAAAATAAATTCGCGTTAAACTTTGTATGGCAAAAAACGAAAACGAAAATGAAATCGAAAAACGAAAAGAAAGATTTGTGAAAGCAGCAAAGAAGCCAGCAACAACAACATGAACAACAATGTGTATGACGATGACGTTGTTGATGGCGAAAACAACAAAACTAATGCGCAAACTAAAGCTCAAAGTAAAAAAAGAACAAAAACAAAGAAAATGTGCAAAAAAAGACAAAAAAATAAAAACAAATTCAAAGAGTGAAAGTAACTCGAAGCTTCTTCAGCTTCCTCTGCTTGAGCTTCTTGTTGTTGCACGAAAAATTCATGACATAAAAGGCACAACAACAAACACGTGCGTCCGTCGCCCGGCGCCCAAACCACCCAAACCGCCCACAGTGACTGTCATGCGGCCTTGCCACGCCTCACGTTTATGCCATCAAATATTGAACACCTCCGCAATTTCCTGCAAAAGCGACAAATGAAGAGGCAAATGAAGTAAGCGAATTTTAGCCAAAATACGATGGGAAAACGTCAGGAAAAAACAAGAACGAAAAACACAAAAAGAAGGCAAATGAGTTGTCGTGTTTCGTGCGCTTTGCTTCGCTTCGTTTGGCTTCGCTTTTGTCGTCGTTGCGTGGGCGTTTGAATAATATGTTGAAAATATTTTATACAAAAGACAAAAATCGTTTTATATGCCATTGGATTATATATACAACTGCACACACACACACACACGCAGGCAGACATTAAACTAAACTTTAGTGTACATGCTCAACATAACCGACATGCATGTAACGGCATTTTTGGCTTGTTCGCGTTCATTCATGTGGGCGTATGAGTAATGTTAAATTTGATGGCAGCATTTGTTACGCATACGACCTGTCGCACAATGTCTTTGCAAGTTATTTAGTGCGTATTTAAAATACCAAAAAAAGGAGAAAAAAAACATAAATGGAAAACAAATCAAATAACAACAAAATACTTTGAGCTTATTATCTGACGTGACGTGAAAATGATCTTGTTTTGCTATAAGCTCATGTCTTAGCTAAACAAAATCAAAGATTTTAAACAATAATGCGAAAAAGTGCTTGAGAATGAATTTAGAGAATTACTACACCAAGTATGTTGTATGATAAATGTTGTATTTGCTTAAGCCTTAAAATATTTAAGAATGTGTGAAGCAATAGTAAAGTTTTACGACCGAAGATAGAACAGGATCCATTCCAGATGGTCTTAGCTCGCATTCACTTGAAAGAATCATGGAATTAATGCAGATTGTCTTCTACAGCTTAAAACAATCAATAGAAATTAAGTAATAATGCGCTACGGTTCTACAAACTCAGCGCTTGTCTAAGAACCACGATATAAACACAGAAACCACCGCATTGGACAGTTAGTACGATTTCAAAGATAAGCGAGTTCATTCAAGCAAAATAGAAAAGTGTTTCTGTCTTTATTTAGATTTGTATTACAATACTCAACAAGCAACATCGGTGTGTCTTTCACAACCTTCTTTAATACTTTCCTAGTCCATGCTCAAAGCTGCTCAAGTTTATTTCCATTCAAAAGCAATTTTCATTACTTTTATTTTCATTTTTAATTTATTTTCTTTTCAATACAAACTGACGAATGGAAAATGTTGCTTTTTGTGTTTGTGTGTGAGTTTTCTAATTGCACTCAAGGCCAAAATAGTCTATTTTAAGCCAAAAAGTTAATTTAGTATTCAACGCCTTTGCGCTGTTCTGTTATTCTGCGCCATTCAAAGCTATCAAGGCAAGTAAAAATATTGAAAGTCATTTAAAATGCATAGCAACATGTATTTTAATGTTTCCATAAATAGTAAAAAAATTTAAAAAAAAATAGGTATAATATGTAAATTAGACCAAGCCACGCTATAAAATAACGTATACGTCATGTATTACCTGGAAATAATTTTATATATTAGTTTTTGTAAGAAAAAAAAAAAAACCCAAAACCGAAATGAAACTCAATTTTGTTGTTGTCAAAATGTATTAGCGATAATGTTGACAAGCCAATGCGCGACCATTGTACACGGATTTGCATATTTTTGCCTCTTTCCATGTAAATTAACAATCTCACACACAAACACACGCCTTTTTTGTTTTTTTTTTTTTTGCATACAATATCAAATTTATAGAGATTACGTGTGTGTGTGTGTGTGGCTTTTGTCGCAGGTCAATGTTTGACATTCTATATGCAACAATGTGTAACAAGTGAGTGATAGACAGCTTGGCTATAGAAAAAAATTGATTGGCATATTTAATTTAATGTGTTTGGCTGCAAAATAAGATTGATAGATTGATATACAATACACGCGTCGGTCGGTTGGTCGGTCGATGTAGATATAAGATATAAGTATGTACAAATATACATATGCCTAGCACAAGTCAAAACAAAGAAAACTTTATAACGAAAATAAGCACAAATAACAACAAAAACAACAGCAACGACAACAAACAGTAGCAAATGGCAACGCCAACAATGTAGAGGTAAATTATGTTGAACTTTTGACCTTTTTGCTTTGCTTGTATGTTGGCTGAGCTGAGCTGAGCTGAATCGACCCAGCCGCGGGCCGCAGGCTGACTACGACAAGTGTACATTGTTATGCTTGTTATGGAGTCCTTGTTGTTGTTATTTGTTGTTGTTTGGTTGATTTTGTTGTTCTTGTTGTAATTGTTCATACTATTTCAATCGTACTTGACTTGCTTTTTTTGTAATTACACTGTCTGTTTGCATGTAGGTGTATCTGCGTGTGTGTCTTTGTGTGTGTGTGTGTGTGTGCCTGTATGCGTGTCCGAGCGCACAGTGCATTGGTCTATGCCACCTGCTGAATAACGTCACAAAAAAACGAGCCATTCGCCAATACGAAAGAGCGAGCTAACGCCTACGTAACGGACACAAAGCCGCAGCAGCAGCAGAGGGAGGCAGCAAGGGAGGCTAGAAGGCGGCAGCAGAAAATATCATTTTTACAGCTAAAAGCTCTTAAACTGAACTCTGAGTCAGTGCTGCTGTTGTTGTGTTGTTGTTGTTGTTGTTACTGTTGCTGCCATCGTCATCGTCATCACATCATCACAGCAGCAACATCATCATCATCATGAGGATGTGAGGCCAACAGAAGGCGCTGCAGTTCATCAAAGCTTTTTCGACTGCACTTTTTGCACTTGTCTGTGTATTTGTGCGCTTTTGTGTGTTGCTTTCTACGTGTGTGTGTGTGGGTGTGTGTGCTTGTGTAGGCGTTTTACTTGTTTTAATGCTGCACTAAGTATTTCATTCATCGGCTTCATTTTTTGCAACACTTTTATTATTATTAACATTTTTTTTGTTTTCCACTTACCCTTTGATAGTTGTTGTTGCACAAAAGTCTTCTTGTTGGCATTTAAATTGTTCGCATTCGAAGTTAGCTCAGTATTTTGCGCCAATACAGATGTCGGCACCGATGCAACAGTTGCAATCAATGCCAATAAACAGAAGGACAACAACAATAAGGCTGCGCCAGTTTGGCCGCAACCGCCGCCAGTTCCGTTACCGCCATTGCCGCGTCCTTGGCGTCCAGAACTCAAAAAATACATATTGCTGACTAACAACTTAAAGGTTTTCGAATTTAAAATTTTCAACGATTTTAAAAATTTATTTTATTTTTCACACGCGAGTTTTGAAAACAAGAATTATTCACTTTGATATTGTTGTTGCTGTTGTTGGTTCGTTCGCTGTTTGTGCCAATTTTGGCTCTGGTTTCTGGTTCTTCTGTCTGTTGTGCACTCTTTGAATGTTCTGAATGAACTGTTGGCTGGCCAAGCAACGCAACAGTTTTTATTGTATTGACATCATTTCGTGCCGCTAACACAGTGGGTTGTTTTTGTTGTTGCCGTCGTCGTCTTCGTCGTCCTTTTATCGCTCGGCTTTGCTTGCACACTTCGTCATTGTGTGTTTTGGCTTAGGCTCGTGCGTTGTTTCGTTCGTTCATTCGGTTGCACTTACTATCTCTCTCTCACTCTTTTACTCTGTTTTGTTCGCTTTTTTAGTTGCTCGCGCTATATACGTCATTCTCATTGATAAGTACGTGCCTCTGCCAGCTTGCAGGCACTCATACATCACCTCCCCACTTACAGCCTCTGCCACAAACGTTGTCGGCAGCATTTTGCTTACGTAGTTTGTCATAGTTTGACGCAGGCGCAGTTGTTCGTCTCATAGGTGAAAGTGATTAAATGGTTGGTCCGTCCAGTGCTAACATTTTATCCGTATTCCGTGCAGATGTAAACATTATTCAATCCATGCTATATGGATGCAAGGTGTGATCTATATTTTTAGTCGTTCCTGAAAAACTGTTTTTGAAATACGAGTGAATTTTTCTATTATAATGATAAAAGAATTTTACCATTATACGTTATTTATTGTCAACACGTCAACATAGCTCCGGAAAAATATTTGCCAACTAGATAGGCTATTATTCTTTAATTAATTATATTATTCTTTAATTATTATTAATTCCATATAATCGAAAATATGAAGAAAAGCATTAAAAGGCATGGAAACGTATTTAACAGGCCGTAGTTTTAAAATTTAGTTACAGAGTGTTATTAGCATGTTAGCCGTTCGCAAACAGTGCAATACAAGAATGTTAAATTTAAGTTTGAAAATGGAGTGACGTATGTTCGCCTGAAATAATAGTATGACATAAGTCACTTCAATACTAAATACTTAACTTCGGATTTAACAGAGGTTTTACAGATGTTGGAAAATTATATAAACGTTGTTGCTCATGTTGTTGTTGTTGCATATGTTGTTGTTGTTGCATATGTTTTTGTTGTTGTTGTTGCATTTGTTGTTGTTGTTACATATGTTGTTATTGTTGCATATGTCCTTGTTGTTGCATATGTTGTCGTTGTTGTTGTTGCATATGTTGTTGTTGCATATGTTGTTGTTATTGTTGCATAAGTTGTTGTTATTGTTGCATATGTTGTTGCATAAGTTGTTGTTATTGTTGCATATGTTGTTGATGTTGTTGCATATGGTTTTTTTGTTGCTTATGTTGTTGTTGTTGCTGCGCTTATGTTCGCTGCAACGGTAGGGTCGTTGCACCATTTCAGCAAAGCAAAGTACAATAGAAACTCGATTAACCGGACATCGATTATCTGGTTCTCCGAGTATTGGGACTCAGTTGTCATGACAAAATTCCCTTGGTTTTGATTTATCCGGATAACAGAGTTTCTACTATAGTCGATTTAAGAGTATTTTAAAAAATAACGCAATAAAGATGGTTTGCGTCCAAGCTAAGCTTATTTTAGACTTTTTCAGGTAGCCCTGTTCCGTGTCATTCCGTTTCTTGAAGCAAATGCGTCAATTTTTTGCCTCTTTCACTGACACCGTGTTGACTCCTTTGTAGAACATACTTTTATGCAAAACGGTTTTTTAAATACTTTCATGAATTTTAGTCAAATTCGTGAAATTCTTGCAAAAGTGAAAAAGACAATTCGAGTAATGCAAACAAACAATTGCTATTTTTGTTGTCATATTTATTTATTCAATGTCAGTTTGTTTCTCTACACATTTACTAATATTTATATATGTTTTCTTATAATTGTTAAATAATTGGGATTAATATTTTGGTATATAGTGTGTGTGTGTGTTTGTTTATATATATATTTTCTTATAGAATAAAACAAATATTTCAAATAAAGGAAATATAATTGTTTTTGCCTTCTTTTTTATACTTGCAATATTCACGAATCTTACAATTAAGTCTCAAGGCTTGCACTTAAAATTTAAATCTTCAAATGATTCTGATTTTACTTCTTCATTCATTACGCTTAAAAACAAATTCAAATGTTAATAACAAATGATGCTCAATGGTTTCAAGGTATAAGGAAATTATTGCCAAGATTGATTTCAAAGATTACAGCCGATAATTGTTATTTTTCTTGCTTCGGTTGTAGTTTAAATACAAATTAAATAATAAAGCACATGAATTGCACAAACTAAAGAAGAAAAAAAAGAAACACATTTACAAATTCAGATTCAACTTAAGAGACAGTTTGGAACACCGGACAGATAAGCGCGCTAAAAGATCTATAGTCGTATTACGTCAGTTTTCCACCGTCAAGAGTTTGCACAATATGCTTGGAGACAATGGCGGTCGCCTCGCTTGCATTTGGTATCAAAAAACGATCCATGTCCGTTATAAGGAGACTGTCACCATCGGGGAAACCGTATTTAAAAGTGATCAAGTTGCGATGTCGTTTCTTGGCGGTAATCTTGACAATGTTCTCCAATGGTCGACGTACAATGACTTGCGCTTGTCCGCGGCCCAATTCGCGTAGCACAATAAGATGCGATGGTGTGATTATCAGATGACTGTCGTACATGTAGCCATTTATATGCACTTCTTGGCACTTGAAAGCGTTTATGATGTCGGGCGATTTGAGGTATGCAGTCAAATTCACAATTTCCTTGGCATCGCCAGGCAGCTTGGTGGCCGCTGTCGCCGGTGTGTCTTTGGCATCGCCCACATATGCATCTTCGTTCTCATCATTGATACTGAATACTGGCGCCACATTGCGATAACGTTTGCCATTGCGATCCGTTGAGCTGACATGACGATCCTGCGTCGCTGGCTGTTGGCTACCATTGGCTGGAACATTGCCGGACTGCGCATTGAGATTGGCATTGCTGCCATTCATAGACGGATTCACAATAATATCGAGCAGTTTATCCTTAACCTCAGCCGATTTTAATTTCATGACTGCTGAGAATTTGCTAAACAAATCCGATGATGTCGTCGAGGTTGTCGAACGTTGAGACGCAGGCGGTTTTGCCTATGTTATATTAAAAAGAAACTTATTCATTTTCTAAAAGCAAATTAAACATTAATTAGTTACCTGTTGTGTCACCGATTTTGCTGTGCTGTTGTTGCTGCGTTGACAGACAAGACATTTGCGCACGTCATGATCCTCAAGACAATCGGCCATGTGCTCGCCAAAGTAATCGTGTATGGCAGCATAACCGCCAGAGAGCAGCGAAACGTATTGCGTGTTCTTCTGCAGGAACGAAGCGACGACCATGTGTGTATATTGATCCTCATCGACGCGACCGCTGCCCATAAAACACAAATGTTCGCCGCCTGCATTTGAATTGGCGCCAATTGCCTGTCGTTGTGCATTTAACAAGCCCTGCACTGCGGTAGCAAAGGCGACAGGCTCCTGTAGCATTAGATTACAGTCAAGATGGAATGCGGTCGACAAGTGGCCTGCATTGTATTGTTCCGCCGGTCGGCAATCGACGAGAAAAAAACGCACTGCGTCCGGCGCTGATATTTCAAGTGAAGAGTTCTCAACCAGCTCGTAAACAGAGACGGGCAGGCAAAGTGCCTTAAAATAGACAAATTAAGTTAAATATAGAGAAAATGTTACTTTGATGTATGTGTTACCTGCGATACTGTGCACGCTTCGACATGTTCGCCAGACTTTTCGCTCTGATGGCCGTAAAGTGCTTTAAGGAAATCCGTTTTAAATGATGATGGCGTTTTTAGTGCATAATACTGTGCCAGTGAGCAAAAGTCAACAACATCCTCCAGTTCCAAAGCGCATGGCATATTTGTTAAAAATTTGACAATCTCTTCCTTAGTTGAATTCTTCATGGCCATAATCTGTTCGCGTCCATTGATAAGTATGATGAGCGCCAAGAAGAATACCAAAAAAGGATCTGAATTTTGAAAGTATAGATCCCACATCGATAGTATCACCGACAGACTGCTGCATGAGGCGAATAATGATTGAAACCATGTCAGCGAATAAAGATCCGGCGTGATTTTCTTTGTGTCCAGTATAGTGCATAGCTCAGGATCGTGATAGAGTATGAGCAAACGGAATACATGGAAGACATTGCCTTTGGGTTTGCAGCCTTTTGGTATATAGGCATCACGTATTGCCTCGAACAAATTGAAAGTATCCGAGCGATTGAGTTTTAGCGCCAGTAGCGGCAAAAGTAGTTCAATCCACCCATTGTCGCTTTCATACTGCAAATTGCGATTTTTGCAGTAGAACGTTAAAATCGATTCAAGATCGGATAGCACTGAGACTTTATCCTCGTCATCGTTACCAATGCGTTCTATATAACGTTGGCAGTCCTCACGCAGTTTATTTTGAAAGGGCAAATCATAGATCTCGTTGAAAAGCGACATTTGATCACTTTTGTGTCGTACATCTAAGCAAACTTGCCATACGTCCGGTCGCAGAGCATCTGGTAGAGCTTTTCCTTTGCAGATGCCAAAAACGTCGTTTACATTGCAATCGTCCAGCAACGCAGATTCCAACTCGATGATCCTAAAGTGAAAATGTAGTTATAGTTATTGTTGTTATAAAACATACTTATAATTAGTTTCATTTTGACGTGTAAGAATCTGGTTTATGGCTTTGATAAGGCCAAATCAAAATGCTATACATCAAAAGGTGTACCACGTAAAGATAAGAAAATGAGTAAGAGCTCAAATGTGTATGTGTGTGTCTTTTTTTTTGTGCTGCGTTACAATTTCTTGGGAATGACCTCGCGCGCTGCTGCTGGCATAATCAGCAATACTCTTATTTAATTAAGCAATTGTAGTCGCTGCTTACCAATAATTATCATCCATTTTGGCATTTAATGCACTATTTTATAAATCAAATACGAATTTCCCTAAATTCCTTCACACTTGTCTGACTTTTTTCGGTCTGCCTCACTTATAAATAGGTTGCTTCATGCGTGGCAAACTTTATTTTGCATTATATTAACAAAATTTTGATTTGTTTGTTATTAGTTGATCAGTTTGTGTGTGTTTAAACGGAAAATTTAATTAAAGTTTGTATTTATTTTGCCAAATGCCAAAGTGCCAGAAAAAATAATTTCAGCTGTTAGAGTTGTCAAACCTATCACGCGAAGCTGCAGTGCATCTCCGTCGCACACCATAAGCAAATTTACAGTTGTTAACAAAAATTGGGTGTCTTTACACGGTTTTGATATGTTTGTCCTTGTCTTTTGTGTTGTTAACATTGTTGTTATATGCTACAGAGTTAAATTGACTTAAAAATAGCCAGAAACGGCGAAAAATAGCTGATTCGGCAACATTGACCAGGCCGCTATTATTTTAAATTATTTTATTTAAATAAATTATTTTTTGTGCTGTTGTAAAAATATCGGTGTTGTTGTGTTGTGATTGTGTAAAACGTGCTGAATGTAAGAAGCTTGCGTTTTGAGCGACTAAAATTGTTGAAAAGTACTTTTTTTTAGCTTCTTTCTGGCTCGCCACAAAAACTCTACGCGTCTCGTCGGTTTTGATGTGCTGTGGAAGAATTTCTGCAAAATAATTTTGCTAACAAATAAAATTAAGTGATAAATAAAATAGTGCTGTGCAAGTGTTAAGTAAATAATTAGCGTGTTAGCATTAAGTGTCGGTTTTTTCTTTAGTAAATAAAAGAAATATAAAAGTAATAAAACAAATCGAAAACAACGCGTGCAAAATTCAATTTGTTGCTGGGCAACTTTTTTCTTGGCTTTAACAAATTTTTCATTGTATTCGTCGTTCTTGCTTTACAAAAAAGGTTGTAAAACTAAGGTAACACACACACATGTACATACATGCGTACACATCCACACTTAATTGTGGCTAACATGTGTTTTTTACTAACAAAACAATAACAATAACAGAAGAAAATTGCTTTGCATTTGTTGCACTTGGCAAGAATGTCATTACGAGCCTTCACCCAAATAATGTTTTTATTGATTTTTATTTTGTTCTGCAATAACTTGCTTTTGACCTACGTTTTCTTGGTTGTTGGCTTTGGTCATGCCTTGTTTTGTCCTTCTTTTTGTATGTTGTTTTTGTATGTATAAGCAAAGTTACCATATTTTGCCACGAACTTCATTATGTTCATCGCAACTCAAACGTCATCATTAACGCAAAGCACCTTACTTCTCAAGCAAGAGTCATTGACGTTGCCTGCTGCTGCTGCCTGCTCTTGGAGTTCATGGATGCCACAGTTCGTCCGCCCCCACCGCCTCGCGCATTCACTTGCTCTCTTCCCGGGCGAACGGAACAGACGCTTTCATTGTCAGTTCGGTATATAGAATTGAAGGGAGGTTGGAGGCAGAGAGTTGAAGATTGCAGTATGTGTTGAATAAAGTACCCTTCTTTTCTTTGTAGCCGAAGTGTACGCCTCTGGTTTGGGCTTACGAATGTCGTCACAACATTTGCAATTGTGTGTATCTGTGTGTACTCTGCAGCAAGGACGCTATTTTTAGATTTGTTACAGGATGCGTGCAGCATGCCACATATCTCTCACTCTCTCTCTCAGTGTTGTCTTTTGCTCTCCTGACTTCTGTTTTTATGTATTAATACGTGTGTGGTTTATCGGGTGTCATTAAACTCTCAACTTCTCAGTTTTCGCTTTGTCATGTTTTGCACTTTACTCGTTTCACAATTTAGACTTGCCTTTTTTTATGGTTCTTTTTTATGTATTTTGTTTAAAGATATCAATTTTGCACAGGCTTTTGTTGATGCCTTAAAACAACAAATATTTATGATGCCGCTGATTGGACTTTATGTCATTCCTGCTCTCTTACACTTGGCTAGAAATTTATTTGACTGCTACTTTGATAAGATTTGTTGCTAACAAAAGAAAGTATATTAAAATATATAATGCTACTTTGATAAGATCGCTCTAAGCTCTTTGCTCTTGGCCACCAGCAAAGTACAAAAATCATGTGATAACAAATGAATATTTTAAATAAATTCATTATTTACATGAGCATGAGGAGCATAGATGACTAACAATTCTGTCACTGTTCGTACTTGTTGCTATGCCATTCTATATAAACGACATAGTATTTTCATATTTTCAATTAGCAATAACAAAAAACAGTACATGAATAGAATTTTAATATGTATTTTTACAATCTACGTGTGTGTGAGTTTGTGTTTGTGCTCAAGTATATTTTTACATTACATTTTAGATGAAGAATCGCGCGCTTGGCAATAAACTCAATAGTGGCCTCATTGTCGGCAATAGCAACAACAACAGCGGCAGCAGCAACAACAACAACATCATCGGTATTCAGCACAATATTGTCAACACCGAGAGCGTCACAAACAACAATATGCCACTGCAACAACAGCCACCACTGCAACAACAACAACGCATTGTGAGCGAGTGGGAGGACAATGTACTTTTCGATGTCGATGATCCAGATTTTTGTAATCTTGCACCGAATGTCGTCAATACAGTTTTAAATACAGCAACAGTTGCGCTTAATAATCTTCATTTGAAGGGTGAGTGTACATCATCATCATTATTGTTTTACTCTTTGTTGCGATATAAAAGGTTGCAAGCAATCAACAATATGTGATTGCAAATGTTACTCGCACTCTCCCACTCTCTCACCATTAATAGTCGAACACGACCAGTCTCAATGCTGAACTCTTTGCGCCGCATGAGAATGTCAAGTGCAGATTGCATTGAATTCTGTTAAAGTAAAGCTGCGTTTATTTTTAAATTTTTGTGCTAATTTTGAGTTAAATGTATTTTTTTTTTGTTTGCATTTCAAGTCTATTGAATTGGAGTCACATATTATTTACATTTGTATTTTTTGCCGCTTTAACTTTTGTTTTAACTGAAATTTGCATATGTCGCCATATTGGCACGATGCAAATATATGAAACAATGCTGAAAGTCAAATAAACTTTATTTTTGTTTACTTGTTGAATTCAATGTACACACACACATACCAACATTGACAGTGGCTTAGCGCAAATGTGTTCTTGTCTTTGTTTAATTAATACGTTTTGAATTCTAAAGCTTTAAAGTCGTCTCAAGAAGTAGTCACCTTTTTTTAGACGCCACTGTCGACTTGCGCAAATTGCTGTCTTGCTTGTTGAGCTCTTCTCTTGTTGTTGTCTGCGTTCTTTGCCCTTTTTTGCAGCGGTGGTTGACCCATTTCCATATTAATACCATTTCGGTTTAATTTAATGCCAGAGGTATTTTATTCAAAGCTAAATTTGTATTTTCTTGTTTTGTTTTTGCATTTCTTTTTTCAGCTGTCGCACTTTTGGTTTTCAGTTAAGTGCGCAGCTGAATTTGCAATTTCGTATTCGAGCTTAAAATATTTTATTCAAGCTGATTGCAGCAAAGTCAATACAATAAAAACAAAAAAAAAATGGCATAAATACAAAAACCAAAATGCAATAACAACGAACAACAGCAGTGACAACAACAGCAACAACAAAACATGTTCTTGACGTTGCATTGAGGTCACGTTTCAAATGTGCCACGGTTGCATTTCGAAAAGGTGCGCCACAATGAACTGAAGCGTTTAATTTTTGTGCCTCATGCCCTACGCAAATGCACGAAATCATATCAGATTAGTTTATATATTGGCTAAAGTTTAAATATCGATTGTGTTTGAGATGACTCTCAATGATTCATTCGGTTTTATAACTACAAAAACAAAGCATAATTTCATTATCATTGCTGTAGGGCACAATTAATTCGTTGCTATTGTAATGTTTGCTTATACGTTTTGGTCGCATGCAATATTAATGCAAAGACAAGCGCAATTAAGCGTGACAAATGTGCGACGTCGCGGCGGGGAAAGGGAGTCCGAAACATGAAACTTTGACTTAGCGGGCCTCCTCTGCTGTGCTTTGGCCAAAGTGAAAAAGCCAACAACTTAATTTTGGCATATTTAATGATCCAAGCCTTAATGTATTGCGATTTTTTAAACTTAACATTCATTGCTAAGTTTATTTTTGGTCATTTTTATTAATGATTATTTGTCATATTGTTGTACATGTTGTTTATTATGCGGTGTCATTAACGGTTTTTAAAACACACATAAATATTGTAGCCTCAATAATTGTTATCGTTAAATTTGTTTTAAGCAGCAATTTTAAATAAAATTAAGTATTTATTGCAGTTTTAGTTAATGAGTGTTAACAAAAAAGACATTTTCTTCTTATTGCATTTTCCTTGTTTGCGTTTTTTTAATCACTTTACTAAAACAAAAGTTTTTCTAAAGAATTTTGCTACTTCAGAAAATATGTGAATTTAGCTAAAGGCGCGCGTCATAACCCCCTCATGTAAATTGGGTATATAACAAGTAAGGGGCCATTCATTAATTACGAAAGATGATTAAGTGGTGGGAGGGGGTCAAGCATGTCTTATTTTTTCTTACATAGCGGGGGGCAAATGCGCCATTCAATGTAATACCTTTTTAGTTTCAAAATAAGGTTTTTCGATTGAACTGACTCACGACACTTGTCATTTCAAGCGAACATACGCTAAACTATATCTATATAAATTTCACATGCACATGATCATTTCGACCGAACACATGCCGAAAATTTGAAAAATCGACTGCTAAATGAAATTTTAGCATGCTTTTGGGCATAATTAAATATCTCAATTTTTCAATTTCACTTCAAAGTATTTCAGAAAAATTATTTACTTGCGTTAGTTTATCGCTAATATATATTAATGCGAAATTTATAGTAAAAAAACAACAGAAATGTGTTTAAAATCAACAAATATGAAAAAAATAAAACTAATAACATTTAATAAAATAAATTGGTGGAAGTGTTAATAAGAACACCAACAAAACGTTAACTATTGAGACATAATATTTTGTCATTCATATGAACACATCGTAAATAATGTCTTAATGCGAAGTTTGCAACAATTTGCGCGTTAACAGTTTCCGATTTGTTAATGCGAACATCATGTTCTCGCAGCAGTGACTTTTTCTTACGAACAGATCTATTTTAATCATTTCTGATTGATTTTATGACTTGTGTTGTTGCCTATAATTGTTACTCACGCTTGCTTGTTATTGACAACGCACGCAATTTCATTCGAAGCGTACGCATTGACACTTTCTTATGAAAGAAAAAGCAGAGACAGACAGAAACAAATAACAGTTCATTGAGCAATTGCGAAGGTCGCTGACTGAGCCAATTTCCTGCGCTAAATTAGATATGAAAAAGATAATTTTCTTGTTGTTGTCTTTTATTGATTTCTTGAGTTTATAAACCGCAGTCTGTCGGGATCGATTAGAAGTTATTGACTTTGTATTACATTCTGATTGAAATGTTTACACAATGAATTTTATTCAAATGCGTTTCCTTTGAATAATTAAAATTTGCCGAAACAACAAAGTACATTCCGAGTAAAGCAAAATAAATCTCAGCACTTAAGAATTTGTCGCTAATGGCGTGCTATTTGCTTAAGTGACTTTGCAAGTAACGAAACTATGAACATTTATTTGTTTTTTTTTTTTGAATGACATTAAATGATAATGAAAAGTTGATAACATAAAAAGACACTCGGCTGCATAAGACAATTGAAAATTGCATTTAACTAATCAATTGTAAATAGTCATGCAATAAAGTGTTAGAATTTCCCGGATGGAAATTGAAATTGGATTTAAATGTAACGACGATGTCTGTGTCTATCGGCTTATAGTATTGCTTGAGATGTTAATGAACTTCGATTGTACTTATTTACAACTCTTTTGTTGTGCTTGACGTAAATCGTTCGTTTCTACGCTTAGCCCACGCCCATTCGCTCGAACGTTCGGCTTATCGCGACGACACACTTTGCAAAGCGGCAATAAAGTGTCACACTCAGCTGTCAAAGTCGTCAATAAATTGTCTCAGCGGAAATACGAATTCGATTTTGTATACTTCAGTTTATGAGCCATTATAATTCTATATAAAAAAAAGCGTTTATTGATAACGCAAAGCGAAACAAAGAGTTGAAATCAATAAATATATATATAAGTAGGTAATCAATTATATAAATAAGCAAATAATTAAAAAAAAAAAAAAATAAAGAAAAGAAAAAAACCCAACAGCTCATCAAATCTTTGATAGAATTATCTTTACGTGCCAAAATAAAAAAAAAAGGAAGAAGTCTAAAAGTTATGTATCTTTTTTAAGCATTTCAATTTATCAAGTCTGACAATGATATATCGAAATGTTGAAAGTTCAACTTATTAATAGCATTAATTATGACTTATTTTTGTTTACTTTCTGCTTTCATTGATTAGCGAAGAATTTTTTTTATTGGCCAAGTCATTCAAAAAGCCGCCTTGGCCTTTTCCAACGTTCGACCGACTTTTTTTTTGCCTTATCGCGCCATATTTGAATTGTATATTTGCATGCATTTCCGCAAGGCACGTGATAAAAAAGTGTAGGCACTTGAATGTGTCTCAAATGAATGAACATTTTCAATATTGTTTGTTAATCAGTAAATTGTTCTATATTTTTTTTTTTATTTGCCATCAAAAGTTGTTCAAAATTTGGCCAAAAATAAACCAAAAATTCTATTTTAAAGTTATCAATAAATGAGAAATTGATTGATCAACATGCTTGAGAACTCTTTTTAAAAGTGATAAAAGAAATTAAAATGAAATTCAAGTATTTCAATTAAGATATGTAAACATTTGAAAAGTAAGGTTGTTTTTTTTCTGCTCTTCTTATTTTTTGTTTGCACTCTTTGCCTGCTTTGACGTCACAATGCACATTGCGTATACTTAATTTTTTTGTTTTGCTTTCTTTGACTTGTTGCTGACGCTCTTTTGACGTTTACAACACTTCTCAATTTCAAATTCATTCACAAAATTGTGTTTGCGCATTTTAAACAAATGCAAATAATATTTGTGTCTTTATTTACATTGAAAACGACAAAAAAAAAAATTCAACAAAATGGAATCATATTTGTTAGGTGCTATTTTTAAAAAAAATATTGTTTTGTTTTGACCGAAGCGTAATGACGTGTGTTATACTATGCCTTTTTCTAACACGAAGCTTCTAGTTTGATATGACGTTTCGATTTGTAATTGCAAATGAAAAAAATAAAAACAAAAACAAACACAAAAAAATGTTAATAAATTTGTTATTTTCTTGTTAAATTGTTTTTGCCGTCATCCATGCTATTTCTGTGTGCCATGACCGTTAGACCAAAGCGAAGCAAACCACAGTCGCGTATATAAAATATGACCAACTATATGTACTGACTGACTTACTTCCGGTCTTTTCGCCGTTTATTTTTGTAAATTTGTACTCATATGTATATCTGTTTTTGTTTTTGCAAATTCAATACGAAACATGCGCGCCCAAACGCCTTCGAATTTACTCATTCATGGTTCATTGTGCTGTGTTCGCCGCTGACAGTTCTTCAATAAGCATTGGCAAATTGTCGGCTTCTACCTTTTTCGAGATTTCTATTTTGCTTTTTGTTTTAAAAAACGATTTTTGTTTGTTTTTTCGACGCATATGTTTTTGTTTTGGTTTCTCACAGGTTCAAGTGCGTGTAGCATTGTTTGTGTTATTGTTCGAGAACTGACAAATAATTATGCGCAAAATGCGTTTTTAATTTTTATTTATTTTGTTTTTTAGCAATTAACTCAAAGTTGCACGCTTTTTGAACGTGAACAGTTAATCTTTTTTTTTTATTAAATTAATTTTCATTTTTTATAAACTAAGTTGTCTTTAAATCGCCAAGTAGGTCTGTTATTTACAGCGGGAAATGGGATTATCATTTGAGAGCCCCAAAACACTCGTTGTCGGCTTATTCATTCATCAATCAATACACTCATTCATTCATTTTGTCAAATTTTCGTTTATTTTATTGTTTTTTTTTTTTGTTTACTATCAACGCCGATAAGCGAAAACATTCTATAAATTTATAAATAACTAATTTAACAAAATTAATTTCGAAATTAAATAATTTTTTCATCACTAACTGCAAATAATTTCAAGTTCGCATTATCATGTTGTGCACTCAAAGGCGCGTGGGTTTTTCACATTCTATTACGTCTCTATGCCATATTATTGACCCGAAAAATGAACCGTCTGGCAATTCTTACAGACGTTTACATCAACTTTCTCAAATACAGACATGTTTTTTTTCCCCCTTTTTTTGTTTTTTAATTTGTTTGCTAAGCAAACTTTACATTTTACTACGTTTTGTTTAATTGTAATTTTTGTTTTTACTGTTGTTTATTTTGGCATAACTTTTATTACATTTGTTTGCTTAGCGACAGAGAGCAATAGTCAACTTGACACTTAAACAATATTTATAATCTATTTGCTCAACAACAGACACAAGAGGATTTGCGTTTGAAGTGCTGAGATTGACAGTCGGCTGTGTGTGGCGTTAAGTGCAGCTGATAAGACGTGCCGGGGGGCCAAGTCACGCCACAGCAACAACGTCAAAATCATATATTGCAAATTGAAATGAAAGTTCAAAAAGCAAAGTTGTTTTTGTGCAAGCCTAAAGTGCATTTTTATGATTATTATTTTTTTTAAAGCGTAATTGAAAGTATTTTGCAAATTATATGTCACTTCTGAGGTTCTAACACGTCATCCATACGGTAGAACTATGATAATCCAGACAACTAGAAATCTGGCTATGTCCGAAATTTTATCTTAAACTTATTTCAATATATATCGTTAGAAGCCACAATAGATTAATATAAGTGTCTGAATTATTGGATCGTTCGGATTAGTTGTCAAGTTTCTACTGTTTGACATTTTCTGTTAATCTCAAAACTTTCCGGGGTTTTCACTTGGCTCTTCTGGCCTTAGCTCAAATTATGAAAGTCGATTTGTATTATAAAAAGTCTTATCGTTTGCCCCTTTTTTTTTTGTAATTTTTCCACTCAGAATATAATTTCTCTGGAATTTTATTAATTTACGGCACTTTGTTATTTTTCACATCACTTGTCGTAAATTAACTTTGACATGTGTTTATTTCATTTTATTAAATTAACATTAATTTTATTTGCATGAAAAAAAAAGTATTAAATCTTCACAAATATTAAAATTTAAGCCGACAAAATGACAGAAAGCAAAAGAATGTTTGTCGTTATCATATTTTATTATTTAATAAAGTCACACGATTACAACAACCACAACAACAACAGCAGCGAAAATTTGCAAATAAATTGAACAAATAATAAAACTAAGATTAACACGTTTTTTGGCCTGCGATTCTTTTGTGTGGCATTCCGCACTGTTTAACAAACATAATCACGTGCAGGCGGCAAAATGCGTGTGTAAGATACAACACGATAAGCAAAAAATAAAAGTAGACAAAGAAAAGAAAAAAAAAAGCAGAAAAAGTGAAAAAATAAACAAATATATTGCAGGAAGAAAAAGTCACTTGACATTTATAAATGAGACTCAATTATTTTTGCAAATAAATTGTAAGAAGAAGTCTCAAAATTGATACGAGGGTCATTTCGTATATTTTCATCAGTGACAGATTGAAATATATTAAATTGTTCTGCAGTAATGTCAGCTGAGACATCTTAGAATACTAAAGTCTGCCAAGGCACAAAATAGAAGTGACCCTCGTGCCAAGAAGAAGTCGCAAAATTCAGACAAGAGCTGTCATGCCAAGTCAAGCTAAGCTTTGTTATGTTGAACAATTTGTTATTATTTTTTGACATTAATCTTTTTGTATTTCTTTTCAATAACTCTGATCATTTATGCTAATTTAATAAATTTGTTTGTTTTTATGTCGTTGTTATTTTTTTTTTTCTTTCTTTTCTTTTATTCATTCGTGTTTCTTCGCAACATTTGTTAAGTTGGCAATTGTTTAGTTGGCAAAAACATGATCACTGAACAATATCTGTTAATCAAGTAGAGACTGATAGTGATGACAATGCTAATGCTAACTATGATGATGAAATTTATAGTGATAATGGTGATAATGACGATAATGAAAGCGCAGAAAACGTCACGAAAAATTCATTACAGAAGCGCAGAAAATGCCATAAAAATCTTAAGGCTGATAAGATTTTAGGCGTTGATTCTCTGCATTAAACTGTGGGAGGGCACCAGAACAGCAACAACAACAACATAAAGTGAAAATATTTATCTTCTTTTTGTTATTTTCTTTTCTTGCTTTGTTGACATTTCTGCTCTACTGTTTTATGTTGTTATTTTTTTTTTTATTGTTCGCAAACTCACCTGTTTCGTTATCATCAAATTGTAAATTTTTTTGTTTTTTTTTTTTTGCATCTTTCTTTACGTTCTGTGTGTGTGTGTGTGTTTTTCGTGTTTGTGTCATAAATTAACTATTTGAATTTGCCTTTTGTACTTCTTTGCCTTTGCCTTTGTTGTGGGAGACACGAGAATGTCATGTGACTTTATTATTTGACTTAACAAGTGACTTATTAGTAAGTGCTTTGCGGCTTTTATAGAGAAAATTGATTGTTATTTTCATTTAAATAATAATTTAAACAGTAAATAATTTATATAAGCGCACTATATGCTAATGTGCATGTACATATGTATATATTTACTAAAAAAATAATCATAGACAAATATTGGTTAGAAGATGTCGTCAAGTACTTTGTGCAAATTGCATTTTCAGCTGTGCTTATCGAATGTTCTTTGACATTAAAGTTGACAAGTTATTGATTGAAAGAAAAAGGAAAGAAATTTTGTCATTTGTCGGCTTATTTCAAAAGGTTTTGATTGAGTAAAAATGAAGTGTAATTAAGCTGATACGACATGAAGACAACAACTAAAAAAATTTGACATTTTATGATATATTTTAAAGTGTTGAAATTGTTATAATAAGAAGCGCAAAAGTTGATATTGAGCATATGTACATTTGTATCTGCTACGTTGTCTATTTTGTGACGCGTTTATCATGCAAATAAAAACTTTTTTTTAGCGGCACGCTTCTTTAAACCGAAAATTAAGTTTATTTATAATAAGTAAACTTCGACTTGGCGCTTCTTCTTGTAAATAAAGAATAATTGTATAATTGACGTAAATGATCCTAAACAAATATTTGTTAAGCGACATGCTGCGGCAAAAGTTGAAATGCATTTAATGGCGACGTCAAAGATTGTCCGTCTGTCAAGGCGTTGAAAGTTTTTGATTGTTTTTATATTGTTTTTTTTTTCATATTTACATAAATGAAACGAAATAAAAATAGCGAATGTATGCAGAAAATCATGTGTTGAGCAAAAAATATAATAAAAGAAGAAAAAAAAACCACATGCGTTTTAAATTTCACAGATTGTCGCAGTCACAAGAGGAAACAGAAATGTTAAAAATAAGCAAAAAGATGCGAAGCCACGCGCAGTTTCTTAATTTTTGTTGTCTTTTGGCTTGTCTTTTTTTATTTTATTTGTTTTTGGTTTTGTTATTTTGGCCGTTTTACTTTTTATTATTTTAGTTGTTTTTTTGCGCTTTTTGTTTGCTTTTTTTATTATTATTATTATTATGATATGTTGTCGCCGACGCCAAGATCACACGTTCAAGTCAGTCAGTCAACATACAATTTGCTGATTATGTATGTATGTACATACATACGTCAAGTGGATGCCGTGCCACACGTCGTACGACATATGGATTGCCACCCAGGCGTCGCTCTGTTAGCAACTCTGCAGTTGCTGCTGCTGCTGCAGAGGCAAAGAGACTAGACAAGCGGCCAAGTTGCAAAGTGAAACCAGTCTGGCAAAATGTGCAATGGAACGCGCCGAGCCAAGAAGTGAAAATTCTGCGAAAGAAAAATAAATATGTCATGAGTTGATAAAGAAATTTTATTCTTCTTATGCATTGCAGAATTCTTATTTTGCTTTCAAAGTATTGTAATAATAGAAACTTTGCTTGTCTGTTGTTTCATATTATTATATATTATTATTTTTTTTCTTTTTCACACTTTTGCAGACTATATTTATTCAAAGAATATGATACAGCGCTGTCCTCTTGATAAGTATATATATTTTTTTTTTGGTTCCGTTGGCATCCAAGTCTGGCTTTGGTCTTGTTTTAACTGTTCTGAACATGAACTGTTTGAGTTTCAAGCGGTATAAATTTAAATTTCAAGTTACTTTGTTGGCGTCGCTGCCGAATTTGTCAAAAAAAAAAAAAAAACGTTAATTAAATTTTTTTTGGTATTTATTAGCAAAATGCTCAGTGTTGCCAATTGATTGAATTCAATTGTTTAAGTTTTATAGTTTTTTTTTTTTTTTAGTTGTCATTTTCATTTGGTTGCTTAAGTGCTTTTTTACATGTTCTTTCTACTCATTGATTTAGTCGCACGTTCATTGTTTTTATTTATTAATTTACAACTTTTGAGCGTTTGACGTTCAACTGATGCAGAGCAAAAAGAGGCAGCAATAGAGGCATGTATATGTACGTACATATATACTTCGTTACGATATGCGATAGTCTGTTCACTCACTCAGTCACTCACTCACTTACTCACTCATTCATTCACTTGCTCATTCACAAGTGACTTGGCTCTCTTGCACATTGAATTTGGTCGAAGTCGGTTTGAACTGGTAATTTGTAGCGTGAAGAAGTAAATGGAATGGGTTTGCTTGCCTGTGTGTATATATGTATGTATGTTAGTGAATATATGTATTTATTTATTTTTGTTTTTGTTTTACTTAGACGCAAATCGTTTATGACGATCACAACGACGCATTTCATTTACGTTGCGTTTCTTTGCCGTCGTGTGCCCTTTGTTGATCGCTGTCTCTTCTTGCCCCACACTTCTTCCCGGCTTGTCTGTCATTTTGTATCGATTTACGCTTCGTTTTTACATGAGCTTTTGCTTGATTTTTCATACTTACGTATCTATGTATGCCATTGCATATCATTTGAAAATAAATTTTTATGTATCGGCAGAAAATTGCATGCAAACTCTCGATGCCAATAGATTTTGACGCATTGATTGCTGCGATCATCAATGTATGTTTGTATTTGTTGGCGTCGCGTCTCGTTTGTTTATGTATGTATAAGTGAGTGTGTGTGTTAATTTTTCAAATAATTACATTTCAATTGTATTCAACTTGTCGCCTTTTTTATTGTTATGATTTCCCAGAACTTTGAATTCAGTCGTGCTTGTTGTATTCGTTATTTCCTGCATTGATTAGATAATGTTCCGCTGGGAACTTTGCAAGTTCTCCCTTAGTTGCTCTCAATATCGCTCCCGCCTACCCAGTTTGTTATGACGACTACTTGACTTTTGAAATTCTGGTCTTCCCAGATTGTTGCGGTTTTCGGTTTTATATAATGTTTTCATTATTCATGAAGTTACACAACTTAATTCGCTTATTATAATTTATGGCGAATATATTAAATGAAGTTTCATTTAATTATTAAAATTTTAATAAGCGTTAAGCTATTTCTAATATTAAACACGCTTATGTTACATCTGGCCACATGATACATACTTTAGTTTAACTATTAAATTTGTTTACTGCATTTGAATGCATTTTGTCGTATGTGCTGTGTCATTGTTAAGCAATTGAGTGTATTTAATGTTGAAAATATGCAAATATGCTGAAAATATTTTATACAGAAATCAATTTGTTTTTAAATTAACGAAAATTTAACATTTACGACAAGAATCAATCAATGTCATGCTCATTACGACCATTTGTATAGACAGTCAGTCGGTTGAGCGTATGAGAACCTACGTGCTGCTTTACATGCTTTACAACAGATATTTATGTGTGTGTGTTTGTGTGTGTTATTGAGCATTGTTGCCGATAAAAAGTTGTCCCAAAAAGAAAAAAAAAAGGTGAACTCGAACTCTCAATGGCGGCAAGAAGTTTGTAAAATTTTGTGGTCTGTCATTTATCACGTACATGAGTTCAATACATGAGAGGCTTCCCAATTGTGCGTAACAGCACGTAAAGTTGGCATTAAGAGTTGGCCTTACATTGAACAAGTTTGGTGACTGTTGGCCACGGTGGCCACAATAATAGCAACAGGTGCGTCTAGTTTGTGTGTATATATTGCAAGATGAAATATCAGACGAATTGCAACGCGTCTGTTCGAAGATCAATTTTAATTTCTGCATAAATGAACTGAGCAAATGTGTTAGTGACATTACGTCAGCCAAGACGAAATTATCTTAAAAGAAAATATTTAAAGAAACCGTGTTTTTTTTTTATTTTTCAAACGTTGACTAAATGATGCGTAAGAGAAGCGCTTTAAACCGTAAATAACAACAGATTCAAATTACGCGTTAAAATATAAATAAGTAACACTTACGTAAACATAACAAGACAAACAGAGAGACAGACAAACAGACAGACGTATTGTCAACTATATTTAACTTAACCTGTTGTGTATCTGTTGTGTGGTAAAGCGGCGTCTCAAAGTAATGAAAACATATTTAATAACTGATATGGCATTCGAGTTGAGTTCGAACTGGGCATGTTGTCGGCGTAATCCGGTCAAAACCAAATGTTGTTACTTGAAATATTTCTAAATTATTAATTAATCTTTTTCTTTTCACTGATCAATATCAACAATAGAGGGAAGCACAAAGTAAAAAAAAAGCATTTTATCGCTTTACTTTCAATGAAACGTTGTTGAGTTGTTTCCCAAAATGAAATTGTATGACTCAAGTTTGAAGAATCAGAGCAATAGTAAAAATATATAATTTTGAATTATCATGCATTAAAAGCATTAGTCCGAACAAGATAAAATTTTGGTCTGCTTTAGATAGTTTTGTCTGACTAAAATTCCATTTAAATTTGGGGTTATTTTGGAGGCGTACTTCATAGTTATTTTTAACGCACGACGTAAATCAATTATTGTTGTTTTGTCAGTCACAAAGTAATAGTTTAAAGAATGGGAAAAAAAAATCATTTTTGAGTTATTTATTTCTTAAAAATATTCAGGAAGTAATTTGAAAATATTTAATTTGTCATAGTTATACATATTTTTAATAAATTTCGCATCGGATTAGCAAATGACATAAGTAGACATATTATAGCTTCATAAAAAATGCTTGTGTGACGATTAAAACAGTTCGTTACAATTTGTGATCAACTGTGACAAGTTGTTAGTGATGAGAATCACTAAAAGTAACATTGATTCACAAAATAGCGCTTGTGATGCACTGTGACTCTTAAGCCTCTTTGTGACTCAATGTGACTGGCATGAGAATAGTTTGTTTAGTGTCGTTTCTGTTTTAAAATTTTGTTTGATTTTGATTTTTTTTTTTAAATTTATATTTATTCAAGTTATTTACTCATTACTCATTTATGTAATGCCAAAGTCATAATTATGAAATGCACCTGTTTCAACTTTTATCAGCCGTCAACATTGTATAATTCTTATCGAGTCTGCTTATTGTTCAGATCGCCCTTCCCTCGCTTACTTCTTTTCCATTGTTTTACTGTCGTTGCTCATATTCAATGCAAATTTATTTATAGTTAACTGTATTTACAACGGAATTGCATTTTCATTTGCATTTCGCATTGAATAAGTGCGAAGGCAAGACTTTGTATCGTATTTACACAACTGCAATGCACATCGCATCATCATCATCATCATCGTCAGTGACATCATCAAATGCAACCCTTCTTTTTGTTGTTGTTGTTGTTGCCCTAGCTATTGGAAAAGGTTTCGACACTTAATCTTACACGCCACACGTCGTCTGAGCATTTCCACACGCCACTTGTTGACTACGATAAGTTTAAACTTGGCCGTGTTCAATGCCACACGACGAATGTACGAACGGACGGACGGATGGTTGAATAAAAAAGATAGTCAGGCAAAAGAAACAAAAACCGAAAGTTTCAAGTTTGTATTTGCATGTTATGCCTATCTCTATGTGTGTGTGTGTGTGTGTGTTTGGTTTAATCTTTGAATCGGCTTAATTTTTAAGGTTTCCTGATATCAAAAGTGCTGTGACCATCAAAACATGGCACACGGCAGTGGAGAGCACATTGCATTGCATCACGTGCAATTGACATTCGTTTATTATGCAAATAGCATTTGATTACTGTATACGAGTATATACAGTAGGCTGTTGATGATCACGATACTTGATGATGTTTCTTGAAGCGCTTTGACATGTCTCTAGACTAGACTCGAATCAATTAATTGCGTATGTAAATGAATATATGAATGAGTAAGTGAAGTGAGTGAATACTTGAGTATATTAATGAATGAATAAATGAGTGATTGAGTGTTGATGTGTGTGTGTCGTCATAGTTCAGACACATATTTTGGTTGGCTATTGAAGAGACTTGTGCGTTAATATCAAAAAAGTAGTGTGTGAGTGATTTATATGCTCAGTTGTAAAATTTGTAACAGGGTCAATTGTTTTATGGTCAACAATATATGCGTACGCCAAGCAGAAGGTCTGCCGTTGTATAGAAGGTCTCAAAATAGGGCGAACAAAAAAGAAACGTTCAAGAATTCGACTTTTTATTTATTTTTATTACTATTTTTGTTTGAATTGATTTCACAGATATTTGTTGGTTGTTAATTAAAATGTTATATTCGATTTTATTAACACTTTCTTGTTCATTTTGGAAATGCACTAAACAACATGCAACCAGTTCGTAAAAAAAAAAAAAACAAAACAGAGCTCATCTGTTAAAAATCTTCAAATAAATGCTAATAAAATTAAATCAAATGTTAGACATGCGCGCGATGAAAGTTCGATAGCCGACACACAGACACATTTAATTGTTTTGTTTTTTTTTTTTTTTTATATGAAAATGATTTTTCTGACTTTCCAAATCAAACATGTTTATAGTAGTTATTAAGTTTTGACGAAAAACTTTAAACTATTTTCATTTTATGCACGTGTTTGTCTCATATGTGTAAAGTTGATGAAAATAATCAAAGCGCAACGCATACCAATGACTAATATACACGTAGCAAATGTTGTTATTGTTTTTCTTTATGCGCATGTTACACTCAAACAATGCAAAAGCAATAACAAAGCGCTCAAATGCATTGATGCTATTTCAGCTCTCCATATGCCAACGTTCCTTACAGCAAACAAAAAAGAAACAAGCTACAACACTAAAATGCCTTATGTGCATTGTAGCATTAAGGGGGTACATACGTCTAGCAAGTCAAAAAATTTCGATATAAGAAATAAATTTTTTTGGGTGGTTTCAAATGAAAACTTATAAAAGCGAATATATCACGTTGCTTATTGGTATTTAAGGTTTAAATCAAAAATTATTCTACCTCATATTTACCGGACCTACTACAGAAAAATCCAAGTTATCACTAACACTAAAAACAAAAAGATAGCTCCACGGTCGACACGATAACTCGTACAGTTCTTAATATTTTTTGATGCGGATTTTTTTAAAACATCAAGAATTGTACTCTCTATGGTCTGTCGAGCCGGTTTTTTGAATTTCGAAAATTTAGAAAATTGAGGTAGTTTCGAAAACAAAAATTCGTTTTTTGACATACACTTTTCAGTTTAACTATTTTTAAAAAATTTCAAAATCCAAATATCAAAAAACTGGCTCGACAGACCATAGAGAGTACAATTTTTGATTTTTCAAAAAAAACCGCATCAAAAAATATTGAAAACTGTACGAGTTATCGTGCCGACCGTGGAGCTATCTTTTTTATTTTTAGTGTTAGTGATAACTTGTGTTTTTCTGTAGTAGTTCTGGGATATATGCGGTAAAATAATTTTTGTTTTAAACCTTAAATGCCAATATACGATATGTAATATTCGCTTTTATTAGTTTTTATTTTAAACCACCAAAAAAAAAAATTATTTCTTAAATCGAAATTTTCGGCATGTTAGACGTATGTAACCCCTTAACTAACATTGGCGTGCATAACATTAACAGGTGAGTTTGTATTGGCGTCAATGTTCAACAAACAAAACCAAAATGTAGCAAAAAATCCCACAGCCAAAACAAAAGACAAAAATAAAATGTATGCAAATGAGATGAGATGAGATGACGCATTTATTGTTCTTATTTATAATTAAAATTCAGTTATTTTCTTACTATTTTTAACACAAAAAAAAGTTATTGTATTGAAACTTGTTTTGAAATGTATTTTTTATTATTGGCGCAACAAGCACGTTTTTGTGGCGTTTACGTCGAACTCATTTACATTTTCAGCTGAAATAACCGACGGCGGCGGCAGGCAAAAAATCCAAAGCGCTTGATTTGTCTGCTTCTATAATTATTTATGGAGATTTGCGTTTTACTTTTAATTCTAATTGTTTCATAGAATGAAGCTCAACATAACAGTATGTAAGATACGCGTTGGGTTAATCAGCGCACAAGGTCGTCAGAGAATTGATTCGGACGAAGGGAGTGACGGCTTTTCATGATGACTGTCATTAATTGTTGGTTTAAACACGAAAAATGTAATTTTATATTGACATAGAAGTGGGCAGCGAACACACCTTGTTTGTTGGCACGCTGACTTTGAATGAGTTCAGCAACCCAATTGGAGACATCATTTTTATGGGGTTTTTTTTTTATACAAGTTTACAAAAATACAATAACAGTAATGATGATCTTAAAAAGTCGTTTCGTCCGACACTGACACAGTCGCGTTTTTACTTCATTTTTATTTATTTATTTATTTATTATTTTAAATTAATCTTTTACTGCGCTCGCCGTCGATGATGTATTTATGAATGAAGGCTTATTTGATTGTTTGTTTGCTTTTACTTTTAATGATTTCTTTTTTTTTTCATTATTATTAATTCGATTTTGTTGGCTTTCTGACCTCTTTTAGAGAGTTTTTCTTGCCCCTTTTTTTCTTCACTTAATTTGTAAATAAACAGTTATTACAAATGATGTGTGTCGTCGCCTCCCGCAGCGTTTTAATACCGTTACGTCAAGTGTTGTTAAATCAATTTAATTTATGTATCTTGTAATTATATATGTACATATATATTTTATTGTTGTGCACTTCGTATTTGTGTAAAATTTATTTTTATATTTAATTTGTTTGGCAATTATTTTCGTTACATGTGATAATCAAAACGACGACTTTCAATCATCACACAGTGGCATGTGACTCCTGTATTTTTTCTCATTGTTTGCTTCAAATGCACTTCGATGCTTAACAGTATAATTATTTTGATTAGTTTCGGTTTAATTACAACATGAACTCCTTATACATATATAAATATGTGCAGGGTATAAAAATTGATACTTAATTTGTTCGCTGCTTACATAGAACAATTGTCTTTGAAGTAATTAATGCGATTTGAAGTAATTTTCTTGTTTCGTTTTTGCACAATTGAATAACCCAAAAAGCAAAGAATAAAAAAATTTCTAATTAAAAAAAACGTAAACAAGTCAAGTATCAATTTGTTTTAACTTGTTAAATAAAAATAAATAAAACCAAAAAAAAAAAAACCTTGAAATTGTTGCCGAGATGTCTTGTTAATTATGATTAAATGAAATTTATTATTTGTTTAAACAAATTTTTTTAATTTGTATTTCTGATATTTTTTATGCCTTGTGCTCATTTTTAGATGAGTTGATTAGATTTGTTTGGCAGACTCATAAAATATACAGAGTGTTTCGAAAATTAGCTAAGATTTGCAGAAAATGTTAAAAAGCTAAAAAAAAGTATTATACTCCTATGTTACACAGGGCGACACTGCACATACGAAAATCAGGACTATTTCAGCTTGGTCTTTGAAATTTTTCACTTGACTATTGAGTTTAATGCTAAACTGCCGTATGTGCTGTGTGCCACTGTGTAACATAGGAGTGTAAACGTATATATTTTTTTCAGTTTATTTTTGAATTAAATCTCAACTTCAATGAAAGATTCTAAAGCGGTATTAGACGTCATTTTTTTTTTTTTTTTTGAACATAAACGTTTTGCTCACAAAGAGTACTCAATACTCTACAAGTTGCAATGTATTTTGTCGTTTAAAAACTATTTATGACTGCATAAATAGTTAAATAGTTTTATTTACGTCTTTAGGCTTTAAAAATTCTTGACCTTCAATTTGGCAATTTTTACAAAAATAAAAAAGTTACAACAAAGTTTGCAATTCATTGAGTTGAATGCCATTTGTTTATATTTGTTGAGTAATTTAAATATTACATTATGAGTTCTATTTAACACTTACAATTGGAGGGGATTCACCTTTGAAGTGTATTGGCAAAGCGTGCCTTAGTCTGAAAATATATTACATTCAAAGCTGAGCTTGAAGCATACTTGAAATATATTTGGCATTGCATTTGAATGACTTGAAGAGTTCAATGAATAATGCATTGCTCTGTTAAACAAACAAAAGTTCAAATATGATTTATGAAAAACAAAATTTGAAAAAACTCCCAGACAAAAAAAAAAACAAACAAACAAAATCAAATGCTGTCTTCTCACTGCTTTTTTGAGTCTTTCAATCATTTGTCGGCTTATCATTAAACAAGCTGAACGAATAACATATTTTGTGGCAAATTTTTACTCAATTAGAGAGCAGAGTGTCAGTGACCGTGATGAAATCTGAAATCGATTGAGAGTGCAAATTTTGAACTTTGTTCTATTGACAAAAATCAAATAAAATTTGAACTTTCTTTAATTCTTCACCTAAGGCCACAAAAAAATATAGATTTTTACATTAGTGTGTTTATTGTTGTTGCTTTGCAGTGTTTGCCAAATAAATAGAAATAGCAATGATTGCTTAAAAGTTACAGTGTTGTTGTTAGGCAAATAGACAAATTAAGTGAATGAATGACTGAAAGTGCTGAATGATGTGAATGACCCAATACATTGTATTACCTTCAAGTACAAAAGCAACTAATATCAGCGATGTGTGTGTGTGAGTGTAAGTGTAATTGCGTCAATGCGTGAAATGCTTTCTTTTTTTTGTAAATTCTATGAATACATTTTTGTGTTGCTTCTTTTTTTTTTTTTTATTCATAAAAAAGGCCGCCAAAATGCGGAAGATACTCATTTCAAGCAGTTAATATATGCATTTGTCCATTGAACCATACTGAAGCACACTTTCTGATTGCGGACGATGCTGCTTGTTGTCGCTCGTTGTGACGTCATTCGGCTGCAAGTGCTTTGCAGCTTCATGTGCTGTCAATGCTTCAATAATGTGTATGTGTGTGTGTGTGTGTTGTGTTTGTTTGCATTGCCTTTGTTGTTTTTATTTGCAAAACGTGCACGCGTCAAGAATCAATATAAATGAAAATGAAACGAAAAAATGAACAACAACAATAACAACAAAAAGAATGCTAGTACATTAAAGAATGCAAAATGATACTCATATTTAAACATTAATTGCTGCGACCGATGCTGCTGCGCAATTATTCCTTTGATTGTTTAACTTTTTATACGTTTTTGTTGTTTTATTTTTACTCAACTAAAACGAGACACGACCTGTCAGAACCACAATAAACCACTAAGTATCTTCCGTCTTGCGTGCGCGTGTCTTTATGTCTGTGTGTGTTTGTGTGCATAAATGTATCTCTAGCTCAATTCAATGCTTGCTGAACTGCCATAGATACATTTTCATTGCTTGGCGAAAACATAAATTATTAAAGTTTATTTAACATAGTAAAATATCATTTTTTCTTTTTTGCATTGTTTTTTTTTTATGCCTTTTGCTTATTTCTGTGAAATGAGTTGTTTTTTATGTATTTTTTTTCGCTTTTAATCAATTACTTTGACCTTCGGCAATGACGTTACACTTGTGCACGCTACACTTGAAGTTGTCTCAGCTTTTGTCTTTGGTTTGGGTTAGTTCGGTTTATTCACAAAAACAAAAAAAAAACCTTTTCAATTCATTTAAGACGCAAAAAAGTTGTCTTAATTCATTTAATGCGTGTGTGTGTGTGTCTGTGTACGTGTGTGTGTGTGTGCGCGCAATTTCATTTGTGCAAATTTATTAAATTAGCTATTTTTTGTATTTTTTGTTCGTTTGTGTGTTGTAAAGACT
The DNA here is from genome assembly GCA_034638295.1 of Phortica okadai. NCBI lineage: Eukaryota > Metazoa > Arthropoda > Insecta > Diptera > Drosophilidae > Phortica > Phortica okadai. Next base: position 6,912,019 of record CM067850.1, read on the forward strand.
TTTTTTTTTATTTTCACTGTTAAAATTTACGACTTATTTTTATTAACGACAACATTTTTCACTTAAGTACATTTCAAATTTGGCATTTGTACACGCAAAGTGCTCATTTTGTCAACAATGAAAAAAATGTGCTTTCAACGAGATACATTTTTAAATATAAACTGTTCATTCAATACAAAAGTAACTTTAAGTATTCACACGCGCTTTTTTTTTGTGCCCAAAAACCTAAATTTGCTTTGTGATAATCATCATCATCATGTGTAAGTTGTTGAACTTCTTGTGTGCATTGACAACCATGGACATATCACACACAATATGGCTGCCAACTAAAGATGTTTGTCTCTTTCCAGCGTTCTTCTTATGTTACATAGCGTCACACGTAACATGCAACAGTTGTTTAATATTAAAAACCCAAGCACGAATGCTAGACTAACGTATGTGGCGTGTAGTTCTATGTGACATAGGCTGATGGCGTGCCGCTGATGTTGGGTGTGTGCTTGTGTGAGTGACGTCTTTGTGAGCCGCCAGACACTGCTTGGCACACGCTGCGCATTGCCGTCGCTGCTTTATAGTTTCATTTCAATTTCAATTAATAATAAATTTCAATCAAAACGAAATCAATTGAAATTTTGCTGATTGGGCGCGTTGATTTATTTGCATGCAAAATATTTGCACACATTTGCTGAATGAGTTGAACAAAGTTGGCAGAAAGTACGCGGCAGAGAAGCTATTTCTCTTCTCTGCGCAGCGCTTTTGTTTAACATTACTTTGTGCTTAAAATGTATTTATGTAAATTTCTACTTATGCTTCCTCTTTATTGCCTTTTGTGCTATTCAATGTTTAATTTAAAAAACAGCACGAAAATGTTTTGTAGCCAAAAATAAACCATAAGCTTTTTTTTTTCGCTGCGCTGCGCTCCGATGTTCACTGACATGACTTTTGTTGTATTTTTACTTGTTGTATTGAAAAAGAGAAAAAAAAGAAAGAAAGAAAGAAAGAATGAAAAAAAATAATTGATTCCTTGCCGTTTTTTCTAAATGAGTTTAAATTGTATTGTTCGCTGTCGCATTCTGTGCTATCTTCAGATACTTTGCTTGTGCTATTTTCGTATAAATGCTGTGAAGTTTTTAAAAATAGGTGAGCTCAATTGAATGAGTCCGAATTGCATTTGATGCTGGCCTGGTGGACCGATCGAGCGACCGAGCGAACTAAACATGCGACGGTGTATCAAAAAGCATACAAAATATTAAAGAAAATGAAAACAATTTTGTTGTTATTGGTGGTTTTTGTTGTTTTTGTCTGCGGCGTCTGTCGGTCGTATGGCCGAATTGACTAAAATAGAAATGAAAAGTCTCATAAATTTGTTAGAAATGTCAACTTGTGCGAATTTGCAATTTTAATTTATTCTTTTGCCCCTCACTTTGCCGCTACGACAACAACTCTGTGTTTTTTTTTTTTTTTTTGTTTTTTTTTTTTTTTGCTTCGTTCGTTTCCTTGTCTTTTATCATTGATTATTTTTGTTGTTTTTTAGTTTTTGTTTCTTGTGGGCGAATCAGTTTATTTTGGAAGTCATTTTTCGCACTTGAGAGTGAAGTATTTTGTTTTAGAATCATTTGCGTCATAAGAGCTTCAAAATGTTGTCGATATGCGTATGTGTGTGTGTGTTTTTTAAATAGACTTCATGCTATTTTCGTTGAGGTCGGCAACAGGTTGAGATTTTGTTTATTATAATTTGTTATAAATTACTTTTGCTATAAACTAAATTTAGACAAGAGAGCTTGTTTAATGAGCAGACACTCTGGCAACTTTATTGCTGATCGCTTGTTTTAAATATGAAGCGTGTAAAAATGGTGAAAAATTTAATGACTCTAATTACATAATGCAAATAGCACGACCTATGCATGTCATAATACACTTGAATATTTAAAAATAATATTTTTTTTTTGCGCATTTTAATATTGTCACACGAAATGTCAAAGTGACGTTGAGATGAAAGCCAAGCCAAAGCGTTTAAATGTGTGATAGTGAGAGAGGATGAGCGGCGAAAAGAGCGCAAAAGAGAAAACATAACAAACGCGCAATTGGCAACGTTTGACATTCATGCAATGATCACCACACTGTGGATGCCTATGTGGATCATGTGTGTGTGTGTGTGTGCTAGTGGCGATGAATGACTGCGAGTGAGTGAGGGCGGCATAAGCACAACAACGGCGACGACATCGCAGTCACAATCACGTGAAAAATGTCTGTGACTAAAATTAGATTGTATTGTCTCGCCACTGAAAAATAATAATAATAAAAAAAAAAAATAGAAATAATTAAAAAATCACAATTTTCAATACCCCTAATTAATATTACCACTTGAAGCAGCCAACATGACACTCATTTCGAAATATTAATGACTTACATTTTTAAATTGCTATTTAATGTTAGTTTTTGTGCTTCCATTCGTTCAACATTTCAATTGCCGATCAACTTCAATGACATTTTATTACCAGGCAACACTCAAAGTGTTCATTGAAAGCTTGCTTGTTCAATGCGAATTGAAAGAAAAGTTAAATGCAATTCGTAGAAATCATATTACAAAGCAATGCAATGTTCAATGTAAACCTAAAATATTTGCAACAAATAAAAGAGTTCTAATAAAAAAGGTATAAGCGTGTACTCAATCTATCACTGTTCAAAGCATTCAACATGTAAGTGTTGCATGTCATAGCCTAACGCTGGTAAACATAAAACTTGTCTGCAATTGTTGTATGTTTATTAGCATGCGGTTATAACATAAAGCACTTGTATGTGAAAAACTTTGCAATTTCGCTTATTTCTTGTGTTGTTGTACGTTAATGATATGCCCAGCTGTTTTGCATGTAGTGCACCTGTACAGCACGCGAAAATAGCAACAAAATAAAAAGCAAAAAAAAAAAAAACAAAGTACATATATTGAAAAAAAAATCACACTATAAGCATTTGCAAGTCTTATGATCTTGAGTTCAAAATACGAGTGCGAACTTTTTTATTTTCTTTTAATTTTTTTTTTATTATACTGTTTTTTTTTTCATGCTTTATAAATTCATTAGTGTGTATTTTCTCAAAGGCGCTTAGCAACATTTTCTGCATGAAAATTTTGCCGACAGCAAAAAAAATAATTAAATAAAAACAAAACTAAAAGCAAAAACAAAAAAAAAAAAGAGAGAGAGAGAGAAAGATTGAAATAACAAAGTCAAAAATAATATAAACACAGCAATTTTGACACGCGGCTGCCAAAGTTGTGGGAAAATCGCTACTTTTATACTCACATTAACATTAATTATACAAATACATGAGTATTTATTTCGATTTATTATTATTTTTTTTATATTCATTCGTGTGGAAGACGCTGACGCGTTGCAATTTCAAGTCTGTCTCGGCTTGAACGATGCAATCACCTTGCACTGCCAAAGGTTCAAAATCGATATGAATTTTGACTTTTTTTTGTGTAATTTGAGTGTTTTTTTTTTCTTTTGATTGCTTAATCGATTGTAAGCTGAGCGCAGAGGCGGACGGCCCCCTTTTTTATAGATATATAATTATATATTTAGAGCGAATAAAAACAATAACAATTAACGGAACGCGTGCGAATTATTTGATCTGAATACGAAAAAAAAACATAAATCAACAAAAATTTTGTTAATTGTTTGCACGCTAATGATTTGTTTATAATATTTACATTGAGAGCAATTTTTTTTTACTTTTATTTGCTTGTAAATTTTACTGCGAACATGTGTCAGACGTAAATGTCACGCTGCTTTTCTTTGCTTGGCACTCATGCCTTTTGTCGTCTCTCTGTCTGTCCGATCGTTGGCTTATGCGTCGTTTCCTTTTGTCAGCTTGCTTAGTCCGGTCAAAAGTGAGTCCGCAAATTGTTGGTTTAGTTTAGTTGGTTGTATGAAGCCTTCACTTTGTCGTTTGCGTTCGATGCAAGTCAAATGGCAATGCATAAAAGTGTTGATGACGGGCAACGATGTCGACGTTTTCATTTACACAAATTTTCACACTTGCCTTCACTTGATTTTGTCATAAGTAATTGTGAAAAATCGCTTGAACCTGTTTAAATCAGTTCCTATTTGCATTTAGCTGCCTTTTGTCAACTTTTATTGTTGTGAAACCAAGCGAATTTTTTATGCAAATAATACCAAATGAAAACCTGATGAAACCAGTTGCCTATGACCTGCAATACACAAAGGCTCTCATTTTATTGCATAACATACACTTATACGGCTTCATTACACATTACAAATGAGTACACTTTATAAACAGTCTTGATCCTGTAAGGGATCTATATAATGTCTACCAAATTGTCATATGTTAAATGTCAGACAAACTTTTAGCCTTAAATAGTAGCTTAATACGCTATTATGCTGACAAAATAGTTTGGAAAAAAATATTAAAACTATATAATGTATTCATATTTCCGGGTCTCATAAAAATAAGCTTTTTCAACTGTTTGTAGTTTTTGGTTCTTAAGTTGCTTCTGGTTTTCATGTGATAGTTCTACAAACCAGCTTTTGTTTTTGTTTAAAAGTTATTTTAACTTAAAACCTACAACAGGTGTTCTTTCAGTTAAGCCGGGATTTCACAGCTGTTTTTCACTCGTCATTTGTCACGCGCCATGATGATACATTGAAGCGCCTGACTTGGCCATTAATGACTTAAGCTATCATTGCACTGAGTTGTTCGTCAAGATTACAATGATTATTATTATCATCATCATCATCATCAGAATGTGCTGTGTCACAAGACTTGTTATTTAATTTTGCAGAATTAACTAACAAAAGGCGTTTACATTCCTTTTCAATTGCATAATTTTCACTCGTTTTGATTCACTGCGTTTAGAGTGACCATGCCGTTTTTTTCTTTTTGGCTTTAATTTGCCAAATATTAATTTTATTGAATTTACTTTAATTCAAGCCAAAATAAATAAGATTTGTATAAATATGTTTGCTACGAATTTTACTTTGTGTTGTAATGAGTTTAGCATATTTAAAATTGAGGAGACATGTTGTGTGTCATAACTTCGATTGGCTCAGCGACCAAAGACACAATTGTTTCACAGTTTCAATGCAAAGAACAAAATTTATTTGCCATCTTATACGCAGGCACCTGAACAATTTATCAAGGCTCTGTAGAAAAATCTCGAAGGTTGAACTGCATATTTTTCATGTTTATTTGATAAAGTAATTTTCCATTCGAGAACATTATGTATCACCAACAAATGCAACATTTTGGTATTAAATTTAATTGAGCTTCAAATTGCAAGTTGATCTAAGCCATGACTTGCATAAAGTTATAGAGCACGGAATATTCCACTTAGAGAAAAGTCTGGACGTACATTTACACTTAAAAAAAAAACATTTAATAATAAGTAAGAAAAAATAAATAAATCATATCAAATTCAATGCTGAAAATATTTGCTTTTGTGGGATTTGTGTTAATGAGCAGATAAAAAAAATAAATTGTTATTTACATATATAAAAAGTGCGTTAAAAGATATGAGTAGAAAATTTAGTCAAGTATAAAAAAAATATAACTATAATAATTTAGAGTGTTAAAATTGTCTAGACGAGCAGCCATGAAGTATTTTTTTATTTATTTATTTAATTTTTTTGGAGACATAAAGTTTGAGGTCAGCATTTGCACATTTATACAAATGCAGTTGACATTTTCGACCGTTAAACTGAAAAAAAATCTTGCGTAATTTCTAGAAGTTCGGCTTTGAAATCTGAGACCTGCGTGTGGCCTCATTCCAGTAGCATGTTTTTTTTTTTCTTTTCTTTTTTATTGAGTGGCGTATACTTAATGTAAATATCACACCTGAGCGCGTTTTTTCGACTCGCATTCATTTGAAGCGGTCAACTGATATACCAAGCGGCAAAAAAATAACATATAAAATATTAAATAAATAAAGAAATAGGAAGACGTTCACTAATGGAAAATAACGAGCGAAATTAAGTTTGGGGAAAATTACCAAACGTTTTCAAGTTGAGTTATTTACATGTGCAATTTGCAAAAAAATGGAAAAAGGGGAAAAAAGTTTCAAAATAAATTGTCATAAATTATTTAAATCACCTTTAAAACACCTTTCACAAAGTGTGCTGCTCTTGGTCGTCGTCGTCGTCGCTCATAAACGAATAATCATTAGGCGATCGTTCGAATGCTTCGAATGCCTCATCCCGACACCCCTTGAGCTATTCCCGTATTATGACACGCTGTGTGGGCTTCACTCCATTCAACACAACTTAGTGAATTTACGGGAAGTGAATGCGTTGTACATTCGGCAATGATTTCTATGCGAATACACGTACACAAAGCCAAATAAAACAGCAACAACAATAACAACAAACATGAGACTTCAACTCGCATTTGAATTCGTTCGTGCAAATATGATTTAAATTGCTTTTTATTTGCAATAACATTTGTTTATATAATTGTTATTTCATTTAATAGATTTGTGTTTTATTTTTTGTCTTAACTAAATGCGTTTTGACTTGATCATAAATCGTTTGTCTGTTGTTATTGTTTTGTCAAGTGTTGCCAATTTCATATTTCATATTTGCCGTTTATGTTATGTTAGTTTTTTTTGCTGTTACTGTTTCTGTTATATTTTGATTTGTTTCATTGTTGACATTTGTTTGACCTCGAAACTAAACGCAAAGCTCATTTACCTGTCAATGCTTTGAACTAAAACTGTTGCCCTCCCGCTCGCCCACACTCACTCCATCTCTGCTGCGCCGCTGCTTTTTTGTGCAGAGTGAGTGAGCAGCGCGCGTGTGTGCGCTTGAGTAAAGGAAATCGTTGCGTTTGGTAAATATTTGCGCATCTTGAAAATGTATGTACGTTGATGATGATGATGATAGTTTGGCCAAAGGCGTAATGAACTTTTGTTGTTTACTTTTTGTTTTAGTCGCTGCACATTAAGAACAAACAAAGTTTAAGCAAATTCAATAAAACATAATGCTTCCTATAAAGTTCAACAACTTTTTTTCGAACAAAGCAATGCTTTTATTATTAGTAAAAGATACATTTCGTTTGTTTTGATTTTCACAAAACGGTGCAATCTTTAATCAGTCAACAAGAGTGCCACGTGTGCCAACAGTGTAGTTCAGTTCAGTGCATTCCAGACCAGCCCCCAATTAGTTGGGCGTCAACCAGTTATCAGCATTTGATGAATTGCAAAAAAATAACAAACAATAATAAAAACGAAAGCAGAAATGTAAACAGAAAAAGGTCATTTATAAGTGACGTTTTAACTACGACAAAAATAAAAACAACAAAGCTTCCATTCAATTTACAGTTTCTATGCATTCATTTTACATGTTCAGTTATTCTAAATTTACTGGTTGACGTAACGACTAACAAGAACAATAACTACTACAACAACAACTGCAATGCATTTCATCACAACTGAGTGAAGTTCCAAGTTTTATGACTTTTTGGTATTTTTCCGACAGTTCGGATATTCGACTTAGGCCGCACACTGAGCAAATATAAAGTAAAGATTTATACCTGTTTGTTTCGTTACCTCACTACCTGCATTTGCACTGATTTGCAGTGATTTACCACATGCACTTAATCGCTCATGTACATGTGTAGTACATCGATCGGGGAGAATCCCTTCTGTTTGTAATCATGAAATAAAAACAAAACAAAAAAACCGAAATCACTTGTTGTTGTCAATGAGTGATAAGATGCGTTGTCGCGCCGAGATGGCAGCAAGTCGTACAACAACTACAAAAAAAAAGTAAAGAAAACAGCAAAACGAACTTTAACAAGTTGTAGATTATAGAAAAAAGCAAAAAACATCTACAAAACATTCAAAAAATAATCAAAACAAAACGAAATTCGCGTGCGTTTTACACACAAAGCGTTCGTGTTGAGTTTGTTAAAGTGAGAGTGAACAAGTGTGAGTGAGTGAGTGTCACTCCCTGTGTTAATGATGTTGCTGATCAACTCAATGAGAGATAAAAGAAACAGTGAAGAAAAGCCGCAAAACAAAAACAAAACAAAAAAAACCACAACTAATAAGAAAGGAAACGAAAAGTCAACAAAAGAAAAGACAAACACACACACATGCGTATACATACATATATATTAACTTTTAAAAGAACAACAAACTTTAGCATTAACATTTCAAAACCGAAAAGCAAATAAAAAAAATCCATTCATATTTTATTGTTACTTTAACTTGCACTGCGCCCGCTCTCTCTATCACTCTCTCACACATACTCTCTTCACACACACTGAAATATGACGTCCCGCTTGCACTCTTACAGTTCAGTTCATTACCTGCAGACACATCATTGTTGCCGCACGCTTTGCCTTACTGCCGCCCGTTGGCAACCCACTTAGTTCATGGCATTTTCGCATGCATGCCTTGCACACGTCCCGTCTTGACAATTTTGCTGTACATACTTACACACACATACCTATTAACAGACATGCACACGCACATGTATAATTTTTGCATTAATGCAAACCATTTCCAACCGCCGCTGCAGCGCTGCTTCTTCACTCATTCACTTGCTCGCTCATACAGTAATTTAACCTGCCATTTACTCCTCACCCACTCTCGTTCACCCAGATACGAGTTCACTCTGCCGTTACGTTGCCGTTTGTTGCTCGCTCACTTGCTCACATATAACGTGTTCATCATCATCGGTAGTCGTCGTCGTTAGTTGCTTCGTGCATTCGCTTTCGTGCTTCGTGCGGCTATAAAAGCAGCGCCTTTGTCAGCAATCATTTCAGTTTTTTTGAGTTTTTGAGTTGAAACGTCGTGTATGCCACTTCGGGGCCTTTAGAAAGCTTACTTACCAGTAAAGAAATCCAAGCCACAAGTGATATCGCACATAGCAGCAAAGCTAATAACTGAGCCAGAACAACAAGACACATAAAAGTCGTAAACAAACTGTACCAGTAAAAATTCTATTTAAACAACAACTACAGTGTTTCGAAATTTTTTGTCAATTTTAAAAAATCAATTTTAATTAAATAAAAAAGAAAACAAAACATTTTGTGCATACAAAAATATCAACTGCAATTTGTGTTAAACAAACAAACGCAAAAGGCTTCAAAGTAACATTTTTCATAAATTTTGCTTATAAAGAAGTAATCAAGAAATAACAATTTTGTGTTTTTGATTTTGTGCGCTTAATTGTGTTTGCAAAATCAACAAAAAACAATAAAAAAGAAAAAAAGCGTTAAGCGAAAGCAAAACTTAACCAAAGTCACGGATTATAAACATTTATAAATGTAAGTATAAAACACGGAAATATGATAAATTGTTGTTGTTGTTTTGTATATTTTTTTATAAATTTTGCCTTGTAGTTTTTTTTTTTTTTAATATATTTGTCGATAAAAATCGATTATTGTAAAATAATTAAACAGAAATTGTTGCGATTTTAATTGTGCAACGCACAAAAATGGCGGCAATCGAGCAATTAAGCAACAACAACGACGACAACAACAAAGGCCAACAAGTCATCGTTGTTGTTGCCGCCTGCGTTGTTGTTTTTATTGTTGTTGTTGCTGTTATTTCGCTTTTGGGCGAGTTCAAGTTTATTAAATTTTTCAAGTTTCAAATCGAAAACAAAATAACGCACAAAAATAACATAAACAAATACAAAAACAAAATATACAAAAACAAAGCAAATTGAGCTTAAACTTTGTGTAATTGCAATTTTGTATATAAAATTTAAAACACGCGCGTCTGTAACTCCATTAAAATGTCATTATAAAATTAAATAAACAAAAAAAGAAACGCAAAAAATCATGTACAATTTTTTTTTAGTTATTGTTATTGTGAAAATTGCTTAATAGCTCAGCTACTTTTTGCGCTTGCCACGCCCCCCTTTTGCATGCACTTTGCACGAGCAGAAAATCACGCCAATTATTTTGTGGCAATCAACGCCATCATCATCAGCATCATCATCGTGATTATTATTATTCCAAACGTAACCAGAAGCTGTATTTGTCATGTGTTCTAAGTATCTTCACTGCCTTGTTGTATTATCTGAAAAGTATCTCAGACTCATGACTGTTGGCAATTTTATTTGTTGTTATTGTGTGTCATAAATTAGATGTCTCAAGTTGCGGTTTAGTATGTAAGGTCGACATTTATAAGGCCCATCAACATATAAACGCTTTTGACAGCTGTGCAAAGTTTTTGACGTCGACAGATGGTTTTTTTTTTTTTTTTGTTATTTATTTTCTTTTTGCGGCAATAAAGATTAGTTTGACTTTTGTGTTGGCGCCTAATCAGCTGATGAGCGTAACTGCGTAAACTTAAAAGTTTATAACACAATTATGATGATGATGATAATGATAATGATAATAATCATAAAGTTATGTTGCCTTTGGTGGTCTGAATGTATAATAAAGTTCATTTATAAGATGAGAGTTCTTGACTTTTGTGCACTTTAGAACTTTATTGTGCTTATCTCACTATGTGTGTGTGTGTGTGTGTGTTACATGCAGATTATTATTAATATTATATTATCAACATAATCGAAAAGCGGAAAATTCCATTTGTGTAAAGAAAAACCATACACACACACAGCGCTGCACACACCGACATGCCAACAAAACTTCAATGACACTGTAATGATAATTATAATCATGATGATGATGATGATTGATATATGAAAGTCAAACATAATATGCAAAATAGCTTAGATTAGATAAAATTATATAATTTAACATGCAATATAAATTCTTCTTTGTAATTTGAATGCGTTGTTGTTGTTGTTAAAATGCAACAAAAACGAATTAAGGTCAATTTGTGTGAGTACCGTAAAACTGTAAAAAAAAAAACGACAACAACAACGAAATATGAAAAAACGACAAAAACAAAATTTAATTGAAAGCATCATCATCAACGCAGCAAAAAAAAAAAAACTAACATGCATGAAATTTATTTATAGCATGCGAGATTTTTCTGCATTTTTCTTTGCTATTCTTGTGCAGTGTGACATACATTTTGTTGTTGTTAGTGTTTTCGTTTTTGCAAAGCTCACAGCGCTTGCAAAATGACGCCCACAAACAAAGCACACACACACACACACACACCCACGCAGGCATGCACAGGCAGTGTTAGGTTAATAGAGAGCGGGAGAGGTGGAGAGAGGGAGCGCATGTAACAGTCAAATGGCAAACGTTTTTTGTCACTTGCACACATAATTTATGCATTTTCTGTTGTTGTTTTTGCTATTAACAAAAATCGACTTGCGTCACTATATATGAAGCTATCTCGCTCGCACGCACGCAATAGCAACAGCAATTAAATAAGTGTGTCTCTGTGCGCGCTTAAACAATAATAACATGTTTTAATTATGCATTAAGTCAACGTCAGTCGTGTGGGCGTTTTGTGCTAAGACTGCTTTATATACATATATGTATGTATGTGCCTGCTCAAAGTATTATTTATTGCGCACTTATTATAGATTTATAGTTTCTAATTTATATTACTTTTATTCTGTTTTTGTCAATCAATAAATGTTAATATAGAGAAAAAAAAAGAAGTAGAAAAAGTTGACTACATTTGACGCGTGTCGTTGACATTCAAATTTATTGTTTTATGCCATTACAACAATGACGAAAATTACGCAAAAACAAAAACAGCAAAAAAAATAAAAAGAAAGAAAAAACTTATAAATTACCAATAAATATGTTTGAACAAGTTAATTGCTTTGCTTGCCGCCGGTCAGAGTCGGTTTCGAGCGGTTTTCATTTATTACTGAATGTATCGCTCTCTCTCACACTCTCGCATAGTTTTTGCATTCAATTGACATGCCATAATAGAATAATAATTATAAAGAAAAAAGCAAAAAAAAGCGAAAAAAAAAAAAGTTAATTGAAGTGTAAAATACGAAAGCGATGAATCAGCCAAATTAGCGCGCATCGAAGCGCTAATAGATATTGTATCTAGTATCTCTCATTGTCGCTGCTGACGGACGGTCGGCCTAACTCAACTGTTGAGTCAGTCGAGCACTTACTTATTCACTCACACACACACACACACACACACACACACACACACACACACACACACATAGGCATAGGCAATGAACATGCGTACGGCGGCTGATTGCTGAAGTTGGCCTGTTTTTTTTTTTTTTTATTATTTTTCGTCTTGAAGTTTCGTTTCGTTTCATTGAAGTGTTGTTGTGTTAATTTTTCAATCATGGCATAAATCTGTGTTATAAAAAGTAAGGTTTATTAATTATTTTTTTATGCCATTTGTTAAGTCCGTTCGAGCTTCAGCTTAGTCACAAAGGCTCAGCTCAACTCAGCTGACTTTCTCATAAAAATGTTGCGAAAAATAATGAAAGCAATAAAAAAAAATATGTCTTGTTTTTTTTATTGATATTTAAAAGTATGCCAAGCGTGACTGTACCAAAAAAAAAAAAAAAAAATTAAAAACAAATAATACAAACAAAAACAAGAGAGACATAAAAATTTGCAGCTAAAGTTTCGTTTATATTTTAAATTTTTTAAAACTATTTTAAAATTTTTCTTTTTCATATATTCTTCAAAATTTTGTATTTTATATATTTTTTTTTTGTTTAGTTAAAATTTAAAACATAAACTAAAACACATTTGTGGTTTTTGCATTCTTGTAGTTATTATTTATATATAAATATATGTATATATATTTTTTTCCAACTTTCATGTGCATCCGTTTTGCTTGACTTGTGCGGCATAATCACATTTTGTTGTTGTTATATTTTATTATTCATTTCCGTTTTTTATTCAGTTATTTATGGTTTTTTTTTTTTGTATTATTTTCAACAATTTTACATTTACTTTGTTTGTATGAAGCGATTTTATATAATTTTTTTTTCCACATTCGTGCTAAAACAATTGTATTTTTATTATATGATGAGAAAAGTTCCAACTTAAAAAGAAGTCACAAAGTAAAATAAGTCTTTATTGTTTTATTTTATCGAAACGAAAATTTTCCTTTGACTTAAATGACATTTGCAAATATTTTACTGTATGCCAAGGTCAGCTCTGCTTCTTCTTCTTGTGCTTGTGCTTCTTTTGGCTTTAATGCAACTTTGGCTTTTACAATTTGACATTTGGCATTTGCAGAAAAGGTAAAGAAAACACAAGATAAAAGCAAAAAAAAAAAAAAAAAAAAAGGAGACTAAAAGTTGGTGAACCGCAAAAAGAAAACATTGATTTTTTCAGCTTCTGCTTCAGCTTTTTGCTGTTGTTGTTATTGTTGCTGTTGTTGCATTTTAGCTCAAAGTGCATTTATGGTTTTGAAAAAGGTTATTTGTCGGTTTGTCCTCTGCCTCTGCCGCTGGCGCTGCTAACTTTGCTAAGCGTGTTTGTTGACCTCAACACGCTTCATCTTTTAAAGTTCAACAACAAAAAGTAATTAAATCTTAAATTTGTTGCCATCAATTTCATTACTTCTTTGCTCTCTCTGTCTCTCTCCCTCTCTCTTACCCGCAATTGTTCCTCTGATGCTTTGAGTCATTGGCTTTGTTGTGATTTGTTTGTTTTTGTTCGAATTTATTTTTTTAAACTTGAACTGTTTTGAAAACACATGAAAGCAAAACATTTATCGAAACGCGTCAGTCAACAAACTCGCTAACAAAAAACAAAGTGTTTGTTGTTGTTGTTCTGGTTTTTTGTGATTTTTTTGGCGTTTGCTCATAAATTTTGTTACGCTTTTTACACATTCGCGCTTTGAGTCATAGCAACATTATTTCTCTTTCATATTAATTTTATACATTTTTTTGATCATTTTGTGGTTACCAAAAAAGTGCCTAAAACCGCTTTAAGCCAGATTTTGCAAACACACACACACACACACAGAGACTTGAGTTACTTTGTCTTGTGTAAAATTTTACAATATTACACTGAAATCTTATTAGTGTTTATAAAACTGTACCAAAAAAAAAACACAAAAAATTGCGTAAAATCTGAAAACTTCTTGTTGACCGCCAACAAACTTGATTAAAATCATTAATTTTTTTTAATTTTGCTCAAAAACTTGTTTTACTTACATTTTGAGCAGCACTGAGCAAACAGTTTTGGCAGCACAGTGACGCGCGCTTACAGTTTTGCAAGCATAAAAAACGCATTAAAAACGCTTTTCTGTCGAAAATTTAATATTGTTGAGTGTTAAAATGAAGTTTTATTATATTTTGGGTGTTTCCTTCTACAAGATTTCCGGGTAAATTTTGAAAAATACTCATTTATTGTATGTATTAAAGTTATTAACAACTATTTTATTGAGTTATTTGTATTTGTTTTGCTTACAACATGTGCTAAGGCGTTTTTCACGCGATTTCCGGCTTTTTAACGTTTTACGTTAATTTAAACAAAACGAATTATAAAGCTAAGCAAATGTTAGGTAATTCCCCAGAAAACTTTGTTTTGCAGTTAAAAACCACAAAAGAAACAAAAACAAAATTGCATGCAAAAAAAAAAGAGATACAAAAATTTATTGGTTTTACTTGGAATTGTTTTTGTTGTTTTGACAAATGTTATAAAAAAAAGAAGAAGCAGAAAATGGCTTTGACTGGCGGCTTTACTCATCAACAGCAGCAGCATTATTATCAATGATGTTGTGGGTGTGGTGAGGGGAAGGGTGAGGTGGCGCAAGTAATGTCGACGGCGCCGTGAAGCTTTGTCAGAGTTGAATTTTTATTTCTCTTCTTTTATTTGCAGTTTTTATTTGATTACAAATTCGTATATCTTTTTTTGCTTTTATTTATTTGTATCTGTGTTGTTTCACTTCAGCGCGCTTTGAAAGGTACGCACACACTCACACACACACACATTGACAGATAGATACTAATACATGCATGCAGTAAATATTTTGATTATTTTACATATTCACGTTGTTTGTTTAATTACGGCAATGAGAAGCGTATAAAATTTAATGCGTTTTTTTTGTGTCTTGATGACTCAGTTGACTTGACTAGCGAATTTTTACAGCTTCAGTACAGTTGCACTCAAATAGTTGTTAAGGCAACAAAAAATATCAAACAAAAACAAAAATTGCCAACAGATGGCGTTTTGTATGTGTGTGAGTGCATTGCATTGAAATTTCGTTAAACGAAATTAGTGCAACAATGTGAAAAGTGGAATAGAGCGAGAAAGAAAGAGAATGAAAAATATTTGCAAACGAAAATGTGTCAATTTGACGCTTGTGTGTCTTATGTGCCAATGAGGAAATTGTGTTCGCTGTGTGACTCATGTTTTTATGCCTTTATTTTTATATTATTATTAATTAAAAAATATATTAATTAAAACTAATTTGATTTGCATTTATTTCTTTGTCTTTGCAGTGCCATCAACAGCAACTACAACAGCAACAACAACAATGTCTCTCGCCAGGGTACAAAATCCACAATTCGCCGATCAATTCTGCAGTCCTTTGGTGTAAGTAGAATTTTTGTTATTGTAATAAGCATAAAAGAAACTTGTCTTGCACGCTTATGCATCTCTGATTGTTGATCGGTCTGACTGTCACTCATTTGGTCGGCCTGCCTTTTATTTTTAGCACATTTGCTGCAATTTATTTATAAAACCGCAGACGATAAAGCAAAAGAATAAAAGATAAAGAAAAGAAAATGATTGCCGACACAGCACATTTGAAAGGTTCAAGTTAAAAATAAAAAAGATCTATCAGATACTTAAGTTTCGCTGATGACTGTAGAAACGCGCAATATATCAATTTATGTAAAATTTCGCAGTTTTTTTTCTTTATTCAGAGAGACACACACACACCACACACATGCACAGTGAGAAAATGAGCTGTGGTCATGGTCATTTGCTTTGCTTACCAAATATGTCTTTCACAAGCCTTTCTAAGCATGTATTTAGATACATGTATATTATATGTACTTATAAATGCATATATAATTTGTCTTTGTTGTTTTTGTTGTCATTAGCGTTGACTGCATTTGTCAGTTGTTAGTTGTCAGACACAAACACACACAGAGACACTGTCGCACTCACAGTCTGTAAGCAAACTTGACATATGCAAGACTTGTGTGTCTGTCTGTCTGTCTTGTCGCGCCAAGAATGTCAATTATAAATATTTACAACGTCGCCAACAATTCTATTCTATTCCAAACGCCGCTTTTAGCAATGCAAAGAAAAAGTCGTCTTTACTTTGCTTTGTATTTTTCCTCTGAGACTTTGTATGAATCGCGCGGCGCATAATTGTCATTATGTGTTAATCGAAAGGCTTAGTAACAAATCTGTCGTTAATCAGATGCACTTTGTGCTGAAGGTTGTTGGCTAACATTTGCATTGCTAAATTTCGCTGCACTGCTGACTTATTATTCGCCTTGAAATAAAATTTGCACAAAAGATTAGCAATAATAAAACAAAAGAAAAAAAAAACGTTACATTTTTATAAGTATTATTATATTTTTCCTGTTTATCGGCCCAAATTTATCTCAATTCCGTTGAAAGAAACATGTGCGTCGAACAAGATTTCTTAAGAAATAAAACGACAGAGCTTGTAGTCAACTGCGCTGTCGGCAGCGACGGCGACTCTGACGTCGGTAGTATTGCAAAGCGGCAAAAACTTATCGCTTTTCATTTTTCATTTTTTTTTATATTTTAATTACGCAAAGGTAAAAGTCATTTGACAGACGGACTGACTGACTGACGGTCTGTCTGACTTTCTGATTGATTGTCACTTTTTTTTTTGCTTTTCGAACTCGAACAATCTTTATTATCTCGATTTGTTTGGCGGTGCAAAAGTCGTTGCTTTCATTCGCGTATATTTCCGCTCGAATTGTTGCTGATTGAATGGTTGATTGATTGAAATGATTGTCCGTTTTTGTATATTTTTAGAAATCATTATTTTTTTTTTTCAAATTTGTTGTTATTGTTGTTAGATAAAGTAAAATTTGTGCAGTCGCACGACTTGAAGACGACGCGTGTGCTCGCTGATTACACGGCAGAGCGCTCACTGCTCTCTGCTGACGCTTTATGAGCCAAAAACATGCGACAAGAATTTCCGAATAATTTTTTTTTAGCAAATCATACATGATTTGTATTATTTTAATGTGTGTGTGTGTGTGCGTGTGTTTGTGATAAGCAAGCAAGTAATTTATGACGCTGGACTGCGACAAAAAAAAGTAACTGAAAAAAAAATAATAACAACAAAAAAAAGTACAAAACTCAAAATTCAGTTAAGCGTGCGAAGCAACGATCACATGAGTATGGCGTGTGTTGTCACACACACACACGGTGAATGTAAGCTGCGCTATCGCTACTCCTCTCACTATTTTCTTTTTGTTATGCTTGCGGTCTCTCTGCCTTACGCACCTAAACAGACGCGCTCTCTCGTCTGATGACTTGCTCATTTAACTAACGAACGCGCACGCCCCCTTTCGGCAAGGTCACGGTTGATACTTTTGCTGTTGTCTCGTCGCATTGCTTCATTTATCATTGTTGTTGTTGTTGATAGGATGACTCATGATGCGCTCATTTGCTTTGAATCATAGTTTAATTTTTGTGTCAAACAAAACTAATCTCTTCTTTACCGATCTTTTCATTACAGGCACAGCAGTCTTGGCATGTCTGCCTCATTGCCCGATTTGGTTGGCAGTCCATTGGAAATTTCCGTTGATCAATCAACAATGTTGACCATCGAAGAGCTGCGTCAGCATATGGGCTCATGTTTCACATGCGGCGTTTCCTGGACCGATGATCATGTCTCGCTCGATTGCAGTGAATGCGGCGGCTATAGTCTGGAACGTCCGTGTCCACTCTGCGATGGCGAATGCGGTGTACAATGGAAACGCGATTTCACAATGGTGAGTTGAATTTTGCATATTGCAAAGCGACTTCTTCTAGTCCATGATCAACAACAATTGAGCTTGTTTACTTATTATGCTTTTTTCTTCTTTTTGTATTTACAGTCGCATGCCTGCAGTAAAGCACGCTGGGTTGGTGTCTGCACCAGTTATCCCGAAGCTGCTGTTGTACCCGTCGCCACCGCCGCCGCCGCTGCTGCCGCCAGCACCGTTGCAAATGCCACCACCTGCGCCACCGCTGCCGCTGCTGCAACACAGCTGCGTTTGGCTCAAGAGCTTTGCTCACGTCTTGAGCAGCTCTCGAGTACAGGCACAACGCGCATTTGAAGCATTCGCCAACGTCAACGCATGAACACTTGGAGCGGCCAGAGGCGCAGCACGTGAACCACAACGGCTCAGTCAGTCAGTCAGTGAGGCAGTCAATTAAACAATCTATCAGCAAATAAAGCAGAAGGTTGTATTTATGCCTATGACTGAGCTTCAAATCTATCTCAACAATGTGGCTCACTGCTCACCATTTGCGCAACTACCAATTCGATTTGGCGTTCTGTTTGGTCAAATATTATTTTTAGTGTTTAATTGTAAATTTAATTCTAAGTTTTAGTTGTTAAACTTAAATCTTAGCGATCGTTGAATTGTGCATTCTCATTGCGTCTCATCTCAAACCCAGAAAAAGAAATTGCATTAAGCACATTGTTTAAATACACACATACACATAAACACACACCATACATACACACACAAACACTCAAGTAAAAGACTATTTATGCATATGTATATGTGTATCTATATAAAAGAAAAATGGATAAATTGAAACATATTTTTGAATGATTGCTGTTGATCAACATCGATTGATCGATCGATATTATTGATATTAAAGCATAGAAATTTAGTAAATTTTACAAACATGTTTTGTGTTTAGTAGCAGAAGAGGATTTTTTATTTTTGAAATTTTTATTTTAACAAATTTGTACATAAAAAAAACAACGTTAAATTGTGTAAATTTTTGTTTAGTAGCATTTCTAAGTGCTACTAAAGCGCTTTGCCTTAATTGAAATATAATATATATACATATATATAAAAATTAATTAAAAATATATAAATATAAAAAAATAACTTAGCAAAATGTTTGTAGTCTTCTGAACAAAAAAACAAAAACGAATTTAAAGTTTCCAATAAGCAAAAAGAAAAGAGATTGGAAAAGGAAAACTGTTTGTAAAAGCTTATTTTATATTTTGTGCTTAAAAGAAAAAAAATCTTCCATTTAAATATTCGAAATGCTCAAAATTTGAAAGAAAAAAAAAAAAAATTTGTATTTTGTTTTCGACAATTGTACTTACAAAAAAATTTATTTATATGTGAAACAAAATTGATAAAAAAAAATATGTAAAAAAGAAAGATTGCTCAAATTTTGTTCTCATTGATTTTCTGTGAAAATCCAATATATTTAATTAAGCCAAAATTTGTATGAAAAAAGAGGAAGTAAAATTGCATATTGATACAAAACAATAATATACTTACACATATATATATATATTTATTTTATAAGCTTATAACAGTTTAATGTAGAAAAGTATTTTTTCGTCTATACATAAAGGAATACATAATTTTTTTCATTAAACTTTATTTTCAAAATATTTAAATCAAATGTGTTTTGTTTTTTTTTTAATGCTTTATGAATGTATCAGATAATAATCTGGTCCTCATAGAGTTTTGAAAGCTTCCAACTCTTATAAATCTCAGTGCCAAATGAGATAAAGAAGATTTACAATATATCATGTTCAGTTATTAGATAAATGGGGAAAAAATTACTTCTGAAAAGTATAAAAAATGTTCTGGATGACGGCAAAAGCGCCACCTACTGGTTCAACTGAAGATAAGCCTACAAATTCCTACGAAATCAATGAAGTCGTTCGGCAGCAAATGAATTATGTGTAAAGATTAAAATATTTGCCAAATTTTAGACATTGTTTTGTTTTGATTTGCTTGTATTTGTATTTCATTCGTAAGGTCATTATTATGTGTTTTGCAAAATCATAGAAAACTTTCTGTCGGACTTTGCTTATGTAGCTTTGATTCGCATAATGCGCGTGCCGATCAGCCGTGCGAACATGTCGCGACAGATTATATTCAATGGAAGTGCGCAACAGTCTGGTTGCCTATCATTTCTATGGCGCTTTTGTTTTGTTTAATTGCCATCAAAAGATTATCAAATCACACCGCAATTCCGTGTATTTTCCCATTGCGATTAGTCAGCATTGCAGGCATTCGCGCGTCGGCGGCTGATAACAGGATTTTTACTAATAAATAAAAATAAAAAACATTCGTAACTTTGACTTTATGAATGGCAATAGAATTTTTTTTTTTTGCTTTCTTGATTATGTGATATTGTAATAGTTTACTCATAAATACCTATTTCGAATATAATTTTGCAATGGTGCGTATACGTGATACACATGTAGAAAAGCTCAGAGGAAAGCTCTGTTTTGCTGTTGCTTTACAGTTACATGAAGCTTTTAGTTGAGTCTCTTTTATTACAGCGCTGACAATCACTTCCGGTAGCAAAGCTCGTTGTCTCGGTTTGTGTAGCATCTAACGGGATATGTTTTCGTGCAATTTGACTCTATTTTGATGATGTTAGATCTTCCACTTTGAGACTGGTCAAACAAGCAGGCATGTGTTTGGCCTTTCTTCGACTCGAAACTTGTCTTTCTGCGTCGCTCAATTGCTAACAGGTTTGAATTTCAGTCCAATTTACCATTTCCGTCTCCACTAAAGATTCTTTTATTTTTAACTGACTACGCCTCAAGCTCCAATCTGGTGAGAAATTATAAATCGAAGTCTTGTTTTCATTTATATGAAGTCGATGTGAATAAATTGTATAAATTTTTTTTAAGAACTTGTCCAGACAAACATCTCTATATTCAAATATAGGAAGTTTAACCTTGAGTAGTAAAATAAACGCTCTTTGTTTTATTACAGGTGAATTTTTATTGTTAACTTGAAAGTGCCGTAAACGGTTCAAGATTATATTATACATTCATTTTTACATACATTTTTTTTCATTAAATATTTTTTCAGATTTATTATTGTATTTTATTTTTTTAAATCTATTTTCAACTAATCGCTACGCTACTTATGTTGCTCTTTGTATTTTAATTGACAAATCTCAACATATTTTCTTTGTTACAATTTTAAAATATTTTTTAAATAGTTTGGTGTTACTTATAATGCTTTTTGAGCAGAAACGTTTACATTTGTTTTTTTAATAATTAAAAAACCAAAAAATTTGCTACTTTTGGTCCTCATTTCTCACACACACACACACACACACACACACACAAATAAAGATACTAAAAACTAAATCAAAAAATTAATTGCAGCGCATTGGCACAGTCAATAAAGCCGTACTGAGCGCCGTCTTCATTAGCAAGTTTGCTGCCTGCATTCTGTGACCATGTGTGGTGCGGTTTTTCTTCGTTTTTCATTAGTTTTCGTTTCTTTTTTTTGGCTCACTTACAGTTGGCTTCACCTCCCCTCGACCAACATTTGTTGCTGAACAAACTCGCTCCTTGGCTTGGCTTGGTTGGTTTGTCGTGCGCCTTTTGCAGCGCCGCTGACCGCAGAGCGAACATGATGACGACATTGAGTTGTGAGTTGCGTTAAAGGGGATGGTGAGGTGAGGGGCTGTGGCGCTGCGACCGCAACGTGAACCCTTTACAACTGCAGCAGGTAGCCATTTTTTGTTGTTTTTTCTGCACTTCTCTACTTTTTTTTAAACAAATTTCCTTTTTTTTATTTTAATTTGAACTTAAGTCTTAAAAAATTACGCATACGACGTGTGTTAACTTAAAACTAAATTATTATAGCAATAATTAATTTAAAAGGAGTTTTACATACACAAACACATATATGCTTGCAGGCGTGTCTTTATCACTTTGGCTTAATTATTATTAATTAATTAATTGATTTGTGACTTTTGATTTTCGTGTTTTTTTGATTCAATTTCAAATTAATCATTTTCAGCTTCTTTGCTCTTCATTGGCACATCTTCTAACGGCTTTTCCATCGTCGTCACCGTCGCCGTCGGGGTCGTCTCCCGCTCCTCGTCCGCCTCGTTTCAGAGATAGTTCGGCCGTGAGACACAACAGAGCAAACTCATATTTTTGTAGATTGAATTGCGGCGTCGCTTGGCGGCCCACGGTGGCGTGCTGCTCTCGGGCGCTGCGCTTCGCTCTGTAATTATTATTTGCAAAACTTTAATGAGAATCGAATTACAACACAAATAATTAGCATGTATTTTTTCTTCATTGCTTTAAAAGAATAACGCAAACAAGATTGCTTGAAGAAATCGAAGAACAGTTTGAACTTCTTCAGTTTTACGCTTCAAGTCAAATATGCTTTTAAACGTTTTACATTGAAAAATAAAGCATAAAAAAGTAAAAGCAAATAGTTAAAGTTTTATTTTTTTTTTCCATTTTCATTGATGCTTCAATTAAATTAATTGAAAATTTGCAATGAAAATCACAAAAAAGTATTTATTTTATTTTTTTTAATATTTTTTACGTTTCCTTTAATTTTTGTTGTATTTTTTCACATATATTTCATTTTATTATTTAATTGTATTTTTTTGTTATATTTATAATTTGTTATGTTAAATTTTTATCTCTTGGCAATTAAGCACTTTAACTGCACTCAGCACACGCACACACATGAATGTCATGTTAAGTGTCTTCACACACACACACACACACACACACAGACATGAATGAAGAAGCTGCTGCATTTCTTGTCGCCGACTCTCAACCACGAATGCGTGTTAATTACTTTGCAAAGTCAAGTTACTAAAGCTCTTTCCTTCAGTTACCCACACACATACACACATAATCACACACAGACACTTAGACATTATGAAGGTTAAATGCATGTTGGTTTTTGTTTTTATTATTTCACATTTACTACGTGACGAATTACAAGTGATGAACTTAGCTTACAGCGACAATTCAACATTTATTTTACTTTAATTAGTTTTGAAGTTTGCTGAATTTTTATTTTTTTTTGTTTACAAAACAATTTTTTTTTTGTTGTTTTTTTAATGACATGATGTCGTCAAGTGCGCACTTGTGTGTGAGCACATGTGACGTATACTTAATATTTTTAATGCATCAAATGTTTGTCAGCAAATGTACTTCAAGTTAATGAATGTCTCAGTGACCAAGCACCGTAAATACTTGAGAGCATTTAACGACAACAAAAAAAAAACTAAATAAGAACTCAACAAGAAGAAGAAGAAGCTCAAAAGTATCTGTGATCAAATTGAAAAAGTATCTCACATAAATTCTGCAATGGCAATAAGCACGCTCTCGCTCACACACTCACACACACACACACACACACTTACCATTGTGTCCATATTGTTGTTGTTGTTGTGGTTGCTGTGGCATGAATTCCTGCAGCTCGGCAAGCAACACGGCGATTTCCTGTGAATCCTTCGTTATGCTGCACAATTCCTCCTGATTGAAATCCGGCGTTATTTGCTTGCAAAGCAATATTTGGCTTATAACATTGCCCAGATTCGATGGACCGGCACGATTCTCTATTATTTTGAAAATGGAAAAAAAAAACAAAACAAAAACAAACAAGAAAATTATTATTATTATTGTTTGCCCAAAAGAGAACGAAAATAAGAAGAAATACAAAATTTGTTTTTAAGCTGTTTGAAGTTTAGTGGCAATGAGTTGTCAAATTTGAACAAATGGCAAAAAGGACGAAAAGGACGAAAAGAATAAAGAAAATACAAACAAAAAAAGAAGAACGGAAATGACTTTATTTCGAATATTTCCTGTACAACAAACTGAGCAATGCTCTAATCTCTCCCCTCTTCTGTCCCTCTTCTTATTTCTGTGCGTATCTATGCAACTGAGTTAACTTGCAACGGAAATGAACAGAATGCGGGAAAAGTTATTTGTTTGCTTTGTCATATTTAACTTTGGTTTTTGAGCAGTGCTTTCTCTCTCTCTCTCTTTCCCAAATAGATGACCAAATTTCGAATGCATTCGTGCAGCAAATAACGCACAAACAAACAAACAGACGGACGGACAGACAGATAAACAACTCTTCTGCATTTGGCACACTCAGTTTGGTTTGCTGTATTTTTGTTTAAATTATTAGTTTGTCGCTTCTCGCTGACCGCCGCATGACTCAACATTTGCAACAACAAGCAACACCCAAAAAGCTTGTCAGCGCACACAAAGCAAGTGTCACAGTTATTACAGTTGCTGTTACTTATTTCGGCATGTCACACACACACACACACACACACACACGACAGACTTTAGGCATTCTGGCACTCGGCATTGTAACAACTCATAAGTGCAACCGAAATGCAGCAAAGACATGCCACACTGTCATTGCCAGTGCTGCAAGGGTGGCCATTGTCGTGAGTGTTGTCAGGGTTGCCAGCCACTCAATTTACGCCCACCAGCAAAGAGCTTATGCTTATAAGTTGGCCGACGGTATAGAACAGAACGGCTGTCAACGTTTGTGGCACGTGGCCGTAGCATATATCACACACACAAACGCACATAGTTACATCAGGATAAATGCAACCAACGCAAAGACACAAGGTGAGCGCTCAAAGTCATGTTTATGTCATTGGCTCTGCTCAGGCTTTTATTGCTGCGCGTGTTTTGCTTGTTAGGTATGTTTCTTTAACTCACTCTTATCCTCTCTACTACTATTGCATATCTAACTCAACATGTTGGCATCAAGTATCTTAGCACTATCTTTTTTTTGTACTCAACCTAAATGCATTGTATGATTTTCAAACTGTATCAGTTTTGTTGCGGTTTTTGCGTTGTTGTTGTGTTGTTAGGCTTTGTTGTACACTCACCATAGTAGCCAGACATATCCATTGGCACAACTTGTATGAGTCGATAGCTCTTGATCAATTCACGCAGAAACAATTGGCTTAGATAGTAAAGCAGCACGAGATGTGTCGTGTCGGCAACAGCAGCTACAGCAGCGGTGGGCGTCACCTCCAGTTGTGTGCTGTAAAATTTAAAAAAAAGAAACAAAGAAGGACAAACAGGACATGAGTTACATTTGAATGTGTTGCAGCTGTATTGTTTTTCACTTAATGTACGTGATGCTGTGACAATATGAGTTTTCACAGTGCATTTGCAAACATTAACATGAAATTTGTTTCGTTTGTAAAATACTTCTAAAAAACATGAAAATTCGATACTTGTATCGAAAGACTAATGATAACGATTTAGTGCATTCTCATTTTTCAATTGTGTCCTGCCAACTCTATTGAAATTAAATAAGTTTGCTTGTCAGTCAAAACTGTCATTACTTATGTTTCATATATAAGCACTTAATATACAACAATCTAGCGCTGAAAAAACAATTGCTGTGCCAAATAACACAAAAAAAGTGTTTAATTTCACCGACAATTTTAAGTTAGACAAATCACCATTTGACTTAATTTTTAATGCTTTGCTGTTCGGTTTAAAGTGAACATTTTTATTGCACTGTGGTGTATTGTTTGTTGTGGCATGTAAGTGTATGTGTACTGCATGTGCAACAGAGTTGGCATTGAGTTTGATTGCCCAAATGAGTGTAATGAAGTTTATCGTTTGATAGCAAAGACTTTGCTTCATTTCGTTTCATTCTTCGTTGGCTCACGTCTTTTGCACTTGTTTTCTTCTGCTTATTTTGCAAATGTTTTGTTGTATTGCGTTGTGTGTAGGTTGTTGATAAAAATACGTGTTTTTGGCTTTCAACCGCAGTGTTCAAGTAGAATGCCAAAGTGCACTTTAGTGTGGAAATAAACGTTGATTGCGTAGGTAAGTTTAATGCAACGAAAATGATTTTTTTATTTTTTGTTCAAAATTATTTCTTCTTCAATGCATATTGCGTGCGGATGAGTGATTTGAAGCTTTAAAAAAAAAATACCCATGTAAATTTGAAAAGTAATTTAGGTTAGCAATTATTTGCATCATTTTATTTGTTGAAAATGTCAGTTTAAATAAATGAGTTACTTGAGGTTGCGGTCAAGTAAGTGTTAGAGCGAGAGAGACGTTGCGTGCCTGTGATCGCCAACATTTCGAAACGTTTGAAAATGAAACGCAAGCAACGCATCGCATGAAGAAGAAGAATTTTGTTTCTCATAGAGTTGTCACTTATAAACAAAAAAGTAACAAGTAGAATTAATAATACGAAAAATACTAAAAAAAAAATTGGATATTTGCTCATTTAATATAATTGCTCATTAATTTGGACACCTGTTGGCATAAATTGCAAAATCTTCAACTAAAATTGTTTGTTTGTTTCGTTTTCATTTCGCAAATTTCTTCTTCACTCAGTTGACCTTCTGTGTGTTGTTTTTTTTGTTGTTATTTACTGAGTTCTTGACACTTTTAGTGCTTTTTTCTTTACTTTCATTTCAGTTGAACTCTTTGATGACTTTTTTCTGTCTGTCTGTTTGTCTTTCCTTTGCTTCTGTATCAGTTGCTATTGGCGACTGTGATTGCCACTGCGGCTGTGTCTGTCTGTCTGTCGACCTGACTGACTCAATTTGGCGCCACTAATTTTGCAATTTATTTTGGCGTTAAAATCACCAAATAATGATACTTTTGGGCTTCTTTTGTTGTTTTTTTTTTATATTTTTTTTCCTTTTATTTCAGCAAATATTGCGCATTCATTTGAGTCGAGAGAAACTCGCGTGTCGTGCATTTTAAATTAAAAGGTTAAATCGTTGAATTTTGCGCCAACGTTGCGTATACGTAATGTTCATTTAAATAGCTCCTTGAGTTCTGACAAAAAGTTTCTACACAAAGTTTAAATTTAAACAAAAATTTTTATTTTAAAACTTGAAATAATTTCTTCACATCATTCCACATCCTTCCTATTTCTATTTGTATATTTTCTAATTAAATCTTCTTACAAAAATGAAATTAGAATTTCAACTTTAAACAAGCTTTGAGTTTTTTAAGTTCCAACAAAAGTTGATTTATTCTTAATCAGTTTTTTTTGTTAAAAAAAAATTATTTTAATACACTTAACAAAACCAAATACTTCAAGTGGATGTAAAAGTCGTTCAAAGTAACAAAAGTTCAGCGTAGAAAGTACTTTTGGCAGCGTTTCTTGTCGCAAGTTGTCTATTAAAAATTCTCAAGTACAAAAATATTTCCTTACTTGTTACCTTTGTGTATAAGAAACAAAAAAAAAAAAAATACTCAGTAAAAGAAGAAAGAATGAAAAACTCACAGGAATTTCTCAATAAAAAAGTTTAGGCTTGTCACATGTGCATATGTGTAAATATATATGTATGTGTGTGTGTATACTCATGCCTCAAGTAATAACAAAACTGCACAATAGACTTTGAGTGAAGTCAAGTGAGTTTGCAAGTTGTTTTTTATTAATAAAATAGAAAAAAAAAAAAGTAAAAAGTATTTGAGTGCTTTTTCAACTGTTTTGATGTTGTTGTTGTTGTGGTTGTTATTTTGAAAAAGTGTTATTGATACAGAGAACAAAAAGTTATCAACTACAAAGCCAAACGTCTCTTTTATCAACTCCTGTCTTCTACTTCAGACAACTTTCACTAATTTTGTATGTGTGTGTTCTGCTCATAGATCATATTTGACTACACGTCAACTTTTTGTGTAATTGATGCCAACAACAACAAAAATATAAAGTAGGTACAACGTAAAAGAAACTTGAACGCAACAAAAGTTAAAGAAGCCAAAACAAAAATTAAAAAAAAAAAAATTCGAGAAAAAAATCACACAAATTGAAAAGTTTGTGATTTAAGGCGATTTGTTTTTGTTTCCTTCAGCATCATTTCTCAACTCAAATACAACAAATACAACAAACGCGCTTTGCTTTGCTTATTTTTACTTTCTTATTACATTTTTTTTTATTTTTTGCGACAAAAGTTTAGATTTCATGTTTTGTTTGACTTATTATTTATTGAGCGCACAAATGTTGAAGGCATTTTTGGGCTTTTTGTTTAATTTACACACAACTTGAAACAATTTCAGCATTAACATTTGATTTTATGTGCGCTGCAACTAATTGAAATAATATACAATGAAGTCATAGCCAAAAACATCATCATCATCAACATTATCAACGACAAGAATGCGGTGAATGATACTTAAAGCCTTCAAGCCTTCAAGCCAAGCGTTATCACAGCATATCCTTACAGACACAAAGCGACACATTAGCATTTCATTAGCACATACTCAAGTATCACGCACGCACGCACGTACCCAGGCAAATAAGCACGAGTGCCAGAAGGGGGGAAGGGAGCAGGGTGGAGTGGCAGACACATTGGCAATCAGGCAGCGTGTTAGTAGTTCAGCGTAGCGCAAATTTTCACGGGTCATTGTCAAGCTCAGCCAAAATGAAGCTCAACTTGGCTCAACGGCAGCTGAGGCAACAACAACAACAAAGCCTATTAAAGGTTATAATAACTTTTGCTTATCTTTGAATTATAAACTCTCTACCGGTGTGTGTGTGTGTGTATTTTTGGCTAAACGTTTGCACGGCAGGACAGATGAACGGACGGACATGAGTTTCATAGTCAACATTAGACTGTTAGGTAAGTCATTTGCATAAAGTTTGCTTTTGACAAGAGCAGCAACAAAAACAAAGGCAGAAAGAAAGAGACACAAAATGCGATAGAAAGAGTGGTGTGTGTGTGTGTGTGATTGCTTGTCAGGATCAAAGTGAGTTGCTTTCAACGCATTTCAAGTTTTGCAATGCCAGGCACGTGCTTCATGTGTGTGTGTGTGTATATGTGTGTGAGTGTGTGTGTTTCGTTTATTATTTGTCATTTGCATACATTAAGAAGCGACAAAGCAGAAGGCAAAAAGCGAAAAGGTCGACTGTCATTCATTCAACAACACGGCGTATGCGTAACATTTTTTCACTCTTTAACGATTTGAACAAATCAGCACAACAATCAAATAAAACGTTATGCAAAATGTTATCGCAGCGATAAAAATTTGCAACAACAAAAACTCAAACAAAAATAAAATTTAGAGAGAAGAAAAAAAAGAGACATTCGCGCATTGACAGCTGCCTTCATCAAATGCAACGCAGCTCAGCTCAGCTTAGCTTAGCTTGAATGCTTGCCTTGCCACAGCTTGTTATTGATGACACGCCAAGTTGACGGCGACAACTTAAAAATCCGAACACGCAACAAAATAGTGAAATCTATTAAAACAAAAAACGCAAATAAATCTTTTTTAAGCTTTAAAAAAAAAACCAAAAAATATTGAAAGCGTGCGTGAGTTGCAAACGCGTGACTGCAAAACGTGTCAAGAAATGTTAACGGGGAAAAAAAAAATATTTACATATTTGACAGAATTTGCTGACATATTTGGTTTTTATATAATTTAAGCAAAAAATGCTTAGAAAAATATTTCAAAAAATAAATTGTTAAATTTTAAAATGAAAAAAAAAGCAAAGAAGAAATGCCAAAAATCTAAATTTATTAACGGAAATGATGTTGGCAAAAAGCTAAATAAAAATGCAAATAGCACAAGGACAACACACACACACACACCAACACATGCTTGTTTGGTTTAATCTTACTTGTTTAAGACAAAACAAAGCAAAGCAAAAATGAAAATGAAAATGAAAATGAAAAAAGCAAAAGTCGGTCGATGAAGGAAGGCAACAGAGTAGAGCAACAGACGAGCCAAGTTGAGAGAGAGATGAGCCTCAAGTTAAGTCAAGTCAAGCCAGCTGAAGTGAAGTGAAGTGAAGTCACGTCATGTTCTACGTACCAAGTTGAGCCCTCAGACAGACGGACAGTCAGTCAGTCATGTTGCTTATGGAAGGGCTAAAATACAAATTACAGACAAAATGGCGTCAGATTCATGATCATAACAAACCGTTAGTAATATTTAAGGAATGAGTGTGTGTGTGTGTGTGTGTGAGAGTGAGCAATAATGCCTTAGCAACGGAATTGGCAAAAGTTGCGCAATTTGCTGTCATGACTGACCGACAGTCAAAGGGCAAATTGTGATTGGCATTTCCGCTCAGTCGGCTTAACGGTAATCAAAGTGTCTGTACGTCTGTCTGTCTGTTTGTCTGTCTGTGTGTTTGAGTGCAGTTATGTGAAATTTTTACTTTCGCTTTTTTACTGTCAATCATGTTTATATGTTGATAGTTTTATCTCTGATCCGATTTTTATAACATATAAATTTTTTCTTTTTAAAAATTTCAATTATAAACAAACCCTTTTGACACTACCAAGTTTGCTCATGAACAACAATAAAAATAATAGAAATGTTTGCCGCATATCCTCAGCGCAGGATGCACATTGCACTAAGCCAACTTTTCGTATTTAATGCGCTGATTGTAGAAGATGCGCTACAAGATTTGCTTTGCAAAATTGAGAAAATACTGCGGCATGACAGCAGAGATTTAATGGCGGCGCAACCGTAAAAAAGACGAAGAAGAAGAAGACTTTAGCTGCGTCTTTGTCGCACACATGACTGCTGACATGTCTGTTGCCACAGGAAAAGTTCATGCAACATGCAAAGGTGTTTGCCAAAGGAAGTTTTTAGTTTGACGCTTTAAGAGATTTGCATTTACAGATATGCGAAATTGAATTTTGTGACCATGAAAAGTTTGTCCGACCGTAAATATCGAAAACAACAACAACAACGTAAGTTCATAAGACAAAAAACAGGGAAAAAAGCACAACTCAAGTTTAAAAGGCACTTTCGTGCATGGAGAAGAAGAAGTTTTAAGTTCAAATGAATTATTCAATTTGTGAAGCACAAAAAAGAAGAAAAGCAAGAGGAAGAGGAAGAAGTTGCGATTTAATATGCTTATTAGTTGTTTTTGTGTATGTGTGTGTGTGTGTGTGGTTATAAAGTTGATTTAAACTTAGTTGTAGAAAGTTCATGTGCAGATTACTCATACGCACATTTGTACATACAAAAAGACACACGCAGGCGGTAGAAGAGCAAGACATGTGTGTGTGTGTGTGTGTAAAACCCAAAGTCATCTTATGTCAGTTTTGCACTAACAAATGACGCAATAAATCTCAGCCTCGCATTCGCATTCGATTTCAATTTCTGCACAAAGCCATGGCCAACGCGCTGCAAATAAATCCTCTAAAACCCACAAAAAACAAAAATAAGATAGAAAATAAAAGAAAATCATAGTACATGAATTACAGTTGAGTGTCATTTTCGCTTCCTCAGCGTTGTCTCTCCCCCCCGCCTCTCCGCAACCCACGCTCAAACCTTATTTTATTTGCTTGGCTTTTTATGAGCTTTTGGATACCTGCAACAAACATATGAGCAAACTAAGTCGTGGCCATAAATCACAAATTGTTTGGGCTGCGAACTTTTCGCGTCAACAAGGAAACATCCTCAAGTGAGTCTGCCTGAAGTGTATGGCATTCGACTTTGTCAAATGATAGCAGGCCAAAGCGGGGGGGCAAGTGGCAAGTGTTGCTGGCATTGAACGAAGTGTGAGTCATTTGGCGCTCAGCGTAGTTGAGCAGTGACATGTGTGCGAGAATATTCATTATCAAACTTGTTTTTTCTCTTCTTAGCAAACATGTTTAAATGTTTTTGGCAGAGGTTTTTTTTTCATTAAAGATAAAATTATTTTCTTAGATGTTTTTAAGCAAAAGTCTTAAAAAAACACATATTTTGCAGTCTAATTAAAACGAAATTTAAACGATTAAAGTTTTCAATTTTCGTTGCAGTGAAATGTTGATTAAAAATTTTCCGTTGCATAGCGCAAGGCGCTCCTTGAAAATAATGTGCTTTGACGAAATGATTTCAATTTGCGGTTAAATTTGCCGCACTTCAGAAATTAGCATGCCACAACCACAGACACAAACACACACACATGCACACGTATGCACATAGGCACACAAGCAAACACGCATAAATTACAATAAATTCTCAGCGTGATAAACCGACAACTCACGGCGTGCCTTTGCATATGAACAACTGTGTGTGCGTGTGTGTCTGTTTCTCGCCGCTTCAACTCAGCGCTGAGTCAAAGTTTTTTTTTACCACTTTTATTTCTGATTTTTTTTTTCCCAATATAAAAACCAAAACATGAAACCTTCACAGATTGTCAACAAGCTTGGACTTTCTGCATATGACAGTTGATGCCTCAACGCTGCTCCGAACGTTTGTCCAGCTGTCCGAATATTCAATCGTTTAAACGCTTAACGCGTCAATTTATGCAAGAGCATAAATATGTAAATACCTCAAAAACTCCCCATGGTCAGTGAAGGAGGGGGGGAAGGCGCATCACTTACCTCTTTGGTGGCGGCAATAAAAGTTGAGCCGTGTGCTTGCAGGCATCGACGCAAGTCCGGCGTAGCTTGCGAATTTTTTCACGTAGCTCGGGTGAGTCTTTCGATTGGCCAACATGTATGAGCATATCGCGAAAGAGCGCCACATGACTATTGATTTCAACGATGAGCTGTAATTAAAAAAGAGGAAGAAGAACAAGAAGAGAAGTAAAAAAATATTCGAAATATTGAAAAAATTCGCTCAAATTGATTTTTATTGCTGACATGGTTTCTCGTATATGTATGTGTATGTATCTATATGTGTTCATGTGCATGTATGTATGTACATATATGTGTGTATGTGAGGGTGTGTTGATAAAAATCGAGTTATGGCTTTGGCTAATTAGCAATCATATGCTTCGTTAGGTGGCATGAACAATTTTTCTGCTTCTTTTTTTTTTTTTTTTGTAATTCTGGCGAATTTTTATTTTTTTGTTTACATTTATAAACGTAAAAACGTATTTTTATTTTAAGCGCTTTAATTGCGTCTCGTAAAATAAATTGTCCGCTTTTGTTTAACATTGTGCGCAGCTGTTTGCACCATTTTAAAGAGCTTTCAATTAATGCGGAATTAACAACAAATGTGTTTGTTTTGGTGATTGATTTATTTAAATGCGGCATAACAAGGACATATTTGAAGTGCTTCTTTAATTTGCCAAAATAAATACAAACTTAAAGATAATTTAACCAAACGAGTATATAAAATTTCATACTTATTAATAATGTACTAAAACGATTTGATTTCACAACGAAATGACAATGACATTGCACAAGTGTATAAGAAGCAAACACGAAACTAAGTAAGCAAAAAAATTAAATAAAAACAATATCATAAATAAATGAAATAACTACAAAATCGAAAAACCATGTTGAACAGCATTGAATGCATGCTTGGCACGCTTTGTGCAACGATGATTGCATTTGCTTGCAGCACAAAACCAACAAAAAAAAAAAACAAAAACAAAAAACGAAGTCATTCACAACGAAATCGAATTGATTTGATCTTGTAGTCATCGACAAGACAGTCAGTAAAGTGCAATGCAATCGTGTGGAAGTGAGACGCAAGACACGCGCAGAGTTGCAGCAACAGCAGTAGGAATAAAAACAACAGCAACAATGCCAACACAAGAACAATGACGTTGAGTAGAAAATAAAACAAAACGAAATGAAAAACCAAAAAAAAACAAGGAAAACAAATGTCTGCCTCGAGCGCTTGAGTAAACCGATGAAAGTTGCACGAAATGCCGAAGGCAAAGTACTCACACCCACCCACACACACACTCGTGAATATATATACATGTGCATAGACACACACCTCTGGACAAATTACTTTGGCGGTAAAACACAGTAGTAAAATGTAAAGGAAATAGAGACAATTGAATTCTTAAAAACGTTGAACGTTGAAAGGTTGAAGCGAATGAATTTAAATAACAGCAGTGGCAATGCCAAAAAATAAAGGCAAACGGAAATTTAATTTTGTGCAAAAGTTTGCGGAAAAGATTTGCACAAAAAAAGTGCTGACGACGGCAACAGAAAGTCTGTTGACAGAGTCAAGACCAAGTTCAAAGTATGCGAAAAAAAAGAAGTGAATGTAAGAGTGAGACAACGCATACAAATAAGTAAGTAGAATCTGTTTAAAATACTCATAAAAAATAATAGTAGAGAAATGAAGAAAACGATAAAATGAAATGTGCCAAAATGTGCGCTCATTATTTTGGCGTTTATATTGGCTGCACTTGTGCCAAGCAGCAGCGACAGCACGACAACCCTCCGAGCTGCCAACTCAACAAACAGCCAACAAGAACGAGTTCTTATATAATGCATGTGTGCGACAGAGATGGCATTTGATTGAGTTAGTACGATATTGCAAAGTGTTAAGTCTTTCTCACTCCCCCACCCCCCATATTCATGCGATATCATCAACTCTGTCATCGTCTGCAGCAATGTTATCAAAGCATCTGCAATTTATTATGTAATACTTGTTATTTTTTTTTATTATTATTATTTTTTATTTGAGTAACACAATTTGACCCTTTTATTTTTGCTCATCTCTCTGGCAATAAATATAAATTTCATGCTTGAATTATTGGCTCAAAGAATCGCCAGCCGCTGCTGCTGCTGTGTCCTTAGACCGGGCGTGGAGCGTTGAGTGTTGAGTGCATGTCCTGCACGTGTTTGCAATGCCAAAAGCGGCGAATTGAAGTCACTGAAGAACGACAAATGTTTGTACATATATTTATATGAATGTGTGTGTGTGTGAGTGTTTTTTTATATTTTATTTTCTGCTCATTGTTTGCTTTCATTGCTGATTGTTTGCAATTGGTTTGCCCATTTTGCTTCATGCATTTTTTGGTTGCATTTTTTCATTTAAAAATCTTTGCAATTTCAGCAACAATAAAAAAGTTCAGCACGTCTGTTATAGTCAAGGCAAATATTTTTGTGTTATAAAAAAAAATTATTAAAACAAAAATTGTTTCAAAAATTGTTAAATAACAAAGCTGAAAATGACAGAAATTGTATTTAATTTAAGTTTTGTCGGACATAAACACTATTTGGCATTTTAATGAACTTAAACTAATTTAAATTTAAACTCACTCAACTGAGTTTATAAACTAAAGCGAACACACGTGGCGTATGCTTAATAAGCCAGACAGGCTACCGACCGACCGACGAGCCAATTTAATCATAATGAGCCTAATTTATATGCACAAATTCCCTCAGTGACCAATCAACAACAACAACTACTTTATCAACAACAACAAGAACAACAAATATAGAGCGCACTTAATGCATAAATTGTATCTTACCGTGTTCAAATTGTTTATTTTATCCAATTCGACAGTTGTGCTGCCGCGTTGATGATGCAAATGATGAAGATGATGCGTCGTCAACATGTTCACTTGGCGCGACTTTTTTTTTTTTAATTAATTATTATTAAAACTTTGCTATGCCAACGCCGCTCGTTTGGTTTGTTAATGTTGAAATGAAATATAAATTTCTAAGCTAAAAAAGAATATTGTATAGAATGAAATCAACATTCAAGACGTCGAAACTCATACGCAACATTAACGTTTCTCTTGCATATCAACAAGTGCGTAAAGAAAACATACATAAATGCAAATGAATAAGCTGAAGAAAAAAACTATACTATATATCTTTGCATTTGCAGTTGTATTTTGCATTCATAAATGTGTGTGCGTGTGTGTGTGTTTATGCAAAAGGATGCGAGTAGTTTATTGTGTAAGCACTTTTGAGTTGTATTTGCATTTCATTACGAATGCACTTTTATGCAAGCCGTGCCTCAGTTGAGCTTGACAGACCAACTGACTAACTTGACGACCAACCGACTGTCGGTCTGCGCCCTTCACAGCCGACAATGCTTAAGTCACGGCATGCCAAGGGCGCGGGGTTATAAAAATGTTGTCTGTCTGCTTGTTTATCTGTTTGCTTTCTTGCTGTATCACTAAACGAACGGCGTTGAGTGACTGACTGAGTGAGTGAGATGACTGACTATGATGCGCCTAACCCGCGGGCCCCCTCTCACTCGCTCGCCCTCACACTTAATATCACTTACGCCGTTACTGCGTGCTCAGTCTGCTGCCTTGCCTTGCCTTGACTTTGTGACATTTAGAAGCGTCGTGCGCTGCAATGCGGCTGCTGTGCAAAAACGTAAAGAATGCAAAGCGAGGGAAAGGAAGAGGAAGAGAGACAGGTGTTGTATACATTTAGTAAACATGTTTGCCCTTTGCACAGCCAACACGCACTCACACCTCTCTTCTCACTCCGTCTCGCTTTCTCATTTGCTTTTCTGTTCGTTCGTTGTTTATTTTCTTTATTGTTGTTGTTGCAATTGTTATTGTTGCAATAGCAATAAATGAAATCCATGCCATCAGACTTGATGACGGCTCTGCAGCAAATTAACATTAATGCATAAAAGTTAAAACAGACATTTTTGTTGCAATTTATACAAGAAGTGTTCTGATGAGCAGATATAAACTTGTGTATTTTAATTTATCTTTGAATTAATGAAGAACAATTTTATGTCTTCTGGCAAACAACAAACAGGCATACCCTTGTAAATGCAACAATAACAACAACAACAAAAACAACTTCATAATTGAACTTAAGTCTTTGAAAGTTTTCTACTTGTATAATTTAATGTTTGGTTATACAAATATTATTTGCATTTTTTATATTTTTAATGAATGCAAAATTTGCAATTTTCGAAAATAAATTTTCCTTTTCCCTTTAACATTTTTTTTTCTCTTTTCTTTTATAACAAAAATTATGTTTGTGTTAATCAAATGCAGAGCAACTTACATGCTGAGCCAAATGTGCTCAATTTCAACAATCAACACAAAAAAAAGGAAGTTAGTCATGAGGAAAAAACGAAAGGATTTTCGAAATATTTCTAAATGTTGTAAAAATCATGCACAGACAACATTTATGTTCGAGAGTTTGTTATATATTATGGGCTTGTTGTTTTTGTTGCTCGGCATGTATTTGCACAGACAAATCGACAAACAGGCCAAGAGGCAAGAAGCACTCACATGCCTTGCGCAAACAGTTGCCGTCTATCTTTATTTGTTTTTGCTTACTTTTTTTGGTGCATATTTCTCGCTAACTTCTGTCTTCTCCTTCAGCTTATTTTGAAGCATTTTTTTTCGTATTCTTACTTGCTTTCATATAAAACAATTGTTTTGGAGTAAAATTTTTGTTTCCATGTAACTAAAGTTCGAGGAAATTGTTCAGCAAAAAATTCTGACATTAAATGCCATACTCACGCACTGTGCTTTGCGCTCTCAAATAAAACTTTTTAATTCAGTTGCAATAATTAAAAGATACTTGAAGCCACATGTACGCAAAAAGTTTGCCAGCAGCAGCTTTGCTAAATTGTTTTCCAATTGATTGCCTTTTATCAGACAGCAAAATGAAAGGGCAGGCATATTGAGAGCTACTTATGTTGCAGGGTATATAATTTCTTATTGGACACTCAATGAAACGTTTCATTAATGAATACAACTCAATTAGTCACATGACACAACAGCGATCGCTTGTCTTAATAAACAGCCAACTGAGCGCAGCAGGATTTCGTCTGAATCCTTGTGCAGCAACCAACGAATGAAATAGTAATGCAAATAAAAGTTGAGCATAACTGAAGCCTTAAATAAACACCGCACATGGCAATGGCAATGACGTCCTTAGGCACATAAGTTGAACAGTCAACAAAACAAACAAAACAATAACAAACCTAAAATAAAATAATAAATAATATACAAATGAGTTTTCTATTGTTGAAAAGTGCTTAAAAGTATTATTACTTTGTCAATTGTCAAGTTTAAATTAGACGAATTTTGTTTTTTAATTAAATGCAGAAAGTTTCATTAAAAGTTTCTTTTTGTATTTTAGACACTTTTTCTTTTTTTTATATTTTATTTTTGAATTTTCATTGTTTTTATTTTAATTTCTTTATTTTTAGCTAAATATGATTTATTTGAAATCTGTTTAATTGCATTTTCTTAAAAGGATATTGTTAAATTTGCGTAAATTTCACTTGTTTTGCAATTAAGTATGTTTAAACTCGACACGAGGAGCACCAAACACGCGCGTAGCAAATGCTTAACTGTAAACAATGCTAGTGGCAGAATGCGTCCAGCATGGCGTATGCGTGTTTTCAAATCCTGTAAAGGTGCTGCACATTAACAGCGCACATGCTGAAAACAGTAAGCAACAGTCTGTTATCACGCATAGGACTGTTAATTTTATAGACTGTCAGTTAAAAGCGCTCAAAGTGTACTAAAAATGTTGGTAACAAAAACTCATTCTGTTAGCAAAATAATTTTCCAATTTGAGCAAATTTTCTTCTTTGCAGAAATTGTTGAGTTGGAAAATTAGGGGAAAAGTGTAGTAAATGCGATTTGGAGACTTTCATTCATTAGTGCTTTTTTTCAGTTGAGCTGGACCAGATTTGCGAAAGATTTTGCAGGATGTATTTCATGTTGAACTGTTCTATGTCTGCCTGAAATTGCTTTCAACTTGCGGCATTTGAAATTGAAAATTGTGTTTTTTTTTTTTGTGAAATATTCATAAAAATTCAATTTTAATGCATAACGCATAGAAGGAGAGGAGAGGGAGGGGACCCCATATAGTACATAATGTATATTCTTGATCAGGATGACTAGGGAAATTGATTGAGCCATGTCCGTCCGTCTGTATTCACCAATGGTTCTCGGAAACTGTAAGAACAGAGACTTGAAATTTGGAGGTAGACTCGTGATGCTTGGCAGCAGGTCAAGCTTATTTTTTTTCCACGCCCATTCCTTCCCAGTGGTGTGGCACTGCCTACCGTGTGTGCAGGGTATTATATTGTCGAGTATACTCGACTATAGCGTCCTAACTGTTTTTTGTTTTTCTTTGAACTGATGCCATTCATGAGGCATGCAAGTTTTTGAGTGACATAAAAAGACACCATAAGTTGAATATGTAAATATATATATATGCTTAGCCCTAGCTTAACACGGACTCTTTTAGCCCGAACTCGGTCTTACTTACAAACTTTTAACTTTGAAAATATGAATGTTATACATATATTTAAGGCCTATACATGTAACTTTTGTTTAATTTTGAACAAATGTATGAAACTTTAATAATAACAGACCAAATTTGAACGATATATAAACCTTTTTTTGTTGCCAATTTTGAATTTTAGTAACGTTACCCTTATTTTGTACTGAATCCATGTTTTGCTTAACACGATTTCGCTTAACACGAAAAATGTATATATTTTTTTTCGCTTACCTTTTGTGGATCCCTTGATGGAATCAGCAAATGTGGCAAATAGACGGATAAGCGATGTGCAATAATCGTCGAGTTGCGTATTGCCAAAGCCGTGCTCGTCGAAAATGCCTTCTTGTCAATGTTGAACGAAAGAGTGCACATTTTTCCAACAATAATATGCAGTTTTGTGCAAATGTACAAGGAAAAAATATATGTAATTTCTGCGTGAAATTGCGCGCGAAAAACCTTTCGACACGTTCGCTGTAACTTTTTAAACTGTTGCCCGGAAAGGCATTAAAAAGTGACGTTGCAGTCTGCTGCTGCTGTAGTTGTTTTTGTTATTGTTGTTAATGAAAAGGTGCTGGTCGTTGTGAGTGCAAGTCGTTGCACATGTGTAATATGTGTACTATAAAAGAAGAATAATAAAAAACGTTATGCCTCATTAACTTGTGTCAACAAACATTTTCAGCCACGACAACACACACTCAATGCGGTGGCAAAGCCAAGAACTAATGACTTGTGGGTCAACATTGCACATTACACATTGGGGTGCGACTGCAGTAAGGCCTCGGCAAGTGCAACCAATAACAACAAAACGTTCTTAAAAACAACTAATAAACAAAATATATTTAACATTAATAACTTCTCATTTTTATATCAATGTAAAGATCACAATCATCGTAATCAATTTTATCCAATTCGTCGTAAATCTCTTCGCTGATAATGTCAGCAGGATTCTATAAGATAAAGAAAAAAGTGCATATTATTTGAAATACTTTGAAAACATTTGCATTACTAACATATTTCGCATGCTTCCAGCACTCAAGCGCATTGAAAATCTCACCGCCACGCAGATTGATCAAAGCCAAATAGGCCCAAATGTCGGGCACATGTATATTATACACCGTAGATTTGGCAAAATGCTCGAGCGCCATGCTCATATTGTTCAGCCGATAATATGCTCTGCCAATCATATAATTATTCACGACATTCAACAGTTCGCCGGGCATTTCCCTCGACAGCGCCGCTATGGTCACTTGATAATCACCGCTGGCAAATGCCAAATACGCCAAACGTAATGAGCTTAACACAAAGTCTTCCGAATCAATTTCTGATGCATTAATATTACGCATGTAATACATTTTCGCTTGCTCCCAGTTGCCACGATAGTATTCAATGCTGCCATTAATTTGGTTTATGAAACTCGTCTGAAATATGTTCAAAGTATTGCTTAGAATTTATGCTAAAGTGGGCGGCTACCAAATGTGTGTACCTCATATTGACCCGACGCATTCATGGGGAAATTACGCACTTTGAATTTTTCATCCAGCGACTTGTTCAGCAGCCCGTGCGCGGCCGTAAATAGATATCGTTCCAATTCGCTACAGTCGAGCAATACAACTTCGCATATAACCTCCGCAAACTCGTACAGGCCCAAACGCATGAAGACCTTTTGGACATCAAAGAACAATCTATTTCTTGTTGTACGAAGATTGGGCGAATAATGAAGGTACATGGCCATTAGATTCCAAGGCGCACCAGCGGCCTTGTCACGTGTTTTGTCATAGAGATCTTCGTAACGCCAGCGTGCGTAATCGACACCCGGCCAATAGTTGTAACGTTTGTAGTAACAGTGGAGCAATATCCAGCCGTCTGTCTGCTTCGCATGTAGTTCAGCATAATTGGTGATGTCACGCAGCAGAAACTCCAATGCATTCGGTGCCGTCTCCTCGTTGGCCTGATTGTTCATGTGGGTTAAGTACAACTTAATCCAACCGCTGCGAAAGTCAAACAAGTTTACATTGATAAGTTTGATACTAAAATTAAAATACTTGTACCTAAAATAGTCGTTAGCAACGCTTTTCACGGCTGGCTGCTCGAAGAATTCCTTGGCCGCATCGTAGTTTTTCTGCTCCATGTCGTGAATCAGTTTAAAGAATCTCAATTCTGGCAGTTTTGATTCATTTAAAATCTGTTATAGTTTCAATTTGATTTTTAATGCACATTGATAGCAATAATTACACATTATACCTTATCGAGTAGCAAGTCTGCCATGGCTGTATCACCAACCTCGGTCAGAAATTTGAAAGTATTAATGAAATCAATCATTTTGAGAAACTCTTCCTTGAACGGAAGCGTCGTTTCTCCAGCTCTATTCTCTAATCTCTTTTCAACTTTCTCGTGTACGCGTAATTCCAATTGATTGTAGGCGTCCACGCATAAATTCTGTAAGAAAAGTTTTGATTAAAGCGTCAAACGTGTTTACTATGTAATTCAACAACCGTAAAGTCAATATTAGTTTTGGTTTCCACAAAATGATTAAAGGCACAGCCCACCAATCTCAATAGAATATTGATTAAGTTATTGACATCACAGCAAAAATGATCCTTCTTTTCAGCAGCGTTGTGTATGCAACGTGAAAGGATATACGAAATTGTATTGTCGATGAATGTATCAAATCGACCGTATGCATCACTGATAACATCTTCGATCGGTGGCAATGTCGGTTCCTTCGGTTCTTCTATATGGCACATTTGTAGACGATTTTGATTCACAAACGACTCGTTGAAATCATGAAGTTCTTTGCTCGTCTCGCCAAGCGGCGTAAAGAGACAAATTCTTACAATGGCAAATGTCGCAACATCTGAAAGTGAGCTCTGTTGGCTTATATGACTTTTACGCGAAACGCTTGTTTGTGTATTCCGCTTAATTGTATGCTTTTTGGCGGCTCCGACATAACGCAACTCGACCGCAAA
This sequence comes from Phortica okadai, assembly GCA_034638295.1. Lineage (NCBI taxonomy): Eukaryota > Metazoa > Arthropoda > Insecta > Diptera > Drosophilidae > Phortica > Phortica okadai. The sequence goes on from CM067850.1 coordinate 6,953,730, forward strand.
ACGCACACTGCGAACTATAAAAAGATAGAGTTAAGCGCTCAAATACCAAATATGCAAAGATTGAAACGATGTCCTCACCTTTGGGATAGGCCAACACGACTGGATTCAAAACACCTTCGAATAATTTTTCACGTGGCTCTTCTACTGAATAAATTTCCACCATGATATTGTATGTGTGACAAGTAGCAAGCGAGAAGAGCAGAGTGGAACAATCTTTTGTCAGGGCGTAACGATGGAACGAGTTCGATATGTAGGCATCATCATAGTCATAACTGATGTAATCAAAATTGGCATTTAGGCCATCAGATCGCATTAGTCGTTTAAACAACCTGTGCTTTTCCACTTCAATTGGAGTTTGGAGTGCATGAACGGGACTGTTGCCGTAGCCGTTGAGATACAGATTCTCGTAAATTTGATATGACACTTGTTCGCATATGGGTGACAGCATCAAAGAATTGAATTCACAAAAGGGTACCGTGTGATATTCATTTTTCTCATTTGGTATAGTTGAACGAAAATTCAGTTCAGCTTTAAGTTTTGGACTGAGAAAAGGATTAGGCAAAAAAAAATTGAATATCGATTCAAAAATAACGAACGCCATATTGACAATTGTTATTTCTTTAATTAAAGGCAGTAGCGTATATAAATGCCATTCCGAGTGCGTTGTTATACGGAGTTCGTTCGGTACATTCGGCACTGGATAGAGGTAGAGATACTCCTTTACCATGGTACGTCGCTTGGCAAACAGTTTTAACAAATCGATGTAGCCCACTGATATAAGATCTAAGCGATCGTTTTCGCTTCTTTTCTCAACAAAATCTCGAGCTGTTGATGTGTGAGATGCTGTTTCAAGTACAATGAAGTCCTCCTCATCACCTTCCTCTTCTGCGATTATTTCGGGCGGTGGAACACGCATGTAAAGTTTTATTAATAGCGGATTATCGCTCACTTGGTTAATGCGTTCGATGTTATCTTGTGGGATGATGAGTGTAAAAGTAGGCCTCGAATCGAACTCTTCCTGATATATGATACCGTCCGTATTGTAATGCTCCACACATTTAACGATCACGCTGTCACCCTGCGCAAGATGAAGTTCGAGTCTGTTGATAGTTTGCGGTAGAACTTGGATATCTGCTAGTTGTATGTAGAGAAAAACATTAGGCGGCAGTGGTTTGCGTATTTCCATATTTTCTTCTAGTTTAGCTTCAACAAGTTTTTTAGACCGGCGCCTTTTGCGATTTTGACCGTTACTATCATTTCCGTTACCTTTATTGTTGTTACCATCTTGATCATTTTTGTCATTCTTTGTTTTGTTTTTGGTTTTCTGATCCATTGTCTTTTTTTAAAACCTTCTAGTAAACATCTAGTAAAGAAAAAATAAAAGTCTTTGACAATAAATTTCAATTGATTTTCGAGTTTGAATTCAGCATAGTTTATTATAAACGAACATGAAAATTTCTTGGCAACTCTGCCTTTTACACAGCTGTTTTCGTTGTTTGTTTTTGACGCAAAAGTGTCAAAATTTGTCTATATGTGGCAAATCGATGCAAAAGTGTCATAAAAGAGGAAGAAGTGCGCAAAAGATTAAGAAGAAGCACAACATTTTTAAGAAGAAGACAAATCCTCAGCGTATGTAGCGCGATATACGCTAAGCCAATACTGCAAAGTCGTTTCATAATAGAGTCATAACAGAGTCATATATTGTTTTTTTTTTACATTTTTGTCCACCCGCCACCCACACCACAAACACCAGCATTTCTAAAAGCGTTTTTTTGGCTTTACCAATTCCGCCTCGAGTTGCTTTTGGCCAAAAGTCCATCGTTCCGTCTGGTCTGTATGAAGTACTCCTATGTCATGTTAGAGCCGCAAAGAACATACGACAGTCAACCGACGCAAGTCAAACAAAAACAATGAAAATTGTTGCGTGCGAACAATTTGTTTGGTGTCGTTTTCCGTATTGATTTAGCCAACTGGCCGTACAACTCAAAGCGACATTGGGCCAGCGAGTACTTCGTGTCTTGCCGTTTTCTTCTTCTTCCCCGTAAATGCGAGCGCCAGGTGCCTTTCGTGTCGACGGGCAACAACAATCTATTTAATTAATTAGTTTATTATTTACAACTCAGAATTATTCGAAGAAATTAAACGCATACATGGTTAAATGGTACTCCGCATGATCGCGGACATCGACGTGCAACTAAATTATCAACTTTAAGAGTAAAGTAGAGTAGAGCTCAAATTGAAGTTTTAGCGGCTAGTTTGTTATTTACATTTATTATTTTAATTGATTTTGCTATAAGTGAAGTAGTATACGATGCCAACAATAATTGCTCTGGACATTTCATTGTCCATGCAACGTGCGATTCCTGGACGAAGTGACCACACATACCATCAACTGGCATTAAAGGGAATAGGACAATTTTTGGATAATTTGGCGGCAGCCTCAAAACTTGAATATGTTTCTCTGCTCACGTATTCCTCGACATGTGAAGTGAAAGTTGACTTTACCCGTGATTATGATCAATTGCGCCAAGCCGTCAAAAAGGTGGAGGCTGGTGATAAAGCTTGTCTGCTGAGTATGATGAAGAGCGTAGCTACTGTTATGGCTGCTAGTTGGGGTACGCAGAATGTTTGCCAAGTGGTTGTGTTTACCGACTGTGGCATTGGCTTTGGAAGCACTGCCATTGAGGCATTTTTGAAAACGCACAAAGGCAAGGATAGCGAACCTGAATACGCTTGGTTAAAAACGCTTAAGTCAATCAAGTTGAATTTCATCTGCATGGGTTTGCACAGTGACAACTATTTTACGAACGCTTTGGGTCTGTACCAGCGGTTGATTGACTTTGCAGGCTTAAAAGGTAATACTTAAACAAGTTTCCTGTATTGCTTTACAAACATTAATTTATATTTTTATGTAGGACAACTGTTTATGACAAAACCAGCTAAAGATGCAACTTTAGATCCTGGCGATGTTGTGACCAACAATGTCGCAACAACGGCTTCGCATACGAGTCACAAGAGTGAGCTGGGCCGAACAGCCATGTTTGAACTTATTGAACGAATGTGTGAGGTGAGTTTTCGACCATTGGAAGCTGTGCTCAAATGTGGTGGCTACTTTAGGCTAGAAAGTCCTGTGCTCATATGGCCGCCACCGACACCGTATCAGCACAGCAACGACAAAGTGTTCACTATAACGCAAAAACTCGAAGTATGTGGCTTTCTGGCACTCTCGGACATTGGTTCCCCGGCCTCACTCAGCCGTCACCTTTTGTTGCCCAAAGTTGAACGTGAAAAGCCAAGTAGGCGTTCTTCGGAAAAATCAGCCAGTGGCTTAAAATCATCAAATGCGAATAGTTCAGCGACAAAATTTTCCCTGGACATCAATCAGCCAAACTACGAATATGAGAAACTTGAGCAAGAGATACGTGATTTCTATACGAAGGAAGGCAAGGATACCGATGAAAGCGGCGATGATGCAGATGCTGCTAATTCATTAAACAAAACTAATAACACGCAGATTGCCGATCATCAAAAAGAATCGCTGTGCGCATTATTGCATGGCGCGTTGAAAATTGAGAATTTGGCTGCATTGGTCTTGTTGAGCGACAATTGGTATGGTTTTATATACGCGTTTGCGGACACCAAAAAGAAGTCAAATTTAATGCTGAACGTATTGCCGCCCGGCAGTAATGTGATACCATGGCTTGGCGACTTGCAACAGCTTGGCTTTGCTGAGGATCTTTTGCCCGGCGAGACAAGCAGTTTTCCGGTGAAAGCAGAAAAACGTTCATACTCACAAAGCTGCGTAGTGTGGATAAGACATGCAAGCTTACAATCCGACATTCAAAAAGTATTGCGCCATGCTAAAAAGATGCCCGATAAAATGCAGCACTTCTACAAGGAACTAAACCGAATAAGACGTGCAGCGCTTTCCATCGGATTCATCGAATTGCTGGAAGCGCTGGCAACGCTTTTGGAAAAAGAATGCGCACATTTGGCAATTACCAGTGCTAACTCTGAATGCTCGTTGCAGCTACAACACGCTGCATCAGAGCTAAGAAAGACTTCAAATCGAGACCTTAAAGTTTCAATAGTACCGTTACAGAAATTTGTCGCCACTGGCAGTGGTGGTGGTCCGGTAGAAGGTGCGCCGGGTTTTATTTATTAAAAGACATCTATATTTTATAAGCTTTAAAGTAAACTTTTTATTGAACCAACAAACTGCAAGTCGATGGATTTATTTTCGCCAATTCAACGTACACGTCATCACTAATTGACATTTCAGGATACTGCAAAAGCAAAAAATTCAAATTCTGCTTGATTATAATAAAATTTCACTTACCAATTTAGCCATTTTCCAGCACTCAAGTGCGAGTTTGTGTTCTTTGAGTCGCAAGTTAATGACCGCCAAGTAACCCCAAACATTTGGCGCGTGCATTTGGACATTCGTGCATTTGGCGAATTCGCCTATGGCTTCTGTCAATCGACCCATCTGTATGAGAAATCGCTTTAGCTAATCAAATGTTGATTATATGTGTAAGCAACTCACATAGTATAACACTTTGCCCAAACCATAATTGGCTATAAATGATACGCCTGCATCGTCAGTAGGCCGACAACGTCTGTAGGCAAGTTCAGCCAATTCAAAATGTTTAGCATCAAAAGCTATCTTACCCAAACGCAAAAAACTTAATCTAAACAGCGGCAACCACTCTTCATATTTATCTTCTATATTTAATAGTTTTGAGAAAAAATCTTCTGCTTTATCGTATCTTGTACGTTCGAATTCCAGATTGCCATTAACGTGCATTAAATAATAACTCTAACAAATTATTTCAGTACAAAATATGTTCTCTAAATCCAAAACTCACCAAAAGTTTTCCACGATCTGTGTTATCCGTTTTGATGTTACTCACTACAAATCGATTGTCTATAGTCTTTAGCAACATCTTAAGCACAGTTGCCATCAAATATTGTTCAATATTACTGCACTCACTGCGAATTTCGTCGAAAATTTGTTCGGCAAAGTTGTACAGGCCCATTTGTACAAATAACTTGTAAACCTGGTAGAACTTTTGACTCCGTTGAGTTTTGAGCTCTGGTTCAATAGTTAAATAGATGTTGTAAAGCGGCATGGGTGCATAATTCAATAACTTCGGTGATACATTATATAAATTTTCGAACCGCCAACGTGTATACTCCATGCCAGGCAGATATTTTGATTGCTTGTAGTAGCAATAGAGCAACATGTAACTGTCAATATCCAAAAAGTGTACCTTTGCAAATTTATTCAGTGCTTCAATGAGATGCTCAAACGCCACCGAATCAGCCAAATGTATATTGGATAATTCCAGCATATATCTAACGTAAATGCCGCACAGATCACTATTTTGAGAAAAGTATATGTTAGTTGATAGATTCAATAGTGTGGATTAATTGCAGAATAGACTAACATGAAATATTCGCCACCCCAGTCTTGGTTTGCCTTTTTGCACGTTGAGTAACTAAGCGCAGCTTTAAAATTTCCAGTTTCGATATCGTGTAAGAATACGAAAAATTTAAATAATGCTGAATTCTCAGTGAAGTTGTTCATTTGATCGTAAAGCTGCGCTGTGTGAAAATCATCAGCTAATATAATCAATAGTTTGTAAGAGTTGAATAACTCAAGCAATTTCTGGTGATCCTTATCAAAATTTTCAAAGCAATGGTAAAGACAAAGACGACCGCACGACATAATTATGAGGTAAACACGATCCATCAGTTCCTTAAACATATGCGTAATCATTTCCTATATCGTCAAACAAACATAAATGTTTATAAAAACAAATTAAAATTGTTTAACACCATTTGTTAACTAACCCGGAACTCGATATTATTTGTTGTTGGCATGCGTACATTGAAATCACAGCCGCAGAGTTTCAATAGAATGTTATGCAGATTGGCCAGTTGACAGCAAAAGTACTCACGGCGATCATCTATCGATCTTAATCGGTGTTTGATTATGTGCAGCATTATAGCAGAAATCAGCTCATCAAACAATCTGTATAGTTCTTTGACAATGTCTTCGTCGTCCTCTTCCATTAGAATCAATGGAGTGCAGTGTAACAGTTTATTCTTTTGGTTTACACTTAGATTGTACTGATCAAGTGGCATATTTTTCTCTGTAATATTCCTAAAAAAGCAAATTTTAATTACGGCAAAGGGTGTCTTCATCGTCGATATTGTACTTTTTGAATTAACGTTGACAAGTTGGCGCAGTGCACATGCAAAACGCATGAGATTTACTAACAGATAATGGGATTTTATTATAGACAAAATGTATTTAGCTAAATTTTACTCACTATTTGGATACGCAAATATACTCAAATTAATGAGTCCGTCATAGAGAATTATTTCGGGATATTCTTGACGGAAAACTTCGACTTGCAGTTGATAAGTATTATGGGTTACTATATCTACCAGTTTTGCGCACATTTCCTCATTCAAAACGAAACGATGCCAGGAATTATTGACCATGGCCATATCCTCAACGGGATCTATTTCATTTATGTGAAAATCAATACCTTCAGTGTAAAGGAGCTTGTAAAATAACTTCGGTAGCTTTATGCTGGATGTTGACCGCGTTTGTCCGATATTTCTTCGATGTCTCAGATCAAGATCACGCTTCATATTTTCCCAGGCAATGCACGTGTGCTGTTCGCTGATATTCAAATAGTACATGCCATAAAAGTTACACAGCGGCACAATGTGATAGTTTCCATCCTCATTCGGTTTCGTTGAACGAAAAGATAGATTAACACACAAATCTTCGGCATTGGGTATAAGATCTGTGTTTAAATTGTATAGTGACTCTAGTGTAATGAAGGCCAAATTGGTAAATGTATCTGCTTTGAGTATTGGCAGTATGGTGTACATATGCCACTTTGTTAGCGTTGTCGGGTATGGTTCATTGGTAGGTATTGATATATCTGGATAGAGAAATACATCGACATTGGCAATGAAGCGATTACGTTGAAAGAGTTGTAACAAATCACAATAGCCGCGTGACACGAATTTCAAATGTTCCTCGTCAAATAAACCTTCCTCGCCCTCACCCTCATCGGCCACCATGACCTCTATCTGGGCTGTCGACATATCCACTATATTTTTCACGTCAACCATTTCTATTGTTGATTGATTAGTTTTATTCGTTTTAGTTCGCATACGTGGCAGTCTCGGTACGCGTTCATAGAGAGAGATGATCAGTGGATTGTCACTAAAAATGTTCATCTCCTCAATGTCGTCTTGAATAACAGTCAATGTAAACGTTGGTCTCTTTAATTCAAACTCATTTTCATATATAATCGTCTCGGTGGTATAGTGTTCTGACATCTTTTGAAGCGTATTTTTGGTGTGGTAAAGGTGTATTTCCAACGGATAAGACGTCTTTGGTAGATTTTGAATTCCATCAAGCTGGATGTAAAGGAAGACGCGTTGAATTAGTGGCGGTGGTGTTTGAGTTATTTCTTCTTGAATGGGAGCAATTTCACTACGTCTACGTTTCTTGCGTTGCTCCTTTCCAATCGTGTTGCGCTTTGACCCGTTTTTAGCAATATTAGGGACCGACATGGTGAAGAAAAAGTAACGGCAAAATATACATTCACAATATAAAATGCTTGTGAACGGTTTTCCCAAAAGCTACCCTGATGCCCACTTACAAATTGTTGTTGGCGGCAATTTAAAAATTGACAAAAAAAAAAAAAAAATATATGACTCTATGATGAAACGGTGCAGCAGTATCGGTTTAACGTATGTCGCTCTGCATTCGCTGAAGATTTGTCTTGTTTCTCAATTTTAAGCCAATTTTCGTGACACTTTTAATACAAAAACAGTGTCAGCTGAGTCAAAACAAAGAAATTGTTTTTGTTCCTTCCTCTTAATTTAAATTAAAATAAATTTAATTTACCAAAAAGTCGTACAGATTCAAAAAACAACAATAAACTAAATAATGGGTCCAGAACTGCCGCAAGATCCTGTCGAAGACCAGTTGAACGCTCCTCCGATTCAACACCCAATTATTGCGACCAGTGACGACAGTGACAATGAGACTATGGATGGTTATGAAGGCTACCAACCACTGGCAATGGACGATGGCGAGCAACAACAACAGCAAGAGGGGCCTGATAACATGGAAACGAATGGCGATGTTGACCTAATGCAGGAACCTGTGACTCACGGAGATCCAAACATGCCACACATAGAAAGCATTGATGCAGAGGTTGAACGGCAAGTGTGGAACGAGCCAAGACCGAGGGAGTTGCAGATCGAGTTGGACAACACACGTACTGAGCAGGTAGGATAAGTAATGCGGTTTCCAAAATGAGCGGAATTACAATGAGTTTGTTTATTTGTAGATTTTAACAGCTATGGCTGGTTTTACATTACCAAATGTTGCCGTGCCCGATTGGGCGGCTGGCGTGCCGGAGGAACGTTGGAAAGACGAGTTGCTACAACGCATACGACAGCGCAAAGATGTGAAAACCGACAACAATGGTGTCGGTCCCAATTCCACAGAAATAAACAGTTAGGTAATTTAGTTTTTATTCATTATAAACGCCGATTTCCAATATATAAAACTAGTTATTGTTAGGCATAGGTTGAATATCGCTTGGTTTTGCTGAAAGACATTTATTATTAAATAATCTGAAAATTCAAAACGCAGCCAAAAGTTGATTTCCAACCGAGTTGAGCTTGGCGAATGTGCCGGCTTGCGGAGTATTGGTCAAGTCACGCAATTTGTCCATAACATAGTCGGCCGATACAATTTGAGCTGTGGTACTAGCACCATGTGGCGTGGTCGTCAAATTACCAATAGCTTGCATGGAACGATAGCACGCTTCGAGATCTTGTGCCCATTTAAGCAATTCAATGATACCAATTGTTGTCAATTCACATACGTCAGCGTTAGCTACGACTAATATCTGTGAAATTGTCACATTCAGGTAAAATGTTGCAATGGCAATCTGAAGATTAGCACTTCCAGTGCGTATACCATTAACAAGTTCGATCAGCTTTGGCAGAATTGGTGCGATATGTTGACGACCCGCAGCATGCTGCATGATGTTTGCCAGGCAGCGCACTGACATTAATTGATTGGCGGCAGAACTGCTCAGCAGTGGCAGTAAGAGATCCAGCAACTTGTAAGTGGTTTGCAACATTTTGAAAGTCGTTTCATTTCGTACCGCCAAACGAAGAATATCAAGCACGGGAAACAGTTTCTCCACCGGCCAGTGTAACAGTTGATCGAGCGCCTCCAGTGTTACAGCATCAGATGAAATCTTACTTTCCGACAGTTGTACGACATCCTTAAGCAAATCTTCGCTTGCTTTTGGACTTGTGGCGGGCAATTGATTATTGAATTCACTGCATAGATTCGGTTAAATTTTGTTTTATAAACTTTGTGTATAACAGCTTACTCACATCAATTTGTTGAGAACTTTTTGCACATCGCATGTATCAAAACTTTGATATTCACTAACTGGAAAATGCTTGTTACTGTTACGCACAAAATTGACATCGATTTTTGGCTGACTGGTTGTGGTTGAGTAACTGGAACCGCCCGTAAATGGATCGACATTGCCAGAGTTTTGAATGTTGGCGTTGCTCGAGCCAGGCACGTAGCGAGCTCCACCAGTGAATGGATCCTGATACCCACTGAAAGACAAGATTTAAAGTCAATGCATCTTAATTATGTGCTTTTTATGTAGCTCCTTTACCTAGATGTACTTTGCGTCACTACAGGCACCCCGCCTGAGTTCGTGATAATGAAATTTGCTACTTGATCGAGATAGGCTTGCGGCAAACCGTTGCGATGTATAAATTCCTGTGCTACATGCCAGGGGTCTTGGCCACGATTGTACGGCAGTTTGATAGCTGGTTCCGAATCTGATATATCCACATCGAACACAAAATCATATTCTTTTCCTTCGAAGAGTTTCTTGCCTGACGTCGCCTGTGTGCCACCAGAAGCACCGGTCACGTCACCTACTAGATTCCATTTGCCTAATTCCCAACTGTAGCATTTGACAGTACCATCCGGATGGCGCACCATTTTTGTTTGGCCTTCCTGTGTGCCATTCGCAAGTAACGCCTCAGGTCCGGGTAGACTAGAATGATTCGATTGATCAATATTTTTGTTTTACATTTTACTACTGTTTACATACTCAGTCTTTTTATAACCGCCAATCTCCTCATTCATTTGCTCACGCCGTGTGCTTACCGCCAAGTTAAAAGCCTTTTGTATACCTTCGGAGGCTACGCGAGCAGGATCTTTGGTAAAAACTCGCACAACACCGTCACTGCTACCGGTTACGATGTCACCGTTGGCCAGGCATGTCACCGACCACACTGAAACCGCTGGATGGAGAATGGGTTCACCCAACTCTTCGCCTGAAGCAACATTCCACAAACGTAAAGTGCTGTCTTCGCCACAAGAGGCAACTACATGCTCGCCCAGTGCTTTGTTCAATGAAATGGCATATATATAGTTAGAATGGCCATTTAACTGTTTTATGCATTCGCCGTCATCATTCCAATAGCGTATAATTGCATCGTTGCCACAGGAAATAAGCGTGTTGTCCGTCAGTGCCAGTAAGCCGCGCACACAGTCTGTGTGCCCCTTCAGCAAACGCAATTTCTCTCCTCGCTCATTCCAGTAATAGATACACTTGTCGGCACCGCCAGTCACAAATTTCTTCTGTGCCGGCCATGAAGCTACCGCCCAGACGGCCGCCTCATGTCCCTTGAGTGCAACGTGACTAACGCCTCCCAATTGATCGATTGTCCAGATACGCGCAGTCGTGTCCCAACTTCCAGTGATAATGCTTTGTGGCTGAACACCGGCAGCAATGACGCAGACTGTCGACTCATGTCCCTTAAGCGTCAGTATAGGTACGTATCCGTCTTCTTTGTAAATGCAAACGGTGGCATCGTTGCTGGCCGTGCAAATCCATTGCTCCGCCGGCAAATAGAATATGTACGAAATAAAGTTTTTATGGTCCTGAAACGTCACGGCCTCCGTGTACTCGTTCCTGTGTCGGATTTAGGTATTAATACATACTTATTGTTTGTAAATAATGTTATACGCACCCAACCGGTTTCCACAGTTTGGTCGTCTTGTCGCGCGACCCGGACAAAATAATCTGTCCACCGTTTTCCGCAGTGCCAGCTGCCGCAACGGCACGCACATCCATGCTGTGGCCCAACAGCTCACAGCTCAATTTGTAATTATCCAGTGTGGATCCCATAATTCGTTTAATTATGACGCACCTCTTTGTTTAAACCGTCGTCAAAAGTTAAAAATCGCCGATTGTTGATGAAACCGCAAATTTTGCTCGTTCTTAACAATCAGCGTTGCCAGACGTCCCGATTTTTAAATCAACGATGCAAATTTCACTCGGAGAGCAACAGAGTTTTAACAGGGCTAAAGAGAGGAATTGAGAGACCCTGGTCTTTTACAGCGCTGTTAAACCGATATATTAAATCAAGTGCCACATGTTCGCTTGAAATTTAGGTAGACATGAGGGGGTACACTTGCAATTGTGTGAGAAACGCAAATGGACCAATTGACTCAGAAGTGTCGGCAGGTGTCGGCAGAAGTGGAAGAAGAAGAAAAGTAAAACCGATTGGTGATGAGGCTAAAATCGCCAGAGGAGGTAGCGCAACATGCCCTTTATCAATAGGCAAATGTGATTTTTTACTTACCTCCCACATAATACAATTTGATGCTTTAACTCTCTGAGCATTTAATTGCCGTTTGTGTTGTGCATCGAAATGCAACATAGGCGTAACTAATGACTGATTTAAGTAGGTGGCTAAAACACCGAGCCGACATGGCTTGATGACAATTCAGCTATTCATATTACTCAACAAGCACCCGATACTCGCGGCACTATCGATAAATCATGAAAATATAAGTCAGCCATTTTTCAAAAAAATATTGGCTGAAAACATAAAAAAAAAGCCGAAATTTTAGCTGTCGCTTATAAGATGGGCTGCTGAGTCTGAAAAATAGCCAAAAACAACCCAAAAAGAGTGAATTTGGCAACACTGAGCAATGCTATAAAAAGCGATGTGCAAGATTTTTCCTGTGTTAGTCGGCTTTGCCCGCTTGAATTTGAAGCAGGTGGTTAAATGCAACGTTTTCTCGAAATTCATTTATTCTGTGCGATGCGAGTGTAGCGTAAATGCACGGAAATAATAAATAAATTCATGTGCAATTCACGTAAAATTTGAGAAAAAAAATGTACTAAAATTTAATTTTTACGAGCTGTGTCAATTAGAAAATTTTAAAGATTTTTCGTAAGTTTTGTGAATTATTACAACAACAACATTAAGTGCTGATAACAACAACCGGCGCACATTTTGCGGTCTTTTCTATATGTAACGGATTTTCTAGCTCACAGATACAAATGCCGTGAGTGATGTTTGTGTGCGAAAACGGAAAAATACAATAAGCGATCAAAAATTGAAAACAAAAAAATATATATATTATAAACAAGTATTTAAAAACAATTTTCAGTTTTTGTGTTTATAATAAAAACAACGAAACGCTTCAAAATCGCTTCATCGATAAGCGGCGACTCAACATAAACATTTTTCGCGCTTGCAGAATTTTATTTGCATTTATCTCAACGGCTTTTTGTGGTCAACGCCGACGCTGAGGCAAATCCGCACGCACTTCAGATTTTTGAAATAAAAAAAAAAAAAAAAACAAGATTTAAATTCGATTTGCAAATGTTTGGACAGTAAAGAAAAGCGACAAAGAACAACAATAAAAAATAAATAATAACAAAAATATATCGCGCGCGTAAATTCTACACGATTACAAAAACAAGAAAAACAAAAAATCTTCAAACTTGACTTTTCCCTGAAGGCATTCGTTTTTTTCCGACGTTTGTGCTTTTCGTTTTCCTGTGTGGTTTTCATGATATTATATTATTTGGTAAGTCAATAGAAATGTCATTTGTTATTGTTTTTTTTTAAAGCTCTCTTAGTTCATTTTCAATGCCCGACGGTTTGTCAATAAACTTTGCCTTCTTGTAAAAACAATTTTGATTTCGAACTTGACGAATTTCTTGATTGTTGTTGTTGTTGTTGTCACTTATTTGAAATCTATTTTGGGTGTTCAGCTAAAATAATAATTACAACAGCTGATTATGTATTGGGTTAGGTCGTGTTTATACGAAATAAACAAAAAAAGATGTGTACGCAACAACAACAACTGAAAAGTTAATAGATTTTAAAAAATATATAATTATACTCGTTCGATATCATGAACTGATAGCAAAGTAATTGTTATCTTTAAAGAAAGTGACACAAATGTTGACAATTTGTATTTTGGTATTGCTTTTTTTATTATTGGAAGGCTGGATAGGCGTGGCAGTGCTATATAAAGTAGCAACTTTTCCTTTTTGTGCGCTGTTTGATAAATATTTGAATAATTGAACACAAGATGGAAAGGAGTGGAAAATATTTGTGATGATTTGCTTCATTATGGAAATAAATGGTAATAATATCAATTATCATACGTTCCATAAACAATAGCGCAGACGATTGAATAAATTTTACGGGTCATTAACAATAATGAGCTTTATTTATAGATATAAGAAAAATAACTCTTAAGACTTGTTGAATATTCTTGAATGAAAGCCATGGCTCTCAAAATAAGAACCCAAAGAACAATAAGTATTAAATTATCAAAGTCAAACAGTAAAAACTTTGCTTGTTGAACACTTCTTGCGCAAGAGGTGATTTTCTAATCTCTGAATAATGCTCATCGATTGTCGAAATGAACTATTAAATAATAAATATATTTTTGATTTAATAATCTCGATTGGTCTTTCGATGGTAGTAAGCTGCTTCTTATAACCATAATACTCAACTTGCAATTATTGTGCGAATTTATGTTAAAGAAAAAAAAAGAAATATGTGTTCATACATTTGATAAATCGCTTAATCGCATGAATGACTAATTGAGCGAAGAACTTCAAGTAAATTGTCAGCACTTGAGAAAAAATTGAATGTTGAGTAAAATAAAAAGTAACGAAAATTGTTTTCAATGTGCGCTTATCGCAAGATACTTTACAACATATGCTGCCACACACAGGCACACACATTCATTCAGATATCGGAAAAGCAGAGAAAAAATATTCACAGAGAGACAGACAAGAATGATACAAAATATTGGCCAATATCCATTGAAAACGCTTGCATTATCTATGGATTTATGCAGCAAAAGCAGCTGTGAACAGCTCACGGCCCAACCTGAAAACCAAAGTGGCGTAGAATGAAGTAGAGTAGAGTAGAGCAGTGAAGCAGCAGCAGCAAAAAACAGACAATGGAGCAAAGGAAAAGGAAAAAAAAAACGAATGTCGAAGAAGAAAAAACATGAACGAACGAGCAAATTCAATGCGGAAAACTGTTGTACGAAATATGGCGCCTATTATGGTTAAAATAGACAAGCAACGTTTGTGCGAGAAAGACAGAGGGCGTGGAAGAGAAGAAGCGAACAGACATAAGGATATTGAAAAATGATAAATGTTGGCAGAAAGAAATTTACACATTTTCTTAAATATTTTTATACAAAGAAAAAAAAAATAAAATAAAATAACATAAAAAATTGCGGCAATAAATTTTAAAAGCCTAAACAAGTTGCCGAGCATGCAAAAAAGTATGCAAGAAAGTAAAAAAACAAAAAATAAATAAGGAAGAAAAGAAAAAGGATGTAGAAATTTGAGTAGCCTTGAAGCGAATCCTGTCAGTTGGCTAATAAATTAGCGTTTATGTGTTTGTTTGTTGTTACCCTATCTCTATCACTATGTGTATGTGTGTGTGTGTATGTGCGTTAAGCAAACGTGCGAAAATTTATGCTTATTTATTGCGCTTAACTCAGTTTTGGTTAAGCAAGAGACATGGATCAAGTCTATGAGGTGTGCTTAGGCTTGGGCTGAGAGTGCCGTCGCTCATCATCAATATGACTTAAGAGATTTACAACAACATGGCATGAATGAGTGAGCGCAACATCGCTGAGTGCCGTTTGTTTAATGGACTGTGAAAAATCTTCTGTATTTTTATTCTTATTTAAAGCCGCTTTCATTTGTAATAACTCATAAGTATACAACACATTGGAAGGGCAAAGGAAATCTCATGTTTTTTATGAAAAAAAAAGTGATTTGAGTTCCAGAAGGAAATTGAACCGCTTTACAAAGCTTCAGACTTCTATACTCTATTTTAAACCAGCTTCAAAGGTAAACGGTTCACACGAAGCATTAAAGGAAGGCATTGTGGAATGCCATCTTCGATAAGGTATACTTATTTTTCCCCTCCGGGCTGTATCGATAAGTAAGATAGGCGTATTTAATATTAGAAAAAATGGAGTATGAAGAATTAATTGGCGTCAGAAGTCCTGTAAGTCCCTTTGTTTTCTGTTATTCGTTGTACGCAAAGTCATTGAACTCAAAAATTGTTTTTTGTTGATTTTCATCGATGAGAATTATTTTTGTACTCGATTGACATTTGACTTAATTCAAGTTTTATAATAAATAAGGTTTTTTTGTGTCTGCTCATGTTTTTCTCTATTTTTTTGCTACTTAATTCAACTCAACTGAAAAACAAATCAAGTTTAAGGAAAAAAAAATAAGAGTTTAAAGAAAAATTTCAAAGTTCACTTGAATTGAAACGAGTTGAGTAATCAGAGCTGAAGCGGCATGAAGTATCAAAGCATTTTAGCACTTGAAACTTGCTTAAAATTTACAATATTCCATTTATAATCTTCGCACTTGAAAGAGCGAACAAATGCACGAACGAGTTAAAGTGAATTTGAGATACTTTGCGAAAAAATAAATACGAAAAAAAATTATGAAAGTCCGTTGAGCAAACAACGAACTTCAAGCGTATGATTCAACGAAACAGGTCAACAGGAAACGGAAACAGGCACTGATGCGCACTGATGGCGGTCATTTTCATATTCCTTTTATTTTGCCTTTTAGTATTTTTTTTTGCTTATTCGAAATTCAAAGCGAGTTAAATGTGGAAAAAAAGAGCCTGCAAATGAACACCAAACCAGCTGCTCTTGCAGTCACAACTGCGATTGGCTTTCATCCGACTTTATGACTGCCACGCCCCCGTGCCGACGCCCCCCTTATGCTGCGCCAACTGTCACTTATCACTGGCCAACGTTGCAACGCTTGTAGACTCTTGCGTCAAGTGGCATTCGCGTTGAGTTGGCGAACGTTGACGTTGCCACTTAATGCGACACCGACAATGCTCTTTGTATGTGTGTCTGTGTGTGTGGCATTTCTTAAAAAAGACTGAAAAAAGAAACCTTTGCAAATACGTCATTCTGGTCATTTATGCTTGCGTGGCATTTTGAAAATAACTTTGCATTTTTTTCTCTTTTATTTTTCCTCTCAGTTCTGTTTTGCACTTTATTCGCTTGACGCGTCTCATGCATTCATTTATTCTTTCATTCATCATGCTGCATGAATTAGGTCAGACATTTGTGCTTATTAAAAGGGGACAAATCTGTTGAGAGCATTGAAAAAATAAAGAAGAGCAATGACAAAAAGAAAAACGAGTCTAATGTGAGTGGAATGTGAAACTTGCATTGTTGGCGATTTTGTTTGGAAAACAATGTCATCATTTAGCTGATGAGCACAAATAAACGACAGAAAAAAGCAGCAGGAGAAGAAGAGCATTGAAGAGCAGCACACAAGCACAAAAAAAAGGATAAGTGCCAAATGCTTTTTGATACACTTTTGTTTTTTCTTTTTTTTTTGGTTGGTTTGTGGCATGAAACCGCAGCAACGCACAGCCATTTTGACCATTAGTTGGTTGACAGTCAAAAGTATGCTGACACTGAGACAGACAGAGGGACGGACGGACGGACAAGAGACGCGCCAATGAACTGACAAAAGGACAGGCGAGTGTGTTATTCAATACACTTGAATGTGTCTCAAGCAGACGCGCTTCAACGGCTTAGAAGAGCTAAATTGAGCTCAGTTGTGCACAAAAGGCACACAGACGGACAGACAGATAAGGAGACACACACACGCGCACTTTTTCGTGTGCTTAGTTTTTCGGGTAAGAGACAAGCGATGAATTGAAACTGAGGGAGCGAATAAGCAACAACAACAATGTTGCCATAGATTAATGACTAAGTAAGTGTTTGTTGTATGCCAAGCCGACAATCACTGAAACTCAAACCCCGCCGACTCTCCTCTTTCGCCTTTATTACGTATAATAACACTTGTTGTATTGCCACTGTGCCATTCAAGTAATGATAATATTCGTTGTTGCTCAAACATTGACATTGACAGCATCAGCATCAGCAACAATTTTCAAATCTAATGAATTTCATTATTTACCGAAACATTTTTGTATTTTGTTTCTTTTTTTCTTGCTTTGCAAAAATAATGCCAAAAGCAACCAATGAGATGACGAAGCTGTTTAAATGAAGTCAACATAGCGTATACGTAATAATAACGAAAATGTTTCCATTGCGCGAAATTGTTACACATACGCCACGTTGCACGAAGCATTCTAAATTTTTAACACAATGGAAAAAGTCGTTAAAGTGCGAAATATTTGCAAAAGAAAAAAAAATAAACTCATTTGACAAAATGTATTGACTTACAGCATTAATAATGAAAAAAATGGCATTTTTTTGCAGCAAAATTTTAATTAAATAACACATTTTTTCGCACATTCACTTTGCGTTTGTGTACTTAAAAAAAAACACGCCACACTGCGTATGCGTAATTTGTTGGCGAGAATGTATATTAAAAAATCGCGCATACGACACGTTAGCATTATTTGTAATTTATATTACAAACAAGTTAATTTTTTTCGGAGCTTTCATTTAAAATAAAATTATTTAATAACCAAATGGAATAAAAAAACACAAATGGCATAGTTTATAATATTTTAATGCCTTGAAAATGTGTGCATTAGACAATGTAATTAATAATGAAAATAAATACGATAATTCTATGCTTATTTATTGCTAAGTATCAAAATAATTATAAATTGCAAAAAATTATAATTAACTGCGAAATGTTTGAAATAACTTTGATAAATTAAGTTGTTTATTTTTGATTATTATTATTTTAATTAAAAAACTAACATGAAAAAAATTAAATTAAAAAAAAAATAATAAAATGCTAATACTTCTAAATTTGTTAAATGTAATTTATATTCTATAAGAGATGCTCTAATTACAGCTCAACAACTTGTCTATATTTGATTATTTAACCAAAGCCAAATGACAAATTAAACGAAAGAAAATACAAGCAAAAATATCAAAAATTTATAAGCTTTTGATAAGAAAAAAACATCAAAAGCTTAGTGTGATTGACGGATTAAAATTAGACAAAAATCTATTGGTCAAATGTCCTTCGTAATGAAGAAATAAATTTTAGTTTCTTATTAAAAAAAAACTTTATTTTTCGAATATATTTACAAAATTTGTTTTATTGAGCCAAAAATTGTTTTTATTTTAATTGCTTTCAATGTTTTTTTTTCCAAAAGATTTAATGCATTACAAATTTGAGCGCTTTTGGAAATGTTTAAAATGGATTCCAAAGCAAAAACAATTACAAATAAATTATTATTTCAATTTGATTTTTGCAAAACGTAAAATTGTAAGTTAAATATTTACTTGATTATTATTTGAGAGATTTAATTTTGATTAAGGGGGTATACCACCTTTGCGATGTAAAAAATTGTGAAATAATTTATACTACGTAAAGTAATCTTTGAGGTGTACAGAATCTATATTGATCAATTTTATAGGTATCCGAAACATTTTTTGTATACTATAAACAAATTTAAATAAGCGCTCTTAGTGCAATTGTATGTAAATACAAAACTTTAAACGCGATTTTCTCGAAACGACATTTCTTAAATTGGCGTGTCAGATTGCTCCGCCAGTTTTTATCGGATTGACCTGAGAATTGATAGGGATCTTCTTAGACATGTAATCTAAGTCTGTACGTAGGGGTTTTTCGATATCTGTCTTAGATTTGTTTTTTCGCCCAATTAAATGCACATTTTTACTCAAAAAAATAAGTTATTTCGGAAAAATAGGCACCATTTTCGTAAAACTCAAAATTTCAAAAAACCCCTACGTACAGACCTAAAAAATACTGTCCTTAAGAGAAATTTTCTTTCCGATTGGGGCTAGCTTGCGTGTACGTGCCGTGATTTGACACGCCAACTAGCGTTCTATGCAAAATGGACTTAACTTTGGGGTCATCTGTCAGTGGTTATTTGTAACATATTTGCCCTGGGAAAATTACAAAATGAAGTCGAGACATGCATTAGTGTATTGCTTAAAACTACTTTTAGTCTAGTGCATTCTTTGCATTAAAAAAAAATTGCTAAAAATCGAGAAAATAATCATCTTCAAAGGTGGTATACCCCCTTAAATCATTTTCAATAGCAGAGCGTGTGTATGTGTGGTTTTGTGGTCGTTTCTTGTTGTTGCAGTTGTTGATATTTTATGTACATATCAAACCAAAAGCGAGTAAAAAGTCGTTTTAAAATAACTGTTGCATAAAACTGTGCGTTTGACGATTTTCACAAATTTTTAATGAAACAATAAACAAATAAAAATGCAAATTTTTTTGGTTTTTTGTAAAATTGTTAAAATTTTATTTATGATAAAAGTCAAGCGCTAAAAATCGCAGCGAACAAATATCAGAAACAACCATAAATAAAAACACTAATTTAATTAAAGTTGTTAAACAATTTGTATACATGTACGAGTGTGTGTGTCTGCGTATTCAAACAAAGCTTGTCAATTTACACATGTAGTGAAATTTAATTAAATTTAACCATAACAAAAACTGAGCTAAAAAAAGGTATTCAAATCAAAATGCTTTGCTTTGTTGCTTTTATTAAAGCAGCTCAATTTGTGAAAAAAAAGAGTTGCTTATCCTTTAAGAAATCAAGAAACAAAGCAAACAAAGAAAAAAAAAGGACAAGAAAAAAAAAAAACAAAACAAAGTAAAAATTGAAAAATTTCCGTTGTGAATTTCTTGTTTCAACATTGCAAATTTTCTGCTTCGTTGTTTTCGTCACACACACACACAGACTCATTTTGCCCTTGCAGAAGACAAAGCAAATGCAAAGGCGAACGTAGCAGCGGAAAAAAGGAAGGAAAGGCGAAAAACAGGCGACGTTGACTTTAAGCCACCACAGTGCGTATGATTAATATTTGTAGTAAACAACCAACAGAGCAACAAAAGCCAAGACAGAACACATAAAGTTATCTCTGCTGTCTTGTTTGGATTTGTTAGTTGTTGTTTTTTTTTTCCTCCACTTTTTATTACAAATTTCTTCTTGCTTGTTTTTGTTGCTTACAAAATGACCCTTTCGGCTTCATTGCGAAATTCTTTGTAAAAAAAAAAAACAAGACAGAAATAATATGAAAAACATTTTTACATTTTAAATTATTTTTGCAATGGGAAAAAAATATGCTCAAAAGCTCAAACGCTCAGCTTGATCGCTTGAACAGTCATTTATTCATTTATTTATACAGTCTGACTCGCTCGCTCTTTTCTCCCTTTTACTTTTGCATTTACTTAAGCATTTGCAATTTGTCCATTCAACTGGGAAGTCGCAATGAATTCTTAAAGTTTTTTTTCCACTCTTTTTCGCTTAACGTAAATTAATTTCGCCTTCACACTTATTAAGAAAATGTACGTATTTTGTTTTTGTTTTGTCTTTTGACTATTTATCTATAAAATTACGTTTGTTTGTTCGCGTGTTTGTTTGTCTGGTTGTCAATTCTATGCAATAATTGCTAATTACGCTGCCAACAACAACAACAACAGCAATAACAAAAGCAACAACAACGACAATCAGTAATAATAAAACAAATAAAAACCAAAAATAGTTGAGTTGCTTTGAAACAATTGTTGAATGAATACAAAAAGTTTATTATTCTCAACTTGAATTTCTTCAATTGATTTTCTTCTGTCGACAATTGTTTTGCTTCTTCTTCTTCCTCTTGTTTTTTGTTAATGTTTGTTTAATAAAAGTAGCTTAAAAAGCAATAACAGATGTTTGAATAAGAAATTATACGCAAAGGAATTTAATAAATGCACAAATGTCAAAGGTTTTATAGAAAATATAAAATGTATACAATTTATGAAATTTTAATTTACTTTCTCTGAGGCTGACAAAGAAATGCGATGAATGAAGAAGAGTGTTTGTGTGTGACAGAGCTCAAGTGCGTTGGCAAGATCAATATTTGTTTCATAAGTTTTATTAAATGAGTTGCACTCAAGGGTAAATCTTTAAAATTTCATTGCTAAATCAAAGAGTTGTGTTTGGTTGAAGCTGAGTAGAAGAAGACTGTAAGAGATTTTAATTATTCAGAAACCAATGATGAAGAATAAAAAGCAATGTAAACTTTGCTACGCAGCGCCATCTGTCGACATAGAACTCGACTGCTTAAATGCACTTTAGTCCGTTGGATATAAATCCTTCAGAGTATAAAACTGACTTAAAGCTTAAAGCTCGAGTCTCTCTTCAGTCGCAACGCAAATAAGATGCTTGATTTTAAAAGTGACCATTGAATCATTTATCTGTTATTTATCAAACAACCCTCGCATATTTTTTTCTCCAACTTACAATAAAAAAAAACATAACAATTTTCACATGATTTGCGCTTATTTGCAATATTGGTTCACTTCATACGTCATGCCATTGACGGCACACCGCATGACACATCAGCATAGAAAAATCGCTGTCAAACATAAAATGAAAAAAAAGAAAAAAAAGGTTTATTGGTTTATTTAAAAAGTTTCACAAAGATAACAAGTGACGGCACTCAATGTTGAGCTGCGGGGGGGCGCCGAAAAACAAGGTGGCGCAATATCCGAAGTGCGCTGTCGAGAATTTGCACAGCATGCACAGTCCATAAACATACAAGTTAAAGCGAAAGAGAGAAAATAAATAATAAAATTGTTATTTAAATAAAAAGAAGACAAAACTGAAGCGTTAATTGAGCGATAAAAGTGCCATCGCAGGTGTAATACATAAACACAGATAAATAAAATATTTACTAACCATGCCGCACTCTGTGCCACATTGATTGTATGTCTGTCTGTCCGTCTGTCTGTCTTGCTTGTTAGCACAACATGCTGTGTGGCAACATGAGTGGGAGATATCTCAGGCAATCAGAGGCAGGAATGCACGTTGAGTTAAAAACGATCGCTGCCGACATCGCCACTGTCGCTGCCACCGTCGCTGCTGCTGTGCAAATATATTTGTTGTTGTTGTTATTGTTATAGCTACTGTTGTTGTTGCTATTGTTTTATCTTTCATTATCGCGTGCGCGAATTTGCTCTAATATTATTTTTATGAGGACTTTTTTTTTTTTTTGTGTTTCTAACATTTTCCTTGTATTTTATGACATTTGCAATTTTGTCGCTTATCATTGGCATTGTTGTCGTTGCTCATTGTTGCTGTTTTCTTTTTAAACAATTTATTTTTGTTTGCACATTTTGCGCTTTTAATGCTAAAAATATGCGAAGCGATTCAAATTCATTTGCATTAACAACAAAAATAAACTAAAGTGAGCAAATGACCGGCAAAACACAAACAAGAAAAAACACACTCACACACATGCACACGTGAAAAGATTATCGCATAAAACAAAACGTTTTGTGTTTTTTTTAATCCAATGAAATTAACTTGAATTGTTTGCAAAGCGAATGTGAATGAAATTTACACACACAAACACACACACACACAGTCAATTGAGCCATACGACATTCATCATGACACTGATAACCAAAATAATGCGTATAATTATCAAAGCGACTTTGCTTTTCTGTTGGCATTTGACCACACATATTTTGATGTTGTTGCTGTCTTTTTGTTGCTATTTTTCTATTTTTGACATCGTTGACGATTTTGTACCCATTTGGCAGACAAAACAAAAAAAAAAACACAATTGGCGCTTATCGCGCAATTGAATAAATGCCCGCATGTCGTTTTCAAGCTAAAAATAGTCGTTGAGCAAATGACAGAAACCAATCACATACACATAGATTGAGAGTGTAAAAAAGTATCGATCGGAAGTGATTTCGAAATTGTAATGCGATCGCAAACATGACGCGTTGAGTGACCGTTGGTATTTTCCTCAAAAATCAAAATAAACAAAAGTTATCTATTCGACAGATAAGATACTTTGGGGGCATTTCTTAAGCTGAAGTTAATTCGATTGATAATGGGATTAATTTAGGTTTGTTTTATTTATAAAACTTGGGATTATAAAATTGTATGCAAAGTTGCAACAAAGAGATACAATAAATGATTAAATTGATAGATAATTGTATAGATAGACAAGATAATTTTTATTTTTAAAATGAATTGATAACATTCAGTATTAAATGGGCTTATGTTAGTTATATTACTATAGTGCACATGTGTCAGACCAACCGACATATTTTCACGGTAGTCTCACAATAGTCACAAGTGCGTTGTTTTGTGAGACTTTGTGACCGTCATTGAGTTAGAATAAATCTCAGAGAGCAATTCTCACCCCAAATTTAAAATTATTATGATTACAGCATATAAAAAAATCGGAAAAGTTATAAATGGATAGAAAGGTAGAGAGTTAGTAAGTCAGATAGATGGATGTATAGATTCTTATATACTCAACATTAGAACAAACGATTAAAATATAAATTCGATAGTTTTATTTCGGTTTCAATAAAAAGAACAACTATTATTTCAAGCAATAAAATATAGAACAAAGTAAGACTAATTCGTGATTAATACTATCTTAAGCCGAATTGTAAATAATGCCAAAGCCCATCCGAAGCACTTACACTTGTCTTGCAACAAGTCGTTGTGTGACGATTGTAATTAACAAACAAAAATCTTATCAATTTCATTTACGTGTCATTAGCTTTGAGATACGCGGTCGCAGAACGACAAACAACAATCAAAATAAAACGTTTAAATTAAAACTTAAACCACATGGGGACCATTTGTGTGTCCATGCGTGTGTGTGTGCGTGAGTATGAAATGCTTAACTTCAACACTTCAATGAATGATTCGTTCATTTAAATGTTTTACTCATTTGAAGAAAATCGTTGACTTAATTGAAATTTTCATTTGGCACGGCAGAAACACTTTGCGTTAAACTCGGCTCTGATTTATGGCAAGAATTTAATGTACCGTTAACATGCAAGAGTTATTCTTGCTGTGTGTGTGTGTGCGTATGTGTGGTAGTAAAATTATTGTTATTGTTGTTAGTTTTGTAGTTCGTCAAGTAAGCTTTTGCTGACCCAAAGTTGGGCGTTGAAAACTTTTGTTTGCTTAAATACTCTCAATGGCCAACTTTGCATGCCACACGACTCGACTCGACTCTGCACGACACGACATGACATGGAACGTCATGACTGACAGCGACGACAAGTCATGTCATGATGCGACGAGCGGTTGGGGTGGCGGGATAAGTAGTTTGCTTTCGAA
Organism: Phortica okadai; assembly: GCA_034638295.1. Taxonomy (NCBI): domain Eukaryota; kingdom Metazoa; phylum Arthropoda; class Insecta; order Diptera; family Drosophilidae; genus Phortica; species Phortica okadai. The sequence goes on from CM067850.1 coordinate 6,978,261, forward strand.
GCACCAAGAAGAACAACAGAGCAAATCTGAATTTTGCTTAACGAATTATTTCTTTTTTGGGCATTTCCGTTTACTGATTTCCGGTAATTATTGTAATTTCTCTGACCGAATGAAATTTTAGCATTTCCTTTTCGTCCTCTTTTACTGCTTCTGCTACTTCATTCTGTTTTTATTGTTGCTTTTGCCTATTTGCTCATTGCTACTTGTTAATTACTTTTGCTTTTACTCATTTATGCTTCTCGCTTTAATTGAAAATTATGCATGAAAAATAATAATTAATATTTTTGGCAAAAAATAAAAACAAGTAAGAAAATTAATAATAAAACGGTACATTTACATTTTGATGTATAAAACGCGTAATCAAAAAATCATTAAGAACTTCGAGTGAAACTCACTTGCCATCAAGTGTCGTGTATCTGTAACTGTTGAGATACATGTATCTCGGCAACTACAACAGTAATAACAATACAAAATTGTGAGTGCCTATCACGTTTATAAGAGTTTTTGATTTGATATTTTTTCTTTTTAATTTCTTTGTTGTTGTTGCTTTGTCTCTTATCTTAATTGAAATTGATTCACTTGAGTATTTGACACTTGAAAATCGAAACGGCAAAAGACAAAAGCCAAAGTCAAGTCAAGTGACGAACAGAGTGAATAATGGACTGACTAAATGTGTGTTAGTGTTAGTGTGTGTGTGTGTGTGTAAGTGTGTGCAAGACAGTGACGGACGACGTGTAAGAAACGAAGTATCTCAATTACACAAGAAACAAAGCACACAAAAGATGAAAATAATCAGTATAAAACCAACAACAATGTAGCGAAATAATAAAGAAGCATGTAGAAACTTTTCATTGAAGGTAAAAATTATTATCTATGAAGAAAATGAAAATGTGATTTTAACTACAATAATTACAACAGCTTCAAACAAACAAAATTTGAGATACAATTCATTGCGATAAGCGTAAAAGATATATGTATTTCTATTTTTGTGCGTTGCCATGTGTATATGTGTGGGTGTGTAATTATGATACATGATGTAAGCATTTCAATGTGTTTGAAGTTAACAAAGTCAACTACGTTGCGAAAATACAAAATTATTTCTTGGAAAATGTTATAAGATCGAAAATTGCAAAAACTCGAAATGAAATGTTAAAATAAATATGAAACTTGTAATAAATTGTCGTAAAAGTGGAGCAAAAAACCAAAGGGCAGGTGGAGTAGTGCGGGTGTGGGGTGGAGAGTTGTGCGTTATGTGAGCGGAAATTCGCGCAAATCAACTTAATTGCGAACGCGTCTTGGCAAACGGCAAATTAGACTTTTGACCAAATAAATCATAAAAGCCAAAAACGTAAACGTAAAAAAAAAAAATACACGAATATAAGAAGAAGAAAGGGCAGAAAATAAATAGGTTCAAAAAAGAGCAAATAAGTAAGAGAAGAAGGTAAATGAATAAAAAAAAAAAAATAGTAAGAAAAAAAGAAGCTTAAAGATTTGAACACGAAAAAGTGTAATAAAAGTAAATTTGTTGTTGTTGTTGAGACTCTGCGCTTGTTGTTTTTGCTCTTTAATAATATCAAAAGGCAACAACAAATACAATAACAACAAATGCGATGTCGGCGTGTTATAATAATGCCAACCGCTACTCAACGTCGACGACGCGTCAAAGTTTGATTTGTTTTCTTTTTCTTTTTTTTTTGGTCTTTTATAAATTTTATTTCTTTGCGGTTTGCCAGTGACGACGACAGCGACGCCGACGCAGGCGACGATGATGGCGGTTGCGGTTTTCACAGTGAGCTGTGAGCCAAAAAGAAATTCTTTGCGGTTCAACAAATTAGAAGCGCCAAAAATCAAGCAAAAAAAAAAATGAGAAAAATACGCAATAAGAATGAGAAGAATTATGTTTAATTACAGTTATGACATAATACAAGTGCTCGTTGAATGAGGCGTCTTAAGCACCTGAAATGAGCGCTTCGCACACGGCATAAGCACTCTGGCTCTGTTTCGGCTTTGACTTCTCCTTTGCCGTTTCCGTTCCCTTCGCCTTCGCCTTCACTCAAAGACTCAAAGATTTAAGTACGCATTTTTTGTTGTAATTAATTGTGCAATTAGCTTTGAAAGTAACGACAAATTGAAGACGACTTAGGGTAATATTTGTTGTTGTTGTGTTTGCTTTGGTATGCAGAATTTAGTGAGAAATGTTTTCCTGGGAATTTCTCATTAGAATACAAAACAGAAATGAGCTCAAAGTGTCTTGAGCTTTGAATTCTAAGAAAATCCAAACAATTTCAATTATTCAGCAAAAAAGGGATTTGATGCACAATTTGAATTTTAGACTGGCGCATGTGTCGAAGAGCAATGGGGAACATTGGAGCAAATTATGCAAATATTTTCTCGAGAATTTGAAAATTGCTTCCAAGAATTTCAATACTAAAACGTAAATTGTACTTTGAAGTAATTCGTTTCTTAGAAATTCTTTATTTAAATATGTCAAATAGAGAGCACATAATTTGCATATTAGATTGTCGCATGTGCGGTGTAATTCTTCATAACATAGGAGCATGAAAATGCACAAATGGCTTTAAATTAAAATTTTGCTTGAAATTTTAATTGCCATTTTCACTGAATGTTAAATATTTAATAAGAAATGTGTTCATCAAGTAATAAACCTCAAGTTTGCTGACAGTTTGCAACATATTGCTTCATAATTGAAGAGAATTTTGTAATAGTATAATTTTTCATGAAACTTTTGACAATTTTGCTACTAAACAAGCTGTCTAAAGAAGATGTAATTAAATTTTTTTTTTGTTACTTGCATAAAACTTTGTTAACTTTTATGATTGACAGATTTTTCGCAACATTTGAGTTACACATGAGTAATGATGCTGCAACGCATGCAACATGAACTCTCGGCTGATTCTGCTTCGTCTTCATCTGCTTCTAATGTGTGAAAATAATAACCAACAGCAAAATGCATAAAGTCAAATCAAACTTTGTTGAACGAACAATATAAGTGACAAGCATAGTTTTGACACTAAAAAAGTTATTAGAGAAGCCTTCAACTTTGCCATCATTGCCAAAGGAAGCGCTTCATAAATGGTGACAGAAATTCATTAATACGACAGATACTTTGCGCATATTGCATAGCTAACAAAATGTTTGGCATGTCAGTTGTATGCAAATTGTTAAGCGAAATAAAACAAGAGTCGCAAAGTACAAGCAAAGCAAAATAAAAAAAAATAAAAAAAACAAAAAAGTATCTCGAACCGAAAGCAATTTGTAGCCACTAAGCGATTTTGCTGCTGTTTTCATTACGTTTTCATTTCATTTTTTATCGTCGCTTGTTTGCTAATGTTGTTGTTGTTGTTGTTGTTAAACTTGTTTCGCGTTGATTGTTGATTTAATCAAATGTTCTCATGTCTTCAGCGCTTCCTTCCTGTTGCTTTTGCTGTCTCCGACTCCGACTCAATCTCTGTCTCTGACTTTGACTTTGCCGACGCTGCCGTCGCTCTCAAGTTAATGACACTGCACTAAACACACACACACACACACACACACACATACTAATACAGACATAGTCTTAACAACGAAAAATGAATGAATTTATAAACCATTACATTGTCTTGACTCTGGCGACGTTGGCGGGCTGAGCGGTTGCCAGAGTAGACCAAATATATTAACTACAAGCAAAAGAGAGTAGCAAAGAGTCGTCTGTCGACTGTCGAGTCTTGAAGTAACGTCGTCAACATTTCGTATTTCATTTACATACAATTCGTATTCGCATTCGCATTCATGTGAAAATGACTTTTGTATATTCACTTACATATATATTTTCGCTTTTCATTTCACATTCCATGGCGTTCTTTGTGATTGTTACAAATAAGTAACAAAGTAACAAAAAAAAAAAAAACAAAACAAAGAAAGAGCAAAAGAACGCAAAAACAAAATAACAGCAACAACAACAAAAAATGACAGCAAAAAAATTTGTTTGACTAAAAATAGCAGAAAAGCAAAAGAAAAATTTGTAACAAGAACAAAGTTGAGAACATGAGAACATGTACAATCATCATTATTAACAGCTTGATGAATTGTCATATGAGCGTTGCACGACGAGAGGAGAGGAGTGGAGAGGTGAGTTGAGGCAACAAGAGATAATGCGACGTGCAACGCAAAAGGCACAAACGAAATGCTAATAAGAAGTCTGCTCAGGGCACACACACAGACACACATAGAGACGTGCACTATAGTTGAGAGATAGATAGATAGATAGACAGACAGACGAAAAAATTGTTAGACAATAATGTGGAGGCGGCAAGAAGTCATTGGTGGCAAAGAGCGAAGGGTGTTGCATGAATGTTTGAAGAGCACTGAAAAGACACACACACACACACTAAAACAATTTGCGACCAATTGGATTTGTTTTTATTTTGTATGCCGCGCATTATAAATGCTCTCAAAATACAACAACAAGAACGAAAAAAAACAGAACTCTGACGTATTTGAACGCTGCAAAAAATTGGAGCGTAAGTAAATCAATGAACGCTACTGTCACTGTCCGTCCATCCGTCCGCCCGCCCATCTGTCTGTCTGTCTCGCTGTCTGCTTGTTTATCTGTCATTCGGTTGCTCTGTCTGACTTACAATCGCACACATACAATATAGAAATGCTCATATTAAACAGTCATGCAAAGCGTGTTCTTATCAAATAAATTCACTCACACACACACACACACACACACACACATGCACAGCGAGAATGACAAAAGCGTATGCATTTAATGAAGTAAACTAAATTGACTTTATTGTGCAAATAGGCACGCTTTATATGCCTCATTCTCATCCTCAGCTCAGCTCAGCGCCTCTCAACGCTCCGCTCGTCCACGCATGTGTCGCTTTTTTCGCTGCCATGCGTAATATTTTTATAACATTTATTATTACTATTATTATTGCTGATTATATTACAACAAGAGCTTCTCATATTCTAAGTCGTTGAGTTGTTTTTTATTTCACTTTTTGTTTTTCATTTAATATGAAATGAAAATGATTTTCTTTTATTTGTTATTACGCTTCATATTTGCATAGTTTAACGCACACAAACACACACACACACACACATGTACATATAAATTATACTTAATTTAGTTTTGGTTTTGGTTTATTGGTTTATTTTCGCTTTCATTTCTATTTGCGCTTCGTTGAATGACAACTCATTTTAAATCATTTACACTTTTCATAAAACTATTTATTATTATTATTATTATTATTATTTTTTAACTCATGTCACACGCTATTTGACGATTATTTTCAATTTAATGCTTTTAATTTTGCAATGGCAACAAATCATAATCAATTCAACAAAAATATTTTTCATTTAGGAAAATACGAAATATAAGATAAAAGTCAAAGCAAAAACAAAACTCACACAACACGTTTTGTACGCAAATAAAACCGAAATTTCATAAATTATTTACGCTCTGTTGTCAGCTTTCATTCAAATGCGCTTTAATTATTTATGAGATCTTTTTATGTTCGACCTTTCTTTGTACTCTTCACGCTCTCTGCCTTCACTTCAAGTCAAGTCGATAATATTTGTCTGTTCATCTGCTTGGCTGCCCTTTATATAAGATGTACTTGCACGGAATGTAATGATCTGAAATTTGGCAAAGACACACCTCTTGACTGTAGTCAACTTGATGGAGAACATGATCATGATTGGACCACCGGTACTTTTAGGTTATCTTTTAAGATGAAGCAAAGAAAGAGAGGCCTTATAAAGATTTTTTTTTTTTTGTTTTTAAAGAATTGACTTTCGTACTCAAATGTCAAGACTGACCTCATGATGGCTCTATACAGGATCCAAAAAGAGCTTCGATAAAGTTTAAGTTCTTCTATAAAAATTATTACGTTTCCTAAGCAGTTGTCATGAAGTTTAAGATTTATGTTTGGCGGAATGAATATTTTCATAAAAATGGACACAGTTAGTCAAAGTGATAATATTCTGCTTTTGTCTTTTGCTATTGGTTTTACTCATGTCTCTTTAAGAGCAAAACGCCTTAGACTTCGGTCAGTGCCTGAATGAGTAAGTAAGCGAACATTTATTTATAATTACAAGTATCTTTGCCACTTGAGTGTAACCGAACGCATTTGAATTGCGACCGCAGCGGCGCTTTAGTGCTTGATAATGAAACCGCAAAGCGACGATTCTCGCCGAATGTAAAATTGATGCGCTCATAAAAATTTATAGCGAAAAATGATCACACTTTTTTTTCATTATTATTTTTATTTTATGACTTAATGCTTAATTTTTATTTATTTATATATTTGACATCTTCGGGTGAAAAGTCAACATCAAATTAGAGGCGTGTCCGGCCAAACGTGTTTCCCTTTTGCATATTTTTGTGTCGTGCTTGAGGGCAAAATGACTCCATAAAAAAGGTGTGCAAGCAAACGTGAAGTTTACTTGTGGAGGTTTCATTCAAGGATGATTGAAGATGAATTTTAAATTTTTTATGTTGCTTTTATATCAGAACTATCAAAAAAATGTCGCTTGATTCCATATTAAGGTAATTCCTCATTAAAATTTATATTTTCGCATATAGGAAAATATTTGAGTTTATTTTTGAGCATGCACTTTAGCTTGGATCAACACTTTGCTAGAACTATTGAAACCTCTCGGTCAAAAAGTGTCTGAATTATGTGTTTATGTTTCGATAACTTATCTATTGGCGCCACACAAGTTGTGATCATAATAAGTTTCTAAGCTTCGAGACAATTTTCGTGATCTCTTGGCGCCTTCAATTAAAAAGCTGTATGAAAAGTTGTTGCTACGCTATGAAGAAATTTCTTAATTGATTAATTTTTGTTTTTAGAGTCTTTTTTTCCAACAGTTCTCTCAACTTTCTTGTGCAAAATTTGTTTCAGAATATTTTCAAAACATTTCTATGCAATTAATTGTCATTAATCACATTTTTACCAACGAAAAAAATTTTAAATTAATACTTAAGTTATTTGTTGCTGTGTGCGTTATGCAATGAGATACTTTTTGTTCGATTTCGCAGCAAACTTTTGCTTGAAATTCAAATTTATGCAAGTCGTCGATGGCACACTTTTGTGCGAAATAAACCAACTGCCGAATTCCCTAAACGAAAATACGCTAAGAGCGCGAGGGGGGGCTGAGGTAGGGAATTCTTAGTTGGCTGCCTTTGCTTGGAAGTGTGTAAAAGCGCAGCTCAGCTCAGCTGTTGGCACTTTCGAATTGAGTTGTCAGTTTTGTATCTTTTTTTTGTTTTGTGTAACTTTTTTCTATGCTGCCTTTTTCCTTGTTGTTGTTGTTGTCAGTGCCACCTTTGCTTGCTAATATCAATGCATGCATGCATCTACATGTGCATGTCTGTGTGTGTGCAGCTGTTTATTTCTGAGCAGTTTACTTTGGAAGTGCTTCCGGTTCGAGCTTCAATAAAACGCTGCGCATTGACTCTCATGCATTTTTCTACTTCTGCTGCACATGTCGAAGTATTTTTTATTTTGTTGTTGTTGGCCGTGTTGTTGTTTTGTATAGCGCACCGAAGCACAAAAGAAGATTGCAACATGCGAAAGTTTTTTCAGTCTTTGCTGAGTTGACGTCTTTTGCCGCTTCTTTATTCAAAGTAATGGAAAAGTTTTTTGAACTTTTTTTAATTTTTTTGCAACACTTTTATACGCTTCTTGTTCTTCTTGTTCTTCATTTTCTAGTTGCCACAATTCCCTTTGCTGTTGCTACTTCTGCTTGGCATATGCGGAAGTTGCATTGCCGCCATTTGCCAGTTTGGTTTTACAAGTTTTCTTATTCGATTTGTTTACTTTTTTGTTGTTGCTGTTGTTGCTTTTTCCACTTGCTTGCTTACACAGTTGCATTGCATTGGCCTGATAAGAAAATTGCTTTCACGCGGCTTATTTTCTTCTGTTTATTTCCCTCTTCCTTGGCAGAGCTTCATTCACGGAGGTTTTCTACACCCTCAGACGGACATTTTTATATACTTTACACTTTAAATCTCAGTTGGTTTACCAAAATGTTGTAAATAAAGAAATTAGTTCAAAAAAATACTTCGAAAAATATTTAAAAGATAATTAAAGCTAGACTGACTTATGTGCTGTGTGTTGTTGTGTTACATAAGTCATTTTTTTGCAAGGCATTGATATATGTGTCAGCATTTTTGACTTGAATTTTTATATTCTTTCTGCTGTCATGCTTAAAACATCAACATAATTAAGAGCAACATTAAAAAATATCATTTTAATGCATCAATTTGCATTTGAGCAGAGATTTAAAAACATTATAAAAAACGCATAAAAAATTGTTCTTATATCTTTTTTTTTTACAACTTTTATCTTCATTTAAAATTTTGTACAAGTGTTTCTATCAAATTCACTTTGCTTGGCCGTCGAAAATAATGTTGTGCCAATAATTATGACCAACAGCAAAATATTGCTCTCTCTTTCGCTCAGTCAATTGCACTTGCTCACATTGGCCAAACTTTTTGTGTAAAATACTTATAAGCAAAACAACAAAAAAACATAAAAGAAAATAAAAGAAAATAAGAAGAAACAAGAATTGTAACATTTGCTAAAACTTTAATTTGTTTACGCCCCCGCGCCGTGACCCCCCCAAACGCCCCATAGTCGCCCTCGGCGCCGCCATCTTGGTGGTTGTCGCCGCTACGCAATTGCGCTACGGTTCGCGGACGGCGCTGTGACAGTCAATTGTGTCATACCGGCGACTGTCGCCTCGTGCTTCCTGTCGCTGTCAGTTTCTATGTAAATTAACATTGCAAACTTTTGTCCAAAAAATATATAGTTGTTGTTGTTGTTTCTGTTTTTGCTTTTATTTCATTTCGTTTTTGGCATTTCTATTTTACAATTGAATTGTTATCGCTGTTGTTGTTGTTGTTGTTGTCACTGTTGTTGATGTTATTCGTGTTGTTGCGCTTATTATTGTTGTTTGGCTGGCGTCGTTGTTGTTGTAGTTTGGTAAAACTTTGTTTTTTTTTTGCTGTCAAAATGAACTGTGTAAATGTGACTGCCAAAAGCGACACATGTCCTGTACAACAACAACAACAACGACAACGACAGCAACGACAACTGTAATGGCAAAACACAAACAACAGCAACAACAACGACAACTTTAACGAGCAGAATAAGAGCGCAGGAAGCGAGCTTGGCACAAGGACACTCGCATTGCCTCTGAAATGCAAATGATGAACTAATTATTCGTTCAAATTGTCATAAATTCAACTCAACAACAACCAACAAATGTTTCACTTTCCATTTGTGTGTGTGTGTGTGTGTGTGTGTGCTTGTGTGTGTTTGAGTTGTGTTGGTAATTTGAAATTTGTCAAAAGTTTTGTTGTTGCGTGTTAAAAGTAGCATAACTTTAATGCTACTCAACAATAAAGTTAAATATTTTCGGCATTCCAATTGTAAGTTTGTTTGTTGTTTGTCTTTTGAAATGAAAAAAAAACAAAAAAGTATCTGACAATCAATTGTCGTCAATGGCTGACAATGTAAACAATTGTTGAGCGCTTCGCTTCGTTTTATTGATGTCTTTCATTTATTACACTTTCTACTTTTGTTTCTATTTGTTGTACTCTGTTTTTGTTTTTTGCAAAGCACAAAGATTTACAGCGTTAATTCAAGAAATGGCAAAAGCGCAAGTAGAAAACAAGGTACATGATATAAGATACAAAAATAGTTGAAACGTTCTGCCAATATTTGCATTTGCAGCTCAGCTTAGCTCAATATTTTTGCACACCAATTTCGTTCTCATTGCACTTGTCGACTCCTTCTCTCCGTCTCTCACCCCCTCTCTTTTGCTCTGCCAACTCATTTCAATGAGCGAACAGACATGCTTCTATAACATTGGCAAACCTTTCGTAAAAAAAAAGTAGAAACACAAAATCAAGAATGAAATCGAAACTAAAAGCAATCAATATACAGGAAACTCAATTCTGCGCAACTTTTAACTCTTCTGCTTCTGCTCGTTGTTAGTATTTGTATCTCAACTAACTGCACGAAGTGAAAAGACAAAAAAAAAAACCCAAAACGGAGATAAATATAAATAACTGAAAGAAATTGATTGCAAAATTTTGCAAAAATCTTTCATTTTTCATTTGTTTGTTTCGATTTTTGTCGCGTAGATTTTTCATTCGAATTCATTTAATTTTTAAGCACATTTTGGCCAGTATTTTTTTTATTTTTATTGTTGTTTTTAGCAAAGAAAAAAAACAATGCATAAAATAGTTTTGATTTTTAATTAAAAAAATATTTCCCAAAAAAATATATTGTTTTATTTTTAACTTTTGCAGTCAACAATAGCAGCAACAACAACAACAAGCACAACAATTGATATTAAACAGCGCCAAGAACAGAACAAAAGCAGGTAAGCTTTGCACAATTTTAAATAGTTTATGCATTTTTTTGTATAACAAAATGCAAAACAAGTGAAAAATAAAAATAAAAGAAAAACAAAGAATAAAATCTCTTTGCAAATTTAGTTTACGGCATTTAATTTGCAAAAATAACCACGCATTTTTGCAATTTTATTTTCGTTGGCGTAGCGGTTTTTTTTTGTTTATTTTTTTTTCAAGTGTTTTATTTTATTTATAAAATGGCAAAAATGGCAAACCATTTTTTATGCAATTTCGTATTTCTAAATGAATAAAAAGCGTATTTGCTTTTGGCAAAGTTTTAATGATATTTTTTAAGTGAAAGAATAGCATGAAAAAATGAAAACATTTTTTTATTGAAAACAATATTTTTCTAAGCTTTACGCTGCTGGCCATGTAAATATGAGTTTCGCAAAAACAACAAAAAATTACATTAAAACAAACAAAAACAAAATCGTTTTTAATAAAATAGAAAATACAATAATTTAAATAAAATATTTATTGGTTTACTGTAAAAATAAAAACAAAGCGAAATATTCAACATAATAACTGAAAAGACGATCTCTTTATACAAGTTGGTTTGTGCACGCACTGAGCAATGTAATTCACGGTTTGAGTCTCTACTGAGCCTTGCTGAGAATTGAATTCTTCTTCTTCGTCATTTACGTTTTCTGCACGTTGCGGCCAAAGCCAAGCTTATCAGTATTACATGTGCCTATGTTTCATAGTAATAACGCTTACATAACTCAATTGATCATTTACGTTACTTTACATTTGGTTGCTGTATGTGTCGTATGTTAATATGCAACATAGGAGCAACGAAGGCATACAAAACGCTAAATTGGCATTACGTCAATAAAAACAACCATTAAGTTTTGTTTTTGTAATTTGAATACATTTTGTTCATTAAGTCAATAAAATGTTAAAAAAAAAGCAATTCGTTGATTTATTTTAATCGATAAAAATTGTTTTAAAATTATGAAAACATTTTTCATTAAAGTTAAATTTCAAAGTTGTCGCATTGAAGGCCATGCAATATATTCAATTATGCGCAATGTAGCGTGCATGAAAGCCTTCGTGGCTTACACAAGATGCCATAAATTGTTTGCTTTGCAATTTTGCGCTGAGTCAACGATATTTCGTGCTAATTTCGCAGATGCGCGCCCCGAAAAGTAAGGAGAGAGAGTGGGAGCAAGAGAGAGAGGAAGAAAAATGAATTCGTTGCAAGGCCACTTAAAGTGTCTGCCGCCGTTGGCTCTATGTGTCTGTGTGTGTGTCTGTGTGTGTGTGTGTGCGGGTCGAAGGGAAATGATTTACACAGAAAGTTATTTCGCGCATGCATTTTATGTTATCTCAAAGTATTTTGTTTCTGTGTTTTCGAAGAAGAAGCAGAGGCAAACGGCCGCAGTTGCTTAAATATTTGGCGAAGGTGGCAAAACGTTTGGCGCCAAAGCTTTATACAAATCATTCAATTGCCATAAACGTTCAACTAATTGAAATTCCTCTTGCTTTCAACTACTTGTGTGTCTTTAATGACTAAGCATGAAAACAGAACCGAACAGAAAACACTCATAAATAAAACTAATTAAGCATAAAACAAGCGCACATTGCCAAATTTCTCATAGAGTGAATTTCAATGTCAAGTTTATGCTTCGAATATGCTCAAATATATATTTGTATCTGTTTTGCAACGCAGCTCAACGTATTTGCCAACATCAAGTGTTGCAACGACCTGTGTGTCCTGATGTGTTGTGTTGATGTGTCGTGAAATATAATGAGTTTTGTTTAATTAATTTGCTTCAAATTTAGCGCAACAAGTGGCACAAGGTCAAAGTGCAGAAACGACACCTTGTGTCATAAAAGCCAAAGAAATGTCATTTAATAAGCGCAAAATTTATTGCACCGTCTTGAGCGATACAAGAAATGTGAAGTACGAAAAGGCGCCGCGTAGAATCTGTCAAAATAGAATGCAATTAATTAAAATGAAATATTTGTTTGTTTCTGATTTGTGATTTGTTCATTGAGGCGAACTCACCTTGAGCATAGTTTCCAACGTTATGCGAAAGTACTTCAGACCGGTCAAATAGAATGGCTTTGAGTTCATTTCAATTGCGCGCACAATCAACTTCATTAATTTCACATTCTCAACTGTGTTGCTCGATTGATAGACGATTGCCTCCCAGTTCGACTCATAGTACATTTGGCTGAGCTTGTCGGTCTGTTGATGAAACCAAATGAAATGAACTTGTCTATTTGTCTCTCTGTTTGTTTGATTTGTTGCTTTGCTTTGGTTTGGTTTACCGTTACTTGCAGTTTTGAACCTAACTGTCCAAAAGCCAGAAGCTCAAGTGTTTTTGCAATGAACCACAAAATGTATATGTAGTTGGCAAGGGGATTCTGTTGAGGAGTAGATAGAAGAAGGAGAAAATAAATATAAATAAACTTTGATGAAGGAAGGACGTACTAACATTCACAGCAGATTTGAATGTAATAAAATAATATTATATGCGCCTATGTTGCGATTGGTCACACAACACTTACGACAGTTGAGCACCTAATTTAAAGCAAATTTAAGTATTAGATTATCATATGTGCTGTGTAACTCTTAGTAACATAAGATAATATGATACTTATTTTCTACAAAAATAAAATTGTGATTAGACGTATTTAAAATGACAAAAAATAATTAATTACACTTGTGTTGCTAAATACCACACGACGCTTTCATCCGTTTAGCTATTAATTCAAAGTCTTAATTTAAATGCTAGACAGTCGTATGTGTAGTGCATTACACTATGTAACATAAGAGCATATAATGTTTTTTTTATGTTTTCAACTTTGGACATGCAATTAGGATAGAAACTGACTTCACAAATGACACATACAAATCATGTATGCATTTTAGGTCATCCTTCAGTGAGTTTCATAACGTGCATTTGACTAATTAATGATTGATACTTGAAATTGGCACTGAACACAAACAGAGAAGCTATGATGCAATCTGCAACTCACCGTATATACTTTGAAGCTGAGTGCACACAACAGTCCTGTGCTGAAGGACAACATGACAAAAATGCGATATGAGAATTCGGCCTCTAATTGCGCGCCGAACTCATTCAACGTCACATTGCGTCTAATGAGGCGCACAAGCATGCGTCTGTAGTTGGCCGCCACTTGCATGGCGTCGCTTGTTTGCCTAATGACTTCAAACTCGCGCAACATGTCCTGCCGCAGCAGCAAATAACGCTCATTCAGATGCATCATCAGCTCACTGAGTATGTTCGCTTCGCCAAAGATCATCGTGTCGACCAGGATGCCGACCCACACATTGCTCGCCACCAGAGGCACATAAATGTACAGCGGCGTTATGTCGAATGGATATGTCATGAGGTAAAGGAAATCTTTGCGTCGATAAATCAAACATTTGATTGGCACCCACAAATAACCCATCAGCGCAACAATATACACCAGCGATGTTATTTGCGTTGGCCACAACTGTCGCCCGATGCGCCGATGGAGCGTTGCGTCCTCCATGCTGGATACATAAATCGTTGCGTAAAAACGCTGCAGCAGACGCTTGAAGTTTGTCTTAGTGGCGCCGAGTTGAAAGGCACGCAAATTAATCTCAATGAGCACGAGATACGTCGGCATGCCCGCCAGTATAGCATCAATGTTCGACGATTGGTCGCGTAAGTAACGCAGCTCAGCATCATTGTGCTGCAAGAAGATACACAAGCCCAAGGCAAAGAGAAAGCGTTCCAACTGCCTTGCAAAGTAGCCCGCATTGTCCTCCAAGGGCCAACAGATGTGATTGAGTCGCCGATACAAGGCAATCGGCCAAGTGAGCGGCACAGCGTCGCCATTGTTGAGACGCGGCAAATAACGCATGTTTGCCAACCAATATGCGAGACTAAACTAACGGCACAATTCGTCAAGGCAAACATTTTTATAGATCAACATTTGTTTTGTTAGTTTTGTTAACTAAGAAAGTTTCATATTAATTTGCCTACGACCGCAAACATTTTGATTACTTTGGCAACTCAACAAATTACGCAATCAAAGCCATTTGTGACGCACATGTGCCAACCAACAAACAATTATGTTATTAGGCCGTAACTTAAATAATCAAATTGTTAAAAGTCAATTAAATTTGTTATGTAAACATTTGTTAAACTTTTCAAACTGTCAGCCCACCCCTTCCCCCAATAAACTTCCCAAAAGTTTTCAATTGCGCGCAAGAACATTAAATGTTATAAGAGCACATGTCAATAAGTCTTGACAGAATTATATTTATTATTGAAAGAAATTTCTCACTAACGCCAAGTAGAGGGCGCTTTTGTGCACAATGAAAAAAATGAAGGTCGTTTCAATAGTTTTTTGTTCGAAGAATTTCTCCGACGTCAATTTACGCTCCATGAAACATGAATCCATAATTACACACCAGAGACAAAGGAATTGTCAAGAGAGTGGCTTTCAAGAGAAGTAAGAAGAAGACTCAGCAAAGTAGGTCGGCAAGTTGATGGTCATGTTGTTGTTGATGCTTGATTTCTTGGAATGCAAAGAAGCATAAATCACAAATGGCGAATAATTTTCATCAATAGTGGATTGCTTGAACATGAGAAATCAAGCAAACACAATGACTTTTCCAAGAAGTAAATGGACTTTATATTAAGATATAAAACACGCAGCTACATTGGCAAAGGTACATGATTTTCTTTTTCAAGATTTACGCAGAGATGGAATAATAACGAAAAATCTTGGAAGTGCATTGGTGGAGACAAGAAGGTACTTCTCTCTTATTAATTCAACTCGGTGGAGTCTATGTGGAAAATGAAATTAAAAACCAACAAATATAATATTTGCTCACGTCATTTTTTTTTTCATAATAAATATGTTATTTCAACAAGCCAAAAACGAACTGAAGAGGGCGCTATTCATGCTGTTCAACATCTAAAAGGCAGCCAACAGTCAAAGCCTTCACACTTTAATGCCAACAGTGGCAACATTCATGCTGAGCGCTAAAATGGCACAGCATTGAATACGCTAAGCCCGAAATAAAGAGGAATGCAGAAAAGCAAATAAAAACGCGAAAAACAAATAGAAGAGCAAATGTGTGCGCAGATGAATGCACGAATTCATGGTGGAAGACTAAATCACTTTTTGCGTTTGAAATTGCGTGAAATTTTGAAGATCAAAAAGGCGATAAAAACACTTTTGCATTTGTGATGGCAGCAGCAACAGCAACAACAACAACGACGACAAGTGTTGCAACAGGTGACACATGTACAACAAGCACAGTGCAACAAGTGGCACGAGGCTGTCTTTAAATAGCAACGTTTATTTTGGAAAATTGTTATATTTTTAAATTCATAATTTTTTTTTAGATAAAATGCGTTGTGAATCATGCTCAAAATAGCGTATTTGCTCACTCGAATGCAATGCGTTAACAAACAACATAAATGAATGCAAAGATGAGCACGTCAACATTTGTGTAGAAAGAAAAAACAATATCGCGTATACGCAACGTGTGACCGACGTTTTGTGTGTGCGTTTTTCGTGATAGTTGTGTGTTTTTTTTCATATACTTACTTATTATTATTATTATTTATGAAAAACAACACGCGCTTAATTCTTGATATGCAACAAGCGACAAAGCTTTGCTTTTATTTCTACACTTTTGCTTCGTGTTTATTTTGTTTTACTTTGAGTTTTTGCAATTTTACATAATAATTTTGTTTTGTTTATTATTATCTTTGTTTTTTTTTTTGATATTTTGTTTTTGTGTATTTGTTTAACACCTGCAATTTTGCTTTGTGCGTGCTTTTTTCATTGTGCTTTTGTTGTTTTTGTTTCATTACTTATTTTATGCAAATAACTCGTTTGCCTGTTATATAAGCCAATGTAATGCTGCCTGTGCGCAAGCTTTATTTGCATAATAAAGACATGTAATACACGCACACTCGCACACACTTATACGAAGAGTCTTTTGCTTTTGTTATTGTAATTGGTCAGCGTTAAATTGAAATCAAAGCCAAACGAAGCAAATAAATCCAAGCAGGTTGGAAGGACATTCGCACATGCACTCCCACTTATACATATACACACATATAGTATGGAGAATCTTCACGCATACAATGGCAGTTGTTAGCTACTTTATATTTATGTATGTTTGAATAAAATATATTTTTCTGTTGCTCCTTTCGACGTGCAACAACACATGTGCAACAACAATTGCAAGCTGACGTTTGCAATAAACATGAAAGCGAACAAAATGCCAGCAACAACAACTACAACGACTATTGCATTCTTGTTACATTTCACTATTTATTTATTATTATTTTTTATATCGAATTTTTACAACTCCCAAAAGTGACATAAAGCAAAATGTTACAACAGCGAAAAATTGACAAGTGCATTGAGCAGCATGGCTCGCCGATAACACTAAACAAATAACAACAACAACGAACAACATTTTATTAAATTGAATTTGGTCAACAAATCCCTCACTGAATTATTTCGGTTATTGTTACATAAACTTTTGCCTTGCAACATGTTTTGCTTTCTCATTGCGCTTGGCACACGCGACGTATGTGCAACTTTAATATTTTCATTTGATATTTTAGTTGTAGTTGTTGTTGTTTTTGGGTTTCTCTTTGCGGTTTTGTTGCACTTTTGGGATCAATGCTAATAAAATGTTTGCCATTCTTGTTTCTGCACTTAGATAAGCGAAATGAGGGTGAGAGGTATAGGGATAGGGAAATGAAAATACGAGTCCCTTGTTGGTAGCCGACAAAGCAACGTGTTCGTTGCACTGTTTCGAGAGCATTTGCTGTGCTATCATATAAAAATGGCATTTGGGGAATGCTCAAAGATTTATTGAAGCAACTTAATTTGCATTTTTATAAACAACAACAAACAAACAGCAAAATTGACGAAGCACTAAAGTTGAGTTCATTAGCCTTTGCCGGAGATGAGGCAAGACTAAATGAAGCGATGAAGACACTATTTTGCTGGGAAGATGGTTCAACTTTTAGGAAATCAAGTAGCATGAGTAACTCTTGTATAAATTTTATACATGATTGAAAAAATTACATTTTGTAAAGATGATTTAAGCGTTGAATGGTGTTAACTACTTGATGACTTACAGTATTGTATATTCCAGAATCTATTAAAAGTCTCAAAATCTTCGTTATGAAGGTGCATTTAATCGAATTCTTAAATGAAATTCCACTAAAATGAATTCGAACTAAAATTCAAAGAATACTTCATTTTACATTATTGCATTGCTTGTGGAATTTCTGTCACACAATAAACTTCTCTCAAATCAAATGTGTTCCAAGTCTTGTTGCTTATTTGACATGATATCTTTTCACAGAACACATCATTGCTGCAGTTTTATTCACTCATGCTACATTACCTTTGGTCAACAACACTCATACAAGCACAGAGAGAGAGACAGAGGGAGATAGAACTATCAACGGTGCCATCGTTCATGCAACTTGACACGCATAAACGATAAACGTTCAATAGATGCTTTTAGTGTAAATGCCATTGAAACCTTACAAAATCGTTCGCTCAAACAAAGCACTCTGCATACAACAACAACAGTTTTAAAAGCATCATTATTACATTTCGATTGCTTTTAAGTCGATTAAAGTACACAAATTGCAAATGACAAATTAGTGCACTCCACTCTGCCCTCCTCACCTCACCTCTGCTCTCTCCTATAAGCATGACCACAGAGTGCTTTGAAGTGTTATGCACTCGAAGCGAATAAGTAATCGTTTCTTTCTGTTTTTAAAAATTTTTCATTTGCGTTGAGAACTGCAATTGAAATTGCAATAAAAAAATGAAAAAAAAAAAAAAACTGAAAATGTCTTTCATAGCACGAATTAAAAGCAATACAAATGATTGATTCTTCTTCACTTAAGAAATGGAAAATGTGTGTTGGCTTTCGATTAACTAAAAATGTTTGCATCTTCTTTGTTTTTTAATCAACTCAATATTGCATTTCATGCTCTGTCGCTCTCACCATCGCCATCTCTGTCACTCAGTCGTTGTTTATGAACAAATGCATTGAAGTCTGCCTTATGTCACAATACAAATGCTACACAATCTGTTCTCTGTGCTCTGTTTTAGTCTTTGTTTCTGTCTTTGTTTCAGTTTTGTTTGCATTTAATCCATTTGCAGTGCTATGCTGTGTTATGAGTATCGTTGTGCGCCCTAAAGTATGCACTTGGCAATTCGAAACGCTCTTCTAGCTAACACTTGAATTATTTAACTCAACCAATGCGTAAATAATACAAAATAAAAATAAAAAACAACAACACATGACAGACACCCAAAACGCCCCTTTTACAGTGAGCAGTTGGGTGAGGGGCACAGAGTCTTGCAACACTTGCAACCAACATGTCCTTGCCTTTTCTGATTCGGATTCTGTTTTCCGTTTGCAGTTTACTATTTTTGCATTTTATGCAATTTCTGTCTCGACAAATTTAACAGACTTTTCAGTGCTTCAGCGACAGCAGAGGGGCGTGGCGTGGCATGGCGTGGCTTGTGGGCGCGACAGTTCAGCGCCAAGTGTCAGCGACACAGCAGCCAAATGCGTTTCCCTCTATGCGTGTGTGTGAGTGTGTGTGTGTGAGTGCAATGCAATTCAGAACTTACAATTGTTTGCTACGTTGGCAGCTGCTTGGCTGCCATGTCGACAGCTGCAATACTTACTTGTTTCCTCTTCACCTCGCTCTCTCCCTCTCTCTCTCACCACACTTTGCACTTTTGTCTGTTTGTATGGTCGTGCGTTGAAGGCGTTCTTCCATTTGTTTGCCACTCTCGCATTTATTCACTCAACCATTTTTTTGTTGTTATTTTTTTTTAATATTTAAAATGCAAAATATGTTTTTTGTTCTATGGAATTTTTATGCTTTTTTAATTTCATTGCAAATGTGACAGTGACAGGACACTGCGACAATACGCCGCCTTCATGCTGTTGCTATCTCTTTCAGGCGCTGAGTGTTTGTGTGTATTATAAATTGTTATATAAATTGTTTTTGTAATTCAAACATTATGTAAAGAAGACACCAAAAAAGCTTAAAACCAACAAATAAATTACATTAATTACGCTCATGTTACCCATAGCAGCACAAGACATAAGGCATTGCAGCATTTGTGCTAAGCTTATGAGTTTAAGATTAAGTTGCCTTATGTGCGGTGTGGTGTAATTGAACATAGGTATAAATAATATTTTTTTTTTCAAGTTGTTCTTAGTAATTGTTTTTTTTTTATTACTTCATCAAAACCATATTTAGCCATTTTATAGTTTAACGAATTTTATCGCAAACCATAAAAATAAGATTCTCTAAACGTGCTTCAATTGTAATTGAACATAAACGTTTTTTACAGTGTACTTTGCGCTGCCATTCGAAAGGTCCTTAGCACATTATACTTTTGCGGCTTCATTGTATTAACTCTATTAAGGAATTTTCCAATTTCATTTATGCAATTGGCAGCAAAATGGCTTATCGAATTATTTTACCTTTGAAAATGGCAAATAAAACACAACAAAAACGAAAAACAAAATGGCGTGCCACAAAACAAGGCAAAGGCCATAAAGCCATAAGGCAGCAGCAGAGGAGTCTTTGGCAGCGTATGTTTTTTCGCAGCCGAATGACGAAGGCTTTTACAGCTCAGTTCAGCTCAGCTCAGCATTGCCATTTGCGTCATTGAATTATGTGGCAATTTTGTTGCATAGTTTGTGCAAAATGGAGCAGAAGAAGAAGAGCAACAAAAAAAAAGGTAACAAGTCAATCAATCAGTTAATCAATCATTCATCGTCCGTCGGTTTAGTCAACAAGCGGCGGCGACTGCGAATGCCCTCAGTCAATATTATAAAGTGGCATGGCAACCCTAAACAAAAGCCGAGCGGCACAAATTATGTGCGGTTATTGAATTTTCTTGCTGCTGCTACTGCTGCTGACAAACACTCTGCGGTCAACGCATAATTTTTCACTATGAACCTCTTTTTTAACCCTCAAACCACAAAAAAAACAATATTTTCAATAATGAATAAGCGTACGTTACATAGACTAACACCGCACATAGGCCAATACAGCGTACTAACTTAGTGTTTGCATTAGTCTCTCACGAAAACTACAATGCTGTATGTATCATGTGATGCCGTGTAACATAAGCGTATTAAAACTCAAATGGTTTTTTTTTTGTTTCTGCCGTTTTACCAAATTTGAATTTATGTATGTTTTTCTGCGCCTTTTTGCCCTTTAGCAAAATAAAATAAAAACATAGCATAAATAACATTTGCCAAACAGCAACAAATATGTTTGAACTCCTCCCCCTTCGCCTCTTCATCAACCAAAAGGTTAAAGGTGCAAATACCTGCACGGTTAAATGTTGATGTGAGTTAAGCTTGTGCGTTGTTTCGCCGTTGGACAAATGTGAATAAGTTTGACTGCTAAAACATCGTTTTTCTAAACTTTATGGTATTTTATCCTTTGGCAAAGTCCTTATCTAAACTGTTCGCACATAATTCAAGTGAATTCCAACGCTCATCAACACAAACATTTACACACGTACGCATGCATTTACACACACACACATTCATTCACATTGAAATTTTTCAAATGCCGCCGCACATATTTTACCGATACATTACGCGCTGTGTTGCGTTGCTTGACGTCCTTTACGTCCTTTATGTCCTTTGCGCGTAAGTGTTTTTTCTTCTTTTTGTTTTTTTTTTTTTTTGCAATTTTTTACGTGACATGACCGCAACTTTGGAATTTTACAATAATTTTTTTCTGCTCACTCACTCACTCTCCTACTCACTCACACTCTTTTCAGCCTCAACGCCTTTCTGAACCTTAGAACATTTTTTTTTATATTTTTTTTGCCTTTGCAAATGTTATTTTTCTCTATGCTCTTCATTTTGGTTTCGTTTGGCTGTTGATTCTTTTCCTTTTTGTATTTCGTTTCCTTTGCTGCCGCGCCGCAGGCCTCAAGGTATTGTTGTTGCTTTTGGGTGTCGAGCATAATTTATTTGCCTTAAGTGTGGCATGTATAAGTATGTGCATGTGTGTGTTTGAGCGTGTGTGTGTGTGTGAGTTGTGCAATTTGCCGCTTAAATTGTATTAACTTTTACTTGTTTCACATTTCTCACACACCTTTCCCCACCGCCGCCTCTTTGCCCCTCTGCGCGTCACAAACTCTGTCGCTTTGCCATTTCTAATGAAGTTTGTGGCCAAAGGCATTTTGTAACTGATTTCGTATCTTAACACAAATGTTGTTGTTTATTTACCTTTTGTGTTTTTTTTTTTTCTCTGATTTTCTTCTTTTTGCATTTCAATGTTGGTTTTATGCCTTGAAAAATAAACCAAAACCTTAACAGATTCTTCTTTTATATTGTCTTGAATGTTTATTTTACGTTCTGTTTGACGTCATTGAAATCTGTTTTATTTGAGAGAATTTATGGGCGCTTTAATTGGCGCACCCTTTTGCATATTAAAAAGGGTTTCATCACTCACGGCGTGCGCCGTCCGTCGTGCCAAAAATAGCACAAAAAAGGTGTTCGGCACAAGAAAGAAAAAACAATGTCTTGAGGCAATAATCTGCTTAGCATTTTTTTGAACAAATTTCTACTTCTACTTTGAAAAAACATGAAATTTGTGAGTAATGAAAATATTTCAATAATTAAAAAATTCAAAAACTTTCGTTTGTGCACGAAATACAAATAAATATATAAAAAAATTAAATATAAAATCATAGATAAAAAAGATGTACAAATCTATCGTCTTACGTCGTCCATTCGTCAAGCCACTGCCACGGAACGCAGCCACAGCGTCGGAGCAGCTGACGCAGAGCGCCAAAGCAGCGCCGTCGAAGCAGCTGACAGAGGACTCCGACTCGTCCTGGTGGAAGCGCTTGAGTCTCTATGTTGCGCTGCCCGCGGTCGGCCTCTGCATGCTGGCCGTGTTGCGTCAGAGCTGTCAGCGTGAGCCGAACAAGCGGAACTTGGTGAAATATGAGTATTTGTGTCGACGCTTCAAGCGTTTCCCTTGGGGCGATGGCGAAAAGACGCTCTTTCATAATGCGCGCGTCAACGCTTTGCCAGCGGACTTTGAAGAGAAATAAGTAGCATCATCAGCATCAAGAGTATTTTTTTCATTCGCTTTCGCTGATGAACGAAATTTGACAGTTGAAGTTTAATGAAATTTGACACAAAATTCTAATGTCAATTGACACAATGAATGAGTTTTTTTTCTTTTTTTTGTTAATTAAATTTCATGTGAAATTCTAAATGAATTTCATGCGAAATTCTTAATTAATTTCATTGCTTGCCTTCTTTTATGCAGAACGTCCTTGCCGACGGTCAGAGCGAAGTTTCAATTGTTGCGACCGCAAAAACAAATAACAGAAAAACAAAAGCTTAAGCGAAAGTTAAGCCAAGAGTCACGCACCCACACAAGCGTGTTTAGCCATGACCATGTCAACCACGAGAATGATGACGGGGGCGAGGGTTAGGGCGGCGGTTGTGACGGCACTTGTTGACCTCCATCATTAAGCGCATACGGCACTGACTCTGAACGAGAACTGAGCTTGTCGCAGTGCAAACAATGCAGAGATATGCAAATTTACAAACACAGACACACATACAGTGGCATACACTCATGCGTGCTCAAGTTACATGCGACATGATACGACAGAAAGAACAAGCGCTTGAACAAGCATTTGCCTAACAGAACAGAACAGAACTGAACAAAAACAACAATAACAAGTACAACAACAAGTGAAAAAAATGTGTAGAATTATATTTACTAACACATGGACACACACACACACACACCCAAGCCATGCACTTGTTTGGAAAAAAAGTCAGAATTGAAAAACAAAATATTTGCATACTTTAGCGGGCATAAACATGCACACATGGACACAGTCAAACACGCATAGTGACATGATTGAGCGCTGAGGACACGCTCACACACACACACACATACAAAGCAAGCCAAGCCAAGCAGAGTCGTCCGCAGCATGAGTCCTGTGAAGAGCTTCGTTGGTCTTTCGGTCCTTTGGTCTGTCGGACATTCTCACTAATTTAACAATTGCCATCAAGCACGCTTTGCTTAAATGAATTTGCTGCCGGTTGACCGCCATTGAATTGCAGCCATTTTGATTGAATGTAACAGCATAATGGCGTCGGCGGCAGCGGCGTGGGGCGACAACGGCTGTGGCACATTAGCGGAAATGTGAGCGGTTCAATGAGAGTGACAGTGACAGTGACGATGGCAAAAGCGGCAAATGTCAAACTAGCGCAAGTAGAAGAAGAAGAGCTTGCATTGTACATAGATGATGCTGATGATGACGATGATGATGATGTGAATGGCAGACGAGGGCATTACTGTCAGCCATGTCAGTGTCAAGTGGCACAAAATGCGGCAGCTGCCACTGCTGTTGCATCCTGCCAGTTGTCACTCCAGCTCTCCCTCTTTCTCAGTCTATCTGTCTGTCTCTTCCGCCTTCGCTTCTGCTGTCTCTTCACTGACAGCGCTCTTGAAGCCAACAATTACTACTGACATTGCATGTTTTGTTGATATTGCTGTCGCTGTTGTTGTTGTTACTGTTATTGTTGGAGCTACGTGCGCATCTCTTTGCTCCTCCTGCTGTTGCTGCCATGGCGGATGCATTTAATTCTAATTCAAGTATAATGTGCACCGTTATTAAAGCAGCTGACGGAAGCTTTGATTTTGTTGCTTATCCTTGTGGCTTACACTGTCGCTCCATCGCTGGCACCTTCAGCGACAACGTTGACACGGAAGTATTGCCGGTACGTGCACATGTACGTGCACTGACACATTGGGTGGGGGGAAGTGAGGAACAAGATGGCAAGTGGCTTGCGAAGCTGTTTTCTTAACATCATCATCTTCTTCTTCTTTAACATCTTGCCCATCACCATCATCATTTATTCCTTAACTGAGCAGAGATGAAAAGAGGGAGACAGAAAGAATGAGAGAGAGATGCATTTTTGAAGTTGTGCGTTTTTAAGGAAATTGGAATTTATTTGTTTGCTGTTTTGTTGCTTTTTTACTTTACAACAACAACTACAACAACATCGAATACGAGAATTTGTGTTGTAAAATGTGTGTTAGAATATTTCTGTTCAAGAGATGTGAATTCCAAATCAAATCAACAACACTTTTATTGAGAAAAGTAGCAAAGCGGAAGAAGAAGAGAAGTAACTTCCGTTAAAGTTAAATTGATGTTGCCATTGCTTATAATACATTTGTAAAACTTTATGATTTCCTCGATTGCCTTTCATTTTTCATTTTCCCCTTTTATATTTTTTTCCCATTTTTTGTGTTTTCTCTACTTTTTGTTACTTTGTATTATTTCTTATGAATTCATCATTTTAATCAAAATCATTTCATGTCCAAGTAAAATCCATGTGCGTTTAATTAAGGCCAATTGATTGCAGCGTCAAACGAACAAAATAACTTTTAAAAATACCTGACAACTCATTTTGTAAGCTGTCAATGTCCTACAATAATAAACTTCATTTTAAATTTGAAAAAAAAAAAATGTATAAAAAATGTCATCTTCTTTCCAAATCAGATAAATTCTAACATGAACATAAGCACATTAAATTTATGTATAAAAAAGATTCTGCTTTGTGTTTGGCAAACACTTTTTCATCTTTTCTATTTTTGTTAGCTGAGATTTTGAAATTGATAAGTCTGCTTTGATATAATTTGATAAGTCAATCAGTACGCATTCACTCACAGTCAAAGCACACAAACACATACATAAGGACACACACACAGACACACACTTGTCTGGGAGTGAAAAAAAATTCAGTTTAATAGAAATTGATTACATTACACTCCCCTTTCTTGTACGTTACTAACACAGATACATTTACTCACTCACACACATATGAAGATAGAGTGCGCGTATCATTTTTCAATTATTTACAAAGAGTGCGCTCACTGAAACCCGCAATCCAATGTCAGTGAAGCTTTGGGTTGCCAGGACATGCCAACACTCATGCGCTTCTCTCAGCCAGGCAGCCAGCTAGCCAAGCAGACAGTCAAGCAGCCAGTGAGCTAGTGAGTCAGTGAGTCAGCGAATGCCATGGAACTCAATCAGCGCTTGATTAAAATGTCACTTTGTCGTCGTTGTCGTCGTCGTTGAATTCACTGAATTTGCGCTTCACTAAGCAAGTAAATTTAAAATGAGCCACGAAAATAAGAGAGAACACCAAAAAAGAGGAAGCATAAATGGCAAGCGAAAAACTGTAAAAAAATTGTGAAGCAATAAAAATTCGTGCAACAACAACAAGTCAAAGTTTCTTTGGTCTTTGCTCGTTGGCGAAAGAAAAAAAAAATACCTTCGCTTGCCAGCGGAAATTTGAGCAACAACAAAAATACATTTACGTAATTACTTGAAGTTATACTTTTATTTTTATTTTTTACAAGCTCCCCTCATGTTCTCTCACTCACACACACAAACACACACAAATTCAATCGCTTGTTTGTTCTTTCGTTGGTTCGAATTAAACAAGCATAAAATTGCGTTGCTCATACGACACGTTGGTCGCGGCAGCAATGAAGCATTTCGACTGTAATAAAACAAACACGTTTGTTGAGCATGTCTGCCTCGACGCCCGTTGCAAGCATGGCTGTTGGTTGCGCAGCTTCCGTTTTCCGGTTTATTATTATTACTTTTTATTTCACTTAAATTAAAAAAAAAAAAAAAAAGTTGTTGGTTGCTGTTTTCGAACATGTCAGGTTGTCAAGTTGGCTTTGTTGTGCACAAAGTTTTGTAGAAAAATTAAAAAAAAGCTGGAAGAAATTGCCAGAAGGAAGCTAGGAAGCGAGCAACTAAGCAAGCTTTTAAACGCTGGGAAAGGATAAAAAAAAAATATGTGTTACGGCGTCCATTTTGTACATGTCTGTCACGCTTATTAGACACACACACATACACACACAGACACACATACATGCAATATGACGGCCAGCCGGCCATGACAGAAGCAGCAGCACGGATATTGGCTAAAAGGCTTCGTGCGCTATAAAACCGATACAAGCAGCTACAAATAACGGTAATAAAAAAACGCTTAAAAAATGCGCATCAAGTACAAAATTTCATTTTTATGACAAACTTTGTAGACTTTCAACTTTAAGTTGATGGAAAGAAAAAAAAAATAATATGTGTATTGAATAATTTTCAATAAAAAATTTGTTAAAAAACAACAACATTGCGTATACGTCATGTAACAAGCGGCCAGCACAACATAGTTTCAATCATAGCAACGGCAACGATGGCGGCGGCTACAAGAAAAAAAAAAGTAGGAAAAAACATGCATATATGCGTGTCCTTTTTAAAGGACCTAACGAGCAAAACATGTGTTATGAAAATTTATATGCTTTCATGCGCACAACTTTTGATTTGACTTTGGTTGACTTGCCTGCGCTTTTGTGCGCGAAAACAGTTTGTAACGCCAAAGCAAAGCAGAAGGCAAATATACAAAATATTTAAAAGAAAAAAGAGAGAAAAAACCAGAAAATATGCTGGCATAAAAAAAGCAAAGCCGAAAAGGTTTGCTCGGCTGTGAAAATGTCGCAAAAAAAAAAAGTACAACAAATTTATGACAAAAATGATGTTGTCAAAAGTGGTGTGAACAAATACACACACGCATACATACATACATGCTTCAAGTAGCACCTACACACACACACACACACACACACACACATGTGCAGCGCGCACGGAAGACGTGAAAGTTTTGGGCAAAGGATTTGCGTGCTGCCGGGGATTTGAGTTGAGTTGCGTTGACGCGTTTGTCGGCTTAAAGCTTACAGTTTAAAGAGGCGTTGATAACTTTAAGCTCTTTGCAAAGTCGCTTTTAACGAGAAATGGCAAGGCACGTCTCTGTGTGTGTGTGTGTGTGTGTGTGTGTGAAGAACAAAGCGTTAAAGACGCTAATGTTGAAAAGAGTTAAACGCGCATTTTCTGATCAAATGTTATTTCTTTCTTAGATTGAAAGTAATTTAGAAATAAAGCAACTCAGGCACGCTCATGCTCACACTCATGCACGCACGCACACATCGCTAACGCAGGCATGAAATGCGCAACACGAAGTTTAATATTCGATTAACGCCTTCAGGCCATGTTGGCGAACCCTCATAATTTTTTTGGTTTCCTTTTTTTTGAGTTTTTTTCTTAATAATTTTGAAACCCTTCTATTTGCATGGATATACAAATATATATATATATGTGTGTGTGTGTGTGTGTTTGTTGTTGTCTCTTTTTGTGCGTTGATTTTGCTTTTTGCGCTTTGCTGTTTTTTGCCTAATTTCGGTTTAATTACTCACATGAACTTTTGCGCCTTCACGCTTTTCAAAGCGCCAACAACAAAAATCATGTACAAAAATAAAAAGCCATGAAAAAAAGGCCAACTTGAGCTGTCAGCAACGCCATAGATGTCTCATGGCTGATTTGCAACTTTTAAGCGCTAATGATGAAAACCGAAACCGAAAAGTTTTGAATTTTCATATTCCTTTTTTTTGGGGTTTTTGATTCATCAGCAAAGCAAATCAAATCAAATGTGTCTGTTTTGTATTTCGCAACAAACTTTGGCACAACACTTGCCACTCAACACTTTTAACCTTCATCAAAAAAGTATTTTCAAACAAGCTCAACAAATTTGTATGCTGGTCTATCTTATGTGTGCTGTGCGTGCTACGTAACATAGGAGAGGGCACAGCGAAATTGCTGTTAGAAGGAGAGTTAATCAACCATCCTTGTTTTTTTATTATTTTTATTTTTTTTAAATGTTCGCTCTTCTTTGTATTTCAGTTTATAATTTATGGTTTTTTTGCTTGGCTCATTTTAATTAATTCAACATTGTCGTACATTATGCCTTTGAGTGCCCCCTTCCTCTGCTTGCCCCGCCTTGCCAGATTTTGTCTTGGCATCTTGTACTCGAAATTAATACAAATAATAAACGGTATTTTATGCTCCGCAGGCGCTCATAAATTATGCGCGTGCTGTTCCGCTTTATTTATAAACTATTTTTTTTTTTGCACGAACAACGAAACGAAACGAAAATACTCGAGACGGAACAGCTGACGGCGTCAGTAATGGGTGGTGTGGCAGGCGAGAGGGACTAACTCAACAACAACATCTGACCCGCGGCCAAGCAAAGCAATCGTGGCAAAGGCAACGGCAGCAATTGCAGGCAGCACCTGTTTGTCCTGCTTGGCTTAAATTTCACTTTGACGCTTTCACGTGTTTTGCTCGTCGAGCCTTGAGGCAAACCAAGTGCGGACTGTCGAAGCCAACACTCATAATGAAGGCCTCACGCGTTTGCTTTATTTTTCGCAATTATTCATAACATTTACTTTTCTTTTTCTTCTTTTTCTTGGAACACGCAACTAAGGCCGAGCTCAGCATATTTATATTTAATAATACATGCTTGTATTTATAGCGCCGGCAACGCTTTGGCTTAAGTAGCTCAACGATGCTGTGTGGGCGTGATTAGGCAACGCCTCTGTCCGTCCATCTGTCTGTGTCTGGCTTGCATTAACAATTACTGCGCGAGGCGTCTTAATTTCGCGTTAAAAATTCATAAAAATTACGTGTCATATTTAAAAAGTCTTATTAAATCTGTTGGCTGTGTTGGCTTAATGGGCGCCATGAGCGCTGATGAGCGAAATTAGTAAAAATGCTAATCGCATGTTGGCCATGCATAATAATCACAGTAATAAAACGTGTGTGTGCGTGAGAAGAAAGAAAAAATGCATGGCAATTTGTTTTAATTCCCATTAAAAAATGTCAATGAGCAAAGCGCTTGAAAGTATGCTGTGAATTTTTTTTTATATGAAATAACTTCAAAGGTTATTACTTTGCATTTTGTCGTTTAGGCAGCGATAGTTGAAGCGTAAGGCACATTTTTATAACTTATTAATTCTTGTCCCTATACCAAATACTTATTTCTGCAATAAACCCATCAAAGTTCTTTATAATAATATCAGTTCAATCCATTATCATAAAGTTTAGTAAACTTTTTAAGCAACTTGTTACTTAAAGACCTCAGACACAATCAAAACGTCTTAAAAAGTTATGCACACGTCGGCCAAAACTTCAATGGCTCAAATGGCAAAAGTATGGCAAACTAATAGAAAAGCGACGAATATAAATCACTTGCCAAACGCAACGAAACTCAAGAAAGAAAAACTTTTGATTTGATGCTGCAAACGATATAAAAGCAACAAAAAATAGAATCATAGAAATATTTGTATAATAATAAATTTTCATCTCTTTAAATGCCATTGACATTTTTCGAAAAGCTAAACGGAAACTTCTAAAATATTTATAAACTCAGAGCAAAAACCGAAAAATGCCAAACGCAGTAAAAAAAAAAATAAATAAAACAAGAAGAAGAAGCAGAAAAAGGAAACCAACTGATAAAATAAATGTCACAACTCATTACTTTCAAATTGGCCATGGCCAAAAAATGCCACACGCCAAAGAAGAGAAATGAAAACAAGAAGGGACAAATAAGCCAGAAAATAACTTTCGAAGAAGTGATAACGAAAAATTTACACTAATTTTGTATTTATATATATTTTTCTTTCTTTCTTTGCCTTTACAGCTTCACAAAATATAACAACAACACGCGCCAAGTGCTGAAGGACGAAGTTGTGTCGGCGGCAGGAGAAGAAGAAGGCGGACAAGCATAAAAATGGTTGCACATGATTGCCGTCTCCATATATGAGGGTGAAGTGCGGCACGCGCAACGAATTGACGCAACGCTAATGACAACGAAGACAGTGAGGAAGGAGCCAGCGTCAAGAGAGGCGAAGAGTGAAGAAGGAAGCGCAGCGCAGCAAAGTGGCGAGAAGAGCGAAAAGTGTCAAATAAGTTGCGACAAAAATTGAAATTAACGGCTGTCGTCGCGTTAAACTGTCAATAAAACGACAGCGCAAAATAAACTGTCGTAAAGGCGGCAAAGAAAAGAAAGGAGCAGCGAAAAAAAAATAAAAAAATAATAATAATAAAAAAAGGAAACAGACAAACAAACAAACAAACGGTTAAAGCAACGGCAGCGAACATAAAAGACGTCGTCTGCTTCATTGAATGACTGACTGACTGGCTGACGGACGACTGTGCTTGTGTGTGTCTGTCTGTCCCACTGTTTGTTTGTGTGTGTGTGTATGCATGGCGCTGTAGCAAAGAAACGCAAAACGCAACGAAAATTTATTTCGCGCCAACAAAAGCGGAAATACAACATAAAGTTGAAGTGTGCTGCCGAAATACAAATAGACAGCAACAACAACAATCACAACAACCAACACATAACGCACATCAAGCAAAAAATAAAGCTCAGGCCGAAAAAAAATAGCAAAAAAAAAGGGCAAAAATATTTTAAAAGCCAAAAAGCAAAAAACGCTTTTAAAGACACAAAAAAGCGACGAGCCAAAGTGGCAGAAGAAGCAGAGAAAAATAACGGGAAAGCCGACAAACAGTTTAACAACGAAATAAAAAGTAAAGCCAAAAAACAAAAACAACTAAAATAAAAACCAAAAAGCACAAAAAGAGGAAAAACGAAGTAAGAGAAGTGAAAACCAGTAAGGGCGGTATAGTTGAGTATTCTCAACTATATAATACCCTGTACACACACCTATGTTGATAACACGTTAAACATTCGCCGACAGCAAAAGCAGTGTACCACGATATGGTTTGTGTATTTGCTAATAGTGAGGCAGGGCTCACAGTGCAATGTTGCCATTAGATGGCGCTTTACTACGGGTTTTGTTACAAAGCATTGCTGCAAAATTTTAGTGTGTTGGTCTTTGCGGGGTAAGTGGTAGTTTGTTGTATGCAGTTTTAAAAAGGTATGTTATCTGAGTTTGCATACAAAATTTCAGCATTGTATTCTTTATACTTTAGGAGATACAGCAATTTTAAGAAAAAAATGACCTTTTGTTGTGCTCGATGGGCGGGAAGGAATGGGCGTGGCAAAAATTCCTTCAAACTTCATCTAGTGTTCGACCACACGAGACTATCTTCCAAATTTCAAGTCTCTAGCTTTAATAGTTTTCGCAGTGTTAAGTACGGTTTTTGTTACAAATAGGATAAAGCAGTGTTCAAAGCGCAATTTATGCCAAATTTTAACTTGTTTGTCTTTGCGTTGTCACACAGCGTTAAAAATGAAAGTTTGTGGTATGCAGTTTTAAAAAGGTATGTTTACTGAGTTTGCATACAAAATTTCAGCATTGTATCTATTATAGTTTAGGAGATACAGCAATTTTAAGAAAACAACTTCTTGAGGGGAAACGAAGAGGAGGGGGAAAAAATGTGGTATGCAGTTTTGTAGAGCTATACATACTGAGTCTACATACTCATTTTCATGTTTCTAACTCATCAGGTTTTCGAGCTACAGCCTTTTGAAAAAGTGGGTGGTGCTCGATGGGCGGGAAGGAATGGGCGTGGCAAAAAATCCTTCAAACTTGCTCTAGCGTTTGACCTCATGAGTCTATCCACCAAATTTCAAGTCTCTAGCTCTTATAGTTTTCGAGAACCATTGGTGAGGACGGACGGACGGACGGACGGACGGACGGACGGACGGACGGACGGACGGACGGACAGACAGGGCTATATCAATTCGTCTTGTCATCCTGATCAAGAATATATATACTTTATAGGGTCCCCCGCCTCTCCTTCTATGCGTTACATACAAACCGTCTCAAACAAACTTAATATACCCTGATACACAGTGTGTGTACAGGGTATAAAGATACAAAAGAACAACAAGTCAAGCAACAAACAACGAACGACGACCGGCAATAACAGTAACAACAATAACACCCGCAGTAATAACCGTTAGACTGGCAACAACAACAGCAACAACAACAACAAAAACAAAGGGAATAGAAACAGTATTAGGAACAACAACAAGAACAAAATTGGTCACATTTTTTCTTACTGAACAATTGTGAAAGAGAAAATCAGCAGTCGTGGATACCGCCGGCGATTATCAAGAGACCGTTGTGCTAACGCCAGCGTCACTGCCACTGCCACTGGCCCCGCCACCACCACCGACGGCAGCAGCAGCAGCAGCAGCGCAGGCAGCAGCAGCACAGGCAGCAACCAACAGTGGCATCGTTTTGAGTGCCGCCACAGCCGCTTGTCAACCGCCACCGAATACACCGCCATACCAGAGGCTCACAAAGGCGCTGCAATGCGATCCGAGATGCGGTCACGAGGTAATTTTACATATTTTTGTTTTTTCTTCCTCAGACTCTTGCTTTTACTTGATACAGTGAAAGCTTTTAGTGGAGGACAATCAATGTCGTAGAGTTTTTCTTTCTTATCTTATCAAATCTCAGCAATATAGAAAGAGGGTCATTGAAAATATCATGACAACTTGTCAGTTCAATGATTTACTAATTATTTAAAAATTTTAAATGAACTTCTCGTAAGATTCAGAGGGGGAGTTTTCAAAATCTGAACAAAACTCACTAAGAGAGAAGAAGGGATCTAAATTTCAAGAAAAAAAAATCCACATAATTGATAGATGTCGTTTTATGAGTATGTTCATTATAACAACTTTCACTGTACTTCCACAGTTATTGTTGTTTTTATTGCTGTGCATTTCGATGATGTTTGGCGAAAAATGCTATTAGGCAATTTACACATTCCTTGTGCCCTTGTAATCCACAGCCGGCTTACGTTCACACAACCTGCGCAATTGAGTCGCCATTGTTGGTTTACTTTCGCTCTGTTCGGACACATTAAGTTGCTCAGCGTTGCTGCTTTTGGCCAACAATTGTCGACTGACGACAATTCAAGGTCATTTGCGCATTGCGGAAATGAATGGAAAATGTGTGTGTGAGAGGGCAGCCAGAACGTATACGTAATGATGAAATATTACGTATACAACAGCGTAACATCATTAAACGTTGTTTGCTATTGTTTTTTTTTTTATTTGTTTTTGCTGTAATGTTTGTTGTTTGTTGTTTTGTTCTTGCTTATGCGAATAGCTTAACAAGCCAAAAATGCTGCTCATTTAAAAAAGAAAAGTGTGTATGAAAAGACAGAAAAATAAGCAAAAAAAAAAAAAAATGTTTTCAAAAGATTTTTCGCCCCTCGCTTTGATGCTGACTAATTGGCTTTTCTGGTTGCGCGCTCTTGCATGTGTGAGGGCTGTGCTTTGTGCATGAACGCACGTGTGTTGGTGTGAATTAAGCCCGATTGTTGGCATAATGCGTTGGTCTAATGAGCTGCCGGCTGAGCCATTAATGCTGAGGTAAATTCAATTGCAAAAGAATGAACTAACGGCAAATAATAAAAAGCTTTGAATTCGCAATTAACTGAAATGAAAATGGATTTAGTTTTGTTGTTGCGGCAATGATTTCATGGTAGTTTGCAAATGGCATGCAAGCCAAATGGAAAATTTATGTAAATTAAATTTTTTTTTTTAATGAGATGGTCGCATTAGAGCATGTTTACATATGAGCACAACTGTATAATTTATATGTTGTATGAAAGGATTATAGTTTTTTTCACTATTTAGCATAAAAAATTAGAGAAAATTACAAAGGAAAGGTTTCTGGCATAGCGAAAAGCATCAAAGTACATTGTGAACTCTTTAAATTTCATTAAAATGATGGTAAATTGATTAACAATTCATAATGATTATACTTATTCAAAGAAAGCTTTGAAAATTATATAAATAGTTAACAATTTTAACGCTAAAAAAATCTTTCCACCTTCAAGTGTCGAAGTATTCCATTTTTAGAATCAATTTAAGCAATGTTTTTTTATTTATTTATTCTTTTCACTTCCGATTTGTCACGCCCCCCTTATACGCCCCTTCGAAATGTTGGCAAAGCACAAAACATCAAAGACAATTGTATGAGCATAAATAAATAATTAATAGCATACTTATGGGGTAAAAACTATTTTTGAAAAACAAAAAAACAACAACGCAATCAAGCTAATGTTATTGTACAATAGTAAAAAATGCACAAGTTCAAATGAGAAACAGAAAAAACAAAAAGAACAACAATGCTCAGCAATTATCGCACAGGTCTATGAACCGCAAATGAACTCACAGCACGCGCACTAACACTCAGAAGCGAGTTCATTGCTTCTCTCTCACACTTACACTTGCATGCACTCATTCATTCACCTAACAGACACACACACACACACACAGGCACAGACAGAGGCACTTAGCCGCCGGCAAGTGCACAAAGGTGTTCAAAGCTCGACCATACGTCATAATCGACTTAAATGCGAGCGTAAGGGATTGCCACAAAGGCAAAGCCAAAGCCACTGTTTGTTTGTTGTTGTTGTTATTGTTTGTTTTTTTTTTTTTCACTATGCCACTCAGCATTTTGCCATTGGCATTGAACCATGTCTGCCATTGTGCAATGCCAATGAACAATTCAAAAAGGGTTGAAGGTTAAATAAAGTAATTGGAGGGCAACATGAAAAAAAAATTATAACCATTAAAGAAAAATGTAAAATTATTGTTTTATTTTCATGACTTGGCGCCGTTGTCATAGTTAAAAATAAAAACTATGCACA
The DNA here is from genome assembly GCA_034638295.1 of Phortica okadai. Classification (NCBI taxonomy): domain Eukaryota; kingdom Metazoa; phylum Arthropoda; class Insecta; order Diptera; family Drosophilidae; genus Phortica; species Phortica okadai. Next base: position 7,013,284 of record CM067850.1, read on the forward strand.
ACAATTTCAAAATGCAATCAAAAAAGCGAAAATTGCATTTAATTTCAACATGACGCGAACATTAAACGCTTATCGCTTCATCGTATCGCACATGCATGTACTTCATAACGTCAACGATTCATGTCAGCAGACGTCAATCACGTCAATCACTCACTCACTCACTCACTCAGTCATTCAGTCAGTTAGTCCTTCTATTAGGCCGTCAGTCATTCGATTATTCACTCAAACCAATCTTGCATGTATCGCTCCATTGGTGGCACTTGTTTTTGTTGCTATTGTTACTGTTGTTGTTGTATTTTTTAGCTTCAATTAGTGTATGCAGAAATCGCTTATAGCCGTGCTCAAACCTTTCCGGGTCACTTCATGTACAGCACATGAATTGTTCTGCTCTCCTTCGTTTGTCCTGCACGTCATATAACATTTTATATGCGAAAAACGCTCGTTAGAAACAAAAAAAATAAAAAAATGTTTCATGTTTGAACGTCATTTGATTTATGTTGACATTAATATAACATTTTTATGACCGTGCCATATATTTTGAACGGCAAACGGCAATTGGCGTTGCGTAATTGACGTTAATAACTCAAACTAAACTCAACGTTAGCCATGAAAGTGCGAAAGCGTTGAGTCGTCGACCAAGAACTTGTGCTGAGTTGTGCTGAGTGGCGTTGAGTTCAGTTGAGACGAGCGCAATTCTAATAAATTGTAAGCTGTGCTAATTTTTTAACGTTTTTCATGTTTACGTATTTTTGTTGTTGTTCCTTTTTTTTTATAACTTATTTTAATGTCGGTTTATTTTTGCAATATCCTTACACTTGTTTCACGGACACATGGACACACGCCATTAAATTATAAATCACAAATGCTGCACTTCACAATCTGCCAAGCGTCACAAATAACAACAAAAAAACACAACGGCAAATTGGGGGGGTGAGGGGCGCACAAACTTTTCTGGTCTGTCGAAATTTTCAACTTGTTCGTTCATTCGTTCGTTCGTTGCTTGGTTGGTTTGCCATTAAAACAGCGCCTAAAGTCTGACGAAGCGTCCAACAACACCGACGCCATTAACATTACCAACAACACAACACAACACTTCCATGTAACTTAACAACGCCCCACCACGCCTCGTTGGGCGATGGTGTGCAAACTGACAGACAGACAGACAGACTGAGAGACAGACAGGCAAAGCCACAACCACTGAACCAGAATGATGGCAACGAGCATATTCAACTTTGCCTCACTCTCTTCCACAGCCTCTCGTTCAGCTCAGCTCAGCTACAAAATTAATAACAAAAATTTCATAAATCTAAGCTAAAACTTTAGCGCGTTGTTGCCGTGTATCTGCGTCTGTGTGTGTGTGTGTGTGTATTGGTGTGCATTCAACGTCAACTTGCCTCAATGAGGCGTGGCGCGGCATGGCTCAGTCTCTCTGTCTGTCTGTTGTGCCATGTTCTATAGCTTGTCTCGGTTTCATAGCAGCCGTGCCCGCCTACTGTGCTGCGTAATTTGTTCATAAATAGAAATTCATTGAATGGCAACTTAAGCCCATGTGCAAAAAGCAAAGCATCAGGAAGTAGCTTCAATCCTTAGCTAAACCCTTCTTGTACACAAACACATACACACACACACACAGACACGCAAAACAAACAAAAACATTGAATGAATGAGCAAATGAAGGCAACGCATACCTGAGCAGAAACAAATAACGAAGAAGAAGAACAAAATTGTTAAAAAAAAAAAAAAAAACGGAGGCGGGAAAAAGTAGATGAAAATAGCGTATCTGTGATGCGTGCAGCCGCACCGAACAGACACTTCAAACTGACGTCGATTGCCAGATTATGGCACTAAATTGTTTGTCGGTTAAAGTGCTTCTGTTGTGCTCACGCCTCACGCCTCATGACTCACGCCTCACGCTCACGTTCACCGTCACATAAAATGCCTTTCATTCTTTCTTCATCATCATCACCCAATACAATACAATACAACCCAAATGCCCTACCGCCCCACCGCCCACTCAATCATGCTGATGCTCATTCACATTCTACACGTTGATTATGCCGGGCAAAGGTGTTCATTCCTTTTCAGTTGAGTTTATCTCAGTTTTGTTCAATGGCTTCCTTGCTCTTCTCTGCTCTGCGCTTTTTCTCGCTTCTGTTCTGTTCTGACCGACATTTTTAGCTTCTGTTTCGTTTATTTCGTTTGCTTGTTCTTCTTCATATTCTTGTGCTTAGTCCAACTTTGTCGCTTTTCTATTGCCTTTCGGGTGTGGCATGGCGTGAATTTAATGAAGCAAATGGGATTTGCTGAATAATTGGCTGAATAAGAGTATGAATTTAATTGCAAGGTGCTAAAGTCAATTTCCGGCTGGGGCGCTTAGACTATTGGTTTTCTAATTATTTTCGTTTTGATTGGTTTTTTCCCTTCCTTTTTTCTCTCTTTCTACATATTTGTTTTACTTTTCCGTTTTTGTCAGCGCGAATTTCGAATTTTTAATGTTCGACATTAAACAACGATTTGGTTTTGTAATTTGAGTTTTCACGTCGTTTGCATTAAAACACACACACAAGTGCAAATTGTAGTGTATTATGAAATGCAAAGAGGGAAAATAATTTTGGTTAAGTGGTTTATGAGTAGATGAATGGGAAGTTGTTAAAATTTGATTGGATTTACGTGCAACTCATTAAGGATTCCGGTAGTAATTAAGCAAGATAGACGGAAGGACAGGCGGCAATGGTGACAAATGGCAGATAAACAGAGGCAGTGATAGATTCAAAGATTCCTTGATAGTGGCGTAAATAATTGTGTAGATAAGATATCTAAGCTATCTAAGTTGGGATGATATGATAAGTATAATACGATAGAAAACGATTATGATTGAATTAGTAAAAAAACAAAGCAACATAATTTAATACAGATTTCATTGAAGACAACGATAGATAGTTAGGAAGTATTATTTATGGATGGATAGATAAGTTGATAGTCAGTCTCAGTGGATGAAATATATTGACTGGAAGACACCTTCAAGATTTTCCTGGTAGAAATGCTCCAAGGCTTTCTTAGACAAAATAAGAAACGCAAAATACCAAAACCGAAAAACATGTAAGAGAAATTCACTCCAAAAATGCTTACTTACTTAAGTGTTAAAGCTTCAATGCACAGCTTTAAAGCAAATAATACCTTTACAACAACAAACCTGACAACCTTTTCAAATGACAATATCCCTTCAACTTTGCGAACCCTTCGATAGACAAACCAACACAAACATGTCTAATATCAAAGCTAATATAAAAGTGTGCGTGCCTTGAGAGCCTCAAACAGTGATTATTGTATTAACCACGACTAAAGCGTCTTAAGAACTTCATAGCATAAGCCAAGGCTGCCAGGCCAACCATGTACGACAAGAACAACTGTCAGGCAGTCAGAATGTCTGTCTGTTGGTCAGTCGGCTGCCCACGCGTCTGCTTACAATTTGTACATTTCCATAGACGATGTTTGTCTATTACATGACAACTGTGCGGAGGCCCCCCACGTGAGCTCTAAGCTTTGTGGGCCCCCCAACTGTGAATAACAATTACGATATGGCAAAGAATAACAGCGACAAAAATCAATTGATTGTGTCAACAGTAATTAAATTTTCATTAGATATTACAAATGCAAACAACAATGGGAACAACAACAACAACAAGCGCAAATTTATGCATTTATATTAAACAAGTTCTCGGATAATGGAAAGGCCAACAAGAGCAAAGCTTATCATCTGTCAACTCGCTTACACAATAAGTGAATCTGCTATGCGAATGTGTATGTGTGTGTATGTGTATGCAACTGTTAGCTAGCTTATTTGCTTATTTGTTTGTTTGTTTGTGGGATGTTTGTGTGCGTGTTTGTGTGGCCGTTTTATTGGCCAAGCATGCTGTAATGAGCATAATATTAGTGCAGGTGATTACCTTAGCAATAAATTTATCGGCGATTGCATTACTTCCGTGACGTTGACGTCGACGTGGACGTCGACAGCAGTTAATTTGCGTATGCTAAGCTCTTCGACTGCGCATCGATCGACCATAGTAGTGTTGTTATTGGTTGGTTGGTACGCTCGTGTGGCTTGTTTGGGGCAACGAGTTGGAATTAATGAGTTCTGTGCAAATCAGTTGGAAACTTTAACCATGGCATGACAGTATGTGAAATCGTATGTGCCATTAAGTAAAGCTTATTGGTACAGATACTTTATTATTATTTAACTTTATTTAATGTGTCAGTTGCAGTAAGTAAATTTCAAAGCTTAACTTCATTAAGTTCATCTAACTGAAGATACTATCAGCTTGTTTTTATTTGGTAATAAAATCTACAAAATTTACTATTTGAATTTTGCAACAAAATTAAAGCCATGTCAATGAAGTAAAAGCATTGAAGCTTGATTGCCGTTTGTTTGAGGAGCGTCTATCTCGCCAAGGCTTTTCATGGCAGCGCAGATTGCACGCAAGTTCTTTCATGGTTTTTTTCGTTTGTTTATTTCCATTGCAGGTAACAATTGGACGCCGAATTGGTCTATACAGATTCTGTGGCGACATTGGACGCGGCAACTTCTCCAAAGTCAAATTAGCGGTACACCAACTGACGCGCGGTAAGTCAATGCTTTGCTAATTGCAAACACACTCACAGACACACACACACACAGACACTGACACAGTGCCTCGCCCACAAAAACAATGATAATGACATTTCGTTGACGTGTGAACGGAACACACGTTTTCTCACACACACACACACACACACACATACTCTACAGGCACACTCTACCTGCATTTTTTGTCATGTTTGTTGTTTTTGTCATGCTCTTACTTTATCTCTCTGACTCTCTCTCTCACTTTCTCTGTCTTACTTTCATATGCTCAGACAAAGTGGCCATCAAAGTAGTTGACCGTGCCGGCTTGGATGCTAAAGCGTTGCGTATGCTGTCGAGCGAGATAGCCACACTTGAATGTGTTCATCATCCAAACATTTTAAGGTATGTTTCGCCTATAGACAAACGCACACACACAGATACACACACATACATACATACAAGTACAAACAAATGTAATTACAAAAGCGGGATTACATGTTTGATCATGCTTTCATTCCTTCCATTCCATTTCATTTCGTTCGGTTTTGTCTCCTCTCCACTACGCTGCTCTGCTCTACACTACTCTACGCTGCTCTACTCTGTTCTACGGTGTGCGGTGTTGGTGTTGGTGTGACGTGGCTTGGCGATATCGTACGTGCAGGCTCTTTGAAGTTGTTGAGACATTGGGACGTGTTTATTTGGTCACCGAATGGATACGCGGCGGCGAGCTCTACAATCACATCACACAGGGCGGCCCATTGCGTGAGATACATGCCGCGCCCTTGTACAAACAGCTGCTGCTCGCTGTGAAGCACATGGTAAGTAATCCCCGACTGGTGTCAATGTCTGCGTATGCATTGGCCATATATGACGGACAAATATTCTTATTAATTGTTTGTATTTTTTGTTTTAATCTTTACAGCATAGTCTGGGCTTTGTGCATCGCGACATTAAAGCCGAAAATGTCTTACTGCTATCCGAGGATCGTCTAAAGTTGGCCGATTTTGGCTTTAGCACTCAACTCATTAATGGTGAGCATAACAAACCATCAAACAACAACAAACGATCAATCAATCACACAAATGGCTTGTTGTTTGTAATCATTAAGTTTGGCTGACATGCGAATGTCAGAAATTCATATCCATCAAAATTCTGCAACACAAATGTTCTATTAAGGCGAACATGTGAAATTTCAAAGTTTTTTTTGTTATTTTTGGAACGCACAAAAAGCCATTAACGAAATGGAATTCGAATGAGTCTCTAACGCCCATAAACTTTAAAATATTCGCTTTTGGCTTCGCTGATGCAATGCAATGCAATGTTCACTTAATTAAAATCGCACTGACATGTTATCGTGACAAACATGTCTCTGTCGCTTTGTCAATGTGTGTGTGTGTGTGTGTGATGTGATGTGTGCGGGTGCAGCTGCAATATTTGTCAATTGTCTGAGCTGCTTCAGTTCACTCGTATTGAATTAATATCAGCGCACAACTGAGCTCCAAATGCAAACACAAATACAAGCACAAACACAAATACAATGACTCATATGTGTTTGTGTGTATGAGTGTGTGTGTTAGTTAAACTTGATACGTCATCAGTGGATTGTAAGGGGTCAACATGTTTGTCCGTGTCTGTATTTGATTTGACAACTTGTCACATCACATTTTCCCATCACTCAACGCATGCATTGTTCTACTTCGTCACATTGTTCATTGCACTTCGTTGTTGTTTTTTTTTTTTTTTCATTACAAAAACAAAAACAGTAACAACAACAAAAAAAAAGGCGCCCATTGAACCGAATAGCTTAGGTAATTCAAGCCGTATTCGTGCTCGTCCTTGCATACTGACTCGGCTGATGGCATTCAATGCACGTCGCCATGCTTCGTTGAGCATTTGCGCTAAATTATTGCATTTTGAAGTCTTCTGCAAACTGAGATTGTAACGTTTTGCTTTGATTTAGCAAACGCCCATGTAATCGATACACACACACACACACTCATACACATTAAACGCTTGCTTCATGGCCTGATCATATAACGAGCGAGCAGTGATTTCTTTTCTCCAATAACGAAAATAATCGAGTGCATAAATGTTGCCCCCATCAGGTGCCAATCAGAAGCTGGATACATTTTGTGGCTCGCCGCCGTACGCTGCGCCGGAGCTGTTCTCGGATGATCATTATATCGGCTCGCCGGTTGACGTTTGGGCGCTGGGCATTTTGCTTTACTTTATGGTCGTCGGCAATATGCCATTTCGTGCGCCCACCATACCGGGCCTCAAGGCGGCCATACTGAAGGGCGACTATTTGCTGCCAGGACAATTGAGTCTGCCATGCATAAGACTAATACGTAAGTGCAGCTTCTTCTTCTGCTTTTCGTTAGTAATTTGACAAATCGGAAAACAAAAAAAAAAACCTTCTTCTTTTCTTCATAATGTTATAGAACGTATACTAATTCATATCCCTGCGCGTCGTCCCACCATCGATGACATGCTCAACAGTCAATTTGTTACTTGCCCAAAGCTGAGCGTCGAATTGATGCAACACGAGATCAATTTGCGCAGCAAACCGGTCAAACGTTCCGTCTTCTGGGTGCGCTCGAAGTCGCGACGCATGCGTAAAACTTATTCGTTGCGCGAACGTTACATGGAGGTGACCAACAAGCCGCCCATCAGCATGAATACGAAGAAGAATGATGGCCTCTTTGTTGATAATTTTCTACAACCGATTGAAATCAATCGTGATCTGCCAAATGATATGCTCAGCAAGGAGACAACCAAAACGTCAAATACGCCAAAGCGTTCGTTCTTCTGTGGCACGCTCAAGAAGAAAGTCAGTCCCATGGAGACCGAACATGAGAAACAGTTGGCCAATGCGGGCCTAAGCGGTGGCATGAATGGAAGCAGCGTGGGCGGCATGGGGGGCATGGGCGGCGGCAGCTTGAAGAGTCCCTGGAATATTGAAGTTGCGGTCGATTGTCCGCTATTTAAGAACTATGATGCCGAAACGGGTAAATTTATTATGCTGCCCACGGACACCGACGATTTGAGTAAGTTGAATGCGCTTGAGTTTGAGGCGCGACAAATGCTCGATGAGTTGGGCGTCACAACGGAAATGCTGCGCGCCGCTTTGCCAAATGGACCACGTTCCGATATTATTGGCGCCTATCGTATTGTCGTCAATCGTTTGCAAAAACAATCATGGTTGGCACGCAAACATGTTGAATTGGCGCTGCAGGAAATGCCAAAAATGGAAAAGAAAATCGAACGCTCGTGTTGCATACTTTAGGGCGTGAATTTTTCGTGAGCAAAACAGCATAGTATTTAAGTGTTTAACAGTGCCACAAAAACAAAAAAAAAAAAAAAAAAAACGGAAAACGAAAATGAAAATGAAATTTCTTCGCGCTGAAGTATTTTCCAAATAAGCGAATTACATATATTAACTTAATTATCGACTTTATAAATATATATGTATTGTATGTATGACTGTGTGTGTACTCATGTATACGCAAGCACAGCATTAAGTAGCGTTAATTGATCTCCGCCGTGAATGATGGTTTTTTTTCTAGCAAAAATCGAAATAGCAAACAATTTTTGGCCACAAAAGCCGTTAAGCAAACAAAGCTAATTTAAACGAATTCTATACACTTGAACTAATAATGGAAAATAGTAGAAAATTTTTGTAGTTGTTAAATATGAAAAACTCTTATATACAAAATACATAAAATAACATTATATACAAGCTATATGCGTATATTATTACATGTATATTATTATTGTATGATTATTATATTATTATTATGTATTTAGTAAGTTCATTAGTTGTTAATTGTGTATGTGTACGAAGTACAGTTATGTTTGCATAACACATCGATGAGTTCCTTATTTGATTAACAAATGGTTTTTCTATTGATTTGTTTTTTTTGTATATTGATGATAATTTTTTTAATAAAAACATATTTGTTACAACAAAACCAAAAAACACAAACAAAAAAGATAAAACAAATAATACAATAAAATATTTATACAAAATTTATATTTTATTTTTATTTTTAAATAGAGATTTGTTCATAGTCTGATTTATTAACAGTCAATATTTTGAATGCTATTGTCTCCCATGGAGTCAGTTGTCAAGACAACATATAAGACACAAATAAACACACACACACAACATATACAGACAAAGACATAAAGAGTTGAGAGCAAACGAGTTTGATAATTAAATTAAATTGCATACAAATTGAATTTATATATTTTACTTTTGCCATTTAAAATAATATTTTCAAAAAAAGAAAAACAGAAAAAAAACCAACAAAATCTCAAATAGCTAAACAACAATAAAGATCCAAAAAATGGTAAAAATATTTGAGGCATTTTTCTTTCATTTCGTATGCAGCAATGAATTTATGGCATTTTGGTATTTTGTCTTTCATGCGAGTTACTTGTGGCTTCTGTACAGCACAAGAGGGTTGGGAGAAAAATAATAAAATGGCTCTGTGTTGATGTCTATTGGCCCAGAAGGCTTTTGCTTTGCAACCGTTTGGTTTCATATGAAAATAAAGGTAAAAATCACAAATTTCAGATTGCGGAAGAAACGCAACGTGCCTGACATACTAATGAGATTGGGTGGCGTCGACACAACTAAACTGAATCACACACACATAGACACACATCGAATGTAGCGTGCACAATAGAAGGCCAACGCACACGCAAAAAAAGGGGGGAACATTAACTGACAACGGCAGCAAGTTTCTGTCTTTTATACACATCTGTCTATCTGTCGGACAGTGTGTGTGTATCTGTGTGTGCGTATTGGTCGTTGTTGTAACTGTTGGCAGTGGTATCTATGTCACAACAATAAGTTGAACATCATTAAAATTAAATTGTACTTCCTTTACGGCTTTTACATTGAAAAATCATGTCGGCATCATCGAACACGAACTTTGATTTGTTGCCACAGTTGCACACCATTTTGTGTAAATCGGATACGGATTAGATCACAGACAATTACAATGAATTTAGGCTCGTCGCATTCGTAAAATGTTTCATGTTTCGATTGTCGTCGTGTAATCGTTATTTGTTAGCCAAAGGCGATTTTTTCTTCGAAATGTTGCAGAGCAATGAGCATGAGTGCAAAAGCAGTTAACAAGATTCGTTTGTAAGAGAATTTTGTTTCTTGCATTATACGAAATTCCATGAAGCGCTTTAAAGCATGATTGATGAGTCTACTTTTTTTCCCCTTTCAACGGTTACAAAAAAATCTTGTTAAGTAAATTAAATGAAGAATTATTGCTAAAAACATGTTTAATTTATCCTGATTTCTGTTCAATACTTTAATGAGTATAAAATCTAATTAAAATGTTGGAAGTTAGTGGTTAGGCGCGAAACCATTAATGTTGATTAGCGGTTGTTTTGCTTTGTTCAAATCGTCGATGAATATTAAGCAGAGAAAATTAATGGAAAAAGTTACGCCTTCGCAGACAATTTCTTGTTCTCTGTTTTTTAATTGCTATTACTCCTTTACCAACTTTTACTTAACTCATGTTTACCGTTCACTAACTTGGCTTTGTGGATCAACAACAAAAATTAAATTTAAAAAAAAATATCGTCTGACAAAACTGGCATGCATTATCGCATGTGATTTTAGATTATCGCATAGGGTTTTTGTAAACAATAATGCGATGTCTAACTGTCGTTCTGATTTTGGATTATCGCATTCGATTTTTATTTATTGCATGCATATTTTTTATAACGCGTGGGATAAATTAAAATCGCATGCGAGTTTTATGAACATCAATGCGATTTTTGTGAATACCAGTGCAGATTGTCGCATGCGACTTTTCTAAATGGCAATGTGATTTTAGTGAACACCAATGCGATTTCAGATTATCGCATGCGATTTTAGTGAAAACCAATGCGATTTTGAAATGTATCATATGATTTTAGATTGTCTCATGAGATTTTGGTTTATCGCACGCGATATAAAAAAAATGTATGAGACATTCTGAAATTGCATTGATGGTCCAAAATCGTATTTAGTGATCATAAAAATCGCATGAGATATTTAAAAATCACATGCGATATTCCAAAGTCGCATTAAAGGTCACAAAAATCGCATGAAACACTTCAAAAGAGCATGAGGTATTCCAAAATCACATGAGGTATTTCAAAATCGCATGCGATATTTTAAAATTTCATTGGTAGTCACAAAAATCGCATGAGATATTAAAAAATCCCATGCGATATTTATTAATCGCATGCGATAAGCCAAAATCGTATTGGTGATCACCAAAATCGCATGCGGTATTTCAAAATCGCATTAGGTTCTCCAAAATTGCATGAGATATTTAAAAATCGCATGAGATATTTGAAAATCGCATGCTATTTTTTGTATTTGATTATCGCATGCGATTTTGGCTTATCGCATGCGATTTTTGTGACCTCCAATGCGATTTTTAAATATCGCATGCGATTTTTATTATCTCCTGCGATTATTGTGACCACTAATGCGATTTAGGACTTTGATTTATCGCATGCGATTTAGTATTTTGATTTATCGCATGCGATTTTAAAATATTTTAAATATCGCATGCGATTTTTAATATCTCATGCGATTATTGTGACCACTAATGCGATGCATGCGACTTTTAATATCACATGCGATTTTTAATATCGTGACCATTAATGCGATTTAGAATTTTGATTTATCGCATGCGATTTTTGTGACCTCCAATGCGATTTTCAATTATCGCATGCGACTTTTAATATCGCATGCGACTTTTAATATAGCATATGATTTTTAATATCGTGGCCATTAATGCGATTTAGAATTTTGATTTATCGCATGCGATTTTTGTGATAATTGAAAATCGCATGCTATTTTTTGTATTTGATTATCGCATGCGACTTTTATATATCGCATGTGATTTTTAATATCGTGACCACTAATGCGATTTAGAATTTTGATTTATCGCATGCGATTTTTGTGACCTCCAATGTGACTTTGGTTTATCGCATGCGATTTTTGTGATCACCAATACGATTTTGGTTTATCGCATGCGATTTTGAAATATCTCATGCGATTTTTGTTACCACCAATGCAATTTAGGAATGTCCCATTCGATTTTTGAAAATCGCTTGTGATTTTGAAATAGTTGATGCGATTTTTGTGGACACCAATGCGATTTTTGAATATCACATTCAATTTTTATTTACCGGATGCATTTTTTGTATTTCACATGCGATAAATTAAAATCGAATGTGATTTTTGTTAACACCAATGCAATTTTTGAATATCTCATGCAATTGTAGATTATCTAATGCGATTTTGGATTATCGCATCCAATTTTGGATTACCATTTTACAGTTATTTCAATCAAATATCATGTGATTTGTATGAACTCAAATACGATTTTGATTTATTGCATATGTACATCATACATATACAAAAATCACTTTCGAAATGAAATAAAATAAATTCTAATAAAAATAAATATACTAAGCAATTGTAGGCACAAATCAATGCCGGCATTGTTACTAATTTCAAGATATACGTCAATGTACGTTTTAATGCCCGCATACACTCTTATAGAGGAGGCTTAACGTAAACATTGAAGTGTCTCGTAAATTAAGTTGTTCTGGCGCTGCTTTGTTTTATGCATTAACAAATATCCATTAGGCGAATGTCTGTGCAAACTAACAAGCACTGACTCACTCACATTCATACACGAACTTACACACACTTAAATAGATATTCAATCATTTATTGGATCGGCATCATTAATCATTCAATCAACGTTGCTTAAGCTTGGGTTTGGTCAATTTATTGCTTGTTCTTTTTTTTTCCTCGTCAGTCTCATATTTGTTGTTTTCCGTGGTTATGACAATGTTGCCAACTAAACGAAATCTATTTATAGATATTGTGAATGTCGCAAAAGTAATTAGTGCAAGTAAAAATATCTTTATTTGATTTATTGAGCAGCTGAGTTGAATACTAATTTCGCTTCATTTTTGCTAAACTCGCATTTGTCAACGTATGAGCACGTGTGACAAATGACAAACTACGATTACGTGTGTGTGTGTGTGTGTTCAGTTATTGCCTTCATATCAAATTCAGCAGCGGCAGAGGGGAAAACCGCAATTGCGAAGTGAAAAACCACAAAATGGAAAGCATTCTATGTCAACAATTGGCAAACAACAAGAAAACTTGACGTCAACATCGATGCTTATCAGCACAATATAAGCACATACGTACACACATACCCAAACAATCACATGCATACATGCGCTTATCAGTTGTCCAATAACGAAGGCATTAAAATTTACTATATGAATTTTGTTATCAAACGAAAAAATTATATAGATTTTAATGCCATGAGGCTTATTTTTTTGCCGTTCTGTGTTCTGTTTGCATAAACTTGTCTTTTGCTTTTGCAAAAAAAAAAATAAAAAATAAACAAATATCATTGTTTGTTTATTTGTTGATTTTAAATGAAAATATGCAAAAGAAAAGCTTTTAAACTGATTGGCAAAGTGTGTGTTTTCTATATATTTTTTGCTTTTCTTTCTCCGATTGCGAAATACCTCGCAGCGCATAAAAGCATGCTATGGTTTTTTTCTTTTTCTGCTGCTTTTTTCTTGCCTCTTGTCATTGCACAACCGAGCACAGATAACACAACACAACACAATAATAAATACAACAACAAAATAAAGAGACAGAGAGCAAAGAGAGAAGGAAAAAGTAGCGAAATATTGTATTGGGAATTGTATCTGTGTCTCGCTTAGTCGCTCACTCGTCGTTTGCCTGCAGCGAAACAATAAAAATTGCGCTTGTATTAAGCATTTTTGCAAGTTTTACTTTGTATCGATGCCAAAGTGTACGTATCAAGTTATACGAATATTGCTTTATCAATAATCCCGCAATGGTTGGTGTTGTCATTGTTGTTGTTTTTCGCTATAAACGTCGCCATTCAGTTGGCTTAGGTATCATGTTTGTGGATTCATATCGGTTATTTTATTGGCACAACAAACATTCACTTGTCTCATTGCATCAACAATGAAAGTCTCTATCTGTGTGTGTGTGTGTGTGTGTGAGTGTATGTAGCGATAAAATGATATTGTGTCACATTAATTTGACTTGCAAACAAAGAAAAAGATAAAGGATAATCAACAAATTTGCATTTCTTACCAACTTCGTTAGTCGTCTTTGACAAACATTTTTAAAAAGCTTCGATAGGCAAATGTTCATTCAATTAATCAGTTGTCAAATTACCCTGTTTCATATGTTTACACAAGGTGCTCTCATATACATATAAGACAAATTAGCACAGACAAGCAAGCAATAGAAGCCACGAAAAAAATTAGCAAGAAGCTCTTATATCAACAAGAATGTACATTAACAATTATTATTATATTATTTCTATTACTTTACGAGTTTTCTCGAATTCCAAATATGCATTTTAGACTTTTTATTATTTTTTGTAAATTTTTATAAAAGTTTAAAAATTTACATTATTTTTATAAACTTTGAAAGTTTTGAGAATTTGAAAAAATGTTTATAGATTTTTTATTTCGTCGATTTTGCAAATTATTATAAATTTTCCTATTAATTGTAATTTTTCATAAATATTCGCGAATTTTTATTAATTTAAGGGAACTTTCATGAATATACAAATGTTTGATAATTGTTTTTAATAATTTTAATGAATTTTTCTATGGTTCCATGTTAATAAGATAAAATTATTAAGAAAAAAATAAAAAGAAAAATCGAAACAGTCTTGGAGAACAGTTTTTGGCCTTAAACCAATTTCAATAACTTATGAGCACATAAAATAAATAAACATGAAAAACAATTCGAATTAATTAACGAAATGTATCAATGAAGTACAAAAATGCCCCAAAGAAATGTCAGACATTTTCCCAGACAACTATGATTTTTATTAAGAAAGAAGATTTAAGGAGACAAGACAATAAGCAGCAACAAATGTCAATAACATGAAAACAACAAATAAAATAAATAATAAAATGAAAGCCGAAAATACAATGAACTCCTCTTGAATTGTCCAACTGTCAATTGTCTTAAGCAAGTTGAGCTTATTATGATTTAATAACATTCCATTTGATGGATTTTCTTATTTTTATATTATTTTCTTTATATTGTTTTATTACTTTTATTCTCCTGTTTCTCATTACTTATTGGCGCATTTTCGCATAGCAAAAAAAAAAAACCAATAAATGAAATAAATCTAAGAATAAATTGACTTAAGTTTTATGACTTTAAAGGACTTGTTCAAATCAGTGCGCGAATAAGTTAGCTGAAATCATAGTTTATGGCATATAAAGACAAACCGACCGACCGACCGACAGACAGACGGCTTCATTGCTCAGTTCAATGTGCGCAACTAAAAATGTTGGCGTCTTGCAATGACATTAACGCCAACTCAGCACTTTTCGCAAGCAAATATAATTTAAACATAAAAAAAAAAATAAGGATAAATCCATTGCAATGCCAAATCCTGGCAATTCTATGTCTTGATTTCTTCCAACACTCCTCTCTTCTCTTGGCTTGCATTGCCAGTTGCATTGCAAGAAGTTATCGTGTGCGTTTTATCAACAAATAAAAGTAAGAATGAAAATGAAATGTACGAAAGTAAGTGAGTGTGCCTAAGTGTGTGTGAAAGAGACAGAATGAGCGTAAAACCATAAAAATGCTATAAATAAAGTAGCAAGAAAAGCAGTAAGCAGTTTAAGTAGATAAAAGATATCTTTGTGTTCAGCTACTTATGGCAGTCGATGTCGATGTTGATGTCGTTGTTGACGATAATGATGAAAGCATTGCTGCTGATGACGCACATTAACGACGCAACGATGCTTCATCATTCGCGTTCATACAAATACAACTACAAACACAAACACAAACACAAAGCAAAGCAAAGCCAAGCGAAGCAATCGAAAAAATGTCACGCCCTCTAATGTGTTTGCTTATGCATTTACAGCACTTTGTTATTAAGTCCTTTGCTGTTGGCATTTCTGTTGTTGTTGTTGTTGTTGTCATGGCCATAAAATTGTCAAGTCATGTGCATTGAACTTTGTGACAATTGAAAGCTTTGCTTGAAGCATTGCACGTCATTTGCATTTATTACTTTTGCCATTTTTTATTTATTTCAATCAAAGTAATTAAAATGAATTAATGAAAGGCATGAAATTTCGTATTGTCGTTGTTATTGTGTCTGACAGACAATGCAACAATAAAATGACAATAAAACAAAACCAACAACAACAACAATACAATAAAAGCGTCGCTCAAATGTCGCTTTTTAAAGCATTCAAACATTTTACAATCACCTTTTTTTGTACACTTAATTAAACGATAAATAAAATGTACTGTTATTTCTTTGTCATTGGCGTTGTTGTTGTTGGTTTGTGCTTTTCTTAAAGTGCTCAACGCTTTGTAGTCATTTGCAAAACGCGCGTGGCTCTCATGAGGAAAAGTCATTGTGGAAAATTGCGTTTTTACATGCAAACGACAAAAGGACATTTTCATTCTTCTTTTTCCCTTTAGGGTTTTCTTCACTTGGAACAGTACATTAACTTTGTCATGAAGATTGCATAGCAGAGAAGAAGTCAACTTCGAGTATATAAATACTATATATTTCTGATCAGCACGAGGAGACAAGAAGATCTGAAGATTTGAAACGTTTTGACAAATTTAGAGATTTGACTTGCAAACTGAAGTATTTCTTAATGGGAAAACTATAGCAAAGCTCAAGAATACTTGAAAATATGCTTTCAAGTGTATATAAACTTCCTCAATGCCGAAAATAACTTTCTTCATGTTTTTTTTTATCTGATATAATAAAATTTATGTGCGTGTGTGAATCTGTGTGTGTGTGTGTTGGCCCTCAACATGCTGCGCGTGTGTGTGTATATTGACATTATATTCAACACGCTTCAAGTATTATGCAAAACAACAATAAAAACAACAACACTGAAAATCAATTAAAAACAGTAAAATTATAATTTTCATTTTGCTTTTCTTTTCTTTTGCTTGGGCGCTTAATGGACACAACAAAACAACTACAACAATTACAAAAAAAAAAAAAACAACAATAAGAAAATAATAATTAACATTTAAGCAAGAATTTCTCATTTGCTTACATTGTGAGTTTTGCATAAATTATTTTGAAAGAAAGAGTAAAGAAAGAAAAAATAAATGCGACCGGAAGTGAAGAAAAACGGTAAAGTTTTTCAACAATTAAATGCATTAAACATTAATGATTTATTTGCATTTTTACGTTGGTTTTTTCTAACAATTTTTTCTTCATTTTTTTTCTTATTTGATTTATTTTCTCGATTTGTTTCTCATCGTTTATCATTTGCTGCTTAAATGTTCAAAGTGCGTCAATATTTGCTTACGTCAGCGTTTTGTACAAAGTTATTAAACGCATAAAAAACAAAAGAAAAATCCCGAAAAAAAATGAAGGAAAAGCAAATCATTCAAATGAAATAAATCGACAGTGCAAATGATACATGATGAAGTCACAAAACGGCTCATTAATATTAATAACTCCTTTGGCAACGCAAACCCTTCTTCACTACTCAACGTTTTTTTGTCTCTTTTTTATCCTTGGTTTATATCTTCTTTTTATTCTTTTTATTATTATTTCCTCTTAAGCTTTTATTCTTGCTGACCCAAGTCAAAAAGTGTACAAAATACACGAAAAATTAATCATCGACAGTTCCGCAGTGTCCTTTTGTCTGTCTGTCTCTCTGTCTGTCAATCTGTCCGACACAGGCCTGTCTCTGTTGGTCCTTTTTCAGTCGACCCCCAACAGACATGTTTCATTATGCGCGTAATTTACTCAATTGGCAAAAAAAATTACATAGCAACAAATAAAATTATTGCATTCTTCGACGAGCGTTCAATGTGTATGTGTGTGTGTGTGTGTGTGCTTGTGTATCTGTGCTATGGTTTGTTAAGACCACAAATTGCGTTTGAACTCCCTTGAAAAATCAGAGTTTTCATTGCTGTAAATCGCTTTTGGTTGCCCATCATCCACTGGCCCGTGTTTGACTTGGCTAGCCGCTTGAAGTTTGCTCACAATGTAAAATAAAAAGAATATTGATTTATTCGGTAGAAAATATTGAATTCGATCTTAATTTTAAATATACAATCTATCTAACCTTTTTTCTATTCTGGTTTTTAAAATATATAAGATCTATTTTTATGGTATAGTCTCTTGAGAATACCATCTAGTTCGTTTCATATTTGTATCTACTGGTGAACCTCACTAGTCTACTCTCTTAAATTCAAGTCACTAGTTTTTATACTTTTCAAGAGCTCTTGGGATGGACGAACGGACAGGCGGACTATCAGTTCTCAAACGATTTCTTTTGTCATCCTGATCATGCTTACATATACTCTATGTACTACTATCCTTCTTATACATTTTATATAAATTTGATCTCAGGATGCTCAAATTACAAAAGTTCTTACGTTTCTCTTAAAGTCTCAATTTTTAAATGAATATATGTTAATAGTTTAGTAAACTTTCTGCATGAATTTTATTCAACCGCAAAGCATAAAAGTGCTCAAAGTATTAAAGTCGTTTGTTCTTCACACAATTTGGGTTAATTTTTTTTTTTTTTGGTGCGAAATTCCATTAAAATAAATGTTCGGAAAAAGTTATGCGCATTTAACACAAATTTGTTTATACGTTCGAAGTTCGCACTAAATTTCAACTTTAAAGCGTACCAGCAACAACAACTTTTTTAATAAAAGTCACTGAAGTTCATGCAACTCAAAGTTCGTATACCAGAAAAAAACCAGCAAAAATAATAACTCAAAAAGAAGAAAGAAGAGAGAAAAAAAAGAAGGACCAACTAAGTAAACAATGAGCGGAGTTAATCGAGTTGACAATACCACCGACTGTGAAATTTGCCATCAAAGCATTTTTGATTTAAGATAACAGAGAGAAGAGACAACAAAAAAAAAAAAAAACGTTGAAAAAAAGAACAAAAAATTTCTTGACTGTTTTTTGTACAAATGTCAAACAAAAACTGAATAGCTGCCAAAAAGGAAAACTGACAAAAAATAAAAATGATAAAAATGAAATGATGGCAAAGTCGAAAGCTAAGAAATATTTTAAAAGAACCACGAACAAAATTTATGATAATGCAGTGCAGCGTCGGCACAGCAACAAGCCAACACACACACACACACATACACCAAAAGCCATGCATTAGTGCTGTCCTGTGCATATTGTGGCAAACAAAGTACAGACAGACACACACACACACACACATAGACAGACGTTTCTTAGCCAAAAACTAAAATAGGTTAAAGTACAAGTATAACATTTCATTTCGTTTCATTTTATTTTATTTCTTTCCATGCTCTTTTAGTTTTTTAGGTTTGTCTTATATTTCGTGTTGTTGTTATTGTCTTTTGCTGGCAAATTTACAACAAACACCCGCAATAAAGCAAAGAGCAAACAAGTAGAAGAACAGCACGGAAATGGTAAAAGACAAAACAGACCTAAGCTGGTCACGCTGCGCTTTTAGCATTTCGTTGTATACTCTCGGCCGTTGCGCTTGCATCGTAAATAAGACAAACAAACATTGTTGGCCTGCTTCTTCTTCTCCGCCTCGTCTTCTACATTTACAACTCTCATCTTCTGCTACTTCTGCTTTTACAACTTCTGTTCATGTGTATGTGTGTGTGTGTGTGTGTGCTGTTTACTTGCCTCGATTCGCAGCTTGCAACTGCCGGCAATGCTCAAATGGATATCCTTGACACACACTCACACACACATACGCCTTAATTGCTGTTGTTGTTTTGTGCTTTTGCTTTTCCTCGCATTTGCTACCGAGCGTTGTATCATTTAACTTATTATTGACCGCACACAAGAGGCAATGTTCATTCGCTTCATTTTCATGGCCAACCGTTGCATCCTTGCATCCTTGCATTCGATACTTACCGCATTTGGCAACTTTACGCTTTGCTCTGCGCAAGCGTTAAACTTTGATTCGAGCGGATTTTGAGCCAACACGTGTCTACCGCAATTGAGTGCGATTTCCGACCTCTTCTGCTTCTTCTTCCACTTCTTGAGTTATTTTATACTTATTGTGTGTTTCGATTGTGCATTACATGGTCCCAAAAATGAAACAAAACAAAACTCTTGGCAATATTTACTTCGTTGACTTTCCTGATTTATACATGTAATAATTTGAACTTGTTGTTGTTGTTGTTGTTCGTTATCATATACAAGCGTTCATTTGCATTTATGAACAACGAAATTGCTCATCTCTTTGCGCCATCTTGACAACAACAGCAACAAGGACAACAAAAAGATATGTTATTTTGATCCCTCACGTAACTGTTGGCGTTATGCGATTCTATATTATTTGATTTAATCCTATAAATGATAGCTGACAATTTCTTTTGTGTCCTCTTTGGCAGTTGGCTTAACTTTGAGGACGGACAGAGTTTTGTGCCGTTTTCAAATGCGATGCGACTTAAAGTGACATATTTGTGGCTGTCTTATTATTATTACCTTCTTTTTATTTCAATCAGCGATGATTGAGTTCCTCAACAGTGCATTAGTGACACTAAGTAGATTTGCCTTTGTCGTTGAAGCGTTTTTGTGGGCAATTGAGCGAATTTTTCCGAATTTCACTACCAAATAAACATTATCTGCCTCTAGTGAAAGGACAAGAGCCAAAAATAAGCTCACTATTATCAGCCTGTTTATAGCATATGCTGATTGTGGCACGTGTTCTATGATTAGTCGAATCCGATTAAACAATTTCACGCATTTCTTTCTTGTTTCATCATTTGTCTGTTTCAGTGTTGTAGTTTGAGGCGTGGAGCTAACAAATTAAATAAAACTTGCAATCACATATATATTGTATGTATTATAATGTACTTAAGATTATTACATCTAATAGTTCTTAGAATAAGCACTCAAAGCAATTGTATACGCTCCTTGGGGACGATCAATGGCATAATGCAAAAATTCACAAATTCACAAATTCACAATTTCCGTAAAGTCATATACATCATAATAATAATCATAAAAATGACAAGGCAAAAATTGTGTCAACGCGGTTTTCTTCTTCATTTTTTTTTCTTCTTGTTTTTCTTTATGAAAAGTTTCAATCAAATTCAATGCAGAGATGAGGTCGCATAAAAAGGAAAAACGATACAACAAACACTTGACAAAGAAAACAAACACTTCAATCCACTTGAAAATGAAGAGTAGCAAAAAAAAAAGCAAAGTATGAAAACACGCGTAACATCGCATAAAACATCAAACTTCGGTGGACAAAAAGTGTACAAAAAAAATGAAAAAAGGTAAACTTATAACGCATGTAATCATAACAGGTGCAACATGGACTGAGGCAAAAGGTATAAAAAGGAAAAACTTGAACGACGCTGACACAATTTCCCGCCAGAACTCGCAGCAACAGCTTACGGCGTACATTTATGTAGCAAGAAAAAGTATTTCGCGACAAAATTTATATCAAATGAAAGCAGTTGTTGTTGTCTTTCTACTTCGGTATGGTTTTATTGTTGTATTTTACAAACGAGCATATGAAATATACACAAAACCGTTTTTTTTTTTTAAACTTACAATGAACGAACATGAACATGAAACGCAGCACAATGCTTGAGCCTGTTTGTTGGCCCTCGGACGAGCGGCTTCACTCGTAGCCAAAAGTATGCAATACAAAAATCAACATTTGACACTATCAGCGGCGGCAATGCGTGCAATGAAACTGCGTGAGCGAGAGAGCAGACATGTTAAGCGATCCCATTTGAGGACATGGGATGGAGTGAATAGGAAAATCAGTTGTGTATAGTGGAAAACAGAGAGAGAGAAAAGAAAGGAAGAAGAAGAAAAATACAAAGTGGCATCACTAGAGAGACAACAGGAGAAAAAATAAACCATAAATAAATCGCACACGCACACACTCATAATGTCGACAATGTCCTTTCATGACATGTAAGGACGTTGACGAACATATGGCAACTCTGTTCATGTGTGTGCGTGGGTGGATGGCTGTGCATGTGTCAGTGTGACTGCTGTGGCGCATTAAGTGAATCTGCATGAATATTTCAAAAGGTTTGCGGCTTGCATGATGATGGTTAAAATATGCGCAGAAGACTTTAGCTGAATTTATAGTAGCAAGCATGAAAGTGCAATGAAATTAACAGCGTAAATGCATAAAAAGTGGCACGAACACACCCTGTATGTGTGTGTGTGTGTGTGTGTTTGTTTGAATGTAATGAGCACGTCGCATTCAGGAGAATTTCTTTTTATGTGCATTTTTCTTTAGCAAAACATAAATTAATGTCATGCAAATAACGAATGCAAGCCAGCCAGCGTCAACTGCTTGTTTCTTACAACATATGAATTGAAAATATGAAAATAATACAACAAATACATTTTACCCTTCATAGAAATGCTAATGTTTATGTGTGTGAAGAAAGACTGCTGCCTTATGCATTTTTGTTTGCGAGTTAAAATAATCGCAAGAAAAAGATTGCTTGAAGAATTTTTGCAACAAAAAAATCAACCCACATAAGCGATAAGGTCAGGCAATCATTAGTATGCATTTTTCTGAATTTTTGCTTTATGGCTTGGTTGATGTAAAAAACGGAATCGACTTATTCAAATGAGTTGCAATGAGCAAAACAAAGTTACACGAAGATATTTTTGATTTTTTGCAGAACACAAAAGTTATATTATATCGTGAAAATGCTTAACTGTGAATTGCGGTTATTAAATAAAATATATTTCTTAAGTTTTGGCAGTCCAAGCGATTTTAATTATATAAATAGCAAAAAAAAAAAAAAAATTTGTGTCGTTACTCCCCGACGGGGAATTGAACCCCGGTCTCCCGCGTGACAGGCGGGGATACTAACCACTATACTATCGAGGATGTTGAATTTCTGTTGACAAATGCTGTACATATTAACATTACAAGCACGCAATGTGTAAATCACAACACTGTAATAATAACATTATGTTAAAAACAATATGCAAACCTTTAACATTTTCCTCTGTTAATTATTAATACTGTACTGCTGCTTGTCCCAAAGCAACGCTTTTTACATACGACACTTTTGCACTAAAAATAAAAAATATCACTGATAACTCGAATATTTCGCACAAAAAATATAATTTGAAAATATTTTTATTTGAATTTTTTATAATTTCTTAATATGTATCAAATATAGTCATATACTTACTTACATATATGCAGTTCGCGGAGCGTGAAATGCACATAGAATTCAAACATGTCAAAAGAGTTCCAAAGTCGAAGCATTTTTTTTAAATAAACCATTGTAGCAGGATGTATACACTGGCTTTGCCCTGATGGGGCAAGCCAAATGCAACCCTACACTCTGGCTCTCTGAGAAGGTCCTCTCACTCAATCGCGATCGCAGCCGACACGATTGAGCGAGGAACGAAACTCAAAAGAGACCTCAAGAGTCGATAGAAGACAGGTAAACAAATAAGACGTGTAATAAAGAAGACTTTAATCTGACAATCAAAACTTGAGTGCAAACCGTTACTTTATTTCTGTGAGTCAAAGTGTCGTTGTCTCGGTATCCTTAAATAATCAAAGAGACTATACTCTTACACCATTGATATTGATCGAAAGCAACACTTTTCACATTTTATTTTTAATCTTATGCAAAAAAATTTTATTGTTGCAAAAATTGTAATAGCAAAGACAACTCAATTGTTCAATTTCTCAAAGATTTCTCAAAAATTAAATGATACCGAGAAGTCTTTTGAACTCAATGTTCATGTTTTGGCCTTGAACTTGCTTCAGCACAAAGTCTGAACCACAAACACTTCAGCCAAATCGCCCACAGGACAATAAACGCAAATGTCAACGACAGCCGTGATGCCACAAATGATTTGTACAACTTTGTATTTATCTTCACAAATGCCTACACAAACAAATGTGTCTGTGTCTGAGTCCATATGTATACATACATTGTATGTATGTACGAGTTTGGGTGGGTGTGGAAGCCATTACAATAACTCTTTGATTTATAACTGATTCGCGTTCTTCAAACACATTTTTCTACGCTTAAAAATCATTTTTATAAGAATTTATTGAGTTTTCCTCGTTTTTCCAACGACATATTTCTAAATAATATGTTTTTTATAACTTTAATGGGTTCGGTTGATTAAATTTTGTGTTGTATGTCATTGTTTATATGTTTTATTGCTTGTTTTCTTTTTAAAACATTTTGTGTTTATTCAATGATCGGTAAATTTTTGTTGTTGTTTTGTTTATCGTATTATTTGCCAACAAACAAATACCAAAAGTGCTCTCGAAATGTTTACCGCTGGTGCGCAGTCATGTGGCAGAAGTTTCGTTGCGATTTTTAAAAATCATTCGCCTGGCAAACGAATTAAATGATAAGTAGAACGAATAACAAAACAGTTAAGCATTCATCAAAAAGCAAATAATAATATTATATTCAACAACATAAGACGATAAGACTTTATGATAAAGTATCATTTAGCAATACCAATAAATAAGCTTAAATAAATACAAAATGCAAACACATGCTTGTACATAATTGCATGAAAGCAGCTTAAATTGATTTTAATTGATTGATAGTCTAACAACAGCAACAATAGCAACAACAACAACTCAAGCATGATTTACTTGCTTGAATGCGCTTATGAAAATACGAGACATAATTGAAATCTTTAATAAGTAAAACATACATATATAAACATTAAATAAAAAAGAAAGTTCATAAGAAAATACATAAACAACAAGAACAATTCCGAAGAATTCCAATTCACATAAATCATAAAAGATGATTTCATTGGCAAAAGCGAAATTGGCATGAGCAAAAGTTAAATGAATATTTGCACGACTGTTGTGTGAGTGTTGCTGTACGTGAAGGCAGGCATCAAATGTGTGCCGTGGCATGGCAAATACATTTGGCATTCTTTGCACTCAGCAGCCTTGCCACATGCCTTTTTAGGTAATTAACAAATCAGCCAAGCGCAAGAACCCAACAAACACACACTCGCACACACACACCCACGCACGAGACACGTCAGGCGGGCAGACAAGAAGTTAGAAATGCAGGAAACAACTAAGGAAATAAGGATGTGCCAGCCGTGCGTGTTCATATGTCGGCTTTCCGAAGCTCAAAAACATTTTGCACGTGCCACATTGCCATTCAGGCATATAGATATATACATGCCTACATAAGTCTGTGTTCTGAGTACGCTTTTGTTGCTTTATTTCATTTCGTTTACTAAACTGCGTGAGTATTTACGCTGTGATGCAATTAATTTATCAAAACTCATTTGCAGGCAAATGCGTACGATGTTCCGTTAAATTCTGCATGCAAGCAAACATTTAACAACATGTGCATTTTAATTGAAAAGTCTTTAAGGTATTTATTTTAGGCTCTATCATGGAGTATAGCAATGAAGATTTGTATGTGGCGCAGCATAAAAACTGTTGCATACCAACAGGCGTAGATAAGTATCATTTTGACTTAATTTTCTTAATTATGTTTTTTTATATTTCTTCACGCACAACAAGTCAATTTCACCAACGCAGTGAGAAGCCCAAAAAGAGTCACAAAGTGAGGCTTCAACATTATTAAAATTAATTAAGACGCTGACCTGAGACTGTAGCAAAATGGCAGCCGGCAAAGCAACTGACAGGCACTCGAGCATGGCAACAAACAAGCAAGCAGCGAACGAGCGAAGAGGCGAATGAACGGCTGAGTGAGTTAGCAAAGAAATAAGGACAAACTAAGAAGATAAAAAAATCAAAAAAAAAAAAAAAAGAAAACTCTTCTCGCAATTAAAAGCAAACGTCGTATTAACTCGTTTTCATTTACCGCCATCACTTTCGTGCTTTCTTTGCTAATGGCAACAGTCGCTCTGCCAAAGCGAAACCAAATCAAGTTGAGTTGAGTCAAGTCAAGTCGAGTCAAGTCAATGACGATGTCTTTCTTAATGGGCCAACGGTTTGGTGTTAACTACTTGGGTTCAACGGCGGCGTTTGGCAATCACTCAGTCATTAATTCTTTGCTGCCAACGTGGTTGAGCGCAAACAAGCATAATGAAGTATCTCATGCTCAAGCCAACTCCTTTTCTTCTAATAGACTTGACAGGCAGACAGACAGACAGACAGACAACTAAGCATATGCCAAACAAAACGCATTCATTGCGAAGAATGCGGAAAAACATATGTTCGACTTGATACTGATTTGTGACGCCTCGTGGGATAACATTTGTGGTCTGCCAGTCGAACTTTGACTTACACATTGAGCCATTCAAGGATGCAGGATAACAACTCATGTGTAAACGTTCAAAATGATGGCCGTCGGTAAAAACAAGTTCGAAAATGTTTCATTTTTTTTTTATTTTGTTTTTTCTGTTATTTTTTTTATTTTCTTGTTCAAGTGTTGCTTGGCAGTTGTAAGTAGTTTGCCGCTTGAATGCAGTTGAATGCTCTCAATGGTCAAGTGTGCTATAATATTGAATGAATGAACCAAATAAATTATTTTTGGCAACAAAATGAAACAGAGCAAAACCTGTCAGTTATACGAACTGTCAAACAGAGCGTATAAACTTGTTAAAGATTCTCTCAAATAAAAACGATGAAAAAATCGAAACTGCATTGCACAAGACAAGAGTTATGCATAGTAAATCAAAGTGTTTCAATGCTGTTGCCAATAGAAGAGGTTTAGAAAAAATTCAAAATAATTTAAAAAGGCATTGGCATACATCACTTTTATCTAAAAGATACTTTTATGCATATTTGGTGCAGCTTAAGCAACACAAATATTCTTATAGAAATATTTCAATATGAACTCAATAAAGATAAGAAAATTTAAAATTTTACTGAAAGATATTACGATATTTTTACTTGAATTCTGCTTATGTTAGCTTATGTTACATGAGATCATACATAACATACGGCAGTCTATTAGTAAAACTAAATAACTCTAACTGACAAAAATTTAAAAAAAAAAAATCATCAAAATATAATCAGATTAAAGCTTTGCCAATAAGTGAAATTTTATAATCACAAAAATGATTGCCCGAAAAGTTTATAAATATAAATATTAATTAGCGTAAATACATTTTAAGGGCATTTTAATACTTATTTAATAATTAAAAACAAGGCGCACATGTAACTGTGTCACAGAAAAAATACACACACACACACCCATACACTGACAGCGATCGACAATGACAACGACATGATTTTGTGCTTGTACCAAACAGTAAACATTTTTTTTTTTCTCCTACAATGTCATATTTCATGTGACATGTTGCAATTAAGTGCATCACTATATCCTTGTTTTTGACTTTGTTGTTGTTGTTGTGAAAAAGGCCATGCAAAGCTCATGCACACCAACACACATACAGATTCCACATGCATGCATGCCTCTTTGTTGCTCTCTTTGTCTGCCCCTCTGTCTGTCCGTCCGTCCGTCTGTCTCAGCACATGCTGGTAAAACAATATGTATGATATTTTTTGCCTGTTTTGTTGCTGATAAATACTTTGCCACATTTCTGCTTTTGTTGCCTACAATATTTAATCCTTTTAAAGTAGCTTATGGCCACAGACACACTCATTTACAGTCGCGCACAGAATATTGTTACACGGTTACATTCATAGTGACGCACACACACACACACACACACACACTGACACAAATCAGCAAACAAACAGACAGACAAGTTGTACGTTGATTTTATTTAAAATTCAGTGCCTTATTAACTTATCGCAGTACTGTGACAGCGAAGATACTCACTTAAAAGCAAACCAAAAAAAAAATAGTTGCTTTAAAGAAAATAATTACAACTGAAAACCACAACTTTTTGATATAAACATTTGAGCAAAAATACGAATTTTGTTTTATTTTACTTTGTAAATTAAAACTAAAAGTTTACGGCTTTTTTTCCATTTTATTTTCATTGGGAAAAGTTGTGAAAGTTTTTCGATTCTGTTGAAAATTCATTTCGCTTTGCCAAACATTTTCAAATAATTTCCTTGAAATAACATTTCCAAGTCATAAACTTAGATTTTCTCATTGTTCTCATGTTATATGAAAATGTTATAGAGCAATGCATTGAAATATTTCAAGTTAAATCGCCTGTCATATGAAATGCCCGAAATATGTTGAGAAATATTTAAGCTTCGATGTCTTTGCACACCAATTAAATTTAATTGTTTGGCAAATCAAAAAAAAAAAATATATTCAACTCACAAATAAAAATATATATATCTCACATACTTGTGCAAACTTCACTTGGGACATTATTTCAATGGCAACAACAGACGCATTAACTTACAACGAATTTTCCAACATATCATTACACAAATACTTTTGCTTTCATTCAAATTGAAGCATGTTTTATGCATAAGAAATTATTTCTCAGAACCTTTTTGAGTTCGTTACACAGAAGTTTGACTGTGTAACATTTTTGAAGAGCATAAAAAATAAAACAAAAAAAATATTTAAAAAATAAACATTTTCGTTATAATTTACAGAATTTTTTTGCTTCAAGTAAACAAAGCGTAAAATCCGTTTACATTGTAAAATTATGAGTTTTAAATATGGAAGAACAGTAAGCCAGAAAAAAAACACAACAACAACAACAGAGACATTGGCAGCAACGGCGGCGACGACGGCGACGACGGCGACGGAAGCAGCGTGAGTGGAGTGAAAGTAAAAGCAACAAAGCAAATGACGTCTAATAAGCATAACAATGACGAGCAGCGGATTTACTCTGCTCTGTTGTTGGCGTCAGCAACATCATCATGTCGTTCGTCATTGCGGCAGAAGACGACACAGCAAAAAAATCGTTGTAATAATGCAAAGTGATATAAGAAGCACACACACAAAGCGTGAAATTACAATCATATTGCAACTACAACAATGGATAAGAAAATAGGGAAAAAAAGAAGTATACAGAACAGTTGATAAAACACTGTATTTAGTGAAATAATTGGGTGGTTGGAAACAAAAGCGAAAGAACGAAAATGGAGCATGAAAATCGCGGCGCGCATTGAGCACGTTGATTAGCGTCCTGGGTTTGAACATGTTTCACGCCTCTCAAGCATATCTCGGACAATTTGCCTTGTTACAAAAAAAAAAAAAAAAAATTGAGCTCACACACACATACACTGACATACATGCACACCACCGTGCAAAAACAATGCCACAAAAGTGTTGAGCTTTTTTTTCGCTACAAAAACATATCCTTTACATTGCATTTTGCACATTGCATGTGAAAAGACATCAACACCAAAAATGTCGTGCTGTATTTGTGCTCATGTGTGTCTGTGTGATGTTGGCGTGTCTGGTTTGTCGTCGTCGTGGTCACGTGGCTCGGCGATTATGCGCTCATTGCTTTCCGTTCGATAATTACCAAAAATTATTTACACGCGAACAAAAAAAGGGCGCACGTATTGTAAATTTGTATTTAACGCGGTAATTAGAGCACAATCGCTATCTAAACGTGACTATAATGTTGCAATAGTCATTTGACCAAATGACATCCACAAAGACCCAATTGGAAATTGAGACCAAAGCACGAATAATACTGAAAATCATTGTAAAGGCATTGAGGAAACTCATGTCACTGATTTGGCTACTTAAATGCCAATTATGATTCTTACATAGCTTGATTTATATGCTTGTTTGGTAGAAAGTGGAACGCAACGAAGTATGCAACATTTTTTTCCTTGCTAATGATGTTCACCAACAAATTGTGCTTTCTGCTACGATCAACGAGCATGAAAAGGCGCGAAAACAATCGAAATTCTCTTTTATTTGGCTTCCGTGGTTGTATTGCCTTCAATTTACTTTAATTTGAATTGCTGGCTTGATCGAATTGCTTTGTCATTAGACTACACAATATTAAATATTTTCCTTGACATAAAACAAGCTTTAATAATATGAAATTCTAACAAAATGCCAACTGTTACATATTCCAACTGACCGCGTTGGGAAAAAAAATTGATATTTGATATTGAAGCAATTCAAGCTGTGCGCAACTCATGTCATTCATTGTGTCGCAGTTGTTCATATAGTGACTTAGGCTGTCGCAATTACACAATAAATGTTAACCAATTAGGTCGGCACATGCGAACATGTAAAATGATTTAAATAAATAAATAAGCAAATCAAACTGTTTTGTCGAATAAAGCGCACCATTGAACTCAACTAAATAATTGAACAGCACCAGCAACAGCAACAAAAACAAATCAAACTGATTTCGATTTGCGGCTCAATTTTTATGCTAATTACAAACTAATTGCAAACACAAACACACCCACACACAGATACATATACATACATACGGTAATTGGTAGTAACATTTTGACAACATAGGCCAAAATTAGTTGCAATGCAAATCTGCAAAAAGGTTGTAAGCGCACTTCCTGCCATTGAGTGTATTTCATTAGGACGAAGCGAATGCCTGTCAATCGAATTACCAGCACATCCCATGAGAATATAATAAACGATTCTCACACACACACACAAAGCCTACAACATGCATAAGTTAAGCACTTGCACACACAAAAGGAGAGACAGAAAGGAAAAGCGCTTCTTTGCTCGTCTCACACTAACGCTCTTGTTGCATATTGCAAGTGAATAATTGCGGTTCTGACATTCAAGGCAACAACGGAAGCTCAGTTGAGTGTGCCACAAAACTGTGCAAATTATAATGATGCACACACACACACACACGCACAATAACATAGTGCAAGCATGCGAAAACGTGCCAGTTTGATGCTGAGCACAGAGCAGCGAGCAAGGGAAATGAGTGAAGTCAATGTCTGAGCAACAATATCCGTTTGGGCAAACAAATTAACAACACGCGACAAGCATCGTAAAGCACATCTGCCATAGACGTCAACTGGGACCGTGCAGCAGCAGCAACAGCAACAACAACAACAATAAAAATGTCTATGCGAGTGCAACCTTTTTAATGTAAAACAAAATAGAATTTGTTCTGTGCTTGACAAGAGCTAAAATTGAATTATTTGGCAGACATTTTCTACATTGAAAACAATCTGTTTGGTTTATTGCAATTAAAAGTAACCTCAGTGTAGCTACAGTGCCGACTAATTTATTATTTATGCATGTATTTTTTTCAAGTTGTACGATAACAAGAAACTATTGAAATAAAAACATTGTAAATTCATCTATTTTACATAAAACTCATTCGACTAAAAGTTAAACACAATTAGCTTGAATTAGTAAACCAAACCCAAAAAGTATGCAACAAAATGTTACAGACTCTTGTCGCTTTTTGACTCGCTGCACTTCTACTACTACTTCAACACAAACAAAGCACTTATGTTGGTGGTAGTGTGCAGTCAGTTGGCAATTGTTTTAATATTATCAAAAGGCACAATGCGGTGAAAGAGACGGTGAATGAGAGAGTGAGTGAGACGTTGGGGGATTAAATGAAAGAGAACATGCAGCAGACAAGTACATGCAAAAAGTTAATTGTAACGAGATGTAAATAGTTTTTGGGAAAATTAAATAAAAACCAGCAGCATTTTCCATCATAGACACACATACATGCAAACACACACACAGACTTATTCAAGTTAGAAATACAAGGAAGACAAGATGACAAGAAAATCTAATGCAAGCAAAGACAAGCGCTCAGCCAAATGACATGACGTCATGCACAAGCACATACACACACACATATTCATACGTAAAAATAATAGAAAATGTGTACGTGTGTGTGTGTGTGTATTATGTCATTGCAAGAAACTTTTGATAATCAGCTCAACCCAACATATCAAAGCTTCTTGTCTCATATATAAAACTTCTTAATATCTCTAGAAAATCACTTCATTTTAGTCATTTACTTAGTTGAAGTTTGTCAAATACGCAAAAGTATTAAGTTTGTTTTAAATTTACTTTCTACATATCATTGAATTTTCGCTGCGTGTGTTGTTCAACGCTGCGTATGAGTAATATTTATTATTACTAATATTGTTATTATGCGTTATTACATCAGACAATACAACCATATTAGACAATTAATAAACCATTTTTGTTATTACTAAAATAAGCCAAGTTATTTTTATACTTGTCGAGACATATTCGTTTGTTTTTATTTGAATGAATATTATTTTCGACATATCATTGCGGGTTCATACGCTTATGACTCTTAGTCGTGATAATAAATTCCAAAAATAAAAAAAAAAACCTCATAGCAAACAAAAGAAATAAAACGAAAAAAAATAATTTCGAAAAAAAATGTCCACTAACTCATGTCGCCTTCGTCGCTGTAACCGCACTGCCTTATCATGTCCTTAGCTGGCAGTCGACTTGTATGTGTTTGTATTTGTGTGCATGTGTATGAGTTTGTCTGCCGACAATTCCAAGTATTTGAAAACACAGGTTTGTGTGCATTAAGCATTCATGTTATTTTTGTCTTTATTTGCATTTATCTTCCATTTCGTTCGCTCTTGCTCCTATACATTTTTTTTTTGTATTTTAGTCTTCTTAATTTTCGTTGGATTTTTCTTTTATTATTTCTTTTTTTTCTTTTGTTTTATCGCAGTAGCATATTTTTACATAGCCATAAAGTCGATGGCAACGTTCTCGTCGGTGTCAAGCGTCTAAAGCAACTTTAAGTGGTCTTAAGTGGCATTTGCAAATTGGATTATGTTGCTGACTTCGAACAGTTTTCATTGCGCGTTCTCGGTGTGTAATACAAGCAGCAATTCAGCAACAGTTTATACAACAAAGCCATGAATATTTCTTAATCATGATTTTTGCTTGTTAAACTCAGTTGAGTTCATTAATTTTTCTTTTATTTACTTATTTTTTCGTCAATTAAACGATTTACTTTGCAAACATGTTTAAACCGGCAATTTGACATTAATTTTTAAATTTCCTTAAGCCGCAAAGAACATTTATTGAATAAATGAAGAATATTGGGACGATTATTGGTTGGAATTCTAAAAGAGTCCTGATCTGGCTTAAAAAAAGATCAGGCTTAAGAAGATTGAGAAATACTGCAGCTTATAATCAAGAGACATCCAGCGATTATGATCATATCAAGGGAAGAACTAATAGCAAACACTTCCTCAAGCATTCGGCAAGTAAAATCCTTTCGTCTTTATAATCTGTCAACACAGGAGACCATCAGTTACTATTTGTGACCATCACCGGCGTACAACCGACTTAATTCAACATAACCTAACAAATGAACATTTCGAAACTCCTTCCTGCCAACATTCAACTTGACCTTCATTTTATTAATTACGATATTGTGTGTGCGTGTTGTTATTTAAGTTGCTTGTACAATAATACGTCTAATGTTCAACACACACACACACACTCTCACACGCACACGCATGTTCAACAAATACGGAAGTTGATCAACAAACAACAATCAACAATGAAATAAAATAAAGCAAAATGAAACAAAACAAAACAAGAGTGAACGGAAACATTTAAATTTATAGACACGCACTTCACAAAGCATTGTCCATGGCACCTCATTTCTTCACACACGCACACAACGCATGTCATACCGACACAAACACACACACACGCACAGCAGACATTAACATAGCACTTCCGTTCGCCATTTCTCAATTTCCGTTTGCTGTTTGTTTTGTGCGCTGTCAGTGCGCCGCAGCGTTCCGCATGCAAGCGAAGTGAAATGCAAACGAAAAGTGTTGATTTTACACTCGTTTAGCTTGCAAAATCACCAGCAATTTATTTGATTGAACGCTTGGCTATGCTCCGTTCCGTCGAGTATGGCATTTGCCAACGGCGGCGCTGCGTCACGCTTGCTTGCTTGCCTGCAATCGAGTCAATTGTGCACGTTTGAGCAATTGATATGCCAATCTGCTCATTGTTTCACCAATTCAAATTCTCAATCAAATAATAAATAGTTAATCAATGCCGCTGGGCATGCAACATGCACGACATGACAGTAATGGCTGACAAAAGACATCAAATTGATTGAAGAAATGAAATTAAATGTAAATTAATAGAATTTAATTTATAAGTAATAAATAATTAAATTTGTTGATAATCGTTGCACAACTTTCTCACTATCCACCCTCTCTCTCACACACATATAATCTTTCTCTTTCAGTATGCTTTCATGATGCAAAATATGCTCAAAGGAATTAGAAAACATTTAAACATTCTAAATAAAAATTCATTTTCTTGCACAAAATCCTCGTAGGCAACAAAAGCAAAAAAAGAAAAACGCTTTTTGACATTTATTTAGCACACTTTCTTTTATTACACTTTTTATTTCTCTTTGCTGCTTCACATTTTGCTCACTTTATGTCTATGTCGCTTGCTTCCTTTCTTGTTTTGCCTTTTATGCATTGCTTTTCTGTTGTCAGTTTGTCAGTCATTAAAATATCAAAAACGGACAACTGCAACTCCAACAACAACAACGATGCTACCAAAAACAACTTGCACCATATTCTTCTGCTCATTTTTTTCAACATTCGTTTTGTGCACTCAGCATTCGCCATCATATGATGTGCAACAGTCGTCGTCATCATCATCATCATCGTCACTGTCAGCTTTTCTGCCGCTCTGCGTGACTGCTTTTAATTACAGGTGTCAGAAACGACATGACATGAAAGCTTAATGAAGTTGCATTAGTCAAAGTGTTGACAGCATTTTTTATATTTATATTATTCTTTTTTACTCTTTTGATAAGGAAATGTAATGAAAATAAAAATCCGATAAATTGTTACAACAAAATATATTCGAATTAATTATCATTTAATTATTGTCAATATAAACACGCTCATTGCATTTTTTGGCTTTGATTATTTTGAGTTGACAAATCACATCAAGTATACGTCACGTGCAAATTCAAAACTTTTATGAAATTAGTTTCATTCACTAAATTGTTATTTCTTTGGCATTATTTTTGCTAGCGAAACTTGCCAAAAGTCAAGCAAACAAAATAATGACAAACATAAATAAGAAACTTACAAAACTCGCTTATCGCAACAGTAAGAAAGACAGAGAGAGAGAGAGAGTGAAGAAGACACAAGAACAACAACACCGAAATCATCATCAAAGTGTAATTAATTACGTTTATACAATATAAATCTGCCAAAATGTTATTAGGACAAGGCAACTTTTTGCTTGCTCAGTCAACGTTGACGTTGGCGTCGACACTGTGCGAAAAATAAGTTAAATCCTCTGTCCACAACTCACTTAAGCTTCATTTTTTCTTCTCTGCTTTTTTTTTATATCTAATTGTTTGTGGATATAAGTTTAACTTGTACGACCTCCAAGACCAAAAAGAAAAGCAACAACAACACCAATGAGAGGACCACCAAGTTGTGGTCGAGTCGCCTTGGTTGATACTTGTAAATGAATAGCAGTGACAGCGGCAGCCAACTGGGATAATAACAGCCAAACAGACAGACAAACAGACAGAGAAAGATATTTTGTCATAACTTGACGTTATTGTTTTTGTTTTTGCTCTATGTTTGCCACACGGCAACGACAACGACATCGACATCGACATCGACATCGTCTGGTCTGGTCTGGTCGTCTGCTGTGCAAAGTTTCATTGCAACAGTTTCTTCTTCGACAGTTTGCAACACTTAACAACTTTGTTTTGACCACTTGCCAACAACAACAACAAAAACAATAATAATAACAGCAACAATGAAAGGCGAAAAAAGTTTTAGTTTATACGCATATTTATTTCTTGAACAATTCACTCTCAACCATAATTGGTAAAGGCACGCAAAATGTGACCCATTGCAGCAGGATTATCCGCCGGCACCATGTGTCCAGCACGATTCACCCAGAACATGCTAAAATTGCCAGCGGTCTTCTCATAGCCTTCAAGCACGCGATCAACAGTGATGCCGACACGCGGCGTAGCCACATAGGCGGCTTTGTCGCGCCATTCCATCGCATCGATCCAATTGACAGCGCCCGGCGTGGCGCATATCAAGTCCAGGTGACCAGAGAAGACGCCCACCTTCAGTGTCGTGTTGTTGAGCAGCTCACTGACTGAAGGAAGACCCAAAGAAAAATCAATAAAAAATGTCGCTCAAACGCACAGACAAGAGACACACCAATATCAACGGCCGGTTTCATGAAATCGCCCATGAGACGCGTAAAGGTCATGCTGCTCTGAGCGCCCCACGTGATGCCGCTGGTTATATTCAAAGCCTTTGTGACGGGTCCGCGCATCAAGTCCTCCAATAACTGATCGCGATCCTCGTCGAGGTCATAGTGCACCAAAGTGCGATACATCAACTCTAGACGGTAAAAAATTTTACATATCGGATATATGAACCAAAATAAAAATCACTCACGTTCGCTGGGCATGCTCTTGGAACGCAAATAAGCATCGCCAAGTGTCGGCTTTTCGACATTATAGAAATCCACGCCCTTCGACTCGCGCAACAACACCATCTGTGTGTTGCTCCACTGCAACGTAGCCTGCGTCCACTTCTCCTCTTTGACATATTGTTCGGTCTTCAATGCCTCAGCGTGTATTTTTGCAGAGCCATCATGATCAATAATACCGAGTTGCAGGAGGAAAGGCGCCCACGACAACACCGAATCAATGGGCGACGTCCAAGGATCGCCGAGCGCCACAGAGGTCAAGTTGCTCTTCAGCTCGCCACGTTGCACGGCATAGTAGAGTTCGAGCGCAAATTCAGGCGCCATTTTGCCGCCATAACTTTCACAGAATATGTGCAGAGGCACGCTTTCAAACTCCGGATGCAAGGCATAGAAACCCTTCATGAAGGCAACCAAATCGGTGGCAATCTGTTTGTTGCTCGTTGTGTAATAGAGCACGCTGTCCACATAACTGAAGCCGGTGCCGACTGGATTGTCAATAAATATCACATTCATATCTTTCACCCAAGTTGTATTGCGATTATCGCCTTGCAGATCAAGTGGGCCAAGCTCCTCGAAATTGCCATAACCGGTGGAGGAAGCGCCCGGACCGCCTTGCAGCCAAATAACCAAAGGACGTTCGGTGTAATTGGCCACATCGGCGGTTGTATAGTAAAGCCAATAGAACATGTGCGCGCCGTGGCGCACATCCACAAAGCCCCAATCCTGCTCACCGGGTCCATAGCCCTCACGCGCTGTAAGGTAGCGGAAAGTTATCAGAGATAAGAAGCGTTTTATACAAACAAATTCATGTTAACTTCCTAAACGATCGCTAACCGTAAATTATGTCAGTCAATAAGTCGCGCTATCATGTGTGTCTTTAATCTAATCTTCGTGCGCTCTATGATTGATTTAACGGCGGATTTCGATAGCTTGCATGCATCATTAACACTTTGATTTCTTCAAAACAAAAACGTAAAAGAAGTTGTCTAAAGCACTTTCACAACGCTTTACATTCGCCTGCTTGCATTTAAATGGGTCACTCGAGCACTTCAACATAGTTGGCGTTCTAAGCACGTAATTAATTAAGCCAAGCACGGTAGCCCAGCGCACACCTACCAAGCACAGCACGCGGCATGAAGCAGCAAAGCAATGCCACACTAATGACGATTAAAATTCGCGACATTTTATTTTTATTTTATTTGCTTTTACTTTTTATTTTATATAATTTGAAAAACACAGACGTCTCTTAAACGATCTCTAAGTTAACCGAACGCACTCGCGGCCGGCTGACGTCTAAACATGATCGACGCGCCTACCCAGCATGTAAGCTCTGCCTCTGTGTAGACTTTACCACCTAAATTACTTTAATTTATTGCGCTTAAACATTTACTTTGTTGAATTTCTAATCAGTTAGCGGCAATTTGTGAAGTCAGAATTGGGCAGCGCGTCGATAAAGAGTTCATTGGGTATTTCCCATTCTACACTAATTGCTCAACAAGTTGTTCAGATGCTTGGTTAGCCTGGTTTACTTTCATTTGTTTGCTCAAATAAGTTTACTGAGACTGCTTACACTTAATAGATTATAATTATTATATTTCATTTAGCTTTAATATTAAACTATCTTATGTGCTGTGCGCTACGCTCTAACATCGTATTATGTATTAACAGAAATGGTCCAAAATTTTCATAAGCGAAGCTACTTTGTCCTTTTGCAGGGTATAAAAATGTGTTCAAAGGCACGCATCAAAAAACCATAAAAGATTAAGATTTTTTAAAACTTCGGTTATAAATTAAATAAAAAGTCTTAAAGTAATAATTTCTTTTTTAATAAATTTTATTTTTTACTGTCACTGAAAATTCTCAATAAAAAAGATAACTTTGAATGTTTATAACTCTGTGCATGTCTCTGATTATTACTTGGCAACTTTTCGAAAAGTTTGTAGACCCAAGTAAAGTTTTGCCAAATGTCAATAACTTATGATAAACCAAACCCTTTTCCTTTTTTCTTTCTTATTAAATTGACTCATTACTTTTTGTTCCAAAATGAAATTAAAATTTGAAATAAATTTTAAAAAAATTAAATGGGCACACTCAATGAGGCATAAAGTGACTCAAGGGTCCAAACAGCGGAAACACTTGACTTGACTAAAACTTGTACAAGTTCGTTAAGCTGTCAATACAATAATTGCATAAAAAGCACTTGTCTTCAATGTAATGAAGTAAAGATACATTTTTATTTATTTGTTTAGCAACAGAGTTTAACCGAAGTTAGTAAAGTGCTGAAGTACTCGGCTGAAGCCAGCGGGGTTGTCGGCCGGCGCCATGTGACCCGCTCGATTGATCCAGAACATTGTGAAATTGCCGCCGCTCTTCTCATAGCCTTCAAGCACACGATTCACATTGATTGGGTTGCGTGGCGCATTCACATACTCATCTTTCTTCGACCATTCCAGCTTCTCGATCCAATTGACAGTGCCCGGCGTAGCGCAAATTAAATCGAGATGGCCAGAGAAGACGCCTACCTTGAGTGGAGTTTTTTCCAAGAGTTCATTCACTTAAACGGAAAATTATTAAGGAAACCGATCCAAGGACTCAAGGCAAATAAAACCTACCAACATGTATGACCGGCTTCATGAAGTCGGTGCGATGTATGTCAAATGTGTTGCCACTCTGTGAGCCCCAGACAACATTGGCTGGAATGCCGAGCGTTTCAGCAACAGGACCACGCATGAGATCTTCCAAAATTTGCGTGCGATCCTCATCGATGTCACGTTGTTGCAGCGTACGTTTCAAAAGTTCTAAGCCAATATGTTTGAATTCAAGCCAAAAACTATCCTACCTATCGGCAACACTTACCATAAGGCGTCATTTTGAGCATTCGAGAAAAGCGATCGCCACGGGTCTCCAATAGAACATTGTAGAAGTCAACGCCTTTGGATGCCTTCATCACCTCCCATTGGGTGTTGCCCCATTGATAAGTGGCTTGTATCCAACGTTCGGCATCGACAAGTTCAGCGGTTAAATTGGCAGCAACCATGATTTTTTCATAGCCATCATGATCGACAATGCCGAGTTGTAATAGGAATGGGCCCCAGGCAAGCACAGAATCAATGGGCGATGTCCAAGGATCACCGAGTGCCACAGAGCTCAAGTTGCTCTTCAGCTCGCCACGTTGCACGGCATAGTAGAGTTCGAGCGCAAATTCAGGTGCCATTTTGCCGCCATAACTCTCACTGAATATGTGCAGAGGCACGCTCTCAAACTCAGGATGAAGTTGATAAAACTGTTTCATGAATGCAACTAAATCGTCAGCGATTTCTTTATTCGTTGCTGTGAAAAAGGCTGTATTATCGACATAACTAAAGCCACTGCCGACTGGATTATCGATAAAGAGTACATTCATGTCTTTGACCCACGTAGTCTCGCGATAATCGCCTTGCAGATCAACAGGACCTAACTCTTCGAAATTGCCATAACCGGTGGAGGAAGCCCCCGGACCGCCTTGTAGCCAAATGGCCAAAGGACGTTCAGTGTATTTGGTCACATCGGCGGTTGTATAGTACAGCCAATAGAACATATGCGCGCCTTCACGTACATCCACAAAGCCCCAATCTTGCTCACCAGGTCCATAGCCAGTCTTGCCTACATATTTTAAAATTGTAATTTTTTAAAATGGTATTTTTTTCTTTGTAAAAAATCGCTTACCGCTTACGGATGCCAAGCCAAACGCCACCGACAAAAACGCACAAATTAAAATTTTAACCATTTTGAGCGACCTTATTCAGCCAACGTTTCTCGCACTACTAACGGCACCTGTCGATCGGCGCTCACCAAAAGCAAAGAAGTGTGCCTAGGGTCTTATCAGCTTGCGAATAGTTAATAGAGTGGACGTCGTTCTACTTCAGATAAGCTCGCGTAAATTGAAGTCACTTGAATCTTATCAAACTATTATTAATTCATTGTATATTTTAGCTAAAAGAAATTGTTAAGAAAAATGTTTATTGCTTTAATAATCGTCATACTAAAATTTGTTTATTGCATCTAATCAAAATTCGGGAGCAAAATAAGTATGTATGTATATCAGAAAAAATAAATTTGCGAAATTCGCTTCTGTAGTTATAGAAACAAAATAAATGTGTACAAATATTTATAATTTAAAAAAAAAAATATAGAAAGTGATACTAAAAAATATGTTACATCAAATGTTTAAGTAAAATAAAGAAAGAAATTTTACTATCCAGTTAATATATAATTTTTACTTTTTATATATATTCTTTTACCGGAATAATTTAAGTAATTAATACAAATTTTCCAAGTTGCAAAAATAATTTTGCTTATAAAAATAATTAGCAGAACATACTATGCAGTAGTGGTTTTTCTATTAATAAATTTGAAGAAAAGTGAAATGTTTACATTTTGTAAGTACAAATATTTATAATTTAAAAAAAAAAATATAGAAAGTGATACTAAAAAATATGTTACATCAAATGTTTAAGTAAAATAAAGAAAGAAATTTTACTATCCAGTTAATATATAATTTTTACTTTTTATATATATTCTTTTACCGGAATAATTTAAGTAATTAATACAAATTTTCCAAGTTGCAAAAATAATTTTGCTTATAAAAATAATTAGCAGAACATACTATGCAGTAGTGGTTTTTCTATTAATAAATTTGAAGAAAAGTGAAATGTTTACATTTTGTAAGTATACTTATGTACAGCATTTGGCAACAAAAAATCAACATCCTCGATAGTATAGTGGTTAGTATCCCCGCCTGTCACGCGGGAGACCGGGGTTCAATTCCCCGTCGGGGAGTAACGACATAATTTTTTTTTTTTTGCTATTTATATAATTAAAACGCTCATTTACTACAAGACTGCCACAACTGAAAAAATATATTATTTTGAGTTAAATAATGCAGAAACATTCTTCACATATTGTGCAAAAACTCCATTTTACAGACTCCATTTACAAGATAATAGAAAGATACTGCATATTTTTTATCTGTAAGCATTTTTGATACACGAAGTTATTTGTTATTTCATTTATTTTTGAATTCCTGTTAAATAGATTGAAATAAACAAAACGTTAGATGTAATTTTATTTACCAGGGCTAATTAAAATAGTTTAAAAATGCTGACTAGCTCAATATCGCTATCAGTTGCATGGTGTCTTGGGCTAGGTCAATATGGGTGACTCCCCCAAATTCGGCAGTGCCAAGCTATTCGCTTGGAATTACCACATAAGAAGAAGAAATGCAGAAGAGGAAGAACATAAGTTCAGCTGTTATGGTAATTGTTTTTGTTTTATTCGGTTGAGAGGGTGGTGGTGTCTTTGTCGTCTTATTTATTTATTAAATAATTCAATTAAACCACAAAGGGGCGAAATCTTTAGTTT
Source organism: Phortica okadai (assembly GCA_034638295.1). NCBI lineage: Eukaryota > Metazoa > Arthropoda > Insecta > Diptera > Drosophilidae > Phortica > Phortica okadai. The sequence goes on from CM067850.1 coordinate 7,054,701, forward strand.
TAGCAAAGAACTCTACAAAATGGCAAAAGTACGCATACCAAAACAAAAAGTAATACTTTGCGGCGATTATGGCGTGGGAAAAAGCTCTTTATTTCGACGATTTACAAACAACACATTTGTTACGGAAACGGATCGTAGATCTACTTTAGGTCTGGATCACATCGATCGTGAGTACACAGTTGCGGAAAAGAAGATCAATGTGAGTTAGGATGAGGTTAAACAGTTGTATAAACTAATTGTTTTCTGCCTGACAGCTTCAACTCTGGGACACTGCATCACTGGAGCGTGTTGCATCAATTACATCGTCTTACTACAAATTTGCTGAAGGTGCGATACTTGTATTCGCACTGGACAATGCCGAGTCGTTCCATTCGCTCTCACAACATTTGCTGGACATCGTAACGTACGCCGAAAATGCAAAAATTTTCATCTGTGGCAACAAATGTGATCTCGAGGGGCGAGAGCCAGAAGTAACCGATGCTGAGGTCGAGGCGTTTTGTGAGCAATGTCACACATTGGTGAGCGCCATCTACAAAACATCCTGCAAAACGGGCGAAGGCGTAGAAGAAATGTTTCGAGACATTTCGCTTCAATTGGTCGAGTCGAATCGTTCCAAAATGGAGTTACAAGCATTGGAGCAGAAGAGCTTCCAGATCGATGCTGCTTTTGAGCCAGATGTGAACGAGGAAGCGGGAGCGTGTGTTTGCTAGCAAATGGGGAACATTGAGTTCGGCTAAGACGGTTTCGGCGATGCTGAATTCATTTCAAAAGGTAGTCACGACTTGGTGCAAGAAAAGTCCAAGTGCATTTTAAGTGAGAGTCATAAGTATAATTTATTAATCCCTGTCTGGGCGTTCTTTGCTATATGCATTAAATAGCTTTAGCGTACAGATATTCTATAACATTTTTTACAGGTATTTTTGTAAATTCCTTTTATCAATGGGTTCAGCCGTCCAGGCGACATGACACAATGAAATATATTTCATACATTGAAAGAACGCAAGTTAAACAAAATGCTTCGAAATAATATTGAGATTAACTATTAACTAGAACGAACAAGTTTTAACCATTAGCTTTAAGTGTAGTTTGTAAACGCTTGCAAAATGCCAAATTCGGCTTTACATAAATGATAAAATCTCATAGATACTGTAGTATAAAACGTGCGCAGTTGCACACATTCTAAATTATTAAAAAATATTTAAAATAAATAACAATTTACTAAATAAAACAAAGCAGGGAATGATCTCCGTATGATAAACTAAAACTAAGAAGTTAACAAGAAACAATTGGTTATATTTTTATCTACGATGTAGGCGTCGATGTCGGTGCGAACGTCAGATAAAGACTCACACCCACTGCCAACACAAAGCACACACCCACGCCGTAAAGTACGACCTTTTCCCGTAACGCCCGGAGCATCATTGTGTTAAGCGTACGAGAGGCACGGCCCATATCAGCATTTGTTTCTCTAAGCCGAGCACGAGCGCTCTGCAGAGTTTCGCGTTGATGGTGCAGATCGTTGAGTACTTGTGCGCCAAGAGTTTCCGTCTCGATAGCCACACGATAACCTTCCGTTAGACGTGTACCAGTGCGTTCGATGCGCTCAGAGTTGTCCAGCAAACGTTGGCGTTGATCGTTGCCAATGGAAACATCTTCAAAATAATCACTCCCGCCATTGCTCAAATCAAACGTCGAGTGCGGCGCTCCATTCATAGCACGCAGTTTATCCTTAGTACTTTTGTACTCGGTCTGCAAACGCTTCAGTTCAGCTTGCGCCACATTGATTTTACTCGTAAAACTTGGCCGTTGGGCGGCACTTAGGTCACGTACTTCCAGCACCATCTGTTCGAGTAGCTCATGCGCTTCCTGCAGGCTTGTATCAATCTGTGTGCTCAACTCGCGTTGGTCGGCTGTAATGCAATTATTTATTTAAGCATTTATTATCACAAAAACATAAAAGTTCACTTACGCGCATTTGGCTGTTGCAATCGACCAATATGGGCCGTTATTTCGGCTATCAATGATGCATATTGCTGCTCATATTGTGCTAGTAGAGACATTGTATTGCTTAAATTCACAATTGGCCAATTTTGAACTTTTTCCAGATTCCTTCGGCGCGTAGAAGGCGTCGATAGCTAAACTTTTCCAAATGATGCACAGAGTGAGACGCAACATAAAAACAAAGACAAAACATATGCAATTACTGCCGTATTTTAGGAATTTCTTAAACCGTAACCAGTTAATAACATTTTAAGGAAATTGGTACGGTAGGCCTCTGTTAATTTAACAGCACTGACTTTGACCATGTGGCTTCTGTAAATTATTGGTCTACAAGATGTCGCGTATGATTGCAGGCGAACATAAGGCTAGCCACTATCAGTGACACAGAGTGACTAAAGGCAATTTGGTTACATTTGACACCAATTTCTACAAATGAATATTGAAAAGAGTCAAGTATGTCACTATTTAAAGCAAACATAGGGGTCTACAACATTCTCAGAGGTGTCCAGTTTGCTTGTTCCCTGTGCCGCTGTTGACTCTCTTTGAGACGCAAGTGTACCATTCGGATACATTTGCATCTTTCGTCGACAGAGTCGATTTCGTCATTTTCGTGCCACTCGTTCAACGTTCTTCGGGTAATCCAGGGAAATTTTGTGAAACTCTGATACAAATTGTTTTAGTAAGCCTGGAAAAGTTTGAAAAGTGATTTAATTAAAAACAAATTAAACTAATGTATACGAATTTACTTGTCGTGCGCGTTAATATTCTTAACTTTTGTAGTTAACTTTAATAGTACATCGGTAAAGAAAATCGACTGAATTAGTTCATCGTTGGGTAAGTGAAAAACAAGATGGCTGCCGTGGGCATAAAGAAAACCTGCGGCCACACACACAATTGCGTTTTATTTCGACATTTGTCACATATTTTTCGATTCGAAAATAGCAAGAAATATTTGGAAGTCATAACATTTCTATTTTTTTGCAGTTAAAAGGTAAGTGAAAAAATAGTGCGATCATCGTCACGAAATTGCAGCACCCCAAGGTCACTTGATAATCGAAAAAAGAAAAGATAGAACAATTTGCGGGCAACGTAGACACATAAAAACACAACACCAATTTTTGGGAGCACCCAATTCTTGACAATAATGTCAGACACTTTGGGTGCGCAGTTGATACCCCAACTCCAAGAGATGCAGCAACAGCAGAACTCCGTTGACTCTGGCCAACAGCAGTGGCAGAATTACGCTGCCAACGCGGCTTGGTATGCCAATCAAAGCGCGGCAGCCTACCAACACCAGCAGCAATATACACAGTATTATCAGTATATGATGCGTTATGGCATGCCGCCACCGGCGTTGCCACCGCAAGGGCAACAACAACAACAGCAGCAGCAGCAGGTTACATCGACAGTTTGTGCATCGAATGCACCGCCAGGCTTCAGTAATGCAGTGTTAGGTGATAAACAATCGTTACCGCCATTGCCTACAGGGCCACCACCACCACCGCCGAACCAACCACCAGGTGGTCAGCAGCAACAGAAGAATTTTGGCGGCATTCGCTTTAATTTAAACAACCAGAAACGTTTGGCAAATGCACCAAATCCCCTCCAAGGACAAAATCCGCAACATCAGCAGCAGCAGCAACAACATTTGCCTTCGTTGGCTTATAATGGAAATTTAAATAACAATCCCAATCCTGGTAACAAAAAGAAGCGCAAGCGAAACAAAAATAAACAGCAACAACAACAGCAGCAGCAGCAACAGCAGCAAAACTTTGAACAGAACAACTATCAAATGAAGAACGCAACAGCGCCAATCAGTGTACCAGATTTAAGCAAACCACCGCCACCATTGCCGGCAGGCATCAAAGGTTTAGGCTCAGCGACTGCAGGGCAACTTGGTCAACAGCAGCAGCAGAACATGGGATCACCACAGCCTCAGTCTTTAGTGCCACCACAAAAACAGATAACACCACCGAAACCTGCAATGCAGTCAAACATGGGTACTTCCAACAATCAGCAATCGAATGGCACTTTTAGGAAACCGAATGCCTTTCAAAATTCTAGCGATGGCTGGCCCGAGTCTTTGAATCACTATGTTGCACGCTGCTACGCGAAGTGTTCCACTGATTTGGATAAGGATCAAATTGATATATGTTTAAAAGGAAAAATTATGGCTGCAGCTAATCGCAATGAACTGTGGACCCGCGATTGGGATAATGAGCCAATGCCAACCGTTTACAGTGAACGCAATAGCATTACAATGAAATTGCATAATGCATCACAACAAAATGAGGAAGAGAATCAAAGTCAGAATCAAAATCAACGTAACAATTTCATCGGGCCCCAAAAGCCACAACAATTACAGCAAAAATCAGCACAACAGCAACAAAAATCTTCATTAAAACATAATTCTGGCACAAACAGTCCACAGAAACGTACGCTTAGCGAACGCATTGGGCAACGCCCTTCATTCAACAACTCACGTCGCTATTCTAGGAGTAGATCACGGTCAGTATAATATGATTAAACATTTTTTATTTATTTCGCTAACTCAACCATCATCTTACAGGTCACCAGCTTCATTAAATGCGTCTAAGTATTACAAAAAACGCAATTCGCGGTCGCGTTCTCGCAGCTCCAGCGGTAGTCCGCGACGTAAGATACGCCGTAGCACAAGTTCGTCCGATTCTTCAGAACGTCGTCAGGTAGATTTTATACCGTTTAATAATGGCGGCGGATCTACTCTGTCCAAAAAGCAACAAAAATTATTAAATAAAAAAAATAAGAAAGCAGCCGCTGCGGCAGCCGCAAATGGCAAATCTAAAGCTCACCTATACTCTTCTTCGATTGGTGGCGCCGTTGATGATGATTCAGCGCGCTTGCAACAGCGTGCAGCACGTTTTGCGCAAAATCCAAACGCTAAAAAGTCTGTCGTCGCTGTTGCAAGTTCGCCGTTTAATCATTCATCGTCTGCGTCCAAATATCAAAAAAATCATTCTAAGCAACGTATGCGTTCATTTTACGAGGATACCGAAGCTAGCGATGCCATCGGCCTTGATTTGCTCGATTTGCATATTGTAGGCACTTGTAGGGATCTTGAAAAATCATTTTTGCGTCTGACTAAGGCACCGATGCCATCGGAAGTGCGACCAGTTGAGGTGCTGACACATTCATTGGAAAATGTTAAGCAAAAATGGCGCGCAAATCAGGATTATTTCTATGCGTGTGATCAGCTAAAGTCGATCAGACAAGATTTGACTGTGAGTATAATTGAAAGATTGCTTATGTCTGATACTAAGTTTGTTTTGTTTGTTTATCTTTTGTTCGATAGGTCCAAGGTATTCGCGATAAGTTCACTGTTGAGGTCTATGAAACACATGCTCGCATTGCAATGGAGAAGGGTGACCATGAAGAGTTCAATCAGTGTCAGACACAGCTAAAAATGCTCTACAACGAAATGGGCGACAGCAATAATGCGCTGGAATTTATAGCATATCGCATATTATATTATATTTTCACAAAGAATACCTTGGGTACGTGTTTTTGATGTTATTTCTTTAAATTGATATTAATTGCATATTTATTGTTTCAGATATAACAACCGTGCTCTGTTCGATTAAGCCAGATCACCGCGAAGTACCTGTCATTGCGCACGCACTTGAATTCCGCTCCGCCTGGGCTATGGGCAATTATTGTAAACTATTTAAATTGTACAAAGGCGCGCCGCTCATGTCCGGCTATTTGATTGATTGGTTTCTTGAGCGAGAGCGTAAAACGGCGTTGCGCGTTATTATTAAATCGTGCGTTAAATTCATTATTTTGACTATATACAATTTGTTGACTTTGCTAATTGTCATTCTTTCATTTTTAGTTATCGTCCCTCACTTAGCGTCGAGTACGTTTCGAATCTGTTAGCATTCGAAAGCCTGGAAAAATGCAAAGAGTGGTTAATTACCTTTAATTTACCCTTTACAAGTGCTGCGAATGGCGAACAAATCGATTGCAAAAGCGCAGCTACAATTGCGATATGAGCAGTTAATACAAACAAAACCAAACAAAACTGCTCAATTATATGAGCAAAGTGTTGGCAAAACATTAAATCCATAAAACATTCGAGTGCAGATGTCAATGTACTTGGGGGATATATTTTCCTCTACAGACGCTGCATTTAATGTTAAACAAACTATAATTACCAAACACAACGCTCTCAACCATAATCAACTCAAAACAAACCAATCATTCAATCAACTTTAACACTCTTCGTTTAAAGGAAAAAATGCCAAAATTATTATTCAACAGAATCATCATTTTTACAATCGCCAAAACGCGAGTGTTCAAAATTGTATTTTTTTAGCGTGTATATAGAACATTGTTTTTAAAGTATGAACTTTATAAGTGCGGTTCACGTCATCGTTTTTCTTTCAGCTATGCTGAAAACGCGTTCGAAACAAGCATAATTAATTAGTTAAATATTTTCAATGCAACCTTCGTGTCTTTATGTCATAAAGATTGAACATTTACAAAAAAAAAATCAAACGGGAAAGCATTGGCACAACTCAAAACAAACAAAAAAAAAATTATCGGGATAAGATTAAGTGCTCCGAGGATCATTTTGGATCAAGGACATACCATCGCTGCAGGCAGCTGACGCATGCTATCAGCGAATTTCGTTTTTCTACATTTCAGCTTACGGAATTCAGTCAACTTTTTAGCATGTTGGAGAGAGAAAAAAAAGGAAAACCTGAACTCTTGGAATTGAACAGGACGATGTCTTGTAGAACGGAAATTGAAGTTCTTAAAACTGAAAGCTATCATCAAATCGTCGATGTCGCATGCGAATGGTTCCGTGAGATTGTAACTCAGGATCGCTGTGCCGAGTCATTGAATATGGCCGATAACTATTCTCTACTTCAAGTCTTTAGCTTTTTAGCGCTCAATGGTGTTCCTGTTAAATCGCCGAGAATCTGATAAATTCAACATAACAAATATTATCAAAAATTAGTGAGCAACGAAGATTCTAAATTGCGAACATGCAAAACAAACAAATGATTTAAATCATACAGTTTGAGAACAAAGCCTTCAACATAGTGTGTTGTGTTGTGTGACCCTTAAATGGACTGATGTTATTATTATTTTTTTTTCAATTGAAACATTTCCTCAACACGGAATTTCAACTATTTCAACGTGGGTTAATTTTCGTTAGCTGATCGATCTGCTGTGCTGCGTTGTTTTCTTGTTAAGAATGTTAGATTTTTTTTTTTTTTTTATGTGTGGATTGAATTATTATTATTTTTGAACTCTGTTAATTGTTAAACTATTTTTATGCAAACATACTAATGCTTTGTCTCTCTATCACAATATGTATACATAAACTGAGCTGGCATAAATCTATTACGTCTTCTGGCCGCACAAACAAATCATCCAAACCCAATCGTCAAGTGACTACTACCAAAAACGGCAATGAGACTGATTGTGCATCCACTCACTGTATAATGTGCAAATAAGGTATGTCCGACAAAAAGCAAATGTCGTTCGACACTGGTACCAATAAGTTTGAACGCGACTGGAGGAAAAGCCAACATCTATGAATTCATCACATACTTCAATTCGTCGCTCCAGTCATCAGCTCCTGAAACTAGTCTCAGCGCACGTCACTTGTAAGCATTTTTAAATACTTTATCTAAGTAACATGTTATAATGTCTAAATCAATTTTAATCAATCTACAAAAGAAAGAAATAATAATCCTTAAGGTCAAACTTGATTGGATTTAATTTTGGGTGTTCAATTGTATATTGTTTTGAATATTTTTCTTTTTCTGATTAGTCACTAAAATTCAAATCGATTTGAATTGATTATATAAGTAAAATTATTGCGGCGAAGATATTTAGTTTTAAGTAATATTAATTCTATTGTTAAGATTATTTGTTAATGAATTATTAATAATTTATGAAAAGAGAATTTAAATAATAAGATTTTACGCATTTTTTACAGCAGCACAAAAAAACATACAAAATGCGTTGCGCTCCATATAGTAATAAATAATAAAAAAAAAAGAAAATACAAAATATATTCAAATAAAGCGCATTAAAACTAAAACAAATGTCTTATTATTTATTTTTTTTCGATTCTAATTCGATATAGAAAAGCGTAGCCAGCGCTTTTAGCAAAGAAGGGTAGGAGGGTGGAGCTAGGTTTTAAGCAAGATCGACGTTTTACATAATTGGTCTTAAAGTATCGAAGTTGAGTCGTTGGGTGGCTGTGGCCCCTGCCTATCCCTGTCTGGCTACGCCTTTGTTGCGCATAATTTAAAAACAACTTTCCAATGCCGAAAAAGGATTAGCCAATACACAAACCAAGCACGCTGAATGGAATCCAATTGTAGAAATATTCTTTTTTGACAAAGTAGAACTTGTGAGCTTTTCAACAACAAGTCCTGCGAATGCTTACAATATTTTAGTAGCTGCTTAGTGCAGACGCAAACCATTGGCATCTTTGAAGAAGTCGCACCTGTGCGATTTTAGTATTTAAGGATGCTGCGGTTGTGCGTTGACTTCAGTTGCAGCGCGCCGTTTCAAATCGCAGGATCAAAAACAACTCAAAAGCAACAAAAGTAAAATACAATAAGAAAACTGAAATTTTAAGTGAAATTTGCAAACATATAGTTTTCAAATTTGTGAAATAAAAAAAAAATTTGAAAAAATAAAAATTAATTTTAGATAAACATTTGTGCATAAAAAAATTAAAAAGAAAGTGAATAAAAAAAACAGTTGATATTATTGAAATACAAAAATTTTAAAACAATTATTACAGAATTTTTCGGAAACAAAATTTTGGTGAAATTTTAATATACAAAATAAACAAAAGGTTACTGAAAATTTTTAAGTTTAACAAAAAAAAAAGAAATTAATATTCAATCAATTTCTTCTGCAAAAGTTACTCAAATGCGCAAACAATCAAAGCAATTTCAAATTAATTGTCACAAAAACTGACGCAGCAAAATAGTGCAAGAATTTTTAATTTTACTAATAGCGAAGCACAAAAACAAAAAAGCATATGAAAAATAATAAAAAATCAACTGAAATGAAATCAGGGAATTCCTAAAAAGAAAAGTATTAAAATGCGTCATTATGATGCCTGAAGAAAGTGTCAACAAAAGCGAAGTGAACTCATTCTGCCAAAAATCTGTGCTGCTGCAATCACACTATTTTACACACGCACTTCATGCAGGACAACTCCTTGGCCATCATTATGTAGCTTGGCTTGGCTTGACTGCAGCATGTCCTTGCCAGACGGCGCCGTTGAACGCCAACAGCATCAGACCGTCTGAGCGGCGCATTTTGTTATTTCCGTCTAAATATTGTTAAATTTCCTGCAATGTTAAAAGCAAATTTCAATTTCTAATTAACGACGACGCCGCCGACTTATTGGCACATGCTCGCTCAGCCATGACGGGCTCATGATTTTTGTCCTTTTTGCTGTGAAATTATCTAATGACACAATTTGGCAATTTAAAGCTTCAAACTAATGTTCAATTTGTGGGTAATTAAAAGTTCGTTACATTTTAATTGTTATTACTGAGCAAGCGACGGCAAGTCGCGCATATTTTGTTGCCCTTCTTCGTTAGTTGATTTATTATAATTAATTATCAAACACTCACGCACACTTACACACACTAACACGGAGGCAAATCTCTTTCCTGTGTCTGTCTTTGTTCATAAACACTCATTGAAAATTGATTGCCTTTGAACTGTCAAAGTGTTTAAGTTAATTAGCAATTTAATGTGCAAGTGCCGCCGTCTCCAATGAGATTTTGTGCATTTTGATTTTGATTTGTCTTCGTTATTTTAATGCTTGAGTAATGAAAAATATTTGCTTTAATGGGCAAAGTGTTGTTGTTCATTTAAATAAGCTAATTTTGATATTTGTGGTCGTTGTTGTTTTATTCAATTATTTTTGTGGCGCAAAAGTATTTCAAAAATGTTATGTAAACAATTCTATTAAATTCAAAGACAGTCAAACTTCGCTGTTATGAATTTGCACTTAAAGAAGAGTTTGGAATATTTTTTTCATTTTTAGTTTCAAAGTTCATTTAACATACTAGAAGCCTAAACAAGCAACCAGGTTAAGGTATTAATTTTTAATTATTTTTTATGAGGTAAAATTGCAGAAATATTCATTTTGTGTGACAATTTCAATGTGATAAGATAAAGATAACTTCTTTTTAAAGTTTAAACACTTTTAAAAATTTCGAGCAAAATATTTATTCAATTGTGATAGTTTTGTAGTAATTGAGTACTATATAGAGTATATAAATATGCATGTCAATGCCATCCAAAAAATATAATATTAAATGCTGATTGGCTTGAAAGACCACAAGAAGTTATTTGAATTGCAATTCCAAAAAGGTTTTATTGAATCTAAAAGTTGAGAAAATGAAGTAAAAAAAAGTTCAAGATTATTTCCAGAAAATAAAGTAAGAAAAACTAAAACTATGTCATCGTTTCATTCAAAAATTGTACTTTCCTTTTTCTTAAAAGTTCACAAAAGCGGAGTTCGACTGTACTTCTATGCAAAGCAACAAGAAATTTCCGTAATTTTTGCTTTGCCAATTAAATTAATATGTTCTCCCCTGCGGCGCATTTAAAATAATTATCGGATTTTACAGACAAATATTTTCATTGCATTCTTCATAATTGTTTGCAATTAAATATTTCAATAAAATGACTTTCATATTTGATTGCTTATAAAAGCAATTGATCGCATTTTTGTTGTTGTTGTTGTTGTTGTCCCTTGACGACAGATGTGGCAAAATTTCAACTCAACTGTTGCATATTTGAATAATATTTGCATAGAACTCAAACAAACGCCAACAAACATTAAATATTGACAAAATATCCGATAAAATAAAAAAATTAAAAAATCAACAAAATTTAAGGAAATTGTAACAAAATTCTGTTTGCCATTTGAATTCAACTTTGTTTACTTACTTATGATATTACACGCTAAGAAAAAAACGAGAAAATAATAAGAAAAAACGATTGAAGAGCGTAAGAAATACAAAATAAACACAAAGTAGAGAACATTTTGTTGCTTTGTTGTTTCTTTTGTATGCGAAATGGAGACATGGCACAAATGCTTTGAAGAAGGCAACAACAAAATGCAAGCAATGAAAAGGAAAAATAAAATAATTTGTGGAACAAATATGTAAATGTCTCAAATATCGGCGTGGCAATCAAAGTGTTTGCGTACGCCGCCTTCAAAGGCTGGTAAGCTGAGATGCTATCAACCTTTTTAGCGCCGCTGCCGTATGTCATCTTAAGCCTTTCATATGCAAATGTCAATTCAGCGACTCAACTGACTGACTGTCGTTGTCTGAGCCTGTTTACCTTAGCTTTAGTTGAGGAAAAGAAACGCAATCGAAAGAAGCCGACAAAGACCAACGGCGACCGCAAAATGCCAAAGCAAATACGGGTTGAGCAGCCTAAAAAGCTGCTTCAGCTTAGCGCAGCTCAGCTGCTTGACGATGTCTATCATTATGCGTGCGTGTGTGTGTGTGGTCTCAGCACTTTACAGTTTCAAGTACCACTTTGATTATTTATCATGCTCACAGTTACCCCAAGACATTTTTCAATTTGTGTTGTATTTATGCTTTGCGCTTTGAGCCAACAAATATTGACAGAGGCGTTCCACGTTCTGCTGAAGGATCTAAACAAAGTATTTGCTTGTGTTCATGATAAATGCTTAGCCACTTGTACGCTTACAACATTTCAGTTACAGATGACAGCCAGGCAAACAGACAGACAGACAGACAGATATATAGATGGTTAGATAGATTGTTGCGATACACGCACATTTTTTCATATGTGTTTGTCTTATAACGCACACACGCACACACACAGACGCAAGTCTTATCCTTTACAAATAACTTTATTCAAATCGAGTTTAACTTTCGTTACTTTTTGCCGATAAAGTCAGTCGGCTGCTGAAAGTATCTTAAGTTGGTGCGAAGCCCGTAAACTGTTTGCTTTATAGGATTTGTTTTGTCTGCGGTTACTTTTTTCCCCCTTTTAAAATCCCTTTTATTTTTTATTGCTTCTTGTAAACTAAACGTTTCTGCTAACAAAATATTTGTTATTTTATATTTTAAGTTCGTTTTTTTGTATTTCCATGTAAATGATTTTGTTTTGACCAATTGAGTTGTTCATATGTAAAAACTTCAGTAAGCTACTCCTATGTTGCAAGGCACCGCATAGTACATAAGGCAGTTCATTGTTCTTTTCAGTCATTTACGCGACTCACTTAATTGGCGTATGTGTCATATGTCACTAAGCAACATTGGCGCAATTAACTGTTAATTATAGAAAAGTTACATTTTCATGACTTAAAATATTTACCAACAGTTGATGATCATTTGCCATTTGTGGTTTGTTTGTACAAATATTTAAATCTTTCACTCAATAATTTAGGCAACAATTATCAACGCAAATATTTGCGTTAAATCATTGAGAAAGTAATGTTGATGACGCTCAAGCACTCTTCAGTCTATTTCAACTAATTGATTGATTAATTGAAACAAAAGCAAAGCATTTCAGTGAAAACACTCAGCAAAACAGTACAGTGGGGACGCTTGTCGTGGACAGACTTCTCTGATGACCGAAATAATATTATAACTTTTCCGTAGACGGAAAACTTCCGTGAATTGAAATTACGGGCAGCTTTCACTGTAATTTCTTCGTTGTGCGACGTGCGAGTTTTGTTAAACAAATCATTCATTTACTTTAACAATTTGCACAAATAACTTAACTTAATGCAATATTTGTGTCGAACAGCCACCAAAAACAACAACAGCAGGAGTAACAAAAACAACAAATGATGTTAGCAAACCGAACCCAAATCGATTTTGATTTTCAATGAATCCTCTCAGTCAGTGAGTGAGTCAGTCAGTGAGTGAGTGAGTCTATTGAACTAAAAACAATATTTTTGCCCGCTGTGCGAAACAATCAAAATAAATGCTCATGAGTTTGATTTGAATTTAAATGTGTTTGCTTTCGAGCAGCAACTCAATGACTCACACACACACACACACACATACATTCATGCCCTTTTGTTTCATATCTAATGCGCAAAATAGCTAAATAGAAAATATGCCAACAACAGCAACAGCAGCAAAGAACAAAGCGGCCGCCAGCAGCAGCAGGCCGCATTACTGCTGTTTTCATGAAAAATCAAAAATTTTCCTATTTTTTTGTTGACTAACAGAAAAGCACTTTTAATGTGATGTTCGATGAGGCAATCATTCGATTTATCCACACACACACACACTCACACACACACACTGATGAACATGATGGTAGCAGAAGTGAAATCTCGAACATTGCGGTTTGCTTATAAAAAAATGTTCGCCAAATCAGCATTTTACTTAGTTGAGAGCCTAAGCGGCAATTGACCATGTGGGCATTGTTCAGCCTACTGCTCGTGCAACAGCTGCGCCAACAGCAAAAAAAACATATAAATGAGCTGTCATTGCGAGCTTCAAATTTGTTTCAACTTTTTGCTGCAAAACAAAAAAGAAAGTAAGAAACAATGTAAGAAGAAAGCGCTGCTTTGATGTGTTAACGCACTTAACCCTTTCTCGGTGCGTGCGCGGCAGTGAAGCAGCTGTTGCCGACGACGACGACGAAGATGAAGATTTGATGCGAATAAAATTTTCAACATGTTGTCAACTTTACGCTCACTGAATGCGAAAACATGATGATGTTGTTGTTGGTGTTGATTTAAACTCTTCCTTGGCACCTTTTGTTGAATTTGTTGTATTTTTTTTGTTTTGTTTTCTTTTCTAAAATTCGTTTTGAACTTGAAACTTGAAGTGTCTTGTTTTGTCTTGTCTTGCCTTAATGCCAACTGACACATTCAAGCGTACCAATACAGATGTCAGCCTTAATTAAGCTGCTTTCATTGCTCATCGTCGCCGTGTGACATGACACTTTAGACGCAAGTGTATCTCGAACACGTATTTCAGCACGCATTACTGTCAGCATTTGATAGCAATGGCAATTCAAGTGTAAGCAATTTTGCACGCTGCCAAGAACATTAATTGCGACACGAATGCTCATTAAGCAAATGAAATTCAATAAGCAAAGCAAATTTTGATTTTCAACGAGTGAAGTTTTGTATCTAAGCTGTTATAATTGAATTCGCTCGAAGTTTGTGCGTGTAAATTAACCGAGGAAAGTAATGTGCGCGGCGCACAACTTGATTAAGCAATTTACCTGTGGCAATGAGCGGCACAAATAGATAGAGATACAACTAGAGAGACACGTACACTTGTTGTAGTTACACTGACTGACTGACTGACTGAATGACATTAAAAGATTGCCGAGCATTAAGAGCATACTTAAAGGCGCAGCAACGTTTGCAATCAAGTGCGGTTGGCATGAAGCAAAGCCAAAGCAAAGCAGGGCAAAGAAATTGTCGTAAAGATACTTTTAATTGTTGCAAAATGCCGCTGGGAGCATTTCATTCATGGCTGTGCTGAGGCACTTAGTTAGACGAACGAGCGGCGCTGCTGCATCAAGTATACTACAACCGGAAGTGAATGTAAAGTTGAATAAAAAAAGAAAAGAGAAACTGAAAAATGGCGTAAGTCAAAGTCAGTCGCAGCAGCAGCGGAAGAGGCAGAGGCAGAGGCTGAAAAAGAATTAAGAGCAAAATAGTTGAGCAAAAATGTTGTTGGATTGTAAATAAGTTGATTTGAAATTTAATGAGTTGGAAATTTTATTATAAGTCGAGAAAGCAAAAAGCAAAGACTTTCAGCGGTTTTCAGTTATGCAGAATTTTCATTAACTTCTTTTGCTGTTCATTTTTTTTTTTCAAAGCAGTCAAAGCAAAACTATTGCAATGTAATGAAGATAAAACATTAATAATGTGAGCAAAGAAAAACTGAAAGAAATAAAGTAAAATTCAATGCAAATCAGACAAAATTCAACTGTGAAGTTCTTTAATTAAAAAAAAAAATAAAAATTAAGACAGAAAAGTGCAAAAAAATTAAACAAAATGTCACATTTCACTTCGATACTTGAAAATTTGCGCTTTGTGGCAATGAAGCGCACGCCCACAGTGCCGCCACAACAACAACAACAACAGGAGCAACAAAATTCGAGCAACAGCAGCAGCGCAACGACGACGCCAATTGCAACGCAGAAAAATGCTCCGGCCGCGACGACAAGCCACGAGACAAATGTTGAAAGCACAATTGAAAGAATCAAAGTTTATCTTAAGGATACGCACACACGCACCACATCGTCAGTAAAAAACAAAGAGCCAACAGCAGCACCAACAACAACAATAGCAGCAACAGCAACAACAACAACGATTGCAGTAACAACAGCCATCAATGGCAATGGCTTGGCAAATGCTAACGAAGAACATCTGCTGAACAATGGCCGAGCAACGCCAAACCAACAACAAAAACAACAACCAACCAGCAATAGTGTCAAGCCTGGCATCAATGTATTGCCCAGCGGCAGTGGCAGTGGCAGCGGCACACCTGTCAAGCATCAACAGCAACATCATCATTACAAGCGTCAAAGCATTTCGGCACGTGGCACTCTGACAGCCAATGAGAATTCAATATCGACAACAGCCTCAACCTCATCATCGGCCGCGGCAGCAGCTGCATTGGCACGCGGTTCGCCGCCCGTGCGTGAGCGACGCAGCACAAATGTACGCGTTGAGATTGATGGCGCCATCGATGGCGGCAGCGGCACGGCATCGGGCAAAAGTTCACGTGAACTTTCACCGACGCCCAAAAATCAACAGCCGCGCAAAATGTCACAGGATTATCGTTCGCGTGCCGGCAGTTTTATACACTTGGATGAGGAGGGACGCAGCATTTTGATGCGTAAGCCGATACGTTTGAAGAATATCGAAGGACGACCGGAAGTGTATGATACATTGCACTGCAAGGGACGTGAGGTGAGTGTATAAATATTTGTTTATGTTTGTTATATTTTGGGCTTGTTTTATTTTGGGCTTGTTTGAGTTGCATGACATGTGTGAACGTGTGTATACGTGTGTGTGTATTGGTTGCTGATTTTATTAAATGGAAAATCACTTTTCATGCGCTTTTCAACTAATTAATTTAACTTTGATAAACATAAGTATAAAAACAAAGGCAACACAGCAACAATAATAATTTGTTACTGTAATATGTTGTTGTCGTTGTTGCTGATTTTTGTTTAAATGAAAATATCATAAAAAGTTCATAAACAATTTCCCAACATGCAATTTTATGTTCTTCGCTGTACGCTCGCAGCATTTAAGGGGGTATTCTAGTGTAGAAGCCTCAATTTTAGTCGTTTTTCATCGCAAGATAAAAAAAAATATAAAAATATTTTTAGTATTCGGTTTTTTGCAAAGTATTTATTGATATTTAAAGAATACAAGAAAATTTTCCCCAAAAAAAAAAAAGCTATATTTATCGAGTTATAATGTCGCAAAGTAGAGGCCAAAAAAAAAAAAGGTAGGGTCATGGTTGGCAGGATTCCAATCCTTGTAGTGTCCGAAAAAAAAAAACAAAAACGCAGTTATTCTCAGAAAAGACGTCGCTATCGTCCCTACCTCGGGTAAAAAATTAAAAAAAAATTTCACAAAATGGCGACGATTTAAAAATTAAAAATGGTTTTTTACCTCTTTTTTTTGCCTTCATGGATTTTTTAAAAATAGTAAAACTAATTCACTCAAAATTTCAAGTCAATCGAATGAAGAACTCGAGATATCCTGCCAACCAGGTCGAAAAAAGTAGTTTCGAGAAAATCACGTTTAAAGTTTTGTTCAGCGTAAAGCGACACTAGTACCTTACATCACAAAAACGCTTATAACCCCGAAAATATTTTGAATTTTGAAAAACCCTTTTTGACACATGTTCTTAAAGGTTTAGGCCTTAGGAAAATGTAAAAAAAAAAAAACAATTTTTTCAAAATCCTACACTAGAATACCCCCTTAACTTAAGTGCATAAAGTGAAAAAAATCGTTGCATACTACTGGTGTGGTTTTAAATCATGATGTTGCTTTTAGAGTTGCTGATTTAATTGTTTATTTTGCGTCTCAAGCACGTCGATGTGCGTGTGTGTGTGTGTATTGTTTCAATCACATTTAGTTCGTTTAATAAAAATTGTTGCTAAGTGCAACGTGATTTTTAAAAAAATTCAAATGCATACAAATTGCTTTGTTGACTTACAAAAAACTAAAAAGTATTATTTTAATGGAAACAAAATGAAATAAATTGAAATAAATAAAATCTTTGCTATACTTGAGTGCTACTTTAAGCGCAGTTATAACACACACAGGATAATATATAAAATTGTTCTATTCGAGTTTAAAGAAAAGTTTTCAGCATGTGTATAAGAGAAAGTAAAATTTTTTATTTTAATTTGCCACTTTTATATAGAATTTTCAAACCTTTATTTCTCACTGCTGCGTTCGTAACTTTTTTTCTAATTCAATTGCAATAATTCAAATTAACCTTCATGCGATTTCCTCTGCTCTTGCTGTGGCTCCTTCTTCTTCTTCGTAGTCGCCCACGCCCAGTTTGCTTAGCGTTGGCATATTTAACCTAATTAAAACGTGCACAAATTGCATAGGCGTGAATAACTAATGCATACCAACGCCAAAAAAAAAGGAAGATGGTATCTTAGTGAGTTAGCTCTTCGTGCTTGGAATTCTTTCATATTTTTGCCAACAGTTTCTTCTGCGTTGACTTGGCGGCACAGATCGGAGGACAAGTTCCGTGATGCGCTCAGCTAATTAAGTCAACGGAAATGGCAATGCGCGCCAAACCTTTGCCATCAAATTCACTTGGCTTGCAGTTGAGAAAAGTAACGCTAAGCGCGCCATTTTTAATGCATATTCATATTTAGCAAAACGCACGAAATTATGCAGCAAAAATTTGCACTTTGTACCCTCGACAGCAATCGTGAATGTCTGTCTGACGGGCAGGCTGTCTGTCTGACAGGCAGGCAGGCTGTCTGTCCCTTCATCCGTCGTCTGTCTGTTCTTCTAACTTTGCTTTTGACTACACTTGAATATAAGTCAGGTAATTATAAATGTTCGCGTGAAAAACGCCTTGAATTATGCATGACAATGCTTGCGGCTTGTGTGTGTGTGTGTGTGTGTGTGTCTGTGTGTGTGTGAAGCAAAATGAAAATTTGCTAATAATTTTTCGCTTGCCTTAAGCGAATTAAATGTTATAACGTTAAATGCATTGGGTTGAAGGGGCGTGGCCTCTGTGTGCGTGTGTTTGAAGCGTTTTCATTGCCTTTACGATTTTGCTGTTAAATGAGCCGTAAGTGAATTCTGACTTGAAGTGCGGAATTTTATGTTTTGTTTCCTGTTCGCCAAACCACTTGACTTGACTCGACTCGACTCGACTTGTGAGCCATGTAAGCGCACAACACATGTGCAATGCCTTCGCTCAGTTGCTTGAATTAACTTTAATTTACTTAAAACGACGAAAGTTTAAACACTAAAAATTAATAAGTTGTAAACGTATAAAGAAACAAATTTCAAACGTTGACTCTGATAAACTTTTAATGGAAAATTTACTTATGTCAAACTGCCAAGGATTAAAGGATTTTGTCATTCATGTTATGAAAAGTGTCTAAGCTCATTTTGTTCTTAAAAAGTTTATATTAGAAAATCTTTATTATTATTTTAATATATATATTTATTTATTTTTTTGATAAGCTTTAAAACTATATTAATTTTCAGTTATTTCAACGGTGAGAAGTTCTTTTGTCTTTTTGAAAATAAAAATAATAAAATTTAGGACATTTTTAACAATTTCCAAATGAGTTAACACCAAACGTAATAATAGAAAATTGCAATTTCAACTTATTTGTCTACTCAGCCGACATTACGCATACGCCGTGTGTGTTGACAATCTTGTTGGCCACAACTTTTGTATGTTACATAAAAAGTGGGAAAGCCAAAAACAAATATTGTTTCGTCAAATATTTTATGCATGTAATAAAATGTAATAAAAACAAAAAACTTTGTTAATTTGAACATAACCGAAGACGACAAATTTATGCGCAATGCAAATGTCACAAAGCGAAGAAAAAGTGCGAGAAACGCATAGCAATTATGGCACAGATTGCGCACTTTGCATGCATGCAACTTTAAGGAATATTGTTTGAATAAGTGAGCCAATTTACACAAAGCACACAGAGGGGAAGTGGTAAAGAGAGGGAGAGAGAGAGTGTGAGAGAGATGAGGACAACACCGTTGGGTCGCATTTATGGCAAACGTTGTGATTTTCATGTTTATACAACAAATATGCTTAAATATTCACACACATGCACACACATGAGCTTATGCACGACACATTATGACACTTTTATGTGTGTGTGTGTGCATGTGTGTGTGTGGTAAAAGCGAAGTTGTTGCGGTTTGCTTTGTGCTTATTTACACAGCACAAAAATTAACTTTTCATCACAGAGCGAAGCGCGAAAATGCTTTGCTAAGCGCAAAAGCAATAAAAAAAAATTACGAGAAAGAAGAGGACGGAAAAAATGACAAAACTCATAATACTTCAGACTGCAATGCCACACAACAAACACCAACGCACACACACACACACACACAGAGAGAGACATGTATAGAGCCGAGCGACGGCACTTGGTGTGCTTTAATTTTGACATATTTTAAGAGCAGAGTGCAAAATATTTGCAAACGTCGCATTTCAGGCAACAAGAAGTGCGACAGTTGTTGTTGGTGTTGTTGTTGTTGTCGCTACTTTTATTAGCCATTTTGCAAAGACACAGGAGTGAAATTGCGCTTAAATGAAAACGGTTGCCAGCATGCTTAGAGTGGCGGTGGACAGAGGAGGGAGATTGGGAAGCAGGAAATGCAAATAGTTGCAATGCCATGTTACTTTGGCCAAAATGAGCGGAAAGCAAAGAGGCTGAAGAAGGGCCAAGAATGCCTCAGAAGGCGATGAAGATGATGCAAAAGTGTTCGTTGGCAAAGTGTGATAAAGACAAAGGATGAAGGCGAAAGTTGTCCAAATTGTTTTATGTAAATAAACAGAACAGAACAGAAGCGCTGAAGGAGCAACGCAAGTTGCAACAGCCGGAAACGGAAATTGTTGCAGATGCAAAGCGTCAAAAGTAGTAAAACACACACCCACACCCACACACACGCACACACAGACACACACACACATAGAGAAAGACCAACAGGCTTGCAGGCACAAGCACAGAAAATGTAAAACATTCAAGTTGCGCTCGCTGGCAAACGCAGTGCGCTGAGGGGCGGGGAAGGGCAGGCAAGTCAATGGCGGCACGCGACTCCTTTGGCTGCGCTGCCATTTTTGCACAAATTTACACAAAATTTCGTTTTTTTTTTCATTTTTTTTCATCAAAAGAAATAAAAAAATATTTTTGCGCAAAAAAAACTTATTCGCATAAAAACTAAAAGTAAGAAATGTAATAATTTGTTCTTGTTGTTGTGAACTTCATTTGCCTTCTGCTGTGCGCCTTTTCATTTGAGTTGCGGCACAGTTTTTTTTCACTCTTTTTTTTTTTTTTGCAGCGCATGAAATTCAAATGTTAACAAAAGGAAGAAGAAGTATTAACGCATTTATGCAACACGAACATGAAATTAAAATAAATTTATTGCTTAAACAAATTCGCCAACAATGAAAATAAAGAAATAAAGGCCAACAACAAATTATACGCAAAAACACAAAAATGCCAAAAAAAAGGAGAAAGTTCTGATTTTCATTGCATGAAAACAAATGCAATTTCATTTTTTGTTTCTATTTTTAACAAAGGCGGACGAGCGAAGCCAAAGTTGCCATGGCATTTAGCGAAATCATCATAAGTCATGCGGGGCGTATGCGTGATTTTTGGCTTACAATGTTTTTCAAACAAAAGTTTTAGTTTTTTATTGTTTTTATTGAAACATTTGACTATTTGAAGGCTTTGTGAAAGAGTTAAGTTTATTACTTCAGTCGCAAAATCACTTTCACATAACTTTGTTGAAGGCGAAGCCAATCATGATCAAATATCATCAGCTATGTGTAACCACAGTTTCTTTAAGTTGTTGGAAAAATAATTCTTTACTGCCTTCAAAGCTTCACTTGCAGTTGCAGCATTCAATCAAGCGCTTCTTGAGCTTCCAGCTTGGCCTTGGCTTAGCTCAGTTAACTTCTGTGTTTTACAACAGCTTAAAACAGCAATAACAATTAAATTAACAGCATAAAATAAAACTTAATGACATAGAAAATGAAAAGACGAAGAAGAAGAAGTAGCAATAGAAACAAAAATATAAAGAAAAGCCGCGGAGAGAAATGCAATCACTTGAAAGCACACGATTGGCTCAAGCGGCGCTCAATTGAAGCGCTCAACTGCCTGTAACACATCTAATTATTGCTACAGGTGCTCCTCGATTAAGGGGGGTGAAAAGGGGGCGTGCAAAGTAAGCTGTTGCTGACGTTGTAACAACATGGCAATCAAAAGAGCAAGCTACAACGGAAGCAGCAGCAGGACGCACAAAAGTCGCAGGACGAGAAAGAAAAAAATAAATATAAAATGAGCGAGCAAAAGAATGAGTGAATGAATGAGCTCAGCGGCAATCAAAGGTGACGACAGGTAATTTAAACGCTGTGAGCTGAAAATTACAACAATGAGAAAAGAAAATAAAAAATAAAGTTGAGCAAAAAAAGCACAAATCAAGAATGAAAAAAAAAAAAACAATTCAAACCTCAGACACCAACGCACTGTTGATGACAAAGTTCAGATTGCCAACAACAAAAAAAGCAACAACAATGAAAATGAAAAAAATATATATATATAAAATAAATAAGTAAAAAAAAGTAAATGGCGTCAAAGTTGTAAGCTCAATTGACAAAAAAAAATGGCATTTAAACACTTCAGCATGAAGAATGATGAGCGAGACAGAGAGATAGAGTGTGGAGTAGGGCCAAAAGCAGACAGACATTTGTTGACTCCTCATCCCATTTTTGCATTCATTTAATTTCACTTAATGCAATTCATTGTTGAACATGTTTTTTGTTCGTTTTTTTTTTTTTTTTTTTTTTTTTTTTTAATTTTTGCGCAACAAGTTTCGCTTTGGTTTGCGGCCACTGAGAGCAACAAATGGGATGGGGGACGGTGCGTGATGTCTTTTAGCGACAATTGAGTGAAAAGCAAACTTGTGTTTTGTCGACATTTGTCTTTGTTTATAATTAAGAGCTAACAAGATTTATGTTTTTTTTCCTTGTTGTTCTGTCATACATTTTTTATAGTCTACCTTCAGGCTTGTGTCATAAATGAGATTTTGCGAACATTTTCATTGTTTTGCTAAATGTTTTGCAAAGTAAATTAAAGCAAAAAATGTCTGAAATATCTTCTAAATTTTGACAACGAAACACAATTAAATTTTTAATTAAAAATAATATTATACTTTATTGTATCAAACATGTCTGTCTAGAAGAGCTTTATTCATTTTGCTTTTGTTGAACATTTCAGATACTTTCGTGCTCAAAGTCAACATGCATGAGCAGCATTATGCATTTCAACAATGCGACTGTCGAAGCACGCAAAGCGGATTTAGTGCTCGACCATGCCAAGGACTTTCTCGATCAGTATTTCGCTTCTATCAAACGGTAAGTCACACATTGTTGCTGCTCTCTTTCTCAGTGTTATTTATGTTTTTGTTTACTTTTCTACTAAATGGTTTGTTGTTGCAGCTCATCGTCGGCCGCACACGAGACTCGCTGGAAACAGGTGCGTCAGAGCATCGAGACGTCGGGCCATTATCAGCTAACCGAGACGGAGTTAATTTATGGCGCCAAATTGGCTTGGCGTAACTCTTCGCGTTGCATTGGACGTATTCAGTGGTCAAAGTTGCAGGTGAGTCATGTTATTTGCACTCAATTCTTAAAAAAATCTTGAAAAACTAAAATTTAAAATGAAAATTGACTTAGAAATGCTATTTGAGCGCTAGGGTGACGTATGTGCGGTGTAGTGCTTTGTTACATAGGAGTACTCATTGTTGATATATTTTAAAAAAATTGTCAATCTTCTTGAATGAATATGAACGATAATTTTTTATATGTATGTTAAACGAAAAAATGTTTCATTCAGAATGTGAAAATTGACTTCAATTTCAGTGGTAGAGTGCTGTATGTGTTATGTAGTCCTTTGTAACATAGGATTATGTATAGTTATTGTTTTAGTTCTTTAACTAATTATTCGTCTTGAAAGAAAGTCTGATGATTTTCGATTTGTTTTGTGTCTTTTATTAGTAAACTCAACATTTGAGTGCAATTTTGAATTGAATGATTTAATTTTTTTGAATTTTTCTCCTAAAAATCAAAATTTCTTTGATAAATAAATTTAATACGAAAAATTAACAATAATTCTTTGGAAAATCTTTCTTTTACATAAAAATCAATCAAGAATTACGAGCAAAAATGCATTTTGCCAAACAAGTTAAATTCGTTGTCGAACAAAAACCCATAAAGGAAAAGATTTACAGACATGAATTCAATGAAAAACAGTTATGCGACTTCGATCGAATGTTGAGTAAAAAGTTAAGCGCTGAGAAAAGTTTAAATTGTTTTTGTTTCTTTATTCGCTTTTTTTGTTTTTAATGCAATGCAAAAATAGCACAAACATATTTACACAAAATGAGATGAAATTATTACAATTGAGCGAGCGAAAGTGGAGGAAGAAGGGTGGATAGAAAAAAAGTGTGAAGAGCAGTAAAAAGCAGCGAACAAATGAAATGAGTTAAAAGTGGGCGTGTCGACAAACAGTGGGTGGGGTAGGGCGGTGCGGTGCGGTGCTGAGTGGTTTAGTGCTGTGTGAGATGATAAATGTGTGTCATTGACTAAAAAGGGGTACAAGGGTATGTGTGTGTGTGTGTGTGTGTGCGTGAGAAAAACAAACCAGACTATAAAATTTATTTACTTGTCGTGCAGAAGAAGAAGAAGAAGAGAACAACCTTTTTCAATTATTTCACTTGAATGCATTTTTTGCAGGTTTGTTCAAATTTTGTCGATTTCCTCTTTCAAATGGCTTAGTTTTCTATATTGTTTTTGTTGTACTTATATTTTTGTTGTCACTTTGATTTCCTTGCGGTTTTAAGGATTATCAAAGAATAATAAAATTCAATACAAAAATCATCTGTTCATATATGAAAAGATACGTCATGTTTGTCTCTCAAATGGGCGTATGCATGCATGCGTATGGGCGTGGCAAATTCGTTCGACCGTTGTTTTGCTGATTGCAATTTGTGCTTCAAATACTTTTGAGACTTTAAATGTAAAAAAACAAACAAAAAAGTGTTAAAGTTTTTATTCTTCCTTGTTTGTTTTATTTTGTTTTTATTGTTTTGCTTTGTCATGTGTTTGGCCAAGCGCACACACATGTCTGTGTTTGTGTGTTTGTATTAGTTGTGAAAGGTGTTTTGGTCCTCATGATTTACTAACTGAATTTGGCATTTTAAATCCTCTCTTCTGGTCACTTGATTTTCTGCTTTGTTGGGTTTTAAGTGTTGTTTGATTTGTTTTTCCGAACGCCGTCTGTTTCTGGCTAACCTTTTTTCCGGAATGTGAGTATATCTGTGTGTGTTTTGTGGACTTTTGTAATTAAGTTTATAAGCTGACACGACTCAAGTGTGTTTATCGCAAAAAGTTTGTTCACAAAAACTTTTAACATTTTGGCTTTTGCTTCGTTTTGTTCCTTTTTTTTTCTTTTCTTTTTTGAAAATCATAGCGTAAAATTAAATTATCATATTTGAACCCAAAACAATATGCCGCATAATCATTTTAGTTTTCAAATAGTTTGCCAAACACTTTCAAATGTGCTGAACTTTTCCTTAAAATCATTTTTCTGCAAACTAAAATAAGTAATAATAATCAAAAAAAAAAAAAAAAATCAGATCTTATTTAATACATGTCGTCAGCTTCTAATGTGTGCTGAATTTCCAAGGTGACATGAGTGTCACTTTTCAGTTTGTTTCTTTATCGTTTATTTTTACACATTTTTGCAGATTTTTTTTTAGATTTTTTTCCATTTTTTTTTTTTTGTGTTCTTGTTCATTTATGCATAAATTGTGCACTGCTTTTCTTTCTTAACGCTCTTTATAATTCAAGACGTCGTTATAAGTTGCTGTGCGTGTGTGTGTGTGTGTGTGTGTGTTTTGTGTATTATGCATTCAAGTGTAAATGTAAATCTGTTCACACATATTAACACACAAACACACATACATACATAAACAAATTCACTTTACAAAATGCTCTTGTGTCTGCTGACATGAAGTAGCAGATGAAGAAGAAGCAGGACCCGATGAAGAAAAAGCAACAGCAGAGCAAAAAAAAAAAAAATAACAAACTCAAACAGAACAGAAAATTCTTCTTTGCCTTCTTCGCACTCGTTGTAATAATATTTATGTATGTTTGCATATGAATAAATCTGCGAGCAAATTTCAAAATTAAAATTTACGTTAAAATTTGCATTGCAAATTTCATAGTGTGTGAGATGATTTCATGCTATTTTTTTGTCGTATTGCTTTCGTTTACATTTTACATTACATTTGCGTTGTTTCGTTCATTCATTCATTCATTCATGCTTTTTTCGCCAACACTGTGCTTGTCTTTTTTGTCACAGCACACACACACATACACACATAAATAAACACATACATAAACATGCTCACGCCCTCTTTACACATTTTGTATGCAATGAGTTTTGTGACTTATTTCCTTTCTTGGCAGTAAACATGTTTCTGACGCTCTGAAAATTATCCATGCCAGTTGACAATTACAGCGCACAAATTTATACAGTTTGTGTAATCAGTAGCGTATTTTTATACCCTACACATACAGTGTGTCAGGGTATATTAAATTTGCTTGAGAGCAAAAGTATGTAACAAAGAGAAAGAGGCGAGTAAGACTCCATAAGAAATATATTTGTGATCAGGACGTCAAAAGAAATCGATTGAGATATGTCTGAACGTCAGTCCGTTCTCACCCATTGTTCTCGTCTTGAAATTTGGAGGGTAGACTCTTACCAAATGACGCCCACTAATTTTTTTCTCTCTCTCCAAATTCTCCTCATATTTTTGACAATTTGTACATTTCTTGATCGATTTTCTTGATATTTTAAACAATATTTCAATGAACGCTGTTAGTTTTGGGGCGTGGCACCACCTACCGTGTGAGCAGGGCATAATATTGTCGACTATAACGCCCTTACCAGTTTTTGCTAGCATATTTTTTTGTACCTATATATGTTTGCAACAGAAATCATATTCGTAGTTGATTTGCACATGATTGAAAAGAGCAACAGAATGCTTCATATATTCTGTTAATAATTTATTTAAATACTTTTTTTTATTCTACCCATATTTTTCAGGTGTTTGATTGCCGTTATGTGACAACAACAAGCGGCATGTTTGAGGCCATTTGCAATCACATTAAATATGCCACAAATAAGGGCAATCTGCGGTGAGTCACAACTCAATTAATAACTTATTAAATTTGTAAAAATTAATCAAAAAAAATGGATGAATAATTAATTAAAACGAACTCTGCGCATAGAAAACAAATATTTGTTTTAACCGAAAACTATGCAAGCGAAAATAAATTGTTTTTTTTTTTGTTGCGCCTTAAATAAATTTAAATATTTACTTGCGATAATTCATTGCTGATAAGTTGTTGTAATTTGTATTTTATTTGTTGCAACGATTGAGCACTCAATTTGCAAAGGAATTAGCAAAAGCTCAAACATTTTAACATGCCTAATCCGATTAGCGTAAAGCTTAACAGCCCCTCATACCCCCCGATAGCCCCCCAAGCCATAATCTATAAAATGAACATGTTCATTTACATTTCACTCGCATAAAATTATCAAAATGTGCAACGAGTTAATTGTTACTAATTGTCATTGATGTGCAATGTGAAAATGTGTGTGAAATTTTATGTTGCATACTTCTGGGCAAATTATGAACTGCCGATTTATGGCTTGCAAATAAAGACTTCGAACTTTTAATTTGTATTAAATTATTAAATTAGAAATTTGTTTTAATATTTTTGTTGTTGCCATTTTTGTTCAAAACTAATAAATTTTTGTTCAAAATTTTCAATAATTAATTACGCAAAGAAACGCAAGTGCAAAAAAACCACAAATTGTAATTTATTAATGTTATATTTTTTTAAAATATAATTAAAAATTAGGTCAGCGATTACGATATTTCCGCAACGCACCGACGGACGTCACGACTATCGCATCTGGAATAATCAATTGATTTCGTATGCCGGATACAAGCAACCGGATGGGAAAATCATCGGCGATCCCATGAATGTGGAATTCACTGAGGTTGGTTTTTCATGCCTTTGCTTCCTTTTTGATTTGTTGACGTGCTTTCTTATGACTTATGATATATGTATGTATGTATTCTGATGGGATATTATAAAAAAGTTGACTAAGACAGCTTAGCTTTTTATCGGTTGCTAAAGTAAGTTCAAATATGGATTAATTTAATAAAGAAGGTTTTTAATGGGCTTACAGTTGAGGTTTTGTTTTAATTACCATCAATGTTGCATGGAGCTACATGTAACATAAGACAAACTAATATTCAAAGTTTAGCTTTATTTACTTTTCGCTTAAAAAATGGTTTAAAAACAAATCTGACGCCTTCTTTTCCTAGGCAAAGCAATAAAAATAGAAATTTAAATAAATATCTCAGTGTAATAAAGATCTGAGCTCTTAATGCGAGTTTAAGTCAAATTTTAAAGGTCACAGAGCAACGAATGAGTTAACGCACACAAATAAAACTTTATTGAAATTTGAATTTACGTAACGACACAGAAATAAATCTCTTTTTAAATAATATTTACAACGAAGCTAAAGTTGTCAATATAAATACACATAAATGTGGGCGCACACACAACAACACACACATACACATGTAAAAAAAACCAAATATATGCATGTATACATGAGGCTCAATGCAAAGACTTTATAGGCTATTTATTCGACACATGTCACTTGGTCTGAGCCTACAAGTTTATTTTTGTAACTGTGTGCTCATGTGTGTCTGTGTGTATGTGTGTATTTCATGTTTGCACTTCTATTCATAACATTTTCTTGTTCATTCTTTCAAGGTTTGCATGAAATTAGGCTGGAAGGGCAAAGGCTGCGATTGGGATATTTTGCCTTTAGTTGTATCGGCAAATGGCCACGATCCTGACTATTTCGATTATCCACCGGAATTAATCTTGGAAGTACCATTAAGTCATCCCAAGTGAGTTATTGCCTCATTGCTTTTGCTTCTTTGGCCAACTGTAAGGCAGGAAATTATGCGCTTTTGTTTGTTGCCTTTGGCTCAATTTGGCCTTAATACGTTTTTAAGTGAACATGTTTTGTTTTCTTGCCTTTTTTTGTATATTTCCTTGTTT
Organism: Phortica okadai; assembly: GCA_034638295.1. Lineage (NCBI taxonomy): Eukaryota > Metazoa > Arthropoda > Insecta > Diptera > Drosophilidae > Phortica > Phortica okadai. The sequence goes on from CM067850.1 coordinate 7,083,173, forward strand.
TTTTTAATATAAATTTGAAATTGAAATGCATTTGCGCCCAAAACTGTCAAATGCCTAACGAGATAAACAACTCACAGTGCAAATGTTGACTTTGTTCAGCCAAGCGTCAATAATGCCTTTTGACAAATTCATATCTATTTTTCGATTTTTTTTTTTCGTTTTTCACTCCCTCTGTTTCACTATTCGTATGAATATGATTATTAAAATAAAATAACATATATTTTTGACATACAATATTTTTCTCTGATTTTACAATTTCATTTGTTATTCATGTGCGGTCATTTCTCTCAACTCTCGTCGCTCTTCTCACCACTTCGCTTGCCTGCTTTGCTGCTAATCGACTTTCAACCGTTTCTACAACATTTGTTTGGTATTTGCGCACGTTCCCCATGCCAACCATCAACCTACATGGGCACGCAATCCAACAGATTTGAGTGGTTTGCCGAAATGAATTTGCGCTGGTATGCTCTTCCAGCCGTGTCCGGCATGCTATTCGATGTCGGCGGCATACAGTTTACGGCGACCACATTCAGCGGTTGGTACATGTCAACGGAGATTGGCTGTCGCAATTTATGCGACACAAATCGCCGCAATATGCTCGAGGTAAGTCTATGTTCCTTTACATCATCATTCTGTCTCACACTCAAACAATCCTCTATGTGTCACTATGTATGTCAGTTTGTTTGTTACTCGTTGACATTGCAACACATCCATGTGTGTGTGTGTGTGTGTCGGTGACCTGCATACATGCTCACAAGTCATGTTTGTAACATTTCAAACTGTCTGTAATTTTTGTGTTTGTTTGTTTGCTCTGACAACATAAAAATTGCAAAGTCATTTAGTTATTGATCTGTTGGTTTGTTGGCTTGCAATTTATTGCCATTATGGCTTTGTAAATTTCATATTTGTTGTCCTTGAAATGTTTTTTAACCTTGAGATTGTACTACAGATATTCACATTAATCATGAAGTTGATTAAAGCGACAGTTTACAAAGCATTCTTACAGTTTCTTTCTTTGTAAACAAAGAATTTTAATATGAAAGTGATTTTCATACATATGCTATATCCAAGTGCTCTAAGGATACAAAAATTGTATAGAAGTTCTATGTTTACAAGCATTACACTATGAAGTGAAGGGCTTTAATTTTGAATGCCTTGTACGAATATTTGAAATCAATGAAAACAATGAATGGGCATATGTTACATAGCGTCATATGCCACATACGGCAAACGTGCGTTGAAATTTCAATTTAATGCCGGTGTTTTTAAAATTAATTTGCTTTATGTGACATGTGTGTCGCCTGGTTATATAAGGATTATTAAACTTTTGTTAAAGATTTATTTCTTTGTTCTTTGGAATTTATTTTTTGCCAAAATTCATTCAATTTCTGAATTATTTAATTCACTACAGATTTCAATAAACTTGTTAGAATTTCTACAACAAACTGATATTGTTTCCTTTGTTTATTTATCCAAACAACTCCTTATAGCATTAATAAAGCCAAATTAACATAAAGTCAAATCATCATTATCAAAATAATATCTGTCACGAGCAATGAATATTCATTCATGTATCAATTACTATATGATGACCATAACAAAAGAACGTATGAGATTTGATCCTTTTTCAATAACAGACATTAACAGCAAAACAAAATAAGCTTCTCATCGACTAATATAGCAAGAAATTTCTGCAATGTGCACAGATATCTTCAATCAGAAGGTTATTCAGTCTGTCCACTGCCCTCAAACTCATTTGAAATTATTATTGTAATTTGCAAGTAATAAATTTGATTTGTTGTTGTTGTTGTTTTGCACTTGTCAAACACACAAAGACAAATAAATTAATTCGTTGTCGAAATGCAAAGCTTTACAATTGCAAAGGACGGCAAAAGGACTTGTTGCATTGTTCAGTTGAGTTGAGTTTGTGAAATTATGTAATTTCCAATCCAAAATGGAAACCAGAAAGCAAACAACACGAACAACATCAATAATGATTTGTTTTATAATTACACAGGATTAACAAACAAGTTTTCGATTTTCCCAATTAAAAATTACATTTCCACTCATTCTCTCTCTCTCTTCCGCACACACACACTCAGACTGTTGCGCTGAAAATGAATTTGGATACACGCACGCCGACCTCACTGTGGAAGGACAAGGCGCTGGTGGAGGTGAACATTGCCGTGCTGCATTCATATCAGAGCCGAAATATAACAATTGTCGATCATCACACGGCAAGTGAAAGTTTCATGAAACATTTCGAAAATGAATCAAAATTGCGGTAAGTTTATTTATTGATTCTGAGTTTTTGTGGCTTTTGCTGTTGCTCATTTTATTAGCTTTGACTTTTGTTGTTGTTGCTATTGTTTGTTTTGCTTATTGTTATTTAAGTTTGCTTGCATTGGAAGAACTTTTTTCACTTTTCCATTGCTCATACTTATAAATTTGTTGCCATATGAGTAACAACATGTCTGACGTATACGTAATTTTTCCCCATGGCGCATAAACGTAACTTTTATTATTATTACTTTATGTTTTTATAGCCGACATCGAAACAGACACTGTTGCATATCGCAGTCTCCCTGCACGTGTGTGTGTGAGTGTGTGTGCAACATGTTCATTGCCTTGGTGTTAGTTTATGACTGAACGTGTTTTATTTGACTTCCGGTTTCCGTCTGTCTTCCGCATTGTTTTTGTTGCCTGCACTGAAGGCTGTGTGGCGCACGTATTTGTCTTACTTTACCACACTTACATCATACACGCATTGATGGCACATTGACTGCACGAATGGCTTTTCATCCGTCCATCTCTCCATCCGTCTGTTTGCTTGTTGGTTTACATGTCTGTTGTTCTAACTGTTTGCACACATTTTATCAGTTGGGCGTCTGTAAAGGCACAAAACATATTTATTGTTTTCAATTTGTTATCGTTGTGGCAGCTGTCAGCCAATTTTGCATGGGTGGTTTGTGAACTCAAAACAAAAAAAACATCAATCTGTTATGTGAAAGTCATTAATGAAAATCTCATTGACATTTATAACAAAAAATTTCATAAATTTTAACCGTTTCAACAAAAACTTTCGGTCCTATTCTAGAAACTCTATTTAAGAAATGTTAAGAGTGTTTTTAATAGTTTTTTAATAAAAAAATAAATAGGTTTATTATCCCAGTCACTTTGGTTTCTAATTCCATTGTTCCTAGCATTTATAATTCCAGCAATCAAAAAACAGTTTATTTATAGAGCCAAAAAACAGCTAAAATCTTATTTAAATGTCACTTAATATAATTTTTCTATTAATAGTACTAAATAGAGTTGTCAGAATAGAGGGTTTCGTCTTGTTTCGAATAACATTATTTATATTAATAAAATTGTTAGTTATTTCAATTGATTTTTGATTAATTTTAAAGTATTTAGTACGTAAACTAAACCAATATTTGAGGCTATCAATAATTTTGTCTTCGAGTTCAACTGCCCTTATTCATCATTGTTTATTATCAAACCACCGACGTATGGTTTGTGGTTATGGCTTCAGGTGTTTTATCGCCTCTCAAATTATTGTATTATAACATCGTTTTGTTGTTTTATGCCTCATTCTTCTTATTTTGCAATTTCAAAAATATTTGCCAAATTTTTCATATTTATTTGCGTATTTATGACTTTGACACTTTTCTTGTTTGCTTATTTTTATTTGTTTTATTTATTATTATTTTAAATCGATTTGTTTTCATTTAACTTTTGTTGCAAACAAATTGAAATTCAAACGTTTTCAATTTGCATGCTAAGTGAAATTTATTTGCCTTCATTTCGACAGCAGCCAACAACAATTAAGCCAATTGATTAGAAATGTTCATCCTTTATTTTCATTATGTCATCAACCACGCCTCTTCCTCCCCCCACACATTTACTTCTGCTAAGTTATGCTAAAAATACAATATTTCAATTATAGCAAATTTGCTTGTAAAAGAAACATTTTGTATCTCGTTACCTTCAATTAAGCTCTTAAGCGAAAAGAGCAAAAACAACAAAAACAACAACAAGAAAACAGATTTTAACTAACGTGTTTTATTTACATGTTTTCCTTCTTCTTTTTCTGCTTCTATTTTCGACTTAAAACAGCAACGGTTGCCCCGCCGATTGGATATGGATTGTACCGCCGCTTTCGGGCTCAATAACGCCCGTTTTCCATCAAGAGATGGCGCTTTACTATTTAAAGCCATCGTTTGAATATCAAGATCCAGCCTGGCGTACACATGTCTGGAAGAAGGGACGCGGCGAAAGCAAAGGCAAAAAGCCAAGACGTAAATTTAATTTCAAACAAATCGCTCGGTAAGTATTTGCCACAGAGCAGAGCACACACACACACAGCTCAGCTAAGACCTTAGACAAGTCTAATGTGCCGTGCCATGCCGTGACGTATATTTTGGTCTTTCGCTTGGCATGAGGCCTTAGACTTGATGGTCTTAAATTCAAGTCAATGCGCTGTGAGTTGAAGGTTCTGGTTGATTTGCCTGACATGCTGACGACCTCTACTTGATGATGCGTCTCTTCTTAACATGTTTGCATGTATGTATGTGTATGTGTGCAACTTTACCTCAATCTGTGTGTATGTTGATTGAGCTCGCCGTTTAACTCAGTCATTTATAATTGTATTTGTTTAAAGAAGCGCAAACGTGTGTCACTGTGCGTGTGTGTGTGTGTGTGTGTGTGTGTGTCAGTACGTATCAGTACGTACGTGTTAGTACATGTGTCTGTGTCTGCGTGTGTTTAAAATGTCAGCATCAGAAAGGATTAGCCGTTAAGTGGATTACAACAGGATTTGGGTTTATTGTCATTCGCTTGTCCCGCTACTCGTTTAGCTCTTCTTCTGCTTCGTTCACTTGTCTCTCAACGTTGTATTTTCTTTCCGCTCAACTGGAAAATTTGATTTAAACGTTTTGCTTTTCTATTGAAATTTGTTCTTATTTCAGTTTTGTTTTGGATAAATAACTGTTGACATTTAAGCGAAGCAGAAAGATTTTTATTAAAGCTCAGCGAGTTTTATTTGCATGAAGGATTATTCTTTTTCTTAGCTTTCGCTGAGTCTGAAGAAGAGTTGTTTTTCACGCTCATTTAACACAAGAAAATGAAAAATGTTTTTGTACTTGAGTTAAATAACTTTATTATTAACTTTATTGCAATCATAAAAAATTGTACCTTCTTAAATTGCAATATGCATCGAGAGTGACTGTGGGGGATTGAGGATTGTTAAGAAATTTCTTTTAAAGTTTTCTCAACTGCTAAGCATTGTTCTTTAAATTGAGTGCTACAATGCCGTATGTATTGTGCCACGCCAAGTAACATGAGAGTGTGTGCAGGCAAGCGCATCTGTTAATTAAAAGGCCAATGGAACAAGTGTCAGATGACTGGTTAAAGAGTCATTGAATCAACTCACAATAATTAACTCATTAATATTTACATAAACAGAAAATTATTGCCTCAATGAAACATAATTAATTATTTCATTATTGATAATTAATTTACATTTGCATAACTCTTTTTTTCTGCGGACAAATGAAATCAAAATCAAAATTTTGATTTATTAAATGATTAATTAAAATTATATTACAAACGGTTTGCTTTGCTTAACATATTTGTGGAATTTTGAGCGATAGTAAAGTGTAAAATTGTTATACCCTGTACACATACTGTGTATCAGGGTATATTGTGTTTGTTTGAGCGAAATGTATGTAACGCACAGAAGGAGGGCAGGGGGACCCTATAAAGTATATATATTCTTGATCAGGACGACAAGAGAAATTGATTAAGCCATGTCCGTCCGTCTGTCCGTCCGTCCGTCCGTCCGTCTGTCCGTCCGTATTCACCAATGGTTCTCAGAAACTATAATAGCTAGAGACTTGAAATTTGGTGGGTAGACTCGTGATGCTCGGCAGCAGATCAAGTTTGAACGGTTTTGTGCCACGCCCACTCCTTCCCGCCCATCCAGCACCACCCACTTTTTTAAAATGCTATAACTCGAACATTCAAAGAGATAGAAAAATGAAAGTCGGTATGTAGACTCAGTATAAGTAGCTCTACAAAACTGCATACCACAATTTTTCCCCCTCCTCTTCATTTCCCCTCCCCCAGTTCTTTTCTTAAATTTGCTGTATCTCCAAAACTAACAAAGGTATGAACCTGAAATTTTGTATACAAGCTCAGTGATAATACATCTTAAAAACTGCATACCACAAATTTCCCCTCTCTTTAATGGCTACCCCTCAGAGGCCTACAAACTTAAATTTTTTGTAAAATCCACATTTTTTGACCGATTTTCTTGATATTTTGAACACTATTTGAATAGGCGACGTCAGATCAATATGTTTTTGTAGATTGAGGGTGTGGCAATGCCTACCATGTGTGCAGGGTATTATATTGTCGAGTATACTCGACTATACCGCCCTTACTGGTTCTTGATATTTTGAACGATATTTGATCTGGGCTGCCAAATTAATACGTGTTTGTAGATTGAGGGTGTGGCACCGCCTACTATGTGTACAGGGTATTATATAGTTGAGAATACTCAACTATACCGCCCTTACTGGTTTTTGTTATAAATCACTTTACAAATTAAGTAATTTTATTAACTCATTTACCTTAATGAAGTTTAATTGTTAAATGTCGACGATATTTAATGCAATTAAGCTGAAAATGTTCAACATTAATACACACATACATATATACAGACAGACAGATACAAAGAGATATTAATATTTCAAACCATATGGGTTGACACACTCGTATGTGTGTGTGTGAGGCATTCATATAAAATGGCGGCTAGCAACAACTTTATTAAAATGAAATTATGTTTGTGATGATTTTTTTTTCCCCCTTTTTCATTATATTTCGGCTCATACAACTCAATGACAGACGCAAACAATCTGACATATTTATATCCACTACAGTGTATGAGTGTGTGCGTGTGTGTGTCGTTGTGTTGAGTTATTGAATTACAATTAAAAAAAAAAATACAAGCATGTGAAACTGATTGCTGACGAAAAGTAGTTAAACTTATTTATGAAAAGCCGTCAAACGCAGATAATGATAATAATCTGTAAAGGAAAAAGGAGAAGAGTAAAGCAAAATGAGTACAAAATAATGAAATAAAGACTGTGAGGACTCATGCCTCAAATGAAGCAAAGATACAAGCGACGACATTCTTAACTACAAGTGTATAAAAATATATATGTATATACACTTGGCGCGACAATGAAACGACGTTTGTGAACTCAACTGAAATGAAGAGAAAATGAAGTGAAGTAAAGTTCTTTAACTTTGCTTCATTTATTATTATTATCATTATTATTATTATGGTGTGTTTTACGCCCTTCAGCGTTGAACAGCATGATTTTCATTTAATTCTTTGCTGTACGCGAATTGCGACAACAAATGAGGACTTGTGGGCAAAGACTCTGATTCTGAAACATTTTCGTTTTGTGTGTGTGTGTTTGAGTGTAAGCAAAAATAAAAAATGTATGCAAAAAGCAGTGCAACAGATGTATAAGTAAAAATTTAAATATTAAATAATTTTGGAATTTTTTATGTGCATTTTTTGTTTGCTAAAGCTTATGTTACAAAGCGTCGCACGTCACATACAACAACCTAACATTCAAAATGCGAATATTAGACTATCTTATGTGCTCTGTTGCACTTTGGCACATAAGTGTATTTCATGGCGGAGGCGTTCGTAAATTGGCTTTTGTTGAGTTCATCTTTTCGCATTCATCAAAGTAAGCAGCTTTTGTCATGACATATAACCCTTTTTTATGGGGGAGGCCAATTGTTTTATGCTAATTTTCCAATTATAAGAAACGTCAATCAATAACAAAGTTTATAAAGTGGCGAGCAAATAAAAAGGGGTTGCATGCAAAATAGCTGAAAAAAATTCTTATTAGATAACATGCTATGTACGCAATATGCCTTTGATCAGGTTGTTGTTGTTGTTGATGATGTTGCTCAAAATATACGCAAATTTTTGTGTGAACAGAAGCAGGTGTCTTTCAACACACGCACACAAACACACACATATATGAGGTGTATGCGTGTTGAAAACTTTCGCTTTAATGTCCTTTGGCTGCGTTGAGGCCTCAACATGTTTGCTTTACTTAACTTTACTTTACTTTGACAATGAATTAAAGTGAAAATATTAAAAAAAAAAACAAATACTCTCTCACTTACTGTTACTCACACTATGTTGTATCTTTTGCTTGTGCACAGGGCTGTGAAATTTACATCGAAGTTATTTGGGCGTGCATTGTCGAAGCGCATCAAGGCCACCGTGTTGTATGCCACCGAGACGGGTAAATCGGAGCAGTATGCAAAGCAGTTATGCGAGCTGTTGGGACACGCATTTAATGCACAGGTAAGACACACACATACACTCACACAGACATTAATATTAACCAAATTTGCAAGTTGCCACAAACGATGTATAAAAAATGCAGAAGATTTCATTTAATTTAATGCGATTAACATGTTTCCGTTTAAATATTACGTATACGACATGCGGGCGCTTAAACGCTCATTATCGTTGCCAATATATTTTTATTATTTAAATAAGCGTGCAAAGCAATTAGCATGACATAGTGGAATATTTTAAAACGCTGCAAAATTTATAAAAAATTATCTTAAACAAAAATTAAAAAAAAAACAAAAATGGACATTTTTTAAGCAAAAAATAATATTATTTTTCAATTTTAAGTTGTCTTATTTGCTTTGTTATACAACACATCTTCTTGTTGCTATAGACGTCTCAAAAATAAGGCGACCTTCTTCAAAAAAGAACTGCCAAAATGTCAAAGTTCCTCTATAATTTGTGCGCTTAAAACAATTTTCATGTTGCTGTCTGTTGTTTTGTTGTTGTTCTTCTTCTTCTTTTGTGTGGTTTTCTCTTAATTTAACGCACACCACTTAAGTGCCAAGAATGTCCAGTTCATAAAATTATGCCTGTCAATTTTACGCTTGGCTACTCAACTGCGCGCCAATTTGCATTTTTACATAAAATTAACAAAAAACAGTAAAATAAATTCCGATTTTTGTTAACAAAATGTAATAACATTTAACCTGTGACCTTAAGCCGGCAAGCAAAGAGTAGTAAACAAAAAAACAAATTAGATAAACTATAAAAATAACGAAAAATTATGTTGAGACCACAAAATGACAGCCAAGATGTTCCCAACGGTCTGAGCGGCGTCTAAAAATTTGGTCGCGCTCAAGAGCTTATTACGGCGCATTAACATTTTTTTTGCTATGTGAACGTTCTATGAGCTCAACTCAGCACAGCTCAGCACAAAGGCAGCGAAAAGAAGAGCTCAGCTGAGTGTATGAGTTTTTATTATAAAATGCTGTCACTCATTTGAGCGCACCAATAAAAAGCAGCTGCCTGTCAGAACAAGTGGATTATGCACAAGAGCAGGAGGGCAGAATGGGCAATGAATGAGAGCAAGTGAGTTGTCACAGCACAGAAGAACGAGCTTAAATGCTGACGTTAACACACGCGCGCGCGCTTATAAAAGCAAAAGGACATTAAGGTGGCAACGGTTGGACAGCGGTTGAGCAAATGACAGGCTGTCGGACAGCCAGACAGACAGACAGACAGCTATTTAAGTTGTTGGGGTTAAGTTGCCAGCAAACAAGCAACAGGACAATTTGTATGGTTGTTGTTGTTGTTATTGTTGTTGGCATGACACATCAACTAATGCAGTCAAGCAAAAAATTTCTTTCTTTCTTTTTCGCCTACATTGTTTTTGTTATCTTTTAGCTGCTTCTGAGTAGCTTTCAACACACAAACTTAGCTTAAATGATAACAATCTTATATGTATGTATGTATGTATAATTGATGCTGAGCATAATAAATTTTCGTTCTACTTAACAGATCTATTGCATGTCGGACTACGATATATCATCGATTGAGCATGAAGCTTTGCTCATTGTGGTGGCCTCAACATTCGGCAATGGCGATCCGCCTGAAAATGGCGAAGTAAGCAAATACTTATTGGCCTTAATAATGAAATTGGCAATTATCATTTACATAATTAACAATCAAAATGGCGCACTTACACACACGAACACGAACACATTCACTTATCCTATCAATGACATAAAACTTTTGCATCCGCTTTGTTCTATGCGAGAACAATCTGCCGACACTAATGAGTACATTAACCACGCATTAGCATCATTACCAACAGTAACAAAATTACCTGGCAAGCCTAATGATATAAACTCATTTCCTTATAATCTCACTTTCCTCTTCTTTCTCTCTTTTGCACACTTTATTTCTTTGAAACATGCTTTCATTGGCGTCGCACACACACAGCTATTCTCACAGGATTTGTACGCATTGCGTATACAGGAGTCGAATGAAAATGGTCTGCAGGACTCAAGGTAAGTTGCACGAACAGCAGAACGACGGCTGGCAAAAGTGCTTTGATAAGCATTTGTTGCAATATAAATGGAAATGTTTAAGGTCAATGAAAAGTCAATAAATTTAGTGGTCTTTTGTGTTGGCGAACATCCTTTTGCATCCTTCCGCCGGCGTTATCAACTCACCTTTTTCGTTTTTTTTTTGTTTCTTTTGCGAGTTTTGCGTTCTGCAGACAGTCAGTCGGTGAGACAGACATACAGACAGACGTTTGGCCGGCGCAGTGCATAAATTTAAAATAAATCAATTTTGAAACATTTTTAATACCAACTTATTTGCTCAGACTTTTTGTCTCTCCATCTCTTTTACACACACAACAGTGTCTCAGAGGCGTTCGTTTTTCTTTTTTTTCATCCCAACAACAAATTGCACAAAATTAAGTTTTGCTCAGTTTTCTATCTTCTCCTTTTGCTGGTCATTTCATGTTCTTTGCTGTTCTCTGCTGTTCGGTTCGTTTCGTTTCGGTTTTGTTCATGTTTAAATTTTCTGCTCGTCTCGAATTTCAATTTTGAAAATTGCTTATTTTGTATGTAAATCGAAATTAAATGCTTGCGGCTTTCGCCATTAAACTTGGACGATTAAAATTTTGATGGCCCTTCGACATTTGGTCATTTAATATGTCTTTAAAAATAATTGACAATATGCTTAAATGGTTTTCATATTTTCGCAAAATGCATTAATTATTTACTGTTACAGTGGCTGCCAGAATATTAGAATTTGCTCAAATTGCAATTTTTTAGATTTAGTATCAAATTTTGACGACATATGAGCGCACAAAAATTAAAATCAGAAGTTCTTACATCCGAATTCCGAAATAAAATAAAAAATATATAAAAATATCCCTCGAACCGAAATGTTTTAATTATTCAGCAACCACTGTGCCCGAAAAATGCAAATTCAACTCAAGGCAAAACAATTTTCCATAAAATTTAAATATTTCTGCTTAAGTTTGGTTTGTAATAATATTTATGCAGCAGCAAAGTTCGATAGAAATACGAACTTTCGTTATTTATAACCAAAAATATTTACGCATTTTGTGTTCCTGAGCTGGAAATAAATAAATGTGCTGTGCTTTTTTAATATGCCATCTTAATTCAGTTCTTAGTTGGCTTGGAAATATAATTCAATTTCCGAAAATCGTACAAATCTCATTTCAAGCAACACTTTGTGTAAATCGCTCAATGCTTAAAATAGAAATTCAATTATCATTGATCAATTGAAGTTGCCCACACTTTGACTCGAACTCTTATATTATTGCAATCAATTAGTCTTTTCTTTATCGGCTTGTTATTTTTTATTGGAAAGAAAGCGAACGTTCATTGTTCAAATCCACAAAGGGCGCTCCATGAAAAGTGGTACGCTTGCATATTCATTGTATTCATTATTGTTATTATGATTATTATTATTATTGTTGTTGTTATGATTATTGCCGTCGATTCACTGGCATATAAGCTGTCCCACACATGCGAACAAAAGCGTAGAAACAACAATAAGTAGAAGAGAAACCACGCAATGGCAAAATCCAAGCAATTTCCTTTCGCTCACTGCAAACAATAATTTTGTTATTTCGATAATTTTGAGAATTTTTTTTTCTCATATTTTTTTGTTGTTGTTGCGTTGTAAAAAGGGGATTTCCGTTTGACAACTTTGACAAGTAAGCATGTCATGAATAACAACAAAAACAAAAACAACTGCGAATATAATGTTGAAGCACGACAAATTTATATAGGCTGAACAAGCAACAACAACAGCAGTAAAATATAATGTCTCAAATACAGGAATATATATATGCACGTGTGTGTGTGTATTAAGCTGTTTGTATAAATACGTAAACACGCACACATGTTGACAGAGCTTAAAAAATTGAAAATTCATACCAAAAATTCATTGTGCTGACAGGCAGACAGACAAACAGCCGGACGGACAGACAGATGAACGAACGAAAGAAACGACGTCAACGACATTGACAACGAAGCGCCTTAAAGTATGCAATGTGTGTCAATTCAATAATATATGATAAGCAGTGAACGAAAAATGCCTAAGGACGAAATCAAAGACACACACACACACACACAAGCACTCAGACGCACTTATGAGGGCAAAGCTGAGCAGCAGCTGAGAGCAACATGATTCTAAATGATTTTGACGTATTTATGAAAATTAATATGAGTGTTTGTCAAAATATACATGTATGTATGAGTGTGTGTGTGTGTGTGCATGCGTGTGTAACTTGTTATCAATTTGTAGAAGTATTTCTCTGCTTTGTTGCCACACTGATTATTCTGGGTATATATTAACAACCATAACAACAACAACGACAACAACAGCAACAAAGTGGCCTTGTTTATTATTCTATTATTACTCATATTATTAGCTGTTGTAGTAAAATTCAATTAAAAATGATTTATTAACAAAATTGTTTCAAGTATGCGCAAAAGGAATGCTCAAAATTTTGATAAATGATTTAAAGCATACTTAAGGGCGCCCAAACATGTCAAATGGATGCAGTGCAGTTGTTGCTACAACTTCATTCATTACTTGTTCTAGACAATGCGTGGAAGATGAACTTCAGAAACAACTTCAGAGCTAAAATAATCCCAGGAAGGATATACGCACTGCGTCTTGAGTAATTCGACACTGCAAGTCGTCGTCGTCGATGACTTGACGCTTTCGGCATTGAATTACATTGCTTGTTCGACGCTATTTTATTCGCTGCTAATTGTTTGCTGTGCGATACATGTTTCATTGTGCGCTCGTTGGCACATTTGATAAGCTGCTAAAGTTTTCGAATCGTGTAAATTGAAACTGCTTTGCCAACAAGCAAACATTTTCACTCAACTTGTTTGCAAACATTTTTCAATTAATTTAAATGAAAGAAAAGAACAAAAAAAAAATAATAAGGAAACTTTTGTAAAATTCCACAAACACTTTAAAGTTGCATTCATGGTTGGGCATCGCTGAAGCGTTTAACTTCAATTTAACAAAATTGTTTTGCCGACAAAAACTTTGAAAATTATTTGCCAACTTAAAAAAAAAAAAAAGAAAGTTCCATACAATTATTTAGAAACTTATAACATGGCTTATTTACTTGCTCGTTGTGTGACAAAATTTACAGAAAAAAAAAAACACAGTTCAGCCACTAAAAAGCGATGGCACAAACGAGCGCAGCAAGGATCAAGGATCAAGGCTCTAGGCAGCAAAGTGTACAATCAACTTCAATGACATGCTGCTAATGCCACTGACAATGCAATTGGCTGTTGTTGTAGTTGTAGTTGTTGTTGTTCTTATAGTTGTTATGGCTTGTAGTTGAGCGCAGTTCGTGACAAGCTCAAGTGAGTCACTTAATTGTCGTCTATTATGCCATCAACGCCTGTAAGTGTGCTTTGAAGTGTCTGTGTACGCCAGCATCCGTTTCCGTTTGCATATCCTTACACCTACACACGCAATGCTGCTGCCGATTACTACGTGCTATGCAAGCAGGTGCAGCTGCAACATACACAGACAGACAGACAGAGAGACTGACTGAACGACCCTTAAAAGTTTTTTATAGCACAAGTCAAGTTGACATGCTTATCAACTCACTGTGAAAATGAAGTCATCGCCTTTCAACTCATCAACATTAACATCCTCAAGGACAATAACATTTTAAGCATATAATCATTCGTCGCATAAACATTTCTGTGCAAATTTTAAATCATTTCAAGTGCCTTAACTTTAACGCAGTGTTATTTTATACTTGCTTAAATGTATGCGCGCTCATTTTTCATGCCAAAACTTGAGGACTACAAGCACCGAACAGCACTCGACCGAGGCACTCAACATAATGAGCTCAAGTGCTGACGTTCGCCGTCGTGCAGACAAATAGCTAAGTTCAAAAAAAAAAAAAAAACAGAAATGCAAACAAAAATAGTTGTTGAAAAAGCAAAAGAATGATATTAAAGCGAGTAAAGTACTCAAGGCAATCAACTTATTTGACTCAAGTGTAAAAATAATTACAACAAAGACTTCTCTAATGCACTTGACTTGCATACAAAAGTGGCCAAAATCGCTTTAGACCAAATCCTCTTTTGCCTTCGTAGTTGGTCTTTCTTTCTCTTGTTCTCGCAGCGCATTCGTCTGTGCAACAAGAAGAAATTTATGTTATTTCGTGTACGTCAGACAAATCGCAGTGCAGCACAGCGCCGAGCAGCTCAGCTGTGGCAAGAAGCGTTTTAATTACACCTCAGCGTTCTGTCAGCGAGATTACATTGCACTTTTTTTTTGCTCTCCCTTTTCAGTTCATGTCTTTTTATTATCTTGTTGTATGCTTTCGTAAAAGGATCAAGCCAAACAACAACAATAACACAGTGACAATGACAACGACAACAACAGCAACAGCAATGCCAACAAGAAGCACGTCGGTGCAAATTGCAGAGCGTTTTCACGCCTTTGCGCACTTTTAGGTTGCTTTCAAGTTCATCGTCATCATCGTCGTTGTCTTCTATTAGTTAAATGCACGGAGTCTGCTGTCTGTTGCTTTGTTGATGAAAAGCATGAAGCATTGGCGAAACATTTTACACAGTAGTTTGAGAAATATATTTTTAGCTTGGTTGATTTTTTTGCTATTTATGTCAGTTGGTAAAGGTTAGAGTGCAAAGGTACCTGGCTGTCACTTTCTTTTTTTTTTGTAATTGTTGTGCTTATAAAGGAAAAAAATACTTAGACTGATATGTTACTGTAAATTCACTGCAAGGATTGTACGTGTTTCTTTCGAGTTTTTGCTGTCAGAGTTTAAAAGATAAAAAGACAGCTAAGAAAGCTGCAAACTGTTTAAATCGTATGAATTTGAGGAATAATAAGAATCGAAAGTTGAGATGCAGGATCTGATTGACTTCCGCTTCGTTTACGAATTGAGTTTCAGGATGGAATTGTTCATTTTCTGAAGTTTGATGGAAGTTTTCAAAAAATATTATAAATAAAGTTCTGACTCTTAAATCAGAATTCAGATTCAGAACCCAATTAGCTCGGTACATAATCAATCCCATATCTGACGCTGGAAAGACTCATTGCCGTTTATAATATCGCCATCGGCATTTCTTTATTATATATTTCATACAAGCAACAATCTTATACTTCTTGTTCTTTTAAACGTTCTTTAAAGCACCTCAAGCATTTTCTTCCACAAAATTAAGTCAAAATAATATGTCGTGACCTTTTAGCATAACTTTCATTAAGCTTTATGCGTTGATGTCTTCATTTCACCTTTTGTTTGTAAGAATTGTGTCTAAAAAACTGCAAAGAGCACGTGGAATTATACACAACAACAAAAATAACACACAAATTAGTCTTATTTTCGTTTCTTGTGAGAACTATGCCACTTTCTTGTGAGAACTATGCCACTTAAATTGTGCTTGTAGCATTCTCAGCTGTTGTTGTTATTGTTGTTGTGTCAGTTCTTTGCGCATTTCATGATTCTGGCTCATTGTTGTATCATCAGTCATGTTTGTGGCTATCACAATCAACGCTTCGCCACACCCATCATGCGGACACAACGCACGCCCCACAATTGCTGACGACCACCAACAGATGATGATGATGATGATGCTCAGCAAGCCATGTGATGAGCCACAAACATGCTACGCCCGCGCATTTTTTTCGCAGTAAATTTTGCTTCTCTTTTTGCCTCTTTAAGAATAATAGAACAGAACTTTAGAGTTTTTCATTAAGCAAGACGTGGTGGCATGGACACAAAGCCTGGCCGACTGTCAGTGTGCTTCTCACTCTCTGCATATTCTGTCTCCTTTTCGCTTTTGGCACATAAAATGACAAGCGTAATAAATGTTTTGCTGTCATTTTGTTGTGTTTATTTTTTTTTTGTTGTACTTTTTTCATATGTTTTTTTTATTGTTCATCTTATTGTTGTGCCTTCTGTTGCCTTGAGTCGTCTGCGGCTCTTTAGCGCTGGTGACAAGGGCAAGGACGGCTGCTGCTGTGGCGCTTCGAATCGCCTGTTTTGCCACTCGTACGCACGCCTTTTGTTCGTGCTTTTGAAATATGAGCGCCTCAGCATATTCCATTTTCACAACAATCTAACATTTCAATATAAGAAGAAATGTTGCTTTTTCTCTTCGCCTTCCTTTTAATTTCATTGTTCATTGTAAGTATTTGCTTTTGTGTGTGCTTTTTATTTTGTAGTTTTAGTTTTTCATCTTTTGTCAATGTCATTACTAAAGCGCTCTCTCGGCTCCCTCTATTTTGCCTGACACACAGCATCGGCGTCGGCTCATCCAAGTCATTCATGAAGGCCAGCTCACGGCAGGAGTTCTCCAAGTTGCCGCTGCAACAAGTCAAGAAAATCGATCGTTGGGATTCGCTGCGCGGCTCGACATCAGATACTTTCACCGAGGAGAATTTCGGGCCGCTCTCGAATGTCAGATTTGCCGTATTTGCGCTCGGCTCGTCGGCTTATCCGAATTTCTGTGCATTCGGTCAGTATATTGACAACATACTCGGCGAGTTGGGCGGCGAGCGGCTGCTGAAGGTGGCCTACGGCGATGAGATGTGCGGTCAGGAGCAATCGTTTCGCAAATGGGCGCCGGAGGTATTCAAGCTTGCTTGTGAGACCTTCTGTCTCGATCCGGACGAGAGTCTTTCGGACGCTTCGCTGGCGTTGCAAAATGAATCGCTGACCGTGAACACGGTGCGCTTGGTGCCATCGAAACCGAAGGCCAGTCTGGACAGTTTGCTCTCGAAGTTCCACAACAAGAAAGTGCATTGCTGCAAAATCAAATCGAATCCGCAGAATCTGACCAAGCTGAGCAATGGCGGCAAGACGACAATGCTCTTGGAGATCACAGCGCCGGGCATTGACTATGAGCCCGGCGATCATGTCGGCATCTTTCCGGCCAATCGTCAGGAGATTGTCGATGGCGTTCTGGCGCGCCTCACCGGCATCGATAATCCCGATGAGGTATTACAGTTGCAGCTGCTCAAGGAGAATCACACGTCGAACGGCATCTTCAAGTCCTGGGAGCCGCATGACAAAATACCCGCCGACACGTTGCGCAATCTATTGGCGCGTTTCTTCGACTTGACAACGCCGCCATCGCGACAAATGCTCACGCTGCTCGCGGGCTTCTGCGAGAACAAAGCGGACACGGAGCGTCTGCAATTGCTCGTGCATGACTCATCCGCGTATGAGGATTGGCGTCACTGGCGTTTGCCGCATTTGAGCGAAGTGCTCGAAGAGTTCCCCTCCTGCAAGCCGCCCGCACCCTTAGTGCTGGCGCATCTAATGCCGCTGCAATCGCGCTTCTATTCGATCTCATCGTCACCGCGTCGCGTCAACAATGAGATACATCTGACCGTCGCTATTGTGAAATATCGCAGCGAGGATGGCGAAGGCGATGAACGTTATGGCGTCTGCTCCAACTACTTGGGCAGCTTGCGTGCCGGCGATGAAGTCTTTATGTTTGTGCGTAGCGCGCCCGGTTTCCATCTGCCGTCGGACACAAGCAAGCCGATCGTGCTGATCGGTCCGGGCACCGGCATAGCGCCGTTCCGTTCCTTCTGGCAGGAATTCCAAGTGTTGCGTGAGTTGAATACGTCGCTAAAATTGCCAAAGGTTTGGCTCTTCTTTGGCTGTCGCAGTCGTGATGTCGATCTCTATGCCGAGGAGAAGGCCGAATTGGCACGTGAGCAAATACTCGATCGTGTTTTTCTTGCGCTCTCACGTGATCCGAACATACCCAAGGTGAGTGCGCTGTGTCGTTAAGTTTCTATTGAATTCTTGTTCATACATCGGCAGCAATTTTCAACTTTTATTTGCCGACATTTGCCGCAAACTTTTTCCATTTGACGAATACAATGCTGAACGACAACGAATGGACAAAGTTACGGCCGACATTGAGACACACACACACGCACACAAAGTGTGTCGCACATCAACGCAGCATTTCCGTTTCCGTTTGCTGTTTGCACACTTGTGTTTTACACACCCACACACTCACACACACACACTCACACAGATGACTGCCTCTTTGTCAACCGTTGTATTTGTTTAACGTTTTGCTTCGCTTTTTCCATACATGCTTACAGACTTACGTTCAGGATCTGATTGAGCAAGAATTCGATTCGTTGTACAATTTGATTGTACAGGAAAAAGGACACGTTTACATTTGCGGCGATGTCACAATGGCCGAGCATGTTTACCAGACTCTAAGGTGAGTTTCACATTACGTTTGCTTTTTACCTTATTTTGTCGTATTCTCCAACTTTCCATCTTGGCCAACGTCATCGTCATCGCCAGCGACAACTTTGCCCTTTCTTGATTGCCTTTGGCGCAACTTGGCTTTCATTTTTGCTGCCTTTGGTTGCTTTGGGGTTTGCATTGTGGCTTATTTTTATTATTTCTTTTTTATTTTCTTGCTTCGTTCCGTCTGCGACTACTTACTTATTTCTTTGTGTTTCACTCTTGATTACTAACATTATTGTGAAATATGCTTTGCCGATTAGCTGGGGAAATTCACCATAAAGTAGGCAACATTTTATGAATTGTTTTCTATTATTTTGCTTCTATTCGAAGATTGTCAGTTCAGCTCAATAAGGATTACCGACATAATGCACAATGGTGTATTAATTATCACTTGGCAAATTGAAAAGCCTCTGGAGAGTGAAATGTGTTTAGCGCTTAATAAATAAACGCTCATTAAGAATATTTTTCCAATTAATTATAAAGTAGTTGCTTTTCTGCTAAAAGTCTTAATTAATATAGAATTGTCTTGATGTTTTCAATTAAAGGATAGTATTGAAATTAAACATTTATTTCAATTACGCCAAAGGAACTTAAATACAAATGAAGCTTAAGGAGAGCAACTTCAAGTTGTCTTTAATTTAACATCTCAAGAACTCATCTTAAAATGATCAAATGAATCATTAGAATTTAATATTCTGAACACAAAGAAGAAACAAAGCACAGAAGTATGCAATGGAATTTTTTTTTATTGCTAAAAAGTGCACTCACTGTCTCTTACAATCAATCTAACAGCCTTTCTGATTCGATCCTTTTGTGTTTTATCCTTTTTGCCTTTAAGACTTTGAGTCAATTGTCTTTAAATCTGTCTTTTGACCCGTGAATATTCAGTTTAGCCGTACAACTGGCCGTATAGCTTGGATATTTCCACTTGTCATACTTTTTCCTTTCCTTAAAAGAGTCCCTTCATAATAGCCCAGCATCGGACCTAACACTGACCCTTTAAGCAAATCACCCAGTAGAAAATCTTTTGCATAGTTGATGTTAAGCTGAAAATCTCTACGATAAATGCAACTTTAACTTGTTATATACTAAATTATATTCCTCTCAGATTGCACGCTCTTAAGGCTTTTTAACATTTTCTTATTTTGTTAGTCGATGCTCAATTTTGAATCATACTCAAAATAGCGCAAGTCTTGACTTTTTATGAAGTGCAATTTCTGCCATAAATAAAATATTACATAAAACAGTTGTTGCTTTCAAGCAAACATGCAAAAAACACGAGGCGAGACAAACTACGCTCGTTTAAGCCAACAGAGCTTAGTTTAGCTCAGCTCAGCTCAGCAGTGCGCTGCCTGAGGCCATGCCACGCACAATGTGCAACCAAATGCCGCAAAGCTTGTTAAAGAAATACTCTCAAGCACCGCAAAAGCATAGCTAAGCTGACTTGCATCGCTTGCATTGCATTCGCCATGTTGAAGAGTAATAAAAAATGTACGCTTTGAATTTACTTTACTCTGTGTTGTTCTTTTTTTTTCCTTTTTTTGTAACTTATTTAACTTTTTAGTAAACTTTTTTCACTTGTCTTTCTATGTGTACAACGTATGCGACCTCGGTGACTCTCGTTTACTCGTTGACGTTGACTGCCAACAACAACAAATATGTCCATGTATGAAAACAGGAAATGCATTGCCGGAAAAGAGCAAAAAACTGAAGCGGAAGTTGAGACATTTATGCTAACATTGCGCGTAAGTATCCTTGGAATACCACTGTCGAGCAGAATGAGCAAAGAAGAAAGCAGAACAGAGCAAAGCAAAGCGACGACGTATAAATAACAAAGTGCACACAAGTGTCTCTTGACGTGTGTGTCTCTATTGTGCATATATATGTGTGTGTGTGTGTGTGCGTATGAAGTTTATTTGTTTTATACGCTTTGTTATTTAACTTAAGACTGCTGGCAGTTTATTTACTAACCTTGCCAACCTCTTTTCCTTACTTTACTTTCCTTTTCACTCTTTTTATTTTACAATCTTTCATAAATATTTAAACAAACTGCAACTGTGTCTCGCTCTGTCTCTGCCTCTAGCTCTGTGTGTGTTTGGCTTGAGTATTTTATGTTGAAAATACGAATTATGCTTACAAGTGTCACATGTGACGTCAACAAATATTTCGCTATAAAAATGATTTTCATTTTTATATCTCACTTGTTTTCTATACCTTCATTTATTTATTTCTATCGTTTTTTTTTTTTTGCTTCCTTACTGCAAACGCTTCAGGACGAGAGTCGCTATCACGAGGATATCTTCGGCATCACGCTACGCACCGCGGAAATCCACACAAAATCCCGAGCGACCGCTCGCATACGCATGGCCTCGGAGCCGACATAAGTTGTTGCGAGACTTACAATGCGCACAATTTAACAAAACCAAATAACAACAACAAAAAACTAAACAATTTTATTAAATCAATTTTTTCTTAGCTTTTAAGTCTTTAAAGTTCAAATCTCTCAAATAAATTAATTGCATTACTTTAATCAATAATATAAATAATCAAAAATTACGAGCACTGTTGGCGTATTTTAACATTAGACACGCTTATGTTACAAAGCGCCACGCAGCGACATGTGCCTATTTAATGTTCAGGTATGTTTAAATTGTTTGTACATTAAATTGCCGTTTGTCTTATGTGTCACTGAGCAACATAGGCGCACTTAATGGCCAACAATGTTTGAAAGACACAAATTTACATATAATATCTTCAAGTCAGCAAAAATTAGCGTTTTAAGTATTTAATGGTTGTTTGTTATGTTATTTCATGTCATTGTGTGTGTACAAATTTAGTGAAAATTTATTGAGCATATTGTTGTTGTCAATTTGATTTGTTGTTTGTTTAGCAAAAAAAAAAAAAAACTTATGTGCAATGTAAAATTTTTAATTGAAATTTTCAATTGGTATTGATTTGCAATTGCTAGCAGCAAAAGTATCTTTTGGTAAATGTAAAGTAAAACAAAAAAAGGAATTTGTTAAAATTTGATTATGAATTCATAAATTCTTTCTGTATAAGTAAAAATAAATGTCACAAATTTTTATTTCAATTGTCGTTAGCATCATGGCGCAAATTTCACTTAAATGAATCAAACTTTAAAACCAAAAAAAAAAAAAAATACTAAAACCAAAAAAAAAAAAAAATTAAAACAAATACTTTGTTGTTTGTTATTATTTCTGCTAAAAAAAAAAAACAAAATAAAGAAACTGCGAAAAATCAAAAAACCATGATTATGCAACAAGTTACAACAATAAATCAAAACCAGAATTTTTGTGAAAAAAAAAAAATAAATACAAAATACAAAAACAAATAAATAAATATAAATTAATCTATTTCAGCATATCAATAAATGAAAATATTGAATCAAAATTAAATTAATAAAAACATTTTTTATTGCAAAATTGAAATCGACAATGATGATTAACGGTAAGAAAGAAAGAAGCGCAAAAGTCGCACGAAAATATCTAAGCGGATTCATTTTATCAAAGCGATTTGCCACACTTTGTTGTTCTTGTTCTTGTTGTTGCTGTTGTTCAACTATGTATATGATGTGAAATTGAGCTGACAAACTTCAAAAACAATATTCAATTTCAAAGTTTTATTTTTTCGTTGAATTTGCGGCTTCCGCACTTGAAAACGCACATGCAAGTATCTCAACTGTTGTGCTTGGCGTACATATTGAAATATTATTATAGTACAAATGCAAATCATATTAGTTCCGATGACACACACACTCACACACATACATATGAGTCAACGACTATGTCAATTTGTTTTTCCATATATATTTTTTGCTATTTTGCGATAACTCGTTTAATGTTGGCATACCAAAGGTTTTTGTGGTTAACTTGTCTCGGCAGCTATTCCCCCATCCTCTAACGTTCACCCTCTCCCTCCCACTCATGCTATGTGCGTGCGTACGCTTTATTCTTCGCAATTCTAAACACATACGTCGCCTTAGCATTGCAATAACGTTGTCAGTCAGTCAGTCGGTGAGTCGGTCGTTCGGTTGTTCTTTATATTAGATGCTTGCAAGAAAAAAAAAAAAAAGTATCTTGTATCTGATTACAATTTCAAAACGAAGCGCAATTTTTTACGCCATTTGTTTTAGCGGAAATTGCAATTTTATTGAGAATTGGCGGTTTAACTGCTGATTGACATTTGTCGTATCGCTTAGTATTCTCTCATTTCGCTCAATATGATTTTCAAGTATTTTTTCATTTTTTCTTCTTCTTACCGAATGTCAATGACAGTCGGAAAAACTTTGCTTTATGTAAGCGTTTTCATTTTCTATCTGTTTTAATATCGTATATGAAAATTGCTTATAAAAGAAATTTTTTCTTGATTGGTTTCAATTTCCACGTTCGTTAACCTTCATAACGGCACTTTAGAACTGTAAGTAAGTTCTGTTTAATTGACAAAAATATATGCAATAAATTGCAATTTGGCTTAAATGTTAAAAATAAAAAATTCTGTCTGTGAAAATGAGTTCTTTGAACGTTGAAATGCTGAATAGCGCACAAAAAAAGTTTCTGACGCGCCTGTCAACAACATTGCTGATTGTGCGTTCGTTGTATGTAAAATGATAAGTTTACTGTAATTTTTTTTTATTGACTAATCAGCATGATTGGAAAATGTATTTGCTAATTTCATTAGCTCAACAAATTCAGATAAAGTCAACGAGTTCAATTGCACAAGCTAAAATGCCAAATATGGCAAAATTCTTTTAGAAAATTTAACTTTTTCTGATGAAATTAAATATTTTTGTTTAATACTTTTTTGAAATCATTAAATTATTACGAAAAATGATTTTTGGAGGAGAGGGATCGACCATGTCTTACCCAAAGTCCTTATCCAAAGCCCTTTATTACTTTTTTTTAATTCTCCCATCATTGTACTATTTAATTAAGTTTATTTTGACTCATAGCTCAAGCTTCAACGTTGAACTGCTCTATGTGCTGAGTAACCTTATGTAACATAGGAGTATTTGTTGAAAAATGAGTGACTTAAAAGGAAAATTTGCATTATTGTCAGTATTTTATTACGCAGAAATTAAATAATTTTCATAACTACAAGCGTATACACTTCTACTCATAAAAAACTGTCTCAGAACCAATTTTAAAATCAAAACTAGTGTTTATCATAAGCAAGAAAATCCCTAAAGTAAAATTACTTGCGGCTTTACTCAAAGACAAACTCAATTTGCCTTAACAAATGTCACTTCTATAATATCACTATTGGCATACAATAGAACAATTCTAAAGTGATTTGTATAACCATTAATTGTGACATGATGAATCACACTCGTTAGAAGTAAGCAAATAAGCAAGACTGACAACGATTTTCCAAAATGACAATAACAAAATAACCAATGAAGCATGCCACACAAAGCCAGTTTCAGATAAGCGACAATAACAAAACAACAACAACAACAAAGCCATTAAAAAACCCACAACTCATTAAGTATGAATCATCGTCATATGTATGTATGTACCATATGTATGAGCAACAAAAACAACAACAACAACAACGACAACAAACAAAAAGTGAAAAACAAAATATGTTGTTTTTTTTTTTTTTTTGTTCATAGCAACAAAGATTTTTCTTTTATGCGCGCGTGTCAGAGAAGCATTAATGTGTGCCTCTCGCTCCCTCACACACCCACTCGTTCGTCATGCATGCGGGCAATCAAACATGTTGGAATGCTGTTAAATGCATTCAAACAATCGTTTTGGGCCGATCGATTAAAACGATTAAGGTTCGAACTTGAGCGCAGCTTAGTTTTTTTTTTTTTGTGTTTTAAGAATCACTTAGCATTGTTTTTTTTTTTTTTTGTCTAATAAGATTATATTTAAACGCTGAACGAACTTCAAAAGCACAAACAACAACAACAATAAAAACAAAATAAAAAGGGGGCTTGCTGCCGGTTTCATCTGAAAAAAAAACAAGTTCAAAACGTTGCTAACATAAAGATTAATACCCTTGTTTTTGTTGTTCTTGTTTTGTGTTTTTTTTTTTTCAACATGCGCGCATTCCAGACATAATTTCATAACCAAGTGTGTGTATGTGTGTCGCTAAACAAACAAGTTCAAAAATTAACTGCCGTTTTAAACAAGGGGGAATTTTTAACTGTAAAAAAAACGACAAAATATGAAAAGTGAAAAAACGTCGCATATCAAAAAACCATAAAGATTCAGTTTAGAAAACGAGTGTGTGATAAAAAAAAAATGAAAAAGAATGTGGAATTTTTAATTTGAAATGAAATGCAAAAAATGCAAACGACGTTGAAAACAAAAAAAGGAAAATTCAAATTAGTTCAATACTCTTCATGCATGCACACACACATGCATAAGTTCATCTCGCTCTAACACACTGCTAATCTACTTTAGTGTCGCTGCTGTTGTGCTAACAGAACAAATGCTTCTGTAGAAAAACAGGAGTGCATTTGATGATTTAAATTGCCAAGAGGGAAATTTCTAACAAGAAAGGAAAATAAATTGTTTGCAGCTTCAGTCAGGTGTATGATTTGTGTTGAAAAGGAAGAAACACTTTGAAGAAGCATTAAATAAAACACCCATTATAATTATAAAGCTAAGCATACATATATTTTGTCCACCACTGTTCGTTGCCTATGCTGCGATTTATGCTGCCGCAACACACGTTCGAACGCGCGACGTCATCGTCGTCGGCATTGCTGCAATGCAACTGTGCACCGCACACTGTAAGCAATGTTCGAATCGAACCAGTTTCAGTCTGAATGGGCAGCCAGAAACAACAAAATGCTGAAGCATAAAAACAATGCAGCGCGAGTATCAACAGCGACGATCAAACCAAAATATGTATTTTAGTGGCCGATCAGACCGATTCGATTCAATGCGAACCGCCGCGCGATTAACTAACATTGAGACTTGAACTTGCCCAAGCCTAGTTGTTGTTGTTATTGCTTTTGATTTTTTCTTCGTCGGTTGGTTTTAGCCGCCGCATGTGTTTGTCGAACTAAAGCGCTCGAGCTCGATTGTTATTGTCGGTTGTTAATGCTCTTGCTGTTGCTGTCGTTGTCGTCGTCGTCGGCGTCATTATCAACGTCAACGTCGCTGTTGTCGTTGTTATTGTTGTTGTTGGTTTTTATTATACTCTTGCAAGAGTATATTAACTTTGTCGTGAAGTTTGCAACGCAGAGAAGGAGACATCTCCGACTATATAAAGTATATATATTCTTGATCAGCTCGACGAGACGAGTTCATATAGCCATGTCCGTCTGTCCGTCTGTCTGTCTGTATGTCTGTCTGTTGCGATGCAAACTCCTCCTAGAGTTTTAAAGATATCAAAAAATTTAAATGCAGAAAATTTTCTTTTCCTTGCACGCAGTTTGTATGTAAAATCCAGCATGATCGGATAACTATAGCATATAGCTGCCATAGGAACGATCTGTCAAAAATGAGGTTTTTGCTCAATAAACTCTTTGGTTTTCAAGATATCGCCTCAATTTTTTGCACAAGAACATCTTGGACGTCAGTTAAGACACACAGTAAATTTGGTGGAGATCGGATAAATATAGGATATAGCTCCCATAGGAACAATCGGTCAAAAATTCGGTTTTTGTTAAAAATACTTTTTTGTTCTTATATATAAACAGATAAAACTTTGCAGTTACGCTTTTTTATAAATCCTTGACCATATTCCAAAGTTTCGTTAAAATCGGACATAAGGGCGTGGCACCGCCCATATAGAAAAAAACTTAAAAAATGTGATTTCTCTGTAAGCCGATGATATATATGTAAGATCGCAAAATAAAGTGTACATTGATTGCAATGTATTTGTTAAAAAAATTAGAAAATGGGCGGGGCTACGTCCCTTTATCTTTATAAAAGTATATGATTCTTATTGGAAGAACTATAAGATATATTTTCCAATAAGAACACTTGAGAAAATGCTTGCAAGAGTACATAAGTTTCAGCAAAGCTGAAAATAGCTCCCCTACTGGTTTTAGTTACGGATTGACGCTCGAGTGTTTCATATATCGTTTTTGGTGCTTGTTGTTGGCTTGACTCTGCTCTGCTCTTGCTCAGCTTTGGTCGGTTTGACTTGTATTGTATTGAATTGCCGTTGACTTGACTTGGTTTGGCTCACATTGGCTTGGCTTGGCTTGAGTTGGTTTCGCGTGTCGCCCGTTTTTAGTTAGTAACGAGATTCCAAGCGCTCAACGTTGAACAACGCGGTTGAAGCAAAAAAAAAAAAAAACGCAATCAAGCCGCAACACTGTTCAGCATAAATTCATACACAGCCCAGTCTGTCAGTCAGTCAGTCGAGCAGTAAAAGAAACAAACAGAAAAAAAAACAACAACTGACTGAAAATTGTACTCAGACATGAAGTGAATAAGAAATTACACTAAAGAAAATTTAGCCAACGCGCGAATAATTTTTTAAACAAGTGTCGTAGTAGAAAAAAAAAATAAATATAATAATAATAAAAAAAAAGATATTGAAATTAGTGAGTGAATGGCGCAGAAGAAAAATTTGTAAACGCCGCCGACGCCGCCAGCAACGCAAAAAGTAAATAAAGTTCATAAAAAAAAAAAAATAATCATAAAAAAAGAAGTAAAAAATTATGCAGTTTGTTTATTCGGTTGCCAAGTGAAATTATTGAGCAACGCCAAAGAAAATTTGTCGAAAATAAATTTAAAAAAAAAAAAAAACAACAACCATTTTTTGTTTCATTTTCTTCAATTTATGATATATTAAAAACAAGACTCGAACAAGACTAATTTGCTTAAGCCGACGTCGACGAAGAAGAAGCACTCAAGTGTGGTAAATACAATTTTCAATAGTTTTTCTTTTTCTGTGTTTTTGTTGCATTTGCATTTGTTTTTGTTTTTCTTGGCACTTTCAACAAGTTGAAAAGTTTGTTTGCACAAAACTTTGAAGCATTTTTGGCGGTTATTATTTGCATTTTGTTTATTGTTTATTATTATAATTTTTGCACATTTTGACTTTTTCAAAAATTACAATAAAATTTTGTTATTGTTTTCATTTTATTTTATTGTTTATTTTTGTTTGTAATTTTTCTATTATTCATTGTTGCATTATTTATACATAAAAAAGACCTTACAAGGTCAAATTTGCGAATTTTTCGTGAATTTTTCATATTTTTCGTTTGTTATAAAATTTTTGTTGCTTTTTTAATGCCCTACATACGATTTGAAGGCAATACGTTTGTGACATGTCTGTCTGTCCGAACTCCAGAGGGGTCTGATAGTTCTTGGTTACTATAAATGCTCTGATTTACAGATTGTTCACACATGTTATTCCATAATAATTTATATTTGTTCGAATTTTCAACATGCCCCAACAGCAGAGGTACCTCAAAATTCACTTTGCCCATCAAAATCCTCTTTTATATGAAAGACTGTTCGTAAGTGTGAGATATATTTGCCCAAATTGGCTCAGTAAACTTATCATAAAGAATGCTTCTGCTCCACTTTGCCCTGAAAACTGCTCTAAAAATTATAAATGCTTAAAAATACATAATTATTGTTTTGGATGAACATTACTTTGTCATATATCTGTATCTGTAAGCCAATAAACCTTAACTGATGCCAAATTATGCTGAGGCGTGGCACCGCCCCATGATACCCACCCCATGATAATGACATCGTTAAATTATTGTTGGTATTTTGACACTCTCTTATTAATGTGTGTGAACTCACCTGAAAACATTGTCTTCATCCGCCCATCCATCCGTCCGTTCATCCGTTTGATCATTTCACTAAGCTTTATTAACAACTAATTGTTGTTGTTGCTACTATTATATTCGCATGTGTTTCTAATTCTTTGTCCGTCTGTCTGTGTCTTTCTCTCCAACGTTTTTTTCCAACTTTTGTGTCATAATAAGCAAATTTATTTGTTATTCTTTGCAAATTTAATGTTTATTTCGATTGCTTTCTTTTGACATTTAATATTTTTTCTTTATTACTTTATTATTCAATATTATTTTTTTTTTTTATTATTATCTTTTTTGCCTTTTTTTTAACTATTAATGAGGCGTTGTATGATTTATTTCTTTATTTACGGTCATTGAATTCTTGTATTACGAAATTTTCGGTTTGTTTGGTTTTTTCATTCGTTTTTTTTGTTGTTTGTATCTTTGTATCTGAAGTGTTATTGACTCAGTCATGTGTTAACACACATTAACACAACTTCATAAATTTTTTTTTTTTTTTTATGATTTTAAGTAATTTTAAATGTTAAACAGAGTTCAAGGTTAAGGATGCAAAATTGTTTATTTAAATTTTTGTATATATTTTTGCATTTTCTTTGCTTATTTGTATTTTTTGACTGATGTCATGCCGACAATTTAACATAAATGCTTAGCCAATATTTTTAAATGGTTCTGCAGTTGTTGTAACAATAAACAACAAACAAACAAACAGACAGACATACAGACAGACAAGCAAGCCAAAAGCGTTTGTAATAAATAAGAATTTCATTTGAGTCGCAGTGCCATGACAACTTCCTTCGAGCCAAAAACGAAGTTCTGTGCATGTATATATGTATTTGTGTGTAATACCAACTTATACCAACAAACAACAACAACAAAAAAAATAATTTTATTTATCATAAGCTAAGAAACTAGCGTAGGAAAATGGTAAATTCAACGTTCAGACGACCTCTACAGGGGAAATATTGAACTGAGGTGATGATTTGTGTTTCTCAATTGCTAAAAGAACTTTAATCAATCATTTAAAAGCAAAAAAACACAAAAACTCATTGAGCAAAAACCGCAAAGACAAAAATTTTAAATAAATCAAAAGCAAACACAAAATGCAAAAACAAATAATGACATTAAATAAGCGAAAAGTGAAAAAAAAAATAAAAATAAAAAAAAAAACAGTTAACACTTTTGCTTTGCGGCAAACCAAATTAACAATTGACGACGAAGCCAAGGGGGCACCTCGTCCCGGCCCCCCACCGCACACTAGCCGACAAACGCGGCGCGTGGACTTATTAAAAGTAGTGCAGACCAATAATAAAAACGAATGAAGTAAAAAATCAAAAAAAAATCAAGTAAAAAATTTTGAAGTTTTATGAATGAATTGAATACGATTTGAATTTGAATTTTTGGTTTTCGAATAAGCACACACACACATGCATACACACTCACACACACAAACACTTAGTTAAATAACTTTGCATCAATAAAAAAATGCTCAAGAAGAAGAAGAAGTAAAAATGGTTTAATTTTACTTTTTATTACAAACGAAGTCAACGAGTCAAAGTCGCATAGTTTCGACTGTGTGTGTGTCGGTGTGTGTGTGTGTGTGTGTATGCGGGTGTGTTGCGCATGCGCGCTAAAGTATCTGCAAGACTTTTAAACACGCTCTGCATGCACAATTATATTGTATCTATGTATCTGCGTATCTGCGCTACGTCGCATGTTTCAATCACTTTAGTCTGACTTGTGTATGTCATTTGCCATTTGCTCATACATACATACATACGACAACAAAATGTGCGAAAAATATGAATTATGTGCCATGTTGTGTCGTAGCGAAAACTTACTCTGCCCGTCAGCGTACAAAACGACACTGTCGAACACAAAAAAAGGCACATAAATCATAAATAATTAAGACAAATGTTATTAATTTTTATTGCCAGCAAATTAAAGCAGGAAGCACTCTAAAAAATACTCTAAAATACTTAAAAATATAAATAAAACAGATTTTCACAGAGGTGACTAAAATATTATAACAGTTCCACGTTAAAATAAATTAGAAAAAATTAGAAACAAAATATTAAATAATATTTATGAAAAATATACATAAATAAATATAAATAAATGAATTTTTAAACAAGCAAATGGTGATTTAAAGTAATAAAAATAAATTAAAAAATAAAGTCAAGTAAATGAAGTAGCAAATGAACGAACAAACACGTTCAATTGTAAATAAACAATTGCAGTTAATTTGCTGCCAACTGCAACAATCACAATCACAACAACAACAATTCAACACGAACAGACTCGCCAACAAAATGACGCTCAGTGAATTGAACAAATGTGCAAAGCAAAAAAAAATAAAACAAAAACAAAAATAGTAATTATATAAATAAAAAATATATAGATATTTGTGCAAACTGTATTTTTTTTTAAACTCTTCAATTTTGTTTTGATTTTTTTATTTGTTAATTTTTTCTTTCCATTTTAATTTTTTATGCAATAATTATTTTAGCGCTTTTAACATTTTTAAATGAATTCATGCCGTTTACCAGGAAGCAGATTAAAAAATTGTTGTTGCTATTATTGTTTTTTGCACTTCTTTTTTTTTCTTTATATTTGGCTTTAATCGCAGAGCGAATACAACTTTTAATTGCATATTGTGTATGTGTGTGTGTGTAAAAATAAAAAATAAGACAAATATAAATAAATAAATATTTTACTGTCATTATTGTTGTGGCTGTTGTTGTTTTGTATATTTATTACTACTATTTGTTGATAAATATTGTTTTTAATTCTTGTTTAAGCAAAAAATAAAAATTAATAAGAACAGACATTTAATATTAAGAATAATCTCTGTGACGAATTGCATAAAAAAAATACTTTTTTTGGGGAATTATTTCAGCTTAAAGTTGTTTGTGGCACGTGTGACTAATTTATTGAACCGAACTGTCATATTATGAAAGGATTTTAAGATTTATTTCGTTGTTGTTGGCACTCATAAATATTTTCAATTCTTGTTGCTTAGCCAAAGAATTTTTTAAAGTTATTTCTTTTAATGGTCACACTAAATTTCCCGCTTGAAGAAAGGATTTTTTATATCGCTAAATAATTTCCTAATTCCAATGTTGCTCCACTTGCAATTTGGTCAGTGTGCAAAAGTGTTGCCAAACCTCTTTACATTTACAACACATTTACAACAACTAATTACAAGAACATGAAAGACGAGTCAAAAATCTCACACTTTAGCGTTAATTAAACGCTTAACTTAATGACAAACATAAATTGTTGAATGCTCAATAAAAAATCAATGTAATAAACGGTTTATTGAGTTGCATATTATTAGCATTTTTTCACAACATGATTAATGCGCGCAAACAAAGCCAATAAATATAAAAATGAAACAAGTAGGAACGCCCAAAGATGACTCAAAAAGAAACGCCAAAAATAAAAAAATAAAAATAAAACAAAAACGAAAAAAAAAATATAAAACGAGTTTAGCAAAGCGTCAACAATGCCAAATATGCGAAACATGATTTAACCATCGCACAGCGAAGATACAAAAGCAAAAGAGAAGAGTATAAAATAGCGTATTGCTTCATATATTTAGCACAGAAACATCTTAATAGCCAAAAAATCTTATTCAATCTCATGTAAGGCGGAATTTAAAAAAACAAAAGCCGAGACCGCACAATAAGACTCAACGAGGCGCCCCCCACATAAAGCTCAAGTTCACACACATACTCACACAGGCAATGAGCGCAAATCGTAACAGATCTGATCAGATCAGTTGAAGTGCTGAAGATGCGACGCAATTATAAAAAACTAAATGTAATATAAAACGTAAATTAAAACCGTTCTCGTTTAGTTGCTTGACCGGATTTTTTTTTGTATTTTTCATTCAGTATCGAATTAAATAAATAAATAAACAGAAAAAAAATCATACAAGCGCCAGGTGAAATTCACAACAACGATGACTAAACTTGCGACTAATCAATGTCATCAAAGCATTCAGCTTAATTAATTGCGCAAATTTTCACTTCGTTTAAGTTTGTATCGCAGTCAGGCAACATTTGACATTGGCATCGATTAAGCACAGCGCATTCCATTGTTTTTAATACTAAGTACGCCTATGTTACATACAGCCATCGAACACATGCAACAGTTTAGCGTTCAGACACGTTTTACATATGTGAAAACTATTCTGTCGTATGTGTCATGTGGCTCAATGCAATGTGAGTGTAAATATGATAAAAATGCATCATTCGCATAATTAGCTTATGTCGTATGTATTGTGTTTGTTACATATGATAATTTCAACGTGTGAAACAATGGAATGGGGTTGAACTCAATTGGCATCATTGGCGGGATAACTGTAAACAAGATGGTGTGATAAAGTAAAAACAAAAACAACCAAACTCAAATCATTAAGGCGTAATTAGCGAGTATTTTAATGACTCTTCAGTTTAGTAAAAAGAAAGAAATAAGTTGAATATAGCCTTACATTGTTGTTGCAAACGTCTGGTCTTCTAAAACTGAACAGATGATTTTTAACTAACGGTTTTCAGTTGTATCTTTTAACTCATCATTAGCCACACAACTTGTGCAATTCAACCAGTCAAATTTCCACGAATTCATGTCTAAAAGCATCACGATGTATTGACGCAAAAGGAAATACCCGAAGCAAAAAAAATAAATAAAACAACAAAAAGAACAACTATTGCACACTTGTCTGACGTTGCGCCTTGAGCAGATTTGCGCAAAAAGCAAGTTGTAAACTAATTTCCAGAAATTTTTGTTGTTGGTTTTTTTAAAGTAATTAAAAGCGTTTTTTGAAATGCGGCCACAAATTTTTCCGAGTATTGACAGTTAAGCGTTTTTTTTTTCTTTTTTGGATTTCTGTTTTTGCTTTCTGCAATGATTCATCGTCATCATTGAGCGTTTGTTTGGTCAACCGGAAGTGTCGATTCGAGTGCAAATATGCGGCAAAAGCAAAGAACTTCTGAATGTGCATGACTCGGCAGAATCTTTGCTGTCATTTTTTTAAAGATTCTGAACGCGTTTTTAAATAATGCAAGAAACAATAATAAAATTTATTTGGTTTTACTTAAATAAGTGCACAATGAACGAAAAAAGAGACTTTGAAATATTTCTTGAGCTTTGGTTTTTGTAAAAATAATATTAATAATCACTTAAAGCATTAAATTATTTTTCATTCATTAAGAATTCGCTTTTGTTTGAAGTGATTCAGTAAACACATTTGCATATTCACATTTTCATTGCTGCATGTCAACTGTCAAATATGTGCTATGTACTTATCACTGTGGTCGGTCGTCTTCGTTTAATAAAATTTTGTTGGCAGAAAATTATTTGCAAATATTTAATTTTCATTTTTTGTCAAAATACACAAAGAATGATGCAACGAGTTAAGCACGACAGAGTTGTCAAGTAGCAAATCACAGAATTAATGGGACACCAAATAAGTTGTGTCAACACAAGTAAATCAAATTGAGTTGAAAGCACCCACGTCGCTTTAAAGACGAATTAAATTTCTTCCATTGCCTTATAAACAAATAAATATGAAACATCAAACATTGTTGAGACAAATAATACTACAATATGCCACTTTATAGTTTTTGTTTGAATAGGCTAAGGCTAAAGCAGTGCGGCAATACTGAGCATAACAGCAAACAACCAACATTGTACGTCATTGCTCTATGTACGCTAGCAATGCGTTTTGACATAAAACATTTATCTATTAAATGCTTTGCTTGATACTTTTTACTAAGTTAGTTAAACGATGAAGATTTTACAGAATGATGGGAACAGAGGGGGAAATATTGTCACTAATTTATTGGTAAAAAAGCTTCTTCTTTTTTTAAGCTTGAATTTTGCACGACTTTTATTTGAATATGCAATATGAAGGCGCATTAAATGCGCAAGTGATATAAACAAAACACATAAACAAATAAATAAATGTTTATTCAGCGTTTTGTGACGCTTCGTTGTCATGGCTCAGGTTTCTATACAACAATAAAACAAGTAAGCACATCACAAATAGAAATAATAATAATAATAATCATAAGCAACGAGAACCCCTTTTTGGCCAAATTATTGTAAACAACATAGGCGGGTAAGCTCAAAAAGCGACAACCCCAGCCACAACAACACCAACAACGAAGAAGTACAAACAAACACACACGCACACACATACATATGTAGAAGTGTGCAAATAAACTGAAATTTCCATGCAGAATTTGCATTTCGAACTTCATGTGATTGTTTTTGTCGTTATTGTTGTTGTTATGTTTGTCTATTTACGTCAAAATTCTGACGCCTCAGCAGAAAAAAACCGCCTTTTTGACTTACTGCGTATCCTGGTTTTTGTGTACTAAATAAACAAAAACAAAATATATGTATATAAAAGAAAAAAAAAGAACACGCATATAAATTGAGCATGAAACTCTAGAAATTTCGGAAAGTTTAAGCGAACTTTTTTTTTTGTTTTATTCTGTGGAAACAAACGTCAAATGTCATTTATTAGTAAGTTGGCTTAAAATGGCGAAGAATTAGTCTGCTTCTTCTTCATCGACGAAATATTTGAAAAATTTTTGTATGACGAAATTAAATTTTGCATCACGAAATGACAGCAACAACAACAACAACAATACTAATTGCTGTCATAACAGCAAAGGAAAAAAAAAAAAGTGACGTCAAAAATGCGCTTCAACGTTGAGTGACGTGTAAGTTGGCCATGTACATTCGACTCCAACACTGTCGTCAACAACATTCGAGTTTAAGTCGATATCGATGTCGCTGTTGTTATTGTTTTTGTCGTTGTTGTCATCGCTGGGCTATTGACATTGCACACTGCTGGCGTATTGCGTTTTTTTCGACTCTTTTTTTGGGGGGGTTTCATTTAACTCGTCATTTGTGTATTTCAGTCGAAATTTCTGGTCTGGTTTGGTTTTTTGTTGTTTTTGTTTATTTTCAGTGAAGTCAAAAAACGAGTTGTTGCCTCGAAACACAAGCTAAACGACCAAACAAGCAAGAAGTCTTCAAATTGCCCCAGATTTGTAATCAATACATTTGCGCCTCTTCGTCTTCTTCTTCGCTTTCTGCAATTACAGACTTTCGTATTGATTCTTTTCACTTGTGTAATGTTATACTCTTGCAAATATTTACAGTTATTAAGTAAAAGTTGAAAAAAAGATTCGCTTTTGGCATTAAATGATTTGTTTTATTTTTTTATTTTTTAAATTGCTTAAGAAAGCGAATTTCACCAAAGCCTTTTTATTATTATTACTATTGTTATTATTAATAATAATGTCTTTGTTGTTGATTAACCTCATTTAAGGCGCTCTCACAATATCGAAAAAGAAAAAAAATACAAAAAATTAGCCAAACATGAAAATTATTATTGACAGCTTAAGGCTTAGGCGCATGAATAAAATTTCAATAAAAATATACATAAGACACAAAAAGAGAAAATGAAATCCTAAGCGAAAATGTCCTTCGCAAGCCGTCAGATATTTTCCTATAGACGAATTCACGCCGGCGTGACACAAAAATAAAGCGCATAATGAAGTAATTGACTGATTCAATGAATTTTCTCTCTATTTGCCAAATGGCATACACAGACGGAAAGACAGGCAGACAGACAGACAGACACACACATATACAAAAGCGCTCGAGCTTTAAGTAAAAGGACATAATAGATTTGTACGTGTATCTTTTTGCTTATATGTTTCTATTTACTTTGCTTTTCTTCTATAACATATTTTTGTTATTTTCCTTCTACTTGAGACGCTTTGTATTTCTGCTTGTCTGTCTTTATGAGTGCGTTGTTTCCTTGACTGGCAACTCCGGCCAAACCAATGTTGATGTATCGAACGGTAAGCATCTTTTTGCGCTACTCTGCTCTCACTCGATGGACGTGTTGGCGCTTCATGAATGCATTCGTTGTGCTTACGTGACTTCATTTCTCAAAAACTATACTTGTGTGTGTTTGTGTGCTTTCTTAAAGTATAAATTTATACAATTTCTTTTAAAAGGACTTTTTGGTTTGCACTTATGTACATATATATATCTCTACTGCTCATATTTCCTACACATAAAAGTCAAAGTCAAAAGGAATATTAATGACGAACAATATTAATTTAATGCATATTTGGTTTTGTTGATTACAACTTTTAATTTAAACGTTAATTAAAGTTATTCAACAAATTAAAGTGTAATTACACAAACATGTTAGACTTGACTTCAAGTACGTTAGGCATAATTGAAAGTGCGTAAGATATTGTGCTTGAACTTTGAACTCTGAGCTGAGAACACATAAAGAATACAAAACTAAAGTGATGCACAAAGTTCAGGGTTATGTTGCATGCGACCACGCATGACATGCGTCTGTCCAGCGCTAAGTTGAAAGAGCAAGTGCGTATGTGTTGCGTCTCGGCATTCAAACATAGGCATATATAATACTTATATTTATGAGTTTGTGCCTAAATTTTACTTTGAGAACTTACTGAAAATATTTGCTTTGCTTTGGTTAAACTTTGCAAACAATCAAGTCAATTTCAGCGTCATTTAATGCTTGAACTATTTTGTGTAACTAAGGTGAGCTAAGCTGAGCAGCTGAATATGTAATGAAGTTACTTTTGTTTCAACTTATATGAATATCAATGATGAAATACATGTTCTGCCTAACAAAGTACAAACAAAGCCGCAAGCGTAATAATCAAATTTGGCTCACCTTCAGCTTCAATTTGATTGCCGAAACAAAATTGTTTGAATTGAACTGATGAACAATTTCGTTGCGCATTGTTTATGAACAAAACAGAATTGTTTATTTTGACAGTTGATTTGAAATAAATGTTGTTTTTTACCTATTAAAAGAGACTGTCAAATGTGTGTTCAATGCCCCAAAACTCAAAACGAATTTCATGCAAAAGTGCTCACAAACAAAAGTTTGAAATACAAAAGCAAATTTGCAAATTAAAATCATCAATGTTGCTGACACAAGCATCAACATGATTATTGTTATCAACTTTGTCAGCAACATAATTATCGAGTCTTTTTATAAGATTATCGTCAGGAACATCAAATCATCGCCGTCATCGTCAACATCATCACAAACATTATCCTCAACATTAACACAACAACATCATTGCTATAATTATTGTTGTTGTTGATCATATTGGAACAATTTCTGTTTGGTCAGTCGCATATCATGGACTTGGATCTATTAATAGGAAACAAATGTGCAAAGCATACAAAATACAAATGTTCTTCAACCTTGTCGCGTGTGCACGTTTTTTTTCCTCAGTTTTTTTTATGATTTCAATGTTTTTTCTATTTGTTTTAATTGTAAATGCAAAAAACCAAAAAATATAATCGCATTTTTTCTGTTTGCTTCTGTTTATTTAAAATAAATTCCGCATGCGCGCAAATAAAATGTTATTGATATCTTGATATGCTTTAATGACACGTAAAAAAAAAAAATAAGTATCGATGAGCGCGCAAACACGCATTTAATTATAATTAAATTCTTTACCTTCTCCTTGGTCAAATGTTGACCCCGGACGAGCAAATGTTGAGCGACGACGCACATGTTGGCGGCTTTTCGATTCGGTTATTGCGATGTGCGTAAAAGTATCGATAAATGTAACCAATGTACATGTGTGTGCGCGTGTGTGTGTTTGCCGAACGTGACTTGTTTGACTGAAAGGTTTAAGTTAAGCAAATTGTGTAAGTGAAATATTCACGCTGTCCAACTAACAAACTCATTGCTCGACGGCTCACACACACACACACATGAGTGCGTATTTCCGTTGTTTGAAACACTAAAACAATTTAAAATCAAATAATTTTTTTTTTTGCCAACATTCAATGTTTAAATGCAAATAATAATCGGCATGCATGCATGTCCTAACCACCTCACTCTGCCCTCTCATTTACGCACATTGTTAAAATAACTTTTGCCAATTTGTCTGCTTTTGTCTGCCAAATTCAAATTCAATTCAATACAATTTGAACAAAAATGCTTCAAACTTTGTCAAATAACCGCACAAATTAACAATTTAATGAGATTATCGTCGAAGCTGTCAAATTGGCGAACCGCAACTGTCAACGATGGCACTGTACACCGTGAATGGTAATTTCTGTTATTTCTGTTGTGTGTTGTTGCTTTGTGCTGCTGTTGGTCGATGCGTGATGTTATTCAAATGCCCGCACAAATGACCAACAGACTAAGACAAAAGTTGAATATTCGACTGCTGTATGTAGCATGTGGCGCTATGCAACATATAACATAACAAACAAAATACTATACATACCTATGTGATAAAAGGTCACACGTCACCTACAGCAATACATAAATAAAATGGTAGACAAAACCATGTTTATACTACCAAATCTTTCATGTTTTATAGAAAAGCCTTTGGTTTCAAAATTTACATTACGCTGAAGTTAATTTTCGCCTTTGTGTGTTATATATAATTGACTTTTTCAATAACAAGTAATCAAAGTCAGTTGTGCATGACCGATCGTCGGTTTTCCTCGTTGACATACGATATGTGATTTCACGCAACAAAACCAATAAATTTCAATGTTCGAAACATTGTTGATTTTTTTATTTTTTTTTTTTTTTTGCAATAACTGTTATTAAGTTGATATCAGAGCTGCAGTTGCTGTAAATTATAATGACAGAACTCAGCGATTGTGCAACTTGAGCTGTAAAACAGTTGCAATACACAAATAATAGACACAACAATTGAGTGATAATAAATATTTATTTGTTTAAAATTTATTAAACAACTTGAAGGCAAACTTTGGCCTTAAGAGCGCTGAGAAGGAATCATAATCAGACAGCAAACAGGCAGTGAGCCGGCTGACCAAATCCGAGACTTCAACTTGTTGAGAAGCGTGCGAAAAAAATATTCAATTCAAACAAAGACAAGTTGCGTTCAAAAGAAAGAAAGGCAACAACAACAACAACAACTAAGCAAACGCGCAAAAGATGAAGTGCAAAATGGTGAACTCATTGCTTTTGTTGTTGTTGTTGTGGCTGCTGCTTTTGTTGGGCTTTAAGTCTCTCCGTATCACTTTGTGGGTAATTGCAATGTCAGTGCAAGTAAATGCTTTATATCTGCGGAATTTCACGGTTATAGGGAATGAAAGAGAAGGAGAATGTGTCATGCGTACATTTTGCAGATGGTCTGCAAATGACCATGTGTAGAGCGACAGCATAAGCAGACAGACAGACAAACAGACAAGTTGAGTTGAATCAAGTTGAGATGAGTTGAAGCGTTGCCATGATATGCCATGCGTTGCTTTGCGTTGCGTTGCGCTGTGATCCCATGCCATGTTCTTCTTACTTAGTATGTTGTAAGCGTTCACGTACGCATTCTCACACACGCAAACGCATTTCATTGCAAACGAAGAAGAAAAATTCAAAAAAAAAAAAAAAAAGCAATTCTTTTTCGCAACGTTGTGCGAACATTGCTTGACCAGGCCAAGAGAAGCCCAGGCAAGCAAACCTTTGAGATTTATCTGTGCATCGTTATTTTAATGTTACGTTCAGTCAGTTTTCGATTTGAGTTTCTTTTGTTTTTGTTTTTTTTTTTTCATTTTGCGTTCGTCTTCACACAAAGTTGCTTAGTCGAAGCATCATCATCATTATCATCATCATCAACATCATCAACATCCTTGCCATCAAGTTCTTGAGCTCAGCTCAGCTGCTGTTCAACATCTTTTGCTGCTGCAACTTCTTCTTCACGGCATTCCTCGGCGGTACATTGACCGCAAAGAATGTTGATTCATCCAACCTCCACTTCGATGATATTCCACTTATTGTTAGTTTGTACTTATTACGCTCTCTCTATCTCTCTCACACTTTTGTGCATCGCCATTTGTGTCTTTTGGCTTCGTTTTGTTTTTTTTTTTATTCACATTGCAAGTCGTTTGCCTTTCTGTCTTTATTGTCAATCACTGTTCAGGTGCGTTTTTTATGTACGCATTTATGGTCAATCAACGTCGTTGCACAGATCAACATTGAACATCATCATCATCATTATCATCGTCGTCGTCAGCACCAGCATCAGCGTCAACATCATCAGCAGCGCTATCAAGTGCAATAACGACTACGTTGTCATGCCACTGCATTTGGAAATACTGCCAATCTATTTTTAGCATCTTTTCCTATTTTATATTGTTAGATGCTTCCCTACTAACTCTCCCCCCACTCCCGCCGGCTTCACTTTAATGCCTTCTGTAATTATTTCGTTTTTTTTAGCTCCCTTTTTTTTATGAGCACAAAAATGCTCATGTTGGTTTGCGCCTTTGGCATTTTTAATGAAGTTTGTCTATTTTTAGCATATTTAATTATAACTCGATGTTATTCTTGACCACTTGTCGGTTGTAATTATATTTAATGATCATGTATTAATGCAATAGATTTTAATTTTAGAAAATTCCTTTTTCTGCGCCTTTTATCTACTCCTATTTTTTAATGGCCAATAAAAACGTGTTCGCATTAAAAATGTTTTGCTATTCAGGCAAAGAGACTTTGTGCCATTTTGTTGATGACAGGAAAAGAGAAACAAATGTATCTCAATTTGTTTTGTTAATTAAACTGAGCTAATTTCAAGTTCAATAACAAACTTGTTCACTTTCGCAGAACACAAATTGTATGAGTTTCCAGCAACAAGCTCAGTTATAGCTCCGCTCAGTGATATTGAATATGATGTACGCCAGAGGGCAAAAAACTCAACTCAACACGCTGCTTATTATTTGCATTGATTCATTCACTCATTCATTCATTCATTAATAGTAACATGACTGCCCGTGAGCACACACAGACAGGCCAACACATACACACAGACATTGCTTCTGTATTAACACCTTTGGCGTTCAAATGATTGATATTAACAAACACGCGATGCTAATTAATATTTAATTTATTTAAATTTTTTAATTGCCAACGCTTTTGCTACTGTATGTGCTTATCTGTCCATGTGTGTGTGTGTGTGTGTGCTTGACATGCGAAAAAGCAATTCATATTTGCTTGGATGCTTAAATTGGCTTATCTTCATCTCTCGATATAAACAATTGCACTTGAACAAACAAACAAACAAACACTGACCAACAAAAGTCGAGTAAATTATTATTAAAAATTATGTCATTTATTTCAATATGACTTTAGAACGTTCAGCAATAATTAATTATTATTATTCTGTTGCTGTTGGAAAATTAAATTAAATAATTAAAAGTTTAACAACAATAAAATATTTCATTTTGAAAATTACTTAATTTTAAGTAAGTGCTTGACAAAATAATACCCTACACATATTGTAAGCAATGCCACGCCCCAAATTGTTGCCCATTTAAACTATGTTCAAGTTCTATTATCATCCCGATACTATGTCCAATATATACGCTACTTTTTCATACATTTTGTCAAAGAGAAAAAAGAGCTGTAAAAGAGAACTTGACCTCCTTGAGCTAATCAAATTTATATACCTTAAACAGAAGTTTATATCTTTTCTCGCTTGTAAACTAAATGGCAACCGATACCAATGAATGATACAAAGTATCCTTTAGCAAGGATATAAAAATCATTTAATGTGCGCATAAAAT
Source organism: Phortica okadai (assembly GCA_034638295.1). Taxonomy (NCBI): domain Eukaryota; kingdom Metazoa; phylum Arthropoda; class Insecta; order Diptera; family Drosophilidae; genus Phortica; species Phortica okadai. The sequence continues at coordinate 7,125,257 of CM067850.1, forward strand.
TCAATATTTTGCAAAATTTTTATCGATTGAGGTTATCAGCATGACTTTATTGTTGTTGCTTTTTTTATTACCAACTCATGCAGCGTGAATGAAACGTTTATGGAACCGTTAGCTTTATGATTTGGCAATCAAATAAATTTGTATAAAAAATTTCGGACAAAGAAGACAAAACAAACAGACAGACAAAGTGACAAACAAAAGACTCAAAGCACAAACCAAAAAATAAAGTCGTAAATAAGCAACAAAAAATGTTATAATTTAACGCACAAAAAGCGAACTGAAATAAATCTGCAAATAATTAGTTGATGAACGCTTAAAATATGCAAAACTATGCAAAATGCTGGCAGGCAAATAAAAGAGCTGCGAATGAATGCAAATCAATCGATGTATGCTTGTTAAGGCACGCATAAATGACTAATTAAATTTAAACGCAAAAATTATTAAATAAATGTAAAATGTTGAATGAAAAAAACGAAATCTTTGCTAAGCAATCAAATGATTTTCATTTACAGCTTTTTTAATTACCTCTTGATTGTTTCATATTTTTTTTTACTTTTTGTTTTGTGTTATGCTCTAATGAATATTTAAATTAATAATATAAATACTTTTTTATCGTACTTTTTAAAGTACATAAAACTTTTGTGCAACTTGAATTTTTCTTTGCAACAAGTTTGTTTTCACTTGCAAAAGTACATCAATTTTGTCATGTCGTTTGTAACGCACAGAAGGAAACGCCTCCGACTATATATATTCTTGATCAGGTCAGTAGGTGAGTACAACTTCTAAAGTCATGTTCGCCTGTCTAATCTCTCCCAGATTTTCAATGGACAACTTCTTCTTATAAAACCAAGCGAGATTGCACTTCTGTCTTTAAGAGGCGTGGCTTCGTGCCTTCTTAGAAAATATCCTACTATAATAAAACTATAATAAAAATATTCTATTAGAATGATATTCCAATGAGAATAATTGAAACAATACCTGCAAGAGTATATAAAATTCGGTTTGTTCGGTTTGTTTTCTTGTTTTTGCTTTGTTATTTTTAAGTTTTTTGTATGCATAAATGGCAAAATGCATAAAAATTAAAAGTTTGCAAAATTAAAAAACCGAAAAATTCAAAAAGCAAAAAATATAAATAAAAAAAAATGAAAACAAAACGTTGTAAAAACGCCAAATTGCACAATTGCATGGCACACAACTCTCTGATTCACTTCGCCACGTCTGTCGACCGTCGACTGCGGAATGACCGAACGAGTAATAACAAACGTCAAGGCGGCTTTGGTCGATGGACGTGGGGCAGTGGGTTCGGGTGGAGCGCTTGGAGTGTGTAAAGCATGAATGAGTCTGTCGTCCGAACTTTTGGCTTGTGGTGTCGTGTCGTCATTCGAGTTAAAAATGCGCACGTTCCAAAACTTTTCCGTTTGAAATCTTACGCCACTTTGACAGCATGACAGCTCTTACACATCGCCAGAGTTGCCGCTCAAATGTTATGACTTCGCTAAGCAAATTGGCATATGGCAAGTTGTTGATTGTTCTCAATGCGAATGAAAGAATACGTGAGAAAGCACAAAACACTTAAGTTTGTTTAATTTTTTTAAAAAGAATTTTTGTTGGCAAAAGAATTTTTTTTTAAATATCGTTTTTTTTTTTGGCTTTCAATTAAAGTTTTTTTAAAATTTTTTGTAAATTTTGTTATTAATTACCTTCATTAATTAAATAGTTTCTTACTTTTATTACTTTCAGCATTTTAAACAAAAAAATCAAAGAAGGGAACACTCAAAAATGTTACATGAAAACTCATCGCAGGCAAGAACGCCGCAACAACAATTCAATGAGGCAGAAGAGCAAACACAAAAACACAATGCAAGTAAAAAATGCAGAGACAGCAGCAACAGCAACAGCAGCGTCGGCACAAGCGTTCATGGCATGCGGTTGGCCAGTGTTGTCATATTGATTTGCCTTTTGGCAAACGGAATTTCAAAAACAAATGCCGGTAAGTGTTGCCTCTTCGCACAAAAACTCTAACTCACAGCGCATCAAGTGATTTTGGCACGATTGGCTATTTGAATTTGCAAGAGAGAGAAAGCGACAATGAACAATGCAATTGCAAAATTACGTATACGACATGAGCAAGAATGTTGTACATGAAATGAAATGTCAGCAGTGTCAATTGGATTGTGCAACACACACACGCACACATGCACATGAACAATTGAAGCAAAGCGTAGCAAAACGAACACAAATTGCAACCTCAATTAAAAGCACATCAATAATATGTTCCAAATATTAGATATGCAACAGACAGGCAACCTCCCACACACACACATGTACACACACCGAACATCAGCATGACATGTTGCCACAGTTTGTGTCAAATTTTCCGAATGTCTGTGAAAACGAAAGAAAAATGAAAATAACTCAAAACATTTAATAGAAATATTTTATTGATTTCTTTTAATATTTTTTTTTTGAATTTTTTTTCAATGATTAATTTGAAAAAGATTTGCAAAAGTTTGACATATTTTTTGTGTTTATTTTTTTTTTCAATGACTTTGCAAGTTTATTTTAAAATGTCATTAGAAATGTTGAAGCATTTTTGAACACGAATTTTTGCCTGTCAAGCGCAAAGCAAACAAATCCTTAAGGACACTCGAGTGTAACATGTTTAAATAACATGCATACATACATGTATATAAATGTGTATGTGTGTTATTGTTGTTGTTGTTGTTGTTGTAGTGCATGTAGTATTGTTGCTAAGCACATGTAAGTCAACAAAAATGCCGTTTTGGCAACAGACAAACAAGCAAACGAAGTCGACAGTCGGCAATATTAATGGCAGCGTGCATTTTAAGCGATTTTCAGCAGACAATTACACCCAAAAATAACAACAACAACATATTACAGCCAAAAAAAAAAACCGTAGTCGTCCTGGCAACTTGGTTGCTTGTTGTGCTCTGTTAAACAGGCAGTCAGACAGACAGTCAGACAGTGGCAACTTTTGCATCAGCATTTGTTGTTGTAGTTGTTGTCAATGCCGCCGGCAATAACAAATGATTGAATGGCTGTTTGACTGTCAATGTATGCGTGTTGTGTGTGTGTGTCGCCAATGCCTGAAAGCAAGTCAAACATTAACGCGTAAAATCAACAAAATCTTATTTAATGAGCGCACGCTTCATGTTTCATTATCGAACGCAGCAAAGACAAATGCAAAATGCAGAATTTTCACCGAATTTACTTTAGATATATTCATTGCACATTTTACAAACCACCCACGCGTCACAAAGAGCATTTGCAACATGCTTGACAACATTTAATTGTTGTAGTTTATGCACTGAAAAAGAGACAGGAAGATGAACATACTACAACAACAAACATTTATTCCCAAATGTATTTCACAATTCTCGTTCTAAGCTATTTATAGATGCGTGTTTATTTGACCCGCAATTGTGGTATAATTTGCTAAAAAAAAAAATGAAAAAAAAAATAGAAAAACCAAAGCCGGAAGCGTCTGTAAAATGTCGACCAACAAGGCAACCGCACTGTGGGGGTTTGCAAAGCAGCTGTTGTAGCTTACTTAACGACATTTTGTGCATTGGCTGACTGACACATGAGCACACCCTTCAGCCCCAACTGCCCAACCCTCTCTGATCACCTTTCGCCGTACAGCAAACTCGCCTACGCTTAACCGCAACAAACACCCACGCACACACACACACACCCGCACACTTTTAGGGCTTCACTTCACACACATACAAACTTTTGGTTATTTTTTTTTGTTTTTCATTTTTTGGTTTTTGTAAACGAACAAGCGAACTGTGGCAACCCTGTTGCGGCAAGCGGAAGTGGTTTTGCGGTTTTTCCATATGTTAGCATGAGTGTGTGTGCGTGTGTGTGAGTGTTCAAGTACGTCTGTGTTTATTCAAGTTCATGCATTGTGTTTGCATAAAAAATAAAATTTTCTCGCTCGCGCAACTGTGACAAGAATCAACAGCGGCTAAAAATTAAATATAAAAACAAAAAACAGAAAAAACAAACCAAAAATAAAACAAAATTAAGCAAGCAACGACACTCGACACAAGTGACGCTTGTAATTTGCGCAAAACAAAACAAAAACAAAATTAAAATAAAAAAACCTCTTTTTTTCCTTCATTTCTTTTCCCTTCAGTTGAAATACTTGAAATTTTGTTTGAAATTTAAATCGCTTTGTTGCTTTGTTGTTTTAGGCCTTTCATATATTAAAATGATTAATTTTTTTTGCTTTACTGTTTTTTGTTCGTGTTAATCTGCGCGAAATTACAACATTTTAAAGCCGCTCAAGCCAAAAAAAAAGCGCCAGCAAAAAAAAAAAGCGTGGGTGGCACCACCGTCATATTCCTTAATTGAATCCCCAAACGTATGAACGAAATCAATTGGCAAACCTTTTTGTGCGTTCTCAAAATTAATTTTAATTTTTTATAGCGTTGACCTTTTTAATTTTCTATTAACTCAAGCGTTAAAGCAGCCGAAGAAGCCCAAAATAAAGAGACAAAATATAACAAGCTTTTCATGTGCAGTCGTACAACTCTAACATGAACTTGTCAAACTTTACGCCAAAATGTTTATTTCCTTTATAAGAAACTTTTGGCCAAACTGGAAATATTGCATTTTCTAGCACAAGTAGGTATTTGTTACTCCCCAAGGCGTTTGACCAGTGCTGCCACACACCTTTTTTTCTGTACTCTATTAAATGAGTTGCTATTTTTTAAATTGCTTCGTGTTCATCATAGCATAGTTGCACTGTGTTTGGCAATTTCGGTTAAAGTGCTTAATTCGCAAAGGCAGCAAAATACACAAATGGCATTTTATTTTTTGAAGACGTGTTAAGCACTCAGTGGCGTTTTCTGCCTTTGCTCATTCTCGACACATGGCAGTTTTTCTCTTTGTTGTTGTTCTTTTTTTTCTTTCATTTTGTTTTGTTTTTGCACCTCAGGGAAAAGTGCAAATAAACAAACCTGTAGCAGGTGCAAAAAAGAAAGAAAACAAGACAAAACATGCCAACTCGTTAAAATGAAAATCGCATGAAAAAAGCATGAAGCAACTTCGCTGACGAGTTGAAAAAAAAAATGGAAGAAGAAAAAAGAAAAATACGAAAAAAAAAACAGAAGCGAAAAAAATTCAAACGAAAAGAAAATGTGTTTACGACACTTTTATGGACTTGACTTGAGCTGAATTGTTGTTGTATCATAAACCAAAATACAAACCAAAATCAGGTGCTCAGCACAAGTGACGGCAATCTAATAACAAGAAGCGCAAGAAGCAGAAAAAGATAAGAACATGCAACAACAAAAATAGCAACAACAAAATAGACGAAGAAAATTGCAAGGCAAATCAAAGTAACAACAAATAAATGCTCAATTGAAAATGGAACAATTTTTCTTCAACTCAGGTACACAGAAAAAAAAGAGATTAAAAAAAAATGAGTAAAAAAAAAATTGCTTAAAATTTATGATGGTGAAATATTATGTAAAATGTATAAATATTAGAATTAATTTCTTAATTGAAAATGAATTATTTAACTTGAATAATATGTAAACTAAATTAAGCTTTTTGGGTAATAAATATAAAGAAAAACTTTGTGATACGAAGAATCACAAATTTAAATCTTAATTCTTCTTCTTATGACTTCTTTTTAAAAGTCATTAATTGTTTGTAACCTTCGGTGTACAATTTTTAGACTCATTTACATGTTTAATGGTTTACTTCATTATTTTCATTGTATTGAAAATCAAAAATTTATACAAAAAACACAAAAGAATGTGAAATGCGGAACAAAAGAGAAAAAAGAGATAGAAATGTCGTAAAAAAAACGTTTATCTTTTTTTTTCTTACAAGCATCAGTTTGAAAAACTACAATTTTCCCAAATGTTAAGCACATTTCTTTAGCTGTAAAGAAGTCGTTAGAATACCGAAACAGATTTGCATATTTTTAACACTTGTACTCACACACACACACAAACGCATGTAAACATATAAAATTCAAACTAACTAACTCACTCACCGACTCAACGACCCACTGATGGACGGGGGAACGAATGGACTGACACCCACAACTTGCATACAAATACATTTGCATGCGATAAATCTTTTTATGTCTCAAGTGAGAGACGTCACGTAGTCAAATCGTGTATACTTGTGCATGTGCTGCTTCTTCTTCCTGTTTCCTTGCTGCCAAAGATCCGGTTGTAGTTCCTTTGGCAACGCCAACGCATGCTTCTTCTTTTGCTGCTTCGGCTGCTGCCGCTGGTTTGACGTTCGACAATCGCTGCTCAGCACAGTTGTTGATAGTTTTCACAGCAATTGCAAAGTCAATCTTAGACGCGCTCACACACAAAGGATGACGAAGAAAAATTGTTGTATTTCTGATGGAAATTGTCGTGCAAACGAGCACAAAATATAAATACAAACGACAGACAAAATTCCAAGAAAAATACACAAAATCGTTGGTTAAATAAAATGTTTTGGCAATTTTTTTCATTACACACACAAATTTTCTCGCATGCGATTTATTTTTTATTTTTGTTTTAAATTATTGCCAAAAATACGCAAAATCGTTGATTGAATTATATATTTTTGTTGCACAGCTTTAGCTCGCATGGTATAAAAATAAAATCGCATGCGAGTTTTAGTCACCCTTTTTCTTTCACTCATTGCATGCAATTGCAATTTTGACGTTTTAAACGTGTGTAAACATTTAAATAATAAAGCTGTAAACATACAGCGGGTGCGTGCGTGCATGAGCGAGAGTGAGTGAGAAGGCACATTAAAGGGTTTCTTGTGTTTCATTGCCATTTGTGACACATTTCTGTGTGCGACACGTTCATGTGAGTTAAGTCAAGGCAAGCCAAGGCGGCACTCCTCGGCACGCCGACATTGTAATGTTTTGGCATTTTTTATGACTTTTTCTCACATACACACCGACACACAAGACTCTTTTAACTGCAAGAGTGCAAACACGTTCGAGTTTACTTTTCTCACGTGCCAAATTTAGCATAAGGATAATGGCACACATAATATTTAAACGACTTGTTTTATTATACAGGTTTTTTTTTGTTTCATTGTATGAACTTGAAATGCAACACACATGAGCAAGCAACTAAAAATATTTTTATTATGAGTTAAAATATTTCAATAAAAAAATTCAACTTTAATGCATTGCCCACTTGAGTCCGCTAAGTTCATATTAATTACGCCTATGTTCCATAGCCATATACAACACATACGGCAATTAAATGTTCAGCGCAGTTAAGCATACAAATGCATTATGCGTTGTATGTGCACTGTGTAACATAGACTAATATAATATTAAAAATGTTGAATTTAGCGACTTAATTTGCCTTCAATGGTCAGATTATTAAATTACAATGAATTAACTTTGATTAACTGTCAAAATTGACACTCACGACTTACAAGATTGTCAAATACAACTGATGATGCTTAAAAGCGACAACATTGCGTATACGCATTATGAACTTCATTGGTAGCAAATAAAAATCTTAGCTGCAACCAATTAATTAATTAATTAACGTTAATTAAAGACATCTTTGAACTTTTAAAAGCTCTTAAGACAACTTTTACAAAAGCAAAATGAATTACAAGACACACACACACGCACACACAAACACAGATAAGCCAAATGAAAAGTTTTGCACACAAGGCGTTTCTTTCATGCAAAAAATGAAGAAGACAAACTGAATGCGAAAAGTTACTAAATTAATACGCACAAAAAAAAGGAGCACAAAAAAAAGGAACAAAAAAGAGGAACAGAAGAAATAGGGAACAAAAGTTGTCTGTATGAAAACGCTTGTAAAATGTGTCATTAAAACTCAATGTAATGCAATTTTTTGCATTTATTGAGCAAAGTTTATTAACAAAGTGAGAGCGAGAGAAAGAGGAAGCGAGAAAGACACACACAAAGCCATGCATACAATGACACTTTATGTTATGTAGAATAATCCTTCTAAGCCACGTCATTGTCATTGTCATTAACTAACATTATTATCGCACGATTGCGATTATCGCAGTCTTAGTCGCGATGCCAACTGAACTGAGTGGCATATAAATGGGCCATAAATAGCTTTGATGTTATGCGTGCAGTTGAGCCACTTTGTAGTCCACATAAAAATTGCATACTCAATGAGAAAGTCACACAAACGACGCACGCACACACACACACACACACACACTCTTACACCGTCTGTCCGCATGCTGCTCTGCTTTTGTCAGTCTATGTGTGCGTGTGTGTGTGTGTGTATGTTCAAATGCGCGCGTTTCGCATGAACAACATGTAGTGGGCGAACGCATGGCCCAGCTTCTGTGTATGTATGTATGTGTGCAAAGTGTGAAGCAGCTGTTGCGCACTCACTCTCGCACTCTCCCTTTCAACCACACATTCACTCACTCATACATACTTATTTGCCTTTAGTGTTTGCATTGACAAAGTTATGACAAGGATTTATGAAGTTTGCATTTATAAAAAAGCATATTTGCTTTATGCAAAAGTTTGTGTGTGTGGGTGCCAATAAAGCTTTAAGTATTGCCTGCAATCGAACAACAACAACAAATACATACATACGTCAGAAATTCAAGCAAGGCAAATAAAATTAATTAACCAAAGCATATTTCTCCCAAGGCACACAATTTTATTTACACTTGAGTAATTTTATTTGATAAAAAAAAAAACAAAACAAAACAAAAGCCGAAAAAAGGGCATAACGAAAAAAAAGATGCTTCAATTAGCATTAAAATAAAGTCGGAATTTGACATTTTAGCATGAAAAAAGCAGCAGAAGTAGAAGAATAAGTAAAAACAACGCCGCAAATTTTCTAACAAACCGGAAATATTTTAATTTCCGTTGTCTAACAAAATGAGACACCAAGGGATTCAAGAAGAAGAAAAAGAAGCAGAAAGTACAACAAAATATTTACTTATTTGAGACAAACTTGTGACACTTGATGCAAGATTTGCTTCTTTGCTAATTTTGTTTTCTTTTTTTTTTACATTTCTTCCTGCTATTTTCAGCAGACAAATTAATTTAAGCAAATACTTTAAGTACACAAGCACAAAAGACGCACAAAAATTAATCAAAAAAAAAAAAAAAAGCAAAAATAAAAAAAGGAAAGGAGGAAAGACAACAAAGCAACAATTTACATAAAATGTTTTAATTCTGTCGACCGAAATACATTTTTATGTGAAAGCTTCTCTTCCACCTTCTCTTCTTCTTCTTATTTTTCTTCTTTTTCCTCTTCTTTTTCGCTCAACTGCCGTTGAGACGTGTGAGAGACAAACAAGTGGCAACAGCAACAACAACAACAAGCTACTTTAATGAGTTACAAGCAGCAAGAGTTACATTAAACAAATACAACAACAGTTCGCAGACTAGGACTACTGTTGACAGTTTAAGAACTGTCCGTTGTCTGTCCGTCTGTCCTTCGTCCGTTGGCGTTGCATTAATTGAATTGTTTAATGGAAACTTACGTGAGACATTAAAAAATCAAAATGCCGTAAAATGAAGGTCTCCGTAAATAAGAGGGTCAAGTCAAAGTGCCAAACCCAAGCGCACCTTTTTTTTTTGTTGTTTCTTGCTGCTCCTTTCATTTCGTTACACTTCACCACACTTCGACAGTCAGTCCGAATTTATGGCAAAGGCGCAACATTAAAGATCTTAACAAGTGTCGCCACCGGGTAAGGGAAATGGAAAAGGGAGAAAAAGGAAGCAAAAAGCGAAAAAAGAACAAGACAAACAGATACTTAGTTACGCCATTATCAACGCACTCAATGTTGCATACAAAATTAACAGTATCTTGTATCTGTGTTAGCATCTTGTGGCATAACCATTCAATTTTCAAATACTTTGAACATTTCTTTTTCTTTTTTTTTTTGTCTTCACGTGCTTTTCTACTTTCTTTCATTTATTTCTTTACTATTATTTTATTCAAGCAACTTGTTTTTCACCTCATACATTCTGCAGGTAGCACGCAAACTCCTTCTGCTGCTTCTTCTTGCTGCTGCTTGCTCCTTTAGATACTTTTCGTGCAAAACTTCGTTCAACAACTAAATGGCAAAAGTTAAATCTATGGCATTATTCAAGACTTTAGCTGAGCTTAAGTTCGCAACGGCGAAAACTTATGTCCGTCCGTCCGTTGTACGGTCATTGCTATAATTTTCCAGCTTGAAATACGTTACGAGGATAAGCGCGCCATAGACAAACGCGTGTGTGTGTGTGTGAGACTCTTGACTATTATGGCCGAGCAATATAGACAAATGAAGTTTTTGTTATTGTGGTTACTGAACTTCCTTTATTTGAGCTTTGTTCTTATTGTTGTTGTTGTTATACGTGCATTGGTCACGCACGTAGATATATTTTGAAAACTTAAAGTTTTTAACATCAAATCGTTTGGCTAACAAATTGCGTTTGTTACTTGAGTCACGTTGCCACACAAAATCATGCTAAGTATAAATACGACCCTTGGCAAAGTAATTGTGCGTGTGTGCCTAAAATACTCCAATGTTACAAAAGAACACACGTCATATAGATTAACATAGCATGTGAAGGCAAGGACCAATTGTAAATAATAGACTACTGCATGTGTCGCGTATCACTGCGTAACATAGGAGAAACGATTTTTAAAATCTCGCCAGTGCTGTCGCAACATTTTGTTAAGCAAAATTGACAGAACATTTATTGGCTAAAATATGATTTTGCGTCATTTTGCAAAAATTTTGCTGAAAGGACTTTACACATTGCAAAAGGGCGTTTATTAAAAAAAGGAACCACAAACTTTTTGTTGTATTTTATATTTATTCGATAAACCCACGTTCGACAAATTAACAATAAATCAACAACATGTTTTAAAAGTGTCATGGAAAATGTACAAAGTGCCATAAGAAATATATAAGAAGCAACAGTGCCAGCAACAACAATGCCAAAGAGGCTAATAAGGCTAACAGACAACTGCCAAATGTGCACATGAACACTTTAAGATACTTTAAGTCTTTGCAACTGCCACAAAGAGACTAAAACACAGACAGAGTATCTAACACCTTCTACTATGCAACCAATATGAGCAACAATAACAACAATAAGAACAACTATGACAGCAAATGACCAAAAAGGGGCATTAACTTGTTTATGTTTTTGTCGTTTTAACATTTTGTTTGGCAAAGCGTTTAGTTTACTTTGCCACTGCCAACTGAAGTCGCTTGTCGAAGTTAATATTCGTAACTTCCTCAGGGACTAATTTGCCGATTTCACACACAATTTTATGTTTTTTTGGCGCACGTGAATGCTTTGTGTGTGTGTGTGTGTGAGAGACTCTTATAGTGTCAAGCAACAAACTACGTAAGTGTCGCTTGTAAGTTTTCAGATTCTCAGTTCATGTTGGCAACATTGTTGGCGACAACATCATCATCATCATCATCAACTGCCATCATCTCCATCATCAATGTCGTTTGACTGTCAGCATTGAAACGAGGCATGCACCTTGATAATGCTGGCAAGAGAGCCTAACGAGAGAGGGTGGTGGGCGGTTGGGGGTTGGTCTCTGTCACTGTTGGCGAGACAACACGCACAAAAGCATTTTCAGTCTGACTTATACAAATAGACGCATTTAACCTTTGCCAGCAGTTATGTCGTTGATATTATGATACCTTTTTCCCTCTATGCATGTGTGTGTGTGAATGGGATAACTACGTCTGTGTGTGTGTGTGTGTGTGTGTGTGTGCTTGGCAATTTTCGTGCCATTGCTGAACAAAATTTTGTGTTTGTATTTTTGCCAAAGTTTTGCTTTTGCCTTCATTTATCCCCCTCTCTCTCTCTCTTTCTCTCTGCCAAGCCTCCAACAAACTTTACAGCTTTGCTGCTTTCATACACAAAATCAGTTGATTTGGCACATATGGAGCACGGGCACGTATTATGCTACTCTAAGACATACACACAGATACAAACTATACAAATGTAGTTAGTTAGTTTGCCTGTGTGTGTGTGTGTGTTTGAATCTTTGCCGCCTCAATGTGAAAGTATTGATTATCGTTAGTATTATTATTGCCAAACATGTCTTTGGGGCAACTTTAAGCCCACACGCACACACACACACACACACACACATATTGACTTATAAGTACGCACACGCACACATATGCTTTTCGGCAAATACATATGTTTAATGGACTTAGTGGTAAATTTTTGGTTAATTTATGTTGAACATTATTATAAATTTTGGTTTTGCACAAATGCTTGCGCAAACAAAATAATGTGCCGTAAAGATTTGTAAGCAAAATTTGCAAAAACATATGAAATTTGTTTTTATTTAATTTTATTTTTAATAAATTTAACGAAGCGCAAATAAAAATCAAATTAAATTAAAAAAAAGAGTATTAAAAAATACAAAAAAATTGGGTTAACGAGCCAACAGTAAAAAAAACAGAAACAACAAAAACAACACACGCTAAATTTCATTGCCATTAACACGCGACAAATAAGTTGTTTTTTTTTCATAACTTTTTCAATCAATTACTGACCTTTTTAATTAGATTAATCATACGCCAGCGTGACTGTCAATCAATGCAAGCCATTGACGTGCTAATAAACCGTTGAAAGACTTACATAAAAAACAACAGCAACAACAACTAACAACAAATAAAGTGTATAAAAAAAAGTTCAATAAAAGCAAAAAAAAGAAATACAAATATTTTCATCAATTAAATTTTAAAACTCAATTATATAACAACACTTGCTAACAGAGTTGCCAATGCGCGCAATGACAATCAAACATTGCTGTCCAACTGTCCGTCCGTCTGTCCGTCGGCGTGTCTGTTTCGTTCATTACAACAAAACGCTTTAAATCGTTTGAAGCAAAGCAGAGACAGCCAATTAGCTCAGCTGTCAGCTCGTGTTCGATGCGACGACCGTGCCGTGCCAGTTCAAGCCTTCCGTCTGTCTGTCCAAGCGCAAGTGCAGCACACTATGCGCCTCACTGCGGCACGAGTCGGTTTTTATACTATGACAAAGTCTTTGTATTGAATGTATCTGTGTGTTTGTCTGTGTGTGTGCCTAAGTGTAACACAATATTAAACAGATGCTTTGCTCAAACGTGACCACAATATAATTACCCGTAACTCATTCGCTTACACTGTCACTGTCACACAAACGCTTTCAACTCCCTTCACCGGCCACTTGTTGGCCGCACGAATATACAATTTGCCTCGCCTTGCCTTGCCTTTGTTGGCCTAGCCTGGCCTGGCCTGGCCTACGCTCTTTGTGCGCTACAAATGTATTTAAAAGTTAATTTACATTTTGAACTAAGCCAACTTGAGTCAAATGCCTTCGGTCGCTTTGACCACCAAACAGACTTCATGTCGTCGTCGTCGTCGTCGTCTGAAGGCAATGTTCTCCACCTGCCTACGTCACCGTCAACTCTCTTAACCAGTGCGTTCGCTTCTGTCAAACATTGAAAGTAAAAGTTTTGAACACTTAACATTTTAGAAGTTTCGCTTTGTCACTCTTTTTTTTTTTATATCTTTTTTGTAAGTTTATTTTTTCGGCACACTTACAACATTTCTATGCCGGCGTCGTTCCGTATCTGTGTCTCTCTGTCTGTCTGTGTGTGTGTTGGTTCGAATAGTTGCTATGTCAGTTTTACAGTTAAATAACGCAGACACGCGTTTAGAAAAGTCTCAAATGAAAGTGACATTTATTTTGTTTTAGTTAACTTTTTTTTTTATTTCTTTTTAGTTTTTTTTTTTTTTTTAACAAGAAAACAAGTTTTGTAATTTTCTGTGCTTTGTATTTAAAGTTTGTTTTTGTTGGCATTGTTTGTCATATTCACACATGCCTTTTGTTATCTCTGATTTTTGTTATGTTTTTTTTTTTGTGTTTTTTTGAGATCTCAAAAGTATTAAGTAATTATTTGCTAATTGTCGAAATTCTATTAAAAATTACGTAAATACTTCTAAATGCAAATAAATACAAAAACAAACGACATCTCACACATTCAATTAAATAAACATTTAAAAAGATACAATAGTCGACGAAGTGTGAAGAAAATAAATGAAATAATCAAAGCTCTTATAATACATAAGGGTTTTTTTTTTGATAAACTAAAAACAAAATTTCTTAAAATTAAAATCACATTGGAATTCTCAATTAGAAGCTGTGAGATCATATCACTAAAAGATTAGTGTTCGTTTTTGCCGTGAGAGGGCGCCCAACGGGAATAAAAATTACTTTGACTCACTGAAGACGAATATCATAAACGAAGTATGTCTGGTCTGAACAGAAGTTATGAGTGCTCTGAACAAATAAAGCCTTCTGATCAGTCATTCAAATAAGATAAACTTTCTAAAGATCTTGAACCAAAAAATATTGTGGGTATAACTGTAAAAATAATCTTTATTTTCAATACATATGATAATTAATACTTGAGAACTTTTACCTAGTTCAACCAATCCACCAACATCCTCCCTACACATATATGGTGTATATTATATTCCCATCGGTTCATTACTCTGCCAGAATATGGTATGGAGAACATTCTTAATATGAAATTCATTAATAAAATACAAAATTAACAAGTTCTTCCAGTCTCATGAAGGGGAAGTGGGCCATGATGAGATGTACTCACGTAATTTGTGAAAGTTTCCAAAACACTTCACTTTATAAGTTACAATGATATTCTATAAGAAGCCTCATTTCCTTAATGCAAATAAATAACATCTTACCGCTTATCTATCTTCTTAAACGTATTAAAATGCACAAATTTGCTAAGTACATTAAAACACATGCAATTAAATCAAATTGAGTAGCAAATCTTTTTCTTTTAACAAAAACTTTTTCCAACGGGCAATTAAATTAAGCAAAATGTCAATCATTCGAGCGTTAACTAAGCGTCGCTTGAGCACAACTTCAAAGGAGAGTGTGTGTAGGTGGGAGGGAGAAGCGGCATGTCTAAGCGCTAAGACAAATACAAGTGGCAGAAAACTTGTGAAAATGCTGCCAAGTCAGAAGTTTTAATTTGCTTTATTTTTGTGTTTTTATGTTTAAATGATAAATGAGGAAAAATCAGCGCCTAAAAAGCCATGAAATGGCAAATCGGCAACTGAACAAAGTCACACAGTCACAGGCGCAATGTCAATCAGTCACTCGCTCAGTGAGTCAGTCAGTCGCACAGTTCATTGCTGTGCATAACAACAAAAATATGCGATGCTGACTGACTTTGTAGCTACATATGTATCTATGTACCGCTCGAGGCTATTCAAAGCGAAACAACGCCTACCGAAAAAAAATGAAAAAAAAAACTAGACAAAAAAACAAATGTGAAAAAAAGGCGAGCATGATAAATGTTTTAATCAAAAAGTACAACAACACATAAGCGCACACACACACACACTCACACACACAGTAGCGAAAAACAAAAAGCATATTCAAATTATAAAATACGTACGTTTTTGTCATTTTTAAGCTACTGTATCTTTTGTCTGTGCCATCAGTCAACGCGCACACACACACACACACACACACACACATCATCACTCATACAATTGTGTCAGTTTTGCTACTGTTCAAGTAGCAAATTATCTGTACGCCACAAAAAGTATCTCAAAGCAAGCGCGTATCTGTCGCTTTCCATCTTTATGCGATATTCACTCAATTGTTAAATTATCTGACAAAACGTGTGAAATTTGTCAGTTCGTTTGGCGGTCTGTGCGTCAATCTGTCCGTCTGTCCGGCCGTTCATGGCTTGACGATCTTATCAGCGCCTAAATTGCATTTTGTAGTTGTTGGATTTAACAGCATGTGCCTTCTTTACTTATGTATCTGCCTGACCGACCGACCGACTGACTGATTGTATCTGCAATGTAATTTTAGTTACTTTTTATTGTACTAAATTTATTTCAATTATTAATCACACACTTAACAATGACAACGTGCAACATTTTCATTGCCTCTGTATCTCATATGCACATATATATGTACACATGTATCTACAATTGTTATGCAATCCGAAGCGTACAAAGTTTGTCACTTAAAAATTATCATGATTCTGCATGTGTTAACATATCAATTTGTCGTACAATGCACATGTGCCACGCCCCTTTCATTTGCTGTTTTGCGTGCTATGCCATTGAAGCGTGTTGCACGTGGCGTTTCTGTCATCGCCAAATAAACATGATAATTAGTATACAACGTACAATAATAATAATGTGTAATTGTATCTTTTCCATTTGTCGATTTCACGGAAATATCTCAAAACACACAAATAAACAAATAAGCATTAATAAATACAAATTATATTATTGATTTTAATTTAATGATTTGTTGTGCGCAACTTTTGCTTTGATGCGAAATAAATTTTGTTAAAAAAAAATAAGCTTTTTGTACGACAATGAACTTTTAGTGAAGATATAAACTTGTGTGGCATTTCATCTTAAATTTGTGTAACCTTTAAAGTGCGCAGCACAACAACAAGTCTGCGTCGGCAGTCGGGCAGAGACGCAGCGTCATAAAGTTGGCCATAAAGTCATCAATCATTGCGGCGTTGAGCAAACCGCGACAACATAAACTTAAATCATAACAATTATTGCTGACTGATTGTGGTTTTAGCCACGCCCACAACCACACCAACCCCTCCCCCCACACAGAAATAAAGTGTCAAAAGATTTGAGTTCTATGACACGCCTACAAAATTTACCCTCATAATTTACTACAAAACATTCATTGAGCAACAACAAACGATTATCAAGAGCAGTTTACAATGTCTATGAGTGTATTTGTATCTGTGTGAGTGTTTGTGTATGTGTGTCAAGTGACCAAAAGTGCCAGACAAGCAAAAACAACAATAAGGCAATGCCGAAAATGTAATAAAGCACGCATCGTCTCCAACTCTCAATGTTCAAACAAGTGGCGAAACATTCAAGTATCTCAAATGCAACTTTTCTTCTTACCCTCCCCCTTCACACCCTCCCTATCCCTCTCTTTCTTTAGCCATAAAATCGCCACAAGCCTTGCCGTGACTCACGCATTAAATACAATGCGTGAAAGCATGATTTGTTGTTAGTCACGCTTACACTGAGCATAAAATTCATATAATATTCTTACAAGCATTTATTTTTACTCATTTTTCTCTGTGTGCATATTAATGTGTCGCCGAAAATTACCCATAAATATATCAATGACGTAAAGTCATGTCCCTTAGCTCAACTCAACTCAACTCCTTAGACCTCATACAATAACAACAACTAAAAGCATATTTTTGGGCTCTGTAAACGTTTCTTAAGTAATATTAATAGTTGTGTTTGTTGTGCCGTTTATAGATGTTTATTTGTTGTTGTTGTTGGTTAGTTGTTTGTTGTTTGTTCTGTGGTCGCTTTTCCTATTTGAGTTATGTTTAATGCTTTGTTATATAATATAAAAATAGCTAATGTTGTGCCTCAAAGCAAGCAAATACAACTATTTAGTGACAATCATGAACTGTTAGAAAAAGTAGGAAGCTTAAACGATATATTACAGAGATAGAAAATACTAAAAAGTGACAAAAAGTCATTGCATGCGCGTATGTTCGTTACAGACACACAGCACATACGGCAGTTTTACATACAACTCATAAGCAATACACGAACGCCAGACTGACGTAAGTGTTTTGTTGACACTATGCAACATGAACGTATGCAATATTAAAAAAATTTAATTTGAACATTTTCATGGCATTTGTCTTTTATATAAAATAGCGTGTTTAATCATATGTCTGCCGCTTTATTAGTTATAATGACACAGCATACGCTTTAATTTAGCATTCAGCTAATAGATCATATAACAATGCTAGACTAACGTATGTGTTATGTGCCGCTGTGTTACATAGGAGCATACAATATTGTTACTTTACAGTTTTATGCAAAAATGAAATGCTTTGTGTATATTTTTAATGTTTTAAGAAAAAATATTGTTATATTATAAAAATTGCTTTGCCCAAGACAAAAACAACAACAAAATAACAACATTAATCGCAATACATAAATTGGTATTGTTTTAAACATAAACATTTCAGTGACTCAATCACGAATCAGTTGCATTAATATGAGCAACATTCACCGTTAAACGTTAATGCAACTTTCGAAATGCCACAAAAGCCGCAAAAGCAAACGCAACAACAACAACATTCACCTTACTTATGATACTTAATTTATATGCGATAATTTACAAAATACTAAAGTTCACAGCATGAATCAGCGCAGCTCAATGAAGATTTACACACACACACACGCACACGCACACAGAGACGCACATGTGTGTGAAGATAAGTTGAAATGCGGAAATTCACGAAAAAATGCAATAAAATGTGACAATCAAAAGGTATTTTACATTTCTGTTGTTGTTGTTGTTGTTGTTGTTGCGCGGTGATTTCTGTTTTCTCAATTCTTGTTAATTTCATTGTTAATGTGACAACAAATGGAAAGAAGCAAGAGAAACAAGACTAAATATAAATTAAGACAATGCGAGATAATATTTGCAACAAAATAAAAGAAAATGTAAGCAAAAAAAGATACAAGAAGCAGCAGAAGAAGAAGAAGCAGCGGTTTATCTGTGAGTTACGCGAATCTAAAGCAAAAATGCAAATTATTTAACAGTATCACACACATACACACATACATATGTAAACACACAGATACAATATACATACATGCATAATAATCTAACAAAAGACTGCGACTACAGACAACAAGTGCTCAAATTACTTTTGTCAGCAAATAGAACAACAAAAAAAAAATAAATAAGAAATAAATTTAAAAAAAAAAAAAAAGAATAAAAACTACAGCAAAAAATTAGTCTGCAATTTATATATATATTTTTTAGAGCTATTTTTATCTCATAGATATACTTTATGCTAAGCTCAATTTCGCAGACTAGAATATTTTATTGTTGTTGTTACTTTTTCTTTCTTTCTACATTTTTATTTGTAATTTTGCACAATTGTAATGTATCTTTATCTGCGTCTCATGCAACTAATGTTTGCTGTCGGCTGTGGCTGCTTAACCAGCCAGGAAGTCATGATATTCATGTGGCAAGTTTAAATTTCAAACTGCAATAAATGAAAGAAAGCAAAAATTGAAAGAAAAATAAAAAAAAAACAACAAAAAAAAACTTAGAAGGGAAATGAGCATTCAGTGTGGCATCGCTTAATGAGCAGCAAACACAACAACAACAACAACAAAAGAGCGAAAGTGTGTGTGTAAGTACATGAAGACGCCATGAGCGTTTGTTAGAGTGAGATAGCATATAAGCAAACAGTGCGTATGATTAATGCGCCAAGTATTTTATTACAACTACCATCTTGATGATGATAAAAAGCCTTATTGGATTCAAGATGATTGACAATCATTGAAATATGTACTTAAAAGCGAAAATGTCCGTAACAGACATAATTGGCAAGAATGAAATTTTATGCTGCTGAAGTTGAGCAATTTTCCAATGTCCAAACTTGTAGTACAACAAATACATACAAAGAAAACTCAGGCCACTTGATAAGTCATCAAATTTATGTAAATGCTAATCAAAGATAACGCATCGCTGACGGTGAGGTTAGATTGACAATGAAACTAAAACAAAAACAAAAACTAACTTTTCCCAAAACAAAACTAAACTCATTAAACTTTTGCTTGCAAGCAATTCGCGCTTCTACAAGTATAAACAAAAACCCTCACACATACACCGAAGCGCAAGAGTGTATGTGTGAAAGAGAAGAAACTAAAACTGTTATCAAAATGTCATTCAAATAGAGTAACCCGAACGAACGAACGCAAAGGCATGCAAGCAATGCAATTTTCATTGTCTTCAACTTCTTCTTGTGCACAACAATAAAAACTTCTCATCTACTACTACTTGTCTTACTCTCTCTCTCTTTTTGGCATACTTGTACACGTGCAGTGCCCACAGACAGCCGCGAGAGCAGCATCAGCAGCATCAACACAGGCGACAATAACAAGAACAGCGTAGGCGACGGCATACGAATTCAACGCGCATTGCGTGATGAGCTCGTAAATGCAGCGCCGCTAATGGCGACAGCGTCAGCAGAGCAGCAGCCACCAGCAGCGGCGCCGGCAGCATTGCTTGGCAAGGAGTCGTCGTCGTCGTCGAGTTCAACAGAGTTGCAGACCGAACAACAACAACAGCCACAAGGTAAACTAATCGTAAAAGTTGAAAATCACATCAAGTCAAGTGTTGAAAGGGGGTGATGTGTGGGGGATTTGTGTGGTGGCGGTTTTGTATGAAAATTGTTTATTTTACTTGCTTATCGCAATGAGTTGTTGTTGTTGTTAACTAATTTGTTTTTTGTTTTTTTTTGTCATTGTTTCTCTACTTGGTTTTGTTGTTGTGCAAACTCATGTCATTACAACTACAACAATATAGGCCAATGTTTGTTGGAAGGTCTTTGGGTGCCCGAGCACACGGTGCACTGTGAAAAAAAGCCCGGCTGTCGTGCCATACAGAAGACCGGACATTGTTGTCCCGACTATAAATGCGGTAAAGTTGTTAAATTTTTCATTTTTTTTTCTCCACTTCTGTTTACACTTCATTTTGCATACAACAACAAAAAAAATATAGATTGTGAAAAGGATGGCAAAACATATATGAATAATGATAAATTGGTCGATTTGGGCACGCCATGCACTGTCTGCTATTGCAAAGGTGAGTCATTCGATACATTGAAACGATGAATTATTAAATTATTCTTCTTTACGTTCTGTACAGGCGGCGAGATACTTTGCTCGCCCGTGACATGTTTCCATCGTGACGATTGCAAGCCGAAATACGTGCCCGGCCGTTGTTGTCCCGAGTACGACAATTGTCCAAGTGAGTATGCATTGAACTATAAACTAATTTTGCCTCTAACACCTTTTTGTAACTATTTCAAAAGTACTCGACAAAAAACCGCCAAGCATTGCAAAGATAACAAAACCCAAACAGGAAATGCCACCACCGCCAACTTTCAATTGGAATATAACAATTAAGGAGATCACAAAGCCAACTGAGATACGCATAACGGATGATAATAAGCCAAAAACGAAACCCTTAATACCGACGCGCAAATCAACAACTGAAAGTCCAAGCACAACGAGCAGCACAACCGAACAGACAACGACGTCAACAGCAGCAGCAGCAGCAACAATAACAACAACAGCAACAGCAAAAATACAGCCCAGCACTGAAGCGCCGACGTCAGCGAATGAAGACGCCGCCGCCGACGCCGCACGCATTGTTGAAAGCTCACTTAGCGCAGACAACGGCGATGATGAATTCAACAATGCGAAAGCTGCCGAAAAAGCTGTCGTTCCCGCTGTCACAGCCACCGCCACAGCGCTTCCAACGCATAGCGGCGAGCGCTTAAAGCTTGTCGCTTCCATTGCGTACAATACTGTTAGCGAGAAACCGTTAGCCAGCAGCCAACAAACGGCACCGAGCGAACGTGTGCCCGAGCTTAGCATACGCGATGCCGTGCCCGCCGACAAATTCAAGCCGATACGCATGAGCGCCGAGGTGAGCGCTCCGAATGAGCGCAGCAATGTCATGGAGCTGAGCATACATGATGCCATACCAGTCGATCGCTTTGATCCGTTGGGCGTTGAGGTGGTGAGCAGCGCCAATGATCCGAGCAAAGTGAACATTAAGCGTGAATACTTGATCACAACCGAGGGCACAGCGGCCGGCCAAGAGGCACAGAGCGAACGGCCTAATTATAATGAACGTCCGGGTTATAATGATGCGCTTGTGGAGCGCATTGTGGCGGATAATGAGCCGGAGGCGGCTGGCAGTGATAATATCTATCGGATAATAGCGACAACTGATGGTCCGATGGGCGGTATGACTGAGGCGCCCAGGGCGGTTAAAACAACAACAGGTAATGTTGAGAATGACAATTTTTGTTTGGAAGAAAGATTTTAATAACTTTTCAAAACAGTTTCGTCGTCAACAACTACAACAACGCCAACACCAACAACACAAGCGGCCGATGTACAGGCAACGTCCACCAATGCGCCGCCCACGTCCACCATTGACTCAGACTACTCAGGCAGCACACTGTCGACCGATGATAATAACTCGACAAGTAACTCTGGCAGCACAACGGATATGTCATTGTGTTCAAGCACAACAGAATCCACACAACACTTGGAGGATGATGATGGCCCACCGGTGGAGACAAATCCAGCATATCCTTCACTGCCCGAGGATGATTTCAGTCTGCGTGATGTGAATTTCCCATTGGTAGAAGCCGATGACATTGGCGAGGTTGAGCTGAAGGACGAACAACGCAGCATTGTCGGCAGCTATGATATGCAGATGCACAACAAACATGTGGTGGAAGACCCAGGACTCTTGGCCATGGAGAGCGGCAGTGGTAGCGGCAGCGGCAGTGGAGGCATTATGCCAGCAGAAAGTTATATCATGGCAATGTATGCAAGTTCAACGGAGGGCAGCAACAACAACAAATTGAATGTGCCATTGATGTATTCGAGCGAGGAGGCGTCGGGTGAGACGAGCATACAGAATGCCAGCGATTTCCAATTGAGCAAAAGCAATACACACAACACTGAGAACGACACAACAACAAGTCAGGAAGTCTCACTCGAATCGGAATCATTGGAAGCGATTATGAACGCCGGCAGTGGCAGCGGCAGCGGTGAACTGTTGCCGTCCGGCGTCGCAGCGACGAAGCAACGTGAATATACAACGCCACGTCCAATACGTCGTGCCGTGCAAGCGTTGGACATCGATGAGTTGACACAATCGGGCGACGGGCAATTGACGCCGCTGGCTGAGGATCCCAAATTGGAAGTCGAGAGTCTGAAATTGGATGAGAGTCAAGAGCGCAATGACAAGGCGATCGTTGGCAGCAATGCGGCGGATAAGGTAAATGTGCGTGCCGAGCAGAGCGTCGAAGCGGCGGCGGCTGTTGTGGGCGGCAGCGATGGCGATGGCGATGCCATTGGGCAGCGGATACAAAGGTTATACTTGCATCGAGTCTACTAAGCGGCATAAGGGTAAGAAGAAGAGTGGCATTACCGGGAAAAAATTATTTGTTTTTTTTTTTTAATTGTACATAAAAAAAGGAAAAATACTGAAAAAAAACGCTTGGAACAAAACAAAATCGGTTTCAGTAGCAATTTTTTTTTTTTATTATTATTTGTGGCATTAATTTTTTAATTAATTAATTCATGAAAACCAACAATTTTCAATGCTTGTGAAAATTATTTGAAACTTGATTTTAATTTTATTTTTTTTTAATTAATTCATTAATTTGCACAAAGCGAAACTAAGCTGGGCTACCCAAATGCAATAATCTAAAACAAAACAAATATTTAAAATAAACATACGAAGAAATGCGAGTTTAGCAAGAAGAACAGTAAGAAGAAGAAGCAGTCTTGAGTGAATTTAATATTTATTGAATTTGTTTAGTGAATATATCTTGTAATAATTAATAATTAAGTTAAGCGCACATTATTTAAACAAATGAATTCATTCCGAAAAAAAAATGAAAATATCTTTTCATACTTTGTCCTCATGACGTCATCATTTGCGGTCCAGTGTGTGCCACAAGTTATCATAATAAGTCGCAACATTTTCAAGAACATTCTTTTATTTTCAAAATTTTCATTAAACACAATTTTTTTTTTTGTTTTGTTTCCCTTACGATGTTTTAATTTAATTTTTATTTATTTTAATTTTTAATGCGAATTATTAAATGTGAAGAAAAAAATTTCTAGTGATTATTTTAATTGAATAAACTAAACTAAAAATAATAATAAAAACAAAAAAAAAAAAGAAGAAATGGAATTGTTTTAGTCGACAACGATTTGAAAAGCTTTTATTTTAGACTGAGTTAATAAAAGTTTAAAAAGAAAACAATTATTATACATTATTTAATTAATTAAACGAATGAGTTCATGATTATTATTATTATTATTAGCAACAAAACCACAACAAATACAACTGCAAGAAAGTGTCAAATCCAACAACAACAACAAAAGTAAATGTCATTCAAATCATATTTTCATCAAACCTTTCAAGAAATTAAAACTTCTTCAAAAATTTTATATTTTAAAAAGAACATAAATTGAAAAAATCATTAAAACATGGACAGACATGATTGATGAATAATATAAAAAATATATATATTTATTTAAAAAACGAAGAAATGAAACTAATAAAAATAGTTTAGTTTAGTGTAAACGATAAGTTAAAGTATAATATAATAAATGAATACAATTATGTACTTGTGTAGCGAATAAATCAATTTTAAATATAGTTTTTAGTAAAGCGAATATGTAATTTTTAATTTTTCAGTTAATAAAGTTTGATGTTAAGATTAAACAGAACGGATCTTTTTATTTGCTTGAAATTTTATTTTCTTGTGGAATTTCAGCCATGAATTTAGGCTCTACAACTTGATAATTTCTTAAAAAAGTCAATCATTAATTAATTTTTGGTTGTTTTATCAAATTTTTATATATAATTTGAATCAGAAACCAACATGCCAACTCGCTGAAAGTCACTCAAAGTGATTATTACTCAAAAAAGGGTGACCATCACAAATCACAATTGTAATTTTAATTAAAAAACAAACATCATGCTTATTAAATAATAATCATTTATTTACTTATAAAACAAAAAAGTGGCACTTGAATAACAACTTATCACGAACTCGTACGCTTACATAATAAAATTACAATTACAACAATAAAAAAACTAAAGCCGTTGCCGGTGTTCAATAAGCGCCTGCCTAATTACATATGCAGGTACTGCAACAATAACAATAACTACAGCAATAACAACAATAATACAGTAAGAAAAAAAACAACAAAAACAAGCAAAACGACACAATCAAATGTTGCAACACGAAATGAACAACAACAGTTCACATTACAATCGCGTTGTTGTTACAAATGAACCAAAACAGTGACAGGACAGTGGGGGGAGGGCATGCATGATCACAATTGTTTTTACATTACAAACGAAAGTCATAAAGACGAAATAAAAAAGACCAAACAAATTATTGTTTTACATAACAAGGTTGAGGATGCACGACAAAAAAAAAGAGTAAAAGAGTGAAAAAAAACTAACGCAACTCATTTGTATGCAGCCGAATGTTGAAGTGAAATGGGAGAAAGTCAAAGTCATTAGAAAAAAAAATCACATTGTGAGAAAAATAAAAGTCATACAAAGAAAAAAGAGAGCAAAAAAAAAAACACACACACACACAGCCTAAGAAAAGCAAAGTGTGTGTACCGTTAACTCGTTTGTGCAGCTGAGGATCTGCGAAGTGTTGTGTAATCAGCGGAGGCCAAGCAGAGGCAAACCAAAAAGAAGAAGAGGTCAAAATTAATCACTTTGTTGCGACTGATGATGAACAAATGAAAAAAAAAAAAAGAAATCAAAAAAGTAGCAATTAATCATTAATTTAAATAAAGTTTATTATTTTAGCATACGACATAACAGAAAACAAAACTAAAAATTTACCAAATCAATCAAATGAATGTGTGTGATTTTGTGTGTGTATGTGTTTTTTTTATGAATTATGTATTTAATGTTGTACACTAATTTCTGCCAATCTGATCAACTTGCGCCTGCAAATTGTTTATCACCTCCGATGGCACTTGATCGCCGAGTATCTCGAAAAGATTAATACGCTGATTGCCGGGTATTTGCTCATAAGCGCCCAGTTCAATGCCCTCCTGCACGTTTTGAATTTGTGCGTCCTTTGGTATGAGGAAAGTCTGTTGGGCCTGTCGTATGGCTTCGTTTGTGTAGGCAGCGCCCTCGCGCGATTGTGGGCGACACTGGACGGGTATGACGACAACGCAAAGCAGCGCGGCGAAGAGCGAACACAGCACGAACACTTTCATTTTGTTTCCTAGGTGTATAATTTGTAGAAATTCCAAAATTTATACGTTTTCAAACTGCAAAAAAAAAGTATTTGATTTTTAACTTTTTTTTTTTTTGTTAGAAATTTCGCGTATTTTGATTATTTCTTTTATTCACTATTGAGCGAACAGCTTCTTGAGCGTCTTACCTTGCGCGCGTACGTTCGTTGTTGTAATGTTGGTGCTGCGCATGAGCGTTGCGCATTTTATAAGCTTGTCCACCGACACTTGGAAGAGCATGAACAAAAAAAAAAAAAAAAAGTAATATTCGACGACCGCGTTCATTTTGAAAACTGGAATCGTGTTCATTTTATGGTTGTTTGTTGATTTTTTTTTTTTTTTTTTTGATGGTTCATTACATTTTATTTATATTTTTGCACTTAATATTAATTCAAGTCACGTTGCACTTTCCTTGGGCGCACTTATGGCGACATCTTTCGCTCATTGTTAATGATTATCATTTTTTGTGTTTTTGTTGTTTCCCTCCGTAGACCAAAAATAACGTTCAAGGTCAAATGTCACAAAGCGCGTGTACTTCAAATGCATGCTTAACCTTCTTCTTCGTCTGCACAAGAAATTGTATCGTTGTAGACTCAATCATTTGACGGCGCTCAAGTTTGCGTGCCACTTGAATGTCTCATTGGACTTAAGCGTTTTAAAAAGCCGTTAAATAAATGTTAACAATAATTTACGTTTATTACGAGTATTCGGCGTACAACAACAACAAATGTCGTTTTTACGTAAGTTTTTAAAATGTCATGCCAGGCCAAGTGTTTGGTTTTCTGTTTTGATTACCTGTTTCAGACTGTATTCAATGTCTGCCAATGGCCAACTTATTACCTGATTGCAAACAACGAACGGTCATATAGACAGACAGACAGACAGTCGGACAGACTCGACGACAACTTACAGTTCACTACATTTTTAGTGTGGCAGTTGGTAATTACAATTAATTGCATATTTTTATGTGCAGCGTCTTTAAAAGTTGCAAAACAAAACAAACATACATATATTACTACCAAAGAGCCTCTTCAATATGTCTATTAATTAAAGTACCAAATTCATATGATAATACCAAAACTCGTTCTGACTGACTATAAAGTTTGCGTGACGGGTCAAACACTTCCACAACCAAATTCTACCTTTAAGCAGAAACCTTCCGAATTACACCAATATAACAGTAAAATTTTAAGATTAGTATATCAAATAAAAAAAACGTTACTCTTAAAATTCAATTTTAAAATAACTTCGATAAAATCGATAGCACGTTGTCAGACCAATAAATTATCATTATCGATAGTAACGATAGAAAAAAAAACATGCCGGCAGAAAAAAACTGCCTGAGCTGCCGTATCAATTTCAATTCGGTTATAGCTTGGCAATATTCAGTGAGTTTTTCGTTCTTGCACGCTGCCGCACACATTTTGCTTTGGCCCAAAGCACAACAAGTTGAATTTCTTGAAATTTTGTTTTTAAATAATATAATAATTAAGTAAAGGTTTTTTACGTATTTACCGGATTCACTTACCTTGACAAACGGAGATGGATGTTGATAACGGTGAGGGTCAGGTGCAGGTGCATCTTAAAACGAAACAAGAACAGTAAGTTGCCTTCTCGTGCAGTTCAAATCCACAATAAATACTCACGATGTAACTCTTTCCCATCAGGTATGCTGTACCGGATGTGCCGTACGCTATAGAAGGCAGTGTAACTACCGCCGAACTGAACACTTTGCTGAATACACTGCTCGATAGTAATATTGCCGTCGAGTTCGATTTTCTTGTTTTCGATGAGTATTTACGCGGTCGTTTATGCGATCATTTGCGCGAGAAGGCCATAAGTTTTGAGGATGTGATTGAAATTGAGTATGTTGAGCGTTTCCCTGCTCCTGAACCGCAAGATTGTCTATTGCATGACGATTGGGTATCTGCAGTAAAGACACGAGACAAATGGATACTCACGGGCTGCTACGACAACACTATCAATATTTGGACGTCGAAGGGCAAACATGTGCTTACTATTCCTGGCCACTCGATGCCAGTAAAGGCCGTTGATTGGGTGTCATTGGACGAACAGACTGGTCGCTTTGTTTCATGTTCACAAGATCAGACGGCCATGTTATGGCAATGGTCAATTGGTACAAACTCTGTGGAATGTGTTTCTGTCTGTAAAGGTCATGAACGTGGCATTGATTGCGTTGATGTTAGCCCAGATCAACAGCGTTTTGCTACTGGTGCTTGGGATACGATGCTGAAGGTATGGTCGGCAGAACTTGACGATGCCGGCGAGGGCACTTCGAAACGGGCTAAAGAAAGCGGTGGTGCTAGGGTATGTCCCCTCAGTGGAAATTGTTATAAACACCTTTACTGAATAGACTTCTTAATTTTCAGACACCAAAGCTGACCTTACAAGGCCATCGTGAATGTATTTCCGCTGTGCAATGGTTGGACGCGAGTACACTTCTAACGGGCAGTTGGGATCACACACTAAAAATCTGGGATCTTAGCCTGGAAGGCATCAAAACTGAAATATCGACTAACAAATCTATATTCGATGCAAGCTACTCTAAACTTAATCGCCTTATTGTAACAGCCTCGGCTGACAAGAATCTGCGTCTCTATGATGGCCGCACAAATCGTAAGTTCCGTGATTGGAGATTTCAACGTATTTTTTTAAATTTACTTCTTTTTTCCAGAGGGTTCCGTTGTACGCAACACATATTTGGGTCACAGTGCTTGGGTGCAATCAGTTATGTGGTCCAACACCGAAGAGTTTCTCTTTGTGTCCGGTTCTTATGACAACCAAAATAAACTTTGGGATTGTCGAAGGTATGTTATCCGTTTTTCTCCTTGTGGTATTAATTTAATTATCACTATTTAAATCCTTATAGTCCCAAAGCGCCGCTTTACGACCTGCTTGGCCATGGCGACAAAGTTTTGGACATTGACTGGTCTAATCCGAAGTATATTGTTTCCGGTGGATCTGACAATACGGTACGCGTGTACAAATCGCGTAAAGCTTTAACAGCAGACAAATAATTCAAATTTAGGATATAATGTTATTCACTTAAATTTAATAAATAAAACGATATAACTTGAAACATTCGCGCGGTAAAGTTGACCGAGCAACGGTTTTAATTAGTGTTGGGGGAGTTCATTGCATTGTTTGCGTTAATGCCCACTCGACTGAAGCTACAAGTCAGGAGAATTAAATCTAATTCTCATTGCCTGACCTGTATTCTAGTGGAATAATTCAGAACCTAGAAATATAATGTATATTCTGATATAAACCTTATCTGAATATTTATGATTTTTGAAAGCGGCATACGATACGCATTTCAATCGAATCACCAAAAAAACGACCTAACCCAAGTTGGCAGCTCATTGCATGGCAGCCATTCGTATTTAAGCAACACTGGTTCGGCACAAAACGAAAGCATCGGTGCCGCTGTCTCCATTCGTTTGGTCAAATAATTTGGACTGAAATAACACCAACATACTGTGATTTTGCAAACGTTAATTTATTAAGGGATTGGTAGAATTCAAGAACCGATAGCACCTGTCCGGAATTCGATATTATAGCGATTAGCATAAAGCGTAGGCAAGTATTACGGCAAGAGGAAGAGAGAAATTAATGTGCAAAAAAAAAAAGAAATTAAAAAAACTCGAGTGTGTGAAAAGTTGTGATTCGTTTATACGAAAAATGCAATTCTTGGTGTAAATACACCGTACGCGACATAAAATTCCCTTATACTTTCACACAGAATTGTGCAATCGCGTTGGTGCGCCCGGAATTACGGTTCCCTCTACACCGTGGACAACCTCTTGATGAATACCGTGTGTCGAGTTGCGAAAAAGTGTCGCTTTGCTGATTGATTTTTACGTTGAATTGTGCTGTCTTTGTGAATAATTCAACTCTATATTTAAACATTTATCAGGCAATTGCAAAGACATTTCGCAATTTCATTGCTTGTCAGTCGCGTTTGATTTGTCAACCCCTGCCTGCCCGCCTGTCTGACTTTTTCGATCATCGTATGTTGATTATTGCATTTACTATTACCCAAAATGGCTGAAAAACAAAAGAAAAAAAAGATACTATGCACACTGTGTGTGTCTGCTTTATTGTTGTTATATTTTTGAACGACACTGACGCATCGCCGAGGAAACCATCCAATACATGCAAATGATAATCTTCATAATTTTCTAAAATGTCAAGCGCATATATTCGTGTATCTATAATGTTATTCCCACACTGCAGTTAAATCGGTCAAGGACCTTTTCGCAACAATGCCACGCATTGCATGGCAAGGACATCATTTGCAACTTGAAATTTAAAAAGAAAAAACAAAAACAAAGGAATAAATATTTATTAATTTGATACATGCTATACTTATAACAATAAACTTTTTGTTACAGCACATCTAGCCACAAACGAGTAGACTGAGTTGCTTTTTTAGCAATTGACGGAAGACTGCTAAGGAACTAATTAACCAGACATAAAGAAAGCCAAGAATCATGTCATCCACATCGACTGCTGGAGGCAGCACGAGCAGCGGCGGCGCTGGCAGCGGTGGCAGCAGTAGCATCGGTGGTGGCAACAGTGCTGGAGTCAGTTCGAATGCGGGCAATACACCGGGACGTGGTGGACGAAATGCCAATGGCGGCGGTAATGCCGCGACTGTAGCTTCTGGAAGTAACAACACAAACAGTGCCACCGAAGATACAACTCGCAAAGATCCAAAACCGAATCCGAAAATATCAAAAGCATTAGGAACATCAGCGAAACGCATACAAAAGGAGCTAGCCGAAATCACACTCGATCCGCCACCGAACTGTAGCGCCGGGCCCAAAGGCGACAATTTATACGAATGGGTATCGACCATACTTGGTCCGCCAGGGTCAGTGTATGAGGGTGGCGTATTCTTTCTCGATATACACTTTTCGCCAGAATATCCTTTCAAGCCGCCGAAGGTAACGTTTCGTACCAGAATCTATCATTGTAATATCAATAGTCAGGGCGTTATCTGCTTGGATATACTCAAGGACAATTGGTCGCCAGCGTTGACCATATCGAAGGTGTTACTGTCAATCTGTTCCCTACTGACTGACTGCAATCCTGGTAAGTTGTAACTCCGGTGTTGCATGGCTGAGTGTGCATAAAATAAAACACGATTAATTTTCTTTCAGCCGATCCTTTGGTGGGCAGCATCGCCACACAATATCTGCAAAATCGTGAAGAGCACGACCGAATTGCCAGACTCTGGACAAAGCGGTAAAGTCTTGTTAATTAAGTCTTGAAATCTATACCAATTATAATTAATTTTTTAATTTTCTATTTAATTTTTAGATATGCAACATGATTCTTTGGTGCATCACACAAAAAGCAAAAAGAAACAACCACAAAAAAGAAAAAGAAAAAAACAAATGAAATTTTCAAACTGCAAGTCTATTTTATAAATTAAATATAAAATATGCTCCTAACTACTAATATTAATAATAATTATTAAAACGATATTAATTATAAAACCAACAAAGGCAAACGAACACATAACCAAACATACACACAAACACACACACAAAAATACAACGAGCGTATGCAAATGTCACTAAAACACACATCCATAAATAGTTCTCAGTCAAATAAAATTTTTTAAAAATCATAACAACAACAATAGTTAAACCGCAGCATAAAAACTTTTTAAGAAAAAAAAAAAAAACTAAAACAATTATCTCTAAATTAGTAGTAGTGTTTTGTTGGTTAATTTATTGTTTTGCGTAATTAAAATAATTTGTAAATCTAAAACAAAATTCTATTTTTCAATCTGTATTATTTAAAATGTTTTACTTTTCCAATTATATATATTTTTCTAAACGACAGTTTGCCGCTAGAATTTAATTATAATATTGATTATACGAAAGAAAAATATTTTTTTTGCTTTGTTTTGTTTAATTGAACGGGTTTAAACTTCTTAACATAATAACGATGATATAAAAAAAAAAAAAAAAGAAAGTATAAGAAGTAAATAAGCAAAGCATGCATAAAAGTCTAGTTTACATATGTACAGTGTTAAGTAAAAAGAGCTAAATCACTTGAATATATATATATATATATTAACATACATACATACATAAATAATAATAAACATATACACATATATGTGCATATGTGTATTTAAAACATTAGTTTTTAAAATGAGAACTAAAGAAACAAAAATGATGAACTATAAACAAACTGGAATTCAGGGCGTCAACTTTCGTACACTTGAAAAGTCATTAGTATCAAGCAAGAAATATATATGTATTTGTATCGATAAAATCTCTGTGGATAAGACTTAAAATGCTACAATGACATTTACATATTATTTTCCTTTTTTTTTATATATATTTTAAACTAACATAAAGCAAAAGTAAAAATTAATATTCATTTGTTCATTTCAAAATTATTTCAAGTATTTACGTACATAGAATTCTAACATTTGGCTTAAATTTTAATGTGATATTTTAATTGTTTGATTTTCATCTTTCTTTGATTTAAAATGTTTATTTTTTATTCTCATGTTCTCTGTAGCGTTTATTAAATGATCATTTAAAAAACAAATACGAAGTAAAAATAAATGAAGAATTGCTGTAGATTTTTTTTTTTATTTAATTATACAGTGTGTGTCAAATGTATTTCAACTTCCTATTATTTTGTAAATGTAAAGAGGTACGTCGCAATAATAAAATGCAACAAATCGATTTTCTCAAAATGAAACATTTTAAAATCTAAATAAAATCAAAGAAAATTAAAAATGTATAAACGCATTGGTTTTTTTTTC
Organism: Phortica okadai; assembly: GCA_034638295.1. Taxonomy (NCBI): domain Eukaryota; kingdom Metazoa; phylum Arthropoda; class Insecta; order Diptera; family Drosophilidae; genus Phortica; species Phortica okadai. Next base: position 7,158,018 of record CM067850.1, read on the forward strand.
AGTTTTTCTTGCCAATGTTTAATTATGTTTTGGTTAATGCAAATGTACTCAAAAGGACGATTTGAATTCAAGATAACTTTCGTTGACATTATACTTTTGGTCGAATTAACATCTCGACGAACTTAAGTGAATAGTTGTGTCCGCGAAAACCGTGCCATTCAATGCCTTGACCATCCTTACCAGCAACAACATTACCCGATAAATATTTACCATTTAAATTGCTGATAAATTAGAAGAAAAAATGCTTGCACAATTAAAAACTAAAAATCCAATTCTGCTTACCTGTGGCCGCATTTTTTATACCACCATCCACCCTTCGAGGTCTTGGCACAGTTGCCGCTATATTTGTCATTATCCTGATCGAAGGTGGTGAATTTTTGACCGGTCAGCTCACTTAGCTCATCGCCAGCATCACCAGAATATGCGCCCAACACTTTTATTGCATATTTCTCTTCTTCGTCGCCAATTGCGAAGCTATCATACTTGGCATACATACGCAAATTGTCGAAGTCCTTCATTATGATGAGCAACTCTTGTGGCTCGTGTGCAGTCATGGCATACACGTTATCCAGCCCAATAAAGAAGCTGCCCTTTAAGTTGCCAAATCCCCGTTTATAGGCCGACCAATTACGATAGAAATCGATTTGATCACTGACACGTCGCTGTATAACCGTCCAATTTCCACCAAGAGTATCAGCATCGCAAGCTACCTGCAACGGCTCATGCCCCAAAAAGGGCAGAATAATCGTCCTTAGGCCAGTGGGTTGATCAGCGCAGCTATTCGGTGGCTCTATTAAGACATATTTTGTTACATTATAATTTGGTTTATTTTAATAGTAACCTCTTGATGCCGCTGCACGAAGATTTGCAACTTGGTTGGTCAGAGATTCCAACTTGCTTTGAATAACATTTAAGCTAAGAAATTGAATTTTTCTACAATATTCGTATTTCAAACGTAGTTTTTTCTACTCACGTATTCGTGATGTTAAATATCTCCTCTTTTAGTTCGCCGTATTGAGGTCTACGAAAATATCTTTTAATAATCGTAAAATATTAAGAAAATAATCAAAAGGTCTTACATTTCCGTTGAAGACTCTGCGACCACCTCATAAATTAAACACATTATTAATAATTTCGCAATCATATTTGCTCGAGTCCAAATATGTTCAGTGTTCAATTGTTAAATGAATAGTGCGAAAATCGAAGTGCCTATAAATTGACTACTAATTACTTCTTATCTCTTACGTTAATCTAAGGTCAGTATATGGTTTTAAATTTTACATGTCTGTTTTTATTAAAACATTTGTTTACAAGTTGGAAAAAAAAGTAAAGATTAATTTTCTCAATCCATTTATCCAATATGGATTTGAAAAAAAGTTGTTGCTTCAAAAAGCATTGCATAAACAAAGGCGGTTCCATGATTCTTTGCTGTTTGTCTTATCATTCGAGATCATGAAATGTGTAATATACAAACTATTTATTTATTTTTTAATTCTTTTATTATTATTTGTATATATTCTATAAAATTTGTATTCATACATAATATTATTTAGTTTGATTTTTATATATGAACTATTATTATTACCAAAAATCATAACGCACTGAGTCATCAACCGATTAAAGATTACAAAAAATGCGCTACACAACGCAAATGTACACAAAACATCAAGGGAGCTTACTGACAGATTCTTTTTGAACTATGCACAACATTGAAAAAAACCAACCCAACGAAAAATTAAATCAGCATTTATGGTATGTATAAAAAATGTCTACGTCAATGGCTTACAAGTACATGCCATTGACAAGGAAATCGGCCTCCTGTGAGTAAGGCGTCTTACCGCCCAAGCGTCTTGCACGACGACCCACTGTACGCATTCGACAGCCAATTAGTATCGCCAATGCGGCTGTGACAAGTAGACCGAGCGACAATGAAAGCACAGCGCCGCCGGGTCGTTCTGAGTGACCGTCGTGGTCTCGAAACTCAAGCGCAAGATTCTCATGTATAATTTTGTATTGTTCATGCAGCGGTGATGCTGACTGTGCTGCTGCTGCCGCTACTATCGGTGGCAGCGCTGTCGCTGATGCAGGCGCCGTTTGTTGTTGTTGTTGCTTTTGCTGTTCAAGTGACAGTTCTATTGGATCCTTCGATTGCACTTTGTTCTGTTTCGATTTTATTTTCTTGTGTTTGCGTTGTTTCTATTGGAAATAAAGAAAAATTTTACTACAAACAGAAAATAAATAATTAATTAATGTGCAACCTTTTTTGGTGGCTCGGTGGATTTCTCTTCGTAGTCCTCATACTCGTCGGTCTCGGCGTCGTCATTAGCATTGTTTGTCGCTTGTTTGCCAGCTGTTTTTTCAAGCATGGCCACCACTTGGGGCACGACCATAGGCGGTTGCTGACCCTGATTTATGGCCATTGGATTGTTTGACGGATGGCTTTGCATGACTGAAACAACTTGAGCATGTGGCGGCGGTGGTGGCGGTGGCAGCTGTGGCGGTTGTTGAACACCAGTATTCATCAAATAAGCTGAGCCAGGTGGCAATTGTTGTTGTTGTTGTGGCCAAGGCATTAAAATGTTACCTTGTTGTTGTTGTTGACCGGCTGTCGCTGTCAGCGTTTGCTGCTGTTGTGGCTGAAGTGGTTGTTGTTGCACTTGTTGTTGCTGTGGCGGCAAATAAATGCCGCTTCTTTGCATCGTTACCGAATACATTGGATTTAAATTGGCAGCGTTCACATTACCAGGACCATAGGCGGGCAACAAGGCATTCTGACCGCTCGCAACTTGCAGACCACCTTTATGACTGAAGATATGACTATTGAGTTCTATTGAAAGAACAAAATACAAACATTAAAACAGAAATAGATGCATTATTAAATAAAGCGGCAGTCAAAGCAAAGGACTTTTCACTCACCGGCATTTGCAGCATCAACTTGTTGGGCGTCTTCAATTATCTTCCGATTGGCCCAGGCAGCGGCATCCTCACGATTATTAACCACTTGCTGAGTTGCTACAACGACAGGTGGCGTCAGTTGTTGCTGTTGTGGTTGTTGCACATTAGCACTTGGTAACTGTTGTGGTGGCATGACTGCTGCATGTTGATATGGTACATTAACAGGGTTCGGCAACATTTTTGACTCACTAGCCTCTTTTTGAGTATTGATCGCTACAGACGATGATGACGATGACATGCCATTGCACTGAATAAACAAAAACAAAATATTTAGTTGTAGAAAAATTGTATATAAAATGTTACTCACTTCAGGTCCTTCATCGCTGCCATCTTCGCACTGTGGAATGCCATCGCAGGCATTATAGACCGCAATGCATTCGCCCGAATGGCATGTGAATTGAAAGCGACCACAGTGGGCGGTGGCATTATCGGTTACTGCAACAAAAATGGATTCGCCATTATTATTATACATAAATCTAAATGAAGCTATGCCATGCCACACACCTTTTGCAATTTCCGGTGTCGCCAGTTGCCCTGTGGTGCTCGCTGCAACTGCAGATGGACCCGCTACAGACGCTGTGGCCGCTGCCGTTGCTGATTTTTCACGCACTTCCGGCTTGGCTTTAAGATTTGTCAACTCCCATTCCTGTTGCGATATATTCGTGCCGGCATTAATGTGCGGCAACTGTGGACGAGGTGTGGTCAGCTCAGTATTGTGGCGCACCTGCGGTGTCAGTACAGAGCTTGTGTAGTTCGCGTGCCGCGTAAACTTACAATGGAAATTCTCCGGTGGTCCACATTCGAACAGATAGCAGTAGCCGCCGCTCTTGCTCTCGAATATGTAAACATCGCAGGAATCTGTCTCACAGCAAAGACGCTCACATTCCTCAATTGTGTCAAGCTCAAGTCCTTGCAGATATTTGCCACCTATCGCTTGAGACTCGCCGGTGCGTATTATCGTGTTCTTATGTATATCAAAGTGACCTGTGAATGGGCGTGGCATTTTTAGTATTCAGCCATAATTGCTATTGTAATTCATGTTGAAGCTATGCCAACTTACCAATGCAGATCTCCAAATCCATACGCTTTTCCAGGTGATGCGTAACGTCGGCTGGCAGTGCAGCTGCGTCGGCCACGGTCTCGGGCTGACCAACGGCGCTTCGGCCATGCACCCCGCCATCGCTACTCCAAACTTGCTCTAATGCAATGAGCAGCCCAATGGCCAAAAACCTCAAATTAGTAATCATTATCCTTATCTTTTGAACAAAACTGTTGATTTCTATTGATTTCTCACACTTCTCACACAAAGTTCTATAATCTCATTTCTTTGTATGATTACAAGTATCGTCAACAAAAACATGCATCAAATATTGATTTTTTAAATGTATTCTTTTAATTGGTATAAATTTTTTCCACCTCTTTCTATATATTGTCGTTACCAAGCAACTATTAAACCAACCAGTTTCTCCCAAATAGCTTTATTTATTTTTTATAATTAAAAAATTTTTATTTTTTGTTGGCCGCTTCAAATGAAAATAACTTTGAATTTTATATGAAAAATGTGAACCAATGGAAAATGCATGAAGACAATTTCCACGGGAAATTACTCCAGAGCTTTCATGCACAGCTGTTTCATAGAAAGGATTCTCAAAATTGACAAAACTTCTATTTAAAACAGTATTTTAATAAAGTTTTTATCTAAAATCTTGCAGCCTTTGAAGTGACTTTTATAATAAAATTTTTTTTTTTTTTAAATTATAAAAATATATTTATCTATGAAAAATACAAATATAAAGCTTTCAACCCTTAAATGTCCTGCAAAAGCTTTAATCGCTTATCAAACAGTATATGGCTATGTCCTTTCACTAAACGCTAACCTTGCAAGCTTTTGTAATGACAATCAATGCACTTTTATCAGTGTCCTTCAAAAAATATCTTACTTTGTTTTTATTCCATATTAGAAAAATCGAAAAAGCTCGATCGATTTGGCCAACTGTTGTCACAAAGCTTTAACTTGTTGCTTCAATTTGATAAAAGTCTAAAATTAACTCGTTTTGCAGAAAAGAAATATTCAAAATAGTTCATGATAAGAGTATATTTAAATGATAAAATATGTTTTAAATTATGTCTATAAAAATAAAGTAATTAATGCAATGTTGTATGAGATCTTTGCAACTCGTTTGAGCTGCTTTGACTAGTCGCCTGTTCGCCGCGATTTGGGACCATCATTGTTTCCATCCGCTGCGTCGTCTCACGCATCACGCCACTAAAGTCGGGTAACTCGGGCAAGTCCAATGTGAGGTGTGCCGACAATCGTTTGTAGACAGAGCTCTTTGAACCATTTCTTTTTGATTTATTTTTAACATCTTCATACTTCAGTTGTTGTTTAAGAAATATAGACGTTTTTATCATCTCTTGAATATTCTTGAATATATGATCAGAGGACTCTATAGAGTTCAAAGCCCTGCAAAATTAATTAATATTAGTAATGTAACTATTTTCGTTTATTGTTCTTTTTTACCCGACGGCGTATTCCATATCATAACAATGTCCTTGCAAGTTATTTTGTAATTGAATAACCTCAATTCTCTTCTCCAATAGTGGTGGTAATACCTGAGGTAAAAAATGTTTATTGATGTTGTTATTGATTCTTAAACTATTGCTTACCTTTCTAACATGTTCTTGTATTCGAAAAAATGCCAATGACGGATCGTTTGCAAATATGTGAATATTTTCTGATATTTTTTCAGATGCTAGCAATAATAAAAAATATAATTAAAAATCTATTTCAGTATTATACATGTAAGAGTGCTGAACACAAATGGGGTCCATGTATTCGTTGTGATTTATGCAGTCATCCAGTCGAGTATGTTGATATGACGGTAACTTAAATTTTTCTGTATTTTTGACCAAATTAAAAGCTTTTGTGTTCTTTGCGGCCATGTGTCATTGCATTTTCTATAATATTTTTTAATGAACTTACTTTTTTTTGCTTTTAAATTAAGTTCAAATTCTTGTGCCATAATTGATTTTGACGAGTACGAATTTACGCCCACTTTGACAAAACCAAACTTATGTACCAATTGATGACTCTTTGCAGATTACTTAATTAGCAATTCTAAAGCGCGAATATATTTTGCTAACTAACACAGTTTCTACTCGACGAAGTCCCCTGATTTAAAATCATTATTGTTTAAGTTTGCTGACGAACAGCACTCCTCTTTGTTTTGTTTTTTTTCTTTTCTCGTCTCTCTTAGCTCCTCTTTCGTATTCTTAGCAGGGCTGCCAACTTAGTGTTTCATGCTCTGAAAGCTAGTCCAAACGTTACGTCGTTGTTTGAAGATGTTGTGGGCGACCACAAATTACGGGTCTTTTTGACTTCAAATTTGAAAATTTTCAAGATAAGTAAAAATGCGTTTTTTTTTTTATTTCAAATGTGTTTAATTACTAGTTATTATCGTGTTACATCGAAACGGTGTCATTTAATTGTGTTTGTTCTTGCAAATTGTCTGTCTTTTAAGGAACAATTGTGTTATTTCTAAGCTATTCTGGAATGTAACAAATTATTCATTATTCGAAATTGACTGCAATTCCACAAAGCATTAACTGTTTTCCAACGAACACTCCCTCTGAAGATTGTTGTTAAATCGCCACATGCGCACTTTTCCGTCGCTGTATAGAAATAAATAAGAGATAATTTGTTATAATTTAGAGTTTTGATATATTGTATTATATTTACCCCGATGCAGTAAATACTTGTTGACCAGAAGAAACTATATTATTTATCATTAAATCGGTTTTCATCTCTGCTAAGGAATCACATGTATTAGCATTCCATGTGCGGATAACACCACTCCGACAACTAGTTAGTAAGACCTCTCCAGTAATAGTCATCCCAGATATCCAACCCTTGTGTGTATTGTTAATAGACTAAACGAATTAAAAAATATCAACATTAAAGTAGTCACAATTTTACAAAAGTTCATCAGTTAAATGCCAACCTGTCTGAGTTCACCATTTTGTAAATCCCATCTTTTGATGCCAGAGTCTCTGCTTGCAGAAAATAATTCCGTTTTTGTGCCATAACTGTCACGATAAACTGTCAGAGCCTGGACTCCATCATAATGTGGTGGCTCCAAATTTAATAAGGGATAAACTAAACCGCCCGTATTTGGCACGTTGAAAACCTTGACATAATGATCCTTTGATCCAGTTGCGACAAAATCGGTAATGTTGTTCTCTGTGCCCTTCCATGAGGTAATGCACATAACCGCTGCTTGATGACCACCAGACAATTTACCAGTAGAGACGAAACTAAAATTTCGAAAAGTAAAATTTGAATAAACGCTTCAAGTATTCAAGCCAAAAATATTACCGATTTAGATCCCAAATCCGTACTTTATCTGAGGCAGCAATGTATAAACTGCCTAAAGCCCCAATGCACATCGCGGTAATCGGAGATTCGCCAATTGCAGTACTTGTTATGTGCACACTGCCAGAAAGTAATTGACCAGACGATGACAATGTCTTGATAGGTTTAGTATTGCTGGTGCGCAAGTCCCAAACACGCACATACGGTCCAGAAGCAGAAAACAAAAGTTGCGTCCGCCGATCATATTGTACAGCGACTACAGGTCCAGGATGCGCTGTTAGACAATGCTGTGCCGTTTCCTGCGTCAGATCCCAAACTTTGACAGTTCGATCGGCTGATGCAGTGTACAGTAAATTCTCCTCCACTTTTATCGACAAAACGGGCTTGTTGTGACCACAAACAATGTGTGTACAGTTGAGTGGTACTCCAGAACGACTCTACAACAGAAATCATACATTTATTGATGAGAAAAATAATAATTATGTAGTTGTTTACCTTCACAGCGACCTTTTGGATACTGCCGCCAAGGTATGGACTCAGTGTGGCGGCTCCTAGTCTAGAAAATACATCGCTGCCATTAACATTGTTGGTATCTTCTCGCGATATCCCCCGTCGCAAAAGCATCGGCGATTGCTGTTGATCCGTTTTTGTAGTCTCCTGAGTGCTTTTTTTTGTGTGTTTTTGTTTTTATTTTCCATTCCATGCAGTTAGATGAATTTAGTTTTTGTTTTATGTTGGCGTGTTAGGTAAGATTTAGAAGTTTTTACGAAGTATCCAATTATAAGCGAGTAAGTAAAAATAGAACGCAAAAAAATTTACTAAATACAATTTTGGCAACTAAGTAAAACAACAAAATTGTTAAAGGTAATACAAAATTTCAACAAATAACATTATGCCATTGTTAGTATTCAATAACTTAGAACAGAAATTAGCGTTAGTAGAACCCTTAACGCAAACCAAACTTGAAAAACGCTTAATGAAAGTAAATAATACTTGCAGTCGCCGACTTAATTTAATCGAACTTACAAGAATGAGTATAAATTAGCTGGACACCAATTTTGTTATGTAAGTTCATTGCATGCTTATTATTATTTTCAACAAAATGTTGATAATATGTTCGTTAGAGTTTTATTCATTTTAAGCATGTATGTTGACCTTTTAGTTAATCGAAAGCGAATAATTATGAGTATTACAATATAGAAAAAACAACAATAAATAAAACTAATAGACGATTGTATGCCCAGGACCGTTGCAGTGTCACTGGTTAAGACAAAAAGCACCTTGAAATACTTCTCGTCAAATGAGTCGTCCAAGCAACAAGTGTTTTTTGTTTGTTGTTACTTTTCTCTGGCGTTGCTAAAGCTAAACATTTTTTATGTCTTATAAAGTCTTAGTTTACAAATTTAAACTTAATATTAAAACGTTCTTAACATTAGATACTTCTATATTACGTTGTGTTCACAACACTTACTGTTTTTTTTACCGTTGTTCAAATAAAAACTATGTATAGGAGTAATTATATAATATAAAATATACAATATAGGAAAAAAAAAACCGTGATCAACCCAAAAAGCCAGGGAACCTAGCAAGATGTAAGCAACTATTAAGTATATTCGCACCACAGAAGGACATTAAATATATGACATTGCTAAAAATTCATTTAAACTAGTCATTTATTAAATATTTATTGTCTTTTTACAGAATATTAAAAAAGTGTCGTACAAAATTGCATTTTTCTTTATTACTTACAATCCATGCGATGGTTTGTTTTTATAAACTTTACGACTTGATCGTGGCGATTGAAGTGCCGAAGGGGGATCCGTATCCATTTTTTTCGTCACTAATGATGAGTGTCTAAAATACACAAATATATTATTTTACTTATCCACTCTGGTTAACCCAAACAACTCTGCTCAAAATGTAAACAACAACCGATTCCAGAAGGATCGAATTATTATTATTATTCTGATTGCCAAAAGAACAGATGAGTCAGGTGAGCAAACAGGCAGACAAACGGATAAATTTCAGTTAACATAAGTAGAAAAAAATGATCCTTCATTAAATTATCGATATAAGAAGAAATCGCATCGGTGCGGTGGAAGTTTATTAGTAGCAGTCAAGCGGATCGCTTTTTTGGAATATTTACGGCTACTATGACAACTGAATATCCTTATAACAATTGGATTATGTAAGTGGCAAATCAATCAACCAAACTTACTTAAAAGATTCCGGAGCGCTTGGTACCCTCGTCAATGGAATTATATTACGAGTGATTACATCGTGCTGTGTAAATGAGCGAGTCATCGAATCGTCCTGCAGTGTTAAAAATTAAAAATTATTTCAAATTGTTTTTTTTTTTTCGTTGATTAACAATTGTAAGACTTACGTTTTTATTGGTGCGCGTTTCGCCAAACAAAAGATCTTGTCGTTGAGCGGTGCGTCGACGAATTTTTGAATTTGTTTCGTATATACTAAGATCAGAATAGTTTAAAAGACATAGGTAAGTAAAACATTGTTTTTCTTTTGTTTTTGTCTTGTTGGCGTTTTAGTTTTATTTAGTTTTTTTTTTTTTTTATCATATTATTAGTCACAAAGTAATTAATATTTGAATATGTTTGCTTGTTCGTTCTTCAATTTCGTTGGTTTATCACTGTTTCGAAACAGAAGTTATTGCTACAGAACACTGAATTATTTTGGAGTGGTATCTTGAAAACAGCCTCTTCACTAGCAATGCAAAATAAAATATAATATTAAACAATAAATTCTTATTTAATTTAATATTGTACATTAATAGTACAAATCGATAATTCTAGCGAATGAAGGGGCGGCACAACGAGAAGTGGCCTATGTAAAGAAACAGGCAGCAGCATTTAAAAGCCTTACACTTATCAAGAACCTAACGATAGCCATAAACTTATAATTTAGCTTATCAGTGAAGGAGTGCTGGGTATATATCAGGGGCAAAAGGATATATAAAGTGCAGATAGAGTAACTAGGCATATATATATATATTTTTTTTTTTGTTCTAACCGATCGCTTCTATTGCGACCCGATCCAATATACTTGCCAAGTATCATTCGTGCTCTGAAAAAACTTCGTAATTCGTGAAAATCAAATCACACTCATAGAACGAACCACAACAAAGTTTATAAAATAAATAAATACACAAAAATGTAAAAAAACAACTTACCTATCTATAGTGATTGCCGGAGATGGACTTCGACTTCGAATATTCGCCTCAAGGAGGTTGGAGGTTACAAGAGCATCGTCTGGTAAAATGTCGTAGGTGCAATTACTTTGCAACGATTTTTGTGAGCCAAAACGGTTATTTAGTTTACTGCTCTCTCCAAGATTAAGAGAATCAAAGAGATCGGCTATTTGAACATTACTATTTTGAGACAGAAAGTGTTGTAATAGTTGTTGCTGTATGGCACTCTCTTGTTGCGCTTCATTCAACAACGCTTCGTGTTCTTGCAAACGACTCTCCATCAAAGCTGAATTACATGAAATCATTATTGCATTGTCGGTCAGTCGTTGGAGCAAATATTTAGCCTCTTCGACATTTTGCACATTTTCAATTAAGTTTTGAACATTCTGACTGTCATTGAAAGTCGAATCTTTGCCCTCTTCAAATTCCATTATTGCCTGCTGCACATGGCCAATACTTTCTTGCAAATAAGTTAGATTAGCGCGAACGGTATCCTCCTCACTCGCTTCATCGGCACTTTTCCTAGTTAACTGTTGGTTGCTTACACTGGCAAGCTCATGGCTTAGTTCCTTGCGTTCTTTCATTAAACGTTCGAGTTCCTTTTCAAGTTGTGTTATCAATTGTTTGTTGCGTGCGGCATGCGTTATTGTTCGTGATAGAATGTCCCAGCGTTGACGACCACGACGTGCATAATATGCTGCATTCTTATCATTTTTATGCTCCAATCGTCCGGCAGCCTTTAGACTGAGCGAGCCTCGTTGACTCTGTCGAAGTGCAGTGACTTCTTCTGTTCTACGCCGTAAAATTTGTTCTTTGGCATTCATTTTAGCTTGAAGCGACATTACAGCGTTTTGCTGTCGCCTCTGCTCCTTACGTAGTTGAGCGATTTCACGTGTTTTTTTGGTTTCCTCTTCTTTGTGACGATTCGTTTGCTCAGACATTTTGCGAATGAGTTTGGTCTGAAAGTTTTAAATACAAATGAAATAATGACTAGTCAGAAATGATCAAGAATGTCTCAATAAAAGAAGAAAAGAGTCAATTTTACATACTTAAGGAAAGCACCTCCCCTAACTACTGTATGGCACAACGACATTTACTTACCTTGACACTTTTTAAACTGTTAAGTTCCTGCTTTAAATTATGAAGTTTTATTTCTTGTGCCTTTAATTCACGTTGTTGACGCGCATGTTCTCTTTGTGCTTGTTGTAATCGTTTTAATTCACCTTTCATCTCATTTATTTTTCTTTCATACTCATCTTTGATTTTCTTTATTTTTTCTTTCGGTTGATTAGAGTTCGTGGAACCTTTGAAAAAAAAAAACAATAAATGAGAAAAAATATGAGCATGTTTTTTAACTCTGATTGGAAGTCTTACCTATGTTGGCAAGAACATCGTCGCGTTCCTTTTGCGTATTAGAAATTTTACAATTAAGAACATTTAGTTTTTCCTCGTACTGTTGCCTCATTATTTGCATGCGCTGTTGTGACAATTCCAGTTGTTCAATAAGTTTAGTCTTAATTTCGATGTCTGAGTTTATTTCGTTAAGGTCGGCTTGCATCTCATTAGCTGAAAAGTTCGTTGTTTTAAAAAAAACATTTTTTCTTATAAAGTAAGTACTCCGTTCAACTTACTTTTATCATCGGATTCTGTATCGCTTTCCTCGCTATCACTTGGCTCGTTTGTGCCTGGTTCACCTGGAAAACCAGGTAGCGAACGGGACATCAATAAGTCTCGCTCCTTCTCTAAGTCTTTCTTTGCTAGGTTTATTAACTCCTCTGCGTCTGCAATTTGATTAGTTTATTAAACAAAATGGTTAAGCAAAAAATAAACACACACAAAAACTTACTGTCACATGAGACCTGTTGTTTTATTGCACGATTACTGATGTTTCCAGTGGGTCCTGGTTTCTTTAGTTGTTGGTACATTTCTTCAGATTCAATTAGTTTCGCTTGAAGTTTTTCAATTTCGCCTAAATATCCCGACACAATATCTGTGACAGATATGTCCATGTCTTCAGGTACAGTCCAACCTTGCATTTCTTTTTCTAGCTTCAATTGTGTATTTCGTTCTGTAAGAACGTTAATTGTTTCCTGCATCGATTTAATGCGATGTATCAATCGTTTGTTCTCAGAAGTCAGCATAGCATTCTCATGAAATGTATCCGACAAGGTTGAATTTCCATCAGAGTCACACAAACGTTTACCCTATAAATTTTTTATAGATTTGATTACAATTGTACTGACTGAAAAAAATCAAATTACTTGTTTGTACTCTAAAAGCTCCAGTTGGAGTGCAGCGATTTCACGACGCAGCTGAGATATAGTACGTGAACTTTGATCCTGATTAATTTGCACTTTGTTCTTAATATTTCGCGCTCTATTGGCATATTTAAGTGTATTCAAGGTTTCCATAAAGTCACGATCACTCGGCGATACACATGCGATCATCAGTGTTTGACTATTACCGCCAAGTGAATCTTGTAGTAATCTTGTCAATTTTGAATCTCTGTATGGTACATGCGTGGCCCTTTTTGACTTGTCACCAAGCGCTGAGATACAATTTCCTAATGACAAGAGGCCACAGTTGATCGAAATACCTTCACGTGCACGATCGCCTGTTGCCATTGTTCGTTTTAGCCTCTCCGAACCAGCCAAGTCCACAAAATGAAACTTAGAAGTAAGAGTCTCGAGATCATTTTCGGCACAGATATTTTCGGTTAAAATGACGCGTTCACGACGAATAAGTATCGTAAAGAGTGCGTGTGAACGCGAAGATTGATCATTCATCTTCGTTGAGGCTGTTGTGCGTGCTAAGGCGCCTTGTTGCAGGTATCTGTAAATGAATGTATTAGCGATTAAACTTTAACATTTCAATTTCAATATTACTTGAGCGCATCTTGAGGTCCATTTATAGGCTTAATCGTAGCGCCAGCAACCGAAATTTGACCACATTCATTTTCATGTATTTTAAAAGTTGTGCCTTTGCTGAAGGGATCCAATAAATCAACAATCTCTTCATTATACAATTCTATAAATTGCACAGCTACAGAAAACTGCATTTTGCCTAGCGAAGATTCCAACTCTGTTATTTCATTGTTGTTTTGAGACTCCAAAGTGTTTATGCCCGAGAACAAGTGCTCAACGGCTCTGGGAATTATGCCCATTTGCTGATCTAAAAGGGAATGGTCGAAACCTGTGCCCATTGTGTACGTTTTACCTGAGCCTGTTTGGCCATAGGCGAGCACTGTAGCGTTGTAGCCATGTAATGCGCCCTCTACCAAACGTTTTACGCATTCAGCGTAGATATCACACTGGAATGAAATTATTTTGTTAAATATATTATTACGTTTTTTTACAACGATCACAAATTTTTTTTTAAATGTGTCTAATACATTATTATTGAAGAATTTGTGGCCGTTTCAATATAACAAATAATAAAAAAGAGATAAATACCTGGTTCGAGTTGACATCATACACGTAGTCAAATGTAAAAGCTTTGTCTGAACCCAAAATTATTTGTGGTTCTTCTGGAGTCACTGTTGTACAAATGCGACACATATCTATCAACTCTCTTGAGTTCTGTGGCCGAATTCTGTAAATAATTAATTAAATTAAATTTCAATCACTAATTGCACATTCAAATTATAGTCATAATCATAATGACTATGAAACTGTATATTTTATGAACTAAACAATTATTAACAGTTGGATCAACTGACTACTCACCGAACCGCAACTCGCACTGAGCTATCCTTTTCACCATATTCGCTGCCAGTCGACATGTTTTGTTTTGAGTTTTATTATGTTTGATGACGAAAACAATCTCGTTTTGTGTTTGTTGGCCAATAAGAGACTATGATCTAAATTATATGAATTAAAAAATGTACTAAATGAAATACTTAATGAACTTACTTTGTTTCATAGGAGTTGCGCTGAGAATGGGTACTTGGATACTGCCAACCTTTATCTAAGTTGTTGATATATTGGCTAGCTGCAAGGTTTGTTGGCATATTTAATTTTGTTACACCATTAATAATACTGTTATTATCATTCTCGCGTAGATTTTGAATTAATTCTCGCTTTAAATTCTCTAAAAGTCTCGGACCAGAGATTTTTGGTGCATTATGACTGGAACAAATTTGAAGCGGTTCGTTTGGACAACTAAAAGAAAATTTTGAAGTCTTAGTATCCGTTGAAAAATTATTTTGCCAATTGTTTTGCGTATTTACGACTTCACTAAAATCAGACGCCAAACAGTTATGGTTATTATTACTAGCTTCGATAGAACATCCTGTTTGCTTAGAACAATTTTCGTTTGGCTGATCAACATCAAAATTGTGACTAGAAGTTAAAAAAGCACTATCAACCAGACCTCTGCAAGGCGCACTAGTATCTTTACAAGCTCCATTTTTTAAAATATTATTCTCATTTACCTTAATAGAACGGTAATTTGTATTCTGTTCGTTACACTTTGATGAGCATCTATTATCATTCGATCCCTCTCCAATATATTTACTTCTAAATACGGTGGGGTAAATTAACGGTTTACATTTATTGCCAGAGGTGCTCGACAAATGATTCTCATTGGAATCTTGTGGCGAATAAATTTCAATTTTCTTATTACGCTTGTGTGGTAGAAAACCTTTTTTATTTATCACAAGGCTGGATATACTTTTACGAAACTTTCTCAAGTAGCTAGAGCACAATTTTTTTGGTATTTGGTCATTAGATATTTCGTCAGTGCCCTTCCAATCATAATATTGACGAAGTGTTGGGTCCTGGTGTAAAAAGTTTTGTCTATTATATGCTTTTGGGGGCTTGTACTTAAAAAATCCGGATAATTTGTGTTTAAATGACTTTTTACAATGTAGTCTGCGACCATTTGAGGCTTTGTTCCAACTTACATAAGAATTCTTTTGAGTTATTTGTGGCAAGTATTTTCTTATTTTGAAATCATCAACACACATATTGGGGTATTCCTCGGTCTCTTGTGGGGACTCTGTTTTTAAGATAGATGTACAAGCACAGGGCTCGGCACCACCAAACATTTGTCTAGCTGCTAGGCCATCATTAGATGCTATTTTTGATCTAATCACTTCTGGGAAGCAGTTGTTTTCATCTTTTGAGTAATTATTATTTTCATTCATTGATTCGTTAGAGTCTTTTTGTCTAAAATTTGAGCACATGTGGGGTATATCATTTGCATCCAAAAACTTGCTACTGGAACTGTGACAATCTTTATTTAAATCATTGAAATTTTGCATTTTGCTCCAAGATACTTTGTTCGGTATATCATTATGGTTGTCTCTTAGTAATTGTTGAAGAGAAACATTATTTCTATCAAAAATGTTGCTGTTACCGGACACGCTTCGAGACAAATTTCGACATATTCTGGTTCCTGACAAAGAGTCTCTTTTGTTACATAAAAACGACAAGTCAGAATCACTACTGTTGCACCCATCACAATTGTATGTTATTGGTTTCTGTCTGCAACAACATTTACTTTTTCTAAACATGTTAAATTTGCATCTTAATCCTTGTCGATCGGGAAAATAGGGTTTTTCAATCCTGCCAAGTTCTAAGTCACAGTAACAACAATCATTATTATCTCTATTTCTGTAAGTCCTATTACGTGGCTGCCTATAATCTCTCCAGTAATCACTAGGTCCGCACTCATTTTCATTGTAAGTCGTATATCGTTGCTGCCTATCATCACATCTATAATTATAAGGGTTGCAAGTCCTATTTTGTTGATGCCTATCATCACATCTATAATTATAAGGCTTGCAAGTCCTATATCTTTGCTGCCTATCATCTATTCTGTAATTATAGGGATCGAACTCATGGTAAGAATTTTTTCTTTCATTGAAATATACAGAGTCTTCAGATCTCCTCCTTCGTGATTTACAACATCTCGGTCTTGAAGATTCTCTACATTTTGATCGACTCGGACTTATTGATCTTTTGCAATTTCTTCGATTTTCCCATTCGTATTTTAACATTGGGTTATAACATTGATCATCACAACTGTATTTTCTTTTTTTTCGACACGTCGGTAAGAGGTTTGGCAACTTTTTATTATATAAATCAAATGAATTTCTTGCTGACAAACAACTACTAGAACAGGGATCATTATGTTGCATGGTTTTGGAAAAACAGTTCATCTTCCTTTGTAACTTTCTATTTTGTGTTTGAAAATAGAACCTATTGGGAAGAACTAAACACGAAGCACTGCAGCAGATTGAATCTGTTGATGGCAAAATAGAATATCCTCCACCCGATCGAATCCTCTGGCTGATATCTTCTTTATGAATCGTCATTTCTAAATGTTAATCAAAGCGAAGTCTTAATTTTTCTTTTTCAAATTAAAAATTTGCTCTTTGTTGTGCACACAAAGGTTAAGAATGATAGTAATATTTGTCCAATGAAAAAGCCTCACGGATGTGTAATACTTACTTTCTCTCTTTAGGTTTTGCCAGAGTATTGATATCGGTATTCTAATCATTTTTAAAATTTTGTTTTTTCCTTTTTTTTTTTTGTAAATTCGTCGGTATTTTAATACCGTTTTTAAATTAACTCCATAATATCTTTGTTTCAAACATGTTTAGTTCGCTGGCAATTGATTTGACATGACAACTAAGAAACTTTCAATTTGGTTCACCACATAATTTTAAATGAAACTCAAAAACTTGACATTAAATTAAAAG
The DNA here is from genome assembly GCA_034638295.1 of Phortica okadai. Taxonomy (NCBI): domain Eukaryota; kingdom Metazoa; phylum Arthropoda; class Insecta; order Diptera; family Drosophilidae; genus Phortica; species Phortica okadai. The sequence goes on from CM067850.1 coordinate 7,175,259, forward strand.
TAGTCTTAAGGAAACATTTTTCAAATGAGCAGTTAACTTTATTCAAAAATTTCACTTTCCACATTCTACATTCACTTCTAGCAAATATTTGTTTGGTTAAGAAAACTTAAACAAATTCAAAACTGAAGAGCAACACAAAAATAGTAAAGTGCACAAGAGACTCAAATTCAAACGAGTCTTGAGTCTTGCTGCACACATGGGGCTATCTCAACTACATCCATCCTTCCCACTTGTACAAAGCAATGCTACAAACAATGGTTCAAGAAGTTTAAAACGGCAGCTGTAAAAATTTCTGTCTTAAGGCTTTTGAAGGGTAATATGTGTGTGGGACGAAGATATTTTGGCTCGATTATTGATTTCGACAACAAAACTTCCGTTTGCACTTGCATGTAGGTGTGAAGCAACTGCAAAGCCACCAACAAAAACGCTTTCGCACCAAATGGCCGTGTTTACTTAAAGTCGAACAATTGAAGTTTTTTTTACCAAACGGGAATTTCAAAATGAAGGTCACACCAAATATTTAAGAAACGCACACAAAAATTAATGTTTTTATTTACACCTTTAATAAGCTGTGACCTTATTTTGCTTCTTTCTAGTTTTAGACTTCAAGTTTCATTAAATCTTATAAACAAATGAAGTCATTGCTTTTATTAAATTTAAACACCATTAAACAAGTTAATATTTACTCTTTGTTGACATTTTGTTTGTTTAAATATTTTATTCACTTGAAGTCTAAAACAGGTGTTGATTGAATTAAGCTGTGAGGTAATATTTATTTACATTAAGCTTATGTATCGCATTAATGATTCATATACTTGTTTTCAAATGGTCAATCTCAGGGAGCTTATTTAAAAATTGCCAAAAATGGAATGAACATAAAAAAATCACAGCCTACGCAATATACGGTACGAATTATTTTGAAGTACACATTACTAAAGACGCTATTAAACTGGAAAAGTAATATTTAATCCATGGAATATCTTTTCATTCAAAACACCGATTTAGCTTTTAATTATGTATATTAATTTCCTTTTTTTTTCGTCGGACCCACACAAAGCACAAACATATTTCACATATCGCAAATAATATAATTTATACTCTTGCTAGTTGCTTACCTCACGAAGTTTCAGAAATACCATTAATCTACACAAAAATAATATTGAAAATTATAAAAGAAAGGCAAATAAAACCAACACAAACTTGCTAAATAAATTGTATTTTTGTGTTTTTCTTTTCTTTTTTTGTTGTTGCAACAGCTGACCGTGCGCTAGTGATAGCACGATATATTGTGGGCTGCAAAGTATATCGCTTAAATTGACAGTGGTGGCACTTCTTTATTTCTGACAGACCGGTATCGCTTGATCCCCTTATTTGAGCAGAGTCGCCCACATTGACCTAGCCCAAGTGCCTGTGGAACTCCAAGTTCCAATTGAGCTAGCCAATTCTTCCTAGGCATTTTAAGATGGCCCTCAGTTTCATCCAGTTTTTTGAAGCAACAGCGATCTTCTTCGACCCTAAAATCAACTCAAATACTACACATATTTTAAAGAAAATACTTATGTCTCCATACAAAACATAACAACATGCGCTACATGACCGCTGAGAAGCGAAACCGCTAGTGACCAAATTGCCAATACAGTACATTTTTGTTATTGCACATAAGCGGAATTAGTAAACATCGCTTGTATGCAACAGCGAAATTATCGTTCTGAAAACCAGGAGTTTTTTTTCCCCCAGTACAAACGCAGATTTGTTCATTTCAAAATGAATAATACTTTATTTTTGTTAACAATTCATGTTGAGTAAACACTAAAATTTCTTTTTTTAAATGCACTTATACAAAAGTTTTGGTTTTTTTCTTTTTAAGAAATACAATTTGAATTGAATTCGACTCAAACATGAATTGAATCGATTCAAAATCTTACTTCAGGATCTTTAAATATGGTTTCTTAAACTCTCAATCTCTTTTGTGCGATATCGGTGTGCATCATTGCCAAAGATCCGACCATTGCGACAAGAGTGCGATCCAACCAGGTAATTGGATTCGGATAAATGAAACCGCCCTCGTAGAAGCCTAAATGACCGCCATGCGCAACTTCAACATAAGCCAAATTTTGTCGGGTGCCTGAAATAAGAAAAGTATTAAGTCAGCAAGTTTACTTAAGCGAATGTGGCGTCATTACTTACTTGCATATTCTTTAATGGGGTGCAATAAATCAGGTGGGACAAGTGGATCGTCCTTTGCGTTAATAAATATCATAGGTTTTTCAATGTTATCAAAATAGAACAAAGATGAGCTCCATCTGTATAGCTCTTTGGTCGATGGGAAATTGTATACACGCCTTGTGTAAGCCTCATCCAATTCGGGCAACGTTGCTGCAGCGATTATATCGCGTTCACGTAGATTGTATTGTGTCTTGATCTCATCGGATAGAAGTATATGACGATGACGCAATATAATGCTCTTCACATTCTCGGTCATGATGTACAAGTAAAATCGACGAAAGTTTTGCCAGTTCAAAAGCCACTTGGTGCCCCTAGGAAAAGTGAAAATGAACAAAGGAATTCCAAAAAAAAAAGGATGTTCAAGGTATACTCGACTGCATTGTAGCCTTGGCAAATGGAAATGCCACCAATAACTTTCAATGGTTTTATTTTCTGAGTTTCGCCCATGTACTTTGTTACAAGATTGCCGCCAAGACTGAAACCGACAGCAACAATTCGACTATTTATATACTTCTTATGCAGATGTTCCACCATATCGGAAAAGTCCTCAGTGTGACCTGAGTTGTTGAAAAATAAAGGTAATGATTTGTGGAACAAGAGCGATAAGAAGTCAGCATATACCATAGGTGAATATTCGTGACGCTGTCACTTGTACGGAGGGCAGCGCGCCAATGTGATTCAACACGGCACAGCGATACCCGTTGCATTGTGCAAGATGGACAAACGTACGTATATATACACTCTCTGATGAGTTGGCAATTCCTGGACAAATGGCTACGGTAATATCATCTAACAAAAATATAAATACAACTATTATTTTGCAGTTCTAATGTAAGAGTATTACGTGCACGGCACACCTTCAACTTCGCTAAGCGGCTGATAGAGATCATACGTCAATGTGGAACCGTCCTCCAATGAAAGATAAACACGCTCGCCCAGTGGCCAGTGACGGCAACGGACACGTCCAACAATGCTATGCAAAACAGTCTGCACATGACCGCTAAAGCCCCACAGACGCGGCGGTATATATCTGGAAAGAAGACTCTGTGGTACAATTCAAATAATTAATGATCCAACGGTGTCGTCAATGAGTGTTATTATGTCTCTAAAATGTTATAATTGAGCAACTTTAATGTTAAGGCAGCGTTTGCGGCAACAACAATTTTAAAACAAACTGCTAGAATATTCAAATTGAAATGAACAAAAAGCTTTTAATTTATAGCTTTTAACAAATTTCTAACTAAAAGCTTTGTTCGAAGGATAATTATTACTTTAAATACTCGAAAAATTTGAAGTGTTTGAATGATGGTAATTTCTAATCAATAGACACGAAACTTTTGTGGGTGTGGGAAGTGTGCCGATCAAAATGTGGGTGTGACAGACATAGCCCAGTTATGAGGAACTATGCTATGTGATGAGTAAATGTATTTTAGGTTTTTTCATAAGTTTCATGAGTTTAATTATTAAAACATTTTCTTTACATCGATTACTTTTTTTGTGTGATGAAATATACCTGGCATAAACACTTATTGCCAAAAAGAATATAATAATAATTATTGGAGCAAGTTTCGAAATAGCTTAAAGAATCAGTTATTAAAAAAAAAGGTTGATTCACTTAGTCAGCAATGTGTGCAATATGTATGTACGTCACACATCAGCAAAATATACTCAGATACAAAAAAAAAACTTAATAAAAAAGGGGTTTATGGGTGGTGTAATTTTGTTGTTGTTGAAAAACTTACGGTTCTTTTAGTACCGGCGCTATTTTGTACAAGCAATCAAGAAAATGCTCATCGAGACACCAAACGCTTGGACGCAATGGTTGACTATGGACATTCAGGATACGAAACAAGATGCAAATAATGACAGCAATTAGCGTTAAAAAAGCGGTTGACATGTTGAGGCTGATTTGATTAAAAAATCCGTGCGCGTATTGAATGAAAATTGTTTTGCTGTCCTCGGAGAAAAAATATATAATGCAAAGCAGTAAACATTCGAAAGCCAGGTGCAGAATGGTGAATAGAGACCCAAAAATGGTATGTTGTTGATACGCTGGCAGTTATTAGTAATCCACAAATTAATTACACAGTATGTATACGAAGGGGTTTTTTTTTATTTTTTTAATAAGTACTTATTTTCTTTACCTTTTGATAAACCGCGCCGCTGCAGTCGCCGAATGAGAGTGCGTACAATGAATGACTGCAAGTACGAAGAAACAATAACTATAGAACAGAGCCGAACAATTGTTTTTGTTATTGATTTTATTTTTATGTATTTGTATATTTATTATTTTTTGGTTGTTGTTGTTTTGGGTTTCAATTCAATTCAATGATAAAACTACCGCTGTCTTACCAGGTTTCTATATGATTTTCGGTCGCGTTATTTGATCTTATGTTCAATTGATTTTCTTAAGAACTGGTGAGATGTTTATTCATGCTTAGAACGTTTAAAACGTTTAACTAATTTATTTTTTTATTAAATCAATCATGGCTTTTCTTTTTTTTTCTTTTTCTGCAACAACAAAAAAAACAAAAACTCTTGACTCTATTATGAAACAATTTTGCAGTTTTGGCTTAGCGTATGTCGCGCTGCATTCGCATGGGGATTTGTCACCTGCCTTAAATTTAAGGCACTTTTCAGTGCCTCTTCTTCCACTTTTGCTGTCTTCTTGTTTTGGTTTTGCGACTCATTTGCGTCAATTTGACACAAAAAAATCACCGACCGAAAACAGCAGGTTGCTTGGTTGATGCGAAACGCACATATCCCCACCGAATACACCACAACATACGCCACACCAATGCAGCACGAGCCGTGTCAAACAACGAGTAAGAAATTAACAAATAGCGCGCACTTGTTTGCAGCGAATGAATGTATGTAAAATAGCTGCGAATTAAAAGCGAATTAAGAATCCAAAGGCTCTAAAACTGTAAGCATTCGCGAATGTTCGCCGATTTTCCGCTCTTTTTATTTGGCATAATTCTTATTCTTTTTTTTCAGCTTATTTGTTTTTTCTGCCATTTATTGGCTTCTTGGCTGATATTTAGCCAGTTTTGCTACTCAACGTAGTTCACAAACTTGCGTTAAAGCAGCCGATTTACACTTGTTGCAGCAGAGACTATAAAATTAGCTGAGGTTATTTTTTTCCAAAAGAGGCGCTTTTTTGACTGTAAACAGAATTCGAACTCTGTTAACCTTAACAGTCATGTTGAAGAAAAGAGAGTGTGCAGACTGTTAACAGTAATGTACAAAAAAAATCGAACTGATGACCAAGTGATGATGAACTCTGCGTTGCAGAATAAATAGTTTGGCATAAGTTCGCCTGAAACGGTATATGGCATAAGTTAGTTCCATATTGAGTTGGGCGTGATACCACTTACCGTGAAAAAATTACACAATTTGCAGCACATCACCGTTGAAACAGGTCCAATACAAAAACAGCAGAATAAAAAATTTAGACTGACGCTCAATAAACGCAGATGGTTCGAGATAAGTGTAGAAAAGGACAGAACTGTCTCGAAAAACACAAAGGTGGCACTACTCGTCGATTCGGAAAAATGCAGAAAAAACGTTGGTATTGAACAGTTGCATGTGAATTGCGAATCCATTGGAACATAGATCATAAGAATTAAGAGCAAATGAATGAAATCGTACTTTACAAAAATCTTCGAATAAAATCGCAATTTGAATTAACATTAACATTGGGCGAGAAACGCAAACGGACCAAATTGACTCAAAAGTGTCGGCAGAAGTGGAAGAAGAAGAAAAAACCCATGTTCTAACAGGGACAAATTCCCAGCGAATGCAGAGCGACATGCACTAAACCAATACTGCAGTGTTGGTTCATGAAACAGCAGTGCTGACAAGTTGCCGTACAGCATAAATATTATAATGTTCTACGTATTATTACGATTTTTTCCGCGTGTTTGTATTTGGAAATATTTTTAGTGAGCTTCTTTTAAAATAAGCTCTTGACTGTTTACAATAATATTGTTTATGGGGATTTTAGGGGTTTTTGGTTGGAGTTAAGGGTTTAGGGTGAACCAGTTTCGAAAGTTGGTAGCACTGCTGGGAGCGTCTGTCTCTTTTTTTCGCTCGAAGTGTACGGTTGTGTCGCGGACGATTTTCGTGATTGTTCTCGGCAAGAAGTGTGTGTATATGAAAATCTTAGCTATATGTATTCAAAACAAAGTATTGGTGAAAACTACATTTTAACGGTGTTTATTCCAAGATTTGCAACGCAAATGCCGTGAATTCGCTCATAAACTGGTTAAATTCAGTGATTAATAAGTGTGCGTGCAAAACGCCGAAAAGTGAAAATATACCGTTTTGCCGCTTAATCTGCAGCAGCTGAAGGCAAACATAAAAACCAGCTGACAAAAATTTGCCGCTTGCTGATTCAAGTAGTGAAAAGTGTAAGTGAGAGAGAATACGAACGAGGTGGCATAGTGGATGCTGAAAAAAAAGAAGAATAAACAACAACAACAACAGTACAGACGAGCAATTGCTGTAAATAAATATAAAGTTGGAAGTAAATAGAATCAAAATATTAAAACTTATTGTAATTGTATGTGTGTGCAAACTTAACGAAACGTATTTAAACGACACAAGTGAGAAGTGCGCGAAACTAAGAAACACAATACAGATTGTTGTGCAAAAAATCTAAAAAAAAAAAAAAACACGTGTTAACTAATACTTTTTCTCTTTGATATACACGCGAAAAGTGTATTTAAAACAAAATAATAAAAAAATAAACAACTGAAATACAACCGTGCTATAAAAAAAAAAAAAAAATTAAGATGTCTTCTGTACCACTCGCTATTAAAACAGAAGAGGTTATTTTAGAAAATGCCGAGTACAACAGCGCCGAAGAGCTGGATGAAGAATTACAGTGAGTTGCAATATATTATAATTACAACGTAGTTTCTTGTATACAAGTTTATCACGCAAATTATTGATTTTCTTAGTTTCTTATTCAATTTTGCTTTTCTTTGCCGCAACGCTAAACGCGCAGCTAAAAAACATCTGTGTAGCATGAGTGAGCGAGTCAACAATAGCCGCACTACAGATAGACTATACGTGAGAATGAGTGCACATGTGTGTATGTATATGAGCCGCGAGAGAGCGTGAGTGCATGTGTGTGTGTGCAGTTACGCGCCGAGTACATAAGAGCAAAATATTTGACAGACTGTTTTACCGCCTGTTTTCTGATTGTAATGGCTGAAAAACAAAATAAACGTTGCACAAAAACACAATCAACAACAACAGCAAACAGAAAGCAATAAAAGACCTACAACGCCACATTTGCCAGTAAGACATATGGCTACATGTGTATGTGTATGTTTGTACTTATTTGTGTTGCATTCCATTTCATTCCAATAATTCCTTTTACTTGCAAGTTTTGTACTTCTCTCATTTTACACTTCTTATTGCGCGTTGTTGCTGTCGTCCATATTGTTTAAGAAAAAAAAAAAAAAAAAGACCGACTGCTCGTCGGTGTTACAGTAACGCCTAAAATATTACATTGGCCTTAAACTGAGACAAAATATGGAAAATTTCACTGGAAAATTGTTTTCATTGTGTTGTGAAATTTTATTTTTCTCTCATGCGTTTTGATTTTCCACATAGACAAAAAAAGCTGCAATTGTTAACGTTCAACACGCTTAGCTGCCAACAAACAAAGAAGCACTTTGCTAAAAATATATAAAAACAGCTGCTATGGTGGCGTCAGCATGTCGCCGCCGCCGTCTTTGCTCTGCTTATCAACGAGTACAAGCGAATTCAGCGGAACGCTATCAGCTTTATAATAGGCGAGAGAATCAGCTGTACTGGTAGAAAATCAGACATTGTTTTTTTAATCATATGTTCGCACTTGTCGTCGTGTTGGTTGTTAGGCTAGCGGCTCGCATATTCGCATTCACCGCTACCTGTTTGTGTCAGTCGTGACGACCAACACTTGCCTAAAGCACAAAATGAATAGCAATACAATACAACCGTAGATTGAAAAAAAAATGTACAGTTTAGTCTGCTTTTTGCGCTCATTCGTCATTGGTATTAAAGGCCGAATGTTTCTCGTCGATCTTTTTTTATTTTTGTCGTTTTCAGACATTTCTTGAAATCATATGGTCTTGTTATTCGATGTTTTTTTTTTGTCCACCAATAACAAACACAACACAGCGTAGAAAAACAACGGCCGAACAAATTAAAATTGTACATACACATGTGTTTGATAGTGTGTGTGTGTGTGTGCGTCGGTCGGTAGTATGAGCAGCCGTGTTGTCGCGAAAGCATATGTTTTTCGCTTACCTTCTTCCTCTTGCGTTGTGAGTCGTCGCTCTCTGCGCTCGTTCCCATTTCAACTGACTGACTGCTTGCTTGTCTCTTCACCTCTTCTTTTGGCATTTCGATCGAACCGGTTGTACGTTGCTGTCGTTGACGTACTACGCGTCTATGTCGTCGTCGTCTATTCACTGATATTTTTGCTAAGCGGCCTTTACACAAAGTCATTGTGCTGTTGTTGTTGTTGTTGCGCTGGTCGTTAGCTTATCAACAATTCCATATGTTGTATAAGTGCATTGCATCGTTTTCTTCTAAGTAACTGAACTGAACTAATAAAAATGTTCAATTGTATCGCTACTTCTTCTTTGCACTCTTTCTCGCTCATCGTATTCGTTTGTGTGTGTGTGTGCACAATACTTGATAAGAAAATCTTTGTTTACTTTCCGTATGATGTTTCAGTTGGTTTCTTAGAACAGCTGCTCTCCCGGCATTTTATATTTCTTTAATTAGAAATAATTTGTTGCTTTTGATTTGAGCAAGACTCAAAAGAATATTATGTGAAGCTTTGCTTAAACATTTTGATCGCCTATATATTATTTTTGTAACCACTGTAATTGATTTGATTTTAGCTTAAACGATGATCATGCTTTAAGTTTTATGTTAAATTATATTAAATATATGAAGACATATGAAATTTGATTTTTTTAATTTAGGCTTTTATTAGTTTATATAACCGCAAAAAAGCGCAAAAATTTTAAATTTGCTTACATTAAACTTATGCGTAATGTAAGTTCTAATAACAGTCTAGTTTTATAGCAAGAAAAAGTATCTGAGATTATATATTTGGCTCGCTCTCACTTAATAAGGGGATGGTTGGTTGGTCGGTCGGTCGGCCAGATAACAACAACAACAAGCGATGCAAGCAGGAGAAGAAATAATTTTCAACAATGACGCGCTGTTGTTGTCTCTTGCATGCAATCAAAACAATAATTCAATGCGAACAAGTTCAAAACAAAGACAAGAAAAAGACAACAACAAAAAAAAATCACATTTAAAAGGCGTCATTTCCGTTTCCCCAATCAAATGCAATCAAAAGCAGCAACAACAACAACAACAATTGAAAACTGGAAGCTGGCTGGCGTCTGTTGTCGCTTGGAAGCGCTGCGCAGTTGTATTTTATATGTATGTATGAGTGTGTGTGAGAGAGTGAGTGGTGAGAGACGGAGAACCTGACGCGATGTTTCCAATATCTTGCTCTCATCTCTCATTCGTATTGCAACGCAAACAAAGCTGTGTTTGTGTGTGTGTGTGTGTGTGTGCGTTTGTTTTGTATTACAGTTATTGCATTTTAGTTATAAAACTAAAAGTGCAAGCAAAAAAGCACTCGGATGGTTGACAAATACGAAAACTTTAAAACTCTGCAAAAAAAAAACGTTACAAGCTTTTCTCGCAATTGTTGTTTTTTTTTTGCTTTTTGCGTATCTCAACAAGTCAGTCAGTCAGACACACAGGCAAAGCAGCAACAGCAGCAGCGACAACAAATGAGCGCATATTACACACACTCTTACTCTCTTCTCTTCATATCATTTCGGCATTCACTCACATGTGTTTCGGTATTTTTCTTTCTTTCTTACTTTCGTACGAATTTGTACGCGTTTCTGTTTATTAAAAACACATGATTTTTGTGTACACTAGAAAAGGTTGTTGTTGTTGTTGTCGGTAGCGGCATTGTTGGTGGGGCAAAGCAATGGGGCGTCGGCAGCGGCATGACACTTGCTAGCGAGCGAGGGGTACAAAAATGTTTGCATTTATAAATGCGTTTTAATGAATTAATCGTACATTTGAGAAATTTGTTATCTTTTTTCTCAGTGTATGAGTACACTTGCAGTTTATAGTAAATTGTGTAATTAATTAATTGTCAAATTTTCTATAATGTCAGGATTTGTACAAAAGCAGCAAAAGAAAAACTTATTGTTTAATACACACATGTGTGTGAGTGTGTGTGTGTGTAATGAGTTGCATAATCATATAAATTACTGTTTATTTAGTGGCTTTTGTTGCTTTTTATAATGTAAACGGTGCCACCAAGTGACGCCGTCTACAACAAAAACAAAGCATATAATATGTAAAGTTTTGCATGTGTTTGGGTGTGTGTGTGTGTGTGTACGTACAGTCTGTTTGTGCAATGTCTAAAATTACATTGTTTAATACTTTGCAAATGCGAATCTGTACTTTTGCTTTTTCTCGACGTCGTTCGTTGATTCTTTTCTTGTTATGGATTTTTATATTTATTTTTTTTTTTACACGAATGTGTGAATAATGATGTATTGCGTTTGAGATGACGCGGAGATCCCAAAAATTCTATAGATTAATTTATTCGTCATCAATAATAATACGATTTCGTCATGTTTGGCCGTCAAGAAACATTAGTGAGGATGGACGGACGGCTTTACTGAACATTACTTGGCACACTTTATGGGATCTTTGATTTCAAGATTTTTTTTATTGGCGGGAACTTTCGTTCTTGAGAAGTTTTAAGCAATAAAATATTTTTTTAAATTAGTTTTGATTAAGTCCAAACTTAGCAGCCTCATTGGGATCTTGAGAAGTTTTTAAGCAAGAGCGCTGAAACTTTACAATATTCCAGATCTGAAAATATAATAATTAATTTCTGAATTGATTTGATATAAAGAAACATCCTGTTTCCTCTAATCACTTCCCAAGTAACCTTCCTACACTTGTCTTTAAGCTTGCCGGCTCTTAATCAACTGTCAACAAACCAAATCCAACTTGATAAAATATTACGTAAATAGGATTCTTATTAGTTTTTTACAATAAGTCGATTGAGAGTCATAACAAAAGATAGTTTCATATTGATGAGCAAGAGAGAAGGAGGACCTCTGCAGCGGCAGGAGCAGCTGAGCTTCAGGTTTAAATAAACCGCTGTTGATGACGTAAGAAGTGACCTAATAAACATATGTGTTTGGCTGCTGCTGCTGTCTGTATGTAAAGTGCGGCTAAAATGAAGCAGAAGCAGCAGCGAGAGCAACAATTTCAGCTGCTATTAGTGTCTCTTCTTCTTCTTTACACAACAGCGGGCGATGGCTGCCTGCCTGGCGCACTGCTGGCGAGAAATTGGCCAATAAACTACATTGAACTCTATTTTTTTTTTTTTTTCTTGTACAAGTTGTCAGCAAACGATTGCCGTGTGTATTTGTACGAGTACATATGTATCTACGTGCATTGGCAAGTGTATCTATTAGAGATGTGTGTTTGTTTTGCGTCACTGCGTGATCATGAACAAATTTGATAACAACGTGTATGAAACGTGATTGTCACTGAAAGTAAATAACTTTTTTTTTATACTTTAACCAATAAATTCATGCCAAAAACAGAGAATCTTACTAAGAAAAATTAGTTTGATGAGATATATTAATTGGAATACAGAGATATGCTTGAAATTTTTGGATCATTTGTTCCTAGTAATTTACACAAGTCAAATTCACTTGCTGAAAGTTATTACAAATGCTATGTTGCTACAAGAGACAAGATCGAATGCAACCATGCAACAAAAGTTGAAATAAGTTTTGCTACAAAAAGTTCTTACGTTACAACGTCTTTCATAGCGGCGAACGACCTTTGCTTGTGCTAAAAATAAACTTCTTATAAATGTGTGCGTGTGTGTGTGTGTGTGTTTGTATATGTTTCACTGGTCTACAAATTTTCTATGCTTCGTTGTTGTGCTGCTGGAATGCAGTGTTGCAACTTTATGCACACACACACACACACACACACACATGCATGCTCATTCAAATGCGGCAGCCGCAACAAGCATATTTTTAAGAGAATAACAGCCACAAAGCGTACTCAATAGATCGGAGATTATTCTATACTAACGTTCAGGTGATATTAACTTGTTATGCCAACACAATGATCCCTAATGACGCATTTAACATGAAGATGTCCTTTTTTGGTAGGATCAACATTTTCTATAGAAAGAAATAAGGATGGATTGTTTTGATACTCTCTTAATGCTGAAATAGGTAATAGAATGACTTCTTGAAGAAGCGATTTTAATGCTTTTAAGACAAATGCATTTCATCTTGTAGAAATACAGTATAAAATAGTACATGTTTCGTGAGTTGTTTTTGTATTATGTTAAACCGGTTTTGCTCTCAGTTTAACATTTTTCTAGGCTTCTACAGTTGTCGTTCGTTCGTTCGTTGTTGCTCTTAGCATAAAATGCTATGTTATTGACAGTCACAGCTGTGCTTGTTCTTGCTCTCTTACATGCCGACTTGTTTGTGTTGCTGTAAGTAAATGTTGCAGCAACATAGACAAGATGCGATTTGTAGATTGTAAATGCCTTTAAGAGTGTTTGTAATATTTAATTATTATTGCTAGATATTGTTGTTGTTGTTATTATTATTGTAAACTGCCGGCACAACTTGTGCTTTGTTAGCTTGTGTGTAGATTCAAGATTTGTTGTTTTTTTTTTGTAGCAAAATGAATGCAAGAATTTTTTTTGTAAGTTATGAATGAATGAGCTTGAAAAGTTTTTTATTTGTGATTTGTTTTAATTGTATTGTATTAAGAGTTATTAAACTTATTTGTTTTCTTTCTCTTTTTCTCTCTTTTAACAGATTACAATTAGAAGATTCTGGCGGGGAATCCGCATATATTGAATATACAACTGAACCGCATCACTCACAAACAATAACCACAACAACAACACAACGTAATCAACGTCATCAAAATTCCAACATGAACAATTCATCGAACCCGAATACACCGGGTGGCGTTTGTACAAAAAGTAACTCATCAACGGGCGGCGGCGGGACCAACGGTGGGTCCGGCAGTAATGTCAGCGGCAACGGTGGCAATAAGATAATGCTCGAAAGTGAGAAACGCATGCGACGTGAAATCGCCAATTGCAATGAACGTCGTCGCATGCAAAGCATCAATGCCGGTTTTCAGAATTTACGTTCGCTGCTGCCACGTCATGAGGGCGAAAAATTGAGTAAGGTAAGTTAACACAACAACAACAACAACATCGATGGTACATATAGGCCGCTATATTACAGAAAGAGACAAAGTAATAATAATATAATAATGCAAAAGATAAGTTTGGTAAGGTTGCTCATTCATGTTGGTTTATATTCGAGTGGCTCTTCCACATTATCGCGACACTGCTTTACTTTGAGGGGGATTTTTTCATTGTCTTCTTGTCAGTTATCCCTACAATATACAACAGTCGAAGTTGATACGCTTGAATGACAGCCAAGCATGACTCTACTCAATTTATGTATTCCTGTTGCTCTTTAAAATGTTTTACATGCACATATCATTTACACTTCAACACCTCTTGAACGAGCTAAGTCACAGACACAGACATTGGCCCTTTGTGTGTGTGTGTGTGTGTGTGTGTGTATGTCACACGTAAGTCAAGCGACCTACAATGTCGTCTGGCATGTCCTTCTACTACCTTCAATAACAAGCTAACTCAGCTGACACCTTTAGCTGGACTTGTCGAACGGACCGGCTTTTTTTTCAGCATTTTCCACGCACGCATATTTACATGATTTGAGTAACATGTACTGAAACGTGGCGTGGTTCCCTTTGGCTAAAACAACAACAACAACAAGACAGTCAAGCAAAAGCGTCAGTTATGTTTATTGGCTTGGATGGTTGGTTGGTGTTTTGTCAGTGATGCAAGCAAGAAAGTCTCAGACGTTCTTCATTGTCAACTCGGAGACATGTTTTTTTTTCCCCCACCTCAATTTTTTCGCAATCTTTGACATTGAGACATATTTATGCGCTTTCAACTAAAAGTAAGTTAAGATTAACTATATTTTTATAGTTCGAATTCCAATAAGAATTAAGTTTGAGATTAATAATGGGTTGTCAGCACTTGAGGACTGATTTTAAGCATAATTCAAGAGGTTTTCTTATAAGACAAACATTAGCTGAGCAAGCAAAGTGGATGCATATAAAAATAAATAAAAGAACCTCTTTAAAATGAATAAAGTAATTAACAAATTGTTTTCATTTCAAACAAAAATGTTTGATTGATTTTAGCGGCAAAGAAAAAACAAATATTAATTAAAAATGAGTTCTGTTTGTGAAAGTTTGTCTTTTATTTAAAACAGGTGTGTAGATACATCTTATGAGTGTGTGTATGTAATTCATTAATATAACTGCTTGTGTTGGTCACGTAAATAAAAGCATTGCCAGATGAGATGAGCTGGGATGGGATGGGATGATGCTGTACTACGCATTTACGTTCGTAAAGCACAAAAGTACAGTACTACAGCTGCAAACATCAGCAGTAGCAGCAGCAAATACAGTTAGTTGCTGCTGCTATCTGCGCTTATGTACCTATACATATGTATACATATATATATATATGTATGTTTTAAATAGTAAATGAGTATAAGCTACTCTGCTATATAGATTGAAAAAGTATATAGTCAGCGTGGCTGCTGTTGACAGAATGAAATACCAGCTGGCATAGTACGCGCCAGGACATGAGCTCTGCTATGCTTTGGTTAGGTAAATATACAACACGGTAGATATAATCATGCATGTGCTGCATTCAAACACTATGCCAATGGCCTAGAATACACCGACATCGACAACGACGACGACGACGATGATTACGAACAGAGAATACTCACAGGCGCGCCCAAAACAAAGATACATAAACGAGGCAAAAACTCTGCCGGGTCAAAATTTTAAGCTGCACTGCGCATGTGCTGCTTTGATTATGTTGGTGGTAGAGGCATCAGAGTTGGCTTTGTGCTTTCCAGTGACTATCAGCTAAGGATTGCTTGCCTTGCCTGCTGCTCTGCTGCTGCCTACCAGGCGTTGTCTCATAGTAGACGACTGCAGTTGTCGTTGCTTGGCTTGGGAAACGTTTCAAAAATGGAACATGGCACCCACACACACACACACACAGAGGCGCCACCACCATTATCACCACCCAGTTTCTTTTAGCTGACAATGGCAGGTCGCGTTCCGGCGTTGGCTGGTGCTGTATAGAAACGCCGCCTGGTAAAAGAACAGCTGTGTTCGTAGTATGAGTCATCCGACACTTTGTTTGGGTACGGACGAATTCGGGTGACTCTCGACTAACGGCGGGGGCGCTGGCTGCCATAAGCTTTGCCTTTGTTGTTTGTTTAGAGGGGTGGTTGATGAATGAGGTTGGTTTTATGCCTTGATATGTGTTGTGATGTTTTTGGCGCGTGTTTTCTGTTGCTACTTTTATTTGACGCTGAGGGTTGTTTAGCCTGGAACGACGATCGATAATTTAATGTGCTTTTTTTTGCCGTTGTAGGTAAGCAAAGCATGATAAGGCAAGTGGGTGGTTGGGTTGGACTATCGTAGCGAACATTCCAGTTTCAGTTGATTTTTGTTTTTTTTATTTTTTATTTCTGTCTTGTTGAGTACAACGCAACGTTATAATTGATGTTTGGAAAAGAAGGAGTACAGCGTCAGACGGACGATATGTTGGTGGCCAGTCGCAGCAGCATCTTTAATGTAGGTTAGTTCACATAATGTTTTGCTCACTACATAAGCGAGCGAACAAACGTCGGGCAGGGCTGCTCGGCTGTTGGTTGGACGTGTACCTTAGCCTATTTCTTGGCGCTACTACAACTGTGCGTAATCAAAATACATACATACATAGCAAGCGTATAGTTGGCGAACAGTTACGGAGATCTGTAGACAAGTTCAATGACCGAGGTCGCTTGTATTCAAATTGTCAGCTTTGCACTTTAAGTAAATCACTAACTAACTAACTGACTGACTGAGTGACTTGCAATGCAATTGAGTTGGTGCTGACATACTCTGGCATACTCATATCTAGATACAACTTTTATGCTTGCACTATATCTCTCTAATTGACTGCAACTATTGTGAATGAGTTATTTTTTTTTCTATTTCTTCTTCTTCTTCTACTTTTTCACTATGTCGTGACAAGTAGGAACATCTCTCACCGCCGTTCGTCATTCGTTTTGCGTTGCGTCGATAATGTCGTAAATGTCGTCGTCGCTTACGTTCGTGTCGACCTGATTTTGTCGTCGTCGCAGTCGTCGACTTTTCAATGCATTTATGCTAAGGCATATTATTGTATGTATGTGTGTATGTAAGCACAAACAGTCTTTATTACTGTTGTCGTTTTTTTCTTGTCTCGTCTTGTTGTTAGTGTTTATTAGTTACACTCAATTACTAATTTTTGTTACTGTAATACGTTTTTTGGCTCTCTGAGAATTTGCAAACAAAAGTCATAAAAATGTCTGCTGCGGCAATGCATTAACTTTGACTACGCCCATTATGTCATACATCAAACGACGACGTCGTCGGCTTAGACTACAAATTTGTATCGACAACTGAGGTGGGCGAAAGTTTGTCAAGATGAGACCACACAACTGTTTTTGAAATAGAGCCTACAGAACGTAGAGAGAACTGTTGACGGAACTGCAGTGATTTCACGTCTCTCAGCTTGTAGAAGGCCTGTTAAAGGAGCCATGAAAATCTACAATTTCTAACATGTAAACTTATTTTTTATAGCACAAATTTTTGCTATTAAATTTTGACAGGAACTAAAAACAAAATGTTATAAAATTAAGAGACATGAAAAAAATACAATAGTTTATAATTCATTCATGCACTTCCTTTGTGTGTTTATTATTTGTATGTTTCACATTTCAATTTACTTTCAATGCAGAAACAAACAAGCAACTTAAGTTGAAGAAAATTAAATAAAACAAAAGCTCAATTTCCTTCCGTGACAGTTTATGCGAGAAATCAAGTGCGTGGGCATATTTGAATATAGCCGAACAGCTTGAAGTGTTTGTGTTTGCATTGGTTTAATATTGCAATGAGTCTTTTAAATAACCGTAAAATAAAAAAAGGGAAAATCAAATTCGCATTAAAAAAAGAAGAAAAAATCGCATGACGTTAACCGGTACCGGCAATCAAGCGATGCAATAACAACAACTCATAAATAAAAATTGCTTGAGATTGCATTTCTTGTGAGTTATTCGTTCGCTCGCTTGTGCGCTCGCGGCTGACTAGCAAGCAAGTCAGCAAGATTGGCAGGAACGACAAAAAGACGACGAGTTGCAATTGAAAAGTCAACTTTCGCAACATGAATTGGGTGAATGAAAGAAAGAAAGAAAGAATTTCAAGCAGAAGTTAAATACAACAAAAACACAAACTTGACGTTTACAGAGAAAGCTGTTAAAACTATCATTGGAAAAGCCATGGTCGTTCAGTCTTTCGGTCTGCTTGCCTGGTTCAACCGTCTGCGTTCGTTCAACATTGATTTAAAGGCGTTGCAAATTGTTGGCTTCGATGTCTGCATGCCGCGCCGGCGCAAAGCTTTTTACACAAACAAGACCGACCGAACGAACACAGCTGTTGTGTACGAACGTAGTGTAGTAGCGGTCGGTTGATGTTGTTGCTGCTGTTGTTAGTATTGTTGTTATTCGTTTTGCTATTGCGCATTGGAATGTTGTCTCGCCGGATTCAATGACTTTGTTAATAGCTTTTTTTTTTTTTTTGGTTGGTTGTTGTTGTCAGGTTTCTCTTAACGGTTTAAGTTCATCAATGAACCATCTCTGTATGTGTGTGTGCTTTATTGCGAGAGTAAAATAAAGAAAACAACGTCATTAACAACATTTGATATATGTATAAGCAAAGGCTTAGCTTAAAATAAATAATTGAAGGTACAAACTATAAAAAATTGATTTGCTACTTGTGATCATTATTGATTTGTTACGTTTATTTTGATTTTATAAATCATAAAATATGTTTATTTTGTGTAACATAGTAAATAAAGGAAGTAAAAATTTGTTACACTCATGATGGTGTAATGCAACAAAAAGGTATAAAATTTTCTTCAGTGTGCCAAAAGCCAAACTTAAATTGTCTTTTTACAAGATCTTGTACAAGAGGAAAATAACAAAAGTGCAATAAACACTTAATGGCTAAAAAAAAAAGCCAGACAGTTTGAGCTCAATCGATTTCGCTCTAGACGTACAGATCATTTCTTAATATACGACGACGATACTTAATGAGACCTTAAAGCTTTCCTTCAATATTTGTTATTGCACAAGCATTGTGTGATGGTTATAAAAATATAAAGCAACAACTAAAACAGCTGTGCATTCAAATAAATAAATAAAACGGTGTGAGAGAGAGCAAGAGAGAAACAAGGTCAGTTAGCGTGCTATTCTCAATACAGTTTGTGAGGCACTGCAACAAACACCAACGCCTGCACAGTTTGATGAGCATGGCCGCTGCATTGCCCATTGTGCAATAATGGAATATCTGATTTTATTTCACAATTGTCATGTTTGGCTTTTGTTTGCCTTTTGTTGTATTTGTATTTGTAATGAAATCAGCTGATCTTTGTTGCACTCGAATTTCGCTTTCGTATGAAGGAAACTTGATGTTGATGACGTTTTAAAACACAACAACAGCAACAAATGTCAATATAAACGACATACATGTCAACGCCTTTACACTTTCGTTACTCTTGAATGCCAAGTATGTATTTTTCTTCAAATAATTCGTCTGTAAGCATTTTTTTTTTTAATTATGTTAATTAAATACTTTTGTTTGACCATGAGCTTTTGTTTTTTTTTGTTTTAAAAGTGCCAAAGGTTTTATTAACTTTTTTGTAATGAAGTTTTAATTAAATTTCATTTTGTTCTTCATGTTAGATTAACGCACAAAATCTCTTTGAAGATACAACAAATGTATTGTGAATAATACAAAAATGAGTAATGAAAATTTGTCAAAATTGTATTTCATATAACAAAGAGTTGTGCGAGTCGAAGAATGAATGAGAAATCGTTTGTTTTTTTCTATGCCGGCATTTGAAAAAGAGAAAGAGACAAATGCGCAAAAAATATATATAAATAATGTATGTATAAAAATAGCAAAAACAAGTCGAAATCATCTGAAACCGGTCGATCGTAATGTCAGCCGTAAGAGCAGCTGTTTTTGCGCGTTCAATTTTAATTGTGAAAAACTCAATAATAAATGCATTTTGTTTTTGTAAAATTTCGGGGCTGGGCACAGCAACAACAACAACAACAGTCGCAAATGAAATGATCATGTGGAATTAGCGCGCGGAAACATGATTAAAATTTGTTGACTCACTCGCAATGATGATGACGCCATGCGAGAGCAAATAATGTGTGAGAGAGAGAGAGAGAAAAATTAATTGAGCGTGCGTAAATGTTGATTGATTTCGTTACAACAGCTGTTATAGTAAAAATGATATTTATAACGCGTTGGCATCCACAAAATATTTGCTAATCTGTTTTATGTTCGTCGTACAACGAAAATGTTTAACGGATGAAATCGTAGAATAAAATATCAGCTGAATCATATGATAATAATGCACACACACACACACACCCACATGCAAACTGAAAACATATGCGAATGAGTCGTAATCAGTTGAGAAGTATGAATGTGTGTAGCGTTGGTGGCCGCCGGCTTTGCTCGCTCTCTCGCACTACTCACAGCCTTCAGAGCCAGCTGAGTGATTGCGTATATTTGTCTGTCTGTTTGTCTGTCGGAGTTTCATTAATAGATTCATATGTACATATGATGTGTTGCGGCAAAAGATTGTATCTCTAATAGCAAACAGTAAACAATCAGTAGGCAGGCAACAAATGTATCAATCAAGATGTACAACAGCCTCGTTTAGTAATCGTACCTTCAAAAAATGGCAACTAGCAACAAAATAGCAACTAAAAATTATATAGAGAAGCTGTTATTTTTTTTTTTCTTTTCTGTTTATATGAATGTGGGTTGATGGTAAATGTCAGAGCGGCGAATGGACAGCTGGCAACGCCAACGCATGGCGCTAAAATTAGCATGCCAACTACAAATTATCATATTGTGCAGAGTAACATCGTAAAGCGCGCAAAGATTTAAAAAAAAAAAACCAAAAAAAAAACAAGTGTATGTAAACAAATTTGCGATTTTGATGATTTTTTTTTCTTCTATTTTATTCAATGATATTAGTTTACATGCACGTAACGTGTGCAATACAGCTGTAGAGCGATTGTGTTGTGTGTGCGAGAGAGATAAAGTGAGATGCAGAGACCTAAAGAATGTATGAACGGTTGGGCAGCATAACAGTCAGCTGACTTGTATTGCAGGTTTTTGGTTTTTGTTGTTTTTTTTTTTTTTTTTCTTTTTTTCGCCGCTTTGGGTAGTACACCAAAGTGTTGTATCAATGAAATAGAGTTTTGGGCTACCAAAACACGTGAATCGTGAACCTGTTTTGTTATTGAAGCTAAGCTAACAGCTGAAAGTGGCGTCTGCTTTTTTAAATATCTATGTGTGTGTGTATGAAATGCTAAATATTTTATTACGCTAATTACTTTTGATTGAGAAATGTATATTTGAAAATATACTAAAGAAAAACAAAGATGCATCAAAAAGCAGCTCTTCATTTCATATCAACCACCAAAGCATGCTTTCCCCTTCACTAACCATGACAGAGCATGTAGCTGACAGTCATCACGTAGTTCACTTGTCATTCTCAATGCTATTTTGCGAATGAATTAAGCATGTGTTTTCCATTCTTTAACTATATGCTTGTGATTTCCTTATAGATTTATTAATCTAACTTGCACAGACAATCTCTACCAATTTTTTAGGCAATTATTAGAAATACACATGTGTGAAATAAACATCGTTGGTTGCTAAAATTGTACTGTACTCATTAATAATATTTATTTTGTATGAATATGTATAAAAAATGTTCATAAAAAAAATTAACTGTTCAGTTTCAATAACTCTTTTTCGAAACATAAAAAAAAAGTACTGTAGACGCGCCATTTTTTCTAAGTGAAAAAAAAAACCATCATGCAGCCAGAGTCAGCTGCTACTGCTGAACTGCCAATATTGGAAAGAATTATTGGAATTTTGATAAAAGGCCAACGGGAAAACAAGAGCGCACGTCCACGTTTCATTGTCATTTGTTTCAGAGCTGTTGACGAGGGAGCGAAATGCTCGCGCTCATTCACTCAGGCGAATTGGCGTGCGAGCTCTCTCTCTTGTTATTATTTCATATGTTCGCACACATGTTTTTGTTTCGTATTATATCGCGGCTATTTCCGTTTCAGTCACATTGTTGAAAATCGAGTTAGACTGAAATGGAACAAATGAGAAAATTATTGAACAGAACAAAACCGAAAATACACCGGCGAATATACAACAACAACAACAACAACAACAATAATAAAACGACTACAACAAAATGCTGCTGCGCTCTTGTCGGTCGGTCAGACAAAAAGTACAGTCACCACAAAATGACAACGTCTGTGTTTTCGTATCAACACAACTCATACGCGTTGTTTGTTGGTTGGCCTCACCGGTCGCCGTTCGTTCATTCGTTCGTTCTTTTCGAAAGGCGCTTTAGCGTAGCGTCTGACAACAATAACAAAAACAACAACTAAATTTAGTTGTTGTCAGCATGCTTGATGTTTTGTTGGATTTTGTTTTTGCATGTTTGTAAGAAGGCAGCGCGACAGCCGCGCGGCTTTTAGCGCTTGTTTTTGTTTCGGTTTCGTATTTTTGTTTACACTCACACTTCATATGCGAACGCTGTACATGTGTTTGTGAGCATAGTACAGCTGTGACAGCTTTGTCATTTTTCTGATTGGGTTTTTGTTTTGTGTTGTTGGGAGATTGTTTTTTTTTTTTTACACAATTTCATTTTTGCCGGCTTTTCTTGCATGGCGTTTCGTCATCACTTTGCCTCGCCCCTTGTGCGGTGTGTTTGTATGAGCGATGTCTGCTTTTGGCGCGCCATTGTTAGCTTTTAGTTGTTTTATGTTTTGTTTTTGCAAAATTTTACAATTTATAGCCACTTTATGCTCGCCTATAACTCTAACACTTTAAGACACAATTGATTTAAATTCAATAGAGCAAAAAAAAAAAAAAAACAAGGATTTTCTTTTTAATGAGTTTTCCAAAATTTCCAATTGGAATATTGCATTTTAACCTTAAAATTAAGGCGTGGCGGCAAATTTTGTTATGTTATGTTTATTATTGTTATTAAAAAACAACACATGTGTCTAATGTAGTATGTCAATGAACTACTATGATAAAATCAAAAAAAGATACATTAATGTGTGTTTACCTTATGAAAATACGCCGAAGACAGACTGTACAGTTGCGCTGATTCGATAAAAACAAATGCACAAACTCTATGTTGCCCAACCCGCCCACTTCTTACATATACATACAGCACAGCGCTCATTCAAAAGAAAAATCAATACTGGCAAAACGAGCGTTTTACAAAAACAACAATAACATACAACAAATAACATGAAAATTATTGATGAGACGCAAAAAGCCGCAATCATTGCCAAGTGTTTGATAGAGAGTCATAGAGCGAGAGTGTGAGAGAGAGAAAAAGATTTCAGCTGTGCTGAAGCAGCTGTGTGCAAACCAATTGGTTAGTTGATTTGTCATAGGGGAGGGGGGCAGGCACAGAGTTGAGTTTGAAGTTGCGCGTGAAATGTGGCAACCAGACAACTTCGATGCTGTTACTGCTGCTGCTGCCGTCGTCATCATCATCATCATCGTCGTCGTCGTATTAACAACAACGCAACCTCTTAAACGACCTCTGACAACATTGCAAGCGCTTTTTGTTTGTCTTTTTACTCTTTATGCACCAAAACGAGTTTATAAAAGATTTGTGTTGTTTTTCATAAGCAATTTTGCAGATTGCCAAACAACAATTTCGATTTGCGCCAAAGAATACAAAATAAAATAAATTCCTTTGCACTGATGCTGTGTGCAAAATAAATGAACAACAAAGCGGTTGTTTGTGTGTGCGCGTCTCTGTGTGAAAGAGGGAGAGAGAGTGAGAAGTTTATGCTGTAGCAAAATGCCGGGTCTTGGAATGTTGCATTTCATGTTGTCGTCTGCCTTCCACTTATGTTTGCTCAGCATCACAGCAATATTTTTCAATCAAAGGCCGTTAGTGCATGTACATATTTTAGAGTATGAGTGTGTATGTGTGTGTGCGTGAATGAGTGAATGGAATTTGCGCGCGTGCGAGCATATTTTGCATTCCATTTTTAGTGCAACACTTTGACAGCACACAAATATACCAAAGTATTAAAAGTGCACAAATGATTTAATAAGTTTTGATATACAACCAACACTTGTAACACTAAAGAATTATATGACTTTGTTATTACAAATTAATTAAGTATTGGAGATCAAAAATTGGTTGCTGACCTCCGAAAGAAGACTACATAAAATGTATGATCAATTGTTGATTTCATAAAATTTAAAGAATGAATATGCAATTGTAATAATATAACTGCTTTGCTGTCTTTTTACCCTTCGCTGCAAACTTGAATAAGTAATTAACGTTTAATTAATGAACTTCGTTTTTGTGTTACGTCTTTGCAGGCCGCCATACTACAACAAACATCGCAATACATTATGGAATTGGAAAACCAAAAAACGCAGCTGCTGGCACAGAACAGCGAACTGAAACGACAGGTCGGCGAGCATGAAGTCGGCGGTGGTGGAGGCGAAGCGGTTGCAGGTGTTGCCGTTAATGATCCAATTTCCTCAGGCAATGCTGCCGTTGCTATTAAGAAACGAAAATTAACCGATAATGTCATCAATATACAAGCAATTAGCGACTCGTCTGATGAAGGTTTAGGTTCGATGTCACCGGAACCAATGACATTGCTAAATGCTGCCGTTGGCTCAAGTAATGCGGCCGCGGCTGCAGCCATCACAAAGTTGAATAACGCAACGCTTGTCGCACAGACGGTTACCAAGGAAATGGCCGAGGTTAAGAAACAGCTCGACAAGGAGCGCAGTTTACGTCGTTTGCTCGAGGATGAACTGCAAATGATCAAGCGGCAATTGTACTCTGTGGCCACAGCGCCACCGGGCACCGCAGCGGTGGCAGCTGGTGGCGTCACCACGACTTACATTCCACATGAAGTTATCGAACATACGGAAAATTATGTACGCGATGAACTTGATGATCTGGGCACGGTCTCCTATGTTGAGATTGACGAAATGACTGGCCAACAAAAGGTTGTTGTCTGCTCAAGCATCGAAGAGCTGGAAGCAGATGCCGCTGCTGAAATCATCACCGAGGATCATGTACACGAGGAGGTCATACTCTCATCGAATAGTTCCACCGAATCTGAGAATGAGGTCAATGTGAATGCCATTGCCAAAGCCTATGCCGAGGGTAATACACCAAGCGCGGCCGTGCTGCAACCGATCTTGCAGGCTGCCATCAAGGCCACGCCCAAAGTTGAGGTCGAACGACTCAACGATAAGATCATGAAGGTAAAAACGGAAAAAATCGAACAACCGAGCGGTGGCGCAACTTTTACACGCTCACGTCAAAATCTCGAAACCATTGTCGAGGCTATACGTCATCTTGAGGGCGATCATCTATTTGCCGATGGCGGCGGTAGCGGCGGCGATCAATATAAATTGCAACAGGTCGTACATCATCAGCATCAGGTACAACGGATTGCACAAGATGCACCGCTTGCGTTGACCAACAAACAACAACAACAGCAGGCACAGCGCACCACACTCGCCGAACTGCGACCGTTCTTACAGCTGAAGGGCAACAAACAAGTCACAATTCTCACTACCAAGTCGTCCAAGGATGTTACCGTTGGCAATACTACTGTTACGCCCACCGCCATCTTTAAAGTGCATTCGGGTACGGGCACCGTTGGCAGCACAGTTGTGCCCTCTGGCAATGTGGTCGTCAGCAGCGGCAGCATGGCCAGTAGTGGGGGCAACGTTGGCGGTAATGTGACCATTACAACGTCACTCAAACAATGTCGTCCGGGTGTCATTGTCGCCAAGCAATTGTCATCGTCTTGATTGCCTAAAATGGTTAATAATGCGGTTGTTGTCAGTGGCCTGGCGCTCGGTGTGACGAACAAACTCAGTCCAAACAACAATCTTTCCATTGCAACAAATAACAACACTTCAATAGAAAACCATCAAATACACCCACAACAACACAAACAACAACAACATCAACATTTTATTACAAAACCGCTAGAATTACAACAACCACAACAACATCAAGAAGAACGTAACCTTAGAAGTATTTCAACTGCTGCAACAAATCAGTGCATTAAAACAACAACAGCAGTAAATAATAACAACAAAAATTTTAGATCAACTGCAAATTACACACATACAAATGTCATTAATACAACTAAAAAAACTTCGATTTTACCACTTACATCCTTAAACAAACAGGATAATAATAATCTGACTAAATTGTTCAAATATCGTAATGCGAAAATTGTTCAAAATAAAAATTCTATACAAAATGTTGTGCACATTATTGGTAATACAACAACAACAGCAACAACAACTGCAACGACAACAACAACAACAGCAAAGAACTACAATAAAAGCAACAACAAATAAATAACAATAAAAAATACAAGTTATTTAAACATTTGTTAAATTGCAAAAGAATTTGTATTTTTTTTTTTTTTACATTTTGCAGTCTGTAATAAGAAATGAAATAGAATTTAAATAAAGGTGGCGTACTCTTTGTATTTGTGGGTCCGTGTGTTCCCCTCCCAGCAGCGGTTATGTTTTGAATTTAATATTATTTATTACAAATACTTTTTTCACAATTACTTTTGTTTATGTATAAAAAAAAAAACTTTATCAAGCAACATACACTAAAACAAAACTAAAGAAGCAATAAAAAAAACCATCATAGTTTAAAATAATACAACTAAACCAACAACAACAACAACAAAGTACAAAAAATAGACATAAAATTATTTTCTTTGCAGAATGAGAAAGTATTCTGAATGAGAGAAAGAGTTTAAAGATTCAATTTGAGAAATACAAAACAAAAAAAAAAAAAGAAGAAAAAAAAATCAAAAATCTCTGCAAATTTTGCATGAAAAATTATTGTAAAGCAAAATGATTTAAATTCTTATTTGATTCCTTTTATTATAAAAAACAGAAAACTTATAAATAAAACAAACCGATATTTAATTTGTTATATTTTAAGTTAGCAGGCACGAACTCTAAAAACCATCGCATTAATAATTTACACTTAATTTATTTTTATTTAAATTTTTATTAATTTTTAGTTTTCCAAACAATTTCTCCTTCTCAAGTTTTTTTTTTTTTCGTCAAAACAATACAAGAAAAATTAAAAAAAAAAATAAATAAAATTAGCAAGAAAACAAAAACTATATCTAAAAAAATAGTACATATATATACTTATACGTAAGTATGTATATTTACTTATAAATATTTAAAAAATAAAACTAAAAAAGAAATATTAGTTTTAGTATTAAATAAAGAAAAATAAAAGAATTAGAAAATCCGTAATGAAAAAATAATTCAAAACAAAAATTTTGAAAAAAGAAAATAATAAATAAATAAAATAAAATTAAGGCTTATGTTTTTAACACGTTTAGTGATTAATTTGTTTTCTTTATTTTTTGATATAATTTGTTAGTGATTAATTTTTTTTTGTATGCTAAATGTGCAGCTTAATTTCTATGAAATTGCTTCTTCGTTAAAAAAAAACTCATAAAAAACATAAAAAAAAAAAAAAAATAAAACTCTTAAATAAAACAAAAAAAAAAACACATGCAGGCATTTTGTTTAAGTTAACGAAAAAAATTGAAAAAAAAAAAGAATACACACTAAATAAATAATTTAAAATTTATATATAAAAAATATATATATTGGACTGTTTTTTGTACATAAATTAAAAAAATATATATATAATAAATAAAAAATCATACGATCTAATCGCGCATTAGCAAAATAGTTAAAAAAGAAACAAAAAAAATATAAACATTTCAAAACGAAATATAAAAAATAAAAGAATGTAAATGCATAAATTAATGTATAAAAATAAAAAATTTAACATATGTTTGTGCACAACATTATCTACGAATACAATGTGCGTGAAGCAAATACACGTGCAGACACACATACATACATGCATATTAAATCTAGTTGGGCCAACATTTATGCCCATTTATATACATATGTCGTTCCCTGAATCCTTACGTCCCTTCAAGTTCCCTTTCACATACATACATACAAACATTCAAGCTAAAATAAAATACATTTAATTATTATTGTATTATTAAATTATTATTGCTACTTCTTACTCTAACAAACATACAAATACGAACGAACATTAACGTATATATTAAACTAAATTAAATGAAGTAAATATATTAAACATAATGAATAATGTTTAAAAAACCAACCGATAAGCAAATACGAGAATTGTGTATATATACATATATATATAATATATACATGCATACATGTTTAATTATAAATGAACAACAACAACCACAACAGCATCAAATAAATAAATGGTTTTTCCTTTTTCCCTCAAAAGAGAGATTTTCTATTGTTTTATTTAAATAAAAAAAATAGAAGATTTTACAATATTTGCCGACTAATTGGGTAAACATTTCATTCCTCAATGGACGCACAGAATTCCGAAGACTTAGTTTATCAACTATTACAAAACTAATTATAACTATGCTGTAAGCCTACAAATCATTCGTCTCTATGGGTTCAGTTGTGCAAATATAAATATCGCGCTTCCTCGCAAATATAATTTGTTGATTTTTGGGATGAGTTGCCAGCGAGTGCACAACTCCGCCGTTTTTACCTGTAAAGATTACAAGACTTTAACATAATTTTACATAAAAATTTTTAAAGCATGCTTACTTATCGCCACGCGCTGAAGCACTTTGCCATCAAGTAAGTCCCAAATGAAAGCACAACCACCACTGGAACCCGATACAATATGTGCATCGTTGGCCAAAATTCCGCATTCGATGTGGTAATCATCAGCCTGATGGCCTTTATATTCCGAAAGCAGACCACCAGTTTCAGAGTCTATTAAACGCACAACGCCATCTTGGCAGCCAGCCAATAGACATTGTTCGTCTCGTGTTTGTGCCAAATATGTGATTGGTTCGCCGATCTTGTCGCATGTTAGCTCACCAAGTCGTATATCGTATTGTCGTATGCAGCCATCCAGTGATGCGGCAAAGATTTTGTTTTCATTTGTCAAGACAGTGGTAATGCAATCTTTGGCTTCCTTCATTACTTGTACAGGCTCCAATCGACGTGTTCGTATGTCCCAGCACATGACAGCGTTGTCTCGGCCCCCGGATATCGCAATTGCCGAGTCCTCTGTGAAGCAGACGCAACGCACACCACCTGCATGACCGCGTAATCGACGCACAGGTGAACCTAATATATTAAACTATTTGTTATGTCATGTCAAGTAACAAATATGTATATATAATGCTCTCAAGTCATACCCGTTGATACATCCCAGTAAATAATACTTTTATCGAGACTAGAGGAAACTATGTAACTGCTGTCGCAACTGCCGGCCGCATCGGTGACTTCGTCCGCATGGCCTCCATATGTCTTGAGCAGCAAGCCGGTAGAATGATTCCAGAGTTTGATTTTTTTGTCGGAGCCACAACTGAGACAGTAAGATCCATCAACTAATAACAAAAAAATTGATGACTTTGTTTTGATATTGAACAGTACGCACCATTATACCGAACTGCCCGCACTGCGCCTTGCTTGCAATCAATTACTTTTTGGCAATAAAACTCGGAGAATGGAGGCATTTGAATTTGCTATTTATCTTGTAACACAACAAAATGCAATCATAAATTTTTTTTTTTGTGCTTTGGTCGTCTTAGCGTACTAAGACTGAATTTTTGGCAGACTTGAAGTCTATAGTGCCAGGGTATCAATTATTAGTATGAGCTCGTGGCAATCACACTACGCTTGGTTGTGTCCTCTAGGCGTTGCAAATACTATGAGCGAGGTCTTCAAAAGACTGCGATAGCACTGTGATTTTTTAATTTTTAATGTGTATTATGAAAGCCGAAATGAAAACAAAACACAAAAAAGGCGCCAACAGAGTTAAATGTTAAAAATGTTGGTAACATCCAGTATTTCTGTTGTTAGCAGAGGCGAGAAAGAGACGGGGCTTGAAAGAGCGAAAGAAAACATAGAAAAACGGGTGTAAAAAAGTTGACCAAAACGGACAATAACATTTCTGTTCAGTTTTACAGTGGCAGTCACTTGACGTATATTCGCGACAAATCTCAAGTGACATGAGTTGGTACACCTCCGAATTGAAAAAGCGGCTCAAAAAAAATGATTGGCCATTTAATTTTTAATGATGCCAGATGTTTGGTTGTTGTCAAAGACCATTTTTTGGGGGTAAGCTAACAAGTTTCTTTGCTATATTCGATAATTAAGTACATACAAAATGAATTTCTAGCCAAATCTATACAATGACAGTGTTTCAATAAGCTATTCTTCGGTTATTGAATAAAATAATTTCAATATTACGCAGCTAAATTAAAAACGCATGCAAGTCTGGCAGCTCCCAGAAAGAACGAAGTCAATCTGGCTAGGAATTAAAAATGTAAACAAAAACAACACGCAATTCCTTGAATTTTTGCGAAACGCCTGGACTAATTCATCGTACTACACAGCCACAGTGTCACAAACAAGCATAGTGTGATTGCTGCGCGCGTCACGCTTGTCATCGATACCCTGGCAATATAGGCATTAAATGCCTGCTATTCATAGTCGTAGATCCTGAGTGGACTAAGCAGCCGTGCGATTAGACGGCTAAAGCACAAAAAAAAAAAAACAAAAAAAATTATTGCGAAAAAGAACAATTAAATTAATAA
Source organism: Phortica okadai (assembly GCA_034638295.1). Taxonomy (NCBI): domain Eukaryota; kingdom Metazoa; phylum Arthropoda; class Insecta; order Diptera; family Drosophilidae; genus Phortica; species Phortica okadai. The sequence continues at coordinate 7,205,555 of CM067850.1, forward strand.
TAATTCTAACAAACCTTTGTCACAACAATTTCAATAATTTTTGGTTAAACTGGTTAAATTGAAACAATTGACAAGCTTGCGACAAAGTGCGTATTTCACAACATGCGTTGTCGGACAAGTGCGTAATTTGTTGTTGTTTTTTTCGGTAACAGGTGAAGAAGCGACACGCTGACAAGTCGAGTATCGGGAAAAGTCGAAATACACTTCGTGCAAAGAGCTGGTGAAGAAGGAGAAGGGATGAGGGTCAGTGGGTGGTGGATAATTGAATGCAACAAACCCAATCAACATCAACAAATGTCGTCGTAGTCAACTTCACCATCGCCCCCCCAACTACTATTATTGTAAACCCACTCGTTCGTTTATGCTGCGCTGCTGACGTGTGCACAGGATATTAAAACAAAAACAAAATCTGCAGCAGAGCAACAACGATGACAATAACGAAGTAGTCATCATTGTCGTTCGTTTCACTCACGGACGGAACGAACACGCCAAGTGAAGTACTGAAAAAAAAAAAATAAATAAATAAAAATGCAACCTCAGTAGATTGCATAAAATTCATCTAAAAGAAGTACACACAATAAAGAGAACGAAAGAACGAACGAACGCTTATCCAGTCAGAAACCAAGCAAACCAACCAAAAAGGGCAACAAACAAGGTGAAAAAAAAGTTGTTTGTCAACTTGTGGCGTCTTCGTTTTCTCTACTTCGTCCTCGAACCGTGGTTTTAAAAAAAATTTGCTGCTACTGCATTGCAGAGTGTGTTGCAGATGCGTTGATGTTGCACCTCCATAGGCTGTACTAACTAACGCCAACATCGCCCGTGCTCAACGAAAGGGTGTAATAGGCCACAAAAAATCGACTCCGATACAGAAATCAAATTAAAAGTGTCGTTTAAAATTATTAATTTAGTGAATTTCAAACATAAGACGTCGCAATGTCAGCTGTAACGCGTAGTGCAAGCGCTAGTCCATGCATGGCGCTTAATGCCATCATTGATCCCAGTTTATTTCCATTAAAATCCATTGCTGACGTTGTGAATCTGTTTCGAAGGGCACTAACGAGTGGCATAGAACCCGATTTGACGCTTCTTTCAATTGTCGTCGGTTACATAGAGCTATCACTGACAACAGGCGATGCTGCACAAGCCGCGGCCGTTGCAGCTGCTGCTGCGGAGCACAATAGCAATAACAGCGCGACTTCGACACCGTCAACGCTTATTGCAGGTGGTCCAACAACGACAGGTGCATATTATTATTATTATTTTCTTGTGCATATGTCTTTTTAATACACAACTTAATACGTTTTTAGTTTCTTCGGACATTATTATGGGCAACAGCGTTCCCTTTCCAGTTGTAACTCATGAGCTTGTAGCAGGACTGTACAAGAAGTTTCAGACCATACTATCCGTAGTTGAGAAGCCCAAACCACATCGTCAGGCAACGCGTGAAGTCATTAAGAAAGTCTCTGATGTTATATGGAATTCATTGATACGAAGCAGCTACAAAGATCGCGCGCATCTACAGAATCTGTACAGTTACCTATCAGGTCACAAGTTGGATTGCTTTGGCGTTGCTTTAGCAGTTGTTGCCGGCTGTCAGTTGCTTGGTTATCGCGATGTTCGTTTGGCTATTTCCGAGGATCATGCATGGGTTGTATTTGGACAGAAGCGTGTGGAGACAATCGAAGTGACCTGGCATGGCAAAGGAAGCGAAGACAAACGTGGTCAGGACATAACGGCAGGCGTTGACTCTGGCTCTTGGCTTTATTTAGGCGGTTTGGCAGTGGTTTGCGATCGTTCAATGGAAGTGGCATCTATTTGCTCAGCAATAAATATTTCGCTTACGACTAATAGCGATTGCGTTGAAGTATCCGAATTACAACAACAGCTGCTCTGGCTGCTCTACAATATGGGTCATTTAAAGAAATATCCAATGGCAATTGGTACACTCGGTGAGCTGGAGGAGATTAATCCGACCCACAGCACCATAAGTTGTGAACAACTTTATCGTGAGGCTATAGAATCCGCAAAGATTCATTATCGTAATCATCATGTTTATCCGTACACCTACCAAGGTAACTACTACAATCGTCTGCTCAAGTATCGTGAAGCTTTTGCCGCCTGGGCGAATGCGGCGGATGTAATTCGACTGTACACCTATCAGTGTCGTGACGATGAGGAGATTTACAAGGAACTCTTAGACATTGCAAATGAAATGATACCTTATGTTATGAAGACAGAGAGTTCGGGACATTCAGCTCGTAGTATTTTACGTGACTCAGAGGTTTTTGCAAATCTTTTACGTTTCTATGATGGCATTTGCCAATGGGAGGAGGACAGTTTGACACCGATTTTGCACATTGGTTGGGCAAAACCATTAGTGAACAACATAACAAAATTCGATTATGATATACGCTCACAGGTGGTTATCAAAATGCCAGAAGACATACTGGCCGAGGCAGCAGCAGCTGAGCGAGAAGCAGCAAAGCAGCAACAACTATTGCAAAAGCAAAGAGAGGCAAGCAACGAGGCTAAGCACAGTGCCAGTGAAGTAGAGGGCAACAATAATAACAATCTTTTCAAAAAGGATGAGGTAAGCATTATAATATATACATTTTTTTTTAAATAAACTCAATAAAAATGAAATTAAATTTCAGAAATCAGCAACAGAAACTAAAAAGTTAGAGCTACCAACAACACTTGCTGATCTTACAGCTGCTTGCGGCGAGAAAATACTTAATCCCGACTTTTTACTGCAAGGTGGTGGTGAACCATTCGCTGAACAAAAACAACAGCACCAAATCAAGCAAGAGACTAAAATAAACAACAATAATATAAACGACAATGAGGCTAATGGCGTAGATAAGACAACAACAACCGCAACAGCAACAACAACAAATGCTACAAGTACAACAACTAAAGCTAATGAGTCAACAAACAACACAAATCAAAAAGATATGCAAAATGAAGCTAAGGAAACACAATCGACAGCAGCGACAACAATCGTTACACCGATAGGCATTACACCAACGTCGATTGTTGCTGAAGATGAACCATTTCAGTTTATGCTTAAACGGCCGGTTATCACATTGTATAGTCAGAAAATGAAGGGTCTCAAGGACCTTTTGCTTGCCGAAAAACTCAATACACATGCCATTTCGTTGCAAGTGACAGCGCAATCGGTGGCCAGTCGCAAAGTGCGCGGTGTCGATAAATTGGGCAATCATACATCCATTTCAACATATGCTACAGTAAATGTCACGTCCATTGGCAGCGGCGCTTATGATGGCGCTGCAGTGGGTGGTGCATCCAGTGCGTCAGCAGCAGCTGCTGCTGCTGCCGCAGCGCTTGATTCCATTGCAGTATCGCGACCCAAACGTACACGTCGCGAGTAACTTGTTTAAGTTATACAAAGATAAAAAAAAAACATAAGCACAACTAAAGTTGCTATTTAATTGGTAAGTTTTTGTTATCTATATATGTATGTATGTATTTTTGAATATATATATGTCTATGTTAGTAGAGTTATATGTATACATATGTATAAATGCTATATATATATTCACTTTTCCGATATGTATTTATGGACTTAGAATTAAGCGAAACTGATGAATATAACGTTAAGAGATGTCAGATCGTTAGCGCCGAACGCTTAGCGTTGTAAAATTGCATACTTCACTTCTCGCCCTCCCACTCTCTGTCTCCCGCTCACCTACAAACAATAATCCCAATAACAAAGACAACAACCAGAACTTTTTTGTAACTGATTTATTTACTATTTAATTTATTGTATTTTTTTCTTTATAGTTTTTTTTATTAATTTTAAGCATAACTATTATTGGTGCTCTGTATTTTTTTCTTGTTAAATTTTGTGCTTTGATTGAGGCTAACATACAATTTATACAATTTACATATAAAAATTTTTTTTTCATATTCATATTAGAAGTATTGGTGTAACCAAACACAAGAACTTCGAATTGTTTCAAAGCTAAATTTGACAATGGATAAATTACCAACAATTTAAAAGAAATGAGTATTAAAAAACAATTCACTTTTCAAGAAAAGTTTTGTTGGCATTGGTAGTCAGACAGGGTTTATGAGATCCTTATTATCTACGAAAAATTCATTTGTACACTTGTTATTTTTTATTTGTTGGGTTAAAGACATTTTTGGCCTAAAAAGTTGATTTTTATTTTAGTTATCTTAGACTCCCAAGCGCCCAAATAGAAGTTCTGTACGCTTTAAGGCCACAAACTGCTGATAAACTGAAACGTTGTTGAACTTTAATAACTATAAAATCTTTTAATCTACATACACTTACACACGTAGATACAGATACACAGAATACATGTATTTAACACTTCCTCTTCTTGTGATATATAACATTTCTCTGAATGGCTTTTGAATAATTATAAATAATCAAGCAACATGTTTAATCAATAGAAACTAAATTATATTCAACAAAAATCAAATATTTATGTACTTTAAAAACAGATATATATATAATATTTTTTTTAATTATTTGTCTTTTTGTTATAATATTTAAACTATACGAATGCGACTTAAATGTTCTATAAGGCAAAAAAAAAAAAAGAATTATGAAGGCTTCTTTGGTGCACATTTGGTTTAAACACAATTTGGGGTGTGGGAAAGAGCTCTAAACTTGATTTTTGTGTTTGTGTAAACAGTAAGAATGAATTTTCATGGAAATGATACTTGTTGACACAACAAATTGTTAATGATGATAATAAGCATTTGAGCAACTTTTGCGTAGAGTGTCTGTGATGAAAACTTAATAAGCCCATTTTAGAGAGAAAAACAAATACAATGTAACATTATAATTATTTTTTTCAAATATAAATTTAAATTTAACAAAATAAATTTAAAAAAAATAAATAAGAAAGAATGAAAATGGCACAACAAAGTTTCAAACGCAATAAAATTTTATCAATGGTGTTTATTCCTCTACAGAAACAAACAAATTTTAATAAAAAAAATAAAATAAATAAATGTTAAATGTTGATACTCGTATATACTTAAATATGTAGATTCTATTAAGTAAATGCGTTTGAATGTATATAATATTTCAACGCATAATTTGTTTAAAACATTGAAACAAAAAAAAAAAAACAATAGCGCGCTTCAAGTAACGGACGGACGTCAAAGTACAATGATTGTCTTTTTATTTGTTTGTAATTACAAAAAAAAAAAGAAAATGTTTAAAATTTTAACAAAAAAATGAAAAGAAAATTCCGCAAAATGCGAATACAGCGATTTACATATATATATTTTGGCATACATGTTTATATGGGTTTTCAAAATTCCATTAAGAATAAAAAACAAATAATAAGTTTAACATTTTGGCAACAAACTAAAAAAAAAAAGAAACTAAACAAAAAACAGTATTTTTATACTACGGCAAAGTTTATTTTTCTAAGAGCTTAAAACAAAAAAAAAAAAAAAACCTTAAAAAAAAAAAACAAAATATTAATTACCAAATGCATTGAATAAAGAAACACTTGAAATAAATGAATTAAATAGTCAATAAACTTTAAAGTTTGCAAATTATACAACTAAAAATGTTATTATATTCGACAGTTAATTTAACTTGTTTTAAATTAGCAGCTGTAATTGATTAGTAGCAAAACAAACACATATTAAACGCTCAAATATTAGCACACCTTTAATAATCATTATAAATATGCGAATGTTAGCGCAGTTAAACAAAAACTTGAAACAAAAAATAGTAAAAAGCTCCAAAAGTCAAACGTTTAAGCCCCGTCAATAAATAAATAAATGCATATGTTAAATATAAATGTTTTTATATGTTTTCATTTTGTATAAATTTATAGCAAATTTGAACTTACACACTACAAACCGACAAATTTTGGTTATTTTTGTTATAAAATCTAAAACTCAAGAGACGATACATACGAACACTTACAACTATTGGTTATTTCTAATTACAATTAGTAAAATATGAGACTACAAATTCCATTGTAGAGGAGCCGTCGACGGCAGACCTGCTGCACGATTTGCATTGGCCAACAGTCAATAAAATTGTACGGAGTGTAGTATGGTTTTGTTACGCTTTGTTTCAAAGTCTAGCAATATTTCATCAATGTCGTTGTCGAGATCTTTTGATTTAGCCATTACATTTAATATATCCGCTATAAGAAATGCGCCAAGAAGCGCCTCTTCATGGTTGTCCATTATATCAATGTTGAAGACGTGCACTGGATGATTGTTGCATGGTTCGCGACTCTCGAAATCCAACAGAACAGCGTCATAAACTCGCTCCTCAACCGTTACAATAACATCGAAATTGTCTTCGCAGTCTTGAAATCGCTCTGGGCACTTTTTAATACGACGATTCCGTTCAAGCATGTGTAAAAGTCCATTTTGCGTATAATGTTCCTCATCTTTGGCTAATAAGTCGTTATAAATTGTTTCGTAACTAGTTCCAAATTCGTAAATGTTTGGCGAGTTGGCTGATGCACCAGGAAGCCGAACACGCTCACCAGTACCGAAAGAACGTACATTAAAACCTTTCTTAGCAAGGAAGCTATGCGCCTCCATGGATCTGTTCATGTTCGAGGAGCAAACAACGGCCACATACAGACTGTTAGAGTTCATTGTATAGCTTTGTAGTGTACAACTAGAAGATTGATCACACGAAGTGGTCGGTATTCCTGAGGAGCAGTTATTGTTTTGGTGTTTGCAATAAGAATTCTCAAAAATCAATTTTCAATGAAATGATAAAACAAATTCAAATCGTCAACAACAGCTGAATAATCAGCTGATATGAAGAAGATTTCATCAGTCACAATGATTAGTGCACAAATCAGACCTACCATACGTTCACAAAATACGTTGAGTTGTTTGCTCCGCTAGTATTTGGAACACACTGCCAAATTCACAGTGACTCGGCACTTCAGCAAATTTTAAAGTTTGCAATGACTTATGTGCCATTGAAATTTCAGGTAAACATTTGTGCAAGCACTATTAACTGATTGCTATACAAAGCGCTTCTTCTTCACAACACACACGCACGGGAAATTCGATCAAATCGTTTTGTTAAATCTTGTCGCAATTTAATAATTTAATTTAATAAAAGTAAACCAAAATGTCGCTACCTGACAAAGAGAAAGACAAGGAGGACTCTAATGCCAACAAAGGAGAAGATTTGGGATTGCTCGAAGAAGACGATGAATTCGAAGAGTTCCCGGCTGAAGGTATGAACATTGCCGCAAAAATCATTGCCACAAGCATGAATTGCAATTTATGAACAATTCTGCTTTAATTTTTTAGATTTTCGCACAGGCGGTGAGGATAATGAAGAGCTGAATGTTTGGGAGGACAATTGGGATGACGACAATGTCGAAGATGATTTTAGCATTCAACTGAAGGCGCATTTGGAGAGCAAGAAGATGGAGTCGTAAGCGTTGCCTCCCAACATCCAAAATCCCTTTAAAATACATGCTTCTGATTTCAAATAAATATATTCATAAGTAATTACTATATAAAAAAGAGTTTCATGTGTTTAAGATTTAGCAAAAAGTGAGGCCAAGAACTTGTGTAGATCTTCATTTAACAACTCTTGTTTGTCCAACTCCTTTTGTGCATCATTACAAGCATCTTTCAAGGTCTCTAGTTCCTTCATGTGTTCAAATAGGATGCTGAAGGATAACAATAAAATATATATTGTTTCATTATTTAAGTTACTTATGATTAATACATACTTCTTTTTTTCGGCCATGAGTTTTTGAATCGCTTGTTTCTCTTGCTGATACGGTTGCTGACGCTCTTTAAGCTGCTGCTCAAGACTTTTTACTTCAGTTTTATTTTCTTCTATGGTATCTTTCATCTTTTTGAATTGATTTTCTTGTGTTTTGAATGATTTGGCAGTGGTCTCATATAGTTTTTTGCTCTCTTTAAATTGAGTCAATACTTTCGAGGATACAATTTCCTTAGCTTCATCAATCTTTATGCACAAATTTTTATTATTTTCGATTGCAATTTTGCGATCTTGAAGTGTTGCTACATGTTCATCAACTTGTTGTTTACACATGTTCGTGTCGACATCTAACTTCTTAATTTGCCTGCAAAAATAAATGAGTGATTTACAATTTGTATAAATCAAATGGTTTCATTGTGCATACGCTTTCAACGCGCTTATTTCCTCATCTGTTACAATGAGACTTTCCCATTGGGATTTTTGAGCTTGCAATGCCGAAAGTTGAATTTTAAGTTCTTCGTATTCATCCTTTAATTTCTGAAATTTCTTTTGCTTTTCGCGTTTATCACTGCACAAAGTTTCTAATTTTGGCTTCAATTTAGTCAACTCCACCGAAAGTGTTTCTTTTAGCGTTTTAAGTTCGACGGCGCGATTCTTTCGGTACTCCGTTTCTTGTTTGATTTCTGCTATTTGTGCTTGTAGAGCATCGTACTTCTTTAAGCCTTCATCCACCAAAGCAAAGACATCTTTCTTATACATATTGAAGTAGCACAAGTAATTATACAATATATCTAAGATGTTTAGAGTCTTTTTGGGAGCTTTTAAGCAAGACGAATATTTAATGTTTACTGTTCATGTGCGGTTTATAATTTCCATCAACTACTTACTTGGCTTGATCAGATCATAGTAGCTGAAGGTACGCGACTTGACAGATATTTGCAAAATGTGTTCGATATGTCGTGATATTTTGATAAGAAAAATGCGCTTTTCACGCGAATTATCCGTTCCAGTATCACCATCCAAATTGTACGGTGGATCCACCTTGTAGCCAAAAGCTCGCAAGTAATGAACAAATGTTTTGGTGAGGAACGCTTCTGTGGGTTGGGCCAGGTCGGAAATGCGCATGTTGAGGTCCAGAAACGTCTCATTCCAAGTATTGCAAACATCCTCACGACTGTCGTTCTCTCTTGCCGCCATTTTCAATGCAGACTTTCTTAAATTATTCAATAATATTTAATAACAAAGCCAACACAAAAAAAAAAAAAAAACAATAAATGCCGCTTTTTAATTTTGCCCGCTTTGGTGAGTGTTGGTAAATAACAAAGAACACCAACTCATCAACATGGTTAAGTGTTGCAAGTCTTTGATGTTATTCAAATATTTTTTAACAGAATTTATTAAATTAAGTTTTGGTCTCCATGGTTCTTTTTTATTTACAGCCTTATAACAAAAATCATGTTCCGTATAGCCCTTTCATCCTTCGTACATTGTTCATCAAAACGATGTCTAACAGTGCAGTTGAGATTGATGATTTTCTCTCGGATTTAGATAGCACCGATGAGAATGGTAGTGTAATGCAAATATAACGTCGTTTTTTGTTATTAACTATTTTGTTCATAGTTGGTGAAGAGGATAAAAAAGATGGCCAAGAGTCTATAAAATCAGAAATCGCCGAAGCGAGTTACAACGATGAGGATTTGGCCAAGTTGGTAGAGTTTGTGCAACGCATGTCAATACTTTTTACATTGGATCATCGTGACTGGCGTGAAGAGGCATTAGACAATATACGGCGATGGCTACTCGAGGTTAATCAACCCATGCTCACAATATACTACGATTGTAATCGACTAACAGCATCTTTGGGGTTTCCCATTTCACCTGTGTTAGACATAAGTTACTTTGTTCGTGCACCGTCTCAAATATTTACCGTTGATGGTTTCCATGATGAAGTCAACTTCGGTACAATACACGATGATATCGATGGTTGCCTCCTACATGTGCTGCAAGTAGTCTATGCGCCCATATTTCGCAATCTTACAAACTGGAATGATACTGTGAAACTGCGTTTTAATAAAGCCTTGGACAAGTTTCTTGTATATTTAACAGGATTGCATTACAAGATGGGCGGCATGACAGTGTTGTATGTACCGTACGTAGTGAAACAACTTGCACGTGGAAATATAGCGCACGATCGCGAGTTTGTAAAGTGTCTGGAATCTATTACTGTTTACTGGCTGACGCAAATCCGGACATTGCTCAATGACAGGGCATTAGTGGTGCCACACGATCTCGTTGTTGTAGAAGACGAATATGAATTCTGGCTATATCGTTGTAAGTTTTATATTACTCTCTATTTTGTTCATAACCATATCCAATTTTACTTTTAGTTGAGGTGCTACAAGGTTTAAATGCCCAGTTGAAGAACCATGATGTTCAGCGAATCATTAAAGTCTTACGTAACGCTCACTCTGTGTACATTAAGCAAATCGATGAGCTTCTGTTCGAGTGCAAGTTTGAGCTGGAAACAGCCATGTCTAACATCAAGTATTTACACTTGTTGGTTAAACCTTGCGCCAAGATTGAGATTGCAAACAGTCCGTCGGAAGTGGCTCAACTTTTACCACACATATTGCACTTGATACGTTTTATTTGGCTCAACTCAGAGTATTATAATCGACCCGATCTCATTTCAAGCCTATTTCGTAATCTTAGTAATCAAATAATAAGATTTTGCACCGCAAAGATAAATATTGATAAGATATTGAGTGGTAATTCGCGTTTTGGCATCAAAATGTGCGAAATGTCGATCGATTGCTGTCTGACTTACAAGAGCTTGTATGACCAAATGGCAAAGGATCTTGCTAAACGACAACCGGAAATTGGCTGGGATCTTAACCATGTCATAATATTCAATCATGTTGATGCGTTTATAGAACGGTTAAAGAATGTTATCGATATATGTGAGTCAATGATTGTTTTCGGGCGTTTAGATGAGACTCAAGATATTCCACGGCCACGTTTTGGCGGCACAAATGGCGTTGAGTTCGAGGAGATAGCTAAGCGTGTCGAAACACAGTTTTTAACCTCGCTGTCCTCGCTAAAAACAAACTCAAAGTCTATAATACTGAACGTACATAAGCATGAATGGTATGTTTGTTTTTTTGTATAGTTTCAATAGTAAATAGTAAATGGATTTCTTTATATTCTCAGGTATAATGTGGTTCAAAAATACTCTCAGACTATTCAAAACCTTGAAGAAACCATACAACTTTTGATTACGAATGTCTTCCAAAGCGTTTGCAATATCGAAGAGACCTTGGAAGCGTTAAATGTCATGTTGTTCTATTCCCATAAAGGTGCCTTACGAATAGCTTATCTGCGACAAGTGAGCAATATGTGGTTGTCATTCGAACAGGAGATGGATAACACTGTACGTACGCTGAGAGAAAGCAGCAAGGTGCCAAGGGAATCATGGTTGCCTTGTAATGTCTTTCGTGCCACTAACTATCGCATTAATCTGGAGCGCTTGCAATGGTTACGTGATCGTTTGAGTTCTTCGGTGTGGTTGCCAGTAGTGCCAGAGGCGCGTATTGTACTTGATAAATTCGATTGTCTTTCTAAGGAGTTTGCAAAGGAAACACGCAAATCCTTCGATAGTTGGACCAAAAAATGTGGCACGACTTCTTTGTTGCCAACACTTGAACGCCCTTTGCTGACACGTAGCAAAATGAAACGCGGTCTGCTCGAATGCAACATTGATCGCTCTGTATTGGGCATCTGTGAAGAGGCGCATCGATTCCAGCAGCTTGGCTTTAATCCGCCTTGCCCAATTCGGAAATTATATGAGAAATACACGACGATAAAGCTTGTCTATGATAGCACCTTGCAAGTTTGCTTGGACTACAATCGTATACTACTAGCCATGACTGAGGACGAACGTAAACTCTTCCGCGTGCTTGTTAACGCTTGCGATCGAAAAATCGCACCCGGTTTGTTTAAGCTAAACTTCAACGATGAGCTGAGCGACGCATACATTGCCGATTGTGCATTGTACACGGGCAATCTGCAGGACACATTGAACATATATAAGCGTAGCAATCGCCTCATTGCTCGCATTTGCGAGAAGATTTGCGATACGCACATGCTGAAGTTCACCTTCAGCGGCGCTGTGACCATCACGGTTTTCGAGCAACAACTTTCGAATTATATTCGTACGACAACCAATGTGTTGAAAGGATACTATGAGGCAATAATTCAATTCCTTTCGGCAGTCTATAGAGAATTTGAGCATATTATTCGACAAGTATGTTGGATCAGTTATATTAATAAACTTATATTTTATGAATTAATCGATTTCAGATGGCATTGGAGTGGTTTAATTATGTCAATGTATTTGACAATATGTTGGGAACAGCACTCTTGACTAGCGCGCGGAATTCACTGGATCTTATTTATCGCTCGCTGTGTAAGGAGGATGACATGACTCCTGCACCGATTCTCGTTGTGGAAGCGGATGTATTTGAACGCGCTATCACTTTAAATCCCAATATCGATACTGTAGCAAATCTTCTGCAAGGCACTATTGATCGTGTAGTGTATATTCTGGAGCAGTTTCCACGACTTGGCAATGCATTAGACATACCAAAGTCACAACAGCAAGAACCATTTTCAAAGGGTTTTCAGAATGATCCGAAGAGTAAAGATTTAATGGAGAAAATATCGCATGAAATACAGCATCAACGTAGTGAAATACAGCGGCACGTTGATTTTTGGAATGGTTACAAGAATGTGTGGCAAACAACCGATGAACAGTTCATTGAGCAGATCAAGAAGAGTGCACAAACGGCGGCCGTTTTTGAGAAAAGCATTGAAAGCTACAGTGTGCTCGCCGATGACATTTCATTTGTGGATACATTGGCGCATGTTTATTTCATATTGATCAATCAAAATTGCATTAAGAGCACCATATTGGATTGGATTGAGAAGTGGCAATCGCTCAATATAAAATTGTTAGTCGACCATGCTGCCTCACTGATAGCAAGTAAGAAAACGTATTTATTGAATTTTTTTCATACTCATATATTACTTTTTAGATGTTTATCAATATATGGACAGAAATGAAAGTTGCGTAATGACTGTGCCACGCACGCTCCGTGAAGCACAACAGGCCAAGCTGTTCTTTGAGGCATTAATCGCTGAAGTGCCAATTAAACAACACTCCTTTCCCTCGATGTTAGAATTGTTCTTAGTGATTGCCAAATATCAAGTGAAAATCGATGAAAACACTCGCCAACAAGTCAGTGGATTCAGCGGCGCTTGGTTAGGCTATTTGAAGACGCTCGCCGATGCTGATGAGATGCTAGAAAACAATAATGCAAACATCAAGGAAGTGCTAACACAACAGGCCGAACAATTTAGAGTTATTTTTAAAGAGTTTTCAGACAAATATTATGCGAAACTGCATTCCGGTCGCAAATCATAATAATTCATTCATTCATAATTCATTCAATATCATGTTTGGTTTCAAATACTAAAGTTTTGAACAATACTCATGTCTCATTATTGGATTCGGTACGCGAACTTGGTGTTCACTTTTCTTTTATGGGTCGTCAGCCACAATGCACAATCAGTTAAGTTTGATGGATATGAGTTAATTGAATTATAATTAGCAATTATCGGCTCGCGTTCACTCATATTTTAAATGAAGGCGACTGCACTACACTTCAAAAACAGCTCAGTGCCGTAGAAATGTTATCGCTGTCGGCGTTGGTGGTCGTGCTTTTCTTATTGCTTCCATTGTTGAATTGTGTGCAAGCAGCGCACATACTCGGTCTTTTTGTTAACGGTATACGGTCGCATTTGTTGGTGTATAGCGCTGTCGTACGTGTGCTTCTCGAGCGTGGTCATCAATTCACACTGGTCACAACCTTACCGCTCGAAGATGAGTCTTTGGTTGGTTACAAAACGAAGCTCCGGCACATAAAGCTTTCAGCGAGTTATACAAGTGAGTCAAAAGTTGCTACCTCGGATCCCTTCGAACAACTTCAGCAAATGCTGTTCTATATTGGGAATTCGGGAAATTTTTTACGTGATTCTGTTTGGCAAAACTTTATAAATGAGAAGCAAAGTTTTGACCTCCTGTTGCTTGGCTACCACTTCAATGACTATCAGCTGGGTGTGGCTGCACATTTTAATTGCCCAGTTGTGCTCATCTGGACTGGACAGCCTATAAGTAATGTACATAGTCTGCTGGGGAATCCCGAGTATCGTTGGCATGTGCCTCAAGCGTATGACAGACACGAGCGACGCGGTTTGAGTACATGGACTTTGGGTGTTTGGGAAAAGTCCATTGAGTTAATTGTCAGGAGTGTCATGAGAAGTATGTACAAGTGAGTACCTTCATGACGTAAGCCGCCAATGAAATTGATATGAAGAAATTTTCATTTAGCACACACTTTCCGGCGCCCTTGTATCCTGACTTTGATGCCGTGCGGCAAAATGTTTCACTGGCACTTTGTAATCATCATTCGCTAAGTGAAGGCCCCATTGCGCCTTATGTGCCGGCCATTATCGAAATCGGTGGCATACAGATAAGCACTGTGACGTCACTGCGCAACTACACCGTCGAACGTGATATAATTTTTATTAGCTTAGGTACGCGCACGAATTGGTCGGACATTCCCACTGCTGTTGTACAAAGTATTTTGACTGTTTTTCTCAAGCTCAACTCGTATGACATATTTTGGACTTACGAAGAGCAATATTGCGGTGAAATTCGAGCAGTTGCATCTCACATACATTGCTCAGCGTGGTGGCCACAGTCTCAAATTCTGGCAGATAAACGCACGAAACTCTTCATAACGCATGGCGGCAAAGCCAGTCTGGCAGAGGCATTACATCATGGTGTGCCTATTCTCGGTTTACCTTTGGTTGGTGATCAATTTGCAAATGTTGCTAAAGCAGTGCGGCAAGGATTTGGCTTGACTTTGAAAATGGATGCAGTTACGAGTGATAAGTTGCATAGCGCCATTTACGAATTATTGCATAATAATAGCTATGCCCACCAAGCAGCTCGTCTCTCGCGCATCTATCACGATCGGCCGCTTAATGCCAGTGCGACGGTTGCCTATTGGATCGAATACGTGCTGCGTTACAACGGCGCACCACATCTTCAAAGTCCTGCAGTCTATTTGCATTTTTGGCAATATTATAATTTGGATGTGCATGTATTCATTTTATGTATTTGCATTTGCATTTGTGCTTGCCTTAAATGGCTCGAACAACAGGTCGGATAAGTAATAATTGCTCCAAGTCGCACTATAAATAGTTTTTCAACACTGGAAAGTGCATACAAACGAACGCCAAAAACGCCAAAAAAGCGTTTTCCAACCGCAGCATTGGTTAAGACGCGCAAATAAAAAAAAAAGCCTTGTGTTTAGTTTTGACTAGCTTTATTGTGAGTTATTTTATATTAATTATTACAAGTAAGTTTTAAATTAAGTGATAAATTACATTAAACGATAGATACATGTATGTACGCAAGTTTAAATATTGTACAAATATCGAATGTTGCTCAAATACTTTGTTGTTTTTTTTTATTTTTTTTAGTTTACTTATATTTTCATGAATTCAGTGTTCAACTTCTATTCAATCAAGTTCGCGTTTACCGTTGCAATGTCTAAGACTAAGCCTTGTTATTTAAGGCGATGAATACTTACCAAAAAAGTACCAATTAACTAAGATAAGTACTGATGAATTTATTATGTTTAATTACTAGAAAAATGTTGTAAAAAAAGTGGATCTTTCTAAAGGGACTGGCTTAAATTGCTGCATACTAAAGAAAGAGTTTGATGATTGTGCGACTTCAGGGGATCGGTTGAAGTTCAATGTATTAAATTGCAAATTTTCATAATTATGTTTCCTCAATTAAACTGTTCGAACAAAAAGATGTATCTCAACTAGCAGTCATGGCAGCCAAACGAATATTGGTGTTGAATATTTCGTTGCTTGTGCTTGTGTTTGATACGTGTTTTAGATTATTGCTTAATCAACATTTTTTAAACAATTTTGGGCGTACGAGGAGTAAGGAGAGAGTGCCTAAGCGAGCGGGAGTAAAAAATCAATCAATTTCGTTTTGTTAAAGACTTCTTATTCTTACTTATGTATTTTGTTTCTTAAATATTGGAAATCGTGGTTCGTGTGGATCAGTCTATAAAACTTTGCCTACACATTTTCGCACATTGTCATTAGGTGTATGTACAAAACTTATTATTCAATATTTAAATATAAAAATTCGTGCATATTTTAAAACAATCCTCATAAAGCTGAGGTTTTTATAAGCGGACACAAGCCAAATTAGCCGTAATTACGGTGGCAGCCGTGGCGATTGTGACAAGCCGTATTCGTTGTACTTGTTGTTGACTGGGCATGCGGACAACGACCAACCTGTGGGTTGTAAGTGCCGTGGCTGCATGTCGGCACGGTGCATTCGTTGCTGGAAATGCATCTGAAAGTAATAAATTATTGAAAGTTTTACGCATAACAGAATAAATGAAAATGCTTACTTGCGATCGAATACGGCGAAACCTTCTTCGCCGTTCTTTAAACGCTGACAGACAAGATTATCGCTGTGGCAGTCGCAGCTGCACTCGGTTGTCGACGTGGACGATGTTAATGAGTTCGCATCGTTGTCATAATCATAGTCATCGGCTTCATATTCATGTTCCGTACTTTTAATAATGCGCTCGAAATGATTTGGGCATTGACAAGTGGCCTGGTGACGTATCTCTCTTGGTCTTGGCGTATTGATTTTAAAAGTTGCCACATGGGATCTTTTCCGTCGCTGCAAGTCAGAGCTAAATGCCAATGGATGATCACATTTGCATTCCGTGTGATTGACAAACTGTATCAGCCTGATTTCTTTGTGTGTATTATAACCATGTTGCACTTCAAATGCCAGGGTTACATTCTCTGTGGTCTTGGGTCCGCAAACTTTATATGATAAAAGACAGCAACCGGTCGATGGATTGCAGCGATGCAATATTGTACCACGTGGAAAAAACTGTTCAGAAGTATGTTGTTTTACGTATTCGATTTGCGGCTTGGGCACTGAACAAGCTCCTTCCTTGGCGACACGTTCCTGGTGCAACCTTACTTGCTCTCCTGAAGTGGAATGAAATGTTGAATCTGTTAATTCAATTCAAAATTTTACTTAAAATTATATAACATTTCTGTTGTAGAACATATTGTCATTATTGGGCTTAAAATAACCAAAGAAAACAACACGATGTGCTAACAATCAAACCGATAATTTATATATCATTGAATCACGAGCAGCTGTGTTAAAGGCCAGCGATTATTCAACCAATACAAACCTCCGGAGATGTTTCAATCAACATTGAATTATGAAATTTACAATTGCCAATGAGTGAACTGCGCATGATAAGCTGTCGTGTATCATGAAGTGTTTTCTTTTGCCTCTCTAGAGTCAACAACGAATCAACTGTTACAACACACTTTATACCTGAAGCGACAAAATTTTGCCATGCCCCCCTTAAACGTGGGGCGTGCACAATCACTTATCCTCATGCAATTTATTTTCTACGGCGAAAGAAAGTTTATTTTCAGCATTGCTGAAATTTGTATACCCTTGCAAATGTTGTTCTTAGTACAAGTTAGTTGGCCAAGTAAGAAAGTGATTGTCTGAAGTTTTTAATCTGCACTTTCTTCGTATTTTTACCAGCATGTGTTGCCAACTTCATGACATAGTTGAAATGCCCTTTTGCAAGGTTATAAAAATTGCACCGAACGCTCTCATTGCAAAACAAATCAATATGCAACAAACATGCTCTTTCCCTCGCTCGCTTATGGCTTATATATTGGTCGTGGATCTCTTTGTTGGCATTGTATGCCATTTGCGGACTTTCTCTGCCGCTGTTGCTGAAGCTACTTCGTGCTTAAGTTTTTGAATAATTATACCCTGCACAGTTTGTGTGACAAAAGTCTATTAAGGTACTTGTATATTTTGTGCTGAAATATACACATCAGAATGCAATCATCGCCAATCATGGCTCTCGGAGACCAACAGCATCTCAGACTTACTGCACGGTGTGATAGTTTCATGGTGTGCTATACTTGATGTATCACTTCAAGTGGCTTTTACTACAACCACAAAAACTAAAAGTTTTTAAATAATATTGCAGGGTATGGTATAATCGAGTATACTTAATATTTTTATATAATTTTTTTAAGGCTTGTTGGGAAAGGGGATAATTTGTATCAACTGGCGATGACATGAAATTGGCAACTTGAATTTTTATTGCAGAAAATCGAATATAAAGCACTTTCGTCAATAAAAAAGACAGTAAATCCGGTAAATGAAAAAAAAAAACAATCAGTAAATGTGCATTTAAGCTGTCATTAGAATGACAGGTACTCTAGATTAATTCTTTAGAAAAATTGAAAAAGTTCTCGTACTTTTTTACTATTTCAAAAACTAATAATAATAAGAGATGCATAATTCAAACTCAGATATTTTTTATGTACCAAACAGTTTGCAATATTTAAGGTGATTTATAAGTTTTATAACATAGAGAGAGAGAAAATAAGATTTGAAGGCGTAAACAGTTTTAAATTTTTTTTTTTTTGATAAGGAAGTCTTTGCAATTGAGTCGCTTAATAACTTAACGCATTCAAATTTGACAGTTACTTTTATCTGTGCAAATACTGCGATGAAAAAAACGTACAATTGAAATCTCGTTGCCGTTGTCGTCGTGAATAACTTGTAACTACAATCAGTGTAACTTCTGCAAGTTGCAAACAGTTTTATCTGCCAACTTTGTCTGAATTCAACTGCCGGCCATGCGTCGTATTTGTATTTGCCGTATGGCTCGTGGATGCACCGTTTGTTTTAGCGCTGCGAGCGACTTCAAAGTTGCGTTTAGTGCGACGCTCGTGCGTGGGCTGGCCAAATAAATGATGACAAAGTCGACGTCAGTATGCTAAAATGTTGGAAAATGACTGAAGATTTGAGAAATCTGTCGGTTTGTACTTGTGTATGAACTCAAGCGCGCTTACACACCCACACGCATGTGCCAATGGCAATTGTATTAGTACGTCAAATGTAAATAAACGCAAGCTGCTACCTAACTTCCACATATTGCAGATAACGGTTTGTGTCAATGGAATGGATTTGCAAATGAGCATTTTTTTACTGCTGATAAGAAAATGATAATATGCATTGCCTCGAAGTATTCGTTTTATCTTATGTGTCTTATGCGTTGATGCAAAAAATCAAATTTTCTTTCCACAAAGTGTATGCAAAATGATTTCTTGAATATCGGAAAGTTGACAGTTAAGAAGAGTCGGTTAAGGTTAGTTTGTAGAAATAGTTTTAAAAGAATGTTACTCTGAAACTCTCAAGAAAAAGTTTTTTTTATGTATGAGACAGAGAGCTGAAAGTCTTCTAAATGCAAAATCATTCCAGAAAAGTTCTGAAAACATTTTCTCTTATTCATTCTTGGTTTTCTTCTTTCTCTGGTTCGTCTTTAAGTTTAAGCAAATGCAATTAGTGCTTTATTATGCTTGTAATTAACAGTCAAAGTCATTCCACATCATTGGGCGCATAGTTTGGCTTACTTTGTCATAATTTGAAGCCTTTTCAATTCATTTCCATTCAAAGAAATGTTCATCAGCTACTCATACCATCTTTGCGAATTTTCTGCTATGATTACACAAGGCTAAATGCAACACTTTGTTTTACGAAGGCTTGTAGTAGAAAAGCAGGCATTACATACACCCTCGTCATGCAGACAAAATGTACTACAAACGAACATTTGTTTGGCGAATTTCAGTTTTTTTTTTATGTGTGGAACGTGACGATATGAAGTCGTAGTCAACTCTTCTCTATTCGCTCGCACGCTGACAGTCATTTATTTAATCTGGCTAGCCTTTTCTCTATTTCAACACGCATGTATGACGTCAAAATCTTCCTTGGCATTTTCGTTTCGTTTATTGGCTCTTTTGTTGGCATTCTCTGCATTTTAAAGAATCCCCTAAGTGCACTAATGGCTTAATGGCATTTGGCGCTTTATGGCTTACGTTCTTGCACATACTTGAACCGTATATTTTTTAAGAAAACAAAAAAAAAAAAAAAAAAACAAAAAAAAAATGTTTTGTTTTTTACTTACTTAATTGACTTGTTTTGAAAGCTTCTTTTACTCTCGATTCCGTGCCGAGTTCATTAAGTTTTTGAGCCGTAATATCACCGGTTCTCAATTGGTATCCAGAATCATCTCCGAGGTAATCCTGTAATAATTCGAGAAACAATCTTTTGATTATCAAATTATACGAATTTTTTTAATGTATATATTTTAAATATTATGAACACAGTGAAAGTTCTCATAACCGGATATCTACCATCTTCGTGTTCTATGTTTTCTATATGTTGGAATGCTCTCGTAAGTAATGAAATGTGTTATTTCTTCATTAATATTGTAATCGAGATTCGTTTGTATTGCATTTTTTTCTGTATTCGCTTAGAGAAGAATACTTCTTAAAATGTTCGTTCGGATTTTTGAGCTATTAGAAAAATAATATAAAAAGTTTGTGATATTTGACTTCTTATGCAAGCTTTCAATGTATAAATAAGCTTGAGTTTCTGTTAAATTAAGGCGCCTCAAAACCCAATAAAACAAATGAAAGAATTCTCTTTGGCACGCGTGTTTTATTGCTCTCGTACAAAAAGTATATTTCAATTGAAATATGCACTTTGACATTCGAAGCGACATAAATTTACAGCGCGTTTGCAACGAGCAAAGGAGTACGCTTGCGGCAAAGTGTGGCACGTGGGCGACATTGGAGGCGATGGTGGCGGGTGGGAAATCATCGCAATGTAAATTTCATGCACTTTACGCCCATAACTGTGTTTGTATGGGGTATATGGCAACACCTTGTTAGCCGTCAAAGTTGGCAGTCATTTTTTATGCTCAACAAACAAATCGAAAGAGGTCACTAAGACACTTTAAAAACCGCTAAAGTTACAAATTTAAAAGGTCGATATAAGTTATCGTATATGCCAGTAACAGTTTGGGCATGGCACCGCCCATTTATTGTTAGTGCTCAGTGGTGCAGGGTATTAAAATGTCGCCTATGTTGCGCTTACTTGTTTTATATGTCTTTTTTTTGTGAAACAACATTTTATATTTTCTGTGATATAAACACAAAAACGCATACATTTTTATGTGTTGTTGTTAATATTTGCAACTTACATGAAAAGAATGTTTCTGCAAATTTTGACATTTATGAAAAAATATTTATAATATTGTGCTGTACAAGTATTTGGTTATTTCTTGTTCTTTGTTTTTTTTTTTTCTTCTTTTATATCTTGTTTTTCATAACTTTAGTGCGGCAACCCAAGCAAAGGCATGTTGATGTACTGATAAACGCACATAAATGTATGAAAGTGTGTGTTAGATACTTTTTTGCGAAGAATTTATTTGAAAGCCGCTTAAATATTAAAGCCGCTTCGGTGCGCAGCTCAGCTCAGCTCTTTCGTCCTGTCGATGTCTTAAACTTAAGCCTTATATTATTCAAGAAGCTTAATAGTTGTTGTTGGCTTGTGTACAGTGCTCTTAAGTTTACGTGTTCGCATTATTGCGATTTGTTTTATGTTGTAAAAAATGATAAAAAATAGCCCCTGAATATTTGTTACACCTTATAACCCTTAGGCATACAAAAAGAGGTGAATCTATTTGTGGCCTCGTACCTTGCAAGCAGTTGAAATGATTTTCTATTGTGGTTTATTTACAAAATAAGTGTTTTCTAAGTTACATATGTCTTAAGAAAATCTATTCAATAATGAGTTGGCGCATGTTATGTATAGCTATATGCAACATACAGCAATAAAACATTCAAGCCAGCTCTTTGTGTTGAACTTGAAATGGATGATTGCTGTTTGTGTCATATGGTGCTTTGTAACATAAGAGTATTTAAATGTTTTTATCTCTTTTTTTGCCGGAGGTTTTTCAAAATTTCATTTAATTTCAAAATAGAACACATTTTTATTTGGTAGGCGTTGCAATGCTGGCACAAAACTCCCTTTCTTTTAGTACAAATAGCTTCGAGCGATATAAATTTATCAAATTTTTGTTTTATTTTATGTTTTTATCACAAATTTTTGTACACTTGAACATGCAACAAACATTTCTCGCTCAAAGTGTTCACTTTAAGTGAAGTATGAAATTATTTGTTGCTATTATTTAAACAACAAAAAAAAAAAAAGGAATATTGGATATTTGCCACTCGAAGCCATTATGAATTTAAAAGCTGAAGTCATGTTCATGCATTTAATTGACTTAATTGATACGGTTGGACAAAGTTGACGCCCAAACACACACAAATTGAAGTCAGAAACATTCACTCAGTCAGTCAGTCAGTCCGTTAGTCTATTATTTGATTGAACGAGCGTTGAATATTGTCAATTTGATATGCAGACAAATTTTGAGTGTTTGTGGTCGCCATTGCAGGCGGGTTACCATGCGGAGTCTGGAGTCAAGAGTAATATTCATTTATGGAAATGTTGAAGGAAGAAAAAGCAAAAATTGTCGCGGGTTGATTTGATGCTGACAAAATGTCGTATTGAAAAGACAGAACACTTAACAAGTTTTTAATTGCCGTGACGATTTGTTGGCGTTTTGAATATGATTTGTGTGTGTGTGTGGATCTGTATTTGTAGGGGGATTTTTATTTGTTGTTAATAAAATGTTTTTGATTGATGAAAAGCATTATCTCTCATCAAAAAAAAAAAAACATTTATTTAATCAATAAATGTTTTTATTACGAACAGATGTACTCATGAGTAATTCGCTCAAGAACATTATATCGCTTGCTTTTAAATTGGCTTGGGGGCTACACAATTTGACGGACATTCATATCTCAATGAGTCAATCATTCATATTTGGACTTAGAATCATTTTTTGATGTAATTCTTATGTTCACGCATGCGGGCTTTGTACAAAATTAATGTGTCAGAAAACATATAGACCTAAAGGGTTATTTCCTTATACATAAGTAGCAGAGTATGTCATTGAAAATTCCCCGAATGCAAAAACGTGCCGCATTATCAAGCAGTGTCGCATAGGTCATGCGAATTTGAGATTATAATTCATATATAATATAATTTTTAAACTTTTTAAAAGAATATGTTGTCTCTTTCACAATTAATCTTTTAGAATCGACTCAGACAATCGACAATCGCTACTCAAAAGTTAAAACAAAATTCTAATCAAAAACAATTATCTGAGGTCGTTTCTTCTATGCTTCCTCTCTGAATTCGCTTTGAATAGATCTAAGTAAAAAATTTCAATATTTATGTTGACATCAGAATAATTACTTTGTGGGCGCCGAAATTAGAAGTTTTTAAGGTTTGTCTGTTGATTTCAATTTCGATTACAACGAAGAAGAAGAGCTAACAAACAATACAAGACACTTTGGCGATAGCATGTCCATTATTGTTATTCTTTTGATTGTTACGCCAATCGATTTTTGATATTGAATGACGCCACACACTTGTCTGTGTGTATGTATGTGTGTGTGTGTGTGGTATGAAGTATTGCAATTCCTTCGCCAACGCTATGAAAACACTTGGTAGACTCATTCATTTCCGGCAGTTGGCTCATATTTTGCTCTATGCGTTGGCTTGATCAAGATGACGGCGATCTTGCTGATGATGGCGTCGTTGTTGCCTTTCTTGGGTGCAGTCAATGTTGCCATTGTTTTTGTTGTTGTTGTTATTATTGCTTCTGCCTGAATTGTTTATTTGATTGGCTAATAAAGCAGCGAAAAAAAAAACAACAATAACATTGTGCCTCATCCATCGGCAACGACATCATCGCTTTGCAAACTTGATTGACTTACTGATTGATTGATTGCAACCTGATGTTTATATGCTTGTCGTGTTTGTTGTTAGTGTTCTGTGCGCTGTACTCAGGCTATTGACTTGGCTGGCACATTGTCTTCTAGCACAAGGGTCGGCCTTTCTTCAAAAGTCATGGTGGCGCTTACATTGATCAAATTAAAACTTGTTAGACATGACTTTCATTTGGCAGTGTTCCCTTAACATTTATTGAGCTTTAATCGTTTAGTTGATGTATGTACATATTTATTTGTTGTGAACACACAATGTCATTGAACGTAGTCATTAAAACATGCGGCAAGTCTTGACAAATAAACAAACAATGATGACATATTCAATTGAGAGCCATTTAATGACTAAACAGGTTATAATGCCAATTAGCTTACACTGACACCGCTGAAACTATTCAATAAAGTTAATTAAGCATTTATTTGTGCAAAAGTCATTAAATGTGTTTTATTCAATATTTGCTTTTAACGCTAATTGCCGATTATGCCGATAATTGAGAAACTGTTGTGGCAGCAAACCGGTTACGAGTTAAGGCAAAAGGATTCAAAAGAAAAAAAAACTTTATAAATTTTATTTTTTTTTTATTGACAAAAAGTCTGCACAGATTCAATTAATGACACTTGAGCAAAAACAAGCCAAGTCTTATGTATAACGTATGAATATCGATAAACCAATGAAAAAATATTTGTTCTTTGACTACATGACTATATCGGCTTGTCTGTTTGTATATAGAATGCCACGCCTTACATATATATATAACATGAATGACAAGGATAAATGTGTGTAAAATATATAAAAGTAAACAAATGTCCCGGCTTCAAATGCATACAAATAAATTTGCATAAAATTTATTCATTGTTGTTGTTTTTAATTCCTGAAAGCGCAAAAGTAAAGAAAGCCAGCAAGCGAATGTATATAAAGAAATCAACAAAAAGTTACTTAAGGTAGAAGAATTTCGTGCTGAGCAAGCAGAAAAGTGGCTTTTAGCCAAATTAAAGCCGCAAATTCAGTCTTGCCTTGCCGCATATGCCACACCACACCACACGTCCCTGAACTGAGCTGTTGCCATCGGCCTTGCAGCGCTGAAAGAGCGAAGAATACACAGCGCACTCACACACACCCACACTAACAACAACAACACTCGTAGTCAAACAAACAACAGACATGAAATTTATCTTTGAAATGAGTTTCGTTGCATGTTTGTCTGCGCTGCGCTGCGACGAAGTGACGCGACGCTCCTCTGCTCTGCTCTGTGCGGCGTTGCATTCGCGCTCATTAGTCCCAATTGTGCGAGAATGCGTGCGTGCGAATATGTGTGATTTGCATGTTGTTTTATCGTTGTTGCAGCAACACTTTTTTTTCTGTGTTTTTTTTTTTTTTAAAGAAACTTACAAAAAAAATCAACATAAAGAAGAAGTAACTTTTCTTCTGCTGCCATGTCGTTCATTGGCTTTGTGGCAGACTTTATTTTTAATTGTTCTATCTCAAATGTGGCCATAAACCCATTTCTTTTTTTTTTTTTGGTTAATAGATCTCCAAGACATTCGTGTCAATTGCTTAAGTTATAAAAATAAAGAAGGATCTCAACTTTTTCAATATAAATATTTGCACAGTTGGTTATATTTTGCATTGCGTGTCTTTAAGCCTTTCTAGCTGTTTGTCCGTCTGTCTGTTAGTCGATTTTATGTACTTCTTGTCTATTGCTAAGACTTCTGAGCACATATAAAAATCGGCAGCTGCTGTCACTTGCTTCTCCCGCACCCTCTCCGCCTCGGCACTCAAGCAATTGCAACGTCATGTCAGTTAACATTTTTAGCAAACGTCGAATGTAATTTAAGGTCAAAACTGAGTGTTCTCGTGTGCGCATATAAACGCATTTACATTTGCTACATAACTCACAAAAATATGTTGCAGCAAAAAGCATAAAAAAATCGTGAAAAAAATACAATTTTTATAACCAAATGCAAAACGACTTCAACCAGTTAAGATTCTGTTTCGCCTTTTGAATTGCAGTCGGATTTATTGTGGGTTATGAATCAGTTTGCTGTTGTTGTTATTGTAGGTGAATTTGTTGTTTTATTGCATTGCGTGGCACATAAAATTCGTCATGCGTCGCCAAGCAGTTCATTTTATCTTTCAGGCTTAAGCGAAGCCGTGCCTTTTTAGTTACTTTTTATAATTGTGCCCACGCACATGCAAAGTTCTTCTACTTAAATGTCATTAACCCTTTTGACATATATTTTTTTTTATCTTATTAATTTTTAACGCCTTTTTGCCGCATTCACTTTCCCAACTTTTACCAACACTTTCTACATTTTTATCTAATTAAAATAAAAGCATTTTTAATGCAAAACCTTGAAAAAGACAAGTTCAACAAGTGAACTTTGCTCTGTGCCTTTGCTATGTTACCTTGAGTACTTTTATCCCATACAGATCTGTTGTAAAGTTTGGTTTCTTTATGCAAATCCTTAAAGAATGGCAACACCTTAACATTAACATTATTGCATGGATTCGTGTGTGTTCCGGATTGTCAACAACACCAACTACAACAACAATAGTATAGAAACAGTTTGCAGAAGAAGCAGGAGGCAATTTTGTTAACATGCAATTTAATATCGCTACTGGAACAGAAAAAAAGTAGAAAAACTTGTAAAATCAATTTCTACACGGCTTGGTCGAGTCAAATATACCCTAACAAAAACAAAAATTCTTCTTGATTTTAAACCGATTGTTCCTATGGCTCAAAAGCTAAACAAGGACTTGATAAATGTTGAAATCTGAGCTGACTCTTTTGTTAACTCGCCAGAGAATAAAGTTTACTAAAAAAAAATGAGACTGATGGAGCTTTAGATAAATATATTATAGTCAACCGATCTGTGTGGCGTTGTTAGACGAACAGACTGTCGGTCTGTTTTATAAAGTGGGTCATATAAAGATGCTGCACACGTTGCTGTCTGTCTGTCTGCTACAACAACGCCAACAACGTACGATCGATTTATCGAATATTCATTTATTTAGCTTGAAAAAAGGAAAAAAAAAAAAAAATTGTATCTCAGCGCCTGTGGCATGCTTGGTCAGTTTCACTTTTACGCTTATTGAATGAAACAGCAGAAGACGGCAGAGTTACTTTTTTATATAAGAGCGGGTTTATAATTGGGGCGGCAACAACAACAATTACAACCTTCACTGCGGTCCGATAAAAGCCTTTTTTTTTTTGCTGTTTTTTTTTTCCAGTTTGCAAACCCGCTACCGGTTAACAGAACCTGAACAATTATGCAGAAACGTGATTCAAGCAATTGAAACGTTCCCGTTTAACGCAAAGGACAGCAAAATGGAATGATTCTTTTTGTGAGTCGCTGTGTGTCTTGAATAAAACATATGTACATATAAATCATATACATATAAGGAGCGTTGTAGAATTCTTGAAATTCTGTGCCAATTGTACTTTAAGTAGACAATTTGTTTTCTGCTCCTGTTGCGCAAACGTATTTTAAGAAAATTAGCAAAAAGTATTTAAAAAAAAAATTTTGCATGTGTTCCAGCGTTCTGTGCTTCTCATACACACATGCCTCTCAAAAAAGATACAAGGTTGAAAATTCGTCGATAGTCGCTTTCATAAACAATTGCCGGTTAATGCTGCATTAATTTGTTGCGCAAATGTTTACAGAGCGTAAACAAAATTTTCTAGTTGCCGGTCTTTTTTTCTACATCCTCTATAATATGCGCAAATTTATGTATCTTTTTCACAACGAAATGGTTTGTTTGCTGTTGCCATGTGCCGCTGCGGTTGGCTTTGTATGTAATTATGTATTTTCTTGTATCATTTCAAAGAAACGCCTGATCAGTTTTATTGCCCAACGTCAGTACGCATTTTATGCAATTAAAGTTTGCAATGTTTGACTCACCATTTCGTCTTGGCTGTTATCAATATTATTGGCATTCCAGCTGGACGACCCCACATAACGATGATCGCGTGGCACACGACGGGCGGCAGCGGCTTTTGCGCGATTATAATTCATGTTGACGTTATGACTTTTCAATTTTTTTCCATGCGTTTGCCTACGCGCCGCATCATCATCATCATCATCGTCAGCAGGAGCGGCAGCAGCAACATCATCGACCATATAATCAAAGTCGTCATAGTAATTTTCATCATCATCATTATCAGCAGCATCAGCATTGGCAGCAGCAACACCGGCGACATCCTCATGATCATGATTATTATTATGTTTGTTGTGCTTGCGTTTAAAAACAATATCATTATTACCAATACGATCATTGTCTTCATTAGCCGCATTCAGGGTCAAATGCAGCAGATCCTCTCGCTGTGGTGCTGTTGTAGTTGTTGCTGCTGTTGTTGTTGTTGTCGTGGTCATGTGCTGCTGCTGCTGCTGCTGTCGGTGATGGTGGTGCCGTTTATTGCTCACATCAACTTGCGTTGGCTCCGTGTGTCTGTCACGCGTGTTCGACAGTCGTTTATGTTGATGTTGTTGTTGTTGTTGGTGTGCAGATTGGTTGTGGTGATTTGACTTAATCCTAAAATCTTCCATTGCTGTTGTTGCACTGTTGTTGACGTTGTTAATATCATTATGTCTTATGTCTTGATGTTGGTGATAATTTGTCGTGCTTTCATTTTGTTCGTGTCGGTTGTGTTGATGATTATTTTGATGATGATGATGATGATGTTGTTGTTGGTGCCTTCTATTATGAATTGTTGTTGTTGTTGTTGTTTGTTCGACATACTCCTGCGATATTTCACTTGCACTACGATGATGTTGCAGTCGCTGATGATGCGGCTGTGGCTGTGGCTGCTGCTGCGGCACGTTGCCGATGCCGTTGTGCTTTGTTGCCTTTGCACTGCTCAGCGTGAACATAAGCATTAGCACGAGTAAAAGCTGTAAAGGTTGACTTGTCATATCGTCGGTTTTATGGCTTAACACTTGGTTCGGTTCGGTTCTGTTCTTTGGCTCTGCCAAAGTTAGCTTATTCGCGCCCTGGCTGATGGTAATTATTATGTCTGACTTTTGTTTATTTTTCTTAAGAATTTTCACTTTTAAATTTAACACCTTTTTTTTATTTTTGTTTTTTGTTTTAGCTTCTTGTTGTTTGGGCGTTAATATTTATACTTTTATTTCTTTTTTTGTTTTCTCACCTTTAATGTTGCATTGAAAAACATTTTTTTAACAGTTTTTTTCGTGTTTAAATCATAAATTAAATGTTGCTTTTGTTTGTTGTCAAAGATTAATTACTTGTGTCTCTTAATGCTTCACAGATGTTGCGCGCGCTACTAAAAGTCTACTTATTTATTTATTTTTATACTATAATTTTTTATTTTTATTTTTGTGTATATAATTCACGCATGTGTTTAAACGAATTGGCTTTGTTTTGTTTGGTTTAAATTATTCAAATGCCGCACAGACAAATGGCAGACGATTGTTCCACTTTGTATTTGCAAAAAAAAAAAAAAAACACAATAAAAACAAAAGAAAAACGCATAAAAAAATGTTTAAGAATTGCAATTGTTTATACAAAAATTCGGTTGTTTCTATTCTAACACATTTAGTATTGATTTTATTGAACTGTTGGCTGCTTCACTTACTTAGTTCAAGTTCAACTCGTTTTGTACATTTGCATGACGCGCGCACTTATTATTTGCTGTTCTTTATTTTTATTAAACAAGTTTAGTTTATTGCTTGCATACTAAACACATTTTATGACATATAATTAAATGTTAAAAAATTTTATTTTATTTTTTCGAAGAGTCCTTGAATCCTTAAAAGTTCGAATTTAAACCGTTACGAATTTGAAAGAGTTTTTTTTTTTTTTTTGTTTGCAAGACTTTCGTTTCGAAGTGTATCTGTTGATCAGTAAATATATTTATATTTGAATAAGTTTTTTCCGCGCGAACCACTTTTGACTTCTGCACACGTTCGTTGTTCTCGGGTTTATGAGAGCTACAAGCGTTTATCAGAGCTACAAGTTGTGCGTTTGCTTGCTTGCGCTCGAACGATCGGCCGCTTATGCGTTCTCTGCGCGAACAACGATGCTGACAACGACAACGACGACGGCGACGGCATTACGTTGCGTGCGCGCACAGCTGATGTTGTTGTCGATAAGGGGGCGTCTGAGGCGGTGTAATGTTGGATCGCGCCCAAGACACGCGACGACTAACGAGTAAAGATTAAAGCAGTCGTAGTCGTCGTCGTCGTCACTTGCTTTGCAGTCGACGTTATTGAGAGTAAGAGAGTGTTAACGCATTGAGAGCAATTTGCGCTCTGGCTGGACTTTGCGAAGATGTTTGCAGCGCAGGCTGCTGCACTCGGCTGTATTGCAGCATGTGCCTTTTGGATCTCTCTCTCTCTCTCTCTCTCCGCCCCTCTAACTTGTTTTCTTCACTAATTGCAGTAAAGGGCTTGTACCGCTTTTTGGATGTTGACTCATTCACTGACGCATCGCATGAATTAATGAATTTGATCTGATATGATTTAACATTTTGATTGGTTGTTTCGATACTCTTCAATAATATTTCATTGCTGGCCCGTTGGCTCATAATTCGCGTTCTTTTACAACTTGTTCATAAGGGCGTGCTAAAAAATGATCTTATTGTAAGTTTCAGTTGTCAAAATTGTTGGTAAATATCATTAATCTTGATGAATTTTGTCCTCATTTCGAGCGATAAATGCTTCTAAAAAATTATTTCAATAAAGAAAGTTATTTTCAGTACTCAAATAATGATAAATAATAACGAATTTTCAATAAATGATTTTATGCCACTTCAAATATTGCATAATTTTATGAAATATGATGGATTGTGCTGATGCATGTCTATTTTAGCTTATTTAAGAATCCTCATATGGAAAAATTGTTAATTTATTAAACTATTATACCCTTTGCTCCATATGAGTTACAAAATTGGGAATCAGTATGATTGTCTTTGAGATATACATACATATACATATATAGAATGATAATTGATGTTATTTAAAACTTGTATTTCTATGAGCCTGAGTAAAGAGTGTCTTAACGCTGACGTGATCTCATTTTATGGTTCGTTACCATGCTAAGCTGAACAATGCCAATACTTCAAAGTAAATATGTGCCAGATGAATGTGTGATTGCGCACAAAATTAACAGATCTGGAGCACCGCACATGGCTATGGCAGCGGTAATCTAATGAAAAAGTATCATGAAGTGTTATCATAAAAGTGATTTATAATGTCTACAAAACGTTTATGCAAATATCTGAGCAAACAGAAATAGAAATTATGGAGTAGAATGCCGCGAGTTGAGTTTCGTTTTCTGTTTATTTTTTTTTTTTTTTTTTATTCAATTAGATAAGCGACAAATGCCTCAGAAGCTGTGCGGCTCAGCTATTTTCTTGTCTGCTTTGTTAAAATATGTTTTGATGGTTGGATTCAAATCAACTGCCAGCGTCGCTCAACTTAACTGTGTGCGTTAGAGTGAGATAGCAAAGTGTGTGTGTGTGTGCAATAAATCTCAATGCCGTTCCATTGATGCCACTGCGTTACACGTTAAGGAGTTTGCTGGCTCAATATTACACAGATATGAATCAACAGTATTATGAACAACAACATATTCATTATCATTATCATCATCATCATTATTATTATCGTCACAGCAGTGTAAGCCACGTTGTAAGGTGCATTAGTAGTCAGATTACTATTGGAATCATCACCTTAAGTCATTCTTTGCGTCATGTGCACAGCATGCAATCGCCGCAAAGCCGAAGACACTAAAATGGCCAGGGCGTGTCAGAGCGGCGGTTGGGGAAAGGCAGGCAGGCGGTTGGTTGAGAAAGAAGCAAATAATAATGTTGGTAACTGTTTATGGTTTTGTTGTTGCATGTTAAGTGCTCATTTAACAAACAACAAGCAACATTATCAACAAAATACGGCATTTTCAGCAACACAACAACAACAAACGCTTGATCTCTCGAACTTCGGCAAGTTCATGCGAACGTGGGATTGAAAAATTTGCAAACTCAAGACTTAATGACAAAGCATTCTACAACACATGCATGTAAATATACAAAAAAAAAAAAAAAAACAATAAAAAAAATAAAAAATAAAAGTCTGTACTTTAAATACTGTGAATTTTTTATTAACAATTTGGTGAAATTGAAAGACATTTTGAGGTTACGCCACTTGGAGATTGAAAAAAATTTATTTTTATTTTATTTTTAACATATTAGAATATTTTAAAGCTTTGATCCTGTGATATGGTTACTTTTCTTTATACAGTGGCTCCAACCCAAAATCGGATAAAAGTTTTCTTAGTATAAATATGCTCTAAAATTTAAGAACTAATATGCGAGATATATTTTTTTTAAAGTTCATATAATTGCCGTTCTGAAACATAAAAAAAAACCGATGATTTGAAATTTTGTAATCGGACAAAGTAAAGTACCAATGAAAATTCTTTTTTTTTTTATCACGTGCTTCAAAACTCAGTGTTTTCCTCAATATATTCATTCATTAATGGAATTTAGAAACTGACGACATTAAAAAAAAATTAAATATTTTCAAACTGGCGCCAAAAGGCTAGCAAAGCTCTGTAGAAATTAGTGAAATTGAATTTGGATTGAAATCTATAAGTGACATCGCCGAGTTGGTTGGAAAAAGTAATTCCATTGTCCAGAACAACTATTCAGTCAACTATTTGTATCATAAGTCGCTTGTTAAGACTGTTCACACTTCAAAATTGATTTTTCGAAAGGGATACAAATCAACAAATAAACATAAATTCCTCATTTTGTATTAAATTTTTTATTTAATTGTTGCTGTTTAATTAAATATTCATAAAATAACCATGTTTATGTGCAATAAAACACAAATATTTTACATAATATAAAAAATAGCTGCATAAAAAATAAAATTTTTATTTTGGGTTTTTTATTATGGTGTTGTAACTCCTTAATTAATGAAGCTACTGCATTAATAGTGAAATGACTTGTAAACAAATAAACAAGTCCGAAATTTTTACTGTACAAAATGATTGGTCATCAGTGTATTGACTTCTTTTATCTTGGTTAAAAATGTAACGAAGCAACATGAATGCAGTTCACACTTCATATTTGCTGAGTTTGTCTCTGTGCGCCGCTAATTCGTAAGTTTTGTCTCGCCCAGACTCTATTTATCTCTGATATACATTTGCATGTTGGCATACTTACTCGATTTGGTGGCTTGTTGCTTCTTGTTGTGGTCTGCCGTCTGGGGCGGGAGGCGAAGTAACGTTCCGAGCAGCGGCATTTGTCGTCAAGTGTGTTAAAGTTGCTGTCGTCGGTGGGTATGCCGTTTCTGACTTTCTGTTTATTTATCGCTTTCGGCTGCAGTTGCTAATAGCGCATAAATCTTATTAATGATCTTGTCAAATAGTCAGCCTCAGCGACCGCAGTCGGAGCAGCAGACAACAGAGAACGGCAGACGGTTTTTTGACGCTTCCATGTTTTGTGACGCCTCGTAATCCTCATTGTCGCTTGATCATTTTGGCAGAACGTCCTCACAAACATATGCGTTGGCTGGCTTGCTGACTGACTGGCGGGCTAGCTGTCAGACTGTCTGTCGTCGCTCTAATGACGAAAGACAGCAACTTTCAGCGACAACTCAGATCGTCAAGACTTCAACTTGGCTCAACTTGACTCGACTCGACTTGACTTGACTTGACTTGACTCACTTTATGGCATATTTGGTCTTGAAGTGCAGTCGCGTTTGAAATGTTTCAAGCGCTCAGAGGCAAATACATAGAGACGCCCTCTCAACAGCTTCAAGCGATGCCTCCTCTTGAGTTTTTTCTATGCTTCTCAGTAACTAAGACAAAGTTTTCCACAAGCTGGAAATTCTTGCATAAACTAACAATCATTAACTTTGGCGTTCTGTTCACACTTTCAACCAGTAATGATAACAGTAATCGCCAACAACAACACCAACAACGATAAATGTTCTGCAAGCAACACAATTTTCACTGTTGTTATTGTTGCCGCTGTTGCTGCTGGTTGATTGAATGCCTCACTGTCCGTCCGTCCGTCCGTCTGACTTACTGTCTATCTATCAGTCTGCCCCTTTTGTTTGTCTCTCTGTCTGTCTGTCTGTCCGTCAGTCAGTCGTCACTGCTTTTGGCCAGACAACGCGTCAACACGCAAATAATTTTGTGCGTGCCTCAGTCTCGCTTATGGCTTAAACATTCATTGTGTTGCAAAGTCAACCCACGCAGTCATTGCAACGTTATGGCCACCCCACCCCCTCCGCCTTCACTTACACTGCAAACTGCACGCCATACGTTGGTGTGCTCGTTTGACTTAAATTTGCATATGCCACTAAAACTGTCGAGTTTGATCATTTGTCTTTTCGTTTCTTTTTTTTTTTCTGTCGTCTTGATTTTTTGCCTGCGGCGGCATTGCAACACATTTTTTCTGCTTCTTTTTCTTCTACTTGGTTACCCTTCCTTCCGCATTGCACTTTGTCAATCTTCATCATCGACGCCAGCGTTCCATAGTAATTTATTTATGACTTTTGTGCTCTTCACACAATGGTTAGTTTTTTTCATGAGATTTGTGACACATCTCCGTCTATTGGCAAGATGTGTCATTATAGAATATGCAAATATTTTCTCCAATTTTTTAGTTAATAATCTCATAGCTTCTTTTTTTTTTGTCTGTGTGTCGAATATATAATTTATTCGTCATGCTCTGATTGTACCATTTGCTGACAGAGAGGGTGATATCTTTAGATTAACAAACGCAAAGTGACGCACCTAATATAGAACATATATTTAATAAACATTATAAGAGTTGTCCTATTTTCGCTAATTGATAACTAGTTCTGAACAAACGAACTCAGGGACAGTGCCAAAGGGACTGAACAGACTGATTTTAATAGTAATCAAGTAGCCAACTAACTTGGAAATCTAAAATTTCGTTTGTCCCATTTTCGTTATTGTAAGATCATTACTATATTCGGGTCTAGGTAGATAGAATTTGAAATAGACAAAGTACTGATTGCCTATGAACTAATATATTCGATAGGTCTACTCTACGCTACTTTGATAAACTAATGTTATATAAAAAGTTTGTATGAAAGGCATTAATTCTTTGGTATGTCTGATGTAACTTTTTCATTTTACCATTTTTGCACCTTCTGTCACTTGCATGAATATTTATAAAAGTTGTAAGTGACATGCACAAAATTTGGAATTTTAAAATCTCTGTATGCTTAAGTCTAGTGCCAACATAGATAAATCAGTATTTCTGGGTCTCAAATTCAAATTCTCATGTCACATCTCTTCCTTTGTTGTGCATTCGTGATTAAATTATTATTTAGGGTCCGCAATTTCCCACTAAATTAGTAATTTTTCTAGCACAAGCTCACATCAAATGTTCTGAGAGGCCGCGTCTGAGATAACTAACTAACTAGCTAACTAACAAATGCAGATGAATTCTTGGAAAATGTAATTTCAAGTTATCACTTTTTTGTGGGCGTTTTATTTATTTTTCAAAACCACGTTCGACTTTGGAGCGACAAATTTTTGTTGACTTGTTTTGTTGTTTTTTACTTGTTTGTTGGTTTGTTTGTTGTTTTGTCTGATTGTTTGTTGCACATGTTTATTGTTCCATTGACAGAGTCGTCAATTAGTGAAAGTGTTTTTTTTTTTGTTGTGGTTTTTGTTTTTATTATTTTTTATGTTTTTTCATTTAATTTTGTCGCTTATTTATTTGTATTTTATTTTTCTGTTTTTTTTTTTTTTTGTGTAAAAACTTGATCCCCAAGTGTGTTCGAAATGTGTTGCTTGTCTTTCGAGAGGCGCTGAGTTGAAAGAAAATATGTGAGAAATGTTTTGCCAAGATTTGTGTGTCGGTCTTGTTGTTATTGTTGGCACTTTAGACTGAGGAAAGTCTTTGTAAGCGCATTGATTTGAAGCATGATTTCACTTCCAGTCGCTTGTCAACTTTGTGCTAATAAACTGAAACCCTCTCTCACATGAATACCCTTGAGAAAGGGCATGCTGTTTATTTCAATTGGCTAAATCTTTGCGAAGAATAAATTGCTTGAAAAAGTAATTTGCTAACAATTTGTATTAAAAAGATTAACATATAATAAATTACACATGATGCCAACAATATACAAATTATCGGCTTTGCTGAGAAAACTCTTTCCGTTCTTCTCAATCTTTCTATCGTTTTTCACACTTGCCAAAGGATTATTGAACAGTTGAATATACATATATAGTACATATATATACGGAATAGCAAGAAGACGAAGGATTAACTCGCTCGTTAAGCCAAATAAATGGGCCTTGGCAAATAAATGGGCGTAGTTGGTCAAAGGCAGCAATAAATGTTGAACGGGCACACGTGATGATGATGTTGGCGGCTTCTGTGGCTGCTGGTGCACCAAACACCATAAACATCTGCGTGCGCGTGTGGTGAATTTGAATTTGCAAAGAAGCTGATAAAACTGTGTCAAAAAATATCCAAAAATACATGCGTAAATTCGTTAGTTCGCCAGCAACTAAAATAAATAATGTTAAGTTGTGCCAGACTAGAAACATTTTGGCAGCTGTCGTCGTCGTCGTCGGCAAATGTATGCTAATCATGATATTAGTGATGATGATGATGATGTTGTTGTTGTTGGCGGTGGCGATGGTGATAATGACGATGATGAATTCCAGCCGGCCTGAAATGACTTGTGGTTACTATTTGCTTATACATATACGACACACTCGTTGATATGCGTTCACTCGTTGATATGCGCTCACTCGTTGATATGCGCTCACTCGTTGTGGGGTCTTGGGGCGGTCGTGCATTTGTTCGTTCATTCGGCCGGCCGGCCTGCCTGCCTGTTGTGTTATTGCGTGAATGTGTATGTGTGTGTGAGTTGCGAATTGAGACTTTATGTCGGCACTGTTGCGCTGCAGCTATTAAAGCTGTGTTGTGTATGTGTTTGTGTACAACGAATAGACACATGATTAATTATTTTTTTTTTTTTTGGCTTTTATTTTTGCTTATCTTGTCAGGAATGTTGTTGGCAGAAGTTTTCGTCGTTGCTATTATTGAATTAAGTGATTTTTTTTTTTGGTGGGCGCACTCATTTTTTTCTTTTTCATTTGTTTCATAATTGGGATGGCACACAAATTCGCATAGTCGGCAAGTCCGTCAGTTTGCCGTCTGCGAGAAATGTGCTAATGATTTTTGGCAGCCAAATGCCGCAAGCGTGTCGTTAAGCGTGTTAGCTTGCTGCAACAAGTGCGCGCTGCTCGATGATTGATAGCTTTGCTCTTAATTGTCGGCACTCGACCAGAAAAATGAATGTGTGTATGTGGGCGTTGCATGAGTTTGTGTAATAAACTCACCAAAACGCACAAAAAGAAAAAAAAATTGCCGCTGCCAAATTAATTTGTCATTTAGATTTAAAGTCAGTTGTAACTTAGAACTTGCCTTAAGGCAAAAT
Organism: Phortica okadai; assembly: GCA_034638295.1. Taxonomy (NCBI): domain Eukaryota; kingdom Metazoa; phylum Arthropoda; class Insecta; order Diptera; family Drosophilidae; genus Phortica; species Phortica okadai. The sequence goes on from CM067850.1 coordinate 7,242,675, forward strand.
TTCATTGCTTTTAAAAATGTTTATAAAAAAATTTGTGCTTACATGAATTTTGGCACTCATAAAATTGGGTTAAACATCAATCAACACACACTCTTGAAAGCACGAAAGCCAAGTGGCTTTATTTTCAAACCATAGTGCACTCTTCATGTCCGTCCGTCTTCATAAATAAGAACAACAAATGCCAACTTGGCCGTTAACTTTTTCAACTTTGCACTCTGCTAAAGTATTTGGCAGCGGTATTTGTGTTCTGATCTCCCTTTTATCTTGGCTTTTGTATCAACAGACACACATACAAACATACATACACACACAGCGCTGCATTTCATTTGTCGGCAGACGACAGTCGGCAATGAAAGAGATGAAAGATGAAAATCTCTGTTGTTGTGTGTTGTTGTTGCTTGTTAAATATTCTTTTTTCCACTGTTGATAATTGTTTTTGTTATGGCATTTTGTTTATTTGCATTTAGAGTACAAGTTTGTAATATGTTTGCCTCATTGTAAGAAGTTAAAAAAAAAAAAACAACGGAAAAAAATTATCAAGCACCGCCGGGCATGCTTTACTATTGTTTGCATAACAGATCCATCTAGCTTAAAAAATTCACTCAGATCTTTGCTGTATGCCAAGCTTAAGTTTAACGCTTGAAAAATTTTCATTTCCATGCATTCCGAATCAAAGTTCTTTTCGGGTGGTCCAACAGACGAGAAAGGGAGATAATAATAATTCTGAAATGCGTGCGTGATGCACAAAGCAATAGATTGAAGAAAAACCAAAAAAAAAAATAAAAAAAAAAGGAAAAGCGAATACAAAACGATCAACAAAAGAACAAATTTGATGTATGATGTCTTGAGAAGGGATATGACCTCGCCAACGTCTCAACGCCATCGTCGCCGTCGTCGTAAATGTCAGTCACGTTGTTTGACGGATGTGGCAGTGTATAGGCGGACAGCAGACAGACAGACATACTTTACTGTAGCAAAGCCTTGGAGCGATGGCAGCTGATAAGCGCGCGTGTTTGCCACAAAGCGTACATTTGTTGTTCTGGCTTGTAAACAAACAGCTAAACATTATGTAAGCCGCTATTGAGCAGCATCCACAGCCCAGGCCAGTTGACCCGCAGCCATGCCATGTCGCTGTTCTCCGTCGCTTCTTCTTCTTGTGCAGGTAGCTAAAGACTGTCAAAGAAAAGATTTTCATAGACATGATGCGTCTTGCTTCCTCTTCACTAATTTCCGTCTCCTTCTCAGCTCAGCTCGGCTTGACTTGGCTTGGCTTGTCGACGTTTGCCATGCCATGCACAATGATTGATTAATCATGCCATGACAAGCCACTGAACTCCTCTCAGCTTAGTGTATCTAAGGCTTTCGCCTCTAGCTACAATCTTCGACTGAGCGTGTGTTCTATACTTTGGGTTGGAACATTGTCGAATTAAAGTATTTGTGTCAAACTCGTTGCACTTTAATAGCCGCTGGCCCACGTTTTTCCATCCATATGTACATGTATTCACAACGTGCTCCGACCCAATGACCTCTTCTGTTAATAATTCGCGTGTCTTTGACACTTATATTTGCTGCCTGCTACATTCTGCGACGCCTTCGTGTGCTCTGTTGTCACTGCTGCGGCCACAGCGTGTGGCATACTCTTTACCATGCCAGCGAACGACTTTGGCATTATGGTTGTGTAACATGTTGGCTTTAATCTCTTTCTGTTACTCTGCTGCATGTTGTTGCATCGATGCATGTATAATATACTGCCGTTGGCTGAAGGTGCGAAATATGTGAAAAAAATACATTTTTATGCAATTTGCTTTAAAAATTTTTTTTTTTTTTTGAATTTGTTTGTGTATGCGTGTGTGTGCCTTATGTGTTACAACATGTCAAAAGTTGGCCAACATAATGATGAATGATCAGAATGACAGCAGAAATCGATCTAGGCATGTCAATTCAATCGTTTGTCTGTCAGCACCAAAGGATTTCATAGAACATGAAAAAAGCCACAAATATCTTCATGTGATGCTGTGCTACTATAATATTTGATTGCTTTTCGTTTTTAAATTGCAAGTTGGAAATTGATTTTCTCGTAACAGTCATCAACAGTACCAATGTTAACAGTGTGCCATTTGCACTTTTGACTCTTACGCCTTTCACATGTCACTGTTCCAAAAATTTATGTTCGCCTATGTCACATAACACTCGCACAACACATATGTCATAAAAGTGGAAATTGATTTTAAACACTAAATTGTTCTATGTTTTGTGCCGCTGCACGTGATATGAGCACATCTAAGTGTCAACAGTGCAAGTATACCTCTGTTAATATTATGACATTTTTATGATAGTAGCGAAAATAGATTTCTTATGACACACAATGTGTGGTCCCCCTAAACGTGAAAACTTCTTCACAAATGACGCAGTCATATGAATTACATGTACATATATTTCTCAAGCAAGCAACAACAGATATCCTTCTGATGTCATTGACATGCCTCTTCATATACGCTCCCCTTAGCTTGCTATCTCAATGCTTCAATTAACAAAACATTTCCACGCATTAACTCTTTTCATTAACATTTTTGTTTGTTGTTTTCTACATATGAGTCGATTTTTCTTATAAAACACGCAGTCGGTGGATTATGATGATGATGATGATGACAAATAAGAGCAACTTTTGTGGGCTCATCAACTAGCAAAAAAACATTTGCCACGAACGAACTTTCTAATGCATTTGCAAAACTTCACTGAGCCATGTTGTAAGTTGTTGTTTCTGCGCTTTCCACCACCCAGCCAAAGAGGCCAGAAAGCTCTGCCAACTGTACACAAATCCAACGCGTCAGCGCAAGTTTATAATGCAACGCCTCTTAATTATTTTACAACCTTTCGCCCCATTTTTATTTTCTTGCATTTCAGCCTTTGCTGCGAGGCTGTACGAGGCTGTCATAGAGTTAATGTTGATGTTGATGTCATTGTAGTTTTATACACAAATGACGCTCTCATACGGCGGCCGTCAACTGGAGCAAGCGTCTGTTAGCCTGTAAGCTGGGGCGCTTTCAAATCAAGACACCCACACAGGCGTGCAATTTTATTGGCAGTGCCAACTGGCTGTGGGGGGGGGGGGGGGGTGTTAGCGAGATAAGCGAGTGACGCGGTCATTGATCGTTGCCTTGCATGGATCAGGGAGCAGCAAGTGAAATCGATTATGTTGACCAGGCGCTGAGCAGACTCCTGTCAATTGCACTTGTGGCACATTGCATGCAAAACATGAACATTAAAGTAAAAACTCGAAAATCTTTCGAATGTGATGTCGTCGGCGTCGTTGAATTGATGTTGTCTTAAATAAAATTATTATTTGCATTTTAATTGCTTATGCCACAATGTTGGCAACGGCAACGACAGCGACGACGACAAGAAATCATGTTAAAGCACGCCCAGAGGGCAAAATTGACACTTGGTGGACTGAACTGTTGTTGCATAACTTCTCTGTTAACAATATGCCAGTATAGTGTATATGAAATCGAAAGACAAAAACAACAACAACAAGCTGTAATAAAATTGAAAATGAAATGCAACGTGGTGCATCGTTAATTGAATTTATTGTCGAAGAGTCGAAGTGTCAAAGCGAAAGGTCTGAAAATGTTCGAAGGTGTGAAGTCTGTTTTTTTTATGTACGAACATCTGTTAAACGAACATCTGTTAAATCATTTAAATTTGAATAATGTTAATGTCGGTTACTAATTTTATATATGTACATAACATAATACATGCATGTTTTCCATAAGTCAATAATAATTCCCTTTTTAGAAAGTCTTTAAATACACGTTTGACACTGGCAATATGGCCACAACAAAAGCAACAACAATACAATAATAAAGCTGTTAGCGTTGGTCAACGCAACACAAATCCTTTTGATTAATTCTAATAGCCTTAGGTGCGTAGCTTGAGCATCATATATTTTTTTTGTTCTTATTAAATACTCAATTTAGTATTTGGCAGCCGTAATGATGATTCCCAGCGCCGAAGGCACGAAGCGGACTCTGTATTTGTGACTCATATGCAAATAAGTAGCTCAGTTTCGGTAACAGAACTCAATAACTTAACATGGCTTTAATGCCACGCACATGAACAAGTCTGCGGTAACATGAAAACACAAACACATACATTCACATAAACATATACATAGGGAAAAGCAAGTTAAGCATACATGTATTATAACGCATTATATTTTATGCTCGCTTCTTGTATCTCTGTAGAAGCATAAGAGTGTGTAAGAGTGTGTGCGTGTGTGTGTAAGTGCGAGCCAAAAACAAGTCCAACTTTGTCGAGACCATAAAAATAAGATTAGCATGATTCATAGAAGGCTTACTAACGCTGTCGAAGCCATCCCAGTCATTCAGCCAGCCGTCGCCATTGAATGAACTTCGTTTGCAGCTTCTTCTTTCACATGCTCTTTTCTCCTTCTCCTTCTGCTTCTTGGTCTTCTTCTTTTTTTTTTTTTGGAACTTGCATGACACAAAGAGAATTATTGGTAAATGTTTTTTGCATGACATGCAACTATTTAAGTTTATTTACAAGTATTTTCTACGACTTAAAGTTCTGAAATGTGTTTTGACGTCTTTTTTTTCACTGATTAACTTTAATTGTCAAGGCAATAAAATAAAATGTAAAAGTTTAATTGTTCATCATAATTAAAGTTGTTAAGTAATGTTGGAAAATTTCTTTAATGCTTAAAACCGGTGCTCTTAACTACATAAATAAATACACTTAGCGAAATAACAGCGCCGATGACAGACCCATTAAAATATATTAAGCAATAAAATTAATTAAATAAATAAAAAGAGTTAGGATACTATTTATATGGTTTTTTTCGCTATAACTTGAAGCCAAATAATATTTTTTAATTTAAAAATTTCAAGTTATTCGTAGTAAGAAAAAGACGTAGCAGATTTTTCAAAATTTTAAGCATATCTCGTGTGATATACAGAGGGAGGGTTTCGTCAAAATCTCACTTAAACTCATCAAGATGGGGAAGGGATCTAAATTTCAAGACAAAACCTCAAGTAATTTATGGACCAAAGACTTTCCTTTAAATTTTAAGGTTTGAAATTAAAAAAACAATACTTTCTTATACAAAATTCAGAAATTTATGCCTAGAGTTTTAATCGTTCCCGAACTTCTTTCATGGCTATACAAGTAGCCATATTATTTCTCATATTTTGAAGTCTATTTTATGTTTATATGAACACTTCTCTTTGGCTGTGCTGTGTTGTATGTTGATTGTTGTTCACATTTCGCTCCTCAGTTGAATTTATATAAATTTGTAATTTTCGTACATTCACACAGACATACTCTAATAAAAGCACGTGAGTGTGCGTAAATATTTTTATGAGTTTAAACAAAACGTTAGACACAACAACAAAAACATTTTTCACTTTTATTTTTCGGTATTTCCCCCCCCATTTGGAGGATAATCACACTTGTGTGCATCATGTCCGACTTAAAGTGAGTGTGTGAATTATTTTTTATGCCTCTGTTGAGTGAAACACACACTCACGCACACATTCCGTTAGTTGGGTGCTGAAGCATGAAATGTACATAAGCTCATCTTAAATCTAACGCCTCATTGTGTTTTGCCTTTGGCCAATTGCCATAAATATACTTATTTAAAAAAACTCATTTTTATTTGTAGTACAATAATTTTTTTTTGTTGTTCGTTTTAAAACATTTTATTGTGCTTTGTTATTTGCATATAAAATATAAAATAATATTTGTACTTCAACACATATGTTTCTTTTATGGTATTTTAACTAACTGAACTATTAATGAAATTGTTAAATGTTGTTTGTTTTCCGTGCAAATAATATTTTATTATATTTTTTGCTTTAAGCGCACAGCATGAAATTTTCGCACGCACATTTGTGCAGATACACGTAATTTAGATACTTTTGCGGACGCTGCGAACTTTCCTGCCATTTATATATGCATGTTTATGCCATTTAAGCGTTTCAGCATTTCAACGTTGCTCGTCATCGGCACCAGCATAGTTGTTTGGGGCCACGCTTGTTGCCACCGTTGTGTGAAATTAATTATGCAGGCATATCCTTGTCATGTTTGTGTTGTTGCAGTTGTTCTAGCTGTACTTGCCGTTGTTGCTATCATTAAAAGTACGGTTAAAGTTCGTTATTTGCAACTGTTTGTCAGCTGTGCCTTTGCTGCATAGTCACGACTCACGCACAGCCTCAAGCGCCTCCCTCAAGGCACGCCTACAATTGTTGCGTGTGCGTTTTTAATTTGCGGCAGCTTCTGTTGTTGCTCCTGCTGCTGCTGCTTTTGCGCTTCTGTGCGAAATGTTCATCCTTTTTGCATTGTCTCCCATTGTCTCCTAACGCTTTGTGTGCTCGCGCATGATTTCACTTTCGAATCGATAAAATTAAACTTGCATTGCATGCTGCTCAAGCGGCCCACAACGCGGTCACACACTGCAGCGCCATCTACTTTTGGTTCGTGGAACTGCGATATTTGCATAATGATTTTTCAGGCCATTTTAATTGATTTCTCTGCTGTCGTATTAGTATTGTTACTTTAAAGTGGGCGTGGCACATTTATCAAGTGTTTTAGTGCAATTTACGTGAAGGCTTTTGGCGTTACGAGCTAAATTAGCGTATGTTGTTTGGTATTGTATGTAGACATAAGAATTTCTATAAAAACAGCGCATTTTTAGGAAAATCAACACGACATCGAATAGTCTACTGGTATAAAGTCTGCCATTTTGTCTGCTAAGCCATTAGCACGCCATATTTGTTGTCTCTTTCCTTCCGTTGCACTAATTTGATGTGTGCGGAGAAAATATTTAGCACAACTTTGTGAAAAAAATATATACAAGAGCTTTTTTTTTACTACTGTTGCCTGTTATCTGGCATGAGAATTCAATTCAATTAAGAAATCTCTCGCCTCTAATAAGATACATATATACATAACAGTATGGAAGTTTCTATGTACGCCTTTAGGACAAAAACTAAACTGAAAAAAAACTATTTATTCTCAACATGCAATAGACCCCGCCCAACTATACTACATACATATATAGATAGTTGGATGGTAGAGAGAAGTTGTGCACTGTCGACCTTTTTAATTGTTCGCAACTTTATTTATTGCAATGAGTTTAAATCATCTTTTCCTTACATTTTACTTTAGTGCCATGCTGCGAATATCATTTGCTATGCTTGCAGGCGCTGTGAGGGCAACGGCAGAGCTCAACCGCCATCACGGCTGACCCATTTTATTGTTTTAGGTCGTTTGCACTGCTGGCAGATTGTCATTATAAGCGGCGGCGGCCTCAGCAGGCTGGCAGTTATTTTAACACCGATACAAACACACACACACACACCGATACAGATACAGATGTAGTGAGTTTGATTATAAATTCTATAAATTTTAGATCATAATACGTACAAGTATCACCAACGTGCTGTGCGCTGTCATGGCGCCCTTTGCCGCCCATCTGCACAACCATTAACGCACGCCAGGTGAGCATTAAAATGAATATTCGTTTTCCTTTCTCTTTCTATATTTTAGTTGTTGTTGCTTTACTCATGTGCTTCTCATGTGTCTTACACACAATTTGGTTGGCAAAGGTTTTTCATTTACCGTTGGCTGTAATTACACTTTGCTAATGAAATGAGTCGTTTTGTTGCAATCAAAAGTTTTCTAATTGAAATTTTATGAAATTCGTGTTTTTTGGTTTCTCGCAGTTGTTGTTGTTTCTTCACCTTTTAATCCGCAAAATTAGTTAAACATTTATTTGAATTTGTTTGTTGTTTGAGAAAATATTTGTTTGTTGACGCTCAATTTGAAAGTTATTGTTGTCTTCTTAAAACGGAATTTTTAATTCCAAATGACATATTTTAAGCTGAAAAAGAAATATTTCTCTTTTTCGGTTTATTAAAAACTTCTCTTTGATGTGCCGAAACTTTGACATCTTTTTGCGTGTACAATAAAATTATGTGACATTTTAACAATTCTTTGAATTCAATAAACGAAAAACTGAAATTCAAAGTGATAAATAAATTTATTAATAAAGATGTATGGGCGCTATAGTTGTGTGGATTCAACAGTTCAATACTCAGCTCACATGCTGGGCAGAGTTATTTACTTTATCGATCCAGATATTGCTCAAAATCTCAAGAAAGCCGGTCAAAGATTGTGTAGTTTATAAGAAAATACAGTTTGATGGTCCTTGAGCGGCAACAAAAAGACTTGGAGGATATTTGGAGATAAGCAATTTTAAATGGGTGTATTTACTGAGCTTATATTTGTGGCTTTATATATGGTAATTGTTTTTGGTGGAAAATGTTGAGAGTTTGATTAAGGGAATATTTGGTTGATCTGTGTTTATACCATAACATCCGTCCAACCGATTTTCATGTATCTTTCTATTGTAGAATAGATTTTTAAATAATTTGGCGGATAGAAAGGAGTGGGCGTGACAAAGCTTCATTCTTGACTACACTGAAGGTTGGATTTCAGCATTTCTAGTCTCTAGCTCTCCAGATTTTCGAGAACCATTGGTAAGGATAGAGAGATGGACAGTGAGATGTGACTTGATCGATTAATTTTACGTTCTGATCTGATCATTCACCTATGTATACTCTATGAGTTCTTATCTCTCTTCAAGGTGTTACTTACATTTCTTCTGAAATAAACTTAGTATATCCAAGACAATCAATGTGTGGAGGGTAGAAAAATAAAGTGAAAATGTTTGGCTGAAATTTCCTATAAAAAATATCGTAGCAATGATAATCGATAATTATCGTTCAATAAAATATTTTCGTTTTTTCCCTGTTTACACTCCATTTAAAGCAATTAAAAGAAAAAGCATATGGTAAATTTTGATTTCCATTTATTTTGTTTGCTATAATTGTTAGTTAATTCAGTTATTTATTATTATAATACAATAAAATTTATGCTAATTGTAAATAAAATCATTTCGTTTGAAAATCTTCATTATATCGAAATTGTAGTTGTAGTAAATTTAAGATTATATAAGAGAGACTCAATTCTTTGCATAAACTTAAAATAAACTAATAAATGTAAATTTGTATTCATACACGCATTTAAAATTAGCTTGGACAATTTTGCACTTTGGAAAACAAGCAAACAAATACAATAAATCATAATTAAAACTATAAATCAAATATTTATGACAATCTAATCAAATATTGCTAAATGAAATAAAATATGTAAAAAACAAAAAATAGAAAAAGAAAAACAAAATAAATATGCTCGAAACAATGAATTTATAAATTGACAAACTTTTCGGAATGAAATTGAATATGCATTTTGTTGTTATTGTTGCTTGTTGTTGTTGGTGTTGGTGAAAAACAATTTAAATACTTTGCTTATTGCAAGTGAGTGAGCAAGTGAGTGAGCTTGTGTTGTGTGTTGTTGTGGTCTGCGTGGTGGGGCAGTGCGGGTTGTGCGGGTGTTGCATGTGGTGGCGGATATGGTTTTGTGTTAAATGGTTTAGCACAAATGTTAAATGCAATCGATTATGTAACGTTTGTTGGCAATGTTCAAATAAAGCTAAAAAAAATATATCATATGTATGTATTGCTGTCTTAATTGTGTTAGTTGTAAACACAAAAACAAATAAAACAAACAAAAAAAAAAAAATTGACTAGAAATTAAAATTAAATTAAATGATTTATAATGCGTTAAGCAGTAACAAAAAACATTAATAATTACTATTTTAAATAATTGTCGATAATGTTTTTAGTTTCGTTTTTTTGTTTTTCTTTTAGCATTTGAGCGAATTAACGTGTTAATTAATTATTTTTTATAAAGTGCTTAAAAATAGATTTTCAAAATTTATGTTTACATTTAAAATAACTTGTGTTAAGCTTAATAATACAACTTCAAACATTTAAAACATTTTAAATAAACAACGTCTCTTTTTCATTTTTTATTTTCTTTTTTTTTTTATTAAAATTATAACTAAAATGCAGTCAATTTATCATTGGAATTGTTTTTTTTGCTTTCGTTTTTCATTTCATTTAAAATTTTTCATTCGCTTAGAAATTAGTTAAAAGTATTATAATTGATACGCTTAAAATTCATTTAAATATGATACGTAAACTATTTTACTACTTTAAGTTAAAAAAACTTATTTATTTTTTATTGTTTTTAATTCGTTTTTTTTTTTAAAGGGATTTTCTATAAACGAGAAAAAAGTCTTCGTAGTCACGCAAACAAAAGCATGTTAAAAGTTATATATTGCAAGACATATGTTTCACAGCGCCACACGCAACATACGGCAGGCATGCGCTTTGGCACTTGTCCGTATTTTGGCAATGTTGTATTGCCGCATGTGACGTGTAGCGCTGTGTAACATTAGTCTTTTATAATTTTTTTTTGTGTTTTTCTTTAAATTCATACTTTAGTTGAAGTTTTTCATTTGCCAAACGAACTTTCGTTACTTTGCCTTGCAATTTGGCTAAAAATATGCTTTAGTTTTGCTTATTTATCAATAATTATTATACTCGTAAAAGTTTTGCTCCAACCGGTTGGAAAATATTGTGCTACAAAAGGGTTTATCTCGTTCACATCGTCGTTATTATAATATAATAATGATATACATATGTAAGTGTGGGTGTGTGTGTGCATGTATGTATGTATGTAAATTTAGGATATGCAACTAAATTCATATTTTCATTATCATATTTATGTTTGAGTTACAGAATTTATTTCACGTTCTTTTAACTTGATTTTAGTACCTCAGCTTTCTTTCTTCTACTTCATCATTTTATTTAATACTTTGTTTTTGTTTTTATTTTATTTTTTTGAGTACTTGTTTCACTTGACTTAATGCCTTCTTGCCGTGCCGCTGAGTGCGTGCTTATGAAATGAGATTCACCGAAATGCTTCGCTCGTCCTGCTTGGGACAACTGCCGTCCTTTTGGTTATAGCTGCCATACTCACAGGTGGGCGGTTTGCAACGTCTTGCGCGTATGCATCTGCATGGCAAAAATGTTGGATAAATTATTGTTAGCAAACATATAAAATCATGTGCTGCAAGAGAGCACAATTTTTTTTTTTTTTTTTTGTTCTAAGTGACTTACTTGCGATCCTGCATAGAAAAATGTTCAATGCCACGCTTGAAACGTACACAGGCAATATTGCTCGACGAACAGTCACAACGACACTCGTAGTCAGTCGCCAGTATCCTATCGAATAGCGTAGGACAAGTGCAATTGAAGTTATCGCGCCGATAGCCAAGGTTGATGTGCGCTGCATTAGCGAAGCCGGCATTGAGGTCATCATTCAGCATCGGAAGTGCATTTGCACCGCTGTAGAACGCGTTCTCAGCCACCTTGGCGCGCTCGACGCAATGGCATTCGGTGTGATTGACGAACGACATACGTTCGATCTTTGTCACCTTGCGTGGACTGTGCACCTAAGAGCAGAAATGCATAGAAAGAGAGTATAAGACAACAATTAGAAAACGAGTATTCAAAATGGCATTTGTATTTGTCAGTCTGACTTTGCGCAACTTTGTCATTGTCATCGATGATTACGTCAGCAGGCCTTCATCTGATATGCCATGCCATGCCATGCTATGCTATGCCATGCTTCGCAATGTCTTGGTTGTTAATGTCATCTGTGTGTGCGTTAAAGAACTGCAAACGATTTCTATGTTGAGTGCCATTTGGCAATTTGCGTCTGTTAAATGGCACAAATGAATGAACAGCTGTAAATTCACGGACTTTGACTCATGTCACAGACAAATGCCAGACTGACAGCCACTCATGCCGACTGGAGTGGCAACCGGAGGCAACAACAGCAACAGCAACAACATTTGCATTTGAATTATGAGTACGAGTATCTCCGTTGAAAGTTTCTTAGTTTTGTCATTTTGTGTTGTTTGTATTGAGCTGTAGTTTGCATGCTCGTTTGTTTCACTGAATAAGTTGTCACAGTCGTCGGGCCATGAATGACAAGTGCAAAATAATGAAATTAATTACATAAATTAAGCAAATTGTTTCATTTAAAGCATCTCGTTTATATTATTTTATGGCTTTCAACGCTTTTGCATGACAGCAATTATAAAGTTTTTTGATTGAACGAATTATTTCAATAAATAAAAGAATTTATATACATGTTTCTTTTTTTTTTTGTTAATGGGAAGAATGTATGTTTATTTTATTCTTTTGATGCTTAATTAAACCATTGGCGCGTTATATTTTTTGAGTGAATGTTTGTTTGCATTCAATAAATGTGCTTTGTCGCACTCTGTGGTCTAAATGGGTGAATGCTTTTTATAACTTATTGCGCATTTACTATAAGTCTGTCATAGCAACAAAAAAACAGGCGATTTTTGAGTTAAGTATGCAAATGTATTTTACAACACTTTTTATATTGTGTAAAAATTGCATCTCATTAACTTGTAAAGAGTTTTTAACTTGGTAAACCAACAGAACTTTCGGGATTTTCGTTCTTAGTGAGCTAGTACATTCACATGCGAAATTTCGACGCAATCGGACATTTCATTCTCAGGATCTCGATATGAATGAGTGGTATTTACCTTATCTATAGATATACTTAATATATACTTTTTATGAAGTCTGACAAAAAAAAAAATTATTATTATTTTTGTGTTTATCTAATTATTAAGAACATAAATCGAAACTGTTGACTATTTTCAATGTTAAATTTTTTATTTAACTTTTATTTCCCATTTGCTTTTCACAAGTTATGCCAACTTGTATCTGCATTGTGCTACATTCGTTAGTCAAGTACAAAAATCTCATGCTAATCGGGCAATTGAACAAATTCAAATCTCTTAAGATTTCGATTATTCGTAACTAAGCCAGTCATTCAGATAAACTTTGCTCTCGTTTGCCAAAAACATAAAAACAAAAAGTCAAAATGAAAGGAAAGGAAAGAGAAACAATGCAGTTGTACAATTGCTGCAGCCGTTATTCTTACATGTCACAAACGCTGCCAACAGTATGCGTCAGGTGAGTTCACCAACGCCGCTCACCCCTCGCCTCATTCGGCCGGAAGTAACATTGCAACGAATTTGCTATCACAAGTGCATTTGTTATGAAGTTCTCAGTACGATTTTGTCGAGTCGAGTTGAGTTGAGTTCACTTCAGTTTAGTTTAGTTTGGTTTGGTTTAGTTTCGTGCAGTGCTGTGATATTGCTCTGTTTTGCTTTTGAGTTTGATAAAGCAAACTGTGCTTAACGCATTCTGACACGAATATGACATGCACCTGGGATTTTACTGTTGTTCCGTTTCTGGTGACGTATCTGGGCCTCAATGTGTGTGTGCGTGTGTGTGAGTGTGCGTATGCGTTGCTATGTATCGTATTGGCAGAAACAGATTCTGAAGTAAAAAGCAATACAAATGATTTTGCTGCTCTCGTTCGTTTGCAATTTACGTCTCAACTGTCGGTTGCCAAGCCAAGTTGAGTGCGTTGTCATGTGTTGTGTTGGTTACCACTTTTTCTGTCATTTAAAAGCGCTTGGCAACTCTGTGCAAAACACATGTGACGGCGTTTATTTTTTGAGCTGCATATGTAAGAATGTTACATGAAGTTTTGATGGCGGAAGCTGACTACTTGTATATAAAAACTAAGCCTGCAGTGTGTATGTGTGTGTGGAATATATTTTTCCATTTGTATATAGCAAAAGGAAGTCTTTAAGATCTAAGAAATACATATGTATATGAAAAAAGCCGATGACCATTTAAATGTCTGTCTGTCTGTCTGTCTAGCTGGCTTGGCGCACATCAATTGCTTTGAATACTGAGTTTAAGACCTGATAGAAAGTATACTCATCGTCAAACTGTAAAATTGTCTTGTTTGTAGGCTTAGTGAAATGTGCAATTCGTTAATATTTCACAAATTAAAAGATTTTCGATGATATCGACACTAATTAAGTGAGCATAAAATCAAATTGCAGCAATTAAAGTCATCGTTACGTTTAATTGCTTAATGGTGTTCAAACACATGCACTCACGCACGCACGCGCCTTCTGTCTGTCGCTCTCTTCAATGAAAGTGACAGTTTATGATGATTATATTGCTCGTAATGATGACAATGTTGTTCATTATTACAATTTGAAATTGTCTTATGCAAGACAAACAAAACAATGAATGGTGTATACAAGTGGCAGACAGTCGGACAGACAGACAGATCGACTGACAGATAGATAAGCGAATGGCTTTTGCAATTGAAAGTATTGCATGCAACCGTGTTTAATGTTGCAAGATTTAACATGTGGCAAATTAAATAAAAACCAAACTGAGCTGAACTGCGCTGAGCAATTGAGCCAAAGGCGAAATATTGAGTGGCCAAGGCGAGCGACAAACGGCAGCCATGAACATGAAAAACAGTTAGGCGACAGCAACGGTCGATGCTCATAATCAGATACTTCAATATTTGCAAATTTCTTCGGGTTTTTTTTTTTTTTATATTTTTATTTAATACACTAAAAAATCCGACAACAAGGACTGCGACACGAACGCTTTGCCGGACTTTTTGGCCAATTAACAAGTAAAAGTTGACGTTATAACTGTTTGTCCGTCCGTCTAGCCGTCTGTCCGTCTGTCTGTCTGTTAGCCATTACCGGCGCCATTGTGTGGGCGTTCTTAGCCGCAAACCTTGTGTGATTTTTAATGCTTTCGTGCTTCTCAAGACTCTTGTGTCAAAATTTATGATACAATTTTGCATACACACACACACACACATACACATATACATAGAGCGCAAAAATGCCATGGTGACGATGGCGGCAATGATGTACGAGCATGAATTTGTTGCCTGTTTGTTTGCTCGTTTGGTTTGTTTACTTAATGCGATTTAATTTTTTTTGTTTGTTGGCTGTCGCCTGTTTGTTGATTGTTGTTTTTTTTTTTTTTTTTTTTGTTTTTTTGCACCTTATATTAGAAACACGAAAGTGTTCAAGTGAAAGTTGCATTTTAGAGTGGCGTGAGACGCTCACGCTTCTTTTTGTGCGGTCGTTCAACTCAGAACAACAACAACAACATACATAAATGTCTCATAAAATCTTAGACATTAAAGGACATTCCACCCGTAAGCAAGGAAGCGTTTATGCCACAGTAATAGCCACTGCAACGGCAGCAGCAGCAACGGCAACGGCAACATGCAACAGTAACCGCAGAGTAGAAACTACAACAACAAAGCCAAACCACACAATTTTCTCAACATGAATAATGACTAAGAATGTTGTTGACTTGCTGTTGGTGTTGTTGTTGTTGGCGGTTGCTGGTTGCTGGTTGACGACGTCGGTTGTGGCAGCCTTCTGCGCCCATTTCTCACAGCAGCTGCTGCTCTACTACTACAACAACTTTGGCATCTATTGAGTGTGTGAAAGGGGCGGGTAGGCGTGGTAGGTTGGTATGGCATATGGCACTTGACACCTTTCAATGACACTTTGTCGTCGTTGTCGGTGTGTGAGCCTGAGCCTGAGCATGGGCATGGGCAATGAGGTTGCTGCTGCTGCCGCCGCTGGCTGATGTCATCGCACCAACGTTTGGAAGTACATCTCGCTGACGACATAAGCTTGCCAACATTTGTGGTTTTCTATGCTTGCACCTTATTCCCTACAAACAAGCACTCACACACACACACACACACACAATCACTCAGATAGACAAAACACAAGCTTAGGAGAGAAAAACATTTTCTAAAAGCGAGCAAAAAACATGCTTCTTTCATAGTCTGTTTTTTTAAAACAAATTTTGAAGCACTGAAATCCGTGTGATATTTTTGTGCTTTAAAATGTTCTTTTCTACACTTTTGCCAACATAATAAGGCAATCATTTTTGCGGTTTTTCCGGCTTTTATTGCATAATTACATACATATATGTATGCGTGTGTGTGTGTGTGTGTGTGGGAGAGCATTAAAGTTTTGTGTCTTCAAACATTTGAATGTTTAACTATGCGTAGAAGTGTTTGCGGTACTTTTGCCCCAAGTTGAAATGTTAATTTGAAGCGTTGAATAAATATTTTCAAAATGGCAGTCGTAGCATTTATCCTTTTCGCTTACTCTAGATGTTGCTGTTGCACATGATTTTCGCATTTGCATACGCATAGAAATGACAAAAAAAGAAAAAAAAATTGGGGGAAGCAAAATTGAAAATTTTAATAGCTTTGGAAAGTCACAGTTGGCGTAAGGAAATCGATTTGGCATAGAATGGCTTTTCGTACTCTAAGCCAGACAGACTTTTAGTTCTCTGTGTGTGTGCCACCAACAATGCGAGACAGAAACAGGAAAGAAAAATAAAATGCACTTTGATTAAGCGCTATAAAGTTTATGAACTTAAAAATTGAAACTAAATTCGAAAATATAATAATGAAACTAAATTTAAGTATGTACTCTATGTTATTATGTTTGTGTTCATAGCGTGAGTCATTACTTGTGATGATTTGTCTTAGTTTGTTTGTGCATAAGAAAACAACAATTTGCATAACTTATACAATGCAATGATGTGCCAATACATTAAGTGCAATAGGCGGTCAGCATGTCTGTATGTCAGAGTTGCATGCATAACCTCATTGGTTATGTCGAATGCAGTCATGTGTGCACTATTGCACTACCAATTAGTTAGTCATTATAACAAGTAGCCGTAGTAGAAGTAGCATCATAAGGACAGTGAGCTTACCAATGCCACTCAAAAACAACAGCAACAACAACACATATTTTGCAGCCAAGCAACACAAGTGCTCAAGGAATAACACGAGAGTAAAAGTGCTTGTGTGTGTGTGTGTGTGTGTGTTCATGACGATCACATGTGACTTGCAGCAGTTGGTGCTGAAAATGCGTTCGATAGTCAAATAGAGCAGAGCATAAATCGATGTTTGTTTAAATTCGATTATAATATATTTTTTATCATATGATCTTCAATTAAAAGTTGCACAATATCGTTAATTAGTCGAGACGAGTGTCAAAGGTTACAATAAATATGATTACATAAACACGATAACATTTTAGTTCATTACTGCGAGCGTAATAAAGCAAAAAAACACACACACACACATTGTAATTATAGTTTCGGTTTCGTGGCTCGCGTTGTTATTTAACAATATTAGAAAATCGGTTAAAACATGACAATGTTATCGCCATCCAATTAGAAGCGGTTTGTTCACTAATTTGTCATTGACAATTGAAAAAAAAAGGAAAGAAAGAAAAAAAAAAGCAACAAACTTAATTATGTTGCAATGTTGCGTTGTGCGGCGCATTCAAGCGCGCCACTCGAACTTACAACGGTTGCCGTTCAGCCGCCTACACTGACGTCAGACTGGCACACAATCGACTGAATGACAGCAGAATGACGGTGGGGAATTGCGACAACGACGTTGGATTTGTTGACATGCGCCGCTTTACGCTTCACAAAGAGAGTTGTCACATTGAACAAACAAACATGGAAATCAGCTCAAGCTCAGCCATTATAAGCGGCCGTCAAGCGCAGCCTCAAGCCAACAAAAAGGTAAAAAATTATTTTTCTTCATGGCAAAGTTGGGATTTTGAAATGAAATTGAAAGTAACGTTGAGCTTAAGAAAATTTGAAGGTATTTGGCAGCATTGTGGCTTAAAAAGAAACATGTAAAAAATTCAACTCATTTTCAGTACTTTGATCATGTATGTGTTTATAATTTCAGAAAATATTATCATAAGTAAGAATTATTTCTTCATTAGGTCTTTCTTTGTGTTTGCCTTTAATAAAATTTCCATTTACTTACATAGAAGTTGAGATTGACGATGTCCGTGTATTTGGGGGCGCAGATGTGTGAGCTCTTGCAGCAGCCGGTGTCCTCGCCGCAGCGATGCAATACCGTACACGTCGGCGAGTAACGCTTCATGGTCTCCTTGTGTATGCGCACAACGCGTGGCTGCGGCTGGTGGCACTTCGTCTTTGTATACATTTGGCTGACATGGCGGTCGGCAAGTGCTGAAAAATGTCACAAAGCACACAAGTTGAATGATTGTTTTTTTTGTTTCTTTTCTGTTTTGCGTATGTCATTTATCATTTTTCAAAGTGTTACCTTTTTCTTTGGAATGACTTGTCGCGTATACTTGTTGTGAGACGGCCTCTGGTGTACCAAGTTCAAGCTCCTTTTGAACTGTGACCGAGCCTTGAGTGTAACGCGTGTAAATATTGTCCTCGTTCTGTAAAGAAAAGGCATAAAAGTGTTGACAAACTGTTGACTTTGTTGTGAATCTACAAGATTGATCATGCACAAACTTCAATTATTCAATATGTTATGTGCTTTATGTTGGTTGACCTTTCTTTTTGGGTAAAATGTTAGTTTCCGCACATTGACTCATGACATGAAATACATTCTGCGAAATGGTCAGTCTAACATTGAGGTTTTTTTTGGGGTTTTTAGGTCTTTTTTAACTAATCCCCAAAGAGCGAATCTCGCCAGCCGTGCTTGACAGCTCAGCATGTCCTTTAGTTTGTGCCTTTATTTATTTATTTGTTTGTTTTTTTAGTTGGTTTTTGTTTTTGTGTGCAACTTGTAAGAATAATAAAATATTTTAAAGCAACAATTTCCCCAATGTAAAATTGTTTGAAACTTCCACTCGCCCAGCCACATTGCTGTCAACGCTTGTGTGTGCGTGTTGTTTTTGCTGATGTTGTTATTTCGCATATAAGCTAACGCAATTTACAAGCAAGCAAACAAATAATAACAACAACAACAGCAATGCCGCAAGCATGAACAACTGCACTTAAAAAACAAAATTATAAAAAAAAGCCGAAAAAAATAATTAAGTGCCCTGAAACCACTGAAACCTTAATGCAGCATTATCATAATAATTAATAAAATTTGCTTATGGCATGCATGAATCTTCCTACTTGGCGTCCGTCGCATCGAATCAGCCTTCAACCGCACTCTGTTTTCCATAGAAATAACAAGAAGACGAAAACAACGACAACAACAACAAAATGTTCAGTGTTTCAAACAGGTGTTCCACAACACTTGTCTCACACACTCACACACACACACACACATACATGTATTGTCTGAGGCTCTGACAAGAATAACAGAGAAATTTTCTTTTTGTGTTGACAATAATCGTTCGGCTTTTGTCGTCGTCATTGTGCATTCGCATTCCTCTGCCTCAGCCCCGCCCCGCCCCACTCTTGATCACTTGACATTTGTCATGAGTCACGTTAAGCACTTCACAGCACTTCAAGTATTGCGTACATGTGCGTCTGAGTGCGCACAGCAATGATATACTTTCCCGTCAGAGTTTCACAAAATTATTATGTGTGTGCTGCTGCTTATGTGATTTTTAATGAATTTCTTTCGCAACGTTTTGTGGTTCAAAATTTAGAGGAATTCTTTAGCGCAAACATAATAATAATGATAATGATAATAATAATCTTGCGCTAAATGTGGAATTTTATGAGTTGATCTTCTCAATGTGGGTCAATGACATGATGAAAAACTGTTGGATATTTAATCATATATCAAATAAGTAAAGGACAGTATATTTTTATTTATTTAATGTGTCAAACAGCGATTTTTATAATTTTTTTTTGCTTAAGAAGGCGTAAAAAGTTTCTTAAAATATCAACACTAAAACAATTTTGGATCATGGCCTTCTGTTTTCTATAAAAAAACTTGATGTCTGTTGATTTCATATTTTTATAAAGGGATGTCCATAAATTAAGTGAGATTTTCTTTCTCGAAATTTAGGGGAATCCCTAATTTTATCTCACTCAATTTATGAACGTCCCCTAAGTGTAAACAAGAATGTCCAGGCCAACTTGCAGCGAACAGACATAACCTAACTGAAATCGAGTGCAAATTGTTCTTTGAGAGCTACTCATGCGAATAGGCGGACGGACATGTTTATACTGAAAACCTCGATGCATAATTTGTGCCTTGGTTTCTATGCACAAGCTTTGTATAACTCTCTCCCCATATTGGCCATAAAATGGCGGTAAGCAGACAACAACAAAAACACGAATGCTCATAGTTGATGTAATGAAGGAAAAGCAGTTTTCTTTGGCCATCAAGTTGAAGTACATTTATTTGATGCAATTGCCGGCAATAACCGAAATGCAATAAAATTGTCATGCTCTTCGGCCGTGCACTTCAAGCGACAATTTGTCACAATTTTTATGTTGCTGTTGTTGTTGTTGTTGGCGTTTCCCGATGCCGTTTGCCATTGCCCGATGGTTGATGCTTCATGCTTCATGCCGTGACAGTTGCCATTGTTTTTCTTTTCTTACTTTTTTCTTTTTTTTATTATTTTTACAAGTTGATTACCAAAAAGAGAATAAAAAAAGTAAAAAAAAAAAGCTGGTCTAGCTTGGGCAATGCCAACGTGGCTGCCACACGAGGCGGCATACAAATGTAGACTTTTTTCTTGTTGTTGTTGTTGGTTTCGGTATTTCAAGAACAATGGCAGAGCGAAAACCATTGACAGTTCGCTCAATAAACTTTGGCAGACAATGGCAGCAGCCAACAACAACAAAAACTAACACAACAACAGCAAAAACGTTTCATGTTGCAGGCAATGAGCAAAATTAATGAGCAAAAAAGTGAGTCATTTAAAAATGTACCAGTGTGTGTGTGTGTGTGTGCCTGTATCTGTGTGAGAACTACCGTGTGGCATTGTATTAAAAATACTTTATAAAATCTCTTTCGGTGTCATGCCATGGAAATTGAAACACATTTAGTTTGTATAGAAAAAAAAATACAATATTTTCTTCTGTAAATTTTACCGACATTTGGCCATTTTATAAAATTAGATGAAGAAAACTGAAATTAAATTATTTTTTTTTTTGGCAGTAAGAAGAAGGACAAAAGATTCATTTTTTTTTTTATTAATAAAGAAAGTTTGATTCAGCGAATTTCTATTTATTCACACATACGCACATACACTGCTATATAAATAAATAGACGTATATAAATAGTATATGTTGCTTTACTTAGTGTAAGTACTTGAACTGAGTCTGGTTTATAACATTGCCACATTCATAAATATCGATATCGACTTCAATGCTCAACTGAACTCTCAAACTTGATGCCATAAATTTGACTCTACGCCCCCGCCCGCCCACAAACAAGCCAAAAACAAAATATGAACTTTGTGGCTCGCCTATATTTTTTTTCTGTCCTGTTCTGTTCCGTTTCCACTTGTTTTTCTGTTTTGAATTGTGTGTCAGAAATCATCGGAATCGAGAATTTCGTCTTTTTTTTTTTTTTTCCTGTTTTCTGTACCACCGCCACTTTTTTGTTTGAGTCGTTTAATCCTTGTTGTTGTCTGAGGTTTACGACTTTTATGGTCTTGTTTGTTTGTTTTGCTTCGTTTGTATTTTTTGATGCCAAAACGACTGCCAATATTTTTATTTTCTGTACTCTGCCGCTCAGCTCAGCTCTTCAGTTCAGCTCAGTTCAGTTCAGTTTAGCTCTTCAACAACTAACAATCGTTTCCTGTGGCGCTTTGCCTTTTGATAAGCACCAACATGTTGTTGTTGTTGTTGTATTGTGTTGCCATTCCGTGCTTTGGTTCATGGTCAAAATGAGGTCAACAATTTCCTTTAATGACTTTTAGCTATTTGTGCACTGAACTTTAAAAACAAAATACACAAAACACAAAAAATACGAAATTATTGTAGCATTAATTAAAACGAACTTTGCAAAAAAAATCGCTTCAGAAAAAATTGCTGCATTAATTATGCAACTGAAAAATGTAAAATGTTAATTAATTTTTGATTTCGTTTGAAATATTATATCATTTTGAGCGCTTTGGTGATATTCATGAGTTTCCAATTTATTTTATTGCATTTTAATTAATAACATTTGTTTGCCTTGTGTTCATGTTGAATAACAAATTCAATTATTAATAATATATGCTATATAATAAATGCTGAAATGAAGCAGACGAGAACTGCAGTTCAGTTCAGATCTGTTCGATGCAGTTCAGTGCAGTTCGGATAGTTGAGGTTCATTAGCCTTTTCCCTAATCTCATCAGTTGAAAAACAATAAAACTGTCGGCGGCTTTTCAACTCGTTCGGTACGTTTTTCTTCTCCAATACACATGAAAACATGAAATAAAATGAAAAAAAAGTGTACTCCTTTTGTAATTTGTGCTCGTGAAAGACAATTGGAAAACAATTCCCAAACAATAATGTTCATTCTTGCGAAGCCAAAAACAAGTGAACATACTACAAGCAAACTAGCACGACTTTCAAATACCCTGCGCCACTAACAATATAAAGCTGTTTTGGGTTCTATAATAAACATTTTTCCTTCATATATCTCTTCTCTAAATCAAACCACATTTTATATTTCGTTGCTCAAGCCTTTGCACATTAATGCAGCGTATTAAAAATGTCGGCTATAATCGGATCTCCACCTCTCTCAATGCAGTTGGTCAGAGTGCAACTTAGGGATTAGTCTGCGGTTTCCTGTGAAGATAAATAACTGAGCTAATGATAAGCGAAGTTACAGGTAAACGTCAGCAACTCAGCAAGGAATTGTTGTTGTTGCTTTTGTTTTAAAAACAAATAAAAAAAACAAAAAAAAAACTTTTGTATTATTTGATGAGCATAAAAATCGTGTTGAATTTTACGCTCAAATAAGTTTCAGAAGCTGGAGTAGGGAAATTCAATCTCTATGAATAAGTTGCTGTCAAGTTGAGTTTGTTTAAACATGGCATAGAAATGAGCAAACATCATAGGTAACCTTATTTTTAATGATTTGGAAAGAGATTATTTAGAATTCCATAATTAAAAACAAAAAACAGACAATTCCTAATAACATGCAAGTAAAAACCATCATTATATCGATAAACGATTAAAATCAGTGATGCCAAAAGTTTTGCTGACGCCAATTTTTTTGTGCTGTCGTTTTGTTTGCCAAAAAGGAATATTTATTCCGTTGCACATTTTATTTTAAAGAAGTTTAAAGCAATTTAAAGTTGGTCTTGTTCTATTTTTTATTTTATTGCTGTTAAAAAGCCACACCCTTGCACAGATACACAGCACGAATGCAAATTCAAACATTTCATTGCATGCGAGGGACATTTTAACACAAAAAGGTAATTTTTCTAACTCAGTTTTGATGACGTTGCTTTGCATTGCCAATGATTGTCATGTCAAATTGGCGCTATGCAATATTCAACGCACCCAACTAACAAACAAGTGGTAGCCCCGCTTGGTCTACGCTGCTCTGCTCTGCTCTGGAGTGGACGGCCACTCGGCTGCATAATCAAACTGTGCAAACATGTATTATGGCCGGATATAGACGGCGGCGACTGCAGAGCAATTTGTGGTTCGTCAACGCAGACAACATGTCAATCAACATGATGGGTTGGTTGGCTTTTGCCGCTTGGCGTGCGACGTGCAGCGAACGGGGGCATGGCGCTCGACAGTCTTCGGCGTTGCATTGACAGAGCGTGTGTGCTTAGAATATTTAATTAAAAATGTAAAGCGCAGAAAGTTTAAACAGACAGAAAAATAAAAAAAAAGATACAAAATAAAAATTGCAATAAAGTAAGTCTCCAAGATGACTCATCTTTAATATGTATAATCGTCGCAAAGCCCATAAAGTTTGTGTACATAAATAGCAATGATCAGTAGACTAAAGTCATCGATCGTGTCATGTTTGTACGTCTGTATAGATATGTATATATGTATCTCGTTCATTCGGAACCTCATCATTACCACGATGATTGCAAATCCGCTGTGTGTGAACTCAGACAATGGCAAGCTACTTAAGGCTGAATTGGAATTTCGGCACGTGCGTCAAACATTGTAAATTATCATCGCTGGCCAACACAAAAGCGAATTTGCACAATTTGGCGTATTATAAACGAATAAAGTTGCCAACAAAGAACGCAAAATAATTTCATCAAATCAAATAGCTACGAAATAAAGCCGTCGGCAAATTTTGTTTTTGTATTTCAAAGCATTTGCGGCGCAGCAGAGACAAAAAACGTTTGCCGTCAAGCTGCATTGCGACATTTTCCGGCTTAAAACTTAATTAGAAGAAGCATTTGCCACATGCGGGCCTATGTGGTCACACATGTGTGCTTGTGAGTGTGCGTGTGTGTGTGTGCCAGCATAATGTAGAGAGGCACGCGGGTGTCAACAAAGTCGTTATGAATAATTTTCAAAGAATTCGTCGGCATATGAATTGCAATTGTTGCAATCATAAATCTCAGCTGTAAATATTGGCAACAAACAACAACATTTAAGATAAATATTTTTCTGTCTATACTCCATACAACGACAACAACAAGAACAACATTTGCCAACTCAATTCACAGTCAATGAGTCGCCGCCGTTTGCAGCCGTTGGCATTTGCCTGAGTGAAGTTGACCTTCGATGTTCAGCAGGTGAAGCTGAGCAGTTCGCTGAACTGAACTGTGCTGAGCCGAGCCGAGTTGAGTTGAGTTGAGCAGATTTGAAGGGAGCAAAAAGTGCTGTGATGACGTTATGCTTAAAATTTGGCAACTGTTAGACCGACTGTGTGACTGTGACTGTGACTGCAAAGGCGACTGCGACTGCACTTAACATCAATCAGAATTTAACGACTGTCACTTTGTCGCTTTCAAACGCAAATGTCGGTAATATTTTTTTTCTTCTTTTTTTTTTTTTTTTTGCAATCAGGCGTGCCACAAATAGAGGTTTCATTAGATTTTTTCTACTGTGTAAATATTGCATGCAATTTGTCACGAAGTTTGCAAAAGGCCAGCAGGAGGTCGCGGAGACCACACAGATTGGAGATATTTTTAAAAAGCATCGATAATGAAATCAATTTTACGATTTTCAACTGTCAGTGCATTGATCTTTATGTATATTACGCAAATTGAAACATGTTAGTTGAGATTTTAATGTGGTTTGAGTGAGACATGAAAGGAATACGACAATCGTTTGAAAAGTCTTGAAAAATTCGAAGTTCTTGTGTAGAAATTTTTCTTTTCTAAGATAGAAACCAAATAATCATCATAGAAGTGTTCTTCAAACAGCTTATGTTTCTATATGCAAGGTTTTAATAGAGAAAAGGAATAAAAGATCCCAAACTAGAAAATTAAACAATTCACTACACAATTTTTCTCATTTCAATTGAATATTGATTGATCAACAATGAGAACGAATTCGTCTTATTGAAAAACGAATCCCATTTATTTCAAACAAAATCCAACAAAAAAAAAAACTCCAATAGTTAACAGAATAATTTATAGACTTCAACATTAATTGTCGAATGGCAAAACCAAATCAATTACAAACTTTTTACGAATGTTTAACAAAAAAAAAAAAAACTAACAAAAAAAAAAAAAAGCAAAAATACTTTTGCCAACAATTTGTTGTAATTCACTTGAAGATACGCCAAAATGTGAGCGAGAGCAGATTGTTTTGTCGGCAAATAAATTCGCACAAACGTTTGGCGGAAAAGAAAAATGCATTCAAGATAAGCTGAATTGCTTAATGAGTAAAGCTGTGGAGTTGTGAAATTGTTTCAATTTGAAATCTAAAAGCGCCAATTATTCACTTAGCCATGACGCCCACGCAGCTATTGACAAATTGACGGGAACAGACCGAAGACCGACGACTGAAGACTAAAGACCGAAAAAAAAAAAACAAAACCTTAGGCGGAAAACGGAAAATTGCGCCAAGCCCCGAAAGCAACACGAACATAATAATAGGCGGAAAAGTGAAGTCAAGTGTCAAAAATAAATTTTTCAACAAAAAAAAAAAGAAAAATGGCAATAATTTGAGAATTATGCATAAAGTGAGAAATAAAAGAAACTTTACCGAAAAGAAATTACAGAAACGCCTCAAGTTACATAAAAACAAAAAATAATAATACAATTGGGCGCAACGACATGGGAAATAAAGCGAGAAGAATTAAACATTACTTGTTTTTTTTTCTCTTTGTGTGTCAACTTATGCCAAGCCAACTCGAGCCAATTTGTGGCTCCAAGGCACACACAATGATGGCCACGAAGTGAAGTTGGCACGCGACAATTAACGCTTCATTTATTCATTTGAGTCTCAAGCACATTTTGGGCATTAAAAAAATAGAAAAAGGGGGCAGAAGCTTTAATTAAACAATTATCGTGTATATGTGAGATATAATTGCATTGTAAATCACACAAAAAATAGAAGACTTTGTCACGAAGCGGAAGAATGTTGTATTGAACATGTTTTGTGGCAAACATAAAATTTCATTTATATGTTTGGCGTCGCCAACATGTGTCTGTGTCTCAAGTAGGTGTCATCAATGACAGAGCCCTACAAATTAGTGCAATTTAGGCGACGATTAACGTAAAATAGTCAACAACTATCAAATGACCGATTGAACAATTTGAAACCCACACATTTGGGGCCACTAAACTGTGACAACAATTTGACCAAACAACACATAAAAGTCATCGACTTATTTGGTTTGCTTTCATGTTTGTTGATTTATAAATTAGCATTTAACAAGCGAAGGTTTTTCATTGATTTTTTTTTTGTTTTCTTCTTTTTTTTGTGTTAATCATTAATCTGTTGACATTCTAAAACAATAAACCGTTGGCCGGCTTGAACAGAAAAGCCCAAACGGCATGAGCTGAGCTAATTGTGTTGCGTTGTGACTTGATTAATTTAGAATGTTTAATTGAAAACAAATTTAATGTCTTCATTAAATGCCACCATGCAACTGAGCGCGTAATCTGAGCTGCATCGCACACAAGCAAGCGAACGAGCGAGCGAGTGAGTGAGGCGGATAAGCTCAAAGAAATAGAAATGATCATTAAATTAAAGCTGCCACAAATTCGGTTAACTGATTGAGGCAAACTGGGAAATTTGATAAAAATCTTGCTGACTTGTCAGCGGGCAATGAGAAATAAGTACGTTAAAAAAAAAAAGCTATAATTACAAAAATAATACTGAGCAGACAAACTGACAGTTGCCGATTGAGCAAGCGTGGCAATTTGAGTTTGTCATGCTTAGTCATGGCGATCTTTGGGTTGTCTTTAATACTTTTCTTCATCAAGCTACAAGACTCATGCATATGGCACTTAGTTTCGTTACATTAAGCGGAAAAAGTAACCTTAGATTATAGAAAATAATTCTTATTACTTTTGGTAATTGTATAAGAAGTGTAAATGCATTTCTTCAAAGCGCTTCGAAGAGCAACTGTTGCAGACAGACACTGCCAAAGACTGCTGACCTTAATCCCCCCATCAGAACTTATCTTTTGCTTACACATAACTGAGATACCATACATGTGAGATATGACAGCAGCAAAATGTTGCTGTTCTTTGCAGTTATTTATTTACATAAGACATGTCTGGATGCAATTAAATGCAATTAAAAAAGCAAAAAAAAAAAAAAAATGTAAGAAGTTTTATTTCGAAATAACTTCAATAAGAAGTTGCATTGGAAATGTGCAAAGTAGTGTTATGAAAAGATATTTTATATTTCCGCTTTTGCGTTGCAACAATTGTCTTGTTTAGATCAACTTATTTGGCCGCGCTATGGGAGTTCATCTAAAAATACACAAAAAATTTCCACGAGTAAATAAAAGCTTTGAAAACGTAACCATAAGGCAAGTTTTGATGGACCATAATCAGGTAGAAATGCATTCGAATTATCTCGTAAAATGAGCAAAGCCAAAGAGTGATTATTCTTAAATTCTTTTGGCTTTCACTTTTTGGTACATTGCAATGTGCATTAATGCAATTGTGGACTGAGGGGCAATAACACCCCTTGAAGAATACATAACATATGTGGATTAGAGCTAATATATCCGTCTTTTCTTTCCGCCATAACAAAGGTGTTTAAAGGTGCTTGATGATGGCTCATTTAGCTATGAGATTAGTTGGATTTGTGTAAAATCGATTTATTCACCAAAAAAAAAAATGTTGAATGCCCAAATTCCAATCGGTTCACTCAATAACTTGACTAAAATGATAAAGTATGTCACCAAAAAAATCAAATACAGTACAATCTCGATAGTTCGGACAACGTGTGACAATGAGCTGTTTTCCATCTGTAGACTAATTTGATATTTCAAACTTTTCTCGAAGACTTTTCAGACATTTGCCCAACATTAATTGTTCGGATTATCGAGATTGTACTGTAATGTGAATATATGTAGTTATTTTGCAAAAAAAAACAACATGATTTCCTCGACATGTCAAATTTTTCGTAAATCCAACAGAAAAAAGTCTTCACAAAAAAATGCTGCCCTAAGTAGCCCCTACAATGCCAGATGCAGCTCCTCCTGCCCCAACCGCTTGGTCTACTTGGCACATGACAATTGGGTGTAAATGAGATGAAACGCATGCAGTAAAGCAACCAACCGCACCCTTTCTTCAATGGCATAGGAAAGCGAATGTAAAAACAAATTAAGCACAGCGCCAACTCACTCAGTACACGCCTAAAGGCTTCATAACAAAAAAAGAACCAAAACGAGAAAAAAAAAACATCATGAGGGGGAAAAAAACTTAATGCTTGTTTACTCAATTGCATTTTCCAAATGGAAATTGCGTTTGTATGAGTGTGTGTGTGTGTGAGTGTGACGGCGACGGTAACGGCATCGATGACGACGCGTGCTTTACGAAACTATCGAAAAAGAAGAAGCAGCAGAGAACTTCGATTGATGCGTTCGTAAATTGCGTAAAAATATCAAAAGTGCTTAAAAAAAAAAAAAAACTGATTGGAAAACGAGAAAAAGTACAACAAAAACAACAATTATGTATTAAAAGAATTAGTTGTGCTTTGGCGCTAAATTAGGTCATGTCATTTTCATTTTTGACTGCTGCAGAAAGCATTCCAACTCACATACATATTTCTATAAATAATGTTGCGCATTGCAGTTTCAATTTAAAATCATTTTGGCGCAAAGCTTAAATATTCAACATTTAATCTAAGCTTTTTGATCTTGATTGCGGCATTTAATAGCAAATAATTAACTGCCCAGTAGAGAGTCAAGTGTCTGAGCGTGTGTGTGTGTGTATGCATTGGAATGTCTGATTGTTATTTAAACAATTGTGCGGCAACAATTATCGCTCAAAAGCAATTAATATTAATGTAGAATTTTCCATGCATTTCTCATCTATCTATTAAAGACTTTCTTCCGCTTCGATCTTCAACGATCGAACTAAAGACTTTACTTACCTCGTTTATCTTCGCTGGCATACGAATTTCGGCTTTGTTCGTTTGTATCTGAGCCAGAAGCTCCTTCTGACGTTGTTCCTGTCGCAAATGATGTTCATGTTCGATTTTATTCCATTTCTCATTCGAAAAACCCTCCTCAGTTTCGCTATTTTCATTGTTCAACACCGATGGCTTCAACTTATATGCAACATTTGACTTCGGCTGTAGTTCTTTGTCCGAGCTTTGACTTTGGAAAATTCTAAAGAAGTTTGTAAACGAATTACGTTTAACGGAAGCCTTTTCCACTGGCGATGAAATGCTTGGAAATTCATTTTGATTGTCGCTCAGCTCCTGTGTATCCTCGTAGGTGTTCTCATCACTGTCAGCCAACTCATCGTCGGCGTTCTCAACGGGTGTGTCATAATCATTAATGTTGTATTTAGCTTTCATTGATTTGTCAACGACATCATCCACTTCTAACTCCTGACTCTGTTCTGCCATGTTCTGATGCTGCTGCTGTTGTTGTTGTTGTTCGTGCAATTGTTGCTCGGCAGAGCTTGTTAACTTCAAAGTGAAACGATTTCCGCTACGAGAGTTTTCACTCATTTGCTGCTCCGTTGAGTATTCGTCAAAGTCATTGTCATTGAATGGCCGATTGTCATCAGCGAACTGAAGATTGAAGCGATTGTTTGCCATGGCTGTTGCTCTGGCGGTTGGTGGATATATCCTCGGGCTATGCGTCGTTTGAGTCGTCCAGCCGTTGATGCTATCACGATCGAAATAACGTTGCGTCTTCGTTTGATTCCATGACAGCGGCGGCGGACCCTCGGTGGGCATTGTTGTTGTAGTTGTCGTTGTTGTTGGTACTTGCAGCATTTTTGCTGCAGCATAGCCAAAACGATGTTGATGATGATGATGCTGATGACGCATGGCGGGCTTTGTTGCAAGAGTATGTTGTTGCTCCCACGCCTGATGTTGCCGATTGTGATGCCGCAAATGATATTGCTGAGGGTGTTGTTGTAGCTGTTGCTGTTGGCTGATTTCATATTGCCTGCGCTGGTGTAAATGTTGCTCATGGCGTAGATGATGCGGTTGCTGTTGTTGTAGTTGTTGTTGCTCACTTTGTGCCGCGTTAAATTGTTGCAGTCGTAGATTTTTATTATAATCGCCGTTTGCCTTTGCCGTTGCCATTGCTGTTATAGGCGCTGTTGTTGTTGCCGTTGCCATTGCCGCCTCTAAGAAGTTTTTATCGCGCTCCTTCTTGAAGTCATCAACCGCCTTCTGTATGCGTTGCTCATAGTGCTCTTGATGACGCAGCGAGTGTTGCCTTTGCGGTTCTTCGGCCAAGGCTTCAACGCTGCCGAGCTTCGATGCTGCTCCCGCTGCCGTGAAGGCAACTGCAATGATCGCTTGTTGCAGCAACAAGGCCAGCAATGTCAGCAGCACAGATTTATGCATTTTTCTTGCTGCGCTTTGGCAACTCTAATGAGGCTTTACTGCTTTCTTGCAAATAGTTGTTGTGTGTTTTTTTTGTTGTTGTTTTTTGTTCGTGGGTTGTTTCTAAATTAGAAAATATTGCACTACGTTGATGTTCTTCTTTCTTTAGACTTTTAGTTGGCGCACAAAATAACAGAATTTGTTAGAACATTTAAAATTCAACTCAGAAATCTGAAATAATTGGCACCGTGTTGTTGTTGTTGTTGTCTTTGCTTTATGAATAACAACAACAAAAAAATACACAAAATTATTTTCTGAAAACGTTTAATAGCTTTTAATATTTCACAATATTTTTTTTTTGTTTTTGTTTCTGTTTTTTTTTGGAATTGAAATGAGTGCTCAATGAGTCTTCTCAATGAATGAATTCTTATTTGCACTTGTTGGGCAATTCATACAAAACTACACACACACACACATATATACACATTCTCATACGCACACACAAACGCGTTGCTTTGGCAGACGTGCCTAATGTGAATGATTGCAAAATTGCTTTCAAAAAGCGTCGATTCACCTACAAAATTCAACGAACGGAAGCAAAGCAGACACACGAAAGACGAAACACTTGCAACTTCTTTTTTTTTTCTTTTCACTGACGCTCTGCTTCTTCTAGTCTCCCACACACAGACACACACACACGCACGCACAAGCAACTGCACAAAGATGCGCCAAATTGTAAGCAAAAAAACACAAAGCAAATTTAATATTTTTGCTCACTTTTTCATTTCTTTGTTCAGCTGCTTATTTATTGTTGTATTTTTTTTTTTTTTTTTTGTATCTTTTACTTTACATTATTCAAATGACTTCACATATTTTGTTATTGGAGTTTTGCCATTATTTGTATTATTCAATGATTAATTTCAATTATCACCGATTCAGTACGGGGATATTCAAATCGACCGAGACTTATTCGAACCACACACAATTAGACTCTGATAACAAATGCGCACTGTTACCAACTTTCAAAAGTTTTTCCCCCTAAACGCTAACCAAAAACCCCTAAAATCTCCCTAAATAAATTTTATAATTATAAATCTAAAAAAAAATATAATCTTTATAATTTTTACGTAAGATCACAGAAATGAGCAAAATTAAGATTATACTCCTTTTTAAAAAACGCGAATTATTTAATTTTTCTAAATTAGATTCGTCTAAACAACTGAAAAATGCATACAAAAATTTACGCTGAACGGTAATTAGACAGATCTGCTTCGTGAGATTTTTACGTAAATAACGAACATCCGCGGGAGCCACGGAACGACACACGACGAGTCAAACCAACGGTAAAAATCTTTTTAAATTTTTTGTCAGTTTTGCCAGTTCTTCACACACAGATACTCGCACACTCACTCACTCTGTGAGAGCCTAATCGTTCAAGTGACGGGGTTCTATATGAAAACATAAGTCAAACAACGCGGTGAAAATCAGATTGAGAGTAAGAGATGATGTTCGCTCAATTGAGAGCGAGAGAGGATTCGTGTCACTGTTGTGCCACGGACACATTTGACTATTGATAAAGCGCATGTTGCGCTACCTCCGCTGGCGATATTAGCCACATCTCCAATCGTGAACGTTTCCGACCTCGGTTTTATTTTTCATGTTTTTCCACTTCTGCCGACGTCGGCGACACTTTTGTGTCAATTGGCCCGTTTGCGTTTCTCAACCAATTGAAAGTGTACCACCTCATGTCTACCTAAGATTTCAAGCGAACATGCGGCACTTGATTTCCATTATCGGTTTAACTCTGATAACAAAACATGCGTAACGAAACATGCGTATTAGACTGACGCATGTTTGCTTGTGTTTACGCAGCACATACACTAATGCAAGCATCACTGTAATACAAATTGATGTAACAAATTTTGCGTTGAGAGCGCCGAGCCTGTATAAATGTTGTGCTACATTGTTGTTGCATGCAGTTTATACGTTGGCAACATATCAACTGCTTGAATGCGTTGGCAACATGTTGAGTCATGCAGCAGAAAAAAAGAACGTCTTTTGAATTACCTTTGACTTTTAAAATGCGCAAACTATAAAAAACTGCAAAAACTTCTAAAATCTTTAAAACTTTAGAATTTTCAATTTTTTTACATTTTCTTAAAATTGTTTAACAAACTTTAAGCGCTGTTTGGCAACATTTTTGCTGGGCGTGGTAGGGTATTGTATACTGTCAAGTATACGCATCACAGCCGATCGGAATTGGTTTCTTGTTTGTCTAATAAGAAAAAGTAAGCGAACTTGATTCATGTGCCGCGCTGAAGTCACGTATCAAAAGACTAAATCGGCATCGGAATGACTTAAAAAATGGGCGAAGCTCACCATTGCCCAATGACAGCTTTGTTGTCTTCCTGATGTGTGTCTGTCTGTCTGTCTGTTTGACAACATTGTCACCTGAATTGATGGCATTATTAATGTTGCGGCATAACTTTAGCTCAATCATTGTTAATCATAAATTTATTGCAAATAAAAAAGGCCAACTTTCATTTCATTTTGCTTATTAAAGCTAACATATTTTACTTAACTTTGCAATCAAATGTACTTTTTTAAGTTCTAAATTGTTGACTTGCCTTAAATGAAGAAAAATTTCAAAATGAATTACTTGCTAACTCTTCTAAAAACGACGCTTGAGAGGCCAAGACAAGACAAGACAAGACAAGAGAAGACACAAACAAGACAACAGAGCCACAACCGAGTAGAACATTTATAACATGACAAGCGAAAGCAGCGCGTAAATGTTTCTTTGCCGACAACGCTGCGCTGCGAAAGTGTCTTAATAAGCCAAGAAAGACAGCGAGCGTGAGCGTGAGCAAGAGGGCGGAAGTCCTTTGAGTGTCTGTGCGGTTCCTTTTCCTTTTTCAATACAAGCAAAGGCGTGGCGGAGGCATGATAAACGCAGCAAAAAAAAAAAAAAAACGCAAAAAACAAAGAAAATAAAACGTTGTGAAAGAGAGAAAAAGTTGACATCCTGTTTGCACTGAGAATAATGGAAACCATATTTTTGGTTTTAACGAGCAGACGCCAAGATGATAAAAACTAAAAAGAAAAACAAAAAAAAACCAACAAACAAAGAAAAAAAAAGCAATAAAAAGGAAAAAAAAAACGCTTACAAAAGTCTGCAGTTGAGTGTGCTCGACTTAGAAGCACCTTACTTACTCAACGCTGAGTCACTCGCACACAAAATGAGCGAAGTGGAAAACCAAAATTGGAATAAACATGATCATCAAAGGCATTTTAAATCACAGTGCTCGAAATTTCCATTAATTGGGGTTTTTTGTAGTTGAATCAAGAATTCTATGTATATCTCTCCCAACAAAATATGTACAAAGGACGTCCAAAAAATACGTAAGGTTTTCTTCTTTAAATTTTGATTGATTGTAAATCACATGAGGTTCTGGGTAAAATTTTGAAAAAATATTAAATTAATGGACTGAAAAGTTCACATGAGACCTTCAATGAATCCTCCTCCCACTTGGTGAGATTTTACTGGAAGCCCCTGCCCTAATTTTATCTCCCGTAATTTATGGACGTCCCCAAAGTTGATTTAATATGTTACCAACTTCATAATAAATTCCTCATGTCCTCAACTCCATTAAAAGCATAAAAAATCCTTCACTTCGTGTTGCCAACTTTTGCTTTTCTTTTTTGTGTTTGTTCTTCTGTAGAGTATGTATGTGTGTGTGGGAAAGAAGTATAAAAGGATTGTCATACACCGTTCAAGATGACATTTTCTTTTGTTGTTGCTTTTAGTACATTAATGTCAGTTTATGAGAAGAATAGCTTTTGTAAACATTTTTCATACTCTGCTGCAAACACACACACACACACACACACGGTGTGGCCCTCTGTTTATGCAAAAAGCTTCTTCTTTTTCTTCTATCAGGACGACTCAGGAAATCGATCTTGGAGATGAATTGAGCTTAAAACTTCCGCGATAATTTAGCTCAAAAGTTCTTGAAAATTATACCAAATTGCATATTCCAAAAGTGCTCCCCCACAAAAACGCCTATTTTTTCTTGTTTGGGGCGTGGCATCATCTTTTTATTAGGACAGGAATTTATTTAATTTTAATATTTTCGCATCGACTATTTCGCTCTTGTTTTCTTGCTGAACACTTGTTTTGTTCTTGTTGTTCTTCTTTTGATGTTTATATTGTTCTTGTTGTGATGATGACAGCAGTTAGTTGCTTCAGCGACTATTTTAGAATTGAAAAAAAGATTAATCTAAGTCTAAGTATTTTTTTCTTTTGTTGTCTTTGTTGTTGTCTTCTATTCTACACGCCACAGATAAGGTGACATTGTAATTATTATTTTATTATTTATTTGTGTTGAATCATGCATCTTTTTATATACTTTATATGTATATATATGAAATTTGTGTTTTCAGTAAGAAATTGGAAATGAATATTTTATCATTGTTCGATTTGCGTTTGTTTGTTGTTGTTAACTCGGCTTCGATTCGATTCAAGGCTTCAATGACAGACATCAATGTCATTTGACAGAAATTCTGAAATGAAAAACAAGAAAAAATCCAAGTTGTTTTTTTTTTCATGTCAGTTGGATTGATAAACACTCAACTGCATTCCACAATCAATACATGCCAATGTTGTTGTTTTTTTTTTTGTCTCATATTTCAGACAATTGCATTACACTTTGTCACTCATTGGTGTAAAATGTTGAGCCAAAGTAGCATTTATTGACTCAAAATGTAATTCAATATTCAGACTCACTTGAGCTATAAAAGAATCTCTTATCAGCACAAGCAGAGCAGCAAAAGCCTCAAAACAATTGAGGATCTTTGATGTTTATTTTGATTTGAAATAATTGTAATTAATGTTTAATCGCTCAGTTTCAATTTCAGAATTTAGGAAATTACCAATTTAAAGCGCAAAGATTATCAGCACTTAAACACTTAAAAAAAAAAACAAAAAAACACAAGAACAAATCGTTACAACAACAAATAATTCGATTTGAAATTGAAAAAAATAACATACTTCACTTTGTTGCAGAAAAATACTAAAAAAAACAAAAACAAAAAAAAAACGCTGCAATCCGAAAAGTATTTCGTAAATTAAATTCATCTTCTTCTGCTTCTGCTTTTGCTGCTGCTTCTTCTTGTTCTTGTGCTTGTTCTTTACAAAACAAGAATACTTGAAATTGTTGTAACAGGTGTTGAACATGCGGGGGCGTGCTTGTTGTTGTTCATTGTTGTTTCTTCGACATTATCATCAGCAAGCACACACACACACGCACGCACACATGCACAAACACTCAACTACAAAATGATTCTTCAGAAGAACACACTAAAACGCAAAACCAACAACAAATACAAATCAGTCAGTTCAAATGTGAGGGAGCAACAATAACATCATCAACAACAACAACAAAACCAACAACAAATTGAAATATGTCGAACTGTGTTGAGTTGAGTAAGTCATTGATGAAGAGGGGAAAACATTTTTATTGTTGTCTGGGTCATGTATTTCTGAAAATTGAGTTAAAAACAGACGTAAATGATATGAAAGCAAAGTTGTTGTTGTTTGTTGTTGTTGCTGTTTTATTACTAAGACTGCAGCAATTACGTAATAAAAATCTTATCAGTTTTTAGTCAATCAATGAAGAAAAAGGATTCACTTTAATGGCAAAACATCCTGCACTCACTCAATTTCGCTTTAATGCATTCTACTCGTGTTATTACTTTTCGGAATTCATTTGAGTTTTATGCGTTTCATTGATTGCACCTTTGAGGCAAATGTACGAGCAAAGTTCACATGCGACCACCAACAATGTTGCTCTGCTAACAAAAAACAAAAATGCTTAAATAAGCCACACATTTACAAAAAATGCATCAACACAAAAAATATGCAAGCGGCAAAAAAAAAAAAAAAAAAATGGCCTTTGTATTAATAGCATGAGTGATTTATACGAGTTTTTATTGTTGTCGGCTTAGAGCTGAAAATGCCGCTGCCGCTGTCGCTCCCGCTGCCCGTCTCAGTCGCTTCCTGTGTGTGTATGTGTGTGACTCATGGCAATTTGTTGTTTGGCTCGGTAAATTTCCACCTTTTAGCACATAGCCCGGCAATAAAATGGAATAAAATATCGAGACAATTAACAATACACAAATGACGATTGTCTTTTATTTGATCTCTGCTCGCCATTGGAATTGTTCTATTACACCCTTCTTTTGGTGCGGTTGATGCTGTTTTATTGTTTGCGCAGCAGCAACCTTTTGACTTCCTAATTTTCATCAGCTATGTATTTTAAGTGCAGCTCAATTTAACCTCAAATAGTCAACGCACCGCACCGCGCCGCACCGCAGCTGTACACATTTTCAATCAACCCGCACCCATGACGTTGTCTTGTCGTTTCGCATGCCTTCTCTTTCTTTACAGCTTCATTTGCATTTCGTATTGATTTCCATGCCAGAGCATGTTGCTCCCCACCCCTTGACTCGTCTGTTGGCCCTTGCCTGCCTGCCTGAATGACTGCCGGCACACTAAAAAAGCGGCAACAATTTTATGCGTGACGCATCTGTTCAACACAATTCGATATTTGGACAAGAATTTCGCAGCGTATTTTGTAACCAAATGTGCTTCGAATGCGCTTGAATAATTTAACCAAATGTATCTCAATCTCAATTCTAATCAACCATGACCTTTACGATATCGTAGCACCGCCTTCGGTTCAATTTTTTTTTTTTTTCAACATTTTTATGTTTTTCATTTCTGTTTTGTTTTTATCTTGTTTTAAGTTAAATGTTGACACATCAAATTTTGCTTTTAGCTTTGCACAATGCTCGCTTTTTTTTACGGACATGCAAGAAGACGCTCACAAAAATTGTCATTTTGCTAAGAAAGTGCTCAACCTAAGTTGTTTTAAGACATGAACATCTTTGCAAATGTTGATGAGGTGTTGAAATAAAGGTAAATTTCCGTTTACACAACATTTTTTTTGGTTAAGAAACATGTAAAGCAAGTGAACCGAAAAGTTTGTCGATCACCTATGAATGATAAATGTTACATTTTTTTTTGTTGACTCATTACTGACGCAATAATATTTTAAGGGCTTCGCCCATGTTGAAAAAATTTAATTTTTGTGCATAAAATAACTCTTTAACTTGTCTAAAATATGATAGTAAAAATTGAAGTCAATCTATTGATTCCATTCTATATTTTTGTGGGTCTTAAAACAAATTCCCAAAAATAAGCTTAAAATACACGGAAGAACGAACCCCTTACGTGCTAAGTGCTTCCTTCTAGAAGATTTCCACGCAACATCATCAACTTCGTAGATGTTGATAACAACATGCTGCGCAACATTTAAAGTTCTCTACATTTAAGCAGCAACACAACATTTGATTAGCAGCGTCAACTCTTGGAACTCTCTCAGAGAATAACTAAGAGACAGAGACACATGTTAAATTACAGTTGAAACTGACTTAACTTATGTTGACTTGAAATAATAATACACATGAGTCAAATTAAGTGCGAAAACTTCCGTTCCGGAAATGCAGTTGGCTGAGAGCGCGTTGAGTATAAATACCAAAATGGGAATTGAAATTTCATCATTATGCGAGGTTTAAGTTCAAAATAAGCGTTGACAGACAATTATGACAAAAACAATTTTAAAATCGTTGTCACAACAAACTTTTAAGTTATGCAAAAATTTTCATTTTTCACACAATTCACAAAAATCCATATTATTGTTTGTTGTTTACACTTGGCCAGCTGAGTAAATTTTGGCAAATGTATTTATGCAATTTCAGATTAATATTATAAATGGGGGTGGGGAGAATATTGTACATATATGTAGCTTATATATCTTTCGTTGAAAAAATATCAATATTGAAAGGCTGTGTGTGTGTGTGGTAATCGATTTAGCTCAGATTTTTTTATATATAGAAATAGATGTATTTTTCGTTATTTTTTTTATGATTGCTTGCCTTTTTCGCTTATCACATTAACATTCCATTCGAAGTGACTGTCACAGCGCCAACCAGTTTCGCCACTCATCTGCCAGATGCATATTATCATCGCTTAGCCTACCGCTCCCTTCAGCGTTGCTGTTGCTGCTGCGTCCCATTTGAGGAGGTCAGCGACAGCTAAACGACAACAGATTCTCATTTTATTTGTGGCAACAACATGACAAAGTTGTCATTTTATGTTTTGTTAAGCAAACAAACATTTTCCGAAAACTTTGCTTGCCAATATTTACAGTTGCGATTTTTGATTGCAACACACACACATGCAAATAATAAACAAATGTTAGTAATAACAAAAATTCAACTCAATTCAACTCAGCTCAGCTCAACTAATCACAGCTCAATTAAAGGCTTTAACACTTGGACAGCTCAACAGCGCGCGATACATTGAATAATCAATCGAGCGCCGCAACGAGTCACACATTTTATGAATTCTAATTCTGATTTATTTTATAGTAAAATTGAATTCTAATTTTAGCTTTTATTGTTGATTTTTCCTCAGTCAAATTAAATATTCCGAACGCATGCCGTTCCGTCTGTCTGACACAAAAGGTGTAATGTGACGAGTGTGCTATTGTTAGAGAGAGTGAAAGAGAGGCAAAGAGTTGGGCCAGTGGTTCAGTGTGTCGTCTCACCGCAATTTGATTGGCGTGTCTGGCTGTGATGAGGGGTCAATTGTGTATACACGCAACAGGCCAATAAAACTAACAATTTCGGTTTTTTTTTGCAACATTTGATTGATAGTTGGTGAGTTGGGTGTGACACACAGGTTTTCGATTTGACATGACAATTGTTGGCAATGTCATTTGATAACAGTTGAATGAATCTGTTTGCCGTGATTCTTGTTTGTTGTTTGCTGCTTGGTGAAACTGTCGCTTGGCCATGAATGCTTTCTCTGTTTGGACTTTGTTAGTCTATCAACATTGTGTCCGAATGTGACTTAGATTAGACTTTTTGTGCATGTTTGCTTTAAGTTACCCCTTATATTTGTGCTGTTCAAACGAAAGTCAGCAACGGAGCTGAACTTCCTCCTACATATAATCAGTCGGCTTTGAATACATCGTCATCTTTACTTACAACAAGTTGGTTAAATGCACTTTCATTACATTACATTACGTTAAGCTAAGATAAGCATTGCTTTGCTCAAAGCGGCAGCGGCAGCACAAGAACTTTATTCATACATACATACATACATACTTACTTACAAATCTCAGGCTAAGGTTGTTTGTTCTTTGCTGCTTCTGCCCCCGTAGGCCTTTCCTTACTGGCTCTTTCTTGGCTCCGCCATTTGGCCACACACACAAGAGAGAATTCCATTGTGTTGTAAAATAGTTTTCGAGACTTGTTTGTTTGTGCAACAACTATGTAGAAGTTTATTTCTCACGTTTTAAGGGCGCCAACAGTTTTATTATTCCCGCCCGACGAGCTTAATTGCGCGGCTAATAAACTGCAATGCATTTGTATGGGAAAGGGAAGACTTTTTAATTAAAGTTGATATGCATAAAACACATTTGAACATGTTTTATTTTGCCATTGACATATTGCGTAAAATTTGCATATAAATTAACTGTCATTTAATTGTTTAAAGAGTTCATAAATTTCATTTCAGTTAATGTAAATTTAAATAAATACAATAAATCGTTTTAAGCGAAAGCTTTTGTTGCGCCGATTGTAATCGTTTATCGATACTGTGATAGTTTTGAAAGGTTAGAAAAAATTGTCGTTTTTTGGTGGTTTTCTCTTGTGAATAATTACTTCTTTAATTGCTTGGAAATATTAAAATAAATTAAAAATATTTCTAAGCACTTGTTTGTATATGCATATAATATTTTGCAGCAACATTTCAGTAAAATGGTCCTTCATGAACTCACAATGGTCAAAATTCTTTAAATCGCATTAGTTAGAATTTGTATCTAAATGTCATTACTTAACGCAATAAACCATTTAAGTAAACACCTGTTGTGGTTTTCATTTTCATTTTGTGTCAAGTGGCTTAGTTTTGAATAAAGAGAAAAAGATTAAAAGCAACGTGTAGTCGTACTATGTATTTTATCAAATGTTGTCATCAGCATTAAATAAACATTTGCACAAAGTTGAGTTTAAATAGCAAAGTCGCTACCGCACGAATGAAATGTCGCTGGCAGTGCGCTTATCTGCTGTCATATATCTGAAGAAATATCTTTGCATCTCTGCATTGAACACATTGTCATTATTAGCGTTTATTTTCCTCACCTAACTGGCAAAAATCGCAAAAATCTCAAAAATCACAATCATTGCATTTTTGCAAATTTGCATTGCAAAATACTTTCGCTTATCTCGACACGAATCTCGGCAACAATCAAGCACCAAAATTCAGGTTTGAGTGCTTTGTCTTTGGTTAATAGTTTGTCAATTGTATGAATTAAGCGTTTGCAACAATTTTCTTTCAAATTTTACAAAAATTGCTTTAAAAAATTTCCAAATTGAGTCTTCCAGAGTCAATAGAAGCACACATCCTTTTGCGTCGAGTACGCTTTATCTCAGTTTGGTGTAATGCTGATGGCGTTCGCACGTGAGCTCAACTTTGTTCAAATCAGCACAGCACAGCTCAGCGACGCTCGGCTTGATTTGGGTTCGTGCCGTGTCGTAATACCCAAAAGACTGTCACGTCATAATTGCGGCTAATCTTAATTAAGCTGAGCCAACGTGAAGAGCTCGGCGGTCGCACAATGATTGCCATTTTGCCTTTGCGGTTGAGAGCAAATTAATCCTTGCCTTAATGATGAGCGTCAAGTGTACAAATGTCATGCCTCCGGTCACAAATAATACTTACGATTTTGTCATTTGGTATTTGTCAGTTGTTACAGACCCACGGGCCAAGGGTAAAGAGAAGCGCAAATACTACAGTCGAAACAATAGCAAATAATCAATATCAATTGACTTGAATACATTAAATGAGCTGTAAGTAATTTCTATTATAGTAATCTCTTATGTAGCAAATGAGTTGCATGGGTCATGGGTCTCCTGTAGGCCTTAATCAGTCGTCATTGGTTAAGGCTTAAGGAAAATCTTACAAAGACGTTTAATGGACAGTGAAATTCTCCTAGCGCTTTAATAAATGATTAAAATATGAGATTTTTTCTGAAAGAAATCCTTGATTGTTAATTCAATTACACAAAAAATAAATAAATAAAACAAAATTATTATTATGAAAATGAAAAAACCACTGATGGGACTTTGGAGTTACTTGATTACTGGCAAAAAAGTCACAGTGGTAATGTGCATAAGTGACATGATCGCTCAGTTTGCCATGGAAAAGCGAACATTGGAACACTGGGACGTTGGGCGTACATTACGCTTTGGAGCCATTGGGTTTGTCTTTGTGGCGCCCGTTTTGAAGACATGGTTCGAAACATTGGAGAGAATTGTGCCAAAGGAACAGAGCAGTTTAAAACGTGGCATCCAAAAAACGCTCCTCGATCAACTTTTATTCGCACCCCTATTCACATTGTCGCTCATCACAATTATACCGTTAGCGCAGGGCGTGGAGTGGCCAGAGGTAAAGGAGCATATGCGACAGAACTATTTTAAGATACTAAGTCGAAATTACTGCCTTTGGCCGCCTGCACAACTGATTAACTTTACCTTTGTGCCGCATAAGCATCAAGTAACATTTTCACAACTCATAGCGCTCATCTGGAATTGCTATCTGGCGTCGGAACTCAACTGAATTGAAGTTGCTTGTGATTAACTGTAATCAGACATTTTTGATATATATATACATATATGTATGTTTCATTACAATAATTTGTTGTATTGCAAAACTCAAGGCTGTTGAAAAACTCTCGGAATTTTTCGCCCTTCATGATGAATACAAGAAAGCTTTTCTTAAATCGAAAAAATATGATAAAAAATACCATTTTTTTTTTCAAACGATTTAATTAAACATTCCGATTTGAAAGTTTCATGTTGCTTAACAACAATTTTTATATTTTGTATTGTTATTAGACTTGTCTTTGTGCAAGTGGTTGTTGTTGTTGTTTGTTTTGTTGTATGAATGTATTTTGTGTGGTCCACTTGCCCCATTTTGCAGCACATGCGGTTTCTCCTTTGTGCTTTGCTTTAATTATAGTACGTTCGTTAAAGACTGAATTTAATGTTGTGTTGAACACACTTGTTGGCGCCGACATCCACACACACACACAGAC
This sequence comes from Phortica okadai, assembly GCA_034638295.1. Taxonomy (NCBI): domain Eukaryota; kingdom Metazoa; phylum Arthropoda; class Insecta; order Diptera; family Drosophilidae; genus Phortica; species Phortica okadai. The sequence continues at coordinate 7,285,466 of CM067850.1, forward strand.
ACCAAACAGGGCGTTGGGCCATCGGACAAGCAGGCCGGGCCGGCAACTCCAACGGACAGCAAAAACAGAGCGGAGAACATGTTTTTACGCGGCCTGCATTGAGTTATGAGAGCAGCAATTATTTTTTCACAATTTGTTCTTGCTCATCGTTGCAACAAAAGCATAAACTAAGTTAGAACAACTAATGAAATTTGTATCCATCAAAGCGTTGCTATTTGTGCGAATTGCACGTTCCTTTATTCTATTATTTGAGTCTGTGCACATTTTGAACGTGCTTAATCCCTAATATCAGGAATCTTTAAAATAAGAACCAGAAAATTCTCTATTATTGAAGCAACATTGTTTGCAACATTCATCATTCACAGTTTGGCATTCCAATTATGCCATGTTGCAAGCCATAAACAACAGATTGAGCATCCATCAGATTAAAAAACTGACAATTTGTGTTAAATGCTCCCCTAGTCTCAAGCGTTCTCATATGAAAACATATCAATAGACATTTCTACCAATAAAATAGCACATCTCTTTATTTGTTTCTACTAACAAATATATCTACGTATCGATCCATTGTAGGCTATGCTGTTCTATTCACAAAGACAAACAATATTTGCATTTACAAAATCTTCGTTTTACATTCCATGATTATTTAATGAGAAGGTGCGTAACGAAAATTCAAAACTGAGTTTATTTGCCCCAAAATATCGCATTACATTTGGCCAAGAACGCCTCTGGCCGTTGGTGTACTGAAGTGTGCTTAGAAACAGCCAAAGGAATATTAATTTTAATTAATAAACAGAAACTGCCAATGCTATTTGCGGCTTCCATTACAATATTGCATACGCAATGAGGCGCCACGCGTGAAAGTTTCGCTTGACTTAACAAAATTCAAGCATATTTCCTAATTGTCTCATTTCGAGCATGTCCTTCGGCAGTTTTGTTGTACGACGGTCATGTCCTTTCGGTCTCATGATTTAAATAAAAATCAGCGTAGACAAATGCGGGTTCTTGAACTCCGTGTTGACAACACAAGGTTTTTGAGCAACTAAAAATAGAATGACTTTGAATAAATTATATGAGACAGACTGACGAACGAACCTACCTCAACAATAGCAGATGAGTATTTCATTATCTTTTGTTTTTCAAAAACTTTTAAAGTAAAGTGTTGAACAAAGAAGTCAGCAAAGTATCTCAGAAACTTTATTTCGCTATTTAAATCGATTAAATTGCAGCTTCAGAGAGGTTGACAGCAGCAGCAGCAGCGGCAGCAAGTATAAACAAAGTAAACGTGCTACCGGTTTGTTGATGACGTTTTGATTAAAGCCTCAGCGGGGCGTTTATGAACAGCAATTGTGGCTGCAAGCGAGGCCGGGCGGGTTAAGTGGGCGGGGGGCGCGGCGCAACAGCTCAGACAACAAGCTCATTTAACAACAAGTACAAAGTTTGCCGTGCTTGCACAAGTGACCACTTAATGTTGACTCTTGACCGCTTCTGAGCGCAAACAATCGTGGCAACGGCTCAAAGATAATTAGTTGCGGGCGTTTTGCATTGCTGTTGTTGCTGCTGTTGTTGTTGTTGGTCGTGCAAATGTTTGTCAAAGAAATTAGTCACGATTTGTCGTTCGTAGTACCAGTTTTTATTTCTGTTTGTCTTACACGAGACGACGGCGCGCACATAACAAACGCCCGCGAGAGTGCCAAAAATGCTGACGTTATGTAACGAAATTAACTTGAGGCAATTTTCAAAAACTCGCATGAAGTTCAATGTTGACGTTTTGTATGTATGTATGTCAGTGCAAAAACACACACACACAAATTTAAGGCAATTGAAGAGAAACAATTCACATGAAATTCCACCAAAAGTTGTCTGCCAGACGGCAGCAGCATACAACTGTTCGCATCGAGTTGGCAGCACACACATTTGTTCGCCGCGGCACAGAAGCCAAGAAACGTGCAATTCATGTGCCAAAAATTGCAACAAAACGTGTCAAGACAATTCCAAAGGATTGCGTTGTTTTTTTTTTTTTTTTTGGTCTCTTTTCAATTTGTCGGTCGGTCTGAGGGGTCCCGCAGCGACGTTGACGCCACTGCATAAGCTGTCACTTTGTGGGTTTACTCTTGTGGCTTAGCTGAGCGCCACGCCATGTTGTCTTGGCTCTCGTGTATATTTGTCTTCGTCTGACACGCAAGTCACGCGCCACTCAGAGGCGTGTCGGCAAAAAGTCAAAATATGACAACGTCTTTAATGGATTGTTTTCCGCCCAAAATGCGATTTCAGCTTATTTTGATCTTAATTCAATTTGAATATTTTGTATTTGTGTCAGCAATGAAAATCAACTTAAAGCATAAATAATTAAATTGAATTTAATTTAATTAATTTAACAAATCAATTTACTTGCATTGTCAATGCAATTTCATGTGCTCATGTCCTCATTCGTCGTTGACGTCATTCAGTGCAAGTTAATATTTAATCAATGTAAAATTGCATACCAATTGTAGGACACATGTTTTATTTATTTATTTATTTATTGGCTAACAACATTTGCAACACAAATTCACATTCAGTTAGTCAAACTCGGCCATTTGTATCGGCAATTGTGTTGTGTAAATCAAAAGCAAATAAACTGTAATAAACAACAAATAATCTGCAATATTTTATTTTGAAAATATCGCAAGTTAACTGCAAGAGGACATTTTATTGATTGATTAACTTTTATGCATTCGTTAACATATGGTTTAAATATATTTGTTACTAAAAACAAGTTTATTGTAGCTCACTACCGAAATGGGCGACACAACGCCCACTGAAGCATATATTATTTATAACTATTCATTTCGCATTATCAAAAATGTCCTGTTTATTATTTTGTGTTACATTTTCAAACAAAGTATTTTCTGCCTTTTATGAAAATTAGCGAACATTTTATTAAATTTTGACTTCAGTAACAGTTCCATTAGAATGATTAGAAAACCAGCAAATTGTTTGCTGTAAAAAAAGAAAACTCAACTCACAAAGTTCCATTACGGTCAACATTAAAAAGTTACCAACCAAAAAGAAAAGGAAACAATTTCCGGTCGTTTGTAAACAGCTCAGTTACGCACACACACACACACACACACAGACGACCTCACCGCCCTCTGCACTCCTAGACTACACTGGCCTAAAGCAAACATATAAACACTTATTGACAAATCTGCACGAGAGTTTGGCAAATCAAGTTTACTTTGCGTCATGCAAAGTCAAAGGCTGAAAAATCAATTAAAGTTTCTGATTGAAAATTTTCAATATGAAAACCTTTTGATTTTGTTTTGTTTCTTTTGAATTTTTAATAAGTCATTCGGTCATTTGGCTTTGATGTCTGCACAAAATTTTAATTAGTCAAACGCAAAGTGCATTGAACACTGTAAGGGGGCATGCTTTATAAAGCCAGTCTACTTGTCGAACAACCACGGCTTTAAACTATTATCTTTGTACTCCTGTTTGAGTTGATCCAAATAGTAATAAATGATTGTCTTGCGTGTGGCGTTGTTTTGATTACCTGTCGAGCGGTGAGAAGAGAAAAACAAAACAAAAAAAAAAACAAAAACGCCTAAATTCTCAGTCATTAATCATGTGCACACTTCTTGGAATTAATTTCCACTTTGGTTTCAACTAATTTGAGTTTTTTTTAAGTGTCTGCGTGAATTTACCCGTTGATTGAAAGATAGATTAGTTGCGTGAAAAGTTAAAGTTAAAGAAGAGGAAGGAAAAAAAAAAAGATATGTGCAAATGTGCTCTCATCTCAAGTCGAACAAAAAATCCTACTTGCATGCGTAATCGGCCTTTCACTTGTCTCAACTCAACTCAATTAGGAGTCACAATTTGCATTTAATAGTTTTTGTTGTTGGCATTTAGTTAACTAACAAATGCACTTTCGTCGAAGTGAAGTTTTTTTGAATGCAATTTTACAACGAAATGAAGTAATCTGAAGTATTTTTGTAATTTGCAGCGAAAGGCAAATATTTTCTTGGTACAAAAGTAAACTCACTTCCGAGCAATGTTGTAGTAAGACAAAAACTTATATTGGAACTCAAAACTCGTTTGCGACGAAGTAAGTTCATGACTTGACTCATCATCATCATCATTATCATTATCATACACAATGTACTTCATTTGGACTCATTTGGTGCATCATTTGTTTGGTTGGTTACGCATGTTCCAGTCTTTCTCATCTGGCCGTCAGTCAGTGAGTCAATTGGTCGATCGTTCGGTCGGTCATGCCCTTGAAAAAAGTATCAAGCGTTTGGTTACAAACAACGGAGCCAATTTGTTAATTAGTCTTGTATGTTCGTGTATTATTTATTTTGATTTAAACCTGTTTTATTACTGTTGTTCATACAAAATCGTATTTCAATCTGCTTATCGCTTTAATTTTCATATTTTATCAATTTTTATTGTCGAAGGTTCTTTAATTTGTTTTGACATGAGCTTGTGATCAAGCCATTCATGCAACGTTTGCTCTTGTTTTCTCTTTTTGGTTGAACTATTTTGAAATTTTATATTTTTTGACCCTTTTTTTTTTTGTAAATTTTTAACAAATAAATGACTTAATAATACGTTGTCAGCCGTTGGTTTCATTTCCTTTGAATTAAACCTTGAACTGAATCAAATTTTCATGAAACACACAAAAATGAATCAATTTTCCTTTTCCGTTTCTTTAGCAGTAGCAATATTAACAGTTATCTGTTATAAGAACTAGTGCAGCATGGCATGCTGCATGCCTTCTCATTAAACACAAACGCATTTATCTGCTGCAACCAAAACTATTTTCGTTAATGACGAAGCAGCAAAAAAATTGTATAAATATATTTTTCGAACTTCAACTCAGTTCATTTTTTGCAACAGTTTTTCAACAGTTTGTGTTTACTTCCGTTTTTCTTTCTGTTTGTCTGCCCAACAGTAAGTAAGTCGCCAGCAAGTTTCATTCATTTCCGGCACGAAGACTTCGCGAAATTAAGCCGGAAATGTGTATTTGTGCTGACTTTAACAAATTCAATACAATTCGATTCATTCTCAATGAAAATTGATTGCCGGTAAGTCGAACAATTTGTTCAGCTCATGATAAAGATATGCTCTGAACTAAAATGAACTTGAATGCTGCTTAACTCTTGGCAGATACATGCACAAATCGCTGAACTACTTGCTAACAATGACAAAGAAAGATTTCTGTAACTATTTAAAGAACTTAACAAGAAAAGTTTGCTTTTGGCCTGAAGCGCTTATGAAAATATCTTTGAAATGAAGGCCAAATAAGCACACAAGTAGATAGAACTACTGTGTGGGTAGGAAAGAGAGATGATATAAGGAGTGTGGAACGAATTGAAAAGTCAAGAACAAAGAATTTCGCGAATAATTTGCAAATTGTATTCATCCTCTGGGAAAATGTTGTTGCTATTTGTACGAAAAATATTTATTTTGTTAATTTTTCGCTTTCAGGACTTCGACAGACGTCCTTGTCGGCCACAATGTTTGCACAAACTTCGATTTGCTGGTGAATTTTAAATGCAAACATTTTGTCAATTTTATCTTTTGTATGCAAATTTAACTTTTATCTTTGTCTTTGCCTTTGCCAATAAAGTTAACAAGTGAAGTATTCTTGCTGTTAAAGACTTGACAATGAGACTTGACAACTTGGTGTCTGAGTGCAGGTCCTTTGTGTCCTTTTTTTTGTGTCTATACGTTGCTTGCAATGACTTTATTTGTTGTTGTTATTTCTGCCTTGTTGCATTCTTTACGATCCTTTCAAGCCGACCATTGCAACGTTCGTGACTCGTGTATAAATGTGTGTGTCTCTGAGTTTGTGTGTGTGTGTTTATGTCCTGCATTTAGTTGTTGGTTTTGCTGCTGCTGTTTCTGCTGCTGCTTTTAGCAAATTGATGTTTGTTATTTTTGTATTCATGCACTTTACATGTCGGCATTAAGTAAAGAAGTCTTCGTTTGTTTAGATGGAAAATGCAAATGAAACCATTTTGATTCGACCTTGAGTACGTTTCACTTGTTAACGCGTTTTGTATGAAGCTTTTTTGTTTTTCTTTTTTTAGTTTTCTTTACAATTTTTGTTGGTTTTGGTCTAATTGTTGTTGTTGTTGTTATATAATGCCTTATTTACATACAGTGAACGTTCGTTGAAGTGAACTTATCAAACAGACCAATCAGTTGACTTTAAAATGAAGTTCGAAATGTTGTTGTATCTTTTATCCCACGCTTATATAAATCTTCTTCTGGTATACGTATTTTTAAAGTGCCCGTTCGTCATACTATGTGCTCACTGTAGCGAACGTGCTCTGTTTTTAATTTATTGCCTGTCTTCACTTTCACTTGTTGCAACATACAAAAAACGTGACCTTTTCACCTTGCTGTCAGATTCAATTCATTTTATTTATTTAGCCTGACATTTTTTTTAAATACAAAGAATATTTAGGTAAAAATAGTGCTGAACTATGCAGTTAACGAGCAGAGCATTTTGTAAATTGTTCCTGATTTCCGCGAAAATATTATTGACACGGTAAATGAAAGTATCATTGGCAAAAATTGATAAAATGCTTTATGGACAAAAGAGAACGTGCCTTGCCACTAAATGGACAATAATTTTGACTTTTATTGTCTTCTTTTTTTTTTTAGTTTTCACGCAAAAAATTTATAAAATGCTAATTGAATTCGGAATTTTCAGCAAATAAGTTGCAAAACACCAAAGAGACTTTATTGCTTTAATATTTATTTGCATGCAAATGCGTTTTAAATGCAGAACAACCGATTTGCGGTCGGAAATAATTTATCATAGAGTATTGAAAAATTAATAGAAACATAAATATTTAACCTTCAAAGACTTGAATTTATTTTATTATTCAACACGAATGTTCAAAAAGTTCTTCAGTCATCTCGTATCAAAAAAGAATCTTGAGCAATAAAATAATTTATGACGTGGGCACGCTGAGAGCTGCGTTGGCGTTGGCGTTGCTCCTCAACTATTCATATTTTTTTTTTTTTTTTTTCTTCTCTCTTTTTGCTTTTAATTTTGAAAAAGCGCACACAAAAGGCTGCAGGCACGTACAAAGCACCTCTGCTCAGCTGAGCTTTTGAACATTAAGCAAGGTCATGTTTGATTGTACAAGAAGCAACAATAGCCAATTTCACACAAATCCACACACACGTTCACTTTGAGGTTTCTTTGCTCATTTGGTCTGTAATTTTTATTGTTTTGTGAAGCATTTAAACGAAGTTTTTCAAAGAATTCAGTTTCTTTAATACAGTTTTTCATCAACAGTTGAAAAGAAATAATAAAAAAAATTGTATTGAGCAAAGATATATTAAAAAAAAATTAAACACAATTTAATTAAACACTTAATGAACAAACATATAAATCAGAATGAAAAATTAATGCAGATCCATAAAAGTCAAGAACTTTCAAAATGTTTGCTTATATCAATTTTATTCCTCAAAACACTTAAAATGCAAATTTGTATGCAAAAGTAAATCTTATTTTATTTTTTTTTTTTTAGATTCTGAGTTGCATCGAATCTTTATAATTTCCGAGTTGTTGCCATTGAGACATATCTGTAGAGCCAATCAACGTTAACAAAGTGAGTTATAAAAACTAAACTGACCCAAAAAAAGTAAACTACGCAAAGGTCTCAAAGTGAAGAATGCGTTTTGTGTTGGCTTATTTGACAAGCGGAACTAATTGCGATACCTGAACAGCACAAAGGTAATTTGATATTAAATGAGAAAATAATGTCGGACATTAAAATCTTGATATTCACTTTATCTTCAACGATAGTTTTTTTTTTTTTTTTTTTAAATATAACTAACATTTTTATAACAATTTATCTTACGGAGGTCATTTTACTCTATCCCAATAGTTTACATATCAATTTTCATTGTTTCTTAAGAAAAAGGAAATATATGAAGATATCGAGACATGAATTGTTCGTTCATTAAGAACAGATTTCTCTTACTAACTTAAAAAGAAGTTAAGTTTAATGTCTTTAACTTTTAAATTCAATTCTTAGTTCAGATATCATATAAAGTATACTTATATATGTCACGATGTTTATTCAAGTTTTCCTTTCCTTGTTACAACTATTTGCACAAAACTAATGTACACAAAAAATAAATAAAAATAAACTGAATCATTTTCAGAGTGTTGACTGAAGAACATGTTATGAGGTTTTGAAGGAATTTTATTTAATGTAAAATGGAATTGTTGACAATAAAAAGAATAAAACATTACTATAAAAGATATATATAAAAATTGTGTTTAAATTTATTTTTGTTTTTTTAACTGTAATAAAAAACAATAAGAACATTTTATTGTTCACTGAAATTGTGTCACTTTCATTTCTGAAAATAAATAAATAAAGTGCAAGATGTTTTTCGCCTTGGGACGCAATATTCTGCTTGTGTGCTAAAAATGCTGTCAACATTTTTTATTTTTAAACTAATATCATTCTTAAACTTTAATGACATATTTTTAGTGCAAAACTAAGAAAAGTTGGTAGTTTGGTTTAACTTGCAATAAAAGTTTGATTGGATTGGCTGATGTGCAATTTGAAGCGATGTCATGGAATAAAGTGGTTTAAGTCATTCGTTGTACAAGAGTTGAATTACATGTACGCGTTTGTTTGTGTAGTTGACAATGCAACTGACATGTTTGAAGTGCCACTAAACCGAATGTTGTGACACGACAGACATAATGAATCATGTCACGAATCAGTTGCAATTAACGCATTCGGTTGTCTTGTAATTGCAACGTGGAACCGACACGGCTGTGTGACACACATAACAACAAGCGAAACAACAAAAACCAACCTCAACATGAACTCGACACAGTCAACCGCACACACGGCACAAGATCTATTGGCCTGCAAGCAAATAGATTCCAAAGGAACAAAAGCGACAGCAATACATAAAATCAAAACATAAATTAAATGAAACCATTTCGAATGTCGGTCGTTTCAATAAGGGCTCCTCTCACTCACTTTCAATAAGGCAGGACCGCCTTGAGGTGAAACAATTGAAAATTTTTTTTTTCGTTTGTTTTAGGTGCACGTTGGAGCAAGCGAGAGGTCACCTGTTTGATGTTATCGGTTTGCTTATTATATGCACGGCAAAGGTGAAGTCGTTTACAATTTATTTCTTATTTGATTTGAAATTTATATGCGGGTGTAATCAATCAATCAATCAATGAAACAAGCAATCAATCAAAACAATCAACTCTAATAAATTCGCTTTTACGACGTAATATAAAATATTCTAAAATACTTTATTTAAAAAGGTTTCTTCTTAAAGTGTTGCTGATATTTACAATGAGAAAAGTTTAATTGCAATTATGTTATTTTAAATTTATGTACTGCTGTCCCACTTTTCCCGAAACATTCTTGAAGTGGGAGAAACTAAGACGAGAAACGTAATTTATTTAAGGTTTAACAAAATAATTTATTTAAATTCAAATACAACAAATGAATGCAAAATGATTAACGGGTTATTTGTACATGTTTAAATTAAACAACTCATGAATTAAAAATATGTTAGTCCGGCATTCATCAGCATTCGACAGTCGATGTAATGCGTTGGAATTTTTATGATGCAATAATTCAATGTTCGTTTTTCGGTAAATGCGAGAAAATATGTTGTCTCATATTTCAACGGTCTTAACGGCTTTTTTGATCATCACTTGTGTGTATTTAATGTATTTAACATTTCCAATATTTTGCATAGCACTTTAAACAATTTAAAAGGTTTAAGTATGTACGACTTTAAAATTAAAAATTTTGATTTAGTGTCAATAAGATGCGGAAAAGAGATTGTAGTAAATATAACAATATAATATCGCATAATTTATTGAGGGGACGTTCATAAATTACGTGAGGGGGGTTCAGCAAAATCTCACTAAATCTCACTTAGGGCGAGGGGGGTTCATCGGACATCTCATGTGAGTTTTTTAGTTCACTAGTTAACCATTTTAAATTAAAAAATTTAAGCAAAAAAAAAAAAATTGTTTTTTTATCAAATTTTTAGCAAAATCTCATATGAGATTCAGAGGGAGGGGTTCGTCAAAATCTCTCTAAATCTCGCCACAAAAAATTTATCGCTATCGGTTTTCGCACATGACTAACACTGGTTTTCGCACATCACTGACGTAAAAAAACGGCGTTTTTTTAAATCAAATCTTAGATTTTGTTGCTTTTCATGTCAAATTGATGTGATTTCAAATTAAACTGCAAAAATCGTTGTCATTTAAGAGTTTTGTTATTGTTGAAGTGAGCAAAATCAATTACAATGAATTCAAAAGAACAAAACGTAAAAAATGATGGCAACAACAATGATACCGAAGAGGAGAAGCAAATCTATCAGTGGCTGCAAGACATGTGCTGCCGTGAGAAGCGCATGGTGGCCATGTATGCGCTCAGCCAGCGTAGAGCAAACATTGAGAATCTTGGATTTCTGCTATGGCACAGCTTTGGCTGTATTTCGGCGCTTATCCAGGAGATTTGTGAGGTATTCACGCCCGTCTTGTCCGAAACATTGACTGCAGCGCAGTCGCACCGAGCATGCGCAGCCATTTCCCTGTTGCAAACTGTAGCCGCCAATCCAGAAACAAAGATACACCTACTACGCTCCGAGATAATGATGTATTTGGTACCACTTTTAAAGTGCACCTCGCATTCTCGCCCCATCGAGTACCTACGCATCTCGGTACTAGGCGTACTTGGCGCCGTGCTAAGGCAGGCAGCCGATGAGACAATCTCATTTCTGCTAACTTCAGAAGTTATACCGATTGCTCTACAAATCATTGAGACTGGTTCCGAAGTGTGTAAATCGGTCTCCACGTATATTCTTCACCGGATTCTCGAACATGAAACGGGCTTGGAATATGTCTGTTCCAAACCGGATCGTTTTACACACGTTGTATTCACACTGGGCAAGGTGATTATACAACTATCAATCGAACCTTCCGTACGCATCCTGAAGCAAATTGTGCGCTGCTATGAGCGCTTGGCTGACAATCCCAGAGCCCGTGAAGTTCTGTGTATTCATCTACCAGAGCAATTGCGTGACTCGACCTTTTGTAATTGCTTGCAGCAGGACAAGGGCACCCGTGACAGTCTGATGGAGTTGGTGAAAAAGGTCGGCTTCGGCTCGCTCAACAGTCGTGAGCTTTCCAAGTAAATTGTAGAGACTTTAAAAAATAATTATAAATATTGTAAAACAAATCAAAAAACAAAAGCACTTCCATTAATCTTAAATACATTTTTCTTTTTGTCAGTTTGTTTGATTAATAAAATCTATGTAACCTACCACTATATCACTTTTTTTTTTATTTGACTACTTTTTACTTGCTCTCTTATTAAATTGTCTATTTTCATTTATTTCAGAAAGTTTCTCAGCTTTTTACATCGGTAAATGATGATGACATGTGTTGCCGTCTGAACGTGTTGCGGTTCTTCGGTTCAGTTGCCAAGTTACTAACCCAATGCTTATGGTCTCCACTATTTTGTGGCAGTCAGTGACACCTGTCACTGAAGGAAGTCAACATCAAAAGACACTTTCCACTCTAAACAACTGAACTTGTTGTAAATGTACACTGCACATAAGACTCGCAGACCAAGTTCAAATGCTGAGCTGCGATATGATGTACATATGTGCAATATTATTGAAATAATATATAAGAAAAAGCTATTAAGTTCTTAATATTTGTAATAATTTAAAAAAACATTTTTTTGCGTTAAAATTATTGATTTTTATTTGAATAGAAATGTTTTTCTCCTGAATAGAATTTTCTATTACCAACTCCGAACGCATAAAATTACTCACCCTGTATTTGTGCAACTGCACGCATATTAAACATTTATTCCAAAGAATTTCACAACTTTTAGTTTCTGCTCTTATTTTCTCAAACTTTCAATGCCATAGAACGATGTTTTGACATAAAACTTCATTTTGCGATAACTTTTCTTGTTTGCACAACAAATTTTGCTTGACTCTGGACATTTTTAAAAGTGTCCTCGTTTTTTGCAGAGAACAAAAAGAGGAAAATATTTCAAATCAAAGTCAGCATGATAAACATTTTGTGGTCTTAACGCGATAAATGTTCCATTGTTAGTTTTTTTTTTTTTTCGTTGATCCTTTTCGGCTCATTCGAAAGCAAATACTTATAAACAAAAAAAGGGTACGCAAAATTTGCATAATTTGGTATTTGATTACAACAATTTTATTTCGATTTGACGTGACTTTGTCGAATTGTTTGACTTGTTGCCTCCGCCAAGGATTTGCCAATGACAGCGGCGTAGACAAAGCAATTTTGTTATCTTATTCGATTGGCATCATTTTGCGGTATTTCATTATTTTGTAACGGATTAAAGTGATTTAGCAAAAAACACAACATTTTACGCTAAAAAGTAGCAAAATATCGAAACATTTCATATAACAAAGTGAAATCAATAAATTGTAAACCCGTTTAAAGAACGTCAACTGAATGACAAAGCATCAGGGAAGCCAACTACTCACTACCTCTAACCAAAATACACTCCTCGTTTGTGACAGAGGTATATTGATTTATGCAAAAAACATTCAATAAGTTAGACAGCTGAAAGATCTCATAAATAAATATGATCTGTACGATCAGAGACATCCTACATGACGGCAAATTTTCTCAGAATCCGGAAGAAAGTTGCTATTTCAGTGACTTGTGCAGGGTATTATATAATCAAGTATACTCATTTGAGTTTACAGTTCGTCCTTGTCGTTGTATGCATATATGTATAAATACTTGAAAAACAAAAAATAAGTAGAAAGAAAATGCGTAAAAGTTTTGTTGCCTGCAGGATTGAGACAGACAGACACAAGCATGCGGTGTTGCCACAAGAATGCGGCAAGTTTCTAGAGCGGAAGCCGAGAAAAAGCAAAGCTTTTAACACCGTAACCAACACAATAGATTGTCACGGAGAAAACAAGCAATTTAAGCATAGAAGAATAAAAGTCATGCAGTTTTCTCTTCTGGTTCTTCGGTTTTCTTTTGATAATAAAAGTGGCTAATAATCTGTCGCCAACAACAGGAAGAGCTTCTTTTCTTTTTTATTTTTTTTTTCTTCTAACCTTTCACCGCTTGTGTACTCTCGAAATGTTTTTCAAGAATATGATAGTTGTCTCTTATAAAAACATTTGCCATAAAAAGTTCCTAATGTATACTTTGTTGTTGAATTTGTTGCTATTTCATTTATATCTTAAACGAATTAAAATATATATTTTTGAATGGTTCATTTTCAACTCCAATTAGATGAAAGAAGGGCAAAGACAACTTTGTTAGTCTTGTCTGACTTCTGATTGGCGAATTAAGTTTCTTTATTAAATTAAACAAATTTAAACTTTGTGCGCAAAAAGTTTTTCAGTTTACTTTCCTTGCCTTTGCTTTGTGGGTAAATATCAAATCCCCAAACAATGCAGCTCCTCTACGCTTCGGACAAGGACGTGCGCTGGAAAAAGTTCTGTGGAAGGATGTGAAACTTTGTTAAAGTGTATGTCGGCAAATTATTTGATGTGCCAATACTCAATCCCCGCTGCGTACGTCACTGTGAGTGGGCTAGTGAGTGAGTGAGTGAGTGTGTGTGGGTGTCTAGACTTGCAACGTTGTTGTGACGACGACGACGACGACGCTTGCCTTGTCTTCTAATGAAAAGTTCAAACTTTTACCACCAAAGCGTAGAGATTTTCGAAAAAGTTTGTAGCATCGCGACGTCTATCAGAGGACGGCACGCTGTTAATGTTCTTCGTTTAATTAGAGCGTTAATTATTTTACCAGCAATTAAAGAGTAATGCAGCTAAACGCTGAGACGACATGTGCGGCAGGAATGAACTCAACTTTTGCATTGATTTCTTATCTACCATAAGTAAGTAAGTAAATACAAAAGCAAGCGACGCAAAATTTACAACAATAAATCAATTAATATTCTGATTTTATATTTTGTAGCTGAAAAATTCAAAATGTTGACCGCTTGTCCGGATGAGCTGCCAAATCCGCACAAGAATTGCATACGCGAGATGCTCAACTCGCTCATTTGCAGTGACAATGACGTGAAGCGACTCAATACCAAATTGCGTGACCTACAAAAGGAGTACCAGAAGGAGATGGATAAGTTCGATATCAAGTGTATGCGCGGTAAGCCGCCAATCTGTGAGAGCGTTGAAACGCTTACCGACTTTGCGCGTCAGATTGGCAACATTGATGAGCTTAAACAGCACTTTAGCCGTCAGGCCGACGAGTTGAAGAAGAAGCGTGACAACATTATACTCTATGCACGCCAATGCCTGTACGCCTACAACGAAGAGAAGTGCAAATTTCGTGCCTTCCATGAGAACACGGCCGACTATTTGAAGCGCAATGCGACGCTGTCACAGGATAAGCAAGTCATACAGAACTGTGAGACAGATCTGTGCGAGATGCATAAACGTTTTGTCAAGGAGGTGGCGAACATTAAGCGTGCCGAAAATGAACTCTTGCCATTCTTCAAAATGCTTAAAGAATCGGATCCGAACTCATACTGTGAGTGTTGTTGCCTCAAGAATTTCGAATGGCTGCCGCCGAGCAAGGGCCTGGACGTTGTTGATTCGCTTGGTGCTGAAATTAAAGAGCAGATGGGCAAAACGCTGGCCAAAGCGTTCGCTGAGCTGCATATGCATCAGCCGCAGGATGCGAAAGAATTCATTGCCGGTTATTTAATGAATCTTGTGCGTGTTGAGGAACTGATGAAGGAAAAGCTTGACATACTGCAGAAAAACGAACAGGAACAAATCGAAGAGGTCGGCTATGAATGTCCTCAAGACAGGGAGTGTGTGAAGGAGGGCAAGAATTGTTATATGGATTAGTTTTTTTTTTTCTTTTTGAAGGCACCAAAATAGTTGTTTCGCTGGAAAGTTGTAAATCAAAGCAAGCAGTAAACAACTCAAGGATAATTTCATTTACAATTTTTGAGTGCAAAAAAAAGTTAATTGCAATAATTGTTCAACGAAATAAACCGAGCGACTATGATTAATTAACTTTATTAAAATTATGTTGCGCACTTTTCCCCATTTCGCCTTGGTTTTTTTTGGTTTTTATTTTTTTTTTTTTTTACTTTTTGTGCCCGCAACTTTTCTTCTTTTTAATTAACTGAATTTTAAGTAGACTGGAAAAAACTGCAACAAAAACGAATTGAAAGCAACTCAACAAGCTGGAACTTTTTTCGTTGTTGTTCTTTTGTGTTTGTTTTTTTTTTTTTTGTTTTTCGTTTGGCATTGCATGAAAGCAGAAACAATTTTAAAGCATTTCATTCGAGGCTCAAAAAGGCTTTCTTTTCTCACTATCGCTTAGTCTTTAAATTGTCCTCAACTCGCTTTTTCCCTTGAGTAAAATTATTTCTCTGTGTAATCAAAAAAGGCAACGGCGAAAGTCGAAAGAAAATGGTTTAACTGCCTCGATAATTAATCTCAATTTTCTTGCCAATTTTTAATACAGTCTTATTGAGTATTCCTATGTTACGTAGGGACACACGACGCATACGGCAGTCGACCATCAGACTGCGACCAAGTGTGAATGCTAGTCTGCCCTATGCGATACATTGGTTCACACAACAAAGCAGACCTTCAAGTTAACAAGCTGGGATGGTGGGGTGAGTAAAGAGACTAGTGAACTTTCAGACTCATACTGTGCATATGCTGACAGGTTATAATAACAATTATAATGATTTAAAAACAGAAAACGTTAAATTGATTTTTGATATTTAATATCGTAAGCGCATAACAATAATCATGTACTTACAGTGGCGTCTATAAAAATGAGAACAAATTATTTTTACTTACTTTAATGCAAAGCCGCATTATTCCAAGCAACTTTTAGCATTGAAAAGTTTGCAATGTCTACATTTTATACACATATATTTACTATATGCAATCACAAAAAAATCCAACGCATACTGTATTGCTTGGAATACTATCGCCACGACTGTATTTCATATGCTCAACAAATTGCAACCAAAAGTTAAAATGCGTTTATCTGAACTGAGATTTTTTTTCCACCAAGTGTATACTTACAGAGACGATAAAAATGGAAAATCAGAAAAAAATACAAATAAAAACAAGCAAACAAACAATCGATGGATATTAAATCCGCTGAAAGCTTTAACAACAACAATTGCAGTTGGTGTTCACATCCGCGCCATGTGCAAATATTTGGCGTTTTTCCCTTTTACCGGTGGGCGTTCTTTCAACATTTCGCAATGTTTTCGCTCTGCTGGAAATCTGATATTGCTTTTTCCCGCGAAATCAAAATATTTTCATAATTCAAATTAAACGTTTGGCAAGCGCCCTGCTTACTATTTTCCCAACGAACGGACGAGCGAGAAATTTACTGCCCGAGCACGTGTTTTATCTTCTTGTTTCGCAACAAATAAAGCGTTTTTTTCAAGTAATGCTTAAGGATAAAACGCATAACGTATTTTGAGCTACCTTAACTTATGTTTCAAGTGCGCTGCGAACAAAAAAAAGGCGGACAGAAGTGAAAGCCGCTTACAGCGCGTAATAAAAGGACGAACATTTTTTTGCAAAAGCCGCGGAAACACTTTGCCGACGTATTCAAATATTGACATACTTCCCTTTTTTTTTTGCTGCACAAGAAAATTCAAACGTTTTTTAAAGCACATATTTTACATGATTAAAAAAAGAAGCAAAAAGGGTTCACATAAATTGTCGCCTTGCGTTCGTGTTTAATAAATGAGACTCAACGTGAGAAAAACAATCATTAAGCGTTAAAAATCAACAACATTTTTGCATAAATTTCAACCAGTAATGATAAAAAAATAAATTGCAAGAATTAATTTGAAAAGTAATCGTTGTAAAGTTACGCTTTTGGAATTTATCTTTCAATTGCTACAAGTGATAAAGAGCACCGAAGCAAACCTCAGCGCAAAAATAACAACTTTTCCACTTGAAACGGATGCAATCTGAAAAGAAGCTTAATTCGGCCATGCCAACGATTTGATGCTCTTCACTTATCGTTACTAAAACAAACTTTTCAACGATTACAAACTTAATTCAACAGTTTACACATAAGTTTTTTAAGCCATCATTACATACTTTTAAACCTGGTTTTAATTGATCCAGACAATCCAGTTTCTTCTGTAAATTGAGCTCAAAAGTGTAAGAAAACTTTCAGTATAGTTATTTTGCTAAAAATTTTCTAATATGTCACAAACTTTATGCACAACTATGAGTCCTTGATAAACTATTCACTGAAATAAAAACTGCAAGTTTCAATGGCCAAAGGTCAGGTCAATCGATGCGTAAATTCAAGCAAAATCATCAGAGCAAAGTTCCTTCTCTGATGCATTTATTTATTATTTTAGTTCTCTTCTGCTGTGAAAAATTGATTTTCTACGAAAATGTCTATCTGTGGCGAAAGTTGAAAGGAACATGAGAAAAATTATAAAAGATACAAATCAAATGCTGTTTTAAACTTGATTAATTCATTTGATTTAATGTCTCATTGAAAGTGAATTTGAGCAATTGTTGTCGTTGTAGTACAATTTATGGCAACAACAAGGAAACTTGTTTTCGTTCATGCTTTGATGAATAATATTTGCGGGATGTTCATTGTTGCTTACTGCATTAGATAAACGAGTTTTATGTAATGCATATTCATTAATGTTACATCCGTTGGTTAAATGCGCATCTCTAAATAAATGACCACAGACGCCACTCCTGCCATTAAAGTCAGCCACTTGATTGCAGGCAACAAAAGACATTCAAGCCGTCATGCGGAGACAATGATGAAACTAATATTGAAGGAAGCACCGACGACACATTCTTTTACTGCTCAACAATACGAGTTTATGCACCTCAACGCGCAGACACTCAACTCTACGTCAGCCTTGAAAACCCATGAAAAGAGCAGCAAAGCAGTTCAAGGCACGCCGTCGCCGCCCTTCGTCATGCTGCGCACCGAAGGAAAACAGTGAATGGTTCGTCAAAGGAGACCACAGACCGCAGCACCGCATCAGAAGAATCAGCATTATTCCCAGTGGCCAAGCAACGACACCCTCACTAACCAACCACAATCAAATAGTGTGACTGCAAGTTTAATTTTGCTTGCATTTCAATTATACAAAGCATTTTCATAATAAGAATTTAATTTGTGTGCGCTTACAAGTGCAATCGCAACTGTTGCTTTTTCATCACCCACCACCCTCAGGAAGTAAAACTTAATAATGAAAAGAGCGTGTGGTCCCAAGTTGATAATATTTTAAAGAGGACATTTACATAACAATTTAAAGAAATTGATGTTGATTAACGAGTTTTAAAAATATTCTACGTTTTTGTCGCTAATTAACATTGGTTTAAATATGGTTAATTTGTTGGCCTAAGGTTTGGCTTTAATCTTCCATACTCCTTCTCTCATATTATTTCAGTTTTTTCTCCATATTTAATTTAAGCGCGTGTTATGGTAGTACATGTTGATTTTGACCCCGATTTGTTTTTCACATATCTTACCCACGTGGTCAGAAGATGCGAGCGGTGCATGTGCTGCCACAAACATGCATATTGCTCCTTTCACCTGCTCCGTAAGGCACTCTGCTCTAGCATCATCATCATCATCATCGACATCATCATTACTCCTTTCATTAAAAACATGCTTTTGGGTACTTGCATGGGCATTCAACGACTTTGTAGTAAAGCAATGTTTGCAGGTCACTCTGTTGTTATACTCCGGATCCTGTGGATCCAGGTGCTCAATCCAGTCGTAATTCGGCATTTTAAGATTTTCGTTTTAAGATTTTCGTTACGTTTATTTTTCCGTTATGGCAGCGTTGCCCATTCGCGCGTTCGGCGCCGAGTCGGCGAAAGAGGCAAATGTGTCATTAATCGATGCAATTGGTGCACTGACTCGGTCGAGGGCCATATGAAAGTACTGGCCAGGCCAATGTCGCCCGAGTTGCCGAGCCACTTGAGCCGAGTCAATATTGGTGACTCCCCCACATTTGGCGGTGTTAATTGACTCACAAAGGCTGTAAGTACTGGCCTGCTCCATGTCGTTTGGAGTTGCACCGTCACTTAGGCTAACAGAGAATCTGAGGCTATGTTAAAATTAGACAGCCAATGACAGTGTTGGCTTAACGTATGTCGCGCAGCATTTGCTCTAGACGTGCACTGTTTCTCCATTTTCAGGGAATTCGTTGCCAAAAATCACCTGTCGCGTATCAGCTGAAGGCGAAGAAGAAGAACAAGTTGTTAAAAAAGTTGGAATTTTGTATTTATTTAATTGGTTGCCAATTACGTTTTAACGATGTCGGTGCTGCGCTTTTTATTAACGCGTCAGTCACTCGCTGCTCTGCAGAATCGCAGTGGCGTTAGTGGTTTCGCAGTTTTAGAACGCCAATTGCCATTGGGGCTGACAAGAACTGATATTGGCACCACAACAATGAACCTTGGAGGCGAACAACAAACTCGCGGACACAAACGTTTCGGCCATGCTAAGGAGCCAACTCCACGAGTTACCAAATTTTTTCACTTTACAATTTTGGGACTCTTCGTTATATCAGTACTTGATTGGAAAAAGTAAATGTTGAACGCGTGTAATCTGAATGTTTATTTTTAACCTTGAGCAATCATTTCAGAGTAAAGCGTATGGTTATGCCAAAAGTGGACGCTGATGCGGGGCAACCGACCGCGGACATGAACGCCATGTCAGATGACACTAGCGATGAGAGTGGCGATGATAGTGAAGATGACGGAGACGCTCAACTGGACAAAAAGAAGCTCAAAGAGAAGGTTGGGTTCCGCGACCGCAAGGTACGTGGAATTACTCACTGTGTGCATACAAAGCAGAAACAAAAAAGAAAACACATTTATCGTCGATGTTGTGTGTGCTATTCATCATTATTTCCTTTGATTTATTATTATTAATTTCTTTAATTCATTGTTTGTTTTTAATTTTCCGTTTTTCTTCGTTTTCTGTGTATAACACGTACATCAATTTAAAAAACATCACATTCTACTCGACACACTATTGTGCGCGAATTATTGCATCAGATAATCGAATACGAGAATCGTGTACGCCAATACTCGACTCCAGACAAAATCTTTCGTTATTTCGCCACTGTACGTCTACAAGATGCCACTCAGACTATTGTATGCATGACACCCGAGGACTTTCTACGCTCTATATACCCGGGCATGAAGCAGCCAGATGGTAATGCACCCAAATTTCGTAGCCAACCATAGACTATGACTAGTGACACTAACCTAAGCATAAACGTACTAATTTTCGGTGTTTTTTTGAGTTTTTCATTTAATGCCAACTGAGTTAATTTATTTAAATTTTTTACTCATAACTTCCGCACACATTTCGAGCGCAGGCGCTAAACAAATATTGTTAATACTGCCTAAAATGTAAATTTTTAACGCTTGCCGCTTAGATCATTGAGTATGAAAATCGCATACGCCAGTTTTCTACACCCGACAAAGTATTTCGCTATTTTGCAACCATACAAGTCCCAGTCACCGATGATCGTCATGAAGTCTATATGACGCCAAGTGATTTTCTGACTAGCATGACGCCCGGAATGAAACAACCCGATGGTATGTGGGTCCCAAGTTAGCAAATTGTAAACAAACCTTTAGTTTTTAATTAAAGCAAAGTATAATTTCGCTTGTCTAACTATAAAATACATTTTCTTTCAGGCTTGGGTCTCGACCAGTATCGACGCTATGATCCCAAAGTAAGTAATTGTGGCACTGGTTTCATATGACATAATCTAATTATGCTAATAAATTTTTCAGTCCGTCGGCGAACAATTAAATTTGCATCTGGAGAAAAACAGCATTTTCTACAAGCTTGGCTCATATGGTTTAATCACATTCTCGGACTATATTTTCTTGCTCACTGTGCTGTCAAGTAAGTCTCTCTCTCATAAATGTTCCAATCAAAGATTTGTTTTAAGGTAGTAAAAGGTTTTTATTGGTAAATGTCTCGTTTTTTTATATCGAAATAAGTACGTAATACAATAAGTAAATAAGTTTGAATATTTGTTTAATTTGCTTTCGTTTTTTTAATCTTTATAAATTTTAACATCACATCAAAAGTTTTTTTTTTTTTTTTTTTTTCATTAAATATTTTTTTGTTATTTTTTATTCACAAGATAATCAATCTGACGCTTAAATGCTATAGAAAAAGATTCTAGTCCACAAAAAGTTTTAGACTAGCCCTGTTTAAATACTTTTACCGTCCGTCCGTACGTTCTATATAAGAAACATTTCGTTTATTCCTTTTGGGTGTGTGTGTGTATGTGTATACATTTGACGATTTGACGAGAATATTCGAGTATATATGAGTATAAGGTATTTGAATAATTTCAAAATGTTTTGTCTGTTCGTATCCATCAGATTATTAGCTTTCGATGCCAATTTCGGTAAATTTATGTTGAGGCTCACAAAAAATTTTAAAAAATATCTTCGCGCCGTCACATTTTCAACTACAGTATATATATAATATATGTATTTTATGTATATATAACCTATGCATGTATAGAGTGTGTATATATGTTGTCTTAAATGTGCAATTACAAAACTAACTGAGAGAGCATTTTTTTCAATTTTGTTTGTTTTTTTTTTTTTTAAATGCTATTCGGTGCTTGACTTTATAACTAACTACAAATACATACTTTGCTTAGCTCGTATTCACACGTAAATCCTTAAGACAAAAAAATCCATAAAAATAAGCTAACTACTGAAGTTTTGAGTCCTCATACTCGTTACCATCTTCGATTTTGGCCTTCTTTATATATATTCGAATGAGTGTGTAGAAGAGATAGAGAGGTTATTTGGAAAACGTTGGTATTTGGTAATTGTTTTGGCTTCGATTCGATTCGATCGAACGAACGAACGAATATACTGGACTCGCTCTAACGATCGATCGATCGATCAAGTGGGTTCAGTTTAAGGTACTTTTGGAATGCGATTGTTCAGCTGCATTGTCTTTGTGTGTGTCCAATGCGTTTTATTCAATGCTTGCGACGACATCGTCTGTGACGACATTGCTGCTAATGGTTGTTGCATTATTGATTGTAATTAATGGCGGCGCCACCGCAGTTGTTGACGCTGAGCTCCAAGGCAAAACCATATCGTAATATTTAGTATAATCGTAGCCAAAAAGCTCGAAGTCTATGCGATAAATCTTGAGCAATTGGTCCAAAGTTGAGCGTTCGATATCGACAAAATAACGATCAACGACTTCTTCCGATTTGCTGCCCTTCGTTTGATTGCGTATCTTGCGTAATCGTTTGCGCGGCAATGTGCCCAACAAGAGCGATTCGAGACCCGCTTGGCGTATTATGTACTCGGAATCGCGTTGAAAGGTCTCCACTTTACCGATTATCGTAAAGTTGACGCTGCACGGCGTACAGAAGCTATAAACGGGCGCCCAATGCTCGTCCATTCGATGGCCACGTCCATGTTCATCGATCACATAGCGTGCGAATTCCTCAAAGGTCGGACCACGCGCAATCTTGCCGTTGGCGCCGTGACGCCGATATTGATTTTTAATGCGTAAACCTAACGCTTTATAGAATTTATTGTGACCGCCCTCGAGCTTGTTGCGATACGCAGAGAGTAGACGCTCGAAGGGTTCACGCACAAAGAGAAACGACAGCGCTGAGGGCAAATTATCGAGCAGTTCATTGATATCGGGGCGGGGAAAGTGCCTACGCGCCAGCTCCAGCGGCTGGTTGTCGGTGCGATGGAGATAGTTGAGATCGTAGCCAGCTGGTCAAGCAATGAAAAATACAATAATTTTGTTTAGTGACATGAAACGAATGATTGATGTTTGCTACTGGCTTACCGAGTATATTGAAGTAGTACATCCATGTGCTGCTCGCCGCCTTGAAGACATTGCACCAAACGATGTTGTGGCCCGGCGAAATGAAGAACTCCCAGGGATTCGGTGGGTAGCGCGTCTTCAGTTTATAACGCTTGCAGACCGCATTCAGCTGAGCGCTACGCTTTTGCAGCTCACGTTCCGTGGCGCTGTGCTGCTCCTCGGAGTACTCGTATACGGGATTCAGCGTGCTGGACAGTGTTGCTCTCATCAAGGAAACATCTGCGCCGGCGGCTGTTGTCAGCGTCTGTTGCTGTTCCCTTTGGAACTTCTGTCGCAGCTGTTGTCGTACAAGCTTCAACAGCTTTGGCGCTGGTTTAATTTCGCCTTGTGCGACACTTGCGCTGTCGCCGCCGCCGCCGCCGCTGCCCAAAGCTTTCGCACGCTCTTTATTCTGCTCGAAGGCGTTCAGCGATTCGCGGAATAGAAACGCAAAGTAGAAAACTCCAATCAGTATGCAGGCGCCGATCTTTACATATGTCTGTGCACGTCGCCCGTAGCGTAGGCGTAGAAGCATGTTGGCGTCACGTCGATCGGTGTTCGACTTGCACCTTGCGGGACATACATATGCAAAATGGTCTCACTTACCCTAGAAATGTTGTATAAGAGGTTGTTATTTTTAAATATTTCTGAACTTTATTTATGACTTTTATTTCAATGAAAATATCTTAGATTGCTATCGGAAGACAATTTTCCGACCAATAGCTCTGATTAATTGACTCTCAGCTATGATCCAAGGTTGATTTTTCCTTAGAAAATTGACATTAAGTTGGTTTTTTTTTTACCGCAAATAAGTTGAGCCTAGAAAAAAGAGAAGTTTGCCCGAAACTTATCATTTGTGTCTTTAAAGCGTAGCAGCAAAATCAGAAATGAACAATAAGACATTTGCACGCCTTCGCTACTCTTTTCCTTCACTCTCTCTCTCTCAGACTTGAGACCGGCTATCGTGCACTTTAACTAAAAAAACACGCACACACAAACACATACAGAACGTGTGTAACTACAATAATGTCGACGACACTTGTTGTTTGTGTTTTTTATGACATGCATAAAAAGTCACTTGAGTTTTTTAGAGTTTGTTGCATATTCATAGGCGCCAACAAACGACCATGTGCGATTCACAACTATGCAATGAACTCATACCACTTCGACCTCTCTCGCACACCCTTAATGCGCCACTTTAGTACTTGGCAACGCGCTGATGACGCAGGCAAGCGCCGCTATACGTCACATTCATGGCTTTCGCAGCCGCAGCAGCAAACGAAAGTGGAACGCTGCTAACCAAATTGGCTGCTGCTGCCGCCGCCGCTGCTGCTGCTGACTCGCTGCCGAGCCGTGTCGTGCCGTGCCGTGCCGTTTACCTTGTTGAATGTCTTCGGAAATGCGCTTTTTTTGCTCATTTCCTGTTGAATCTTTCGTCATTTGTTTCATTTTCTGCATTTTCGTTTCATTTTTCTTGCTTGGCGTTTTTTTTTTTTTTTTTTTCATTTTTCTTGGCACAAATTGCTCGTGCAACAGGATAATGAGCACAAAAGTTACGAAAAAAAAAAGAAAATCGGCGCTGCCCAAAAAAAGGAAATAAGTAAAATGTTCACCTCCTTTCTGCACTTTTTTTTTTTAGCAATCAATTTTTCTTACAAAGTCACATTTTTTGCTAATGTTTAAAAGCTTCTTTTGACTTATTGATTTGAATTATTAATGTCGAAATTAAAGTCGAAATGAAAAAATACGGAACCTGCCCTTTTTTGTATTATTTTATTTTTACATATACGAAAAGAGACACACACACGCACACGCATGCATAATCACAGTAGCGACGCAGCGCGCTCTGTCGGCAAACAAATGAAAATCATAAATTTTATATACTTTTATATAATTGAGCTTTTTTCCTGTGGTGGCTGTGAATGTTGCCGCAACGAGTTTCCCGCACGAACTGTCGGCACTCTACGCTCAGGACGCTGTTTTTCATGAACTTCGAATGTCCTTTTGAAGCAACCAAAAGTCGTCGTCGTCGCCATCGTCGTCATCGTTGTCGTTGTCGACGAAAACGAGAGAAGCAATCGTCACATTTTGGGTTGTTTAAAGAGAGTGGGAGGTTGGTTGAATGAGTGTGAGTGTGGAGTGTCGGAAATGGGTGGCTTGGAATCATGGGGCGCTGTGAGAGCGCAATGTTTTGAATTTTGACTTATCAGTCTTTGTTTACATCTCGTTAAAAACAAAAATATAAATAGAAAAATTCACTTTTGGTATTGTAAATTACACTACACACGTCAAGCTTGGCTTATCAGCACTTAAATAGCATAATAATTTATACATTTTATTGCCATTACAGTTTCACGTCGTCACTTTGAAATCGCTTTTCGTATGTTCGATTTGAATGGCGATGGTGACGTTGACTGCGAGGAATTTGAGATGGTCGCCACTTTGGTGCGTTCACAGACAAGCATTGGCACCCGGCATCGCGACCATGCCAACACGGGCAATACATTCAAAGTAAGTAGCAGCGACCTCTGTGTTTGAGTAGCTTTGCATCTTGTGGTAATAATGAAAAATCTATTTACTTATTTAATATTTCTATTTCGTATTGTATTTTGTCTTTGTCTATTGCTTTACTTGTGTCTACTTTACTTCTATTAACTACGATAATTTACGAACTAATGTTAAAAACAAACAAAAATGTACAAAAAAAAAAAAAAAAACGCAAAAAATAATTTGTATATACGAAAAAAAAACCTACAAACCCAACTCAAGTCCTTCAAGGTATTTTCGCATAGATGTACTGACTTTAAACTTATTATTTATGCTTACAAAGTGTTTTATTACACAAAGCAAACGACACTCATTTTAAATGCACCAATTTATTGTCTCTCATTAACAAACTATTTGTTTAAAACTTAACAAATTTCATGCACCCTACAAATTACATAATATAACCAATGCAGTAAGCGAAATGTATTAATATTATATAATATTTCTCTCGCCAGGGTGTTAATTCGGCGCTGATCACGTACTTCTTTGGCCCGAACATGGATCAAAAGTTGACAATCGAAAAATTTCTGGATTTCCAGGAGCAGTTACAACGTGAGATTCTCTCACTTGAGTTCGAGCGCAAAGAACCCAACGAAGAGGGCATGATCACCGAGGCGGACTTTGCTGAGCTTATGTTGGCCTATGCCGGCTATACGGCTAAGAAGAAACAAAAGAAGTTGAAGCGTGTTAAGCGCCGCTTCCGCGATCATGGCAAAGGCATCTCGAAACGCGATTACTTGGACTTCTTTCACTTTCTGAACAACATTAACGATGTGGACACGGCTTTGACCTTCTATCATATAGCGGGCGCTTCCATTGATCAGCAGACGTTGAAACATGTTGCCAAAACAGTAGCTATGGTTGATCTTTCGGATCACGTCGTAGACGTTGTGTTCACCATATTCGATGATAATAGTAAGTTTATTTTTTTATTGATTAACATCTTTCTACAATAACGTGCTTTTTTTTCAGATGACAACCAACTGAGCAACAAGGAATTTATCTCCGTTATGAAAAATCGCATTCAACGCGGTCTGGAAAAGCCAAAGGACACGGGTTTCCTGAAGATGATGCGCTCGGTTCTGAAATGCGCCAAGGAAACGAAACCCGTACTTTTGGATATTTAAATTGAATTTCTGACTTAATGTGTTCAAATCTAGTGAATTTTAATCAACTTTTCTAAAGCCCGGTCATTTTTTAAGCTTGTACTGTTTATATATATTGTATGTGTAATCAAAGTTGAATTCTTGGAACTCGCACCATTCGTACAGAAGTAGGCAACTTTTCAATATGATTATTATTATTTACTTGATAATGTTATTAATTTCTTTTTTTTCCAATAAATTGTACTTTTAATTTATTTTCTTCTTAAATGCTCATGCTTGTTTTTTTACTTTACTACTTAAGAAAGTGTGTTTGTATTTATATAATTACTAATTTGTTAAAAAAAATAATATATTGGATATTCGGCGATTTTGTCCATATAACCGAAGTAAAATATCTATTTTGGTTTTCAATACTTAGAAGAAAAAAAATTGTAACTATCAAACAATTTGAAATCTTATATTTTTGTCGAATAAATCTTTATCTATTTTAGTTATAGATGAAATTCAGAATATTGGATAACTTCAAACGCTTATATTTACTAAACTAGACGAGATAGAGGATCTAAATTTGGCGAAATGATGTCAAATACATATTATCCAACCCCTAATAATAATCTTCTTGAAACCATATCGGCGAATGAAAAAAAAAATCGTATTTGGTTTTTAATTTGAATATTTTATTTTCAATGGTTTAAAACAAACGATATATAAGTAAATATTTATGTATTTTTTCTGTATTGATACTTTACAATTTATTGTGTATTCTAAACGATTTTAATTATTATCTCGTATAACTCTAAAATAGTTTCACGTTGCAACAC
Organism: Phortica okadai; assembly: GCA_034638295.1. Taxonomy (NCBI): domain Eukaryota; kingdom Metazoa; phylum Arthropoda; class Insecta; order Diptera; family Drosophilidae; genus Phortica; species Phortica okadai. The sequence continues at coordinate 7,312,858 of CM067850.1, forward strand.
TTAAAGTAATTAATAGGTAATTTTATTAAAAAAAAAAACAAAACGTACATCAATATTACTTTTATGCATATTATTTGCGATATTCTCTCTCTCTCTCTCACTTTCTCTCCCGTTTTCAACATTCAAACATAAAATCTTATAGGAATTTTGCGTAAAATTTAGCATACTATATGTATATGTATGTATTTTTAAATTAAAATTACATTAAAACTTTGTTCAATCTTAAATTATTGAATTTTTTTTTAATAAATATTTATGCCTTTATGTATAACATTAACAAAAGTTTTTTTTTTTTAATTTTTTGCTTAGCTTTGCTTTTCGTTTTTGCTGTAGACACTTGATAATTTCAATTATCAGCAATTAAATGTTTAACGTTTATAATATGTACAAAAAAGTAATTAATTAAAAATAAATAAATATAAATACTTTGCATGCTTTTAACATAAGGAAACTTACGGAACTCAACGTAACTTCAACTGTTCTGGAACAGTTTAGAATAAGAAAAAAATAAAACAGGTAACGCAATTATTTCTATAAAATAACGAAAATCAAATAAGAAAAACAGAAAGGACTTCGGTTCGGATATTGTTACGAGATCTATGTAGTTAATGCCATATAATTACATATGCTTACATAAAACACACATAAAAATACATTTTTGTTTCGTTAGAGATACAATATCTGATTATATACTATCCGAACGATAAAGTAACGCCGGTTTTTTTACTACCCAATAGACATTTAAAGCAGAATTTTGTTGCATATAAGTAAACAAAATTTTTTTTATCTTTTTTTTTTTTTTTGGGCATGGTAGTTACCTTCTGTCCTTGTTCTACAATTCCTGCTTCTCGATTTCATCGATAGTCATCATCAATCAATAAATCATCCCATCATTCACACTGCTAACCAAAGTACTAACAAACTAACAACAACACACGAGCCTATCAAAATTACTGTTTTACTGTTACGCTGTCTCTCTGCTCTCTCTCCTTTGGCCGGTTCACGCATAGAAGAAGCACCGTCACTGCCACTGCCACTGCCTTGAGCTCGCCCATTAAGCCTGATCGGCGGTGAGTATCATCATGCTCTTAATATTCGCGACCTCTGATTCGAGCCGCTCCAGCTGTGATTTGATGATCTGATCGCGCTCATTGGGCGATACACCAGCTGCGGCGGCTGCTGCTACGACGGCCGCCTCGCCGACACTCTTGGGCGAGAGCACTTTGCGCTGGAACTGAGCGGTCCACTCGGCGCTGCTGGCAATGGAGATGCCCGAGTCACGTTCGTCGCTTGAGTTGTCGCCGCCATCGTTCCAGGCGGTGGGCGAGGCGCGCTGGCACATCGGCTCCTGCTTGATGTGCTGCAGTGCAAGGAGTGCCGTTGCGGCCGCGTCCTTGTCGCCAAGATGTGATTTATGGCGCAGCTTCAGTGGCAAGCAATTGTTGGCATCGTTGCTGTTGGTGGGGCTGGTCGTGCTGATGTTGACATGATGCGGCAGGTGCTGTTGGTTGTGTTGATGCTGGTGGTGATGATGGTGATGATGATGATGTGGATTGTGTGTTCCTTCTTCGTGCTCTTGTTCATCATCGCCCGAAACGGCGCCCGATGAAGACGCCGACGATGTCGAAAGCGATGAACTGAGCAGCGACGATGATGTGGTGGACGAGAGTATGTTCTCATAGGTGGGTGAGCAGGCGCGACGCGATAAATTCAGCACGCTGGCAGCTGAAGTGGCGCCGACAGAGCTCGACGAGACAGCATCGACGGCGCTAGAGCTGACGGTTGCCTCTGGCAGCGCCTGCAGGTAGCCGGCGGCGGCAGCAGCAGCGGCTGCGACCTCCATGTGCTGGGCGACAGCATCCTTGGCCAGGCCGGCGTTGTTGTGATAGCCGTTGTTGTTGTTGCTGTTGTTGTGCGTGTTGGCCGGCGCATACAAGGCGGCCGCAGCGGCAGCAGCAGCACCATTCGGCGCATTGCTGTAGAGCGCGCCGGCGACGACAACTTTGCGCAGACTGTCGAACTCCTCGCGACGCACGTTGCGATTGAGCGCCTGCAGGACATGCAGATTGGGCACGGCAGCCGCTTGTGCTTGTGCCTGTCGGCTATTGTGCTCATGTGTTGTTGTTGTTGGCGGCGCCACCTGTCCACCGGCGGCGCTGATTGCTGCCGGCGATGTCGTGCTGGCCGCGGCGCTTATGACGCCATTCTTGGGCGTATCCGTTGGCTGGTAGTGCGACATGCCGTTGGCGCTGATGCTGCCGGGCAACTGCAAGTGATTGGGCACATGCAGTGTTGCCTGCATGTGTGCATGGCTCTTGACAAGCTGTGCCTCAACCGTCGACGACGACGATGATGGCGGCGGCGGCGGACGTGTGTTGACGGGCGATGTGCAAACGCCATTGCTGATGCCACCGCCATTGTAGACAAGTGCTGTGCTGCTGGGCGCATAGGCAACGCCACCATTTGAGTTGCCACCATTGCTGCTGCTGCAGCTGTTGCTGTTGCTGCCGCCACCACCGCCACCGCCTCCCGCGGACATCTTGGCGCGTTTGGTTATGCTCAATACTTGTTCGCTGGTCGGCAATGAGGCCAAAATCTGTTCGACGCTTACCAAATTCTCACCAGAGATGTTGAATTTATCCTTGATTGCATCGAGTTGTGCCTTCAGCACATGATTCTCTTTCGTCAGCTCGACGACCCTCTGCTCGAGCACCATGTCATTGTAGCGTCGCTTCTCACGGCTCCGTTTGGCTGCCTCATTGTTGCGTCGTCGTCGATCCCAATAGCTTTCGTCCTTCTTGTTGTCGGGCGTGAATTCGCGCTGCTTGCGCTGTGAGAAAAGTTCCTTGTGATTATTCGATTGCATTGAGCCACCGCCGCTGCCTGGCGATTTGCCAAGGCTGCCATCGTAGCCACCATATTTGCCATTTACCATGCTTTCGGAGATGCTATGACCGCTATCGCTCGACTGTGGACTCATTGAGCCGCCGTACATGGACAAAGGATGCACTGTAAACGAAACAAAGAAGAACAAAGAAAAACGAAAGTCAGTGTCAGTGTCAGCATTGCGCACGTGTCACATTCTCCTAACCAACCCCTCACCGCCCCGCCCCGCCCCGCTTTTACTCTCGCTTTTTTATAAGAAAAAAAAAATACTCACAATTTGTTGATTCATTTGAGCTGCCATTCATGGACAGCGTCGGCGAAATCGTAGTCATGCGCATGTTGTTCATAATGCCGTTAACTCCCGCCATGCTCGACATTCCTGTCTGCGTTTGATGTTGCTGGTGTTGTTGCTGGTGTTGTTGTTGTATGCCAACTAATGGCACTGTGAGTGCCTTGGCTACTATGCCGCCAACGCCCGACGAGACGATTTTATTTGCTTTGTTATTTGCGTTTGTTGGTGTTGCGCTCAATACTTCGGGCATTGCCGTTGTAAAACGTGTCTGCTGCTGCTGTTGTTGATACTGTTGCTGATGCAAGAGTTCGTCCTTCAACGTTATTGCAGAGGACACGCAAATGCGCGGCTTGTTGTTGTAGCCTTCTTGTGCTAATAAGTGCAACTGTTGTTGTTGCTGTTGACAGCGATCTCCGCTGTTTATTGCTTGTGGATCTGTAATGTAACAGAGGAAAAGAATTTCTTTAATTAACATTGCATTAACAGTTATGTTAATTTATTCTAAATTCTAATTAGAAAATATGAATTTCTAAGAAAAAAGGGTGATTTGCCGTCTTAGAGCAATGAGAACAATGCACTGCAATTATGCGAAGTGAGTGTGTTTTAAGCCCAGCACATCTTATCTACAAGACAACAAGCGCAATCAAAGTTGACATAATATTTAATTTGGGTTTACATTACTTCTATTTGGTAATCAGCGTTTTTTTTTTAAATTTTTTATCTGTTGCTATCTGCTAAATGCGATTGCTGATAAGAATTTTTATAAATTTAAACTGCCATTTGGGTATCGAAACAAAATTTATACGAATTTTAACATTATATTGTATACAAAGCCAAGAAAACGAGGTAGCGGAGTCAATTGAATCGTATATATATATTCATAATCAAAGTAGACTAAGTTAGATAAAGGTATAGATAGATTGATTGTAAGAGACAGAGCTAGATTAAAATTTAATATGATATTGGCTTGAAGGCAAATATAATCCAAAAAGAACTTTAACAAATATGAATTGTTTAACTTCTTATACGAAACAATCTAGAAATTCTAATATGACAAAGTCATATATTTGCCCAACGTGCTTAGAATTCTCGGATTCTAAGTCTCAAATATTGTAACTAACTACACTAATTTTGCATAGAATGATTCATCAGAAAAAAAGGTATTAGGTTTTCACGCAAACGTTTGTTTTGTCAGATGAATCACACTTATATACTTGTAAATGAGTCTATGATGTTGTTGTGCGGGAAAAAATACTGAAATCAAATTGTAATTAACACGAAATTCATTTAAATTTATTGATTTCGTAATCGTCAAGAATTGTGTAATAAGATTGCTGAATAGGGTTTTACAAATACTTATAATTCGGCTTAACTGAACAAACTGCTGACAGTTGTTATTGTTTATGAGTAAAGTTGTCAAATACTAAATATAATAAATAAGTCATTAATTAAAAGTAATTAGTAACTTAAAAAACAACAAAATAAAATTCAAATATAACAAAATTAAATAATAACCGCAACAAATTCAAGTTTTAGCGCCTATAAAAATGAAATCTTGCATTAAAATTCTCGATAATTATTTAAGAGCTGAGCAGAACAGAGCACAGGAATCAAAACAAAAAATTGAAACGTATTTAAATTATATTTCACAACAACAAAATCAAATGACGCAAGAAATAATAACAGCGGCACAGCAAAAAAAGCAAGAAATTAGACAAGCAAAAATTAGCACAACTCAGACACAAAGACAGACACACACACACACACACACAGACAGTCACTCTCATGCAGGCGCACCGAACGACAAACACAAAGTAACATATACAAATGCAAACACAATGAGGGCGAAGCGCGACAACAACAAAAAAAACACATATAATAAAATTTCGTGTTCTGTTTATTATGTTGTTGTTGTTTTTAAATCGCAACCCTAACCGTGACCATCGAGAAATACTACGGTTCAATGTGCTCACGTTGCTGACTGGCTGCTGTCTGCTGCGACGCGCCATTTTGCCACCAACCCGCGCGACCCACAAGTTGTGCACAATTGACGTTAAACGCCCTCACACAGGTCACAACATACAACACTTAAACACGGACACGTTGTATGTACAAACAGCGAGCACAGTTCATGCGAAAGGCCTCCCACACACACACACACAATCAGACACAAACAAAGGCTTTCGAATGCAGCGTGATTTTTTTTTTTGCTGTGCAATCGCCGGCGACGCTAACGTCAACGTCGGCAGCAACAAAGGCAAATAAATTTAATACAGCGTTTATTCAATTAATTTATTACGTTCTTAATAAAAAAAAAAAAAGAAACGATATAAATAATTACAACATTCAATGAAGTAATAACAGTGAAAAATAAAGAAATGTTTTCTAATTGGAAATTTATAAGGCATAAATTACAAAAAAAAAAAAGTCGGTCAAGAACGAAATTTGCAAATGCAAAAATTTGTACAACAAACATTAACCAACACTTACATTCTTTGGCGCGTGAAACTGTTATTGTTGTTGTTGTTGTTTCGTGTTTGTTGTTGTTGTGGTTGTTGTTGCTGAAGGCAATTTTTTGAATATCCGTTAAATTGTTTGATATTGCTGCAGGTGTTGCTGTTGCTGTTGTTATTGTTGTTGCAGTTGCAATTGTTTTGCTATCAACTAATGTTGCTACAGTCGAATTATAACTGTTAATGTTCTTCAAAACAAATAAGTTTTTTGTTGTTGTTGGTCCTTTAAACAAATTAACTTTTTGCTCCAATGTGCAAACAATCGACATTTTCAAGGGTTTCTGCCGTTTTTTTATTTAAGTTCAACTACTTTCAGATACAGATACAAATTCACACTTAAATTTCAACAATAATTGCATTTTTGTTTATTGTTTAATTACTTTTTATTTTTGTTGTTGTTCTTTTTGCGTTTATTTTCTACACAAAAAACGACACTTTTAATAATAATTTGTTTTTTGTTTTTCAACTTTATTGTTGTATTTTTGCAAAAATGTCGCAATATTTTTTTTGTAACTTTCTAAGAATTTTTGTTTTTATTTTCAAATCACATTTTGCGCATTTTTTAATAGTTTTTTTTTTTTTCTGTTATTTATTATATTATTTGTTTTCAATTTTCCAATTGGCTTTTGTGCACTGCACTTTGCGACCGATTCGTATAAGATTGCTGGCACGAATGATTGTGACGGCGCTGTCGCTGCCGCTGCAGACTTAAAGTGCTAAAAATTTCACTCTGTCTGTCTCTTCTTATTGGACTCAACCGATTGTGCTCGCAGCGTTGCTTTCTTTCTTTGCTTATTCACGCGATTTATATTTCTTTGTTGTTGTTTATTTGCCGTGCGCGAGTACGACCGTTTGCGGTGACGGTTGAAAATATTTTGAATCTAGAAAACTTTTCACCGATCCAACAAACCTGCTCACTTTCAAATGTGAATCAACAAATTTTTTCTATATTTCTGCGCTTTGTTCTATGGTTTGACGGCACAGTTGCTTTATGTTAACATAGAAAACGTGAGTTACATGCGTGCATGTAGTAGGCAAAACTTTGCAATTTGTATAGTCGCATGTTGTGCTACTTTCGAATGCACGCATATGTCGTATTCTACAATTTTACGCCTTTCATGCGTACAAAGTGAGTGGGTTGCGGTAAAAGTTCGTTTGATTGGTTCGTTGCAACAAGTTTGAACACAATCTAAACTAAGAACATTTTTGCATGGTCACGTTGTGGAAACACGCGTTGTGACACGCGACAACACAAGTTCGATGTGCAACGTTAATTGTGCGCCCGAACATCGAACATGTGCCACAGAGCACAACACAACACGTTCATTAAGTAACAAAGCTGTTACGAAATTCACTTTGCCTGTTCAAGTGTCTTAAGTGCGGCTAACATACAATTGTCACAAGCGCGCATTTAAATCCACGTAAATATCGTTTTGACTACTCATTTGTTGTATGTCTACTAATTGCTTGGGGGAAAATGATGCGTTTGCAATATTGAAGGCAAAGTCACATTGCCGCGTTAAGTAATCATTGTAATCGCGTTTTGAAACATTTGAAACTAGAACGTGATGCTTGCGTCTGTCGGCTCGCCGCACTTGTGCTTCCCACACACCATTAACCGCTAGGCACATGTTTCGATGTTGAAGCTGCTCAGCTGCGCTTACAACATCACCGAATGAGCGACCGTCCGAGCGTGCGAGCGAGCACACATATACAGTTTGTGGGCAAAGGGGGTCAGGTCACGTCATTGTAAACCGTTTTCGCTATTTTGTTGTTTGTTTGGTGACGTAAGTTAAAAATTGTTCTTTGCCTTTGTCATCATTAGCACATACGTGTATTTTAAGACGGACATACACACATGCAGTTTAAGACTTAATGGTTTATTTTTAAATTTCAAAGCGATAAATAAGAAATTATTATTAGTTTGAAAGAACATTTGTAGTTTCATAGCAAAGGATTTACAATAAATGGTCTAGTTACTTCCAGTTGGACAAAATTCCCATCTCAAAGCCTTTGCTGTCAGCAGAAGGGCAAGGGTTGATCTTGATCTTGATCTTAATGCGCATATTTTAATTAAGACAATAAAAATAACCCACAATGGAGGAAAGCCGGTTTTTCCAGCTTTATTTGTTGGTTTGCTTGTTTTTCATCATTATTGTTAGCAATTATTTACTTAAAGTTATTAATTCATCGATTTATTTTTTAAGTTCTAACGTTTTTCATATTATAGGCAATTCACAGTTGATAGGACAACAACTTTTGGCACAAGAAATCGCAAGAAAGGTCGGGAATTATTACGTAAGTTATTTACAGTGATAATTACTTGCTAAAGTTGTTCATATCGTCTGTTAGTCTGTCCGTCTGTTCAAATATTGTTCTTTCGGTCATGCCTTTTAGCTTATATTGTAAATGTTCAATATAAAGCAAAAGGTTCCATTGAATTTGCTTCGAGATTAACAAGACTTTATTACAAAATCGTTTCGAAATTCTTATAGCCATGAAAAAATGTTAATTTCACTGAGCAATGAAGTCACGTTTTACGAACAACCGTTTTATTTTTTTTTTTAGCTTAGACCAGAGGAAAATAAACTTATAAATAAAATAAGATATGTCAAGCAAAGTAGAATTCCGAATAAAAGCCGTCAGGCTCTATTATGCAACTTAATTAAGCATTGTTAACAATAATAGTCTATTAAATGACATAAAGTCAAAAATAAATTATTTATTATTTAACAAATCAAGAAAATTAAAAAAAAAAATGTAATAAATAAATTGTTTCCAATAAGATTTATGGTCCCGACGCCATTCTGGAAATTTTATTAGAAGCTATTAATATGACTTACTATTAAATAATATGTTAATATAATTTTAATAGCTTTTACTATTTCTGACTGTTGTTTTTTCGATTCTGTTTTTTTATAGCCGACTTTTTGAACATGTTAAGAAGAAATTCTATGTAAAAAAGGAGAAAATCATCACTTTTTAAATATTATTAATTATAATTGTTGTCTACTCAACTACAACTAATAATTTTCATTGAGTCTCTGCGTTTTTATTATTTATTTAATCATATTGCAATTTCAGTGTTATTATAATACTTATTGCTTAGGTTGTGTGTTGTTAGTGTTATTGTCACTATCACTGTCGCTGTCGTCGTCGCTGTCGCAGTCAATGACGACGATGACAAATCAGCCGGCTGAGGTGTAAGAAGACGTCGGGTAACATCGTCACTGGACGAACGAACTATTTGCTCGCTCATTCACTTGAACTGTTATGAAACGTTCATTCGGCATATAAAATATAGCAACAACAAAAACAAGGAAAAGACGTAATAGAAGCGTCCCCCTGCACCACAACCAACCAATGTTCTCCATAACGCAGTGGTGTACCCTCAAAGGGGGTCGCTTTGGTGTGGTTCAGTTTGGCTTAGTGGATAATATTTTTGCATTGTAAGTAATATTCGACGGCTTGGCTATTTTTACATGGCTCTGCAGCAGCTGCGATACCAACAGTGACAGCGACAGCGACAGCAGCAACAACAACAACTGTCACGTGTAGGAAAATGTGCCGGTGGCAGTGCAACGATCCCGCGACATTCGCTCACATGTTCTCAACTTGAGTTGCGACGCAAACCAAATGGAAATTTAACGTGTATTTTTGTTGTTGTTTTTGTTTTGCCATACATTACAATATGATTTCATATCACTTGTTTATTGTTGTTGTTGTTGTTGTGCCGTTTTAGCTTGAATGCAAAAGCATTTAGAATGTGCAAACTGTTGCAAATATTCATACATAATTCTTATAAGCAAAAAATGCAAAAACTTTTTGTTGTTATTGTTATTGCAATGCATAATAATATTTTGTTGATTTGTGCAAATTAATTACTTAAGCAACATTTGTGCTGATTTCATGTTTTAATCTTATTGCATAATACATAATTCAATTGAAGAAGAAATTTGGTAAAAAAAAAAAAAGAAAATTTACCAATTTAAATGGAAAATTCTGTGACAACGTGAGTCGTGTTTATTTGTCTGTTAGGCTGACTGTCTATCTCGCTCTGTCTGTGTGTGAGTGTGTGTGTTTGTCGCATTCAAGCGGTTTGCGCAAAAAAAAAAAAAATCGGTTGGCAGACAATTCAGTGTAAAATTGGCTGCCAATCGAACCGGCAGCAACAACAGCAGTGTTGTTGTACAACACGGTTGTACAACGTGCGAACGTGCACTTAATAATATCGAACACGTGAACTTCGTCGTCGTCGTTGATGTTGTCGACAACGACAATAACAAACGTGACTACAACAATGTCTGTATGTGTGTGTGTGTGAGAGTGGGTGTTGAGCGCGCCGCATGGTTAGCACACGGCGTTTTACGTCAAGAAGAAGAGAACTTGACATACACACACACACACACACATGCACATGAGCAAAAGAAAGCTGTTGCGTTTATTTGTTGTTTTTTTGTACGTTGGGGTTTTTTTTATATCATTTGTTGATATTTTTTTACTTTTCTTATTGATTGTTCTTGAAATGGTAAAGTGCACAAAAGACGTAAGCAACAAAAATGTCATTTGTCTTATGTTGTCAATCACTGCATTTGCTAATTTAATGTTTAATCACGTCATCATTATCATTATCATCAGCATCATCATAATCATTGTTGTTGACAATGTCCGAAAAAGCTTTGGTGCTTTGCTGATGCTGTTGTTGCTTTGTGGCTGTGCGACGCATTCAAAATACGAACAACAACAACAACAAAAATGCTGCGCACGAGTAATGAGTGCAAATGTGAATGAACTCAACAAAGCGACACACAAAAAAGAAACACACGCACACACACACACACACACACTGACGAACAAATAAACACTGCAGCAACGATCATCATTATACATTAGCACACTGGCACACTCACACACACACACATGTTCTAACATATAAAGCTTGATAGGTAAAAATAAAAACAACAAAATAAAGAGACCCAAATTATTTTCAGTAATAACTTTCACACTTTTCAAAAATGTACATACATACATATGTACATGTGTGTAATAACATTAACGCTGAACAAGTGAAAGAAGCGTTAGCTGCGGTGAGAGAGAAAGAGAGAGAGAGTGAGAGAGGAGCTACAAAACGGTAGTCAACAAACAACAACATTAACGTAAGTTTAATAAGACATAAATTTGCTAATTTATTGTCTAAGAGGGAGGGGGGAGGCGTGAAGTTAACTGTTTCTAATTGACAATTGGTCGTAGCTACAAACAAAAACAAATGTCTAATCACCTTCAAATCACTGCAAACTTAACCAAAAACATTTTTGCAAATTTTTGCGATTACAAAAGATCGCCAGACAAATGAAAGTCTCTCTCTTTCTCTCTCTCTCTCGCTCAGTCATTAAAACCGCTTTGAAGCTTCAACCGGTTGGCTTATTGGTTGTTTAATATTTTTACGCTTTCAATTCAAAAACACTTTTACATTATTCCCAACCGATCAACAAAATTAATTAAACAAATTCGCACACAAATGTTCAATAAAAAACATTTATTGAGACATTCAAAGCAAAACTATTTAATAAAAACTTTTAGAAGTCTAAAAGAAGAAAGTTGTAAGACGAGAATGACTCAAAATCAAAGATTTCACTTCTTAACTAAAGCACAAAAACAACGGCACAACAACAACAGCAGTTAAAAAGACGAATTTCGAGTTGTATTCTTAAGTTTTTTATCGCAGCGAAGTTATGAACTTCTATTATAAAATATTACATATTACAAAAGCAACAACATTGCATGATACAATAAGACAAGAAAGTGTGTGGTATATATGAATAATATAATGCGCTACAATGAACTTAAAAATTCATAACATATGAAATTCATTGTAAAAATTATACAAAATGTTAGAGAATGATAGAGAAAATTACTTGAGATAAAGTTAGAGATGGCGGAGTAGTTGGGACCACCAATATTCCAACAAATCTCACAAAGGATTAGGTGGGATCATAGAAAAATTTGATGTCCCCTTTTTCAGTACATTAATTTACTAATTATTTAAAAATTTTAAGCGAAATCGTACGTGGGATATAGAAAGAGGTTGGTTAAAATCGTTTCAAAACTCACCAAGTGTGGGGAAAGGGGTCTAAATATGGAGAAAAACACCTCAAGTAATTTGTGGACGTCGCCAACGATTATTTCAATATATATGATTTTATGAGATCTTGTATCTTGGCAGCTATTGCATATGCCCTTGCCACAAATGAGTTGCAGGGTATTTGTAAAGAAAGCAGAAAACATTCGAAGTTTCTACATAAGACACGAATGTTTCTTCTGAAGAAAAACAAGCAAAAAAGAAAGAGAGAAAGAGTCACACACACACATACACGCACACTTGGCCAAAGTTACGCTGCCACATTACGTACATACATACGTAAATGCGCTTTCATAAACCAACAACAACAATGAAAGTACACCAACGAAATAAAGTAACAAAAACCAGCAACAACAACAACAACGGCAGACCAACAAATTTCGACTGCTTGCAATCGATCATTGAACTTGCTGCCGAAAACTGGAGCAAGACCCAAATTTGCTTCTTCTTCTTCTTCTGCTTGTTTTTTGTTGTTTCCTTTGTTGTTTCTTTTTCTTTGCTTTATCATTTGTTACTCTCGCTGTCGCTCTCTCTCTCTCTCTCGCACTCTCTCTGGCAGAGCGCCATGTTGCTTAACTTTTACGTTTCGTTCTTGAAATACGGTTTTGCAGCGATAAAATGTTGTTGACTGCAGCAGACTTTCGTCAAAGAAAAACGCTGATAAAGATTATTATTTTTATTATTATTAATAATAATAATAACAACAATAACAATAATAAAAGACATGCATTGTTCTATGATTGCCTAAAAAGAAAAAAAAAGAAGTAAATGAACATATTTCAAAGAAAAAAAAAATTACAAAAGATGAAAACATATTTGTGACATGACTTGGCATGAACGATAAGCCACACAAGCACCGTTATGTGCAAGATAATGTCATTTATTGTAGATTTGTTTTCTTTTTATGTGAAGAAGAAGAGTTATATTAGGAACAAATTTGAATGTTTTTATATGAGGGGCGAGAAGTAACGCTCAAGCCTACACAGGATCGATGATAACTGAGCAGAATAGTTGAAAATAAGCAGAACAATTTCACTGATTGATTTACATATATATAAGCTATATAGCTGGGTTCTCCAGAAATGCGCACTTTTATATCCATTCTAGTATCTTTATATCTAAACTTCATATCTTTCCTTTGTCTCACAGCAAAAGAAACGCAATTTCTATATGGTAATAAATTATACATTAATGGCTTCATGCACGCGCTGCCAACACTTTGATTTCGAAATAATACTTGCGTCGAAATTCTTACCACATGTGTCATTGCGTCGTCTGAGGTGCTCAAGTGCTGCGCAGAGTTTCAGTAACTTCGCATAATGTTGTTGATAACAAACAAGTTCAACTGAGTTCAAATTGTTATAAAATGAGCACAGTGGAACATTATTTGTATGGCGTAAAAGATAATTTTTACTTTCTTAACCGTTGAATTGAGAAAACCTTTCAACAAAATCAAAATCAAATAAAATCGAATTAGAGAAGTTAATAATAATCGCCGATAGACTGAGTTGTCGCACATATGTACATAATCACGCACGTGAACAACACGGACGACTAGAAAGTTGCTAAGCACGATACACGAATTAACAAGAAGAAGAAGTTGAAAAAGCTGAAGTAGAATAATGTTGAAGTTGTTTGAGAAAGAGAAGAAAAGTGGGTCAACGGTAGAAAGAAACGTCAATAAGAATTATGCGTAAAAGAGTTAAAAAGCTTATGTAATGTTAATAAAAACCTCAAATAAGAAGCGAGAACTAAAGAAGAACACACAAAAAATATATTTGGAAACCAAAAAGCAGAAGCAGACAACTTAAATTTGGACAAAGACGTGTATTCAAAACATAATTAAAGCTTATTAGGTCACAAAAAAACCGTTAACCAAGAACGAACGGTAATACGAAGCAAAAGCGGCAAAAATGTTAAGTGAAGAAAGAGTTTGGAAATCTTATGTAATCCATTAAAACAGAAGAAGAACAAGCAAAAGAATTATAATAATAATAAGAAGAAGCAGCAGCACAACGTATAAAATGATCGTGTTCTTACTTTCGCCGCTCAAGTGGGCAGAGGCTCAAGCACACACATGTACATATACATACATACATACAACCGCAAAAAAACAAGATTGTAAAATTTTACACACATGTGTGTGTCTGATAATTATGAAACTTTCACGCATTTATGTGTTTTTTTTTTTTCTTTTTTCATTCTATTCTTTGTGGCTTTCATCGTCGATTACCCCACTGCCTCAGTTAAGGCGCACCGCGACACGATTCATTCATTCTTGCTCAACAGGCTTAGTGTGCACAAAGCAACTCTGCGCCAATGTTGCCACTCTGCAAACAAATCCCCAATGAAGTTGCAACATAAAAAAAAAACATTTTGAATTTGGCTTTCTTTTCTTCCTCGCACTCTGCACTCTTCTCTCCCTCTCTCAATCTGCCACACTGGTCACTGCGTGTCTAGAATTGGGTCAAATAACGGATTTGTTTGTTTGTGCACACTCACTCACTCATTCATTTACTCGCTCACTCGTTTACAAGCTCATACAAATGATGTTTGCTTGAAAACCGAATGAAGTAAGTAAAACAAACACTAACAACAACAACAACAACATGAAGAAACTACGTAAGAACGTAAAAGCAATAAGCAACATGACTCCCCTTCGCACACTTTGTTACCACGATCAGTTCACACAGTCAGTCAACACAGCACCCAACAGCAACAACAACAACAACAGCAAACAAGAACAACAAACCGAATTTTCAAACGAATTGGGAGCAAATGTGACCGGTTTGCTCGTCCGTCCGTCCGTCTGTCAGCCCATCCGCCGAGCCCGCACGCCTCTTACTGTTCTTTCTAAGTATCTTCTATCTGAGCCACATTTGATATGATTTGCCGCTCGTTTGGTGACTTCGACAACGATTCGTATTCGTTTTTCTTAACTTGTCTTTTTCTCAGCTTCGACTTCGAGTTGGCATTTGCATTGAGAAATGAAGACATAATTCTACTTTTTTTTTTGGAAGTTTCTTTCATCGAAATTAGTAAAGTGAAATGCATGTCTTGCTTATGCATAAGAATGATCTCGAAGACAGTTATTTTTTTAACCACAAATCCATTGAGTTCAAGTTTTGTATTCAAATGACATGTAAAATTAAAATTTCTTTTAGTTTTGGTTTAATGAACTGCACTATTTTCAATTGCAGTTTATTACGGAAGAGTTTATTAAACTTTGACAAGCGTTTGTCAGCTTGAACGCTTTGCAAGGCAAATAAATCGACGTTCGACGACGACAAATGCAAAATGTTGATTTGAAAACAAATTTCGATTTTATTTTGCACATTATGGTAATACATGTGAGTATTACTTTCGGACCCTGTGCTCGATTCCGCCAAGCCATCATAATCGAACCTTTGATGACGTCGATGTCGAGTCAAAGAACTTATAGTTTCAAAGTGAGCGACAAGAAATGCAAATAAAAATGTACAAATGTTAAAACCTTGTCGAAGTTGTCATACTCTATTTAAGTATTGTTCAAAACGCTTCTAGAAACCCTCTAAATCACATCTATATATGTTCATATGGTCGGGTCCAGGCCTATAAGAAGCTAAGCTATCAATTTTCAGCTCTTAAATTTGAGAATTTAAAAAAAAAAGGTTCAAGAACGGTCTGGAGTAGAAAATTCTTTAAAAGACAATATTGGATCTATTTTCTTATTGTTATTTTATTAATAATTTCAATTTGTATTCAGCTCGCCGATAGCTGATAAGATAAAAGCACAAATCCGATGTTTGTATAAAATATAAACTTTATATTATCCACAAAACTAGGGAGCATTCAAAAACATACAAACATAAATGTTCAATAGAATCGATGCTGAATTTCTGAATGTGTTACAAACATTATGGCAAAAATTATAAAACAATAAACTACGCAAAAAGTACAAAGAAGTTCAGTGACGGGGGCAAAAAACTATATAAGTATTTCTCATACGCATATAGAGGAGAAAGTGTTACGCCAGTTGATTGTTTAATTTTTATTTTTATTTCATTTTTTTTTGTTTTTTTTTTTTTTTATATTTTGTCTGGTCTTTTCGCTTTTAGAAGTCCAAAAGAGAAGCTTCGTCGTCGTCGTCGTTGTTGGTCAAATGTAAGTCAAAGAAAAAGAGAGATAGTCTGATAGCTAGAAAGAAAGGTATAACCATCGAAATGTCGAATGAAAGAAACAAAAGTCAATGACCAAAAAGTATATATGTATAACGAAAAAAAAGCTGTCAATAGTTCGTCAAAAAAAATACAAACGTTGACAAAGTTGTTTGAGGGAAGAAAGGCAAACGTTAAGTAAAAGTTCCAATTCAATTCTTGCCACATCAAGTGTCTTTCGGCCAACTCTTACCAACACACACGCACACACACGCACACACACACACATACACTCACACATACATAAGCAATACACTTACGGTGACATTCTTTACAATTAACACACTCATTTGTCGAAAATGTTTACTTGTTTGTTTGTTTGTTACACTTTTGCTGTTGTTATTGCTGTTGTTGTTGTTGTTGTAGTGTTTGCTATTGTTGTTGTCTTTTATTATCGCAAGTGCCGCGTACCTTTGCTGAATTATGCATTCACAGTCGTCAACTTTCGAAATGCGGCAGCAAATAGAAAAAGATACATAAACGAAAACTTAAACACATTTAAATACTTGTCGCGATCTTCATTTAGATAATTTGCGAGCAAGTCTAAAAACGATTGAAAGTCGTTATTGTTTTTTTTTTTTGTTTCGGTTTTTCACTTTAGAAACTTTGCTCCAGTTTCTAAGCACATTTGTTTGACTGATCAACCCCACCAGCGCCTCTCACCCAATGCGCATGTCATTTCTAGAAATTTCTTCACGCTGCACGTCACGTGACACGTTAACAAATCGTGCTTGTTGTTGTTGCACACGACAAATCAATCAATCTCAATGCCTGAGCACAATTATAGCCTTATTCTGCCAACTTTGTTAAAAAAATGTTAAAATCCTTTTTAATAGAAAAAAATAATAGGAAAATTAATACGTTTTTTTTTTTCTTTCAATTAAATTTGCATTTTTTATACATTCTATTTTTAAATTATATTATTTCTATAGTTTTTAATATTTTTTTATTATACTAGTATTATAATATTGTTTTATATTATTTATTCTATTATATCAATTAATTAGGCTATTAACATAACTGTTATAAAACGAAATAAGTGAAATAAATAAACATGTTTCTTATTTTCGTTTCTGCTGCCACATTGCATTTCAATGTCATCGTTCCTTACGATCGTAATTCCCTATGTTACATAGAACCTTAACGTAACATAAGCAGTTAAGATTACTAGCAAAGATGTAAATCTGAAGCCCAAGTGGACTACTTCACGCTGTTAAAATCATGCCATTTACATGCCATTTAATAGAATGTTCCTATTAACAGAAAATATGTATTTAAGCCCTTAAACTTATCAATTTATTTCCGGCCGATTTTCTATACTTGCTTGCAACAGAAATTTGCAACTTATGCAATATGATTTGCATTGAAAAAAAAAAACAAAAAGAACGAATGGCACAGCCTTGGTCAAGTCGCAGCAATAACAGAAACAATTAGCATAAAAATGCAACGCACAAGCAGGACGTATACGTAATCAGAAGGACAAAGCAATATAATATTACGCATACGCGTTGTGCAACCAAAATGAGTTAAGATTTCTTTTTCCAAGTGATATGAAAATTTTGAATTTTGTTGTAATATAAAAATCATGCAAAGTCGCACGTTTGAAATTCATAAAAGAAACAACAACAACAAAACGTACAGAAATAAATTGTATAAAAATAAAGAACAAAAACAACTAATCAAAGATTATATAAATTGTTGATTATTTTCACATTCGATTATATAAAATCAAACGAAAACAACACAAAATTGATATCGTAGTGCGAAAAAGATAGAAGATGTCTTTTTTGCATAGAGAGCAAAAAGCAAAGGAAATGCATATATGTAATTAAGTAATGTAAAGGTCAGATTGGGTGAAAAGGAGAAGGAGGCGGGCAGGAAATTACAACACAAAAGCCACAATACAATGGAGCCGTAAGAATTTCGCAACAAACGACGACGACGACAAATGATGGCGGGCGACAAAACCGACCAAAAAAAAAACAGAAAAACAAAATACATATAAATAAATAATGACGAAAAGCGAAAAAAAAAAATAAACACCAAAAAGAGCATAAGAATTTCAACGGATGTTACGATTATTACAAAATACACGACGAAGAAGAATTCAACGTATTGGCTCTTGCATATCACAACGCTGCAAGCGGGTGAAGGCGACGCCAGCTGTTGGCGATTGTTGGCAACAGGCAACAGAACGCGCGGGGGAGGCAATAAAGAGGCACGAAATGGCACAAACCACAATCGCGTCGAACATTATATATCCCTTTTTTGTAGAAGAAAAACCAGCCATATATGAAGACGAAGGACGTTTGCGCGGTGCGCTGTGAAATTCTTTCGTTACGCTAAATTTAGAACCAACAAGAACAAGAACAACAAGAAGAGCGCTCAAAAGCCGTCGTCGTCCTCTGTGGCTACTTTTGCCCATGTAGGTTGATTGCACACAAACGAAAAATGAGCGCAAAGAACTTTAGCGAGAGTGTGTGAGTGCGAGCCAGAGAGTCAGGCATCAAGCGTCAGAGAGAGCAGCGCATGTGGCAGGCATGCAAGTGCAAGTGATAATACGAGAGAGTGACAGCAAAAGCGGCAATGGCAGAAGGCGGCGAACTCAGTGAATTGAGTCATTTGTTGTTGTTGTTATTGCCATTGCCATTGTTGATGCTGATATTTTTGCTGTTTTTGTTGTTGTTGTTGTTTTTCTCGTAATTGCCTGGCTGTGGTGTGTTGTTTTTGGCCTGCTTGACTGCGGCTCAGTCACCGCAACAAAGCTAAATGCGCAGCTTCGTGCATGCTCGTGCAGCAACTTCGTTTTTTTTTTTGCCTTGTCCCGACCCCAAACTCGAGATATGTATGTATGTATGTGTATGTACACTCGTTGACAATGAGTGAGGCCAATACTCTCACTCCCCCTTATCGAACTGCTTTTGTTTTGTTGCTGTTGTTGTTGCTGCTGCTGCTATGTTTACTGCGCAACAGGAGTGAGTAAACATTTATGAATGTCCATTTTGTTGTTTTTTTTCCTTACTCCCAACCCATTTTGTTTGTTTATTTGCGCAATGTTAATGCATCTGTGTTCGAAACAAAGCGCAAGTATTTATTGATTATTTAAATTCCTTGCAATAGGTTATATTAACTTTGAGTTGAAGTCATTTTCTTGTTGACAAAACAAAAACAAATTACTTAAAAAATCAATCATTAATTTGATAATACATCAAGTGAAACAAATTCATTATACTAACCCAAATTTATGAGTACGTTGCACACGCTAATTTGTTAATAACAATAAAATTGAACAAGAGAATTGCGTCAGACCGAATTGTCGTATGTGTTTGTATTTGTTTTTGTAAACAAGCAAATTCCCGAAACGCTCTTCACCCAACAACAACAACAATGCGAGCGCAAAGTGTTACTGACCTGTTCTGTTATGTTGTTGTTTTCGTACGAAATTTCCTGCGCATTTTGGGTCTCGAAAACAACACAAACACGTTTCGAACCGAAACAGAAACAAAAACAGTATCTAATCACACATTTTTGTTTTTTTACTCAAATTATTAAGTAAAAAAAAAACTGTAAATTAAATTGTGCGCATGTTGGAAGAAAAAAAATTAAAGTCTGATTGAGTTTTATTATAATTTTTTTTTGGTACAAAACGGCACTCTCACTTCCCCAGGCACTCCTTTGGCTGCAATGAATGGCGCCGTTGCCTTCTTCTTCTTTGCATCAGCATGACTAACCTGTCTTAATTTTCTTGTTGTTTTTGTTGTTGTTGGTGCTTATGCCGGCCGTTACACGAAGCCTTTCACTCTCGACTGCACACCCTCGCCACTAGGCCGCTCCCACACACACACACATGCATACATATACACACGCGCACGAGGGTTATGCGACTCAACAAGAATAACACTAAAGAATGCTTACATTAATTTATACGATCTTATTTTCTTGTTGTTGCTGTTGTTGTTATCGTCGTTTGCTTATTTTGCGCGTCTGATCACATTTGATAAAATAAAATAAAAAAAAAACCAAGCAAAAGTTAAAAAATAAACGAAAAGAAAAAGCTGCAACAACAACAGTAGCAGCAGCAACAGCAAAAAACGACATGAACACATATACAAATACATACGACTGATTTGTTCAGCCTTGAACTTCTGCACGGAGTGCATTAACTCTGTATTGCACTCACTGCCTCTGTGTCTCTCGCTCGCTCGCTTGCTTGCTTGTTCACTCAATGGCTGCGGCACTTACTCATTCTTTTTAGTTCACTCATTCGATCAGTCATACGTTTGTTCACTCACACTCGCGTTGCTCGCGCACATGTGCGACGTATTTCGACATATTGACTCATCATGCACACATTAAGTAAGAAACACTTTAACTCAATGAATGAGTGTTATTCTTTTTGCACTCTTCATGCAATAAACAGTGTATTACACCATTGTCATGATCTTTGTAAACACATTGAGTAAGGATATGCTCGGCTATATATATATTTTTTGCGCTGCTGTAAACAGTGTCACGCCCACACACACAAACACACACATGGCCTGACATGGCTGAAATTGGCTCATGTTTGCTGCTTCTGCGTTACACCATTTTTAATCCTTCTCTAGTTAGGCTTGTTTATGTATAGATAATATGCATGAACATATCGCTTGCTTACTGCAAGACTGTCATAACTCGAAAAATGCGATTTTTGAGTTAAGTATGCAGAAATGATCATTAACTAAAGCTTTATATTGTGTCAAAATTTCATGTTTGTATTGTTAATAGTTTCTGAGTTATGCAATTTTTAGTTTTTCATTCTCTATGGAAGTAAGTGCAACTTGAAAACTTTAAACGCGTTTTTCTCGAAACGGCAAATTTTGAGTTATGCCGGTCTTGCAGTAAGCAAGCGATATATTATTATTAATCATTCTTAAGTTGTTGTTATTCCTAATTAAGTGTTTAGTGTTCGAAAAAAGGCTCAACGCCTGCAGAATTAACCTTACATAAGCGTTGTACATTGTATGAGCTCGTCTTCGCCTGGAATGTGGGCGTGTATTAGTGCATATCAATTACCACACACACACACACACAAAACCAACGCATAAAATGAAACGATCTGCCATGCCTCCTCTTCAGGTGAGACCTTCTCATTTGAGGCTCCTGCTCTGGCGCACTCACACATACTTATACATGTGCTAAGATTCGCTCTCAATAAACCTTTTGCGTTGATGGCCTTGAACCTACTCAAATTCAGTTTGTGTGCATGTGCGTTCGTGTGTGTATGTGTGTGCGTTTGTGAGACTGCCAGTCATTCACATTAATGTTGTTATTGTTCTTTAAATGTTGCTGTTGTTGTTGCTGTAATAATCTGAAGTGCACGCATTCAATTTGTGTATATGTATGTGCGTGCATAAATGCGTGTGTGTGTGTGTATTTTTGTATGCATATTTATACAACAACAATAAAACAAATATAAAAACAAAAGTTAAACAGACAAAGAAAAACGAAAACAGACTTTTGCTGATTCTTATTGGAAATTCTGTAGGAAACAAGAAAAACAAAAACAAAGAAATGTCAACTTCTTCTTTTAAGCCGAACATTTGATACACTTCATTCATGAGCATACAAACATATATGTATTATATTATAATTAGTCGTTCCAGACATCCGTTCAAGTGTTTAAAAATAGTTACTTTGTGGACAGAGTCTTTGACTCTGACCGACCTTGATGGCTGCCATGTATTTCAGTTGCTTGTACTTCAGTCAGTTCGGCTTTGCATTTCTACATTCTCGACGAGAAATGCAATCCAATGTAACACAATGTACACACACATACACATACATAACTGAACTACGACGTCGCACACGGCATCATTTCACCATGTTATCGCACATTTCGTATATACATATATGTATATATGTATACAAACATATATATTGTACATATTCGCTTATCGCATTTATATAACTTCAATGCATTTTGCTTTTTATCAACTATTTACTTGCATAATAGTGCGCATACACAAATGCATTTAGACTATAATTGACTATTTATAATTGGCATTATCATGCGATTGTACATATATGTAAGTAAGCAACAACCGGCTTTATATTAACTATTAAAAGTAGAAGAAGAAGAGTGTAAAGTCGTACAACACTTGGCTAGAGAGCTGCCATGGCTTGAAAGGACGCAAAGAAGACTATCCGATCATGCCTGTTTATACATAATGTAGTCATCCTGTCCGCCTTTAAACTATTACACTCACAAGCGTAAAAAGTTGTGAAATTCCAGCGAAGGAAAATAAAACACTCACACACACACACTCAATTCGTGTGTATCTATGTTTGCACAAACGAATGACAGCAAAGGCATTCAGGGTCTCCTCTGTAGACATGCGAATTGTCCCTTTCCGCTCACTCATATTTCGATCAAACCTACCCCAACTAATTCAAGTTCTTAAGTTAAAAATAAGAAACGTTCTTCAACAACAACAACAACAACGAAACAAAAGATAAAAAACCGCAAAACAAAACAAGAATGAAGATTATTTGTGGCTTGGTCGAAATTTATATACCCTTTTGCTGGGAATTAATGTAGGTTCAGCAAAATCTCACCTAGGGGGAGGGGAGTTCATTGGGCAGCTCATGTGAATTTTAAGTACATTAATTAAGAATTTTTTGCAAAATTTTAAGCAACATCTCATGTGAGATACAGAGATTCGTCAGAATCGCAATAAACCTCATCAAGAGGGGGAGGGAGTCTAAATTTCGAGATAAAATCTTCACATAATTTATGGATGTCCCCTAATAGTTTCTAAAATAATGAATTAATATTTTCAAATCTCATTTTTCTCGTTTAAATTTTTATCGCATGCGATTTTTTTAAGCTATAAAAATTGCATGCCTTTTTCATCAACTTGGAAAGAAAAATCGTATGCATTCGCTTTTGATTAATCAGGACTTAAATATCGCATGCGATTTCTTTCTTACACTTACGTCATCAAAAGTAACAACAACAATTCTAGTTAGAAAAAATCGCATGCGATTTTGTGTTACTAAAATGCGATTTTAAATTACATCGCATGCGATTTTTTACACAAACTTGTCAAAGTCTTGTAAACCGCTGCCGGTCGCCATGTGTAGGGTACAAAGAATTCAAGAAAATGAAATGCGTATTGCATCATACATACATACATATGTATATCTTGCATATATGGACATGTGCGTGTGTGTGTGCGTGTATGCAACATTTGCCAACCTCCTTCGCCATTTTTTAACTTCGCAATTGCTTCTCGCAGTCGTCGTCGTCGCTGCTGGCGTCGCTGTCGACGTTGATTGGCATCAACACTCGCTTAACCATTTAACTCATGTATTTCGAATCATAAAAATGTAATTACTGTTAAGTACATAAACACTTGCAAGCAATTTATATACATACACATATGTATATTTATATATGTATGTACATATGTATGTGCATCTGATAGTCCGTTATTTTTCTGTTGTTGATATTCATTTGTATATTTTTTTTTTTGTTTTTATTTTTCTTTCTGTTGTTATTGCAATGCGTCGAATGCAAGTTCGAGACAAAGGAACAACTTTTCCGTAGTTGTTGTTGTGTAGTGTATTATTGTCAACCCTGAATGAACGCCAACACGCTTTCGTATGCGACATGTCATTTTGCATTGCTGCACACCCCTTCACCTGCCCCCCTCTCAATCATCCCCTGTCTGTCTCACTGTGATTATCAGCACTTACTTCCGCTAAAGAATTGATTTGAACAACTTTATTATCATAAATCAACACACACACACACACAGCCAGACATAAACTAAAAATTATCAAAGCTTTTTTTATTATTATTATTTTTTTAGTTGAAAGTTTTATGAATGAAAACCAAATTTTGCTTACTGTATTCTGTTAGAAAGAGTTGCGTGCTGTGTTTATGTGTGTGTGTGTGTGTGTGTGCGTACCTGTTAAGTTTTTTGGTCATGCGCAGGGAGCGGCCGAAGATGCGTGTCTTCTTCACTTCTTCAATCGTTTAGTCTGCTTTTGTTGTTGTTGTTGTTGGTTTTCTTGCAAAAATTCGCACTAACGGCGTCACAATTCACACAAAGGTCGACAATACGTAGCGCTGCTGACGTTGACGTCGACGACGCTGCCACTCAAACTGCCGGTTTTGCAGACGGCGGCTACTAATGCTAATTGTTGTTGTTGTTGCTGTTTTTGTTGGCGTCAAAGTTTTTTGTGTTTTTGTTTTGCTCGACTTTTTGCACGTTGTTTTTGTTTTTTTGTTTTTTTTTTGCGCTTTTGTCGTTTGTTTTTTTGGTTTTTCTTCACTTAAATTGTTTTTTTGTTTTGTCTTATCGGTTTTAACTCCTTATTTGAATTTGTTTACATATTTTTATAAAAATGTTTTTCACTTTTTTTTTTATTTTTTTTATTCGTAATGTGAAATGTTGCTCAAACACACACACATACGCACACCCAAATACAATTGTCCAACGAAAATTAATGTTCGATAATTTTGCATGCAAATGAGTTAATTTGAATTCTTTTTTATTTTTTTTTTTTGCTTTTCTCACGAATTATTACATTACTTTTGTTTATTATGCCTTTTGTGGTTGTTGTTGTTATTGCGTCTTGACTGAATATCGACTTTGTATTTGAATTCTGCTTCACCCGCGCTTCGACCAAAGTCTTTTGACGTAAGAATTTCGAATGTTGCTAGTCGTCGGTGAATTTCGTTCTACGTAGAATTTTTTCACTTGGTGTGAGTGTGCGAGTGGGTATGTATGTGTGTGTGTGTGTGAATGCATTCGATGACGCGTCACGATTAAAGCAAAAACAAAGAACGAAACAACATGCAAAACGTTTGCGCTCGCACTCTCTTTCATTCGCTCTCTCAGAACATACATAAAAGAGAGCACGGTCGCTCATGTACACGAATACAGAATCACTTACGCACACACACACATACAGACGAAGCTTTGTGCTTGCAACAAGACGAATTCTTTTAAGAACATTCTACAAGACGATCGACAACAACAACAACAACAATATCAATGAGCAACAAAACTCACGTTGCTCGACCGCATGACTTAAGTTGGCTCTCACCGCACCAAAAACAACAACAACGAACGATCGACAAACCGATCAATACTCGTTTAAATTCTATGAAAAGACAACTCGGAATAAAGTTAGTAGGCCAATTTATATATGTAAGCATATATTTAATGATTATTGAAAAAAAGTGTAATGGAAATTTACAATTAAAGCCGGAAAATCAACACTAAACACTTTTCAGGGTCCGTGCCGAACAAATATGTACAAAAAAAAAATTATCTTAGAGATCACTTAACTTGAAGTATTTGACACTTTCAGATACTTCAGTAGTCTGGCGAAACTATTCCAATTGGGTTTCCTTCAAGTGACTAATTTTGCGGATACAAAATTAGTCGTGATAAATATAAGTGAGTATACTTAAATCTCGAGTGGCACTTCTAAGCTCTGATGGCCTTAGAAACGTTGCTGAAAATATTTGCAAACTCTCTCTAAACGGATTAACGTTGCCCAAACAACAACAACAATAACTTCATTCAAAATTAACGCCAAAAGTCATGAAAAAAACTAATTCCAAGTTGCAAGTTCAATGCAACAACATTTTATAGGCGAATGTGTGTGAAAGAGAGAGAGAGAGTGAGCGAGGGTGAATGAGTGAGAACTTGACACACAACAATTGTTGCTGCAACATGTTCGCACAACTGTTGCATGCAAGCCAACAAGTTTTAGTTAAAAAAAAAAAACGAATGGAGGTCGCAACATCGAACATGTTCGATTCGGTTGTTCGTTTATTGTTTGTCAAACAAAACGCATTCAGCTTGTGTGCACTGCCTCACACCGCCCCCCTTTCTGTAGCAACAACAACCGATCAGACACTCATGGCTCATTCATGTCATTTGGGCCTCTCTATGTAACTCATACAAAACTTAGCGGACCGACCCAGTTTTGTACTGAATTTGTTATTTTATGCTCGTTTTGGTCATGTTTTTGTTGTTGTTGCGCCTCTTGGCTGTTTTTTGCCTTTGATAATAATGCTTGCTTGTTCTTATGCACGAACCAAACCACCACAAACAACAACAGACAGCAAACATGATCATTCATGGCGCTTTCTCTTTTTTTTGGCAAATTCGACTCCAGGTTAAATATTCTCGATACTCATAAACTGGTCTTTTTTAAGAAGCCACGACACACAAACCCAAAAGACCTCCAAAACATTCATTTCGAGAGCGACGCTTAACTTAACTCAACTTATAACGAGTTCATTTCAATTATGTTGTCTGTCGTGTATCGGATTCTGTCTTTGAGGCTTCTTGCCTCGTCTTGTCTGTCTTGCAGAGAAAGCGCTTCATGGGTTCTACGACAATCAACTCAAATGGGTCAATCGAAGTGCAAGTTGGCTTTCGTCATTGGGCTTATAAAGACCAAACAACAAAGTTAAATTGTTCCAAATCGTTGAATTTATTTGACAAAATTCGCTGCAAGAACTTTAGCTTGACTAAAATGTAACGGAACTTGAACACATCGAGCATGATTGGTATGTGGAAACTTTAGAATGCGAACATGATCCCATCAAGCAAATTGATTTTAAATCATTTGTAATTTTAATAAAATTAAAAACAAATTATTTTCTCTACTTCACTTTATTGGCACTTATTATAAGATACATCGGCTTAAGTCTGACAAATTGCATATTGAAATTTAAAAAATGATTTCATTGAAAGGATTCGCTTCGATGAATCATGGCATAAGTGTGAATTTATGTATATCTGTCTGCATTTTTAAGGCGTTAATAAAACAACAACAAAGCGTCAAAGACACTTGCAGAAGTATACAAATGTATATGTAAATATCTGCGTGTGTTAGATGTGTGTGAATTCTTTGTGTCCAGATAGTTTTTATTGCGCTTCAGCGTTCAAAGGCAGAACATGCGAAATTGCGCAGGAAAAACAAATAACATAATATTCTCTCTCTCTCACTCTTTGTCGCCTTCTCGCTCCAGCCGTCTCATATTGTTGTGTCGGTGTCCTTTTGTTTAAACGTTTTGGCACTCTAAACTTTTTCAAGGTTAAATCTTCGCCATGCGTCGCGTCGTCCAATGACATCTCAACAGTTCGTTCACTTTGGCAATGGTCTGCGACTTCTGCTGCGTGTTGTTATTGTTGTTGTTATTGCTCCTGCTTCTACTTCTTTTTCAACATCATCATTGACGTCGTTGTCTCTCTGCCGGCGTCGTCTTCTTCCACATGCAGTTTTGTTATAATACACAAATGCGCTACACATTAAAACAACGAGTATATGACAATGTCGATGATTTCTGACTGGAATCCTTGTTGTTGTCGCAAATAAGCATGCTTTCTTCGAACAAGAACCGACAAAGAATGTCGTCTGTGTAGAAGGAGAGTAGACGCACAAACAACGGCAGCAGCAGCAACAACAACAAACAAGGCACGGCCGGCGTTGTTCAGTCGCAGACGAAAATTATATTAAACAGCGCTACGTGCTTACATAAGGGACGACTATTGCGGCAGAGTGGAACAACAACAGTCCTTAGCTTTTTGTTGTTGTTTGTTTGTTTGTGCGCTCTTTGCTCATTCGTTCCTTCTTTCCAAACAAAAAAAGGCACGAGTAATGTCTGGGGCGCTCTCTCATTTTGTCTAGAAGGAGAGTTTGTGCTTTTAGTGAAAGGGAAAGGTTAAAAGTCTGTAGACGCACACACACACACACACACACACTTAGAACCCACCGCAGACGACAGACATATTCAGACAAAAAAGGACAGACAGACAACAGAGGACGCCGTAATATTTCTTCGAACTGTTATTTTGCCTCGCGTTGGTTATTATTACGAACTTTTGTTGTTGTTTTTTTTATTTTTGGTAATTTTGTTGTTTGTTGCAAGTCATCGACTGCAAAAAGTCATCAACATTGTTCGCTGCCTGCCTCATCGGAAGGAAGTTGTGTCCGTCCACATTATCAGTTTGTGGGCGGGAGGAGTGAGTGAGTTCAGCTAACGGCCGGGCATAGAGCATTGTACGCACGTACGCATACACGCACGCACACGCGCCTTCACGCACATAAGGTGCATTGGCACTTTAATGCCCTCTAAGCATTCTTACAACAAAAAGAATGATGTGTTGCAGACTTTTCAAAAGTCATTAGCCAAAGTTGAAGCTCAATGTCACCCAAAATTACGAAAGCGGTGAAAGTTTTTGCACTCATTTGTGTCCTGTGCCTTGTGTCAAAGGTTATTCCTGCTCAAAACACACGCACACACAAGCGTGTGTTTATTGAGGTGAATGCACTTATTGCCAGGATATTGTCAGCGAGAACATTCTATTGCGTCGTCGTCTGCGAATTATTAACGCGAGAGTAGTTAAATGCAAATACAGATGTACATATGTAGGTATTATTGCTGCCATTGAGTATATTTTACTATCTAATTAACGTTTAAAGTGTTTTTAATATATTCGTAGTAGCAACTTTGTTCGTAGCAATTGTAATTCCTTATGTTATGTTGACCCTTAACCGTAACATAGGAATTACGTTTACTAACTGCAACGATGGAAAATAGAATGCAAATTAACATGATCGACAACAGGCTGTCTTCAATATGGCACGCTGTTAAAATCCTATTCTGGCAATTCACTGTTAAATAAAAACATTTTCTCAAAAATGGCTGTAATTTAATTGCCTTTTTCTATTAACTGTGCCAAAATAGAAGGGGCTTATTGTTTGTGAAAAAATCTGCATACATTTTGTTATTAATTAAGCCAAACTGCACTTTCGCAAACTTCACAGCCACTCACACACACCCACACATGCATATGTACTTTCACGCACGGCAACTGCAATAAAGAAGTGTTTTTTTTTTTTATTTTGCATTTGTTAAAATGACGCTTGACATCAAAACAAAACAATTAATGAATGATCATTCAATAATAATTAGAATAATGAAATTTCATAATAGCGTTTCGATTTGTGCAAAAAGCATGACGGACGGTGATTATGATTGAGATTACAAATGACAGCCAGCGATCGTAATAATAATGATAATGATGAAAATAATGATGACGTTGCTGGTGAAATCGGCGCTGTGGCAAATTTACTTAGGCATCTGTGTGTGTGTGTGTGTGTGATGATCTCTTGTATAGCAGCAACACGCAACGCCGATTAGCGCAATTGCAATTGCAACCTCTGCAACAACGATGACGACGACAACGACGACTTTCTAATGCAACAACTAGCACAAATGTTTGCAACATTGCATGCGGCAGCTGCAATCATCATCGTCATCGGTAATGCTGTCGCTGTCGCTGACGTTGACGTCGGCGTCGACGTTGGCACGACAATGACAATGAAGTTGGTGCTGCGGCTGCTGCTGCTGCAGCAAAGAAAAAGTACGCCAAACGGATGTGACGCTCGCACCAGCTAACTTGGCCAACGCCAAATGCGACTCGGTTAGTTGTTGGCATAATATGTGCCAAGAAAAAAGCAACAACAATAATATAATTTCTCCACTTATTGTGCGCCTGCAACGTCATCATGATTATGATCATCATCATGAGCATTGTTCGGTTGCAACTCGAATTTTCTCGCTTTTTAGCTTTATCGCTTCAAATTACTTAACCATTTTCCTCACATTTTCATTTCTTTTCTTTGTTGTTGTTGTCTTCAATCTTTCCACTTCTCCGCTGTTGTTGTTTGTTGACAGTGAAAAGTTGGTCATGACAGTCAAATGCAACGGCAACTGGAACTGCAAGCGGCATGGAAGGAAGCTTGCTGCTAAGCTTTTGCTTTGTTGCAAATTCACGAGCGGTAACGAAGTGCGCTCAGTCATGCCGATCACATTGTCTGTCTGTCACGGCAAAAGAAAGGCTCAACGTTTGTTGAGCGCAGAGAGGGCGGTGGTGAAACTGAGCAATAATAGGCTTGGGCCAAGCATATATGTATGTATACATATGCAATCAGCTATTATTGTAGTGTTGTTGTTGTTGCTGATACAAACCAAAAACGAAGAAAAAACAACAACATTATTCTGTTTAGTTTAGCATTTGAATAATCTCCTTTTATTACAGAACACTTATTTCTTATTGGCTTTTGCTTACATTCAATAACATAAGTCTTAACAGAGTTAAATGTTCTTGCAGCATCATTTGCAACTTTCTCGCACTTTGTTCACCATTCGTTCACTCTTATTTGCTTCACCCCCTTCCGACCAGTACTCTTCCAACGCCTGCCTTACATTCAAATAAAAACCATTTGACAAAAAGTGCTAAGCAATTTTTCTATTGTAAACTTATTGGCCAAATGTAGGTGAATATGTTATACGACGCGCAACAGCAGCCGCATGTCTGTCCAACTGTCTGTCTGTCGGTATGTCTTTCTTTCAGCCAAACGACCGAAATAGATACACAGATGCATGCATGCAAAAAAAAAATAGAAAGTTTTTCCAATTGCAATGCAATTTTCTCTTTGCTGTTTTATTAAATAAAACATTGTGTAAAAGTTGCAATCTCATTGGCAACAACGCCACCAACAACAACAATTGCAATAAAGCGTCATCAGTATTAGCAAAAACAACAACAACAACAACAATTGTGACAGCAACTTTCCAGCTTTCCAACTTTGGCTTTGCTGTTTGTTTCTAACTCGGTTACCAGATGCAATAATACAAGTAATTGCATTTGTCCCACTTTACTTTCACTCGGCTTCATGTCGGCTTCGCTTGCAGCAAACAGCAAACAACAATAACAATTGCATTTGTATTGCAACTTATCACGTATCTTATATTTAAAAGGTATATTAAGTATGCGCTGAAGTATGTGACACGCCAAAAGAGGCGTGGCAGGCAACAAATATCTCAAAAAATTACATATATTGATTTGGCCATAAGATAATTTTTAAGGATCTCTAAAATGCAATAATGTTGAGAAAGACGTCCGAAATTGTTCCAGAGCTGTTTTATCTAAGCAATTTACTTAAAACTCTCCTTCACCTATACCGGAACGCTAAGGACCGCATCGGTCTATGCAAACATCCCTGGATCAGCGTAACCTAACAAAACCTGTATTAACCTTTAAATCATATATGATTTTCTGCAGTTGTCTTTTCAATAATAGTGTAGTGAAGAATAAAGACTTATTATAGTATTTGAACATAAAGGGTATTTCGGCACTGCATTTATCTAATGCTTTCTTCATTGGCGTCGGCTTGGGTATTTGAGTTTATAACTGAATGCATTTGATTTAATTTTTCTCTTTCTTTTCAATACCCTACACATAAACTGTGTGCCATGAGTACATATGTATGTTCGTGGAAGTAACATATTCTGAGGGATCCAAAGCAATTATTCCGATTGCAGCGACCAAGATCGAAAACTTCAAGATATACATTATCTAAAGTCGATGTTGACTGATGGGTCACCAGTCACTTGTTTGACAAATCTGTATCCCGCAAAATATGAGAGAAAAAATTATTAAATTTCGGTCAGGGGACTCTCGAAAATTAGACTTCTCTCCCGCTGTATTTCACATGAGATTTTGTTTAAAATTTTGAAAAAAAAATATATAAATTAATGGACTAATAAGTTTATATGAGATGTCCGACGAACCCCCTTCCCCCTAATTTGTTCTCACGTAATTTATGGACTTTCCTTTACAAGATCAAACCTAGAATTTGTATTCAACTATGTCTTTTCAGTTTACACATAACTAAGCCAACTTAGGGAGCGTATTATAATGTCGAGTATGCTCGGCGCACTTACTTGTTTTTTTTTTTTTCATTGTTTTTCTGCAAGAAGGAAAAGTGGGTCAAGCGCAGCATTGCCTGTTGCCACTGACATTATATTTGTTGTTGCTTGGTTGGTTGGTTGCTCCGTTCGTTCGTTGTTGGTGTTACTTGTTGCATTGCAATCATTGTTGGTTCGTTGCTGTTGCTGTTGCTATTGTAGTTGTTGTTGGTGGCTTTGCTGCTGGCTTCAGTTAATTGAACATTTTCTTTTCTGCTTTCATGACATTTTGTGACCGCTTTTTTCTTTGTCGCAACATAATTTTTAAGTAATTTTGCAACAATGTTCATTTTCATTTGTTTTAAAGCTGAATCAAAAATAATAATAACGCCGACCTTGGCCATTGAAAATTTGTTACTTTAAACGCTAATTTTCAAACTGAAAAAAAATTTAAAAATCATTTTATATTTCAATTCAGATCACTTTCAGTAGTTTTTGAATTAAATTTAATTTAACATTTCTTAAATTCTTATAAATAATATTTGTTAGTTACACATATGTAGGTTATATATTATATACTCTTACACATATATATATATGTCACATACATATATGTATATACATATATATTCAAATGTATATATGCTTCTGTTTAATGTACATTTAAAAGGAATTTTTACATACATTTTCTTTTTTTTTTTTTTATTAATTTTCAATCTCATCTTTCTCTTTCGTTTTATGTACAAAATTTTTATACACTTATTTACTAAATTTTAGCACTTCCCGAAGGGCAAAAAAAAATCAATCAAACGCATTAGTATGCGTATCGTCATGAACATGATCAAATCAAGTGCTTCATGTTTGTTTTTATTGTATTTTTTATGTTTTTTTTTTTTTTTTAATTATGCCTAAGCAGTTTAAATACATTTGCATGTATTTTGTGTGTGTTGGTGATTGTGATTGGCGCTCATGGTCCAAGCCACTCGCGAACTCCTTTTTGTTTTGCTAGTTTCATTTATTATTATTATTATTTTTTTTTTTGTCTTCTATTTTGTGTGTTATCGATTTAAAAACTCATTGAAATAACATAATTCTTTTTTTTTTCGTTTTTTTTTTTTGTTTTTGGTATCGCAATGTAAAACTAAACAACTTTAAAAAGATAAGAAAAATATTGTGTGACAAGAAAACAAGAATTCTTTTAACATAACTAAATAATCGCACCTCCGGGCGCCATTTTGAAATTAAACAATTATTTGAATTCAAAGGTGAATAATATTGAACAATGTGCCGCATGACAGTTTGACGCAGGCGAAAATGTGTGGTTATCGGCGCCGTAAAATATTCGACAGTGAACGTATTTGCTTCTGCAACTCGGATTCCATGCGATCGGCCTCTTCCTCGAAGACGTTACGCATTTTGTGTAAGTCCGGCAATTCACCGCCATTAATATTCAACAGATCACCGAAAAATTTACCCCAAACGTGTTTCTTTAGATAACGTGGCAGTTTTTGTCTAATATCCCAAGTGCCGGCACGCTTCTGCAGCTGCATGTATTCGCCGAAAAGCATCACATGCACCGTGCCTGCAATGCAAAACAAGTCCGTCTCATATGACCAGGGACGACCCTCTTGCATTTCAATGCAAGTAAAACCATCGGTTTGTATGACTTTACGGAATTTTGTCTCGTCTGGTTTGGGAAAGAGTGTCATATCAATTGCACAACCAAAGTCAATTAGACGCAATGAGGGTATGCCCAATTCAGTGCCCGGCAGACGCATCAACAGAAAATTATCCGGTTTAATGTCGGCATGTATGATTTTACGCATGTGTAGGTGATATATGATATTACAGATCTGCGCTGAAAAGTGCATCACAAGCGATTCGTGCATCACCTTTGTGGTAGCCTGGCGTATCTTGTTGTTAATGTCGAGCAACGAGCCATACGGCGAAAACTCTGTGGCAATTAGACTCGCATTCGGTGCAATGATCGCTGTTGATATATCCATAAGACCGGGCAGCACGCTGCGCTCTTGAATGCGTTTAAGCACCTAAAAGCAAATAAATTCATGTAATTAAATAATAATAAATGAATAGAATTCACACAAACCTGATCACAAATATAAATCTCCCATGAATTGGGTGGTTTTTGGTATTTAAGCGCCACAACTTTGCCCGTTCGCAGATGCGTTGCCTTGTACACCGAACCGTAGGAGCCACGACCGACCTCTTTGTCTATGCTGAACTGTACACCGTCGGGCAAACTTAATGTGCGCGTGTTCGCAATCTTTGGCAATGGCGTTTGTATGATTTTATAATTGGCGTGCGCATCATCCTCGCCCGGGAAATCCAACTTCGTTAGAAAAGCACGACAGAGCTCACTGTTGAATGGATCGATAGCCTCTTTGGCCATGTGTCGATCAATAGTTTCGAGCGCTTTGGCTAGACGCCGCTCCTTTGCCTCAATATCATGTTGCGTTGCAAAATATGAGTTCTCCTGAAAAGTTGAGAAATCGGCAACAACTGTCGAATTGTTATTATTGTTGTTGCTAGCTACACTAGTTTCACGGAAGTTTAGTCGGCCAACGGCTGTCGTAATCGAACAATTTGAGTTGTCGAGAGCCGTTGCACTAGAGAACGAATAATTGGCATTGTCATTAAAGGTCGCGTTGTGTAGCGTATGCGATGCCAAAGCCATTGCGGGCTGGCACTCTCCTCCTCGCGCAACATCTGCAACAGCAGCCAACGATTGTTCATTCGGTTCAGCTGATGATGAATTACTATTACTGCAGACAGTTGCCTGGAATTTATGCTGTATGCGCTTGAGTTTGCTTTTGCTACGTCTGCTACTGTTGCTGCTGCTGCTTTGAAAGCTGCCATTCATGGCATGGTGATGATTGCTACTGTTCGTTTTCGGTGTCGATGTCTGCGCCAACATATACGGATGAAAGCTGTGCCCATTACGCATACGTGTATTATCCATTTGCGGCGATGCAGGAGTTTCCGGTTGATAGATATTTTCGATTGTGTAGGCGCTATATTCACTGCCATTCACTGAGTCATTGCCACTGGTACGTTCTTTTTTGAATTTAATTTTTATCGTTTTATTTTGTATGCCTTTTTCTTCAGTTTGCATACTAAAACGTATTGTGGACGCCTCAATCTGATCATCACAATAGGACGTCGAGAATGGTTGTTGATGCTGCAGTTGTTGTAGCGGCACATCTTCTTCATCATCCTCTTCCTCAACATCTTCTTCGTCTTGTTCGTCATTCTCTTCTCTAGCACATTCATCATTGTCATCGCCATCAACCTCATATTCGCCGGCAACTGCTTCCTCTTCATTATAACTGCTGTTGTTGCGATTGTCATTGTTGATCCTTTCAAGCTCACTCACAGTGGTTTGTAATAAAGCCTCTTGCTGTTGCGTTCGCTCTTCATATGAGTTATATAAGTTTTCACGCTGTGGCGTCGTTTCCTCCAATTTAACCCAAGCACTTTCAACATTTGTCGCTTGTTGGTTTTGTTCTTGTTGCTGAGCAATTGTCATGCGTTGGCGACGTTTGTGCTCCAGCAAAGCATCAAACTTGCGCGCAAGCAATTCTTCCGGACAGTATTCGATGCCAGCACCGGCAGGATAGACCAACTGTTTAGGATAATGGCACTGACGATATGGATCATCTGGTTCCTCTAATGTCAATGCTGGCTTCCAGGTTTCGTTAATGTTACGAGCATATGTAGCAAAGTTTCGCGGCAAGCGTATACCTTCTATACAATCAGAAGGATCGCCAACTCTTAGAGGCTCCGCTTGCTCATCATTAGCGCCATTTTGTAATGCCCGCTGTTTGGTTTGGACTGCTTCTTGTGCTTTCTCTGTCGCTGACAACTGTGGCTGCTGCGAGGGCGGCTGTATTGGCTGAAATGTTTTAAGGATTAGTATAAAGTACTGTGTGAAAGAGTATTAAATCAGCTCACCTGTTCACTGGGCATTATGTGCTGATAGTGCGTTTGTAGCTGGTGCGTAAAATTATGTTGCTGTTGTGGC
Organism: Phortica okadai; assembly: GCA_034638295.1. Lineage (NCBI taxonomy): Eukaryota > Metazoa > Arthropoda > Insecta > Diptera > Drosophilidae > Phortica > Phortica okadai. Next base: position 7,348,698 of record CM067850.1, read on the forward strand.
TGCTGTTGCTCATTAATGTTTTGTTGCTGTTGGTGCAAATGTGCTTGTGGTGGATTGTACGACTGTTGTGGGATTTGTGGATAATGTTCCTGTTGGTTCATTTGCAATTGTTGCTGTTGTTGTTGATAAATTTGTTGTGTATGTTGCTGGCGGTAGTTTTGTGAAATGTGAGATTGTTGTTGTTGCTGTTGTTGTGCGTAAGTTTGTTGCGGTGCATGTGCTTGATGTTGATGTGACAATGGTTGCTGTTGTTGTTGTTGTTGATAGTGTACCTGTTGTTGCTGTTGTTTCTCTTGTGTCGGTTGTTGTTGTTGCTGCTGCTGCTGTTGCGCAGCAATGTTTGTAGCAACTGTTCGCCCATACATAAATTTGCTATGGGCAAGATGTAGTTCTGCATACGGTTGCGCCTTCTCCTGGAAACCTAAACTGTAGACAGACTCTGCCTCTTTAAAAGCGCGCGCCGTTTCATAATAGTTTGCCCAGCCCATATAAAACACAGCCACCTGGCGCCCTGTGCCACGCTGATAGAGTACTTGATAGAAATGCAAAGGATTTGGCTGCATATCTATATATTTCAGCCAAAGTCGCACCATACGCAAATCCTGTTTATAATAATCGCTGTGCTCGAAAATTGTCAAGCAGCGTTCAAGCGTTTCACGGTACTTATTCTCTGGGTCGCCATGTCCATGATTTTCATACCAGCATATGTAATTATACCAGTGATCTAATGGGTCAGGACCCTGATACATTGCAATGGCATTTTCCCATGCCTGCTTGTCCTTGAAAAAACTGTGCATTTGGTCAGCGTTTAATGTGTTTTGGCGCATGTATGTCGTATTCATTGTAACTGCATTTGTATGTAGGTGCTCGAATTAGGGAATTCGGGTTCGTTGGAAGCCACTGTGTGCTGCACGACTCGTTCTGCATGTAATTGGATGCAGGTCAGCAGTCCGCCACAGTCACCGTTTTGTGAACCCCTCCACACTGGCGTGCTTATTTGCAATGCTCACTATTTAACCACGTAACTCCAGTATTAACGATAACACGGTCTTTAATCCAAACAATTGTCATATAAACGATCGGAATGCGAGTTTGTTGCGTGAAAAAGTAGCTGCAGATGAGTAAAATTCTGTAGGACGTGTTTTTCTGTGAACAGAGTTGTCACTGCAAGCATCTAAAAACTCCCGCGACAAACATAGTTTACTTTGTTAATAAATTTTTGTGCCCGCACAAGTCTCTTTAATAACTTTTACTATTTTCGGGAAATTACTTTTTAATTAATTTAATTAATTAACAAAAAACAAACACAAGATGGTCAATTGTCGAAAATGGCCGCGCACAGAGTTGCCAAAATATATATATAAATAGTGTTGCAAGGCTTGCAATGCCAACCTTCGTCCACTATGGCTCGGTGTTGCCACATGTTTTGATTTATATATGTGCGAAAATGATTACCGCCACTGGGCACGCTAACCGCTTTTTTGGGCACGATTTTAGTTTCCAAGGCGCCAAGATTTGAGGCCATTTTTATGTTAATTGGCCAAAAATAAACAATTTTTAGGGAATAAAAAAAATTGATATCTTGCACCGTTTACGAGATATTTTTTTTTGGCCAATTAACATAAAAATGGCCTAAAATCTCCCCCTTTTTGGCATATTAGGTAATTAACTGATTTCTAGATTCAAATTATTATTCTTTTCCTATTAACATACAGAATATTCACAAGGTAATTTAACTTAATCCCTTTTCCATTGACGAATATCCTGCAATGGCAATATGATTACCAGAAAGTGTAGGGTACAACATTAACTCCCCATTTCGCTGGCAGACACTACAAAAAAACAGTAGTTGGGCAACCCTATCACGCCAAAATTAAAAAAAAAATAGTGAAAACTGAATTTGTGTAGAATTCTTAGAAAATTGTTTATTGTTTAAGTGCATCTACTAAAATTAAACACTCCCACATATTAAATAATTTGTAGTGACACTAAATTAAGTTGTTTTCAGTAATTTAACTTCGTGCTTTTCACAATCAAGAATCAAATCTCGTTGTTCCAACGCATGTAGGGGGTGCGACTTTTATGCGCAAATTGAATAAAGGTCACAATATTTGCAATCGATTTAACCAAAAAAAAAAAAAGAAAAACAAAACGGAGTGCAGACTGAGAAGTCAATATGACCACAGAAGTATCAAGTGATCCATATGAACTGAAATTATATCAAATGTTTCAAAGTTGCGAGACACAACATTGCGGACTGCTCGACGAAACTGCCTTGCGAAAACTCTGCACATTATTGGAGTTACGTGACAAAGGTGCTTCTTTGATCTCAAATCTAGCAACAAACGGCGGCCTGAAGCTAGGCGTATCCTTCAAACAGTTTAAAGAGGCTTTACTGCATTTCCTCGGCACTGAATTTGACGGCAGCACAATCACAGGAGCAAGTGAGAGCATTGTTTTTAGTAAAGGTAATAAATATCTAAAAACATAATAATTCAACTTAACGTGACAAATCATGTAAGCACAGCTGTCGTATCCTAATTTAGATTTACAATTTACAAGATTAGGAATTTCACCTAATCCCGCGTTAGAATTTGTGTAGATAAGAAAACAGGTAGTTTATTATTCAAGAGCAGATGTTCAAAAACAAATCGTGGTCATAAAACTTTGCCAATTTTCAATCCTGTCTACCTGGTTGCATGTTCTTCGATAGTATAAAAGGCTGCGGCAAAGCTAAACGAATAATTAGTATTTTGTCAGCCTTCGATCATTAAAGAACAAACAAAAAATCGAGATTGTTTCATTAAAAGAACATTAAAATGGGAACGAGATTTTATTATAAAAAAGCCAAATGGATCACTGATCCAATAATAGAACAATTGGCACAAAGATTTGGTATGAGACTTCATCTTCTGGCGATGGACTGTCTGTACAAGGAATAAATTATTCATTATTTCTTTTTTTTTTCTTTCTATATTTACAGAACGATCTTTGGTCATAACAGATGATGACAACACCAATTATATCGAAAGTCCTCCAGAATCGTCGGACCGTGAAGTCTCACCTAAATTAGTCGTTGGAACCAAAAAATATGGCCGTCGCTCACGTTCACATTTGAATACGATAGCCATGAATGAACAATCAGTAACGGACTCGGACAATACAGATGAAGAGCATCGAAGATTAAATGACAACGAAAAAAGTAATTTGCACGTAAGTTCTTTATAGCAAATGTATTTAGATTGGTGATATTAAACTTTGTCATTTTAAAGGTGCAACGTTCTGCTTCTCAAACTGATATACCCGGTTGCAGAAACTTTCGTCCGACGCAGCTGTCCGGCAACAAATTAAAACGTTGTTCGTCACTGCCGGCACGTAAAAATTTGCAGCAAACGAATAAATTGAACACTTCGAAAACACTGAAAACAAAACCAAACGCACAATTACAACAGCAACAACAACACACCAGTAGTGCTGAATCCTTGGGTAAGTTCTCGAATATTTTTCAAAGAGCCCAAATTATTATTATCTGTGTCGTTAAGTTAGTTTGAGTATTATTGATTTTAAACACTCGGATCGCCACTAATTTCTATCATGTGAGACATACAGATTTATAAAAATTAGATTAAGTAACATATAAGCGAAGCATGCGCCTTCCATATTAATCAATCAACACTTGGTACACATAGGCTACCATCTCCACCATCACCGTCATACGCAAGAGCCGCAAGAACTTTACAGCGCCGGATGCTTTCTGCGCGGAATTGATACTAGTTATTTTTGTAAAGGTTTGTGCGTACTACCTACACTTTTAAGAATATAGTTAAAACTCTGATGTGTTAAGTTTTTGTGGCACGCACCTTGTAGTCTTTCACCCAACTTAACAACTTATGCACCCAACTATACAACAACAATACGAATAGAAGGCTTTTTTATTTACTTATTTATTCATTCATTCAAATATATTCTTGGTTATTGGGCTAAAACTATTATACATCATTTGAACTCGCATTACTTGTCAGTATTTAAAACCCATGCTCTTTCAGACACAGTCACAACGCCTACACAATTGGAAACACTAAACTCACAAAGCGTTTTGGACATCTGGACACAAGCGAGTATTGTGAATGGTCGTGGCATGTTGACTGCACTCGGTTTCGATGATGATGAAGTTAATGTTTTGCAGTTGAGAAAAGTTATGGAAGAGGAATTACGTGGCTTGGACGATGATTCGCAGTCGAATATGTTACGTGCTTTAGTGGCACTGCAATCCGTGGAATTGATTACGCTACATCAAGCGTATCGTCAGCTACATGAAGAGAACATAAAACTTCGTGCGGATAATAAGGAAGCCAATCGACGTGTTTCATTGCTCGCAGTCGAAATCGATGAGCGGCATGCCTCACTCGAGGACAACTCTAAGAAACAAATACAATCACTTGAACAACGGCATTCGATTGTTGTACGTGAGTTGACAGCACGCATGGCCAATGATCGCGATAATTGGACAAATTTGTCAGCGCGTTTGGAGGCACAGATCAAGAGTTTGGAACAGGATGATATAAAGCTCAAAACCGAACTTGAACTAATACGTTTGGAAAACATTGAGTTGGAAAAAGAGCATCAGAAAGCACAGAAACAAATCACAGAGCTATTAGAGCAAAACATTGAACTGAACAACGAATTGGCCAACAACGATACAACCAAACCTGGCGATGAAGCGAACAATAGCAACAGTGAAAAATCCACAGATGATGATGTGCTTCAATTAGTCGAAAAAATCTCAGCGCTTCAAATGGAAAATTCCCAGCTGCGCGATAAGAACGATGAATTAGTTGTTGAAGTTGAAAGTCTGCAACATGAACTTTTACGTAGCAAATCAAAGGTGAAGAAATCAGGACTGCCAAATAATGCGATTGACTTGGATGATTCGGTAAATGGCGATGAAGTCGAGCAGAGCATAAATGCAACTGCGACGAAACGTCGCGGCGATTCGCCAAGTAAGACTCGTATTACCGAAGAGAGTCCACGTTTGGGTAAACTGCGTAAATGTACTGATGACTCATGCGCTAGCGAGCACAGTGACACGAGTGGCGAGTGGATGGCACTGAACTCGGAATTGCAACGTTCGAACGTTGGCCAAGAGGATATGCTCGTACTTAAGAAAAAAATCAATGATTTGGAACAGCAACTGCAGTCGACAAAAACTGTTAGCAGTATTACTGCTACAAGTGGTTCAGTCGCGTTAACAAGCGATGAGCGTTGCAAGGAGCTGGAAAGCAGTTTAGAGCAAATGCAACGTGCCTATGAAGACTGTGAGGATTATTGGCAGTCAAAATTATCAGAGGAACGACAGCTTTTCGAAAAAGAGCGACAAATCTATGAGGATGAACAGAATGAAAGCGATAAGAAATTTACAGAGCTCATGGAGAAAGTGCGTGAATACGAAGAGCAATTCAGTAAAGATGGTCGACTTTCGCCAATTGAAGAGCGTGATACGCTAGAACAGCAATATGCCGATCTTGAGGTTGAGGCAGCAGAAATACGCGAAAACTCAATTCGCATGCTAGATGAGAAATCAAAGCAAATTGAGACGTTGCAAAGCGAAATTGAAGATCTGCGCTTGCGTCTAGGTGAAAGTGTTGAGATTCTAACAGGAGCATGTGAGCTAAACACAGACGTAGCGGCACAGCTAAACGCTGAAACGACTCTGAGCCCAGCTAGTTCGCCGATTAGCTATTTGTGGCATCAGAGCACCATACAGGAACCAGCTAAAAATTTTGTATCGTCTGATAATGTGGATACGGTTTCATCAATGATTGTGTTGAGGTCGCCAAGCAAACAGGCGAATCGGTAAGTAGTCTTTTAATAAATTTTTGTTGTCATTTAAATATTGCATTCCTCGTTCGTGTCTCTAACAACAATAATACATAAAACCAAAATTGTTTTGCACGAAATACACCAAATTACTAACACCAATTAATACCCCTGTGGTAAAAAATACTAATCCTCATACATGTTTTTACAATTTAAGGCAACTAAAGTCAAATAAAATTATGATTTTTCATTCCAAATTTATGTTGTTTTTTATATACCTTATAAATATATATTTTTTTCCTGCCCGCTTGAGGTTGTGTTGTTCTATTTTGTTATGTTTTGTTTTGTGTGCAAACTCACTTTTGTCCCGCCTTTTTTTCATACTAACAAAACTGCACACTTTGAGTTTATTATTTTTTGTCACTCAATTACACTTTTTACACCGGCCAGCAACAACCTTACTACATCCGAAACCACCCTATTCAGCACACCGCCCGTTGACGGCAGCATTTCAAGTGCCGCCGGATCAATCGTTGCGCCCATACAGAAACCCACGCGATCAAAGAGTCCCGAGCAGGTTCATTCTGAAGGCGAAATTGCCGACTGCGAGACATCTTCGACTGCGTCAAATAAGAGCTTTGACACGCAAAGCGTTGTATCCACACGCAGTGCGACACTTGCCACAAAAACAACAAGTGCGAACAGTATGAAGGATGAGTTGAAGCGCCTCAAATTCTTTGAGCTCTCATTAAAAGAACAAATCAAAGATTTAAGTTTGCAACGCGACGGTTTGGTTATGGAACTGCAGCAGTTGCAAGAGGCGCGTCCAGTCCTGGAAAAAGCCTATGCTGTAAGTTGTGCTTGAACAGAATTTCAATAAGTGACGATAATAAATGAAACTCATACATATTTATAGCGCACAGCACATCCAACGCTAATGCAACGCGTCAATCAATTAGAGCTGAAGAACAGGCATCTACAGAATGTCATCAAACAGCAGCAACAGTATACAGAGTCACTGATGCAACGTAAGTTGTGCTTAAGAGTTTTACTCAGAAAAGTGTGAATAATTTGCTTTGACATTGTTTGTAGAATCCTGGCGTCAACATCAGGGTGAACTGAATGATTTGCACGGTCGCCTGGAGGCGCAAAGCATTATGTTGACTGAGCAAACGCAACGTTTACAAAATGCTGATATACTCGTTAAAGATTTATATGTTGAGAATTCACATTTGACCGCCACCGTTCAACGATTAGAACAGCAACGCGCACGCGTTAATCTTATACACCAACAACAGCAGCAGCAACCGACACGTCTTATTGGCGCCAGCCTGAGTGGGTTGCCCGGCATGCCTTAAGCCAATGCACTACCGCAGAAGCTACCCAAATGACTATGGGTACCTGGAAACAATAGAACTATATTACATAATATATGTAAATTTTTCTTTATCCTTGTTAAACAATAACTTGACCATGTTAACTATAAAGCTAAAAGCTTTGGCATAAACTAGATTATCATAACAAAGAGAAGTGTAATACTGATACACCCCCGTGCGCCTTAACTACACTAACTATAAAACAAAACTATAATCACTGTTGAACCATTTGAGTAAACCATTGACGATATGATTAACGAACTTGCGCCCATTAATGTTATTAACAGTATTTTAAACAAAAGTTATTTATATATGTATATTGATGTATGTTTTTTGTAAATTGGTTAGTTTATAATATTTGTATGTATATATATATATCTATATATTTGTATGTGCAACGAAATTTATCAATGTGGTGGACTCATCGTTAACAAAAAGACAAAATATTACAGGAGGGCGAACAAAAGACATAACAAAAATATTTGATATCATACAATTAAGTCAATTTTATGATTCCATGTTGAACTTTGTTTAATTTGACAAAAGATTTGTTAATTTTTTTAAAATATGTTTTTATTATTTTTTTTTTTTTTGATTATTTTATATTTTGTTAAATAATCGAAACTCATCTTCAATATGGTGATAATTGCTTACAAAAACAAATCGAACAAATTATATTTCCTTTTTTTACGTTTATTTTTACAAAAAAATGCTGAAGTTTAAACAAAATTAGAGAACGTTTGCACTTACAACTAAGCTTTACAATGAAACTTGAAATCCCATTTTAGATATTCTTTAGTAAGTTGAAATATTTATCTCATTTAAAACATATCGATTAGCTTAAAAAAATCAAAAAAAAAAAAATCGGATTAACTGTTTACTTAGCTAAAATTGTTTCAATTAATTTTGTAGTATTATGATTAACTTATTATTAAACAATGTTTTTCGTGCACAATTAGTGAATTGTAAACTGAATTTGTGAAACAAAAAAAAAAACGAGACCTTAAAATGTTTGGAAATCAAATAAAAGTTTAATTTCAATTCGATGAACTTTAAAAAAATTATTGCAAAATCATTGCACTTGAATTGAACAATATTTGTTAATACAATTCAATAACTTGGCCAGACAGCTTTATGTGAGAGAGCATCTCTAAGGCGTTGTTTGTGTTGGCTGATCATAATGATGATGTACACGTTCGCTCGAAAAGGGCAGCGACACAAGCATGCTGAAGAGTTTTCTTCTACAAGTATAGAAAGACATAAAAAATGTTGAGTTGATACAATAACAATAACAACTACATAATCAGCTTAAATATGTTATGCTTTTTTATTATTATCTACGATTCTTTCAATAATCTTCATCATCATCGTCAATGCTATTTTTATGCTTACAAGAATGACGACGAGGTAGAGCGTTTGATGCGACAATTACCGCTCGCATCCCGATATTGATTGGCACGACACCGTCTCACCGAGGCTTGTGTGCTGCGCGTTTTGTTTGTTGTCATGGCTGTTGCACCAGTCGGCAGATGCGGTTGCGAGTCACGCTGTACTTTAACTTTGTATATTCTGGAGTTTTCGCTATTGAGCGGTGCTGTAAACTGTTGCTGATTGGTTGGTTCATTGACCATCGACTGTATTGGTATGTCCTTGGTGCGTCCTCTTAGTTCACTTAAAAGCGCAGGCAGCGGCAATGGTGGCAGATGTGTGCTCGTCGGACTGTTGTAGTGCTTAGTGCTCTCCATAATGACAATGTTTGGTGTTTTGCGATGCGATGAGCTAGTTATTCGGCTTTTGCTTGCTGTTACTTCTGTTGGTCGATTGCTTGAATGATATTTGGCCGCAGCTTGTGTCGCAACTATGTCAGCCAAGAGATTTGGACTGTAGGTGACATTAGTGGGCAGCCCATTTGTAGTTGCAGCTGTAAAACGATTAGTTGTAGAGCTGCCGTGCGCACCAATTTCTTCTTCGGACACTTCAGGCATTGTTGTGGGAGTTGATGCAGCTGGTGTGGTGCTCTCCATCTGCGCTGGTGTTGGTAACTTAAAAGGTTTCACAGTCAAGACACTATCATCGTAATAATAATCTTCCTCATTAATTGTTTCCTATAAGAATTGAGTCGAATATTAAAACCATCTACACAAGTTTAACTTGCACTCCACAATGAAACTTACATCAGCGATCTGATTTTCACCCATTTCAATAATTGCCACATCCTTAATGCTGACATGTATGTTATATTTTCCCGATTGTCGTTGATCATAAACGATCTTAGAGGCAGAAGTGTCTTCATTTGATTCTGCATGTATCTGATTCACCGCCACTACCATCATTAGCAGCACAACACCGGAAACCAGTTCTAAATATCGCATATTGAACTCTAAGTGCTTGGGCTGGTTACTTATTGAATTGTACGTCCTTCTGCAACGATCACTTCTTGCAGACTAAGAAGCCCAAAGTTAAAACGTTGTTATTTGTACATAGACTGAGACTCAAACGAGATTAAAAAGCAAACCAGAACACTTTTACATCGAATACTTTCGAGCTCTGTGCGTAGAAAAAAACGACAACGTGCTGAAGATGTTTTCAATGTTGATAAAACTCTCAGTTCTGATCTTCAAACGACCTGCTTGAGCCGACATCGGCAAAAGCTGAATTGGTTTCATTGTGCGTTTGCCTGCCGGCTGCCTTTTTACGCTTGAGAGTGAGTGTGTATGTGTACGTTCGCATGGCTACTGGATGACCACTGCACTTGTTAAACAACCATGAATGGCACTTGGCCATTAGCATAGTTACATTATGCTCGAATTTAAGGTATTCGAACTTAACTTCGAACAGTTTATGCTAAACTTCTGAGCGCATTCATTGGAAAGAAGTACTTGTTTTCAACCATAAACTCATTCGAAAGTGATAATGACTGTACAAACATGATGGAATTTATTAAAAGTGCTGATTGATGTGGGATTAGTTTTAAAATGTAAATTTAACTAGTTTAAAGAAACAACGTTTAAAATAGATTCCTAACTTTAAGTTCGTTATTTATCTTCTACTTCAAATGGTGAAAATAGGATTACATACATTTACTCTGGATAAGGATTGGATTAGAAGCACATAGAGACATATCAAGCAAGATTTAAAATAGAGGAATTAAAAGTTGGTTAGTAAATTGATAAGTCTATAAAGGTTGAGACGAGACAGTTTAATTAATAAGCACGTCTCTTATCAGCGGCATTAACTTCTTCGTCGATTGATTGGATTATTCAAACGCTCTAGCCGGGTGTTGCGGCATGAATGAATGAGCCACAAAGCGTAGCGCTGAAAGAGTCGACGATGTCGGTGAAAGGTTGCTTGCACCAAAAAGTGGCGCCTGGATGGTCACTGGGCTAGATCAATGTCGACCCCCAATTGAAATTGTTATTTTGATTGGGTGGCATGGTCAGAGAGTATATGTGTTTGTTTGTTGTTTTTGCATGAAATCAGCTGTTATTGTAAAATTGTAAATGTGTATGTGTTGTTTGGTGGTTGTTTTGGGCAGTGAAAAAACATGAAATAAGTAAAAATTCCAATTAGAATTGTTTGTAGTTACTTGTGAGATATTGAAAAATCAAATTTGTCGGGATACGTGTGCGATTTGTCATTGTAGGCAAATTGAGGAAACTTGAAATGGAAGTGAAAGACGTTGGACAAAGACTCCTCACGATATTCTTTGTCGTTGTTGCTGTTGTCAGTGCAACCGCCACGGTTACAGACAATATTATAACAGCGGCGGCGACAATACAAAATGAATTGCTGCCATCGAATCAGGAAAATAATGGCCAACAAACGCCAACGTCCTCGGTTGGACCACGAAATGCCGAGAAAAATGTTGCTTCAAGTTGCCCCAATATGTTACGACATGTATTCGAAAATGCCTCACCGCTTGGAAAAGATGGAGCTGGCGTCTATGAAGAATACTTGCCGGATGGTATCGATAATTTGGATGAAGAGTCATATTTATGGTCTTGCTTAGAAGCATGCTGTGAAAAACAACCAAACAATACTTGCAATGTTGTTCTTGTCTTCAAGCAAAAGTGCTATCACATTCGTTGTGTCAGCAATGAGGCTTGCCTGCCAAAGCCAGCTTCTCGTATGGAAGAAAGAGTCCAAATGGTATTGGTCAATCCTGTGCAACAGTTGCAGGGTCAAAACGAAGAAGCTCTTACGTGGCGGCAGATCTTAAAAGCACAGAAAAATATTGCTGAAATATTGCCGTACCAGGAAATGAAGGCAGAGAACAGCCCACAAAACTCACTGAACTTTTGGAAGCAACCACGACGTCTACACTATATGACGAAAAGTCAGGTGGGTTAAATTTGATAGAAAAGATGATGCAGTTTTGATACAAATATAACTTCTTTAGGAGAGTCAGGCATACGAAGATGACTTGCCAATTACGGAGAAACGTATGAAGCAATTGCTGATGTCACCCATAGACGAGGGTGATGTTTTCTCTCCTGATGATATTAGTGGATTTTATGGGACTGGTATACCTTCGGAAACAAAATTTATTGCATGTGATTTGGAGTTAACCGACCTGGATAATCGATGCCCACCCAAGGAGGAGTGTATACCTCTGCAACGGGACTCCCTTACAGGCGTCTGCAGTTGCATACACGGATACATGCGCAATAAACAGCACAAATGTGTTGCGGAAGTCATAGAGTACAAAAGCTTTTTGAATGAACCATCATCAGATAACCTAATGATCGCGCCAGCGGCCTCTGAGCCGCAAACAGTTCAAATTGATGCGCCAAGTACAGACAACGTCGAGAATGTGGCGACAACTCAGATGATAACTGATAAGAATATTGTAGTTTCCGTTATGTCAAAGGAGGTACGACTGCCCGAAAAGGAGGTCACACTGGCTGCTTTCACAGTGCCGGATGAACAATCAAGTAAAACAAAGTATAAATACCTTTGGACGTTAATATCACAGCCCAAAGGTCCCATGAATGGCACGATATCAGATCAGAGCAAGTCAAAAGTGAAATTATCAAACCTCTCCGAGGGTTTGTACACTTTTAAAGTATCTGTGACTGGAGATAATGGCACATTTGGTGAGGCAATGGCAAATGTAACTGTGCTGCCCGAGAAACGTATAAATAAAGTGCCACAGGTATATATCACGCCGGCCGATCAAGTGATACGTCAGCCGACAACTAATGCCGTGCTTGACGGCAGCACAAGCACTGATGATGATAAGATTACTAACTGGCATTGGGAGGTTATTTCTGGGCCGATTGGTTACCAACCTCAACTACCGGATGTTGCTACGCTGCAGTTGACCGATTTAACATCGCCGGGAAATTATACATTCAAATTAACTGTCATGGATTCAAATAATGTAACTAATTCAACGACTGCCAAAATTGCCGTGCTCAAAGAAGCTGATTTTGCGCCTGTCGCCAATGCGGGTAAATTACTTGTCATATTTAATTTTTCCTCTGACTTAGCCAGTTTTCATTCGCAGGCGATGCCGTCATACTTTATTTGCCAAACAACAATGTTACGCTTAATGGCACTGCCAGTTCCGATGATCACGAAATAGTTGCCTGGGAATGGACCAAGGATGCAAGTGACGAAGCCAAAGCAGTCGACATGCAAAATACGCGGACGCCATACGTTCAGGTTCGTTTTAATGTTACACAAATTTTGAAACATTTATTAAGATTGACTGTTTTAGCTCTCCAATCTTGAGGAAGGAATGTATACCTTTGTTTTGAAAGTTACCGACGGCAGTGGTCAATCCAGCACTGCCAAAGTGCATGTCTTTGTGAAACCACCAACCAACTCGCCACCTGTCGCTGAGGCGGGCGTCAATGTGGTATGTGCCGAAGTCAAATGTATTATTTTTTTATTTTATCAACAATATTTTCAGACAACAAGTTTACCGCGCAATTGGGTCACTTTGAATGGATCAGATTCAAAGGATGATATTGGCATTAAAAGTTACCAATGGCAACAGTTGAGCGGTCCAAATACGGCTGTTATACTAAATGCTAATTCAACGGTTTGCAATTACATTTTCATTTTGACTTCAAGTCATTAATAATATACATTAAATAAATTTTAGCTTGCGAATGCCACTCAACTCACTTTAGGCCTTTATGAATTCGAGCTTTCAGTAGCGGATGAAAATAATAATACGGCTGTGGACTCTACTTGGGTAAAAATTGTACAAGGTAAACTAAATTCGTTATTTTCTTGAAATGATTGCAATACTTTCAAATAATTACAGAACGTAATGCGCCACCCGTGGCCAACGCTGGTGGCGATCGCAGTATTGTACTTCCCGCAAATGCACTCTATTTGAATGGTTCAAAATCTTCGGATGATTTGGCCGTCGTCAAATACGAATGGACGCGGGAAGACAACAGTCTTGCCGCCGGAGTAATTGTTGATCAAACGGATACGCAACCTGTGATGATTGTAATTTTGGACTATTGAATGTCGAAGAATTTTATTAATGTTATGTAATATTTTTAGCTAACAAATTTTGTGCAAGGACGTTACTTATTTAAACTGACAGTCAGCGATGAACAAGGCCTGACAAGCTCGGATACAGTCAGCGTAAATGTGCATCCCGATCCAATGCTCATGTACTTACTTCAAATGACTTTGCCCATGGGCATATCAGTCATTACGAAAAGTGAGCTTAATTCTGTAGTGCAAAAAATCAGCTTGTTGCTTGGCGATGAAATGAAAATACATGTCCGAGATCTTAAATACGATTTGCATTCGGATGCGGCTGCCCTAGTATTTTATGTTGAGGTGTCCAATCAAAAGTATTTGTGACATTACATGTTACTAACGTTCTGTTCTTTTAAAGACAACGGATGCCAGTGGAAAGACGCAACCGGTTGATGGTTTGCAAGTGGAACGTCTGCTGAAAGAGAAGTTGGCGCGTGATGCATCCATTTTGGGTGCGCTGTTCATTGACATTCGAACAATTGTATGTCAATATAAATGTTCTGGACACGGAGCTTGCAATCCAAGCACGCGTGCCTGTATATGCGAAGCTTTTTGGATGCCCTCTGCAGGCTATTTCCTTGGCAGTAGTGAAGCTAATTGCGGTAAAATGATTGTTGCGAATGAGATTTTAAATAACTAAAATGATATTTTCTTCATAATTAGATTGGTCAATCTTGTACGTTTTTGTGGCTGTCATTGTAATATGCTTATTTTTGTCTGGCATCTTCTGGGGCATTGCCTGTGCATGTCGTCAATCAAAAAAGCCACGCTCACGCCAAAAAGTTCAAAAGTATTCACTGATAGGCACTCAGGACGAAGAAGCCGCCAATTGTAAGAAAGATTTTATTTCTTAAGTTTGTAATCAAATATTCTAAGTTGTTTTTCGCTTCTTTTAGACTCGCGTACTACCTCTTTAACTGAATCCGATACGGATTCGGATGTATTATTTGAAACTCGCACAAAGTCGAATGGCATCCTGCGTATGAATGGCACAAGCAAGCACAAGAGCAGCAATGGCAGCGGCGCCGGCAATCAAAGCAGTAAATATGCGGCCACAAAAGTGGGACGCAAAATAAAAACTTAGAATAGTCATATATGTATATATAAAGAGTGTGATATATGTATGTATATGTATATTGAACAATTTATGTGTTTTTAGGTGTATACTGTGTATTCTTGCCTACAGGTTCCTTTATTGCAATCATTCCATTATGTTATTTACTTTTAAGTTCCTATTTGGAATCGATTTTATGATCAGTTTTCGTTTAACATATAGTATTATTTTTGTACTTTATACTGCAATATTTTTTTTTATTTTTGTTTTTGTATTTATTTATTTAGCCATCAATTTGAAAATGTCAATATTCAAATAAACTATCAATTATGAATTTAACCTTCAGGGAAACATTTCTTGAAGTTGTAATATATTTTTGGGTTCAAGACATTATAGAGCGGATGACGATGTACGACATACTTGAAGTGTAATTGCTCAGCAAGCAAAGCACAAGCGCCTAAGAAATAACCTATAGCCAAGACAACAAAAGAACTCCAAAATTTGCTGAGATCCATTAGAGCTTCTTGTGGTTTTTGTTCTTCGGCGGGTAAATGTGCAATGGCATCCCTCAGCCATTTGTAAGTAAGACCACCTTCGGCCAAACGACGTATGTTGTTGTCGATGTGCGGCTTCAGGGGCGATAGCTTTTCTAAGCCGAGTGCCACTGGCATATTGACAACACAATCCCTCATAATATGCAACACATCGGTGCCGCCTCGTCGTTCGTTATCCTGTGCGCGCAAGAAACGCAAATAATACGTGTTGTCGTAGTAGGCATGTGCGCCCTTTGCTATGAGTGTCGTCTGCAGATGTTTAAATTGTTAACCAAGCCAAAAAGGAGTCAAGAATGAATGAAAACGGACAATAACTTACCACATGCTCATTATTTTCTATGATTTCCATATTAGCGCCAACCTTACGCAGAATCTTATCGAAGGACTCTTCAAATATTTGTTTACTTTCAATGCCCCAAGCAATGGGCTTAACGTGGCTGGTCACCAAATCCTCCAGAGTATCAATTGTTATTCTGTTAATGACAATTTTTTGTATCTTATTGAATGTTTAATTTGCATGTCAAAGTACCTGGCAACCGGATTAGCTAAAATAGCTGTGAAACTTGCACGATATGTAACTGTCAACAAAATACAATAGATCCAATAGCTGCCGGTCATCACACGCAGCGGCCAGTTGCGTGGCATGCGCGGCAGAGACACATAGAGTAACATGCTGTACGTGTACAAGATACAGTTGTCGTAGCTGTCAAATATATCACGCCTTTGTGTGCTCCTATAACGATTCAAATAGTTGCGAAAACGTACGTTGCGAAAGTCTTCAAGTTTGAACTTTGACTTTGGCGTTTTCCGGCGCAATATACGGAAAAAACTAGTAGACTTTGTATTCGGCGCGCTCATAAGAATGGAATTGAGAAAGGATATTATATAGAATAAAGTGCCAACAAAAAAAAGTGAAAGCAGTACGCCAGCCCACATGCCAGTGCTGAATGGTATTATGAGAGTCTGCCACGAGTTATCTGTCGATGATTCCGGCGTTAGAAATGTTAAGCATTCAAAATTATGCGGCCAACTTAGCTCGATGTGCTCGAAGTAGGTCTCGAACAGATGAAGATCACCAATGGCAATGTTCGCTGTATGTCTAGTCTAGAAAAATCTTATTATAACCTGTTGCAATTAATTTTATTTCAGACATACTACTTGGCCAATCAGACCGGTGTGTGAACCATTTGGCAATGGCCTGCCCCAGCGTTCAGTGTCACTGTCGATCGCCTTATAATAGACTGGACTAAAGTTGAGCACATCAGCAAGTGCGTTCACAATTTCGATTTCAACGCCTTGGAAAGATTTGATTGCCGCATTCCATTGAACCATCGGCACATGTTCGAAAATCGCGATGGCCAAAGTTACACCTAATCAAAAAGGGTATTACATTTTATTGCTAAATCCTCTTATTTGAAAATTCAAGCATACCCTTTAAGTTGCCTGCCTTATCTTGGAATAGTTTTTTAGTATGAATGCGTTTGCCTGGCGACCAATTCCCAAGTTGTTTTAGGGCCAGTGTCCCGCTCAAGATGCCAGGATATGCAATAGTCGACATGCTGAAGCTTTAATGACATTGATTAGAGTATTTTCGTTAGTTGCATTAAGTGTGCTTACCTATTGTTGAGTTTTCTTTTCAGAAATACCACCGATAATATTGAGCGCCAGACATTAATCATGTCTTCATCGAAAAGTCTCGCATCGTGGAGAAGAACAAACTTTTTTTGTGTATTAAGCACACGATATTTGACGATGAACTGCAAAAATCGCTTGGCTTGTAAACCATTCAGAACAGTCAACAGTTGTAAATCACAATTTGATTTTCTAATTTGTTTGAGCACTTGTGTCGTTTGAAAGTGCGGCGCTAAGAGATCCTCCAGATCGCCTATTTTCATTATAAAGAATGGCAACGATTGCTGTGCGCCACGAAATATTTCCGATTCGAACAAATTATAGTAAAAGTGATCAGTTAAAATTGCTACACATGTTTTTACTTCTGTGCCATGAAGTATTTTAGTTAACAGTAATCTTAAATTATGGAAATATTCATTATAATTCTGAGCACTTTCATCGAGTTCTAATACTTTGGCTTCAATTTGTGTGGATAGAAACGTAATAAAGTAAACGTAAAATATAAGCAAACGCATTTTAAGCTATTCAAACTCCTACAAAGTAGTATACTAAATGAACAAGCGTAAAGTAAGTCACTCAAAATGGACAATTTGTTGGTTCATTTACATATGCAGGATCTAGTTAAACTTGCTTGACCTTTGAGCTACCCAAAGCTGTCAATCAGTTAAACACGCGATGGTAGAAAGCGTTCAGAGTAAATTGTGTACATTCAAATAATTTTCCGGTTATAAAGTAATCTGCAAGAGCGATTCCTTATATTATTTGATTTCAAAAATAAATTATTAAAACGATTTTTTCGAAAATATTAATTTTTAATACTAATCGCAGAACAGGTATGTACATATCTTTCTTTGAAGTCTATTTCTTTTGAAGACTCAAAAATTAATTGCACTTTACTCGGTGAACTGTAAAACAAAACATGACCTTGTTCAATTAATTGGAATTTTGAGAACTTTAATCTCTTCTTAGAATGTAACATTTTTGACCTTTATTCTATTGTAGTCGCTTATCGCTATCAATTCTGCAGAATAATTTTGAACAATCAGTAAGATTAAACGATCACCACAGCATTAGCGCCAAGCTATAAAAGCGCTCATTGCACTTCAGCTATCAGTTCAGTCCGAAAGTTTCGCTCATTAGTCAAATTAACCGTCGCAAAGTACACATTTGAAAGTTGTAACAAAATGCGTCTCGAAGGTATTTTCTTAACTCTGATGTTGGCATATGTGGTTTCAATGCCGTATGAAAATAGATATGATCTTAAACGAGATAATAAGGAAGTTGGAGGTGACATTAATTTTTTGGGATTGAGCTCTGACTTGTCAATCTTTAACAATCATGAGAAAACATCTTGGAGAGGTGAAGAAAATTCGACAGAAAAAGGAATGCCAAGAGTCTATGATAGAGAAGAGAACATCATCGCAGGACAATATCGTCTCAGCCTTGGCAAAATATTTGGAGGTAAAATCAAGGCATCTAACAGCGTAACAAATATTCACTCCGACATGGTACCTAGGGAATACCTGGTTTTTAACTGAATAATGGATTCAATCTCGAATTCTGCTCCGGCTACTGTGGTAAATTAACAAAGCTTAGTTGTTAATATTCCGATTATTATAAAGAATCAAACAATAATTTTTACTATTCCAACAATAGAATTATATATGTAAAATTCTATACTTAGCAACAAATGTTTTTTTGTATTACAAATAAAAATAAATTTATGAAAATAGTTTGGTCGCCTTCATTCATTATTTCAGTTGTATTAAGTGTGGGAAATACAAGATTTCGTATATTTTGTTCTTGTTACAAAAACAACAAACGCTGGCAAGAAGAATCGAGAAGTCGCAAAATATATAAGTTAGGGTTAGCAAGGACCTTGTTAAACAGCCAAATGAGTAATCGACAAGTTGATTCAATTCAAGTGAGTTGAGATTCGAGTCTAACGAGTAAAATTTAAAACAAAGTCATGTGTTTTGGGGCTGTCAACTGCCAAAAACAGACGGAAAAAGGATGGCTTGGCTACACTGGCATTTGAGAAATAAGTATGTGTTTTCGAAAAAAAAGTGTCATAATTTGTCTTAATGTCTCAAATTGACGCAAAAGTGTCGGAAAAGCGGAAGAAGAAGACAGCAAAAGTGGAAGAAGAAGGTAACAAATCCCCAACGAATGCAAGGGATATACGCTAAACCAATACGGCAAAGTCGGTTCATAATGGAGTCATAACAGAGTCATGTTTTGTTCTGTGCTGATGGCCTTTAGTGTTGTTGTTGTAATTCGTTGAACGACGACTGTGCGATATTTGGAGTTAATTTGCACAAAGACCAAAGAATGTGCGAAAATTAATTAGTGTATTCCTTTCTCATTAGTGAATTTTACAAATTCAGCTGGTATGAATTTGCGTCCGCGGTGTCGCGATTGGCTGCCGCTTAGCACTCAGCAATTGCGCTTGAGAAATCTCGCGAGGATTCAGGGTGTCAACATCGAGTGTGTGGAAAACGATGATGCACTCATATACTATACCCTACATAGCGACAAGGAAAGCAGTGCTTTTTATACTAGCGAAAAGTTGCCGCAACGACATCTTCAGCAAAAATGGGCGGAAATCGATGCCGGAGATGCCGTACGCAAATCAAATGCTAACTGTGTGTGTGTTAAGGTTTGGGCAAGCTGGCAACAAGATAAGGCTATTACGGAGACTGAGACTGAGCTAAAACAAATGGCGATTATGCCCGAAAATAGATTGAAAAGCAAGGAACCGGAAAGGTTAGTAATTGGAATAAGCAATTGCCATTATCATTTGTAACATTTGTTTTTCATATGCAGTGCCTTGACAAAACAGTTGGCGAACGTTTGTCTCACGCCCAACAAACTTCCGAGACCACCAGAACGTTTGCTTTTTGCTTGGGGAGTATACTTTTCGGGTCTTATGCCTTTAAGTGAGCCACAGGAAACAAAGTGGAAGCCTAATAGTCTCTTATTTTTCTTAAATGGTGAGTACTTCACGTCGCCGGAACAGTTTACAACAGACGGCTTGCGCGATCAGCTCTCACTTAACTACCAGCGCTATGCTGCCAGCGTACCAAAGGTTAATCCTTCAAATTGTGACGAGTTTAGTATTAATTCGCCTTCAGTTAGCCGAAGTTCCAGTCCCGTTGGCCTGGACAAAAACAACGACTTGCTACAGATGTCTAAAACACGGTATATGACTTTGAAATGTGATGTTATTGTGGTGCGCCGCAGTTATGACTTGAAAAAACTTCTCAAAATTCAAGAATTACAACGTTTGCAATTGCAAAAGATGCGCGATTGCTCCGATATTACCATAAACATCAAACAATTGAGTGTACGTTGCATAACGCGGTCTGAGTTACGCTGCAAACCGCGCACTACATCGTTTTCAATGTCGGGCACCACGCAATCACATCAATATCATTCCATGGGACGCACGCTAAGCGTATTACTAGCTGAGCAACAGCAAATCGAACCGCTCGCTCTTTACAATGCTCAGCAATTGCAGACGCAGGTGGAAACGTTGCGCTGTAAAAAACGGCTTCTACAAACGGAGCATGCCACGTACGCAAAGCGTATAGCAGAAAAGCGCCAACGTCTGGAAGAACTTAAGTTAGCACGCACTGAATTGAAGCAGTTTCTCAAACAGCAGCTTGAGCAGCTAAAAGATGATCGAGCGAAACGATTACTATTGGAACAAGAACTGCAAATGCAAAAACAAGAAAGGCGAAACATAGTATTGCAAGTAGAGCGGGGAATTTCTACACTTTGCCTTGAATTGCGTGAGATTTATAATATTACACGTCTGCAAACCGATGTCTACAGTATTTGTGGCATAGTAATTCCCAACATTGGTGCATATATGGGCGATACACGTCACGTGAGTCATTTAGCGTTGGAAAACACTTCACCGCTTGCATTGAGCGCCGCACTGGGATACATTGCGCACATGGTGCAGATGATTGCGATTATTATCAATCGACCACTTAGAAATCCAATTTTATATGAAACGTCACGTTCGCGCATTATGGATGTTGTCAAAAATTTGCCATATACCTCAAGAGAGTAAGTGCTGATATGAATTTTTATTGAAAATATAATTAATAACAAGAAATTTTTCCAGATTTCCACTTTATACTAGATCGGCCCTGCCCACGAAACCAGTAAAGTATGCCATATACTTGCTAAATCAGAATATAGCACAGCTTTGCTTTGATATAACGGGTAGACGTTGCGAATTGCGGAGTACATTCGAGAATATCTTGCATATTTTTAAAATATTGGCTGCAATTGAGCATAATCAACGTGAGATACATTCTGAGTATGAAACACTTCCCTGTCAACGTTTAGAGTTGACCGATGAAGTCGATAAAGGACCGCGTAAACCTCAGCAGGAGCATGAGCAACGATATCATCCAACACCTGTCAGTAACGGTGATAGTGCCGAAAATTTTTCGAAATCGCATTCCTCAGTCGATGTGGCTCATGTACCGGTGCCTCCTGTAGTTGAACAAATGCTCCCTTTTCGCCACCTGCTCTCTCCCTCCAGTGGTAGTCAACCGCTTGCAATTGATGGCTTCGCTACAACACAACGGTGAGTGGCATGAATCCATGATAAAATTCGATTTTTTTAATTCTTTACTATAGTAGTTGTCGATCCGTTGGCTCGTACTCCGATTGTGAAGAGGATTTTAAGGACATAATCGAACATACCTACTCCAATTCGGATTCAAATATAACGTTTCAAAGCAAACGTAGCTGAATTTTTGTTCCTTAGTCGGTGCCTGCAACTTATTTTTGAAGTCTGTCATAAATATTGTTGAATCCGATTTTCAATGCTAATTTCCTTCTCATTCGGCTTTCAGCCGATAAACTATTAAAAAAAATGTATGAATATAGACAATTGGCAGTCTTTTATATTTTGCCATTAAAGAAACCAAACCCTCGAGGCTTTCACAGCTTTTCTTTCGTATTCCACTAAATAATTATTTTATCAATCTTATTAAGGTATTTTAAACGTTAAATTTTTTTTTGTCATATTTGCTTTTAACCCTAACCAAATCCTAAACCTGCCTTGTTAACTCTTTTTAAAAAAAACCTTTTCTCCTTTCGGTACGACTAAGTGCATTTGTTTCTTACTGTTTAAGTAATTGTGTAAATTTTGCAATAAACAAAAGGTAATAAAATTCTAGGCGGTTAAACTAATTTAAATTTGCTGTTTGTATTATTTTGCTTTTATTGGTGAACATACATTATGAGCTAAGCCCTTTAACCTGATGAAAACATAATTATATTTAATACATTAAACCTTTTGGGTGTAAATTAATATAGAAATTGATCTTATGGAAACAATGCAACTTTGATTGCATTTATCAACTCTTTTTAAAATACTATATTTACTAAAATACAACTAATTGCCTTATAACTATGCAAGACTACCACTGACAACGTCGCTTATACGTTCAACAAGAAGTTGTTAATGTGCGGCGCTACACGATCTGGTGTGACTAGATGCAGATGATGGGTGCCAGGTACTTTAACGAAGATCACAAGTTCAGCATTTTTTTTAAGCGTTTCTATAACTTCCTCGTAGACTTGAGGGTTTTCAAAGTTCATACCGGGTACAGCTCTAATGTTGAGGACCTTACAACGTATTTGCTTGGCATATGCAAGCGTTTGCTCAGCGGTGAACATGCCAAGTAAGCTAACCTTTAAACGTAAGTCGCGCGCAAATAAGTAACCATCATTATTCGGTGCCATACCACGTCGCATGAGCACCTTGACTGATTCTTTGTCGACGGAGCCATCGTATGCGTCAAGCACCAGTTGTATCATATCGTCATATGAGTAGCAGGGCAGCTTACTTTGCGGTAGCTCTTCGTAGTCCAAAAATTTATCTAACGCTTTGCCAGTGCCATCGGCCATTCGCTGTACGCTGCGTACCGTCGGTCCAGCAATGTCGATGTTGATTAGTTTGGCTACCTCAGTTGGATAACTTGCTGCGTACATGAATGTCAGCGCACCACCTAATGAATGTCCCATGAGTATGACCTTTTTCCAGTTGTACTTCCGCACGATGCGACGTATGAGACATATGCCATCCCAAAATATGAAATACTGCATGCCTTTCGGGTAGTGCGTGGATTTTCCATGGCCAGGCAAATCAATAGCAAGCACCGATACATCGGACGACAAAAGTGGGCAAAGTCGATCGAAGGAGCCGCAGTTGTCTTGCCAACCGTGCAAAGCCAGAATCGGCTGTCGATTACGGGAGCCCCACCATTTGCCTGACACGAGGTAGTAGATAAGAATCGATTATTAGTGTTGTTGTCATTATGAAAACAATTGCGTTTATATGTTGTGATTTGTGTTAAAGGCAAGCGTGAAATTGCACGTTAATCGCAAATGATAAACCGGCTGAGCACTCCCAATCTCCCTCTTCAGTCAGTGACTAAGCAGCTGAACTGATAAGCTGAGCACATATTGTTCACTTTACCTGCGACTGTTCCCCATGGAACGTCAATTGAAAATTCATTCACGTTTTCATTGCCAAGCAAGTTTGTTGAATCGGCGACACTGTTATCTGCAAAGAAAATACTGTTAGACATGAATCGAGAGGGGATGAAAACAAATCCACATATGTTTCGTAAACAAAACCAAAGTTGTCTGTCGTCGGATGTTTTTGGACAAAGCTTTCGAAACTCTTGCGAAGATTGTGAAACTTGAAATTAGTTGTTTTGGCCAATACCCATGAACTGATATTTGTGAGTGGCCATTGATTCAATTCAGAGTCCAGAGTTCAAGTTTTCGAAATCCAAAAAGTCATCATTTCAATGCAAATTATTTACTTACCCAGCTTATTTGAACAATTCTGGGGCTTTTTGCCGTTTAAACTACCATTTGTGGACGATTCCCTAACACAGTTTTCACTACCATTCGCTTCCATATTTAATGCAATTTTTAATTTAATATTTCTGTTTTTGAATTAATGCGATTTCAGTCCAACTTTTCGAAAAAAAAAAATTTCAAGTATTGCGCGTACCGTCGGACGTAATGTCAGTCTACTTGGTCAAATTGTATTAACTAAGGGGTTTCACGCAAAACTCGGTAACTCGACAAAATTGCAAAATTAAGTTGAGCAGGTGTATTTATTTGGCACCAAGAGCCAAGTCAAGAGTCAAAAATAGCTGAAAAGTGTCGCATTGGCGCAAAAGCGTCCTCGGCCAGAAGAAGAAGATAGACGGAAAACTGCCGTGAAATGGAGGAACAAGACATGTAACAAGGAAAAGTAGTGCGACTTATGCCAAGCCAATACTGCACTTGTGGTTCAGAACAGAGTCAGAGAAGAAGAAGAATTCAAGTGACTCGGCCATGACAAGGTCGCATTAGCAGGTGTTTACACAATAAAAAAATAAAGAGCAACGATTTAAGTGTTGAGTATTGTAATGTTTTCATAAAAAAATTTCAAATTCATAACAACTGATTTACAGCGCAGTGAGATCATACATGGAGCAAAGTAACAAACACTACTTTGCGTCATCTTCATCTTCTGGGAGAAAAACAATGGCATTTTGTGGCTGTTCCTAGCCATTTTTCAAACTCGACAGGCAGTAAAAATGTTAAACAGTTGCACAACCAAATGGAATTCCCCAAAATTGCCTGCCAATTTGTGTTGCCGCAATGAGATGGCTAAATACCCGTTAAATGTGTATGAATGCACATTTTATATTATGTACGCCTATGTTGCCTTTCGGTACACGCTGCGATAAGCGGACGCCGGCCGTGTCAGAGTTGTCATGACCCAAGGCCGGAAATTGCTAGACGCACATACAAAAGCTGATTGATATGGGACTCGCTGAGTATTTAAAAAATTATTACGTTACATTGTGGGTTCGCATGACAACATAAATAGTTGTTTATTAAAGGTGGTGTTAACGAAAATCTCATATTCTTTACTTGCTAGAAATTTTCAAGAAACTACTAAATTAAATATGTCGTGCCTCTGTCTTGGTCCTAAGCGCTCTGGGAAAACTCATTTACTTAAAGCACTGCAAGATGAGGACGCCATTGACGAGACGAGTTACTCAATGCCCACAATTGGCACCGGCATTTACAAAATATTTTTCCCAACTAAGTCTCCGAAAAGCGAAGCTCCGAAAGTATCAACAAAAGATGATTCGGGTGGAGCTCAACGTGTTAAAAACCCACAAAAATGCATACAGATACTCGAAATCGGTGGCAGCATGGCAGCTTTGTGGCGTCAATACTTCACTGATGTTAAGAAATTGATTTATGTAGTGGACACATCTAATCTCTGTCAGATATCTGCAGCAGGTGGGCGGATATCATTTTCAACATTTTGAATTTTTCTATTGTAATGTTTCATTGAAGGTGTGCTCTTTTACTCCATACTAACCGAGCCGCGGCTTCAGAAGGTGAAGATTCTGTTGGTGCTCGCTAAAATGGATTACGCATACCGACAAATGCGCAACGAGTGTTTGCTAATGCTGCAGATGTCTAAACTGCAAAAGCAGATTCGCCAACAGGTTACAATTGTGGAGGCAAGCTCGGTGACGAGGGTCGGCCTAGATGCCATTTATGAGTGGCTGCAACGCCCCTAAATAAATTACGTTCTACTTTATTTTCAAAAACGAGCTCAACATGTTAGATTAAAGCTTATAATGCGACTCCATGTATTTTAAATTACACTCAATTTCGCTTGAGTCCTGCAATACGTCCTTTGCCGCAGACAAATACGATTTGGCATTCAAAATATCTCCATTATGCACCGCGAGCACAGCAAGATTGTTCAGAGCACCGCCATTTCGGGCATCAGAGGTTAGGCACAGATTAAGGCAGCGACGCGCAAGATTAAGATCGCCAGTGGTCTGTACAACAATAAGAAAATCATGGTATAATCTTGTTAAAGCAACTGTATCTGCTGGAATATATGCTTACAATAGCCACAAAGCTCAGGTTGTACCAAATGTCCGCTTTTTGATCCGCTGAATGGGCCATTTGTAAGGCGCGTTGAAAGCATGGCAGCACTAAGTCCAACTGCCCGCCGTAGAGGCAGCACAGCGCAATATTGCAATAGAGCTCAGCTGTATGAAAGCCTAGTGCAAGAATGCGTCTGGATTTGTGGATTAGGAGACTTATATACTGTATCAATGTCTACAATTTTGGACTTTACCTGTAGTACAGTAGCGCCATCTCTGGATTGTTGTCATAAAAATAGTTAAGCGCTATGCAAGCAAGTGCCTCGATATTGATTGGATTGAGTTTTGTAATCAAGCGATATATCTGTATAGCATCGTCCGGCTTCGACATGACATCAAAGATGCGCGCCTGCTCCGTACGGTAAATGATGTTGAAGGGATTCTTGTCAACGGCATCGGTGATAATTTGCAGCGCACGGTCGTGCTGTTTTAGACGTTGATAGAGCCGTGAAAGCAACAAATACGTGTCCGGATGCGGAAAAGCAGCCAGCGACTGTTCGAGATAAGGCTCCGCCTTGCGTGGATAGTGCAGCGAGAGCAGACAACGACCCATCTGCTGGTACCACCACCAATCCACATCGCTGGCGCTGCGCGTTGGTACAATTTGAACTTGTTGCTGCTTACGCGCAGCCAAGACGGCATCGCACAACGAGTAGGCTTTTTGCAGGTCGGCTTCGTGATAGAAGAGAAACTGGAACAGCGCCTTCACCAGCACAACACGCTCCGCATAAATGGTCGGATTCATGCGTGATGCCTGATACATTTTTGCCGTAGCGTCACCGACGCGGTAAGCGGCCGCCGATGTGGCACGCACGCGCGATGCTGTGGCACAACGTGAAGCCGGTCGTGTGCCCAAAGCAGAGCCAGGCCGACTGAGACTGGTGCCTGGACGAATCTAATTGGGTTTTATTACAGTTTTTTTGTTGTCTATAGAGTAGTTAAAACACAACAAATCTGCAAATCGTTGCTCACCATGCCCGAGGTCGGTCGAGCGCTTGACAATCGGCCATCGCTTGAACGCGCATTAGTTTGTGGTCGACCGGCTGTACGTTGCCTGTTGCTCGTCGAGGGTCGTGGCACAAATGCTGTCTTGATGGACGTGCCTGGTCTTGCGGTTGTGGCAATTCGCTCAAATTCTACGTCCTCATTCACTGCAAAATCACAAAGAGGCAATAACAAAAAGAAAATGTGCTTAAAGTATGCATAAGACATGTACAATTATAAACAAAAAAAAAAAAAAAAACAAAGAAATAAAAAACAAACACACACATTTAACAAAAAATAAAAAAATAAAACGCACGAAATTCCAAGCAAAAATGCTTGGGACCAAATGCATTCGGCGTCGGCTTAAGGTGATTAAACATGCTTGGAATGCGCGGCTCGCCTTTGACTTGTAACTCGCTCGTGCGCTTCAGACAAAGTCGACTGCAGCTGTGGAATGCAATGTCGGGCTTTAGTCACATTCCGAGCCTCCTACACACACAGGCACACATAAACGCACACACACACACACACACCTACCCTCATTGTCCGCATCATTCGTTTCGAGATCATCGATGTAGACGCGTTGTGTAAGGGCGCGCATTTTTAATTGCCACACGCCTTCCATCAGCCAAGTGGGCATAATGGTTACTTTGTTGTTGTTATTGCCAGTTTCTGCACCACCACCGCCACCGCCGTTACCAATGCCAATGCCACCGTCGCCAATAAGACGTCGTCTCCCAAGGGGCTTGGGGCCAATGCGTTGCAAATTACTACTGTATCCGAGGCTGTTACTGCTACTGCCGCCGGTTACGTTCGCGTTGTTGTTACTGTTGCTGTTACCTTCGTCGTTGTCGTCATATTGCTCTTCATCGTCCTCCTGTTGGTCAGGCGGTGTAGCAAACATTTGGATGTTATTATCGTGACCGGCCTGCAACATGGCGTTGCACACTTCAGTGCATTTTTCATAATTTCGCCGGCGATATAGCGAAACGGCCTTAAAGTATTCCAGCTCCAATGACGCCAACCGTGTTCTTTTACTCAGCCCTGCCCCTCCCGCTGCCATTGCTGCTGTTGTCGGTGTTGTTGTTGGTGATTCTTCTGCAGCGATTGTGCCAAATGCCGCAGCCGCATGAATTGTTGCCGTCATTATGCTGCTGCTGTTGTTGTTCTTGTTGTTGTTGTTATGCTGCTCTGTTCTAAGCCAGTGTTGCGTCCTTCGTTGAATTTTGTTTGGCCTTTGCTGCTGCTTTTACCTCTTCTGCTTTAACTTGTTCCCCTTTGCCTTTTGTAAGTTGTTTTTTCTTGCTACGCCTTGCTTGATGCTGCGTTGCTCTCTCTCTGTCTCTTTCTCTGTTCCTCCAATAAATATTATTTCAAGTATGCGAATTCCTTCTATCTTCTTTGCGTGTTCCTTGTTTTTTTTCGTATTTGATTTTGAATTCTTCGTTGGTATTTTAAAACCGGATGCGTGTCATTTTTTCTCCAACAAATTTCTGCGTTTTTGATAGATACTTGATTTTTAAGCACATTTGCTTTATTTTTGTTAGCATTTCCGCGCTTTTTCTTATTTATTTCACCGATTTTATTCCCTTTTTTATATATTTTTCTTCTATAAGGTAATTTGTCATTCCTTTGGCTTGAGTTAATTGAAAGGTCCTTGCTGTGTGTTTGTGTCTTTTGCCGTTGTTATGGCGTCTGTTTTCAAACAACAAAGTTCTGAGCATGATTCAACTAATACACTGAGCGAAAATATGTACATAGATCAATTCTTATTTGAACATTTTTATCTAAAAATGAATTTTATTTTCTTCTCGCTTTGCTCTTTCGGTTGTAACATAATATTTGTTTTACAATTTTTGTTTCTGTTGGTTTTTGGTAAATATTAAACCAAAACAAAAATAAATTCATGGCATTAAAAAAAAAAAACAAAAACCTTATAATATATCACCCGATTTTCGGGTCGTTGTGTTTGAGTGTGTGTAAACAAGTGTCGTTAAGACTGGTAGCAAAAGTACTTATCGATAGTGAGTGCGTTACATAAGTATGAACAAACACACAAAAGCGTTGATAGACAGAAAGGCGGGCCGAGATATACAACATAGTCGAAGATACAAAACGCCGGCTTTTTTTGAGACAAGATGATATTTTTTTGGCAGATCTTCGATTTTGGAAATTTTAGATTACCAATGATCGTCGAAAACTGCCAAAAACTATTTTATTTGTCAGAATCAGTAAAAAAAAAAAAAAAATGTGCCAAAGAAACAAATCATATTATCATAAAAGCAAACATAATTCTTGCAATCAATTCGTTGTAGAAATGTGGTCAATGTAGATAAAATATACTTATTTATTTGTATTTAAAAAAAAAATTGAAAGCTGCTGATAAATATTTGATTTTTGCATGCCATCGCTATGAGTTAATACTCAACTCAACTAACAAGAAACACGTCATTGGTGTTTTTATTTATTTTCTAAACAATATTTTAATTTACAAACATTTATCAGCAAATATGTGACACTGTGTTTGTCTTATCTACACTCATATACACATATGTATGTATGTATATGTATATATGTACATACATAAGATATTAAACAGTATGAAAACAAACAAATATAAAGAATGCTGCAGTCAAGAGTGCGCGACCACGAAAAACGGCGCACCCTCAACAACTGCCGCTGCAGCGGCACCTCCCCCAATGCTCCTTTCATAGTATAAACGACGATTGATAATCGGAAGTTTCTCTCTATTTGTCGAATATTTCATATTCCATAAAATTGCCCATCACGAGCCCTTAGTTTTTATAGATCATGTTCTGAGTTGTGCAACGTTACATACTGCAGTCTAGCATTTGCAAAAAAAGCGATGTTGACGCAAAGTTGGGAGATCGGTAATACATACCTAATCACTACTGATCCGAGCTCATGTAAATGTCTGAGATTTCATGTACAACATTTGAATGCAGTCAATTGCTAAATGACAATTATCTGCGCTGGTTTGAATAATTCTTTCAACTAAAACTAAAATGTTACCCAATCATTTCGCCCCAGTTTTGCTGTTGTCATATTGAAGTATAAAGCGACAATCACATATTTTTCTATGTTGTTGTTAGACTCATTGCGCCAAAAACAACGACGTCAACAAAATAAAATCACATCTGTTGCAATTGAACTCAATTAGCGGCAATGGCTGTAAAATGAACCAATCGAAACAGTTTGACAGAGAATTCGGTTTTGTATTGCAATTCGCCTCATTATACATTTTATTGCATTTGCGGGTAATGCCTTAATTCATCTTTTATATTGCACAATAGCGGTGAACTTGTACAAGTTCAACAAAAATTGCAAAAGCTCTTCACATACCTCAGATGTACAGATTACATACTCCTATGTTATTTACTGGACAAACAACACATATGTTAGTTTAGTAGAAAAAGTTATCGAACGTTAAGTTGTTTTATGTGATGTGTGGCTGAATGTAACATGGAAATATGTAATGTGTTAACAGTGATTCTGTTAACATTTTGAATTGGTCCTTTACATTCACACAGCCTCACAGCATCTTAATTAAAATTACATATTGAAGCAATCAGCTAAGCAAATGTAAAATTATTATTAGAAAACTTGAATACTTTTGATTTCAAACTGTTGATGTACAAAGTAAAAATGTCTTTTCTCACATCCGTTCTTGATTAGGTTTGCAATCTCGACTTGATGCTATTTTTAGACGCGCATTGGCCTGTTATGTGCACTTAATGCTAATTGTAGGGTATTTAAGTTACGCAAAGTTTTTTTTTTCATAATATATACATATATCTCATTTAAGTGCAACTCCTTTGGCTGTGTTGTTGTTGCGGCCACAACTTATGTTGCTGATTTGTTTGTTGTTGCTGATGTTGCTGTTGTTGTTGTTGTTGCTGCTGCTGTTGCTGTTGCGTTCAGTGCAATATAAACGCGCATTTAAACACAAAAAAGCAGCTTCTGTATAGAAATTGGCTTATTTTGTTGATTTTTAGGTACAAGTACTGAAGACAACAACAACAACAACAACAACAGCAACGATGACGATGACGATGACGAAGACAGCGTAAAAGGCACAAGCTAAAAAAAAAAAGCAATAACAATGCTGAGCGATAATTTTTGCTGCTGTCGCAAGAGCTTGTCGAAGCAGCAAACCAACGAAACGACAGAGCAACCGTCAGAGCGACCGACAAACCAACATGACTTAAACGAAAATTGCGCCAAGAGCAACGGCAACGGCAAAGTGCATTTCGATACAGATGCATGACCATAGATACACACACTCACACACCTGCATATTGTTGTTGAACGAATAGAAGAAACATAAGAAGAAGAAGACGACGAAGAAGAAGCAGGGATAGACATTTGGACAGACAGTCGTTGAAGCTGCGCACGCGCGCGCTCTTTACACTGTGACTTGTTGCATGTTGTTGTTGCCGTTGTTGTTGCCATTGTTGTTGTTGTTGGTCTTGTTTTTATTGGTGCTGATGACGACAATGACGATGCTAAAGATTGCAATCACGTTGCGCAGCAGAATTTGTATCTGCAAGATTCATCGGCAACACACACTAACACTCAGGTACGCCTGCTCGTGCCTTTCAAAGCTTGTCTTTCTTGTTTTTGTCTTTTTTTCTTTCTTTCTGATTTTTTTTTTTTTTTTTTTTTGTTTTTTTTTTGTTGTTAATAAGTTTTTGTTGGTTCTATTATAAATTTAACGAAACTTTATTTCATTGGAATTTATTTAGAACACACATTGAATCGCATAAAATACGTTATATATTCGCAGCGAAATTGAGTGAAAAAATAAAAGCATACAAATAAAAAAAAAAATCTTAAATCTTTGGCCAAAGATACAAAGCTACAGACAGAGAGTAATCATCAGTAAAATTGTGAATTCCTCAGCTGTTGTGCGCTGCTGCTCTTTGGCGCCCCCTATCGACAGCCGTTGCCGATTCGGGCCAAAAATATTTCAGCGATGATGCACAGTAGCGCAAAGATTTACAAAGCAATAATGAGTTGCTGTGCTGGTCAACTTGGCTTGGCCAATATTCGTTGCTGTTCAAGTCGTCGTCATGTTTTTTTTTTTTTTGCTGTTAAGTTTAGCGATAGTAAAATGTTTGTTGCTGCTTTGCTCGACGTCGACATCGGCAGCGGCGCGGACGCGGACGCGGACGCCAACGCTAAAGTTGTCGACCGAACTGAATCAAACGAGATAACTTGGTATGGAGTGAAAGTAGGGTAGGCAGATTAGACTTTGTATTGGCAGGCAGCATTTTTATTATTAGTCTTTGAGTTCGTTCATCGTATATTTTACAACTGTGAAACGGAATGACAAACTGAGTTACTTGTTTGGTGCTTCTCAAATCACATGTTATACATACATACGCATAATGACTCAGGCTTTTTGTTTTTGTTGTTTCTGTTTAGTAAATATTCTAATTATTGCTACAGCCTATTGTGCTGACTTCAAAAAAACTTGTATCGAAACGTTGGCAAAGCAAAAATTCGAAAACCAATCAAGCGACAAGTAAAATTCCCACCGAACATTAACATTTCGTAGCGAACGCTTCAATATCGCATATGTTAAAGCCAAAATAATGCGAATAGGAAGTAAGTTAGTGTAACAATAAAAATCTGAACAGACAAAAGTCTAAATTGACTGACCGACCGACAGACTGAGTAATAAATGTATATATGTATGTGTGATAAATTCATTATTAGCGTTGTTGGTATATTCGAATGCGCGATGAGTGTTCCATTTGCTTGTTCAGAGTGCCGTTGGCGTGCACAGCGCCCAAGACATGAATAATTTTGCCAAATTTAATAAGACTTCTTGGCTTAATATGAAACCAAACAATATCGCCATCTTTTACTCAACACACTAAGCTATTTCCGTTCAATGTCAAACGTCGCGCGTCCCTTTCAACCTAACCACATTACTTGGGCATAATCGCATGGCTTATTTTGGTAGTCGCGCTAAGCGCCAAACTCTCAGCCGGCGAAAATATATTGATAATCGAGTTAAGAGACTAAGAACGACGACCGGTCGAAAGAATGAAAGAAATGTGCACAGAAAAAAACCAAAACGAAAAACAAAAACAAAAAAGCAAACTTAAAATGGAAAAATGCTGACTGTTCGTTCGACTGTTACAAAAGTTGTTTATGGTATGTCGACTCGCTCAGATACTCTCTGAGTCGCTGCAAACATTTTGGTTTGGCTTATGAACGAACACAAAACATTCAACTGATCAATAATTTGATTTGTTTTTTATTTTTATTATTTGTTGTTGTTGTTTTTGAGCGGCACAGCTTGCGGCACAAACCGATGCTCCAAACGTGGTGAGCCTTTCACATTTTGTGTGAGTGTAGTGTGAAATGAATCGGAGTAAAATAACCGCGAAATCTTGCATACCAAAGCAATAATGTTGTAAACTTGTAAGACCTGCTGGCGGTATTCAGCCGAGTTCGCCTGGCAAGCTGGCTGGCTGGCTGGCTGGCTTGGCATTTCATTGACTGACCGACAGATCGACGGAATGACCATCGACCGTTCGACGAATCCATGCGTTCGAGCATTACCGTCGTTCGTTCAAGCTGAAACTTGCCAAAGCTGACGACTATGTTGATTATGATGATAATGATGACGACGGAGACGACGGTGATGGCCAACGTTGGCATTCGATGTATCGTTGCTATGTTTATATTGAAAACACATTCAAAATGATCTTGAGGCTTGTAATTTGTAGTGCGTTGACTGCTGCTGCTGCTGACTCTGACGCTGACGCCGCTTCGGTGCCGTTGGGTGTGCCGGTATGCCGGAATTTCACGCACAATACTCGCGCACGGATTTAACAATTATTTCGAGATCGTTGCTGATTGACGAACGCTGACTCTTTTTGAGTTTTTTTTTTTTTTTTGTAATCAGCGTCGTTAATAATGACATTTGACCAAATACGCTAACAATTAATTGTCATCAACAATTTTACTTCAAATTTTTAAATTATTCTAATTACTCGCTTAACCAAAATAACGACCCTGTGCCATAATATTTACAGCCCAACCCATCAATCGTGCTCAAATATTATATACTCTTACGTTACATTGCGCTCGCACAGCACATGTGACACTTAAGAAGTAATATACGTATTTAATTGTTTCATGTGCTGTGTGGTTGAAGGCGACGTGGGAGTATGTTATCTTAGTAATTATGGTTGAAGTGTCAACAGTGCATTTGTCACTATGTTAACATCATGACGACTTTTTTTTGACAGTTTCGAGAAGTCATTTTAGCTTTGTGTGTTTTTTAGATTTTACTTTTATGTCCAAAAAACTAATAGCTAAAATTCCTGCAAAAAATGCGCGCCAATTTTTCAAGAGTGGCACACACGCACACTTATACAGATATCCAATCACACGCATTTAACGAAAAATATACAAACAAAAAATCAGGTCCAAGTGGAATGCTGCAATTTGCTAAGGCTTAACTGGCAAAAGCAACAGCGAAATATAACAAGTAAGAGTGTGTAGCATTTGGTCAAGTGTATGCGACTATGTAAGCCACTGCTCTGCACTCTGCACAAAAGTAAGCTTGTTTGCAGAATTGTGCTCACTGATCGAATTTTTATACTTTATATATGTATCTCCATTGCGACTTTAAAAGTAATGATTTTTCTTCTTGCACAAAGTGTTTGTACAAATTATATATGCCGTTTATCATACAATGTCGGTAGGGTATAAAAACTCTAAGGAATTGCATAAAAATGTTTAAGGTAGAAAATATTTTTTTTCAGTTGCTTTAGTCGCCTCCTGCTCCTGCTGCTGCTCTGGCTCATGCTACTTTTACTCCAACTATCCATGTCGTTGTCGTTGTCGAATGGCGAGTCGAATGAATGCAAGGCTTGTATAGGCCTCGTACCTGCCTGTCCGCCTGCCTGCCGTCCTGCCTATCGAATGCTGTTGGCTTGCTCGTTTCGACTGAATTGACTTGACTTGTCTTGACGTTGCCATGAGCAGCAACATTGAGCCAACAACATAAGAAACACGGCAGTAACCACTACACCAACAACAACAACAGCCGCAGCAGCAACAGCAACATCAGCAACAGTCAACAAGACCACTGAAGCAACAACAAACATAGACCCGCAGCTTTGGCCAATACAACAACTAAAAACCAGTCTTCGAAAAATTACTCTTAACAAACAAAAAAAAAAAAAAAATATGTATAAATAAAAAAAATAACAAATCTTCAAAACAAACAAGAAAACGTTAACATTGTCTTAGTCGAACTATGTATACCCTGCGTATCCATATTCTTACAAGTAGTTTTCCCTTTTTATATGAAGCATATTGTTCTCTCTATTCAAAAGCCGAATTATCGACTTCTTCTCATTCAATACCTTTGAGTTTTCTTTATATACGAGTCAGGAGTTCCTGCGAAAAGTATTTCTCATTAATGATATATTGAAATTATAAAACACGAGCATTAAAAGACGAAGCTTAGCCAGCAGTAGTCGAGAGGCCAACTTAAAATGCGCTCTTTTGCCAAGACAGGCCAATGGTGCTCTCACAGATACACACACATATACACACTTGCTGGCATCCATACATATAGAACATGTTCTGAGCGCTCGAGCGCTCATAGTGCCAATATGTATATGAGAGTGTGTCTGTGTATTTGTATTTGTACGTTCGCCCCAGCATAAAATACAAAATTCAAACAAAAACTAAAAAAAATACAAACATAATATTTTAGTGTGAAAAAAGAAAAAAAAAAAACAAGAAAAAAGAACAAAAACGAAATGAGAAAAATAAGAATTCAGCAAATCAAGCTCACATTATGCTAAGGAATGCGCCCAAGTGACGATATATCGTGGCAGTAACAGCAACAGAACGATTGAAAGTAGAACCACGCTAGCAGAGCCGTGTATTTCGGTTGGATAGTGGAGCTGATGGCGGATGGCGGACTGCGGAGTGGACACCAGCATGTTGTCACTCACACAAAGCTATCGCTGCCAAAAGTTGCCGTCGCGTTAGGGGAAGTCGAAGCTGAAGTTAAAGTCGAAGTTAGGAGTTTATTGTATTTATTGTAGCGCTGACCCGCGGGGCAAGTTGGTGTCTTGACTTTTGTGGTTGTGGGTTTCTTGGCCATTGTACATACATACCTATATATATATTTAAATATATGTATGTATATTATGCAGTGTGACCGGAATTTTGCAGAATTTGGTATAAATCCTATGGCCAACACTCAAGAATGTTTGAGTTTTAAAGCATTTTTGTTGAACTTTTCACTTATCAATCATAAATGATGACGTTGTATCTGTTAGATGCACAAACGCCCGCAACGTTCTATTGTGCTACACAACAACATTTCTGGTCGATGCATTGTTGTGTCAACATCTTTAGAAACTGTGTAATATTTCAGTCAGATTACAGAATTATAGGAGACATAGCCATCTTCTATGTGCCTGAGCTGACCAGTCTTCCTTTGTCAACTCTTTTCAGTGAGTTTGCAAATGTCTTGCCGAAGTCAATATACTCCTTCCTCAAGAGATTGAACTTCCTTAAACCACAGTCTTTCTCTTCGACAATATAAATCATTGGAATTCCACTTACTCACTTATTATAGCCAAAATACAAAAATTATAAAAGGATAACATTTTACAAAAATCAATTTACGTTTGAACATTTTAATATTGAATTCTCTAATCTCCACTAGCTGCACATAGAGAATCCGATTGAGACAAGAACGTCCAGCCTGACACTCCTACAAAATGGCGTACCATCAAATTCCCCCGAATTTATCTTATAAGTTAACAGAATGGAATCAACTTAAAAAGATTTTTCGAAAAAAGCTTCTTCTTTTTTATATGACCAATTCAATTATTTGGCAAATACAACAATTTCATTGAAATAGTACGCTTTTGCAACTCAAATCAATTCAAACTCAACAACTCGCACAGGTGGCTGTGAGCCATATTGACAGATACTCTTGCTAACAGCAAAATTATTAAAACGAAATATATAAGTGACTCATGTATAAGTTAGGTTGCAAGTAAACTTAAGCCAGCCCAAATGCGACATTAACAATTTCAGCGTAACAGAAAAATGTTGGGCAGCAATGTGTGGCTAACAGATCCCAATTGAATTAACTCATGCTTAATATGAATTTTAGGCAAAATAAGTCAGATTAGCTGCGATTTTTAACTTAACAGAAAATGTAATCTCCCTGTTAGGGCAGCCTTCTCATTAATTTTGAACTGAATTTGGATACTCTCCGAGATCGGGCGGTGGTAAATGAAAGTTTAGTGCTGCCACCTTCTTATACGCAAAACAACGTACTTTTACCAATTGTTATATGCTGTTTGGAAGCCCAAGACTCGCTCTTAATGAAAACAGAAGAACTAAAAAATGTAAAACTCAAACGAAAAAAAAAAGATTGGCGATTAGGGGATACTTATTTTATTAATTTTCCGGCAAAGATACAACACAAAAAGATAGAGAGACACAGAAAAAATATACAGTAGCATTACTTATAACAGAAAACTTCGCATTCCAATCTTAAATCTCAGTGGGAGACACACAGATACAAAAATTTGCCGTGCATTGGTGTTTGTGAAAAATTGTTTTGATCACTCGCACGCTCGCTCGCATACGTGTGATCGTCAACTCGGCTGGGTTCGGACGCTCGCTCGCTCTCGCTGGCTAAGTCAACGTTGGAGTTCAGATTGTTTTTAGTTACCGAACGGAGCGGTTGTTGAGCGTCGCAGTGCGGAGTACACGTCGTTGTTATCGCTTGCTCATAACAGTTTTACTCGCTCGTCGGTTGTTGTCACAAAAGCGATCGGCTAACGGCGCTGCAATAAGTGAAATTTGAATGCATGACAACGATAAAAGATATAAAAAATAAAAGAAGAAAAAATTCAAAAAAGAAAAAAAAAAGATACATGCACAAAAGTGAAATACATATGTTCAATGCAATTTGGTTGAACAAATTAATGCATTTGCAACTTTCCATAATAAAGTTGTGTTGAAAATATTTCTGTGCGCTCTTAAACCGAAAGAGTCGGATTTTTGTTGTTTTTTTCATACATATTTGTTTCTTCAAAGCAACAATTCGCGTCTGCGCTAAAGCGTGTTTATGTATGTTGAGATACTTTTTTCATATGTTGTTTTGTTAGTGTGTGTGTGTCGTGTCTGGCCGTAGGCATGATTAATACCCGTTAAAATGTGCAAACTATTTACATTCATTAAATGGTAATACAAATATTCATCAATAATAAAATTTAATTAACGTACAAATAAACTTAATGAATTTAAATTTCACAAAAATAAAACTTGGCATTTTTTTTCGATTTGGTTTAATGCTAAAAAAGCCTTCAATCACAACGATCGCAACAATCCATGCCACGCCACTTTGTCCAGTTTGCTGGAGCGACTGAGTGAGTGAGTGAGTGAGCAAAGTTATACAATTTTATTGTACTTTAAATAAAAAACAAAAAAAATTAAATAAATAAAACGAAACAAACCAAACTAAAAGAAAAAAAATAATAATAATAAAATAATAAAGGAAAAAAAAAATTTGCTTCGCAACACAAATACACAGCAAAGTTAAACGGCATTCTTTCGTGCAACAACAACTTCAAGTAGAATAATAACAACAACAACAACAGCCATACTACCCGTCGCTCTACACAAACACACACACACACACACACACGCGCACAGATACAATACATACAAAAACAAAAGGAATGTCACTCCAAGTTGTTCGTTCGCTACGCGCTCGCGCTCTTGCCAGCGCTCTCTTTTCAATGCATTTGTAGTTGTGTGTGTGTGTGTGTGCCTTTTGAAATTGTGTTTGTGCGCTTGCCCTCAACATTGCTGCTGCCGCTGCTGCTGCGCTGTCGCCGCTGCGTTGCTGTTGCTGCTTCCCAAACGCAACAACAACAACAACAACTTTGATTACAAATATTTTTCGCTTGTTTTTGTTGCTCCGCTCATTTGGCTCCCTCGTTTATCGTTTTTTCGTTGTTGTTGTTGTTTTTCGTTTGTTTTCGTGTTTTTTTTTTTTTTTTGTTATTTTCTTACGTTTTTAACGTTTTTCTCGTTCGTTGCCGCAAACGTTGTTGTTGCCGCTTTTGCCTTGCACACCCGCGCGCATATTGAGCTTAAGTTCATTTTGCTGGAATGCCGTCGCTTCAACCGCTATTATCATCATCGTCATCATCATCATCATCGTCATTATCAACATCATTCGCTGTCTTGTTGTTATTATCGACAACGACAACGACAACGTCATTATCGTTATCGACATAGCTGTCTTTGTTGTTGCTCTGCGCTATTGTTGTTGCTGTTGTTGTTGCTGCACAATATCAACAACAGTTCAGTTCAGGTTCACGTTCGGATTTGGATGCATATTTGGACTAGAGACGCCAACGTATGCGCTCAAAGAAGAGGTCAATAAAATTTTGTCTGTGAAAACTCTTCTACTTTTAGCTTCAACAATAATACATTAGATACAAGATACAAGTTAAATTCAAATTGATTTTGTGTGTGTATTTGTGTGTGTGTGCGTGTGTGCGTTTGCTGCTTTGTTTATTTGCTTGCGTGCATTAAAACAAACAAACAAACAAACAAAAAAACTAAACAAAGAAAGACAAACTAAACAATAAACAAAAAAAATTATAATAACAAAAACAAAGCGCGTGTGTTCTCTGCAAAAGTGCATTTAATATGCAAAAAAAACAAAAAAAAAAATGGTGCTCTGTTTTGTAAATGCAACAATAATTGTGCGAATATAAAAACAAAGTGTTTAAGCAACAAAATATACAAGATACAAATAATCAAAACGTGCTAAGCTGTGTGGAAAAGAAAGAAGAAAGATGAAAGAAAATCGTGTCATACATTAATCAAACAAAAGATCACACATTGTGCGAATTTATTGACGCATTCCACGTTATTCTTCTTCTTGCTCCTCCTCCACTGCCTTATCTTATTGTATTTGTTTTTGTATTTGTAAGCCGCCAAAATAATATAATAAAAAAAATAAAAATAAAAAACAAACGCGCAAAGAATTTCATTGTTTATTAAATTGTCTATGTTTTTTGTCTCTTCTTGTTGTTGTTGCAGTTGGTGTCCGTGTTGTTGTTTTAGCACTTAGTCGGCGCTTTTGATACAATAAAATAAAATATTCGCGCAACATTCCAAAGTCGTCGCAAATCGCATTCGAAAGTTAAGTGAATGATTTGTTAAGCATTTCTGACAAAACAAAAAATCAAATCAAACAAAACACAAAAAAATATACAAAAAAAAAAAAATAAGAAGAAAATTTTCAACAACAAAAAATCAATAATATGAGTGTCGTCACTTAAAAAAAAAAAATACAGATTTGTATTCCGTGCCGAACTGTGATTTGTACTTGTTGCCGCTCCAAGCTTCTTCAGCTTAAGCTTCTGCCTCGGCTCGGCTCAGTTCAGTGCCGTTTTTGTTTTTATTGTCATTGCTGTTGTTGTTGCCTTAACACGTGTTC
This sequence comes from Phortica okadai, assembly GCA_034638295.1. Lineage (NCBI taxonomy): Eukaryota > Metazoa > Arthropoda > Insecta > Diptera > Drosophilidae > Phortica > Phortica okadai. The sequence continues at coordinate 7,389,185 of CM067850.1, forward strand.
TTTTATTAATTGTTACGCGAATGTCGCCGTCGCCTTTGCCTTTGCGCCTCTAATAACGCTTTTATCACCGGCAAGCGCGTTTGAGAAAATGCCGACAAGTGCAAAATTTGGCACTGCGTAAGGTGAGCCCAACAAAGTCAACGTCATCATTATCATTATCATTAACATTATCATACTCATTATTATAATTATCATTTAATACACTTTTGGAAGCCAGGGAAATTTTAAGTTGCACACACACACACATATACACAGAGCTGCCGTTTTGTCATTTTTCACGTAATAAGATACAATTTTTTGACGTTTTTTTATGGTTTTTTAAATGATTTTAAACTTTTAGTCAAAATTTCATTTATAAACCAACACTGATTGCCATCAAAAACATATAACTCTGAAGCCAAAGCTTTGTTTGTATTAAATCTTCAATTTAAATAAACCTCAAAAACGTGTTCATTGTTTCCAACTCGAAAAGCCTTTAATTCTTTCTTTGTTTTTTTTTTTATACTATCTTCTTTTTATTCATGTTATGAAATTTGAGCTTCTGTTGGTTTTGAATTACAATGCGAGTTTTCTCGTTAATTGAACATCGTCTTTCGACTTTGAACTCAGACTTGCCGCGCAGCAATTATTCTTCTAAACAACAACATTACGAAATTTACCAAAAGTTACACATTTGTTTTTGTGTCAAATGAAATGAAATACTTTTGTTATAACGCGCATAAAAAAAAACACAAAAAAATCGCAATAATAAATGAGCGCTTATCGGCGTAAAGAATTTTTATAGTTCGGCGAAAAAAAAAAGTTTGGACACAAAAAAAAAAGAAGCACTAAAAGTATAAAAACATAGCAAATTCAAAACACTTCGAAGGCGCAGAGAATCTTCGCACTTGAAGTGAAATGATCGGTCGTATAACAGAGTTAAATGGAAATACGATTACAATCGAAACAGTTAATTGAGCGTTTTATGAAGACAATTAAGAAGCGATATAGTGTGCCAAACGATATGATAATCAGAAATGAAACGAGCGTTTTATAAACAAATGAGCTGACTGAAAATTATCCATACAGAGACACACACAGCAACAGATACGCGATACTTTCAGACGTTGTCGACCTGTTGATGTTGCTACTGCCGGCCACATTGGCGACGTAAGACAATCGGGATCAAGTTGATCTTAATGGCATTATTATGCCAGCTGCTTTGCTGCTGTAATGGCTCCTGCTGCCGCTGGGACTCTGTCAACTGGTTCGCACGAAACCACAAATTAACATTATCAATTTTCTGGTTACAGAAAACGCCACTAAAATATGTAATTAATTATGCGGCAGAGCGGTTGTTGTCATTGTGTTAAGGCAGAGTGCATTGACGATCATAAAATACAACAAAAAACACTTGACCTTAGTCGAAAATTAATTCAATTGTATTTTTTTATTCTTTACTTTGCTTGTATATAATTTTACATATTCGAATGTACTTAAAATTCTGACACGCCGAAAAAACCATTCGAAATATTAAGTTTGTGCAAAACTGTTGAATGTTACATATGCAACACAATAAGCATTGGATATTTTTTGGCGCATAAATTCAGGGAAATTTTCACTACAGGTGCAACAATGTCCTCGATTTGGGCAGGTGTTCGGGCGGTTGGGCATGGCTACGTCGACTGCAGTGCTAGTCAACATGTTGATCACTTAGCATTAAATTGTCTTATGTTATATGGGTTGTATACGGAATGTGCAATTACTTTGCGCAAAGGTGTTTTTAATGTCACAAATTGTTGCTGTTGGCTTTTATACACCACATATCATCATTTGGCATTAACCAACACTGTAAAAGTAACAAAAAAAATCATTTTACTTATCCAATGAGCATACATTTTGTTTTGGTGTTATTTATGTCATGAGTTATGCTGTTGTTTGTTTTCGATTCGTCTTTACAAATATTTCGCACGGCAATATTTCGAATGCGGCGCACGTCGCCGTTTGCCTTCGCGCATGCGCAACTATCCGCCAAAATACTTCACTTGACGCACATGTGCTCTTGCCGCTGTCACAGCCGCCGTCGCTGCTCTGCTCTAATTGCGCATTGGCCAACAAAAAAGCAGTGACAGAGGCAGAGACAGAGACATGCCTCGCCTATGTTGTATCAATGCTGCGATTTCGAAAGACTTTAAACGTTCGCGTTTGGACAAATTTGGCGCAACTACAAAAAAGACAGAAACAACAAAACATAAATAAATAATGATAAATAAAAAGGTCAGAAAAAAATATTCAAATGCGCATATTTTTTTTTACACAATCATATTTGCTTTGCGCGTTGTCATTTTTTTCTGTTTTTTTTTTATATTTTTCTGTATTATTGGCAATAAAACGCGAAGTTATGCCGCATAATAATTTCCAACACGCTACGCATAATTATTGCCACTTGGCTATTAAACAGCATTAAAGCGAGTGCATGTGTGTGTGTGTGTGTGAGTGAGTGAGCAATGGAAATTTCAAGCCATGCCATGCGCATCCGAATCTGAATCTGTTTCGGAGTCCGAAGCCATGCCCATAAAATGAAACTGAGTGGCAAATTTTTGTAAGCGAGATACAAATTGCATTGCATTGCCAACTATTTGAAACCAGTCAGTCTATGAGTCGATCGCCGTGCTTTTGCTCTCTGCCCCCGTCACCGTCACTGGCTTGTCAGAGACACACCCAGAAAGTTGAAACCCTCGGCGCGTTTTATTCTAATTGACGTTGACATAAAACATGCATTTAAAAACTCAAACACACACACACACACACAGATACATAAGCGAAATACTAAACACATAAAAAATATAGGAAAAATCGAGCTTTTAAAGGCATTTAAATAAATTTGTTTAACGGCTGCCAATTAGAGTGCGACTAACAATGACAATAACGAAAATGACATCGACAACAACGACAACAACAACAACAGCAACAATGACAATGACAACAAAGGCAAGAACAACAACAGAAATGCGCAACAAATTGCCAAATTCCTTTGGGCCAAAAAAACATCAACGCGGCCCCAGTCTGGCTTGCCCTGCCCTGCACCGACACAACTCTTGACTGTGGCGACGCGGGCGTGTTTCATTTAGACTTGGTCCATTAAGTATTCGCGCTGAAAAATGTATCGCAGTTCATTATATCGAAGCGGGCACAGTTTTGAAACGGAATGTTTGTGTAAATGTTCGATCTTTTGTACGCTTCTGCACTTCCGTTGCTAATTTCGATTTAAGCGTGTGAAAAAACAAGTTCACAGTAATGATCTATTCAAGTCCCTGAATAGAATTTTTCATTACTTCAATAATTAGAAAAAATTGGCTGAAATGTTAATTTTATATAATTTACGAAGTTCTAAAAATAGGATGAGAACAGATGTTTTTAGAAAGAATAATATTAATTAAAATTTTAATAAATTTTGGTTTGACTTTACCATGTATAAAGAATCATCATAGTTACTTTGCAGAAAGTCTCTAAAATAGGTCGGCAGACTGAGCTCTGACTTAATTACTTTAAGCATAAATACATTCAATAGTGTTCTTTGACAGTTGAGAAACAGAAGAAGAGTATAAATTAACAATAATTGAAGTAACCCAACCATAATGAACTCCTACACACGATCTATGTGTCAAAGTATAACACAATAAGCTCAGAGCAATGTTGAAGACATAAATTTGCTAAAAATCGTGAAAATAAACCCCTAAAATATGTGCAGCGTATTATAATGTCGCCAATACATGACTGTTATGCTCATATTATTTACATTCATAATGTGGTTCGGCAATCAATCAAGTTTTGAACCCGCTGCCAATGTGCAAGTATTACTTATCAGTTGAATTCAACATGAATAATCCGCGTACGTGAATAATCAGTTCAATTCAGTTCAGTTCGGTTCGGTTCAGTCAGCGCTTTGAATGAGCAATCGGCGGGCATTATGATGGGCCGTGCATTTTTACAGTTATGCCATGTTGCGACTTTGTTCGTTTTGCTTGTTGAACATGAGTGTTCTCTCAGTCTTTGTTTGACATGAAATTTGTCGCTTAAATTTCTTTTATTGTTGTTTACCTCATAATACTTACGTAGATACTACTAAGCACTTACGTAGATACAAATTGTCACGGTATGAATGAAAAAAACAACAACAAAAACAAAAAAAAGAAATAATAATAATAATTTCACATACGTTTGTGAATCATATATGTGTATGCGTGTGTGTATTTGCGTGCAATAATTTCTTGCCCGTCATAGTTGAAACATTTTTGTTGACAAGCACGCCACGCCGCACAAAACTTTCCAGCGCATCTCACCGCACCTCACCTCGCCGCAATTCAGCTCACCTTAGCTTGGCTCCCCAACGACTTAGCAACGTTGACAATGAGCTAAGTGTAAAGGCAAGCGCCAAGCGATTTATTTACGTTCTGCTCATTTCACTGTGTCTGTTTGTGTCTTTTTGTATAGGTATGTGTGTGTGTGTGTGTGTGTGTATTTTAGGTTGAACGTGGCGTATGATAAATATCGCGGTCATGCGATTTATCTGCATTACTTAGCCGCACCGTTGACAGCGTCAATTCAAGCTGCGCAACTTGTTCGCTTTTGCTGTATTTTTTTTTCCACATTTTTTCGCTCTCTCTCTTTCCCTTTCTTCAGTTGTCCAACGCTCTAGCACACTGAGATACATGTATATAATTTTAATGAATGCGCATTGCTCAGCTTATGTCGCAGCTTGCAAATTTGACGACTCTTTGAAAACATAAAAATAAAAAAAACAAGTATGCGCACTTTAATCAAGCATAGACGACATAATTATACCCTCAACAAAAATATTAAAAAGAAAATAATATAAAAAAATAAAATTTTGAGTCGCTTGTGTTGTTCTTTTCTAGAACCATTGCTAGTCATACATATGTGAATCATTTTCACTGATCATGCTGATCCGATCTATAAGTATCTCGTTACTAGAGCTACTTAAAATGTCTCTTAGCTCTGTTTCATTCTTGTGCTCTTTGCACAAACGGAATGCACTCCAATGGCGCACATTGAATGAAAACAACTTATAAAAAATTACAAGACAAAAAAAATATAAAAACAAAACCGAAGCAAAACTCGTCAGTGGCGCCAACTTGGAAAAAAAAACTGTAACAAATTATTGGCGCATATGCAAAAACTAAAAAAATGTTGAGTAAAAGCAAATAAAAAACAAAAAATTGTACGATAACATGTTTTTTTTTTTAAAGGAATTTTATCATTCGCCTTGCATTCCTCGACGCTTTTTTATATATTTTTTATTGCTGATTAGCGCGTTCAAATTTGTTTTTCAATTGTTTTCTCATCATATTCTTTTTATGTAATTACTTAAAAAAATAATAATAATAATAAAAAAAAAAAACACTCACAGAGAACAACAAAGAAATGTTGTCCGACGTTGACTTTTGCAATTAACGCATGCTATTTGAGCTTATTTTCTTGTGTGCCGCTTTTCAAGGCGCTTTCGAAAGTGTTTCTCCTCACTTCTCCGCGCCACGCCGCTACTCAACGCTTATTAGACTCGGAAAACAACTTTCTGGAGTGCCGAGTCATTTACGCTTTGTTGGCATTTTTCATAAAAATGGAATGTCGCTCATTTGTTATTATTATTATTATTTAAATGATAAAAATGCTTTTAATTTGTTTGCATTTGAAATGAATTTCGCTTTTTATAAAACAGACTTCTATGTTAAAAGCAAAAAGCTTCTTAACAAATTATTAAAGATGCAAGTGTCTTTTTATGGAAGCATGACTAAACTTGCCGGTTGGCAGAGAACTTTGTTATGAAGTTTCAACGAGGTGAATTAAAGATACAAATCGAGAATATGAAAGTATGTAAATTTTTAATGAGCTTAACTACATTAATCATATTTCTGTTGTACAGATCATTTATTGGAGTCAACACTAGTACTGGATCAGATTCAAATCATCGATATTTGTTGATCCAATTGTCTATAGCCAAATAAAAACTTTATTATTTGAGTAAAAATTCTGTATTCTTGCATGAATTCTTCTTGCCTCTGCGGACAAAATATTAATCGAGTTTGAAGAGCTCTGAATGTATTATACAATAATAGCTTCCATGCAAATCCTGCAATGTATTGTGGTTTGTAAGTTAGAGACCTGAAAAATTATATTTATATCTAAATGATATCGAAACGGTACGAGACTCACTAAATATATTTGAGAAATCTTGTATATAAACAGTGATGTGAAGATCTGGAGACTAATACTTAACAAATGGGCAAATCAATTCGAAATAAGACTTTAACTAATTTTTTTTTTATATCTTCAAGATGTTTACTTGAGTTACCAGAATCCAAAATAAAATGTAAAACCAAAAACCAATTAATGCTGACATGACTTTATCGGTTTCTCCGTTCGTATTAGTGATTTGCATATATATTTGCTTGGCTCTTCTAGCGCACCTTTGTTGTCTTTCTTTCGTACAAAAAGCCTTGAGCATTACATATTTTTGTGTTTTTTTTTTTAGTGTACATGTCAGCACGCACATTACAGACACACTCCGCTACGTTCATCGTGGGCCGCTACTGTATTTAAATGTCGAGACACGACTTTATAATTAATTATCGCATATTAATAAACACACACTTTCATAATTACACAATAATCATTTAAAATGCGATATTTCGTTGGCTTTCTAATAATATCTTTGCCCAGCAAAGCAAAGCCGTCTCGGACTTTAACTAATAAGCCATTAGCAAAGGGCTCGACTGATTGGCTGCGCAGAGACAATGCTAATCAGCAGATAGTTTTTCATTCTTAAGCTTGGATAAGCCATATTTCTTTCTATGATAATATGTACAACAATAAAAATAATAATAATAATAATGCGTGTCTCTGTTCGTTAGTTTTTGGGGCGATTGCACTTCCCTTAAGATTTTGTATCTCACATATATTGTTTGCCTTAAATTCTTGTAAAATTTTATTTCTTTTTCAATTTGATTGATGATCGCTTATAATGTCGCTATGCAAATGTAACTGGTCAGCCCACTATCCGTCCGTCCGTCCGTCCAACTGTCTGTTATTCACTTCGTTTAAATCTGTCTGTCTCTGATGCGGCGATTTTAAATATATTAGGCGATAATATTAATAAATTGAAAACGAAACGAAAGAAAAAAAAAATTTAGCTACAGACGGTTTTTTCTGACGCTTGGAGTCGTTGAATATTTTTCTATTCGAACAATAGTCGAACATTAATTTCGATTCGTTTTGCTTTTTGGCTTTTTTGTTAGTATTTGTTGGTGTTGTCTCTGTTAAAGACTTTTGTCTTTGTTTGCTTTTTCGTCTCGCGTTGTCTTATCTTCTCTATGTGTGTGTGTGTGTATGTTTGTCTCAATACAAGACGCTTTGCGTTTGCTTTGCGTTGCAGATACGCTTGATTTCATTTTGAATGCCAACATTTTATACGAATGAATTTATTATTGACGGCACAAAATGCGCCAATATAACATTTATTTCTTTTCTTACTGATTTGCTTTCTTTGATTTCGAATAATTGACGATACAAAAGGCAGAAGACGTGCTGAAGACTCATTTTTCTTCTTTGAATGTTTTTTTTTATTTTTTTAGTTTTTTTTTTTGTTGAAACACACAGACAGACATACATATATATTTTCCTTAATTTATGCATAAAATGCTTTTATTTTTTTTTTTGATATGAGTTTTTTTTTTTGTAAACTTTCTTTGAGTTAATTTTAATAATTTTATGTTTGTGCCAAACAAGTTTACCGCCTCAGTCATTTATACGTTATTGATCGGTGAAATTTGTTGAAGTGAGGCTTAAAAATACATATATATAACTAATTGATGATCAAAAAATGCTTGAAATTCCAACTGATAAATAATAAATAATAAAACAAAAAACGGAATAAAATTTTAACAAGTTTGTTGCTTAAGTCATTTGTTCTCTTTCTCTTCAAAAAAAAAAAAAGAAAAATATTAAAAATAAAAACGAAATTTCCACATTATTAATAATGAAATATTTTATGTTTATTTTCATTTACAGAACGATATTTCGAACGAAAGTGTTGTATTCAAGTAATGATGCAGCATGCGAGCTTTTTGCACTGTCAGCGCGCCATTAGAAGTATGCGCGTCCTCGGCCGACCAACTGTCACCCGGCTCACGTTTTCTCGCACTAAGGTAAGCTCACCCGCCACCTCTCCTTAGATTTACACACTCACTGTCGCCAGTGATGCCGAATGACAGCAACGTTTGACAATTGTATTTGTTTTTTGTACACTTTGCAGGCTTCTGGGACATCAGCAGCCAAAAACACTATACTTCCTAGTCGATGCAAAGAGTCGAGTCAGAGAAGTGTACACGCAGACATGTTTGCACTTTGCAACACAAGGCATGCTAGACACCGAACTCTTCGGTCTGGCCGTGCTCATAGGTAAGTGTATAAGATCAAGAAAAAGAAGAAGCAGAAACAGAAACAGAAGAAGAAGACTTTGGGCGTTAAATTCAGTCAAAGCATTTTATGAGTTTTGCGTTGGCAACAAACCAACAACAACAACAACAACAACGAATGCCAAAAGTGCAAAAAACGGTTTAGAAGAATAAGAGCAAATGTTGTTGCGACGCACGATAAGAAGGTGTGCGAGTGTGTGTGTGTGTGCTGTGTGTGTTTGTGTAAAAAAAATAAAACTAATAAATATAAATAAACCAGTCTTTTTAAAAGGTGCATTTGCTGTCCATGATGATGAGGCTTGTTATTGTTGTTATTGCCGCTGCCGCTGTCGTTGTCGCTGCTGTACTGTTGTATGTGTTAAGTTGCAGCATGTTGGCAACGTTTAAATGCAATGACGGCAGCTGCTGTTGCCTCTGCAGCAGCAGAAAAAAATGTTGCCTGCCTGAATTCAGCTTGCTGCCACAGCCACTGCCGCTGCTGCTGCTGATGCTGCAACGACAACATGCTGTGCAAGAAATATCCAATACCATGAGCTAAAAATCTTTTTCAAAATAAAAACAACAATGAAGTACTTATTTCGATCTTGACGAAACTTTTATACGCTCCATAAATATTTTTTTTTTCAAAAAAGATACTTTTCAATCAAAATATAACAATTATCGTGATTTCTTCTAATATGTTTCAATTATGTATGAAATGTTTCAAGAGCATATACATATAATAGTTCTAATTATTCTAGTTGCCGAGTTCGGATATCTTAAGTTGTTTATTTTATAGATAATAAAATTAGTAAGGAATTTATTAACTAAAACTTAAAATTTTTCAAAGAATCTACGTAGGAAACGTCTCTCTTAGAGATTGGTTCTAGGTGTTGCCGATATACAGGTAATACAATAGATTAAGAGACGTCCAGATAATTTAGTTTTTCATATTCATCTTACAAATTAGTGCCATTCTTATATGAGAACTGAAAATTACTTTCTTTCATCCTATATCCCATGGGACAGACCATAGTTTAGACACCATTATTATTTGTTAGTTTAAGAACTCAAACATTCGAGTATTCAGTCGTCGTCAAAAGTGAAATGAAATGTTTCATTTTAAGAGATAATTCGAGCTAAATTAATGTTCCATATTAACTGTTAATATAATTAGAAAATTAAAGTCAAAATTATTAATTTTCTTTTTAGTATTACTGTTAATAGAACCAATGCAACTTTTATTAGATTACAAAAGTGTTTCTGAAAAAAAAAAAGATCATAGTTGTTGACTAACTTTTGATACAGATGCCATATTGATTCGTCTGTCCGAGGAAATCATGAAAATATACGTGTACTTTATGTAGTTGATGATATGTCCTTCATTGTGTTACAAGTTTAATGGCAAAATTAAAAAACTTATGCTATATCACAGCGTGAAGAGCATGAAAAGGAATGAGGTAAGAGCGCTGAAAGACATAAAAATACCAAAGGAAATAAACACGCATACATACAACGATACAAACAAACAAACATACACACAAACATGCATATGTATCTACAGATGAACAGAGTGAAAAACGAGCGAAAAAGCGAAAAGCGAAAGAAATGCAACGAACAAACAATTTTAGCAACAGACACAAGACGCGTGTTCAGTAATTCAGGTAGCCGTCGCGCGTTGCATTAACACAAGCGGCCGACCGACTGACAGACAGACAGACAGAGAGACCGGCCGACCGACAGACCTACAAAACCTAACTAAAATGACGACGACTTCGGCCTTATGGACGAAGAAGTCTTTGGCAGAACTTCAAGCCAGACATGCCATGAATCCGCCAAAAGAAGCGCAGCAGCAGCATTTTGCCTGACTGGATCGCATCCTCCATGTGTGCAACAAGTTGAAGTTGAAAAATAAAGCCAAAAGAAACCGAAATGCAAGAAAGAAACTAACAACAACAACCACTACAACAACAACAGCAACAGAACAGAAGAGCTTCGAATAAACGAAGCAAGCCAAAGCAGGCAACACGTAAATTTAGAATCTGCCATGCCAGCCATGGCCGCGGTTTGCCTGCCAACGAAATGTTAAAATAAAAAACAACAACAACAACGAGAATGAAAAAAAAAACAACAACAAAAACTGCCTAAAAGCAAAAAAATAAAAAAAAAAATAAAAACAAAAACAGAAAGGAAAATAAAACAACAACGAAGTATCGAGAATTTGGTATGCGATGGCATATGCATGGAGCATGCGGTGCCGGTGGGGCAAGCACGGGCAGGGCATGCACATAGCGCGAAGCTTTGCAGCATCTGAAATGGCAGAGGCAGCGGCGGTGACAGAGGCAGAGCCAGAATGGGCACGAATGGCAGAATGCGGCGACTTGTTGGAACCTGATTTTGGCAGCGGCCAATAAAGTTTTCAACAATTTTTGACGGTGTTCGAGAGTGCGTGTGTGTATCTGCTTGACTGGCATATGCATGCATTCCACCAGAACTAACAGCGGCTACTGCAACTCGCACCACACTCACACACACACACACACAGATATACATACGCAGAATGATTCTTTCACCATCAAGACAGCAACAACATTTGCAACAATAAGGAAACAACAGCCATGCCAAGTAAAAAATGTCTATAGAAAAGTGTCTATGCAACAGAGAGAAGAGTTTTACAGTATGGAAAAAAAGATAATAAAAAAAAAAACTTTCAAGTTCGTTGCCAAGCTCTATGGTTTTTTCGTGTCTGTTGTTTGCGCAACGAATAAATTTGTTAAATATTTTATATCACGACAATCATAAAATTTAATTTGGTTACAGACTTGCAAAAAAACTTACTACTGTAGGGGCAACATGGCTCAATTGGTCTATCCGACTGTTTTTATAGAAAATTCTTTGGGTCTCTAAACAAAACAGATCAATATACATATAGCTGTCATAGCAGAGACAAAATTGGTCAGCTAGAGGCTTTGGAAAGACCTATCAATTTGACCAATTCGAATATCATTTCCTAAGACAATATTATCTTGACAGTATACTCAAAGAAAGATGTCTCATCTTCATATATGTATCACTTAGTGTAAAAGTTCACTTTATAGATCATTAATGGGAGAGCGCGATAATAAAAAAAAAGAATTTGTCAAGTTCCACGGCTGCTTCTGTATTGCCCCAACTCAATTATTATATAATAATAATAAAAATAATGATAACAGTAATAATAATATGTTGATAATAAGGTTTCTACCACTTTGGATGCTCGTAATGATGATGCTTAATTTAATAATGTTCAAGTTTTTATTTTTAATGTTATTCTTCGACGATCTTCAGTCTTCAAGGTCTTTAAGTATGTTAAGTAAGCCTACACAAAGAATGCAGCCAAATAAAACAGACAGACAAACGGACTGACAGGAAGACAGACACACTGACAGACGGTCAGACAAAGTCAACACGCATGTGCCATCTTAGTGACTGAATTCAGAAATTCCTTTAACAACAAAGACAACAAAAACAAGCACAAACTCAAAAAAATACCACTTTAGTTACTGATGTTGTTGTTATTGTTGTTGTTGTTATAATCCGTACACCAGAATTTTGTTTTCCATTTAATGTTAATGGCGCATAATCATTATTATATTCAACATAGGGGTTAAAATCACCAGCAACAACAACAACAACAACAGCGACAACAACAACATACAATCAAACCAAGTTCACTCTTCTGAATTCGTTCGTTCGTTCGTTCGTTCTTTCGTTCCTTTAGTCTTCTTCTTATTCAGCCGAATACGAGTATGAATACTTGTCTGTCCGTCTGAATGTCTGTCTGTCTGTCTGTATTGGTATTTATGCCGCCTGTAAGCCCCTCTGTCTCCTCTCTGCTTAATGCTCAACAGTGCCCTGCCTTATATTGTTGTTGGCTGTGTTGTTGCTGTTGCTGTTGTTGTTGGAGTTGCTGCGTGCATCTGATAACATCGGAAATTAAAATTCTTTTGGTTTTATGTATATATTTTTTGTGTGTTTGTGTGTTTGTTGTATTATTTTTTTTTTTTCTTCTTCCATTCTTAAATGCTACTCCAATGTCGATACGTTGTTGCTATTTCGGTTTTATTTCGGTCTCTCTCTCGCACTCAACGCCTTGGACTGTGCGGCAGACGGAGGCGGTGAAGTTATCTGTCAGATTCTTCTGCGGCGCATGTGCATCTGCCGTCGTCCGCTTGGCATATTATAAAGATTTTTTTCTTCATTTCGTGCCCTTTCAACGTTTCATAGGCCCTAAGAGTATGGTCGGCGTATACATAGTAATTTGTGTTGCATGTATTTCAAATTGAAGATTTATTCTTCTTTACTATCACAATTGTCTGCAACATGAATTGGTATGCGTGCGTGTGTATGCGTGTGTGTGAAACACTCAGGAATGTGCAGGAAAATATTTTAATTACAAGTTACTTGCCAAGGTGCCTAAGCGAGTTTCATCTACGACACGTCGTCGCTCTTGTCTTCTGTTGTGTTGTGTTGTGTTGTGCAGTGTGTCTAGCAAGTCCTTGAATAACTTGCAGTCATCAAAGTTATTTTATTTATTATACGAATGTGCCTCCGTCTCTCTCTCTGTCTGTCTGTCTGTCTGTCTGTGTGTCGCCGTCTGTCCGACTTGTTTGGCTCGAAACAAAAATGGATCACACCTGCTTGCCATCCTCCATCCTCTTCGCTCTCGCGTCAGGTTAGCATTTTACGAAATCAGGCAAACAATGCTGAAAAAAAAAATGGAAACAAAAAAAAAAAAATGTTTAATTTGTATTATTTTCTGGGCTTCCAGAATTGAGGTTTCTTTTGTTTGTGATCGAACAGCACACTCACTCACTCACTCAGTCACTCAGTCACCGGCTGGGCAACGCAAAGTGGCTACGACATAAACACGCTCTAAGGCATCATGGCACGCATGCGGTGAAATTTAAATTCTCTTACTTTGCCGCATAGCCTTCAGGTGGAGTGGTTAGTTAGAGCGAACGGGGGAGGGAGGGAGCGAGAGTTCAGTAAGACGAGACGGTTTGTTTAGCAGTGCTGCCACATTAGCCTTTTCGTAGGCAAGCAAGATTTGTAAAAAAAAAAAAACAATATAAGTCAAATTTTGCTATCCTTTTTTTGTAGTATAGCATCCTTTTTTATTTACCAGCTTTGTTAGTGCAGTATGGACAACACTGTAGTCTGAGCTCCGGCAAAGCTGAGAGATCATGTGTAAAAAGAAATCGATTTCATGTTTCTACCTGTTTTTTTTTTTTTGATTTTTGATTTTAGTATGCGCGCATAAGAAGAATTAAGAGAAAAACAGAAAATTAAAAAAACACAAAAACAAAAATCAAGCTCAATGCGGTCATTGATAGGCAGTCACGTCGGCTTGCCCGCCCGCCCCGCTTCTTCGGGCCGGTGTGTCAGCATGCTTCTCTGTCACCTCCAACAGCCGCATATTTTTCAATAATTATTATTTCTCATCTTGCGCTTCATTTCGTATGCAGGAATTCCAATTTCTCGTTTCATTTATTTTTATTATATTCTTCACACTACTGTGTAAAATGTACGCTGCTGTGTTTGTCATAAAGCTCGTAAATACGAGAAGATGGAAAATCTCTGGTTCAGCTTGATCAACATAAAAAATGAAATAAATTTTGCCATATTTGTCTAACGATTTGTTGAGCTTTAAATTGCTCTAATGTTTTCTTTTTATGTAGTATATGTATGTTGGGACATGATCAGACTACAAAGAAAGCCCGCCCGAGATAAATTTCCAGAAATAAATCGTTAATAATTTTGAACTATTTGTCTTGGATTCGGCTCCTAGAAAAAAAATCATTCGGCTAACTTTAGTTACTTTTTCTTAGCAAGACGATTAAGTGCCTTAATTGCGGAAAAAACTAACATGGGAAACGAAAAGAGACGAAAAAAACTTCACTTTTGAGTCCAAGAATCTTTGCCTCACATATTGTGGGGCAATTCCGACGGCGGTGCCTTTGTTTTTTTTTTTTTTTTGGCGGCTGACATCTTGACGTATACTTTTGAGCCTGTGTTACGTTCGTCTACGGTTTGTTTTTTTTTTGAGTCTGTCAAAGTGACAGAGGAGGTTATTTTTGTGGAACGCATATTTGGCAGGAGCAGGAATTCATTTAAAATGTTGATTAGTTTGTCTTCACTCTGAAGAGGGCAAGTTGACCTTGATGCTTTAGGTACCTCAAAAGCAATCCGAGGTTCAATGTTGCAGGCTTTATAGTCTGCCAACGTGTGTTTCAAAATATTTCTTAAAATTTGATATCGAAAAAAGGTCTAAAACTAATATCTTCCTTTAAATATGTTTCTTTCAGATGGCGAATACATGTTTGCCGATCCGGAAAGCAAACTATCCAAGTACGGACCAAAGAGTTGGCGCTCATCGCACACTCATGTAAGTTATTTGATGGATAATTTAATTAATATGCTCATATGTGTAATTACACAGGGCCTGGATGCCAATGGACGACCTCTCCTGGAGCTACACTTTCGGGTGCAGTTCTATATCGAGAGCCCGTTCATACTGAAAGATGAGAACTCCAGACACAACTATTATTTACAACTCAAATACAACACGCTGCAACGGGAGATACCGCGCGACTATTCCGAACAATCAATGATATTGCTGGCTGGCCTGGCACTGCAGGCGGACTTGGGCGATGTGCCGCTAACGTCGGTCTCGCGAACATCAACAGTAACAACAACAACAAAAACTGCAACTGTGACCGATGTGTCAACGCCATTGGAGGTCATCACAAATGTCATTGAGCGCGACTCGAAGCCAATAACAGCAGCAACAATAAGCACAACATCATTAAATACAACAACAACAACAACGACAACGACATTGCCTAAATTAAGCAAACGTTTGAGCAGTGCCAATGGCCGTATGATGCGTTTATCGACGTACGTGGCCTCAACAAGCAGCCAAGCAGCAGCAAAGTTGTCGCCAAAGTTCGCCAGCATAGCGGCCAAGACAAGTGCCACCACAGTGCCGAATGTGGCAACAGCCATTGCCACCGCCCAAGTCGCCACCGCCAGCAGCAGCAGCAGCAGCAAGAACAGCAATCTAGATACGGACTACTTCCGCGTGGAGGACTATCTGCCAAGTGGCTTGCACACCGCCTGGGCGTGCAGTGCACTGCGTGCCTGCCACCGGGAGAATCGCGGCATGTCCACTGCCGACGCTGAGTTGCACTATATACAACAGGCGTGCCTCCTGCACGAAACAATCAACGCACACACATTCCGCATGCGCATTTCGAAGAGTGAAAATGGGCAGGGCAACTCGTGGTTCGTCGTCTACGCTAAAGGCATTAAGATTATTGGTGTCGGGGGCGGCAACAACAGTAGTGCCGAAGCCGCGGCAATCGACAAGCAGCAAGCCACCTTTCTTTGGCCGAATATTACGAAATTGTCGTTTGAGCGTAAGAAATTTGAGATACGCTCCGGTGAAAATAAGATCACGCTCTATGCGACGTCCGATGAGAAAAACAAGATGCTTCTAACACTTTGCAAGGAGACGCATCAGTTTAGCATGAAGATTGCTGCACGCCTGAAGGAGGTGATTAAGCGCGAGGAGGAGGAGAGCAACAGCTTGCACGCCTGTTACATCTATTCGCGCAGCTTGCATTTGCCATACAAAAACAAAAACGATCAGCGCATCTCGGTCATCTCAAGCACTAGTTCGAATACCACATCCGGCATAGTCAGCGATCGAGTACATTCCGAGGATGAGTTGGAAATAATGATCAACACACCGCCGGCACCCATAGCAGCGCCATCAACTGAAAGTCTTGCACTCGCACACTTGCTCGACCGGCCGAGCGTGAGTCGACAGACATCGTCAGTGGGACAGGTATCACTGAAGGATCTTGAAGAGCAGCTGGCAGCATTAACAGTGCGTCAAGCGCAAAAGCAACGTTTGGGCAGCAGTTCCGGTGGCGAATCACCAACGGAGTTAAGTAATACCTCGGCGGGCAACTATTCCACAGCAAGTGGTTCGATACCAATTGCCGTTTGTCAACGCACTACAGACTCATCTACAGCCACGGATTCACCCAATTCCCAGCACAATATCGGCTCACAATGCTCGTCCACTTGCAGCACGGTGGTCGTGACATCATCGGGCGCAGATCCAACGCTGATTTCCTTGGAGTCAAGAGCACAGCGCCGTAACTCAACATCGAGCAGTCTGGAATTGGGCTTTAGTCACACCGCACAAAATTCGGCCGTCAGTGAAGCGGAGTCCGCTTGCGTTGCACATGACTACATACCGTCGGTGCGCGATGAAACCGAAAGTGTTTCTGGAGTTTATACCCTCGCTCACGGTGCGCCCCCGACAGAGACCTCCGGTGTCTATACAATGCACAGCAGCGAAATGACCGGAGAATCATCTGAGATTGCCGAGTCGGAGAAAAGCTCACACTATGGCATTTTTCAGCCAGCGAAAAGCGAGATTAGCGATGATCATATGCGGGGGGATCACCCGACGCTTGATGCTGTGCACGGCAAGAAATATAAGTTGCAGAACAAGCGTTTGAAGGACGAGGAGTTCCGCTTGCGTTCAGATTCAAACATAAGTACCAACAGTTCTTTCCGTGGCGATGGCAGCGATCCAACGGACAACAAACACACGTTACTTTCAGCAGAGGAGTTAACTGACCTGATAGTGGGACGTGGCACTTATCCCAACCGAAAAACGGTCGCCAGCAATTTGCACTCCGATTGTGATTACGTTACGCTACCGTTGGCTATGGAAGGTGATTCATACATACAAGGCCATAAGGACACCGCCCCAAGTGAAGATCTTGTCGAGGATATGATAATTGATTTGCTACCAAGCGATCCGCCAGCGCCCCCGCAACGAGTCGACAGCAACGGTCTTGGCACACCGAATCTGAGTAACATACACGTGCGCTCGCCACCGCCCTACCATGCTCTGCATGAGAAAACCGGTTTGTGTGGTCCACCCGTTCGTAGTGCCCTACCAGAAAGACCCGTGAATTCCACGATCCCACCATCAGTTAAGCTGCCCACGACTGTGCCATCAATGCCCAAACTTAAGCCTATGGAGCCCAAATTAACGACACTCTCTGCAGCAGCAGCACTCCCACTACCATCACCTGTTACGAAGCCTGCAAGAACCGTAAACCCAGTTACACTAAGAAGGCATAACCCGCCCCCCTATCCGTCATCGATGAAACCCCGACCCACTTCGCTCATCTCGATTACTTCGAACGCCTCTTCTAGCCTCAATCAACCTAGTCAGGTGCTCTCCAGTGCGGGTGATTCAATGACTTCGATCAAATCGGAAGAGGTGACGGCACGCTTCATCACAACACGTCCTCAAATAAGCATTCTGAAGGCGCACACCAGCATGGTTAACGATAGTGCGAAGCCCAGCTATGCCGCGCCCACCAATTGCTCTTCCGGCGTGTCCTCCAGTGGTGGCTCGGTATGCAGTCATCAACTTTCCAGTCATTTGTCACAACAATCAGTGCACAATTCGAACTATGTCAGTGGCTCTCAGACATCGTTGCAGCTGCACCAGCATCACCACCACTCGAATTCTGTGAGTGGCCAGGCGTCAATAAATGCTGCTGCTGCACACGCTGCTAGCGCCGGCGTTATTCCAAGTACAATTGGCATTCCAATAGTTCCATATGGCTTGCATAGCACGCACAAGAGCATGTCTTCGCTCCACCAACCACCACCTCCAGCGCCACCACCACCTTACCCAGAAATGGCACCACAGACATGCGTGCTTCTGCCAGTGATCAAGTCCAGGCAATTTCTACCTCCACCACCACCCAGCCTACCCCGACAACCACCACCGCCGCCACCTAATCAACTGGCTGGCGTCTATACCAGTCAATTGGCACGCAAGCAGATGGAAATCTATCGCCAGCAACTGTACAGCGATGTAGATTATGTCATCTATCCGATACAAGACCCAGCAGTCAGCCAGCAGGAATACTTGGACGCCAAGCAAGGATCCATTCTAGCCGCTATGGCGCAATCTACGCCCACAGCACATCATCCTTATCTCGCCGCATACCATAGCGGCCATGGCGGTACTTGGGACACTTGCAAGGGTCACGCGATCTATCGCAGTACACCATATCTCCCACTGGCTCTATCAGCGCACTCGCGTTACGCTTCCACGCAAAATCTCTCCGACACCTACGTACAACTGCCGAGTGCCGCCTACTCGCCATTGTACAGTCCATCTATGGCCAGCTTATGCTCATCGTATGAGCCACCGGCACCGTTGCATCCGGCAGCAGCCTTAGCGGCTGCCGTTAACACGTCCAATCTCTTCGCACGATCACGTTCAGACGATAATATTCTGAATTCGCTCGACTCGTTGCCGAAGGTAAAACGTTTGCCACCGCCGGTGCCGCCACCGTACGTGAATCGGCGGCTAAAGAAGCCACCAATGCCAGCACCAAATGAAAAACCGCCACCGAGTAAGTTATGATCACAGATACTTCGCATTATTGATATGTCTTAACCGCCTCTTTATCTGCAGTTCCGTCAAAACCAGCATCAACTTTGATCAACAGCGTTAGCAGCAGTGCCACGCACATCCGTAGTCAGCTACCGCCCAGGAAACTACCAACGCTAAGTGGCCACAACGTTAACTCGCCATTTACAACAACCTCGAGTGGCGCCCAATGGGCAGGCGAGCGCCCACGGCCTGACTTAGCGCTTAGTCGCGGCAACAATAGCATTCTCGCACAGCTGCAAGCCTCTATGGCAAGCAGTCGACAGCAGCAGAATACCAATAGCAGTGCTAGTCCATGTCCACAGCCTAGCAGAAGTAGCGGTGTACACGGCGCGGCCACAACCAATCCTTTGGACATCGCATTGCTACGCGAGAAGAGCAAAAATCTCGATTTGCCCCTGATATCGGCACTCTGCAACGATCGCTCATTGCTGAAGCAAACAAAAGTTAATGTCAATCCAAAACACGCAAAAAATTTGTCAACAACCACAACGTCAACAACATCATCATACACAACATCAAAGGTAAGCCCAACAAGCGCCAGCAATACGCTGACGGCACATGCCAGCAGGTCCAGCGTGCAGCAACAAAGCAGCAGCACAAGCAAATCCATGGCAGCCAGCAGTCATAGCGCCACAACGCTAAACGGCACAATGCCGCCGACAACAACCGCTGGTAACTCGGCAGCGATTGGCAGCACGTCGACGAACACGACGAATCCAGTCTCAAGCAGCAAAGCGCTGGACACGAGTCTGGGCAAGCAGCGCAAGACGTCGATTAGTCATCGGCATCCCAACGACAAATTGCCGCCGTTGCCAATGCAGCTGGCTGAGGCCAACAACTATGTCATGGATCCTGCCGTACTGAAACTCCACAAAAGCTACAACTCGCAGACCTAAGCAACTTGAGCAATAGGCAATAATAACTCTCGCAGAGCTTTTTTTTTTTCGGAACACATAGATCAGTTTCCAGGTGCTTGAATATTCTGAACACTAATAACTGAATTTGCATTGAAAACTCAAAATTTTGAATAGTTTTTGTTTTGTATCAAAAAATCCATCACAGTGTTTCGGTGGCTGACAAGATCGATCAGTTGTGGTGTAAGTACAGTTAACTTTGTGCGTTGTCCTCTTGTTCTAAATTCCGTTACGAAAGGTTGCAACTCTGCTCGTGACAAATGCATTTTTACGCTCAAACAACAATCTCCAAAAGCGAATGCATACAAAAAAAAAAAAAAGAATAAAAAAAACCAACGATGTCTAGTCACTTTAGAGAAGATTAAAAATTATTCGCTCCAATGTGAATAACAAAGAAAAAAATATAACAAAAAGAACATGAAAAAGTAAATATTAAAAAAAAAAATGCAACAATACTCAAGTATAAAATACGATCTAACTAATTCAGCTTAAATAAGATTTTCGCGAATCCAATTAATTATTTTTTTTTTTGCGTTGATAATTAAACGCATTAATTTTGTGTTATACACAAGTCAATTTCATCGAATTATATTTAACACACACACATACATTCACTCTTTTACACTATCTCTCTCTATATCTTTCTTCACCTCTTGTATACAACATTTCCGCCCAAACAACTGTGATTGATTTTTTATACAAATTATTATTTAAAATTTTAGAGTTTATATACAAAAAAAAAGTAATTATGCAAATTTAGTTTTTAGTTCACACATTGAAATTTTTATGCACAAAAAAAAAGAAAAAAAAACAAAACAAATGAACAAATCTTTTAAAGAATTTCATTGCGAAAAGCGAGTATTTATTTAATATTGTATTTATTGCAAAGAATGTTTGCCTTGGCTTGCCCCACCGTCTTAATGATGAATTTATATTTGCGTTAAAGGATTTTATTTTATTCTGATAATAATTCGTTAAAAATTATTCAAGGAAATGAAAATAAATGTGCAAAAATTATATTTTTATTATTCACAAAAATTTGCATAGATTTTTCTCGGTTCAAAAGTCTATAGCTAAATGTTGATTGTGATTTGTCAAAAAATTTTCAATTTTTGCCATATTATTTATATATCTATATATTTTTTTATATTAATTATTAAACTGCATTTATGTATGTATGTTAAAAAATAAAAACAAAAAAAAAAAATAAAACAATATTCGTTTAGCTGAAAAATATTAGTGCATACGATTTTTATATATTCATGTAGAAAAAAAAAAAAAAAAACAAAAAATTATTATATGTTTTGAAAAGAAACATTCCCAACAATTAGTGAATAATATTTTACTCTAAGCATAAACTATTTACAAAAAAAGAAAAAAAAGCAAAAAGAAAATGCTGTCCAGACAAGCTGATTTCGATTGATGTTTCTTTTGCAAATTTGTTTGTTTTTCTTTCACAGTCAAATAAAATATTCCTTTTATTGTTTACAAAAAAATAATATTTTATAGTTAAATAAAAGAAATATCAATCATTTGGCTCTGCATTTACGTTGGTTACATAAAAGTTAATTAAGTTTTTAATACGCATTTAGTTTAACGAAATGAAATGAAATGCTAAAAACTGCTGTTTTAAATATTTAAATGGAAAGGGTTCTTCAAGCGTAAATTCAATGTTTTTTTTTTCCAACTAACGAATGTATGTAATTTATGCAAATAGAAATTTACTTTGAAATTTTTTTTTTATTCAAATAAATGATAAATTTTTAAAAAGAATACTCTTTTTTTATATATTTGGCAAACAAATTTTATTTTATGTCATAAAATTAATGTTAATAATTAATTTAGACAAAAAGTTACAAAATAAGGCACGAATAATACATAACGGCATATAAACAGCTGTACACAAATTTGTCTTTGGCTGTAATCATGACAAGTTAAGTTATAGAATAGTTTCACTCTCTGCAAACGTTAGTTAGTGAGCATGGCCTCATCATCTTCTGGTATACGTTTCCAACGCTTTGTCAAAGTGAGCGCAATGCCAATGATAAAGAAAGCACTGCCAAAAACAAGGACGCCAATGCCGAAATATACGCCATAATCATCCAAAACAAGACCCAACTGCAAATGTGAAGAATATTTTTAATAATTAACGGTTCCGGAAGTTCAATAAATCGTAACTTACCTTGGCTCTGTTGGCAAGTTCTTCACTCAGCTCTGCACGCTGGTTAAACCAGAACATGGGCATCAATACTTTTGGCACACCGCGATATATTCTTTAATTGAAATAAACCTTTAGTTTGCCAACAATTACTAGAATTTCAACTCTGACTTACTCAATGGTATCATCTGGTTCCAACATCATGTTAATTTGTATACGAGCATTGACACTCAAAGGTATACCCAGATTCGGTTCGATTGCAATATTAAATTGATGCTTTTCTAGTTCGGGATGCATGCCGTCCACATCAGTTTTATAAGATTCATCGGCGAGATAAAAATGGGGAAATGAGGCGTAAATCGGTGCATTCTCACGACACTTCTTACATTCGACCACACCTGTCTTAGGGCATTCTTCAAGGCGTGGATCACAGAAGCATTTTTGGTTCGAATAGTTTTCGCCAGAATCGAAAGTTTCGTCAGTGCCGATCCATTGAACTCCAGCTATACCATGACGATCATCATATCGGTCACCTGCCTTTAGGTTCAAATAACGACAAGCATCCGTGGCAAATATTGTTATTTCACCGAACATGTCCATATGTGGCGGGAAGAGATCACCAGTGGTGCCGTTCACAACGCCACAGGGTAAATCATAGAAACCAGTTTCCTTTTTGCCGTTCCAGTGTGTCAAGCGACCAAGATTGCTGATGTCATCGGTGCCCGTGTGTATCGTAAAGAGACCATCGTACGTCAACGAATTGTTGCGATCGGCCAGCCAACCGAAACGTTTATACGGTATATTTATTTTGGTTGTATTAAAAAGATTCAGGAAATCTATCAAATCATCCTGATAGCCCTCAAATATCCATTCGCCCACCGGTTTGGTCACATAGAGATGTCCACCCTCATGCTTTAGCATGAAGTTGATGATTTTTTTTATAAGTTTATTCCTATTACGCACTTGATCCGCAACAGTCTAAAAATATGAATATATTGATATATTGATTGAACAAATAAACTTTGTTTGATATTCTTTGTTTAAACTTACCGCAGTAATTACATGAGCTGCGGTTACCATATCATTCAAAGTGCCATTTGATCGCTCTGCGTCAAAGAACCAAGTGCGACGTTCATAGTATGAAACTGTGTGATTATCGTAGAAAGTGTAATTTTCTTTGAGATGTTTCTCTAGGAAAACATATGGACCCATTTCAACAAAGTTTGGTTTGACATTTGGATTGCGTATTTCCTCCGGATTAGTCCAATTAAACATATAAAACTCCAAGTAAATGGGTATTGGCGCCTCTATCCAACTATTGTATGCATCGGTGCCCTCCTTCAATGTCAAGCCCTGGTTTGTGGTACATGTGTAACGTATTAAATTAAGTTTTTTATATGCATTAAAATTTATACTCACTTCCTCTACTATTTTATGGGCGAGTCCTGGCCAAAAAGCTATTGTTATAGCGCCAAGCGCCACCAGAACTGTGCCAACGCCGAAGACCCAAACTTTGCGTTGAGTTTCGCTGCAACACTCACAGCACATTTTTGTAGTTTAATTACGTTCGTTGGTGTAATTAGTTTATAGTTAATAGTAAATGCAATTTGGATTCAATATGTATTGTTAACTGCACGGTTCATCTAAAAGTATAGAAAAGTTTCATTGAATTAGTATTCGCAAAATAACATTTATTATTCTTATCACTAACAATTATTACCATTGATTAGACATTTATGGATATTTGCTGTTTTGCCCTCCCAAGGAGTTTTCGAAATTTAATCTTTAGTAAATTCATAATCCGTCATAGAACTTTGAGACACTTGAAATGTTTTGCTGACATTTTTACTCATTTGCTTATCAAGCACTTATATTTTAGCAAAATGTCTTAAGTACATATGTCCGTCTGTCTTTCAACGAAAGGTTTGCATAATCAACGAGACATAAGAAACAAAAGTCTTTCAATAATAAACACAAATAAGTTCTTGCTTTGCATGCCAATGGATTTCCTTTCACTTTATCTAATTCAACATATATGTAATTGTACTCAAATTATTTGACTTTTATATGATCGCCCTCATGGCAAAGTGAAAAGTAACGGACACAATCATTTTTATTTGTTGGTCTTAGATTAGACCTTTTAACTTATCGGAGGGGAAATAAGACAAAGCAAACCAATTTTATAGATAACAACCATACATAAATAATTGTTTGATACTTATTCGCATTTCTAATATACCGATTAGTTTCGATTAGAAACCAAATCTACTTTTAGATTATTTACGTGATTACTCACAAGTTGTTAATTAGTAACAAAGCGTGAACAAAAATAAAGATGGGCTCCGCACAAAGATGCGTCTATGTGTGTGTGTCTGGCAGATTGCATTGATAAACATTTTGCATTCGCAATGCGCAAATAAGCAAAATATTGCTCAGGTTAAACTATATAGAATATTACTTTTGTCGAACATTCTTTGTCACTCATTTGCAAATCGAATCGTATTCAAAAACCATATGGTAGTATATAATTTATAGATGTTTGTCTATCCATATTGCATTCCATGCTGTTGATATTGCAAATGAAGTGCTAATGTCTTTCTATTGATACTTTATAAAATTATATTTAAAAGACAAATTGAACAATGGCACTTTATCGCCTTTACTTTAAATGAGCGATAAAGGAGTATTAAATAGTTCTTTGTTCGCAATGCGAATTTAGAGCAATTGCCGATAACGGGCTCAGCGCCTTTTCGCCACTCACAAGGTTACATTTTGCAATGTGTGAGAACTTTAAGTTGGCGTTGAGTGTGTGTGATTCACTTTTGACTTGAATTAAACTTTGTAGCCTGAGTTAGGTCATGATTAAAGTCCATATTAATGCTCTTTGTTATTAATAATTAAACCCAATGTACAAGTAAAAATGTGCCGGTGCACTGACTGATAAATGTATGTAAATTGCGTACACACAATTTGTTGTGTGTATAAAAGTGCATTCCAGCATTACTCACCTTTCAATATCGAAACAGATTTGCAGTTGAGACAATGACCGGAAGACCTTGACACTGATCGCTAATAAATGTGATGAGCGCTTGAAATTCGTTCGTAGTAATGCGTTAACTAATTAAATTATGTTTTTTGCATTTGGTTTAATCTAATTTACTGTATTGTCATAAGCGAAAGGCACTTTCGTGGTCAGTACAACTAAAACGGTGAAGTGTTTAACGGCAAATGAGCGACAACGAAAACGGATTCAAACGATCGCAAAACAAATGCGCAATACCCCACGATTCTCTCCAATGACTACGCACGCGCCGTCAATTATTTCAAACCTTTCCCGATCTCAACGACTATTTATCTTTTTCGACAAAGAAACATATGTTTTGTCGCTGACTCGGACGCTCGAAAAATAAAGGAAAGACACAAGTGTAGCGAAAGTGGCGCATATGCGTCTTCAGAAACGGTAAGAAGCAGACTAACCGATGTTTGAAGCTGCTGATGGGCATATGTTTGGTTGAAATACTCCTGGTTATGAACCATGTCAATATTCCCCGTTTCATTTGTCGAAATTCTGCGTCTTTCGTAAAGAAGAAGCACTAGAATTTTTTGATTACGTGGTTTTAGGCGATTTGTTATAAGAGCAAGCGAGACAGCCACAGACTGCATGCAGTTTTTTCCTCAAGAGCTGCCAACTTTCAAACATTTGCATTGAAATGGCGGTGAACATTTTGAAATGAATGGGCTCAATGCAAATTAATTGGAATATCCGATTTGATCAAATCGGTCATTTAATTTTAAATCCTGTAGACTAACATTCGCACTTTTAAGACACTATATTATAAAGAATCATCTTTTGGCTAAAAAGACAATTCAAACTCACAAATTTAAGTCCAACTTCGGCCGTCGAATGCCGGTTTGGTGTAGATCTCGACGATGACCATGAAATAAAGTTGTCCTATACAACTACAAAGAAACATATAAAGAGTATCCAATCTTTGACATAGCCAAAGATAATTTTATTTTATAGTTTTTAAGTTTTTGCGTCTTGACGTAATTGAACTTTGCGCTAAAATAACTTAAATTTTAGTCTTTTCTATAAATTTTTTTCTTTTTTGTTTGAATTTTGTATTGTGTATAGTAAACCGACAAAATTCAGTACAGCCAAAGCTGCGCGGAGGTAAGTTTCTGGCGGCAATAACAATTCACTTTCTCACAGCCCATTGTAAACACGATTAATCGATTCCTGTTCGAGTATTTTCTTGACAGCTGCAAGAAGATAAAAAATTAATACAAATTATCCACAACTAATTAAACATGTAAAATACACATACCTTCTTTCTCTTCCTCGCCTAAATCTTTCTTTGGAAATTCAACATCAAACGTTATGAACAGATTTCCTTGCAGGTTGTTGTTTTCATAGTTGGGCATGCCCTCACCCTTCTTGCGTATGCGAGCACCAGGCCATGTTATCTTTTCGCGTACCACTTGCACAAGATGACCATCAAGATGAGGAATTTCCATTGTAAAACCAATGAGTGCGTCCTGGAGACTTATCGTTACATTTGTGTAGAGATCATCACCCTTGCGTTGGAAACGTTCATGGGGCATTTGCCTCACACGGACAATTAAGTCACCTGGATCGCCATCAATGTGTGGTTCGCCTTCAGCGACAAAGCGTGTTTCTTGGCCATCGACCATGCCCGGCTCAACTTCGACTTCCAGTGTACGTTCTTCATTGACAAATTTCACATTAGGACACTCATCGCACACATTCTGCTGTATCATTTGGAACCGGCCTGGCCCTAAGTTGCGTGTTACCATTTCCTGTCGACAATTACATTTACGCGTTCCCGCCGCCGGCTTCATCACCGGTTTGTTTCGCACAATTTCCACAAAATTACCAGAATACAGTTCCTCAAGTGACACGTAAAGGTTCATCTCGATGTTTGCACCCCGCGGTGTATCGTGCTGGTGTGGGTCACCATTGCCGAAATGAAAACCGAAATCGCCAAAGAAACTCGCAAATGGATCGCCACCATGGTCCATCATACCTTCCTTTTTCAAACAATCTTCTCCGCATCGGTCATACGTCTTTCGTTTATCTGCATTCGACAGCACTTCATATGCTGCACCAAGGTCTTGAAATTTCTCCGAGGCACTAGGATCATCCTTGTTTTTATCCGGATGCAGCTCTTTTGCAAGTCGCCGATACGCCTTCTTTATTTCATTCGTGGTTGCGGTACGCTTTACTTGAAGTATTTTGTAGAAATCTCGCCCGGCGAATGCCTCGTTTATGAGGCAGAATGCCAGTTGCACCAACAGAACACAAGTAATAAG
The DNA here is from genome assembly GCA_034638295.1 of Phortica okadai. Lineage (NCBI taxonomy): Eukaryota > Metazoa > Arthropoda > Insecta > Diptera > Drosophilidae > Phortica > Phortica okadai. Next base: position 7,416,590 of record CM067850.1, read on the forward strand.
TTTCATGTCTACTTTGTCTAATTTTCTTATTTAAGTTAGTTTAAATTATTAATTTTATTTACAAAATCATTGAGTCAGCCTACAAAAATCGACCAGCCTCTTCGACAGCAGAATTTCAAGTTTTCGTGGATTTCGTTGATTGGCTACCTACCTTTAGTAATTGTATCATGGTTCAAGTGACGGGGTTCTATATAAAGACATAAGGCAAACAACGCGTTGGAAATCAGATTGAGAGCAAGAGATGATGTTCGCTCAATTGAGAGCGAGAGAGGATTCGAGTCAGTTTTGTGTCACTGTTGTGTCACTGTTATATTTCTGCCATATTTCTCGATTGACAAAGTGCATGTTGCGCTACCACCGCTGGCGATTTTAGCCACATCTCCAATCGGGGAGGTTTTCCGACCCCGGTTTTTTCTTGTTCTTCCACTTCTGCCGAAACTCTGCCGACGTCGGCGACACTTTTGTGTCAAATGGCCCGTTTGCGTTTCTCAACCAATTGAAGGTGTACCACCTCATGCTACCTAAAATTTCAAGCGAACATGCGGCACTTGATTTCCATAATCAGTTTAACAGCCCTGTTACCCCCCTCTTACCGCACTGTAAATCATCTTGACTCGAAATTCCACTCTTTAGCCCTGTTAAAATTCTGTTGCTCTCTAGTGAACTTTGCAACGTTGCCAGATGTTCTTTGCGTTTTTATTACAAAAAAAATCGCCTTACCGTAAATTAATAAATGGCCCGTCACCGAGTTGGGCGTGAACACCTTTATTATAATAATAACAAAGTTTAAAGAAAAACCCAAAAAATACCCCTAAAAACATAGCACCCCTAAAAATAACCCATTCAACTCAAAAAACCCCTAAATTTAGGGGGAAACCCCCCCAAGTTGGCAACCCTGCGACAGCAGAATATAATTTCAAGTTTTCGTGGATTTCGTTGATTGGCTGACGTATGTAGTAGTCTTTGGTGAAGCTTGTAAGCACTCTTAGCTTGGCAGCATTGTTTAAATTTCACCCTCCACCGAATTTGGGTGAGTCACCCGCATTGACATAACCCAAGTGTAAGTGCAACTCAGAGTGACATTGAGCCGTCCTGTAATAATGCAACTTTTTTAGTTGCTCCTCCGTGTCATTTCGTTTTTTGCAACAACTGCGTCAATTTATTGACGAAAATGCATCTTCAACGCACAAATGCCTCTTTCTCTGACACGGTCGACCCATTCAGGGCTACGTTTTGTGGCTCATTCTAACCGTTTTTTAACGCAATTTTATGCTAAGGACCTACTAATAATCAGCTATTTATGCGTTATTTCGAATTTAATTTTCAAATCCGCTACTCAAGTTTGGAAGATTGTGGCTCAATAAATGATTCATGCCGCAACATCGACGTGCACAGACTTGACTTTCAGATTTATTTCAAATCAAAAGTGCCGTAATAGCGGTAATTTATTATACATCAGAGTTATACATAAAAAAATTCATGTAACTCAAGCTTTCCTTCAAAATTCGTTGATATGACGCAAGTGGCGCCTGTCCCAACGAGACATGTAGCAATACAAAATGTTTATTTAGTACCCAGCTGAGCTGAGAGCACAAAAAGGATTAGTAACAGTTTTATACTCTCTGGCCAAAAAGGACCTCTGAGCATGAGCGAAATTCGTATTAGAAAGTGTAGAAATTTTCACAAGTGCAGACGTCAACTTGAGCAGAAGCGTTTTTATTGGAAAATATATAGAAAGGATACTAGCTTAATTGTTGTTAAAAATAATATTTTAGTTATTCGTACACTCACATAAAATTAAGTCCTCGAAATAAACTAAAAGCGCTGGAAAAGCCAAACTTCAATATCAACTGCACAACAAAAAAATTTACGAGCTTTTTACTTAACAAAATAGCAACAAATATTATGAATGTCGCCTAAATATCATAACTTAGAGGTAAGTTGCAAATTGCATGTTACAATTTTCGCAAATTTATGCAAAGGCGAGGCACATTTAACGCAATTTCGAGTGAAAAACCTACTTATGCCGATTAATCACCCGCCAACCCCGCGCCTATGACTTATTGATTTTCTGCCAGAGCGTGCGTCTCAGTGTGCAAGTATATGAGTCTGTGTGTTTGTATGAGTGTGTTTTTGTGTAAAGTTTTCTTCCTTTTTACGAATTGACCCAAAAAAAAAAAAAACCGAAAGAATGAAAACAGTACGCGCGTTGGTCAAAAGGCAGCACCCAAAGGGGGTGGGAACTACAAGGCATGCCGGTGCGCGCTATGCGATAGGACATGTGCTCGTCGTTTTCGGTGTTGGGTTGAATAATCCGACCGTTGTGTGTTGTTGCATGTCTCGAGAATTAGACCAACGACTAACAACTCACTAACGTGTGACACTAATTGGCATTTACTTACGTACTTCGATGGCATTTTGAGTTTCGCTTTTCGCCTTTTTCCTTGTTCTTGTTGGCATTTGCATAATTGTGTCACATTTGTTGAATGAATGTTTTGCGGCGCATTTCCGTTCCGCGCCCCACGTCAACATTGATTGATACGCCGGCAACGTTTTATTATTTTGTTGTACGTCGAAACTGTAACAAAACGGAAATCACTTTTGACCTTTTTCTTTTCTATTTTGTAATTGCAGATTGCACTAATCTACTTTTTGTTACTCATACCATGGCCACACACGAACGTCATCAAAATGCTCTGCTCGCGAGATAACAGTCGCCTTGTGCGCAAAATAGTGCGCTCGAAATGGACACCAATTTTGGACAAATATCAGGTATGTCATTTTGTTTATTATTTCCTTGTTTGTATAATATTTTTGTCTTGCACAGGTAAAGTTGCCGTTGGAGTGTCCTTTGCATCCATTTCGTGATCTATTTGCGCCGCGTCAAGATGCCAAAAAACGCGATCGGCCAACTCAATGGACATGCCGTCTGTGCGGTAAAAGTTTCTACCAGGAAAAGTTTTTAGATTTACATTTCGAAACTAGACACAAAACTATAATCAATGAGGTAAATATGCAAACCAATTAATATCCTGATTAATCTTCTACATGTTGTACACAAATAGGCCGAAGACTCCGTTTGCCTTGCGGACTTTTGCGATGTTATGCGTTGTGAAGTATTTCAAACGGAGGAATCTTCAAGCCTGAAATTCGGCGATCAGCATACCATCACGGATATCGAAGTCTGGGGTGATTCTCTGGGTCAGAATTCCGCCTTGGCCAAAGCCAATGCTGCGTATCTGAGTTTAATACCACTAAGGTCTTTACATTCAACATTTATTTGCTATTTGCATTTACAAATTTTGTGTCGCCTTGCAGAACTTCCATGTCAGGTGCCACACGTGCTGCCAAAGTACAAAACCGTCAATTAATACAGGACAAAGCGAGCCAAAGCAGCGAACAAAAAGATACTGGTCAGTAAACCGACAATCTTCTTCCAATTCGATAAGTTTCTTAACCGTTATTTACTTTCTATTCAGATCCAGATAAGCCAAGCACGACAAAAACTAAATCCAAACAAGTCAACGAATCATTTTTGAAGAAGCTTCGAAAAGGTGTTATTAGTAGCGGCAAGAGACTTGCACAAACGCCCGCTACCACAAATGAGGAAACTGTTAGAAGAGAAAGTCTTTTGAATCAGTCTGAGGGCGAAATAATCACGGAACAGGATAATACCACCGCAAAGGAACAGTCAAAATCTGATAATAACAATAACAACAATGCTAACAACAATAATCATAACAATGGAGGCCATAATAATAATAACAACAACAACAATATCTCGAGCAATGCACAAAAGGCGCGCGCAAACTGCAAAGCCGAAGAGCTGAGCAAACTGAAATCGCGCTGTGATCTTCTGCTGCGACGTTGCATTGGCAGCCTTCTGTTGAGCATGACGGATCAATCATTCAAAGAAATGGAGGGTGAGTATGTCACACACCCGCAGAGGTTGACACATGGTTAATATTTTATGTTTTTTTTCTGGCAGAGGAGATGAACAAAGCGGTTTGTTGGTATTTAACTTGTGATCGTTACTGGGAAGACGGTCCATTGGAACCGCGCGCCTTTCCTTGGGGTCTCATTGTCATCCTGATATTTGTGCTCTCGACGGGCATATGCTTTTGCTATTACATCATTTGGATACTTTTCGAGTAAGTTTTTGCCCGATTAGGGGCGCGCGCAAACCGCAAAGCTGAGTGCGTTTTGAACAAACCAACAAGTTTTTTGTTTCAGCTCCGAAGAAACGACAATCAGTGTCAATCATCAATTGGGCATCGGCGCCAGCGGAAGCGGTTATATGCTGCACCAACACTCACAGCAATACCAGCCCGATTATTTGACCGGGAGCAGCGGAGTCGGCGTCGTCGGCGGGATACATGGTCCGATAATGGGACAGCATCAAACACAACAGCAACAGCAACAACAGCAGCAGCAGGCAGCGGCGGCCTATTACTATCAACAGCAACACGATTTGTACCCCGAACCTCTACAATACGATTATCATCGGCACAGCCCGCGACACTACATCGCCGATCAGCGTCCGCCGGCACAAGGTACGCCCACGGTCTCAGCCGTTACGTCGGCATCGACAACCGGCGTGAATCTGGGCGTGGGCGTGGGCATGGCGGGCATGGTGCATCAACAGCACTCCAATACGAACACGCCGTTGCACCATCAGCGTCATCCGACGAATCTGGCCTACCAACAGGACATTTTAGACCTACGCGACTATACAAGTAGTCGTCCGAATACAACGACGGCTGTTACCAGCAGCCGTGTGGGACCAAATGTCAGTGGACCAAGCATAGCGACGACGGCCACAGTGCTGCATACGTCATCCTCAATGCCGGTCGAGACGGCGCTGAGTGGCGGAAATGCAGCGGGTGGCGTAGTCGGCGCCGGTCGACACTACAACACGCATCCACGCCCCTTGGAGTCACGTCGTCACGTTGGCGCTTCACAGCAATCACTGCGCGCTTCAACGTCCACGCATGAGATCATCCAAAACGAAGTCGGTCAAAATGAGCAGTACATCTATGTAACCTATCCGCCTGACCTCAAGAAGCGCTACTTCGAGAAATACGAATAAAAACGAATGAGACGTCGAGGCCAAGCACATGTAGTATCGCCACAACTGCGACGTTTTTGTAGAATGTGTGCGCACACTTAACAATGTTCATCATCACTAGAAATTTGCAAAGAAACCAAACCAAAGTAATAAAGAACCTTATATTTCGAGTAAATAAGTTTTTTTTTTCTTTAGCAAACAAATTCGAGATTTTTAAATTGTGCTAAATGAAAATTATATAATTAAATGCAATATTTCTTAAAACAGGAAAGTTTTTTAATGTTTTCGCGCAAACATCTTTTACAATGGCTCGTTTTCACACAGGTTAGCCTATGTTACGTATGGCTACACAATACTTACGACAGTTTAATATGCAAGCTCGTCCATTGACAATGCATACTAAATTGCTGTATGTGCTGTCCATCATTGTGTAACATAGGCAACTTTAGCAGAGCTTAAGCGTCACCAGCATCGCAGCATTGAATGATTTGAAGTTTAGACAATAAAAACAAACGCAATGAATAAAACGAAACCCGTTAACATTTACATAAAACATTTATTTGTTGCAATTATTCCATAGTTTATATAAACATATGTCAAAGACACTCACATATACCTTTATCTATGCACATTGGACATTTCGGTTTACTTAAAATATTAACAAAAGTTATTATTATTAGTTTTCCATTTTCGGTTTCTTCGAAACAATGTAAAAATATTCTGTTCTTGACATTGATAAAAGGCAAATTTTATTTTCTTTTTTTTACGCTTTTAAATTCATAAATGTTTCAATTGCTATAAAAATTGCAATACATTTTTCTTATATAAATGAGAAAATATAAATTAGCAGCAAGTTTAAAAATGTCACACTTGATTTAATATGTTTAATCTTTATTTTTTTTTACTTAAGGCAAAATACATTAACACTTTTAAACGTTAAAAATTCGTATATTTTCAATGGTTCAATATTGTGTTTATTACCAACAATATAAAAACAACAAGAATTGCGCAAAAATCCTTTACATTTTTTTATATTTTTTTTAATATTTTATTTTATTGTACTTATAACAAATCTAATATGTAACTTTGTTTTATACTTTAGTATTGCACAAGCAAACAGCAATAAGAAATGCAAGAAAGAGACAACAAATAAGAGTAGTAAAAAAACATTGGTCCTTTAGAATGTGTTTGAAGTTCTTCAAGCTATAAAACACTAAACATTAATGACAAGTTTTGATTGGTGGTTTCAATTCAACATTAACACAAACATTTTTTTTTTATTATTATTATTTTTGTTTTACCTTTTTACATAAAAAACATGTGCGTTGCGCGACACTTCAATTTCGAAAGCATTTTTTTCCGAATTCAAATTGTCAGTTGTCAAGAAAGTGTAGCGCACAAATAGTCGGCATAACCGACAAATAATAACTTTACTAATTTTACATAAAATTGAGCTAAACGTGTACAATATTTCTTAGTTGCCGAAAAGTGTTCATATAAAAATTCAATTATATTATTAATTTATTTAAATATTTTTGCACACATCATTTATTTAGCTTTGTGTTAAATATTATATATAAAATAATTATTATAAAATACGATTAATATTTATTTTTATGATATTTACGTATGTTTTTGTTAACTTATACCTGTAATTTTTGCTCAAAATTTTATAGTAAAAACTTTTTTTATTTGCTTATTAATTTTACATATTTAATTAAATTTTGCTAAAATTTTAAGTTATCAAAAATGTTTGTATAAATAAATAAAATGACAACAATTCAAGTGGAAAAGTGCAACAATTATTGCAACAACAAATTGAAATACTTCAACTAAATTGCACTAAAGAAAAGCTAAGAAAAACTTTTTAATTGTTGTTGTTTGTATTGCATTTGGTTAACTTTCGTGGATTTTTGGTCTTGTATGCGCATTTGCATTTGGTACAATTTAAAACTAAGTGTGCCCGAAGTATAAACAAATAAACAAATTGCTTGTAGAAAATATTTTATATTTGCTAATGAACTGTATACTTTTCTATTTATATAAATATTTTTTTATTGTAAATAAGTGTTACAATTAAATTAGATTTTAATTATACAATGCTGCGTCGTTAAGAGACATAAAAGCGAGCAACTTTGTAACGACCTGTAGGGCTGTGCAATGAAAGCACAACATATTGCACATTAGCAACGCCAATGTTACCTTAAGTCGCACAGCACATACAACAGTAGCCCAGTTGGCGCTTGTTTATTGCGCACGTACGCTAAACTGCCGCATGTGTTCTGTTGAGCAAGTATAACATAAGCGTATATGCCATGCAAAATCGACAGCGCCATTATTTGAACGATTAAAAATTTACAATGACCGAAAACTTGACTTTGATACATATTTTGATTTGATTTTCTGTTTCGCAAATATTTTAAAATTCTGTTTCAGATTTTTTTTCATAATTTTCATTTTGGAAGTACTCGCCTGCAATTATAAATGCAAAAGCGCAGCTAAACACGCAAAAGTAAAACGAAAACAGAGAACAAAATTGTACTATTAATTTTGCCATTGAAAATAAAAAAAAAAAATAAAAACAACAGTGGAAAAAAATGGTTTCACTATTGCCTTTTTTTTGCTCGTTATTTCAGTGTAATTTAAAAAGAAAAAAAATTGTATCTCAATCTGACATTAGCCGTTGTTGTTTTGCGTCCGACACATTTGAGTGACTGACACTGAAAGAGTGAAATGCGCTGATACAATTATTGATAAGAACAAAAACAAAAACTATAAAAAAAGTGTAACATTTGTTGAACATTTTCAAATAAAAGTTATTTCTGAAACAGCGAACGACATTAATACACGAGCACACACATACACAGACACACATACGCAAATAGTAAAAACCTTAAAAGTATCGACGAGATTCAAATGCTCGGATTGATGATTGATTGACTTTAGACTAAAATATTGCAATTATAATTAAAAAAAAGAACAAAACAAAATTTTACCCCATTTATAAGCTCATTTATTTGGCTTAACAATAATTTTGTTTTACCAAATATGAAAAAATAATTTTTATTTTGATTTTAAGTCTTTTGAGATTCGAAATTTATAATTTTGCAAAATGCTTTTTAGTGTGTTTATTTTTTATTTTTTTTTTATTTTTTATATGGACAACATTTGCCATAGAAATTAGGCACGCATGTTGATTTCACGGCGCATAATGCCCGCCTGGCGCGCTTATTACACACGGTCGCAGCAACAGAAAAAAAATAATAATAATAAATATTTACATATATTTGGTCTGAAACAATTTAACACCTCATTGGCAACGTTAAGTGTTCTACCAATGAACAAAAAACAAAAAAAAAATATATTTTTCATAAAATAATCATACAAAAATGAACTTTGCTAGCTATTATAATAATTACTTCCTGGCCAGCGAAGAAGAAGAGAAGATATACCCCCAGCTAAGTGTATATGAGCGATAAATTCGATCTTAGAAAATATTTGTCTCTGTCTATTGGCAGTAGGAATGTTGTGTAAGTACCGTTTGACCATGTCCTAAGGCGACCATTGATGCCCAATTCGCCATTGTTCCTAATATTAGATATGCGCATGTCACATAGCACCACACAACACATAGAACTCTTTAATGTAGAAGCTTCTTAGTTAAGTATGATCGGAGTACTTTATATTAGAAAACATATGGAATATGGCAAGCCAAATTGGCATCAATGCAGGGCAGGACATTTGAAATATCAACGCACGTATTTTTCAGTGGACGTGTATGAGAAAATATCTTTGGTAAAAGCCAATAAATTAAATGTATTTGTTTTTGAAAAATTTTGATTAATTTGAAAAAAAATTATGTATGCATTGACCTAAGATTGACAGCATTTGTTCGGCTTCTGAATTTTACGTATAAGTCGACGCTTATACTTTCTAAGCACACAATTTGCGTGATAGTATTTTGAGATGCGCTGCTGCACGTATTTCTCGTGTAAATATTTAAGAAATTTCTGCTTCTCGAAATCTTTATAGTTATCAGGTACGATTTCCTCATGATGTATTGCCTGTGGCAATTCATAATGTGACGATACGCTACACTCATCATTTGGATTAGCGTGTGCCGCTGACATTTCGACGTTGCTGCTGCTATCAACGTTAACATTGACATTGACACTGCCGTCAGACTCAATATTGTTCAAGACAAACAAATCGTTATTCACCTGACCCTCCTCAACTTCAGTCGCATTCAGTATCTCGATCAGCTGCATTGTGTTTACTCTTTCAGTCTCGGTACCTGCTCTTGACTCAACTGTCGTAGCGCTAACAATGTTATTTATGTCGCCGGCCTCATCGGCTGTGACAACCCTCAAAATCTCGTTTTCGTTCATGTCGCACTGCAACACGTACAAATCGTTATGGCTGTTAAATATTTCGGCCAAATCTATCAGCAGCACGTCTTGAGACGCGCCGTCAACAGTTTTGCCGGCTTCTAGCGCTGCCTCATCGGCATTGCCGTCAGCGAGACTCTCGGGATCTGAGACGACACCAATTTGCTGATACATCTCAGCCAGCGCTTCCTCGACGCTAAGTTCGCGTTCAGCGTGTATAACGTTTTCGCCGTCATCGATTTTTAGTACTAATTCGTTAGTCTGTAAGGAACTATTTAAGGCATTTTTACAAAGGTCACTTAACTTTGGTATGGTAAGTTCTGCTTCATTCAGCAGCAGCTGCTCCTTAGTTGAAGCAACGGCGGTGTGATTGCAATCATCAGCCGGCGGCACATCCTCGCCATCGCTCTCCAGTATTTTCTTCAAATTGGCAATGTCATTTTCATTATTGGAAACGACATCTTCGACCACTTGTGGGTCGTTGGCTCTGGGCACGCAATGTACGCTTTCGTCATTCAACGGCTGCTGTGATAACTCCTTTTCGAGGGCTGCCAATTCATTGAAGTCGCTATCATCATCGCTCGAAGAGCTGCTACTGCTGCTGGAAGTACTGCTACTGCTGCTCGAGCTGCTGCTGTTGCTACACTTTTCACCTTGTCTTGTTGGATTTTCTTTGGTTGAGCTACCCGAATCGCTCTCTGACGAAGATGAACTTTCATCCAAATCAATTATTTCGGTTTTATTCAGCGACACAGTTGTTTGCTGCTGACAGCAATCAAGCTCATTTGTGTCGACGACAAGGGAATCTTGCGACAATACATTCCGGACAGGCGCCTTAAGTATCAAGTCTATAGGCTCTGGTTCTGCCTCCGTTTCAGTAAAGATCTCTTCAGCACAATTTGTGGACTCAATGTTCTTTCGAAGCCACTCTTGTATTTCCAACTCTTTCAGCTTTTTGATATCAAGTATTTGTGGCTTCTTGATTTGCATATCAACGAAGTCGCAGTCATCTTGTCTGCGCTTACATTCACCATAAATTCCGGTATTGCGTGTTGTATCATGTTCAACGGCCCTTGAGTCGGTTGTCGCTACTAGTTCCACATCAGTAACTTTGTTCTGGTTCAATAAACTTTCGCTTTCACTATCAGCATCATCGAAGCCCTTGAAACTCTCCATTAGTTCTACTGACGGTACCGAAGACTTTGTTAGACTTGGCGAGTCAGTCATCTCTTGACTATCTCTCTCTTTAACAATAACTTGTTTATGGTCTATTTTCTCAACTTGGTCAATAGCTGTTTCGGCGTTATTTTCGTTAGCAACAACAACAACTTCTTTATCAGTCTTTGGTGTTGTTAGCTGCTCAGTCTTTTCCTGTTGATGATCATCCATTGCCACCGGCGATTTGGTCAAGTCAATGCAACTGACACTGCCGATATCGCCACCATATGTGGCACGTTTTGCCTCATACACAGTCTTTATCACGGTCTCCGTACGTATCGGCATCATTAGGCTCTGCCGGAATGAGTCTGAGTTTACATAGGAGACACTTAGTACTTTCAGCGTTTGTGGATTGTACAAGCATTGCTTCACGGATTGTCGCTTTATGAGCGGCAAATGACGCTCCTTCTTTTGCCGACGTCGCAGAATTGTCAAAAGACGCTCTCTTCGCTCCGCTATGTAACGTTTAACAAGCTCACTTGTCTTTGGCCTAGCCTGCGCCGCAGCCAAAAACCGACGAAGCTTTCGTAAGGTGCCATAGTAATATCTCAGCTCTATGCCATAAAGTCGACTGACACGATTCTTTACGGATCTCAGCCATTGGCGGAATTTTTTCGGATTTCTCAGAGTCTTTCCCGTATTGTTTGTGATCTGTTTCTCAGTGTCGAGAGGCGTCTTCGATTGCTTCAGTGCGGTGGCATCAATTTCATTGCTGCTGTTTGTCTCGGTCAGTTTTCGTTTACGTTTGTAGAACTTGGAAAACTTTTTCAGATGTTGCTTGTACTCGGTCTCATCCTGTGCATTACCAACTGCTAGCTGCTCAACCTGCGGCACGCTTTTCGGTTCTGTCGATTCGTTTGTCACTTCGCTGCCGCTGTTGGAGTGTTTAATAAATGTCTCATAAGCTTCCTCGAAACTAGAACCATTTGAGTTAATCGAATTGCTATCAAACTCTTCACTGCTCTTTACCGTCTCGGTGGACGTGAATTCTTCGACTGCGCTCGCAATCAACTCCGTTTCGTTGGCTTTAGTGGGTTCGGCTATGATCGCTTCATTATGCGGCTTACTGAGCATCGCCTCAATCACTTTTGTTGGCTCCTCTAAGCACGATGACTCGAAGTTCGTTTGCTTTCCCTTTTGCAATCTCAGCTCATCAAGTTCCTTTTCGACGTCAAAGCTGCCAAAGGAATCGTCTGCTGTATGCGGCAGCGCATTGTTTGACTTCTCAATATCGATTATAATATCAGGCAGGTTCATGTACTGATTCACGTCGACGACATCACCGCCGGCTGCAACGGCACTGCCAGCCGCGCTGCCGGTAACAGTGGCGCCAATTTGATCTTTGGGCGCCGTTGATTCCGGTGCTGGCAAGTCCTTCAGCGCTGGCGGAATAGGCAATTCATAATTGATTGCCTGATTGAGCGCCAGTGGCTCGTCCAATGCTTGAGGCGATGTAGGCACGTCCACTGCAGTTTCCTCATTCGCCACGATTGCCGTCTCTTCTTCGTCTTCGTTCCAGCTGGAGAGGAAATCTCGTATGCTGAGATTTTTCGGCGCACTGTGCCGTTCATTAACAGTCGGCTGGCTTTGATTGATATTAGGCACGAAGTAAGGTGACGGCAGCTCCGGCGACAGCTGATAGTTGCTGCCGGTTACGTAATTGTCGACGTGCGCCTCCAAATTACTGAGCGGTGATATTTGCGGAACAGGATAACAATTCGCCTGCGGCTTACGATAGTCCAGCACCGTTGGCTTGCATGGCGCACGCTGAACGCCTTGCATTTGTCCTGTGCGTGTCTGTTGACGTGCCGCTGATGTATACATGTCCAGATTATTGCTATTGAGATCATTGTAGTAAGCCGATGTGGGAGCTGTGGGTTCGTTCGGCGCCAGGTTGGGATAGTGTGAGTTGTTGCTGATCACGTTGCCTGCGCTCGCCGGACCATTGCTCGTTGGATAGTTGTAGCCCAAATGGGCAGCGGTCGGGGCATTGTCATAGGGTGACGTCATGTAGAGATCATTGGAATGTTTTAGCTTAGCGGCGTGACTCTGTGGCGGCGGCACATAGTCGCTTAGTTTGGCCACATTAGGTGAGAATTGTGGCGTTTGTGGTCCATCGGGATATGAAGGAGGCGCTGCCGGATAGCCACCACCACGTGGATAGAAGCAATTTTGCTGGGTGTACGCTTGTGTGCAACAATTCTGTCGCCCATTGGGAACATTAGATACGCCGGACATGACAAGCGATGCACCCTCAGCAGCAGCGATTGCTGCAGCGCCGCCCGGCCACAAATTGCGTGGCGGCGTGTACGGTGTACTGTATGAATGGGCAGCGTTGGGAGCGGCAGCCGTTTGCAGAGGCGCCGGATTGTACTTGTCGTACTTGCCAAACTTTTCGTAATACACTTCGGGATTCGGCTGCTGGGCTGCTGTGCCGAGGTGATGTGACGATGTATGATAGGCATGACTTGGCGTGGGCATTGCTGAGGCGTGTGATGGCGGTGGGATCGCGCGACAATTACCCGAGCTGAAGTCCAAATTCCAGTGACAAGCGCTCGGCTTGCGATATGCATCGGCGGCCAAGTGATCCGGCGGTGAAAAGTGTGCGGCACCGAGTGGCGATGCATGACTCAAGTGTGTGGGCGGCGGCTGTGCAGAACTAACGTAGCCGACCGAGCCGGGAGCATACATGCCGTACTTGTCGAATTTCTCATAGTAAGGCATCGAACTGTTGCCCCCGTAAATTGGTGCCGTAGCATGAGCACGTCCACTGGGCCTCACTGCCGCATAGTTGGGCTCGGCAAGTTGCGGCTTGGGCGCAATGCCGCTGCCCACATAGTATTGCTGTTGTGGTTGATGTTGTGGTTGCTGTTGTTGCTGATGTAGCTGTGTTGCCGCTTGATTGTAGCCGCCGGGATAGCTGCCGTATACGCCGTAATCAGCAGCGGGTGCTGGCATTTTCTTGTACTTGTAGGCATCATAGTATGCAGGGGCGCCACTGCCGCCAACACTACTCCCTCCACCACCGCTCGCATACAGTGGCTGTGCAAAGAAAGGCGTGGCCGCCGCCTGTGGCTTGCCGCTGCCTGATTGCTGCTGGATCGGCGTATAGCTCTTTGTACCGTTGCTGCCTAAATTGTTCGCCATTGTCAATTTCTCGTACCGACTGGGTGTGACACTTTGGTGATAAGGTGCCGCAGCGCCACCTGTCGGCAAATAGCTGTTGTAATTATTGTAATCAATTGGTACGCCGGGCATCGTCGTTCCATTGCCACTCGACGCATACGAGTAATTTGGAAAGTATTGTTGTTGCAGTTGCTGATGCTGTTGTTGCTGCTGCTGCAATTGCTGATGATGATGCTGTTGTTGTTGTTGCTGCTGCTGCTGATGATGATGCTGGCGTTGTTGATGCAAATGTGACGCATCAGTTAAACCCGACATTGCTTCACTAAAGAACGGCGCCACTGTGGCCACCGTTGCAACATTAGTGGTCGGCGATGAGTGCGCACAGCCATCATAGTTACTGCTCAGCGGCGTTGTAGGCGTGGCTGTGGCACTGCCATAGCCACTGCTAGCACTGCTGCTGCTGTTGCTGCTCACGCTGCTGACGCTGTTATTGCTCTGATTGAGCACCAATGCAGTCGGCGACGATATCGCGGTTGTCGTGTCCATTTAATCGACGTTGCTTATGAAGCGCACGAGTTCATTGGAGGCAACGCGTATAATCGTTCCTGGAATAAGCAAATATATACAATTACTCTGTGAAAATTATAATAAATTTTAATTATTTATTTTTGTTTCTAAACTACCAAGAAATGTTAAATCACCTCTAAGCGAACTTTTTGCCAAAATTGTTGATAACCTGATTTTGTGCTTATCAAATATTGACGAGCATTTATTTTTGCAATCTGCTGTTGATTAATTTTAATAATTATTCCTTTTCAAATGGTTTTTCATTGAGTTCGAATTTCTGTGCTTTCCCTGTTTTGAAATGTGTTCCCAATGGAACCATACTATATACAACTGACTAGAGCGATATTTGTTAATGATCCTCAACTTAGAAACTATCTATAGTGAACACTTAGTCTAAGCACTCACAATATTCTTTTTTTGTGTGCCGCAAATTCAAGTGCGAACTATATAACTTTTGCGGATCGTTGTAAAGTTTCTACTATTCAAAAACTCGTCTATGCCTTGGTGCTTCTTTGTTCAAAGTCACCGTTTGGCATTTACAGAGCACAAATATACCACACATGTATGTACATACGTAGGACTAGGACCACTCTAAGTGGGTGTTGCCTTGTGTATTTTTACCAATTTAATTTCTCTAATGAAAATACTCATTAAACCTGCAATTGACATTGAAACATTAACGATAAAGATGATTTCAATCAATTAATTTCTACGTGACAGCAAATTATCATAATGAATCTTCGTTCTTCTTGTTTTTTTTTTCATTTTCTTTTTTTAAGAAGCAACCCATTCAACCAAACTAACAGAGCTTTGTGTTGAACGAAGGTGTTGCATCAGTTGTATTATGAAATGAAGTATTGCTTTTCATTTGTGCTTGGTGTCATAACATTGCACATGGTTGGACAAATACAATTTCCGTAAACAATACGAATGTGGAAGAAAAAGACTCGAAAGTTCAGCAATACATCAGCGGGCAACACTTTCCCTTAGTCGGTTAGTCGTGTGCCATAAAATGTTATGGCGTATTTTTATAATAAACGTATATGAGAAGTAATTCTTCATGTAAATTGTAGCACACGGCGAATGTAATTACGAGCGTACGTTTTGAAGAAGGACATAAGCACAAATACACAGGCAGGCAAACTATGCTCATGTGTGAGTTACCAATATACAATATACATTTGTTGGCTAATGGTCTTGTAGGAGTGCTGTCTATCTACTGTCTGACTGTCTCTTGTTGTTATTAGAGAACGCGACATTCGATCAACGGCAGCGACATTATAATGTCCAGTACGCTTTGACGCAAATCGACAAGCAGACCAGGCCAGGCCAGACCTGAGCAGAGTAGACCAGACCTACTGGCACAATTACCTTCATTGAATTGTTGCTTTGATGGCTTATTGGTTTTTACGTGCTCCCTTTTACATTCAATTTGTGTGCGTGTATGAATGTATGTGCGCGTGTGTGTGTGTTTGACATTTTTAATAGGCCATCTAGTCAATCGGTATGGTGGCGTGCACAAAAGAGTTGTACCACAACAACAAAAATATGACAGTTAATCGTTAATATTTAATGAACATTTACTAAATTGCTGCCGGTCGGTCAGCAGTGAATGTACTTGCTATTCTACTGTCTCTTTCACACACACACACTAACTTTGTATTGTGTTGTCTATGTTGTCAGTGTTCATTTGGTCAGTCAGTGAGTCAATTTTTTTTTTTTTTGTACCATTTGATGATTCATGTCACAAGTCCATTAAAGCACTTTAAAATGTCCAAGTCCTTTTGTTGTGTGGGAAAACCGTTAGTACATTTGTTATGCAAAAAAAAAAATGAATAGAAAAAAAACTTTGACATGTGTTTGCAATTTATTAAGCTCAAAAGATGTCACTCAGTTTTAATTCCATTACAAATATTAAAGCTTTTTTGTGTAAACCATGTCAAATTCGATTTGCCGGCACAGTATTGCAATTTGCTTCAATTATATAACTTATTTTTTGCAATATTATTAACAGTTTTAAAGCAAAAATTTTTATTTAATTTTTTTTGCTTGTTTTTTTGGTTTAAAGCAAAGAATCAATCATAGATTCTCTGTGGTTTTTTAACATAATTGTTACATTTCATATCGAACTTAATACATTCCATCACAACAGTTAATCTATTCAAATAAAGTGTTTAGTATACAAAAATAGTTATAAAACCCACACACGCATACACACCCAATATTTTACTCGTGAAACGTTAAGTTCATTGACTATTTAACACAAAATACAAACTCGGATTGACGTCTGACAAAAAACAAGATTTTTTAATACATACTGTATTTAGTATGTAGTAGCAGTCAAATCAACGTTCGTCACAATCGTGATTTATGTTTACTGTTAGAGCCACAGCTTATTTGCAAGTAAATGACACATTTGCTCCGCTAAAGAGAATCTGTGCTCTTAATTTTCTTAATAAATTCACAGCTCAAAAGGAAAAAAAAGGGTTAAAATAAGAAAAGCATAAATATTCATAAGTCCTTCAGCTGTAATTTTTCTACAATTATTTATAGTGACAAGCACAGCTGTGGTAAGAAATTTACGGATCAACGCTACCCTTGCATATAAAGGGAATTCTAATGAGTATCACCGGACGTCAAGACATGTATTCCTTTCTCTTAAACGACCCTCTCTCTCTCACACTATGCAGCTACTTAAAACAACGCGTGTTAAACGCTTACAATTAGAATTTTAATGTAAACAATTTAAAAATAAAATGAAATAAAAAAACAAATTTCAATTGATTGATTTTTTGATTGACAATTGACAAACGACTGTGAGAAAAAATGTAAATTTCGTTTTGTGACAACAAAAGCGTTGTTTAACACTTGGAATGTCATTTGTGTGTCATTGTGTGTGTGTGTATCTTTTATAGTAGCAAAACTTGGCTTGAATACAAAAGCAAATCACAATACGCTTAGACGTTTTTTTTTTTTCATTCAAATTCAGACATATTCGTACATACATATGTACATATATGAAGTGATGTGTGGGTGGGCGTGTGCCATGTGCAAATGTAACGTTTTTCTTATTTGATTTTTATTTTGGCGCGAAAAAGAGAGCACACACACACACTCACATATGCACACACATATGCACACAGCCACTGACAGCTGCTGGCGAAAAGTTGCAATTCAAAACGAGTTCATTTGATTAGCAAAACATTGAATTTGATTATTTAATGCGTTTTGCATTGAACAAGTGCAACATTGGCCCGTAAAATGTCTGCCATATGTTGCATTCGTGCATTTCAAATGAAAAACTGTTTTTTTTTTTTTGTTTTTGTTGCTTTTTTTTTTGTGTTAAATTTTGTCATGTTAATATATACTCGTACAATATGGCGACACTTTTCCGCTTTTGTCACAGTACATGACTATGCCACAAAAAAAAAGAAATGTAAAGAAAAAGATAGAGATAGAGAAACCACAAAATCCAATAAGAAAGTATTTTAATTGGAATTTTTCCGCGCGTTTCTTTAGCACACTTTAGTTAAGCTTTAATTTTGTACCAAAAAAACAACAACAACAACAACAAAATAAATAACACTCGAATAAGCGCAGCGTGACGATAATACAAGAAGACACCAACAACGACGACAAAGACAACGACAACGACTACGCGACGTTGTTGACGTTTCTGTTGACGAGAGGACGCGAAGCGTGTAACTATGATTAAGAGGACGTGGAAAACTTTTTAGTGCAGCGCGTCAAGTAATTCAACCAACTCTATGTGTGTGTGTATATGTGTGTGAATGTACAAAGTCCTGTTAGAATAGAAATGGGGGTGAAAAAGAGAGCATAGCAGAGCAGAGCAGAGCGGCGTAGAGTCAAGCGCATTGTAGAACAAGTGTATAAAAATTTCAACAATGTACAAATAAATAGACTCGTACAAAGTGAACAAGTGTTGGGAACTTTAATATCTCTGTGTGTGTGCGTGTCAGTGTATGTGTGAGTTTGCCGCTTTGGCATTGTGTGTGTGCGTTGTTTTGCTTGAGAAAACAAGTGGTTGCCGTGGAGAGCACATGTCAATACCAGTGACGGTTCTGATAGCAAACGGAGCTGCAAAAACTTTCAATGCCCTTGCATGTCTATGACGAATTAGTTCTTGAAATTGTCTTAAAATAATTTAAAGAGGTTTCAATTACATTTGTATATTCTTATCAACAATATTGCAATGCTTTAAGGAGAAATACAGAAATTAAAAGAGATTAGACCCATGGGGGATCATTTAAAATCTTATGTCAACTTTTTAGACCATTATTTTAAATTTGTAAGTAAAATTTCACGTGAGTTTCAAAGGAATCCCCTCAAAAACTCACCATGCGGGGGGCAGGAGTCTAAAAAAGAAGAAAACCTCTTGAGAAAGAACATGATTTGCTCTACGATTTGCAAAAGTATGTAACTTTATATAATATAAGCTTTAACTTGCCAAAGATAGCAATTTCTTCTAGTGCCAATACACATATTTATTTTGTTTGTGTACTTTTTTTTTGTAAATGTTATTATTGTAAGATAAGAAATTATCAGTTTATTTATGATAGCATGAAATCTGCAATCAATACAAATCGACAAGTGATTTAGTGCAATGTCATATAGCAAATAGGTATATGTACAATGGACATGGGACAGGAACCCGCAGCCGGCACTGTCTTTTGTCTTCAAAAGACAAACAAGAACAACAAGTACCATAAAAATAGAGTAAACAAATATTGAAAGCATACTCAAATGTGGACTATTTCAAAAATGTAACCAACAACAATAAAAAAAAAAAAGGAAACTCAACTTTTCGCATTGAAAAGGAAATTTCTTTTGCACGCCCAAGCCGCCTTTGAGGCGTTGTGGGCGCGCTTAAGGGCGGAAATATCAAAGCCGAGATGAGAGAATAACATTACAGATTAGTGGCATCGCACTCACACACACTTCCTCTCGCTCACGCTTCTTTCACCACTTTAACTCTGTGTTGGCTTTCAATCAAAATGAGCGTGCGCGCGCGTTTTTGTTGTTGTTAGAAAAAAACAACAAATTAGAAATCAAATAATAGTAGGAAGGAGATAGAAAAAAATGTGGTAGTCAATTATTATGGTAAATTAGGCGCAAAGCACAACAACAATAAAGCTGGAAGATCTCTAACCCAACTATAAACAAAACGAAATGAAAAAAAAAAGAACCTGCACGAAAATAAAGCTCAAATTAAATAAATAAATAAAAAATAATAATAATAATAAATACAACAACAAAAACCAAAAATTGTTAGTGGCAAAGTCACAACAAAAACAACAACGACACACATATGCACGCTAATAAATGATAATAGAAAAACGGCGATTGTGAAGCGCTGAAGACCGTTTCGACTTTGTAACATTTAAATGTATGTGTTTGCTTATATGTTTGCCTGTGTGTGTGAGTGTGTGCGTGTGTGTGTTAGTCTATTGAACACGAGCGCGCGCCAAAAGGTGAGACATGAAAGAAGCAATTCAAATGCAAAACAATTTCAAAATCGAAATACAACAAAAACAATAACAACAACCGCCATGGAAACGATGACGAAGATCGAAAAAGACAACAAGAAATTATACAAAATACATACTTACACATAGATACATACACACATACATAGATACATATGTACTAAGCACATACATACTTACATACTTTGGCGAAGCCAAACTTATTGTACTCTTCACGTGTTGTTGGCAATTGGCAAATATTAAGTTACATCAACATATACAACAACAACAGTAAACATATTGACGGCGGCATTCAATATAACAACGACACGCCCACTGTCACCTAACTAACTTTAAACAACTGTTTTACTCTAAGCAAGACTTCTCTTTTCATATGCCATTGTTTTCAACATTACATGCGTCTATGTTACAACGCGCGCAGACAATACATTTGTCAGTCTAACGTGCTAAAGAATATTTCATTGCCGTATGTATTATGAATCAACTAAGTAACATAGACGTAAATAGTATTAGAAACGTTGGTGAATGGAGAGCTAATGGGCAAAGGCATTTTTTTCAACAATTGGTGAAAGCGTTCTGTGTCTGAGGCCGCCGCCATTGATTAAACAAATGTTTGGCTACTACATACATACACACATACATAAAACAAAAACTATTCATATTCTAATTGTAAGCTGATTGATTGGACATTGGTTAATTTATGCGACGACCCATTAAAGAAAAATTCACGGAAAAAAGACTATCTTAAAGAGCGTAGGAAACAATAAAACAAAAAAAAAGAAACAACAACAACCAATTTTGATAACAAAAACCAAAAAAAAAACAAAAAACAAAAACTACAACAACCAACAAGCATAGCAAAATAACGTAATTAGAACAAAAGCCAAAAAGATAAACAAGTTGACTTCATTTTTGCCTTTTTGGCATATTCGCCGCGTGTTGTCTACAAACAAACTGCGCGGCTACACACACACACACACTCTCACACATGGTCATAGATAAATACGAAATACCTGCGATGCATGTACATATGTATGTAAGTATGAGCAAACACTCATATTGGAGACCGCAGGCGCTTGAAAGTGTGATAACAATGATAAAAAAAAAAAAAAAACTCGTGCGCATAATTATGTATGTGAAGGGTAAAAGAAAAGACGCGACACATAAATATATAAAAAACAACAACAATGGTAAAACTAACGTGACAAACATAATGAACTTGAAAGGCGATTTCGGATATTCGGATGTCTTTGAAGTTTTGAAATTTTGCACTTTCCTGTCAACAGAGCCGGCGTGTAAAATTTACTCCACGCCCCTCTTGACGGCTACCTCAACCCACAAACATATTGCATTATCATGAAAAAGATCGTCGTATTATAAACAACAAAGAATTGGCATCAATTTCCATTGTAATTCGATGACGATAATGAATGGTAGTCTGAGACAGACACTTACTTATAGGTAAGCCACACACGCACGGTATATTTTATATGTTGATTTTATACAAATAAAAATGTAAATGTAAAACGTCAATGTTTCAAAACAACTTTAATAAAATCTAAAAAAAAATTTATAAAATTAGAACCTTTAAGTAACTGAAATTACCCTTTGTACGCCCCTGAAAGAATTGAAAGAAAACAATAATATATATGTATGTACGTAAGACAATACACGACAAAAAACAAACAATAAAGTGTCAAATGTTGTCTTGTCGTTGTTAAAGCAGTGGGGCGTAAAAAAAAACAAAAAACGCAATGAATAAGGCAAAAGTGGAGCACCCCATGTCAACGCAAGCAGCAAAACTTGCGTTGCTGCTTACGTCGCGCTGCGTCAACGTTCACAAAAGCAGTAACAGCAACAACAGCAGCAGCAACAAAAACAGAAACAACAACAATTGAAGATAACACGGTAATTGCAACAATAAAAGCAGCAGCGGCAGCGGCAGTAACAACAGCAACAATATCAATGTATGAAAGGTGAGGGAGACGCAAATGAAGAGCATAAGCCACGACGGGAGCAGTAAATAAACCACGTACACAAACATACGCACACATTTATACACAAATATTCATTATATGCATGCAAAAGTGTGTACGAATTACCTATGAGAGTGCAAAGCAAAATATACATATATATATATATGTATATAGAGAGAGAGAGAGGGAGCGACAGAAAGAAAGATTGAGCGCTGTAGCAAAAACAAAATAATAAGTAAATAAATAAAATAAAAAATGAAAATGTCGTTTTACAAACCTCATCAACAGTTTTTCGACATGCTACTGTTATTGTTGTTGTTGTTGAACATTGAAGTATCTTTTTTTTTATTTTCGGTAACTTGCTTTGCCAATGCAGTTTTTGATTTTGTTGACTTTTTTGTTAGTTTTATTTATATTTACTTTTTCATTGAAGATTCATCAGTTACATATTTTTGTTGTTGTTGTTGTTGATGTTGTTAAACGCAAACACATATACACCGACACGAATGCAAATGCAATTAAGCAAGAACCGCTAAAGAAGGCACAAGACTTTGTATTTTAACACTTATTCTATTTTTTACATATATATTTTTTTTGTTATTTTCTTTGCAAGTGCACCACCCCTTTCATCATTGCAATGCACTTAAGCGATATTCTCTTGTTTATTCTTACTTTCTTTCGTCTTTTTCTGTTTTCTTTTACACACACTCAAGGTAATACACGTCGTATGTGTGTTTTTTTAACTGCCACCGCTGCTCGTTTAGACTCCTATTCTATGCGATTTTTTTTAAGATAAGTTTTACACTTGTAACGCACACATAATATTTGAATTCCGCTCTGCCATTTAATTTTTCCGTTTTTTGCACTTAGAATTCTTGTTGTTTGTTTTTTGGTTTTTTTTGAAGCGACGTCAGCGAAAAATGAATGCACAAACACAATTTAACGTTTGTATATAGTTGTGAAAAATTAAAACAAAAAAAAAAAACAAAATCACAATAAATAAGCGAAATCATACACGAAAATCAACAAGACAAAAATTAATAATAAGTAGAAAAATTTGAAACGTTTACGACCAACGACAAAACACGAATGAGTGAACGGTAAACGGTAAAAACGGTCTTATCAAAAGCTACGATGTTTGTGAACCACTGGAAAGAGACGACATGTTGCCAATTATTCTGATGTAAAAAACGATTGTAATTTATATAGTTTCTTGAGTAAAAATGGCTCCTGTGGACAGAAAGAAGAACTGGAAAAAAAGTCACTAAAAATATTTCCATATAATAATACGCGAAAAAACCGTGAAAATTTGATAAAATAATACAGATAGCACGCTATACCGTGATTTGTCAACTCTGCGACGTGAGAGTAGAGAGAGAGACAGTTCTTACTCTTCCTTGATTCTATGGTGAAACGATAGTGCAGTATTGGTTTGGCGTATGTCGAGCTGCATTCGCTGATGATTTGTGTTGTTCTTCTATTTCTTCTTCGTGAATTACAGACACGTCTGCGTCAAGAGTGACACTTTTGGCTCGTTTTCGTTTCTTGCGTCTTATCAAAAGAGTGACCAAATTCTTAGAAGTTATCTTTGATGTCATTAATGTGACTTATGTTATGTGATCAGCCAGGGCACATAAGGCATTTAATTCTCAAAAAAGTTATAAATTTAAGTGGACATCTCATCCGATCACCTGTGAACGGTAAACAGAAAAAAAGAAGAAGAAATTTTTACCATTTTTTGTTGATTTTTGTTGATCATTTTTACTTATTTTTTTTTGGAAAAGTACTTTGCAACAATTTAGCTTAAGTTAACAAAGACAGATTAACGGATTTTTTTGCAGCTCTAGCTTGCGTTTCTCCCAAAAATCTCTGCCGCATTCAAATCCGAAATTCGTTACTAAGAGATGAGTAAATTAGACTTCAGACAATCGGTCACGTACCTAGAGACTTGCAGGTGTACCATCTCATGTCACTTGACATTTGGAGCGCACATACGTCAAGCGACTTCCATTCTTCTTCTTGTCACAAAAATAAATACCTGTCTTCATTATTCATTGCAGTTTTCCTAATTAATTTAATTTATCAAGTTTTTTGAGTTGTGCGATATTTTCGCGTGAAATTATACAGATTTGAGTCGTTTTAAAATTCATGATGAACCACAAGTGCAGTATTGGTTTGGCATAAGTCGCACTACGTTTCCTTGTGACATCTCTAGTTCCTTCATTTCACGGAAATCTTTTTCTTCTGGTTGTGGACGCTTTTGCGTCAATGTGACACTTTTGAACAAATTTGGGCTCGTTTACAGCAGATGTGGCGTTTCTGTAAGTTTGCGCCATCTGTTGGTCAACATTTAACCTGTCACGGTACTTTTTTGTGTTTTGTTTTCATTTGGCTTTCAATTTTCAATCAATCATTCAATTATTCAATTATTATTCGAATATTATTCGTCATCGTCAAAAGTGATTCCACAGTGCTATCGCAGTCTTTTAAAGACCTCGCTCATCGTATTTGGAACACCTGGAGACACAACCAAGCATTGCAATCAGGTTGCCACGAGCTCACACTAATAATTGATACCCTGGCACTATACACTTCAAGTCTGCCAAAATTCCAATCTTAGTACGCTAAGTCGACTAAAATTGCTTTGTAAAGACTCCGCTCTTCGTATTTCCAACGCCTGGAGAAGTCATCGTAGTACACAGCCGAGACTCAAACAAGCTGCTTGTGCGCGTCACGCTTGTCATCGATACTAGGCATCAAGTGCCTGCCATTCATCCTCATTCGTCCTGAGTGGACGGCTAGCCGTGCGATTAGACGGCTTAAGCACAAAAAATAAATAGAATTAAATTGCAAGAAATTATTCAAAAATGGCAGATGACTGGCAGAGTCAAAAGTTCCGGCAAAATGTCATTGGGAAGATGTAAGTTTTCGACAGTCGATGGACGGCCCAATAAACACGAATTTTGTGATAGCGTTCCATTTGATTAACGAATTTTGATGTTATTTTAGCAATGAGATGATACCAGCCAACGTACAAGATCCTTCAAAGAATGCGAGTGTAATGGAGAGTCATATTTTTCGGAAATCTCGCAATAAGGACGAGTACTTGGGATTGGTTGCAAAACTTTTCATGCACTACAAGGATTTGTCTCAACGTAAGTGAGCTTCGGTAAATTAATGTAGCATAAAATAAAGAAATCTCTGTTTTTCACTCGACAGGAAAGACACAACATCCACCGCCAAACGCGGATATGGGGCAACAGAATATGATACAGGATCCACTCAACGCATTACAGAATCTTGCCAGTCAAGGTAACCGGAATCCGCAAATGATGCCCATGTCAGGTGGTCCCAACGCAAATCAGATGGCTGGCCCTGGCGGCGCAGTGCCGGCTTCAAATCTTTTGCAGACCTTAAATCAACAGCGACCTGGTCAGCAAATGCAAACAATGGGACCAAACATACGCGGACCCACTCCGCATTCACTGCCTGGTGGTAGCGGACAACAAATGGGACCTCAAATGGGTGGCGGTGGCCCAGGCGGTCCAGTTGGCATGCAGATGATGAATAACGCTGGTGCAGGACCTGGTAATTCTGGTGTTGCAACTAGTGGGCAACAGTCCCAAATGGTGGCCAATGCACAACAAATGGTCGGCATACCGAACCAAATGAACTCAACTGGACCTAGTGGTGGCTCAACAGGTGTCACAACTAGCGTTGGCGTCAACAGCGGCGGCTCCGTTGGTCCAAACCAAATGCAACTGAACGCAAATCAAATGCAGGGCGGCCAAATGAATGTGAATACAATGAGTGTCCAACAGATGCAGCAATTGCAGCAGAATCAAATGGCGGTAAATTGAAAATAACAAATTATCTGTTTTTTTTGGTTGTAATGTGTTTTCCGTATTATTCATAGATGGGTATAAATCATTCGCAAATGAATCAAATGATTAACGCACGCATGGGTCAGGGTAATGCAATGAATGTCGGTGGACCAAATGCACCGCCCCAGGGCATGCAAGGCATGCCCTCTAATATGCAACAGCAACAAGGCGGTCCAATGCATAACGTTGTCGGTGCGCCACAGGTACAGCAACAGGTAGGCAATGCAGGTCTACCGCCTAATACCGTACAACAGAGTGAGTTCTATGAGCAGTCATCCCGTGTGAGCAGAGTAACAAAAATCCATTTTTGCAGATAATCTCAATCCAATGTTAAACATTCCACCAAACATGCAACAGAAAGGTGGCAACATGCCAATGGGTCAAGCCAATCAAATATATCCGGTCAATCGTGCTGGGGTTGTTGGCCAACAACAACAGGCGTCGTTTATGCGCTCTAGCCCTTCGCCAGCAGATGCACAATTGCAACAACAACAACAGCAGCAACAACAACAGCAACAACAGCAGCAGCAACAACAACAACAACAACAACAACTTCAACAAATGCAACAGCAAGCGCAACAACAGCAACAGCAGCAAATGGTCGTCAATCAATCACAAGGACCGCAGCAACAACCACAAGGACCGCAATTACCGACACCACAAATGATACCAAGTCCGGCGCTAGTGCCCTCCTCGAGCCCACAAATGTCAAATTTAATGCAGCAGAACAATCAACGTAATTTGCGTCAACAGTCGCCGAGCGCATCACTGAACACGCCTGGTCAGGTTAACACAAACAGTCCGTTCAATCCGGAGGAAGAACAACGCTACCGTGAAAAGTATAAGCAGCTGACCAAATACATAGAGCCGCTGAAGCGCATGGTCACAAAAATTAGCAACGATGGCACTAGTAAGTAGGCCACAATCGATTCTCTTTGCACACAATTTATCAAGTTTGTTTTGTGTCTCTCTATAGGTGCCGAGAAGATTACTAAAATGAGCAAGTTACTTGAGATTCTCTCGACACCAACGCAACGTGTGCCGCTCGAGACGTTGCTTAAATGTGAAAAAGCCTTGGAAAAATTGGATCTCGCTACTTATACAACCCAACAATTTGGTGTAAATATTAACAATCTTTTATATTTGTGTAGCTGACATTAATTGTTGTCGTTTTTTTCGATCAGAAATCCTCAAATCCGCTGCTCGAAGTCATCAATACAACACTACAAAGTCCGCTGGCCAATCATACGCTTCATCGCACCTTTAGACCGAGCTTAGAATTGCTCTTTGGCACTGATATCTGGTTAGTATGGTAGAAATATGCTTGCAAAATCAAATCTTAATCATATTACGTTGTTCTGTTTTCACAGCGCACCTTTGCCAGCCAAAAAACCACGTCTCGAAGAAAAGTCAACGCCGTTTGATCAAGAAATACCGCATGTACTCCAAGGCGAAATAGCACGTCTCGATCAGAAGTTCAAAGTCAAGTTAGATACAACGGCGCAAAACAATAATAAATCAATTAAACTGATTTGTTGTCTGGATGACAAACGGCTGCCAAGTGTGCCGCCGGTAAGTGTTAACATACCAGAAGAGTATCCCTGGACGGCACCGGACTGTGCGCTCACTGAGCAAGAGTACACATCGACGCCTTTCCTGCAGTCGGTGCAGCGTGCGCTTATCGCACGTATAGCCAAGCTGCCCAAGACTTATTCGCTATCTCATTTGCTGGACACATGGGAGATGTCCGTGCGTCAGGCATGTTCACCGCACACAAAACAAGTGTCCGAGTTTACCGCCCTGCTGGGCATTTAAAGCATTCTTCAACTTGTATTGCAAAAAATTATTAAACTTTACTAAATAAATTAAACAATTATGCGTATTTTAAATTATTCTTTTATTTATGTAGTATTTGCATTGAGATTTATTTTTTGTTTTTGCACTTTTTCATTTTGTTTTTCTTATTTTTTTCGTGCTGTAAGTTTTTTTCTCATATTTTCTCTAACATAAATTATGTCTTAGCAGAAGTATGAAATAGCTAATTTACAAAAATAGTTAAGAAAACTTAAATATCACAGTTTTTTTTAATCTATAAATATTTACAATAGATCGATCCTTCTTTTAGTTAGAGCTAAGTTAGTTGAGTAAGAACATTTAGTTGGTTTTGGAAAGCGAAAGTGTTATTTTAAATGATAGCGAAAGTTTTAAGGAATTTGCGTTACTCTTACGCGCTTATATTAATATTTATACGTATGTATTTAACTAAAAGTCGAGTTTTTTGAATATGACATATTGATATACGCAAATACAGATGCGCGTGCCACTTACTTATACAATACGTAAAGATAGTTGGGTAGAAGAAATTATTATTATTAGTGATTTAAAATTAGTTAATAATTTGTATTAATTTGCTAATTACACATTTTCATACATATACTATGTGTGCAGAAAAGGGCTTTGATTTTTGTAAGCAACAACAAAGTGCTGACAATTGTTTTGTTATTGGAATGTGCAAAAGTGGACAACGAACAAATTGAATATGTTTATTTTTACTTTTTTTCTTTCTTTTTCGCACTAATTGCTTGTAAGTGTTATTGTTGTTGCTGCTACTGTGTTTCGTAACCTTTTTGTTTTTGTGTGTTGTGTTTTGAATTTGTTCTTGTATTCTGCTACTTGTTTTTGTTTTAAAGATACTGAGATTTGTTTTTGTATGGGTGGGTGGGTATTTGCTTGGTTGCGGTTGCGGATTTTAACGCTGATGCTGCTGCAGTGCAATGAAGTTTGTAGCTTGATGAAGGCGCAGCAATTCTTGCGCATTAAAAACTTGCAGCGTTGTGGCGGTTGCTGCCACTGTTGTTGCCGCTGCCGTCAACTGCGCTGTTGAGGCATTACTGACGTTGTTGTTGTTGCTGTTGTTGTTTGCCGGCGCAATGGGCCGTAAATGTAGCGTGGCAAGGCCAGCCGCTGCCGCTGCGGTTTGTTCGCAAAGCGTTGGCAAAACATTCCTATTGACGCCGTTCGCTTTGTCCTTGTTGTGTCGCTTGACATGCTTTGACAGATGATCGCTGCGCATGAATTTCTTCTGGCAGACGCAACATTCGAACTTCTTTTCACCGGTGTGTGTGCGCTTGTGCCGTGACAGTTCGTCGGAGCGCGAGAAACTTTTGCCGCAATTCTCCCACTTGCAGGTGAATGGTCGCTCGCCGGTGTGCACGCGCTCATGCGCTTTCAGGTGGCTGGACTTGAAGTAATTCTTGTTGCAATTCGGATGTGTGCACTCGTATATGCGACTGCGTTTGGCCGCCACTTGTGAGGCGTTCAGCTTCTGTGCCGCTGCTGCTGCTGTCACTGTTGGCGGCGCATTGGCGGGCTTTGCTGTTAGGGGCGCTGCTACGGCTGCCGCTGCCGACAGGGTGTGCAGCAGACCATTGGCAGGATTGAGCAGTAGCAATTGAGCTGCGGCATTTGTGTGTGGTGTTGTTGCGGCTGACGTGGGCGGCGCCGCAAGATAAATGCCTTTGGGCGCAATGACTTGGTATTGTGTTTGTGTATTGTTTGCGCTCGTGGTGGTCAAATGTTGTTGCTGGAATAATTGGCTGGCAATTTCCGTTGCGCTTGTGGCCGACGCAGCGGGGTTGGGCAAGTTGAAGCGGAACTGTTGTTGGTGTTGTGGCTGCTGTTGTTGTTGCTGCGGCTGTTGTTGTGGCGCACGTTTCTTGGGCGGCTCCTGTAACGCCACCGGTGTTGGTTTTGTCACTGTTTCGGGTTTTTTTTCTTGTGGCAACGCAACTTCGGCGGCGCGTTTGCGATTCATTTTGAATTTGAGACTGCGCCACACATTGTTTTCCGGATAGTCATCGCTGACAAAGCTGCTGCTGCAGCCCGTTGCCGTCGACGCATTCGAGACGTTCGATGAGCATGAACTCTCATCCAATGACGAACAGACACCGGAGCTGTTGACATGCATAATGACACTAACGCGTTGTGGCACCGGTTCCTTCTCAGCCGGCGGCGTCACTATGGTTGGCATTGACTGTTGTACTTTTTCGACTTTGGTTTCTTCCTGCTCTGCCGGCTTAGGCTGAGCATCTGTACGTGTCTTCTTGACTGCCGCCAGCGTGGCGTCGGTTGTGTCGTCTTCCGTATCGGAGTTGTTTGGCGTAATGATGCCACCATTCTCCTGAGCCTCCAGTTTCAGTTTGGCCTTGATCAAGTTTGCATTTACTTGTTGTTCATCTTTTGTTGCCTGTAAAGAAGCAAAAAATGGCTCATTAATATTTTTTGCAGTGATTCGATGGTGTAATAATTTTCATTTGAGCTGTTTGAGTTGCTTAACTACCAATAACGCAAGGTCGTTCACGTTTAACCTTCACACAAAACCGCATCGGTATCATTAACCCGCCCCCTTGCATTTAAGGTCATTGCACGCATTACAGTATGAAATATTTGTGACAAGTATTTTGAACTTGAGATTTTGGTTAGCGTGATTTTTTACATTTCGGGAAGTATGATTATTTTTTTTATCGAGTTCAAGTTCAAGAAACTCATTCGAGAAGGTTAATAAGTAACAGCTTGTGATAAATAACAAGAATTAAATAAATGTCCTCTTATTTTTTCCACGAAATAAATATATGTTTTTAATTCAATTTAATTAATTTTAATTTTTAATTTTGCTCCTTTGATAAGCTAACGGAAATAAATGATTGTGTGTCTTTGTTCCGTTTGGTCATGTGCTTGCGTCGTTTATGTTTTATAGAACACAAACACCACACTCTATTCACCAAAACGGAATCTTTAATTCTTAAGTGCCGCATGTTTGCTCATTCTGAACTGCCTCTTATGTTGATTGAATATAAAATTTTTGTTCAATCAAGTTTTATAGAAAAAATATAAAAGAGTTGAAAATTTGAAAACTAAATTATTGCAAAAAAATTAATACAAAATTTGATTGTGAAATTAATTTTCAATAAATCTACCAAAACTTTTATTGTTTTGTATAACAGTTTTTTTGAGTTAAAAATATAAAAGTATCACAGTTTTCGTTTGAGTTTATAGCAAAGTGTTGCCACTCAGACAAAAGTTGTTTGTATATTTTTGACGCAAGTGTGTGTAAAGGCGATGCGAACTTGAGGCAAATTAACTATGAAAACGTGTAAGGACTTTGCGAAGGTGCAAAAAAACCCGGCAGCCGGTTTTTTTTTTAAGCGCGTCAGATAAAAATTTTGTGCTTTGCTCTAATGGAATGCCTACAAACATACGACCTTGCAATGTGTAATAAAAAAAACAATAAAAACAAAAGTTTTTTTGAATGAAAGAATTCTTTTCTTTTGAAAAATATTGTCAATAAACTGATTGATACTTGGAAAATTTAAGCATGTCATTTGTATTGCGGTTGGCCTGCAATGCCACTAAATTGAGATACTAAATAATTAATATAAATTGTTTAGACATGCTTAAAAAAATGCGCGAATATTCGTTTATGGGCTTGGCACGTTGCGTTGTCGCTTGCAAACATATTTTTTTAGTCTTTGCGTGCTAGAGTCAACAATGTCAATCTCATAAATATAATTTATAATTTGAAAACAAAAAAAAAAAAAATAAATAATGCTTTTACGGTGTTTGGGGCTTGGCTTATATGAACGACCAAACACACCGCACTCTCCTACATATTAAACGGCAAACAAACACTCTCAACTATACTGGCGCTCTCGCGCTCTTTTGCACTCATTTTGAACACACCAGCTAGACATGCTCGTGTATGTGTTTGTGTGACTATGCGACGGCGGAGTCCAATGTACAAGTACGTTTGTCTGCTTCTTCCACATTGGGCATGTTTGTATCACTCACTAAACGCGTGCACACTGCGTGATCAAATGCTGTTCAATGTGTGCAAGCGAGATACGTGACGTTTGTTTTTAGAAATCGTACAAGTTGAAGCAGCATAGCGCTAGTTTTTTTTTTATATTCACATTTGACGTAGTCATCACACTTTTTATATAGGTACGTGTGTTTGTGTATAGATATTTTTATCTGTAAGGCATGCTATTTTTTTATAACTTTGCGTGATTTCTACATTATGGGACAGAGCGGGCAGGCGGCAACGGATTTTACTTGTTTTTGCCGTTGTTGTTGTTGGTTTTTATTGTGCTGTGTGCAATGCACTCGTAGTGAATATAATTTGGGGTGAGATGTCGCATTTAAATAGCTAAACAGAAAAAGGGGGCGTGCGAAATGCAGCAAATTGCATACTCTTTTAGGTTTTGTAACAACAATCATTTTATTTGTTTATTATTGTTTTTTGTTTTTGATTAATTTAAATAGAATTGATTTAGAGACACTATTTTTTTTTTTATTACTATTTTTGTAATTGATATTATTTTTATTTTAATTAATTTTCTTTTAAACAGCTCAGGTGTTCGCTCTAACGGTAAATGCTTTTCCCAAACTGTAACTTACATATTCCTGTTTGTTTTCGCGCAATGGCGGCGTTGCAGGCGGCGAGGGTAATAGAGTAATATCCATTTTGTTTTTTTTTTGTTTAATTATTTCACAATTATAGTTCTTATGCACTTTTTTTTAAAGGCAAAGTTTTGTTTTTTTAATTTTTATTTGCTTGAAGTCTTTTTGTTTATTTATTTATTTTTGTTTTTGTTGCACTTTTCAAACACTTCTTTTTTATTAGCTTTGTTTGTGTGTCTTTTGTTTTATGGTTAATACCAAAAAAAATTATTGTTTATTTTATTTAATAATTTTCACTTTATTTAAATTTTTTTTCTGTTTTGTTTTTTTTGCTGCTGCTTGAGTTGAGCAATGCATGCGAATGGAGCTCTTAGTTGAACCGAACCGTTCAGAATTCAAAAAACGATTGAAAATTGTTGCGGCAGTCAGCACCGAGCAGAGCAAGCCAGCTACAAATTGTTTATACCCACACAAGCGCAAACACTCCTTGTGTACGTGCGTGCGTGTATCTGTGTTGAAGTTCGTGACAGGCCTACGAAGACGTCGACGACTCATCATTGACAACGGCAACGAAGCTGGCGAGGGGCAGGGAACAGGCGGCATAAGCACAGCGGCGCACGTAATCAGTTGCTGCTGCTGCTGGCTACACTGACAAACCAGTTGGCATGATATCAGTCGAAGTATGTCGAGGGGTGTGGCGGTGCAATCGACACAAACAAAAACATAAGCAAAAACAACAAAATCGTCATCAAACGCAAGAGACGAAAAGCAGCGTGGGCGAGTGGGCGAATCAGTGAGTGAGCGAGTAAGTGAGCGTGAGAGAGAGCACAACAGTGTGTGGGGGAAGCACAATACGTGATTTTGCCGCCTTTTTATTTCTTTTTGTTTTTCACTTGGCGCAAAACACAGACGCATGCTTCTTCTTCTTCTTCGGTGTGTCTATCCCGTTTTAAAGTCTGGTTCAACTTCATGCCCTTGTTGTTGTTTTTATTGAACAACCACAACAACATAGCTGTATGACTCGCTATTTTTGTTAGTAACACAATGCTGTGACTAATTTGCTCCATGTGGGTGTGTGTGTGTGTGTGTGTTTAGGTGTGCATGGCCGCTGGCCAACGATTTCTTGAAAAATCATACACTCACACTTGTAATGTAGGAGACATATGTAATGTTGATATACGTTTATAATTAGCCGGAAGGTCGTGCAGGGAAAAAGTGTTCTTTACAAAAAAAAAAAAAAACGCTGTCAAGGTTAATTTATTTTTTGTAAGCTTTTTTTTTGTAGTCAGCAAGGTGAATATGCATTTGTATTTATTGCTAGGATATTAAACTCATTTACGGATTATATTCTTCAATTGTACCAATACCCACAACAACAACAACAACAACGACACCAACAACGCCGCCTAATGAATCATCATCGTTGTCAGCTGTGAATGAGAATCAATTAATTCGAACAGCATAAAATTCCATGGCTATTCATAGAAATCACGCGAATAAAGCGTGCTCCGGCTAATTTCAATACAGACAGATAGACAGACACACATTCATACCTCCCAAGCTAAATCAATATGCATGTGTGTGTGTGTGTGTGCGTGTTTGTACAAATACATGCAAATACAACAAATTCAGACGGGTTTGTTGTATATTCGACAACTTGTTTCTTCTGCGCTTTTTAATAGACCAAAACCGAAACCTCATGACGATGGATGGATGGCTGGTTGGTTGGTTGGATGGATGACGCCGTTGTTGTCAAGCAACAGTAATTTATGCAAGAAACTTGATTTCAATTCCAGACACTCACATGAACTTCAAGCTCAAGTCTGTCTGGCAAATCTTTGTCTTTGTTATGTTATTGTTTTTTGTAGCGCATTTATTATAATATATTTTGTCTGTATTTAATTATAATTTTTATTTTCTCAATTCCATGAATTCCCTTTTCGATATGCGAAATGCGGTTTTGGGTGATTTTTTTATCAATGGGGAAATTAAGTTGGTTGCTTGCTGCTCTTTGAGTATGCATGTGTGTGTGTGTGTATCTTTGTGTTGTCTGACTTTGCGTGAGTATTGGTGTGCATGCGCTCAACTGTTGATACAACAATGGAGCGATAAATTGCGCCAAACGATTGCGTAGAGCATTGCCAGCTCTGAGTTTACTTTGGTTGGAGTGATTGAAGATTTGTTTCAAATTGAATAAAGCAGCAATTTTTACTTTTCAAAACAACTTCTTCATAATTATTTTTTTAATTATAAAAAGTAATATTTTTTATTGAAAATTATATTATTCTTAAATACATTTTTATTTGATGCTGGCAATGTCGCGGTGTGTAACAGTTTCGAAAGCAAAAGGGGCTCGTATCACGCGGAGCCAATGAACAGACAAAACAAGTGCGCGTGGGAGCGCAAAACGCAAAATGAGAGCGCTAAGGCGGCTGCATTTTAGTATTGAGAGAGAGAGAACGACAACGGAAACAGCTGAGCACAACATTTAAACACTCTTGCGCCATACAACAGCAACAACAACAACAGCAACTGTGTGTTGTGCTGTGTTATGTTTGTATGTATGAATAATGAAAACAAAAACAACAATAACGAAGTGTGCACGCGTTGACCTCATGATATTAGGTTGCTGTTCACGTGTTACTTGGTTGTTGATGAAAATCCAAAGCCAGCCAACGACGTAGAAAAAGACAACACGACTGAGTTGTTGAGAGGGAAGTTAGAAGAATAAAAAAAAAAACAACAGCACAAATACAAATGCATGAAACGACTACGTCGCCGTATAAAAAGTGTGTATGGGACTGCTTAGACATGTTGTTAATGCGTAAATTTTGTTGCTGTTTGGTTGCTTTTGCTACACTTCTGTACATTTCTTATTGGAATGCCTTTGTATGTGCGAATTTAAATGTTTACAAAGTAAATTTTTGATTTTTTCAGGGTGTTGTCGGTTTCTTACTGTTTTAGTTGTTGATGTTGTTGTTGTTTGGTTGGCGTGCACTCTAGCAATTGGTGCACTGAGAAATGTCATAGTGTATTTGTTGTTTACTTAATGTGTGGGTTTGTAATGCAGAAATGATAAAGAAATGCCAGAATGTCAACACGCCCACATTAAAAGATATTCTTTCTTTCTTTCTTGTTTTTGTTACTTACACTTATTTGTAGTTTCATATTAATTAACTGCATTTAATTTGCACTTTTACTTATGCGTATTTTTATATATTTTCTAATCTTAACAAGTTTTAAGTCGTAAAACGGTTCGGCCCCTCTTTCCTCAATGCCAAAATGCGCACAATTCATTTACCTCGCTTGCCTTGACATCCATTTCGCTTGCATATGCACTCCTGTTGTCCCCTCTCACTCTCTCCCTCTCTGTCTGTGTGTCTGTCAATTGTCAGTTGCCGGTTGACATTGTTCTGGTGCCTTCTCTACTCTTCTTCTTCTTCGTTGCACATTACGGCTCAGGGTCGCCTACGCTTTGCCATTGCAAAAAGGATTGCCGCACAGCATGAATTCTTATTTTATTTGCGCATTTGCCGCCACGCATGTTCGTTATTGACGTACATGAAGTAGAAACCAAGTTGCTTGTGACGTCATTGCTGTTCCTGTTGCTCTCGTGTATGCGCCTACGCTTCCCTGACAACTTACCAATAATCTGCTCATTGTTGTCATTGTGTGGTTGCTGTTGCTGTTGTATAGTTTGTCTGTTGTATAGGCGAGTTTAAAGGTCATTTGTCTTTGTTTTTTGTTGCTTTTGCCATGACGTCGCAACGGTTCAAGGCCTTTACAGCCTTTGATAGAGCAACAACAATACAACTTCATTCGAAATGAAATGTTTTTTTAATGAGCAAAAGAAGGTGCGCAAAGTTCAAAGTGCGTCATAATTTTGAAGTTACAATACAAATTCAGAGTGTGTGTGTGTAGGAAACATGTCTGTTGCTGATGTTGATGATGATAATAATAACTTCGCAGAAAAAAATAAAAAAATTGGCTGCCATGTGATTTATACATTTTATGGTTCTGACAGCTTTTAGCCAAACAATATTCAAACCAGTTTGAATGCCAACGCAATTCAATCAGTAACTGCGAAGGTGTCACTGACGTCAGACACTTTGCTCGGTCGCTTGTGTGTTTTATGTTCTTTACACGCCCGCAAGACATAATGCAATGGTCTAAACAGTTTATATGAATACGAATTAAAGCAAATATATTATTATTATTATTTTTGCACACTTGGCAACAGCAATAGCAACAACAACAGCAAAAAAATCACACATTTTTGGTGAAAACCCAATTTTTTTGCTTGAAACTGCTAATTCGCTCATTTGCTGGCCAGCTATTACAGACAGATTGACGTATAGACAGACACAGACACGCCCGGCCATGACGTCATGCTCAGACTTGCTATCCAACACACAAGTATCTCAAACTGTCGGAATTATCATTGCTCGTTTTGTTTTTGCTCACCTTTTGCTCATTTGGCTCACCTTTGCCTTTGTTTCATACGAACGCCCTCTTTTTCACGTTCTCTCACGTACACCACATGGAATCACGTTGATCATTTAGCAGAAAGCTTACGCTTGAATTGCGACGCGAATAACATTTGGATTGGCATAAAAACGCACGAGTTCAATTATAGTAATCGAGTTGCACTCAATGACGTTCAATAAATTACAAAAAACAACAATGTTGATCTTGCTTTTTCACCGGAATTCATAAACACGTTCGTGGGCGTGGCACAGCTCATTTACAATTTATTGCACTTGACCCAAAAACAATTAATTTTTCAAATTGTTTCCTACTTATAAAGTTGTTCGTATTGTTGTCTATCTGTGGGCGTGACATAACCCTCTTTTCTTGAGCGCTAATCTTAGTTGAGAGTTTGAAGGTTTTGATATATGTATGTATGTATGTAAGGAGTTTCAATAAATCATTAGATCGATAATCCGGAAAACGTAGTAATCCGGACATCGTCTTACTTTGAATTATAGTCCCTGTAGTTCAATATTTTGGACATTTTATAAAGATATTTCGGACCCTGATTATCAAGATTGTTCAGCATTAAGCCTCATCTATAGATCATACCATTTCTAGGCGTCGAATATAGTAGGAACAAACAAATATTCAGCAAAAAGACATGAAACTAATGAAATTGCTCAAGACCATTTAATGGCCATGGCTTTCGGTACCTTATACAAATTTCTTAATGTCTTAATAATTAACAAAAATTCTTAAATAATTGATCAATCGATAAATAGTAACCCATCAAAGTTAAAGTCAGTTAGACACAAAGTACAACAAGTGATGTTCTCTTTCTCCAACAAGTTTCCGACAGTCGTCGACCTTCAAGTTGACTTCTAGAATGTAATATTTTCGCAGCGACGTTGCTTCTTCTTCGCTTTTATTGCTTTGTATCTGAAAACATCGTATTCAGCACGCGTTCAACTTAATTATAATTCATGTATTCTGTCTGTTTCCAAAAGACTTTTTGTGTCGAACAGGCGGACATAAGTTATGAGTGGAAGTGCAGACAACAGAACAGGTCCCACCATTGAGGGCAGATGGATGACAACAACAATTTAGTAGGCTCCTTTGTTGTTGTTCATTTTTTGCTTTTGTTTGGGCTTTCAAGCATGACCTTGGCCTAATTCCTGTTCCTCTACATGAACTTGAAATTTGAGTGAAGTAAGTGGCAACAAGAAACGTGTAAAAAGTAGTTGGAACGCTTTATAAAGCAATTTTTATGAGCTGATCCTCAAAATCATTAATGATATTTTAACAATTGCTCAAAATAACATGGGGTGATGTTCTACAATTAAATTATTATAATAAAAAGAGTATGAAATTGTCTTACAAATTTTATGCCTCGTGCAATAAAAATAACAAAATTGCAAAATCATCGAAAAAGAGACAAAATAATAAATTTGAAATGAAAAATATTCTATTCTGTCATATTGAATTAATCTGCAACGCTGTGTCGATGGCATCGTGTGGGCCGCGCCTGATGTGCACGTGAAAGCGTCGTGAACAAGTGCTGTTCTAAAATTGAATTCAAGTAGTGCGGCTGAGTTTTGGTGTGGTGTGTGTGGTGCGGTGTGGTGTGATCTGCTATGTGGTGAGGTGAGGCTAAGCACATGAGCACCAATCGTCATGAATGCTTCTTCTTTGACGTAAACGCACCATTACGCTGCCACGTTCGTTCATAAATAAATACTTAGACATCGTCACGAATATATATGTATATGTATATTTTTTATTGTATTTATATTTTCATATACAATTTATTTTCGTACGAGGTCTCAGACCCGAATAACCGATCAACAGACCACCCGACAAACGTATCGAGCATGTATTTGATTGAGCGCATCGGCTGTCCGTTGTCCATATGCTAAGCAATATTGTGACTGATTTAATTGCTGTGAAAGGCGGCGATTAGGGGCGTAGATTGGGGGGTGCGTTGACTTGTTGCTGACACCAAAGCTAGAGGCCAAACATTTCTAAAACTCTATTATGATAAGCATGATGTTGTTATCACAGAACGACTTCGACCAACTGGCAGACCGACCAGAGTTGTTGGTCCGGGTTGCGAATTCGTCTGACTTTAGTGGGCGACGACGATGACAACGTGTGACTCGTCATGTATGGTACATGTACAAGGGGCGTGTCCGTTTGATTCGTTCCCATGTGGTCATTTGATGGCAATTTTTATTGCCTTATCAGCGCACCGCGTCGGTTCATTCGACAATCATTATTCTGGTCAGAACCAGCCATGCCTGAGAGTCGCTGTCGGTAGCATGTTTACGTTGTGTGACTTTTGTTTGTTTGTTTGTGTGTTTGTTAATATTTATTGTTGTTTTTTTCCTGATTTTTTTATTTTTTAATGTATTAATAGCAACAATCATGGTCAAGCACATAATTGAATTTGTTTACGTTTTCATTTCATTTCGTTTTGATTTATTGTATTGTAATTGTTGTTGTTTTTGTTTAGCAAGTAAAGGCGCTGACTTTGCTAAGCTGTTGGCCAAATATTTATACAGCAACAATCACATCAACAAACAACAAAGATTTTGTATTGTTTGTGCTGTGGCGCATAGTACACCTTGAATTGTTTGGCAACCAAATTTAGTTGGATTTTCAGATGATGAAGCAGAATAACATTTAACAGCTTCCTGCTATTTTCGTTTAAAGCAAAAGATTTCGAATTGATTTTGATTGCTGACCACATAAGAATTTATACATTGTTGACACAACTTTGTATTTGGTTGCAAGATAAGACAAGACGATCATGTGCTAAGATAAGATTAGATAAGATTCAACAGATTCAACAGTTGTGCAGTGCGAACTGAAGAGGAACACGTGCCAGGTGATTGTTTGGAGCCTTAGGCTAAGCCTGCATAAAAGCTGGTTCGGTTTAGTGCTGCTCCTGTCTGAAATTTTACATGCAGAAAAACAAATTGCAAAGCACAAAAAAAATTTTCCATTTGATTTCTTTCGATTATTTTCGACAACAACAAATGAAACAAATGGAATTAAACCAAACACAAAAAAAGAAAATAAAATCAAAACAAAACAAAGTAACACACTCAAAGTCATCGGCTGTGTGTGTGTGTGTGCGTGCTTTTATCGAAGTGGGCGCGTTTCGTTAGTTAAGAGAACGATAGATCACGGAGGTGGGCGGCATGGTTGGTCGAACGATAACGATAATAGACGAGCGATTACACGTAGACGGCACGCACAAACTGAGTGTATGGCAATGACTGACTTAATATGCGCGAAGTGGGGGACGGCGGCGAATGAACCAAATACTTAAGCGACTTCTGACGCCGTTGCGGCCTTGTCGGTATTCTTACAAACTTTGTATCGAATTGAACTGAAAGAAAATAAAAAAAAAATAATACTAATCGCTAAAAATTGTTTACTTTGAAATAAATAACAACAAAAAAAGAGTTCAATTCAATTCGATTCGATTTCGTTTGGCTCAGTTTCGCCATTGCTAAGTGTGTGTATGTGTGTGTGTCAAGTGGTGTATTTATAAATTGATTAATACGGGCGCCAAATCTCGGACAATGAGGGGTACTGAATGCTGCGCTGTGCTGAGCCGTGCCAATGATGAGCACGCCAGACGTGTGTGCACGCTCACTAATAGGATTTGCTATTTATTTTCGGCAAGCGCGCTATTTATTTTTAGCGCAGCGATAAATAAAACACAATTCGACACAAATCAACTTGAAGTGCATTGCTTTTTATTTTACAGCGACAACAAATTAACATGAATTTGTAAATTTAACGAGTCAATCGATTTGGCTGAGGGTTTTGCACTATGGCAAGGACAACGACAATAACGTCAAGGAAGCGCACGTAAATCAACCGCCAGCCAGTTACAAAGGCAAAGGTCGCGCATTGAACTCTCATGGCGGCTGCCTTGAGTCTGCGAACGATGCGTTGGCGGCACGGGTCGAAGAGGTGTGACTGAGCAGTTGTGTTAAAGAACAGAAGTTTTGAATGATGTCATTCAACAACAACAGTAAACAAAACAAAAGAAACCAAACAAGACAAGACAAACAAACAAATAATAAAAGCGCATTATGCAAATTCGTCAGTGAATTCGAACAGATTTCAAACCGAAGAGCGCTGAAAGGCAGAAAAACGCAATGGGGCGTTTAATTATTATCGCACACTTATTGAATTTGTTCCATGGGTGGCGGCGGCAGTGGCGGTGGCGTCGGCAGCGGCATCGTCTTCGCACATGTCAAAGGCGTGGTGTGCTCTGCTTATCGGAGCTATCGATAAAACACACACACACACACACACAGGCACAGATCTGCAACTCGCTTTGGCGATTTCATCAGCCAGTCGTCGAAACGAGTTACTTCTGCGCCTTCGTCTTTTTACCGTTGTACGTTTGAAGGAATTCGGGCTCAAGACTTTATCAATTTGTTTTTTCAGTTCCAGGCTT
The DNA here is from genome assembly GCA_034638295.1 of Phortica okadai. Classification (NCBI taxonomy): domain Eukaryota; kingdom Metazoa; phylum Arthropoda; class Insecta; order Diptera; family Drosophilidae; genus Phortica; species Phortica okadai. Next base: position 7,457,736 of record CM067850.1, read on the forward strand.
CATGTAAAAATTCCCATACTAGACATCCGTCTATGTTTACTGATACACTTGTCTAAAAATAGCGTAGTTAATTTCATCGAGACAAAATGATTCGTCAATTTTATATTTCATTTTCACGCGCAATTCATAAAATACACTACACAGTATATTGCGTGTTCGTGAGGTTTGTGCAGAGCGGAGAGAATTTGGGATACCGCCATGCAATTGAAGAGCTAAAAAGAATGAATCGAGTTAGTCATGACTTCAGAGTCAGAGAGAGGGATCTTGAAAAAACCATGACTGATTCACTAGAATACAATTTGTGAATGAACATAAATTAGTTTTGTAGCGATCAAAGACTATTCAAAGAACGTTGAAATTTATAAGATAAACTCATATGTATGTATGTATATAGGGGGACTTCCATAAATTACGTGAGGTTTTTTCTCAAAATTTTGAGTAAATGGGTTAAAAAGTTCACATGTGAGATGTCCGATTAACCATTCTCTTCCTAGACCTCCCCACGCCTAAATTTATCTCACGTAGTTTAGGGACGTCCTCTAATGTTGTTGCTCTGGAAGGGTGATCAATTAACATCACGGTTTAATGTATTCTTCTCCCGTTCATTTTTTTTTTGTTTTATTTCAGCAATAATTCTCAAGCATTCATCATAAAAAAAAAAAAAAATGAGGGGCACACACATAATATTTTTTCGAAAAAATAATTATAGATCGACGAGTAAGTAATGCCTTTTTGACGGCTTTATCAGACGGTTGCGATTTACTTTATGGGCGTTGGTGACCTTAAATGAATGAAATATGCCAACGAGGAAAAATGAAATTTCAATGATATCGCAATACTTGTTGTTTTTGTTCTGCTTAGTTGTTGTTTTGATAGAAGAGATATATGTACATATATTTGAATTTTGTACAAAACTGCTGAATTTGTAGGCGCAAATGCCTTTACTATTTACATAGCACGAAGTGTTAATGATTATTTAATTACGAACCGGAATTGATGCGTCGTAATAGAAACTTATCAACAACGGCGCTGCACTGCGCTGATTCATCGAAACCGTTTTACTTATTTCCCTCCATGTGATTATGCAAATTGTGAAAATGTTAATGCAAAAAATAGAAAAACAAACAAGTGAAAGAAAGCTGACGTCGTGATAGACAATGAAAGTAAACAGTACGCCATTGAGAGCTCTTCTGTTAAAGATCTAAGCAAGAAAATTGATACAACAAGGTCGCAAAAGCAAATGCCAATTGGGGGGCACAGAATGAGGCTTGGCAGACAAATACGAACTCAATAAATTACAAAGTATTTGATTTGCGAGACGCCATTTGTTGGAAAGCGTACAAAAAGGGCCTAACAGTTGTGTAAGAGCGTATGTAATAGTTAAAATATAATGAGCCAACTCTTAATGACGTTCTGTGTTAAAAGTGATTTATGTATGTCAGATAACATGTACAGTTGATAGAAAAGAGTATAAAGCAGTCGAATAAATACGATTACAAATTGTTTGCTTGTTTTTAATTTAGAAATGCGTTAAAATTGTAATTTATTATTTTAAGAATAGCAAAAAGGCCATTCAGTTGTGTGTGGAGGTTTGGGGGTATGGTTAATGATGAGGGGCACTGTGCGATTACTTGCCAATTCGACTTTGACCGTTCATACGAAAAAAAATAGTGGGCGGTGGCGACGCAATGATCTCGTGTATGTTGGCTGATAAAAATGCGCCGCCGCATGACCAGAAACAGATGGAAAGCAAATCAAAGCAAACCGAAGAAACAAACAAATTATTATTGAGGGGAACGGTGGGAAAGAAAAAGTGATGCGGCGACATTAAAAATATTATTTTATTTTCATACCAAATTCGAAATATTTTTAAGTGCAGTTATGCGGATTTGGGCACATAAGTGCTTATTTTGTTTTTGGATTAAAATAAGATCAAAATGCCGGTTTTGTTTTGTTTTCAACTCTGTCTTCATCATCAGCATCTTATGTGTTGACACTAGCGGATTTCATCAGCATTTTTAATTTATGCAATTCTCGAGTAAAAGCAGAGTTGTAAAACAAGTAAGAGAAAAGATAATAAAAACAAAATACTGAGCCTCGGTTTGTGCTGTGCTGCGACGATCAGTGGCAGCGTAGGTGTGCCACTATTTTGAGAAGATGCGTTTTACGAATGAACATTAAAACAAATCGATTTTAGCAGTTTCTTTTTTTTTTTTGTATTAACACTTCATCTCATTCGCACTCATTTGAATCAAGTGACGAATCACTTTAGCGGCAGCAAAAAAGAAAAAAAAAATATTGTGCATCAATGAAATCGAGGTTAATGGCGCTCAGCGCAAACGACACAAGCAACAAAAACAAAACAAGACAAGGAAAAAAAAAAACAACAACTCTGATCTCAAATTGAAAACGTGCGAAAAATTAACTGAGCGCGTGCAAATCGTCACTGCGCAGTCGCTGCCAACTGCGGCGTCTGCGTGACGCGACATTGCAACGGTGTAGGTGGCGGTGGGTTTGCGTCGTACGTGCGCGCTGATCAACTGTCGTCGTCGGTTTGTTGTTGTTGTTGTTTTGTTGCTTTTCGTTGAGCCAAGTCAAGTCAAGTTCGTTGAGCCACGAGCATTGCCCTCTCACTTCGTTTACCTTCGGTTTCGTTGTTGTTGGTTGTTGCGTTGACGGCGTCTGTTGCCTTTCTTGTTGTTCTTGTTGTTGTTGTTGTTGTTATTGCTGCGACTGTGACTGTTGCTGGGAGTTTGAAAGTTCACCAAACGGCCACAACGGCGTGCCTTGGCAAGGTAACTGCACCGTAGGTCATTGAAATTGTTGTTGTTGTTGCTGCTGGTGTTGGCAGTGTTATTGTTTTGTCGCCGTTTCGATATAATTTTGAGTGTCGTGCATTGTACTCGCGGCCTTGCACGTTACTCATCCATCGCATGCGTTGTCGCGGGAGCTGTGGGGTGCGGCTAGCGGCAGCGGTGTAAACGTTTTTTGACCTGGAAGTGAAATGCGTAATAAATTGTGCTCCGTTTTGTTTCGGTTGAATGAACCAAACTCTTCTACGTTTTGTTGCTGTTTATTTATAGGTTATGGTCATAATTCGGCTATAAACTGAAATGGAAAGTTCTAAAGGGTCTGAAGTCAAGTTGAGACATTTTTTATTTATTTATTTTGTTTGTTAATACTTCATATATAAAAGCAAAAATATTAATTAATTAAATTCTAAGAAGTCTCCGACTTGGTGGGCGAAATTTATTTGCACAATGCCAGCTAAATCATGTGTTATATAAAATGACTAAAAAGATACTTTTATATAATTTTGACAGATTCGTTGTCATTTTAATAGCTTTTAATCTCTCCGCTCTATTCACATAGAAATAAGATACTACTTCAAGTAGTTGAACGGAAGAAACCGGTTTACTTTGAGAGTCGTCGCGTCGATAAGATAACAATAATCTAGAGATAACTTACACGCTTAACTAACGAAAGTTACCTTCAAGAAAAATCGCCGTAAATTGCCAACAACAACATTGAAACAAAACATTATTTTGCATAAACCACAGAAGGTATTAAGAAAATGGCGAAAACTGTCATTGGAAATGAGAAAATGACCGCAACGCGAAATTAAAATAGAAAAATCGCCTGCGAGCGCATTAAAAGGACATCAGCGGCAAAGGATTTGCACTGTAATACATGTTCTTTATTTTCTTTTTATTGGCGGAAACATTTACATGGCAAAATATGCTGAAATACGAAAACAAGAAGTGAAAAAATGAAAGAAAGAGAAATAAAAAATGTAACGGAAGCATATTATTTCCGTTACTGTCAACGGTTTAAAATCTATGAGCGAACAATGCAAAACGCGTGGCATAAATTTCGGAAAATTCTGCAAAATAAAAAAGAAATACATAAAACGATGAAAAAATCGTCGTCGTTTCAGATAGGTGAGAAAAATACTTAAATAAAATAAAAGGCTTTTGCATTTATTATGTGAGATTTATGTGTGTGTGTGTGTGTGTGTGTGTCCGAGGGCAACGAATAAAAAATAATGCAAAGAACGTTCGAAATATTGCTACCAATTTCCGGTGACGTGAGTAATTTATTTGAGCTCTGATTAGGTGTGGTTTAGGGAAATTTGATTATAGTATATTTTAAAGAAATCAGGAATATATAATTAAAGGAATATGTATTTTTATTATCCCTTAAAGATTTGAACATCTGGGCTAAATTTTTCGTTAGTTGCTGTCTGCCCAAAGAAACAGTCGGCAGCCGAGACTCAAGCCTGAAGATCGCATTTAAAAAGAGGATAAATTTTATCCTCTTTGGCATTTACATAAAAGCATAACAGATTTTTTAACTATACAAATTGACAAATTTCTATCATGTCTTCTGGCGATTCAAAAAAAAAAAAATATCAAATAATAATTCTTAAATTGACAACCCCCCAATTTCATTGTATTTATAATATAAAAAATATAAAAAACAGCAAAATTTTTTAGCAACTTAACAGACATATTTTCGGTTTACAGAATTCTGCACAGCTTAAACAATGTACTTGCAGCGGAAGTTCTTAGCCGGAATGATCTGGTCATGCACTCGAATTACCATTGTGAATGTATGATAACTGGTATAGTGTGAATTTACCGTTAAGATATGCAAGAATGCAATCGTACTAAAAAAAACGTTTTTTTGTACTAAAAATCAGCTGTAGATCAATGTCGAAAACAGCTGTAGGCAAGTAAAAAAAATAACACAAACAAATAAATATTATTTTAGCGAATCCGAAGAAATCTACAAACAAGTAATAATTTACATATATGTGAAAACAGACACTCTTCTGTCCAGTGACAGTATTTTAATGTGTTATATTCTCTCAAATATGGAATTCATCTACAATGCGCTTTAATACGTAATAAAATTCAAAGTACAAAACAAATAAATAATATGCAGTTTTTCTTTTATTGTGAACGTTTATCGACATCAACAATTTCTACGACGACTTTTTGGAGGAATAAACGTAATGAATAAACGTAAGTTGCGTTAAAGTACTGCAGGTGCAGACCGGCGTCACTATTTTGTTTTGATTCTTATCATACCGGAACAAACAAAAAAAAAATATAAAGTCTAAGAAAGTAAGAACAAAAGTGAAAAATCAAATTAAGTCGAATTCATGAATTCCTCAGCATGCTATTGGTCATGCGTTGCAGAAGTAAAACTGTGCGACTTCCGTTTTCCGCTGTTAAAACCAATGAATCGTCACTTCCACCGTTTCACAATAACATTTCTGTTCTAAAATCGACTGTACTCATTCACATGGCGTATATTTCACAGCAGGCAACTATACATAAAGCACTTCGATACTTGCGTTTTGTTTCCCATTCTGAGCCGAATTGAATAAAAACATGCATTTCAATATGCTCTATGTCACGAATGTCTATACTGAAACATACAACAATGTTAGACGACTCTTTTTATGCGTTAATATTGCAAACACTCAAGTTGCTTGCGTTGCTATTAAAACTTAAAACAATTCATCATTGTCATTGCTTAACGTTTTTGGCGTTTTTTTAAGCCAATTTTACAAATTTCAGTTTAGAGTTTTTCCCCGCTTGGGTTGGACGCAAACGACGCATTCGCGCTGTTGTCGCCGCATTGGTTAAAGCCAAATTGCTCTGAGCAACGTGTTTGACTCTTGCAACAAGACAGCAACAAATTGCCAATAAGAAATTTATAGTGCAGAAAAAAAAAAAAAACAAAAAAGAAAACATCGCCCTTTTTTAATCGTGTTTCATTCGAACAACAGTTGGACAATCAATCGGTCGGTCGGACGTTCAGTTGGACGTTTTGTTTGTGTTCGTGTTGTTGTTGTTAGTTGTGCTTTGTTGTTGTGTTTGCCGGTTTCGTCGTTCTTTATCGCGTACGATTCCTTTGATTAGAATCATCGAACACGAATTTATCATAAATAATTAATTAAAATTTGAATTAATAACAACAAATGATAAAATAAATAAAAAAAAATTTTAATTGTATTTTGTAAAAGTGATAATTGTCATTTGCATAATTGAAGGCAATAAAAGCTTACAAGAGAGATAATGCCCTTAGTGGCCCTGAAAGTGCGTTTGCCGGTGTCAAAGTGTGCCAAAGACACACAGAAAAAAATCAAATAAAAAATTCTTATCAGCACATTTCCATTTCCCAATAAGAAAAAAAGAAAAAACAAAAAAAAAAAAACCAACAAAGATTTACAATTCTTCATTGTCTTTTGTCGTCTAACGGTTTTAATGTAGTCGCCATTTTTTTGTCCACTTCGAAAACAATAACTCGCTCAACAACGGATTTCGATTTCCAATCAGACTGGATTTGTTAGCAATGTCACGGCGCAAACAATCAAATCCGAAGCCGTTAAATAAAGGTGAGTTTTCCCCGTAACGGGAAGTTCTGAAGTTGATCGGAACCACCATGACCAACACCACCACCTGTGGTACAACTCAATGTTGTTGTGCATGCATACAGCTATAGACAAAAAAATATCACATTTTTCGGAACTAATATGAAAGTTTTTTTTTCGAATTTCCAAAATATTCAATATTAAATGTGATCTGTTTAGGGCATGACCATAAATTACTTGAGGTTTTTTTCACGAGATCTTGATGAGATTTTTAAAAAACCCTTCCTCTGTATTTCACATAATATTTAGTTTAAAATTTTGAAAAAAATAGTAAATTAAGTAATTAATAGAGGAACCCCTCACCCCTAAATTTATCTCACGTCATTTATGGACGTTCAATTAATGGTTTTTTTGCAAACTTAATGATTTCGATTTAAAGATTTTGTTTATGTAATAAAATAGTATGAAGGATTTTATGTCATTATTGGGCAGTGTACTATTTCTTTGTCCACAGCTGTATATGCATGTACGAGTGTGTGTGTGTGTGTGTATGTAAAGTGAATTAGCCAAAAATGTTGACGACCTATCGAAAATGCATTGTCAGCATGATACCAAGAAACGACAGCAACAGCAACAACAACAACAATTATTTAAAACATTTGCTGTTGCTGTTGTAACATGTTTTATTTGCTTTTGTTGTTGTTGTTTCTTGCAGTTTCTGTTCTTGTTGACTTACAAGTAAAAGTAAATTATATATAAAAAAATATAAATTTAAATTGCCGCTAACCATAAATGTAGCAATCTATGTTTGTATGCATGTATATGTGTGTGTGTGTGTTCAATACACTTCACATTTTAAGTTGACCACTCACCGGCCACCAACAACAACAATAACAACGACAACAAGTTGACAAAACCTTTCAATGTTACTCATTCATTTTGATTGTTGAGTGTTTGTTGTTGTTGTTTTTGTTTGCTTTATTTTAAATGAAATTTCTTTGTCAACACATGTTTTTTTTTTTTAATTTTTATGATCGCTTCAAACGATCGAACTATCGATCAATCGATTAAGCTGAATCAAACACGCTGCAAGGTTTCAAACAACCACTCATGCGTGACACGCCCTGTTAATTAATTACCTGTTGTTGTTATTATTTTTGTGTTGTTGTTGCACATTATAATGTTAACAATAAGTGATATATGGCCTGATTTGATTATATATTCCATCCTACTCACTCTTCCTGTTTCGCATATTCACACACACACGCACACACACACTTGCTCATATTTCAAAGTGAATTGTGTTAAGTGCACATTTCGAAATCAATGACAAAAAAAAAAAAAAACAACAGCAACAACAAAAAATCTGTCTCGGTTTGTCAACGGCTCAAGCGGAAATGCACACAAACAAATTATGAATTGTTTTTTGTGTTGTAACAGAAAAAAAATATATATATATAACAACAAAAATCTGCACCTTGAATTATGCACAATAAGTGATTTATGCTTGCTTGAACTTCAAATCAACAATCGAATGATATTTCAATGTTTTCTAACTCAATTTATGCACATGTAGATCGATTTGCAATTCTGCCTAACGTGTGTTACAGCGTTGCAAATAAACACATAAGACAGTTTAAAGTTCAATAGTTAATTAGATAACCTGGCAGCATTGCATGTATGCAATATTTGTGAATGGCAGAAAGTTTACCGAGAAAGTAACATTAAGCCGGCGCTTATTGTAGAGCAGTGTGTGCGTTTTATTAAAAAAAAAATGGGAATATTTGATTTATTGAATATTTGATTTATCGAATTTGTTATCTATTTGATTTGTTATCAACTGGAACACAGCTTAAAAAATCATCAAACGTGCCTCTTCTTCTTTAACACTTGTTTCGCAACAGGCTCAAATGAAATGTTGCGCTTTTGTTGAACATATTTCTATTTTTACACGCTGACAAGATACAAAATGAAGCGCTTAAAGCACAAAGTCCACAAAAATGAAAAAAAAAGGTGAGTGATATAACCGAAAGCGCGCTTATCACACGCAAATGCACCTGTCGCAATGAAGTTGTTGCTGCCATATCAACAAGCCTAGAACAACAGACACCTGAAGCCTCGAATTGTCGTCAGTGTTGTTGTCGTTGTTGCCAACTTATCGTTGCGCCCATATAATCGGTGCACGAACGAATGTCGGTCGGAACGTCAAAACGACGTAATTCTATATGCGCTGTATTGTTGTTGTTGTTGCTGCTGATGGTGGTGGCGTTTCATTGTTGTTGTTGTTGTTGTATCTAGAAGCCTTCTTATCGTGTTTTGGGGGCTAAAGTATTTTACTTGCTTGCCAACCAGCACGTTTTGCATTTAATGATACTATTTCACTTTAATGCAAAATGCAGACAACAATAATAAGAACAACAACAACAATAGCAACAAAATCAACAATAACGACGAGCTCATGGATAACGAAACAACAACAACAACAACAAAGAAATAACAAAACCAACACGATGCCTGATAAATTAGCTTACTATCTATGCATTTTTGTTGTTGTTGTTGTTGCTGTTGTTTTCTTTCTACTTTTTATTACTATTTTTTCCAACTAGCACTGCGCTATGCACACACACACACACAACCGCCCGCCCGCCCGCTCTCACACATTTGCACACTCTATCGCACAACGTCGTCGCTTTTCCGTCACCGTCAACGTTGTCATTGCCATTGCTATCTCACTCACACTTACTTCGTCTATGCATGCTCAACTTTCTGCATATTATCAGCGCATTTAGTGCGCGTTTTCTCTTCACTTCTTTTCTTGTTGTTGTTGTACTTTTGTTGTTGCAAGTATTTCATTTCGTTCATAAAAGAAACAAAACAGCAAAAAAAAACAAAAAAAACAAAAATAGATAAACTTTTATCATTTGTTTTAAAAATGAAAATGTGCTTAAATGGCCTCGCAGCGTGTGAGCGAGTTAAGAAATCGCTTCTGTTTTTGTTGTTGTTGTAGCTTTTTACATAAGCTAACAAAATACAAAAAAAAAAAATACAAAAAAAAAAAATCGTGCAAAAGTGTTATAATACTTCAATTAGCTCCTCCGTCACGCCTTTTTGCTTATGAATGTTGTTGAGAAAGTTGTTGGTGGAGGGCGAGGAGTTCATGCTATGCTGTGCGGTGTGTGCATCGGTACGACCATTGGTCGACTTTGTCCCTGCATGTGTGTCTATTTAAGCGCATGTGTGTGTGTGTGTGTAGTTTTTTTTTTATTTATTTAATTATACTTATCACTTATTTTATGGTAATTACTGTTGTTCGTTCAGTAATGTTCGGCTTCACTGCTCTACTCTGCTGCTCTGTTGTTGCATTGTTGTTGTTGTTGTTGTCTTCACAAACACTCCCTCCCACACACCTGTCAGACTCACACACTTCAAAAATGTTATACAATTGTTACACATAACGGTCACAATTCAATGCCGCCGCCCCCGCTGACCAACCATCATCATTGATGATTTTAATGCGAAATTATTGTACATATCACATAGATACATATGTACATATATACATACATATGTACGTGCCATTTTGTTTGTTTTTACAGTATCAACATGATATTTACTTGGCTCAGAATGTCTTCAATATAGCTTTGCTTGAGCAACGCGTCCAACAACAACTATTTAGTTGAATGATCTCGAAAAAAAAGTACAATCTCATAATAAAATATAAAGAGATACTTATATCTGTTCAAGTATATCTTCATAGATACAAGTATCTTTTCAAATTTGCTTAAAACATAAATCCGGAGAAGCTTACAGATGCTTCGCTTCTATTATCAACAAGATTATTATTGTTTTGTGACATCATTCGTTCGCATTTCTATGAAATTTTCGAAAAGTTTTGTATATCTTTTATTATATTTGTTTTATTTTTTCACTCATGCGAAGCATTTTTAAGGGCCAACAAAAACACGTACAAGCACACCACTTAAAGCACAAATTATCATCGTTACTGCGCTCTTGATGTTGGTCAAAACAATTATTTGGCCAATAAAAAATACTACCCAAATTAAAGTCGCTAAAGTGATCTGATTTGTTTCTGACTCACGTTTATAAGTTTTTTTTTTTTTTTAAATTTACACAATCAAAAAATTTAAATGAAAAAAAAAACAACTAACAATTTTAAGATTGTTTTTTGAGATAATGCAAATCGAATTATGGCATTTCAATTATTACAAATTCACTCCGAACACAACTAAAGAACAAAATCGTTGCGGTCGTGTCGAAGTTTTCATACGCTTTATACTTGCTTTTGATAAGCTTTTAATTTTTCTGTCACATGAGATCTATCATAGATATAAATATATCATAAGTTAAAAAAAAGTTGAATATATATGAATTTTAAAAGTTTTTCTCACTTTTTATGGGCATTAGTTCAAATGGTCTTAGGTATCTATAGAATACACGGTTGGTATGACATTCTTAAACTGATCGAGCAAAAATTATAAACTTTGTGGAATCTCTGGAATTTCTTACTGCTGACATAAGCGATATATTTCTCTCACATTGCTTTAATAAAGAGTAAACAAATAAATAAAAAACAAAAAAAATAATAATATAATATCAAATCTAAACAACAACTAAAATCACGGTCGAGCAAATAATAAACATCGTTCTGACATTTTTATCATTAGTTGAAAATCTGTTATTGAGAAAAATAAAAAAAAAGAAAGAAACTCTTGGTATATAATGTTTTTTTTTTTGTCAAGTTGCTCGGTCGACCAATCTTGCAATCGGATCACTGATAATGACGACAAATAACCAAAAACACCAACAACAGCAACAACAGCAACAACCAAAGCCACAACAGCAACTACAACAACTACAGTTTTGTGGTGTGTACTTTATTTTTGATTTGTATTTCAAAAATGACTCTCCGATTATCGGGGCCTGGCATCGGACCGGCCACGTTCTCAGATCGCATTCGCTGATTGTGTTCGCTTTCAATAATTACTCAAACGCAGACAGTTTGTCCGCTCTCCGTTGCTTCGTCCGTCAATCCAATCTAACCAAATATCTGTTGTACCTAGTCGCTAGTGAGTCAGTCAGCCAGTTAGTCAGTCAGACAGTCAGCCAACCAGCCAGTCAGGCAGTCATTCAATCAAAAGAATCAGCTTCAGTCAATCTGTGCTTGTCATTTGGCAACCTTATCGCTTGCGATCTGTTCATTCAAAAAAACGAACGAATGAACGAACGTACGTTCGAACAAACAGTAACAATAACAATAATAACAACAACAACAAAATAATAATAATAACCATCAGTAATAATAATTTTTAGTGTAGATTTCTGTTTATTCTCGAGTATGCCGGCGTGATTTGTTTTGAGTTAAAAACAGCAGCAATAAAAACAACAACAAAATCGTTGATTTATATTTTCATTTTACTATAAAAATTTGCCGATAATCGCCGATTCGACTTGATCAAGTGGCCGCGCTCACCCATAACATTTGTTTTATATTTTTATTGTTAATGATCGATTCTCTAAGCACTTTTGACTTTTCTGATATTAAATAATCTATCTTGAAATATATTTTTTTATCGGATGACAGACGGATTTCCGTTTATTTATTTATTTTTATACTCTACTTATAATTTGTGACAAGTTCTTATGAAGTGCGATATATCTAAGAAAGTCAGGAAGAAAGCCTTCATAAAATGTTTTATTTAAAGTTTCTTATCATAACTCAGAAATATTTTTATTTAAGTCTTCAGTTCGGAGAAACTTGAGAAATTGAAGACTCATTTATATCAGAAATTTTCGGTCAATATTTGAATTTTGAAAGGATAAGGTCTTCAAATATACTACTAAAAATACAGTTAATAACATTAATTTGGTATATATGTATCAATTATATGTAAAATAATATTATTAAATAATAATCCAGTCACTGATCCGTTGGAATCAGTCCAATCTCTGATCCGTAGTAGGGAACAGTGGGGAAGGTGGAATGGAAACATGTTGTTTTCGATTGAATCGAATTACAGTTTTCCATTTCTTCTGATCTATGCGCCTTCTTCATACATTGCCATTGCTTACAATACTCAGATTTTCAAACGATACAAAGTGTTCTAATCTCTTTTAATTGAATGAAATGAAATATAAGATATAAATTGACTTAGTCACGTAACACTTCATCGCACTTTTGTAATACTGATTGAATTCTATCTTGGCTTACTCATTTCGAGACGATAACACATCTTTGTATTTATTTATCACAATCTATCTATCTAAGAGTTCGTTTTTTTTTTCTTTTTTGCTCAAACTAATTAATATTTCCAAGAACTGAATGGCGCGAAAGCAGAAGAGACACTTTGCTGACTGGTCGCCAATCAATTAAAGAAGCTTTTGTCCGATATCAGTTTCATTTGCCATACAAATTTCTTTTTTGTTTGTTTGTTTGCTTTGGTTTGGTTTGTTTTGTTTTTGTCTTTTATCGGCGAACAGTGACAAATGCGCAACCGCACAAATCTAAATCGACAATCATTGCTTAATTTATATTTTCTGTTTGCTTTTAAGAAATCATTCTTTTATTGTTTTTTTTTATATTTTTTTTTACTTTCCTTTGGTCGCGCATACGTCGGCTTGTGCATGGGATTGATTTTTATTTGTTTTTTTTTATTTTATTTTTTAGAGTATTCGCGACGAAGATAACATTTCAGTAGTAATAAATCGTTGTCACTCTTTATGAAAGCGCAAATATATTTTCGGTGCGATGATCGCTATCGCCAATGATTTCTTGAAGTGAGCGACTCTGATTACGTTCATCGATTGGCGGATTGGCGGGCGGGCTTCGTTATCAGCACGGGCACGGCACCGTTGGGTGTTCTTGTATCGCGATACGCATTCAAATCGATCAGTTCATTTGCTTCAGCAGCAACTAATCACTAATCGCCTATGGCATCTGGTTTTAGTTCAAGTATACGACGTGTATTTTTGACCGACATTTCTGACGTAGCACTTGTGTATATTTGTACATTCGATTTTTATCTTAACCGTTAAAAATAAAAACGACAAACAAAACTGTGAAATTGTTACATTTTTTACACTTTTTTTTTGTGTTTTCTGTTCGATTTGATTCGATGCGTTGCAAATGCTCTGAGCTTTTGATAAGCATCGTTCGGTGCCATGCCATAAGCTTGGTTCGCCGTTGGTTTATTAATACGCTTGCTTAATTAAGCCAAGTGTGTGTGTGTGTGTGTTTGTGTGTGTGCGACTCCTGCGAATACGAGTACGAACGGTCCAAGACGTCAGTCATGCCTGCAAGATCATTTCAATTTTGTTCGTTCGTTCATTCGTTCGTTTGTTTTAAGAATCTTTATCAATCTTTTTCGCGCTTATCTTAAAATAAAGTTCATGAGGTTCTATTATCTATTCCAAGCGATCAGTGACTGTGTTTAATTGACCGAGCGTTCATTTATACGCTCAGTCTGCTTTGGACTTCGTTTCACTCTCAGATACTGTCTCAATAGAGCGATACTCATTCATTTAAGCGTGCGGCAAAGACGGGCGTACTCATACAGATACTCAGTAGGACAGTCAGACAGACAGATCGCGTCGGCTGTCTTCGTTGAGTCTGCGCGATCGATCGATCGATCGTCCACTAGTTGCGCTTGGAGGGCTTTGCAGTTTCTTAGTGTGTCATTTTGCATGCCCGTTGTCTCTTCGGATCTCTTCATGCTGTTCGTAGACGCCTTCAATCGCTGATCAAGTCATTCTATATTGATCATTTGTTGTTGCTTTGTGTTTACCATTAGCAACACTGTTTTTGTTTTTGTATGTTCTTTGTTTCATTTTATTTATTTATTTTTTTTTTATTTTAATTTATTAATAGATGCTAATCATTCACATTGCTTTTGGCCTTGAGCAGGAAAGTTCAAAATTCAAGACAATTAATTCAAATTATAATGCAGATTAGAGAATTGCATATTTATTTAAAAGCGGATCTATTTCAAAAATTGTGGGTGACACTTTAATAACGATTTGATAAGTCGAAAGCAAATTTACTTATACAACTGTCCGAACTAAAAACATACTACATTTTAGCTTGAAACATATACAGTGGCTTACGCTTAAGAGGTAATGCTTCATATATTTTTTATAGAATCAAAATCTTCTTGATACGACTATTTACATCTTCGTTTTTGTGTGGTTCGGATTATAATCTGATGATACTTTAGATCAAAAAATAGTAAAAGTCTAATTTTCTCGGTTGTCTTTTGAGATAACAAAATTAAAATTGAAACCCAACAAGATAAAATTAGGAAATGGGCGAGACCATCATGAAATTACAATAAGAGTATATCTCTGGAGCCATCTAACCTATAAGAATGAAAAAGTTATAGGGATAGATGGTAACAAGATTAAAAATCGAAAAGTAATATATATCTAATTGATCTAGAAATGTGGTAACTGGAAAATTAAAATCAGTTTCGTTTAAAAAAATGTGACTTTAAAGAATTATTAAAATTGGAGGTACATGATATTTCGAATCGGACTGTTTTGTTGAGAATACTCTCCTGAGTTCGCTCTCACTGATTTATAATAAAATTTCAATTATGATATTCGAAATTTTTTGCGGTAAAATATATTATTGTTATATAGAAAACTTTCCATACATCATTTGCGTTAAATACTGTATTTGTTACTATGCAGTAAGCGCTTTTAATTGTTATTGTTATTACTATTATTAAGATAAAAAAATAATGTAGAAAATTATGTTATATTTGCGTCCGACATTGATTATTTAATAATGTACATTAGCTTTGTGACTTAAAATAGGAAAAAAAAAAAAATAAACTGAGCGATTAAAACAATTACATATTTCTAGGAATTTAGATTGCAATAGTTTTATCACAGTTGCCTCTCGTCAATTCTTCGATAATTAATATGAAAAACGAGCAACAACAACAACAACAATAATCATAAACAAAATAAAACGATTTAAAAGAAAAACATGTCGAGTACATGTTCCTTGACAAAGCTAATCAAATGTTAATTACAAATTGTTCAAGTGTTGCCACCGCAGGCGCCCACCTGCCCCTCGCTCAAAATTACACTATAGAGATTACATTACACACACACACACACACATGCATGCGTACACTGCGGCACGTTTTCATATAATACACAAGCCAGAGAACACTTGAGTCATCATTTTATATCGAGCAATGCGATGTGATCCCTTCGATATCGAAGTGTTTCAAGCGTTTTTCAGTTGTTTTTGTTGTTGTTTTTGTTTCTTTTTAAATTAAAATTTAAGTGCTTCGATTAATTTGGCTTATCAGAGTGGCTGCAAAACGTAGTGGGAGAAAGAGCGATGTCTTCTCAACGGCAAACAAAAACAAAACAAAGAACAAACAAATGAGGGAGGGCGGGAGTGAAAGAAAAGAAAAACAGTAAGCGAAACAAGCGCAATTAAAAGATTTTCAAGCAAACATTTGTCATTAAAGATAAAACGCACCTACACGCACACATACATACATATAGATATATGCTTACATGTAAGTATACCAAAAAATACAAAAATTTCAACTTAGCTCAGTTCAGTCTTGCTTTTCGATACATTCGATTGAAGTTAATACGTAGCTAAATTATATTGTGTGCGTGTGTGTGTATTTAATATGACTCAATAAGCGAGAACGAATATGGAGGGTTGCAGAACACGCACAAGTATCGAGAATCGCGTCAGCACAGAAAGCAAACTAATTACGCGATAAACGAGCGTGTTTAGCGACGAAAAAAAAAAAACTGAGCAACTGAGTAGAGCACCATAAACAAACAGAAACCAGAAATCAAATGAAATATGATTGCAATACAGACATGGCTTGGGTGAGAGACGTGCAGGACGTCGTCAAGGGAAGGGCGGGGCTGGGCCTGGGGCGACGACGGGCGACTGTTTAAACAACGCCTTCTAATGTATGCGCGCACAATCGATTTAAAGTCCATAAAAATACATTTATAGATTTCATTTGCTGATCAAAAACGATCTATCAATTGTTAAGTGCACAAGTGTGTGTGTGTGTGTGTAATTAAGTGTAGCCAGCAAGTGTTTCATTTGTCAGTGTGTCGGCACAAATCTCGTTTTGTGTCTTTAGTTTGAGCAGATCTCAGCGCTGATTATTTAACCAACACTGTACAACAAAATATATGTTTGCTTATCACAAAGCTACTGCGTAAACATTAACAACAACAACAAGAACAAACAAAAAAACACAAACAATAAGCATAGAAAAATTAAATCATAGATTAAAAACAAATCACTCATGTTTCAAAGAAATCAAAAAAAAAATCGAAAAAAAAAAATTCTTCTTGTTGTTTATTACTGCGAGAAAGGTAATTTTTTATCAGTTTTGGCATCGACCCCAAAAGTAACATGAAAATCACATGAAAAAATCTCATTAGCTGACATTGTCGACTTGAAGTTGATAACATCGACGCACCGACGTTGTCGTTTGTATGCCGGCGGGCAACAATTTTTGAGCTTTTGGAGTTGTTTTTGATTTTGGTCGCACAAGATAGCAATAAGCAATAAGCTGCCTTGAGCATAAAGTCGATGTGTGCTGCTTAGATCTTGAAAATAATTGAGAGATAATGAAAGATATAAAGTTCAAATCTTTCCAATAACATTTTTCATGCATTTCCACCTTCTGTAGTTACTTCTATGTATGTAGAATTCAATGCTAGTCAATCTTTGCCAAATTCTATCTGTCCGTGGATCTTGTGCGATAACAATTGCTCAGCTATGCGTAATTAAGGCAAATACCTTACATTCATTTTTCATACCAAATCGAAGTAGAAAGCTTTAATCGCGCAAATCCATAAATTTCAAACTGATCGAAAGACGGTTAATCGACTATGCGCTATAAGCCTGCAGCAAAGATGTCTCCAGCTCAGAGAGCGAGTGTGAGAGATCGAGCTGAAGTCGTACCTGAGGCAACAACAACGACGAAGAACATTACAAAGTTATCTTAATGACAGACTTACAGTCTCGTTTTCCATTATGACGCGAAAGCGTCGATAACTTCCTAACTAAATATATGCTTGGTGTGAGTGTGTCGCCAAGCGTCTTTATCAAATGTTGTCGCGACGAGCTCATGAGCGCTTATCAATCCTGCAACAGCAAAGGGATGAGCAGCGACGGCATTGAGTGGGCGATCGTGGTAGAAGAGAGACAAAGAGAGAGAGAGAAGTGTATAATTTACATGACAATAAGCGCCAAGCATGCCAACAACACCAACAGCAAGTAAGAAGAAGAACGTGTATAAGTGTGTGTAAGAAATAAATCGCATGCGAGAAATTAACAACACGCAAGCAAAAGTGGCGCGCACGCATGCGTGAAAAACAAGTTCTGAGCGTGCGTAAGAAAAGCCAAGCTTGCTGGCTGGCTTGACTTGACTTGACTTGGCCAACTCCTTGGTCACTTAGTGATGGATGCGTGTATGTTTATAGCATTGCTGTTTGTTCAGTTTAGCATAATTGAGCCGACGTCGCTGCCACCGTCGCTGTGCTCATCATCATCATCATCATTGCGGCGGCTCCTTTTTTCCAGCTTACGTTTCTTGTTGTTGTTGCGGGCGAAAATTAATGTTTAACAACATGTTCGGCTTGTTCTGTTACCAATTCCACGTCAAGGATCATGCCACTTAATGTTTTGTCTGTCTTGTCCGTCCGTTGGACGGCTTGTTCGACCGCTGTGGATGCCGCATGGCGCTTTGTCGGGTGTTTGGTTTCTTTTTGGTTGTTTGCCACTTTCGTTAACTTGTTTTTGTTGTTGTTGCTGTTGTTGTTGTGTCGCTTTTGTGCGTTAAAACATTTTAATTATGGCTTGCGTGTGCGTGTGTGTTGAAAGGTGTTGCATGGTGGCACCTTTTGCGCTCACATTCGTCGCACATTAATATTTCAGTTTTTTGAGTTTTTATGAGTCGCTTGTCTGTCTGGCTGTCTGTCTGTCTCTCTGTCCACCTGCCACACTGCCATTGGCCACAATTTTAAATGACGGTCAAATGCGTATTAAGTGGCATTTAGATAAAGGTTGTTTTTTTTGTATGTTCTTCACGCTTAAATTATTCAAAATAATTCAGCGTAATAAACGCAACATTGTCGCGAAATTAATAAGTTCAATTCAACGTCTGAGCAGAAATATTTGTATTGATTTTGTTAGTTAATTGGCAACATTTCGCTTAGTCAACTCAATTGAAGACGTTCGGTTGGTGAACTTAATTAATCTTCAAGCAATTCTAAGTAATATTCGATATTTAATACTCTCATTTTCAAGCAGACAACAAAGCAAAATGATGCTGGCAAATGTTCGAACATCTTCAATAGCGACGACGATGATGGCGACGACTCTGCCTGCGGTCGCTTGTCTTCTCATGCCTTGTCGTGCGTCATTTATTAGAACGCGTTGTCTGTCTCTCTCTCTCTCTGATAAGAAACTCATAAAAATCACATTCCAATAGAGTGAAATTGTATTTGAAATTATATTTGAAATTAAATACAAATACAAGCGTACAAATCAAACTACAACAACAACTACAACAATTTTATTGGTTTCTCGACTTCTGTCTTTTGCTTCAATGATTTTGTTTTTGTCTTTCTTGTTGTTTGTTCTTGTCTAATTGCTGCTATTTCTTCATCATCTTTTTCATACATCAACTACTTCTACTGTTTTGTTGTTGTAATAATTATTGTTGTTGTTGTTGTCCGTTGTGCTGATATCAGCAATAGTGACACAAAATGTTCTCTGCCATCTTCACAAACTTTAGCATAATTCTCACTTTGCCCTTTTTGTCTTAAATGTTTGTTGTTGTTGTTGGTTGTCATTGTTGTTGCGACGACTTCGACGACGACGACGCTTTCGCTTATCGCTCTTTCGTTTGCTATCATACAGACATCTAAACAAAAGTCAACATCATCTTATGACAGTCAGTAGCTGCTTCTGCCTTTTGTTGTTGTTGTTGTTGTTGTTGCTATTATTATTCTTGCCTGATAGCAGAACGAAGCAGTAGCAATACCAACAACAACAACAACAACGTTGAACATTAACCGAACGAATGTTTTGCCATCGTTTTCATTTGAGTTCACCTCCTCCCCCGCGCTTCACCCTTAGACTTGCCCATGCTCATGTTTCTTAGAGACATTTCTCAATGGCTCTCAACTCAACTCAATTCAATTGTTGTTGTTGTTGTTGCTGGTTCTATTGCCAAACATAGCATTTTGATTATGTTTGTAGCATCGCAAAACCGATTGTTCAAATTCGTTTGTCGTTTGTTTAATATTTGATAACTTTTTCTGATTTTCATGTATAAATTTGTTGTTGTTTTTTGTCATTAATGTTTTGCTTGATGTTTTTCAACGCCAACGTTGTGTTCGATTACGGGGCGTATACGCATTAAAATGTCAACTGATATGTACGCAATTTGATACAATTTGCTAACAAAGATCAGAGACATTGATTAATTTAACGGCCGTAATAAAACTGATGTTCTTGTTGGTGTTGTTGTTGTAGACGAAAGTATAATAAAATCAAATTTTATTAAACTTTAACTAAAATAAATTTTTTTATATACTTTTTTTTTGCTTTACAGGTTAGTCAGCGTCATAAATGTTTTTGTAAGTATTTATTATATATTCTCTTTGGAAAAAAAAATCAAGAAATTGAATAAAAATGTGAAATTATTACTAAGAAATAAAATTTGATGTAATGAAATTCAAGTAAATATTATTTAAACATTGAGTTAGCAAACATTACAACAAAGCACGACCACACAACAACAATAACAACAACAACAAGTATAATCATACAAACATATATGCATGGTCTTCATGCTTTTCGACATTTATATGGCTTTGGCTCCAAGCGTATCTAAAAGCATCAACATCAACATCACCGTCGTCGTCGTCGTCGTCGTCGTCGCCGTCGTTGTCATTGTCGCCACATAGATAACTCCCTTGATGGCTGTTACTTTATTGAACGATAACTTAGCGCCGGCAAAACTGCAGACAGGTGAGCTGATAACCAAACCAAAAAAAAGAAGGATTTCCGAACGGATACTTTACATAATTATTTTATAAGTGAGACACACACACACACACACACACACGCACACAAATTTAACTCACTCACTCACTTACTTATTCACTCATGATGATGACGATGTTGATGATGATGATGATGGCGACGGCATTGCATACCAAAATATATGATTCACAGTGCAAGTTGTATAGCTTTGTTGTTGCCTTACTTCAAACTCAAAGCAATCGTGCTAATTTTCAGTTAAAGTGCATATGCCAATGAGCATACAAAGGGATATATATACATATACACACACACACATTTACTCAGTCATTCGCTCAGCCACTCACTTGATGATAATATGAAAGAGATTAGCGTTGAGTGCAGCCGTAAGAAGGTGATAAGCGCGAGTTCCTTAGTATCGAAACAAACACACACATATGGAGACTTTGTTGCTGTTGTTGTTAGTGGTGTGCCTTCGCAACAACGCCATCATCATCATCATCATCATCATCAGCAACAGCAACCAACAACAACGACTTGTACAAAATTGTCCACGTTCGCGTCGAGTCGATCGTTTGCTTACTGCCTTCTTGCCTTTGCTTGTGGTTGCTTGTGTGGTTGGTTGGTTGGCTCATCGGTTGGTTGGTTGTCTTGGCTCTATCATCATTATGTGAAAGACAAAAAGCCCAAAGTGTGCTGTAATCTTGAGTTGGTTATCCAAATGTTTCGTCATGTTGCAGGTTGGCTTACCTCTTTGCATGTTGCTGTTGCTGTTGTTGTCAGCTGCTGTGGCTGCTGTTGTTGCTGTTGCTCTTCGAAAGTGTTAGTGTGTGCATTGCGTTGCATTTTCAACAACAATGCCTGAGCGACTTTCAGTCAGTGCGGTCGGTCGAACGTTTTGCTTTCGTCGTCCATGGCGCTGATTGAAATCCATTTCGTTATCTCTTCATGCATATCCATTACTTCATAGTTGCTCTTATGCCACAGTCGCGTTGCAATAACTGTGCTCGAAAAAAGAAAAATAAAAAAAATCAATATGCAAAAAAAAAAAATACAAGCGTAAGAAAAATCTTATCAGAAAAATGCGATTCCGCGTATTTGTCTGACTCGGTCTCGGACGCTAACTCGTTGTATTTCATTATTTAATGTTAATGTTAATATGCAAAATATAAATGTTGATTTAATAACTTTAAAACGAAAGAAAGAACGATTTTGAGTAGTGATAAAAGCAGCAAAAATGATTGTCATCAAGTAAAAATTGCACAAGCCAGGAAAAAAACCGTTTGTATACATTTTTTTTTAATGATTATAGCTAATTCTGATAACTCAGTCAGCAAATGTCTGAAAAAATATAAAAATAACCGTCATTTTATTCAGTAAAGTAATACACAACATGAAGCATAGCGGAAAAAAATTATAAATTTTTTTTCGTAGGTCTTTTTTGTAGAACAAACAATTTTTCGTGAAATTTTGACAACCGAAACATGCACTCAATAAAAAAAACTCTTCAAAAAACCTCAACCAAATTTTGATTCACAATACATTCTGTTCCTAACAATATTCCATTTAAATTTCAACAACATCGATCCACTAGTTCTTGAGATATATTTGGGATAGTTTATGGAAAACTAATTTCAAGATTTTTGCAAAATATTAAAATATGAAAAATCGGCGATTTCCATGACTATAACTATAGTTTTTTTCTTGTTAATCTGTGTTATTACTAATAATAATGAGCAAATGTTCTTATTTCTTTGGCAAAGCAAAGTGTAATGAACTCTATTGTTTATTTATTTAATGAGTTTGTAGGTTTTTGTTTTATCGAAAGAATTCTCAGGACTCAAATGAGTTGCTTTAAACGAGACTCAAGACTCAAGTTACCAATCGAAAAAGAAAAAGAACTTGAAAATAAACAATTGTTTCGTGTTGCCGAGCGAGAATATCTGAAATGCGATAAGCTCAGGATTTTCTCACTCTCGTTTTTTGTGTTTTGGATTTGTTTTATTTCGCTGCTGATCTAGTTGTTGTTGTTATTGTACTGTTGGTAGTTATTTTTCTCGCATTTAATGCTAATAATAGTGTGCACAGCGCATGCGAACGCCCTTTTGTAAAAAAAGTGAAAAAAAAACCAAACCAAGAGATCGCCATCGTTGAAAAGAAAAAGCAGACAGCAAACGAACACGAGCGTTGGTTGGCAAAACAAACTGAGCGCAAACAAGGCAGAAAGCAAAGCAACTTTATTCAAGCGCAGCACAAATCAATGGCGATGATGATGATGATGATCATGATGTTGGTGTAGCAAAAATGCTAAGCTGAGAACTGAACTGAATTGAAGAGCGCACGGCGTGTTGGAGCAAGTCAAGCAAGCGTAGGCGTTCAATGTCGACACTGTTGACAACATGCGATTTGCTGCTTAGATCGTGTTAGTTCAGCTTGTTTAGCATGCCAATTACAGTGCCGATTTACTCAAAAACCCCCCCCCAAAAAAAAAAAAAACAACAAACATGAAGTGGAAAAAGTTAAAGCAAAGTCAATTCAAACCTTCCACAGCAGCAGCAAAGCATGGGTCATGAGGCAGGAGGCAAGTGAGGCGCAAAACATTTCGACGTTTGTCGAATCTCAAATGCAAAATCTCTTGAGAGTGTCGCTCGCTCTCTGCCTCTACCTTTGTCTCTGTCTCACTTGCTTTGCTCACACCAAAATGCAAAAGGTGTTAATT
Organism: Phortica okadai; assembly: GCA_034638295.1. Classification (NCBI taxonomy): domain Eukaryota; kingdom Metazoa; phylum Arthropoda; class Insecta; order Diptera; family Drosophilidae; genus Phortica; species Phortica okadai. The sequence continues at coordinate 7,480,911 of CM067850.1, forward strand.
TTGTTGGCTTAAATATTTGCAACGTTATTACCGCAATTTCGAGCGACGAGCGTGTCAGTTCACAAAGGTCAGTCAGTCTCACTCCATGTTGCCGCCACCCGCTAAAACACACACACACACTCATACACAAACACACACATGACAGCATCAGCAACCAATGTGCTTTAAGCTGTGGAGGATGGTGACGGTTGGTGGAGGTTTTTGCCTGCCTCAGATCTCAGTCAATTGTCTTCTTTGCTTCTTTTTGACTTTGCTTGGCTTGAACACAAACAATTTGTACGTTTCCTCAAATAGTTGCATGCACGAATTAGCCAAGCAGCGAGCGTTAGAGCCGTTGACAGACAGCTGGACAGACAAGCTAACTGATATTAAATCAAAGGCACAGACTCGACTTGGTCAGTTGTTTTAGCCATGATTTGTTGTATTCTTTTTGCACACATTGATTTGTCTTATGACTCAGTGCTTAATTTGACAGCAAAGCATATGTGAATTTGTGATAAAAATCTTCATTTATCTACGCGAAATATTTTATTAGCAATATTTGAGACTCAGCTGTGCAAAAACAAAAAAAGGGGGCGTCGCAAATTAACGATTACGATATCAATATGTGAAGCACATGCGATCGCTGCAAGTTAGCACAGTTAGCCACCAGCATAGCGAGCCAGCAAGCTACAAAGGATGTACAAACGGGCAGACAGATAGACGGACGGACGGACAGACGAGTGTGATGCAAAATGGTGGCAAGCGCAAGCAAAAAGCGATGATGATCATTCGTTGAGGCGAACGCAGTTGCATTATAACACTTTCACGGCTCGTTGAGTTGAGTTGAGTGGAGTTGAGTGGAGCCTCATCGCGTCGAGGTGAGCTAAGCTGAGCTGGATTGCTGCAGCTGGCATCTTTGTGAGATCATCTTGCGCTCTAAGCAAGTACGTGGTGCACGTTTTCTTAACTCGATTGTTTTTGTTTTGTTGTTGGCCTTTTTGATCGCAAATGCGGTAATGTGCAACGTTGTTTTGTTGCTTCCTTGATTTGTTTGAGTGTTGATCGGCGCGTGTATTTTTGCATGGCTGCCAGAAGCGTTCTGATTGTACTTTACGCGCTTGATTGGAAAATGATGCGCGGCATTTGTACATGTTGAAAAAAAACGCATTGGCCATTATATTAAAAGTATCTAGTTTAAGTATCTTGCACTCGTTACGCTCTCTCACTCTCTCTGCCTGTTTATTAGAACATTAATATGCAAATTGCGGTTTTAGTTTTCTAAGCGTTAAACATTTTCAATTAATAGTTTACACACACACACTCATACATACATGCATGTATATATATACCAGCTTAACAACTTATGTTAACAATTTTCTTAATCCGATTGCCCACATCAATGCCAAACAAATTACTGTCCAAACAGCATCAGACCATGATGACCATCATCGTCGCCATCATCAACACCACCATTATCGTCATCATCATCATAGCCATCATCATCATCATCATCATTGTTGTTGTCATTATCAAATACATACCAACAACGTCAACCGGCGGTTTGTTGGCCACGGTCATGGCAGCGCTGAATCAACGAATGCGCAAACGAACGAACATACGAACGACCGACCGACCGACCGACCGAACAATGCAATGCCAAGTATGGGCATTACCAACACCATCTTCGCGACGAAATCTCTCGTACGGAATGCCAAACAAATAAGTTTCGTCGTCGTTGTAGTTGTTGTTGTTGTTGTTGTTGCGCTCAGAGAGTCTCAAAGGGGGGGCGCAGAGTGACGTGTGACTGATGCATGCTTTGCTTAGACGAAAGGCTGTTAGGTTAAGTGGAATGGCTGCAGCAGCAGCAGCAGCTTCTCCTTCTTCGTCATGGTTTCGCTCTTTGTTACGTTGCTGTTGTTTTTGTTTTTGTTATTGTTTATTTGTTGCTTGCTCTCGCGTCTCTCGGCGGTTGGCTGTCGTTTCTATTGTTATTGTTGTTGGTGTTGTGCACAGTCTGAGTGAACATTTCGTGCTGGCTGACTTCGACTGCGATGTCGATGTTGACGCCGACTGCGACCGCGTTTTCAGCAGTTCTAATGTGCATTAGACACGTTTGTGATTTATGAGGTGCGAATTGCACTGAAATAATTTTTTTTTTCTTTTTGCTTTATTAAATTGTTGTGATTTTCTTTTGGCTCTTGTTGCTGTTGTTGGTTGCCTCTTTCGCTCCTTTGCTCGCTTTTGGGTTTTAACTCCTTTATTTGTGGCTGATTGGATTTTGTATCTGCTTTTTTTTTTTTGGGCACGTTGTTTATTATTTACAGTTTGTTACGTTGTCTGTCCGTCTGTTGTTATTGTTGCTGTTGAACATGTTGAAGCAAATAATTTCTTTGCTGATTTTCATATTTTTTTTTTTCATTTATTGTTTTTCAATACGAAATGTATCTGTATAGTGTTTGTAACTGTTAGTGCGCAGTCTTTGGCTTGAGTTTTAAACAATAATAATAACAACAACAGTTTGCTATTTGCCATTTTTTAAGCCATGTTCATGACAAACCGTAAATTGGCTTGCCAATTATCACGACTTAACGATATTTGGCCCGAATTGTTGTTGTTGTTGTGAATGTTTGTCGTATATTTGCTTTTATTAATAAGTTGCATGTAATCGTATAATTAAGCTTAGTAAATTGACAAAGTTGTTCATTTAATTTATTGTCTTACTTCGTGTATACATTTCTGTATGTGTGTGTGTTTGAAAACAATAAGTCATTTTAGCCTTTGCGATAACATTTGTAGCCTTTGTGAATGCAACCGCCCTTGCAATTGCAAGTTACATTTACCAATGCCACAATAGACGCCTTCGCAAGTTCTTTCACCGTTTAAACAATTGCCCACTTTATTGTGGTAGCAGCAAACGCCATCAACTTGCCACGCCCCCAGCAATGCAATGAACAACAGAAATATCAAAAATAATATTCGCATTTCTTTGAAGTGCAAAAATATAACTAAAATCTTTTTAAAGAACTTCAAACTATGTAAATTTAATAAGTTTTGTTATACAATTAAAGCAAATAATTTGCAATTTCTCATTTTTAAATGATTTCTTATTACGATCTTTAATGCGGAAGAACCAAGTCGGAATTTGAATACCTTGATGAAGAAAGGCCTTCCAAAATGCGTTGCTTTAATGCTTAAAGTGAACTGTTTACCTTTGAAGTTGATTTGAAACAAATGTGAAAGGCCTTTTGTGTCAACAAGACACAAGAAATCTGTTCTGAATTGCTATGAAAAATTTTAAATACAAAAATGCCTTCTAGAATGCCTATTTTAATAATGTACTTACTAATTAGCATTTTTAGAAATTAAATGAGAAGTACCACGTAATTTTTTCAGATATTTAAAAGCAAAATGGGCAGGAGCAGCTATTCTCCAAGATACAAATTAAAATTTCAAAATCACATCAGCTTTCATTTGTTCTTCAGTATCTTATCAAGTATGCTCTGATAAGATAAAAGCTCCGCCAATGGCAAAGCATCTTTGGTCGCCATTTTGTGTTGCTGCAACGCGAACAACAACAATAATAGCAAGCAAAACGAGAGCGCATATTATTTCTGCTGCGTTGCTAAAAAAAAAAAGTGTCGAATGACTTTATCAAACGTTTATGAACGCCTTATCGCATGCAATATAAATATGGGCGTACATTGAGAGAAAAAAAAAATCAATTTCAATTACTGTTGTTGTTGTTGTTTTGGTTTTATTTTTTTATGAATGAACACAAGCAGGAAAAGCAAAAGATAAGCAAATGAGATAAAACGCGAATGTGCGACTTGAAAAACAAAAACAGTGAAAAAAACTAAACAGAACTTCGGCTATGAAGTACATTTATTACACTACATTGAAGCGTTAATTGACAGACGGACAGATGTACGGTTGGACAGATTAACTGACAGCTGATGAAGGTGTTGGAATGACTTTGTTTTTCATAAGAATTCTGGGATAAAGTAATAATACAAAGCATGTCATGCAAAGTCGCATGCAAAGAATGGGAAAGCGAGAGTGAGAAGGTTTGATAAACAGAGAGTTTGCATAAAAAGCATATTCATTGTGAATATAAAATGTAAATTTATAATGCCAAAAAAAAAAAAAACAAAAACAAATAAAGAGAAGCGCTCAAGCCGGAAGCTGACAGAACGCCATTTTTTGGCTGACATTGACTGATGATGTTGTTAGCTGTCATTTTGGTCACAGCGGCAATTCCTATTAGCTGTTTTTTGCTGTTGTGGTTGTTGTACGTTTGCATGTTGCACTTGCAACAGATTGCGGCAACAAAAAACGTTGAAATTTCTATTTTTTCAACAAAATTTCCGTCTTTTTTTAAACAAATTGTGAAAAAATTGTATAATTTTTCGACTTCTTTTTGTTATTTGCACATGTTTATGTCAATTTGTGTGTCTGTGTGTGTGTGTGTGTGTGTGTGCGTTGCGTTGACAGTTGGCGGCTGCGATAGCATCATTTTAATTGACATGCAAACAAACAAAACAAACACATGACTATTTCCATCTCGCTTCCACTTACGTGCATTCATACATTTATTCGTTTATTTATTTATTTTTGTTGTTGTTGCTGCTGTTGTTATTGTTGTTATTCTGTGCAACTCTGTTCGTTGATTTTATCACATTTTATTATAAATAACACATTTAAGTCGCATTTGTGTTGTTGTTTTGCATATTGTTTTTCGTTTTGTTTTTATGATTGTTCCAATACATATACATATGTATAAAAACTTCAGCCGTCACAATCGCCGCCGCCTCCATGATAAGCGCCTAAAACGCTCTTAGCATAAAGCGCGGCTTTCTTCTGCTTCCTCTTTTGCTTTGGTGACAAAGTCATCGTCGCTCTGGTTTTAACTTCGCGTTCTGCCATGTTGTCACCATTAACAATGATTTTAATTTAAGCTTTTAGCTTATCAGCAACGCCAACAACAACAACAACAACAACCACAAATGGAGAAGTTGTGATTCAATTTCCATAAATTTCTAATTTCTATCAAAGTATTTCTTTGCTTTTTTTTCTCTTATTTTCTGCTTTAAAGTTGTTCGTCGTCGTTGGCCATGCCATAAAACTCACGGCTTTTGTATTTCGCAGAGATAAAAACGCTGAGATTTGCTCACGCGATAACATTGTTCGAAAATGTTAAAAATGTCGTTTTTGTTTCGATCATTTTCGCCGTCGACATATAATTTATGAGTTCTGCGCTTTTGTTTTAGTTTGTTGAAAGTGCTTTGCCTCAATTTTGGCTTTGCTTGCGTTGAGTTTTGCTTTTGGCTTTGCTTTTGGTTTTATCGCATTAAGTGGTCAAGTCGATATTAGGAATGCTGCTTTATGAATTTTTATAGATGTTGTTGTCTTCTTTTTTAGGTTCGTTTTTTTTATTAATAAAACAAGAAAAGCTTAAATAACAAACAAATTTCGATCATATCGAAAATGTTATACGCTTTTATACTCTGCTGAAAGATTGCTTAAGGCGATCCACTAATTCAAGGGCCTGTGTATTATTTTTATTCTGGGTGCTCATTTAACCTCCGTGCTGAGAGTCTCTCTTGACGATCCAAGCTGGATACAAAGTGTTTAAGGATAAATTCAGTTTGTTTGTTGTATAATAAAGTATATAGGAATTATCTGGACGACAAGAGAAATTGATTAGGATATATGCTTTCTGTCAGTGTGATCTCAAACAATGGTCATAGGAAACAAAAAGAGAGATCTTGGCTTAGCTTGAACACCATGAGCATTAATCACATGTAGTTTTTCCTAAAATTGCTCAAAATATTTATGGATCTTGCTTTTAAAAGTTGTAGAGACAGATTTTTGGTTGAAATAATTATGTTTCTTAGTTAAAAAATGAGTCTTTGATGATTATATCTTCTTCAGTCAATTCTTTAATTTAATTCTTAAATTTTAGTGATCACAAGATGGATTTTAAGCATTAGAAAACAAAATACCATTAAAAGCTTTTTTTCTATTACACAATATGATAATTTTTGGGGAACGAAACCTTCTCTATTTTACAAACTTCATCATGAAGTTTAAATACTTCAAATATTCATTGTGTGAAGTATATAAATGGCAAAGATACAACATGAATTAATCATTAAAAACCATTTAAAGTTTCAATTAATTAATTTGGAATTTTCAGCCATGAATTTTATATGTTTTTTTAAACAAAAGATTAAAGCAATCTGAGCTTATCTTTGTTAACTGTTGAAAAGAAGTTTCAAAATCATTTTAAAGTTAAAATTTTTAAGCAACGTTGCCAATATTGATATGATAGGCTCAAATGTGAGACACACACACACTCACACCCATTTATATATGTGCGTGTGTATGTGTAATTTTATGTTTCAATATGTGCAATGAGAAAAGCAACAACAAGTACAACAATAACGATGACGACAACAACTAAGTTGCATTTTTATACATTTTGCGATTTGTTGAAATGATAACTTGCCACATTTGCCACAACAACAACAACAACAACAGCAATGACAGTGGCAAAAGTAGCAAATCGTTGTAGCAGCAACAACTACGATGAGCCGGCAATCATGCATGTGTGTGTGTGTGTGTATCATCATCAGCATCATCATCATCATCATCAACAGCAACGACGACATTGGCAAAAACAACAACATAAGCTCAGATAAATCACAAAACCGAAGGCACATCACTAAAAACAAGACTTACAACAACAACAACAACAAAACAAATAAACCAGTTTGTGTGCATGTATGTGTATATGTGTATGTGTGTGTGTCTGTTGCACATTTGATCTATTTTTTATGTTCTTCAACTTCTGCTTCTCATTCTTACGTTTAATAATTCACGCAAAGAATTTTTTGTACAAAAAAATAAAAAATTTAACAAAAAAAAAAACAAAAAAAAATTCTATTGATAATAAATTAGCGTTTTATTCGCACATAATATGCAATGTTGCAAGTAAGCCTTTTCTCACGCGTATTTCAGACCAAAGTGGCCAACCATTTTGAAAATAATTTTGTTTGTTGTTGTTGTTGTTTTTTTTTATTCGCACCCACAAGAAAAAGTGTTGCACTTAACGTATCGCCACAGCATCGTTGTAGCAGCAACAAAAACAACAGCAGCCAGCAAAACTGAGGCAATGCCAACGAGTGTATAACAACAACAACAAAGGCAACAACAGCGACAACAAACTTGGCATCTCGCTCTGATTGGTCGGTCTGGAGTGTTGGTTATGGCGCCGCCCATATCGGGTTTGCTTCAGCATTCTTTACTTGTTTCTTTTTCTTTTACTCGATTTTTTTCTTCTGCTTCTTGTGCGCTGCTCTGCACTGTTGCGTTTAGCTGAGCCATGCTGTTGTTGTTGCCGTCGTTGTTGTTGTTGGAGGCTACTTATCATGTATTATCGCGTTTGCCTTTCCGTCGCTGTCGTTTTACTTTGCTTTATCCACGCGATTTCACTCTATCTCACTCACTCACACACACACAGTCACAGCACACACTCGTTATGTTGTTATAGCCATTGTTGTTGTTGTTGTTGTTGTCGTAGTTGTGGTTTAGCTAGTTTTGTTTTTTCTTGGCATGGCGTTCGTTCGTTTCATTTCATTTCATAGAGCTTTACTGATGTATTTGTAGCGCAGCGCTTGGCATGCAGGTGATAATCAAGTCACACACACATACACACAAATACAATCACATTTCCACACACACACACAGTCAGTTATACACTCATACATGTATATGAGCACGTATGGCAGATATCGCAAGCACCTTTGGCTAAGTGCCTCACAGACAGTCAGACTGGCGGACAGACGGACGGACGAACAGACGGCGTACATTTATTGCCGTCGGATCTATTTCGATCAATTTTCGTTATTGATTGGCTGCATTTGCGATGCTTTGCCCTTCTCTTCTCTGCCATGTTTTACTTTGTTCAGGCTCAGCATAGCTTGGCTTAAAGGGAGGAGGAGCAGTGTGTGGTCATGTGTTATCTGCTTTAAATGTAAAGGTAATTACAAGTATTAATGACTATGCCAATGTACTTTGTTTAAATTCTACGCTTAAGCCAACACGACGTATGAGTAATGACTTAAAGGACATCACTTTTGTTGCTCATGCGTCTGTCTGTCTGAATGTCTCAAATTTGACAAGCTCAAATTATTTGTTGATAATGTGTTATAAAATAATACAATTTTTACTTTATTAAAGTGAAGTCTAACAAGTTTCTTAATGGTGATGAAAATTAGGATGTTCATTCGGGAGACCTAAAATAATGGTATACAAAATGAACATTATATTATTATAAAATATTCCAAATCGCGCTTTAATTTGCTGGATTAATCCAATTCTTATTCGTTTCCTTAGTTTGGTTTATATTTATTCAATAACTCATGTATTTTTTTTTTCGGAACGATTTGATCCTGAAGTGTTTTGTTATCTCAATCAAAGCTTCACATGATTTGTGCACAGAAAACCGTAATTTAAATTATCTGGTTAATTTGTATAGTCAATCTTCACTTGTTTTCATACAAAATGAAAGTACTTTTAAGTGATTTTTGATTTTTTACTTAAGGCAAGAGCAACAATTATAAAATATATGTTGGAGTTTGAAGCTGTGTGTACTCTGACCAAAGTTCTACCTTGACGGCGTTGAGGGTTTATTTTTCCGGACCAAAGCCCTGAGTGACATTTTTTTGAGTGTTCTCTTTCACTCGTTTTCATTTTTGTGCGTTATTTTCTTTTTTCATGTTTTCAAAATTATCACAGAACCAACATGTCACACGAGGCGCGTTTCGCGTGCCTTATTTTTTTACTTCTTCTTATTTGATTGTCCTTTGTGACCGTCGAGGGAGAGACAGACTGACCGCCAGTGCGGCCAACAGTTTTTCCATTGAAATTGAAATTGGCCAACAATTTTATCGCAATATTTGCGTTCACACATCGCTGAATGCCTCAAATTGTGGCAGCATATGAAAAGTTGTTGCAGAAAGCTTCCTTTTTTCATTTTTTTTTTTATTTTTATTATTGATTTGTTGTTTGTTGAAATTGAGTGCAATTTTTGTTACTTCTTCTTCTTGTTGTTTTTAGTAAAACAATTTCCATTTATTGCAAACAATTTACACAAGAGTTTGCGGGCAAAAATTTTCACAACAACAACGAATTTATTAAACAATATTCATGGCAAACAATCAACGAAAAATTCTATTTGCGATTTGCAAAATTACAATTTGATTCAGAGGGAGTTTTTTTTGTTATTGTTATTGTTGCCGCGTGGGTTATTTAAATTCAATTTAAATAAGATTTATTTATTGATAAATATCTGTAATTATGGCAACAATTTTAGCTGAATGAGTTCAACAATACTGCGATGCGTGTGTGTGTGTGTGTATTTGTATTAACACATGTCAAACGCACTTACATACAGTGGCGTATAGCTTAAATGGCAGAGCTTCTTATTTGTAATTTTATTTTTTTTAATTTCTACTAAGCTTCAACAAAGTATCTTTTGAGCTTCCACTAATTTGCCCACCCACTGTATATTATTCCCTGTCAAATGCATAATTTGCAAAATCCTTTTTTCGAATATATAAAATTTTTCTTCCCCTTTATTTGTGCTTGAATTTTAATAATATTTGCAATCATTACAAACAAAAATTAATTAAATAATTTCTGTTTTTGTTTTCAGGTACGCATAAACATGTATTTATAGTCAGGTAATTTGTAGAGCAATAAAGAGTTATAATTCATCACAAAAAGTCTCTCAAAAATCATACATTGCATTGCCAAAGGCAAACGTGGCGTATGATGAACAAATGCCACATGCAAAATGACAAGTAGATGGCGCTAAACATAGAAGAAAAACTGAGCTGAAAAGTTGCAGAAAAAGTATGAGGAAAAGTTTGCCACGTTCGCAAGAAAACTTTAGACACAAATTTTAGACGCTCAAGCAAAGTGAAGCGCACAAGACGACAACAACAACAACAACAACAACGCCAACTACAACAACGACGAAGACATCTTCATTGCCAGGACATGCACATACATGACTTGCATGTGCGGCCAAGATAAGACATACACATGTGTGTGCGTGTGTCTGTGTGTGTGTGTGTGTGTGTGTGTGAATTTAGTTACGTGCCTGTTAATGCAATATTTAAGTCATTGCAACAAAATGTTCTTGTTGCGGCATCTTGGCAGACTCCGCTTGCTCGCTTCTGTTGCTTCTATTGCTGCTGCTGTTCAGTCTCAGCTGCTGATATCGCCGCTTCCGCTTAGATAAACGCGCTAACATAGCTTAATATCCTCAATGCCTTTCGCTATCCCTCATACACTCTCTCTCTCCCTCTTTCTTTCATACTACATGTGTGTGCATAGAATTTTGTTTCCTTTTTTACAGTAATCTGCATTATCAAGATTCACATTAAAATGTATCTTTTCGCCTGCAAGCAAACGCATCATGGATGAGAAGATACTTTGCAAACTCACATGCATTCACACACACACACACACACACACACACTAACACAGCAACTAACGGAGTATTTTAATAATGATGCATGTCTGTGCTGTCTTTGCTTTCGTCCTTCTTCTCTTAGAACTTCACTGTCTTAGCGTTGTTGCTTTTGTTGCTTGTTGTTGTTGCTGTTGCTAAGTGTGAGAATATCTCAAGTTTTACGTTTCATAAAATTTTGCTTATAAAATGAATGCTCGCTGATAAAAGTCATAATTTAAAATATTGTCCTTGTTGTTTGTGATCCTTTTTTTCTACTTTTTTGTTAATCTATCTTTTATTTTAGATTTATCGCTTAAAAGCCAACATTGTTTGGCAGTCTTGTGTGAATTTATAGGAAACTATGAGTTACATAATAACAGAACTATATTCCTTTATCAGATAAATATATATTTCGAAGCAAACTAAAGTAGCAAATTTTGAAATTCCATAAATATCGTTCAGTTCCATCAAAAGGCGCCATTTTGCTATTTAATAATAGTTGGTAAAGCTTGCTGGCTTGTTTTCTTATCAGAATATTCCCACGCAGATATACAAGAACAAAAGTACACACACAGGCACACACACATGTACATTACATATAGTGGCAAATGCGTGTAGAAATGATTTATCAGCTGCTTACGTAGACGAAATAATACTTATCACTGACACAGGACACTTGAGTAAACCACACAGCAGAGCAGAGCAACGAAGGAGCGATAAAGTGTATGTAAGAGAGAGAGAGAGAGAGAGCACAAGTGATAGCGGCGCCTTGTAGGAACAAGTGTAAGCGGAAGTAGTGCTGTCATGCCTCGAGGCCAAAATACACATGATATTCTCCTCACGTTGTTTATTGTGTATGCTATCTCGTTCGCACACTCAGCACAGCACCAAAGCCGGCACACTGCACTGCACTCAGGCGAAGGATAACGTTTGCCATTGCCATTGTTGTTGCTGTTGTTGTTGTTGACTTACTGTTTGCTGTTGTTGCTGCGGTAGCATTTTGTCAATGTTGTTTGTGTTTGCGTATGCGTAACTTTTTCCATGTGCGCCTCTTTTTTGTGTGCGACTCACACTTGTTTGCTTATACTCTCTCTCGCATGCTTGCTTGCTTGCATGCTCTCTTTGCACGTATACAATGTTGGGCGCGCTCTCTGTGTGTGTTTCTCTCTCACTGCTGCTGTTTGGCTTTGGTTTGTTTGCTTGCTTGCTTGTATTGTTTTTGTTGTTGCTTGCATGTTTATGTTTCTTTTTTATGTGTTTTTGCCACGTTTTTTGTTCTTGTGTCATTGTTGTTGTTATTATTGTTGTTATTGTGGTTGTTTGTTCTTTACTTTTGCTGTGTTTTATTTACTTGTTTTTGTTATTTTTTTTTCTTTTTGCCGAATGATGATTGTTGTTGTTTATCTTACATATTGTTTTGTTTTGCCAACTGGACGTGTTTTTTGTTGTTTTTTGCTCGCTCGCTCACTTGCTTGCTTGCTTGGTTCGTCGCGTCTCATTGTGTTTCGTGTGCTGTGCGCCTGTTCGTAAGCATACACGAATTTCAACAAAAACAATCAACAACAACAAATGCGTTTAGCTCAGCATGTGTGTGTGTGTGTATGCGTGCTTTTATTTGTATTAGAAAATATTAATGCAAAGGAATTTGTTTGTTTATTTGTTTGCTACTTTGCACATGTGTTTATTTATCTTATTTCACTCTGTGCCCCACTGTGCGTCTTGCTTGGTCCTCATTGATTGTGCTTATTTGTCATTGTCCTTGCACTTGTTGTGCTTTCTTTTATTTACAAATGTCTTTGCTTCATGTTGACATGAATTGACCGGTTTGTTGTTCATTGCAGCTCATGTCTCATCACCCCGTCTCATCTCTCATGCCCCTCATCAGCCTCCGCTTGCGTTTCAGCTTCATTGTCATCCATTTTCATTTTTCTTTCATTCTGTTTGCTTGAATGTCTTCAATGTAGTTCTGCTCTATTTATTCTTATGCCCAGTTCAGTATTTTTTTTTATCTCGTTTGACTTTATTCCTTGCACATTCTCGCTCGCTCCCTCCCTCTCTTTCGCACTCATTGCGCAATCTGTCTTGTTTACTCGGCGCTCTCGCAGTTTTGCTCCTTGTGCGCGCTCTTGCGTTCAACTGATAAGCAAAAAGCAGTTAAATATGATTTTTCATTGAAGATAAGCGTTTAAAAATATTTTATTTTAATATTTGTTGTTGTTGTTGTGCTGTTTTCTTTGCTGCCGTATCGCAAAACACGCTCATTCCCACTTCCTGTCACTTTATTTAGTCGCCCGTTCGTCTGTCCGTCCGTCCGTCCGTTTTCGAACAAACCAACATTTTTCTCTGCTTCTTCTTCTTGTTTAATACGCCTTTTGTTTTAAGCAATTCAGATTTTTGCTAACATCAACAATAATATCTTCTTTTTTTTTTCGTTTTTCACTTTGTCCTTTTTTCTTGTCATAATTTGTGGTCTGCCGTTGTTGTTGTTGCTGTTGTTGTGTATTTTTGGGGTTTTTATGGCTGCTAAAATTAGCTGAGCACACACAAATTTTGTTTATTAAATGAAGCTGAAGTGAGAGTAAGAAAAAAATTATTAAGCGTTTTTATTACATTTAACAGATACTTTCAAGTAAAAAAACATGAGCAAAATTATCAACGAATCAATGATTTTTAAAGTGCATTTTTATTTTAATTTAATCTGAGAACAAAAAAAAAAAAAAATATTATATCAAATAAGGTCATGTCTTGTAAGCATTTTTTTTTGTATAAACTTATCAAATGTGCATTCATGGCGAATAATCTTAAAACACGTGCTTAAAAGGCAAATACAAATGCACATGGTTGTATCTGTGTTTTTTTTTTCTGTTAAACAGCATACATTCTGTAGATACAAAGATACAAAGATAACACAATCACAGTCCAACCAACACACGTGCAATGTACTCAAAAAACAACAACAACAACAATGATTGTTGGCTAGAGTGTAATCGATTAACGTGCAATGCAAAATAACAGAAAAAAAAAACCAAAAACAACATGAAGCAAAACACATGTCAAACGACATGAACATGAACTGCAACGATGAGATACAAATATACAAATGTACATGTCAAAAAAATTCCACCAAATAAATAAAAAAAAAAAAAACAAAAAGTAACGGCGTTTTATGCTACGTGCCTTTGCATGCATGATTGATTGAGGCGCCACAGTCTCCATTTGCCTTCTGATTATTTTTCGATCAACGTTCTTCTTCTTCGTCTTTGTCTTTAGCTTCGACATTTAATCGCTTTGCGCTCAATTATGCACAAAATGAAGTAATTATTATCGCTTAACAGCTGCAAGCGTTTGATGATTATGTACACAAGCGTTTGTTATTGCACGCAACGCAAAGCAAGCCACACCGCAATACGCCCCTTTACGCCCAACAATCTTTTCTGCATCTTTTTCTTCTTCTTCACTTTAACATGCGAACAAAATGTGCATGCAAATAAATGCACTCAAGCCCCACACCCCCAAAACTTCCCCACTCTAACGACAGTCAAATATTTCACACGCAGCGCCGCCAGATGTCCAGAAAAAATCGACTGTTGCAATATATTGATATTAGGAACGTTTATGTTAGTCAGCGCTCACCCAACATATACGCCAATTTAGCTTTAAATGAGCTTAAGATTTAAGTGTCTTATGTATTGTGTGTGCGCTATGTAACATAGGCCGTTCTTTTTTTACATGTTTGCACGCAACGCCAGATGTCAAAATGACGTCAGTCGCAAAACCGCGCGCGTTTTATTGGCATTTATACGCGATTTTAATCGCAAAACCAAAAAAATAAATCCTAAAAAAAGGCAACCAAAAAAAGTGCAAAAATTTGCCAAAAACTTTTGGAAAATTTGCAAAAAAAAAAACAAAGTATATCGGCAAATCGCAATCGATTATATTTTGGACTAATGCCATTTGAGTGTGCGTGCATGTGTCCGTCCGACCGTCGAGTTCGAATTTTTTGCGTGCCTTCGTTTTCTTTTTTAATGATGATTGCCTTTGATTGATAACATTTTGTTTTTGTTTTTTTTTTTTTGGTTGATTTTTGTTGGCTTTTCGGCTTGATTTGTTGTTTGTTTTAGCATTAATTTTGTTTGTTGTTGTTGCTGTTGTTGTATTTTATTTGAAATTTTTGCTGTTGTTGGCTTGGGTGCGCAGCGATTTTGACCCACAAATGGTGCTGCGCCCCTCTAATCACTGTTTGGCGTCGATTGTGACTGAACCGATGACTGCGGTGAGGAGAAGGGGGAGGCGGAGTTTAGCGACGGCGGCGGCATCGACGACTGCGGTTTCCGATGCCATTTGCTGATAGCACTGATGGATTCTTTGATGATAAGCGTTGCCATATTAATGGATGAATAATTTATTTATTTTTGGTTTGATTTTTTCGACTGTCGTTTTGTTGTTGTAGTTATTTCTTTGCTGCGCCGACGTGGGCATAGTGAGCTTTTTTTTTTTTATTAGAGCAAATACAGTGGGCTTTTTTTCGATATTATATTATTAGTGTTGTCTTAATGGCTTACATTTTAATGCCAAATTTGCAATCAACGATTATGAAGAGCTTTTTTTTGCAGTTACCTTAGTTTGTTGTTATAACTTATTTGTATAATAAACTAATTTATATATGTATGTATATGGAAATCGTATAACACTTTATTGATGACGCAACGCTTAGCAGAGAAGCCATAAACTTTGTTGGCGCATTGCAGCTGCTTTATTATGATGATGTGTCGGCCGTTGTAGGCAGGCAACCCTGGTTGGCTCAAAGCTTGCCAGACTGAAATGTTCAACTGACTGACTGAGTGGCTGACTGACTGACAGTCATTTATACGCATATCAATGTCGAGATCTTTAAAAGCCAAAATAGAAGTTAATCATGAATTGAAATCTCATTTTTAGTGCCTCAGTTTGATATTCGCATTTTATGGCAGTTTCGAAGCTCACTTGGGTTCAAGTGTAGCGGAGGAGGGGGGCGACGGCGGAGGGGGCGGCGACATCGGTAACAGGATAATGTCAATGAAATGTTGCTGCCAATAAAAGTGGCAAGAAAAAAACACATTTTTATGGGCACACACACGGACATAGATTTATTTTGCGTGTGTGCGATATGTATGTGTGTGTGTGTGTGCGTTAGCCTTATCAATCAATCTTAATTAATCACGGACAAAAATCGCCAAATGAAAATGAACAAAATCGCATTCAGGTGTGTGAGCTTGTACGTGTGTGTGTGTGTGTAAGTGTGAGTCTTCAGGCCGGTTTCCGTCTTCAGTTTAGTCGCAAAACTTTACACGTCAGCAAAAAAGCCAGAAATCAATAGCCAACTTGGCAAACAGCGCAAATACACTGAGCGAAATTTTTTCACCCTTGTTTTTTTTCAGATCTAACAAAAGAAATTTAACATGAGTTGTAAAAAGTAACAGAGAAGGTGTTGTTGTTGTTTTTTTTTTTTTCTTTTTTGAAATTACGCTCAGTGTAGAATTGCTGAACGGCACAAAGTGAAAATGGTAGCAAAAAAGTTTGTTTGCAGCGATAAAGGAAAAAGTAAATGTTTGAAATTATTGTTACATTTATCATGAGTTGCGCATCTGCAAACGAAGCCACATGCAACAACAACAACTACAACAATAACATAAACTAATGTAAATGCAATTCGCACAGACAGACAGACAGACAAAAGTTTATACAAAATCGATTTGTTCGCCAAAAAGGCGAAAATCAGCTCAACTCAGCTCTTAGCCAGGCTAAGACAACTTTAAACACAAATAAAGGCAAAGGAACGCACGAACAAACCAACAAACAATTTACAGCAATTTGAACATGGCTATCGACGCAAGGCTAAGGTGTGCTGAGAAGAAGAAGAGGTGAGCTGAGCTGAGGTGAGTTGAGGAGAGGTGTAACTTGCATGCCGGCGACACAACGTCGAAGGCGACCTCGCCTAAAGCGTCTGCTGACATGCGTTATCGCTCGCGATAATGAAGACGCCATCGTCAGCACCAACGACAGCGCCAGCGACTGAGGCAGCGGCAGCGACAGCGACACAGGCGAGCCAAGCCAAGCCAAGTCAACATCAAAGGGTTCGCCTTTACACGCTCACCGATGTCTGTCCGTCTGTCGTTTGTCGTCTGTTGTGTGTCGTTTTGTCGTGCCGCTTTCATTAGTCGTCGTCGTCGTCGTTGTCGTCATCGTCATCTGCCTCGGCCTGCTTGCTGGTTGCAGTAGCAGTGACGTTTGCCACCAACAGTTCGCAAAGCGCTTTCTGGCTTCAAACTTGTTTAGCACAACTTCTTCTTTTCACTTCTGCGCTTAAATTCAAGAACAAATTAGTTACAAAACATGAGAAGAACTCAAAACAAACATTATTTTCGGCACTATCGAAACTTATATACTCTCTCAAGCATTTTCCCCAATGTTCCCATTGGAAAATACTTTTTTTTTTGTTTTTCCAATAAGAAATATACCCACGCCCCTATGTCCGATACTAATAAAACATTGGATTATAGTCAATGATTAAACAAACACATAATTGCAAAGTTTCAACTGTTTACATTTAAGAACAAAGATGTTGTTCTAACAAAAACATTATTTTTGTGTGATCGATCCTATGGAAGCTCTATGCTATAGTCGTCCGATCTTCAGCAGACTGTCTTTATTGTCGTCCAAGGTATTCTTGTGCAAAATATTAAGTTGGTAGCGTTTTTCAAGCAAAAACCATATTTTTCAACGATCGATCCTATGGGAACTCTCCGATCCGATCTTCAGCAATTTCGCAGACTGTCTTCATTAACGTTCAAGATGTTCTTGTACAGTTTTAGGAGTTGTCTCCTTCACTTTGTTGCAAACTGCATGACAAAGTTAATATACTCTATTTGCAGGAGTAAAAATTAGTATTTTGATTTACCAACATTTCCGTTTGCTGGCCAAACGATTTGTTCATCAATATATATGTGTGCGGACGGACACTTGAAAGCGCTCTGGTCGGCGCGGCTTGGCGCCTCAACAAATGACAAATCAAAGCATTTTATTGATTAATATTTTAGTTAAATTATATTTGATTTTTGTTTGTATTTATCATGTTGAAGATACAAAACAAAACAGAACACAACAAAGATATTAAGTCAATCAATTGCCGACTGCACATAATTTAACCCCATTTAAGAGGCGCCGCCGCCACTGCCGCCGTCGGAGGAGGTCAGAGTCATCAGTGACGCCCGCTTTGTCGGTTTGGCGCTTTGATGGCCGACTTGATTGATTGATTATGCGATAAACGTGACAAATTTCCTTCTTTCTTTATGGTTTTTTTTTTTGTTTTTGTTTTAATTATTGATTAATAATAAGTCTAACGAAATTAAGTAATCTGTCTGTGTGTGTGTGTGTGTGGCGCTAAGCATGAAGTCTTCTTTGGTGGGCGCTGGTGAAAGTGAAGCATGCTCTTTGCCCCTCTTTATCGCACTTCAAGCGTTAAATATTGTCAAAAACATAAAGTTTGCACAACACAACAACAACAGCAACATCAAATGAGGGCGAAAACACCAACAGCAACAACAAAAATTCGCAATCACTTTTTGCGCACATAAAAGTGAACTTCGTTGTTGTTTGTTTCGTTTGCAAAAAGGATCAACCATTGGAATATCCTGCGTGCCTGTTACGAATCTGCAAATTCACACACACATGTTCAGCTTCAGAATGTGTACATGTGCGTATGACTGGCAGTGTGTGTGTGTGTGTGTGATTATTTAGCTTGAGCATTTTCGATGCGTTTTCGTCCTTTGCAATGCAATTGTATACAAAACAAACAACACACACACACACACTACTGCATGCGTGTATGTGTGTTGGATGTAATGCCTTGATTTTGTTGTTGTTGTTGTACAACTACTGACTTTGCTTATCAGTTTTTGCATATCGCCAAGAGAAATGAATAGCTTGGCACATTTTCTCTCGCATTCTGATAAGCTGAAATGGCAATGGCGATGGCAGCAGTAGTAGCGGCACCAAATACAAAAACAACAACAACAACAATTTTAAGCAGAAATAGTAAAGTTTGTTTAGCGTCACCTGCTCTGCTGCTCCTCTGTTCCCCTGCTCCGCTCCTGCCTCATATGTAGCTCTCCAACACAGCATTGGTGCCAAAATAGTTCATTTGCTTATCGCTGGAAAACTCGCATCCCTCTCCCCCTTTCTCCTGCTCTGTCTGTCTATGCACGCTTACATTCGAAATTTCCAATTCGATTTTTAGCTTTTTTTTTTATATACTTTTCTAGACTTTTGACTAAACATTGCATATACACCTCTCAACCTCCCTTCCTGCCACCCGCCAGTGTTGTCAAATCGAGTTTAATTAATTAAGTTTCGTGAGTGAAATAATCACATTTTGGATTTGTCAACATTTGCCAATTGACGTTTAGTCAAATTGAAAGCGCACAAAATTTCCATCTTGAAAACAGTTTCAGTTTCAATTTCATTGTTTCACTTTGCTTTGCAAAAGTCATACACACACATACACACGCATACGCATGCAAGCACAGATCAACTGTTATTATCTTATGAAGCGTGCCAAGCCAATTGGAACGGCATTGTTGTTGCTGTTGCTGCTGCTGTTATTGTTGTAGGTGTGTGTGCATGAGCACGAATCCTTGCGTGTTGTTCTGATAAGCCTGCGACAATAACTGCATGTGTATGAGAGTGAGTGTGTGTGTGTTGGTGCACGTGTCTGTGTTGCGAAGAATGTTGATAACATGACAATGGCAAAGTGAAAATTTTCAACTATGAATTGTCATCATTGTCATTGCTGTCGTTGTTGTCTTCATCTTTGTACATTGAAAAAAACAGCAACACCAACAACAACAACAAAATAGATGCGAAAATGAGTAACAAAAGTTTTACCCAAAGCAGTCAACCTACCAACTAACGAACTAACGAAGCAAAACTCTGCTCATCATATCTCATCTATTAATGTTATTTCCTTTAGTACGCTGCACGCCATGACAGGACCTCAGCGTTATCAGCGCGCAGCAACAACAACAACAACTGTGTGTGTGTGAGTGAGTGAAAAGGCGACAATGTAACCCCTTCTTTCCGATTGCATTCATTGCTTATCTGTTGCCAACGGACTAACTGACTGACTGACTGACTCACTCACTGCCTGACTGACTGACTAAATAAATGCCGCCTATCTTCTTACTAGCGCTGCCCTCCCCCACACCCTCTGCTACCTTATATATGTATGTACATTCCATATAATGGCCACACCCCACATTCTGTACGCTCGCTTGCGCTCGCCTGTACACTCCATTTAAAATCTTTTTGCTTATCGCAACACGCCTGATTGATGGCCATAGATAAGTGTTTTGCGCCAGTCGCGCGCATTTTTACTCACTCTCACTTATACACGCTAGCTTCCTATTGCCGCTCACTCACACACTCCATCTCACTCACGCGTCACTTGTGTGCTTCGCTTCGTACTTCGTTTCGCACGACTACAACTACAAACAACAATAACATTGTGCGCCCGTTTCGTTGCGTTGCGTTTCGTTTCGTTTCATATTCGTTTCGTATCGTCCTTGTTGCTGTTGCTGGTGCTGCTGTTGGTGGCTAATGTTATTGTTGTTGTTGGTGTAGTGGCATGCCATGCCGTGCCGTGAATTGACTCTGTCGTGTGTATTGTCGTCGTCATCGTCATCGCCATCGCCTTCCACCGCCCATGCCAACTTCATGGCCCAATGCCGGCGTTGTCGTTGGCCATGCCTCTGTTTTTCGCTCGTGTTTGGTCTCTATTGTTTGGTCCCATTAGCGCGGGTGTTATCAGCTTCGTCGGCGAGCGAGTTGATTCCTTTACTTGGCTTTTGTTGTTGTTGTTGCGGCTTCCACTACTTTGCCATTTCGTTGTGTCCTCTATCTCTGCCGCTGCCTTCGTGCCTCTGCCTTCATGCCTTTTGCTGAATGGTTGAGTGAGAGTTTGCGATAAGAATGTAAAATATAAAATATTGCTCTCGTAGCTCTGAGGAATGTCCTTTTTTTGTTGTTGTTGTTTTTTGTTTTTTTGTTTTTTCTGTTGTTTTTGTTCTGTGGCTTGTAGTTGTTGCTGTAGTTCACAATGTGCGATAGCACTTTCTCTCTCTGTCTCTCTGCCTCACGTTGGTTGCATGTGTTGGTATTTTGTCAATTTAATGGCTACACTGAGACAAATATCGTGTTACAAACAAAAGCACATTTCGCTTTTTAGCTACTTTATCATTAATAGATCAGTGTTGGTCAACATTGTAAATCCATTTTATTTTTTTTTTGGTTTTTGTTTTTGGCTTAAATGTTTTTTTTGCTGCCGAAACTTTCAAGTGCAATCAAACAAAGACTTATCTTCTACTTTCACACACACATACACACACACACATGCTCTCTCTTTCTCCTGAAGTTGGTTTTCCTGCAGTTTGTCATTTGGTCGACGCATTTATCAATGGCATGCATAAGCAGCATGCGAATTTATGCATCCATGCATGTGTGTGTGTGTGTGTGTGTGTGTGACTAAACTGCGCTTTTTTCGACTTTACTCTCACACTCTTCTTTGCACTCTTAAGCTTTCTGAGACAATCATTAATTGTGTAACAATTGTTGACACTCATTTTTTTATGCATAAACTTTTTTTCCTTTTTTTTGTTTTATATTCCTCTTTGTGCTTATAAAACTAACATTCAAGATTTCGTTACTAAACTTTATTTTATTACGAAATAAAATAAAAACAACAATAACAAACGTTTTGGTAATTTTTTGCGGTTTTCCGTTTTGGCTTTAAATGAAATCACACTTGGCACAACATTCATCGCTCTCCACACACACACACACGCACACACACACAAATGAGCCACGGCGTGATGAAAATGTCGCAATTTGTAATTTACAAAAATTGTTATTGCACTTTAACCTAAAAACATTATTTTTATTTGCTACTTTTGCTCGTTGTCCAACTCACTCACTGTCTATGTGTGTGTGTGTGTGTGTGTCTGTGTCTGTCACGCCCTTCATGTGTGTGGCAAAATGATTTTATTTGCTTTGTGATAAACATCAGACGGACAAGCGACAAACTGAAGCGAAAGGACATGGACATGGTCACTTTGCTGGACGGCTGACTGGTTGGCTGGTTGGCTTACATGTCCTTGTGCGTATGCTGACACATGTCCTTTTGTATAAACTGTTGCTTGTTGTGTTTATATTTATGCAGAATATAACTTTAAGTCAACAAGAATTCGCAGAGTATTTTATTTTTTTTAGTGATTGTATTGAATATATAGAGAAGTGTGAGAAGAAGAAGCAGCATGAATATTACAATTTAATAAAGTCTCACACATGAGTCACATAAGCAAGTGTGTGTGTGTGTGTCTGACTCAATTTTCAAACGATTTGAATAACAGAATTTGCTTATCAGTGAATTTCCTACGTTGCAACACTTGATACACTCACACATATACACTCACCCCCATACACACACAGAGAGAGCGAGCTCAAGTGGTGGTAAAAACGAGCGACTATTGTACGCTGTAAAATATTTTTTATTGCATCTTCCTTTCATGATGGTGCTTCCGGTTCTGATAAGGTAGAAGACACATGAAGACAGCAGGCAGGCTGGCAGGCTGGCTGGCAGACAGATAGACAGACAGACAAAGAGCCAACAAAAAGGCAGTAACCTGTGCTGAGTGGCTGCTGGTTTGTCTGTCTGTCTGTCTGTCTGTCTCTCTGTTACATTATGTTATCCACTTGATCAGTAACAGAACAACTGACGACAGTCTGAAAGAATTGAGTGTGTGGGCCATCATGCAAAGGAAGTATCGCACACTCATACACAAAAGCATATGGGTGCATAGCTCAAACGCTCGTAGACAAAGATACTTTGGTCTTGTTCTTTATTTTTTTCAATGACAAAGAAGTTGCTCACCTCGACGACGACGTCATCATCGTCATCAGCAACAACAACAACATCATCATCAAGCATGCAACGACAGACGCTCATCAGTCAGAACGAGACTGTCATCGAGATGCCATCAACGCATCAGCAGCAATTGGCCGTGTATCGCTGCTTGAGCATGCCGAAAGTCCTTGACGATTTGCTGACGATTATTTGCCTTATGACTGTGAAAGTGTTGACGACGGCGTCGGCGGCGGCATAATTATAACGCATTAAGAAATGCATGCACATTGTTTGCCCATGCCATGCCCTGTCATGTTGCCTTCGATCATTTCTAACAATCGTAATTCCCTATGTTATTTAAAGGCTACGCTAAACATAGGGCAGATCTACAATTGCTAGCAATCGTAATTCCTTTTGTTACGCGCAGCCTCCAAATAACATAGAGAATTATGATGGATTCGATCATATGATTCGATAATTTCTTATGTTACTTAGAGGCTAAAGGTAACATAAGAAATTACAATTTTGTAATATTGCGTGCAAAGTGGCTGCTGTGATTCTATGCAAATTGTTGGCCGTTCCATTCCATGCCATGCCTTCTCTGTTTCAATAACCAACTAATGCTGCAGACGAAGTCATTTCTCGCTCCAATAAGTTTGTCGCGCCGACCGTCGACGTCTGCAGCAGGCAATCAACTAATGAGCATGTCCGTCCGTCTGTCCGCCTGCCATTTGACTCAGCGCCTGCTCAGTCATCAAACATTTATTGTTTTACAATGCTCACTGGCACTCACTCACTCACTTACTCATTCGGTTGCTTGCCTTCTCGCTCGTTCTTTTGCTCATTTCAAGCCGACCTGCCTGACTGTCTGTCTGTCTATCTCACTGACTGACTGCCTTTGTCGCTTTGCACAATTTGCGTTCGTTTTCGGGCTGTTAAATCTCAATATCGGTTATAGGATCATTGACACTTTTTCGCCTTTGGGCTCGCCTTGTATTCTCACTGCCTCAGTCACAGTCGCAGTCAGAGACGTCTTCGTCTTCGTCATCGTCGCTGTCTCTGTCTCTGTCGCTGTCATCATCATCATCGTCAAATCAGTCGCGTCGAAGCGTATCTTTTTTTTTCAGTTTTAGTTTGTTTTTGTTTTGATTTTAGTTTCGGTTTCGGTTTCACGAATATACATATCTCTTTGTGTGACTCCGTTTGCTGTTTTTACGACGTCAACTTGACGCCGTACTAATTGATGCGATAAGTCGCGTTTATCACACACACACATACACACACACACACTCACTTACTCATACGCTCATTTGTGCGTTCTGTGTTCCTGTAATGTCGCCCGCTTCACTGATATCGTATTTAAAACAGGCGCTGATAAAGATACAATATACATTTTTTGTTTTTTTTTTCTCTTTATTTTTTGTAATTTTTGAAAGGCGGTTTTCTTAAGTGATTTTTGTAATTTATCTGATGCGTTTTTTCTTTCTTTCTATTATATGTGTGTTTGTGTTGTTGTTGTTGTGGCTTGAAGCGTAACCAAAATTTTAAAAATATGCATTTTTTTTAAAGAATATGATTAACTATTTTTTGGACTTACAATAAAATTAAGCTTTTGAATTAAAAAACTACAAATAAAACATTTTTTGTGTTGTTCCCTAAAAAAAATTTCATAAAACGCTTCCTGAAGACGCAAGCGTTTTTTTATTGCCGCATTAAGCGAGCAAAGTCAAAGCAGGAAGCATTTGGCCATTAAAATGACCTAAAATGTTATTTAAAAAATTTATATCGCTTCGGTTTTTTGGTTTTTTGTCTTTTTGGGGCGCTTGGTTGTTTTTTATCACACGTAAGAAACCATAAAAAACGATAACAGCTACAGCAACAACAACAACAACAATAAAAACAAAAATAAAAACACAAAGTGGTCAAAGATGTCGCCGTCAACGCTTCACTTCCTCGTTGTCGTCGTCCTGCATTTGAGCCAACAAACAAACAAACAGAAAAAAAAGATACTTTTGCGTCTGGCAATGAGTGAGCCAAAGAACGAGCGAACGAACGGTGCGATAATTACATTTCTCAGCATGGTAATCAGCGCCGGTAATCTCAATCTGGGAATAGAAATCAGCGAAGCATTCATTCTGGCAGTGGCTGAGGTGCAGAGTCACTCAACCTCAAGCTGAGTAAGGGGAGCGAGCAAAAGGAGGCGTTGTGCGCTAAGAAGAAGCAGCAGCAGCAGAAGAAGAAGAGGAGGAGGAGTAGAAAAAACACGGCATAAAATTTAAATTATTTTGATTGATTGCTAGATTAAGACGAAGCAAAAATATTAACTTCACGTTAAGCATACAAAAAACTCAGACACAAGGTGGCAAAAATACAACAACAACAATAACAAAATCAACAAAAGCAAAAGCACAACAAAGTTGCTAAGCGCTCACGTTGTTGTCCTTGTCTGAATTTGCTCCTTGCTGACTTTTGGCTTGAGCGCGATAAGCTCATCAACATCATCATCATCATGTGTTGGTGTATGTTTTATGCTTCTCCTGCCTTTCATTACCTTGACTTTGTTTGTTAGTGTGTGTGTGTGTGTGTGAGGACTTCGCTGTCTTCACTCATTTTATGTTAATTTATTTAATTTGCTTTCAATGAAGTCATTTCATTATCACTTTTGGCATTCATAAATTTTTTTTAAATGCTCTTTTTTTTCAAATAATACGGGACTGCATGAATACATTCATTTCGAATACCACAGAACTGTACAACATTCTAATTTAGTGTGGAAATCGGTGTATTGATTCCAAAAAAAAAAAAATAAAAATATATAGTGAAATCAACCATCAATTGCTCATATTTGAATATTAAGTAAAAATATCAAACTTAATTCTTTTCAAAGTACTATTTGCTTATGAGATTTTGTTCCTAAGAATATTCCTTTTAAATGTCAACACGATCTGACAAGTAGTTTTTGAAATATCTTTTACACTGGCTTGAAAAAAATATTGAAATTGGAGAGGTCTATGGGTACTTAAAATAAAACGCTTTTACAATTTCAGCATTCAAAAATACTTAAGTGTATTCACTCTCAGTATTGACAATATACAAATACAACATTCACTCAAAAGAGTACAACAAAAAAGTTCATAGTCAATGATTCTTTTGCCATTTCGAAGGCATTTATAGAGATTTCTTGTATGTAAAAACGAACTTGTGAATAAATAGGCTAATTTTTCCAAAAAAAAATTCGGATCAACAATGGAACGGTTGGCAGAACGAATGCATTCATGCAAACCTCTAATTAGATAATGTTTAAAACTATTTTAATGTTCTTGAAACCGTTTCCTCTTCTTCTTTACTTTAAAATTGGCATTCAGCCTTTTTTTTTTTTTTTTTATTTCCGACTTGACCTTTGTTCATGAGTCGCCTCCGCCCACCTGATTAGCACACCTGGACGACTTGAAACTACCTTCGATTGCAATTATGTAAATTTTGTTGGCTTAAATGTATTTTCATAAATTGCATGTATATGTGTGTGAGTGTGTGTGTGTGTGTGTGTGTGTGTTGTACGTGCACGTATTTATTGGCATACATAATGGTATGAAAATGTGTTTGATCGACGTTTTTAGATAAGCAAACGAAACAAAAATTACGAGAAAAATTGTATTCAATTCGTTGTTGTTTTTGGTTTTATAATTTTATTTTTTACATTAACAAAACTGCGATTTGCGATAAATATTTATAAAGCACAATTTTGAAGAGCACAGAGCCAACACACACACACACACACACATGCTCAGCTTTTGGCTCTGGCTCAGCTCAGTTCAGTTCAGCTCAACACGACCTCGATACGCGGTCGGTCTACTCATCAAATGCTCTTGTCCTCTTTGCCCTGCTCTTTTTGTACTCCTTCTCCCACTCTCTCTCTCACTCACTTACTCTCTTATCGTTTGGTATTGTTGCTTTGCTGCTGCTGCTGCGTCGTCGTCGTTTGTGACAAGCCAGGCGAGTAGAAGAGAGATCGTTATATGAGATTAGATCCTGGCATTGATAAGGAAAACTCAGCTGTTGTTGCTTTTGCTTTTATTGTTGCTGTTGTTGCTTTCTGTTTCTTTTTATGTATATAAGTATTTTTTGTTTGTTTGCTATTTCATATGTTCGTTGTTGTTGTTGTTGTTGTTGTTGCTGGCGATGCATCGTTAAGATAAGCGTAAAAATTTTGTGGCAAGCAAAAAAAAAAAAACACAAAAACAAAATAAATAAAATTATATACAACAATAATAAAAGGAGAAGAAGAAGAAGAAAGAAAAAAAATATCATTTATCATGAAATAAATCTACTTTACTGTAACTTAAAACTTATACGTAAAAATGTATCTGATTTGTTTTTTTCCTGTTTCTCGTTATTGTTGTTTGTCATTGTTTAGCATTGGTTGTTTTTGTTGCTGTGTTAATAATAATGATTTTATTTGAAATCATAAAGCTTAAAGTTCAGTTTAACCCCACCATTGCCCTCCCCCCGTCGTATAACACAACATAACTGTCGTCCATTGTCCATATTGAAAGCAATTGTGGTCAACCTTGACGTTTTGTTGAATGAGTCTCTCAGATACGAAAGTATCTTTTAAAATAAAATAAAAAAAAAAACAATGAAAACCAATCAAAATGAAAAAAGTTGAATGTCAGGTGCACGCGTTGTTTTTATATATGTTTTTTTTTTTAGGTCAATATTGCTTGCAATTAAATAAGAAGAAGAAAAAGTTGATAAACTTCAATAAATGAAATGAAAAATAAAAAAAATTTGTAATTATGACTAAATACGTTGTTGCTAACCCTTTTGTTGTCGTTGTTGTTGTTTTTAGTTAAGCTTAGCCGTCATGAATCAACAATAACAACAACAACAAGAGCTGAGTTATCAAATTGTTGCAGATATTCACGCATGAAGTGTTTATCGCCCTCAAAAGTCAAAACACCCACAAAATGAAATGCGAATGCGAACAAAATACAAAATAACAAAACAAAAACAACAACAACAACAACAAAACAGTACAACATAAAAAAAAAACACACCAACAACAAGTCAGCACTGAGACTGTAATGAATCTAATTAAAAGTCAACAATGGCGGCGAGATAATCGTAAAAAAGCAGCGCAGCACAACAACAGCAGCAACAACAAACATACAGTGGCAATGGTAAATATTGTTGTTGTCAGGGGCGACAGCGACAGCGGGGGAACAACGCACACAGTGAAAAATATTATGTGTGAAATACGACGCATGCGCAACATGCAAACAGCTGTTCAGCCGACCGACGACCGACGACCGTCGACCGATGCAGCAATGCACTTTCGTCTCAAGTAACAGAGACAGAGAAAGAGAGAGAGTGAGAAGCAGAGAGCGAGCGCAAGCACTTGTGTGTGTGTGTGTGTGTGTGTGAGCAAGCAAGCAAGGATGAGAGCAGTAGCCGATGATGGGGTAAGCTTGAGTTCGACTCAGCTCAGCTCAGTTGAACTTAGCCGACGGTAAGGAAATGAAATAAACAGAGATAAGACAACGCAACAGACTACAACAACAATAGCAATAGCAACTGCTGAAGAGATACTTATTGTACACAGATACAAAAAAGCAGAAGTTGAAGCATAGACAAGCCAGACAAACGACGCGACGTCGCAGCAGTTGAGTCAAACAACATTAAAATTGATCAACGTTGAGCGATAAGAACGCTCAATGAAAACGAAATGCCCGAAAGCATAGTTTTGGTGGTGTTATTGTTGTTGTTGTTGTTGGTGTTGTTGGTGGTGGTGCACTGCTCACACGAAAGGGTAGAAATGTTGGCCAACCAACTGAATCAACAAAGTCAAGTCAAAATAACCCACAAAAGTATCGACGACGACTGATTTGTTGCACTTGAAGAAATTATTGCTTGGGCAACAAATTCATACGAATATTTCGCTCAGTGCACGCACAGACATACAGCAAAACAGAGAGATACACAGATACAATTAAGCACAAAACGCTTATCACTAAGCAATAATCAGAATTCCATTAGCTGTAGCCGCGCTATCGCACAAAAGCATCATTCAACAGTGCGGCACACACACACACATACACTCATACACACACACACATACGCCTCGCACACTCAGATGAAGCCAAATGATACGAATGGCTGATTCGGCTACGCTCAACATTGCGCTCTCTTATGCTTGTGTGTGTGTGTGTGTTTGTATCGCTGTAAGTGCACAGCGCACTCTGAAATGTATCCATGTATCCGTTTTGTAGTCGTTCGTTCCGTCGTTCGTTCGTTCGTTCGTTGGTTGATGTTATCTGAACTGCGCGCCGCTGCACGCTTATCAATGTTTTATCAGTTTTGTTTCTGAACAAAATTTCGAACGTACTTTCGAATGAAATGACTAACTGAGTGAGTGAGTGAGTGAGTGAGTGAATGAATGAGTGTTTGTCCCTGTGTGTGTGTGTGTGTGTTTGGCCTTAGCAAAGGAAGTTGCGGCAGGCAGGCAAATGTATATGTATGTGCGCTGCTGATATCTCATTTCAGTTTTCAGCCAACCAGTCAAAGATATATTATTCGTATAATGCATGCACACACACACACACAGTTGCAGATACAGACACTCGCTATATAGCTACAGATACTCAAGTTGTGATAAGCAACACTGAGCACTGAACTACGAGCAAACGTTGTCTGACACACAGACGGACAAACTAAAACGAAAGATAAACAACTTTACTACCACCAACACCAACACACACACACACACACACACATAGCTCAGCTCGGTTCAGAGCAAGCGACAACATCAGCTGTAGTCGGCAGCAGCAGTAATAATAATAAGAGCGCTTCTCGCTCGTATCTTTGTATCTCTCGCACACTCACACACACAGTCGATGAAAAATTTCATTACTCATTGCTGTATGTTTTCAGTTTGTTGTAGAACGCGAAGCGAACAACAATCATGTGCCGTGCCGTGCTTTGCCGTTACGTATTTTAATTGTCGAAATTACGACGAAAATTTGTTTGAAAAAAAAAAAATAAATAAAAAAAAAATTTTGAAAACAAAAAAAAACGCGCGCGCATTTGAGTTAAAGTGCATGTGTGTAAGATACAAGATACAAAACAGCAGTGCAAAAATTGTGAAAAAAAAATCTTGAAAATATTTGAAAAAAATTTTAAGTGAATAAAAACATAATAAAAAAAAATAAACAAAAATTTGAAAATTACAAATAAAATATTGAAAAAAAAAATATTGAAAAAAAATCTTAAGTTATCAAATGAAAAGATGCACAAAACAGCTTAAAGCGATGCTCAGCCATACAAACGGTAGGAGATCATGCATTTTGGAGCGTTAATATTTTGCATTGCATTGAAAATGAGTAACTAAAATTATTATTAAATATATTCTGCCACTGGTCAAGCGCATTGAATATCTGCTGCCTACACAGTGGCACACACACACATACACACACACAGTCATTCATTTGCTTGTTTGCTCACCCACTGACTAACCAACTGACTGACTGTCTGTCTGTCCGTCTGTACGACGAAGTGTACTTGAGCAAGAGCTGAGCTTGGCTGGCTGCCTGCTTGCTTGCTACTCCAACTGGCAAACTTGGTTGTGGATTCTTATCAGCATGCTATCTCCACTGTGGATACATTCATTTATAAAACAGACACACATACATATATAAACACGTGCACACACTCGTACTGAGACACACATTGTCTATATACATACATACATATATTGTATGTATGATGATGATGATTGCATATGTCTGTGTGTTGGTGTATGATATCTAAGATCTCGTAGCATGAGCAGTAAAACCGTATTCGTAGCTTGAAAAGTCGTTGCCAAAGATGCGGGGTACAAGCAAACAACAAAGTGCGAAGGAAGTTCAAAAACAAAACATAAGAAAACGAAGAATTCTGCGGATTGTTGTTATTATTGTTATTATAATTCCTTGAAGTGTATATCAGCGAAATATAATCAAATTCTGAAACTGCGCTGCGCTGCGCTCAGCTCAGCTCACAACCTGCAAACTCTTCACTCTTGACTGGCCTGCACTTCTTCTTCTTCTTCTTCTTCTTTCACTGCTTCTGCTGCTACTTTAGCTTCTTTAGTTGAGCACAACTCAGTATTTACTTCAAGTGGCTGAAACAACTGCGTTCAAAATGCGCGTACTTAAAGATACTGATATGAATAACTCGAATTTATATACTACAGATACATTTAAGACTTCGTCTTAACACTGTGTGTGCGCGCTGATATGAGCATTACATTTTTTTTTTCCTTTTTTTTTTACATTTCAAACTTGTACTTTACTTCGCCATTGTTGTAATCTTATTCGCGTTTGTTGTTTTTATGCGTTTTAATCGTCTTTTGGTTTTTGAAAGTAACAACAATCAAAAAATAACAATCAACAAAAAACAAAAAAACATTGTTTCACTTGAAACAATTATTATTCCCTTAAGATATAAAGCGAGCAACTATCAAATGGCGATTGTAGCATAAAGAGGCCGTAAACAAAAACAAGATACAATATTTGCCGCGTGAGCGTTTCATGAAGATTGCAGCATTTTGAAGCTGCTCAACTCGACACGACAAAACTCGACCAACACGTAGTCGGTGCGAGATACAACGCAAGCGTATATTGTTTGATCTTTATCTTGCATGTACATTTGTAATGTTTTAAAAGGAATTTTGTCTGCGATAAACATTTAAATTATGTATTATTATTATTATTGTATAATAGTTTGAAGCAAAACGAAAGCAAATTTGGTTCAAATGCCATGCAACAACACTAAATGATAACAACAACTAAACATCTCACGTCAAGTTTGCATAATATTATTGAAATTGTAACTTAAAGATTTATATAAAAAAATAAGCTTTAAAAATGTTTTTTTTTCGCCTTCAATTTCCAGGTGATTGTTCAGATACAACAGAAGAGATGACTGTCGATAGCAGAGGTAAGTTACTTTTCACATAACTTCCGTCGAAATATAATAAATACTAAAAAAATCCTTAAAAGCTACAAAACCTGTCAGCCTAAACTACTGAAGCTCAACACTTATCAGTCGTGGGGGGGATAAAATATATAAAAACCAAGAAGGAAACGCGGGTTGTGTGAAATACATATATAAAGCCTTCAACATAAAAATGAGACAGTAAAACTTTATTTTCGGCATTATTGAAGCGAAGAGAAGAGACAACAAACAAAGGCTTTAAATTCGAACGTATGCGTTCGGCGACTGACTGACTGCCAATTGCGCGATAAAAAATGCCGAGCTATAAAATATCGTACAAAAGCAACAACAATCGGTACAAATTTTATCACCAAGTCAAGGCAAAATACACTCTAAAAAAAAGTAAAGAGACAAAAAAAAGAAAAAAGTCGCACGACTGTCGTTGTGACTTAACCCGTTAATTCCAATAAATTTAATAATATTCTAGAGCAGGACTCAGACATACACGCACACGTAGCATAAGCGACAGTGTGAGTGAGTGAGTGAGAGAGAGGGCTGTAGGGCTAAGCGCTGAAGAAGCAGCAGCAGCAAGTTCGTGCGATATTTATTTTGCCAATAAAAATTTAATCTGCTTTCATATCCTGTCAACGTGCGCATTTGCAGTCATGGCGTTTTTTTTTGTATTTTTTTCATGCTTACAAACCTTTTGCTCGTTGCGGCTTTCCGACTCAAGCTCGTTTTTTTGTTTTTTTATTATTATTTTCTGTGTGTTACGTCCTGAGTCCTTTTCTAATTTAAACTAGCTTATCTGCACAGTGCAAGCGATGTGCGATTTGACCAGCATTGCCTCTGGTTTAGTCTCCTCCAACGTGTCAGCATTTGATTATGTGGTTTGTGGTCTACTCAACCCTTTGGCCACTTTGCTATTTGCCTAACCCTTTTTCATTGCCGATATGGATTGCATTCGTTCATCCGTTCGTACGTTCGATCGCCTCATGCCTCATAGTTTGACACCCTTTTTTGTCGTTTCCTGTACGTTGACAATGCGACAATGCAATCGTGCTGTCATTCGTTCGTTCGTCCGTTCGATCAGCACTACTCATCTGTCGTCCTGTGTCAAAGACACAAGGCAATGGCAGCAGCATCATGTAGATTTTTCTTGTTGTTTCAGCATGCTGAGGGTGTGCTAGTGTGTGGCGCGTTGAAGTGTGCATGATGACTTAAATGACATCATTGGCATCAATTTCATATCATTTATTAATCGCCAACGCCATCATCATCGTCATCATCGTGTCGTCGTGTGCTCGTCAACGCATTCATTGGGGTAACTTTTTTGGCTTCGGCTTTCGAACATGATTTCAGTGTCTGTTCTCGACTTTCAACCTTTAGGGTTGCATAGCTTAGACCAAAGTAAATGTGTGCGATTACTTATTATCACTTAAACGTTTGCATGCTTAATAAACATAATACGTAAAGGGTTTCATTGCTAAGGACATAACAACTTAGCTTATTAGAGGTTTATCGCTTACCACACCCGTTAGCGCCTTTATTTTTTTTTTTTTTTTGCCTATGACGAGAAATGTTGATTAATTTTACGAAAATATTCAACGACCCTCAGCGAAAGTTGCGCTTAACACATCATGCATCAAACATTGCTGTTGCTGGCGCTCGGGTTGGCTCAAATTGGCCACAAAAAGTGGGCGTTGCATGCCGCAAAAATGACGCTCAGCGACAGCCAAAAGTGGGAGTTGCAGTTTGTTTGCTTTGCTTGCGTCTGGAAGCATGGAGCATGATTGTGGTTTGCTGTTGCTCTTGTTGGCTGCCCTCATCGACTCAGCTCCTCACCATCTGACTGTAGCGATGGTGTTGTTGCTGTCTCTGCCTCTGCCACTGCCACTGCCACTGACTATGGCTATGACTGTGGCACTAAGCTAATCTTTATCTTGCTGTTGACACTCTTGCGACCACAATTGTGTGCGGTGGCATCGAAGTGTGTGTGTTTGTGTCTGTGTGTGCTTTAAAAAATGAAACAGTTTTTTGTGCAACTCACTCGGTTGCGATTGCGGCTTGTGGCAATGCTCTTTGTTGTTGTTGGTTAACTCCTTTTTGCTCCTGTTGTGCAATGCACATTTTGTTGTCGTTGTTGTATGTGTGTGTGTGTGATTTTGGTTTATCTATAAAATTCATGAATGCCTCGGCTTATCTTGCCGTAATGCATGCTTTCAGTTTGCGACAACTGACGCCCCTCTTTGCCCTCTACTGCTGCTGCAGCAGCTTCAGCTTCTGGCTGTATGCTTGTGCAATGCTTCTAATAATTACTTCATCTGTTAGCTGAGCTTCGGCTTTGCCATCACTTTCAACTAAGTCGAAGAGTTGATGATGTTTGGCGATGATGATGATGATGATGATGATGATGCCAACCGTGGCTTGCAGACTTCATCAGACTCCGCGTTGCTATAATGGCATTTTATCTATCGGATAATTTTTTGTTTTCTTTTTTATTATGTTTGCTTTAATGACAAACAACAACAACAACAACAACATGAACACACTTTTTGCCATTTGCTTTTTTTAAGTTATGGAATGATAATTAATCATTGTGCACTTTGTGTTGCTTTATGGGCCTTTGCGGGCTGCAGGGGAGTTGGTGTGTGTGATATGCTGACATTTCTGAAATCATTTTACAAATAAAGACGCATAAATCTTAATTGCGCAATGTTCAAATATATTTATCAGCCAGCTACCAAATGTGGCATGTCTTTGCGCTTATATTACGCATACGCAGCGTGTGCCCAGTCTGGCATAATGTATGGCAGGCCATATCATTTGATAGCCAACGCTTTTTTTTTTTATTATTATTATTTTTCAAGCGATTTATTGTGTTTGTGTCCACAACAAGAAGCAAAAAAAAAAAAGGGTAACGGTTAAATAAAGTTTATACTTATTTAATAATAAATTACTTTTTAACTTCCGTGGCCAAGTCAAGTTGCAAGTCTAAAATTGCCGATAAACGCCACAAGGCCAAAAATTGTCAACACACTCGCACTTACACCAACAATATATACCAACACACACACACACACACACACACACACACGCGCTGAGCAAATGTGCGCCATAATCCTTTCGTTGTCATATATGAGCATTTATGAAATATTTTATATCCTTAGCCGCCAAAGCTTATCACAAGCTGAAGATCTAACAGAATTCGCCTGCTTTGGCTTATACTGTTGTCACTGCCGCACCACCACCCCGCCCACTGCCTGCCACACAACTTGATGGCTTCGACTTGTGCTATAAAATAAGCGAATTATCCTTAGTCCTGCGCAAACCATACACAGCAAATCAAACCTCCTTGCCAGCGGGCGTTGCTTTTAACTTCTGCTTGTAGTTATCCTTATGTGTATATGTATATGTATGTGTGTGTTTTTGGTTTGTATGTGGTTTTGTTTGTTTGTTGTACCAACACTCAAGTCATCGCCTCATGCCGTCAAACAGCACAGCAAAGCACAGCATCATCAACTGGCAGCACACCAATAAGCACAATCCTTTGGATAAATTTTCTTATCTTGCTCGACCAGACGATATTATTTTAATACGAAAATTTTATGTTTGGCGATTATGGAATGAAACCCCAATACATTTGAGACTCGTCTAAGCTGCTGTCTGCCCGATTTACTCTTGCGTTGTGTTTGATTTATGTTTGCACATATATTTTTCATGATTTTAGTTTGTAGATTTAATAGATTTAGAAAAAAAAAAAGAGAGACCTTCGAACGACTGATGAAGGCACTTTTGATGTTGTTGTATAGTAGAGGAATCATCATCAATATGATAAATCGTTGTTTGGCAACATTTTTATTTTATTTTATTGATGGCAAAACACAAATAAAAATTGCTTTTGCTCATTAATTTCTAAGCGTAAGCCGCAAACTGACCTTCATTAAAGCCATGTTTGTCTACAATAAATTGTCAATTAGCATGATTGCCCAAAAACGGCGCGTAAGATCAACAAAAATGACATTGTCGTCGCTTTTATTGACTTTATTGTTGCAAAAATGATGCCGACGGCGAGCGCAACATGTCCTTATATGTGCAAATATCTTCAAGCAAGCAAACAAACATGTCAGTTTTATTTGACATGTATGAGAAAAATAATGTTTATTTGAAGGAAATAACTTAAATCACTTAAACGAATTAACACATCAAAAAATTGCAACTGTGCGAATTACCAACAACAACAAAAGTCTTTGATGCACGCTTCGCTGATTAATATGTCAAAGTGTGTTTGCACGGAAACCACCCAATGGAATAAAAAAACAACAATAACAACAACATCAACAAGAAGTACAACAAATCAGCAGCAAAACACGGCAAAAGTCAATAACCGCGAGCAACATTTTGATGCGCTCATCGCTTCATTAAACGTCCAACAACTCAACTCAGCTCAGCTCAGCTCAACTGTGCCTCAATTCAACGTCAACAAGACCGACAGTGAGACAGAGAGACAGACAGACGGTGGCACAGCCGGCTGGGCCATGCGATGGCAACTCATGTTGCAACTTCAAACCTAATTTTTGCATAAAAATCACTTTTGACTCATTACAAGTTGTTAGCAGCTACTTTTCACTTCATCAATCGGGCCAACGTCAGTAGCCGCAGTCGAAGCTCAGGTCGATACCGAGGCCGAGACTGAGACTGAGACTGAGAGAGCATGGCATCCTTAAACATGCCAACAATAATAATAACAACAACAACAACAAACTGCAATACAGTCACAATCGACAAGCGAGCAACATGGTTACCGACAACAACAAAAAAAAACAAAAAAAAAAAAAAACGAAAAAAACAGCGACAACAACCTGGCAACATTGTTTCGCCGCCCCTCTGTCAGCTGGCCGGCCTGCCAACTCACGTTGTCGACAGCCTTAGCGTCTTTTTATGATGTCTGCTTCTGAGTCTTTCGTACGCGTTGCGTCTAAAGTAACTCAATGCGGCATTATGGCTTTTTAAGCTGACACACACACACACACACGTACACTCACATACATATAGGCGACCCTTTTTTTTGCGCTGCGGCTTTGGCTTATCCTTTGCATGATTGCCGTTGCCATCGTCGTTGTTTGAGTTGACTTGGCCGCCACTTGGCGTGGCATGGCTTGGCTTGGCTTTGCCTGCCTTGATTTCTCTTTCTTTGCGCAACGCTTTGCTTTGTTGGTGGTACATGTTCGTTGTAAATGTTTATTGTGCCACCAAAGTGCAGAGAAGCCAACCGAACCCAACCGAACCGAACCTTTGCCCTTGCTGTGTGTCAGCATTGCCTCAATTGCTTCTTCTGGTCTTCTTCTTTTCTCGCGTCTTCTCCATTGGACTTGACTTTTTTGCATGCATGGCTTTGTTGTTGTTGTTGTTGCTGCTGCTTTTGGCCTAATTGGTAGGTAATGATGTGTCTTAAGTGCAGCTTTGTTAGTCGCTTTGGCGTTTTGGCTTCAGTTTGTGCCGCATATTTTTATATGCGGCGCGCCAGAGATACACGGACACACACACACACACACACACAAACACGTAGACTTGTTGCCACGCATTGTCGGCGTTGTGTTTTATTGTTGTTGTTGTTTTTTTCGAGTGTTTAAAATGCTTGTTAAATGCTTCATGATGCGCCACATCATCATCGTTGTATTCGTTGTTGTTTTTGTTCGCATTGTGTTGCCAAAGGTGAAAAAGCGTGTTGGCAACTTGTTTGCGCGTTGGCTTTGAAGCGTGCGTCTTGTTAGTCAAGTAGCGCCAATTCGTCGTGTGTGCCAATAAGCACGCTTGAGTTATGCCTCAGTCCGTGTTGCCTTATGATACTTTAAGAAGTATTTTTTTCGTTGTCTCGCTTTGTGTGACATCGTTTGCAGCTCATAAAGCATAATAACGATCGCAGCACAAGATACAAGATCAAATGTTTGGCTTTATTTAAAAACAAATTGAAGAGCTTGGGCTAAACTTACTGCCGTATTCTGGTAACTGTCATGTAATATTAACAGAGTGATAATTGCGCTGTTTGTCACTTTAAGCACTCCACAATTGCATACGCCTATGTCACATTGCATTCACGCAGCATTTGTGTCAGTTAATTAGCAACGCTTAATTGCATTATGTTATGTGTGACTGCACATAACATAGCAGTTCATAATTCCAATGTTCCTTAGCTTGAAATGCAACAGTGCAATTATGACGCTGTTAATATTGCCTGAATATGAGTTTTTCGCAGAAAGCGATAAGTGCGCTTAGTGACTTCATGAAAAAAATGACAATATTCGAGTATTGATATCGCATGAATCAGCAAAGGCAAAAAGAAAATCAACTACTAATTTTGCACACACATAGACCAACTAAAAAACTAACAAAAACAAAGAACAAGCTAAAGACAAAAGCAATCGAGCAGTTCGATCACAGTGAGGCTGCACTAACAAACCCAAAGCGGTGCCCAGCAACACATATGTATGTATGTATGTTTGATATCTGCCATCTAAAGGCGCAAACAGCGAGCAGCGAGCAAACTGAGAGCGTTCCACTGTAAAACTGTGTAAATTATACAGAGGCTTTTGAGTTAACCAAGCCAAGCCAGGCCAACCAACCAAAAACAAACGGCAAAAAAACAAAAACAAAATCCAATCGAAATTCTACGAAATCGCAAAGTCAAACTCCTTTTTTTGATGTCTTAATTAAAAAAGTGCAATTGTCGAAGTGGCGTGGTGGCATGACAAGCTGGAAGCTGAAGCGGTGCGGTGCGGTGCGACGCGGCATGAGTTTGAACTAAGTTGAGGTGAAACTACAATGTTGAGTTCAATGTTGAGCAATTGATGCAACTGTTGAGATGTTACAAGCTCTTCTGTTCTGCTGCTGCTGCTGCTGCTGCGGCTGCTGTTCTTGTTCTTGTTGCAAGTATTGCTGCACGAAATATTCTCGTACTAAGCAAAGCTGATAAGAAACAATGTTGAAGAAAAGAAAAACCCAACAACAACAACAACAACAATATTGTCACAGCGAATGTGAATATATCGTGTGAGCACGCTCAGTTCAGTTCACTTCAGTTGTTGTTGTTGATCGCTTGATCAGCAAGCAGTTGTTGTTTGTTATGCAAACACATACATATGCATATTTATATATGTATATGTATGTGTGTGTGTGTGTGTCTGTTACAGCCAATTCACCGCTTTGGCGATCATCGCAATTGATCAGTTCAGTTTGCTTGCATTGCTCCCACAAAAACAACAACAACAACAACAACAACAAAAAGCAACACCAACAACAACAAATTTAAATTGACCCAGGCGCAACTTTCAATGTTTTCAATCTGCCAACACAAAATAGAAGAAGACAAAAAAAAAAACAACAAAAACAAAAACACCTAAAACAACTTATTAGTTCTATGTGTGTTGTTGTTGTTGCTCAACACAGATTTCACTTCATAATTTTTGCAGTTGCGTTGTATTTTTGTTGTTCTTCTTCTTTTTTTTATTTTCTTCATAAATTAATCAAAGAAAATTTGCATAAAAATCGTCTTTAAACATATTTTTTATTGCCTCTAACATGAGAACTTGGTATCGCAATCAATTAAATTGACATGAAACTGTTGTTGTTTTGAAATTGTTGTTGTTGTTGTTGTTGTTGGCACAAAATTCAATTGCATTTTCAACTCAAACTCGTAATGAACAATCAATGAAACACATCGAAGTATCGAACATTGACTGACAAGAGTTGAAACAAATCACGCTTTCTTGCGATATATCAAACTTTGACGGCGACATCTTCACCCCAAACAAGCTCAAACACAACAAAAAAAAGCAAGCAAAATTGTAAGAGTGCAAAAAAAAAAAAAATTAAATAAATTTAACAAACGAGCAAAATGTCTGTCTGTCTGTCTGATCGTTGGATCGACGAACGAGCATCGAACAATGAGAAACACGCCCAATTCAATTTGATTCGCGCTTCCTGCCATCATAAACATGATTTAAGTTGTTGAAAATTAAACTTGCTCGTGCAATAAGAGTTTTCATTTGATTTGCCGTTCATTCTTTCTTTTTTACAGCAATTTCGTGCTTTCTAAGCTGAGCGTCGTCCGTCCGTCTGTTCGTACGATTGATCAAGCTAAGCGCTGCCGCCTTCGACTACGAACGGAATTGCTTCTGACATGTCAACCACTTTGTCTGTTATTGCTTTGTTGCTGTTCCACTTCACCATTCCACTCCACAGCATGGAATGAGCCATGAGTAAGCATCGTCATCTTGGTTGAAGTCTGAAATGCAACATAAATCGTGTCTGTTGTTGTTTTTTTTTTTTTTTTGTTGCTTCTTTCGCTTGCTAAGACTTTGGTTGTTGTTGTCGTTTTATAGTTCAAGTCATTGTCTTTGTTGTTGTTCTCATTGTGTTACCTTCTTCGCTTAACATTTTTGATGACTTTGATGTGTTTATCATGTCAATGAATGAATAAATGAATGAAACAAAGCGTGCTACTTTTACTTCCCTTCCCTTGTCAGCTCTTAGAAATTATGATGATGATGATGATGATGCTCATCACTCTGAGCGCAAAAATAATTTGCACTTCATTTTGTTATTAGAATTCATGTAAAACATGAGCCATGGTTTGTGCAAAATTTTTTGTTGTTCGCTCGCTTTATCGATAATCCAAATAATGTTTGATTTCTTAGTTCCCAAATTTCCAGCATTTCTTTCACATTAAGCAACATTTTCTTGTACTATTTTTGATTTATAATGTTGGTCTTTTACTATTTTTCGCCCAAGTTGGCAGTTCTGGGCAAGGGGTAACGTCCGTTTGTTTCATTATTTTCGCATATCTTTGCAGCGCAATGCATTCCAATCCAAAAATTCTAGTAAATCACGAAATAGTTTCACAGTCGTCGAGTCGAGTCGAGCGAGATATGAAAACGTTGATTATTTACACACGAAGAAGACGACAGCAGAGAGCAGCCTCTGCGCCCAAACTCATGGCTCGTCCATTGTCAGACAGCCAGTCAGACGGACGGACGGACGGACGGAGGGACGGCCAGCAAGTTGGTCGAAGCAACAATCTTCTTTTGAGTTAACTGTTGCCGGGCCAGACAAGAGTGCCGGCACTTCATTTACGCTTTAACTAAACACGAAGTGCGAAATAAAATGTTTTTGCTTTTCGTTTTTCTCGAATTTGCACTTCTTTGCATTTGTGCTTTATTTTTGATTAATAACAAATGATAACCAAACTAAAAGTCCAAGTGAGAAAGCCAAGTTCGTTTTGCCGTTGCTCCTGCAGCTTTTTTAGTGTATTGCGCGCTTCTGTGCCAACCAAACTACTGAACACCCTCCCAAACCCCGCCAACCCGCTGACTAACAAAGCGTCGTCGAAGCGCGTCGTTGCCGCTGATGGTGATGATTGTTCTTGACTGCATTAACCGACCTACCGACAGACCAACCGCTCGAAATCTTTAAATATATATAAAAGAAGTAAAAAATACAAAACGAAACAAAAACAAAAATTGTCTGCTGCAAGGTGGCTAAATTTTCGCGCGAAAATGAAGATTTCCGTAATCGCAATTGGCGTCTGTAAAGATGCTGACGGCCCTAAGCGCGTCTCAGCTCTTGACTGCCTGGATTGCCTTCTCTCACTGCCTGAGATAATATTTAATGTTGTTTTGGCTTGTTATTTTATTTATTTATATTTGTTTCTCTTTTTTTCTCCCTGATTGGCGCACAAGTGTTATAAACTCACGTTTTTGTCGTTTGTATTCCATACCCTTGTATCAGTAATATTCATTTTTGTTGTTTTTTCTCCCAAATATAAAAAGTTTGTGCATTCATATTTGTTATAGAAATATGGAGAAAGTATAGCCAGACACTATAAAGTTTATTGTTCTAATAAAAGGAAATTATCATAGGAAATTAACATTGAAAAGAGAGATATCACCGTAGTCATCTATATTATAGGACATAACTGACGTAACAGTTCCAATTCTCAGATTATTTTTCTCCTGAGATAACATTTTTAAGTTAATCTAGAAAAAGAGTGTTGATGAACTTACAATTTCCAACGTTAGATGGCGTCTGGCAGCTCTTAGTGTTGTCTATGCTCAAAATTTGAGTAGTTACCTTCGTATATGCACAATATTTATAAAATGTTTTAAATTTTCGCATAAACTTTAATATTTTTGCTGTTGTTGTTGTCTTTCTTTTCCCATACAAAGCATTCCAGCTTCCGTCTTTCGTTAAAATAGGTCATGTAAACTGAAAACCGCAATAAAATCGTAAAACTTAATGATTTTGAGTCATAAATTTTTGTATACAAATAACGCATGCGTCACTGAAGTTGATTCGCTAAGCTGAGCAAAGCTGGACTGGCGGCCAAGATAGACAAACTGGCACCAAGCGTTGGCCATTTGATCTAAGCGCTGTGCGCAACCAAAGCTGAAGTCAAAAGTAGCGGAGCAAAGTCGCGCATGAGCAAGAGTCACATTTTTGTTGCTATTGTTGCTGTTGTTGTTGTTTATCAACGCAAAATCAATTGCTTGAAAATGAGGCTCACTTTAGGTTAACCTGACCTTAACAGCGGCAACGACGACGACGACGAGGAAGACGCAGACGAGGATGACGATGACAATAACGACGACAACGATTAGCGTTCGAGGTGGCAGACAATGCAACTCGCTATTGAAGCGACAATAAACTTTCGAAAGAACGGACGGGATAACATATCTGCACACACACACACACACAAATACACATGCATGCATACATACATATACACAGAGGCCAGGCGATTAACGATTCATGTGGCGGGAATACCAAATTGTTCGATTGTTTATTGCAGTAGAACAACACCCACAGAGCGGTGAAGCCTTTCCCAACAAACTAAACCGCAACGAGCAGAAAGCCAAGTGAGAAACCAACAACAGCAACAACAACAACAAGACTGCAATAATCGACCGCCGTGCATGTACGAGTATGTGTTAAGGTGCTTGTTTTTTTTCGGTTTCAGTTTTTGGTTTTGTTTTTGTTTTTGCTTTTTTCATATAGCTTAGCTTATCGGCGACGATCAATGCGGCTTCTACGCGCGTTGTTGCCGCAACAACAACAACATTGGCAACTGAGACTGTGACTTTTGCTGATTTAACAAATTGATAAACAATTGTTGTCGAGAGTCTCAAAGCAGAAGTGGCAATGTGAGGGCAAAGTGTGACGCTGGCGTACCCAAAGGGGGGGGCGGTAAGAGGGGTGCCTGAGTTCGCGTTGCGCTTATGAAACGTTACGAAATCGCTAAGCAAACGATCGAAAGCAAAAACAAAAACAAAATAACAAATGCTGGCAAAAGCAAAAGCACAAGCAAAAAAAAAACAACAACAATAGCAATAATATGACGCAGTCATACTCGAAGTGTGGTGGCCAATGCGTTAATCGTTAAATCTGCCTTCATGCGCTGTTGCTGCCGACGTCGCTGCCGCTGCTGCGTTGCAAGTAAGCATTGAAAACGCAACCCACCAGCAATAGCAACTGCAACAGCAGCAAAATCAAAAGCAACAGCAACAGCTGCTGGCTGCAGGAGCGACAGAGTTGTTGTGGTTGTTGTTGTTGTTGTTTCAAAGCCATTGTTAGCGCTTGACACGTATCTGCCCTCGAAAATCAGCTTTCTTCAGCTCAGCTTTTGGCCAAATGAAGTGAACTTTGCACAAAATTTTTCGTATTTTTTTTTTTTTTTTTTGCTTTGTATTTTGTTTTATTTTTTTATTTCGGGCCTACGAACACTTTACGTGTGCTTTTTATCGCATAACAATCGAAGGCAATAAATATCTTACAAATAAGCAGAATGCGCTGGAATGCAACTGCGCTGAAGCGAAGCGTTGTCGGATCAGGGCGATTGCGACGGCGATGATGATGATGATGAGCTTGATTGTTCTGTTGGTGCTGAAGTGCGACCAAGCTCAAGCAAGCAAGCAATAACAAAGAGAAAATGAAAATAACATTCAAAAAAAAAATAAGTTGATTTTTCAAAATTATTTGTCTTATTTTATAACAAATAAAATATTATTAAAAAATAAATGTAGCGAAGATTTAAATAACAAAACTGAATATCTGCAATATTAATAAAAATTGCATTAAAAAAAAATATTTTAATTGGCAAAACGTTTTTAAAAATGTTTTCACGCTTTGTAAAACGAAAGACTTCAACAGCGAACTTGTTACGATACTTTATGCCAATTGATCGTCACGCAAATTTCAATTGAAAGATGCACCACTGGCCATGCGCAGTCATCAATATCAAAACAAATATGGTAACACAACGACTGCAGCGGCATGTTGAGCCAAAGTCAATTGCAGCATGGACCAAACAAAGCGAGCCGAAGAAGCGAGCGCGTGTTCCATCGTTGTGGCTGTTGTTGTTGTTGTTGTTGTTCTCAGCTTATTTTACGCTAAATTACAGTTGCACAAACAAATGCGGCGTGTAGCTCTGTCGGCCGCGTGTGTGCTGACATTTCAATAGCGATGAATTGACAGGTCAACGCGCAAGCTCAAAAACCATACGACAAGAGTGCGCGCTTTTGTGCAAAGCAAAGCAAAGCAAAAAAAAAAAAAACAAATAAAGAAAAAAACAAACTCCAACCGCGATTTCTTATGAAGCCACTCAAATGCTGGTTAGCCATTGAAGCAGGTTGATGAGATTTTTGCTACGACTGCATAAGCAAACGCGTCAAGAGTGAGCACGTCGGCTTACCCACCACCATTGGCCGATGGACGAGATCGGCACTCAGGCTCTCTCGCAAGCACAACTTGAGCTTATGCGAGCCAAGCCGAACCGAGCGGAGCT
Organism: Phortica okadai; assembly: GCA_034638295.1. Lineage (NCBI taxonomy): Eukaryota > Metazoa > Arthropoda > Insecta > Diptera > Drosophilidae > Phortica > Phortica okadai. Next base: position 7,525,161 of record CM067850.1, read on the forward strand.
GTCGCGCTTATCAATGCTGTCATATCTATCTGCTGCGTATGTGCTTGTCTGCTTTTTGTACTTGGGCTGTCAGCCTACCTGAGCGTTCAGTCGATTCAGCGTGCAAGTGTGTGTGTGTGTATGTGTGTGTTTTTGTATTATCTTGACCAGCATCACTGGTCGTTATAATATTTTGTACCCAAACAAATCAGATGTCAGTTGGTTTTCTAATCATTATAAGCGTTGATCTCTGCACTGTAAGAAATTTAGTTTTCATTACGGAACTCATTTCTTTTTTTCGAAGACAATTTTTCTTTGAATTTTCGCGCTTTCAAAGCTGTGAGTATTTACACAAGATGCTACACAGTTGAAGTTGGCGCACACTTCAAGCCTACGCACAGTGTAGCCAAGCGACCGTCCAACCGAACGTTCGTTGGTCGGTCGTACGACTGTTTCTCAATTTGGTTGTACGAGTCGTTTTCATCGTAATCCGCCAAAAAGTAGATTTCACTACGGGATAAACACGCTTGGAAGTCGCTTGGCTTCGGATGCTGTGGCTGTGGACTAGACTTGCGGACGCTTCGTACCACGAGACTGCAATACGCCAACACAACGAGAGTTGAACTTAAGTTGCAGCTTTGTCTTGACTCACTGCGACTTTTCTTACTCCCAGTTTGTGTGTATGTGAGTTTTGTGTCTTTCGATTATGTGGCTTGCCTGACAATTTGTTCGATAATAATTGTTAACCTTTGGTCAATTTGACACATATTCTTCGTCGTCGTCGTCGACGTCATCGCAGTCGTTGTCGTTGTCGTCATTGTTGTTGTTTATGTGCACGTTGTGAGAGATTTCTGAAAATACGAGCTTCAGATAGCATAATTCGTGGAAATTTCATGAGTATAAACGATGACAGCGTGATAAGCTTAAAGCGCTTAAAACCAATCAAAATACAAATGCCCAAGTAGAAGAAGAAGAAGTACTTATTTTGTATTCGTATTGTAACACCATTGCAGATTCCAAAGATTTAAACGCACACGAATTGAGTGAAGACAAACTCGAACTCGAGCCTAATGAGACGCAAACTGAGACTGAGCACGATATCGAAATGAGCGAACGTGACGAAGAGCGTTCCGATGATGCATCATCCCCGATTCAGCACACGAACCATGATAAAGCTATAGAGATTGGTGGAGCGAATAATATGCGAGCGGATAGCCGTGCCAGCAGCGCATCTACATCACCAAAAGCTGACATAGAGCACGGAAAACAAGAGATTTCCGTCGAGGTTAGCGCTAAGATAGAACTACCAGACACACCACCAAATCAGAGTTCGATGTCACAGCCTGCGACGCCCAGTCCACCGGTAACGCCCGCACCGACATCGTCAGCGCACGAAGCTGATGTGGATAGCTACACGTCGCCCAGACCCTTATTACCAAAACTACGTTTAAATGCGCTACTAGCTTCGGATCCCGCACTGAAACCGGACGCCAAAGACCTCAAGATGCTGCACGAAGAGACACAGCAAGCAAATGCAGCACTGAATGCTTTGGGCAAGCAAGAGTCAATGATGCTGGACAATCTGCCCAGTAATCTCGTTGAACCGGTGCTAAAGCCCGCTGCCAGTGGCACAGAGGCGCCACCCGGCCGCATGAAAGTCTTCATGTGCATGCCCTGTGGCATCGGCTTCAGTTCACCATCGACCCTGGAGGCACATCAGGCATACTACTGCTCACACCGCAACAAAGATGCCGACGAGGAAGCCACAACTGGCGCCGCTGACAAATCAACAGGCACTGGCGGTACACCGGCCAGTGGTGGCAGCGGTGCTGCCAACACTGGAGCGCACAGTGCGAGCGGCGAGCCCGCGTCCAAGTTGCCACGGCTGGGCAAACAATATGCGTGCACACAATGTTCCTACAGCGCCGACAAGAAGGTCTCACTCAATCGGCACATGCGTATGCATCAGACGTCGCCTGCGCCCAGTTCTACGGCCGCGAATGGCAGCAGCGCCGGCGCCAATTACGAGGATGGCACTAGTCAAGTGAGTTGTGTGTTGAAGCTCACGCGTCACGTCTGCTGTGAAGTGCTTTGAACTCAATCTGTATCTTTTTGCAGCAAATTGATCGCTATTGCAGCGATTGTGACATTCGATTCAACAATGTGAAGACATATCGTGCCCACAAGCAGCACTATTGTAGTTCCCGGCGATCCGACGGCCAATTGACACCCAAGCTGGAGGTCGCATCCGCTGCAACCAGCAGCGGTGGTATCACCAGCGCCCCCAAAGCTGCACCGATCGTTGGGGGCGGCCACAGCCCGCAGACACGCAACAAGACGCCTACGCCATCCATGGTTGCAGCCGCGGCAGCTGCAGCAGCTGCGGCAGCGGCTGCCACACTGCAACCGCCACCACAGCCCTTCTTTGCCCTGCCCACCAATCCCATTATAATTGTGCCGTATTCGTTGATTCGTGCCGCCAGCTTAATACCGGGACCACTGTAAGTCAATTGGCTAACTCTCTATAACATCGTCTTATATAATTTCGCTACAGCACAACATCCACGACGGGTATGGTAAACCCGGAGACGACTTGTTTCACTCTCGACAATGGCGCTCTAAAACCTTTGGCCACTGCTCTTAATATCAATGCATTAACCAATGCAAATCCACCACCAGCAGTATCCAACAACACAAGCGTTCCAATGCCCATGCGTATTAATGCCCCAGATGCTAATATATTGCCTGAGAAGAATACCGCCCCCGCCACCACCGGTACTTCAGTTGAAAGTCATGATGCTCCGACACCAGCGAAGCGCAAGGAGCCAGGCTCACGGTAGGTGGCACTATTTTTTCCAGCTCCTCCGGTTGTTAATTTTCCAATATATTTTTACCTCCAAAAAGCAGCGACACGGCACCACTCGATCTCTCACTGCGTCGTTCTCCCAACGCGATCATGGCACAACGCCAGCGGTTGGAAATGGAAACGTTACTTGAAGCAAGCAAAGAGAATGTGTCTCTGGATGAGATCGGCGGCAGTGTTACACCAGAGCAAATAGTATGTGCACCTTCGCTGCCCAACAGTCCTTCGATGAGTCCCTCGCCAAAGCGGCGCGCCATTAGCCCACGCAGCTCAGGTGCTGGCAGCACATCATCAATGTCCCCTCCCTGTGTTGTAGCGCCCAACTATGCTTCAACTGCTGGTCTGCTAGACAACTTCCCGTTGCGATCAATGCTACCCGCCGATCTAGCATTGAAACTCTCCGAATCAAACATTATGAATCCATTACTTGCCAAGCAAAATCTCGAATTGGCATTAAAGCTGTCGGCAGCGGCAGCCGCTGCAGCGACAAATAGAGCCAATTCGCCAGCTGTGCCCGCAGGCTCAAGTCCAGCTGAGTTAGCCGCAGCAGCCGTTGCCGCTGCAGGCAAGTTAGGCTTGGCAGTGCCGCCCAACACTGCTGGTGCAGCAAGCGCGGCCACTGGACCGCCACAGATTTACGTGAAACAGGGCGTGTCTAAGTGCAAAGAGTGCAATATTGTCTTCTGTAAGTACGAAAATTACTTAGCACACAAACAGCATTACTGCTCGGCGCGCAACCAAGAAACCCCCGACGTCAGCGGTGGCGGCAATGGCAGCGGCGACGCTAAAGGATCAGTCACGCCGCCCATGGCCGGTGGCGGTGCTGTAGCGGCAGACGTTGCACCGCCGATGGCCTATCAGCAGCTAATCTGTGCTGCCTGTGGCATTAAGTACACCTCGTTGGACAACTTACGCGCCCACCAGAACTACTACTGTCCGAAAGGTGGCGGCGCTGCCGCAGCAACAACAGCGAATGTCGCAACGACACCAGCGGCCGCAGTCGCTTCCGTTGTGGATGTGGGCTCGGTAAGCAGATAGAAAATAAATCAATTTCATAGCTCATAGACTTAATTTGGTTTGCAGCTGTCATTGCCCAAGGAAAAGTGCGGCAAATGCAAAACAATTCATGAGTTTGGCTTGCCATGCCCACCGTCTAGCACAGCGCCCCAACAGCCGCAGGCATCCCAGCTGCTTGGCTCGGGCGTAAGTCCCGTTGTGGAACGCACCGCTAACAATCACCAACACAATGTGAACAAGTGTCCTGTCTGTGGCGTCGTTAGTCAAACGGCAACGCTGGCACGCAAGCACATGGAGACACACGGCACAGTGAAGGCCTTCCGCTGTACCATTTGCCTTTACAAGGGCAACACTTTGCGCGGCATGCGCACTCATATACGTACTCACTTTGATAAGAAGACGAGCGACGTCAATGAGGAGCACCACATGACCTGCATTTTCGAGGATGATAACATGGAGATGGCAACAGCAGCAGCGGCCGCGGCAGCTCTACAACAGGAGCAGCAACAGCAACAACAGCAGGCGGAGCTTCAGAGCCAGGCACAAGCACAACAACAACAGCAGCAGTTGTACAACTGCGATGTCTGCAACTACGCATCGACCTACAAAGGCAATGTGGTATGTTTCAAAGCCCTCAAAGTATCTACATAGTCTAATACCAAATTGAAATTCCCAGTTGCGACACATGAAGCTAATGCATCCACTGCTTGCGATCAACTCACCCTCAATATCGCCAGAGACTGGCACAGATTATGAAACGAATGATGTATCCTCCATCGGCCATAACATTCACAATGGTGATTCTTCTGGAAAGTGCGTAATCATTGAGATCTCATTGTCTCATCTAACAATTTATTAATTTTTTTTGTTTGTCTATTTTATCACTTTTAGTTTTATTATCAAAACGGAGCCGGTGGAACACGTGTCACCGAATCACATCTCGAATCTTAGCCACATACATGACAATAACAATTCCCCAATTGCGACACCCAATAGTGCTCAGGCGGAATTGCTATCGGCGCACATCAAATCCGAGCCGATGGACATCACTGTTGACGTAAACCCTGCACTGCCACCGCCAATGCCCGCGCTGACGCCCACACCGGTGACAGGTCTCACCTCGCCCTTGGGGCAAGCCGCTACTGCAGCCACCGCTGAAACGCTCAAGAAGTATTGCTCCACTTGCGATATTTCATTTAACTATGTGAAAACCTTCTTGGCGCACAAGCAATTCTACTGCAAAAGCAAACTGACCCGCCCCGAAGTACATGAGAGTCCAAGCCCTAACGCAATCGCATCACCGATGCCGATGCAGTCGCCCAATGAGCTACTGTTGCAAAAGAACAAGGAGAACCTGCAGCAGGAGGCGGCCATTTGATAGAATCAGTTGTGGCAAGCGCAGCGCAAGCAGCTCGAGTGGTACTACAAGTGTTTTTGAGGAGGCGTGGGTATAGCTGAGATGTTGATGAAGTTGTCAGTATTGATTGGAGAATCTCCATGCTTAATTTCTGTATGTTCATATACAATATTATTACACATGAACCTTTTATACACAAGGCCATCCGCAATAGACCATAAAATAATTTCAAGCGAGTAGGAGCATCTCCTACTCCATGCCGATGTCATTGCATATGTGTAAAAAGTTTGTGTACCTTTTTAGCATTGCCAGTAAAAAGCCAAACTTTGGTTAAGTAGTATTATTTGATACTAATTTGGCTCACCGTATTCCAACGTTCCTAATGTTAAGTACTTCTATGTTACCACTCAACACATAAAGCATTTTGATATTTGGGTTCAAAGAAAATTCTAGAACGCTAAATTTTCGTATGTGCTGTGTAACTCTACATAACATAAGATTATCTAATATTGGCATCAATGGTCGTATTTGTCACCATAAATTGTTTTGTAAAAAAAAAAAAAAAAAATAGCATTTATTTATCTATGTACATATATAACAATATATCTCTTTGTATGTATCTATCTATCAGGAAGTGAGGTTAAAGCAGTAAGATTACGTAAGACTTGCGAGTCGCCTAGGTATAATATTCATGACATTTAATGCATGCCAAAGTTTAATTTACTATTTACATGTAGTTGAATATAAAATAAGCGCAAAGCATTTTCGAATTAAATTTATTATATTGTATAATGAAAATAATTAATTAAAGAGGTTTAATAGGAAAAGACAAAACAAGAATCATAACTGTATTTCGTGTCTATTCATTTTGCGATTCAGCAACAACTTTGAGAAAATCAAAGCATTTCTGTGTTCATTAATTTTCAAAAGTAAAAAAAAAGTAATAATGATAATAATAAAATAAAATTATTTGATTGCTTCTGATTAATATTTGCAAAACATGTTTACTTTTTTTTTGACAATTTATTACAGAAAAAACATCAAATTGTATAAACCGTTTGAAAACTTAAATGTGTAATTATGATTAAGACAAGTGTATGTGACAATAATAATTTATTTCGAAATAATATATAAATAAATTAAACATTCTATAAAATATTTTTTTTTCACTTTTTTTTTACTTCAGTTGATACTAAGGCTGGATACGCTACACGCCCCTAAATTCAAGCTATACTTTTTGGTTCAGTTGCACGATAATTCAACCTAAATATAATTGTGAAAAAGAGAACGTATCCAAATTACGTGACCCATTTTTAAAACCGCCTCGCCCTCACGGTGCCCAAATTTATATGAGAAAAGATAGCAAATTTGCCTAGGTTGTATTTTAAAGAACAATTGTTTTTTTGTGTTATGTTACACATATATTTATTTATGTTATAATAATTGATGTTTTAATATTCAAAAGATTTACATATGTATGTGTTCGTTAAATTTAGCAATGTCACGCGTGTTGGTCAGGACATCCTTCTTACGCACAAATGAACTGCATCTGGTGGCGGCAGCTGTGCGAATTACACATTTATACATACATATAGATTACCTACGATACTGCAACTTACAAATCAATCGTCGACCCGAAAATAACGCAACAAAAAACACAGAATTGAGAATATGTGTGCATTGGTTTGGGTGTAATTTCGTACGTATGTGTGTATGTATGTATCTTGGAGTGATAGTTTATCGTTGGAAAAAAATATATATTATAAATCGTAAATTTGTGGAGCATTCACGAAAATGCAGCCACCTAAGATTTTTTTTAAGTTGATCACGTTAATTACTCAGTTGATTCCTTTTTTTTTTTTTTTATTTTTTAATTTATTTTGTTTGACGTTCCGCTTAGTGTAACTTTATTCTGTGGCGGCCATAGCACGAGCCTGAGCTCGGACACGTTTCTCGTACTCTAATCGGTTCTGGCAGTAGATGGTATAGGCCTCAGCCTGAGCCGGGTCCTTGATGTTTGGCTCGTTGAGCAAATCTTGGATGCCAAGTAAGATTTGCTTAATTGTAATGGCGGGACGCCAATCTTTCTCTTCATCGAGCAATGAAAGGCAAACGGTGCCTGAAGGATATACATTAGGATGGAACAAAGGAGGTTCGAATTTGCACTTTGGCGGCGATGTCGGATAATCATCCTTGAAAATCATACGCAGTTTGTATAGGCCACCCTCCCAAGGTGTCGATTTCTTGCCGGGGATGGCGCACTCCCAAATCATAAGATTCAAAGTGCCATCAGGATTTTTTGCGGGACGTGCAACAAAGCCGAAGGGATGATCTTTCCTCCAAGCCTTGCGTTCTTCACCCAAACGTGTTATAGCAATGCCCGACATTGTGCAAATTTACGGTTTTATAATTGTTAACTGTATGCTTGTCGTTAGCTTTGTTGTTCAGTTAAATTTTTCTTTTCACAATTTTCGCATTAAATTCCACGCGTTGCTTTTAATTTTTGCTTTGTGTCACCAAGGCTAAATTTATGCGAAAGAAAATCGTTGATTAGCAATGAAAACTAAAAAATATTGTTATTTGTTTATACCTTAGATCCTAGAAACTGTTTTTGTTGAAAATTTGCAATTTCGAATGTGCGAAAACAGACGAAATGCAACTTTTAGCGCAAATTTTATATACTTTCCGCGTTGGTTCTACACAGCAGTGCTGCCACTTTAATCTTTTCCGAACGAATATATTAGGGGACGTCCATAAATTACGTGAGGTTTTTTCCTAGAAATTTAGACCCCTCCCCCCCTCTTGGTAAGATTTAGTGAGATTTTGACGAACCCCTCCCTCTGAATCTCACATGAGATTTTGCTAAAACTTTAATAAAAAAATTTAATTTATATTTTTTTTTGCTTAAATTTTTGAAAAAAAAAAAATGGTAAACTAGTGAACTTAAAAACTCACATGAGATGTCCGATGAACCACCCTCGACCTAAATGAGATTTGGTGAGATTTTGCTGAACCCGCGCATAATCAGGTGGCAGCGCTTGACGAAATTACTTTTGCAACACTCAATTGAATTAAAATTTTATTTTCGATTCGAGTTTATAAACATTCAGATATTAATATTATTAATATTCAATTATAAAAAATGCAAATGTAATAGTTTTAAAGTTAAATCGCTTATAAGCAATTTTATGTTATTTGGTTTTGAACCCTCCAACACTAATCAACATGTGCGCCAACGAAAGAAATATTGAAATAGCGTATGGCCTCAAGTTTTTCAAGTAAACATGTGCCGGCTGGAGATTTATTTATATTTTGAAAAACATCAACAAGTGCGGAAAATTAAATAAATATTAATATTTTGGTTCTTAACTTACTCTTGTTTTATTGTGATCTAGCAATAATGGGCGTCCGTGGTCTTACTAGTTTTATCGCACGCCATGCCGAAATTTACTTGAAACCTTTCGAGCTCCATGACTGCAATTTGGTGATTGATGGCGACAATCTGGCCTGCAATCTGTACCGGGATGTGACTGGAATCTACTCGGCATTTGGCGGTGACTACGATGATTACTACCGTGCAATAGTCAAGTTTTTTGAGGTGTTGAAAGAATGCAATATACATGCTTATGTGCTCATGGATGGCGGTTACGAGCCGCGTAAATTGCGTACTGTCAGCACACGACTACGTGGAAAAATATCCGTTATCAAACGCATAAATCCGTGTGCCTCCATAACACTTTTCCCGCTGCACATGAAAGAGGTCTTCGTGGATGCTGTCAAGGATTGTGGTGTGCCCGTCATGCGTTGCGCTTTTGAGGCTGACGATGAATTGGCCGCACTCGGACGTAAACTCAATTGTCCGGTACTATCCTACGACTCAGATTTCTATATTCATAATGTGCGTTACATACCGCTTATAACACTTACGGTCAAAGCGCATACGAAGCGTGTGAAGGATAATGTTGCTGAGAAAGCTGGAGAGGATACGCGTTTGCGTAAGAACGAGGCAAAGCGTGTAGAAAAACGTACCAAATCACAAAAGATTATGGAGAATATACAGACAAATAACATCGAAAAGAAAGCGCCAAAGCAAGGAAAGACTTACAAGTACTTGGATTGTTGTATTTATCGCATTGAGCACTTGTGTGGCCGAGGCGTATTGAGTGCGGCAAAGTTGCCACTGTTCGCGGCAATGGTGGGCAATGATTACATATCACGTTCGTCATTTAAGAATTTTTTTGCAGCCGGCATGGGCAAAGCAGGTCGCAGTCGAAAGTTAAAGCAGCAGCAGCGACGCATACAAACAATATTGAAATGGTTGCGTCAAGAGACAGCTGAAACGGCGCTTGACAAGATATTGTCGCGACTTAAAAAGGTAAACGCTCAACCAAGTATTTTCAGGCCTTAGCTAATTATATGTTTTCGTAGGCACAGCGTGAGTCACTGACAAGTCAGGTCCATGCAGCCATTTCAGGCTATTCGAATGAGCTTTGCCATTCTTATGACTACTTTGTGGAAAATTATGAAAACGCGGCGCTGCAATTTGCACACGATGTCACAGAGGAAAACTGTACGGATGAAGAAACGAGCACGGAAAGTTCCGGTGATACCACAGATGAAGAGGCTGAAATCGATGAAGAAATTGAAGAACCTGAAGAAGCTGAAAATGAACAAGCAGATCCGTCGAATAGCAATGAGCAGAGTGAGCAAGAGGATGGCAATGTGGATGTCGATGATGATGATGATATTGATGACGCCGATGATGAGGAGCCAATTGATCAAACTTCATGTTTTCCGGATTGGTTCCTTGAGAAACTTTATCCTGCGCATTTTTCACGTTTCTTTGTTGATTTGGTTTATCTCCGCAAATACATCAATAATCCACAAATCGAACATTTTCCGCACAACGATTGCAATGAGCTTGCATTGCCAATACTCATCTATATTTTCACGCTATTGAATAATGTTGAAGGCGCTAAAACACAAGCACAACTAGATGAGGAAGGCAAACCATTGCCTATTGAATTTACGTACCTGACACGCAAAATAAAAGTGACCAACATACATTATGTGCGTTATGGCATCGAACGGCCGCTTCGATATCCCTTTGTGCCAACTGCGCCCGATGTGCGACATCTGCGTGCCGTGTTCGAGTACAGAATGCCCGACTTGGATGTTAATCTACTTTTCACAAATGTACAAAAACTGCCAAAAGATTTGCAGCTCTATTTTCTAAGTATTGTTTATTGGCTGCACAAATCGCAATATTACGATATGTTACACCTACACTCGTTAATCATCTGCCTGGTTGCCTTGCGCACAATCGATGCCACCATACCCGCCGAGCGTGACATAAAAGCCTTTAATAAGCGCTTTGGCAAAATAATAACCAAAGAGCGTCTGGTGCGCGACAAAGAGACGCTCGCGGGTGTGCAGCGTAAAATCAAGCCAACGTTGGAGGAATTGCCAATACCGGCACGCATGGCACACGTACCCAAATCGGATTGTTATCTTGTGCAGGAACGTCTTTTGCCACACTTTCATATGCAGGAAATATTTAAGAAGAAATATGATCTCTATTCGACGAATGTGCTGCATGCCTATGCAGAGCTACAATCGGTTGTCTATCAATTGAGAGGCTTAAATGCTTTACTCGCATTTCCGCATGAAAGTCCACGCATGTCTGAGCTCTACTGTGGCGTTCTACTCTACAATTTATATGATTTGCTGCGTACGCGTATCGATGTCAATTATTATGTGCAAAATTTTATATTTAAAGACTCTCAGTTGATGTTTGATTTTTATAATTATCTGCTGGATTGGTGTGCGCCCTTTGTGCCCGTTTGGAAGCGTGTACAAACGGCTGGCACACAAAAATTGGCCAACAAGAAGCTGGCCAAGAAACAACGACAAGCAGCGCGTAAGCAGGCTGACAGCGAAGCAACGGCGCCAGCAATCGTTGATCCAAATGCGCAAATGTTGGCCAATCAGTCGGACGACGATGATGAATTCTATGATTTAAATAATAAATTTTGTGCGCTTAAAGCAAGCTAAAAAATAATTTATAATTGTTATTTGTTATAGGGTCTTAAAGTGTCGACATAAGCCGAAATATATGCTCAGCGATTTTCTTATTTTTATTTTCTGTCATACGACGCTTCTCAGGTTTTTCTCTTGCTGAGGAGACAGAGCTGCCGAGACCGGCAAAAATTTTTCGCATGTTACGCTTTTGCAGCATGTTTATTGGCGCTTCTTGTTTTTCTATACGATTTGTATAGAATTCTCAAAAAAATAAACAAAACAAAGAACGTTTACACAACAAAAAAATGCATATTTTTTCTTCATGCATTGAGCACGCGCGTTAAGCTTTTCGTGCAGATTTCCCACGCCGGGCACACTGAGGGGGAAAAGCGCCGTTATGTATCTGCGTCGTGTTGTGCCGAACCGAATGAAGATCATACGAAGATTGTGCGTGCGTGCATTGTGCACACGACGAAGACAACGACGACGCGACGATGAAAATGAGTTTTCTAGAGATGTTTTTCTTCTGATCTTGTGAATCGTTGTGATTTTCATAGAATCTCCTGCCACGTTGAAAATTTTTCGCTTTCGAATTTAGTTAGTGTTTCGTGCTCGTCGAGTGTTGTTCTCGGTTCTCAAAACTTCCTCAACGAGAAGATTCGTTGTTCCACACAATTCATCTACAACTGTCAAACACACACACACACACATACACATAATAACCCAAAGCCAATTAGTAAAAATCTTTAAGTGAAAATTCAAAAAAAAAAAAAATTAAATTCAAAAATAGCAAAAAAGTCCTTGTGCAAAAAAAGCAAGAAATGTGTTTCGTGTTATATTAAATAAATTACAAATGGTTTGTTACAAAAAAAAAAATAAAATTCAAAATCTATCAAGAAATCTAAAGTTACATAATCATTGTCGGGCCAAAAAAAAAAGTATCTGTGCTCAACACGTTTTACAAGCGGCTGAAAAAGAAAATTTTCGCAAGTGTCTTCCAACATTTTATTACAGATTTTTTTCAAAATTATAAAAACATGAAAATTTTGCCGATTACAAGTCAATAAAGAAAATTACCTTAAGTGTTTTTTTGTATGAAAAACTCGAGTCGAGTGAGGAATATTACTTGTTCTTTCATGTGTTTTACTGCATGCGAGGAAAATGTTCAAAACGGTTTTCTTTCTTTTCGAGCAAAAAGTTTAACGAACTGAGTTCATTTCTATTTTTGTATTAAAATACATGCGAGGCAAAAAAAAAAAAATAAATAAAATAAAACAGCCGTCACGAACGGAAGAATCACTGAGCAGAAAAAAAAAAAACAACAACAAAAAATGATATATCGAATCGGGATGTGTGTTGTATGTGAAAAGTGCGGGGGCCGCTGCTAAGTGGTAGGCGGTGTCGGCACGGCGCAAACAGTCGAAACCATTGAGCAGCGGATCGTGGCTTCTTCTTCAGCCTCCATACACTGTGCAAAACATGCGGCGTCTGGAGCGGCGCTGGAACGGAAATTATTGACTGAAATTTATGCTCGCAAAATCGATCGATTTTTTTTTGCAAATTTAAAAATTATTTTTAGCAAATAAATATTCAAAATAACAACAATTCACTTTAAGCAAATAATGGCAATATTGCGAAATTTTCATTTTTGCAAATATAAAAATAAATTTTTTTTTATGCAATAATTTTCCGGTTTAAATTTAAATTATTAATAATTAAGACATATAGACATTCTTTTAGCAAAGAGTTTAATTTCGTTTTAATTGCTGAGCAGCAGAAGATTTATGATGCGCCGAAGATAATTATTAAATATATTTAAATATTTCGCAATTTTTCGAAATTAATTTCCACCTGAAATTCATATTTTGCTGAGTGTATTGTCGAGCATGTTAACAACGAATTCCTGAGCCATTTTATCAGCGATCATTTACGGCAATCATTTGCGACATTTTCTTTTTCACAAAACAACCAAAAAAAAAAAAAATATGTCTCATCACATAATTCATGCAGAGTGAGGACCTTCAGAAAAATTTGACAGCAACTAATCCGCGCACACGTAAACTCCATGTCGCCAAAAATTTAACATTGACGCTCGCCGCTGCTTAAGTATTGTTGTATGTGAAAGCACAGACAGATATGTATATATGTATGTACATATTATAAAGGCATAAAAAAGCAAAATAAATAAAAATATTAAAGAAATATTTGACAGCGCGGCACGTAAATACTTTCAACGCGTTGATTTTGGACACATCAGCTAAGTGTTCAAAGCCAACGCGCTCAAAAAGCGAAATGGCGTCAGCGCCATTTTTAAAACGTGTCTATTTGGGTCGTATATACCAGAAGAACACAAAAAATTAACCCACTTCCGTTCTGCAAGCAACAAAAAACGATGGTGATGATGATGATTCAAAAGAATCAAATTAAAACACAAGATTGGTTTTTGCGTAAATTTTCCTTTTCTTTTTTCGCAAAGAAAATAAAAAGTTTTTGAAATGTTGAAAAATACAACAAAATGCGCTTTGTAGTTGTTTGCTTAACAATCATAATTTTTTAGTGGGTCATGATTTATTTCTTATTTTGACAGCCTCACATTGCTTAATGAGTAGTTTTGCGATCACCTGACGTTGAGCGCTGCTGATGAGTTGTTGTTGATTGAATTTTGAATAATTATTTGAAACATTACGTATTGCGCGCATAATTGCAGACAGCACTGATGAAATTGTGTTTGTTTTACATATATTGTTTTTTTTCCAGTGTATAATGACTGTTTAAAAGAAAATTAACAGTTTTAATCAATTGGCTAAACCAAAATAAAGTTGATTTGAAAATAAGTTGTTAAAAAAAAAAACCATAAATTCAGCAAAAAAAATTAAAAGTTTTCGTCTAAGCTAAAAAAAGAGTTACAAGAAAAAAGAAGAAGCAGAAAATATGTCTGGGCAACAGCCGCCCTATGGCACAGGGCCGCGTGGCTGGAATCCACGCGCACCAAATCCCACCTCACCGTCACCGCAGTCGTTTCTTTACCGGCCACCCTCACCATGGGCACCCAGTCCGCCGCCCATTATATCCGGCCCACGACGACCGGTACCCATGAGTCCCACGCCCTTTGCACACGCCATGTCGCCTGCACCCATTGGCGTACAACAACAACAACAACAGCAGCAGCAACGTGGCACACGCGGCGCCACCAATATGCCACAACCGCGTCCTCAGTGGCCGAATGCCGTTGGCGGTGGCAATCAATCGCCCGCGCCCTATCAACCGCCGGGCTATCAGCCCAACTATTATGCGCCACAACCGCCAACGCCGACGGCCTTCGGTGGCGTAAATGCGCCACGGCCGTTCCGTCCATTGACGCCGCTGCAGCATCAGAACTCGTATGGCGCCGGGCCGACAAGCTCGTTCCAATTGTCACCGACACCGTCGCCGATTGTCTGTCAGACGCCCAGTTCGGAGTACATGTTCAGTGCACGTCAGACGCCAATGTCGCAGCTTTACGAAACGCCAGCGCAAGCCGGTTATCAACAACAGCAACAACAATATAACCAAAACCAACAACAACAACAACAACGACAACAGCCGAGACAACAACACCAACAACAACAACAACACGGACACGATCAAATCGACTATGTCGGCGTGCCGTTGGAGCCTCCGCAACCTAAATCGTATGTGATTTATGATGATGAAGAGGAATTTGGTCCATCGACAGCTGAAATAATTGCGAATCAATCGCAGGATTATGTAGACGAGAAACTTGCTGAATATCAAATGACCATTTTGCAATTGCAAGGTAAGTTCAAACACAAATCTGAAACCAAATCATTTTTTTATTTGCTTTCCTTTGGCATTTCGGCAATGAGTCAGCCAAATGATTCGTGATGATTCGTTGCATTTCTATTGCAACTGACAATCAACGTTTGTTTGAATGACTTGTAAAATTAATTTTCTTGGCACTTAAATGTACAACAAGATAAACATCTATCTAACTGACAGTTTGTAACGAGTTGAATCACCCATGTCGTCCATTGTCCGTTCAATAACACAAATGTCAACTGAACTTGACCCAAACGCCCACAACGATGATCACAACGATCAAAACTAACGTGTCCACGCATGTGGCGCAGAAGGGCTGAAAATAGAAAGTGTTGTTATAAATTTCATTAAATAAGATAAAATATTTCGGATTTGTTTTTTTTTGGTTTTTTTCGTTCCTCACATTTTGTTTCTAGCTTGTGATATTTTTTGTTTTCGGTGACCGTTGCCTGTTTATTTAGAAATGACATAATGTCGCAAAATGGAAGCCGCATATAAATTTTTTTTTTGGCAATGCCAACAAATTGTGCAATTGTTCGTTGAAAAGGCAACAACAAAGCACCGCCAAAAAGTTTCGTTCATTGAATGCCAATCATTCAATTGTTTTCGTTTTCATTGAATCATGCAAAACCGACGAATACATAAAATGGAAAGCAATTTCCTTTTTCAACAATTTTATTTATCTAATTTTTGCACACTTTACCAAAAAAACACTAAAACATGTTGATTAGTTTATTGGTTGGTTGCTTATGTGCCTCAACAGATACAATAAAACAATTTTTGAGATGCGATCGCATTGATTGCCGGCACAAGCGTTGCCTTTGTATGACGCTGACGTCTCATATCCTCTAAACAACAGTGACAAACTCAATCAACACTAACTGATGATCACATTTGACCATGGCTTATGTGTGCGGGTATAATTGTCTGATCTTGTTATTCAACGCTTATGAGATCATTCCTTTTTAATATGTTCAAACAGATTTTTATGCGGCTGTTGTTTTAACATTATTGTTGTTATTGCTGTTGATTTTCAATTCTGTTTATAGAGGGTATCAACAACGACAACAACGACGACGGCTGCTGCAACAACGTCGCTTTCGATGATGTCACAGTGAAAATTGCTTCATTTGTTATTTATAAATGTTGTGTGTTCGTTGTATTTGACAACGCATATAACCAAATATCTCTTAAAACTTTCTTTAGGCCTTTACAAGCACCCGGCATTGCAGCAACTCAACTATTTTTAGCACAGAACAGAGTATAGCAAGAAAAGACTATTTTTGGTTCAGGAGCGTGTACCATTTTATTGTTTGCTTTTATAACAAATCTAGGAAGACTTTTTGTTTCTTCAAATTTAAATTACGAAATTTGTATTGGGATTGTATGAGATGCTTTTAGAAACTTTTCGGTGACTGTGATAAATAAAGGCTATACAAGTATATAAAATGATGTATAGTAAAAGACAAATCGCTTGAAATAAGCCTGAAGAGAAAATGGTCTTCAGATATTGATAAGGTTTAAATGATCCTTTACACATTACATACATTTTAATGGTTAATTTAATGATATTACTCATACGTTTACGCTTGAAATCTTTGGATGAACTGATGGAATTATTTTATTTTTTCTGTTGATTGTTGCTTTATTCATAAGATTCAATGACTAAAGCTGGATTTTATTACTTTAAATAAATGCTGCAATGATGCCCGTAAATATAATTCCAGAAAATTCAATTGAAATTTCGAAATCTTTCGGACATTTAAGAAAAAATATAAGAAAACAAATTTTCCGTCTGTGTAAACAGCCACAAATTGCTCATCGTTGCACACGCATTCAAAATAAAGTTTAAAAATAGGCTAATTTTAAGAATTTTTCACACGTACACACTGTCGAACGGTAATAATTGCTGTATAGATACTTGTATCTAAAAAAGTATTTCTATAATTAAACAAACTGTTTGTGCGCAAATGTTGATTGTCGTTGCATAACACAAAGAAATGAATAAATAATGTGACGAGAAAAAAAAAAATACAAATACAAAATGCATTCAACGATTTATGTAAATGTTATTAAGGCAAAATATGAATTTAATTGATTTCTTATGTCGTGTTTGTCTACCATAATTGTTGCTTGGTTGGCCATTAGGCGAAAGAAGTCCATTTTTGTGTGTGTCTATAAACACATACATATAAGTGATGCCCATTTGATGTTAGTCAATATTTGCGATAGACCTTGAGTGGTTTCCGAAATAGTTTTTGGAGTCTATTCTCTTAATAAATAGCAATTTTTATTATTATAATTCAGCACTCTGAGGTGTGAAAGACATGAAACACTATGAGTGCTGAAAGTGGTGAGGGAAGTTGTTGTTTATATGCAGATTTCGGCGAATTTTTTTCATTGTTTGAAAAGTCATGCTTTTAGTAATGTTGATGATCATTTTTATAAAGAAACAGTCAAGGTCAAGGACGTCTATTGAGCCTTCTTACTTTGTTTTGTTTGTCGTAATTACTGGTTGTCCATAGTTTTCAACTTACTGCGTACTTAAAACGAAAATTGTTTCGTATACAAATTCAAGTGTTGTATAAACTATGGAAGTGTTGCGGCATCTTTTATTGTTCATAAAAATGACTTTCATTACGTTGTAAATCTTTTGACTTTGACTTGGCAATTATACTTAGTTTAAACACATTCAAATTAGTTATAAAAAAATCTAATTTGAACTAGTAAGAAACAGAAATAAGAAATTTCCATATCTCTGGAATATGGGAATTTCTGGTTTGAGCTATAAGTGAGCGGGACCATGCCCATTTGCTTATAAAATAATTCTCGTGCCTCATTAAGAAGACAACTGTGCGGTTTCAAAAGTTTTTAAAAAATAATTTCAAGACCTAGATTTTACATTACATCGCAATTCTGCTTCATGGAGAATACCCCCTTAAAAAATTATTTTAACTACGTATCTGGAAAAGTCAGAGAGAGTAGTACGCTCCGATTTAAATATAAAAAAAAATAATAATCAAGTACAAAACAGTAGTAAAAGCTACGTGCGTGTTAAATTAACACGCGTTCATGCTCTCTTGCTCATTCGCTTGGAGAGAGCGACAAAATACCATCACAGAAACAAAATTTGAAGCTTTGCTCAGAGCGTCGGCATGTGTGGTTTTTGTTGTTATTGCTATTGCCGCAACTAGTCTTACTGGTGCTCTCAATTTCAGCCACCAGTTTCCGTCTCCAAGTCAACTCATTCCGGGCAAGGCGCCGTGCATTGAGAGTTTTTGTGAGAGCAGGTTTTTTTGTTACTTTATCAGCGTTAAAGTGTGCAATGTTGCATAACAATTTATCACTACATAAGACAAGTTGTGCTGTTTTTTAAGCTGAAAATACCACAGAGTAACTATCACTCTGTAGAAAATACATGAAAGGCAACATCTGTGGCTCTCAGATATTTCAATTCCCATTAGTCGTTTGCCGGCTTTCTACAAAACAAAAACGGATTGGAAACGGAATAACGAACTACGTGTTTAAAAACATAAATGTTGTGATGTGTGTGGCGTTGAGTAAGCATTTAAAGCTTGACTGAAATGAGTTGTTGTGATGTATTAGAATTTTGTGCATAGCACTTTGAGCTGAGAGTGTTTTGAACGAGAATATTTTTTTTATTGTTTTGTGTATATGAAATTAAATGTAAATGGACAAGTGAAAAGTCCAGGTGGAATTAAAAAAAAAATAATAATATTAACAAGAAAATAAGCAAAGCGCCAAAATTCGGCACTGCCAAGAGCGCAAAGAGAAATGTGAAGTTAATGAAAGAAACGTGAAAAAAACGTAAAAAAAGCGAACAAACAAAAACAAATTACGCCTAAATAAAAAAATAGGTCATAAAATTGTTGAAAAAACAAAAGAATTCCTGAGAATTCGACGTCGTTAAAAGTTTTTCTTTTCAAAAGACTCAAAGCAGCAACTGCGCGAGTGAAGTCAGAAACGTAACTTCCCTCTCACGTGTGAGATTTTCCATATAATTTTGGTGGTAGGTTTTCGTCTCTCCGCTTTACATGCCGCATAAAAATCTTCAGCTGGCATTGAGGAAAACTCAATGATTCGTTGTTATCGTTTTGCGTGAGAAAAAAAATAAAAATCAATTTTGCATAAAGTTGAAAAGACGGTTTTATATTACGACAACGTCGCGGCCCAAAAACTTCGATGTCAACGGCAATTTGGCAGCAAAAGCAAAGTGACACAAGCACAAAATCAATGCCATGGATAGGAGTGGCAGAGAGCAGAAGGTGCCGCCAACAGGCATAGGCGGTGACACTGTACGTGAAGCACATGAGCAACCAATACCAGCTGTGCGAACGCGACGTGTGCAGCAGCGACGCACAGAGGATGCGGCGAACCAAGAAGCAAAAGAAGAGAGCAGTGTGAGGAGCAGCAGTGGCAGCCGCCAGCTGGAAACATCAACGGTGACGCGTACTTACATGAAGACAATTACCACCTCATTAAACGCATCAACGGAGCAATTAGAGACGAGCAGCAGTCGCAGCAGCAGCGCTGTCGGCGAGCGACCACTGACGCCGCAACGCTTACGTCATAAGGTCGCACAGTACGAGAAGGTGTGGTCCACGGGCGTTGCGCCGGCGGGTGTGAAGCGTACGGCGGAGCAGACGCCCGATGAGTTGCGTTGCAGCGATACGCCGGAGGGCGGCGCGGCTGGCTATACAAGCCAGACGCAAATCGATTTCGATTACGATGAATTCGATGCGGAAAATCCGTTTGAAATCGATGTGCAGGAGATTGAACGTCGTCTGCGTGAAGAGCGCCAACGTGGTCTAGCCGAGGCGGAGAGCGCCGCTAAGTTGGCTTTCCAGCAGGTGCAGTTGCGTGCAACGCCACAGCCGGCTGTGCGACGCGTCGAGGTGCGCAGCGAACAGACCGCCAGTCCGTTCAATGTGACGCTGAAGACGACAAGCAAACTGAGCCCCGGCCCGGAAACTGGCGACATTAACGATCAATTGTCGCCCTTCAATGTCACTTTACGCACAACGCGCCGCATCGTTAAGAAGGATTTGACACGCGACATGGAGCGCCTGGCTGCCGCTAATCCCTTTGATGTCACCTTACGCTCGACAGCGTCAGCGACATCGACGCCGCTCACGAGTCCCATGGAACCGAAGGGCGCCTCAGCGCGTTTCCTCGCCGGTGAGAAGACGGTGCGTGAGGTGCAAACGGCCGATGGCGTGCGCACAATAATCACGTCATCTATGACCAGCGATGGCGGCTACACTGAGGAGAAGATCTATCGGCATGGTGAAGGTTACATTTCACCTTGCGATTCGCCGCAACGTGAGTTCGATTTACGTACGCCGGAGCGTTCCATATCGCGTACATCGTATTCAAGTGGCCGCTCGAGCGTAACGCCGCCGTGCAGCGTTGACATGACCGCAGGCGGTAAACGTATTGTTATCAAACTGGAAGATGAGCTGACGGAGGAGTTTAGCGATTTGCTCGAGAGTCACGACGAAACTGATGACGCGAATGCGAGTTCGGTGCGAGCGCGCATACGTCATTTTCAGCAGCAGCAGAAAGGAGGTAATTTCAGCGATGTGTATGACGATGTCATGGCAACGCCACCGTTTGGTAACATTGACATTACGGTTGGCAGCAACCCTCACCGGCAGCGACGTTTATACGAACAACAACAACAACAGCAACAACAAGAGCCTATGGCAGTGCAAGTTGTGGGCGGCTTGGCAACAAAACAAGAACAACAAACAAGCGACAACACGAAGGAGCAACCACAGAGCAGCAAACCAACAATTGGCACTGGTAGTACCCAAGAAACGTGCCAATTGCGTGGTTCTTTGTCGGAAGAATCCCAAAAAATTGTAAGACACAAAACGACAGCGAAAACAATAAAATCAACAACAACGACGACGACCACCACAAATCGAACTCTTGAAAGGCACCAATTACCGGGCACCGACACCGACAACACAAGTCCCGCCGCAGCAACGCGTCGTGGCATCGATACGGTTACGGTTTCATCGGCGGGCAACATTTCATTCAATACCGCACAAATACGTCTTGCTGCACAAAGGCCAACGGGTTCTGTTGCCGGGCACCCGGACATTGCAGAGTTCGAGACACAGTCACCGACACAGGCTGAGACAGATATCAACGATTCGGATACGGAAGGCATCGCGGCCAGTCGCGTGGTCATTGTACCAAGCGCGAGTGAAAAAGTGCGTGCGCAAAGTCCGAGTGCAAGTGCAAGCGTGAAACGCACGCTTAAAGCAAGCACCGCCGGTACTTTCGGTAAGAGTCTGTCGCAACAGACACAACCAGATCAAAGTACCAGTATAAGCAGCAGCACCACCACCACGAACACCAACACGAGCAACAGCAACGAAGAATTTCATGAGTTCCAATCCACAATGGCGTCGATAAATTTTGCACGCAGCAATTCCCAGTACGATAGCCACATTAAGGAGAAGCGAGGTAATTATTGTCTTGTGATATAAAACGTCAGGCTAGAGCTGACTTTAGCAAGCTTTGAAAATGTCAAGGTCGTTGTTTAGTTGCTCGTTTTCTTTTTGGAGCAGTTTGAGCATTTTGCGCACATTTACTAAATTAATTATTAAAACAAAAATAAAATCAATAGTAGAAAATAGGCAAACAACGATTTAGTAAAATCAAATGACATCATCATCGTCATCGGCATCGACATCACAATCAACATCAGTGGTTGTAAGTGTGCTTTCCTAACTTGATATTCAACTTTAGCTCGTTTGAACTTGTCCAAGTCAGAAATACACAAAAGTGCCCAAGCCGAGACAAATTTTTTTTTCAACGCTGTTATTTATTAGTTTATTATTTTTATTTATATTTTTTTTTGTTTGTGTTTTTTTTTTTGCGTTCATTCATGTAAATGTTGCTTGGTCGCTCGCCCGTTGGCAAGAATATCTAAACTGCAGGCAATCAAGCATTTTTTTGTTGTTTTTCTATTTTTTTCTAAGTTTTTCTCAGCCTATAATGTTCATGTATTGGCAGCCAAATTTATGCGCCAACCCCAGCAACCCCAAGCAGCAGACATGGCGTATACACACACAAACACACACGCCGACACACAAAGGGTTTCGTCAATTTATTTATTATGTATATTTAGCTCCTCTATTCCCCCAACTTACGTCCCTTTTGGTACATCCATTCACAATGTCAGTATAGTTCATTTGTCTGTCTTTTGATATGTGGCGACCTCGGTTGTTATTATGTTACACCCAACAAGCAATTAAGTCGTTGTCTGTTGGTTAGTCTTTTAATAAAAATAATTGCATCAAGAGCACAAGTATTTTGGCAGTGCGCTATTAAATTGTGCAAGTAAGAGGTTACAACATAAATAAATTATTCTACAACAATATAATTTTGGCTACTATGCGTTTATTTATCTGTCTTTGTCAATAAAAGATCTGCAATTGGCAGCAATAACAAAATCGTCGCTCTCATTGTCATTTTGCGCATTCGTTGGTTGACAAATAACAATTGAGTTTGAGACCAAAAGTTTGTTCTATCAATGCTGAACTTTTACTATTTGCCCTTTGTTTAATAGCCTGCAAGATTTGATAGTACATATAACAACAAATTTTTTCTTTTTGCCAAACCTTAAATGTGTAAAAAATCAATTTAAGGACGCCAGCGTGGGAGTGTTCCTTCATACGTGCTTTTTGCAAAGTACATATAAAAGTTGGCCACACCTTTTATTAGCATGACTTACTTGTATACCTGAAAATGTGACCACAATGCTATTTAGAACGAAAAGCTTATTGATTTCAAAGAATTTTTCATGTACTTAACTAAAATGATTTGTCATAATATTTGGTCCGAAGCGATTTCGATCGTAAAACGATCAAATTTAGCTGAAAGAAGTACAAGTTAATTTCACTTTCCATGCTTCTCATTATTTATTATTATTTTACGCTCAGTTTCAGCGGTTTTTGAATGTCGGCCATAAGGTCGTTTGAAAATGATATTCGTCGACACAAATAGCACAATGAATCTAATAAGCATAACAAAGCCAAATGGTTCAACAACAATAACGACAACCACAAAAGCCAACAAAAGTTTAAAAAAAACGTTGACAAATGTATAAAATGTGTTGTTGTTTTTTGTTTAAGCACAGCTTGATGTAATTGCAACTTGAAATATTGTATATTTATTTAAATTAAGTGAAAATTATGAGAAAACAGAGCCGGTTTTTTTATGTTAAATGCTGCGTTACATAACTATTTCAGAGTTCTAAAAGTTAAAAATTATAATTATTGATTGACATACAATGCAACAGTTCAATGTCAAATGAAATGAAATCGAAACGTTTTCAGAAACTCTCATTTAGTGAACTTGCGTTATCTAAGCGATTGAAGGTGCACAACGATCGCGGTCATGTGTCTATAGCTCAGTTGTGCAAATATATGAGATCATCTCAGCGAGAATTATTTTTTTGTCATTTTTGTTGGCATAAATTTTTTATACAACTATGCGGTATAAACAGTCTCCGGTTGATTGTTCCATAGAATAAACATGAAAGTGCCTTTTAATTGTTGCACTGTAGCGCTCTTCGACGTCGTCGTCCCCCGCCAACGAGTCAATCAAATGTGGTCACCAATGAGCGGTCGACGGAGGCTGCTAGCCGACATTTAATTGTATTCGAATTCGAATTTTCTATCGAAGTATGTTTTTTTTATTTGTTTTTTTTCGTTCTCAAAGTGAACGGCGCCAAGCGTTAAATGAGCAAAAATCATAGCCTTAAACTCGTTATTGAAATTCGAGCCGGCTTTTGGCGATGCAAACGTCATTTTTAACGCCGATAGCATTTGACACGATCAAACACTCGATTGCATTCACAATTCGTCGTTATATAAGATACAACATGTCACCATTTTTTATTTATTTCTCTTTTTATTGGTAAGGCGTAGAAATTTTTTCAAGTATAAAGTTAAACAAATCTGCAAAAGCATTTAGAGATATCTTTTTGTCTTTTAATTGCCAAAAAATTATGAAAATTATTCTGCACACTTAATTTCAATAAATCGTTCGCCTACACTGCGAGCTTTTGTGTGCCGACTGTGTGCGCGCTTGGCATATAAATTCGTTCTTTTTTTATTTGACGCAAATGAGTTATATGCAAAATGAGGAACGTCTTCAACGAGAATGGATCTTGGCCCACGTACATGTGTGCGCCATAACAGCTTGTTTTTGATGTGGTCTCAGAGAAAACTTGAAGCGTATCTTTTTTAGTGGTAGGCAGCTTTTGAAGTTATTGTTTAAATAAACGCTTATGTTCTTTTTTTTTTTGGATTTGCGGTTTTCTATTTTGTCAAATAGCTCAAGTTTTTTTTTACGAGTTTTTTTGGCTTTTGTGCTCTTTGAAAGTTTAATAGAATGAATCGAATTTATTTGCTTTTTCACGCAATTATTTTATTTTTTTTTTTCGCTAATGTTTTTTATTATCTTTCCACTAGTGCGGCGTTGTCTATTCATTTTTATTTTTATTTGATGTTTTTTTCATGTTTTGCCACTTTATCGTCTATCTATTGTTTTTATGACGCAAGCTCGTATCTATTTGCATATAACATTTGGCATTGTACGATGAAAACTCACCTGCCGCCTCACATGGCAAACCACTATTTTGATTAAGCGCTTCGCTTCTTCCCTTCGCCCAGTCAGCTGCTTGCGGCTATGTGCGACTTCCGTTCATACATGTTAGCCGCATTGAGGCGTGGCGTATACGTTTTCTTAATTTCCAAGTTTCGCGTTTTATCGCAAATTTAATTGGACGCATCTTTGTGTGCAGTATACAAATGAGTAAAACTATATAATTTTTTTCTCTTTATTCTTTTCGAAGTGTTAAAATCTTTTTGTTAAACTTCAATTTGAATATAATAAGTAGACTGGCGTTGAGAACGCTCAAAATCGAGTTACACTTTAATAACTCTGTCAGAAAACACTTGTAGTCTTCAAAATTAATGCAGTCCAACCGTTCATCATAATGAAGTCTATTGTAACTCACTTTGTGCTTGCCACATTGTACGTTATATAAAAATTTCTATTTCGATCGAATTCAATTTCATTCAAATGATTGGTTTATTATTAAAATTTATTATTAAACGATGCTTGCACGCAATTGAAAAATATGTATAATCGAATCATTTAAGGTTATCAAAGTAGACTCGAAACGAGCGCACACATTGACAGTTTTGCAAACGCATAAATCTAAATATATTCCAAGCATTTCTGTTACATATTTTATTGATGTAAAATCGATATGCACGCAAGGCAGGCCAGCCGACAAACGAAGCCTTAACAACCTGAGAATGCATTCAATTAAGTGTATGGAAAATCGAAGCGTTTCAATATGCATAGAAGTAAAAGAAAATATACATATTTTTTCTTACCTACGATAGCCAAAAATGTTGTTTATTAAGTTTGTAACTAGGCCAAAGTATGACTGACAAAAAACTTCAACCGAACACCAGAGACGGCAGCCAGATAAATAAATAGTCTTCTGTCTGTTTATGTTGCTGCATGAATGCGCGTTTTTTGTTTTGTTTATCTTTTTAACTGTTTGTTAGACTTCTTTATTTTTATACCCTTTGTGACACATTTCTGACGAAGGTACATTAGCTCGTGCACAGATCTTAGACTCGATACTCATCACAAGTATAGAAATCGGTTTGGTTACGACTGTCCGGTTCTCGGAGACCGGAATAGCTCTGTACTTAGACTCTTTAATTTATGTTATGTTATTTCACACTCTTCCTCTCTTCATTTTTTATATCTTATATAAAAGGCGTTGCCGAAAAAAAATTTATTAGGGCATGACATTACAGTGCTTTGTTTTACCGAGCATACTCGACCACTCTTGCTTTTTATTGCCCTTTTTTTATCCATTTTTCCAATTATTTTTTTTATGTATTTAAATAGAAATTCATTCATTAACAATCACGTTCGATACTTATGTTGTTACGTTGACTGCGCTTAGTTCCACTGAATGATTCCCAAATGAGCGTCAACGTTGGCGGTTTCGTCTAAAGAATTTTACAAAAAATACACGTTTTTACCATTCATCATAAACTAACAGATTTTAAGACCGCCTGACGACTTTTTGACTGACTGACTTTTGTTTCTTCTGGCTTCAAGCATTTTAAATGGCAAAACGGTTTTAAATTTAAGACATTTTACCCTTTGCCGGTCATTTGCACATTTGCTTTCGAAGCGTTCATTGAAAATTAAGCAAAACAAAAAGTGCTTTCGAGCACGAACTACTTGTATGTGCCTCCGGCAATGGTCTTCGTTTGACTCACACAAGCAGTTTGTTAATTTTTCTCATTTATTTTTTTTGCTTTCTTCTAAAATATACAACATATTTACTGTAATCATTTGAACGGTGCTTTATTGTTTAAAGTTTCGGTTTTTTTACTTCGCTTTGGGCGTTCATTTGGCTAAGACTACCAGACTGTTCGAGTAATCAATCAACCCATGTTGATAGCTTACTTTAAATTAGATGGATTGTTATTGATAGAAGTGAACATGCTTATCCGAATCATTATGAATTTTAACAATGTAACGGTTTCGAATAAAACAAATCAATCTAAGAGGTTATAAAAATAGTTGGTTTTTCGATTGTCGATCTACATTACTTTTATTATTACTTGGAATTTGTTGTTCTAGCTTATCTAGAACAACATTCTTTACTTAATTGTATATGTGGGTTATCTTGAAAGAATTGACGAAAGCATTTCGCGATAAAAGATAATTTATTTGGCTTTTTTCGATGTGTTGATATTTATTGCAAAAATTGTTTATCAAATGAAATTTTCAAGTACAACTACACACAACAAAACAACAAAAGGAATTACGATAATTTTTTTATTCGCAAATGTTGAAATTTAACAAACAAGCAAGAACATTAAAACTTCGAAATGGCTTCTAATGAACTTGAAACCAGAAATAATAAAAATTTATTTTATTTGGTTAGACTTTTTAATCTCGTTTTTCAACAACCTTTTTTTTTTCGTCTGAACTTGTTTTCTTTTTTTTTTAGCTTTTAGCGTAGCAATAATTAAATTTTTATTTTTTTTCCTACTGACTTGACTTGCACGTTCAAAACATTTTGAAAATGAATATTCAAAAAAAAAAAAAAAAGGAAAGAAAAAAGGCAAAAACATATTACGTTATTGTCGCATAAAAATAAATACACTTCACAATATTAAACATTTTTCTTGGCAACAAATATGAAAATTTGCAGAAATTTTTCACAAAAATTAAGAAAACCGAATTTTAAGAGATCTTTTTTTTTTTTTTGCAAATTATGCGCAACCTTGAACTAATTTCTATATTTTAAGCATATTTTTGATGATTTCTTTCTGCACAAAATAAAGAAGCAAAACATATTTGTTAGAAAATTGCGTCACAAGTGCGAGTTACTTGCCACATCCGCTTCGAATTAAAGAATTCTAGCAAGCAAACTTTACAGACAACAATTTTTGTTCATTACAGAACAGTTCGTAGCTCGTATTCGTAATTAGTGGTAATCATTAATTTGTTTCTTTTTTATGACCCAACAAATACAAAAAAGTACAAAGGCATTTTTTATGCATGCTAACTGTAAACAATTCTCCATGCACGGCCCAAAAAAATGCTATTCTTGGGTTTCAAACATTGGCGCACAGCCAACAAATATGCGAATGCGTCGAGTAATTGTGGATAATTTTTTAATGCTTATTTTTTTCAACTTCTTAATATGTATATATGTATGCGTCGGGTAATTTTCCAAAACATTTTCATAGAGTATTATATGTATGCACTTCACTTGAATTATGAAAATGCACGAAAAGATTGATCGTTTGTAGTAAGTGTATTGATTACTTCAAGATACCGCCATGAAAGTGAATACGATAAAAACGCGTTCCTTTGTCTGGTGAAGTCACTCACCAATTATAGTCACACCGGCGTTTTTCTTCTGATAATTTAATTATAAACTACATACATAGGTGTGCGTTAACTAATAAAGTATCTTATCTTGTTTATTATGTACTTTGTGTTTTTTTTTTATAGACAAGTAAGAATATCTTAACTTATTTACTTTGCATTAAATACAATTTTTTATTTTTTCTTTACAGAGGAGCAAGAACGTGTTCAAAAGAAAACATTTACTAATTGGATTAATTCATACCTCTTGAAGGTAAGCTACATATCTATCTTGTATATATTCAACTAATCAATATTATTGCTTCATTGGATAATATAAAACTTAAGCAAAAAACGGCGCTTAGATGACTTTAAATTTGCATCTTTTGTTTTTAAATCGATTCTTCACATTTAAGTAATGTGAATTTGAAATTAAAAGCAAATTTTTGGCATAAAATTTCAATGCCAGTATTGAAGGAGATGAAATAGTAAAAATTAGATACAATAAACTTTTAGAAAGGAGTCATAATTTATTTACCTCTTTCTCGACTAACTTGTAAACACTTGCCGAATACTTTCCTCACACATTTGCGCAATGTATTAGTGAACTGACTTTCTATTTTGGTTTTAGTTAAAAAAAAAATTAAATACGAGATACATCAACCTTTCACTTGTTGGCAAATTAAAATTGCATTGAAAAATCTTTGCTTAACCATTTTTTTAAGCAGAGGAGCAAAATTGTATCTCTTGAACCAAGGAATAAAAGCAATTATATACTCAACACAAATACAAAACCAGTAAGGATTGGAGTCGACAGTACTCGACTCCGACATACCCTGTACCTTCAATTTGTACCAACTGTTTGAAGGCGTTGCCCCGCACACTTTTTAATCGAAACAGATTTCATTTTCATTCAATTCCATATATACCAATTTTTACTCTTTGAGACCAATTCGTTCAAGAGATATAACGGCATTCTACCATGGCTATATGTGGGCGTGGTCACGCCCATTTCACAATTGAATCTTGTTATACTCCATCCCAATATCATATATGCAAAGTTTCATTCTTGTAGGTTTTATCGTTCTTGAGATATAAGCGTTTCAAATTATTACTATATATGGGCTTGGCTACGCCCATTTCTTTAATGTATCTTTTTGGGGCTTGAGTCAGCTATATACACTCCAAATTTGGTGTGCCTATCTCTAAAGACAACCGAGATAAAACGAATTTTGTAAGTTTTTTCCCGAGGTTGCTCCAGTCATTTGCCCCTCACCCCTAAACTAAGTCAAAAAAGGGGGAAACAAAATAAACTTGATCTGCTGAAGGAATAACAGAATCGAACTGCGAAGAGCTTTTGGTCCTATCTATTATAGTTTCCGAGATCGACGCGTTCATACAGACGGACGGACAGACGGACGGACGGACAGACGGACAGACGGACAGACGGACATGGCTAAATCGACTTCTCTTTCGATACTGATCAAGAATATATATACTTTGTATAGTCGGAAATGTCTCCTTTAAGGTGTTACATACATTGTCGATGCGCACAAAACTAATATACCCTTGTACCATAAGGTACAGGGTATAACTAGCGTGAATTGGAGCTCCTGAAGAGATGAAATTTCTAATAACAGTCCTACAGAAAAATAATTGTACTTTTGGATCTCCAACGCTTCTTTTTGATTTGTTTAAACATAATGACAGCCAAATTATGCCATTCACACATTGTTAAAATGGTTTATGCTTGTGTAAAGTATTTTTTATTTTGAAAAATTTCTATTCAACTGTCAAAAACGAAACAAATCGTGTCCGATTCAAGCCAATAAAAAACTGAGTATGCCTGCGTAATCGCACGAATTAGTTAATAAATTTTAATCAAACGCCGACAGCAATTTAACATACAAAAAAAAAGTTTGTTTGTTTGTTTGTCGCTGCTGCTGTCCGACTGCCCGCCCGCTCGTCTGAACTTGTTCACCTTGAAATAAACTGAAATGAAATTCGTTTTTTGATACACAAAAAAAGTATTGTGTTGTTGTGCGTGGCTTTAGGGAGAGAGATAGACACATATAGTATTCGAATACAGTCGGAGCTCCTCTACAAAAATAGTTCAAGCACGTTGAGTTCATTTTGAAAGACAGTAAAGTACATTTATTTAGTGACATCGAAATCTCCTTTATTAGAAAAAAGATGTGTTTAGTCCTTAAGTCAAAGAAAGTTCAAAATATATTCATCTTTATTTTCGAATTCCAAAGCACAAAGCTTGATTATAGTTTTCTTTTTTTTTAAACTTTTTCGAGAACGCGACCTTCCCATTTTTCGATGTCTGACTGTACCTTACAGTTGGGCTAAAAATAAAATAATAAAAATAAAAAACAAAAAATTGTTTAGCAATGCAAAGTACGCGTGAGGCTCAAAGTGTATAAATATTTTAAGTACATATCGCTTGCTTACTGCAAGACCGGCATAACTCAAAATTTGCCGTTTCGAGAAAAACGCGTTTAAAGTTTTCAAGTTGCACTTACTTCCATAGAGAATGAAAAACTAAAAATTGCATAACTCAGAAACTATTAACAATACAAACATGAAATTTTGACACAATATAAAGCTTTAGTTAATGATCATTTCTGCATACTTAACTCAAAAATCGAATTTTTCGAGTTATGACAGTCTTGCAGTAAGCAAGCGATATGTGTATGACAGTGAGAGAGAGAAAAAGAGCAGTTAAAGATTCTCGACACATGCTCAAAGGTGTTTACCTATCAAGTGTGAATTACTTAAAGTAATAAAAAAAAAACGAATGCGAAATTCAAATAAATGACTTTTATGAGCACAAACAGGTAACTTTTTGTGCTGCCTTTTTATTTTTTTTTATTTTTCTGTAAGAATTTAAATTTGTTAATTAAATTGATTACACAACTTATCGATTTTAGCAAAATCATGTTTTTGTAGGACTATTTTTGGAGTCATGATTCATTTAACGTTGCATAATTATAATTTGCAATTTACAGTAATGACAAATTTTGGAAAATGTACGCCTTCAAAGTTGTTGCACAAGTCAAATGCAAGATACAAGCTTTCAAGTCAACCCACGCATGCATTTCAAAAATCGTCAGCATATGAGACCGGCACCAGTTGTTAAGACAAACTCCTTTTGCTTGGTTGGTTTAAGATACATAGCCCCGCCAGTCATTTGAAGTTGGCTGCTGGCTGCTGGCTCATTGACTTCAAAGTGTGTGTGCGTTTCAAGTTGAGCTTAGAGCGAAGCCAAATAACTGGTTTTCTTGCATTTATAAGAATTGGTGTCTGCCGGCCGGCAAATTTGCAAGCACAGACATACCTACACACACATATACATTCGTCCATTCATCCAGATACATTCGTATCTGTGAGCGCTTGCTTATTGCAAGAGTAGAAATAAATTAAAAGAGATAGCGGCGCATTGAATACACTATAAGAAATGTACGTCAATATGAAGCAATAAAGTAAGTCAGTTGGTGTCTGTAGGCGAGAGGCGTGGTTTTTCTTCTGGCATACAGGATTTTATGCTTGACATACGATGTACATACATATATGTATATGTATGTATCTCAGTAATGTTTTTACTGCCGTTGACAGTGACAGCAAATTTGATTGACTTTATAGATAATATAATAAAAATGAAGTTATACTTCTCATTTCTTTAAGTGCATTTCATCTTGACGCTTGTATTAAAAGTGCAATGAATCGCATTTACTTTAATACCACAAATAGTTTTAAGCCATTTTAAGGTCAACAATTGCACATTGTCTTTGTGTATAACACATTCTTCAGTCTTCAGACTGTCTTAGTTAGCATGAATACAATGTGGCCTGTACTTACATACATACAACACCTTATATTGGCAGATAACGCAACGTCTGTGCTATGCGCTCATCACACTCAACAATAAGTGTGAGTGTGATGAGAATTTTCAACTTGTGAAACTTGAATGGAGCTAAGCTATTAACACGGAGCTTGTAACCTATTTAAAGATCGCTGTAATTTGGTTTCTTGAGGTTTTGAGTTACTAGAAAGCCTCAAAGGCTAATTGAGTCTTTTGTGATTGTCACATTGGCTGACTATCAACTTTTTTTTGATTGAAAAAAGAAAAATTGTTCTTTTATACAATTCCGTTATGCCCATATTTATTTTTTCTTAAAACAATTGCCTCGTATTATTTTTTTTTTATTTTATTCGCTTAGATGATTAAACAAATAATAAATCGATAAAAGAATAATGATGAGCGAATCGGAAAGCACAAAATCGATTAGGAGTTTTTGTCATCCTAAGACGTTAAGTCATTAAAACCGACATCAAGATTGAGTGCAACAAAGAAAATTCTTTTGTCTAGCGACTGACTGAGCATGTAATCAAGTACCATTAACGTGAAGCCCCAAATGAAAAGGTAGAAAAATAGTTAAGCGAATTGTTTTCCTGTGCCTTCTGTGTCGGCATGTAAATGCTCGGCTGCCTTTTAATTTTACATAATGGTAGCGGTGCATAGTTTTATGTTTTATTTATTATGACAGTGTAAAAGTTTATTCAGATAAAAACTCATGTACGAAACTATGCCGAAGAAAATCAATTTCAAATTTCCTGCCGCATATTTCCGGCTTTTAAAACATTTTCATGCCGTGCATAAAACTCGAAATTTACTGTTTGTTTATCTATTATACATACATACATACTAAGTATAAGAAAGTCAAACTTACAAAGTGTTTTTATGTTTTTAATTTTATTTACAGCGAGTTCCACCGCTTCGCGTCGATGACTTAATCAATGATTTACGCGATGGCACAAAATTGATCGCACTGCTTGAGGTGCTCTCCGGCGAACGTCTGCCCGTGGAGAAGGGCCGCGTTCTTAGGCGTCCACACTTCCTTAGCAATGCCAACACAGCCTTACAATTCTTAGCTAGCAAACGCATCAAATTGGTCAATATTAATCCTGCGGATCTGGTGGACGGGAGACCACCAGTTGTGCTGGGTTTGATATGGACAATCATATTGTACTTCCAGGTGAGTTTATATAGTTCTAGTACTTTTGTTTTGTGTGTCATATTTCTGTGACTATAATCACCTGCTAATATGTGTGCTGAGCACAGTATTGTCATTGCGTTGCTTTGTGTCTAAGCACTTTAAGTGAAGCTGTCGAAAGATACTTCTGCAAAAATCACCAAAAATTGGTTATTCGATTCTACACTTAAACACATTATTGGTATACTATATTTTTTCTTTCTAAAAATAAATAGCGCAATTGAAAATTAGAACAAAAAATTCACTTATTTCTAATTTTTAACAGATTCTATTTATGAAAATATCGTAGTACTTAACTAAAAGAATATGTTTTTCATTTTACTTTTTTCTCTTCTTGAAAAAAAAAAAACAACATACTAATTTTCAAAAACACAAGCTTCGTAAAAAGAGGCGGAAAAACTTAGTCGTAGTTATAAATTATGCGCCACAGGTATGTCAACGAGTGGTCAATGTCGTATTTTCGTGTGTATTATTGAAGGTTTTCAATTGATTTTTAGTTGCAATTTCGTATTGTAGCAGTAGCGGCACCAGAATGTTAATTTTGTATGATTTTTTATAGCTTGTGACTTTTTTTTTCAACAATCAATTATTATAATTTTAAGTGCTTTATTTGACTAATTTTTGCAATTTCACAGATCGAGGAGAACAGCCGCAACCTAGAATATTTGGGTCATGGTATTGGCGGTTCGGTTAGTTCACTCGACAGCGTTGGCAATCAAAAGGCTAGCGACCTGAAGGCTGAGAAATGGAAGCAGGGTGCCCGAAAAACTCTGCTCAACTGGGTAACCAATGCCTTGCCAAAGTAATTAATGATTAACTATTAAATGATTGAGTCATTAACTAAAAAACATTGTTGTTACAGGGAAAGCGGTGTGGAGGTTAAGGATTTCGGCGCCAGCTGGAGAGATGGTGTCGCCTTCCTGGCACTTATTGATGCTATCAAGGCAAATTTGGTTAATTTGGCCGACCTGAAGAAGACCAGTAATCGTCAGCGTTTGGAGACCGCTTTCGATGTGGCTGAGAATAAATTGGGTATTGCCAAATTGTTGGACGCTGAGGATGTGGATGTGCCGAAACCTGATGAGAAGAGCATTATGACTTACGTGGCGCAATTCCTGCACAAGTATCCCGAACCGAAGGTATGTCAAAGTGGTTCTGTTTTTTTTTTAACATTTGTCTAATGCTTTCTTTCTTTTTAACCAGGGTGCAACAAGAGATACGTCGCAAGCACAGCAAGATGTTGATGAATTGCGTCGCTTTTTACTTGAGAAAACCGCTGAGTATGAGCCGATGGTCGTCGCTAATTCATTCCCACGTGATTTTGGTGAATATTTACTGGCGCGTTCGGAGGTCGATGCGCATCTGCCAGCCTACAATAGGCTGAAGCAGTTGATGGAGAGCCAAAGTGGTTTCCTACAAGTGTCACGCCAAACGTGGGATAGCACCAATGAGCTTTGGCAACGTCTCCAATACCAAATGATGTACTGGCTTTGGCTATTGGATTCCGAGTTGCCTGGCGAGTTCGGCACAGTTGGCAAATGGCTGGCCGAAGCCGAAAAACTACTCATGGATAATGAAATACCGAGTGCCATGAACGAAGATACAGCTGCCGTGATTAGTAGAAAGCTGGAGGAGCATAAGCTGTTTTTCGCTGATTTGCCACGCATTGTGGCCATGTTTGAAAATGCAAAACGTTCGCCACTTGCGCAAAAAGTTCCGTTGGAGCAGTTGCGCAACATGGAACGCCGCCTACAAGAAGTTGGACCCAAATCCGCTGAACGCAGAATACGTCTTAAGTTCCTTGAACACAAGTGCTGCCTGATTGCGTTCTTGAATTTGGTTGAGAACAAAATGAAGGGTTGGACTGGCAAGTACGGTCAGGAGGAAAAAGTTGTGCAGCAACTGGAACAGTATAAAAACTTTGTATCGCGCAACAAGATCTTCCAGGAGTTCCAGAAAGCTTTTGTTGATATGCAACAAGTGGTAGATGAATACAAACGCGAGGGAAATGTTGCTCGCAAAGATGTGTCTGATATTGATCGGTTCATGTATGAAACCGAGGAACGCTGGAAACGAGTATCGATGGAACTAAAATGCTGTCAGAACTCGCTCGAGGAGGTTGTCAGTTGCTGGCGCACATGGAACAACTTGGCGCTGAGTTGCGAAGAATGGTTGCGTTTGGCTGAGCAAAAGGTTGGTCAATCGGAAGATGAGCGCTTGGAATTCTTCCAAGACATAACAGTGTGGAAGGACAAGTTCGATACGCTCGCCAACGCAGCCAATTATTTGATTGCATCGTGTGAGGAGCCGATAGCGCATAATTTGCGCCAAAAGCATGGCTTGCTTGCAGAACGTTTTGAACGTCTGTTCGCTA
The DNA here is from genome assembly GCA_034638295.1 of Phortica okadai. Taxonomy (NCBI): domain Eukaryota; kingdom Metazoa; phylum Arthropoda; class Insecta; order Diptera; family Drosophilidae; genus Phortica; species Phortica okadai. The sequence continues at coordinate 7,560,614 of CM067850.1, forward strand.
ATACGAAACAGTACATGCATGCAGGCGATATCATACGCTCGCGTCAAGAATACAAGTCGGGCATAGAGAAGCTTTCCAACTGGCTTCGTTATGCCGAAAATGTTTTGGATAAGAGACAAGTGCTTGGAAATACTGAGCAAATACAACGATATGGTGAAGAGTTGCAAAAACTCGCCAGTGAAATTGATGACAATGAGGAACTATTTAAGACAATCAGTCGAAATTTCCAAGGACTTATTCAAGATCTGTCACGCGATGAGGTTGATAAGATGATGAAACTTTTGAAGCAAGAAAAGGAATCATTGGTGCGCATACGCGCACAAATACCAGCCAAACTCCACCTCTTCCACCAACTGCAAATACAGCAGGAGTCATTGGAAGCAGGACAAAAAGAAATCCATCAGTGGCTAAACGAAGCCGAAGCATTGTTAAGCACACATACACTCGCCGGTGGACGTGATGCTATTAATATGGAGTTGAACAAGCACAAGACTTTCTTTTCACGTACAGTATACTATCGTTCGATGCTAGAAAGCAAGAACAAAGTTTTCCAGAACTTGTTAAAATCGGTGGCCACCGATGATAAAATCGATACCGGGCCCGCACAACATGCAATGCAGCAGCTAAACGAACGTTTCAACTATGTGATTCAGAACGAACAAGATTGGGAACAACGTTTGAACGATGCTGGTCGTGCATGGAACAATTTCAAAGACAACGAACGTGTTGTCACTGAGTGGTTATCGCAAGCTGAAACTATGCTAATTGAGAAACATATTGAATCGAAACAAACTATTGAAACTCAGAAGTATTTCTTTGAGCATGTTAATGAACGTTGGATGCATGACTTGATTGAATCTGCACAGGATCTACTTAAGACGCTGCCACCACCTGAACAACCACCAGTATTACAATCTGTGGAGAATTTACAAACTAAGTGGAAGCAAGTACTATCCAAAGCTCCGGAGCACTTGCTCAAGTTGGAATTCCGTCTTGATGAAAATGCTTTCTATCAGTCACTCAAGGAAATTGAGAAAGAGTTACAATTAGAGCAGCAAGCGCTAAATCGCAACGAGGATGTTGACTCAATACTCCAACGTAATGAACAGTTTATGCGTCAACAAGGCGTCATACCGAACATCGAAAGATCATTGCAAAACATGCATCGCCTCAGCCAGGCTTACAAGCAACAACAGCCTCTAGATGTAAGCTTAGACCAGGCATACGACAATGCCAGGTCCCAATGGCAACAGTTGTCAAACAGAGCCGATGAAATGCGTCAGACACTGCAACAAATACCCGCACAATGGGATGGTTACCATGGCAAGTTCAACGAGATGGTTGAATGGATGAATAGTGTCGATCGAAGTCTGAAGAATATCGTAAACGAGGTGAATAGCATGGAGGAGTTCGAGAAGGAGAAGGTTGTTTTCCAGGTGAGTTAAGCAGAACTAAATGTTTGAATATATCTCATGCTAACATTAATCCATTCCGAATCATGCATGCAGCTAAGGGAGCTAGTGGTAATGTGCTTTTGAGACTTCATTTCACAATCATATATAATAATATTTTTCTAATATTGCTTGTATTTTTCATATTTATTCGTTAACAGAAAATCTGCCAAGAAGCTGATAACAAGCGTGAGGACATGAAATGGCTTGTCAAGACATTAGACTCGTTGCTGAGTTACGCTACTGAAGATGAAGCCAATTTGGAGCAGAAAAAGCTTGAGGATCTCATAGCACGTTATAAGAACCTCATACCAACAATTGAAATTACAATGGTGAAGACTGAAGTTTTCTCTAAGTGCTACACATATCGTCGTGAGGTGCACGAGGTCGTGTGCTTGTTGTCTAAGGTCAAGGATCAAACAGCAAATATCCCTTCACCGGATAGTCTTGAACGTGTCAATCGTCTTATTGAAGAACAACAATATGCAATCAATCAACTCGATCATCAGCGGCCACATATCATGTCAATGTTGCAACGTGGTCGTGATCTCAGTAAAGATGTACATGCTCCCTCGTTCGTTAATGCTGAAGTTAAAAGTTTGGAAACTGGCTGGAATCAAGCCTACACTGAAACCTCTGATAAGCTGCAAGCACTGAAGGGAACCCAAGCTGTTTGGCATGACTTTGTCGATCAGAAGAACGATATCTTTTCCATGCTACAAACTGCAGAGACCGAATTGCGAGCGTTAACGCCTCTACAAACTGATCCCAAGAATGTTAGCCAAGATTTGAAGTCTAAGCGTGAATTAAATGTACAACTACAGCAAGCTTCTAATCAACTCTTGCCCAAGTTACATGCACTTAAGGGTGAATTAGCCCCTCTGGCTGCAGCAGAAAAGCGTCCAATACTTGAGAAAGAGGTTGCTGAGGTGGAAAAGATGTTCTTTAATACCATGGAACATGTTAAGGACCGTGTTGGCTACCTTGAGGATTACAGCGCAAAATGGAATAACTACAAAGCGCGCCTGGCAGAGCTGCAAGAATGGGCAAATAGGTTCGCACCTAAAAGCATTGAAGCTCTACAATCCGAAGATCTTACACCTGAAGAACGTGTTGTGAAGGTTCAAGCATTCAAAGGAGTCTTAGCTGAACGAATGAAGCAACTTGACCTACTAGCCGCTGATGCATCTGAGTTAGCGCCAAAAGAGGGCAATATCGCTGAAGCTAAACGTCTCAAAGGCGAAATCACCAAACTGCAAGAGGTACTTAGCGCCATCAACCGCAATGTGGACCACCAGGCACAAGCAGTCAAAGAAGATCTCGTCAACTGGCAGCAATTCCAAGCCGGTCTGCAACAGATTAAACCTGCCGTAGAGGAGAGCGAAGTCAAGGTAAATAACATAGTTCCTAAACCCCTCTCCCTTGAAGAAGCCGTTGCATTGCAACAAAATGCTAAACAATTTGAAACACAATGCCTCGAGCAATTGGACAAGCTCCAAGGCATCTCAAACATCAGTCATAAAATGTTGTGCAAAACCAATGCCCCTGACGAATTAGATGCAATGCACTCCCGCTGGACATCTGTCCATGAAAACGCGAAGCAGGCAAGTGCCAAACTAGAAAAACTTGTCGCCAATTGGAAGTCCTTCGACGGTGATACCGCCACTTTGGAAAACTGGATTAAAAATGGTGAACAACAGATGGGCAAGCGACCCGCTGTACTAAACACGCCACATATTGATAAATTGGAGAAAGAGTTGGTTAAATTGAAGTCATTTAACAATGAAATTTCTGAGCAACAAGCCAAACTGGTTGCGCTTGGTCAAGCCGCTGATCAAATCAGTTTGCATTTGGCGCCTGAGGGTGCCGTTGCGCTTAAGGATCGTGTGAACAACATGAAGGGCAAGTTACAAAAACTTTCCGAAGCAACTCGTGCTAACATCAATGAAGTGTCTGACGCTATTATATCACGACAAGATTTCAACGCGAAAATGGTCAACTTCTCAAATTGGATGGAACAATTACGTAGCCAAGTCGGTCAAATTGAGGATATCCATCCTGAACGTGTGGAAACAAGTTTGCATGTAGTACATGCACTACTCCAAGAACATGCCGATAAAAAGCCAAGTTTCAATGCAATTTACGATGAGGTCAAACAACTATCTCTGGGTGCAACTCCCGAAGAAGCAAATGCACTTAATGATGCTTATACCGCACTTGTGGTCAGCTATCAGACTCTTGAGACAAATATGTTGCAAAAGAAAGCCGCACTTGAGAAGTGGACAGAACTATTAGGCTGGAAAAATGATACTGAATCTCACTTGAATTATCTGAAACACCAGCTTGATAAGCCAGAGGGACCAAGTCCTATAGAACTGGACCAAACTATCAATGAAATCGAGAATCTTGGTCAGTCCATCAGCTACTGGAAGGGACAAGCCAAGGAGATTGACGAGAATCCTACTATACAACTGAGGGATGCACTTACACGCAAACCGTTGATTGCTTCACAAGTTGTAAATGATGTAGAACATAAGCTGGAGAATTTAAAATTGCGCTCTCAAAACCAAAAGCAACAAATTCAGCAAATGACCGTACGTAAGGATAAGTTCCATGCTCTAGAGCAAAATTTCGGTCATTCTTTACAAGAGAATCGCGCCAAGTTAGATGAAATACTCAAACAACATCCAAATCTCAATAATATCGACCAAATTATTGCCGATTTGGTGGCATTAAACGATGCCATTAAATATCAGTCCGACTTAAAAGATCGCATTCACGATGAAGGAGCTATGCTGATGCGGGAAGACATTTCAAGCATGCCAGCTATACAAGAAAGTCTTTTAATTCTCGATAAGGACTATGACTCCCTGCAGAACGAAATTGCTGATCGCATACAGAAATACAATATAATTAGTCAAGCATTACGTGATTATGCAGAGTCAAAGGATAAATTCGGCAAGGAATTAAAACGTGCAGAGGATCTCTTTAATGCTATACCTCAACAGCCACGTGATGAAACTGAATTACAGCAAGCCTCTGAAAAGACACGCAAAACCATGGAGCAAATAAGAAAATCAAAGACCAGTCTAGATGAACTCGAGCGTCGTGGCAACAATGTTGTCAAACTATTTAGTGCCATTAATGAGCCAGTTCCACAAGAGATAGTGAATGAAGTTGGCACTGCCAAGCAACAGTGGCAAGATATACATGACAAGACAGCTAAAAATGCGCATGTATACGAGACTGAAGCAGTCATTTGGTCACAAATTGAAGACGCAAAGAAAGATCTACTTCCATGGCTATCAGAGATGAATCAAGGTCTCTGCGATGCTGCCGATAACACAATTGAAATTGAATTTGGACCGATGCGTTTGAGCAAATACCGCACTGAACTGCCGTCATACCAAGTCATAAAAGATACTATTCTGGAGAAGACAAATGATTTGATCAAGATCAACAACGGCGCTGAGATACCAGCGTTGACGGCACTAAATCAATTGATCGCTGAACAATTTGCTGAGGTTGATAGTAATGCCGAACGTTTGAATGCCGTTACCTCCTCGTTCAATGATCAGGAACAAGAGCTGCGTAAGCGCACAAAGACCGCTGGCGAAAATGTCAGCAAACTACGCGAACAGCTTATTAAATGTGACGATATGTCAGGTGAAACAAGCAAGATCATGGAACGCCTTTTGCAATGTAGAGCTCTGCGTGGCGAATTGGATAAAAGTGGTAACGAAATCGAGAACATCAAACAGAACGTGGATGAGCTGCGTAATCTTTATCCCACATTTAATGAATCCATTATACCGAAGGAGCTCAATAATGTTCAAAAACGATATGAAGGTGTAGATCTCTATGCAAAGAAGATTGAAAGTTCATTACTACAATTCCTTAAAAAGTTCCATGCCGATAAAGTAGGTATGTTGAAGCGCATAATTACAACGCAACGTGAAAAAGTTGCTTGGTGTCAGCCAGAGGCAACTAGTGACAAATATAACCTTGACGTAAAGAAATCTTCATTACAAGAGGTTGGTAAGAGCATTGAGGATTGCAAGGAGCGTCATGCTGAGACTTTGAAATCACTGGAAATGCTGAAGGCCGTTGAATCACCACAACATCTCGCAGAGTTAACAGCGGATGCTGAACTACTTAACAAGGAAATGCAGGCCTTGCAGAACAGCTTCGATGAAATAAAAAATGTACTCGACGAAAACGTTGACTTGTGGTCGCAATATGAGCAGTCTAATGAGGACATTTCAAACTGGTTACGTGATGTTGAAGGTCGTGTAAAGGCAGAAACAAGCAACCAAATTAATTTGCTTCAGATTGAGCCTAAATTGAAAGAACTAGCTGCACTTCAAAAGGACGTGAAAGCACACGAACCGATTATCAACAACTTGGAAAAGACGTCACAGTTGCTGATTGCAAAGAACCCAGAAGCTCGTATTGGCCAGTTTGTCACACACTTGGTGCAACGTTATCAGACTGTCGTTAAAAGTCTAGATAGCTATATTGATAGAATACAGAGTGCAAAATTGGCAAACACCAACTTTGATAAAGCTGCGAAAGACTTTAATGAGTGGTTGTCCGATGCAAAAATTGAGTTCCAGGAGCTTGCCCGCATGGGATCGCCTGGTTCATCGTCCGCAACTGCTCAGCAATTGCAGACTATTAAGAACTATTTAAAGACTATCGACAATGGTCAAATACTATTAAACAATGTTGTTGACATCGGTGAAGCACTTTATCCAGTTGTATCTCCTGAAAACCGGGAGAAAGTTCGCGCAGAATTGCGTCAAATGCGAGAAAAGTATGATTATTTACGTGACGAGGCTAATGCATTAATGCAACAAGTCGAAGGTGTTCTTATACAAAAAACATCGATAGAGGAAAGTTACACACAAGTCTCGCATTATCTTAATGAATCGAAGGCTAAGGTGAGTAGTGCCGATGAACTATACCCGACACTTGCCGCCAAGAAAGCCGCTCTGCAAAATTACAAGACACAGCTGCAAGAAATCAACCTGCACAAAAATGCACTAAAGCAACTACAAGATAAAGCAGTTACTTTGTGTGACGACGAATCAGAGCGAAAGACCGAAGAATCCATACAGGAGTACAATGAGTTGTCCAAGCGTATTTCAGATCGCATCAATGTTGTCTCCAATCAAGTTGTTAAGCACGAAGCATACGACCAGGTGTTGGAGAAGGCACAAGATTGGCTTAACACAATTAAATCGGAAGCTATTGATATACTCAACGAAACCACATTTGAAAAGGAAGGTGCAGAAGAGAAGCTCATTGTTGTCGAGAATCTCTTACAACACAAGCCAGAAGGTGATTCAATCTTCGACACTTGTCACAAGCTTCTTGAAACAGTCCTTACACAAACGCATCCCACTGGTCATCCCGCATTGTTGAAAGGATTTGAAGAGCCCAAACACGCTTGGGATGACTTTATGACACTCTGTCAAGACTCACTTGTAAAATTGAAGCAATTATGCAGCAAATGGGATGAATTTGATGCAATTATCGATGATTTAGATAATTGGATGAAAAATGTTGAAAGTATAGTCAAGAATCAAACTCTAAAGAACACCGCAGATTCTAAAAAGTTGTATTTGAAGCAGCTGCAAGATATTTCCAAGGATATTGACAGTCGCTGTGCATCCATAAATGAACTAATGGATCAAGGTCGTGAAATCGAAGGTGAAACTGATTTGAATTTGAAACTTTCTCGCTTAAACACACGCTATCAAACGTTGAAGAACCTTTGTAAGGAATCTATCGCCAAATATGTTAACTATGTCAAAGATCATGATACATTTGACAATGACTATGAAGCTTTTAAACAAAGTTTGCAAGGTTCAATAGCAGAGTTGGCTAAACACAGTGAAATTGTTGGCGACCAAAACGCTTTGCAAGAACAACAAAATAAATTGCGTGAGATGTCCGACAAGCGCATCATTGATTCAACGGTGTTTGAGAATCTTATTGATCGTGGTGAAAAACTCTACGGTCACACTAGTCCTGATGGTCGAGAAATTATCAGACAACAATTGAGAACTCTACGCACCATGTGGGATAACTACACTGACGATCTGAACACCACAACACAAAAAATAGATCAATGCCTATTGCAATTCAATGAATTCAGTATCGCCCAAGATCAACTTACGAAGTGGCTGAAGGATGTCGACAAGGCCTTGCAAAGTCATACCGAATTAAAGACGACGCTACAAGAGAAACGCGCTCAATTGCAAAATCATAAACTGTTGCACCAGGAAATAACAACTCATAATGTTTTGGTGGACAATGTGTGCGACAAAGCGCAAGTCTTAGTCGACCAAATCAAAGATAACTCGCTAAACGTTTATCTGCAGTCCATTAAACAACTGTTCCAGAATATTGTACAGAAATCTGAAGAAATTTTACATAATCTGGAAGATTGCGTGCATAAACACAATGATCTAAATAGTTCGCTTAGTGCTGCTAAGACTTGGATATCCAATGAAAAGGCTAAACTATTGGAATGCGACGACGCTTACGGCGAAAAGGCTGACATAAAACGAAAGATTGAAACTTTAGCTCAGCTGGCATTAAACAAACCACATGCCCAAAAGTTAATTGTCGACATACGTGAGCAGTTTAATAAGGTTAAGCCCACTACTTCCGAGAAGGGTAACGATGTGCTTGAAAAAGAAATCGATGAACTTGAACAGACTATGAAAAGTCACTTTGATGATATTGAAGGTATTGAAGGCAAACAAAAGGATGTTTTGCAGCAATGGGATAAATTTGAACAGACACTTGAAGAGCTTACAAAGTGGTGTCGCAATGCAGAAGGTGTTTTCCGAGAGCAGCAATTGCAATCGTCATTGCATGAGAAGGTGGAACAATTTGAGAAATACAAGATTCAACGTGATCTTATATTGCAAAAGGAGAAAGAAATCGATGCTTTCGGAGATGCAGCACACTCATTGCTCAATAACAGTGGCGCCGATCGTCTGAAGACGCTTACGACTCAAATAACTAATCGTTATCAACTGCTGCAAGTGTTGAGCAAAGAGGTTGTCAACCGCTGGTCCAACTTGGTTGATGATCATCAAATCTATCAAGATAAATATAATGAAGTCGATTTATGGCTACAACCGATTGAACAACAGCTTAAAAAGGCTCTCGAAGACGAACCAACACAGTCTTCAAATATATTGCAAATTTTGCTGTCCGAAAAAGAACAGGCAGAATCCCTATTTGCTGCTCTGAACGCTGCCGGTGAGAAGGCACTGCCAGAAACATCCACACAGGGACGCGAAAAGATCAGAAAGGATTTGCGAGATATAAGGGATCGGTGGGATAAACTTGATGAGGGCATACGCAATTTGCAAAAACGTCAAGAGGCTCAAACTGTTCAACTATCAAGCTATCAGGATATTCTTGGTCAAACTGTAAATTGGCTTGATCAAGTAGAGAAAGTTCTGCAAAATGAAAACCCGGCTACTTGGACAAGTGCGCAAGAAGTACGTTCCAAACTATACAAGTACAAGGCCACAACACAAGATATTAATTCGCACAAACGCATTGTTGAGGCAGTCAATGAAAAAGCCGCTGCATTACTTAGTTCATCTTCACCGGCTAATGCAGACGATATCAAAAAAGCCGTTGATGATGTCAAAAAGCGTTATGAAACAGTGGCTAAAGATTGTGCCAAACTTGTTGGTGAATTAGATACAGCTTTTGATGTCTATCAACAGTTCAGTGAATTACAAAAGGCACAGCAAGACTACCAAAAGAATTTATGGGATCGTTTGACCGGTTACTCTGACTACTCTGGCAATAAAGCAGCATTACAAGCGCGTCTTAATAAGATCATCGAAATACAAGATTCTTTACCAGAAGGTGTGGCTAAGTTGAAGACACTTGAGGAACATATTGAAAACAACACAAAGAATATACCTCCACGTTCAAAGGAAGCGATGGCGCGTGATTTGGCGAACTTGCATGCCGATTTTGAGAAGTTTGGTGCTTCGTTGAGTGATGTTAAGAGCGGCTTAGAAAACCGTCTTCAACAATGGAACGATTACGAAATCAATTTGGATCGTTTAATCTCATGGTTGGCTGAAGCGGAAAACTCACTAAAGAACTACAATCCAAAGTCTACTATGGAGGAAAAGGAAGAACAACTCAATCGTTTCCAAGCACTAGCACAAAGTTTGCGTCAAAACGAAGCAGATTTCGATAAAATGAAAGATGACACTTCGGAACTTATACAGAGCTCCGGCGAGACAAGGATTGCTGTTAATGTTCAACAAGTCTCTTCACGTTTCCAGTCCATCCAAGCGACTGCCAAGGAAATTCTTAAGAAATGCGAGCAAGCTGTGCATGATCATAACCAATTCAATGATAAATATAAGCAATGCTCCGACTGGCTTGCCAGTGCTCAAGCCAAATTTGACAATTGTAATGATTTGTCTTCAGTATTCTCACGTGACGATTTACTGAAAAAGCAAACGACAATACAGGAACTCTTAGCTCAACAACCCAATGCAACACAACTACTGAATAGCACTGTTGAACTAGGTGAGAAGTGCTACACGTCGACAGCGACGGAAGGACGTGATGCAATTCGCGCACAACTTGAAGAACTCCAACAAACCTTCGATCAACTCTTTGACAACATAACTATTGCTGCTAGAAAAATTCAAGATAAGATGTCAAAATGGTCAGGCTTTGATGAAATCGCTGATAAACTAAAGAATTGGTTAGATCAAGTAGAGAAATCACTTCCGGCTGAAATTGAACTGAAGACAACATTGGATGAGAAGCGTTCAAAATTGCAATCCTACCGCGACATTCTTAATGATATAAGTAACCATCAAGTAGAGTTAGGCAACCTACAAGAAATTGCAGCTAATTTGCCTGAAAAAACTGAACATGTTGAAGAAATGCTCAAGGAAATCGCCGATAGATTCTCCAAATTACAAAAGCGAGCTCAAGGCTTTGTAGAACGTTATGAAGGCTTTGTCAGTGCACATCAGCAATACTCAAAGGCTGTTATGGATGCGCAAGAATTCATTGAGTCTACGCACAACACCGTACATTACTGGGGTGATCTAGACTTAGAGCAAGTGTCGCTGCACACCAATCTTAATCGTTTGAAGAATCTGAAGGCAAGCTTGGCTGATGAGTTCCCTCGCATTGATCAAGTGCGTGCATTAGGTGAAAAAGTTATTCCTGGCACCATTGATGTGGGTCAAGTTAACATAAAGTCCCAGATCGATACCACACAGCAGGAATGGGAAGGACTTCTGTCGTCAATCAGCTCAACAATTGAGGCTATTGAAGCACGCTTGCAACAATGGGCCGAGTATGAGCAACTGCGTGACCAATGTTTGGCATGGATACGAGATGCAGACAATAATCTGCATGCTATCGACCTCAAAGAAGATTTGCCCAAGAAGAAGGCACAGTTGGAAGAATTAAAATCATTGCAAGGAGAAGTGCGTGCCAAAGAGTTAGAGGTCGATAACGTAACAGAGAAGGCACAGACTCTGCTTAAAGGACCGTCGAGCTCACGTTCTTCGGGGCCCGAATTGGTAACCAAATACCAACAAATCTTCCACAAGGTTAAGGAATTGAATAACCGCTGGCAACAGTATGTTGGCACGCACCAAGATTTCGAAAATGGTCTTTCTGATTGCAATTCCTGGATTAACGGCATCAAAGACAAACTTGACTACTGCTCGGATATGTCTTCAATGAGCCAAAAGGAACTTGATAAAAAATTGGCAACCATACAAGATGTTATCTTACTCAAAGATGAAGGTTCTGCCAAAGTACTGAAAATACTCGAATTAGCACAGAATGTCTTAGCTAATACAGCGCCAGCTGGACATGAAGCTATTAACAAAGAATTGGCTGACCTACAAGAATTGTGGTCGGGTATTGCCTTGCGTATAATGGATGTCAAATCCCATCTGGACGACTCCATAACGCAATGGTCTGGTTTCCTTGATCAAATACAAAATGTACGCAAGTTTAATGAATGGCTTGATGCGTTGTTGAAAGAGCTTTCTGAGCATCAAACAACAATGACCGAAAAACGTGCCCAACTAGATCGTGTTAAGACTACAGAAGAAAAAGTACGTGTCGAAAAAATCGATGTCGATGCGTTAAAGATACAAGCGAAGGAAATGATAGCTAGCGGACAACAAAGTCAAGCCGCAATGCAGGCCCAAAAGGTTCTCGATACGTTTGATGAATTGTTTGCAAAATCACAAAAATTACTGTCCGAACGTCAAGACCAGTACAGAGATCACCGTCTATTCAAGGAAGCTTATGATGATTTGGTTAGTTGGATAAGTCGCGCACGTGAAAAGTTCCCAGCGTTGAAACAGAGCAGTTTAAGCGATAAATTGGCTATTGAGAATGCAGTACAAGCTACCGAAGCGCTATTAAATAAACAAGCACAAGGCGAGCTATTAGTTGAGCATTTAGTGCACACCGGTGAAGTGGTTCTGGCGAGTACATCGACGCAGGGCCAAGAGATCATACGCAATGATATACGCGCACTACGTGATAGCTTCGAAGGTTTATTCCGTGAGATTAATCAGCAAAAGGAAAACTTGGAAGTTACCATGGTGCAATGGCGCGCATATAAAGAGGAGTATGAACGTCTCATTGAGTGGCTACAGCAAATCGATATACTTGTGAAGAATCATAAGCTGAATTTGTGCAAGAATCTGCCTGAAAAAGAAAAACAGGTAACAGACATGCAAGACGTTATGTCGCGACTTGAGAAAGGTAAAGAAGACATCGATAAGTTTAATGCATCTGCCGCTGGTCTGTTGAAGTCACATTTGGATACATATGTCAATAACCAACTCAGACATTTGGGCTCAGTGTATCAGGTACAAGTCAATTTAGCAAAGGATGTTCTCAAAAAAGTCGAAACCAATCGTGATCAGCATCGTGAATACAATGCAAATGTAAAATCTGCCAGGGACTGGATTGACAATGCCAAGCAAATTATACAATCGTCGGGTGATGGTGCTGGATCTAAAGAAGCACTGCAACGCCGATTAGAGAATATACAGGATCTAATTAGAAACCGTGAGCAAGGTCAGCATCTCGTACACACTGCTATCAACAACGGTGAAAAGATCATAAGAAACACACGCTCTGATGGTCGTGATGATATTAACAGTGAAATGAAAGATCTTCAAAATGAGTGGGATAGATTGGTTAAGAAAATGTCCACCGCTAAGGTACAATTGGAGACTAATCTGCTCCAATGGGCCGATTACAGTTCCAGCTATTCACAACTACAACAATGGATAAACGATCGCGAGGCTAAATTGCAACAAGCATGCGAACAGAAAATTGTTAAGTCAAAGCGTGGCCAGCCAGGTCTCAGTTGTGGCTTGAGCGAGCGCAAAGCAAATCTTCGTCAAACAAACAACATTGTACAAGATATCGTGTCCTTTGAGCCTATGATACAGTCCGTAACATCGAAGGCATCCGATCTGCAACAAGGTGCCCCAGCTTCAGAAATATCTAATAAGTACGAAACTCTTACCAAACAAGCTAAGGATCTGTATGAGAAGCAAAAGAGCACTATCGACCAGTATCAGGCGCTTATTGATGCTGGCAACGAGTTCGCTACTTGGCTCCGAAGTGCAAAGGAACGTTTAAGCAAGTGTTCTGAGCCAACCGGTGATAAACAAGCGCTTGCCGAAAAAACGCATCAACTCAAAATTTTGCAGGGAGAGGTTCCTGAGGGTTCACAAAAGTTGAAAGCGGCTCTGGAACAAGGTGAGATCGCCTGCCGCACAGCTGAGCCTGAAGACCGCGAGATAATCGAAGAAGAAGTCGCATTACTGCAAGAAGAATTTGATGCATATGTTGAAGCACTTAACAAGGCTAAAAACTATTTGGAGGTTGGCATTGTTAAGTGGTCAGATTACCAGGATCAATACACTGACGCTTTGGATTGGCTGACAAAGACAGAAGCATTGGTGCAATCTTATAATAAACTACAAGACAGTTTAATGCAGAAGAAGATCGTTTTGGAAGAGTTCCAAGGCCATCTGCAGACACTCTTTGACTGGCAAAAGACTTTGGATAATCTTAACATGAAAGCACAAGTCTTACTCGAAACATGTTCAGACACACGCATTAGCAACGCTATTATGCAACTTACCACCAAATACAATGCGTTGCTGACACTAGCCAAGGAGGTGATGCGACGACTAGAGTTACACTACCAAGAACATCAACAGCAACACACACTCTACGAAGAATGCCAATCATGGATTGAAAAAACTCGTGAAAAGCTCTCTGAGTGTGAGATTATTCCTGGCACACTAAATGAAGTACAGATCAAGTTGAATACCGTGAAAAATTTGCGTCAAGGCTTCGAAACAGGTCAAAACAAATTGCGCTACCTACTTGAGCTCAAGGAAAAGGTAGTATTGAATACGGAGCAAAGTGGTGCGGCTAAAATACAAGAAGATACTGAAGCTCTTAAGCAGGACTTTGAAAAACTTTTAGTCGACTTAAATGATGTGCGTCAGAAGTTGGCCAACCGTTTGGCACAACTGGAGGAAATTTTCAAGCTCTACAAAATCTTGCTGGAATGGTTGGAAGATGTAGAACCAAGTATTAAGACGTCTGACGAATTTTTGAACGATTTGAGTGAGAAGCGTGCAGCGCTTGAGAAATTCCGAGCGATACAACGTGACACCAATAGTCACAATGATATTGTTGAAAAAATCAATGCTAGACTGCAAGAAGGAACCAATCTCGATAAGAAAGACTTCGATGAGGGTTTGAATAAGTTTGAACAACTCCAAGAAGAAGTAAACAAGAAAATTGAATCGCTCGAAAACCAAGTAAATAATCACGATAAATATAAACAAGCGTTTAATGAGGCTCAAGATTGGATGCGCCGCACACGTATTGAAGTTGAACAATGTGCCGACTGTCATGGCGAGCAAGCTCATGTTGAAGATCGTTTAAATAAACTGGGTGATATTCAAGCTACAATGCTTGAGGGTAAATCACTGTTAGAAGCTTGTGAAGAACTTAGCCGTGCTGTTATAGCGACAAGCGGCGCAGAAGGCCAAGATAATGTCGCACAAGAGATCAAGCACTTGACAAGCGAATGGGAAATTCTTAATGCATTGGCACGTGACGCGCGTAGCGGATTAGAAACATGCCTGGCTGCGTGGAACACGTTCTTACAGAAATTCAATAAAATCAATCTCTGGATTGAGAACATGAGTAAGCGCGTAGCCAACGCTAACGAAGGAGATAACAAGACCACCGATGACTTGGTAAACGCCAAGGTAAGTTCAACTACGGCACTACTGAACTATCAACGTCTGATGCAGTGTGACACGAAGCTATCAGATACTGCTAACCAACTAACCGCTAAACGCTTAATAACTAGTTCCAATACCACTTTTAATAACAATACCACTGATAACTCAATTCAAATTCATTCTGTACACAATGCCGAATCAACAATTTGTATCTCATTATTATTGTTATAACCCTTAATTTTATTCACTTACTAAAATTTTAGCACATTTCGCCAGTTTTCTTTTGTAAAACTTATAACAAAGTAAATGTAAATGCTTAAAAGCACTTATTCAATTTATATCTTAAAATGAGCTAATCCGATTTTAATTTTTCCAAAATAGAAATTGCTTGATGAAGTGCTCGCTGAGAAGGACACCGTTGAGGATCTCAATGACAACTGTGAGCTACTAATGGAGCAAAGTGCTTGTTCCCGCATACGTGATCAGACCATTGAGACGCAAGCAAACTATACCAAGCTGCTAACATCGGCTCAAGGACTTGTAGCGAAGATAGAGAAAAATCTATCTGATCACACAGAGTTCCTCAACTACAAGAAAGAAATGGATGCTTGGATTGAGAAGGCACAGCAAGTTCTTGATGATTGCGCAATCGATGGAGATGCAACGATAATCGCACAAAAATTGGATACAGTCAACGTAAGTATCTGGCTTCTTATTAAAAGTTAAACCAAACAATAATATATTATTATTTTCTCATTTACAATTAGTCGCTCGCTTCACATTTGCCTGAGGGTCAACATTTACTAGCCATGGTTCAAGATGCTTATTCTAAGGCGTCGAATATTACGCCCGAAGAGAAGCAAGGCAAGCTGCGTGACCTTATGACTAAAGTGCGGGAGGATTGGGATGCGCTCGGTATCGCAATTAAGCAAAAGTTGAACGATTTGAAACAAGCACAAAACCGCTGGTCCGATTTCGCTGCAAGTAAGGACAAGCTTAGCAAGTGGCTTGAAGAAACTGAGCAGACCCTTAAAAATGCACCAGATACTAAGGGTGAATTGAGTGAAATGAAAACGTTGCTTGAACGTTACAAGACCCTGCTGAATGAAATTAAGCAGAAGGGTGTTGATCTCGAGCGCTTGCAGAGCGAAGCACGTGAGTTAGGCACCGAAGTTGATAGTGTGCATCGTTTGCAGACACGCTGGGATGCAGTAAGCCAGAACTGTGGCGCATACATTAAGGCGCTAGAAACTGAAATAGTTGACTATAATGCCTATCATCAGTCGCTGCAAGATGTGGAGAAATGGTTACTTCAAATCTCGTTCCAACTGATGGCACACAACTCTCTCTTTATTTCGAACCGCGAGCAAACCCAAGAGCAAATTAAGCAACATGAGACATTGTTGGATGAAATACAGAAATATCAAACCAATCTTGATGACTTAAATGCTAAGGGTCAGGGCCAAATAAAACGTTATGAGCCTAGCACACCCGGCATCCGACAGACCGTCGAGGAGCAATTGAAAAACATTCAGGACAGCTACAATTCCCTGCTGCAGACATCAGTACAAATTAAAAATCGTTTGCTTGAGTCTTTGGCTAAGTTCCAAGAGTATGAAGACACTTTGGACAGCATTTTGCGTAATCTGGAGGAATATGAACCAATCATACAAACAGAGTTGGATGAGCCAGCGACCAATTTGGAAATGGCCCAGAGTCAACTCAAATGTGCTCAGGTACAGTATAAATTTAAATTAAGACGACGGGCCATATGTTATTTGAACCAATATATATTGTAGAACATGCAAAACAAACTCAACCAAGAAAAGTCCCGACTCGCCGCAGCTGTGCAGGCTTGTGAGGCTGCTACTGCCTCGATAAGTCGCCCGAGCTCTCCACTTGAGACTGCAATGCAGGCTATACCCGAACGTGAACTGATTGTGCGCGCTAAGCTCGAAGATCTGCTGGACCAGGTACGAATTGCTTGAGTGATTGTGATTATATAACAGCGTAGTTTGTTGTTATACTTTGTAGTTTGACACACTAACCTAAAGAATTTTGAGTACGAAACGTTTTATGTTTTCGATTTAATTTTATTTTTTTATTTATTTATTTCTTATTTCAAATTTTGAATTGCAACTTTACCTAATGCTGCACGTAAACAAAAAACGTAACAAAACCTCCCCCACCCCATACTACGACCCACTTTATATGGCTTAACACATAAAACACTTACTGCTAAAACGCTAAAATGCTCAAATGCTCACAACTACGCAAATGCTAAGCAGAAGCCATCACAAGTAACTCCGAGTTCAACTAGAGACGATAGTGATGATGCTGACGTCGAAGTTGAGCTCGCTGATGTGAACGATGCGCTTATGGATCCCGTGACTCACGAGCGCATTTCTAACTATCGACGAATAATACGCTTGAATAGTGGGCATGTCCATAAGCTGAATACTCTTTTTGCTAAGGTGAGTCCAAAACCAGCCAAGCGTGCAAATATATATCAAAGCATCGAAGTAAAGTGCGTCGGTAACGGTTGCAACCCATTAAACACAGGTTGTAATTATTTATAGTTCATTACTTTATTACCTGTTATTTTCTATTGTAAATTTTATCATTAAACGCTTATTAATAACGTTCGCTTGCACCTGGTAAAGTCATTTATTTTAATGATGATTGATTGAAAATGTTGTTTGTTTTCCTTTTGACAGGTGCAATCCCACTTGGGTGGCTTGACTGCATCCGTTAGCGAATTGGAGCAACAACAAAAGCAGCGCGCTGAAATGCAGGATTGGGTAAAGAAACAGCAGAGCTCAGTTTCCGACTGGTTAATGCGACCATGCAAGTTGCGCTCCGAGGCAGCTCAACAGGAGTTGGTCGCCATGAACGACTTGTTGAATTCAATAGGAGATAAACGCTCCCAACTAATGCTGGAAATGACGGGTTCATGTAAGTAGTTATTTGGCATTGTATTGTTACATAAAATCAATTTACAAAAATTTTTAAACACTTAATATAAAAATATATTTACAGTGGCTGATGAAGATACCGATCTTGATGATGATATCGATAAACTTGAATCTGAGCTAATGAATGCCATTGCCAAGAAGCAGGCCGGTCAAAACATAATCGATGGCTATCGCCAAGGCATGCAGGATGTGCAAAATTGGTTTGATGGACTCATTAAACGAATGGACGTGCTTGATCGCGGTTCCGGTTTGAACTGCGCACAAAAAATGGCTGCCATTACTGAAATCAAGAATGAGTTTGAAAATCAAGGACATCCAAAGATTCAAGACCTTAAAGGCAAGGCGTCTCAAGTTGCAGAGGTTATTAGCAATTTGGATGGTCAACAAGTTGAAGAGCAAATTAAATCGCTCGACCGTCGTTTTGCTGATTTGGGTAAACGTATTGATCGTAAGGCACAACTCTTGGATGTCACCAACAAAGGTGTTGACGGTGTAAAGGGCGAAATTGAGCAACTTCAGAATTGGGTCAAAGAACAGATTGATGAGCTGCAAGCACCTAGTCCAATGGGCTTCGAACCAAAGTCCGCGGAAGCAAGACAACAGAAGATTAAGAGCCTAATGAAGGATGCAGAAGCAAAGCAATCGCTAGCCGATGTGCTCGAGAAGCGCGTTTCAAACATGCAGCCTGAATTGGAACCAGCCGAATATGCTCAATTGGAGTCAGCACTTCGTAATCTCAATTCGGAGAACAAAAATTTGTCTGGCGTGCTAAAGGCTGAATTGGAGCGAGCTTTGGACGCAACAAAGGCGCGTAAAGGTCTGGAGAATGACTTGGAGAAGGCACGTACTTGGCTTAAGTCTAAAATTGCTGAGGTACGGAAGCTGCCGGTCTATCATCCACTGGCCTCCAATGAAATCGAGAAACAAATTCAGGAAAATAAAAAACACGATGATGATGCTAAGCAATTCAATGATAGCGTCTTGACCGATGTGCATCGTCAGGCAGCGAACATTATGAAAGATTGCTCAGAGTCAGATAAATTGGCACTGCAGAAAATACTCGATGAAATTGCGGCCGATTATCAGACTCTTAAAGATGAAAGCGGAAAGCGTGGCAAGGCTTTGGACGATTTGCTTCAAGGTCGCAAGTCGTTTGAAGACTCGATGAAAAAGATGAGTGACTGGCTGAATGAAATGGAAACCGCTACAGAGGGCGAACTACGTACAACAAGTTTGCCAGTACTCGAAGAGCAATTGGCGCACTACAATAAACTTCTTAAGAATGCTGGCGATATGGGCTCTGAGATAAATGACGTCGCGGAGCAAGGCAAGAGTATCTTGCCGACATTGAGCAATGCCGATAAGCTGAAGTTGAACGATGATATTAAGAACATGAAGGATCGCTACGGAAAAATTACGCATACCATTAAAGATCGTGTAAACGCCCTTGGCGACCATATCAAGAAGTATAAGGATGCCAAAAATAAGCTCTCCGATTGTATGCAATTCCTCAACACTATTGAGCAACGTTTGCGTGAACTTAACAAACCAATCGGATCAAGAATCGAGGATGTGCAAGACTTGCTTGGTAATTATGAAGGCATATTGAAGGAGTTGAAGGATAGCAAGAGCAAGATGGGTGACATGCAAAGAGATGACTTGCCTGAACTACAAAGCATCTTGGCGCGACAGGATGACTTGATCAAACTGATTGAGGACCAATTGGCACATCTGCGCCAGTTGCTCTTATTACGTGAGCAGTACATAACATTAATCAATGAAATCATTGCCTTCATAATGAAGTACACTGACATCATTATCGATATTGAAAACTCGCCAGACAGTCTTGAAGATAAGATCACTAAATATGACGAAGTGATTGTTAAGATACAGGAATGTGAGGGTCTTTTGGCTTCCGCCAGCGACAAGGGCCAGAAGATTGCTTCTGAAGGCACTGCTGCAGATAAAAATAGCATAACCGAACAGGTGCAATCGCTAAAGAATCAGCTACAGAATTTGCGCAAGGCGGTCGAATCGCAGCGCCAAAAACATCAACTCCAACTAGAGCATCATAAGAAGATGGCCGCTGAGCTTTCCGAAATACTCGACTGGTTGCACAACAATGAAGGCGTTGCCAAGTCACGTCCACTGCTCGATCGCGATCCCGAATCTGTTGAGCATGAATTACAGAAACATCAGAAACTCAACAAGGATATCCAAGAGTATCTCAATAAATTCAACAAGATTAATGACACCATTAAGACGGAAGTTGGCATGCCAAGCTCGCTTGTCGAAATGCTCTCCGAGGGACGATCGCTAGTCTCATCACTGCCACAAGAACTCGATGAACGTGAGAAGTATTTGAAGAACAATCGCGATTCACGCTTGGAATACATGCAACTTGTTGCTAAGTTCAATGATTGGGTACACGAGGCTGAAATTCGCTTGCAGAATAGCCAACACGGCGTTGACTACAACAACCTTGTGCAAGATCTTGAGGAGCATAAGAACTTCTTTGGCAATGAGGCGCCTATACGGAATCTAGTGCATAAACAGATCCAAGAAGCGGCCGACAAAGTCTGGTCATCGCTAAATAACTACGAACAGACAGAACTCTCCACGGAATTGGCACAATTCCAGACAAAGCTGGCCAACACATTAGCCAATGCCAAAACACAGCAAGGTGAACTGGAGAAAGAAGCCGAACGTTGGCGTGAATATCAACAGGCCATCGAGCGTGTCAAGGCGACCATTGAACGCACTAAGTTCAGTGATGAACCCGTACAGAATCTTGCCGGCTTACACTTTAACATCCAGAAGTTATCGCATGCCATTGGTAATGTCCAGGTGAGTGTTCAATTGGCTGAGAAAATATTACTTACTAAAACAGTTAAAGAAAAAACCAAAAAAAAAAGTCGATTCCTGTGCAATACAACAACACTTTGGCACAACTTGTTTGGGCGTTGCTGTTATGAATTTCACCCCAAGAATGCAGCCTCCATACCGGTTTTGAGTTAGTTTGCCGGCCGGCTAATGTGAATCCTACATAGGAGGCTGCCGAGAGAAACACATATTCTCTTATTGCATTTCCTGACCTTACCGCAACTCAAAGTAAAATAAAAACAAATAATTTCAGTAAATTTAGTTTTGCCTTGAAAACTTTTAACTAACCAAAATGCTCCGTTAAACTAAAGCGCTTTATCTTGCGCTCTCATCAAGTTCTCTGCGCTCATATTTAGAGTACGAGGCAGACAGAATAAATGTGTTCTAAAGTATCAAAACAACAAAACAAATTTCAAAACCAAACAAAGTAATCTAAAAGCAGCTGTAGAAGCATTGCGCACTGAGCGTGCTGAGCGTGTCGTAACTACCATGCCACATGTATTCTCGCATGACATCATCAATTAATAATTTTGACAATATTGTTGAATCGCGAGAGCAAGTCAGGTAGGCTGAGCACTTGTCATGTGGCTTGCCATATCGGCAACCATATTGATACTTTATGTCAATTATTTATTGAAGTTAATAGATTTTTAGCACATTAGTTTCTAACATAATATTGTATATTATTGAAATACACCCGGCAACTAACTTAAGGCAATGCACACACTGACGCATATGTTATCTAAAAAGTATTTTAATGAATATGAGAGCCCTTCAGTTGCTAACAAATAGTACATGAAAAATGTTTTAAAAAGCTTTTTATAGTTTTTTTTGTGCACTTATTGCGCATCAAACACTTGTGCGCTCTCTCTTAATCACTTCAAAGAAGGGGAAGGGATTATAATTCCAGCTGATTTGTTTGTTGTTGTATTTGCTGTGCCGGCTTTTTTATATTTTTAATATTTTACGTGCATTACTGATGATATAATATGTTGAAATATACAGATACGTATATATACAATACATAGATAGTATCTAACGTTCTAAAATGCGTATACGTTAGTAGATTGATTTAGACAAACATGTCGTAAACAACACATTAGTTTTAACTTTGAAGTCGCAATATTATTTATAGCATTTTTATAGTACATAATTCAGAGACTTGTAGGGCGAGTATCTGCACCAGTTTCTCAGAGCGGAACTTAAACAAAAAAAAAAACGTGTTTGGTTACTTTTTCGTATCGCAAACGTTTACTGTTCGCTCGCTCTCTGAGTCTCTATCTACGTCTCTTGCAAGTTGCAACACATGTTCTTTATGCCGCCGGCATTTATGTGCCGTTTGGACATGTTTGTTAAAGCTCTCTCTCTCTCCCTATCTCTCCCTCTTTCTCACTGAGTCTCATCGCATTTCCGTGCTCTCAATCGTTAGGTTTCCGTACCGCTCCGTCACGAATTTGACCATCGGTATTCGGTTTTAACACGTACTTGTAACAAATATTGGCACATGGAATGAAATCATTTCAATTTGAGACGTTTTTCGTTGCGGTCGTGAGTGTTTTTTTATTCGCATCAACTTTCAGTTCTATGAGTTCTGAGTTTATTCAATACAAAAACAACAACAATATATTTTATACAAGCTTGTTAATTTGAATTTCGCATACGCTTGTATTGTTGTATCTATTCAATAGATTTGTGTATGTGTATATGTTTAAATAAATTTATATAAGATGCCATGTGTTGATGCGCAAATAAAAAAAAAGCGACAGTAAAAAAATACAAAAAAAAAAAAAAATAAAAGAAACACTAAAAAAAAAGTTCTTCGCTCTTGTACATAAATTCAACGCTTGTACATAAACGATATCAAGTTAACGTCATCAACGTCGTCTTCGTTGGTTGATTTTCACTGCGTCAAGAAAGCGTTTAAACAAATAAAAAGAAACAATATACAATTTGCGTGTAGTTAAGATACATTATTTCATTACAAGGCAAGATACCTTGAAAGTGCCTTTTAGAGTTCCTTAAAGTTATATTTTTGACGCAAGGATAAGAGCGTTTGTTCTGACTTTTGGGAGGTGAGTATTGTGAAATTCCTTTAGATTCATTGAAGGTGTCATTTTGATGTCAGAGTTCAGCGTATAGGTCAAATTAGCAACCCTTAAGAATAGGCATAAGAGAGAAGCATTGAGCGATAAACAAAGCAGAGAGAAAGAGAGAAAGATGCATGAGCGATTCGTTGTGTCACATGTTTAATACTGTGACGACAATAATAAAAAGAAAACGCTAATTAAACCTTCGAAAATATATTATCTTAGTCTTTTTTCTTCTAAAACAAACATATTGCTAACTTTCATGTTTTCTTCTGGTCAGAGTCAAACAAGCGATCTACAACTTGTCAATCAACAAGCTCAATCGCTTATACGCCAAGCAGACGCACGCAATCGTCAGCTGATTGAGAAGGACAACGCTGACTTGAATCGCCTGTGGCACGAACTAATTCAAAGTTTGGAAAAACGACGTGACGGTTTGCAGAATATCGCAGAACAGTGGAACGAATTTGAGAATCAACTCCACAGCTGGGAGAAGGCATTGGGACGTTTGCATGATAAATTCCGCAATGTCGACCCAGTGGTAAGGTCACGACGTCATTTGGAAGATACTAAGCATGCAATCCAGGTGAGTTTCCATATGTTACCGTTTAGCTTAGCATAAAAACGCATTCAAAAAATTCGACGAGGTTTTTTTAAACCCTTTTATATAAAATGAAATTTCGGTAGTTTTCTTAATTAATCGTGTCAATGGACACTAATTAACTTAATTAATAAATGCGTAAAGACAGATACATATATATGTATGCTCGTATATACATATATGGAGCGACTCCGGCATTCATTCATGGTTGCTGCTGTCGAATTAAAATTCTACACTAGGTCAACGCATATGTGATTGTGTGTTTGTGAGCTGCTTGCTTCATTAACTATTGTATTAAAACATACCTAAATTCAAATACTGTATCTAAGTGTCTGTGCAAACCATTAGTAAAGTAAACACGGCACAAAGCGGCATTGCGCTACGCTGCGCTGTTGACGTCGAGCTTTTGCTTCAAGTTCATGGTCAGCCACGTTGTCATCACCGCCTAAAGTGATGAGAGCGCATTTTGCGGCTCTCCTGTCTCAGTTTTGTATACATTAGCGGGAGAATCAATAAACAACTAAAACAAAAACATTAAAACATGTACATGGTACATGAGTAACTCATGTTGATATCTAATATTATGTGACAGTCATATCGAAGATTTGTTACTCTTCATGGCACATTAGCTTATTATATATATATTTATATACACATGTAGCTCTAGTGTCAAAATAAAATTGTAATCCATTTTTCGCAATTTTTATTCACACTAGTTAATCAAACATATTTGTTTGAGAACAGATTTAATCTCGTATGTATTTTCCATTTTTTTGTTAGTTATTTATATTATGAAGATTTCAAAATTGTTTTATTGTAATTACAGTGATTACTGGTTGTGTTTGTTGTAATTGTTATTGCATGATCTCATTGCTGATAAATGAGCGTTTAACTTACAATCGCTCTCATGCTAAAAATAACAAGAGGCGCCTATTTTGAATATTCGTATGTGTTTGATGCGATCTTTAGAAGCTTATTATAGTATATAATATAATATACAGACTTCTAATAAGAAACTTCAGTCGGCCTTGATAAGCGGAATTCCCAATATCGCTCTAGGCATAGTGTGCTTGTAAAAAGGTTATATACTCGTACCCTCTCTCGCATTATTTCAAAACTTTTTAATTGAAATTAAAATTATTATTTCCAAAGTCTGACGATGCGGTCATACATAACCGAAAATGGTACGAAAGAAACAAATAAAAAAAAAAAAGACAATAACAGGCATTTGACAACAAAAACATAGTTAACAATTTTTGTTTTTATAATTTAACAAAGCAGAGAAGCTTAATGAGCGAAACTATAAAAACAAGAAATTGTTGTTTTTCCTCCGAATTCTGGTTACGAGTCTTTGAAGTTTTGTCTATAGTTGACCTTCGATCGACATGAAAAAGAAACTGAAACTGAATTTAATTGAGAATTTTGTTATATCATTTTTGTAACTTTTGATTTATAAATTCGTTCTCAATATTTTTGGTTTCTGTTTGTTTTTATTTTTTATCTACTTCAAACTTTGAAAAAAATGTCAAAAGCTTGAGGAAATCTTCGATTTTGTTTATATATTGACAAAAACAAAAAAAAAAAAAAAACAAAAAAAAAAAATAAAAACAGGATCTAAATACCTGTAAAATAAAAGGAAACAAATAGTCGACAAGATAAAATGTTTTCTTAGACGTAAGCATATCAAAATTGATATTTATTTCGTAGATATTTTTAAGCATTTTCAATTTTTGTTATTCATTCAAAATCTTTTACTCACTCCAGGAAATACTCGGCGAAACAGAACAACTCAAATCATCCAATAAAGATATTGAGCAGTTATCAAAATCCATCGTTGATTACCTCAGGGAATTACACAAACCATCGGCGGAGGCCATACAGGCCAAAGTGGATAACCTAGTCCAGCAGCAAACAAAGTGAGTAACTCCATACAACTTGATGAGTCTACATTGAAGAATAACTTGTTAAATTCCGTGCATCTCATCAGAAAAAAGCGCCCATTGTGTTTGTCAAATTAACAATTGAGCTTAAATCAATTTCAAATTTAATTGAATTGTTGTTGGCGGTTTTCCGATTGACTTTGTTTCGACCGGAAATTGTTACATTACAATCATGACTTACGCTGATCGAGTGCACATTATACAAAACGTTTGTTTCAAAACAATTATTTACATTGTTGACTATGACAATTGGCACGCCTACTGTGGGCGTATGTGCGACCGTCTTTGCCTATTGTCACAATAGTTGAAAGCCTGGAATTTCATTTTGTGCCACAGACATTTTGCGGTTTTTTCCTTTTTTTTTTCGTTAGCTTTATCAAGTGTTTTTTAAGCCGGTTCTATGTATACACTCGTTTTTCTTCACGGTCTCGTTAACATCAATGGTTGAATTGCGTTTTGCCACTGTATTCTGGCAACGGCTTATTCAACTTAAAATATATGAATGTACGTATATATGTACATACATGTAATTGTTTTCATTTGTTTTTTATTGTGATAATTTGTTTATAGCTCAAGTCTCTCAGATTTAGAAATATGAATTTGTTTTTGGGGATTCTTTAATATTTGCTGAAAGTGTTGTCAAGCAAACAATTAATTCCAACGTACAAAGAAAAATATCATAGAAATAATTAAATCTTATTTAGTAAAACATGACAATCGGCAACCATTTTTCACTTATCAAGAAACTGCTTAGCGCCGAGCGTCTGGTATACAAAAAAGTGGGTGACTTGTCAAACATTATCGTACTTAAACTCTTATCACGATAGAAATTTCTGATAATCAATGTATAAATTTGTCATTAGTTGTGTTGTGCAAAGAAATCTCCCAACCAAAATTGTTTATAAATTAAGCATTAAAAATTAAAAATAAAACCACCAACGCTTGATAAACTTGCGAAATATTTCTTGGCATATCGCGTATTGCGGTTCGCATTTGCGGAAATGACAATGCTTCTGTCATAGCCTGGCGCTTTGCAACAACAAATTTCTTTTTTATTTTCTTGATTTGAAAATAACTTAACTAATTGTATTTGTATTTAAATTTGACGATGTCGTTGTGGTTGTCGTTTCTAAAATATCGAATTGAGAGATTAAGAAACGCACACGTGACACGCGATTTGGCCCAAATTCTTGAAAAAGTATCTGATACTATGCATAGCTGAAAATAAATTTCTGTTACCAAATCGTCGCAACACATTTAAGTATGCGCAACATGTTT
Organism: Phortica okadai; assembly: GCA_034638295.1. NCBI lineage: Eukaryota > Metazoa > Arthropoda > Insecta > Diptera > Drosophilidae > Phortica > Phortica okadai. The sequence goes on from CM067850.1 coordinate 7,587,160, forward strand.
ATAAGCAACACAAAATGTTGCACGACGCATTCAAACGCAGAAACAAAACGCTCTTTTCTTCTTTTAGTAATTTGTTGATAATATTTGTTTATTGTCATTGAAAATAATCAAAATAGTGACACAATTTCCACAATTATACACTCATTCGTTCTAATTACTCACTTCAGTCATTGTATAAGAATTTGTGCATTGAGTTCATGTGCATAACACATTGAAAAAGAATATATTAAAACTTCAAAATTTGTAATGCTTCTCAAAGCCGGCGAGAGCTCTAAGAATTTTGTGGTTTCAAAACAAATGTATACCATCACCAACTGTAGATATGTATTTGTATCTAGACAAACAAAAGATGATCTAATGTTGATATTTGTCATCACCAAGAATATTTTGCACGTACGCCTTTGCTTTAGTATCCCAGAAGTCAATTAATGCATTCACAATTATTTGACGATTTACGTCATGCGATGGATACATTTATTGTTCATACATTGCTGTGTACAAATCTGAATTCTCAATTTAAGACCTTACACGCTATTAAAATATTGGATTTATACAGACGAATATGTTTTGACAAAAATAAATAACACAAATGCAGAAATATAAAAAAAAAGGAGACACAAACAAAACACGAATAAAGTAAACAGCAAAGCAGATGCTGATATCATTTTCGCATATGTATGTATGTGTTTACAAAAACAAATCAAAATAAAGATTTAGCAGTATTAATTACTTTTACACACATTGTATTGCAAAAAGTATATATAAATCAATGGCAAAACTGTAAAATATTTTTACGAATAATTCTTTTCACATTTCCTGCGAAAATTTTTATTATATCTTTCTTGTGTTTCCTATACTTCTTCTTTATTTATTTATGTGGGTATTTTTAAATTCTGAGATTTCTTATCAGCATTTAGTTTCATACAAGTTTGTGATATAAAGTATTTCTGCATTATCCATTATCAGCTCTAGCTTATATTTCCACCATATTGAGTATAAATAAATTTAAAAACAAAATAATACTAAATCGGAAGCGAAAAAAATCTGAGTATTAAAACAATTTGTCACTTGACTGAATGAAATAAGCAACAACGTGCTAAAAAGAGAGAAAAATACGACCAAATGAGGTAATCGTGTAATTATAAATTTATTTATATGATTCTGTTTTTTTTTTTTGCCGCTTCAAAAAATGCTCGCTCGCAACATGCAGCCGGCAGGCTGACGTAGTCATAGAGAGCGGCAAAACGGAAGCGAGAGCGCCATGAAACGACTGATTTCGTTCCATTGCCAATTTGTTTCGGTAGAATATGTTCCATTTGTTCCAACGTATTTTTACAAACTTTTTTTGTATGGTCTCTTTGACTCTCTCCTGGTCTGAGTATAAGCAATTTATGCAATTACCGGCTTTGTTTTTATTGTTTTGATGCACTTTCTTGTACCGGTGAAATTGTGTTGTTAGCAAAATCACGCCTAAGTCTTTGTGTTCAGATATAATCAGAAAGTAAAAACTTTTACTATAGCCTATAGAAGCAACTAAAATGTGAATGTTGAAGAAAAAAAATATATATATTTCATATATCACTTTCGGTTTCCTAAGCACACGCGCGCTCCGAAGCGAAAGCAAAAAAAAAAAAAAAAAAACAAAAAGCTCAATTCTCATGGTGTTAAACTTGTAGTTTCTGCTGTTGCCGTCGTCGCGATCGATCGCGGAAACGAAACGCAATTCTGCGCAGCAACTGAGCGCCAAGCTGCAAAACTTTTGGCAATTTTTTCGTATAAGTTTTTGTTTTAATTTAGAGTTAGTTGCGAGCGGACGTGTTTTTAACTGGATGGCTGGAACGACGAACCAAACGAATTAGCGAAGCAGCAAAGTGACGCAAAGCGACCGCAAAAAAAAGAACAATAATAATATATAATATATAAACGCATATTTTTAAACACAAAGAAGGAAATTAATTAAGCAAAGTAGCGAAGAAGAAAGTAGTTTAACAAGAAGCAGCAAACAAATTCACAGAATACGTCGAATCAGAGAAGTATTATTGCTGAAATTTTAAAAGCCGTTGATGAATTCTGGTTTTTCTTTTTTATAATTTGTTTTTATACAAAATTCTCTTTATTTTTTTTTTTTTTATTTGTGCAGCAAAGTAGTTTTTGCGTAATAAAGGAAAAACGCCGCTTTGTGGATTACCAGGCGTATACGCAATTTTAATACAAAACACACCTTGCACTACAAAAACAACATATCAAGTGTTTTTAAGTGCGTGTGGTCAAACTAAAAGCACACACCAGCCTCCTCTAAAAGTGTGCATAGCCACACCGGGGGAGGTCGGCCAGTTGTAGCAGTTGGAAGCAAAAAACAAAAGAAAAAACATTCACAAAGACTGAGATACATTTGCTAACAAGCATTTTGTCGTCAAAGCAAGAGGTATTAACCAAAAAAAAAAAAAAGTTCATTAAAAAGAAAAATTATAAACTACAATAACAGAAACGCAAACCAGTACATAAAATAATTTTTAAACGATTAAGTCATTCGCGTACGCATATAACACGAAACTGAAAAAATTATGATTAACACTTTTGAACTTCAACTTTCGCAGCCGGCAAAATACGGTCGCTCGTTCGGTCGATTGGTCGGACGGTGGGGCCACAGTTGGCACTGACACAACTGCTGTATGCATATTTACTTTGTACATACATTAAAACAAGACACCGTTGAGCTCCAACACAATACAATACAAAGTCATAAAGTGCTCACACACAAATACATGCGCAACGCAACTCGTTTTTATACATAAAAATTGCGTTTTGTGTTTGCGTGTATTCATTTTCGAGCGGCGATGACGTACCACACTAAATCAATTTTCGTTGACGCTTCAATGCAAAAATTTATAGAAAAAAAAAAAAAACAACAAAAACAAAAAACAGAACATCGAAATTAATTTAATGTCATTTGCTGGCATTTTTTTCTGCTTCTTCTGTTATTGTCGTTTTACCTTACAACTCGTTTATGTATTCATTGTATATTTTCGTATTCGTTCCTACTTTTTGTTACTTTTGTTTTTTTTGAATTTTTTCTTTCTAGTCTTGTTTTTTTGTTTTTATTTTGTGTGCAAGTTGCGCCGGTTGACCCACTTTCATGTCGATTAAAAAAAATTGATCAAACGTCGAATGTCGTTGAAGCAACAAGCCGCCTTTTTGGGCATAATTCTCAGCTGCACGCGATGAGAATATTTCCTTTTACAAACAATATTATTTTCTAAAGTTTATTTTGGCGTTTTAAGCCGACTTGTTTGTTGGTGACAAGATCACATTTTTTTGCCAGACACATACATTTTTTGAAAATACCAAAAACTTCAAAAACGTTGTTTATTTTAGTCTAACGAAGAGCATACTTTGCATTAAATATAACTCGTTCGAAACTTGTTTCAGTTTTCTGGCTGATTAATATGCACAATCAAGTCTCACATCTCCACGAAAAAACTAAAAATAAAAAAAAAATTAAACAAGAAGTTAAACTTTGAAGGTCATCAATGCTGCCACTGCCACCTAATTCATTCACTCTTCAGTAACTGGATATGTTTTAAATGTATTGCTTGATTCTTCGCAAACGACTTTACTAAAATTTGCATTTTCTTTTACCTTCAACAAAATGCCTTTCATTTTCTGTCTTTCTTTGCTAATACATATGCTTGAAACTTTTCAGTGTCATATACATACATATATTGAAATCTTGCACTAATTTCAAAGACATTTTCTGTTCGGTTTTTTTTTTTTTAATATTTACAAAAAGCAAAAAATAAAAAGCGGCTAAGAATACGCAAAAACTTAAAACACACAAAATCTGGCAACTAATATGTTGTTGAAAAATTACGCCGAATTTATTTGTACAGTTTTTGTATGCTTTGTTTTTTTTTTGGTATTTTTTTTTTTATAATATTGGCCTAAGGCCAACTGTACTATTGTTGCCTTGTCGTGCAAGCAATGCGGACACAAACGACAGACAAATAGACAGACAGGAACAGGCGTCATTTTCATACATTCAAGTTTCTGATTCTGTAAATGTTGCCGAACATTGATTTTCTTAATGTTCTGTAAGGGCAACAAACGGCCAGACGGCCTTCACGCACGCTTTTATGCCTGCAAATCTTGTGATTTTTAAATTTTCGGCTCTTATGCATTTGCACACATTTCCTGCTGATCGCATAGACCACGTGACGTATACTTGATATTCGATAATTGCATTGTGTGTAATTTTTCATTCATTTCATTGAATCAAAACTAAAATGGCAGCAAAAATTATATAAACTTTTCACTTTTCAACACGCCCAAATGACTGATTCATCACGAATATGGCCTAGAAATTTACATATTTTGAATACAAGATGAAATTTCTGATTTTTATTTTTGTTGTTGCTGACTGTCTAAGTAAAAGTGACGTCATAATGTCTGGTCACACGTACACGCAGTAAAATCAGTGAAAAACGATTTTAAACGCTTACAAAATACTTTGCTATTTTCAATGCGGTCATAAATAAGCAATTTTGTATATATCTGAAAACAAAAATAAGAAAATACCAAAAAAAACAAAAAACAAAAAGTCTTAAAAACATGCGCCGAAAATAAATATAGACTGAGCGATAAACGAGGACGTTGAGAAAAGAAAAGCAATCCATTTTTAAAATATAAAATAAAAGAATAAAATAAAAACAATATTTTGTTGTTGTTGCTGTTGTTTTTGATGGCACACAAAATGAATTAATAATAATAATAATGAAAAATGCCGAAAATTTCGTTTTAATCTTCAATGTTCGAATTTTTCGAAATAATAAATTTCTCATATGAATTTCAAAGTTTGTTGGCAACAAATATTCTCTTATAATATTGACACGCTCGTTCGCTCGATCGCTCTCGTAGGCGTGATCGTGTAATGTACGTACATTGCCAAGGGTTTTCCGCCATTATTATCGACTCACAGACTGAGCATTAATTTATTTGAAAATTTTCGAACTTGTGTGTCGAAAGAGCATTGAAAATTATGAGTAAATTTTCGTGTTTGAGGGCTCCTAGGCAGTCGTTCTTTTCCGGCCTGTTCATTTAGAAAACTCTCTTGTAGCATTACGGCCGCATTTATTTCACGGAAATCTTCACATTCGCGCAGCACTCAAGTGGAATTTTCTTGATACATATAATAGACGAAGAAAAACTGAAAAAAAAAATTGAAAAACTACAGCGCACATTTCGTGACGGAACAAAGACAAACCACCAAACGTTTATTTTTCAAAGCATTCATTTGAAAAATACATATTTTTGTGTATTTTGTGGGCAACTTTACGTTTTGAAGGCGAAAACTTTTCGAATCGAAAGAAGCTTTACCTTGCTTTCGCTAGAGAAATCAAAAATCTAAGCATATTGCTGACCGCGTGGTTTTTAAATACAATACACAATATATAATTAAATTTACTTAATACTTGTATTAAATTTATTTGTGGTTTTGTTTATTTTACTTTATCCTACAGATTAAACGACACACTACGCGATAAGGATCGCCAAGTTAGTAAGGATCTCGAGGAGATTGAGCAAGTCTTCCGTAGCATCTCGGAACTGCAGGATAAATTTAACGCGCTACACGAACAGATACAAGACGTGCATGTTTACGGCGCCGACATCGATAAGATCGAACATCAATTGAACGAACTCAAGTCAAGCGTTACAAAAATCGTTGAGGAGAGCACACAATTGATAAGCTCGACAAAGGCACACTACCAGAATAAACAGAACTTATTGCCCAGCGACATAGCACAAGAGTTTACAGCTCTTGAATTACTCTCGGAACGCGTACAAGCAGCCATGGAGACCAAGGAGAAGGACTTCAAGCGCGCCAAAACCGTACGCACCGAGTATCTATCTGGCGTCGATGAGATACAAAGATGGCTGTTACAGGCCGAGGTGCAGGTACAAGATCGCACACTCGCGCCGGCACAAATGAAAGAACTTTTGCACCGCATCAACCAAGAGATCACTGGCATTTATGAGCGCTTCACTTTGGTGAAGACCAATGGACAATTGATCATTGACAATTGCCGTAATAGCGAGGAAAAGGTGCTTGTGCAGACCACCATCGATCAGTTGGCGTCTCAGTTGGGACAGGTGCGTGCTTGGTTGGATGAAAAGAAGCAAAAGGTTGGCGACAGCTTGGACGCATGGACACGCTTTTTGAACTTGTATCAAATTGTAATGACTTGGGTTGCCGAGAAGCGACAATTTATCGATCAGACAATCGAGTTGCGTACGCTGCCTGAGGCACGCAACAAGTTGAACGACTATGTAGCGGCTGTTAAGAGTATTAAGCCAATAATAAAGCATTTGAGTGAAATGGACAAGGAACTGGAACATATCGGACAAGTGACAATGGTCGGCGATCTCAAGGATAAACTGCAAGAGGCCGAGGATGCGAAGATTGCCGTGGAAGCGGTGCTGTTAGAGAGGGTACTTGAGCCAGAAATTTCAACTTAACATTTAAGCGCACAATTAATAATCTATTTGCTTTGCATACTAACTCATATTACAGAACTCCTTGTTACAAGAGGCATGTGAAGAATGGGACCAATGTGAACGTAAAATTAAGGATATACGCAGCTGGATTGAAAAAGCGAAGCAATCGATTGATTCAGCGCAACACAAAAAGAAACCGCTGCGTGATCAATTAGGCTTCTGTGAAAAGACCATGGCGGACATAAATGTGCAAAAAACCAAACTGAGACTATCCATTGAAAAACTAGAGGTTAGTTCAAATGATTTTGCTACTAAAGCGAGCGTCCAATCTAAACAAACAAACCCGACCGCGGCTTTGCTTCTTTATTTTCTTTTTCACTACGTTTTCGATAATTAGGTACACTTCCGTAATGGCATGGGCGGCGACCCGCGCCTAAGCGAGAATGTTGATGATCTGTTGCGTGAACTCGATGCGCTTGGCGATTTGGTGAAAACCAAATCGTCGGCACTCGACGAAACGCTCGCACAGATCGATACATACCAACAGCAGATGCAGTCATTGCGTCAACGTATCATACAAGAGGAACAACAATTACGGCTCGTACTCGCACCCACGTATCTACCACACGATCGTGAGCGTGCATTAGCCGAGCAACAGGTACGTACACTTAGAATTTAAACTTTTCTTTGATTTTTTGAAGCGTAGGGCCACTTCTTTTCTATATTACACCAAATCAGTTCTAGGCTAGAGAAAAATCTCAGTCTTAATAAATAAATATGAATAAACATATCCCGTTTAGTAGGTTTCTCAGTATGAGGTATTTGAAAGTTAGGCTTATACACAACGAAATTCATATTCCCATATAAATGCAAACTTGTCATGCTACAAAACACTTTATATATTTTTTTTTAATGCATTCAAAAGAAAAACAATTTATGAGCAACAGTTGACAGAACAACAATTGCCCAAATAGTTACTAAAACCAATACATAACAAGCTAGCAAAAAGTTTATTAATAACTCGATCGTTTATTAATAACTCGGATCGAAATCAAAATAAATAAATCTGCGCTAAAAATCGTTTGTAAAATCGCTGTAGGACAATTAGTAAAAGTTGCACGGTGGCTGCATACTATCTTTATTTATTTATTTTTTTTATTTACTATTTCGATGTTTTTGTTTTTCATTATTTGTTTTATTTTCCTTTTCTTTCATTTATTTTGCCAATCGGTTTTTAATTTCTTTTGGTTTGCTCAATTATTATTTGTTTTCGGTTTTTTGTTGATACGAAACATCATTACATCCAAAACATGATCTCATACATAACATTCGTACAGATATTTTATTATTTTCTTATTCATCTCTATCGCTCATTCGGGTTATCACCGTGCAGCTGAAATGCAGACAACAACAACAACACTCATACTCAATTATGCTAACGTGAAACTTGTTCATACATAAATAACACGATTCATATACAGTATTCATATTCATTCCCAAATTATGTCATTCATTTGTTCATTGTCTGATATGTAAAAAAAAAAATCGCCAATCAAATTCTTTATTGGCACGTGAGAAAACACCAAAATAAGTTCTTATTAGTAACAGAACTGCCAGCAATTTCAACTAGACAGTGGCAGGTGTTGATTTTTTTCTTATTTTTTTGGTGTATGTTATTTTTAGAATTCTTTTTTTGTCTTACGCGTGTTGGAAAAATATTCTAAAATTATTGTAAAAAAAAAAAAAAAAATGTGGATGATTCAACAAATGATGACAAAAAAGTCTATATGAAAAATAAAGCTTTTTCTATTAAAATTATTTTGCAATTAATTATTAGAATACAATTTAACGAAATGGTAAGTTTTCCAAATCTATACAATACATGTAGGCAAATACATATTTACCAAACTTAAATTTTGTTTAGGACTATAAGAACTTATTTTGTTGAGCAATCATTTTACCCATTTCCTCGGGCCAACATGCTAACATAGTACATGTTCGGCCTAAAACATTCATGTATTTATCTATCGGCATCATGTTTTTGCACATCTTTTTTTCTCCATACGTCGAATTAAACATGTTCACGAACAACAACACATAAAGTCGTAAAATAGCGTTTGCTATTAGCACTTTTCAACACTGTAAACGCTTCTTGAATCTTTACTAAGCCAATTTTTTTCGCGCTTTTTAATTATTATGGTCAGGGAAATTTAAAAACATACACCGCAAGTAAAATAAATTGTTGGTTTATTGAACATATTTAAAAAAAATTGTCAAAAATAAAAGTTAGTTAGCGCTCACCAAATATGCACACATTTTGCAACACTCAAAAAATCACTACGCTCTCTTCTATCTCTTTCTTTTTTACTTTCAACATTTATCATTGTATATTATTTTTAGTTTAAATGGTAACGGTTTCTTTTGGATTATTTTGACATTTGTATTTCTTTTCTTTCTTTTTTTTTCTTTTTACCCTAAATAAATACAAAACAATATAAACGATTATGAATAAATTTTGAAAATGGTGTCGTTTTGCTGAAAATAAACTTGAAACATTATTAAAACTCACAAACTAAAACAATTTGAAACTTATCACACTCTTTTTTATTAACACTTTGCTTGTTTGCTAAAAAAAATATATATATATTTTAACGAATAAATTATCTCTTATCACTAACGCTGTCCTTAACATATCCATAAACTTCTTTGCGTTGGCCTGCCCTGCTAATGATAAATGTTATTCAATAATATCCATCCATTCACATGAAACTGCATAAACATATACATTTATATATATATATAAAATCTATGCCATACATGGTACTGCGTACTTCTTTAACTTGCCTGCTCTGGTATTCGGGTGCTTTTTTTCGATGGCGTACCATTATATCTGTGTCTCTCTTTTCACATACGCTCTCGACTTGAATTGAATATGTGTTCAAACATTTTCTGAAATCACATCAACAAAAACGATAATATTCATGAATTTCCAATGTATTGCAAAAACCAAATCTTTATAATATCGTTTTGCACTGCTTTTGTCTGGTCTGGTTTTATAACTATCGGATTTGTGCAGGCATGTCGAGAACGCGTTAAGAATCTGCATTCGAAAATCACCGCACGCAATGAGCGCATCAAATTACTGATACATCGCGGCACGCCGGACGATGCAATATTAGAGATTTAGGCATGAACAGAATATAGGAACAAGACCATCAACAACAACAACAACAACCAAAGAATACACCATTACTCTATATTTGTAGACTTACGATTGTATAAAAGAGAATCAAATTACAATTAGGCAAAACACTTGAAACCAAAGAATTAATAATTCAAGCAGCCACCGCAAGCATTGCGGCTACAAGCAACTCAGTCGAAACTTCTCCCGGCATAGCGCCTGCGCAGCGCCGTGTTGCTATCGGCTCTGAGTTGCAAGTAGCCAAGTTGACACTTGCCATAAAATATTTTTAAAAATTTCTTTTAGGCTTATTTGTTTATATCATATTTATTTAGTTTATTCAAAAAAAAAAAAATCTTTATATATAAAAATATAATTAATTTAAAAAAAAAACCACATGACCCCATGAAAGCGTAAAAAAAAAATAAAGAAAATCGCAAATGAATATTTTTAAAATATACCTATTCGTTTTTTTTAGAAAATCCTTTTAGTTACCTTTGTTAGGGCTGCCATTTCTAGGACCTCTATGTTTTATGAGTTACTTTTACTCAGTCCTTTGTAGTCAGTTAATTTATCAGGCTTAAAAACAAGCATTGCAACAAATAAACCTAACGTTTTTGGCAAATCTTCCCCCTTCTTCTTTTTGGCATTAATCAACGCATAGGCACTACGCACCACAATCGCGGATATGCAACAAAAATTCGACGTGATAGCCGCAATGTCGTTTACACTGGATCCCAATTCAGTAGTGACCACTTCATCGGCAGTATCGATGCTCTTGAAGCCATCGGCAGTAGGTCTTACCTATGCTGAAGTGTTATCGGGGCAGTCAAGTCCGGTAAGCTATGCGACCACGGAACAAGTACCAAAAGTTAAAGCGCAATATGCGCAGAAACATGATAATGTAACTACGATTACGACGATCACAAGTACGATGCCGACAGCTACGCATACTTTTGAAAACCCCACCCAGATCGATGACCAATACATGCCCAGACAACACGCAGGCTATGAAGCGAATACAAGTTATGATATCTCAAGCCAAGCACCAATCGTTAACCAAACTCAACATGTAACTGTTGATGAGCATGGCAGACACTCGGTCGAAACGATTACAACTACCTACACCACCACAACCACCAAAACGTCAAGCCAGAAAGGAGCAGAGCGACAAACAGATGATTTTGTTGATTATGTGGCATTTGAGCCAGTAAAAGTTCCTGAAATTAAAGAACCAGTCCAACAATTCCTTGAAACTGAACGTAGTCATGAGCAACAACAACACGGTCAACTTTACAGTAAAAAGCTTCAAGCACCACAGCGTGAACAACGCCGTGGTCGTTCGCCACGACGTAAACAACACACTACTGATGCAGTTGTGGCGCCAGCGCCAGCCCAAGCAGTCCAAGCGACTCAAATCACTGATCATGAAGAAGAGTCTTTCGAAAGTCAACTTAAAGTGCCAAGTAAAGAACGTGCGCGTTCACGCAGTCCTATGTGGGTGCCCGGTTCAACTTCATATGCCGAAGTTTTGCGTGGTATAGAATTGGCTCGGCTACAGGCAGCAGCGGAGGCCGCTGGTATGACGAGTGCTGCTCCAATAACAACAACAACAGTTTCAACAGTTGAAACCATTGTAGAGTCCACCCCCACAACAACAATCAGTGAGAAGTTGCATGCGATACAGCAACCATCAGCACCAACGGCGCAGGCGCCAGTGCAAGACAGTGTTGTTTCTGCAACTTCTTCGTCGACATCGACTTTTGACAGCAATGCGTATACAACTTTATCACAAGACACTACTCAGTACAGTACAATTATAGAAACTCATGGACAAACGCAATACCCAACTGAACCAAGATACACAAAGGCTCAAGAGTCAATTGTTAGTTATCAACAACAACCGGTCCATGAAGACCCCCCTCAGCCACATCAACAGCAAACAACAATACCAGCCTACCAAGTGCCTATGACTGCGGAAGAAATCACTGCAGCTTATCTTCAACCTGACCCTCAGCTATATCAAAGCATGTACGAAAATGTTGCCGACAGCGGCGAGTGGGGCTACGGACCTATGTCTACAGCTGCACCAATAAAGGAACAAACAGATTCAACGCAAAACTACTACAATCAAATTATACAGATGCAGTATCCACAAGGCACACCAACTCATCAAACTGGTTACTCACCAAATTATCAGTATCAACCAACAACGTCTTCCCAATATCAATTGATGTCAGGCTATTACCAACCTAGCCAAACTGAAGGATTTCCCGTTTATACAACTGAACAACAACAAGTATTCTATTCTCAACCCCAGGATTATACACAATATCAAGATCTACAAGAATCGTCATATGAGCAGGCTCAAATACCACAACAGCCAGAATATCTATCCCAAACGGAAATTGACATAGAACCGCAACAGCAGCAATCACAGCATTCTTACATGTTGGATTACCAAATAGATAGAAATTTGCCTTCATCGTCAACTGGCAATAGCGTTCTTGACCGCGTGGTCACAACACTTTCATCCATTGTAAATCAATCGTCCCAACCGCTTACCACGAGCACACAACAAATTCAGCCGCTGTTACAAAATCAGCAGCAACAACCTCACTTCCACACGGAAGATGTGCAAATTATTAGAACTATTGAGCCTCAAGAGTTGACATTAGATGAGCCACGACCCGATATTACATTTGGTCAGTTTGACATTGATGCTATCGAAACAATACCAGCGGATGTGACAATACCTTTACCAACCACTACAACCACCATCAGTGAGATTGTAGAAACAGTAGCGGCTACTGCGCCATCGCAGCCACCACCTCAAGCAAAACAGCAGCAAACGACCGTAACAGAGCATCAATTCGTTACAATAGCTCCCCAAGATTACTCGAATGTCCGAACACATGAACAGCCCACTACCGGCTCAACGTATGCCGAAGTACTTTTTGGCCTACAACATAAAAACACTTTCCAGCCATCCAGTCAACAATCCCAGCCAATCCCTGTTCGCGTATCTACTTCGCCTACGGAACAAAAGAATATAACAAGAACGATAAATTCAACTACTTCAACAATAAGTCAACAAGTAAGACATCATAAGAGCCCTGTTTGGGGAGAACAGAAACCAGAAAGAAGAGAAGAGCCAACAAACCAAAGGGTAGCTCCTAAGCCAAAGCGTCAAAAAATGGAATCTAAACAAACTACTAGCAAGGACCTTAAACAAAAGCCTGCTGAACACGTTGCTCCACATGAACCCGTCAAGACCAAAACGGTTGTAGTTAAAGATGTAAAGACAAAAGACACTGACCTTGCTCATGTTTCCGAAAAGATTACTGAAATTGTACATGAATCCACTACAGTTAAATCAGTACCGAAACCCGAAACTGTTGATGAAATAAAAGAATCAAAACCTGAGCCGAAACCGCGTAAATCAAAAAAACCGAAAAAGCATACAGAGATTGAATCTTCCAATAAAAATGGGCCAATCAAAGCACCTGAGACCATCAAACCAATCGATGCGATTACTAAGGCAACTTCTGAGACACTTATTAAAGCTTCAAAGGACATTAAGTCCAATTCTAAAGATTTTATTGTTGGCGAACAGTATGGTATTGAAGTACCTGACAAAAAAGAAAAGAAGCGTCAAAAAAAACCAACAACAGGGGCAATCAATAGTCAAGATTCGATACCGACTTCGCAAGTCGAACAAGTTTCAGTTAACGTTGAAAACAGTAAACCAGTATCGAGAGGTACTGCTATTATTCTTGATAGCGAGCCATCTACTTCGACTTCTACAAACACGATTTCGTCTGAGAGTGGGACTACAACGATCACTACGCGTACAATAACGAAACACATTACTAAGCGCATTGTAAAACGAATAGTAGATGGTAAAGAGGAAATCGTTGAAGAAGATGTGATTGATAATGTACCTGAAGAGAATGTTTCCGTAGAACGTTTTGAAATCCCATCTGCAGAAACATCAGCTGCTAAAGTTGCAATAATAGATGATGCATCTCTAAAAACGGTAACATCAAATAACACGACTGTTGTTCAAGGAGGTTCTATCACAAGGACAACAATTACAAAAACTAAGCGCATATTGAAACGTATTAATGCAGATGGAGAAGAGACAGTTGAAATATATTCTGATGATGAACCTGAAGTGGCAAGTGATGTGATTGTCCTACCAACTACAATTGTAACCTCTACGGACAAGGATGTAAGTTCAACACAGAAAATAAACGAATCAGTACCACTGACAGAAGAGATAAGATCAGATACTGTGGATACAAAATCAGAACCTCGGAAGATTTCTCGCAAGGACAAAAGAAAGCACAAGAAATCAGAAAGTGATAAACCGTCTATAGCACATAAATTGCCTGAAATTGTGAATATTGCTCAACCTGAGGACAAAACAATTTCTAATACGCTCATTGAAGCTGTTATTGAACCGACATCAATTGTTAAAGCCGTTGATGTTAAAAAATCAACAGTTGATTTCATAAACGAAGAGCAAATCAAGCAAGAGCCACAAAAGCCACAGCGCAAAGATAAAAAGAAAAAACAACACAAATCGGATGAAGAAAACTCACTTCAGATTTCCATGAAAGAAACGGTGAATCCGATAGTGCAGAAAGTCGCTGAAATTACAGAACCACAACCGTTGTTAGAAACAACAGAGCCCCTGAATACAACAATAAGTGCAACAACAAAAGAGCCAATATCAGCAACTGATGAGACTCAAAATATAGACGAAGCTGGTTTGATCAAAACGACTGTTATTCGAACGACTAAGATTGTAAAGAAAATAAATCAGGAATCTTCAAATACATTAACAGGAGCAGGTCCCCTGGATACAAATGATGTGGCTGAAGAGACAAAGGAAGACGATAATGTTAAAAAAATTGAATCGACTAGTCGAGAGGTAGCTAAGGGTGGTATAGTTAAAACAACCAAAACAACAACAGTTCAAACTAAAAAGAGTAATAAGGGTGGACGGATAGAAAATACTGAAGACAACCAAAATATCACTGATTCGCCCGAGCCAAAATCGTCAACCCCAGAGATATTGACACCGGAAACTGAGATTGCACCACAGGAAACTGATAGCGGTGTCTTAAAAACCACTATTGTGCGAACAACCAAGATAGTCAAGAAAATATCCCAAGAAATTGAAAACGCTAGTGAAATTACTCATGACTCAATGGCACCACAAGTTGAATCCATTATTCAAGAAGCGCCTGTTATTTCAGAGTCATTTACAACTGAAACAAGTAACAATGGTGTGATAAAAACTACAACGACAAAAACTACAAAGGCTGTGACTGAAAGGGAGTCTCCCGATCAAACAATTCCTGAACCGTTCTCTGAAAATGTAATGGAACCAATACCAGTAAACCCCAAAAAAGCAACATCCGATTTTATTGCTTCAGAACAAGAATCAATACAACATGCTCCTAATAAAAAACAAAGAAAGTCTAAAAAGACTAAAAAATTGGAAATAAATAAACCGGTAGAACTTTCAACAGACAATTTGAAAAGTGTACATACTATATCTGAACCAGTAGAAAGTGAACCAGTTACCGATGAAATTACCGTTTCAAGCGATCAAAGTAGCGCTATTGATACACTTTCAACTAACAATGAAATTCCTTCAACTGAAGGTGGGGATATCGTGAAGACAACAATTGTAAGAACAACCAAGATTGTTAAAAAAATCTCTCAGAATACAGAAAAGCCGACTGTCGAAGCAGTTGGAAACGTTGAATCACTCCCTGAGAAAGATATTGGCGACGAAGATTTAAGCCAAGATGTACCATGCTCCAGTGAAACAAATGATGTGGTTGGTGGTGTAGTGAAAACGACGACCGTTCGCACAAAGAAAATTGTAAAGAAATTATCAGAAGATGGTGAAACAACTACTGAAGAGAGTATAACGACGAGCGAACCTGTAACTGTGCGTGAAGCATCTCCATCTATTAGTGAAGAGCCCAGTGAGAGCTCAACTGCATCAAGCCAATTAGATGGTGCTATTATCAAGACAACCACTATTCGAACGATGCGTATAATCAAGAAGATTTCAAAAGATGGTCGTATAATGCTTGAAGAAAGTGAATCACCAGATAATGTAATAGTTAGGTCCAGCATTGAAATGCCAGAACAAAAATCGGTTAGTCCCAGTTCGCCTACAGTTTCAGGCATAAGTGATTTCAAAATAGACAATGTTGAGGAACTTCATATAGTTAATCCGGTTGTTGAAGATAATATTAAGAAAACGGGCATTAAAGTAGTTGACATAGAAACTGTCGAATTGCCAAACGTTAAAGAGCGCATTTTAGATAATAAACGGGTTGACATACAAAATCAAGTGACCGATTTGCAAGTAGACAAAAGTAATACATCCACGACATTTACAACGACTACTACCAAGAACACAGTTCTCACAACGACACAGAGACGAAGTTTCGAAACCGAAGATGGCACAAATGTTCTTTTCATTGGAGAAGGCATTGACAGTGCATATCCACCAGGCACAGTTCAAAAAATCTCACTTATTACACATGAAGAGAAACACAAGACTCCAATTGTGAAAATGCACCTAGATTTTCCTGTGGTTAGTCTTCAAGTGACTGAGACTGTAACGGAAAATTTGGAGACTTCACAAAAGTCTACGGAACAAACTGTGACGAACCTTACAGAGCTTGTCGAGTCTTCACAAGCTTATGACCCCAAACCTGTGCCAGTTTCGGATATTAGACCTGCCGAAGAAGTAAGTTCACTCAAGTCCACGGCCGACGAGAAAACAGAAAAGAGAGCTAATGACCCAATTGTCGAAGTCATACCTCAAGCCAGCTTAAGTGCTGAAGAACAGCAGTTATTTGAGGAAATTCAGAAAAAGTTGTCCAAAAAAGATAAGAAAAAACGACCCGCAATACCCGAAGAATTTTTCAAACATGAAACATCTCAAATACCTCTCAATCAAATTAGTGATACGAAAGAATTTGTTGTAGAAAAATCTATTACTCCTATACTAAACCAATCAGTAGAATCAGATTTATTAAGTAATTTCGCTCAAGATGCCACGTTAAGTTCGGTTGTAAAGATTTCTGAATTAACAAAAGCAGACACACTCTACCACGAAATTGCTGAAGAAGGCAAGCAAGTTTTCGAAACTGTTATCCCTGAAATCAAAAATGAAGTAGCACAAGCAGAAACTCCATGTGAAAATGTTGTTCCATCCACTAATACAAATGCTAACGCTAAACAAACTCCCACTAAGCCGACTGAAACTCTTGCTGATACAATTGTGTCTAACATGGTAAGCACTGCAAATATTATTACTAATCTTAAAACTATTAGTCTGTCCGATAAAGTCTTCGAAGCCCCTAAGTATAATTTGTCAGAGTTAAGAGTTGCTGAGGGTCTTTATCACATAATCACAAATAAATTAGATAAACAACCAGAGTCAAAATCAGCACCAGAAACACTCATCGAAAAAGTTGAACCAACGTTGGAGATACCTCAATTAGACGTTGCGACTTACAGCAATGACTCAACTTCGTACAGGATCGACTTAGAAAAGGATCTTAAGTCTCAAAGCGATGATATATCTAAAGCCGAATCAATTCCACACACATTAGTAAAAGATGAAGCAAATGAGGATGCTCACAAAATTCAACTTCAACAGACGCCTGCCTTTTATAACTACGAGATTCCAAAATATGATATTTTAACTCATTCAAAAGTAGAATCTTTATATATAGTCGACAAAGGCAACAGTAAAAACATTGAACCAAATGTAGAGGAACCTGAAATCACAATCGTTCAAAAAGACATTTTGATTATTGAACCAGAGATAACTGTTATTGATGTGACTTCGAAAAAAGATACTAATGTCACAACTGAAATAACTACCGAAAAGTGCACGGAGACGACTCGACAGGAAACATCTGTTGCATCTACAATCGAACAAACACAGAATCAAACGGTGACGGAAAAGAAACAGGAAGAAGCAGTTTCAGCACCTGTCAAAGATAAACATGTTCAACCGGAACCCGAAAAGAAACCAGAAGAACCCAAGAAGCCTGCATATGCCGGTCTTCCTGTTGATGAATCCACCAATGCCTGGATGGATGTTTTGGAAGAACCAATGGTATTTTCAGATGATGAAGAGCAAGTTGTTCCTGATCCACAATCACTTGATGCTAAACCAACAGCTCCAGTGGAAAAATCTACTACAAGTATTGTTAATACAACAATAACAGAGCAAACTATTAAGCGAACGGAACCAGAAAAGACTGATCCAGCTCCAGTCGAAGAAAAAATGGTTCAAGCAGACCTCGAAAAGAAACCCGAGGAACCTAAGAAGCCTGCATATGCCGGTCTTCCTGTTGATGAATCAACCAATGCTTGGATGGATGTTCTAGAAGAACCAATGGTGTTTTCAGATGAAGAAGAGTCCGTTATTCCTGATACGGAATCCATTGAAGCTAAACCAATAGCTCCAGTAGACAAATATACTACAAGTATCGTTACTACAACAATAACGGAACAGACTATTCAGCCAATTGAACCAGAAAAGCCTGATCCAGCTCCAATCAAAGAAAAACCGACTCAAGCAGACATCGAAAAGAAACCTGAAGAACCTAAGAAACCCGCATATGCTGGTCTTCCTGTTGATGAATCAACCAATGCTTGGATGAATGTTCTGGAAGAACCAATGGTGTTTTCAGATGATGAAGAGCCAGTTGCTCCTGATACACAATTAGTTGATGATAAATCAACAACACCGCAGGAAAAATATACTACAAGTACCGTTACTACAACAATAAAAGAGCATACAATTCAGCCAACGAAATCAGAGAAGACTGCTTCAACTTCAGTGGTACAAGAAACAATTCAACCGGAACCCGATAAGAAACCTGAAGCACCCAACAAATCTGAAGAACCGAAGAAACCCGCATATGCTGGTCTTCCTGTTGATGAATCCACCAATGCATGGATGGATGTTCTGGAAGAACCAATGGTGTTTTCAGATGATGAAGAGCCAGTTGCTCCTGATACACAAGTAGTTGATGATAAGCCAACAACACCGGAGGAAAAATATACTACAAGTATCGTTACTACAACAATAACAGAGCAGACAATTCAGCCAACGAAATCAGAGAAGACTGATTCAACTTCAGTAGTAGAAAAACTAATTCAATCGGAACCCGATATGAAACCTGAAGAACCCAACAAATCTGAAGAACCGAAGAAACCCGCATATGCTGGTCTTCCTGTTGATGAATCCACCAATGCATGGATGGATGTTCTGGAAGAACCAATGGTGTTTTCAGATGATGAAGAGCCAGTTGCTCCTGATACACAAGTAGTTGATGATAAGCCAACAACACCGGAGGAAAAATATACTACAAGTATCGTTACTACAACAATAACAGAGCAGACAATTCAGCCAACGAAATCAGAGAAGACTGATTCAACTTCAGTAGTAGAAAAACTAATTCAATCGGAACCCGATATGAAACCTGAAGAACCCAAGAAACCTGAAGAACCCAAGATATCTGAAGAACCCAAGAAACCCGCATATGCTGGTCTTCCTGTCGATGAATCCACCAATGCCTGGATGGATGTTCTGGAAGAACCAATGGTGTTTTCAGATGATGAGACAGTTGTTCCTGATACACAATTAGTTGATGCTAATCCAACAGCTCAAGTTGACAAATATAGTTCAAGTATCGTTACTACAACAGTGACAGAGCAAACTATTCAGTTAACGAAATCAGATAAGACTTCAGTGGACTCAAAACCAAATCAAACGGAATCCGAAAAGAAACCTAAAGAATCTAAGAAACCCGCGTATACCGGTCTACCTTCCACAGATTCAGCAGAAACAAGTTTCGGTCAGGAACCAATACTTGACACATGGTCGAGTGTCTTAGAAGAAGCAGTACCAAGTGTTACAAATTTGGCATTTACATCGACATTATCTGCTGATGCACCTGAATTTACTCCTGCGTATTTGCAACACTCTTATTCTGATCAAACCCACACTTTCCTTGCTAATGAAAGAGTATACAACGAATTTATACCAAGAAGAAAACACGATAAAAATTCGAATCAGCGTCAAAAACCAAGGAAAAGTACTAAACCTAAACGCCATGGTAACGAATGCGAAGAAGATATACAACGGATTAGTGAGCCTGTGTCCGAAAGCTCTGACACGCAAAATAGCACCATTTTAATATCTAATAGTCCTGATGTTATAGAAAGCCATAATGTTGAAAATGTTTGGGTTAAGAATCCTGACGGAAAATCATATGCTGATGTACTGATGGCAGTCAACAATTCATTGAACGAATATAGCACACAAAATGATCCAAAAGGAAACCCCACTATTGTGGAAAAGCGCCCTGCTCAGGAAAAACCAGAAAAGAAACAAAAGAAACCAAAAATCAAAACTGAAAAAACGCAAACAATATCACAAGATACTATAACAGAAAAGACAAAAACAATCACAACAGAGAGTATTGTGGAAACGACGGAAAGCTCTAAAGAGCCATCGTCTGATGAACGCGAAAACACAAGCTCATCCGACCTGACATGGTCTGCGCTTGTGCGTAGACCTGGTGAGTGGATTGACGAAACAGTAAACAGAAAACAATCGCCAATTCGTGAAAAAGAATCTAAAGTTCAGAAAATTCCTCCAAAAGAAGTAACGAAAAATGTCAAAGAAAAACATAAAAAACCTAAAAAGTCAAAGAAAATTACCGTCGAGCCTGTTGCAACAACTTCTGAAGAAGACGAAAAACCAGTCATAATTGTTGATACTAAATCAACAAATGAAGTTGATCCAAAACCAGAAACTTCAAATACACAAACTTCTACAGATGCTGGCGAAAAATCATTTTCATGGGCTTCGCTCGTCAAGCGACCAGGCGAATGGGTTGATAATACTATTACACATATCACAAAATCGCTAACTCCACGTACCGATGAAAAATCAAGTGAAATTAAAGAAAAAGAAAAGAGACAAAA
Organism: Phortica okadai; assembly: GCA_034638295.1. Classification (NCBI taxonomy): domain Eukaryota; kingdom Metazoa; phylum Arthropoda; class Insecta; order Diptera; family Drosophilidae; genus Phortica; species Phortica okadai. The sequence continues at coordinate 7,607,885 of CM067850.1, forward strand.
GAAGTCCAAGTCAAGGCATACTAAAGAACAAGTGCAACTAAAGAAAAAACAAAGTGATTCTGACGAAAGTGAAAAAACCAATGAAGATATTCAAACGGATATCCAAATTGATGAACCCAAAGTGAAGGAGACTTCTAATGTTCCCATTAACAGTGGGGAATTCTCTTGGGCATCCTTGGTACGAACTCCAGGAGATTGGGTCGATGATATTGACCTACGCAAAAAAAATATACCTATGAGTAAGGATGAGCATAAAGAACAACCCAAGACACAATCCCTTAAACAACGAAAGTCAAAGAAGCAACTAAAGCCAAAACATCATTCAGTAGTCGAGTCAACCACGCAAGAAACATTGAAAAGTCCTGTGTCAAAACAAGAAAATGAAGTTGTTTTAACGGACTCTGATAGCAACGAGCTCTCCGATATGAATCCGACGGAAGCTCAAGATTCAAATGTTATTACGTGGGCTAAAGTTGCAAGTCAGATTGATAAAATGGTAGATTTAACTCATGATTCTAAAGCTAAAGAATCAAATGTGAAAACATCGACAACTGTTACAAAGAATTTAAGAGATACGGTTACGAAACACACTAAACAAAGTACTGTGGAATCTTTGAAATTAAAACCCAAGAAAGAATCTTATGAAAATGTAGGAAGGTCCACAAAAGAATTAACTGCTCCCATGGCCACTGAAACTTCTGAGCTCGCAACTCACTCATGGGCATCTGTAGTAAGTAAGCCAACGTTAAAACATATTGAATCAGAAAAACCAGACAGGCAAACTACTGATGTCAAAAAAACGAAGAATGATGTTACAACCAAAAGTCAATTGAAACCATCAAGTGCAGCTGATGGACACAGAAAGGAACCTGTATTGGGTGTTCTGGATGATTTCAGCTGGGAAGAATTGCAGCAAAAATCAGTATCAAAAGACGTTGAAAACAAAACCAAAATGTCTTGGGCGGAAATGGCTGATGATGGCTTCGAAAAAGACATAAAAATGAAGACAAAGTCGTGGAGGGAACTAATTGAAGAAGAAATAGAAGTTTCATTGGAAGAAGGAGTAGATGGCGATGCGAATGTTCAGAAAATTATCGAAACAATCAATGAAGAAATTAAACATGTAAGCCCTCAAGAACCGATGCCGTCAGATTCAAGAACTCAGAAAGAACTTGTTGTTCGTGATGAGGTGCCAGTTGAAATTGAACTACCAGCTTCAATAGAAAAATATACGCCAAGTGTCATAACTATAACGACAAAAGAAGAGATCATTAAGACAACTGAACCAGCAATGACAACTCCAGCAACAATAGACGAAATATCAACTCAAATCGAGACTGAAAAGAAACCTGAAGAACCCAAGAAACCCGCATATGCTGGTCTTCCTGTGGATGAATCCACTAATGCATGGATGGATGTTCTAGAAGAACCAATGGTGTTTTCAGACGATGAAGAACCAGTTGTTACTAAGCCATCAATTCCAGTGAACAAACATATACCAACTATCGTTACTACAGCAATATCAGAGCAAGCTACACAGGCAACGGAAACAGAAAAGACTGTTTCAACTTCAGAGGTAGAAAAGCCACTACAAACGGAACCGGAAGAGAAAACTCAAGAACCTAAGAAACCCGCCTATGCCGGTCTTCCTGTCGATGAATCCACAAATGCCTGGATGGATGTACTGGAAGATCCAATGGTGTTTTCAGATGATGAGCCAGTTGTTCCTGATACACAATCACTTGATGCTAAACCAATAGCTCCAGTTGAGAAATATACTACAAGTATTGTTAATACAACAATAACAGAGCAAACTATTAAGCGAACGGAACCAGAAAAGACTGATCCAGCTCCAGTCGAAGAAAAAATGGTTCAAGCAGACCTCGAAAAGAAACCCGAAGAACCTAAGAAGCCTGCATATGCCGGTCTTCCTGTTGATGAATCAACCAATGCTTGGATGGATGTTCTAGAAGAACCAATGGTGTTTTCAGATGAAGAAGAGTCCGTTATTCCTGATACGGAATCCATTGAAGCTAAACCAATAGCTCCAGTAGACAAATATACTACAAGTATCGTTACTACAACAATAACGGAACAGACTATTCAGCCAATTGAACCAGAAAAGCCTGATCCAGCTCCAATCAAAGAAAAACCGACTCAAGCAGACATCGAAAAGAAACCTGAAGAACCTAAGAAACCCGCATATGCTGGTCTTCCTGTTGATGAATCAACCAATGCTTGGATGAATGTTCTGGAAGAACCAATGGTGTTTTCAGATGATGAAGAGCCAGTTGCTCCTGATACACAATTAGTTGATGATAAATCAACAACACCGCAGGAAAAATATACTACAAGTACCGTTACTACAACAATAAAAGAGCATACAATTCAGCCAACGAAATCAGAGAAGACTGCTTCAACTTCAGTGGTACAAGAAACAATTCAACCGGAACCCGATAAGAAACCTGAAGAACCCAACAAATCTGAAGAACCGAAGAAACCCGCATATGCTGGTCTTCCTGTTGATGAATCCACCAATGCATGGATGGATGTTCTGGAAGAACCAATGGTGTTTTCAGATGATGAAGAGCCAGTTGCTCCTGATACACAAGTAGTTGATGATAAGCCAACAACACCGGAGGAAAAATATACTACAAGTATCGTTACTACAACAATAACAGAGCAGACAATTCAGCCAACGAAATCAGAGAAGACTGCTTCAACTTCAGTGGTACAAGAAACAATTCAACCGGAACCCGATAAGAAACCTGAAGAACCCAACAAATCTGAAGAACCGAAGAAACCCGCATATGCTGGTCTTCCTGTTGATGAATCCACCAATGCATGGATGGATGTTCTGGAAGAACCAATGGTGTTTTCAGATGATGAAGAGCCAGTTAATACTGGTGAAATACCAGTTGATACTGATAAACAACAATTTGATACTGAACAGACAGCTCCTGTAGACAAACATATCTCAAGTGTCGTTACAACAACAGTAATAGAGCAGACTATTCCGATGACGGAACCAGTAATGACTGTTGCAGCTTTAATGGAAGAAAACCCAATTAAAACTGAACCTAAAAAGAACGCTGAAGAACATAAGAAATCAGCATCTGAGGAATCCAAACCTTCGTCTTCGATTGTTTTGGAAACAGTTGTTGTCTCTCCAATAATAACTGAAACTCGTGTTACTGAAATCAAGAAACACAGTACACAAGAACAACTCTCGGTGACAACTGATATTCAATCTTTCATTGCAACCGAAAAAGAATTCTCAACTACAGTAACTGAACAACCAAATAAAGAAAAGACCACAAAACAGAAAAAGGTAACAATAATTGAACCAGAAGCAACACTACTAGAACAAGAACCCAAAATGTCAACTGATCAATTAGAACTCAAGAAGCCGACTACATTTGCATCTGTTGCTGAAGAACCTATGTCTAAAATTCAGTCGTGGTCTTCCATAGTTACTGAAACAACTGAAATTTTGCCAGTTACCGACACCCGTGTAACTGAAATTATTAACGACCGAAAACCAGAACTACTTAAGATATCTTCTGATGTTCAGTCATTTATAACAACTGAGAAAGAAAACTCAATTCCACTAAATGAGAAACCAAAGAAACAAAAAACCAAAAAGGAGAAAAAGGTAACAATAGTTGAACCAGAGAAAACATCACTGCAATCAACTATCACGGTTGACGAACCCAAATCTGACAAGCCAACTGAGTATCATCCTGTTACTGAAGAACCTAAACCTCACACTCAGTCATGGTCTACGATAGTCTCCCATATAATTGAAGATCCTCCGGTTGTTCCTAAAACCAATCTAAGTGAAATGGTGAGAGAAGACACACCAAAACAACCAAATGTAGCTAAAGAGGAAGAACATATAACATTAGTAAAAGATAAGCCGAAAAAACAGAAGGAAGCGAAGGACAAAAAATCAATAACAACTGTACCGGAAATTCCAATCGCAGTTAAAGAGCCCAAGCCTGATAAACCGATTGAGCTTTCTCATGTGTCTAATGAACCGAAATCTCAAGCTCAGTCATGGTCCTCAATAGTTTCTCAAACAATTGAAGTCTCTCCAGTTGTAACTGAAACCCGTGTAACTGATATAGTGAAAGAAGTTACTCCAGAACAACCAAAGACGAGAACTGATATTCAGTCATTCATTACAACCGAGCAAGAATTTTCAACTTCTGTTAATGATAAACCGAAGAAACATAAGACCAAAAAAGACAAAAAGCCAACGAAGACTGAACAAGAAGACACAACACTGGTAGATGAAACTCCAATCGTAGTTGAAGAACCAAAACCAGATAAACCAATTGAGCTTGCTCCTGTGTCTGAAGAACCAAAGTCTCAATCATGGTCTTCGATAATTTCACAAACAATAGACGTTGCTCCGGTCGTCACTGAAACTTATGAAACTGAAATCGTAGAAAAATTGTCACCAGAACAACCAAAGGTGACAACTGAAGAAGAATTCTCACCGTCTGTCAATGATAAACAGAAGAAGCAAAAAACTAAGAAGGACAAAAAGGTAGTGAAGATTGAAACGGAACCACCAACACCTGTACTGGAAGAGCCCAAGCCTGATAAACCGATTGAGCTTGCTCCTGTGTCTGATGAACCGAAACCTCAATCTCAGTCATGGTCCTCAATAGTTTCTCAAACAATTGAAGTCTCTCCAGTCGTAACTGAAACCCGTGTAACGGAAATAGTGAAAGAAGTAACTCCTGAACAACCAAGGACGAGAACTGATATTCAGTCGTTTATTACAACCGAACAAGAATTTTCAACTTCTGTTAATGATAAACCGAAGAAACATAAGACCAAAAAAGACAATAAGCCAACGAAGACTGAACAAGAAGACACAACACTGGTAGATGAAACTCCAATCGTAGTTGAAGAACCAAAACCAGATAAACCAATTGAGCTTGCTCCTGTGTCTGAAGAACCAAAGTCTCAATCATGGTCTTCGATAATTTCACAAACAATAGACGTTGCTCCGGTCGTCACTGAAACTTATGAAACTGAAATCGTAGAAAAATTGTCACCAGAACAACCAAAGGTGACAACTGAAGAAGAATTCTCACCGTCTGTCAATGATAAACAGAAGAAGCAAAAAACAAAGAAGGACAAAAAGGTAGTGAAAATTGAAACGGAAACACCAACACCTGTACTGGAAGAGCCCAAGCCTGATAAACCGATTGAGCTTGCTCCTGTGTCTGATGAACCGAAACCTCAATCTCAGTCATGGTCCTCAATAGTTTCTCAAACAATTGAAGTCTCTCCAGTCGTAACTGAAACCCGTGTAACGGAAATAGTGAAAGAAGTAACTCCTGAACAACCAAGGACGAGAACTGATATTCAGTCGTTTATTACAACCGAACAAGAATTTTCAACTTCTGTTAATGATAAACCGAAGAAACATAAGACCAAAAAAGACAAAAAGCCAACGAAGACTGAACAAGAAGACACAACACTGGTAGATGAAACTCCAATCGCAGTTGAAGAACCAAAACCAGTTAAACCAATTGAGTTCGTTCCTGTGTCTGAAGAGCCGAAATCTCAATCATGGTCTTCTATAATTTCACAAACAATAGACGTTGCTCCGGTCGTCACTGAAACTTATGAAACTGAAATCGTAGAAAAATTGTCACCAGAACAACCAAAGGTGACAACTGAAGAAGAATTCTCACCGTCTGTCAATGATAAACAGAAGAAGCAAAAAACTAAGAAGGACAAAAAGGTAATGAAGATTGAAACGGAACCACCAACACCTGTACTGGAAGAGCCCAAGCCTGATAAACCGATTGAGCTTGCTCCTGTGTCTGATGAACCGAAACCTCAATCTCAGTCATGGTCCTCAATAGTTTCTCAAACAATTGAAGTCTCTCCAGTTGTGACTGAAACCAATGTAACTGAAATAGTGAAAGAAGTTACTCCAGAACAACCAAAGACGAGAACGGATATTCAGTCGTTCATTACAACCGAGCAAGAATTTTCAACTTCTGTAAATGATAAACCGAAGAAACATAAGACCAAAAAAGACAAGAGGCCAACGAAGACTGAACCAGAAGACACAACACTGGTGCAGGAAGCTCCCATCTCAGTTGAAGAATCAAAACCAGATAAACCAATTGAGTTCGTTCCTGTGTCTGAAGAGCCAAAGTCTCAAACATGGTCTTCGATAATTTCACAAACAATTGATGTGTCTCCGGACATTACTGAAACATATGAAACTAAAATCGTAGAAGAGGTATCACCAGAACCACCAAAGGTGACAATTGAAGAAGAATTCTCACCGTCTGTTAATGATAAACCAAAGAAGCAAAAAACGAAGAAGGACAAAAAGGTAGTCACAATTGAAACGGAACAACCAACACCTGTACAGGAAATTCCAATCGCAGTTGAAGAACCCAAGCATGATAAACCGATTGAGCTTGCTCCTGTGTCTGATGAACCGAAACATCAGTATCAGTCATGGTCCTCGATAGTGTCTCAAACAACTGAAGTTTCTCCTGTTGTAACTGAAACCTGTGTAACTGAAATAGTGAAAGAAGTTACTCCAGAACAACCAAAGACAAAAACTGATATTCAGACGACAAGTTCAACCGAGCAAGAATTTTCAACTTCTGTAAATGATAAACCGAAGAAACATAAGACCAAAAAAGACAAAAAGCCAACGAAGACTGAACCAGAAGACACAACACTGGTAGAGGAAACTCCAATCTCAGTTGAAGAACCAAAACCAGATAAACAAATTGAGTTTGTTCCTGTGTCTGAAAAGCCAAAATCTCAATCATGGTCTTCAATAATTTCACAAACAATTGACGTTTCTCCGGTCGTTACTGAAACTTATATTTCTAAAATTGTCGAAGAGGTAAAACCAGAACAAACAAAGGTGACAACCGAAGAAGAATTCTTAACGTCTGTCAATGATAAACCGAAAAAGCAAAAAACAAAGAAGGACAGAAAGGTAGTCACAATTCAAACGGAACCTCAAACACCTGTACAGGAAATTCCAATCGCAGTTGAAGAGCCCAAGCCTGATAAACCGATTGAACTTGATCCTCTGTCTGATGAACCGAAACCTCAATCTCAGTCATGGTCCTCAATAGTTTCTCAAACAATTGAAGTTTCTCCAGTTGTAACTGAAACCCGCGTAACTGAAATTGTGAAAGAAGTTACTCCAGAACAACCAAAGACGAGAACTGATATTCAGTCGTTCATTACAACCGAGCAAGAATTTTCAACTTCTGTAAATGATAAACCGAAGAAACATAAGACCAAAAAAGACAAAAAGCCAACGAACACTGAACCAGACGATACAAAGTTGGTGCAACAAACTCCAATCTCAGTTGAAGCTGCAAAGCAAAATAAACAAATTAAGGATACTCCTGAGTCTGCCAAACCAAAACAACAGTCACAGTCATGGTCTTCGATAGTTTCTCAAACAATTGAAGTGTCTCCAGTTATTACTGAAAGTCATATTACTGAAATCATTCAAGATGTAATTCCAAAACTACCAAAGATGCGAACTGATATTCAGTCATTTATAACAACTGAGCAGGAATTCTCAACTTCTGTAAATGAAAAACCGAAGAAACAAAAGAACAAACCGGACAAAAATATAACGTCAATTAAGACTAAACCTGACATTAAAATACCAGTGAAGGAAACTCCAATTTCAGTTGAGTCACCAAAACCAGATAAACCGGTCGAATTATCTCCTAAAGAGCTCAAACCTCAGTCTCAGTCGTGGTCCTCGATAGTTTCACAAACAATAGATGTTGCTCCGGACGTTACTGTCACTACAATCGTAGAAGAAGTAACACCAGAACAACCAAAGGTGGCAACTGAAGAAGAATTCTCACCGTCTGTCAATGATAAACCGAAGAAGCAAAAAACAAAGAAGGACAAAAAGGTAGTGAAAATTGAAACGGAACCACCAACACCTGTACTGAAAGAGCCCAAGCCTGATAAACCGATTGAGCTTGCTCCTGTGCCCGATGAACCGAAACCTCAATCTCAGTCATGGTCCTCAATAGTTTCTCAAACAATTGAAGTTTCTCCAGTTGAAACTGAAACCCGTGTAACTGAAATAGTAAAAGAAGTTACTCCAGAGCAACCAAAGACGAGAACTGATATTCAGTCGTTCATTACAACCGAACAAGAATTTTCAACTTCTGTAAATGATAAACCGAAGAAACATAAGACCAAAAAAGACAAAAAGCCAACGAAGACTGAACCAGAAGACACGACACAGGTAGAGGAAACTCCAATCTCAGTTGAAGAACCAAAACCAGATAAATCAATTGAGTTCGTTCCTGTATCTGAAGAACCGATATCTCAATCATGGTCTTCGATAATTTCACAAACAACTGACGTTGCTCCGGTCGTTACTGAAACTTATGAAACTGAAATCGTAGAAGAGTTGGCACCCGAACCACCAAAGGTGATAACTAAAGAAGAATTCTCACCGTCTGTCAATGATAAACCGAAGAAGCAAAAAACCAAGAAGGACAAAAACATAGTGAAGATTGAAAAGGAATCACCAACTCCTGTACAGGAAATTCCAGTCGCAGTTGATGAACCCAAGCCAGATAAACCGATTGAGCTTGCTCCTGTGCCCGATGAACCAAAACCTCAATCTCAGTCATGGTCCTCAATAGTTTCTCAAACAATTGAAGTTTCTCCAGTTGTAACTGAAACCCGTGTAACTGAAATAGTAAAAGAAGTTACTCCAAAACAACCAACGACGAGAACTGATATTCAATCGTTTATTACAACCGAACAAGAATTTTCAACTTCTGTTAATGATAAACCGAAGAAACATAAGACCAAAAAAGACAAAAAGCCAACGAAGACTGAACAAGAAGACACAACACTGGTAGATGAAACTCCAATCGGAGTTGAAGCACCAAAACCAGATAAACCAATTGAGTTCGTTCCTATGTCTGAAGAGCCAAAATCTCAATCATGGTCTTCGATAATTTCACAAACAATTGACGTTGCTCCGGTCGTCACTGAAACTTATGAAACTGAAATCGTAGAAAAATTGTCACCAGAACAACCAAAGGTGACAACTGAAGAAGAATTCTCACCGTCTGTCAATGATAAACAGAAGAAGCAAAAAACTAAGAAGGACAAAAAGGTAGTGAAGATTGAAACGGAACCACCAACACCTGTACTGGAAGAGCCCAAGCCTGATAAACCGATTGAGCTTGCTCCTGTGTCTGATGAACCGAAACCTCAATCTCAGTCATGGTCCTCAATAGTTTCTCAAACAATTGAAGTCTCTCCAGTCGTAACTGAAACCCGTGTAACGGAAATAGTGAAAGAAGTTACTCCTGAACAACCAAGGACGAGAACTGATATTCAGTCATTCATTACAACCGAGCAAGAATTTTCAACTTCTGTAAATGATAAACCGAAGAAACATAAGACCAAAAAAGACAAAAAGTCAACGAAGACTGAACCAGAAGACACAACACTGATAGAGCAAACTCCAATCTCGGTTGAAGAACCAAAACCAGATAAACCAATTGAGTTCGTTCCTGTGTCTGAAGAACCAAAGTCTCAAACATGGTCTTCGGTAATTTCACAAACAATTGACGTTGCTCCGGTCATTACTGAAACATATGAAACTAAAATCGTAGAAGAGGTAACACCAGAACCACCAAAGGTGATAACTGAAGAGAAATTCTCACCGTCTGTCAATGATAAACCGAAAAAGCAAAAAACTAAGAAGGACAAAAAGGTAGTGAAGATTGAAAAGGAATCACCAACACCTGTACAGGAAATTCCAGTCGCAGTTGATGAACCCAAGCCAGATAATTCGATTGAGCTTGCTCCTGTGCCCGATGAACCAAAACCTCAAACTCAGTCATGGTCCTCAATAGTTTCTCAAACAATTGAAATTTCTCCAGTTGTAACTGAAACCCGTGTAACTGAAATAGTAAAAGAAGTTACTCCAGAACAACCAAAGACGAGAACTGATATTGTGTCGTTCATTACAACCGAGCAAGAATTTTCAAATTCTGTTAATGATAAACCAAAGAAACATAAGACCAAAAAAGACAAAAAGCCAACGAAGACTGTACAAGAAGACACAACACTGGTAGATGAAACTCCAATCGCAGTTGAAGAACCAAAACCAGATAATCCAATTGAGTTCGTTCCAGTGTCTGAAGAGCCGAAATCTCAATCATGGTCTTCTATAATTTCACAAACAATAGACGTTGCTCCGGTCGTCACTGAAACTTATGAAACTGAAATCGTAGAAAAATTGTCACCAGAACAACCAAAGGTGACAACTGAAGAAGAATTCTCACCGTCTGTCAATGATAAACAGAAGAAGCAAAAAACTAAGAAGGACAAAAAGGTAGTGAAGATTGAAACGGAACCACCAACACCTGTACTGGAAGAGCCCAAGCCTGATAAACCGATTGAGCTTGCTCCTGTGTCTGATGAACCGAAACCTCAATCTCAGTCATGGTCCTCAATAGTTTCTCAAACAATTGAAGTTTCTCCAGTTGTGACTGAAACCAATGTAACTGAAATAGTGAAAGAAGTTACTCCAGAACAACCAAAGACGAGAACTGATATTCAGTCGTTCATTACAACCGAGCAAGAATTTTCAACTTCTGTAAATGATAAACCGAAGAAACATAAGACCAAAAAAGACAAGAGGCCAACGAAGACTGAACCAGAAGACACAACACTGGTGCAGGAAGCTCCCATCTCAGTTGAAGAATCAAAACCAGATAAACCAATTGAGTTCGTTCCTGTGTCTGAAGAACCAAAGTCTCAAACATGGTCTTCGATAATTTCACAAACAATTGACGTTGCTCCGGTCATTACTGAAACATATGAAACTAAAATCGTAGAAGAGGTAACACCAGAACCACCAAAGGTGATAACTGAAGAAGAATTCGCACCGTCTGTCAATGATAAACAGAAGAAGCAAAAAACAGAGAAGGACAAAAAGGTAGTGAAGATTGAAAAGGAATCACCAACTCCTGTACAGGAAATTCCAGTCGCAGCTGATGAGCCCAAGCCAGATAAACCGATTGAGCTTGCTCCTGTGCCCGATGAACCAAAACCTCAATCTCAGTCATGGTCCTCAATAGTTTCTCAAACAATTGAAGTTTCTCCAGTTGTAACTGAAACCCTTGTAACTGAAATAGTAAAAGAAGTTACTCCAGAGCAACCAAAGAAGACAACTGATATTCAGTCATTCATTACAACCGAGCAAGAATTTTCAACTTCTGTAAATGATAAACCGAAGAAACATAAAATAAAAAAAGACAAAAAGTCAACGAAGACTGAAGCAGAAGACACTACACAGATAGAGGAAACTCCAATCGCAGTTGAAGAACCAAAACCAGATAAACCAATTGAGTTCGTTCCTGTGTCTGAAGAACCAAAGTCTCAAACATGGTCTTCGATAATTTCACAAACAATTGACGTTGCTCCGGTCATTACTGAAACATATGAAACTAAAATCGTAGAAGAGGTAACACCAGAACCACCAAAGGTGATAACTGAAGAAGAATTCTCACCGTCTGTCAATGATAAACAGAAGAAGCAAAAAACAGAGAAGGACAAAAAGGTAGTGAGGATTGAAAAGGAATCACCAACTCCTGTACAGGAAATTCCAGTCGCAGTTGATGAGCCCAAGCCAGATAAACCGATTGAGCTTGCTCCTGTGCCCGATGAACCGAAACCTCAATCTCAGTCATGGTCCTCAATAGTTTCTCAAACAATTGAAGTTTCTCCAGTTGTAACTGAAACCCGTGTAACTGAAATAGTGAAAGAAGTTACTCCAGAACAACCAAAGACGAGAACTGATATTCAGTCGTTCATTACAACCGAGCAAGAATTCTCAACTTCTGTTAATGACAAACCGATGAAACATAAGACCGAAAAAGACAAAAAGCCAACGAAGACTGAGCTAGAAAGCACAACACTGGTGCAGGAAACTCCAATCTTAGTTGAAGAACCAAAACCAGATAAACCAATTGAGTTCGTTCCTGTGTCTGAAGAACCAAAGTCTAAAACATGGTCTTCAATAATTTCACAAACAATTGACGTTGCTCCGGTCATTACTGAAACATATGAAACTAAAATCGTAGAAGAGGTAACACCAGAACCACCAAAGGTGATAACTGAAGAAGAATTCTCACCGTCTGTCAATGATAAACCGAAGAAGCAAAAAACAAAGAAGGACAAAAAGGTAGTGAAGATTGAAAAGGAATCGCCAACTCCTGTTCAGGCAATTCCAGTTGCAGTTGATGAACTCAAGCCAGATAAACCGATTGAGCTTGCTCCTGTGCCCGATGAACCGAAACCTGAATCTCAGTCATGGTCCTCAATAGTTTCTCAAACAATTGAAGTTTCTCCAGTTGTAACTGAAATCGTAAAAGAAGTTACTCCAGAGCAACCAAAGAAAAACACTGATATTCAGTCATTCTTTACAACCGAGCAAGAATTTTCAATAGCTGTTAATGACAAACCGAAGAAACATAAGACCAAAAAAGACAAAAAGTCAAAGAAGACTGAACCAGAAGACACAACACTGGTAGAGGAAACTCCAATCTCGGTTGAAGAACCAAAACCAGATAAACCAATTGAGTTCGTTCCTGTGTCTGAAGAACCAAAGTCTCAAACATGGTCTTCGATAATTTCACAAACAATTGACGTTGCTCCGGTCATTACTGAAACATATGAAACTAAAATCGTAGAAGAGGTAACACCAGTACCACCAAAAGTGATAACTGAAGAAGAATTCTCACCGTCTGTCAATGATAAAACGAAGAAGCAAAAAACAAAGAACGACAAAAAGGTAGTGAAGATTGAAAAGGAATCACCAACTCCTGTAAAGGAAATTCCAGTCGCAGTTGATGAACCCAAGCCAGAAAAACCGATTGAGGTTGCTCGTGTGCCCGATGAACCGAAACCTCAGTCTCAGTCATGGTCCTCAATAGTTTCTCAAACAATTGAAGTTTCTCCAGTAGTAACTGAAACCCGTGTAACTGAAATAGTAAAAGAAGTTACTCCAGAGCAACCAAAGAAGACAACTGATATTCAGTCATTCATTACAACCGAGCAAGAATTTTCAACTTCTGTAAATGATAAACCGAAGAAACATAAGACCAAAAAAGACAAAAAGTCAACGAAGACTGAACCAGAAGACACAACACTGATAGATCAAACTCCAATCTCGGTTGAAGAACCAAAACCAGATAAACCAATTGAGTTCGTTCCTGTGTCTGAAGAACCAAAGTCTCAAACATGGTCTTCGATAATTTCACAAACAATTGATGTGTCTCCGGTCATTACTGAAACATATGAAACTAAAATCGTAGAAGAGGTATCACCAGAACCACCAAAGGTGATAACTGAAGAAGAATTCTCACCGTCTGTCCATGATAAACCGAAGAAGCAAAAAACGAAGAAGGACAAAAAGGTACTGATGATTGAAAAGGAATCACCAACTCCTGTACAGGAAATTCCAGTCGCAGTTGATGAACCCAAACCAGATAAACCGATTGAGCTTGCTCCTGTGCCCGATGAACCGAAACCTCAATCTCAGTCATGGTCCTCAATAGTTTCTCAAACAATTGAAGTTTCTCCAGTTGTAACTGAAACCCGTGTTACTGAAATCGTAAAAGAAGTCACCCCAGAACAACCAAAGAAGACAACTAATATTCAGTCATTCATTACAACCGAGCAAGAATGTTCAACTTCTTTAAATGATAAACCGAGGAAACAAAAGACCAAAAAAGATCTTAAAGTTGGGAAATTTGATTCTAAAACAACACCAGTAGAACAACAACAGCGCATTGCATTTAAAAAACCTGGTGCGGAAGAACCCAAAATTTTGATGTCGTGTTCTCTTGTTCCGGAAACTGATGAAATTGGTCCACTCATTGGTGATAGTCATGTAGATACACAATCTACTCTTTCTACCGAGGAAAACCTTAAAGAAATTACGAAAACAAGCAAGAATGCTATTGAAGAAACAGTTGCACAACATAAACGAAAACCAGAAATAGACATCTCAATTAAAGAGTTTAAGGTTCCATTGCCTGAACAACGCACTCCTAATGTGTGGTCGTTATCAGAATCTTATGCTGAAGTTGTAAAAAAATCAGGATTTTCTGATAATACAAATATTGTTTACGATTTTGGTAATAAGGATGAAGCAAGTGTTTCTAAGTCTGTAATTGAAGAATACTCTGCCTTAGATTCTCCTTGTGTGAGTCAAGAGACTGACAGTACTATTGATCCGTTTAGACACACTCATGATACCCCCCAGATAGATGATGAACAAAAAATTCCCCAAGAAGAAATAAATGAAGTATATGAGTGGCCTGATAGATCAACAACTAAAACATGGAAGGAAATGATGGACGATGAAATAAACTACTCGACTGATCCAGGATCTTCGTCCTGGGCATCCATTGTTCGAAGCTTTGCACCCCAGGAAGAAGAGGTTATATTAAATGCTCCTTTGCCAAGCGATGAAACTCAAAAAAGACAATCTCGAACTGTTGAGCGACCTAGAATCGAGGTAACTGAAGTTTTAAGCAAAGATTCTAATGATTCATTGCCTGATAAGGAAGGTTTCCTTGAAATAATATCAAAGAAGGAAAAACATAGAATGAGATCACGCTCACGATCGCAGCAGTCTCAAATATCGCAAAATGAAGAAAAACTACCAAAGCGCAAGACGAAGAAACACAATAATAAGAAGGAGCCACCTACTGATGGATCATCAATTGTCAAAAAGACAACGAAAGTAGAATTGGAAGTTACAGGAGCTAAGGCACCCATCGAGTTGAGTGACAACACAGAATTAATTGGACGCACTGAGGAGGCTATTCATAGTGCTTATGATGTGGACAGTCAGTCTGTATTACATGAAAACATCGCTCCCTCCCCAGTTATTGGTCTTTCATGGGCTGCGATCGCTGCACAAAATGTGCCTGAACCAGTTCAGCAAATTAGGATTTTGCCTAACATTATAAAACCTGAAGCTAGCCCCCAAGAAAAGCCATCAACCAGCGACAATCATGTTAAAATACCATTAAAACTAGAGCCCGAACAAAAAGGCAAAGTGAAAAAGCTCAAACATACGTCAAAGCATAAGTCACCAGAGGACAAAGAAACTGTGCACTTTGAGAAAGATTTTAACGAAAAACCAAAAATCCATTTCAAACAGGTTAAAGATACTGACGAGCCAGATGACAGATTATCTGAAAATAAAAGTCAAAAGGAAAAATGTATTAGAGAGATATCCACAATTAAGTCATTGGATTCTACTGAAAGCAGACCAGTTAGTAAACCAGTAGAAGAAGTAAATATTGAGATCTCTAATGAAAAAGAACAAGTGATTGAGGTCCCATTAGAATGTAGCGATGAACCAAAGCCATTCATTTGTGAAACGTCTTATTGGTCTGCCACACTAAAATCGAATCAAAAGGCTCAACAACCAAATAAGGACGTTACCGAAAATATCGTAACAGAGCAACCAGATGTGATTCAACCAGTGTCTGTTGAAATACCTGATGAAACAATTGGTGAAGTACCTGTCCAATCACCCACTGACCAGCCAACAACATGGTCAGCTATTGTACAAACTGAAACCACAATGTTCTCGGAACCAGCCAGCACAGAAATAAGTGATAACGTACCGTGGTCAACTGTAGTAGTGAGCAAAACCGCTGATTTCCAAGATCCAAAACCACAAGCATATCCTGAAGAAACAACTACTTCAAGCTCAACTACAACGTATGTGTTGACAACAGTAACAACTCACAAGGAGATTTCTAGTATACCAGAACACGTGGAACCAACTTCATATATTTCGACAACTGTTACGACACATACAAGTGAAATTCCAGTTCCAGAAAAAGAAACAGAAATTCTCAACAGTGACGTACAACATTCTGAAACCAAAATTCAATCAATTCAAAACATTTCTAATGTAACGGACAGTAAAATAGCTCTTCAGGAAAAACCGATGGATCAACCCAACATTTTCGAAAACCTAAAATATAACTTATGTCTGGATTCAGGAAATACTGTATCACCAAAATATGAGGTATACGAAGCACAACATCAGCTATTAATTCCAAAACTGGATTCAAGCGAGGAAAAACCAACTCCAGTTAAGGAAATTTCACAACCTACAAATAAACTAACTACAGAATCAACTGAGAAGGTAATAGTTTCGGTTGTTGATAAAGTTAAAGGTGAAGAAGACCAAATTGCTCCAGCAACTCAACCGTTTATTGACAATTATACAAAAAAGGTGTCTGATAATTTGGTTGCCACCAAATTAAATAGCGAAAATCTTAGTCATCACTTGTATTTAGATCGTCATACATTGATACGTTCAGTACCCGATAGTTTCGAAAATCAATTATATTTGCTGTCTCTTGAGAAACCTTTACTGGAAACGAAAGTTCCAATAAATGAGCCAAACAAGATTACATGCGATCTTAAAGATATTGAGACCATCCCGATAGCCAATGTTTTAACAGAGAAATCAGCAATTGAAAGCCCAGTCCCTTCAACCACTACTGAAAAAAATAATCTACTCTGGAACTTAAGTCGGGATACACTTCCAAAAATGGTTGACTACATACCGGCCACAAAACTTGAGTGTACTTCTAAACTGGTTCCTCTGACCACAATTACAGTTACGACTATAACCAATGAAACTCCTCAGGAAGACAAAGACGAACAGGAAAGTGTACATAAGACTGAAAGCATTACGGTGTCCACTGTAGTGCCAACCAATGCAATTACAGAATCAACCAAGTTGATTAAAGACGTTGTAGATAAGACTGAAACATCATCAGAACCAATCATTCCTAACGAGCCCGTCACTGCTTCAGACGTTTCTGATCACGAACGGTTACGTCTTAATCTGTACTTAGACGATTGGCCAACAGCCGATGTCCAAGTAACAGAGGCAGCCGTTAACATTCTAGACAGATTAAAACGTGGTGATATGTGCACTGGCTTGGACACTGACAAAAGACACATTGACGACAAACCTAAAGACGACAAATCTGATGATAAGACTAACAAAGACGACGAAGATGATGACGACGACGATGACGATGAGGACGATGATGGAAATGGTGAGAAAACTGTGCCTGAAATACGTAAACCGAACGATGACGACGATAAACCGAACGATCGTGACCCTGGTAGTGGTAGCAGTGGCAATGTCACGCCAACTCCCGAACATGATATGAGCTCATATGATCAGAACCGTAGTTGCTCCTCTGAGTATATGTCAACTGATTTGCCAGGTGGTATCGGACATTGGCGGGATCAAAGTACATACCTTGCTTTAGAGAATGATAATGCTAGAGTAGACAAAATAAATATCAAAGAGGAAGAGCCTATAGTTACGACCGAAGAAAATGTTATTCAACTAACAGAAACTAAACCCGAACAACCGCGGTCGCTAACTACTGTTGATATTTCAACACCAACATTACCCGAAACCCCAATTTCCCTATCCCAAAGTCCACAAAAATCCCATCCCACTGAACAAAATCCAACTTTAACGACTACTCAAAGCGCCTTTGGCAATCTAATCCAATTGGCAAGCGCCTCCACTCACACACTGACCTCCGCAGCCAATGCGGCACAAACGACAGCATCGGCTTCAATAGCTGCGCTTTTGCCAGTTGCTGGCACATTAGTTAATAAGGTCACAAAGGCGGTAGCAATGCCGTCTTCACCTGAAACAGTAGAGGATAATACTACCAGCGAGACGACAACAGCAAACCAACAGCAACAGCAACCTGCCGAGATAACAACAGTTACCTCGACATCAACGGCAACAGAAATTGCTCCACTTATTGCTGATGAACAACCAACGACAGCAATATCGACAACGACAACTACGCCCATTGTAACTACACAAACGACAACAACAACAGTTACAGATGAGCTTTATAGACCCGATATTAGTGTTAATCAGGGTTCGAATGTTATCAAGCGTACAACAACAACTACAACAATTACAACAACCAGCGGCAGCACAACGACAGCACCGGCAACAACTTCATCGCCCCAACAACAACGCGAGAAGGTGATAATAACGCTGAGCCTACGTTTATTCCTAATTTTATTGTTCGCAGCTTTTATTTGTGGTTTTGGTATTTGTTTATGGCTTTCATTTGGAAATCTTTGCTGGTGCGATGAGGAACAAGAGCAAAAATAACTGTTGTCACATGAATCAACACCATCATGCCTAGTACCGCAGCAGCTGCTCCCGCCAACAGCATATCATTCGAAACAATTTTGGCGTGCGGCTGCTGCGATGGGCATATGGTGCCTGTTCAGAAATACCTTATGCACCCAGCAGATTTTATCTTAAGCTCTTAACTAATACTAACTGAAAACTAAAATAGCTAAAACCAAACGAGAATGAATTACAAATGAATGTTTTTAACTAAAACATATTTTTTTTTTGTATGTTTCGTTATTGTCATGCGTCAAAATATAGTTTATAAGAAACACTTTTGACATACTCAGTATAATTTGCTAATTAACCTTATAAATTTTATAGTTTAAATCCTTTTATGTTTTTTTATGCTTGCAATTTAGTTATTGTTTCTTCTTCTATTGTAATTCTCTATTTCTTTTAATTTTTTTTTTTTGTAATTGCAAAGCACTTGAAAATTTAACTATTAACCTGTGTATAAACTTATTAACAAATATAGAAATATAAACTTATTAAATAAAAAAAAAAAAAAAACTAACATACAAAAGCATGTCTTCTTGCTCACTTTCAACTATGACCAGATAATAGTAGTTTAGTTGTAGATTATATAGTTTTTAGCACAAATTGCACACACTCGCACAAATTCACACATAGTAACAGTCACTTACAGTAGTCTTAAAAATGCTGAAATATAAAACAATCAAATCCTAATTCAAATTCGAAATTCCGGCATGAAAACTTACATATGACTTTGCCGCCTATCGTGCATAGGTTCATTGTCTTGCCACTTACCCATTCCCGATCAGCTCAGCTGCAATTCTTACTGAGCATTCATGCAAATGCGAAATCACTGCGTATGCATTCTATACAAAGTTCTATTTTAAGAATGTTTTTCAGTTGCAAATTAGCACTGTGTGGGAATTTACTTTAACGAAAATAGCATTTGCAGATCTCGCAAATAATTTTTAGATCAGACTTTGTCAGTATACTCGATATCTCTATGCGCAAAGCATGTAATTTTTCAATATTGATTTAAGTGAAAAATTCATTTTTATAAACAAATAGTGATATCTTTAATAAATACGTGCTTGTTAGTTGTGTGTAATTATATTTTATTATTAATAATGAGTTTGCGAAATCAAAGTGCAAATCCTTAGTCAGTCAGACACTGACAAAGTTTATAGAAGGACTATTTAGAAAAATTTCTGCTTTTCGTTTGTTATTTCAAAGATTTATTATATAAAATAATGGAATCCAATACATATATTCTCAAAGTAGAAATATCATAATTGTAAGAAAACTATCAAAAATTATATTGAACGGAAGTCTTTGATGTCAATTATAAATTCCATAAATTATTTAAATATTTTTATTTAGGGGTAAGCATTAAATATTTTATATAGTCTTTTGTCTGGCTCATGTTTTCAAAATCATGGCATCAATTTTTTTTTCAAATGTGTAATTTTGAATTAAACACAACTGAAAGCTTGAATTCAATTACACAAGAGAGTTTGTTCATCATCATATGACTTAGTAAGCTAGCGAATCATTGGTCCTTTGTCTTTCTTTCTTTTTGCTTGTTAGCTCTAAACGCATGTGTTCTATATACCACAACTCAGATATTTTTTTTTATATAAACATAAGTCTTATTTGTATCGTTTTCAAAACTAAATAATGCATTGTATATTGCGTGCCAAAAGGTTAATTACAGCTTTTGTTGGAAGTTAAAAGCTCTTGAAATCTATTACACTTCACTTGTTTTATTAACTAAAAAATATCAAAACTAAACTTTATAGGAGTTAATTGAGCAAGAACTTGACGAATTGCTACAATCGATTTCGATAATCGAAGATGGCATCGGCAATTTGCCTAGCAACAGTCTGGAAGGCATGCTTCAAGGATTGAAGGTGAGTGTTAAAGTCGTTAGATAACAATACTCACATTTTGTTTCTACATTGAACTAATTAAATTACTGATATTTTGTACATAATTTTTGTCTGTTTATTTGTTGTTTGTTTGAACCTCAAAAACATAACATTGAAATTAAAATTCAGCACTTTGATTTAACAAACCGATTAAGGAATGCCCGCGTGTGTCACATGATATTAATAACACAATGCATCATTCCATGTATCGAACATTTACAAAAATCAGCAATTACTGAGTATCTTGAGACAATTGCTAGTGTAGCAGCGTTGAATTAGTATTTTATTCAACTTGCACTATACTTAGATGTTGTTGAGTTAGGCTGATTAGTTTTGTGAACATGTACATATGTATTTATTTTAACAAGTATTTGTGGAATTTAATTTCATTTTTCGATACAGCTAATCCAGGAGAATCTTGAGATATACGAAGGTGAAGCGCAACGACTACAAGAGGCCAGCAGAAATTTGCCTATTGATCCTGGCACTGCACGTCTACTAAACGAGACCCGTGATCGCGTAGATCTATTACTGAGACGTACTCAGCAAGGCATAACTATGATAGCCGTGAGTAAAAGTTTAATCAAACATATTTTGTTGTTAGTATTCTCATTATCTTTAAACA
This sequence comes from Phortica okadai, assembly GCA_034638295.1. Taxonomy (NCBI): domain Eukaryota; kingdom Metazoa; phylum Arthropoda; class Insecta; order Diptera; family Drosophilidae; genus Phortica; species Phortica okadai. The sequence goes on from CM067850.1 coordinate 7,628,715, forward strand.
GAATGCTGTACATGCACAAAACAAACGCGAGCAAGAGATTAATGAATATCGACTGCATCTGGCTGAACTTGAGAAGTGGATTAAGCAAATATCACAAGAACTCAAGGAACTCGAGCCCACTGAGCAGAGCAACAATGATGAAGAGGTACTCAAATCCAATGTCGAGACAAGTCAACGTTTGCTCCGCACCCTAAAGGAACGCCAACAATCCTTAGAAGATTTGGTTGCAAAGACTGAACAACTGCAATCGCAAGAAGACGTAGCTCCCCTGGCCAATACTCTCAATGAGCAGCTGCAATACATTATAACTATCTTGCGTGAACAAATTACGGTAGCTACTACACGTATCTATACGATTGAAAAACGTATTGTGGACCTACGCAAAGCCAAGGAGGAAGAAGAAATACGCAAACGCATTTTAGCCGATGCCCAAATACAGTCTCCAGCATCAAGAACAGCGGAGTCAATAGAATCAAATGAAAACACAATAGATTCAACTTCAATGCCCGAAGAGGAAGTGAAGCTGCCTGGCGTCTATGTAGAAACACAGACTACAGCCAGTTTACAACCTGCGCCTGTTACAACCAATACTGTAGAGGCACAAACCAGCTTCGCCGAACAGCCACTCATTAGTACTGCCGAGTTGGCCGTACAGACTCAAAAGGAACGTCAACCTACAGAAAACATTTTTGTTACACAAAAAGTACAAGATGGACAAGAAACTATCCAAATCGATACATCACGTAACAAAGATGTGCCAGAAGTTCCTGAAGATGTTGAAATTGAAGCACGTTATCATCAACGACCACAAGGTGATGTTGTACGCTCGACTGAGCTAGTACTGAAAAATGTGCCTCAGTCATTTGAAACGACCTTCGTCGAGCCTGACGAAACAACTACTGAAGTTGTTGTCGGACCCGACGGCACTAAACACATAATACTCAAGAAGATAACGCGCACTCGTCAAGAAGTCGTGCAGCAACAACAAATCAGCTCCATACAAACAGTATCGGATCAAGATGGCAACATTCAAGTACAATCTACTGAGCAACTTAACTTGGAGAACGTTCAGACTACAGATACATCGGGCGACAAAAAAGAAGGCTATCGTACAATTGTCACGCATCAGACACGTGGAACCTTGCTTGATGGTAGCAATCCACAGACCGTCGTTGTGCAAGAGTTCGAAACAGAGCCTGTCGTTGAACAATATGAACAATTGCACAGTCCCGATGTCGAAGTGCGAGGCGTACCACTACAAGAAGGTGATGTTGCCTATTTGGACAGCGAGAACTTACCTGTTATTGGAACTGAGACGCAAAGCAGCATTCGCGCAGTAGTGAAACAGGTTACAAGGAAGGTGATACGTAAGACACGAAAGATAATCAAACGTGTCGTGATCATTGATGGTAAGGAACACATTACTGAGGAGGTTATCGAAGAACCAGAAGAGATCGAAGTTACTGAGGAAGAATCAGCACCACAAGTTAATGTGAATATAGTACGCTTTGTAAATGGCAAAGTTGTAAGCGAAGAAGAGTTCCAACGTCTGCAGCAACAACCAGGCGTTGTAATCGAAGAAGTGGCAACTGATCAGTTACCAACAACGGCAATCCTGCAAGAAGAGCCGCAACAGGTATTTGATATTGAATCTACCACCATTACAACATCTACAACCACACAACAACAGACACAACCAACTACAACAATAACAACTACTGAAACAACAACAGCAAGTACTCCAATCCAAGCTGCACAAGTAGAATTTGTTGAATTGTCAGCACCTGAAGTAGAAGTTGCGAAATCCGTACAAGAATCTGTAGATGTTGCTACTACCAGTCCTGTTAATGTTGCAGAAGCGGTTGTAGAAGAACAAAAAGTGCCGCCATCATCCAAATCAGATTCATCATTACTAATTACAACAACAACTGTAGAGACGTTAGCAGAACCACTAGTCGAAGATTTACAAGAAATTTGGCCAGTGGAACATCATCTTAAGCCAACTAACATTGTTTTCTCAAAACATCATGACATACCTGCACAGCCTGTCACAACAACCACCGATACAACGATGCCTGCGGAAAGTGTATGGCCAATTAGCCAGGAAACTGGTCACCCCGTTTCATTGGAAAGTTATGAATTTGAGCCACAATCACCAAAGGAAACTGAGCCAAGCGATAAAGTTCAACAGCCTGACGATCCAACCTATGGTGAAATAACAATAACTACCACAAGCACAACAACTACAATTGATACGAAACAATTTGAAGAACCTGGCATCGCGCAAGTGAAGCTGTCTGATGAAAAACCATCATCTTTAGTTGTTTCTGATGTTGTCAAAGATGATCAGCCTGATGAAAAGATAATCACACACCATTCAGTTGACGCTGATGAACCAGTATCAATTACAACACCAACAGTAGTTGCAAGTGAAGTAAAGCACTGGCCTACTGAAGAAAAACAAGATCATGAACATGAACAAACGATTTCTGAAACACCCATACTCTCTTCATTGACACCATCTGTAGAAGATAGTTCCTTGATGATCGTAGAAACTAAGCCACAAATTGATTTACGATCTGCCACACAACTGTTCATCAGTGGTGAGGCCGCAGCAGCTAATGTTCCACAAAAAACCTTTAAAATTACTGCACCATCCATCGATAAGAATGGCTCTGGTGTTTTAAAGGTAACCATGAAGACTGAGCAAACTTCGGATGAACCATCCACGCAGGCTCCAAAGGTCGCCATGAGCATCATTGAGACAACGACGACTTCGGATGTACAGCAGGGTTATGAGCCCGACTCTAAGCGAAGTCGAAAGAAAAAGAAGAGAAGAGAGCCTGAACCTGAGCTCAAACCAGAGCCTATTACTCAAACACAACCAATCGATGAACCAAAGCCAGTCACAGAAACTGAACCCGTTTCCGAAATGGAATCACCCCGAGAAACTGGTTACGAAGCTGAAGATAAAACTCTTGCAGAAGACGATGAATCGAATGACTCAAAGAAAAAGCGGCGTAAGAAAAAGAAACAAAAAGAAATACCAAAAGATGACGATGACTCTCATATTCCGGCGTCAACAGATCATTCTCTGCATGAAGATACGTTAAGCATCGAGTCAGTAGGCAAAGTACGTCACGAATCGGTTGTTGAAATTAGTCCCGAAAGTGAGCTGTCAAGTATCGATGTCAATACAAGTGTTAAAATTGTCGAAGATTCTGTGCTCTCTTCACCATCGGAATCTCCACGGGAACCTCTTGTAGAGTTGGTTATTCCTACGGAAGTGGTGGAATTAGCCTTGGTTGAAGATCAAGAACAACAGACAACGCCACGTGAAGATACATCAGTTGTTGAAGTTGTTGAGAAAGACCTTAAATCAGTTCAAACGTCACCAGAACATCGACCACAGCTTGATGAGATCTCTGTTCAAACAAGTCTTGAAGTGAAACCGGAAAATCTTGAATCTGAATCTCAAACATTGGTTGTTGAGATTACTGAATCAGAATCACAAACAATACCATGTGTTCAAGAATCACCAAAGGCTTCAGTTGAAGTCACCACCACTGAGATACAGACTGAAATGACGTTGCCAGAGCAACAAAAGGCGCCTGAAACTGTTGAGATCTCAAGTCAAACAGTAATTACTACGACTTCAGAAAAAGAGCTACAGACAACACCCGTAGCGTCACCAAGAGAACCAGAACCGAAAACAACAGATGTTGTTAACCCATTGGTTCAAGAGTTAATAAAAGAAATGACAACAGATCTGCCCGTTGAAAAGATTAAAACCAATGAACAAGCAACTGTCACTGAAGTTACCACGACAACTGAAACACACGTGCAAACGTTGACCCCAGAACCAATTGAAAAAGAACAAATAGAAAAACCTAATGCTGGATCTACAGATCAAGAAACAATAACTAGTGAATTAATACAAGTTACCGATTTTGGAGCACAAACTACACCAACAGAACAACCAGTCTCTATTGAACCAATCACAATAGATGACACCTCACTAACTACGAGCATCTCTGAACCATATGAATTGCAAGTGAAAACAACTGTGGCTATACCTCAAGATGAAGATAGTTCTGAAGTTGAACCAGTTGTATATGAATACACACAAACAGTCGAACTGCCAAAACCAGAAAAGAAAAAGAGATCCAAAAAGGATAAGTCACAAAAACTCGATGAAGACAAACTGGAACCAGAAGTAAATGTCAGTGTAGAAATTCCGCAAGAAATTATACCTGAAGCTGGCATTGTGGTCTCTACAAATCAGCAAGTTGAGGAATTTGAGAATGTTCCACATGTAACACCAACGACAGAACATGATCGTAAACCACAAATGGTACAATTACAGATCACTAAAACGACCGTCTATGAGGAATATCCCGACTTACCAGTGCAGGTGACTGAACAGAACAAAGTCAGCATTGCTTCACAACAGACTAGCGGTAAGCCACGTTCTAGACCAACTTCATCGGTAATGATTGAAGAAGTGGCTTCACCAACAGAGGAACTTGTAGTGCCTATAACGCCTGGTCCGGACATAGTGCAGCCAGGAGACGGTTCCAGTATTTGGGTAACTGCTACCAGCACTGTCGGAAAGACACCAAAGGAACTCTCCCAAGCATTGATTATGTCAGAAGGCTTAATGCATTATCCTGGCGGCAATCAACAAACAACATCAATACCTCAACATCACATTTGGGTAGAGACCAAAGAAGCGATTGGCGATCGAATTAAGAATCTCAAACAAGCAACCCCACAACAAACTCCCTTGAGTAATGTACTGCATCTGGCAACTCTTTCGGATCAGATCAAAGAAGTGCCAGTTGAAAACCGAATTCAGGAAGTAAATGAGGGCCTGAAACAGTTAGATCAAGCGCTAAGGACTGGAGATCAAACCGTAATACAAACAACCGTCATTACCGTTATTGAAAAAGTGTCGACTTGGTTAGAAACAATTGAATACCGTGTCTATCTAATACGTCAACAGTCTAATGAAGGTCCATCAGAAGAAAAACTTGACAATTATAACAAGCTAACAGATGAACTGAACACAATCAAAGAGAACGTGAACACATTAGAATCACAATTGGCAAACGCTGATCAACTTGCAGTGCCCGAAGTTATACAATGTGTTGGAACCCTTAAAGAGCACATTGACGCTGTGGAAGACATCACAAAGGATAACCAAGAACAAGAGACCAAAGATCTTGAGAAGTGGAATAATTATGTGCTTCTTGTACATCGTATTACTACCATACTCGAAGAGTTGCAGGAACGCTATGAAGTTATTGCATCACAAGATCAAACGGTCTCTTCCAAACTGGCCAGTCTCGACGAGTTAGAACAGCAGAACATCGAAAGTCAACAACACATTGCTAAACTAATGCAGAATGCTCGAGCCTACCAACGAGACTATCCCAACAAGAAAATGCCACAAGACATCTACAATGCATTCGAGGTCAGCAAAAACATTGACAACAACATCAATGCCGAACGTGAACGCCTTCTGCAGCTTCAATCTCTTGCTGAAGAGTACGAACAAACGCTAAAAGAATTTACAAACATAACAGTTTTAGCAAATAAATTGGTCGAGAGTCCAATTGTTTCAAATTCACTGGAACAGCTTAACTACGAAGTGCAGAAACATCGCAAATTTTTCGTCAATCTAAGTCATTGTCGCGCCATGCTGGAGTCGCTCGAGGAAAACATCGATAGCGAGACACGTGAGAAGCACTCTGAGCTTCACAAGGAACTCTACAACCGTGCGACAAATCTGCTAGATAAGGCCTCTGAACGGTCATCGAAACTTGTACAGGCTGCTTCACGCTGGACAGTGCTCGAAAAAGGTATGCGCGATGAACTCCAATGGTTACAGGTGGCACAGCAACGTGTGCCTGATCTCTCAGCGGTTACATCGGCCGATTACGATCAGTATACAACACTCTATCAATCACTCAGTAATGACATCTCGCACCATTATGTGAAAATGACGCAACTCTCAAATATTGCCAACAAGTTGCAAGACTTAGTACAAGCACCCAATTTGGTCGAAGAGACCAACGAAGCGCTCATTGTGCTACTGAAACTACGTGAAGAGGTTGCACTCTACCTCCACCGTTTGTTGGTTTTCAAGAAAATCTGGGTACAGTACGAAAATCAAACAGACAAGATGGAATCCTTCGTACGTGATGCTGAAAAAGAACTGCGTCAAATCCAAATACCTGAAAAACCGCAAGAAGAACCCATTGAGCATATGCGTCAATTCTGGGAAATCAAGGCACGCTTTGAAATGCACAACAACATTCGCAATGAAGCTGGTCACACTTTTGAAAAGTCGCTACAAGTCATCCCCTTGGCCGATGAAATGCTCCAGCGTCAATTCCACGCACAGCTCGAGGATCGTTGGCAAGCCGTGGCGCAAAACATTGAGCACATACAAAATAGTATCGTGCGCAATCTTTCCGCAGAGGATGTACCAGCCGATGAAAAACTAAAGTTGGTCGAGCGTGAACTGCAGGAGATCTACCTTACCATGACCAGCATGAAGGGCGTCATCAAAAACGATGAAGAGCTTTCTCTATACATTGAGCGCATCCAAGTACTACGCACACGTGTCGGTTTTATTGGCAACGAACTGGGACGTATTGGCCTGCAAGAACCTGCCATCGAACCGGAAAAAGTTGGTCAACTTTTTGCTCTCTCACATAAGATAAGCACACAAATCGCTGAGGAGCTTGAGGGTGCTTGCGTATTACGCGAACAGTTACAAGCCATACAAGAAGGCATCAGCAATCAGCGCAAACACCAGGCCAATATCTCGGTCATCTTGGATGAATGCGAACTTGCTGAGCGACAAGGCTCTGATGTCATCGAGAAAGCCGTGCTTGACTGTCAATCAGTGGGCGAGGAGCTTATTCAGAGCTGGCAAGAAATAATGCGTCTACGTCAAATGTTACATACACTCCCGATGCGCCTCAAAATGTCCGTTTCGCCAGTGAAGCTGGAACGTGATATATCACAGCTTCAAGATGATCACGCCTTCTTGGAAAGCAAGTGTTCGAACATCATGGCGATACTTCGTAACCGTCTGGCGCTATGGCTGCGCTATGAAAAGCAGCTTGAGTTAGTGCACGATTCCGTCCAAGAGACAGACTTTATGATGGAATTAATACGAGTGCACGGGCAAGTTGACTACGAGCGCCTACTAAAGGCTACAGAACGACTGGAGGTAAGTAAACGGCTCATTAAAAGATTTATGATGTTGTTTGTTTATTTATTTGTTTTATTGAACGGAAAACTGCGGCACTGTGAACGCGAGCTACCTGAACACTTGTTTACACTTTAGTTTTGCTGATATTTTGTTCTGAAATCCTTTTCGCATAGTATAAATATACCTTCACATACAACTGCCGTTGTCATTTGAACATTGATTCGTTCACTGTTCACAACTCAAAAAAGAAACATACGAACAATAACTAAAACTCGCGCACTTATCTTCTTTGAAAGTTCAAATAACGCTTCCATTTAAAAGCTTTTGCTTTTCGTATTTCGTGCTTGTGCTTTATTCTCTGGTTTCTTAACGACTTAGCAAAGCGCTCCGCTGTTCAGTTCGCGTTAAACTTGAGCGGCGTGCTCGTCGGTCTGTGTGGCCGCTCCGACAGACTCAATTAAATTTTTACCCGCGGTTTTCCGTTTTCAAAAAAAAAAATAAATCTTTTAGAAAACGAACATAATTTAATTGTATTATAAAAACTTATAATTAAAACAAAATAATTAAATTAGGGTCTCGCTGGTGACTTACACAACCGCGAAAATCTGTTGGAAGAGCTAAAGGAAACCGCCAAACCACTTATCGACACCTGTGATGTTCAAATCGTTGAGCAAATCGAATCGTCCGTTCAGGATGCTGTAGTCGCCTGGCATGACACTTCTGATAATCTGCAACAACTCTGCACACGTTACCAACGCGCTGTTGAATTGTGGGATAAATATAGAAACGCCTCAGCTGCAGTTAAATCCTGTATTGAACAGCAAATGGATAGTGTAAAGACCTTGGAGCAGCCCTTGGATTCGATGCAACACGCCAAGGTGAGTGACGAAACGACTTCCGAGGGTATTTAATACTTTACAATGCAACAACAAAAACAACAACAAAATCCTCAAAAACAACAATGACTAGACTAATTCCATCAATATTGTTGTTGTGGTGCTAAACACAGTTAGAAAAGTAAAAGTTTTCTGTGAGCTTAAGTCTATTGCGGGTGATTTGCCCCAAGCCCGCCTGTCCAATCGCCTTTTACAAAAATCAAGTGCGGTAATCAGTCAATGGGTATTAATTGACGTCTGTAATAATTACATTGATTTTTTTCTTCGTTCAGGTACCAACCATTTTGGTAGCCATATGTATACCTGACTGTGTTAGTTGAAATTACAAACAAATTTCGGGTTTCTTAGTTGGGTTGGTTCCGTTCGGTTTGGGTGTTAATAATTACACTAAAATATGTTTGACATACTTTCGTATAAACACAATAAAATGTTTACCCATGGGCGCATGTATCGTAGGCATATTCAGACCGCCCGGCTGCCAGTCCGACTGGCTGTCCGTCTGTTTGTTATTTGTGATTCAAATTAACATATGTAATTTTTTGTGTGAGCAACATAAAGTAAGGGCTTGTTTATTCATGTGTATGTAGTTGATGACACATTTTTTTTCTATATTAAGCACAATTACTATTTAGTAGCGTTTGTTCATTTCTTGTGTAACATGCACAGTTTCTGAACTTGCAGGCAAACGCTCTTAGTCAGAAGCTGCGAACGAAGCATTTTCCTTATCAAGCTCAGGGCCGACTTGTTTGCCTTTACTTCTTATCAACTTTATATGGACTTAATGAAATGTTTTCTGCGGCAAAAAAAAAAAAAAACACCAAATTTGATTTTAAAAAAAAATATATGTATAAAAATATGCTAAAATGCCGAATCCGAGCGCTCAATGTCAATAACATAAAATATTTGTAGCGCCTGAAGATAAAAAAAAGCTTATATGCATAGATCAAGTATGATGTCATCAGTATTTGGTCGTTTTTGTGCTGGTCATAAATGCTTAGAAATCAATTAGTGAACAGTTCGGGTATTTTAAAGGGCAGACCAGTTTCAGAAACGCACACACGCTGCATGACGTCGTCTAATTTGTTGTAATTAGGTAGCGAGTTGTCTAATCTGTTGTTGACAATAAATGCCACGAGACGAGACGCTGCCTGGCAAATAGTTCGCTTTCGTTTGACCTGGCAAGCAACTAAGGCACATCCCCTAAAATTACCGCTGTGCTAAATACTTTTGTTGTTGTTATTTTTGTTGTTAAAAATAGCACTTGACATTTGCTTCAACCACTTACATATATCTAAATGTGTTTGTACATATTGTGGCTTCTTCTTATCGCATACAGGTCTGCCAAGATAACTTGAACGTACAGAATGAACGTTTGCTGGAACTACGCGACATTGTATCAAAGATTGCCGCTGATGTTGGTCTGGATGCGTCAAGTCTCATGCAAGGTGAGCTTGATGCCTTGGGTCAACGTTTGTCTGAGTGCAAGGAGGCAATTACGACTTTAGCCAATGTAGCGGAAGCACAGGATAAGGAGCGCAAAGAACTCGAACGAAATGTCACGCAGACAAAGGCCTTCTTCAACAACGTGCAACAGGTAAGCATTCAAACCGAAAATAAAAAACTAAAACATACACGAGACAATTGACAGAAATAAACTATCACTCCAACTTTAGTGCTTTAAAAGTTTATAGTAAACTTCTTTTCAAACTTTTTCCGGCAAGTTTTTTTTGCTTCCACTGTGTTCAAGTGCTGAATTATTTAATTGTTTTAAATGACAACAGACATGCAACTTCGTATCCTTACATTATCTAACAATTTATTATTATTATTATTTTTTTTTTAAACACCAAAACAGTTAGTACATACACCGATTTCAATGTGCTACCAAATTTAGCTTTGCTCATTGATATTGATTAAAACAATTGGCTGAAAACAGCTACCGTGTGGAAATTCCCACCAATCGTGCTTAATTCGCACGAAGGACATGCTGTTTTGAGTAGGTTAATAGTTGAAAAAAAACGAAAAGTTTTATTCATGCAACAGACAAACAATGGCACAGTGACTTGAGCTTATTGATTGAATGTTATTAGTTTTGGAACAAAATCAATTGAATAATAAATATTAGTAAATATTTTAATAGAATATTTATTACGGCGTTTAACACAAACAAAATTGCAAAATTAATGGCTGACAGCAAAGTACCAATTGACGCTTTATCGCATTACAAACCAATGTGCTGCACTTGTCACTATACCATGCGTCTGTTGTTGAGGTCGTTGCCGGTTTGCGGAAAGAGTTTCACCGACTTTGAAATGCATGGAAATATGTGAAATAAAAGCCAAGCACAGTTGGTAACTTGAGTAGTGACAGACGAACGCCGTATTAGGGCTAAAATGTTATTTGCATAGAGGAGGGGGCGCGCTAATGTAGAAGTAATGTAAACGCATTTAATATGCAAGCCGCACAAACGACCGATATCACTGACCTGGCCAACTACTGTGACCATAACTTTTTAGTTTATTTTTTTTCTTTTTTCTTTTTTTTTATGCTTCCTCAGTTTGAAAACAAGGGAAAAACTTTTAAAGCAGACATAGTTTTTTTGTATATGTATATTTGTGTGTACATATACATGTAGTACATATATTAATAGCAATATTAGCAATGAGATGGGAAGGCTGCGGTATTTGCAACAATAACTTTGTTTGGCTTGCTTTTTTGATATATCCGCCATTTGTAATATGGTATTTAAACTAATGAGCAACTTTATTAGCGAGTTGGACAAATTTGTAAAATTTTAAAAGATACTTGTGACGTTATGTAACTTACACTTGTAAGGATATTCAAGTTTCGTTGAAGCCTTAAACAAAGCTTTTGTTTTAAACAAAAAACTAATGAGTTTCTTTTTGCATAGGACATTGCTCGTGAAACTCAAACACCAAAGGAAAGCGAGGAGCAATTGAACACGCTTAGAGCACACCTTCAAACGCTCGCACGCACTGAGGAGCAATTGAAACAACTGCGCGAACGTCAGCTTGATAATGCCGCCGGTCATGCCAATGTTGATGAAGATGACGCGATTATCGAAGTATTGGAATTGTGGCAGAAGATATTCCAGGACACTTTCCAGGAGTATCACCGACTTTCCACCCGCCTCGTACGCACACAGAACAGCGCAGAGGCTTTGCGCTTATGGCGCCAATACTTACAGCATGTGCAGTCGTTCCTTTCATGTGCTATACCCGAGGACTATACCAGCCTTAAAGAGCAACAGCATCTGTGTGGCGTACACCAGAATCTGTTAGTCTCGCAACAAAGTGTATTGGCGGCACATGCCACTGACTCGGATGGCCAGCAGCTTACCGCTGACATGGCGGAGCAATACAAGACACTAACGAATTTGCACAACGAGACGCTTTCACGCATCATGCAAAGAAACAGTGAACTCGAGCGACGTGTGTCGAGTTGGAATGCCTATCGTGTTGACTTGGCAACGCTTTTAGACTGGCTGAAGGAGCGCGAAAAGGAGCGCAATGCACTGCAACTGCGTTACATTCATCTGAGGCGTGTACCTCGCTTGAAACAGCGTCTGGAATCATTGTTGCAGCAATTGAGCGTAGGCAACCAAATGGCTGCGAAACTAAAGGAACAGCAACAGGAACTGCTACGCTTCTGTGACGATGCATTGGCGACGTCCATACGTATGGAGCATGCCAGCGTTGCGCAGAGAATCAACAATCTGAATGCAGCGCTAGAAACATGGCAAGGTTTCCTCAACAAAATAACGCAACTTAACACTTCATATGAGAAGAAGGTGGCATCATTGCAATCGGAATTTGCTCATGCACAAAATCTAGTTGACAAGACTTCGGAAAATTTGCCAACAAACCCGAACGCTATACAAGAACTCCTAAACACACTGAGAGCTCAACGTATTCAATTAGCAGCGCAAACGCCAGAGCTGGAAGCACTCAACGTGTCACAAGAAGAACTCAAAGAGTGCATCAGTCCGCACGACATTAAGGCCATACGCCAAACTATCTGGATACTCTGGCAACAACAGGCGGATCTTGACTACCAAATCACAGCATTAATTAACACCATTGAAGAGCGTCTGTCATTGCTGTCAATATATAATACTCGCTACGATCGTATTTCACAATGGTTGCAGGGTCTAGAACACCGCGTTGAACGCGATTCAGATATATCTGCGATTGCCAATCCTGAGGAAGCTGCCAAGCAACTGGAGAAGCAGATCAATTCGGAACTGCAGCTACGTGAAAAGGATCGCGAATGGTTGTTGTCCACAGGACGTGAGTTAATTTCGCTTTATCCAGACAACAACACGAATGCGGAGGTCGTACGTGGCGACGTGCAAGAGAAGTGTGACACTCTCATAGATCGTTGGGAGCGACTGAAGTACCTTTGTAAACAACGTGCCAATAAGATCAATGATCTGAAGATGACGCTTCAACGTTTGGAGGAGCGCATTGCAATCATACGCAGCTGGATGTTTGAAGTTGAATCTGAGTTGGACAAACCACTCACGTATGATTCATACACGCCAAATGTCATTGAAGCAAAGCTTAAGGAACACGAAAAGATACAGCGATCCATTGAGCATCACAGCAGCAATGTCGGCGACACCCTTAACCTGGTCGATGTCCTACTCAATGATCCTGATGCCTGGCGCACGCACGTTCACACCGCCAATCTGAGAGTTTCTGCGCAAAATCTCGAGAAGCGTTGGAAAAATGTGTGCAGTCAATCGGCTGAGCGCAAGCAACGCATCTTGACTACCTGGAACCTGCTGCAACAACTGATTCAACTGACCACCGAGCACAAAAACTGGCTGGCCAAGCAAGAGTCAGAAGTCTTAGCATTGGAGCGAGATCTGAAAAACCTCAGCAAAGAGAAAATAGCCGAACGACAGCAAGCTGTTGTCGCAAAGTTGAAGGATCTCGAGAGTCAAGAACTGAATCTACGCCAATTAGAGCAGACTTACGGCAAGTTGTCTATGAGCGCCGGTGTCGATCCAGAGAACATCCAAAAGCTGACCATGCCCACCAAGGTAATGGTTACCAAGTGGCGTGCACTGGTACCACGTTGCAATGCCATACTGGACACGATTGACAAAGACGCGAAAGTATTCCGAGACTTCAATGCGGCTCAAGCTGATGCCGCAAGCACGCTTACCTTACTCCATCAAGAACTTAGTAGGCTACCTGAGAATGAATCGGCCGCCAATGAGGAAGAAGCTAAAGCTGTGCTTAAACGAATCGACAGCCTTGAGGGCAAGCTTAAACAGGCGGCACAAAAGGTGCACGATGCGGATAAGCTTGGCAACGAAGCCAAATCACGTGCCAAGCAGGATGATCTATCTAAGATGCTCACCCTAATCACAGAGTACACAACGCTGTGGCAACAACTACAGACCCGTGTCGTAACGATCAAGACCAACTGGCTGGCACGGATAGCCGCCGCGGGCGCTGGTGCCGCTACTGAGGCTGCCATACGCGCCAAACGTACAACCGAATCCGATGCTGGCGTGCAGGTTGACACCTTGTCGAAACGTAAATTGCGCAAGGCGCAAATGCAACGGGAAACTTCGATCACTGCCAAGGATGCGTACATAATGGAACTCGAGACAGCTGTCAAGGAGTGTCAAACGAATCTGGATGAATTACAGCGCACCATCATTGATAAGACACGTAAGCCGGGACCTCAGAAGATCTCAAAGCTCATGGGTAACGCGCAGTCATCAACGGAACTTGTGAAGCATCTCAGTCATCTGTTGCTCAACGAGTGCAAAGCTGACGATAAAGAGGCTCAAGTCGATACCGTGGCAGAGTTGACACTACGCTTTGAAACTCTGCAGTCGCAGTGGAAGGCACGACAGCAACACGATCAAAATGCAAGGTAAAAAACACGCACCTCCCTTCTTTTATGCACACACACATATTTCCAATTGGTGTTGGTCTAACTTAATTTATTGCTTTATCCCTTGCTCTAACGACTTTCACATGCACACCATCCATTCGCTTATCAAACCATGATCATGATTATTACCATCATGATGGCTAAACAGAAGTCATCTGCCCGCCGCTTACAAATACACCTGTCAACAGTAAGTGTATACCATCGAATCAATGTGCTGCCGAAGTGGCAAAGTTAAGTTCCTCCTCCTGCTGTTGTACTTGTGATTGCACAATAAATTTTTTTTAATTCCTTGTTGGTACTCTCGTTATGTCAAGAAGCGGAACTTACTTCCACCGCTGCTGGCACATTATATACACAAATAATATTTCTTTTAATATTTCGAATATCCATTTTTACAAATAACTAACTGTTATCTCTTGCAACTCTTTGTTATCGCCCACAGCGAGGTCGGCCGCTTAACGTGTCCGCTCTGCACGCAACGCAATTGGCAGCAGATCGATAACGATCTGTGGCGCCTCGAGCAATGGCTGCAATTTGCCGAGAACACACAGAAGGCACAATCATCGCCGCCATCGAATATCGAGCTACTCGAGGATATCGTACAGGATCATCGTGAATTCCTGCTCGACTTGGAGTCGCACAAGGCGATTGTCTCATCGCTAAATGTCGTTGGCGATCATCTGGCCACGCACACGCTCGACACAGAAAAGGCTCGTCAATTGCGCACTCGTCTTGATCAAGACAACGATCGCTGGAACAATGTGTGCATCAATGCGAATAAATGGCAAGGTCTTTTGCAAACAGCGCTCATGGGCAACAATGAGTTCCATCAGATCATTGACGAGCTCTGCGCTTGGTTACAGCAAACGGAGTCCAACATTAAAGCCTCCGAGCCAGTTGACCTTACTGAGGCTCGCGCTGTGCTCGAGGCCAAGTTCAACAAATTCAAGGAACTACGCGCTGAGCTCGAACGTTGCGAACCACGCGTCGTTAGTCTGCAGGATGCTGCCGATCAGCTACTGAAGACAGTCGATGGCGCAGCCGAAGAGTCTCAGCATACGTACTCAAGGTAAGTGTGGCATTACCGGTGCCGAGGGCGGAACGAAATTATAGGCGGGTGGGGGTGTGGTCGTGTAATTGTCAGGCATGGGAATGATTATCAGTTTCAGACTTTCAATGTGTCATTCAAACAAACTTGTCGTAGTTGGGGGTAGTCAATATGTAAATTTGAGTAAATTTCTTGTTTTTAATTTTTGTATTTTTCTGTAATTGTTTTTGTATTTGTCTTCTTTTTTAAGTTTACAGAATTGGGCTACGATTTTTCGTTTGATTAATATTTGTACCTACTTGTTTGTAGAAGTAGCTTGAATCAAGTAGAAAGTTACAAAATGTACATTAAAAACGACAAAAAAAAAAATAAGTCAAAACATTTTCAATCGATCAACTTTTCACACACATTCTTTCTTATTTTATAATAACGATTGGCATTGCATGCCGCTTTTTCAATATTGTTTGCAATCCAAACATTCTTTAAAACACACTTAAAACAAATTAAAATTTTTAAAATTGTACTAAAACACACACCTTATTCCTGTTTCGTCTATCTCTATGATACGCCTCCAAAACAAGAACCGAAAATTGATTTCCTTTACCAAAATTTAAATTTCCTTCAAAGCCAACTTTCAAAATTTAATTCCAAACTTGGTGTCAATGTCTTTCTATCTTAAAACTTTCATTATTTTTCGGTTCTTGTTTTCTAATTCAAAATATTCAAGCACACTTTTCTATCCTTACTGCACACACAATCCTTTGATCTACAAAAAAAAAAAAAAAATCTTAGCTCTTTACAAATTCCTGCGTCTTACTTCGTAGTGCTTTTTTATATAGATTTATTTGGTTATCCCAGAGCGAAACATTTTCGTATGCTTCTTATGTTGATTTCTTGTATTTTGTTTTTTATGTTGCCAATCTCTATTTTTCGTATTCAAAATTATTTCGTCCGCCCATTCTAACACTTCATTTTAACCAACACTGCCAAGAACCACCGACAAACGCTTTAAATTATAGAACCCTTTCTAGATTAACCGATCTCCGTCTGCGTCTGCAATCACTCCGACGCCTCTCTGGCATCTACATTGTCAAGCTGGGCGCCGTCCTTGGCTACGAGGGCGACAATTTGGGCGTGTCATTGCACATGCTCTCAAACGAGGTAAGTAAACGTTGACGACGACATTTATAAACATTGTAAAAAAAAAAACAAGATTTTGTTTTAATTTGATTAAAATAAATTATATATTAACAAAAAAAAAAAATGTTGCGCTGTGCTGCACTTCGAGTAAAGAAATGATTAAACGAATTGGAGTCCAAAAACGAAACGAAACTAAAAAAACTATTATGGTTTTTCGAAATTCAGTAAAGAAAAACATGTATTTTATTTGTTTATGGTTTTTATACAATTTTTTGTTTATCATTTATTTATTTTTGTTTTTAATTTTTTATTTAGCTTTTGGAACAAACTTTAACGTCTACAACGTCTTCCATGCAGGCCGCCGCACCAAACACTGAAAATGCAAAGTAAATATTTTTAGATAGCTTTAATTTTTTTGTTTTAACTAGAATTGTACTTTAGTTAGTGGAAAAAAAAAAATTTAAAAAAACTGCACAAAATCACCAAACGTCTGTGCATGCGTGCTTTTTTATATATGTAAATTTGTATCTTTTAGCAATTGTGTCTATGGCAGATTTATTTCAGTAGAGTTTTTACGCATGCGTTGTTGTTTGCTATTATATAACCATGACTTTTATGTACTCTTATTAATCAAGCTTTTTCTCTTTCGCCACAGCACCATCGATGCTGTCGATGGCGATGTCATCAACACCACCGTTTTGGCGCGCGGTGCACGCTTCCTAGGACGCGTTGCACGTGCCTCATTGCCCATACAGGCGCTCATGTTGTTGCTGTTGGGCGTTGCAACGCTTGTGCCCCACGGTGAGGACTACACATGTATGTTCTCCAATACATTTGCGCGCAGTCTGGAGCCGATGTTGTCGTATCCCAATGGTCCACCACCAACGTAGAACGAGTGCTGTCGAAAAATCTCTTCACACTCACACCCAATCAAGTCTAAGTCATAATCTTGTATGATAATGTAATCAAAACAAGTTAAACAAAATCAAGAAAAACAAAACAAATAATGTATTAAAATCAGTTATATAAGAAGAAGAACGAAATGGAAATATTTAATGTTGTATTGCCTACAAAATGAAAAAAAAATTAATGTTTTATATTTTGTAGTTTGAAAAGAAAATGTCGATGTAACTTTAAAAGCTATTCGAAATTATGTTGCAATGCAAATACAAAAATGAAAAAAAAGTAAAATGTTCGATGTTCAATGACAACAATAATAACATTTTGATCAACAACAAAAACAATTTGTAAATTTTCTCCTTAAATTAGTTAGGCTTGTAAATAATTGATATGTGGAATTCTGATATGAAAAGTAATGATAAGTTTGAGAACAGAAAGATTAAAAAAAAAAAAAAGAAATACGAGCTAAAGAAACACTTGTAAACGACAAATAACGAACTAAACGCGAAAAAAAATTTATAAGAAAATGTTTTTGAAAAAAAAACTCAAAATTTTGCACGCTCAAAATTTAAAAAAAAAAAATTAAAAAAAACAATTTTGTATATAAATTTAAGCAAAATAACGAAAACGCACATTGTAAACGAAAAATTGAATCTTGAAAGGTAACCAAAAGGCAATTATTTAAAATGTAAAGAAACGACGGCAACCATTTTGGAAGCTCTACAAAATCAGCTTGGCCCGTTGCAGTGCAAATTTCGTGGAACAACTTTGCACTGCGACTAGCGAAGCTGTTTTATGTAGGGAGTCAATTGTGTTGGTGCCGTAAAAACGCTTGACAGTTAGTGAAGCCTTTAAACGTTGCTAGAAAGAAGAGTCAGATAAAAAAAAATGCAAACAACCATGACCCCAAAATGATTTTGCCAATGATGTGTTCATTCTCAAAGAGTTTCAGTCTAATGTTGCATTAATCTCCCAAATTTAAATAATGCAAGATTAGCTATTGAAACTACTTTGGAGGTGTGCGCAACATTGACAAAAACATGAAAATTATATTTGCGGCAGCCATTAGTGTTACTCAAGTGAAAACCTCTCCAGTTCATACGAGAAATACTAGTAGATAAACATCCTATGCCTAGTCTCCAACAACAACATCAACAACAATAATTTGACAAGCAACAAAAATATAACATTCCCCGACAGCTAAATTCCGATTTTGAAATAGTTGTCTTCTCACCATTGTCGAAATTTCAAACTTGAAGTGCCTTCACTAACTGCGCTCGTGTACATTTATTGCCTACGATTTGAAGTCTGCAAAAGAAAAACGTATAATTCAAGAAACTTCAAAAATTACAAACAATAAATAACAAAACTAAGCAAGTGTCCTATGCCGGTGCTAAACCAAACAAGAACATTTTCTATATAAAGAAATACATAATTTACCTAAAAATACTTTGAAAAATATATTAAAAATGAAAAAAAAACGAAACTATTTCAGAAAATGTAATAAAATGGCAAAAGTCCATCCAAGCAATGAAAGAAAAAATGAAAAAAAAAACATATTTTTTGTTATATAATTATTGTTTGCTTAATTAAACACGCCGCAACATTAATACGAAAATTATTTAATAAGTTTATTTTACGATTCTAAGTTGACATATAAAGTAAAAAAAAAAGATGTGAATTTGCTGCTTCTTGAGAATTTGCATGAAAACAATTTATAGCTTTGTAAGATTTCCTTCTTTGTGAACAATTGTACCTATAAAAATATAAACACTTTTATTATTATTATTGTTTAATTAATATTAATATTATACCTTTATGTTTCGGTAACACAAAAAGTTATATATTTAAATTATTATCACAATATAAATGCAAATAAAATGAATAATAAAAAAAAATATTTACTCACTTGACAGTTTTCTTAAAGTTTTGTTTGACAAAACAAATATATTATTTGAAATAGTTATTTTGATCCAATGTCAACGTTAAGGAGTACTTTATATAAAAAAACAGAGGAATCTTTTAGTTTTACTTTGCCTTCGAAAATGCCCAAATGCGTGAACCTTTCCGCAAGGCATCTGTCGTAGTTGCAATACTGTTGGTGCTCGAGGTTCTGGTCGGCTTGGCAATATTGATAGTGACAGCAATTTACCAAGTGATACTAGGCAATTATCTGGCAGAAACGGAACGAAAAATGCTACAAAATTCTCTTATCAACGTTTATTTATTCGGCATACAATTAATGGTGCTATTCCTATGTAGTCTAACAATGTGGAATCGTATTTGGCCGCGTCGCTGTACGCCCAATATACATATGCTGTTACTGATGTGGCTCTTTTTTTGCTTGCTGATCATTTTCAGTGGATTTGCGACAGTCTGGTCGCTCTTTCGGGGCTCTTGTGTGCTTGAGGGCTCAGCGGAATCATCACTTTTGCGCGGCATTGATCTTTATTACTCATATCCCGAATGGAAGCTTTTGTGGGACAGTCTGCAGCTGCATAAGCAGTGCTGTGGCGTGCATAGTTACATGGATTGGATGAACGCTGAGTGGCTGCCAAAGCCGGAAGACAACTGTGCTCTCGGGCCGGGTGCGGTCCTCGCACCTCACACTTGTTGCAAGCGTACTTGCACTAGCTGTTTTCAGCAATCCATTAGCGGCAGCGGCTCAAATAATGGTGGCAGCAATGTAATTGGCGCGTCTGGCTTTCCAAAGCTGAGCATCGAGTACATTAATAAGGAAGGTTGCCTCCCAGTGTTCACCGATACAATGTGGCGGTTTCTTTACATTTTGTTGGTATTGGTGGTGCTTTCTTTAAAGTTTGTTGTGCGTATGCTGACAATTTATAGCGTATTTGTATGGTTTTATAATATTTGTGTATTATATTTTCAGATAATACTTTGCTGCCTAACCAAGTACATTATATATAAGCAGAGCAGCGGCGACAGTTGCAATGCGGGCTTCACGGATGACGAGGGTCGACCGTTAGTGGTGGTGGTAAGTAGTAAGAATACTTGCTTTAGTTGGTCGCCTACTCCTTATTTTCGCACTTTAGAAATATCCGGCTAATGTGCGTTGCATTACGCTTGGCGAAGACGATTTAGCCTCCGATATTGCACCCTGTGATGTCAATTATTGTACATGCGGCGAGCCGGACGATCAATGCTGCTGCAATGAATATTATGAAGGCAACTAGCCTGAGGTTTTTTGTTATGTTTATATTTTTAAACTTGTTTCAAATTCTATTTATGGATTATAATCGTTACTAAAGACTAATAATAAATTTATACTCAAAATACTTTAGTTCTTAGGTAAAACGTAGAAATACTTTATAAGCTTTTGCTAACAACGAATTCCTGGTTTTGAAAATAACAGATAAAAACAAATTGGAAAGCAACTGCCCCTCCGTAAATAAAGTAACCTAACTGCCAGTACAATTGCAAGCTAACATAGGCCTAGCGGCTAGCCATTAACGATGTTTCTTCAGCCTAACGACACACAATTTGAAACAAATTTCGACAAAAATAAAACGCAAATATTAAATTTGTACATGGCCTGTACAATTTACAGCAAACATACTCGGAGTGGCATATCTTCTTCTTTCCTCTTTTGCGACGCAAATGCGTCGTTTGGCACAAAA
The DNA here is from genome assembly GCA_034638295.1 of Phortica okadai. Classification (NCBI taxonomy): domain Eukaryota; kingdom Metazoa; phylum Arthropoda; class Insecta; order Diptera; family Drosophilidae; genus Phortica; species Phortica okadai. The sequence continues at coordinate 7,649,502 of CM067850.1, forward strand.
CAGTTTCTTTCGCTGATTTTGAGTCGACTGTGTCGAACAACGGTTTTTTCTTGTTGTCAATTCAAGCTTCGGTCAAATTTGTTGTTTGTTTTGAGGCTCTTTTTGTTTTTTCAATAATTTTTCAATAACTGCAATGTCGGAGTCGACAAACAACAATTGGTATGTCTTGCAGACAGGTTTGATTTGGTGATTAAACTATAGGCTATTTAAGTTAGGTGCTTTGAATGCCCTTTGATTGTGTCTTTTCAGCAGCACCAGTGGCTTTGGGCGGTTCTTTAACGGAGATGTTGAAACCGCCTACGCCAATATGGTTGAGGTTCTTACTGTTATGGAAAACCAGCTGGGAGGCAATCAGCCATTGTCAATTGAGCCAGAGTACATTTCGATGCCACACCAGGACGTTTTCGAAGCTGGAATACAAGTATCGTCCTCATCGGGAGACCAAACCATTGATACAACCAAGGAGACTTTGGATCGCATTGCGATGCCACCGCCGATGCCCAAACTTTCTTGTGAAGAACCGAGTGTGTCATCTAGCACAACTAAAAAGGTGTCGAACGTTAAGGACAACAAAGCTGATAAAAAAGAGAAGAAAACTCTGGCGAAACCAATTGAAATTACAGCCTACTTCCATGAGATCAGCAGACTGCTCGTCAATAGTAGCGTTGATCAAGCTGCATTTCAAAAATTAAAGGCAGACATAGATTGTTGGTTGGAATCGCAGGGTTCCACAATATCGATGGGAAAGATGCAATTTTAAACCTAACCCGCTTATGAGGTTTGATCAAAATATTGTAAACAATGAAACTTATTGTTGTTTTTAACATTCTTCAAATCATGCTGGAACAATGATTTTTTTATATAATTAATGAATACAGAATTAAGTTCTACTTTATTAAATTTTTGCAACACAAAAAAGAATATTTATTTAAACAATCAAAATGAGGGGTGTGACGAGTCGCCATTCTCCGATTTTACGCCATCACATATACAATTAATGCCACTTAAATTTTCTTCTGGAACGTCACCCTGCGTATTGTGCGAATTTTCAGAAACAGCAGCGCTGCTTGTACTGACCAGCAGTTGATTTTCCACTTCGCCAATGGAAACGGGCGAACTCTCATCGAAAAGTGATGAACCGCGCTCATCCCAGTTCACTCCTGAATCTGATGACTCTGCCCCAAGCACACCTGAATTTGGCGTTTCATCACTTATATGGGATCTCTTCGAATCCGATTCAATTGAGTCGTGAATACTTGATGCCTCGGAAGCTAATCGTTTACATGGCAAGCGTTCCCGATTCGTTGGGCTCCAATTCTGTGGGTGGTGGACATCAGCATGTACTACAATCGTTATTGGTTCTGACAGTGGACTATTGCAATCATGTGCGCTACCGCTGCTGTTAGCGTGACTCAAAGTCACATATGAAGTTGGCTCTTTTGGCGGTGCAGGTGGTGGTGCAGATGCCGTCTCAGTCTGAATTGTATCCATTGCTTGCTGAGCTCCTATCATTGTGGAGTTAAGAAAGCCTTCCGGCAATGGCGCAAAACCTATTTCGCTTTCCTGAAAGGTATTAAATTATTTTATTCAGAAAGTACGAACAGTTAAACAGACGGCTTTGCATTTACCCACAATGCTTGTTGCAAGTCTTGTTGTGAACGATTTGCCTCCAATTGACTTGCCGATAGTTCCATGGCCATGAGAATTTGTTCCATTTCTTCGACCTCCATTCCATCTTCAAATACACCATAACCTGAATTGATAGCGTCTCATTACAATCTGCCAGAAATTTCTTCATTCAAAATTACCTTTCAAAGTCAGTTTAAGTTGCTTGTAATTTCTCTGTTTAGTACTTCGTAATTCCATATTATCAAATATATTTTCTTTTATTAATTTATTTAAATTTAGATCAGTTTACTTATTTAATTATTATTATTAAACGCTTTGCCGTAACGGAACTTTGCTCATAGTATGCTTATACAGTAGCAACTCCATTAACCGGACCTCGATTATTCGGACTTCTGGTCGAATTTGTTGAAATTGTTTATTTTTTGTTGATAATTTAGTAAAACGTGACCTTTGCAAGGATAGACGAAATCCGTTAACATCCGTGCACACAACCTTTCACAACGATCTTTGAATTCGATGAGCGAGCTCTTTAAAAGACTGCGATAGCACTGTGAATCACTGATGATGATGATGAATATCAAGGAAATGATCAAATTGACAATAATTGTCTGAAATAAATAATAAAAACTGAATAATTGAATGAATTCAAGCCGAAATGAAAACAAAACACAAAAAAGTTTATGAATGTGAACATAGATGGCGCCAACTCATAATGGCAGAAGAAGAAAAGGCCACATCTGACGCAAACGAGTCCAAATTTGTTCAAAAGTGTCAAAAGTGGCGCACAAGCGTCCTCGGATTTCTTCTTCTTAACGAAATCTTAAATGGACTGATATTATTCGGCCAATTCTGATATTTCAACTCGGTTGAAAATATGAGACATTTCAACTCGGTTTAAAATATGAGCACCCAAAGAAGAATCCGAGTAAAATTTTCAAGCGGAAAAGAAATGTGTTTGCGAGGCATAAAATACACAGTAATTCTTTACTTTCCACATTTTTTGAGATATTCTTCTAATAAATAGACGGTATTTACATATTTTGGTAAAAAAAAGACTCAATAAATGAAACATTAGGTTGTAGAAACTTGTATTTTATGGTCGACAGAATAGGAAGACCTAAAGTTCAAGGTTACATTTAACACTGGCATAGTAGAGATTAGCCCCACCTGTACTTTTCATTGGATTTAACGCGCTGCCATAGACACAAAAGCGCAAATATTTTTGTTTTTACCAAGTGCAATTCCTTTTTTTTAAATTTTAACTTTTGTCTGTTTTAAAGGGGTGAAAAATACATGTAAACGCTTTTGCATGCTTAGAAAAAAAGGATTAGCTGCTGTTGTCCAAGCGTTGTGTCACAGTGACGGACACCCCAAAGCGCTGCCGGTCGCTGACCATGGCCAAAAACTTTTAAACGCAGCCAAACTTTGCTAACCACACTCTGTACGTGGCCTGGTGTGATGAATTCAGTCGACGGAAACGACAAAAATATGTCAGCCAAAAAAAAAGGGCCGCACACCCCCTTGGCAACCACTCTTCAATTCAATTCGCATTTCTATACAATTTTTGCTTTTTAGATTCATAATTTTGCAATTGTTCTTTTCCTGACATAATGCAATGCATTTTTTGTTTTTGGGTTTTACATTTTTCGCCACGCTCAACTCAACTTGAACCCCGTGGGTTCACAAAAAAGGTTTAGTTCAGCAAAAATGTCAAAAAGCCACTTGAAGTGTTTTTCTCTAACGACGATTTTCCTTCCTCCATGCTCGGTCCGACCGCTTGCGGTAATACAAAACTTTGACCACTTTCTCGCCTTTTCCACGGCCATTGGACGACAACGTCGTAATACTTTTGGCCTTTTGTCGCTTTTGGCCAAACACGTTTGTCATTTGCGTTAATCCGCAGTTCGCTTGTCTGTGTGAGTTTTTTCTTGCCTTCATTTTCTCAAGCTTTTTCAATTAGCGTTGAACATTTTCGGCTTCACTGAACTCAAAAGTGCAACCAAAAATTTGCACTTTGTTTGAACTTTTTGGCATCAACAATTTTTTGCTCTTGCACCAAAAGCCACTTGAATGCGTTTTTTTAGCTGGCTTTTTGTTTTTGTTATTGTTGCAATGCAGTTAAAGTGATTTATTTGAAGAATTCGTTAAGCGTGATCAGTTGGCTGTACATCAACTCTTGACCCTTGATTTTCTTTTCTTTGTAGTGTTAGTCTGCCAACGCTCCAGTGCAAATCAGTTTAGTTTTCTATGCTCTTCATGCATTCATGCAGTCTTATAACTTTGTCATGTAGCTTGTAACATAGAGATGGTGAAATCTCAAATTATGTATATAAAGTAATTGATTATATAAAATAGAGATATATTCTTTAGTAGTGTCTAGTATTGACAAGGATCGATTACTGCTCATAGACGAGACATGAAAATTGTTTTATCCTTTTTATTATTTTATCAATTGATTCGAGAATAAACAAATAAGTCATTATAGCCGAAATCAGAAATTTTAATTGTTTTTAATTATATAAAGAAAAATAAGTCTAAAAAGTATGTGAAGAGTAACCAATCTCCGGCCAGGCCTTATGTGCTACTCACTGACGGTAAACGTCAGTCTTCACTTGTCGCACAAAAGATGCAAATGACTGAAAATGCGGACGACCACAACGATGATCCTGATAGAGTGGCAGCACAGGCGGAGACAGGTCAACAAACACAAAATGCTGTTTCTTCTTTCTTTTCAATGCACATTCTTTTTTTGTTGTTGTCCGTTCTTCTGTGCTTTTAAAGGATTCTTTCTTTTGACAAATCCTTTTCCCAGTCGTTTTCTGCTTCATTTCTTCAGTGCATGCATGTGGCCCACAGTAGGCGAGCCGACCACAAAGTGAACCAGAATGAATCCGACTATGTTCGCTTAGTTGACTTTAAGCGATTTTTTATAATCTCAACTTCGTTGTCCTTTCATCGCAGTTTTTTGTTGTATTGTTGTGCAACATTGTTGTGGTTTTTTTTTCTGCACTTGTTGTTCGAGTTGTGTTGTTGCTTGTTGTCACTTCAGCGTAACCATTCATTCAGGCAGGCAGTCGCTTAGTCAGTCTGCCAGCCAGTCAATTGTGAGAGTGTTAAAGATGCGAGCGACACTGAACTATTTAAGCCTTTGTTTGATTCTGATGATGTCAAAATGTCAGCCAGCATCTCTTTATCTTCGTTGCTGTCACTCGTTTTCGATCTGCTGACGGAAGTAAGCAATTTTGCTAATGTTTTTTTAGTACTTTGTCTTCTACTTCTACTTATTCTTATGCTTGTTCTTCGGTGTCAGTACTAGTATAACTATTGAAGTGGCGTGTAAGAGAATTATATTCAAGGAGCGTTTATCCTTGTGGCCGTAAGAATACTTTCGGCTAAATAAATGTGTGCACATAAAAGCTAATTAGCAGAAATGCTCGATACGTTGCATGCCACGCCTTCAAGTCGTTCATGCCGAAATTGCATTACACTTGGCTGTCTGAGTCTGTGTAGCCATGAGAAATGCACGAAATTGCTAAAGAAAGGATATTAGTTGGTTGCCTGTCCTTTTTTCTACTTCTTCTCATTTTGCTGACCAACCAACAACGATGTATTTGAGTGTTTCAGTTCTATGTGTGTGTTGATGTGTTAAATGGAAGTATACCTTTCAATGCTGCAACATTGTAAGTGCACAGCACACAAGGCGTGGCACAGTTGGGAAAAGTGCAATTGGTCAAACGGAAATTGCATTAAGCTCCGTTACTCCGGTTACTTTGTACACGAGCCAACAGTAAAGTGAGGACAGCTGTTGGGTGATTTATAAGTGTGCGCTTTACTTTCAATCGTTTCAGTTATTAAAGTGGTCAAAATAGTTCATTTTGAAAACGCGCGTCAAACAACGTATCAGCAATAGATCTGTCGAAGGGATCAAGCCCAGAATATAATCAATTCGCACACTTAATTGACTGAAATGCGTGAAAAATATTATAGTAGACAATAGAATTTCGGAAAGGACGTTGAAGAATGCAAAGCAAATGCAAGATTGACCAAAAAAAGACGTGAAATTTCCATGCCATTGCAAGAATGTACGCAGAATGACAAAAAAAAAAGTAGCACTGACGTAAAAGAGATGTTTGAATGTGCAGATTTCCTAAAGCTTGCTGTTACTCTTCATATGTCCATGCACACACACACACACACAGACACATACGCATAACAACAGATTTTCGAACGCATCATTCGTTTTAAGTGTCGTCGCCAAGATTGCAGGCAACAGGATAACGAAGACATGACAAAATGTCTCTTGTAGTATCTTTTTTCCCCTTTTGTTTTTGTTTTTTTTTTGCATTTGCTACACGCTTTGATAAGCGCAATCGTTGTCAATCCTTTGGTTTCATTTTCTTCTCTCTTTTGTTTCGTTTCGTTTGGTTTGACTTTGACAGATGCAAAAGCATCACCTGAGACAGGAGCAGCAGCAACAACAGCAGCAACAGCAGCGAGCGAGCGAGAGGAGACTCAGGGAACGTTGTTGATTCTGCGCAAATCGTTTTCCATGCCATTGCGAATCACTTTGGACGTAACAAATTTAATTTGCATGGCTCAAAGTGGCTGAGCATTGCGGACTGCCATCAGCTTTGCTCAAATCAGCTTAGTTGTACAGCTTAGTGACTTGGTGGTTCGTTAATTTGTGTTTTGTGATCTGTGCGTTTTTCGCGTGGCTTCTGTCTTTTTTCGCTGTCTACTTTTTCTACAATTTTTTGTCTCCTCTATACGATTTTTTTTCACAACACAACTTGCGGTCTTCTTGCTTTGCCTTGAGTTTGAGTTTTTGCGTCTTTCATGTCGTTGCAGTTGATGAAGTAAATGGCATTTTTATGGGACATGTAGTTTTCTAATGCTTAGCTACTTTTTCTTGTCTGCTTTTGCTTCTTTTTATCGTTTATTTTTTTATGTTTACATGTTTAAAATGCATTTTGTGTAATTATTTTGTCATTTTCAAGCAATGAAATGAAAGATTTGTCGGTGTAGACAGTGGGATGTGTGTTCTGTATAAGTCAAAGCATAATTCTTAATTTTTAGGCCGATTAATAATTCAAAATACACAGTCCAAAAGTCACAGCTTAAGTTGCTGTCGTTGTAGATGTTTCTATCTTTAAGTAATTATTGGAATTTAAGTCATTATCTCTGATGAGGCTATTTCAGAAATGTTCGTGGTTTGAGAATTGTTAAATAATAAATTAATATTATTTGAATTGTCATTCTTCTTCTTGTTTGTATTTGGTCTTGAGTAAAGAGCACATTTTATTGCTATTTGTATTTCCTTGCATTTTTTATCTCTTTCTGTCTTATTGCCCAGAAGAAGCAGAACCGTTTAATTGTGTGTATTGTTAATGTATACTTTTAGGCACTAGTTACACTAATAAAGTACTAAGCGTATGCGTAACAAAAACAAATACATTCAAAGGCATTACTTATACGCACACCCACGGAGAACCATAACCTGTGTCAATGCAAATATTTATGTTTTCATTACGCCAACAAAAACAAGAAATAAACCGACAAAAAAAAAAAAAAAGGATTTACCATTCAAATGTTCATTTTCTGCAACATTAGGTCAGAATTATTTAGCTAATTTTCGATTAGCTAGCCAACAACAACAACAACAACAGTAAGAGCAACAACAATGAGTTCATATGCTTTCTTTTAGGCTCATACTAATGTTGCTGTTTAATCAATGATTTGGAAATTTTACGTTACGCAACATTAATTTTACGGAAATTTTTGGGTGATTTTGTATACAATTCTACCCAGACTTGCCTAAGCATGATGTTGGTAACTAACAAAAAAAAAAAAAAGGGCACACACACACATACACACAAAATAAATATCGCACCTCAGACTCAATATTGAGCACTGCATTTTGCTTTATTTACATACACATTCATAGTAGAAAATGTGTTGCAAGAACATATTTTTCCTTAGCATGTTGTTGTTGTTGTTGGTGCTGCCGCCTAAAAAGTCATTGCATGCCATATGTATGTGGCAAATATATTGTAACAAGAATGAAAATACAGATGATAGCAAATTTATTGCCAATTTTCCGTTTGCAAAACCCAAATGGGAGTGATTGCCATAAGCCAGTCCATGCGGCACAAACGGATGAAGCAATATGCAGCAAGTCTGATTGAAAATGCAGAATGCAAAAACCAAAAAGTAAAATGCAACAAAATTCCAAATCAAACATGGCTAAAGGATATGTAGTACAGCAGAGAAATTCAACAGACATTGTAAATATAAATCGTTTGCTTACTAACGTCGGGTAGAGGCTGTAACACGCTCATGATCTGTATATATGTATGTGTGTGTGCCTGATTACGCTTTAATTCTTTTATTTATTTATTTCATTTTTTTTTAAATATTTATATAAATATGTGACAATAACAAACAACTGTTGTTGTAGCGTTTGATTTTTTTTTCGCCTGAGGTCTTTGCTGTGACGCTGTGTGTGTGAGACTACACTGACTTACTGACTGATTGCTGTAAGCCGAAAATTTGAAATTGCTTGTGTGCATTATGATAAAATATACAAAAATTTAATATTTTCAAATAATATGGTGAAATTTATTTATTGAAGCTTATTTCATTAGCAAATTGTTGTTATTGCTTGTTAATTTGGCAGGTATGTCATAGCGTACGCGACGTATACGTGTTGTTGCATGAACTTCTTTATGGAATTGTTTATTAATTTCCATTGAGTAATTTTTTTTGCCATTTCTATAAGAAAATTAGTCTTTGTTGGATATCTCACTAAGTAATTACTGAAGTGTTGTTAAAATTTAAGTTAACAAATTGTTTCCTTTTACATTTACTCCGACTATAAGGGCTATCAGACAACGCTTTGCTACTTTGGCATTTCATCTTCGCCTTCGTCTTCGTCTCTTGTTGTTTGCACATTCCTTGCGTTGTCGTTGGCGACGCTGTCAGCTTTAAATTGATGTAAGTTTCTCGTTTTCCGTTTGCTACTTTCTTTTTTGTTTGTGCCTTCTTTTCTCTCTTTTTATTTTTATTTTTGTTTTGTTTATTTTTCGTTTGGTTTCTTTGTCGTTTGTGTTGTCATTTTAGTCGTTGTTGTTCATGTTGTTGTTGTAGTTGCTGTTTGCATGCATCATGCATGTTATTTACTTTACATATCCTGCGGTTGCATTATACAACCACATCGACATGCTGCATGACTCGCCTACTTACTCACCCACTTACTGACTCACTCATTCATTTACTCACTCACTCACTTGCTTATTCGTTCTTTCATTCACACATACTTCTGTCTGTTTGTACACATTAACACTTTGTTTCCTTCTGTGTTTGTTTGTGCTTCCTTTTTTTTTGTTTTTTTGCTGTTTGTGTGTATTTGTGTTACTGCGAAACTTAACGAAGCAGAATTTTTTGTTTTTGCCAAGAGTATTTTTGTCGCTTTACTTTAGTTCTTCGCTCCTTTTCAATTACTATTTACATACATATATGTATATATATATTTATTCATTTTGTTGGTTGTATGAAAAAGCAACGCTTTGCTTTGTGTGCTTCTCACATGCAAATGTAATTGCATATTTTTAAATGCAAAAATAAAAAATGAACAATAACAAAAACAAAAACTAGATGCACAGATACACAGATACACACAGACACATTGACAGCAGCTGAGGTATAAACTAACAAAGCGTATTTACTGCTAATGTTATGTTTTATTTATGTGTGAATGTGACTTTGCTTCTTCTTCTTTTTTTTTGTCAAACCAAAATATATATACATAATATGTACAACAATATTAAATATTTAATATGTTAGTTTTTGTTGTGGTGCACGTTTTAGATGTTTCTGCCATCTTCGGTTGAGGTTTCTATCTTCGTATGTGTCAATTGGTTATTTTGGCTTGTTTGTTTTTATTTTTTGAAAAGCTTTTGTTTATGTCCTGCAACAATATCGAATTGTCTGCTGTAAGCAGCTTGTCATTCCTTGCAACATATTAACATGCACACCCCGTGCCCTTTGCAAGGCATTGGACACAGCAGCAGAAGATGACAACAACTTCACTTGTAGCATGAATGCAATACTGTCAACCAAAAGTTGTCCAGCTGTCAGCTTAAAAGACATTTCCGTTTGTTGTTTGTTGTCAGCGTTGATATTCATTTTATATATTTAAATAAAATGTTTAGTTTTTCTTGCCACAAATCTATGCATTGTCTCCCTCTCTCTATCTCGCTCTCCTACATGCTTCTACTTGTTTAACAACTGCCAACAATAAAAACAACTTCCGCTGATTTTTACACTGCCACAATTTGTATCTTCTTCTGTCTTTTATCTAACGTATTTTATGCTTTGCGTACTTTTATTATTTTGTTTGGCAACATTTGTATGTACATATATATTCTGTACTCTGTTTTCTGTATTCAATTCAAATTCATATCAATTACGGTTTTCCATTTGAGTTGCAGCCAAAAACGCTTCGAGTGCACTTTGTACGCCGACACTTGTTTTGCCTGATTCGGTTGAGCTCTTTTCAACTTGACCCACTTATGGTCATCTCTAAAAAACAAACATTTTATTTAAACTCAATTGACAATATATGCATGTACATATATGCAATGAAAACTATTAACAAAGCAATAAATACGTTTTTGGCAATACATTTGTGTATTTATTTTCAGTTTATCTTTGCTATTCTTTTGTGTAACTTTTTTTTGGAACTTTTCATAATTGATTTGATTTTTAGCATAAGATACTAAATACATTCAATGACTTTGCGCAATTTTTTAAAAATGTTTTTCATAATGCTTATAGCTGAAAATCGCGGTTTAATCATTTATATATATTATATATATTTATATAGTATGATTTGTAAAAGTATGCAACAATTTGATATAAATCGCACGAAAGTACAAAAATGTATTGCATACTTTTTGTTGTTGTTTAATAATTTCGTGAAACACCATAGCGACCTCTGTCGGTTTCATCGAGTCTTGATCAAAACTGATCAAAATCGTTACAAAAATAGAAGTTTCGGTATTGAATTAACTCAAGTTTCACGTGTTTTTACAAACACATTCGGCAATATAATGGTGTCGGAAGCACATCCGACTTTTTAGTACTTTGCAGAACTGTGTTTCATGCGCACGCGGCCGTTTCTTTGTCACTAACAAATTTCCGCTTTTTCTAGATGCTTTTCCATTTGAGATGGCTTGGTAGTAAAATGATCAGAGCTGTGCCGTAATCAATAAAAATTTTATAGTTGCTTTCGGCCACGTTCGTTGTATTGAAATTCTTTAGAGAAACTTTGGTAAAATATACTTTTTAATTGACTCAACGAAATTCTAATAAAATATTATTAAAATGAATGCAATGTTTTAATAAGCGTCATTAATTAAAAAGTTAAAATTAAGTATGAGCAATTATGCAACATCATCTTCATTATTATCAACATTAACTAAAATGACAAAAGTAAAAGTTTTTAATGTCGCGTCATTCGCGAACTGAAACTATTTCCACTTACATTCGCCCCTACCAACAATGTGCCATCATTTAAGTTGATATTTAAGTTGCTTGACTTTTGGCGCAGAGTAAACAAAATGATAATAATAGCGCGCAATTAGTCAAGCGGCAACTGAGCAGGGGGGAAATGAAAAGGCAGTGAAAAAAAAAAAAAAACAATGAGAAAATAGTAAAGCGTTAAAGTAATGAAAGGAGTTACACGGTTGAGATACACGGAGAAACACACACACAGACAGACACAGACAGACACAGATACACATTATTTAACAAGGTGAAAAAAACATTTAGTGCATGAAAATAAAATGCTGTTAAACAATAGCAAAAGGAAGAGGCAGAAAGGGGGGAGAGAGAGTGAAGAAAACATGCACGAAACGCTAACCTAATGTCTTCTTTATTATATGAAATTTATCACTCCTGCTACTCCTGCAATTGTTGTCGACGTCGTCGTCGTCATGGTCCACGACTACTTTGCTTTACTGTAAGTGCGACTGTGTGTTAGTGTTGGTTTTAGCGTTGGCAATGACGACCACCACGCGATGCCATACAAAAAATCCCAGCATGCATTCATTTTTTTTTTTCGGTTTTTTTTGTCCACAGACTCTTCCATTTTAGTATAAATTGCATACATTGTCGTAGCGAGAGAAGCATTTGTATGAACATGGCTTAAACTCCTACGAGATTAGCAACAACATATGAAATTAATGTGTTGGTTTTGTGCTAATGAATGCCAGCATGGACGCCATGCGCTTCCGTCGCCCATACTAGTCGAATTCAGATACAGATACTTATATGTAGATACGGATCCAGCAGCCCAATTGTGGGCGTAGCCATGCCACCGCTTTGCTTTGACACTGTTTTTGAATTATAGCATCATTTATTTTTTTTTTTTAACCTCATACGTTGTGTGCGTGTGTGAGTTTGTGGCGATATTATGCAAATATTTGCATATCATATAAAATAGAGGTTTCTCGTTTAATCTAACAAAGTGGTTACTCAACTTTATTTCAATTCAGTCTGCCTGATTATGCAGGCGCAAGTTAAATACAAATAATTCATACTTTAATTGTTTTCAATTTAATTTTATTTATTTATATTTTCTTTATAATTGTTAAGCATTTTAATAAAAGCTTTTTTTTGTTGCTGTTAAATTTAATGAAGCAATAAAATTGTTAAATTATTGTAATTTTTATATACAAAAAAAAAAAAAAACATATATTTTTTCTTTGCTGTCACATTTGTATTTAAGCACACACACAAGAGCATCATTGATAGCAACATCAAAAAATCACCGAGTGTGACAACAATTTGCACTCGATTTTACACTCACAACAACAACAACAACAAACAGTAATAACAACAAAAGCAGCTGCGTGCAATACAAATTTTAATAGCGAACAGATTTCATAGTGTCATGAGCAAAGCGTTGATTGGACGATCCAGAATCTCTTTGAAAATGCGCTTGTAAAATTTATATTCAAAGAAGCTGTAAAAGCGCAAATTCCAATGGGGAAAAAAAATCGCGCCTACCCTGCCCCTACCCTGCCCTTGGAGTGCCCTACCCTTCCTATGTTGCAGCCATCGTTTTGTGACAACTTGATACGAATTGTATGAGCGATCGTACAAGCATGAATGTGGCATGAGAACGGAACGTTCTGAGTGTCATTTGGAATGTGTCACTCAGAATTTTATGACATTCCAATGACTTTGTCATAAAATGTGCCACAACAGCGCTCGTGAGGGCGTCAGGTTGCAAGATTTTCCACTTTTTTCATGCTCCTGTTGTTGTTGTTGGCTGTAAGTTGTAAAATGCCAAGTCATGTATTGTTTTGCTTTTTTTTTAAATTTATTTATTGTACGATAAGTAACGAAGCGAATGTAAAAGTATTATGCATTTTTGTCAAGTTAATTGTTGAGCAGTTAGAAGACTTCTTTTGTTGCTGTGTCGCATCGTGCAATTTGATATAATGGAAAACTGTTAAGTTTATTTAAAAATTTCCCAAAAAAAAAAAATTCTTTCAAAAGTTTTGTACTTAACACATCACACTGCACTCGACTGGCTTGGCTTTGCTTTTGGCCAACTATTTGTGTGTGTGTGTGTGTGTGTGTCAGTGTGTGTGCCAGCAGACATGCACATTCCGTCATTGACAGACATGAGAGTTCTTAAAAGTACTTCTTAGGTGCACTCGCTCAGAATGAGTGCCGATGATGCTCTTGCTTTATCTTTAGTTCTTATTATTCTTGTTGTTGCTCTTCTTCTTCAATTTTGGTGTTTTTTTTTTTTTGTGCATTTCAGCCGGAAGTTGTCTGCACTTTAATGCACAAAATGGCGCAACTTCCGTTTGTTTGCTTTTGTTTGAATCCTCTGTCTTCGGTCTGCTTCAGCTGCTACTTCTTTGACTTCGACTTCTCCTTCTTGTCGCTGTCTGACACATGCGTTATTCAGTGCGCTTCGCTATATAGTATGTTGACTGTTTTGTGATTTATTGCATTTTAAATTCGACGACATTTTTGCATACGCCTCAACGCGTCGTTTATCTTCATTTTTCATTGCTGTCTCCATTGCCGGCGGCGCATGCACAAATACGCCGGCGACGACGACAAATATGCATTAGTAAATCTCAGAGGGCGCCGCACGGGGCATGGCAATGGCATTGTCGAATTTTCGCTGCGCTTATAAATTATTTCAATAGTTTTAGAGAGAGACATTGCCTTTATGAGGCAAACAACTTGACTTAAAATGTTTTTCTTTTTGCTCAAAAGGCTAACTATTTTCTTCTAAGGATGAAATGCTGAAATGCCTTTGTGCCGCGGCTTGTGAAGTTTGTTGTGCTTTTGTATACATCACAACTACAACTATTTGCGAAACATTTGCTTTAAATTTGCTTAACAGCATTTTTGGCTTTCCATTTGTACTTTTCTACATTGCGTGCAATTTCAAAGAATCTCTGAGGTTGCACAACATTTTCACAAGTTTTCATAATTCAAAATTTCTTGTTCTCTTTTTTTTTTCATCTTTGATTTAAAGTTGTTAAGTATTTTACACATTTCAGGGTTTGCCAAAAGAAACAAGGCTCAAATAGTTTGAACAACAAATGCACCTGAACTTTTCAGCCTTGTGTGGCGCGTGCGTGACTGTGTCGTGTGTCGTTTGGCGTGTGTCGTGTGCCGTGTGCCGTGCCTAAGACTTTAAGCCCGCAGCTTTATTTGCCTTTGTCATGCTTAAGTAAGGACAAAAAATGTGCATTTCTCTTTTATTTATTTCTAAAGGATTTCGTACTTTTCTATTTGTGTTTTGCATACATTTTAATTAAGTGTGCTTGAAGTTTATTTGCCAACGCATGAGGAGTGTTTTGTAACTTCAAGTGGCTCTCTCTCTCGATGTGTGTGTATGTGTGTGTGTGTAACACTTTGTCTTGACTTAAAACACTTTGCGGTGAAATATTTCAAAGTTGTAAATTATAAGTTGTGCGTTGTTGTGCCTTCTGTATGTTGTGTGTGTGTGTGTGTGTGTGTTGGCTAAAAGTATTTCAACTTCTTTGCCGTGCCATGTTCACCATTTGAGTGATATTTTATTAAACTATTTTTCAAGTATGAAATTGTTTAATTAAGTTGTGTCGAAATTTCGTAAAACCAACAAAAATTTTCACTTAGTGGCCAGCAAAGATTTTCTTAACAATTCACTTAGTTACTTTTTAGCCAATTGTTTGCGCTCTCTTTCTTGCATACTTCATATATTTGTGTCTCTGTTTCACTTGGTTGCCTTCACTCAAGTCCATTTTGAAATTTATTTAAATAGCACTTAAGTGCATTCTATGATTCAAGTTTTACTCTCTTCAGGTAATACACTTTAAAATCAAATTAAGTTTCTTCTTAATTTCCTCGGTTCGTTTTTGTTGTTTGTTTTTTTTTGTGCATTTGCTTCTTCATTCTGTTCTTCCTCTTCTTTGTATTTCGTTTGGATTTAAGTTTCACTCTTTTTGATTACATTCTGCAAAAATAATGAAAATTAGCTACAAAAACGTTGCGTTTCCTTTTTTTGTTTGTTTTCGTGTTTGTTTTCAACTTAAGGCGCGTGTACCCCTCGCAACCCCCACGTTTTGCGCTTGCATTCAATTTGATTTTATTCGTTCTGCTGTTTCTGTTCAAATTGCTTTTCGTCGTTGTGCATTTGTTAGCAGTTCAGTTCAGTTGAGTTCAGTTCCCTTGCTAAGTCGCCGAGCATTCTATGAGCAACAGAGTTTGTCTGGTTTCACAGTCTGATTGCTTTAGATTGAAAAATTAAATTAAAATGACTTTATTTTTTATCGGTTGTTGCCTGATGCTTAACACTCTATAATAAACATGTTCAAATGAATAATACAAGTTATGTGCCAACTTGAGAGATGTTGTATACGATTTTTTAATCATATCTTGTCTTCGTATCTACTCTTAATCAATGTTTTTATGAAGTAGAAGAAGTAGATGAAGTTGACGAACGAACAGGACTTTCGGTAATGTCATTCTTAGTGAGCTTCTACATAATCAAAGTAGTTACTATGCAAAATTTCAACTCAATCCGTTCGCTATGAATTCGATTTCTGAGAATTCTATTAAAAAAATGTTAAGAGTGCTTTTAAATGTTTCTTTAATAGAATAGTGAATAGTGGTCTTATTCCAGTAATTGAGCATGTCTAGGAAAGCACCTATTAAAAAACTAGTTGTTAATTGAGGAAAAAAAGCTGTCCTGAATATGACAGACTGTTAAAATCGTATTAACATGTTTTTTAAAGGAATTTTAGACTACCAAATATTCAGTTGCCATAAAAGAAGGAATAGTTTCGGTGATCTTGTGATGAATCAATCAATCAGTGATATTTCGCTTATGTGAAAATAATGATTAATTTGTACAAGTGCTTTCATTAAACTTATATGCCCGCAATATAGCCATATCGTATAGGGCATAATGAAGCATTAAGATCTGTTCCGTTGCGATTTTTCGATTTAATTCGTACTCAAAACAATTTTTTTTGTTTTCGCAGACATTTGTAGTTCTTTTTCTGTTGATTGTAACTTCGCATACTTTTCTTTTGGCTTTTTCAGTTTACTTTTATATGCAAAAACTTGATTAAATTTCTTTGCTTCATTTTTACAAGGACAAGAACAACGATGGCGGCGGCGTTGTTGGCTAATATACTTTTACTTCAAGCATCAAATTTTAGTTGGTGGGCGTAAATGAATTATTTATTTAAGTAGCTGCGCATATAATTGCAAGTACAACTGAAGACAACAACAATAACGACAACAAGTCAACGTTGTGAACAATGAGTGGAAAAAAAAGAATATAATAATAATAAATAAGTGAGTAAAAAGATTTGAGAAACGAATCTGAACATAAATCTTCATTAGAAAATGCTTTCGCCGCACATGCCACACAAAGTGGCAAAGTGTTTGTGGCAACACAGCGGCATGGCTTGGCATGTGCATCGCGGTTGCATAAGTTGGTGTTAGCCAAGTGCACTGCAGAATATCTTCAAACAATTATTTATTAATCGAGCATCGAATTTTGTGTTTGCATTACAAGTGCTTTATCGTCGCGTCGTTTCGCTGCGCCATTAAAAACGCTGGCTTATAAATTGTGCACCGCTTTATTATCCTTATAGCTCTTACCGTCTCTCTGTCTGTCTGTCTACTGCCTTGTCGTCATCATGGCGCATGTGTTTGTACTGAGAATGCATCTTCTTGGTCTTTTGTCTTTACGATTTTGTCTTCTATCTTTATCTGCCACACTGATTTGGCAAACTTCATGGTAGAAAGACACTTAAAGTAGCACAGCGTCAAGTATAAGCACACGGACAAGGACATGGCTAAGGACAAGGGTGCTGATGATGACGGCATTTAACGCGTTGTCTTGCTTAGACACTTTTTGTTCGCGCAACGTAAAGTTTTCTTCTTACTGAGTTGCGCTGAGCAGAGCAGAGCAACTGCAAGCAAGCAAGGAAGAAAAATCAATAGACAACTGCAAATTGAATGATCAATTAGCGCACATTTTTCTTCACTTGCAGCAGCAGAAAAAAAGAAGCGTGTCTTTTTTCACGCTTAACGAGCGTTTGAGTGTCATTGGCTGCGGGTTTGTTAGTGCACTTGATTGAATTTATACTTGCAACTTACTTGATTATTTATATAGTTTATTATTCTTCTTGTTTTCGCTCTTTGTTCATTTGTGTTTTGAAATCAGCATTAATAACGATTAAGCCAAAGTAAAGCTATGATTGTGGACAAAGTTTGTATTGTTGACCGCAAGTTAATTTTTCTTCGACGCATTCTAATAGAATTTGTTCACCGATCTTGCACACTGCACTAATGACCCAGAAATGACATCAGCCACCAATCATTTGCCGGCCTATGTTGCGTTCAATACAAACGCATGTCCTCTGTGCTTCTGCCGACCGTACTCCGTGTGTGTGTGTGTAGCTGTAATCAATTGGTAACCCAAAAATAAGATTAACATGCTGCACAGATTTTGCTTGTACCTGTGCCTGCCACCTGCCACTGGCAACGTTGCCGCCCACATTGCATTTTGGCTTGTTCATAATCCGATGCACCTCAGCCAAGCCAAGCTAAGCCATGCCACGTGTATTGCAGTGCTTTCTTTATGCCTGACATCTGCTTTGTGTTGTTGTTGTGCTGCAACTGGTCTACGTTAGTCCTGTTAGTCCTTTTGCGTTTGTCTTGTTCAAGCGTTTGCGTTTGTCGTTTGCTTCTGGCATTTATTATGCACCATGTAACTTGTTTTCTTTACGCCATTTTTCGGCCATGCTCATGGCATTTGCTGCAGGCTGCAACTTTACGCAATGCCTCAGTACTTTTGTTGTAGCTGTTGTTGTTGATATTTCGTGGCAATAAGCTGCAAATCGTGTTCATAAGCTTTGCTATTGCAGTGTAAGCGCTTTGACAGCATAATTTATACTCTTTAGAGATTATTGCAAAGCAAAACAAAACAAAGAAATAGTAGAAGAAGAAATTGTTGTTGCGACAAAAGGCACAAGTATCAATAGCATGTAATACCAAAAAATATATAAATTCATATCATTGCATTGAGGCTCGAGGTCATAAGTTGCTAAAATACGATTTGAAGCATTTTAATTTAATTATTATCGAAAATTGACTTGCAGCAATTAAGTTTATAAATACTTGAAGCAATCAATGGCGTAGTAAATGAATTAAATAAATGAAAATGTTTCTCGGAAATTCTCGCCGATTGCTTTTGCATGCAGAACATTTACTCAACTGTGAATTTGTATTCAATTAAAAATCATTTCTTTATCAATTATTCATTGTTGCATGTGGCTGACAGATGTGTACGAGTATGTGTGCATGTCTGTCGGTTTGTTTGCATATTTGTTGTTGCAACCATTAAGTTATACAGTCATACATACATGTACGAATTCAATGATTTACTCAGCCGGTCAGTCGTTCAGGCAGTCAATTATTATTAAAATAAACACAAGCGGCGAAAAAAAAAATACTGAAAATACTCAAAAAACCACAAAAAAAAAAAAAAACACATGAAGCAAAATTCTCAACAAATATAAACAATAACGTTTGTTAATATAAGCAATTATTTCATTGCAGTTCACAATTACTTTTTTTTCGGAGCTCTTAATTTATTTATAAATTTTGTATTTTTTTTTTAATTTTATTTCAATATTGTTCGTTGTAATTGAATTGCATTTTGTTATCATTGCATCAAATTGTCGCCTAAATGCACTGATCTATTTTTGAACACCTTTTTAACAATTGTGTGTGTAAATTGGTGTGAAAACATTTGCTTTGAATTGCGGCAATCAACATTGACATTGATTTTGTGTTTGAGCTAACAAAATCGTTGATTGAAATTTGCTAATTACATGCAGGCCAGTAATTAAAATGTTGTGCAATCAACGATAGAAAATATTCACATTCATGTTGATAAAAATTAATAAAAAAAAAAACTTAAAAATATATTATATTAAAAAAACATTAGTTTAATTAATTGCTTGATAGTTCGACAAAAATCTTTGATAAATAAAATACAAATTAAAATGAAATTTCACTAAATTTTTAAGTACTTTTAAATCTGATTTTGTTAGTGTTTTTCCATGACTTTCATTTTATATAAAAAAATTGATAGAGTTAAAAGTGTTTATAAGTCATTTTATAAAAATTGTTTCCATTTTAATTTAAGAACCACCGATAGATGGCGCCAATGTAGAGGTCATTAGGCTTACAATTTTAGAGGGCAGATAATAAAGCAGATTTATGTTAAAGCAGAATTATTGAGTTTGGAAGAATACTGGAAATGTTTCCTATGAAGTATAGTAATAAATTTTATGTTGAAATCCAGAAGAAGTTCTCAACAAATTTTTAGATTAATCCGATAATATTGAGGGAGAAACTTTACACGTCGATTTGAAAAAAATGGTTTCGACAGAAAATTCAAGTTTCTTTATTCATCATCATCAATTCATCAAAACTTTTATTTAACAAATACAAAGCCAATAATGCAACAAAGCAAAACTCGCTGAGCATTCCAATAGAAAATGTAAATGTGATTAATAACCACTCATTCATCAAATAATCATCCGAAATGCGACAAAAACCGTGAAGAGACAATAAGCAGTCATGTTGTGTGAGCTAATTTGAATATGTGATATCAAAATAGAACCACAAACCGATGACAAAACCATTGAACCAAACAACACTCTCATGCACATTGAAAGCATGTATGCAAAATGATGTTGCTCGTAGGCAAGCAGACAGACAGACAGACAGACAGATAGACAGAGAGACAGGCACGTCGACAGGCAAGCAACCGAGCTGGGAGTAAGCAAGAGGAGGCGGTGACGAGAAGCAGCTTCTTCTATCTGCAGTAAAGTCCTTCAGGTTGTGAGTTGTTCAGCCATGCGACGGAGCGCGAATCTGCATGGAGCCTTTATTTTACTGTAGTGCCTCTGTGTGTGTGTGTGTGTGTGTGCGTGTGTATGACTGTCATATGTGTGGAAACGCACAAACAATGAAACAGGTATAAAGTGTTGCCTCCTCCTCCGTTGTTGACGTCAATGAATTTTGGATTTTGTGGTTTGTGGCCTTGTTGTGGTTTCGTTGTGGCAACTGCAACCAACGCGTGATTATGTTGCACCCACGTTCCTTTAACATTGTCAATCATTATTGCTCTGATAGAAAAATAAGCAATTTATGTATTATAATAAAGCTTATTGCTTTAACGAAGCTATTCAAGTTACTGGCATGCCATGAAAAAAAAACTCTTTGTTCTCAAATTACGTATACGACCGTGTTAAACTTTTAAATGAAAAATTTTCTATAATTTGCAAAGATCTTTTCTTCATTAGCAATGAATTTCTTTGCCAATTAGATTCAATTTGTGCTTGTGTTGTTGACAGTAAAGTGCAATTAACTAATTTTACTTGTTTAATGGCATCACTTTACTTGTTATGTTGAGAGACATAACATTTTTAGTTTTGTGATGACAATGACATAAACAAGAGAGATAAATAGTTGAAAGGACAATGAGTAAGTCAGAGTAGAAGAGTTGACAATAATTTTTATACTTTTTCCATTCATCAACGAACTTTTATGCCTTCACTTCGACTTCATTTGCTTTTGTGTGTGTGTGTGTGTGTGTGCTCGTTGTTGGTCCTTCTGCTACTGCCTCTGTCTGCACTGTAATATGCAAGTTTTAAGTGTGCAAAATTTACTTCAATGGCATAACAATCTTCTTTTCTCTTTACTGCCAAAATCAAAAACAACAAAAAAACACATTCGCTTTCATTTGTCCTTTCGTCCTTTTGTCCGCGCGAGCTGTTTGAGTATTTAGTGGTTTTTTTATCGTTTACAATAGTCTCATTTCATCTTACTTTTGTTGTCATTTCAGCGCAGATTAAAAGTATTTTTATCTTCATTGGTTGTCTGCAATCTGCACTTTTATGATTATGAGCGTTCCAGCAGCTTGTCATGACTGTTTGCGTGCTCAACGCATTTTTATTGCGTTATTGGTACGCTGATTATTATTGCGACATTAAAAAAAAGCAAAAAAGCAGAAAATTTTTGATTGCAGTTCGTAGATACATGTGTATATACTTATATCCCGTGCTGATTTACTTAGCCGAGCTGTTGGCATTTGGCTTAAACATTTAGTTTTGGTAAGCATTACTTTAAAAAATCACACATTTGGCTAACCGCAAATCCTTTAGCCAATTGACATGTGTAATGCCAATCGAAAACGACAATAAATCAACATCATATGTTGATGGCAATGCACGTTTCGCACGAAATAAACAAAGGGCGTGATAAAGTGGGTGAAGAAGGACGGAGCAAAATGTAAACAAGTTGATACAGAAGCACACGTAAAATGTATTTTCAAATGTAGAAGTTGAAGGTGTTCTACGTGCTGTTGCGAATCAACATATTTAATCTTCGTTATTTTGGAATTTTTTTGGTAAACATTTTTTTTTCCTTTTTTTTTTTTGCTTCTGATTTTCTTTACTCAAATGCAACTACAACAACTTCAGCAATAATAACAACAAAAATAGCGCCAAAGTTGTTCAGTTTGTGTATATGTGTGTCAGCATGGGTGCATGTGTGTGTGCGCGTGTGTGTGTTCCTGCTGTCAACGCTCAAAGTGAAACCATGCTAGCATACAAATAAAAAAATATGTATAAAGGAAAGTCCCAAGGCAACAACTACTTAAAATGCAACAGCAAAAAATCTTGCAAAGTAAAAAAAAAAAGGAGAAAAAAAAAACGAGGTTAAGACAGAAACGTTGCTAAAAATAAAAGCGCAGCAAGTGCGAAAAAATGGCTTAAAAAATATTAGTGATAGTTAAGGCACATGTGTGTGTGTGTGTGTTGTTGTTGGTGGTGGTGGGGTGTCTTACTTTTTTCACATTGGCAACATTATAAATGCGAATGAAGCAAACAAATGCAAAATGCAAAACGAAGAAAAAAAAAAAGAGAAAACGAACATGAAACCGTTGCAATATGCAAATTATGCATGTGTCTACTTGCATGTGTGCGTGTGCATGTGTGTGTTGGGCAAAACGCATTCGACATTCGTCTGACTGAAGACGCTTCCGTCCGCCCAGCATTGTTTTAGCTTAGCTTTTTTTTTTGCCAACGTGCCAATTTCACTCGTTTTGAAAACTGCTAAGCTGAAAGCTGCGTTGCTCACAACTTTTATCAATCAGCATTCATGTGTGTGTGTGTGTATGTGTGTGGTTGAGTGTGTGAACGACATGATAAGGGCATGAAGGAGGGAGAGATGGCGGCATGTGTATTGCTTTGTG
This sequence comes from Phortica okadai, assembly GCA_034638295.1. NCBI lineage: Eukaryota > Metazoa > Arthropoda > Insecta > Diptera > Drosophilidae > Phortica > Phortica okadai. The sequence goes on from CM067850.1 coordinate 7,671,994, forward strand.
GCATATCAAAGCGCATATGCTTAAACTTTCGCAATATAAATTTCCTGCTGAGTGCTGAAAAACATTTTGTGTTTGCCCTCTAGTAAATTCGTTGGACGTACGAACCACTTTGTCGTCACCGCCATCGCCACCTGCGTCCTTGTTCTTGTCAACATCTTCAACTAACATTGTTCGCTATGTCTATGCTGCCTTGCCTTCAACTTGGCCAATACGGATATGCTGCCTTCTGCAAACTTACCAAGCGGTTAGCATGTGTGTGTTCTCCACATATCGTGAGTGTTTGCGTGCGCGTTGCTTGGCTAAAATATGTTTTAGAAAATGTCTATTATCTTAAAATGGCCGCAAGGTGCAAATACAGCAACGGCAACGGCAACGAGCGAACGTTGTATGAGAAGCCAAACCAGCAACTTTGGCATATTTTAAATGTTGTTGTTATTGTTGTTGTTGTTTTTCGGTTGCTCAAGTGTTGCAAATAGCATGCATTGACGGAAATCGCTGCGAAAGTTTGCTTGAATTCCTTCTGCTGCTACGAAAGTGGCCGCGATTGTTGTAAGTTTTGATAACTCAGAAGTGCCGCCAACGGACGACGGCCGACATCCTCAAGTGCGGCAAGTCAGTTGCATGAAGGCAAGCATATATCTGTGTGTGTGTGTGTGTGTGTGTGTGTGGGTAGACATGCACATGTAGCCGCGATTCACACGAAATCTCGATAGTTATTCACCGAACGCCTTTTGGCACTTCACCTGCCTGTCAACTCATAATTTCCTCGTTGTTGTTTTCTTTACTCGCGCTCAACACAATGGCGTTGCCTAAATTAGTATGCTTTTTCCAACAGTGGTTATGTTGCTGCTGTGTGTGTGTGTGAATGTTTGTGACATAATTCCAACGCCACGCTTTTGTCCTTTCGTCCTTTTACTGCTTACTCAATGCTTCAAGAAAGCACTTCGCCATCATCTTTCTCATCATCATCGTCATCATCATCATCATCATCTTTGCGCAACTTTCGCGACTTCTTCTTCTTACTAAGTATCTGCTTTGCTTCTTCTTTTTGCTTTGCTGTTGCTGTTGCTGCAAGTTGGCTAAATTTATTTAAATTTTTAATAGTTCGAAGTTGTATTTTCGCCGCGCAAGTTTTTGTTATCAAAAGTTTGCTTTTGTTCGCTTTTGTCTTGTTTAATTCTCTTTTCTTTTCTATACTTCGCCATCATTCTATACACATTTCTTCTTCATCATATTTCGCTTGTGCAGCTTTCAAGAACATTTTCTGTATTATAAATAACATGTATTTTGGTTTGTTTTCTTCAATTCTATGCCACTTCATCAAAGCTTCAACTGTTTGGCGCTTTTCTATTTTGGCTTGAAGTTTGTCAAAAAGTTCCTTGGGCGTTCTATTCACTTATTTAAGTCGATACAATGCCTCAAGTTTGTTAATGCAATTGCATCTTGTTGCGGTTGTCGCTGAGTTGAACGCTGCGAAAAGTTTGTGGCATATTTCATTTATCACACGTTCTTAAGTTGACTACGGTTTGTTTGTCTTCTAAGATACTCTTAGGTACTTTGATTGAGTTATAAATTATTTGTTAACCAAAGTCATATGCAATCATCTTGAAACTCAAATAGAATTTTGTATGTGTGTGTGTGAGGGCAAATTGTGTATTAATTTTTTATAATTTTCCATACGAATAAAGACAACAAAGGATCATGTGATTCATTGTCGTTTTTGGTTCATTCGATGTCTAAATCATATTAAAACAGACCTCACCTGATTCACACAAAGAGTTGCATGCATGCATACATCATAAGCCAATCAAAGCCATTAATCACGCCCGTTATGCATAAGGACGTGCCTTCATTTTTGGGTGCGCTGCACGAAAGTTTCTTTGTGCATTCCAAGGCGCAGCACATTCTTAGCTATGACCAAATGTGCTGCGATAACCTCACGAGAGACGACGTGATTTCTTCAATGCTGTCACACCTTGCCAAGCAATCGTCCATCCGTCCTTCCAACCGACCGAGTGGCTTTCTAAGCTTTCGACAGCGACTTGAGCAACTTTTAAACAGGCGTGTTAGAACTAAAAAACAAAAATTAAGTATACGTGGCGGCAGTCATGCAATCGACCGGGCGTGCAAACTGTAAATCTTCTGCGCCAATAATTCAATGATTTTACGCTTAAATCATAGCAAATTAACCCATTTCCGACGTAGACAGCGCCATATAAATTATGCCGCGATTGCAGTGTAACATTTTGCATTTTGTTCAGCAGCGAATAGAATAAAAAAAAAATAGTCGATGGCGTCGCCTTTGTCTTTGCCGTTGCCGCTTGCGGACGTTGCCAACGCGCTTGAAAACATTGGCAAAGCTAAAATTTAGAGAGAGAGAGAGAAAAGTAAAAAAAAAAAACATCTTGAAAATAAGTTTTTTCGGTTTTGTCGAAACCTTTATATGGTACTCTTTCAAACAAGATTTTTAGATACAAAATTTTGAGCCACGCCCAGCTTATAATTTGTCCTAGCAATAGCAGAAATATATCATCTCGTTTTCTTACAGAATTGTATAATTTTGAATGCTTACTATTTATGGGTGGTGTTCTTATGTCTAAGTCCTATAAAAATTGGGAAAAGTCACCTGATCTACACTAACATTGTATATCATTTGTATATGTATGCCAAAGAAAGAGATGATAGCTCCAATAACGAAACATTTTTTTAACAAACGAAACATATTTTTGGCAAATCATTAATATGGCAGGAGGAGAAGTTCCCAAATAAATATATAGCTGGACAAATGGTTGGAGAGACTCATCAAAGAGATCCACTCTTGTCGTAGTGCTGTATGTGCGGTTTTATACTTAAGACAGTAATATATACTTCTTTATGAGCGTTGCAAACGTCATGATTAAGTTAATGTACTCATGCAAGTGTGTTAAAAGTATTACAAATATTCATTTCGGTTCTGCGACTTTTGGCAAAAGTTATCCGTTTAACTGCGCTTTTGTGTGTCTCTCTCGGCTGGCGAAGTGACTCAGGTGGCAGAAGACAATTGGGTTGCCAAATGGTCGCGCATTTTGCTGCGCTCGCAAAAGCGTGAAAATGCCAAATCGCTTTGCCTCGAAAGCAACTCAATTGAGCCACAGTCAGAACAATGCCAACGCCAACTTATTTTCTATTTATTTTTTGTTGTTTTATCTTCATTTTTTGTGTGTGATATTTTGTAAGACATGAGTAATGCGGCTACTTGAATGGTCGGTTAGCTTGCACTCGAAGTTTATGCTGGCTGTCGGCTCTGCTGTCGGCTCTGCTGTTGGCTCTGCTGTTGGCTGCCGCTGCTTGAGTGCCTCGCTGACAAATGTTTCACATGTATCATGTGACACATCGATCAACGTGCATTAGACGTGACGTGACAGTTTCCTCGCTGTTCCTCGCCGACTGCCTGCAATTTTAGCTACGGACGAGTGTGTGCGTGCGTGCGTGCGTGCGTGAGCGAAATATTCATTGGCATTATGTTAGTGCGTGTGTGTGTGTGTGTTGTAGTTCGACGTTAATTTTTACTTGTCTAGACGGCGCATAAAACTGTATTACTCAACGTAAGAACTTTTTGAGATTTCACTTACGATTGATTTCGTTCTTTTATGCCTTCTTCAAGCAATCTTCTAATACATACTATACACACTTTATGCTTAGCGTTAAAACGTTCTATGCTGCTTGCTTTTCAGATTTATGCGCCACAAAATGCAATCATGTGGAATGCATGTTAATTATTGAGCGCTGCCAGCCAAATAGCAACCAAAGTCGTTCGCTGTCTCATACTCCGCATCGTCCTTTGCTTTGTCGTCCTGCTGGCTGTCGTTGTCGTCGACGTCATTGGTGTGTAGCAAATCAATTTTATGTTATTAGTTAATAATTACAAGCATGCTTTCAAGCGTGCACGCGCACTTAACTCGTTTTGCTTTATGCTGTGTGTATCCGTGTGTGTGTGTGTGTGTGTGTGTGTTACTTTGTGTGTCTCCTTGCCGTCCTCACGCCCAATCTATGTTGTATTCAGCTCGCTTGAATCGTTGTTTAGTTGCCTGCGGTTAATGTCGCTTACGTGTTTAAACTGCAAATGAACTGGAATGAGATTTGGCAGCGTTGAGAAAGCGCGCGCTTTTGTGTAAATCTTAAAAACGCGTGTTTGTTAGTTAGTTTATTGCTTTAGTATTTTGCAATGCGCATAACAACAACAAAACCAACAACAACAACTTATAAATTGTCTATAAATGTACTGAATTGATTTTGTGCTTCAAGCAAGAAATCACTTTGAATATAAAGTTCAATAAAAGAAATGAATTTCGTATTCGTTTCATTTATTTGTATTTATTTATCTCTATTTTGTATTTGTATCTGAATTTATTATGTTAATTTGCGCAATTGACATTTGATTGGCATACATTAATTATGCAATTTGAATAGATTTCAATGAATGTATAAAAAAATGGGAAAAAAAAGTGAAAAAAAAAATATTTTATAAGCTTAAATAATTTTTCACATAGATCCAAAATATAAACAAAAGAGAAATGATACGAGAAAAAAAAAAATAAATAAAACGAAACCGCAAAATGCAACTCAACCGAGAAAAAGCCAAAACTAACTAAGCTCATTAAGTATTTTAGTAACGCCCACACAGAAATGTCACACACACAGACACGCATACGCACAGATACATGCAGAAATACGTACACACGTACACACTTCATAATATTAGTGTTGCTGACAAAAGCAAAAGCAAAAACAACAATAACAAGAACATTTCATTTTATTTTAAATTGCAAATTATCATTAAATGTGTGCTTCTTTGTGTGTGTGTGTATGAGGTGGCAGAACTCAGACCCAAACTCACGCAGCGAGCGTATTTTTAATACCCTTCATAATCACCGACTAATAACTAAAATCGAAATTAGCAAATTCAGAAATCAGCACGCACAATTGACAAATTATGCTGCTGCGTTTCCGGCCAATTGACTCGTTGACTGACGTTGATGTTGATGCTAAAGCCCACGGTGAGGGGTGCGGTTGTGGCGGTGTGCAAGAAACACACAACACAAACACGAATATTCACATTAACGTTTATTGCAATGAATAATTGTTTATGCGTACGTGTGTTAGTGTATCTGTGTGTGTGTGTGTGTTGATGAACGAACGGAAATATTGTCAATTATCATTTTGTGTTGTTGTTGTTGTTGTTGTGCACGTTGATGTGTTATTCATAAAGCATCATAATTTGCCAACCATTGACAAAGCCGAACATGGGCGTTTTCTATGATTCAATTTGGCTTTTTGCGCTCAGGTGAAAATAGATTTCTGTTTTGGTTTTGTCGCACTTGGCATTAAAATAGGCACAACTAAAACTAATCGGATTTCAAGCATACAACAAAATTAAAAGCACTTTAGTGCATGTTTTTGTAATACAATAAGAAAGACTCCATTTTATATTTATTAATTAACATTTGAAATGCGAAAATAGCAACTGTAAAACATTGAAGATCCCATTGAAATTTATATTAATGCCGTGTCACGTGACAGCAACGCAAAGCTTCTTACAACACACAAGCTGAGCTACAAATAATATCATTTTAAATGAAATTTTTATTTAAATTTAACATTAACATCTCCCAACCCAACACCCAAACAGCCAATCAAATGTGCTCACGCAATCAACTCTTCCCATTATTTTCTTATACTCTTATACGTCTTCTTCATATACAAAAAGCTCTGCCGTCGCACTGTGCTAATATGCTTTCATACTCTTATATGAGTATCTCTCATGTGCGTCGTCAAGTGCTCGAGAGCTTTTGTTTTTTTTCATAGCATAACGTCAGGCGCACTCAGCACAAGCCTCTGCGAAATCAGCTGTGCTGTGTTGGCTTTATGTAAATTTAAAGTTAACTGGCAAGGAAAATTAAAAAGCAAAAATGCTCTTCTTGCTTATGCCGATTGAAACATTAAAAATGCCGCAGTTTGTTTTTTTTTTGCTTCTTTTTGAGTTGTTTATTTGAACACAGGTTTGCATATTTTTTACATATATTACTTACTTATTTTTACATACAATTAAAATCAAAGCATTTTTTAACTGTTTATTTGTTTGTTTATTCATCGCTTCAACTTGTTAACTCTTGCGATTCTTGAGCGTTTCGCCTTTGATGGTGTTTTTAATGAAATTATTGCTATTTTATATTATACAAAAAACCGTATGTATATTGTACCCAATGAAAATAAAATCAAGCAATTAAAATTTATGAGTAACTCATTTATGCACTCATACACGCACATCCGAGTTCATTTGCTGCTCTTCCTCCCATAGCAATATGAGACATTTCATAATATTATGTTCTTTGCACAATAAGCAATACAACATGTATGCGTGCTTGTTGTTTTTCCAGTATATCTTTGTAGCCGTATGCATTTTTTAGCGAAAATATTCACATTTCATAAAACGGCAATGAATATTCGTGCAAAGTTATATTTTCGCTTTAACAGCATTTTACGCTAGCAAATTGCATTAAAAAGCATGAAAACAGCAGCAACGAAATATGTTTTTTTTTTTGTATTTTATACTCTTGCAAGAGTATATTAACTTTCTCATGAAGTATGCAACGTAGAGAAGGTAATATCGCTTATAGCTGTCATAGGAACAATCGGACAAAAATGAGGTCTTGGCTTGGAAAGGTTCAATTTTTAGAGCTACTAACTCAATATTTTGCACAAGAATACCTTGAACATCAATAAAGATAGTATGCAAGATCGGTAAAGATTTTGCGGCTATAGCATATAGCTCACATAGAAACTGTCGGTGAAAAAAAGGTTTTTATTAGACAAAAATGGTTCCGACAAAACTTTGGAATCATGTGTCTTTTTATTAATGCTTAACTATAATACAAAGTGTTGTAAGAATCATACACCAAGGCAATGCATCGCCCATATTGAGAATAACTTACAAATAGAATATCTTTGTAAGCAAATGATATAGAAGGTTCTAAAATAAAGTGCAATTGTTTTTTTAAGACAAATTCGTGGTTACGACCCTTTCGCTTTAAGAACTTATATGTTGTTGATTAGAATAACTATACTAAGGTTTTTTTTAATAAGGATAAGTGTGTTAATGCTTGCAAGAGTATATAAGTTTCAGCAAAGCCAAAGATAACTCCCTTTTTTTGTATGAAAAGTAGTTTTTGTTGGCAATAGATATACAGTCGACTGCAAGTGCTGTTGCAAAGATAGATTCCCATGTCGTCATCAACTCACATAACTCCGACGTCATCGTCGCTGATGCTCCTGCTGCTTCTGCTGCTGTAGTAGTGTGCATCGCCTTTAAATGTTGTCGGAAATCCTTTTTAACGCACAGCTCGCAAAAACGTAACGAATTCAACAACGATGAGGCAAACGAACAAGTGAGCTGCGCGTATTATTGGCTTTAAGCGAGATAAGATGAAAATAAACTACACTGACTGAGCGTGCTGAGGCAATGGTTGTGATACATTGTTGTTGTTGTTGTTATTGTTGTCATTTTTTTTTTGTTGTTGCTTAACGCCAGCAACAAAGTGAAACAGAAGCTGGCAAAAGGCTTATAGCATTCCGACATTCACATGCTGCCATATGTGTCCCCGATCTATTTTTTTGTTGGTATACTGTTTGTCAGAAGAAAATTTGTGCGCGTAAAATCCAACATAATATACTAACAAACAAACAGATACAAATATAGCTAGAGATACAAATACAGATACATATTAATGCATATGCAATGTCAAAGCATTTGCTGAGTTCTATGCCATGCATTGTCGGCTGACATCGCGTATGTGTAATGTATCTTTGTTGCTGTTGCCGCCAGCTGATGTATCTGTAACCGTGTATCTCTGTATCGTTATATCTAAAAGAATATATCTGCTTGTGCATTTTTGAGTTTGGTTTTCTACATACATTCGCTCGAGCTGAACGTACTGTCAAGTGAATAACTTGTGTGTGTGCAAATAAACATTTTAGAGATTTTGATAAATTGCAACTTATGCGCTTGCCTTGTATATGTATATAAATAAAAGATCTACGTAAATCGTCTGGTAAATGACTGTACAGAAATTGTGGTTGATGTGCGTTCGCTTTGCCATATGCGTGTATGTGTGTGTGTGTGTAAGTCTCTGTAAGTCACTAACTCAGTTTGTCAGTCAGTCAGCCAGCCAGTCAGAATAATGAAGCTGCTCAGCGCTTTTTGCTACTTTATTCTTGTGTATATTTTTTTTGCGTGCATTTAAATGCAATTTATTTGAAAGCTTGTTAAGCAACTACGTGTAGTTCACTATGTATGTATGTGTATGTGTGTGTGTGTGTGTGTGTGTGTGTGTGCGTAGCCTTGGCTAATTTTGCACGTACGCTTGGTTAGCAAACAACACTCATCGTTTTATCAACATTAACGTTGCTTACGTTGAAAGCACATTTTCAGATTTTCATCGCAGCTAATGTTGATTTAAGCAAATTGAAAAATAAAAATTAAGTTCAATCAAAGACAAAACAGTGAATAAGCTTAAACTTCTGAATACTTTTAGCTGCTTTAGTTAAAATGAATCTAATAAAAAAGTAATTTCATTGTGTATATTAAAAATCATGGGAAAAATTTAATCTTCCTTGATTATTATTATAAGAACACAAGAAAAGGGGTTGCTTACTATAAGAAATAATAATTTTTAGTTATAACTGAAGTTCCATTTTGAGTAAAGAACGTTGACTCTTTAAAGCATGCAATGCGCGATTCAATATCACTGTGTGTCTCTATAGAACTTTACTTGAAATTGCTGTTTAAGCTCATTACATGACAAAGCTCATAAAATTAAGCAGGCTTTTGTGAAAATCGCTTACACATACTTAATTCATATAATAATATATAATTCAGTTTTTAATTAATGCAGCATAGAATATTAATGTTATGCCATATGTGTTCTCTTCGCGCTATATAACATTGACGCAACCAATTTTAAAAATATAGAGTCATTAATTTGTTGTAGTTGAGCTCATCTCCTCGACGAAGAGAGTAACAAAAGTTATTCTTTTGAAAGTTTTTTTATTTTAATTTATGCTTTATTTAATTAATTTATGTTTTTTATGCATTGTGAATTATGTTTATGCTTTCTATTCCGCTTGTGGTGCGTTTGATATTTAAAAAGTTCACAGCAACTTATAGAAAATGAAACTACAAGCGTATTCTAATATTGTTGTTGCCCTGGCGGCGTTGTACGGCCACGTCGGCCAATGTTGGTCAACACTAGACTACAAAGTAAAATGTTTACATGCCAAAATGAAATGCAAAAAAGGGCAAAAAAAATAAAATAAAAACGACGACAGAGAGATGAGAATCAATTTCAAATTGAAGTTGCAAATGCATGAATTCCAACAAAATGTTTAGCCCAAGGTTGATTGTAAATTTGTGTGTATGTTGTTGTGTATCTCCTGCAGGGGTGGAGGGGCAGGAAAGTGTGAGTGCGCGTAAAAAAACACAAACAGACAAACAAACAAACAATGGAGGAGGATACACTCGAGGGAAATTTTCGCACGCGTGCGACTACCAAAACATGAACATGGAAAATTGTTGCTGACGTTGTAACCGCATACAAAATGTGTCGTTGTTGTTGTTGTTGTTGTTGCTGCTGCTGCTATTGCTATTGCTATTTTTGCCATATGTGAGAAAGTGAAAAGTTGCTTGGTCGCATATCCGGTACAGTTTTCATCTCCTTGCTTGTAAGCAATACCAAAACGCAACGTTAGGAAAAACCGTAAGTGGAAAAATGCTTAAAAACATATTTACCGCGACCTTGTTGCACTTTTCACTGTAGCTAACTGTGCGATGGTTTTCATGTTGTGTGTTGTGTCTATGTGTGTGTGTGTGTGTGTGTGTGTTGCAACAAAAACTATTTCAATAAAAGCTTCACACTTTTGTTCGCTCCAAAATTGCACACGCACACAGACAGACACACACACACACACATAGTAACATTTGTTTCCGGCCATCACACACATTCTATGTTAGAGAAGCAAAAAATCTGCTTTGCTTGTTTGGCACATGATGCGTTGTTAACGCAACTCTGTTGCCGGTGAAAGCAGTGTAGCAACAACAACAGCAACAATAGCATTGAGTGCAAAACGAACCCAACTTCTGTTTACTGCTGCTGATGGCGACGATGATGATGTGAGTAGCAAAAATCATTTATGAAACTGTCAACGATCTGAGTTCTACAACAGGTTATTATTACAATATGGAAAAAATCATGATTTGAAAAAAAATATATTTTATAAATTATATACTCTCTTTGCACTTTGACACTGTTTAGTAAAGTGAAATATTCTTTTAAAATCAACATGCCTTCGATGGTAATAACTTACTTGATTTAATATTTCTACATTACTTGCAGTTGAAGCACACATTAGTCACAAAATATTTATATAGTCTTGTGACCTTCAGTGAGAAAGAGAGATATTTAGACATCTGGCCTCACGAATTCAGTTTTAATGTTAAAAGAAAATATTTTTGAGTTGGCAGACTGTAGACGTATACGTAATATATTTTTGTACACAAAATTTTCTTGTGACTACCAAATCAGTCAGTCTCAATTTGTGATCAGCTGTCTTGAATATTGAAAATGTTTTGCTTTGAGAATCAGGTAATGTAACAATGAGTCACAAAGTAACAAATGAGACGTTTTGTGACTCTCTTAACTATTTGTGACTCAATGCGAATGTTATGAGAATAGTAGCATGTTTAGATATTGTGATAGTTTAGTGGAACAGAATGTGAATGTGACAGACTATGGTCTTTATATAGTATTGTCAGTAGACGTTTGTCCATTTTAAGTTATTTTTTCAGAGACATTGGTGTACTTGTATTTTTAATCAAAGAAATTTGTTAAGACAAATTTGAAGAAGTATTATTGTTACTTTTGGTCCACTCAACGTTCAGAAGCTTGATCTAGCGCCTATTTGTCAAACGTGTGTCAAGTGAGTGTGTATGTATTAAATCGGGGCGTAAGTTCCTCTACAAAAAAAAAAAAAAAAAAATAAAAAATACAACTGCAAAGCTCTTTCCTTGCCACTTAACTTGCAAACACATTTGAATGCATTTCGGTCAGTTATGTCAGTTTGTGGAGCAAGCGACTCTAATAAAAGTGCCCGTCGCACCGAACGAGTCCGAGTCTGAGTCCATGGACGTTCTTTTGGTCGCTGGACGCCATGTTTGCTCATCGATGTGTTTCGATTTGCTTTCAGTTTTTGTTGTTTTTTAAATTTTTTGCACTTAAGCTGGCACAACTTTTCACACACACACACATACACAGACTGATATACATACATACATAAACACGTACGTAGACATTGCGTGGCATGGCTTGAGCAAAAACTTTTCTATTTGTCCCAATACGCAAACTTTGAGTGTTGTTGTTGCGTTGTTGCCTTGTCTATAACATAGCACGGCATAACATAGCACATCGCAACAACACAAACAAAAACGTGTTGTAAAGTAAAGCGTAAAAGTGCTACGGTAAGATACTTTGCACTCTCCTGTGCATTTGAACGCAAACTCTTATCGTGTTCGTCTCTAATATTTGTGGCTATTTATGTCTGTATGTGTATGTGTGTGTTTGTGTGAGTTTGCTTGTGTATGCGTGTCCAACGTTTTTCAGTCATTCGCTAGTTCACTCACATGCGACACGTGCTTCAATTGAATTGCGTTTTTTGCTTCAAAAGAAAAAATAGAAAATAACAAAAAATGAAAATGTGAAACGTTGCAAATTCTTCCTTGAAAAAAAAAATAAACTAATACGGCAAAGTAGAAGAACCGCACGTGTGTGCATTTGCCACAGTGCCTTTCGTCAGTTTGTACGAACCGACCTTATGCAGAGACGCGTATACCATATAGATTTGATATCGAAATGTTGAATCGTGCTTGTGCTTGCTGCGAGCATTTTTTGATTGTGTGCACGATGTCAGAGCAAAGCAAAGCAAATCAGAGAAACAAAAACAACGATCAAGTATTATTAGATCAGGCTTGTCATAGTTATTAGTTGAAGTTATCATCAAAGCAACATGTCCGTTGCCAGCATGTTCAATGATAATTAATTAATGACTTTATCGTTACGCGCAAACAGAACAAGACAACGCAAGCAAAAAAAGTGTTGCATACTTTGATGTGCTCGTGTAGAGTAAAGCAAATAACAAAATTAAAGTTCATTTCAAATTCTAATCGAGTTCGTAAAGAGCTTTTAATGGCTAATTATAATTACAGCGTTGTCAACATGTCCGTGTGTAAATTTCATTTTTGTTGTTCTGTACTTTAATTGGATTATAATTTGTGCAGTAATTATATATAACTTCATTTGTAGCTCGGAGTTCTATTTAATGTAATGTTATATTTATTAATAAACTGTTATTTTTTATTTATTATTATTTTTTTTAGAGAGTTTTTTTTTGTTTATTTTGGTTTAATTTAGTTTGTTTAAGTTATTTGTAAAATAAGATTGAAAGCGTTTATTAATAGCAAACGGACAAACTTTTCATACGCTAAATACTCGAAACATTATGAAATATTACATGAACTGTTTGCAAACTTGTTGAAAACTTTAAAGTACAACTTTTTCTTGTCAGCTATTAGTCCGAGGCCCAAAGCCCGAAGCCTGGGCACTCAGTTCGAATGGGAACGTTCTGAAAGCGCACATTTTCTCACACACACATTTGTAAATTGTCAAAAAAAAGAAAAGAGAAAATAAGAGAGAGAGAAAAAAAATACAAGAAGTAAACATGAAAAGGCAAAGTTATTTGGCAACAGAGTTTTGTTGTCGTTATTCTTGTTGTTGTTTTTGCTATAAGTCTCTGTTGTTGTATTCAATTTATAAGTGGGCAATGCGTATCGATTTTGTAAAAAGTTCGAAATGTAATTAAAAGTGTCGTTGTAGTTATTTACGAGTGTTTCTGTTTTTTTCTCATTTCATTTCATTTAGTTTCGTTATTCTTCATTGTTTTGTGAGTTGTTCGATGTTGTTGTTTTAGCTTGTTGGCTTTAAATACTTTTGCATTGCAGTTTTTGCAATGTTGCTTTTTCATTTGCGAACATTTTGCATTAATTATGTTCATGATTCTTGTTTTGCTTCGTGTGTTCGTTGAAAAGTTGTAATAAAAGATCTTTTAAAGCTTCAGTTTAATGGCCAAAATGAAACATTTAATAATTAAGTGTTGTTATTTGATACTTGACATGGTATTTTTATATTTTTCTCATCTTTCAATCAATCATGCAACGGTCATCTTGACAATACTATAGTATGTTTCATTTAATACTGTAAAATAACTAATTGTGTAATAAATTTTCAAGTGCTTTTTAAATGAATCTCACAATTGCTATAATTATAAAATCCTTAAAATTAATATGAGCTAATTTATGTAACAGTCAAAAACATTTGCCAAATAACTGCTGTCAATGGCCATATGTCATATGAAATGAAAAAAAAGAAGGTATTAGAAACGAGCAGTAAATGTTTTATGCGCATAAACAAATTTTGCAAATAACAATAACAAGAAGAGCGTACAACAAACATGTAAATTGCTCGAAAACACGCGAATAACCATTAACTAAAACAACAACAAAATAGCAACAAAAAAGTGGAATAAAAAAAAGTTGTGCAAAATTTTAAACAACAACAACAAGGACTGCAGCAATAACAAGCGAAATAAATAGCTTAGCAACAGAACACAGAAAAAAAAAATGAGAAACATTAGCAAACATAACAGAAACAACAATTTAATAATATAAGACAAATTCGCGGCAAAAAGCAACTCACAGGGTCCCCCTCCACCACCACTGAGGGCGAGCGTACAGAAATCGTCGACATTGCATTAAATAATTTGCAACGGAAATTGCAATAATTAACTTTTAGTACCTGTTTTGATAGACGACTTGCATGCGTTTGCATAGGAGTGAGCGCAATGCCAAATATACATATATATGTGTATGTCTTAATAACAGCAGGTAGCCGCCACAGCCAGTGCGCGAGAGCGAAAAAAAAGGAGAGGGGAGAGATCAAATATATGTGTGTGTTTTTGTTTGTGTTTCAAATTCAATTAGAATTTACCAGCAAACGAAACGAAATGAAATGAGCGTATTAGCGCTCTTTCACGTCTCTCTCTCTTCGTCCGGCGCGCACATAATGTTGCTCGTCACAAATGTACATGCATTTGAGTACATGTGTTAATGTGAACTATCAAATATTGTTGTTGTTGTTGCAGTTGTAGTTGTTGTTACATGCATGCATGCATGCATGAATTGGCTTTGTTTATTATGCAACTGTAAAAACATGTTTAGCAAAGTTGTTTCGCACTCGCTCTTTGCTGTTGCTGCGCTAGTTGTTGTTGCTGCGCTATTGGCTGCTGTTGCTGTCGTTGTTGTTGCTTGTATCGCTGTAGGCATTCTTAATGGGCAAAAGAACAGACATTTATTTTTGCAAATCGAAATACAGATTGAACATTTTCACTCGTCGTGAACTGTGCCGCTGCCACTGCCGCTGCCTCCATATGAACAAATGCGATTTTCAATGCGATTTTCAAGTACACCAAATCGGTTTTATGCCTGCGTGAGCATATGGTAAATATGTGAATGAGAGTTTAATTAATGCATTTACCGTTTTGTTGTCATTATCACCCGCCATACTGTTTACATTTATAAACCCACACACACACTCACACACATACATGCCTTGTATCTCATTGACGATGGGTGGCAAATAGAATATTCAATTCACTTTTGTTGTAAATTTGCCATGTTGTTTGCGAAATACGGTAAAATTACATAAAATATTAAGTGCTGAATCAAAAACAAATAGTAGATTATTATTGCTCGTCTTATCAATATTTTGTTATTAATAATGCATTGCATTTTTGGCCCAAAAAAAAAACTATCCTTCAATAGTTAAGTTACAAAATTAAAAACATATTTAACAATTATGCCAAAGTGGGCAAGTGAAAGAAAATCGCACGCGATATGCTCATTGTTTGAATATATTAAAATTTATTTATGCACACACGAAGCTTATCAAATATCATGTGAATAATAAATAAAATTCGTTGTGTTTTTTATTGTTTGTTGAAAATCATTAAAATTCATATAATTTATCAGTTCATTGTAATTCATAGCTATGATTGTATGTGTGTGTGTGTGTGTGTATCTGTTTTTCACTTACGCGGAGTTTTGACAAACTGTTACATTGTATTTCCGAGATTTCTGATGTTCGATAAAAGACACAGGAACAACGGTCACAGTAGCAGTCGCGGCAACAGCAACCACATCAACAACAACAACGACAAAACAACAACAATGTCACAAGTGTGTCATTATTTAAAGATACACGCGCTACATTCACGCATAAACGTGTACAAATACACACACTCAAACACTCTCACACACACTCACACACACACAGATAAATGCTACTTGAGCCATGCGTGTCTTTTGTTATGCTTGTGATGATGATGATGGTGGTGGTGGTGGTTGTTGCTGTTGTTGTAGTCATATTCACTGACGCATACAGAGTTGACTTATGCATAACTTCATGTTTGGCCATGCTGGCTGAGCTGAGCCTAAGTTGAAGTCGTTATAAACTTTTGTCCACTGTACAAGAACGTTTAAATATCAGAAAAAGAGACAAAAAATAAAAAAATAAAAACAAAAAAAAAATTCTAAAATATTATAAATTTTTCTTTGCTGACACGCAAAGTTCAAAAATGGACTTGGTCTTTGTATCTGTGTGTGCGTATGATTATGTGTAAGTATGTTGTAGCATCTTTGTGCGGAAGTCTGCCGAAAGTATCATAAATTATGTCTAAAGTTATAATGGCCGTTTCCGCCGTAACGAAATGAAACGAAACAAAAATGAAATTTAACAATGCAAAGCAGAAAGTCACGATATTTCAATTTAACGCGAAGCTGAGCACTAAATTATGTTGTCCTTTTGTGCTTTTCTGCGGTCTTCAAATTATTGAATTGTTTGGCTTCGCTAACGAAATGTGCGTCAGAATATGAAAATTACCATTTGTGAATTTTATACTTAAAATGATTTCCAACAATGTTTCCATTATAACTTATTAGCTTTAAATTATTGAAACATTAGCAAAACTTATTTCAAGCCACATGCGGGTTAATGTCAGAGACAAATACCTTCTACACAAACACACACACACACACACACATGCGCCCATTTATCACCTCTTATCAAAACTGTATCAAACATGTATAGTTTCAACCAGAGAATCCTTTGTTAGCGTCCATTCTGCCCCACACACCTCAACGCTGTTACAAATTTTCCATATTATTAATGATTGAATAAACTTTGCTGTAATAATTTATTTTGAGATAATTTTCAAATTTATCAAATGAACATTTATGTTCGGTCATACATGGTTTTAATCAGTCATTCGCTTACTCACACATTTGCGCAATTTCAAGTCATTGGCAACAATCTTCAGGCATTTAAATTCACATTAAATATTTGTATAAATATATCTGAATTGAGTTAAGTTTATTGTAAATTATGAATTTCCATTTGGATTTAAATGGTTAAGCAGTTCATTGCGAAGGATAAGTTGCAAATGGATTTGGTATTCTTACGCCTTCAGCTTAAATATTAGAAGTCTTTTAGCTTTCAATACGAAATATTGATTGAGCAAAATTATTTATTAGAGTATTGTGGCCCAAAATAACTGACAATAATTTTGGGAAAGTGTGACCTATTGGCATGGTATTGGTTTGCTTTACACTATTAAGAGACCAAATTGCATAGAGTGGACATAAAAGTTCATGTAGAGCTCGTAGTCGTAATCCAAAACATAGAAGACTTCAATTTTCAAACCTCCCACACTCACTTTTTTTATTGACAGATCTCTATACCATATATATGGCTCAAGATTCCAGTCTTTACTGCGTCATACTTCTTGTACTATGAAGGCTAATGTTAAAGATAATTTCGCTTATTCAAATGCTGTCACTTAAAATGGGAAAAACAGCATGGAAAATAAACGAAAAGAACTCAAACAAAATGCAAAAAACTTTAATTTGTTTTACTTAGAGAGAATACTCAAATTACAATTAGACAAGATGAACGTTGAATGTATTTTTTGAATTTGCTGCTGAGCGAATTTATGTAAGACATAACAAAGTCATATTTCGCATATTTTCTATTTGTGCTTTTGGTCTTCAGTGTCCAAGTGGGACAAGGAAGCAAGCAAGCGATGCAATCATAGCCTCGCGTAATAAAAGCGAGAAAAATTGTTGTTTGCTTTGTTGAAAAACTTCTGTTGGTTAAACTAACTGGGCAAATAAACTTCAATTGAGTAAATAATTTACACAGCACATGGAAAAACGAATTGGCGACAAAAAAAGGATGAAAAATAAAATTGGATTTCATTGTTTTATGACATGTTCTTAAAGTCAATGCAATTTCGATAATTTTGAGTTAGCGGTTGGTGGCTGACCGGTTAAAGAGCTTTATGGCAGAAGGCTAAAGAGTGGGAGAGAGAGAGAGGGTGTGAGTGTGAGTGAGAGCAATAGAAAGAGAATTGCGTGTTAAGTAAAGATAGAATGATAGAGAGATGCTTCGAACTAAATTGCAGCGCTTCGAACACTTGATATGTGCTTTGTTGTCCTTGATGTTGTTACCAAAATGTCCTTGTCGTGCACAACAACTTTTTGTTTGCGTTTGTATGTATGTATGTATCTGTGTGTGTCTTTGTGTTTTGTTAAGCTTTAGTTCATCTCAGTTGAGTCGAGTGTGTGTGGTCTCTGGGAAGGTCTTTGGTACGGTCTCTGGCACATTTTCTGGCTGTGGGTGTCAGCGCACTAATGAAACATACTTTTGCCACTTTATTTCATTTACTTTGTCTTTATCTTGTTGTTCGTTTTGTTTGTCTTTTCGTTCGTTTGCACGTTTTTTGTTTCTGTTGGTTTTTTTTTGTCGCTTCTTCTTAGTTTTTATTAGATTTTATTTGCTTAGCCATTATTTGTTTTTATGCTTCGCAATTCCAACGTTCTACAATATCTACTAACTAAAGTGCCCGAAATACTTGTGCGTCTTGCTCGGCGACTCTTTTAACCTTTGGACATTTTTCGTACTGTTTGTTGCTGCAGGACATTCAGCAACACAAAACAAGAACAAGTGAAACAAAATGGTCGATGACAAACGTAGTCGTGTGTGTGTGTATACGAAAGGAGTGAATGCCTGTGATAATTTTCTTTTCTTTTTTTTTTGTTTTTCTGCTTTGTTTTCGCTTCTGTCGCCCATCGCTTGTGTCCTTTGTCTTTGACGCTTTTGTTGTGCGCTGCTTTGTATGTCCTTGCGGCAAAGTTTG
The DNA here is from genome assembly GCA_034638295.1 of Phortica okadai. NCBI lineage: Eukaryota > Metazoa > Arthropoda > Insecta > Diptera > Drosophilidae > Phortica > Phortica okadai. Next base: position 7,690,387 of record CM067850.1, read on the forward strand.
CCGAAAGTTCTTTCATTTCTATTTGCTTTGCTTTCATGTGTTAAAGTCGTTGTAATTTTTTGTGTAAATTCGTCAAGTTTGTAAATACAAATTATGACAATTAACTTGACTAAGACTGACTTTGATTTCACTTGTTTTGTCAGCGAATTATTTTTTTTTTGCTTCTTTTTTTTCATGACACTTGACTTAAATTTGATATATTTAATTATATGTCCAACATCACACAAAGGTAAGTTAGTTAGGTGTGCTAACATGAGAGTTCGTTGCTTAAGCGGAACTTTTGTTGATACAAAAATAACTGAGCAGTACTTCGACAATCTGAACGTTCCAGAGTGACTAGTTCTTGAACTATGTAGTTCCGAATTCATCAGTTGGATACTAATTAGCTGTTAGAAATATTCTTGAATATTGTTCCTGCATTCGAACAGGGAAGGAAAGTTCTCAATTAGGGAAAATGGGATAATTTAGAAAGAGTGATCTATTGGGTTAACTGTTAAAAAATATTTCAAATTCATTAATTTAAAAATTCTCGGTTTCTAGAAGTCTTTATCAAAGAAATTTTACTGAATATATTTCAAGATTTCTTGACCTTAAATACATACAGTAAATGTACTTAAATTTTTTACTCTCACTCCACACAAATGAAATTCAACCTTTGTCTGCATTGAATGCTTATATACCCACTTAATTTAAATACTCAGTTAACCTTCAAAAGGTGAAATTGCCACAATTGTTCGTTCATTCCTTCACTTGTTCGTTCGATTAAAATTTGCAAAAGTTTCTTTACCACAACGGTACTTGTTATAAATTCCTTGACACGCCCCTCAGTGCGCCCAACGCGCCAATTTAACTTTGAGCACTTGACATTGCGTTCAAGTTTGTTTTTATGATTACTCTTATCAATGAAATGTAAGTTTGGTGTTGGAAGAGCAAACACAAAAGTTGTTTGAAGCACAAAAAAAAAAAAAAACTTCCAAGCACAGAAAAGTTTTGCAACTTAAAGAAGAGAAAAATTTGTTATCTTAAATTGTATAATTATTTAATCAAGATCATCATTACAGCACATTAAAGCCAACAACGACGAACCAATGATGCACAATAAAATGATATAAGTGAATATGAACAACAACAACAACAATCATGATAATTTATCAAGAGTCAAACTGCAATTTATATTTCTATGGAAATTTTGATTGAGCAACAATAAGAGAAAATAACAATATAAAATTTCAACATGACGTGATCAGTTTGATTTCCGTTGAAAGTTATTTTTTTTTGCTAAATTTTGTTAACCACAAATTTGACAAGTTCCTATTAAAAAGCCATGAAAAAAGCGATGGAAAAATGGCATGAAGAGCAACTAAAAAATGGCAAACACACACACATAACACACACACAACATACACACACACACAACACACACAATGGAATTGCAAACCACATTTTTCATTTAAGTATAAAAATTGTTTATTGTGCGACTGACAGAAGTAAAATTTGCTCTTGTTTGCTGTCGTTGCTATTCTTGTTATTATTGTTGGTATTTTTTTTTTTTTTTCATTTTGAAATTGAGCACAAAGCACAAGCACAATTGGCATGCAACATTTGCGCAGACATTTGCCAAAAATTGTACATTTCAAACATTTTGTTGTTTGTTTGTTTGTGTTCAATTCAAACTGTTCATTTTGGTGCAACCAACACATTACCAATGCCTCACTGACTGCTTGGCTAGCTAGCTAGTTGCCTGCCATCGACCATCGACCATCGCCCATTGCTGTCTGAATACAGAATGTTCTAATGGCGTGGCCAAATACAAATACAAACGTTCTTCTTCTTGCGCTTGCTGCAGGACTTCACTTCGACTCAGTACGTCGCAGTCCGGCATGTCAGCATGAGGTGAGCACTTAATAGTTTTGTCGCACTCTAGGCAACAACAAAGCGTCAGGCACATACGTTGTTTTCGTAGCCGGCTGATGATGGTGCGTTTAGTTGGAGGCCGGTGTAGTGGGTGGTGGCTGTATGACGTGGCAGCGTCGAATTTCGACGTCGTTCACTAGCTGTAATGTTCGCTTGTTAAATGTCATGTCATGTGGTCAATTGTTTATTGTTAACATGGCTACTTGCCTGCCTGTCTGCCTCACTGCTGGCCTTCCTGCTTACCAGCCTAACAGTCTATACCCACTTTGCTTGCTTGCCACAGTGTTGACTGTTTTTGCCTGCAGTTGACATCTTTATTGTTTTCCATATACACACACATACACCCACACACAAACACACATGTCTTGTGTTTGTTGTTATTTTTGAAACGAATTTTCATATTGAATTTTGCTTCAACATAAAAATATGTTTTCTAATGTGCCAAGATTCAACACAAGTCAGACACTTTCGCAATCATGCAAACGTTCGCCTTTTCAGACATGTTAATCAGCTTAATTTTTGAGTATATACTCAGTGATTTTGTACAGTAAACAACAACAACAATAAAGCCAACACAAGCATATCACATAAATAACGTTCAAATATACATAAATATTTATTTTGCACTTAGGGTCGCATGTTACCCACTGATCGTTGTTTTTTGTTTTTTTTTTGTCTTGTTAAGCAACTCAGCATAAGTGTGAGCAGTGCAGATATACGATATTGCATTTTCTCATTTTTACTTTTGAAATAACTTGATGCTGCTCAGTCTTTGCGACCTTTCATTTGCCGCCTTATGAAAATACATGCGATGAAATTTCATTCTCGGTATGAAAGCTCTTTTGCTCTTGCATATACACTCGTACATGTTCGTTCATGTCATCGTCAACATTGTCGCCATTTTGGAATTCAATTAAAATAACTTGAGTTGGCTTGTCTTTTGGGATTTTGGCAAGTTTTGCTATCCGTTTGCCTTGCGTAATTTGTGTTTGACTTGTGTCGTCGTTGACGTCATTATTGTACTTGTTGTCTCTGTGTTGTTATTATTGTTGTTGTTACATGTTTTGACAAATGTTGACAACCTCTCATCGCTCAACGCTCAACGCTTACCACTTGCAACACACCGCTCAGCCCTTACGGTTGCACGACTAAGTGACTGAATCACTGGCTGACTGAGTCGAGACGAGTTGACTTGGCTCCTTGTTGGTGGTGAAGGTTATTCTTCGTTAAAACGCTAACTTAATTAGTTGGAGAATTTTGTGCTTTTGGCTAAATTTTGATTGTTTACATCAGCCAGTGGCATGTTTTCGTTGAAATAAAACTGTATCTGGATTAGTTTTGATGTTTTCAAGCATTTTGTTTTCGTATTTTCGAAATGAAAATATTTTGGAACGTTGAATAAAATTATTAAATGCTATGGAGCATATTTATCCCACAATTCGGGCAACTCTATTTATAAGAAAACAGGCGTGCCATATTGAGGTCAGCTATTTTTTGCAAAATTGTTTTCGAGAAACTTTTGAAAGCACTCTTAATATTTTTTAAATAGAGTCTTGGTTGATATTTATTAGCTCACGATAAGCAAAGTTCCTGCCAAGCCATCAATTTCAATATATATTTTTATGCACACTTTTGTCGATCGTTAAAAAACGTATCTTTCTATCTACCTATCTAATTTTCTATATATCTTTTATTTACTCGTATCTATCATTATGAACATGAAGTCATTATGGTCATTTCCTTGTGCATTATTAAGGCAATAAATCTAATAAAATATTGCCAAACGTCGCGTGTTCATTGTCATTGCGTATACGCCCCCTGAAAAAAAAAAAAAATAAATAAACGGCAAATCGAAAATTTGGGCTTGGGTGCTGCTATAATAGTGTGCCAGAGAGAGAGAGAGAGAGAGAGAGTGGCCAAGTACAAAAGTGTCGTGTATAAAACAGATTCTGTTTGGTGTTGTTCGCCTATAAAAATGTCTATAATGCAAAGCGACTTTATCATTGTCTTCAACGGCGACAAAGAAGAAAAGTGCCTTTGGGCATAAAAGCGCAATTTTTTCTATTCTCTCTGCTTTTGTTCTTTTGTGCGCATAAAGCTAAATAAATGTCCACTGTAGATGACCGACAACAGTGAAGCAACAACAACAAAAGCAACAACAGCAGGACAAAGCATATTTCGACTACACTGCTCAAAAGCCAAGGCAGCGCAGAAGAAGAGTCGAGTCGAGTCGACAATTTTAAATGTCTCAAGGACGTGATGTACTCTCAGGCAAACACTTAGCCATACTTTATTATTAAAAAAGAAAAAAAAATTCAAAAAAAAAAAAAAGAATGAATAAAGCCAAATAAAGACGAAACGTTACGAAACGAAATCGCTGCAAGTACTTTGAGGACGTTGTCAAATGCATAATAATACAATAATTCAAATTTATGTTCAAATGTGTTACTCCCACATTGAATTTTGACTGTCAGTGCGACTGTGATGACGGTGGCTCTATGTCATGGTACGCCTCTTCACGTTCCGCTTCAGCGCTTGCCCGCCGGAGGCTAAGGAAGTGCGCTTGTGTGGCCTTTTTTACGATTCACAAAGTTAAATTTTGCACATTATAAAATTGTGTTTGAGTCTTTGCTATACACATACATACATAAGTACAATATAAGCAGCAAAGACAAGTCAGAAAGCAAGGACAACATGATGTTCTTATATAAGTTGTCATCTTGCTTAAAAGGCGCTCAAGGCATTTGTGTGTTCAGTGGGCGTGTCACATGAGCGCATAAAGCAAAACACTTTTGGCCAATAATTATTTTACTCAATAAATTTATGGCATCTGAGCTGCGCTCGTTGTTTTTAAACCAATTTCAACATTGCGGCAATTAAAAAACCATAGATTTTCATAAAAGTATTTAAAATTTTATGTTTGCGGATTTTATAGACACATACATGGCATAAAAAGTCGCAACAAATCCATGCCAAAAATAATACTAATAAAACAAAAACCAGCTTTGGTATCATCAGCAACATTTGTACACCAAAATGTGGTTTGCAAGCGGTTGTAAAAAAAAAGGGCGGTCGGTCGGTCATTTTGACTGCAGCACACACAACTAAAAGAAGCCAAAAAAAAAAAAAGAACAAAAATAAATGATTTATGTTTATTTTAGTGAATTTTTGTTTTTGTGCAGCAAGTAAAACGCTCCACATAGCCACACGACCGACGCAAAAATTTTCCAAGTGAAATAAATAAGCTTTCAATGTGTTATAAATTAAAACAAAACGCGCTGTCGTTGTTCTCGTTGTTGTTGTTGTGAAAAGTTGACCGGATTTGCTTTGCAATGCTGAGCAGTAAAAATAAAGCATAAATAATTGATTAATATGAGGCCAAATACATTAGGCATAAACAAAGTGATTTAAAACGCACATTGAAGCGCATGATTTGAGTAACGAGCTGAAGCTTTCTGCATCTTTTACTCCTACTAATTCACGTTTTGTTGCTTGCTTATTGAGTCAAAGTGTGTGTGTGTGTTTTGTTCGCATAACAAACAAAACATTACAAAACAACGAAAGCTGTTAATAATATTTTCGTTTGCTAGCAGTTTTGCATGACGTTCGTATTTAAATTGTACACAATGTTGTCAGCTGCAAAAATACACGGTACATGGCACAAAAAGCGCATTGTTTGGCTGTGAGGGCAAACAAACATGCATTGACAAGTGCATGAGTTGGCAGGCGGTGCGCTGGGGTCGCGGCCTACAGTTTGCATTTTTATTTGCCCAGCCAATATTTCGACTATTTTCAAACGGTCGCAGATTCGTTGCAGCAGCGTCGGTGGCGGGACAGTGTCGTGACGCAATCGAATTGAGCGCACCACCTGTCAACATTTGCAGCAATTTCGGTTTATTGTGCGCTGGCAGGCTAACAAACACGACAAGCAGTTTGTATACTGTAATATTCATTTTTGTTCGCTTTTTGCATTTTAGTGCGAAATTCACTTTATCAAAAGCGCCTTGCCTGAAGTCGCGCAATGGGCATATGATAAAGATGTGGAAAGAGCGGTGAGCGGTTTGTGTTCAAAAACTTTCAATTTGTTTGGTCGGTCGGGTCAAAGTTGTAACGCAATAAACACAAACGCAATCAATTGGGTGTAAGCGAAAATAACCGTAAGGCAGACTGAGCACAAATGCAAATGTTTGCGTTGATGGCTGACTGGGTGATTGGCTGGGTGGTTAGCTTACAAGGCATTGGCAAAGGCGTTGTTCAATGTTGGTTCAGTTCGCTGCCTTGACCAGTTTAACGTAAAACAATAAAACAATAAAATCTCAGGCTTAATATTGGAAATTTAAATTGTTTAAAAAAAAACAACAACAACAATAACAATAAGAAGTCAACAATGGTGTGGAATGTGCAGAAAATTTGTTTGCCAAGTCGATTAATTGTCAGTTTTGTTGTTATTGTTTAAACGAAACGCACATGAGGCCGTAAGTGTCTGTTAATTTTGATGAACGCTAATCAGTTGGTAAATCCTGTTTTCACTTGGCCTGATTTACACATATTGCCAATAAACATGCACACATGTCGCAATGGCCATTGGCCAATTTATTGCCAAGAGAGTCGTACACGGCGTATGCGTAATGTGATTAAACGCAAAGTTGCCCGACACGCTTCGTTCCGTTCCGTGCCGTTCTTCACGCTTTTAAGCTCACACACACACCACACCACACCACACTTTGCAGCAACACAGTAGTAAGCGAGCGAGCCTTCGACAATCGAGTCGAGTCGGTTCGTGTTTGGGTCGCATTTAATTGCGTAGCTCATGTTGAACAAGATGCATATTAAAAGTAATTAACTCATTATAAATGATAACGCAAAACGAGCGATAACATTTGTCTTGCGTGCCATTGCCTGCCGTCTCAGTTGCCGCCATCACCAACACCATCACTCCCATTGCTATTGCCATTGCCACAGCCAATGAGTGTGCCGTGTGCTTTGGCGAGTGTTATCCTTGTTAGTTAATTTAAGCGACATAACGAAGCGTGTTATGGCGCACACATACTCTCACACACACACACACACACGCATTTGTATGTACATACATACGTTTCTAGTGTGTGCGCTTGGACAAAAAGGACATTTTACTTTACTTTTGTGCGCTATTATTTAACACTTTGTGCTCTGTTTCTGTTTTTCTTTATTCGGAGTCATTTTATCTGATTTTTGTTACACGGCATTTGACTTATGTGCATGTGTGTGTGAGAGTGTTTGTTGCTATGAGTAATGAGCTCAGTAAGAGTACCTGTGCGTGCTCGTGTGTTTTTACGCACCAAAGGAGTGCATTTTAGCGCAAAATGTGTTAACCCAAGGTCAACACAAGCACTTTGTATATAATTTGTGCGTAGCTTTTTAGTTTCTGACACTCATTCATGCATTATTATCTTAAGCATTGTTATTATCTTCTTCTCTTTGTAAGCACTTTGCCTCTAAGTCACAATCTTCTATTGCGACAAGGTCATGCTGAGAGGATAAAGACAGTCAGATACAAATATGTAGATACATATTAACGTGGAACTTTTTAATGCTTAATTTTGTTGTTGTGATTGCTGTTGTCTAGCCAACTTTTTCATCTAATTGGTTGCTTTTATTCTTGTTCATGGCCATCGGTATACGCTTGTCAGTATGTTAATCTGCATAGTCATATATCATAACAAGAATAAAACAAACATGCAGCAATTTGTCCACAAGTTGTCCATAAAAATCACTAAAAGCCGTCAGCATCTGAATGAATTATATTTGTCTCATACATACATGAAAGTATCATATACACACATGAATACCAATACCATAAAACCAAACTGTCAAAATAATTTTAGTAACAGACAGTTTTTGCAATGAGTATATGGTTTTTATGTAAGACCACCAAACAAACAATTTATTTATGGGTTGACGCTGTTTTGTAGTTGTCTGATTGTCAGTCAGTTACATTTCGACATCATCATTACATTGCCAAATATTTATTTCCATATGAGAACATTTCTCATATATATCGCATGCTAAAGCTCAAGTGTCAATAAAATTCATGTTGATAACGTAAGAAATTTATCTTGCATAGATCAGAGTTGACAGCTTATGAATTATTATTAGCCATGCTTGTTATGTAAGCCTCGAGAATTCGTTAGTTGGTGGATATGAAAACGTAAAACTTGATTTTTAAAGCAATGCTATTTATTGAACTAAAGTTGAAGTTTTGGTAATGAAAATTACTAGTTCATTCTTCTGATGGTTCGAGTAGCGTCTTGAACGAGAAGGGCTCAAAGGCATAGCCGACGCCCGCATAGAACTTGCTCATAAACTCGACCCTAAATACATAAAAAAAATAGTTTTTTTAATTACAATTCATTAATGTTAAATGACTTTACTTACCAATGCAAACGAAGTGTATGCAAGAAGGCTGACAGGCCTTCGATGAGCACCAAAATGCCCACAGTTAATGCAGCCCAGGCGCCAAAAACAAGAAAGACAAGTACAGAGCCGGGATAGCCAAATGAAGCGCCGAGAGTAAAACCCTTGGAGAACACCATGTCCCACAACACTTCCGAAAGTTCTAACGAATTGAAATAAAAATAGATAATAAAATAATTACATTTAAATTTTGATAAAAATAACTTACGAGCATGTGCCAAAGACAAAGCCCACAATCGTAGATACGATGCTGTGTGAGAGATCGTACTGAGCACATATTCGATTGTGTGTATAGCCTGTTGTATGAAAATTTCACTCGTTGGTTCGTCATCGGAACCGTGACCACCAATCGCTTGGGCAGCTGCTGGTGCCTTCTGTTCGGTCTCATGACTTGTCGCTACATTATTATTGAGGTGTGGCGAAGGCTTTGGACGTGTAAGAATTATATAGATTGGTTTGCCCAACAGCATCCAAGGTATACAGATGACACCGAGTGCGATAAAGGCAACCTGTATTGTGTTTTGGCCTTCGAACATGTACTCGTTGCAACCGTCGAGTGGTTTCGTGTGGCCAAAGAGCACCATGTTGATGAAGAGAATCAGAATAGAGGGCGCACAACCGGGCGTAAAAGCCTGCGGTGTGGTTTTTGTGTCGGAGTAAGCGACCCACTTGAAGAACATCATGAACACCATGTAGCCGAAAAACAAGAGTAGGAAAAGTACTTGCGGCACGAATTCGAGGAATATACTTGAATACTTGCGGAAGTATGCAAAATTAACCAAAGACATGCACACACCAAAGACCATATGCAGTACACCAAAGATAATTGACAATTTCATTTTGAAGCTGTTAAGAAAGATAATCTTATTGTCAGCATGTTGCCATATTGGATCCATGCCCATTGTATAAGGTCTGGTGAATGTCTCACTCGGTAACAATAGTTGTAAGCCTTTCATGGGCATTGATTCATCGTGAGTGACGTTCCAACCGCTTCCAAAAATGTTCATTGACTTGGAAAATACATCATTGTAGATGAAGCCCGTATAGATGGAAAAGAGCGCCATAAGACAGATGATATAGCGACCACCAAAGAAAATGTTGAAAATCTCCTCCTTAATCTTTGCGAGCTGTTTTTCACGGATAATTAGAAACAGGGCACAAATAAGCAGAATGATGCCGTGACCCAAGTCGCCGAACATGACGGCGAATAGAAAAGGGAAAGTGATGCATGTGTAGAGACCGGGATTAGCCTCGCGGTAAGTCGCCATGCCGTAGGCATCGATTAGGTTTTGAAAGCCGTTGGTAAACTTGTTTGTACGCGTGTATGTCGGCGGCATATCGTTGGTATCGATGACATTCAAGAACGATGGAATGCTACTCTTCACGGATTTGGAAGCGCGTGCAAGTGAATTTTTAACGACTTCCAAATCACGTATGGGCACCCAACCCTCGCCAATGAGACATTTGCCCGAGACATCAGGATTAAAGTAATTCAAAGTGTGGTAAATTGCCTTCATCTTCTTAATCATGATCGACCATTTGGGCAAGCTGCGCGATGCCGCCAATAGCACACGATTGCGATGATCGTCGGTCTGATTGAGCACAATCTTGAGATCCTCTAAACGTGTTCTCACATCCCGGATCATTTCGACACGCTCGTCGTGTGCGCTTGGACACGGATAGACGGCGGCATGGAAGCCAGTACAGACCTTCTTGATGCGTTGCTTCAATTGCTCGCCCTGGAAGAAGGCAACGAACACCGTTTTGAGCACCTTGTGACCAGTTTCGCTATCTTCGGTGAGGCCCGGCACATCGTTGCGCTTGAGGAAGATGTTGCCACGCGAGATGCGCCACAACATGCGCTCGAAGCCAAAGAAACGCTCCAAAGGAATAACGCCCGCAATGAATGCCAATTGGCCACGTTGTGCTTGCGCTTGTGGATCAGCCGTTGGATCGACAAATCGATTGGAATCCAAATTCATGACTTCTCCCGCCGAGAAGAAACCCTCCGTGTTTTCCAGCACCTGCAACAATTCGGTCATATTCTGAAAGTTTGACTTCAGATTGACATCGTTGGCCGCAAGCTCGCGCAATTCATTGTCAATGGACTCGAGTTGTGCCTCCAGATCGATAATCTCACGCGGATTGGGCGCGCGCGGCTCTTCGTCATCCGGCAACTCTGGCATTGCTAAGCCATCTTTGCGCAGTTCATTCTCAATGTAACGAACTCTTCGCTGCAACTCATCGCAGCTACGAACCTCATTCACGTATTTTCGCTTGAATGAGTTAACATTCTCGTTAAGATCGCGAAACTGAACGCAACCGCTTTCGCCCAGCTCGGCAACCGATGCGTAGGCGGCCTCGGGTTGTATAAACAACTGGCATAAGGCCATCTCCTCACTGCGGAACATGTCACCCATTATTATACGAGTTGTTGTTTGTCTGTGAAATGAAACCAAAAAAAAAACAAGTAAACAATTTAGTTAATAATCTGAAATGCGAGTATTTAATCTGTAATTTCGTCATGTGTACTGTTGCGGTCTTCATTACTAAATTAATCCAATTTGACAACTATTTGCTCGAACTAGTTTCGACGCTTACTCGCATTGCCAATTCAACTTATTTAATCAATCGTGTTGATAAATGTTAGTAGTTACTCTTGTTGTTATTTTCGATTTCTTTAAGATTTGTTGTTAGAAGCACACTCAACGCGACGAAACAAAGATAAGATAAAGTCCATCAAAGTCTGGCATTTGTTGGTTATCATTATCATCGTCATCGTCATCATCATCATCATTATTACAGAAAAAGGCCGCTTGCGCGTCTTGTTGCACGTTCATAGCGTTCACGTTGTTGTTGTTCTTTGTGTACTCGCGTTGTTTACAAATTTCTTATCTTGAGTGGCAGCTTTTTGGCTTATTGTTCGTATTTTTTAATAATTACTAACCAATCAGAAGGCTTTAGTATTTGTCTTGCAAAAAAAAAAAAAAAATTATTTGGTCAATTGACTATTTTGTAGATTTTAGAATTGGAATGCTGAAATATGACTTCATAAATTGTCTGGTTTATTTTTCCTTTCGGCATGCTTTTGATAAATATCTACGTGATTTATGTGACCTGTATGCGGACGTTGATTTAGATTTGATTGTAATACATTTAATATTTAATGGCTATGATATAATGCCTTTGAGTTATAAACGGAAAGAAAATCAACTCAATTGTGTTTATAAGGCAGCACATGACCTGTCTTTCGTATGTACATATATAGTTGGTTATAATCAGATTAACTGATTAGATTAGTCTAAATAGCAATGCTACTGTGTCTTTGACAAAAAGTCGATAGGGTTTGACGCCAACAAATAACATTTGATCGATGAGCTTAAGACAAATGGTCAGCACTTTTCATTGAGAGGCTACGCATTCCTAAGCAAAGCAAGTTGCAAACAAAGTAAAACAACATTATCTGTAATCGATTACAAATTGTTTTATACCATAAGCAAATTGGCATTTCAAATTGAACACCTTACTTTGTTATCATGCAATTCGGTATTATAATTAAGTATACTATGATGCAATTATTTTATAATTATTGATAACCATGGGGATTGGCAACCATTAAGAAAGCTTTATATGAGCGCTAATAAGGTCATTAAGCAAATCCGTTCACCTGCCTGTAAAAATATTATCGCGCTAATAACTGCAGTAATCTACACTTGTTTATTCAGTAAGCCACATGATCCATCACGTGCATCGACTTCATCGTCATTGTGTACAATTATCGAAAATCAATTAAGATATGTTATCGACAAGTGCCGAAAGCAATTTAGATTAGCCTAATAGGCATGAATAAGTTCTTATAATGGCTGTGTTAATCGCCGGGATTGCAACAACATCGTTCTAATTTATGAAAAGTTGTCTAAAATATACCATACTTATATAAAGATTTGTTGTTGTATTTTTCAGTGCTTCTTTTCATAAGTGTTTTCGAAATTCTATTTTAAATTTCAAGTGCACTCGTTGCTTGCTTTGAAGGTGTGGTCATGTGCTACTCTCTAATTTGCGTTGCTATCAACGCATTGTAATAAACAATGATTGTGTTTTATTGACTCGCAATGATTTTACGACACAATTAATAATTGACGCATGTATTTTTCTGTTTGTCTATGCAACTTTTAGTATGAGTGTTGGTTATTCCCCACTATTTTATTGTACATGTGATTCAAGTTCAATATTTGTAAGTTTAATTTGTTTTCCAACCCATGACAACAGACATTAAGTTTTTGCTTAAATTTATATTTGGCTCATTTTTGCCTAAAAATCAATCGAAAAACTATTTCATCGTTGCTTTTATGTCATTGTAATTTTATTTATAATATTACGACTATTTATGAAGAACTCAAGTGGCTTCATCAACTATTCAAAACTACTCATGTGATGCTTTCTGTTTCAATTCCTTTCGAACTATTGAGTTTATAGTTATTTTATTAATCATTATTATTTGTTTGATTTCCGCTTTTAAGTAACACTTTAAAAAGGTTGTCTGATCGGCAGGACTTTATTCTAAGTTTTGTTGTTTATTCTTTTCGATTTTTATCAACACTTACTTTGGCACAACTTAATTATTTTTTCTTTTCAGTTTTTTTTTTAAGAATTCTATTCCGAATTCGAACCGGCCAACATGGCTAAAAGCGATCAACTGAAATTGATACGTTTAGCACAAGCGGCGGAAACCAGCAGCCTCGGCAAGTGTAGCAGACCCTAATCTTGAAGTGCTTGTACACATACATGTGATTGGTGTTATCTCTGCGCCGCGTTTATCAGAGTTCTATTGCCAAACGACTGCAAACAAAGACAAATCGAAGTGAAGCATGTCAATGAAATTACTCAATAAACTGGCTTATCGAACTTTGATTGGTGTTCGAACTAATACAGTGAGTTGAAAATTGTAGTTACATTTTAAAGCCGCTACTTTTATACTAAATCTATACTAAATATGACAACATTAACTTGTGTAATCAGATCAGGGGATTAACATTATTATTATCGGCGTAGCTGATTATAAGACCGAATAAATAATCAATACAGTCATTCCCTCCCCCCTTGCTGTGTTGGCGCTCGAACGTCTGTCCGTACGTAAAGATAGCACTTTGAGATTGTAGAGTCATCGTTTCACTTCTCTTTAAGATATCTTCAGTAAGCAATGGGTCACAGTTTGTTTTGTATATTTAAATCGTCATCGTCCTCTATCTCCATACTAAATATCCAAAGGTAAGACGCTGTGGTCACATAAAGTGAATGTATTTTCGCACATGACCTGAAAAAAGCGATAAAGCAAATTTTTATGGCGCGGGAAGGAGTAATTTGGTTCCGTTGGCGTTTAGTTGATAAAAAGTATAATGTTGGAAGAACGCACAAACTAAATTGATGACATACAACTTATACAAATGTTATACAAACATTTCACGCGTATTATTTTATTGCAAAATCACATGTGCTTGGTGTAAAATCCAAAAAACTTTTTTTTGGTTATTTTATTGTGTGTTGGAAACAAAAAGAAAAAAAAACCAAACGACTTTTATAAATGAGGTAATTTTCCATAATTTATTTAAACAATTTTAACGTTGTTGCGTCACCACTCAAACTTAGCCAAAACTGAAATTCGTGAGCTTAGCAAAGTCTAATAAATTAAGTGCAACTTTTAAACGTAGCATTTCCGACGGAAAAACTTTTACACTGTCAATAACCTCAACGCTAAGGTGATAATACGCGTAATGAAGCTGATGATGGCAAACAAGGACCGGCATGAAGGAAGCAGGTGACTCTCTGTGGCAATTGGGTCGCGTCATTGCTACCAAATATGCGAAAAATGGCGGGCAAAAAAAGAAAGAGAAGCATATGAAAATTGCCATTACCTTAAACTAAGAGTAAAACATGTTGTAGTAGAGTGTGGCAAAAGTTGAAGTCTCCTGTCGCTTGCCACCTGCCAACTGCCTGGCTGCTTGCCTGACGAAGTGTGATAGGATTTTAAGACTAGAAGCACATTACTTAACTGCTGAGTAGGTTAACAGCTACAACTGACATTGCCACGCCCACAGCAGCAGCAATGCGGCCCAATACTGTGGAATAACTCACCTCAACTTATCGCACTTCGACTCCACTTGCTGCCAACAAGCTTCGCTGACGCTGATGAGTTTGTGCCCAGAGTTAATGTTGGTAACATTGAGTGGCAAACATTGCAAAGGTTGCATGTGGCAAAAGTTTCCTGGCAACGAAAATACATTCTCGTCGTCTGTTTCCTTTTTGTGTGTGTGTGTGTTTGTGTGTGTTTATGTGGTATGCGATGCTCTTGTTATGCTTGACTCGCCGTTTTCGTCTCTCTCTCTCTCTCTTTAGCACTCTTGTTACTTGCTCGCTATAGTTGCGGTTGTGGATTAGTTTAATGCTAATACCAACAAAATGGCCGCACAAAAGTCGTTTTGTCGGTTGGAATTTTGTGTTCTCTTATATAACAGTAGACCATATATAAACGACAAATGCACTCATGCATGTTTGTGTGAGCCCGTCAGTCTGTCTGTCGTGTTTATAGCCAGCCATTTTAGCAAATTCAATAAATTTTTAAGGCGCCTAACTTGGTTTGTCTCTTCCTTTGGTAGTTCGCGTTGCCATCTAAGCTGTTGAATCGAACGAACAATGTTAAACATTTGTTTAGAATTTTTATTTTTTTTTTGTTGATATTTGTTGTTGCTAATTTAGGCGTTGCAGCCTTTTTTTGTTGTTGTTAGAGTTTTTCTTTTAAGTTTATTGTGGCAAAAGCAAATGTTTGCTTATCAATTCAATAAGAATTTATTACACGCTTGACAAAAGATCGCTTTTCGTAATTTACTTCAACCTATGACAATTTAAGCAGTTTAAATTCTGTTTAAATACTTACTACTTAGCACAGCTGACTTGTTGGCATATTAAATGTATAACATTTGTAGTTCAGCGCAATGAATTTTAATCTTTTTATAAGCAATAACAAAAAAAACGAAAGTGTTTGTTGTTTTTTTTTTGTTTGTTTCATTTTATAATTCAATTTTGTGGCACCAAAAAATAATGAAGATAATAACAATTTCGAAAATATGCGCAACAGGCGTACTCACATCAACGTACATCGATGATAATCATAACAATAAAAGTAATAACAAGTGGCATGCCAAACCCGACCACTGAGCACGCAACTGTTCGGTAGTGGCAGCAATCAAGTAGCGTGCATGTTCTGAAGTCCGGCAGAGCAACAGAGTGACGAAAAAAAAGTCATGCCAGCGTCGTCGACGGTTGACGCTTATTGAACGGCATGTGTGGCATGTGACATGTGACACGAAGCAAAGCATTTTAAACTGATGTGCTTGGTAGGAAATTTGGGTCCTTTGCAGCACTTTGTATGCAAAATGCGTGTCAGTTGATGCGTGCCACAAGCCTTTCGTCTAGAAATTAAACAGTTATGTTTATTTTTTGTCGCATTTAATTAGAGGCTTATAATATTTAATGCTAAAAATTGCCATTCAAATTATGAATACACTCGTGAGTTGGCGCTTTAGGTTTGTTTTGTTTTTAATAATTTATTAAAAAAGTTTTCCATGAATTCAGGAAGAAGCGCTTTAAGCATAAAATAGGCAAAATTACTAGAAAAAGAAAAGGGAAGTCATATAAAGCCAACGGAACGAAGAAAGGCTTCGTTCGCTACCCATTGCTCTCAACTCGCAACTCACCACTCAAGACTCACGACTCACCTTTGCCGTTAGTCTTGTTATTATGTATTATTATTATTATTGTTGTTGCCATTGTCGTTGTTGTCGTTGTCGTCATCGTTGTTGTTAACCTTTGTAGCCCTTTTTTTCTGCCTCATCTTTTAACCCTTTTTTTTTTCATTTTTTCTGCCTTTGTTGTTTCTGCGTTGTTGTTCGTGTCGATGTGGGATATTATAAAAAACGTTTAATGCAGAAAATTGGATTTTTTCCGCAAAGAACTTCCTCAATATTATAAAAAATATATATATATACATATGTATGTATGTAAAACAACATAAAAGCATGGGGACACTTTGAAAGTATAAAGTACTGTGTTGGTGCCAAGCCAATAATACAGTAGACATTCGGATATTGGAACCAGTTGTTAAGCAGCGTAATTTCAATTACTGAATATTTTTACATCACTAATAAGTCATACAAGATAAAATTTTTATAAAAATGTATTCACCAATAATTGAGCGCTGTCTTGGCTCGCAAATCAAAACTGGAAGTTGTCAATTCAAAGTGAATAATAAATATTCTTTGCACAAACTCTTATCACCGACAGTTCTCATTTGTGAACGTTTACTGTTAAAGAAATGCGTTAAACATCGGGCAAAATGAAAAAAATAATAAAATAAAAGCAAGAAGAAAAGAAGAATGTTAGATATCGCTGACAAAGGTAATGCAATAAATGTGAAATGTTATTTGACTCGCTGTCGCCGCTGCCGCTGCCTGTGTATTGTTAAATTTTATGTTGCATACTTTTCGTTGCTATGACACAAATGTAAAGTGTTTTAACTGTGGCATATAGAAAGGGTAAGCATTTTTTTTCCACTTATTACAGTTAAGTGGGCATTTCCTTTGCGATGAGATGCCTCATTGAGTTAAAAAAAAAAAAAATTGCCGGCTGTTGCAACTTAAAGTCCTAACAATCAAATGCGCAAAGCGATTTGAGCTGAAATGTAAACTTAAAATGAAGAAATTATATACTTAATAAGCTGCACAACGGTCGGGCAACGAGGGTCATCTGAGCGAAAACAAAGCAACGCTTCGTCAGCTGTTGAGAAGTCATTTAAAGGTTTCTGTCACAAGGTGTAAATTTGATTTTATTTGAATAAAATTCTTTTTTTTTGTTAGGCCACATTCTTTACTTTATATTTTTGGCCGCATGCGCCATTTTCTTTATTGTTTTTACTTGGTTTTTGTCGCTATATTTCAATTGAATTTGACTGCTGTCAATCATGAGCTGCATACGCTTCGCTTGCCAGTAAAATTCAAATTTTATGCTAATTTTTCGAACAAACAAACGAATGAACGAACCAACAAACAAACGAACCGAGCAAAAAATGACAGATTAAGCTGGAAGCGAAAAGGGTTAAATGCGTTTAATATTGATTGGTTTAGCCGTGGAAAACATGCTGTAGGATCAGTGACAAAGACTGTGTTAGGACGACAACATGAGGGGAAACATGTTGTAAACTTTGGTATGAAAAAAAAAATCGAAAATAAAAAAGAGAAAACTGCAAAAAAAATAATTGTAAACGATGTTAAAGTACATTTTTAAAAAGAGATTTGTCAACAGTTGCAACGATGCAGGCAAAAAAAAAAAAAAATAAAAACGGCAAAATCAAAGCATGGAGGAACGACGAGCGACGAGTAACGCAGTTGCTTGATTTGCATTTGATTATGTCATGACATTAGTGCAAACAAAAGCTTTTGATGGTTTTTTTTTTTTTTCGTTGGTGCTGCTGTAAATTTAAGAATTATCCCTTGTTTTTTAGCAACGCAGTTGAAAAAGGAATTTTGATAAATAGTGTAACGCTTGGAAAATATTTTACACCTTTTGTTTAGCAGCCTTTTTAGTGTGCTTTTGACAGATAATCGACATTAATAAATTTATTGTTAACGATTTGATGATTAATGGTGCGTATGTGTAATATTTATGATGTTGATGATTCTCACGTTGCGCATACGCTATGTTGATTTTTCTTTGAACAAGGTAAATTTTATTTTTTTTTTTTCAAAATACGTTCGATTCGTTTCACGTAGTATATTTTTGTGCTTATCTGTGGTTTAACCTTTTTAATAACAAAATAAAAATAAAAAAATATAAATAACAACATTAAAAAAAACATGGCGTATACATGTGGGCGTTTAAACCCTTTGCGGCCATATTCGGCGTGCCTGGACTGCACGGTCACTAATAATCCCGTTAAGCCGCATGTGCCGTTGGCGGATATCCTACAATGCCTTCAATGTTCTACCATTTTTTTGTGTGGCTCTTCTTTTTAATAATATTAACATGGATTTTTACAAGCCATAAACCCATATTTTGCCTCATTTTTTTACCCGTTGCGCACAGCACGTTATACGAGCGCCTGTCATTCGTGCGCCCTTTTTTTGGGTTTGCCTTGTCTTGATTTTACTGTTCGTATTTTTTGTTTTTGTTTTCGTTTTATTATCGTAGCATTCTTGGCATACTTTTCTGCGCATTTACTGCTTTTGGTCAAGTTTGGCTTTGCGTATTTGTTTTTGCAGCATTTCAATATTTGAATTAGTTCGTGTTTTCTTTTAGCAACTTTTGCACGCCTCACACCGAAGACCTCGTCCACCTTTGCTTATAGTTTCGGTGTTATGCATATTATATTTATTGTTATTACACATAATATTTTCTTTTCGGTTGTAAGCCTTGTACCTAGTCGATGCTTAATACGCGACTGTTTCGTTTTAGTGCGGAAAAAGCTTTAGTGAGATTTTGAGAAAAATATCGGTTCTTATGTTATTTAATCTTAATTGAATGCCTTGCTTGACTTCAGTATGTTTTTCTTTAATAAATTAAGAAAAAATTTATGTATGTACATATATGGAAGGAGAAAAAAGGAAAAACTGCTAAAATTGCAAAAGATAAAGCATAACACTTTATGCCTTCAATGAACACAGCGAATTCTTTTACCTTCACGCCATTTCACAGACAACCCGAAGTGGTCGACTTTTTTTTTACTTTTTTTCGGTTATTTATAAGGACTTTTAAATCTTGTAAACGTTCATGTTGTTGTTGCTGTTGCTATTGCTGCTTTGCTTGCAATTTGGAGGGTGCAGTGCAGTAAAAACCAATAAACTTTAATGGAAAATCCGTAAACTATAAATCATGACTAAAGTCCATTTCCTTAGTTGTCAATACGTTTCCGCTTTGTTGTGGGTTTCAAGCAAGTAAATACACATGGGCATATGCAGCAAACACCCTCACACACATGCCTCAAACGAAAGAGTTTCAGTGTTCAGTGTTAAGAGAGGCGTTTCTTTACTCTGTTCAACTACGAATGAGTAACTATTTTGCAGCATATTTTGCTAGTCTTACGCTCTGACAAGGAGCACGTACATGAATATGATAGCTCATGAAAGTTGTGTGGCGATTTCAACATCTCCGATAATGTGCATAAAGATGTTAACACAACGAAGATGATTTTTGCGGCTCACGGGCAATAATTGTTAATCAGAGCATAATATATTATCGCTCTTATCAACATTAAATTGTGCGACACAATCTCGATTAGGTTTTGAATGCCGATAAGCAGTTGGGGTCGCAGCACAATGAAATAAATATGAGTGTAGCGCAATTGGCGCATGAAGTTTGCTTTTGCTGGTGGTCATGTTGCTACTACACGTTCTCAGTTTAGTTTTGCTCGCGTGCTGTGCGTCTGCCGCTCCTTCGGGACGTGTTGTCAATGGCACCGACTCAGCCATCGAGACATATCCGTTTATGGTGATTATCAACACATTAGTGTCGTGTTCAACATTGAAACGAGTTCGATTATTGTCAATTTTAGATTTCATTGCGCGGCTCAAAGGGTTCACATTCTTGTGGTGGCTCCATTGTGGCGCCGTATTTCGCACTGACGGCTGCTCATTGCACGGCCGGGCGTTCTGCGAACACTTTGAGCGTACAATATGGTGTGACGAACATTGATGCCGCTGGTCCAAATGTGGTGCGCGTTAAACGGATTATACAACACGCAGACTACGATCCAAGTCAATGGTATATAAATGATATTTCACTGCTCGAAGTGGATGAACCTTTTATACTCGATGGCAAAACAGCTGCGGCTGTGAGTCTGCCCGCATTGAACTGGGATACGCCACAAGTCGACGAGGGCTCTCCAGGTGTGCTCGCTGGCTGGGGACTAAACGAAGTGAGTTGTAACTTTCGAATTTGAATACTCTACAAAAATTACATTGATTGCCTTGTCTTCAGACTGGTGGCGTCATCATGAAGCATCTGCAAGAGGTGAATCTGAAGATATATTCGGACGAAGAGTGTGCTCAGCGTCATGAAGGCAGAGTAACGAAGAAACAGATCTGTGGCGGCGTCGATGAGGGCGGCAAGGGTCAATGCAGCGGCGATTCTGGCGGTCCTTTACTGTACACTGGCGAAAATAGCCTTGTGCAGGTGGGTATCGTCTCGTGGAGCATTAAGCCTTGCACCATTGCGCCTTATCCCGGTGTCTACACTAAGGTCTCAAATTATGTCGATTGGATAAAGCAAAATCTGATTTTGCCTGCATAGAATGCCGACTTGTAAATAAAATGCTTAAGAACAACAAATATCGGTTATTACGCCGAGTGGATTTTCCGTTCGGTTTGTCCGTGACGTTGGCTTATGATAAGAGTCTAAATACCCCAAAAGATTTACGATCTTGTGCTTGTGGCAAATTTATTAAGCGCCATATAACTTTGATACTTTTAAAATACCTACCGTTGGCTTTGTTAACAATTTAAAGTGACCAAATGAAAAAATATAATTGAAATTCAATTTCAGAAAACGGTCAAAGCCCCAAACATGCCTGAAATGAATTGAACAATTTTGAACTCAATTATTAATTAAACTTTGCGTACAACTCAAAGAACGTTGGTAATTTTGGCCGAGTACAAACATTTCAATTACGCATGACTGCATTTGAAAGGCTTTTTTTGGCCTTTACTATTTGGCAAGCCATAAAAATTCCATGCAGTTGATTTCTGTAGGATATAAACAAGCCACCCAATTGATGCACAAGCCGTAAGTTTAAAGTAAGCTTTGTTCATATGCCATACATTATTCTGCCAAAGAAGATATTTTTGCATAGCAAATATGAGAAAATACAAAATCTCCAACACATTATAATCGAAATTAGCACGAAAGAATGACTTTTACTCAGTTGACGCAAACAATGATGTTGATTTACAAATTGAAGCTGCATTACAAAGACTGTTGTTATGGCAACTGGAACTGAAATTGTCATTGCCACTGGCCAAGAAGCTTTGACATTTTCAGTATGAATCTTTTTATTGTTGTTAAATCGATATTTTGTGCAATGTTTGGTGTCACCTTTTGTGCTTATAAATCATCAATCTTTAAAGTCATTCAGTTGATATTTGCAGTGGCAATAGCGCAGCAGCAGCAGCAGCAGATGTATCTATGCAGGTATGCGGTCCCAACACAATCATCTTGACTGCAGCGTTGGTGATTGTTGTTGTGTATGAAACGTGCTATGATTGCCAGGATTGGTGGTCGATATTATTTCAGTAGTTTTTGTTGTTGTTGGTGCTATATAAATGGCAGGTTATAAGTACAAGTACATAGTTGATATACTTGCTTCATTCTTCTCAGACAGTTGAGATTGTCACACGTAGTTGACAGTTGATTTTTCAACAGAGCGAGAGTCATTTTAAAGATTCAATAAAAATAAGACAAAGTTCCATTTCTCCGTCAACTATCCACATAATGTATTTGTATATTTTTGTTATTGCACCTGCGTCATGGTTCAGTGAATATTAACTTTTGCTGCAGAAAATTTTGCCATGATTATTGCCTTGTGGATCTTAACAGCAAAGCGCTCTTTTGGCGCCAACTTGATGCAATATCTTCAAATGTTTTTGTTATTTCTTTTGTAATGTTCAGCATGGCAAAATTGAGGAAACATTAAAAGTCAAAAGCACTTTTTTGTTATTCTAAGCAAAAGAGAGTTTGACTGCCAAACACACTTTTACATTTATATCCTTTTGTCCTTGCGCCATTGTGCAGTGACAAGTTATTCACACAGATTCTTTTATTTCTTGAATTCTTTGCTTTCAAATTTGACACTTTTGAATGACAATGCGGAAGTGTTTTGTATGAGCGACGCATCATAACTAACTTGAGCTGCAAAATCCATGCTTTTTGTGCTGTGCAAAGTCTTGGTTGGTTACTGCTGCCTGACTGCCTGCCTGCAGAAAAGATAATTGATCAAATGACAATTGCCATTTTCGCCTTTTGAGGCACAAACAAACAAACAAACTTACAAATGCCTTACAACTAAATTCCACATTAATCATTTTGATGCATGCACAATAAAAATAAATTGCTGCCGTTCGGAAGTCGGAAGTCTGCTTGAAGCTGTCAGCCACCGTGAATCTAACATGGAATATGAACACTTAAATGCGCAACGATTATGCGATTTTATAAGAAAATCGCAAGCGGTTGAGTGCAAAAAATGAGTCGCACACACCTTTTTTTTTCATTGCTGCGCTATTCTTTGCATAATAGAATGATGTGAAGTTCCTTCAGGAGCTAAGAATATGGCAAGTAAAAGTTCATGCTAAAGTTACTTAACGTTGCCTGTTGTCTATCTGCCTTGCTGTTCGTCCGTCCGTCTGTCTGACTGTCTCACTTCCTAAGTATCTCAGTAACGTTGTGCTAACTCTGAGACTGCTTTTCTTTTCATTTCATCATAGCCCATTTGTCAAAGTAGTTCTTGGCACGTATACACAAATACACTCACACACACACACACACACGCATGCACATACACTTCACTTCCGCATCCGTTGCCCTTACTATCAGTCCCTTTTGCCACACTGCAACCAACGGCCTAGCAATTCTGCGGAATTTTTCTATCTTTCATTCAGGGACAAACTCATTTATCATTGATGCTGCAGTCGAGTCAAGTTTATTCGTACTGTGTGGTAAGATGAGTTGTGGTAAATGAGACCGTCGTTGTCGTTGTTGAGTGTTGGCATGGTGGAAATGTGAGAAGCTGCGCGCACTAAAAACATCAACAAGAATAATAACGTTGGTTATGCGCGCAACAACAACTGGCGACCATCACTAAGTGTATATGCCAAGCGACAATACTTCTTTGACCGCTCAAGCATCCACAACGAGGTATGGAAAGCAACACACACACATACACAGTCACACAGATACTTGACGATAACCTTGACTAAGCCTCAGTTGATTTGTAAAGCTGTGCGCGTAAATCTGCCGTTTTTTGCACTTGAAAACGCTTATAGAAATCGAAGCGATTTCGGTTTTTTGTGCCTGTGCGAAGGACAAGCCACAAGTATGCTTTGTTGTTGTTTTTTTTTTTTAGCAGTATCTTACACACATGTCATACGAAATTCATCAACGCATGGCTGGCATAAAGTTGATCGGTCTGCTTTGCCAATAACTCGTGTAAGCCAACGAAAATGAAATATTAATGGTAGTTAATATTGTATGTACAATACACACAGATACACAAAGTTGTGATATATGTATGTCGACATGTGTGTAGTTTTGTGTTAGACATGTAAGTGGCCGACAGACAACCACTTGGCAACTCAGCCAAAGGCACTCTGACTGACTTCAAGTGACCATGAATGTGTTTGTTGAATTTGCTTACCTCATTGTGTAATTGTGGATGATGTGAGTTGTGAGATGAGTTTGTATGTTTTGCATGAGATTGATAGGCGAGAAAATGGATTTCTCAGCTTGTTTCTTACTTATTTTTTTTATTATTTTTTTTTTTTTTGTACTTTTAACGCTTGTTGATTATTTGCTTGCTTTTGAGTATAAGTATGAGTTCGTAGTATGTGCAAAACACGCACAAACTCATATACACACACAGACACGCATAAATGACGTTTAATTACTTTGACTCATAAACACATCCGGTCCTAGTTGTGCCTTGTGCCGTGTCTGTTGCTTGAGTGCTTTACTTGTCTTTCATTTGTATTTGGGTTATAAAATTAATTGTGTTTATCACACGCATGTTTTACTCATTTCCTTTTCAATTTTACCTTGTTGTAGCTCTGTAAGTACAGAGACCCGCTAGGAATTTCTATTGCAAAGCAAAAGCATTTTGTGTAATCGCATTTGTATGTTAAGCAAATACAAGCTGACTGTAGATGAAGTGTGCCGAAGCAGAGAGAGAGTGAGAGAACAACGCTTTAGATGTGTGTTGGGGCAAAAGTTAATTTCCATTGGGTTTCAGAAATGTTTGTGGCTCATGTTTGCCTAAGTTTACCACAGGCAAATACATACTGAAGCTAAATATGAAGACACAAGACGAGATGAGACGTAGACGATGAAACTAACTTTATTGTTTTTGGTTTCCTTGTTATTGTTATGACTTTGTATTTAGTTATAAAATGTGTTAATAGCCGCAAACGCATGCACACAAGCACACAAATACATAAAAATAACAATTTATTTATACATACACTAATACTCCAATATACACACGCACACGCACACGTTGGTAGCATGTTTAGCATTAAATTGTAATAACAAATTACATTATTTGTATTTTATGTGCACATGTGATGTGATTTCCTCAGCCGACGACTTACTTGTGCATACATTCATACATATACATATATATAAATAAATGAATAAGTGTGAGTAATCTGAAATGTATGCCTGTGTCTACCAACTTTATTAGATTTATTGATTTTTTTTTTTTTTGTGGCAAAAGCAACAAAACCAAAACGTATATGTGTGTTAGATAACAAAAACATTTAAAAACTTTAATTAAACTAATTTACCAAGATATCCACAGAAATGGCAACACACTGACACAGACACAGACAGAGACACACACAGACACACATCAGCAAATTGGAAAATTATTTGCGCATTGAGCAGGAGCAAATTTTTGTGTCAATGTTTGTGTATTGAACCATTTTGTCAACTGTTATGAAAGATAATGAAATTTTTCACCACCAGAACCTCAGGCTTAAATAAACTCAATTAAAATCTGTAGAAAATTGTGTGTATCGAGTTAACAATACTTCTCCGATATGCCAAAAGGAAGCCGAAGGTGTCCGGCATTCCTTCTATATAACTGTATGAGTGTGTGTATGTCTGTGTAAGTGTGCATTAAATTTTAATTGAATATTTTGTGTCTGCTGTTGGGCGCTTGGCATGTTTTTCGTGCAAATTTTTGCTTTAGTCTCTCTTTAAAGCGGTACAGTTCAGATCTTTCTTTTTACGTTTGAGCAATGAAAGCGTTTTTTTATTGAAGTTGTTTCTTCATTCATTCATTTCAATTGCAATTGCAATTGAAATTGAATTCGTTTGTTTGCTGCTCGAATCTTTTGACTCGGAATGCTGCGCTTCGTTGACTCTGCTTGTATTCGCCGTGCCCACCTGGACGCATTATTTATGCATGCAATGCGCTCTTTTGACTTGCTCTTTGCTTATGTATGTCGCAGCTGTGATTTTTATTTGTTTTTTGTTTTTTTTTTATATACTTGAAGCATTCCATTTGAGGTCCAACAATGTTCGACTAGCATTTGTTAGTTTAACATCAAAAAAAGTGAGCGACCAAGAGACTGAGAAAAGAATCAACGCAAACTTCATTGAACCTTTATGTCAGACATTTTTCCTTTTATTGCAATTCTATTGTGACTTTTGTCTCACAGCACACATCGTCTGGTATTCTTTTTTTTTTCTTCTTTAAAGTAAACACGGTCGTTTGTTTTCATTGTTTGTACGCTTTGTATTCTTTTTTCTTTGTCGCCAAAATTGTTTTCAAGTTTAGACCAAAACTTTCTTAGCCAACTCATTTGAAATCATTCTCATAACTCATTTAGACTGTTTAATGTGTTCGTTCGGCAACTGCATTTACTTATCTATAATATGTTCAGTTATTTAAGCTCTTCTTAATGTTGATTTACACTACATTCCGTTGCCTTATCGCACTCAAGTATAGTCAATATTTTATTGAACCTTTGTGTTTGTGTTGCCATAAAAAATGTCAAAATAATAATTTATATGATTTGATTTGGTTTTGTTTTGTTTTTGCAATACAATAATAAATCGTTCGCCGTTCATTGTCTTATAAAGTTTTCAAAGTCTTAGCAATTATGGCATTTTATTTAAACACTTTTAGAGACTATGGGCAAAGTCATTGCCTTTTGCAGACTTGTGTGTCAGTCATTTGTCTGACAGCTTTAAAAGTTTAACAGTTCTTTGAGTTTGTATTTAATACTTAAAATTATAATACTTTTCCATTGTATAAAATAATGTATGAACTTGTTTAATATTCATTAATTTTAATGCCTACGTCTATGACAACATACCATGCAAAAAAAAAAAAGGAAAGTTTATTGTCTTTATTCAGCAAAGCAAAAATCGAAACGAATTTTATCTTAATAGATTTTTTGATGTCGTTTGTAATTCGTTTTATTATTTGCTTATTTGACAAAAACGGGTTTTGTTTGCGAAATGAAGCTCATAAAAATTTGATTGAGGCCTTATTTGAGAAATTGCTAATATTAAATATTTTTTTGTCTTCTCTTTTATACTATATATGCATGAGTGTTGAAATTGATCGCAAAAAAGAAATATTTGCCAATTTTTTTTAAGCTTGTCTTTTGTTCTTATAAAAACAATGTGAGAGTGTAGAATGATTCAACCAAAGGCCTTTTTTTAAATTGTTTTAATGAACTCGCTTTTGTTGTCGCCAATCAGTCCAGCGCTTGAAAGTATGCAAAGAAAAAAATATAATGTTAATTGCTTATTTTGAAGTGCGTTATTGAACCGAAAAGAGCGCAGCAAAGTTGTTTGGGGAGGTGGAAGAAGAAGAAGATGTTGCTACACGCACACCTCATCGTGAAACGTTAAAAATTACACGAAACGCAATCGCTTGGAAAAAAGAAATTGCTGTGACTCCATTTTCTTTGCCTTTTATTTTTGTTTTTTTTTTTTTTTTGACTGTTGCCATTTCCACCTTCATTGGTTGTTGTTCTTGTTGTACTTTACATTTACAGCCGCCGCAGCATACAATTTCATATTGATATTTTTATGCTTATGCGTCATTAATTTTTGGCGATTTTTATCCATATTCCGCAACCTTTTTCTTTACGTCTGCTGCCACGTCTCGATGCCTGGATTACTGCCACTGACTTCCTGACTCTGCCTGCCTGCCTGCCTGCACGTACATGTGCGCATATAATTCTTTTACTATATCTCTCTACTTATGGCTGCCAACCAAGTCGAGTCGAGTCGAGTCAAGCCAACCGAACCGAACCAGCCAAGGTGCTCTTGACTCTGCAGTTCGACTCGAGTAAGAAATAATGTTGTTTATGTTGTGCAAACATAAAATTTCCTTTGCATGAGCATCGACTTGAGCTCAGCTCAGCTCAGTTCAGCTCGTTTTGCTTCGGTGTGTTGTGCGGTATGGTTTGCTTCAGTTTTCCGCTTATGGCATCTTTTATACATATAATTTAAGTGTGAGCATTTCATAGCAGCCGCAACATATATTTATTTATATATATATATATTTTTTTTTTTGCAATTTTTTCTACATGTTTTTAACATTTTCTTGTTTCTTTTTTTGCGTCGTACGTGTTTTTTTTTATTTTTATTTAATATTTTTTTTTTATTTTTGTGCTTTCGTACTTTCGGGTTGGCAATAAAGTTGTTGGAATTTAGCTGAACCGAAAATAGTTTATGGCGGAGGTCATTAAGTGGCTCGGTTTACGGCAAAGGCAACGACACCAACACCAAAGCCAGCGTCAGCATCAACGTCGTCGTCATTGTAGTTTTCCTCATTTACGGTCATTTTTATAGGCGCATAATGGGCATGCATTTTTCGTTGTTGCTCTTGATCATCATCGTCGCTCTTATTTTTGTACTCGGGGTTTAATCTACTTATTTCGAAATTGTTGAAAATTATTTAATGTTGTTTTTAAAACTTCTCTGCGCTCTGTCCTCAACTGCAATTTTTTTTTTTATTTCCTGTCGCATAACTAAAAACTATGGAAACATGTTTTTTATTGCTTTTTTAGCCTTACAATGTTCTACTTTATTATGCTGTTGTAGAACAACGAGAAAATATTTCCCATGACTCACATACAGATGCATATATAAAACATGACATACTCAAGCTTTCAAAACTTTTCAAAAATATTTGCGCAGACAAAAAAAAAAGCGTTGATAACATTCGCAAAAAAAAAAAGAACCAGAGTCGCCAATAAATCAAAGCTTCACAGTGCCAACGCCCACAAAACACGCCCACTGCGTACATTTTTTTGTTTCTTGTTGAAGTGCTTTGCACATTTGTTGCTGTCTTGTTGCCGCCGCCAAATTATTTTCAAGTTTTAATGAATTTTAAGTTTTTCTTGAAATTCATTGCTTTAAATCTCACAAGCGCGTGAGTCACTACGACTGGCCGGCAAGCCAAACTGCTGAAGTGAGCATAGAAAAATTTATGCACATTTTCTTTTATTTTTCTGTTGTTTTTGCTTCAGCATTCTAATAAACTTTGGCTAGAACGCGCGCTCGAAATTGAAGTATTTGCCACGCTTTAACTTTTAATTTCATGCATTTTGCACATCAATAAAATGATCTGAGCTGCTGAGTTGCATGCGTGAGGGCGCTGGCGGGGAAGGCAGGTAGGTTGATGTGGAAATTAGTCGCGTGAAGTGTGCTTGGGCGTGTGGGCAACCGAATTTATTTTATGACTTGATGCCGTTACGTGCGAAAATTTCTTGAGTAAGTTTCTTTTCTTCGCTCCTGTTTTTTGGTCGCTTTTGTTTGTTGCTGTCTGAAGTGTTGAAAATGCTGGCAGTTTTGTTGATTGTTTCGCAGCTTTTTTTTTTCGTCTTCAAAGTTAATAATGATTTTATTACAAGTTGCGTGCGTTTTATTATTTGCTTAGGTGTGCCGAACAGTCAGCCAACAACAACGATTTTCGCATGTCATTGCACTCGCATTGCGTTGAATTTGTTGCTGTGATAATACTTACGATAATTTACACGTGCGGCAGTCAAACATGCTCGAATGATTGTCGCATGCAAAATTGTAGAATGTCAAAAAAAAAAAAAAAAATACATAATTATATTAATTTATAATTAAAATAAAATTCAATTGTTTGACTTTAACCGCTTGCAAGTGTTGCAGGATGCGCAGCACGTTGTCAAGGATGCAGCAGGAGCAACATATGCTTCGTCGTATGTGTGTGTATGTGCGTGTCTTCTGCTTTGGCTTAATTGAGTTGAAGTTCACAGTAAGCTTTGCTTTCCGATTGCACAGCAAACAATTATGTTGATTTACTTTGCGTTGCGTTTGCTTTTTTGGCCTTGGACTATTACACATATTCAAGGTGTTGTTGTTTTTGTTATGACTATTGTTGTTGTTGTTGTTTGCTTTTCCGGTTTGTTTAAGTCACTTTCATTATGATTGCATGACGCCTTCTGTCGCTCCTGTCGCTGCTGTCGCCACGTTTGAGTTTAAATTGCTCGAATTTATTTTCTACTCGACTCGACTCAATCCGACTCTGCAAAGCGAATCCTTGTGCGAAAACTTTCTTCGGTGTTCTGTTGTTTGATTGAATTATTCCGCTTCACGCAAAATAAGCAAGCGTGGCAGCTGATTTTAATTCGTTGACATCGTCGCTTCCTCTCCCCTTACCTGTACTCCTCCTCCCATACTCAACACATATACATGAGTCAGTCTTTGCTTCTGCTTAACAACGGGAGCTGCAATTTGTCGAGTCCTTGTTATTGTTGTTGCTGCTGTTGTTGTTGTCCTTGGTACTTGTCGTGTCAATTGAGTTTTTTTTTTTTCTTGTTTTTTTTCGCTGTTGTTTCATTTATTTATTTATTTTTTTGCCTATTTTTTTATTGCGCGTTTCCGTTTTGCATCACTTTTCTGCACGTTTCTTTTTTTTCATTCTGCTGTCTTTCGTATCTTGTAATTAATTAAGCGATGCGTGACGACGTTTATATTATTCACACCGTTTTGTTACGTAATTATATTTCGCGCATCGATTGCATGTAATGAACATTGAATGATGTCGACTTTTCTCGACTTTTCCCTCTCCCTCTCTCTTGGCATGTCTTTTGTATCCCCATAGCTTAATATGTCACAGTTCTCTTTTCACTCTTCATTTATACAATTAATTGAAAAAAGCTGCCAAAAGAATCATTAACACTTTTGTGCTTGTCATTTTGTAAACAAAATATCCTTCTTTGTTGTCAACTTTGCTCGTTTACAGTTACGAAATTATTTATTATATGAATATTGAATAATAATTTTTGGCCTTGCGGTCTCAATGAGCCACATCAAAGTTTAATGACATATTGTGCTATTGACAATACGAAGTTGTTGTCTTTTGCCAGCGGCAAAAGCAAGCAAAGACATCTTTAATGAACCAAAAAAAAAAAAAAAGTAAACCCGAATTGATCTTCTTCTTAAAGTTAGACAAAAGTCGTGGTCCGAAAGCTTTGCAGACAAGTGGCATCGACTGCTTCAAAAGTAAATTTGTTTGAAGAAACCGAATAAACAAAAAAGAGAGAAAACAAAAAACTTGGTATGAAAACACAATTTTGTGGACATACATCAAAAGGAAGCCCAAAGTAGGCAAAAAGAAGTAACCACAGGATTCGCATTAACAGCAATATCAGTCGCAGGAGCAGCATCAGCATCAGAAGTGGCAGCAGCAATAAAGGAGTCGCTTCAACAGCAATGGCGGTGAGCAGTTTACACAAGCACCCAAGTCCCAGACATAGGACAGCGAAGAAGACGTGAAAATGTTTACCTTAGGTAGCGCTCACACTCATATGCTCACGCACACACGCACGCACACACACCAACAGCCATATAAAAAGATAGAAGAAGAAGCTGCACACAGGCAAACATATACACGATACTTTATGTGGTGAGCAAACACGTCAGCAGCAGCAGGAGCGGCCGAGGCAGACGAAGAATGAAAACCAGAAATGGGAACCAACAAAAGCAACAACAACAAGATAACAACGAGAAAAAACAACAACACCTCCACTCATGTAACGTCAACACTTAAAAGTTCAAGTAGATGCTTAACCTCCTGGCGATGATGACAGTGTACGGCCAGCCGGGGCAATCGGAGCAGGAGTAGCAGAAGTAGTTGCTGCACCCGAGGATACAGTGCGGCTGGGCGGCAAATGTGAGGTGAAGCAATGAAGCAAAAGTAAATTAAAATTTTTACAAACATTCTATACATGAATATACAAACAGGCAGGCAGGCAGACAGACAGACAGACAGGCCAACCAACCAACCAACCAACCAGCCGACCGCCCGAGCGACCAGACATAGAAGAAAATAAATAAAAGAACATACATGAGTACAACACAAGTGAGTGACAGCATTGAGCTTACATACAAAAACCAACAGACAGGGGGGAAAGGGAAGGGCAGCGAAGTGACTAGAAATAAAGTAGAAAATTTAGTGTGAAAAGTCATAAGAAAAGACTTGACTTGGCTTGGCTTTAAATCAGCAAGTTAGAGTAAGTATGTAGGTGACATTTCATGAGAAGAATGTGAATAGAGAAAAGAGACACATATATATATGTGTGTGTGTGTGTGTGGATTTCTGTGTCTATGCACTAATGCGGTTACTTAATGAGGCAACGTAGAGCGTTAGCTATATGTTTATAAATATAATCAGGTCAGTTTGTAAAATGGCATGAGTTTGCTTGTTAGTTATACATTAAGCAAACAACGACAGAGCGCAAAAAACTGTAATGACGACAAGAGCGGCAAGGCAGTGTGAGCAGAGGAGAGGTGAGGCGAGTAGAGTTGGCAGATGTCTTAACTAATTAAAGATATAAATATACATGCTGTTGTCATAAAAGCCTTTCTTTTGGTAAGCGTTGAGAATATAACATTGTAAAGAAATATTATTCTTATTATTATTTGATGCAATGTAAGATGAAATAACTAAGTAATTTCAATGCACAGCTCACCTTAGTGGGTCGGCGAGCAATTGCTTTGCAGTACTACACTAATCCAAGCACATTGAGATGAGACGAGACGAGTCTAATGCACACTAAAATTTCACTCAGTTACGCATTTAATGCGATAATAAATGTACGATGCGCATATAAATTTAGTTTATGACGCACATTTTCGACGTTTGTTTCACGATGCCAACGACGTCACAGACGCCAACGATGCCAATGAAGTCAACAACGTCGACAATAACAACAAGGATGCTGAGCTCAACGAAATGTTCGTTGTCTGTCTGGCTAAGCTTTAAGCTGGTCATTCAAATTTGTGTTGAAAATGCTGTAAAACATGTCTAAACATGTTTAATGATACGATTTGGCAACGAAGCCGTGGCGGCACTTGTACTCTTAATCCAATTTTTTCGTTCCTGTCTCTACACATCGTCTTTACTTAATAATTTGAAATTTGGAAATCAAATCGCAAGGTGTGTGCGGCTGGCCAAGTGAATATCATTTGAGCTAATGTGCTGCACGTGCAAATCGAATTTATCAAAAGGCAATTCTATTTAGTAACGGCCAAACGTAACCCTAAAAGCCGACTGTGCTTTTTTCACTCTCTCTCTTGTTTGCCAATCGAGATATGCATATGTAGGTGTGTTGATAAATGATTGCTCAAGGGCAAAACGTAACAATTTGTGATGAAGAAGCGTTGAAGTTTTTTATCTAAAAATGGGCTCAAAAGAGTTGGGCAATTGAAAATTGTGCTGTCCATTAATAAAATATACACTACAGTGATAAATCATAGCCATGAGTTATGCAAAAGTTCAGTAAACTTAAACAGAAGTTCAATTCAATGAGTAATTGTGTGTATTCGGTCTTCAATTCCTTAATACATAATTCGTCAATGCGCTTTGTCAGTCAATAAATCACTTAAATATTTGCAAGCATGACAAATGCAACAAGGTTGCAAAAACCAAAGGAATGTCAAAGCAACAAAGTGAATGTGACATTCTTCCGTTGATGAATCAAGCAAATCAAAGGAATTTTCTTGCTCATTTCCTACATATATTTGTGTGTGTGTGTGTGTGTGTGTTTATGCTCACTCACTCATAATCATAATCAATTATGCATTAAATTTTCAGTGGTTTCGCCAGTTGTCTGTCTGCCGAGCATGTTAATCCCCAAAGGACATTGACGAGCGACTGTGATAGGATTGTGAAGGTGCTGTGGTCGCCTATCGTGACCGTATGGCATGTAAAGTTGGATATTTGTGGCAACAAAAGCATTTGCTGTGTGGTTGCAATTACGCGTAAATTGCACGTTTGACAAATATAATTGCTGTGTCGTTGTTATTGTTGTTTGGCGGCGGCGTTAATTGACGCAAGGATTTGCGAAAAGTTAAGAACATGTGTGCTCTGTACAAGGACACAGTGTAAGATGGCTATAATCTCTTGCCGCTTTTAAGTGTCTCATCATATAAAAGTGAATTTGTCGCGCTTATTGATTTCACTTTTGCTTTTGTTGTCTTGCCTTCGTCCTTTCGCAAAATACTCTTAAGCCAGCAATGCTCTCACCATTGCCAACACCAACGTCAACAATTATTTATATGCGTCAATGGCGTCGTCGGCAATTTCCATGCTTGCCACACACACACCCACACACATACTTTCTTTGCAGGCATAATTTAACCACTCGCAGGCAGGTCACGTAGTCACCAGAACGGCGTGATTAGGGTTTCATTCGCTTGTACGCTTAACCCGAAAAAGCAAAATCACCGACACCGAAAGCCAGCCGAAAGGGGCCAATCGAGCCGTTGCCATTGCAGCCACAACATGTGTGGTTGATGTCACTTTTCGCAAAATTGTTTGCGCGCAGCCTGAACAACAACAGCAACACGCTCAGCCTCTTCAGTGGGGCGTGGCAAATTGGCAATTGACATGTGCTCTGACATTGCCGCTTTAAATTTTGTGCCCAACATTCGTACTTTAATTCAACACGATGATTGCCTTTAAACTATTAATAAAATTCGTTAATTAACGCGCAATTGATTTAAACTTCGCTGCTGTGAAACATTTAATTACAATTCTGTTCTCGTACTCTGCAACACTTTTAACGCTGTAATGATCTTTGGCGTATTTATTCCGATTTTAATTATTATTACTCTCATTTATTTTTTTTTTTATTTTCGCAGTGAAAATTCAATATTTGCCTTCTGCAGTCGCAACTGTTCGCCTTCAAAGTAAATGAATTTATCATGTTGCTGTTTGTTGTCGTGCATCAAGAATGCTGAAAAATATAATAAATATAAACATTATTAATATTACGAATGGTGTATTAAGAATTTTTATTAAAATATTTTCTTTTACATTTCCATGTGTGAGAACATTTTTTTTTAATCTCTTTATGCCACAAAAAGTGGGGGAAAAATTAATCAAATTCTAGCGGATTTTTCATTGTAGTTAATATAATTTATTTTAAGTTTGAGTCTGTCTCATATGATAAAAGGGAGATCCAACGAAAGTGTATTATTATGAAGTCTATTCTTCAAATTGTTTATCCAAATTGATCCAAAGAAATTATGTATTTCGTTGTCTAGTTCTTGTAAGCTCTTCTTTGAGTAAAGCATAGTTATTAGAGAGAGTTAAAGCGCACTGAAGCATTTCAATACGTTTCACGTAAGAGATTTGATATGATCTCCCAAGCAGTCTTACGATTTCTTTCTTTTTTCTCTGTGCGGAATGAAAGCTTGCCTGTCTAATTTGCCAATTCTCAAATCTTGTCAGCACAAAATGAACCAAAATTGCTCCATTAAGCGTAACGCAACACTTTTTCCATTGTTGGGTTGCTGAGTATCCTTTTTTTAATTTTTTTCTTACTTTTTTTTTTTTTAAAATAATTGTCACAATTATTTAATGCAATTTAACACTTGTGCGCGCTTGTCAGTGTCCATGGATGAAGCTTAAATTTAAATGCTGTCATTTTTATGCTGCCAGGATAAGCGTCGATTGAGCGCCTCAATACAGGACACAAGCGGTAACAAGAAACGTGGTGGCAGAGCAGGAGCGAATTCAATTAAACCCTTTGTGCGCTGTTGACAGCGTCATTAAGCTGCAGCGTTTGTTAGCTTTGTTTTTTTTTTTCGCTCAACTTTTGGCCATATTTTATTTGTGTAATTAATTTGTGCATTGTTGGCACGCTTGGTTTGTCTTGTTCGTTTGTTTGTTTCATTATTTATGACGTCAAATGCATAATTAGAAAGGCAACTTTCGCTTTGAGTTGTGCCACAAATATGATTTATTTATTGATGGGCGTGGCACAACAGCTCTTTTCGATACATCTTTCCACCTCTCTCTCTCTCTCTCATTTACTGTCTTTGCTTATTATTATTTTTTTTTGTTTCGTCATTTATTTAATATTTATGTCGTGTTCACAACTTTGCTTTCATTCATTTATTTCGCTAAATTACGACGATTTTCGCTTTGCTTTCAATGCAAAAGGCGATTCTTTGATCATATTTTTATATCATATATATTTTGTTGTTGGTGTTGTTTGTGTTGTTTGTGTTGTTGCGGTTCAGTGCTAATAAAAATTTGTATGTTTTTGTGAGCCAACATAGAAATTCATTTATTTGAGTGAACACAACAGCAGTCGACAGTCAACAGACGTCATTCCGTGCGTCAGTCGCTGCCTGACAGACCGCAACGAGCGGTCGGTCGGTTGGTTGGTTGATTATTTTTTTTTTGCATTGGCATGACTTTTAGTCTGGATTTCAGTCATGTTTTTGCGTTTATTTGCATTTTAAATGAAAATGCGCAAAATTTGTTTAGTTGCTTGGCCGAGGCTAAACTTGAATGACTACTGCAGTCAAAATGCAATGTTGTTGTTGCTGTTGTTGTTGTTGTGCGCCCTCTTTTTACTGTTTTTACTTTTGTTTGTTCAGCGAATTCAAGTGGGCCGCCACACAAAGTGTTCAGCAATTGCTGCAAAATGTTTTATGCTTATCTTTGTTCTATTTTAGTTCTATTGCTGTTTTTGTACTTCAATCTTTTTTTTTTTTTTGTCTTTGTTTGTTAATAAAGTTTTGACTTTTGTATTGAAAGGCTTTATGAAAAAATATGCTGCATACCACGCGGCGTGACTGACAAAAAAACAGAAATTTATACATGTGCATAGAACATAAAAAACTCATTGCTAATATAGAAAATCAAGTTCCTTCCAACATACAAAGTACTTGACAAATCACATTTAACTTGAGGGGTTTTTTTTATTTTTTTTTTTAAATATTATTTTTCGCTTTGTTAATGCAAAGGCCCGAAAAACGGCTTTAACAAGAGAAATACAAAAAAAAAAAAGAAAGAAAGGATATCTGAGAAAAGAGCACACAAAATGGCCGACGCAAACTGACAAGCCAAAGTCGTTGGTTTTCAGTCGCCACCCGCTTACCTCATAAGCTGCCAGCAAGCATTAACTTGTCGCCGTGCCCCGGCACACTTTGACGATTTGAAAAAAGCTATGATGGCATTTAAGCCATGGGCAATTTTTCAAAGCGCGCATTCACACAGAGCAAGCAAACGAACAAAGGAGAGAGAGTGAGTAAAACTTTGAATGACGCGCGTCGTGCGATAAACTTCTTTCGATACTCAAAGTTATTGAGGCGCAAACAGTTAACGCAGCGCTCAGAAACTGGAAAAACGTTAGAAAGCACAAGGAGCGCAGCAGCAGAATCAGCTCTTTTATATCGAATGCCGCAAAGGGGCACGTGAAACGCCTCAATAAATACGAATAAGCAACTGAAACTGAGGCACTAAGCAACATGAATGCGTGAGCAAGACAGACAAACAGACAGACAGACAGAGAGACAGACAGCTAGGCAAATGGAGCGACGTGCGCTTGTTTCGTATGTTGATAAACTTTTCTAATTGTCAGTTTCAGAAAGTGACAAACGACAGAAATTATGTTATCTTATCAAAGTTTAAGATACTTTCTCTTTTTTTGTTTGTTGTGATCTGACGACTGACAGCATGTTGGTTGACAGTAACAGTCGCACAGTTGTTTTTGCCATGCGAAATTAAAGCAAATTATCTTTAAGCTGTGTGCATGTGTGTGACTTTTGAGATTGTTTCTTTGGTAAACAGCAAATGGCGCACATTCCTTCATTGGCTTGGCATCATCATCTGCTTTGCCGCTTTACTTACCTTTCTCTCATGTGCCTGTGTTTGAGCATGTGCTTAGATACGAGTACATTGATGCTATTTGCATGACAAAGCCTCCGTATGCCTTTTGGGCGTATATTGAGTTATGCGAAATTGACTTTTGACAGTCAAACGGGCGTACGCGTAAACAAGCAAGCAAAGGAATAACAAAAACAAGCTAGAAAAAAAGAGTATGTAAGAAAGAAAGCGAGCAAGCGAGCAAACATGCTCAGCTTGTCTCATCGCAGCTTAGCTCAGCTTTGCAGCCTTTGAAAAATGCCAGACAGAGTTTTTTCTTTCGCTTTGCTTCATGTTGGCTTAACTGTATTCATTTTGGTTGCTTTTTGTCCGTTTGCCACTGACGCTGCTGCTCTTGTCTCTGCTGCTGTCTCTGTTGCGTGCGTCGCACCTGCTGCAGTTCTCAGGCTTAGTTAAGCATGCTTGGCTGCCTTTTGCTCTCTTTCATTGATGCTTTGGTTTGGTTTGGCATTAAGTGTTATTTTCTTATTGGCTTTCTTTTTATGGTTTTTCTTCTATAAGCGCAATGACGCGCTG
Organism: Phortica okadai; assembly: GCA_034638295.1. Classification (NCBI taxonomy): domain Eukaryota; kingdom Metazoa; phylum Arthropoda; class Insecta; order Diptera; family Drosophilidae; genus Phortica; species Phortica okadai. The sequence continues at coordinate 7,728,266 of CM067850.1, forward strand.
AATTATTATAGACGATGACGGCGCACATGAAGTTGATAGCTCATTTGTCGTAATTATTTTACAAAAACTTCAATTTGCCATAATTTAAGATGCTTCTTCAACTTTGACTTCAATATATGACTTGAAATGGAATCAAACATTTGCGTTTAATTCTAAATATGCCAGCAAAATGAAATCATCATAATGACGTTGTCGAACATAAATGCCAAGTAATTTCATACAATAATAAAATTAATCAAAAAATACAAAAAAAATGCGGAAAAATTTACGCTAAATTAGGCAAAGGCATCTGAGGCAAAAATCATCATTTGACTTTGCCATTGTTTGTCGAGAGGAAGACGAAGTTGAAGAGGGCAGAGGAAGACGAAAATTATATTTCGTACAATGGCAAAAGTAATGCTAATCAATTATGAATCAATGTGCGAATGCGAATTACATGAATGGGCGCCGCAAACAACAACAAGCAAAAACTGAAGTAGCAACAAAGCAGAAAAAAGTCTGAAGAAAAGAAAAATGCGTGTGCGTAAAAGAGATCGATAGCTTCATCAGCGTAGCGTTTGAACCCACGTTGTATAAAAATTTTGTTAACGATGAAAGTGTGGAGACGAAAAAAAAGGAAGATGGAGAATGTGTAGAAAAAAATTTTGTATTGTACAATTGTGCAGAACAGAGAGGAGAGAGAGAGAGACGAAGCGAAAAAGAAACAAAAAAAAAAATACATATGTCGTCATTACGTGAACATTGTGTTTGTTTTAATCAGCAGTCGGCACAAGCGATACTAAGCATGGGCGAAGTTAAAGGCAAACCGGCATCAGGAAACGGAAACGCCGAAGTTAGAGTCGGAGCCGTAAATAAACGAATAAACGAAGCAGCGAAACAAAATGAAAACAAACTTGCTACAAGCCAAAGCAAATCGAACTTGCCGTCGTCACCGCTGAAGTCGTCCGACGCGTCTGAATTTCCCAGATTTTTTGTTCATTCATCGTCATTTTTTTTTTTGCTTGCTTGATGTTTTTCGCCACCGGGAAAGAAATCAAAATAACGAACGAAGCCACTGAGCGGCAGAATCGCATATGCCAGAAACCAAAAACACAACCAAAAAAATAAAAACAAAAATAATCAGCATTGGCGTGAGCGAGAAACACCGAGAGCATGAGCGAATGAGAGGGAGAAAAATGCGGCTCTAGCAAACAATGGCAAGACAAACAATCAGCAATCATGCCAAAATTTGTTTTCATTTTTGTGGCTCGTTGGCAAAAGTTATAGCCAAACCAACACACACACACACACACGCACACATACACTTAGACACACACGTGGTAGACAGGCATGCACTCACACACGCGAGCAATTGTTGTGTTTGTGTTTTATTTTCTTCGTCATTGGTCCTGGTGATGATTGAAGTGTATTTGCTCTACGTTGAGCGACGTCGTCGTCGTTGTCGTCGTCATACATTGATGGATGATTGCTGCATGAGCGACGGCGGCGGTGGGGGAAGGTGAGAGTCGCGCGCCATGCCAGACGCATTGGCCGCATTGCCACCACTTGGCTTATCAAATTGCTTGAAATATTGTTATACGTTACATACATTTTTGGCTTTCATTTCTTTTTTTCTTTCAATTCTTCAAAAGCGTACTTGATTTTTTACGTTACTCGACGCCTTTATTTTTTTTTTTACAAATTGTCAGAAATCTTGTGAATGTTATTGTTATTGCAACAATAAGTTGTGTTTTTTCGGCTTATTGAACTCAACAGTGACCAAAACATTTGCAAACGAAATGTTACCATTTAATCTCTTCTTGGCGCAGAAAGCCAATTCTTCAGTCTATCATACGTACTGTGCCTTCAAGTTAAGTATCAGAGTGGCTTATGTGATGTGTGGCACAATGTAACATAGGAGGGTATGATGTCAATTTTGGTTTTATATTGAACTTAATCTCCCTATGCTGACAACTCTAATTAAAAGAAATGAAAATAATCTATTAATAGGTAATAAATAACGTAATATTTTAACAGTGATTCATATTAAGAACAGCTGTGATTTGTGTCTATTAATAAATAGTTTTTTAATAGCTGTCTGTTAGATCTATTATTTTTCATACCAATTGCCATCGTTACTAGTAATCGTAATACTTTATGTTACGTGAGAAGAAATATAATAAAAGCCATTAAAATTGCTAGAAATAAAAGCTCGAATAAAAACTCTATTTACTTCTCTATTAAATAACCTATTAAAAGCACTGTTAAAATTAAAGAAAAAAAATTTGCCAGAACAATACCGTTAATTTAAAACTTGTAATGGCAATTTATGAAATTTTGTGTTGAAATCTAAAAATTTTTACGAAGGAGCAAATCAGCGCAAGCATGAAAATGCATTTTCATGTTAATAAAAAAGAAAGAAAATAATAATAATAATTACTGCAACAAATTCTAATTAGTCAGCGCTGCTTTATGAACCTTCGCAAAAAGTTTCCTTTTCTTGTTTCACTCTCCATTTTTGTTTTCGTTTTTTTTTTTTTTTTGTAATGTTTTTTGTTCGCGTTGTAAAGTCACAAAAACTAACTTATTAACCAAACGAAGTAATTGTGCTCTGCTCTTGCTTATACTGTTGCCTCAGCTTCAGCTTCAGCTTCAACGTTGGTCTCAACTTTAGTTACGACTTCAGACTTGTATACTCATCCGTGTTGCGCGTCGACTTTTCGCTTATAATGAACTGTTGCACTTTGTTGTTGTAGTAGCTGCATTGCAAGCTTTTGCCGTCATTTTTTTTTTTTTATTTTTTACACAATGCCGGAAATAATTTTAACATTTTTACTCGCCATTATGCATTTACTTTATTTTGTGTTATTTTTGCATAGAAGTTTTATTTTGCTGTCGCCTTCTGTTCGATGTGCAATGTTCGCGAGGGCAGTGAACTCTTTGCCTTTATGCATTTTTTTTTTATGAAGATATCAAAAGAGTACGAAGTCGCTTTGTTATGTTTACTGTAAGGCATGAAAAACATCTATATTGTTGTTTTTTTAATGTTAACAGTTATGCTGCGTTGCAGAGAGTTTACTTACATAGCTGATCAACTTGCATTTTATTTAAAGACTTTAATTTTGTAAGCATTAGAATTTGTGAGAATTTCCTACCTTGACACTAACAACAATAACAATAACAAGTATTTCCGTGATGCTTCGACAGGACTCAACTCAACTTTACTTAACACAAGCCTAGCTCGTTTGCTGGCATTCTGCACTAGACATTTCTCACAATTCAAATTCAAATTCAAGACTTTTTCAACAATGCAGTGTAACATTTTTGCACACACACACACACACACACACACAAACAAAGAAGTCATTCTAAGCTTGTCGTTTCAGTTCCTGTCGACCATTTGGAAGTCATTGTGCCGCACATAAAACATAATAAAACGAAACAAAATGTTTAACTAAACAAAAAAAAAAAAGAAAAAAAAAAACAACACAAACAACAAAATTAATAAACGAAAAAAAAAACTGTAAGTCAGGCATCACCGACCCAACAATGCCCTGCAGACTTCTTGTTGACCTTAGGATAATGTTGTCCAACAGGTCTTACATGAATATGTCAATTTGAAGTCATTGCAAATAATATGCTCATCCTTAAATAGTTGTAGGGCATAAAAAATGTGCCAAAAGCACTTACGTAGCTACAATAACAAGAAGAAGAGGCAGAAGAATAACAACAACAACATCAATAGCAACACAAAATAAATGCTTTGAGGCAACAACAACAACAACAACAACTGCAACAAACAACAAATACAACATTGTACTTGCATAAAAAAGTATTACGACAATGTCCTTGGTCCTTTTGCTGTAACTCAACATGCCGTATCTGCATGTGTATGTGTGTGTGTGTGAGTGTGAGTGTGTGCGTTTACTGCATTTGTCTCTGCTGCACAAAGCAGCCATCTCGCTCTCTTTACATTGCAATTAGTAAGTAAAGTGTTTAGACACATTTTGTAAGTGCCATGTTTTTTTCCACCCCCCACCCCCTCAACGCCGCCACACTCTTTCACTCGATGTTTTATTGTTGGCTGTTGTGACTTGAATAGACAAATAAGTGGGCGTTTTGGGCGTTAGTTTTATTTTTGTTTTTGTTTGCTTTTGGTAACAGCGACAATGTCTAGAAATAGCCATGATGATACGCACACACACACATATATGTGTAATTGTTTTAGTCGTTGTCTGTGTTGTTGTCATTGTTAATGTTGTTGTTGTAGTTGTTGTTGTCATTGCAACGGCATGTTACAAAATGCAAAAAGTGTAATTAAGTAGCATTAGCTGTCGTTTATAAACTGTGAAATGTCATTGACAGCAACAAGCAAACGATATAAGTGAAAATACAAAACAAAAACAAAAATACAATAAAACAAAATTTCACTCATTGAAATGTGAAAACAAAAACAAATGACTAAGCAGCACAAAAAAAAGTCTAACAATATTGTTGACAACGGCCAACGTTGCGTATGCTTGATCTCTCAGCATTACATTTTTTGCAAGTGTTTGTGTGCCATTTCAACTCTAAAGATAATTGTTAATGGCAATGCAATATTTAATTCAATTTGTAAATAGAATTTTATGTGTGTTTTTATTCGAAATGATGTGTTAACAAAAGAAAATACAAGATACAAGTAACATTGAACTGAGATTTCTTTTTGTTCTGTTGTTTTTTTTTTCCCATCTTCTTCATCTAAAACTGAGCTGGCATGTTTTGCTTTTCATTTGTCCGTGCGTCCGTTCGTTCTGAGCTCTGCAGACACTTTGCTCATTACTATGTAATTTTGTTGAACAGAAATTACACGAAATCGCTGTTATTTCCCTTTGAGATTGCAGCGGCGCGTGCAACATTATTATTGCCTTTGGCTTTGCGTGCGCCATAAAGGATGGCAATGGCGAACAATGTCGGTTCGGTTGTACAGTTTGTAGACCAAAAAGATACGCCATGGCTTGGCTAGTTTGCTCAAACGTTGCAGCTTCCGTCATACTGCTACTTCTACTTCAGTCTGCTTCTTTTATTTCGGTTAATTGAAACTCGTTGAGGCAACATGTTCTTTTGTTTTTTGGTGTTGCATAACGTAAAAAGTTCGCGTAGCGTAAGCCAAATTTACGCTCTTTAAGCTTCTTGCTTCTTTCTTGTATCGTTCGTGCGTTTTTCCTATCCTTTATATTCACTTTATGTAACATTTCATTGTCCTTTGGCTTTGTTGTTGCTGCGCTTCTTGTAACAATGCTTGGCCTGAGCATAAGCCCAGTCAGTTTACGCTTCATTTCATTTACTAAACCAGAAGAGAAGAATAAAAAATCGTTTTTTCAGCATTTTCATTTTTTTTTTTTTTGGCTCCTTCGTCTGTTCTGTTCACTTTACTTGTTTGAGTCATAGTTGTGTTTGCTCTTGGTTGTGATTTTGCTTCACTGTTTGCTGTCGCAGTTTTTACGTCTGGTTGTCCCATTGTCTGTCTGCGCATTTGCTTTGAAAGTTTGCTTTGCTCTCCTCTGCTTCTGTTTCTGTTTCTGCCGATGCTCCCGCTTCTAAGCTTCTTTTTTAAAAGCATTGATGTTTTTTAAAATTTAATTTTGAAAATTGCAACTTTGCGAACTATTTATCGCAAGTGATTCACGTTAAGCTAAAGTGCGTTGAGTAAAGCAAAGTTGATAAGACTGTCGTTGAAGAGTAAAGTTAAAGTTCTTAAGTAAAGTTAACAGACCGAAATATAAGCAGACGAAAAATGTCTTGAACTCTTTGATTCGGCAAAAAATATATTTAATTTTTGTAACCACAAATAATGATGCAAACTTCTTATAGCATTCGAAAGCGTAAAGCAAAAAAAAATAAAAGAAACTAAGATAAATAAAAATAGTGTCAAAATTAGAGAAAGAAACGAAACGAAAAAAAGCTTTCAACATAATGAATATTGTATACTTCAACAATGGCAACGAGACAAAATAGCTGCCATAGAATGATCACGTACAAAAAGTGAATATTAACAGAACGGAAACTTGTCACATATGAGTGACGACGACGACAACAACAATGATGACGATGATGGCACAACAATGCTCGGCATTGAAACATGCAACAGTTTCTCTTATAGCATCAAAAGCAGCAGCAGCAGCAAGCAGCAAGTTATGCCATAAGGGACTTATCATTGCATTTCGTTAACGGACCAACTGCCAACTGTCACTGACATGAGACAAAAGATCACAGCGCCGCTGCCAGCTTTTCTGCATGCCTGCTTGCGAGCCTCGTTGTTGCTGTGCCAGTCTATCTGTCAACATAAGAGTTGTGATGAGCTGGTCTGCTGTTGCTGTTGCTACACACATATACACACGCATACACAGAACTATTCGCAGTTGCTCTGAGCCGAACAATCGAATTCATGGCACTCGCAGGCACACTAGCCGGAGCAAGCAACATCATGCAAGCACTTTGTGCTGATTAGAAAACAGTTTCAATAATCCACAGAAAGAAATTCTATACAACCAGTCATTCAGAATGAATGAATGTATGAATGATTGTATGAATGAATGCATGCCTGAGCAAATGCTGCCTTACTGGACTGTGCGTTGCTTTGTTTATGTGCGTGTGTGTGTGCGATGAATGAATGTTGCAATATTCGTGTTTATAAGGCAAAATATATATTGTAAATTGTTGTTGCTTGTTTGTATGAAAGCATTTTATAATGTCTTAGTCTACTTATTGAACGTCAGACTAGACCAGAACAGCTGAGCTAAGCACAACGTCGACATCATCAAATTACTTCGAATTCTAAATAAAAAATGCAACATTCATACGCGATTTTCTAAGAAACTTTAAGAATATTTTTTATCGATCGCAATACACATGACAGACAAAAAATGAAATGAAAGAGAAAGGAACAAATAAAAAAAGTTATCCATATGTAAGTCATCATCAGTGCGTCTTGTCTGTGAAAAGCGCCAAATGAGCACACATACATACATAGAAGCATGTGCACACACAAAGGCGATGTAATTAGGACGTGAAAAATATGTAATTCCTATGCAGCCGAACAGATGAAGGCGTTGTAAGCTCTGCGAGCAGAAAAGCGCTTACGCAGCTCAAATATGATGTTGAACATTTTGCATCAAAACATTTTCTGCTGTGCACACACTTCTTTGTCTTTGTAGTTGTTGGTTTCCTCTTCTTTTTTTCTGATGTTTTTTTTTTTCTCGTTTTTATTCTGGAGTGACTGCTGGCGAAACTGGCGCAAATTAAGCAAAAATCCATGGCAACGTGGCAAGATGGAAACAAAAGCGCTTTAATTACAAAAATAATTAATAATATTTCATGCAGAAAAGTAGTTAAGCGCACGCACTTATTAGTGGGAGTGAGTGTGCGTTAGAGCAGAGTGCAAAAGGCGCTGCCACTCAGACAGACAGACAGTAAGTCAGCCAGTGAGCTTACGAGAAGGCAAACCGAGGCGACACTAAAAATAGCCAAACTGTCAACTGATGTCGCTCAAGCTGAGCTGTCAACCGAGTTGCGGTTGCGACTTGGCTAACGGTGTTAGTCTTTGGTGTGGCTGTGTGTGTGTGCCGTTGTCAGTTGCCGTTCATTTGATGGCATTGCGTTGCGCTTAGCATGCTTAGTATGCGTTTTCTGTCAAAGTGCTGTCAGATTTGTGTCAAGTTAGTTGCCATCGCACTGCCATAAGCAACGCAACAACAAACCACCCCAACCCGCGCATGACTCATCTCTTTAGTATCTTAACTATCTCGATGCTACAACACGAGTAGTCTTGTTTGTAAGTAAGTTGAAGCAGAATCAAAAGCAAAAGCAAAAGCCAAACGAAGTGACAACAGCCGATCTTCATTGCCTCTGTTTGTAGTTCCCACTTCCTCACTCTCTCTCGAAGAGCACTAATTAATATTGATGCTGCTTTGACGTTGCTTGCAAACTGATTAAATGTGACTTTTGATTGATAAGCGACAACATGAGTTACACAACACAATTAAACAACATTAACAATACAAACTCGAACTGAAACTCAATCCAGAACTCAAACTAAAGAAGTCTATTTGAATTGAGTTGATGTTCGAAGGCAGGGGTGGGGAGGATTGGTAAAATGTTGCCGAAAAACAAAACATTCGCTTACGAGACTTTAATTAAGCATGAGTAAATGTGACATTGTCCTGTGCAAACAATTACTTATTGTCCTTCTTGTCAGCTCCTCTCTCTCTTTCTCTCTCACTCTAACTCTGTTTCTGCCGCTTTGTTTTGCTTGACTTTCTACACTCATTCAAGCTTCCCTTTCTAATTAGTGCCTTCTTATGTCGCATTTAAAAGACGCGCAAATGAATTTTTAGCTTTTTGTAAAGACCGTTTTCTTGGTTTTGTTTTGTTGCTTGTTTTCAACTTTGAAATTGTTTAATTTTCGCAAGAAAATGTATTATTTTGTCAAACTAAAAGGCATATAACAATTGGCATTTTACTTTTTTGTATACTTTTTTGCATTAATTGAACAAAGTGATGAACTTAGCTAAAGTCAAGTGAAGCATTTACAAACGAGTTTGACCAAAAAGCGATTTGAGTGCTTTCAACATTTTTTCCTTTCCAGTTTTCAAATGCATTTTGTTAGTAAAAACAAACCAAATAAAAAAGCACAAAGCAATACAACATGGCGCATTTAAGCATTTCAGCATTTTTGTTTGTGAACGTTTTATTGGCATTAAGGGATAAAAGTTTTGCGTTATTAGGATCAGCGACATAAATGTGTACCACTGTCGAACGTGAGAGAGAGGGAAAGGGAGAGAAAAATTGGCATGAGCGTTGCCTGTGGCTGCAGCCCTTGCCCTAATACAGCGCGCAATGTTTGCTCTCAACACTTCAGACAGACTTGAATAACGCAAAAAAAAAAAAATCGAGCAAAAACGGTCGTTTGTTTTGCTGACACAAAAAATATTTTTGCGTTGAAAAGAGAAAACATTAAATTGCATGAAAGAGTGAGTGAGATAAGCTGCTACTGTCAAAGGTCTATAATACTGATGTGCCACGCCTAACGCGCCGCAAACGCAACCATCATCATTGCTGCGGCATTGACACATGCTGCGTATACGTAATCAGCATTTTGCAACAATTTTTTGCTTTGAATTTTTTGCGATTTACTTTGGGTTGAGTTGAGTTGAGTGCTTGGCAAATCTTTTCAAATAGTTTCGTTTTAACTCGTTGTTGTTTTTATTTTTAAGTTTTCTTTTTATATATTTTTTTTATTTATTTTTTTGTTGTTGTTGTTGTTTTATAAATCTCTCACGCATTTTATTAGCTGCTTTGTGCCTTTAAAAGCGTACTTATTTGAAGCCAGCAACGTCGCCTTCATAAATCTACGACAAACTCGCGTCGCGCGTTCAACGCCGCATGAAATTGAAATTTAGTGATTTTCACATTTTTATTTTTTATTTTTCTGCTTCTTCTTCGGTTGAAGTATACACACATATATGTAGCTATGTATATCAATGTATATATTTTCTTTAAGTGCGTGCATAGTTTTTTTTCTCGTCTTTTTCCGATACAACAAAGTAAAGGAAACCCATTTACTGACACATTATTTATGTACATGTATGCGTTTCCTTGAAACTGCTTATACTTTTCCTGTGCGTATGTGCGTAACTCGCCCGGTTCGCTCGCTCGCTCGTTCGTTCGATTACTTTCACTTTCTCGACTTTCTACCGACTAAGACTTTTCCTTCTTCTTCTATCCGTCTGTCGAATGTCGTTGTAGTTTATAGATTTATTGTATTATTGCATGGTTGACTTTGTTAGCAAGTCTTGCGTGGCATTTGCTAAAGTGCGTGCCTTATTCAAGCACGATGGCATGGCATCCAATGTGCTCTTGTATTGATGTTGAGCAAGGGTGTGGAGATTGGCGAAAAGTAGGTTTGGGTGTGTCGGAGTTTATCGGCTGGCTGCTAAGCCTAATGTTATTATTAGTTATCGGTTAGTTAAAATGTAAAAATATGTTATTTTTGTACGGATTTTTGTTTCTGGCACGGTTCACGTGTCGTATACAAATATTAATGACAACTTTTCGTGCTCAGCGTGAGTTTGTTATAGTTTAACACAGCGATTAACAAACGCTACAAGAATCGAAGGTGTGTTTTCTGACCCTTTTCTTGCTAGATTTATATTTGTTATGCTTTTAGTCAATTTGCTTAATGAAAATTGACACACTTTGAGCACAAAAAAAATCGCCAAAACCAAAGCAAAAGCAACAAAAAAATTGGCAACACACACCCATTTTTTAAATGTATTAGTTCAAGCGATTTTTTTTAAATATGTTTTTTTTCATTTGTGTCATTTGACATGTCAAACTAATTAAAGAAAACCAATTAACATTTTATTTGATATTTTTATATCATTTTCATGTTCAGCGCGTGTTTACATGTCGCCACTTGTTCTATTCAAACACATCCGCTGACGCGAGCTGCGACGCCAACTATGAACATAAGTTTGTTTCATGTTCACAGCGTTCTTTCTATGTCATTCGTAGGCAAACGGGCACTTGACACGCAACATAACAAATTAAGCAGCATCGCCAAAGTATTTATACCCTGCAAGTAATGGCTCAAGGGTATATAAGTTCGCATAGTCAATGTTTGAGATATATAAAATGAGGCTTTGAAAATCCGAAAAATTATATATTATCTTCATCAGCACTGAAAAAAAAGTCGTCTCAGCCAATTCCGTCTCTCTGGCTGTCTCTGGCTCTCTGGCCGAGTGAAGCCATTGATCTTGAAAACCATTCTTTTGGTTATTGCTTCTCTTTTTCGTCGAATTTACAGCGTATTTCAAAGTCAAGCAATCCTGACTCCCATTATGTTGCTTGTTTTATTTCTAAAAATTTTTTTTTGCTTTTCGATGTTATTACTTTGTGTTTTTTGAAGTTAAGCAAAGAAATGCTTTTATCTTTTGTATTATTTTGTATTCATTTTAATTTTTTCAATATTAATTGCAAAAAATTGTGTCAAATGGCATGCAAACAAATAAATTTGCGGCTTCCGTATGTGTCAAACAATATATAAAGGATACGCTCAACATGAGCGATATGTACAAACAAATAAAAAATCAAAAACGAGAAGTTTTGGGTTAGTTTTGATTATAATTTGACCACTCTTGTGTTTTGTGCGTTTTTTTAGTTTTCATGTATTAAATATTTATAATTATAATTATAAAGTATGACTCAAAAATGAAACTGTTTTATTGTCGCCTGAAACTTTTAGAGTCTCATAAACATTACTGCTTCGCTTGTACATTTATTTAGCGAGCTTTCAAATGAAACTAAAACCAAAAATTATGATTTCTATAAAGCGACGTCCATTTTAATAGCATTTTTATATGTGCTTAAGATTATATTTTCAACTGTCACATTGCATTGCTATTGTATAATGTGAGTGTGTTTTTTTTTTTTTTTGCCTGCTTATCTGACATACACTTGAACACATTTGATATCATTTACACGCGTTCTAATTTCAAAGCAAACACCGACAATGGCAACGCCAACATCGACACCCACAACAACGCCTCGTCTCGTCTCGCCACGTTGTCGTTAGCAGCAATGTCATCAACGGCCGCAGAGTCAACTTGGCTAAACTAAATGCCAACGCCAACTCACTTTACCTACCCAACTTCGATCGGCAGCGCCATTATCCTGGCCAACCGACCGACCATCCGCTTGCTTAACTCAACAACAACATAACAAGCATCACGTATGAGAGAACATTTTAATAAACGAACAAACAGAGTGTCATGTTTATACAAGCAGCCATTTTTAATTTGCAACTGTAGCTATTTGCGCCTCTCACACTCACACTCATACTCAGACATACACTGTTACAATGTGCGGAGCTGAGCTGTGCTGTGCGGTTTCATGTCAGCTGAGTTAGAACAATTTGTTTTTTGTAAAATGTTACGTGTATGTGACCCAAAATCATTAGCAATATGAGCAGTTGAAATAACAGAACAAAAAAAAAAAAAAAAGAGATTCAAAAAAAGTAAACCCGAGAATATATAAATATGTGATCCCTACTAACACAGATACATCTACATTGGCACGACACGAGTCGTTTGGGGTTAAATAAAATGGTTAAATGATAAGCATTTGGGTTAAATTGTTGTCGTGAAATGCCCACACACACACACACACACAGAGACACACACACACGTGCTTGCATAGAGACAACGTGCCATATTCATGAATTTATTTTATTATCATTTGTTGTCGCGGCTAATGTTTTTAATAGCTGAAGTTATAATGAATTTTGCACAGCCACAAATGCGCACAGTCGCCGCAAAGCAACTCAGACAACTAAGATGAGTCAGGCTCAGAAAAAAAAAAGACGAAAAAAAAATGAAATTTGCGTCTCGCTTGGCACGTTTCTCATATCCGAGACCCAACACTAATTGTTTAGTCGCTTGCATTGTTTTCAGATACTTGCCACTCAAACCAACAAGTCTGTCTCGGCAAGTCTCTGTTTGCTGCCCTCTCTCTCTCTCTCGCCCATACTTTCGTTGCCTCATTTCCATATAACAATTTTACAATTCTTCGTCGCAAATATTTTAATGTACAACATTTATGGTTTGTTAGGCAATCACTAAAACAGGATTTTTTTTTTTTGTCTTTTTTTCTTGGGTTTCGGTTTTGAGGTTTTGCCTTTTTTCAAATGCTTCTTCTTTATTTTATATATATAAAGTTTTTATTTTTATTTTGCTTGGTAATGGCAATGGGTTTGTCATTAGATTTTATGTGTTCTGAATTTAAATGTAATTGTTGTAAAAAGAATTATTATAATTATGGTGAATTTTGTGTTAAGTATTTAATTAGTGGGATTTTCTGTGGAATTAGGCAGACACCGCCCAAAATTATGCTGCAAAAATTATTTGTACCAACATTTTTTTGCAGACACTTTAAAAAGGGTTCGCTATGGAGAACTTGTGCTTGTTGCTAATTACAAAAAAATAAGAAAAAAAAAATTATATAAAAATGTTCAAAACCAAAAAGAGAAATGACGTTTTAAAGCATAATTTTTTCAAAACAAAATTGTTTCTTGTCTAATAAAGCAGAAATTCAATGTAAATGTTTGAAAGCAAACCAACGCACTTATTGAATGTTAAGAACATAAAAATAATAATATTTTTTTGTATTCTTAATGCTAAGGATCGTTAGAAATACCTCACATTCATAGTTTATATTGTTTCCGCAGCCGTGTCTCCTTGCTTGGCTATGCAGTGTCGTCATTTTACGCAAAACGAATTTCGAATTTAAATCGAGAATAAAGTGTAATAATAAAGAGAGCGAGAAAGAAAGAATAGAAAAAGAAAAAAATGCGGGCGGCGCATAATAAAGATTGAAATAATTGTTGTCTGCACGCGTCGGTGAATGTCCACAATGGTTGGCCGCATAAAAATGTATTTCAACTTGCTTTTTTTTTTGCTCTTCTGCCGTTGATTTCATTTTTCATTTTGTTCTGCAAGCTCTACGCCATTTTTATGAACTTAGCCACTGTGAAGTAACAATGAAACCCTCGTAGAAAAAAAAAGTCATAACAAAAAATAGAAAAAAAAGAGAGAAAAAGAAAAAGCGAATTTGCCCGGCTACAAAATAATAATCCTTGAAATAATTAAACTGTACAACGGAACAGATGTTGCCGACGCAATTGTGTTGCAGTTGCTCCTTTGCTTGCTTTTGTTGTTGATGAGCTTTATTTGTGGCTTCGATGTTTCGAATCGAATGGACACGAAGTGAGGAACCTCTCATTTGATTGGTCTTTCGTTTAGTTGCGACATCATTTGATTGAATTTATTTCGCCGTTGCCATAAGCCACCATTTCGGAATATTTTCAATTGTTGAACGTTTTTGAGCATGTTCAGTACATTTGTATCTGAAATGTTATGTTGAAATTACTGAAATTTTCAACATTTTGTTTGAAGCTTGCGTTGCAGTGCTAATTTATTGACGAATGTGCTATGCCTGTATGTGTGACATACAAGCAACGAGTGTCAAATAGTCTGACTTTCAGTCTATCTAATTGAAACACGAAAAGCCGCAGAATGTTTGTGCATGTGTGTGTGAGTGTGTGTGGGTGAATGAATGAATGATCTGCCAACGAGACTCTGTATATATCACAAAACCTTCATGTGTATGTGTGTGAATTGGTGTGCGTTTTGGTACAATTAAAATCGCATAAAATTTTACGCATTGTTGGTTGTTTCAGCAAAGCGCATCAAAATCAAAATCGACTCGACTAAACAGTTCAAACATTTGTAATTCCAAAGGGAAAATCACAGTTTTCGAAATGAAATCCATGAAATTAAAAACAAAACAAGGTTTTATTGATTTTGGGCACATTTCACTTCAATTACATTTTTAATTAATTTTTGTTTTGAAAAACAACAGAAAATTAGTATGCATTAAAAAGAGGCGTGTCGTAAGTCAACATCAAATCTGACGGATTGATTGTATTACACAAATGGTGTGCGTTTGCCTCGATTGTCAATAATACAACAATGAATTCTTCCATTGCTATTTGTCTTGCATTGGCCAAAAGTTATTCCGCATCGAGAATTTTTCTTTATTTCACCTTCATTGTCAATTCTCCAACTTCGTGGTTGCCTCAACGATTTAATTGAAAAGGCAACAAAAAGCAAAAAAAAAAAAAAATTAAAGAAAGAAAATTCCCGTCGGTGACTTCGAAAGTCTTAATTCGTTTTAATCAAAAGCAACAACACTCGAGTGTACCTTTGTGGATTTTGTACGTTTTACTTTCTTGTAGATGATTCCAACTAAAAGAAATAAAAAAAAAAAAATAAAAAAATAAGTATTGGAAATCTTAAAAAAGGCAATTCGCCTACCAAATTTACATAAAACGCAAGAAAACCGAACCGAAGCAAACCGAAAATGAGAAATGAAATGCGAATTCTACAAATTAAATTCAATTTTCGTGCATTTCCCTTGCGAAATACACGGCAAGAATGACGGAAACATCGACGACGGCACCGGCGACGGTGAAACTATAATATAAAAGGACGCGCACGTAGTTGTTGAAAAGGAAAAAGGACCAACGTCTGGTCTCTGGTTATGGCAAGAAAGCAATGGCCATCGATCAATCAAAGCACAACGAAAGTTACCTGGGGAAAATTTGCATTGTTACTTTACTTTGTGTATTGGATTTATGCAAAGCGTGAGCGGAGAAGCATGAGTCTTTGGTCTGAGCTGTCAGTTGTGGTCTGTTATGTATCGGACCGGATTGGACCGGAGTCGACATCGGCAACTTCGCCGGCGCTCTTTCGCTTGGCTGTGCAGTCGTATGTCGCAAACAATTTGCGGACATTGGCTTTGAGGTTGAGTTGGGTTCTCGACCGCAAAATAGAAAAATGTGCACTGTAAACAAATAAAACCTTGAAAATTATTGAAAAGTTGTTGTTAGATGAGATGAGTTTCATAGCAAAGGTGCTATAAAGTTATCTTTGAAGTCGTTTTCAGAGAAGTTTTTTTAATTTTTTCGACATGTTTTTCTATTTTTGGTATTCCGTTGAATTCAAGCATTCTTATTTCAAAAAAACAATTGTTTTCATTTTCTTTCTTTTTTTAGAGTGTAAAATTGTAAAAAGGTAAAGTTCGCTTTGTACCCATGTGATTGCAATGCTTCAACGCCCGGCTCGATTTCTTACTGTTGTATAATACTTGTTGTGTGCGTATGTGCGTGTGTGTCTGCTTTTGTGGTTGTGGCTTCCGTTGTAGTTGGCCTTCTCTACCTTTTACAACATTTGAATGTTTTATAGTGCGCCAAGGAGCTAACAAACGACTAGTATGTTGTTGATGGCAAAGGCATGTCAGGCCAATTTGCATGTCTCCTCTGTGCCTTTATCATGTTGCTACAAAGGCAACGAGATTTCCATTTTTTACTTTCTTGTCGGTTGGCTCACCTTCACCGAGCCGCTCTAATGGCTGCTAATATGCAACCAGGGAGCACAAATGGGCTGAAACTTTCAATGCTTGCACGAACTGTTACTTTTTGTCTCTTGGCTTTGTCTGTCTTTGAATCGTTCGTGATTTCGTTTTCAATCAAATCAAGATCCAAGCTTAAGACATGGGTACGTTTTATTGGCAATTATTGGCAAAGCAAATGCCATAATTTCCAGCAAAATTACTATCGCTGTCGCATCAAAATGTTTGGCCAAACAGGTCGGCAATTAAATTAGCATGCGGTGAATTGATTGGTTCAACTCGATGTGTTGCGATTTGGTTTGGTTTCGTTTGGTTTCCGTTAGGATTTCGATTAATGTGCTACCATGTTTGGCATCACGTCTCAGAGGTCATATTTGTGCAATATTAACTTGAGTTTATTAATACTTGCAACACAACTCAGTAACTCAGTTGACCCAATTTAGTAGCGTGATAACGTCATCAAAGCATTTAACAGTCTGTATTGCTGCCAACTCGCGTTACCCCTCCGACAAACGCGCACGCACGAATATTGCCACTTGGCAAAATAGGCCAATGAGATAATTAAGGCGCGCGTGAAGCTGTTTCGGGGTGGTCAATAAAGTGTTTTGCTGTCCAGCATTGTCTGACAGCAACATTGCCTTCACCATCGTCACATCTTCAACATCAACATCAACATGAACATCATGTTCATGTTCATTATGATGCTCGCCGCCTCCTGATTGCCACTGTTAATGTTAATTGCCTTTGATGAGTTTTATGTGCTTCGCTAATGAACAAAACTGCTGCACTGTGTTTCACCGAGCCGGCGAAACTAAAACATCTAAGCGTGAATGTGGCAAGGCATGGCAAAAAAAAAGTAAAAAGTATGAGAGACTGCTTGCAGCAGAAGCTCATTTCCACTTTTAATTACTCACATGGGTCCAACATGAGTCCAGCTACTAGCACTTCATGGCCATTGGTAGTCGTTGCTGGTTGCCGCTTCGTATTGGCGCCGCTGCATAATTAAAATGCGCCAATGAATGTGCGTAATTGAAAGATTGTAATGTGTTTAGTGCGATTTGCAAGCAGTCCGAGTTTCATTTCGATTTACTTTATTGGCAACTAGTTGAGATTTAACGGCTTGGAATAAAAAAATTCAACTTCTTGAGCATTTACATAAGTAGAATTTAATACGGTCGGAAAGCCATATAAGTTTCAACTTCAAAATGTGTAAAAAATGATACTAAAAGAAGTTTTTTAAATTCAACTTCAAGCGTGTGGCTATGATTTTCATGCGTTTGGTTCGTTTTTGCTATAAACATCGGACTCTGAACTTTCTAACTGACACATTCGCTCCTTTTCTTATTACCAGACAAAAAAACAATGACTGATGACTGTTTATCTCCTCTGCCGTCTTGAATCACACATAAAAGTTAGAATCAAGTATGCAAACCAAAAATTAAAAAACAAAAAAGTTGAAGAACACAAAATTTTGTGGTTTTGGAAAAGTTCAGTCAAAGGGGCGTATGAGTAATATTTTCAAGTAGACAAGTCACGTCGCTTGTTTCAGTCGTAAAAGGGCTAAAACATGTTTAAATCGGTGCTGCTTCAAATAAAATTAAATACTTTTAAAATAAGTAAATTTGGTATAACAAGTCTGCCTCAAGCAACATTCTTACAACAGCCACAAATATCAACCACAAAGCGAACATTCTCACAGCGGCTAAGAGGCGGCGTGGAGTGCGAGATCGTGTGGCATTTTCGCTGTTACGGTCAAATCTTGTCTGGCATATAATAAACTACATTCACTGCTAAACTAAACTCAACGAGCTGAGCTGAGCTGAGGTTTCGGCAAAGCGTCGTGAGGGGCAAACAGTTCGTTTCGAGCGAAAACACAACAAGCCACTTAATGACTTCCGCAATAAACTGTTTGCAGCTTAGCAGCAGTTTAAGATTTTTATTGCTTAAGAAATTTATATTTCGAAATATAAGTTGTACAACAACAACAACAACATAGCAACAACAATGATATAAACAAAAATGTGTTTGCCTTTTGCCTTGAGCTGGCTTAAGGAGTTTTTGACTGCTCTGTGAGTTGACAGGAAAGCAAAAATGAACCGACATAGAGACAGCCAGAAACGCAAGAGGAAATTGCAAGGACAACGCGCAGACGTGTTGTGTGAGTGAAAGAGGCGAGTCTGATTTGTGGTTGATGATTAGTCCTTCTGGCAAATCGACTCTTTCCGCATTTCTTAGTTTTTATTTCACATTTAGTTGAAAAGTTCCTTACTGAGTGCTGAAGAGTAATTTTTGTTAAGTTTCAAGAGTTTTGTATGTAAGAACACGTTCGTTTTTAAAAAAATAATTTATATTATTTGCGGGTTCTTTCATAAAATCACATGTCCCAATCAAGACACACATCAGACATCAATTTGTCAATAATCATTGCACGCAACATGATTCATCTGCACGTACGCTGAACTCTGACCGCAACAAACGCTATAAAGCTCGAATGCGCGCCAAAAAAACCATGCACATTATCCTTTGTCCTTTGGACGCCAATGCGTTCCGACTAATGAATATTAATGACTTTAAAATAAGAACGAAACGAGAGTGCGGACAAACATTGAGACAGACACAAATCGCAATAAAAATATTTCAATTAGAGCAAAGAGCATAAGTGGCAGCGTGGCAAGAAGTCTAATAAAAGCGAAGAAAAACATTGGTTGGTTGATGGTCAGAAGCAGAAGAAGAATAAAGGAGAGTATTGCCAAGGCTGTCAGCATTGTGTGTGTTTGTGGCTGAAGATGCAACAGCAGTGGCAGTGGCAAGATCAATGACTTTGTTAATGGCCAAGAAACTCATGTTGCTTTCTAAGTTATCGTACGCTCTGACACGTTTGCTGAAATGGAAACAAAGTTGTTGTGATGAATGTACGACCGAACGAACGAACGAATGCATGAATGAGAGCATTAAAGCGTGCAACAGCAAAAGAGCTTAGAGCAGTTGAGGGTACGCGTGCAATTCGCGGTCATAGTACATACCGAAAATTTCAATTTAATTTCTTGTTGCACGCTAACACAGAGGATTGAAATCGCAAAAATGCCGCAACTAAACCGCAAAAGCAACTCTGCCAAATGCACAAAACTGTTGTCTACTTCAATGCGAACTCAAAGTATTTCATTTTCAGTTCTGGCAGCAATATCTGCATCTGCGACTGCGGCAATATTCGCTGTTGTCCGTTGTTGTCATGAGTATGTGTGTGTTGGGTTAAGTGTTGCTTGTGCGGCATTTGTGGCATTCCAAACGATAGAGTCGAATATGTTTTGCCTCAATTGCGCTTACGACCAAAACTCAACAAGTTAAAAAAAAAAAAATAGGAAAAAAAGGAGCAACAAACAAAAGTTGTTAAAAAATATTGCATGAGGTTAAGTTTTTAGTTGATATATGTATGTATGAGAGTATGTCGTATACGCATCACAAGGAAATGCGAAAAAAGTTGCGGTAAAATACATGAAATTCTTTTAATTTGTTTTTTTTTCACTTTCATGCTAAAAGCAATTAAGATCACGCATTGCACATGTTGGCTGCTCTCGTGTCTAACTGAGATTTTTGATTAACTTGTCAGAGTATTTTCATTTCGAGTAGGACTTCAATCTCCTAAGCGCATAACTCACATGACTTTTGCATATATCATAACATATACAAGAACATCTTAGTCGAAACCGCATGCATGCCATGACTTTGTTCACAAACCGCATGCGTCTTTGAGCTGTCAATACATCACTGAAAGCAAACAAGAAAAAAAAAAGCTGATGCGTTGTGTGTTCTCTATTGACTGAAGCAACCGCAGGCCGAGATTTACGAGTCTCGAGCAGAGGCTATCAAAGAAGATTGATGACAATTGTGTAAACACGTTTTTCGTTGTTTCTAAAGGTGGAAAGTAAAAAATATATAACTAAAGGCATGAGCAATAGTGATCCAGCAACCAGCTTAGAGTTAGACATTGCGTAAGCCAGGACAGCAAACATATTTGGAAAGGGCACGGCCAGAAAATAAATGAACGAACGGACTTGACACAGGCGCTGTTTATATCATCGTCATTCAAACATACGATGTTTTTCACACCGACAACCAACAACTGCTTCGCTTTGGAAATTTCATCGAAAGTCATCAGGTGCTACACTTTGATAAAACAAACACTTGAAAAAATGAAATGTTTTATGCAAAGTGAAAAGAAATGAAGTTCAAAGCATGCCTTGAAATAAATGTTCATGGCTTGATTATTGATCCATGGCATAGTAAAATAATGACTCATCGATCATTGTAAATGTCAAGATTTACACACACACACACATACACCTGCAACGCAGTCTATTCAACGTTAGCAGTTAATCAGTTAAGCATGAATATCATCGACTGAAAGCGTCATCGACCTACAATAATAAAACCAACAACCATGGACCGTGTCGAATCGAATCGAAAACATTTAAAAGGATTCAATGAAATTGTTGAAGCCGAAATGATTTAGAATTCATATTTCAATAAATAGACTTTCCTTAACTGACTCACGCCATTGCCACGCCTTCTTTTACCAACTGGAAGCGCTAGAAAAATATATCATATTGTTGACCATCATAGTTATTGAAAAGATTAATTTTGCGTTACTTATTAACATCATTTTTGAAGGCTTCTATATTTGTTATCTCATGTGCCGTCCTCTTTCTGATTTTATTATACAAATTTTTAATGTTATAAATAAGCAAACGAGTATCAAAATGCCACAAAATAATTCATTTAGCAACGCGTTGTTTGTGTAAATAAATAGTTTCGGTAATGAAATGAAAATTTCTACACCCCGGGACATAATGCTGTCAGTGGTCGATGATTCTCGCACTGATGGCGTTGATGTTTAAGTAGCTTACGGCGCTTTTGTTGTTGTTTGCCCTGCGCTACGTTCCCTGAGCTCTGTGTGCTTTGTGTCGAATTCAATTAACTGTGCCCTAATTAAATGGATTTTGTTGCGAATTTTTGAACACTTAATTTTAATGACTTTCAGTGCTGTTGGTTAAAATATATAATAATAATAATAATTGATGATTAAACGCAGAGAGAAAGAGTTAAAACGTTTTTGTTGTCTTTCACAGTAATAAGTATAAATTGGAAGTAAAAAAAAACTTAAAACAAGAAATAATTGATTTAAGTTTAAATACTCTTATGTTTCAAGATGCTACAAGCCACATTCATCAGTCTGTTATTTGCAAAAAGAACGACAGTTAAGACAAGTTTAATTATTCAAGTGCCGTATGTTGCATGTGTTCTCATGCTTATTTATTCTTGTATGGATTTTCTTGAAACACAACACTTTAAGAACCTTTTTTTTTTGTTTAGTGTAATGCTAAAATTTAATCTTTTTATGTTTTTCTTCACTTTAGTGCATGAGGTCAAAATGTGCAAGATAGCATCTTCTTAGAATACAATAAATGCATATAATCAGTATCTATTTTGCCTTAAGATTGCCATTACAATGAAACTGAAATAGACACAGAAACCCTTCAATAACCATATAACAATAGTGATATTAATAGTTGTGTGCAGAAAATGTCAATCATGAGCGTAGATTCAAAAGGCACGATTAGACGACACAAGAGCATATGAACGGTTTTGACAACGCACAAGAGTATCGGCCAGTGAATAGATACGCCAAGCAGTGAACATGTTCGAGAATTGAATTAAATTCAATTCAGTATCTGATAAATTAATATTATACAATAAAGCCGAAGCCACGTGAAATCTGAAGAAAATCTGATGCGAACGATGCGATGGCAATGACATACGATGACGAACGTGAGATTATAGCATGTGCGAGACCGCTGTATTGACAATGGTATTATCAAAGCTACCGTCAGTTGCTTGTGCTAGCTTTCACAATAAGCAGAAGATGATGAATACAACTAAGAAGCATAGATACAAGACCTCAAACTGGACAACAACGCAATCAATCTATTATTGAATGATGGCCGCATTGTTCGCTTTGGTTATTGTAAACAGCAACAACAAGAGCAAAAGCAACGGTGTGTATCGAAGGTGACTCAATTCTGGATTGAATATTTACGTGTTCTTGCACGTAAGTAAACCTTTCACAAAGGAGGCATTCAAGTTGGGCTGCAATCGATGACTGCATTGTCAGCAAAATACACTTCACTTCATGTTAATGTGATTACATTTCCAGTGCGAAGATCAAGAAGAGAAGGAATGATGCTGAGCTTTAGTCAACTGTTTCAGTTTGAATTTATTGTTGCAATATTTCATAGCCGTCTTGCTCAGCTACTTGAACAGCATTGCGGCACAACACCGCGATGACTCAAAGAGTTAACACACCTCGCCGCACGCTTCTCAAGTGGACCAAGGCACAGCGCAGCCCAGTCGAGTTATTAAGTTGCATGCAATTAAAATTACGCGCGTAATCAGAGCGAAAAAGATAAATACGTGTTATAAATACATTTTCCACGGCATTTTCGCAGCATTTTATTTCGTTTCGTGTTGGCTTATATTCCCTGCAGACGCTTGGTTGGCGCGCAACGGCTTCGGGGCGTTGGCAGGAGCTAGGACCTGGTCAGTGCTAGAGGCTAATTAATTTTGCCGCGTTACTCCGTTTGGTCTCGGGGGAAACATTTTCAGTTGTTGCTGATTTTTTGCTGATTTCTTTTCTCAGTCATTTTTATAATTGTTTTTTTTTTTTAGGTTTTAAGCGCTTAGTTAGCGTTGATTTTTTTAGGTATTAATTGTGTTAATTAATATTGCTGAAAGTCCGCTGGGAACATATTGAGAGCGTGGTCCGATAGGGTTTATATTCTTTGAAGCATCATAGAAATAAAACTGGAAATTTGAAACAATGCGTAATAACTAAAACCATAAATTAACTCGTGCCATTTGACCATCAATGCGGAAAACTTTAAATGAAAAACTTAAAAATTCAAAAAATGTTTCAGCAAAAGATATGCAAAAACTTTTGTCATGTTCTTAAAATAGAAAATAGAAAAACGAATCTAATCTAACTAATCTAATGACAACTGCAGAATATGTAAAACACGCTAGCTCACACACACTTACACACACAGTTTACTACCAAAAAGTTGAGCAAGTTCAAAAACAGCGCATAAGAAAGAAGCACAAAACGGAGAAAAGTCAAAGGAAGAAAAACTTGACTCAATGGTCAAGCGGGTAACGATAAAAGAAAACTGACGCCGAAGAAAAATTGCATTGCAACTAAAAAGAAAAATACAAAACGAGCACAGAAAAAATTCTATAAAGAAAAAAAAAAATAAAATACGAACATTAAAAAAAAGAAAGTCAAATACAAATCGTGAACAAAAAGAATGGAAATTGTGGCAGCAGCAGCACAAAATAAAATGAAAAGCAAAGAAAAAAAACAACAACGGACAAATTTTATAACGCGCTGGAAAACTTGAAGACACGCGCTAAGATAAAGTTTCAAATGCGACACATTTCAGCAGATGCAAAATAATGTGCGCAACATTGAGGAAAAGCAACAACAACAACAACAAAAAAAGCAGAATGAAAGAAAATGTCAAAAAAAAAGAAAAGAGTAAGCTAGTAGCCAACACAAAATGGATTTGTTACTGGCGAGTGAGAAGAAGGGTGAAGAGAAGATAAGAAAAAACGACTTCTTGAAAATGTTGAGAAAAACGAGTATACGACATGTTGGCCAAACACTTTTAACTTAACTGTTTGGTTCGTGTAATCTCATGTAAATTGTTGGTGTTGCTTTTGTTGTCACTTTCGTTGTTGTTTTTGTTGCGATAGTGGGCGGAATAGTTACGAGTCACATATCTTAAGTGCAAATATTGTGTAAATAAAGTTAGTTTCAGTTTATTTTAACAACTATTGAATGCACACAGCACAATTTCTTCTTTCGTGGTTTTCCCATACACATGCACACACACATACACTCATACACATACAAACAAAACGACAAATTTGATTTTGTGTTTGCCAATTGGAGTAAGATTTAGTATATACATATATATATGTATGTATATATGAAACACTGAACGAAATCAATTGAGTTACAAATATTTTCAAACATTGCAAGGAAAAATTGTTCTGTGAAGCTGAAATTTACTTTCAGTGTACTTTAAAACATTTGCATACAAAAGCGTATTGACATTATGACAAGTGGCTGCACAAATGTTAACAAAAGTCCAGTCGTATACACGATTCAAGTATGTGTGTGCTTGTGTGGACAAGTGTATAACTTCTCTAAGTTTATTGCATGAAGCAAATGACAACGACAAGCATCAGAAACGAACTGAACAACAACATGAATAAAAACTAAAAAAAAAAAAACTCATTCAAGAAATAGAAAAAAAAAATTCGTTTCGATGCATGTTTTCGAATGTTTCATACAAGAACGAAACCATTTTTCGATATTTTTATTGACTGCAAATGCACTCAGCATTCTACAGACTCATTTCAGTTTGCTTGTCCATTTGTTATTTGTGTTGATTTTTTTATGTGACACAGTTGAAAATTGAGTCAGTTGCATGCGCAAACATGATTCTTTGCTTTCAAGAGTTCTCTATAAAAGCCAAAAAAAAAAGAAATGGTCAGGAAAGGCAAAAATAAATTACTCATACGACCGTTGCGACGATGACACAGCACAGGTAAGAAAAGGCAAGGAAAAGAAAAGAAGCATGCGTAGAAGAGTATGAGAGAATGTTAAGATTTTTATGCCAACAATTATTTCAAGTATTTTTCCATTAACAAAAGCAAAAAGCTTTAATTACCTTTGGTATTTTACTTCATCTTACCAAGCGATGCCATGCAGTCAGTCATTTGCTCACACACACACACACACATTTGTTTATTCATTCATTTATTCTTAGTTGCTTCATTGTGCCTTCAATCGTTCGATGCTTCATTCGTTCGATCGTTCGTTCATTCGCCATTAAATAAACTTTTTCAATTAATTTTAACACAATTGCTGCTGCGTTAAATTAATTTACCTTAATTCTTTATCTATAAATAAAACACAAATGTGTCGGTGGCGTCGAATCCGACGCGACGCGACTCAACTGCGATTTCGTCTCACAGCTTGTATTTGTGTGGAACGAGAGTCCACTCAACTATTCATTTGGGGTTTAGGGTAGTGGGTGTAAGACCTTATAAATATATGGCAAAAGCAAAGTTGTTGTAAAGTAGCCATGAATAAAGATTGTGTGGTGGCGATTTGACAAATTGTTACTTTCATTTTGCTTCATCCCTTTACCTTTTTGTTGTTGTTTTTTTTTCTTTCTTCTTCTGTTCGTCTGCGCCTTCAAGGGCAAAGCAATGGGACGGCTGTGATTTTATTTTGGGCATTCTTCCGTTTGTTGTATTGCGAATGCGAAGCGAATATTGCCTGCAGGTGATAAATGGCAAAGGAAGCGTGAAATAATGGAAAAACATTCAGTCATTGGTTGGGTGGGCCTGTGCTACAAGTAAATCTAAAACTGTATTTCTTCTTATACACTGCAATGTTATTGTGATTTGTGTCTTTCTTGGCAACGCTTTCATTTCTTGTGTCTCGCAAACCTTTCGTTTTTTTATGTGATTCAATGCCTTCTATAGCCAAAGTATTTGCTGCTGAGATTGATTGAGTCATTTTCGGTTTACTATCGCCAAGTATGAATAGTTATTCAATAAATATATATATTTTTCTTATATAAATCATTTTTATTAAATTTGCTTAATCATATTTAAGAAGAACACTTTCTTTTTTTTGTGCAAACAAACAAATTAAAAAGTTTTTCTCGCCTAGTCTCCTTTTCAACCATGAGCTGTTTTGTAGTGTGAGCTTGTCGCTTATTATTTTTTTTTGCTGGTGTTTTATCTCGCGAATCTATACTGCAAATTTTAAACTCGCCTTGCAACGGTCATTTGAGAATTTCCCTACTTAACAGCGCCACCTATGGTAAACTAAGTTAGGCTGGTGTAATTTGGTCCCTTTTCGTTGCTATGACATTAAGTTGATAAAGTGGCAATGTAAGCGAAAGAGAGAGCAAAAGAAAACGGATGCTGATAAGCTTTCATGCTAAATCAAATTCCTAGCATAGGTCTTTTCTATCGCTGCCATCAACCTAAACGGACGTTCGATATAATCTGATCGCTGCATAATAACTTAATTGATCTCTAAAATTGAGATATTTAAGCAAGATTAAGAAAGATTATTATATCCACCTTTTAAAGTGCGATCATTGAATTTTCAACAACGAAACGCCTTTTCCAGATAAACAAGGGTAAATATTTGAATGATGACGCGTTTATTTTTCACAAAGAAACTAATTTTGTGGCGTTTTTCTTGATTTCTATAGATTGGGCGTTTAGTCCAAGATCTAATCTCGGTTTAGTATCCGGCTTAGACTCTGGTTTAATACCTTAGTATTACCATTTCTATCCGGCTAAACTCAGATTTTCAACCACGTTTTTATACCCCGGATTGGCCACAATTGCGGTGGTTTCATCCACGCCTTAGCGACGCAGCGGTTATTTTCACGTCCACGTGTACCCTCCACGATCAATTTCTGCAAGTTGGATCGGCTGAGAAGACACGAGAATCTCCAATTCTGTGACAAAATCGTTGTGCGGCGAAGCAGCAAAGAACCCAAGATCCCAAAATCACAGTGTCTAGTGAAAAAAAAAAATAAGCTTTGTGAAAAGTGTTTATTTTTGCATAGAAAATTACATGTCTTAGCTCTTTGCTTTAGTTAATATCAGTGATTATATCGTAAATCGTTTAAAGAACGATTGAAAAAAAAAGAAAGAATCCCGGAGAGGGAGGGAAAAAAATCTACAATGGCTAAAAAGTAAAGCCTAGTTAGAGAAAAGAATGTGTATCTAGAAAAAAAAAAAACCGCATATTTCTATATCCAAAAGTGTTTGCCCAAAATTGGGTTAATTTGGTTCCCTTTGGCTTCATAAATTTAAAATAAGACAAATGTGCATTAAGCAAGAAATTTTTTTTAAGTCCAAAAGTGCTTGACTAAATTTGGTTCAATATGTTCATTTCTATTTTTTTTGTTTGATTAAATTTTGAAAACAAAACGTGCATCGAAAACACAATAGCAAACTGCAAGAAAGAAAGCGAAAATAATAATAAAAAAAAAAAAAAAAAATCAATGCTCGAATGGAAAAAAATCTAAGTGATCGAGAGAAAAAAAAAAAAGGAATAAATTTAAAAGCAAATCCCTAACTCTTTTCGAAAGATAACAAAAGAAAAGTTAAATTGTAGTGCAAACCCACAACTCATAAAATAAAATGCCCACAATAAAACCCTAAAAAGCAACATCAAACTAATAAACTGAAATAAATTTAAATCCAACATAATGTTCAGCACATACACAAATATAGCAACCAAGATGACGGCGAAAGATCTTTCAACGTATTAATTTGGTGAGTCTGTTCCTTTTTATTATTTATACATTTTATTTCAATTTATTATATTGATGCATTATATGACATATTTATTTCCGGGTTGTGAATTTGCAAATGCGTGATTAATTTGTTTCCCTTGTGTATTTGATTTGATTTGATCGCCGGAAGAGAAGATATATCATATGGCACCACATAAGTAAAAAAAAAAAAAAAAAGAAAAAGAAAAGAGAACAAAGAAAAATAATTTAACTCGCGTGAAATTTCTCTTATAGATTCCTTAAGTGCATATTCGTTGCATTATTATGAGTATCGGCATTGCATTTTAAATAACTCTCACGATTAACTTCTAATGCTGGTGTTTTGCTTCAGAGTAAAGTGAATATAGAAAACCAACAAAAAAAAAAAAAAAAAAAAAATAATAATAATTAGCTCTTCTCAATAAGCTGCATCAGCCTCCAAAGCGTCTGAGCTTTCAGTTTTTTTGCACGCGACTGTACTCAAATAATGAACGCATAAGCGCGCTGTTTTGCGACTTGGCAACCACAAGTGCTTACTCTTAAGCAACTTTTTTTTGCCTAACTTCGTCTGTTGCTAAGTGCACTTATTCCGGTTGCTCTCATGATATCGCCAATACAATGATCTCTTCTCTCTCCTGATCAATATCACGCATGCAACGAAAGTATAAAAGAAAGCCGCAAAAGAAATAAAAATAAATAAAAGCTTTTGCAGATACATTCCGAGCTTCACTCGCGAGCACATAAATTAATACCCTACGCGGATCTAAGCGGGTATATATTTGCCTTCAGCATATTTTATTTAATTTCGTTTTCTTTCCCTTCCTTCGATGCAACTAGTTTTAGTCAATGCACTTTTTAACGCTAAGGTTGATACCAATACTTTTTTTTGAATATTTGTATTTTTTCTTAATACTTAAATACTAATAATCATAAAATCATCATTTGAATTATTTTTACTTTAAATATCCCCCTCATGTATATTCTTTTATTATAATATCATAATTTTTTTTGCATTATTATTTGAAATGTTTTTCCTTATAACTCATAGGCTTAAATT
The DNA here is from genome assembly GCA_034638295.1 of Phortica okadai. Taxonomy (NCBI): domain Eukaryota; kingdom Metazoa; phylum Arthropoda; class Insecta; order Diptera; family Drosophilidae; genus Phortica; species Phortica okadai. The sequence goes on from CM067850.1 coordinate 7,756,742, forward strand.
TTATAGTTTATTTTTGTGAATTAGGTTAAGAACATGAGCACATTAAAACTCTTTTTGAATTTGAAAATTGTTTTGTTTTTGTTTTCTATTAATATGAATTAAGTTCATATATCTTCCTGATTCGATGCAGTACTTTTCCTTGATTTTGTGGGCCATAGCGTTACTTAGAGGGATCAGCGAAACATTTTTGAATAAATATTTAATTTTTTTTTGGATCCGTTGATCATGGTAGGGTGGGCATGCGTTGCGAAAAAAAAACATCTTCGCACAACTTTTCTTAACTTCCACTTACACTCGCACTAGACGGTATGACAGCGTTTGCACACAATGTGTTCCTTTCCCCCTTCTCTCACTATCCTCCTATGCACGCAAAATTTAAAATAATTAACCCGTAACTACCCGAGCCTAGAGTCAGCACGGTTTTCTCAGACAACCCACGACATTGCCGACGAGCCAGAGCTGGATTGCCAGTTGCGTGCCCGTGCCACAGACTCTCCCTTCATCCGCTCGCAATGAGGCTACATAGCTTACACGTTATATGTTACAGTTTCTTTTTTTTTTATTTTTGTTGTGCCAAAAGTTTAATATTATTAAAAGTTTTATAATTTATCAAATATTTTATTCTATTGGGCAAAGTGTGCAAGATCTGATTAACTGAGGTCAAAAGTCGCTCAATGACGAAACAATTTTTTTTTATTTTTTTTTTTTATTATTATTAAAATTTTATTTATTGTTTTATTTTTTGTTTGGTTGGCAATTTGTGTTGTTATTTTTTGTTAAGTTTATGTGACACCAGCTGACATTTAAAGCATGCCGAATGGCAAATTATTTATTGAATAATTTATCTGCGTGGTCGTTTGAAAAATAGTATCATTTAGCGCCTAATTAATATACTTCAGACGCATACAGCAGCAAACACAGTAGCAGACACAGTAGTCGAATGGAGTTTAATTATTGCATTTAAAAAATGTCACTGGCAAAATAAATTAATTCAAAAAAGAAAAAATTGGCAAAAAAGGCACAACATGCGCAAATATTTAATTATCTGTTAGTTGTGTCTCTCTGTGCGTGTGTCTGCGTGTGTGTGAGTAGGTTGGTATTTGTTTTTATGTTTTGCTATTGTTAATTACAACAGCTGCTGCCACAGCCGCCATTTTGAATGCACGCTTGAACATGTTCGGTTGTCAACATCATTTGTCGTTTGCCTTGTAAATATAACAAAATTTATATCATTTGCAACGCGATTTGCACATGTGTGTCGGTGTGAGTGCGTTGTGTGTGTGTTGGCTCATATTCACGCAGACTTGCCAAGCTTTATTATATTTCATTGCTTACCAGGCGCAACTTAATGAACGTGTTTGCATAATTATTGTCTTTTTCATTTTTTTTATTTTTATTTTGAGTTAATATCTCCGCATTTTGTGCCATGTGTAAACGCATGTAGATTTTTCAATCATTAATTTGCATATAATTAGGCACATGTAGCCAAATGCTTTGTTAGCGAGTCTTTTTTTGCTATTTTAGTACTTTGATTTCATAGTAAATGAAACAATTTAAATAGCTTAAAGACATTTGTAGTTGGCTGACGAAACGAGAACACACACATACGCACACACGTGTGGTATATGGCACGTACACGCACACGCTTGCTTGAGCGCCTCTTAACATCGTGACCGCTTACACGCAAAGGGCAACCGGCGTGCTCATACGCACAACTGCAACCCTTGAGTGACCGCAGTGAGTTTCACGTAAACCGCACAAAGTGGTGAGCGGGCGCAGCGACAAGCGGCATTCAAGTGCCTACAGAGTGATATGTATGTTCTCTGCAGGCGGAAATTCAAATTCATGCATAATACATATAAGTGTGTATTCGTGTATCTGTGAGGATGTGCAGAAAAGCAAATTGTTGGCTTGTGTACTAATTTAACTTAAAAAATAAAATAAGGCAAGTTTATTTCATTTTTTTACGATTCTTTATTAATGGCAGTTTATAATTAGATTCGCGCTCGCATTTTTGAATTTTTTACAATCGCAAACAATTAAATTTAGACCGCAACCCAAAAAGGAGGCACTTCAATTAACAGTCAAACGTAATTCACGCCTTTTGTAGCTGTTTAATCAAAATCGCCACTCAAAATAAGCAATTCAACACCTGCGAAAACCGCAGAAATCTGAACTCGACACCCAATTACAAAGCAAAAAGTTCGTCAGTTAATCAGCTGAAGTGAAGTTTTAGTCTTGAACGCACAGTCGTCCACTTTGTGCTGAATATTTAATAAATAATTATGATTGTCCACTGGCGGTGTGGCGTTACTTGACCGGAAATTAATTAAACCAAAACTACCACAAAAACCAAAATGGCCGCCCGGCGAGTTTGATTTGTTTGCCATTCAAACATGAGTTGCTTTGCATGGTCAAATCATTCGTCTGTAAACTTTTGCTCTCGCAGCAGCATTTCCCACCTGCCGCCAGAGCGCCAACAAGCAAACCATATTCACTTTGAAAAGTCCATCTTATACATACCTTCATATCTCTTTAATTAACGTATGTTATTCTTGGCACACCTTATTTTCTTGGCTTGTCCATGAAAGTGGGAGTTTCTTGGAATAACTTGAATTGATTTGTTTTATGTCGTTATGTAATTGAAAGTGACATGGGAACATTTTTGTTTATATCATGCTGCAATTACAAAGATGAACTACAAGGTTGTCTTGTGGCTTGAAGGTTTCCTTACTTATTAGTTGAGTTGAAATTATTAAAAAAAATATAAAACGTCATAATTCTCCCGAAATCAACTCGATAGCGTTCATTGATGGTTTGCATAACCAAAATCAACATACTTACTTACAGATACATATGTATGTATGCCAGTGGGATGCGAAAAACAGCAATCGACGCAGCTCAACTGAACAGAGTTTACTAAGAAGATTGATGATGGCACTATTCGGTTTGCTGTTGGTGTTTGTGTTTGTGTTTGGTTTTGTTGCTGTTGTTGTTCTTGGTGTTAGTGTTGTTGGCTTTGCAACCAAAGTCATTGCAGGTCAAACACGCACAATCACTCTTCATGGTCGAACGCTGGCGATGATGGGGGTGAGTGGTTGGTGGAGATGGCAGCATTAACAGTGACGGCGGTTTCAGTATGCACCAAACTCAATTTAACTCGACTTAACCGGGGCGACAACAACGATGAAATTGAGGTTGAAAACGAGAACGAGTCAACGACGAACGATGCTTGATGCCTGCATAGGGTAACGGTAAGGGAAGGGTGAGAAGAAGCACATAACGTGCAGAATGAACCACGTGCGCTTACCAAAGTCGACTGGATGACTTCTGGCGAGTTGACTTTTGGTCAGCACTGTCAACAGCAGTTAAGTTGCTTTCGTACATTGTACAAGCACACACACACACACATACACACAGACACTCATAAGCACACAGATTCAAGCAAATACACAAACACATATGGAAGTGTGTGTGTGTGTGTACATTCATTAATTTCACCACAAATTTCGCAATTAAAGTTTTCTGTTTGTTCATCTGCTTGAGATTGAGAGAAACCGAAACAGATTCAATAGCAACAACAGCAACAACATCGCCATTGGGTTGTGCTTCATCGGCCGCATGGACACTTTTGAAAATAACCACATGCTAGTCAATAAAACTTTTGGCGCTACTTAATGCGAATTTATTGTGTAAACAATTTTTGGCAGTCATCGTTGCCTGACACGACTTGCGACAATCAACTGTCGTCACCGCTGCCTTCAACACTTCACGCCTCTACCCATCAGCCATTAGCAACGACAAGCGAAACAAACTGAAAAGCTGAAAAACAGTCCGAAAAAGGACAGACAATGAACAAAAAGGATGAGAAAATTGTGTTACCAACAATTGCATAACAATCATTTTAAGTTTTCCGCAAATTGTAAAAAACTTTTATTGTTATTATGAAAACTACGAAACAAAAAAAAAAACAAAAATACCAACAACAGCAACAAAATGCCGAAAACCAAATCAGCTGCTGGGCAAGGCAAAGGCAGCTGACACATGGTGGCAACTAAACTGAGCTGAGATGAGCTGAGCTGTGTGGAGGAGTCCAGAAAACAAAATGGCAAAACCAAACTGGTTGCATATCCTTTTGGCACTTTGTACTTTTGTACTTGTTCGCTCACTCGTTCATTTGTTTCGTTCATTTCGTTCTTTTTGGTTTTAAAATGTTCGTATTAAGTCGACTTATTTCTTTACACAGTCGCCCGCTCCTTTGGCATACATTTTCACTTTGTTTAACTCAAACAAAAATGAAAAATAAAAAAAAATAAAACAAATTTTCAAGCATTTCAATTCGGTTTCGACGCTTTAGTGACTTTGTTAGTTGGCGCAGCAGTGAAATCGCCATTGGGCTACGCTCCGACCACTGACATTCTTACGCACACACTCACATACACACAGATACGCGCATATGCCAAAGAGGAGCGTTCAAAGTTGACTACAATACTTGCCACAGTTTGTGTGACATACTATATAGTTTGTTGTTGTTGTAGCGTTTCTAGGGTGCTGCATAAGCGGATAAATGTCATTATTTGGCAACTTTGTGTTTAGCTCTTTTAGCATCTTTCGCTATGTTACTTTGTTGTTGTCATTTAGATTTGCTGATGTTGCTCGAAAATGTGATTTTGTATGCAATCTTCTTCTACTTCTTCTTCTTGTAACTGTCATCCCTTCTCTCGCAACATTTAGTTTTCGTTATACATTTTTGGCAAATAGTTTTGAATTTGTCTAAATTGCTTTTTAATTATTATCTGCCAAGTGATAAGTCAAATCATTCGAAGATACACAAACTCATACACACGCATTATATCCAATTGTCCGATATTGCTGTCCTTTGAAAAGTTCATACTCACATACTATCCAAAACCAATGAGTTCTTCCTGTAGTTGTTTCTAAATTGTTTGTTAATTTGTTACTGTCGCACTCATTCCTTCAATAATTTTGTCATTTCATGTGATATGCGCCTTCGGTTATGCATTGAAAGTTGACTCACCAAATTAGCGCTGAAATCAAAGCATTCCCCACAATTGTTGCTCATGGTGATTGTCAAGTGGCACGTTGACTTGACTTGGCTTCAGCATGAAATCATTTGAACGTAGCCAAACAGGCCACAAATTGTCAAGTGTGTGTGTGTGTTTGGTTCATTGCCTTCACTAATAATTCTGTGCATAATTCTGAGCGTCTTTGCCTTCGAGCAGATGTTGCAACGTTTCCAACCTTAGGCTACCTACGACCACTCAACGTCAGCTTGGCAGCCATTTTATATGCATTAATTAAAGGTATTTCGAAGTCAATATAGCACACACACACATGCACACACACACACATAGGCACAGCGAATCGTGCGTGACAATGACCGTAGGGTTTACAGAGCGGTTTGGAACGAAAGAAAATGCGACGCTTGTTCAAATTAATTAAATTAGTAATCAGATTTGGGATATTTGCGTAATAATTAATTCTTGGTTGCAGGTGTTCCCTACTCTTCTTCTCTCACCCTCTATTTGTATTTGGGCATGTATCTAATAAAAAAAGAATTAAGGTAAATCAACAAGTAAATGATATTTGTTCGAAATTGGCTGAGTCGGAACATGTCTTAATATTGTTTTGAAGGCTAATTTTATTGTTTCATACGACAACTCAAACTAAGGTGAGCCTTGATATTACTCTGTCGTTGTTTCGTTGACAAGTTTCATGAAGCTTTGACAGTTGTGTGCAAAACGAACTTCGACTTTAATAACTGAAGCGTTAAATGTAAACGGGTATGAATAGCTTGCATAGGGGAGGCCAACTTACTGACAGACGTGTGGTTTTTCTGGCTTCGTGCTTTTGTCGCTTGGAATAATGCCTGTTTTTTTTTTTTTTTGCAAAAGTCAAAACAATTTCCATAAAATTATTGAGTTTGCAAAGTTTCTGACAATTGTTGTTTTTTTCCGTTTTTATTTTTTATATTTTCTTGAGACTTTTTGTTGAAATAACTTTTATTTACACCTCCAACATAGTGCGAAAGAAAAGCCAATGACTTTTCAACTGTAACTGCAAGATACAAATCTTTGCTATGACTTCAGCTCAGTTGAAGTTTCAATAAAACTTTTTCACATTGTTGGTATTAATAGAGAAAAGGAAAAAAAAAAAAAAAATAAGTGAAGGAGAAATAAAACTTCTGTTTTGGAAACGCTTTTGGCAAAGCTTTAATAGAATCGCTTTAATCAGATGTCATATAAATACGAAACTCACACATACAAGCACACGTGTATGTGTGTTTGTATACATACAAATATATTATATATTATATGTAACAGTGTCAAGTGATTGTAGCATAAATACATAACTGCGGTTACACTTGTGGGAGCATGTGCTATGTGCTACAACCGATTGTGTTGCTGCTGCGTCTGTTGGCCATTTTTCTGCCTCATTTTAATGAGTAAATTCGATTTCATTGTCACGCATTCGGTTAAACGTCTGTGGTGGACCATAATGTACACACACACATACAGTACATTGAGCTTGTTCACACATACATATACATGTGGCAATACCCATACGACGCGTGTGACAGTCACTCGTAAGTGAAACGTGCCTGGGAATCCGTTTAATGTCTGCGTCGACGTCATTAAATACGAAAAATCTGTAACTTATTGTAAGCGGAAGCAAAGCGAACCCCCCTTCGTATCAAATCGTTCGAATGCTTTATTAAAATATGCGCACAGCGTGTTTTCTTCGACAGAATCTTACTCAAGATCTCAGCCATACGACAATAGACCCGGCCGACAGTCGAGACCGAGAACCATATGCCAAACGAATATGAGCTGAGACTGTGGCTGTGACTCTGACTGAGTCTGGGCTCAATTATGTATTACAAAAACGCGCATAAATATATGCACTGCCCAAGTGAAATTGAATGCTTGATATGTGTTTTTGTACCTTTTTTTCCATCTTATTTCTCTTATTTTCGTTTCGTATAATATTCATAAATACTGAAGTGCTTTTGTTGTTGTTGTTGTTGCTGTTGCTGCTTTAATGGCGTTGAATATGTAACGAAAATCGATGAAGCAATTTTTTGTTTCATTAAGTTGAGCATTCAACGCAGCTTAGAGAATTGCTTAAGCAGCCAAGTACATGCGATGCAAGTTGTATTAAGGGGAGCACAACATAAACCGTATAAAAGGCCATGATGCTAATAAAAAAACAGTAAGCACAATATAGTTGGGAGTTTTCGATAATATTATACCCTGCACTGCACGGTTGGCGGTGCCACGCCCCAAATCTAAAAAAGAAAATGGTCAAAAATTGTGGAATTGTGGAAAATTAAGTTTGACGGTCCTTAAGAGGGAATAAAGAGGGGAGAGTGGATTTTTGTGGTATATGGTTTTTAAGAGGTATATTCATAGAATCTATGTACGAAGTTTCAGGTTCTTACCTCTTATTGTTTAGAAGATATAACTATTCTAAGTTAACAACCTTTTGAAGGGAAATGTGGGGGAGGGGCAAAAATTATGGTTGGTCAATTTTGAAGGCTATTCTAACTGAGTCTACCAATCAATTTTCATGTCCATTCATACTTGATCTGCTGCCGCACTTCACAAGTCTACCCAGCAACTTTCAAGTCTCTAGCTCTTAAAGTATCCGAGAACCATTGGTGAATACGGATGGACATATTATGTATGGTATATACTTTATGGGACATACTGTATATGCAGGGTATAAAAACTGTTTTCGCTAAAATGTAAGCTAAGCTTTGCGGAGCTTGTCTTCAACTTTTCTTTAACTGCTGTGACGTTGACGATGACTTTGACTTGTTTTGCTTATTCAAGTCGCGTTGCTTGCATTTGCTCTTGTACTTACGCTGTGCACGCAAACAACCAAAAAAAAAAAATTTAAATAAACAAACAGAAGCAAACAGAAGAAGGAAAAGACGAATTTACGAGTCAATGCGAATGTAAATTCGATTTTTGTAAATATAACTCACTCACACACACACACACACACAAAGAGATCACTGTTGAAACAGGTGCCGCTTTGCGACGTCAAGGACTTTATCTCGCTTCAATATCCTGCTTCCGCGCTTCGTCATCAATGCCATTTACTGTTGTTTCTGCTTCTGCTGTGCTGTACGGCTGCTCTTGGCTCTTGGCTGGACTTAAGTAGAGCGGAAAATTAAAAACAAATTTGTAACAAAATTGTATCTTCTCTTTATTTTCGGTTTGATATATTTCTCTGTTTTGTTCGTTATCTACAACATTGCTCACTGCTTTTGCCCTTCCCCTTGCAGGCTCGGTGCTTGTTTGTATTTCCTTTGCTTTTCGCTGCAGGTATTTTTATAAAACTTTTCTTCTTCAATAAATGGCTTCAACATCTTCTTTATCGGAGTACGCATATTTTTTCTGCTACTTGTACATTCATGTTTTCTTTTATTCATACAACTTTTGATTGCTTATTAGTGTTTAACATTATGATTGCTAATTTTAGTTAAATAAGTTATCTTTCATAAGATTGCAGATTTCTCATAAACTTCTTATGCCAAATCACAGAAAAAAAAATATTATCCAAATGCCTTTCAATGAATTACTCCCAACGTGTATCAATTCTAATCAAGTTGCCAACCAACAACAAAATCTTAACGAGTAGAAGCCTTCAGAAGAGTGAAGAAAAAAAAAAAAATCACTGTAAAAAATTAGCATCTGTAAACTACAAACTTGGGACCAACTTGAATCTCTCGCTCTGTTTTTGGCCTACCTACGAACCCTTTTGTTCGTCGTCTTCATCGTCAAACGTTGACCAAAACTAAGGCGCGTGTTGTTGCTAAAATATGCATGGCTGCCAACACAACACTGTTTAAGGCGGACGGACGGACCGACAATCGGTCGGTTGGTCTCGGCTCAGCTCAGTCTTAGTTCAGTCAGACATGTGCCACATGTGAGCACCTTTTGGTGCGCTGGCCAACCAAATTTATCACCCAAGATACGCCATGGCATATATAATTCATAATAAATCCTTTCTATAAGATAAGAAATGAAAATGAAACTTGCTTTTGCATTCTTCTATTTGCTCATATTAAAGTCGACTGTGGATTTGTGTCCTTTGTGATTTGCTGTCACTTTTTCTCAGAACCTTCTCAGAGCCTTCTTAGCTGCTTTCTCTGTTGGCATACGATTTTCTTATGGCAGAAATCAAAGATATGCAAATTGAAACAGATATTTTTGGGTTATATGAGCAAAGCAAAACATTGTTGTAGTTTTTGCTCAGCAGGCGCGCTATTACATCATTTCCCAATTGTCTCATGACGGCGACGAATCGAAATTGAGCAGGAAAGCCAAAAAAGATGTGTGTGTGTGTGCGTGTGTGGGCGGACGGTGCGAAGTGTAAACAAAGTTTTGGTTGTTGTGGTCTCTCTGTCACTTCTCTGCCTTTCATATTTTCGGCACTGTGAAGGCAAATGGCACGAAATAAATTTATAAATATTACAAATACTTGTGGGAAATGATTTATATTGTTATAGTTGTTGTATTATACATCAATTGTTGTAGTTTGGCAAGTGTTTACTGAATTTAATAGATTTTAAATGAATTCAAAAAGTGTCTGACGACATGATGACGTCAATGACTTTATTGAAATCAATTTAATTCTCAGTATTGTTTTCATTTACTTGAAAATATTGAAAATGAAGAATACTTTTCCACGTGCTCTCTTCACAAACATACACACACACACACACATACACAAAATGGCAAATGTCATTGGTAGAAATATTTTTATATCGATAAAGAATGCGTAATAGAACGCATGAGTAGCTTTCTATGCTTTAGTCCGTCTTCAGTGTCCCTTTTTGTTGTGTTCGTATTTGTATTTGTTGTACTTTGAAAAGCCTTGGCCAACACCAACAAAAATTCAAAGGATCGATACCTTTGAACGACCCGCCCGACCGCTCGCTCGCACAACTCAATAACAATCGTCACCTTTTTTCATCGGCATGACCTTCACAAGAGCGCGCGCGCATAGAAAACCGAGTTAATTATTGGCATTACCCGAGCCAAGAAGAAACCCATTAAATGTGCACTCAAGCGGGGAGGGTAGAGCGCCTTGTGCACTTGGGAGCGAAACGAAGCCATTTTTGTGCGTCGATTTGAGTTTCATTCTTGCGTGCTTTACGCTTGTGTGATTTTTTTGCAGACTTTCTGCTCATTTTCTGCACTTTTTGCACAATTTTTGCTTTGCTTTAAAACATATTCTTCGCACAAAAAAAAAAAAAAAAGAAAGTGTAGTTTAAGCAATATTTAGTCTCACATTTTTGCAATTTTACTGACATGAATAACTGTAAGCAAATGAAGCTTGTTGACTTTTCCCAAGCGCTCATTGTTTTTTTTTTTCTTTTTTTGGTGACATTATTCGAGCTTGTTCGATGTCTTTGTATATCCTCGGGATAAATTTGTCGCACCTTTGTCTGCTTGCACAGTGAAAAGCCAAAAGACGACAAGCAAATATTGAAGCAAGAATTTCAGATTGTTTTTCTCTTACTTTTTTTTTGTTTTATAATTTTTTAAGAGTATATTTATTTTGTCATGAGGTTTGTAGCACACAGAACGAAGTATTCTTGATCAGCTTGTTGAAATGTTTCGGTCTGTTTTAAGGCAGAATCCTTCGAGAGTTCAAAACTCATCTCAGAATAAAATTATTGGAAAAATTATATCATATATACTTTAAACAAGCTTGTTAGAGTCTTAAAGTTTCCTCAAAGCCGAAAATAACTTTTATTCTGTTTTTGTTTTTTGTTCTTCTGCTTAACTTTCTCTGCTGACATATGTTTTCTTTCTTGCTTTCTTTCTTGTTTTTTTCTTTAAATCACTAACCTTCGCCGTCTTAAGCTTTCTTCGTTGTTGTTATTGTTTTAATTAACATAATGCCTTGAGCTTTAAAGTAAGCAACGCTCAATAGTTTGATAAGCAATGTGAGAAAAACAAAAGACAGACAGAGAGATATGCAAATAAGTATATTGGTTGGATAAAAATTGTCGAGTTATTTCATCTTATCAATGCACTTTTATAGCACCGTTAAGCATATCATTATTTCAGCCATTTCTGCAGTTTGTTGCCGGAAAGCAAAGCGTGAAGTGGAAGATTCCGTCACTCATTAAAAATAATTATAATAAAAATTCATTGCTATTTTTATGGTGGCACAAAGACGTTAAAAACACTTTTAAAAAATGCATAAGAAAATCACAACATTAAAACACTTTACGCTTTGGCAGAATGAAAAGTGCATGAGATGAAATAAACGTGAAGAAAAAAACAAAAAACAATAATATGTAACTCAGCGAAGACAAATAACAACACAGATAAATATAAAAAAAAAATGTACAAATCTTAAGCGTTGAGCATGATAAAGATACACATTAATAAAATGCATAATACACAAACACACATCAGCACACACACACACACATTCATGCATGCATTTGCCGACTGAAGCAAAAGATACTTTTACCAGTAACAGTTACAGATACAACAACAATAATAATATTTAAGCTGTTGATGGCATGCATTGCGCAATTTAGAGTTGAGCAAAATGAAAAGGATTTGCGTTGAATAAAGCAAACGAAAGTCTTCTTCTTCCTTTTCTTTTTCTTCTTCTTTGCTTGCTTTGCTTTACTTACTTTCGCAATGGCTGAAAGCGGAAATGCTCACAATAGCGAAGCGCTTCAAAACTGACGTTAAAGAGCATTTTGTAACGCAGCTGCTGCGACACGCGCTCAACGCGCACTTACTTAACTAATATTGTAGATATTTTTATTGCAACAAAATCTGTGCCATTTTGAAATTAAAGGAGTAAAAGGATTTTCTGTTTGCTTTGCTCTTCCTTACATTCTTTTACTTATTTGCAGTTGTTTTTTTTTATGCACGAAATTGCGCAACTTTTGTCGTAAAAAGTATGCGGCAGCAACATTTAATAAACTTTGCCAGCAATGAAGGCAATTACAGTCAAAGCCCAAGTAAAGGCAAACCAAGTTAAGCAACTTTGCTATGAGCAAACTCAACACAACTCAACTCAACTCGACTCGACTCGTCTTGGCTGGGCTTTGCTTAATGCTGCTCAGCTGCGCGCTGAATCGAATCGAATCAAGTCAAAGTGCGGCCTGAATGCCAATTAAAAAGTACATTTTCAAATCAATTTCTATGTGACATGAAAGGCGGAAGTATGTATGGTTATCCAATCGATACCAAATTGAGTGCTGTGCGTGTTTGTTGTGTTGTGTTGTGTTGTAAAGTGAAAGCGGAAACGGAAGTCAGGCATGTTGTTAGCTGCAATGTAGTGCAATATGCAAATACCGTTTGTCAGTGCAGTTATTTACAAGTTGATGAATGTTTTTAGCCTTGTGCATATGTACATATGTATGAGTGTGTGTGAATACATGTGTGTAAGCACTTATTGTGCTGCAAGGACTGCCACGTTCACTTAGTATTGTTTTAAACACATCAATCTTATATAATCTTCTACAATGTAAAATCATTGATTGTTGCTTGATGCCAAAGTACAAACTAAAGCTACAAAAATGTATCTAACAACTCTTATTCATTAAAGAGAAGCTTTTTGAATAAAAGAATAAAAATTGCTTTCACCCAACTAAAGCAAATATTCAAGTCATTTGTTTGGCTCACTAATTAAAATGTATTCACCGATGGGCATGTGCCTCTCTGCTCAATAGACAAAAACTTCAATATTCGTGCCGAGCTGAAAGCAACGCTGCCGCACAAAAGGCTCAATTCAAGTTGCGCATATGAGCTGAAAACGCGAGCGAGTTAAAAAGGCGGTTTGCTTGCATGAAAGCCGTACCTTTTCAATGGGCGCACCATTGAGGGCACTCAAAAAAGTGCAACTGGCCAAAGGATGAATAGAATTATTCCTGTTGATTTTTAAAGCCGAGCATTGCCTAATTTGCAGCACCAAAAATTCAGTTCAACCACTTGACGAACCGCGCCGAACACTCAGCTAATAAATCTTTAAAAACGACAAAAAGGAAAAAAAAAAAACAACAACAACAAAAAACAAGCTACAAGAACCGTCGACCGAAGCGTCAAGAAATGTAAAATAAGTAATTGCAAAGTAAGCAAATGCGCAAAATAGGAAAAGGGAAATTTATCAACGCTTCAAGGTTGTCATTTCGAGTGGCAGTGAAGCTGTCAAAAATGTACTTTTTTTTAAATATTTTTTTGCTAATTTCTTTCAGCTTTTTCTTGGTTGTCGGTACGCCGCCTTTCGTCATTGAGTTTAACCTCTTTTTAGCGCTCCAATTACGAAATTAAAAAAAGGAAAGCAAAGGAAAGCGTTGCACAAAAGCGCGGCAAGAAAAAGTTTTGTAGCTTGAATTGGTCTTTCGAGGCAAGAAAAATGAAGCAGCTGGAAAAATGTCCAAAGAAAATTTATATTTATTTATTTATATTTTTTTTCAAATTTCTCTTTTTTTTTTTTTGCGCACTCAACTCATTGTGGCATACTTCAAGGCGCAAGGTCACAAACTTAACTTTGAATAAGAATAAGCAAACAAGCGACCGTACGTACGAACGAACGAACGAGCGAACGAGTGTGCAAACGGGCGTATAAAGGTAGCTTCGCTTAAAAATGAATTAAACTTAATTTATTTGACGTATTTTCAAGCGGTCACAAGCGAGCCAGCGAGTCGGCCAGCAAAAGGCAAAAAGGTGCCACCAACATGGCCTTACTTACTTTCATATTGAAATTTTCAATTACCGCTTGAGCGATTCCTTTCAAGCTATGCCTGTGTTGGTCGCGTTGTCCTTGCTGCGGTTGACTTATTTGGCATCTCGAGAACTTCAGAATAATAAAAAGCTAAAGCAAGCAGATTAGGTTGTTGTTTAAATTAAAGCATTCCATTTGAGCCATAATCATCGTCATCATCATCATGGTCAATAAAATGTTTCTAACCAATTTCAATACAAAATTGTTACTCAACGGTTTGCAATAATTCACAATTAAGTGATATACATATGAGTAATGATATTCGGTTGACATGATACACATTCATTTTCCAATTTAGCAAATGTAAATGTGCAATCCAGACTCGTCCTATATTTGGCGCTTGTTTCACTGACCTCCCAATCGTATAAAAAGTCGACAAATGTCCCAAGTGCAAAACTATGCGCATTAATTTTCCATTTAGCTGGCAAAAGCACAAAAAAAAAAATCAAGCATAAAAATTATGATAACAATTTAAAAAATCATTTTCAGTGCAAATAGAATTTGCGTTTGGATGCGAGCGAAGTGAGAGGAGAATAATGCAAGTAATATTGATTGCAAATGCCAACGCTGATGATGATGACAATAATGCAAATGCACAGCAGAATGACTAAATGACACATTGACTGTGCAAGTGAAAGGGATACAGAGAGAGGGAGAGACAGAATGATATAAAAGGGCGACAAAGTGTCAGAACGAGTGTCAACAGCTTGGCAGACAGCCCGACTGGGCGATTGATTTTCGAAGTGTGTGTGTCTGTGTGTGTGCGATCAGTTGCAGCAGGCAATGTTGTTGCAGCTGCAAGCGACAGATTTGCAAACGAGAAGTGCAAGAAGAAGATAGTCTCACAGACAGAGAGCCGCACACTTATCTCTCCACTTACATAAACTTGCACTCACTCAAATACTCAAATCCTCTGCGAACGTCAGCGCCACTCAAATCGAAGCCAATGCCGTCAGGACGACAGGATAACGATGTGCCAAAAGATATGCTGCCAGGTTTTTAGCAACATTTAGTTGCTTTTGCATTAAGCAGTAGCAGCAGAAGCGGCAGCGACGTCGACAGCGGCATGCAGCAGCTGCGTGTGGCATGCTATCTAATGAAATTGTGCATTCAATGGAGTGGAACGATGGAAAAAGTCAATAAAATTGATGTTGCATGCAATGCAGCCAACGATGACGTCGTCGACAACATCGGTGGCGACGACGATGACGCTGCCAAAAGCAGCAGAAGGCAAATGAACTTGCTGCAGTGCACGCAACAACCAACAAAAAAATACCAAAACTAACGAAAAAACAAGATGGCGGTGGGGTAAGGGGAATGGGGTAAGGACGTTGGTGTGATGAGCAAGCAAATACATTCGGGTAAGTGTAAAATATTTGAAGTATTAGAATTGGCAACCAACCACATAAATTTTTATTTGAAAAAAAGAGAATCTATTTTGAAAAAATTTAATTAAAGTCACGTTTACGCTTAGTGGCATACTCACACACACACACACACACACACATAAATGCTGACCACAGGATTTGTACAAAGAATTTATTAAATTCTTTCTTTCACATAGAATTTATTTGCCATTTGGAAAATGCAAACGCTTTGCATTCAAAATAAAAAGCACATTTTTTTCACTTGACTGCATAAACTGTGTAAGTACTGAGTGAAAGAGAGAGAGAGAGAGAAGTGAGGCAGAAAACAAAGATCAAAATGGTCTGAAGTCGGTGGTTATGCACTTCAACCAGTAATTGTCGCCTGTGGTTTGCAGTTGCATGCCGCACAGTTCGGTTGGTCGGTTGATCGCTCTGAGGAGCAAATAGCACGAGTGACTTGTCAAAAGTCAAAGCCATGAATGTTAACCGTTTGACTGGACATTATACGCCTTGCACAAATACACTCACACACACAGAGCGGCATTTCTTCTTATTTTTGCGCATTGCGTGTCATTTCGATTTATTTACTCATGTGAACATGAACAGCGTTGAGATACAAGAAAGCTGAATCAAATAGCACAAAGACTTACATAACATATATAATTGGTATATTCACGTCACAGGGCACTTGGGCACTTGATCACTTTTAAACAGAAAAAATAAATAAAACCCAGACGCTTGACTACGAAAAAAATCTGCATTTCATAACTATAGAGGCAATAAGACACCCAAAAATTTCCTAGGTGGTTTTAGTACGTTTAGTAAAATTACGTGATAGAAGTGTAAGTGCAATAGAAAGATAAACAGTTGATCAAAAAATGTTGTAAAATGATTCTGTTTAGTTTTCCCAATTAGGTTTTTACTTCAAAAGTGTGTTAAAAAATGATTTTAAGTTAATTATTTAATAATTAAATAATTTAATTTAATTTTTTTTTAACTAACATTTTGCTCACACCAATTTTTGTTTCAGAACAAACTAATTTTTTCCAGGTAAAACTGACCAAGTGCTCAAATGCCCTGCATCATGAACATGCCAAATATAATACGAACTGAGAGAGCATCATTAATGTCAGTACATATAAAGGAAGTGTTATTTAACATTACACTGATAATTAATTAATTACCTAATTGAAATAAAATCAACAACAACAATTGAGTGAGAAAGAGACGATTATTTGAATGAAACTTTTGCAATCCTTGCAAAATGCTAACAACTAATTTCGTTTGAGTGTTGAACAAACAAATCTAAAATTAAATAAGCAAATTACATGGCAAAACATTGTCAATATTGAATGTTAAGCAAACAAATTTACGTTATCTGCTGGATGGGTTGGTTGAATTGGTTGGATGATGGGTCAGCGTACGATTGGCAAACAAATGGTTGAACAAATAACTTGCGCTTTTCATGCATTCAAATTGACATGGCGCAAAGTGTTAAGTGCCGGTCGACGTACTTCGACATATTCGGATTAATTAGTAATATTTTGAGAAGGCATTGAAAGCACTTGCCGAACGTGTGCGGCAGACGAGCAAAAGGTAAAAGGAAAATGTAAAATTTGTAAACGAATGAAACATTTCCGCTTGATTTTGAATATAACAAATTAAGTTAATGCCTGCCGACATTCATTACAACGCTAACACTTTTTGTAATGATCATGAAAGGGGTATCAACATTATCAACAGCAACATCATTATTATCAACGCATCGCATTCATTGGCGTTGCCGTTGTCGTCGTCATCATTAATGTTGTATTTTTGTTAACAAACTTTTAATTAGTAGGCGGCAAAAAGTTTTTCAATTATCGCCACCTGCACCTGAGCGAGCGACCTAACCCACTCTCAACGTGGGCGAGCGTAAGAGAGCATACAACAAGCAATACTATTTCATAATGTTGATTTGCATAAGGTGTTGTTCAGCGCAGCTGCCACGCCCATTTGGCGCATTATGCGTATTGTTAAAATTTAGCACAAAAGTTGATTTAAAAACGTTTCTCTTTATTATGAAACTTTCACAAAAGTCTTCGTGCCTCAAGAACAAGAAAACGAAAGGACGAAGAAAGTGTATAAAAGTGACAATGGCGCGCGGACTGCGCTGAGCCGAAGATGATTTTGAAGGAGCATAAAAAGCTTTGCAATGGATTTCAATAAAAGTTTTAAGACACTTGGCGCGAACGTTTGCCAATGTCTAACAAGAGCTAATTAGCAATTAGTTGACTTAAGGCGCGTTCACTGCCGTTGTCGATGTCGATGTCGATAATGATGATGTCGGCCACTGTAAGTCAAAAGGTTATGCATATAATTGACTTTGACTTTAATAAAAAAAAAATGTTGTAGTTGCTTTGGCAATTTCTCCTTAAATCTAATGTGTGTGGCGTTGTTGTCAAGTGTGATTGTCCTGTGTTCGTATTCGTATTCGTTTTCGATATCTATATCGATATCGCCAACGTTCCACAATAAAAATCACCTTTGTGTTTTTGATAAATGTTGTCTAGACGCTTGCGTTTGCAATACAGCTTCGACATAAAGGGTATTACAACGTTTTTCGTTGGCATTGTTTTTTTCAATCGCATTGCTTTGATTTTGCATGAGATTCGTTTCGTTTCGTTTTCGCGTCTGTGCAATGGCAATGCAGGAGCCATTGACAAATTTATTTCGTTCGCTGTTTGTGACATTCGATTTGGCTTAACCATGTTACTTGCCACAAAAAATAAACGAAAAAAAAATGAAAAAATAAAATAAATGAAAACAAATATTTGTTTATCGACCGAGTGCAATGTTTTATAGATGTCAAGTGGCGTTCGCCATGTGCTTTGTGTTTGATGTTCGCTGTGTGAGGCAAATTTATTGATGGCTTTGATTGGCCAAAGGAATCAAATTGTTTCCTTATTTCTCTTGATTCTGTTGCTCATACATGACATGACTGACATTTGCACTTGCATTTGAAATTTTTTTGACCGTACTTGTTTCGCATTTGCTTTCTTCGCTTGTAATTTGTCATCACCATGCTGATATTGATTCCAAAAATGAATAGCAATTTCATCAGTAAGCTTACTCACTCACTCGCTTCACTCAAAATTCAAATTCATATCTAAATGCAACAAAATAAGCTGACACAAATCTCGGTTTTACCGCACCGCCCACTTGTGTCAGCCAAACGCTTTGGACAGACATGACATACCCACATACACACACACACATGACAGTTAACGTCACTTTCAAAGACGAGCTGAAAATTGTCACTTCACATGAGTTTCTGGAGGACTGAGAACTGTTGGAAAAAACATAAACGAAGCAAAAGGAAAAGCAAAAAGGATACAGTTAAAACAACTTTCAACATCATCGACAACATCATAATTGCGTATGTGTGTGTGTGTGTGTGTGTGTCTATATAAACATTGCCAGCGGAAGTGAGGAAGCGACGATGGCATAATTTGCAACAAGATGCACTTGAACGTAAAATAGGAAAAAGCAAAGGAAAAATAAAACATAAAATGAAAAGTATGCAAAAAAGTAGAAGACGAAAAATAGGAAAAGAAAAGCAACGAAGCTGAAAAAGTTGCAAAAAGTAATAATAACGGAATTTCTTTAATTTTGACGTTATTACAAGTCAGGCGAACCTACGTGCATGTAATGCCTTTGAACTGAAGGCACAAGAAAAAAGCTGCTAAACGACTAGTGAGTGTCAGCGAGTGAGTGAGAGAGGGGGAAGGAAAAGCATAAGACTTACTTAACTGAACTGAACTGCACTGCACCTGAGGCGTAGCAGTTGAGCGAACGAGCGTTGAGCAACTTTGACTGGCGGCGACATCAACGACAGTGGCAAAATGATTGCGTTCACTGCGAGAGCTTTGCGCCAACACACACTAAGTACAACTTGAACGGTTAAGTACTGGCGACGACTTGCAGCACGGCATAAGCCTGAGTGCGAGCAAGACAAAGACAGTAAGAGTGACAGCACGTGACGTGAAGTGATATTAAAATCATAGAATCAACTTGCATAAATATTCGTGTAAAAGCGAATAATTCATTTAAAATGCAACTTTTTGCCACAAAATATAACAAGCAGAAAAATAAGAAGATAATGAAGAAGAAGAAAAAGAGGTTTAAACAAAAACTTTTGTCAAACCACAAATAATTTGAATGCATTCAAATAACTTAATTGTACATGCAAAATCAACAATTTGACTTATAACGCACACACACACACACACACAGACAGAAAGGGGAGCCGAAACCATCAATCAGATAATTAAGTCGATTTTGTATTTAATAACGCAGCAAACTAATTATAAAATCAAACTCATTACGTAACTAACGACAACTTGACGCGAAAAAAAAAACAAGCATGGCGTCGTATGGCAACCCTTTCATTTAATTTTAAGTGCCATGATCACCGCCCTAAAATTTGTCTGCCACAAATCACGATGTCAACTACTCTCAAACTCAATTCAACTTGCTCTGACAATGTTTCATTGGGTAATGGCTTGGCTTGGCATCGAGTTAAGTTGACTTGCGTTGCCTTGCCTTGCCTTGCGTTGCGTTGTGTTCAACTGAGCTGGCGCAGCGTCGAGTTGAGTTGAGTTGAGTCGAGTCAAGTTGAATTGAGTTCAGTTGAGTTGCCTTGGTCTTTATAGTCTTTGCGGTTAAGGTATAACTTTTTAATGCCGAAAATTGTAGGAGTAACTTTTTTTTCGGAAAATTTTGCCTCTCTGCCTTTTGCACAAACTACACGCTCTTTGCTCTTCATCTATGCGTAACGTCAACATTTACATAAAAGTTGTGACAATCACAAATTTAAATTATTTGCTAGAAATGACAATGTCATGAATGTTGATTTTTTCTCATTTTTTATATGAAAAATTTTTTTTTTTTTTGTTGATCTTTTTTTTCAATTTGTTTTATGTTTTGCGCTTATTAAAACATATTTGTTAAACTGCAAAAATCATCATAATCAAATAACAATTTTTGTTTATTTTTGGTAATTTGTACTAATTTTTGTGTTTGTTATAATTGCATTGATTATTTAGAAATATATTTGCATTTGTAATTAAAAAGTTTGCACGTAAAATTAACTGAAATTTAATTTAGCTAAAAAGCGTCATTTTACAAAAAAAAAAAAAACAACAACAACAAAAATTCACATTCAGTAAAGCAAACGTGGCAAAACAAACAAAAATAAAGCTTATTCAAATAGCAAATAATTATGAAACGCGGTTTATATCAATTTCTGTTCGATTAAAATTTTATAGATTCCATTCAATATAACGGAACTTGTGCTAATTTATGCAATTTTGAAGCGTGTGCGGTTTGTTGGTGAAAATTCAATAACTGTTTTTGATTTGTATTGCGTGATTATTGGTTGATTTTCATGTCGAATTCATTAAAATTTTGCTCACATCACAGCATTGCGCCAATAACAACAACTATTGCCTATTATAGCATGTTTGTAGACAACACTTAAATCAGCAGATACATACATACATATATATATTTATAAAAAGATTGGCAGATCTTTGTCCAAAGAGCAATTACTCACTGTAATTAAAGACGTAACTCAAAAGTAACAATAAATTAAATAAATTCGTTTTTGCCAGGTGCCTCTCCTGTCTAACTTTTTGTTCAATTGTATTTTTGTGCCCTTGTCCTTACTTAACATTTGTGGTCTCTTTTTACAGTTTTAAGCAAAAGGAATTTATTGACTGTTGTACTAAGAATTTCTTGTTTTATTATCGTCTGTGTCCTTGCCATTTTCAGTTTATTTATTATAGGTTAGAAAACCGCTGAAGTCATTTTTACTTTGCCCTTGTCGTTGCTGATACCCTTCATGCGCTGTGGCATGCTGTGTGCAACGAAAAATCAATTGTGCCATGCCTAACCTTATGCCTGTTCGGCTGCACAAATGTATCTCGTGGCTCAGTGATACAAACTAAAGACGCCATAGAGTATGTTATCCATCACTGTAGCGTATTTTAGTGTCGTGTATGCTTGATTCTTGTTTTATTTGTACGCTCGTTTCGATATTTTGCTCAATAAGACAATTTGTTTTCATTTACAAGTATTTCACTTAAATTTATTTGCTATAAAATGTTTATGGCTTAGAACAAGACTCCGTCACAGTACACCTTTAAGCCCTACAACTTGGCTTGGTCAACGGACGACATCGTTGTGGCTTTAAGTTTTGGAATGTCGCCCGAAATTGGTCTCATTGTTGACCGCAACCAAAGGCACAGCAAAAAAAAAAATACGAAATCAAACAAACAAAAAAGTTTGCTAGAAATAATTTCAACATATTTTTGAGTTTGAGTTACAGTTTTTTGGCAAATGGTAAACGAGACGACCGCAAAATCCGCAAGCGCCGCAAACTTGCACATTAATAATGAAAATTCGCTGTAAATCACAAAATGTCGTCGACTTTGCTAAATGTCACAAATCAGCTTAAAAAATGAGCTTTTTTACTACAATTTTCTTTTCTATTTTTTTGCTGCTTTCGTCAATTGCGTGTGACTATTTTGCGTGTTGGTTTTTGGCTCGAAAATTGCCGGCGAAGTGCAAAAGCCAAAATGTGTTGAATGTGTTAAGGCTTTTAAAATGCTTTTGTCGCCTTCTATCATAAACTTTCAGCCAAATTACTTTTAAAAATTAGTGCAGATACATTAGCGCGTACTTTGCGTTGTCGGCAATGTAGCAAGCTCCGCGCTCAGCTCAATTGCATGTTGGTTAGCATTTAATGCACATGGCTTTTGGCTTTTTTTTTCCAAAAAGTTAATTTGCATTTGGATTTTGCATTCGATATTTGTGTTGTGCAGTTGATTTGGCCAGTTTTTGGTATTTAGGTTAACTCACAGAGACTTGCACCGTTATACTTGTACAATATTGGCTATAATTACAGGCAATTACATAAAGCGGTCGAGCACGCAAAGCCTTAAACTGTTTGTTGAGTGATTTTGGTGCATGTTGCTTGCCACTAAAAGCAACATGCACACACACACACATACAAACAATAACGTACTTATGGCGAGTCCTTCGGTTGTAGATTATTGTGCAAGTTGCAGGTTGGTAGTTGTTATTGGGTATCAGTCGTTGCCGTAAATCAGCTTAGTTGCCTTCACTTCATACAGGGTGCGCTCGCTCATACTTGACAACGGCAGCCATTGATGTAATTATTTTGTGCTTAACTTGGATTAAATTTATTTCTTTGCTTCAATTGTTGACTGCTTTGCATAATTATTACTTTTTTTTCTAGCACACCAAATGACTGCACAAAGTGTGAAAATTTTTTTTAGTTTTTGATTTCATTTTTTTTGTCGAAGTGTTAATTTCCGTGTAAAAATGTTCAACTTTGACTTGACGCTTGGCAGGATACACACACACACATACTTATACATATACAGAGACACAATTACAGTTGCAAACATACAGAAGCCGGAGCAGAATTATTTTAGCCGTTTTATTTTCTTTGCACTCTGCCACGTTGCCATATTCCCATGCCGCTCCTTCGCTCAACCGACCATCGTGTTACTAAAAAACTTGCGACTTCTTTCGTCGTTGGAGTTTTTTTTAGATTTCTGTGACAGGTCTCCTTCTTAGTACGTTTGACTTTTTGCACTCGTAATTAAGTTAACAAAGTGTAGATTTGTGCCCGACGAGTTGTTTGGGCTAAACTTGCTCTACGCCTCGCCTCGCTCCGCCCGCTGATGCGAGCCTTTTGGCGTAATTGTGCCTGCAGCAGCGTGACAAGGAATATTTTCTTGTACAGCTTTTGAGCATTTTTCGAATGTCAACGAAAGCAAGAAAAAAAGAAAAAAATGTTTCACTTTCCGTTCCGGCTGCTGACTGCTGCCGGGCTTGTAATTTCTTTAAGCTGATTTACGAAAATTGTCAAGCAAATCGGATAAGTTGCTTACTCTCTGCCAGTTGGTGTTGTTGTCTCTTGGCTGTTTGTAAAAAAATGTTGTCGAAAATATGCAAATATATTTAAACATTCATTCGATTTCTATAACATACTATACTATTGATTTTGAAGTCAGTTGACGCCTTAGTAAGCCGTAGCAAGCAAAATGCTTAAAATGCCACATTCTGATTTTTGTTGTAAAGAACAAGCAAGCTAGACGAGAGTTGTTCTTGTTTGTCATTGGTTTTGGCTCTTTTAGGTTTTTGAGTATTTAAGGCTAATCTTCAATCAATATTCAAATCCACTCAAATGTAGTAAAATTCAATTTTGTGTTCTTACAACAAAGCGAGCAAATAAAGTCTTGCAAGTTACGTCATCATTTCATTCTTATATCTAACATAGACTTACAGTTTAATTTCAAGCATCACTCAAGCGTGTCTCGTTTTATTGTTCAGCGTCTGTTGCTCTGTCTATCTGTCTCTTCGTCCGGCCGGTCGTCCGTTTGTCCGTCTTTGTGCAAAAAGCTAAGCACAACTACGATTTAAAATCCATTCGAAATGAAATGCAAATCCTTTACTCTACACTCGATTCCTGCTGTAGTCGACGAGCTTCTAAACTACTTCATAAAAAAAATACAAAAAATACAGAAAAATACAAAAAAACCAGCGTGAGTGAATGAAGTAGTGAAGTTCTCCAACGACCGACGACCGACGACCGTTCCCAACACTTACTCGTTCATTATTATGCTAGGAAATAACCTTTGTTTCGAATTAATTAAAATGGATTTACATGAGCTCAAAATGTCGCACCCGAAACCCAGAAGCCAACCAAGCAGGCAAACAACCAACCAACCAACCATCCATCCATCCGACCAACCAAGCCGTTCTACAAATGTGAGTTTCTTTGTGGCTCACTTGCACTCACCGCCCCTCATCACCGCTCCTCTGCTCACACCTCATGACACTATGCCGCGCCACGTCTCATATGCTTTTTGCCGCACGCCTTGCCAGGCATTAGAAAGTCAGCTTCAGGGCAGTGACGGTATTAACTCAACCGCTTTTTCATACTAGCGACGAGTGAGCAGCAAGTCGGTGTCGCCTCACTGCAGTTAAATATTTAGATTTCGCTCTTTTTAATCTTTTGTAATTTCAAGTCGCGTCATACTTAGTGAGTTTGTTCATCTTTTGAAAACACTTTTCTAAACTTTTTTTTTATTGTTTTGTATCCTCTTTGGAATTTATTTATATTTTTTTTTCTTTCGTTGTTGGCTTTTCAATTCGAAACTTGTTTATTTACTTAGCAGAATGCGAGTTTATTGGAATGAGCAAAGTTTTAATGTTCTGCAATTGCTATCGTTATTTTATAGTTATTTGAAAAGCGTTCAAAATTACATTTCAATATATGTAAGTCAGAGAAGTGCTCGAACGCAGTTCTACAAACAGAAATGTATAAGTAAATTTTAGCGAAAATCTGCAATAATTGATCATAAGCTTAGTTTAGGCAATGTAAGACATGTGAAGCAACGTTGGTGCTGTTCTTATTCACTGTCAATTTAATTTTAATGCCCACCATTCTACGCCCAGTCAGCTTAGCTTGGTTCGACTGAACTGAACTCAACTGAACTGAACGCTTTTCGCAAATCTCAAGACTCAAGCTATCGCGTGTAGTGTTAGTAACCGCCTTGACAACGCCCTCGCAAATGCAAATTGCATTTTGGCCTAATCCCGCAACGAATTGAGAACAAGGTACGACTAGGCGGTCGCCCAATCGGGCAGCAAAGCAGTGTGCCAACCAAATGTAAATCGTCTGAGGCGCAAACAACCTTTATTGGTTGCTGGTAGCTGCAGGTAGGATAAAATCCGTTAAAGTTCTGCTCAGCGTTGGAGCGTTATCGGCAGGCAGGCTAAGGATAAGTCGTCTCAAGAAGCTGTCAGACTTACAACAGCACCGTACCGTTGCGATCTGAATTCCTACGCCCTGAGCAGTGTGACTTCGTATCATTGGCAAAATGTGGGCGTCGGCAAAGATGAAGCAAACATGCTATGAGCGTATGCGTGTGCGTCTGTTTGTGTGTGTGTATGTGTGCAACTTTGAATGACTTTGTTTGCAGTTGGTTTTAATTAAAAACGGATCTAACATTGAAACAAACATCCTTGCAGATGCTTCTCAGCACGCATCACAAACTTTAATTGAAGCAAAGCAGTAAGTAGCAACAGCAGCAGCTGCTTGCATCAGCGTTGAGCAAAGCTCGAGCACGAGTTGCTTGTACGCTCTGGCAACCTGTAATCTCTCTTGACTGCAGATCACTTTAATAAGTTCTCTTGTCAATTATATACAACTCATTCGCATTTAGTTTTATTGAATTACCAAAACAAATTTCAAAAGACAAGTAAATTCCAAATTGCTTTCGCCATGACTTTCTATAAATTTAATGTGTTTCACGCTTGACTTGGAAATTGTTTATTTTTTTTAACATTTGAAATGGCATGTTGCTTTTGCATACTTTCGGGCGCGTCTGTTATACGTAACGTAAGCCGTAACTTAATTTTCATGCTGCTTATGCTTTCATAGTTCCTAATCCTTTTTGATTTATGAAAATTTTTTATTTGATTATTTTTCGCACATTTCTGTGGCATTTTTTCTCTTGGTGCGCGACTTCACTCGGATTATGCGTGCTATTGTCGTCGTTTTTGTCGCCACTTTGATGGCCCAAAAACTTAATGGATTTCGTTTGTTTGATTTAAGACATTATTCTTGCTACGTGGAAAATTAAGTGACACACACACACACACACACGCACATACATACAACGCATATGCATGCGAGTTGTCGTTTGATATTAATAAGGCTTAAGTAACGTTAAATGGCATTAGTTGCTTCTTTACGTAGATTTATTGTGGCACACACAACATATTCGCACATACACACACACACACACACACAAAGGATCTACGATGTTATGAGTCCTTAATGATGTTATATACGTCTACATTGAGCGTCGTTGTTAAAATCAAGCTAACGGTAACAAATGAAGAAGATAATTTTAAGACTTAAAGTTAATATTCGCTCAAAGAAATTATTCATTTTTATGCCATTCTCAGTTGAGCTACAAAATTTGAAATTCTAATACTTTGAATACATACATTCATACATATATCACGTTTTATTTCGAATGCAATCGCACTTTGATTCGAGTTATGTGCTGCAAAATTGAATGGATAAGCCCCTCAAACTCCAATGACGGTTTAATAACAATAATAATCTGATTCATAAATAATAGTTTCGCAACAAAAGCGAATTCATTCATATTTTAATCAAGAAAAATCAATATTTATTTCAAATGCTGAGCATTTGTGCGATTTTAATATGATATGATTTTTTTCTATTTTTTTTTTCCATTTTATTTGTTAGTTGTGCACTCAATATTTATGATTTGCTTTTATTATTTTTTCAAGCGTTGGAATTGTGATATTGAATGAAATAAAAATTATCATGGCTATCTGTTGGTCGAAATCAAATTTGCTTTTCTGCCACCTGCCGCCGCCACTTGCCTTGCCAACCGATGTATAATATTTCAATGGTGGTTTTTATTGTTTATACGTTTTGTATACGCTTATACTGAAAATATATAAGAAAAACTTATGCCAGCATTTGATTAAATAAAAGCTTTTATTAAGAAATTAAAATAACGCTCTAACAATAATATAAAAGAAAATATTATTTGATCTTTAAAATATTATGTTTGCATTCCTTAAGCTGAGGTTCGCTACGCTATGCATATATATATGTATGCATATACCCAGACCCACACACACACACGTACTAAATTGCCTCAGGTTATAATAATTTTTATGATTACGAGACCGCCTCAGGTCACATTCAGTGTAGTGAAGTTGCGTTGAGTCGAACATGCCATATGCGGAGCCGAATGTGGCTTATACATCTGATTACTCCCAGTTAGCAAATATCATTTCAATTCAATGGCCTCAATAGCGAATTCTTTTTAATGTTAAGTCTGTGTGTTGTGTGCGTTGTGTTTGTGTGCAGTTCTAGTCAATAAAATCGAACAGCTGCCATTAAAATCATTTAAATGTTATTGTCTCTCCACGAAAGCTCTGCGTTGTTCAACCAAACATCAGGCCTTACGCCCAATCGACAGCACGCCCATACTTTCGCCCAATCAGGCAACAAACGATGCTCAGTTCAGTTCAGTTCAGCCCAGCACAGCCCAGCCACAAAGAATGCTGCCGCTTGCCACAGTGGCAAGTCACCAATTCACTTTCTGCTGTGTCAGCAGGCAATGCTGCCACTGCCCTTGTTGCAACTTGAGTCACTTTTGCTTTTTTACTTTTCTACTTTTCTATTTTTTTTTGTAGTCCTATTTTGTTTTTCCTTTATGTTGTACCCTACGCAAGTTCTGTACGGTTGCATAAGTTACACAATTGAAGAGTGCTAGAGGCTCTATATATTGATACAATTGAAGAATCGGTATGTCAAATGTATCGATTAAGCTTTCTCCACTCTCTGCAATGAATTTTGTCGTCTCACAAGCCTCTTTCAATAAAAAATCTTATCCAAAATTATCTGATCTGCAAAACTTTGTTTATTATAAATGTTGGATCGCTCTTTTATCAATAAAATCCATACATATTTGTAGGGTATAATAGAGTCGATTCGAATTTAACTCTTACTCCATTTCTTTGTTTTTCGTTTCGTTTATTGGTCGACAGCTTGCTCGTTTCGGTAATGTGTGTCAGCGTCAGCAGTTGAAGTTGAATTCGAAGTCGAAGTCGTCGAATACTCAACGGGGTAATCGTTTTAAATAGCTTCAAGCAGGCGTGTCATTCTGCAGAGTTGGTTATCTTCTTCTTACGCTGTCGCTCTGCATCTTCTTCATCAGCTTGAATATGCTCGCAACAAACTTGTATAAATTGTTCATTTTAAGCATTTCAAGAAATAATTTTGCAAATTTTATTGCTTAAATTTTTTTTTTTTTTGTGCTATTTCTCACTTCAACTCTTTCCTTTTCTCTTTTCTTCACTTCTGTTTGAAAAATGGCTTTAGTTGCCTGTTGGTTTTTGCATTTTGGTTGTGCAGCAATCTTCTTGGCCTTAATTGCAAACGGTATCATTGCCTGCTCAAAAATAATCGTCTACCAACACAGACAAAGGTCTATCAGAATAGTTGCAATAGTTGGATTTGGGTCTCTTGCTGGCTTGACGCTTCATTTTGTCAGCAAGAAAATAATAAATGCAGACTTGCAGCTTTGAAAATGAGAATTGAAGAATTTGTTGCAAATTTGTTATTGTTGTTGTTGTTGTTGTTTGGTCGGTGTTCGATTCATTTGAATTTTGTGATGCGTGAACACTTTTGCTCACCATGTGTTGAAACTTGAGGCACGAGTTGAGCTGAAATTTGGTTTATAAATTTTGCTATTGTTTCGACAAAAATATTTCAGTAATATTTAATAAAACAATTTGGCTGAGGAACATGTTTATGAGCTGCAATTATGAGCATCTCTGCAGCAAAGTTGCGCAAATTGAGAAATTTGAGTCGGTTGGATCAAGGCAGCTGCGTGAGCTATTGTGTATTGTTTATATCGGTTTGATGATGCAACAAACACTGACCACTAAATATCGCTTTACTCATTTTAACAGCTTTTTGCCTTTAAACTTTAGTTTTTGAAAACTATTTCCCTTTCAAGTTGGCGTAAAGTTATACGGCTCAGCTGCAAGTCCACGTCATAATAAACTATGTGTGAAACTCAAAACTTTGTATTCTGCTTCAACTCAACTTTTTTTTAGCTTACCGACAGACTGGTGCATTTTCGGTACGAGCACTTTTCTGAAAAATGATATTTTAAGTAATTCCGACATTCAATGCCTGCCATAGAAGGGAGATGCGCGAAGTGAAGGTACTTCAGCTCATTATATCGCTGAGACGTCTTAGCTGGAGTCTTGTTGTGGCTTGCCTGCCGTTGTTGTTGTTATTTTTGTTATGTTTAAATGCACGGAATGCCAAATTTAATGAGGCAAAATGGCAGACGAAATGACTCAAGTAACTTACTTTCTTACTCACGCGATACAATTGTGTTTCGTACGTCGCATCGCTCGGCCGGTGCGGTCTGTTACATTTAAATGCCATTTTTATGTGATTTTTGTTGTCTTAATGAAGCGAAAACTAATTGTACTGAAGCAAAAATTGTCTTGCCTGAAATTATTTGGCAGCAGACAGTAAGCTTTTGCGTTAGGCAATTGCAACTTAATTAAATATGCCTGCTGGATGATTGAATTAAGACACTAGTTTGACGTCTGTGTTATGTAGCTCAATGTAACATGAAAGTAGAACAATTGAATAAGAATTGTAAAATAAGTTTGACAAATCAAGGTGACTCAGTAACTTTATTGTATTTTAAGATTACTATAGTTCAGCTATGCTTCTTACTTATTCTACTTAGTAAAGTCTTTTTGCACTCAGACAAAGAGAACTGCAGAAAGTTTTTACCTTTTACCAACTTTAAGACAAAGCATTGTCATTAATGCGTTAAAGACGATTGCATTTAACGTAACTGGGATAATTCGTGCTCACATTTCTACTTAAACGCACAGCCATGAACCATGACTCTTAGTCTTTGTGTTCGTCTTGGTCTTTGACTACCATAAAACAATAAATATCCTTCGCTGAGCTACACTTGCTTATACTACATCCCAGTGCAAGTGACACTGAGCATCCTTACGAGAGATAAAACTGTAGAGGTTCCTCCACAGTTGCCGCCGGTGCTGTGCTTATGCTGTTGCTGTTGCTAGTGCTGGCGCTGTCGTTACTCATGCTACCAATTGGTGTTTGTGATTGTAATTCTAACTGCTGTTGTTGTTGTTGCTGCTGCTGGCAGACATTGCGTTCGCACACAATAAATGTACTCAAGCTCAACGGCGACGATGTTCCGTTGACATTTGCCAACCGTAAATGTCTAACATGCGCCTTTGTTTTGTCTGTTTGTCTGTTCTTTCTTTTTGGATTTTCTTTCACTGGATCGTTGACGAAGTGCTTGATTCCTCGCTTGCCCGACGCGACAGTACACAGTCAGTCAGGAAGTAAAGCGAGAAAAACTGTCTGCAAAGTTCGTTGCGGCAGATATTTACCCATCAAGTAGCGTGTGTACAAAGCGTGCATTTGATTTCTGCAATTCT
The DNA here is from genome assembly GCA_034638295.1 of Phortica okadai. NCBI lineage: Eukaryota > Metazoa > Arthropoda > Insecta > Diptera > Drosophilidae > Phortica > Phortica okadai. The sequence continues at coordinate 7,787,044 of CM067850.1, forward strand.
CGTGCAACACACAAGTTTTCCTTTTGACTCTCTTCTTCTTTCTTCTTCTGTCTTCACAGCTTGTAGTTTTCATTTGCTTGCGTGTTTCCGATTACCAGTTCTAGCATAGTTTTTTTGAACAATGTTAATTAACTCATTAACGTAGAATTTTTTAGTTGCATTTAATTTTAATTAATAAACAAAAAAACATCAACAACTATCGACCAAACATTTGTTAAAGTTGCTCAAGTTGCTTTAAAATATTTTGCTGACAAGCTTGCTTTAATTTTCATTATGCTCATCATCATCATCAGCAAAATCAGCATTATCATTATGGTGGTGCATTTGACTTTGCTCCTCTTCATGGTTTAATTTATTCACTCAAGCTATAATTTGAAGCAGTGCTCGTCGCTTTGTTGTTGTTGTTGTTGTAACAGCTGAGTTGCAGGCGAGGACTCGCTCTGCTTTGTTGTTGCTGTTGTTGGTGCTGCTTCTGCTTGAAGTTGTGGCAACTTTCTGTGAACTGCACTCATTAGCAACTGTTGTCTTTAGTTTACGCTATTTTAGCCAAGATTCTATTTACTTTAAGAAAGTTAATTATTTTAAAAGTTTCCGTTGTTCAGCGTTCTTCCTTTGTTTTTGCCTTTTCACTGTATACGTAATATTTTAATTTTTTTTTTAAGTTCATATTTTTCTTCAACTTTGAATAAAGAAAATCGCAAATTAGTAATTTAAATTATTCTTTACATTGCATTATGATAGCGAAAATGTTGAAAAATTTATAATATTCCAACTGATCTCAAATATACATATATTGTAAGTGTTTGAGGTAAATACTCGCTTAAAATACAATATCAGAAAAATGGTGCACGTCTGCGACCCACAATAACAATAAAATTTCAGATAATTGTACGTAGAATCCGAATTTTTTGACAAAACAAAAGAATAAAAATAATAATTTCATGTATGGTATTTTTCTTTTTGAGAGCAAGTTGTTTTTTATGGTGTATGGATTGCAGATAAATTTGGTAGAAACAGAAATAGAATAAAGGTTAAATTCTTAAAATATGTTGGCCCACGCAGATACATGCTCGTAAACAAAATTTACACAGCATTGTTCATTCAAGCATTCATCGCTTTTACATTATCCACTCGGTCCTCAGACATTTTCGACAATTTAGTCATTTGTCTTTCGTGTACACATGTCGACATTTGTTATCGTCTCAGACGAGGCATTAAAAATAAAATCGAGCATTGAATTTTTTGTTCAATTTGTAGAAAAGTCGTAATCGGATTTTCTGTGCGAAATCGAGGAAAAAAAGAATAATAAAATTACAAAAATCTGTTAACAAGCATTTGAAATATTTGTTGTTCCCTTTTTTTTAATATTTATAATTCACGCAAGTCGAGAGCAATCAACACATTTAGCTTCTTTTCACATTTTTTCTCATATATTAATTTTAAATATAATCCATAACTGAGAAAGTCTCTTAAGCGTCTTGAGTACTTTAAACACAAAGCCTTGCAATATTGACTAACGCATTTAGCGCGTTAAATATTCTCAAGTCTTTGTCAAAGTTTGTTTCATTAGCATTGTGCAAAATAAAGTAATATGCAAATTAAGCCACAAAAGTTGGCTATAAAAGACACGAATTATGAAAGAGAGTGAGCGAGAGAGTGAGCACGATAATTATAATAGATAATAAACTCGCTTTACGTTAAGCGACACATGAAGTTAAGCGCTGATGGCCAGGCAGACGGACGGACAGACGGTCGGACGAACCAACAGGAAAGCACACAAACAAACGTTAAAGTTATTAAAAAATGTTAATTGCGATTTAAGCATAACGGAAGAATGGAATTTGCGCACGCGGCTGGAAACGCTTGGTCGGAAGGACAATTTCTTTGAAGTTGCTTGTTGTACACTTTCATATAGTTGGCAACACAGTTTGGCGCACAAAGACAAAATACAAAACAAAAACAAAAATAAAGCTTTGCACAAGATTAATGTGTAAATCACTTTATTATGCATTCGACAGATCGGAGGAGCGGCAAAGAGGCGCACACAAAGTGCCACAAGCACAAAAGGCAACTCTCGACTGAAGAGCGCTTAGTGGGCAATTGAACAATTAACTGCACACAGCTACATGAACACATACACGATTTTCAAGGCAACAAAAATATGCAAAGTTTTTGCAAACAAACAAACTTAGCAACTCAAAGCTAAATGCCGCCGCAGCTGTTGCCTTTGATGTGAAAATGCAAATAAAAACCATGAGTATGCAAAATGGATAAAAGGATAAAACGAATTTGTTAGGGCGTCATCATTGTTGGTGCATTGTTGGCGCAGCAAGGGACTCGTCAAGGCCTGCCTGCCTGCCTGCCTGCGTTACTGAATGCAATGAAACGTAAGCTTTCCGCACGAGCTCGAATTCGATTGCAGAAGGTGTTTCTGAAGTATCTGTGTGTGCATGCAAAAGAGTGTGCGCCGCAAATGCAATCATTGTATTGTTTAACGTTGCATTGTGTGCGTTACACGATACCAAAAGACAACATATGGCAAAGAATGCACTCAAAGGACACCCAAATGAAATAAAGATTGTCGATTTAACTTCATTTATTTATTGAACAGCAACATTTGTGCGAATCAGCAAACAAACAGAATTTGCAGAGTAAAAAGTATAAACTATAGGAAGATTTATTGTCTTTGTGATTTTGTGCATTAGCCATGATACACTTTTAGTCAAATAATCAAAAAACAAACAGAATAAATTTTGCGTTGGAAATGTCTCTCGAAAGACAAAATAAAGTACACTCGAATGATAGCTCAAATTATAATTGAAATTATTTTCGATTGTTTATAGCAAAATAATTGATTGAAGTGTATTTTTGATAACGAATTCATTGAGTGGCGGCGTTTGTCGCCGAATTGGTTTGTAATCGCTAAAAAGAATGACAAACAAGAAACGTGATTGATTCATATACTTTTTATTATATAGGAAGATACATATATCAACGAACAACGCTTTGAGTTTTAGTATGAAATGCCAGTTGTGTCACGAATCCAGTCCAAGTAACTGGTGACACGCGTGAAGCCAGCGGGTGCGCCAGACTGACAGCCATAGATGGAGACGAACGATGTGATGCCAACCAAACGGTTGCCGTCGTGCGTGACAAGCGGGCCGCCGGAGTCACCCTGGCAGGTGGACTTGCCGTCGGGCGCTCTGATGCAGATGACATTGTCGGTGACAGTTTCATAGCCGTAGTACGCCTGACACTCTGAGTTCGGTATGATCTGTGCATCCAGGCAATTCAAATATTCAACCGTATTGCTGCCATCGTAGACGGCGCCCCAGCCGGATGCGAGTGCCCACCAGTCGGCATAACTGTTGTAACGGTCATTCATGCTGGGCAATTCAACTTTGTCTACCAACGCCCAAAAGTCAACGTGTGGTGTGCGTATCAAGGAGATATCGTGATCGTTGCCAACATAGTCGGGATGGCGTATGATATCGCTGCTCGACAAGTGATGTGTGTACTGTGGCTGAGTCTGCCAGGTGGCGCCGTAGTATATAATAACGGCATCAGCGCTGTGCTCAAAAAAAAAATTCAATTATAAACGAGTCTTAATGCAACAAAAGTCTCTCCTTTTCGCTCTTACCCACTCGTGCAGTGCGCTGCAGTGACAACCCAAGTGTGTCCGATTATGGAACCACCGCACCACCAGTAGTTACCATTGCTGTTCAAGCTCAGGCCAACAATGTAGGGCACCTTGCCTTCATAGGCTGGATAACCGTTAGTAATGCGACCCTCAATGCTGCTTTTCGGCTTATCCTTTGGGTGTATCGCACGCTGCTCGCCCTCACGCAAAGTACTCGCTGATACGTAGGCAAATGCCAAGGCCAAAACTACAAACACTTTCATTGTTCAAACACAACTGAGCAAATTTAGCACACGCATCTCACTTTATATTGTATTGAATTGTCAAGAACTTGAGGCTTTTGAGCTCTTAACTGTTATCATATAAATCAAGCAACTAAAATATATAAGAAGTGATAACTTGAATTGAAAAATATTCAATAGTTGATAATATTATCGAAAACAATTAATAAAATATTGTGATTACTTGATTTGAATGCCGTGATATCTTCTATGCTTCCGGCTGATTAAGTCGTTTTTTTACTTGGATCAGCTAGTTTGCTTTTCATTATGATAACTTCCATGAATGAAAACATTGTCATGCAAAAACTTAATTCACATTTCGCTTATTAATTATGAAATACTTTTTTTTTTTCGATAATTATTGTATGTGTTAGAGTAAACATTCTTGTACGCTGGAATTTTCTATATTTGCATTGGTCACAATATACGCCGATTAAATTATTCAACAATTCACTCATTATTGAATTCGGTGGCTTATATAATATAATAATTATTCTTTTGTGTTGTTTTTTTTTTTTTTCATTCATTTTAATGTATGCTTTTCAGCTGCGAGCAATTCGATAAAATGAAAATTAAATAATGCGCTGAAAAGCACTAATTGATTAATAAAAACAAAAATTGTCGTAGGTGCATGTACAAATAAATATTTGCGCATAATGTGATTAATTTATATAATTTTTAATTTTATGCGATAAATGTTGAATGCATTAATCTGTTTCTGTTTGAAATGGGAATATAAAAACATGAACGGTTTTAATCGGATAATTTATACTTTTGTTTACTTTGCCGCAATTTGACCTTTTTAATCATGTAAGCTACAAAAATCAAATATATTTAAATTAACAAGAAAAAAAAAAAAGAAACCATAAAAGATACAAGTCCAACCATTCGATGTGAGTACTTACAAAGTCCTTTGAGTATTTTAAAATTAAACTGATTTCGTATATTTGTGTTCTGTAATTAAATTAAATTATATTAAATTTGCCTCTTACAGTAATCAATTGCACAACATGACATTTCCACTCGTCTCTGAGTGTTGAATACTCATTGATTGAAGTTGGCCTGAGGACAAACAAAATTTGCGGCTCGTGACATTAATCTAATCTGCAAGTCAATATTCAACTATAAAGCAATAAATATTCATGCTCTGCACCAACTATCAAACGATGCTTAACAGCTCGACAGCCCGACAGCCCACCCCTAACCACTAAGCACTCACGGCTCAACGATGAAGCCGTCGATGTTGTGAAATTATCAAGTCGTCTCGGTGACAAGTGAATATTTACCATTTGAATTATGCAAAAGCAAACTTAAATGTAATCAAAACGAAATCATATTTTAAGACGTATTACTTGACGTAGACAAATGCACAAGTAACTTAAGCTCTCAAACGTTTGTCAACCAAAACTAAATCGTCTATGGCATGTAACTGTAACCTGTATTCGATGTGCAAATATATTTAAATGGAAATTATTTCATCTTTTGACGTTTACTGAGCAATTAGTGTGCAATAACAAATTTATGCAATTTCAAAATGATTTTGGGCAAATTAAGTAAAGCGAGATTGATCGGCTGAGCTTGTTTAAGAACAACACACTAGATCAGTTCGATGTGACTGCATTACAAAAACAAAAGAAGCACATTATGTGTGTGTGTAGAGAAGTAGAAACGAGACTAAGCCACGAATGTTGGTAGAAAGTTGTCTAGACTTTTGGGCATTTCAGATGATGAATCACTTGATAAGTTTGATATAAAAACAAAAAAATTACTAACACATGCGCTGCTGTAAGTTTTTGAACTAATTTATTCTTTTATTGATGATAAAATATTGGCAAAGATTTATGTATATTTAAATCTAAAGCTGTATGACATAAACATTGTGGGAATACAAAGAGTGTTGTGGTATTTTTATGGTAATTTTGCCAAAATCAATCAATTGATTTATTCGGCATATATGTAGTAATCGATCCCTATGTTAATATTCTTTACACATACGATGTTGTTTTTAGCAAGATGTAGAAAATTTTATGTTTCATCACTTAGCATAAAATTTAAAAAATATTTTTTGCATTGTTTCTCTTTAAACATAAGTATGAAGAACAATTGTTACTTTATTTTACGGGCGTTGCCTTATTGTATATTACTCAAGGTCTTTTGATTAGCTTAAACGTTTAAGTTTCGGCACAATTTTCTCTAATTCACAGTTCATGTTCATTGAAATCAAACTCAGACATGCTCTAGAAATGAGTTGGGTCTTTTCGTATTTCAGAGCATCTTAGCATCTTAGGCAGCATCAAATGTTGTGTCAATTATTTCTGACAGAGTTGCCAAAGTCAGCCAGAGTCAAGCAAGCGCTGTGAGTGAGTGAGTGAGAGAGTAAGTGAATGAGTGCGGTTCAGTTAGATTTTGGGGTTGATGTGCGTAGGAGACATGTTGTTAGAATGACATTTATTGGCTGTCAGTCAATGAGTCACTCAGTTCACTCACTTTGTCAGCTGGTTCATTTGTTCAACTTTACAACCGTCCATCCGTCCGTCCGTCGATGCGACCGACCGTTCGTCCATCCGTCATGCACATACACAGTCACACTCCCACACGTAGTTGTACAATCACTTACTCAGGTCCTTGGACAACCTAATGATGTGTTCTGCATATTGAATAGATTATCGCATGTGTGTCGAATGCTTCATGTTCCAGTTAATAAACAGCAAAATATTGCTCCTAATGTTATGCCCCAACCACCACTCAATGTGTGTCATCAACCCTGTCGTCTTTCGGCATCGTTCATTTTGCGATTAATAATTTATGCGTTTTACTCAGTTGCGTGTTCAACATATTTGCATGCATTGACAGAAATTCAGAATATTATTATTATTTTTTTTTTTGGCACTTGTATGCTTAGCAAAATTATCTGAAAATTTTGCAAAAACAAAATAAAATAGAATTTGTGGTAAGAAGCGTTTTTATCTTTAAATCTCTATGGTTGATTTGAATCTTTAATGTAATTAAATGCAGCGGTAAAATTGTGTAGTCTACCTTTGGGAGCGTGCTTGTGTGTGTGTGTGTGGTTGCTTAAATTTCTATACAACACAAAACTTTAGCTGACAAACCGTGGCAGTAAGCACACGGTAATAGTTTAAATGATCATTAACATTTACGGATTTGTTTTGTCAATTCAATTGATTCAAACAACACTTGGCAACACTAATTGGAAGTTCAATTTCAGTTTGGCTACGAATCGAAACGCGTTGATTTTGTGTGTCGTGTAATTATTGCGAACTAATTTAAAACTGTTTAGGCATCAGCGATTCATTACGAACAGTTAAGTAGTTCGGCATGCATGGCGATGCGTAATCAGCAACGAATTTGTATGCATGATAATGTAATAATTATGCAATATTTGCGTGTGCATTTGGTCTTTTATTTGATTAGCATTTACTTTTAGAAAATGATTAATGTTAAGCGTCACAAATTAAACATAATTTAATTACGTTTTTTTTTCCGATAACTTTAAATCAAATATACATACATATATGTGACGTTATGTATTGCTGAATAATGATGACAAAGTTCGGAAATGAATTTCTTCTTATGCAAATCATTTCTGTAAACAAAATCATTTTTCATAAATTTTCAATTAATTCATTTGCGCATTGCATTCGTGCATTAAATTAAAATTTAATCACATCGTGGCGAGTGAAATATCCAAGGGAATTTTTAAGCGAATCAGCGAATCAGCATGCTTGTCTGTGATATGTAAATATATATATGTATGTGTGTATGTGTGTGTGTTTCTTTCGCCGGCTAAAGGAATGGAAAAATATAATTAAATTCTTGTTGCAGCGCACGTTATCATTTTATTTCACTGTTTTCATACGCACACACACTCACACACACACACACTCATAGATACAACCAACCACAACCAGTTGGGCGAGATACTGAGCACTAATAGGGCTGTTGATGTTGCTCAGCGGCGACGATATCTCCTGAACGTTTCTGCGATGTGATCTGTGCAGCCATCGTGCTACTTTGCTGCCTGCTGCGGCTGCTATAACTACTGATGATAATAATGACGATGACTGTGTCGTTGGATCGTTGCATGATGACGATGGATGATGACCCCTTAACATTTTTCATTATTTTTAAAATGCAGACCACAAGTGTTGGATATATATTTGTTTATCGCTCATATGCGCTGTTATACGCCACTCTGTCCGTTGTCCTCAGCTGATGTTCACTCTCTCACTCTCTCTTCTTTGCTCTTTCCTGCATTTTCATTTTGCGGCAAGTCTTTAACCACGCACTCGATTTGCGTTGATAAAACGCATCTGCGGATGTGAGCTGCCAACGGAAACGCTGCCAATGGCCAGCGATGATGATGATGACGACGACGATGACGACGATAGCCAACGTAGTTGCTTAATTCTGGCAGTTGAGCGTGATGGACATGAGATGCAAGCAAACTGAAGCTGGCATGGCCGAAACCACTTCACCACCTCTGGCTATGCATTTATTTAAATGTATTTAAACGACCGACAATTTGAAGGCATCATTCTCGATGCGGATACGGTTGCAGATGCTGACGCTGGATGGATGCACTGGCTTTGGCTGCTTGCGTTGAGATAAAAGTAAATAAATAGCATCGGTTTGGGCTTGGAGTTGGAGTTGGGTTTCAACTCACTCTGAACGTAAATGAAAACGATAGCCGGAAAACGTGGACGTTCGCTCTTGTCTCGTAGCATAAAACTTTGCATACTTTTAATGCATTTCTTTTTTATAAAATTACCATTGCACAAGGCGTTGCTATGGCTTCTGGCGCATCTTTTGTTGTCACTTCCGGGCTGAACAGTAACATTGAATTGTCGAGCACGTACTTAAAGTGGCCTATTGTAGCAAGAGGCAACTGATAAGTGGATACACTTTGTACAAGTGTTCAAGTGATTAATCTATTAAAAATCAACAGTCTCTTAAAATTGCCTTTAATGCCGCTCATCGCATTATTTTTGTCGTGTTTTTCCATTAATACAATTTCTTGTACATCATATAACAAAGAACATTTTTTAATGTTTTGTCTGCAGTACAATTCTGATACAAAGATGGCTTAACTCTGAGGCTTTCATGCAATATATAAAACTCAAAAGCAACTAAAAGAGTTCATTGGGTCTAAAAAAAATCTTCAAATTTGACACAAATTAAAATATTTTTTTTAAATTGCTGTTTTCAGACGTCATTTAAAAACCAAAATTGAAAAATAAAGCAAGGGAATTCCGAGATGCTCTGTTCAAAAGAATATCATAAAGAAACTAACTTTTTAAATGAGTGCAAAACAAACAAAACAAAGCAAACAAAAAAGACACCTATATGACCAAAGCAAACACTTTGCTTGTTAAAAAAGAAGGTCCTTAACCCGCAACCGTCAGCAGCGGCTTAAAAGCAAGCAAACAAAAAATAAAAAAGAAAGAAAAAAAAAATCAAAACAAAAACAAGAAAAATGCTAAAAGCACGCGAGGAACAAATGAGTAGGGCACATAAGTCAAGTCAAGTCATGCCAAGCCAAGCCGTGTCGCATCATTTTGCTTGCAGCTACTTGCTCCCGCTCCTTAGCCACAACTCGCACGGTGCACGAAGCACAACCGTAGTGAGTGAAGTGAGTGTCAACGGAAATGCACACAAGTTGCACAGAGAGCGAACAACAAAGAAACAAACATGTAGAAAGCAATGACATGGTGCAAGGCAGTGAGTCAACTCAAAAAAACCAACACTTGAAAATGAGGGCATTGCTTGCAGCAACTCATTCAAAAGTCACATTTTTCAGTCTTTCTTTCATGTTTCTTTCTTTTTGCTTTCTTTACAACACTAATTTTGTATCAAGAGTATCATTGGACGAAGTGAAAATGTATTTAACACCAACGAGAAACATGGCACATACCACATAACAGAAGATACCTTTGTATACCTATATACTTATGCTTTATGAATATGAAAGCCGAAAGTTGTCTGGAGTCGTTGGGCATTTACAGAGTATTTTAATGTCGTGTTCGAGCACTTTTGATAGTAATTTTTCATTTATTTATTATTATTTATTTAATAATTCATTAAATGAACCTTGAAGCACATGTTTATTAAAAACAATTTGTTTGCGAATAATAAAGTAATTTACATATTTCGAATTTATTTCAATAGCTCGTAGTCGGTTAGCAACAATAATTATACTGAAAATATGTCAAAAATGCTTGTGTATAAATGTTTATATAAAATTAATTAGCAATTTTGCATACTTATTCATGTAAAGGCAAAAATTTTCGGTTGTTTTTCATTTTATATTTTGTTTATTCGATTGTGGTTTCATTTGCGTGTTTTGATTGTTTAAAATAGATGGTTTTTATTATTGCAGCATATCTCACTGTGCTTTTAGTATAATATTGAGTCTAAGTGAAAGTGATATTATTCATTTGTCAACGTCGTCATTTCGACGTTGTCTTTAATGTTATATATTTCACAATAAGAAGACGCCTGCATAGATGCAGTCACACAAAGAGTTGCAGATATTAACGCAGACATTTGTGTCTGGAGAGTGTGTATTGTACTTACTTTGACAATGGTATTTCATTCAACTTTGCACAACAGTTTTTAGTAAGAAGAGAGAGACATGCTTCAAGTCACGTTTCATTATAAGATGAATACGTACATAGTGTAAATTCACTTTTACACTCTTTTCTTTCGGCAAACTCTGTTTTCTCGCTCTTGTTTTCAACCTGCCTGACGCCCGAATCTCATTTCAGCAATGCTTTAGTCATGGCCATTGTTGTTGTTGACATAGCCGTAAGCTTCGGGTTAAGAGCCTTTCCTAACTCTTGAGAGTTTACGTGCTTTATTTTGTCCAACACTTTGTCAGCTGTCTGTTATATGTACATATATGTTTATACTGTGATAGATAAAGTGAAAAATTATCACAGCCGCAGTCGTTAATGTTGGAAAGATGTTGAAATATGTTACTCCCCAAGATACGTTAATTTTTTCTAATGGCAACAAACAATTTTTCTTTAAAAATGAGAAAGAATTTTTGGTGGTCTTTTAATAATTTATCTCTATGTTACCAATAGACCTCTAACTGACTTTTTGACGATTCTGTCATCTCTTTCGTAAAATTAATTAGATTGTCAACCTATGTTAATTGTTCACGATTGTCAGTGCCAAACACAATAATTTCCTTAGTTACTTTTCAAGCAGCTCAGCTCAGTTAAGGTAACGCCACATAATGAATATCACGGACAAAAGGTAAGTACTTCAAACGCTTCATTTAAGTATCAATAATAACAAATTTAAGTACATAAATTTATGCCTTGCCGTTGTTGATAACGAAAATTAGGCAACGCAAATCGGAGTCGGTGTCGGCGCTGGAGACTTTAACGCTTTAGCAATAAGCAAATTCGCACATTGTGCTCGTAAAACATTTTTATATATAAATTGGTTTTATGAAAACGACAAACGACGCGTCTTAGTGGATTGACTTTTTATCGCTCGAAAGTCTGACGCTATGAGACAGCGTAAAGCATTAACGGTATTTTGAAGAACAATAAATGTCATTGACGTGATTGTCGTTGCATCAGTTGGTGCTTACAAAAAAAATTAAGGCAAAGCGGTCGTTTATCTGCAAAGAACCAGGCGATGTGCTGACTCAGTTGTAGAGTGCAAAGTGTTAATTTAGACATTAAATCGGGCATTGCACACTATTGAGAAGCTATCTTTGCTGGCTTCTATGCACAAATTCAATCAAGTTGCAAATACTTTTTACAAATGCTTTAAAAAATAATCTGCAAAACAGTCTTAGTCGTCGTGCGCTTAACTGCAGCAATTGGTTTTTTTATTAGTTGAAAAATTTATGAAATTTGCATTTCTACTTTTGTTTTTGTGTTATTTACTTACATTTTGCACTTTTACTTTGTGAAATTGCTTTTCCAGGATATTATTGTAGTTAGTTTCTTTGTTTTGTTGCTGATGTTGAAGCTACTGACATTGTGTCAGTTGTTGTTGCGGTTGTTGTTATTGCTTTTGTTGGCTTCAGTGCATAGGCTCTCATTTATGACTATTGGCGCGCGTCCATTTCCATTTAATTTCCTTTATTGCAAAACTTTTCGTATTAAATATATTTTTGTTGTTATTGTTGCTTCACGTTTTATTGCCGAGAATCGCCATTATTGCAGTTGTTTCCGTTACTATGTTTAACAACTGCAACAAATAATAATAAATACAAAAGATTAAATTTCGAAAGTACATCTGAAAATGAATGCATGTACTTATGTTATATTTATGAAATATTTAAAATGGAGTGAAATTATTTTTAGTGAACATTCATTTAATTCTTGGAGTAGAACTCTTCATTTTTGCCAGGTCATTGATTCGACTTCTAATGGTGGTTGTTATATATACTGCATCTTATGTAAAAATTATGCCAGGCCATGAAAACGACTGAATTGGGAATAGGAACTAACTCAATTAAAAAAAGTTTTACTCTTTTCCGAATTTTAGAACAGGCCAGAAAAGTTCTTTATTCAAAGAATTTTACTTTATATACATAATTAATTGATTCGAAACAAATGTAAAAAGTAGGCTTTTTCAAAAACAAAAAAAAGATATTTGTAATTTAAGAAAAAAAATGTGTCAGTAAACTTCCAGCAGTTGAAAAGCCAATTCCAAATTTGCAAGCCGTTTCGCCTGTTAAAAAGTGTCCATGTAAGTTTTTTTTTAATTTTATTTTTTCTTATATCCTACACTTAATTATTATTAAAATTGAAATACGACAGAGCCCAGCTACAGCTTGGAAAGCATAGCATTTGTAGAAGGACTGAGTGCTCGTTAGAACACGCCTTGTCGTTACCGTTAATGGGCCTTACCATTACTATGGCTGAACGTTTTGAGATCAAATACGGCTACATTCCCGGCAGACGTAATGGATTGGGTCCATGCTGCGCATCCGACAGCTGTTGTCCGACATCCTGTTGCGGAGGCTGCTCTCCCTGCTGCAGTGGCTGTGGACCGTGCTGTGGACCGTGTTGTGCGCCGTGCTGCGGGCCATCTTGCGGGCCGTGCTGTGGCTATAGACCGTGCTGCTAGGAACCTTCCTTGGCCGTATGACAAGAAAATAAGAGTTCAAGAACAAGCTAAAATCTTATGGCACATTTGACATTTTGTGGCAAGAATGTTATAAGAATTTGGGTTGAAACGGTTATAGTAATTGCAATTTCAGTAGATTTTTAATACAAATTATGTTTTTCAAAAACATTAAATAAACGGTTTGAAATATTAAAATATTTTACATTTTATTTATTCCTAAGTCAATGTCGGCGTACAATAATACAAATAGGTACGAAAAATGTTATTTATTTCATGGCATTTTTGCAGCCGGTTCCGTGTTTATTTTGGATTTTAAGGATTTGACTTCACTTTTATTCGTATTGATCTCTTTTGGCTCTAAACTATCAGTAGCCGTATTGTCTTGAAATGCTTTATCGACGCTACGTTTGGGACATGTGTCCAAATGCGTAGTTTGTCGATCGGCAATGGATTCCAAAGCGAACTCGATTGGCTGCTCAAAGTAGCTATCAAAGGGCGAAGCGTTACGTACGCAAAATTTTGGTTGGAAAACAATTGCAGTTACTGTATTCAAAAAAAAAAAAAACCTTCGATTATAATAATGTGAATTCTGTTCAACTACTGCCATACTTACTTTTATTCACGGGCTGTGAGAATTGGCCTCGAAGTAGTTTACAAACAGATAACATTTTCATTTAATTTTTCCAATATTTTCATTTAAGTTATTTTTGTAAGTTGAAATGTTTTTGTGCACAAACGATTTTTCCTTAAGTAGGCCGTTTGTGGTGACAATATGATAATGTCAATCAATCAATCTTTATTACATTTTTGGAACGACAACAAAATTCTGAAATCAAGACAGCCATCGCATGAAAAAGGCCTGGTAGGCAAAATTGAATAGCTTTTTTTTCGGGGTTTACAATTTTAATTTAATTTGTTGTTTTCATAGATAAACTGAGTTGAGAATTATCCCTTTGTACAAGCAATTCCCATCACGAACAGGATATAATAGGGCTTTAATGATCCAGACATAACATTGCTATTGGAGTTATTTCAACATGAGGCAATTCATTTGCTATAGAGAATTCAATCCTTTTTTCCTGGGTCCCCCAATTCAGGGAATTGAACCTTGTCCGAAGCGTTTCCAAGTTGGTTTGAAAACGGAATTAGCCATTGGTTACATGCCTGGACACAATAATGGTTTGGGACCATGCTGTAAACCTTGCAGATTCCTACCGCCTTGTGTATGTGGATGTTATCGTCCAAGTTGATAACATGGTTGTTGGGTTGTGTAATTGATATCTAAAAACATAATAAAAATCTGGATTATAATTTTTTGTGTGTAGTTCTTAGTGAAGTCACAAAACCATGTTTTTTAAAGTGAATACTTTTCTGTGTTCAAAATTTTACCCAAGCTGGCGAGCAATTTTATTTTATTTTAAACTTCAGTGTTTTTTCAACAATCAGGTCGAACTTTCCAAAGCTATTCAGCCACTATTATTTGAGATCAATAGGCGATATTCTTCTGCCTTTTATCTGAGATAGTTCGAAGTAAGCATGCCGCGGGGTAGTAAGAAGCGAGTTTGGCGAGATCTGATTGAACCGATTAAGCCAAGAGTAATAAAGAAACCGCCACCGCCGCCGGAGCCAGAAGAAGAGGAGAAACCGGAAAAACCTCCTTCTATGTTTGACGATTCAGATGATGAGGAAGAGGAAGAAGGCAAAAGGGTTTTTATTTACGATAAGCCTCCAAAACCGCCACAGAAGTGTGGTCTACAACCCTGCATCGTTTGTACTCCGAGATTCGTATGCCAGACGTGCTGTAAGCCATGTGTTATTTATGAGATGAGTCCCATGGAGCATCATCGAATGGGATACGTTGTCGGTCATCGCAATGGCCTGGGTCCTTGTGGACCTTGCCCAGGCGTTAGTTGTGGCTACAAAAAACGTTGTTTCCGCACTGTCATGTGCAGAGTGCCATGCTGCAAGCCACCAAGGCAACGATGCTACAAGACTCCTCGAGTCTGGCCAGAATTTTCAACCGATAAAAAAGAAATGCGTCTTTGTTACATATAAGGGGCATGTACATGGGTTATCGTATGAAGATCTTTCAACTGTCTGCTGCTGATCTTTTAAATGGCTGATGGCTGTCAAAATTATTGTTATCCCACTGATTTTGAAATATTGATAGAATTAATTCCAAAATAAAAATTATTGAAAATAAAATATTTGTTTCTTTTGGTAAAACCAAAAAATTTTATAAACTAATTTTTTGAGCACGATAAATTTAAATTTTTTTTATTTTTTTAATTCATTTGAAGTAGACAGTGATAAAATTGAACTAGTCATCTTAAATTAAAATTGATTTAAATGTTTAGTCAATATCAAAATTTTGGATCATTATAGACATTTTCTAAAAGCTACTCACGAGACACGCTTACTTCTGTGTGATAAAGTCTTGTGATGGAGATTCAAGATGAGTGACAAGTTGAAGCAACTTTGGGTGGATAATCCAACCCGTAGACGAACCTCAGTTGATGGTCTTTGTCCGAGCGGACGTCGAGGTCCAAAAGGGTGCTGTCCATGCGATGAAGAAGTAAGTAGACGTGGCGTTGTCAGCAGTAGTGCTGGAGGAGGTGGTACTGACAACAATGTTAGCGTAGGCAGTGACGGCAGAACTGGAACTGCACAGCTTAGGAATCCAAATAATCGAAAAGATTGCTTAGGAACAACGGCGAGAGATGATTGCAATTGCCCTGACAATGTGGCTCCAAACACATGTAAGCCACTTGGATGCTATGATGAGAAGGGAAACAAACGTGAGTGCTATGACAAGAAGGGCAACAAAATGGAGTGCTTCTGTAGAAAAGGTACGGGATCTGGTCAAGCTGATAGTTCGTCAAGTGACTCTTGCATGTGAGTCATGACTGTGAATGTACATAAAAGCAAATAAGGAAATGGTTATACAAAATTAGTAATATGAATTAAATAAATAACAAAAAAGTTGTTGCAACACATCAAACGTCACTTTTTTATGTTGTTTGAATGAATTGTGGTTGGCCATGATTAAAAAAAAACTGATATATTTTCAACAGATTCATATAAAATTAACTTTCATTGGAAAAACAACGAAAAAAAATTGATCTTCATCTATAGATTTTAAAGTAGCTTATTGGCGAGTGTAAAAAATTCATATATTGTAAACGAAAACAACAAAAAAAATTGAAAAAAGTAAATACCTTAAAGAATAAATCGCAAAACCAATATGCTTTGTCGTGCTTCATTTAATCCTTTTGGTATTGGCGATTCAGAAATGAATTCACGTTCGCCGGCATCAAAAAGCCTTGTTCCAGTGAGCAATAATCGTTTGTCTTATCCGAATGGTGGTGAAAACAAACAGGGAAATGAAAGAGAACATTATATCAATGGTGGCAGTGGTGCTCTGACGCAGTACCGAGGAACACAGGAACCCATGGGCTACAACGCCGAGAACAGGACAATGTCCTATGGCGCAAATAACAGCAGACCCGTGTCGTATCAAGAAGAATGTAGGCCAGTGTCTTATAATAGCAACGCTTGTCCCATAGGCTACCCAGGCGGCAGTAATCAAGTGCTATATGAAAGTATAAGTGCACCTTTGCAATTTGGTAGCAATAGCGGTCGCCAAGTAACATTCGAATCTCCTGGTTCTCCCTATGGAGGAACTAATAACTTAATGCCATATGAAGGTCCAACACCGATTGCCTTCCAAGGTGGTAACAGCCTTATGCCGTACGAAGCTTCGACCACTATTAATTCCTTGCAAGGCGGTAATAATCCGATGCCGATGGGAGCCGGAAATTTACCCGTTTTATATGAAAACAGCGGTACTCCTCTCAATTTTCCATTTCAAGGAAGAGGAGGACCAATGAGCTTTGGAGGTAGCGCTGGTGGTGAACCACTACACTATAGTGGATCAACAGGCAGCCAGACCATTACGGCAGATTCCAGAATGATTAATGGATCAGCTAATCCTACATCTTATTGTGGCACAAGTGCACCACTCAACATGGGCTCAGGTTCAAATAGATTTACTACAAATATTGAATCCAGTGGACCTTTGCATTTCAGTGGATCTGGTGGTCCCGTTCCGTTTGGGGGATTAGGTGTGCCATTAAATTTTGAAAACTCTAGAAACATGCCTGTGGTCTATGAACCCAGCAACTTTCGTGGTTCCAACCCCTATTCCAGCTACGCATCCTCGATGCCAGACTCGCAAAGCATGCGCCATAGCTCAAGTAACCATGTCAGCCATAATGCTTCCGGCTATCCTGCACGTAATTCAGAAGGAATGCATATTGTTCGAGCCTCGAACTCCGCAAGTTATTTGAATAATGGCTCACCCGAATATGGCGTCAAGCGCAATGGCCTGTCAATGCCTTACATGAATATCGAATACCACAATAATTCTAAGCGTATTATGAATTCTGACCGTACGACTTCATTGTCGCCATACAATATGCAACAAAACTATAGCTACGGAAATTCTGGGTATTCACCCTATATGCGTTGAACATGTAAAAACGAAATATTGAGTTTATTCCTTATATAAAAATTGTTTGTGTGTTAAAATTATTCTACGTGTAAATTACTTTCTTAATAAAATGTTTGTCTTCTTTTCGATCACTAAGCAAGCATTGAAATTTATTTAAAAGTTTTTCACATCAAACTTTGAATAGTCAGTAACTTTCATACATTTCAAATTAGTCTCTCAAGCCACGTCTATCAAAATTATACAAAAAAATATTTAAAGCGCATAAATTTTTTTTATTCTAAAAAATAAATTTTTTGGATATTTACTTACTTTTTTCTATTACTTTAAGTAAGTGCATTTAATAATTCCAGACTTTTCTTAGCGGTTAATAAATTTACTTCTGAATTTAGAACGAAAATGTATTCCCGTGGTGCTTTTAATCCCTTTTGGATTGGTAACCCTACTAGTGGCATGGGCCGCTCACGAATGTCGAACGACGAGTCGTACGGAGATGCTAGCAACTTTAACGGCTATGGTGGTGGCTATGGTGCAGGTGGCCAAGGCAATTACGGTGAATCCAGCGCCGCCGGTTACCCCGGTGGTTACTCTAACAGTAGGCTTTCTGGTGGTTATTCCAGTAACTTTGGTGGCGCTGGATTACCTTCTTATGGTGGCAACGCGGGTAACCCGTACGGTAATGGATCAGCGGGGCAATACGCGAACACCTCTAGCAGCGTGTACGGTTATGCAGATGGTGCCGGTGTGCCTATGGGCAGCGTAGGTGGCAACGTTTATGAGAACGGGCCATACGGTGGACAAAATATGCAGGGTGGAGCTAGCTACAGCTCAAACGGACTCCAATAAACGAGGCTATACATGTTTCGGTAATAATCTAGCAAAATCTTAAGTGAATTTGGTCGCATCTTGTAAAAATTTTCGAAATAATAATAAAAAAAAAAAAGGAAAATTAAGTTTGCAGTGACATTTTACTTCTTTGCTTAAATTTTAAATTATTAGTAGGCCTTGAAATTGTCAGCAAATGAGCTAGTCTGACAATTTATTTTCGTCATCATTTAGGAAATGAAACTCGAAATCGTTTAACTTCAGAATTCTGAATTTTTTAAAATCAAAAAAAATTTTTTTTCCTCCGGCCAACTCCCAAAGAATAAAGCAAAAAAGTGCATCGTAAATTTAATAGAATTGAAACGTATTAATAAGCCATTTCTGTCGGCAGTTTATTTAAACGAAAAAAAAAAATGCTGTGTAATCCAAACATGTTTGAAAACGGACTTCCTTTTGG
Organism: Phortica okadai; assembly: GCA_034638295.1. Taxonomy (NCBI): domain Eukaryota; kingdom Metazoa; phylum Arthropoda; class Insecta; order Diptera; family Drosophilidae; genus Phortica; species Phortica okadai. The sequence continues at coordinate 7,805,874 of CM067850.1, forward strand.
CTATGGAGATGGGGTTGAGGATGATATGCGGCTAAGTGTTGGTCCGGAAATTGGTTGCGGCCCCGAAATTGGCGATACCATTAGAACTGCCGTGATTTCTGGTTCAAGAAAATTACAAGAAAGCGGTATGCAAGGTGACGTCCTGCGACACGGTGTCCTCGATAGCGTGGGCATGAAGCCAGGAAACAGTGGCCACTCCTGCTCCGGCATCGAAGACATTCGCGGCTTTGACGTAACCAAACGCGCGCCAAGAAGCATCAATGGCATGCCTATTTGGAACGAAGAAACCTGCACGATTGGTAATCTTACTGGAGACCAATATGGCATACGAGGCGCAAAAAAACTAAATCGCCAACCGGCATATCATTCTGTGTCCCCTAATGGCAATGGTGCTTGGGATCGCTTTAGTAGCGGTGGAGTCACAGCGCCAAATACTTCAGCAAGACGGAACTCTAGCTTTGTGCTGAGAAATGGAGTTGGTTTTGAAAGACGCGTGGACCGATACGCAAAGGGTTCTTCTGTAGGGGAAATGCTTTATAGCAGAATGTTAAATCCAGAAATTACAGCTGGACGACGTCGGGATGGCTTAGACAGTTGCTTCGACTCTCGTTTCATTGAAAACATGAAACCGAAACAAAAACCGCCACGGGAGTTACCAATGCGTTGCCCCCCACCAAGCCCCTCGCCGTACTACCCAACTTTACAACAGCAAATGCCGCGGCCTCAAATACGTCACCAACGACGGCCAGCGACCGTAGGTGATGTCTTTGATTCTAGCTACCCGTATATGTGGCTCGATTAAGAACGGAAGTTGGCGATGAGAGAATATCTAAAAAATTTAAGAGGGTCTCGGCGCTAAGATGTTAATCACTTTTTAAAGACAAATGATTTCGGAATTGGCTGCCCTAAATTATATGTAAAAGTTTAATATTGACACAAAAACTGTTTAATTTGTTGTACTTTTGGAATTAAACTCGTCTGTCTATTATCAAAATATATTACAATTGACAAACATGGAGGTATATTCATAATGCATGAGATAAGTTTTAGAATTTTAAATTGTGATATAATTTGTTTTCTTTAATTTATATAATAAAATTTACTTCAATAAATTTATGGTACATTAAATGAGTTTCAATAGAGCTAAAATCCTTTGCTTATGAAGCCTTTGAACTTTTGCTGGGCTTCACGTAATGTCGTCTGCTTTGTTTCCGGCAAACACCAAATTCCCAAGAGGAAGTAAAGTATCCAAGCAGTGCCCAAGATGTAAAAGTAAACGATTACGATTTCTCTACTATAAACGAATGTAGATATAATCAATTGCACCAGCATTTCGACCATAAATGCTGCTGAAATAAAGTAATTCTTTACAGCTAACGGAAAGGCTTCGGTTAGATAAGCGGACGAAGAAGTACTGGCTAAGCCCGCGAAAAATTGAAAAATAAACAGAAAAGCTAATGTCTCGATATTACGATTATAGACATTAGTGAAGCCGACCGCAACACAAAAAGCCATTACACCGCAGATCAGAGACCCAATGAGCATTAGTTTCTTGCGTCCAAAAGAGTCAATAATAAAGGCCGGTATGAAGGAACCCATAAATCGGAGGCCAGAGAAAACGATAAAAGGCCAATCAGATTGAGTTTTATAACTCGCTTCAACTGACACGTATAGTAAAAAGGCTACAACGAGTGAAATACTCATCGCGTTCAATGCGCGATAGAGGCACAAACGAATAAGAGCTGGTGTACCCTGAGTTGCGCTCTGACCAAATGAGAGTTCACTATTTTCGGCCAGGTAACGTTTGTGTTCGTCCAATATTTCATAAGTCTGTGAATTCAGCACCTGGGGTTGTTGCATGCGTCGCAGAATATCAATGGCGTCCTGCTCCCGTTGCTTCGTCAACAAAGTCACTGGGGATTCAACCATCAGGAAGGATGACATAATCAGTGCTATTATGCCGTAAAGAATAGAGCATATTCCTTGCAATTGAATTGCAGAAAATGAGCCATAATAGCCCAACAAGGAACTGAACATATATTGAAGAAAAATTCCACCACTGAAACTCACTTGCTCAGTTGAGGCAACCGACCCACGATTATTTTTTACGACAATTTCACCAGTTAACGTGAGTGCGAGTGGAAGGACAAGACCATTTGCAATGCCATCCAAATATCGGCTTGCAAAAATCGCGTCGAGTTTGAGGCGCGTTGCGTTTACTATAACGCCACCTATTATTACCAAGATTGACGCGAATTGCTAAAAATATAAGTAAACTTTTATCAGATCTTCTTCTCTATTAGTTGATTAATCATTATAACTCACCACAAGTAATTTTTTTGGTATTTTGTTGGCAAGTATAGCAGCAAGAAGTGCGCCGATCAGTGCACCAACAAACCAGCTGACGCGCATATGCGTTGAAGACAGTATGCTGGCTGCAATATTCATGCCACCAGAAATTAGAATCATGAAAGCTTAATCAGACAGTGGAAGAAAGATTTAACAAAATTAATGATGGAATTGTGTATAGAATCCTTGTCTCTACAAATATTATGAATACATAAGCCAAATCAACGCTTGGCCGGGTTTATTTATTTATTTATTTATTTATTTATTTATTTATTTAATAACAAATATCTGTTATTTAAGTAATAATTAGATCAAAATACAAAAAAAAAAATTTATAAAAAAAAAAACAAAAAATAATAAAATAATATATATCAATAAAATATAAAAATAATATAAAAATTACAAAATAAATATAAAATTGGGAAAAAAAAACTTCATTAATGGAGAAGAGAAAAAAAAAAGCAAAATAATAATATAATATAAAGAAAAATACATATAATATAACAAATACAAAATAATTAATTGAAAAAAAAAACTTCATTAATAAGAAGATAAAAAAAAAGCAAAATGATAAATTAATTCTAAGAAGTCTCTGACCCGGTGGGGGAAATTTATTTGCATAATGCAGGCTGTGCCCCTACTCACAGCCATTTGTGGTCAGAGACTTAAATTCTGAAGAGCGCAATCCGACCATCCAGAACGACTATCCAAGCCGATGTACGTTCTCAGTTCCATGTAGGTAGTGCAGAATGTTTGAGTTAAGTGTCGAGAGAGAAATTTCAGGTGAGAGGACGTGATAAAGATTATTATAATAAGTACATAATACACGAAACGGATCATGAAGTGCATAGTTAGTTGTGCATCTATGCAAAGTTAAAGGGACATATAATAGTTTCTGGTAGTACGTCGTGGTACACTAAAACAAATCCGATTGAGTAGGTCTGAAGAGTCAATTAAACCAACAACAAGCTTATGAAGAAAAACCGTCCCTAAAACAATCCTGCGTTGGGACAGAGATGGAAGGTCAATAAGTGCGAGCCTATCATGGTATGACGGTAGTCTGACATTACGATTCCAATTCAGGCCACGAAGCGCAAAGAGGAGAAATTGCTTCTGAACTGATTCAATGCGATCTTGATATTTCTTGTATTGTGGAGACCATACGCAACAGCAGTATTCGAGAAGAGGACGTACAAGTGACGTGAAAAGAAGTTTGGTGATATAAGGGTCATTGAATTCTTTAGACCAGCGTTTAATGAATCCAAAAACACCTTTCGCCTTATTAACGACAGTAGAGATATGTTGAATGAAACAGAGTTTAGGATCGAAAAGAACACCTAGGTCGTTAAAAAGTGAGACACGTTCTAATTGGACGTTATCAATCGAGTAAGTAAACAAATGAGGTTTACTACGATGAAAAGTCATAAACTTACATTTAGAACAATTGAGCAAAAGCAAATTCAGCAAACACCAAGACTGTAGTGAGTTCAGATCAGCCTGTAATAGGTCATGACAGGTAGGCTCATTATAAGAAAGACACAATTTAACATCATCGGCGTACATAAGTACCCGAGAGTATGAAATCGATGAGGGGAGATCATTTATGAAAAGAATGAACAAAAGAGGACCAATATGACTGCCTTGGGGGACACCAGAAGAAACTTGAATAAGATCGGACCTAGAAGATTTAAACAAGACCCGCTGAGTTCTATCTGTTAAATACGACTTAATCCAAAGAAGAAGACTCGTCGGAAAACCCATTAGATTCAGTTTGAACAAGAGCAGATTGTGGTTAACCAAGTCAAAGGCTTTACTAAAGTCAGTATAAATGACATCGGTTTGAGAGTGTTTCACAAAACCATGATTAACTAAGCAAGTAAATTCTAGAAGATTAGTACAAGCTGATCTCTTTTTTAAAAATCTATGCTGAGAAGGTGCCAAAATTGATCTACAAAAATGTTGCATGCTTGCAATAATAATTTTCTCAAAGAGCTTTGGAATCGCTGATAGTTTAGCTATGCCCCTATAATTGGTGACATCTGACTTATTTCCTTTTTTATGCAGAGGAATAATAAATGATTCCTTCCAAATAGGGGGAAATGATGAAGTGAGAAGTGATAACTTAAAAAGCTTCAATAAAGGCTTGCACAGAGAATTTGCACACCCTATAAGCACACAGCTAGGAACATTATCAGGACCTGGAGAAAAAGAATTTTTTAGAGCAAGCAAATTATTTAGAACAGAATCTTCAGTCAATACAGGAGAAACAAAGCCATTGATTGAATTAATCGGATATGGATATGAGGAACCCGAAAATGTTGTTGTAGAATATGTCGTTTTGAAGAACCTAGCGAAAAGATTTGCAACTCCAGAATCATCACAAGCCTCAACACCATCAAGGAAAAATGACGAAGGGTACAAATCCGTTCTGCGCTTTGAATTGACAAATCTAAAAAACGTTTTAGGGTCACGCGAGAATTGACTTTTACATCGACTCAGGTAATTATTATAACAGACATTATTAAGTGAAAGAAAATTAGATCGAGCAACTGAGTATCTGGAAAAGTCAGACAACGAACCCGAAAATTTAAATTTTTTGTAGAGTCTAGACTTTATGTTTTTTAGGTTCGACAACTGGCGGGAAAACCACGGCGGTTTTAGAGACAACGAAGGTGAGGTACAAGCTGGGACACACGTATTCAGAATACCATATATTGACTCATAAAAGAAGGTGGTGGCATATGATATGTCAGTACAACGATATAAAATAGACCAGTCAATCTGATCAATTAAGGAATTTAGCCGATCAAAATTAGTTTTACGAAAACAAAGACGACGCTGAGGAGAGGTGTTACGCGAGATGGAGGAACGAAAGGGAAGAGAAAGGATAATTTCCAACGTAGGATGAAAAGAATCTTCCGGCACCGATATAGGGTCACATCGAGATACAACATTCGAATCGTTTGCCAATACAAGATCAAGAGTTCTGTTAATTGAGTTCACGACCGAATTTTTTTGAAATAAAGGAATATCCAGGAGATTATCAAGAAATTCATGATCTCCGGAGGGTACTAAAAAATTTGGGTTATCGAAATAAGACCAAGAAATATGGGGAAGGTTTACTAGTTAATTATACAATTGCCATCAAGTACCTCCGGCCACAACTTTTGATTGTCGTTTATTCTGTCGCTCCCGATCCCAACATCTTTTTGGTTCAGCAACAACTACTGTTGGTGTTGAATACACCTGATGAACTACGTGGCCTTGGTTTGGAAAATTGTGCTCATAATTTTGTGGATAGTTAGTGGCATTATTTGGTACGAAATATCCCTGATATTCTGGTGGCGGTGCTGACGGCGGCGGTTGAAGCCCAAATTTGTTGTTTTCCATGTTTGTAATAATCGATTTCTATTGCACTTTTTATTTATTCGACGTCCAGATCATTAAGCTTTTCGTTTAATACTGAGTGAGTGTTTAGTATTTATATTGAAACCAAATAACTTATCAACCGACTGATTAATACGAGCAATAAATGATAGGCTGTGGTATTTTCTGTTATTGCAATCGAGTATACTGACTTGGGAATAGTGTTCGCAATGGGGAGATCAAACTTGTTTATATTATATACCGACTATTATCTTATCTTAACAATATTTAGCTTGTCGGCAACATACATATGACCAGATATTACAACCATATTAAAGATCAACTTCATTCAATTGTCATTCTGTTCGTATATCCCCCAAACCAAATGAGATTAGACACTATAAGTTTTCGAGAATGCTACTGTGATACGGGGAACGGTGACACCATCGATTTGAGTGCATGTGTTCGACTGTATTGAATAAAACAGTATTTGCTTTATCACAATTTAGATAAGAAATATACATGAAAACTTTCAAGAAATACCCTAAATTTGATGTGATGCATGTATTGTTGTTTTTTTTTTTTTAATGGGGGCTGGGGAATTCGATTTGAGGCTTTTTGCTTAGTTGGTCGTTCTTGAGTTTAAAGTCTTTGAGTTTTTTGAGTGGTAAATAAAACTGTAATCGCATTTGCAGTCACGTTTTTGCGCTATCACTTCAGAAAGAAAGCTTTTGATTCCATCGTCACATATAAAAGTGACGAATGTGAAAGTTTCGCTTTTTTTCAAAGCTCTAAGCTAGTGTATCTATTCACAATGTTAGATGTTGACCTCTCTGATAGACGACTATTGTAATCTCAAGTGCACATTTGGTCTGCCTTAAAGATTATTTAGAACTAGTCAGCAGTTAAAATTTTACACACATAATTGCATTAAAGAATTAAAAAAACAACGTAGTTTTAATTTTATTTGTGTGTTGTCTCTAAATGCGGGCAAACTAACAAGAGTACTTGTGGAAAATATATGTACATGGTTGGTTCTCCTTTTTTACAAACGACTTAAGCTAAACCACAGCAACTTACATAACTTTGTCGTATGTTTGAAGAAATAAGTGAAATGTTTCATGCTCATAATGATCTAAAAAGTCAACGTGCCATCCAACACAGACGCTCAATACACAAATACATAAGTATTTGTATGCGTCTTTGCACATGCACGTACTGAAGTAAGTAGATGCTCATAAGTATATTTCTGCATTAACGCCATAATTCTTAAGTTACAACTCACACAGACTCAACCAACCGCCACAAAAGGATTAAGTTTCACACAGAAACCAACTTTGAAGTGTTGATGTGTGTATTTCTTTAAATAGCGTTGGAGTTTTTGTAGATGTTTGCATGTGTGTTAGCCACAAATGCTGCTTGGCTCATATGGCGTTCGAAGTTGGCAGCTGACTTTGCCGTTGACACTTGGCTTACACTAATATTAGCTAAGTTAGTTTATGACTTTGGCAGTAGTTTGTTTGCTACAAAACTATACGAGCGCTTCATGTTGTTAACATAAAAGAGCGCAATTTCACAGATTTCCCTTTACAGATATGAAGTGTTTCAAATAGTCGATTGAAAGCCGTCTAATTTTTAAATTTTTTAACCACGAAGCTGCCAAATTTTGCAAACTCAAAAAACCATTTATATGACTTGAGTTGATAACAGTTACGGAATTCACCAAAAAAAGAACATTGCTGTACAATTCTAAGCAACTTAATGACTTCATTTGCAGTGCTCAAGGAATAGTTAAAACATTTAGCTTTTTAGCATTTTTTATTAAAATCAAACTGACCTGAAATTGTCTGTTCTGGCTTTTGGATTTGTCAGTTGATGTGTATGTGTGTGGGTGTCGGTCTGGCTGACCCAAATAATAAGTTTGCGTATAATTTCACAGCGATTTTCGAGCGCAGTCGTGCGTATTTTCGTAATGAAATATATGGCAAAACTTTTGCACGTATTTTACACATACAATTTCGAAAACTTGAATTTACTTAGTGCTCCTCCGTTCGCTCATTCGTTAATTTATTTTGGCAACGTCGAAATACTTATGCGAAGCGACTGCTAACGGGTCAATTGCTTTAATACATGTGAGAATATTCATAAGGAAGGTGAAAACTTTTTGTTGAAAATTAATTTTTCCAAAATATGATTTCGGTTTTCATCATGTGTAATATTGACGCTATGCTGAAACTTTACGAGTGTTGGACATTAGTTGCATAACTTGTGCACCTCGACTTCTGCTTAAATTACTGCTACTCTGCTTGTTGTTAAAATACTTTTGTGTGTGTTGCATATAAGGTTTGCTCATTTTGTATACCATGTATTTTACTACGTGAACTTTCAGCGAGCTAACATTTAATGTGCTTTTCAAATATAACCAACAATCAGAAAATTCTGCTCACACCTTTGTCCATTTAACTGACTTCTAATTAAATTGGTACTCAAGCAACTTGAAGTCCTCTAAAAGTTGATTTAATGGTTCGACCAAAACTTTTTATTGTTTTGTATTGTTTGGCTTCCGGTTTGTATAGTAGCCCAGTTTACAAACTGCGTTGCAACTTGTGCGTCCTCATCACATGTATCGTCATCGTCATCGACATCACCGTCAATGTTGTTGTTGACATTTTCGTTAGAAAGTAAGTCAAGTTTATGTTGCTACGAAATGTTGTTTTGATGGTGTTTGCTATCAGCATAAATAGCAAAAGCAAACATCGTGCGACATGACAAACGACAAAAACACTGACAAACTGGCTGCTTAGTGTGTTGTAACAAGGCCAAGACGAGCAGCATTTGTGGCGCGTGTTTCTAATGGGGTCGGGGGGTGTTAGCAACTTTAAAAGGTAGCCGCCTCATCATTAGCATACGTTGAGTAGTTGAGTTGTTGTTGCTTGTAGCCACAAAACAAGTAAGCAAACATGTGCACAGACACACATACAAACAGCTAACACAAGCGGATTTTAGTTTCCATTACGCACTTACACAAGCACATAAACACATAACCACCCACACAGATACTCACACTCCCACACACACTCACTGCCCGTATACATATCTGTTAGGACAAGTACTTGGCTTTAAGGCTCACCACTCGTTCTGAGTTGGCAAACTTTTGTTGCTTGTTTATGTCAGCCTTGGCAGCCTAAAAAACAAAACTACACTTTGAAGCTTTGTTGCCACCGACAAAATGGCAGAACAACTGAGCGACTGAGCGACTGACGCTGATGTGAAAACCTTGAGGTCAACAACACTTCAAAGTGTGAAGTGACACAGTTGCAGGCGAGCCCATGCTGATGGGGTCAACGTAGTTTACATATTAATTTCATCAAATTGCACGTTTAGAACCATTTCCGAAAATAAAATAATTAATTTTTATAGACTTTTTAGCTTTGAACAAATTCCAACAGAATTTTGATATGATTTTAACTTGAAGCATTTCATGGGCTCATACAAAGCTTCGCATACATGCCCGTGACAAGTGTCTTTTATTGTACACCAATGGGCAATAAAAAGAGAAAAAAAAAAAACGCGAGCAGTCGTAATAATCACACCCGAAGTGCAAGTAACGGCGCATGGCTTCAGAAGTCATCGTAAAAATTTTTAATTCAATTCGTGTATTTTCCCCAGACTTTTTGCTGGAGGCGTTAAAGCGCAGCGAAAATTTAAATTCGCTTTCCGCATAACTGTAATTAGATAATACACTTTAAAAACAGACAAGTACTTCGTGGGCGACGCATGTTGCTCATACGCAACGTAAGCCGATAACTGATATTTGTATGTAGGAGCCAAAATGTAAACAGCTTACGGCATGTGTGGCCGCGCTTAAACAACGATATACGAGATAAGCAAAAAAACGAGAAAAAAAGAATAGAAAAAAAAACAAAAAAATGAACACAACAAAAAGAAAAAAAAATGTTTACAAATCCAAAAGAAAAACAATAGAATTTAAATGTTTGAAACGCGCACACTCGGTTTTTATTGTCTCTGGAGCTCAATGCTGTCACTGCTGCCGCTGCCAAAGCAACCAACAGCTAAGCTAACGCTGGTGTTGGTGTTGGTGCTACCGACCGGTTGTGTCTATAAGTCTGTATGGAGTGTTTTAAGCACATTCGAATTCATAACGTTTGAACACGCGCTTATGAATGCGTCTCAACGCGTTGCCTTCTTTTGCCTGTGCCGACTCTGTATGAGTCTCTGTCCGAGACAAGTTGAGTGTGCTGCCATTTTTGAGCAGACAATAACAATAATTGTCAATTGCAGCAATAACAGCTGTCGTCGCACTCTTTCTACCATCACTCATAAACGCACATACGTACATATATAGAAGTACTTTTGCAAACATCAAATTCAATGAAAATTTAATGAAAAGTAAATAAATGTCTTAACAGTGCATGAGAACGAGTAAATACATAACCGACACAGCAGTGTTCAATGTCTCAATATACTTCACTGCTTCCTTACTCATCATTTCTACTGAAACGTCTAAGCTTGGTTACTCATTTCAACTGAAGAGTTTTAATTGACCGAAAATTATGAAAAAAGTATAATATTCTCTTACAACAAAACTCACCTGTCTTCAGCACAACACTCTGTCGCCATTTATATTTTGAATTTCCTGAAATTTCATGCCGTTTTTAATATTACTGTCTCCAGCCTATTTTCTCTTATACATACTTGTATGTATATGTTTTCAAGTGCCTACTTTACGCCAATTTTCCATTTTCCGCACATGTACCCCATGGCGTATTATTAATGAAATTGTATTTGTTCGACGGTTCATTCGCACACGATTCTCAACCCTTTAAAGATACAACACAAAAAACAATTTTTGCCATTTCACTTGTTTTACGCTTTGCGCTGACTTAAGCGATTTAAAAATCATAAACGCACGAAAAACGCACAGCAGGTGTTCTTTCGCAAATTCTCAACTTGAGTTGAGTTGAGTTCAGTTGACTTGAATTTTCGTTGCTTCAATAAAAAGGGGTGACTTTGCGCATTTTCAAGATTTTTCGCTTTTGTTTTATTTTATTTCATTTTTTTTTTTTTTTGTTTCCTACACATCCGCCTTGGTTTTGTGTTTACCACTTTTCAGCTGTAGGTAAATGTAAGAACACCCGCGTAAGGTTGTCACGGGCGCCAACGTCTGCGTTATTTGCATAATGCCGAAAACTCCTGCTTGATGACATTTTTGTTTTTTTTTTTTAAGCTGGCGCCTTGGTTTTTATTTAAATACCGCTTGAAAGGTGCCAGCAAGTAGGTGAGTAACGCGCGCAGACAGCCAAGGATTTTGACTTTTGTTAAAAGAGATTTTGTCGCGCGTTCTTTTGTTGTTCCTGTTGATAGGATGAATTTGTATTTAGTTACTTTTTTTTTGTTTTTTGTTATTTTTGGTGTTTTGTTTTCGCTGTTTAGGCTATGTTGACTTTGTGTAATGCAAATCCTTTTCAAACTGCGGTGAAAGTTGCTGCTTATTAAAGTTGCATGAGATAACTCAAAGTCGTCAATTCAACAACGCCTGTCCGTCCATCCGTCCGACTGGCTGTCTGTCTGTCTGTCTGATCAAGCAAACTTATTAGCGACGTTTGCACATGTTAAATTATTAACAGTTTTAAGTATGTGTGTGTGTGTGCACTTGCATTTACGCTAAGCATCATTGACCTGTTGACCTCAAAAAACAAGCATGAACTGCTCTCACTTTCGCTGCTGCAAGTGGTTGGCCAAAGTGCCACATTCTGCCCACAAGAATTGCAATTCACCAACGCTCTTGTATAACAGTTTACCAACGTTGTTGTTCCGTTTCTTATGGCATATTTGTTGCTTATCTCACATTGCAAGTAATCCTCATGTTCTGTGTTGCAGCATGAATGGCACTTCTTTTCAGTAATCTATTACATTTGTTTGGACAACAGTTTTTCGTACTTATTTTCATTGAGTTACTGCGGCAAGTCAAGTGCCAATTTGCTTTTCGCAACCGCAATCAAATCGAACTTGCAATCAATTGTTGCACAACCGATGCGAAAATTGCAAACTCTTCAAATTTGCAAACATTGTAAATGAGCGAATTGTTTGCTTGCATTGTTGTATGTTATTCGTTGTTCAGCCATTGTCTGGCGTGCAATAAACATTAATTAGTTGTAAACTGTTGGGCACACATCATCATCGTCATCATTAGCGACAATGAACGATAACAACAAGAATAATAACAGCACTTGTCATTAGTAACAAAACAACAACAACGCACAAGCAACGCAGTCAACAATATCATCAACAACATCATTAGCAGCAACAACAGGACTCATGCACATTTGCTGACAGCAACGACTGACGTCTCACGACTCTGTCGGCGACAAGAACAGCAAAAGCTTTTCATTTATAATTGTGTCATATTTGTAACTGAATTCCGTAATTGTGTGAGTTATCGCGCAGATGAGTCGCTAATTTCATTTCAAAGGATAAAAAAACATCACAGTGACTGACAAATGCTGAAAGCATGTAATCATAATATTGAATTCTAATGTTGCTTTGTCATTGATTTGAAAGAAAATAAGAAATATCGACCTTAATTAGCAATGTCTCATACATAAATTTATAGATTCACGAAATACACATAAAAAAGATATTTCTGCAGGCGCACAGAGGAAACTTACCTCTAGCAAATCATTAAATTTTTTTGAGTCTGCAAAAGTTTTCGTTACTTGACATTTCTGAGGGTCAGTTGGCTAAGAACAGCCGTGAATATTTGTAATTGTTGTTAATTTTCAGCTCAAATTTGCCTTGAAAGTCAAAATGCAAGTTGCAGAAGCACAAAAATTTTGTATATCACCTATCACACTGGCAGAACTTATGAACCTTTGGTCGAACAAAAATTGTTTTTTTTTTTTTTAATTTTAATAAACAAAAGGTAACATACATGTGTATTTGATTTTTGTTTGTTCCAAGTCAAAAATGTCAAAATTAAAGTCATTCTCGAATTTTTCATTCTAACATGTTTTATTTGTGTTTCAGCCATGGAATTATTGCATCCAGAAAGGACACATGAAAATAAAGAATGCTTGCACAAAAATGATGCTGAGATAATGCTGCAAAATAATAGTCGGTTCTAGTTGGAAATGAGAATTATGCTGGGCAAATGCACACACGCTGCCAACTGTCAGCTACACCAGTAGTTGCAGCAGTGGCAATGGGGGCAAGTCTCCGGACAAATAGCAAAGACAATTGCGTCAGGGTTCGTTGCATCGTGTTGAGTTGAGTCGAGTCGAGTGGAGTTGAATCGAGTGTCCTGCATTTTGAGTGTGCATTTTTGGATTTGGTATGCAAAATTGCAGCTGGTCGACGTTTTCGTTCCTATTTTCGTTTGCACTCATGACGACATTAGAGAAATTGCTGCTACTTTTACTCTCGTCTTTACAAGTGGCAAGCTAGCAAAAATGCAAATATGAAAGAGAAGCTCAAGCTCAAGCTCAAGCCGAAAGCAAAAGTCAGCCAGGGGAATAGTAAATTGTCGTTTAACTGAAGTGTTCTACTTCTAACTCTTGTTTGTGGGTGTTGAATTTTTAAAGGGCGGTGTTTATTACCCTTTGGTAAATCAAAAAAAATATCTCCCACTCTTTCGCTTTTGACAAGATAATTCTTTGAATTTGCTTGTAGGCAAGGCTTTTGAATCTTCGTTTTTAGGTTGCGGTGAGTTTGTGAAAAATGTTTGTCAGTGAACGATGCTAATTAAGGCAACTACACAAAACATTCGTTATACGTTTTTTTTTTTTTTTTTGGGGTTTGGCCAAACTTAAATGCTTGCCACAAATTGGGATCTACACGCAAACAGATACATGCCTGTGGACGGACACTGATGAAACGTCTAAGCGTTAGAGAAACCGACATGAATCAATAAAGTGTAAATTGTTACATTAAATAGTCATTAGTGATTGTAGTCATTTGACCGGAAATTAATCAAGCAATAACCGCAACGTTTTATATTTGACCAGTCAGCCAATATAGTAGCGGTAATAGCAGCAACAACAACAAACACAATCAAATGATTTTAGGGTAAAAAGGGTTGTTTCAAATTGTTAAACAAGCATAAGCTCATTCACACATGTACACACCCTCTCACACACACACACACACACACACATGTACATACATATGTACATCAAACACATGACGGAAGTTGTTTATTATTGCTTCATTTAGAAAGCGGAAAAGGATGTGTCATACATAGATACACACCGACACACACACGCACACTAGTACGCATTTCAATGCACACAATTCGACAGAAGTGTGCGAAGAAAAGGGCTGCAATGTGTTTCATAAATAGCAAAACTGTTTTCAATATCAATAACAAATTGCCTTTTATGTGTTTTAAATTTATAAAAGATACAATATCTGCTTTTGTTGTTTCCTCTCTGTCCGTCCGTCCGTCCGACCGACTAGTACTATTAATGGCTAATACCCTTGACTGGGTATTGTTTTCTATTTGAATGGTTTTCTCGTTTTGTTTTTGTATTTTGCACTTAATATCAACGCTAAATGAATTTGTGTGCACAATTAGCGATACTGAAGTAACCATAACTACCGCAATGAGCACGCTCAAAGTGCGATTTACGTGCGCACATTTAAAGTAATTGTTGAGCATTTATTATGTCACCTTTTATATTTACACAGTACTGGCAGCGACAGCGGCAGAAGCAGCGTCGACTGAAATAGGTGACAATAAAGTGCCAGCGAAAATGCTCAGCAATGGCAAATGACTGAGTGAAAGTGAGAGAGAAAGATGTTAAGACGTTAGTAGAAGGCTGTGAGCAGCAAAAAAAAGCATTTAAATAAAACGAAGACAAAATTAACTGGCAGACAGGATTCGTTGTCGTTCCTTACTCAAAACAGCGACATTGAGTTGGGTAAGGCGATGCTCATGCTCTTCTTTTGCTTTCGCTACATTCCAAAGCCATTTGGCTTCCGTCACAACGACTCCTTTTACGCACGCAACTGAGTTGAAGACGAGTATATAAAAGTGTATGCAGCATAAATTATTTCAATTGTCTTGAACTGTCAAAAGGAAAAAATATGAAAATGAAAAAAAAAAAAAAAGAAACATAACAAAGTTCCATTTTTGCAAATTTAATTTATAACATCATATTTTCTGCGCTTTCCATTCGTTTCACAGTTTGTCTGTCTGCCTGTCTGTCTGTCCTGCGTTCGCTTTGTCTGTGTCTCATTTATGTATGAGACATGCAACGTTTCCCCAACATTTGCCAGGCAACGCCTCTGCAGATACTATTATATATTTTATTGTTTTTTAATTTGCTATCCGCACAAACAAACAAAAAAAAAAAATGGTGTATTTACGAATTTATATGAATTATATGCTACGCTTCCGCCTCACACACAAATGACTGACACAAATTGTTGTCTGACGTTTCCTTCCCTTTTCGTTTTTCGTTTTTTGTTTGTTTTCAAATTGAAACTGAGTCAGAGTTTTTGATTGTATTTTTTTCGCATTGGCTGATTGGCGATTTATTGCCATCGTTTAGTGTATGCAAATGTTCATAACAGTAGCGACACATTGGCCAGCCTGACCGAACTGACTTTTGAAATGAAGCACTTCATCGTGGCAGTCATTGACGCTAATAATTTCAGTGGCTGCCATGTCGTATGCGTTACCAGCCTCAGAATGTTTCAAAGATGCAAAGATACAAAATTTTCTAAGCATATTTCAGTTTGTTTATTAAAATACCAGAAATTACTTAAACACAGCACTTTTTTTTTCTCCATCGTTGTTGTCTTTGGTCGGTTGTGTGTCTACGCTCAACTTACAGATTCATTCAGCCATCCACATTGTCAGTCTGTCAGTCAGTCAGTCAGTGAGTCAGTCAGTTAGCTACCTCAATACCGTCATCACTTGCTCAGTCAACGTTTGCCAAGTAAATAGGTAGTCAAAATGCCTGCGTTAGTTTCCGAGCTTCAAATAACTTCTTTGGAATTTCGATATAAAGTTTTCTCTTGGGCACAAAGCACACAGATACTTTATTGCACCGCTTACACACACACACACACACACACACATACACACACAAATATTATCAACAACACCGACTCGCCTTGGTGCATAACTCGTATGGCATGTTGGCAACTCTTGCAGTATGTTTAAATATTTAAGCTATTTCAGCGAAATGAACTTAAGGTTTCTGGCTTCGCTTCTTAGAAATATGCCAAGTTGCTTGTTAGTTCAACTCAAGTTCGTAAAGAATTTTCATCTGTGCATGATTTTGACCTGAGAAAATGTTATTTTTTTTTTTTTTTTTTTGCTTTTAACTAAAAGTAAGATGAGCATTCAATCAGTAGATTCATCAATGCTGAAAATCGAATTTCAGCACTTCGATAATCAACTTCAAACAATCGCTCATATTTGCATTACAATTTCGCATTGAAAGCGCACACCAAAAGTACAATTTCAGGCCGTTGCCAACCTAATTAGAAGTCTGGAAGTTTCAACTAAAATTGACACGCAAATTTTCGCGTGCACACTTGCGCCTAAAAGCATGTGTTGGATTTTGCATTTGTTGATGTTGCTGTTTCGGTTGCTGATTCTGTCAGATGCGTGCCTGTAATTGAAGTCGGCGCGAGGAAAGCCGCGTGCTGACAGCAAATGTACGTGCGCGTTCACGCCGTGCTGTCTGAGGAGCAGAGTGCGAAGAAGACAAACATTTTTGGGCAATAGCATGTCGCTATGGTTGCCTTCGCTGCTAAACTAATTAACTGCTAGGTGAGCTCCACCGGTGGCCAGCTAACCTCATGTCAACGACATCGGTGCGACCAGAGCCACTGGTAGAGTCCGAGTCAGGTTAGTTGGTGCTCTAATAGAACGTTGGTCCGAAAAATGCGCACTGCAGCATGTTTTCGCTGTCTAATTTTCGTTCGTTTGTTGCTGTGCCGCCCTAGCCAAGCGCCCCGGCATTGCGTGCCAAATGCTCATTTTGAACGCGCCACCTTCTAAAATGTATCTGAGTACAAATGTTTACTGCTAGTGTTGTTCTTGTTTTTGTTTTATCTGCACTTGTTTGGCAATTAATTCACATCTCATACTCATCATAGACACCGTCGCTGCTATCATCATCATTACCATCATCATCATTGTCGCCGTCGCCATCGTCTGGTGACTACAACTTTTTGCAAAATGTTGTTTTTTTTTCTCCTTTTTTGTTGTCGTTTTTTTGCTGTCAACATTATCACAAGTGTTTGCAATCTAAGCTTGGTTATTCGCTAATTAACAAAAAACAAGTAAGTAAATGTTATTTTTTCACGCACAGCTGCGCACACACACACACAGACATAATCAGTTGAGGTGCTTGGCCTCGTTGCTGTTTATTGGCCATCCTGCTTGCTTTTTGATAATTTTGCAATTTTATATGTTGCTACAAAAATAAAAAGATTTAATAAAAAATGAGAGCATAGAAATTTAACGAGTTGCTCTAATTTCACAAATGTGTTGTTCAATCATTTATGCAATTGCCACATTAGCAATAACTCAACGCAACTGAACTCATCTAACATCGACTCAGCCTATCTTTCCATGAACTCGTCTCGTCTCATCTGGCCTCGTATCGTATCGACGTATTGATTCAATTTAGCTTGACTTGTTTCGCTTCGGCGTACTTCATTTTCACATCACGTATTTTATTACATCGTAATTCATGACAACTCCGTGAAAACATCAACCGATATGAAAAAGTACTTAACATGCTCCTATTTCCACTTATTTGTTGCTGTTGTTGGTGTATTTTTTTTCACAATAAATGTTCATATTTTGCGTATATTCAAATTGCAGTTCGATAGATTTGCCGCTCGTAAAATAGACATAAGAGCACTTAAGCCGACGGACTCAAGCATGTTGAATACTTATTTATGTTGCATAGAGAGAGAGAGAGAGTAGAGAGCTCATAAAGCAAGTATACTGAACTGGATTTCATAATTTAATTGAAGTGTTCTTTGGCAGTAATCAAAATCGAAGTTTGCTCGAAAAAATATCCTTTAGAAAGTAATTTATTTGCGATTTTGTTTGGAAAAAATATTATCGAAATTATAATTTGTTAGGTTGAATGAATTATGTGTTTATGCATTCAAACATTTTATTATCTTTGTTCAAAATAATTGCAGGAGAATTCAAAATAATCAATCAGTGAATGAAAGTGTTAACCATTTAGGCTAATCGAAGAATGTTGTTATTGTTGTTATTAGTGGTCTTCGGTATAATATTTACACTTAACACGTTCTGTTACCGCTTTGCATTTCGAAATTGATGCCAACTAAAGTCAAACAAATATCAAAACATTTCAGATTGTTTGATTAGGATACCAAGATACATATTCGAATATTCAGATATCAACAGATACCGAACAAATATGCAAGGCATGTAAAAGCGTGCAACACCAATGAGTCGTCGTCTTTGTTTAACGGTTTATTGCATGTCTGAGTGACTGCCGCGCGTGCTTGCAACACTTTCGTTCGTCTGTCTGTGTCGCTGACTGCATATTTCATTGTCTGGGTATCACTGTCAATAATTGATTGTGTGCATGACACGTTTTATGCACTGAGACTATTTAAAAATTTAATTCAATTGAACTTTTTTTTTTGAATATTTTCTAAAAGCATGTTACATAATCATTTCCCGTTGGCTGAGTATTTCATGTATAATGTTTGATAAATACTTTTCCCCATGGTGTGTGTGCCAGAGGCAATGTGAGAGTCACCATTGTCGAAGTTGAAGGCCTTGACCGAACGTTTTGCGTAAGCATTAAAAATTGATGAGTTCTTAATTTGCGTGTTCGCTGCCATATTGAAAATAGATTAAGCCTTGTATTATTTGCCGTCAGGATGTGGATTAGCAGCGGCTCAGTTTGCTGCTTTGCCTTTTTAAGCGACATCATTAATCATACAGACAAGGGACGCGCTTTTGGCACAGCTCCTCATTATCCTGGCATGTTCTGTTCATTTTGGCAATATTCATTTTTTTTGCTGAAAACATTTCTTGTGCTCCCTTTTTCTCCCTCTCTGCGTACTTTACTACACAAGCACATTATTAATCTTTTGCCTATTCCAATATCCTTTCAAACTCGTTGTTTTTTTTCTTGTATTTATTTATCTATTTTTATTATTTTCCTATTTTCTGCCCACTTGTACGCTGGACACATTTGAAAAATGCCACAATGTATTGCGGTCAAAAGCTCAAAGTCGCAAATTATTAGTCAATGCTCATGCTCATGCTTGCCTGCCAAAAGCCAAACAAATGAGTCTAAAATTGGAATTAGTAACACATTTTTTCTATTTTTGTACAATATTTTTACTGAGCTCGCGTGTCAAAACCCATCATCATGTTCAAAATGAATAAATTTTGACGCGACTTCTGCAGACATGTTGCTGATTGATGCACTTTCCCTCGTCCTCGGCCTCTCATTCATCGCACGCATGTGGTTTCATTTATTTATGCTAATTTTTTGTCAAAACTGCTGAAAAATTTTGTTGCTTTTATGCCTTTGGCGGCCAAATCGAAAACAAGTAAAATGAGTATCACATTACTTTATTATCATATGAGCTCTTCGTATTTTGTAATTGTGTTCCATGCTCATTTTATAACAAAAATAGTTTATTATACGATTCGATTTCACTCATTTTCGCTGCCTCTCTGTCTCTCTCGCACTGTTTTTTTCTCTCTCACCATGCGCAGCCATTTGTATATAATTTATACTTTGCTTAAAATTATACGCTTTTTGCCATTAGCAAAAAAACGAAAAATACTGTAATAACTTTTAACACTTCATTAAATAAATAAAATCGCTGGAAGTAATTTGTCAACCATCAATATAAATTAGCCATTTCGAAATTACAAAATCATGTATTAACAATTATTACTTTTGCAACTTTGATGTCATTGATTTCGCTTTGCCATTGCCATTGCATTTGCATTAATAATAATTAAATTTTTTCGAAAATTATTTCTTCAATGTGTCATATTGTTTATAAAAATTGTTGCTTCTATAAACATACTTTTCTTTTCGTGAAATTCTCTGTTATTTAAATTGTCCCATAAATTTAGTGAATGTCCCAACTGCACATTTTCCGCTCGAGAAACACTTGAGCTTCTGTTCGCTTTGTGATATTTTCTATTTGAGTTTTTCTGTGATCTTAGCAGCTGCAGCCGCAAAATGTCAGCAAGACTTCTGGGATTTGCGTTTTGTCGCAAAGCACTCGAAACCGAGTAAGACAAGTCTTTTCTACTTAAACTGCATTTTATATTTTCTATTTGGATTTACGCTAAGCAACATAGTCTTAAGTAGACTTCTCTCGCATTGCTGTATTTTGTATGCGAGTATAAATAAATTGAATGGCAAAGTAAATGTTGTTAGTGCAACTCAGCAACGAGATGAGCTCCGTAGCAAAGCTTATTTTCAATAGAATACAATTTTGTTATAAAACAGATTTGATGTAAATTTTGTACGCATGAAAATTTCAATGCTCATTGTATTGTTGTTGTTGTTGATTTAATGCATTTGTCTGATCATGTTGTCGACATTATTATTGTCGCCTGTCAATTAGTCACGTCGCACATAATCGAGTCATGGAACACTAACGATTGCTAATTAATAAAAGTGTAAGCAACAAACAAGTGCATTAAAAAAGGCGAAAAAAATGAGGTAAAATAAATTTTAATGAATTTTACATAAACAAAACAACAAAGCATTATGGTTTGCATGTTAAATAACATTTTGCTTTCGGCAATAGAAAATTAAATATAAAATAAAATTTTTATACAAATGCATATTTAATTAGTAGTTTTGAAAAACATAAATTGTAATATTCAATCCGTTTTTGTGCCACAGGCAAAACCTTTTCTCCCATGCACAGCGTTGGCAGAGCGACGGCCGAGGGGCAGGAAGTCAATAAAGCTCTGGCAGCCATTAACACAAAACAAACTCCAAAGCAAAGCGCTGTGTATGAATATGCACATACGACCCCATACATATACTCACACACACACACACACATACGCACACAATCACATAAGCATTGCATGTCCTTTGCTTAGCTTGTCGACTTCTTCGTCGTCAGCAACGTCAGCGTTGTTGGCGTCGTCGAACTCGCCTAACACAACACAAACACAATAAATGTCCAAACTTTCAACGCCACAATGAGGAATTGCGTATGGTTTAAGCTTTATTTATTTGCGGCAATAAATAACGCTTAACGCATCTAAATCTTTAACTTGCTGATTCTCGTTGGTTCGTTCGTTCGTTCATTCGTTTGTTCATTTGTTGGTTGGATTTAACCTTGTTGTTTTTGCTGTTGTTTGATTGTTTCGTTACACTCGCTTTCAAGTCTTACTATGTTGTACTTTTCACATGCGTGGGCGTTTTCTCGCATTTCAAAAAAAAAAAGTTAAAAGTTAACAAACAGCAAAAAAAAAAAAAAAATAAAACAAATACAAATCTACAAAAATTTTTGCTAAAAATCAGTCTGCAGTTTTTGGTTGCGAGATTTATGATCATTTTTTGCCGTGCCACTGCCGCCGCCGCCGTTGCCGCTTATCACTTAACCTGCAAAGTTGTTCGAAATGCTGTTAGCATTGCTAGCAAATCGTTCAGAAAAACGGCCCGTCTGTTAGTTTAAGTGCTGCCCACTCGGCAGTCTAAAAATGTTGTGGCGTTTATTTCTAGAAGTTTTTTTTTCGTACACTTAACAGATGAACAAAATTTCATTTTTCAGCATCAAACGTTTTCGAAATTTGTTTTTATTCTTGAGTGCTGTTCTCTCTTTCACTGATTCTATTTAAAAACGTTTCATTTGCTAATCGTTTGCTATCATTAAGTCTCGATTGCTCGGTTTCAATAATTTAATCTATTTCAAAATCATACGTCATGTTGTACCGAGTTTCAATACATGTTTCCCATTGCAGTTATTAAGCAAGTTATTTGCTAAAACATACACAAGTTAAGCTGCCATGAGATTCTGAGCCTGACTCACTTCGTCTCTCTGACTGTCTTTTATGTGTGTTGGTCACAGCTGTTAGTTGATGTTTTTGTTGTTAGCACAACTATTGCTTTGTCTATATTGTTGTCCCACACAGCTCTTTGTGTGTTTCATTGTATTTGAAGTGACACTGCCGCACGTAAACGTCTCTCACTGTTAGTTGCTTTTGTTGTATATTTTATTTATAAATTAACATATAAATTGATTTTCAAACAAAGTATTTGGGTTTCATTCGCAAAAACAGTTTCAACAAAATGGCATGCATAAATTTGCAAACAACTTAGCAGCACTCAAAGGTGAATTTCCTTAAATAATATTTTTTTTCTTTATATTGTTTTTTGTTTTTGCTGAAGTGCAAGTTTCACATTGCTCAAAATAGTTTTTAAATAGTTTGGCTGCAATGCCAACTGAAATTTCTTGACCAGCCTAAAAGCATGCAACATTAATTTTTATTGCGAAAAAACGAATGAATTTAGGAAATGTATATTTTCGGCGCTTTGCCAACGGCACATTTGTCGATTTCTTGTATAAGTTTTAAAGTAAATTTGATCAAAGTTTTTGAATATGGTAATCTATGGTCATTTGAATTCGGGCTCGCTTTGTGTATTCAATGTGCAACTAGGTCAAGTGGAAATTGTTTAAATTTGTTGTCGTTGTTGCCGAAGTCGTTGTCGTTGCCGTTGTTCTGCTAGGCCATTTACTATAATGCTAATAAATATAAATTTTCTTAGCCGTTATCTAAGTAAGATGACTAAGAAAATCCATTAAACTTGTATACAAAAGGATTTAATGGTGTGATCTCTGCTATGCTCTTTATGTCTCGACAAAGATTTGTTTCACGTTGTCTAATGAGTTTAACTCAATGAAACAGACAATAATCGATTATTTTTGTTTTTTTTATTTTGCTTTGCTCATTTTCTACTTTCGAGAAAATTTATCAAATATCTTTCTGCAATGAACAATTGCTTGTCGCTGTCTCACATCCTCTCTTTCTTTATTTTTATCTTTATCTCTACCTCTATCTCTGTCCAATTGCTTGAATGTTGCCTGCTTTGACAATTTGGTAGTTAATTACACTTAATCCTAATTGCAAAGTCTACCAAAATGCGTTTGAGTTTTAAGCAAGCCTACGTTCGTTTGGCTGACCAAATGTTTTGCTTTATATTGGTCGGTCAGGCCTTGGGGTCAGACTCTACGACCTGTGTGTGTATGTCCGTGCCTATTTGCAATGGACTGGCTGATTGGTTTGGTCAAAATGTGTTTTCATTTTGAAACCCTTGACAAATATTTGAATGTAATCAAACGAAAACTCGTCTCGTCTCACTCAATTGTTAAGAAGCGAAGTAAGCATAGACACAAATACATGTACACATGCACATTAGACAATGAATTTGCCAAGTGAAATTTTCATGAAAATCGATTTTGTTAAAATTACTTTAATTGCCTTGTTGAACACACTAATATACTTTGCTAAGACGCATCCTCTTATTCGATTATCCTTCACATTTGCTCAATTTCGTCTTTTAATCAAGTTGTTCTACACAAAACATTATAAATACTCAACAAACTAAAAGGTGAATAAACCGTTTATATTTGTTGTCACTCAAAGCGAAAAAGTGTAGTTTTTTGATGAAAAGGGCAAGGATTAAAATTTAAAATTCTATTAATATGCCTTCGAAAATAGTGAAAAATACAAGTGTCTTTTTTTTAGTCTCTTTTCAGTATCTTCTGTTGTTTGCTATGAAAATACCAAGTAGTTTTTTTTTTGCTCTTATTGATATATGTCAACAATTGATTTGCAAAATGAAATCAATTTGACAAATAGTCACCATTTGACGTACACGTGCGCAAATACGAATGTAACCGTTAGATACACGAATAGCTTGTTTTTGTGAATAGATACTTTTCCTAGTTGTTGGTTACGGTTTGTCTGTTTTTCATTCTTGCTCTTTTTCTCTCTGTGTGTGAGCTTCTTTGCTGTTATAAGTCCCTTCACTCTGTTTATGGTGAATATTTCATGAGTTGATTTAATTTGAAAACATTTTAACAGCTGCGCTTCCTTTGCCATTCTTTATCCTCTTGTCTCTTTGTGATGCTTTGCTTAGTTCGGCCGCTGACCATTTTCGCTTTTGAAGTATTTTCGCTATTTGATTTTTGATTTGTTACTCTTGTTGTTGGTTTTGTTGTTGTTGCTACTTGAGCAGCTGCCATGCCTTGAGTGGCACTTGTCAACGTTATTGCTCGTGTTGTTACTGTGTTTGATTTGTATTCGGAAGTATTTACGCTTTGAAGCACATATTTATTAGATATGCAAATTAATGTTGAACAATATGTAAAATTTGTGTTTCGAAATGTTTTAAATTTCTAAGAAATTTCAATACTTAACATGTGCGTCAAGGCATAAAAAATACAATGCATGAAGCAATATTGACATTTTTTGTTTGAAAACATTAACTGAGCTAATAAGAAATACATATATTTGACATTGCCATTTGTATTGTAGATATTTTCGCTTCACAAGTATCTGTCATTTGCGTAAAATCAACAAAGAAACAAACAAATCTCAACTAGGCGCCTTAGTTATTGTCGAGCAGCGTCGTTTCCTGTTTTTGCACTAAATCTGTAATGGCAATACAGAATATGTTGCCATTGTTGGCCTTAAATGCTGAGCACATTTGCAAGCATTCAAAAACTAATTTCATAATTAACGTACATTTCAGCTAATAACTTGATTAAACAAATCCAATGGCAACGAAGAGCACTCGACAAGTGACACACACACACGCACACGATTTTCGCATAACAGTTTTCGAACAAATAAGCTCACAAACACATATATTCACACAAAGGCAGAGGCAAAGGCAGAGGCAAAGGCATAAAGACGGCATAAAGACGGCATAAGCCAAGTGTTGAGGATATTTGTGCGTATGTAGAACATAAAATAGAATTGAAATAAACATACGATAAGCACAATTTGTGCGTTAGGAGCGCATTATCAGCACAGATACACTCAAGTGCTTTGTGTATCAACGTGTGTGTGTGTGTTCTTGAATCAGTGTTTGTGCGCATTTCCGCATGTAATTGTGTAGTTACAATGTCACAATCACTAGACCATGCTAAGGCGGACGGATTGCCACAAGCAGGCAAAGTAAACAAATAGCAAACAGAAGAAAAAAAAAAAAAAAAAACACGCTCAGCGACATAGAACTCTCCAAAGGATACATTTTGTTGGCGCTAATAATGCGAAACTTACACATTGCCTTGACGATGTTCGCTCTCCTTGCGCTGCCATGCGTTTCTATATACATATATGTGTTTGTGTGTGCATGTAAGTAGCTGCTATCTGCGCTACTGTCAAGTGAACCGAAGGACATCCTTAGTAGCTATACAAACTTGTCACAGTATGGGAAAAAGGCTGTGTTGGTGTTGTTGTTGTTGTTGGTCTGTCCGCGCGCGTGTGTGTACGCTCAGCACTCTCAGCGCTTGGCAAAATATTTACAAGTCACTTGTTTTTATGCGTACATTAATTATGCTTGCTTTTGTTTCGTGTCGTCTCATTTCGCCATTGCGCTCGGCTCGACTCAACTCAACTCAGCTCGATTCGCTTTGATTTTGATTCCTTCTTACTTTTGATTTTGCTTTTTTTTCTTGTCGTTGCTTTCACTTTCACTGTTTGTCGTACATTTTCAGTAAAGCAGTTGTTGTTTTTTTAGCGCTTCATTCAGTTTGCTTTTTGATTTTCCACGCTGTCTTTGCTGCCATACATTCGGCCTTGCTTGCTTTCCTTTTTTCGTTTTTGTTTCTTTGGTTTTGTGTAATTTTTCTTTATAATCCTACGCACCAAAGGTCTCAGCTCCGCTCAGCTCAGCCCAAGCTCAACGCAAAGCAACGCAGAGCGGCTCGTCTTCACTTGGCTTGCCAGAACCTTCATTATGCCGCATTGTAGGCTTAGAACTTTTCTTTGCCGTTTGCTATAAATTTTCAGCTCATGTGTTATTTCGATGATGTTCTGGCATTTTCTTTATTTTTGTTGTTTTTGTACTTGTTGTGGTTTGGTTTGGTTTTTCTCTTTTGGTTTGAAATTTTGGTTATTTCGACTTTGAAGTTACATAAAGTTGAGAATTGAACGCCCTAACGGATTTTCATGGCAACATCAGCGATTTTCATCTTTTTTTTTTTTTTTATTTATTTTTTCTTATTTTGAAAGCACTTTGAAAAGTGGAAGTCGCTTCGGGGTAAATTTCTTTTACTTGCCGCACTTTCACCGCTGAGTGCCAGTGAGTTTTTGCCACAGCCACGAGCGTATCACATGCACATGCAACAACTCTGACCCAGTTGCAATTTTTAATGGAATTATTGTGAAGTGAAGCGAATAATGCTCTACGATGCAAGCGTGCATCCTTCCGATATCATGGCACCGCTCATCACCATCATCACCATCATCATCATCATCATCATCATCATCATCATCGTCGCGTTTTTGCCTTTGCCTTTTACATCGATCTTAGTCATCGTTCGTTGTTTGAACTATGATGCGAATATGCATGTTGTTTGCCTCGCTTACACTCGTTATCACATTTGGTGTTGTTGTTTTTTTTATTGCTATTGTTGTTGTTTTATTTTTGCCAAAAGCGACGCTGATGATGAGTGCATGCTATTTTTGAGACGACACACAATGTACATATATGCGTCATATTTGTGGAATGTCGACTGTTGACTCTATTAAATGTTTATTTGTGCTTGTGTGTGTGACACAGTGTGTATGTGTGTCCAAGTCAACGACAGCGGAAACGGAAGCGTCAAGCATTTTGGCTACGAATTCACGCATTTCAACTATGACAATTGGAAATGACAGTTTATTAAATATCTCAAGGCTTCCAGCGGCGAATGTAAATAAATCTAAATTTATTTTTTTTTTTTCACGAAACCATTCAAATACGAAACATGTTCATTGATTGATTTTTATTAAATTCTTCATATGTCGAACTTTTATTATTTATTTACTGTTCTATCATTTATTTTTCATCTTTTTACATTATGCAATTTTTTAACATCATTTTTCGTTCATTCATTATTCCTTTTTTATACTAAGTTTTAAACTTAACTAAATTTAATTAGTTTTATTGTTATTTCATCTTCTTTTGCATATTGCTAACTTACACATTTTTTTTTTGCTTGTTTTCTTATTTCTTTATAATTTTTTTAAATTTATTTTTATGCATTAAAATTAGTTGTTTTTGTTATATTTAGAAGTGCAGCTTACAATCACTAAAACATTATTTTTTACTATATATTTTTACATGCTGTGTTTTCTTGTCTGCTCTGTTCTTTGTTCAAATAATTTTACTTTTAGTTTTTTCTATTTTAACTTATGTGTTATTTTTGTTTCAATTATATTTATTATATAAAGTGCTTCAGTGTTGCTAAATTTTGTTAGCAAAATCAACTTCACTTCGTGATTTCAAAACTATTTGTTTATCAATAATACTTACTTATCTGAATTTCAATTTACATTTTTGCTATCTCTACTTTTATGCTGCATCATGTATACTCTCATTTTTTATTTCATTTTATTAAATTTAGAAAATTTGTTTTATAACTGATTGCTTACTTCTTTTTACATATGTATGTTTTATTTATTATTATTTTTTAAGTAATCTTTTTTTGTATCTGCATCTTTTTTCCTCACTATTGTTTAAAGTGTCTAAATTGTTAAATAATATTTTTGCCTTTGTTGCTAAGATTTGCATAACATATTTTTTTGTGGCAGTAAATTGAAACAAGAAGTAAAATAATTTGCCTTAAATGCAGAAATTTCTTTGTCGAGTTGTATTCTTATTGTTGTATTATATAAAGTGTTAACAGATTTTACTTTCTTTCTCTTCTCACTTGCATCGTATAAATTCTTAGAGATAAGATTATTTATATATTTTTTTTTTATTTTCATTGTGTTGACATGCAAGAAATCTTGGCTCTGTGTTGCACTGAAATAAAATTCTCAAGTCTTTGCACGCTTTTTTTTTTTTGTTTTAAATATTTTATACATTCATGTGAAACTTATTTTCTAACTAGAACTACTTAAAGTGCTGCATACACCTATCTTCAAGTCAAGTCAAGAATGATGCTCAGCCAAATTTGCATGTTGCCATAGCGAAGGTAAGCATGCTTAAAGGCAAAGTGTCAAGATTTACAAACGAGTTCATCGAAATCGACTTCAATAAATAAGTCAAAATGTGGCGTTTTTGCTAATGTATTCATTTCTCGACGGAACTTTAACCCCAGACATCAAGCTCCAAATATTAAGCGTGGCACACAAAACACAGCAGGACGACAACAACAACAACAAACATGAGTACACTTTTAAGCGTAACTACTTCAGAGAAAGCACTTTTTTTTTTCAAAAGTCGACTGCTGCTCACTCGACATGCCGTTGAGACACTTCAACTGCTTTCTTCTTGTTTCAAGTGATGTGCGTTGCTTTGCATTCTTTAAATTTCAGTGGAGCCACGGCAGCGTCAACATATGTAATAATGGTGGTGGTAACCAACAACCAACAACCAACAAAAAACACTTAAAACACTCAACTCACTGACTAAGTCTGCGCCTGAGCTTATGCTACAAAAAGAAAAGTTTGCACACGACTTTGTTAAGTCAGGAGTAGAATAAAAAAAAAAAAAGGAAAACTGAATGAAAACGCCTGCGTGATGAGTTATTCAATTGTTGCCTACTTTTGACTTATACATATGTACACGTATATATGTTCACATGTGTGTACCTGTCACACCAACAAAACGGCACACATACATATGAGACGATTTGTATGGTGTCGCGCTGAGAGAATTTTAAGAAACAAACAAACGAAACAAAACACGAAGAAGTGTAGACAACAAAGCAGAAAATAAAGAAAAAAGGAACAGCAGCAGTAAAGTTTATATTAAATGAGAAACTTTTTCAATTACATCAACGGAAATAAAATTCTGCAAGTTTGCTATGCCGCCTCGTCTTTCTAGTATATGTTAGAGCGGAGAGAAAAACAGCGGCGAGGAAGACAAAAGAAAATGCTTTGAAAAACCTTTTGTTTTATTTTATGTGTAGCTTTGTTTTGCAGCCTTATTAGGTTAGTGAGAAGTTTTTTTGTTGTTTGTTGTTTTGCATTGTTTTGCATTGTTTTTCCAGTCATTTTCATTTGTTTTGTGCCGACATGTTTTTCTGTGTCTCTTCCTCTTTGTGGGCTGAGACTGTGAAATTATGCTAATACAATTTGTTAGTTTTTCAATTGGCCTTTTGGCGAGCTCGTTGGAAATGGCGAGCTGAAGATGGCGAACGCAGCTTACAGTGAATAAATTGTCTTATCAGCTAACATTAAAAACCTACTAAAAATACTCAACAGCAGCTTACTTCGGGCGGTTGGACGCTCGGTCGGTCGTTCGGTCGGTCGTTCGGTCGGTCGTTTACTTACACGCATCTTACAACGCCACTGAATCATCTAAGGCGGCTGCGCTGGCGTATGCGCAATTTTTCGCATTGTTGCGTTGTCAAATATCGCTCGTCTCCTGCGCCTCGCCGACATAGCCTTCATCGGGACTGTCCGCCAGTGGTCCATTGAGGTGTTTCAGATGCTTGGCTGCATCTTCGCTGCTGCTACTGCTCTCTACAGTAGCAGCGGCAGCAGCTTCACCGGCGGCAGCTGCTGAGCCATTTCCCTCGGTTTCGTTAGCAACCGCATTCGCACCTACTGCCATGTTCGAAGCGGTGGGCGAAATGTCCGACTCATCGCATTCCGGTATCGTTGAGTTGTCGGCCTGTGCGCCGATGCAGCGTTTGTTGTTCGCTGCCGCTGCCGCCGCCACTGACTGTGTCTGATTTGTTGTCGCTGTATTGGAAGTTGACGTGGCCACGTTTGAGGTAAGTACCGGCTGTGTCGCAGGTGAGCCGGGTGCAGCGGTTGGCGTTATTGTAGGCAATACGCCGAGTATGGTCGAGGGGTAGTGTACAGGCTGAACATGGTAGCCGGGCAGGCAGCTCGGCCATTGCTGGAAGGTGGCCGGTGCCTCACTGTTAATGCTGCTTTTGTAGCCCTCTGGTGGTGAAGGAAATTGCTGCTGGGTTAGCGGCAGCATTGGCTGTGGATAACCCTCGGCTGTGAAGCGCACATTCGGCATATATTTGTCATAGCCGACGGGCGTGCTTGAGCGCTGTACAAATTCTGCCTCGAGGCTGTAACGCATTCCCGGATTTTGAGCGGCGGAAGCCGCAAACTGTTCACGTTGCTTTTGTGCGCGATTGTGTGGCAGTGTGCGGTAGAAGTTTTGCTGCTGCTGTTGCTGTTGTTGTTGCTGTTGTTGTTGTTGTTGTTGGTGCAGTGATAATTGTTGATTGCCTGCGGGCAGCGATTGCTGCAACTGAATTTGTTGATGTGGCGCCGCTAAATGCGCACTGCTATAATCATAAGCGAAACCGTCCTGACCAAGGAAACACACCGGATTGAGGTGCACGTCTACCTGATGCTGCGGCAGCGGCTGTTGCAAGCTCATAACGTTCTTTAGTTGCATGCCACGTGGCAACGTAGTCATGCCCGCGAATCGTGACATGCTCGTCGCATTCAGGCTCGGCCGTAAACTGAATTGTGGCGCTGTCAGCTGATAGCAACTGTCATACTGTACCGGTGTATTGGATATGCCGCTCTGTATGCTGCACGGACCGGAACAATCACTGGCCGTCTCGTAATCCGCCGCCACATCGAGTGAGCCTGCAGTCTTTAATTTGTGTTTGACGCTCTCGGCGGCATCGTTGACCAAATCGGGATTTTTCTCTTGGTAATTGCGTACAGAACTGGGCGGCGAGCAGTATGCAGCGGCCAAACCGTTGCTTACAAGCAACTGCTGTGGTGGTTGTGGTGGAGGCGTGCCAGTACCGTTCGCTTGACTGAGGTTTACATTTAATTGAAGAGCATCGTTAATTTGCTGTTGCGTTGGTCCTCCATAGAGTAGAAGATTTTGCTTCATTTGTCCGCCTAGTATAATACCACCACCACCACCTGCGCCACCAAGGCCGCCGACGACATTTGAGCCGTTCTCCTTACACAGCTTGGTAGGCGTCAGATTATCGCTGAGCAGGAGACCCGAGCCACCATTAAGACTATCGCCGTCGGTGAGAATGCTGGCACACTTCATCATGCTCGCTTCGTTCGTGCTGCACGCTGTGGAGTCGGTGGTGCCCGCAATGCTGGTGACGGCGCCACCAGGACCACCTGCGCATTTCTTACGCTTAACTGGCTCCGTCTTTTTGCATTTGAGTACGATCGTGCAGAGCAGCACAATGAATATGATGCCGCCACCAGTGCTACTCGCTATGATGTAGTTCATATAGTCACGCGGAAACGAGACCTCGTTGACCACCGGCGGTTCCTTGATGATGACACGCAGCGTGTAATTACTGAACGTGGTGCCGGCAATGTTCTGGCCAACGCACGAGAAGGTACCATTATCCTCCGCGCCAACGTTGTAAATAAAGATCTCGCTTCTTTTCTCCTCGGCACCGTTGCCGCCACTCTCATCGATATAGTAGTACATATGCAGATTGTCAACGAAACTATCGTTAGTCATGACCTGTCCATTGAAAAGCCACAGTACCTTTGGCTCAGGTATGGCGCGCACAACACATGTGATCGACATGTTGCGGCCCTCGGATACTTCGGTGTACGTCGATTGCGGTGAAACTTCCGGCAAGCAGGCGAGCTCATCTTTCTTAAGCGTTTTGATCACCTGACCCTTTAGACGCGCTGGCTCCATGCACTTCGGCTCCTCGGTTTGAGGCGTATTGTAGTTGACCAGCCAGGCGTGCATGTCTAACAACCGACAGTCACAGGTCCAGCGGTTGCTCTGCAAGCTGATGCCATGCAAGGATTTCGGTAAAATATGTGCACCCTGTATAAAACCAATACGATTGCCATCGAGCCGAAGCCATTCCAGATTATCCATGCCCACGAAGGCTTCGTTTTCGATACGCTCGATCTGGCAATTGCTTAGCTCGAGCGTTGTGAGAAAGGAAAGATGTCGAAAGGCTGAAGTCTTCAGTTCTCGAATCGGATTGCCGCTTAATGAGAGGCGCATTAAAGAGCTGTAGTCCTGAAACGTCTCGCTTGGCACGTGCTGCAGCGTATTATCAGACAGATCAAGTTCCACAAGATTGCTCAGACCGCGAAATGCTTTCTCGTGTATGCGTATAAGTTGATTACGTGATAGATAGATTTTCTGCAAGTTCAGCAGATCCATGCGCAGAAAGCGTTCGCTCTGCAGCACCTGTAAGGCATTGCCCGAGAAGTTGAGCACCTGCGTGCCCGGATCCATGCCGTCGGGTATGTTGGGCAGCTGTTGGCCACCACACTCGACCGTTTGTTTGCCGCCTTTCCATTTACAAATGCACACCTCTGGCGGACAGGCAGCCGCTGGATGCCACTGTGCAGTTGCGGCAAGCAGAAACAGTGCCAGCGCCAGTTGTGGCAGCTGTTGTAGGCACGTTTTCGTCATTGTCGCCAGCGACTAATTTTAATTTGAGGGAAAATGGACTCTTTCGTTTGACAAGTTTATATCTATGTATGTATACGTTTTACTTTGTCTGTTTCCGCTATTTTGTGTCGGTTCAAAATGGCATCTAAACAACTTCCTTTGTCTTGTAATTTATTTATTTTTAACCGTGGCTTTATCATTCACTCGCCACACTGGCTCGGCTGTACACGTGCACTCAGACACGTTTGCATGCCAAAGTAGTCACCACTCGCCTGACACCGACGCCTCGTCTTTGAGACAACTAGACAACACAAAAATTCTTCTTTTTCTTTATTCTATTATATTGCAGTCGTTGTGTAAATATTACAAACGCCATCAATGCGCAACGTTCATGTTCATTCCTGTGCGTTGCTTATTAAGTTGATTATCAAAATTCGTCCGTCCGTCCGACCGTCTGCTGACGTTATTCCTCTTTGTATGATGCCCCTTACAGCACGCTCAACTGTTTCATTTGAGAATCACGTTGCGAACTCGAGTGTCAGACAATGAGAGTGAATTGTCGCTGAGGCTCGAAACTGTCGACTTTTCATTAAAGTACAGGACAACGGCGTCAAAATCATCATCATCATCATCGTCATACGCGTCGACGTGCGCCGTCGTCCTCGTCGTCGTTGTGCTTCCGTTATCGCGGCTACTGCTCTTGCTACACTGCTATTGTTGTCTGTCCGCGGCCTCAATGCTTTTTATGATTTTTGCAGAGGCGCACGTGCCTTTGTGTTAATTTCATAAGCGAAAAAAAATGTCACACGACTGCTTTCTCTCTTACTTTTCACAGCTTTAAGCAGTTCTTTTGCTTTTCCTTTCTTTTTTATTCACCAAGCCAAGCCGTCAACTTTTCTTCTTATTGCAATCTTTGTTGTTGCTGTTTGTGTTGCCGTTAAGTGAGATTCTTACCGCGCTCTTTTATTATTCTCGTTGTTGTTGTTGTTATTGTTGTCTTGCTTGCGGCTTTAAGCACTTTGCTCCCTCATCTGCCAAGTCCGCTTATCCTACACTAACTTTGCATTCACTCTTCTCCACTCCTGCTAGTCGTCTCACTTATTTATATCTGCTTCGTGAAGCCTTTCATCGTTCTTAATGAAATTATAACGCAATGCATTGTATTCTTCACTTGTCTTGTGCGTCGCCCCTGTTGTTGTTACTGCTGATGTTCCTGATGTTGCTTTGTATGCGTCGCGTGTTTGCTTCTCTATTGGTGATTTTCGTTAATGTCGCCTTTGGCACTCACGACGACATTTCCGGTTGCTGCTGAAATGAGAATTGATCGACAAAGAAAGAAAAAAAATATTTTTAGTTCTCTTTACTGGATTTATATTTTATTATTAGTTTAAACAAGACAATATCTTCTAGCGACTGAGCTTATGCTTCCATTAATCTGGAAAATGTCAACTTTTCACTATTATTTTATATAAATGTTAATTTAAATTTGCTTTAAACTCTTTTGGCCAGAAGGTTGCTCACTTGAAGCAAATGAAAATCAATTATTGTTTATAATTAATGTTATTTTAACGATATTTCCCCACTTGTTTGTGATCAGTTTATGAAAACTGACAAAACCGTTTACGCTTAATTAATTATTCCGTTATTTGAATGCCAAATTAAAAAGGAAATCCGGTTTGTTTTGTTTATACAATTACTTCAAAAAGAGCAACAATGTGTTGTAATTATCAATTTATTTGTATTGTTTTAATAGATATGCAAATTTAAACTGTTAAGCATTTTTATATAATCAAAACGTTTAAATATATTCTGAAATTTCAATTGTTGCAAACCAAAGAAGCCAAAAACTGATTGATAAAATATTTTATTTGAACCAGAGACATGTCGATCTGCAGACGCATGCTCTACTCCTGAGCTATACCGACCGCAGTACGCACCTAGTCACCAAACAAACAAATAAGGTATTATAAATTATTTAAAATCATTGCTTAGACTTTCAATAATTCATGCTTAAAGTGTTACACGTGCATACGAGAAGCGCTTGCCGAATGAAGCAGGTGCAAACACGAGTGCATTAAATCAAAGACAATCGCACAAATGCCATTTACATTTGTCAAAATTAATCAAATGACATTAAATGTTGTTAACGAAAAGCGGCGACAGCCACAGAAATGCGATACAATAATTGCACAGATATTAACTCCGAGTGCTACAGGCAGGCAGACGTATGGACGGACAGACGCAATTGAATGAATGGATGTGTGGCAATAAATCATGCAACATATTGCATGTAGATACTTTGCTCGGTAAATAAAGTGTGGTATAAATTACAGTAAAATTAAGTTAAGTTAAATGCAAAAGCTTATGAAGTGTAGCACGGAGCAAGGCAAATGCCGAAGCAGAACGCAAATAGAAACAGGAGGTCGTTGGGCTGTTTGTGTGGCGGGCAGGCAAGAGGCGATGAATTGTCAAACAAAAGTTGTGAAGCGAAAGAATAGTCGGTGTGGCAGCGAGAGTAGGAAAAAGTAATTTCAGACAGCAGTCAAAAACAAACAACAACAACAAAAACAATGAGCATAATGACAATGGCACTCACACACAGATACAGACAGAGACACAGTTACAAATATTTTCTAAAAAACAGCATAAAATTACAAGGAAACGTCCAAGGAAGGCGCGTGAAGATATGCAGATAGAAATAAACATGGCAGCAATATGTACACGCAGCAAAGCTAAGCCAGGATGTTAAGGAAACACTTCATTACTTTCAATGACAACCGAAAGAGACTGCACGACCGAACAAACGGGCGAGCGTAGGACTGAAGATTGTATAAGTGAGTGAGTGTGTAAGTAAATGACAGACTAGCTGACTACATGACTGCTATGTCAAGCCGTCAGTGCGACTGACTGAGCATGCTATTCGGCCAAGCAATGGCGGCAAATTGCAGCATTCGACCAGACAAGATACATTTTCGAAAATGCGCAAAAATAAAGTACAAGCATTAATCTCTGCAACTTGATTCGAATGAGATACATTACTCAAAATACCGCTGGGCACCTGAGACTGAGAGCACGCTGAGTTTAGTTGAATTGTCCCGACGACTAAGGCCAAGTGGTCGCCGTTAAGCTAAATCGCCATGTGATTTAAGCTGCACAAGCATATTTCCATGCCAATAATGTTGCAATCTGTTAAAGCGCAAAATTCCAACGTTCTATTAAAAGTTTTCTGGCCCACAGATTGTTTTACTCATACTCAAATTTGTTGGCACTCAGTGCGACTTTGTAGGCATGATGAGTGCAAAGTAGCGGCAAAGTTTCTTTGCGCCATAAGTTTTAATTTGTTGCTGTCGTTTCGACATATACAAGAATTTCATTCAACATTCTCATTTGACTTTCTTGTGTTTGTTTGAGACTTTGTTGTTACTACAATGCTTTTTATATCTATTTGAATTTGGAAAATTTGTATATTATTTTCTTTTTTTTTACTATTGACAAGCGCGTGTGCAAGCAAATTGTAAATTAACGTAGTACATCCGCATCCGTTTTGAACTTCATTTCCGCTGCCGTTGGCATTTGGCCTCAGCGAGGCGCCAAAGTGACAAACAAGCTTGTCGTCACTGACATGGCGGCCATGTTTATTGTCAGTTGCTGAAAAGTGAACTTCTCGAAAATTATTTTGCGTAAAATATTTTTTATTTGACTTAACAACAAATACAATATTAAATATTTTATTTAATTTCCGCGCTTAAAATATTTTTTATTTTATTTTTTTTTTCTCTTGGCATTATTTTGACTGCTTGGTGATGTATTGTAGTTGCTAGTTAAAGCTTTGGGTCTTTATGAAATTGCCAAATAAAT
This sequence comes from Phortica okadai, assembly GCA_034638295.1. Lineage (NCBI taxonomy): Eukaryota > Metazoa > Arthropoda > Insecta > Diptera > Drosophilidae > Phortica > Phortica okadai. Next base: position 7,842,017 of record CM067850.1, read on the forward strand.
AAGCCAAGTTAAATCAAAATACGAACTGGCAAATGCGAAAGATACCAACCAGACGATAGACGTGCATGGGAAGATAAAATGTCAGTTATCGAGAAAGTGTCTGTGGCAAGAGAGAGAGATAGAGAGATAGAGACAGTTCCGTTGAGCTGAGCACCAACAACAAAATATCGATTGTGCGACAATGATAAGTAGTTGGCAACACTTCATCCGCTTTTGTGCAAAGACAGACAGACAGACAGACCGACAGACCGACAGACGATGAGCAGCATAACAAGGCATACGAAAATACCAAGATAACAGCAAAATGAGCCAAAGCAAAGGCACGAGGCGAGACGTGCTTGAATGGTAGAAGAGCGAGCGATAAAATCAACCAAAGCGACGATGATAGTGAGTGTGCGGTTTTTAAGTGGTTTCATCAAGCGGCACAACTTAACTTTCTCTATCTCTCTCTTTCTCACCCGTCTCGTGTATCTTACGTTTTCCAACGAGCTGAGCTATTGTGAAGTACACATTTTGTTGGCAGTTGACGTCGTCGTTGTCGTTGTCATTGCCACAGTTGCCGCATTTGTCGCCTGTAACTGATGAAGCACCGAGAGAGCATTTGATTAGCTGTTTCTTAGTATTGCATTACTTTTATTTGCACTCAAGTAGTTGCTATTTCGGTTTGTATCTTTTCATGAGCTTCGGTTGCTTGGCTTCTGTTTGCTTTTCGTTGAGCTTTTACTTTTTCTTTTTGGCTGTTTCTGTATTTTACAAACCACTTTAAGCTCAAGTGTAATTGCTTATAAATAGTTTGGTTTACGTTTTGTAGTATGAGTAAAATATTAACTACTCGTGGCCACGCAATTAATTAACCTTCAAAGCGGTTTAATGAGCTCAGGCCAAAATGTATGCTATGCTTCTGAGCACACCGTAAATCGATTTGATTTAAATCGCTTTATAGCTAAATGACCCAAGCAGAATTTATTATGTTGCTCATACGCACCGTGCAACAAAATTCAAAAATAAAATGTTGCTCTAATTTACTCATCTCATCATTCTTTTTAAGTCTTCAACTTTCGATTATGTATGTCACCATTATTAAATGAAAGTATATTTCCTTATTTTGCGAATTTTGTCGTTGTAAAATGTCAATTTGGTGAAAATGCGTTTATTGATTTTTGGCGCCCTTTTTTCTTTCGTTTTTTGCTTCTGTACGAAATTGAAATTATTCTCAATGACAGACGTTAAGAAAACGTGCTGAATAAGCAACTCAATACACAAACAACAAATGATGTGTAGTCAAATAACGAGTCACAAACGACACAGCGACAGTGTGACAGTCAATTCGACAGACAGACAGACAAACGGAAACCGATTTGACAATCATCGCCTTAGTCCTGCACACAAGTTCATTTACTCGTTGCTGACATTTTGTATCGATTTGAAAATACAAATCGTTGTTTCACATTTATAAGGATACAAATATCAATTTGTACATTTGCAACGTGAAAATCACTGAGCATTTCGCATAGTAACACGTTTTGGTACTCCAGATACATGAACAACCAGCGCAACGAATGACAAGCCCAATTGTGTATCTGAGTGTGTGTGTGTATGTGTTTCTGCGGATATGTGTATACGTGTGTACGTGTGTACGTGTTTTTGGTGCTGTCAAATAAAATGTGATGAGGATCACTTTATTGTCTCGACATTGGATTTGTCATTACTATGATATGGATTTTTATATAGGAACCAAACCTACCAAAAATTTCATTTAATATTTGGAAGAGCGAAAAAAAATGTCAAATCGCATTTTGATTGACAGTTGTTAATAAAACTTTTAAAAGATTTTACGCTTCCAAAACAATTAATAAATAAATAAATAAGTAAGTAAATATTCAACAGAATAAGTTGGAATTTATACGTTTCGAAGAGCAAAACAAACAAACAAACAAACAAATCGAGTTGCCAACAAATGTATTAAAACCATCATTATGGCCAATCAAATTGTTAATACAAATTGAATTACAAAAAATAAAAAAATAAAAATGCTTAAATAATTCAGTTTTAAGGTTTTATTTCATTTTTCATTTGCTTGCTTTTAACGAGCAGCTCTCAAAGCGTTTCAGTTTCAATGCATAAAAATCTGTTGATGTTTCTATAATGCGCTTATGCACTTACAGTGAAAATAATGTGTCGTTTTCCAAAAAGTTTTAGTTGCTATTTGAGAGAGCAAATGTGTACTTACGAATTGCATTTTCATGCATATTAAAATATATATTTTTCAACAGTTTTGCAAATAAATTTTAGTTTTTTGTGTTATTTGTATATTTAACAAAAACATTTCAAAGAACTTCATTTGTAGAGACTTAAAGTGCAGCACTCAAGTATTGCAAATAAAATACCTAAAATAAATACAACATGCATTTTGATACAAGCAATGCTTGATTTATCACAAGACACATGCAGACAGACAGACAGACAGACAGACAGACGCACTTTGTTAAATAATTCTTCAATATGTTTTCCATTAACTCAAATTGCGGCCGTCCAGCACAGCTGCTGCATGGTAATCATAATAATGAATATCATAATCATTAGGTTTTTTTTTTTTCTTTATAATGTTTAAAATATGTACGCGCCACTGTGAAGCCTAAAAGTATGTTTAATTTCGTGCAACTTTAGTGCCTTGAAGTTTTCTCAGAGCGCATTAAAAGAAAAAAAAATGCAGAAAGCAGACAACAACAGCTACAAAAAGGGCACAACAAAAATGTCGACAAGAACGATGAGCACAACTATTAGCATGACTTAAAACAACAACAACAAGTATAATGCTTTAGGTAAAGTTGCTACATACGCTCAACCAACCGACCGACCGCCGACCGACCACCTTTGCTTTTAAGAAAATGCGCAAAAGTTTGAGTGAGGCCATCACAGCAACTTAACTACTACTTAAGCTTCAAGGCAAATGTTAGTATTTTGCACAACTCAACTCGCAACTCAAAGAGAATTCTGCCACAAGCCATGATACACACGCCACGCCACATCGACATCGACATGAAAACAAAACATAGCGAACACAAAAGCAGAAGACAAGACCGAAACAGATGAGCAAAGCTAAAAAGGCGCGTCTGAGTCATGAGCTAGCTAGTTCCCTCGCTCGCTCACATGTGCCACACTCTTACAGCGCACACCGACGCCAACTCATTGCAACTAAGTACAGTCTATGGCAGCAGCAGCAGCAGCAGCAATGTCTGCTTCGGTGCCAGTGTAGGTGTCGTTGGCGGCACATTAAGTACATATCCCTACAGCAGTGAGACCACGTAGCAGCTGTCATGCTATCAGACTACTTTCCATTCAGGCTCTTTGCATTTTGCCATATTAGTCAAACGATGCTGCCAACTCAAAGCCAAATTCAAATAGAAACGAGCAAAGCGTTTCTACCTCATCGTCTCCACTCGTTACAACGCCTGTCTGTATCACCTTTGGAGGCGTTTATTTGCGTTTATAATGTGTGAACAGCTATTAAAAATCTTAGACAGTCGCTTTTACAGTTAGAAGCGTTACTTGTTTCCTTTGCTTGGTTTTCTTCCTTTTTTCTTTTTTTTTTGACTCTTAACGCATAATATAAAATGTATTAAAAATTGAGCTTGCGCATGTAAGGAGGACAGACTCGCCTTTGTTTTTGTGTCTCCTTTTATACTTTTTCCCGACACTCTTGAGCACGAAATGAAAATTAGTTAATTTTGTTGCCAGCAGCTGCTTCGAGCTGTCGGAAAAAGCACTTCAAGTGTCGAGCTTTGAATTTTTTTGTGTTTCGCACTGTAGAAGTTATAAAAAATACATAAAATTCATGTTTAGGAAAGGTGCAATTCTGAAATGTGGCTTTGAAGTGCTAAAGTTGTCGTTTTCTTACTGTTTTTTTATTTATCTGTTTTTTTCCGAAGTTATTTCAATGTATGTGCGAACAGGTGTTAAACACGGTTGAGCCAAAAATGACGTCTTAAAATTTAGCAAATAACCTCTTTAACATTTTATAACAAAATCCCTCGGAAAATCTCATCTCGCTGTTTATATTCTAATTTTCTTTATATTCTACTTTCTCGCTTGAAAGCGTGCTTATCTATAAAGTCTAGTAACGCCTTACTGCCAGCTGGAAAACATACTTGAGTTGCTTAACTCAAAGTACAGCCATGATCGAAAGGAATTTTGTTTGTGACTTTTAAATTTTCGACATTCTTTCAGTGCATGCAACAATTTCATTTAATTACTTTACTTCAACCGAATATGTTTTGGTGAAGTTTTATTGCAAAAGTTATAAAATCATGTGACAAAGAATATCGAAGAATAATGTCATATGACAATTTGTTGTTATTGCGTCTTTCTAATGTTTAATTATGTGCCCTTATTCTTTTGGCTTTTTATAGCCCATCCTTCATTACTTTCGATTTTTGCGATGAGTATGTGCAAAAATCTACTCACACACACACTCATATGTACATGTATGTACATATGTTTGAGGAATGGCGTCGTCGATGGCATAGCAATCAAAGGCAACATTTTAACCAAACCGAAAGCAATCATAAACCAGCGAAAATGTCTCGCTACGCTTTTACGACACTCGTTCCAGCCACATGGTCATGCACATACATAGACCCAAACTCAGACAATTGCACACTCACACACGCACAGAAGCAGAAGAGACTGAGTTTAATCCCAGCGCGTGTCATAAACTGCAAAGCAGCTTCATGTGGCTTCGTAATTTGCCATAAAAATTGTGACGGCATTTGGCAATTTCAGTTCAGTACAGAGCAGCAAAAGCAAAAGCAAAAAAAAAAACCAGTTGACAATTTACGCAAAGTTACCGCGCCAAGAAAAAGACAACCCTGAACCAAAGAGACCCAAGCCGAGTGATGCCTTTGTGGGATCGGCTGGGCTCGAGCTGTATTGTTGTTGGTTGCCCTTTTTGCGGTAGCGTGCTGCTGAAAGATGTCGGCTTTTTGTAGGCCAATGAAAATAAAACTGCGATTACGGTCGTCGTGCTCGTTCTCGTTACGTTCCGGCCTGGCCTGGCCTGGCATGGTTCGGCCATGTTTGACACACAAACGTTGCCACGTTGGCTTCATTGCGTTGTTGCTGGCAAATTGCTGACGTTGTACGTATTTCAAATTTCACGCACTTCCATTTTATTTTAAAGCTTTTGCAAATTTCTAAAATGCCGATAAACATTTAGCAGTTTGCTTTATGTGTCTCTCAAACGTACATGCCTACATACATACAAATATATACATATGTATGTATGTATAGCGAAGTGTTGTCATCAAAGATAGTAAAAGGAAATGCGTGAATAGTGCAATCGTATCTTGCAACGGAATTGCTGAGGGCAGCTGCCTGTGTGTGTCTGTCTGTGTGTGTCTGTGTGTGTGTGTGTGAACATGACACGCGTTGGTGAATTGAATGGCCGTTAATTGCGACATAAACGTTGCCATGCAAGACGCATTCAATTTGCTTTTGTAGAACAATTGCACATACTCAGCTCAGCTCAGCTCTGTGATTGTGACTGTGTCTGTGTTTGTGCGTTTGTGTTGCATATATCCTTGCATCTAACGTTTCCGTTTCCGTGCGCCATTTCCTTGATTCTCGCCACACTGCTTTGTTTCGATAAACTTTCATCGTTCGCTTTTGTTCGCTTTTAGTGTTTGAATAGCGCAATTAATATTCGCATATTCTTTCACCGCACTTTGGCTTGTTATTTGCACATTTGAAATCATTTTTTTTTTTTATTTTTACTTTGAGTAAGGCATGTGGTTTATGTCTGATTTAATCGTTAAATAAGTGAAAATGTTTTCGATTTGAAAATGCTAATTTTCTGCGTGTATAAAAGGGCATATCATGACAGCGACGACTGACGCAGCTGCCAACGGTCTGCTCATCACTCAAAAGTCGTCTTTTCTTTTCTTATGCTCTGCCAAAAAGTTGTCATCTTTCAGGCGCTTAAATAAAAAAAAAACAACAAATTCAAACCAAAAACCGTGAAGACAGCCAAAGAAGACATCAAGTTCTAAGCGGCTTAAGCACTCAACACACACACACACACGCACACGCACACACAGAAGCATACACGCCCATACATCGTGTAGAAGTAGATTGGAAAAAATATTGCCTACTTCACGGCTGCTTAAAACGTGTTATTGTCGGTTGTCGGTTGCCATTGCCGTTCACATTCACATTCACACACAAACGGAAGTCGCCGCGGCATTGCTTTCGTTTTGAAAACTTTCCTTTCATTGCAGCATTCAACGCCGCGCCCCATGCGTTTCGCCCTAACCTTTCAAAAGACTTTCATCAAATTCTTTTTTTTTCGCTTACTTGCTTTTTTCGCTTTATGTAAACTTTTAACATACGATTTAGACAAATTTCATCGTATATTTGACTTAGCAGCACTTTTGTTTCTTCGTTATGCTCTGATTTCGACTCAAGTGGCGTTTTATTGAAGTTCTTGCCGCCCCTTTATTTTCCATTCAACCCCACGAAATGCTTTTCGGCTTCTTTCGTGCATGCATGTGTGCGTCTTAAGTGAATTTGCTTGTCGGGAAATACAATTTTATAATACAAGTATACCATATATGTATATAAAGATATTTTTCTTTCTTTCTGCTCGTCTTTCGTCTTGATTTTGTGCTGACGCTTTTTAGTCTGACTTGGCAAATGAAATTGCGTAATTTTTGCGCCGTCATTTTCGCATCTTTTGTGAGTGTATGAGTGTGTGTGTGTATGTGTGTGTGTGGTGTTTAAGAATTTGCTAAGACTGCAATCAATTATATATTTTGATTAAAATCAATTCAATGGGTAAATGTGATTGGTTTCTGAAATCAAGCACAGTTAATTCTTACAGCGCAAATTTAAGAACTCCAATCAGCAAATGTGTTCTTATGACTTTTACTTTGCTCAAAAATATGTCATTTCAATTTTAGAAAGTATTTCAGTAATTTAACACACTTGTTATGATCTATCAAATTCCATTTCATCAATCTGCTTTTAACTAGGAAATTTTAATGTAATAATATACTAGTTCTGAATTCACGAAAAGAAAATTGGGATAAACTGCTTATAATAGTTCCTGAATTCGTCGGTTAAATTCTGCAATAGTTCGCTTACAAGAAAGTTATGAATAATCTTATGTTGTTTCCAAATTCGTCAGTTCGGAACTGAATCTCTACTAACGAAATAGCGACAAGTGATACTAAATGAACTGTTGAGTAATAATTCTTAAGTTTTAAGCTTTATCGCCCAGCAATATGCAACATAGTATTTCTTTTTCGCTTTAAAGAAAAAATAAGTTGTTGGAAAAATATGTGAGTGCTTATTTTTTATTTTTCTTTATTTTTGGGTTTCCGTTGGGATTCTATGCTCTTGTTTAGACTTTGGCACCACATGTGATTATGTGCATGTACGCCAAAAATGTTGCTTTGCTTTTTCTCAACGCCCGTCAGTCGCTTCGTTTGACCTAGTTCATTGGCTCTACACATGCTAAACAAACACACACACACACACACACACACACACATACAAAAGTTAAACAAATTCTGAAAACCCAAGCGAAATAAGATACACTTTCATCTCGACTACAATGTTGTTCAAATTTTTGTTGTTAATTTTTTTTTGTTTTCTAAGTTTTTTTTCGTTTTTTATTTTTGCCTTTTTGCGGTTTCCGACAACACTTTTGGCGCATCACTTTTTCTGATGTGAAGCGACTTTGGCTTCGCCTTTGACTGCGTTAACTCAATTTGTATGCGAACCTTTTCGCCGGCCATGATGGATTGCTGTTCTAATTAATTTTGGTATTTTCCTGGCCATTTTTAATAAAGCGAACTTCTTTGTCGTAACTGAAATCGCTTTAAGTTGCAGGCACAAAGGAGCGAGAGAGAGAGAGAGATGGAGTGAAGAAGAGAGACTACAAAATGAACAAATTAAAATTGCAAAAATGTCTAATGCGATTCTTCGTTTTTCTTTTTGTGTTGCCTTCATTAAGGCGCTTAAACTTTTTTTTTTTTTGTCGAAAACCTTAAAGGGATTTTCTTTAATATTGTATTCTGGCCTATCAATACCTTTTTTTTCTTTGGTGATTTAATTTCTGTTTTTTTGCTTCTTTTTTTTTTGTATTCTTCATCAACATCTTAAAGTGATTTTTCCTTTTCTCTTTCGCTTAATGCAATTAAATTTCGCATTGGTTTTTCTTTATGCTGCCTACTTTTTTTTCCCATTGGCGTCTGCGTTCAAGATTCATTAATGTGATGGCAAAACTTTGGCCTTTCTTTCTGTTAGTTGCTCAAGCTCGTCTCGGGCTGTGCCACTTTTAGTTTGCTGCAAACTTGACAACGGCGCAGAAAATTTACTGTCATTCTGTGTTAGGCGTTCTCCATTCGTTCGCTCGTTCGTTAGCCTTCGCTTAGGTCACTCAAGTCTCAATTATTTTGTCATTTACGCGCATATTGATAATTAGGCCTTCAGCAGCTGCCAAGCAGCGCATTGCGGCGCTCATTAGTGTCCTCAGCTTAGCGAAATATTCCTCAACTTAAACGTTGTCTCAGCCTCAAGCAATGTGCCAACTTCATGCGGCCTTGTCTATCAGCATCATGATTTCTTTTTCTTCTTTGTTTAATGTGATTTCAAAACTTGGCGCAATGTCATTTATCTTAGCAAATATGTCGCATGGCATTCACGATGCTTAAAGCTTTTGACTTGACCCAACATAATTACAATATAAGACCAACGAACTCAAATGCTTGAATATTGAATGAAAATAATATGAAAATGGCGGAAGTGCGGCAAACACATTAATTTCTAAAATTGTACAACTTCAATTGGCTTTCCACAAATTGGCATAACTTTTGTGCGCTATTTTCTTGAAAACAAGCTACCAATAACAAATCCATTTTACCTGTCAGCTTTGCAAATGCCAACACAAAAGCACAAAAGAAACAACAAAGACGCTTTTGTGCTGTGTCATGCCAACGCTGAAAGCAAGAAAATAAAAAAAAACGAAAAAAAAAGAAATGAAATGAAAGTACAAAAATTTATGTTTCTCAATTTCGTTGCTCCTGTTGGCGTTCCTGTTTCTGCCATGTTATTTCTATTTGTAATTTTTGTTGCTACAAGTCACACACACACACACTGAGTGAGCGAAACAAAGAAAATATGTGCGTGTGTGGGACAGAAGAAAATATTGCCATATCGAGCAATTAAGGCACAGACCGCAAAAATGTTGTAACGTTTGCTTTGTTCTTCTCGTTTATCGCAGCACGCCTCTGCAGAACAAACTGAGTGAAACGAAGTTGTTTGGTTGGGGCAAAGGGAAACAAACGAAAATAAGAGTGACGTAAAAAAAGAGAAAATGTACGAAATAAATATTTGTGTAAACAAAATCAAGTGTGCAAATACGAAGGCACACACACACACAAAAAAAAACTCTTCTGATTTAAATTCATTTCTCTGCGTGTCGGGGTGTGTGTGGGTGTGTGTGTTGGTACATTAACAATGCAAACGAATTTACGTTGCCGCAGCATTGCAAAACATCTGTGGCAGTCAGCTTGCAAAGCAAGCCAAAGTTTTTTGGTAATCACATGCTTACTTTTCATGAAATATTGTTGACTTTTATTTCGTATAATGAAGAATTGTAGAATTTTTATTTTAAATTTCATTATTTGTTTCACTTGGCAATTTTGGCAATGTTCACACACACTTTTCACGAACACATTTCGAGCATATCAAATTCACGATCTACGCGCAACGCAGCAACAAAGCGCTACGTTGAGATACAAAGACAAACTAATTGTGGCACGCATGTTGCAACGGCACACAAACCGAGCACAGTGCATCTGCTGCGACAGCGACAGCGGCGTCTACATGGCGGCTAATTCAAGCTACTGAGCGTTGGGGCGTACACGCTTCGGTCGCCAAGGCAACCGGTGCAGCAATTATTGCTTACATGCAACGAAAATATCGCCATTGCTGAAAAGTATCTCATTTTCTTATGCTTTGAGTGCCAAGCAGCACAGAAATGGCAAAGTGATGGGCAGACAGAGCCTAAATGCATCACCATGACAATTATAGCATATGTATTGTCAACTTCAGCCAAGGCGAGCAGCGACACGTTGAGCATAAATTCAAGTGAAAGGATTAAATTGGCGTGTGCAGCAGTGCAGACTCTTTCAAGCGATCGCTTGAGCGTATTAAATCACTAATTAGTCGACAAATGCGTACTTTGCGGCAACAGATAAAACCTCAAAGTCAAAGATACATTTTTCTTTTGTTTCTGCTTTGTGTTGTTCGACTGTGTATAGACTTGACATTCAACAAATTGTATAAACGTTGGCACGTGTCACAATTAACCTTGTATCTTCGGCACATTTGCATTACCGCATTTGTCTCCCATTTGGCTCCCCACATTTTAATCTCAGTCGGCACTGTTTGTACGACAGATCAAACGTTTTTTCATACTTCCTTCTCGCTCTCTTTCTCACTCTTTTTCAACTTCTTTTACATGCGCGTGACGCGCTTCAACATTTTTACATCAAATAATTGAAAGTTTGACATTTGGGCTTGCTTCTCGTTGCCATCATCAACGTCTACGTCACTGTCGCTGCCACCATTCCACCATCACCATCACCGCCACCGTCTCTGTCATGTATATGTAACATATTTCAAAATTGTCGCCTGTCGCTTATGATTAACTCGAGGCAAACAAAGTCTCCTCGAATTCGTTCAGCGTTTCTTTTTATTTACCCAAGAAAATTACTGAAATATTTGTTTTATTATTTTTTTTTTCTTCCGTTTTTCCTTCCTTCTACGATTTATTTTTTTTGCAAATTTTTTTTTGTGTTCTTTCTGAGACAAATTAAATAAAAATATTGTAATTTGAGATCAAAGCGTTGCCATCTGCTTCAATGAACGTGAGTTAAGTTGAATTCGTCCGAACCGTCAATCCAACCAACCATCCATTCCAACCGTCCGTCTGTCCTCCAGTTCCTCGGTTCGTGCTACTTTCAAGCTGTATGCATATCGTGGCTTCGCCCTTCCACCATCAGCCGGCGATATGCTTGCGTACTTGAGCATAATTAATTTATTTAATTAGCACATACGCGCAAATTTGTTTTTTCTGTCATATAAAGCTCAACGCAAACGCAAAGTTTCGTGCATGAAATTCAGCTTTTTGAACCGAAGTTGCCTTTAATTATGTACATAGAATGTCTAAGCCTCTGCTAATATTTTATTGCGCTCGGTAAACAAAAAAAAAGTACTTTGCTTTTGGCAGACACAACTTCTTTTTCTACACTCTTCTTGCCATCATTTTTTTTTTTCCTTTTCAATGTTCTCAAAATAATTGCGCGAAATTTGTCGCATATATGGATTCATCTCATTACACGTGAATGCAAAAGCACATGCAAAGGTATGAGTGTGCCTGGGTAGCACAAAAAATGTAAGGGGCGCAGTTACTCACAACACACAAAATGGGATAATCTCATCATATGCGCGAATGCTTTCTCACACACCGCGCAGCGCTTTCGGCATCGTAGCACATTCGATTAAAAATTCATATTGCTCACACACACACACACACACAAAAGCTTAATGAAGATTGCTGTAAAAGGCTGAAAAAGAAAGAGTCCCGTGTTGAGTGGCTCCTCTTGTGCCCATCGTGTGACTTGTGCTGAAAATTTGTCCTTGCGAGAACTTTTCCAAATGATACATGTCTCATTATTTTAACAAAATTTTGTCTGCCGTGTCCAGCCGCATTGAAGAGCTTTAATTCTCTTCAACACTTTGTCGTTTCAACATTGAAATTTTATGTTTTAACTTTTTCCAAAGTGAAAAAACCCAAACAAAAGTTGTTTTATTTGAGTTTTTCTTGTTGTTCTTAAACAAAAACATTTTTTTTGATTTTATTACTTTTTTTTGGTGCTTTGTTTGCGCACAAATGTTGTCCCAGAGCCAACACGCCCACTATTTCGGAGGCGAATAAAAACACATTTGAATAATGAGTTTGCTGCAGTTTTATGAGTCCCTTTTGTTTGGCAAAGACACAATTTCAATTCGAGCAACATAAGCAGCAACCGAGCGGCTTGAGGGCAGCTTGGCTGAAGGTGTTGGTGAGATGAGTGGCTACGGTCCAACATGGCGTATAAGCAAGCTTTGTATAGTCACTGACATTTTGGGATTTTGTTAGCTTGGCTCTCCAGAAAAGAATAATGTTTGTGCATGTGCAAAATGCAGTGCAGGGAATACGACTGTTTCTGAATAGCAACTCTTGGTGCGAAACTAATTTAATGCGGTGAAGAATGACAGAGAATGAGGGAGAGAGAGATTGTGACTGAATGATAATGAGTGGCAGAGGAGAAAGGTTGTTTGAATTTGAGTTTCAGCTTATGTTGGGTTTTGCTGCTTGCTAACGAAAACTTATTGTTACTAATTATGCCGCATGGAGTGACTTTGTTTGAAATTCGAATTTGAGCTTTTGACTCAAGGGCTTTAAAACTGATTCATGAGTTTGCTTTGCCACCAAAGTGAAATTTCATCGTAATTCTGATTAATGTTTGTTGTCTTTTGTAAACTTCAACAAGTACCTGATTTGTTGACTATCGTTTCGCCTTGCCGCCTATAACGCATTCATATTTATATGTATGTATGTATGTGTTTATACACTCAGTCATTCATTTCAGTTTTCAGCTCGCATTGTAAATCTTTCAAAGTCAACTCATTTTCCCATGTTGCACATCAATTCTCGCGCTTGTCTTTATGCCATTCACTGTGCACGCTCGCTAGCTGTGGCTGTTTCCTCATAAAGTAAGAATAATGTCAATGACAAGCATTTGTGGAACCATCAAAATAGCGGTGGCAGCAAATATCACACGAGTCGACATCAACAAGGGTGTCACATCATCATGCATCATATTGCAATCGTCACAAATGTCTCAGTCAACGGTGGCATGAAAATGAGTGAGCAAGACGGGGGCGAAGAGATCAAGAGTAACGCTTGGTCGCTTATCACTCAACGTTGTAATGATTGTCGTAGAGTTGCCACAGTTACATGTATCAAGCAGGCAGGCAGTGAAGAAGGGTGTTAGGTTGTAGGGCGTTGTGGAAACCAAACCGACGACGCACTTATGCGATTTCATTGCAAAGTGTGTTGCCAAAGCAATCAGTTAAAACATTTTGTCTGGAATTGTTGCAGTAGAGTTGCCAAGCGACGACGACAACAATAATCAGAAACCAGTCATAGCGGCGGCAGCAGCAGCGGCAGATTTGGCACATTTACACTCACACACTTGAACACACACACACACACAGACAGACGCTCAGTCGAGTGCCGCGCGTCTGTTTTCCATTTTTCATAAACCATATTCATACATATTCCGCATCGTTGTTGCCTTCAACTTGTGCTGCGCCACAAACATTTTTTTTATTTTTTGCTTATGCTCGTTTAAAATTAGGTTTGATGTCGCAATTGTCCCCACGCGCGCTTCCTCACCCATCAACGGCACTGCCGGCCCAATGTTGTGGGTGTTGAAGTCGTAAAAAAGGAAAGAAGTCATAAAAATTGTCTCATTAATCATCACGCTCGTCGTACACAACATGAGTTCTCGTCGTTGTGCACACAACAACAACAACAACAACAGCAGAGACAACGACAACGCAGCGTGTAGAGACGTAGAGACGAAGTCACCCTCGCATAGTCGACGAAGAAGAAGTTGAGCGAGTCAGTGCAGCGTTCGCGTAGTGGACTACAACGAACGCTTTTAGTTCATGTCGCCGCAGTGTCACTCATAAAAATTTATTCTTTTCGCGTTCGCGTTACTGTCGCCGACACCATCGCATCGCATCGCATAGATGCTGCCACTGCCACACTGCCACCGGATTGCTGGCAAACAAGCGCTTAGTGGATTTGTGCAACTGGATTTGGTCGTTTTTCATCATTTCGATATTTTCAAGTCAAGCACACTACACTCGAGTGGCAAAAGCATTCAGTTTACTCTTCATGTTTTTTTTTTTTTTTTTGATTTTTATTTTTTATTTGTCTGCTGGGATGTGTAGAGAGTATATCAAGTTTGATGGCATTCGTTGCCATATTGATTGCATTCACGTGTCACGCACGAAGCTTTTAAATTAGTTGTCGTTTCAGTTCAAACGACATCTAAGAGATTTTTCACTTATATTCAAACTCTTGTTGATATCAAAAATATTTAAATTTTTATGACATTTAAAAGAATGAACGAAGAAAAAAACGTTTTTATTTGCATTTTATTGCTTTTCTTTAGCAATCAAAGAAATGCCAAGAACATTTCGCTTGAACAAGTTTTAAAATGCAATGAAAAAACTCTCACCCCCAAAACAATTAAATATCATTAAAAGATGAAGTGCTGCAGCAACGCCCTAAACTTGACTGCAACGCGTAATGCGACAAGTGCATGCAACATAAATCAAAACAGCCCCAACCACAACAACAACAACAGTAACAAAAACAACTACATTTGGGTATTTGCCAGTCTAAAATATAACAAAAACAAAATATATAGAATTGCTTAAGTCAAGTATACTTGACGTTAAAATGCCCTTCATTTTTAGTGTTTGTCTTTCAGTTTTTCTACGAAACAAGAGTTAGATTTATTGGTGACATTTGTGTGCCATGAGTTGGGATGGGTAGAAGGTGAGGAAAGGGCGTGACAAATGTATTCAATAACAAATAAGTATATGTATGTTATATAAAGCCCGATGCAACTTAGTGCAGTTCAGTGTTGAAATTAATTGCTGATCTGTTACGAATGCTAGATTGCTTTATGTATCGTGAGATATTTTCTAAAATAAGAGTATTAATTTTAATTTCAAATTAGACATGTTTGATATATGGCATATGACAACGGATGAGATCGTTCTTCCATGTTTGGATAACATTTTTTAAGTCTTGTGCGAAGGGTATTAAAAGTGTAAGCAGTTCATGCTATAAATTAGACGCACTATGGGGGAAAAAAAACATGAGATAAGTTAAATCACACGCTCAGACAATAACAACAACAACATAAACAACAACAAACTCAATCGTTGGCAGAGCAACGGCAGAGCGACATGAACTAATCGCAATTGTTACATTTCCTTTTCATGATTAAACGCATTAATGCTGCGCTCGTTGTGCCGTGCATCATTTATGGCTTACATGCCGCACAGTCTGCCTTGTCTGCCATGTTCATCGTCAGGGGAAGCGTCGGATTATACTACGAAGTACGAAACATGCAAAAAGTTATGTTAAATTGTCTGCGCCAAATTTGAAAAGGCAACTAATTAATTTATTTTTCACGCCGCCAACTTTGTTGTCGTTTCGTCGTTGTCGTTTCAATACGAAAAATCCCTTAATGTGGCGTGTGACTAATGGGCGTGGCTTGTGTTTTATGTATGTGTGTGTCTTTTGATTGTCATCTTTGGTAGACAGAGTTTTTATATCGTTTCCTGGAACAATTATTTGTGAAAGATTAAGTTCAAAGGAACTCAAGCAATGCAGGAGGCGTATAAATCGCTTCTAATCCGTACATTATTTTTACGTGGAACGACTTAAAGTCACGCCTTACACGTACACAGGCACTTTAAAGTGTTTGCTGCCCCAAACGAACCAAAGGTGTTGCACATGCGAAAAAAACTGTCAGCAAAAATGTTCACCGCAATTTATAGAAATGTGCACAAAGCACAAATGACGCGCACTCAGCTGCATTCAAGCGAGACACCTGACGACCTCATGCTCAGCCTCATCCTCATCCTCGTCATGCAAATGCCACAAAATGACATGTGAAAAAAATATGCGAGCATTTGCAAATTTTAAGTTTTATTTTTTTGTTTGTATTATTTTTATTGTTTTTGGTTTTATTGTTAATTTTTGTTGCACGGCAACTTTTTGCATAAACCGAATTTATTTATGTCAACGCAACTGTGCGCATTTATTTGCGGTTTATTAGACAAAAATATGACGCAGATGAAAATATAAATTATAATTAAACATTTGAGTTTGCGGTGACGCGGATTAATCCAAAATACATACTCGCAACCGAATTAAATAATGAGAAAATAAAACAAACAAAAATAAATAATAAAAAAAAGAAAAAAACGGGGAAAAAAATAAAATTGTCGTAATGCAAATAAAATTTAATGCTTTATTTGCACAACAATTTTTTTCACGCGCTTCACTGCATCCAATTAAATTGTTCGTCCTTCTGCCAACCGCTCCTCACATCTCTTGCTATTTCTCTCTCTGTCTAACTTGCTGTAAGCATGTTTGTTCGACAAATAACAACGTTTGTCGACTACTTCTTCCTTTCTTGCTTCTTGCCTCTTTGCTCCTCTCTGCTCTTTACATCTCTTTTTCTGTCCATATTTTTAACATATTTCACGCTGATTGCTTAACTTCCTTTTTGGTTGCCTTGTTACATTGCTCAACTTCTTTCTCGCTCTTTATCTCTAACGCTTTTTCAATCTCTTCCACTCCTCTAAGCCAGCTGAAGCTTTTTGGCAAACAAAGCTACCACTGCCTTTACAAGCGTCGGTTGCTGCTGCTGGTGCTGTGCCACTGCCTCTGCGAGTGCGAGTGCCTTCGTACATTTGTTCATTTTCCCTGATTGCCCAAACCGGAGCCAACAATTCAATCAACATTTAGCAGCATTTCATTTGAAGTAAGCCGCTTAGCTGTATAAACACAGAGCGTAAGAAGCGGAAAGCCTGCAATTTCTGTTAATTTTCATGATGGAATTTCGGTACATTTCATTTTATTATGGAGTTTTCGTTTGAATTTTACTCGTTCTTTAGGACTCATACTAAGCTTTATTTGGCGATTAAGGTCTGTGAATATTATTAAAGCAATCGCTCACTTCAAAACTGTGTCAAATGCGTGCTAAGCGATTTATATTTTTATCGAAAAAAAAAATAATGATTATTATATCTCAAACCAAACACTTTCAATGAAAAGCACTTCATTATATTTTTTCCTGCGCTCAATTAAAAGGTACTTAAATCGACTCCTTTTGACTCCTTCAAGATGTTCATGTCGCAAGTCACAGCCTAAGGCGCTGCTGACTTTGCTGTTTTGTTGGGCCAAGATGACTTGTATAAATGACTAATACAAGGGCAGCATTTTTATGGTTTTTGTAAAAGTCATGGCTAGACAAGAGGCACTCAAAATGAACAAATATCTCACCTTTGCTGCAAAGTTCATAATCAGCTCTAAAAAAGTAGGGTTCATCAACTGCAAAGAAGAAGAAGAAAGACAAACTGATTAAGATAAAAACTATTTTAAGTTTGTAAGAATAAAATGATGAGGTAATAAAATGATGTAATGATGAATTGATGAAGTGAAATGTTTTGATGTTTCATGCTGCCACTTGATCACCCCAAGCTCTTTAGAATTTTGAGCTATCATTTTGTGATAGCACGTAATTGCTTTCAACGCAATTAAAATTTGTTAAAATAAGCGTTGCAATTATGATAATTTCAATTATTCAAACACTAACAAACTCATGTATCCATTTTGGTTTCGTGGCATCGAAAATAAATTTGCCAACGTGCGAGAATAATGTACGAGCGTTAAACAATTGTTAAATAGGCAATTTTCATAATTTGCAACAACATTAAAAACGCAAATTTAATTGCCAACTAAACTTTTGCTGAGCTCATTAAAGTCTAGACACTAATTAGTTTCGATTAGCGAACGAGGGTCGCATAATTTTAGTTGCCTCCACAAACAAGTATATTATTAACGAAAATTGTACTGCCACAGAAATAAAACTGATAGCGAAACTAATTAAAAATTAATAATGGTAAAAAAAATGGTAAAACAGTTGTACTTTAGATTACATAATAAATTGTGTTTTTTGAAATTTCATATTTAAAATGGAAAAAAAGAGAAAAATATTTGTTGGAAGCAGATAAACAGCATCAAATATGGAATATCCTGAAATAATCTTTGCCATTCGTTACTACAATAGTCTCGGCGATTATAACATGATTGCGCAAAAAAGAGATTCACTATCAGACGTGTTGTTCTTAAGCAAACTGATGATATTTAATTGGGATTGTTGAAATTAAGCAGGACAGTGAAGAGGTAACGAAAGCGGTTCAATTATAAGACAGGTGTGAGAAAGTCTCACGAATGCTCGACACTCTTTATCCATTTTTTAAATTTACACTTTTATTCTTGTTTTTCTTTTTTTTGTTGTCAATCAAAATATTGACATAATCTCTTTCTGAAACTATAAGACAAACTTCACAATACTTTTAATAACTTCCTTCTTTGTTGTGCTTCTGAAAAGCTCATTGATCCCTTTTTTCCGCACCTTCATATTTTTTTTCTTGTTTTGTGTGTTTTTCGTTTTCTTTCTATGAGCTTATTATCCTGCTGTCTGGTTTCCTAGAGCACTTTAAGTCGGTTTGCAATGCAAACAAGATTTGAAAACAACAGAACATAACAAAAGGTCAAAGATCCATGGCCAAACTTTAGCTAAAGTTATATGATAATATTATTTGTATTGAATCAAAACTATATTTCGCACACCGGAAGTGTAAACAAGCAATTTGCGTATTTTGACAAACGTGTTTCCGTTCGTACTTGGCCTACATGTCGTATGTGTTATATTATTGTATTATTTTTACAATAATGCCGAAGTACGTAACACTTTTTTCATTCTTTTCGTTGGCTTAATTTTACTTTAAATATTTGTTGTTAGCTAAGAAGACTGTGCCAATAACAATGTCAAGAAAGTTGAAAGCAACTTTGGAAAAAAAGAGCTAAAATAATTTGCGCAATGGAACACGCTTTGGTGCGAGATTTTTGATTTGCTGCGACTTGCCTTGATAAAGAAGAACGATGTCTAACACTTTGTTTGCCGCCCAACGCCTCGAGCGCACCAACAATCTTCGCTGCAGAGTTTCTCTATTTAAATACAGAAAAATTTTTTTTTACTCGTTTTATTTGTTTTTCTTTTTTCTTTTCTATTTTTATTTTCTTTTTTGCTTTAACTGTTGTTGTGCAAATTGTTACGAATTTATTTTGATTTTCTCCTCGCTTCCTGTCACAAACGGTTTCTTCTTTTCTCAACACAACGTCGCTCTTCTTTCAAATGTCTCATGTTACCGCTGCTGCTATCTACTTGTATTCAGAACTGTATGTGTGTGTATTTCAATTTGTGAGAGACAACGGCAAAAAAGTTAAACGAAAAACAGATAGAAAAAACAAAACAACAACCAACTTAGGAAAAGGAGGCAAGTGTCTATCTTTCATCTTGTTGCTGTCATCTCAGACTAATGTATTCGCTCTAGTTTTTGTACTTCTTGTTCAATGTCGTTTGACGTCTTTCTTTCTTTCGTTCTATCTAATTTTTTTTTTTTTTACGCTTATACTTTTAGCTCAACTCAACTCAAATCAACTTAACTCAGCTTAGTTTAGTTCTCTTCATTTTGTTTTTTTTTTTTTTGCTTTAATGCTCTGAGATATTTCTATGCCATGTTTTCTTCAGCTGTGAGCATCATTCATTCGTCCTTAACGTGTCTTTTATGATTTAGACAAGTGCTTTTTTCTTGTCTTCAACTGCTTTTGCCTTCATTTGCGGCATCATAGCTGCAACTAAATGTAGTCGAAGGCTGTCGAATGTAGCTCTTCACTAGGTTTCCACACCTATTTTTGTTGCTCGGCAACTTCAAACGATTCTACTTATTTATTTATTTATTTCTTGTTGTTTTTTAAGTTTGTTAGGGAATACTGTCAGCGTTGTGCGCGTAGTCAAGGTTTTCTTACATTATCGTTTTTATATGGGACACAAATTGTTTGGAATTACTTCAAGCAGCACGTATGGCATTACTATGTTTTTAATGTGTTTTTTCTCTTAACTGGCAAGAAGTGCAAAACTTTTACACAAATTCAAAATAAAGTTTTTTTTTTTTAATATAAGCAATTTAATCAAAGCATAAAAGCCTTGTCGAAATAGTGTCATAACCTTGAAAAGCAACCCCTATTAGAGGGCGCCTAAGCCAATTGACTACTTAAATGTTACTTTTTGGCCGCTTCACTCAAACAAAAGTCAATTGAGCGATTGTTGTTTGTTGATTGGCGGGTGGCTGGTGGCGGTCGACAAGTGGCCGGCCAGCGGTCAGACAGGCAGTCGGATGACCGGAAAGCTTAAAAAAGTTTCAATTTTCGTTAATAGCGTTAAAAACATATCAAGAACGCATACACATGAAAGAGCATAATCATATTATTTACTTGTAACAACTTTGTTTCCGTTTCGGATTCCTCCTTCTTTTTTTTTTTTTTGGTTGTTGTTGGTTCGTTCACTCACTTGCTCGTTTAAATCGCCGTTTTCAGTTAAAACATTTATTGGCTTGGCCACTTAAAAAAGGTTTTTTTTTCTTCTTGTTCTCGTTGTTGTTGTTGTGCCAGCCCAAAGCGCACACACAAACATAAGCCGGCATTAAAAACAAAAAAAAAGCCTCGAAAAAGAAAATAGTGTACGAATATGTGCACAAACATATACATGGCCTTAAATCGTATTAAAAATCAGGTGCTCACAAATAAAGCGCATGGAAAATGTTGTAAAAACAGTTTCATTTACAGCTTAGCGACGTCGTTGGGGGGGCACACAAAAATGGCGGGGGTAACTTTTTCAAATGTTGCTCCGGCAAAAAGAAAAAATAAAATGGCAGTTACACCTGAACCACACACAAGCACACACACGCAAACACACGCACGTGCACAGATACTTAAAGCCGCCATAAACAAGCTACAAATCAGTGAGTGAAAAACAGAGAGAAAAACAACGAAAAAAAAAAGGAAAGAAAGAATTGTGTAAAACTTTTACTTTAGAGGAAAGTTTTTGCTTGTTTTACAAACATTCGACATGCAATGCACGTTTTTCAAGCGAGCGAAACTTTTGCCTTGGAAACTGATTTCGGCGTCGTTGCCACCCAGTCCGTCCGTCCGTCCGTCTGTTTGGCCAACCAACCTAAGCATGTACGCCTATTCACCTACAAGCGTTCGCTCACTCGCTCATTCGCTCCTACGCTCATCCAATTGCTCTCTTATTTTGCCATTTTCCACTTCGAGTGCGTTTGTTGTTTTGATATTTTAGAAGTTTGTCTTATTGCAGTCGTCGTTGTTGTTATTGTTTTTGTTTTCCGTTCTACCTTCTGTTCTGACTTCCTTCCTGCCTTCCTTTCTTGTATACCTTCGATGTTTTTGCTTTTTCGCTATTTGATTTATTTATTTTAACATTTGTATTTTTCTTTTCTTTTTCTTTTTGCTGTTTTTGCTTTTGCCATTTTTACAGTTATTCTCAGTGTGTGTTCACCTTTATTATTATTATGCTCTTTTTTTTGTTTGGTTATTCTGTTTTTTTTTTTTTTTTTGGCTCAGCAGCAAATAAAAGTGAAATACCTTTGCAGGCATGGTCGCCCTCAACATGATTTGTATTTTATACATCAACTTTTGCTTTGCGCTTTGTTACTTGTTTTGTTTTTGTTTTTGTTTTTTTGAGGTAGGCCGAAGTGAATTACCGCGCAGCGATTTTCCCAAATGTATACAGACGAAAACAACAACAACAATGGGCATAACAACAAAAAGGCACAAACACTTAAGCACTTACAACGAAGCACTGCAGTAATAATAATAAAAGCAATTGTTATTGTTTTCTATTAATTCACTTGCTGCTTCTTCTTCTTCTTCTCCTCTTATTTTGTTTTCTACTTTTTCTTAATTTTTTTTCTTCTTTTCTAATTTTTTTTTTCTTGTTTTCTGTTATGTTTCTATTGAAATAGCATTTCAAAATATAACAGTTATTCTGACGTTTGTTTTAAGATTGCAAAAGATTTTCGCTTTTGTTTCGACAAACAAAAGCTTGGAAAAAATTTTGTGCGCAAACTATTCCGCATTTAAATTAAATTAGTTTTTTAGACTTACCTGATGGTTTTGACTTGCAAAAGATTATTAAAAAACACCACAAATGAAACTCATAATACAAAACTTGAAAAGCTGAACTTCCGCAAGAGAAAATTTTCAGCTTCAGGCTGTCATATGCTCAACACACTTAATCTTATCGATACAATGTGCTTTTGCTATTAAGCTAAGGCATTAACACAAGTTATCCTCACATTGAATCCTCTATAAAAAGCACCTAGAACAACATGAGTTAAGTTGCGCAAACAATCACGCACACACGCACGCACTTATGTGCAAATATAGAAAACTATAATGTCACTTAATAAAATAAAAAAAAACTAAAAAAAAAAATCAGTCTTAACATATTTGCACACGCGTAATGTGTCGACTAATAGAAAAGAGGCGTCTCACACACTCAAACATGAACAAGGTGAACATTTTGCTAAGCGCACAACGGCAGCAAAGGACACAGGACGGACGCCGGGACTCATGTCAGCTGCTGAGAGATATTTTTATATTGTTTGCTAATGCCGACAACACTTTGTATAAACCAAAAGAAAAATGAAGCGACAAATAAAAATCTTTATTACCAACACTTTGTTATTCAGCAACGCTGCAGGCAACGATGAATGAAGAAGAAGCGAGACTGCCAACCAACCAAGGAAGCCATGCTAAGACCATTAAAACTACTGATGGCATGTAAATAAAGTTATGTTGACGGTTAAAATAAGCCAAGCTGAGTAAAGACAAGCAGAGCAGAGCGTTATATTCGACGTCGCTCGCAAAAGGACATTAACATAATCGTTATGCGCGACGCGTGCATAATGCCAGCGCCTGAGTGAGGTTGAGCCAGCAACAACAAAGTCGCAGGGCGCTCGGTGATGGGCACGAAGGCACCTGTAAACTATGCTAAGTGCGCTGACATTGTGATTTATAGTATCAGTTGCATGTTTGAGAGCCAACACACTGGGGTTTCTCAGCTCAGTTGCGTGTAGCGTGGGGCAGGGCAGGGGTAAAAGGTGAAAGGTGCAGAACGACACAACTAAGTGACTGCTCTAATATGTATGTATGTAGGTGCAAAAATTATACGTGTTTGGTATCTAAAAGGTTGAGTAAGTGCGAAATTTAAAAAAAATGTTGCATATTTACAGGCAGCATGCTACAAACCGAATTTATGTAGAGCGCGGGGGTCGGGTGCTGACTTAAAAGTGCTTAATGCCAACGAAAGAAAAAAAAGGGAGAAAAAAAAGAAAAATAAAATAAAGATAAGTCTACCAGCACGTACGAATATAATAAATTACTTATGTGGGTCTGCCAAAAATCAACGCGAAGAAAAAAAACAAATAGAATAAAATGTAAAACAAAAAAAAGAAAAAAATACTGTTTAAAATTCCATTGGCATAACTTATAAAATAAAAATTAAAATTCCAATTTCAGACCTCAATAATAAAACACTTTTAAGTGCTCGCTCTCTTTCTCTCTCTCTTCAACAGCAATGTAAAACCTACGCTGGGCAGTCGTACACCAAATAGACGAAATATGCTGAGATATAGAAGTGACAGCAAAGGCAGCGAGCAGAGCCTCTTAGTGGACCACATGTGCGCATATTAAAGAGAAAGCGCGCGAAATGAAATTGACAGAAACCGAAAAATGGTTCGTCGTTTGAAAATCGATGGCAGATCGCAAGCAAGCGTCTTACCTAAATACACTCGTCTGTCAGTCAGTCAGTTAGACAGTCAGTTGGTAAGTCTGCTATAATGAAATAGAATAGAGTTCCTATTAAAGTGACTGTCAGGGCAAAGATTTCATTTTGATGTTGCCGCAAAAGTCGACTGGCGTTTTAATATGCCCAAAGCATACAAGCTCAAGCAAAAGCAAAGCAGTGTACGACGTTGAGCCCACAATTGTGGGTGTAGCGCTGAGGTTCTATCACTGTCGCTGTCGTCCTGCTGCCGACACCGCAGGTTTCGTTGTATAATGACTGGCCGTCATCGAGCGTTTCATACGCTTACGTTGCGCCACGTAATTGGCATTCCGCAGGCTGACCAAAATGAAACCAAAATGAAAATAGTACGTGCTTTCATTTCGCTGCGTCGCGAACGTACGACGAACGTTAGTCAAAGACGGGGCAGCGGTGGCACGATGGACAAGAACATCGATTTTTGTCTTGGCAGCGCGCCTACAAAGCTTCTTAGCCGTGTGCTTAAGGCTTTTAAAAATAACTCAAATGTTATTTTTCCGGCAATTTTCATTCGCAGAGTCCTTCGTCGAACAGCGCTTATATTCGCATGATTGCCACTTCGACTCGAACTCCCTATGTATGTGTGTGTGTGTGTGTGAGTTTTTAGTGTAAGTTACATTTTGAAAATAATGCGAAAGCACTTCTAATTCACCACTTTGCTTCTGTTTACACAAAAAGTATCGTTTTTTTTTTTTTTCATAGTAATGATGATCGAAATGAGTTCGAGTTGATTTTTTTTTTCACGTACACTTGTAATTTCTTGAATTCTCGAGGCGCATGAATATTCAAAATATGCTTGCACCTGACAAGCAAACCTTTTTACTTACTTATTTTGCATATTCGAATGCGTGTTGTTCACATTTTTTCGCCTGCATGCCAAACAAGTCAACCAAGCATGCCGAACTTTGTACCAAAAAAAAAAAAAAAAAAAAAACACACACACACAGAGAAAGAAATGTCTGATGGCTTGGCTTTGGTATTTGCATATTTATGTCGAAAAATAATTGAAAATATTTCCTCGTGCCATCAGCCAGGCCGCACCCCTTGCATGCAACGAGTTTTGCATTTTTTATGGTTTGCCATGCTCGTTGACGTTGTCAAGCCAGGCACTCATACAAGTGCAGATATGCGAGCACATTTACTAACAGAGCGACAGACGGATAAATGTAAAGTGGTGTGAGTGAAATCCTTTGTCAGGTCGCCAGACACGCCAATTTGAAGTCAATACGAATTTAGTCGCTTCTGCATGCATTTCCATTTGCTATTTAATTTTATTTGAATGATGTCTGGCTCACTTCCTCTCTCGCTCTGTCGCTCGTGTTTTTTTTTTTTTTTTGCCATTCATACATTGATTGAATTGAATTGAAGTGACATTGATTCGCTTGGCATACAAGTTAAATTTTATTTAACATAGTTTTGTTGGAGTCAAATTGACTGCCATTGAAAGCAATTGATGCGCGCTAACAAGTTCCGTTTCCGCTTTCACTCGCACGGTCATGACATGCTTGCTTTGCTTTGCTTAGCTATGCTATGCTATGCTTAACTGTTGAAAATCTCACATAAATTTTCTATTCAACTATATATGTCTTAAAATATC
Organism: Phortica okadai; assembly: GCA_034638295.1. Taxonomy (NCBI): domain Eukaryota; kingdom Metazoa; phylum Arthropoda; class Insecta; order Diptera; family Drosophilidae; genus Phortica; species Phortica okadai. The sequence goes on from CM067850.1 coordinate 7,867,295, forward strand.
GCATAAAATTTGCCTATTAAATTTAAAATGCATAACGTATGAACGACACCAACAACAGACATTATTCATTTATATGACACGCACACACACACACACACAAGCAGGATGAATTTGTTTGCATTTGAGCTTACAGGACTCAGGATATAGTGTGAAAATGCGTATGTACGTTGACTGAACTGTGAGTAAGAGCCTGGAGAACACTTAAGGCAAGGCTTAGCTTCAACTCAGTGCCAAGCCCTCGTATAACACACTCACATACTGACACACATACATACATATCTAGGCAGCCAGTTCTCGCAACCGATTCAGTGCGTGGCCGCTTTGAGCCAAACCGTGCCGAGCTGATGTTATTGCCATGCTTTGATAACTGCTTGAAACAAACAAATAAACAAACAAACGAACAAACAAACGAACAAATAACTTAGCAACTTAGCGGCAGCAGACAAACAAACACACTCACACACTCACACACACATGCACACTATTTATAATACTAAAAACGCAATAATATATCATCTACAGTTTATCATTGCTATGACGCCAGACTGAAATTATGATCCAACGAATTTATTACCATACAATTTACGCGGCAAACATTCTCACATCTTCTTCTCTCTCTAACACGCTGTATCTCTTGCTGGATGTCTGTCTGTGTACCAACGAGCTCATGCTAAGGTTGAAGCGCTTATACGCTCGCTCATCCAGCCGACAGTCAACAGCTTCACATATAAGCGCCTAAAGTACATACACTCAAAAATGTTGCCTGTGTGCGATTGTTGTTATACAAATGTATGTGGGTGTGTGTGTTAATTCTTGGCAGGACACCAAGTCGCAAAATCGCAAAGAGCGACAACCACAATCGCACAACACAACACTTTAAGCGTATAGCATTCAAATTGTGTCGTTCCTCATGCTTATAGCAGCAGGCATTCATTTCCTTTTTTTCCGTATTTTTTTGTTTTTTTTTTTTTTTGTTCTTACTAAAGAGAGACATATTCTTTTCTAATAAAACTTGCTATGCTCGCACATTTGTTCTTTCGCTATTTCACTTATATATGTGTGTATATATTTGCTTCTCTTTCGACTTTCAAATGCTTTAGCACGACTATCGCATCCTCTGTTCGTTCGCCTCTGAACACATATCAGTTTATTTTATTCATGACGCTCTTTTTTTATGGTTAGTCCTTTTCGCTTTCCACTGAATTTTTATTTTTACTATTATTATTATGTTTGTTGTTAGTGCAACTCTAAAATTATGTATGAATGCGTCTGTACATGTGTGTGTATGTGTGACTATTTTTATTTTACAACTTGTAAACTTGTTTAAAACTTCGTTGGTATTTATTTTGTATAGAGCATCGAATACTTTGAAACGAGTAAAAATTCCAAACTTATTTGGCACACTTGAAGTTATTGTTGTCTTTTGCTCATTTCACTTTTATTCTTCAATATATTTTTGTACATTTACGGCAATATCTTTTAGTACAAACGAATGAATTGTTTGTCACTTGTATCTTCTGTCTCATTGCCATAACATTGTATCTGGTGAATATGTATGTATACGAAACGACTTGACTCTTTTTGTTCAAGTCATTGTTGTTGTTTTAGATGTTATTGTTGCTTTGTTTTACTATTGTTGTTGTTGTTGTTGCGGCAGCTGCAACATACACTCGAAATAAATGACAAATGGTTTTGATGGCATAAAATATGGCTTTGAAAATTGTTTTGCAGCAAATAAAATGTGAAAAAAAATATTACTATTACTGTTGAACCCATGCCGGAACGAACGCAAACTCAACTGTCTACTATATTTGTCACAAAATAAATGGCAGCGAATAATCGAGTCCGACCGGCAGTCCAACTGACTCACTGCCTGACTGACTGACTGAATGAATAATTGAATGTATTTCGTTTCACATATAAAAACACACAAAAAGCAACAAATGTGTTGAAGTTCAAATGGTTTTAAGACCTTTTTCTGCTGAAAAGCAACACAACATTTATTTGACAGATGACTTCAATGATTCTAATTGGAAAATATAAACATATAGCTAGACAAAATCATATATATATCGATAAATTATCAAAAATCATTTAATTGTAGCAAATGTGCTCGAAGTTGACGGCTAAACGAGATACTTTTCGTTCACCAATACTCTGTTTCGCTTAAGCCTTAAGGTATTGAAAGTTAAATGAAAAAAATAAGAGCAAAAAAGAAGTAATTTATTTCTCAATTTATTTTATTTAATGTAATTCATATATATAACAACAAATAACAAATGTCACGTAACATTTTTGCTTCGTTTGACTTTCAAGGTTAAAAGATACTCACTAAATTTACATAGAAATATTGCCAATAAAATTTAATAGCACTCTAAAAAAATAAACAAAAATTGTAATTGCATAAACACGAACAAAATCAACACTCGAACAAATTAATGGTCATTCAAAAAATTGCATGAAAGAGCAGAAAGCAAAAATTTCTACATCGAAAAATATAAGCAAAATGAGAGCATAAAAATAATGTGCAATTTGGTTATTCGTAGTTAATATATTTTTTTCTAATACAAAAATATAATGCAATATCAGTTGCTTTATGCTTATTAGCGTTGCACTGTGACATACAACACATATATATTAAAAGCTTGTTTCAATGCCAACGATCAAGTGTATGGCAAGAGAACGCCTTTCACAGTGAACGAGAGTAATATTTTTCGGGTGGCAGAGTCACAGCAATGAATTATGCATTCCAGTTTGGGATTAACAGCAAATCACGCATACGCCACGTTGCACTGCAATTGCTCTTTTATATCTTTTTATATTTTCTCTCCTTCCTTTTTCTATCTTTTTTTTTTTTTTTCATTTGTCAACAAACCCAAATATTTACTAGCTGTCAAAGAAATTTATCAAGCATAATGTATTTTATATGTTAACATGTACGCATGTTTGCGCGAATGCTTATATGAATATATGTCTGTCTGTGTAACAACAACAAAAAAAAGGGGCTTTGACACACCATACCCATCATGTTGCTGGCACGTTTGCATACCATACCGTGCCGGATTGTAACAAGTGCTCGTCGTTGGCAAACTGACAAGAGAATTGCCAAACCGTAAAATGACTTTGACAGGCAATGTTTTTATGTCAACTACCGATGTTGTATATACAACAACAGCAACTACAAGAACAACAAAAAGCACAAAAAAGTGTGTATTTGCCATGTATGTATGTGTGTTGGGTGTTGCTACATATATATGCAAAACGTCCATTAACATATACAAGCCTTTGCATATGCTACGGATTATTGAATTGAGTTTCATAAGCAACATTCGACAATGAGTAATGCCAATCGATGTCAATACCGATGAGGATGTTGTTGTTGTTGCCAACGCCCAAAATATTTACAATTTCAGACAAGCTAATCATTTATTTAGTGCGAAATTCATTAGCGTACGCATTCGCCTGCGGCGACAGCAAAAGCAACAGCAACCCAGCCCAGGATAACAACAAATTGTTGTTGTTGTTGTTGTTGTGAGTCACAAAGTAGTTTTGGCTTATAACCATTGAACATGTTTACCAAACCGTCAAAGTACAAACTGAAAACTGAAAAAGAAAGAAAATACAAAATACAAAAACAAAAATGAACCTCAGCACTCAAACAAGCCAACAACATACGCCCTTGCCGCTAACCAAGCCAAGGGGGCAAGGCAAACATGTACAATTTTGATTGTATTTTGTATTTCCCGTTAGCAGCAACCGGAAGCTGCGCTCATTTCCGCTTGTTTACTTTCGCGACGCTGTTGTTTGATTAAGCAACTGTCTGCCGGTCTGACTCTCCGTCTGTCTGTCTCACTGTCAGTCTCTCTGTTAAGGCATGAGTTTGCTTACAGGTACACATTTGGCATATTGGGCGTGTGTCATCATGTCACCGGCAGCGTCAGGTACGCAACCTGATTGAGGGAAAGTTCATTTCAGGTACAACAAGAGCAAATAATTTATTTTTGCTTCGAGCACACGTTAGTAGTGTTCAATTATTGACACTTTCGACAACGACACACGTACACGTTTACATTCACATACACTTACACACATACACATACAATACAGTTAGACTCAAAGGCACTTAAATATACATATATCGTACGCCATTTTGTTTTCGTCTGATTGTAATTTAAACGCCTTCCTCTTAATGGCATTGTCAGTTACGACATTTCGTTTTCATTTCGCATCGAACACGTTTCATTTCTCATAAAATAAACAAAATATGTTCTCATGTTTGAAGCTTTTAGCGTATCATTTTTCCTACACAGTCATATCACAGACTGTGACTCTGACTCGACTGTGACTGTCACACACTCACACTCTCTGTACTTTGTATCTCATTCAGGCCACATGCTTGGCATTTTTGGATTGCGGTTGTTTCAACATTTTAATATTGCATGTTTGGTTTATTGATGTGTTTGTGTTTGGCTTCATTTGTATGTGTATCTGTGCACTTAGTCAATCTGTTATGGATTTTGGTTTCATTATTTGATTTGTAAATTTCACTTACAATGCTATGAAATGTTCGCAGCTGTAAGTGAAATGATGTCTTAAAGAAACGTTCGTTATTAAAAGTGACATTTTTATTGCAAACATTTACGGCATTCAAAACTGAAGTATCTCATAGGCGCATAAAGCATACTATAGCTGATTTAAATGCAGATTCGTATTCATACTGACATGGCAAGCTTTCGATTGACGCAAGCAAAATACAAAATAATACAAAATGTTGTTTCCAAACTTAAAAAAAAAAATGGGAAAAAAATGAGATAAGCGCAACGCTCTGCAAAGTGAAAGTATCATGTTCCAACAAACAACAAAAAAAAAAAAAGGAAAATAATTTGCAACCGCGGCACAACAACAAACAGCGTGGCAAGCCGTTCATTCAACAGCGGCCAACAACAAGCGTGCATTTAAATAAATTTCCATTTCAAATACTCAAAAAATAAACAAAATTTATGGCCACAGCCGAGTTTGCTGCAAAGCACGACCACAACAAACAACACTAAATGCAAAACAACAAATTAAAAGAATCTAAAACAAAAGCTTTAGAAATTGATTTGATGCGGGCTGGGGCTGCGGCTGCGGCAGGGGGAGGGACATGTGTCGGGAACTAAGTAAAAGTCCATACATGCAACAATTATGCAAATACAAACACATATAAATATACAAATATGGCTAACACGAAGAGTTGTTGTTATTGGCTTCATTGTAAATGTTGGCAATAAACAACGCAAGAAAATAAATTTATTTTTGTAAATAAAACATTTTTTGAGCGTTTGCTTTTTTTTCGGTGTATTTTTAGCATGCCTAAAACAACGGAAATGTTTCCCATAAACGGCAAAGAATTTACAAAGAGAGAAATGTATATAAATTATGCTAAAACATGCGCGCGCGTACTGAAAGGAGACACACGTACACACACACACATACACAAACACACACACATGCACACTCACACAGATTAATACATGCGGTCGTAGATAAATCGACTTTAGTTTGGTAAACGAGCGCTTAAATGAAACCGCCGTCGCTCATTTTTGCATGTTTCGATGAGGAAAACATGTATGTTAGTAATTTTATGCTACTACAGTTAAAGTTCTCTATAACGAACTTCTATTAAATGCAGCTTTCTTGTGTTTTATGGAACGACATTTTCAAAGCAAACTCTTTGTCGAGTAAGAATTATATAAAATTGTGTTGAAACAGATAAAAAGTTCCCAAGGTAAGGAAGAATTGCTTCGTCAATTGACGTGTAAAGAACCTGTCTGAAAATGTGGAGTAAAAATTTACATTTTAAAGATTTAATAAGGAAAAAAAAAATCTGTTTCCTTGCGACGTTTTTATGGAACGTACGACTGTGCTCGTATTTTAAAGCAAAAAAAATTACAAATTAAAATTGCTTACGTTAGCTTAAATAATAAATTAACGATTGGCGGAAATTTTGTGTCAAGCATGTTAATAAAGAATTATTACTGTGGTCATGCCTCCTGTTCAACTTGTTTTCTTGTTGTTATTTTTTTTCTGACCTTTGTATTGTATAAAATGACAAAAGAACCAAAAAAAATATATATATATATTGAATTAAGTATACGCATTGTTGGCATCGTTATGGCCATTGTTGTTAACGTCATATTTCAATGGTTATAAGCTTAATTTGTTGCTACAAGTTGTTGTTTAAATGACCTGATTTTCAACCAACAGCGGTCAACAACTTTTAACTCATGTTAATATTATTTATTTTAATTCTTCTTTTTATTTTCAATTTTACTTTTAACTTATATTTCATTGCATTCGCCATACTGGCGGCGCTTTCACATGCCAACTTTGCCGCCAATTGTATTCGTCAACGATTGACGGCTTGACGGGCGCACTTATACATATTACGTAATACTTTCATAAGCGTCATTGTTGTAATTATTTTTTAAAATAACATAATAATTAGCTCATGATAATTTCATTTTGTGCATTTTCCGCAACTTTTTCCATTGAAATAAAATTATTGGTTAATTAAAAAGTAGCTTTGTTGCTTCATTCAACGAAATCCAATACAATGAAATGTAATATTTTATTTTGTTGTTGTGTAAATAAATATTATTCAAGCTTTTTTGCAAACGATTGAATATTTTTGCTCTCTGACCGGTTATTAAATACGAACACAAACAGAATTACAAAAAATAAGAAAAAAATGTTGGGTATAGAAAATTATGTAATCAAATTGTTTCGATTGCTTGCTTTGCATTCAACGCCATGTCGAATTCATATTCATTTTAACAAAACGAAAACTAATTCTTATTGCCATTTTGCTTTTTGTCGAATATCGAAGTTCATTTGCTTTTGTTTTTGAAGCCATCATCAACGCCCGCAAAGGCTTCCACTTTGGCAACACTACTCAAGCTCAACCGAGTCGCTATTGCTTTGCCTATCGTCCATCCGTCTGCCTGTATTTTCGCGCATTTGCTTTGCTTTGCTTTGCTTTGCGTCGAACATAGAAACAATAATCATAAATTTCGTGGCAATTTGGCAAACAACGCGCCCTTTGTCGGCGTCTGCCGCGACTTTTGTTGTTAATTCGTGACTTAACTCGCGTATTTGTTTTTGTGCAATTTCAGTTGCCATTGCGTATAACTCAGTTTGAAAATGAGCCGAGTCGAATAAATTTATTTGTTTCAGCGGCTTCTGCAAATTATTTAAGCTCATTGAACTTTCGGTTACGTTGGCATTTCATTTCCCAGCGTTATTGTATGTCTTATGTATCAAGTTGCTTGATGGAGTTGAAGGCATTAAGTTTGGCGCTTTAAATTAAAGTTATTTAATGTGAAGAAGCCAAAGTAAAATGAAGTTTACGCTAATCCATGGGCCAAAGCGTCAATGAACTGTTGAAAATTTTACAAAACGTTGTTAGATTTTGCCACTTTTGGAGGCACAGGAAAAGGATGTATAACGTTTCAGCATTGATAGACATTTCCGTTAAGAATCAAACAAGCAAGAAAAGCGATAGCAGCGTTAAGGCGCCATTTTGTATGCCAAGCAAAGACTCAAGCACAATGCTTTTGTGTATGTGTTTGTATATGTATGTAGAGAAGCGTTAAAGTATTTCTTTGCGAGCAAAAGCAAGTCAAGTCAAGCGGCGTCTTGCTTGAATTCATAGATGATATTTCTTTCTTTTTTTTGTAGTTGTTTTGTTATACTTATATATCTTTTTGTTTTTTTTTTTCTGTCACGATTTTTCGTTTATCCTTTTTCCACTTGGCTTTACTTGGTTGGTGGGCACACTTTGTGTTAATTTAAGTAAAAAGGCATTTTAGCTGATGTGTTTATTTGCCACGCCTAACACAACACTTTCGCACAACAAAATCAACAACAACACACATACACACATACGCATATATACTCGCAAATCAAGCGAAATCGATGCGTCCTTCATTGAATGAACGGCGACGGCAGCGGCGGCAGCAATGCTCGCTCTGCGTCGTATTAGTGATAATTTAGTTGGTCTCTTGTGTTAGCTGTCTATATCCAAATCCATATCTACACACACACACACAGACACATACACGCATACATGTATTATGTTTGAGTGTTTTGTTGCTTTGAATTTAACATGTATGAATTTTGTGTTTGTTCATTGTCCTTGTCGTTTAGTCGTTCAGTCGTTCCATAGTCGTCGTCGTCGTCGGCGTCATCGTTGTCATTGTCGTTGTTATCGTTGTTGTTGCTGTTGTTGTTGGCACTGAGCCAGTGCGCCACATTGGCGTCCTTTTTCAGGGAAAATGAGTTGGTTTATATATAGTATATTTTTTTTCTCCAGCTATTTTTTCACTCATAGTCGTCGTCTTCCGTCGTCGTTGTCGTCATTATTGTTCATATGTATTATGAAACGCTTCAATGAGTTTTCTATATGCTCGTTTCATTGTGTCTGTGCTGATTTGTGCTTGGGTGTGTGTGTGTGTCGGCTTGGCTTATTTTCGTGTTTACTTAAATGGCCTAATTTATGCTTATAACTTTCGAAAGCAAAAAAGCAACAACAACAACAACAAAAAAACAGAAAAACATATAAGAACGCATTTTGATAGCAGAAATGAAACTATTAAACTGTTGTCAAGCGTTAGAAATTATCTTTCGTTCTACATAATTTTTCTATTTTTTGTTGTCCGGGATTATAGAGCAAAGTAGTGGAAGTTAAAAGTGAGCCATAAAATTACACTGAGCCAAATTTTGTGTGTATGACGTCGACAAAGAAGAAGGCTTTTTCAATTCATTTACTTCCTTATTCACACACATATAGTCACACTAATAAACTCTTAGACACACACCCACACATGAGCACCTTAAACGCATCAAGCTCTTTTAATTATGCTTTAATCATGCTCTAATTAAATCATTATGTAATATTTTACTTATCAAAATTTTACAAAAGAAAGCAACGAAGCTTTCATAAATAAAAAAAAATTTCATTAACTCGACACTTAAAGCATTTTTAATCTAATAATAAAATACCATTATTAAAAGAAGCAAAAAAAAAAAAAAAGACGAAGTCGAGCACAATAATGAAAATGTTGGAGACAACAACAATAGCAACAACAACAATAAGATGACATTGTCAGGCAATGGAAGAGCAAGAAGCTAAGATGAGCAAAATGGTGGAAATATATGAAAAGCGAAGAAAACTTCATACTCATTTACACTGCAAGTGACACAAAAGCAAGAATTAATAATGTGTGTGTGTGAGTGTGCATGTGTGTGCGTGTGTAACGCTGAAGATTTCGCATATATTCATACACATAATGTTGTATGTAAGAATGTGTGAAAATGAAATAAATAAGGCTTTGCTTACTACATACCTATACTATATATGAATTTATGTGCATGTGTACATGTGTGTGTGTTTTTTAACGCGCGAAAAAGTCCTTGACGCAATCGACTTAATGCGTGAACATTTTTATCTCAAAGGCACACACACTTACACACACACAGTCACATGCATGCACGCAAACAAACAAATGAAAAAAAAGAAAGAAAGAAAAATGAAGGCTGATATGTATGAACGAACATCAGCAGAACAATGACAAATATGAACACACCGAACATTTATGGAGAGCGGCAATTGTATATGTGATGAGTCTGAGTCTGGGACAACCTTCCATTTGCTTCGCCTAAGCGTTCTTATTTAATTTCGTTTTACTTTTCCTTCCTTTCCTTTTGATAGATTACGACTGCCTGTGTATGTATGTGTGTGTGTGTGTGCTTGACATGCTGGCTAAGATTTTTCCAACATCCATATTCTACATGTTCCCACCCAACACTTCAGAGCATCAGTCACACTCATAGCTTTTGTCACCGGTCCTTCCATCCTTCCTTCCTTATATATATGACTGCTGATTTTCGATCTGCTGTTTGTCTGCCAACTGATTGGAACTTTAAGACTTCGAAAGTCAAGGTATCCCACATCAGACCACCATGCTCTTATTTGCTTCACACACACACACACATACAAACAGACATATATACTTCCGACTGCCTTTGAGACCTCTTTCAATGATTTTGTATTTTTATTTTTTTATTTTTTTCTCTCTCCCAACGTGATACGAATTAGAATTTGTATTTAAATGAGCATACAATTTGTGTTTTGTTTGCTTGTTTGTTTGTTTATTTCGGTGCGGGCGTTTGAGTGTTGTTATTGTTGTTGTTATCGCCATCGTATGTGTTTGCTTGTATTTGTATTTCAAAGTTTATTTGATTGTATGCCTTGTGCGTTGATTTCGAAAATTGAAGTAATCGTATTGCTTACTCCCAAGGAGCTTCTTCTTTCCCTTTCAACATCTTCTGCTGCTGTTGCTGTTGTTGTCTTTTCATCACTGTGACGCTTTTTATGAGTGCAATTACACTTATTTGTGCAAATGTGCGTGTATGTGTGTGTGTCTTTGATATAAATTTCAAACAAATTACAAATAAATTTACGCCAGCAGTTTCATCATGTCACAAAGGAACCGCCCCCGTCATTCAACTTCACCTTGCTGTCCCTTGTCTACTATCAGTTGCCTGCACGGCCAATGCAGCAATGAGCTGAAGAGCTGAAGTCGAAAAAAACACGCTATTTTGAATATGTAAATTTCTGTGGTTGGAGTAAACGCAACTTTTCAACTCAAACCATTAATTTGAAAGGAAGGGAGGGCATGGCGAGGAAAGGTGGCTGAGGGTGACACTTTGCCGCCTGCCACCGTTTATGCAAGGCTTAACTGACTTGGTTGTTTATGCGATTAAGAGCGTAAATAAAGAGCGTCGGTGATGGAAGGGATCGGCAGTTGATGATTGCCGAACTGCTTGGGTTCCGCTGTTAAACACGTTCCGTCTCATTTGTTCGAGTATTCTGTTCCGAAGCAGCTTTTAATTATTACACGCTTCACCTTACACACTTTAAAGCGCCTAAATGCATGCAAACCGTGCAGAATATTTTCTCATTTCCGCTTTAAAAACAAATACACTTCATATTGACTCAAAACGCATGTCAATCAATTTCATTATGACACAAAGCAACTGCAAAAAAAAATATACGTTTGAATTTTAAATAGATTAAAGATAGATTGACTACCATAAATGCAATTTGTTGAAATTGTTGGTAAATGAAATTCATTCTTTGATTTTTTTCATGTTATTATTTGTTTGAATACGTGTTTTTTGCAACAATTATTACTATTATTGTTGCTCTGAATCAACATAAAAGAGATGCATTCGCATTTATAACGATTTAAAATTTCCGGCTATTCAACATACTGTTGACAACATTTTTTTATATTTTTCCGGCAGTGCAGGGTTCTTTAGCTTCATAATAAAATTTATAACATAGTGAAAGAGACTTTACTTGAAAAAAAAAATTCATGTTCATCTAGAGTAGAGAATGAATCATCAAAACTATAGACCCCGAAGAGGAACACTTTCTGCGTATTTTCTTAAAGGAAGTACAAGGCAAACAAAAAATTTACAAATTACAAATCAAAAGCATTGATATTTTGGTTCTAATATTTTTGGGATATCATTTTTCAGTCTATATGAATAATACTTATAGACTTGTTCATACATACTTCATCAGCTTGAATCGACAATTCGATAAAGCCATATGGGCCTATCTATCGCTCCGCCGATCTGTACTTTTAGTTTTAATAATAAAGTTTTGCCGGATTTCAAGTTCTTATATAAAAGTTCTTATATACAAACTTCTTTGAACAATTAAATTTCTAAAGAGTATCAAAGCTTCGACAACGCTGAACTTATCTTCTGTTTATTTTATTATTAAAATAATTTTTTTTTCAAGCGACATCAATTTTTTCCATCCGCCTTTCTTAATTGTAAAGCAACTAAATCAAATTGCAAATACTAAAGGATTTTTTATTTGATTTTTGGCTTTGTAAATTTTTTGTTCAATTTTTTTTTGTGCAAAAAAGAAGCTTTTACTGTTTTTTAGTCTGTTGCAATCATAACTCATATTGTTGCTAACAAAAAAAGTGTCAGTCAGCAAACAATTTATGCGAAATTCGGCGACCAAAAAAAAGGAGCGAAAAAAGTTGAAATTAAGCGAATCTGAAGCATAACTGCAGGCGGTTTCACTGTGCTGTTGTTGTCGCTTTGACTGGCAACAAAAAAATTCCGTGCTGACAAAAAACTTTACAATCATTGGCCTTATTCGATTGCAAGCGAACAGAAATATTAACGCAATATTTAAACAAATGAAGCAAAATTTGATTTAATATTTTTTTTTTATATTTCGGTCGCTCTGTTAGCTGAGAGAGAAGTTGCAAAATCACACATTCGCGTATGACTACATTAATTCAATTGGCATGTGTAGGTTCTCCTGTCCTGACCAGTCCTGTCCAACGACTCATTCACATTGTCTTTGTGGCATGTCGCATGTGGCGTGCAACATGCGCACTAAAAACATCAACTTGTTGTTTTTTTTCGCTCGACGTGCTGACAGTTGTCAACACAACTTTTGGTAAGCTCAACTTGCATGGCTTGTGGACAGCATGGCATGGGAAGGCAGTCGATCGGTGGATGGAATGAGTGTGTTTTTGTGTGCTCAGTTTATCTACTCACATGCCACTTAAGCTTAAATCAATTTTGTATTTATTTCGTGTGCTGTCTTTGGCAACAAGAACAACAGCAATAAATGAATAAAAAAATTTGAAAAAAAAAACCTAAAATGAATAGTTTTTTCTTTTAAACGTCAAGGATGCTCAAATTGATGTGTTTCATGAATTGTTTATAGAAATAATCATTTATATTTCGTTATCAACAAAAAATTAAATATATTTTTTCGCACTAAGAGCATTTCTCTTTAGCTTTTTTATTGTACGGTTTAGAGTTGAGGCTTTTGTGACGTGCGCTGTGCATATTTTGCAGTCGGCATTCAGGCGACTTCAAAAGCACGTTTTTGCTTATAATTTGCATATTTAATCTATTTGCATAATAATGTCTTACCTTTTGTCGTTTTTAATCAGCGTCGTCGGTTTTTTTCTTCCTTATTTCTTTTAGTTTATTGTTTAAGGTGCAAACCTGCAAAATGTTAGAGAAGAGAAGTGAGAAGTTATAAGAAAGGATTTTATTTATTAACATATTTAAAGCATAAAATGAGACGAAAATTTAAGCAAATCAAACTTGTGCGAATTTAAGAGGAAATTGTCTCTCATATTTTGTTTAATTTTGCTGAAATGTTTTAAGTTGTCATATACGTTTTAGACATCGCGACCTATGCTGCGATATCGTCGGTCCCCACCATTTCAGCGCCAGAGGTGACGCAACAAAAACAAAGCACAACATTTTGTTCTAAACCAGTTGCCTGTAATAATGTTTTATTCCTTTTTTTTCATGCAAAATAAAAAGGATTTTATTGACGGTCCTTTTTACGCTTATCTTCTTTATAGATTTTTTTTTTTTTTTTTTTTTTGAGCTTTTATTTTTTATACAAAGAAACAAAAACAGAAAAAAAGGGACGTAACAAAATTTATAATTTAAAAAAATCGACGTAGAAAAATTGCGGCGATAAGAAAATGAAGCTGAGCGGCTTTCGTATTTTTACCCAAGTCGAGATAAGCGCTAAGCATGCAATCAGTGAGCGCTGAGTATGAAAAAAAACACCTGCTGCCTGAGGCGAACATTGCCAAGCCAAGCCACCATGCCACCAAGGCAAACTTACCCCCTCCCCCGTCCCTACAGCAAAACGACACAAATAATTTCTCAATTATGTTGGCATCAGCAAAAATTTGACGGAAGAAGGCAGGGAAATAAAATAGCATTGGCGACGATGTCAGGGCTGAAAAGCGCAGACATTTGGGGAAGCCGAGCAGAAGAAAATTTGAGACGCAACAGCAGAGAAAACAAAAAACAAACAAAGCCATTAAAAACCGACAAACACGCGAAATAATGAAATATCGAATACCATATTTTTAAATAGATTTTTAATACTCAGCAATATTTTGTGTTATTTTGCTTGTTGCCCTCAGCACAGCTCAGCTCAGCGCAAATTTTCCGCTATGAGGTTTTCCGCGCCACCGCAAGAAAAGCGTGTTTGTTGGATGTGGTGGAGACGAGGATGGAGAAAAGATGCTTGCGACAACAAACAACAAGAACAAGATTGCATTGCTCGAGTGGCTTCGTTCGCGTTGTGAGTGCAAACACGCCCACTATGATAATGAGCGTATTGCTGCTCCAACTGAACGGAACTGAAATATAGATGGCGCAACATTCAAAGCAAATATTTACCAAAAAAAAAAAAAAGAGAAGAACAAATTTTTGCTACTCATACTCTTAAAATGACAGCGCTCATGTTCGACATTTGTTTGCAGCAAAATTTTCTTGTTTTCCTACATTTTCTCAGTTTTTTTTTTTTTTTTTTTTTTTTTGATTTTCTGTTGAATACAAAATTTTAAGTGAACTTCGACTTGAATGGGGCGTTTTCAATATTGGCGGAAAAAATAAAATAAAAGTGAGAAGATGGAAAATCGTTGTGCAAAATCGTGAAAAATAACGCGTTGAACTTTTCAAGTGAAAGAAATTTAATTTTCGAAATGTTGGTTTTACGCACGGAAATTGCTTTTGCTTGAAAGCCATAAGAAAGTTTGTGTCTGCCCGTCAGTTTGTTGGCTGGTCGTTCGGTTGTGGAACGTGCGGTTATGGCGGCCAACTTGATGGCGCTCAGCCTTGGGCTTCTATAGACGACAGAATATGAATTATGTACGAAATAATGACGAAAACATAATTTAATGTTAAATATTTGTTCGATTTGATGGCTGAGCGATGAAACTTTGGGGTGGAAAACAGCTAGAAAACAAAAAAAAAAAGAAGTGTCAGTATGTCATTTGTTTGGCGATTTGTTTGCTCCACTCTGTTACGCATTCATATTGCACGACAGGGAGAACAAGAAGAAATAGGAGAAGGCGATAACTTATTTTAAAATTGATGGCCTCTGACCAAGTGACAAGCTACTTATAAAATGAAAGTTATGGCGAATGAAGCCGTCAAGACTGTAATATGATAACTTTCAGACAATGAAC
Source organism: Phortica okadai (assembly GCA_034638295.1). NCBI lineage: Eukaryota > Metazoa > Arthropoda > Insecta > Diptera > Drosophilidae > Phortica > Phortica okadai. The sequence continues at coordinate 7,882,384 of CM067850.1, forward strand.
ATTAACAACACATGAACTTATATGAGCTTGAATGCAATAAAAAGAATGAAAGAATGAATGAATGAAAAAAACAAAAACAAAAACATGATAATGACGAAATATGTTCCTTGTTTATGTCATCGTTATTCCATTAATGGCACATGCTCGCACATGCTCATAAACACACACACACACGCAAATACTTGAAAAAAATCACACTCACGCCCACACATGCATACATGATGCAAACAAATCAATAAAAGTTTTTTTTTATTTTATTTATTTAAATTTCTTGCCTTTCTTTTTTTTGTGGCAAAGTTGATAACAAATAACTTTATTTTTCATGCTTAACCCCAAACGCATAGTGACGTATTACAGTATTAACTCAAGTACTGAACTTAACCCATGACGCATCAGCACAGCGCACAACAACACAAGCTGTTCCCAGTCCGGCGCTCAGCTCGGCAGAATACAAAATACAAAATCAATTTTTGTTAATGTGCTGGCGGCCAAAGTATCTGCACAAGATTTTTAATACAAACGCCTCTTTAGGTGCGTTTGTGTGTGTTGTGTGTGAGCAACAGACAGAGAGACTGACAGTGTGAACACAGAAGAAGAAGAAGCGAGCAGCAACACATTTTTGCATAAAGTTTGCAAAAATTTTCACTCGATCCTGCATAAATTATGCGTTGTCCCACTGTATGGTATGTCGATATATTTGTATATATAAATTTGGGTTTCGCAGAGCCCAGAATTATCAGAGTAAGCAAGAGAGAGAGTGATTAAGAGAAAGAGAAAGCGCGGCAAACCGTAAGCAGCAGAAGTTGGACAGAGTTGCTGGCACACACACACAGACACAGACAGACAGGAAGGAAGGAAGAGTTTTTCATATTTTCCATAAGTTTTTCACAAGTTTTTGCGCTCCTTCCTCCCACACTCCCACACACACACACTAAACAAGTTGTTTTGCTTCGATTTTTGCGCTTTCGTTACGGTTTGGTTTTTTCTGCGTCTTCATCTTTCAGCGTTTTTTGGTTTCTAAGAAAAATCTGATTTTATGCAAACAAGTTTTTGCCTGCTTGGCTTGCTTGAGTTCAGTTGAGTTGCCATGCCCAAGCTGAGCCTGTTTTCATATCCTATACAAAAGCACTTTCGCCTTTCATTATGCTGATTGAAAATTTCAACTACTCTGTCATACCGTTCTCTCACTCACTCACTCAACCACTGACTGACACACCCAACCAACGTTCATATTCCACTTGTTCATTCTTATTCTTCCAGGCAAATTAATTTGTGGCCAACGGACGCAGCTGTTCGAATCATTGTATTTTACTCAATTCAAGTGGAGTTGTATCCTTGCTACTTTATGCTCTTGTTATCGTTGTTTTTGTTTTCGGTTCTTTTTTTTTGCTTTTTTATAAAAACATAATTAATCTATATCAAAGTTGACTGGCGCTTTAATTGGCGACGACGTCGTTCCGCCATTACCAATTAAAACACCACGCCGTCCTCCAATACAGCTGCTGCTGCTGCTTGACTACATTTTGGTTAATATTTCGTCGCTCAAGTCTTGGTTTTGTTCCTGCAGCTTTGCTTATAATTAGAACTTTCTTGATTTTTACACGACTTTTGACTTTGCTGCTCTAATTGGTTCTTAAATTTCAAGGATGTTGTTTGTTAATTTCAATTTAAGTGAGATTTATTTAATTTCGTTAATCACACTAATTAATCGACAAGTGCAACTAACATGCGGAAAATTGTGATCTCCTTAAGTGTTTTGAATTAATAAGAAATACCAACGAAGTCATTATCATTAATGACGCCTTAAAATAACTTTGATTCGGTTTATGATTTCTCACCAAAAAAAATATTTAAATTAGAAAAGTAGGTGCTGAAATCCAATCAAGTCGACAAGCAAAAATTTATAGTTTTTATTTATAATTGATATAATTTTTATTTTTTAAAATGGCCAGAAAGCGAAATGCTAAAAAGTCTAAGTGCATACACAAACGTAAGCGTCCCTCGGCACACGTCCACTTCAACCTGCCCATGGCAGATGCCGCATGCTATCCACTTAAAAATACCGATGCCGAAATGTTGCAACAAGTGAATGACTTCTACGCTTGGAAGGAAATGGAAGCAGAAGTAAGCACACATAAAACAAAAGAGATAATTTCACGCGCCGAGCCGGATCGGCGAACAAAAAGACTGAATTTCTTTAATGAATGCAACGTGCCTGCGGTGCCAACGTGCCCACACATACGCGCAGTAACGCTGAAGACTGAAGCGAGCAAACGAAAGGTTCTGCGGGCCGTCAGTCGACGAACGTTGTTAAGTAAGTCAAGAGTCTTGCCAACTATCAATGGCAGTGCCAGCAATAAGTTTCCCAGACTAGTTGAGAGGACAAGCATCGATTTCGGTGACACAATTGACATGTTTCGAAAGAGTCAACATAGCCGTGTCGTCAATGAGCCAAAATTAGTCGACACACAAGCAAGACGAGAATTAAACACATCGCATCGATCGATGTATGTCAAGCGGTTGTCATTGGAACGCATTCTCGATGCTGATGTGCATCATGTGAGCCTGCATAGTAATGCGTATCTGAACTTTCTACAAGAGTATCGCTGCCAACATGCGCGTATGTCACATAAAATGCTGCTACGTAAGACAGCAAACATATGGAAAAGCTCGTCGAGAACTTTCAAAGCAGAATATTCGCCAAGTTCATTTGTTTTACGCTATCAAAACAATGTCAACGATAGTCAAAAAAATCGTAAAAACAAGAGAAGAACCTTAAAACGTGAGCCGCTTGAGACGCCAATAACCGCTGAAAGGCAAGCTCTGCCAAAGGACACAAAAAGGCGACGACAACAAAATAAACCAAAACAGTCGTCAATATCATTAAAGCGCCAACCTTCTGTCCCACCGAGTACAATCGCGTCTCAAAGTTTTGGCCCAAACATGTATATGAATTTTCTTAGAGCCTTTCGTCGCAGAAATCGTGATCTCGATCCGAAAGAACAAGTTATGGTAGGCGCTGCCACTTGGCGCAGAATGACTGACAGGGAACGCCAGCAATATAAGCAAAAAAGGAGACCGAAAATGAAATCTATGATCAACATAAATAAGGACTATATCATGGCTACTTCCTCTTGCTCGATTGCTGTTAAATCATCAAAGAGTGAGCAAGACATTAGAGCAGAAAGTAACTCAAACATATCGTCTACCGAGAGCGACGATCGTCACGTGCCTCAAGAACCCATAAAGGACAATAAGCAAAATGACTTTGTACTTGCCGATCAGCAAAGCGTTCATGAGTACAAGCAACGCAATTGGTTCAAGTATCTCGACTTTTTCTTTCGCTAATTAGAAGTGAAAATGATAATCAGTAATGGGCAAAGGATGTCCCATTAATTTTTATGTGATTTGACACAACATATAGAAATTTTTGTTGACTCTGTTATTATTGTTATTGTATTTTTTATTTGCATAGAGAGTCTCGAAATTCGGTGTAAAATAAAATTTCATATTTTGAAAATTCCATTACGTAACCGATTTGCCCAAGAGAAATTCTTCTGTGGTTGCTTCCGTTTCCGGCACGAGTACTTGCAGCTGCCATATTAGCTACCTTACGCATACACAGACGCTCAGCTAGATATCACACAGTCAGGCAGGAAGACTCAGTGACAGACAGGCAGACTGCCGGAAGGTTAGTTGTTTGCTTGTTTGGCAGAAGGGCGTTGAATGTTTGCTTGAGTGAAGCTCATCTGAACTCATCTTCGAGCTGTTTATTTGTTTGTGTAATTGTTGTCATATTTGCTTATATTATTTCGACTTTACAGACATTTTTACTTGCTCGTTGGCGCTCGCTAACCTTACTTAAATGCGTATCTAGTATTCTTATCTTCAGTGTCGGTTATCTTGCTTCGCCATCCTTTCTCTAAGCTCTTCAGCATGTTATTTTCAGTTCTATATTCATGCAAACATCCTCATGAAAGCTAAATTTCATTGTGGTTTCTTTTTGTCTTTGTTGAATTATCTTTGCTCCCTTTCTCGTTGCCTCACTCACACACTGGCTTGCTCTTTCGTTCCCTTTTTTTATTTATTTTTTTGTATTTTGTTTCGCCTTTTTCACGTGTGGCGCCTTTTTATGGTATTTGCTTCACAATTTACTGAATAATTTAAACCGCTTACATTGTTGGTGTTGTTTGTTTGGATTGTTTGTTTGTGTTTGGCGTTGGTGTATGGTGTATGGTGTTGATGTTGATGTCGTTGTTTTTGTTTGCTGTTACGTTAGTGTTGTGTGTTGTAAGTGTTGTGTTAGTGAGGTAAATTATGATTTGTACATGTTTTGATGACGTCGCCATCATGTTGTTGTACATTCAACATTCATTTAAACACACATACACACATTTACAATGACTGACAGAGTAGTTGAATCACAGCCTACACACACACACAATGATGGCCAAGGCGTGTCTGTCAGACTGTCTGTTTGTTTACTTGGCTTTACTGTGTTTTGTGTGTGTTTGTGAGTGTGTGTTTGTTGTGAGTCTGCGGTTGGTGTGTGTTAATAATGTGCATAATTTGCTTTAATTAATGTTAAATAATGAATTTTCTCATTTACTTTACTCATTTCCTTTACAAAAAACCTCAAGTTCATCTGCCAAAAAGCCGCTAGTCTCATGTCAGACAACAACAAAGCAAAAGAGGGTGGCAAGCATCATGAAGGAAGTTGAAACAGACAACCTTAATTCTCATTGTGGCCAACATTTTGTTGTTGTATGCTTGGACTTTGAATTATGTAAATTGTCGTGCGAATTAAAGCACAAGATTAGCACAAATATTTAATGAGCAAAATGTAACAGTCAAGGTAATATGTTTTTATCTTGTCGAAGTATCTACAACAACTAAATAAAGTAAATAAGCTGACAGCAAGCATATGAAATGAAATTCATGAATTTGACGTCTGATAAATTCTAATATGTTTTACAACAAAACTAAATAAAATACCAATCAGATTGAATGGTTGAATGAACTCAACTTAAGCCTACGCACACACAGACACACACACACACATGCTAACAGTTGACAACAAATCGAAGTCCAACAAAATATAATCGCATACCATATCGATCCCAATTGTTACCAACAAGAGAAACAAAAACAAATACAAGGAACAAAAAAAAAATAAGTTCAAACTGTCAAAAGTTTGACAGCAATATTGTTTATTTTTATGCGCTTTGCTATGCTGCGCCACATGCCACACCCCGCCGCCACCCACGCAGAGTGTATGAAATGAACTCAGGCAGAGGAGTCAACAAAACAAAAGCCATTTGAAAAGTCATATGAAAAAAAATCTATAGTATAAAACATAACAAACACACACACACACACATACCAAGTTAAAAGTTGTTTCGAACTCCAATAATAATGTTGGTTGTTCTGCTGCTGCTTCTTTTTGTTTTTGTTATTGCTTTTACTATTGTTTTTAACGTTAAAAAATTCGTTTTTGTCACACAGAAAAATACAAAAAATAAAAAAAAAACCAAAAACAAAAAGGAAAACGAAAAAAAAGCAACAACGTTAAATGGCTTTGCGTTCAAAGACAAGAAAATCAATGATGGAATATTTTATCCTTTCGCTTGTCACTTCACACAAAAATTATACCAACAGATTCATCTGCAAATTGTCGTATGTATCTGAGTATCTCTGTTTGTTTGCTATGTGCGTACAAGTGTGTGGGTGCAAATACAACAAATTGTTGTTGTTGTTGTTGTTTTAGTAATGAGATAAACAGAATAAAACGAGCACAGTATGTATTATAAGCTGAGCTAAGCGAAATCCTTATTTGGCCAACGAGTATTGCTGACGCCTTCTTTTGTTTGTCGTGTTTTTTGTTTATGCAATTTGTATTATTTGTTTTTGTTTTCGTTTTGTTTTATGCTTGAATTATGCGTTTTTCATTTGTTTTTGAATTTAATTTTATTCTCACATTTAGCAAGAGTAATTTATTTCATTGTTTGTCATTAATTTATTTATACAAATGATTGTTTGCTTCACACAAAAGCTGACACCGCTTAAACTTATTGTTGTCGTTGTTCTCTCGTTTGTTGTTGTTGATTAAAAATACACAGACACACACATTTGCTATAAAACATTTGCTATTATGTTGAAGTCATAAATCTTTGCTTTTATAATCTTGTTCATTGAATTTATTTATTTATTTAACATTAATATTTATTTTTAATTTTCTTTTTAGTTGTTTTGAGCTGTCACAAAATTATTAAATTTGGTTGCACTTAGTTGAACATCTGAGGGTGTGTGTGTGGTCTATGCGACTGGCGTTGTCTCTTGCACACACGCAACTTGAACGCGTCAATCAAAATCAATCATAAACATTTCAGTTTACGCATTTAAATGCTTGATTGCTTACCCCGCGACCGTGACGCGTCACGTTACACGACGTCACAACGACTCACGTGTATAAACCGGCACTGCTGCTGCTGCTGCTGAGGCTGATGCGCTGAGTGGCAAGCTAAGTGGGAACTGGTTAAGAAATAGCACAAGAACGTGGACCACACACGCACAAATACGCGTTTATCATACAAAATGGTTTGCTGTTTTGACTTTTTTTTCTTTCTTCGTTTTGTTTTTGTTCTCACACACTTAAAAACGGCCTTATTAATTCGACCTGGTCGTCTTAATTAATTTTCACTTGAGATTAATCGTATACATTGAAGTTGGGGATTGCATTTGCAACACATTTATAAAAAATTTGTCGAATTTACGTTCAACCTTTACGTGGCAAATCAGATTATACACTTTATTTTGTTTGTTTTTTTTTTTTTCTTTTTTTAATTTTGCTCCAACACAAAAACTTCTGCTCAGCTCAGAGTCGCACGCGACGCGACATCCTTCGTGGTGTCGTTAACGGCGAACGCTTTCAGACTGGTTACCCGAAACTCGACTGTGCGCTGCTGCTGCCGCTGCCACCACCGCTGCCCACACGTTGCACAGCGCCAACACCAACATTGTCGCCAACGCCATTGCCGTTGCCGATAGAACAGTCGTCGAGCAAACTTTCTCTTTTCATTTGTGTGTGCGCTCTTTGTTGCCTTCGTTGAGCATTCGTGAGGCGACCGAAGTTGTGCAAAAACTGTTATACACGTCTAACGGTTCATGTGCAAGCCTTAGCGGCTGATATAAGTCGAGCAACTCTTTTGGGTCTTCAACAAGACACGTGCTCTCTCTTGCTCTGTGTCTCATGCATGCTCTCTCTCTCTCTCCCAATCTGTCTCTCGTGACCATTTAGTCTCTCAATACATTTGTTTCTTATTTGGAGCGCATTTGATTTTGGCACCTTAAGCGAGAATATGCTTTTCTTATTTTTGTACGAGTTTTTGATTCATTTTTCTGTATTTTTTTTTTTTTTTTGTTTTGATTTTTTGTTGGTATATCTTATATATAAAATCCGGGTGTAGTCAAGTAGTTTGAAGTATTAGTAAAGGTCGTTGCCATCACTAACTTCTTCTTTAAAAATATGAGCTAATTTGTAATCTATACTGCCAATTGATTCATCATTCACGAACATCAAAGTCCTTTACAGCGCTGATATGTGTTATCAACATGGTCTTGTTTACGTGTTTACATATTAATGACATTTTCCGCACACAAACCACGGCCGAAAGTAAGTTGCGAGAACTTGTTCATGTCGTATAAGAGCGCGTTGCGTTGCCGTATTAAAACCAGTATTTCAAAGCATATAAATCGTAGGTAAAATCAGCTGTTTTTATAACTGAACAACATCTCAAATTGCTCACGACTGAAAGCTCGCCCGCAACTGTTCCCAACTGCTCTCGGCTCAAGCGCACAATGCTCAACATATTCAACACGGCCGGCCAACATAAACTCACCACAGCTTAGTTCATATACAACATGCTGAATGTTGTTGCTGTCGTTTTAGCGCATTCTATTGTGGCAACTAGCAAAGCTTGTTGTTTGTGCCTCTCAGTCACCTCCTCTTCTTCTTCTTCTACTTTCTCTTTTGCCTTTTGTTTAGTGACAAGCAACCAACAACAACAACAACAATGATAACAACAGCAAATTCGTGGCCATTGATTGTGGAGCGCTTGAAATTGGCAAGCTTGGTCGCTTTCAAACGGCGGCGTCATTCGAGTCGACCAAAGCTGCTTTTAAATATGTAAATTAAAGTAAATTAAAGACACTTCAATGAACCACAGACCATTTCCGTTTCCGTTTCGTGCGTTGTTTCCTTTGTGTAGCTGTTTTTTTCTTTTTTTGTGTTGCATACTTCTCGGGGTGTTCATGAAGTTTGGGTCGATGCGTCAACTTCATCAAACAGTTCAAACAAAAAACAAAAAAAACACAACAACATACACAGACATATACAACAGCACACCCCTCCTCCCCCTCGCAGCTCCAGCATATGCTTTTTCAGTCGTTCGACTTTGTTGTTTTTTTTGTTATTTTTTTTCGTGGTTTTTTTCGTTGTTGTTGTGGTGGTCTGCTTATAAACGCCTTAAGCGCTTCTTGTTCTCATTGGATGCTCCATAATAATGTAACAAAAGGGCAAAACAAATGGCCAAGCAATTTCTTTTTTTTTTTTTCTTACAATTGACAAAAAATTATAAACTTCATCGGTGCGCAGAGCGTGCATCCCTCTGATATATTCGCCACAGGGATCTGTGAACAACAGAAGACGCAGCAAAAAAAAAAAAAGATAACAAACAACAACAAAAGCAAAAATGTGAAAGTTAACAGCGAAAAATATCGATTCAATTCGATTGGCAGCCAACTATGGTGAGTTGTCTTAGCTTGTCATCAATGTCATCGTAGTCGTCTCGTCGTCTCCGTTGTCATCTTACCGACTTTCTTTTGTCCCCGTTGCTTTTTTCAATCAGCTTGTTTTTTATACCATTTTTTTTTTTTTTTTTGCAAGTTAGTTTTAAATAATGTTTTCGTATTTGCGTACGCACTCTTTCCATGTTATTGTTATTGTTGTTTTTGTTGGTCTGCGCAAAGAAGCAAATAACCAATGAAGCAGATAGCAATGTTTATTGTTATTCTTTCTTATTGTTCCGTAGGCTATTGAAATCAATTCACTATGCAGCAACGACAAAACATGCAGAATCGTCTACAACAACAACAGCAAAAAGAACTAGAATATCGTGAATATGTTTAATATAAAAATTTATCTCAAATGATGATATTTATTTTTTCGTGTCGTTGTACTTTGTAAAAAAGAAATTTCTTCATTGTTGACATTTTAATCAAATCAGATAAGTTAAATATTCTATTCGCATTGGTCAGTGGAAAAAGTCGGAGATGTGACGTGGTGTCTTGGCAAAGATAATGTTTAATGTTCAATTTTCTATAATCAGAACTTAGTAGTACAGAAGAAACTCGAAGGAATCCGGATAATCGATGTTCGGATAATCGATGTTCAGATAATCGATGATCGGATAATTGGATGTTTGATAACCGATGTTTGGATAATCCGGATCTTACCTTACTTTCAAAACTTATATTATTTATTTTTTAAATATTTTATAAATAAAGTACACAAAAACAAAAAAAAAAGTTTTTGTATAAACTTCTCTTTGAAGTATTCAACGAGTAGTATTGATTAAATATAAGAAACTAACAAGAGTTTTGAAGTTACCAAAGTTTAAATAATCCTTTGGTTTACTATTACAAATATGTGGCAATGAAATCATACCACACAGAGGTTTCGAAGAATATTTAAACTCTCGTTCTCGTATTTAAACACGCTTAAGGGTATTGTGCTGATACTGAAGTTCTCAACACTTTTCTTCGATGCCTTTTGTTTCCTTAATTTTTCGTTTGACTTTCAACTAACTGTAAACTTCAAACTTGAGGCGCTCCAATGTTGCTGTTGCAACAGCATCACGTCTTCAACACGAAATCATAACTAAGAACTTTTTACTGTGCGTCGCTCGGTACGTGTGTGAGTTTCAGTTGCATCCTTTAACCTTTCACCGATTAAGCATAAATCCTCATAAGTAACAAGGCAAAAAATTGCCAGTAACTTGCGTACGAAAAACTTGAAGAAGTCGCAGCAAAGCTGTAAGTTAAAGTTGAAGCGCTGAGCGTTGCAGAGAGATGAAAGCATGGCTGATTGCCACAGCTGAGTAGTAATTTATATGCTGAGCAGAAGATCATCGCTGTTAGTGGCATTAAAAACTTAAATAGTTTTAATGCGACAGAAATATTGCCCGTGACGGGCGGAACGGGCGGGTTCTTAGCAAAAAAGAAAGTCGCCTGAGACGAAAGGCGAAAGAAAAAAAAAAATGAAATACGTACGAGGCAACGCACATGACAGGCAAAAGAAACAATGGGCAAGACAGCAAGCAAGACGTTGTTAAAGATGCTGGCGCTAGAAGCTGCCGGAATCGCTGCCTCAATGGCAGCCAGCAAAGTCAACAACAAATGAAGCGCTTTTGCGTATGCAGAACAGGTACAACGTCGTTAGTGGCAACATGGAAGACACTTTTCTTTTTTTTCCTTTTCCTTTACCTTAAGGGCAGAAAAACTTGACTGAAGGGACAAAGAGAAGAACGGCTTTGCTGCCAAGTCAAAATAGCAGTCGACTAACTAGCTGAGGCTCATCTGCTGCTCGTCTCATCTCTTGCCACACCTTTCGTTGTTGCGTTGTTGGTTTGACTTGTCAGCTCAACCGCTCGGGAGCAACAACAGCAACAGCAGCAGCAGGAACAGCAGCCGCAATCGTTGGAGACAACGTGTGGCAGACCCGCAGGATTCGCTTTAACCGTGTTTCCTGTTCAAATCGTGTCGCATGGCAGCCTCATGTAGTCACAGAGCAGCGGCATACTGTGAGGCCTCTAATTTGCTTGGCTGCATTTCGTGCGTATCTATGTGTGTGTGTGTGTGTGTGTATTACATGCCATGAGCTGTATTCCGCATTCTTTATTAGGGCGGAGCGGTTGATTTTGTAATGCCGCAAGCAAATGTGCAAAGGTGTGTGCATGGCTGCGTAACTGTGTATGTGTGTGTGTGTGTGTGTGAGTGTCTGTGTGCGTGTATGAAATGAAATTGTTGCGTTACGCAAAATTTTGCAAAGCAAATTATTTCAAACGGCAACACTTGTCGTCGCGCTTCGAGCATGAATTAAATGGCGTTGTGCGGTTGCGTTTCACTGCGTTGTTGCTGCTTTGACCGTTGGCTATTTGAACAGTAAACATGCAGATGAGATTATTTATTATTTCTTTTTTTTTCTTGAGTTTATAAATAAATTTTAAAGGCACTTTAATATACTCATACTCTTAAAACAGAGCATCCTTAATGAAGCTTCATTTTCTGGTTTCCGCAGACGCATCTTAATGTTTCCTTTGCTTCTTTTATTTTATATTGTAAAACACAATACAATTTCCCCCTGCCCAACACACATATACACACTCACATACATGTACAAGACGATTTCAATGCATTTTCTTGTCATTTTGTTTGTTTGCTGCTCATTACTTGCTTGTCACAAACAATGACTCGTCTGCTGACGTCTTGCCACACACCTGCTAAATGAGTTTCCAGCACGCATTCAAAAAAAACCTGACCAACCCCAATAAAACACACACACAAATACAGGAAGACTCAGCAAAATCAACTCTTCGCTTTCAGCTGTATTCATTAGAAAGAACAAGTACAAGCAGAAGAACAAGAACAATGTGTGTATGTCTGAGTTGTATATGTGAATGAAAGGCAAAGCTTATTAGAAGAAGAAGAAGATGCCTTTTCTCGGTTCAATGTGCGCGCGTCAAGATTTTTCAGTGTTAATTAAGTACGCCCGAGTGATTCAGACCCGAGGGCAGCTAAACCCATCTTTGTAACTGTCTTGTCGTTCCCCTTTCACTCTTCTTTTGGTGGCGGTTTATCTTTTACACAGCTTTAATTAGAGTTTATCATTGAAGTTTTTTGCAATTATTTTGTGGCGCGCTTTAAAGTCATATTGTGTTGCAAATCTTTGATTATTTTCAGACTTCATTAAACAAAAAAAAAAAAGAAAAAAAACACCGCCGCCATTTTCTTGCCTTAAATCAATTCAGTTCGTAGAAGGCGCACTGGGGCAACACTCGAAGTTGTTCTCATACAAACGACATTATCATTAATCTTCGGCTTGGTCTGTCCAACTATTGTGCGACTTAATGAAATTTCTTTCGACTAGTTCGCTTGTTATTGACACATAAACAACATAAAGACATCAATAATAAAATGTTATTCTTTTGGGGCTAAGCCGAAATGAACATGAAAATGTTGTGGCATCAAATAAAGGAAATACGCTGACAACAACAAACAAAACGACAACCAAACAAGAAAGCCAAAGCATGCGGCACAAAGTCACTGAACTTGTTGGGTATGGGGCAATAAGCATGGAAGAAAGCACTTACGGCCATCACCGCTGACTTGTCGCGAAGTGAGCAGCATGCGGATTAATTCAATACAACGACAATAATCGTAATAATAAATATTAAATGCGCTCAAACCCAATGAAGATGTAGCTGAAGCTGAAGACAAACAAACGAACAAGAGAAGACTCAAGTCGGTCGGTCTTTGAACCGAAATTAATGTCAAATCTGCTGCTGTTCCAGCTTGGCATCTATCTGTATCTGAACAAAACAATCTCAATGACTTTGATGACAAAAAATTCAATTGACTTTTATTGTCGGCCATTCGAAGCGGCTTCGTTGCTGCTAACGCTTAACGCCAATGCTGCGTTTGTATAATTTAAAGCCCAACCGAAAGGTAACAAATCTTCAGCATGGACGTGAACGAGCTTAAAAAGTGCAACTCAAATAAAACTCTTTTTTTCGAAAAGCTTTATTTATGTTTTGGACATAAATTAAAAGCGCTAACTAACAAAATGAGCTGCTCCATTCTGACTGTTCGTTTTAGCGCATCCCTTGAGCGTGCGAAAAAAAAGAAACTCAGAAAAAAAACGCATTTCAGCGCGTTCAGCAAACTTCTTCTACAACGTCGACTAAAACGCACAAATGCACATAAATGCTTTGCACTTTTTCTCTCTCTCCCTTACTCACTCACTCAAAAAGTTTTTATTTTTCATTTTGTGGGTCGTTGCAAGTTTTGAGTAAAATTTATTTCTATTTGCCCGTTTAGTTTTTGCTTGTTTATGCCTTCTCCGTTCGTTGTTATGGCTCTTGTTGCTATTACTTGCAACTATTTGAGGTGCAGTTTTAACTTTTTTTTTTGTTTTTGTGTATCTTTGCGTAGTGTTTCAGCAAGCAAGAAATAAAAAATATAATAATAACAAAACAAAAATGCAACTCAAAATAAATTTGTGGCGAAAGAAGATTTTGAGCATATGCGTTTATCATTAGGTCATGTTGTGCTTGTTGAGATCGCTATTCTAACTGACCAAAAATATATCTGTCCAACTATATTTCTGCCTTTTTATAGTTCTACTTTTATATTAATCATACTACATAATAGTAAGTCTTACAACAAACTTACCTAATCCTATTATAGCGCATCAGTGCAATCGCTAATCCCTTTGCAAAAGCATTTTCCCATCGTTAGCTGAAAGTAGCAATAACGTGTACGAGATGAAATTAAATTTCAAGTTTTAACGAATATTTACGTGCGAGCAGATAAAAAGTGCAACGCTAAAGCTGCCAGTGAAGACTTGACGCTTAAAGGAGCAGCACAAGAATCAGCTAAAATAAAAGATTGCAAATACAAGAAAAAAAAAAAAAAGGAACTGTGCAAATAAAAGTCGTAAAGATGAGTATCAGAAAATAAGGAAGCTGCTTTAATGTTGCTTTCTTCTTCTTTTGCTTTCTTAAGCCAAACTGATCGTAATTTAAGCTACGTAAACAACAATACCTTAAAGTATGCAACATTTTTTTTTTTAGCTCACATGTAAATTTTATGTGACGTTCGCATATGACGCTCGACTTGCCTCAAATGCAGGTGGCAAAAGAATGCATATATTTCCATTTAAAGCGCTCCTACCCCACCTTCGTCTTTGCCATCAACTGCTCAACTGATTTGACACAAATTTGAATATTGAAAAATATATTTGCTTCAAAGGTTTTCTATTTGTTCGATTATAGAACTTTCATTTGCCAATTTGCTGTCGTGCATTTCGTCGCAGCGTTGTCCCTTCTCACAACATCTTCATTTTGCTGCTGCTGTTGTTGTTGTTGTTGCATGCCCTTATATTTTTTGCTATGCCACACATGTAGAAATTTGTTTCTATGCCTTGAATTTGCCACTGGCAAGGCAACAAAACAACTGAGCAGATTTTTCAATTTTCTTGGCACAACAAAATGTAATTTGTATATTTTATTTTATTTTTATTTATTTTTTTATTATTATTTTTTTTTGTTGTTATTTTTTTCTGTTGATAAAAGACACAAAATGAAATATAAAATAAAATATTATTTTTGCTTCAATGAAGCAACAAAATTAACCTTCATATTCTTTTGGCAGCTCCCGAAAACCTCTCAAGCTCAAATCTTAAATTATATATTTGTATCATTCTTCAGACAGACACACATGCACACACACACATATACAAACGCATCAGATAGATTGTTGTGAATGTATTTATGGCATATTTACATATTCTTTCTTTCTATCTTTCGTTTGTTGCATTTCTTGTCATCGTTGTTGCTTTTGTTGTTGTTGCTGTTGTTGCTGTTTTTCGTTTTGCATTCATTCAGTCAATGAACGCAGCACTTCCACTTGACTTAAATATGCATAAACAGTATTACACAAATTTTCTTCACTTCAGTACATTTCTGCTTCTTCTTCTTGTTGCCTGCCCCCACTGCACCAAGCAACACTTCACTCCGCGCCATGCACACACAAGCGCAACCCTTGCATCTGTGCTTCGTAGTTGTTGTTGTTGCTGTTGTTATGTGTGCACATTTGCAGTTGAATTTCAATCTGAATTTGAATCCAAAACGAAAATCCAAGCAAAGCAAATACGCTTCATGCATTTTCCACACAAATGATAAAATATGCATGACATCGCATGGAAATTTTGTCTGTGGCTAAAAAGAAAGACGAATATTTGTATTTATTCCTTCGAATAATCACACTTAAGTATTTTTTTGTTTTTATTTTTTTTTTTCACTTCACTCGACTTGAGTTTTATGTGCTAAATTGACTTTAATTAGCCGAGTCTGTTTTATGCATAAAAAAAAAAAATTCAAAAGAGTCACAGATACTAATTGCATGCATTTTTAAGTGGCGCCTTTTGTGGCTTTGATATGCCAATTAGTTGCAACATACGAGCATAGAATTTTCTAAGTCTAACGAGATCATTGACAGTTTTATTACAAAACAAGCAGAGCTGAGCTGCACTTAAACTCATTTAGTTGTTGTTATTATTAATAAATGTTGTTAGATATCATTAGACATGAAGATATCTTCAATTGCGTTGACTTTATTCATAGCACTTTTATGTTATGCATTGAGATAGAACCTACTTGACTTACCCTCACCCTCTCTTGACTCACTCAAGCCCTAAGCCGGCATAGACGAACCAAAACTGCATAATTCTCATTGCTATAAAGATGACAAACGAAATACCAACAACAATAAAAACCACCAAGCACTCACTCAGTGAGAAATTAAAACATTTTATTTGCATTTGTCGCTCCTCATGCAAAATAGGCGCCGTTGTCGTTTGCTCGTCAGCCAAAAAATAAAAGATACTTTTGTATTTGTTGTCTGGTTTTTTTTTTTGTTGTTCTTCTTTTTGTTTAGCGCGTGTATTTTGCGTTGTAAAACAAGCACAAAGCAAGTATTAAGTACAAAAAGTTTTGCAATAAAAGTAAAACTCCTAAACAAAACACACAGTAAGAGAAATAAAAATAAAAAAAAAAAAAGTTGAAATAACTGCGACAGAAACAAAAGTGCCCAAAAAAAAAAAATAATAAAACAAATAAATAAATAAAATCCAAGCCCAAAAATGTATTAGCGATGGCGTTCTGCCAATGGCCGTAAATGTGCTCGGAGCGAAATCAGAAAAAAGGAAGAAGAAAAAAAAAAATTCAAATTGGAAATGAGCACAAAAGTCGAAAAACTCTGATAAAACAAAAAAAATGCAAAATAATAACGCAAAAGTATTTTAAAATAAAATAGCAACAACAAGAACAACACTCAAAAACGACCACAAGCAACAAAAGCGACAAAAGCATTTATTAAAAACTACTTTTGAAAATGATTACGATTTTCAAGTGAATAAAAAAACAAAAAAGGCCCAAAGGATTCTACGCCGCTTTGTTCTTGCACATGGCATGCACATTCATAGATACTGTTGAGTGCGTTACACTTTCACAGTTATTTTTGTTGTTGGTTCTTCTTCTTGTTTTGCAATATTTCGTTGGCATATTCGCTGTCGTTGTGGTTACTGTTGTTGTTGTTGTTTTTGTTATTTTTGTTCATTGTTTTAACTGCCGCTGTGCTGCAATCATCGACAGCTCTCAACTTTATTGTTTGAACGCCTCTTCAATAACTTCGCTGCCATCCTCTTGCCAACACTACACAACACAGCACAACTTCAACAAAACTTCATCGTTCGTATTGGTTTTGGCATTTTTTTTCGTTGTTGTGCGTTGTTATTTATTTGTTTGTTTATTTATTTTTGTTACTTTTTGTATCTCTTTTTTGTCGTTCATATTGAAATTTCGTTGTCGCTCGTTATGAGCTCAATGCAAAGCATGATGTTTGTTAGTGCAACAACAGTAACAACAACAATAATGCGCTACCAGAAAATATGGGAAACCATTTTTGCGTATTGCACACATATTCAAGTACCGTTACACAAATAGCATAAACGAACAAATACAAGTATATTTTAACTGTGGTTGTGCGTAAATGCGCCTTGTGTGTCTGTGTTTCCTGTTATTTTGCCAACTCATCATTAAATCGGTTACCAAGTAACATTAAAACAAAAAAAAAAATTTACAAAAATTAAAAAAAGACCAAAAAAATCTTTTATTGTTTCATGTTTTCGTAGATTTCTGTTCATTTATTGTATGTTTGACAGCTTTGAGTGTCAGAAATTATGTTCGCGCCTTCATGTTGGGCGTCGCTCGTAATGATGCTAAAAGTGCATCTCAGTGCGATTGAAATTGTAAAGAAGGAAGTGTTACTGAACTCACCCTCACTGCTTCACTATGCCATCAACTTGTATTGTTTCACTTTTTTCTTTTTAATAATATTGTTCCAAAATTCTTGTAAGAACTGAAATTATCATTATTTGCGCAAACAAAAGTGAAGAAAAAGAGTTATTCAAAACTTGCCGTATGTGCCTTGCAGCACTGTGTAACATAAGAGTATATAATGTTTTTTGATACCCTGTCAGGCAATATAAATTTTTTTTTGCGACCAACCCCCATAGGAGCAAAATTTTATATGGGATATGATCACGAAGCATTACCATGAAGAGATATCGATCTATAGTTCATGGAAATTCTGAAAGCTGTAAAAGGGAAAACAGTCCTTCAAAACAGTATAACCCTATCCATGTATTGCTGCCCAGGAATTTATAGATCTGTGGCCCGTCTTTACCTATTTCAAACTTATCAATTCTAATCTTGCATGCCTCTTTGGAAACCCATAATTTATAAACTTTAAGATGGATCTAATGAAACCTACTCAGAGACTCTTCATAGTCTGTAAATGTTTATGCTGTGATAAATGATTTGCTACGCAAAACAAGAACAGACACTAGTTGTGCGTTACCACAACTTAATTACACGTCCGTCATGTTTGTCACTGAGGTTGCACTTTTGCTCATAATTCGAAGTAAAACTGTCGTTGTCATTTCTGTGACATTGTTGCGCACTTCTTATAATTATTATCATTATGATTCTTATTTGTGTTATTACAGCGATGGAAAAACATTTTTAAGCTCATCATCATTGTCACTGCAATAACAGTAACCCCCTACCCACCCCCTTTGCACCAGACTCAAGTAGAGCGCAGGCATAACACGGAGGCTTGGCGGGTTCAGAGCCGTTGTTGTGTTGTGTCGTGTTCGTCTCGCATTTTGTTTAGAAACTTTTAATTAGTGTTGCAAAAGTTTTTCAATTAACACCACCTGCAAACTATTTATTTTCTTTCTTAAAATTCAAGCACCCGCAGACCGCGCACGCTTCTTCTCAGAAATTTTTCATACTTGGCACAGTCAACGGCTTCGCTTTGCTTCACTTCCGCCTCGACGCTTAGCCATTTCCGCTTTCGTTTTGGCACTTTGCTTTGACTGTTGCTGTTGTTGTTGTTGGCGCTACTGCCATTGCTGTCAACTGTAAATTACAAAAATATTTGCTCTGTGCTCATTTTGTTATTTCGAGTCGGTGAAAAATGCGTTATACACCTCGCAAACAATACAAAAATAATTTACTCGTTTCTTTTGCGCATTCGTTGGCTATAAAACGCGAAAAAAAAAAAAAACAAATTAAAATATTTTACTTATCGTACAATAGCAGAAGCATATTGATTCGAAATAAAATGCTTTGCCATAATTGATTTTTACAACACATCGTTGTCGCTGTCGACATAATTCAATGGCAAATTGGTAAAGTTTTGACAACAAGTTGGCAAAAGTGTTGGCCAAAAGCTGCTAACGTTGAGCACTTCTAATTAGTAAAACATGTTGTGTGCGAAGTTCATAACTCGATTTGAAATTGCGTATTTTCTTCACCATCATCATCATCATCATCGACTCCCGCTTTTGTTGCAATTTACTACAATAGAAAAGTTGTTGAAAGCATATCGCTTTTATTGGCCATTCAATGGGCTATGACATTCACTCAAGCGTGTCTCGCCCAGACGAATAAACTTTTTAATTTGCTTGTTGTGCGAGCGAATTATTTCTACATTATACTAAACACACACAGGCACACATAGGCACAAGTCATTGACACCTTGTCGAATGCTGTCAAAGTTAAAGTACATTGACAATTGCATTTGAAATGTGCAGAAAAGTTGTTCAGCATCTTTTGGCATTGTGTTGAAGATTGTATCTGAGTTGGTACGATTGTTGTGCAACAAACTTTGTCTTCGAATTTGTTTGCGAATTTGAGACACGCTTCTGTGCAAATTGCCTTCAGTTGTCAAACACCTGATGTTGCTTCGCTCGCTAAGCTGCTTCAACAATAAAAAGAAAGTCGTCAAACATACAAAAATCAATCACTATGTGTGTATTTGTTGCAATACAATTTCTTTTATTTATTTGTCCAAGACTCATGTATAGCATAGTCCTTTCTCAACGCCTACGGTGGGCATTGTGTGGCGACTGAAGCGGCATTGAGCCAAAAGTGAAAAATGAGTTGTGTCAAGGCGCGTTATTAATACATATGAGCACATTTGCTGGCCCAATGGCGGCCACGAGGCTGCATTTTGGTTAAATGCGTCTGATGACACTCCTGGGACGATTTTTGCGCTTTTGTTGATTTTTTTCTAACGCACTTATAGCTGTCAACGCCGCTTTTGCGCTCTTAATTAATTACATTTACAAGCAAAGCGATAAAAATATATTTTTATTATCATCGATGTCGCATGCTCGTTGTCCTTGCTATTTGTTGTTTTTGTTGTACTAGTTTGCGGCATGTATTCTCAAAGGTGTCTTTAGTGTGCTAAGCATACGGCAAGCATGTGTGTATGTGTGTGCGTGTGCGTGTGTGTGTGCTAAGCAACACAGCTTAATTGTAATTTTATGAACATGAATTTTGGTCATTCTGAGTGAAATTTTACTTACACAAAAAAGCGGTTGGACAAAATGTACCTATTTCAATGTTTACTTGCCGCAAGTTTATACAATCTCATTTTTTCAAAAGTATCAACTCAACAAAATGAAAAAAAATAGATAAAGAAACATTTTGGTATAAAGTCATCTTGCACCCCCAACCGAAATAGGAAACTTTACACGTGCTCCACACTTTCATCCTGTCAGCCGTTGAGTTAAGCTTAGATACCTTGCAAATATCCTACGAAATATTTGCTCAAAGTTGCAACAAATATTCACGTAGCGCATCAAGCTCGCGACGTTGTGCGCGTCTATGATATTTTTGCTCATTTACATTCATTATAATATATACATATAAACTTGTTGTTGTTTTTTTTTTTGTGCACCTCAAACTGCCAACAATGTCACAGATTTCGAAATTTTAACTTTTGCTTCTTTGTTGCGCAAAGAAAGATGGCATATCTTAATGCTTGCCGCAGCTGTATGCTACAAGATAGGTTGGCCGACAAGCGCGTTACCTTCTGAGCCAAAAACTTCCTGTGCAAGAACATTTCCTGGTCAACATTTGGCAACGCTTAACTCACTTAAGATACATTTAAGTTAGCTGCTTGGACAGGCCAAAAAAAGAAAAACACAATAAAAAAATATACAAGAAAAACTCGATTTTTTTAGCAGTTTATTTTGTAAGTTTGGCCGATACGAAGGCACAACGTTCAAATCATTTAAGGTTGTGACAACATGTGCCACAGCTAAAGTTTCTGGCCACAAAATATAAATACATGTGCATGCATATAAAGTGAAATGAGGTGTCAAGCCAATTACAATTTACCTCACACAACAAGTCAACAAAATATCCCCAGACACGCTGACAGCATCAAATTAACAGATCCATTAAGTCTAATTACAGCAAGCCAAGTTAGACATTCAATTAAGATGCCGTGCGGCAAATCAGCGTGCAAATCAAGCCAATCTGTATTGAAACGCACCGAAAGTCATTTGACTGTGCGCTAAAATATGTCAAACATCATTTTATGATTATGCGATTTCATTGCGAAATAAACATATTCAAACAAGGCTGCTGAATTAAATATGAAAAAAAGAAGAAATTTGAAAAATAAAACATTGAAAGCGCTGCAAGTGATTTTGAACAGCAGCAAGCATGAAGTGGGTGAGCCCAAAGGAAGTGAAACATGACATTAAAATGTGTTTGGCCCCACGCCTTTCAACACGTTGATGATGATGTTGCGTCGGTGACAGCGTATGAGCGTAAGGAGGAGTAGAAAGCTGTTGCCGACGCCAAATCCCGCTGGGCATATGCCGTGTATTGTTGTCGCTCGGTTGACAGTTGACGTTGCCAACTGGTTGACTCATATAATCAGGCGGAACCGAACCGAACCAAAGCAAAGCAAAGCAAACAGATGGAAAGAGAAAAACGTTTGAATGAATGTTTGGTAACGTTGGTTTTGCCTATGCTTGACTTGGCTGACTGGCGGCGTCAATCGACGTTGTATTTGTGTGATTGGGGTGGGTTTGGGGCGTAGCAGGCAAATGACGTTGCAGCGTAGCCCTTCGAGGCGAGCGCTTAATGAAATTGTGCATTCAATCGAGCGTGACGATGAGAAAAGTCAGCAAAAATTGAGGTTGCTGCCGTTGGTGCATTGACGTTGCTCTCTTTCCGCTGCTGTTGCGGCTGCTGGTTCATTGATGATCGCAATGCTGGCAAAATGCTATTGCCGATGATGATAATGGCGATGATGATAATGGCGATGATGATGATGTTGATGGTGCCGTTTATGATGTGTACTCATCGAAAATTCTTCTTTACTCGTGTTTTTTTTTTTTTTTGGTTTTTATGGATAAATGTGCAAATTAACCGCCATGCGCCCACACACATACACACACACCCACACACCCTAACACACCCAAACCAGTCGTCATTATGATTATCATCAACGTACTCATCATCATTGTCATCGTCAGCATGTGAAAAATAGACATATAAGCGCTTAAGGACAAAATTGCCAACGCTGCTGGTCGCACACACACACACACATGCACACAAAGGTGCATAAACATAATCAAGTACCTTTGATATAAGCAGTAAAATTTTGTTTTATTATTTTACACTTCTGCTCACATATCGTAGTCAAGCAGCAACAGCAACAGCAGCAAAAGTCAAGCCAAGCATAGAAGCATAGAGCCAAAGCAAAGCGAACGAAGCGATTTTGAATATTTCGCGTATTAACTAAATGGCTCTCTGACTTTGCTCCCCATGAACCCCATGCGTCGACAGGCAGTCCCGTGTGTGAGTGTGTGTGTGCGCCATCGTGCCAACGCTTAGTTTTAAAATGCCATTTTGAATTTTAACGACCATAAATGCATGCTTATCTTAAATGCTCTTTTATGGCTGATGGTTTATGTTATGATATTTCTTCTCTTTCTTTTTATTTTTTGCTTGCATGTACATACGTTGGCAACGTCATTTAGTTTTCTATTTTTTTTTCTCCGCTTTATTGATTCAATGCTTAGATACGTGCATAGGAGCAAATCAACACCAAAGAGTTCCTTTAATGCATTTCAATTATTAGTTGAGTAGCTATTTGATAGCTTTGCCAATAAGTTTACTATTTTCAATGAGTTTGAGTTTTAGTTACTTTAGAAATAACTCTTTAGCGCACTTGAACAATATTTAAATATATACTCAAATGTATCGCTAACTTTTTTAAATAAAATGTACTTTTCTCATTGCACAAACATTATTTGTAATTTATTTGCTAATAAACACGCGCCAAACTAATAACTTCAGGTGCGAAACGCACAGAAAACAACAAAGACGCAAAAAAAAAAAACATGTCTGAACTTTAATGGAAGCCACAAGAGCAAAAGCAAAGCAACAAAAAATACTGAAAATGGCAAAGAGCGACATTATCATCATCACTATCATCATCAGCTATTGTCAAAGTTAGCGCATTTATTTTGTTGCTCAATCAGTATCGCTCAAGGCAGTTTGTGCACTGATGCCGCCTTCGCTGCCATTTACATTTCTCTTTTCTTTTTTTTTTTTATCGCAGTCATCGTTAGACAAACGCCAAACAGCGACTTTTGTTACCGTTTCTATACGAGTATACTTCTTATTGTTGTTGGTGTTGTTGTAGTTGTTGTTGTTGGTACTGCCGCCGCCACTTACAATAATTACCATCAAATGAACAAACAAACTTTTCGCTTTTGCCAAAAGGTACTAAGTGCGAGAGTATCTGCGCAGCTCTTTCGCAATGTTGCGTTCATCATCACTCCCTAATAAGCAAACTTTTGCGCACTTATTGAGAAGTAGCATCGAGGAGCAACAGCAGCAGCTTCAGCAATGGAAGATGATGAGACAGAACAGATTCAGTAGCGACGGTTTTGAAGCAGCAACATTGGCATGCTTGGTTGGTGAAGTAGTGATGAGACCATAGCAAAGTAGCTGACACAGGGGGGCGTTTGAACACTTTTGTGTTGCTTATCGCGCGCCAAGCATCACTCAAAACTTTTCTGCGCTTTGCTGAACTCTCCGTTTAGATTCTACAGTACAGAAAGACAAGCACAAACAAAAAAAAAAAAAAAAAAGAAACCAACAACATGAAGAAAAATCGCTGCCGGCTCAATTTTCCAACATTTGAACATTGGACCATTGAGGATTAACAATAAGTGTCTACTGTCGCAGTCGCAGTCGCAGTCGCATTTGCTGTCGTTGCCCTGAGTGTATGCGTGCCTATGTGGCTGGGCGAGGGGCGTGTTTGGTAAGAGTTTTTAATTTTGGGTGCCGCCTTGTTACGCGCATAATAGATGATAATGTCGCTGTTGTTGTTGTCGTTGTTTCTAATGGTTCTGCCTTTTGGCTTCGGGGCGTGCCATGGGCGCGAGTTGTACAACGTTTGAAGCCTGTCAACTTTTGTGGCCTTTGCAAGTGGCGTTTGCTAACCAGAGAGTGCTTGCATTGCTTGAAATTTAAGAGAATAATGCAAGTTATTAAAACAATATAAAACCTTAAAACATATTGACTATATACTCATCCCTACATATTATATTTGGTAAAATAAAAAACAATCTTCATCGCTCAAAATATAAAGCAAATTGAAATTTACTAAAATAATTGGTATTTTTAATCTCAAGAAGAGGTGTGCAAATTTTTGTAGAATGTCAATTCATAGAAATCTATCTATCTATTGATTTTTCAGACCAATTTAAATGTTTATGCATGAAGTCCGTCAAAGCTAATCTTAAAATATTTTCTATTTTACACTCCGAAATTTATTATCTAGGTCAATCATACTGCTAATCTTCATATATTTGTTATTATTACTCTAACTGTTGTGTTAGATTCATTCATTTGATGTCATCGGCATAAAATGCTGTCTAAAGTACTTATAACTTCATCGTGTCTCACAAACTTGTTCAGTTACTTTTTGTTCACAAATTTATAAATAAAACTACAAAATTTTTGTTGCTTCCTTAGATAAAGTAGTTCTTTACATTAAAGTGACACAACTAAAACCATGAAGATTCTTTAACATGTTCACTTACAGTTTTCTAAAGAATATGATTGCAATAATCAAAATATTTAATGGATTTGTAAAAAATGTCAAAACTCAACACAATAAAGTTTTTTTTTCTGTTTATTTGTTTATGGCAAAAATTTAATAGAGAAAGAATTTTACAATTTTCATATAAAAGAAAATAATTCAAGAAATTCACAGCACACAAAATGTCAAACAAGCATTCACACACCTGTCCTATGTGTAAGCAGCATACAGCGCCATCTAGCGTTGAAATCAGGAGGTCGAACCAAAATTGCCATGTTGCCGACGGCAGCTGTTCACTACATTTAAACAATACATAAATAAAGGTCTTAACTAAAAACAAAATTGTTTTTTTTTTTTTTTTGGATTTTTTAATTCATTTGTGTGTATTAGTTAACCACTGTGGCTGCTCACACAAAGGGCAAAGAAAAATAAAATATACCAAAACAAAAAGGACATTTCTAGAGTGCGTACGTTTCTTCGTATGTACGCGGATTCGTTGGCATATTGAAGGGTTTTTTCTTCACAGACGTGCATTTTAGATCCTTTTTTTTTTTAAATAAATTGTGCGTTTTGTCGCACGTTCATGCGTTTTTGTATATATACAAATGCACACTCTTGGGGTCAAAGATGGTGTCTGAATGAAAGTTGCGCACCAAAAATGGAGTGCAGTGTACTTTGACGAAGCAAAGTGCCGACTCAAGTGGCACTCAGCTTGTTAGTTGTCGAGTCGAGTGCAGAAGTTGTCATGGGAAATCTTTTGGCAATAACTTTTCACTGCTTATGATCTCTTGTACGAAGTTTTACTTCGTTTTATTATTTTTTCTTTTTTTCGTGCAACATATTTTAACTGCATTTCTTGCGTACAAAATATTTTTGTATGATTTTGTCGCTTTTATGCGTTGCTGTTTTGCCAAAATGAACAAACAAAGTTAACAAGAAAAAAAAAAACGTCTTGCACATTTTCTTGTGCATTTTGTATTTTTGCGTCTGTTTTCGTCTTATATATTTTCCAAAGTCTGTTGCCATAATTGCCTCAAGTAGAGTTCATCGTTGTCTTTTTTTTTTTTTTGCTAACATGTTTATCATTTTTTCGCCATTTTGCTGCTACTCGTTAAAGGTTTTGTCCTGAGCGACAAACGATTTTGGTGTGTCGCCTTTGAAGTTTTTGCAGTGAGTGTTGAGTCTTGTGAGTTGTTGAAACCAATTGAAAACTCATGCCATGCAAAGTCGTTTAAAAAAATGTTTCACTCACGTAATTCATTAACATTTTCATTGCCAGTCAAATGCCATTTGATTGATTGTTTTGTCTACTTAATTTAATGAATTATTTAAGCACGGAAATACTTATAACTTTGCGCTTTGTTCGCCTTTATTTTACTGACTTAATTTCTCTGTTTGTATTTTTCTCAGAGACTTTTGCCGTAATTTTGATGGATTTGTTTCATGAGTTCTTATTTTTTTCCATCTTTGTTTGCTTGCAAAACTTCTGTTTATACCCTGCACATACAGTGTGTCAGGGTATATTAAGTTTGTTTGAACGAAATGTATGTAACGCATAGAAGGAGGGGAGGGGGACCCCATAAAGTATATATATTCTTGATCAGGATGACAAGAGAAATCGATTGAGCCCTGTCCGTCTGTCCGTCCGTCCGTCCGTCCGTCCGTCTGTATTCACCAATGGTTCTCGGAAACTGTAAAAGCTAGAGACTTGAAATTTGGAGGGTAGACTCGTAATGCTTGGCACTCCATCAAGTTTGAATGGTTTAGTGCCACGCCCACTCCTTCCCGCCCAACCAGCACCGCCCACTTTTTGAAAACGTTATAACTCGAACACCCGAAGAGATAGAAACATGAAAGTCGGTATGTAGACTCAGCATGAAGAGTTCTACAAAACTGCATACCACAATTTTTCCCCCTCCCCTTGATTTCCCCTCCCCCAGTTGTTTTCTATAAAAAGCAATATCTCCAAAACTAATAAAGGTATGAACATGAAATTTTGTATACAAGCTCAGTAAATACATATCTTTAAAACTGCATACCACAAAATTCCCCCCTGTTCGAAAGTTACCCCTCAATGACCTACAAACTCAAATTTTTCGTAAATTCCACTTTTTTTGACCAATTTATTTGATATTTTGAACAATATTCGATCGGGCGATGTCAAATCAACATTTTTTTGTAGATTTAGGGTGTTGCACCACCTACTGTGTATGCAGGGTATTATATTGTCGAGTATACTCGACTATAGCGTCCTTACTGGTTTTATTTTATTTCTTTTTCTTTAGAGAAAATATCATTAATAAAATGTTTCATTCATTTATTTCAGCAAAAGTTTTGCTGTTTGGTTTTTTCTTTGCTTGATTTTTTTGTATACTTTTATTATTGTTCTTTTTTTTCTGCTTGATTAACATAATCCAACATTTAATAAAAGTTTTTTTTTTAGTTGGTTGGCCAGCGTAGTTTTAATACCTTTCAGCAGTGATTAAATTATGTAATGGTGATTGAAATGGCTTTATAAGGACTCAAATTGGCTTACTTTGTTTTTGTTTTCCATAATTCTTTCACGGCCCATCAACAAATGTCACAGAGAGTGAGAAAAATGGAGAAGTTTTTAGAAACTTCAAAGTTAACACAAAGAAAACTTCAACCAACGAAAATGTCCTTTCGCTGCGAGCATTCATTCAACAACATTTTTACAATTTTAACTTTTCAACATGTCTCTCTTTATTTTTTTTTTTTTTAGGTTCGGCGTCGTTTAACTAACACCAAAATAAATTGCTAATCTTTAGAATGAATGAAATACATTTTTCTTGCCTTCCATTGGTGCTCAGACACAACCATACACGTTCTCTCTTTCTCATGCACACACATACACACATACGGAAACAAGCACATTTATTCGCTTCGCTTGCTGCCTCATGTGTTCTTTTTTTTTTTCCTTTATGTGCGGTTGTGTGTGTATGTGTTTGTTTCTTCGCACAAAATCGCATTAATTTGGTATTCTGACCACAGTACTGGGATTTATTAAATAGTCAGTTAAGCTCAGTTAGAAAAAGAGGGAAGCAAAAGAAAGTATGCGAATAAACTTTTAAAAATGTAGATGAACTCTAAAGAATTTTGCCGAGTAGCAAAAAGCGTTAGGAGATGCTCATACATGTGTGTAATTCAAACGTCGTGTTTCAATAGTTTTTTTTTTGTGTTTTTTTTTTTTTTTTTTGTACTTTAAAAGCACTTCTGCATTAATGAAATAATTTTGCATTAATACTTAGCAGTATTTTCAACATTATTGCTATAAACAAACCTCTTATAGTTGCTTTTCTATTTTAGAAGAGCTCACAAGGTTCCAAGAATTTAAATACTTGAATATAGCTTCCAATTATTTAAATAAATATATTTGCAAGAAGATTAAAATACTCTCTCAAATTGATATAAGGAGAAACAAGATTTTTCAAAGGAAATGCAAAAAGTTCATTTGCCATAAATAATTATTCAGAATATTGTCTGAACTTTAAATTATTCTGTCGGCATAACTTGTTTGCTCTTTTTATCACAAATTGTTTAAAAAAGAAAATAAGTTAAAAACAAAAAATTTTACAACATTGCGATAGCTTGTAAATGCCTTAGTTGTGACATACAGAGTGCCACACGCTGGTTTCGAGCCAATTTCGACAGAGTATTTCGGCACGCATAGCTGCCCATGGCAACCTAGGGGGTGTAAGTGGAACTGCTCGTATTGAAATTGCGTTTGAGCAATTTTAAATTAAAGTGTCATTTCAGTGCTTGCCTTCTGTCATTCGATGTTGTCAGCGTCGATTGTCGCACATTGAAACAAAAATAAAATTTATAGTTTGGGTTCATGAAAATTTCTTTGTCTATCATTTGCCTTGCTTTGCTCAACGACGTTGTTACTTTATGGTCCTTCTGCAATCGTCGACCAATTCAATTGGTTTGTTCACAATTTCTGCTTTTGTGCTTCCTTTAAAATGTTGTCAGCCAACGAGCACGTTCAGTTTAGATTTATCACTTTTGATTTCTTCGTAGTTTTATTCGCCCTACTTGGTCGGTCGGTCGGTCGGCTGGCATTTGGAATTGATTTAATACATTTATTTGCTTCTCACTTCCGTCGTTAGTCACATTGATTTGTCTTCTACTGATTGTTACAGTATGCGTGTGCAGACTGTACTTCCGGCATTTCTTTCGATTGTCCGTTCGATTGTCGATTTAAAATAAAATTTAAATCTTGTTCGATTAATTGTAGTGCACATTCAGCTTATGTACGCAAATTTCAAGTATGGCACTCAAATTTGTTAGCCAAGCGGAGAAGCATCAAAGAAAATTAGAGCTTAAGCAACGCTTGAACTTTTCAGCATCAAGTGAGCTGAACTGATTATTTTCTGCTGCCACAGCACTTTTTGAGCTAAGTTAACAAACCAAGAGTTTAGCAGTCAATGAACGTTTAAAAGCGTCAAGGATTTTAGACGCTCTGAACAAACGATTGAATGCTAAGCCCAAATAATGTATCTGAAAGCGTGAACGACAGCGTATTCTTATTGTTATGAGTAAGAAACTTGAGTTAACTTTCAATTTAATGCAGTGACCTGGCAACGCTAACTCATTTGCTTGTCTGTGTCTGTGTGTGTGCCACTTTCGAGTGGCTTCAGCGACTGAAATTGGCCAAAACGGTCATTTGCAATTTAATAACGCTCAAAACAAAGTTATGCCGGCAGTCGGGTGTGTATGTGTGTGTGTGTGTGTGGCTTAGCCTGGAAATTCAAAATGTCGGAAGTTGTATTTTTGCAGTTATGACCGACAATAGCGGAAATGAAAATATAAAATCATAAAAGTGACTACGCGCACACACACACACAAACACACACACACACACACAAACAACAAACCAACCAAATAGCAAGCGGGCTGGCGACTTCCTTCATCTACAGACACACACACACACACACAGACACACGTAAAGAGACTCCTTAGCATGCTGGCTTGTTGCCCAGTCTCTGTGTCCTTTGATTTTGCCATTTGACGGCGCAGTTTTGGGACATTACAATCGTTTTTATACTGCGCTATGAATTTTTTTTAATTTTTTATTTAAGTGCAATTTTTATGCTGTATGCAATTTCAGCTTTCAGCAGGCAAGAAAACGTGCACAAAAAAAAAACACAACCACACGGCATACTCACATACTGTTGGGTTTGTACTTCTTGTTGGCACAATATGCTTTTGTCTATGTTACTAGTGTTGCAGTGGTGGGAAGCGAAGAAGATGCAGGCGGGCAAGCAACACAAATTGAACTCAAGACAATCAAGTCAGCGGCCAACATGTCGTATTGACTTTTTTCAATGGCTGACGAACTGACTAACTGACACAATGACCTGTCTGTCCGTTTGCCTGCAAACATTGCAATTTTCTTATAAAATCACAATATGAACGACTTTAAAAAAAAAAAACGAAAATTGAATGATTTTGTAGTCGTCAATCATCGATCGATTGTAGACAATTGCCCATCGAACTAATGGCAATGGCTAAAGTGACTTTTTCAAATGCTCGAGTGTGTGCCTGCATGTCTCATAAGCACACAAAATACATGCCGACCAGCATATAAAGCACTGAAAGGTGTTGCCAGCTCGTGCACACAATTGTCTTGCTCTTTGCTTTATGCATTTGAAAATTACTTGCCGCAGGACAAGGAAATTAAAGAAAAATGAAAAAAAAATAAAAAATGTAGAAATAACACTAATAGCGATATGAAAAAATATCTTCCTTTGTGCTACAACATCAAATCAACATTGCTTTGGCATGAAATAGGATGGGCGTGCCGCACACGTCGCAGACGATGATGTTGGCGTTGTTCGTTGGTATTTTTCCGCTTTTTAATTTCATTTCGCATTAAATTATATTTCCTTCTTGCGCAGATAATCAAATTACAGGATGTTTAATATTCATTAAAAAGAAACATTGCGGTCAGACAATAAGTTAAGTAAGACGGTTTCATGTTTCTTTTTTATTAATTTTTTTTTCATTTCATTTTTGTTTTCTTCAAAATTCAAAGCTAATGTTGGCAACTATTCAAATGAGGTCATCATGCAGAAGGAAATATTTGCTTAAAATTAAATAAAACGTGTTTATTGTATGATTTGAAAAACAAAAACAAAAAAACAGAACAGCTTTGCAGCAACTAATTTAAAAGTTTTGAAAATTTTATTTTAAATTTTATTTACATTTTTAGTTAAGAAAACTTGCATCCTGTTGAAGAACAAGCAAAGCCGTCGACATAACTTGTGCGCTGCGATATTACGCTTGAATAATTCCGTGCAGAACTTAACACTTTGTATGCTATAAATAAATGCTCAACAACAAATTCGTTTGTTTATTTTCAAAACAAGCCGAAGGTCATAGCGCCGTTGACTGGTTGACTGGCATGGCCCGGCAAGGGTCGCCGCCTACAAAAGCGTTGTGTTAAATGAAGGCGGCACGAAAAATGCTGCACTTGGCAACAGTCCCAGGGTGTTAAGCAGTCAGCAGTCAGCAGTCAGCACGCGGCGCTGCTCATTACAGCGCATAAATATTTACAAACGCATAAAAGTCAAAAATTCAACTCAAACAACATGAGCTAACAATGAAGAGCGACGGAAGAGGGTTCAAGTAATGTAACATAACGCAGCGCAACTTTGTTTAGCGCAGTTTAACACATCTCCGCATAGCTCAGCATTATACTACAGCAGTGTTTGGCTCATGGCAACATAAATTAACGAATCGCAAATTGTCGAGACTTGCCAACCGAATTTGCCACTTGCACTGCGCCGGTGTACATTTGTGACTTATTAGTATAAGTGAGTACATACTTCTCTAAGTCTATGTGTGTGCACACAGCAACACACACTCAGCCACATAAATATAAACAGAAACGTACGAGGTTGAAGTTGTCGCCTACTGCCTTCTTGGCGTCGCTCCTTTGAGATTTTAATTTCAACATGACTTATCATCACGTTTAATCGCGTTAATTAAACAACTTGTTACCTCTTGACTGCCACAAAATTTAATTGCACGGTTTTACATGAATATTCTTGGCATGGATTTACACACTTGACTTTTGTTAGTTTTCTTTGCGCAACTGGCAAAGATTTGATTTTCTTCTAGAAATCTTTGCCAACACACTCACTCACCCAGTCAGTCTGTCAGTCGGTGCCTTGAACTGAAAATTTGAACTCATATAGAGTCACAGCAGCAGCAGCAGCAGTTGTGAGGCGACGCACACGTGTTGCTATTTAATTAAAACTACGCACACTTGAGGCACACTTCAGTTCACGCCAAAACATGTTCATCGTCTTCATTGCGATTTTTAATTGCAATTACCGATTTGTAATAACCGAAGAGTTGTCATTCAAGTGACACTCAAGCGGTTTTTGCCTTAGTGTTGAACGTGGTTCAACTTTGTCGTTGAGTATGAGTAATAAAATAAATAAATCATACGCCATGTTGAACTTTTTTTTTAAATAAATCAATTTTATTTTAAAAGTATAATATTTTTCTCAACGCTTATCTTCTTATTTATAACGAAGTTTTAAATCCGTGCTATGCCTTCGAAATGCACAAACGGGAAAAAGTCAACAAGCACAGACGGCAAATTAATGAGCACACATGAAGCGTACAACGATTTCAGTGTCGTCCTGGCAACAATTCAATGTTGCAATGCTGCAACATACGAGTAGCAACAATTAGGCGAGCGCATTGCTGCTGTATTAATTGGCAACGGGGATAGCAAGAACAGCAATTGCAACAAAGGCCATGTTGTTGTTGTTATACGAGCACTCGGAATCGGATGGCTGGAATGCAAAAAACCATTGGTGCGAAAATAAACTAATTGAAGAAAAATTTCGCACTGCTTTTTTCCACGCAAAAACAAGCTCGGCTACTTTTTTGCCTCTGTTTTTGTTGCTGCTGTTGTTGTTGCTGTTGTTGTGAAGATGACCTCCGGTCAAGTTTCGACATGTTGTCGACACTTGATGCCGCGACGCTCAGTTGCACGCAACTCTGATCAATTGTGTTGTGCCATACTGATGTGCCATTGAGTCTGGCAACCAGACAGGAGCACCAATTGAAGTTGCACTTCCTGCAGCAGCAGCAACAACACCAGCAGCAGCAGAAGTTGCCAATTAAAGCGTCGCAACAACGTCATTGAACTGTAGCAGGCCCTGACTTTATTGTCGTGCCAACGTCATGTCGTTTCAACTCACTGCGTTACATTTTTAGTGCTTCAGGCAATACAGGCTGTGCAAGAGAGGGAGCTTGCGAAAAAAGTTGCCACAATATCAAGCGCGTATTGACAAACATTTCGCTGTCAGTTGTCCTCAACGGCAAAGCTTTCTACAAACAATATTCGACAGCCTATATGAGATAACATTGGCAGACTTTAAGCGATCAATGGATTTATCATTTGCAGCCGTGCAAAGATTGTCGATAATTTTAATGATTTGCTTCTAAGGCAACAACAAAGACAACAAGCTTATTTATTATTTTTAGCGTTGTTGATGATGGCAATGGATGATGATTTTACGCACACCCTACAAAAAAATAAAACCAACTCGAACCGAGACAAGTAACATGATGTTTTAAGCCACTCTGCGTATTCAATAACAGCAATCCTTTTTTTTTCTTCCTCTTTGTTGTTGTTATTGTAGCTCAGGCTCAGATACAGACAGAAAACAATTTTTATTGAAGTTTTTCTGTTGCCACTGCCACAGTTACTGTGATGTGGCAATCTGAGTCGCTCTGCTTGTGGCAGCTTAACTGCAGCAAATACTACAACGACAGATACCTGAAACAATGATGTTACATTCAAGCAACAAGTGCACTGTGCCAAAGAGGGGAGGGGCAAAGTGTGCGTAAAATTGGAGAAAAGCAACGCGGCGAACTATCATTCGAATGAGTTTTCAATTTCACTTAATTGGTATCGAGTGAATTGTTTCCTTTTTTTTTTTTTTTTTTGAAGAAACTTTTTCATCGTTGTTGCTTTTGGTATGTTGTACTTTGCTACAAGTTGTTGACGCTTGTATGCTCGGCATTTTATCTGTTGCAAGTTGATTGCAAACGTGTTACTTACATCATGACATCAGCCAACACTTCGTCGCATTATGGATTTGGTTTGTTCTTTGGTAAGAATGGCATAAAATTTATGTAACAATCATGTAGCTTTGCCTATTTGCAACGCATTTCAGCACACGTTAAACACAACTTCAGACGCATCATCATCGTTATCGTCATAATCAGCAACGACATCAGCAACATCTCATCATCATCATTAAGTTTAGCATTTCTTTTTCGTGTCATATTTGATGTTGCATACGTACACGTATTTATAATGGTGTGAAATGAATTGGATTTGGCTTGCCTGCACATGAAAAAAATAAAATATAAAAAAAAAACAAATTATATACTCAACATTTTTGGAAAAAAAAAAGCAAAAAATATTTAGACGAAGCAACGTGCATAAAAATGCGACACACGTGCTTAAGCTATTTGTCACATGAGCCTTTAAAATATGCCCTCGAGGTTAGACAAGAAATGTTTATAAACCGTCAACTTCACTCAAGACTCAAGACTCAACTCAAGACTCAAGTCAAATCGACTTGGATAAACTTTGGTAAGCGCATACAATGTATATCTTCTTGACTGTGCTTAACATAGGAGCATCACATTTACTCTTAAAGTTTAAGTCAAGTTAAAAAAAAACTCTGAATTTGCTATGATAAACGCAGCTGATGTGAAGTTCTTCTGCTCGCTTGTCTCACTATTAGTAACGTTGTAATGAAATTGTTAAGCTCTGAAATTTATTTGTAAATTTTTTTATATTATTTCTTGAACATATTTGCTTTTATCAAAGTTTCCAAACAAAAATTCGACAACTGCCACCAAATATTTATACGCATAATTTCATTAAACAAACGCACAACATTTGCAACGAAAACGTATATGAACATTTCATTTTGGCCACGCCTCTTAACCACTTTTGTGCTTCGCTCACTTGCCGCTTGACATCGCTGGCAGCTTTGCCTAAATATACAAGCACACAATGATTTTACATGCGCAAACGTTTACGCGTTTTTAAGTTATGTCGATTATAATTAGAAAAGTTTTGCCGAAATTGTATTTCATTTTTTTCGTTTTTCTTTTTGTTATTTTCTTTGCATTTCATTTTGTTTTGTTTCTTTTCTTTTGTTTGCTCGTTTACTCATAAAGTCATAAAATTATAGGTAAACGTTTATGTGTTTTACTCGCAGAACGTACCAACTTTCGCTGCTGTTAAATTGTTGTTGGCAACACTAGACAAACTTTACTTCCTCTTTAGGCGCCCTTCCCTTTAGGCACCTTGTGCCTTATGGTGTTACGCAACTTGGCCTTTCCAGTCAGTAATACAGCAAGCCGCAATTTACATTTTCAACTAATTAATTACGCAGACTTTAAAAGGTTCTTTAGAATTGTTGTCCTTTGGG
Source organism: Phortica okadai (assembly GCA_034638295.1). Taxonomy (NCBI): domain Eukaryota; kingdom Metazoa; phylum Arthropoda; class Insecta; order Diptera; family Drosophilidae; genus Phortica; species Phortica okadai. The sequence continues at coordinate 7,917,207 of CM067850.1, forward strand.
CGCACGCAAGTCAAACTTTGGTCAAAAAATGCTACAAAAAAATACAAAAAATACAAAAAAATACAAAAAATTACATTGAAATGAAGCGCAAAATAAACGAAAAGCATTTATTGTATAAAATGAATCTTATCATTTTTAATTGAAAATATTTTCATTTGAGCTTTTTCGCGGAAGAAGTCAACGAAGTCTTTGGTCATTGTAAAGTACAAATCAACATGACTTTTTGGTCGAAATTAAAGTATTGTCAAGGTGTAAGCGTGGTACATTATAATTTTTGTTGTTGTTAGTGTAAAAGAAGAAGAAGTGTATGAAATATGCGTCGCTTATTAAACTGCGCAAAACATCAAAACAAAATGCGTATACGCCATGTTGTCTGGGCGCCAATAAAATCGCGTGATTACAATGTTTTAACTGAATTATGTTTTTTACACCTTGTGTTGTTTTTTTTTTTTTTTTTGTTCTTTTCATTTTATGACTCGACGGCCTCGACGGTTTATGTGTATGCAATAAAATTAAAGCGTGTTAATTATGCTTTCAAGCAAAAATCAGTTGTGAAATCGATTTTAAAATTTATTTACAAAACGCTTACAAACACGCACACAAACACAAACGCACATAAAAACAACTATTAAATTTTCTGTGCAAATTGTTGGTTTGCCACATGCAAAATGCATTAAAATGTTGTTGTATTTTATTTATTTTTTTTTTCTTTCCTTTTTACAAAATTAATTGAAATAATTTCAGTATTTGTTTTTCTTCAGCACGATTTTTAATTGCGCGTAAATGTTTGCTTTCGTCTCACAATCTCACTTTGGGTTAACTTTTTTTTCCTTTTCAATTTTTTTTTTCGTTATATATTCAATGAAAACGAAATCCTATTAAAAATTATAATTTATGTAAATTTTGGTACGCTAAAATTTGTGCTTGTATGAGTGATAATTTCATTTGGCGTTACGCACACAAAAGCGATGAATATTTTTCATAAAGCGCAAACGACACGACAAAACATGACGCGCCACGCGACAGAAGCGAAAATTAAGAAATGCCAAAATTATATTGTTATCTTCTATTAGATGTCAAGACGACGCTGGCAAAGGTTCTGAGGCACGAACTTATGCAGCTTAAGCTAAGGGTTGGCCAAGGTTGACAAAGAACCAAAATGAGTTGGAATATGTATACGAGCTCACCTGCACGACATGCGTGCGTGCGTGAGTTTGTGTGTGTGCGTGCGTGTTTGTCTTATTCATTGTATACGTTGCCTATAATTATGTCGCACACGCACTGCCATCGACATTGGCAGACGACAAAGATATTTTCTTCCTCTTGTTGAAGTCTGTCAGTGCCATGTTTTTTTTGTTATCGTGGGGAAATAAAGTATTACAAGCAAGAAACATGATTTTGTGACATATCTAAAAGATACAATATTTCTTCAGCCTTTTATGCAACGCCACCAACACTCTCACCTCCGTCTTCTGTTAAGATTTCAATCTATTTTTGAATACGCGCGCGCAAGCCGAATAAAATGAAATGTTTACGTTGATGTGCGACCTTCTTCTTCGTTGTAACTTCATACGATGTCACTATAGCTCATTCACCTCACCTCGCCTCACTTCGTGTTGCTTTGACGTTGTTGTCTTACCTTCTTCATTTTATTGCGAAATGCTGTGACATGCATGGCAATAGATTTCAACGGCAGCACAACATATACGCAGACTCATTTATATCAACGCGTATGCGCTTAATTGACAAAGGTTATTAATTATTAATTATGTTTGCTTGTGAAATTACCAGGTACGAAAAATAAAAGCGATACAAAGTAAGACGACAGGAAATATTTATGATATAATTGACGCTGTAAGCGTGTAAAAGTTCAGCATTTATTTAGTATTTGTTTCTTTCTTTAAATATTTTCTTAATTTTTCATTTAAAAACATTTCAATTTCCGACGCTCAACAAATGTTTAAGGCAACAAAACAAAAAATAAAACACATTTTGTTATATGTAAAAGTCATAAAATGTAACTAAGGCATTCAAAACAACAAAACAACAGCTCATAATAAAATTCCTTCGGCTAATAACTCAATAAGGTAAATGCTTTGCTGTCTCAACCTCAACCTGAACCGCTCACTAATAATCTAAGCTCACTGGCTCAATTCAAAAGCATTTAAGATTTTTAACTACAATTTGTAACGTTGAATTTAATTAATTCTCGTCGCCAATGGCTGTAGCAGTGACTAAAGCTGAGACTGAGGCCGAGAGAGCAATCGGGCGCCAAGGCACAAGTCTACCTAATTTTATACGCCTTTAAGCCCATTAGAAGTTTTATTGCCATCTATAAAGTTTATTTTTGTTTAACTTTTATGTGCACGTTGACACGCCCACCACAGCACAAATATCGCTCATACAACATGTATTCTTGATCTGAATTTTGTTTTTGTTTTTTTTTTTGCACACTTCGTCTGCTTTGTCGACTTTGTTAAGGCATCAGGAGTGAAAAATCAACAATTTTGCTTCATTGTTTCAATTTATTATGAACTTTTATAACTTCTTGTAGGCTTTTTGTCCTACGACGCCTTCGGTTGTGGCTGCTTCCCTTGTCACTTCACTTCACTTTACAAATAAAAGCTCTTGTCTTTCGAGATTTCTTCTTGGTCTTTGTCATGCGAATGAAGCGAAGATAAACCGAATGTGTTTGTTTGTTTGTGTATGTGTGCAGGTCACCATGATGCCTACGCTTCTCTGCTGCTCTTCTAGGTTGGCTTGTATTTCGTTTTTATGGCTTCTTAAGCCAATTTCCTAAAAGGTTGCACACTTTCAAAAGGTTTATTTCATTTTCGGTTTCATTTCTATTTTGGCGTCATCATTTTATTTATTTTTTTTGTTTTTTTTTTTTTGCTTTACACGATTTTGGAATATTGTCGAAGGTCATTAAAGTGCTGAACCCAAACATGTAGATTTCTTGACCTTAAGGTTTTTGGCACTCGAATTAGACAGCATCTTAGCAGCACAGCATCACAGCATCAGTTTCGTTGTAATGGTCTTCGTCTCCGGTTCCGGTTTCTAATTGGCTTCGACAGCTCTCGTCTTTGGTGTTAATAGCCCGAAATACGGCTTTGACTACAGCTGTCATTTATAATAAGCATCACGTCGTCGTCTCTTACTGCTGCTGTTGTTGTTGTTGATGTTGTGCCCCCGAAATGGTTTTGTTTCGGTTCAGGTTCAAATGCATAATTGGCTTTCGTGTTACTTCTGGGCATTCAAAAAGCTGCTCGTCCCAGCATAAAATGCACAAAAATGTTTAACATTTATTTTTTTTTTTTTTTGCCTGCTGTTTTGTCATTTGTGTTTTGTTTTGTTTCTGTTTCTGTGTTTGTGTTTTGTTGTTGTAGGCAAATAAAGCATGCTCCAGTTATTTTATTTTTATGAGTTTGTTTCGCTTTTTATGCTTTTCAAACTGTTTGCGATTTCACTGTCCGAATGCTTGTTCGCGACGACATTTTTATGACGAAAGGAACTACAATGATTTCAGTTATCCTTGCCCGAGGTGCTGAAATAAAATCGAGACCGGCTGCTGACATGCGATGGCAATGAAGTATAGAAGGGATGAACAGAAAAGCAACATAAATATTTTAATCCGCTATGCCAAACATTTAATACGCTACGATTTGGCTTCTAACAATACCGCTGATTTTTTTTTCGCTTTTCAGTTACTGAGCAATCCAATATAAAAAAACTTATAAAGTGTGCAGAGGGGAAAGTTCGTTTGGTTGGACCTTTTTAAGATGTCACAAACCACAGATGAAAATGAAAAAGCCTGCAAATAAAATAGTGTATTTGACAATAAGAAATACAACAGAGTCAAAATTATTGTTGAGTATGAAAAATCATTGCGAAAAATTACACAAATAATAAGACAAATATTTTACGATAGACAACTAGCACAGCATCACAGATACATAGTTGAGTTGGGCACTTCCGCAGGGCAAATCTTCTTTCTTTCCTTTCACTTTATCATTATTATTATTATCATTTCTATGCTCATTTTGGAGCACTTCGCTTTGCTTTGCTCATGCTATGATATTGAGTGTATGCCATAATGCTCGCTGCTTCGACTAAAATTCTTTTTTCTGTTTTACGTTCATTACAAAAGTAAATACAAATTTAGTCAATACATCGATACGCATATGATGTATGTATGTGGGTGTGTTGACTTTTATTTGCTAACAAATAAATTTCTATTATTATTTAATGCACGTTTCACTTTGTACAACTTTCATTTAAGACAATGTTGACTCTTTTGCAGACGAATTCGTGTGTTAGTTAGAAATAACAACACAGTTTGCATTATCAGAGCAATGTTGATGGCAACAACTTAAATTTTTCATGGAAATAAAAATAAAAATTAAAAATTATTGCGCGCAATTTAAGAAAATTATAAGTACTTACAACAAATAGCAGAAAAGCGAATCCCTTTAGCAAATAATACTTAAACCCTCATTAAAAAAAAAAAATAAATAAATAAAATAATAACGCTAACAAACGAGAGACTAACACACAGACAGACAGTGAGACAGACTGAGAAGCAAACAAAAGCCACGCCCAATTTGTCCTTTGCCTGTTTTGGCAAAGTAGTAATTAAGTTTTGCTGTGTGACCAACGTTACTTTGCTTCCTTTGTAAACAATATTCCGGCGACATTGTCCGAGCCCGGTCTAATATTATTTTAGCGAAGTCATTCGCGGTTTGCCGAATTGTTTGCACTACTTGACAAAGAACGGAAGACAAAGAAACAAAATAAAATAAGAAAAAAAAAAAAAAAATTGGCCTGGACAGACTAACGAACAAAATGTCGGCAAACACGAAAAGGGCGCAAAGGATCGCCTTGCAAAACAAAAGACTTTTTTTTTATTTTATGAGTGTGTGTGTGTGTTTTATTTATTTGTGTTTTTTTTTTACAATCTTCTTCTTCTTCTTTTTTATATTTTGTAATCCTTTTAAAACAACGTGCACAAACACTCAACAAACGCAAAACAAAACGATTTGCCAAAAGAAAATATAAATTACAGTTACAATCTTAACTGAGTTGCCCAACATTGGTTGGGTCAGTTGTGCGTTTTGGCTTTCATTGAGGCGTTCGTGTCGCCAACGGCATCCTTTTTATCTTATGAAACGACAAAGGCAAGCAGGCTAACTAACTAACTAACTGAGAGTCGACTTGAGCCTAATGTTCAAATACCCTAATAATTTTCTGTTTCTTTGGCTGCTATCATGTGGCTGACTAACTGACTGACTGACGGTCAGACTGTGTGGCTAACTGACAGAATGACTGTAATTGTTGCCTGAAGCTCATTAACGTTCAAATCGAGAAAAACAATTGCTATAAAGACCACAAAAACGCCAAAAGGTCATGACTGAAATGTTAAGGGAAAACGAGATGGCACATTTCTACAAACTCATTTTGAGACCGAAATTTATGAAATATTATATGTTTTATTTGAACAATTTACTTTATTAATGCATATTTTTTGCTTTTATTATTTTTATATACACATTTTTAACATGCTGTGACAAAAGAGGCATGAGACGTGATCGTAGAATGGGCGTGGCAATAGAAAATAGGCGTGTAGAATATCAAATATTTTCTTTTCGGTTTTTAGTTTAGTTTTTTTTTCAGTTACTTATAGGCAAATAAATAATTTCTTTCAGTGTAAAAGCTCCGACAGTCGTCGTGCTTTTTGCAACTAAGCTTTTTGTCGTGTTCCATGATGCGTGGTCATTGCATTTCTAACGAAATCATAATTTATATTGCGTAAATGATTTCGGTATGAGTAAAAAAAAACCCATGTTCATTGAATAAACGAGTATTTACGTTATCAACAATGCTTTTAAAATATAAAACATGAATAAAATTTGCAGTTGTTACAGAACAAAACAAAACAAAAAGTAGTGAAACAATACAACAAGAATAAGCAGAGAGCACTTCAAAAAGATTATGTGGAAGATTATATTGACTGTTTGCTTATTATTGTGGAAGTAATAGTTCTTTAATTTGAAATAATTGATGTCACAACCTAATCGAAGTTCAGAAGACATGTGTGACCTGAAATTACAAAAAACTGAAGCATTGATGATTGATTTTATTGACAAATCAGAGAAGCGGAAAAATGCACTTTAACTATAAATGATTATAAGTGCAGTAAGGAGTCTGATTTTGTTGTAGATAATAACCATTTTTAAGTTGGAGTTGCAGTCCTTGTCAATTGATACTCATCCGTGTGTGGAAAATAAATTTAAAACTCAACTATTGAAGACATTTTCTTTTTATGTCATTTGCCTTGCAATCGCAATATTTGTTAACTGTTAATTGTACAATTAGCAAAAGAAATTATTATGTAATATTATTATATAAGAATAAAAGCAAAGAAATTAAAGTTTTTTAAGATTGTCTGTGCTTTCGGCACAGGTAATTGAAGTTTAACTGCGCATGTAATAAAAGCAATTTCAGCTATTTTCAACGCATTAACAGCATAAATAATAAAAATGAAACAAGCTAAAAACAAAAACAAAAAAATACTTATAACGAAAAAAAAAAACAAGAAAAATAACCAAGAAGCTTGAAACAAAGACACTGAAGCGCCTTTGACATCATGCCCTTTGTTCAACGCCTCCGTCGTCGTCGTCGTGGTCGTCATCGACTTCGGGCGTTTCTCAAAAGTGCGTGCGTTGCCGTTCTACGACGAGCAAAAGCATTTTTCATATTTTGTGTGTTTGCGGAAAAACAAAGTGAAATAAACGTTAAGGAATAAAAAAAAAAAAAAAGTAAAATAACCAAACGAAATGCGATATTTGTCGTTGTTGTAGTTGTTATTGTTGGCTTTCGTTTTTTTCGGTTTCTTTTGCATTGACGCCTTGCTTGAGATTTTTCTTCTTTTACCAAAAGGTAAATGACATTGCGGCAAGAGGGGCGTCGCCGACGATATGCCGCAGCGTAAGCGCTCTCGCACCCCAAATAAATGAGCGACTTATTCATTGTGTTGCCATTAAGGTGGCTGTGATATATAACACGCTCATAATTGGTCATAAATCTGACAAATGTAATTTGTCATCACTCAAGCAGCAAGCGAGCACATCATTCTGTGTGAAATCATGAGGCGACCAAGGATATACGACAACTTTCCACTACACGTCGCCCAAATGTTCACTTTAGCTCATGTGTATGTTTTTTTTTTTTTTTGTTGAGGATTCGCTGTGAAAATGAAAAAGGTGCTTGACACAAAATGTCAGCTGCAAATTTTTTATTGTGCCAACTCAGACACGCACAACCATACACAAACAATCACAGCAATTTAATGCGTTGTCCTCGTCGGCGCATAAAAATGCCGAGTGCGTTCTCTACGTACTCATCGAAATATAAACCTGACAAAAAACTGTTCTGCAGGTGCTCGTTTATATTTTTTGTTGTTGTTGTTCCCCACACATATTTTTTACACATAAGCCGCAAAGTAGTTGCTTTTTTATGACTTCGGTCAGTTTTGTATGCAATGTGCCTCGTAAATATTTTATAACAGACTCTCGATTTTTTTTTTTTTTTTTTTTTGGTTGATTCATGTTCATGTTGGCACAATGTTTGCTATTGTTAAATGGACTCTTAAGTTTCTACTTCGCTGTGTGCGTTGTAAGTAATGTTTTACAAATGATTTATTTACATGTCACACATATAAAATTTGCACAAGTGACTTTTCCAATTGTCAACGTGATTTAATCGTCATTTTTCAATTTGTTCATATCGGCAAAAGCCAGCAAACTTTTTTTAATCGACATGTACCAATTTGTGCAAACCATGTTAACAAGCAAAGAAAATGTCACCAATTCGCCAAACCATTGCACGCACCATCAAACTTATTTTTTGAGCATAAAAAAAGGTAGATTTCATAATAGCAGAACTTATACAATATTAATGCAAACTTCGCAAAGAAGAGCACCAAAAATTGTAAGCAATTTTTTTTTTTAAAGATTTATTTTTATTCACATCAAGTATTTATATTTTTCTACGCACTGTTATAAGACTTTTATGAACAAACGCTTCTTATGTTGCATATAACAGTTTTAAGAATACTCGCTAAAGTTTGAATCGCACTGGGAATAGATATACAACAGTTTGACAGTTATTGGTTCGAGTCTTAGCTATTTAGATGATACGTTTATACGATATTTTGCATTAATGAAGAAAATTGCGTTTAATTTAATAACTTATGACTTTGAAAGGAAATATGCGTCATTGCATATCAACAGCTTGCAAATTATGCTATTATGATCATGATGCTTTGTTGATGATCAGTCTCACTATGCATTTACAGCTCACGTTTGCTATGTTTTCGACTAGTTGTGAATTTTTGACGCCCTAGAAATTGCTAGCACCTTCTACATATAGCACCGCCCACTTTAGACTCGTACAACAGCAGAATATTGCTCGACACTTTTTGGCAAATTGTTCTTGATAGATACGAGAAAAACTGAGAAACTGAGTTTGACTCAATTAATGGCAATTGGGTAATTGGTGACGATGCTAATTCACTTTGCGTTGTACTTTAAAAATCGGACATAAACAAATTGTACGATAAATAAAGCGCAGTAGAACATTGAGCAATAAAGCCTGGGAAACTGTGTTGCACGTAGACCAAACCTCGAAACGACATCGCACAGACCGAAATCTAAGATATAATAAATATATGAGAATTGACAGCCGCCTTGAACGTTGTCCGGCAATGTTACAGTTACATTGGATTGCTTACAGTCGTGTGTGATATGTCACAGCGAGTGGTTATTATACGCTTTGGAAATATTTTACAAAACCGCTTTAGAAATGAAACATTGCTCAATTTTGTTGTATCTGTGCGTGCTCTGCTCTGGGATCTTTGTCGTCATTGATGAAGTTGATGCACGCGGTGGCCGAGGACGTGTGGGCGGCTCATTTGGTAGTCTTTTTGGCAGTTGGCGCAAGTATAAGAAACCATCATCAACTGGCGGTCAACGCGTTCTCAGCGGTTCACCAATGCACACAGCAATGACCTCATCCTCATCGCTGGGTGCGCCCGTATCGGTTTCATCCGGAAAAGTTGTATCGAAGCCCAACATGAAAAAGCAACCAGCATCAAATTATCCCAAACAACAAATGCCAGCTGGTTACACCTCTATGGGCGGTCATCACCAGATCAGACCAGCTGCACCACCACAACCACCAAGTTACGGCTTTATGCCGAGTGGTCAAGCCTACCCGAACGGTGCTGGTGCTGGCACCTTTTATCCGAATGCTGCCGCTTTGCCTGCTGGCGCGGTTTATTATGCACAGCCACCCATACGTACAGGTAAAATAAAATTAAAACTTAACAGAAAAATTTATCAGTAGTTTTTTTCTATTCAGGTCACAACGATTTTCTAATGGGCATGTTGACCGGCCACATGTTGAACAGCATGCTGTACCGACCAAACCATCACATAACACAAGTCTACCATCGACCAGCACCAACAAGTGAAAATGAAAGCACCACTAGCCCTAAAGTGATCGTTATTAATAACGGCCAACAGCAGGAACCCTCCGGAGAGGCGGTTAAAACAATTCCTCCCCAATACTGGCCAATGGACTCGGATGTGCCACTGGCAGAAATAATCTCTACCACAACATCAACTACAATGTCATCATCGAGTACAAATAGTATATGATTGTAGCTTAAAAATCTCCTACACTTATTAACTTCTAATTAATTGGCAGCGTTTCCAGATACATCGACCGGTGAACCGCAATTGGAAACAACTGATGGTGGAATTGTATGCTTTCCGGTCTTATTGAATGAAACCAATCCCGATAACGCTGACATAGTGCGTGAGGTAGAAAAAATTATTTGTTTCCCCGCACCAACAAAGCCCCAGGGAATAGATTGCGTTTTACGAACGTACATAGAACCCGACCCACTGGACCCCACAAAAACCGTAGAAATTGAAAGAGAGGAATGTCTACCAGCTGCTAGCACTACCACTACTGAGCCGCCAATTGTAGCCGGTGAGATAGGTGATGAATTATCAAACGAGGACACCAAACTTGACGAAACCGTCACAAATACCAACTAATCTTAGAGTATAAAAAAGAATTGTTATTATAGTTTAGTCATCATAGAATCGAATGAATATTAAATGAAATTTCGCGATATAATAAATAAAATTACTAGTGAGTTAGAACGCTTTAAAAAAACATTAAAATATTAAACTGCGTCATGTTAAATATTTGTTATCAAGCTCAGTTCAATGAGGTTCACCTTTTATTTAGTCACAAGCCTGGCGCACTGCATGCTTCTGTTGAAGTCATTGATAACCAGAAATCCAATAGAAAGCGACGGCATATGTAGTACATATGGTTCATGACAGAGGCAAACGAATATAAAAGACAGGTTGATAATTAGCGACAAATTAAACGAAAAAAGCCAACGAAGAGGGAAGGTTTCAACAGACAGACTAAATAAAACCATCACGGAGGCTGAAAGTTGATAAATACAAGTTCTAAACATCTTTAGTTAAGGTCATTGCTCAGTTTCTCAGCAAACTCTCTTTTGCAGTGAGTAACAAGCTTCCGAGCTTAATATACGGTAATTCATTGACCTAATATTTATAAATATTGTTTCTCTGCGAGGAATGTGATGCATTTTTATATTATATTATTGTATTTTAAATAATATTGATAGGTTGAAGAAAATTGATTTTTACTAGAGTATATTAACATTTCAGATCATTCGAATACAGTCCTGGGAAACTTCAAAAATTATCAACTTAACCTTTTAAGAATAACAAATAAGTAAATCAAAAGATTAGGAAATCTTAAACAAAAATGCAGTTTCGTACCATTGGCATAGTACTTATAATTGTATTGGTGACTCAATGCATGTACGAAGTGTCCGCTAGAAGCAAAGGTGGGAAGCGCCGCTCCTCATCGACACGTCGCACCTCCTCGACCCGTCGACCATCCACAACCCACCGCCACGAAACTCATAAAAAGGACCCAACATCGGCACCTTTCGTACACACGAAGCACACAAACTCTGTAAACAATACAATGGGTGACGCAAAACCTATCCGCCGCCGAATACATAAACAAAACCACGCAGCTGTAACAAATACTACCAAAGTACACAGCTCTCCAGATCACTTTAATAGTACGGGTGTTGGTAGACCATCCCTTAATACATTACCGTCTAATCACCAACAAGTCGTACATTTACCTGCTAATGTGCCGGGTGGAGCAATGGGGAATGTGCCCTATATCACTTCAAACCAAGCTGTTTCATCGGATACTAAATATGGTGGGTAGCTTAACTTAGCGCTCAATTTGTTCAATCGTTATTAACAAAGTCATTATTCTTATAACTTTTTCGAAGGTGATGAAATTGCTGGAGCTGTCTTAAATATAACAAAGTACGCTGCCAAGGAATTTCGAAATTCAATGCGTAAGAAAACTAATTCGCAAAGGCGAGGTGATGGCACGGATAATCAAGGTGGTCAGACAAAAATTATCATTATCAACAATAAACCGTCAGGCGTAACTGCCAATAACGCTGGTGGTGCTCAACCAGAACCTCCCTACACCGCACCTCTTGCTCCTTTTGCGCCACCTCCAGCCGAACTTGTTCCTGGAACCATAGCGGCGGTTGGTGCTACTACCAATGATGCTGGAGTGCCTCCTGGTGGTGGTATAGTATGTGTACCAGTGAGTATGCCTGAGCCTGATCCTAACGACAGAACGAAAACAATTAAAGTCGAGAAAATGGCGTGTTACCCAGCACCTCCACCAGAGACTGCAGCTTCTTCAGTCGTGAATGGCTCAACAAATACTCCAGGTGCTGCTAGTACCGCATTTGTTCCTGGCATAAACGCTCCACCAGCTGTTGCAGCTGCTGATCCAAATGCAGCGCCTCCTGCGGCTGGTATCATTTGTGTACCAGTACGAGTGTCTGAACCTGATCCTAAAGACAAAACCAAAACAATTGAAGTAGAGAACATTGCGTGTTATCCAGCACCTCCACCAGAGGTTATACATGCTCCAGTCGTGAACGGCGCAGGTGTCGCATCTATCTCAACAAATACTCTAGGTGCTGCTAGTCCCGCAATGGTTCCTGGCACCTATGCTGCTCCACCCGCTGCGCCAGCTGTTGCTGTTCCTGTTGGAAAATAAGATTGGATAATCAGAAATCCAATAGAAATCGACCTTAAGACCGCAGACTGCGCTGCGAAAAGGGTTTCAAATAAAATAATGTCAGAGACTGAAAGGCAACAAGTTTAAACAATTTTAAGTTGCAATTATTTATAATTTGGTTTTCGAACCAACAAGCCACAAAATTAAAAAAATTAAAATAAATAAAAAAATAAATTATAAATAGGAATTTCAAAAATAAGTCATAACTTCATTTAATAAGCGACAAAGTGTCTGCTAAGCTCAAGGTAAAGAAGCATTACCACTCTTCATTCCGGGACCACAAAACGCATACTGGATCGAATATCAATCGAAATGGTGGGTAACCTGGCACAGTGCTCATTTTGTTAAGTCATTATTAATAAAGTCATAAAATTTATAATGTGTAATTTATACACGTATAGTTTTTTCTTGATTAAATAATTCATTCTGATGGATGTATGCTTTCCGGTCTTGTTGAATAAAACCAAAGTCGACTTGACGTTCAACTATTTCGTGCCTCTTAAATAAAATTAGTACTGAATTGGAACGCTTTTATAAACATCAAAATATTACACTTTTTTATAAACGGCGAAATGGCGAATATTTGTTATCAAACTCAGTTCAATGAGATTCACCTTTTATTTAGTCACTGGCTCACGCACTATCTGCGTCTGATGAAATTATTGATAACCAGAAATCCAATAAAAAGCGATCGCACATATAAAACATATGGTTCATGGCAGAGGAAAACGAATATAAAAGATAGATTGAGAATTAGTGACAAATTAAACGAAAAAAACCAACCAAGAGGGAAGGTTTCAACAGGCAGACTAAATAAAACTGTCTCGGAGGCTGAAATATAATAAATTCAAGTTCTAAGCATTTTTAGTTGGAGACATTGCTCAGTTTTTCAGAAATTATCTTTTGCAGTGAGTAACAAACTTTTGAATTTAATTTTTGATAATTCATTGACCTGATATTTATGAATATTGTTTCTACGCTAGGGCAGTGATACGTTTTTATATTGTATTATTGTATTTTATTTATATAAGTATCAGTATATTAACATCTCAGACCATTTGAATACAGTCTTTCAAGACTTTAAACATTATCATCTTAACCTTTTAAGAACAACAAGTAACAAATCAAAACGCATCAACTGGTTTAGGTTAAGTGACTAGTCGTTTCCACAAATTTATCGTTTGTCCACAAAAATCTCTCATTTCAGATCAGAAAACCGAAAAAATGCAGTTTCGTACTATTGGCATAGTACTTTTAGTTCTATTGGTGACTCAATGCATGTACGAAGTGTCAGCTAGAAACAAAGAGGGAAGGCGTCGCACCACCCGACGCCCCTCATCGACCCGCCGCACCACCACGACCCACCGCCCCTCAACGACTCACCACCCCGAGACTCATAAAAACAAAACTAAATTGGGTAGGTAGCTTGACTGAGCGCTCAATTTATTATTAAGAAAAATGATAATTTTTATAACATTTTCGAAGGTGATGAAATTGCTGAACTTCTCAAGGAAATGCGGGATAGAAGGCACAACAACACCAATTTACAAAAGCAAGGTGATGGCACGAGTAATCAAGGTCGTCAGGATAAAATCATTATTAATAACAATGGACCACCGGGTTCGGTAACGACTGCTAATGTCGGCTCGGGCACAACTGTTATAAACACTAATACTGCTCAGCAATGTCCACCAGCTGCTGCTTCCGGATCTTTACCTCAGCCTGCTTTACCAGTTGCTGGTGTGCCACCTAATGCTCCTGCTGCTGATCCAAATGCAGCACCTACTGCAGGTGGTATCATTTGTGTACCAGTACGAGTCCCTGTTGCTGATCCTAAAGATAGCACGAAAACAATTGAAACAGAGAACATAATGTGTTACCCAGCACCACCACCAGAGACAGTCCTGAACGACGCTGTCGACGGTGCATCTGTACCAACAAATACTCCAAGTACTGCTTTCGTTCAAGCTAATTCGGAGCAGCCGACCGCACCTACCATTCCGAAGGGTTCCGTGCCTCTGGCACCATTTGTAGCTGGCAATCAACCGGACATCCTGAAAATGCCTTGTAAAGTTGTGCAAAATCAGTCGTCAACCTCTTCAAACTAAATAATTAATTTAAAACCTTAAATTTATGTATAGCAATTTTGTGAAGAATGCATATGTTGTCGTTTGCATAATCACCTTTATAAGGTAAACATTTATCAAAACTGTAAGAATCGCGCGTCTATAAAAAGTGATCAATTGTATTGGATAGAACCAATCTCGAAAACTTTCAATATAAAAAATGTATCTCCGCACTTACATCGTAAATCTTAAGCAATGTTTAGATATTTCCTATAAGATGTAATGAGAAGACAATAAAAACCAAAATAAAATTATATTTTTATTCTCTCATGTTTAAATAGATGATTCATTATATTTCAAGAATAATTGCAAAATGTTGGTACATTTTGAAGAACTCAGTACCCATTTTGGTACAAAATATATTTTCCAAACAACAAGAATATTTTTAATTTTCCAGTTACGCCGAAATGATGATTATTCTCATGAAAAATGCTCATATCTAATAAAAATATCTCTCTCAATCTACGCCAAACAGAACGCTATGAGTCAATTCTCACGTAAACATGGAAAGCACGCAAACCAAAAGAAGATGTTGCCGCACATATGTATGTATGGTCCAGCGCAAAGTAAAATTAACAATGAGAATGAAAAGAAATGGTAAGTAAATAAATAACAACAAAATAACAGAGAGTAAAACGCTGTGAGAGAGTATTGATGACAACAACAAACTGGGACTGAAAGGCAACAAGTCAGTATTGAAAACATTTTGCGTTTTAGTTGTTTGAGCAACAACGAACGAACGAGACATAAAACTGCAAAAGTGATTCGCGTGTGTTCAAAAAAGCGACAATAATATAAATAACAATTGAGAAGAGAAGCCACGGAACAACAAAACAACAAGTGGCAAACCAAAAACAAAAAAAAAGTATGGACGTTTTATTCAATTATTTACTTTGTTTTAATTTATTTCTATTGTTTTGTTGCGATTTTTGTCGTGGCTTTGCGCAAAGACCGGTTTCAACCCAAATTATTTACGATTGATTGTATTGATATGAACTTTGCAATATTATTTGACAGTGCGACACGTGTTAATAATTTTAGATTTTTTTTTTTTTTCAATATTTTATTTCATTAAGCGTGTTTTTTAGAACACATTAGAACACATTTGTACACAAAGAATATTTTTATTATATTGTAATAAATGCAAGCGAACGAACAATACACGCTTCAACTGCTTTAAACGTATTCAAGGTCAGACTGCAGCACGCATTAATTATACTAATTCGGTATTCTATTATACTTTCAAAAATAAGCAAACAACATGCGAATGGCATTTCAAACTGCTGGTTTTACTGATTTTGTTCATGTATCTTAAAAAAAAAAAAAAAACACAATATTATAAAAAGAAAAAACAAATTTTATTGTTTTTCTAACAAAAAGCACTTTTGAACGAGAATTTTGGAAAAAAATGTTTCAGATACATTCCGAAAAGATGTCATCCCTTAAATTTCTTTTGTGCATTAGTATAGCATATATAGAAAAAGCAAGGCGCATCTAAAAATATACCTGCGCATTTACTTTGATGTGATACTTTGTTTTCTTAAATAAATGTTGAAATTTAACGCATTTTGATTGGAATTTATGACGCCAATACACTATATTTTTTAAATCATCTCAACATGTTTTTATGGTGCAGCTATTTTCAATTTATTTGTTAATAAAGTTCGAAATCACAACGCATTGCTGCGGAACGTGTGCATTTGCGTGCATCTGTTTTTAAAACAAACCTTTTGTCTAATGAGAGATAAGAGAAAAAAATAATTCGTTCAGCTTGATGCATTAATGTTATATTTCTAGTTTCATAATAATTAAGCAATAGTTTAACATACGAGTATATTAAAAATACGCATAAAATTTCGTTTGAATCATTTTTTAGTCAATATAAGTTGAAATCATTAAAACTAGTTTGTGTGCAAATTTGACAAAGTCAACAGAAATTCGTTGAGGCAGTGAGTGTATGGACCTTTTGACCAAGTTTAAAGAAAAAACCCGTTTTTTTTTTGGCTCTTAAAAAGCGCTTTATTATTTAACCATTTCTTTTGCCTAAATAAACATACGATTATTTTAATCATTTCAATTGTTTTCACGCGTCAGACATAAAACAGATTTCCATGAAATTTCTATGAAAAAAAATATCATCAACTTAACATTTGAACTCGCGTTTTGATAAGAAAATTATGTTCTTCTTCTTGAATATGTTTTTACAATTTATTTCGCTGAAGACAATCAAAAAACCAATCAAACAGTAATAATACACTTAAATAAAATGACGCAAAGACATGACGTCAGCTCATGTCATGCTAACGTCATCATTTCCAATTGCGCCTGAGTCATTAATATAAACTGAACGTCAAAAGGTTTTCCGTATCTCATCACAGACGCTGTGACATAAATATATGTATGTATTTTTGTGCTACAGAAAACACTAAGTCAATGAACCACATACGAATATTCGACAACTTGACCTTCAAATAATTAAATTGCGTTTTTGGACAAACAATGACACATGCAAAACACTCCCAAGTGTAATAAACATTCCGCGGTTAATTAATTAATCAAGCAAGCCGTTATGGCGCACACTCAGAAGCCGCAGCACACGCGCTGAGCCATCTCCGTGCCCGCTACTTTTATTCTACTATATTTTTCTTTGTTTGCGACTAATAGAAAAATTTGCAGATGGGCGTGTTTGTATCTATTACGTCTGTCGTTGCGCTAATTTTGTTTGCAAAGCGATTATATTGATTATTTAAAACACGTCAACATCGCTTGGAACATGTTTGGAAAGCGAAAGTATCGTAGGGTCAGTCTGCGTTTTGCTTTCGTGAATATTCCACAAGTGAGCTTGTGCGCTTTTTTAATCTAACATGAACCCCTACACTCACGTTATTTTTGTTGATAACTTACTAAGCAACAACTGTGTTTGAAAATTTCAACAATTTAGTGACGAAACAACTTTGTGTGATGTTCATTGTTTCGCTTTGGATAAACTTAGTTGAACAGCGTTTCATTCATTGATTACAATATCGAATTCTTAGAAAACAGCTTCTGCACTTTGCTGCTTTACACTATATAATTTGCTTATACAAAGTCAGGAGCTTTATTTGCTTGCACACATACGTATTTCACCAAGCTTTATAATTTCAATTGTAATTTTTTTTTTTTCTACAAGCTCAGCTCTATTATTAGCATGAATTGAATAAACTGTTTACTATTTACTGTGGAATATCAAAACAAAGCAACGTACGTTTATTAAGAGTGACAAGTATACGAATCATAAAACACAACAACTAAAGAACTAAACAAACCACTGACAAACTAGGAAGTTAGACACGCTGTAAAACACGCAATTAAATATTAGATTTTTCCAAAGTAACGTCGATTGAGAAAATATAAATATAAAGACTGTAAAGTCATAAAAAAAAAGTAATATTTATTATAATGTATTCCTTTCGTTAGACACGTGTAATAACGAGCTCTTTATAAATATACATGATGTCAAGGTTTTAAAATTAAAATTGATTTTTTATCTAATACAAGTCTTTGATTATAGGTAAACAGTGTGAAAAAATGCTGAGTCGTAGCATTTGCATTGCGCTCATAGTGCTACTGGCAACACAATGCGTGCCCGAGGTGCATGCTAGGCGCATATCTAGTGGTGGCGGTCGACGCACCTCTAGTTCAAGTGGCTCTTCGTCTCGCCGCACTATTTCGAAGCCCTCCACATCGTCCTCTTCATCGTCTTCGTCTTCGTCAACGAACTATAGACACTCGGACTTGACAAAGCTTAGCTATGCGCCGCAACACACTCCAGTCAGCCACACTCAAGTTAGCCACACTCCAGTAAGCCATGGCTCCAGTGCTAGCACCAACAACCGCAACACGCAAACCAACTCGAACATCGGCTGGAATGTGCCCAAACAGCCGGCTGGACCACCGCCAGCTTACTCGGCGCACAATCCTGTCGGTGGTGCTAAAACTAACATTCATGAGCCACCACCGGCGTACAATCCCTCCTATAAGGCGCCACCACCGAGTTACTCAGCCGCGACCAACACTGGCAACGTACGCGGCACTGGCACTGGCGCTGCCACAGGCTCACACTCCACTAACACCCACTACACGCCCGCTACCAACTACCGACCTCGCAACAATGGTACCGGCGGTGGTAGCTTTACGCCTTTAACGGCCACCAACGTGGCTGGTGTTCAATCTAGCTATCCACGTCAACAGTCAGGCGCCACTTACTACCCATCATCATCAAATTTGCCTGCCGGCGCTACTTATCATCAAGCCGGGCATTTGCCTGCTGGCGCTACTTACCACCCTGCAGGGCAGTTACCTGCTGGCGCTACCTACCACCCTGCAGGGCAGTTACCTGCTGGCGCTACCTACCACCCTGCAGGGCAGTTACCTGCTGGCGCTACCTACCATGCCCCCGGTCATCTCCCAGCTGGTGCTAGCTACCATCCAGCGGGACAACTGCCTGCAGGTGCCACCTACCATTCGCCTGGTCAATTGCCAGCTGGTGCTTCATACTACCCAGCTGGCGGCGTACCCCACGGTGCCTCATACTATCCTACTGGTGGCGTTCCCCATGGCGCCACCTACTACCCAGCTGCACCAGCTGCAATGCCAGCCGGCGCTACTTATCTACCAGCTGGTGCTGCTATACCAGCTGGTGCTACCTACTACGCACAGCCACCTGTCAAGAGCTCATCGGGTCCTGGTTTCGGTGAGTAGCTGTTTATTTTGTTTGGGGCTTTAATAATAACATCTTCATTTTTATGCGATCTCTTTAAAGGCACTGGACTTGCTGCAGGTGCCATTGGCGGTGCAATTTTAGGTCATGTGTTGACACCAACGCAAACACGCGTCGTCGAACATGTTCCAACGAATGGCGGCTATGGCGGCGGTGGTTATAGCGGCGGTGGTGGCTCGAGTAATCAAGGCGGTGAAGACAAAATCATTATTATCAACAATGGACCACCGGGTTCGGTGACGACTACCGATGCCGGCTCGGGCACAACTGTTATTAACACTGGTGCTGCTCAACAAGCTCCCGCCGCACCCGCACCCGCACCCGCTGCACCAGGCGCTGCTCTTGCACCGTTTGCACCACCACCACCAGCTGCTGCTCCCGCATCTTTACCTCAACCCGCTGCTGCTCCTGAAGCTCCCGCTGCTGTTGCATCAGTTTCACCAGTTGCTGCTAGTCCCCCAATTGCTCCGGCCGCCAATGGTGCTCCACCAGCTGCGGCAGCTGCTGCTATTGTGCCACCTGCTGCTCCAGCTGCTGATCCAAATGCAGCCCCACCTGCTGCTGATCCAAATGCAGCGCCACCTGCAGGCGGTATCATTTGTGTACCAGTGCGTGTGCCTGAGCCAGATCCTAAAGACAGCACGAAAACAATTGAAGTAGAGAAAATTGCATGTTATCCAGCACCTCCACCAGAGGCTGCAGCTGTACCAGCCGTGAACGGCACTGACGTCACATCAGCCGCAACAAATCCTCCAAGTGCTGCTTCCGTTCCAGCTTCTTCGGCTCAGCCGACCGCCTCAGCGGCTGGCGCGCCTCTTGCCCCCTTAGCGTCAACGCCCATACCTGATGGCTCTGTACCACTTGCACCATTAGTCGCTGGAAGTCAACCAGACATCATGAAGATGCCTGGTGAAGTTGTACTGAATCAGCGTTTATCAACTGCCCGTCTTTCCGCCGAATCCGGCATTCATGTCGCAAGTGCAAGCAATAACTTGGCGGGTATCAGCATGAGCACCCTGTTTATGCTATTGGTGGCCTATTGTATAAACTAAACATGACAAAAAGCAGGGACAAGCGGCAGCTTTGAAAACTCTCAACCAATTTATTAGTTGCACTCATAAGAACAAACGAAATCTCACTTTTCATAATTTTTAAGTCTTTATTGTATAATTGATCAACTTTCTTATATTGTACCAAATTATTGTTGAAGCATGAATTTCATAAAACCTTAAGAAAAACTTATGTGTAAAAATTAAAATTCTTTCAAAATTAATTTGTCGATAAAATACAAAAAACAATAATTTTTCTTCTAAAATAATTTTATCTGTAGTTATTTATTAAGTCTGCACGGAGAATGAAAAGTGTCATATGTATAAATGTATCACAATAAAAGCTTGAAAATTAAAAAAAAATATATACATATAATGTATTTCGCTCTTAACTGAACCAAAAGTTCTTATTTAAGAACTTAACTTATGTGGCTTCACAGTTGGGCAATGTGCTAATTTCCGAACAATTTAAACTTGTTTGAATTTCAGTATTTGAGCTTTGCTATTATCACAGAATTCGATATCTACGGTTTCTAGTTTAAAATAGAAACAACAATTGCATACAGTTCACTGATTATTAGCATTATATAAAAAAAAAATCGAAATGGCCAAGAATACTTTCTTTATTTTTTCATCTAACATCTTCATTCAAAAAAAAACATTCATTAAATATATAAAACACTAACTGAATTCAGACAGGATTGATTGAATCTAAATTTTTATTTCTTTTGTAATAACTTTGTTCCAATTCAAATGACAAATAAACCGCGCCAAACTGGAAATAATTAATGTCAATTGAATCGAAAAATAAAAATGAAAAAGTTTGCCTGACTTACCGAAAGCAGAATAGTTATAATTGCGGAGATACCAAAATTTGAGAATAGGCTGAGAATATTTAATATAAGCAAAAACACATGGATGATACAGTACTAGAAAAAAAAGTAGCATTGAAATTGAGAATAAAAATTGAGTCGGTTGAGTTAGTTCATACAAACTTGCTCTTCGTCAACTAAACATACCACTTTGATTTTAGAAGCATTTTCCTTGGCCACATAGTAAATACCAAAAATCGAAATAATCGCCATCAACGTGCTTTTTATTAAAATAAACCACAACATAAATTTAGTTGTTTTCATGTTCTGCTTTAGAAATTCCGATGGGTTTTTAGACGCTGCATTTGCGTCTAAAAGTAAAATTATGGCCACAACGATCCCAATGACTGCGCAAATCTGCGATTTCAAAGCGAGAATTTTTCAAATTAAGCACTTAAACACTATATCGTACTAACAACTCTACTTACCAAGTAAAACAAGCTTATGATTTGCAATGTGATCTTCTGTGCACGAATTGTGCAAGCCATTTTAATAATAAATACGTCAACAATTTAATTGTTTTAACTTATGTATGTGAGTAACAACAAGCGGTTTTTTACTTTAGCGACCGTTTACAAATACGACTTAATCCAATCGCAACAGAGAGTGCAATAAACGAACGCCAACAAAACTCGGCCTATACACGTGCTCAATTCACGTTTGTACTCTGAGAATGAAAATTTGTGAAATTGATCAACATACATATCTCTCGTTTTGAATTACGATTGTGAAATGCAATGTAAACGCTCTTCGCGAATTTTGAATCAGCTGGGGTTTTCCAATCGGTTTGGCTTGTCAGCTAAAACGAACATTTAATATTTTTCTTATATTATTAAACATCTTAAAACGACAATGGGATTAGAAATATATTGTAGATATAGTAGACTGTTTTGATTTACCGTCGAAAATGACCTGTAACTTTCGCTCTAAGCGCCAACTGAACTGAACAATCTCACGTCATCAAATGCAGTGACAAGTAAAAGCTTTAAAAGTTCACGATCAATTTATTAAACGCTCTCTTAGAAGAACTGACAGGTTATCTTCACACTGTAATGGATCTTATCGTGTAATTGATCAATCGTGTAATTCGTAAACTTGTGCAAAAAGTGAATATCAGCTTCCATAAAATAATATTAACGGGGTGAACAAAACGAGTTTGTAAAAAATTCTTCACCACCCTTTTCCGCTGAAACGCAGCTAAAATTCTTAGTAATGAAGATATATAATATATTTAAATGAAATTTTAACTTGTTTTTACTTATTAATACGTATGTGCATAGTAATTTTCATTGCAGTTAAAATACACAACCTCTTCATACAAACCCTAGTATAATGAATACAACTTTTTGCATCGGTTTCCATTTCTACTTTTTATTTAATTTCTGAATAATTCATTCATATGAATCTTCTTGATTGCTTTTGTATGGAGTTGACAAAAAAAATTTGTACATTACAAAGACATTATAAATTACATGTGCATAAATAGTTTATGGTTAAAAAAGGTTCGTGCATTTTTTGTGTAAAAAAATGGATTCAGACAGAATTTATGGTCTGCGGATCTTTATTTCGGAAGCGGTATTCCAGTTCAAATGACAAAAAAACAGCGGCAGTCTGAAAAATGTGCATTTTAATAAAAATATTAATTAAAACTGGGAAATATTCAATTGACTTACTGAAATTACAACGCCAATGATTCCGTTTATACTGAAACTTCCGAATAGTCCGAGAACATTTAAGATAAGCAGAACCACATGGATGATAGCATACTAAAATTAAAGCATAATGATAATGTATTCTCATTTAAATAAAATTGATTGAAATTAAAATTTTTTAAAATAAAATTGACATACCACTTTGACTTTGCCGGCTTTCTCCTTAGCCACACTGTAAATACCGAAAATCGAAAAGATCGCCAGTAAACTACTTGCTATTATAATTGTGTAACCTAATTCTTCTGTATAACCTTTAGATATTTGAGTTATTGGCGATGAATTAATTTTTGGCTTCTCATTGGCTTGCACAATACAAAAAACTCCAACGCCAATCGCTGTTACGGAAACAACCTGTAAATTTAAAACGTGTAAACACTCAACTCGTATAAATAATCTCCATCAAATGTGATGAAAAAGTGCTTACCAAGTAAAAAACGTTGATGATTTGCAGTATGATTTTATATACACGAGTTGAGCAAGCCATTTTATTTAAATTTCTTTTGAAATCTAATGAACGTTTAAATGTGTGTATCTACAGATAGTTTACTAATTCGGAGACTGCTTAGAATTACGACTTTATCTGATGACTACAGAAAATGCAATAAACAAAAGCCAACTATCTTTCGTCTATTCATATGCTGACTTTTTATTTATTTATTCTCTGAGAATGTTTTTCATATGTTTCATAAACTTGAGTCAACAGGATTTTTCCAATTAGTTGGGTTTTTTATCTTGTAAACTAAGAAAAAGCTCTATTCGGCTTAATGAATATTAATAATATTATTCTTAAATATACATGTGTATGTAATAAGCTAATAGACCTGTGATTTGCGATCTTGGCGCTCATGATTGTTTTGAATTAATAAACTTAACTCTCTTACCCCCTTATTGATTGCAAAATGAAACGAATGAGTGACAGTTTGTTTTGCTCACTTTTATTTATTTATTGATATACAATTTCGCAAACTTGTGTAAAGAGTGACAACCAATTCCCGGAGTAACTTAAACTGGTTTACAAAGACATCTTCACCACAACAAAGTTTAGAAGCACAAAGCTTCATGCAAGCATGTAAAATTCTGCTTGATCCGATCATTATAGCATATATGTGGCTCCCATTAAAACAATCGGTCAAAATAAAAACTGAAGCTTTTAAAAAAAACTTTCCTCTTGCGTGTTTGCGAGCTAAACTGCGTTGTTTAATGGTCAAAGGCGCGTCGTAGCGCTTAAATAGATATGTATATTAGAACTTAATAATGCCATGCCATAGATAATAGATTGATTATAAGTGCTAAGATAAATTCTAAAATTCACTTTAAGAAGAAATATCATGTATGTAAGTATATATAATAATATACTTTGAGCAGTGCTTCCAAGAGTATATTAGATCCAGTATAATCGGAATTAAACTACTCTCTAGTTTTAAATTTCTTCGTAAGCAAAGTTTTTTATTTTATTTTATAAAACTATCAATGGAATTCATCTTTAAACATTATAACATTCATAAATACACACTTATTTAGAAATCGTATAAAAAACTATAAATTATATATGTACATAACTATAGAGAGATTTATAATATTTTTTTGCAAAAACAATATTAATTCAAACAGAATTATTGGTATTCGAGCTTTTCTGTCTGAAGCGATCTGCCAATTCAAATGACAAACAAACAGCGGCAGCCTGAAAGTTGTGAATTTTAAATACAACATTAATTTAAATTTAAAAAAAAAAATTTTAATTGACTTACTGAGATAAAAATGATAAAGAACGTAGAGAATTGAAATCTGTAGAATAGTCCGAGAACATTTAGGACAAACAAAACTACATGGATGATACCGTACTGGAAATAAAGTATAATAAATATAATAAAGTTCAAAACAGAAGTTTTATTAAACAAACATACCGCTTCAACTTGGCCGGCATTCTCCTTGGCGACATTGTAGATTCCGAAAATCGATAAGATGACCATCAAAGTACCAAAAATAAGTAAGTAATAACTCAAATAAATCGCAAACTGGATGGTAGCCGGTGCAATGTCAGTCCGCAAAAATTTATCAGTGATCTCATCGGCATTTAAAAGCAACATTATACCCACAGCGATCACAAATAAAGAAGCAATCTATAAATTTATATAATAAAAAGAGTTAATTCTGACCATACGTTCATATGCGTGAGATTCTGCTTACCAGGTAAAAACCGCTAATAATTTGGAGTGTGATCTTCCTTCCCCGAATTGAAGAATTCATTGTGTGCAATAAATTGTAAGACAATGTAAAAAGACTTCACTAATACGGGCAGCACTGAGAAGCTCAACCGTATCTAACTACGTCTAAAAGTGCAATAAACAAACGCCAATAAGACTTAACCTATGCATACATATGTGCTTCCGAGATTATTTAATTCTTCGAATTAAAAGCACTACTTGCGCTCACAGAAAATTTGTATTGTGAGAATGTTTTTACAACGTAAAGCACTAGAAAAGATCATGATGTCGTAGAGAAAACCAGTTGCACAGCGAAGTGAAATTTTTTTGGATTTTCCAGTCAGTAAAGGTTTTTCCATTTTAAAAATAAATAACATTTCATTTCAAACTCTTAAATTTCGTTTAAGAATGAATAAAACCTTACCTTCGCCAGTCTTCGTTTTTTGAAGACACAGCTACTGAAAACGAATTATCTCAGCAAGTCTACCCGAATATTGTATACAACGGTTTATTTATGGATTGGGAAAGGTTATCTGTTTAATAAAATGATAATAAATATGTATGTATATGAGTTAATGAAAAATTCCAAGCAGACATTTTTAAATATATTTCTTCGAATTATTTGATTTTACTTATTTTGAATTACATTCGTTTCAATTAATTTAAGAATCAGACAGGATTAATGCTCCTCGAACGTATATTTCTGAAGCTTTCTGCCACCCTAAATGACAAGAAAACCGCGGCACTCTATAAGAAATATATAAATATTACATCAACATAAATACAAGTCTTCAATCTACTCACTAAAAGAAGAATGCCGAGAAATACATATACAGAAGGTCTTATGAATAATGCCATAATATTTAATATATCTAAAGCCAATAGATAGATAGCGTACTAGAAATAAATCATATTTATATGTATTGCAGTTTTAAATGAGTAATAAGAGATTACTCAAACAAAGAATGAGGTAATGTAATTTGAAAAATGGACCTACCGTTTTAACTTTGTCAGCATTCTCCTTGAACACATTGTAGATACCAAATATCGAAAAGCTTCCCATCACAATTCCAATGATAAGAAGATACCAGCCCAAAAAATTCTGTGCTGCTGTAACTATTACACGATCGGTCGTTAATGATTTAGAATCATTTTCATACACATGTTTGGTGTGTGTGAGAACATAAACGCCGGTGATGACCGTCGAGACGGCGACAAACTATTTATTAGAGTAAAAAATTCGTCGAAATGCTCATCGGAAATATTTTAAGGAATCAACATACCAAATAAATAAAGCTTATGATCTGCAGAGTAATTTTTTGAATCCCAGTTGAGCAACCCATTTTTTCAGAAGTAGAAGTACGACCTTATGATTTGACGTCTGAATGTAAAATGTGCCAAGTAAGCGTCGCCTATGAAAAAGATCGCTTAACGTATGCCTGATGATGTTTTTCGCTTTAATCTGCACCGAAAACAATTACGCGATTTCTTCACATTGACCTATGATTGCAAAGAGCAACTGTAATGCTCACTGAAAATATAGAATCAGTTGTGTTTCGCCTCAGTTCGTGTTAAACTTTTTATGGGAAGAGCAAATATTCGGCTGATATACATTCTGCGTTTATATAGACCATAAGTATTGAAACAAACAGACGTTGTTACCAAATATACCATGTATGTTTCTGTTCGTTACAAATCTCAGAATAACAGAAAACGAATTATCTCTGCAAGTCTACACGAATTTTGTAAGCAACGGTTTATTTAGGGATTAGGAAAGGTTATCGGTGTTGGTTAACTGATAATAAACATGTATATGGATTAATAAAAAAATTTGAATTACATTCATATGAGAAGTGTTTTTTTTTTTTAATAAATTTGAGAATCAGACAGAATTGATGGTCCTTATTGGGGTTTTATTTCTGAAGCTATCTGCCAAACTAAGTGACAAATAAGTCCCGGCACTCTGAAAGAAATACATAAAACTGACGTCAACAAAATAAATATTATAAATCTTTAATCAACTCACTGAAAAAATAATGCCGAGAAATGCAGATCCAGAAGGTCTTGTGAATGATGCCATAATATTTAAAACGACTAAAACCATTAGGTAGATAGCGTACTAGAAATAAATCATCAGTTTTAAATGAGTAAGACGAGATTACTTAAGCAAAGAATGAGATAATAAAATCTGCAAAATGAACTTACCGCTTTCACTTTGCTGGCATTCTCCTTGGCCACGTTGTAGATACCAAAGATCGAAAATGTTCCAACCACTATTCCAATGATGAGAAGATACCAGCCCAAAAAATTTGTAGCTGCGGTAGCTGTTTCATGATCGGTTGACAAAGATTATGAAACATTATGAGACACATCTTTGGTGTGTACCAGAAAAAAAATGCCAACGACAACCGCGCTGACGGCGCCAAACTATAAATTAAAGTCAAAAATACCTCGATATACTCATCGAAATAATGAATAAACAAAATTAACATACCAAATAAATTGTGCTTATGATCTGCAGAATAGTTTTTTGAGTCCCAGTTGAACAACCCATTTTCTCAAAAGTAGAAGTGCGACCTTACGTTTCGACGTCTGAATATAAAATGAGCCGACGCGTATGAACACGATCGCTTAACATTTTTTGAATATTTCTTACGGAGAACGCAGTTTCTTCACATTGATTTTTTGATTGGCGAAGAGCAATTCCAATGCGCATACTCACAATTTAGGTTCAATTGGGTTTCGCCTCAGTTCGTATTCAATACTCTTTATGGGAAGAACAAATATTCATCTATAGCTATAAGAAAAAAAACTGCGTTTATATTGGTTGACAATCTTTAAAACTGAGTATTTAAACAAACAGACGGACATGACTATATCAACTTGGCAAGTTTAAAACAAGCAGATAACAAATTTTTAAAAGGAAGATGCCTGTATCTGTGCCTTACAAATTTCATGTCGAAGTCAATATACGATACTCTTTGATTTCGTGTCAGTCAGTGTGAAAGCTTTCTATATTTGTTTACAATGAAGCTTTGCAAATTTGAAAGACAAAGTTTTTGGAAACATTTGGAATTTTAATCATCAATAGCATTCCATACCTAGATTTTTTTTACGTAATAGCTTAAACATAAAAACATAAACATGTATATATACAGGGGAACCCTGTGTTCGTTGGTCAAACGAAGTGGTCGGGTATCAGCTAATTGTTTAATAAATAAATAGTTTTGGCTTCTAAAATTGAATTCAAAATGTAATTAAATGTTTAGCCGAACTATTGCAATTGAAAATATTCAGATTTAATTAAAAAAAAAAATTATGTTAAATAATTTTATGTTACAGAGCACCAAATGCCACACACAGCAGTCTAGGATTCAAATAACATTAGCTTTTTGATTCTTGAACATAGTTTTTACTGATTATATGTATAAGCTTTAAAAAATTTTTGAAAATCGTTGCAAAATCTAAATGCAAATTTCTTCGGCATCACTTCAAGTACTCAATTGTTGGAAAATTCTGCCCTTTGTATGAAATATCGGTTGTGCGCTATGTAATGTGCATGCATATAATAATTAGTAGTTATAGTATACATGCACCCGTTACTGAGTAGAAAATGCAACAGTACTTAGAAAGGCTCAATGTTTAAGTGAATTCATGCAGCTGTGTAGTGCATAATATGGCGATTTGAACAAAATTTATACAAAGTACGATTAAATTGTGGATATCAGTTTCCGCTAAAACAAAACAAAATGTAAATTACTTTCCAAGTACTATTAAACTAAATATAAGCACATATAAATCAATATCTCAGAGAACTGAATCACATACGAGGTGATTTTTTTCTTTTTTTTTTTTGTATGTTAAAAAGCTGATAATGATTGTTTGAGTTTAAAAAAAAAAAAATATTATTAAAAATTAAACTTTTGCTTCTGAACAAACTCTCTCTTAATCAGAAAATGAAACAATCTGGTCTTATGTGTGTGATCAAATACAATTGCAAAGAGCGTTGATGCTCACTGACAATAATTAAGAGCTTCTCATGTCGTCACGAAACAAAATTCTTCATCATTGAAAAGATTAATCAATTTCTGAGTTTGCTCATCAAAATGGAAGCAGATAAGGTAAGACAAATTCAACGGTAGAGAAAGAGATCCCTTCTGAGTCCGAAAGTATTTGTAGATCTACATTATCTCCCTAACATAAAAAATATGGGGATGATAAAATAAACATGAATAAACATGAAGAATATAAATGAAAAGCATATAACTAAAATCAATATGCCTGTGACGTGGTATGATATCATCGCATCTACAATTGTTGGAATATTGTATATATGTAAACATGTATATAAGTGAAATATTGTAGGGGTGAATGCAACGCAAAATCTTACCATTGTTATACATATAGCTATATAATATTTACAAATTCGCGTTTAATCGCCACATTCATGTGCACAAACAAACTGTTTAAGCGAAATTTTGATAAATAAACAAAAATATACTCAAATACAATACCACTTGGATAAAAGCTTTGTATGTTGAAATGCATTACTCATTGTTGTTTTTTGCATAAGTTGTTTATTCTTCAACTTCTTTATTAGATATACAAAACACGATAAGAATTTTGAGATTCTGCTTTTTCGTCGACATCAGAAATAATTCGATATGTTTTGTCTGACCAAATTCAATAACTTGAATTACAAGTTTCCTTATTTTGAACAGAATTCAATTTTATTTATTTATTTTTTTTTTTTAATTGAATGGAATGCATTCCGCGTAAATCAATCCAAATTGCTGAGAAGTCGAAAACATTTGTAGAAATTTTCTGTAAAATTTTTTTATTAATAAGCAAAGTAATATTTTATTTCAAACAACTATAGACAATGGTTACTGAAGCTAACAGTTTAATTAAAATATGTATGCATTAAATTTGTATTAAAAAAAAGTTTTTTTTAAAAATGAGAATTTCTTGTCAACGAATCTTAGACAGTATTCATCGAGCGTCCAGCTGAGAAGTGTTGTGCCAAGTTAAACGACAAATAAACCGCTCCGCCCTTTAAGTAATTATCATAAAGTAATTAAATTAAATTTGCTATAATCGATCACATTACTTACGGAGAGCAGAATGCTGACGATTGAAGAGGCACTAGGACTTAAGAAAACCCCAATAATAGTTAAGACGAGCAAAACAACATGGATGATACCGTACTTGAAAACAAAATAATTTTTTTTTTAAATTAATATTAATTGAAGTGGGAGAAAGGAAAAAGTGTGAGTGAAAGATTTTATCAAAATCAACATACCGCTTTGACTTTGCCAGCATTCTCCTTGGCAACGTTGTAAATGCCGAAAATCGAAAAGATCGTCATCAGAAAACCAAGGATAATTAGATACCAACTCAAAATCTTAGCGGCAAGGATGGCAGTATCACGATCGGTCTTTATAGACTGCGCGGCTTGATTAGATACCGCATCAATATTTGTTAACACAGCGATGCCCATGACAATCGATATAATGCCGATAATCTAAACAATTAGGATGAATATTGTTTAAACATGCCAAAATGCTGCAAATTCAACTTACCAGAAAAAAAACACTTATGATCTGAAGCGTGATCTTCTGAGCCCCAATTGAACAAGCCATTTTATTCACAAATACTTGCAAAGCAAATTTTCCAGTCTAGATATTGCTTAAAAGATCAACTTTATCTTACGACGTCTTGAAGTGAAATGAACAAACGACGACGAAACCCCACCTAAGTATGTGCTCATTTTGCATTTATTCTATGAGCATTTTTTATAAAGATAATATTGAGTTATATTGAAATGCTCTTTTTCAAATTATGAAAAATGCAAGATACTGCCAATCGGCGTTTAATTGAGTTGAAAAAAATGCTTCTCTTTATACATACATTCTGTGTGTATTCGACTCTTAAAAACAACTTTAGAATTTTAAAAGAAAAGAGAAAGAGAAGAAATTAAAACAGTAGCCTGCCGTATGTGGCATGCGACTCTATGTAACATAAGCTATTTCATTGCGTAATTTAAATTTAAAACATAAAACACAAATATATCTAAGTTTCAAAATTTTTTTTTTGGAATCAAAAGCAAAGTATTAAGCAAGTTTAATTGCAGGTAAATGTTTTGGTTGTTTATCGCGAGACCAAGAGCATGTTAGAGGCATTGTTACTCTGTTTTCGCACTCACGGAAACGTTCAGCCAACATAAACGACAATGTGATGACAGCTTTCTGAAATTAGAGAGCAGTGTTACTTTTCCAGTACATTCACTTGAACGAGCCGCACTTACTTTAAATATCAATTCTGAAACCAAAGTTACGTAGTCGCCTTGGTAAATGCAGCTGATGATACTCATAATAAGCAAAAATAAATGAATAATGCCACACTGTGAACAACAATTATTTGAACAACACAAATAACAACAATTTATTATATCTTTCCATACCCGTCTGACTTGATTTGCATTCTTCCGCCTTACATGGTAGATGCCATATATTTGCAAGAAAGCGAATAGCATACCACTAAACTGCAACGAACCACCAAACATCTGAAATACAGTGACGACACTCAAAGCTTGATTTTCTCTCCTAATTGAAATCAACGCATCCATCGTTTTTGGAACATAAAGCAATATAATGCCCAGCGCTGTCACCATCAATGCGCTCACCTGTTACACAATGAATGAAGATGTGTGCATAAATAAATTAACTTTCAATTAACCGTTATTCATCAATATATCTTACCAGAAACATTAAATTCAAGCCCTGTAACATTAACGTCAGAGTGACGGTGGAAATCGGCATTTCTACACTTTTATTTCACTCAGGAAAATAATAAACGAACAACAAAGAAAAGTGCATCTTTATTGCAACAAGCTTGTCAACCAAATGAGTGAATGCAAAAGCAACGAATTGAAACTTTGCATCTTTAACCCCAAAAGGCAATATTGAGTCTAATTACAAAAAAATCAGAAAAATATGTCAGATCCATTGACTTAGAATTGAAGCATAATTATTCAATGCAAAACGAAAATTGTTCTGATATACCATTACATCGAAACAGAATTCAATGAACTCCTTTGCTGAGAATCAATTTATTCCGAGATAAAAAAATAAAACAGGATAACCAAGTGTTAAACATGCTTAGGAATAACATTTTGAGATTTTAAAATTATTTTCAAATAGTTTTTTTTCTCATTCTCATGCGCAATGCGTCAGTAAAGCTGAGAGAGCTTTTTGATTGAATTGCAATTGTTGCAACAACATAGTATGTGTAATTCTATTAAACGCCCACCTTACATGCACTCCAACTGCTATGAAAGTTTGTGAAAGAAAGCTAATACATTGTTGTACACACTACATTTATTAAAGAACAAAAGTTTGAACAAATTCAATGGAAATTATTTATTATGTTGCATATTTATTTATAAGATTTATAAGTAATATACAGTCATGATGTTCTTACTTTCACGATCAGCATAACGTTGTGCCAAGTTTAAGGAAAAAAGAATAATAGCGCCCTAAGAAACTCAGTTATATCTTAAGACAAATAACGATGCCAAACTTACCGTATACACTACACAGACCATCATCTCAACCAGTCGGCCCTCAGTTATGAAAGTGATGATATTTGTGCATAGCAAAAGTAAATGAAACCCAGCGAACTGACATTTTAATGGCAGCTATTTTACTTGTTGAATATTAAATTAAAAAATATATGTCATTCGAAATTAAACTTACCGCTCTCATTTTAAATACATTCTCGTTATCCACATGATATATACCGAACATCTGAAGCAATGAATATCCTATACCCAAGAGTATGATTACCCAGCCATAGAGGAATAATTTCAAAGCGGATTTTATTTCATCATCTTCAGCTTTGGGCAATAACTTGTCCGAAAAAACATCCTTTATTACACTTGGATACTCCAACGAGTATAAGCCAAATTTGATAATCATATACGAAAATGCCTGTTGCACAAAACTATTATATATTTCCAACAATTCAACTGTTTTATACTCACAAGTATAACAATGTTTATTAATTGTAGTATGGATTTCATTACAATCGGATTGGCCATAATAATTAATTATTATTAATTTTCAATAATTAATTTATTCGTATGAAATTATTCAAATCGCTCAAATGGAGCTTTCTCTGACTACTACGCCTCAAAATGTTCAGACAAAATGCAACAGGATTTCTTGAAACTGTACAACTTGCGTGCCTGCACCAAATCAAGCTTTATAAGTTGCGCCTGAGCGCTTTGACTAAACAACAATAAAAGCTTTTACTTTCTCTGGGAGTCGCTTTAAAAGCGTTCAAACATATGTTGGCAAACACTTGCTCACCCTACATTTTATCATTTGACGTTTAGTAAACTATAATATGAAAAAGATTTTCAACTTAATCTTGCTTTACATATGTTAAAACTGACAAACTTGTAAATAAAATGGCTTGTTCGACAAAAATACAAAAGTTAGCACTGCTAATCATCGGCGGTTTTATCTGGTAAGTAGATAAATGTAAGGCCTTCGATATATGCTAAAAGTATTTATATTTTAGATTTTAAATAATAAAAGTCTTTTAACATAAAAAAGTCTTTAAATGATTTTTATTTTTGAGTTTTATTTAAAAAATCATAAACAAAAATCCGAAATAACTTTTATTTTTGAGAGCTATGCAAAAAAGTTAATAACAACTTTTACTTTTGATTAATATTACAAAAATCAAAAACAACAGTTTTTTCTTAATTTTTTTTTGATAAATGTTGCAAAAAAGTTTATCGCGTATTGGCATAGGTGGAGTAATAATAAACAAGTTGATGTCTTAAAAACATTGTAGTTAGTTGTGAATTTCTTAATTTTAATTTTGCCGATAACAGTTATTGTCTGTCCCTGTAGTTTTCTTTTCCATAAAATAACATAAATCTAAATGTTAGTGTGACCTTTACAAAAAAAAAAAAAAAATATTCATGGAAAAGCTAAGTGCGCAAGACCCAAACCCAATTCAAATTCTTGGATTTCAAGTTTTAAATACTAGGATTTTATTCATTGTTTAAAAAAAAATTTATTTTACTAACACATACTAACATCGTTTGTTTCTTTGACAGTTCCCATTATAAAGTTTGGTGACATAAGCGGCTGGCATTGTGGTTCTTATCTTAAATTAAGCGCACCATAGCTTGCAATCCACAATGTTGTTATTTTTATACCCTGTACAAATACTGTGTATCGGGTATATAAAATTTGTTTGAACGAAATGTATGTAAGGCACAAAAAGAGAGGAGGGAGACCCTATAAAGTATATAGTCCTTGAACGGGACTATAAGAGCTAGAGAGTTGAAATATGGAGGGTAGACTCGTGATGCTTGGTATTCGTTGAATCAGCCATTTTTAGATGATTTCACTTTTAGAACACGACTTTATAGTACGCAGAAAATTTTCTTATTATTGCAGGCAGTTTGTATGTATAATTCAGCATGGTCTCTAACTGATAACGATCGGACAAAAATGAGTTTTTTCTCAATAAACGCATTGATTTTTAAGCTATCGCCTTAATTTATTTGCACAGGAGTATCTTGCACGTCAGTGGAGACACACTGCAAATTTGGTGGAGATCAGATAACTATAGCATATAGCTCCCATAGGAACAATCGATCGAAAATTCGGTTTTGTTAGAATAGAAGAAACAAGGAGGGCTAGTATATTAAAATTTAATGATGGAATGATTAAAACTTTGCATTAAAAATCGCTTAAAAATCGACTCTCCAAGTTCTCTTTTAAGTGTTTCAATAACATTTAATTTTAGTAGCCTAAAATTTGATGTCGCTGAACGTAAAATTGTGGAAGTTAAATATTTACAGTTCCCATAAAAATGTTTATTGAAATTAGCGTTATCCAATATCCGTACTATAAACGGGCAATCCAGAATACTGGGACATGTTTAGATAGAATACACATAATGTTAAGATACTGACACAGGAGATGACACTATAATTTTTTTTTAATGCTTCCAATTTTTTTCTTCAAAGAATTATTTTATTGACCAACTAAATATGCTCTTCTTCTAATGGATTTTGTTAATTGCATCTATCTTTAAAAATACATTAGAATTTTTATATAAGTAATATGTTGACAAAAAGCCACACGCCATAAATAACAGTCTGACATTCCGACACAAAGACGAAGTTTGAATACACAATTGGCACATGTGGCATGTGGCTACATGTAACATATGTACAACATTCATTATTAAAATATGTCGGAAACATTTTGTGTAATAATGTAATAAATATCAGACTGATAAAAATCTGATGCATATACAAGGGCACGGTAGATTTGCTAAGTTGACATAAAACAAAAAGATACGTTTTTATTAATGTGCCCTCCTTATCCACAAAATCGTTCGACTTGAAGCAGGTGTACAATTATTGTGCGTTGTCCCGTTGCGTGTATCTTTTCCCTTCGCATCCAAAAACTAAAGTTTTTACTTTTGCAGGTTTTTGATTCCGCACAAACGCATTTATTTATCTATGTAAAATGCAATTACATTATTATTGATAAATTCAAAATAACAAACATTTTAAATAATAAATATGAAATTGATTGATAATTGGGAGAAAAAGGTTGATAAAAGTTTTATTAACAAAACTGCATGTTTAAAAATGTTATTGATGTTGACATGTTTGTAAAAAATGAAGAAAAATTTAAAAAATAAAACTTAAAATTTACTGAAAAGAAATCATATTTTTACAAAATATTAAATTTTGCTGAAATAAAAATTCAATCGAAAAAGAAATTCGACAACGTCTTGTCAAGAAAACAATAGCCATAAGCTATTTTAAACTGTCAAAATTAGTGTTATGGCTGACAAAAATTAGAATATGAGCGTTTCATTTTCTATCCATTTTCACATGTCATGTGATATGTAAGCCGTAACAACCTGTAATATTTATATGTAAAATTATGTAAAATTATCAAAACAATATTTCATTAACTTACTGAGAGCAGAGCACAGACAAATGAGTAATAACGAACTCCTAATGACATTTGGATAATCAACATAATCACATGCATGAAGCCGAACTAAAAATACAATGTATTTATATAATTGATAAATTTTAATAAATTCAATAACTTCTCTCGAGGACAATAAATTAAGAATTTTTCATTAAACAAACTTACCGCTTTGACTTTATCAGCGTTCACGATGAAAAGACCAAAAATGGATAAGATGAACGTTACAAGACTTGTAATAATAATGCACCAACTATCATAGATTATAAAATCTACTTTTTGGCCTTTTACGAAATATTTCAATCTAATTTGGAAATCATCAGGAAGAACTCCTACGATCAGACGAGTAAGATGTTTAATAAAATTTATTACTTCATCTATTCCTTGGCCAATTCGCTTTGTGTCAATTTCGAGATTAAGATTACTAATGGTTTCATTAAATAAACGTTTCAACTCAAATCTATCAATTATTTCATCAGCTATTATGTTCGCTGTTTCAGTAGAATGCATATCATCAAATACTTTTACAAGTTGATAGATACCATATGCCATACATGACATATGCGACAACCTAAAGGACAATTAAAATAGAGATTTTTTCGTAATACAATCATTTTCCAAATTTAATTTTACCAAGTAAATAAAGGTGACGATTTGAAGCTTTAATTTGGAATTCGTTGAAGCAGCCATTCTACACACAAGTTTGTCAAAAGTCAAGCGACTACCAAAAATTTATTCACTAGTATAAAAATCAAAAGTGACTGTTTTAGTTGATTTCACTTTTAGAACACGACTTTATAGTATGACGACTTGTAGTCAAATAAACCAACGCGTTGCAAAAAATATAAATGGACTCACGATAAAATGTAACCAAACACACACATTTCCTGGAGAATTCAGCTGTACCCGTGGTACTAGTTATACTCTTGCAAGAGTATATTAACTTTGTCATGAAGTTTGCAACGCAGAGAAGGAGACATCTCCAACTATATAAAGTACATATATTCTTGATCAGCACGACCATATAGCAATGCCCGTCTGTCCGTCTGTCTGTAACTATAGCAAATAGCTCCCATAGGAAAAATCGGTCGAAAATTCGGTTTTGTTAGAATAGAAGAAACAAGAAGGGCTAGTATATTAAAATTTAAAAGAAAACTTTAATGATCCATCCACCGACAGTTTGTGTAGGGTATTATACTGATGAGCATAATGAACTGTACCGCTCTTACTTGTGTTCGGTTGGACCCAAACCTCTTTTGATCTCTGATTACGTTTTTATATTATTATTACAATACACACATATACATATTTGTTCTCATAACATACGTTTTGTTTGTTATCAACATATATTTTTTCTTACTTCCGCTTAAATCGCTTAAAAATCGTCTCTCCAAGTTCTCTTTCAAGTGTTTCAATTACATCTAATTTTAGTAGCCTAAAATTTAATGTCGCTGAACGTAAAATTGTAGAAGGAAAATATTTACAGTTCCCATAAAAATGTTTATTGAAATAAGCGTTATCCAATATCCGTACTATAAATATGCAATCCAAAATACTAGGACATATGTAAATAGAATACACATTCGACCTTTATTAAGATTTTGACAAAGGAGTGGCGCTTCATTTTTCAGATTTTTATAACAACAAAAAAGAAAACAAAGTATATTTAACGAATAACTATTCTTAGGAAAAGGATACTTATCTGTAAAAGTCATTAATCAGATAGTATTTGTGGGCAAATATCTTCGCAATAATTTTTAATATAATTTCAACGCCAAAGAATTCCGACAGTTTTAAGATGTTAAACAAACAAACAAAATAATTACAAATAAATAAAAAAATCAATAACAATACTTGAGAGAATTTTCAATTAGTTCGAAATTTACAAGTTGCATTGAAAATATTTATTTAAATGCAGGTCGAATTTAATTATTTTAAATTAGATTACAGTCTAACCATAGCCCTTTCAAAAGATATTAATTGGCAGGAGCTGAAAATAAGTCAAGCCAAATGTGAAACGCACGAAAACAAAGCATTAAAGACAGCCACATTAACAACAACTACAACGACAACAATAACTTTTCAAGCACATGCGCTTACATACACGTATGATAGAGCGCAACATATGGCGATGATGCAAAATTTCAGAAACAAGTATGAGTTGTGCCCTGCGGCATTAGGCAACTTTGGCCAATAGAAAAAAGTTACTTAAACTTTGCTCAGCAACTTCATGCGTGCACTTTCTTTTAGCTGACGCATACGCTGCTGCGATGCCGGCCATGACAGCTTGCTGCTGCGGAAAGTTGCTGCCAACCAGCCAGTTTCCGGCTGTCTGGTCAGGCTTGTTGCTCACTAACATTGAAGCGGTGAATGAGAGCAGATGAAACAATCTGGCTGCGTTCCACAAAGTGGTACAGTGGTGGCAACTTCAACTGATAAATTTTCAAATTTGCATGCTAATGAATTGCTTGATATTGTGTTGCAGAAAGGGCCCTGATGTCTAAGTGTGCAACAGTGCTTGCGCCGAACACGAGAGCTGGCTCAAAGTGACAACTGTTGTGGCAACCATTGTGGCCGCAATGAAGGCTGTAACAGGCAGAGAGTCAGGCGCTGTTGCAGCAACTAGCACCAAAGTCAAAATTTATACAATTGAGTAAGTGAACAATCGATTGAAAACGCATGTATGTGTGGGTGAGTGTCACTACTTTTATGAATTTTTCAACAGCTATCAAAGCTTGTCAATGGCAACAGGGAACGACAGGCTAAAAAGGCCAATGCCCACTTGGCATACACTTAATAAACACACAGATTAACTGTATTAAAATCTCGAATGTCAAACTTTCACTGCACGTTGTTGTTAGATCCTTAAACCCAAATCATGTGGTCATCATTTGACGGTTATGAACTGATCGGTACCGACCGCATTTTGACTTTGCTTTCAATATGTTTGTCAAAGCATTATTCGATTGACCAACCAATTATGCTCTTCTTCTGTGAGATTTTGTTAAAGCATCTCTCTTTAAAATTACATTTGAATTTTTATATATTTATGTTAACAAAATGCCACACGCCATAAATAACAGTCTCATAATCTGGCATGTAATATATAATATATGTAGAAGATTCATTATTGAAAAAGTTATCTTGAAACACAATTAACTAAACGCTTGTTGTTTATAATATAAAACAGAAATTCTCTCATAACATGAATCATTGAAAAAAAATCCATTTCAACCACGAAGCTAAAATAAATGAATGGCTCGTGCTTATGAAAAAATCTACCGATAACAAAACCGCTGTGGAGTAATACATCTTTGTATAAGTAAGTATAATTGTACAAATATGCGCACCATCATCATCTTGGAAATATTAGAAGAGGTTGCTCACCCTTATCAACTCGTTGGCATATGGAAGGGAATTTGCTAAGCGAACGCTCGCTTAAAAACTAACCTCATGAAATGCTTTATGGGTTTTTTATGGCTGTGAGTATCAAATCACAGCCGGCACACAATTTTTAAGCATGTAGATGGAAAGTTTCGACGTCTGCCGCGACCAACAAAGAAAAGGCATGTTGATTCTAAGTGTAATGCTGCTGAGCATTCAGACACGAGCCAACACCTTAGAAATAAGTAGATATGTTCTGTTTCCTTATTTTGAACAGAAATCAAGATTTTTTAAATTGAATGAAATACATTTCGCTAATAAACGGACAGTAAAAATACGCATAAATAAATCCAAATTGCTAAGAAAACAAAAATATATTTTTAGAAATTCATTGCACAATTTTTTTTATTAATAAGCAAAGTAATATTTTATTTCAAACAACTATAGACAATGGTTATTAAAACCACGTAATAAACAGTTTAAGAAAATTTTGTATTTACTATGTATTAAATTTGTATTAAAAAGTTTTAAAAAAAATGAGAATTTCTTGTCAACGAATCTTAGACAGTATTCATCGAGCGTCTAACTGAGAAGTGTTTTGCCAAGTTAAACGACAAGTAAACAGCTCCGCCCTTTAAGTAATTATCATAAAGTAATTAAATTAAATTTTCAATAATCAATCACATTACTTACGGAGAACAGAATGCTGACGATTAAAAAGGCAGTAGGACTTACGGAAACCAAAATAATAGTTAAGACGAGTAAAACAACATGCAATAAACAGTACTTGAAAACACAATCATTTTTTTTTAATTAATATTAATTTAATGTTCAAGTGGGAGGAAGGAAATAGTGTGAGGGAAAGATTTTGTCAAATTCAACATACCGCTCTGACTTTGCCAGAATTCTCCTTGGCAACACTGTAAATGCCGAAAATCGAAAAGATCGTCATCAGAACACCAAAGATAATTACAAACAATCTCAAAATCTTAGCGGCAAGGATGGCAGTATCACGATCGGTCTTTTCAAACTGCGCGACACGTTGAGACACCTCACCTATATTTGTTAACGCAGTGCTGCCTATGTCTACCAATATAATGCCGGAAACCTGAACATTTACGATGATTATTGTTCAAAAATGCCAAAGTTCAGCAAATTCAACTTACCAAAAAAAAAACACTTATGATCTGAAGCGTAATCTTCTGTGCCTCAATTAAACAAGCCATTTTATTCACAAATCCTTGCAAAGCGAATTTACCAGTTTAGAATTGCTTAAAAGACCAACTTTAACTTACGATGTCTTAAAGTGAACTAAACAATTGACCACGAAGCCCCGCTTAAGTATGTGCTGAATTTGCATTCATTTTGCGAGAATTATTCGTTTTTATTTTATATAATTTATACCATATAAAAAAGCATTCAAATACTCTTTTTAAAATTATAAAAAAGTCGAGCCGATTACCAGAATCGGTGCATATTTTTTAGATGAAAAAAAAAACTGAGTTCTGTCATGCCGCACATTTGCTTCGCTTCATGTAGTCTGAGTATTAAAATAGAATTGTATAACAAATGCTCAGACTTACATTTTGAAAACGTATATTCTGATAGACATATACAATGTCTTAAAATACACAAAAAATTTTTGCTTTTGAATTTTATCGATATCTTTAAAACTCTCGGTGGAGTTAGGACTGAAACAGACAAAAAGACAGACAGTCATGGATACATCAATCCGTTTCGACGTGCTGATCAAGAACATATTTATGTACTTTATATAGTCGGAGATGCCTTCTCGTTTGCGTTGCAAACTTCATGACAAAATTAATATACACTTTTTGCAAAAGTATAATTACGATGAAAAAATTTAACATCGACTTTGAAGATTTACGCGCTTAAAAATGATTAAAGTCGCCACAAAACTCTTAAAGCGATAAGTGAATTTTCATGTGAAAGCATGATTTAATCTCAATGACGTAGAACGAGCTTCTTGTTATTTGTTTCTTTTCTGCTTCACATAAACGTATTTATTATAAGTTCATTTTTTCGACACATATTATGTTCTTGCTCATTTGCCATGAGCGTCAATTGCTTACCATTTGCCGATGATTGAAGTGCACATCTAAATGAGAAATATAAATAAAATCAATAAACAGCTTCTTCAAATGACGATTAAAGCACGCACAAACAGCCAAAGTTTGACTGTACAAACGACGGATACGGTCAAAGCCGTTGGGCAAGCTCAAATTGTGACCAACACTAATTTGAAGTCATCGTCATCTGCGCCTCGGGGAAAGATACGAAATTATTTAAATTTAATTTTCCTGCATTGATGATAAAATCTCAAAAGGAAATTTTCTCTACAACGATTATGTGTGTGTGTGTGTGTGTGAGTGTGTGATTATTGGCTGAGTTATTTGAGTCAATTTGTTGGCACTCGATGCAAATTATCTGATTGAAAATGCTTAAATTGAGAAATTTTATGTTCTAAGCTTTATTACATTCAAATCCTTGGGTAAGTCATAAAAGATCATTTGTGCACATAAAACTTTTATTGCTTTATTAAGCAAGTAAAACGCATTAAATTTGAAAAGCATTTGCATATTCTTCAAAATTTTATTTTGATTGATTTTTTTCTCAAACTAAAACATCTTTCTATGAAAGTAATTCTTTGTACTTTCTTCTGTTAACATATTAATATATTAACATATTAATAATATCAGAAAAACTATTTATTTTTTTTTTTAATTATATGTTTTCGTTATCTAAAGCTGTAACACTTAGCTGCATTTTGAAGTCACGTTCTGCAACGTTTAGAAAACACACACAAGTTGAATCGCATATTGAACAAATGCAAAACTATGTAAATAACAACACATCCTGACAGGATGCTTTAACATTATTTAAAAATTAAGACTGTATGTCAACGGTATTTTCTTTGCATGCCAATTTGCATGCAAGGATATAGAAGAATGAAGAAAAGTAACGAACGAAATCAAAACGGACCAAACAGAACTATGCTAAGCTAAGCTAAGCACAAGCCTGAATAGCAGAATGTAAATATTACAGCATGTGTGTGTGTGTGTGTGTGTGTGTGTATAGCATGTGCAAATATAACTTAAGACAAATACCTATGAAGCGATACAATGCTTTGTGATGCGTTACGTTGCGACTTGTTTCGCTTGACTTCAGTTAGACAGCAGCGTCGTTCGACGACGAGCTGTGCTGAGCTAAGCTTAGCTTAGCTTAACTCATGGCAGCCAACCAGCATAGATAATAGTTTTAGTCGTTTTCGTGACATGTTAACTCAACTAACTGAAACCTTTACTAAAAGTCAATAGATGAGTCTCAGCGCGCATTGAATGCTTAAATAAAAACAAAAGCAAATTTTTCAAAACGGAAACGGATACGATGCGCCAATGTTGTCAAAGGGACGCAAGTGGCGTGATTGAATGCAGCAAAGCATGGCAAACAACAACAACAACAAAATATATATATCGTACATGTATGTATAAAAAAAAAATATATATTTACAACAAATTGAAGCTACAGAAAGCAGAAGAAAAATGTTGCAAGTCAAAGTTGGTATGACAGATTGATTGCTCATATTTGCTGATGTTATGCACGTCTTTGGCATGAATAAATTGAAGTATTGAGTCAACATCAACATTCGTGTATCATCATAAACAGTTCTCTCCATCAGCGTGTATCTGTCGCAATCGACAGATTTTGGTTACCTACAAGTTGACTGTGTGTAAAAATTGTGCAGTCATGCGTAAAATTGTTGAAAACATCGAAATGTATGCAAATGCGTCCATTGGGTGATATTAGTTAAATTGAAGCGTGCAACAATGTGATGTGAAAAAAAAAAATCGCTTCAAACGAGTCAAGGTTTTATTTATTTTTTTTTTTTTGCAGTGTAACGTCATTTCATCATACTTGTTTTGTTTATGGTGCATTTTCGTTGAGTAATTGAAGTAAAAATCATGCCGCGTTTTATGAACGTAAACAATATTTGTAAAGT
The DNA here is from genome assembly GCA_034638295.1 of Phortica okadai. Classification (NCBI taxonomy): domain Eukaryota; kingdom Metazoa; phylum Arthropoda; class Insecta; order Diptera; family Drosophilidae; genus Phortica; species Phortica okadai. Next base: position 7,960,610 of record CM067850.1, read on the forward strand.
GACTGCAAAACGTGCCTTGATAAGTACATGAATCTTGAAAGCAACTGCAAAACAACTCAACAACAACAACATGTTCACTAATCAGTCGCATTGATCAAACATTTGTGGTAAACAAATCCGTTTTTAGCACACACCATGCCAATGCCGATAAAATTCTGAACGAGTATATCGAACACAAGCCTCTGTTGCGCTCAAGGCATAGAATTTCAAACAATTGTGGATTAATTATGAATGGAGTTTTAATTGATTGACATTTTAAGCGGCTTCAATTATTTAGAAAAGTCATACACATACATCAGTAGTATGTAAGAATATGCAAACAACTTAAACCAGCAAGGAATATGTTGACTTTATCGAAAGGCAATAAACTCAACTTAGTTATGCAAATCACTTGCCAGTGATGTCTAAGTGGTAATTGCAAGCTCAAGCATAAACAAAAAAGGATCTTTGTGTTTACCTTCACTGGCACGTACAAGTGCATAAATTTATTTTTCATGTATGCTGTACAGAAAATTGAAACTTCTCCACATGGAAAGTATATTAAATAACAACAATAGAAAGACCTTGCAGCAGATTTCTTATCATTTTCTTTGCACAAACTTGTGCGCAAAACAATACAAAGCCATCAATACGCAAAGTAGCACACATGTGAGAGATAAGGCCGCATTGGAGCGAGTGAAAGGCAAAGCGCGAAAAATATAACACGTGCAAAACTAAAAAAAAGAAAAAAACTAAACTAATCTTTTTATGATTGAGGGGTTAGAAATGGCAGGCAAACGGCAGAGAATAATGTTTGCTTCAAGTCGTTACAGTTAAAAATTTATAGTGAAATTGCAGTTGTAAAAAGTTTGGCGAACCTTAGGCAACCGAATCGTCACGCACGGGCCAGGCGAGACGCGTGCAATGATGACAAAAAGGCGAGGACCGTGCATAGTTCCCACGGTGATGCCAAATTTGATTGTAACACGTGAGTCTTGGCAGTTGAAAACACTTGAAACAATGAAGGCACTCGAGTGCAACACGAATGACACATTTTTTTTTACCGAATGAATATGAAAGAGAAGCGCTTGTAGCGATTTAAAATGCCGAAATTCGTTACAAATACAAAATAAAAATTCCATAAAAGTTTGCACATGCTAAAAATATTCGTAAAATTGATTGACAATGAAATGCACAAACAAATGAAAAGATAAAAAGATGCATATCTGCCATGCCAAAACAAAAAGCGCATAGAAATTGATAACAAATCACAGATAAAAATTCAAAATTCAAACAAGGCAATGTTATAATAAATATTTAAATTTTTTTTTCAACATGAAACTAAAAATTTGTTTTCAAATCAGATGAAAATGAGAGCTCACATCAAAAGCAAATCAGTTTGCAGTATTTTATCAATTTATTTACCGTAAATTTTATGTAAAAAAAAAAAAGAAAACTACATATGAGAAAGTCTATGTGCTCTTATGTGAAGTTGCATTCACGCCAAGCGTTAATTAGAAGAGATGATTAAATCAAAACAACTCAATGTGAGCTGAAGAAATTCACACGTTGGATAAATTAGTATAATCATTTTTTTTTCAGTCTTTTTTATTGTAAATAAATTCATTCTTTTGTTCAGAAAATGATCATAGAATTGAAATGAAACGCATTTGAACAGGTGAGGATATCAGTGACTAAAAACACAATTGTGTCTGATTAGTCTTTCAGCCGAAATTGTTAAATTGGCACAAGACTGATTATCATACCATTTGAGCTTTTGGTTGTGTCCTCTTATGTCCTGTCACGTCCACGTTCGTAATACCACAGCTGATGTTGCAAAAATGCTAAACAGTACGGCATCCTTTTCATGTCTGTATTGTGTTGTTGAAGCCTTTTAATGACAACGAGCCATTTTGTGATTCGTCGCCGTTATTGTTTGAGCACATTTTGTCACTAAAATAGATAGTAAAAGTCTGTCGATAGCATAGTTTGAGGCCGAATGACGCAAAATGATGAAGCATCAAATTATTTACACAATTGGTAGTGTAATACATGCCTGACGCGCACAAAGACATGTTAAAACAATTTTGTGAAATTTAATGCTTGAAACTTTTTCATTTCATTTCTATATTATTTATTTTTTTTTTTTTTTGTATTATGCTCAAGTACTATACACATCCTTTTTCCGGCGAAAATATACATACAAATGTGCTTATTTCAGTTGTACAAGTCTCCTCCACAAACTTGAATATCTAAATAAAAAACTTCAAAACTTCAATTAAAGTTTGTAAATAAAGTTTTTCTAACAACACAAAGGCCATCAATGCTGACCAATTTTAAACTTAACCTTGTTAACAGAACAACTGTGCCAAACCATCTTACAACGCTCGAAGCGTGTTCACAGCACATTTGCGCTGCCACAACGTAATCAATTTGTCATAAAAACCTCAACGTCAACTACTGATAACTACTTCTTTCCGGCTGTCGACGTGCATGCCACGCAACTTTTTTTTCAAAATGAGCGCCCAACAATAACAACAACTACAAAAGCCAGCTAAACATGCCGCCACACAAAAATGTGTATGTGTGAGCCAAGGCAAGAATAAATCCATGAACAAACTTGAGCAGCTTGAGCGCACGTTAAGAAAAGGTACATGTTTGAATTAAACTAAAATCAAATTCAATGAAAAAGGATTTAAGCGCAGCGTGTGCAAACAAACAGGCGCAAACATACACGGCGTATGCGTGTCCGCCCAACAATGAAGTCATTGGAAACGTGCTACACTGAACAAATACAAGCGATGCTAAAAAGAGAGAGAAAAAAAAGAAATATAATAAAATAAGAATGTATAAAGTATAAAATTGAATTTTTATTTATTTTGGGCAGCAACGCAGTAGCAGTAGTAGTAGCTAAGGTTCGTTATATTACCTGTCACATTGACTTGGTCAAGATGCAGGCATGCCTAAGCGAGCATTAAATATTTATGCATGCGTTGACAATACACACACACACGCACACACATACACTTAATGACAATGAAAACCAGTCTGAGCACAATAAGGACATACAAGAGAAAGAGCTGTAGAAAAACAGCGAAACTTTTACGAAGGGTCAAAAGTCTAAGCAGTAATAAAAGTGGATTAAATGTAAACATGCTCAACTTCCTTCTATATTTCAATTTATTTGTAAGTATGCGTGTGTGTCTGTGTGTGCTTGTTGCTATATCCCTTTTTACTACAATAATGCTTTAGCACATTTCGAATTGATATGACCGAAAATTCTCAAGCCAATGCATAATGACTTTAGTTTCACGGCAAATTAGGTAACTTTTGTTGTTGCTTTCGTTCGGTCGTCTTGACTTTGTCCGGACATCAAATCAAGACTAATGTGCTGGTTGTCAAACATTCTGCTGCCAGCAGCTTATTTATGTATAAAAGGACTCGAAATATCTAACATATTAAATAAGCTTATAATAAATTATTTAAACTTAATTTAAGCAAACACTTATATGTATGTACTATAAGTCAAGAACACAACCAAGGCTCAAGTCAAAGCATAACAGCAACAAGAACAACAAAATTGCACGTTGACAAATGCTGATTATATAACTGAATTATGCAAACGAACATACAAAATGCTGCAATTCTGCTACAATTGCTTCAGTATTCAGCCGCATTGAGCTGATTAACTGTATCTTTTTTTTTTTTTTGGCTTTTACTATTAAATGTGTTTTGAAATATTTGTGCACAATTATCAAATATGTTTTGTCACTGGCAAATTAGAATGTAAGCAAAGGCAAAGTATGCGCTAAACATTGTTGCCAACAAGATATCCACTTTGTCTTACTTCAGGCAACGACGACGCTCTGATGACTAACTTTGTATCGACAAACTTTTCGTACGCGCATAGTAACTATGTATGCCTGCATAACTTTCATAACCAAGTTGGTAGTCACACTGGTGGCAACTAACTAGACTTTGCAACCAACCAGCCAGTCAGTCAAAGTATGCTAAAGAAAGTTTATAGAACTGATTCATTCAGTGAGATTCATGGTACCAAACACGGCCACGCCCAACACAGCGTAAGTAAAATAAAAGTCTTTGGCTCTAGTATTCTGGCAAATTGATTTAATATACCGTGAACAAGCGTTAAGAGGCGCATACAAATTCAATTTCGTATTGTCAATTTAATAAAGCGGTATATTGAGTGGATAACTGGATTATGCTTTTTCGCTAAGAATATTTATTGGAAAAGTTCTACGCTCACTCGCTTGTTCGCTCGTTCGCTCACTGAAAGTGTAATAATAACAGCAAACAAAGACGCTATGAAAATGTATAGAAAAGTATGAAGATTATTGAAAAACACGGCGCACGAAAGTGGAATAAAAATTTTTGTTAGCATAGACGCATGGTCGGACCGATACATAAATGAATCGACAGGGTGGGCATAGCGATGGCTACGGTGTGAGAGAGTACGGCAGACAAAGTGTTTAATGGACAGCGGATGATAGACAAAAGTTATACTGCTTGAATGAGCACAATGAGCTGAAGTGGGCGTGTCAATGATGTCTTGACATTGGGTGGCGTGGATGCTTGAGACTGGAGACACCGTTATCGCATAACAAACAACCATAAAAGTTGAATTTATTACGTTTTATTAATGAATTAAGTCAATTTTTATCGAAGTTCATTGTGAAAATTATTACAAATATAATGATAATGAATAAAATTGAAGTTTGTCTGGATGCGTCACACATGCGAAAATGTGCGAGAAGTTATTTATGAATAGCAATGCAGAATATAACAACTTTTACCCAACTTGCTTTCATTTTTTACTTCAAATAAGAAACATGTGTTCGTTTTTTAAAAGAAAAATGTGCGCCTTTGTTGAGTGCTGCATTAGTATGTAGAAACATTTTTTCGCCAGCAACATGTTTTTTAGCAACATGTTGCCAACAACTCTACAAGTTCACTGAATACACAATTCATTTGTAAATAATTTCCGGGACTTTTTCCCCTTCGGTTGTGGAAGTTATAATAGTGAACTATTAATTATTTATTAATTATTTAGAAGGAAACAATAGTTCTTTAATCAATTTTGTTACACTATTGGAATTTTTCATTGAATATAAAAATTTTAGAAAGCTGTTTGAGAAAATGAAAACTTCAAGCAACAATTTTATTCATGTTCAAATGACAATACGAAAAAAATTAAATAAAATTATATAAAATTTAATTTTTATTATCATATTCTTTTTCCTTTTCTTTTTTGAATAATAAATTCAATAATTATCAAAGATGCAACAAACCGTAAAAATTTAGCAGTCATATTGAAATATAATTTTCTTTCCCAACATGTAAAATTTTGTTTTATCCTTTCATTAATACAATAAAGATCATTACACTTTAGCTCCTCTTTATAGCATTTAACTCGAAAATTCATTTTACAAAGTTTATTCAAATTTCTACTTGGCCAATTTCGCTTCGGCAATCTTGTAAAGGTAATAAAAGATTTATGTGCAGATGCTTCTTGATTTTCTTTGCAGTTGTTGTTGTTGTTATTGTGTGCACTAAACTGTAAAATTAATGACAATCTACTCTGAACAACTTCGTGCGACTTTATCCCTTTGAGACGTTGTCTTAAGAAAGGAGCAATTGCGATTGTCCTTCTTGAGCTGGCGAGCATAATTTGCTTCAGCTTGCGGCTAAAAACTCATAAGTCTTCCAATAACTTGCCGGCCACGGACAACGATGAATGTCCTTCATCTTTATCGTCAACATCATCGCCATCGCGTTCATCATCAACGCAATCATCATTGACGTACCGTCAACTTGATTTGTTTTGTTTTTTTTTTTTTGTTTTTATCATTCTGTTCATGGTTGTGCCTTTGGCTGTTCAACAGCGCGCATAATTCGTCCGCTGACTTTTTGTTTTTCATACCCCACCCTGACTTGTCCTTTTTGCAGTGTTGACAGCATCAAGAGAAATTGCAAAGTTTTTTTGCTCAAATGGACAAACGCGTTATTTTTGCTCTTGCCATTTTTTTCTCACTTTTTTTCTTTTTGCTTTCGTTTTTTATCATTTGTTGTTATTTTCTTATTTGGTTTTTGTTTTTAAAGTGTCAAATGCATGTCAGAGCTGTCACTAGCTCGCATTCAGACTTATGTACATAAGTCGAGTCAACTTTAATTAAGACAGAAACTTGCACCATTTGTTAAACGCAGCTGCTAAAGGCTAAACTCAAGCTCAGCTGACATTAATTAGCTAAACAGTACAATGCAAATTGTTTCTCTGTTTAATTGATGCATTATCTAGCCGACAAATAATGAATTCAATGCAATGAATTATGAAATCTATAAAATATTTTCTTCTGCTATTGAAATTTCAATTAACAAAATTAAACTTTTCTCTAAATTTGCCTTGCAATTCAAGACGCACTGAGATTGCTATGCTAAGTGGTGTTAAAATTGCAACAATAACAACAACATATACATCGACAACAACAAAAAGCAATAATGGTAATTGTAACAAAAAGTCCAATAATTGTAGGATTTGCATGATTTTCATGTTGCAACGCAATTATTTGTATGCTCGAATGCAGCAATTAAATCTATGGTACGCCACAATGTATGCTACAAAATCTTACATATATATGTACGTATAACAGACGCTTCAACATTTGTTGAAACACAAAATATTTTCAAGCATTTGTGTAAGTGTGTGCAAAGTTATGAATAAACAATTTTTGCACTTTTTGCTTACAGCACCATTGAATTCTTATTATTTTCGCAAGCAAAATGCATAAATTTTTAAAGAGATTTTCTGCTTTGTTCTGAGAAAAAGCAAAAATTTCTTGTGTAAATGCCAAAGTGTTAATTTTTGTTGCTTCAAACTAAAATGTATTTGTACTCAACTTTGCTTTCAATAACAAATATCTTCTTTACCTTCTATTTACAATATGATGCCGCTGGTAAAGACTATATAAAGACTTCGAAGTTGTCGTTAGTCACGCTTATCACTCATTGACAACGATAATTGAACTCATTAGAATAAATCTTTTGCAAAAATCACTAATAAAAACAACAAACGCCTCTTTTGTGAGCTTTTGATATCCCAAACGAATTGCTTTTTACATGCCATTTAAATATTTGAAAGTTTATTGTACTACAATTGCTAAAACAAAAATTGCTACTAATTGGATTATTGTCAGCTACACAAATTTTCATATGCTCGAGAGATTAACTATCAAATATTGCACAATATTCTATATACGCTTAACTCACACAAAAGATTAAAAATTATTCGATATTCGTACAGGGATTTCTATACACAAATTTTAGCAAAAATAATTTCGTTGGTATGCCTTTTTTTTAGAGTACAACAAAAATGGTGATTGTCATAGTTTTGCAATTTTACTAAATAATTTCTACAACATTTGACAATTTTTTTAACTACTCGTCCATTCAAAAACAAAACAAAAAGAATAACGAAAAAATCACAGAGTCATGCATATGTAAAAAAAAAGAAAATTGAGTAAAGGACATTTTTCACTATGACACATTTTTAGTGAAATATGAAAAAGTTGTGTAGGCAAAAATTGTATAGCAACTCATATTTGTGTATTTTGTTATTTGGCACAACATTTATCAAACGTATTTCTCTCTCTCTCTCTTTTGTTTTTATTTTAAAAAGTTTTTGTAAATTAATTTTGGCGTACAACAGAAAATGATTGATTAACTGTGACAGCATTGCGCTTGGTTCTGATAATGGTTTAAAGATTTTCGCAAACATAACAATATTTTTATCGCTTTCACACACACAAGACAAATGCAAAAAAAAAAAAATGTAACCAATTGCAACGGTCAACTCGTCAGCACATCACAACTCATAAAAGACGCATCAATCCATATTATTGACACTTTTATGCAGCGATCAAATTAAGCGCACACTTTTTTTACTATCAAAGCAAAATGAAAATCATCACCGCAATCTGCCATTCGTGCGCTCAAGATCATAAAAACTCAGTGCAAAGCAATATAGCGTCAGAACGCATGCATCAAGTCGTGTTCTGTCTTACTACTGAATTTCGTTGCTATAAAACTAAAGCAGCAGTAAAAACTCATGTCAGAATATGTCAAATCAGCGCAGTTTCGTACAGTCATGATGACTGACTTTATTCATATTCATGATTATTCGTTTGTATTGTGCTTGTTATGTAATTTTAATAATACTAATAAAGTAAATAATGAAATAGAAGGAGGTTTAACCATATTCTGGCTACTCTATTAAAAAACATTTCATTATTAATTAACATAAGAAATTACGATTGCTACGAACGATTGTAAGTGGAAGGCAACGTGAAAGCTATTAAAAATGTGTTTGCTTATAGAGAAAAATTGCTGTCAAGAATACGAAAAGCTGTTAAAATCATATTTACATGCCACTCAACAGAATATTCTTATTAACAGTGTCTACTACTCTTTGTCGTACTGTTAGCTTTACATTTGCTAAGCCAGGAATGCCAGAAACTGTTAAAAAATATTTTATTAGTTTTTTTTTTAATAGAATTACAAGAGTAGTGCGTTTTATTGCTAATTTCAATCAATTTTCGGTTCACTTAACCTCAAAGGGAAACAAAGAAATTATTTTCAAATGAAATAAATAAATTAGGCTTATGTTGGGCAACTTTTTTCATAATCTTAAATTTACGCTAAGCTCACTTTTATTGTGTCCAATACAACACAATGTTTGCAGCCACTCAGAAGAACCTTTTTGACAACAAATTTTCATGCACACTTTGTTGATTAAGCTACAAGCAAATTACATTACAAACTACAATAACCTGATCCCTTACATAAGCACTAATCCGCAAAATGCGATTGGCAACACACAAGCTTCTGCACCTACACGAGTAATCAAAGAAGACCAATTTGCCAAGATACAAACACACACCCACACATACGTATATTTATTTACACAAGTGTATTCGAGAGCCATTTTGGTGTTGTTTGAGTGTTTGGGAAATTCAATTTGATTTTTCATTCTTCTAGCTTCGATGTCAGTCAAACTTTTGCTTTACTTTGCACTGATTTTTTTTTTTTTTTTGTTTGTATTTTTTTTCAGACCAATTCAATTACTTAAACCCAATGCTTGACCCAAAAATAAAATAAAATTTTGTAACAAATTTCACCAAAATTGGTAATAAGTTGAAAGCTCAACGAAAAACTGAAGAAATCATACACTTCGCGTACAGCAGAGCACAAATACAAGTATATGCATGTATGTGTATGTGTTTGGAGAAGGATTAGCGCTGAAATTGTCCACGTGCAAATTGGTCAGTAAATCGTATCAAAATTGTTTTGCAATTTTCTGGCGTTGCAATTTATTTGTTTAGTTTCTCATTATTGGTAGCAACATGTAAATCCATTTCAAAACTATTTTATTATGCAAACTGATTGCGAAAGTTGAACACAATTTGCGTTCAATTATGCAACAATTTGCCTTTGGCTTTATTCATCACACCGTCAACTTCTTTCATTTTACTCAAGCGACAACACCTTTCTCGGCTTTTTGAATCAAACTTTTATTGCAAAACTTTTTATTTTCAAGTTTGTAAAAAACAAAAAAATACACTCACATTTTTTTCTTGACCAATGACTTTTTTGCTGTTCTTTTTCATATGCTTTTCATAGAATAAAAAAGTTTACTAAATTTGCCGAAAACTTTCAAAGGTATACATAAAGAACTTAATGTTCTGTGTGCTCTCTAAGGTATGCCACACACTTGAGTTGCTTTTTACAAATAGAATGCAATATCAAAAAATAAAATAATTATAGTTTAGTATTTGTAACGCGTGGAGCGTATTAAAAAGGCGTTGTTACCCATTCGAAACGGCATTATTTTTTCATGACTGTGTTGCGGCTTTTTAGTTTATAAAATATGCTCCGCCAGAAACAGTTGCCACATAAATTGTTGCAATCAACGTTGTTGTTGTTGCCTTTTGTGTTCTTGTGCCTTTCACGGGCGTAACTTTTACACCAGAAGAACTTTTATTGTCGCTGGCAACAACTCAGTTCGTTGTATGGTGAATTATTGCAGAGCATGTTTGCAACGTGGCTCATGTGTGAAGCAACTTAATCCGCCATCCGTCTGCTTTGGCTGTGTTCGTTAGCCATGTGAGTGCATCGTTGTACAATTACACAGGGGCACTCATTTTGCACACAAATAAGACTTGTTTAACTCTAATAAATATCAAATTATTAAAATTTTTTTTTTATTTTCCATAATCCATAATGTAATCTACTTTAAAATAGTTCCATTTAAGTTTTTGGCAATTAGATAAGAGTATTTTCCCGCAAACTTTTCTAAAGTCACGCAAAGATCAAACCATACAAAAAAAAGTACCAATCACGATTAAACAATCAAATCAATATGCCCTCAAATGGCAAAGAAATAAAGCACAAAACAGCAACAACCTAAAAAAACAACCAAAAAAAAATTAAAACGTTGGCAGCGCCTAAAAGTAGAACACACTTTGATTGGATTTGCAGATCGACAGCAGCAAGAAAACGAAAAAAATCGAAAAAAAAGAAAACTCCTTAAATGCGTAACTGCAAATCACAAAGGATTAAATTAAAACGTTTCTAATCAGGCGTAACAATTGTATTTCAGCAACTGAGAATGATGTGTTGTGAGAAAGGGGTAAGAGAATGAAACTGCATAGCTAACAAAAATGCCTTACTAATGTTCAAGAACGCCGCAAGCCACGGACGTTGTACGCCCGCTTGCCGCCCACAAATACATTTCAGCGTAGTCAGCGCACAAAAGTCTGCTTCCGTTGATATCCAATTAAATATGCAAATTGAATGCCGCAAAGGAATTAAAATAGCAAAATAGCATGAATAGCAGCAAAAAAGATTGCACTAAGAAATGTTGAGCAAAAATGAAGAAAAAAAAAAAACAAGAATTCAAATACAAAAAAAAAGCAAATAGAAGAAGAAGAAACTGTAAAAAATTAAACCGAAAGACATGAAAAACGGTTGCAAAATAATTGTTGAACTTATTTGTCGCTTTTAAGCCTACTCAGCATTTGCACACGCTTCGTCGAGGCCGTTTGTCTGTCGGTCTGTCAAAAAACACAAAAAAAAAAAAGAAAAAAATCGCTAATTGCTTAAACTTTTTAATCTAATTTCAATTAACATAAAACTTTGAGCTTAGCGTAACAATGGCGCCAGAAAAGCGCCAAGAGCAACAAACAGCGTGAGCAAGCAGATGAAGAGCAAAAAGAAGAAGAAGATTAAGAAGAAGAAGCAATGAGACAGGAAGCTCGGATTAAGCAAAATCGTACCACCTGAAGTCATCGCATTACGAAAGACACAAGTGGTTGCCTCAAGAAGCATGGCCAAGCCTTTTTTGGGCTAAAGTCTGTGCTCACGTACATGTATATGTATGTGTGTGTTTGTGTGTAGAATAGCAAATGCAAAACCAAATCGCTTTATTTTTGGAGCATGAAATATTAATTTTTCATTTTGTTAACTGGAACGTGTAATTATTGCGAAAACAAGTTCACTTTCACAGTCACAGTCACAACCACAAACCTCAACGCCAACCCCAAACCAACCAGCAGCAACGCATAAGATCATAGCATCAACCCAGCAACAACAACAAACAACGACGCCGACGCCGACGCCAACGCCAACGTCAACAGCAACTGCGACAGCAGCAAGGTCAAAATATTTAGACCAATGTGCGCACACAAGTAAACAGTCAATGGTAAAAGTGTTTGCCAAAGCCTGCAGATATGGCGCAACGAAAGTGCAGGACAAAGCGAACGTACGCTCACAATTTCCGTCCATACGCCTCACCTCATCTCACCACACCTTACCATAGCATAGAACAGAAGAGCAGAGCTCAGTTGGCCTAACACAACCTGGCCCAAAAGGCATTGCAGGCTTCATTCATTTTAGTCGCCGCCACTGCTCTGCTCTGCTGCTGCTGTTGTTACTGCTGTTGCTGTAGACCATAAAACGCATGAATGCACACAAAGTAAAAACCAAATACGTGCTGCGTGCTTCACTGAATGAACTCAGCGCCGCAGCGTATGCAACACGCCGCCCCTTAGCGTCATTCGTTCAACGCTTGTGGCACTCATCAGCTTTGCAATTGAATGAGTGAACGTCGCTCGGTTGATGGGTCGGTCGGTCGGTCGGTGCATGCACCTCAAAAAGTTAGGCATTTTAATGCAATGGCCTTGGCCTATGTGCAACCTACAATACACACACACACACAAACACACACATACATATTCAATTTGTTATTTACTTTATACGAATGCTTTATTATGAAGCATCGATTTTTTTTATTTCTATTTTCTTTTGCTTTTTTGTTTTATTTATTACCTGTTTGATTTGAGTGAAATAAGTTTTCAAAAGCAACAACATTCAAACTATTGAATCAGAAACTTTTCGCCAGCGGCATGAAAAATATATGAAAATTGGAAAAATCACTGACGCAGCACTTACAGACAGAAAAAAGAAACAACACACATACACACATGTACATGTGCATAAATTGCGGAGCGTTTGAGTTTTTATGAAGTCATATTTTAAGCAATTTATTTTTATTAGCCTTCTATGAGCATACAAAAAAATGCTAGAAACACGCTGCTTTTTTCATTCATTGTGTATGTGTGTGTGTGTGAGTGTGTGTGTGTGTGAATATTGAACCGCATGTGCTGCATGAACATTCATGCAATGGTTTGCTGCGTAAGTTTGAGTGTGGCCGCGAGTCCTTGGCGTTCGTAAGCAAGTATTTAAAGCATTTGAGCCTTTAATACTCTTATGTATTAAAGGATATTTTTTTTTGCATTGTTTTTCGTTTAGTATTTTTTGCGCAACGATAGAGATTTGCTACTTGGCATATTTTTTTTATTTTTTTCCTTGCACAAGTACTCAACTAAGAATGGATACACATACTCAGACAGACAAGCGCATATGATAGAAGTTGACACCCAAGTGGCCTACTTAGTTGGAAAAGGAACAAAGCAAAGCGTTGGTTAGGCTTATGCTAAATTTTTCGATGGCATGGCATGCTGTGCCTCAGTCAGAGCCCGCAGCTAATATATACATATATATATATATGTATATATGAACACGTGCTTTAGTTCTACGGATTCAGAGCCAACTAAAATGTTAGACAGCCGTGCCTTGTTTCTGCCGCCGGCTGTGTTATTAAGCCGTTTGTTTGACTATTTCACTTGGCGTATTTTGCACCCCTACGCACTCACACACACACACACGCATGCACACACATGTTGGTAATAATAAAAACCTTGGCACATCATATCATATAAAAGAAAAAAAAAAAGTGGAAAAAAAAAATTATATAACTCAACTTGTCTGCCGTCTTGCTACTCTTCACCAACCTACCCCTCACTTCACTTCGTTGGCGTTTGCCTAATGATGCAAGCACTTCATTCGCTCTACAAAATCCCGCCAAGCGATTCCAAGCCATTGAATGTTTATTTATTCATATTTTCATTCTTCCACTTTAGCGTTGAGATTGAGCTTTGTATTTATTTTTTTTTTTTTTTGTAAGTTTCTATTTTTTTGTTGCTATTTGTTTTTGTTTTCTCGCTGTGCCGTGACTGCTTTACGTTGATGTCGAATATTTCTCAATTTATTCATGTCAAAGACGTGCTCTGCACATCAACTCAATGAAACGTAGCGCAACGCAACGAAACACAACTCAACTTCACTCAACTCAAGCCAAACCAACTATGAGCGCCTTTCAATCGCAAATTCCGCGCATGTTTCAATGTGTGTGGAATTATCATAAAGATACAACTCATTTATATGTATGCTTCTCAGGATCTGTGTGTGTGTGTGTGTGTGATTTTTTTTTTATTGAATTTGCAGCAATGCAGCATATTGCTCGCTTTTTTTTATCTATTAGCCATTCATGTGACGTGCTTTCTTTAAACCGCTTTTAATAAGCTATGCAACTTCGCCTTTGTGATTTTATTGTTCTCTAACTATTTCTGTATCCTTCAAACTATCAAATTGCATAGCATAATTTGTGTTTTATGTTACACATTTTCATTTTATATTTGTGCTTAAGGCACTTTTAAGCACAACTTACGCTTGAGTGACTTTGACAAGCTGACATTATACAAACAAAAAAAAAAAAAAAACAATTCGCTGCACTTCATCAGACACACACACACACAGAGATTACACACATCCTGTGGCAATGCTAATGCAGTCAGCTGCCTTAAGAAATATCCTTGCCAAAAAATATAATATAAAATTTTATTTTAACGAGACACACTAAAATCACAAACGTTGACGAAGCACACAAAAATCAAAATCAAATGAGTCGTGATCTTCTTTATACAACCATGCCCGGACTCATGCACAAATGTTCTGACATCTTGCGCCCAGAAAAGTTTTTTTTTGTAATTTTATCATATGCGCTTTAAATATTTTAGTTTTCACGTTCTCACATAAAAATTTCACTGCATTTTTTGTCGTTTTCAGTTACTCAATGAATGTAAAATGATAAAAAAATTTTAATGTTGCTCCTTTTTGATTGCCAAAACTTACATATAACAACAAAAAAAAAAGTGCCAAATTTGCCTTGATGCTTTGCACATGTCGTGCAAATTAAATTTAATGCGCAATGCCAACGTGCTCAATGATATGTTTTGCATTTGTAATATGACATGAACATGTGCTTCAAACCGCGCTGACATTTGCATTTGCTATTGATGTTGCTGTTGCTGTTGCTTTTGTCAATCCTCATGTATTGTTCGCATTATTATGATGATTATTATGTATTGACATTTGATTGTCAGTTTTGGGTTTAACTTTGTTGTGGGCCAATCAAATGGCAAACTCCATTTGCGCTATTCAATGCTCAAGCAACAATAGCAACAGCAACAGCAGAAGCACACTTCGACTCGTGGCAAATGCAAATTAGTCATTAATGCGGCATTTGAGTGATTTGCTTTGTCAGTGTTTGATTTTCGGCAAAACATAATTGAATTGTTTGTGGCGTTTAAGTTACGATTTAAGGTGTACAATTCATGTTTATTAAATTTGCATTTCGTTTGGAAAATCTTAGCTTCCTTAAGCATAAATTGGCATTGAGCATTAAGTAAGCAACAAACGCACGTTGCATATAAAGCATCGGTAAGAAGAAGCACACACACAGGCACGTGCACAAGCTGTTTACGAAATATTTGACAAATGCCATACAATTGCTAAGATAATAAAGTCAAATGTAAGCCAATATATCACGGCATGTTCTATTCGACGAGTCCATATAAAATAACTCATATGCTGACACTGTTGAGTAAGACGACGGGACAACAAAGTGACTGTGTGTGAGATAGAGAGTGAGAAGGTCTAAGTGAATTTATTATGTCAGGCATGGAACCATTTATCTCAAAGTCGCGGCAACGCGCAACAAAGAGTGTCGCTAATGTAAATTCTATTATCGCACGTTTGCTTTATTTTGCTTTGCTTTTGACTTGACTTGCCGCCACATTCAAGACACCAAAAAAAAATATAAAAAAACAAGCAAATAAAACAAATAAAAAACCTATCAAAGGAGTGACAAAGAGTGAAATACACAAGGCAGCGTTATATATATGATTTGATTTTTTTTGTTTTTCTATTTTTTTATTTTTATACCCTGTACCTTATGGTACAAGGGTATATTAGTTTTGTGCGCATCGACAATGTATGTAACACCTTAAAGGAGACATTTCCGACTATACAAAGTATATATATTCTTGATCAGTATCGAAAGAGAAGTCGATTTAGCCATGTCCGTCTGTCCGTCTGTCCGTCCGTCTGTATGAACGCGTCGATCTCGGAAACTATAATAGATAGGACCAAAAGCTCTTCGCAGTTCGATTCTGTTATTCCTTCAGCAGATCAAGTTTATTTTGTTTCCCCCTTTTTTGACTTAGTTTAGGGGTGAGGGGCAAATGACTGGAGCAACCTCGGGAAAAAACTTACAAAAGTCGTTTTATCTCGGTTGTCTTTAGAGATAGGCACACCAAATTTGGAGTGTATATAGCTGACTCAAGCCCCAAGAAGATACATTAAAGAAATGGGCGTAGCCACGCCCATATATAGTAATAATTTGAAACGCTTATATCTCAATAACCATAAAACCTACAACAATGAAACTTTGCATATATGATATTGGGATGGAGTATAACAAGATTCAATTGTGAAATGGGCGTGACCACGCCCACATATAGCCATGGTAGAATGCCGTTATATCTCTTGAACGAATTGGTCTCAAAGAGTAAAAATTGGTATATATGGAATTGAATGAAAATGAAATCCGTTTCGATTAAAAAGTGGGCGGGGCAACGCCTTCAAACAGTTGGTACAAATTGAAGGTACAGGGTATGTCGGAGTCGAGTACTGTCGACTCCAATCCTTACTGGTTTTATTTGTGCTTTGTCGTTTACGTGCAGATTTTTATGCAAACAGATTTATTTTTCGCATCAGAAGAAAATAAAAGTTGACTTCATAAGGCGTGAAAATGGCTTCTTTCATATTTACTCGCTTTGACGTAGATTTTTGCGTGTGTGTGTGTCATGTTGTTGGCCGCCCGTGGCGCGCATTGTGTAGCATACTTTTCACGACTAGCGACAAAGGCTTACACAGCATGCATACACCATCAACGACTAAGAATGCGCATCATTTGACGCTTTGCTTTTTCAAAAAATATTTTGTTAAAAATTTAAAATATTCTTCGTATTAAAAAAACAAAAAACAAAAGACATTTTTTAATCAAGCAATGCTTTACTTTACTCATCAATTTGTCATGTTATAGCAAATCACTTGAAATGGTTTTCTTTCAAGCGTTGCGTGCAATTTTTAATACTTAAAAGCTTACAAGCCTTGCAGCAACGACAGACAAGCTTCTGAACAACAAAAACAACACTTGCCAACTTGGCCCGCTTCCTTCGCTTCTGATTGTGCATTCATTCATGGCAACGCATATTTTTTCTCCTTTTTTTTTCAAAATATACTTTTATATTTTACTTTTTCAAAATATTTAGTAGCAAAAGCAACAGTAACAACAACAAATTCAGCCTTGGCACACATTTCAGCTTTTGATAAGCGTTTCTTTGTTGCTGATTTTTTATGTTCCTTCACTTTCGCTGTTTTATTTATTATTATTATTATTATTCTGTTTTTGTTTTTGTTTTATTTTCTACTTTTTTGTACGTTTCCACTTGTATTTTATTGCACGTTTTTTACATTTAGCGTAAAGTAAAGCAAATAAATATAAAAAATGTTGCTTAATGCAGAATTTATGTAATTTTCATTAATGAATTTTTGAATGCATTTCATGCTTCTTTTCTTTCTTTACTTATCTCGAAATTTGCTGTGCGCTGTGTTAGCTAAAATGACCTTTTTTCCATTGTCTAATTTTCCTCTTTTTAAATGATTCATTATGGCAATTTGTATATGAGTGTGTGCGTGTGCCCCTTTTTTCTTTTTTTGCTTTCATTATATTATTTATGTATTCAAATCACATTAAATATGTGCAAAAGCTCTTAATCAAATTAATTGCCAGTGACATTTATTCTCATTTTCATAAATTTAAGCACAAATAAATTTAAAGGAATTTATAATAAGCGCGAGAGAGAGTCAAGAAATACATGAATGCATAAAAATGTAAAGTAGCAACGGCAGCAGTGGAAGTCATTTCAATGCAGAATAATTTAATTAATAATAAAAAAAAATATATGCTGACATATTCTTAAAATACGCGCTTATTAATAATAATGAATGTGTAGCAAAGCGAAAAAAATCTTGTTTACTTTGTGAAATTTTTAATATAATAAATGAAAATGAAAAAAGACCCAAAAAAGCAGGAAAAATAATGAAAGCCTAATTAAGCCACTAAGAGAAGAGCAAGCAAAACATGAACGCATGATTTTGAGCCACTGAAGTCAAGGCGAGCCAACAGCAAAAGCCAACTAATGCTAATGGAGAAGTATAACAACGAAAAGAAGAACCATTTGATGGAAGCAAGTTTTTTTTTGGTTCATAGTTTTTCTAAAGAACCAAAATTGAAGCCAAAGTAAAGCGAATAGATAGAAAAAAAAGTATGATGGAGCAGTAAGAGAGGGCAGCACGAGAGGATTTTAAAGCTTTTTGCCATTTTTCATATTGAGTTTTGAAGCATGTAAAGCTCAAAAAGTTCCATTATTGTGCAATTTCTATTTTGATTTATATTTTGTTTACTTCAACCATGAAAAAAACATACGGTCGCGGGCATGAGTTTTGCTGTTGGTAGAGCGCACAAAGCATCTTTCAATCTGAACAATGTTGCTGTATTTACATTGAGGCAGAAAGTTCAACTCAAGCGTAGAGAGAGAGCCGACAAGCAAGTGGGCGCCAAAAGCCCGCTTGAAATGCACTTAGCAATGCAGACAAACCAAAGCAGATAAAAATATTTTTTTATTTTTTTCAAATTATTTCTTTCGATTTTATTTTACAAACTTTAAACTTGTATTGATTTCCTTTGGGTTGCTTTTCAAGTTATTCAAAATAGTTCTATCTTTGTGGTTCGCATAGCAATATTCAGCATTTGCTATTGCATTTTATTATTATCTTTACAAGCGGCTTAAAGTATAAGCTTTTGAGCACGAATTATGAATGCAGAAATGTTAGACGACCACAAAGTGAATATTTTATTGAAGTCACACACAGAATTTCCACACCAACATAACTTAGTAATATGAGAAAATTTTAACAATTAACAGAATTTATCTTGAATTTAGCTAAAATGAAGTAAGAAACTTTGGTAGACTGAACCGTTGAAAGAGCACAAATACATAAACGAGTACTCAAAGTGTAAATAAGACTTGGACATTATTTGCAAGTGGCGTAGAAAGTGAATACTACAAGGATATGCGACTCCTTTCGACCCAACGCTCAGCCACGTCCTGACCAAGCTCAAGGAATGCTAATAAATTTGTACGAGGTTAGATGCGCTGACAGCGAACATGGCTTTGCCACAGCCTCGCTTTTTGCCACGCCCATACGCCAACGTAGTTGGTTTTGGTTATTTTTCTTTTATGTTGTTATTTTTTTCCTTTTTTTATTTTTTATTACTTTTTGCAATGTACTTTTTAGCTACACTCATCGCCATAGCTTGTATCAGTTTGCAGTTTGCTGCGGTTTACTGCTGTTGCGGCTTCGAGCCACAAATTGCTATTGATGGTTTTCTATTTCTCTGCCATTTAAATCGGTTTCACGATATTCTCGCATTTGCTCTTTGTGTCTTCTTTGGCATTACATTCGCTCTTTGCTGCCTTTATATTTGTTTAACAAATTTACTGCGCGCCAATTTGATGATATTTTCGTCAAATGTTGATTACGTTGACACTCATCTATATTCGATTTGTACAACTTAATTATCATGTTGGTTAGTGTGAATTGCTCGAAGAGTTAACAAAACTCTTACCGCTGCTCTTCTATTTGCTGGCATACTGTGAATTCATGTAGACATGCCAACTGAGCAATCATTGCCAGCAATAAATGTTCTTCATTTATGAATTTTGCAAGTTACAATAGCAACGACAACAGTAACAATAAATGTCACGTACTAGTATTTTTTTTTTTTATTTGATAAGCCTCAAAACTTTTGTGTACTCTATACAAATTATAAATAATTACAATTCAATTTATGTTTACTGCTTTTTTATAATTATTTTGCTTTGAAAGTTCTTAAAACATTTCAAAACTTAGAAGAAAAAAAATATTATTAATCGAAAATAGTGGCCACTGTTATGTAGGGTGCACAAGGGAGCATGCTCTTACAACTATAAAAATCTAATCAAGTGAGCACTTTACAACTAAACCAAAAAATGAAGCTGCAACTGCATACAAAACTCGATCTCCAACAACAAAGGCATCTATTGCTCTATGTATCTGAATGCTACACATATTCATACATGCATATGTGCGCTTTTTGAGTGCCACAGTTGAATTATTGCACAGTGGGCGAAATAAAAGTACAAGGTGATGAATGCAGAGAGTAGAGTGAAAAGGCCGTAAAATTGCACAATGCATGCCATTTGAGAATCATTTATGAATAATTGATTTTTATGACTATTGTACGATTAGAAGAATGGCAATCATGCACTATGCTTTTTAGTTTTACTATGCCAGACAGACATGACACATAAAATTGTAAACTTTTACAAATTGTCAAATACAAAATAAATAACAAAAGTTTAGAATTTTTTGCAATTTCCGGTTTTATGTATTTTTCAATCGCCTTCTGTTTTCTTTTATTGCGAGAAAAATTAGTGACCTGAAGCTCTGAACACTTTTTCTTTTTTATTGTGTGGTCTATTCTAACCGCAAGCACTAGAACATTGATTATAGTTGATATCTGATGGAAGGATAATGGCTGAAGAGAATGAGCTTTAGATGACTCAACAATGAATGCAATTGTATTGAACTTTATAATAAAAATATACATACATATATATTATTTCTCAAACATTTTTTTTGGCTGTTAGCTCTACTGAACCGTTGTTCTCTTGCTTATAACTGGCGACCTTTTGCTTTGCTTTGTCGGCTGCGCAATTTGCTTTTTTCGCTGTGTTATTCATTTTTTCCAAATCTTTGCGCGCAGTTATCAAACGATTCTGTAAGTTGGCCATTCGACTTTTGGCCGCTTCGACAATCTCAATTTTATCTGCCATCCATTCTTTGGCCGCTGTAGCAGCGTCCTCTGATAGTTGCAGATTCACAATCGCCTTTTTTAAAACCGCCTCAAGATCCTTCACATGTTTATCGGCATTGATTGCTAATTGCAAAGCAAGTTGCATCATTTCCTCGGTCAATTGCATCGAATTCGTCTCAACCTGCACAACGATCTCCGCTTCTTTGGCATCGTTAATCAGTTGTGCAACCACCTCCTGCTTACCTTCCAAAGCCGCCTCAGCTGCCTGTGCTGCTTTCATTGCTCTTTCGGCCAGCTCGAGCTTTATTTCATGTGCTGCTTGCAACGCTTGCTCGTGCTGTGCCTGCTCAGCTGCCTTCGCATTCTGGGCGGCTTCTACTGCAATGTTCAGTGCTTTGCTGCGATTTGTAGACTTTATGGGCTCAGCTGTAGCATCATCGCCCGTTGATTGACAGTTATTATCTTCATCGGCGATTTCTTCTTGTTTTGCTTTTTCATTGAGCTTTTCATTATTGACACGCCGTGTGCCATTTGTGCATTCCGTTACTATAAACGTTAATAGTATAAGATAAAATATCTGACTTCTATAGTGCTTCATTTCCCTATTTGTGTTATGTCTTAAAAATCTGTATTAATTTCTTATTTGACAGTTGTTTAATTTTATTTAAATTTTTCGCCTCAAAACTTATACAACATCATTCAGTAAACTCGCACAGACAATCAAGTACAACTCGGCAAATGAAAATAGAGCAAAAAGTTTGTCATTTCGTTTATGCCTTGCAAAAAAAAAAGAGGCTCGAGTGCCAACTGAAATGCACTTGAGCATCTTCTGCAGTTTAATAGCTTTTATGCAATGAATTGCTAATTAGAATTAAGCATACTTCAAATCTTGCGCTATCTGTCTAACTGTTTCTTTCCTCCCCTCTCTCTCTCTCAACAAGTTTCTCTGTTGCAAATAACGTTAAATATTTCTGCCTTTGGCAAAAAGTATTTACATAATTAATGAGTTCAAGCATCAGAATAAGACTCTGGCAAAGCGTTGGCCATTAATTTACTATTCTAATTTTCAGTTAGCTGACAATAAATTCATTACTTGTTAGTTAAGTGTGTAAAGAGCGGCAATTCGTTGTTGTTGGCAATTTTTAAATAAATTAATTTCGTATTTATTTGTATCAAAAATTGTGCTGCTATGAAATTTGAGCTCTTCATACCGTGCACATTGCTACATTAGTTTCGATTTAATTAGTTGGCATTATAATTAAATGATAATGTGTATCAAATTTTGATTTATCAACAAAACAAACCAACGCCATGCCGCCATTGGAATATATAAGAAATGAATAATTATGACACATCAGTCGGCATAGAAACACTAATTTGCATATTTATTGCGTGTTAATTCAATATCTCACATGGTGTACGTGTGTGTGTATGTGTGCGGTAATTAGTAATTAGCGTGTGCAAAAACTCATGCTTGTTTATAAAAAGATTTTATCATGTTTTCGTTTGAAAAAACAAATCAAATGATTATCTGTGAAATTTATAATCTCTCAATTAATTTAAAAGTTCAAATAGCACGAATTCATTATTATTTGTTCATCATTTGCAATGTTGCTAACAAATTGAAGAGCAAGCTAAAAAAAAAGAGGCGGGATTTGGTTAGTCTATGTCTCAGTTGAACGTTGGCATGTTCTTTAAGGCATGTTTCATCTAAAGTGCTCAAATATGTTCTGTCGCAATCTTCTCAAATGGCAAATGTTATGCTAAATTACACCCATGACAGTCATATTTGTGAGTCAACTCATATTTATGCACACATGCTAATCAGCTTATCAGAATAATAGTCTAGCCGACGGCAGAGCATGCAAAAATTGTAACAAAAAGCGCTTTGAGAGCAAGCAAAAGAAATGATAAAGTAGACTGAAATTAAATAAACACACACACACACATACACACGTATATACATATGAATAACAATTTTTTTTATGTTAACATAATGCAACGAGCATTCTTTCTCTTCTACCTTCTAACATAACAGAAAGAAAGTATTTAAAAAAAAAAAAAAAAACATAATAATTGCTTTCTCTGCAACATGTTCTTCTTCTTTATCTCATGCTGGTAAGCAAAATTCGCTGTGGGATATTTGACAAAGATTGTCATATGATAAATAATTTGATTGAAAACGACGGGAGTTGATAACACATTTGTTGTTGTCTGTTGTTTTAGTTGTGCGTCACAAAGCGCACAGTGGTTGCAAAATTAATTGGAATTGGTGTGAAAAACTTATATGCTCTTATAAGCACTTCTAATTGATTTTTCCGTCATTGAATTTATGAAAATAATTTTATTTTATAATATCGTTGAACGTATGCAAGCATCATCGTTTCTGTGCAATTAAATTTTGCAGGTGCAAATTATTGAATAATTAATTGCAAATTGATTTCTAATTTTCAAAATCAATTGCGTATATATGTCAAACTTTGGCATGAGAGCAAAGCAAAAAGTGCAACGAATTTTTATTATTGGAAATTTTCATATTTACCATAAATTTCATTAACTTAATGGCAAAACCAGTAACAACTTTTGTCTTTTTTTCTCAATTGAAATGTTTAATTGAAACAAATAACTCGCATAGCACAATCATCTCACATCCAATTGACCATTTACTTGACGTAAAGAAAAAAGTGTATAAAAATGCATAAAATAGTAAAACTCACGTTAGTCTAACAAAAAATCGAATCATTTGGGCATTTATTAAGCATACATAAAAACGTTGCAATCGCAGTTGGAAATGAAAATGGAAAAAAGCTATGCAATTTTGTAAAATAAAAGATATAAAATGCGTTGCCTCAAATTCCTATACACAAACACACATATATATACACGCTGACACTCAGTATCTGCTGGCGTTGCAGCAATGAAATATCAAAATGGCAGGCATCATGATATGCAATACTAGTGACAGTTGCACACTTTGTTAGTTACAACACACAAACACACACACACAGACATACACAACGACAGTACTTTCCATCGAGTTCGCCATTTTATTGTAGGCTCTGCTGTCAGCCATTTGTTCGGCACTTAACTATCGTTGAAAAAAGGAAGCCAAATACTAAAATGAGAAAAAAAACACACACACACATATACAAAACACTAAAAAATCCATTGTATTTTCATAGCACGCTGTCTACGAAGTTACAAAAACAAACATGCCAACGGACAGACAAACAGACGGACGGACAGAAATAACGACAAATACTTTTATGTTAGAAGAAGAAAAAAAAAAAATATATATATGTGTATATGGCAAAAAATGTCATTTCTGCAATATTCCATCGTCACCATCAACTAACCAGAGCCAGAGCAGTGCAGTGCAGGGCATCAACGAGCATCATCATGGCGTAATAAAGCAACAATACAAGAGACCAACAGCAACAGGAAATAAAAAGTAGATGAAGCTGAAAAAATGCGAAAATATTTGCTGAAATGCAAAGAATAAACAAAACATACAACAACAACAAAAAACACAAACACTTAAAAAAGAAAAGGAAAAAAACAGAAAAAAAGCAATAGAAATCAAATGAAAAAGAAGAAGTGAGAGAAGACAATTCTGGTTTCACGTTTGCATAAAGAAAACCATTATTTTCTGCTAAATTGCGCCCAACGGCGGCACGTTGTCCATCACTCACCCGCTCGACCGCTCACCATGACAAACCACCCACCCACTCATTCACTCATTCACTTGCCTACTAAGTCATTCATTCATTCAGTTATTCATTCACGGCTCGCTTACTCAAATAGTTGCTCACTTCGTTGCATTGCTGGTTGGTCACTTTGTCACACTCTTCACACGTTGCTTGTTGCATTCTGGCGCTCTCTCTCTCTCTCATACTCACTATTTTTTTCTCACTCTCTCTGGCTTTTGTTCTAATAGTTATGCAGTTCATTTGCTTGGTCAACGCTTCATTTGCGTTTAACTATTGATGCATCGTCATTGTCATAATAATCATCTGCCTCGACGACAACAACATCAGCAGCCGCACCAACACATGCAACAATGCCTGCCACAGGCTTTGCTAAACAGTATTTTAGGTTGCGTCATTTTAAAGTTTTCAAACATCGCTGGCGACATCTCAGATAAAACTAAAAGTCTGTAATAAAAACGAAAAAAAAAACAAATACTATAAAAACTTAGAACGATGATAGAATGATTAGCACAAATTGCTGTCATTAGCGTAGCACAAAATGGCGCTAAAACAATGAACAATGGCAACGAGACAAATAAATGACGCAACAATATCCTTTTGTAATTAAAGTGAAAACAATGCTTTGTCAACGCCAATGCACACGAACAATTGCCAAACTAATCAATAAAAGAAAAGTGAATAAGAGTAAAGGAAATGAAATAAAATGACAAAAAGAAGAATTGCAATAGAAAAAAATCAAACTGATTGGCAACATTTATACCGAGAAAAAAACAACCAACAAAAGTAAGGAAACTACATTGAGTCAATACAGAAGGAGTAAAGAAAATTCAAAAGAAAAGCAAATTTGGCCAAGAAAAAATGAACGTATATGAGAAATGTACAAGTTTGAGTCAGCAAATATACATGAAGCGTTGTTGGCACATTAATTGAGCAAATTTTTCGCTGTGTTGTTGTTGTTCTTCTTCTTCTTGGTATAATCGCAGTTCAATGCAAGCTGTCAAGCACGTATGCCACTAATGAAACCACAAATAGACACACACACACATATACTCAAAAATATACAATGCACACGCACACCCTCAGACTGTAAGTGTAGCTTGTAATGCCACACAATGAACTCAACTGAGTTTAGCTGAACTAAAAACACAACAGTTTTTCCGGTTACGGTTTTCGGTTGAACTTTGAACTCAACGAGCATGCATGTACGATACATGTGCGTACATAAACCGCAGAACGCATTTTATTGGAAATTTACGCGGCGACGCGTTTATTTTGCCAACAACAAGCACTCACGACGTATACGTAATACAAAATATGTTGCTTCTGCACACACATACCATTATCCATTACACATACGCACTGTTGTAAGTCAACGTAACACACAAAGCAACGCAACGCAATGCGCTTTAGTTTATGTGCCAAATCGTTTAGTTTTAATTAAAAT
Organism: Phortica okadai; assembly: GCA_034638295.1. Lineage (NCBI taxonomy): Eukaryota > Metazoa > Arthropoda > Insecta > Diptera > Drosophilidae > Phortica > Phortica okadai. The sequence goes on from CM067850.1 coordinate 7,986,480, forward strand.
CGCACTGTTATTTGAGTTGATAGCACGATAGCACGATAGCATGTGTATTTGCATAGCGTTGGTGGCGTCATTATATGCTATAAGCGCCATCTTTGAAACACGAAATCGAATTTTGTATTTTCTTGCGCAAACGATATGCGCAAAAGTGTTGGGGCGTTTTTACGGGGTGGCTGGGTGTGTATAGCAAATTCGCATTGCTTTTATTTATTAAACATTGTGTCGTGACATTTATGTAGATTAGAATAGAATTTGAAGCTTTTGTTGCTCTTGTGGCACAAATAACCAAAGACGATGTGTTAGAGATCTGTGTCATTGTTATTTTTATTGCTGTGGGTTTTACAATTTGTAACAATCAGAATAATTAAGTGGGTGTAATATACATGCATTTTATTTGTTCGTTTTCATTTGTATTTCGTAAGATTTTCTGTATATTTTTTTTGTCGCATTTATTTGCAATTTCATTTCGTTTAATTGCTAAAGTAATAACTCAAGCATAGCTGCTCTTTTATTGGCGTGTTGTGTGATAAAATTTGTTGGCATAGTTGTGTTAAATAACAATAAGAATTTCGCAATTTCTTGTTTGTTTGTGGTAAACTTGTTTGACACATCTATGCAAACATTCCTAACATTCCCATTTGCTTGTACAGAAAACACGCGAACTAAATTCATTATTGTGTCTGTTGTCGTTTGTCGTCGTCGCCGCCGTCTAGTGAAGCAAGCGAATGCACAACATGACAATGCATATTTAAATTGATTGACAACCGAAGTGAAAAACTGACGGTGAGTAAAAACTCGTCGTATGATGCATTTTAATCTTTTGGTTTCAGTACGCTGCACACCAGACAAATTATAAAATTTCAGCGTCTTTGATGCATTCGAAATCAGGACGAATGTAAATATCAACACATATTCACATTATTTCTTCGTATATGTATTTACAAGTTCTAATTCAAAGCATTCCGTTTGCGTTCAATCAACTGATTTTTTTGCTTTGTGATATTTCCAATCTTTGTTTTCTTGTTTATTTTATAGTTATGATATTTTTAAGCTTTACTTTACATATTTTATAAAAATCCTTCCGTGCTATTCTAATAAAATTTACAAAAAATATTCAATATTAATAAAAATACATCACTGAAAAACATTGTCTGTTTATATTAATATATAAAAAATGTTTTCTAACCAAAATCCGCGTTTTGAAGACATTTCTGAGATATACAAATATAGCAGTTGTGGCAGAAAATTAAGTTAATTAACTTATATCACAATTTTCACATTGAGTAATTTATAAAACAATTATAATAATGAATATTATTAAATAAAGCAACATTAAGCGCCTTTAAGTTAATTAAATGTTGTAAACTTTAAAGCGTATAAAAGTTCAACACAATAACAATTTAATTCCATGACTTGTTGCTACAATAAGCACTTGTTTTTATATATTACAACATTTAAATGCACAATAAAACAAAAATATATAACAATTACTGTGTCAATTTTGCGTTTATACGCAACAAATCACAAAAATAACACGCATACGCCTTATTAGGCACACATTTGTATAAACAACAACAAAAAAAAAAAATTGTTATCACAACATAAATCACTGATGCCATTAATAAATTATGCCTCATCAAGCGTCGCATTAACAGCAAACAAAAGAACAAAAAAAAAAACAAACAAAAAAGCAACAGAAAAGCGCTGAAAAAAAACATTAGAAAGACTTTTACAACTTTTCGCCTCTGTTGAGCACCTTTGCATAATAACTTTCCCTAAGTGAAGCGACAACTCGAATAAATGGCAAAAAAGAAGAGCTTAAAACTTTATGCCGCTTATGGCAACTTGCAGCGCATCACGTCGTATGCTGACAGCGCTGCAGTAAGCTTGAAGAGCGTCAATTTGCCATAAGAACGGCAAGCTGCAAGTTTGAAGCTTCAACTGACACCTTTTGCACTCTAGCACGACACTTGCCTAAATTGTCTTTGCATAAATTTATCATTTTTTCAGATTCTTTTTTTTGGAGAGGTTTAAAAAGCGCGCTTAAATCTTTAAAGCAAAATTTGTGCTTTTAACATTTTGCACTTGAACGCTTTCGCTATGTCACCTCTGTTTGTGTGTGTGTGTGCAATTAGCGGCTGTCATGTTGAAAAATGTGCGTTAAGAAGATTTATGTCAGTACATTTAAGGCATTGAGTTATATAAGTTTGACAGGCAAAGTAGGCAATGCCAATTAAAATATCATTTATTTAAGAAAATTACTTAAAACATATTTAAAATTCAATAAAGTAGCAACAGAGAAGAATAACAATGAGAGATTTACAATTAATCGAGAGGATCAAATCATGTTCTGATAATTAAAATCAGTACAAAGTAAAAATTGCGGTTTCGTGCTCATTACTTTATTGCTGCTGAATAAATAATCGGCTTTAAGCATGCATTTTTAATAACTTTTAATTAAATAAATGGCAAACGGAAACCATTCAAGAGCATTTATCATTATCATCATGATTTCCGTAACGTTGCGCATTATTTTCACATTCGGCACTCATGTGCAAATAAGCACACTTCATTGAAATGACATAAGTGGCAAAGTTAATAACTGCCATGCGATACTTTCGTCTGACAAGTAAGTAGTAATGCCAATTCTAGGTAATTGATAAATGGTGCTTGTTGTTGTTGTCTGTATGTCTGGCAACTCTTTGTGGCATACAAAAAAAATGTTTCTTTTTCTTTTACAAGCAAAAACAGAAGCACACGTCAGTGCGAACGTCGACGCGGACGTGTCATGTAAGTTGTAAATTTAATTAAGTCACAGCCATTGTAATGTCATTCATTCATTGCTGTCGCCATCACATCAGGCATATGCCTTGTGGCAGCTATCAAAACTCGGCACGCGCCGCTCAACGTATACGTAATGTAAAGAAAAAACTCTCGCACAAGTAATACAATAAATATCGTTGACAATTGAAAATTTATACATACAAATGACGCACTTAGCTTAACTCCCTCGTCATGTCGGCAGATTTGCTGAAAAAAAAGTACTGCTGCTGTGTCTATTGAAATGCGTTAGCGTATGGTTCTTATTTTTGGGTCTCGGAGCGCAGGTGTTGTTGTTTAGATTAGCTCTTTTTTGCAAGTGACAAACAGTGAAGTACAAAGATCGAAAAAGAGCACAAACAAACACAAGCGGCGTATTAAGTATGTCATATAATTTAGACGTTGCCGCATTTGTTTGACAGATTTATGTCAAAGGTTGCTTAGAGGTGCCACAACACAGCTGATGGCAATGTCAGTCAGTAAGTCAGTCACATTGTATGAGTTGCGCGCTCAAAACGACGCATTAATAATTCAATTCCAGCAGTTAAGCACTAAAATCTTGAGTAACATTTCATGACATGCGTTGGCATTTTTGATATTTTTGAAGCGCTTTTAAGAACACTAGAGTTCGGCTGTGGAAGAAATAAAGTATGGAGTTTATAAGAAATCGTTAGGTAAAAATATGAAAAAGTGAATATTTTTTGATATGCAATGTGTAAAAGTGTTGAGCCTACATATGAGGATTGAGGTTTCTATATGTGATTGTTTACGAGTCAGTATCATTTTTGTAAAATGGTTCTATGTGGTCTATGTGATCGGCCAACCAGATGGACTGAATGACGAACGAAAGACCATGACTAGATAGATCTATTTTTCTATCATTGTGTAATGTTCTGCAACATAATGCAATTGACTATACTGTTGTAAGATTGGTTGTGTTACTCAACGAAAAAGACATTATACACTTCTCTTCTACAAAACCTTTTAAACCCATTAGCCTATTTTTAAACAGATTATAAAGAAGGGAAAATGGCACAACGCTCTAAATGAATTTCTAATTGTATTAAGTGACACTGCGACGCTAATTTGACACAATCAACGGACAATCAATCAACGAAATGCACACATTTCAACTACCAACAAACAATAGCATAGAAAGCGGCATGCGAAGTGCAGCAACAACAACAACGAAAGATATTGCAATGATGAGAAAAAAGTACATACAACGACACTTGCCATAAATCTTTGTCAAAAATGAGTATGTGTAAGTGTGTATATGTACATGAGACTATAAAAAATGAAGACATGCACTACAGACTAAAATGATAAAGTGTAACTGTTTGAAGAGTACACAGCTTGAAAGGCATGGCCCCTACCAACAATGCCTCTAATAATAACGATGATGATGATGACGATGATAATGCTCCGTCATTGCTAAAAGCATAATTATGTGTCACTGAGTTGATTTGATCCAAAAGATGTGAGCGATTTTTATGTCTTTTTAATTAAGCGTGAAAAATGTGCAAGTTGCGCATGTTTGCCAAAGTGCGATGATGACATCAAAGTGTCTTGAGTGGATAAACTTCAATACACAACAACAACAACAACAATTTTTAGAGTCAAAATAGAAATAAATTGAAATTATCCAAAAGCCCAAATCCATCAAAGCGAACAATGAAATCAGTTACCGGAAATGGTTTCTATTTGTGGCAGGTTGAGCCAAACGGCGCGAGGGATGGCGGTGGACGGTTTGTGGCAATGGGTTTGAGTTTGAGAAAACAGTAGAAAAAAATAATCTAAAGAAGCCTGTTTGCGAAAGCCTAAAAAAGACAGCACAACAAATAACAAAAAAAAAATAAAACAAAGTACTTGTAAAAGAGTCTTTTCGCCGCAAAGAAAGCAATGAAGTAAAAACACTTTTAGAAATTGCCTAAGCTAATAACATTATTAGACTGAGTGTGGCTTGAGAGAGAGCGCCAAAAAAAACCCAATAATACTACAAACGATGAAGGCCTACTGAACCGAAAGCCAATACAGGCAGAACAAAACCAAAGTGAAAACACATACGTCGTCGCCGCCCGCTTAAACTTTTCTGACGGACCGTCAGCGAAGCGGGGCATTGTGGCAGCCTGTAGGCATTAGAAACCAATTTACTTTCGGCATAATAGGCCACGATTCAAGCCAAAACGCACAACCAACAAAGGCGCGCTCACGAAATAAAAAAAAAAAGACGCGTTGCGCCAACTATGAGGGAAATCGAACAAATGAATAAGTGAAAAAAATAATAATAATAAAAGTAAAGGCACAGAGTACGAAGGAAGGATAGAGGAACGGTAGAGGATACGAAATCAATTGCCTAACGCATTTAGAGCACACAAAAGCAAAACTTTTGCGGATTGAAAAATGAGAGAAAATTGTAATGAAAAGTTTTTGGAGCTAACAACCTTGCGCCGCTGCCAATGGCTGCTATGGCACAAAACAATACGTCGGCAAGCGCAGGCGGTGTATTGTTTAAAAAGTTCTCTAATTTCTTTAACAGTTTTTTAATTGAAAAACATTTTTGCGTTTGTGTGCGTTGAGGCATATAAATGTAGCCCGAAATGCATAGACTTTGATTAGCTGATGTAATGCCAACCGTGTGGTTACTTTTATTCACATTACTCAATAACAACGAAAACATCGAAACACTTTAAAGACAAATCAAAGTGTAATAAATTTAAGTTCAAAAAGAATAATATTACGTATAATCGAAAATAATACATCTCATAGCTATAGATATTTTACATACACGAAATATGAGACAACTCAAAAAAATATATCTATAACGATTACCGATCTATAATGACATCGTTAGGTCTATTTGCGCCATAAAGTCTTTTTCAATTCGGTGGTTAGAACCGTGACAAATAAATTCAAATAATTGAATGTTTTTATAACCGGGTGTTCATATAATCGGATGTTCATATAATCGAATGTTCATATTATCGAATGTTCATATATTCGGATGTTCATATAATCGAATGTTCATCTTATCGGATGTTCATATAATCGGATGTTCGAATAATCGGCAGCCTACTATACTTCAACTCATTTTGGCAACTGTCACTGGAATTTGTGATAAGAAGTCCAATTTATCAAAAAGAGTCAGTATTTCTGGTCTTTAAAATATAATATTTTCTGAATAATATAATGTTGAGATAATCATATAATCAGATTTTCATACAATCAAATGTTCATATAATCGAATGTTCATATAATCGGATGTAATTAGTCAAAGAAGGCAAATATTTCTGTTCTTTAAAACATTTCCTTTCTCAACTTTATATCACCCAACTCTTCTGCTTGTCTCTTAATGCATGCATATCATGTTTTAATTCGATTATCATGGCTATATCCACGTCACATTGTGGGCTTCTTAAAAGCGAATCTGCGTAAAAGTTAATGAATCTAATGAGTGACGCGTTTGCATAACATTTGCGCCCAAGGGGACATAGGGTTGCCGTAGTTTTGTAAATTTATATATATGAATGTAAAAATCATGTTATTTGAATAAATATGTTGCGATGGTTGCCAGAAGCAAATAGTATTAAAATCGTTTTAAATGAAATATATGATTTTCGTTTGTTGAAATACAAGTAAAAAGTGAAAAATTACACTTTAATTCATCAAATGTAAACGAATCACATGGCAGCCGACAATAAAATCGCCTGTCAATAATACTGAAAAGGGTTAACAAATTATATTGACTGAGCAGAGACGCACACACACACACACACAAACAACAAAGTATATGTAATATACACAAACGCAAACATATAAAAATCCTATTAAAGAATTCGAAAAAAAAAATTGTAAATAAAAATGAGCGACGAACACATGTAATTTATTTATTTATATTATTTCAGATGAGCGCCTTTATTTTTATTTTCAAAAGCAGTCGCGGTCACAAACACTCATGAATGCACACACACACACACACAAAAGTACAATGCGTGCGACAAAGAGCAAGCGAGCGCGACAGAGAATAACATGATGAAGTGCTGCCGGAAAGCGAGGAAGGATATGCAGGATATGCGCCATGTGTGGTTTATGAGTGTCAGTGGCCAGGCGTTTAAGTGCACACACACACACTCACACAGACATGTATATACATACATATGTAAGTGAGCATTTTATATAATACCCTTTTTTAAATTGATATCAATTTTTTACTTGAATTTTGTATTTTTTTCCAAATTTAACATAAATGTCGAAAAATTATATGTCAGCCAAATTTAATCAGCACACACACACATAGACAAGTGCCTGGTACAATATTTGAGCGAAAGCAAAAAGAGAAAGCGTGAAAAAAATGCATTGCATTTCAACTTAAAATCAATATTTGCATTGTAAATGTGATTTTTGTTAATTAACTTGTTCACCAACACAACCACACTAGAGCACACACACACAAGTGCATTTATATGTACATTTACAGCAAAACATGTCAGTATGAGTGCATGTGTATGTGTATAAAAGTCGCTTGATATATTTGCGTTTGTCTGGTCTTGTGTTAATTTACTTTTTCATTTCGGTCAAGTCAAAGTTTGCAACCATTTGCAAATGTTTGACAGCAGCGTTTCACAGTTTCTAATTAGCTTAAAGTTGACTTGTGTGGACTTCCTATGAACATGAGGTCAGGCGTGCATGCAAGTGCGGTTGAGAGGGCACAACTTTTGCTTTTACCAATCAGCACGGAACTGTTTGCATTTTTAGTATTATTTTTTTTTTAAATCCGTAAATATAAGTCAAATATTTTGACTCAAAGCAGCTTTTTTGATTAAACATAAAGAGACAAATGGCTAAATTATGTTGTGAAACTTAAACGATAAAAAATATGGCCAAAGCGCAAACATACATAAACTCATGTCTTTAACAAAAGCTTTTCTATTTGCTAAGAGCAATAATAGAAGCTATTATGTTACCAAAAAAAAAAAAAAAAAACCAAACATAAATCAAAGCAAATAAGTTAAATGTCAAATGTACCATAAGCAAAAATATGACAAAAAAAAAATAATTTAAACATTTGGCAAAACAGTGCCAGACATCAGTACAAGGCAAAGCTCAGACACTACAAAAGCACACACGCGACACGTAGCAATTTATATTGACACATTTTGATTGTATTCATGAATAAATATATTTGTTTTCTTTCTTTCTTTCTTTTTCTTTTTGTAAAAGTGAAAGAAATAAGTAAAGTGGGCACAAAAAAATATTATTTCGCACAAGAGACGTGAGCGAATATGGCAAATAAACAGAACTGAACTCAGTTCGCGTCGACTCGCATTGACTTGAAGTCAGTCATTGACGTTGCCTCAGCATTGAGCGCGTATGCAGAAAAGTTGCTGCTTTGAGGTAGAGGACAACAGCAACAATAATAAGCATGCAAAGGACGAGAATAATGATGGTGATGGCAACGGCAACGACAACAACGACGACAATGAACAGGACCTCAACTCTGGTACTCACGTTCGCTGTTTCGCATTCATATATTTATATTTATTTATATTTTTTTATTTTTTGGATATTGATTTTTGTTTATTTTGTCTATGCGACGTTGCCATTGCATGTAATCGATGCTGGCATGCCTTCACCCTCGCAATCATCATCATCACTACAATAATAATAACACCACCTATAGCACCCACAGCAACAACAACAACAACAAGCGAAGCAACTTACAAGTGCGCGCTTACAATTCTCACGCTCGATTAACATTCAAGCATAACACGAATAATTGGAACACAGCATAAATTTCTGACAACAAATAAAAGAACGAATAAATGAAAGAGCAAGCGAAAGACAGAGAGAGAAAGCAAACAAAAAAAAAGAAAAGAGAAAGACGACGACATTACAATAGGCGAATGAACTTGGTGCGGAACTCATACAAATGCGCCTAAAAACACACTGCAAAGAAAAAAAAAAAAGAGAAAAAAGTAAGCAAAATGTGAAAGCAATGGTAAACCACACACACACACTCACAGAAATATCACGCTTTCGATAACAAATCAGACAAATCAGCAATTTCCGACGGATGTGGGCGGATTTGTTATTAATATAAACACAAACCAAACAAAAAAAAAAGCAAAAAAAAATAACAAAAAAAAAAAAAAAACAACAAATGAAAACAAAACAAAAATATGTATGCGTGTTCATTTCTATGTTTATTTTGTGTTTGTAATTCGTTGTTGGTGTCCTTGTTTTCATTTCGATTATACTCAGTGAAGCCAAAATGGGAAAGCAAAATATTTACGATGTCCCGTCAGTCGTTGCGTTGCGATGCTTAATGAATAACTTTGATATTTCATGCAGCAACAAAACTGACTAATTACTTATTGCGGTTGAGCGCAATTCCAAACATGCATGAGCACATCTTCAAGCCAAACTCGTCAACTAATCATCATCAACGCACAATCGTTTACAACATTTGCGGTCCAAGGAAATCGTCGTCAACGTCAACCAAGGCGAGCAGCTTTGCCAGCAATGCTATGTGCCAACATTTGTGGTCACATTTACGCTCGTTTGACTCAATCTAATTAACAAGTTAATGTGAGTATTTAAAGGCGTTTGCAGTGCCAAAAAAGTCAGAATAATTTAACATGAAAATTCTTTGAAGCACAACTCTTTTGCCTTCGCCAAACCTGTTGACGTGATTTAAACAAACATTATCTTTTGACCATTAATTATTAAATGTTAAATAAAATTTTTTTTTTATCATCTTTGGCAACATGACTTTAATGCTGACGCTACACGACATAATTACATGTACATTTTTTGCACGCTGAAGCGTCAACATGGCGCTGTCATAAACGCATGTTGAAATGCATGGCAAGCCTGAATCGAATTATAATTGAGTGCTGCCTCGTAATTACATTTTTAGTCATTAAAAAAGTCAATTATGTACTTTAATGCATTTAACAAGTGTCAATGCAACCTACAGCAAAGCGATAAATATAAATGTTTCAACAAAACGAAGCATTTAACCTTTGTTTTTTTTTTTAAACATTTTACAAAATTGTTAAATTCATATTGACAAAATCATGAACTTTGCAACAAAGGTTCAGGCAAAGACAAAAATGTGTTAGATTTAAATAATATATCGGCACAAAAAAGAAGCCAAGCAGAACTTTAACCTCAACCTGTATGGCAATAAATCTTTTTTGAAGACAAATACAGAAACAAACACATGAGCAAAGCAAAAAAATAAATAAAAAGAGAGTCAGAGAAATAGAAAGAGAGTGCATGGATGGTAGTTGAGTGAGCGAGAGCGATAGTATCAGCACATAAATCAAACACATTAGAAAGTAGCGTTATTATCCTTTGGGGAACATTTCATGACTGCGGCGGTTGCAGAAATAACATTAAAGCCCAAACCAAAGGCGCCAATGCCACAACGAATGAGAGTTCATCAATACAAGCGTGAAAGGTTAAATTGGGCAGTTAATATATGAGACCACAAGCGCACACACATACACACACACATATATAAGGATACACGTTTCTAGCATAATGTATTCTGTCTTGGTCTCGTGTATGAACAAGGTCAGTTTTGTCCTTCTTCATCGTCATTATTGTTGCCGTCACAGTCGTTGAATCCTTGTCGGAAAATATTACACAAGCACACATGTGAATGGTCAGTGTATATCAAAAAACAAACATGAGCAATTTTATTGTGCTTTTAATATATTCTTATTAAATTTAATATTACGTATACGACATGATTGTTTGGTTTAAGTAAATGAAATTCAAGTTGTTCTTACTTAATGCAACACTGCAATCAAATCAACTTTAATATGCCCATTTATGTTCACACCTGTGCACACACACTTATGCAAACAAAAACAAAAACACACACACAGAATGTCGAAGAGTATTGGTGAACTTTTACTACATATAAATCCATAAATAAACAAAGAATTCATTTTGCTCAAGTTTTTGCTTTACAAATTTGTCACTTTGCATTTGTTTGCACAATTTCTGTAGTTGCATGCAAATTACATATTCTTCTGCTTCTTCTTCAAGTCTATACCAAAGCAATCACAGTTCATTTAATTGAATTTTAATTTTGTTAGCATAGATACTCAACTCAACTCAAACATAAGGAATATCAAAGGGGAGAGATAAATTAATTAATCTGCTTACTTTGGCAAACTTCTGAGCCAATTACATTGAATTCTCAACTATAATTGAGACTTGCACAGATTGTTTACAATACTGCTTTTATAGACGAAAAAAAAAAAATAAAATAGAAAAAGAAAACCAAAAAGTAAAAATGATTTTCACTTGTTGCAAAAGCTTTCAATAAAAACCAGATTATCGATAACGGTAACCTTCATAGCCTTGCATAGGTGTGTTGTATGCTTGAATATCTAATTGGCATTTTTTCATGTACTTACCCCACGCCCATGCTCACTCTTTGCTCTGTTCTGTATGCCAAACTCTTTTAATTAAATGAACTGGAATTCTTTAAAATGAATGTGCTGTAAGGAAATAAAGATGGCGCAATTGTGTTGCAAGTGGCGCTTCAACTTGCAGCTCAGAAAACTCAATGTTTTGATAAAAGTAAACATTTACACACACACACACTCATACTCACATATATATATGCACAGCATGCAATGCAAGCTTTTCAAGTTGTATTGAGTTTAGTCAATCGAGATTTTACCTTTGCATTTACATGTTTTGCCTTACATATTGCATAACTTCCACTTGCATGCTGCCATTTGAATGGAGTATAAAGCAGAAAAAAATGTATCGGTATCTATGTAGCTATACATTCGAATTGTAAGCGAGTCGATGAAGAGATATGCGTTTGCAAAACGAAACTATCAAAAATAAATACTACAACGACGAAAAAAATAGATGGAGATTCAGAGAGGCAATGAAAGAGTGATAGAAATAACGAACGTAAAGGATGCGTTCTATCAGTGTGAGTGTGTGTGTGTGAGGGTGCCAAAATAAAACTGCAATTTCGATTTCGATTTGAAGTTACGGAATTTCATTATTTCATTCTTTTGAGTTTGTTGAGTTGTTTTTGTTATTGTTATTGTTGTTGATGTTTCTATTATGAAAATGTCACTCAAACTGTGATTTAATAATGTTTTACTACAGAGTTCAAGAACGCATGTACAATATTTCATCATCACCGTGGAGATAAAGTGCTCACTGCTACTGACGCGCTTTGCATTTTCATTTGAGCCAATGAGACTTTGCTATTCGTTTGAAATCTAAAGTAAAATTAACTTGATTTGAATAAACATGAGTTGTATTTCAATTAATTTATATGCAACATTTGATATAATTTGATGCTGATTCTACTGTTGAATATATGAATAGCAACAAAACTGATGCCAAACCAGTAAGGACGCTATAGTCGAATATAACACCCTGCACACTCGATAGGCGGTGCCACACCCCAAGTCTAGAAAAAAATGTTGATCTGATGACAGAGTGTCTCTGTTAATTGTTAACATAATGTCTCTATCTCTGTTAACTGACAACTGAATGTCTATTGTAACAGAATGTATCTTTTAACTGAATGTCTCAGTCAACAAAATGTCTCTGTTAACATAATGTCTTTGTTAACTGAATGTCTATGGCTCTTATCAGACATTTCTTATCATTATCAAAGTGCAAAGAGAATTGAAACACAAAATAAAAACGAACAGAAAATTAATCTGATTAAAATGTAAATTTCACCTTTTAATGCTTTCATTGAAGTAATGTGCAATGCATTCATTATGTAGGAAGCCTTTTTCGAAGTCAGCATTTTCATTTAAAACCGTTGTATACGTTTGGACAGCAAATGTAAATTTAATTCAAATCTAATACGCAAACATAGCAAATTTCAACGAAATGGCAAATTTATTCAATGTGCAAACTCATTTTGCAAATCAACTTTACAATAATTTTAATACAAATTTTCAGTGAAAATATAATCCAGCGTCAATATTGTTTATGTTCACAAAGCGACAAGCGACAAACTTGCACTATGACACACTGCTGTGCATGATGATGATGATAAGACCGTTGGAAGGGTGGCAGAACTGCAATGTAGTTAAATATTTCAATCACATAACACAGTCACAGTAACAACATTCTAGCGCTTACCACAACAGCGGTGCCAAAAATATCATTACAATGATGACAATAACAATGATGATGATAATGATGATGACCACAATGATGATGATTAGGTTTGCTGATGTTGATTTATTGTGGCACATTTGAAATCGATGTATATTTGTGCATTTCATGCTCATACAAAAGATCAACAGCAATTCACAAATCATGGACATATTTTGACATCGAAAATATTATTGGCGTTGGCAAAGGACACAAGGCATCATACATACATGTTTGTCTGCTTAAAAGGGATTTGTGTTGAATTTTTGTAGTATTTTTGCATTTTACAATTTGAATTCTCTTTGATTTTGATTTCTAATTATTTCATCAATATGATTTTAAAATTACTTAAGCCAAACATCAACATTCCAACAACAAATCAAATATTTTATATGAAAAATGCATTAAATATTTTTGAAATTTTACAGTAAATTTCACGTTTCAGCTTATTTGCATAACAAATCTAGTCCTTAGTCTTTTTTATTACAGTTCAAGCACAAGTGTATCAAATTTCATATCCGAAAAGGAGCTTCCCTAATATGACAAAAGCTCTGACATTCATTTCCGTTTATCTGACAGCTCAGCTCTGCACAGATGTGTCTGTAAATGTAACTCTGTGTATGTGTTAGTATGAGTGTCAGTCAGAGTGTGCAAAGTGTTAGCAGTTTGACGCTGACTTGACACTCATAATTTGAAATATATATAAATGTACAGCGCCACTTTTCTTTCATAGTCTTCAACAAAATAATATTGAGCTTTGTACTTAAATTTAAAAAAAGTAACAAAAATCATGTAAGTAACTGATAAAGTTATGTCCATATTCAAAATATCAAGGTAGATAGTATCTAAGTATTATATTTTTGGAGTTATTAAGGCTTGACGCTTCAAAATCTTTAAACAATTATTTTTTTCTTGCTTGCGATTTCAGCTACAAACAACACAAAGACTAAGCCAGTAAAAAGTAATGTTTGCTGGCACAATTGCAAAAAAATATATATATATTTATACTTGTTATAAATAAATAAACATGTCCCGCAGTGATCAACGTGATGGTGCCAGAATGAACAAATACTGAGCGATAACAAGCTCTGTCAAAGGAAAGTGAGGCAAGGAAGGTACTTGCAGCATAATAGATTTTAATCTAAATATACAACATATAGAAATATTCAAAATGCTTGCATGTACTTACTTATATATATATTTATAAATGTATATGTGTGTGGTTACGTTCGTGTGGCATGTAAAATGGCATGGCATAATGGCACAGATGCCAATGCAAGTGCCAGCACAAGTTTTTCAATATATTATGCTTGAAATGATCTGCCGACAATGCCTTTTGTTGCTTAATGTCGAATACAGAAACAAGTAAGCAAGCAAAACAACAACAACAACAAAAAGAAGCAAATTCCGTCTTCGACTCACTGGCATACATTCATTCAGATTGCATGAGAGCTTACGCCATCAACGAATGTTGGCATGAGCTGAGCGCCAGCCCACACAGGCTGTTGGCAGCCTGCAGCTGTGCGATTTCTTTTACTTTCCTTCAGGTGGATAAACTCTTGTTTAGCTACAAGTGCAATTTTCCCTTTTTTTTCTTCATCTTCCTCTTCACCTACGCCTTGTTCTATTTCATTTTTGTTGCCATTGCGTCAACCAAGTGCTTTATTTGTTTGTTTACACAGAAAAAAAAACAATTTACGATACATGGTGCCTCAACTGCTCACTCAACTACAGTGCACACTTACTCATGGCTTTTGTGTGTGTGTGTGTGTGTGTGTGTACTATACTTAGTTGCAATTGCAATAAGCCGGTCTACTACAAATACCACCGAAGCTTGAAGGTAAGCATCACATTATTTTTCAACAATTTTTCATATTTTCTTATGCTGAAATGCTTTAATTATAATATTTCAAATAAAAATTGCATCATACTGTTATATAACAACAACATTTTATTATAGCAACAACATTTACTTTATTGAATTTAAGCTTCATTTTCATTTTGATATATTTTTTTATTTATTATTATTATTTTTTTTTTTTTTCATAATTTTTAATAGCAACACGCTTACTGACCGAAAGCGTCAAAAGCATTTTCAAATTAAATTTTGCTATCAAAAATGCAAAAATATATACACTCGATGTTTATGACTTGTTTCCTTCCGTGACTATAAAAATGTGAAAAGGAAACCATTTGCGGGCATACACAAAACTCAAGAAAAACACACAAATATTTCTTCGTTGAATGCGCTCAATTGACGAAGTCGCCTGAAGTCGTTTACGTCAGACAAAAAAAAAAACAAAAAACATAAATAAAATAAAATTGTATATAATATTTTTTTGCCATGACCAAGTTGTAGTATGCTATGCAAAAGATCGAAGGGCACTCAATGTGCACATTTATTTTTATGAATTCTATGTTCGTTTTCCTTTCAACGCTTTTCATGAAAGTTACAATTTAAAACGTTCATTTTTTGCTTTTGGAATGTCATTTTTTTTTTGCCTTTGATATTAAAAGATACAACAGACGCAACTTGAAACGCAATTTTACTGATTATAATCAACTTTTATTTACCAAACTTAAGTTACTTACTTAGTTAGTTAGTTTCGTTGCGACAACTTACTAAAATACGCTCGCCGTCTTTATTACTTCGCACAAACTTCTTCAAACATTTATGGTATGTCGTTCATTATAAACACACACACACACACAATCACCCTTCCTACTGCGCTGCATTACGTGTGTTTAATTAACTAAACTGGGCGTTCTCACAAAACAACAACGAACAAAAAAAAAATAAATAAATAAATAAAATGCCAACATATTTTTTTATATGTATAAACCAACACACGACAAAAAGTTCATGAGCAACAACAACAACAACAAACAACAATAAAGAGATAATAACCAACGCCACGCCCTCAGTTCAGAGTCACTGTTGTTGCTCAGTGGCAATGCAAGCGAATAAAATATTTTATTAACATCATTTAGATAATCTGCCACAATAATGAGCAACAACAAAATACAGTAAAGAAGAACAAGAAACAAAATGAATAAGCTGCCGACAAACAGACAAACAGTCAGACAGACAGACAGACAAACTGTGGCAAACAAGCACACAAAGTACAATAAAACTCTATAAGGACAATGAGAGCCTTACAGCGAAGCAACGATGAACAGTACTCCTTGTTGAATGTGCGCGCTTGTTTTGTTCTTTTTTTTTATTATTTTATTTTACATACTTTTATTTTTTTCACTTTAATTTTATTTAAGTATCTGTGCAAAATAATTTGCTGTGAATTATTTTTAAAAGTAATATTTCTTTTCAAATAAATTTGTTTGAATTAATTTTTTCGCATTTTATTTTTTCACTTTTTCACTTTTACAAAGTCAAATTTAATGTTAATGGCAAACTGTTGTTGTACTTATTAAATGTTTTGAATTTCGCTAATTAGTGTTTCATTTCATAGCATTTTTGTTGCTTTTTTTACGCTGAATTGCATTTGAAAGTAAATGCAACTTAATGCGCTCAATTTCAAAAGAATCAACTTAATTGTGGCGTAGTTTTTATATTTTTAATTTTTGGTTTACAATTTTATTTTATTACATATATTTTATACAATACGAAAATGCGCGCCACAAAGTATGCAACGTAAAATGCAAAAAACATGAGTATTAAAGAAATCTGCAAAAAAAAAAAATATTTGATAATAAGAAGTCATCGCTATTGTTGGCATTGTTATTGTGGTTGCTGTTGTTGATGTTGTTGAGCACTGAGGCACTCAAAAGCATTTAATTAATGAAATAATCGCTTGAAAATATCTGCAGCGTTGCCACATTGGCTGAGAAGTCTTCATATTTGACTTGCATTTTTATATTTTGAAGTAGTTTTTCGGAAAATGTTCTAATTAAATATTATGGCAAGCAATTCGTTATTCAATTTAAAGTCGAATCTATTAAATTATTCCATTTAAAAAAAGAAAATAACCAAAGACGACCAATGAAAATTCTCAAAGATTTTCAACATTTTACTAATATAACATTTTCATTATACTTGTTGTTGCGCACAAGCTGCAATTATCTCAGAAGCTCAGCTGTTTGCAATTAATCTTTTTACGCATGACTGAACCATAATAAAATTTATTTCTTACTTTTCATTAATTTACTGCACACAAATTATCCTCGAGCGAACACAAAAACAAAACTTTGCAAAAAAAAACAACAACAGCAACAAAGCAGAAACACGCTAGAAAGGATCATTAAATTTGTGCGAAACTAACTTCGAACTTCAATGTAGAAAAGATGAAATCGTTGAAAAACGTTGGCGTTGAGCAAAATTTCATGTAATTTTATTGTTGTTGGCTCGCGACTGCCATCAGCGTTGCTGCAGCTTAGTTGCAGCTTAAACTTTCAGCAAAACTTTTTGCACCTTCTGCATAGTAACGGCATTTGCTCATATACATATATACACACACACACACACACACACACACAAAAGACGCACAGCTGCCTTGTCGTCTTAGTTTGAACGTCTTTTCGTTGCTTTGTTCATCTTATATTGCAGCGAAGTTTGCATGCGCAAAAGTTGCAGCATTAACGCTGATGATGTCCTTTTTGATGTGCACTGCCCGCCAACAAAAACAACAACAACAACAACAACGACGACGACGACGACAACAATGTTAATGACAAATTTTCAGCGTAATTAGTAAGTAAAGTAAATAAGCGTGCAACCTTCCTTTTAAAGTACGAAATTTAAGGCATTGCAACATGATGGCAAACAATTTGCCAGAAGATGAAGTGTGCAATGCATTCAATTACTTCAATACCAGCAACGGTAAACGTGCCTAACAACAGCAACAAAGTTGCAACAACGTACACAACTTGAATGAATCTTTGAATGAATGAATGAATGAGCAACGCGTTAAAATTACTTTTCAAAGATGTGCACGTACAGCTTCGTGTTCTTGATCATGAATTGGCATTTCTTGTCGGGTACTATGTACCTGCATGCATGCATACAAGCATAGAATGCAGCACGTTTAACCAACTTGGCCAAATGCCACTAACATTAAAATGAAACGAGCTGCAAAGATTTCAAGAAGACATTTTCAAAAAAAAAATGAAGTTAAAAAAAATGTATCTACTTTCATTGATTTAAAAGTTTGTGGTTTGTGTAACTTTGTTGGCACCTTTAAAAAGTTGAACTTTGACTACTTGAATGCGCAACGCAATGGAAGTTACGGCAGCTGGACTGAACTGACAATACCGGCAATTTATGTACACATATAGTTTCTGCTTGATTGCCTTCGCTTTTTCACAACTAACTTCACTTCACTTGCCAACAACACCAACACAGATGACACTCTTCTTAGATGCACACATGTGCGCGCATTGTTTAAACGTGGCCTTTGTACAAACGGTGGCAATGCATACAACGTGTCTTCAGCACGTGACTTGTGCTGACGTGCAACGAAGTGAAGCCTGTAAGCCAACAAACAAGATTGTAACAACATTTAAGATGCTTGAATTACTTATGAACTTCAGCTGCCAACGCTTTAAGACAACGCAGGACAATGCTGAACAGCAGTACAGCAACAATGTACGATATGTTCGAGTAAAAGACATTTAAGCTTGTCAGGTGCCGTTCGTACGTCAATCAGCAAAGCTGGCTCAGCTTTTATATTTTGTATTTTCTTATCTTTTTTTTTTTTTTTACTGTTGTAAAGTTATCTCGCCTTTTTAAATACTCTGCTTGATTGATAAGGGTTCATTGTGGTTCAACATGCTCTTTGATTAACGTAAATCAATGTGCAACTTCAAGACGTGTCAGACAAATGAGCGGATTTTGGTTTATTGCCGTACGAAATGGTTGAACTACAACTCAAAATTGCCTTAATTAAGACAAAAATTAAAAGTTATTCAAGTTTTTGAAGGCACAAACAAGCTGTCAAGATATGCTAGACAACTTAAAGACTTTAAATTTCTTTCAATTATTTTACGCTTTGCAGATGTTTTTCTAGCACATCGTTTATGCCAAGCAAATGAGGCTCATAAAACGCAAATTAATAGTCGTGCTAAATTATTAACACTACACAAACGCTTCATTACCACACAGACACAGGAATGTGTGCAAATTTTAGAAAATTTCGCCAAAAAAAGCACAAAAATTCTGTGAAAAAGCATGAGTTCATGAGCGTGGTGAAGCTTTATAATGATACACAATTTACCTATGAGCGTGCGTTAATTATAATATGCCAAACGGTTGATTTTGCAGATGCTTTTAATAATTTTTGCAGCATTGCGTAACTAAAAATTTTTGCCACGTGCAAGTTTGAATTTGTGTTAAGCAACTTGCAGGCCATAATTCAACTGCCATATTGCAGCAAACAAGCAAATTCAAAAGATAAAGTATGGAAGAAAAAAAATCATAATTGCCGGAAAAAAAACGTGGCATGTTGGCGAAATGTTGCTGCTGTGACCAAAGTTTATACTTAACAAGATGCTAGCCAATTGGCAAAGTTATTGGCTAACGTTTTGTTTGCCTGCTGCATTGTTATCCAAAATTTTACATTGCAAACTTGATGCCGCGCAACTCAACAGAGTTGCTTTGAATATGAAACTGAGATTTTCAGGAAAAAAAACAACAAATTTGCCCAAAAATATTGCAACAACTTTACAACTTCCGAAACTGTGTAAAGCAAATGAGTGACTGAGCGAGGGAATGAGCGAGTGAGTGAGTGAGTGAATAAGTGTATTGTTCTGTGTTAAAACGAATTTTCAGTTTTTGAGCCTTTGCATTTATGCCACCACACACACAACACCCTTAATACGCTCTGCTGCTCACTTTCTCACCCACGTCACACTCACACTAACACACTCTACGCTTACAAGCAAAACTGCTGTAGTTGTCAGATGTTGCCAGATTTACGTGTTGTTATTTTTAGTCGCATGCAATATTTCCTTAACTCTTCACTATATCTCCCCCCTGCTCTACCTTACTTTCTCACGGTCTTAGCATGATTTTACTATTTTGCCATTTTTTTTTTTTAGTCTTTGAAACGAGAGACTTTTGTGCACATTTTCTGCTTTACAGCTTCGCTGTACATATTGTTTTATAAGCAAGTGAAGAAAAAAATTACAAAGCACACAAAAAATACAAATGAAGGAAAGAGTTTGTAATTTCGAAAATAAATTTACATACATACACATACATAGTTTGTTTTTGCCGTGGCAGCTGATGAAAATTAGATGAAAACAACAAACATGTTCTATTGGACTCATTGCTATTTTTGTTGTTGTTGTTGGTGTTGCTGTTGTCGACAGTTATGTTTTAACACTTGTTTCGTCGATGTACATTTTTTGCTTTCTATAGTCGAACATAAATTTCTACAACAGAATTTGTTATAAATTTTTTATATAATGATTTCTTATTTATATATCAGCTTGGCTAAAAATGAGAAATGAAAATCTCAAAAGGCCTAACAAACAAGCAATTTCCTCTTTTCAAACACTTCCGGCTAAGTTCTTCTTGCTCTTTGAAATAAAAAACAAAGCTTTACTCCTGCAAAAGACTTGATTAGAGTTTTCGCGCTTAACATGCTTTGTAGCAACTTTACGCTCACCACTGCTTAGTGACTTTTCCGGTTTTCACAATTTCCGTTTTCGTTGCACAAAAACACACTGAGTGTGAACAACAACACGATCAATACATAAAAAGTTGTTAACTGCAATATTTGCGCTTTTATTGCTTCACTTGACTTCACTCTCAGTGCTTTTTTTATGCACATAGCAGACAACAACAATCAAATGCCATTGAGTCAACCCTCAGACAGACAAGTAAAGTGCACAAGTGCGAGCAAAAAAAAAACAGCAACAATTTCGATGTCGTTGACAATATCAATACCAAGTTTCTAACGCTGAAATCAGCCAACCTCGCTGTCATTCACTCACTCACTCACGCCCAAAGTTCTTTTCCATCATTTGTTGTGTTCATCATAGACTGTGATCTCTCACTCACGCTGCCACAATTCGCTCACTGTTGCTGCTGCTTGACATCTGCCATTGTCGTCAACAGAAAATTGTTCGCGACAGCAATTTTTCCCATCACTGACTTATGAAAACCGACAATGAGCGCACTATGACCATGCCTCCACGTCCGGTTGTATTTGTGCACACTTTGGTTTCCAGTATTGCACGCTGGAATTATTAAAAATTCAAAGTATTTTTTTTTTTAGTCAAGTTGTGGCTTCATTTGATATACACAAAAGTGTCAAAAGCCTTTGTTATTGCTTGGCGCATTAAACGACTGCAATAAACCGTTTATGACAAGATAACAGAACATGATTATACAATACAGTTACATTAAAATCATGATAATGACTTCAACTTTTTATTAAAGCATCGAATAATAATAATAATACTATTATTACAATTTTTACATTTAACTCATTCCAAACAAAATTATATTTAAGAAACGTATGTATCCCTTGGGCTACAAAAGCGCACGAAAGTTTCATTGTAATATTTATCAACGCGCATGAATAGAAAATTAATTAAGTTCGCTGATAAAGGCTCATTTCAATGGTTAAATGAAAAAGTCGTGCCATTTCCCCAGGTTATAAAACAAAACAAAAAAAAAAAAAAAACAAAGACTAATTAAATTCGAGAAAAATAATCATTTAAGCATTGCTTAATTCGAAGATACAGAAGTAGACATTTTGTATGCGAAGTTAAATTGTAACAAACACTTACACATATTCACACTTACACACACATACTTGATTTGTTCGCACACGCAACAAATTAAACGCAAACGAAATAATGATATAAATATCTCATGAGATAATCTTGAGAAAACATTGCAGTGCACTTTTTACGACACTTCGTCGCCTCTTTCAAATGTTTTCTGCGCTCTCGCCCTTACTTACCGCACCAACCAACGCGAGCACTGCCAACACATTCTTGCTGAATGCACGATGAGTGTAGATTTAATCTTAAGTGCCAGCTCATTTTCTTCTACACGTTTTCGTGTAAGTATTACACATGAATACAAACAATGTGCACACTTTAGACATAAGCAAAGATGAAGAGGAATAGACGAAAGCATCTTGTTGCTAAAAAAGATGGCTGGGGCTTCATACTGCGTCATGTATGGCGTGTTTGTATATTATACATAAGTGAGTGTTGGCAAAGTGTCGCATGACATAATGTCGCTTTTAAATGTTCTGGCAAATGTTGTTGTTGCTGTTGTTGCAATGCCAAACCAACTGACTAAAATGTGTGATTATCGAGTTATGTAACTGTGGGCGTGTGGCTTGCTTAAATGCAATTAACATGTAAGACGTCGTCACTTATGTGAAGTAACATTGACGAAATGTGAACTCATAAAAGATATAGCCAAGCAACAAAGACTTGATAGAATTTTTATGAAGATTATAATGAGAATTTAAAAGAACACAAGAAGGACAAAGTTGTAAGTAAAAAACTTTTAATATTCTTTGCCGATCAACAGCAATCGTTCAGCGTGAAACGAATTAAAAGCTAATTAATTAGCGTTTTTAATTAACGTTCACTGATTGTTTACATGACAACGACATACACTCCTGTCAACACTGACAAGACAATTAAGAAATATTTAATAATGCCTTAATACCTTAAACGAAATGGAATTAATTCTGTGAAATTGCTTGGGCGCCAAGCAAACAGACATAATGCTCATTATGGGTGCAGAGAAGTTGCAAGCTTAAATTATTATTAGTGGAAACAATATGGTTGAAAGGCAATCGATTACAATTTGCTGCATTGAATGTAAACAAAAGTCGATTAGCAGCAATTGTAACAAGCAACAAACAAACCAACAAGTAAACAAACAAAAACACACACACACACAATGCAACGCTGACACATGAATACACTCAACACAAAGCACACATGCACTAAAGGTCCAACCACATAAACGCATAAGTACACTCATGTACATACATATGTAGGTAAGTAATAAAGGCCACAAAACAGAAGAAATTATTGCATCTTATACAACTTCACGTCCTTACCCGTTGGCATGCTGTCCGACACCTTAAGCTAATAACCATTGAAAATTGGAAATTAATTACGTATGTAAATGGGCACGATGTCACAGCACCAGGAGTAGCAGCAGCAATAGCAATGGCGATAGAAGGTAAAATGCCAATTGCGTGGCAACACTTCCGGTTTCCGGCTGGAAAAAGGACACTCCAACATTATTAAATCTATTAGCAATATCGATAATAAGGTTTCAAACAACTTGGCAAAAGCGGAAAGCATAAAAAAACGAAAAATTTGCCTAATGAAAAGTCAATAAATTTACAATTACTGCTGACTTGTTGGCTAATTCGCTATTTTAATTAGAATTTTATTACAGGAAGTAACGTTCAACCTTTATTCTTCCTTTTTTTTATGGAAGCATAGGAAAGAAACAGAAATTGTAGTGAAATATGTTTCAAAAAGTCTCTGACTCGCAATTAATCTGAGCGACTCTGACTTAATTTAGCTTCTTCATAGCAAAAAGCAAAATAACAATAGCAACAATTTAAATACTAACAAAGGTTAACTAGCCCATGTTGCCTGCATCGCTCTATAACATATGCCTATTCATTGTTAAAAAAATGTTCTTGAAAAAAAAATATACGGTTTTTTAGTCTCATTTCTCTCTTTTGAAACACAACTTATAACAACCGTTTCTATATTGTGATGCAATGTACAACAAGAATTAATTATAACGAAAGACATGTATTTGCCTACCAAAGTCAAATGAATGCAATTAGTAGCGATTAAGCCTTGCCAACAATTGGCAGCCTCAACTCCATTTGCATTGAAATGATTAATAAATGAATAAATGAAAATCGCTGAAAATCCATGCAAGCTTTGTGCGCCACATGCGTCGCTGGAAGAATGGACCGCAAATAATTCGTAAAACCGCAAAAAGTCATGCAATATTTTGACATATGTCAGACTTAATTGACACGTTGGTAAAAAATGAAGTGATTTTCTTTACTTACAGTCGACGTATGAACGCATAAACAAAAGCTGTGACAATACAATCAACACTTGGCATCGAATGGTCAACGCATGCGGCATGAAGCATATATATGTATATACATATGTGCGTAACATGTGCCTCTTATTATTCTTGCTTGTTCCAATCAACAATAATTTATACACATGATGACGCTTATGATTGCTCAATACTCTTTCACTCCTTTGGCATGGCACATGCACACGCAAGCGCACACATATGTTTGCGGTTAACATGCCGTATGAATAATTCAATATATTTTTCTTTCTTTCGTCATTGATATATGAGTGTTTTCAAGTTTTCATATTGTATTCAATTGAATTTCATTGAATAAAATTGAATTGAATCACATTGAATTCAATTGAATTGAATTAAATTGAAGCGCAACATGAAAGCAATTGTTGCATCGTGCGTGAATTTAAAAATCGGTATTATTTTTCTGTATTTAAAATTTTCAGTTTATATAAAGTTTGAAACTAACAAACGGTCAAGGCAAATCAATGCAAATGATGGAATAAAAAAATATCACAAACATTTGTTGGCAAAATTGCACTGCGCTTGAAACTACTGCAAAATGTGTTCCTAACAAAATAAACGAAAAAAGTTACCTGACCAAGTCAAATTGTAAACTTTTTTGCAATATTTCAAAGTTTCGCACAAAATTTTCTACAAAAAAAAAAAATATTAATAAATTTTCGCAATTGCAAAATGTTTACCTAAAATATTCAGCATCTTTCACTATTCTATGTACTGCACTTACTTACTTAAGTGTGCGCCCGGTAGCTTGGAAGTCAAAGCATTTAAATTTATTGACAGCTAAATAATTCAGTACGAACGCTTATTTTTTTTGTTGGTTAATGTAAAACATTTTGAAATAAACTTCTGCCACAAATCAAGCACAGTACTTGTTAGGCAAACTTTGTGCTGTGAAAAGAAAGAAAATTAAAAAAAAAGAACACATTCAATGAAGTACTTTAACCACGCGTCGAATACCGAAAGTGTTGTAGGGCAAACTTCTATTTCCAAAACAACAATAATGCAAAAAAAAAAGTCCAAAAATAAACGCAAATCAGGCACAAAGTAAGCAACTCAAATTCAACTGCCTACTTGATGGACTAACTGAAGCGGCAACTTACTTCTCGACAGCTGCGCTCAAAAGTATGCAACACCATGCTGAAGTCTGTGTCTGAGTCTTCAAATAGACAGGAAAAAAAACCTGCAGCCTGCAACATCATAAAATTTCAAGCATATAAAAGTGTTCGACGCAAACTAAAAACGCAGCTTGATGTCTTGTAGACTTCGACAACGTCGCACAGAGGGGCCTTAGATACATTCAGCTTGCAAAAATCAAAAATTTCATGATCGCTTTCGATAAAACAAATATATGTGTCTGATAGAGAATTTTCCAGAGATTAAGGAAATATTAACCTTGAAGAAATCGGATTTATAGTTTGGGAGATATACGCACTCAAAGTTGACCTTTTTTTCAACTTTCAATAAAATGCTCAATTTTTTTAAAATTCGGCACCTTTGAGTTGGAATAGCAACGCAATTATAACAGGAATCATTATCGAATTGATTTATATTTTTAGGTAGCCATATTATAGTGTTATATTATAAATATCAAGTCATTTGCATGTGTAGTTTTCGAGATGGAGCTGTTTTTCGAACTATCTATTTTTAAGGTGTTTTTTAACTTTGGTGGACAAAAAAAAAAAATGCTAAAATATGCTACCCGCCAAATTTTGACTATCTCTTTATTACATATTCCTTTACCTATCTGTAAAATATTATGTTCCCCTCGCTTCCCTTTTGGCCGTTATAACGCAAAAACGATCGCAACCTCGCACAAAAATCAGCGAAAAAGACGCTGCTGCAGGTATAAGAAGAAGAATGCATAGTAGGTAGATTCGCTGTTACAGCTTTTAAATGTTAATTAAGTGCACAAATGTTTTCATAGGAAGCAACCTGTTGTATTTTGCAATGCAGGGGGTGTGTAAAATTGATCGTAGGCGGTGTAAGGGGGAGTAAAATGTCTTTATTGCCTACATTTTATATGGCAGGTGCCAGTTCCAGTGGTTCGATCTCAATGATACTTATAGGCAATTGGGTTGAGTACGTAAGAAGTCTACCTTTTAAATTTCAGCCCTCTATGTTGAAAATCAAAAAAGTTTTCCATACAACGACTTAAATCTGCTTCTCTTCCTCTTCTTCATTTCGTATGGCAGGTACCTGTTCCAGTTGCCCTATCTCAATAAAACTTTCAGGCATTGTGTTGGATTATGTGAAAGTACTATGTTTGAAGTTTCAGCCCTCTATCTTCAAAAACAAAAATGTTTTCTATACAACGAATCAAGTTTTGTTCATTTTTCTTCTTCTTTTCGTATGGGGGCTACCAGTTCCAATAGTCCGATCATGCCGATTCCGACATATGAGTTGATCGCACAGAAAAGAAGACTCTGTGCAAAATTTCAGGTCGATATCTTCAAAATTGTGGGAGATATTGTATAAATACTGATAGACATACAGACGGACGGACGGACATGAATATTTCAACTCGTCTTGTCATACTGATCAAGAATATATACACTGTGTACAGTCGCAGATTTCTAAGTTTATAAAAAATGGAAAACTAGCCATTTTCTGACGCTAAAGCTGCACCGGAAACAAATTCTGACTTTGACAACCTACCATGCCGCTCCCAGATATCGTAGCGTATTGAACGATGGCTTGTTTTAAAGCTTAAGGAATTCACTTTTAAACAAAACTTATTTCATGTAATTATCTTTATTCGTTCAGAAGATATGATTTTTGCAATGCAAAAACTCAGAAGGCCCCACTGTGCGTCGGTTGCACATAAAAAGTCAGTGGCTGCCACAAAGTAACATAAGAACATTATGCTTCAAATGAATGTTACAAGTTTTTTTCTTCTTGACTACAAAAGTGACATGCATGTAAGTCGTAAATGTCTGTAAGCTCATAAAAAATAAGTGTAACGTTTTTTTTTTTACAACATTTTAAAGAAGTTTTAAATCAAGGCGCACACAAACTACATTTAAATCTTTAGTCACATGAAGAAGTTATGAGATGACAGCAAAAAAACTATGTAAAATTTAATTTCGCGTCTGATTGACGTGGCCCAAGCCATGACAAGCTGATTACGCTTTTGGCGTGAGAGGCTCATCATCAAACGAAGCTGACAAAGATTTCTTTGCTGAGGTGCAAAAACCAAAGCCATATATGAAAATCAACATGAATGTTAGCATGGTTGGTCGCATTGAATAAAGCCGGTTTCGCAGCCGTACGCCTTTCGCCAGCGTTGAGAAATATGGCACATGCCCTTGGCTTGGCTTTGCGACGACTCGTCGTTTGTCAAAAGACTCATGTATGTATGTATGCTAAGTTCAGATACTGGGTTACAGCTCATTTATAATTATAGCTAATACGTGTGTGTGATGGCCTACCTGTGTGTGTTTGTCTGTCTATCTGTCTGACAGTGTTTCAGTCAATGTTGATGTCATTCAACCATGTCACCCAAAAACATAAATTTTAATTAAAATTTTGCAAATGTTTCTATGAAAAATTTCAGCTTAAGCTTTCATGTTATTTTCGTTAAACTTGCGAGTCACGCCTTTCTTTGCGGCTGTTTTATAAGTGTTTTCAAAGCGCTCATTGAGCTTGTAATCTTGCAATATGTAAGTTATGGCTTTTTATTAATTGTAACTGCTCGGCGCTGCTTAAGTCTCGCTAATTCTACGTGTAAATTTTTAAGCATATATGTTTTTCTGAATAATTTTGCGAGAAAATGTTTAAACAGTCACACATAATAGCATAAGCAGAGCACAGAGGCAGCTAAAAAAGCAAAATTAAATATTTAATAAGATTATCTGATAAGTTCTCAAATGGTAAAGCTTATGTCAGCAGGTGATTAATTATATGAAATTTATAATTGCTTCTAAGTTGTAAATAAACATGAATTTTCTCATGAAAAATATGAATGTTAAAAACGCAAATAAGAACTTACTGTCTTGCCAAATGTTAGTGTGTTTGTTATTTACGAAGCAGAGTCGAAATTTAAACAAGTTTGCTTATTTTTTTCATCATATGTTCTAATTAAAACCTTTACAGGCTAACAATAAACTGCATTTTGCGAAGAATGGCAAAAATTGCAATGTATTTGCAACAACAATGCAAAGCAAAAACAAATGTGATTGTATTCTATCATCAAACCGAATTGTTGCCGTCATTGATTGATGAACTCACATTTTGTGAAATGAATTACGGCAAATAATTTTATTGTATGTACGCAGTGGGCAGAGTGAAAAGAAGCAAAACATAAACAATAACAGAAACAAAGAATAGGAAAACATGAGCATTGTGTTGTAAGTAGTAATCGCAGATGTTGCCCGACATAGTCTTACAATGCATTTGTGCGCAGCAATGCCACGTACAAGCAGTCAAACAGCAAGGAACAATGTTGCACTCGAAAGATACATGCAAACGCAGCCTGAAAGCATGCTATGTTTATGCTGTGTGTCTGTCGGAGTGTTCGAATTTATCTTCATGTTGCAAGCACAAAAAGCACATTGGAAAATGTTAACATTTTGTGTGGTAAGAATTTTTACGCTTCGTCATTCATAAATCTGCCAACTTGAAAGATACAAGAACAAAAAGCAATAGCAAAAGTTTAAGACATGTCTATCATTGCAGTAGAAGAAGTAAAGAAGATTTCATTTCACTTAACACACTCACACACAAACATTTCAACGCTGCAAAAATCGTACTAGTACATTAAATAAGCATTACTCATACGCAGCGTTAAATGGCAGCCGTCTATGGCACTTTATGCTGCGCTACGCCGTGTGGTGTGGGGCGCCCCTTTTTTGCACAGCCAATGCATGTATCTGTCTTCTGTTTATGACTTATTCACGGAATATTTAGTCGGCTGCTGCGCATTACAAATTAATTTAAGCACATGCGAATTGCTAGGCGAATTATTGCACGAATTGTCCTTGACAGCAATGAAGGTGCCGTGTAGGTGAGAACGTTGCGTGGTTACTATTGGTTGTTTGGTTGGTTGGGTGGTATGCGTTGCGTAAAGTTACTCAAAATATCTCAAAAAGGCTGTCGTCACGTCAGTAGACCATTTGTCAGCCGCAACCACAACGTGACGCAAAATAAATTATTTTACGAGACGAGTTGTTGAGCTGCCGTTGTGTATTCTGTTTGTTGTTGTTGTTGTGGTTGTTGTTCTGTTTGTTGTTGTTATTGTGTACCCGACACCTTTCAACATGTGAACGTGCGTGTAAGAGTTATACCATAGTACGCCATAGTGCCTAATATTATACACGAAATTTGACTTAACTGCGAACAGATACAAATCATCAGCACAAACACAAGCACACACACTCACATTTACACGCACGTTCGCACGCACGTTCAATTGTCTGCTGTTTGGCATCGATGCGTCGAGCGGCGTCGGCTGGCATCAAGACCTTTGACACTTTGTTTGTTTGTTTGTACATTTCTAACCTCTGCCGCCCAATTTCATTCACCTCTCTTTACCACACACTCACTAACGCACTATTTCATTTGTTTTTTTAGTTTGTTGTACGTTCGTTTGTTTGTTTGTTTGCTTTGTACAATGACACATGTGTGGCAGCAACATGTCAACTCATTATCGTCATTGGCAGTCACCACCAGCGCCAGCGCCACTGCTGCCATTTTTGCGCTTTTTGTCTGCGCCAGCTCACTTGTTGGCTAATTGAAAACGTGCCAAAAACTCTTAAAATTTCGTTTCTATGCTTAATTTGTTTATTCACAATTTTAAATGCTGTCCAACAAACCGTTTAAAGCTGTTTTTTCGTTTCAAGAATTTCATATGACGGCAGCAGCACCAACAAAAACAACAACAACAGAAAAAAACAATTGTGCGGCTTGTAATTATTTACGCTGTCATTGAACGTTCGCTGTCAGTTGCACTAATTAAACCGCAAAACTGAATTTTAACATCATTTCACTTTTTTTTTTTTTTTTTTTTTTTTTTGGTCCACAACAAACGCAATGGCTTGCGCTTCACTTGCCTCTTAGCTGCATATCAGATTTGTAGCTGATTGGCTATTATTGCACATACGTTTTGCAGCGCATTCAAATGTCTTGCAGGCCTTTAGCTCAGCTTTCAATAATAAAAGAATCCAAAATGCATTAACGTCAGCAAAGATTGACCGTCAATCGAACATTTAATAATAATAAAAATGTCAGACCTGACATTAAAAAAAGTGTGGTTTAATCAACTATACTCATATCAATATAATGCCCTATACATATGGTATAGTAACATTTTTAAAATTTTCAATACAATTGACAAAAAATTCTGATCTGCTGCCGAATCTCATCACTCTACTCTCTCAATTTTCAGGTGGACCGAAATACATATCTCAATCGATTTCACCTGTCGTTCTGATCATTTCTATTATTATTTACTTCCGAATTGCAACAAATTCAATATACCCTGTCATATGTGCGCAGGATATGAAAATCAATAAAACAGTATATAAAAAAGCTTAATCATGTCAATAAAAATATCGTTTTTTTTTTTTTTCATCCAGGATTTTAATTACACAACATCTTTGATTATCCATGTTACTTTTTACCTATCAGCTTAGCACACAAAGTATGTTTAATTATGATATTGATCTTATTTAAAATGTATAAAAAAATAACTCCAAAAATTAAATCTCAACTCAACAAAAAACTAACTAAGAATATGTCAACATAAAATGCCAACAAGCCATAAACTTAATAAAGCATAAAAGTTCTTATCTGTGCGAAAAACACGAGCTGAGGCGACTGCTGGCTTTGAGCTCCGCACCAACTGTCCCAACTTAACTTGTCGTAAAGTCTGTTCCTCCGCCGGCATATAAAAATCGGTAAGAAAACCCAAATAAAAAAAAAATTGTAGAAAAAGTAGTACAAAAATAAAAAAATAGAAAGTAGTAAAACAAAAAGGGTCAAAAGTGTGTATGTGTGTGTGTGTGTGGGTTTTATTTGTCTTGGGTTAAGGACCACAATGACCGTTGAAGGTGCTTTTGTACGTTGCCTTTGGTTTCATTCATGTGCGTGCAAAGCTTGTGTGTATGTACCCACAATATGTGACATGGCAACTGTAAAGGGATTGAGTTGAATCAGTGAGAGTGACAAACACATACACACATCATGGCATCAATTTGTACATTAGACTAAGCTAAGCATGTCCACTGAGGTCGGTCATTCGGTCGGGCAGCAGATTGTGACTGTGAGAGCAAGCAAGTAAGCAAGTAAGCAAGCAATTGAAAATGGATTAAATCTCTGCTTGGCAATGAACATCATTGAGTGAATATCTTCATTTGAGTGCGAGCACAACACAGCACACTGTCTGTCTGTCTGTCTCTCTGTGTGTGTTGCGGTTATTTACTTAAATCAAGCGCTCTAAATGACACTCAGCACGTAAACCCCCGAAAAATAAGTTTTTCGTATTTTAAGTAATTGTCGACGTAAATGAATTTGTTACATTTGTGCTAAATTGGTGCGTAAATAACTCTTGACCGGTTGGCGACTCACTTAAATATATTTGCTCTTCTAACTGACACAATTTCATTTGTTATTGGTTATGTTGTTGTTGGTGTTGGTGGTGGTGTTATCGGTGTTAGTGTTGTTGGTTCGCCTGCAGCATCAAATTCGACTCAACGTCATGCTCAGCAGCATGGCGTAAATGTTTACAAGCTTTTCTTTTACTTCTATTCCGTTCCCCCTTTATATGCTCTCCAATTTCTTCAATTCGCTCGCCACTCGCACCTTAAGTGTTCAATAAATTATGCTCAAGTCTTGCTACTATGTTCCTTTACAAGCAGAAGTTTC
This sequence comes from Phortica okadai, assembly GCA_034638295.1. Taxonomy (NCBI): domain Eukaryota; kingdom Metazoa; phylum Arthropoda; class Insecta; order Diptera; family Drosophilidae; genus Phortica; species Phortica okadai. Next base: position 8,018,413 of record CM067850.1, read on the forward strand.
ACTTTACACACACTAAGTTGTTATTGTTGAATATGGTGATGCTTGTTATTGTTGTTGTTGTTTTTGCCGTTGCCTGCTTTGTCGTAACAGTCGATTTTTCTTAGCAAGTGCACACGTCCAACATGTCGTATGGATAACAAGTGCTGCACATAAATATTCGCACTTGCTGGTTGACAGTTTTAAGATTTAAAGTTTTCCACTTTAACCACAAAACATTCTCAAGGATTTTCACTGACTTAACAAAATAAAATACATTAAAAAAAAAAAAATTAAATCGCATAAGAAAACTTTAGAAGTTTGGTCAGCATGTTGTATACGTAATTTTTCACACGAAACGCATAAGAGGATTTTACGGAAAACAGCTTTATACGTGACAATATATAATATCATTTTATAACAAACAGATAAATAGCTAATAAGATGAGCAAAAAAATGACCAATAAATCATCAAAGCAGAAAATATTCTAAGAAGAATACAAAACTTAGTGCGACTTAAAAAAACACTATGACAACAACAACTATAATGCATTAAATTGCAAATGAAAATTAATACAATAATACCAAACTAATAAGTGATTTTTTTACGAATTAAAATCAAGTTAGCTTATATACAAATACGGAAAATTATCACACATTTCAATTATTGCTTACAGCAATCACATTTTAGCACAAATATTCTGATAACAAAAACAACAAAGAAAAACAACAATACAAAACACATAAATCATGCCGCAAATTGACGAACATTGACAGCGAAAACAAAACAGAGGCGATGAGTATAACAAAGAGAAGTGGCAGTCATCAAATCTGCGCCGCAGACATAACTTTCCAAAGCAAACAAACAATAACAACACAAATACAAACAACAGAAATAACAACAACAACGGTTATACGAAACAATAGCAGCTCAATTGCTGAAATATATTTGATTGAAAAATATCGATTGAGTAAAAGTCTCACAGACTTACTGACTCACTGACTGAGTGACTGCGACGGCTGCTTAGGCATGACGTTGCTTAAGGATTCCATTTTGCAAGCTGTTAAAATCAATACAGAAAATGTGATTTTTACATGAAAGGAACATAATACCGTTTAGTTAAATCCGAATTATAATTGAAGAGCCATGAAAAAAAAATGAGCAAACAACACCATTACATCTGTCTGACTGACAGTCTTATTTGTTTGTGTTGATAATCTACAAAACTTCCGAAATATGAAGACATCTGACTAGTCAAATTGTTAGTCGGCATGTTGTCAGATTACATAAAATTTATGCAGACATGCGAATTGCCCATTTGCATTACAAATTTCAACTCACCTTCAACTCGTTTGTCGAAATGGCACTTGAATGTTGACTTCGAAACCAAACCGAAATCGCACTTCAAAAGTTTGTAACAGTTTGCAAGTTTGGCACAATACCCAATTGACCTGCAATAGTGAGTTGGCCAATAACAACGAAAGTGGCGTACAATGAAATTGCCACCGAGCATAGTGTCGACGATAAGCAGCGATACGGTCGTGCCACACACAATGAATAGAAATTTAAAAATTGATTTTGCTAATTTGTCCTACAAACTTTGAATGCATTCAACACACGAACATAGCATATTGAAATGTGATGTGTGCAAATGCAGACAAGAGACATTATAAAATAGTTCCAAATTTTTGCTGTCACAATTATTTATTACTTTTTAAGCGAAAACAAAATATTTCAAATAAATGACAACAATAACGGCAGAACAAAAATCACATATTTGAGTTAAATCTTTAAGAGGAATCTGAGCAAATGTTTTGTCTTGAACGATAACACAGGCCAACATAAAAAATGTTTGTGAAAACATTTTAAATAAATTAAACTCAATCACATTTACTTTTGGATGCTGAAACCATATTTAATTTCATTTTTATCATCCACCTTTCTCTCACATTTGAATATTAACCTCGAAATTATTTCATTTGAAAATATCTCAAGAACTACTTTTCCAATTTTGATCTTGATCTTAAACACCAGTTTAAAAAAAATTTAATTTTGTTATTTTTACTTAATATTTAAATGTAAGAAATTGGTGGTTGATAAGACTATACATTTTTTTATTCGGAATAAGTACACAAAATTATAAATAAATTAGTTAAATTATTTTGAAAAAGGTTTCTCTTGTTGCTCTGTGTACATTTTTCCCGCTTATTGACAAGGCTAACAAAACAGCTGCCTCACAACCACTCGCACACACACAATTCAACACTAATTTGTTAACGCCGCCAAAGTAAAAACAAAGAATTCATTATGCACGCAATCCTTAATGCGTTGCCCTTTATTTTTGCCATAAGGATTAACTCAAATTTCATGACACATGCACGTAGCTCACATTTGCCGGCTCATTAACATCATAAAACCCAAAGAGGCGGGTTCGTTTCGCTTCGCACCGTGTGCTCATGTGCTACTTATGCCATAATCACAGTTAGAGTCTTTAGTTTTAATTACGTGAGCGGTAACAAGCGTCGAACAAACACACAAAAAAAAAGGGACTAAGCAACATTCAAGCCTACAGGACCAAGAGTAAAATAAACTTGGCAAAAGACAAAAAAAAAAAAGAAAAAAAATTAAACAAAACAAAAAGAAATGTTAGCAAAAGCGAGAAAATGTGTAAAGTTGTGGTTATTATTATGATTATTATTATTAGAGTGCGCAAGCCGACTTGAAGTAAACACATTAAGTTGAGCCTTTGTGCGTTTGCCTTCGCCCACGTTCGCCTTAACTTTGTACATACTTTGACTGTCTACGCAAGCCTATTCCCACTTCATCTGTTTGTCCCTCCTGTCTGTACGTCTGTCTGTCTATTAGTCTGACTGAGGCTTTGCGCTTTGTTTGTATGTTTGTCTGCTCGCTCACAAAATGATATCTTTGTTTACACATGTAGATAATGTTTTTCTTTGGCACCAAGACGACATTGTGCTTGTTTAGCTTCTATTGAATGCATTCAAAAAATTTCAAAGTATATGTGTGTGTGTTGTCTTGACTCGCGTCTTGAATTTGCCGTGTGTTGTTGCGCGTTTTCTAAGCTTTGCTCATTGTAAACAACAACAAGCAAAGTTTAATTGTGTTAATTACTTATGTGCACTGTTTGTTTACGTGTCCTTGGTAATTTTAAGCCGTTTTTTGTTTTTTATTTTTGTATATGTTCTACGAAGCACAAGTAAGCGTGGGATTAAGGTTAAGCTTCATTACACAATAAAAACAAAGCAAAGTTGTAGAGAAAAGAAAACACAACGCATCATAAAAATATTCAAGGCAAAATGTGTAAGTTTTTATTTCTCTCTTTTTCTTTTATTTTAATAATTTAGAGCTTTAAAGCAATTTGCGAAAATTTTTAATACATTTAACAGTAATTGTATGAATTATTTATACTATTGGGCAATTTGCAAGCCATGAAAGTGCTTGTACATTATTAAAATAGTTGCGCTAAATTTGCGAAAAACTATTAGAGCACTGAAACACAAACAACGGCAGCAGCAGCAAATCAAATAATCAAGTGTGGAACTGTAACAAGTTCCACAAAGGGAAATTTACGAATAACTGTTTAAAGGAAATTTATATAAAACAGACTAAAGCAGTAGCTCCTGCAACATGTTCGTTCGCTCGTTCGTTGATGGTTGTAGCAAGCAACAACAACTGTTGCGCGAATTGAAACTGAAGACACATGACGACGACGACGACGACGAAGTGAAAACTTCCCCAATGTGCCGTCGTGTGCCAAACGTGTCGTATGGTAAAATAACGGCATCAGTTGCTTTCGGATGCTGTCTGCGTGCGGTAATCAGCGCAACAAATAAGTGACGTGTCTGTGTCGTCAAACGAAACAAGACTTCAAGACATTTGTTTTAAAATATACAAAATAAATAAGAAAATTTACAAAAAAAAAAAATATTATTCTGATTAATAAAATAAAAAAAATGACATTTTCAAAACGTGTTTAAAAAGAGTGTAGAAAAAAAAAATACATTAGCCACATCCAAGGCGGTTGTCAAACAAGGCATTTCGACTTGAGTTGGGTCAGCAACGATAAACATCAAAAGCGGACTTCTTTATAATTTATTTAATTTTTTTTTAAATTCATTTCTGTTTTTCTTATTTTTTCGAAATTCATTTTATCTGCGCGCGCCTAGAAGTATGGCACGTGCATTTTGTTCGGCTTTCAAATGTAAGTCAAATACTCATACGCCGCGTTGGCCGCTCAAGCGTGAAGTCAATCACAGAACACAGAATTGAGGCCGAATAAGTCGTGTGTGTGTAATGTTTTTTGCATATTTTAAAAACCGGCTGGCTTAAATGTTGCTGAACCAAATTAAAATATGCATAAATAACAGCAACAGCAACAACAACAACAACCACTACTCTGTATTGTGACAACAAAAAGCCGCGTTGACGAGTTAAGCGTTTCAACAAAAATAAATATAAAAAAATTTAAAAAAGAAAATACAAAAAAAAATTCGTACAAAAAATATAAAAATAAAATATTCACGCATTGCCAGTGCAGCTGTAATGTATCCTCTGACTAGTGACAACAACAACTACAACAGCCTTAAGTTATTATTAACACATTTGCTTAATTTAAATACTTCCTCTTGTTTTTATGTAATATTGTAATTTGCAAATGCGTTAAGTGCGAAGCATTGAAGCGTGCGTGCATGCGTGTGTCGTTCATATTTATGTACGTGCTTGCGTGCGTGTGTGTGTATGCGTGTGTATTTAAGCCAATTTTCGTGCATGTTAACCAATTTTTTTTTAAATGTTGGCAACTTAAATATTTAAATTTACATTTCGTGTTCGTTTGCGCCGAAAAAATAAACGTTAAATCTTTCATGTCATCGTTGTCGAAGTGCCGAAATGCAATTACATGAATCGATTGTGCATCCTTTGAAATGAAAAGGTATGGAATGAAAGAGGCTGAAATGCTTTTAATTAATGATATGTAATAAAACAACTGAAAAACAGAAGACAAGTTCGCACAAAGTTACTTGTTAAGCCACAAAAAAGCTTATAAATCATTTAACTTATGCATGTATGTCCATAACTTCAGCAATTTTTTCGCAATCGTCGAACCAAAATTCAACAAACAAATAAAATTTATTGTCAGCTGTTGAGAAAACAAAAAAAAAGGTGCGATTTTGATTGTTTCAAACGCTGTGCTATGTAAGGTCGACCTACACTTATACAAACGCTCAGTGACTCAATCAGCAAACACACACACACACACTCATGCAAATAAACGCCACAATCAAATGTGTTTTTATTTATAAATGCGTAAATAAATCATAAAAATGTACAACAAAGTGGCAAAAAAATGAGTTTTTTATGTTTTGCGTTTTAAAGTACTTTGTTATTTTTTTTTTTCATACGCTTGTTTGACAAACAAACTTGTTTATACGCACACACACATAGACACTCTTACATATGAGCACATATACACACACTCAGGCAATCAGAGATATTCAAATGAGATAATTTTACATTTGCCACTTTCATATTCGCCTTGAGACATCGATTTAGCGAAATTATCCTGGCGTCGTTTACGACTAACCGCTATTAACCCCGTGTCACCAACGCCCCACCAGTCAATGGCTAACGCACCAACCAACCAACCAATCCTCTGCCCACCCCTTCCTATTCTTTAAAATCAACTTAATTTTGTGGCATTGTCTCACGCTCAGTCGTAAGATTGATTATAGCTTTGATAATGTTTCCAGTCTGGTTTTTGTTTATTCTGCTCAACTTCTTCTTCGTTATACTCGTTTGTCGAATTTCGGTTTTTTTATGGTTTCGGTTGTAAAATTTTAAATTTGTTGGGTTTTCTGCATTTTTCGTTGTCTTTTTTTTCTCATTTCTCATTTCTTTTTTTTTTTTTTTATTTCTTGTTGCTTAAATTTTATGTTGAATTTGCATTTTGCGGCATCGTTTATCTTCTGCATGGCGAAATTTGTTACAGTTCGTGGCTTGGCTTGGTTCAATTCGGCTTGGTTTTGCGGGCACGCATTTCCCTTTTTTTATTATAATAAATTATGTGATAAAACAATTTCAAAGTCGTTAAATCTATTTGTTGTGCAATAAACTTGCTGAAGCGGCACTTCAAACTTTATGCTTGTATTCGCCCACGTTTCAATGTTGTTACCTTCTTTATTTTTTTCAATGACCCAAAATGTCTTGCCAGTTTTGTCTTGCCTCTAATCAAACCGAGAAACGTTTTCGTTGTCTTTGATAGATTCGCATTAATATACGCAAAATAAAACAAACATAAACTCAACTAAAAATGCTAATCACAGAAAAGCAGCATAAGAAATAAAACAAACAAATTTTAATGGCAACAACTTTTACTTGAAAGGCGCGTCATTTGCATAAATCAGCATGCACATAGCAACAAGCGTCACTTATCTCTACGCCTGTCTGCCTGTCTGTCTGTCTGTCTATCACTAAGCAAATAACGTCAAGATTCAATGCAAGTATGCGCAAAGTCTATAAGACTTAAGTATGCAGTTTCAAGCTGCTTCTGTCGCTAATAAGGTATTCATGCGCTTAAGCATATTTGCAAATAACACAAAAGTATAAAGGAAATAATGCAGCAAGTGCCAATCGAAGACGTCATCAAATACAAGTAAGGTTACAAAACTAAAAAAAAAAAAAAAAGCAGTTGATTTCACTTCTAGCTTGGCTTGAACAAAAGCAACTTAACGACAAAAGTACTTAAAAAGAACTATAAACTGCGTTATTTTAATTCAAACAGTTACTTCAGTGCATAACGACTGGAAAAGCAAGAAGAAGAAACAAAGAGAATTGCGTTGAGCTGACTTGAGCTGAGATGAGATGAGCTGAGCCAAGTCAAGTCAAGTTTCTATGACAATGAGTTCAGCGCAAATGCTTTGTGCAATCTATAGTATTTTCTTTTTTTTTCTTTTCTCTGAGACAAAGCAACTAAAACAATGACGAGTTTAACGCTAATTAAATTTAATGTAAATCAAGATTTGAAAGTTATTTAAATGAATGACAAAAGTCAAGAAGAACGAAAGAATGAACAAAAGAGAATGTGAAAGGTTAATGTAAAGCGGCGTTGATGACAATGACAACTGTAAAAAAAAAATCGCTTTTTTAAATGCTCTCTTTATTATTTTTTTTCACTTTTTGATGAGCTTTTAATTTTGTTTGGTAAATTTTTTTCAAATTGAAGCCATGAGCGGTAAAAAAAAATAATCATGTAAAAAGGAAGCCATGAAAATGTTGTGAACATTTCATTATAAGCTTGGATTACGATTCAATTTGTGTTTTTTTGTCAAATGATTTTCACACGGCCAACATTCAATTATAAAAAAAAACATTTATATAAGTATGTATATACAGACCAAACTTAACTTTTGTCAGCACAACAATTTAAGGTTAAATGACAAGCAAACAAAAAGAAATGTGTTGCTGACTGTGGTTTGATATAAACGCCAAAGCAAAAGCATTTTAATACACTCGACAGGTTTTCTTTTTGACTTGACTGGTCTCCTCTGGTCTGGTTCGGTCTGCCTCAGTCTGGTCTAAATCTGATTCTGATACTGATTTGCTTACAAAGCCGCTTGAATGACATGCTTCTGGCTCAGTCAGTACTTGCAAATTCATTAATTTTACACAGTTTAACGGCTTTTATTTGTGGCACAGTCGACACAGACCACAAGCCATCATCATCATCGTCCTTCTCATCATCATAAATACGTAAATCCACAACAATTTTTGAGAAATTGGCTTTGTGCTTTGATTAATAACCTAAAATGCGTGGCAAAAGTGGTCGAGACAACAAAAATGACAAAAGGCAAAGCCAAAGCCAAAGGAGTTGTGTCCTTTGTGGCAATAAATTTTCATGGGTTTCTGGTTTTCGTTGCTAGCATTGTTGTTGTTTTTTGTTGGGCTTGTTGTTAAGTATAAATTGAAGTTCATGAAATGTAATTACGCAGAAATATGATTAATAATTTAAAAAGTGCTTAGCAATTTATAAAATTTTATACAACATTTATAAAATTTTCCAATTTAATATTGACAAAAAAAAAAAGCTACAAAAATTTCAATCAAAAAAAATATTTGACAGCCAATAACAAAATAAGGAACAACCCAGATCGATGTATAATACAAAATTTAATCAGTGTGCGTGAAAATGATGAACAAAAAAAAAACAAAAAAAAAATTGACAAGCGTTCAACACTTCTACGAAGCAAAAGTACGCGGAAGCTCATGTCAAAATAAATGAATGTTAAACAGATCAAAAGAGCAGCAGGAACAGCTGAAGAAGAAAAAGAAGAAGCAGCAGCAGAAGTGCTCAGGGCATTTTTGCTTATCTGCTGTGTTTTCTGTATGACTTTTCAGCATTTGTTCGACCCTCTTTACTTTACTTTACTTTTGTGCTTTTGCCATGTGTGTGTGTGTGCGTGTGTGTGTGCTTTGAAAAGTGCGAAAAACTGACAAAAAATGGCAAACGAAATCGCGCGCGCGCTCGCTCGCAACTTTTCACGCATAAGCATGAAAATTTGATTTTATATTTACTTATATGTATGAAAACAAAAAAAGTATTACTGTACGTGTGTATGTGTGTGGCAGCAGCTGCGTGTGCTTCTTCTTTTTGTGCTCTGTACTTTTCAGCAATCAAATTTTCTTTGCAGCACTTTTGTTGTTGTTGTTGTCGTTTTTTGTGATACAATCTAACGAGCATCATTATCTTTTATGCGTGGGTAATCTTCATTAAAGCCAAATGCTGCGAGCTAAAAGACAACAACAAAAGTCAAAAACTTTTTCACTCATATTCTTTTTTTTTTTTTTTTGTCCCTCTTTATGTCCTTTTATGAGGAAGCTACTTGTTGATATTACGTTGCAAACAAGTAAATGTTTATTAACTGTTCTAGAAAAAAAATACCAAAAAAAAAATAAGTAAAAATTAAATTTATTTTCCATTAACATTATGTGAGAACATGTAAGCATTTAGGAGTCTTCTGTAATTTGCAACATTTTCCAAAAGCGTTTCAGGCGAAAATACATGAAACAAAAAAATAAGTAAAGAAAAGAACAAACAAAAATACAACATTTAATGTAAATAAAAATAGCATAGCATAAAAATGTTTATGTGTTTTTTATATGCACACAAGCTGCTCAAAATCGCACACACACACACACACAGAGTTCAGAACATTTTCATTTTGCCAAACGTACGCCCGTGGCCACAACCTCAAACACGCCCACTATTTTCACTATTTCACTCTCTATGTATGTATTTGTGCTACATTAGACAACATTTTATTTTGTTCCTTTTTTTTCCACTGATTTCTTTTTCGTTTTCTGTTTCTTTTTCTTTTTCTTGCACAGCTTTTGCTCTTGTTTTCATACAATTACATATTTAGTTCAAGGATCAAAGCGTTTAAAAGCAGCTTGCAACATAATGGCCAAACAGCAGACCAGTCGAGGCATTTGCTATGCCTCAACTTGTGCCTTGTAGATTAGACAGAGCCAGAGCCAGCGCCAGACCATTTAAGTGCGCTTAGTCAACGTTTCAACCCTTTTGACTGAACCTGAAGTATACTTTTGTACGCCCAATACACACACATTCAAACACTCTACAGTATTTACGCCCAAATAGCTGCTGCTGCTGCTGCTCCTGCCATTGAGCCATCGTTGCGTCAGCATTTCAAGTTGCAACTTACATACATATGTATATCTTTGCATTTTGCTTTGTTATTGCACATTCTATTTTCTGTTGTTGCCAACAATAACAGAAACAACTACAACAACGCAAATAAAAAACTTAACTTAAGTTTGTTCTCACATAAACAGCTGAATTGCCTGAAACAAACGTCGCACGTGCGTCTCACTAAACGTCTCTCACTCCATACTACACACACTCACTCTCTCCCCCTTCCAGTTATAGTGCTTTTAACTGTACATCTGCCATGCTGTTTTGTTGAATTGTTTCAAGTTAAAGGCATGGCATCTTGATTATGTGCTAAGTGTAGCTTCATTTCATTAAATGTTATGAAGTTTTGCATTGCAATTTCTTAACACAATTACAGTTTAGAGCAAAGTTTTCGAAATTTGAATTTCCTTCTAAGACTCATGCAGTTTCGCTGACACATACTTACACACCCAGCAGGAATTTGAGGAATTCTTGCAGGCCTGCTATTTGCATGGGTCTGGCTTGCATAAGCAATTCTCCAGTCAATGTTTTTTGCAATGTTACTGTGATTCTTTTCAATGTCAAACACCTATATCTTTGAAAATTAATGAGCCGAGCATGATAGTTACATAACAGGACAGTCTCGCTATCAAAAGCATGACCCATGGAATGTGTAGCGCAACATGAAATGTTACTGTTAAATTTGTACGATTCTGTTATACCAACTTCGTGTTTTTAACGACGACAAATGAAGTGCTGCGTCGCATGCACTCTATTTGCAAATGTCAGACATTTTAACGCCTCAATTGAAGCACTTGATTTACCAGAGCATTCCTCAAAATACTACTGGGCAGGTGTTGAGGAATTTAAGTATACATATTTATATGTAGTAGCTTAAAGTCTAGAAAACAAGTTACACTTCAATTTAATGTTAATGATCCAAGGAATTTGCGAATCTGTAATTACGCAATTGTAGTAAAGTGCACGCCTTTGGGCAACGATTAAGTTATTTATGACATAAATTTATGTATGTCTGAATGTGTGTATATAATTTCCACTCAGTGTAAATCTTATGGTTTACTTGTTCAATACGATTGAATTACTTTTTGACGTAGGCACATTGAAAACAAACCAGACGCATAACTTCTCATTCGTAACAATGGCAAAAACCAAGCGCGCGTATAAAAAAAAAAAAAACACATCAAATAAATTCCAACTTTGGCAAATATGTTTTTTCGGTCTCTTGAGCAAAGGCAAGCAAACAAACATGCACACATGTTGAGCAGGACACTATAAAAAAAAGCACAAGAAGAAGAAGAAGCAGTAAACCCGACTATTAAGCATATGTCAACAAACAACAACAAAACAACAACACGAATAAACAATGTCCTCAACAAACAAAGTTGAATCATTTTGGATATGTTTCATAGCAACTGCTCTATCAATACTCTATACTCTCCAACATTATGTATGTTTGTATTTGTTGTCAACTGAACGGCATTTCGTTTCTTCTTATTATGCTTTTATATAGTTTTGTTTGTGGGCTCCGAAAAATTTCACTCAACACTTATGACTCGAGCAAAGATGAAATATAAAAAAAATATATACACATATATTTATGCATATTGCTTTAATGCAAACATAAATATGTAAATTGTTTTTTGATTTTGTCAACTGAAGCGACAACACATGTCGTACATCCCACACACTCACACACACACACACATACAACATTTGTCTCAGTCATCAGCCTCGTTGTAGTCATCGTCATCATTGTGCTTTAAAAGTTTCTTCTCGCATCTTCATATCAAGTGATTATGATATTTAGATTAGTTGTTATAACTATTTTTTCCACTTGAACGCACAGAACACACACACAACAGCGACAACGGCTACAAACAAGTGGAAATGTCCTTTTTGGTTAAACTTCCATGTCCAGTTTAACATGTGTTCGCTTGTGCTTGGCAATGTCCTTGCGCACAGAAGCCACTTGTCCTTGTCGTTGTTGTCGACGACATTGCGATTGTTGTTGTAATCCCTTTTGTCAATTTTTGTGCTTGTCATGTTTAGATTATATTGAATTGACGATGAAATTCCGCAAAGCAAGAAAAATGATTTATTATGCATGCAAAAATTGTCATAAGAGCGAATATAGAAAATGAAGTGTTGAGCAAAAGTTATTCTTTTTTGGCGACGGAAAATAATAAGTCACTAAAGTTTTCTCCACTTCTTTTACTTTTTACTTTGCTTCTTAAGGTGATAAGTCGAATTCCTTTAAGAGTTTCATACAAATTTTCTGAAACGACAAATTTTTTAAAGCATGACAATGTTTTTTTTTTATTTTCTATTATAATCAATGATAAATCTTCTTGAGGCAATGCAAAGTCAAGCCATAAATTTAAGCATTTAGCAACAACAACAATAACAACAACAAAAACAGATGTCAGTAAATGCAAATGAGCAAACATTTAAATATGCCACAATGCGCAACTTAAGTGTGAATACAAGTGAGGGCAAAAGTTCGTTGCTACTTGATGACACCCTGCCGCCCTTCTATACCCACTGGACATAGTATAGCACACGCATACCGAATGTGTTGAAATCTATTAGCATTCTAGTGACTGATAATAAAACAAACTTATAACATTGCCGAGGCAGCCAACCCGAAATGTCACCGCCAAGCGGCTTAGCGAAAGCAGCAACAAAATGTGATAACATCGAACAACAACGACAACAACAATAACAACATTAGCAATGACAACAATTTCTTTCTCTTTTTTTTTTTTTTTGTTTTTTTTAGCTCTGCTATTGAGTAACATAAATGTTATTTTTTTTCCAAGAAAGCACAGGAAAACAAGTGTCGGCATATCCTTCCTTCTCAGTATTCTGTTTGCTCGCTTGTCGGTCGTTGTCCTGCCTCATACACTTCCCTTTTGTTTTACACAAAAAGCGTGAGGCTAACAAACAACAACAACAGCAACAACAACATCGCTTGTCTAATCCCGTGCTTCATTACAACATCCGCCAGCATGCCACTTGTGCCTGCCACGGCACGAAATGACACTTTGCTGTCAAAGATTATCAGCTTTCATTTAACTTATTATCATTTCAGACATCCTTGCGCCTCTCAACCATGCTTCTTGTCGTCGACGTTGTCGTTGTCAAAGTCAACATTGTCGACGTCAACGATGACGTCGTTGTCCTTCCTGTTTTGTCATCGTAAGTTTTCTTTCTTGCTCGAAAGCATTTTGTCAGCCCACAAAATTACCGGAAATCCTCAAAGCGGGCCTGTCACTACAAGGAAGTGTACGATTCGAGCCGAAGCACAAACAAAAAAAAAATACACGCGAAGTAATAAATACTGAGAAACAACGGACAACAACAACAACTGTTGTTACATAAACAAAACACAAAAAAAAAAAAGAAAGAAAAAAAACAAATTAAATGAAATAAAATCAGAAAACAAAATCATGATACACTTCGTGCCAATTTACTTCGACAGCGACGCAAGACAGCTGTGAATGTCGAAACTTTGCTATTTCATACCCTACACGCGCATGCTGATACAATCAGCTTGCACGCCTTAGCCAAGCCCTCTGTAATCCTTAAATTTCGATTAGCAAAAATTTCTTAATACATGTTAAAATTAAAAGTTTCTTAAAATAGCTCCAGAAAACAATAAAATGATCTTTAAGTTTCGTTTTATGATGTCTTTATATAAAAATGCCTATCGTTCGAACCAAAAAATACAAAGTAAACTCATCCACTGCTCCCATTTCAACTGTTACAAAAAAGTATTTTTACTCCAACATACCTTAACAGACTGTTAATAATAACATTCTATTAATACTGAACTTTCAATGGAATAGAATGCACGAAGTATTGTAGTTTTGGGAGAATTTTCTTTATAAATATTTCAACTTCTTGAAATGTTTAAAAAAATTTTGGATTCAAGGGCTGATCTATCACTAGATGCTTTTCTCTTTATCTCAAGTCGTTCATTGCTCAAGGTGTAGCGTATACGAGGTCAAAGTCATCCGCCTGTGCCGTCTTCATGAAGTTCTTGTAGCTCTTTCGTACTTGTTTCTTTCGAGCGTTGAGCATTGTCGTCGAGCTTAGCGTAACTCCTCATCGCCATCGCCCGTCTTCTTCGCTGTCGTTGTCGTTCATTTTATGTTACTTTATGGTCATTTCATTTTAAGTTCGTTGCTGTTTTTGCAGTTGTTTGTTCCTGTTCCTGTGTCCGTGTCTGTGTCTCTTTATTTGTTTGTTTTGTTTTCACTTCAGTTTTTCGCAACTTCTTAGCACGCAATTTTTTATTATTTTTATTTTCATTTTCATTTCTTTCTTTGTTGATTTGTGCCTCCTTCGTAACCAAACATTTTCAGTAAGTGTTTTTTTTTTTTTGCTTCTTTTTTTTTTCATTATTATTTGCCAACGCAGATACAAATTGTTATTGTATCGATTTCGTGTTTGCTCGTTGATGTTATCTGCAACTTGCAACTTGTTTGCGTCTTTTTTTACACTCTTCTGTTTTACTTTTATTGAACAACGGATTTTAAATCAATTATTTTTGTTTAATAAAAAACTTTATTATTTTTTGTTCGTTTCTGTTTAATTTTAACGCGATTTCTCATCATTGATAAAGTGTTTTTCTGCTTTTTTTTTTTTTTGCGACGTTGCGTCGCATATTATTCACATTTAACTAGCGCTATAAGCCATTAAGTGCGCAATGTTTGCGCTTAAAATTAATAAAGCTATTTGCGCTTTTTTTTTCTTTACTTTTTTTGCAGCTTTCGAACAACAACAAAAAAACTCAGTAAATATTAAATAACGCACATAAAGAATAAACTTTTAAAATTCATGTACATGTACACGAATTTGCAGCAGGCGTGAAAAAAAATATGCTAAACTAAAATGTTTATTTAATACATTTTTTATTTTCATTTTTTTCTCCCCTTTTTTTTGCAGTTGCATTGCTGCTCAACAACTTTTCCAACAGTTTTTTTTTTTTTTGTTGTTGAATATTTAAAACACAACAAATAAACAAAACCAAAAAAAAAGTTGTTGTCGTTGTTGTTGTTGTTTGAAACTAAAACCAAACATTTTAGTATGCAAAATATTAACAAAAACTTTATCCGAAAAAACTCACATAAACTAAAAAAAAAATAAATAAAAAATTAAAAAAATAAATTTTAAGCTGAGTTGAATGCATTTTTGTCATTTGATGCGCTTCGACGTTGCATACTTTTGGGGGCAATGTGCGCGCGTTGCATAATGTTTTAAAACTTTTGACGTCAAACTTTAACAGAGCGGTAAAAAAGATGAATGTGCACAAATCAATAATAAATAAGTAAAATAGTAATTTAAATAATCAAAATCAATAACAATAACAATACATGCCTGGAGCATATATAAAATTGACTTTTCTAACTTGCTGACATGTTGTATGCCAAAGGCATTAAACAGATTATAAACAAAATCACAAAAAAAAAACCTTTTAGCATGTATTGAAGTTCAAGCGAGAAAAAAACAATGAACAACAATAACAAAAAATCACTCAACAACACGTCTGCACAATTTTTTTACAAGTATTCATATTCTTATAAATGAAAAAAAAAAGCATTAGAGTGAAACAAAAAAAGAATAGCATATGTTGTCATTCTTATTTATTTGGCAGAACTCCAAAGAATTTGCTTACCATCGTTTCCTGCAACACTTGAACACTTGAATATTGTTTGCTTATACGCTTTCAGCTGCCACATGTCTCAAAAAGACTTGCATGCTCACGCACAGCGCTCTACATAATCTTCATCATAATCGTCAACATAATCATCATCAGAAACATCATCGACATCGTCGTCGTCTCATTAAAATTCAAGGATAAGTGCAGAACAAACATCAAACGAATTATTAATATGCAAACACATGCAGAGCAGCATCCAAGCAGCATCAAGTCGAGTCGAGTCGAGTCGAATCAAGCCCAGCCGAGCAAAACAACAACTTGTCTAACATTTCGCTTTTTGTGCGTTTTCACTTTAATTTTTAATTTTTTATTTTTTTTATTTTCATTTTGAATTTTTGCATTATGCTTCCATATCAATTGATTGATGATTGATTTGTTTATTGTGTCTGCGCTTGGCAACGGACGCACATCAAAATGCAAACGGCATTTGCGACAAATGATGAAAACATTTGTTTTTAATAAAGCGTCGTAAAGCAAAACAGAACAACAAAAACGAAAATGAAAAAGAAATATTGTCAGCGCACATATTAAATTTTTTTAATTTTTCAGCCTTATGCATTCTTTATGCGACAACCTTCAATGATGACGACGATGAGGAAGAGGCAACGTTGACCGCATTGAAAATTGAAAATTTCATTTTATTTTCATTGACTTGGTTTGTCATCCATCATGTTGCTGATGAATTTTCATCTTTTTCGCAATTTTTTTTCAAGTGCATGTTCTTTTCATTATTTTTCATTTAAATTTTTTTTTGCTTTGAGTTCGTTATTGAAAAAAATGTTTAGCATTTTAATAAGCAAATCAAAAGAGTTGCAAAATAGATGGTTTGTTAGTGAGTTTTAGATCAATTTGTTGCTATGATACACCTGAGCACAATCAATCAAATCACAATTTATTTTTTAAATACTTTATTCTGACTGAAGTTCAACCGAGTAAATATCAACCAATGTTTCCTACAGCTTCTTTTATGTACTTACCCTAATTAACACATATAATAAGTCATGATTTTATTCATGTTATTGTTTCTACATATATCATAATTTTAACTTGACTTAAATACAACTCATTGGAATGACAATAACATTATTTAAATAAAGAAAAACCTAATGTTGTCTTTAAACCAAGATATTGTTTTATAACTGAGCCTACTTATATGGAGCAGATAATATAACTTCACACACTGCCATACATCAACAAGCCTTGCATTCAATTAAAGCCAAACTTT
The DNA here is from genome assembly GCA_034638295.1 of Phortica okadai. Lineage (NCBI taxonomy): Eukaryota > Metazoa > Arthropoda > Insecta > Diptera > Drosophilidae > Phortica > Phortica okadai. The sequence continues at coordinate 8,035,067 of CM067850.1, forward strand.
AGCCTTCTCAGATTGAATAACTTACTAAGAATGCAATCATTGCATACAATTTATGAGTAAATAACTATTTAACACCAAATTTCAACAATGCATTTATGCATTACAAGCCATAATCAAATGTTTGCTTTGCAAAGCAACAAAACATGTCAACAACAACAGCAACAATGCAAATAAAAACACAAAACTAAACGGAACTAAAGTAATTATAAATGCATCAAATAACGCTGGTGCCATCAACAACAACATGGCAAGCAAGTACCAACAATAACATGATAGCAATCAACTGCTCATCATCATGGCTGGCAATAGAAATTGTACCGTAAAGCTTTTGGCCAACCAACGTTCAAGCCTGGCTTAGCCAATGCCAACGACAATGCCGACCAACTCAAGCCAGAGCCAAGCCAAGCCGCACGTACTCAAACCTCTAAGTGCACATTTTGTGGTAGTGTGGCATACAGAATTGTTCATGCTCATTGTGTATTTATGGAGTATATTTGTTTTTGTTGTTTGCTCATTTGTTTGTTTCTCTGTTTATTTATTTAATTTTTTTTTTTTTTTTTGTTAGGTCATACGTTTTGTCGTTTGTGTGTAGTTTTGGTCAGTTATGTAAACATGTTTCTGCATTTTTTGCTGTCAACTTCAACTCTCTGAAACTCTGAAACATTTGCTGTATGCTGCAAGTTCATCATGTTGACGAGAAACACTTTGTTGCTGTTGTTGATTATTGCAATTGTTAAAAGCTCTCATTTCTGGTCTCATTGCTTAAATTGCTTGCATATTTTATTTACTATTATTTTTTTTTTTCTTGTTTGCTTCTTGTTTCTTGAACGTTGCCAACTTTTTCTGTTGACATATTTTTGTACGACATTTATTTTACAAGCATACAAGCTATACATATGTGTGTATGCCATGATAGACACGTACACATGACCACAGCACACACTATGATCCACCAAAGCAAAACATGTTCGTAGCATTTTTTTTTGCTGTCCATCTGTCTGTACATTCAATTAAACTAACATGTACGTTATATAATTTAACAAAGTGTTGATTTTTCACATAAAAATGTCAAAAGTTTTAATTAATTTTTGTTCTCTGCATGAAAATTATGCCAAAGTTTTAAGGTCAAACATAAAATATCATCATACCATAAGTGCATACACTTTTCAAAAGCTGTAAATAATTGAATTTAAACAAATCTGTATTTAAATTACAAAAATCAACGCAAGTCAAATAAATATCCTTCGTCTGAAAGCATTCGACCAATTTTATCTCTTTACTTTTTCGAACCGTACATGTTTCTTCATGTTTAAGACACAAAATTTCAGCTCATGAATATTTTTCGAGAGCACTTTAGCGTTCTTTAATACCATTTTATCTTCATTACTAAAGGATGCGGGCCGCATGATTTTCTAAGATTTACATGTCAAAAGCCAAAAGGTCACAAAATCAATACTTGCACACACTATACACTCACGCATACACAAGACAAATGCGTCGACAATCAATTTTGGCAAAACATTTTTTTTTTTTTTTGCACGATGAACATTTTCTCACAACGTCTTTGAATGGCGGTTGCTTTGATTCTAACATGCTTGTGTTAGAGTTTGAATGGCACAACAATTTAATGATTTCCTATCGGCATGCATAGAATGAACGGCCACATGGCCAATTTGTGCCAAAGAACGCCTCAAAAACGCGTCAGCTGAAGGCAACAGCAGTACTGCGGCTGCTGCTGTTACTGCTGATAATGATGTTGTTGTTGCCGTTGCTGTTGATAATGATGACGATGATGATGATGATGGCAGCTACGTCAGCGCCAAATGGTCCCAACGGTATAATAACATATCTTAGTAATGTCAGTGATTTATGCACGCGTCGACTGACTCAGTGCTGAGTATCACGGCAACGCATCGCATCAACATGGCGTATGCGTGATATTCATTCGTTTGCTGACTTGTTAATACCTTAAGCTGTTACATTTTCGCGTTTGCATTGTTGTTGGTTGTTGTTTTTCTCTTTTAGTACAATGCTTTTCAGCTGGAAATTGCAATTTAATAGGTTTTTTTTTTGGAAGCTGAAAAATGAAGGCAAAAAAAAACACAAACAAACGAAACGATATTCTAATAGCAATTTTTTTCTGCTTCTTCTTTGCAGCGCGGCTCAAGTCAAAGAAATACGTTCGCGCACGATATGCAATCTACTACAGAGAGCCATGAATAAATCTCATGTGAGACATTGTCAGACGTTAAGGGGAAAAAAAAAACTATGCAACTTAAAATTCGACTAACGTAAAATGCGCTTGGCGCTTGGTTTGAACTGAAGTTGCAAGAGTGGCAAAGTAGCAAAATATTGCACAAAACAAAAAAAAGGAGAAGTAAAAAAAACTGACAGTCAAAGAAGACAAAACGTTTTTAAAGAAGACGACCAGCGTAGATACAAAAAACACACAGTAACACAAACAAACATAGAAAGGGAGAGAGTGAGCGCCGCTGTGAAAGGATTTAAGGATGCTGGCATGCATGGCAACTCTTATATAAACGTAAAGCCTTGTGACGTAAGCACGCGTTTTATTGACATACGATTGCGTTCGATTTAGCTGTCAGCTGCGGCAATGACAGCAGCAGCAAAGCCATAATCATTGCGCTGCCAATGCGTTGCTTTCGTAACGGAAACGGCAACGGAAAACGAAAAACGAAAAACGGAAAAAAAGGCAACGGAAACGGAAACGTGCATAAGCACTAATCACATCAACTGCAAACTCGTGTTAGAGTTCAACGTCAACGAAAAACGTCGCAAATCAAATATGCAAATATTTAACATCAACGTCGTCGTTGCCTAACTCAACGCCCAACAACAACAATAACAAAAATTCTTGCCATCATTTAGATATTTTGACCAAATGAACTTTTGATCGAACCAAACCGAAGCGATCACACACTCATTCACTTACCTAACCTAACAGCCAACAACCTTCACTTACTTCACACCCATGTACGGTTTTGCATACGTTGTCAGACGAAAAAAAACGTGACACATGGCTATGTACTATTATGCTAGTAAAATATCGGCGCTTGCCTGCGGTACACGTTGCAAGCAGACCGTGTTGCAAAAGTCACGCGGTCAACGTGATCGCGATAAATACAATCGACATCATTGCGGCCACCAAAGGCACCGACGTCGACAACAACAACACCACCATCACCATCATCAGCACAGTACAGACGATGATGATGACGAAGATGATGGCGGCGGCTGCGGCGGTAATGATGATGCTTGTAATGCTTGCAATTGCGATTGCATTGATGATGACTGCGATGCTAATGTTGGCGGCGCTGATGGTGGCTGTGCGGCCGACGGTGGCATCTTTGCGCTTGACGCACATAATTGTATGTCGACGCTGCCGGATGGCATTCGTTTCAGACGGCGACACAGCGAGCAATTGGACGCTTACGACATGGACCTGCGGTTTCAGCAAATTGAGGTGAGTTCAACAATTTGACATACAAAATGCAAGCGCAATTAAAGATAAAGTCACATCAATCTCTCGTGCAACATTTGAACCAAAAAATGGTATACTTCTACAAACATTTAACAATTTTCTAAAGCCTTAATGACTTTTCTGAATTGGCCAACCAACATTTTCATTAGACCGCCACGGCAACATAAATAAGTGAATCATTAAATTTGGTTAATGTTTTTTTGAGCATTACTCTCTGCTTGTGTGTGTGGGTGTGTATGTGTGACGCGTATGCCAGCATAAATGCAATAAAGCACTTAAAATGACTTTTTAATGGTCGCAAAATGTAATTATTGACATGCACTTAATTATGTCACATTGAAAATGCTTAATAAATGAAATTTAACAAGGCTTGCGCAAATGATAATGTTTGCGCATATTTCGGGCTTGTGCTTGTGTGTCTGAGTGCAAGTGAGTTAAATTAAATGAGTTGTTCGCTTGAATTTTATTAAAATAAATCATACGCAACATGTTGGCAATAAAATTTACAAGGATTTTCTAAAAGGGCCTATTCGGACCGGAGAGATATTTGAATGGTGCTTAGAGGATATCAAGATGGAAATTAAACAAAAGGATAATGAAAGTTTCAGATCGCTAACACAATTGGGATTTAAAAAAAAAGTTAAAAAAAATTATCTCAGAAAAGGCTTAATCGATTGATCCAGAAATATAATTAATATGTTTTGAGTGCTCTCAGGAACGAATAAATTATATTTATATATCAAATATTTATCATTACAGCTTTCGTCGGAAGCCAAATCATCTAAGGCCATGGGCTTTGGCATTGGAAGCGTCAACACCAACTTAGCGACCGATGGCGACATTGTTCAATATGACATACCAAAAAATTCATTTATGCGCAGTCAATGCGATGTCAATTTTGAGGTGAGTGCACAGAATGCAAATTACATTATGCAACAACAAGCAATATTTTAACATTTTCCATGCACAGACAAGTTGCCAATTGCATAAAATATATTTTGATTAGTTTGTTGCGGCTTTCAATCCGATTGCTTTGATATGAAAATATAGATATATATATTTTTTTAGTTTCTGTAATTTTATTTTCGTTTTTAATCGTTTTTCATTAGCATGAACAATTTAATGAAAAATTAAAACGGCCAAACTAAACTGGTTTATTGTATTGGAAAAACACAAACAAACACAAATGTATTTATATTGACTTAAATGTAAATGTCAAATTATCGTATTTGGAATTTGATTTCCATTTTACATTTATTTAAGTGTAATTTAATTAATATTAAAACAAAACAACATTTTCAATTTCAATTTCAGAGCTCGGTGCTTGGTTCCGGTGGCATTATGTACATAAACGGTAGAATAGTTTCTGGTCCCTTGGACTCACTCATTGAGGTGCTTGTGCCGAAGAACATCATCGACTTAGATAAGGTAAGTTTGGTTTAATACAATCAAAAAACAATGCTGAGAATATTCAATCGACTTTTTACTGAAGATAATTTTGGAAAGTTTATTTTCTACTTTATACCTATAAATACTACCGTATAGTTCGTCAAAATGCCGGAAAACTTGTTTTCAAAGCGTTTCTATTTGCAGCCTTGGCAACAACTAAACACATAAATTAAAAAGTGCTCTGCCACAAATATCAAACGTATGACAAATGCAAAAAATCAAATCGGAATTTTTTTTTTTTTTTGCAATGTCAGCGAAAATTATTAAGGACGCTCAACTTGACAGCCATCGCGATTTTAATCATGCCATCGTGGTCGCAATGCATTTTTATTTGATGTTTCGGAACAAAAAAATGCGAAAATCTAAAACAATTAAAACGAACTGCCACGCCATAAATCCAACCAAAAAGCAAACAGTAAAATAATGTTCAAACTCAGCAAAAAATCATTTTTAGCATTTTTTTAGTAGAAATTTTTTGTTTGCCACAAATATTAAATAACAACGCTGAAAGCAATGTGGCAAAATCACATATCAAATAAAAAATATCGAAGTACACCAAAATAAAATAAACTAATAATAAAACGAAATAAAATAAATACGATTTTATTTGCTCAGTGATAAAAAGAAGTATTATGATAAACCAATAAATGTTGATTTGAATTTTTGGTTAAGTAAACGAACAATGTGCTGCAAGCTGTGCAAGATGAGCATAAAAATATATATCGAAATGTTTTAACGAATCTTAAAACTTTAAATTATTGTAATTGATTCATACATGCCGCTCTTCAACAAAGACCTTGTTCAATACTTACTTTCATTGAAATAAAGTGCTTGGATTTTGTAATCAATTACATCAACACTGATTGCTGAAATGTGCAAAAGCCACAACAGTTCTTCTAATTAGACAAACCGACACACAAAAACATACGCAAATAAATCTTCTTGGCTAATTCGACAAAGCAAAACATTTAAATTGAAAGTGTTGATTGCAGAGAAATTGAACTAACGCTTTGAACATAAATCAGTGCACATTTTGTGTTTGCCAAAAAACGACTTAGGCAAGAAATATGCTGCCAAAAATGTTGGCTAACAACAAAACTAAGAACTGCAAGTTGGCTGCTTCCTTGGCTTTAAATTATTTTTGGCAAACAACGTTGTCAGCATTGGCAACATGAGCGGCAAACCAAAGCAGACAAACGCTCAAGGACACACACGCATGTATAGACGACAATGGCATAGAAAAGAGCGATAAACACATAGATGACACAACTCGACCAGCAGGCCAAGCCAAGTTAAGTTAAGCTGTTGGTGAGGCGAGGTGAAGCGCCACAAATGCCTCAAGTGCGAAAATAATTAATTCCCAACTAACAAATCCCAAGATTAGCGCTAATTTGATAGCGGTTGCAAACACCATCACTTACAGAAGAGCACAAAGCACACGGCGAACACGGCACGACTTGTTTTTGTTTTTGCCTTAGACCACAAACGACAGACAATCGTATAGAGTACACACAAAGTAAATAAAACTAATTGTGTTGCTCTCAGAACAATATTTCTGTACTTTGCTTTCAGCATATACAATTTACTTTTATTTCCATTAGGCACAAATTTACTTAAGTATATGTATGTATCTGTGTGCGTACGTATTCGTACTTATAGCAACGACTACTTTATTTTATTTGCAGGAATTTATTTTCTCATTTTTATTATCATCACGTTTATTTCTGCGACCACATGAGCTGCTTGGCAAACTGTTAGCCGCGGTACCTGATAGCGAATGTTTAGAATCGTTAGTTGCTCTCTTGGCTGAGTGGACACAAAAATTTCCATATGATTATCGTGATGAGCGCATGATGAGTCATGTTAAACATATCGTTGCCAGGTAAGTTCCTCAGCAAATCTGTATTAGTAAGTACGTGATAAGACTCTCAGACTTAATTTGTACGCACAATGTTAACGTTTTTTTTTTTCTTCTTCACTAGATGTTCCAATTCACATTTAGAAGTTATAGTTTCGGAAATACTGAGTGCCTTGTTAAAACGTTTGACTGATTTAGAGAGACATGAAGCTGATTTACGTGCTTGTCAGACTAATAACGATAAGGTGAGTTCGAAAGGTCGTTGTTGCTGTTTTATTATTTGTTTGTTTGACTCGTTAAATCAATGTAATCACTCAATGCTACACACGCTTGACTCCAAATATTCTGCTCTGCGGATCTACTGTATTCGGATTGGCAATTAAACAGCTCGATTCAATCAAAACCCTAGACTGCCCCACGGCAACACAATACGCACAAATTTTATGCCGTCTCGAAAAGAAGCTGGCCAAGCATGTTGGACCGGAGGAGTTTTTGCAGTGCAACAGCAATGTGCTCATGGATAAACAGGTATGTACGTATGTATGTGTGTGTGTATTTTTTTACACATATACATATGCATGCGCATAAATTACAATGTGAAATCGTGCATCGCGTATACGCCATGTCGCACGCGGGCACAATTTAAATTCATTTTATCATGGCGCGCGCACTCATACAAACATTTTATTGATGAAGCTACGTCCAAATAAAAAAAGAAGAAAATTAAAATCGAAAGAAAAAAAAAAATTTGTAATTATTTGAAATGTCCTTTGGCTTACAGAAAAAATGGGACCAACCCTCCACACTTGGTGGACCACCAGGCATACAAGATCCAAAGAAGACCTGCAATTTGGAAACGTACCTGGACTGGTCGGCACGTTTGCGCCTGTTCGTTTGCAATGAGATACTGCAAGTAAGTCCTCTGCTATGTCAACACAACTCATGCACATACACATATGAATGTACATATATACGCGAGTCACTTACACATGAGCAATCGTGCATGAAAATCAGACATGGCCTGCGGTTCAAAAACAGGCAGCTTCATCATCAACATGTTAGTTCCTTAATTCCAAGCCATCCTTGCCCGTCTGATGTTCATGTTGTCAACGCAGCCATGACAACATCATTGCTGCTTTGCTTTACCTTTTGGCCACACATAGACTGTATGCCTTGTTCTTACCTATCACCGTTTACATGCATAAATAATACGCAAATTTAGTTTGAGTATCACTAAAACACACACACATATTCAAAGCGAATATGTATGAGCGCCTTTGAGCGTTTTGAGCATGAGTGTTCATTAAAAATGTGCTGTAATATTTTCCGGCGTTTTAAATTTTCATTACGAAAGTGATAGGATATACAAAAAAAAAGGAAAAAGTTTAACTTTCAAAGCTACGCTAACTTAGTTTAACTCAAGGAGTGGGTGAGGACGCGAGAAGAACATAAAAAACACAAAAATCACGTGCGGCATTTGCAATTTATGCACAATAAAATAACTAAAGCAAAAATTACATTTAAAGCACGTTAAATATAAATGAACTTATAACAAATTTGTGTCTTCTTTGCTTCTTCTTTTTCTTTACATTACACAAATGTCGAACTTCCGTTGCGACGAACGAACGAACCAACGATGAACAACACAGTGCAGCGGCATTAGAGATCGCAGCAAAACGGTGGAATTATGGAGCGGCGTGGCACAATATTGTTTACTTGTTGGCAACTACAACAGTGCGACAGCAATACTTGAGTCACTGGAGTCACCGCCAATTGCGCGACTCAAAATAACGGTAAGTTGTGAGATTGTAAAAATAAAAAAATATACACAAAACACAATAAACAAGAAAGAATGAAACAAACAAACGATTTACGCGTCGACCAGACAAAACAAGTACACAATTTTTTATAAGGTTTGGCCAGCAGACAGTCAGAGAGATACATCGAAACATAGCAAGAGCAAATGAGATATAAAAACCAATGTGAAAACATGCCTCTGCATAAATATGCAAAATAAATGTTCAAATGAAATTGCTAGAAATTTTATAGACAAAATACGTGTGAAGCAAAGAAATGCTCGCATTTTGTGGCTAAACTTTAGAACGGAAATTAAAGCATTCGAAGGCGAATGTCTTTCGGAAATCATAGAACAAAATCTACTTTGTCTACAACTAAAGATTTTTATCTTAAAACTTGCCCAAAAATTCAAAGCATGAACAAGCGCTTAACGCAATTGAAAATTTCACTTGTCGCAGTCAAAAAAAAAAAATAAAAGGATTTATATGCTATCCTTTCGTGTCATAGAGCGTCTTTAAAATAGCAAAAACTTATCGTAAACGAATTTGTTATCTTGTAGAAACATGACAACGAGCTAAAATAATAAAATCTCAAGCAGCACCGACACAACTTAACTTCCTTTGAACTATATATGCTTGCGAGCAAAACGATCTTATCATGCTACAAATGGCAATGGCCATGAGCATGGCATTTGCTGCTCGTATAATGCACACACACACACACAGAGACACTTATACAGGCACATAAAGAACAAATGTGCAGCAGCCGTAGTGCACTTGAAGTCAGTACAGAATGCTGCAAAGGCAAAGCAGCCTCAAAAGCCGAGTCAGCCAATATTTTGGTGCTCGCCGCCATTTTGAGTTAATGTATTGCATTATGTAAATGGCAGGCAAAATTTATGTCAGCATTTCATGTTTACAAACGTGCGACTAATGCATTTGCCTGAATGAGCCTGAAGGCCTTAAGATTTAGTAGTCTTAGTCATTGTCAGCCTAAGTTCATGTAATGCAGACATAATGTGCCATACGACTTATACGCCAGACAATGATGTTGTTAATGGCCACTGATTAAATTTATGTGCCTCAATAGAGCTCTTAAAATTATTATTCAATTTCTATTTTTTTTAAATTTCGCTTATTTAAAATTTAAAGTTCTCTAAGTTCTTACACTTTTTTTTTCAAAAATGTTGCTCAACTCCAATGAAATGTAATAATACAGACGCCAAACATGCACAATCACCATCAAAAATCTGTATCGATTATGTTCGACGCTCACTTAACTCCACACTCAACGCAAGTGTACAAAATTTAAATTATATTTACTGCAATGTCACTCAAGCAGCGTGGCGAGCAACACATAATCTGACATAATGGCTTCAGACTGACGTCAACGGACCGAAACTAAACGTTGAATCCGGCAAAACAATGCACTGCTAAAGTTTTGCCTGCCATGCCTTACCAAATCACCAACTTGCTGACTGACTGACTGACTGACTGGCACACAGACTAAATCATGGCTTGCCAACGAGCTGTGATTTCTTTTCTTTGCTTCTGTTTCATTTTTGTTGGTCTGACGGCTGCACTGAAATTCATTCAGTTCGGTCTTTCCTATTAAGTATTTTGCATTTGTGGCAGCAATATTTCCCACACTGAAATCATCAACACTTTCGTTTTTTTCTTGTCTCTTTTTTATGTGAACAACTTTTGCGCAATAACAGAAAACGAGTTAAAATCGCTTAAAAAGCATAAATGATAAAAGTGTTGTTGATGATAGTGATGGCTTTGATGATGGTGGCGGCAGCTTGGCCAGTTAACATAAAGTTCAATGAGTTTTTACTTTTATTTGTCAACGAACGTTTTGTTCATTTCATTGCAGTTCATTGATGTGCACAATACTGCTTGTATTTTATTTATATGTATATTTTTATGGAACTTAAAACAAGCATTGCATAGACTGTTTTGAATAATTTGAACTTCTAAGAGACCAACTCATTTTTGGTAAATTTCAAAATTTATATAAAATTGTTCTTTAACAGTGATTTAACTCTTCACTCTCGTTTACGCTCTGCATTTTGAAATTAAGAAAATACTGTTTTTTTAATATCACATTTTATTTAATATATACTTTTTACAATTATTCATGCAATTATCGTCATTATGCCAATTTTTCTTCAATTTGCATTGGCGGCTTATCGAATTTCCCCAAAAATTCCTAAACTAAATTATAAAAATTTATGTCTCCTAAACTAGAAAAGATAGAAGATCTATAGTTGAAAAAAATGAAAAGTTTTATTTATTTATTTATTTTTTTTTTCTTTATTTCTTTAAAACTAATTTAATTTTGGTCTTTGACATTTATACTATTATGAACCGATTACTATAAAAAATCACGTCAATTATGATTTACTATAGAGAGTTTAAGTAATTTTTATTTTTGTTTTTTCTTGCATTATTTGCCAAACTAAGTTTGTAAAGTATCGTCATATGTTTGAAACAAAAACAAGAGCAAAAACAATGAGCATGATGGGCGTCATTTGGGCGTCTACATGAAACCACAGTTTTGGACATCACAGTGTTGCATTACAACTAAGCACCGCTTGTGTATGTGTGTGTGTGTGTGTTGCAGCATTTAACTTAGCTTTGAAAATTGAAAAACAAAACAACAAAAAAAAATCATTTCATGTTTCCTTGCCAAATATACGTGAGGGCAACTTTTCACTGTTGTCCTTGCTTGGCACATTGAGAGTCACAGCGGACACACTCGCATTGGCGTTGGCGTTGTCGGTGTCGGCTACCACTTCCTGGTGGTTGTCCTTGCGGTGCCTGCTGATAGTTTCTTTTTTTATTTTCATTTTTTTTTGGTTTGTTATTCTCTTTTTGCATCAACTTGTTTTACTTGCAATGGAAAATGAATTAACGGCAGGCGAAGTTGAAATGTGCGCGCATTCGTACTAAATTCAACAACATTTTTCAAGCATTTAATTAAAAGTTTGTAATTAGTAAATGGATTTTTTCCGTTAAGTGGTTTTACGCGTTTTTGAGGTTTTCATTTTTCGCCAACAGCACAGTACAACGCAAGCGACTAAAAAGTGTTTTGGCTTCTTGAACTGAGAAAAGTGTGTGACATTAACAAGCGTAAACATTGACTTGGCCAAAAAAAAGCAAGTCTAGAAAAACAGAAACCATTTTGTTGCTAAATAGTTTACAAAAGTTGAATGAAAATAATTATTTAAGCTTGTATCTTTCAAATACATACATAGATCAAAAACGTAATATTGAATGAAGTAAATTATTTTTTGTTTTCTATGTTGCACAAATCAAAGGCGAATTAAAGCAATTAGTTAGTGGCCAACAAGTTGTAAATGCTCTTTTCAGCTTTCGTGCTTTCAATGTACGAACGAATATGCGCAAATTGCAATTTTATCCTTATGGCAACTAAGCCCACAATCAAACGCCTCAACTGCCTTCAATGTGTGCCATACAGCTTAAAGCACAAGCTCATGGGTATTTTTTTTTTATTTTTAGAAATAGAGAGGATGCTAGAAAACCAAAAAATATGGAAAAAATTCAAACCCACGCTGCATAAATTTTACATTGACCATGAACACATTTTTAGTTTGCAAAGAATTTTCTTTTCATTTTTTAGTTTTCCTTTTTTTTTTTTTTTTTTTTTGTTTACACAAAAGTACAAGTGTGCCCAACGAAGTTTGAAATTGTAAAATATGAAATTCAAATATTGATTATCAATATGCAAGCATACCATACATGAATACCTCAGCAGAGGCGGCACTTTGTAAAACACTTGAGAATATTGCAGCAAAAATTTACACAATTAATAAAATTTTAAAATTATAAAGTAATTTTACGCTTTCAACAGCGGATTGTTCACTTCAAGTATGTGCGCATTGTTGCTGTTATGGCGATGAGCGAGCCAGATGCATATTGATTGACATTTTAGTAGCTGCGCTTGATGCATGTCATGACGGCGACAAGTGTGTCTTCATTGTCAACGTCAACGTCAGTGCCATGCTGGTGTGTAAAGAACAAAGAAGGCATACAAATGTATAAAGTTTATTAAGTAATTTCGATATTTCCATCTTTTGCGAATTTTCACTTGTCTCGTAAAACAAACACAGATTGAGTTCAAGAACTGTCCTTCAATTGTGTGTGTGTGTGTGTCAACAATATAGTTAGCAAAGTAATGATGTTATAGAGTAGCCGTTAAGCGCCTCATTGTTATTCAAACGTTAATGAAAATCAAAGTTTGGTCAATTTATGTGAAACGATACTAAAAAGTAAAGTGAAAAGCTTTAGCAGCAATAAAAACTCACTGAAATCGTAGAAAACAAAGTCATAAACCGGTGTTGAATCTTATTAGCTCAACAGACCCTCAAACACAAAGCCACATAGTCTTAGCATCAATACAAACTTATACATATATATTTTTACGACAAGAATGACGTAAGACATAAACTTCAGACAAATAAGGAAATGCTGTCATACCATGTGACATTCTTTTACAATTTTGTACGCTTGCTTATTGTTTTGATTATGACAAAAACAAAAAAAAAAGATAGAATAATGTATAAAAAATACTAAATCCTCAATTACAGTGGAGCAAATTACAAGTAACGTGTCAACAATTGGATTGCATGCAACGTCATGCCGAAGGACATGGCGATTTGTGGCAAAAACAGGCAATCGTCTTAAATGAGAATCATCATCAGCAGCAACAACAGAAACTACAACAGCAACAGCAACAACAACAACAACATCTAAAGACTGATATGGCAACGGTATTATTATCAACAACATCATTGAATGCATCAGCAACGGCGTCATCACCAACGCCATCAACATCAACAATGACAACAACAGCAACAATAAACACAACATCAACAGCAACGCCCGGCACAGAGCCACCAGCACCACCATCGACGCTACCACCGACGCTAACGGCAAATATGGGTGCAACAATGATTGTGGGTGTTGATGTTGTTTGTGCTTCGACAACCACTTCCGGCTTGCATGCAACTGAGAATATGACAACAGCAACAGCAATGTTACCAATAACAATGACAACAACAGCAACGGAAGTTGCCACATTGGCCACTGCCAACAAAAAACTTACAAAATCTGTCATAGCAACAACAACAACAGCACCCATAACGTCAAAATCATCGTCATCAACGTCATCAGTGAAACCTAATGATTGGGTTGTAATTCCGGTGTTTGCGGATATTGTTAAATTGGCATTGACTGCACGTGAGTGCTGCCTGCAACGGTGAGTAGCATCAACACACACACACACACACTCATACATTTACCATATACGTTAGTATAATGAGTGAGTCGATCTGTCTGTCTATCCGTCCATGCTTTGTGAGGCGGATTCATGCGGTTTTATTGCCAACTATTAATTAAAAACTTTAGTACAAAAGTCACATCATTTTGCGGTCAATTCAGCGTATATGTTTTTCGCCTTTTGCGCCGTTTGTTATGCTATAATTAATGACACGCATACGCCGCATTGGCTGAGCGCGCATTATGCCATTGCTTTATTTAACGAATTTGACCAATGATAATTAATAAGTTTTACGCACGTTGAATACAAAAACAAACAAAAAAACAAAGGACGACACGTTGATTAAAGTCTTTTTAATTGCATTTAAGAATTATAAACAAATCGATGCGAAAAATTATGTGCATTTGTTTCTATTTGATTAATATAATTGTGTCGTTAAATATTTGCGTTTAAGATTATACCTTACAAAAGAACTTAAAATTAAGAGCGAATTCTCAATATTTTCTTACAAAACTTAATTCTAAGAGTGTCTTAAAAGATAGAATTCATTCAAAACCGAAAAAAAACGCTTAAACTTTGACATTTTTGGAGATAATTCTTTAAGTCAAATTTTCATACCTGAAAAAAAGCTCTTCCGCCATAGGAAAGTTAGGTTAGTAAAGTAAATATGAAGGTTGGGACTAACTGGAAGCCAGAATACTTTAATGTTTAAAGATATTTTTGAGTTAATATTCTGGGACTTTTGGTAAAACAAATTAACATGACTTTGACAGGAATACCACAACAAGTTGCCGTGATGTGCTTAAGGCACACACACACATACACATAGCTAAAATCAACACCATGAACAAAAAGTAATTTTGCACAAACTTTACGCTTTCAACCACGCTCAATAAAAAATTTTTCAACTTTTAATGAATAGTTGGTTTGAAAAACATTAAACTGAAACAAAAACAAACGACAAGTGCACTGCTTTGACAGACTTTGACGCTACTTAAGATATGAAGGCCATGAACGAACACACTCCCTCACATACTCACACACAGAGGCAAACTCACTAGAGTTTTCAATGCAGATAATAAGCCAACTTCATAACTTGATGCAAAGTCATTAAAGTTTTTTTCCATATGTTATAGACTGTATGTGTGTGTGTGTGTGTGGTTGTTGGTTTGCAAGCGTATAATTCATACCACGCAGACTGTGCACAAACACAAATATTACACATACGCAATGTTGTGCGAAACTAAATTGAGCTGCGCAAATTATGAAAGCCCAAAACTGATAAAATTATGCTAAATGATACTTTTGCAAACATTTTATGAACAAACGAAAATATAAAAAAAAATATATACTATATCTTTTCACATTCGTTATTGAATCTGCTTGGCCACATGGCCGACAACCACAAATCCGCTTTACGTGCACATTTAAGCGGTTGCCAAGCGCGTAATAATAAATCCGGTCATTGCAATCGTTACAATTTTCAGGCCGTACCCGGTTATGGTAACGGAAGTTCAACTCCGACTTCGGTTACGGCTTTGGCAAGTGACAACATTTGCTCTGTACACTTAAATCCACTGACCAGGCGTCACAATTGTCATTCAATGCACACAAAAATAATTATTGGAGCGGAAACTTTTAGTAAATTTCACTTTAAAGCTAAAAATGAATATGTTAATGTAACAAAGTTGGCACATGTTCAATCACACCCACGTTTTTAACGCTGATCCAGCATCACTGTGACTTCCCTACACTGCACTACACAAAACTAGGCTACCACACTTTCTAAACAATCAAGCCACACCCATGCCGACATATTGTGAACGCACTCACGCATCTGCCACATGTGTATCAGTTTTCAATGAGATAATTAGATGCTCAATTTCATAAATTAATTATAATTGCATTGCAGTATTGCTCAATACACATTTTGGCTGAGCGTTCGAATCAATATTGCACAATCGAACCGTAAATTGGATCGATATATTTTGAGTTCCTTTTTTGAACATTTCGGTGCAAAAACTCGCTGACTTCCATTGATAGCTGATACCAAGTACGGCATGTACATGTGCTCAAGCTGAAAACCAAACGAAATACATTATAATAAAACTGAAAAAGTTATAGAAACAAAGTTTAAGGCATCTGCTGCTGCTGTATGGTCCTCGATAAAAGTTTAGTGGATATGCCACAAATAGAAAACCGTTTTATCTGCCAATTGCAGCTGAGTTGCACTTGGCTCAAAACGCTAGCAAAAAGGTTCGACTTTTACTTGCAACTTGAAACTTTTTGCGCTATCAAAGATATTTCGCCCACTTGTGCAGAAAGCAACGATTTTTGCCGTTTATTTACAAGCGCTTTCGACAATTGTTTTACTTTACTAACGTTCGTGGTCGGCCGAACTCCTCTTCCGCTCACTATTTTTCATTGTAACTGCCTGACTCTCACACACACACTCTTTCACTTCTTCTTCATTCATACAGCTTACCGAATGGGCACATCAATATAAATGCCTTCGATCGTGTGGCAGCCATTGTCGGCGCCTTTACGCGCCACATGCAGGCTGTGAAGTCGGGCAATGAAGCTGCAACAACGGCAAGCAACGTCAGCAGCACAATAACAGCAGCAACAACAACAACAAGCGGCAGCGGTGAATATGAACTCTTCTGTCGGCATATGCAGAAAACTTCCAAGCTGAGCGAAACGGGTAAGTCAAATGTGTGTAGGTGTGTGTGTTTTTTTTTTCACTCACACACACACACTCATTTCTAGTGGCTTTCATTACGTTTTTCTTTTTCACATTTCGCAATACGTTGTTGTTTTCTGCCTGCAGCGCATGTATGCACGCTTAAGTGTTTACCGACGCGGGTTTTCACCCATGGCTGCTTATATGAGCGGCTGCAGAAGTTCACTAGTTCTTTAGCTAGCTAGTTAAAGTTCTTTCGATTTTTCTTTTTCCCCACTTATAGACCACAAGTGCCTATTGGGCGTAGAAAAAGCAAAAAAAAAAAAAAAAAAAGAAAGAAAGAAAAATGCAAATGAAATTTTCACGCAGCTTTTAGTCAAGTAGGTGTGTGCAAGTAAACTTAATTGCACCACGTTGGCGCATGAGTAATATGAGTGGCAGCTGTTTGTGTCTGCAAACGAGCCATGAAATGTTCACATTTAAACGTCACTTTAAATATTTACAAATACATAAAGACCGACGCTGATTTGCGTCGCACGACGACAAGTATCATTGCAAAAACATAAGCGAAAACACAACAATTTAATTATACAATTTAATGAGACCAACAAACAAAGCAACAAAGACAATGACCAAACTACTTTTTTGTTGTCTTGTACATTTTCACATTGCCTTCTTCTCATCCTAACATGAACCTGCGTACTGTTTCTCTGTCTGTCTGTCTGTCTATCTCCCTGTCTGCCTGTCCTACTGTTGACCTTTTTCTCATGGCGGCACCCGCTGTGTTGGCATTTCACAACTGCCTTCTTAATGTCGTTAATTAATTCAAGTGCAACAATGAAGACAATAAAACAAACGAGTTTATGCCAACGAATTGCTTATGAACTTGCCTTATGCCAACAGACCCGACATGCTGTGCGCGCACAAAACTTCAAAAACTCCGAGACGCACGCAACAGTGGCGCCCACCGCCCGTCCAACCGACTTGACTGCATGAATTTGCCTTGTACATAATTAAAAGCAATTTAGTTGCCTCACTCTGCCTAAAATGCGAAACTTTTGAATCAACTGCAATTGCTTTTTTCACAGTCGCCGAGGCGAACGACACTTCAACAAATGTTGAAGAAAAAAACAAAACAAAAAGTGACGGCAAAATAAGGAAACGCATGCAAAGCAACGTTGAAATAATAAATTAGTTATGATTAATTTTACGCTAAGACAAATGTGCACAATGTTGTGCTCTTTTGCAACTTAAAATATGAGTGCGTTTAGTCCAAAATATGACGAATGCAGAATTAAATTAGCAGCCTGACCGCCTTTAACCTCTGTTTTGACAACTGTATTAGGCACTGTTAATACAAAAATTCTATTAAATGCCAAATAGAATTTTAACAGCGTGTCTCTGTTAGCAAATAGTTGTTTTAATTAGCAGCTATTTAGATCATGTTAAACTGCTGCTACTGTCCACCGTTGCTAGTAATCGTAATTTCTTATGTTACGTTGAAGTTAAACCTAACATAAGTAATAACAATTGCTGGAACGATGTAATTGTCATGCAAAATGTCTGGAATTGCAGTACCAATTTCTGTTACCGAAACATTTGACATTTTTAAATAGAATTTCACTACTGCACTGCAATTATTTAATGAAATACAAACATTTTGCCAACTCTACACAACGCAAATTAAATTCAGCCGAAAGCGCTAATTTTAATAGAACAACATGAAGTTGTGTGCCGCACAAAAGACTTCAAAAATTACAATAGAACGGCAGCCACACAAAAGAAAGCCTTTGAAATCAGGCAACACACACACATGAGGGCGTAGAACCAACATCACAATGCCAAATTGAGGCGGCCCGGCGACATTTTTGTTATATGCTCGCTGCCGCACACATGAACCAAAAACAAAAAAATTCATAATACAAAAAAGGAAAAAATATTTTATATGAAACCACTACAAAATGACTTTCAAACAACTTTAGTGCGCCGCAAGCAAGTACTGAAAGGACACACCACGACTGGCACGACAGCGACGGCAACGACGACGTCGACGACAGCCACAACGCTGACGGCGCACTGCGAACTGCCATGACAACACAAAACTTTCAAATCCTTTTTGAGCTGTCAACATGCGCTGTAAAACTGATGCACGCCAGCGATTTTTTCGTTTTTGTTTTTTTACACACGTGATCAAAAATGCCAACAAAAAAATTGGTCAAAAAAACAAGAGTCAACAAAATAAGAAACCAACTTTGTACAATACATAAGCCGACAACAACATCAACGAAAACAACAGCGAATTCCTGCCAACAGCAAAAGCTTCCAAGTAGAAAAAGTAAAAGAATAACATTTTTAGAAAAATCACAACAACTCTTTTGGCCAACAAGTAAAACGCATCTTTTACGTTTGTTGCAATTTTTCGCTGTTTTTTTCCAAAAAGCCAAAACTTTAACAAAACACGGTAGAAAAAAAAAAATAGAGTTATATAACAACAACGAAAAAAGAATTTCACAAAGTTTTTCCCTGTTTTTCAAACTGACTCATCTCACACATGCAACCCCTCACCCCCATCGCCCTACAACAGCAACGCCAACAACATGTGCGTTTGAATTTACTTGTTTCCTTTTGCCAAAGCGTCAACTTCCGGCATTGCTGCGACATTTTTGTTTTTAACTATATAATCTTCAACTTGCATTTGTAACAACTTTTTGTTTTGTTTACATATTTTCGTAATCGATATCAAGGATATCCTAACAAAAAGCAGAACGTTTTACTTTGACTATAAACTTAATTTGACTGCTTGGCGTTCAACGGGCACCTTTGACTTTGCCGTTGCGCCCAAAGTGCTAAGACTAACATAAACGCAACTAATGCAAAAGCTTTATGCACTTTTTTTGATAGCTTCTTTTTGTTTACTCAACTTGCAACTAACTTATTGTCAGCTTGTCAATGTAATTTGCCACAAAGTTATAGAAGTCTGACTTTGCAGTAGCAAAAATTTTATCTCTAAAAGAATGATTATGCACTTTTGTTTTGTGTTTTGTCATTATTTACGCACGTGTGCTTTGGTAACAAGGGAAATTTGCTTAGAAACAAAAATCGAGTGCCATTAAAGAGCACAGATTCCACTACTTCTCTAACATCACCAAAGTTTCCCAGAGCGAGGCTTTGCTTCTGTGTTTAATTGCCACAAGCGACTAATTTGCCATTCTTCAAGTAAGCCAACAAGGCCTCTAAAATGCATTAAGAGCTTAAGCTAAGCAGCGCTTTAATAAAGCAAATTTAAAAATAAATCTGAAATAAACAACTTAGATTGCATAATAAAGTCAAGTAACAACAATGTTATTATTATTATTATTATTCTAAAGGGGTTAAAGGACATGGCACAGCGGTTGGTCTCACACAGCATGCCTTTATTATATGTATTTCATTTCGTTGAGTATTAAAAACAAAATGAAATAAAAGTTATCCTATAAGGCACTAACGATGCTAACGGGGGGGAAGGGGGTAGAAGAAGGATTGGTTTGTTGACGAAGAGAAAAGAAAACGAAGAAAACCAGACTGACTTCTGACTAACAGCCTTAGTGAATATGCTTAGCATTCCTAATAGCTGAGCGACGAGTAACAACAATAACAACAAAAATAACAGTAATAATGAAAACAACAACAACAAGAATTGTTATAATACTTGCTCTCTTATTTGTGAACAACAAAACAAAACAGAACACAACTCGGCTCGTTAAATTGCATTCTGATGCTGTTGCTTTCGTTGTTATTGTTGTTGTTGTCATTGTTGTTGCAGTCGCTGCGAAGTTGGCCAACAACAACAACAGCAACAGTAGTGAAATGGCAAAAGTAATAATAAGAAGAAACTTTTGCAATTCTTCTCAGTTTACATCTGCGAAATTTTCTTGTTTTTTTTTTTTTTATTTATTTTTTTCTTCATTTTGTTTTTGTTTTTGTTGACACTCGTGCGGCATTGTTTGACAAAGGCTGTCAACAATTTTTTTATTTTTTTTTATTTTCTTCTTCTTCTGCTCAAACATGCCATGCAAAAATTAAAGTCAGTCAGCCAGTCACTTAGTCAAACAGTCAAAATGTCGTCATTATTCTTACTGCAGGCGTCAGTGCTCTACAGGATATAAGTAAAAAAAAAAAATAAATAATAATACAATAATAACAACAACTGAGCTGTTTCACTTGTCCGTATTGACAGCAGGTGGCGCCACTGTGTGCTGTGCTATGCTGTACATGTAAGTGCGACAACAGCAACAACTTCCTTTTCAGCTATTTCCTTTTGCTGTTTACTGACAATTGTTGCTGTTGCTACTGTCATGACATGACTGACAAACGACTAAAGTTACTCAACAGTTAAGTTTCGCATTTCAATCATTCGCATTTAATCATTCATTCATTCGTTCATTCGTTCGTTTGCATATATTTATGCATACTTTTAAGCAATTTACTTATTTATTTTATTAAATTCAGTAATTTGCACAAAAAAAAAAAACCAAAAATAAAAAACACAAACACATTAAATGTAAGCGTGAAAGAGATATCAATATAATTTTCATTACATATCGAGTACTTTTTATTTTGCATATAATTTATCTGCAATTTCTTTTTAATTAAATGCATCCAATGAATGAAAAAATTTCATACACTGTTAAATAAATATAATTTAAATGTTGTGTAAATGCACACAACCATTTGCAACATGCGTTTCCTACTGCCAATTAGGGCAGCGACCGTTAATGCCATAAGAGGCGTAAAATTGCCAATA
Organism: Phortica okadai; assembly: GCA_034638295.1. Lineage (NCBI taxonomy): Eukaryota > Metazoa > Arthropoda > Insecta > Diptera > Drosophilidae > Phortica > Phortica okadai. The sequence continues at coordinate 8,056,443 of CM067850.1, forward strand.
GTTTTTTTTTTTTCACACGCATTATCTTCTGTTTTTAAAACGCCTTTAATTGAAATTCTCACACTCATTAATGTGTGATAAATGAAGATAAGCATTTCAGATGACATCATTATATCATTAGCTATTCTTCGTAATGAAAGATTAATTTCGCAAAAACAGAACAAGCAAACTTGACTTCAAATTAACTTTACTGACAAACAAACATTAACCAACATTAAAAGTGCCATGCCTCCAATATTATTGTTGTTATTGTTGTTGTTGGGTAGCTCATGTAGCTTAATGGTTTATGCTGTGCTCTTTAATACAGACATATGTTTATATGTATGAAAGAATGTGTGTGTGTGGGTTTCTTGGCGAAATGCTTTGCCATTAAGTTGTACGAAAATGATATATGTATTATATGTTTGTCTGTCTGTCTGTGCACAAGCACATTCATCATTTGATTTATTAATTATTGTGTGATAACCTTACATCATTTAGTTTTGACAGTTTGCCAAAAAGCCAAAACACAAATACCAACAAATACAAACAAATCTTACCAACATACGCCGAACCAACGAGGAATCAACGACCTTTTATATGTATTTTTCTTTATTTTTTCTTTCGACATAGTTTTACGCATGCGGTGGCGTATACGCAATATTTTTTACAATGCTCTGGAAACATATTTAGCTATATTTGCATTAATTTTCGAATTCTTCTACTCTCACTGGCCCATGTTTTCTTGTTTTATATAATCATTAACAACATTTGAGCCTGTAAAAAGCAAACATTAAAAATCACTTTAGAACTTTATTTATTTAACTAAAGATTCCTAAGAGCTTTAATAGCGCACAAAATGAAAATTATTTGTCCACAATTTTACCTTAATTCACATTGAAGCACATTGCTTCTTATTGTCAACAGTAAAGCAAATATTATTTTTCTCAGTTTATGCTTTTGTTTTATTTCATACTTAGAAATATAAACTCAAAAATAGTTTACGCTTTTCTGCAAACTCAGAAATTTTGTGTTGTTTTTCTTGCAAACACTTTTGTCATGAGACAAAGCAGAAACGAACGAACTCTGCACATGCACATACTTGTACACATGATGAGCGTTATGTATGGCGTATGGCATATATGTTTTTATACATACTTATATACTTGAGCATGTCAAAGTTATGCGCTATGCGCGTAAGCGTGGAAATTCAAGAAGAAGAGGAAGAAGCCAGTAAAAAGAGCCATGGCAGCAAACATTAATATTAAAAGACGTTTTGTGCATTGTTTTTTTATTTCTTTAAGGTTATAATGGCATTAAGTTTTACCCACAAACGAAGTGTCAACAAGGATACACATTCATCGTCAATTATATGAATTGTTTTTAAAATAAAGCCGCGACACCAATCTAAGAACAAATTTGAACTAGAGTGCCGTATGTAGTTGTGCTGCATTAGGTAACTTATGTTTATTCATTATTTAAAAAATGTTCTTGAAATATAGAAAACTCCGGATTCAGTCAGCTTTTCATTAGGGATAAAATCCAACTCAAAAACGATCAGTAAATTTTTTAAAGCCTTTTTTATCGAATAAATCTATTCGATCATTTTTGCTTTCTGCTTAAAGGTCTACAGCATTATTCTGTTTGTGCATTAAGAAGTTCATAATTCCATCGTTTTTGCCTTCTTCGACGCAATTTCGTCGTTTGTTTGCACGAATTTCATTGAAATACCCTGTCCCATTGGCTTGTCGACCATCGTAAATTCAGTATGATGTCCTTTGGCAAATAACAACTTTCCTGAACAAGAGCACTTGTCCCCAAACAAGGGCAATTATTGACCGAGCCTCAGATTGAAACTGTCAATCTTACTTCTACTGTTCAAAAGAAAGTAAAACAATGCGAAAAGTCAATTTAATAGAAATCAAAATGTTTAATTTGGCACGGCGCGTGGTTACTTTTATCAACGACACAATTTCCATTATTGCCGAAAATGTTGTTTGATTGCCATGGACAACAAGAAATAAGAGACACGCCGAACAATTGCAAGTGTAATCAATACAGTCAATCTTTATGTTCATCTGATGATTGGATACTAATGCAATCGATGAGACCAACACATTGACCACGCGTTAAACGAAATTTTCGAAGCAAAGAAATTTCTGAAGCGTAAAGACGCTCATATTCGATACAATAAACCAGCAATGACATTACTCCATAGTCCGGACACAGAACACAACGGAAGCAACGAACAGCTGCAGGTTACAACCGTGAAGCAAACGAATCGAAACGTACAAAATGAAAACCTGCAGCAAGATACATTTATGTTTCCAAGAAATCGCCTAGGTTGCCGCTCAACGTCCTTAACACCCACGCTTCTGCTTAACCTACAAAACTGACTAGCTGTCAGTCTAACTGTCTGTATATCTGACTGTCTGTCTGCTTGTCGTTGAGTCTTTGTGTCTACGTGTCAAGTGCTGTCAGTGTCGGTCAAAGCAATATCCGCAATTTTCAAAGCGTATCCTTAGGATGTTTTATGTAGCTAACAGCAGCAGACAAGTTGAGAATTTCAGTTTCCAAAAAAAAAAAAAAATAAAACAAAGAAGTAGAAACATGACGTTGAAGATACACGCAAGTTTATTGCATTTACCAAAATTTTAAATGACTCGATAAGAATGACTATGAACCGAAAATTTGGTTAGGTTGTTATTTTCAACATAAATTTTACGCTCACTAGAAAATTTTGTAGAATAGCACGAAAATTTACTTGCATTTTATCAACATCGATGCTTCTTCTTCTTCTTCTGCTATTGGTGCATGATGCTGTTGCTTCTTCTTCATCATCATCTTGGCAGTCACTTGAACGTGCTGGCGCTTGCAATAAATGTTGCCATTTAATCGTTTTGTCACAGCTCTTACAACAACAACAACAATGACAACAAAACCGGTTACAACTGACGACATTTTGAGCGCACAGACAACGTGGGCAATATTTAATACGCGCGCCTTCGCTAAAAACTATTGGGCGTGGCATAACATCGCATCGCATGGCATTGCACTCTGTTGCTTTGCGTTGCGTTCCGTTGCGTTGTAACGTTTCCTTTTATGCTAGCAACTATTATCCGGACTGCATTTAACAACAACAGCAACAACAACTCTCGCTGGTAAACTCATTTGTGCGCAGCAGTTTTAATTTGTCTCATTGGGAATGAGTGAATGAACGCAAAAGCGAAAGGCAAACTGAATGGCAGTGTGTGAATGAGTGAGAGAGTGAGTGAGTGGGCGGTTGAACCAGTGTATGCGTGAGTGAATAAACGAGAGGGCATTGTGCCTGCCAGCAGCCAGCAGCATTGTATGTATGTATGTATGTGTTCAGTATGCGCAAAGCTGACGCAGCAGCTCACGCGAGGCAGCAAACAAATGGGAAGAAGAAGAAGAAGAAGCAGATGTCAAAATGACACAACGTACAAGTGCAAAGCACATTGCTGCTACCTGCAATGCCGTCCCTATCGTGCCACTTGCCACTAACTATGACTGCTGCATAGCGATTTCCTTTTGTAATTTCACAAACATTTTTCGTTACCTTTCATTCCTCTCATTATTATTATTATTATTGTTGTTGTGAAAGCGAATAATTTTGCAAGATGAACGAAATTCTTATAAAGCATTTTTGTCATTACTCATGGCAATACACAAATAAATTTAATTTTGTTGTCACATGCACACACGCACACAGGGGTAATTTTAAACACAAACAACATTTTCCCCCAAAGTGTTACCGAAATCTGATCTAAGCTAATGAAAGTCCTTTTAAATTGGCCACAAACATTTATAAGAGCTTTTGTGGACCACAGAAAGCTTCGTCTCTAATGAGCACAATTAAAAGTACATGTCCGTAAAATTACTTAAGTTAAGAGATTATACAATAATAATAACAAATATTTGTAATTATCAAACATTACTGAGGTATCCTGCCACTGTGCTCTGTTCTTGACTTGTTTACTTGTTTCCGTATGTTTGTGTCCGTCCTGTTTGCAAAACATTTGCATTGCAAGTAACAATTGATTTCATTGTTGTCATCATCAGCAGCAACAACAACAGCAACAACAATGATAACAAGAACAGTAGCTGTATTAGCAGTTAAGAAATTGGTGAGCGGCACGAAGGGCAGAGAAGTGTAGACATGTTAATGCCAACCAAGCGTTGGCATATTTGTGTACGCTTGTCGTACGCATATCCTTGCCAGCATTTGATACAATACACAAATACAATACAATACAATGTCATATGTACGTACATCATGAAATTTATTTATTTTCAAACAACAAAATATCTTTGCATTTGTATTTGTGCATGTAAACGCTCTTATGTGAGTTCAAAGGTTATTGTAGCTTATAAAATATGACATTTTGCGCATAATGAATTTTCCAAATAAAATACATAAATTTTATAGTTACTAAAGCGTTAAACATATTAGTACATGTGTGAATGTGTGTGTGTTTGACAGTATGAAAATTTCCTTATGCATTGAAACGCTTCATCTTCGCTCAGCATTAAAAATCCAATCAACTCTAAGCAAAAAAATAAAAAGGAGAAGACAAAAACATCACAAGTACAATGTATGTAACAAGCACAGCATGACTTCATTAATAATTATAAAAAACTAACATAAGGAAAATTGAGAAAAAAAAAAAACATCCTTCGACATATTTTTAAAGCAAATTAAAAGTGCCTTCAAACAAGAAATTCTTGACTTGCAAACAAGAACAAAAATCAGCATGACCAAAAATACGCAGTCGAGCATACCACACACATGCATGCATACAAATGTGTGTGTGTGTGACTCGTTTGTGAAGTTTTAATAGCCTTTGGTGTGAAATGGACACGTTTTTACGGCTGCCAAACACATTTTGCAATGTGAGACATGCGCGCCCCTCAAACAGCGCTGCGCTCCTGTATTCCACAAACCGGTGTTGGACGAAAAATGCCGGTTTCTTGTTTGCGCAAAATGCACACAAGTTAGTTGGTCGGTCGCTCAGTTCACTAAAACTTTATTATGTGTTGCAACATAGAATGGACATGGGCCCTGCAAGTCCTGCAGCTGCCATCTCCAAAAGCTTTGCACGACGACGGCATTTTGCCAAGTGCCAATGCATAGAGACAGACATGCAACTTGGCACAAAATATTGTCTCCTTAGAGCATTTAGTGAAGATTAAAAACATTTACTTGCATCTTAGCAAGGATAATTATCAACTGAAGTGAAAAGTTGAAACTTTGAAATATTTTACATAAATTTTCTATGAACTGATCGGTTAATGTATCTTTTACTTGTGTTGTGCACACAAAACCACAAAATGTCTTGACAACATAAATTTTAAGTGTTACAAATTTTTTGTTTTTTGTTGGCTACGTGCTAAAAATAGCAAAATAAAGAACCTTTTAAAAACTTTCGTGTTTGACTTCAACCGAAAAATTTTACCTCCTCAGCTCTGTCGTCTGTTTTATGCTCTACGAGACTGACAGACACTCAACTCAACGTGCTGACTGAATAATTTACACAATTTGAAAGTAATTTCGTTGTCGCCTTCACTGTGTCACAAATAAATTGCCTAACTAAATGTGTGAAGGGTATAGAAATCATTATGTTGTAGCCAAATGTAAAACACGCGCCTTTATTTTTTTCCAAACAACAAATATTACTCCATTGTCATGAATGCTCTCTTTTGTGTTTTGTTATTGTTATAGTCGTTCATTAAGCTGTGAAGGACATGTTGGAGAGTATAATATGTATATAACACGCACGAGTGTCCTTTTCAATCAAATGGTCAACAAACAACTTAAAGGAAACACTTTTGTCTGTGTCTTTGTTATATTTGATTTTCGTACATATATTTCCTAAACTTCAAATCAGTTTTTTTTATATCCTTTATTTATTTTTCAGAACTAATGATGGCTTCATTTGACTGCGAGGAACCGAACAACGCGGAAAAGCTCATGTATGATTTAAATTAGATTTAAGTGAATTTGTGAATGTCAGTTTTAAAATAAAACTAATTGTAATTGTATGATAATTATTATATGCTCATAAAGCAGTTCAACTAATAGTAAATAAAAGTTAAATCGAGTAGTTGTTGAACAAAAAAAAAATGAAGAACCCGACTGCAAATAAAAATAGCAAGAAAACCAGCAATAAAGCATACAAACTGTTTTAACTTGTTTGTTTCAGGACTGCATTATCAACGTTATTGTAAGCCAAACACTGAGTTGTCAAAAAAGTTGGAACAAACTGCTTTTCGTTGTACTTACTTGTTTTTTTTTTTTTTTAAATAAACACACCACCTTGTAAAGCAGTCGGGTAAATTGTAGGCCAGACATTCGCTACATATTCCAACATTAACTACGCCTTTGCCACACACGATCACTCAACACATACGCCAGATTAGGATTCATACTCAATGAAAAAGCGCGCACACTAAACTGTTGTATGTGTTCACTGGCTTAACCTAACATAGACGTACACAATATTGAAACAATGGACATCAACGCTCGCCACATTCAACTTCAAATGAACAATCATAATTTGGCTTAAAGAGTTAACTGAAACTCATAAAGAAAACTCAGCATAAACAATGAGTAAATATTGGAATAATTTAAAAATGATAACCAACTAATAAAACAGAAACAAAAAATTTATAATAACAATTCAATTAAAAAGATTTAACGATTCTGTAAATATGTAAAGTAATAATCGTAATTAAAAATATGCATGTGAAAATAATGAAAACAAGCGCACTCACAACAATACAAACATAAATGTTAAATACTAAATTAAATTAAATAAATAGTACGAAGTAAATGAATATGTATGATAATTATAGCACGCAAATGAAAAGAAAAAAAAATTTGGAAAAATAAACATTTTATATTATTTTTAAAACGCAAAAACAAATACACTTGTTTTCTTATTAAACAATTTTAATTAACTTAGCTACTCAAGTCATAGGTCATGAACGAAGACCAAAAAAAGATTTATGAAATTTCTGTTTATGAATCCTTTCATGCCCATGTGCAACCACTACCCTTGCAGTAGGTCGTACAACAGTTTGGTCCGTTGTTGAATCTACGATTCTGATCCCTGCACGCCTTGGCCGTCTTATGACTATTAAGTATTAAGAGAGCTGAAAAAAAAACAAAAAATTATATCTTTAATATGATTATTGCAATGTATTTGTTGGCGATACATACGCATAAGATTCTTTTTGTTTCGACGCGCCAACTCGGCTCTCAAGACTGCTCGCGTTGTATTTATGTATTTGTAGACAATATTGCCGCAAAGACATGTTGGGTCAGCAACGCAGATTTGGAAAACGTTATCATCAGAACACCGACAAGACGCTGTGACGGACATCACAAACATAGCGAACGAGCAGAAGGCGAACAAATGCTTTGGTGTCATGTCGAAGAGTCGGTAACGTAGACTAATTAAGCGTTAAGAAAACGTTTGGCTTTTATAGGCCACGATTAAGGATTATTGACCGATATAGGCAATTTCTTTTTATAGAAATGTAAATACAGCACGCAAACATTTACACAGCTGCACAGACGCTGCAGCGGTTGACCGACCTCCTGTGATCGATTGTTGCGGCTGGGCCTATAAAAAGCCCCACTTGCTGTGAATTTTTGTGCACAGCGCTAAGTAAATCTGTAAGCATGACAACGACTCAACAGATCATTGAGTTACTCATCTGCATTGTACTCGTTACGCTGGCTATGGCCTGCACTGACAACGGCGACGACGACTTGGGTTCGCTGCCTTGCGACTGCTCACCAAAGCCAGTTTGTCCGCCAATCTGCGATAGTAACAAAAAATGGATTTGTGTTGTCGATCCGCATTGTCGCCAAAATAAAAATCCATTCAACTGGAATCGGCTGAGCGAATGTGAACTACAAGCAATGCAAAAGCAACGTGACAATGCAAATCTAGCAAGTGAGTTATTAAATTATACAATTCTTAAACAATTTTATATGTTTTGACAACACTTTTTAGGATACATATTTTTGCGCAAAATCAGTGAAGAACGCTGTCAGGCTTTGAATAAAAAACAAGGCCTATTTGGCTGCTGTCAAAGAAATGTGTGCTCCAACAAGTCTGGCTGTCCCACCAAAATCAAGAATTATCCATGTTGCTGTGGCAGTGTTAACTAATAACAATATTTTTACATACATAAGTCAAAAAATTCAAATTTCTATAATATTAAAATAAAGTTATTGTTATATTTGTATTTATTTAGTTGTTGTCTACTTTGCTCGAATTTCGACTGTCAATAAAAGTTGTATTGAGTTTGATTTCTGCTTTTATTTAGTTATAATACATACTGATAGAGATAATACCTGGGTATACATATATATATATACATATTATGTTATATAAAGTTTAATTGTTAAGGAAAAAGAGATTATATTGAGTAAAGAATTCAAATTGGTTGAGTAATTTATCCATCAGAAAGCGCCGGAGTAACCCAACCGTATTTTTCATGTGTCTTCACTACAGAACGAAATGATTCCTCCGCTGAACGTCTGTTAAAAAATAAATAAGTTCATTTTTGGTCTCGCCTGCTCATCGAACACAAAATTTTACCTGCTAAATTCCTTAGTGTTTTTCAGCTTGCGCGACACACGACCATGTCCTTTGACTACGCTGGCCGCAAATTGCATAATAATCGCTTCAATCTAATAATAAATGGTATTATTAAACAGTTTCAATTTTAAACTACAATAGCATGCATACTGTATACGCGCTGGCCCAGCCACGCGGTGTGAGCAGCTCCATACAAATTGCACCGCCTTCCATCACGAAACCTCGCTCGATGCGCGGCTCAACGACACGCATAAATGGCGGTGCGAACGGAAAGTTGTCCGGGAACACAAAGTGTAACAATATATGTGGGATATTCAGCTCAACCATGTCTTTAGCCAACATTGAGTCAGGATCAATGATATGCAGACGCGCATACCACTCAAAAAGGTTATCGTTTACTAGCTCAACCTGTAAGCAAAAACAATTAGTGAGTGCTACCAAAATAAGTTTATACAATTAACCGTAAACACTGGGCCAAGGCTCGTGCACTGCAATCTACGCATTTCTTTGTACTCCTTCATAAGCCTACGTGCCCTAATACTTTGATCTGAAGGCGCTTTTGGTCCATTTCCATGTCTAAAACGAGAATTTTGTTAATTAATCAAAGTAATTCAAAATATTTATAGCTCATACTTGTTATCATGACGCCTTCTTTTGCTTGGTGATTGTGAGTCCTTATCACAAAGATTTATGGGTTTCTGCGCTGTTGCTTTCGAGGCACTGCCATCGTCCTTGCTGGCATCAACTTTATCGCTGCCTTTGAATATCTTGCGTAGGGCAGCAGCAACCTTTTCTTTAGAACGGGAAGTCATTTTAACTAGACGATTGCCCTTTGCAATTTTCGGCAGGAGAAGCCTTTAAAAAAAAACACACATTTCAATTTGACAGAAAAACAACGAAACCAACTATTTTAATGGTCAATCACATGTGGAAACACACATAATTTATTAATTGATGGAAACACATTCAACTCATAAATATGTAGCTTGTTTCAATGACATTGTAATACATAAAATCCTGGATCTGAGCGCGCCCTCCTCCCACCTTAACCAATTATATTGGCATCAAATGGGGAGGCGGGCGTGAAAAGTGTGTTATACATATTCTCGAGAACATGTATACATGACACTGACAATGGTCCATTGTAGGAGCCACACAATTTAATTTTAAACTTCACAATTAACGTACTTCAAACAGTCTCTTACCGATTTCCGTTGCCTATTTATTGCTATCTTTTAATTATTTTCCCAACTTTCTTAATAATTCAGCAATTGGGTTCTGATAAACAATGCACACACAGCTTCAGATATACTTTAAACAATTTGCAAAAAGAGGAAAAACGTGAAGAAAATCTTAATAAAAAAATTGACAAAAAAAACAGTACCTAGTAGGTAGCAGCTGTAAAAGCATGTTCGTAACATTTAGTATTTCTGTTGTTAGCAGATGCGAGAATGAGACGGGGCTTGAAAGAGCGAAAGAAAACATAGAAAAACGGGTGTATAACAGAGCTGCTAAGTTTTACAGTGGAAGTCACTTGACGTATGTTCGCTTAAAATATCATGTGACATGAGTGATAAAAAAAAAGTACCTATACGACAGTGCTGCCACTTTTCCACTGTTAGAACAGGACAAAACGAACGAAACTATTTTAGGCATATCAGTATCTATCAACACAAAAGAGATGTAATAATTTCGTAGTTCTTAGGCGATTCTGTCAACGCGCCACCGCAAATGAGTGTTTACTTTTCAGTGTTGTTCTCTACAATTATATTTTGGAGCTGGCAGCCTAAATTAAAAAGACCACTATCCATAACAAATACCATTTTTCAACCTAACGGTTTTTTAAATTTGAAACTATTTAACAGTTATTAGTTGAGAATAATTTTTTTTGGCAATCTATGCAGTGCAACTTCGGTGCCGTATGTGCGCTAAAAAATCGGCGCATATGTGAGACAAACAAACAATCAAGAAACGATGAGTATATAAAGATTACCTTCGCCTTAAAAAAAAACGCAAAATATATTATTTGAATTATTGATATATTGGGATTTTATTTTATTTAATGTATAGTTTAAATACTTTTCATATTTCCAAACGGTTTATATTTTATCCAAATTCATTTCAAAACTACTTATAATTTGACAGCTGCTACTCAAAATTCATACATTCTACAGTTTTCATAATATAGTTTTGTCTATGCCATTATTACGTAATTGCTCTTAACATTGATATTTTATATAATTTATTGCATTCACATTCTTCATACTAACAAACATTGATAGTAAGAGATGTCAGTAACAAGTGGCAGGATGTTTAACACACGCGTTTCCAAAATACTATGTGTATGTACGTATATATATATGTATGTAGTACAATATGTGTTCTGTCTTACATAGCTAACGAATTCGATATGAATTTAGAAACTTGTAGTAAATACTAATATGCTGTAATATAAAGATAGTGTTATCTAAACATGTATAACACACTTTTTGTACCCTCGAGATGAAGTAGGATAGGATTTAGTTAAATTTCAGTTTTATTTCAATTTCCCAAAACTTTAAATGAAATAATAATAATTTGTTTTACCAAGCCATACATTTTACAAATGTGAACCAGAAAATTATTAGACCCTTTAGTTAAATACATAGATCATATAGTCATGTAGATAAGGACAGTTGTTGAAAAATGAATTAAATATTTGAACAGTTAATTTATTTTTTTTTTAACAATTGCTCTAAATATTTACAATATTTACAAAATCACAAACAATTTTGTTAATTACATTAAAGAGATTTCTTGCATGTTTAAACTAGTTTTTTTTACAATTTTGTATTAGAAATTCGGAAAAATTTTAAATTCAAATATTCACAGTATGTGAATTTCACACAATGAACTTTTATCAAATTATAACAATAATTTGACACTTTAAAGTTTAAAACTTTTCACAGACTCGGTTTATTATTTGGTTAACGCTTGTCGGCTAAGACAATTATTTAAATTATTGCAAATAATATAAAAAAGGTACAGATCACTCAATAAATTCAATTCTATTATTGCACATTAAAAATTAAACATTATCTAAATAAATATGACGTTTGAAGTTTGACTTTTTTAAACATAACTATTTGTTAGTTTTTTTTTGTTTTATTAAAGAAAACTTAAACTTAAAGAGGAATCTCGTATAAAACAAGTCTTTATAAATTAAATAACTAGTCAATTTTTCTATATATAAACATAACTATATAGATTATTAAGTAAACGCAATTGAACAGCGTATAAATTCAAATAAAGCTAATTCGAATTAACTTCTCGTATTATGTTGATTCAAAGAAAACTTATTGGAATTATTTTTAACTACTTTTCGAATAAGTTTGAAAGGTTTACAACAATTATAGGTTAATATTGTGTAATGTGAATGAACTTTCTAATAAATTGAAAGTGTACATCGACATCTATTTGTATTTGTTAACCCCCAAAAAACAACAATCTTTTTTTTACAAACTATAAGAATCACTTCGACTTGATATATATATTGTATATATATTTTTTTTTTAATTCACATTTCGACATAGTAAGGACTCACCGAACCGATCTGGAGAGAATTATAACTGAGGCATTGCTTTAAAGTAAATTTACAATTATGTAACAAAAATTTTAACAGTTCCACAGCCATCGAAATGTTTCCCAATTTTGTCGTTTTACTTCATTTTTGGTATAAAATCAATGATTTTGATATTATTTGGCGAGTTGGCTACAATATGATCTCTGGCTCACGACGCTCCTGTGCAAAAAGTAGTGAATCACAGCTGAATGAGTCAGTTGTCAACTTCTTCGTTTTGCACATGCCAACTTCTGTATTCGTTGCCGATGTTGTAGCAGTGCCATTATTGCCACGTACTGCAGTCACCATTGTGTCACCCTTTACGAGATTCGTGTCAGTTTTGGGCGCAGCAGCTAGCGACGGATATCGGGCAATTGTAATTACAGAAGTCGTTAGTGTTGTGGTGGAGCTATCGTTACTGCTTTGTAGATTTGGATTCAGAGGCTGTGGTATACAATCTAACGCATTGCTTTTCTTCAGTGGTACAGCTTCTTGCAAGATAGCCGATTTTCGTATGGTCTGTTGCAATAGTGCATTAACATCAATCGCTGGCCATGCGACCAGCGAAACACTTCGTCATAAATACGAATTAACCGGAGATGCTCTGTGTTTGTGGCGATGATGATGCTTTCTATGATGTTTGCAAAGTTTGTCGTTGCTATTTGTCGCTACTGTTACACATCTGTCTGCCGCTGCTAACGCAGTCGTTGCATCGTTTTGTGACGAAGTCGGTTTATTGCACGAAGAAAGCGAAAAATATTCTGCTGATTGACTCATTGAAGAACACTCTGGATCTGTTACGCTACGTATTGTATTATCGATATCATCGAGTGGCGTCGACACCACGGAAGAGTTATTTGTGGTTAATGGCGTTAATGTGCTCGAATGCTGATCCATCGTATCGTCCTGACTGATGGTTGTAAATTCAGCCGCAGTGCAATATGACTCACGTTGGCCGGTTAAGTCATCATCGCCGTAATTTTGACTCAAATTGGTGTTACAACAATGGCACAACGAATAACAGGAGCAATAGCTAATGCTACTGCTCTTACTTAAAGGTTGCACTTGCATTGGTGCCTCTTCAGCTTTTAGCCCGGCATCATCATCATCGCCAGTTGATATACTCGACTGGTGTTGAAGGCCGCTGCATTGGTGGCATTCAGCCGAAACGGTTAGCTTGTGTGGTTCTATTGCTTTATCTGGTTCCAAATCCTCTAAACTGCTACAGCTGCTGGAATGCTCAAACGAACAGCTACAGCTTGTGCTGCAGCTACTCAAACTTTGGTCGGCTGGCAGAAAGTGTTTTCGTGTTATCTTCACACACTCATTATTAGTTTTATCGCGATCACTATTACAACGAACGATTTGCGACTTCGTAATAAAAATATCATTGTTTTCATACTCCAAACTGTAACTGTGCCGATTTTTGGCATCATTATCGTACGAAAGCTCATCGGTCTCAACGGTAGTAGTGGAACGGTACGATATGCGACGATCGTCTTCACTTTTATTGCCATTCGTGGGCACTTTATAAGCAAAATTGGAAGTAGCTGTGCTTGTGTTATCCTCGGTAACGGTTGCCTCGTCAATTTCAATTGCGATCTCTTGTTGATAATGTTGATTTGCATTCTTGCAAAAGTGATGACAGTAACATGGCTCTTTGCTTGTATCAAGGGAAGACTTGGTGCAAGAATTAGGAAGATATCGATGATTAGAGTGATGGCAATTGTGTTGATGATGATGTCGTTTTACGCATTTGTAACGTCTGGCTGATTGTTTTGTTAAATCAAGCTCTGCCTGCTTTCCAGCTGGAAGATAGCAATGACAATGATGCGTTACATGACACGGACATGTTGTCGAATTGTTTATATCAGTCAGCTCATTTTCTGGTTTATGGAAGCAACTAAGTTGATTTGTAGTCGAAATGCTTGTATTCGGTTTCAGTGCGCAATAACACGGATGTGTCTGAAGCCGACCAACGGAACTCGACATAAGCGCATCCGTTGTTTGGGTTGCATTGTGACGATGGCGAGTACGCTTTGTCATATACTGATGACGGCAGCAGCACATAATTGTATTGCTATCGGACATTTTATGTTTCAACACATTGCCATTTGATAAATTGTCAAATTTACACTTGGTATCGTTAAGACTAGTTTGTGTTAAATTTTCTACAACGTTTTCAGCATCAGTCTTTGATGGATCGCGTGTAAGCGTGTTGCCATGAAACTGAAAAGCTTGATTGTCATGACAATTTGTTGTAACCGACTTAAAGTTTTCATCATCGGCGCGTGCGGTTAGCAGATGATCATCCCCGCTGCTAGTCGTATTTGGTAATGAAGCGTTGTTATCTTCGGAATTAATTGGTTGATCGTGTGATTGTTGCTGTTGTTGTTCTTGTTGATGTTGTTCTTCGGGGGCAAACTGCTAATCTCCGCGCCGCACATCTCGTGGTTTTGAATTCTTTCGATATATCCAAACTTGCAGTAAAATTGCAATATCTAAACTTACCTAATAATTCAGTTAAAAGTTAAATGGTGCCAAAAACAAAACATTTATGTACGGTAAAATAAAGAAACACTTACCTGCAGCGTGCCACAAATCCAGAACTGTGATGGCGCTTTTCGGACAAAGAAATAACCAGTCTTGAACATATCGCCAACCGTCCACATAATGACCATATGTATGCTCATGCCATAGGTGGATTTATTTTTGAAATTACGTATAAATTGTGGAGCACCTGTAAAACCATTGCATTTAATTATTCAATAAATATATAAATTTATTGCTCAAACATCAGCATTTACCCAGCATAGCCTCTGTTAGTAAGCCCAAAAAGCCAATCGACTCCATAAACCATTTAACGGATAACATTATATAAGTGACAGCAGCGCCTACAGCCCAAACGACAAGCATAAAATCCAAGTACGATTGAAAATCAGTCCAATTCCAAAAATACTTTAAATCAAGATCTGTAAAATTTCAAAAAAAAATTATGTTTAATTTGGCATTTACAATGAAAAAACTACTTACCATTCAAATAATGTCGTGAACGTATGCGCTTCATAACACCAGCTTCGGTGGCCACCGATGCATCTGCGTCCGTAATAACCTTTGGCAAACGTATGTCATCGGCTAAGGGCATAGAAAAGTAGTTAAATACTCTTTTTTTTTTAAATTCATTAGTCATTATTTACATATAAATTTTCGATCTCGGTTGTTGGCATTGACACGTTTAACTTTTATGCAAAGGTGAATCATTATGAACATTGTAATGTTCATAACAACGCTTTGGACAACCAGCGGAAGCTCATAACGACTCGAAAACCTTAAAAAAAATGAAAATGAAAAACATATCAATAGTTAATCTAACATAATGACTTCATTGATAACGCATTGTTTTGTTGTAAATGTGTTTAATTTTAAGTTTGGGTTCGTCTTCGCTTAAACTAATAAAATGAACACGCCTCGAAACTGAACTCAAAACCTTTCGTGTAACTAATAAAATCAGTGAAGTAATGTTCTTTTAGTTGGCCTAAAGTCCAGCATAAAATATAGCGTGGTAACTTACTATTTTTCATTGCATTCTTTTCTTTTTTTTAATTAAGAAAAATGGATTGTTTTAGTTATCAAAAGTAGTAAAGTTGAAAAGCTTTTTACGTGAACACAGTGACGATTATTGGCAGTGATAGCAAAAGACAAGTTCAAACACGCCTTCACAATTACAAATATATATGTATTTGCCCTGGAAAAAACCAAGAAACTCAAACCCAACCATGTTTTTGTTCGTCGGTAATTTAAGAATGCTTTACGCACCTTAAGGGAGTTGGTCTGTTTTCGGTTATAATGAATCACTGCACCTAATGATAGTTATTGTAATTTAGGTGAACAAAAAGAAAAGGCAAATATTTTTCTTTTTTGTCAACTTTGCCTAAAAGGCTGTTTCTTAATAATACATAATAAGTTTGAGTTTCATATTCTTTTCAATTCCAAGTGCTCTTCTCCAGCCAATCAACATTGCGGCTTAAGAATATTTCGTTCGTTGTGCTTGACAGGCGGCACACGAGGAGAGTTCAGAATGTTATCACACATAGTATAATGACAAAAGGCGACAAACTATACTAAACTAATTCAAACTCAACAATGTCTTATCTTTAGTTGAATGAGCTGCTTGATTACAAATGAAACTCAGTTCATACATTTTTCAATCATTTGAAAAGCTAAAATCAGCCTCATTTAGCTGTCGCTAACAGAGAATAAAGACATATTTATACATTTGTAACCTTCAACTTTAGCCGGACCTGGTTGTAAGGTCTTAACCGCGATATACACATTAAGAGTCTTAACCCAGTTTATGAATAGAAACGAAAAAAAAACCTACTTTATATGCTTCAACACACATACATTTCATTTCATTTAATTCATTATCGTTGGCGATATCAGAATTGTTCTGAAAGTAGTCAAACATGAGATCATCATCATGAGTCTGCTGCTCTTTAGATAATTTAATAAGGTTCGCTGACTCGCTCCCACATAAACAAAGGTATTTAAATGTAAGTTAATCGTCTGATTGCGTTCACATTAGTTTTGTTTTTATCTTTATTGCTTGTGTATTGCTATGATAAGGTTTCGTAAAGTAATGCTTACCAAAACAGTATTCTAAGTGAATTCGCGATAAGAAGCGCGAAGCAAACGTGCAATGAGAAACCTTCTGCATCTTGAGTTTTCTTTATTTCCCTGTACTGTGGCACGTAGGGTATGATGCCACCGATGACCATTGCGGAAGCTGCCGCCCAGCCGACTAAATGACCGACTGTCAGACCCAACTCATCATTGATGATCCAATCCATTGTTATTTATGTTTTTTTTTTAATGAAATTCTTTATATTAAACCACCATAAATTTTGAGATATGTTGTTTTATTTTTCTATTAGTTTCCGTTGTATGACGTTTACAGCGTTACTTTTTGCTTATGTAGATTCATAGACACATATATATATACTTATATATATATACTTTTTGGAAGCTATTGCGTTACTCAAGCTCGGAGTCGTCTCGTTGTTTTACAGATAACAACAACAACTGCTTACGTTTCAACCTTCAAATAAGATTAATATCGAAGTAGAATATATTAGTTAAATGCTTTTAAATGCCAAGGAAGCCTTATATCCTTCATGGGTACGTCGCTGTTTACGCGGTTGATTTTTAATACACAATTCAATTTACAGTTTTCTTCATTCACTTATTCACAAAATGTGCTTTGACTTCGATTCAATTACTATTATTATTGTTATTTTCAGTTATTTCAACATTTCTGCACATATTGAATTTTCAACATTTCTAGTATATTGCTTTTTGTCGACTTGTTTGAAGCAGCACAGCACGTCGTCGCATTTTTCCATGTTTTACGATTTTTCTAATCTTCCGTCATTAAAACCGTTTCAACGTCATTCGTTTTTCGAGGAACTCCACAAAAAAAATCAGCAACTTTTCTGAACAGTTCAGATTAATTTTTTTGGTGCTGCCAGTATTGTCAGTGCTGCCGCCTTAGTCTTTTTCCGGACAGATCAGTCCTTCGTTCAAATCATTTGTGGGGAGTATTAAAAATAATTAACAAAATTGAATCCACTTGTAAAATGTATGTTCTTTTTATCCTTTTCATGTTATTTATTGTGGTAAATGGTCTTTCTAATGCCAAAAGAAGTCTTTGAACTAATTCACATGCACTCACTTGAACATGAAAAAGTGGCAGCACTAAGCCTGGTATTTCTAACAACTCTCGCATAGAAAAAGAGAGAATTTATGTTATCAAAAGTAGAAGAGGGGGTGGAGGAGATACGCCAAAAATATGCAATGAGTAAAGAGTTTTTTAAAGAGTTCATTTTTCCCCTCTATGTGAAGATTTCTCTTTGAAAAATATGAGGATAACAATTTTTTGTTTACATTTTTTTTATACTTTTCACGTATATTAACTTTGTGCTGAAGTTTGTAACAGATCGAAATATTCATTTCCGACTATATAAAATATATATATATTCTTGATCAGGACGACAAGACGAGTTGATTTAGCCATGTCCGTCCGTCTGTCTGTATATAAACAATCTCCTCCCACAGTTTTGAAGATATCGAGCTGAAATTTTGCACAGAGACTTCTTATTTGTGCGAATCAACTCATTTGTCGGATCCAGCCATATCGGACCACTGGAACTGGTAGCCCCCATACGAAAAGAAGAAGAAAAGTGAACAAAACTTGAATCGTTGTATGGAGAACTTTTTTGTTTTTTAACCAACTGACTTGAAACTTTACAGTTATGTTGTTAGGGAGGCATGAAAACTATTCATTTACTTTTTTTTATAGTGACACAACGTGAAAAGTATTATAGCTTCCAGCCTTGCTGAAGATAGCGTCCTTACTGTTTTTTTTCATATAATATTTAATTTAAATATATATTTAACCTGCCATTTTTTAAATTTTTTGCATCAATGTTTTATAGTCAGATGGCTGATCAACGTTCAAATATAAATATTTATATTTTTTAGTTTTTTTTTCAGTAGAAACTCGATGATTCGGATCAATTAAAACCAGTATAATCGAGCTCCCGATAATCGCGTTTCTACTGTATTGCCGAAAGCTTCTGTTTGTGACCTGCTGCGATTTAGAAACATTTCAAATCTACAGATTTGTGAAAAATTCAATATTCGGCCAAAATATATGGAATAATGGTTCCTTCTAGGATTAATCATTAATGCACACATTTCAATCGATTCCACTTTAGAGTGAGGCTTTTAGATTTATTAAAATAAAAATGTGTGAATAGTACATTATCACAGAAATTATATGAATTCTCTTGATCCTTTAACGTAATATTTGTCATAGTTTAAACACAATTACAAAAAATTAACTAACATAGGTCATCTTATTCGATCGGTAGTTAAGTATACACTTTTCTATATATGCGGATTATGCATACAATGAATACAAATACTAACTATCCTATACAATAACTTGTCGATTCTAGTTCTTCTTTTTCTTCTTTTCTGGCTGGGCTAATCCTTGCGATTCTTGATATTGACGCACGATTTGATCTTGGACATCGGGTAAGCAAGGCGAGTATCTTGAATACTCCATTGTAAACTCGCCTTTGCCTTGTGTGCTTGACCTAAAGAATCGAAAAACAAAGCTTTATTTCCCATTTTAACATAATTTACTTTTGTACACTTACCGTAATTCGCCTGCATACCCGAACATATCGTTCAATGGCACTTCCGCGTAGACTGTAAACCAGCCCTCAGTTCCTTCCGTACCGGTAATAATGCCATGACGCTTGCTTAGTTGGCCCATTACAGCGCCTTGAAACTCCTCGGGAGCAGTTACCTCGACTAACATAATCGGTTCAAGTATCTGCCACGAACCACTCTGAAAGACTTCCTTTATAGCACCGTGCGCAGCCAACATGAACGCTAATTCGCTCGAGTCAACAATGTGATGACCACCGTCCTGAAGACGGAAGCGTATGCCAGCTAATTTGTGACCGGAAAGCATACCACGCTCTGACATTTCTCGGAAACCTTTTTCTACACCAGGCACAAATTGCTTTGGCACATTTGTGCCCACAGTTTCATCAACAAACTCCAAGATTGTGTTTTGAGTGGGCGGCAGTGGTTCCATAACGCCAATAATGCGAGCATATTGTCCAGAACCTCCACTCTGCTTCTTATGTAGATAGTCAAACTCGCATGGGCCGACAAGTGTTTCGCGAAAAGCTACTTTTGGCTTACCAAGCGTCACTGGGCAGCCGTATTCTCGTTCCATGCGCTGAGCGTAGATTTCTAAATGCAATTCACCCATGCCGGATACTAGAGTCTCCTTGACATCGTTGTCGAAATTAAAATGGAAGGTGGGATCCTCTTTTGTAAACCGCGCAATAGCTTTTGAAAAATTGTCCCGATCTTTGGTATTGTTTGGCTTAATGGCCATAGAAACCACTGGTTCCGGTACGAAAATTGATTCCATAGCCAAGTTATTCTTTGGATTTGTTGTAAATGTGTCACCAGAGGCACAATCTACACCGAATAGAGCAAATATGTCTCCAGCATAAACTTCATTTACATCTTCCATTTGATTTGAATGGAGACGCACCAAGCGTGCAATTCGCACCTTCTTGTTGGTGCGAGCATTGAAGATGTTATCACCTTTACGCAAGACGCCCTGATAGCAACGCAGGTAAGTCAATTGTCCAAAGCGTCCGGCTTCCAGTTTGAAAGCCAATCCAACAAATGGATCTTTGCCGTCTCTTGCAGGATTCAACACAATTTTTTCAGCTTCGCTGCCCTCCTTCTCAATGAATGCAAGATTTTCCACTTCTCCGGGATTGGGTAAATAGTCGATAATAGCATCAAGTAGTGGTTGTACGCCTTTGTTTTTAAGGGCGGTGCCCACTAAAACTGGTGTAAATGTGCGATTTATGCACGTACGACGAAGCGCATTTTTTATATCAGGAATTGTTATTGGTTTCTCTTCGAGAAACATCTCCCCAAAAGTGTCATCGGCGTTCGATAAATGTTCTACTAACTCTTGCCTACGCTGCAGGCATTCCGTACGCATATCGGCTGGAATCTCATCGTATCGTATTACATCACCATTAGCTCCTTCAAAGTAAACTGCTTGCTCAGTTACCAAATCCACAAGTCCCTTACAATTACTCTCTACGCCAATTGGCAATTGGATGAATGCAGCATTGTGATTCATTTTGGAACGCATCTGTGATAGAACACGATACGGATTTGACCCAGTGCGATCCAACTTGTTGATAAAAGCCAGGCATGGTACGTTATAACGTTTCATTTGACGGTTAACCGTCAGCGTTTGACTCTGTACACCTCCCACGGCGCATAAAACCAGCACAGCTCCGTCCAAAACACGTAAAGCACGCTCCACTTCCACAGTGAAGTCCACATGGCCTGGTGTATCAATAATATTAATGTTTGTCTCTTTCCACAAGGTGTACGTAGCCGCCGATTGAATAGTAATGCCGCGCTGACGCTCCAGCTCCATTGAATCCATGGTGGCGCCGACGTTGTCTTTACCGCGCACCTCGTGCATTTCAGCAATTCGGCCGGTGTAAAAGAGTATGCGCTCCGTCAGTGTCGTCTTTCCGCTGTCAATGTGCGCCGAAATACCGATGTTACGGATTTTTTCAATTGCTTTATGTTCCGAGAACTTCGCATGTGAGCTGAAGCCACGCTAGAATACAAAAAAAACTCAGTTATATAATCGAGTACTACTTCAGATCAATTAACCAGACAACTCGAATCCCACTTACTATGCTCGCCGACTTTATTGCGTTCAAATGAAGTCGAACATTGTTTTGAAAAACCCTGGCTATTAACGTCATTTTCGTTTTAATTTAATAAACAAAAACGGCAAGTGCAAAGAAATTGACAGACCGGCAACAACACCATGTGATAAGGAAGAGGTGCGAGCGAAATGGACAGAGTACTGCCACTTTAGTCTTCTCGGAAGCAGAGTTGACCTTTTTTAAATTATATTTCAACCCTTTTTTTATAACGGGTTTTCTTCGTGTTGCTTCTTTTAAATTGTCGTACAATTCGGAATCCCGTTACTTATTTTGGCTTCTGGAAAAATCGCAAAGTGGTTTTGTGTTAGAAAATACAAGTGGTTTTGTTGATCTTTGGCGCTTTTAAGATGGATTCCAACGAGTAAGTTAGAAAAATAAATAATTTAAGTTGAAAGCAAATCGTCAAGTGAATAAAATTAATAACAACGGAATATTTTACCTAATATGCAAACGAATTTTCGTTGCACTCCATTTTTTTTTTTCTTGCTCCAACCTTTTATTTTTTTATAATTAATCAAAAGCCATCCTTACCAACGATTTAATTATATTTTGTCTTTAGAATTTCTTGTAATTTCAAACAGCTTCATTTGAAAAAAACGGAATTTAAAAAAAAAATATGTATTTTATGTGTTTTAGAGTTGTCAAATTAACGGGATTATAAAAAAATACATAGCGCACTTTTGAAGTCAGTTACGTGCATATGCCCATATATACGTTGCTGAATGTAATTAAATTTATGGATAATAATAAATATCCTTAACTAGAACATCTGGGTCCAGTGGCATTTTGGGACCTCTGTCACCCTATTGGTACGCCACTGGTTATTGGCTCGTTTTTGTCTTGGCCACTTCTTCTTGCTCTCTGTTTATTTCTTTCTCTTGTGTGAAGTAATTATGTTTTTTTTTTTTTGTATTTACAAGTCTGTTTGTGAGTATCTGTGTGAGTGTGTATTTAAAAATGTTGCACTCGAGAAATGTTCGCACAGCACTGACCCAGTGGTAAATAAACGGTCAGTACGACATATAAACCGTTTAGAGTTTCAGTACAATTTCACTGGGGGACGTCCATAAATTACGTGATGTTGTTTTTTAATGAGATTTTGACCCACCTATCTTGACATACACCTCATCGTGATATATTTTGTGTTAGCTATGTAAGTTACTGAGACAGAGAACGCTGCTCAATTTCCTACTGGGCCGTAGCGATTCGAACTTCAGTTCTGAGCATATTTTCGTTGAGAAGATCTTCAGTTTTGAGTGACGATCGCTACCGACCGGTTCGGTTTTGTTTGGTTTCGCGCAGTACCTAAGGAAAAGTGTATTTTCATTTTTGTTTGCCTATGTGTGTATAACAGGAATTTTCACTTTGAGATTTGTTACTCCGACGCATGGATTACGCAGTGGTAAGTACAAGTGTTCACTATTAAAAACAAATAAAGAGACTTTGCCGTTTTTGCCTAATTAAACATTAAACATAAAAAATTATTCTAATTTTTTAATTTACCATTTGTGGTAATCTGAAACTGTGATTTGGTTCATCATTTTACAATACATTATTCTATAAATGCATACATGTTATGTGCATGTACATAAGTTTGTATACTCATGTGGAAAATTGCAATGCAAGACTAAAAATTCTCTACTCTGCAATTTTCAAAATTAACATTACTAAGTATATTGGAGCCTTAGAAAAGATGCTGATCTCATATTTACGAATTCTTGACATGTGTTCCACTTTTTGGGCAAGGGGTATCCGTATGTTGACCACAGAACATTAAAACATATGTACATGCAGTCAAGCAATGTTTGTATCTGTTTACTCTACACTATGTACAACCGAATTCGGACGAAGATAAAGACATGCCTTTTTTTACGAAGTACTGCTGTGGCTTCAAATAGCTCATAATGCTTCAAATGTTTACTTTTATATTTTAGTTTTTGTTGTTGTCCAAGGATGGTCGACTGTTCTATAACCTACATTTATGTCTAATGGTTGACAAATACAAGACTTATAACTAAAAAAACAATTTTGCTAAATGGTACTTATATTATTTTACTGTATTTTGTGCTTTTATTTGGCACTTGTATTAGTTAAACAAGGACTTCGTTGTTCAGTAGGGTATAAATCTTTGATAACAGTCGAAAGTGTTTTTACCTGTGTTTGTGTATTTAATTTACAAGTTAATAAATCTTTCTGCCAATATTGTCTTAAAATAAAAAAAATTCAAATTTCAGTTGCAATTTAAATATAAAATTTAACTTCATTCTACAAGTATATGAATTTCTATCTTAGTTCAAATAATTTCAGAGAATGTCTTTTATCTTTGAAACGCCAAATGTGTAATTTTTTGCAAGTTTGATGCACATGCAACTTAATTAAACAATTCCACACATTTTAGTGTAAGTCGTTGTGCCGAAATGAGATCACTGCAATTACTGCAAATCATAAACAATGCCTGTGAATGGAATGCACTGCTCTAACCTTCCAAGACAATATTAATAAAAACTTAGTTCGCTATAAGCATAAAGCAATGACATACACAAACATAGGAGACAGAACGAAACCAAATTTCCTTTTTCTTATCGCATTTTTTAATTTATTTCATATATGTACATATGTATGTATTGATGTATTTATGTTATGTACGTATATTATATACAGTCAAGAAAAAAAAAATAAAAAACAAAATGAAAACATCCATATCTGCTCTAAATGTTCGTTCAATACAGCTTTTCGTTAATCAAATTCTCCAGAGAGCAAAAGAACTATAACCCATTCTCCGTGTTTAATTTGTCGTATTCAATGGCATCGTCATGTTCATTCAGCTTCTTATAAAACTGCTTGTTGGAGTATACAAAAATTAAACTAAAGCAATACTGAGCCTGTTGCGTTGCTTTCTGATAAAGTCAACAGAGTCCGCGTTTTGTTGTATTTGAACTGAGCTGCTGATAAAACTGAGCATAATCACAAAACTATATAAACAGGCAAACAGACTCTTTCATTTCTTTAGTTTGAAGCTCTCATATAAGTAGTATGTTTTGGATTTTTTTTATTTTTATTTTTTAACGTTTAAACAGCAAAGTGCAAAAGTCTCTTTATATTATTACCATAGATACAATTTTTTAAAAGATATATTCAAACTCTACAGTCAAAACATGTGGTAACTGGATAAGAGGAGAACTCAATCCTAAAACAAACTTGTACGTAGTTGGAGGTGAGTGTAATAATTTGAATTTTTTTTATTATGCAAAGAGTACAAAGTTAATGTTCTTTTTTTTTATTTTTGTAGCAGCAGAATTCAATCGAACAGTTGCGGCTACGGAGAGATTTCATATATATAATAATGAATTAAATAAAACAAGCGCGCCTATGAGACAGAGATAACGCTAAAGTCAAAAAGAAATTAGTACGCGCGATTATAACCGGAAACTGTTGGAGGAAAAAAAAGAACAACAACAACAACAACGACTTGACGACGAAAAGAAGCAACGAGCAGCAGAATAACAAAAACTTAAAAATGGTTTGGCTGCTGCGCCGCCATTGTGGGGTTGCGAGCGCCACCACTCAAGTGGTTATCGCTTTTTTATTTATAGCGATTGTAAGCAGCTCTTTAATAGCGAGCATAAATGGTCAGAAGCATGCCGGACGGCGTGACCGACCGCACAATCCACCACGACAATATATAAAGACGCATCCATGTGAGCGTTCCTCTTGCTATCCGGCCACCGGTAATCTACTCATAGGACGTGAGAATCGTCTAACAGCATCATCGACTTGCGGTCTGCGATCACCTGAAAGATTTTGCATTCTTTCACATTTACAGGACAAGAAATGTTTCCTTTGCGATACACGGCAAGAGACACGTAATGATCCATATAAAAATCATCGCATCGGTCAAATAATTTATAAGACAAAGCCGGGCACAAACATACCGACATGGTGGCAATCGGAAAATGGCAAAGAGAATGCCACCATTCAATTGGATTTAGAAGCTGAATTTCACTTTACACATTTGATAATAACATTTACCACCTTCCGCCCGGCCGCCATGTACATTGAACGCTCATTTGACTTTGGTGAGACTTGGCATGTGTATCGCTATTTTGCCTATGACTGTGCAGAATCATTCCCCGGCGTACCAACTAAGCTGAACAATATCACTGATGTCATGTGCTCGTCGCGTTACTCTAATGTCGAGCCTTCACGCAATGGTGAAGTAATTTTCCGTGTTTTGCCACCAAACATCAATGTTTCCGATCCGTATGCCGCCCATGTGCAAAATCAATTGAAGATGACAAATCTACGTATACAGCTTACCAAGTTGCATAAACTGGGCGATAATTTACTTGACAATCGTTTGGAAAACGAAGAGAAATATTACTATGGCATAAGCAATATGGTCGTGCGTGGTTCCTGTTCATGCTATGGCCATGCATCGCAGTGTCTGCCTTTGGATGACGCCATGAATAATGAGCCGGACATGGTACATGGTCGTTGTGAATGTACACACAATACGAAAGGTCTTAACTGTGAATCTTGTGAAGATTTCTTTAATGATTTACCCTGGAAACCGGCATTTGGCAAACAGACAAATGCCTGCAAAAAATGTGAGTGCAATGATCATGCGGTCAGTTGTCATTTCGATGAGGCTGTTTTTGAGGCGTCCAGTCGCATATCTGGTGGCGTTTGCGACAACTGTATGCATAACACACAAGGTCAACACTGTGAGGAGTGTATGCCATTTTTCTATCGTGATCCTGCTGAAGATATACGTAGTCCATATGTTTGCAAACCGTGTGATTGTGAGCCAAATGGCGCTTTGGATGAAGGAATTTGTGATTCTGTCAATGATCCGGAAAATGATGTCGAAGCTGGCGCATGTCATTGCAAGCTGAATGTCAAGGGACGTCGCTGTGATGTATGTAAAGACGGTTTCTGGAATTTGGATCCCGCTAATCCCGAAGGATGTGAATCTTGTACTTGCAATACTTTAGGCACAATTGATAACTCAGGTTGCAATATGTACACGGGCGAATGTACATGCAAACGCTTGGTTACGGGCAAAGATTGCAACCAGTGTGCGCCGGAAACTTTTGGCTTGTCTGAATCCGAAGATGGTTGCACGCCCTGCGATTGTGATGCCGGTGGCTCGTATGACAATTATTGTGATGTTATCACTGGTCAGTGTCGTTGCCGACCCCATATGACGGGACGTGGTTGTTCACAACCAAAGCAAAATTACTTTATACCACAGTTGCATTTAGTGCACGAGGCTGAGATTTCGGATATGTGTGTTTCTTATATGAACAATGGTAATTGCAGTATTGTGCCACATCAAACGCCCGGAGATCGTATGCCCGACTTTACTGGCATTGGATTTACACGCGTGCCAGAGAATACAGAAATGATTATCAATGTCAACGATATACCGCGTTCAATGCCATACGACGTTGTCATACGTTATCAAACAACATCACGTGGTGACTGGGATGATGCGTACATAACCTTAGTGCGACCAGATCAGATTGATCCCAATGGCGAGTGTGCTGGCTCTGCAGTGCCTGGCTCAAGTGTACAAGAGACACGTATACCGTTTACGCTGCCTGATCGTCAAAGACAAGTTGTCGCGCTGCCTGATGTATGCCTTGAATCGGGTAAGATGTACAAATTCAAGATTCACTTTGAACGACGACGTCACAACGAGGACAATCCAACTGCCACAATATTAATTGATTCGCTGACACTTATACCACGCATTGAGCTAACGCCGATATTTACGGGCTCGCAGGTCGCTGATCTTCGTTTGCGCGAATACATTAACATGGGCTGCAATCAATCACTCTACGATATACGTTATTCCGGCGTCGCTGATCCACGTTGTAAGGAATTGGAAAACTATGTGAGCACAGTGATACATGATGGCGCCAGCATGTGTAATTGTAATCCGACTGGTTCGTTGAGCAAGGAGTGCGAAGCCAATGGCGGTTTCTGTCAATGCAAGCCAAATGTTGCGGGCCGACAATGTGATCAGTGCGCACCAGGCACTTATGGCTTCGGCCCGGAGGGCTGCAAGGCTTGCGATTGTAATAGCATTGGTTCCAAGGACAATAACTGCGATTTAATAACGGGCCAATGCATATGTCATCCAAATACTTATGGCCGTGAATGTGATCAATGCCAACCAGGCTACTGGAATTTCCCTAATTGTCAGGCATGCGAGTGCAATGGTCATGCTCAGCAATGTGACGCTAAAACGGGTCAGTGCATCAATTGTTTGGACTATACCACCGGCTATGGCTGCGATGCCTGTCTTGATGGCTACTACGGTAATCCATTTATGGAGAGTGTTATTGGTTGCCGACCTTGTCGCTGTCCTGATACTGTTGCTAGTGGCAACTCTCATGCCGATGACTGTTCATTGGATTCACGCAACAACAATATGGATTGCCACTGCAAGGAGGGTTACGCGGGCTCACGTTGTGAAATTTGTGCCGATAACTATTTCGGTGATGCTGAAAATCCGGGCGGCTCATGTGAGAAATGCGATTGCAGCAACAATATCGATTTGTACGACACTGGCAATTGCGATCGACGCACAGGACAATGCTTGAAGTGTCTATATGATACCACTGGCGATCATTGCGAGCTTTGCCGTGATGGCTTCTTCGGCGACGCATTGAAGCAAAGTTGTAATCGCTGTGAATGTGATATGCTTGGCACGAATAACACAATATTGCATTGCGATCGTTTTACTGGCCAATGTCCGTGCCTGCGCAACGTACAAGGCTTGCGTTGTGATCAATGTGCTCTGAATCATTGGAAAATTGCATCCGGCGAAGGTTGTGAAGCATGTGAATGCGATCCGATTGGTTCATTGTCGGAGCAATGCAATCCCTACACGGGCCGGTGTGAGTGCAGAGATGGCTTTGGTGGACGTGCATGTAATCAGTGTGAAACAAACTTTTGGGGTAATCCAAATGAAAAATGCCAGCCTTGCGATTGCGATCGATATGGTTCAGCTGATTTCCAATGTGACCGAGAGACAGGCCAGTGTGTTTGCCACGAAGGCATGGGCGGCTACAAGTGTAATGAGTGTGCGCGTGGCTACTTGGGTCAGTTTCCACACTGCATGCCATGTGGCGAATGTTTCAACAATTGGGATTTGATCTTGAAGGCGCTTGAGGATGCAACTGCTGCAGCCATACAACGCGCTAAAGAAATAAAAATGATCGGTGCCACTGGCGCTTATACTGCCGAGTTCAACGAACTCGATGGAAAACTACAACACATACGTGATTTGTTGCAAAATACCAGCGTCAGCTTGCAGGACATTGACAGCTTAGACAAAAAGGCAGATGACCTCAAGTCAAGATTGTCGAACTCGCTCAATAAACTAACCGAAACTGAAGCTAATCTGGAATCAATTTATTCATCACTCAGTCTATCGGCCGTTCAACTGCAAGCGCTTCAAAATCAATCAGCGCTTGTCAAGCAACTCTCAAAGGAACTTAAGGAAAATGGTATACAATTACAAGAGTCCAACATTGATGGCGCACTTAATTTGACACGTCACGCCTTTGATCGCGTCATTAATTTGTCCAATACGAAGAATGAAGCTGCCGAATTTGCTGCCAACACCGATCGTAACTGTAAACGTGTTGAAACGTTATCAAACAAAATCAATGACGAATCAAACACAATTTCAGCCAATGATAATTTAATTGAAGAATATCGTAATGAACTAACGTCTTTGACTGCTTTAATACCTGATTTGAATAATGATGTGTGCGACAAGCGTGGCGATCCTTGTGACAGTCTCTGTGGCGGCGCTGGCTGCGATCATTGCGGCGGTTTGTCTTGTGAACGTGGCGCACTGACACGCTCCGAAAAGGCGCTCAAAGTGGCAAAGGACACCGAACAGGAAATCAAAAACAAAAAGGATCAAGCCGATCAGACAATACGTTCACTCTTCCAAGCCAAAGAAAATGCCTCCGAAAGCTACAAGAATGCCAAGGCAGCTCATAGCGATGCCGAACGTTTCCTTAATCGTACGGATGATAGTATAAAGAAGGGCGACGAATTGATAACCAAACTAAATGAATTTATAAATAACAGCACAGCGCTACCAAACGAAAGCAAGGAACTTGCACAAAAATCATTGGAATTGGATTTGACACTGGATCCCGAAGAAATACGAGTTTTAGGTGGCAAAATCAACGATGCCGTTTCATCATTAAAAAATGTTGAATCGATTATATACAGTACACGAAATGATCTGGAGCTGGTTAATCAATTACAAGCCAAGGCAAATGCAACAAAAGAAACGGCAAATCAAATATTAGAAACAGCCAACGCAGTTGTCCAGAGTTTAGATGATGCTGATAAATCGCAAATTAAGGCACAAGATGCCATCCAACAAGCAAACGGTAACATTGAACTCGCCGCTAATGATCTTAATCAAATTGATCAGGAGACAAACGATGCCGAAAAGCCTGCGAATGAAACGGCAAATCATGTTGAGGAATTAGCACGCAAAGTTAATCATCTGCAAAAGAATATACTCAAAAATGAAATCGATGCTAAGGAAATCAAAAACGAAGCAAACACAGTAAGAGCAGATGCAGCAAGAGCACGCACCGATGCCAGCGAGCTACAATCATCATCGAGTGTCGCCAATCAGACATTAACTGATCGCGCCCAGCGTTCAGAAAATGCACGTGAACGTGCAAAGAAATTGCTTCAGCGCGCTTCGAAACTTACCGTTGACACGCGTGAAAAATTGCGTGAACTGCAGGATATGAAAAACATCTATTCGACTAAGAATGACAATCTGGAACAGCTAAAGTACACAATCAAGAAACTAAATGAAGACATAGCTGGCTACTTGGTTGTCATTCAAACAAACGCCGAGCGTTTGAAGTTATGCACCACGTAAAGCATTTGTTTGTGTACAACTTCGGTCAAACATAAAGCTAGCCTTAATAATTTCTTAGATAATCACAAACAAGTGAATCTTTAAATTCTAATAATAATTGAGAAACATAAAACTTCGCATGTATTGCCATATTAATCAATAACTTAAATAACTTCTGTTTCATTAAACTAAGCTAAACATTACCTATTAGTTTGTGAACTTCCATTTTCAATGTTTCAAAAAATAAGAACTTATTTTTTTGTAGCAAAGGGAACGCCATGTTGATTTTTTAAATAAATGCGACCCTTTTATAAAGATGTAGTTAAGTTTTTCGTTTATTATAAATAAAGAAATTTGTTCAAAATGATTTGTTTTGTTTTATTCAGCCGAAATGTCTTGTTTTGCTTCAATCGCTGTAACCTTTGCTTAATTGTCTTATAATTTCATCTAATTAGCGTAAAAACAGGAAAGATATCGAAGGCCAAAGATTCAAAGCATAGAGGTGGAAAAGAGCAGCGCAAAGTTTCTTCAAAATGTATGGAAGCTATGCAGTTTGACAATGCTGACTTGATAAAGATGTCAAGTAATGATGTTTGTCACTCAACTGAGAAAAAACAACAGTGTTTCTTTTCTAATGAGTCATTGGATGAATTTGTAAAACAACAAAAACGACCAATTGAAGATATTAAAAAAGTTAACAAGATGTTGAAAGATAAGTTATTCACAGCAAACAAAACTGAGATAGAAATAAAAGGTGAACTTGCTGGCTATATAGAAAGGTAATTAAAAACGCTAAGAAGATATCGTTGAAAAGCTATACAAAGAGCATATCTTTTTATTTATAGTAATAAAAATCTAGAAGAAATTGTTCTAACAAACCAAACCGAGTTGGAAAACCTAAGAAAAGAGAATAAAGAAGTCTATCAACAAAATGTAATGCTTAACGATAAGTTAGTTGATCTCGAGAAATACTACAGTGATCAGTATAATAATTTCAACATAAAAATTGAGGAAAACGAACAAAAACTAAAATTGCAACAATCTCAACATTTGGACTTAATGGAGGAGGTATGCAAATGAGAATTGAAAAAAAATATTAGCTAATTTAAAATTTTTAACTTTTGTAATAGTTTGCTCGTTACCGACAAAATTGTGAGAACAAATTTAACGAACAAAATGCTATAATAGAAGCTATGAAAAGTAAGGAGCACGAAGTTGAACAGGAATTCAAAAAAATTTGCAATGAGAAAAATAAGTTAACGGAAGCTATTGAGCAAACAAATCACAACCTAAAGAACGCAGAGGTTTGTTTCTTGTAATTCTGATTTTAAGTATATTTGAATATTTTTTCCATATGCATTTTTATTTAGGCTCAAGTTGATCAATTAAAAAATCAATTGGAAGAAAAAAATGAAATCATAGCAATCTGTCGTCAAGAGCGTGCTGAACTTGAACAGCAAAAGAATGTAAGGCACTACTGACTTTATCAAATAGCAAAAGTAAAATTTTCTAACATTTTCCTATACATTACAGACAACTATTGCCGAACTTACATTCAAGATCAAGAAGATTGAAAATTTATTTGACAAGCCAGTTAGAAGTGTTCCACCTTCAAGCAATGATCAACCAAATGCTCAATTCGAACATACTGAACATATTGAAGTATGTTGATGTTTAGCGTTGAATAACAATTAACTTACCATATCGCTTTACAGACTATAGATGCATATGTTTCAATCAATAACAACGAAAATGTGCAGCCTGAGGGGTCTCTTCAAAGAGCTTCCCAAGAAAATAGCTCAAGACGTGATCAAACGTTCATTCAGCCACAGCAGCCAACGCAAACTCAATTTCAATACAACACCAGACGTCGTAAATTTCCTTTTCGTAACATTGCGCCGATCTCGGATTTCGAATCAGACAATTCAGGCGACGAAAGCCCATTATCACGGCCATTATCATCGGTTTGTGCGAATATTAAACAAACAACGTTTATCAAATTAATTAACTTATTTACGATTTTTGCAGCTGATACCCAATCCGACTCCATTAAGTCAACGTCGTAGAACAGTAAATCCGGAAACTGTAAGTCAAAATAAATATTCTAAGCCACTAAAATAAATCAATATTATTACAGAATGTTCCGACCAGTCCAACAGGCTCTGACATTTTCGATCGCATAAAGCGTTCTAAGCCATCTTAACTTCTTTCATATAATAAGTTTATTTCAAAATTAATTTCACTGTTTATAACTATGAATTTCCTAGTCCATTGAACTTTTTTTAACTACATTTGTTCAACTCAAATGTTTTGAAAACAACTTTGAAATCTGTTGTAAACCAAAAAAAAAGCACTGAATTGCATTGTTTATTTCGTATTTCCTTAATTCGCATAATGCGCTACTAATTAAATTAATTTTCTATACTAAACTGTTGACAAAGACAAATAAGAAGAGAGATTTAAATTAATTTAAATTTTATTAAATAAAAAGTTAATACTTGTTCACAGTAAATCGTCATTTTTGTATGTGAGATAAAATATTTAAAAAGAAAAAATTACCTTTACCTAGATACATATACTATGTACTATGTTGTACGTAAGTATGTATGGAGAGTACGGGAGCAACTACAATGTTGATTTTAATTCGTTGTTTTCACATTTCAACATCACGTTTTGTAGTTTACCCAATTAATTGATATTTTTGGCAAAAGAGAGAGAATATTCGTGAATAAAAGAAATTTCGTTCGTTCGTTGCAATGATAAATAACCGAAATACTCGTAATGCAATTTATTAGTTCAAGAGAAAAAGGTCTCATCACTTGTGTTGTGCGGTTTAGTTGTAGAAGAATCAAAACTATGCACATAAAAATAGATATTCTTAAAAGCCTCTTGAGCCACAATGTCCCGTCGATCACTTAAAAGTGGTAAAGGTAAAACAATTAATTCAGGTAAATAAAACAAAACAAGTTCATTGCTGACTACGTACGGCGACGGAGTGCGGGCCACATATGTACATAATATTGCCAGACATGTCGTTATCATAATGTGTTTGCTCATTTTTAAGATAAACAAAAAAAAGAACCCATTGATCATTGATGCTGTAAAATGAAAACTTTGAGATGTCAGCTTTTGATTAGACAGTGTTGTTTTGAATATGAAAAACCGGAGATCATGTAGCTTTTGGCAATCGAGTGATTTTCAATGAAAGCAGAATTGTTACTGCAATTTTATTTATTTTGCAGCGCAAAGAGCTTTTACAGTGAAGCATCATTATAACAAACTCGACATAACTAATTCAAATTAAACGGGTTTCTTTAAACGGACTGAAAAATTACTCCTACTTCGGTACGTTGTGGTTTGTTTTAAAAGTTTTTGACAATATTTAAATTAAAATTTTTTTGAAATCGGATCGTAACTGTGATTTGCGATTTTGAAATCAGTCAGTCGGAAATCACAAATTGAAAAATTTCGTCCATCCCTTATGTGGAAAAACAAGCGTCAACAAGTGCTCTCTCTCTTTACCCCAACTGCTGATACAATTAGAAGGAACATTGGTCTAATCAATAATGTCTGACATTTTCGTGCTTCTTCTTCACTAAAAACTGAATTTGACTCAAGTTTCAACAAATGACACAAGAATATTGAAACAGTTCATGACCTACAGTGTTTGAATCGAACATAGGCGCAGCTAACAGTCAGCTAATCTTCTTTTTCCTATTTTTGAGACGCAAGTGCGACACTTGACACAAAACTGTTTCTTTCGTTGACACTGTGTCGAACAACGGACGGTCGAACGCGTATTTCAAGCCAAAATTCTGATTGCACTGACGACAGCGATTTCACACTTCGAGCAACTGGTTAATTGGGAAAATCGCTTGTAACTTTCTGCGAGCCCTTTCAGTATCTTTTTAGCGATGTGTACAAAAATAAACGATCAATGAATTGTATTTTCTTTAGGAGCATTGTAATTTATAAATTGAGAACAACGAATAGGACGGAAGCTGACAGAACGATAAAAGTGCTAATTTAAGAAAAATATATGTGACGCAGCGCGAGCCAACGAACGAATCGAGAAAATCAGCAAAAACAAAAACGTAATTTGGGCCAAATAAAGACGAAATTCGTAGGCTCAACATAAAGAAAATCTGTACAATTTCTGTGTATTGTTTGACGAGCTGCGTCAAATGTTTTAACAACAAAAACAAAAACCCTTGTATGACATTTGTGATTAGCCAAGTAATTGTGAGTTTGAAAAATAAGTGTGACGATTTTGTGTCTCTCAGTTTGTTATGCAAAAATAATTTTTATAACATTATAAATTATAATTGTGCTTCAGTGGGAGAGTATTTTGTCCGTTCAACTGAACGAACATCTGCCAAGGTTGCTCACCTCAACCAAATTGACACTCACATCGCCCCAAGCAAGACAAACAATCTCACATGGATGACGAATTTGAGGATAAGCTTTTCTATCAAACATTCTCTTCACATATGAAAATCCTTTCTAAATTTGCGGTGGGACTGTCGTCCATTAATTCGCCCGCTGCATACGTATGGAAGCTATGTCGCCTGTACATACTACGGCCGGAAGTGTTTATTTGCGGTGTCATTTTATTTTTGTTGCTCATTTATTTGCAAGCCGTAGACATCTGGAGTCGTAGCATCCTGGGACGCATACAAGCAACACTGGGCCGAAAATCGGCCTCGATATCATCATCGATTACTGCAGACAATGCTGGCGATCAATGGGAAGAGGTGCGCCAACAAAGCTCTGCGTTTGCAGTGCTCGGACGTAGGCCACGTATGGAAGACAGGTATGATTAAGTTGTTGGTTACTAATTTATTTATGCATTCATACATATATATCTATAAATAAGGGGACATTTTTCCACCTTTTTTAATAAGACTAGACTTTCTATTAAATTTTCTTTTAGACTTAATTTTGTGGCTTCGACCACTCAACGCTCAGTATTAAATGATCGTAGCCATGGCCATTTAGAATTTCAATAGCGGCGGCAGCATCCTTGCGAAACTTGAAGTGCACATAGGCGAATCCCTTGCACAGGCCAGTGCTCTTCTCGCGTGCCAAATACATTTTGGTGTGTGGTCCAATTTTCTTAACCAACTCTTCCAAATCAGCTTCAGTCATTGACTCAGATAAATTGGATATACGCACAGCCGATGAATCATCTCGTTCACGTTCTCGTGAGGTAGCCTTCTGGCCATCCTTCATAAATGGTGGCACATATTTGCCTTGTTTGCTGGACTCACTTGATAGCGCAGCTGCTGCAGCGGTCGCCTTGTTCTCCATAACTGTCTTGCTGTCCATAGAAGTACCTTTGTATGGACAGTTCACTGACCAGTGTTCGCCATTGCATATACGACATTTTGCTATATTCTTTGTTGGATCCAAAAGTGGCTCACTAGTTTGCTCAAACTCCTTCGAGCCCATAAATTGCATAAAGATTTCTTCAGCCGCCATTGTAGTCTGTGAATTTGGGCCCGGTTTATCGTTGCGTGAATCACCAAACTTCGCCCAGTTGCGTCTATTTGCCACTGATCTTGGCACAAGTTGCTTTGTAACTTTATAAGTGCGCACAACTTTGATCTTTTTGCCTTCGTCATTGAATTTATACTCGGTAACATATTTGAAGTTACCTTCATTATACTCTGTGGAAGGCGGCAAACCGCCGTCGTAGTCTTCTTCTACTTCATCTGCCCACGAAGATTTTATTGGTTTAATGGCCACAGGCTTCATGTCTACAAAGAACTTATTTCAACGTTTCTATATTGGACTCAACAAACTGATTATTGAAAAGTATATTTTCCAACAGAACTTTTCAAACGATTATGACAATTGTTTCATAGACTACGTCGATTTGATTTGTAAATTAAGGTATGACACGCTTAAGAAGTTGTCTTTATACTTTTGCAGATTTATCCTAGACGAGAATGTCAACAACACAACTGGTATTTCATTCTTTGCGGTATTCGACGGACACGGCGGTGAATTCGCAGCCGATTTCGCAAAGGACATACTGGTTAAGAACATTTACAACAAATTGACCGAAACGACGCAACTACTGAAGGGCAACACACTTCAGCAATGCAATGCGAATTTCGACGAAAACAAGGGTAGTCCCTATATGAAGCGCAATACGAATCTTAAAGCCAAAGATGGAAGTAACAAAGAAAATGACGCTCAGGACAATACTGTGCGGCGACGCGATAGTTTGAGAAAAACGCACAGGTACGTCGGAAACATCTCTTTCAATGGATTATAACAAGTTAAAAACTAAATTAATATTTTATTTAAAAAAAAAAACAACAGCACTGTCGATGATACCAAACAAAGTAAATTGCAGACTTCGCCCAAGGAAGAGCCGGTTGATTTTTTCACATCGAAATTGAACTCGTTAATACGTAAGAACAGTATGAGCGGTGGCGCCGGCGGCAGTGGCAATGCAGCGGCAAAGAGTTTCATACAAAACAACAATAATATGCAAGCCGGCAGCAGCGGCCCAACTTCAAGTTCGGATGCCAAATGTTATATTGAAAATGGCAAAATCAATTTTGGCAAATTAATTACCGATGAGATATTAGCAGCGGATTACCAACTTGTTGAAGAAGCAAAAAAGACGGTACGTTTGTTTGTTTGTTTAAATCCAACATTCAATTATCATTTAATGCATTGCCATTATAGACCAACATTGCTGGAACGACTGCGCTTATTGCAATTATCCAAGGTAGCAAACTGGTCGTCGCGAATGTGGGCGATTCACGCGGTGTGATGTGCGACTCGCGTGGTTTGGCGATTCCGCTGTCTTTTGATCACAAACCGCAGCAGGTGCGTTTTTAAAATTTCAAACGTCTCCTTTTGTTAATAATTCACTGCTATTAGGTGCGGGAACGAAAACGTATTCACGATGCCGGCGGTTTTATTGCCTTTCGCGGTGTCTGGCGTGTTGCCGGCATCTTGGCAACATCACGAGCCATGGGTGATTATCCACTCAAGGAAAAAAATCTAGTCATAGCTAATCCAGATATATTAACTTTTGAATTAAAAGACCACAAGTAAGTTGTTTTTTTTTTACAAAATCTACAAGTCACATGCACTCATTCTCTTATTTACTTATAGGCCCAATTTTCTTATACTGGCCTCAGATGGTCTCTGGGACACATTCAGTAATGAAGAGGCCTGCAGCTTTGTCACGGAACATCTTGCCGAGACTGACTTTGGTGCCAAATCGTTGGCAATGGAATCGTATCATCGCGGTTCCGTTGACAATATAACTGTATTGGTTATAGTTTTTAAGAATGGCAACTATCACATTGGCTCTGCGACGTCGTCTCAGTCAACAACCGGAGTCGCTGCTGGCAAGAACACAGACAATATTTGAATTTATATATTTTTTTTTTTAAAACGTATCACTTTTAAGGTGCTAAAAGCTAAAATCCAGCAAAGCCATTTTTCTACCAAAATTATTTATGTCGCGTCAACGTTTTTTATGCATTGCTATGCCAAATAGTTTACAATATTTATTGTCGGTTTCACAAACACAAACACCCACCCACCCATTTATGCACCGCCGCACGCCTATTGCATTGACGAAGAACTTGAAAAATCCAAAATGGATGCGCGCCCCTTGCAGCGAGTGTCGAGAAGAGCTGTAGTTTTATTATTAGATTTATAATTATTAAAACTGATTTACGAATGGTTTAAGCTCGATATAAAAGCCTTGAAATAAATCAGATTCACATGTTTATTTGTTTATATAATAAACAAATGTTATTTCACATAAATTTCTTGTTTACATTAATTCAATTGTAAAATAAATCAAAAGGCTTAACTTGCGCGCGTCTTTAATGAGCGGACACAGACACTTGCCAGACACGGATGGTGTTGTCGGAGTAGCCAGCGAACAAGGTTTGACCGTCAGTGGACCAGGCCAATGACAAACATTGTGGCTGATCGGCCTTCGATGTGGGTGAGACAACTTCGGGACGCAATTCCTCGACAGTCTTTTTGCATGCCAAATCCCAGATCTTGATCGATGGACCATAGGCAACGCACAACCAATAACGGTTGGGCGAGAAGCACAGAGCATTGATGATGTCGTTGTGCTCCAATGTGTACAAGTTCTTGCCGTCATTAAGATCCCACAAGAGAGCCTTGGCGTCCTTACCACCGGAGGTGCACAGGGAACCATCGGGCGAAACGGTCACGGTGTTAAGGTAACCATTATGACCGTGGTGGTTGTTCTTCAACTTGCAGTTGGCCAAGTTCCAGACCTTGACGGTACGATCCCAACCGCAAGACACGATTATTGGGTTGGAGTGGTTGGGGGAGAAGCGTACACACGAGACCCAGTCGGTGTGACCGTCTTCTTGAATGGTGAATTTGCACTCAGCCAAAGTGTTCCACAATTTGATGGTCTTGTCGCGAGAGCCAGAGACAATCTGACGATTGTCGGCGGAGAAAGCAACCGAGAGCACATCCTATTTAATTAATAGATAAAATTATATTAAATAATTGTATGGAAAACAATTAAAGCAAATCCAATTCCACATATTGTATTACATCTTGGTATTTTAAGGCTACCTACTTACTGAAAACCGGCGTTGAAGTTGGAGCTGTCGGTCACGGTGCTCTTCATGATGTCAACCAGAAATTCTGCCTCGCATAGGCGCAATATATTTTTCTTTTTCAATATGGTATTCCAAGCTAACGCTAAGACACTAAACTGCCTAACTTATTTTTTGTCACCTAATGCTGAATACCATATATTAAAGGTTTAACAAAAGACCCAAGTTTTTCCACGTATTAATATTCTCTCATAATTAAATTATAAACAAAAACACTAAAACCTGACATCTCCTATTCTGTTCATAAGAAATTAACATAAAAAAGAAACTTGTTGTTCCCACCTTAGTGTGGCCTTCGAAACGGCGGGTGGTCTTGCCGGCAGCCAAATCCCAGAGACGCAAAGTCTGATCCCAGGAGCCAGACAAAGCGTAGTTGCCATCAGAAGAAAGCACAACGTCGCTGATGAAGTGCGAGTGTCCATACAGACGCTTTTGGGGATAACCGTAGTTGGTATCCTCATCGCGGGTCAATTTCCAGACAATCAATGTCTTATCTAAAAGTGCAATAGTCAAATATGAGTATTTTCGAAAAATGTTTAACTATTGTACAAGGATGTTCTAGATTTGGACCGATTAAAGAAGTTCTAATCCGGCACATAACCTCACTATCTGCTACTATCTACTAACCTCTGGATGCAGAAATGATGGTGTCCGGATCCTTGGGGTTGGTAGCGATCTGGGTAACCCAACCATTGTGGCCAATGAGTGTGCCACGCAATTGCAATGTTTCAGACATTTTTTATTTTACACGCGAGCACGTCAAACCCGGATGAAGGTTCGTAAAAAAGGAGGTAGCTATATTTACAGAGTTGCCAGATAAGCTAACTCAAAATGGCCTAAGTTTTCGGAAAGCAGTCTGGCAACATAAGATTTTTGGAAAAATTGTATATTACATATATTGCTCTATTTCTTTCAGCAAATATTGAAATGTATTGAATTGAATTTCTTTTTAGTTATAATATAAGTATTTATTGTTTTATTGAATCAAGCATCTTTTCACGATGGGTAACGTTTTACAAACAAGTAACTACATTGCCACCAAATCGTTACTTTAGGTCCAAGTGATGCCTCTATTTCATTAGGGCAAGCACAAACAAGGACAAAGGATATTTATACATATGTTTTGATATGCACAATTATGTTTAATGTCTCAATTTCATGAATCGTATTGCGGATTTTGCAAATATTACAAGTTTGACAGATTGTATATTCTTGCTAATTACCTTATATGCAATTTTTCTTGAGAATAGAACAAATCGACAAAGTAAATATGTAAGTAAAATATTTGTCATAGCAGAACAAAAAACTGGTCAGCCATACAATCAAAATGGTTTATTGTCTATTTGCGATATTAATGTTAATATATATGGTTCTATAGGACATTCCAACAAGAATTCACTAACTATTTGTGCATTTGCCTAAAGGAAAGATTTGGATTGCACTTGTTGAAAGAATCTGTCCTACAAATATATTTTAATATATTAAAACTCAAGTCATATTCGATTTTACCAGTGTTTTAGTGGAGTTAGGTAGTTCATTGGTAATGCAGTGTGGGTGGATGTGTACATAACAGATAGAACAAATTAGAAGGACAGTTTTATGGCTGGGATTATTGATTAACAAAAACATACTTCAAAAAAGGATAGAACGGTTCGCAAGTGGCAACACTGAATGCGAAGAAGAAGAATTTCTTTCGTCGGGTCGTTCGAGTGTCGTGTGTGTAGTCGTCGAAAATATAGTCGGGAAAATATAGAAAATTATAAAGATTACTTAAAACAGAACAGAAATTTTGCATTTTACTGGAAGCAAAATTTCTAAACAGTGAAAACAACAAACTTTTTTTATACATATATATTACACTTATTTCTTTTTGTACCGTGTTAAAGAAAAGCCGTCAAAATTGAATCCACAAAGATTGACGAGACTTTTTCTTCCACCTCAACTGCGATGGAGGATAAAGCAACAACAAAAGATCTGGATCAATGGATTGAGCAATTAAATGAATGCAATCAATTGACAGAGACACAAGTTAGAACCTTGTGCGATAAGGTAAGGAGTTTCGAGAGTCGGGTTTAATAGATTTTTTTCGTCATCATGTCGCCTAGTCGTTGTCGCAGTTAACGCTTTTTTCACACCAGTCACATACTGCATAATTTGACGAATCTATTATATACCTCGCATTCACACGCGTCTGATGTAATTTGTGTATTGTGTTTTTGCTATACTAGTCGCTTTGCTTGCGCACAGTCGTATTGTTGTCGCTCCGTTGGCTTCGTGCTGCAGCGGCCATCTTTAAAATTGAATGCCCAAGCGCTTTGCTCGGTTTATGTGTAAAAGAGAGAGAGAAAGTAAGAGCCATATGCCCTTCGTGAGTGTGTTGAACAAAGATGAATAGTGTTTCTTCTGCACAGTAAATAGAAGAAAATTAGTAATCAAATAAATTTCAGAACATGAGTAAAATAGCGTTATGCTGTTGCATTTTGCAAGAAAACAAATGCATTATTTTGTTTTGAAAACTACAATTCAAAAATGTAGTTTCTATTTTAAATTAATAGCATGTTCCAATTAATGTTAAGGGTGTCTTTGAATATGTATGTCGTTTTCATACCCTGCACCCATTGATGGCATTTTAACTTTAAAGTGGATATTGTTTCGTTTAAACGAACGTATTTCCCTTATTTTATACTTTACTGATATTTATCAGTGGCTAGAAGTATCTTTGCTCAACCAATACATTACTTAGTTAATTTGTTTTTGTGTCTAAACAAACAAGTAACTTATTTCTTCAGATAAGATTATCAGCTCAAGAATTTGCAAAATTTTATTTTCAGATACACACATTGTTTACACCAAATGAATATGAAATAAGGGATCAATGTGTGTATTATAAAAGACTAAATTTAAAAACGTTCTCTAATAATCGTAGCAAAAATGTATTTGTGATCGTTGTTTTTCCGGATATGCAAATTTACGGAAGTTGAATTTCATGTATTCTATGCTGATTCATTGTTTAGCGGAAAATTTGCTGCCTAATAGAAAATAATTGTTTCAATTGTAGTGCATATAAACATCGCCTTGATTAATTTCACTGTCTGTTTAATTAGACACAAAAAGTGTTTATTTTTAGGCTTCGCAAGTACTCAACGCATTTATTTATTTTAGTATAAGGGTATATAAGATTTTACTCGCGTATCGTACTTCAGAAGTAAAATTAGAATTAAATGGCAAAGCCAACAGGACTGAAAGCAATTGATTGCATATGTTTGTGAAACGAAATAAAATAATAGCTTAACAGCTTCCGTATTGTGTTTATAAGATTTTGTATTTTAGTACTTTTTGCGAGCGAATGCCATAATATTTGTTTTGCGTCACGAGACAACAGACGATGAATGAAAATTGATTTAGCAATGTCTGTCCGTCCACTCACCCTCTTATTTGTTTGTTTGTGCTTAAAAAGCCAAATTGTT
This sequence comes from Phortica okadai, assembly GCA_034638295.1. Lineage (NCBI taxonomy): Eukaryota > Metazoa > Arthropoda > Insecta > Diptera > Drosophilidae > Phortica > Phortica okadai. Next base: position 8,099,044 of record CM067850.1, read on the forward strand.
TATTGAGCGCAATGATGAAAACAAAATTAATAAAAATTATTGGCAAATTTGGTTTGCTTAAGAACATTTGGAATTGGCGAATATCTTCCTTTGAGTTATTATATGAGTTTTCAAGGTCATTCGTTATTTTCTTTCTTGTTTTTTTAAATTCATTGCTTAGTCAACATTTAATAAAAACTTGAATTTTGTATTAAAAATTTGATTGTCTTGTTTTGTTATAGGCAAAGGAGATACTATCAAAGGAATCCAATGTCCAGGAAGTGAAATGTCCCGTCACAGTATGTGGAGATGTGCACGGACAGTTTCACGATTTGATGGAACTGTTTCGGATAGGCGGCAAATCACCCGACACGAATTACCTTTTCATGGGTGACTATGTAGATCGGGGCTACTACTCCGTAGAGACCGTAACTCTCTTGGTGGCACTCAAGGTTCGCTATCGCGAGAGAATAACTATCCTCCGTGGCAACCACGAGTCGAGGCAGATTACGCAGGTGTACGGCTTTTATGATGAGTGCCTGCGTAAATACGGCAATGCCAACGTTTGGAAATATTTTACTGATCTGTTTGATTACTTGCCGCTGACAGCCTTGGTTGATGGTCAGATATTCTGTTTGCACGGTGGTTTGAGTCCATCGATTGATAGTTTGGATCATATTCGCGCCCTCGATCGTTTACAGGAGGTGCCCCATGAGGGACCAATGTGTGATTTGTTATGGTCTGATCCCGATGACAGGGGCGGCTGGGGCATTTCACCACGTGGTGCCGGTTACACATTTGGGCAGGTAAGTACAATAAGTAGAATTTTCGATACACAGTGCACTAACAAATAAAATTGTTTCTTTTTAATAGGATATTTCGGAAACCTTCAATAACACGAATGGCTTGACACTGGTCTCTCGAGCTCATCAGTTGGTTATGGAGGGTTACAATTGGTGCCATGATCGAAACGTCGTCACAATATTCTCAGCGCCCAACTATTGTTATCGCTGCGGAAATCAAGCAGCCTTAATGGAACTGGATGATTCACTTAAATTTTCATTGTAAGCATTGCATTCGCCACGTCTAGTGGAGATTATATAACTGTGATCGTGATATAACTATTTTGCTAACCGCTTGTTTTCTTTTATCAATTTACAGCCTACAATTCGACCCAGCACCACGACGTGGTGAGCCACACGTAACACGAAGAACACCAGATTATTTCCTATAAGTGACACAGACATACATTTGCATATTTACACACCAAACAGCATCAACAATAATAACAATAAAAGCGAAAAAAAAACTATTTATATAACTTAAACAAAATGAGCTGTAAATTTATATAAAACAGAAATTACACACATTATTTAAAATTAAAACAAAACAAGAAGCATAATATGTATATGGCGGCCTAGCAAATATTACGGATCGCAACATAACAAGCAAATATGGTGAAGAGGCAAAAAGGTCCCAAAATCAATCAACAACAAACAACTAATTACAAAAACTATTTAGCTGAATTCGTTAATGTAAAAAAAAAAAACAAAAAACAGTTATGAGCTAAGCGCCAGCAAGCAGACTTGAAGAGAAAGATGCACGTCGCAATCGTGTGGATCGTTTAATGCGCCGTAATTGGCCGTACGAAAGTATTGTGGAAAAGGAAAGTCCCGAGTAGAATTCACGTTTCAATATTAATCCGGCGACTAGAACAAAATAATTTGTGTCGTTTTCAAACAAAAAAAAAAGCAAGAAGATGAGCGGTAAATGAACCGAGGAGATAACCAGCAAGTAAAATTAATATTAGTAATTTTAATTACATTACATATTAAACGCGATAAATAAAACACAGAAAAAAAAAAAAAAAAAAAAAAACAAAACTGAATCACTTTAAAAAATAAGCAGGATGATTTGTAATTACAATTTAAAGCAAATAAAAGCAAAAAACAAAAACAAAATGATAACGTAAAATGAAAACGAAAATGAATGGATGAAGGACTCTCTCAGATTGTCGAAAAATGTATACGCGAATCAATCGCTTTCTAAAGCAAAGCTAAAACAAAGATTTTGAATTTACTTATTTGTTAAACAAGATAACATTTTTTATTTGAAATTGCCGATATCATTTTTGTGTCACAACCTATAACAAAATTTAATCGGAAAATAGTTTGAAATATTATGATGGATTCCGGTCGCTATATCCGCTTATTGTACAATGGCCTATTGGTTGGCACCACATGCTATGCCATGTTCAAGATATCCTGGCATGATCATCCTTATGGATTTTCTGCTTGTCTCATTGGCTGTGGCTGTGGGCTGATTGGCTTAACAGATGCATTTTTTGGCCATGACAATGAGGATGACTGCAAGAAAGTCAAGAGTCTTTCGAAAAGTTTGCTGGAGATTGCACCATTGCCATTAGTAAATATCGAGCTGTATCTCCAATCACAGGGTACAAGTATTCTGGCACTGGGCCATGGCATTTTTCTGCTACCCCTTACGTTAGACATTATGTGCTGCCTTATTAGGAACAGCCGCGTTTGCTATACGGCTGACACGTTGAAAGATCTGACAGTGCTCGGTAATATTGTGTCTCTCGCATTTCTTGCCGTGAATGAGCGCAACTTGTTGTACGGACGTATGGCGATAATGTGTCTACTGACCAAATACACATCCATTGTATTGGATTGCTACAGCGAGGGATCCGGTAGTGAAGTTCTGACATTGGGCTCTGCCGGCTTTTTCTATCTTTGCACGTATGCATTGACTGAAACTCTTAAAAATTAACTGTTCTTTGTTTGCCATAATGTTTGCAATAGAAATCATCATTGAATACTCTTATGTTGGTTAGACTCGCACAATTCATGTGACAGTTTACTATACAAATTATATGCTAGACAGCCGTATGTTGCGTACTGCCTTGTGTAACATAGGCATATATAAGATTATTGTTTCTAATATGGCTTCAACACATTTAATAAATGCAATTCAAAAACATGGTTTTTTTAAGCCGAATGTATTATTTATTGTTTAATAGAATTACATATATATTCATATTAAATATATTGTACAATTAAATTTTTATGTCAACATAGTTTAAATAGGCAAAAATGGCAACAAAATCTGTATATTTAACTTACTTAGTTCGTAGCTTATTTCGAAGCGCTTCTCAGCAACTAGCATTTCTTTTTATTTCTTTTCTTTATCGATTTTTTTATTTTTTATTCGTTTTTTTTTTGTCATTGTTTATCGTAATTAAATTTATGTAGCTAATCAACAATTAAAACTTAACGTTTCTCCAATGGTGAAGATACACTTAGGCGCAATTTAGTACAACATAAAACTAAATAAACAGCCTGCATTCGACTAAACTTATATATCTGTGTCTCTGTGTGTGTGTGTTTCAGTGTGTCTGGGTGAAATGTGAAAAATAGTGGGTGTAGAGCATGTTTTAAGAAGCTGGAGCAGTTGCTTAATTGATGATTTGTTGTTGTAATTGTATAGAAATGTCGAAGAAGCTTTGAATATTTTGCTAAGCTTTTTTTTTAGCATAAAATCCATTATGGATATGTTTTAATGATTTGCGACCGCCACAATGGCTGATCCGATATTATATGATAAAAATAATTGTTTATAAGTTGCACTGAGTTTTTTTTTTTTTTTTTTATAATGGAATATAAGTCTCAAGTTAAAAATGTATTTGATAGGAAAGTAGTTTTTTTTTTTGTTTAAAAAATGTTTGCGTTTGCACAATATTCGGTAGAATTCTGATGAGGCAGTTGGTAAAGTTTGAGAAGAGGAAGCAAAAAAAAAAATAGAGAATGAAACATAAATAAAGAAAAACCGTTACTACCGAATTTAGGCATATTATTCATATTTGAATAGTTAGAATCCAATCAAAGCACGTATATTTAAAGCTCCTAACGTCAATATACAAAAAAATATTATATATATGCATATGTAAATATGTATATTGTGTGCAAGTGTATGTGTTTGTATATTTGTATGTATAGGTGACACCCTATGTGGGGGGTAGCTTTAAAATATGTCGCTTAGTTGACATAAAAGTCAAAATAGTTTCAGTCGCCGTTTTTTACAAAAACTTAGTTGGTTTGACTTTATACTAAAATATTTGGCAATTCTTTTGTCATCTTTTCTTTTTTTTCGGTTTTTTTTTTCCTTATCAGCATTGGCTCACATTTGGTGGGTTATTCAATAAGGAATTTTTTTTATGTTTGTAGTATTTTTTTTCATGTTTAAAATATGAATATGAATTTTTTTTTTGTGTTTGTTGGTTTAGAAATCGCTTATCTCTCCCTCAGTCTCTGGGTATGTGCATGTGAATGGATTGATTAGCCATTTGCAGAGGCTTTTGTCCTGTCTCAGTTTCTTTTTGTTGTTGTGTGGCATTACGATACGATTATGATGATCTTTTGAGAGGCCTGAAATGAAGCTGCTCTCATCGCTGTCGCGTGCCGTTGCGACGCTGCTGTGATAGCCGCTCTCCGCACGCCTTGAAATGCCCGAATGCTTTGAGGTGCGCGGCGTCGATGAGTCATGGCCGCTGTCGTAGGCCTCCGATGAGGTGTTGAGCGCTAACAAAGGTAATTGTGTCTGATGTGTGATGGGCAATTGATGGAGCTTTTTCTGTATTTGCTTCAACGAAGGCCGCTTCGTTGCGACAACCAAAGGCGTTTGCTCTTCAATTTCGGCAACATTGTTCGATTGATCGAGCGGCTTAAAGGGTTGCTCAGCTTTAGGCAAATTGGGATCGGAGGCGCCGTCAGGATGTCGTAGTGCGGCATATTGGTCCATACCAGCGATTTGCATAATGCCATCAAGGCTAGGCAATGAACCTTGACTGGGACTGCGCGATATTCTCCTGTGTTTTTTGGTTTTGTTTAATAATTTGTGAGAAGTTAATATTGAAATGGTTTAAGTTTAGTGTACTTACATTGGGCTTTGCGCTCTATAAGGCGGCTCACTGCAAACACTTTCCGGACCGGCGTTGAAACGGTACACGGGCTCACTGTATACGCTGCCCACGTCACAACCATTGCGAAAGATGCCCGACGGTGTCATTTCGGCCATGGCCAACTGCGATGTGAAGATCTCGCGTAGACGCGCCAACTGATCGAATTGTTGTCTGCAATAAGTGATTTGATGTTGTTAAGAAGACACCTTGTTTGAAGCCAGCACAAGCTTACCTCTCCCGCTCACCCATGGCACAGTCACTAAACGCATCGCCAGTCATATTCAAACTAGACACTTGATTGCTGAATGACGTCAAAGGACATTCGCTAAGTAGAGAAAATCATATGTGTAAATACAACGAATAATGATCCATTTCAAGTGCTGCGACTTACCTGCCCATCGTGCGTGCGATCTCCTCCTCGGTTACCTGTAAGCCGACATTTTCCTGACTTCTTTCGTAAAGTGAATCGCGCGACATGCGACTGGAGACAGCATGTGGTAGACTCTCGTGCGAAATTTCGCGCGAACCAAGCGAGCCTATTAAAGGCAAGGCTGGCGGCACTTCAGATGGACCGCTATCCTGATCCTCATCGCAATCCAATTGTCGATCAATGTGAAAGCCCGATTTGATGCTCGATGGCGACTGTTGGTGGCCGGCATACGATTGTGGTGAGTGCAAGTCAGGCTTGTTTCTGCCGCTGTGTGTCGACGACTTTCGTTCGCCGGTGGCCTTCGTTGGCAGCCAATTTGCATCAACGCAACGCTCGGTGGCGGACAGCGGATGCTCCAGTTCAGAGGGACTGCTATGCATGGAGAATTTATCGTTGAACAGACGTTGCTGTAGTGCAGCTTCGTGCAACTGCTGATGATGCTGATGTGTTCTACTGATATTGTTGGCATCTTCTGGCGTGTCCAGAGATTTTTGCTTCATTTGTGATATGTGATAATTTATTTTTTTTGCATGATAAACTTGCGTTGTCTGATTTTCAACCCATTCGCGTATCATGGTCTTCTTGTGGGCATCCATAAAGCCGTAGCCTTGTATCTGCGACACAGCCGAGGGTAGATTGCTCGCTGTCAGCGAATGATTCGAACGTGACTTGGGCCCATCAATCCAGGTCTCACACTGTTTCACGTGATTGACTTCGCGCATCAAGTGTCGTGCCTCAGCAACTTTGGCACGCGAAACACGCGGCCCATCAACCCATTGCTCTTCGACCACTTTATGTATGGGACTGCCGGGACAGTCGTTTTGTTCGGCGCTGTGGTTGTTGGTCGCATTACTACCGCCGACACCTGGTCGACGTATTGGCGAACCTTTGTTTGACGTTTGATTGACGGTTTTCACATTTGCCGATATCAAGCCCGGATGCCGTAGACTGCCAGTGAACATTTTCGGCGCTGCCGCCGTGCTATGCGCACTAGGCCGATGATGTGGAAAGTTGTAGTCGGCTGGCACTGCTTGAGTGGGCGCCATGGCCGGTACACGCTTTGCGCTATCAGTCTGATGCATGGCGACCGTGGCACTCTGAGCTGCTGTTTGATACAGTTGAGAGACACGTTCAGTGCTCGACGTAACGTTTGCTTTTTGCTTGAAGGACTCACCTTTCTTCGTTGTATTTGGTGTGTTGAGCTTTTCGATGAGCGTGCCCTTGAGCGCTTTGCTCATGACAGCGCGCTGATCGCCGCAGCTGAGCGAGGGCAGATATACCGGCGGATGCTCACCATCCGTGGCATCGTCGCTTGGTCCCATGTAAATAACCGTGTCGGCAGAAAGCTCAGAGCTCGATGGATCTGCAGCAGAACCTGTAGACGAAGTTGCCGAGCCGTGTAGACCGCCGGCATTGGCCAACATGCCCGACTTATCGGCGAGCATGGGAAAGCGATGCTTTCGTCTACGCATGCGATAGATGCGCGATGCCACTTGTATGGTCGTCAGTGCATCCGCTTGTGCCTAAATGAGGAAATTGTTCGTCGTTTCATGGAAATGTTAACTTGACTCTCTAGGCTTGAACATACCTGTGTGTGTAATACGTGCGCCATAACGGCAACGTGGCACGTCAGCGGCGCTAGACAGTCTTTGAGCAAAGGCGTCAATGGATGATCCTTGTTCGGCGGATGTCGCTGGCCGCTCAAGATGGCAAGCAGTATATTGCCAATGCCCGACAAGGGCAGACCGCCATTTCGATTAGCACAATCACCCAAGTCGATCAGATGCAAGCGACTGCGACCGCCGGCAACTGAAAGGTTTTTGGAATAGGCATTAAATCATCTTCAACTCTTGCGTGTAGCATGTTGTATACTTACCGCCACCTTTGCGCGACAAACTGTATTGATAGACATGTAAGGTGAATATCATGGCCGCTTCGTAGCCTTCAGCGCTCTGTGCACGTCCAGCGATTGCAGCATCCAAATAGAGTGCAGCACGTTCGGCAGTTGGCGCGCGCAATTCAGTTGGTCCGCCAAGCAAATCGTCGCGCAGATATATGCCTGGCGAATCATCGGTTTCGGTTGCGTGCGCTGCCAGCAGATCGGTTGAACCCGACTCCGGTTTCGTTGCACAAACGCCGACGGCGCTGACACGCACTGAGAAACGCGCGCCGCTCTTCTGACGACGCTCGTTGATGCCCTTGTACAGCCACGAAATGGCGCACGGTATCGTGCCCAATTCACTTGGCGGATTCAACTTGCCCAGCATTGTTTGTGTTTGTCCTGATGAGAGATGTTTACAATGGATTTTTGTTAAGTCATGCTCAAGATTTGTGTAACTCACCACAGTTGGGATAGCCGATGGTCAGGAAACAACCATCAGAACCCTCAAGCACAGCGGGTATGACATCTATCAATGCCGAGGCAGAAACATCGGCCTGTGCGATTTAGTTAAATTTAATAATACATAATAATTATGGCTGACTTCCTTAGTGCTTACCTGTTGGTCGTCAACATCGAAAAGATTATCGAATGCAAACATTTTGGGCGCCGCCACCATAGGACCACGTTCCTGTGAAGTTGCCGCAGCCACCGAGTTTGCCGTCGACGGCTCGGTAATTGTTACTTGACGCTTCTTCTTGTCAATTGACAGAAAGTACGGACTCGTTGGATCGTTTGGCGCATCAGCAACGCGTAACATGACTTTGACCTATGATGTCGGTCATGATGAGCATAAGTGAGCAAATGTCTTAGTGTAAGTATGTCTACTTACCTTGCCAATGCCATAATTTTCCTTGTTGGCCAAGCGTCGGGCTAAGCCAGAGGGAATTGACGTTGGCGGCAAGCGTTGCAAGGCGCCACAAAAGCCGCCATTGCTCGCATTTGCCATGCTGGTAGACCCAGACCCACAACCAGACCCAGTTTTATGTGTGGAAGCACTTTGTAAGTGTTTATTAACAACTCTGTGAAATAAAGCGTAGTAAATGTCATAAAACTTCACAACAATTCTTCTATTCATTTCAATTCGCTTTGTCTCCTTGTTGTCCAACTGCTGCCACTCTCACTAACTAACTTAATCACCCACTTGTGTCTATTTACCACAGCAGCATTGTTCATACACACACACACACACATTTGGTAATGTGGCTACAGAAAAAGGCACTCACATTTGACGCCCCCTAAACGACCCAGGGCGCAAAGCATTGAAAACTGACAAGATCAACAGTTGCACATAATTTTCTTTCTGGTTTGTTTTGCTCAAAACGCATAATTGTTGTAATTTCTTTTATATATATATAAAAAAAAATATATATCATGCACATTTTGCTATAGAAACAAGAAGCATTTGTATTTGTGTCTATCGTGTGGCGTGTTTAGTCCTTGCCGAGAGTTGCCTTGTAAACAAATCATGAAAGGCGCAGCAATTTCAATAAAATATTCAAAATTCCGTCTGTTCAACTGTTCGACTATTTATCGATTGATTTAAAACTGTGAAATTGCACTTTTCTTCACGTTTATACGTTTTTTTTATTCAGCATTCCTTTGTTGCAGGGATGATTCCCGGTGCGTTTGGCATATCTCACTCCTATATATATGTACATATATACGCACTGTATTGTAAGTATGTAAGTAAAATGTCACCTGAAGTTATCAAAAGTCTACTTTGCGCAAAGGAAAATCGAAAATGGCTTCCATTAAATGCCAGCGTGTTGTTGTTGTGCTTTGAAATTTTATCACTCGCATCGCACAAATCAGTCAGAAATCAAATAAGAAAAAAAACGGCAAAATCACATACGAAAAAAAAGAACACAAAAGGAAAAAAAATAAAGGATACACCACCTTTTATCCATTCCAAGGGGTTTGAAACTGTGTCGTATTTTATCGGAATTTTTTTTTTACAAATGAAATTTCCACGTCGATTTTTGCATATTTAATGATTAATTTTTTTGTTTTCTCTCACTTATTGCATTGATTTGTAAATTGAACTAATTTAATTTTTGTTTGTTGTTAAATGATTTTGTTGTTGTTGTACATATTTGTGTGTGTTTTATTTGCATTTCACAATTGTTCACTTTTGTTGCACGGAACTTGTTTTTTGTGTTTAGTTCCATTGATGTTGTATTTGCTTCTAAAGATTGCTTTTGCAGCTTTTGCTATTGAATCCTTTGCAGGACTCATTTTGTCTGTTGCAGGCATTGAGATTGTGTGCGTGTGTGCGACTTTCCTCCCCCGAAATTGTGTGTGTTTGTTAGGGGTGGTTTGCAGGCGTTGTGGCATTCCTGCAAGGTGTGTTTCTGTTACATATTTTCTCGCGCTCCTTCTCACAGCAAGCCACACGCAAGTCAAACAAATCGAGTCCTTTCGAGTGTGCGACTATTTTATTCGTTTCTGCATGTTGATTTTTGCGTAAAGTTGCATTTGCTTCCTGGCACTCGTTTGCCATATGAAACCTATGATTTTGCGATTTCCTCCTCCTCTATAAATGATAGGAGCGAAGTTTTGTTGCTCCCACATGCCTAACTGCTCAGCCACCCGCGTACCTTCACCACGTTGTGGTAGTAACATTTAGAGAGTATGAAATGCAACAAATATACAAGGACCCTTAACAATTGAATATATTTAAGAATTTTTCTGAGGGAAAAAGCGTATTTCAAAGGTTTGTCGTTGATGGAAGGTAAACGGCATGAAAATGTAAGATTTATGTCTTTCAAATATAGACAAAGAAAAGCACTTTTGCCATTAGACAAGTGTTGAAGTGTTAAACCGACTAAAAAAACTTCACAAAAATCTTGTGTTAAAGACAAAAATAAGGACGAGTCACTTGAAATATGTTTGCTGTCGTTTATATTTGAAAATGTTGATTGAAGCAACTTTATTCAAAACAGATTTGGAAATTCTTATGTTTTGAATATTTACGAGCAAACATTTAAATTCAATACAGTTTCTATGGTTAGTTGTGAACTATTACTTTTTCTTTTAAATAACTTTAAGGAAAAAGGTTTCTGAATTAGTAGAAAACAGTAATCTGTAAAGGATTTCAAATTTAAATATTATTGACTATCTATGTAATGGTATGTCTTTGTAAATATAACATTTGTATAAAAAAAATTAAATTAACCAATAACAAAATGTGAGAGGTTTTTCTTCTACTTCTGATTTCGGTGAAATTGGTTTCTTCAGGCTTTTGTTCACCGCCAAAAGTCTGATAATTAAAATTTCAAACAGATTAAAAAACCAGTAAGGACGCTAACTTCAGCAGGGCTGAAGCTTAAATACTCTTCACGCTTATTTCTTGTGCCACGCCTATTTTTTTTACTGAATATATTTTTTCTTCATCTAATTAGTCTACATACAAATTTTCATTGTTTTTGCTCATTGGGTGCCGGAGATATGCAAATTATTGATTTTTGGTAAAAGTGGGCGTAACCATGCCCATTTTTGTCTAAATAGTTTTAATGCCTCCCCAAGAACATAACTGTGAAGTTTCATGTCAATTGGTTAAGAAACAAAAAAGTTTTCCATAGAACGACGTGAATATTGCTTCTCTTCCTCTTCTTCATTTTGTATGGGAGCTACCAGTTGCAGATGTCCAATCTCAATGAAACTTTCAGGCATTATGTCGGACTATGTAGAACTACTAAGTTGAAAATTTCAGCCCTCTATCATACAAAACAAAAAAGTTTTCCATACAACGACGTTAAATCTTAATTTCTCTTCCTCTTCTTCATTTTGTATGGCAGCTACCAGTTCTAGTTGCCCGATCTCAATGAAACTTTCAGGCATTATGTCGGACTATGTTAAACTACTATGTTTGAAATTTCAGCTCTCTATCTTTCAAAACAAAAAAGTTTTCCATATAACGATTAAAATTTGTTTTTCTTCTTCATTTCGTATGGGGGCTACCAGTTCCAATAATCCGATATGGCCGGTTCCGACCAATGATTTGACCACACATTAGAGAAGACTCCCTGCAAAATTTCAGCTCGATATCTTCAAAACTGTGGGAGGAGATAGCATATTCACAGACAGACGGACAGACGGACAGACGGACAGACGGACATGGCTATATCAACTCGTCTTGTCGAGCTGATCAAGAATATATATACTTTATGGGGTCCCCCTCCCCTCCTTCTTGCTGTTACAAACTTCAGGACAAAGTTATAATACTATTCACTTGCGTGAAGAGTATAAAAAAAAAAATAACGACCTAAACCAAATTTTTTGAAAGGATACTTTTTTTTGGTTTATTGTGCACTCGTGTCGTATACGTTTGATTAAGCCAATTCGCCACCTATGCGTGAAAAATTTCTTTTATATGCATATACAACAGATAGGACTAAGGGTAGTTCACAAAAACAAAATCGTGTTCATAGTTTTGAATGTCCAATGTAACACATTGAGTAATATGAATGTCATGGCATAGCTGTGTTACATGCACACATGATACCGATTTTTCTTAATTTTTTCTACTTGATATGGGCAACATGGCGATGCCAAAAAATTTGTGTTTACTTCTTGGTACTTTTGAGCAAATAAGTTTATTTTTGTGTGCTAACGGACAGAAGAGTAATGAAATTTTAGTAAAATATCAAAATAAATGCAGCAACATCATTTCCCAATGCTGTGATGAATAGCTGATTTGGCAACACTGTTATATGATGCATAAAACGAATTATTTAAATTCCCAAACTCGTTAATCAATAATATAAAATAACTAATAACGCTAATAAAATAAAACATTTTTATATTTCTTGTTACTTGTGTTAATTTTCATTCTACATAGAAAAAATGACAATTTGGTTTAAAATAAAGATCGCAACTTAAATTGCAAGAGCTCAATTCATAATGTCTCTCTCATAAGACACGCAAACGGACCAAATTGACACAAAAGTGTTGGCAGAAGTGGAAGAAGAAGCATGGATTTACTTACTTGGGATTGGAGGAACACGAAAAATCGCCAGCGGATGCAGCGCGACATGCGCTTAATCAATACTGCAGTGTCGTGTCACAAAAAGAGTCATGGGAGAGTGAGAATTTTCTCTCTCTGCTCTCACAATACAGAGTTGTCAATCTTCGAAATTGGTATTACCAACTTGGTAACACACATTTTCAAAACTCTTTTTGACACTTTTTGTGACACGACATTGGAGTATTGATAAAGCGCATGTTGCGCTACCTCCGCTGGCGATTTTAGCCATATCTTCGATCCAAGGTCTTTCTTTTTTCTTCTTCTTCCACTTCTGCCGACGTCAGCCGACACTTTTGTGTCAATATGTCTCTTTTGCGTTCAAATTTTCAAAATTTAAACGAACCCAATTGGAACCCAATTGAAAACTCTTTTTGACGTTGGTCGGTGCGGACGTGTTTTTTGTCGCGGTCTCGAGGCAGTTTTCAAATGCTGGAATTGTGAAAAGTAGAAATAAGAAGAGAAATATTCTTATTTGCGGTACGCTCACTGATCATATTTTTTATTTGGCTTAAAATTTCGTTGTACATTTTCAAAAGGTGTTTTGTGTTTTTTGTTGTTTTGTTAAACAGAAAGCAAACAAAAAAAATATAAAAAAAAAACCTCAGAAAAAAAGGTTCGCTTAAAAGTTTAAAAGAAAATTGAAAAAAAAAATAAATTATATGTATATTCAAAGCGAAATCGCATGTGTGGCAAAAATATATTTAATTAATTAATGCTAATTGTGTGTATAAATTTCAATAAAAGTGTTAAGAAAAAGTTGCAGAAATTGATTGCCAAAAACCTGTGTTGCACTTTTTTTTCGTATTTCTCTTGCACCTTCTCTCTCTCTATCGCTGCCTCTCACACTATCTTACATTCTTTTATAACCTGTTGCACATACAAAACAGTCAAAAGAACATTCAAAAGAAGCGGTAGAAAAGTGATGATAGGCTATTCAATGGTGCGTGACCTATTTTATGTAACCAGTTTTTCGTTAGTTAAAAAGAAACTCCAACTAAAAATTAATTAACTAATAACTTCAACTTATATAGTTTTGTGTTAACCAAATAAATCAATATAATACAAAATAAGTTAATATAATTATTGCTGTGGCTGCGCTTTAAACCAAAGTCTAAACTTCGCTCTGAGAGTAGTGCTTTAATGCCTGAATCGCTGAGGCGTGTGTGTTGTGTGTATATATATATGTGTGTGTGTATGTGCGAGAGAGAGAGAGAGTGCATTCACCTTAAGAAAAACTACGGTGAAAATCTAATAGCAAAAAAAAAAAAAGAATACATTTTGATCTTAATGAAAATCATGACAAGAGAGTGTGAAAAATTTTTTTATATGAGATCTTCCAGCAAGGCTTTAGCTAATAGTTATAGAGAGAGAAAGAGAGGAAGAAAATGAGAGAGAATAGCGCAAAGATTGTATTTTTTGATTTTGTTTTTACAATTTTACACAGGTACTTTTTTGTGTGTGTGTGTGAGAGTGTGTGTATGTGCAACAAGAATAACAAACTTGACTTAAATTGTGGCTTTTTGCTATTATCCGAGTCACCTTTTATTCTTTTGTAACCAATTCGGGACGTTCGTTCCGTTCGGCGCTTGTTGTTGTTGTTGTTTTTTATTGGCAGCGCCAGGTGCATCACTCAAAGAGTAACAAGAAAAGCCTGTTTTTTGTTGTTTTTTTTTTCTTATTAAATCAGCCTAGTTTGGATATGGCGCGCGTCCTTCTCCATTATCTGTCTCTCTCTCTCTCTCTCTTACACTTTTTTGAATGTTTTGTATGCGCAACGGGATTCTTTAGCAAGTCTTGTTGTTGTTTATTATTGTTGCATTTCTTTTTCATTTACCACTTTTTACTCATTCCGGATGCTAATGTAACTTTTATGTATATTTATTGTCTTTTTTTTTTATTGTGCTGCAAAAGATTGATTACACCTAAAATAAGACGAACGAAGAGAAATACGAATTAAAGACAAAACAAAATACTTAATTGGCAACTTAAGAACAAGAATAGCTTATTTAAGGCAATTGAGAATTTCAAACGACTTTTTTGAGCAGCTTTTTTTGTACGTGAATTGTAAGGTGAGTGTTATTTTAAATTTATAAATCTTTATATATTGTATGTGTCAGATTTTTTCATTTGAAGAACCCGCAAAATGGTATACGGAGAAATTGTTGTTTACAGTTGCCTTCAACACTGAATAGTTTTAATAAAAGATATTCGTTGTTAGACAACAAAATAAATACAAACAAACAAACAACAACAGAAAAAACGACTTGAAAAAAGTTGCAGATGAATGAGGTTCTCTTATTTTTGTGTTTTTTTTTTTTATTGTTTATTTGTTCAACCTTTTCAGTTTCACATATGCAAGTTAAAGTTGAGCTTCAAGACAGCAGCAGCTCTGCCCAGCAGGGAGAAAGTTTTGTTGCAAAGTTAGCGGCTTCTAATTGGAATTCATTTGATAAATAACAATAATTTTTAGTACCCAACCGGTTTGGTTTGCTTGCAATCAGCCGCGCTGTTTGGACCTTAGACCAAGCACATAAAATAATAATAAATATTAAAACTTATTGCTTCAGATGAGGTGCAGAGAGTTGAAATATACAAAGTTCAAGGCAAACAGCTTTTTTACATTAAATTATTTTAATAAAATGTTTTTAAAAAATGTATCTGTTGCAAATATTAACAATCCTTCGTGCTATTTTCCATATTTATCCCTTTTTGTTTTAAAAAAATATTGTTGTCTTTATTACGAACACTCTAGCTGAGCAAAATAGTTAACAAAAAATGAACTTGAAAACAATACAATAACAACGTGAAAGGAAAAGAAAACTTGAAGAAAGATAAAGTAAAAAAAAAAAAAATAAAAAGTTGGAATAAAAATTAGAAACCAACGCGTTTGTTTGCCGCTGCCAACTTTCACTGATGACTGACTGACTAACTGACTGACTGACTGACTGTCTGTCTAACATGCGCTGAGGCTATCATAACAGAAGAAGAAGCAGAAGATGAAGGCAATGCTGCTGTAAGTGCATGTTGGAGATGACACTAGAGAAGAACATGTCATATGAAAGTGTATGAGTTGAGATGCGCGATTTGCGAATGAGCAACAAAACAGTGACAAATAACAATAACAACAACAACACAACATAAACATTGAGCGCAGGCAAAGAAGAACGTGACATTGTGTGTCTGTGTGTGTGAGTGTTAAATACGAAAAAATATATGAAAGCGATTGTGTCAAGACAAAGAGCAACTGAATATTAAACAAACGCCGACAGAGTCATAATAAAAAAAAACTAATGAAGTGTGTAAAGTATTGTAGAAAAATGAATCTTAAATTAAGCGTTCTTCTCAACAATAAATAACACAAATTGATTTGCATATGAAAGCGCGCTTTAGGTTAATCGGTTTTAATTTTTTTTACTTGATTCTCATTCAACAGAAGAGTTGAAAGTTGCCTGCAGGCGGCCAAAAGCTGAGATTCTACTTATTTCACTGATTGATATGCTTTTGACCTTTCATATTGCTTTCTTTTATTATATGCTCTAATGCATCAAATCGTAATCAAAAAGATTTATACAAAGATTGTTTGTTTTTGATTGTATCTGTGATTATACATATGTGTTTGTTTGTGCGACGTGTTGAAAAGTGAAATTTGAAGTTTTAATTTTGAGGCACGTTCTGTCATGTTTGCCTTCAGTACTGATAGAGTAATTTTTTTATTTTTATTTTTTGGTAATTTCGTATGCATTTAACGCATCTGCGTACGCAGTCATAAACATTCTTAACTATTACGAAACAATAAAATGATTATGTAACTCGGATCTTGTACTCATTTCTTTTGTCTTATCAACATAAAATTTGTGCCCAAATGATAAGCCGGTCTGTATTTTTATTGTACTCGTTAATTTGAATTTCCAAACGTGGCACTTGAGATACTTTTTTTTTATCAATACACCTGAAGAAGAATAAACAAATTGAAGATATGCGATCATAGCTTGTTTTAGCTGCTAAATGACTAAGATTATTTCAGATATTGACATTGTGTTCATTGTTTTTAATGGTTCAACATTATGCTAAATGATTGACGGCACAGCTGAGACTCTCCGTAACCCCTTTTGTACACAAAATATTCGTCACAGCAGCACATACACACACACAGCAACTAATCAGAGCATGAACTGATAAGGCAGCGAGAATTATTGTATCTGTATGTGTGTGTGTGTGTGTTTTCAGACAGCGACAATTACAGTTGTGCAAATGTCGTTGATCGTTGAAAAATGTGTTTTTGTTTTTGATTTTAGGCCGAAAATTGTTAAACCAGAAAAAAAAGGCGGAAACTTGTTTATGAATCATTTTTAATAGTTACGACTTTTCACTTGAATGCAATATTCGGCAGTCGACATGCAACAAGTGTGGCCTAGCAACCAGACAATGCTGACCAGACTGTGCCAGCGACCAGACTGCTGGACAGACATTGATATCGCATATGCGTGTGTGTTTGTGTTTATGTGTTTTGTTCGTAAGAGCGTGACGACAAGATTCAGACTGCCAACAAAAGCACATTATTGTTTTTGCTGCCAGGCAATGAACAAACGAACCAACCTGACTGTGAATAATGGCTAAAAGTGTTCGTCGACAGACGTTAGTACAGATACATACATACGTATGAATGTATGCATGTATTATTACACCAATTTTTAACGTCTTTCGCTTGTCCGGAAATCTATTTTACGCAAACGGCATTTTCAATTCAAATGAATGTACAATAAAAAAAAATAAAAAAAAAGTTATAAATTGTTCAATTCAAATAAGTGCCGTAAGTTCTGCCATTGAACACATTGTGTAACCATATAAGCCAAGCTTAAGAAAACAACAATCGAACTTAGCTTTCTTGTCCAAATCCCAAAAAGCCATAAATGTAATGAAAGTGAATTTTTGAAATGAAACGTCGCCTTTGACAAACGTTATCAGCATAACAATGTGCCACAGAGCTGAGACTTGAGCGTCCCCGCCCCTCATACAATTGACAGACCAAAAATCACGTCTTGTCAATTGTATACATACATATATAAGCCTCATTTTAATATTAAAGAATGAAGCGCAACTTGATAAATCACTTTGGTTCGGTAAAAGTGAAATTAAATTCAGAAATCAAAACATTTCGAAACTCTTTTTATTTTTGTTGTTTCTTTTCTTTGTTCGATTTTTTTGCGTATTTTTTGTTGTTGTTGTTTTTTTTTTTTTGGCGCTTATAACGGTTTTACCACCAAAGTTGTCGAAGAAGTTTCGCCGACATGCAAAATGAAACGGAAATAACATGACTGGCGGCGAAACCTTATCAATGCCATAGCCATGTGCCATGTATAGACATGTGCGAGCGGTGGAGAGTTTGAGTGGGGTCAATAAATATTTATGCATTCATAAGTTTAACATTATGTTTAACATTTTGTTGAAGGAATTTATGTCAAAGATACAATTCTTTTTACAGCTTTGCTAATTGAAAAATGATAAAAGAAAAACAAATTAGTTTTTGTCAATTTAAATAATGGCAATAATAGTATTATTTGATTACAAAAAATATATATTTTGAAACAAAATTCAAATATTAAATAAACGTATGTTACATACATCCATCAAATAACTTGCGGCAGTCTAACATTCAACTAATTTCAATAGTTGAAATAGAAAAGTTCTTCGTTGGTTATTAGTGAACTAGTGTCGTCAGCTATTTTAGCCAATAATTTACACGTGTTCTACATATTGTTGTGTCACGTTTTCTTTTGTTCTTATCGATTTGCATAGACAATTCACAAAGTGTTGTTGTTGGTTTTGGTTTTTTTTTCACGGCTAGAAATCAATTGAAACGGAATCGGCATAACGAAGGCATTAGGGGGTTTTGTCGCTGTCAATCGCGCGGAACAGCCAGAGAACGGCCAACAGGCGGCCGGAAGACTGTCAAAGGGGGCATGTAAAATACTCAATTAGCGGAAATTATTGTTTGTCATAAATAAAGGCATCATTGGCATCGGTATTCGCGTATTTAAATAGTTAGTAATTATATAACCAAACTATTTAATTGGCAGATTGCTTGAAATTTGTTCGCATTGAAGATGCATGCCAAAAATGTGCTGTGACATTTAACTGCGCTGGTTAAACTTGAAAGAAGTTGACGTTAGTTAAGCAGTCAAAGAGGTATTAACCGTTATTGCACCGTTTTGTTGCTGAATTTTAACCAGTTTTTTTTTTACACACTCACACACATACATACGCACACGCATGCCTCTGTTAACTGATATTGAGGCGCACACAAATAATAAAATCGCCGGTTCGGTTCAGCAGAGTTTGACCAACCAACCGACCGACCGATCGACCGACCAAGTAAGCAAGCAACACAACGTGTTCTACCACTTGTTGACTGTCTGTCAGCCTGCCTGCTTGCTTGGTTGCTTGCTTGCCACCATAATCGAAGAAAAGTTGCACAACAGGCTCGGCTACGCGGTCTGGTATACTCATATGTGGCACAGCCACTTGGCTCACTTTGCCGTTCATTCAGTTGTTAAAAAATTAGCTAATATATTTTCATTGCAACGTTGTTGTTGTGTTTGTTGGTTGGTTGGCATGTTTGTTTGTTGAATGTGTGAAACGAAAGGCTTTTCTTGTTTTGTGTTTTTTTAATTAGGTCATTTTGGCGTCACCTTCACATTTTGATT
Organism: Phortica okadai; assembly: GCA_034638295.1. NCBI lineage: Eukaryota > Metazoa > Arthropoda > Insecta > Diptera > Drosophilidae > Phortica > Phortica okadai. Next base: position 8,118,103 of record CM067850.1, read on the forward strand.
ATTAAAACCGTTTTCTTTTTGGATGTAAGTAAAATTACAGTGTTTCCACAGAGTATAAATCTTTATAGATTTGTCTTTTAGAATTCAATGAAGTATTTTTATATAATAAAGTTATTTTTAGGACGAATTCATTTCAAGTACTCAACATTTCCGAGCTTTTCGAACAAATGTTATAGCTGGAAACCATTCCTTGTTATTTTTGAAGAAGTGTTGTCTTTCCAAAAATTCAAAAGTTCCCATCTATAGAAAATTAAGTTAATTTTTTATAACACATAATTATTAAATGAGAGTTATTAAGTATAAAATTTTTCCCTATCCAAAATTTTAATCTGGAACCGCTCTTAAATAAATTGCATTATTTTATTGAGAGAGAAAAAAGTGAAGAGATTTCGAGATAGGGAAATTCGATAGATAAAACAATAATATCACTGCAATAATATGTAGTAATTTTGACATTGGTTAAATTAATTGTCTAAGATAAGAGCGCTTTGTGCGAATTTCGACCTTGTATGTTGATATCAATAATTCAGACTTATTTGGTATTTCATTAATACCCACGCTGCTAAAGTTTTACGATATGCAAAGATAGTGTCAATTTCAGAGAGTTTTTCAAATTGCAACTCAGTTGAAGTTCAGGGTATTTTTTACAACTTGCCAGACTCATGCTCATATTACACGTACCAGCCGATTCGAAACGATCCGGTCCGGCCGGCTTTGGCCAGCACTGCCCAACATAAACTTGTTGAGTGACGGCGGCAGCGCTGCAAGTTAGTAAGAGGCGACGCGTCGAGACGACACCTTTCGCGCATGCCTAGCGCAACATTCATAGGCCGAGCGAGCGAGCGAGAAAGAGAGAGGGAGAAAAATGTTTGCACTGCGCGGCGTTTAAATTGTTAATTTACCGTAAACTTCAACTTCACCTTAATTTCTCAGAGCCGGTTTCTTTTTCATGGCAGTTTCGCTGCGTTTGCTTTGCTGTAGTTTATTTATTTATTTTTTTTGTTTTTCGTCTTTTATTTTAGGTATCTTTTACTACATGTTTTTCAGCAAGTATCTTCTGCGCATTTTCCCATATTTCTTGCTTAATTACACAAAAGCCAAGCCGCGTCAAGCTTTCAGTCAGTCAGTCAGTCTGTCAGTCAGTCACTTTGTCAGTCTGTCATAATTGTTGTGTAGTACTTTTTTTATTTTACACATTTTTAAAAGTTTATTATTTCAACTAATTACTTTTTCATTTGCTTTTTTTTTTTCACATTGCAGCTGCGAAACTTATACTGTCGACGCATACACACACACACACACACACACACATACACTCGGACCACAACAGCAGTCAATGAAGGGCAAAAATGGTGATTGTGACACGCGTAAGTAAAACTTTGATTCGAATTGAAATCGTGTTTAACATTTTAACTCACCTGTCGGCTTTTAAACGCTTACTTATTCACCTCTGCCACAACAACAGTGTGCCAGTTTGTTATTATATCGTATGGCATCATCATCATCATCACCTGACTCAAGCGTTAATTACTAAGTTGCGAACAACAACACAAAAATGTGAAAAAAATGTAGAAAATAAAGAATTCCCAAGAATTCAATGCTTGCTTATAGCTTTTAACCTCACATTTTAACTTTGTTTATGTCGACGTAGAAAGCAAATAACAAAAAAAAAAAAAAAAGGAAAAGAAAACGCACAAAAAAAAGGTGCAAAAGAGGGCCAAAGCGCCAAGAATAATGGAAATGTTGTATCTTCTCCCAACATCAACAACATAACCTATTCACTTTGGCCAAGCCAAGTGGTGGTGAGTGTCTAAGCTGTGTTCTGTAGACATGTAACGCTGCGCTAATCTTGAGAGAATGCAACGATGCATTCTATTATAAATTAAATTGTCTTGCAACATGTCATTAACTTTGTTTTAATGTCATTCCCCGCAGCGCCAGCACCCTCTCTTTCTAAAGGCAATTGTTTTCTCGGTCGTTTAAACAACAGCACAGCACTACAAGTGTTTATGTGTTGCGTCTCTTTATATCTGTGTTCTTTAAGGAAGCTCCCACTATTTGATTGACTGCTTTATGACTGAAATATACAACATTTCTTGTTTTCTTTGGCTGCCTTTTTTAATGCTTTCGATTAAGATTTGCTGATAATTTTTTTGATTCCTTCAAATTGTTAGTAATAAATGGAAAACAAAACATGTATGATTGCTATTGGCATATGTGGAAGACTTACAATTATGAAGCGTTATAATATAAGCACTTTTCACTCAGCACAAAATCATGATTTTATTTTTAACGATAGAGACCGCAGTTGGTATCGCCAAACGTCTAACCAAAGTATTTGATTTGAAACAAAGCAATAAAAATATATGTAAAAATCAAGTACAACTGATGTCTCGACGCTTGGTTGCACCTGGGCACAGATTCAGGTCACGGTTATTACATAATTGCAGAGCACACATTCGAATTTAATAACTAAAACTTGTTAAAAAATACTACAGCTTTTTGTTTCTTAAAAAAATGGAAGAAATCAAAACAAGATTTACAAAATGAAAATAACCTGAAACCTTGAAGCGTACATAACCTAAAATATTGCACTAGGCGGTGTATTATTAACACTTTGCTCTTGGCCAAACTACATTAACAAAGTATCAATTTCCGCATTTAGTTTGGGGAGTAATGTCATGCCAACAACAATGGTTGTTAAAACAAGCTCAACTTTAAATAAAAACTAAAAACAAATGTAATATACTCTTTTTTTTCACCAACGTGAGTTGTCAACGAACAAAAAAATGGGAGCGAACGGATGCTCTTTGTCACGCTCAAGTGATTCTTACGTGAACAGAGAACACGAGAAACGAGTAGAACCGAGGAGAACATTAAAGTCCACCAACGATGTAAAGAGCCCAACAATTACAACAAAGCGCAACAGAAAAGGGCAAATTGGTGGGGCATTTTAGTAGTGTTTGATCGTATAGATATCCATACATGCCATATAGTCAAAGTGTTGCCATGGCAACGAATTGTTTTCTTTAGGGTTTCATTGAAATTATGACTATGAATTCAAATCCATTTCCGTTGACATTGAGCGCTTCTTGTGCTTGAGCTTGAGCTGCGCAATGAGCCGTATCCAAAACCATAGCAAAGAAGGCTGAAGTCGACAAGGTCAAGTTCAACGCTGCAGTGCATTGAGCAGTTATCGATAGAGTTGAATTTGTTATTATTTATTAATAACTATTATTTACATTTACAGGGTGACTACATCTGGATTGAGCCCGCGTCGGGCCGAGAATTCGATGTAGCCATTGGAGCACGTGTTATCTCAGCTGAAGGCAGACGCATACAAGTGCGCGACGATGACGGCAATGAGATTTGGCTTTCGCCCGAGCGTCGCATCAAGGCGATGCATGCGAGCTCTGTGCAGGGTGTGGAGGACATGATATCGCTGGGCGATCTACATGAAGCTGGCATATTACGTAATCTACTCATACGCTATAAGGATAATTTGATTTATGTGCGTTTTTTTATTGTTTGCGCTTTCTGATGTAAGATTATTTGATTTTAAATGTCTTCTCTTGCCCACAGACCTATACTGGCTCCATCTTAGTTGCCGTTAATCCCTATCAAATACTACCCATTTACACCGCCGACCAAATCAAACTATATAAAGAGCGTAAAATCGGTGAATTGCCGCCGCACATCTTTGCGATCGGCGACAATGCATACGCGCACATGAAACGCTATCGTCAGGATCAATGCATTGTCATTTCGGGCGAATCTGGTGCGGGCAAGACCGAAAGCACAAAGCTTATTCTACAGTATTTGGCGGCAATCAGTGGCAAGCACTCGTGGATCGAGCAACAAATACTCGAGGCTAATCCCATATTGGAGGCCTTCGGCAATGCGAAAACAATACGAAATGACAACTCGTCTAGGTTAATATTTAAATAATTGAATATTTTATTATTTTGCATTAATAAAAATGATCTTCACAGATTTGGCAAATACATCGACATACATTTTAGCGCGAATGGCGTCATCGAGGGCGCTAAGATCGAACAATACCTGTTAGAAAAGTCTCGAATAGTCTCGCAGAATCACAGCGAACGCAATTATCATGTTTTTTACTGCATTTTGGCTGGCCTGAGCAGCGATGAGAAACGTCGTCTTGATCTGGGCAATGCGGCCGAGTACAAGTAAGTGCGCAGTGCTGATCATCATCATTATCATCAACGTGATATGACGTCAGTAATTGACAAAGGTTTAGGTTTACATAATCTCTCTCGAACTTTGAAATTTAATTACACTCTGCTGCAACAACAATATTGCAACGAAGCTTAAAAAAAGTAATAACAAATAACACTTATATGTGTTGAGCCTATATAAAACAACAAAAAAAAAGTCAAAGTCAATTTACCATGAAGCTCGCTTCCAATCATTAATCATTACAGCCCAAAAGCTATGCAATTAGTCTCTGGGCGAGTCCAACGTCCGCCCTCTGTCTGTGCTGGTCAATACAAACTAAAACAAATTTTGTTGTTGTTGTTGTTGTTGTGTTGTTTATTTTATTGTTCATTTGTTTGTTTATTTACTGTTATGAGAAATTTGAATTTCACCATAGTCAATGATCGACCGATACACACAATAATTAATGATCACACTCACTGACTTACATAAGCCGAGTCTAATAGTTGGCACTCTTTGCAGATACCTGACTGGTGGCGATAGCATTACATGCGAGGGACGTGATGATGCCGCTGAATTCTCTGACATACGTTCCGCCATGAAAGTGTTGCTCTTCTCCGATCAAGAGATTTGGGAAATCATTAAACTGCTGGCCGCACTACTGCATTGTGGCAATATAAAGTATAAAGCAACTGTTGTTGACAATCTTGATGCAACGGAGATACCGGAACACATCAATGTGGAACGTGTGGCGGCACTGCTGGGTCTGCCCCTACAGCCGCTCATCGATGCGCTAACGCGACGTACACTCTTCGCGCACGGCGAGACTGTCGTGTCGACGTTGTCACGTGAGCAGTCGGTGGACGTGCGTGATGCGTTCGTTAAGGGCATATATGGCCGACTTTTTGTGCATATTGTAAGGAAGATTAATGCAGCAATCTACAAGCCGCGTGCGACATCACGTAATGCCATTGGCGTTTTGGATATTTTTGGCTTTGAGAACTTTGATCAAAATAGTTTCGAGCAGTTTTGTATCAATTATGCGAACGAGAATCTTCAACAGTTCTTTGTGCAGCACATATTCAAGCTGGAACAGGAGGAATACAACCATGAGGCTATCAACTGGCAGCACATTGAGTTCGTAGACAATCAGGATGCGCTCGATTTAATTGCAATAAAACAATTAAACATCATGGCATTGATCGATGAAGAGGCACGTTTTCCGAAGGGCACGGACACGACGATGTTGGCTAAATTGCATAAAACACACGGCGCGCACAAGAACTACTTGAAACCCAAGTCGGATATCAATACGAGCTTTGGCCTCAATCATTTCGCGGGTGTTGTTTTCTATGATACACGCGGCTTTTTGGATAAGAACCGTGATACATTTAGTCCGGATCTATTGCATTTAGTCAGTCAGAGTTCGAATAAGTTTTTGCGTCAAATATTCAGTCAGGATATTGAAATGGGCGCTGAGACGCGCAAACGTACGCCAACGCTCTCAACGCAGTTCCGTAAGAGTTTGGATGCGTTGATGAAAACGTTGAGCTCGTGTCAGCCCTTCTTTATACGCTGCATTAAGCCAAATGAAGTCAAGAAGCCAATGTTGTTCGATCGCGGTCTATGCTGTCGTCAGTTGCGTTACTCAGGTATGATGGAAACAATACGCATTCGACGCGCCGGTTATCCCATACGTCATGGTTTCAGAGAGTTTGTTGAACGCTATCGTTTTCTCATACCGGGCGTGCCGCCAGCGCATCGTACCGATTGTCAAGTGGCAACATCACGTATTTGTGCAATTGTTTTGGGAAAATCGGACTACCAGCTGGGCCACACAAAGGTCTTTCTGAAGGATGCGCATGATCTGTTTCTCGAACAGGAGCGCGATCGTGTACTGACGCGCAAAATACTCATACTACAACGCACCATACGCGGTTGGGTGTATCGACGTCGCTTCTTGCGCATGCGCGCTGCGGCCATCAGCATACAACGCATATGGAAGGGTTATGCACAGCGGAAACGATACCAGCAAATGCGCGTGGGCTATATGCGACTGCAGGCATTGATACGCTCACGTGTTTTATCGCATCGCTTCCGTCATCTGCGTGGGCACATTGTCGGACTGCAGGCACACGCGCGTGGCTACTTGGTGCGTCGAGAGTATGGACACAAGATGTGGGCTATAATCAAGATACAGTCGCATGTGCGGCGTATGATTGCCATGCGCAGATACAAGAAGTTGCGTGAAGAGTATAAGCAATTCGCCGAGGTATTGCATCTGCGTAAGCTGGAAGAACAAGAACTAATGCACAAGGGCAATAAGCATGCACGTGAGATTGCGGAGCAACATTATCGTGATCGTTTGCATGAAATGGAGCGACGTGAAATGGAAAACGAGATTGAAGAGCGTCGACGTGTTGAGGTTAAGAAGAATATTATCAATGATGCGGCACGCAAACAAGACGAACCGGTGGATGATAGCAAATTGGTGGAGGCAATGTTTGATTTTCTGCCCGATTCAAGTAGCGAGGCGCCAACACCTCATGCCGGCAGAGAAACATCGGTTTTCAATGATCTGCCACATGGCAATGCTGTAAATCAGGATGACATCATCGGACCCATGCACATATCGGAAGACGAGGAGGATTTGTCTGAGTTTAAGTTTCAAAAGTTCGCCGCTACATACTTCCAGGGCAATGTGACGCATCATTACTCCAAAAAGGCACTCAAGCATCCACTTTTGCCGTTGCATACGCAAGGCGATCAATTGGCGGCGCAAGCGCTTTGGGTAACCATATTGCGTTTCACGGGTGACATGCCGGAGCCAAAATATCATACAATGGATCGCATGGACACGACATCTGTCATGTCGAAGGTGACGGCGACGCTGGGCCGCAATTTCATTCGTAGCAAGGTGAGTTGAAAAATTGGGGAAAAGAAGATAGAAGAAGCATTAATTGTTATTATTTTTCTATGCAGGAATTCCAAGAGGCTCAGCTTATGGGCTTAGATCCGGAAGCATTCCTTAAACAGAAGCCACGCTCAATCAGACACAAGCTCGTTTCATTAACGCTCAAACGAAAGAACAAACTCGGTGAAGATGTGCGTCGCCGTCTGCAGGACGAGGAATATACCGCGGACAGCTACCAATCGTGGCTACAGTCGCGGCCCACGTCCAATTTGGAGAAACTACACTTCATCATTGGACATGGCATCTTGCGTGCAGAACTTCGCGATGAAATCTACTGTCAAATTTGTAAACAACTGACCAACAATCCTCTCAAGTCCTCGCATGCACGTGGCTGGATACTGCTTTCGCTTTGTGTTGGCTGCTTTGCGCCATCGGAGAAGTTTGTCAATTACTTGCGCGCTTTCATACGCGAAGGTCCGCCTGGCTATGCGCCCTACTGTGAGGAGCGTCTGAAGCGCACATTCAACAATGGTACACGCAATCAACCACCCTCATGGCTGGAACTGCAGGCGACAAAGTCAAAGAAGCCGATTATGTTGCCCATTACCTTCATGGATGGCAATACGAAAACGCTGCTAGCTGACTCGGCAACGACTGCGCGGGAATTGTGCAATCAACTATCGGATAAAATAACGCTTAAAGATCAATTTGGTTTCTCATTGTACATTGCGCTCTTTGACAAAGTCTCGTCATTGGGCAGTGGCGGCGATCATGTCATGGATGCCATCTCGCAGTGCGAACAGTATGCCAAGGAACAGGGCGCCCAAGAACGTAATGCGCCGTGGCGTTTATTCTTCCGCAAAGAAATTTTCGCGCCTTGGCATGAACCCACGCACGATCAAGTGGCCACGAATCTCATCTATCAGCAAGTAGTGCGAGGCGTCAAATTTGGCGAATATCGCTGCGACAAGGAAGAGGACTTGGCCATGATTGCCGCACAGCAGTACTTCATCGAGTACGGCACTGATATGTCGATGGAACGTCTGTTTACGCTACTGCCAAACTTTATACCCGACTTTTGCTTGACAGGCGTAGATAAGGCCATCGAACGCTGGGCGGCGCTTGTGCTTCAGGCCTACAAGAAATCGTACTATGTAAAGGAGAAAGTTGCCTCGCTTAAGATCAAAGAAGACATTGTTAGCTATGCAAAATACAAGTGGCCTTTGCTCTTCTCGCGTTTCTATGAAGCTTACCGAAACTCGGGTCCAAATCTGCCGAAGAACGATGTCATCATAGCAGTGAACTGGACTGGCGTCTATGTGGTTGATGATCAAGAGCAAGTATTGCTCGAGTTGAGCTTTCCGGAGATTACGTCAGTCTCCAGCCAAAAGACAAACAAAGTTTTCACGCAAACCTTCAGCTTATCGACTGTCAGAGGCGAAGAGTTTACATTCCAAAGTCCAAATGCGGAAGACATAAGAGATCTTGTGGTCTATTTCCTCGATGGCTTAAAGAAACGGTTAGCATTTGAATTTTTAATCCACAAATACGAGTTTAATATTTATATGCCATTATTTTTTTCAGTTCCAAATATGTTATTGCAATACAAGACTATCGCGCACCTTCGGACGGTACTAGTTTTCTCTCGTTCTTCAAGGGTGATCTTATCGTACTCGAAGATGAATCGTGCGGCGAATCCGTACTCAACAATGGTTGGTGCATAGGTCGTTGCGATCGTTCACAAGATCGTGGCGATTTTCCAGCGGAAACAGTCTATGTTCTGCCTACGCTTAGCAAACCGCCACAAGATATACTTGCGCTCTTTAACATCGAGAATGCGCATCATGGTCGACGTCTTAGTATGGTATCGAATGGCGTCGCTGAGCCACGTGATCGTCCACACACACTAATGGAATACGCACTCGATCATTTCCGTTTGCCACCAAAACGCACCATGTCCAAAACACTTACGCTTAGCTCAAAACGCTCCGAGGAGATTTGGCGTTATTCGCGTGATCCGATCAAGGCGCCGCTGCTGCGCAAACTGCAACAAAAGGAAGAACTCGCCGAAGAGGCGTGCTTTGCATTTGCTGCCATACTTAAGTATATGGGTGATCTGCCCTCAAAGCGGCCACGCATGGGCAACGAGATTACTGATCACATCTTCGATGGTCCGCTTAAGCATGAAATTCTACGCGATGAGATCTACTGCCAAATTATGAAGCAATTAACCGATAATCGCAATCGCGTCTCGGAGGAACGCGGCTGGGAATTAATGTGGCTGGCGACAGGACTATTTGCTTGTTCGCAAAGTTTACTTAAAGAACTGTTGATGTTCTTGCGTACGCGTCGTCATCCCATTTCGCAAGACTCAATGCATCGACTGCAGAAGACCATACGCAACGGTCAACGGAAATATCCACCGCATCAGGTTGAAGTCGAAGCGATACAGCACAAAACAACGCAAATCTTTCACAAAGTCTACTTTCCTGACGACACCGACGAGGCTTTCGAGGTCGACTCATCGACGCGTGCAAAAGATTTCTGCCAAAATATATCGCAACGTTTATCACTGCGCACCAGCGAAGGTTTCTCGCTGTTTGTGAAAATTGCCGACAAGGTGATTTCCGTGCCCGAAGGTGATTTCTTTTTCGATTTTGTGCGTCATCTGACGGATTGGATTAAAAAGGCGCGACCAATACGCGAAGGCGCGAATCCACAGTTTACATATCAAGTGTTCTTCATGAAGAAGCTGTGGACGAATACGGTGCCAGGCAAGGATCGTAATGCTGACTTAATATTTCATTATCATCAGGAGTTGCCTAAGCTATTAAGAGGTTATCACAAGTGCTCGCGGGAGGAGGCAGCGAAACTGGCTGCGCTCGTATTCCGCGTGCGCTACGGTGAGAACAAACAGGAACTGCAAGCAATACCGTAAGTAAAAAATCATTCCGCCTTGCCAACAAAATAAATATTTAACTTTATGCTTAACATTTATATAGACAAATGCTACGCGAGCTTATACCCGCCGATATAATGAAAATGCAAAGCACAAGTGAGTGGAAGCGCGCCATTGTTGCCTCTTACAATCAGGATGGTGGCATGAGCTCCGAGGATGCTAAGGTGGCATTCCTCAAGATCGTGTACAGGTAATCAAAACTTGCTTTGTTTAGTGAGTTAAATTTGTTTAAATTGATTTCTTTTATTATTATTTGACAGATGGCCTACATTCGGCTCCGCATTCTTTGAGGTTAAACAAACAACCGAACCAAACTATCCAGAAATGTTGCTCATTGCCATTAATAAGCATGGCGTTAGTCTTATACATCCGGTAACCAAGGTAAGCATTCGAATGCTTCTGTTTCGTATAGAAATAATTGATTATTTTCTCTCAGGACATTCTTGTTACGCATCCATTTACACGCATCTCGAACTGGTCATCCGGCAACACATACTTCCATATGACCATTGGCAATTTGGTGCGCGGCTCGAAACTCCTGTGCGAGACATCGTTAGGTTATAAGATGGATGATTTGCTCACCTCGTACATATCGTTGATGCTGACGAACATGAACAAAAATCGCACGATACGAGCTAATTAAATGCGGCTTGCACGCCACTTGGCAGTTATCTGCTATGCTATCAGCTATTATATTTGGAGACACTTGATACTTGATAGTGAAGATTCTTGGCAGCTTAACAACGTATCGCGTGCATTTGCCTTACAATGCAGATTGTTATCAGAATTGCATTGAATATTATACAATGTGAATCAAGGTTGCGGCCGATGTTGTCTATTAATTATTTTTCTTTAATTTATTTAATTATTACTGTAGTAGTTGTGTAATTATAACTTTAAAATGCAATTTTATTATTATAACTATTTATTGAAGAATGTTATTACACAAAATTCTTTGCATTACATATCCCATTTGGCATTATTTTGTTAAATGAAGCACGCATTCCGAACCAGAAACATGCGTTTCTATTTATATATAAGAGTTTTACACTCTTTTGGGCATTATTATTATTATTTTTCTTAATAAAAAGACAAAACTCATAAGCATCTAATTTGTTTGCTGTATTTAATACATATAAAAAAACATGAAATATTTGTGTAGCAATAATTCTAAAAAATAATAAATCAAATTATAAAATTAATAAAATTGAAATATATAATGAAATCGCGTACTCCAATCAATGGAATATATAAATGCTTCAAATAAAGAATATATATATTTATATATAAAATACAAATAAAACCTTCTGTTTTTTTAATAGATTTGTTACCAGTGGAATTTCAGGAACGGTAAAACAAAATACATTGATAGTTAGTAAAGTGTTCCGAATCCTCGGGCTTCCTTAAGAAACATTTTGATTGAACAATTTTCTCCTTTACTTGGTTTACGACACTGTCAGCAAAGCAAAACAGCGAAATTCAAGTCACACAGGAGTCTGGATCTCCAAAACCAGCCCCTAAAACCGCACCAGAACAGACTCATTAATGCTCGAATGTGATTTTGTTTTATCGGTTTTACTTTACTCTTTAATTTCCTTGGAAATTGTTTATAAATTATTCATTCACGAATTCTTTTACTTTCAAAATTTTGCAATCTTAGTAAGTTTCTTCGCTACACTAACGAACTTCTCCTAGTGTATGAATCGCTCATTGGCTGATTTCTCTAAGCATGCAACAGCCAATCAGATTGCTGCACGCTTGGCTCCAACGTGCGGCAACCAATCAACGTGTGCCAAATGGAGAACAAGCAAAATTATTGGATACAACACAAAGACGTCAATGCCAGACTTCTCTCATACACGCAGTCTCATTATAATTTATGTTTCCTTTAATAAAAATTGGGGCAATGAACTTGGATCGCAAAATAATGATTCATAAAATTATTATGAGGCGATTTAGTAAAAATTTCATAATATTAATATTATTTAAAAGAAAATTAATTCATGTGTTCGAAATTACTCAACAAAATGCTCAGATTTATTTAAATTAATAAAAATTTCTTTGCAAAAATTTACTAAAAACGAAAAACAAACTATTATAGACAACAAAATACATTAGTCCGTACTACTAAAAAGTTGCCGTCTCGTCTTGTGCCCTGCTCTCTCTCACTCTTATCAAACAACGGCACATTGCCTTTGCGGATTCGGAAAACTTTTGTGCGATTTTCCCACGCAGAACATTTAAGTTTTCCCACGGCATGTGAACAATTTCGTGCAGCAGCACAAATAAATTCAGATTTTTCCAGCCAAGTTAATTAACTAAGAAAGCTAAAGACTTTATAAATCGTTACGTGTTCGCTCCCTCCAAAAAGTGTTATTTCTTTGGGCAAATGTATGCGGTTTGACGAAGACGATAGAAGATGACAGTGAGCTAGCAGTGCAAGTGCGCCATAAAGCCGACGAGGGTGAGGGACAAACTAAGTATGATGCACTTGAGTGTTCATTAAAAATTCCCAACTAATTTCATATTCAGCAAAGTTTCTTATAAGAAAAGAAAAGGTGGTGGGAGTCGTCCGACAAGGTGAACTGTTTTGTAGTTGTAGTTGATTTTATGGACACGCTATCAAAAGAAATCTCATTCGAGTCGAGTTTTTCTTCTCTTTCCAACACACGCAATCTCGAAGAAAAGCGAGTTTGCCGCTTAAGTCTTTCATAGTGAGGGTGGGTTTTTTTTTTTCTTCTTGCTGCTTTTGCTTGGTGAGAAATTTTGACCAAGTCATGTTGATAACACTTTTAATATGAATAATTGCTTAAGTTGCTTGTCTTTTAAGAAATGCTAAATGACTTTTCTTGACTTTTGAAAATTGACCCAAAAACGAGTTTTTTTTTTTGATTTCATAGATTTAAAATGTCTCTTTCATATTTTGTTTACATTTTATTTTATTTTTTTTTTCGCTGTTGTTGGCGTGTTTGAAACGGAAGCAACATTTAATTAATGCAAACCAAAGTCGTTAATTTGTAGAAACAAAAACAAATAATGCATAAAATTAATACTCTTGACTTTAAAAATTTCTCACAATTTTCTGTCGTTAAAAATGTATACAATCTTATTTTTTGCACCACCGTCGACAACAACAACAACAAACAACAACTCAGCACTTTTTTTTTTTTTTTTTTTGTTGTTTGTGTTGTGTTTTTGGGCTGTGAGAAAATTTTACTCCTCGGCATACAAACGGAAACAATGGCAACTTGACTCTAATAAGATTCATTGCGTTTTTCTTTCCTTTTTTTTATGTTTTTTTTTTTTTTTTTTACAGAATTCAAATCAGTTTCGTTCTAAGTTCGTCGTCTGTTGTAATTAAAGTTTTGCTACTAAAACAAAAACAAAGTTACGACTTAAGAACGTGAGAAGATTTTTGCGCAGATGTGTTGCATTTATAACAAACGAACATTTTCCCATCATAATCTAGATTATATTTGACGTTCATCGTCTCTGGTTAGTTACATACGTTCATGACACGAATAGCGCCGGCGTGTTGCTCCTTTACATACCATGGGAATTTCGCGAGTTGCCCGACACGGTGAAAAGTAATTTTTTACAATTTTTGTACATTTCTTTTTCAATATAAAATAATTTATTTTTCTTTCTTTTTTTGTATTTCTCTCACTTAAAATTACAGAATTTGTCTTTCTCTTTGCTCAATTATTACATTCACATATATATATATATATATATATATATATATGTATATATAGACTATATTGACTTAAAGACTAAGGCGAACATTGCTATATAAAATATAGCAAAAGATTCTTCAGCTACTGCCACTATTTGATCTGTGTATAAATTTGTATAAATAGCTTAACTACAAATATATAAATCTGCACGTCTGTAAAAATAAAAATATATATGAGTTTCAGTTGTTACCAGGACCGTGTGTTGTTGTTGTTGATGTGTGTGTGCTGCGCTTGTGTAATCTTTTGTTTTATATTTATGTACAGCAAAGCATTTACATGGAGCGTGGCTGATCGATTTTGTGCGTGCATTAAAGCGCAATATAATGTTTGATAAATGATATATAGCAGCATGTGAAATGTTTGATGAATTTTGACTAACGATTGCATTGGTGAGTTTGATGAGGTGTTACAAGTCAAAGTGAATTGCTTTAAAGCTAAACTACACAAGTAGAAGAAGTAGAAGATTGCTAGATAGGTACGACGCATACAGAGTTGACATAAAAGCAAATTAAATTTAATTGGAATAAATGTTAGCAAATGTAGCGAAAACGCAACAAACTAAGCGCGCAGCGAGAAGCTCTCACTCAGGATAATCCGCCGCCGCCATGACTGTTCCATTGCACATCGGAGATTGAGGGCAGCGCCTGATGCTGCTGCTGCTGTTGTTGCATAGAATGATTCGCATTGAGTACATTGGCAGCATCGCTAGGTGAGTGCACAGTGCCCGCGTTATTGTTGCTCATTGTTGTAATATTATTATTGTTGTTGTTGAGCTGCTGTTGACGCGTACGCATGACATCATCCGCTTGCGTGCAATGTGGACGTGGCCCAGGCTCAGGTGTATAGGTAAAGGTGAGGCCAGTGGCATAGATAATGCCATCGTTGCGTACAAGTGAAATAGGCACTTGTGTGGGTTGACGTACCTAAGCAAATGATAAGTTAAGATTGATCATGATTAATGAAGACAAGAAGAACATACCCATAGCCATTCGCCACGAAATTGTGATATCTCTGGCACCACACAGAGCAGCGTCTCTGTGCAACGGTACATGGTCTCAGCTTCGACATCACCGAACCAGACCTGCAGATGTGGCGTGAAATTGTCACCGCTCAGCTCTATCATGGCCACGTCACCGCCGCCATTGAGATTAAGTGAGTTCACAATGGGCACAGGCGTCACTGGCGAACTATTAATAAATTGTTATTAGATTAGGAAATTCACAGACCATATTGCTGCACATATACCTCACTGGGCCCATGCCTTCGTAAAACTGGTACTCAGCCTTATCAGTTGATATAATCGTCCAGCAAGCGCCGTCATTGATCATCTCCTTGTTTGGCTCCTTGGGGCACGGCGTTGCCTGGAATTGTATGATTTTCTCTTGCGAAAGGCATAAGTACATGCGATCCGTGTCCTTCATGTAGAAGGCGCACTTGTGCAACTGCGATACAGGATCATCGGCCTCCAGCAATGCCATTTGTTTGTCCACTTTACGTATAATCAAACGCGGCAATGCCATGCCCGTCACCGAGCAGACTAACTTCACTGTCGCACCATAGTGTATATAGCCATCACGCACCTGAAACTCCTCCGATTCGGACTCGTTGTCGTCCAGCAGATGTATCGTGAATGCGCCCCACTGTGTCGACGATGCGTGAAAGTGTCCGTTCTCCACGTGCAGGTAACGTGTGGAAACCGTTTGCGATCTGAGACGATTGAAGAGCGCAACATTTGTGCCGCTTGCTATGCACAGATCGGCATTTTTCAGCGATTGTTTCTTTTTGGACGGTTTCGAGATGACTTTAATGCGCTTCGAATTAAATACGCCAATGTCGTGTCCATTGCCATAGAACATCTTAACGGAGAGCATGAAATGTTTACGTTTATCTGAGTCCGAAATGAAGAGTGTCTTTGCAGCGCAATATTGTTTGCCATTTAGATCCAACTGTTGCATATCCTGATCCGAGCTACCGATGCCAATGAAGGCACACAGTTGTGCGCCTTGCTCACCCTCGCCCTTTTGCAGCATATCCTCATACCGACGACGCCAGCCACTGCCAAAGAGATAAATGCAGGGCGGCGGACAGAAGAAACGCTTCTCATTACCATAAGACTTTTGTGCGACCTGTAAGCAAACGGCGAGACAAGGAAGTCATTAGAACCAACACCTTTTTTTCTGCAATCAGTCATGGTTTCCCACGCAAATCGCTCGGCCGGCAAATTATGCCTAACCACAGTACAGCGCATGCCAATTATCGTTGAATTAAAATACAAAAACCAAGGCAGAAATCAATCACAATGCAAAATTTAGATTATAACTACGACAACGGCGGTAGGAGAAAAAAAAAAACTTGCAATTTTAATCTTTAATAATTAATTACAATTATTTTATTGTGGCCGCCGACACTGCAACTGCTGCTGTCGTCGTTGCTGCCGTTGTCGCCGCTGATGCACTTTACACAATTTGCGCGCAGTCAAGTGTGAAGGATGCGGCTACAATTAGTTAGCAAACACTCGTCGGCCAGTCGAGGAATTTTGCCAATGGTGACATTTTACGGGCCGAACGACCGCAAGCCAACGCTCGTTGCCGTTTGCCGCTGATGACAACAACTCGTCAACTCAACTCTTTGCATGCCAACGAAAGACCGCAAGAATGCCAAAGCAAAGTTTTAGTTTAATACATATTTACGTACCTTTGCATGCAATATGACGATGACCATGTCATTGCGCTCGCGCATGTATCGTTCCATGGCATCGCGCGATAGCTTTTTGTCCTCAATGCGTACGCTGCCACCGCCACCGCCGCCAGCGACACCACTCAAACTGCGCGGTATCATGGCCAGTTGTTGGTGCTGCGCCTGCTGCTGCTGCTGTTGTTGCTGCTGTGCATGTTGTTGCGTTGCCTGTTGCTGATGGTGTAATGGTGGTCCGCCGCCTAGACCGAAATGCGGCGGCATTTCGGGCAGTGTTGTATTGGCTAAGTGCGGTGGTGGTGGTGATAAAGTTTCAGCGTCCAGCAGCTGCGCGTGCGGATGTGTTAGCTGATGATGATGCAGATGCAAGCTATTGCCGTTGATGGACGCGGCGTGATCACCGGGACTGCTGTGTTGTTGTTGTTGTTGTGCTAGTGCTGAAGTTGGAGGTGGTGAACTATAGTGCTCGTAGGTAACTGCGGACACGGCGGGAGGGGTGTTGACGTTGTAGTGATAGCTCTTCATTTAGCGCGTTTATTCAACATGTTCGCATCGAAACTTAAGGTTTGAGTAATTTGAGATTTGCTTAAAATTTGGCAAGTATTTTACACTTTGGCACTGATTCGATTTAATGGTTTTTAAATTCGGTTTTCTTTGATTTATTGTATTAAAAATGTTTTTATTCGTTTTGGTGCACAACAAAAACGACACACAACATGTTCTGCTTTTAGCTCTGCTTCCTGGGCTGCGTTAGCGTCGACGGCAGTCGCAGCTGTCGTTTCTCACGCCGCTAAAATGTGCCTCTCACATATGCGTTGTAATTATCCTTAAACTTAATAATTAAAATATTTTCGATAAAGTAGGCGTTGCGCTCGAATTGAAGCCACTTCGTAGTTAACTTTCCACTTTCAAATTATTGTTAGAATATCTCTCGTAAACTAACGAACTGCCGACAAACCAACCGCTATTTATTTATTTTGAAGTCCAAATTTGTTTGCTATGGGTCAGTGTTGCCAAATTGGCCAACTTGTTGCTGTTTTTGGCCATTTTTTAGACTCAATAGCCAAAATAAATAATATTGTATTAACATATAAAGAAATGGAAACCAACAAAATACTTTCAGAGACCCTAACCCAAACTGTCTCTTAATGTTTAGATTGCTTAAATCATGGGTCCAACATGTTAAAAAAAAAAAGAAGGGGAATTTTTAGTTACATTTAATTTAAAAGTTGGCGCACTTTCACGATAATTTATTATTAAAACGACGTAAGTGATTCCGTAAACTTTCTCAACATAGTCCATTAAATTGGCAATTTGGATCCTACGTCAAATTAGTTGTAGTCACATCATTATCGAATGGTGCTTTTACACTTGTAAAATTATATCTGTCACGATTACCAGTTGGCAATAAGTCATGTGACAAAATTACGTAGTTCGGAAAGGCCTTCGTACCAAACGATGATTCGTTACAGCGTAGTGAGTAGTTGACTTAAATTGGCGGGCAGTGAAATTTAAATAATGCTGGTGAGGCGTGCTAGTTCATTGAATATGTAGTATATGCTATGTTTTGTACACATTACCTTAACAGTTGCATTGATTTCAATTTTCCGCCTTCAATATGAATCTTTAATAAATCATAGCGTGGGAAAGCCAAAGCTGGCTTAGTATTGATTTTTGACGTTATATGCAAGTTGCAGTGGAACAATATCAATTAGACTTGGTCAAGAAATTATCTCGATTACTGAGATGCGTTTAGTTGTTCGTTCATTTGTTTTGTGCAATTATTTATCATGTTATTGACAAAAATTTGAATAACTTGCAAAAGTGGTGATCAAAAAAATGGTAAAATGGTTGTAAGGTGTAATTATTGTGGGTAAAAATATGAATCCTCAGAAGTACTTGTATATGTATGAAGTTAAGTATATGTGTTTGCCCCTTACTCATAAAAATATTTTGAGTGAACAGTCTGGCAACATCACCATGGCAGGGCTGCCGTTTAGTTCCATCACTGAATTTTAAAGTTTGAAATGCCATATGCGCATTAAATTTTCAAGGAGACATTTACGGAAGCAATATTTGTTTTCGCAGACATGATTCATTCTTCTAGCTCATTCGGCACCTTTTCTTCTTCTTCTACTTTCATGCAGCTGACTGAAAATTAAAACAACAAACAGACTGATACCGTCGCAACTCAACTTTTTGATTGATCTATTTTATTAAAAACAATTGCACAAACAAATTAACAGTATTGGAAGTATGGAACAGTATAAAGGCTTAAAGAAGACACTCTACATTTGGACGACCAGCGACAATTTGGAGCAGCGTATTGAGGCTGTGAAAAATGCGACCGGCGGTGAAGTGGCGCTAGAAAATATCAATCGCCTGAGTTTTTGTAGGTGTTTTGTTGGTTTACTGCACACGCATTGTGACTAAGCAAAAAATAATTGATTTATGTTGTTACAGCATCTCACGCCACTTCTTGCTTCGACTTAATAATTATTGAGAATGGTCAAATAACAGACGCATATGCAAAATTACTTTATATGCTAAAGCCAAACGGCCGGCTGCACTTGGAGAGCTTTGTTGGTGTGGGTTCTAGTTTGCTGCAGGAGCTTAAGCTTTCCGGTTTTATAGATCCCGTGGAGTC
Source organism: Phortica okadai (assembly GCA_034638295.1). Lineage (NCBI taxonomy): Eukaryota > Metazoa > Arthropoda > Insecta > Diptera > Drosophilidae > Phortica > Phortica okadai. The sequence continues at coordinate 8,137,236 of CM067850.1, forward strand.
GGGTGATATTATTACGGCACTAAAGCCCAATTATGAAGTTGGCTCATCGATGAAATTGTCTTTTGCCGCTAAAAAACCCAGTGTGTGGAAGATTAGTGGCGACGAAGCTGATGAGGAGCTCATCGACGAGGAAGAGCTTTTAGATGAAGAGGACAAGAAAAGGCCAGACCCAGAGAGCTTAAAAGGTGAGTTAGACTGCTTCTTTTGATGTTATTTGCATTGTTTTATAAATATTTTCCAAAACAGTTTGCGGTACCACTGGCAAACGTAAGGCGTGCAAAAACTGTTCTTGTGGCTTGGCCGAGGAACTGGAGGCGGAAAATCAATCAAAGGCAGAATCGCAGAACGCCAAGTCCAGTTGCGGCAACGTAAGGCATTTCTCACAACAATTTTTTACTGTCGATATTAATAATATTTGTATTTCTAGTGCTTTTTGGGCGACGCTTTTCGCTGTTCGACTTGCCCCTATCTGGGCATGCCAGCCTTTAAACCTGGCGAGAAAGTGCAACTTGGCGGCAATCTACTTAAGTCTGACATTTAATTTAACTCATGTGCTTTTCACATATCGCCTTTTTTTTATGCAATTCCAAACAACGTCAAATTTTATTTGTTGAAACAACAAAAATAAACTCTTAAATAACAATGTGCATCAAAATATATCTGAACTTATTTCTAAATCTATGGTAATAAAGCCGGTCATTCGCATTTTGTGCCTTTGATGAGCTCGCGGTTTTTGCCCATCAGTATGCGATAGTTGACAGCAGCGGGATCGAGTTCTTTGTACAAATATGTTGGCATCTTATCGGATAGCACCCAGACAGTGCCTTCGGTGTCAATTTTTAAGTCATTTGGAAAAACGAGCGTGTGCGAGTCGGAATCGATAAGATCCAGATTGTCAGTTTTGTACGGGCGTTTTATATTCCAGCAGGCAATTGCGTCCTTATTGACTTGTGTGTAGAAAATGACACCGGTATCCTTATCATAAACTTCGGCTGTGGATTGTCCATTACTGCCACGATCGCCGACAAGTTCAAAGTCATAGTAAGCATCATGACCGGTCACATGAGTTTTGTTCTGTAGAACGCGATTGGAAACCTTGAACTCTTTAGTACTTGCCAGCGCATGGAAGTAAACATCCTTTGTATGGTCGGGCTTAACGGGGCCAATGGCAAGACCGAACACACCATCAGTCCACTGGAAATTAACGCCACCCACGTTGAAATCACCATGCAGCGGATCGAAGTGGAAGAAGTTATGCTTGACGCGATACGAGTCATTGTCTTTGAATGAGTACACTATGACACCATAAGCGCCCAGATCCGGTACGTAAGCGTAGGTATTCTGGCACTCGTTGCGATCTGAATCAACTACCTATAGACGAGATTTAAAAGTTAATACATACTTTTGCTTGGAACTTTTACAAAAGTAACATACAATATTTGCAAAGAATGAATCACCCTTTGTCTGATCTGCTGGTATCGTAAAGCGACGAATGAGCTTATCTGTCTTTAAGTCAAAGATGACAATCGCATTAGGCGTTATCTGCTTGGGGTTACCCAAAATGTCTGCCAAACCAGTGTCCAACACCCACAAGCGGTCACAAGCGTCGACTTGTATACGGAAAGTGGAAATGATAGTGGAGTTGTCCTTAAGTTCTGCGTGTGCATCATCAGCCTTCGCTGCATCGAGTCTACCGCCCGAAGGCGTCTTTTGTGCCTGTGGCGCCACATCGATTGGCAGTTCATTGGCCTCCCAGCTGGGATAGGGTTGCAGCTTTGGTGACTTTTCTGTCGTAGACAAGTCAATGTAGTTTAGTGTTGCAGCAACGCCTGCCTTCCATCTAACAACAAAAAAAAAAAAAAGAACAAATGATTGATATTAAAGTAATGGCTTTGAATGATTGCCAAGCCGAGCTATCATATTGACTCAATCTCTGTATGTGTTTCGGTTTTTGTATTACACTATGGTCGGTCGCGGTTTACTGATGCTTTTAAAGCGCACTCAGCCATATTTTCAGCTCTTTGTTCAAAGCTTGACACTTTTGTCTCTTTTCGCTGTTTTGGCCAGTTTTCATAGCTTTTACTGGCTTGTTGCCACTTGTGAATCATAAACGAGACAACAACGTTAGCCAACAGTGCTTGCGAAATGTATCTGTGTATCTGTGGTCTGTTGTTGCGTTGAGTTGTGCCCTGCTTCTTGTTCTCATGGTGTCGGCTTTGGTGTTGTTATTGTTATTGCTGTGCTGGCCTTTCGGGTTTGCGGCGCGACCGCAATTTATGTATGCACAACACACATTCATAATTCTGACTATAGTTTAATTAAAAGTTTGCGTTACATTGCGTTCACTTTATGGTCTAATTGTAATTAATTGCTTTATCAATTTCATTATGTACCGATTTACAATGCTCACAGTTGTTGTTGTCTACGTTTGGTTGGGGTTTCCGTTTGAGTCTTGTTTTACTAATCACTGTAAGAGCATCTTATTGGAATCTTTTCACCTTATCTACTTTGTCTCAAAGTCAAACAGATCGTGATTGCTTTGTCTGCTCATTAGCATTTATCATTTATTTCTTGATTTATGACTTCAAAACCGTTGTTCATCGAATAGAGATAGATTATTTTAATTGAATAGAGATAGATTATTTTAATTGTATATTGTAGTATAATTGTCGCTCGATTCGTGCAAATTTATTGATGTTTATTACCATAAACGTAGGCAAAATGTGATTGTGCGCTGTTGTTTATTGCAAACCGGTTTTGAAATATCCGAAATTAAACGGTTCTGGTATACCCGTTTGCATTACGCAATGGTAGTTATTTATGTTATAAAAAAGGTCATCTTCACTTGGTTTTTTTTTTTAATTACCTTGGCACAGTGACGAATATTTTATTGCCCCAACGTTCCAGACCGAGTGGTAAGTTGTTCTCCACGACATAGCGACCGCTGCTTATAGCCGCCTGCTCTGCTTCTGGACTTGGCCATTCAAATGCAAGCTGCTTCCACGAAAACTTCTCCTCAAGCTTGGCTACGACACAGCCGATACACAAAAGCACCAAAAATTGCTTCAACATTTTCGATTTATCAACTTTGAGATTCGATTTTCAAAACTTTCCACTGTACCGCAAGAACCGAGTTTGTAAAATGAATTTTGCCCGAGCGCGTTTCAAGTTTTTAAACAAAAATACGTTAACATTTCGATAACAGTGCAGCATTAACAGTCTGTTATGACCGGCTTTAAACAAGTTTGTTTATGTAGTGAGCGAGACAGAAGAAATCTCTTGATCGAGAAGTAAGTAAAATATGAGGGAGAGAGTGAGAAAGCACGAGGAGTTGTGGCTAAAAACACACAAATCTCATACGATTTTGAAAAATTTCGAACTTCTCAACTAAAAATATTGATTCTGCATTTCTTCGCAGTAAATAAAGCGATAAAGAATAGTAAAAATATCTTAAACTGGTTTTCAACTCTTCATTGCAATATTAAACCGCAATTATAAATAATTCAATCAAAACAAAAATAAACAAATCAAGCAGACGAAAAACAAACAAACCAAAAAGTAAATATAGGAAGTTGTGCATGACTTGAATTGACTCTGATTTGATTTGGGCCGTGATTCATTTTATTTGTTTAATAATAAAAGTTGACAGAATTATAAACAAATTTTACCACATGCTAAAAAGCACCGTGAACTTCATTTATAATTTCAACTATCTTTTTGTATCATTAAAAGCGATATGAATTATTAAAATAAAACTGGACTGATTTCAAAATGCTCGGAACTGGTTTCTCTAGATTTTCAGGCAAGACGTCAACTATTTTTTTTTGGTTTTGTTTTTGTTTTTTGGCGCTGATAGTAGAAAGCGTCAGACAGACATTATCACGACTGTTGGGGAATTCTATGTGCCAGTGGCGTACTCAAAGGGGGCATCAGATGCCAGTTTTTAGGGAAGTCCCTCCCTGACTCACACAAGATGTCCAAAATTAATTGTTATTTAAATAAAAAAATTAATCAATTTCTTGACCAATTTATAACCAAACGTGACGCGACTATTAATGACGTCACACGCCGCACTTGTCACCGCCAACAATATTTTTGAATTACACTTCGCGGTCGAATGCTTTTTTAACAATTCAGAGGAAATTTGCTTATTTGAACATAATTTTTGTTGTTTGTCTTTTTTGAACAATTTTTATTTGACTTGTCTTTTGTTTGGCTTGGTTATTGTTTATATTTTTGCACAAATACAAAAGTCAATTAAATCTGCAAAAAAAAATAATAATAAATAAAATATAGAACAACAAAATGGATTAAAAATAATAGCAAAATGCTGGCAAACAATGAAATAATGAAAAAAAGAAAAGTATTTCAATTGTTGAGCCTTGGGGCCATGGCATGTGGCATGAAGTGTATGACGATGGAGTGAGTGCGGTTGGATGGGGCGGGGCGGGGCGCCAAACAAAAGTGTGCGTGTCGATAGTAAACATTTACAGTCTATTTTTTGATTGTCTGTGGCAATATTACTGTAGAACTTTGATAAGCTGGACATTAGATAATTTAAACCATCATTAAACACTTGTTTGGACCGAAGACTGGGTTCAGTCCGCCAAGAAGTGCCTTACTTTTGAAGAATCCAGAAAATGAGCTGTTTCGTAGATTGGATATAATGATGAGGCGTTTTTTCGATATTATATTGAAATTCTCTCATTAAATTTTAGGATTCGATAAAGTAAAAATTAACTTAATAATTTAAAGCCAAAATTCGGTCACTGTCCGATTTCTAATTGTCCAGTTTATTGAGTTATTACTGTATATGAGAAGATGTTGGCTGCGCTCTAATGGTTATGTTGCTGCTGTCGCTATTGATGGCGGTGATGCCGGAAGGAAGTCAACGACCATTTCATTGCAAATGTTTGATTGCGCAGCTATAATTAATATCGGCATAACATAAATTAAATAAATTTTATGAAAACAAAAAGAAAAAAAAAAAACAACAATACGCTTTCGAGAGCACTTCGCCCACATTCGAAATGTCAGGCAATCGTTTGGGTTCATTAGTCAGCGTGCAACACAAACAACAAACTTTTAATTGCTGCACGCATAATTATTGTCGAATTATCACTGATTAAAATGCGTTCACATTTTACGCTCAACTTGTTGTTGTTTGTTTGTTTTTTTTCGCATTTTTATTTTTAACGAGTTTGATGATTTTCGAAAAACGGCGCACTTCCGTTTTCCAGTGGACGGATTTAAAAGCGATTTCGTTTTGTTGATGTCTGTCACGCATTTTAAGCAAATGATTGACATAGGACGACATTGTCAGTGGCATGTCAAATTATGATTGTCAGCCTCAAATGATGGTCGTCTGAAGCGTGTTGAATTCGGCGTCCATAACGATAACGAGTGTTCGAAGGAGTAGAAGAAAAAAAAGTATAGAAAAAGCTTAAAGAAAATTGATTTTTTATGTTTGCATTACATATTCGATCGTATGAATGACCTTGACGAACATGTACGATTACTTTTGTCTGAGTTACATCAGCATTCTTTACAAAATCTTCGCCAGTTCAATATACTTGTTTATGATTTTTGTTTATCACAAAAACAAAAAAAGTCGGGTTAATGTATTGTTTGTTTAGATCTTTAATGTATGTACGCACGTTTGGTTAACTGCCATTTAGAAATGAATTAATTAATTGACATTAAAATTAAAGTCGCTGATGAGCAAAGAAACAATTAATTTTGCGCATTATAAACATTATAATTATGATAAAAAAAAAAAAAGAAAACAAAATTTCATAAATAAGTTCAGCGTACGCGAAATATGCTAATCAAGCAGTGAGAATGAGTGTTGTTGAAAGTGTGTTTGAGGGGTGGCAAAGTGGTGGGAAAGTGATGAATTTTTTCTTTTGGCAAGCATAACAATTAAAAAATGCTGAATTTGCACTTTTTGCGTTGCACGATTTATGCTGACTTTTTTCAACTTTTTTTTTTTTTTTTTTATTTACTTATTTATTTATTTTTGTGTTGTGTGTATTGTGTGTCCGCAGGCGATGTGGAGCGTTATAACAAATGGTGTAAATAAACTCGCATTTTTGAAATTGCTTTTTAATTTGTAATTAAAAAAAAAACAACAACAACAACACACACACACACACAAATTATATAAATCCAGTGCAAAAAAGCGGGAGCAGGATGTCGCTAAAGGACATTACGCATACGCCACGTTAACAGACTCAGACTCGACAACGTGAATTTCAACGAAATTGTTCAAGTTGTATGTGTGTGTGTGTGTTTGTGTGTGTGTGCGATGCCAAAGGCATTCAGTTCATTTGATTACTGTTCACCGTCATGTTCTGTTGACGAAACGGTCAACTTAATGATGGCGGTAGATTTGACTAATACTCCCATTGCCACTCCCACTCCCGTTGACTGTAATTTTCGTAAGCGTTGCATCAATTTGCAAACTATCGATTTTTGAGGCATATAATGTTGTTGTTTTTGTTGTCCTTTGGCTGCCACTAACGTTCCACAAGCGACGTCAACGTGTTGCCTCTTTCAGTTGGTTATTCCATACACTCACACACACACACAAACAAGAAAACATTGCCTCAATTGACCAATGCGTGTGTTGTTGTTGTTGTTGTCAGCCAACATTTGCCGACCACTCTTCAAGGCCATGTTTGTCCGACGCATGCAACGCTCATTTGAACGCCTCAACTAAACGGAAATTGCCAATAATGCCAATGGCGTAAATAAATGCATACTTCCGTTAACTGAGCTGTCTATTTTGTATTGAATTTGCTACTAGGCAGCGCAAATGTTTCGTTTGTATTTAGTAAAAACTGATATTCAAACCTAAAATCAACAGAAAACGCTTAAAAGAAAGAAAAAAGAAATAATTATTTAAATAATTAAATAAAATCAGAACGTTCTTTATTTAAAAATGTGCTCATTAGTATTGTCGTCGTTGTTGTTGTTGTTTAAGTTGTGTTTTATATTTATAATGGCTTTACAAACGCATTGCTGAATGCATCCTTTGAGCGCCACAGTTGTCTTTGCGCTGGCTTAACTTAAATGCAAAGTTAAAAATAATAAAAATAATAATCAAAAAAAAAAAAGTAAAAATTCATTCTGTGTATTCAGAGTGTGTGAAGTGTGCGTGTGTGTGTGTGTGTGTGTATGAAAAGGGATATAAGCGAGTTAGCGAATGGAATTGGTAGAGCATAACAATCGAACGACAGACGACAGTCGACAGAATGCAAAAAAGCGTTGTGCTTAAGTCATGTTCTATTCATAAATTTCAATACGTAATTCATTTTTTTTTTTTTTTTTTCTTTCTGACTTACTTTTTGTGTTTATTTGTTCGTTCATTCGTTCGCTTTTGCCATGCTTCCGCTAAAACGATTTTATTCATTCATGCACTCAGTCGTTTACTTGCTTGCTCACACGCTCATTTATTACACGGTCGCACCAACGCCCCATACGCCACCCCCGCTCTCCACCATGGTGTCTGACACTGGCATTCTTTTGCTTAGCTCGCTTTGCGTTGCTTTAGTTAAACTATACAAGTTTCGTGCATTCAAATTTATTTCTATTATATATACCAATACATACACAGAGACACACACACACACACGTAAGCATAGCATACCTACAAATATGCGGTAATTCCCACATGAATGAAAGAGGGATCATGAACAAAGAATGAGTGTGAGTATGAGTCGGGTTGGCTAATGGTAATCCTGATGATGGCGCTGATAGCAGCTGATGATATTTGGTAATGACGTCGTCGTCATCGTCGTCGTCGTCATCTTCATCGTCGCCAACGTTCTTACTGCTGAGGCTGACGATGACGATGATGATGATGATGATGACAACGACGACAATGATTTACCTGTGATTTCCGGTGTGTTGCCAAACAAGGCAACAGTGAATGAGCGTAAGAAGAGTATGAGGTGAAGTTTGTGTCACTCATATGCAGACTTATGAATAATATTGTTACTTTTTTTGTAGAGCATTTCTGCCTGCCTTCTTCTCAGTGCGCCTCAGCACAGCTCAGATCAGCTCAGCTTTTCACTTTTGGGTATGTGATTTTTCACTTTTGGTGCGTTGGGTGTAAATGTGAGCGCATTTTTTTTATTTTTTTTTTTTGTTTGTCTTTTGTTTGTGCTCTGGTGAATTTGTTGAATGTTCGAAGGATGTGTGATATGAATTATACAGATTTATTTTTATTTCAATTGATGTGAAATCAATTTTATGCAATTGATTTTGTTTTTTTTTTTTCTTGAAAATGTGTATAAGTAAATGAAGATATCACATTGTGACTTTAGTGACGTCTTTAAGTGAAGTTATCATCATTGTGTTGTTTGCACATTCGTGCTTATACAATCAAGGCTTATTGCTCAAAATAACCGCAATAGAAGCCAACTGCATGTGTCTGTGTGTGTGCATGGCCGTAGGACAACAAACTGTACTGAGTTGAACATAATTGCCGCAAATGCAATTAAACGTGTACGTTTACCAGAACGTCATGTCACGTCACTTCACTTCACTTTGCTTCGCTTCACATAAGCCGATTGCTGCAATGTTGCATCGAGCGTGCCATGCGGCGCCACAAATATGAATAACGATGCGTTGCAATTAGCACATGTGTGTGTGTCTGTTTGTATGAAAAACCGCAAGTTCAACGCTACGAAGGCACTCACGCACGCACGCACGGACACAGATACGGACACACATCAAACCGCAGTCATTGCCGCCCATTCAGTGTCGAATTAGTCAACCGTTGCTGTGCTCGTGCGATGTAAACAAGAGTGTCTTCTGCTGTTAATTAAATTTTCGTTGCATAAATCGCGGCGTTTTCAAAATTGCTTGAGCGCAGCGTTAAGCTCTTCTTCTTCTTTATCCTCTACTGCGTTATCTTTGTAACGGAGCAATGGAAATTTGTTAATTTACAACAACAACAACAACAACAACAACAACAACAAGATATCAATGTCTGTGGTGCGCCTCTTCATTTTGTAAAAGACTCGTCACTCATACGCCGCATTAGCCACAAATATTATACATACATATATGTATCATGAAACAGTCTTGTCAGCTTATTTGCATGTCTATGTGCATGTGTGTGTGTGTGTGAGTTGCTAGCTTGCTTGTAAATTACTCAAATGCTTCCGTTTCCGCTGTTGGCTGTTTGTGACGCTTGCTACCGCTAACCACTGCAACTGTCAGTCTTCGGGGTGGCAGTCGATTGTCTATTCGTATCAATGCATGTGTTAAGCTCGTCTCCATTGTCAATTGAATTGCTTATCATTATGTTTGAATGGTTGCAGGCGCAGTGCAATGTGCAATGTGCTTCTCCTATCTCTAACAGCTTTTAATTGACTATATATGTATAACAATTGTTTATCGGACTTGAGAAAAGAGCATTTATCTTTATTTATTGATTGCATTTGACAACAACAAATTTTCAAATTCGTTTAACAAGATTGCAAACATTTCCTATGCCAAACCATAAACCAAAAAACCAAAAACCAAAAAAAAAAAACAAAAGAAAACAAAATACATTTAACATTTTAACAAAATTTCATATAACAAATCATTTTGCTTGTGTGTCACAGCTGCCATCACTCACAACACAACACATCACATTAGAAGCTCTTCAAACTCAATGTTCTACATACAGTTTTGTGTCATTGTTTGTGCTTAAAATGCCAAAAGAGAAAAATTGTTGAAGCAAGAGGAAAATTCAAGTGTGCATATATAATAAAATATATGGTATTCTTAATAATAATAAGTGTATGCAAAGCCACAAAACTCACACACACACACACACACACACATACGAAGTCGTTCGCACATTTACGCTCACATAACATTGAATGCGTTTGTGTTGTTCTTGTTGTTGGTGATGGTGAATGTATGTATATGTGAACTAGCCATGAGCCATGCGCCATGAGCAACACGTGTGCATGTTCCCAAGTCAATTAGGTGTAGACCCTGAATTTGGCATTGTTGAAAAAGTTGAATAGCTAGCAAGCAACAACAACAATAAGAAGCAATAACAAAATGACAACGACAACTTCAAACGTACCGAGTGAAGGCATTATCGTTGCATGTCTGTGGTCGGCCACGTTAGCCATGACAGAAGTGCAAGGCTCTTGTATCATCAGTTGGCTCTTGTTCTCTTGGCCAATGTTATTATTCACTCGACATTTGCTGCACGCTTTTCAATAACCTTAACGTTAGTTGACTGACTACACATTGTCTGCCTTTGGTGCACACAATAAGTTGTTGCAGTTATGCCAACGCTCGTCGGTTGTTTAGCTTTAGAATCACCTGATGGTATTTTATATTGTCATAGTCGTAGTCATCATCATCATTATCAACGTTGTCGTTGGCGACATGAGTTACTCAGTCAAGTTTCACTCTTTAAAAAATATTTTTATAAGCTTCAATAACTTTATAAGGCATATACGCATACCTCTGCTTGTATGTTAGACATCCCAATGGGAAGAAGTGGACTGATTGCTAACATGCCATGCGAATTAGTTCGGTTGAAGAGGTAGCGAATATTGGTGTGTGTTCAACGATTGAAATACGAACGGCAGAGGTATAACAGCAGCGTAACATTACAACAAAAACTTTGCTACTTCTTTTAACAGAGAGTGTCGGTTCTTTCAGAAGGGAGCTTGGAAGGTTCTATGTTTCTTTTAACAGAGGGTGACGGTTCTTTTAGAAGGGAGCTTGGAAGGTTTATGCATGACAATAGAAGAACTCGGCGTGCATGATCCATGATCCGAAATGTCTAAATGTATGATTAGTTGTGTTAGAAAAAAGTAATCAACTTTAAGGCAGTTGTAAGCTATTCTTTCTCCCATGGGGTTGCTGTTCCTAAGTGTGTGTCTGTGTATGTAGCGCAGGTGTTTGACAATGTGTAATTTTAATGACCTGGCCAACGATATGCAAACTTGCTTATAAAAACACACAAAGGCAAGGAAAATCCATTACAAAGTCATGTAGAAACTTTATTGAATTATATCAAATTGGATTTACACAAGATTCAATAGCTTCATCTACATAGTGTCGCTGTGTCTCCACAACGTCGACGTCTGGTCATCAAGTTTATTTACTTTTTCTTATGCAATTATTGTGTGCATTGAGTGCATTGTCACTTCTTGTCGTTGATGTCATAGGCATCTGTCTGCCCAGCAACATATTTACAATATTTGACCAAAGCCATGGCAATTGCCTGTGTGACAGCTGTGTTGTATGCTTCAACGCAGCACGTCTTGTATCTAATACAAGATGCCAAGCACTTAGAGTTGTGACACAAGTGTTTGTGGCACACACACACTCACACAGACACACACTTCGTTAGCATATTGACACTTGTGCTTAATTTTGTGTTGACTATGCAACACTGACTTTATGTCCGTTATGTCCGATCAGTCGTGCGTGCTTGTGGCCGTGCGTGACATTGTGTTAATAGTAACACACCTACGCACTTGAATACAATTCAATTGTGTTGACATGTTTGTGCTTGTTGTTGTTGTAGTGTACATAAATATTTCAAAGTTTGTTTAAGTGAATCAGTAAATGAATGAACGAGAGGTTGGCATCTCTCTGAATGGTTTGTTATATTTAAACTAATGTGTAATAAATATTAAACTAAATTTATGTTACGATTTATTTTAAATGCAATAAATTGATTGCTCTATGCATGTGTGTGTGTGGGAAACTATTTAATAACTGCCTCAATTGAGTTAAACGTTTGATGCCTCAAAACGAGTTGGGCAAATTAATGTGAATTGATTGGAAATAGAAGTTAAGTTCGCTTAAGTATCTAATGCGCCATTTTGCATAGCTTTCAAAGCCCAACTATGTAAGTAGAATCACTTAGCAGTATTATTGGCTCACATTACATTAACCACGATGGCACACCAAAAGCATAGCAAAGCCACATACGTCATTGCACGGTGCGCACACCAACAGTGGTCGTTGATTGTATGTGTGTGTGTGTGTGTGTGAGTTTACTGCATTAATTAACATCAGCGATGCATCAATTTGGCATTTGAAGTGCTAAAATGTCGCCACGCTGTCAACTGTCAACTGTCAAAAGTCACTGACACTAATGGCAGCCAATTTTTTCACACACGCCCACACATACACACACACATAAATATGCATAGGTAAACACATTTCCGGTAATTTAGCGCTAAGTGACAACTGAATAAGTAACTGACAGTCAGACAGACAGACAGACAGACATGCTCTCTGAGCGTAGCAGAGGCGTTGGGCTGATGGGCGGCCACAAATGCGCGTTGAAATTAAAACATCAAAGTCTCAATGTATATACATATATGGGGTATATTACAATGGGCATGGCCATGGGCATGTATGCAAATACAAACACGTTGCACAAGTTGCAAATTTCTGTGGCATGATGTTAAGCACATTGGTGGTATTTTGCACCAAAGCCACCGAGTCCCCTTGCATCGCTAAGCATGTAATGTCATGGTCTCTCTGGTTGTTTTTTTTGTTTTGCGCCTTTGCTCGTAAACACTTTAAGCGTCGACTGTCTGAAGCGAGCACGCAATTTCTGGCTTCATCAATCAAACAAACTTGCGCAACAAAAATCAAATAGAAACGCGAAAAAAACAACGACCAAAAAAACAACGGGGAAAAAAAAGAAGACAAGAAAAGAGGAAAACAAATGGAAAACTTGATGTTGGAACGTGTATTGTTGGTAGAAAAATTGTTCATTGTTTGTCAGCGCGCGTGACATGATTGCTGGTGTTGTTGTTGTTGTTGGTGTTGTTATTGGTGTGACTGCAGTGGCATTGTCATCAACACAGACAATTCCGTAGGAAAATTCCATCGCAGCTCAACGCAAATCCAGAATATTTGACTCATATATGCAAATTTTTTCTTTCGTGTCAATTCGTGTTCACAGAAACACACACACACACACTAACGCATGCACAGGCACACACACATTCATACATGCATATGCAAATAACAAAATGTAGAGAGAGCATAAGTCTTAAATTGTTATTGGCATCAAATTTTTCTTTGTTCAAATATTCATTTCAACTGAAAACATTAATGGATCTATTCTGACAACTCTATTAAAAAAGTGTTAATAGTGCTTTTTATAGTTTTGTTAATAGAAAAATTAATAGGTACCTGGAATTGAGGAATTGAGCTGCCTGAGTATTAAAAATCATTTGTTAATATAGAAAAAAAGCTGTCCTCAATATGGCACTCTGTTAAAATTCTATTAAAATGCTATTAAATAGATTTTTTTCTATAATACTGCTTAATAAAATTGCCAGTCTTCTATTAGCATATTCTTAGTTCAAATATTAATTTTAGCTCTAAAAATTTAATTTCTTTCTTTCAACTATTTTTTGTTTAATTTTTTGTTCCACAATTTTTGGTAAATGTTTGAAATTTTGATGCTGGCTGTCAACATTTAAAATAACTAAACTGAATTCAACTCAACTCTTCTCAAGTTGGCTTAGCACTTTTCACACACAAAGCCAAAAACGCAACTTAATCCACTTGCGTACATTTCATTATATGTCGGCCGGTGTTATTCTACAACGTTTTATACGCATTCACTTATTTACTCACACCCTTGCTTTTTCAACCAAACACTCACACACAGATACATTGTGTGTTTTGTGCCGTCAGTCAGTCAGCTTGGCTCAGCTCAGCTCGACTCAACTTAGATCAGTAAAGCTCTGATGAATTCTCAGCACTCTCAGTGAGCTCACTCACCAAGTAAATTAGCAACAAAAGACAAAAGTAAAACTTACACAATTGTTGACATTGTTTTTAATGCTTGTTGGTTGGTTGGTTGCAATTGCGTTTACTGTTGAGACATCTGCATGCAACTTGCAACTTCATTAGCATTGTCATGCCACCAGTCTTTCCGTCTGTCAGTCTGACAGTCTGTCTGCTTGGCTTGATGTATGTATGTTTGTGTGTTACAATGGCAAAATATAATGAGCATGTTACATCTTTCAAAGTCGTTTGAATAGTGTTGGTAGGGTAAGATCTTGTTGTTGTTTTTGTTGTTGTGCTGCTGCTGCTGCTGATGATGATGAAGATGTGTTACTGCGTATGTGTGTGTGTGTGTGTTTCTGTATTTGTATTTGTGTGCCTAAATCAAAAGTGTCTGTTTGTAGGGCAACGTTGTTGTTTAAACAAGATTAAAACTGTTTGCCAAGCGGCACAAACACATACACACACACACATACATATGCACAGAACTACAATTGGCGCACAACAGCAAAGACAAATAATCACACGCATATTTCAAGAGTTAAGCTTGCGTCATATTTACAAACATACATGGATACATATGTATATTTGTATATGTATGTGTGTGTGTGTGTGTGCGCTTAGTGCCTTGGTCGTCATTGCTGTCGCTTGGAGCATGAATTTTGCTTACAATTTCGGTATGCTTTGCTACTTTATGGCTGCTGACTGCGAATATTTTGAGCTACTGCAAAGTATCTAACATCTTTTTTTTTTTTTTATTGTTGCACGTGGACCTTCAACTTTGAACTTTATGTATGTATGCATGTGTTTTTGTGAGTAAGTGTCTATATATGTTTTTATCTGCAACAATGTAAGCAGCAAAGCAAACCATCAACACACCTCAACATAAACCAACGGACCGCTGTGCGTGCGTGTGTGTGTGTGTGAGTGTAACTGTCTAATTTGACTGTTTGTGTTTTAGTTTGTATTCGCCTTGAAATTTGCATTTACGCCTCGAAGGTGTTTTCTCCTTGAGCTTCTTCTCATCATCATCATCTTCTTTTGCTGCTGTTACTATTGTTACTTGTACTGCTCATTCTTCTTCTTCTTCTTGTACATTTTGGCCACAATTAGTCATACAAGTTAATGATGATGACGTCGACATTGCTGACAGTTTTTCGCAAAATAATTTGCATCTTTTTTGTGTGTGTGTGTTTTTTTTTTATTATTATATTTCCTTCGTTTACACGTTCACATTGCCCTGGCACGTTTCGACTGTTGTCCAATTGCTGCTCGTTTAGTGGTCTCAAATGGTCGTTGGTCACGTTTGTTGAAAACGTATTTCTCAAGTCGAAATGACTTTTGGCCACAATGCATTCGCCATTTTATGAACTGCATTGCTGCCATAACGCTATGAAGGTGTATTTTTCAACATATTCTACTTGTTTGCGTTGTTATTTAAATTATTTGCTTGGCTTTTTTTTCATACAAATTCTTCTTGTCTTTATTTGATTTGTTGTTTTTTATTTTTTTTGCCACTTTTAATTGCCAGCGATATATATTGGAGTACTTTTCCAATTTACAAACGTATACGTAATGTTTACAAATGCACATATGAAATAACGTATACGCCGTGTCGCACCTGACCGTATTTATATTTGACTGTGGGTATGTGTGTGTGTTTGCTCGTGCTCGTTATACATGATTCAAACAAAGAAACACCTGTTGTTGTTTGTTGTTGCAACCGATGCCGTATAAAGTTTCTTTCCATTTACTTTTTTCTTTTTTCTTTTCATATGTTTTATTCTCCATTTGTTTGTTTGTTTGCACATTTGTATGAGTAGCACTTCCGCTAAAACGGAAATTAAATTTTCAACATAAAAATCGTTGCTGTTACACATACACATACACACACACTCAAACATGCAAACGGAAATACAAGTTTGAATAGAAATGGGTAAAAAATTGACACATTAAACAATTTTCAAATGTATTTTTGCTAAAATCATATTAAATTATTCAATTCAAACGATGCTTTGCGTATTTCATTTTCGTATAAAAAATACCAATAACATATTTTGTTGTGTATGCAATAACAAGAATATAAAAGCCATGCCTGAAAATAATAGCATAGTAATTATCGTTGATACACTCTTTGTTGCATAATAAAATACAATTTCATGTACAAAATGTTGGCACAAAATGCAATTAGCGCCTCAGGGACATGTTAAACGCAACTGCAACTTGATTGACGACAACATTTACAGTAACAGTAACAGTAACGACAGCTTCAATGTACAACAAAATATCAAATAACCAAAAATCATATTGATTGTGTCTTGATTGTATATTTATGTGACCGACAAAATATCGATAAAAATCAGCAACGGGAAAACTCGATTGACAACTTCACGCTGTTCATAAACAGAGTAATAAATACTCAGTAGGAAATTGAAGCGCTTCTTAAGGCTTTCGTTAAGATCTTTTTCATGTTTCGGTAATTGCTCAAACCTTATCCATCTAATTTTCTATCTGATTTGCCACTTTTGGAAGCTCTTAAGCATGCTTGCTTCAATTCCTGAGAAAGGTGCTTGGAAGGTCTTCGGCTACCACTTGCCATCTCGCTCTAAAACCTGCAATAATCAAGTGGCCCTTCTTTTCTCGCTTCTAAAAATGCTGAAGGGAGTGTGCTGTAAGGTCGTTGCTAAAATAGAGGTTTTGGAAGGGTTTGGTTGAAATTAAAAATTTTCAGGTAAAAATTGATTTCATAAAAGTCCTTCCATGCTTGATTCGAAACACCTTCAAAGGTAAGTAGTTCACATTAAGCTTTAAAACAAGGCTTTTCATCAAGATTATCTCATTTTTCCTTTAGGGTATCGTTAGCAACACTTACATGGCTTGAATTGTGTGGGAAATTAACAACAACAACAATTTGCTGGCGATTGTTAGTTGAGTCGCACTTGCTGACGATGCCGTGCACAATGGGTACTGTGCACTGAAGCTGTGTTCGCTTATAAAGAGTCTTTGTTGTTGTGTTGCTTTACTGTTGAACGAACAAAATTGTCGCCAACGCTGCGAGCAATTGCAGCATGCGAAATTAGTCTTTGCGGCCAACATACTTGAATGGGTACAAGCGACGACGTTTGGCTCGGTCAGTTGGTGGCATCGGTTTAGTCGTTTGGTTGGTTGGTTGGTCGTTCAATTTGGTCATGTTATATGGCATAAATAAACCGCGTGCTTAATAATTATCGCTTTTGCTGGTCTTTTTGTCGTTCACATTTGCTTGCCTTGCTACCTTACCTCTTGCCACACACACTCACATTGTCAACGTTAAAGCTTCAACTCCCACTCGTCGTAATTCATTTCGATAACAAAAGCGAATATTTAGCTACTTTTCCTCATAATTTAACGAGCGTTCACTTTTGCTTCTGCTTGTGAAAATATTGTTATTTTGGGCATAAACTTCTATCAAATATATAACTCAATTTGTTATTGTTGCGTAGCTAAAAGGTTTTTCATTTTATACTTTACTCATATTTCGCACATTTTTCGTGTTCGCAATTGAATTATGTGCTTCAACGTATTATCGACGCTTACACGTTATTATAGCTGACGTTCATATATTTTTTTTCGTTAGTTTTCATTGCATCAAAATGTGCTTGATTCAAGCTCATGCTTTTATGAATTTCTATTTATTGGACGAAAAAAAAGAGAAATAAATAAAAAATGCAATGAAACTTTAATGGAAAATCAAGCGTATCTGCTGGCAAAGTACGTGGAGTGCGTGTGTGTGTGTGTGTGTTTCGACAACATGACCTGTTTTAACTTGAATTGGCAAAAGTATCAAACTATTGAAAAGTTGTTGAAAAACTATTATTGTTGCATGAGAAAAGTGTTGCTTCAAAAACAACAATAACAACAATAACAACAACAACAATATTAATTCAAGTGGCATGCATTTGTAGCTTCTGTTTGTTTATTTGTTTCATAAAAGTTTTGATTGTCAATTTTTGCTACAATTGAACAAATTCTTAACGAAAGCTTCCTCTATTGATGCCACTAGCGACTAGAGCTACTAGAGCATACTGACTGGCATTCAGTGGGGAGCACAGTCAGTCACTCTTAGATTGACTTGCATGAAATTAAATGACATGTGCAGATACAGATACAAATACAGATAGAAAGATACTCAGATGCGAAAATATACAGACTATTTGACAATTTCAGCAGCAATATTAAAAGTTAAATTGGCAAAATGCAAAATTTCGTTGCAAGTATGCAAACACAACACATACACACACACATACAACAAATACATACATGCAGTTAAATATTTGTAGACGTAATGAAATCTGTTTCCCTGAAGGCAAATCTTTAAGTGCAGAAACATGTCAACGTGGCAACACCAAAAGAACGTGAGGGCAAGAGAAATAAAATGAAATATTTATGCATGAAATATCGTAAAAATTTTATTGGAAAAGAATTTAATATTCAAATATTTATTGACTTGAAACTTGAAAGAACATTTATTGTATTGAAAGCCAACATTTTTTTTTTGGCGCGATACATCGATGGTCATCATTGTGCACAACAAACTGATTAACAAACATGTCAACCAAGCAAATGACATTTTGAAGTTTAAAAAAAAAATAAAAAAAATTTAAAAAAATATATCTTCGAAAGCGTAAAACGATTAATGCAAAAGCAAAAAGAAATATGTGTTGATGTATATGAAAAAAAATAAATAAACGGTGTGCCTTGTCATGGCAGCGATTGCATTATGGCAGCGCTTGTTGACGCGCTTTTTCAGTGAATTTCATTTTTTTTCTGTTTTCTTTTCTCTTTGTTGTTGTCCGATTTTCGCATTTAATGCAGTTACTTGTATGCACTCGCCGACAGCTTGTCACTTTTTCTGTCACGCTGTTGGTGTGTGACTGACTGACTGAGTGAGTGAGTGATTGTCTGCAAGCTAGTGAGTTTTTTATGAAGTTGAATCGTTCGGCTAGTATAGCACTTGACGGGTTAAGCATTGAGGAAGGCAGCTCTGCGCTGTGGTGTGTTGGTCTTGTTGCTTTAATTTTTTTTTAAGTGTTTTCAACTTGCAGCAGGTTAACTCCATTAACTGATTAAGCAAACAGACGTCGGACGGGAGCGAGCGAGTAACATGTTCTTTGAGTATGTAAGAGAGAATTATATTGTCGTATAAATTCGTTTATGCATTTATATATTTTTAAAACATTTTTTTTTTGTTACAACACTCTAAGCTCTTGTCTTCACTCGTTGCGTAATGTTTCGCACAAGATGCAGCAATGACTTCGCTGAGTAGCATTACATTTTATGTTAGCAAGATAGAAAAGAAAAAAATGAGCAAATTGGAAAAGTAAATTTGTTAGCTCAACAAAGAAACAAACTAACGCAATTCTCTATGGAGCATTGAAATTGCTACAAAACTTTCTCTTATCTGTTTCAACGTTTGCCGCTTCGATCGTTGGCCAAACCACAGTTTGCCACTTGAGTTCGATGCGAGAACATTAAGCTGGCTTACCGTTAGCCGAGCGAGAATAAAAGAAAAAAAAAGAAAGTATAAATTGGCAAAAGTTTTGCCTTCCATCATTAATTCGTTAGTTTTGTTTACTTGTTTTGTTAATAAAAGTTTTTAATTTCTTTGCTCATATTGTGCATCATTTGCAGGTGCGCGTATCGGCATGATGAAGGTGATGGACGAGCGACTTATCGAGCGGCTTTGTTGCTGAATAACAGAACATGACATGTTCTTTAACGTTTTTGCGTTGTTTTCCATATTTGTGCGTTGCATTATTGGTTTTTTATGCGCTTAGATTGTAGTTGTGCATGGCTGTGCCATGGCAACAGATAGACAGACAGACAGAGGGACAGATGGCTCTGTCGCTAAGCCTCTAAGGGCGCCACAATATGGTCAATGCGCACGTTTTTGCATTTTTTCATATGCCATGTACTTTGACCGCCGGTGCGAAGGTCATCTATCTGTTTGCTCGCTCTCGTTATTAAGCTGCTTACGTTGAAAGTTTTGTTTTTTTTGCATTTATGCCATTTTGTAATTTTCTATTCGCCATTTTTGTTTGCTGTAACTCAAAATGTTGCGGCGCCATTTTTATTTTGCTTTTTTTTATTGTTGCAAAAATCGTATTTGCAATTTTTTGTTGTTCTTGTGTTGTGTTTTGACTTAAACAAGAATTTTGTTGTTGTCCAAGGACAGCTTAAGTTGTGCAAATGCGATTGACGTCAATAGATGGCGTTGCGAAAAGTTCTATCTTAGAGAGTTTTTTATTGAACTTTCATTAAATACATATACAAAAATAAACTCATTAATCATTTTACGCTTGTTGAATAATATTGCCATAAATTAATTTTTGTTATTTATTCTTTTTTTATTAAGTTTAGTCAATATGAAACACATTTGTTATTTAGTATGTAAAAAAAGGCAATAATTTTTAATGAGTTTAATTGTCGCTGTCAGCATTTGCTTTTTGACGCTGCAAACGGATATTAATTCATGAACGTTATCTGACGCAACAGCAAAGTATTGAAAGTATGTCAAAATAAAGCTCAAAGTAAAGTAACAATAAGAACTTTGCCGGCGCTTTTGTGGGCGGCGCCATGAACGCCAAGCGTTCAACGCACATTATGTCATTGATCATTGTGTTTTTGCCACCCTTCATAATTACTTTTTTTCACATACATGTACATATATCCCAGCGAAAATCCTTTGTTATAAGCCCTAACCAAACACAAATGTCTGTCGTCTGTCAACACTTTCATTGTGTGTGTGTGTGAGTGTGTGTCCTGTTTCACATACAAATGAATATTAATTATTTGTCATTGTATTATTTATTATCATTTATTATAATAAAGTTGGTGTTGAACTCTCCTCTGTCTCATTTCTGTCGTCTATGCTATTATTCTGTCATTTTGTATGCAAAATTTCAATATTGCATTTAATTAAAATAATGACAAGTGACTAACAATAAACAAAATATGTCACATGATTTGAAACCGTCTGCAATATAAATTATTTTCAAGCTAAAAACACAACTGACGAACTTAATTTATTCAACTAATGTTGTTTTACATGATTTTGTTTTTCTTTGTTACACACTGCACAGTACATTGTATTAGCAATGAAATGGCGTATCCCCCGTAAATGGCGGTTTTCTTAAAAATGGCATATCTCTTAAACTATAAAAGGTACGAACATGAAACTTCGTATACAAGTTCAGTAAATATTGTTCTTTAAAATTGCATATCACAACATACATCTTTCCCATCATTGTTTCCCCTCAAACGCCATCAAACTAAACTTTTTTTTTTAAATTCTAAATTTTTTGTTGGATTTTCTTGAAATATTTTAAACAATATTTAAATGTTCACAGTCAGATAAAAATATTTTTTACATTTATCACCTACCGTTTCTGTAGAGTATAATATTGTCTAGTAAACTCAACAATACCATTTTTATTAGTAATTTTTTGTAACTTTCAAGTAATCGACCACATGAATGAACATTATTTGTATTGAATTTGTACAAACTTGTTGGCAATAATTTATGCAAAACGATAAATTGAATTAAGCATTCAAAATGCCAAAAATGAAAGAGAGCAATTATGTTTACTAACACAACAACTACACACCCCCAGCCCCTGCCCCATTTTTATGGGTATGGCGTTTCAAAGTTTTTCGTTTGCTAATTTCAATTAATTGCAGCGAGGACAACCCAAACAAAAACACACACACATGCACTCACGCACTCATATGGACTTACGCACTCATGCAGTCACGCACGCATGTCGCCATCGCCATTGCCACTGCTGCCGCTGATGTTGTCCCTTGTCTCCGGCCAAAAAGCCGAGCAAACATTCCTTCAATTACAGTATTACATATTTATGGCCATTAATAAAACTCATTACAATTTGTACGGACAAAGCGAATGTACGAATGAGGTTAATTTTTGTTGGGCGGTCGCGCGTTAAACAATTTTGCCAGCTTGCCGAATGTATTGTATTGTATGTATGTATATGTAAAGCATTTGTGTGTGCGTTCGTGCGTGTGTGTGCGTTAGCCAGTTAGTGTGCGCTACTCAATGTCAATGACAGTACCCAAAAGTGCTGCATTGTGTCGTCATTATTGTTGTCGTATCATTGTCTGTGCTCATAACTGACTTTGCTTATTTGTTTGACCAAATGACTAACATGTTGTTGTTGCTACTGATACCTGACTGACTTTTGTCGCAATCTACCAGCCAGCCAACCAACCAACCAAACAACCAGCCAATTAACCAACTTATATGCCTTACAATGTGCGACAGCTAACTTTCGACGCATGTCCGGTCGTCTGTCCTTACACTGTAAACAAAAAAAAAAAAAAAAAAAGACAAAAACAAACAAAAATTGTACAACAAGCGTTGATGATTAAAATTTATTGTACCAAATATGTTCATTTTGTACTATGAGCATTTAATGGCACACATGACAGCATGATGATCATGAGCAGAAATGAAAGTTTTGCAAACACAAAGAGAGATATCTGAATGGGTCTGTGTGTGTGCTTAAGCAGTGTGTGTGTGTTTGTCTCACCAAATATGTGTGTGTGTGTATGCATGGCATATGTGTGTGTGTGTGTGTTTGGTGTAAGTGTTTTTTGAGGGGAATTTTACTGTTGATACATACTAAATTGTGCTGTGTCAGTGATAACGGCATTAATGTAACGCTACATTTATGTTATCGATTTCTTTTTGTTTTGTTGTTGTTGTTGCTCGTTATACACACATGTATGTATGTATGTATGTGTTTATGGTACGACTCAGGACTCAGTGGGAAAGAAAATTTTGTACGATTGAATAACATAATTCGCTTAAATGGCTAACGCTGTCAAATTGGCATAAGATACACCAACAACAACAACAACACCAACAACGAGTAATTGGCCAATTGAAAATTTATGGCGTACAAATTAAAAATTTAGACGTAAATCAAATAAACGTAAAGTGAAATGTTATGAGTCGCAAGCAAAGAAAGCATATAATTTATGCACGTGGCACTTGTTTTATTCTCGACTTGTGTACGCCTTTGGGTATGCAACAATTTATGTGTATTTCGATACAAAATGTAGTTTACGCTAAATCACAACCAATGAAATTGAATTCACATAAAAGTGGAAAATAGATAAAGAGTGTGAAAAATGAACATTGAACATGTTCTATGCAAGCCGCAGGATAAAAATGAAAACAACAACAACAACAAGAAAAACCACATATACCACATGAGCATGACAAAAAGTAAGGCAAAGTAGAGAAAGCAAGCAAGAAAGAACGAATGAACGAACGAGAACGATTCGCAATCAAGTGAAAATTTCAAATTACGCAAATTTTTACGTGACTTGACTGTTTAACGTGCGCATTCTATAAATTCCATTGCATACACCAAGGCGTTTTTTTTTTTTTTTTGGTTTTTTTATACATATTATTAAAGCTCATCGATAGCTCGACGCTTAAAATTTTTTTTTGTGCCTTTTTCTTATTTTTGTATATTTTTTTATACCTTTTTCTTTTTAGCTTTTGTGGTATTTATTTTTCTATCAAAGATTTTGTTTTTGTTGTTCTTGTTCATGTCTGTGTAGGCAACGTACAACCACATTAAAGGCAAACTTTCTTGTGCTTCGTGTGTATGTGTGTGTGTGTGTGTGTGTATTTTCTTAATGGCTTACTTGTGTAAAGTTTTTATTTTTTTATTGGTTTTCGTTTTTCCATCTTCTACAACCTTTTATATTATACTTTAACCATAACAAAGTTGTAAAAAAGAAGGAGTTTTTCTTTATAATTTCAACAAGAACTTTTTAACGTTTCATACCAAAAGCCTTAATTATCGGTCCATTCGTTTGTCCACCTCTTTGTGCCGAACTGTACGTGTGTCTCAGTAACAAGGCACTTCGATTTGGGGCGTTGACAATTTGACTAACTGGCGAAATTGTTATTGCTCAACTAATGATTGCGATTGTGATTTCGACACAACTTAAATCAGTTTCTTCAACGATTGCTTTACACTTCAATGGTTCCTTATTTTTTTTTAGTGATTTTGGCAACTCTTGAGTTTTTGGCTTGTTTTGTAGGTTTTTTTTTTTTGTAATTTGTAATTTATAAGAATGTGTTCAAAGTAGAATCACTCCATTTTCGCAACTCTACTAAGTTATGTTATTATTAACAGTCTATTAACTTTTTAATAATTTTGGTATTCTTGAAACTTTAAGTTGCAAACTAAAAGTTGTTAACTATATTCAAGTCATATGATTTCAGGCTATTGCTGGGGAATCACACACCATTGCTCAAGAAAGGCTAAATTAAGAAGATCTTCTAAATGGAAATATGTCTTTTAAAATATTCAAATTATTATAATAGATCTTTTTTTGTGTAAATGCTTACGTATATCTCCAAAACTGGACTTGATAGCGAAAATTTCAAAGTTTACTTAATTAGATCGATTTCGAAATAGATTTAAAATTCACTAGATCAAAGTTCGATCAGTGTAATTAATAATCACACAATAATATTGATTGGTAATTGGTTTTTGGTCTTCAATGATGGAATACATTATTTCATTTTTGTGCTTTTAATTCATTAAAAAATTTTTTTTTGTCTTTTCTTTTTCTTTTTGTTTTGTTTTGTTTTCAATTCATTAAAAATGCACGGTCGCTCTCATTAACAGCATTTTTGTATTGATTCAGTGCTCGTTTGACTTCCGTTTTGCGCTGCGACATTTTATTTTTTGTTTTCTATTCATTAATCTCACACACTTTAATATGCATTTAATTTCTTTCAGCGCAATTAATTTTTAATACTCTGGCAGTTGGAAAATCGGCTTTGGCCGTGTTGCATTGCATAATTGGAGTTATTTGTGTGCGCTGCGGTTTTTTAATAATTCATATGGCAAAAAAGAGAAAAAAATGAACGCAAAAAAAAACGGGGCATCTGTTTAATTGAAAAACTCGTTCCGTTTATTTGTTTATTTGTAGTGGCTGTTGTTTTTTTTTTGTCCCTCTTGTTATTTGTATGTGTGTTAATAAGTAATGTGCCGTGTGCGCAATTTAAAGCCGTCGTCACTCTTTCTTCCTTTCTTTCCTTCTTTCAACAAATCCCGCAGGATTAAAAGTCAGTCAGACTGCGTGCGTGTATGCCTGCCGTGGACACCATGATATTTCATTTGCTGGTTTCCTTTGCTGCTTCAGCTGTTGCAGCAGGGACATGTGAATGATGATTTTCTGTGTTTTTGCTTTACTTTGTTTACTTTGCATTTCACTTTGAGTTGAACCTTCTTCTTGTTTCGCGCCGCCATTTTACAGTTTCTTTATGCATGAGTGTTTGTGTATATTTGTGTGCTTTGTGTTTCATGCTTAATATAACATTTTATATGACGGCAGATACTTTTTCATGCCTTGGGTCAACGAGCGTGCGAGCGTATACGCAGACAAAACAAAATGGCATAAAAATTGTGTTCAAAATGCGTATCGAAAAAAAAAAATGTGAACGCTTTGCTTACTCAGAATGCGTTATGTACTTATGTAAGTAAGAGGGTGAAGAAACTGCGACAACAACAACAACAGCAAGCAAAAAGAAAATATTCGTTATCTTATTTGTTTTACGCTTCGGGCATTGTTTTTGTATGAGCATGTCTTTTTGCGTGCGTTTATCCATGCTGCTTGTAAGTCTAGGTAACCGAATTCAGCCAGCCAGCCAGCCAGCCAGCCAGTCAGTCAGCAAGTCAGACGTTCATTTCTTTTTTGAAAATTAAATTTTATTTCGTTTTAAATGTAAATTGGTTGAAAATGTTTTACTGAGTGAACTAAAGAGATTAATGCAATGCTAAGCGTAATCCGAGACAAAAAATAAGAAGAAAAAAAAATATATATATTTATACACAATTGAGAGCAATTCAAGCGCCAGTTAAAAGTGAATTATATATCAAGTTGATTGTTTGCCTAAAAAAAAAAAAAGAAAAAAGCTCTTAACAAGCCACAAAAAGAAAATTTGCATTTCACGCTCATTTCGTAGTTCACTTTTTTGCTTCTTCATACAAAAGCAAATCAGTGACAATTCACTTGGGCGCACACACGTACCCATGCAGACAAGCATACTTAAGGCGCTTCACACACACACACATACACACGTACATGTCGAACACGCATGAGCTTGAGACAAAGTCAAATTGAAAATTATTATTTACAAGTGAAGCGCCTAAAATCACACAACACTTTCATTAATGCAAATTTATGTTTAGACGTGCGCAAGCAAAGACGTAAAAGACAACAAACGAAAAAACAAAATAAAAAAACATACGAAAAAAAGTGTCAAACAAAACAAAGAAAAATGAAATAAAATAAAAAGCCAAAAATATTCTGCGCGAGAAAAAAACGATAAAAGTTGTGCGTAGATACTTTTTTATGTACAGCTTGACAGACAAGTTCAAGTGTCTCTTACGAAAGTCACTCAATACAAACTCCCATCTTCTTATAGACTCCTCTTCACTTCTCTTGGCGTTCTTTATGCCCATATTGTTGCTTGATGCCTTCATACACACTTGTTTGTATTTAGTTGCGACTTCGTTTTTAACTTGACTCGACTTGACTCAACTCAACTTGACTCAACTAAACTAAACTCAATTCGATTCAATTCGACTTGGTTTGGCCTCGCATTGCTTTGCTTTGCTTTTTATTTTGCTTTGCGACAACACGTCGCAAACTTTTTAACTGCTTTAGTACACTTTCAACTTAAGCGTTTCTCGTATTGATTTTGCTCATGCCAGTAAAGATTCGCTTCTCCTTTTTTCTACTCTTCCTTTTGCTTTTTCCGTTGCGGTTGTAAATTTACACAAATCACTTGAGTTCAGTTCGTTTCGTTTCGTCATATACAAAACTCATGCATAACACATGCGGAAAAATAAAATTTGCAATCATAAAACGACTTGAAGATTGTATGTATTGTACGAGAGTGCCATAAAAAATAAGAAAAAAGAAATCAGAGTATCGAGTGGGTTTAGTGAACGAGCGCGCAAGGCGTGGATGGGCAACTTATACTTATACGTGAAATCAAATCAATCAAATCAAAAAATTTATGGTTTACGAATAGCGTTGTAACAACGAGTTCGAGTAATGCCAAATCAAATTTTGTTGTTGCTTTATTTTTTTTTTTTTTTCATTTTTATTTGTTGGCATTCAGAAATAAATTGATTAAAATAAATTGTAAAGCATTTATACTTAAAAGCCTATAAGCAGGCAACATCAATTTTAATATCTTTTAATACGTTGAGTTATTTCGCGTAACACGCGTGCCAATACACAAATAAATCAATGAATTAATTTAAAAAAAAATTATTAAAAAAAAAAACAATTCTTTCCGTTTAATATTTGCATTGAAGCATGATTACTTGATTCACCTTTGCGTATACGCAATCTGAAAATTAAACGTTTATCATACGCCATACGCACTGCAATCTCAACTTGACCTCCCCTGTGGTCAACTGCAGTAAAAAGGAAAGGAAATAAAGGCACAAAAGCACGAATGACATGACTGAATGACGAAATGAATAAGAAAGCGACAGATTTTTCATTATATAAATTTAATTAACTGTGCGCATTTCTTAATGCTCATGAGAATGTGTATGCGTCATCAATGGCATACATATCAATATCATTTTCAATGGCGCTTCTTATTCACGTAATACAAATTAAAATTTTAAGCAAAGACTGATTGAAATCTTACCTTAAATATTTTTCAAATAAGTTTTTTGTAAAGATTTAATTAATAACAAAGGTTATGAACATCTTCAGTCGTCGTTTTTTGGTCAAAAAAAGTGCAACCAACTTTTGTTTAGAGTTGTCACACAGCAAATTGAACAAAAACAATGAAAACGGCAAACAAACAAACAAAACACATCAAAGCATGGTGGGCCAACACAAACAGCTGCTCAATGCTAAAGCTCTTGGCTTCACAAACAAAAGTCTAAAAGAAAAAAAAATCAGCTTCAGACATAAAGTTTTCAAAACCAAAAAATTAGGGTTTTTTGCTCTGTCATTCTTATTATTCTTACATGCATATAAATGAGTCTGAGTGTGTGTGTGTGTTGTGGACCAGAAAAGCGGGGCAAAGTTGTAGGGTGTTTTGTGCACAAAGCGCAAAAGTTTTTGCATAGTTTTTGATTAAACTTTGGACCCAAAAATTGCACAGTGTCATTGCAGTTGCCATAGTCGTGGCCACCGCCATCGCCTTCGCCATTGCCGCCCTCGACACTAACACTAACGCCATCACCACAGCTTTGTTTTGTTTTTTTTTTATTTTTTGGTCGTTGTCGTTGTTGTTGATAATTTTGGGGTATAAACATTCTGTCGTTTCTGGCGCAGCGAAAACACTTCATAAAAAATGCACCTGTGCCATTTTAGTTGTTTGTTCAAGGCATCTGAAGCGTATTGCATTTTAGTCGGGTCGAGTCGGGCTTGCCTTGTATGGCCATGTGCTTGAAGTGTGCGCTCATGAACTCATGTACGCAGCAAAGAGTCTTCAGCCTCGAACGAATGAGAAAGTTTTTGTTTTTGGTTGTTGTTCTGTTCCCTGTCTCCTTTTGCGGTTGCACAACATTTTGCGGCTGCACATTTATCTTCGTTGTGCGCACACAGCACGGCAAATTTTACGCCTTTGTTGGCCGTTAATAACTTGGCATTCAGTTCGTTTTGTCGCTTGGACAACATTAGAATTTAATGCAAAAGTTTTTGGTCAGCAAAAAAAAAAAAAAAAAAAATGAAAACAAAACTGAATTTCCGTTTCCATTTGACCGTATGTCGTTGAGGTCCAAGCCCGTTGTTGTGCGTGCGTGTGTGCGTGTGCAGCTGACAGGCATAAAATTCATTCATTTTTGTTTGGTTCTTTGGCTCTTTGCAACAAATAAATACGCTTGAAGGCTTCTCTTGATTACGGTCAGGAAATCAATTTAAAGTTTCAACTGCTCGAGAGCAGCACCTCTGCCAAATGCGAAATGCTACAAGCACACTTCATTTGCCCACCTTAACAACGTTGTCCGACTGCTATTTTGATTGCAAGCGCCATATTGCATGCTACAAAAATATTTTCAAAAATATGCTTAATAAAGAGCGAAGCACAAATAAAAAAAAAAACTGTTGCTATAAAACTTGAAGTTGCACAAACAGATAAACAAACAAACAAACAACTAAATAAAAATAACAAGCCACACAACTCAACGCACATAACCATTTCTCTTTTTGTCTGTCTGTCTTTTATGTTTTTTTTTTTTTTCATTTTTATTATTTTTGCGATTTTCCGTGAAATAGTTTTCAATTGCAAATGGCAAAGTTTGAAATTTGTGTTGTTTTTTTTTTCGTCTATTTGAACATTTTCGTAGTTTCAAACGCGCACTTGAGTGATTTTTCATGTTTCTTTGCTTTGCTGAGTCAGTTTGTGGCGAATGAACGCGGCTATTAAAAATTTACAAGTTTATTTCAGCACTGAGTTGTTTTTAACCTTTTCGTTGATTACGTACGTCATTCAAGCTGTGACTACTTGGCAGAGCCTTCAAGGCTTATTTGCTTCGGATTTCATTACTTTTTATGGAAATTACAATATTGGTCAATTAAGATATATTAATCCGGCGATTCTGGCAATTCTTTTAAGCAATGTTATCTGGACAATTCTATTAAATGACTTGTAAATAAGATTTTAACAGTGTCTGATATTCTGGAAAGCTGTTTTTATGCTTCTCAATGTAATTTTTAAATTAGTAAAGCCAAAATTCTGAATTTTACTTTGTTGTGAGTACGAGTTTTGCAACTTTTTGGTACAGCAACGAAACCCAGAACATTTGTAAGACAGACCGACAGCAATCGGAAGCGGAAATTGCATATTTTTCTCCCCATATAATTAATGACTCTTTTGTGTTGTTAACAATGCCAACGTGACTACAATGAGACAAGTGGCTTGTGCTATTCAATAAAAGACATGTATTCATATTGCTCAGCCACTTACAAGGTAAATTCATTTATGACCTGCATGAAAATTGAATAATTTCAACAAATTGTAAAATAAAAGCAAACAAATTGTACGCCTTTGTGTCATATTCGGATTTCCTGCTTATTGGCATTTGTGCAAACGATTGCCAAACATTTTCATGTTGACTGCATTGCATTTAAAGCTTTTTCGAACTTTGTTAGCCAATATATGAAACGGCAAATAGTAATTTGATTTGTCCATGATCGACGTGCATAAATAAAACTTCTAATTGGCATTTCTGTGCCTTTTGTCTGGCCCGAATGGTAGCTGAAAAGCAAATAAAAGTCAATGCCCAAAGCTGAAAGGCAAGATAAAAGTTCGATTGCTGTTGCTGACAATTTATTTAAAATACTGTTTTATTGATATTTTGTTATACGAAATGGCTTAGAGTCAAATACAAAATTGGTTTTGAATGCGAAATGTGAAATTCGCACGTAATATCTGCGATAAAATCATTTGCAAGCATATGTATGTATGTGCGTGAGTGCGTGTGTGGGTGTGTGCGTATGAGTATTGTGCATATTGTTTTTCATGAGGCAATTTGCATATGTTATTAGCATTTGTGTGAAAAATACTAAACATGTGCGATTGTTCAATACTTCATGGACAGGTAAACAATTCCATATCTTTTAACAGCTTTTTGGATAATTCACAACGAAAATGCGTGCAAAATCCCATTGGCTAAAACCACTTGCATATCCTTTAGTTGCTTGTATCAAATTGCCTTGATTTTTGCCACCACTGATTGTTGTTGTTGTTGTTGGATTTGTGTGCGCGCTTTGTTTTACAGCATATATCATGTGCGTTGCTTTGCTTTGTGTTTGCAATATGGCGGCTGCCAACGAACCGCAAAAAAATAATAAAAAAAAAAATACACTGAAATAAGATATTATAATAACTCAAAGGCTTTTGTGCATGGGCTTAGGCGCTCAGTTAACGTTTAAATTCAACTAAAGCCTTGTTATTTATCGAATATATATAAATTTTAGCATTTACCTTTGCTGTTTGCCATTTTTTGTTGCTGGCGTTTTTAATATGGCTAACATAAAATGAATTATGTAAACGATATTTTCGCTTTTTTTTTTTTTTTTTTTTTTTGTTTTGGTCAAATTCAATTTATTAATAGTAAATATTCGTGCTCTGTGGTTTTTGTACAAGCTTTGTTCAGCTTAAATTTTCGTTTAACTAAAAATTAAATTTTTGTTGCTCCACTTGGCTGCTGATGATGCTGCTCCCAACTTAGCTGAATTGTACTCATTGTGTATGCATTTGGCATTAATATTGTCGGCAAGTATTCAATTATATACTTTAATTGAACAGGTGGCATGACATGAGCTGCTGTCAAGGCAAAAGCTCGTTACTTGCCTTAACGTTAGACTTGTACGTGTTCATTTCAATTTCGCACACACACACACACATACACACAGAGAACTTAAGCACTTTAATTACTTTTAATCAGACTAATTTCGCGTTCGAATGCCACAAAAACCATTGAATTGGCATATCCTTAGAGGTTTTTTTTGTTAAGAACAATATTGAACTTTTCGCACTATGTTCGGCTTCCTTGTATACTGTTAAGCAGCGAAAAAGTTTCAGCCACTCTGTTGCCAATGCTGTCGAATGAACGAACAAAAGTTTGCCATGCCAAAGAAAAAGCCATGAAAACGTGGTAAAGATGCGGCTTCGAATAATGTTTGTGCGTGCCTGCGTATATACATGATGGTTTTTGCCTCTGCTCAAGTGTCTGTGTGTGTGTGTGTGTGTGGGTGGGTGTGTGAGCTAATCACACTAATTAATATGTGTACCCAAGTGTGTCAGTTTGTGCTTATATAAGTGTGTATATGTGCTCTTGTATTTCTCGCACAGTTCATGCTAATTTTCATTTATGAAACTTTCAAATTTTATGTATGTATTTATACGCTCGACAGCCGTTAAACGTTCCTCAGCTAAACCCGCTCTATAGCCTTACTCCATACCCTTTCAAGTGGTCTTGTGCCGGATCGCCTTCAATATGCCATGCCTTGTGACTTGTGTGCGTATGCGAAAAACTTATAAGTGCTTAGCATACATACACTCATACATACTCAAACAATACTTATACTCATGGCACTTGTGCCTCGTTGCTGCTTTTGGGTTTTGCCGCTTTGGCCAATCGTCTATTCGTCCGGCCGTCCGTTCAGCTCTGTTGCCTTAACTTTGACCTCGTTTGTTTTTTTTTTTTTTCAAGGCGTTTCAAGGCACGCAAATACACAAATACATACGAACATAAAAAAGAATACCACAAAAAGTCATTTATTTATTTTTGTAATTGTATTTCTTGATTTTTTGTTTTTCATGTTTTATTTTCAATAAAATTTGTTATCATTTGATGTGATTTTTTTTTTCGGTTTTACTCGGTTTTAGTTTAATTCGTTAATTTAATGTTTTTATTTATATTTTTTTTTGCTCATCTCATTTCCATTTTCGGTTGATTTAATTAGATTCATAAGTACATGTATTGCGTACAACACGCGCTGCTGTCGTTTTGTTTTTTTTGTTTTGTCTGTTAATTTTTCATAGATTTTCACTTTAATATTTTTTTTTGTTTTAATTTTTTTTTTTTTTTGCATATACGGCATTATACAACAATTAGCTTTGCTAATATTTTTGCTTATTTTCTTAGATACTTGTTTTTGTCTTAGTAACTAATTTAAAATTTTTAATGCTAACAACAAATTCATACAACATAAATTTTTACGCTTTTATCCATTTAAGTTCATTGCACATATGTAAAAAAAAAATAAAAACAAAAAAAGGAGTATGAAGGGAATAAACATTTTCATAGAACAATAAACTTAAAAGTCTGGAAAATATTTTCGTTTTCTTTTTTCTTGATTTTTAATTCATTTATGTAAATTCTTTGACTAACATATTTTCCATATAACTTCTCTTAATTTCGTTTTAATTAATTTACTAATTTTGTACACTAACTGATTCACTGACTGACTGACAAGACTGACTGACAGACTGACTGAGATGTCTGAGGCCGTCAGTTGAAATATGCTTATACAAGCTTCGAAATGTTCTTAGTTGAATTGCAGTAACGCATTAAAATTATTCCCAACTGAAAATCTTTATAAACAACATTGAAACACAAATATAGAAAAGTTCGTACTTGTACAGCGCTGTGCCGACATCGTGCTACTGTCTGAGAGAGCGATGGAGAAAGGGGAGGGTTGTGTTGGGTTAAAGGTGAACTGTGCTCGAAGTTTGGCATTTTAGTTGTGCCGACACCGCGCGCCCTTTCAACTCTCCACAGCTATGATTTGCACAACGCTGTAGTTGTCGTTGTCATTGTCCTTGTGTGTATGTATGAGTGTGTATATGCGTCATATATTTGTGTATATTTCTCGAATTTGCAATATTTAATGTTTGCCATAGACATTATTTACATTATGAACTCTACAGACGCATACTTTTGTGTCATCATCATCATTTTCTGGCTTTATAACTTACAACTACAAATTTCTTAAACAGGCTTCAATTTAGCTAAGTTATTTAAATGTGTTATTGTAAAACTGTGTTTGATCTATGTGTGTGTGTGTGTGTGTGTTTATGTGTATGTGATTTCATTTATACATATTTTTTGAGTTAAGTATTTTCATAAATTTTAAACGGCTTAGTTTGTAAAGTCTTTTATTTCGTAGGAATTTCTTTAATGTGTTTCAATTTTAATGCGATTTCTTCTTTATACATTTTATTTTTATTTATTTATTTATTTTTTGTCTGTGTTTTTTTTTTTTTAGTGAATTTACAACAATTGCAACAATTTTATCTCAATTAATGAAGTTAAGGTAAGTGTACAGAGACAGAGAGAAGGCGTTAGAAGTTGCTTGTTTGCAATATGACTGAATTAGGTACGAAACAATTCCTAAAGATGACTTCGTTCGTTTGGTTTCAAATTTGAATTTTTTTTTTGTTTTTTTTTATTTATTTATTGTTATATATTTTCATCGTTTATTTTATATAAATGCATTTGTTTTAGAACTTACAGTGTTTAAGAATCGATAATTAGACTAGAGTTACCAAGTTTTACTGCTTTTATACACAATTAAAATTTCTTGAGCAAAAAATTGTCTTTGTTTTCGTCAAGAAACGTCGAGCACGTCCTGGAGATGTGTGCCTATGGCTAACATTTACATACCATACATGACTTACTTAACTAATATGCATTTGTCTAACGTTTTAACACTCAGAATTTGTGCTAAGTTCATTTATTGCTAAAATTGTAATTCGTTTTTATTTTATTTTTTATATATTTTTTTTGTTAATTTTTTTATTTTTGGTATCTCTTTTTTTAAACTATACTAAACTCGTTTTTTAAGGTGCACTATACACGTATCCCCCAACAAAGACGACATTTAAACGCCTAAAATCGCGCATAAACATTCTAACAAAGTTTCGTAGACGTCACAAATATCTTATAAGTTTTTTTTTTATTTTTATTTTTTTTTTAGCTCATTTTCGTTACAACTTACATGAAAAAAGGTTAGCTAGTCAAGGTACCTAACAGTTAAATTTATTATAATTTTATCTACAATATTTTCATAATCGATCTACAACAATCAAAACAACACAACTGACCTCCTCCTCAACTCGATCGGTTCGTAATCATTTAGTTCGCAATACAATCTTGTTGACATTCAAGATTTACTTAGTTTTTAGTTTTCATTTAACTATTTTTAGATTTCACTAGAGGTTTCATTAATACATTAATGCAATTTAAGTAAATTTTACCTATCACGCAAAGGAAATTGACAAGTTTTTTCATGTGCGATGCTCGTGCATATCTGCAAAGAGATTCAAGTTCAAATGTTAAATTAAACAGCAAATGAATAATTTATATGCAAACAGATAAGTTTCACAAATAGACAATAAAGTAAAGGACAACAATTATCAGCGTAGTTTGAAGGCAGTGAAGTTCAAAGGCGACTTTTGAAATGCTTTGCAAGTGCAAACGTTTTTTTTTGTCTCATTTGAATTTATTTGTATTGACAATTACAAAAGTGTGGTAAGCACATGTGAGACACAGCAAAAATATAAAAATATATAATTATAAGTTTGTTTAACCTTTTGTTCCATTTATTTTAAAGCAACGAATCAATTTGATCAATACCCACGAAAATTGCCAAGATTTCTAAATGCAAAACAAATAAAACACCAAACAAAAATTGGAAAAAAAAAACAAATTATTTGTTGTTCCAAATGCTAAAATGTGAGTTTTGTGTGTTTCTAATGTCGATTATGTTCTAAAACCAAAGCTTTGTACGAACTGTCAAATAAGTTTTCAAGACTCTACCGAAACATTTGCGTTCTGTTGCAGCTTTTGGTTTATAAGTCGTGAGCCGACTTTTTTAAGTAAGCATATAATGTATACTGTGCTTGGTGTTGTTCAACAACTTTTGGTTTGGGTGAAGTGCTGACATAATGTAAGCATTACAGCTACTTCAATAAAAGCGCGGCACGTCAATAGCCAATCAGTTAATCAGTTCTAGATAATTTTGAAAATCATACCGAATCGTAGTTGATTTGAGCATTGAGCAATACAACAATTTTTGATGGTTCACAAAAAATTTTCAGAAAATTCCAATGACGTCGTCGCTGTCACCTGCGAGTGTGCGCCCATGCAGAGAGCGCTATCAAAATCGGATATCGATATTGTTTCAGTGGTCAACGTTGTCGCCGCCAGCTCCTCTTGTCTTTGTGTGTTCGTTGGGAGCATGGTGGTGGTGTCATTTGGATTGTTTGTTGTGCTGCAAAAACTGTTCGAGTTGAAATTACCTTGTGTAATTGCGAGTGTGGCGGCGGGCGTAAGGTGTGCATTGGCTGCGTTTGCATTGTTGTTCAACATATTGACGCTGGTTGCGGTCGCTGACGTTTGATTGGCTTGTACAATGGAGAGAGATGTCGTTGCCAGGCCGCCGTTACCGCCGGGCGCCAAACCAACTGTCCCCGTTGCCGTTGCGCCGCTAGCGCCGTTGCTCAGTTCTGTGCTCTTTAACGTGGCTTCACGTTCGACAAGTCGCTGACGTAGTAAGCGAATTTTTTCCTCCTTCTGCATATGCGTGCGCAATGAAATGAGAAGATACGAAAAATACAAAGCATTAGCATTAAATGGATTTAAGAAGATTTTTTTTTTTAGTAAATGTCAAGTAGTTGAATGAGAAAGCTTCATTAAATGTGATCTGTGGTGCCTTTGGTATGTTTGGTGCAATTGAAATACGTTGCAATTGTTTTTGTGACACACATACAAGAAATAAAACAAAATGAATATATATACTATAACAGATAAGCCCACAGGGAATAGGGCAAATATATATACACACACACACACACACATGTACATATTGAAGTGGTATTTTCTGACTTTGTAATCCAATCAGTAGCGAAAACTAAATTGATATTATAAGGAAAATTGCATTTGTGAACAAGAATGGTGGAACGAACTAACGAAAGAATGAGCGAATGTACGAAAAAACGAATGAAATGAAGCGAAGCGAATGGTGGCAAAAAGAACACAACCCAACACAACTTGGCAGAGACACACACTTGAATATATTCAGTTTATATACACGAAAGCATGTCAACGTATATGTGTGTGTGCGTGTATGTGTGTGTGTGTGTGATATGTGCCGTGAAAAGCGCAACCAGGACGCTCTTGGCATTTACTGCTCTGCTCCGCTTCGATCCGCTTCGGTCTGTTCTGATCTATCCTCAAACACACGTTTCGCTTCAATTGCAGCCGAAACGAACAAAAGAATGAAAGGACGAACGTACGGATGGTCGGACGGACGAACAGACAGACAGACTGTTCGGACAAATCGACAGACAAGGAGCAAAGCAGCAAAAGCATGTCACATTGTGCCGCAAAAGATTGGGGGCTTCTTCTATGCGTGCTTGTATGCACATAATTGGTGTATGTGCATGTGTGAGTGAGTGTGTGTATGTGTGTCAGTGCGGTTGTGAGGATGTGTGCTTGCATGTTTGTGCTCATGTGCGTTTCAATGCACTCTGATGAGCAGTAAAAAATATTAAAGGATAGTGTATCTTTGGCTCTCCATTTGGTTCGTTCGTTCGCTTGCTGCGCTCTTTTCATGTGGTTGTTATGACAGAGGGGTTAATGGGGGCACTGTTATTTTATTTTTTGTTTTTGGCTCATTTTGTATGTATGCAATCAGCAAATTGTGGTGGATTTAAATGTTGTTGCGGTTATTGATCGTCCGTCAAATGTCCGTCTATACAAATATTATGGTTTGTATATGTATTTGCATATTTGTTTTTTTTTGCTAGTATAAGTGTAGCCTACAAATGCATTTCCATTATTTCAACGGATATAAAAGTCGAACTCGAGATTGAAATAATTAATACTAACCTGTGATATCAGTCGTTGCAGTTCTTCGTTTTCGGTGACAAGCTTCTGATAGCGTTCTTCATCCTCCTTTGATATGCCTGAGTCGGGATTATATTTGGATTCGGCTTTATCCATCGGATGACGTATGACTTCAATCACCTAATATTTATGAATACCAAAAAATTTAAATGGATTAAATTTCATACTATGGATTATGTTTACCTTTGGCACAAATATCAGTAACATGCTTAGGAAACAACAGAATATCACAGCTAATGCAACGAATGCAAATGATGCATCCTGTTGCGATGCAATGACCATGCCTACGGGCGCCGTTATTAAACAGAGCACAACCACGTTATAGATGCTCATGCCGACATAACGTGAATCGTTGATTTGTTTCACCTTTATCGAACGAGTTTCATATGCTAAAAAAAGGCCAAAAACGAGTATAAGGCCTTTGAAGCCATATACGAGTGCTGCAATGATAATGTTTGTTGGTTGTTAAATTAAATGATGTGTGTTCAGTTGGTCATTGTTGAGAGATACACACCCAACCACATTGAGTTACGTTCGCTTTCGCAGTGCTCCAGCTCTGGACGAATTTTAATATCATCTGATGTCGATAACGGATCTTCGAGTGGGAATGTTTCGAGTATGCGCTGCAGCGGATCTAATATCTGCCAGGCCAACAATATGACTAAATCTACGGATAAGAGGCCCGAGACCATGGTGTAAAGTTTCCATGGTTCGACTTTCTTCTGCAAAATGACATAAAAGAAATGCGCAATTAATACATATTCAATTAAAACATGCACTCAATTATTCAATTGTAAGACTTAATGTTCGATATTACTGATAATTATAACTAATTTGTGTGAATTGCACAAGTAACAATATTAAAAATTAAAACACCAAATTATTATTTCTTTATTGATTGTTCAAATAAAGTGAAATCTCTTTAAAACGCACTTGAAATCCGTCCCAAGACGAAGAGGACGGATTTTAATAAGTCAAACTATAACGACTAATATTATCGACTGTATTTATCGAAGAAACGAGTTCCCAATTATAAAATTCCTTATTTTTAAGTCGTTCACTTTTTTTTTTATTAAAATAAGCCACAAGAAGACGAATTTGAATTTTCTATGAAATAACGTACAAAGAGAAATGATTCTAAAAGTCGTAATTGATATTTATCTCAAAGATCTTGAAAAGTCAGTTTTTTATTTCTGTTGAATTCGTCTTATAACGGCTCCACTGTATTATAATGAGTAAAATGCTGTAATTAATTTATTATTATTGTTCATTGTTGTATATGAAAAAGAGCTCAACTTGTCATTATCAACGATGTGCAGGAAAGGGCAGACATACATAAAATACCAACACGCATGATATAATTTCCGAGGCCATGTACGGATTATTAAAGTTTAATTGCTTTCAGCTTAACTGGCGTTTCATGTATGTATGTATAATGCCGATAAAGGCTTCTTCGTCTTCAGCGTTCTTAACGGGAATGACACAAAAAAAAAAATGCTTATCATTTAAAGTAATTTAAATTTCTGAACAGGAGTTCATATGAACACAACATACTTGAAACATAAACAAAAATGTTAAAACCATAAAAAAATCATATAAAATATATGCAATAAAAACAGTCTATCATAATTAAAATCAACACAGCACTCAGAAATTTTGTGAATCAGAGATTTTACGCACACTTGCAGTTGACAACATTTCAAAGTAGAAAGACTGCGGTGCTGCGGTTAGCAGAAAGAGCAGTACTGCACGCAGTGGACAATTTTCTGGCGCCGACATGAATGTGCCATAACATCTCATGTTCTCTAATACTTTTCGCTTTTGAGTGTTTTTGTTATATTTTCTTGCTTTCTTTTCGGTGTCGTTGTATTCTGTTCTGTTTTGTTTTATATTTTGTTGTTTGTTGTTTGTAGAAAGGAAGCAGAATTTCAAATTTATACAAATTTAATGACATTTGTATGCATGCGTCAGGGAAGCTTAATTACGAATTCATGTTTGATATATGAGTACGTATGTATTTGCTGCTGTTGTCGGTGTTATTTGTGCTCTTTGCTGTGTTTGGCGTCTGTCATGTCACTGTCATAACAACATGTTATTTAAATGAAGCATTATTACTTTGAAATGCATTGGAGCAGCCACAAATATTGTACATTGCTTCTTGTTGCTGTAATACGATATTTTTCTTGGGAATTTCATTTGTTATTATTTTATTTTGTTTGATTATTAAATTATGTACATTATTCTTGCTATTGGAAAAATTATATAAAGGAAAAAAATAATTTATACGTGCCTTTGGATCTGTTTTCGCTTTTGTTGTAAAACGATGCACGCGCCAGACTTTGCTGAACATAGCACCATAGGCTAATGTAAAACCGGTGGATAGAAGCCAAGCTCGTGCTTGACAAATCTACAAGAGAGAGAGAGCAAAAAAGTATAGCAAGAAAGTTAAAAATCATTAAATTAATAACCATAAATCAGTAGACGGTTTGTATACTCACTTTTGGATATTCGCCTGGACTAACGAAACGTCCATCGATGCCCAACAGTATGACGGATATGAGACAAATAATGACGCCGAACAACATAATGGTATTACATACAGGATGTGATGATTGTATAACTCTGCAATGAAATGAAATGGCATGTAATAAAGACAAAGTCAAACGTTTTAGTAAAATCGTTTTGAATTCGCAACTATTTGCGTAAAAAACAGAAAGTGTATAAAACTTTCATAACAAACAAAAAAAAAAAAACAAAAATGAAAACATACAACGCCCTTAAATACGCTCAACTGCTTTGTGGCAGCATTGTTTTTGTTGTATTTCTTTGTATAAACTTTTACTATTATTTCAAATAACAGCAAGTGCTCTTGTATGGTCCAAAATTGTTGGCAAAAGTAAAAAAATAACAACTTTAATAAATACAAAGCCGACTGAGTTGAAAATCGCATGCTTGTTCGCAAAAAGTGTAAGCGTTCACTTTTGCGGTCCTTTTCGCATATTCGGCGTTGAATTTTTTTGTTGTTGTTGCGCTTTTAATTTAAGTAAATTATGGCCATAATTGAAAAAGTTTTTATAGCTAAAGTGGAAAGAGTATTTCGCGTGTGTATGTGTGTATGTGTGTGTGTTTTTGTGTCCAAACTGCCAACGCATGCATTAAGGTGTCGTCGCACATAAGTAGACACACACACATACACACACACGCGAAACAGAACTCATAAATTTACAAAATTTTATACAAAACAAAACAAAATGTAAATAAAAAAGTATTAGAAAATATATTGCTTGCAATAAACTTTAAGCCTCATTAAGGTTTCAATGTAGCATACTGCAAGGCGCTTGTTTATATTTTTTTTTATTTTATTTTTTTTGTATTAAGTTTTCAGCATTGCTTCAACTTCTTAACTTTTAGCCAAAGTTTGTCGCTTTTAGAAAATTTAATTTAATACACATTTGCCGTCAGTTACACGAACACGAACATGAAGATGAAATTTGCCGCTGCTCTTTTTACTTTGTGTGTAAACTTTGCGTACAAAAGAGTTTTGGCTAATCCAATGCCAAAAGACTCAAATACGACAAAGCGGACGCAATTATTATCAGATTCAATTAAAATGCGCCATGCCGCAGCGTTATTGCCAGTGAAAGCAACAATGCCACAAGAAGAACAAAAAAAAAAAAATTAAAAGTAAAGAAGAACGTTTTGTGTTGATGAGGAAGCTGGCTGTGAGTTGGTGTATGGGTGAAGGCGTTGGCTTGGTATTTCGTTGCTCAAGTGCACTAAGAGTTGAGTGCCGACTTCGCGCTGTCAAGATTAAACACGCTTTCGAGCACAAAACGTCGGCTATTTATCTGACGCGCTGTTGTTTTTGCTTCGTTTCGCGCTTTGATTTACATTTGCTTTCATTACTTTGCTCCTAACCCATTTCAAATACACACGCAAAACAAATTCTAATTCTTACTTGCTTGTTGTATTTTTTTTTTTGTTTTTTCTTTTTTTTTTGACTACTTAACAATGAAATATATTTAAATACGAGCACAATGCAAGTAAGCAAGCGCGCCGAATTGCTTCAGTTCGTTGCACAGAAGGCTTCGCTTTTGTTCCTTCCTTCGCTGTGGCTCCTCGATTGTCAAGAAACGGCTTTAAGTTTAATCTGCTTTGCTTTTTTCTGCTACGTTTTTGTGTTCTTCTTACAGTTGCTGCACAAATCCTTTGCACAAAAGTTTCTTTTACCGCTATTATTAGTTGTTGTTTAACCGCAATTTATTTTTTTTGTTTCAACAAACTTTTCGACGCAATGCGGTCAACTTTGTTTTAATAATTTACGTTTGCTGCACTTGTCTTTGCAGCGCCATGGGACAAGCGGCAGAGCACAGCATGGCGATGTGTAAATGACAAAATAAAAGTCTGCCAAAATTATTATATTATTTTCATAAAGTTGTTTATCGCTAATATGATGTGTGATTTTGATTTAGTCATGTCTTGTCTTGTCTTGTCGTCTGTTGCATGCCTTTGGCAAGAACAATATTTGTTATTAATTGAAAAACTCAATGAATTGAAAGAACTGGCAATTCTTCTTGTCGTCGACAACAACAACAACAAATAACAATCATGTTCAGCTGTCCAACCAGTCTTGTAGAAAGCGTGTATGCTTTATCAGTTACGGCGTATCTTAAGTTGTCAACCAAGGTTATGCCTTGAATCAAACGCAAGTCAGACACATGCCACAAGTCTACACACACATACCTGTACAAACACACACACACACGCGCGCAGGCGACCGACTGCCACCTTTTGTCATGCAATCTTTGGTAAATCTTGTTTCATTGTTTGGCATTATGGACACAGAAAGTGGGTATTTTCATTTCAGATCAGTTAGCAAACAAGTACGAAAACAAAGGTGTGGTTTCCGTTTGTGAGTTACTTTTACTGTTTGCTCGCTATACGGTGCTTGGTGCCGTTGCCATCATAGGGTTGTCAAGACATTTGCCATTTTCATTTTTAAACATAAAATACAAAAAATAAAGTTGGCTTACCTCAAATTCATTTCTACATTTCACTTTCATTTCACTTATTTTATATCTTAAATAACATTTGCTTGAAATTTGCACATGTTTTGCCTGACTGAGTTTTGGCAACTCTGTTGCAAGTCTATAGACGTTCTATCAGCATGGCTGCCTTTAATGCGTACTCATTAGTTCATTGTTTCGTGTGTTGTTGTGTTGTTGTGTGCTGTGCGTTATTAGCACGATGGTGTATGACAGCGGGTGGGTTGGAAAACGTTTGTGACGCCGAGACGTTACCTTTGCCAACGCACATGATTGTATTATGGGATTTGAGACTCATTATTTTGCTGTTTGTGTTGTGTGCGCTTTCTTAATCTTTTGGGAGAGTAGACAAACAGGTAATAAATGTTGTTGTGCTAAACACATGGGCGGCAGCGCAATAAGGATGCGGTTTGTGAGCGTGTCTACAAGCTTCCTGTGTTATCGTACGAGTATATCGTATATGGTACAAGGTATTAGTAAAAGTTTCGTTTTGCGTGTTTAAGTTGTTTGCTTCCTCTTCTGCTACATAAATGCGTTGATTGATGGCATAAGACACATAATCAACTAAGCATTTTTTATGTTAGGTACATTTTCTGCTATGCATGTGTGTGTGTGTGTGTGTGTGTGTGTGTAATTTTGTTGCGGTTGATGACTTAAATGAAATTTAATTTAAACTTGACTAAACTTAGTTGAAAAACCAAACCGCAAATCTAACTAAGCTTGATAAGCATCTGTGCAAACTTGCTTCAAAATTTATGCAGCTTTTTATAAGCATACTCAACGTCTTCCTTTCTCTCTCTCTCTCCAGCACTTGTACAAACAGATTCTTCTATTTGCTTTTACCTTTTTTTTATGATCTCACAAATGAAAAACA
This sequence comes from Phortica okadai, assembly GCA_034638295.1. NCBI lineage: Eukaryota > Metazoa > Arthropoda > Insecta > Diptera > Drosophilidae > Phortica > Phortica okadai. Next base: position 8,180,432 of record CM067850.1, read on the forward strand.
ATTTTTAATGTATTTACGTTGAAGCAATGCGGCACTGAATGCCAAGCCAACAATAACCAAGCTTAAATCATAAAGAATAAAAATGGGGTACAACAAAAAAAAAAAAATGTATTGTATTAAGGAAAACAACAATGAATACTACGAATACACAAGCGTATAAACACGTATAAAAAAGACGAAAAAAAAACGACTCAAATACGCTGAAAATATTGAGAAGCCCTGCAGGATGCGCGGCATATGATGGAGAAAAGCTTCCACCAATCTACTTTGAGCAGCGCATCAACAAGAAAAAAAAGGCAAATTAGTGCAGCACTCGATGATGTTATTGTTATTGTTATTGCTTTAGTTTTTTTTTTTTTTTTTGTTTTTTGTTGCTGGCTTTGAGTTGTTTACTTGTGTGTCAGCGAGCGCTGTAAATAGTTAAGTTGATACGCTTAAATGTTTTATCCTTGGAACTTTAGTGTTTTTCCTTTTGATTTGATTTCATTTATTTAAACAAATTTGCAACATAACATTAACCTTCGTTGATGGCGAACTGATAAGCATTTTAAATGAATAATGAACTTGTACTTTTTGCATTCAAGGGCAGCTGCAAGCTATTGCTTATACAGTTTATCAATAATTAATTGCAATGGCAGGCGAATGCGGCTTACATATTTAAGCCGTGGCTTAGCAACTCGGCTGCGTAGCTCGATTGCAGTTGTGCTGCACGCAAACTGCTTACAAGGCATTAGCAACAATCGTATAGATTACACAAAAGTTAACATTGCCTATTTTTTTCATTCAAATAATAAATTTTGAATTTTTATTGTACGACTTTCTGTTCAAATGAATGCACAAAAGTAATGAAAGCTTGAAGTTGCTATGATATTTGTTTTTATTACACATTTTTTTTTACAATTTTCATTTCAACTTCGTTACCTTTGTTGCAATATAATCTGACAATATTGCACTGTTTTTTTTCTTCCCCTTTTTGTGCACAATTGTTTTTTGTTAGAGTAAGGAAAAGAGTTGGCTAAGGAGTAGAGTGGCAGCAGAACGTTTAACCTTTTTTAATTGGTCGAACAATCTCCGTTGTAATGAGTTTTTCAAGAATATTTTCAGTTTTGAAGCTAGTGATATAAAATTTTGAAAAGCTTGTTTTTGTTTTGTGCAGACAAATACCTGAAATTTGATAGCTTCCATACAAAAAGAAGATGGAAAAATTTAAAATATTCTGCAATTTACTAAATTGATTGTATTTTGTTACTACAATCAAGTGTTATCACTTCAACTTGTTACAAAGTTCAATTGCACTCGTGGCATCTTCAGTTTTCTTTGCTTGCTTGTGGGTGTTTGTCACCCACTGTGCATTTTACTCAACTTTAAAATGTTTCGTTTTACTCACCTTCTATGCTTATTCCAGATATTGAATACAATAAGTGCTAAGGCTACGATAATTCCACAACTGGAAATCGTGCACATGCAAACGAACAACGGCAATGAAACTGTGCGCAGCACGTGCGTAACAATTGTACGATCTTGAGGTACCTGTAAGTAAACATAGGAATAACAGTTTGAATTAGGTACTGAAAATATGATAGCAATGTATTAAAACTTTTCAAATCGTTTTCTTAGCATAAAGTGGTTTGACTCAAACTTATTTTCAATTCATTTCAATTCAAGTTCTGAGAAAACGTCTGTGTTCAAACTTATTTTCAATTCACTTTAATTCAAGTTCTGAGAAAACGTCTGTGTTCAGACATCTACAGTTCCAATCAAAATGTTCGCAAGTGAGGCTTATATTTGTTTTGTATCTTATTAACCCCATGTCACATAGTGTCATACATTTCGATTTTATTTATATTTATATATATTTATATATTTATATATTGTACATACAGAACAAACATACTTGGTCAGTTGATTCAATTTTGCGATAAGAATTAAGTTAAAACACTTACAAAATCGAAAGCATGAAGAATCGAGTTGTTTGCAGTCATCATCTTTTTTAAGGCATCATATTTATTTGTAAAAAAACATTGGTAATATTATATGGTAAGTTTATAATGCTTAGTTTTGATTTTGAGTTTTAGTGTGCTTTGAATTCAATGTCAAATAACGGCATTATTATTGTTGGATATTCGCAATTCAGAGCAATTTGATTTAACGTGCCGTTAAATATGACAACAACTGATGTGGCACATCAGATCGTGACTTTATTTAAAATTGCAAATTCGCTGAGCATTTTCTTTCGACTGACTTATTGTAGTTTGGCTATGGTTTCATGAGTGCACGTTAGTTGATTCCACGTCTTCATTTCTTCTTTATTTTCGGTTTTACTGTTTGGTTTAATTTTTTATCATTGATTTTAGTTTTAGTGTTCTTTCTATTTATAGTAAATCAATCATAATCTATTGAACTAGCTTCACTATCATATTGAGTTCTTTTGAAGGCCTCTTTGAATGAAGTTCTGAAATTTTTTTTAACATCTTTCTTTTTCTCAATCGTAAACTTAACCATACCGTTCCCATTTTCATTTTTGTTATGTATGATATTCTTTGCCCACATACGACACTCAAAATTAACCGGATGGTTAAATTCGAGACCAAGTATCTGTAGTACAATAATCCGATTTAGGTCTTTGTTGGTATAGAATCGGTACTTGAAGTTTGTATAGTTAGCATTTTGTATTTTTTGCGGTATATCGACATATTTCGTATACACGAATGGTTCTGGCAGGAAGACAATAGTCACATGTGGATTTGGTTCGCATTTGCAGGTTATCCATAAACGATGCTCCAGCTGTGTTGGTTCTGCATACTCTTTAAGAAGTTCAAGAAGCGTCAGTTGTTCATCAAATTGAAAATCACCTATTGTAACTTGATCCGCATGTGTATAGGTATTTGTTGTGAAGCCAATTATACGATTCACCTTAAGAAAGACGCATGGCTCGCCATACTTGTAGCCGTAAGAGATATTTAGTGCACATACATCGAATCTGCTTTCGTTGACTACATCTTTGCCGTCATTATACTTTCTGAGAAACTTCGTAATTTGCCAGTTAATCTTTTTAATATCATTTTTGTTATCCGGATAGAATACAATTTTATTCCAATCGTATTTAGTGCCCGTTGGTGAGAAGCTCATGGTCGGCTGCTTCAAAAGATCGGTGGGCACGCGAAAGTTAAGCTCATCTTCAGAATGTTCGTACAGCGCAAATGATAATATCAACAAAAAGATTATAAATATCGGAAAGTAAATTATCAAGATCAACCAATGGGATGCATCTCTCCCGAAAAAACGGCCTTGATCGTAAAAGTTCTTGCGCCAGTTAATGAGTGGATGAAAATGCTGTTCACGACCGGGATACGATTTATCAGAGCTTCTCGTTAGCTCATAAGCACCCGCAAAAGTATAATCGCCAGTGCGTAACGGTGTTCTATACACGACAGGTTCACTTGTTTCAAGCATTTTTTTGGTACTTTATAAACCAGAAATTTGACACAATTATCAATGTTGAATACTTAGTTCTATATAAACTTACTTTGCCGCCAATCCATTGTTCCATGTTGAGCCACGTCAGGTTATCCAATTGTGTGTCATAATAACCAAGCTTCTCATACTTGCCATTGACCATTTGTTCGATTTGTGTGAGCGCAATACGATCGCCCTGCGAGCTGAAGGCGACAACGCCCTGAAAATGGAAAAAGAAATAAATAAATAAAACCACAATGAACAAATCATGTAATTTATTTAAATTTGTATCAAGCATTGTGCCAACAAAATGGCAGCAACCACGCAATTTATGTCGAGTGTTCTTACAGCTAAAAAAAATTAATTTCGTATCTTTCTTTATGTTAGCATTTAGTGCAAAGAAGGTGGTCACCGTGTGTTCGCCCAGCGCTGGTATGAGGATGCAGGATGCAGAATGCAGAATGCCTGGCGTACTTTAAACAAATTGCAGCATGAAATTGATGATGGAAGCGATGTGGTGGGTGTGGGGGTCGGAAGTCAGTTTGAGCGTTTGCAACAAAGCTCAACAAAAGTTCACACGTAAGTACAACGAGTGCGGCAATAGCAAAATGTTGGAATAAAAGAAGCACTGACAATGCCAACGTAAAAAAAGGTCACAATGTTGCAGTGTTCTCTGCTGGTTTTTTTTATACTCTTAATGTGGGTGTGGGTGTTTCTGTTGTGTGTTGCTGGAATTTTTTGTTGTTACTCGAACATAGTTCAGCAGGAGCCAAGCGCAGTTGGCGTGTGCTCAGTTTGTGATTTTTCTAAATGTGGTTACGAATGCGACTCGAGTTATTTCAGCCAACCGTGCCACACTGATTGCACCAAATAGGTTTGCGTTGGAGTGCAAATGCACGCCCAGGGAGTATATATGTATATAAAAAAAAACATAGAGCACATTTGCAGACCCAGTGGAGCGCAGCCAAGGAGCCTTGCTGGCGTTGCTCTATGACAGCTTTTTATTGCAAATTTGTGTTACTTCTTTTGGTCTCTTTTTTGTTCACTTTACTTCATAGCCAACAACAGTTTCTCATACTTTTAGTTAGCGTAACTTGCAAGCGCGTAATAAATGATGAAATTTGCTTTAAACGCAATTTATGACTTTGTGGCTCACTTGCCATTTTGTCACAGTTGTAAGTTGTACGTTGCTTGTTTTTGGGCAGCCACTGCCCTCCCCCGTTTGACTGCACGGAATTTCATCACTGTCGTAATGATTGTCACACTTAACTCTATGATGCAGACTGATACTAAGTCGTTGTCTTCTTTTAATGCTGATATTGTTAGCGTTCATGTAATACACTCACCGAGACGCCCAGAAATTGTGTGGAATTCATGGCTGCATAGATCTCATCCGCAATCTCTTTGTCTGTGTAAGTGAAGTCGCGCAGTGACTTTTTACGTTGTGCAAGTCGTTCCATTGTCTTGTTGAAGGCAAGCGCAACGGACCAGACGGCATCGTAGGCAAGCGGCGCCTCCTGATAGCCTTCCGGATAACGGTCGTGGTTGATGTCATAGCCTTCCTCAATGAGCGCGCTATTCAGTCGTTGTCTACAACAACAACAAAAACAACAACAAAATCGTATGAAATGATAAGTAAAACAATGTCAACGTGTACTTTTCTTTACTATGTATGTGTGTGTGTGTGTGTGTGTAGAAATTTATGGCAGCATTTTTGTTTAGCGAAATGGCGCAATGCAAAGCGTTGTTGTGCGCCTGCACTGCAGCAATTTTGATGCGCATATTTGCGCATCCAAATTGTGTTAGACGTAGCTTTGAAGTAGCTGTGAGTCGGTTGAATGGTTAGCTGCTCGCTCGCTCGGCTGTTTGGTGATAAAGATTGTCAAATCGCAATGCAGGTCACACTTATTATTTTGCTTTGCTTTTTGCCATCGCGTAAACTTTTGACATGCGCACGTGTTTATTATATAAATATGTGTGTGTGTGTGTGTGTGTGTGTGAGTTTGTAACTTACCGAAATTCCTCAGCTGTCATGCCGGAAATTGTTGTTTGATTGTTCTGATTCCACATAAGTGCCTCCGTTGTCAAATGTCCTTCGGCAGCGATACGCATCTGTTCGACAGTGCATGTGATGCCCTCGTTTTCGAGATTCACTTCATACCAATTGTCTTCGTACCAGCCTGTAAGTTTAGTCACAAAAAAAAAAAAAAGAGAAGCGGTGAAAACGTTTTCGATTTTAGATAAAAATCTTGTCTGCAACAACTCATCAACACGCGCCAACATGCGCATTGCGCTGCGAAGGCAGCTGAGCAACTTATTGTTCTGACACTAGCATAACACGATACCACGCGAAGCGACTCGTCTCAGTCTAGCAACGCTTTCGACGACAAAGTCAAGCAGTGGCAAACAATTGCGAATAAAAAATAAGAAGATGGCATGTGATGTCAAGTGTTTGAGGAATTAAAGTAATTTTTGGTTAGCTTAAGTGGATTTTATGTCTTCGGTGCGGTTCGTCAGCTTTCTATAATACTTATATATATATATATTTTTCTTGTTGTCTTTGCTTTGCTATTTTTTTTTGTTGTCTAAGTAATTTATATCTTTGCTACAATGATTTGAAATTAATTTAACATGTGCTGATTTATGCGCGTAGCTTGTCTTGGGCACAACGATACAATATGCTGTTGCTTGGCCTATAAATATGTTTTTTTTGCCAATAAATTAATGTTCGCATAACGGGTGTTTAAGAACACAAACACAAACATTCTGAAAATTGAGCATCAAAAGAAAATTTATGGTGGTCTTCATTTATTTTATTTTACGTCTGAATGAACATTTTCCATTGCATACTTTTGTGATGAAATTCCGTAACAATAAAATGAAATTGACTCCATTTAATTGCTTAATTACGACATTTGTTTGTCAGTTGGCTTGTCTAAAATAACTGACATTCGAGCTCGTGTGGCCAACCATGATTTCTTAAAATCTTAATGGCATTTCGTTGTACAAATTATTTCTATAATGTTCATCATCATTTGAATATGCTCGACCACACATTTGACATTTACTGAAAGCAACGAAAGACAATGTATTTTTAGGTCAAACGAATTATATAATTGAGAAAAAAAAAACAAGACAATTTTTGTGTAACATTGATTATATTGAAGTGTATTTTAAAATAATTTATTTAGTACGCGTGTGTGTGTTGAAAAAGACCTTTTTGTTTTTCGTTTTAGTGTGTTTTATGTTATGTGTGTGCTGTGTGTGACCTAAAATCCTTGAGCTTTTCAGCTAAGGTGCGTTCGGTTTCGGTGGGAATGTCAGGTTGTGCACGCACAACAAACTTTGCGCAAATAAATTAAAGTTTGTGTTTTTCTCGAAAGAATGAAAAAATTCTGTTGCAGAATCAACAAAAGTTAAATTGTTCTTTGCGTTGCTCATGACTTTTCCCTGTTTGCTTTCGTTTTCTGTTTTTTTTTTTTATTTTTTCGTATTTTTCCTTTTTTTTCTATTCAGTTTTGCCATCTTTGCAGGCGGGGACCTTTTTCGGCCTTCATCCTTTTCGGTTGCCGCCTTTGGGTTGTGATTGTTTATGTGGCGCGTAAAACTTTTTGCTAATGCGACGAAATCATGTGTTGTAACTACTTAACCAAAGCAAAAAAAGAAAGAAATAAAAAACAAGAAGAAAAACAGTAAGGCCAAAAAACAACTAAGAAGGGTTTATCTCATTTTTAGTAGGAAAAAGAATCGAAGCATTTTGCGACCTTTAAAGTTAATAGATTCAATTTGTTAAAAGCTATGAGAAAATTAAATATTTATTTGCACATAAAGTGCCCACTGAAATATAAATTGAAACCGTGATAAGGCAAGGACAAGTGGTCGTGAGTGTGCAAGACTCAAGTTGCCAGAAAATCGAGACAGAGAGTTGGATAGAGTGAAGTATAGTAGAAAGAAAGACGGAATAAAATGCGCAAGCTTAGCGCTTTGTGTATAAATATTTGAGGAAATCATTATTTAAAGATGTTTGAAAACTTTGGCGAACGACAAAATTTGCTTAAAATTACATTTTGATAAACTCAACGTGGACTTAAAGTCATCTTGACTGACGACTCACGACTGACGACTGACAACATGAGACAAAAGCTCGAAACGGCAGAGCCGTGTTCAAATTAAGCCTATTAAAGCGCTTAGCAATGTGCTCAATTAAACAATTTAATTTCGCATTGGTATCAAAGCACAGCGTAACTGCTTGAAAGACTTGCTGATAGATAGACATTTATATATACATGCTCATAGGCGAGCATGCGGGGGCAATCAAATGGCATAGCATTTTTAAGCCTTTTTGCGGCAATTGAAACACACTTTCAATTAGTGAAAGCCTTCTTGGTTTGATTTTGTTTGAGTTCGGTTGACAGACATAACGACAGACTCGTTGTTGGTGTTCAGACAAAAGTCAATAAATTGCTAGTGAGTTTTGTGAATCTTTTAGAATTGATATTTTTCGCATAGCAATGAGTAAACAAGTTGTGAGTTTTAATTAAAACTTGTAAAATTCATAAATGTCGTTGCGTTGAAAACCTGCGCAATTAACAAATTAAGTAAGGATGAAGTTCGTTCTACTTGTTTGTTTACTGAAAATTACAAAATTTGTGTATACTTGAAATATTTTTGCTGGGCACATACTTATATATCTTTTCTCATTGGTAATGTCAATCTTCTTACGAAGGTGGTTAGAATTACTGAGAATATTAGTAGCGTCAGCTGCACTCAATTAAATTGAAATCATGTCTAATGAAATTCTCCATTGTACAACGTCAAACAACAATTGAACGAGATTGGCTGTAAGTGTTGTTGTTGCTATTGTTGCCATTGTTGCACATTGTATAGTGAGCGGGGTAATTTACAATTTTATAATGTGTACGTGCGAAACGTGAGCAATTCTAATAATGGCGCACATGCCGCCATCTTGTAGTATACATGCCCTACAGCCTAGTCACTTGGTAAGTATCTGTAAGTGTGTGTGTGTGAAGTAAGTGCATTAGTTAGTAAAATAGCTGTGTGCCTTTGAACACTTGAGCTATATTTGATAAACCAAATGCCATTGAAGTGAAAAATCTCATCAAGTATTGCAGCAGACATGTGCGCGCATCCACAGCAACTTCGTCGTTTATTGAATCGTAATCCTTGCACAATCGTTAACATAAGCCTTGTACGCTTATATGTATGTATGTATGTATGTATGCTGCATACTCACCTATAAAGAACCAGACGTGCGCCCGGCCATAGAGCTGCTGTTTGTACATCTCGCAGAGCACACGGCGCGCAGCCACCACATAAAAGAGCCCGACAATGATGCGTGCATCCTGGCGTCGTAAATTGCGTACGGCGTCGGTTGGATCGGATAGAAATGATTGTCTAGTTACGATTTCAACGCCAGCCTCCATGCAACGATTCTCGAGATCTTCGACAGTCTGTAAGTAAAGTTAAAACATGAAGCATGAATTTGCGGTTAACGTGAAGAATTTGATACATTTTTCGTTTTTTTTTTTTTTGCTTAATAAGGTTTTGTTCGCAGCCAGGTAAAAGAATGTCAACAGCATGGGCGTGAGCAAGCCTCACTTGCTGCTGCCGCTGCTGCTGGTGCGAAACCTGTCACAACTTAACCTACTTGCAAGAAAATTATGCAGCAAAATATCAAAAACAAAAGAAGCGAAAATATATGACAAGAAAAACAAGAGTTGGCGGCAGACCGAGCGCCGCACATGAGGTGGAATTACATGAATATATATGTATGTATGTGTGTATGAGCAGAGCTTTTCGCATGGCCACTTCTGGTACATTTGAGACCTACGGGCACACACAAACATACAAACACTTTTCTACTTTCTTCTTGTCTGAAATATGAGCACATGATTTATGTACGACAGATTTTGCCTTACAATTTGTGTGTATCTTTGTGTGTGTGTGTGGTTGTCAACTTTAATTTTATTAGTTTCTTTTATTATATTTCAATTTCTTTAACAGTTAGGCAAAAAGAAAAAAATAATAAATACAGTTTTACTTAGGCTAGAGGTTTGAAATATTTACGGAAACTTTTTTGCTTTTAATTATAATAATACGTAAGGCTTTTAAAGGATATACATATTTTATTTGAAATAGTTCTGCAAAGCAACTGATATGTTGTAAGCTAATGCTCAGCTATCAGAGACTTTTAGACTTTTGTTTAGGACATTTTTATTGTTATAAAAATTCTCAAGTTGTAAAGAAAAGTCGAGCAAGCTTGATGGTAGGGAAAGAAGCTGAAACGAAGTTGCTTTATTAATTCTACACGTGCCAAACTTTTACGATTCTCAGCATGCGTGTGTGTTTGTCTTTTCTTGCGCACACATGTAATAGAAACTGTTTGTGTGCTTTAACAACTACGCGCTCTCGCACCTGGACAAACTTTAACTCAAAGTACGTTTTAACTTTTGCTTCAATATGCTTGCGATTTTATTTTTTGTTTTGTTTTATTTTATTTTATGTTCTTTTCTTGTTTGCAATTGTGCAGTTTTAATGCTGTGTAAATAGCGCTAGAAAAGTGCGCATTACACGCTCATCAAGTTTACAGCACGCTTTTAGGGGCCAACAACACATACATACATATACATATGTATATACAATTTAATGGTGCTTGTTCAGCGATTTTTATTTGTTACGCGTAATTATTTCACCGCCTCGTCACTGAGTTTTCTTCCTTTTCCTTCCTTCCTGCCTTCAAACACACCATTGGACCAACAGCGACACTTGAGCATTTGTGCTTATCTTTTGCTTGTCTTACGTTTTTATTTAGTTTTAAGTTTTAATGTACGCGCATAAAATTTTTATAAACTCATATTTTTTTTTTTGTTTTCAGTTTTCATTTTTTTCTTGTTCACTTTGAGAAATATGACAGCATTGTAATAAGCAAATACAATAACATGTCCTTATTCGTCGTCGTCGTCATCGTCGTCGTCGTTGTTGTCTTCAATTGTTGTTCAAAACTTTACACAACTGAGCGTTTTTCTTTTTCTTATTCTTTTTTTGGGTTTTTTTTTTGCAAAGCATTCGCTTGGCGCAAATAAAAATGAAAAATGTTGACATTAGCAATAACTGCTTAGCTCAAGCTCAAGCTGAAGCTCAGCCAAGCGCCGAATCAGACGAACGAACGCCCGACCGCCCACTTGGTACTCGATTCCGCTCTGCGGCATTCGTACGCCAACAAAACAGAAAAGATGACAAGTTTATTTTTGCGAACGCAAAACGAAGAACAACAATAAACAAGTTTATGCTTCAGATATGCTAATAAGCGAAACTAACTTGTAGCAAGGTAGGCGGGGTGCGATGGGGGGGCTTAGCGCAAGATGATGAGGCAGAGAATCTTTGGGCACATAAAAACGCAATTAAATTTGCATTTTAGTCAAGTTTGAGTTGACTTGAGTTTGTCAGAACGTCTGATTGACGCTGACGTTGTAGAAAGTTTACGTCGACTGCGAAAATATATAAAAGTATTTGCTTTAAAGATTGCGTTCTTAAAATGGTTGGCAATAACGAAACGACCTTTGGAGACAAACCTTTTATTTTTTTTTTTTTTTCGTTTTGGTCGCTTTAAATGGCACTTTATATCGGTAAAAAATTATCCGTTTTGCATGATGGCCTAGATTTTGTGCTCAAGATTTTTTTTTCTCGTTTTTTTCTCTTCCTTTTTTTTTGTGCTTAAAACCGTGCTAAGTATGCTACGGCCGGAAGAGCTGCTCACTTGAGCTAGCCAAAAATAAACGACGTTTGGACATGGCAGGCAACCAAATAGAACAACAAACGGAAGCCAAAAGTGAATGGCAAGCTAGCTTAGGTTGCCTCTAAAACTGTCAATTGTGCAGAAATTTCTTTTGGCATTGACAGACGCAACACACACACACACACACACACACACACAGATACATGTATAGTCAAATATGTTTGGTAGAGTGGCAAAAAGCGGATGTAATCTACGCCCCAATCGCAAAATAATGTACTTACTTTGGCAAAACACTAACAATTTGGCCGTAATCGGCAACGTTGTCAACAAATGACTGCTATATACTTAGGACGTATTAGAGACTGAGTCGAAAAATAAAACAAAGTGATATGTGATGGCGTTGGGGTAATGAAGCTGTTGTTATGTCTGCTGTACATGAGATCGCCAAAAATGTCGAAAACTTGAGTTTTATTTTTGTGTACAACAAAAATGGATTTGCTAAAACAGGCTCTGGCTCTGGTTCAGGCTCAGCCTGTGTAAGTGATTTGCCCTATCGTTGCGTTTAATGAGAATCAAAAGCGACGAATATACAAACATGTACACGAACGAAGTGCAACGGCAAAAGCTTTGCCTGCCAGGGCCATTGAAATTCAATTTGAGTACATACGTCCTCCGTAAGCGTCCCTCGGCACGAGATGATGCTCACGTTTGTGAGTGTGTGAGCTACTGTAGGCACTTAACATCAGCGTGCGTATCTAATGGATGCAAAAGCATTTCAACACATCGACGCGCTCTCAAAAGCATAGACATGATGGGCCAATTTGCATATGGACATATCGTTTTTTTTTTCCATGCCAAAGCAAATACCTACGTAATGAGTGCAAAACTGAACTTACTTTGAGCATGCATTGAGTGCTGAAAGCATGTCATGCCTATGGTATGGTTGGAATGGAATGTTTGTTAGAAAATGTAGTTCTAAAATTTGAACATGTATGTAGGATCGATAAGGTGTCTGCTTTAGTTTTCTTTTGATTAAATATGATAAAGTTCCAACTGAAGTTTCTTAAAAATATATTTCAATTCGTTTACATATAAAAAAAAACATTTTGCATCTCATTATACGCGCAGTCAGTGAATTAATTTGCATTTGATTGATTTCCATCTGTCAACGTCAAGACGGGTTGACTTCTATAACGATTGCAGCTTTTTTTGTGCCTCAGACAATCAACAGAGTCAATCAAATCAATTTAGTTTGCGACAATTGTGGCGTTTGAAGTGTCAGTTGCTTCTGTTTGCCTCCATGCGTGTGTGTATGGTGGTGTTGTATTACATGAGTGAGGGTGGCTTGTGCATGAAGTTGTCCTGCTGTGTACAAAAGGCATTGGTTTAGCCTGCAGCTCAATGAAATCTGACCACATGCAGTGTAATATCGTCTGGTTTCGTACGCTGTCGGGCGCCAAGGGCTTTTGATTTTCGCATACGCATAAGTTGACAAAAAAAAGATACAAAAAGGCTAGCAAGCACATCATTAGTTAAACAAAAATGTGTCATAAGCAGGCATTGGTTTGGCCAAGACGGAAATTGGCGCTCAGCGCGCAACTGACCAAATAACGTTTCCTGTGGCTGCGCTGTGCTGTGCTGCGCTTGAATACAATCCGCAAAAAAGCCAAATTAGAATTTCACGTCTGTTCGGTTCAATTTGGCGCGTATCTTTTATTACGAAAATCTTACTGACAGTTGTTGGTTATTCTTTTTTGTATTACTTCTTTTTCTTATCATTATTACAATTTTTTTTTTTGTTTTTTTTTGGCATAGACTTTTAGATGCTTACCGATATAAAGACTTCTTCGGCCTGCTGCAGTATGGCAACACGTGACCAGCCGAATTTTTTCATTAATTTTATTCTAGTTGGATTGTGTACAGTGGCGGAGGGGTGCGTGCGAAACAACGTCGGGAAGCGACTGCGATCCGAAAGTGCTGGACTAGAGGCGCCATAGCAGAGCTGCAAAATGTAAGTAAAAAAAAAAGAAGAGAAAGAAAGTAAAAGAATAAACAGAATTAGTTGCTGAAGTAAAAAAGAGTTAAATAAGAGACGTTCGACGATGTAAGCTTAATATAAAAAGAAAAAGAAACTGTATAAATTGAATTGCAAAAAAAACAAAAAAAATAAAAGGCAGCAAGTGTTGAGCTCAACGTAAGCTCTTAAATAAATTAGTTTTCTTTTCGGGATTAGTGAGCGAGCGGTAAATGTATTTTCACAACGACTGCGCCCTTTATACAGCTATCATCATCAACGTCATCATCATCGTCATCAACATCAAGATCATCATCATCAACGTCATTTTCAGTAGCAGAAGTTTATAGCGCCTGAATTGTGGAGTACTTGTTTTCGTTTTTTTTTCACTTACCACAATCAGATTCCACATTTTGGCTGCCTCGGCAACTGTTGTGCAAACGGTGCTGCAGCCTGCGAGTAACATTAGTTTTTGCGGTTTATTGTAGAGCAGATTGTACATCACACTTGCACCGAGGCCGGGCTCGCACTGCAAAACAATTGAAAAAAGCAATACGAAATATTTTGTTAATATTTTCATACAAAATAGAAATGGAAATGTTTATCGAATGTACAAAACTCAATTCAACTTAAATAAATCATCTTTATGATAAATGTATATATTTTATATTAGAAAAAATATATACATATATTTTACTGGCAAAGCGAAAAGTTGATACATTTTTAAGAAGGGTACAGCAATGCAATCAAGTTGAATTTAAAAAACAAAAAACGAGAAAAACTTAGATGAGTTGAACGCACAACAATTGTTTACCAAGTCAACGTTCGTTATAACAAGAACAAAAATTGTTAGCAGTATAATGCCATAGATACTTTCTCTACATTTGTGGCAAGAAACGAGCACATGAACTATGCATGGTGCGGTTTGGGTCTGACTACAGCTCAATGCACAACGCTTCAATGCTCAGTTTTTGCTTGGCCATTGTTCGGTGAGCGAGTAAAACTTGCTGATGGCGATGAATACGAAATCAGATTTCGTCACAAACCTACAAAATAGTTTAGACAAAGGATAGTTTAGACTCTACTGGCTAACTCACAACGAACCGTAACTGAATGCTGTGCTTGTTGTGCTTGGGCGTTGTTCATACTCTTATGTCTGGGGAAAACAAAAAATACTCTGTTGCTAAATAAACGGTATAACGCAACAATGTGGTCAGGCATGAACATCTTCCATGCCACAGACAGCAAAACAACAACATTTGCATTCAGCTACAAATGCTGTTCTGTGTCACCAAAATGTTTATTTGCTTAAATCGACATTTTTTTTTATTTTCCTTTTTTTGTGCATAAAAATCGATGCTTTTGAAAAAAAACATAATTTGCATAAGAGCTGAAGTTTTGTTTAAACAAAAAAAGGGATATTTAGAAAGGTTCCCGGCTAAGCAAAACGCGCGCAAGTGTTCTTTTTGCCTTTTTTAATTACTTTGCGCAGACCACTTGGCACTTGGGACCTAAAGTTCATGCCATTTTATTTGGCACGGATAAACTTCTAGATTTTTTTTTTTTTTTGGTTTTGGAATTCTTTGTTGTGTAATTTTAATTTTTAATAAGCAATGCGTAACTCTAAGAATGGTAAAATATAAAGTCATGAATTAATGAAACTTCAATTTGTAAAAAATTCAGCATTAATTATATTTTGTTGCCTACTTTTTTGGGCAGTACGCAATACATGGGTTGAATAAAAAGAAAAATAAAACGAACTTGTTTTTTAAATTGTCTTTCTTTTATAAAAAAAGTCTTCAATCTGTGGTTTGGGTTGCTTTGTTGTGTGCAGGATACAATGCTCCCAATTTGTTCTTGCTTTAAATTGGCGACTAACGGCCAACAATTGTCAGCCCAGACTTGCTTCGATGACATTGGTTTTGATGCCAAATCGATTTATTTTTATTTAACAGCTTGAATTTAAGTACTTGTGAGGCTGTCTGCAATGTGCTTCAGTTATATGTAACTTGAAAAATGTATATAAAGCTGAGTTTTCAAACACTTCATGCTGTGCTCATTAAATTTCTCATTACTTTGATAAGTATTGTGTTGTTGTGGTTGTTGTTGTTGTTGTCAAAGGTGCGCTCAATAATGACAACAAAATAAAATCACTGTCAAGCTGACTGACTTGCTGAAAGAAAGAATATACTAAACATGCAAAGTATTCCCATTTGACAGACACGCCTCGCTTTTAGAAGCGTTGCCTAATTACAGCAAGTACAAAATGCAGTTAAAATTTATTTAAGTTATTTGGCAAATGTGCTTTAAATGATATCACAAGAGGCGTACATCACCGCAAATTAAGTCGAAAGCTTTGCCAAGTTGCGCAAGTGGTCGGCCAAACATGCAATCAGCACATTTTCACACTTTTAGCATGGATCGAAGGCGCGACGATGACGACGACAGCGTTGGTTGGTTGGATGGTTGGGCAAGGAACGAAAGGCACGCGATGCAGAAAAGCGGCAACCACAAGCACAAACACGAGCACGAGCACAATTACAACGACAACTACACAACTACAACAAGAGAAAAAAAACGCTCAAACAAATGCAAAATTGTGAATGTAAACGTAAAGTGGCAACGAAAGAGAGCAATATATGAAAGTAGGAAGTAAACAATATGGCGGCCATAAATGTAAAGTATGTCATGACAACATGCAACGTACTCGCAACAACAAACTGACGGTGCGGCTTGGGCAGCGTGCGGTCGTTCGTTCGTTCGTTCGTTCGGTTGAGAAAAGCGTCCTCGTCAAGGAAACTATAAAAATGTGTCGCTTATAATTTCCATAATAAAAAAAGTCAACATGCTAGGCTAGCATATTAGTCAGTGCGGTGGTAAGAGTTCCTCGCGGCAGTTGATGGGGCACATAAAATACCGCATTGTTGTTGGGCAAAGCACAAGCATTAGCACAAGCACGAGCGTAATTTCTGTTTTGTTGGTTTTTATTTTTGTTTTTTTTTTTTACAGCTACTCAACTGAATAAAATGGGAATAATGTTTGCAGCAATGTGTATGTCATGTGATAATGTATAGCATGAAGGCGAAACACGCCATTTTTGTACAATAATCCTTTGCGCGACTCTGACTTATCCGTTTAACTCAACAATGACGCTGACGCTGACACTGAGGCGACACAACACAACACAACTTAACTCAACTCAACTCTAATCGAGTCAACTTTTGAGTCTTTGCGCGGTTCGTCACTGAGTCGCGACTTTGACTCGACCATGCCGCTTTGCCCTCGACTTTGTTTTACTATCGATGGCACATGCAACGCCTTTGTGTGTATGTGTGCGAAAGTTTCAGTATTAATGTCGTCGCGCCTTAAATTGTTTTTTTTTTTTTTTTTTTTGTTTTGTTGTTTTGTTTTGCATTTCGCTTTTATTGTTATTGTGGTTTGTTGTGTTTGTGGGTATTTTTATGTTGGTTGTCGGTTGTTGTTTTTTGTTGTTTAAGAGCGCACACATTTTGACGTGCATTTCGCAGTTTAAACACAAACAAAACATGTTCAGGCCACCGCCAATGTGGCTGTCAATAAGCGAGTACAGCTCAGCTCACTACAAGCCAAATAAAAGTGGTCGCCCCCCGACCGAAGTGCCGACTCATTTGTGTGAGTGTGTGTGTGTGTGTGTGTGGGTGTGTGGGTAACACGAACGTGTTGCAAATGCTGTTGGTTTGCTTGGCTATGTCTGTGTGTTTGTCCTTGCCTCACCTTGGCCGTGGTGGCGTTGCCGTTGCGCTTTTATAACCTGCGGTTTTATGTCGTCGGCTTCGATGTTCACGTCAACGTCAACAACGTCGTCATCGTCGTCGTTGTCTTTCTCGCCCTTGTCGTGCTTAGCATAAGCAAGGACCGATAATTTCTTTTGTATGTAAATATTTGATTGCATAATATATTTTGTCTGCATATTTATTTGCAGCACGCCGTGTTTCTTGGCTACGCAATGAGTTCATACAAGGACATTGTCGTGTTTTGTTTTGTTTTGTTGTATTATAGTTTGATTGAACTTGTGAAGTCATTAGCAACATTTAACAGTTGACTTAAGATCATTTGTTAAAAAGTTAATTTAAAACATTTATTGAGTGAAAAATTATAGGAACGTTAGATATTCGGGGGGTGTCCAGGAAATCAACTGTTGGATTTGAGAATGATTGTTTTGAAATCACCAGAGAATTGGGGGAAAACGTTTGGTCGACCATCAGTCTTCGAATATTGTGTATGCTAAGGTTGAATTCGAAATTCCCCACATAGATTACACAAATATATAAAACTGCCTATAAGAGATTTGTGGCACATGGGGAATTGAAATTGTGGCGTTTTCGGGCAGAAATCGGTTTTCGGAGATTTCCAGCACACACTCAAGAATGATTTAATAGATAGACAGTTGGTTTAATTGAGGTTTATATAGTTCAAAGACTGAGAAGAAGTACATTCAACTTTGTGTATTGTGTCGTAAATAACCAAAGGTCATTTTGAGTTTTTATGCCCGTAGGAATGGAATTTTTTCAAAGCTCTTAATTAGAATTATAAATGATGCAAAAACATTTAACGCTGCCGGAAGCAGGCAAGTACCTGCATGAGGCCATAGCTGCTATACCGATGTACTTCAGCACATATGTAAAAAAAGTGTATTCATTAAAAATGTACAAGCTACATTCATAATTCATACATGCACTTTTGCCACTATCACTGGCACAGATATATACAGGTGCATAGACACATGTGCGAAATGTTTTGCTTGCAGCGACTAAAAGTGCGAAATGTCATAAATTATGAATTATTTCACTTATTGAAGGGTAAATATGCATTTGACTGAAAAGCGGTTGATGCGTCACATGAATTGAGCGACCAGAGGTGCTTTCAAATAAAGTTTCAGTGCGAGCATTCATTCAATCAAGTTGGCCCAAAGCATTTTGACTTTTTAAACTTGTCGTCGCATCTATTCAACAGTAAAGCTTTACATAAAAATGTGAAAAAATTAGAGATGGCTGTGCAGTAGATTATGCTTGACAATATAAACGCATGTGGCTTCATCATGGGCGTGGTCACGAGTCATAAGCCATGAAAAAATATTTTCGCTGTGGTCTTTGAGAACTTTATGTGAATTATGTAGAACAAATATAAGGCAAAATATGTGAAAATAGCTTGAAAAAAAACAATCCTCAATCCTCCCCTTCTCAATGTGAAGCAGTGATAATGAAGCATCAGATTGTTATCAATGATAGAGTCTATTTAAAATGAAACATAATACTAATGATGAATTCGATGCTGTGTTCGAAGCAAAGCGTCTGTGAGATTAAAACTCAGACAGTGCGCTGGTCAGACTAAATGCGAACAAATAATAAATCAATAACAATAAATGATTTCTAATGTGTCAACTTGTTTGGACATCTTGTCTGGACTCTTTTAATGAACAACGTCTCAAACCAATATTATATTATTTTTGTTTTTTTTTTAATGATTTTTCTATACAATTGAGCCGCGAAATTATATCAGAAATAACAACTTTACGCTGACGATTTTTATGTTGCGGCAAATTAGAAAACAAAAGCATTCGACAAAGTGTTCTTATTAGATTGTTGACTTCATTCTGTCATTGTTATTGACATTGTGGTTGTTGTTGTTTTTGTTGTTATTGTCTTCATCGTAGTCAATGTCGTTGTGATTGTTTCTTTTATTGCTTTTGTGCTTTTTCTACAATCATTTACTTTGGTTTTTATTGATTTTGCTTTGTCTTTGCCTCGAATATCGCCTTTGCGCTATTTGCATTGTCAACGCCTTACGAAAATGAAATGAAATTCAATTTTTATTTGCTCCTTTGCTTCTTTTATTTCACCACTACAGGCATACTACAGTCATTGGCATGATCAAGTTTATTGATTGTGTGCGTGTGCAATTCGCAAACTAATCAGAATGCTTCACAATTTTGGCGACAATAAAATTGAAGCAAGCATGCTTAGCAAGTGCTTGCTTGTGGCACTGAGTTAGCTGCGTTGAATAGAGACACGAAATGTCGCACTTGCATAATTTTTGGCAGCATAGGTTAACCAATGGCATTGCAGCTTGAGCACAGTCAAGTGCCCTTGGGTTACTTCAATGACTTGTTTATGCTGCTGCAGTTGCCTTTGCTGTTTATTTTGCATATACGATTGTTTGAGTACTTCAGTTGGCACTGTGCCGTTCGACTCTCTGTTCGTATTGAGGTCTTGCCACTCCTGCCATTCAACAGACAATGATGTGCTTTGCGTGATGCATGTATGTGGTAACGTAATCGATAGATTTCGAACGAAATAAAAGTCGTTATGCATGAGCCTTTATCTGCTGAACTAACATTAATGGCCAAACTAAGATTTTAATGTCTTTTATGGTTCTTGTTAGTTGGTCTTCATAAATCGCTGAACACTGAAATACAAATGCTTTTTAAGCTTCATCACTTCTGCGCTATCCATGCTCATTTGCAGCATGATTATGATGCCATACTCGTCGCCTTGAGTTGTTTGAGATTTTTGGCCAGTGTTCTAAGCCTCCGTTCAACACATAATTCGCCCCAAGTTGACGCACGTTGTCTCAACGTTGTCATACGATTCGAGTGAACCTTTATCCTTTAATTTGATTTAATTTTATTTTTATGTCACTGTACTTTATTAAAAGATTATTTTTACGAGTAAATTATTTATTTTGTTTCTTTCTCGTTTTCTTTTTTCACTTGTTTCTTGCGAATATTATATAACATAACATAACGCACACGTACACGCACACAGCCTCGTCAACAAACCAATACCAATGAAAGTTAGCCTCAAGACAATTCTTATATGTATTTTCTACTTATGCCATCTTGTTCTCCGCTTTTTGACAAGCACATTTTCATTTTCTTTCTCATTCTGTCCTCCTGTTTACAACTGTATCTGTTTCTGTTTATATTTGACTCTTCTTCTGCTTTCTCACTCGATTATCGACGACTGTGTGTGTGTGTGTGTGTGTGTGTGCTGTCTGGCTGTTGTAGCTTTTTATTTATTTGCTTTTATTTTATTTATCTTTTTATCAGCATTAAATTTATTTCGGCATAAAATAAATACGCCTGCCCTTGGGGCGTTTATATCTCAATGTACGAGTACAAGGATACGACAACATAAGACAACCTTTCGCAACGTAAAGTAAATTCGTATTCTGCGTTGACGTTTTGCTTTTTTACATTTAATAAAAATAACAACAACAACAATTTTCGGACGGCCTTTCGTTCGAATTTTTTTTTAATATTTTTTTTTTTCGTTTTTTGGGTAAAAGTATCATAACCTTCGGTTGTTTATCGTAGCCGGAACCAAATAATCTAAAGTGAAGTTTATGAGTTTAATGATTAAAATTATTAAGGCATCAATTTAAGTATCGATCGCTTTTCATTTTCAACCTTTTTTCATTTTGATGAAACAAGCATTTTTCAGACAAAATTTGTGCTTCATTTGGTTTAATGCTTTATCAAAATTATACAATGTTGCCTCATGTTGCGTACGCCGTGATTTGAACGTGTTATTTGCGCGCATACGATAGCTTCGGTCGCTCAGTTCAGTTGAGCTCTGCAAGGCATCAACTATCAACACCCTCGAATGTCATAAATGAAGTTTCGATATAATCGAATTCGCATTGTATAAACGCTGTGTTGTATTCTAGCGTAGCAGACATGCAATTTCAGCTCGATATCCCGTCATGGCGCGCCACATGAACAGCCGGACACGCGTAAGCACAAGCACAAGCTCTCGTATCTCGTATCTAGTATCATTGGCGCTTTGTGTTTGCCATAGTAGTCTGTATAGCGTTGTCATATCGTTTCATATTTTATGAACTTGTTTACGTTGTTAAATAAATAAATTCGCGAGCACAAAAAAAAAAAGAAAACATTTGCGTGGCATAAAGGGCTTCAATGGGGGGGCGGAGAACTTCAGGCTTATTGAAAATCTCCGGGTCGTATAGCGAAAAGGGTCATAGTGTTGCTGCCGCCAACAGTTCGCCAAGCATTGCTTAATATTTTTCTTGTAAATTGCTGCTGCTTACTTTAGCCGAAATTTCTCCCTTAGTTAGTTTGCTCAATGTTTTTAATCAGAGTTGAAATTTAATGCGTGCCGCAAAATGTATCTAAACAAGCACTCAATGATAAGAAAGTAAGTAAATAGTTTGTAAAAATAGCAAAAGGTTCCAGACAAAGCCCATTGTATGTGTTTGAGCACCTGTCGGCGAGCGGAAGTTGTCGCTTGCCATTTTTTTTTTTATTTAAAAGATATGCTATTGTTCTTTATGCATGTGCTTGTGTATGTGTGTGAGGGTGTGTAAAAAGGTAACAAAAGCAAAGTAAAAAGCAATCAAAAGTTTTTTTCTGGTTTGCTGTTTCTTTTTTTTTTTTTTTTTGCTGTGACAACAAAATCATGTGTAAGAATACATGAGATTTTCTCTAACGATTTTCAAAACAACCAACGAAAAAAAAAAAAAAATATTCTATAAATAACAAAAATTGAAAGAAGTAATAAAAGACGAGGGTGCAAATATATCTTCTTTTTCAAACTTGTATGCTCATGTATCGGTGTCATATGAAATAAGTAGAAGTGGTTGGTGGCTTGGCTTAGGTTGCCTTAAAGTATTGAAAAAGTTAGTTTGCAGATGAAAGCATAACACTTTTTAAAATTAGTTTTTATAATTGTTTTTAAGGACTTTTCAGGCTCAATTTTCTCAAACACATATACATACAATCGAAAATACATATATTTTCTATGAAAGTAAAATAAATAAATAAGTTGTGTTGACCTTTGTTTGATGAGCAACTGAAAATAAATAAATGAAACTTAGCCACTCTTTTCATAATATAACGAATATAAACGCTTAGCTTGCTGAGTGTTTATATGTATCTAGTACGTTAGCTATGACTACGACTGACGCAATCGCAAACATTTCTACAAAAACTACTCACGTACACAGAGTGCCTCGAAAGTACCTTTGAATATTTTATCACATGTCCGTTGAAAATGACATGAAGGTCGCTCGCAGCTATTTCGATTTTTTTATTTCATGTATTTTTATTTTTATTTTTTTTTTCCACTTTCATGTGACTGTATATCTATTTAGAAGTGCGTGTGCGTGTCTGTGTGTGTGGTTACATTTATACTTAAGAAGTATTTATATATTCTGCTTGTTTGCTACGCTTTTGACTGAGCGGCTTAGACATTCTTAGTTGCTGACACGAATTAAACATACTCAATGCCACTTTAATACATGCAACAAACTGTTTTTTTTTATATTATACAATATTATATATGTGATCGTGAAAAATATTTCGTTTCAGTTTGATTTTATTGCCAATAAAGTTGAATACAAAATCAATGTTCTTTCAAAGGCGACAACGACCACGACGCCATGCAAGGTCAACCCACGCACGGTCATGGGTATGGACATTGGCGCTACTGTCAGAAACAATAATAATAACACCAACAACAACTATTAAATGTATGAGAATTTCAAGCCGAAAATTATATTTTTGTTGTGGCTTTCATTCATGTTGCTGCTGTTGTTGTCGCTTTTTTGTTGTTGTTGGTCGGTATACAGGACTCTCTGACACAAGGACGTCGTTCTGAGTGCGGGTATGTTTATATGTACATATATTAAGTGTATTCTGTGCGTTTGGTTTTGCCAATGAACATGTTTGTGTGCGCTCAAGTGCTTGTGTATAAATCAATTAAGCCAATTTGTTGCATTTTCATGTAAATTACCAAAAAATATAAACAAAATTGTTGCAAATACATATAAACGATGAATGCCCAAATTTGAGCATTTGACGTGGACTTTGGTTGTGGCTTGCACACTTCAAATACTACAAATGCCAATTCATACATGAGTATTAACATGAATTGATTGAAAATGTTTACAATTCATGCAAATATAATTTTTTATTGTTTTGCTTAAATAATAGCATACAATTTGAAGAGTAATTATAATCATTATTAATATATTCATCAATGATTTTGTTATTTGTGTTGATTTAAGCTAAATATTTCAACTACGCTTGATTGCACAAATAATTTGTATTCGAATTTGAACAAGTCTTGCGTTAGTTAACTGCTTTGTTTTGCACTTTATGATTGATTTAATAAGCTTTTGTTGCTTTGACAATTCATCAACACTAAAAACAATAAAGTGCACGCATGCTGAAGTCTATTTGGGGGGGCGCAGGTGCTTCTAAGCGCCCCACAGCTTCAGTAAGGAAGCAAAACAAGCTGAAACTGAATTCAGTTACGTCGACTTGAGGCAGGCGAACATTTAAGGTCATTCAGTGTGAATTGTTGTGCGAAAATAATGAGATTGAAATATATGTATGTGCTAAGCATAGCCTGGAGAGCGTTCAAGAAGAAGATAGCTGAGGCCAAATGTACAACTAAATACTCATTGTATCGCTGGTAACTCGACATGCTAATGACAATTATTATCCTTAGTAAAATGTCAGTTGTTTGCACACAGGCTAAAAGACAGACAGACAGACAGATAGTTGTACTAACTAACACGAGCGCGTGTCTGTAGTAAAAAAAGAAAAAAAAATAATAAAATTGCGCTTGCATGTAAAATGAGTGAGTCAAGTTGAGTTGAGTTGAGTTGAGTTGAGTCGAGAGGCAAACGTATGCGAAACACAATTGAAATGTCTCGCTTAAGGACATGCGAGCGAGCGTAGAAACGTGAACACGAACATATTTGCAAGCAAGCAAGCACATGTATGAATAAATACATATACATAAATGTGTTTAAACTTACATACATACATGCACACGAAGGCAAATATTAAATTGCTTTGGCATTGTCCTTGCTTCATATTGTTTGTGGGTTTTGCTGTGATTATGGACAATTTCCACTTTGCTTTGCTCTGTTAGTTTTCCTTTTTTTCCCTTCTCATTGCTTATGGCTTGTGCCCACCAATACATTGTCATGTCTATGTCTATGTCCATGTGCCTGTTTGAGTTATCCTTGCCATTTCATTTTCACATACGCACGAAATGAGTTTCGTCTGCGCAGTTTTGCCATTTCATTTTCTCTTTTTTGTTTTATTTTTTTTATTCTCCTTTCTTTTGGGGTTTTTACTATGAGTGTTTTTACATATTTTTTTTATTGGCATTTGACATGAATAATTGCCGCAATGCCAAAAGTGGGCACGCATTCAAAATGCGCGCAATAAAACTTGTTTATGCACTGAAATTGTATAATTTTTATGAAAAAAAAATATAAACAACAAACCAAAGGACTTGGTGTGTGTATGTGTGTGCGGGTGTGTGTTGTGTAAAACGCGTGTGCGTGTCTACTTGTGAACTGCAAATTTGTTTGACAAATGCGCGCTAAGAAAAAAAAAAAAAGAGAAAAAAAAATTGATATGGAAATTTTGTGCTCGTCGTCGTCGGCTTTAGAAAATGGCTCTACTGGGAGCAGGTGTATGTATCACTTTGCTTCTTAGCTCACTTACACCAAACAAACGGTCGACTCTCCCCAAGAACAGAACGGTCTTTAGTGCGGTCGTGTTTGTGGCTTTGACGACGACAGCAACAACAACAACAACAAAGTCAAAACAGCTGCTCAGCACAGTTAATGGCGGTTGGTTGGATGTCGATGGTTGTGCCAAATGAATTCATGTCAGCCTACTGTTGGTGTTGGCTGAAGGCACAGAAGCACTCCTTCTGCTGTTGGTGCGTTGCTGCGTTGCTGCGTGAGTTCGCAAACTAGGTCAGCATACGACACAGCAGTACGGCATTAGAATTTGTTATTTATGGGTTAAGGTGAATAAAAATGCTTATGCGTATGAAAATTCACAACGACAGGTGTAATCAAATATGACAAATATGCGCGCGAGTGTTGAATGTCAATAGCAAATAGTTGTGACTTTGATGAGCTCTGACAATGTTGTCGCAAACTAAGCAATTTGTGCGCCGTTAAACAAAGTTTGCCTCGCTCTCGACATTGTAATGATACAATTACAGTCTTGCATGTATTCGATTATGCTCACATACACCTGTGTGCCACGCCTACACAACGCCTTAGCCCATTTCCTGCGGCGGCATACCATTGGTAATTGGCTTGGTCGTTTGTGGCATATTAATCTCAATATCTTATTAATGCATAAGACAAAACCCATTACATGTGCGCGGGGGCTAAATACGTAAATAATGGCATTATATAACTTTTCACAAGGCATGTATGTACTTGATTTCCTTAGCCTTGTTGGTCTTTAAGGCCATTTACGTTTATTGCGTGTCGCAAATTGGAAATTAATTGAATATCGGTTAGGCATATGCCAACAATTGCGCAGTGCTTGACTTGATCTCTTAAGCACATATAAAATGCGTATACGTATTTGGCTTGAATTTAAAAAAAAGAGAAGAAAAAAAAAAAAGTTTAATGCTATTAAAACTATTGGAAAATAAATGTCTGAAACGCAATTGATGTGTGGCGTGTTGTTGTTCTTGTTGTCAATTATACAGAACTTACGTTTGACACATGTGACATTACTCAGTGGCCATCCCATTTGACCATCATGGCCGCCACACGTAATTGGTACTTCACTGTACATCGACGTTGACGTTACTCCCATTGCTAACCACCACGCTGCGCTTACAGTATACAAACAAAGCGTGTTTAATTGCAGGTGAGCGCTCAAGCATTATACAAGCCATCGAAGACAGGTCGCTATAGCAAGTCCCCTTCATTGTTTTAACACTGAACTCAGCGACACATTCAATATATATATGTATGCATGTATGTGTTGTAACTCACTTGTCTTCAATTTTTTGCCTCTTGCCACTCTAACGGCCCCCTTTTATATTATAGCTGCTGTGCCGTATTTTAAGTTGTTGTCGTATGTGCAAGCATAAAAATAAACTCAATAATTTTAGCGCAATTGTGCTGGAAAATTTCATTTGACATGTTGCACGACAGTTTGAGGCACATAAAAATAAAGCCTCGAAATTACAATGGAAAATTTTCAGTTTATATTTTTTGTTTCAACCTATCTACTACGACCTCAAGTGAAGGTTGCATTCGAAATGAGTTATTTGTGGTTTTGATGTTGGTTACTTTGGACTTTTTAATTGAAACACTTAACATTGTTTTCGGTTTTTAAAATGTCAAGTTCGATGACAGAACTTTTCGTTAAAAATGTATAAATTTTTTGTTTTATTTTTTGACTAAAATAGATTTACCAAAAATCCAATTGTAGGTTGTTCCTTCTGACCTTTTGCCGTGCGTTATTTGGCCAAACGAATTCAACACACATTACTAAGTATTCGTCATTATGCTTAAGTCAAATCGGATGTGCCTCATTTTTGTTTGTATTGCCGCCACAACTACAGATTTCTTACATTGCATTGGCATTTTCATTTTTCTTTTCTTAGTTTATATATAATCCGCTGAATTGCCTCATTACGATTAAGTACTGACAATAAATAAGCGCATCAAGCAAAACATTTCTAAGCCAAAAGCGTGGAATTAATCATTGCGCAGCGCACAAAACAACAACAACGAAAAAAATCACATTCTCCACTGAGAAGTGACAAAAATCGATATCAACATTGAAGGTAAATGAGGTTTTGGTTCTTCACTTTAGTCTTGATGTCGCGACACATTCCCTTTGTTAATGCCTATTTAAGTATGAGTGTATGTGTGTGTCAGTTTTTTTTGTTGCCATTGTCATTACAGCCTAATCGAAGAGTGCAAAACAAACAAATAATAAAAGAGAGAAAAAAAAAACTAAACTAAACCAAACGACGACAGGAAACGGATGCTGCCATGGTTGCTATGCCGCGACAGCTGCACACGTTTGGACGGACTGACAGACGGACGGACGAACGATTGCTATATGATTGGGTGTGCCATATGTAGGTGACTAGCGCTAATTTGGTGCGCTTGAGCTTCAGCTTGAGCCTGACATTGACTGTCGTCGTTGTCGTCGTCGTCGTTATATTGCCTTTAGCAGCGAGCCACTAATGAGTGGGGTTTAACCAAAATCAGACTAAACTCAGTCAAGAGAGCACGGTGACAAACACACACGTGATAGACAGACAAACAGACAGACAGACATTTTATTGGCTTGGCCTTAGCATGGCTTTGATTGTTGTTTCGGTTGTTGTCGATTGTTTGCTGTATACTTGACTAACTGCTTATCTAAAACAGTACTTGACTGCTGTTGCTGTTGCTGTTACTGCTGCTGCTATTAATGGCCCGCTTCGTTTTATGCCAAGTGCGAGAGTAGTTGCCGAAATTGTTATTTATTGCCTGGGCTGGCCAGGACGTAAATGCCGGGTTAATTTGACAGTCAAGTTATGTTCGCCATAATCGACAGGCATACACACATACACGCACACACTTGCACTTACAACGGTCTTAGTAGTAGAACTAAGCACAGACATCTTTATAATATTGCAAGGCATAAAAACTACGAAGTTGCTTTGCCTCACATAAAATGTTGTTCAATTTTTATGACTGAACGGGCTTAGCACTTTGCATGTCATGAAGTTTTTGTCGCTTTGGTTTTTTTATTTAAATATGTAAAAGTATAAAGTTATTATTGGCATTAAGAAGGATTTTAGGAACTTGGCGTGAGTTGCTGCCTAAGCCGACTAACAAACAACTAAAGCACATTAGTGAAGTGAGTATATTTTTTTATTGACGGCATCATACTTCTCTATTCGAATTCGAACTCGTACAAGAACTGAAAGTTACTTTCTTATATAAAAATTTGTTATTTGTTACGAGAGAAAAAGTGAAACACATCTCAATGTTAGATCTATGATTATGTGAGCTTTAAATATATTTGCCAGTTATAGAGAAATTCATTATAGACAAATTTGACTGTTTTTTTTTTTATAAAAGACTCCAAAAAACAATTTTTTTAAACAACGTAAATTAAAATGTCATTAATCATACGCCTCGTGTTCGAAAAAAAAAGTATAAAATAAAATTACCAAAACGATTAATTGATCTTTGACGTTTCCTTTGCAGACAATAAATTTATTTATGGCATCATTTTTGGTACAAGAATTTTTTTGACTTCGTCAACTAAACTCATTGATTTTATGTTATGCACAGTTACTTACATATACAATCATACATATACATATGCGTGTGTAAGTGCAAGTTTGTAAGTGTTTTTGCGATTCACGCACATAAAAGTGAATGAAGGACACCGAAAAAGAATTTATTGATAAATTTCAAGAACTGAATTTGTTTGAGTGCCTGTGATTGTTTGTACGCGAGTATTTGCTGTGTGTTTTAGGTGTGTGTGTGTGAGTGTGTGAGTGTGCGCAACTGTCTGCACGAATGATTTTCGCTGCCTTGGCATGGACGTGTATGTTTTTACATGTCAAATAGTAACATTTGCTGGCGCTTGTCAAACGTTAACCGAGAAAAAAAAGTGCGGAAAATATCAAATTTGTAAGTAAACATTTGGGGATTTGTTGATGTCAGTGTTTTGCCGTATTCATTCATTCATTCATTCATTGGTTGGTTGAGATTGAGAGTCGGTTCGGCTTTGCTGTGCTTGGCATTAGTTTAGTGTGTGTTTGTGTAGTCACAATTCGATTGCAATAAATCAGCGTAAGAAATTTAATACTGTCAGTTGAAATCGAATACTTTCAATATTTACAGTCACCGAGCAATTTCGCTCAAGTGTTTTTTAATCCATTTTCATGTCATGGCTGTGTGTGTGTGTGCGAGCTTATGCAGATTTGGTTTATTATGTCTGAAATGGAGTAGAGACTTTTAAATTTAATGTTAATATAAATGCAAATATGCAAGCAACATTTCATTGGTTGCGCATTTTCTTTTACTTTTTGCATTCTTGAAATTCAGTTTTATTTATAGCACATTTCATGTTTTGTTGAGCTTAAAGCCAAAAAGTATGCTATGTTAAATCTGCTCACAGCAACTTTGAAAGTTTAAGAAAATATTTGTGGCAAGGTAGAAGATAAAGAAGGTTAAACGATGACTATAAACGACATTTCTTAATAATTGAAATATACAAGCCGACAAATGCAGAACATTTTGTAGGGGTCAACCCCCACCCCGCCAACAAAAAGGCAGTTAGTGAAAACGCCAAAGGCAAGACCATAAAAAATTGATGTTTATATTTTCGACAAGAATTTAATTTGCACGAGTTCATGAATAGAACGCAAGGTAAACTAATTTCAGCTAAGGTCAGCAGCCAGTGGGAGAACGATGAGATGAGAGTGGGTGAGAGAGACCAAAGGAAGCACTTTATTAACACAATTTGGTGTAATTAGCGTAGGTGAGGAAGCTGTGCTCTGCTGTGCAGCCTGCCTGGCCGTCTCTCTGTCCATTGTGTCCTGCCTGATCTGTTCACCACTGTTATGTTATGTTGAATACTTTTTTTTTTGCTGTACTTTATACATTGTTTGGGCGTTGAGCAATGATGGCTTTCGAAACAAAGAACTTCGCAGCGCTTGTTGTATAATATTTTTGCATACTTGCCATACTTCCTTAATGTGCTTCATGAATTTTGGTTTTGAAAAGTGAAAAAGTCGACATTGACGTTGACGACGACGACGACTTCGTTCGTTGTTAACGCGAACAACTAATTGCAGAGCATGCTAAGTGCAGGCGCACAAAAGTATGCTTGTACTATTTTGCCACGTCATTTTATTCATTCTAGGTGTAATGCGAATGCTTGTCTTTTCTGCTCTTGTCTTTGCTTTTTGTTATTCGCTGTCGTATTTATCGTGTCTTCTTGTCGTTGCCCTTAATGAATGCACGTCGTAATTGTCGCGCATTAGCAGCACGTTGGCCATCTCCCCGACCAGAAAGAGTTGCCAAAGGTCATTTATCGTTAGTTCCTTGCTTTGCTATGGAATTTCCTTTCTTTTTCATTTGCTTTGCTATAATTGTTTTTTCCACTTCATTTTTTTTCTGTTTTTTTTTTTTGTTTTCGTTTCTACTTCCCCCACAGCTCGTCAATATTAATTAGCACGTTTTGTCATTTATTTCGTTTTACCATCCTGTGATAAAATTTCTAATTAGCGTCGAAGCAAAGAAGAGGCATACAAATTGCTAAAATTTTCTGTTTTGGTATTTCTTTCGAAATGAAATTGTTTGCACAAATCTCTGCTTACAGCAATGCTTGTTCCCTCTCTCTCTCTCTCTCTCTCTCTGTCTCTAGCTGCCATAAAGTTAAAATAATTTGCCCGCACAAAATAAAATAATACGAAAAAAGAACAAAAAATAATTGAAGCAAAACTAATTTGCAGCACAAAATTCTCTAACACAAATTGTACGAAAAATAACATTAATGAAAGCGAAATAAAAACAAAAAAAAAAAAAAGGATATGCCAAACACCAACAATATAGAAACAGTTGACACAAGTGTTTCGTTACGTTACGTTACGTTGCGTTCCGTTTCGTCTTCTTCGCCTTGAACATATGACAATAGTAAAGTTTGGCAATCTTATCGCAGCTCAGTCGCAGGCAATACCCTTTATTTTTTACTCGCTCTCTCTCTCTTTCAATTTTCGTATACAAGCCATCACACTCGCACGCCATGAAGCTTTTTAATATACAGTTAGCTACATTCAACCATGTATACTTGTAATTTTTGGCTTTTTATTTTCACAGTCATCGTCTACAAAGCCCCGCTCAGCACAGCCGCACCTCTGTGGCTGGCATTATCCTTCTGCCGTCTGCCGTCTGACTTCTGTGCTCGTTTATACACTTGCTCGTCCTTTTGTGCGTTTCGTGGCGAGGCGTCATGCTACGTTTTACATTTTAATTTAGAAAATTTATGACCATTGCCAGCACACACAAAAAAAAACAAGTAAAGTAAAGCTTTTTTGGCAATGTTGTTGCGTGTATATACATATATATATATTTTGTTAGACGCACGCCTAAAAGTATGCCATCGCAAAAAGTATTTTAAGTGTACTTTTCTGCGCAGGCTTAGTTTCATTTAGCTAGATTTAATATCCTTTGCGATTGGATTTTTAATTGTCGTGCGTAATGACAAAAATTATGCTCACATTTTGGTTGGCATTGAAAAGGTTGTAAAAAGTGTTATCTAAACGTTTAACAAGCAAGGTGAATATGTGTTGGCGTTGAGATAAGCAGAGTCAAGGGGCCCAAGACAAAAAGAGAGAGCAGGTAACATTACTAGCTAAAATTAATGGCTGAGTGCTTCTTTATTTTTGCTACACTCGGCAAATGGCCTCATAAATAAGCAAGACATTAGGCTAAACGCCATACGATTAACACGGCGTCAGTTGCGTTGGCATACTTTTAGGCGGGTTCACCTTTTGCAATGTGCTACAAAATGAATTTTGGCAAACCGAAAAAATGTACTTTTGCATATTTCATGCACATCGATTTCGATTTAGTTTTGTTTTACGTTTTACGATTTGTTGGTTTTGGTTTTTTTTGTGGATAATTTATTGACAAAACTTTTGCGGTTCGAATGACAAAGCAAGATTGATTCACTGTGAACTCGAGCGACCACAAATGCAGTCGACCACAAATTAATGATTTCCTGTTGAAACATTTTTCGGGTTCTTGTTTCATTTATTTACGGTGTTATGTTAAAATAAAAAACAAAAATCGTGTGTGGCATAAAATTTGTGTAAAATTTGCTGACAAAAATATATATACAAACCACAAGAGACAAAACAAAAAACCAGAATCAAAATCGAACTTCAGTCATATCGAAAATTTTATACTCTTCAAAAGACTACTTGAAAATGATGATAGATTAGTCGGTTCATAGATCTGGAAAGTTTAGTGCGTACGTTTGGTAATTGTAATACCTTATGTTACGTTGAGTTTAAACATAACATAAGGCATTACAATTGCTATGGAATCTAATGTGGCTGGAATAAGAGTCCTATATATTTTTCTATAAAATAAACTATTCAAAGCGCTTTTAAAATTTTTTAAATAGAGTTGACAGCCAGAATATGTGTTGGTACTGGTTGTAGATTTTCAAATGACATTTATTCAATGTAGAATCTATGCTTATTTATGTTCCTATCTGAGTGCTCGCCAAATCATCGCCTGAAGCGCATAAAACACAATGCAAATTTTCAATAAAAATACAAAAACAAAAAAAAAAAAATAACATTGCAAACATCATGTCGCTGTATTTTACATGCATGTGTAAATTACTGTGAAACATTGGCGGGCAACGCTGTCAGCTGTAAATTTCATTTGCAAATTTTTTGCGCTGCTCATCCGCTGCGAGTTATGTGTGTTCAGTGTGCATTTCAAATGCAACAAATTCAGCATATTCGACATAGTAATTTCTGTTTCAAATAACATGAAATACGTTTATTGGTTATTGCATATTTTCTGGTTCGCAGCTGTCATAAAGTAAAGCAGCAGAACGATTCGCTTTGCCGCATTTTGAACACACAAACGACTAAATCAGTTTTTTTTTTTTAAATTTCAAGCACATAACTTAAAGCATTTCGTTTCAAAATGCGTACTTGGTATGCCAGAATATGTTGAGTATGAGTCCTGAATGAAAAATGACACACGAGTTGCTTGGGTTGCTTTTTGGCATGTGAAAGTGTGTTATAAATTTCCATAATCAGATTTTGCAGTTAATATGAGTGTCCTTTTTAATAAGGGTTAATGTCAGTCGGTTGTCTCCGGTATGACTCGACAGCACGTGTTAATGCTGCTGCGTGTGTGTGTGCGTGTGCGTGAGCGTGTGTCCATGTGCCGCACCCATTTAGGACCGCATTTTGTGCTTCGCTGGGCGAGTTAAGTTTTTACGTCGAACCAACTTTGTTGGTTGGTTGGTTTGCTTTTAAGTGCCGTTTTAGAAAATTCCGCTTCTTGCACTTGAACAACTCTAAAATCATGCAAACTAATTAGTTTGGAATAGTGTGCGTATACTTGATTTTTTTTATTTTTTATTGATAACTAATTAGCAAATGATGTACGCTGAGTCAGCATTCATTCGAAGTCAGTGCGCTCCTAATGAATTAGAAACTTTCGGTTCGGTTTTGGTGTCGGCAGCCGAGGCAAGATTAAAAATAGCAAGAATCACCCGTTCATCATTAAACGTTAGTAAAGTGAGTTTTTTTTGTGTGTTTTTGTGTTTTTCGTTTCATTTGTGTCACTAATGAGCGTCGTGTTTTTTTTTCTTGTATGTAAGGACGCGCGTGTGCAAAAGTATCTGTACCGAAATACCAAAGTATCTTCCATGTTGTTTTTGCTTAAGTGAAGGGTTTTTTTCACAGTTTATTTTGTTCACAAGTTTGCAAATTGTGCGCAACAAGCAACATGAAAAAAAAAAAAAGAAATATATTTCACAAATTTGCACTGACACACACACGTATACCTAAGCGTAATCCGCTACTTGTACGTCATTGAGTTTAATGAACCCGTTTAAATGTGGCACACTCATTCACACACTTAGACACACACATAGACTCTCACCATCATCGTCATACATACAAGTCAAGTGGGTTTTCTTGCTCAGCACAGCACAGCTTCGGTCATAATGGCAGCCTTCGTCATCATGCTCGACCTCATCGCCATACACTGTTGTCCGTGGCGTAAGGTTTGCGCACTGCTAACGACTATGAAGATGAGCTAAACTGACTCGAGTCGAGTCGAGTCGAGTTGACTCGAGTCAGGTTGATTCGAGCTTTGCACAATGATGGGTGCGTTGCACAGTCGAGCTTATTCGTTTATACGCTAACAAGTATGCTACGTGTAAATGATGCACGATAAATAAACCCACACAGACAGACAGACAGACAGATACAAGCAGCTCAACAATATTTTAAAACGGAAGTATGTACACAAATTGTACGCTTGTTTGTTTGTCTGTGTCCTTGTCTGTCCTCTCTCATCTGTCGTCTCTCGTCTGTCGTCAAGTGTCCTATGTCCTGTGTATATTTTGCAGGAGCAAAGTTATGCCAAATAGTACGCATTATGCACAACTATAGCTTCTTTTTGTATTTTTCATAAAACAGCTGTAATATTTTTCGGCTTATCGCACTATCGTCAGAACTCAACATAAATCGCTTTTAATGCACAAAAGTGTTCATAGCAATTTTTCCAAAACTCAGCTTAACAACACACACACACACACTCATACACATACACAGACTATACAGAGTAATGCAGCGAGCGAAACCTTTTTGTTTAAAGTTTTGCGTTTAATAGCGTTTTCAATTTAAGCCAACAACAACAACAAAAAAGGGTCAGAATGCCAAGCACAAAGACCATTAATTATAATTTTCGCATCTAATGGCCCTTTTTTGTTGTAAACTATTTTTGTTTTTGCCATTGCCATTGTTGTTGTTATTATTGTTGTTGTTGTAAGCTGAAACTACTATATTTTGCTCAATGTATAAAAACTTAGTGATCTCAAGAGAAATTATCTAATGCAAAAATAAAGGCGACAAAACAACAACAGCAATAACAACAACAACGACTGACAACAATAGCAAACGACAAAATACGATGACATTAATAAGTTATGCCCCAGACAATACCCTTCATGGTATGAGGGGCTTCATTAAATACAATGCCAATTGGCCATTTAGAGGTCGCTTGTACTCGCCGAGTCAACTTGTTGTCTCTGTATCTCTCTCTCTCTCTCTCTCTCTCTCTGTTGTACTTACCTCGCTGTCGTTGCTGTGTAGTATTAGCTTAAAACCTGGCAATAGGTTTGGCTCCTTGTTCACGTCATCCAATGCCAGTCTTGCAGCTGGCATACATGCCTGGCCGCCCTGCCATCCTCCTTTGCCAGCGATGGGAAATATACCGCCTATGTGTAGCTCATCCGGCCGTCCGGCATGTGCGAGGGGAGCGATTTGCAAAACGAGGATCAAACTAAGTAAAAATATCCAAAACGTTACAACACCATCACATGTCATATCCTGCAAAAGGAGAGTATGTTATTAATATACTATTGAAATTTAATACTAATAAATAAATAAAAAAATATTTTATTTTAAGTTAATTATTCGATGTCTCCAAGTTAATACATGCTGACCTACTTGTATTTAGCTCGGATATAACACCTGACTTATGGTAACTAAGTAGCACATGGAATTGAAAGCTTCTGGCTTCGGATCAGTTCAATCTATTGAACCTTATTGATACCCAGCTTTAAATTAAGGTTAAATTAAGATAATAAATCAAATATTTAGATGCCGTTACCTAGAGATGATCAGAAATCGATGAAGCTCTTTAAGGCTGAACTTTCTTTTCTCAACGTTGGTTTGTAATTTATCATTGTTTATATTTGATTGATTTGTAATATTTACTGATTAAATGATGTATGTTGTGTAAAATTCATTTTGATCATAGCAAAAAAATGCAGATAACTGCATATTCAGTGAAAATTTTTGGCGACTAAAATATTTATGCAAATCAAATCAAAATGTGTCGATAATGTGCCACCAATTTATAATGCATGCATTTTGTTTATTTTTCATTTTAGTTCGATTTAGTTTAGTTTGGTTTGTTTTTTGGTCCACCGCACACCATTCGCCCTCCCTCTCTGCACACAGCTCACTGCGCACTTCGCGGTCGGGTTTTTGACAGATACGGCCATACACCGCGTATACGTAATATACCAAAACAAAATGGTTTGGCATGCATCAATATTTATTTTTAATTAAGTGTTTGTCATTATGCATTTTGCAGCACGTTGCCACCGCTACCACTTTTGGCAAACGTTCACGGCCCTCGGCTCTTTACACAATTGATTTAGTAAAATTCACGCGTTCATTCGTGCGCTTAGCAAATGTCGCAATCGTTGACCGATTTATTGAAATCAAATGGGCGCGAATTATGTTGAGTATTAGGCTAAAATGGGCTTGTAAACTGTCAGTTGTCAGTTTGGTTGAACAGGCCATCAATTCTGTCGCACTTAGTTGGATAAAGATCAGTTTTTTGTTTTGTTTTTTGTGTTTTTTTTTAATTAAAATAAAATCGATTTGTTGATGGCAAACGAACTTAACAAAAATCTCATTGGACTTTGAGTGTGTTCTTGGCATTAAACTCACTGGCTGGTAGGTTTGTTAGTAGCGAACATTTTATTGCATATTCAAATGGCACTAAATTAGAATTTTCATTGCAATTCGGAAGTTCGGTGAAATCTTGTCGCTCGCTTGATTTTATTGCGTCCCAAATGCTTAAATTGCTGTTGTGGGTGGAAATTGTTGCTATTGCTGTTCCTGCTGCCGTTGTTTGTCAGCATTTTTGTGTCCGATGCTCAAGCAGAAGGACTACGACGTTGAGAACGCAAATAAAAACCCTTTTCTTTTTCGGTTTTTACGAGCTTTGCTTGTCGCTTTTGCATGCATAGCAGGACTAACAAAAAAATACACACACACACATGTTGTTACTAAGCACAAATGCTTGACAGTATTTTGTGTTTTATACTCAGTTTGTCTGTCTTTTGTCCAAGGCGCATTAAATGAAAATGACATACATTTGAATGTTAATTTTCTGCACGATTAGTTTGCATTTCCCGTGCGATGTCAAAAAGGGCTTAAGAGTTAAGCGTGAAATTAAATTTTCGTTTCAATGCAATAATTTTCGTGATTTGAATTTGATTATTCAAGCATTAATTGCATAATAAGCAAAGCGATGCGCTTATAGTTGCTTCAACAGGCAAGAACAAAAAAAAAAAAAAAAAAATCAACCAAAAACAAAAGACAAATCTCGCAATTTTATATTAAAATGTTGAAATTCAATTTTGCAAATTGCGCATATCCTGCGGAGGAATCCATCACTGTCAGCTCTTTGCCGTCTCTCTGTAATAAGCATTAATACGCATGCATGTATGTGTGTGTGTGTGTGTGTGCTTGTGAAACCACATACAGATGCTATACACTTGTAAATGCCACAGTTCATGGCGCAGGTTGGTTGGTTTTTGTAGTCTGTTGCTGAATGTGTCTCATTCGAAATCAGGAATTTTTCTTACTTTTTTTTTGTTTTATTTGTCCTGCGGTCAACATGTCAGTGACAGTGGCAGACAAATAAATATTGTATGTGTGTGTGTTTGCCTTTGGTGAGACCAAAAGCAGCGTTGGATTGTAATTGCAATCAATGCATGAAACGTACAAAGTGTAATCGAAGAAATTGAACAAGCTTAACAGAAAGTTCAGTTCAGCAAACGAGCGTACATGATGCACGCAAGACCAATGAAGCTGAATGTGTATTGTAGTTCTTTGCTCCCAGACAACGTACGAAGGACATGTGATGCGTTGGCGGGCGCGGCAGTAGGGTAAATTCTTATACTGCTGTATGCCATTTGCCATTAGTCGTGCAATCGTCTTTCGTATTGACGATATAAATATATAAATGTATGTATGTGTAGTTTTTTTTTTTGCGTTGTCGATACATGAATTGAAGGAAGAACAAATTCGGTTTCTCCAAGCATGCCAATAGTCTATGTTGGCAGACAAAACAAAACGTATAAACGTTGCGCGGAGCAAGAAGTGACAAATGAAAACGTTTATCGTTGCGTATTGAATGCAATTATTGTATTTTACTTCAATTCAAGATTAGTCAAACTATTTGGAAAGCACAAGCAGATTTAAATGGTAAGCCCGAATCGACAGATGCTTCGAAGCCAACATATTTTTTCTTGGCAGTCTTACGAAAGTCAACAAAAAATGTTTACCAAAGTTGGTTGGCCCAAAAAAAAATTTGAATCAAAATGAAATTCATTTGGCGCGTTGTGCATGTGTGCAAATAATTGTGTATGTGTGTGTGTGCCAATTAAATTTTGGCAGACATTTGCAGTCGAAATGAAATAAAAAACAGAAAAAAGGAAACAGAATGAAAAGTAGTTGACGATGACGTTGATGAGATTAAATTTAGAGTTTCAAATTATTTTGTATATGTGTGTAAAGATATTTTGCTTCGAGTTCACTGAACTCTGCATTTCAGTGCACGATTTGATGTCACAGCATGTGGCATGGAATTTAATCAAAAGCAGGAAATTAAGTTACTTCACTTAAACGTCAACACTTTGCGTTCATTTGTGTGAGTAAGTGTGAGTGTGTTGAGTAATCATAGTCGGCATTCACAGCCTCAACTCAA
The DNA here is from genome assembly GCA_034638295.1 of Phortica okadai. NCBI lineage: Eukaryota > Metazoa > Arthropoda > Insecta > Diptera > Drosophilidae > Phortica > Phortica okadai. The sequence continues at coordinate 8,218,786 of CM067850.1, forward strand.
CGCTAAACTGGAGACTAAACGAAGTGTCTTGTTCACTTGCATTCCAACGGACGGGCAAGCGGTTGGACTGAATCACAATCGAGCGTTGCGAAACAAAAGCCGCTTAGAGGAGGCAGCGAATGCGATTGCGTTACGAGTATGTCACAATGATATTGTTGGCATAAATTCTGCTTTGCGTTGAACAACTTTCGCCTACAATAAACTTCATAAATAACATCAACAGCGACAGCGACAGCAATAGCAACAGTAGCAACGACACAACAATGAAAGACAGACTGAAGCCCGACTAACTTTCGCCTTTCAAGTGATTGCGACGGAATGGACGGAGGCTTCATTTCCGTTTGTTCTTCGTGCGTTGTTTTGTTCATTTTTTTTTTCTTTTTTTTTTGTGCTTCTATATTACTGTTACTATGGGTAAGAAGCAGACAGACAGAAGTAGAAGTAGAAGTAAAGATGCTCGATTTAGTGTCATGAACTAGGCCAAAACAATGAATGAAGCAAGTGAGTGAATAAAGTTGTTGAAGCCAACGCAGCGGAAACAAAGACTGCTACGGACAGTGGCTAATGGTTGCTTTGGGTTTGAGCTACATTGGTGAGTTCAACTGAAGTGCGTTTAGCGCTATTAATGACACACATACAGAGCCACTTGAAATTGTTCCAAAAAGGAAACAGAGGTAGTGTAAGAGAGAAAGATCAAGTGATAGAAATTGCGATAAACTTGTCGCAGTGATGTCCGTTTTCTCTCAGTCGTCATTGCGTGCAGTTTCCGTTAATGGATGCTAAAACCAAAATGCCATAATTTTATGCTACTTTACTACTTTGCTGTTTTTTTTTTTTATAGTGAATTTATAAATATATAAAATTGTTTTTTATTTGTTGACATTCAATGTTTGTGCATGCTATCAAAATTGCAGAAAAGCGACAATTTAAAGTTCTAAATGTAATAAAAAAAAAAATGACAAAAAATCAACTTTAAAAGTCGCGCTCAAGCAATACAAACTCATGTTAAAAAGTTTCTATATTCTCCGACACTGCGAATGAACTTTGAACCTTCGTTTGCATTTTGCTTTTATTTGAATTGTATTTTATTATTATTATTATTATTTTGTGTCACTGTCACTGTTGGCATTTCGGTGGCAGTTCGTTTCGTTGTTTTATGTTCGCCGCATGTCTGCAAAGTGTCAACTTGACAGCGGCAATGTTATTTCCACTTTATAAACTTTCTGATATCTTAAAAATAAATAAAAATATGTTGATTTGATCAAAGTTCATGTCTGCTGATGTAGAACGCAGAGTAAATTTTTAAGTGCTGCTGTCGTTGTTCTTGTACATATTTTATTAGCAAAAAAACAAAAAAACAACAACACTTTTAAACTACGCAACTATTAAGCTTGTTGAAAGTAATTCAAGCGAAGCGAATTGAAAGGTTTTTAAGACTTTTTGTATTCTATAAATTTTCACTAATTAACGTTCATTAATGTTTTCAAATTAAGATCAGATCAACTCCCATTAGAATCTCAAACAAATGCCACTTAAAATTTTAAAGCCTTCAAAAGTATGCAACAAAAATTTGTATATATAAAATTCTCATGAAACACCTGCTGCTCTAGGACGATAAATTTATATTGTTGCTATTGTTGTTGCTGTTGCGCTGTGCTAGGCCAACGCTTATGCAGGCGGTTGCGTAAGTTTATAAGCTGAATTAAGATGCAAAACAGTTAAATACGTTAAGGACTTGGTGTGAATGTGGTGGCTGCAATACGACTTACACAATTTATAGAACTCGTTTTATTTTTTATATATGTACATACATATATACATACATACATATACCATATGAACACATATTAAATTTTCTTTTTTTAATATGTTGTTCGAAAATTCGAATACACACATTCTCAGTGAAGCGAGATACACTCATACATGCATAGATGTGGCAAACACAAGCGCACAGTGGCATCTAATTTCTTTGGCAGCAGCACCAGCAACAACAACAGCAACAACAGCAACAACAACAGCTGTCATGGCGGCTGTGACTGTGACTACAGCCGCTTGGCACTGTTTAAGCTCAACGTTGTGTCGAGAGAAGCTTTTTTTCTAAACTCGTCGAAAAGTAGGAAATGCTATAAAATCAACGCTCGAGGGTGGAAATTGAACTATGAAGACAAGGCGAGGCGAGGCGTGGCACGTAAGGCCGCGTGTGCAACTCACTGTGTGTGGTTTCCTTTACGGTATCTGTATGCTGTAACGTGTGTCTGAATGTGTGTGTGTGTGTGTGTGTGTGTTTATGTCGCCTATAGTAACTTCGGTTACAGATGTTCCGCTCATCCTTTTCATCAACAGATTGCCAACGTGTGCCAGTGCCCTGCTTCCAGGCATATACTTGCACATACACACACTCACACACACACACACATACAAACGTTTGTCTCGTTTGCATTAGTACTTGTGGCTTCTTCAGTGTTGTTTTTTTGTTTTACCCAAATTCAACAAAACGACGACGTCGACCGAGTTGACTATGTAACGCTTAACATTTGCCAAATTCATTTTTTTGTTGTTGCCTTTTTTATGTGTGTTTTTTTTATACTTTCATATATATATTTTGTGCGCGTCTTGGCTTTTTAGCGGCGACGCCATGTTGCATATGCTAGTACCAACGCTACAAGCACAGACGCACTGGGAATAGATACACTCATGTATGTTTGTATGTATGTACGTGTGGCATAATTTCATTTGTATGTATTAGACGTTCTCGACGACGTCGCGTATAATGTAAACGGCTTGGCTTCGCTTGGCTTGGCTACGCGCCCGCGGCTGTCTGTGCGTCTTAAACACAAAACCGGTTATTATTGACGCAAGTGCTACGTGCAACTCAACTCAACTTTGCTTCACTTTAAATGTCACACGTTGCAAGCATTGCGACAAACAGCAAAGTCCGCCTACCGCACGTGATCTTCCTGCAGGTGCAAAGTGTTTTAAGCTAATTAAACAAATGACTAATTAAATTTTAAGTGTTTTTTTGCTTTTTTTTTTCGTGCTTGATTTCTTTTCGCTTTTCTGCTTGTGGGCATGTCAGTAAAAGTTTTTTAGCCAAAGTCATTTTTAACCATGCCAAACACAAGCTTATTTTAACTCAACCACCGGATGGTCTTAGCTCTTTACCACCAACACAAGACCGCAAGTTACTTGCCACGCTAGGCTCCAGACACTTGACGTTGAAGAAGAAGTTGTTGTTGTTGCAGCCGCCATCGGCAATTCACATTCAATTTGGCTGATCTCCTTTCGTGCTGTCTTATGTCGTAACGTAACGTATCGTGTCTTGTCTACTCCTGTCTTGTCTTATCTTATTTTGTCTCAAGCTCGTACTTGCCAAGTTGACATTAACTATTAATGCAATAATTTTATTAGATTTGAATGGCATGCCGTACAGATACATATGTACATGCCCAACTAATGAAAAACAACTGAAAGTGTAAGCAGCATTTGGGAATTTCATTTCAATGAACAGGAAACTAGTATAATATTGAACATTTTTCGCTATGATAAATTAGTCCACAGTCAGACTGAACAGTTAAGCCAATCAAGAGAATATTTGTTATGGACATTAATAATATTTCGTCGTCGATACAAATAATGATAATAATAACTTTAAAAGGCAAGAAGTTATATAACGCGCCAAGCATTGAGTAATGCCTTCTTGGCGTGGTTTAGCAAACGACAAATAATCGACAGGAACAGCCAAACGAAATAGAAATAGGAGACAAACGAATGTACTAACAAACAAGCAATTATGTCAAGTCATTTATCATTTTAATATTGTGCTATTTTCATTTTGGCAAATTATACGCCAAGCAACCCAGCAACTCAGCAACGCAACGGAAACTGGCGTTAAAATTGGAAAAATTGGCAACTGCGTTCGCAAACATATAAGCGAAATTGAAGTGGCGTACTTCATGTTTTACACAAGCGTCGCGTCGTTGTATGAACTTTAAGCCGGTCAATGGTCAATGTTTGGCACACTGCAATTTAAGTGCCACTGACAGTTCTATAGCAAATACTGACAGACTGTCTGACTGACTGACTGATGCCTTTGGTCTGTGCATCGATCTTTGTTGGCGTTCCTTTCACTTTCATCAGTCAGTCAGTTGGATTTCTAGGCACGTATTTCCGATGCTGCTTTGAGTTAATGCGTCTCACGTGTCGTAAATACAAACGTGTATTACTTTTACTTTATTTCAATATTAAACATAAAGCCCGAGCATTAGTGATGCGGCATCTCAGCGTCTGTCTGTCTGTATGTGCCGCATTACACTTTTTATGTTCCTTCAAATAGTTTTAGCATGCATGAAATATTATTAGAAGTTGTTCGCTCACTCGCTCGCTCGCTCATTCATTCGTCCATTTGTTTATGCTGATGTTGGCTGCCATATTTGTTAAGCGAATCACATTAAGCCGCACACAGATATATGAGTCAGCACGTAAAATGTGCGTCGGCTTTATATTTTTATGAATATAAACGTGTGCAGAGTTCAGTTAAATTAAGTAATCTTATTAGTTTGTGCAACGATATCGAAAACAAACCAAGATGAATTGTATAAAGTTATTTTTGGTTGGTCAAAACGTGCGGCTTTGGTTAACAGAAATTTAATATATAGAATGTATAGAAGAGAGAGTTTTTTTATCAATATGGTTTTAAATACAGTGTTGGCTTCTTTTTATTAGATTATCCGTTTATTGGAATGATATTTCTATGCGAAAAATTAATAAAATGGTTGTGTTCAAGAAATTTATGCGGCTATTGGAGCTCTCCGGTTATAAAGACTGTCCTTAAAGATGAATTTCACTGTATATACATATAGGAAAAATACCTCTCACTCATCCGAAGATCTCAGAAACTAATCTGAGTTATAATTTTACGTTTGCAGTAGCCCCAAGTCCAATGTGAATGAGAAATTGTTCAAAAAAACGTGTGTTTCCACAAGAATAAACAAGATTGCTTTCATGTCCTTGGCTGAATGCTTTTAAAGATTTGTCAGTTTATATAAAAGTTATACAAAACAATTTGAGTTTTTGAGTTTATTTTATTTCCTTTTTGTCAAATGTGTTTTGTGTGCCACACTAAAAGTAAACTTCATAAAAAAAGTGGGCTTATCAAAGAGCCAAAGCGCTGCCAAATGACTGAGTTTTTGTGGCCTTTGTCCTGCTGTCCCAAAGCTACAAGACCATTTGGCCGTTTGCCTTTCATTAAAATTGTATTTATTTGTGTTAACTTTCCAATTGACTTACTTTACGTATTCCGTGCAAAAATCTGCCGCTGCGACTGTTTGACTGCCGTTGAGTTGAATTTGAATTTGAAGTTGTTATTGTTATCGTTGTTGTCGTTGTTGTTGTTGTTCTTGAGTGAAGTCGTCGGTCAATGGCGTACGTAAATGTTTGCCACTAAACCGAAATTCAGCTTGTATGCCAACTTTGTTGTCTTGTGTTTTATCTTCGGTACGTTTTGTCTTTTTGCCTTTTGTTTTTGCCTTACAATGCTTTGGGGGCAATTTCAGTCGTCGCCGCCGTTCGCAAAATGCAATAAAGTCGAACTTCCGGTTCAGTTTGGCGCGCGAACAAAGCACGTCAAGAACAATTCACACGTTTAACGCCTTTTTTTGTCGCTTTAGGATTTTGTAACAATTAATTAAATTTTTACTTTTATTATATTTTACGTTGTGCACAATTTAACAATAACATAAACTTTTTTTTTCATATATATTTGATTAACTTTTATTTATTTAAATTTTTTCGTTATATTTTGGCTCAAAAGCACGTTGTTGTTGATGTTGTTGGTTTGAGTTGTGGCCGCGTCGCCATTGCACCTATACACACATACTCTCACTTACACATACACATGTATTAGTACGCGCAAAGTTGAGTCTTCGTTTTGCAATTTCCGGTTTACGCGACTCAATTTAGAAAATTCCGTTTGGCTTTTGGCTGATTATACCAACAGTTTTGTAGCACTTTGTTGCCTTTAAACAATTTTACTGCGGCCTTGTGTGTTTAACGCCGACGTCATTATATTTGCTTTAACAAACACTTGGCACACTGTGAAAGTATAAAAGTAAACGAATAGTAACATGGATACGTCATTAAATACAAGTTAAGGTAAACAAGCGTATGCGAGATTTTGTTTTTTTTTTTTTTTTGTCTTTGTCATCTCGCTTGTCAGACGATTTATTTGAGGCAATAATGTATAAGACCCAAAATAAGCCAAGGAAAAAGTGCGCAGTAAACAAGACCAAGAAAATATGACATTTTTATGTTAATAAGTAACAAAACAAGAAAAGTAAAGTAAAAAAAAAAAGAAAAATAAAAAAAAAAGTTCAGCAAGCTGTAAGTGTAGAAGAACGTTAGTAATTGTTGTTGTTGTTGTTACTGTTAGTCTGATTTTTTAACACATTTTTGTTTTTTTTTGTTTTTATTCTGCTGTAAGCGAACACAACAACAGAGATTATAATAAAATCCTACTTCCTGCTGCAAAGGCAAATATCATAGAATAGACAACAGCTACAACAAACAGTAGAAGAAACAAAAAAAAAAACAAAAACACTTGTGCGTCGCAATGTCTCGACTCGCCCCACACTCTTACTCTCTCACTCTCTCACACTCTTACACTCACTCACTCACTTCCTTTCATACATGCCTCTCTCACGCGCTTTCTCTTTTTTTTTTTTGTTCAATCTATCTTTTGACTCCTGTGTCAGTGAGGTGATGTTGGGTGGTGGCATGCCGTTTACGCTGGCGGCGGCCAAAGAAACACGCACAACATAAATAGGCTAACATAACGGAAAAGGCAGGCAGGCTGGCTGGCAGGCAGGCTGGCTGACAGTCAAGCCAAGATGTCGGGGTGCGGCTGCCGGAAGGATGGTTGGGCAAGCAGCGTAGCGACAACATCAGTGACAACAACAACAACAACAATGCTAGCCATCAGCAGCAGTAACACCAACAATAACAACATCTTTGGCCATAAAAAAAACAAAAAAAAATACATTATACAAATAATAAAGCCAAACGAACGCTCTGCTTCGCAATATAACACATCACAGCTATCAAATGTGCTCAGCTATTTTCCATTTGCTATTTTCTTCTCATTCATTCATTCATTTGTTCATTCATTTAGTTTGGTTAGTTCAGTTGGCTTTCACGCTGTTCATGTTACTCTCGCTTACGCGATTATGTTTTTATTATTTTTGTACAAACATTACGTTAGCCGCATTACTTTTTTTTTTTTTTTTAAACAAAACACAATTTTTTTTTGCCGAGTTAAATTTTGCACATTTTATTTTTGTTTAATTTTAAATTTTAATTTGAAAAGTTTTCGATATATTTTTGTTTGTTTTAATGTAACCAGAATAGTTTTGGTTTTTTGCTAAAGTGATTTGGTAACAAACACGCGCGCGCAGAGTTACGTTCCACATTTACCCGACGACTGGAACTCCATGACTGACATTACACGTTCAAAAGTTTACACTTGCAACCACCGAAAAATAGAAATTTTTTTGGTGAGACACGAAGTTCAAATATCCTTGCTTGCCAGCTGCCTTGGCTTGGCTTGGCTTTGTCTCTTTGTGAAGCTTTTGCCTTTGGACGCGAGTAATGCGCGTGACGTAGAATTGTTCGAAAAAGCTTTGAACATGTGGGTGGGCACGGCTCATGGGCTATGCTTTCCAAAATTCCAGTTGTCTGCTGAAGGTGTGCATGTGTGAGCAAATAAGAAACTGAGAGAAAGAGAGAGAGCACAGCATGCAAACCACGTTGTTTCGTACAACATAGTCACTGATAAGAGCAGCCGACAAGAGAGATATAGTGAGTCAGAGCGAGAGAGAGGAAGAGAGCGTGCGATGTGGAGCGATATCTGCTGCACACACAAGGAGCGTGAAGGCGGCATAGAAGCGTATAAGAGTTCAATGGGCTTTTGTATGTCGCTGAAGTTGCGAAAATATGCTTTCTTATCAGTTTATGTTGCTTGCATGAAGAAAATCACTTTGTTGACAAAAGCCGGCTAGTCAATACATTAAGGCACGTCCATACTTATTTGAATTGTTGTAATGGAGGATATGAAGGATATTTGTGTGAGTATTAATATTTGTCGCAATTAGTTCATCTACAAGATCTCCAATTATAATTTCTTGCATTAATAGGACACTAAATAATTGAAGCGCTCATTAGTTATATTTGTATCTCTTTTTCGAAAAACATTTGGGGCATTAATTTCCATTTCATTTGCTGCCGCTATTAATTTTACATTATTATATGACATTTCTTAACTTCTCGGTAACTCAATTAAGTTTGACCTTCACTTTGCTTCGCTTCGGTTCAGTTAAATTTGACACTGCGCAGTTCAATTGGCACGCAAAACTTTTTTGTTTTATAACGCGTTCGCTTTGTTTTGCTGCCAATAATGTACAATAACAACAACAACACAGCAGCTTCCTTGTAGCATTGCAGATATTGTATCATCAACAAATGTGAGCTAAAAATGTGAGTGAATTTGTGGTGGTGAGTGTCATTATCCAACCTGTGCTGTACGTTTGACTGCCTACAAACACACACACACACACATACATCTATATAAACAGTTATAGAAGACTCTTGAACATTTTCTTTACGGCTTTTCGTTGCTTGTTCAAACATTTTGCGTAAATGTCTTTATCAACAGTCAACTTTCTCTGCTCATTCTGACATGCTTCTCACTTATCAGCATACAAAAAGTTTTTGTTTCAAACTGTCTCTGTTCCCTCCACCAGCCAGCGATCGACCAGCACTTTTTCGTGTCCTGACCGACTGCCTTTGTTTTATTTGATTTCTATTCTTATGTTTTTTCACAACGAAAACTTTTTGGCACTTTTGATGCCATCGCTATCGCCAAAAAAGCTGTGCCTAAGCGTGTCTGTGTATGTGTCAAGCGATAATTTCATCTTGGTCTGGCCTGTCTTAGCGCAGTGATTCATAAATATTCCACTTGCAACTTGGGTAACATTGCTTTATGGTCTTGTGAGCTTAAATATTGCTTATTAGTTGAAAACAAAAAACAGCCCATGTGGCAACAATGCCAACGCACACACACACACACACACAGACAATACTACTGCAAAGCAACGGCTGCCAAGGTCAATACATTTATTGCCAATGTCAATAATAAATGGAGTGCCTTGAAAACAAAAGGCTAAACGACTGAACGAACAAACGAAAGTCTTTGTAAAAGTAAATTGCATGTTTCGTGTCTAAACAAAGCAAAGCCAAGCAGAGTAAAGTTACTAAAAGAAAACAATGCAAAACAGCAACAACCAACGGCTTAACTCGAACTATGGCAAACATGCAAACTTTTTGTGTCAAGAGTGAAATTGTAATAAAAGTCAAAAATTCGTAAAACGTGCAAAAAAAAAAAATAAATAAAAACAACAAAACTCGGCTGAACTCAAGTCGAGTCACGTCATGACATGCCAACGAGTATCATCAAACGCAATTGCTTCGCTGAAAGCGTAGGCAAACTCACTGTTTATAATCGCCCCACCCCAGCGCCCGCACTTCAACTTAGTTCCAACACAACACCACCAAAATAAACTCAAACAATGTGGCCAAAGTTAAGGTCACCACCCAAGTTATTGCAATGAAGTTGTAAACTTCTTTTATACATGTATGTATAAGCCAGACCGAGCAATCCGTGAGCATGAGGGTTGTTGCATGAGCAGTGTGCGAGCTTGCGAAGAAAGCGTGTTAGTTTACTTTAACACTAATTAGAATTTGTTATATGCATGTGTTGTGCTCACAAGCTGTGTGTCTAATTAGTCGCTGCTTAACCTTTCACTTCAAGCAGCATTTTGACTTCCAACTGACTTGAACAATCTGCGTTGTAATTTGATTTCACATTGAAGATGTGAGAGTTCTTACACTTTGATGACTTTTCACTTCTGATCAAATGACATGCTTGCAAAATTAGTTTGATTAGCTTTAAAATTTATTTAAAATATTTCCTGTTGCTCATCTTAGACGCTTGTCAAACTTTCAAGAAGGTTTAATATTATTTAAAAAATGGGTAAACTTACAAAAAAGTCTTACAAAAAAATCTGATAGATTTGTAAAAAAATGGCATTAAAAAAATATGCAGAAAAATTGCTTAGCATTTTGTTTTTTTTCGAAATGACTAAGATTCGTGATTGATTGATGTGAGCTAGTAAGTTACTGTGAAGAATACATTAATGTGACATGATTGTTAAGTGAATTCTGTATTTTTTTTTTTTTGTTGCGCAATTAGAATGTGATAAATATTCTAATGCAAATATCAACGTTTTCGTTTCCTTTTCAATTTATTTAAAAGGTATTTGTTGAAGGCATGGCTCAGTGTGAAAGTTATTTAAGCATCGTCTTCATTCCTTACTTTTTGCGCGTTCTTTTTTTAAAATGTTTTTTTTTTTTTTCGTCAATGGTATGTTTTTGTATGCGTTTGTATGAGTTACATATTCTTATTGTTTAAATTGCTACATTGCGGTTAAATAAACAGTGACGAACCACCAACATTTTGCATGGCATGCATTTTATGTGCACACACAATCGCATTTTAGTTGTAAGTGCCTCAATAAACACACACACACACATACACATATCTGCATGTATTCACATACACAGTATAATGCAACTGTAGGCATACAAACGAGTGAATTCGCTGCTATCTCAGTTGCCTGACTGCCTGCCTGCTTTTGCTGTCTTGCTGACAACATACGTTGTGCAAACTTTGCGGCCTTTTGTTTGCGCAAATGTTCACATTCGCATTTGCATTCGGCCTACCTCAGAAGCGATGAGATGAGATGCATTGCATTGCGCTGCGCAACGCTTCATAACGCTGCATTGTGTCGTGCCGTGCGGTATGTTTGCTTTGTTTGTTTGCCTCATAAAAGTTTTTTGTTTTTGGGCCCGCTGAAGTGCGGTAAAAGCATGTTACGCTACAGCACAAAAGTAACGCGCTTTACAATTAAAAAGCAAGCCTAAAAAACAATCAAGGACAACGCGCTTTGCGTAAACAAAACTCTGCGAAAGCAACATTTAAGGCTTGCCACCCAACATCATTCATGCCTGCGCACGTTGCTCTGAAGGCCTCTCAGATTCTCTCTGCATGCATAAACTAACAGGACTAAAATCCTAAAAGCAAACTGCACACGCTAATAAGACGGTCATGTGGAATCAACAAGTGCGACAGCGTCTTTATTTTTACGACGCAAGGTTAATGATCAAATGCTCAGTAATTTTCTGATATGATTTAATTAAGTCTGTCGAAAAGTGTCACGTCAAAAAGACGGCCGGGCTTATCCAAACTATGTACAGCTACGCCCATTGCCGTCTCCATGACGAAGTGTTTTTCGCTCATGTCAGCGAAATCGAAAAGCGCTGGTAAGGGCGGAAAACCAACGAAAGGGACACTTGATGCGACAACCTTTACTTATTTTTTTTTTTGCTTTTAAAAATCCCAAAGTGACAGACGGTAAGGCAGAGGCGTAGAAGAGAGAGAAAAAACAACCTGAGCTTAAGTGGAGTGTAACGGAAGTGGCGGAAACATTGCCAAAAAAAAAAAAAACGTAAACAGTATCGTTGAAAATGGCCGAGACATTTCTTTTCACAACGTGCAAGAGTGTTAAGTCGTTTGACTTGGCAGGTTAGTTGAGGGCTTGCCAACGAAATTTACAATGTAAGTATTTGGCATTAGTTGTATTGATTTTTTATTTTGTTTGCTGCCCAGATTTATATCAGTTTATTGATAAGAAAACGAAACCAAATTTCGTATCGTCGTTGTTCAGCAAAACTGTATTGAGATATATGTATGTATGTACATATTATGTATCATTGAAAGCCTTTGGTCTTCGATGCTTGGGTTAAAAGCACTTCGGACAGACTTCGACCCGGCGACTAACTGAAACGTCATGACTAACCTTTGAGGAAAGTCCTTCAAGCCCGAACATGTGAAAGCAACAGCTGTGTGTGACACTTTCGAACTTGACTATAGCTAAAGTTCGGCGCTCTCATAATTCGCTCAGTGATAAATTCCAGTTTCGAACACGTCAGCACGCCGAACTGAGCCACTCTCAAGTCTATGTGCAGCTGACAAATAAAAATGTGAAAGTTTCAAGCAATAACGCCAAGTACGAAAAGCTTCCATTTGAAAATGCCGCTAACAAACAGTAGTGATAAGGTAATTTGATGATTTTCCTTCGTTCAGTAACACGAATGTGCGACATGAACCGTTTGGTAGAGTAGAACTTTTATCGCGAACTCATGACCGGAAATATCAAAGTTATTGCTTAAATTTAAGTTCCGTTTTCGATTTAACTAACCAAAGGCTAGCCACCGCAAAATTTTGGGAAGTCGCCCATATTGACCTAGCCTATGTGCTCGTGCAAAGCAAAGCGACATTGAGCCGGCCATTACTAACGCGACTTTTTGAATTGGCCCTCGACCTGTCATTTCGTTTTTTGCCTCGTCGATTTTTGCCTCCTTCTCGCTATGCATTGGGGCCCATCCTGGGCAAACTTTGACGCAAAACGGTTTTTTTAATTGGAATTTTATTCAACGACTCAGAAATAAATTACAATCTATTTAAAAAAATATACACCAAATGAATCAAACAGATAAAGACAATGCAGAGTACATGAATCCAACGATATTAAATTTTTCAGATTTCGGATATGCACGTGGGTACTCAATATTTAATATTAGAAATGAAAGACCAAACCATCGATTTGTATTACAAGTATTAGATTTTATTTTATAATTTTTGATTTCGCAGTTAATGTTTTCTTTACATAACTTCAACCCATTTTTGGCGTTTTGGGCTACTTGGGCGAGTGACAGTACTTATGTATGAGTCATTCATCATGTATAACTTAGAATCTTCACTGTTTATGAATATTGATTTAATAAATAGCTTTAGCTAACTAAAGTGAAGAAGTAGCATTGATAACATAAATAACGCTTCAACTTTTACTCTTTGCATCTTCTGATTTGTTACTTGTTTTACGTATTTGATTTTTGTGTCATTGTATCTTATTCATGAATTTACTTTTTATTTTTAATTCATTTTATTTGTTCGTATTTATGCAATAACATGTTTTAGAAATCTTGCAACAAAGTAAAACTAAATGGAGAAAAAGCTCTAATCGATAATAAGATAGTAATGAGTCATAGTTGATAGCATTTACTTATGGATTTACATTTAAACTTTTAGTAGCAAAACTTATACCGACATCAATTGAAAAATATTTCATTTGAATTAGTTACATTGTTGGTTGTGTTAGGGGCAACAAACGAGTGTACATAAAAATTCTTGGCGAGAAATTGTTTCACTTTCAAATGGTTTTCTCATCTTTGCGCACCCTCTTAATTATCTGGGATATTTGTTCTACTTAGGGTTACTTTTTTTTTGTTTTACTTTCGAACTTAATTAATTTTAAAAATATTTACAACTTTTACACTCATATATGAAATATACTTTTAAAAATATTAGTACCATATACAAAAGATCAACTTAACATTTTATGTTAATTTCTTGGGCTTTAAAATTATAACTTTATAAATTTAGTTTCAAAAATGGCAGAACCGACGATTTTCAGGGTGGGGGGGGGGGGGGGGGTAATAGACAACAAAACGAACGTATAAATGTAAAAAAAATAATTTTAAAATTGCATTTTTAACCAGTGCGCTTAAAAGTGCAATTTTTATCTATATATAAAAAAACCGATGTCCAATGTAAGTGTTTTATTTGTATGCTAGTGTGCAAATAAAATGTTCTTAGTAACCGCTTTTTTCTCAGTGTAGAAAGTAGTGCAAGAAATTTTATTTGTGCTTAAAGATGTCGGGAGTCAAAAAAATCGTCGGCCTGTGACGATTTTCAATATTTGGCATTTCAATGTATTTGAATCTCATAGTTATGTTTTGTTTTTCCAACGCGGTTGTTTTGTGTGTCGCATAGTTAGTTACTTTTTTTCTTGTATTTCCCTAAACAAAAGTCGCTCGCTTTGCTAAATATACAAAAGTTACTTAAAAGCGCATAGATACATAAACCATTAGATATATATTAGTATGTATGTATTTAATAATGTTATGTAGACGATTAATGTACGTGTGTATGTATGTATGTATGTGTATATAATGTACGCTTGAATACATATAACTTTGGGGCGAAAGCTGCGTTTTTGTTTCATTTTCTTCCAAATCACGATTTCCATTCATTTGCCAAACGTATTCACTCAGCGCCTGCCGAGCTGTCAGGCGTAATGTTTGAGTCAAGACTGGCGCAATCCGACTCCTGATCCTGATTCTCAGAGTAGTTGGCAGCCTCCTGAAGACGCATTAGCATGTTGAGCTATAATAAAGGGTTAAAAAAAAAGGGGATAAAATTAGTAATTGATAACTAATTGAGCGGTATGCAGATGCTTACCAAAGGATCCTGATTTTCGCCACTGTTCGATGCCACGCCCTCAAGACCTACATCCTCCGCATTGATTTGTCGTAGTGGTGGCACTGAGTCGGGTCCGTAAGGCCATGGGTAAGAGTTGCGTATAAATGCAGAAGGATCATTCCAAGCGCCACCGCGACGTCCGTACAATTGCACGCCCTCACGTACAGCCTCCACTAAGTATGGTGATAGATGATAGTTCCAGATGTCTGTAAACCATACTTGGGAATCCTTCAAGTCGAGTGGACAAGAAAGGAACAGGCGCGGTCCGATTGTTACATCACTTGAGCTGTGCACTTCGAGGAAGCGATTAATGTGCTGCCAAACGGTGGGCAACCAAGCCAACACGGTGGCAAGTTCAGGTTGCGAATGCTGTGTCTGCAGCTCTAACTGGAATAGACGTCGACGTAGAAAACGACCGAGAAAGCCTTTCACGGGTTCCATGTGATTAGCAGTAAGCACCTATATGAGTAGAAGAAGTGAGTTTTTGAGAATTTACCTTTGTTTTGGTCATATATTTCATACTAACCCAGCGGAAGTTATGATGCAGTTGCAAATTGGTCGTGTTGCAAGTGGCTTGCGACATGGTGCCGATAATGCAGGGCAGCTTAGCTGCTGGTCCAGCGCTCAACAAACTGGAGAATACATCGCCCAATGCGGAGGCATGATGCAAATTGTCCAATATAATCACAGATGGCAATTCCGAGGCGCCGTTGGCAATAGCGGCCTGCTCAGCAATATGGCTGAGATACTGACGCAAATCCTTTGAGGACTTGTGGTCGACACTAATGGTTGGAATATGAAAATTATTAAATCATCAAATCAAAAACTGTCCTTGTTATAACTTACTTAAAAGTTGCAATAGCCTCTGAGGGATTGCCACGTCCCGAACGTGCAACCAGAAATTCGGCCAAGCGACGTGCCAAATACGATTTGCCAGTGCCACTCGGGCCACAGAGTATCAATCGGCGATGCTCGGTGAGCAAACTGATGTATCTATGAACAATGCTGCGAGGTATCAGACTATCAAAAGCGAGGCTTCCAACGCCCTGCAGGCAGATGTACAGCGTGCGCACGCTGCCGATAATGTAGCCGCATGGCAGCAACTCAGGGAAGCCCATCTCAGGCCCACGCTTTGCCTCGCCGAGATGATACGAGGTGATCGAATCGGTGTTCAAGCCCAGATTCGTGCCGGGATCGATGCGTGCTACGTAATCCTTGAATGTCTTGCGAACAATATAGTCTAAGTTCTGCCAGGTTGTCTTGCCAGATATGTACGTGTAAGCAATCACAAACTCATTGAGATTAGCACTCGGAAACACTTTGCGTTCGTTGTCCTTGCCCTCATGACTGGCGATTATGGCACTGTTTGCATAGAAGTCATCCACCTCGAACATTTCGTCACAGTATTTGCCAAATGACTCAGGTTGTCCCAGATAGCAAGCGATAGCGATTTTCTTGCCATCATTTACGTCAGGCAACTCCTCCGCAGTAGTGGGTATATGAGCTGGACTGTTTATCGGCTCGAGTGCAGGTGGTGGCGGTGTCAGATCAATATGCGTCGAGGGACTGAGTGGTGGTGGCGGCGGTGGAGGTTCTGGTGCAGGAGCTGGTGGTATGTTCTCCTCCTCGACCTCCTCGTCTAGCCTCTTTGGCAACTCCATTGGTGGCCGTGCATTACCATCGGCCAGGGAGTAACGCCGTGAATCACCAATCGAACCGTTTGGACTGATCGCGTTACCCAAACTCACTTCAGAACCGGCCAGAGAACGTGTTGTTACAAGTTTCTGTAGCCGTTCGTTGTTCTGTTTCAGTGAGAGCATCTCAGCACGCATTTTGTTCACAGTCTCCTTGAGGCTCTCTAGCTGGGAAGCTGAACTTAAGGCCTCCAACCGTATGTCCGTGAGCACTAAGTCCTTTTCACGAAGTTGCTTCTTTAAATCCTCGACCATTTGGTGCTCCTCATCTATGGCATCGATTGGTTTAGCATTCTCAATGAGCGTCACTGTCTTGGCTGGGCTGCTCTTTGTTGGCGATGTTGGCAATGGCGGTGCGGGTTGTGTTGCCAAAGCCGCTAAGCCAGCTGGCTCCAAGTGGCCGTGACCGTTGGCCTTCGGTGAACCATGTACACCGTGCTCTGGAACGCTGCCGTGTAATTGATGCGGATGATGATGGCCAACGTGGCGACTAGTCTTCGATATTTTGGCATTACGCGAGAAAGCTTTGGTAAAGGAGCTACGCAGCCAGCCCTTCTTCTTCTGTTTCTTATCCGCCGCTGAGCAACCGGAACTGATTGAATTCAGCGAGCACATTGAATCTGTGCTGTGGTGCCGTTGCATGACACCAGCGTTGTTAGTTGTGGCGACGCCACCGCCAGCCATGGCACTGCGTCCCGGCATAGCTGGTGGCAGCGGTGGCGGTTTGCCGTTGGCATTACTGTTGGCAATAGCGTTCGAGAGTAGCTCGTTCTGGTTCTGGCCCTGTGTTTGCACGCCCATGCTCTGCATGTGAGCGGTTGTTAGGCCAGCTTGTATGGATTGCTTGCGCAGCAATTCGATTGTCTGACGCATGTCAGTCAGTTCGCCGTCCTTACGCTCCGCTGTGGCCGTCAGTTGGTGCAGACGATTTGTCATATTCGATAGCGATTGTTCGAAAGCGGAGACAACATGAGCCTGCAATGACAAGATGTGAAAAGAAAACTTAGCACGGATGTTTGGACTTCAAGTATCATTTCAATCTCGACAATTTATGGCCTTCAATAGAAAATAAAGCTGGTGTGACTTGCAACTGATCAGAGCGATTGTTTGTTTCTTTATTGTTACAGCTGAGTTACATGTACATATGTTTTATGATATCCACAGCCAATGAGCCACTGCTTGTTCGCGTGCCAGTTTGTTTTATGAGGCTTTATGCGATTATCTTAGCATCATCTACATTCGCTGCTCATGTTTTTAAGGCATTCATAAATTGGGAAATTTGTTTTTTTTTTATTTTATAAATAGAAAATAATGATAAATGCACATTGATTGTTTCTCCTCGCCTATGTATTTTCTTACATACAAGAAAGAGTTATTGCATGCGATAATAATGTTGTCGTTGCGGGTAAATCTCTCTTTCTTCATATCTTTCTGCTTCCATCGAAACAACTTTTGTCTAGCTGAAAGTACAACGAAGAAAGTCAGGCTGAGCAGCGATTAATCATAATTATCGTATGCGCAAAATCGCGCATTTACACACACAAGCGAGTCACGTGCGACGAACTTGTGGACTGATGGGAGCAGGCGCAGGTGTCAGACTGATACAGTTGGGTGAGTTGACTCAAAGGTACCTTGCGTTCATATCTATGGTACTTTGCTGACGACAACTCCAACGTATTTCCTTTGACTACTAAGTAAGATGAGTTTACAGTGCGAGACCTCAGACCAGACCAAACCAAGCCAAAGCACACTAGCACTCTTGTATTTTGTCGTCAAGAACTTGTCTGCCTATGTTTGTGAAGTCGAACTCATGCTTTGAATTTTAATTTAGTTTGAGGTTATGTGTACCTCAGTTGGATTTTTAGTATGCAGTCAGTGCATTTGGCTGTCACTGCATTCGAGTAGTAATGTATGTATGTGAATTCCACTCATGTACAACCGATAGATATGAGTCATGGCCGCTAAACGGCTTTGTGCAAGTCTAAGCCTGAAATCTCTGACTGAACAAAAGCTTGCAAAGCGCGAACTTCCTTAGGGTAAGAATTGCTATTAAAAAAAAAAAAATCATCTTATCGCGCTTCTACAAGAATTGTTCATTTAAGTTTATTATTTGTCATAATTGTTTGTCTGTTCAGAGCATCTAAATTATTTAATTACTATACGCGTCGTTTGCTACTTCAGCTAAAGTAACTGCAACTTCAGAACGCATACGTGTTTCTACATCTTCAACGCAGCACGTCATTCTCTGCGCTCGCATAATCAGAGTAATTAAATTAAGTTGCTGCTTGACAAATTGCCTTAGCCGAGTATGTCGTTGTACTTCAACAAAGTAACAAATGTTATTGTTTACTTGTACCGGAAACGATTCATTGAGGTTATGTGTTGTATACGACGACAATTTGAGGTTATGTGCCCTAGGGGAATGCTCCTAAATATGCATATGAGTAGAAATTCGATTTCATGAAAATTCTAATTTGAAAAAAAATAATCTTCTATAGTTCCATTTGTCTCCCCACTAATTAGATAACTCGGCCAATTGTTAAGACCGACAATGAACGTGATATGTACGCAATCATTGTGTCTGCATAATGAATTGTGCTCACAGCAACCAAGCATACAACAATATGACAACGAAAACCGACAAAGTGACAGAAAAACACAACAGTAAAGGATTTCCATTTCCGAATTAAAATTTGTCGCTCTTTATGAGAGAAAGTCTGTCAGAAAATTCACTCTTCGTCTTGTTTGTCCACCCTTGCATGGCAATACCGTCAACACACACACATCAACTCAGACGTGTTATTCGATTTTGTCGTCTGCGGTTAGTACAAGTTCTGCGGTTGAATAATAACGGTGGGAAAGGATTCGAAGTCAGAGACGAGCATGCAAGTAAATCGTATTATTTGTTTGTCACCTCACGTAAGCCGTGAAACATAAAAATTGATTACAGAGCCCATGGCGTATGAGTAACGTGACTGAAGCGTTTTACGTTGAGCGAGTAATTGGGGAGAACGACAAATCACTCAAATTGGAATTATAATTAAATGATAAAGTAACAAATGTACCACTTAGAGCTTCTTTGAGTGTGATTCGCATTTGATAAGCTTTTTAACTAAGCGAGAGCATATAAATGAAGAGTAACTTAATTTGCTGTGAATTACAAATTATTTTGAAGTGATTTTTATGTAAATATGAATGAATAAACAAACCTTTTGCATTGGAATAAATGCAGAATTATTTAATAGTTTTTTTTGTTGTTCATTTTTCGTCATGTTACTGACAAAGCAATTAACAACGATTATTCAACAATCCGGCTTGTAATTATCACTGTTTATGGCAACAGTTTACGTTCTTCAGCGCACGTTAAAGGCAATAAAACAGTGCAGAAGTGATGAAAATTAACTCTGGGCGTTTTAAAAAAAAACGCGTAAAATAACTAATGAAAATTTCGAGCAACTTAATTAGCGTACAGCAAATTTTTTAGGAAGTGTGGAAACCATACTGCCTACGGCCTTGAACTTGGTAGTAGAGCACTGAGAGTGATTAGAGGCATTTGAGCGCTTTAGTAGCTTCAACTTAAATATTTAAGAGAGACAAATCTCAAGCACTTCTAGCAAACTAAATGGAACCGGTTTTGACAAACCGTTGATTTCATCTATTAATTGCTTGCTAGTAACGATTAAGATGACTGCATAAACTATAAATAACAAATGCAATTGCTGCTTTTAATTAAGTGTGTATAAATTAAGTATTGTCGAGGGTGAGTATAGTATAAAGATCTGAGATATTCAGAAAAAAACCAAAGCTGAGTGACAACATATTGTTTATTATGCGTCAAATACGGCATGAATTCTTCTCAAGTGTCAGCGATGTCTTTAATTTCCACAATGAAATACTATTTTTATTTTATCTTCAATGCGCTACGTGAAGGTCAAGTTATATAACATATATTTTTTACCACATTTGAAATGTTTAATATTTCAAGATTGAAATCGGTACTTTTATTTGTTAACTTGCGTCATAAGTTTGACGTCAAGTCTACTATGACGTAAAACAGTCCGAAAAGTTAAATATTCTTATCGTGGTATATCATATCTAATTGCAAATACCGCATATGCTTAGGAAACAAGTTGTTTTAGCGTTTTCGAATGTGTATTTTACAAAGGTATAAATTTTTAAAATCGAAAAAGGGAGTAAAGTCAAACAACACTCAAATAGTGACAGCAAAAAGTGCAATGAACGCAGGGCTGGTAGAATTTTTGCTTGTGAAAGCAACAGATTCCTGACTAACAAGGGGGCTGCCTGCCTGCCTGCGCTCCCCCCTTTGCAGCAAATGCACTTCATTAGCACAAAAATTGCAACGAAGCGTGAAATGTTTCGCATCGTCTCTCCCAAAGGCTATGCAACACTTCGACGCTGCCACTTTTTCGCCAGTTGCCGTGGCAGTCGTTAGAGCATAACTGAAGTTGAAGTGAAGTCCAAAACAGCAAGCTGCAAATGATTGTGGAACATGGACGAAAAAGTTTTTGTTCGTCAGATAAGAGGAGGATGTGTGCTAGACAAAGACAGAGAGAGAGAGTGAGTGCAATGCCAAATTTCAGCTTCACACTGTGATAGAAGAGAAGTTAACGAGTTATCAACAATGAAAAAGCGAAAAGTGTAAAGTGTAAAACTCATGCTGTAATTTAACTGCCAAGTTTGGCATGAGCAAAATAACAAAGCGAACGAGTTTTTGTTGTTCTATGCAGTGTAGGGTATATGAATGTTGTGGCTATTTTTTGTTGTTATTTTGACAGCAATAAGTTGGTTTTCGTTTTGGCTTCTATTTTCTTTTCGTTTTTCGTTTTTGTAGAAAAATCTAGTAAAATTTATAGTTGCAATTTTCATGTTAGCTGCGCTTTGGAGGGCAACGCAATGTTTCTGACGTTTGCGTGGGTGTGCGGCGCGCGTGCAGCGACTGAAGCGTATAACAAGCGCAACAAAGTTCAAGTTCAATGGCATCTGGCAATGTGGTCCGCAGCTCGTTTAGTCTTCAACAGCAATTTCCTTCATTTTTTGCTAAAGCAATTTTCAGTCAGCAATTTACTTGCTTATGAGATTCTATAGTTTTGTTTTTGTCTTACAAAAACATGCAATTTTTCGTTATCGCAAGTCTATCACTACCAGCAGAAAGAACGGTTCCGCCCAAATTATCGCTAAGGTGGTCAATTTTTTTATTGATAAGCTATCAGTTTGATAAAAACTTTGATTAACAAACTAAAAGTTAGTTGGTTTGTTAAAAATATTAAACATTTTAAAATAAATTGAGAAAATTAATTTGCTGAAGTCTTTTTTGTTCTTCAAATGCCTTAAATAATTATAATAAATCATGTCCCATGTTTGTAATTTGATATTTACAGATAAAAATGTTCACAAACAGAAATGAGTTTTGTGTGATTCAAGTGTTGCATTGAAACAAAAACAGAAAACCCAACGAACTGTTGAGAATTAAAATCGAAAGTGACTCAGTTGCTACTGCTGGGCGTCCAAAGTGGCAGTAATGTACATGTGTGTGCCAGAAATGTGTCGGAAAACATGTTTGGCGTTTCTACAACGAACACATGCTGCTGAGTGCGGGCGTGCACTCTGACCTTTGCTTTGGCTTGTTCTCGACTCACAGGCAAACATGATTTATGTCAAGTGCGTCGTTGCCTGAGCGTGTTCTTGCAACATGCAACATGCAGAAGCAACAACAACAACAATAGCAACACTGCAATGACAATGACAATGAGAACAAGTGCAGCAGCAGAAAGCATGTTCGCCAAAAGTAACAAATGTCACTTGATGCTTGTGAGTTGCTCACATTCAGATAGGATATATCTACATACATATAAGCTGTAATGAAGTCATTCATTAATAATCACAACAACAACAATAGCTCAAATTTGAATAGCTTACAATCAAAAGATTTTTCATTTCAATTTACAAGATTTCATTTGTAATGAAGATGATTTCATTTGTAATAAAATCAATGGAAATCTCAATCGGCAAATGTATCCGACTGCCATTTAATCATGTTGCTCCTGATTTCATGTAATTTGATGTGTTAAATAATTTCGTGTACAGAATGGCCTTGACTGTTCTTGATTTCGTGTAAATTTCTTCATCAGCAAGTGCGTCAATGCAGGCAACAAGGCTACCAAGTGTGGGTGTGCTTGTTGTCTGTGTCATGTTGTATAATATGTACCGCACTGAGGTAAATATGAGAACATGCATTTACTGTAGCAAAATGCAAGCAAAAATTAATGATTTCGAGATCATAACTTTAAGGCAAGCAAAACCACAAATTTCAACAGCATCATGTGGGCGTACAGAATTAATGACGCTGTCTAAAGATGCGAACATGTTCTGCTGCCAGCTGTGCCACAGATCAACATAAATTAATTTCATGTTTCAGCAAAAAAAAAAAAAACAAAAAACATGAACCAGACAGGAACGCGAAACGTCTTCATCTTCAACTTCAAATCAACTCAATGTTTGTCTGCCTCGAAGCCAAAGTAAACAGCGCAGAACTTCGTTATAAAATCAGTTTAAGTTTTTAAACTAATCCCATTTGATTGTTTATGACACCAACGGTCAACGGAATTGGCACAAAAAACGCAAAAGTCGTCATTAAAATGCATGGTTAGTTCGCTGGGTGACTGCGACGCAGGCAGGGAAGATCTGAAGCTGTGAAAGCGTTTCTTTTGATCTTTGCGCATGCGTTGCCTTCAGCGAAGTTTGTTGTTTTTGTAGCAGTCGGTTAGATAGTAAAAATTTAGCATCTTTTGCTGACATTATAAAAAGTAGATTTTGATTGCAAAAGTTTTGATCAGGATGCCTTGTCAAAGACTTACGTTACCCAAGAAGGTTGGCATGGGAATAATCAAGTGCATAGAACTTACCTGAAATGAGATGAAAGAAAATGCACATTAGTTATGTGTGAAATACTAATTTAAATAGACTTATTAAAAATTCTAATTATGCGCAGTTGATTATTTAACAAATGACTCAGCAACGCACATTACCCTTACTACTTATCTGATCAACATAATCAAAAATTTATTGAAGACAGGAAGCTGAAAACATCGAATTACCAACAACAATTAAGTGCCGTAGAGAAGGGCAACATGGTGTTCAGTCAATGTTCATGTTTAAGAACACATTTCAGCTCGTTTCATGAGATCAGCGGCAGTCAAGAGCACACTCACACACACACACAAACACACAACCAGTTTGCAGTTCACGCTAACTGTGTGTGTGTGTGTTTGTTTGTGTTTTTTTAAATAAAAATCGTTTCTTCAATTGACTAAAAGTAATCAAAATAAACTGCCCAAACTGCTTCTATAGTTCCCAGAGCGAGCAGATTGCGAGCGAGTATCTTATCACGAAGCGAAACTCAAAACCCAAACCGAGATTCATATTTGTTTTTGTTTTGCTTTTACTTTGCGGCATATTGTTGTTTGTTTTAGTCGGTCGCTATTGTCGTTGTCGTTGTTGTTGGTGTTGGTGTTACGTTTTGTCTCGAGTGATTTCCTTTGGGACAAAGTCGGCTACAGCAACAGCAACACCAATAGCAGCGTCAGCATTGACGTCAGTGCCATTAACAAACTACATTACCAACCATCAGGTTCGTCTACTGATGCTACTGCCGCCTCTTCAGCGCAATTCAAGACTATCGTCTTTGTCTGGTTCTTCTGTTGTGGTTGTCGCGGTTGCGAAAACGAGTTTCAGACCTCCTCTTCCTTAGGCTCATCTTCTGCCTCAGTGTATCGTATATCTCTGAAGCAACCCTTTCGAAATTTTGCAATTGCTCATTGGCTGACTTAACTGCAGAACGTGAGTTGCGGGCGTCACGCAAAAGCCGACCGAACGCACTTCGAAAGTTTTGCTTTGATAAGATTATTGTGATTTTGTTGTGATTTGCTTTCAAAATAACTTTACTTGTTGAAGATATGTACATCAGTCGTACACCGAGACAGACATTGAATCTTTGGCTCATGTTCTGCTCTTCGGTTCAGTCTGTTGACGATTTGTGTATTGTTAGGGGTACAAAAAAGCAGAGAAAACCGGTTGATTTTAAATGAAATTAGGGAACAGGTGCTTGATTTGATTATGTTTTTATGGGTATTGGTTTGTAAGCTTCTTGAAAAAGAAAAAAAGAAGAAGGCACAACACTCGAACCCGTGGGAATTTCTGCTTTGTGAATGAACAAATATTTTAACTTGAATTTAAGTACAGAACATCATTCTAAACACGAACTTCAGTTGCTAGTCAATAATGTCAAACAGCAGCTGACATTAGACAAACGAAAAAATGTTAAATAATTAACTAAAATGCTCAATGAAAATATCAATGAACATACATGTATGTACATTTGGATAGATTGCGCTTTCAGCTCAAACGGCAACGGCAACTGCAGCTGTGCGTTTGATTTTTAAAAAGAGCTCAAAGAATGAAAAAATAATGTAAACCGTTGATTGCAGCCAAAATAGTTGATGGATCAGGTGTCGCTGTCATGTTTTTTTGACAAAGCTACAGCAGCAGCCGGCTGTGGCACACATGAGAAAGAAGCCGCTCATGTTGCATTGGGGGGAGGGGCATGTGGAGGCTCGCTTCGGGTGTGAGCGCAACTCGGACGTGGCGGCTCAATTCAAAAAGTGCATTTTTGATGCAATTATTATCGTTTTTGTGTATCGTTTAAGAAATGCGGTTTGTTTGTTCACTGACAAGCCATGAGTGACAGCTGTACAAGTTGGCCATTTGTTTAAGTTATTTCACTTTATTGTCGCAACTTGTTTATTAATTATTTTTTGTCTTTTTTTTCATACTTTTAATGAATAAACGATGGTGAAGATAAAGCGACAAGTCAGTTGAACTCCAAATTTAATTTCGGCATCAGTTTGGAAATTTGTTGTCATTTTGTCAGCGATCAATCCAGAGTGCTTCTTTCTGACTTGTGAGCAATTGCTTGTTGGCTATTATGAGCGACAAGTTCTTCATCAACATTACCAAGCCAGCTTGTCTTGATATCTTGTTGGTCATCAGTAATTGTTGAATTTTGAGCTTAATTATGACGGAAGCATAGATTTATCCCTACTTCTCTATGGCGATTGATTTAGAAGCCAAAATTTTTTTTGTCTGTCTTATGTATTTAAATGAATTGTTAAAATTGACCAAGAGTTTTTACCACAAGGCACATTGAAGCAATCAAAAAACAATCAATCATATTCAGTGTGATTTCGACTGAACAATCACTCATGCATGCGTTGAGAAGGCATAAAAATGCCATCATGTATGGTTTAGGGCAACTGAATATTGGACAAGTTTATGAATTATTTATGCTTAAACGTGCCATGAAACTACATACATAGTTGAGAAATCAATTTAAAACAATTAAGCACTTGACATTCGTAAAATTGACTTTTTGACATCTGTTTGAGCGTCACAAAACTGTCGCCGGACTTTCTCACCTCCATTTTTTATTTAACAAAGCACAACACAGCACTTTGTACAATTTAGTGACAGTTTCACTTGACTCGTATTTTTGCCATTTGGCAATGCATTTTTTTTTTTATTTTTGCACGACTCGCACAACTCATAAATAAGCATTAAGGCTGCCTTAAACGGCTTAGCATAGCACGACGCTCAGCGCCACAAATGAGACGCGTAAATACCAAAATTGTAAAAATTGCTAAAGCGCAGAATCGGAAAAAGAAAACGAGAAATAATGAAAAACAAAAAAATAAATAAAGAAAAACTACGCAAAAAAACTAAGCACAACTCATGAACGAAGCGTCGCGACGCGAAAATATAAACTTTAATGGCAACTTTATTTGCTCGAAAGCTGACATTGATGAAGATTAGCTTGTAGAAGTTGAAGGCACCGTAGGGGCGTTTGCATTGAATCGATTACAGCGTTGAAAATACGCAGTAAAACTATTCATGAAATACTCGTACATGTCGTGTAAACAAATGCAATGACTGTCAAACTGTGTACAGTGCCGCTCAAACTGTCACAACATATCCGCTTAACTCTTTTGCTTCAACATTCAACAGAGACATTCGCTGACTTGATGCTTGATGTGCTCGAATGCGTTCGATCAGTGCACACATGAAGTGACTGAGCTCTGCACAACAAAACAGTTTTATTAAATCAATCAGTGCCTGTCGTGACACGCACATTGTAACGGCAACTGACAGTTGGTTGCAATGCATGTTGATCGTACGCTGAGTTGTCGATGCATAACGCATTCTTATTGAAGAACAAACAATCGTACAAAACGGAACGAACAAAGTTGGTATTTTAGAACGACAACAACTAAACAACAAATTGACATTTTTGCAAAGCTAATCAGGTATGTACATACATGCATTCGTTATAGGCATTGGTCTAGAATAGCACATGGGCGATAGCTATGCGGAAGTGAATGCCTGCGTATGAATGAAAATGATCTTGTATATTAACCTGTTCTTCATCGCTCCTTGTCGCCAGCGACATGCCGCTGATGGGTGGACATGACTGTCGTTTGAAGTCGCGACGTATGGCCAGTTCATACCATGGTATGAGCGGCTTACTGCGCAACGTCGTTTGACAGCCAATCTTGAAGTCCAGCGGGTCCATGTACTCGGGCGCCATGCGATTCAAATCGGAGACAGCAGCCTCCGCCGAAGCGTAGATGTTGCCCGCCGACTTGTTTGCCGGCTGCCAGGCGCTGCGACCATAATAACCGCCAGACATCATGTCCAGCATGGAGCCCATGGGTGAGTCATGATGGCTACGATGCAGACTTGAGCCCATGCTTTGGACGCGCATATGGCCGAGCGTGTGATAGCGTCTGTCGACGCCATTGGGCAGCATAGGCATGGCGGTGGGCACCACGAGTATCTCATCCTGATCGATTGTCGCCAAGCTGTGACTTGTATGCGAGCGTTCGAGTACCTCAGCGCTTGTGCTACGCTGTGGCAATGGCAGTTCGTAACAATTGATGCGTGGATTTGATTCCGTCGGCGAGTGGTAAGGACTCGCTCTGCCCTGCTGCTGCAGTTGTTGTTGCTGTTGCTTTTGTTGCCGTGTCGGTGATGCATACAGCTTTGGCTTGCAGTAGAGGCTCTCACGGCGTACGGGCGCGGGTGGCGGTGTTGTGGGCGAGAGTGGTCCGCGTGCTACATAGGTGGGACTCTCACTATCACTCCGCTGATAGGAGCTGCTCGTCATAAGGTTCAACGGCCGTCGACTATCCACCAACGATTGCGTACGCTGATATTGATTACCCACCGTCGAGTTGGAACGCATTGGCGTGCGTCTTGACAACGTTGCTAGATTTGAATTTAAATTCGATTGTGAATTCTCTGAGGACGTGCGAATAGGCGCATATTCATGCATCTCAAAATTATTCTTAGGCATAGGCGAGTAGCAGTGATCCGAGCTTTCATACGAACTGCGTAGGCCACTGTCCAGCCTACGTTTTGGGCTTTCAGGCGCAGTGTACAAAAATATGTGCTCCTCTTCGCCGGCCGTATTGTAGTCCGGCGTCTTTGGTGTGGCGCTACTTTGCAGCGAGTCCAATGAAAAGCGCGAGTTCTTCTTCGCGCTTTGATAGTCCAAGCCACTGTCACGACAGCCGGCATTGCTGCTGCCACCGCCCGAACTCGACGAAGCATCCGACAGGGGTCGAAAGCCATTCGTTGAGGCCGTGCTGGCATAGATCGGCTCGAGATCTCCTATTGTGGGCGTCTTCACAGGCTTCGCACGATGTCGACTTGTAGCATAAATCTCTTCGCTGGTGCTGTGACCGCTCATGCGACGCTGGCGCTGTTGTTGCGACGAGGCCGTCGAGCTGTGACTGAAGTTGCTCATGAGCGAAAGTGTGCGCCGCCGTTCGATGGGTTCGGGACGCGCCAACGTGACTGCGCGACTTGCTGCGCTAGCTGTGGCAGCGTCAAGCTCGCTGACGAGACCGGCGGCTGCGGCTTCGGTGACTTCGGCGGCGCGTATTGAAGTGGAGCGGACCAAACCACGCGCCCGTATCGTCGCATAGCCATCATAGATGGGTGTGGACGACGCTGGCTGTCTTGCGGCGGTTGACATGCGGTAGTTTTATAGCTTAGTTGGATTTTTATGCACTTTTTCAATTATTTTGATTGTTCGTTTGTTTTGTTTATTTTCTTCTTATTACACAGAAACATATTAAGCGACGGTTTTCTTATGTATATTTCACTTGTGTCTTTGTTGTTTATTTTGTTTTTATTTTTCTTCGTTCGGCTTTATTGCAGTTACTTTAAATTATGATTAATTGTTGCTGATTCTGCTTTGTAAAGAAAAGTGGAGATTTTATCATTTTTTATTCCCGCCAAGCAGCTTTGCTGGTTTGTTGTCTTGCTCGATGGTGGTCCAATTAGTTGAACGTTATAGCATTTATATTCATGTGTGTTCATCACTCAACTCAACTCAACTCAACTCATGTGAATAATGTTTATAAAATTTAAGCGTTCTTGCATCAATCATATTTAATTGGAGTCGACATTTCATGTAGCTAGTCAAACTAATCTTCACTATTTGAGGATTCCACTTTACAAGTAATCTAACTTGAGCTCGTTTGATGTTTAGTTGGGCTTACCAGCTGACCTTAGGCAAGCCAAATCGTGCATGCTTTGAGTCATTCGACAACCCGAAACAAAATCAAAGCGCATCATTAAGTCGTAATTAACGTCAATTTCAGTCAACTGTCAGTCGCGGTTCATACCGTCGACGACGCCTCACGCATAACACAAAAGTCAAATGCCCATTAACTTGGTTAGCGCGCAAAAACCAAAACCCAAAAACCAGCAAGCGACATAATAACATGCCTAATGGATTTCCGGCGACTTACAAGCCTCTCAACTAACCCCGCACACACACGCAAATGCCACAAAAGACACACAACACGTGTGTCGCTCAAATAAATCTGCCGAATAAAGTCAAACATTGTGGCAAAATTCAAAACCATTAAATAATAGAAAGAAAAAACAAAAAAAATTAAGACACGACTGAATGAAAACGAGACAGAAAAACAAAAAAACCTTATGAGTTAAATAATAGAAAAAAAAAAACAACAATATTAACAAATCGCGCTTCATAAATCTACAATTTCAAGCCGAAAATTTGACAATTTTCAAGTTTTTATCGCACATTTCTCAATGCGTTGCACAATTTTAGTAATGTGCGCATTAACAGTCCTGCCATGCAGGCCACAAGACAATGATCATTTGAGTTTTTCATTTCGCCAATTAAGACCCATTGAAAGTACAATTTGAACCTTATGAACTGTGCTAAGTTAAAACAACAATTGCCCGTTTAGTACATCAAGTGGTACGCGGAAACCAGCTGCGTGACCAGTCAGAAGTGTGACATTCATTTAAAGCCAGAACAATGAATACATATACATATAAGCATGTGTGGCATGACACATTAGAAAATTGTTATTTATTGCATTTCCTCGTAATCAAACACACACCAAGAAGCGAATGCGCATATGTATAAAAAGCGCTGTCTAAGGCAGAAAATGACTCAAGAATATTATAAAACATGAAATGTCAACAACACAACGAGTAAAAAATGTAAAAAAAAAATAAAAATAATCATAAAAACAACAGAATTGTTATTGAAAAATATTATGTCGTGAGTTGACTCGACTTTATTCCAGCAGTCGAATTTGTAATGAAGCTATAAAAAAAAAACAAAATGTTAACTATATAATAAGGCAAGCTAACCTCGCAGTGTGTTAGGCTAATTGGCAGAGATAGTGTGAGTTTGTCAGTCTCTGATCTCTTTCTCGTTTAGAGATGCTGCGTCACACTTGAAGCAACTTTGCTATAAACAATAGAAACGCATTAATTGTTATTGATTTTATTGACGCAGCAATCAAATAGGAAACTGCATGACTTGAACGCTTTAAATGGCCAAACGCACAAGGCAAACAAAAGAATCTGTTGCAACAATAGTGCGTGTGGCATTGACTTCAATTTGTGGCAACATAAAAAGTTGTTTATATTAACACTTGGCTGACTGCTGTGTTATGCAATGATTTTCATTGGTCATAAACGCAAGCCGAGTTCACGGCTTTGGCTTTGTTCGACTTCTTTTATTGAAAGTCCGTCAAAAATTTGACGCAACAAAGTTTGACTAATGTCGTTTCAAGGCAAGGCTCAGTCTTCGAGCGCACATAAAGTTGCAACGCCTTCGTTGCATGGCAAGTATTTTATGAGTTCAGTTCGAGTACTCACAGTATTTGTTTGTAATAAAATTCCAAATTTTATTTAATTTTATGCAAAAGTTTGATAGCTTATGGATTCTTGTAGGTGTTTAATTGTTGGCTTATAAACACATAACCGTGCAACGCAGCGTGCAAGCTAAATTCGTCTATAAACGGTGGTAACATGGCGTATGAATTATATTTCGTTACGGCTTATTGAATCGAAAATAATGACGCTCATAAAAATTAATTGTTTACGAGTTTTTCGCTTGTCAAACAATAAAAAATAAATATGTATTTTGCTTCTATAAGTGAATTGTTCCAAAACACAACAGTTCGATTATGATAGGGAGAGTTTTTTTTTTGTTTTTTTTTTGCAATTATAACAATTTCCGCTATAGATTTCATTACTGATAAAACAACTTTTTCCAGTCAATTGTCAAATCAAATGTAACAAGATTTTTACGTAGCCAAAGTGAGAAAAGCCCAACTATTTTGAGCGCACACAAAGAGGAAACTTGTCTAGACTCAAGCGCTTTTGCTTGTTGGCAGGCTGTGCTTTGGCTTTGCCTTTAAGTGCTGAGACAACAACGACAACGACAACGACGAAGACTTGTGACAGTTTGCGATAAGCGTAGAAAGTCATTGTTGAATGGGTTGTTGGGCTGAACGGCACACAAGCAGGGCGACCTGCCTGGCCGGGTTTGATGGCGACCACAATGCCTGCATTGCTGCGACGATGGTGCTGAGATATGAGCATGAGCCTTAGAGCGAAGAATTTTATATGTGGGTGGAGCTGTGAACTTTTATTTTAATGTCGTGTGGAGAGACTTTTCACAGCATTTTCATTTTCATTTTTTTCCTCCCATATATGTATGAGCATTCGTGAGTGCTGTAGCGTTAGGTTTGTGTTGACTTGAGCGCATATTTTCATGCTTGGCTGAGGTGTTAATGCGCGCACTAATAACGGCTTAAATTCATCAAGTCCTCTCATCCGTTGTCCGTGTCTAGTGTCGAAATATGTCGGGCGTGTTTGTCTTCACCCCAAAAATTAAATACTCTACACAATTTTAAAAAGCGTACCAAAAAGTTGACGTGAGAAACAAGTCAAGATTAAGCGAAATAGAATTCATGTTGTATTTCGAGGTGGCGCAGCATTTCGGCGAAGTTGTCAACGACGTAAACTTGTTTGCAATCCAAAATTCTAATTCAATGTCAGAACTGGTTAAAAATATAATAACAACAACAACAACAAAACTACGCAAAAACAAGTAACGCGTATAATATATGTATTCATACGTCGAGAAGGCACGATATGAAAAATCGCTTCAAGGCTTTTGGCAAAGCGGCAGTAAAAAAAAAAAAAACAAAAAAGTATCTCTAGTAGTCTCTTGTCGACAACGTCTTTTTACATCAAACAAACATCGCATGTTATTCTCTTCAGGTTTTCTTTCCTCTTGCAGCTTTTAGAGGCGTTGGTGAGCTAATTGTGTCGAGGTGTTTACATTCGAAATTCAATTACGCGCGAAAGTTGTGCGCCAAACTGTCAGAAGCGTCAAGACAAGACCGAAACTGATACGTTGCAGAGCCGCGAGATTCAAACTATGATTTTAATCTTCATTTGAGGCACAGAGCTGTGCTGGGTGTGTTTCTTAAAAATCAAAAATAAATATGACTTTTGCCATCACAAATTTAAAATTAAATAAACATACGAACTGGACATGACATCACTTTAATTGTTTGATTGGCTTCGTTTTTTTTTTTTTTTAAATATTTTTTCAACGTCAAACTCATCTCAATTAAATTAATAATATTTTGTTTGGCATCTTTTTTTTTATTTTTGAGGTTGCTGATGTTTAATTCAAAAGTCAATAAAAAATAAATAAAAAAATATCACTTTGAATTCATCGTTAAACTCTTATCAGTCTGCGCTTATCTGCGTTTCGTTTCGCTCAAATAATATTAACGAATTTATGCATTTATGCAAAAAAAAAAATAAAATTTATGAAAAAGGTGCGGGAGCGCAAAAGAGTATGGCTTAGAGTTTAGAGGGTACGGCGAGACACTCGAGAAACGCCATTTGTGGTATAATAAAATATTTTCTGTTTTTATCGAGCCGCATTAATTAGACATGAAACCTGCTGAGTTCGCGAAGTCGGCTTGTCGTCACAGAAAAACAACACAGAAAAGAAAACAATAACAAAGACAGAAACAGGTACAAAATATACAGTTTTTTACGGCATTTATGCTTAGGGTTTCATTGAAAAATAAAAATAAAAATAAAAAAATATTTTTTTTTCTTTTGAATTAAATGCAAATCGCTATTGACGTGTTTTGGTGTCGACAAATGTTGAAGTTAGCGCGAATTCAGCAATTTTTGTGGTTAAAAATTGTTATTTTTTATAAATGAGAATGGGAACGTTTTCGTTTGAAAAGTTTTATGAATGGAACATATTTTATTTTCTTTAAAAACAAACCAATTTAAGCAAAGTGAAGTGCTTCTTTCCTTGAGTAGTTCACTCAATAATTTTACAACGCAAAGGGGCGTCCAAATGCAGCACTGATTAGACTCGAGAAGCGTTGAGCGAGCTAGCGAGCGAGTGAACATAAATTGCGAACAATTGAGCTAATTTAAGTTGGCGTTTTCTGCTCGCACAGTTGAAAGCTTTGTTCTTCGCTGTTCGCTGATTAAATGCGTTTTTCATGTGCAACGCTACAACAAAAACAACAACTGAACAAGCAAGACAATTGGTAAGTGATGCGTCTTCAAAGATTTCAGTGAAATATGTTTCATTGGTTGTTGTTGTTGTTGTTGCACCATGTTGCGTTTAATTGAACGTTGAATTGAAATATTGTTGCATTATAGACAAAAACTTCATTACGCTAGAGAAAATATACACATGTCTAATTGACCTTTAAGGTGCACAAACTCAAGCGAAAGTCTCAATTTCGCGTTTCATTAACTTCCTCCCAGTGAAGTTTATCGATTTCTAAACTATTTAAAACTCGAGAAAAACTTTCTTTTAAATAATCAGTTGCTCTCGGTCAGCAGCAGCAGCAGCAGCAGACTCAAAGCACAGCAAACACAAATCGAAATGCTAATGAAATCAATACGCGTTGCTCGAATTGAATATCAAATCACGTCGGCTAACAATTTATCAATTTCCATTCAATGCCACTTGAACTGAACTCTTTTATTTTTCTGTGTTTTTCTGTTTTTGTGTGTCTCAAAAAAAAAAAAGTATCTAAAAACAAATGGTAAAAACAAAAAGACTGCGCGCGCGCACACAACATGAATAGCCAAGAGTGACGCCTTTTCCAAAAATTTATTGTATTCGTTTGAATGTTGATAAGCAGAAACAATAAGTGTTGAATGCAGATTAAGAAGTGGAAAAAAAACAAACCCAAATTACTACGAATGCAATCTGAGACGCAGCACGGCGTGGCTTAATTGTGCAATATGTGCCATTGATTCGCTTTTTTTTATAAACATTTATTAATGAAATTTACTGGAAATTGTTTTTAGACCTCTTCAAAGTAGCAGAATTGAGTTACTTTAAATTTATGTTGAAAAAACTTCAATTTGACTTCCGCATATGAAAGACTTTTGTCTATTTTAGTTTTGCCTCATTTTATGGGGCACATTTTGTGGCAGCACTCATCATCATAATCGTGGCACTTGTTATAGTAACAGTTGCTGTTCAGTTGATTCAAAAGCCATTTGTTGTCGACGCTGAAGCTTCGCTGCATTAAACAAAAGCATTTACAAAGCCAACAACAACAGCAGCAGCAGCAGCAACAAAAACTATTACATATGTATGTATCTGCAGATATATTTGCTGTTGTTGTTGTCTTGTTTGAGTCGCGTACTCACTCCCTTTCGCTGTCATGCAACAATCACTCGTCAGCAGTCGAAATGATCTCTCTCCTTGTGTTGCATGCAACATTGTGCCCTGCCATGCTGCCAGCTGATGACGATTATTATGCTGATGAGCATGTTGAGGTCTCTACGAAATTGACTGACTGACTGACTGACTGACTGCCTGCCTGCTTGGCTGCTCGTTCGTATTTTGCTGTTTATCACAACTCATCATCAGCAGAGCATGGCATAGTAGTAACAACAATAATAGTAATAATACAACTTGCAACAATAATTTTGTGGGTTTTTTTCTTCACTCAAATGGGCACACATTTTATCTAACCGAAGGTGTAGAGTACTCAAAGTCATAGCGTCGAATTATGTTTTATGTTGTTTAATGTTGTTTAAACATGCACTTTGACTTGTCTTTAAATATGCGCAATTTTCAAATTTTTTTTTTTTACAAAAGTCATTCCAGATTGAAAGTTGAGCCGTAGAATACAACAACAACAACAAAACAAAAAAGCTAATCAAAAAATCACTAATTAAAGTGCCATGAAATCAGAGAAGGCAAAGTTCAGGGCTAAGTTTGGTTGAACACAAAGCAAAGCATTCAAAGAAAATGTAATGAAAAAAAAAAAAAAAAACCGAAAACAAATCAACCAAAAATACAAAAAACAACAACAAATTTATAGTTTCTGTAATTTTTGGTACGTGCCGCAAGCATCAAATTAAGCGAACAATCTGCGCGTGTATGGAAAACGTCTTGAAGCCAAGCCGAAGTCAGACTCGATCGCCAAAAGCGTTGATTAAAAAAAAAAGGCGTCGAGATTTGATTTTGAATTTTCTGATTTTTTTTTTATTTCTGTTGCTGTTACAATTAAACCGAACATGCTCAGTTGAGACGACAAGCGACGCGACGATAACTCAGCATTGATAATCACATTTTTAACAGCGATGCTTCCAAGAAAGCAACATAAAAACGACACAGACAAGCGACACATTCATGATTAGCAAACGGATTAGACTTTTAAGAACTCAATTCATTTTACAAGCAAAGAGGTTGAAGCGTCATAAATAGTCTTGCTTTTATTTTCTTTGATGGCTTCGCTTTAGGTTTCTTAACGATGCATAAATGTGCAACAGTTGCGCACGCGTCGTCTTTGTAGAACACAGCAACCTTAAAATGCAACCTACAAGCAACAAGGACACAGGGACAACAAAGGAACAGTAGCAGTCTCAGCCGCAGCCGCAGCTGCAAGTACGATAATGCAGTGGCAAGGACAAAGTCAAAGGCAGTGACCGGCAGAGCGTCTTGTTTTTCATGTTTTCAGTGGAAAATGTTTGTCTGTGTTGTTTTCCCTACCAAGCGCTTCATCTTTGATGCAACATGCTGCCGCAGCTGATTAATGATTTGTTGCATTATCGAGTCAGAGAGTCAATAAGAAAATGTGAAAGAAAGACAGACATGAAATATTCTGAGGTGTGAAGCTGTTTTCTGTTTTCTGTTTCCAAACAAAAATGCCACAATATGCTTGCTGAGGCAAGATAATGGCCTCAGTTCAGTTATTGCATTAAAGTGTAGCAATGGCAGCTGCACTCAATTATGGTATACAATGCGATAAGCAACCAAAAGGTGCAATTTGTGCGCACAGCAAAAGGAATGTTTAAACATTACTGAAACATGCTACGTGTTTACGTCGTACAAGGGTTTATCGGAGGCTTTAAAGTTTTACGACGTAGTACGTAATTAGTGAGCACTCAGAATTTGCATTTTCTTGCGACAAGAATCTTATTACAATAATAAATAATAATTATAATTAAACAACAAATTCCCATGCCGCAAAGCCTTAATAAGGATGCAGGCTTAAGATGGCGGACCATTGGACGGAATAAACAGCAAATTTCACCGTTTGACAGACGTTCGGAAATTGTGTTTCCCAAGTAATTTAACTAATTATGTGCGCCTTTCGTGCTCGACGTTCTCTCCGCTCAGGTAGCGTCAGATTTGTAGTCGAGATATTCTAAGTGGCACATAAATCTCAATTACGAAAGCAACAACAACAACCACCAACACTAATAGTCATAAGCATGCCAGTCATGCGTCACGGTTATCGAACAAATTCGATGATGAAGATTTCAGGTCATTAGCCTCAGTTGAATATTCAAGTGCAAAGTCGTAGGGGCCTTTTGACGTAGTCGGCGTCTGAGGCAGCATAACCTTTTGCAGTTTAATTAAATGCGCCTACTCGACAATTGCCGCTAGAATGTGTTAGTTTGCTCAATCGACAAAAAAACCTTCTATAAATAAGTGTCAAAATATTTACATTGCATTTGCATAAAAATACAAATGTATGAAGAACTGCAGAAGTCTCTCAGTGAACTATCATTGTTTGTGCATCAACAGTGTGAAGCTTAAAAGCAGAAGCGCCGATGTGTAAATGCGCCCTTTCAAGCAGATTGTATGACGCTTCAGACCCGTATATAAAACTAGTGAGCGTGCATAGATAAGCTTCATTGTCGTCTGCAGCGTAAGAAAATCTTCCTGATGGTGTGTATGTATGTCTGCATTTGTTAACACTTAAAGTCATATTGTGAATGAATGTTGCTGAGCGATGAACTCATTTAAAATGTCACACCAAGCGTCATTTTCCATGCCTCAATTAAAAGTCAATTTGTGTTCAATCAAACAGAAGGAAAATGGCGAACGTTTAATTAAAAACCAAAAAAATGAAAATAAAGAAAATAAAATAAAACGAGACAAAAATGCATTGGCAAATAACAAATAACGATCGTCATTACAGACAATTGAAGGCGTCGTGTGCGCGAAGTGAGCTCATCATTGTGAACCTCATCAGCATTCTAGAGACAGTCTCACTCATATAATCGACATTGCAAAACAAAACATTAACAATAATAGCAAATCGATTTAACTTTTAATAAAAATGCATAAAATAAATACAAAAAACAGAAAAAAAGATTCTTATCGGAATTAACAACTGCAAAGTGAACGAATACCCCCCAAAGCGAAGTAATTCTATTGCCAAATCGCATGCGATTTTTTTTGTGCACTTCATTTTTATGAAATAACTGGAAAAGAGTATGACGGCAAGAGTCGTGTACGTCGTAAATATGTGCAAAGATATTGTATGAAGAAAAGAGTTAGTTCAGAGAATTCGGGCTCTTGTGATTTATGCAAACATAAAAAATCATTGCGGATTTTGTTAATAATTTGTTGTCTTCCGTTTTCGATACATTTTGTTTTTGTTAATTATTTAAAAATCAATTCTACGCTTGTGAAATGGGAGCGGAAACTGATGAGAAGATCGTAATGATGCATGAAAGATAAAATTTAATTCATTTGCGATTTGCCTTTGCTCCTTCGGCATGAAAATTGCAATTTAATAGTAGGAAAGTTGTTATTTTCGTTTGTTTATCTCTTTTTTTTTTTGACTGACTGACTGACTGAATGAATGATGTTTGTACTGCAGTGCAAAAACGATTTTCTTGAGTAAACCATGCGAAAACGAAACGAAACGAAAATTTAGTCAAGAGTCGTCAAAGCACCGTAATTAATATGTACAAGAACTGCACGAGTGCAACATCAAAAGCGTGAAAAATGTGAAAATGTTAAAAGTAATTTTCGTACTTCAGACCGTTGTTCTAACATTAGAAACGCGGCTGCAAACAGACAAACCAAAATAGTCATGTTGTCTTTCGTAGCTCAAATTGGCGAACTTACAACGCAACGAACAACATTTGTGGCAATGCAAATCAAGAAAATATGCACTCATACTTACATATATATGTACATATTCATGCTCCATGCATGAAAGATGATAAAGGCCGAAAAAAATCAAACAAAAAATCAATCTTCATCAACATTTTTGGAAGAAACATGCGACGCGTTGCGGGAGTAAAATGCTCAGTTGAGTCAGGCGGATATTTATGTGGGTTTTTAATTACAAGCAACGTGCAAAAGTGACGCTTTCCCACCGTATCTGTGGCATGACATTGATGTTAAGGCTGTGATGTGTTGTGTTGTGTTGATGTCATGTGTTGCCGCAATTTATGGTCGACACTTTGGCTCTGCAGATAATGATGATGATGACGCTGTCGCAGATAGAGCTGAAGTACGCGTTTGTGCCAAAGGTGACAGCGCACATGTTAGCTAAGGTCATTGGCAAATGTTAATTTGATTTGCGCTTAGACATGAGAAACTTTCAAAGGCAACACAACAATTTTGAAAGAAATTACCCCATTAGTTAGACATATATTGAGCAAGTTAATATTTATGCCGGAAAAAAAAAAAAAAACTCTTCAAACAAAATTAATTCGAAACCGTCGCATTCATTAAGAAAGATTTTATTATCTTAGCTGCTTGAAGTTATCATACATACAGCGATAAAGCAAGAACCGCCCACAATCGATGCGTGTAAAATTATTTATGCTGAGCGAGACAGCAATGAAGGAAATACAATACAATACGAAAAATGCGTACCCGAGGAGCAAATAAAGTCATAAATCATTCGTTTCGGGGGAAGTGAAATCCAAGTGGCAAGCGAGGCTGCGTAAAAGATACTTGAGCGTATACGATAATAAAAATTTATTACAAATATTTTCCATTAATTTGACGGCAGCCTAAAATTCCCTACAAAGTGATGTATATGCGCACTTATCCTGCCTTTGAGGCTGGCAAGAAAAATGGGTGTGCTTCCGGAATTTATACGTTGCGTGCAACAAAGCCTGAGAAGAAATTCCCAAAAAAAAAAAGAAAAATAACAATTTTAATTGATCGGCTCTACAATCTCACACACACACATACAAACTCACAAACTATAATCGTCACACATTCACACACGCACACATCATACTTATGAGCGCGCGGGTGAGCGCGGAAACAACTCAAGGTAGTCAGGCAGGCAGGCCGACAAGTAAGCTGGCGACAGTCACAGCTGCCGAGGGATTGTGTGTCGCTTAGCTCAGCTCTGCTCAACGGCACCCTTCTATATATCAGCTATGGCTTCATACATGTTCACAGCAGCTTCTTTCAACTGCGCACATGTGTGTGTGTGTTAGCACAACCCCACGCACCTTTCTTTCCGTAAATCGATTCATTTGTATGAATATGGCACTGTGGGGCTTAATATGAATGATGCATTTTCTAATTTGATTTTGTGTTGATATGTTGTTTTTGCCAGCCTTGCATTAGAGAGACTCCAGAGTCTTTATGCAAAT
Organism: Phortica okadai; assembly: GCA_034638295.1. Taxonomy (NCBI): domain Eukaryota; kingdom Metazoa; phylum Arthropoda; class Insecta; order Diptera; family Drosophilidae; genus Phortica; species Phortica okadai. The sequence goes on from CM067850.1 coordinate 8,258,320, forward strand.
GGCAACAGCCCAAAAAGCTCATTAGTAAGCAGCAAAAAAAAAGTAAAAAGGAAATAAAGAAAATATAAACAAACAAAAACAGAAACAAAAACAAAAACAATGCGAGCAAATGACCAATAAGTTGATGTTAATTTCAGCCACGCACCCTGGGCGCACACCCCTATGGCAATCAGCATTATTGTCATCATTATAACATTTAATAGTGCAAGCGGCTTATTGTGAAAATTAGTTTACAAAAAATAAATTGACGTTTTGTTGTATTGCAGTACAAAAACAAAAAAAAAAAACAAAAAAGAAGAAAAAAGAAAAATCGTCATTTTATATGTTTCGGCAAAGCGTAGTAGAAAATCGGAGTAGTTTTACTCCTCAACCACAGCTCACAACTATCACAACAATTGAGACTGCAAATACAACAACGACAACAACAACAATATCCCAGACAATGGACCAACATGTCTTTTATTGATATTGTTGTTGTAGTTACATCAGTCTGCCGCAGTTGTTGTTATTGCCTGCCGCCTGTATTTACTCCCTTTTTGTGTTACTATTTGTCTCTAACTATTTTTATTTTTTTTTTTTGGTATTTTTTTTCATGCTCCATTAAACAATTTGCCATTGTTGCACTTTTTCGACTATCAGAGCTTACGACTCTCCGTTGTTGTATCGAGGCTTCAATTGTGGCTGCCGCAATTGCACAAAACACATTTACATACATGTGTCTCGTCGCTATCGTCGCTACGTATCTAAATCTGTATTTGTATCTGCATGCGAAATACGCCGCAATATGCAATTTAATTTTTTGCGCTTATTTATATCATAAAAACAATAACTTCGTTTCATTAGTGAACTACAAAAGCAACGTCATTGCCCATATTCTCCCAACCATGGATTGCTCCCCAACATTGTAAGTTGTGCTGATTGTGCAAGTTTTCGCTTAAACCCATAAAATGCTCGCTTGATAATTTGCTTGTCGTTGTCGAGTTGAGCAGAGTATCGAAGCACTTCGATCGCGCAAACCAATAAAATTTTCCAAGTATCTTTCACACTAAAATTAAAACGTTATTTATGTTCTTCACTTGTTTGTTAGTTTATTACAGCGGCGTCACTTATTTTTCTTTTTTGTATTGTTGTGTTGCTTTCATAATTTTTCGCGCACATTATAAACTTTTCACCATCTTAATTAAACAAGAAATTGCAAACTCGCTTCAGTTAACGTATGTATTTATTAAGTTAGTCGTGTTATCTTAGTGTGTCAACGTTACTATTGATAAAGTCTTGCAGCTTTATCAGTTGTTGGCAGTAAAACTGTCTGCACAAAAAAAAAAAAAAACACTCAAACTTTAGGCACAAATTGTCATGTTTGGATAGACACAAAGGCCGAATTTCTCAATTGATTTTCAATCTTACAAGCGTTGGAAACTCATGTCAATTTGATAATCGTTGATTAAATGCGACGTCATTGTTTTTGTTGCTACAATGAACACTTTTTCTTTTGTTATTTTAATGATTTCTTTTATTTCTTTTTCCAAATAATTTTCTTTATAATTAGAGCTCTGTAGCTCATTCATTAATATTTTTAATTTATTTATTTTTTTTGTTAATAATTCTTTTATTGCTCAAAGCGACACGTCTGAACGCACAAACACGTCTCAGCACTTTTGCTAATGTTTTGGTTGCTTTTGTTGCCGCATTATATTAACATGACCATCACCAAATCACACACTATAAAAACTTTTTTTTTTATCATTGATAGCCTTAAAGCTTTGCTATTTGAAGCATTTTTGTTTAATCTATTTTTTTTTTTTTTTTGCTCACATTTATTCCTCATGTTTGAGATACTTTGCTAATCAGTTAAACAAACACTTCACAACTGGGCTTGTATGATTTATCACGGGACCGCGAGTTCTCACGTTTAGAGCGCCACTTACATACATTGACAATTGTTTTCTATTGATCTTCAAGCACGAATTCGCATTTTAGAGCGTATCTCAAAGATTATAACAGTAATTGAAAACGCCAAAAATTACTCGTACAACGCATTCCGACAGATACAAGATACACGCGCGAAAACACGTTCGTTTGCTTGAGAAGCTAATGTTAAAATGAAAATGTTTAGCAACATTGCAACAAGATCGGTTTGTTTTTCTTTGAGAGCATGAGTGTGTTGAGAGTGTGAGAGTGTTGCGAGCGTGAGTGTGTGTTGAGAACGTGAATATGTTGAGAGCGTGAGTAAGATTGAGAGAACGTAAACATTCAATGGCTTTTTATACCCTTCATGGTAGACTTCAATGAAGTTATAAAATATATCTGAATTTGTGATAAAATCATAGTATTTTGTAAATATTTCACTTCACTTTTCTCTGCAAATCACCAAAGCAAAGCACTCTTGAGGAAGGGTGCAAGAACCCAACAACTCTCAACACTTCATGCCGCGAGCGAGCAACATTTTATGTACACAGAGCGTATATAGATCACTCAGCAACATGTTGACGCAACATTAACTTTAAATTTATACACTCTCAACGTACTTGTAATATTTGTAATTGCAACATTTTATTTACACAAGATGCAAAAGCATCTAATTTCAAAGCTGTCGAAACATTCAAACGTTTCTTAGTTTTCTTTACTATTATTATATTTTTTTTTGTTTTTTTTTTACTGCACTGCGTGAACCGCCGCCTACCGCAGCCAAGGCGGAACTGAATATGACACTCGGCCGTCGAGGCGAGCAAGCGAATCCTTTGCCAGCGAAAACTAAAGCTGCCAACAATGACGCTGCATGGGGTGACAAACAAATGGAAAAATCAAAATGGCAAAAACAACAGAACACGCATGGTGGAGGGCAGAGGGCGAAGGAGTCGGAGTCTGTGGCAAATGGCGCCAAAGTGGCGACACTGGCGACTGACTCGACTGTTTCGACCCCTTCGGAAAGTTTTTATTTAGACGTTGTTGTTTGTGAAAAATACTTCACAAAAACACACACACACAGACATACACATACAAACTAACACCATTACATATGACATCCTTTGCAAGGAGGGAAAAAAAGCACAAAATTGCAAATTTGTCTAACGTATGCGTTAAGTGACGGCGTCTGCGCGACCTATAGTTAGTTGTCATGCCGGAGTGTGGGCTGTGGGGCTCAGGGGGCCGATGTACCAACAATTGCAGTCAATGTTGTTGTATTATTTAATGTCCTGAAGTTGTTGATTTTTACACAACACAGTCAACGAGCCAATAACAACAACAACCAAGCAGAGCAGGTTAATTTTTTTTTGTCCTGCTCTCCTTTGCTTTGCCCACCCACTTTTTATTTATTCGGATTTGTTGGCGCGACGCTCATTTATTTTTGGCGCGAGACTTTGTGGCGCCAAACCGCAATGGCAGCAGCGACTGCGGCCAACAAACAGCTTAATCGAACGGCGACGTCAGGCGCCAAATCGTAAAGTCTCAAAAAAATTATAGCAAGGAAATAAAATGAAATACACCCAAAAAAAAAAGCGGCTTCCTCTTTTGTTCAATAGCGAGTATTGCCAATTTTTGTGTCAGGGGCGGGAAACTCAGCTGTACCAAAAGTGCGAAGAAGCGTTGTAAAAATATGATTGATTTTTAGTGTTGCCAGTTGCCAAGAGGGTCGGCGAAATAGTCGCCATGACAATGCCTGGCTGTCCTTGCTATTGATGCGTTTATCATCATGGTCTCGCCCTTGGTGGTAAACATGATTTTTGCGTTGATCGTCTCTCAGCCGCCATTGGTCTTTTCAATGTTGGCGCCAAATGTCGTTGCTTTGGGATTGATTTTTTTTTTGTTATTGACTTGTTTTTATGAAGTCTACAAAATCCGGGGTTATTGTTACATAACTTAAGGGCTTTGACTTCGTCGGCAATATCATCAGTTAACTGACAACATGATTTGACTTTAATTTCAACAGCGACGGGTCATTCGCCCGCTTATGTCTGCCCACGCAATAATGGCCTAACTTAAGCTTAATGTATTACATACCAATAAGTTGTTGATAAAAGCAGATTATTATAATTCACTTACCTATAAAGAAAAGAAGAGAAAAAAGTTCATATTAGATCTCATTAATAAATCTTCAACCTGCCACAAGTAAAATATATGTATGTATGTATTTATGCAAAATTCGCTTTTGGCCCAATTCGAAGCTTTTTAATGTTGTCGGCAAACAAAAGTGTGGAAAAGTGGCCTGGAAATGTCTTATAAACAAATTGTCTTTGTTGTAGACAATTATTTGCTTTTATTGTTGTTGTTGTTTAGATCAGGTAAACTTTGTCTACAAGCACACACACACGTGGCCTATATATTTCATAATGTAGCGTGCGCCCTGACTATCTCTCTGTCTGTGCCACACCCGCCGCCTCGCGCTAATCTTGATGACTCTTCGTCGTGATTCCGTTTCCGTAAAAGTTTATCTTTTCTGCTTTGCTTTGCTTGTCTTTATTTTGCTACGTAAACGTATTTAAGCAATTGTTGGGGTGTTTATTTCTTTTTTTTTTTTTTTTTTTTGTATGCTCTTTTTGTTTAATAGGTTAATATGATAATTCGAGCACAAGCAACAATAAAAACAGTTTATTATTACGAGAAAACCACAAATCTTTCTGTTGGTTTAGTTTATGTTGCGCATTTTGAAATTATTGCAACAAAAAGCCAAAAAAAAAAATAAACAATAATTTTCAATATGCTTAAAACAGTAGCAACATTTAGATGAGTGTGCCATTTAATTTATATTAAAAGCGTAAGCGGACAACAAATTTCCGACTAAATCTGCGGATCACTTCAAACACGACAACCCAGTGTGTCATCACAAGGTTCCAGACTATTTTGCAATAGCATCTCTCTGTCACATCACTTCTGTGTGCCCAAGTTCGATAAGCAAAGCGCTCTCTTAATCATTTCGCTTGTCTGAATGTGATTAGATCTTTCTGTTTTCCTCGTTTTTGGTTTATTTTTTTTTTTTTTGTGCAATCAAAAATATTACTGGTCACTTGGGTCAATTATTTTTGTATGAGATATACATATAAACAAACGCTTGTCGCTGATTTATTTACGGCCACTGATAAGATTGCCTTATATACATTTGTATGCATTGGGGAAATAAATTTTAAGTTGATGTAGGTTGCATTATTTAATACGTTTTGGCTGTGTGGAAATTAACAGCTCGAAACATTTTCCCTAATAATATTTGTGGTTTCGCTGTTGCGCTGCGCTGCTCTATACTGCTCTGCTCCGCTCAGCTGCAAAAGTACTTTGTCGACCGCAAAAAACAGCAAACCGCAAAGTGAAATTGCTTTTCCAATACGAGAGTTTCATATTTAACTTGGCTTCGGGGCCGCATGTCACTTGTGTCAATGTTGACAACAAGAATAACAACACCAACACCAACAACAGCAACAACAATAATAATAAGAGTAACAATAATGACGGCAACAACAAACTGTCAAACAAATGTCATTCAATTATTTTATGGCTCGAAAATTAATTAAGTTCCTTAAGAAATATCAAATCACTTTGTCTGTCTGTCTGTCTGTCTGTCGGTCTGTCTTTCTAACTGATTGAATGACAGTCAAGAAGCGCAAAATTGTTAGCTCGCGCAATTAAAAACTTTTTAATCCCAACAAATCATACAAAAAATAACTTTTATGCGTTATTTGCCTTTTTGCAGTCTCCCAAGTGCCTTCATCCCATACTCTGCTGTTGAAAACGAAACCTTTCATTAAAACAATAAACTTTTATCGCTCATGTTCTGCTATATAATTGACTTTTATAAACTTGTCTTAAGGATGTGCAAAGTTCCGACAAAATTAACTCAAACAAGTTTTATTTTTCTATTATTGTAAAAGAAAAAAATATTGCGAAAAAAAGGAGTAAAAGTTTGAATTGTTAAAACTTCTGCCATTCAGATAGAGTACACTTTGGGTTCTTGAATGACTTTTGAGCGTTAAAGCACTTTTAAAATTTTCCATTTAATATTCTTTTTGAAGGATGTTTGTAATTAGTTTAAATTTATTAAGTACATATTTCAAAACTATTTTGCCATTGTTCCATGCATTCAAGGCATAACCAATCATTGATTAAAAGTTAATTCACGCGCTCCCAGCTATAAAAGCACAATAGCTACTGAGACTGACAGTCAGACAGACAGTCTACAGCAATGAAATAGCATATCAGCATTCCAATCTTGTTTGCCGTTGCCAGCGCCCTCTGCCGCCCGCCTTGTACAATACACACGGCCTTGCATTTTCTGGTTAAGCCACAATAATGCCAACCCGCATCATTTTTCCTTTTTTTATTGCTTCTTCTGCAATTTTCTTCGTCAATTTTCACATTTTGTTGACCGTCATTTGCGGCTGTCGTTGCAACTCTTGCTGTATTGTTGTCTTGCTGCTGTGCTGCTTTGCTCTCTTAGCTTCAATTCAAGTCCACAAGTAACACTTTTATGGCATCAATCTATGACCAAAGTTTTCATCAACTACTGCAGATATACAGCTACGAAAGGTACACGCAACGCAACGCAACGTAGCAAAGTAATGACATTTTTCACGCTCAGTTTGGTTCTCAGCAAGGTAAAAGTCGCCGTAAATTGGGCAAGAGATGTGGGCACGTTTTTCTAAACGAAAAATTGTTGGAAAACTTTATGCAGTTTATGTGCATTTTTCCATGGAGCACTCAAGTTGACAATAAAAGCATTCATAACTATCTCTTTGTCTGCACATTGCTCAATGATAATGCGATGACGGCAAATGTTGAATATATGTGGATGCATGCAACACTCAAGAGCACTGAGCACTTTTCGCTACATGAAGTTAGAATTTAAATTATATTCAAGACTTGCCTGTGCAACTTGCAGAATTTTATTAATATTTTTGGTTTTACGTGATGGCATTTTCATATTTTATTTTTTGATCAATAAAGTTTTTTTTTTTTTCAAATAAGAAACTAAATTGACATGCAGAAGGCATTTTTGTTTGACTCAATAATGCTGAGTATCCTAAATTAGACTCCGACACAAAAAAGTTTTACTCAAATATCGCAAAAGCCTAAAATTGATGCTTAATAATAGAGTAACGCTGGCTTGGGTATTGGTGACCTTGAAATATTGTGCCGTCGAACAAAAACTAATGAACTTGCAACGATCATTGTAAACGATTCGAAGTGTTTGCTCAGGAATAATGAAAAATGTATCGACACTTTGCCACTTTCATATCGTAAAATACAAAATGCAAGAGTTTATTGTGCAAAGCATAAAAAAAAAAAATACATTGTTGCTGAGAAAATTGAAACGAAATACTCTTATGAATGCAGGTGAGGGTGAGGCGAACTTGCAATGTCACTGTAGTTGTTGCTGTTGCTGTTGACGAATCGTGAATGAAAATGCAATTTAAAGTTTATTTTTTTATGATGCATGTTGTAGAAAAATGTAGACAAGTTACGTTTGAAACGACATGAAATACAATGTTCTACAACAACACATCACATCAGCACTTTGAAGGAACTTTTGCGCTCATTCATACGTGAAACTCGAGACAAGCATTTACAGTGCCGCCCAAAAGTAGGCAAGCAAACTTTGGGCAAGCATGTTTTTGGCGCTCGCTACCCAGCAGTTCTCGTTGTGTCAATTGTCCCCTTTTCGATAGTCTAGACTATATCCCAACTATCGAATTTAGGAAAGAATTTAGACAGTATCAAATTATATTTCCAATTCGAACTACATTTTTTAATTTAATTTTGCTAAGTTCGTTTCGTCTAAACATCAATAAAATTCGGCGCATGCTGCATCAACACCGAGTCGGAAAATATTTACATCTTGACCGCGCTTTAGAAGCTATTTTCTCAAATCTGCAAAACCTCTGCTAGCTCTGAAAATACAAATTTTCGATTGAACTGACTGATGACACTTCCTAAACTATGTCTACATCTATTCTGCAACGGGCGCACATGCACATGACACATGACACATGACAATTCGGCCGAACCCATGCCCCAAAATTTAAAAAAATTGTATTTGAATTTACTAAAATTTGCATACTTTTCGGCATAATTGAAATAAACGACTCATGGCATCCTAATTTTGAACCGAACATACGGCACTTCATTTCCAATCGTTCAATTAACAGCGCTGTTACTACACTGTTACCACACTGTTACCTCACTGTTACCTCACTGTTACCTCAATGTTACCTCCCATTTTAATTCAGGGTCTCTCAATTTCTCTCTTTTGCCCTGTTAAAATTCTGTTGCTCTCTCAAAAACTCGGGAGTGCATGTAATTTATTATTCCATATTTTTGGGCTGCGCTTAAAATTGATTATTTTTCAACAACAAAACTTATTCATTCATAAACAAATTATTTGAAATTATTTTGAAAATGGCTTAAAATAGATAAAGGATATCTCTTAAAAATGACTTCGTTGATTAAAATGTATCAGCGCAGTTATTTCTAAAGGAGATTTGAAGACTAATATTTGAACCAGACAGAGTTAAGCATAAAGGCACCAGTTTGATCAAAACAATTTCAAATAAATAAAATTTATCAAATATCAAATGTTTCTATGTCGCCTGCTCTAGCTCTGAGTTTAGTGTGTAGGACTATGGAACCGAAGGTAAGAGGTTCAAACCCCGGCGCCACCGGAATTTAATTGTTATTAACAATAAAAAAATAAAGTTATTTATATAACCAATTCATAATTAATAATAAAAAAAAAACAATTACTCAGTCACTTAAGACGGTTTCATTTTCTTTTTTTCGTATACCCTAAACTGGTCCGGTAGGACTAGTTCGGTAACTAGACGGAAGTGGTAGAATTGTGACAATTGACTCCTGCCTATGACATCCCCTAGTAAAACTCACCAGTTGAAAGCATTGAGAGTAGATTGAGCTGGCACTAGTAGTATTTACATTCAAACTAGTTCCGAACTTAGTTCTGTACTAGATCGGAGAACTGCTGGGTAGGAGCAGCACCTGGCAAACTTTTTGTTGCTGATTCGTCGGGGTTGACGGCAAATAAAGTACTTTTGTCTGATTTACTGCTCGAAACATTTTTTTCACTTAGTTGTCTTTTTTTGTGTATACTCTGTACTCTGTATGCTGTATGCCGTAATAGAAGAGCTTATGAGACGGAAGTTTATCAGACTTTTTGTGACTTTTGTTGACAACTTGTGGCAGCGACGAAGACGCCGTCACAACTGCCGAAAAGTTACACATTGAAAGACTCAGACGCCATTTCTCAAAAACCATGAAAGTGATTCAGGCGAATGCGTGTGTGCAGACAACGCGTAGACAGCCGGCATGCGATAAGCGTGAAAGAGGCGCTTATAAAGTTACGTAACGATTGAAATATTTTATTTTTGTGTAAAATAAAAATGATGCTGTTAAATCTTTAAGTTTTAAAACACAAGTTCAAAGTTATGCAATATACAAACTACATGCGTCTGTGGTAGGAGTAAAAAGTTCATGTTCATCTTCAGCTTGGCACTTCAAAGCACATACATTTTGCTGTTGGCGTTTGGCCAACAAATGCTTTGTATTTTTCAACAGCAGAAAAGTGTAAAGCATTTGTGTGAGTGGCACTGGCAAAGGGAGAAGACAGAACTTGAAGTATGACAGGGATATGAATCATAATGATAAATAGAAGATCTCGCGTGGGACGAAACTTTTATGGCAAACATAAATATTGAAATGTACTCACATTTGTCGACAGTTGACTGCTCAGGCTGAGCACCTGCTCACGCGCGTCCATCAGCTCCCGCTTCAAGCGACGTATTTCATGCGCCTGCCGCTCTTCTGCGGAGCCGTATAGCGAACTGCCACCGGACAGCAAAGATGCTGCGCTGCCGTGCACTAAAAGCAACAAAAGCAACAACAATGAATTATTAAGCCGGCGAATCATTTGTGCTTAATCTTCACTCACCTTCGTCGTTCTTCTTCGGATATGTGAGACGGTGACCACCGGCACCTGTTAGACCAGCCGCCGCAGCTGCAGCCGAACTGCAGCCTGCCATGCCAAGTCCACCAACTGTGACAGCACCATGCGTGGGCGAGAGCGGACCGCCAAAGCCACGATTGACAGGCGTGGGCGATGTCGGCTGACTCCAAGCGATCGGCGCACCACTGCTCATGCCCGGCTGAGCCTGGCCAATGCCACCGCCAGCGCCCACATGCGCTGCGGCAGCGGCGGCGGCGGCCATTTGTGCCGAAATGACGCCGTTCTGTCCGCCAGCGATAGTGCCCACGGGTAGGCAGTAATAGGGTTCAATCTCGACATCGGGACCGCGACTGAGCATCGAAGGATACATTTTCTCGGATTTGGTCGATCTACGAAGCGAAGGGTAAAGCATTAATAAAGAACAGAAAATAATGAAAGCTTCAATGTAAATAGCAACAAAGGAAATGTACAATGACACTGAAGGTGGTCAGTGATACAAATATGTGAAGTGAATGACAATGACTATTTGCCCGCCAACCTTCCCTCCTCCTTATTTGAACTGCTTTTGACGTCAGCGATTTCATTCATTCATTTATTCGTTCATTGTGTGGACATGGGGCTTACTTGACTCGCTCCCTTTACTTTAATTCCGCTTGCCTTTTGAGTATCATCCTTTTTTTCGAGCATATTCTACATTTGAAAAGATGAGCTTAAAATATCTGCTTTATAGAGCATAAAATGGTCACTTGTATAACCAAAATTGAGACCGCAAAGCCGTTAGTGGCTTTTATTATGAGCGCCTCCTACCACATTCAGTCTGGAAAAATGCTGATAACCGACAAGAATGTTACTTTGTAAGCAAATAAAAGTACAAATGTTGCCATGTATGAATAAATGTGCGTTGCTCTTTACAACTCTTTCTATGACAGGAGTGATATTATGTCCTTTTATAGAAATCTGAATCTATTTCAAATGAAATAAAATTTTTATTTTGAAAAAATGTTGCTCAATGCGTAAGTCGAAGTTATTGATTTTTTAATTGATATGTCTATGAGCTACTCTGGCTTGAAATCTGTTACATGCTCAGCGATAAAAGTCAAAGGTTCACAGCCTTTTTAACATGTCAAATAATAATCCCTCTTTTGTTTATATACATCCTCGAATTGTACAACATTTTAACACACCCACACAATGAAGATTCGTGTGTCTGCACATAAATGAACGTATGAATATGTGACTTGAGCCACATTTCATTTCCCATTCATTTTGTAGCCCTTTTTATCATTTTGCCTTTTAGTTTTCAGAAAATACTTGCAGCATGTTTTCAATCTAAAGTTCAAAAACACCCATACGAAATTATTTGGGCGTGTCTATAGTGCTTCAATTGTCAACCCTTCCCGGGAGCGAGCAAACTGTAAGCCGGACAACTTTAAAGTATAACGGCACATGTTTCTTACACTACTTTGTGACAAAATGTGTCAGACTGTTTACATACTTATTGGCGCTCAAGCGTCTCGGAAGTTGCGGTTACGTTTTAAATATGCAAAACTGACAATTCGACAAGCGACGCGTCATGTCATGTGGAAAATATGCGTGTTCAAGCAGTTCTGCGCCGGAGTCATGTTGAAGTATGCAACGTCAGTTGCATAATTTGTTGCAGGTACACTTGCCAGAGCGTTTCAAATAGACGCGCAGCATACTAATGTGTTGACAAGTCGTACAAAAAAAAAAAGGTCGAGTGAACTGTCTGGGTTGTCATTTTTAACGAAATGGCACAGACGTTGGCAAGGCGTGACTTACTTAGGAAATTATGGCGTATTACACAAATGTGGAGAACAAAAAAAGATCGAAAAAAAAACAAACTAAAAAGCGTGACTTGTGACACTTAAAACGTATTTCACCTTGGATATGTCCGTTCTTTCAAGTAGCTTCGGTTTTCAAAGGTGTACAAAGAGCGGTGTAAAAGTAGGAATAAAATGGTGGGTAAGAGATTAAAAAGGATTAATTTACAAGGTTTACACAATTAAGAGAAACATGCCAAGAAGTTTGCTTGCGTGTCAGGCCGCAGCGGCAGTGAGAGTACGCACCTGATGCTATTGCTACGGTTGAGACGTGGGCTCTGCACGTACGGTGACTCCGTGCCCGGCAGATGCGGCCCACCAGCAGCTGTGCCGCTGCGATTGTGTATCATCTTGTGGCCGTGACGCGTCATGGCCGGCGAGCCAATTTGCATGTTTTCAATGGAATCACCCTCGCTGAGACGACTGCCCGCCGTGTTGCTGTGCTTCAGCCACATGGCATATGAGCTGTACTCGGGCTTGACCTCAGCATAGGTCTGTGTATCGGAGAGCGAACCATCGTGCAGCTTACCCGAACGATTACCGACTCTGTGGAGGACAATGTCAAAGGTTTTAAAATTGAAAACGAATCGCTTTGACAGAGTTTGAAAGTTACCTGTGCTGAAACATGTGCATATCACTGCCCGGCTTGGGCAAACTGTGTGAACCGGTAGCCAGACGTTCCCTAATGGATTGACTGAGCTGTGTGGCCGTCGGGCCTGTGAGCGAGAAGCTGCGATGCTGCGTGTTGGCCGGCGCTTCTGAAAGCAACAATCGATTTGTTAACTCATGTCTGTGTGAAGGTTCTCTCTCAAGTTGCAAACTTACTTGTCATGTCGTTGGGCAGCGTCTGTGTGCCGCCGCCCATTTTGCGACCACCTGCCGAACGTGGCACCGCCGAAACGTGCGCAGTGCGTCCGCTAGGCAGTCCATTGGGCAGACCACCACCACCACCGCCCATCATCAGAATGTTCTGCTGCTCGGCCGTCGCCGTAATGCTGCCATTGGAGCGCTTCACATAGCCAAAGCTGGGCGGCACGCCTTTTGTGCGACCCGAGGGTGAGCCTTGCTTCGAAGAGTTGCCGCTGCCGCCGCCACTGCCGCCCAGGCTGCGTCGTGATGGCGAAGACTTTTCGGCTTTGTCCACTTTATGGCCATTGAGTGGCTCCGGCATTTTCGACCAATTGTCACGTCCGCTGCTGCGTGACGACGACCGATGTTGGCCATGCTGATGGTGCTGGTGATGATGGTGTTGCGGACTGCCGTTTGCGCTGCCCGAACCGCTTGCGTCCATTTTCACAGCAGCCGTGGAGCCGCCACTGGAGCTCGCTTGACTTGCAGCCGACGAGGGCGGAGCGGTGCCAATGCTGTCAAGGCTACCCCGACTATTACGTATCCTATAACAAGTGAAGAAGAAGAATAAAAGATTGTTTCATTTATTTGCAAACTGTATAATGTGTTTGTTGTTGTTGACACGGCTCGACAATATTTAAAATAATTTGTTTATTGCATGCAAATTGCTTTCCACCTCAGCCTCAATGCCAACACAGCTTTGTTGCTGCTAAATGTCGGCCAACGACGACGACGACGACAAAGTCCCGTTTAATTGTCATAACAACGTAATTGCAAATTATTTTAAACCATTGAAAAGCTTACTGCAAAGGCCAAAAGGGAGACAGCAAGCGGGGTGCCAGTCGGTCAGACACTTTACCACGTTGCGTATACGCCACGTTGTTTCATTTTATGTAAATTTGTTTGCATTGCTAATTTATGCCGTAAACGTTGAGGCAGACTTTGGCCGAAAGTTAAACAATTATGTTTATTTATTTATTTCATTTTTCGTGTTAAAGTCACTGAACTGTTAAAGTGCCGCAAGCAGGTGCGAATGCGTGGCATGTTTAATAATTGCGAAAAGCAAACAATGCTATGAAAAATATACGAATATTGATTCGGTTTGTTCGTGCTGATAAACGTTATAGTCGGACCGTAAATTGATTCAATTGAAAATTATTCGAGCGTGTTGTTTTGAGTCAAACACAAAGCGCCAGACAAATCATCATCGGATAGGCAACAGACTATTCAAGGACAGCAACAGCAACAGCAACAGCAACAATGACAACTACAACTATCAAAGTGGCGACAAGTTAACAACAACAATGATGATGACGATGACAAAAAAACAAGAAAGAATTTCAAGCAGACAAACCAAACAATAAAACTGAAAATTTTTCAATTAAAATTGCAAAGCGAACAATAACGAAAGAGAGTGTCAAAGAGCGATAAGACAAAACTACTTTCCACGTCACGTTACATTCTTCACTTCGCTTCTTGAATGCATTTTCAATGTGCTTTAACTTAAGAAAATTTCGATTAAGCAGAAAAAGAAAGAAGATTGTTTGTCAAAAGTCAGCAATAAGTACTCAAATAATTTCAAAAAGGATTCATCAGCCAAGCGCACAATTGACAATCACTGAGAAAAATAAATATCAACCAAGGCACAAAGGAAGTGCGCGCCATAAAGTAGACAATACATTTTTATGACTAATCCGCTTAGCGAGCAAATGGCTTTTTTACATCCAACAACGACTTCGGTCTGTGCGACACTCGCCAAGTCGTTTCTTTGTTGTTTTCCGAACGTCACAAAGTAAGTTACTTGTACAATTCTGCGCACAGTTTCGTTAAAGCATACTTTTGGGCGTTAATTGAGCGTGTTGTCTAAGCACTAATAAACAAGCGTATTAAGCAGTTGCCGCATACTCAGCATTAGGCATTAGACACTGGGCGCATCAAGTACATTATACTAGAGTGAGGGAAATGTGCGAAGTGCGGCAAATTGATTTAGGCAATTTTAAAGTAGCATACTTTTTGGCAGCAAAATTTAATTTTCTTTCGCTGTTGTTCATGGGCGTCTGGTTTTTCTGGTTTCGCACCATTTTCTTTTTTCTTGTGCTGCTTTTTCGCACACGACTTCCTGTTGGAACTTCCGTTGTAGACTTCCTTTTTTTGGCTTTTGCTTTCCTTACTTCTTTCTCATGTCTTTTTTCTCACTTGCCAACCAAAAAGTATGCGATAGCGAGATAGTATAAAATTTAATATTATCAATTTAATCTAACATTCTTTTTCCTTTTTTTTTTTGTTTTTTTGCATGTTTTGTAAAGATGTTTTTTTTTTTGCTTTTTTGTTTGTTCTTTTCATTTTTTGCATTTTGACTTGTCTTGCTTTCTGCCATTTAGATTAGATCCGAAGTTTATTTGACTACTGTTCGCGCATATTTCCCCCATTTTATGAGCGTTTAAATTAACTTAGCATGACAGAAATTGAATCGCAACTTGTACATTTACGACACGAATTTAAAGTCTTCGCTGTCAATTTTCAAGCTGAGCCCGAAAATGAAATCAAGCCAATGAAAAAAATTAAATTTTCGCTAATCAAACAAGCATGCTAGACTTTAATACGAAGTAAGTGATTTAAGGCGCGCTTATCTCAGGGTCACAAGGGCATGAAACAATTGAATTTTATGTTGAAATATTAAAGCAAGTGGGTCGACGATAACGACAGTGTCACAGGCAATAGAATTGCGGTCGTTGGTCGCTTCGGTGGTCAGCTGTGCGATAGTCTGTTGTGACTGACAGTGTAAGAAAGGCAACTCAAATAGAATTTCAGCTTTGATCGCACTGAGATAAGCAAAAAAGAAGAGCATCAAACGCATTAAAGTGACTTGTGTTGTTAAGCGTTTGTGAAAGGGAACGCTCGGCTGACGGGCCAAGGGTTCACAAATGCTGTTTCAACTGTGGTGGGCCCTTTTAATGCGACTTAGAAGCGACACTTAAACAAATGTGGCAAAATGGTCTACTGCGCAATAAAAACATACATACATCTAAGTATATAACGTTTGTAGCCAGTGTGTTTAGTTGCGGCCATAAGTGACATATAAAAATCATAAATTGTCGCAACCAAAGAAGAAAATCAATATGGATTTTCTGCTCGACAGCGCCAACGACGCTCCTGCCACCAACGTAGCCAACATACAACTTATTTGGTTTGTAAATAATGTTTGTATGTGTGTGTGTTATTTTTTTCACTTAATATTTATACGTGTCTTTGCCCTCAAAGTAGGTAAAATCGATATGCGGCCTATGTAATATGAGCGTGAGAGAAACGACTTTAAAACAAATATATTTAAATTAAGTTTAATGAAAGCAACAAATGCTTTTCATTGCAAGCGTTTTTTGTCAAACATTTTTCAATTAAGACAAATACATTTGAGTGACCACAAATGTCAACGGTTGCGCAATCATTTTTGAATGAGGGCTTAAAATGATTGCTTAATGCAACCAACGAAACAAATTGCAATTTGCGCCGCTCACTTCACCCTCCCTTTTCCAGCGTTGAGCGTATTTCACACTCGGTGCGCATTAATGGCAGAGTGCAAAACTTGCATTTTGAATTGCAGCTGCCGAAAAATGGCATTTTGTGTGCACTGTGCTTATGCAGCGTGCAGCGTGCGCCTGGGCATATGCTTTATTTATTTATTTATTTGTGCAAAGTGCATTTGCTCACTTGCGCCATGCAATTGAATTGAACTCGTCCTTTGGCTTTTCGACCGTGGCAAATATGTGAATTTTGTTGATATTTTTTTTTTCGGGCAAAGTCATTTCGAGTCATGCAACCTTAATGCAAGTTTCGAGGCGACATCATTAAAAGCGCTTTTATTACAAATATTTGAATGAGTTTTACATTTTGGGCCACTTGCCAAATTGTACATGTACAAGTGTTAGTTTTTTGTAATTTGAAATTTGTTCCGTGCACTTTGCGCTTTGTTACATGCTCTAATTGCAAATTAAAGCGCACGCAGGATGCCAATTTGACAATGTTTATTAGCGTAAGCGTTTGAAAGGCGTTACAAAGGCAGGCGGCACAACGTGCGTTGCATGCTAATTAGTTACAATTTGCTTATAATTGGCTCAAAGTCTGGTCATTTAGCCACGTTCACTTCCCACTCATTTATTGACGCCTTTAGGCACATGCAGCAATGCGCGAGGACGTCAGCAACAACAACAATAAAAAATATTGACTTAATATAAGTCATTTTAACTTATTATACCCTCTACACATACTGTGTACGAAGGTATATCAGTTAACAGAGACATTCTGTTAACAATTAACACAGGTATTCTGCTAACATTTAACAGTGGTATTTCGTTATCAGAAACAGAGGTATTCTGTTAGCAACTAAAAGAGACAGAGGTATTCTGTTCACAGAGACAGAGGTATTATGTTAACAGCTAACAGAGACATTATCTTAATAGTTATTATAATTTGAATAGGCTTGGGGTGTGGCACCGCCTACCGTGTGTGCAGGGTATTATATGAACCAGTATACTCGACTATTGTTCTGCAAGTTTTCCATTAATGTTTGAACTTAAAACAAAACTCGCTCACCCGTCACCCTCGTTGCTGTTGTCATATCAACAGTCAGCGCTCTCTCGCCGTTTTGCCATTTGTCAATGCAACCGTAAACAGAGCAAAATGTTCCCCACCCCCGTTTGCCTGCTCGACGCCTTTTGGCATGCACATCCTGTTTAGGTCATGTTTTGTTCTTTTTTTCTTTTCGCTTTTATTGAATTTCTCACTCTTCCGACCTCCACCGTCTTTTACTTTTGCACAGTTTCAGTTTTTTTTTATCTTGTCTCTAATAAACAAAACATTCATTTGGCTTTGACTCATTTGCCTACATTTTCGCTATACATTTTTTTCTGCTTTTATTTTGCCTCTTCCTCTTGTTTATGTTTGCCTGTCACAGGCAATGCGTGAGTGTGTGTGTGTGTGTGTTGTTAACTGTTACGACAGCCTACAAACAACCGAGCATGAATGACTGAAGACATGAATGAATGACTGCCTCGCCTCTTTATTTATTCATGCTGTCAACATCAACAAAGCGCACAGGGGCGGCAATGAGCAGAGGCGAGGCGACAATCTCAGGATGAGAAGATGACTGTGTGTGTGTGTGTGTTGGTGTGTCCGACTTTGCTATACTTGCTACGCCCATGTGGAAGCTGCGTTGCCATTGTTGCGTACTTTGTTGCTGCTTTGGCGGCCGATAACGCACATTGAATGTAACAAAGCTTCTTTTTTTTTTTGTTTTCCTTTTTGTTTTTGCTTTACCAACGGCTTTTAACGCTCGTGCCATTTTGACAGCCGTTGTCGATTTTAAAACGATTTCAAAAGCGGCGTTCGCAACCTTCACGCAAATTCGCGCGTTAGCCTTGAGTGTTTCAGTGAGTGCGGCTGATGGCAGTGGGCGGCGGTGCAAGAAACACCAACATGAAAATGCCTAAAAGCATGCTCTATTAATAACTTAAGCAAAACTATAGTCTAACGAGTTGTGCTGTAACGCCGTCGTCTTGTTTCCTTTTCCGCAACCGAGGCGTACATCCTTCTACATCCTTGACACAGTCTCGGTAATTATGCAATGACTACGTACGGAAAAAAAAAACGCTTTGAGGCTTAAACTGAAGAACGAAAGTAGACGGTTTTTATTTTTTGACAAGTAACCATCAATTAAGACTCGCAGGCAGACTTCATTTTGTTCACAAACAACAACAGCAACAACAACAAAAACAAAAAACCGCACTATGTCCTTCAACATTCGGTGGTGTCCTTTACTTTTGCATATCCATGCTCAATTGTTTATTTTACGACTTCCGTGTGCTTTTTATTACAACACTGACAGCAGCAAGTAAGCAGCCATAAAGGCACCGCACGAGGGTGGCAACTCAGACAGGACAACACACTCGTCAGCTGTTTTGCGACTATTCGCCAACGCAGGCGATGTCTATAAAGACCAATAAATTATTTTCGTACAACAATGAAAACGAAATTTACGAGTGGAAATGACGGCGACGGCGACAGTGGCTTGGTCACAAAGTGGTTCTAATAAATAGCTGGCTGGCCATGAAATGAAATCCACTTAGCATAAGCACATGAATTGTCTGTTGAATTCAGCCACGGACCATGGACATATCAATGCGTAATTTTGTGTGTCTATTTTGAAAGTGACGTCAGTCGTTGAGTCAAAACGAGCCAAACATTGTATACTTCTAGGCGAAAGTACACTTGAAATATTATATGAAAATAAACCAAAATAATTTCACAAAACTTTTCGCAAGACATTTTCATGTACTTCAAAGCGCCAACAACTTTTTACAATCTTTCAACAAACTTTTCAAGTTTGAAGTCTAAAAAAAAAAAAAAGTTAAATTGAATTAAGCAATTTTAAAGTTTTTGCAAGAAGCAGGAAAAAAATCTTCGTACATCTTCAGAGCAAGTCAAGTTTTTTTCCTTACTTATGAATTTAATTAAAAAAACGTTTTCTAAATTAAAATTTACTCATTTCCTTGCCGCACAAGCAACTCGGCTCATTAGAGGTCCGTTACAACTATTACTTAATCTGGCTGCCCTACACTTTTGGGGGGGCTTAGTCAGCGGAAATTTGGTTTTCGGTAAGAAAAACAAACACTTTGACTTCATTAAAGTGCAGTGAACTTTTAGGGTTGCCCTGCGTGTGTGTCGACGTCTCACACTAGCTGAGGCAAGTAGACAACTCATTTAGTTTAGTTTGCGCAGCCCTCGTGTATTAAGACAAGGCAACCCAAAGGTAAACGGCACTTAATTTCATGTTAAATTTATGTAACAGTTGCCTCATAAAGAGTAACACACACACACACACACACACCCTTTTGTTTGGTCTGAGACATCCTTGCTAATAAAAACGCTTTGCGCAACATAAAAGTGGCAAATATCGATTTTCCTTTGCCAGCGCCGCATGGATAATTCTCAGTCGACCGTAAACATATGCGGCACTCGCCACTCGCCACTTGAATAAACCGCCGTTGAGGCTTTTTCAACTTTTCGGCAAAATGGGCTTACATTGCGAAGCAGCTAAGGAGAATTGGGCTAAAAACTGTTCTGGCAACATTGACGATGGATTTGCGTTGCAAACTCACATGAAGGCTTTGCATGATTTAGCTTTCTACTTCGATCAATTGCATTATTAAGAGCATGTGTGTGTGTAAAGGAATCAAAGTCTTAAGAGCTTTTCATATACGTTGCGGCTTGTTGGAGGCGCGGCTTAGTGTACGTCATTCATCTTGGCTAATCAATATTAAAAAAAAATCTCATTAATAAACACAAAGGGAAAAACAAATTAATAAATAAACAAATAACAACAAAAGGTTTGGTTTTATTTCGTGTCTTGTTTGTTTGCGTGTCTTGTTGAATAAATCGAAGCGCTCTTTAAACATACATAGATCAGAACTTTGTCCTCGAGGGCGCATAAATGCGAATGATATAATTATGAACGACACAATAATAACATTAATAAAAGGTGCAACAAAAACAGTTAAAGTAGCGGCAAGGGTGTGAGGTGGGTGCGGCACAAAGCGCCTCGAGCGACATACGTCAATATCAAAGCATATTTCGAAAACCATCAAACCTTCTTTGAGTTCGAACGTCCGTCCTTCTTAGTCTCATTTATTGTGAAAATATGCGTCGTTTGCCTGTTGCTGAGCGTACTTTATTGCTCATGCCAAATTCTTGACTGCCCCACCCCCTTGGCATATCGTTTGGAATTTTCGATTGCAATAAATTCATGTCTGCACACGTTTTACTTTCCCTTAAGTTCACTTTGACTCCTTTTTTAGGGTATACGTTTTATATTTGTAGTAGTTTTTTTTTGTTTTTGTATTTTGTATTTTGTTTTTGGCAAATTTTTGTTTTTATTTTGTATATGTGTTGGTGAGTGAGTGTCTGTGTGTGTGTGTGTGTGTGGTTTACACAGCCATAATACATTAGGGACTCGACAAAAGATTTATTGCCATTACGAGTAAGTCGAGTTGAGTTTATAAAAAATGCCAAAGACTTTTTCGTCTCCTGCTGTGTTTCTTATAATATTTCGTTTTTTTTTTTTTCGTTCATGTATTTGTTGTTGTTGTTGTGGCGTTGAAGGAGCAATAAGGACATATGTCAGCGCTTACGTGTTGAAGTTTGGTCGCCAGCGCCATGTTCATTCATGTTCTCTTCGTTGTTTGTTTTTTTCTTTTTTTGGTACTTTTTTGTTTGTTCGTCTTTACTTTGTTTTAAGTAATTGCACAAACTGACAGAAAGCTGCCAAAGCATTTTGCAAAAACCAAAAACAGAAAAAAGTTTTAGCGAAATGAAAACTGATTGATTTCGCTTTGAGGTGCATGAAGAAGGTTGCGCTGTGTTGGTTGAATTGAGTTGAGTAAATAAGAATGTTTGGGCGCTATCTGATTGCGCCACTCACTCATGCCGCTGTCATTGATCATTGGTTGTTTGGCGCAATGAACTCGCCGTGTCAAGTGTGAGTATGTAATCAACCCTTCTATTTGCCTTTCCTTTGCCTGCCCAAATGAGCAGGATCAGCAGCAGCACCAACAACAACACGCTGTCAAGTTGGCGCATGCAAATACGGAAGAAAGCAAAAGCAAACAAGAGTCACATTGCCTCACACATACATATGTCGGCGAAGGTAAACAAAACGCTGAGCGAGTTGAATGCCCGCGGCGCTCACATGGCCGCCAGTACAGTGACAGTTTGGCTAATGTTCTGTTTGGTCGCTTAATTGTTCGGACAAATTTTGAATTACCTTTAGTTTATTGCAGCATTTAGTTTATTGTAATCCATTGCCAAGGCTTGTTTGAGAAGTTCTTGAAGTATATTTTGAAATTCACTTTTTTTTTACCGTTTTTCAATGAAGAAAGTTTGCTACAATTAAATTAATGCACAAGTAAACTTTTTCTAACATTTATGCAAGACAACAGCCAGAAAGTATGCAACAGAATTTAGTTGGCGAAATGCAAAAATTCAAACAAAAACAAAACTATTTTTAAATATTATTTTAAGCAAATATGAACACACAAAAGTTCTGGAGTAATAAATTTATTATTTTCGTTGTTTTTGTTTTATTTATTTTACTTGATTTTTATTTGTTGATATTTACTTTTCGGTTGCAGTTATTATTTAATTTTCGTATTAATTGTAAATCGTTGAATTATTTTTCAAAGTTTTCAAGGCTTTGTACGCGACAACATTTTCAAGCGCCAAGCGACCGCACCGCCCGAGTGCCGAATTGCGATTTCTGGGGTTGGTTTCTTATGGCCAACGTTTCAAGCCAAACAACATGCCAAGTTCGAAAACTGCAGAAGAGCGCACATGTGTTCGAAATAAAGAGACAGAGAGAGAGAGAGAGAGCAAGAAAATGTGTGCAGCTGAGCGTAGTGGCTGAGAAAGAAAAGGACCGGCGAACAAGGGGGGAAGAGACGTGGAAAGTCAAAACGCATGTTTACATTTTGTGGCGAAAATGAAAACCGCCTTTGGTTAATTTGAATGCTTTTCAGCACTTGTGGCGTAATTTGCATAATTTTGTATTTTCATTATTGTGTAAGGCTTTAAAATATCACAACAACGACAACAACAATGACAGCTTTAAATATGCTTATCAACAAAGACTTTAACTCCACTTTAGAATTGCTTACTCACCATTGCAAACATGGCATTTCGAATGTGGCCAACATGAGAGCAAAAACAACAAAAAACACAAACAAACAAACAAATAAAATCGGTCTGCACATTTTTCGCTGTTGAACATTCAACGCAAAGGAATGTCATTGTCTAAATGTCAGAACGAAACCGCGACCCATTGCCCAACGCCCACACATGCCTAAACATGTCGTACACCCATGCATGTTGATACATACATGTACATACGTGTAAGTGTTTGTGCATGTGGTGGAAAAACTCATAATATTTGTGCTTGCTGGAAGGGTTTCGAAGGCAGAACGAAGAACATTAACACCCACGCCACCCCACAATGGCAATGAAAAGCCAACTTAGAAAGCAACAAATGTTTCGACAAAGAGAGCGAATGCGCAAATGAAGAGAAAATTTGACTGCGAGCGTAAGCTTAAGAGAAACGACCAACTTCAACTTTTCATTCATTCAAAATCGTTGTTGAAAAATGCATTAAAAACTTGTTTTGTTTTGGATAATGTAAACAAATAATACAAAAAAATGTTTTGATATTTTCTTGATAGCCTCTTTTTTTTATTAATTCGCAATTGTTGTTGTTATTACAAGTGTTGCATTCAAGCCAAGGGCGGGCAGGTTATTCAAGCAAACTGGAAAATACACCCAATGCTTTAAAGCGTCGACGGCAAATCAAACATGTTGAGTAAAAATGAATCAAGATTAAGTTGAACGAGCAGAATTGAAGCATTTTCGATCAGAAGCTTGAATGTAAGAATGGATGAATCAATAACAATAGAATGCTAATAGTAAAATCTACAAACTGATACAACTTTAAGTTGAAATACACTGTTATACTGTTTATTCTTGTATATTTGATAAATCGTAGCAAACATCCATGTTCCATGGCGGCAGAAGAAATCCAGGAAAAAATTGTCAAATTGATTTTATCAAGAATTTTGAAAAATTCATCTCCTCATGCTGTTCTTAACTATTTTTAAGCTGCCAAATATGTTTTTGTTAAATTACTGTTATATCATTATAGTTAAAACAATATCAACAATGAAATGATGCAATTGCAGTTTAGTTTCCATAAGACATGCGGCACTTGGTGACACAAGTTTCTGTTGACTTAACTTTTCCCGACAACATGACCATTTTTTGCCAACAGGAAGCTGCAAAGTTAGTATTTTCACTGCCACATGACCGAATGAAAAATTCAGTTTCTTGGTCATGTGCGCCAAATAATCAAATGAGGAGTCCTATAGTTGTCCCTCTCACACAATACAACGACAACAATTTGAATGCACTTAACGGATTTCAAAAGTAACCCAAACTTTCCACTTCATTTAACAAAAACGTGGTGCTTTCAACCATTACCTCACCCAAAAAGCAAAATTAGAACACGTTTCGCAGGTCCACAGCCCAAAAATAGAAGAGGTGCTGATTGAATTCGAGGTCACGTCATTGAGCATATTGGTAGATTGGACGGATTGATTGAAGTTACCCAATTTTGCTTAATAAGAGCTTTGGCAATTCCATCTGGCCAGGTATGGGACACATTCAGTGAGTTTTATTAAATTAATAAAAATAATATGTTGCTGTGAACAACAAAAGAGTATAAAACCGTTTAGGTGTGAATTAAATTTCAATTTGGCGGCGGTTTTTGTGGCTTTGTGGCAATATAGAGAAAAGTCATGGCGCAGCCACACAAAGCCAACCGCGACGGCAATATTGTTTTAAATGCATAAATATCCTTACAGCACATATGCGCGCATTTAAATTGAGAGCCGTTCACACACTCCTACATGTATTGCCCTCAAAATAGCTTCGCTATGCAACCATTTGATGTTAAATTGAATGAAATCTTTGCCAGAACAAACATGTGCTGCAATGAGTTTTGGAATTCGCAATTCACAAAGAACAACAAATTGGCAAACGGTCGAATGAGCAGGAAGTGCACTTGGTCGGTTCGGTCCTTTGGATGGTCCGAGCTTTAGTCTGTCTGCCGGCATGAACAGCAATAAATCAAATGAATTGAAAAATGCGATATTAAAAAATAAGCACATAGCGCGTCATGTCCTTCTCATGCCAAGAAAACTTTACTGTTGTCTTGCATGCACATCCCGAATCAAGCAAGTGTGGGGCGCATTGTCGCATGTGTGTATGTGTATGTGATGTCCTTTGAACGTGCGTGTTTGGTTGTATGCTGTCTGTGAAACTTGTTGAAAATCGAGGGAGAAGTTATGAATTTTTGATTTACTCTTATTTTAAAACGTCTGGCACAAGCTTACTACCAGCAAAGGATCGCTTCAATGCTTTTATGCGTTTCTATGTTATATGTTTCGTCTCCTGCAAACTGTTGTCAGTTGCGTGCTTAAGTCGCACGAATGCCTGCACAGCTTGTTGCACTTGCGGTGCTTCGTTGGCTCGACAGACAGCGTCTCGAGCGTGCCAACCTTTAAAATAATGTCCTGCAGGTGTCTGGCTACGCGTTATTAGCTCTTAAATATGCTGTAATGGACAGTTGCCCACTGACATGTACACAAATTGAATTACTCGTTGCGGTTATAGAAGGTCTCCGTACGTGATTGAATGCATTAAGAGGTGAAATGCCAAGCCCGCGTGAGCCAGCACAGTTCAGTTGTTGAAAACTTGCTAACACTTTAATTTTAGTACACTAAGCGTAACTGGCAGCTGTCAAAGCTCATCGTTTATTTAACTACTACCAAAATAACGACTCATTAAATATTCAAACAAGTTGGAAAATAGAAATGATGAAAGCAGGGCTTCATGTCTATGAATTAATTTTCAAGATCAAACGTGTTGATAGCTACTGGGTATGGTGAAGTAATGAAAAAAGGACTACAATGACAGCTAAGCTGAATTAATTTGCCTCTAAAACGAATGCATGGCTTATGGAATAATTGCTAAATGTACGAATGTACACACATATATCAAATACAAGCCCTGAGAACTTGCAGCTGTGTAAGCATCATCACCGTCAGCATGTACAGAAAAAACATACAATGGAGTAAAACAACAATATTACAACGAGATGTTCAGGTTAACAGCTCAGAGAACAAATCGAAATTGAAGTCTGTACATTGTTTTGACGGCAGAATTGCTTGTTAGATCGAGCGAAAAGTGTCTGACGAAGTTGCGGGCAGAGAAACTTTAAGCTTTTGACAGGTGTGGAGTATCCTCAATTGTCATACATGATATTGTTGTTGGCCGTCTGCGATTGCTTGCTACTTCAAGAATGTTTGCATGTTGTTGACAACTTGCAAATGACATTTGACATATTGAAGTGCTTTTTATGCAAATTGGCTGAAGCAATCTGAAGCACGATTTCTGTGAGAGCTAAGAAAGGGAAATTCGTGTTTCTGTGGAAGATTGTCATATAAGTGGAGTTATGAGAGAGCACAGACAAGCATATTGATGACAATTAAGTGCTACACATGACAGCAGAAGTGTGACTGTTAATATCACTAAGCCCAGACTCATTTCCGTGGCAGTTTTATGAAGTCCACACCGTCCCTAACTTCTTGCTGGCCAACTGGCGTGCTGCTGCTGCCAAAGCATGACAAGTCAAGTTACTAATATTTCCACGAATTGCGATAATTCAACAAACAAAGTTTGCCTTTTGGAAATTTGATCAAAAAAGGAACAACGAGTGAGTCATTACATGTCAAGATTGTTGCTGTTGTAGAAGGGATAGGGACATGAGTCATAAGTGCTTTGTAATACGATTGCAAGTATTGGCAAAAAAAAAAGAGAAAGTCAAAAGACACTCACCGTTCTTCGATTGTGGTCGGCAGTTGGGTGCGTGCACGCATCAGGCTCAAAAAGTGCTTGCCATGAGCGCCACCAAGTGAAGAGCTGCCGATACCGCTGCTGCCTTCGGACAGATAACCGTTGTCGATGTCATGGAAACGGCTGGCAGCCGAGACGCCCCTGCTGCGGTCATGTGCGCCGATCACACGCAGCGCGTCGCCGTCACTGCAATAGCCTTGGCCAATGTCAGACTCGGAGAAGTCGACGGTTGAGGGAGGTATGTACTGATGGTGGTGCTGATGTTGTTGGCCTCGATTACCGCGCGTGGGCAACGTCACATGTGAATTGTAGCCGCGAAGCAATGGAAGCATCGGCAGCACACTGACCGGTTTCTCCTCCTGTGTCTCATATATGGTCCCGCCGACGCCCACTCCAACCTTCGAGGGTATTGTGTGGAACTTGTTTGATGTCAAGTCACTAGCCGATGGCGTTGGCGGCGCTGAGTTGGGGTTATAACGGCCGTCGGGAATGGCGTTGTGAAGGGATTGTGGCTGATTTTGCTGACGCATGGGCAAACGCTGTGGCGTGAGTATGCCCGGCCCTGAATTATATTCTAACTTGCGTGGACTGGAACTTGTTGAGGCTAGGCCAGACTTCGGTGGAGCTAGGCGGCTGCCATAGGCCGGTTCTGGTTGAAGTACACGCTGAAAGTGCTGCGGCGTGTTTGGTTCGGACAAGTAGCCCGCTTGGGATATGTTGGGAGTGTTGGCATAATAGGGCGGAGGCGGCGGCTTGATGCCTCCCGACTCAGGTAGAACTGGCGAAGAATTTACGATATGTGGAGTTTGGGTGGCAGCTGACGCGGCGCCTGTCATGTTTTGTGGCGTTGCCGAGCGATGCTGTTGTTGTTCGGATATGTTGGTTGTTTGTGCGCTTACGCTTGATATGTCACTTCTCTGACGCTTGAGCAATTCATGCTGGGAGTTAGAGTGGCTGATGCGTGATTTATTCTCGCCGGGTTGTGGCAGTTTACTGGTGCCTTTGATAGCCGCAATCGGCTTGGGCAGACCTGTGCCGCTGGGGCTGTGTAGATTTTTGGCGGCGGGTATGATTAGCGAAGACTTCGAATCAGACTTGGTATGCAGCGATGATTTGGAAGATGTTTTCGAGGTATTCTTCTCGCCTATTGTGCGTGGTAGCGAATTCTTGGCGGTTCGACTCAACGTGGAGGTGCGACTCTCCATGCCGGACTCCTCCCTGTTGAGCGAACGAGCCGGACTTCGCTCTTTGCTCTTGTCAAGCTTGCCAGACTTTGAGACGTCCTTCTTCTGTTGGGCAGCAAGTAATTTCGACTGTTTTGTATTATTCTTCTGCACTTTGCTTGCTGTAACACTAACGGTGGGTGGTTTGATCTGCGAAATATGACCATCGTTTAGACTCAGACTGGAATCAGAGCGCTCCGATCTTGCAGACGAGAAACCCGAAGATGACGATGTACGCTTGGACTGAACTTGAGTCTTGCTGGTGGCCATATTTGTGGCATGCTGTTGTTGTTTCTCCTTGTTAAACAACTTTAGTTTGTCCAACATAGAGTGCTTTTGCGGCGCTGCGTTTGCAACGGTTGCCGATGAAACGCCAGCGCCGCTAGGTGGCGGTATGCTGCTCTGGTGGGTTGCCTTGACGGTGGGTGGACGTAAGCTGTGCGAAAATATTTAAATGTTTCATTATTTGAAACTATTAAAATAAGATTAATTAATTCACCCATTGTTGTTGCCACTTTTCAGACTTTGTATTGTATGATTTGTTGTCGGAGGACTATTTGGACGGCTCGAATTGAACTCACTGCCGCTCTTGCCTAAACCGGGTATCGCTGTAAAAAGGAGAAAGCAAATATTTTAATAACTCGTGTTGTCGCCTTAATTGTAAAATCTTCAAACTGCTTTAATTAATGCCCACGCAATGCTTTCAACACTTAACTTGATTGGCAACCCAAAAATCCTACAGAATATCTTAACCGAAAAGGGTGCGATAAATCAGTGGCACAGTCTGATCTCGCGATAAAGTTAATTAATTGGAGCTGTTGACAATTTGCGTATGCAGCCGACTTCACAGCTTTCACACTCAACTAAAGTATGCCACAAATTTCCATAAAAGCCAAGCCTTTCCTGATTCATGCTACTACGCGTTGTCATCATCATGCTCCCCCAAAAACAAAAATCTGTTTTTACAAGTCTATGACCGAGCAAGAGATACAAGCCAGCGCTTACTTTCCTGAGTGCTTCGTTGTCTCAAACTGCGTTGCAACTTATCTGAACGAAACGAGACAGCATGATGTCATCTATATTTAACTCAAAAATATCTACAGCGCCAACAAGGAACCAACACCACTTTAGTACTCACAAGGCCCCCTTTTTGCTAAATACAAATCTCGGTCAAAATATGAATGAACGATTTCGTTAACTGTTTCGTTTCGCCATTTTTACTTTCGCCTTCTGTTTCTTCTTCCTGAATGCGCGACGCAGAACGTGTTTATATACGCTTCGGTTTTCGTTTGTCAAAGCTTTACTTTACTCGAACTTACATTCCCCTGGGACTGTTTTATAGCGTTGCATGAAGCATTTATGAAGTGATTTTACTGAAAGGCTTTTGGCATGCAGACCGAATTATGTTTTTTTTTTTTTTTTGTGGTATAATACTGATGTGATGTGTTCTAGACGGAATGACACTTGTTTAAGGGTTGCTTGTGCAAATGTTCATGCAATCTGTGGCATATGAAATTGTTTTTAAAATCCGTGTACTTACAGGGTGTGTGATTCGGTGTCGGTGGCAGCGGTCGCACTTTGTCCGGCGGACAGCGACGCTGCACCATGACGGTCGCCGGCAGTGGAATTGCGGTGCCGCCATTGGCCTTCGAGTATGCGGTGGGTATTTGTCTGTAACGAGATGTAAAAAGAATTGATTTTAAATGCATTGCAAGTTATTTCACTGAAATCAAATAAATTAACAGCAAAACGCCCACGCGTCAAGTGGAGCGACCCCAAGCCAATGCAAATCACAGAGGAGAGTCTCAGTCGTTGGCCAGTCTCGTTGACAGTTCACACTCTTGGTAATTTATGCGCGCTGTTGAATATTTTTACAACTTGTAGCTGCATGTGTTGCCTTGATATTGCAAAGGCTTCGGCTTCGGCTCCGGCTTCATTTATTTACATTTTTATACTTTTTGCTTGGCGCCAATGAATTGAAAGTCAGTTTTATTAATTTTCTAGCCTTTTACAGCGTTGGCGTTATAGCAATATTATTGCTTTGAAGACAATCATAGCCAGGCCCGAGGGAAAGGCGGCGTTTCTTTACTACATTTTTATGTTGTCGCAGGAGCGGCGAAAAAAATTCAGCCAAGCTGGCCAAGTTAATAGAATCTGCATAATTATGTGCTTCAATAAACAAAATAATTGCAATAAAAAAATTATTGGCGTAAGGCAAAGCGACTTCAGTAAGGTTTGAAAGACACAAACCAAGAAAAAAGAAAACTTCAAATTATTTACTTAGTAATTGAATCTTATTTTCTGTTACTATGTTGTGCCTTCCACAGAGAAGCGCATTTCTGTGTAAGTATTAAATATTTCAATTACTCATACCGAAGCGTGACTTTGTTAAAAGTTAAGATTTTTAATAAGAAGAAACAAAGGTAAATAAGCAAAGCGCAAAATAAGTTACTTCAATAAAAAAAAAATGCGCGCCAGACGCTTGCCATAAACTTGTAATGCGCATCTTGGCGTAGGTGAAGTTGTATCTGCAGTTGAATTTTTGTATCTCGCGCCACTTTGCATTGTTGCCAACATTAATAAAAATGTGTACAGTAAGAATAAAGTAACAATTGTATTAAATGAGCGCCAACAACAATGACGGCGCAATTTGCGAGCTAAAGCTAAGAAGAACCGCGAAAAAAACAGACAAAGTTGACGACGAATGAAACGCAACTTGTTCAAATTAAGTTGTTTTTGTTGCTGTTTGTGTTTTGTTTTTAATGTTTTACAATTCGTTGTTGCCTTCGAAATGAAATATGCTCAGTAACGTGAACTTGTAGCGTTCATTTCGTTTCAGCACAGAGCGGCCATGTGCGTGGGTGTATGTTGACTTGGCAACATCTTCTCTTTCACATGTTGTCTCTGCTTTCTGCTACGCCTTGTCTGAGGAGTTTGCCGGCGAAACATTTTCAAATTAATATTGCACTTGCTTCTTTTTTTTTCGTTTTTTTTATACAAAGTAATAAGACAAAAGCTAGTTTGGCGCTCTGCCTTTTCTTCATCTTTCAAAGCTATTTGCTTCTGACAAGGATAATTGTCTGCGACTTCTGCAGGATTTGAAAAGCAGACATCTGTTTGTGATATATGCGTTGATGGTATATTTTTGGCAGCTTCAAGCGAAATAAGCTTATGTCTTACGTATAGCTCGTGCAGGTGTCGCATTTCAGTCAGCAGATTTGAAAATTGAATTACGCATCTTTGCATTGGTTGCTGTCTGAAAAGCCAATGTTTCATTTCGAGTATGCAACAAGCAATAAGCAACGTTGCTGTTGCCCTTTCCGAAATGTCTTTGACCTTTGCAACGTTGGTTTTCCAAATACGCCACCACAACAACACAAACACAACAAACTCTTTTGCCACTGATTTTCATAATGGCTGCGACGTGTTTGATGGCATTCACCTGATATTGTTGCCGCTTAGCCCTGTGCGACTCCTTCGCTCATCACTTGCCGCTGCACTCCTCATTCAGACACGTTTGAAGCATTTCCGTGCTGTTATTTCGCTTTCAATGAAAAAGCGACAATAACATCTACAACAACAAAAACAAAAACAACTAAAGCAGCACACATGTAACAAACAACAAGAATAAAACATTTGTATAAATATGAAATAAAAGTCGTAGATGCATTTTCATGCTTGCGCTCGTGTTCGTGTTCGTGCCTTTTGCCAAGTTTTGCTTTTAAAGTTTTGTTTATGGTTTGTTTTTATTTTTCTGCTGTTGCAAGTTAAGAGTCTGCATGGTTGTCTCTCTGTCGCTCCGTCTGTCGACGCTGCTGTCGCACAATGTGACACTTGAGTTGTTTTTGTCGTTGCAGCTCTTCCATGACTGTTTCTAAAAGGCATAAAAGACTTTTGTTTGTGCTTCCTTTTTCAACATGCTACCCACCGCAAACAAACACATACATACATTTCGTTGTATTGGCCACCGAGCGCCAACGGCAATTGTGGGTTCGGCCGTAGGAGCCGACATAGGGCAATGATTCCATGCCAAAGAATGTTACTTACTTGAAATGTCTACTTAAGGTATTTTCAAGTTGCCATTTTCGGTGTGATATTGCATGAACTTAACAGGTCCATGTCAGGGCCAAGCATGCGTGTCTTTATTGCGCTTGATGATGTTGCGCTTAAGTTATTGCTTCATGTACATTTTGTCTTATATTTAATATGACCATAACAATTCAGTTAACTTGCAAAAACAACAACCTGTTTGACAGACAGCATTTTATCAGCAAATCCACAAAAAAACACTTCACTCGCTGCCACTCAAATCGCTTAAACAGCTTGACCCACAAACCTTTGAACCAACTCAGTTGAAAAGTGTTCAATTCATTTTACTCTTAGCTTTTATAACATGAATTTCCATTCAATTTTCATAACTTTCCAACAATCATTTGCCAACTTTCTCAACCTCTGACGACTGCCTTCATCAACCGACCAAGTTTAAAACAACTAACCAATCTAGGCAATCATGAGAATGGTTCAGCATCAAATACATTCATCTTGTAGCTAACAACAGAGCTGTGTAGCAAGTCTTAATAGGCTGTTGACTTCATTGACTTGTAGGCAACCAAATTGAGTTCCATGCATTCTAAGTCGGCTTTGCATGCGCATTAATCATGAAACAAGCCAGTTTGGTGGCTCAGTTCGCATGAGTTGTGTAGAGAAACTCTGACTGATGTGCACTTTTGCCAAGTAGCTGTTAAATGACTGATAACAAGCCCAATTATGGTCGATTGATATGCTGGGAAAAGTGTTCTCCCCATGGCTTCTTTGAATATCTTTAAAATATGCAACGTCACATTATCAAGAAAGTTTTCCTTAGAGTCAAATGCGTGCGCTGTTTTTCTTAGTGACTCATCTTGGGACTTATGTTAACGACCGTCACAGGCAAAGGCATCGCAGTGCACATGAATATGAAAGGTAATTCAAATGCACAAGGTTCAAAGGTGTTCCTCTGAGTCGTGTGTGATTTTTTAATATCCTTACAAGGGCTCTCTCTCTCTCTATATCGCAAGTAAAAAATGCGCGTTCATCTTACTCTGTGAAAACAACCGTCAAAATGCGTAACACACAACGCTCAACGCAAACTTCCAGTCTAGACATTTAGCCAGTCAGCAAAGCAGTCTGTCTGTCTGTCAGCTTCCACTCAACATAAAGTCACGATTTTAGTTATTAAGCGACAACGCTGACACGCGTCGCACTTCGCTACCGTTTCTCGAACATGTCATAAGTCGCCATTGTGCAGCTCAGAGCTCATTATGTTTGCTACCAAAACATAAAAAAATGTATATACATATGTTTATGTTGCCATCACTTCATTTGGGCCAACCTGTTTTTGTTTTGTTTAAAGCTGTTTAGAGCCATGACAATTAATAACAAAACGACGCGGCACTAAATAAAAATAACATGTGTTCAAGACATCGGTGTACTTTATTGGGGTACTCGACGTTGGCTTAGTCGGCTGTCCGCCGCTTCCTGCTACTCACAGCTCTTAGCCACTGTCATTTGCTTTCTTGACACGCTTAAAATGTACCTAAGCATAGTAACCATAAACGAGTGCTTGAGTAGAAGGAGAACTGAGGAGGAGACTAACGGTCGACTCATGTGTTATTACCACTCGTGCTGACAACAAAATTTAGTCTCTTTCACTATTCTTGTGAAGTTGTCAATGATTCTTTATTCGTGTATCTCTGCTTTTTATAAGTGGTCTGCTGATGTGTTGAAATTGTTTTAAATTAGCCAAAAGCACTTTAAACGTAAGCAAAGTCGGACTTAGGAATATGTTTACAAGTTCATTGCCTCAGAGTAATTTCATTAAGAATGAAACTCGTGGAAAGTCACCTCCAGACTATCGGCAGCTGCTTAGAATCCCAGCCTAAAGCAAACAATAAATATTGAAATCAGAAAACAAACAACAACAAAAAAATGCATAGAAAAGTACGAGGCGTGAAAAGCGACACCTTTTACTTGCAAATGACAACTTGGGACGTGTGACTTTTCAGCTTCCATGCAACCAAGCTAAACGCAGCTCAATTGAAGCGCATGCGCAGCGTGCGACACTCGTGGCACGAACGAACGAACCCGTGAAAAATGTGGTCAGGCGGCAAATGTATTTCCCGAGTCTAGAATTTCAATTTTTTTGCCTGCTGCATTATTTATGACAACGCAAACACTTTTCAACATCGCCATTATCATCATCATCATCATCATCATACTCATCATGGTCTTCATAATTGTAGTCATCATTATCGTTGCATTCGAATAGCGATTCAATGAGTTTTAGTCACGGTGGTTGATTTGATGTTTATTTTCGATATGCTGCCGCTTCTTTCTTTCCTTCTTTGTTTTTGTACTTCAAATTTAGGGTTGTTTGCATTTCCTCCTTTCTCATGAGTACATTTCATATTCACTTTGATTCCGAAATGTGAATTATACAATACGTACATAATTGATGGATGCATTTTTTATGTGTCTGTTTGCTTGATTATCTTATGCAAATGTTTGCATTGAGCTATCAAAAGCCAATGTGGAAATGAGTGCCGGTCACAGTTCATAATTTCTTTGCTCTTTATCGTTTTCCTCATAATTGAAAATATCGTTTTTCATCTCGAAAACGCTCGTTTGCATACTCGCTTCATGTTGTTGCGTTGTTCGTTCGCCGACATTAACTGGCAGGCAGCCAATGCAGATTAATGATCCATAAGTTTTTTTTTTCGTTTTTCATTGGAACTTCCAATCACTGCTAAGGCCATGACAACATAACGAAATCGAAGGCCTTCTTCGTCGGTGTAGTGATGAACGACTTCAGTCATCACATGTTGTTCACTCGAAGGCGAGTTCATTTCAGCAACGCATCGCGCCACTTTCGCCAAATAAACCGCACTAAAAACATCAACATCAACATCAGCAACAACAACAATAACAACAACTGCATGGCGTCATTAATTACAAGTCTTGTGCTTTCACGCTGCCTTAATTTAGTGGCAAATCTTTGTCGAACAGCTGTGAAAAATATTGACTTTGATTTAGTTTAATTTGGCGGCTGAAATTTTGCACTTGACGGCACTTCGTTCACTCCAGAGTTGTGGCGACCGTTTTCCATTTTCCATTTTCTGTTTTATTTCATAGTCTAACACTTCGAATGCATTTACCGTGTATTCTACACACGCACACACACACACATGAGATGAATGTATGCGTACTGTGTCATTTTCATTAGTCTCAACTTGTGTGTTTCAACGTAGACTATTCACTTTCTGTGCGCTCTTTGGACTTCGCCTTCCTCCAGCGCAGCTTTTGAGACATAAAATAAACTAATGTCGTAGCATTTTCGATAGCAAAGTTGCTATAAATATGTTTTGGTTGAAGAAAATTCAGTAAATTTAGCGAAATGAGTTTTTATGTTGGACAGCATTTGAAGATAGAACAGAATAGAATGTAAATGCAAGCGGAAAAACGTTTGGGGAGGAAATGAGTTTCACTTCCATTGTGATTTATTGTATTGTCATGCGGCTGCAAATCTTTCCCACCAATGCGGCGGCATTTAGGAAAATAAATACATAAAAATATTTCTGTGATTCGTAATGAGTTCATTAGTGGTGATGAATGTCATGATATCTTTTTTTGTTTTGTTTTGTGCTTCGAATACAACCAAAAACAAAAACCAATCGATTTGATTGAAGATTTTGGAACAATATTTTCATAGAAATTGAAATGTTTAAAGATTAATGCTTCGATTTTTACCTTCGAACATCCGGTGAGTTGGGCAGACTTCGACATTTCCGACTGTTTTTGCTGCCGCCTTGCGAAGAAGATGAATTACCCATTTTGGAACTTTTATCATTAAATGTCAACGAACACGCGCAAACGTAATAATTTATTTACAATTTTAAAGTTTAATTTGGCACTTAAATGACATTTTGGCACTTTTAACACATTTCTTGTGACTTATGAACTTTTACTGCAACAGAAAAATCGATTGTGGCATATTTTCTGGCGATTGGATGATTTTCATGTTTGCATATTTGAAATTCAAAATATTTCGTTGCTTCTTAACACTTTTTTTTTTTAGCAAATCCTCGTTTAAATATCCATTTAGATAAACATTGCATACTTTAAGGCGATCATACAAGGCATAGCAGCTGTTTTGGGCATTTAATTACAAGCCCATTAGCCGTCACATCAAATGCTTAGCAGCTAATCAAACAAATGTCAAACGCCTCAAAGCAAACTACACAAAAATACGCAAGAAAACAATTTGGGGTAACGGAAGTAATAAGAATTTTGCCGCTGTTTACTTTGGGTTGCTTCTTACTTGGCGGGTTGTTTTTGGCACAGTAATGCAATTAAGTCAACATATTCGCAACTTCCGTTTTCCGGATGCCTTCTGTGCATGTTTTCAAATGTTTATATAAAGCAAACAATATTGAAACGGAGCTGTCATGCTACTTACATTGCATTAAAAGCAACAGCCAATCGACAAAATGGCCGATGCGTACATCAACAGGGTTGCCAAATGTAGAAAAACAAAAAAAGGAGGCTGGGAAAGGAACTTCGACTTCTT
Source organism: Phortica okadai (assembly GCA_034638295.1). Lineage (NCBI taxonomy): Eukaryota > Metazoa > Arthropoda > Insecta > Diptera > Drosophilidae > Phortica > Phortica okadai. Next base: position 8,294,290 of record CM067850.1, read on the forward strand.
TTTTAGTTGCTAATTGGCAGAAAATTAAAGAGTTTGCCGGAAGTTTTGGGCGTTTGGCCGAGAAAATTAAAGGCTAACAAACTTTTGAAATCCCTTTAAAGAAAAAATTGGAGAAAATAAGAAAAAAAAGGACACAAAAAAAAAAGAAATCAATTAGTTGATGCTGTGAGAGCATCCTTGTGCCAAAAGCATTGCGCTCTGCTCGGCTTATAAATTATTTGTACGCGTGTTCGACACGTGATACTGACGACCGTCGACTCCCACTGCTGCTGCATCCCCCAACCATGTTTTGCACTTTTAGTGGCTGCAAATTTCATTTCAAGTGCCTGCTAAATGTCGATAGAAGGCTCGTTTTTTATATCCTTAGCCCAAGCCACAGTACCAGTGACTTGGCAGGCATGCCGCGCGGCATGTTCACTCGCATACAGGGTGCGAATTTATGGTTAATCAATTTGTCGTAAAAATTAATGAGTTGTATTTGGTTTGGCGATAAAATGGCTAAGCCTGTTTTTTTGGGGTTATATGAAGTGCCGAGATAAATGTCACTACTGGGAAATGTAGCGAAGGTTTTCGCTGTTGCCGACACGTGCGTCGAGCGTCAGTCTTTAAACTCAAGCCAAACTGATTGAAAGTCAGGAATTGTATTTCGTTCAAAGTGTTTTTGAATTATTGACGCATGTAAATGATTGAAGGCGCAATTTGTTGCAGGCTTCGTATGAAATACGAACGGGTTTTAGAGTAATTGGAAGATTTATTTAAAAAAGAAAAAAAGGTTTACAGAATTTCAAGCAAAATTCATTCGCATGGAAAGACATGCTCAAAAATGCAGCAATCAAATTGTCTGTCAAGCGCACAATTATTAATTCAACATGTGCAGAATAATTTTCATAAATTGTTGCAAAATTTTCAACTTTTAATGCCTTTTCGCATTACAAATGAGCAAATGAGCAAACGAAAAACGAACAGACAACACACACACCAATGGCACAATAATTTTGCGCAGACGAAATTGTCTTGCAGCGACAACGCCAATGAGCATGTTGCATGCAACGCTCCCAATTTGGGTTTTAATGTCGGGTGTGTTGCTGATGTGCGACAAAGTCACTTGAGGGCTTTGCAGAAACTGTCAAACAATCACAGCACAGCTCAGCTCAGCTCGGCGGTGAGTCAGTGACGAGGCGTGTGATTGCTTGAACTTTAAAACTGGCCATCGCTCAGAAATTTACTGTAAACTAAATGACAAATGACAAAAAGAAATTTACATTGAGCACAAATCACTGATTTCCTTTAAGCATTTGAGCTTCTGTCGCGGCTGCTCAATGTTGACCACACAAGCTGCTTGTGTTGCCCACCAACGGGCAACGGGCAACGTCAATGACAATAACAACGACAACGACACATGCATTGACAACATGATTTTTTTCTATGCTTTACAACATTTATTGTATGTGCTGCGCATTTTGATTCATAACCAACGAACGCTTCAAACGCATTTCAATAATTGAGCACATGATTTTTTATGATTGCATGATTAGTGTGGGCGTCCGTCACCCATCACCCATCACCCATCAGCCGTCACTCTGTTCAACATGCAACAGTGGCAACAGACAACGGACGACAGCCATCAGACAATGTCACATTGTATTTTCAATTTATTTTATTTCCAATTAGACTCAGCCAAATGTTTGCTCTGCGCATCAAAGCGTATCGCCGTAGCGAATGAACTTAGATAAGCAATCATTTGCAACTGATTATAAAATAATGTTCTTACATTATTGCCAAGCAGGCCTTTCATGACATGTTTGATACGTGTGACTGATCATTTGTGCGTTTAATTGCCGCGGTGAGATCAAAGCAAATAACTGAAGAGAATCTCTCAAAAAAAAAGTTGTATTTATTTCAAAAACTCTTCGATAAATCGTCAAAAAAATAAAATAAAATGGAAGTTTCAAGTGTATGTGAGTGTGTGTGTGCTGCTGATGCCAACGAAATGTCAAAAATCGCTGTCAAATGATGCTGCTACATAAAATGTCAGCCAAAGAGGCACGATTAAAACAAGAAACAAAAAAAAAAATCAGACGACGAATGTATAAAAAAAATGCAAAGTTATTTATCTTCCTCAACTTGTTTCTTTCTTTTTTTTATTTTATTTTTTTGTTGGCTTTACTCGCATTCGCTGTTTTCTCAACCGCGCCAGCACCCGCACTATATAATCCCTATATCAAAACTCAAAACGGTGTGACAAATCGCTGATTTGCTTTGACATATAAAATGCTTTTGGCACAAAGTCAAAACTTTTTCCAACTTCAACGTTGCAGCCACTTTTTTTCTTCCTGTTCTTTTCTCTTGTGTGTATGCGTGTGAATGTGTTGGTACTTTTTTGTTGCCTCTTTTGGTAGCATTCAGGCGTAGCTTTTGTCGAACTCTCGCTTGCTCCAACGCAGACTGACACGATCTTGCCACAGCTTCATTTGGAGCGGCACGTGCAGATGCATTTTAATGCTACACAAATGTGCTTCTATTTTGGGTTATTTGTTTTTATTGTTCCCTCATATGAATGACTTTTATTAACGCTGTTTATGCGATAAGTTTACTCGGCGCAATTGCTTTTTAAATAGCATTAAAATGTTTTTATTAAAACAAACTCGTAAAAGCGTCGATTCGCATAGTATAGCCAAATAACAACAGCAGCAAAAAAAAGTCAGGAAGAAGAAATGCTAAGGCAAATAAAACGTAAATCGAAGACAGCAGACAGCAGCGGCCGTCTTGGCAGTCATGGCAGCAATAAATCTCAAGTAAAGTTTAAACGTTCAAAATTTATTTCTTGAATTGTTACTTTTTCGAGTTGTATATTTGCAAATAATTTGCTATGCATTGCGTGTACAACTGGCGGGGCGTGTGGAATCGCGTCTGGCAGGCAGGCAGACAGACAGACACCAGTGTGCGTGCGTGTGTGTGTGTGTGTGGGCAGTCAGGCACTTTGGCAACGACATTTGTTGCCATGTTATGGGTTTGAGATTGAAGGCTCGTATTGCGCGATTTATTATCTACGCTTATGTGCAACACAAATCTAAATGTTTCAGTTTGGTGTGAGTGTGCGCATTCATGAAGTTTCAACAACAAAACAAAAAACAAAATCAAAAAGCATTGAAAAACAGTTGAAAAACACTAAAAGCATAAGAATAACTGTTGTCGAATACAAAAGCCAAACCAAAATTATGTAAACGCCAAAAATGGCACAAGGCCCATTAATTTCGATGGCACTTCCTTTATGGACAATGCAGACGCACACACGCACACACATTCTGACATCCTCGCACGTACACAACGTGCTTAAAGTAGAGAAAATAATGAAAGCCAAGTCGAAGGCGAGTCGTGTCGTGTTGTGTCGGGTCTCAGAAGATGTAAAAAGAAAACAAAACAAAAGAAGAAAAGCAACCACAAAGTGTACAAGAAGTATTCGCCACATTTGCCATTTGTGGTTGCAACCGTTTGTAGTCCTGCATAAATTTACAACAATTCCAAACGTTTTTCGATATGTTCTCCACACTCCAATCACTTCGCCATCACCGTCAGCGTCACCATCACCATCACTACCACGCTTGCTTTTGTTTAGCAACGCATAATAATTTAACTTGAGTCAAGTTGAAACGTGACTAAACGTCGATTTCAGCCACCGGCCAACGGCGTTGATAGTTGCGACCGTCAGAGTATGCATTTTTAGTCATTTTTAATATTTTCAATCAAGTTTGCATATCGAAAAGATATGAACACCAGCAGCAATAGCAAAGGAGAGGGAGGGAAAGAGTGCACAGACAAATTGTTTCAACGACTATAAGATTGACTATTCATGCCCGGCTTTGGCAATGAGTGAGTGAGGGTGGCAGAAGTGCAACGCTTCAGACCGCAAGCGCTTTTGGAGTTACAAGCCAAAAAAAAAACTAAACGGACGTGATATTTTCAAAATTCGGCGATTAGTCTCAATGATAAAAACAACAGCCGTTTTATTTTGCGGTTTCTATTTTGGTACTCATCGACTATGTTGCCTTCAAGGGGGTAACAACTTTTCAAAATGCCAACCCACAACTCCATAACATGTTTCTTTCACCATCAATCATTTTTCGCCTGCCCACCTTCACTTTACTTAATTGTTAGATAATTTATTAAACGCTTTCCCAACTGAAATATGCATTAACACCTAACAAATTTGTTGTTGTTGATAAGGCAACCCCGCACATTCGCTAATGTTCGCCTTTTGGATACATTTCGGTTTGCTTGCAGTTGCGACAGCCGAAATTTGTTCCATCTGTCCCGCAATTGATTTCGTTGTCGGCTCAGCCTTCGACATACATATTTGTTTGTCAATTTGACAGCTTGTGCATTGTTTGGCATTTGTGATATCGAGTTTCTGGAGCGGGTGTTGTGATTGTTCTGATTTTTATGCGCATTTAATGCGGGGTCGATCGCTTGAATCGAAGTTCATTGACACGCCCCCTGCCACATCGAATGCATTGCCCAATAAAAGTTCAATGTCGCTCTACCTTCATGTCAGCCACGCTTGTTCGTGCAATGAATTGAAGTTTATTTCTGACATATCATTTTGACAGTTGTCTCTAACAGGCTCTCTGTGCGTGTTGATTTACGATGAGGGAGATTAACAGAAACAAAATCGTAGCAACGCAAAAAAGTGGTGGAAATTTTCAAGAGACAAAGAAGAAATTCTAAAGAGTTAAATCATAATCAAAGACTTTTGGATCATCTTACATACTTGTAGATAAAATTTACAGACTTAAACGTTCATTAACCCTTGATTGTCATTGAAGTGCGTCAATTATGTGGCCAAGTCTTTAGAAACTGATGCCTTTGAGCGTTTAGTCGCTTAGCTACTCAAGTGGAAATCAATAACATCACAAAGTCGGCAAGCTCAAAACTCGAAAATTAACCACTGACAAATATCAACAGCCATGTTAGTCATCATCGTCTTTGTAGACATGACAACGTTGAAGGATAATTTCTCTGTCATGTGCACTAAGACTGAAGGATGCTCAAGGATGTTGAAGAAGCCACTTAAATATTATATGAAATTAGAAAATCAAGCAGAAACAACATACTCTTCTGCTACTGGGACATTATTTGCAGTCATTGCTAGGCGGTGGGCGGCATTTGTGGTCTGAGTTAGTGATTAATTAGCGCCACGCGCCGGGATGCTGACAACAAACCAGTAAGCAACATCGTCAATACAATTGCAACGCCAACTCGGTGGGTTGGGTCCAGTCGCTTGACTGTTGCTCGCGCTGTGACAGTCTTTGATGATGACGATGACAATGAAGATTATCGTCGTCTGCTCGTATGACTTTGTGGAAATTATTCGAAATGGAGCGTGTCTTGTACGTGGCTGATTTCCGGGGTTAATTAGTGACTGGCGATAAGTCACCGGCAGCTATGGTAGGTGTTTTAGATAAGATGTGCCATGCCGGCGAAAATGGCAACACAATTTTGTGGTCTGTGCCTGGTCTAAGCCTGCAACAACAAATTTCACTGCACAAAAATTTACACTTTTTTGCACTTGTCTGTCGCCATAAATAAGCGCTTATCTTAACGGCATTCTCGGTCTGCCAGCAGCCATTTTGCGATTGCGATACCTTGTTTGGCAGCCTGTTAGACAAGCATTCAAATTACATACAATGAAAAGGCGTCGCATATGAAACATGGGTCATATGGTTGGGACGCGCTCTGGTCTAAGGTTGGGTGGGTGTCTCTAGCGAACTAATCCTTTAATTTGTTGGCGTTGTGATAATTAGCAAGATAATTATCTCTTCCCTTTGGGTTAATGGCGAGCTAGCCAAAACAAATGGCAATGATGCCAAGTCGTTTTTGCTCTTGGGCTTTGTTTGAGTCAAAACAAGTTTGTTTGCCAAAAAGTATGCAGACATTTTAAATATTTATAAAAAAATAAAAAAAAAGCGCATTTAAGTTAATTTGAAACATAAATTCAAACTTTTTATAATTTGCATGTACATATGTAAATATTTTCCACTTTGTAGCACAGCACACTTTGTGATAGAGTCACAAAATAATTTTTCATTTCAATTTTCATTTCACAACGATTTCGTTTCACATTTCGTATGAGTTAACCGAGTAATTCAAATATTTTTCAACACACAATTTGAATATTTTGCTCAAGCGTTGCTTGCCGCCAAAGCGGCACGAATCATAACAAAAACCGGCAAAGTTGTTTGCATTTTCACAGCGATGTGTTCTCTTCAAAAGCAGCGACCGAAATAAACTTGTTCGAGGCTGAATGACGGCTGAAAGGCGAAGTTCGAAAATGGTGGTGAGTGTTGTTTTGTATAATGAATGCTCCTAAGTATTTTTAGCTGAGCACGCAACATACGTCAACTCAACATAAATTTCAATGTTCGAATCAACAAAAAGTTGGAAAAACTCATGACACAAACGAAAACACATGAAGTTGTATGTTGCATGGAAAATTTGTTGCAACTTGTTGTTGCTGGCTTCATTTTGGCTCGACTGTTTGACGCCGGCAACAGCGGTTGTTTACCTCTCGAGCCTTACGCATTTACTTTTACCCTCAAGTACATTGCGTAGGGCTGAGGGGATACTGTGAAGGGGTCAAAGCAATAACATCTTCCAAGAGAGAAATCTGCTGATATGATGATGCACTACACAGCACTTTGATGCTACTCGAATCTTTTTTTTTTTTTCGTTCACTGTTGATCTCAGCTAAAAATAGCCGTGTGGGTGCAACTGTGACGTAGGCGTAGAGGAGGCGCTCATCAAAGTTCAATGCACGTGGTGTGCGTAACAAGTCGCAAGTTCACAGCCGTCAAGTGTAACAAATTATCGCCAATAATTGTCATGTATAAGTAACTAAAGCAACGACAACAACGACGAAGGCTGCTGTCAAATAAAATGCCAATTCACTTGCGCTGCTTTTGCACAAAAACAAGTTCTAAGCGTATTTCATGCTTGTTTTTCCATCAATCGCATTTATAATGACAAGAAAATTGTTCGATCATGGCATTTAATTTCGATTGTTGCGCGATGCGAATTAGTTAAGCTCATGCCCCTTCGCCTGCCACCGCCGCGAGCTGTCAATAAATGGTGCACTCGACTACGTTGGACAAGTGAGTACAGCCTAAGCGATCTAATATGAATTGAGTCTATCTGACAACGACTTGACATGGCCAACATAGTTTGAGTCTCAATTGGCGTGGCGGCAAACACGTTTTCACTTCTCGGCTGTTCGACTGCTCGCTTGCTGATAAGCGCAACGTCAACGGTTCGCATAATTTGCTCAACTTGCTCAACAACAATTTTGTTTTTCTATATTTTTTTGATTTATTAATATTTGTTGGTCGATCGCGGCTTTGAACAAATGTTAGTGGCAAACAACTGCTGACATTTGTCGATCGTTTGCACGCTCGTTTAGTTCGTCGAAATATGGTATGTTAATGCAGACGGATTTCTTATTGACATTTTCTTGCTTGCAATGCCATTTTTTTGTTTTTACAGCTGAACTGCTCTAAATAAATGAAAAAGGGCTGCGTTCCGTTGTTCTCATGGTCGTCTGCTGGTTGCATCAATCACGGCACACACGCTGACCATTAGAGGACTTCAGCTGCACACTACTACTCAGACATTATGGCACTTCAGCTTCTCAGACTGCTTTATATTTCTTGCACAATGCTTTGCTATTCTAATCGACCCTTAATCCCGTCATGCCTCCCTACTTTCGCTGACCCTCTGCGTGTGTGCTTGGCGTGCGTTTTATTGCGTTTTTCTAAAGCACTTCATCATTTGAATGCGGGTTTTGTTTACTTTTCATTTCACTTCATACCATTTAGAACTTGACATCCTCCACCCTAAAGCCGATATCTTCAACACAAACGGCAACCCTGGTGGTATTGTTCGGCGTTGGTCAATTTTCCACGCTGGTCTTTTGTCTATGCAAATATTTTTATTTGCTTTGTTATTCTATTGACGTTGTTTAGAAAGAAAGAATAAAACTTTTTTGTGCGTTCAAGCGTGCAATGTGTTGACCATCAAGTGGAAAATCCATGTCTCCACATCTCTCTCCACACTTGGGACTCACATGCCAATGTCTTGATCCAGCTCCAGCATCAATTCGAGACATTATTAGAGTACTTCAACTATATTCCACAGCCTCAAGTGACTCTCTGAATTTTTGTTTGGATTTGCAAATATTTTGCACATGTCGCTTTTTTCACTTGCTGATTTTATCAACTTCACTTGGTAAATGTTGACGTTCATGTCTTTTGAAGATACAAAGTTGAGGGTTATTTTCAGTGTTAATGTCAACTTCATGCACATGCTGTACCCATCAGCTCTTACGAGGGTGGCAGCAGTGACTGGAACGTTTATAATGAGAAAAAGGATTAAAATCATAATCAGCAGCAACAGGCAAGAGAAAACAGACAGAAAACTGAAACAACATTGTCAGTGAATTTATCTACTTTGGTTGATGGTAAAATGCTTTTAAGCACACAACACTCCCACTTCCCATGGTCCTCTAGCACAAGTAGTTGTAGTAAATTCTCCAGGGAGGTAATTACGGCAGTATTTAGCATATAAATATGAGATCATCAAGTCAGGTCAGAGTTGGGGCATTTTCAAATGATTGTCAGCATTAATTCAACGCTATGAAAGTCTCGATGAAAAGGTCCTCAGTACGTTTCATTGACGACTGTTTCAATTCGTTTATTTTGTAATTTTTCTTAAACTTTCCCAGTCAAAAAAAGAATAGAAAAATTCAAAAGCAAATTCACAAATAACAAGCAATGTTCGAGAGCCCTTCATTGGGGGTTGCTGCGTGGGCAAAAAATGCCTTCCCAGATACGAAGTAATCATTTGTGCAATTGTTTCTCATTTTTTTCCCCGTGCTTGCCCCTCACCGGTTGCCCTCGGTGTGCTCCACTCGGGCAGCTGCTGCAGACGACATTTTGCACATAAAGAAAACTCTGCTCACTCTTCAACTTCTACTACATCTTTTATGCTGTTCGGCGCCTGAAAAAAGACTAACTTCTAGAGCCGGAAAGTTCATTTGATTGTTTGCCAAAAGTAGAAATAAGGAACAATGTACAAGGAAAAAAAGGTAGAAAGCATATTCCTGTGATTGAGTGCTTGTTTGTGGTTTTGACAGTTTCAATAATAATGTCATAATTCCTGCCGGTTTACATTTCGAACGAATATTTACGAGTGAAAGCCAAAAAACTCATGAGTGTTTTAGAAATTCGATTTGATTTTGTTTTCCATGACTTCTCTTCAGATGAAATCACCCCCATTTTGAAACTAGAAACGCCCTTTTTGTTGGTTTGCAAATTTCTTTTTTTTTTAATAATTGTCACAGAAATAAAAGTGAATCACACCACGAGCCGCGTACTTCAAAACAAGACAAAGCGTGAACAGAGCATTGAGGGAGACAGAGAGTTTTTATTAAATGGCAACAAAAAAAAATTCTGCTTAGATGATAAAAGTAAAATGACAACAACGGAAGCAAACGTTGAAGACCGGAAGGAAGGAAACGCGTGTCAAACTGGGAAATGCAACTCCGCGCGTAAAAAAAAAGTAAACAATAGCGGCGCTGATGAGCTCGGCTGAAGCTTTGACAGCTGTGGTGTGAGCAGCGCGAGGCAAAAAACAAAGTCACACAAGAATTGACGGAGTGTTTGATAATTGTTGCCGATTTATTGAAAAAGTGAAGGACTTGCAACCCTTTGACAAGCCTCTCGGAAATGACGTCAGGCACGGCACGGCAGGACACATTATTACATCACACTCTGTACGAAGTTGGTGTTAAAAATAATATTAGGCAAACAGAAGGGTTGCACAAGCTGCGATGCTGTGTAAATTTGAGAATTTAGTACGCCGAAAATTTAATAAAATTAATGCCGATCAACAAGTTTAAAAGTTTGTCATTCTTTCATCATGTATTCATTTTTACAAAAAAGTTTTTTGCATGAATTGAATTGTTGATTGCCATTTAACCAATATAAGTCAAAGGCAGCGATATTTTGCAGCAAGAGCATAACTGATCAAATTAGTGTGACTCCAAACTCGCAATCCATCGGTGTCACAACTCCCAGGACAAGTCACATTGAGGAAAATTAATTTCTCGTTTACGAGATTAAAGTCCCAAATGGAATTATAAATTCAGTACAGGGATTTGTCAGTTGCAACCGCATGAGAACATGCAACACTTTTCCGACTGAAGACATGCCAAAAAACGATGCCCGCAGGACGACAAAAGTTAAGCCACAAAGGACGAAAACAAGTGAGGACGAAAAGTCTAAAGCTAAGCGATGAAACATGTTGTCTTTGTTTTTTTTTTTTCTTCATTGCAAAAGGGACGGACGGGGCAGGAAAAGTGGCCACATTTACACTTGAGCACATCAGTTAAGAGCATTGCAAGGACATGCGTGCAAGGATAAGCAGTTGCTTTGTTTGTTGCCAAAGTGGGAAGATGGAATGACACAAGTGCTTTGCACGCATAAATGCATTTAAATTAAAGACACGTACAGTCAGACAGACGGCTGGAATACATGGACAAGTAACTCCTGCAAGAACAGACAAATGTCACGGAGCAAGAAGGTGGTAGAGGAAGACGAAACTTCAATGCAGAGTTTAAATTATAATGTGCGTATGCATTGGAATTTCCGCAAGGGTGACTCTATTTGGTTCATTGTCAATTATTCGTATGCCGCCTTAAGGGTTACTCCTTGCTCCAACGATGTTGCCGACTGTAACGCCTTTGTGGCAAAGCTGCTTAAAGCGTGTTGCATGTTGCTTAAAGCGCCGAAAATACATTTTTGGGAACATATTGTTTCGTCTGGCGAAATTGCAAACAAATTTTCATCAATGCCGATGATGGGGGGTATGTATGAGGTCCTGCGCTTGGGGACGATGTGTTATGCGTGTGTGGTATGATTGGGTGGGAGCATGAAAAATTGCGTTGCATGCTTGTTTGTGGAAATTGTCATCAGCTGCTTTTTACGACACTCTACTCCAACTCGGAATCGGAAATTGGCAAAATCTGTGGGCTTCCATAAACTTATCCTGTGAGGTTAGATTTATAGTCGTCGGGATTCAACTTGATTTAGTGAAAAAAAGGATTTGAAAAATAAATAGCAAACGGGAACATTTTTTTTGAGAAAATTCGCTTTTTGAACAACAAACACACAAATATCAATATCCTTATTTTATACATGTTTGCTTCATGTCTTTCATTACTTCAATTAAGTAATTTTAAGTCAAAAATCTCACTTAATCATATTTACTCTGCAAACAAATGGCATATTAATTATTTTGAGTCTAACAAGTATCAAATGCAAAGCATTAGAGAGATTTCTAATTATGTTTACATCCACCACCAAAAACACGCTTCGATGTTGACTTGTTTGCGTGGTTGCTCGAGCAACATGTCGCTGGGCAAACAAGCCACCGAATTTGGCGACAGGATCACATTGATAAATCCTCCAATGAATGAAATACATACAGGAAACGAATTCATGGCCGAAAAAAATGAAAATTTCGACAGAATAATTGCGCACTTGAAAAGTTAAAAGTGTTTGAATAGTGAAAGTGGATAGAAGTAATCCCAGTCATAAAGGCCCCAACTCAACCCCGGTACCAGAACGCGTTTCTATGAACACCAGCTGTGCTGTGATGCTTAATGGTTTTGAATTTTCAATGATTCCAGTTGCCCGTTGCCAGTTTGCACCCCACACAATGTCCTTTTTTGTCGTCGAGTTGTCAAACCAAGCTCTCCGCTGCTCCAACAATGCTCCCCCCGTTACGGTTTGCAAACAATGAATGTACTTGTTGTACTTGTTTGGCTTTCAGTTTGGATCATTCCTCATTTTAGGGGTTGTTCAGAGCGTACATATGTCCTTTGTGTGCAGAATTCTGTTTGAATGTTTTGTTGCCAAGTTCTTTTTTTCAATGTCGAGGTCGTATTCCGCTTGGAGGAGGATGGACGCGGGCGTTGTCGGCGCCGGCATCTGTTAGCCGCAGACATTATAAACAACTGGCAGACATGTTGGCAATACTACTCCTTGGCGCTCTGTTCATCGAAGCGGGCGACAGTAGTTGAATGAGTGATAATTGCAAAATGAATCAGAGAAATGCAACTTTCATACTTCGGATGAAAATTGCGCATTTGTGTGATTGGGTGGCTGGGCACATGAAGTCCAAACAAACTTAGTTAACAAATAAACTTACAATTACAAGTTTTAAATGCGCAAAAACGTCGCTGTGTTCAAAACGGTCTGTCAACAATCAACAGTCCCCAACGTCAATCTCCATACCGCCGCACACATCAATTTTTAGGAGAAGAGCCATGAAATCCGAAGTTATTTATTTGTCTGCTATTCAAGCCAGACTCATTCCAATGGTGATGCCATCAAAACATGTAACAAACATGCCCGAACACGGTCTAAAGCACATCAAAAATGCGAGTATTTCCGTTTCACATTTAAATTTCGCAGTCAGTGAAAGTCATCAACACATTTTGGGCAAACAAAGTCTTTTCGTGGACGAGGAGAGCCCCGCTGTCGTCGCTGTGGCTGCGTCTGTGTGGCGCTCCACACCAAATTAAACAGAGAAATGCTAACGTCCCTCAAAAAGCGAAAGTTAAACGAGAGCGTTTAGCATTGACGACGACCGAAGACAACGACATTGTGCCTCACTCCCCGCCCGAGATGAAAACACACAAAAGCTTCCGTTTCCTGTCTGTTGGGATTTCCCGCTGCTTCGGGGTGGTTTTATTTCTTTGAGTCAGACTTCCCAACACAACTCGAGTCGACTTCTTGGCTGAGTTTGCACAAATGAACTTTTCTAATTTTGTGTCTTCATGTCTTGAATTTTTATCCACTATCCTTGTAAGAGGTCTACTTCAAAATTTAAAGAATATTCCTTTTGTGGAGCATGCCAATATTGTTCATTGCGGATGGAGGCTTGTCCCCTTGTTCTTGACAATGCTTTGTGTCTTTGTCGTCGTTTGTGACTTGTTATGACATTTTTTCTTAAGTTGGTATGTCAGGATTTGAGGGGGAATACTCTGGTTTGAATGTGCTGTAATTTTCGGCAAACAAACCAATAAATCATGTTAACTTTGATTGAAACTTGTTGGAATTTCAAGATTGAGGAAATGTTGTGAAGAGGAATCTAAATTTGAATTTTTGTTTTTTAAAAATAAGAGAGAAATTCAACCGAGAAACTCTTCTGGAGCCAGGAGTTTTTTGTGGAATAGACTGTTGTGCAACTCGGGGTCGTAGAACTGTTTTCTTTCGTGGGAAAAGTTGGGCTTTTCCACCATAGTGGTGAGTTTCAAATTGTTGATATTCTTTCAACTTACCGGTTCACCATTTCGTTCCCGTTCTGTACCGATTGAGCGTGCTGCTCTTGTTGTTGTTGTTGATTTACAGCGCCAGATGGCGTTGGCGTGGTTGTTGAGTTAGTTGTGACATGAACCTCGTTCGCATTGGTTGCTGTATTTGCTTGCTGTTGGTGACTTTGCTGTTGCTGTGCTTGATTCGTATCCAAGACACTCACGCTCGGCTGTCGCAAACTGCCGCCAACACCAACGCTGACAACGGAGCCACCGACACCAGCGTTGCATACACCAACACCAATCGACTTTGTCTGCTTCGCTTGCTGTTTAAAGCGACTCAGCGCGAAAAATAATGCAAGCACAGCTTTCAGACGTCCCGCACAGATGTCGCTGGTTGTGATATTATCCAAGCCCGCAACCGTTTGCGAGCGCAGCACCTTCAGGCAGGAGTTGACGTTGTCGTACTGTAAAGAATAAATAAAAAAAAAGAAATATTACTTTAAATGATGCATGTTAAATATAAAAATGTGTAAAGACTTTTCAAAAACACTCTTGTGAATTTATACGTTTTATTGGCATGAAACCATTTAGACTGTGAGTCATCAAGAGAAGGTGTCACGACCTTTCGTTTCACCTACTTTCCTTAAAAGCTTAATGGCCGTTACTGAAACACTTTAAGCCACCTACAAAGCCAACGCAAAGAACAAATGTAAATTCAATAGCTACTTTATCTCAAATAAAAACAGACCGACAGACAAATCTCCACGCTTCCGCGCCATTAACAACAACGCACAGTCGTGATTTGAACAACAAATTGTCGTCACAACAAAAACAAGCCGCCACTCTACTTATTCTGTGCCCACAGCCATTTGATGTTTTTATAAAGGAACACACACAAACACATACGCTCAAACAGATAGAGATACAGAAGTATGGTTCTAGTAAATACAAATGGATTTTTTATAGTTAATTTTTATCGCTTTTAACTGCTTCACGCACAAATTTTCCAGCACGTTTTCTGTACAGCGTCAACGTCAACGTCACCGTTGAAAGACATTTAGATAAGTGCCGACGTTGCTCTTCGACTTAGGGAAAAAGATGTATCGCACAAGATGATGTATCTGCAGAGTGCTGTGTAACTGCTGAGCTCAAGAAGAGGAAGAAAAAGAAGAAGCTCGTGTGTCAACAAATGTTGTAAAAAATTTATAAAATATATCGAATAAAAAAAATTGTCATCATGAGTTGAAAGCACAATTTGTCTTTGTTGCTGTTGTAGTAGTTGTTTTTGTAGCGTGCTTCGGTTTGTAACAATTTTCAAAAAGTTAAAAATCAAACTGACAACTGACATGACAGCCAGACAAATGACATACGTCTCGTCACCATGCTCAACCCGTTGGCCCCTCCTCGTTACACTGCTGCTTGTCTATCTGATGCTGAAATTCTGTCTCAATTTGTAACCAATTTTTATTTCTGTGCACAGAAGCGAACGTACAAAAACTTCTTTTTCTTCTTTATTTGATAGTTCATCGATACTTTGCAACATTTGCATTAATTTATGAAAGTATCAACTTCAAACACCAAATGACAATGAAAATATTTTGCAAACACCTTTAATACGCAATCAACTTTTGCGATAGCTGCAATTATATGCAACAACAATAACAACAAACAAAACTGTGATAACTTAAACTTCAGACAAGTTCAGATACTTTGAAAATTACTTTGGCGTTTGAAACTTTCAATGACTTTTTCAACTTTCGGCAGCGCACAATTGAAAATATACACACAGAAAATGCCAGCAACAACAAAATCATGGAAAGTTCAAGTTCAATGCTGGCAACTTAAGAAAAATTAGTATGGGCGGCCAGTGTGGGGCGTGGCATGCGGTTGGGTAGAGAGATCCACGTACCAAATGTGTAGTCATGGCACACAGAGCGCACACGCTGTCAGCATTTATTTTTAGCAAATGCGAAAGTCACTTTCGACATTGCTCTGCTCTGCTCTGCTCGAACGACTGCCAGCTCGGATTCAATTTGTTGCATTATAAATTGAAACAATAAATTTAAATTAATTTTGTGGTTACTCAAAAACAAAAGGAACATAAAAGTAACAACATTCTTGTCGTGTTCATCAAACGTTGTTGGCAATATGAACATTTTCTCAATTATGTATTTCACTTATCCGATTGAGGCCATCACGGCGGCGGCGTCGGCGGCGTCGACAACGACAATGATACTCGTTATCTTTTGTGTAAAGACATTTTGGAGCATTAAGTTAACTGAGGTGATAAACAACGTTACAAAAGACTTTTGTTTCGTTTATTTACACCATTTAAGGCTGAAGGGGTTTGTGTTGACTCAATTATTGAATGTTGAGAACGCAGCGAAGCTTCAACTTGCATTGAGACATAAAAACTAAAGTATTTACATTTATCATAAACTACTAGAAATGTGAACGGCAGCGAAAATGGAAACTTATATCTAAACACAAACGCCCACACACACACACACGATATAATCAAAATGTTATAAGACTCTTCTGCTGTGGTCATATATGAGAAGCGTGAGATACATGCCAAGCTCATACAAGAATGCAAAGCCAAATGTATTTCGACCACAGGGCAAGACAGCATTCTTGTTTTTTTTTTTGCGAAGAATGTCGCGTTGTCCCTTTGCGACAGCGTTGGCAAGTTGAGTGGCACAATAATAAAAAAAACAAAAATATTATAAAAATACAATTTAAAATGACATAACAAGAAGCGACGATAAGGAGAAGGAAGCCGCCCACTGTGCAAAGAGTATTAAAATTGTCGAGAAGCAATAACCAATATTGGTAAAATAAACAGTGAGGCAGAGTGAGAGTGAGTGCATTGAGTCAAGCATGTAGAAGCACATGGCGCAGAAGGACTTACGAATCGTTGCCTTCTCATCATCAGATGAGTGCGAGTGCCTGTGACATACTCAACATCGTTGTCACAGTCCCTATCGCGGTTCTTTCGTTGACAACACAACACTTTTGTTGTAGTATATTTTATAGTATGCTTTTCTTGTCATTCATGCCAATTGCAATAATTTTTATCAACGCCGCACCAAAGAGCCACCATTGTTCGAACATTGTTCGATGGCAAGTCAAAAGGCTTTGTTCGTTGAGTTGGCCGCGTTGCTCGCTATGTTGGTCATTGCATTGGGTACATTTGTTCTTAGCTTGGTTTGCCTTTGGTCGCAATGAAGACACCAAGTGGCATTTATTGTCAACGCGAACGAATAAGTGCGCACGAAGAAAGAGTCCAGCGCAATCAACGTCATCACGGTCATCATCCTCATCATCATCATTGCCATCATCATTATCGTTGCTTCAGTTGCTGACTTCATTATTGCACGTTGTGGCCGCAATTGCCATCGTTATTGCCGGAGGATTGCAGCATTGTCTTCATACACAAAACGAGATGTGAGTAACCGCTGCAGATTTTTTTTATATTGGCATTCTTACTCAAAGATGTTCGTCCTCCAATACAACTCTGCTGCCTCTCTACTATGCCTGTGCACATTTGTCTGTTTGTTTTGGTGAACTGTCTGTCTGTCCTAAAGGAATTTCATGTTTCAATGGTCTTTGTTGGTGGTCAGCAGCCAACAACAGTTCCTGTATGTATTTAATGTGTTGGGAATTTATCGTCACATCATATGTGTGTCTGTCTGTGTGGGTGTCTGAGCGACTAAGTATTGCACAATCGTGTATGTATTGCACTTGCCGGTCCTCGACGACTATAGAAAAGATTAAGTGTGGTCAAGAAATGAATGAATGAATGAATGAAACGAATTGAATCGAAACGCATCGCAGCGAATTGACTCGAATCAAATGAAAAGCAGACACGATGCGGAAAATCCTATACTGCTATTCTTGTTGGGAAATTATTGTTAGGTTGTTGTTATTGTTCTTATGGTCATTGTTATTGCATTTACTGTCTGTGCTGTCGCTGATAATGGACCAAAGTCAAAGCGTCTGTCGCCTGTAGCACTTCGTGATATATTTGAGTAAATAAATTGCTTTATTTATTTTTAATTTAATCTTGCTTCACTACGATTTCGCAATAAATCACACACTTTTGCAAAAAAAAAAAAAAAACGACTTCTCTGCATTTTAATTAACTTCTGAAAATACGCTCAAATAATTATCGCCGTTGTTTTTTTCCGCTGCTGCGTCTTTTTGATCTCTGCCCAAAGGAATATGTTAAATGTCATATAATTGTGTATGCTTGTGTGTATGTGTGGGTTGTCATACGTCAGCATGACGAGCAATATTTGAATATGAAATCAACATGACTCTTAGGCTTCAATCGTTGGTATTAAATTCAGTTTGACGCACTTTACTCAAATGATATCAATTAATGTAAATAACTTGAAGAGCTTTACACATGCCAAGTCAAATTGGCAACTAATTAAAATCTCAAAAGTACACGCACACACACGCATACACACACAGACATGAGAGCATCAAATTCCGATTGCAATTTGATGCTTCTTGCTAAAATCAATAAACAAAATCCACAAATTCTTCAAAAATTTCTCGAAATCACTCAAAATACGAAAATGCCAAAGCGGTAATCACAGACAAAATGGGGGAGGGGGGGCAACTCACAAAAGCCGTAAACATGATTGCAATCTACAACTGCTGCCCCACCAACAACTTCTGCTGCTGCTATGATGTTGATGTCAACGAATTGAAATGGCAAAACAATTTCAATAATTTCAAGTGCGCACATCGCACCAGAGTTGAAAGGCCGGAGCCGAAAACGAAGCTAAAGCAGACGAGATATTAGAAAAGTCATCATGAAGAAAGTAAGCCAAAACTCGATAAGAAATTGAAGAAGTTCAGTCGACTGCAGCAAGCAGCGACGATAAGCAGACTGACAGACAGACTGGCTGGCTGGCAGACAGGAGGGCAGGGATGGTAGGAGACTGGCCATAGCAACAATCATTAAGGGGATTCGTTCATTGAACGTTCGCACACACACCCCCTCCCCCTATGCACAAACTAAAATGTCTGCACGCAATAACTGCAAATTCAATTTACGAATGAGTGCATTTGACCAAAGAATGCGCTCGACTTGACCAAAAAAGTTTTGCGACATGAAGTTTGGCCATGTCTTTTATTTCTTTTTTTCTTGTATGCTGAAGGCTCTGCCGGCCGCAATTCGAAGTGTAATTGAAACGTTGCAAATTGCTTCGCATGTGTCGATGGCTCTTAATGCAGCAATAATTGCTGCAACTGCTATCGTATTCAGTACGCAAGATAACCTTTAAATAAAAACACTCTTTAACTCTTCTCAAATTTAAGTTTCGATGATGATGATGATGACCTTCATCGCTCTGCTTCAATAAATGGCATTCAATAAAATTTAAACGTCTTCGTTTATTAGAAGTCAAACATATTGAAACGTTACGTCTTTCCTATTCTATTATTAGTCGATTTATTGTTGTATGTAGTATGTAAGTCGGAAGTCATCGGAGAGACGATGAGGCACATTGCGTGCTATCATTACTCGCAATTGCAGTCGCGCTTTGCAATGAATACGCGCACTTTGGCAAATCCCATGCTAGATCACAGCCAACTCAAAGTCAAACATCCGCGCGTACTTTTCGGCGCCGTTTTCCTTCCGCTTATGTTAGCAAGCAATGTCGAAGTGAATGCACAATGAAAAGAAATCGACGAAATTAAAAGGAATTGATAAAATAAAATTTGCTCCAGGAGCGCCATTGAGATGAGTTGCGCATTCAATACGCATGAATAGAAATTGCGATGTGTGCCGTGTGGGGTGTGGGTGAGTGTGGTGGTGTGCAGAGCACTCAAAGCTTTCAACGAATGGTTTGGCAGCGAAAGTTGGCAGTAGCATATGCAAGCGGCAACAGGAAATGCAACGCCGGCAGCCAAGCTAAGCCAATGCTGCGCTGGCTGGCTGGCATTGCATTGCATTGCCAATTTAAATATTATTATTTACTGCATATTTTCAGATCCGACGCCGGTACGTGTATGCGCTGCGAAAATATATCTATAATTTCGATGAGGCAATCTATTATACTCTGAAAGCGGAGTAGGAGAAAATGGCAAAGATTAGCCTAAAAGATACACCGAACGCACGCAATCTAAGGGGGGGCAAAGTACACTGAGCGAAATCGCCAAGTGCAACTAAAACTTTGGCAGATCTCTTAGCGAATAACCTTTTCTCAAAGTGTAAGCACTCACAACACAATTTGAGGGGAATGAGGTCGTTTGAATGCCTCGTTGTCGTTGCCGTTGCCGTTGAAGTTGTAGTTGATGCTGACGTTTATTGTGCTTGCAATTGGGATTTGTAGGTTGTGCCACAGTCGGCAGCACGCTGCACATTAATGCCCCCAAGAAGAAGTGGGACCGACTTGGCGTCGGTGGAAAGGTGTGCGAAGTGGTGTGTTAGGTGAGGACACTTGAGTAAGACTGCTCGCGTGTACGTATAATTTGCTTTCGTATGCGCAAGTATCTTGAATCTGTGAAGTTGTTTTCGTTTAAGTGCAGCAATAGCAACAGCAGCCGACGCCGCCGCTTCAATTTCAGCAGCATCGGAAGCGAACATGCTGCAAGTATTTAGATTAGGAGAAATTGCATGTTACATCAATATTTTGCCAAGGCGTTCTATGGTTGTTGTGCTCCCAAAGCGTATTCAAATACAAAAGTGGTACGTGGATGGGGAGAGGAGGTGTCTGTGTAGTGTTGACAACAAGCAAATTGGTAATTGAAAGGAATTTCCACATCAAAAAAAAAAAAATGAATCTATGTATATGAGCAGATAACAAGAGTTTATTGTTGTTATATATGAAAATTCAACAAAGCATTTTGCATTTATTATTGTGCAATTTCATTTGATAATGTTCTAATTTATTGAATAAACAATAAACAATAAAGCTGAAAATTTCGTGTTGTTTGTGCAAATTAGTGCATATAAATTAAATTTCAATTAGAAAACTTTGCTTTAATTAAAACCGAATTGTATAACAAAGAAAATTCAAATGTTTCCCAATATGCAAATATATTTTTTTTTAAGTATCGAAGCATATTTTATTCAGCTGTCGTTGCACATCAAAATTGTGCATGTTATTTTATGGTTATTTAACAACGCAACCAAACTTAATCATTCAAATATGAAACGTGAATGAGAGCGTTAGATGAGGGGGAAAAATAACGCGTGCGAAATTTGATAAATTACGTTTAAACACAATAATATTTTTGCAATTTTAAACAATTTTAAATATTTGCAACTCATAAATAAATATTTATTTTGTAATTTATTTCGTTTTTGGTTTTTTGTTTTTTTTTTTTGTGTTTGTAATGAAAAACCATTTTGATATCTTTTGGAAAAAAAATCACATGCAAGAGGACAATGAAATATTGTCGCGATATTTCAATATCGAGTTTTTCAAGTTTGTAGTTCTTTTTTTTTCTGTTTGTCGAACGTTTGTTATTTTTGTATTTGCACGAAATAACATTTAACATTTTCATATATTTTTTCAATATGCAACAATTTGTTGTTGTTTGAAGTTTTGAAAAATGTTTGCTCACTCATGAGTTTTCAATGTTTTTTAGTTTGTTGTTTTTTTTTGTAGCAACTAACGTGAAATTGATGTTTTATGGCCATGCACGACGCGTGCTCATCGCACGTTTGGCCAAGCCAACTCAACAGTCGCCCGCTTTTTTGCCATTCAAACAGATTTTGTCCGTCCACCAACGCACGTTGTAAATTCATTTCATATTAATTTGTGTGGGATTCTATTAAGCTCTTGGCACAATTGGCTTCATTTAGTTTTTTGCTGTTAGCAATTATTGGAAATCTGTGCGCTTGTCTATCGTAAATTTATTCAAGTGTAAACGCTGCAAGTCTGTAATTGCCCTTAAAAAAATATCATATTTCAATTTCATAGTCAATTATATTAATTATTTATTTCAACATTCAACAAAATTAAATTTCTGCCGGTATCCTCAACTTGACTTGACTGTCTAATTCATTTGGCATCATTTATGACGCTCATAAAAAAAGCATTGCTTGTGTGCGAAAAAAAAAAATCGAAAACCACAGAAGTTCAAGTGAAACGTGTCGGGCATATTTGTATTTAAAGGAATGAAAGTTGCGTCAAAGCACCATTTTTGCAGCGCAATGTTGGCCTCGAACACGGCTTCGGCTTCGCTTTTTGTTACCAAAAAAATAAAATTAGAAACGAATTAAACAAAATTTGGGGGAAAACATTTCCTCAAAAAAAAAAACAAAACTGATTACTTTATTTAGCTGACGGACTTTTAATTTTCTAAAATAAAAAAAAAAATTTATAAAAATATGAATGCTTGCACGTAGGCAAAGAGCAGATGAATGACGGCTCATGGTTCTTGTAAATTTAATAATTATATATATCATATTTCATTGCGCATTTTATCAAGAAATCTGACAGTCAAGCCAGAGCTAGAAATGCATTCAAGCGCGCAGCCTCTTCTCTTTGTCAGAATTTTTTGTTGATTTTGCAAAATATATTTCAACACTTCACTCAACTCAACACAGGCAAGTATTTTTTTGTCTGTTGAACAAGCGAAGTATTGCTTACACTCGTACGAGTACGAGTACAAGTACGAGTAAATAAATAAAATAAATGAATTCGAAATAAATTATTGAATGGCAGTTAACTGGCGCAGGTGTCAACGCTTCGCTTCTTTTCGCTTCGCTGCCGCAACACAAATGCGACGTCGCTGTTGACAACGACTCTATCGTATTTGCATTTCATTTAGTCATGTTTGTTATTTTGTTTTTGTTTTTTTTTTTTGTTTTTTCGTCTATTCATTCCAATTTGTATTTGTTAAAATTTTTTTTTTGTTTTATTCTTTTTTTGTTTGTAGCATTTTTCACTTTTCTCCCTTGCTCATTTGTGCAGCTGCTTTGCCATAGCATGGAAATCACTTCTACAGGTGTTCGTTAGCATTTGTCAAGCCATGTCTGTCCGTTGGTGTTGTTTTAGAATTTGAAGTTTCAACAATTTCGATAGCTTTTGTTTCAATTGTCGTTTGATTATTGCGGCCGCCAATTGAACTTGACACTTGTTTTCGTCAGCTCGATTGTGTTGGCCAAATTTGGCGCTCAATTGATATGTAATGAAAACAATTGAGCATATTTTAACGGTTTTATTATTTTGTTTGGCATTAACCGGAAATATTTGGTGAAATTAATGCTAAATGAATTTCTTTGCTCTTGAGTTATGAGCCGCAATTTTCTTTGAAGTTCACTGAAATGAGTGACTGATGATGGCTTTCTTGCTATGATTGTTTGGCACATGACATGCAGACAACAAGCTGACACAAGCTCGTCTGTGCGTCCAATTCAAGTTGCCACACCTTGACGCAGTTGACATGGTCAGAACGATCCTTGAAGTGCGCATTTCTCAGCTGACAACATTTTACATATTGACTTTGACACTTTGTTGGTGCAAAAGCTTTTTTTATGCCTGCTTTTTTTTTTTTTTTTTTTTTTTGTCTTTTGTTCTTGTGTTGACAATGTGCTTGGCCTGACGTGTTGGAATTCTTTGCGCGTCTGCGCAGCCTGAGCACGTTTTTCATGAAGTCGCCGATATTGTTGTTGTTGCTGTTGTTGCTGTTAGCTGCTCCTGCTGTTGCTGTTGCTGTCAGTGTCATGAATAACTGAATGAATGAACGAATGCATGAAGTCTGTGCTGAAACGAACTTGACTGACACTTGCCACTTGAAAAATATTTTAATTTCACAGTGAGTTTTTTTTTTTTTTTGTGTTTTGTGTGTGTTTTTTCGATACAAAGTGAAGTCACTCCTGTGCTGAGCTATAATTCTGAGCGCAGTTGTCGTGGTCTCCAATGCAGACGTGGGCGTGACACTGTCACACACATGCAGCTCTTAGTTCGGTTTTGGTTGATTTTATTGTGCGACCATTTAACATTTTTGCTACTGTCGCAGAGTCAACAAATTGAGTGATACTCCGTTTGCATGTTGATGCCACGCATTGCAATTGATGCTCGTATTTTTCCAATCTTTTTTTTTGCATTTTTTGTATTTCAATTATATGTTTTTTTTTTGTTGTTGTTGTTGTTTTGTTTTATTGCATTAACATAAATGAATTCGTGTTAATTTCTGTTGCCACTTTGGTCGTTGTCTGATTTATTATTTGCATTTTAATTATGCAAATTTTTGCGTAATTTAATGTTTAAAATACACATTTTTGTTGCTGATTGTAAACAGTTTTTGTATCAGAAATTTTGCTATATAAATACATATATTAATTGCATGCGAAAGTTAATTTTTGAATTCGCGTTTGAGTTTTTAATGAAGTTCATAATTAAATGTCATATATAATCATATATGATTTGCATAAAATATTTTTCCACTGCACAAACAACTCCCCCCCTCCGATCAGTTGTTTTACATTACAATTTGACAACTAATTATTTGCTAGGCAACAAATTTATTTACCATGTCAATTTGTTTACTACAATAATTCACAGCGATTTTATTTAATTTTCTGGTTGGCTGTGCGATTTTGTTTGTCTGTCTGTCTACGCACAGCAGGCGTTGTCAACTAAAGAAAATAACAACAATCCAATACGCATTAATAAGGCGCCGATGACACACCTTAAACGCAGCGCAGAAATTCTGCTGAAAAAAGCGAAAAATTATTCAATAATAATTTCGTCAAAATTCAATAAATCATCTTGATTCAGATGATCAACGCGCTTAACAACAATTTCCGCAGCAATTTAGCTCATTAAGCGATCTTACATGCTCGCAGAATCATCATCATCGTCGTCGTCGTCATCAGCACAGTTCTGATTCTGATCTGTTGCTGCTTTTGTAAATCTCAAGTAAAAATTTCTGTGAAAAAAAATGTATCATGTTTGCAAATTGAAGCATGTTTTTGTTGTTGTTGTATACGATTTTGAACTGTGTCATTTGCGTGGGCGTAGAAAAGCATTTCCTCCCACCGCTCCACCGCCCACAACATATCCGCTCATTGTCGAATGCCTCATGCGTCGCGTGAGTAGTTTTTTTCATACACTTCACGTATGTGAATAGTATTATTTTGTTGTTGTTTTTGCAAAATTTATGTAAAATTCGCATTGTCTTTTCTGGGCCATGTGGGTGGCGGCTTCAAATGCTCAGCAGTTTTCAAATGATTTTTGGTTTTGTGTTAGATTTTTTTACTTAAATGTCGACGCGTTTTAAGTAATTTGCACTTTGTTTTTTTTTTCTTTGTGAATTTTCGACTAATTTGTCGCTCGTCTGTTGCGTTGCTATTTCCGCTGCCACAATCGACAATCAACAAACCACTTTTAATTCGTGTACACACCCAAAATTGCAAGCTTTTTTGTGTGTTATTGTTGTTGTTATTTTGATGCTGAAAGGCACACAAAGTGGTGCTCGAAATAAAGTGGCAAACAATAAAAACAAGATGATGGTGCGTGATGCAGATGATGATAATGCGCGTTACCCTCAATGCTCTTTGCGCTCGCGACACTAAATCTCCATAATAATAATAAACTTGCATGTCAAGCGTGCTAAAAAGAGAGAAGCACAGAAAGAGACAGCGCAGCTTTCATGATATCTGCCACGATTTATTGCCATTGAGTGTCTGAAGTCTGCCAAAAATGCATGAATGCGCACGAAGAGCCGTGATTTCGCCAAGCCATGAACTCAATTCACGAACTCTGCCAAGCATTGCCAACTTAATGAATGAGCAGCGCAACAGCAGAAGCACATCAAGTGGCAAGCGTTAAACGAGAGATTGAAATAATAAAAAAAGTTCACATTGCGATTATGGCAACTGTTGTGCAATTGCACGCGCCATGTGGCAGGACAACGGAAGACGAAAGACTCAGATGGGCAACCGAGCAATGGGTGCATGAACAAGTGGGCTACTTGAGATGATTTGTGCCTGAGTGCAGGCTGATTTAAGGCATGATTGAATCATTGAGCAAAGTCAACAATTTTATAACTTCTTCGATGGCGAGATGAGCGAATCATGCTCTATGGCATGTCATGCTGCTTAGAATGCCTCTACTGCTCAGCTCACACGGTCAACCATTTTTGACTAAGCACAAATCGTCAATAGTTAAAAATCAAATTGTGTTTAGTAATAAATACTTTTCGATTTAAACACTTGAAAAATGATAAGATTGCATTTTTCAGCATGTCATTCTGCACGACATTCCGCATGCATGACGTGCCACCCCCACATAAATTCAACGCCTACGTCGAACTAATAAATCTCGTTTGTTGGCAAAACAACTTGCATAGTTTTAAAGTTCGTCTCCACTGAAAGGCGTTGAGCAATAATGAAATATGTTTCGCGAAGTCAGCACGCACTCTTTGTAGATGGCGCCTTGGCTGCCTTCATGAGCTCGCTTAATGTGCAAACGCATGCGACAAAATGTTGTAATGTCAGATGTGAGTTTAACGCTTTGTCGCTGCCTTCATTACAATTGTTCAGCGTACGTGCTTACAACAACAACAGCAACAACAAGTACAACTGCAAACTACAAATCACAGTAGGCGCCATGGCGGCCGGCAAAGCGATGGTTTACGGGGCGTGTCTGCAATTTGAATGTGCAACAATTTGTTGCGCAGCATTTTCTCAGCCAACCGCAGTCAGACGATCCATGAAGAAACTTCGATTTTTTTTTTTTTAAATTTTTTTTTGCCGTGGGCTTGTTTAAAATGAATGGTTGTGTGTTTTGTTATTGCCAGCGGTTGTTAACCGATGATTTTTTATGGCTTCATTAGCATAAATTCGGCTCGTTACGATGATTAGTAACACTTCATGTTGTTATTTTAACTGACAAACAACTCTGAAATAATTTGTTGAATTTGTTATTTCACATAAAAAAAAAATTATAGACAAAAGAACATGTCTGTCTGTCTGTTCATTAATAAGAATTGACAGCTGACACAATTCTCAATGGTCTGTAGTCAAGAGACCTAAACTTGATGTGGTCGAGCGTCTAATTGGAAATCCAGGCATGCCACATGATTCGTTATTGAATTACCAAAGAATTTTGCTGCATTGAATTTTAATAAAGTTTTCAATATTAGTCAACTTTTGTCGTTGTCAGACAATAATTAAATTCTAATCATTGATTACCAGCGTAAAAGTTGCATGGCCAAAGAGAGGTGTAGTACGGAAATTTTGAAGTTCAGCCTGTAAACCGCAGAATTTCTGCCTTATTTTGTAAATGTTTGCACGTGTAAACCAAAAATTTGCAGTCAGCCACGAAACATGATGAACACATGGATGCGACATCAGTGGCGTGCAAGGGAAGACTTCAACTGCAGCCGCAGCAGGAGCAGCAGATGAGGCAACAGAGGACTGACGCTGTCAGTCTTGGCTACATGATGTTAATATTGACATGACAAATAAATTGGCCGGGTATAAATTTGAATTATACGATGAAGACATGCCAAAGAGAAGCTGCTGCTGCTGCTGCTGCTGCTGCTGAGTCTAAACCTCGAACTCAAAAGCATAGAAGGACGTCGACGACAGGCAAACCACAAATAGTTTGGCAAAATTATGCATTAACAGTGATGAGGAGTTTGCCCAACAGCAGGGGTTGCAGTCGGTGTGGCGTTTATGCCAGCAGAGGGCGCTAGCAAATACTATAGTTAAATAGTTGGCGCAGAGAAGGCGAGGGAGGCGGCTGCCTACTGCTAATTTCAACTGCAACGGTAAATTTTACAAAACCGACGAAATTCAGGTGCTGCAGGAGGCCTTCTCGGGCTGCATGCAGGCGACGTCATGAAAGCAGTAAGAGGACCAAAGTGCATGTCAGCAGTGTCGAGTTAAACATACACAAGCAGCAACGAGCTTGTTTGGCTTTCCCCACTGCTGCTGCTGCTGCTGCTGATAATAATGATGACATGATGGTGACAGCGCCAACAGCATCAAAGCAACAACAACACCAACAACAACAATGCCAATTGATAATTGAATTTTGCGTGTGTTTTCAATGTTGTTTTCGGTTTCCAGCTTGTTTGACACGATTCAACAGAGCGTTGCGCCCACAAATTTCAACCAGGCGTTTAATAATTGTTTGGCACAACGATTTTCTGGCTTTTCATTTTCGGTTTTCAACACATCAAACATCATCCAACAACAGCCAATCACAACGAGATGGCGCCGCTTGCACTTCATTACAAAAAAATTTAAATCTTTGTAAGCTGCTAATGTACTAAATGCAAATGCATAAATGCAAGACATTTACAAGCAAAACACTTACAGGTTTTTGAACTCAATTCAACACAGAGAGAGAGAGAGAAGTAAAAAGTCATTTGACCAAATGTTAAACCAGTTTGCATCAAAGGCAAACCCAATGAGTCATGCAACCAAGTCGTATTTCATCTTTTCTGCTTATATATTTTTTTTGCCACACTTTTGAAAATAACCGACAGCAAACATGTGTTTAAAGTTGAAGTTGCCTTTAGTACCATTTGGCCAGCTTGCCATGGCCAAGTCTGTCTGTCAGTCAGGCAGTCAGTTCGTCTGCCTGTCATTGAGCATGATAGCAGTAGCACAGCACAACATCAGCGTGTGGCATGCGGCAAGTCAAGGTCGCTTTTGTTGAAGATGCGTTGCGTGAGTTGACTTTGCTCTGCGGTTTGTCGTCGTCAGATTAATGCGCGATTTGTGGTTAATGTTGCCTTTGTTGCGCCAAAGTTTGTTCTTTCTCAGCTCAAAAGTCTTTTGGTGTTAATTGATTCGCATCAATAAAATGAAAACGAAAACGAAAACATAAAAAGAGGTGTCATATTGAGCACAAAAGGTTCTCAGACCGCACGCAGCCGAAACAAAAACAAGCATCATCAAGAAGACAGACAGGAAATCGACGCTGAAAATTAGCGCGTCTGATTTCGACTGACACCATTAATGCCGCCAACCGCTCCCACCCTCGCCCTCACCAGCATTCCTGCCATTCAACATTTACTGACTGATCCGTGTGAATTATGGACTTGCGGTCTTCTCGTCCATTGCCAGACTTCATTTTGATTGTGCGGTTAACGGTGTTTTTTTCTCTGGTTCAGAGTTACACAAACAAATTATTTGTTCAACTTGAAGTTGTTTTTAAACAAAGCTGACGCAGTTAAAGATTAAACGAGTCCAGGCTCGATCGCTTGACAAAAACAACGGCCAAATAAATTTACGATTTAAACAATACATTGCGGCTGTGTGGTCTTTAATTTGGGCTGCGAGTTTCGTCAACGAATTATTAATGTGGTTTTAATGTTTGACAGCTGCCGATAAACAAGCCAAGAAATTCTTGGTATGCAACTTTGTTGTAATAATTCGCCGGCTACATGGGAACTTCGATTAAAGATAAATTGTATGGCATAAATCAAAGCTAAATGTTGGAAATATTGTTCTTTAGCCGAATTTAACGCTTGTAGTCATAATGAGAAATTAGACATGCTACGCAAGAACATGCTGCTTGGCTTGGCCTGCTTTGTGGGAACAATGTTGCTAACAACTTCCGTCAAGCATTGTTTTCTTTGCCAATTTTAAAAATTGTAATTGGTTTTGTGTTGTTGTTTTTTGCGACGTTTGTCCCGAATAACACCGAAAAGGCATTGAATGTGTTTGCGTTGACCAAAAATGTTGCTTGTGTTGGCCAAGTGCGCAAAGTAATTAACATTTATTCGCCTTGACATTCATGAACAAGCAGAAAGCAATCGACGATAAGCAGGCCAGGCCAATAGGTTCTACGCTTATGGCAAGTGCATTGTGACGGGCGCCTTACATTAGACTAGAGGGCATTTGCGACATGTGTGGCATCAACGTGCTGTAACCATTAGATGAATCAGCCTCCATTAAGATTAAAGTCTCACAAACACACACACGTGAGCGCACAGCTTACAGACATGACTCATAAGTGATGCTTTAATAACTATTATGGGCGCCCCCGTTTTGAATGCACTGTCGCCGCTTTTATCTAGCCAAAAAGCTATGCAACATGCAGCTGACAGCTGTTGGAAATGCGTGACAATTGCCGGAGCGTGGCATGAACGCTTTGGGTGCTGTCAAACCACAGCCGAAAAACCGCTAAGACCGTCAACAACGGCGATGGCAATGGCGACGACGACTGTCGGGACAGTGGCCTACTTCGGCATCAAAATGGAGCCAAACCGTTTACAAGCTGCGCCCCGTCGTTCTTTTATGCTTTCGTTCATGCCTTCTCATTTGTCTTGCAGCGGCAATCAAAGCAGAGCCAAGAGCTTTCATTGCGTTGAAATTAAATTTAATGTTGCGTTAAACGTGTCTCAGCCCAAAAGACTTTAATTGAGTCTTTGCCATTGCCGTACAACTCAATCGCTCTCCTACACAACACATTCAATTAACAAATACATATAACTTTTTACTGCCAAACAAATTTGGCATTTGGATTTGCATTTGCAGATAGCAAAAGTTGTTAGTGCTGAGCTCAGTTGGCTATTAGAGAGAAACTTGAGTTTGCAGAAATTGTTAGTAGCCGAACTTGAAGTTTTATCGATGATTGATGGCTTACAGTTTGTCATTGATTAATAAAAACTCATTAGCTCGTCTGTCGGCTGAGTTGAAGCTCACTGAGGCTCTGAGCAAATTAAATTGTGCATGGAAATTTATTGCATGTATTTTAAAATTAATGAAAATAGTTAAATGCTTGTGCGCTTTTAATTTCTTGAATGATTGCCGACATTGACTTTTGCACTCGCACCGCCACAGGCAATTTCCTACGCAACCAAAGCGTCTTTTAGGCGTCCGACATGGCCACACAGACGCCTCTATTTTTTTTTTTTTTTGCTACTTAAATATGACAGTTGTCAAATGGAGTGTCAAATCATGCACAAGCAGTCTTAATAAGATAACAAAGATGCCAATAAAATAGTCAAACAAATTATACAATTATGCTTATAAGCAGAAAGGAACAGAAATATGAAGAGACTTCAATATAATTGAACAAAAGGGCACAAGAAAAAAAACCGAAAATGCATAAATTTGAACTATGGAAGAGGGCTGGGTAAGGGCAAAGGCAATGGCCCACCAACAGCGGTGATGGTGGCGGCGGCGAGGCAAAAGGAGTGTTAGACATGTTTTGTATGAATGGACAGAAGAGAAGGACATAATAAGCATAATAGGGTATGAAAACTCAGCCGTCTGACTGACAGACAATGACACAAAGTCGTTGACAGAGACGAAGGAGTGCGTGCGTGCGTGTGTGTGTCTGCCAACGTGTGTCAGGGCGTGTGTGTGTGTGTGTTGGGTGTGCCTGACAGATACAATAATGCAAGCCAGTTGTTTGTTTGTTGTCATGTTAATTAGTTGCGTTCTTTGGTCGAAGTTCATTATTTTCGTGCGTAACTCATATTTTATCTCATCTTTTTTTTTTTTTTGTTTTTTGTGTGCTTTATAGCCGTAGAGGACAATTTATTCTAAACAAATTTTAGGGTTTTTTTGTTGTCTGTTTTATAATTGGGTTCGTGTGTGTTTTATTTTTTATTTTTTTGGTAGAGATATTGATAAAGATCGCACTTTGAGTTAAGTAGACATTTATTGGCAGCGCTGAGTGGGCCCAGCAGCTACATCCGCTGACGAACATGGCCGCCAAGGGTGACTGTTTTTTTTTTTGTTTCTAATTTAAAAATTACATTTCGCCATTTACCTTTTTCGTTAGACCAAATGCTGATCCCACGCAGCAACCCTTCACACTCAAGGAGCACGGCTAACGGCACTTGACCCACTTTTCGGGGACCGCTCTAAAACAGACAAAAACACTCTCGCCGCGCACAATTAAACACTTGAGGCACGCGTTTTAAGCACGACAAATAACAACAAAAAACAAAAACACAATTTTTGAATATTGTTTTGATAATTTTTTTTTTTTTTTTGTTTTATGGCACAATGTCGGAGCACTTGAATGTCATAAACATTCAGCGGTAAAAATGCTTTTATTATTTTAAAATAACCAATTTTCAAGTATGTACATGTCTTTGAGACACAAATGAATATGAACTCATCCCGACTTTTAGATTATTCTTATTCTTATTATTGTTGTTGTTGTAGTTGGTATGTTAAACACTTCAATTGGCTTGACCGACGTTGGCTTTGCATATTTGTTTTAATTAAACAATTTGTTGCTTGATTACTCAATTTGCGAATTACTTTTATTCAACTGTTCAGCAATTTAGCAAATAAAAAGTTTATAGTTTTCACAAACATTTTTTTTTGTTTTATTTATTAAAATATAAATTTTTTTGAATTGTACCAAAATTAATAGTTTATTTTTTTCAACCGCATTTTTTGCGTCACTCAACACGCGCTCCTTTTTGCTGTTCTGTTGCTCGTTTTTTTCTTTGAATCACTTTCAAGACCACTTTGCGTCGGAGCCTAAGCGCGTGTTGCACGCTCAACAGTTGGTCTCGTTCTCTTTCCATGCGACTTCGTGTGCTTCGACGATAAGCTGGAAGCGCTTCGTGTTCGCAACATGTTGCCAGCGTCGTGCATGTTGCTAGCTTCATTTATCATCGAACCGATCGATTCGTATCGATCGACCGAACGACCAACCAACCGACCGACTGACGATCGTGCACTAAACGTGTTTGTTGTTTTTGTTGTTGTTGCTGTTTGTGCGCTGTCTGCTTGTGGTTTACATGGCCCCGGACTACCTGCTTGCCCCTCTCGCTCTAAACAATTGTTTGTTTGCCTTTTTCAGTCTGGCTGTCAGTTTTTTTTTTTTCGAGCCGCACGACTGACGGCTTTTGCAATATTTATTCGGTCTGTTGTTTTTGTTGCTTGAGGTTAAAGGCCGTTGGTGTTGTTGCTATTGTTGTTGTTGTTCTTAATGTTAAAAGCATATGATGAAGCAGCCAAAAGTAAACAAACTGTGTGTGTGTGTGTATAAGACGATTTACTCATTCCTTCATGCCGTCCCTGCTTTCTAGGCATATTCTTTGCAATGTGTAACAAAAACATATGTTCTAGATATTGAAGCAGCATGTTGCTAACCATGAACAAATTAAACAACATGTTGCTGGCGATGATCATATTTAAATAATTTACAGTAAAACTTTGATATTCTAACCGGATAATTCGAATTGGATAATTGATAATCAATTCTTAAGTTTGCAGAATTCTTCATTTACAAAATAATATTTCAATCGAACAAACCATTTTTCTCGTAGAAATTTCTGACCAACTTAGTCGTGAGTTCGATTTATCGAAGTTCCACTGTACTTAGATCACCAATGACCATTAAAACAAACTTATAGTCTATGATGACCGACCACAAAAACAGACACGGCCATTTACAATAATAGAACCTTCTCTTTGCGTAATTTTGTGGCAATTAAGCGTCTGGCAGACAGATGAGATTCGTTTGTCGTTTCGTCGCACTCAACTGTTCAATGAGTAAACAAATTTTTTTTACGGAATTTTTAATAAGTCATCCTTACGGAACAGATGCGAGCACGTAAGCATTTTTCATATGACTTTTGCAGTTGCAGACTGAGACACACTTTATTTGGACAACTGCCTTGTGGTTCAGTCTGTGCGCTCCAAATAAAAAAACTCACATATATTTTAATTAATCAAAGAAATTTGCATGTGATCTGTTCATTTTTTTCGAGTGTACAAGAAACAGAGTTCAATAGTTTCATAAATTTTAATTGCGAAAACGTGTGGCAACAATTTTAAGTATTCGCGACGTCTTCTACGAGTCGTGATCGTCGTCCGTCCGTCCGACGTTTGTCCGTCATCGTTGTCTCGTCATAAAAGTAGGTTAGATTGTTTATATTGGCATCGAATTGAATGCTTATGTTTGACTGACAGTCAGCGAAGTCAGCGACAATTAAGACGTAATTAAGTTTGATGGGCGAGTTCGGTTTTTAGGCTCACCCAAGACAGAACTTGATGGCAGAGCGACGACGACAACTTAATTCTTTAAATTGATAAATTTTGAACAATTTGCAAAAAGTGTTCACGATCTTATTTGATGGCAAAATTGAAATGAAATGCAAATTTCATAATTACAGCGATTATATTTGATTTGCTTTTTGTCACTTAGAATTTGCCAAAAACATGATTTTTTCTGCTCAATCTTGGGAATCTCTTTGCAATTTAAGGCAAATGAAAAATATCTCTGCGATATTTTATTAAATGTTTACAATATTTATGATTATGATATGAGAAATTCTCTTAATCAATTCAACGTTGTCGCGCTTTTAACAAATTCTCACTGTAATAATGCCACAAAAGTGTCAATAAACTTAATTTGCCTCATAAATATAGACGAGAATTCTTTTGATCACTTGACTGTTCCCTTCACTATGTCAACACCAAGCAAGCCAATGTGAGAATAACACAACGTGTGCAGTCGCAGCACATTTGAAAATGTTGGAAGTTCATTTTTTTTTCTCACTCTATCATTTTGTCTATCTGTTCGTCTGTCGATTCGTCTGTATGCAACAAAAGTTGGCGAATATAACCGAATCGATGAGAAACTGTAATCTGAATCTGAATCAATGGCAACTTGAGTGGCACCTTTGGCCGTTTCAAAATTAGCTGCTGTGGGCAACCGAGACGAACTCGACCCGCCTTGCCTCACCTCAACCACCAGACTGAAGCAACGAGCAACGCATTTTCGTGCCTAAAAATAAACGGCACACGTTGCGTATTCATTATGTATCCGCAGCGATTTTTGCTTGCTTCGACCGTTAGCTGTGGAAATTTGGGTCGTGCCGCTGCCGATTGGATGGGCTGGGATGATGATGACAATGATGATGTTGATGTTGCTGCGCAACACACGGCAGCGAATGCAATTAGATGTGCAGATGATGGGGATCATGTTTTACTTTTCAGATCTAATTAAAAGTGCTGAAAATAGACATCAATGTTTGCGGAAGCAACTTTTCGTAAGAAGGGGTGAAAAACTGAGCAGATTTACTTGCACTTAATAGAATATGAACGAAAAAAAAACAACAACAACAACTATCTTAGTACCAATTAAAACAACGAGCTTACAAAGTATAGTTCGATTTACAAGCATTGTTGTTGTTGTCATGCAAGGCATGAGCACAAAAGACTTGGCAGAAATAATGGCAGATGCCATTGAATAACCATGACAACAAGCTATAGCAGCAGCAGAAATAAACGAGCTTATATTCAATTAAATTCACAATGAAAATGAAGCCAACAATGCGCACAATAATTCACACAAAAAACAATAATAACAGCAACAAAGTGCGCGTGGGTATCGTCGGAATGGAAGGTAACGAAGCACATATCCTGCAAACATAAACAACAACAACAACAACGTCAATAAATAGAAATAAACACAAGCAGCATGAAGTCCAAGTTGTATTTGTCTATCATATTATACGCGAACCTTCACACAA
Organism: Phortica okadai; assembly: GCA_034638295.1. NCBI lineage: Eukaryota > Metazoa > Arthropoda > Insecta > Diptera > Drosophilidae > Phortica > Phortica okadai. Next base: position 8,329,106 of record CM067850.1, read on the forward strand.
CTCTGCCCTCTGTCGGACAGAAAAGTGTTTTTATAAACAAAAAAAAAAAAAAAACAGCAACAACACAAATCATGTCGTGTCGTGTCGTGTCCTGCCAAAGTCCTGCTGACCGACACACGTATTCGTTGGATTTACATTAGTAATTCGAATGTTTTGCAAACTTGCTGCAAATGATGAATGTATTGTGGGACGAACGAAGCGTTAGAAGGACGAGGAATTAAGCAACAACTAATAGCGAAAATATTTTGTTTATTTGCTGTCTAAGTTTAATGCTCTCTCTTTCACTCTCTCTCTCATGCTATACAATTGGACACACACTGATTATGATTAACAAAACTTTGTACGAGTGGATTTTCGCTTTGGACTTTGGTGTTATTTGCTGCAAGCAATTCTTTCACTGTTAGATAGATGGACGAACTAACTGACTGACTGACTGACTGACTACTGAATCAGTGATTTTGCTTTCGTAGCTTAATTTTGCGAAACGCTTAAAGGATAAAGTGTCATTTAGACAAGTTATAATGAAAAAATAAACTAAAATTACAATGAATCGTGCGAAGAGAAAAGAAAGCAAATGACAAATGAAGAAGTTGGCTTTTAAATAGTTAGTTGAGTTTGTGCTTGTAAGGACTTTAAGTGCATCTGTTAGACACACACACACACACAAACGTGCACGCTGTGCTTTAATGCACAACTGACTGAGAACAATGGAAAGCGCTCAATTCAATTCAACTCAAGCGAGTATCGATTGCTGCACTTGTCGCGCTAATGCGGTAAGCGAAGGCAGGTGCACATTTAATGTACTTAAAAGGCAACGCGCCTTGCACTGATTTATGTCGAACTCACGTGAATGCGATTCGAGTTTTGGGCTTTATGCCGCGCTGGGGCAAAGCTTATTTGTGTGCCTGATTTGATATTTATTGCGAATGCAACACTCAACTCACCAACAACAACGGCAACACACAAAGTTACATTGCTGTGTAGCAACAAATTACAAGCTCACTTGTTTCAAATTAACGCTATAAATGCAACAAAATTTTCATAACTTCCTCAACGCAACTTTTGTAATTGAAACGAAATTGTTTTGCAGGAACTTTCATAACTTTGTTGTTATTGTTTTCTCAATTGCGTACCAAACAATGAATTGAATTTTATTTTGTGTAATTTCCGAAAAACAAAACAACAAAAAAAAAATTATATAAAATTTAGAAATTAAAAAAAAAGGCAATGATCGCAACAACGCACAACATAATCAACTTGCAATTGGTCTTCTGCTATTCACTGAACAGCAGTGCTGAGCTGAATATGAGCACATGTGTGCTACATGAAGAATTGTTCATAATATTCATTGTAGAGTTGTGGAAAGTTTTCACAAAGATGTTTAATGGCACATGGTCTTGTCTTAGATACACCTGAACGTTTTCAATAACAAATGATTTTCAAACAATTTCGTAACTTATGTAAATGCAAACAAAAAGTTACAACATTTATTGCTGAAATGTTTTATTTGTTTTCGACATGTGCATTTACATGACTTACTCTGCTTTGTTTAAGTTGAATTTTGTAATATTCGATTTTGTGCTGTAATAGAATATCTAAAAGTATTTCAATGCTACGTTAATTTGGTATAAAGTTAAGATATTTGCTTATTTTGATTTAGTTTTCGTTTACCAAACTTCTTATTTACACATTTAATTGAAAAAAGAAAGGAAAGGAAGAAAATACTGCAAAGTCTGACAATTAGGACATTTTGCTTTGTGTGCTGATTTTTGTTTGTTTTTTGAGCCAAGAAGTTATGACACATGCTCACAGCACAAAGCAAGCAAATCGAATTAGTACAGGAAAATTCATTTTAAAATTGCCTTTTCTCACTTGCTGCAACAACAGCAACAACAACAACAGCAACGTCAGCTGCGGTGGAACATTTTAAAGGCATCTACAACAGCCGGCAAGCTCTGTTCTTCTGCTCTGCTCTGTTCGGGCCTGTCTTGCCATTTAAGTGCCTGCACTGTGTGCACATGTGCAAAAGGCGAATCAAAAATATAAAATAAAAGGCAGCAAAAAAATCAACTTGCACTTCCATTTGCCTTTACTGTCATGCAGCATGCTTGGCATACCAATACACTCATACACACACACACACACACACAGACATATCAAAGAAGTGGAACTTCGCTGTGGGCTGAGTAAGAAATAGAAGGCTGCCGCACTTGAAAAGCAAACGAGAAAAAGAGTCCTTGCAAAAGTTGACTTTGAACACTTTTTCGTTTCGCTGATTTTTTACAACTTTTCACACATTTCTTTTAGAATTGCAAAATTTTTTTTTTTGCGTTTCATTTTCGATTCTCCTTTTTTTCAAGTTTGTAAATTTACTTTAATGCGTTCTATGTATTTTTTTGTTTTTTTTTGTGCGCTTTTCTTGTGATTTACTCGCAAATATTTGACTACGCTGCAAGTTGGCAGCCACTCATTAGAAAAACGCCAAACGGCGCTGCCACGCGTGCTTGTGCACAAAAATACACACATAACATATAGCTGGAAAAAAGTGGAAGAAAAAAAAGATGCAATAAAGTTGCAAAAGCTAAGAAAAACTTTATTAAAAACTTTGTTCAATGAGCGTAGGCAGAAGCTGAGGCAGGGTCTGAGGCATGGTCTGAGGCAGGGTCTGAGGCAGTGGCAGATTAGGGCACGGCAGCGTTTGTTGAAGTAAAACGCAAACTTTTCTATTTGATTTAAAAGTTTAATTCGCTCTCTTGCCATTCTTTACTTTTGTTATTCAATTTATTTAAATGTGTCGTTGAATTTTTGTTATTGTTATTTTTATTCGCTATTACTCGTTGTTGTTTTTTAAATTTTAGTTTATTGTTGTTTCTGTTCCTTTTTTTTTTTTTTTTTTGCATATTTATGGCCATTGACCGTTTTTGCTTTTGTTTAGTTTTGCATCTCTATGACTTTGGCTTGGTTTGGTTTGGTTTGGTTTGATTTTCCATTTGGCAGCGCAAATACTAAAAACGAATGAAAGTCGAAACCAACGGCGAACGAACGAAAATGTGGAAAACAAAGCTAAATCGTCCACGACGTATTGAGCGCAGCGGCTTTGTTTGATTTCGCTCAAGTGGAAACGGAAGCCGCCATTTTTGTTGCCATTGTTCGACTCCGACTCAACTCGGTTCGGTTTGGTGGTTTGTTTAGTGTACTTGTGGCACGTTTGACTTGCTTTTTCCGTCCGTCCGTCCGTCTGTCTGTCCAACCGTCGAAATGACTAGAAAATATTTGCAAATACTCAAATAACGAAATTTCGTTTGCATGCGTAAACTTTTATTTCATAGCATTTCTGTCATTTTCAAATCGCGTTTTTGCAACAAAGAAAAAAACCAAAAAAAAAAAAAGAAAATTTGCAAAAAAAAAATATTGGAAAAACTACCGCAAAATTTGTCTGCGCCAAAATGTGCAACTAACTCAATTCGGCTCGTCGGCTCGTCTGTCGCATACGTCAGCGCTTTGTGCGACAACTGCCACGCCCTCGGCCGCCACCGCTGCAGTGACGCCGCCAATTTGTCATGCTGCTGCTGCAGCACGTGCGCTCTCTCAGTGCACGTTTAGCTGAGCTTAACATTTTCCTAGCACGGCAACTTTCTTGCAGCGCCTCTGCTTCTTCTATCATTTTTCTACGCCCTTTTGCCTCGGTTGCACTTTCACCCACACCAACGCCGCCTGCTGATTAGCGTGTTCTGCATCTATATGCTTTTTATTTAACATGCAAGCCGTCATGTCGCACTGACAAAGTTGAAATACATTTTTATTATTTCATAGACTTGTAACCGCAAAGCGTTTCACCAAAGGGCGACAGAACGACGGGTGGCAAGGCTGTGCCACATCCTGTTTGAAGAAGACTATGTTTGTCCTGTGGCAACAAACACACACACAACTAGCCACATAGTGAATTTATTTCGACAATGAACTTGCTCTACTAAAAACCTTCAACTGTTTTTTTTTTTTTTTTCGGTCTGCTTCATAAAAATATGCCAATGTCGTGCATTGGTTTCTGTTTGTATTCGTATTAGCCTGGCCAAGACCATGGGTTTTGTGCACAAGGCTCAAGTCCTTCTTAGGCAAGCGATACAACAAAAACAAAAAAGAAACTGCAATGCTTTTCATTGCTCTGCAATTTTCATGTAGCATGTTTCAGTTGCTTTTTAGTTTAAATTTGAATCGAATTTAGTTCGTTTCGCCTTCAGTTTCACATGCGACGTGCTTGGCAGCGGAACCGCCCAACGTCAGCGCCCTTTTTGCACACCATTGCGCAATCTGCGCACGTCTCAGACACAGAACTCCAGAAATTTGTTCGTTAATTTCACAGAAAACATCTCCAAAAAAAAAAATATAAACTAACATACAGAAAGTTGGGTGTGAATATGGCGGGTCGTGTGTCACGAGCGTGAGTGTGAGTGTGAGTCAGCAACGTTTTCATTTGCTTTGCATCCTTTATTTTTTCGTTTTGGTATTTCTTAATTTTAATTTCATAAATGAGCTAAAGTCGATAACGAGCTGCATAACAATAAGTTCATAAGCCTTTGTTCCACACACACACACACACACACACGTACATGTGTATATGTGCACAGTTTTAAAGCGCGGCTTTCCGTCTTTCGCCAAGTATATTTCAGTGTACATTTTTGCTCAGCACTTCATTGCCAACCAAAGCGTAAATGAATTTCATGAAAATAGAAGTTTTTGCCATGTCGTGCAGCAAAGCTGGAAAATTCGCCATGCAAATATAACGTTGCGCGTTTTGTTTGTACCTCTCAACTCGACTCCTTCCTCAAAATTTTCATCGGCGTCAACTGCCGCTCAACGGGCACCTGAAAAGGCGACGCGTTGCGGCAATAGAAAAAATATAGGAAAAAAAAACATAGAAAATCGCCTCACACTGCCACAGCTTAGTTGTGAAGACGGTTGATCCAAGTAGTCACAAAGACAGACAGACAGAGAGACAGTTAGTCAGTCAGCATGATGACGTACTTTTCAAATGCATGACAAACCACGTAATGATAAAAACGTTAAAAAATGGCGGCACAAAAAAATATTTCCACGTTTTCAGTGACTCGTTTCAGTGTATGTGTGTGTGTGTGAGTGTGTTTGGAAATGGAAAAAACAATTAACAAACTTCTGTGAAAATGACTCACACGTTCGCGTAACTGAGCTTTCTGTAGTTATGTGAAGCATAAAGGTTTATATATATGTATGTATATATGAATGTGTGTACGTGTGATGGCTTTGCGACACGGAAGGCTGCTTGACAGCCATTAAATACTTAAAGCAATGCAAACGCCCATTTTAGAAGATTTTTTTATATACTCTTTTATGGACTCACCATTTGTTGTTGATTTTTAGGCTTTTTCACCAGATCGGGCACCTTAAAACTTGTCACCGCTTCAATGACGTCTGCCAGCAGCAAACCATCACGGCAATCGGCGCTCAGATCGGTCACTTTTTTCTTGGACTTAGCACGTTCCAGATAATAGTTCGCCCAATCGGTATAAATCTGTAATGGAAAATCAGAAATAAAATAACCCTTTGTCTTTCATAATAATTTTCGGATTTTAAGAGACTTTTTCATAGACTTTGTTTATTATTATATCTGCTAAGTAGTTTAGTTGACAGTTCAGCACATATAAAAGTGTTCTATGCTTTTAAACAATAACTTTATTTCCATTTAATGGCTAAGCTTTTATGTATTTATACGAAATTCAGCTGTGCACAAACTAATTGGGCGCACATGTTGTTCCATGATGGCTTTTTTGGTAAATATTATATGTTGATGCAAGCCATCTAATATCTAAGTGCTTCTAGCAGCCAAACAAGGCAACAAGAGTATTTGCATTCATGCTCATGTCTTTGGTCTGCGTCTTGAGCTTATCAGGAAGTCATTAGTAGACAGCAAATGTTCTGGCTTTCCTCAATTTCTAGCCAAACTTACAAACATTTGTAACTTCCGTGCATTGCAACAATATAGTTTTTGTTGCCCCCTGTCACTTTAAGAAAATAGCCAAGTGGTCGGTCGGTCGGTCAGACTTGCCAGACACAAAAGTGTTGAGCAACATCGTTACGAAAATCTGTGCAAGCATACTTCTGATTATTATGATTATTACAAGACTTTTGTGATTTGGTGCTGTTGCCGTAATTAATTTTTATTAGTTGGGTAAATAAACAAAATTTCGGTAAAAGAAAAATAAGCATAAACATTACACAATGGCATATGAGGCAGTAAAAGAAATGTGCAACTTAAATTGAATGTTGCAAGCTGTGAATTTCTGCTTCAATTGCAACTGTCTTTATTATTGGGTTGCAAATATTGTGTGGCAGCTCAGAAATAAATAAATGCTACAATGCAAATTACAATTTCAATTTGATTCGACAATTGTGTGTCATATATAAATGAATCTCTAGAGTGCTTAAAGAACACAAACAATGCACATACTGTGCCTGCACATGACATAAGATCAGAGTTTCTAACAAAATACCTTCCATATTTGTCTTGGTCTTTCGGCTGAATGAAGTTTCCAAGTTCAACCAATGTCGGACTGCAGTTGACACGGCACGGGATTATGGCTGCATGAACTTATTGTTCCGAAAAGAAAAGTTCACAATAACGTACTGCAAAACTAAACTTGTAATATGGTTTTTTTTTTTTTCTCTTCATTTTCTTTGTACTGTATCTCTGTAAATGTCATTTACGCTCCATGCCTAAAAGCCTTAAACCGATTCCTATAGAACAACAAACAGTCAAAAGGAATTTATGCCGAAAACATTGTCTGAGTCTGAGTCTGTTTCAGTGTCTGAGTCGGAGTTGGAATTGGAGTCTGAGTCTTTATCAAATGGCAAGTAAGTAAAGCCAACAACAATGAACTGTAGCCAACGTATCTGCACAAAGCACACTATTAAAGTACTCTCTCTCTCTCTCTCTCTCTGTTTGTTTGTTTGTTGGTTTCTGTGCATGCATGTGTGTATTTTGCTGTTTGCCACTCGTGGCTTTTGCTGATAGTGACGCACAAATATGTTGCAAGTCCTTTGCTTACCAGCAGCTTAGCACAGCACAACACACGCTCCGCCTCGGCTTACCACCGCCTCCGACATAGACTGAGTTTAAAAAGACACTCGCATTGTTTATTGCATATTGCAAAGGGATATACTTGCTTGTTCATTTGGCGTTGTCATGGCAGGACTAAACGCAAAAAATTGTTAGCATAGATAAACAGCAGGGTAGCCATAAAGTCAGTGCGTCAATGGACAACAGTGACTTTTCAAACTTAAACTAAAGAGTCTAACGTATAATACATTTAGTGGAAAATATAATAAAGTTTCAAGAAATGAAATTTACTTTTAATTTGTTTATGAGCATGTGTGTGTGTGGGTGTCTTACCCTTATTTATTATTGTAATTTTTTGTTGCCATATAAGATAGATGCGTATACAAACCTTTGCGTAATCCTGCCCCATCATGCCGTTGATGTTATCGCAGGATCCTTGGTAACTGACACAACGTCCCAGCATTTTAAGTTGTCTGTCTTCAAGTTTGTGCTTATAGCTTAATAACAAACACTTTTATAAAGCATTTCTTCACACATTTTCACCGTTTAAATATCATTTTGTTTGAAATTATATATAATTTGCACAACTTTTATTCATTGCGCTTTAAGCTTCACTTTGTACTTGGTGTGTCCATTAACGTTGGCCAAGTGCGCTTCACAGCGAATGTGAAAGCAACCGAAGTATTGCCATAATGATAGAGTTTTATGGCCGACACCGCAAAACATTACCGCTTATCAGCACAATGAAAGTGCCACGGCCTTTACGTTGTAAAGTTCACTGAGAGCGTGTGCCCTAAAGAATGCAATAATAATAAATGTTGAATTTAAAGTAGTCACGCTGGGTTGCTGTTGCTTTATGCGTTCAAAGATTGCTAAAAAAAAAAACAACTCTGTAGCAAAACACTTTCACTAGCAACCCTTTGAATTCACTCAAAATCTAAACACTTCTTGTCTCAGCCTACTTGCAGGCGTTGAAAGTTACACGCTACTGATTGCACATCAGTTTGGATATAATTGAAAACGATTGTGCCAACATTGGACACAACAGGTCGCTGGCTACTCGACTTTAGGCATAACTGCTGACAACGACAGTGCGCCACCCTCGTCAACGCCAACAACAGCAGTCAGAGAGATATTACTTTGCAACACTTTAGCGCCAAAAAGTAGGCAAACACTTACGGCGAGCTGATAAACTGAAGTAAGTGTCGCAGTTGAAGTTGGCAAGCGGCAAAGGGTTGATTTGTAAATGACAAATTGGTATGGGAAATCTATTTAGATTTTTTGAAGTGTATTTGCTTCAAAGCAAAACTTTCTGTCGACAAAACGAAGAAGGCTTAAGCTATTTGCGCAACATGGAAAAGGTTTCACAAACTGTGCTGAAGACAACTTCTGGCATGACAGCAAAAAAAAATTATAATAATACGGAAACAAAATCATACGCCAAAAATTTGCTGACAATAACGGAAATGGTTTGCTTGCCAAGTAGGAAGAGTAGAAAAATGGCAGCCTCGGTAGGTGAAGTCGTTATGAATGAGTGGGCGGAGGTTTTACATTTTATATTTCTCATTTTTGTATTTTTTTTTTTTTCTTTTGGGTCCCAGTACTTTGTTGCAACTTTTAAAATGTCAGTAAATGTCAAAATAAAAGTAAAGCGAACACTGATAAAATTTTTATAGCATGTCAGAATGGCTTCCAATCGCTTCTGGGGGTTGTTATACTTTTATCAGACACTCCATTCACACTCATATATACATTTTCCTTTTACTGCGCGTCTTTGCTGTTTGTGCGATACATTTAACGTTGGCGTGCCGTAACTTCATGCCGTTTGTCGTCTATGGGCGTACTTACTTTATTGAAATTTGCATTTGACTGTTGCTGTTGCTGTTACTGAATCGCAACTGGTTGCCATTGCAAGGTGTGTGTGCACGAGTGTGTGTGTGGCTGACTACAGGAGCTCGTAAATATGAGTATTTGAAAGCTAAATTTATGTTAAATCGAACATGAGGCACGAGACTTGTTAACTATGCACGGCATAGAGACTTGTACATCTTTTAGGCGGCAACAAAATTGCCGTGCATTACTTATATCAATTCATATATAATTTAAAGGATTTATAATGCTTTAAGCCAAATTAGATGTCATTGACACAGATGTAAAATCGATAAGGTCGCACGCACAACACAACATCGTCACTGATCGAACCTGCTGCCGAATTGAACTATGCGACCCTCATTTGAACAAAGCTTTTAGCTTACTGAATAACCTCATTAAATTTTATCGAATTATCAACTTTATCGTATTTGACCAGTCAAGACAAATTCAATTTGCACAGCCAACGCCTTCGAAGTCTGTCAAAGGCGCACCACCACGGAACTTCCATTGTGTGTGGCAGCTTTGCCATGAAAATCATGCTATAACCTAAGCTAAAAGACAACAACAACAGCAAAAACGACAAAAAACTTACAATCGTTTGACATTTGAAAGTAAAGTCAAAACAATTCGCTTTGATAACGGCCAAGACACATCATATAAGGCAACTGCGGAAGCAATAAGTTCGAAGTAGGGTGATAAAAGACACATTGAGTGGGTGGAACGGGCTAAATTGATAGGTAGTACTTGATAGACGATGAGAGGTAATGTGATGACAGTTTGACATGTGTCTGTTAGGCCATAAGTGACAGCAGACTGGGTGACTTGAAAGAAAGTAAAGACGAAAAGAAAGGAAATCAGTAAAAGCTGATAAGAAGAGATTGAATGATTTTCAGTTGTCAATGAGTTTGGCATGAGTTTATTAAAGAAAAGTTTTCGCAAACTTAACCAAAACATAAAATGAAATAAGAAAACAATCAACACAATTTGAGCGAACGACAGACCATGTGAATGTTCTCAAAACAAAGCATGTCGAAGCAAATTCGCCATGATGTTTATTTTGACAGCTAATAAAATGCGACACAAGTTGATGACAGCAACAACAACGCATATTTGAGTGGGCGTGTTCAACATAAACAATACACAATTTGGATATTATTTAATGAAAGTGTTGCTGGGCTGAGGCGCCTGGGCCACCTTTTAATTAATTGTTGACAGCAATCGTTTATTAATTAGGCATTTCAAGCATTTGTGTCAATATTTTGTTATGCAAGACGGTGAAGAAGAAGCAGAACAAGATAACATCTTATGACGACACATAAATAAAACAAAATACGCAACGAAAAAAACTTAGAAAGTCTTTTTCCATTTTCTTCAAATAGCAACAAAAAAAAAAGAACATAAATAAATAAGTAAAAATAAAAAAAAAGTCAGCAAAACGTGAGAGAAAAACAGCAGCAGCAGACGATAAGAGAGATCAACTGCCACATAAATAAAATATCATTGCCTCATCAAGAGTGATACGTTTTTTTTTTCTTTTTTTCTTTCTTTTTTCTTTTTCCTGCCGGCACGCTTTGAAAGCCCGCCATCGTTTTCCTACATTCAGTAATGACGACTCATCAAAAATGTATATGACCCACTTGCGGCGAGGTCGGTCATTTCTTAATGACGCCGTCAAGGGAAAGCGCTCTCTTCCTGTTGTCTGTTATGTCTTTTTGTAGAACACGTGAAAAAAACAACAATATTTGCAAAAAAAAATATATATATATAAAAAACAAGCCAAAAAGACATCTTCGAAAGTTGATAGCTAAAGTTTTTTATCTTCATGTTGTTTTATTTTTTTGCTCTTGGCAATTTCTGCTATTTGATAGTCCATGGAGAATTGTTGAATGACTAAGCAATATTCAATATTTTTAGTTGTCAAGAAATACAGTTGAATTTTCCTATAACGAATGCGCAGGAGACTTAAAAATGACTTTGTTTTTAATTTTAGTTTAAAGAAAGTTTTTCAATTTATCTTGCAATACTTCAGTTGACAAAAAATTCATACAAGGCAACTTCTTATAAACATTTGCCATTTTTTTTTTCTTCATCTTAAATTCTGAGAACATCTGTTGAGAACAACTGTGACGAACTATCATAAATTCCTAATCAGTGAAGACGAAATCGTTTCATTTCCAGAAAACGTTAACATTTCTTATAAATAGATTGGAATACTCTTTAATTAAAAGAAGAACTTCGTTTTATAGAAATTATCTGGAAATTCGACAGCAGAGAAAAGAACATAGCACAAAAATTGCCTCTTCAACTTTGGAAAAATCATTTTGCATATTATTTCTATTCTTTTTTTTTTCCAATAAGTCAATGAGTCGTCAAATCAACACTATCTGAATACAAATCAGCAAACCTCACTTGGCAAACCGCTAAACGAATTAAGTGTCAAACATTCGCCACTAATTTTGCATAAAATTGAACACACACTAAAGCATGTTTTCATGTGTAAATGCGTGTGCAGTGAACCAATAACCACTCGACAGAATGTCGCGCTACACTCGTTGGCTCAGAGTCAATCTGCACGCACAATTGAGCACAGCTGTTGCTGCATATAAAAATTACCAATAACCTACTAACTGACAATAAGCATCAGCAGGACAACAAAACGCACAATTACAAAAACACAACGAGCGGCAGAACGATAAAGAGAACAGAACGCTCACAAAGGAACTCTGCCTTTAATGTCCTTCGACGTATATGTGTCAACACTTGCCAAACAACAACAAAAAAGGCATAGGTAGTCGCCTTTTTATAAGAGCAATCGATAAATCTGGTTGTTCGATAAACGTTTGCTTAGCCATTGTGTGCTGCTGCGCCCGAAAATACATGACTGAATAAAGGACGCTGGCTGCCAGTGTAGGACAAGCGGAATAAAGGCAAATGTTTGACAGCAAATTGAATTTCATTGACTTGTGCAACATCCGTAGGGTGAATATTATTATAGTATATGTTTGTGGGTGTGTGTAACACTAGGTGGGTGTGGACAACAGAAAAAATTCTACCCTTGATTGGCGAATTCACACAAACAGCGGAAATTATCAAATTTTGCATGGCAAATAAAAGCAAAAAAAAAAACTGTCAAATTACAAAATATGACAGTAAATTTAATGCTTAATAAGATAATAAAAAAAAAAAACACCATACGACCTTTTGATTGCCTATTCTTAAATTATTAACGCCAAAATGGTGCCTGAAATAGAAAACCGCTGATGGCGATGGCGTTGACGATGATGGCGGTGGCGGTGGCGAAAGGCCATCAAACGCATTTGGTGCCAAAAAATTTTAATTATGTTTGCCATTAATTATGGCACGCGAAGAGCCAAACAACAAAAACAATAATTATAAAAATAACGCATAACTTTTTAGTCCTTTTAACATAAAAAGGAAAATTCGCGTAGAATAAAAAAACAAGAAGCGAAAACTCATTGGGAAAAAACACATCAACTCCTGCGACTTTGATCAGCTTGAACGTTAATTTAATTACCGCTAAAAGGCTCCAGCAACAAGAACAACAGTTAAAAAACAAAAAACCAACAACAACAACAACAGCTGTGGTCGCACACGAATGCGATTTCAGCTAAGAGTTGCTTTTAGGCCAACGCATCGTCTACGAAGCGTTAACAGCTGTTAATGCCTTTTGTTGCCCACCATGCCGTGCTTCTTCTTCTTCTTCTTCTGCTTCTTCCTCACGTTTATCCTTAGCTTGCTTGTCGTTTGTTTTATAACTTTTCTCGACTCTTTCGTTGGCGCAATTTTTTTCTAGGCTCGTGCGAAGCATTTTGTGCGTGAGTCACCTGCAATTGACGCGCGCGCCTTACGGCCATGATTTGTGTTAACAAGCACATAAAATTGCCACGTTCGTGGGGGTGGGCAGCGGCATAAAGGGGTTGTGGGGCGTATTGGAGTTTAAGACAATGTGAGCGAGAACAGGTGAATGTTTGTTGCTATCAAAGATTGTAAAGGCAAAGTCAAAGTGAGGCATAAAAAATAATTTATTCGTGGGCTGGAAACCCTTTTAAGCTTTGCTGTGTTCCTTACGCATACGCCATGAATAAGGCTTCATTCAATTACCGACATGAAATGTTCTTCTTTTTTTTTGTTGAAAAATCAAAGTTGGCCGCGAGCTTCAAGACATTTTTAGCAGCCTCAACTTATTTTTGCTACAATCTGTTGCCATTTAAGGTGTGAGTATGACATTAAACAAATAACTTTTACAATGTTTATGCAATTGTTTTTCGTAATTAATTTTAATTATTTAAATAATTATGCACGGCGCATATAAAATAATTTATTGTTTGTTTGCTTTTTATAGCACAATTCAGTGGTTTTGCGGAATGACTTTAATAACTTGGCAACGAATGAATTTTTCATTTTATTTATTAACAGTTAATTAACTGCATGCATGTAACCACATAAATTCCACTTGATTAACCCATTTTCAATTGGCAGGCGAAATGGGAAAATTTATTATTTAATAGTGCACACACACACATGCACATACACAGCGCTGTTTAACGAAGCGAAACAAATGACCAAAGATGCACAAAACACGCGTTTTTCACTCTTTTGAAAAAGCAACAAAAAAAAAAAACAACAAAAACCAAACCAATTTTCAATTCATTTGTTGCCCAAAACACAAATGATTTCTTTACTTCGTTCCGCCGTTTTACAATCCACAAAAACAATTAATTAATTAAAGCGCAATGAACGCATTTCAATGAACCGCATTAGAAACGCACACATCTATGTACACGCACAGTACACACACACACACACGCACACGGTCATAAATGCTGCTGTGCTGCACGTCTTGTAGCTGTTTGTTGTTGCCTGTCGGTTGTCGGTTGTTGTTGCCGTTGTAAATTTATTTTCAAACACAAATAATAACAAAAACACAACAAAACACCAAAAACAAAGAAAGAACTTTTAATCTTAATTCGTATTAAAGCACGCTTTATTTTTCTATTTTCTATTTTCAGATTTGAAACATTCGCATCCGAAAAAGTTTTCTCCGTTTGAGTGCTCTTATTGCATGCGATCGCGTCCGACAACGGAATAAGACTGAAAACTTTATGGCAGACGTTTTCCAACTTAATTGGGGGAAAATACTCCCAATGAATATGCTCACAATTCCGGCACGAAGATAATTTTTCGGAGAGCCGTGAGTTGTTGTCTATGCCCCCATATCCCCAGAACGTTGTGTTTAACGTGAGCGATCGTTCGTGCGACCGATCGTTCTGGTGAAAATTCGCTGGCGCTCTTGAGCAAAAAATTATATGAGAGATCTTAATGAAATCGCACGTGTTTCAACGACGAATGACTTGTTGGCTTATTTTAAAGATTTATGTTTTTGTTGAAAAGTGTCGCGGGGATTTGTCGTTATTTATTTTTTTTTTTTTTTGTTTGTTGTCCAGAACACAGCTTCGCTCAATCATAGTTCGTCTTGTCTTTTAGCGGAAGTGACATTTTTATTTGATTTTGTGGGCGTTTGCCGACTGCCTGAAATTAAGCAGTTTTAACGACGCCGCCAATGTGACTTAAGGCAAATAAATTATGACAAATGTACATAAAAATATTTTCGATTTTATTGCTTTACTTTAATTTAATACGCCAAGCGTAATCTACCAATTCACAGTCAGACAGACATGTAAATGGAGTCAATGCTAGGAGAAAATTTTTCAATTACTCATGCCAAATACTAGTTTGCCATCCATCTAAACCATTCAAAATCTGTCGGCTGTGTTCGTTGTAAGTTTATACTTTACAAAAATATTTAAATTACAAAATAAACAATTAGATATACAAGTGAAAAAGCAGCGCAGCAATGGGCTAAAGGCTGGAGGCTGGAGAAACACAACTTGAAGCACAAAGACCGTGTATTTTGTATAGTAGACCAAAAAAGAAGTGCCGAATCAAGCAACAGAAAGGCAGCAAATGAAAGGCAACAAGCAAGCAAGTAAGAAAGAAAGCAATAACATTTAAACAGAGCCAACAACAATAGTTTGTGTTGGCTGCTGAAGTTATTGTAAATGAAAGCTGTACGGTGGAAAATGCCGGCGGGCGACAGAAGGTGCGCCCAATGTGTAAACCTGGCGAGCATCTCCCAACAGCTCTCGAAACGAAGCAGAAAACTTCAGCATAACAATTGAAATAACAAAATGGAAATGAAATGGCGTTGTTGTAACAACAACAACAATAACAACAACATGAAAAGTTTAAAGTTACAAGTCTGCAAAAAATGTTTAACTTCGTCAACAGCAACTCAATGTCGAAGAAATTAAATAAATAAGATCAAGTATTTATTTTCTTAACAAATAATGAAATAATAACAAAAAAAAAAAAAAAAAAACAACAATTAAGTAAGTAATTTATTTGTTAACTTTGTTGTTCAAAAATATGCAAGTTAGAACTCAAAAGGATGTCTTTTATATTTGTTGTCTTGTTATCTACAAATGTTTATTTTTTGGTATAACATTTTAAGCAATTTGTTGTTTCAACTTTAAAGCTAAAATAGTAAGAAAAAAAACAAAGCACAAGTCAACTTGTTCGCCGTTAAAACACTCTGGAGTCACTTGAGAAGCCAATGCAAAATTAGCACTATCCTGTGGCAAAACACTAAATGGCAAATAAACAACAACAACAACTATATCAACGATATTAAAATACCGTTGTCTACACTGGTGCTCTGTCTCTATATAAGGTGTAGCCGGCGCCGAGGAGCAACGAGACCTCATGGCATCGTGCAACATTTGCCCCACAATCATGCTCAGACTTTCTGCCGGATGAGCATTTTGTCTAACGGCTCTTCGATAGCACCCTTGGACAGACTTCTGCACACTTTGCACAACCAGTCAAATATGCAAAGCAACGTTTTGAGTCGCGTTTGGATTCCTGCACTGTCGACTTTGTTGCTATAAATATTTTTTCAACAATAATGAACTGTTTTTTTTTTTTTCTTTGTCGTTTTCAAACACAAGTTGACAACCAACAGTGTCAGTGTCAGAGACAATGACTAGACAGACAGAGTTGCATTCGGGAGTGGCGCCTGCACTTAGAACAGTGAATATTTCTCATGAACAAAGTCATTTTTGATGACGACTAATTGAAGTTGATGCACCGTGAAAATGTTGCCAGTTAATAAATCGATCAAGGGTCAAAAACATTTTGTTTAAGTTGAGTTACATTATGATATATGACTTAATGTATGTATATTTCATGTTGTTGCCGCTGTAGCCAAAGTAAAAGTAAATCATAGCGCCCCAAAAAAGCACAACCCTTTGATAAATTCACGCTTAATTGAGAAACTACTCATGTTAATTAACACAAAATACAAACAAATCAAAGTGAACAGAAGCGAAGATGCGCCAACGGCATCAACAGCAACAATATCAACAGCTTCTGCTTTGGCACCAACGAGCGGGACAGATCGTTTAAGTTATTTTTAGTAACACTTCAAAAATCAAACAGATTTCTAAATAAGAACGAAAAAATAAAATACAATCATGGGGAGAGGTGCCAAAATGAACGAAGTACGTGTTTAAAAGTCAACAAACTCAAATAGAATAAATACAATTTTTGTAAATGAGTACAAAAATTGCCTGCAGCATAAATTATAAAAACAACTGAAAAAAAAATTTTAGCAGATAAATGATGGAATTCCCAAAAGGGATATTCATTTATTTGACTTTGTGTTGCTTGCGTGTTATCTATTTTTATAAAAACTCACAACAACAACAACAAATGAGCTGGAAAAAAAAGAGCAGTCACAGTTATGTGAATATGTACGACACTTTTGTGGCACGCCTCTGTCGCTGACGATGAGCAAGAAGGAGGCAAGTGTGTCTCTGAAAATAAATTGCGTCAAGTTCAAATGCACGCAAAACATGTAACAAGCAACTAAAAATAACGCATAGTCAAGTACATAAAACAACGAAAAAAAAATATATATTTCAAACTGAAGTTGCCATACATGTCAACAACAACAAACACGGCACACGCCGAGGGTTCTTCTATGAGCAGGGGCATGTCACACTGCGCAATAATTAATTGCCAACGAGATACTCTTCCTTTTTTTATACTCTCTGTCGTCGACATGCATAAATAACACTTTGACTGAATGGATACGGAAGCGCATAATTTACACGTTTGCCTCTTCTATTTATTTATTATTTTTTTTTTTTTTACTTTTTATAATTTTCACTTCATTTTCCACTGAATTTTTTAGCAACAATTTTTTATTCAGTCTGCTCTTCAACACTTCATATAATTATAAGTTTGATGAGTCTTCGCTCGACGAGTTCATGTCACCGTCATTATTTATACCTTATGGCGCGCTCAGCTCGTGTCTCTCGCGACATATGAGGCGCTCAGCCAGTTAAATATCTATAAATTTAATGTACACCAACTTAAAGTAAAAATCATGTGCTGCTTTTGATGACTGATGAGCACGCAAACGGAGTATTATTAATAAAATATAATTTACCAGGCTCACCTACTGTTCGGTCGAGACAATAAACAAAGCTTGTGATGCTTACCTGCAAATAGAAGAACAAATAGAAAAGACATTTTAATAAGCAAGCATTAAGTTAAGCGCATTTAGTTAAGATACTCAATAATAATAACTTGAAATTGCATAAAGCTGCTTTCGTAAGCGTCTTTGGCCGCCCATACAACTCAACGACTTGAAAATCGATTGTTCAAATTTCAATGAGTTCTTGCCAGACAGACAACACTCAAAGTACGCACTTGATTCTTCCCAGATTAAATTGACCCACAACCTTACCGGCGTAGTGGCAAGCGGACTGCCGTGTGGTTGAACTAATTGGGCATCGCTAATTAAGTGAGGCTTGCCAATATTTGTTGCCTACTTTCGGCTCCAAAATGTATGCCGATTATAATTTAGTCTCCACTTGAAATCTTCTAATCTCGAATAGTTGGCAAACCACTTTATAAACATGAACAAATTCCTTAAATTTTCACAAATCTGCCGCATAAGAAATGCGAAATTTTGCTAAAAGCTTATAAACGAGCGCAACGAATGTCTTGAAAACGTCTTTTACCCCAAGAACTTGACCTCCTCAGCACCCAAACCACATAAACACACAGCACAGCCCATGACTGTCAACCTGCTGTGCTGTTGCCGGCCCGGTTAGCTTCATTTTACGCTTCACTATCATAGTGTAGTTAATATGCAATGTTGATGCCATTTTGTGTCCTTTTATCCTGTTAAGTCCTTTTTCTGTAAGCAAAAGCTAAGCGGAAGTAGATGCCAGCCAAGACGTCGCCAAGGCAAGCCCCGGCCGCAAATAGCAAAGAAGGCAACTGCTTGTATATTTCTAATTTTTAACGTTTGGCCTTGAATGCCGCCTCAGTGTCCCTTTCCATTTTTGCGCCAAGAAAAAAACCATATGTATGTATGTATGTATGTATGTATGTATTAAACAAAAAGGCAATGGCAGCAAGGCACGAGTGACGGCAGTTCCTGGCAGCGTTGTCCTGTGTAATACTCTAATATCCGTTTTACTCGTTATCCTTGCATTTGACATGTGTAAGTGCCTGTCACTGTTTTAGAAAGTTATTTTTTTGTTGTATTTCTTACTACTGTTGGCGTCTTCTTACCTCTCTCACATCATTCTCAGAATGTAACGTGCATGAGGACTTCCGTTGCTAATATTATTTACATTTCTAGGATTTTTGGCCGATTTAGGGACAAGGGCCATTTTTTTTCAAGGATTCAACAAAACTTATGCTAATTTTTTGTTGCTTTTTTTTTTTTTTTGTCATTGCTTGGAATATATTCCATTCTGTTGGTATGACAGTGAGACAGCAATGTGTGGCACTTGAATACTTTTTGGCCAGCAACATTTTTCCTGTGTAAAACATTCAATGTTGCCTTTTATTTTTGTAGATATTTAAGCTATGCTGTTGCTTTTGGCAGACGTTCGAAATAGTCATGGAAGTTAAAATTGATTTTCGGTAAAGTTTCTTGCAGACCCTTTCATATGCTTCGCTTAACTATTTTAACACCTTTAGTCTAACATAATCGCTTGAAACAAATTTTTGTGAACTTTGCCCAGAGAATTTTGAGTAACTCGATGACGATGGCAAATCATTTTCCAAGCTATTTTAGCCAAAAAAAAAGGGCTTAAATATTGTATGGCAAACAAAAGTTTCTCATTAAAATGAAACTTTGCAAACCTTTCTGATGTTTTTATTGTTATCGACTTTGTTATTGCTGTTGTTGCTGTTGTTGCTGTGCGTTTTGGCCTATTGTTTGTATGTTTGTGCGGTTTTTCGGTATTACACTTGTTAACAAGTCTCTGAGGCTTCCTCGGTATATGCATAAGAAGACTCGTCTAGTTTAGTCTTTCATGCTTTTCAATGTTGCAACTTGCAAGTACATATTATATGCTAAAATTTTTGTTGTTGTTTGTTGTTATCAAATGAGTAAACTTTTAGTTGGATAGTAGCTTGGCTTGGCTTGGCTCTGGCTCAACAACAACACTGAACTGAACTGATAATTGGATTTAATTTTTGAAGTGCGATGAGGCCACCGAGAGTTGAGATGGGAGATGAATGAGCTAAGAGCGTCGGTTGCCTTGGTTGCTAATCATTTTTCGTGCACATTTATTGTTGTATGAAGTGGCACGCCACCGCAAAGAGAATTAAGCAGCCGAAAACCTAAGTGGCCATGTAAAGCGCCTAGACGACTGGCTATAGATTTCTGTGTATGTGTGTGTGTGTGTGTGTGGGCTGCTGTGGGTTCGACCCGACCGCCTTGGCTGTCAAAAGGGTGTTTACCGACCGGTACAGAGTTTTCCTTTTGATGTTGTTATTGTTGCGTTGTTGTTGTTGTCGTGCATGTTATGAAAATTTTGACATGTGCTCATGTAGTTAACTCACTGGCTGACTGGTGGCTTTGCCGGTGGCTCGCATTGCCCAGTGGAGCAATGTGTATGATGGTGGTTGTGGAGTGTCGTCAACAAAGCATAAATATTCATTTTCTTGACTTTCACGTCGCAGTCGTTTGGCGGCGTTGTCGTGGCGACCCTTGTGACTCAAAGGATATACGAAATCCTCAACACCTTCTCACCGGTTGTGCGTGTATTTTAATCCCCTGTTTGCTGCATTGGTGTGTCGTGCGTGTATGTGTATGTGAGTGTGTGTTTTTTATACAACTGGAGCTAATTTTTAATTTTTATGGTTCACATGTTCAAGTTTTGTGTGAAAGCTAATAAAATGAATAATTGCCATTTTTGGCTCAGTGGATTTCAGTTTTCGAGCAGCAAAGCAAAGCTTTGTAGCTTTGGGGTTATAAAATGGGGCGTGCTATTAAAGCACACCATTACTGCCTTCGTTACTCGAAATGGAGATTAATTTTATGATTATGTTGGCGACGTTGGCAGTCAACTTAACTCGCTCAGTCGCTCGTTCGTTCGTCAAAGCGAGGACTTTCAATGTTGTTTGGTTAACTGGCCATTTTTCCAGACTACTTATATGCTGGCTTAACTAGTCTGCTTGTGTGTATGTGTGTGTGTGGGTACATGTGTGTCTGTGTGGTGTTAAATTAATTTTGGGCTTATAAAATGTCAAGTATATTAATCATAGAACTGTTGGGCAACTTTTTAAAGTCTTTTACAGCAAAAAAAGAATTGCTTTAAACGAAGCGCTTAAACAACAACAAATCAGAGCACTTAAAAGCAATCACACGCTTCAGTCAATAGCTTCAAAAACAGTCACTTTCACTTGTTTACAAATAAAAAAGTAAGCCCCTCAAAAATATGGCGTCAATGCGCGCACCCCACGCACAAAGAGCTATTAAAAGTAACCAAAGCGGCTTTCGAAAATTTTCAATTTTATGTCAACCGCCAATGCAAAAACGCTCAAACCAAACATGTACAAAATATCTGAAAAGCAACAACAACAACAGAAGGATAAACAATTTTGGGGCGCGTGGGTCACGTATTAAGGCTTAAGCACAAGGCAAAGCAAACAGGCGAGGCATGAAGCCCAAAAATGATTGGGAATGCGATCGACGAAAACATGCTAAATAAACAAAAAAAATTATTTATTTTTATTGAAATTGTTGCCATGCAATACGAAAATGACAAATATCAATGATGGCAAATGTAAAATTAATACAGTTCGCAAATGGAAATTGTGCTCATGCATTTGCATGATGGAGGAGGATTTTAGCATTGTTGGCAATTTGAAAATTGTGAAACGCTCGCGGCAGATGAATTTTTATTTTTAACGATAATTTGAATATTTAAAGCATGCTTAGCACTTAAAAAGCCTCGTGCCTCCATCCTTGACCAGCTGCCTCAGCTGCTTTCAGTTTCCAGCGCCCTGCCAGCAATTATGTTTAGGGCCTAATAACGCACTTTGCTCAATTAAATAAACACACAGCGTCAAATGCGAAAATAAAAAGTAAACACAATAAAATAAATAAAAATACAATAAAAGACACGAAACAAAACGAAAAACTTCCGCGGGCGCTTTGCCTAAGCCATGGCCCATAAAAGTAGGCAACGACAAAAACTTTTGCGTCAACACATATAAAAAAATATAAAAAAAAAAAAAAACGCTGGCTCCGAAAAACTTGTAATAATCAGGGCGCGGTCCTAAATTATCCTGGGAAATTATTTTTTACCACGCACACAAAAACAACAACAAAAAAAAAAAAAAAAAAATGAATAAAACAATAATAAAAGTGAAAACTTTTCGTCGCGCAACTAAAGTCGTCATCAAGAAATGCCTTCCGCCCTCCCACGCCTCTGGCAAGTTTTGATTTACTTTGCCCGCTTTGAAGCTCAAGTGAGGCAGACGACTTGTTAAAGACTCATTTTATACGCCAAATATTGAGCATTAATATTATTAGAGTTGTTGTTTGTTGGTGGGTAAGAAAACTTGGAACAAGACGCAAACGATGACTTTTCACAGAGGTTTGCCTGACTTCCGCTGACTTGACAATTCTTGCAAAAAGTGACTGAATGGTAACACGCATATGGAAAACAGCCATAATGCAGAGGCCAACATTGAAGACAACGTTCATGATAATGATGTTGCATAAGAGGAAAAGCGCCCAAGTTGTTGCCTAAAATGTTTAGGGGTTCAACTTAAGTGAAAGCAACTACCATAAACTGCGGCCAAATAAATAATACAAATAAAACAACAAACAGAACAGTAAGAAATCTCAGCGCTGCGTCGGACACATGGCAGCAAAAGGGTGATTTTCATGGACGACTATTCATCTTAGAGTGCGAAACAAGTAAGAAGCAAAACTTTGACGGCAAAGTAAAAACAACAACCAACATTTATTTTGGTACTCAGTCTCAAGCAACGTCAGTTTGGGGGGTGTGTGGGGTGGGGTAGTTGGGCAGTGACTTGTCGGAAAGCAGAAAAAGTGAAAAGTGAGTGAAAAAGATGAATGACTTGACAAATGCGTTAGTCATGAATCAAATATCAATTTGACAAGCAATGCGCGGCATGAAGTAACTGGTACTCCCTCCACTCGGCTCCCCTCCCTGCTAACCTTGGGGACTGCAAAGAGACTCTAATGGCTGGACTCAGGTGGCATTGTTTGAGTCAAAGACAAAGCCCGCCCACCGGTAAAGCGTTGAACGTTCTTGGCCTTATTTATGTTGAAACTTAATTCAATATAATTGTGGCGAGCGTGTAAATGACGCTCCTGTAATTGAGCTTCCAACTTGCCGCGCGCTTCGGGCGCTCCTGGCTACGCTTAGTTTGTTGATAAGCGGCAACGAGTGCAACTTGACAACGCATTTGGAAGAAGATTAATGAAGATTTTGCACACTTGCACTTGGTGCCAACCGAATGGCGACGAGTTGAACTTGCAGTCGACTTTGTTATTATTAACTAACTTTTGCCGGAAGTAAATATAGAGCCAGCAAAACGAGGGGCGTCTGTCGTAGATTGCGCGTCAAAATAGAAATTATTAATTGTTTTGCGGCTGTTGGCTTTTATTTTTGTTAGCATTTGTAATTACGTTTGTTTGTATATACGACATTAAGTTTTCATCGTTTCAACGCAACTTTTCACTACCCTGCAACGTTAAATGGCAAACGCTTTGAAGTACGTTTGTCAACTTGACAGTTCGTTTAACGTCTTGCCTAGTCTATGTCTAGTTTTGATAATCTTATCTGCGCGTCGGTAACATTTGCAAGTGTCGAGCTTTAAAATGTTTTACGTAATTCATTAATTCAATATGCAAACAATTCGCTGGGGAGGTAACTTTCAACACGCACAGCAAAAGCCAATCAACTTGATTAATAGTAACGGCTTTGTGTCGTTCAATTGCAAGCAAATGATGTCTGTAGATGTGCCTACAAACAACAACAACAACGACAAACTTTCAATCTTTTGTGAAAATGGAAAAGCAACAGACGACTCATGTCTCATTTCAGGCATATTTGATCATCATGCGCGTGGCCAAAAACTTTCAACGGCATGAAGTTCCGCTTCCTGCCCATAACGCTCAACTTCCGGCACAAATAAAAAATGAAATTGAGTCAAAAAAAAAAAAAAGCAAAAAGAAACCAAAACTAAAATCGTTTAAAAATGTCAATATTGACCATTTTTATTGCAAACTCCAACGTTGTTGGAAAAAACTTTCATTTCAGGTGCGCAGACTTTGTCCTTTCTGCTTTTGTCGTTGTCATCGCTGGCCCGTTGCTCCGCCACGCCCGTGTCCTGTAGCCGCTATGCAGATTAGGACATACTCAATATGTTGTCGGCAATGGATTTTTTTTCTTTCTTTTTTTCCGTTTTTGTTGCGATTTAGTGCTCACGCCGAGACACATCGTTACGTTGAATGGTATATGTATTTGTATGCAAATCTATGCCGGCAGTGTTGCACGTTGTCCGTTTGTGTTGTACAACAAACAACAAAAAAAAAAAGAGAAAATCTTTTATGCGCAAGTTGCACTTACATTCAAGTGTTGCTTTTTTCTTTTCATTTCATTTTTTGGCCTCATTCGAAAGTTCGTGTCTTCAAAATGTATTTTTTTTTTGCTTAACTGAATTGTCACCTAACATTGCAGAACGGCAACAGCTTACGAATGTGAAGCTGTAGAAACCTCAGCTAAACTGTATGAAATATTTGATTTAGCAAAGTTGCATTTTAAAAGTGCATTTTAAACTGTATTCATGTGCTACTTTTCTTTCTTCTGCTCCTGCTTCTCTATGCTGTCACTTGTCGTTTAGTTTGATTTTTTTTTCAACATTAAATGTTGCAAAATGAGAGCAACTCAAGTTGCGTTCAACAAAGTCGAGTTCAGTTCTCTGGTAAGTGGTAAACACACACACACACACACACACACAGAAACTCACACAAACATGAGCAGTTGAAATGTGGTTTATTTTATTAAAAATTCTTTTTGCGTTGCTTCGTTTGCCATTTACACTGTGCTTCATGGCAAGTTGTTGTTGTTGTTGCTGTTGTTATCGCTGTTGTTTTTTTCTTTTTAGCGGTATGTGAAACGTCATTAAAAGTAACTATGACGACGTGGTTGACAACATTTGTGTGCTAAAAAGTTTGTCACACACAAAATCAAAAAAAAAATAAAAATTATATAAAAAATGGTAAAAAATGAGGAAACTGGCACATCATAAATGGTTTTGCACCCCAATTTCGCGGCAATCCCCCAACCCCGCACACATTTCAAATACCTTTGTTCATTAGTGTTGCTAAGCAAACAATTTTAGATATTTCAGTCGTATGCAAACACAAACACAAACACATTTCTGCATAAGGCAAATGTATAAGTAAATAAATAAAGAACTCGCCCCTGTCTCACGCAGATGAAACATCCAAAAGGACTAACAGCCGAAAAAAAAACAAGAAAACTCTGCGTTACGTTGCGTCTGAGCCATCAATTTCTAATAATGTAATTTTGAAAACGTCATTTAATGCTTGTATAAAAAACAAATATCCTTATCCAATGCCAAACATCCACTCAGCGCACAGATCAGCAAACTGTTCGCTGCAAAACACTGCGGCCAGACGAGGGTGTCTGACTGCACTGTCTTGCCGTTCTGTTGTATTCTTGTTGTCTTTACCATACAGTTGGGTGGTTGGATTGCATATTTTAAACGACCACGTGTCAACCCAAAATTTACATGAAACACAAGTCCGAAACAAGCACTCGATCGTCATGTTAGTCAGTCTGGCAACTGAAAGCTCAGGCACTCTGTTAAAAAAGCACAAAGCATCATCTCGGATTTTGGCAATTGCTTTAAAGGCCTATTTTTAGTTTATATGCGCTATTATAAATATAATACAGTGAAGCATTTTTAAAACAAACTTGGTATGGGAAATCATTTTCAGTTCAAGTAATTGGGTTTTTTTTTTTTAATTCGATCTATAGATTTTTTAGTACTTTGACGGAAGGAAATAATTCATTTCTTTATCTTAGAGACGATTTAAGAATGTTTCACTGTACAAATTTCCCTTCAAATGACTCTATCCAAATTCCTTTAAGACACCTTTTACTCAACCCTCAATAGATCGCCCCTTTTACCGTCTAAGTAAACTAATACCTCTATCAAATGCAAACATTACAAGCCAAAAACATTCACACGCTTATCAGGGCACAAAAATTTCAACGCTTTACAATATTTTGGGTGCCAGAAATTAAATTCTAATATCACAGCTCAAAGAATAAATATTTGTAGTTTTCCATAAAGCAGGAAACCATTAAAAAGGGTGCCACCCTTTTGCTAACAGTGCACCCAGTTTGCATAGTGTTTGACATGAAGCGAGCGGTGGCAGGAAGAAGGCCGAAAATACTTTGACAGAGCTAACAAATAATTATTACTAAATTTAAAGAGCACAAGTCACCGTTATGCACAAAACAGGCAAGTGCCGAACAAACATGCTTGGGTGAAAAGGTGATGGAAGTAGCTGTGAGTACACATGTGAATGTAAGCGAGAAAGAGACAGAGAGATAGTGTGCACTTGCAGCAGCAGCAACCGGTGGCTGAGCCGCAGCCGCACTCATATTGTACGTTATAGTGGTTGTTTTGAAGTCTATGCTTATTTTTTGATTCCTCTTGGCCTCTATATATGTGTTTGTATTTATACATTCGTATATATGTGTGTGTGTGTGTCCGTGTCTGTTTTCGTTTTGTTAAGGCAAGCAAAATGAGAATGTTTGCAGGTTTCTCTATGGTTTCGCTATTTGCTTTACTGATGGATTTTCATGTTTGTGTATTTTTCAAAATTTTTAATTTGATTTTAGATGATTTTTACTCCGGCCCACTTCAGCTGCTCATGCTGTGTTTCAATAAGCGTTTTTGCAGTTGCTCTTGACAGCATGTATTCGATAGGGGGAGAAATATGAATGAATGATGCCATGACAATCGTCCTTTTTTGCATGCGTATGTGTGTTTCTATGATTGTATTTGACAGTTTACTCAGTAATTTAAGATGTAAGAAAATCGTCAAATTTCATTTTTCAGCCAACAGTAAATTACAATAAACCGTAGTTATTGCAACGAGATTGATGGCAAATGTAAAAATTTTTCCAAGGCATTTTTTTTTTTTGTAAGCTAAGACTTCGTGTGAGTCTTTGATATTCAAGGCACAAGCATATCAAATTCGTACATGAAACAATGCAATCTGCCGCACATAATGCCACCTTGAAAGCAAAGACTGCTGACACCGTTCAACCCCCTCCCAAATGTTAGCCTACGAGTGCAGAAAATATGCTGCCAATTTATGCATTTTCTCACTCGAAGGCACACAATTTTTATTTCGTGTCGAACGCACGCCGATACAAAATCAATTATGGGAATTTGCGCGTCTGTGGTTCTCTGTCGAGTCAAGCCGAGTTTCACCCACATTCATCATTGGCAGGCAGTGTGTATGCGTGTGTGTGTGTGTGTGTGGAAAAAGGGCTAGAAATGTCGGAGGGGGTGACTGATCATCTTGCCATGTTTGTACGTGCGTGTAAAGCAATCACTAAGCCCTGTTAAGTCCTGTAAAACTAAAAACGTCCCACAACTCGACTCAACTCGACTCGGCTCGGTTCGCATCGCATCGAATTGGCTTGTCCCTCAGCTCGGTTTAGCTCAGCACTGCTCAGCTCGCTGGCATGGGCTTAAGTGTGTTTGACTATGGCTAATATTTATTTCCGGCAAATAAATCCCAGCAGCGCAAGGCGGCAGCTGCCCCAGCTTGGGTCAGTCACATAAGAAAATCCAGGTTATTAATTTCACAATGTTTGATTTTTTGCCTGCCTGCCTGCGAGAGTTTCAACTTGCCTTCGGCACAGATCCGTGTCACCGTGTGACACTTTTTTTTTTTATTTTATGCCTACCTTCGTCCCTTTGTATACATTGTTGTTGGGTAATGATTTCGACAGCGCCATTATTATTATTTTTATGTCCTTTAACTCCATGTCCCCCCACAACAACAACATCTTCGTTCATTTGTTGTTAGTTATTGATAGCTTTGAGTATTTTTTTTGTTTTCTTTTTTTGCAGACCTTTATCCTCTTTCTTCTATTTACTTATATTTATTGTTTTTTCTGTTTTTAGTTGCGCATTGTTCACGACTTTGCTGTTGCATACTTTTCTGCGGGCCATAAATATTGCCGCATAAAAAGTTTACTTGACGTTTCTACAACTAATTTTCATTGTTTGCATTTCGTTATCCTTTGCTGACGACGGCTTCTATCCTATCTCGTTTATTAGTGCCCATTTTTTCCACAACTTTTCTGATATTATTATTTACCAAAGCATATTTGCTAAAATGAATTTATTCGTTTGACAAGAGACAAGTCGCTCAAATATTAGTCCCTTCAAAGTGCTTTGCTCATTGAAACGATTATTTCGGTGCGGTTTGTGCGAATTTCAGCCACTCGAATTCTACTTCAGCCAAAACTTAGCTTTTGTGGCCATCACTTGAAAGTCGCCTAAAGTTATGCAAATAATATTTTCTACACATTAATAATCTGCAAAGCCATTTTCCAACAACTTTATCTACTTCTCTTGACTTATTTGAATTTATCTTTTTTTTTCATATTTTTTGCTTTTGGTTTGGTATTTATTCAGATGCCTTTCAAATGCACAAAGCCAAGCAAAGTTTTTGTGGCATTGGTACGACAATGAAAACTGCCGGCGAAGAAAATTGTGTCCGTCCGTCCCCCAGTCCGCCGTTCGTAGTTCGCCGCTGGTTGTTAAGCAAAAAAAGAAATGTAAATAATTGCAGGTGGTATTTGCAGTCCCGAATGGCAACAATGCAACAAAGCAATTATTTATGCTAGCATACTTTAGGGCGTCGTTTGCGACTACGCAAAGTAGATTGCGTTTATTTTGCACACCAAAAGTTGCTGTTGCAGCGACCGCTGCACTGCAATATGCTGCAATAAGAACATTTGCAAATATTGCAAAATATTATGAAAGTTTTTAACAACATTTTTACATAAATATTTCAAGCGCGCGAAAATATGCAATAAACTTTTAATTAATTTACATTTTTAATGCACAAAAACGAAAAAAAAAACATGTTTATCCACACACAGTGTTGGCTGATCTACTGCCAATGGATGACCGTTAAAACCATTTAAAACTTTCGAAATAAGCCGAAAATGTTGAGTTGGCAGTAAATGCTAGAGAACTACTTGGCGCATTATCCATCTTGTTGGCCAACTAGTGTGCGTTGAAAATTATGAGCATAATTTTTAACTCGCTGCCAACAACAAATACTAAAGGAAGAAGTAAAAACAAAAACAACGAAACTCGCAGATTGCGATACATTTTTTTTTTTACAACAAGCCACTTCCCACTCCTAGAAGTATGCAACAGCATTGTGTTATTCGTTGCTCAGTCAGTGAGCCGGTCTGTCAGAACGTCTGTCATGTTTTGTGTTTAAGTGCATTGCATTTAGCTGTCAGAATGCTGCCTTTAAAGTTTCAAGTGGCACTAAGCGCTGCCAAGTTGCATTAAAGCGTACGCGCGTTGCCAGCACACACATAAGTAGACCATCTCTGATGCGCAGAGTAGTACAACATGTACTTTAAAGAGTTTCCGAAAGGTTTTAACGTCGTTTCACAGTCGTCATTTAAAGTTGTAAAGTTGTCAGTGCATGTGATAGCAACAGCCTCAAGACGACTCAGACGGAAGTTGGTTGAACGAGTGTCGTAGAACGAAGCTCGTCTTAATGCGGTTTCAAGCAGCTGTTGATGGCGCATCAC
This sequence comes from Phortica okadai, assembly GCA_034638295.1. Lineage (NCBI taxonomy): Eukaryota > Metazoa > Arthropoda > Insecta > Diptera > Drosophilidae > Phortica > Phortica okadai. The sequence continues at coordinate 8,358,338 of CM067850.1, forward strand.
AAACTTTAAAGATGTTGTTTGAAATTAAATAAACTGAATTTTCATAACTTTTATGCCGCTTGGAAAAAGTTGAAGTTGTATACAGACGATTTAAGCGAATAATGTTATACTCATTTAAGTGCCGACGTTCTTCTTGTTATGCTATGAGGCGTCGTCTACGGCTATGGCGCACACAACGCAATCGTTGGTCGTTATTAATGCGCGGCCATTAAAATTGCAACTGCAGATGGCGCTGCACGGCACATCTTTTGATAAACTCACACACATACACTGCGTAGCGATTTTATTGCACTAGATAGTGTCGTGTAAGCGCAGCTGCCAACCAGGCCGCCACATCAGTTCGACATACAGTATGCCAGTCATTCAGGCAGTTCAGTACACTTCACTTGGCAATACAATTAACGCATTTAATAAGTATTACACTTTCTCGCACAAAAACAAAAAATAATAAAACAGCAATTAAATTAAAAATGGCCGAACCGAGACGGAAGCAGCAGCAGCAGAAGCCAAAGGGAAGTAAAAGCAGCTGCAGCGCATAATTTGCCTTTTGAAAAAATTATTTATAATAAATTAAGGCTTGCTTAATGCAAGTGCGCCTATTAATTCTCGCAGCATTTATAGCATATTTGCGGGCGCGACAGCATTACGTATGCAACGATGTCATTGCCACTGCAAGTGAAGGCTCATTGTTGAGGTTCATCAGTCCGTAGGTTCAGTGCCGTAATTGAGTTGGTCTGCTTATCATTATTTAAATAATTATTGTGTGATAAGGCTTGGAATACTTTTGCCTACTTTAAATTTTTGTTTGTTTCAACAAAAGTCCATAAGGAATTGTTCTGATTTGTCGCAAAGCGGCATTCCTCGCATTTATTCTACACATGTATGTAAAGAATATGATTGATGATTTCTTGGGCACATCATGTATGTGCTGTAGATTAAATTTTAGCAACACTAGAGCAATATTTATGAAAACGCATTGAGGAAAGTAACTTTTATTGTGGTCATAAATCAAAAAGTCGTACAATCATAATCTACCGCATTAACGTATGTCAGAATTTTTAAGCCCGGGTGGGAGTCAAACAGCGCAGCGTCGAACATATACAAAAGGAAAACACACACTTTTTACAACTTATTGGACTAATCAGTAGTGCACAAGTGGCATGAGTGTGCCTCATAAAAACGGGGGTGGCAAGGGGCACACTTGCAAATGCGCGACGAGCGGCAAAGTGCAGCAAAGCACGCGGCCATAATAAAGTAGCCCACACGCGACTCACACACGCGCTATTCTTAAACAACGAAAAACAATTCTAAGGGTTGGCCAGCCAGTAGTCATCATCAGCAGTCGAATTACGCCGGAAGTATTTGCGACAAAACTCTCCATTTTTCCATTTAACGCGATTGTTTCACTTGTTTTTCGTGGCGAACAAACGAAGTATGCCAAGCGGCGACAGTAGTCAGAGTCAGACTCAGCGTCAGTCGCGATCCAATTCATTTCGGAAAAGACAAAAACAAAAAAAAAGTCAAAAAACGCGTGTAGCATTTTGTTTTCGGAGTGTCAAAGCGCAAACTTGTCTCGTCGAAAGCGAGCACACCCCTTTTGGCGTATCGTCTGACAGTTGACAGCTTAGCGCCTTCGAAAAATGTTCAGGATAAGCGAACTTTTATTGCAGCGATTTCGTTGTGTTGCAGTTGCTGAGGAAAAGTACATTTTGGGGCGGGGGTTTGTATGTTATGGGGGAGGAAATGTTTTATAGGAAAATTGCACGCTTGAACGAGATTGCAATTTGCAATTGAGACTTTAAATGTGTTTTTCTGTTCTTCAGAAATGGGGTGTTTGTGTGTGTGGCAAGCACTTTAAAAAACAGAGCAGGGCTGCGACGTAAGGTTCGTATTGTGGTTCCGCCTCATGCAGTGGCACTGGCAGTGGCAGTAGCAACATGACAGTCTCATGTTGCGGTCTGCACTGCACGCGTCTAATTTTCAACCAATTAAACCATGTACGAAAAACTAGAGAGAGTTGCCCAACAAAATCTAACAAGTTAAATGTGACTTCCTACTCAAAAGTTAACATGACACTAACATTAAATGCCTTTCGGCAATGCATTTGAATATGAATGCTGTCAACTGCTCTTGACACTTGTCTGCAAGCAACCATTTATGTTGCCGGCATGAGAGCGCACTTCAGTTCAATTATGATGACAATGAAACAAACAATACTGGCAACAAGAACAACCACCAAAAGTACCAACTTATAATAGCAATGAGTGAGAATGACTCGTAGCCTTAAGCCAAATTTGCTTTGAATTTCAATTTACAAATGATGCAAAATGCTGAAGGCATCATTTTCGTCCCCCCCAAAAAAACATTAGGATGTGTTAGAAGCTATCAACAACAAAAAAAGAAAAAACAAAACACGAAACAATTTTAATTCAATACAGTAAAGTGACGAATGGCAAAAAATGGCAATGCTTGGCACAAGGACACATCTGTGCGGAAAACTCTGCTAAGTGAATGCTGTAATTTTCAACACTACCTTCGACTCGATTGTTTTTTTGTTCCTTACTGTTTTTTTTTACAAATTCTTTTTTTTCCGTTCAATTGGAAAACGCATACGTGCAAGAATAACAATCAAACTAATGTGCTTCTTCTGTGATGTCTTGTCGACGACAGTGCGACTGCTACTGTTGTTGCAGCCCACAAACTAATGAAGCGAACACCTTTTTTGGAGTGTCTCCTTGGTGGTTAGGCAGCGAAGTGAAGTGGAGGCAAGCAATGTGCATGCGTCGACTGACGATTGATTGCTCCCTGGAGGCACAAATGAGCACAGCCAGCTGAAAGCGTCGAGGTCTTTGGTAGCAACGATGCCCTTAACTATTATATTTTGTCGCTTTGTTGTTGCACTTACAAAAGCAACATTAACATCAACAACATCAATGAAAATGCCATGTTATGCAATCAGCAACCCCCTTTTACCCCCTATTATGTTTTGTCACATAATGCGAAAGGAGACACGAGCAATGAAAACCTAAAACCGGTTGGAAAAATCAAGTGTTCTTCATTTGCAGTCGCCTGAAAAAATGGCCAGAAAAAAGTCCCTTGATAATTGGCAATGCAATTTGTGTGGGTGGTTGGAGCGACTGCTCTGCTACCGTCATGTAGTGCCAGCTAAGTCTAAACTGTATTTTCATGGGTGTTGATAACTTATAATCGGGGTGTATGTGTCATATGCCCTTCGCTGGCAAGCTCTGAGGGTTGGCATTTTCTTAAGGTTATCGCAACAATGATATAATGAATGTCGTTGTTAAGACGCTTATGTTCCTTTTGAACGTCAAAAATCGTTAAGATAAGTGAACCAAAAATAAGTGGGTGGTAAGCGGAAGCTGCAGCTCAGTGACAAGCCACATGTTAATATCCAATGGCGACAAAGGGGGCTGTATGATTATGAAACTTTTAATAGACATAGTAAGTCATTGAAATCAGTCAGTTGCTGTCGACTCACTCACCTCAATATAGCCTTGGACGCTGTCACACTGTTGCAGCACCAGTATTGCTGGATTTGTACGCAGTTCATCCGGCGAGCAGGGACTCAGGAAGCCGCTGTCTGCATCGCTGTGTGTCGAGAGCGGCCTCGGCTTGCGTATCTTATACTGCACATTGCGACTGGGCACCGGTCCCGGATTGAAGAGCACATAGTTCGATTCAATTGGCACGGTACGCGCACGCATATCCTTGTCACGGTTGCTCGCATCTTGTAGCATGTTTTGTAAATGTAACAAGTGATCAGCGCTCACGAGTTCGGAGATTGCCCGTTCATTAGCTTTATTGTCGTTGTCTCGTTGGGCTTTGGATTCACCTTCACTGTGCTTTTGTGTGCGAAAAGGTGAGAGGTTAAGAAATGTCAATTTCTTCTTGGTACGTTGCAACGTTGTCTGTGCACAGGAACCCGATTGAAAAGCAACCGCCTGCGATGATCCCTGCGAACTGCTTGAGTTGGTTGACGACGAACTTTCGACTAAGGCCGTGGATGTTGTCTCTGTGGTCGATGTCGTAGTATTAGTGTCTTTGGACTCTTGACTATTTGACATACTGGGCGCATCCTCGAAGGCGTTAAGCAGTTTCTCAAGGCTGGCGGATGCGTGCAGTTGACCGTCTTGATTAGCAATGGCAGCAGTCAGTTTTGCATTGATGATTTGTTCGTTCGTGAAGGGATTTGGTATGCCAATGTCCATTATGGGCTCCTCTTCGAAATCATCCGGATCGATGACAAAGTAATTGTGATGTTCAAAATTAGCAACGGCCTCTGTTTCCGCATCTGGCTCTTCGGATGTTTCAATGATGATAGTTTCTTCTTCAATGTCTTGATCGTCATAAATGACCTCCGGCACCATTTCCTCCTCGTCGAACACGAGATGTTGTCGCGAGCTAAAAAGTGGATCACGCAGACCGTGCAGCTGTGCCGCAGTGGTGAGACTGGTTGACGCCTGATTGTGGTAACGAAGCGCCTTCTCATTGATGAAATCAACAGGATCAAAGAGACAATAGTTGTCCATGTGCGAGGTGATCGCTTTGCGCTGACGCACCGGCAAATTCTTTAGTTTCTCGGTGTAGTCAGCATCATCATTGTTATTCGAGTTACTCGACATGAGCGTTGCACCGCCATCGGGACTATGATCCGGCGCTGGTGGCGGTGGCGATATCTCACTCGAGGATGAGGGCATATCATCGGCATGCGCATGAGCAAGAGACTTGTGTGAGCTGCGATGCAATGAGGCGAATAAGCCACGTGAATTTATCTTTGCGATACAGTTCTTAAGCTCAGTCACACGTCCTTTATAGGGACTGGAATGTGCACTGACGCTCACCTCCTGCGTTGTGGCAAAGCCAAGCAGCTCAGTCGTTGGCTGCTGCAGCTGTTGGTGCTTACTCAACTGTTTACTCAACTCCTTGCGCTCTTTTTTGCTCAGCACCACTTTGCCACGTGACGGTGTATTCGGCGCCGAAACCGAAGCTGTTGCGCTCTGGGCCAGCAGCCGTGTCTCACGCGATGGTATTTGCGAGAGCGGTGGTGGCGTTGGTGGCGGTGGATCACGGTAAGGTGGCGGTTGTGGCGGCGGTTTATTAGCAGGAAATTGATTGCTGGCACCAAGATTGGTCGTCGCATAGCTCACTGGAAAATCATTAAAGATATCTGTAAAATGTGCGGCGGCGGCATGAGCATTCTGCTCACAAAAGTCCAGTTCCATGTAGTTGGAGTAGCCCTCAGGACCGCCGTTGTACTTTGATTTCTTGCGCGGCGTATTGTTTATGTTATTCTCAGTCTTGGGTTGCAGCACATTAACCGTTTTTGGTTTTGTGCCACTTGCGGTGCCACGTACAACTTGTCGTTCCTGTTCATTGGCCAACTCGGTGGGCGTATCGCAATCATCCACACAGCCCAGCGTAGAGTTTGCATTCCGATCTGACTTTGTCAAACGTAACTTATTCGGTTTCTCCTTAGTGCGTTTCTGTTGTTGTAACTCCTGTTGCTGTTGGTCAGACATATTCGATTCCTGCCGTAATGAGTTCAACTTGAGACCTGTCGTGGCAGATGACCTCTGCCGAACGCCTTCCTCCCAATTGTTGTTCACTTGCTGCTGCTGCTGCTGCTGCAACAATTCTCGTCTACAGCGCACATTATTCACTGCTGCCAATTGGCGTTCGCCATTATTGGCTGTCGGTGGCGAAGGTGTACTTAACTCATCGCTCTTGTTTGTTTGTTTTTTGGTACTTGTGTTTGTTACTCTTGTTGTGGCGATTGAGTGTGGCCGCCTCTTTATGGTGCCCGTAAATGAGCTGGGCGAGTCCCAGTCATAAATGGAAGTTTTTAAAGTGCCTGTTGCCTTCTCGTTTATTTGTCTTGCTCGGCCGCGTTTACGGTGTTTTTTCTGTTTCTGTTTTTGTATTTGTATTTGGTTTTTCACTTCTGGACAAGCCAGAGAATTGCTGTTGCATTGGTCGTTATTATTATCCTGTGGGTGTTGCTGGCTTGCACTTGTATTTTCTGAAGTTTTGATTGTGCGGACAACTTCATCACTTAAAGTTGCGTTTGCACAGGGCATTTCTCTTGTTGCTGTTGCTGCTCGGCTCGTCCTTGCGACTGTCAGTGACGTTGTTTGAAGTATACCACATTGTGAACTTGCTTGTTGTTGTTGTTATTGTTTTTGTGGGCACTTTTGTTGGCTTTGCTAATATGACGTACATGACTTTGGCGTTTTGCTAACGTCCCTTTTCTATTTCGGTGGTTTTTTGTTTTGCAGAGTTTGTTTTAATTTTCACTTGCGTTTTTTTTTTTTTGTTTTTGTTTTTTTTTTTTCACTATGCACTTTTTAATTTCATTTGTTGTATTTTGCTTGTTTTTGTTGATTTGTTGTTGGCGCTTGGTCGCTAGAAAAATAGCATGACCAACGCATTTCAACTTCGTATCGTATTTGACGTTCAAGCAAAATAAAATTAATGGTTTCATAAATCTTCATCTTTATGTGCTGCAAGCGTAGCTATAAAAAATAAATTTGCGCAGGAGTTAATGGGGTTAGCAGCAATTTATTTTTTGTTGCTCCTTTTTTTTTTTTGTGTTTTGTTTTGCTATTTTTTAGCATCGCTTTGTGTTTGTGTAAATTTTTGTTTGTCTTTTTTGGCGCTGCCCAACAGAGTGTATATGTATGTCTCTGTATATGTATCTGTGTGTGTGCGTTGCGAGGAGGCGTGTGGGCAAGAAAGGATCATCGTTTTGGCTGTAATTGGATTTCTGAGCTACTGCATGTCAAAGTTAAATTAAAACTGGTTGAGCTGTGCTGTTTCTGACTATTATGAAGGACTAAACTCATCAGTTGTGTTGTAATGGTTTTTCGCTGCTTTTGAAATGTTGTCAAAAGAGCTTTTGAAATAGGAAATTCATTAAAAAAAAATATTTTCACACTTAACAATAAGAAAGCGCTTGAATATTTCACTCTTTCTCACTCACTTTTTCTTTTATTTGATTTTAATTTCGCACGTTTTACAACTTATTCAAATCAAGGCAATAATTGTGCAACCACCTGCTGGAATTCCCTATCGTTCTGTTGCACAAAACTAAACTTAAACTTCTGGCTTTGTTTTACATTGGCGGCCACCTCGCTTTGTGTCGACTGAAATGAAGAAAGTTATATTGCCAACAAATTGAAATCTGTAGCAAACGGCAACGAACGCTTGAACAAAAACTGAAACAGCCAACAAGTTGCATAATTGTTGGCGCATGATAAAGTTAAATGGCATGAAATGAGCCTCGCAACTGAAGTTGGTGCTGGCGCTGGTCACGGCAAGCGGCAGAAGCTGCCTCAAGGTGCTTGCTTGGCAAAACTTGCTTCATTAGTGTGCCAAGGTGCAGTATTTTTGTTAGTCTGCCGTAAGGAGCGCCGGTGAGGCCGTAAAGAATAAAGTAATTTGCAATTAAAATGTTAATTTTTAATAGAATATTATGCCGACACCGTTGAAGAAATGAAACGAAATGAAACAAAACGAAAGGAAATGAAGTTTGCGGACCCGTAAGCAATTAAAGTTGGCATACTTTTCAGCGCACGGGACGCAGTAATAATGCTAATTAGCGCACAGTTCATATTGCTTAAGTTTGTTTCAAGTTATTACTACAAATTCGTATATTTTAAATAAACATATGCAAGAGCTTAAGTACAGCGGAAAGAAATCATTTATTTTGTTGGCTTTGTTTTGGCAACAAAAGAAAAAATACTTGACGCGATGTCAATGCACCCATGAGCAATTCTAGCTGAGCTGCAGCGACATTATATTCTCACTTTCAATGCCACAGCGCTGACAACGACGAAACTTACTTCAACGCTACTTGAGACAATTTTCTCGTTTTGCTAAGATTTTTTTTATATTGTTTTTGTAGTCTACATTTTGGCGTTGAAGCTTTTCGTCGGTTGAGTGTAACTTAAATAACTCGAAATACAAACAAACGCAACTCGAAAGTTGACAAAATACTTGTCATCATCATCAGCAGCAGCAGCAGCAGCGGCAACAACAACAATAAAATCACTGCCAATCCGCCCTCCGTGACTTAACTATTGTAATTGTTGTTGTTGTCGTTGTTGGTTTTAGTGTAATAGTAAAAGTTGAGCTTCATGTTTTTGCGGGTTTGCTTTAGAGTCGAAGTTTTTTTCTCCTCTTTCTCACTTATAAAACTTGTATTGTTGTTGCAATTCAAGAGGAAGAAAAAATCACTTGTAAAAAGTTCAAAATGCACAAACAATGCCAAGTACTCAAGCATCTTGAATATTCAACACTCGTCTTTTCTCGTCATACAAAAACGAAGCCGCAACATCTCCTTTGAGTGAGTTCAGAAATAAAAAGCGGTCTTCACACACACACACACACACACATTCACACTTTTTTTATGGCGTCATTTTATTTGCACTCAATCTCAGTCGCATTGCCACTTTTGTGCGGCACGTCCTTCATCATTGATGCATACAGACGCCTACCGCACTGCGAAGCAAGACGGCGAGCAAGAAACTTTGTGCAACTTGTGTGAAGGAGAGACATTTCGCTTGGCGCAAACTTTCAGCCAAATAAAACGCATACTTTTTCGGCTAAATTGCAGTGAAATAAAGTGTATTTCTGCGCTGTTCTATGCTGTTTTTTGTTTGCATAGTAAAACGTGCGTATGACAGTTTCCGAAACAACTAAGCATGCTTGATGACAACGTGAAGTTGTCTGATGGCGACGCCAGCCAATGGACAAAACTTTTACGCGCTTCTGCTGCCAAACTAACTAACGGTTGCATTGCTGTGGCTAAGGCAACTTTCTTCGAAACACAGTTTTCAATTATTAAACAAAGCGCCTTAAAGTATGCTTTGTTCGAAGAATTGGCAGAAATTCAATTAAAGCACAATTTGGATAAAAATTCATGCTGTGCCATAATTTACTCAACTTTACAATCCAGAAAAAGATATAACGTAAAATTCATGAGCAAACTATTATTATCGCATGCTACTTTGTTGTGGCGCCGGATGTAAGAGTCTGCCACGTCACCCCACTCAATATAATAAGACTCATCAGTGCAAACGGAAATCGCTTGAGGAAATTGTGTGTTTTAAGCAAAAGCATACATAATAAACTCATATAAAAGATTGTTGCATACTTCAAGGGACACAGCAGCGTAGTAATAAACGCTAAAAGAAAACGCGTGCAAAAAAAAAAAAAATGTACAAAAGAAAGAAAGAAAAGAAAAAATATTGTGAGCTGCGCAAATACCTATATTTGCAATTTTGCATTGGGGAACGATCTGGGCGGTCTGAGTATGCCGCTGCGACATCAACACAGGCGCAGCGACCAAGACAACTCGGATGGTGTGTCTTTATTTTTTTTTTGTTTGTAGTCGCATCTTTGCGAACATGAAGAAGCTTGTCTAGCTCAAGGCAAATCAAACGACGAATGTTATTAAAAACGAAAAAGAAATCTGGGAAAAAAACAGCAAAGAGAGACTATGAACAAAGTTATGAATTTTATGCGCCACGGCATACTCATAAAATAAAAATATTAAATGCCTAAAAGTATGACAAGCAATATTTACGAGCACACAGAGCAAAGAATTTGAAGCGCACTAAGTGTTGTTGCCCGCGAAGGTAACAAAAGGGCAGAGGGGCCCAAGGCATGGCTAAAGTTTAAATTAACAAGTAGAATTTTTCATTAATAAAATGTATTTGCACTCGACATAATAACATGACTACATATTTATGTATATATTGTGTACGTCGTTGTGGGCGTTTGAAAGCGACATTCATAACACTAATTTCAAATTTCATAGAGCACATTATGTGCCCAGAGCGCCATTACAAACGTCGGCGTGCAATTTTCTAACCATTCACTTGATTCTAGGAAATATCGTCGACGTCGTCGTCGTCGTTGTTCACGCCCATTGAACGCCCAAAAGCGCGCAACATTTTGTGTGCAATGTCGTAATTCATAAGCGCACAAATGGCAACTTCATTTTTTAATAGTTTTTTTTTTTTGTGTTTCTTTTCGGACGACTATTTTCCTGGCTGGCGCTCAAATCGCACATGGTCACGGTTTAAAGTCATAATTTTCCATTTTAGATTTCGCTTTGGCTGGCAGCAAATGTGCTATTAAATTTAATGTTGAAGACATTCATTAAGATTTCTGTATAGAGTTGTACGTGTTCGTACAAATTGTTTCACAAGGTGTGAAGTAAATGTTGTGCTATGTCACAGCGCCTACTTGAAATGAGAAAAGTCAGAAGAATTTACGAGACACGCTTGGCACGCATAAATAAAACCAAGAATCCAAGAAATCCTTAATTACTCAGCTTGCCAAGCCGATTAAACTTCTTTGCATACAAAAAGTTATTACAAGCTTCTAAGCCGTTTAAATGCGCTGAAAAAAATTGCGCGTAATCAATCCAATGTCAAGCCAAATGCCTGAAAGCATGTTACACACACACACACCCACACACCCATACAAGAACAACAATGTCAATGACAACAATTGCAAGTTATACGAACAAGTTCGGCAACTGAAGACTTTGTATTGCGTTTTACGTTGTGAAGCTTTTTCATGCGCAATTTTACACTACAACGGATTAAATTGTGATATGTTTGACTTGTTTACGCATACATACTCACACACACACACATACACATACACACATGAGCTACATAAGCATGTGTTTGTGTTTACGATCTCTGCGCTGGAGTGAGTCTTAATTTCCGCCTTGTAAGCATTTTGTCACAAGTCCCGTTCGATGGCACGACCAACACGCTCTTAGTCTGCTTTTAGGGGCTTTAGGCGTTACAGTCAACAACGTTTCAGTCTACATATACGAATGAGAGCACGAAATGTTTGTTGATTTTGGATTTGTTTGCCCTTTTCATTTTTTTTTTCCTATCTTTTTTATATTTCTTCTTCATTCTATCTTATTTTTGCTGTAGCTTTTTTTTTTCTTGAGTACTTCCGATACAAAAGCGGATGTGCCGGAAGTATGTCTATGTGACTGTGTGCGTGTGTGTGAGCGCAAAGAACAATGTGTGTGAGTATCTTTGTTGGTTTATTTGTTTGTTTGCTAACATCAGTATGCGTGAATATGTTGTTGGGCTCTTTGTCTGTGCATAATTGTTACGAGTGGCAAATTGAATTGTATGTGTTACAATCTTCTTTCTAGCATGCTTCCCTTTGTCGACTTTCTGGAGCGTAAAACATCACTGAAGGATCTTTTTGGCACATAAAGATGCTTGGCATGCTCTTATGTGATTTTCGGAAATGAAACATTAAGCAAATAAATCGCAAACTGAAAATATAACAGTGAAGTTTACTTTAACGCCTACAAGTATACTTTAAAAAAAAAAAACTTAAATTTTTCGTCAGCTTCGTGGCAATTTATGCATGTTGAGCACGTTCAATGCGCGAAAACTTTTGTCTAAGCCTTCCGTTTGCGCGTATGTTTGTTCGCTCGTACGTTCAATCAAAAGCAGCGCCTAAAATTAGGCAACTTTTGCTACTTGTTTGTGCACGTTTTGCACCTTTTTGTCTAAGCAATGTGTGTGCGTGCGAGCATTACTCGCATAATAAGCGTAAGCTGCTTCCGGCCTATGTGTGTGCTTGTGTATCGGGCTGAGCATGTGCGCGAGCGCCTTGATGCATGCAATATGAACTTTCAGTTAAGTATAAAATCAAATAGAAAATAAATGTGCCGCGACAAATGACAAATGACGGCTTCATTATGGCACATCATCTAATCTTATTAGCGCTGGCGCCTTCAAGGCGAACCAGCCAATGGAACCAACGTTCTGCTCTACTCTGCTCTGGTCTCGTTTTAAGCGTTGTGTGTGTAATGTGTAGGGATTTAAGGCTGATTTTTATGAGACGCTGAAAGCACAATAATCAGCATATAACACACATATGAGGTGCACAGCACCGAAAAATTGTATCAATGTGAGTGAGGGCGGAGGGATGGGGAGCGCGTTCGCTTATGTAGCATATTCGTGTTTAGCTCCATGCTCCATGCACCAAGGCCTAAGCCTAAGACGACATTATTTTTTATTATCTATTATTTCGGGTTTGTTTGTTGCTTGTTTTTTTTTTTGTTTTCTTCTTCAACCAACATTTTGTTTCTTTAGCACGCTTCCGACTTCTGGTGACGATAACAGAGGCCGTCTGGTCGGGCCATAAACATATTCTGCCCTACACGCGTCCTCGCTTTGGGCACATTAGTCGTTGTAGCAGCTCAAGAAATCACATTTTTATGCTGCTTCTTTTTTGTTGTTCCTTTTTGGTTATTTCTTGCTCCTGTTTGAGTTAGAAAGTGGAGTTGTTGTGCCTGTGTGTGTGTGTGTGAAGGAATATGGTGTCTTTTTGTCGCTAAGCAAGACGCTCCGCTTCGCTGGCAAAGACAAACAAATGTCGGTACGTAGGAAATGACAGCCGCCGCAACCGTAACCGTAAACAGTGTCGCCACAAAAAACGGAAACGGAAGTAGAAGCGGTGCATGTGTGATGGCATTTGCCTAGGACGCAGACATTGTAATGTGTATGGCGGTTATGATTATTACGTTATGGTGCGCTTGTGTGTACTGTTGTTGTGGTGTTGTTGTGTTGTACTCTACGTTTTTTTTTTGTTTTTCTGTTTGTGCTTTCACTTGGCACATTATTTGCTTTCGTGTCGCATACTTTTAGGTGCTTGGCACGACTGTCTTAGCTAACATAGCTGCTAATTTCTTATGCATAAAGTGTTACTTTGTCAGGATTTGTTTGGTTAACTCCTTTTCGCACTTTATTATTATGTTCAGCACTTTGCGCGGCGTCACTTTAACATATTACGTTACGCCTTCGTTTGTTTTTATTTATACTTCTTAATAACATATTATTTTCAGGCATTTCATTTGCTTTAATTCGTTTGTTTTTGCCAACACACAATAATTAACAAAATTATGCATTTAATTTATTCATTATTTTCCTTTGTCATTAATTTGTATGTATTAATTTTGCTTTGATACAATTAACTTTTGAGTTCACTTAACAAAGGACATTCTTAACAATAATCCACAAATGTCAAAGAATGTCCTTTTCAATTTACAACGTCTGTTTGTTCACACAGAATATTACGCGCAAACGACTTCCGTTTGCTTTTCATACACAAAATACTCAAGGATACGCAAGGCCGTTCATGTCCTTGTCAAACAACCGACAAACAAGAACTGAATAAGCGCGCCAGCCAACAAACGATTTCAAATAAGATTCTTATTCGTAAAGCAAAAAGGGAATTTTCTCTTCTCATCTTGCAACGAAAAGGGAAATTTTACGTTCACTTCCAATTGGAAACCAAATCCATAGGGCGCATTTTCCCAGCATGAACATGCATGCAATTGACCTTAGCCTTCGTTTTGCCGGCACGAATCATTCATGAGGGTCGTTGTACTTTTTGTGTCCCTGGAAGTTTTCCCCTTTAAATTGGAACTGTCACATGTTAACTGCATTTGCCAGCCAGCACGTTTAACAGGTTGAAGCGTGACGTCACGACTTTGCAGGGGCAACACTTATTGGAAACGAACTTTACTCCTTTGAGGGTTGTTTTTGATTTCGTTTGGGATATTTTTTTTTATGTCAATTTTTTTTAGACAATGTTTTTGAATTGCGCTCTGCGACCATAAAACAATAGCAAAGCAATTTTCATATAAAAAAAAAAAAAATGCAAAATGATAAAATTACACAAAAATTGCTAAAACCATCTAGGGAATTTCGACAATAACTATAAAGTACTCGCAAAAAACTCCACACACAACTTCATGCCGCGCATTTTATCAATGTCCATCTCACTGCTCTGTCCCCTCCGCCTTATCATCATCGCAACGACGGTCATTGTCGCAAAGCGGCGCGTCATCGCTTGTTGCGACGGTCGCGAGTGTCCAGGCGGTGAAAAGGGTTACCTCGACGGAGTAAGGATTTAACGGCGACACAAAAAATATACACTATCTCAACAGAGCAATCTCAGCGCACATGCAAAATAAAAGCCAAAATTAAGGAACAAAAAGCTATTTGTTTAAATATAGAAAGCACAGACTGTTGTTGCTGTTGGCCTTCACTGATAAAAACAAAACAAAGTGAAAATTTATGCAAAATAACGAAACACAAGGAAAAAGTTGGAAAAACAATATACAAAAGTGAGTGAAGAGCATGGAACGCCAAGATTTGTGAGATTTCGGTGTTTGTTGCAATTAAAACAAAACAGTATTCAAAGTAAGCGAATGAGCGAGATTGACTTTACAAAAGATACGCAGAGACAAACATTTAAAACAAAAAAGTTCGTTTTTTCGTTTACCTTTTAGTTTTTTTCATTGATGCCGAAAGTGACAATCCTTTTGAAATAACAACATTTAATTTTGTTGTATTTATTCTTTTTTTTTACAAATAAACTTTTCTCTTCTTTCATATGTGTTCAATTTAATCATAATTGGTCTCACTGGTGTCGAATTATGCTTGTATTGTATTAATTAATAATTAAATTAGCTTATTGTTCTACGACAGATTGGAAAAAAAATTAATTTGAAATTAAATATTTTTGTTGATGTTTCAGTTGTATTACTGACATTCATAAAAATATGGATATGACAACAGTTCACTTTGGGGAACTACCCCATTTTCGCTACTTCAGAACTAGTTCTCAACTCACGAATTCAAGGACTGTATGGAAGTATGAAAGTGTGTACTCTATAGACTCAACTGATAATTTTTTATCAAACTTATGCGCCATTTAGTTCTAAGTGACTAGAGCGGCACTTGGTTCAAAGTAATAAATGAGTCATGAAACAGACATGACCAAATAACATCAAACGAAATTATATTTGTACAACGAAGTCCACAAAAATATTCAAGCACCAAGAAATATCACCAAACATTATTTCGGAAAAAAATATGTTTTCCAAATGAAAAATTTTGTAATCAAAAAAACAAAAAGTTCGAAAGGGAAGAAACATAATTTCGAAAACAAACAAGGTCGGTGTCTAGAGTATATATTCGAAGTGCAATAACTAAGGGAAATTTCGATACGAAAAGTGGTTTGCGTGCTAAATTTCGATATTCGAAATGATAGATAATTCGAAAGACAACATTTTTCGATTTTCGAAACTTAAACTGGTTTGTGTCAAAGCTAGTTGATCGAAAGTACCAAAAATTCGAAAGAAAAAAATTAGGGAAATTTCGAAATCCAATGTGATTGATAAACTTGGTATAAAGAATGTTCGAAGAAATATCGAAACTGAAAGCGGTTTGCAACCTGACTATTAAGGAATTTAAAAGTACTTAGGGAAATTGTAATATTTTTTATGAATTTCGAAAAAAAAACCCGAGTGGCAAAATTAAATTCGGAGTTCGTTCAGATATTGCTCAACACTTACTATGGGTTCGGTTACAAGATGTAGAAAAATTTTTGGGGTTGTGATATTTGGTTTATAAAACTAATTCATTCAGAATTTTGAAAATACTCCTGACTTCTATTTTGTACTTGAAAAAATAAAATTAAATCACACACAAAACTCACAAAAATAATCGATTTACTCATATTCATTTTAAGAATGTGAATGTTTGATGCAAAATTTAAGAAACTATGTGTAAAAATCACTCAGCCAAAAATTTCCAATCCCAAGGAAGCAATCTCAGATCAAAATATTTCTGCACATTACAAAAAATGTCAGTCAAGGGCAAATAGAAAATAGTTTAACGCTTGCTTAAACACGCAAGAAATCCGTGATTGAAATGCTATTGATTGTGCGTGTGAGAGAAAGGCAAAGCTTGCAAAAATAGCAAAACATGTTTTGGCAAAGCAAACATGTCATTTATGTAGCAAAAAGTGTCACATTAACATCGCGAAAATGTCGAAAATCGAAGAGATATAAATAAATCTGCGACTGTCAACAAAATGCCTTCGAAAAAGCGCTCAATAAATTGCGACAATCGACAAGGGAATCTATCAAGTGTAACACAAAATAAGTGAGACACGGCAAAGTCAAGTGGCTGCATTTGGCAAAACAATTAATCATTTCAATTTTCCAAACGACTTGCGACGCTGGCACAGCACCGACGACAAGCACAGCGTCATGGTATTGAATCCCGCACAAACTTCCATCCCACCCAAGCCACTTCAGTACATTATGAAACTAAAAAAACAAAAAGTATGTCCGGGCCGACGTTAGCATTGCCGACCCAAGGATGAAACAAGTCAGTGAGCGTTGCAATGTCAGCTGAAATGAGAAGTTTACTTTCAAATCGTGTTTTATATGCATACTTTTAGGAGCACTAGAAATTGGTTTTACGCCCAACGCGCTGAAATCGTTTTGGCAAAAAACGACGACGACTGTTGACAACGTTGGCAAATTGAAAATGAAACAAGTAAACAAGTAAAGTGCCTCGTTCCGGCCGTGTTTGTCGCAGGTGTGCTCCGCCGGCTTGTGCTCCAGGAAAGCAGAGACCGGAAAGCAACACAGCAACAAACGGAAAATGCAAAATTAAAAATTCGATCACTGAAGGCGAGGTTGCGAAACGTGACGAACTCAACAGAGAGATTGCAAGCAAGTGCGTCGCCCAACGAAGCAATCAAGACGACATTTCTCAATTTTAATTGAATTATTTTTATATTTTTCGTTTTCTTTTGCTGCTGCTTTGCCTGTCCACTTTTATCTCTATTTGGCCACTGCGGATTTGTACAAAGAATAAGAATAAAGGAAAATGAAAATGTATCTCCATCGATATTCATGCATAAATTACGCATAATTTAGGCACTTCAAGTGGCATGGCATCCTAATGTTGCGACAGGCTTTGCATATTAAGAACGTGTGCTGCTTAAAAGTAGGCAGCAATATTTTGTTTTTTTTTTTTGTGATAAAGCAGCGCACAAAATGAAATATGTTTGCATTTGTAACAAATTACTTTTATGATTTTGCCGTGCTTAGGGAAATCTCTTCGGCCCAAAGTTTACCTGATCAAAGCTTTCACCCACCAAGTCGCCCCACAGACAGACAGACAGATAGCCATGCATGCTGCTGACTGCTCAACGTTGACCGTTTTGGTTGAGGTCTTCAAACGAGGGCATGAGTAAATCTGTAAAGTTACCCTTCGACTTTTTATCGTAAAATTAGCCTAGTAAATCCTATAAAAAGGCTAAAGTGGAAAAGTAGAAAGTAGAAAGTAGTAAATTTACATGCATCGAGCGCAAAAACTTTTTTACGTATCGTCTGTCGAAAGTATCACTGCATAAGCTTAAATGCTTCTTGTCGAACTTCACTTGACAGTCAACTATAAAAATGTATTTTTGTTCGCTTGTTTTTTTTTTTTTTTTTGTATAAAAATAAACAAGAAAAGTTTTCTGCGCCGCACAGACGCACATAAACATAAATTGTGGCAGTAATTTCTGGTTTTTGTGGCATTGTCGGCGGCGGCAATAGCGGCCTCATAGAGTGGGGGGCGTTGCTCGACTGGCAGCCGCCCACACTGCCAACTGACATTTAAATTCTGATGCTATTTGTGTCTCCAAGAGAAAGTCTAAGGGGTTGGCATACATGAAAAGGGTTGAGCTAAGCGGGTCTCTGTGTCTGTGTGTGTTTATTTGTGTGCCTTTGTGTAATTTGGCTCGTGTATAATCAAATGTGCACATAACTTTTGAGCATCAAGTTCGCATTAACTTTAATTTGTCTAATGCCAAGAGCAATGACAAGTGCCTCAGTGCCAAAGCATTGTTTGCTCGGCATTATTAACAAACAACAACTTGTTTACTTTGACTAAATTGTTACAAAAGGCAACAAGAAAAACTTGCAAACGGATTAATTTTACAAAAGTTCAATTTAATGACTTTTCTGTTAGAAATACGCGTCAAACTTTGTGCTGGCTTGTAACGTTTCTATTATTTAAATGCAAACGGTCGCTTTCTAATGAACTCAATGAAAAATTCATGTTGAACTCAAGCCAACGCCAACTTCAATACCAACAACGACAGCAACTTTCAATGTCAAAATGCCATGGGCAGCGAAGTGTCCTCAGCACTTGTTTGCTTTAGTTGTGGCATGATGTTGAAGAAGACAGCATAAAATTACGCCTGTCTGTTATTCTAAAATGCTAAATAGCCATTTTGTGGCGCGACTTTGTATGATTTTTTTCCAACCATAAACGTGGTTTGCCATACACTTCACAAAGGCAAAACTTCCGCAAATTGCAGGGGCACAAAAATCGGCGCACGTAGGTGGCGCAGTTGTCGAAGCGTATTTGCCTTTGTTATAGACAATTGAAGCAGCTGAAAGAAAACTCACACACATGTGCAGTTACACACAAACGGAGCACATTAAGTGCTGTGTAAAGTCAAGAGTGTCATAGGCAACCAAGAGGAAAAAAATAGCAAAGACAAATCTAAAAAAAAGAAAACAAAACAAAAAACAACTCAAAGCAGCAAAACATAACAAAGGACAGGACGACAGGACGTTAGAAGGAGTGCTTAAACACCGCACAGTGTAAAAGTTACAAAGACGTTGGCTGTCTATAGCGCAAAACAATACCGGAAATGCGACTCATGACAAATGTTCTCTACGTTTTAAAAACGCTCAGTGGCGGGAGCGGTAGGCATGTGGCAAGAGAGAGTCATACTGAACGCTTCACAACTCATTTTACTACAACGAACGAACGAACGAACGCAAATGCCGGCAAAGGCAGCGAAATTCCTTCAATGGCAGCACGTGACTTAGAACGCTTTGCTTTACACTTTGGCACATTGTTGGCATTTGCGCTCAATGGCGAGTATACTAAAGCACAGGGAGAGAGGCAACAAACAAGAGCGCTTTTGACATTGAACTCTGCGACAAAGCTTTCGCTCTCAGGCGCAACATTTAGCGCATGCGTCGGCAACAAAAAATATGAAGCATTTTAATGAGAAATCCATATTAATGCTGCGGGCTTTGCATTCTACTGCATAACAGCAAAGCAGGGAAGCTGAAGGTCGGACAGACGGATAGGCAAAAAGCCGCTACTATCAACGCTGTCGCTCTCAGTTTGTCTTGAAAAGTGAAATTCATTTTACAAAGGCTCAAAAAAAAAAAAAAAACACCCACACTCACACAATCACTCAGTCAAAGGATAGTAGAAGGCATTTTGTAATAAGTTTTAATGGCTGTCTGGCCTGGCATCTTCTACAAATCGACGGTCAATGAATTATGTGCACACATTAGTAGGTCAAAACAGAAAAAAAAACATTTTAATGTTGGGCACATTGCAGACGACAGCGAAATTAATTATGAGTGCCGAGAAAACAATTAAGCGTTCAAATGTTTATGATGATGAGTCTATTTTGGCAAAATATTTTCTATTTGCCGGCAATGAGCAAAAAAGGTTCGCATTGTTTAAATTCTTCACTTGTCTGATTCATAAACGTTCTGGCAGAAAGCGCCACTTTAGCACAAATATCTGGGGAACAATGCCAACACACACACACACACACACACACACACACACACACACATAGACTCGCTTGGCTGCAATGCTTTTCCCTCGACAATTTTTCTTTGCTTTTTGTTTTATTTGTTTTTTATGTTTTTATTGTGCAAATAAAAACACGCGGAAACTACTTAATCAAGTTTTACACACACACACACACACACACACACAGCAAAGCAACAATAGTCGCAACAAGACAGCTGCGGCGGACGCGCCGTTTTGTATGCAACAAAGTTCGCTCTTACATCTGAAACTTCACACATTCTTCTGCAGACTTAGCACATTCGAGTGCCAAGCCGAACGAGAGCCACGTTTTTTTTCCACACACATGTGTGTATGTGTGTGTGTGTTGTGGCAAATGATGGCGCAAATTAAAAGCGAACAACATACAAAAAGCACATTTAAACAACCAAACAAGCAAAAAAAAGGAAAACTTATTTTTAGTCAAGTCAGACATGCTTAATACCCTACACAGCACATTTGTCTGTTCTGCACAAGCGTCATTATGCACCCAATATGCTCTTCACACAATTTCAAAGTGTGCAAATATATTTAAAAGCATTTTTTCACACGATAAGAAAAGTGCAGTGACATCACAAGGCGAGCAAAAACAGTCACGAAATTTATGGCTGCAATTAGCGCCATTTATTAAAGGAGAGGCATTGCAATGCTCCTCAAAAAAACAAAAACAAAAACAACCCCATTATTAAAAGCAAGCTTAAAGTGTTCGCCTTTCGCTTTGCTTGCTAATATCAATCAACATTAAGACAAACAAACACGAATAAGTCAACCGAAATGAAATGTTCGAAATGGTGTAAAAATTACAAGCAAAGCCTCCAACCACCCACCATTGACCACCAGTGGCGCCTTTACGACTGAAGGTCGTCGTCGTCGTCGTGCTACTTAGTAAGCATTTCCTGTGGTCGCGTGCCGCCTTTCTTTAAAGGAGACCTTCGCAAAGCGTGGCAAGTCGTAAATTAACGTCTTATTTTTAATTATCGCACTCAAGTTGAATTTTAAATTACAATAACATTTGACGCCAGCCCAGTCGACCGCCCGGCCGGCCGTAAGGCAAATGGCAACAAAACATGACAAACGCCACTTACCTGAATCGTTTCCTGGGCGGAGTATTTCCGATTGTAGTCAACATGATGAAGATTCGGCATTTTGTTTTCCACTTGATGTTTGCTGATAACGTGGCCAAAGTATAACGTTTGTTAACACGTGTTCTTGGCCCAATTTAACTGATAATGTTTAAGGGTTTGATGCGTTCGATGTTGTGTCGTTTGTTGTTGGGGTTGTTGTTGACGATGACGATGAGCGACATGAAGTTGTTTACATTGATAATGATAATAATAGTAATGATGATATTGATGGAAATTTAGATATGTTAAATAATGCGGCATTTGTGTTAATTTTTTTTTGGTTTAACATTCGTAGAACGATTTAAGTTGTTCGGGCCAAACTAAAAGCGCGCTGTAAAAGAAGAAAAAGAGAAAGAAATGTTAAAAAAAGCGAATACAAAATACTTTATCTACAAATCTTTATAAAACAACCTACTTTGTGTAGCTTGACAAGCGTCAACACCGCCATGGCAGCCGCCGTCAGCAGCGTGTTAACTGCTTAGCAGAGAGCTTACACAACATTTTCTTTAATTTTGCTACTTTTGCCACCCCAAGCTAAGGCAATAACAACAACAATGGGCATCAACTGACTTTAATGCTCAACCAACCAACCAACCAACCAACCAACCTTCTGTGCGTCTTTCGATTCTCAACCGTGTTTGTCGATTTTGATATTGTTAATACGACACGTGAACATTATTGTCGGCCTTTTTTTTGGAGGGCTTGGGTTTGGCTTTGGCTTTCGATTTACCTTCTGCGTGGCAACGAGTCAAAGGCATGAGGAGCCACACAAACGAAGCGAACGAACAATCTAAAGAATTTTGTTAACTTCGTGCTACGTGCTCTGACTAAATTTACAACGCTTAACGACCCTAAACAAAAAAACGTTAGAAAAAAATAAAAAAACATTATACTTGGATTTAAATTTTGTATGCCATTCGTTTGTCACTTTAAGCCAGCTGCTGTATACAAAGAAAAAAAAACAAACAAACAAACAAAAAGTTATCCTACTAAAAGTTGCGAAAAAGTTTTCGCTTTGACGAAATATCATGCGCCATTGGCCATTTCAACACTCAGTCTCTGTCACAGTCTGAGTCTGAGTCTGAGAAACAAAACTAATTAGTTTGACGATGTGCCTTCGTTGCATACAAATCAATCACTAATTATTTTATATCATTATGTTTGAGGCAAGTAGTTGAGTTGAATTGAGATAGACATGCCCGAAAGCAAACCAAAATTCGCTGCTCTATGCAATTTCAATTATAAGCCTGAGGCGCTTATGGCACTACATTGAATCTTCATTATGCAAAGCTCATGCTTGCTAATGATACAACACACTGTTGTTGCTGTTGTTGTTGTTGCTCTTCTACAGTTAATCAATTTCTCATACGCATTGCAGCATCTTACACATGAGTTAACTGCTGGCAACGGATTTTTATGACTCAGCGTTGTGTTGAATATTCTTATATCCTGTGCGTAACCTTACAACCCGCTTGCCTCTTGTTGCTCATTAACATTTACAGCTGTCATATTGTTGGTCTCTGTAATGTTGTTTTTGCTGTTGTTGTTGTCAGCGTTTACGAGCCATTCACTTGTTCGCTCGTTTATTACAGCAGTCAAGTCATGTTTCGCTCATAAAAACTAGGCCAGTTTGTTGAACCGAGTAATGAGCTAATTGACTTTTACTTCCTTTCTGTGCGCTTTCCCTACGTTCTCTTTCTCAACACTCTTGTCAATCTTTGTGTGCGAGCAAATATTTGCATTTCACTTTGACTTTGAAGACTTTCAGACTTGAAACAAAAATCAATATTGACTACAATCTTTAACTTTACTACTTACTACCGTACAACTTCAACAGCTGTCAGCTGGCGTCATTTCTGGCGTCATGACTGCCACAAAAGGCACACCATATAATGTCAAATGGTGGGGCGACATTGTCGTCATCATCATCATCATTAACGTTATCTTCGTTATGGTCGTTCGTTAGTTACAAAACTGAACTGAACTTTTATTACACTTCATGTTCGATTTTATAACGCAAATTACCACAAGCAACAACTACTTGGCCTCAGGAAGTTATCGTTAAACTTGTCATCCTACATGCACATTGTTCACAAATTTACGAGTTTTAAGCGGCACAGCTAGAAGCTCTAGAAGCGTGACACGTGTTGCCCATTCGGAGTTGTTGAGATTTTTTTAATTTTACACAAGACGAACACTTTCGCAAATGAATTGCAACATTTTTCATGTCACAAACAAAATATCATAGCTTTACTCAAAACTCATTTTACTGATTAAGCAAACAATTAAGCCACATAGCCCCTTCCGACCGTTGCTGTTTAATAACCATGAACCTCATGAACCACAAAATCATTGCAATATTCATAAAATTCTGCTGACAAGAACTCATTTATGGTTATTGGCGACTGAAACATGGCGCCTGCACATAGAAAGGAAGAACATGTTAATTTCAAGTCACCAAGGTGTCATAACAGAACGCAACATACACAGTTAAGAGCTCTGCGGTTGCCGATTGGGGGCTTGAGGCAACAAAGTGAGTTTAATGAAGTTTATTTTGAGCTTTTAATCGCATTAAAGATACTTTGCAAAATTAATGATTGAATTCAATTGGTCAAAAATGAAATATTTGAAGTGCTTGGCTTGCATAACATATTATTTATATGTTTGAGACATTTTGCAGTGCAAGAAGACGAAGAAGACATCACGATACATAACATGACTATTTGAGCAGAGAACATATTTGCCCAACATAGCAAAATCATCGAAGTACATTGCAGAAGAACATTCACATAGTTGACTTCTTGGTGCATGTTGCGACTACGTTGTCAAGATATCAACTACTCGGGTAATAAATTATGCAGCAAGCAGTATCAAAAGGACAAACAGGCGGCAGTAAACGACAACAGCAACGATTTTATGAACTGAGCAAACGTGCAACACAGTTGAGAGAGAGTTGTATGTGACTAAAAACTTAATGTAAAAACGCAACCGAGCTAAAAATTCGAGTCAAAGAGCTCAAGTACATTGCCGTACGCTTGCCGCTTCATCTACTTGGATGACAATGAACTTTGTGAGTAAGCAAGGGAGTGAGAAAATGCGACAAGGGTTTTTTAAAAATCATTTTTAGTTTTTAAAGAAGACGCTGTCCAAGGGAACAACAAAAATTGTAGTTAATCAATGCGCAAACAAAGGTTAAGCAGCACTCGAGCTAATTATGTTGCACGGCAAGGACGTGGCACTCTAGACAACGTCCAAAGCAGTAGGTTGAAGCCTTGAGTTGATGCAAAGAAAGCTGCAAAATTCTTCATGGCAAATAATTTTGCCCTCAGACTCATTTCATGTTGCAAAATGTTTGTCTTTTCTGTTTGTGTTTTCGTCTTCTGCATAATAAACTTGTGCGCGCCGACATTAACTTTATCATTGTTATGATTACGAGCAACAACAGCGCCAACACAACAACAAGATGCCACGCCCCATGTATTTGCATGCAAGAGCCGACGGTTGTCGCCATTTGCCCGTCCATTTTCAGCTCATCTTCACCAGCTTTGACTTTAGCTTTGCTCGCTCGCTCGCTTGTTTCAAGTGTGAATAATGATTATGTGCGTGCCAAGCTCACGAATTGCTTGCAGAGTGCAGTGCGGCGTAAAAACTTTATGCGGCGACAGCTGCTTTCGCTACACCGCCGGCGCTCAACTTGAAAATTAAGTTTGAAGTTATGTGCCGCAATCTAATTAGAAAATTACGAAACACAGACAACAAAAATGTGCGAAACACTGAGAAAAAAAAGAACCGGATCCCGAAAAACGCAAACAAAAATCAATAAATGAGACACTTGATAAGCACAAGCCCAGCATAAAAGCCGAGAAAAAAACACAACAAAATGAAAACAAACAAACAAACGTTTTATGCTTGACAATAAAAATTTATTGTTATCCTTAAAACAAGTGAAACAATCAGCAATAAAAAATAAATAACAAAATAAAGCAGCAACAAAAGCGGGCAAAGAAAAAAAGCAAACAAAGACGAGCCAAACAGGAAAGATAGCATGAAAGCAAGACGAAAAGTTTGTGCGACAAAATTGCGTACGCTTAGCATACTTTTAGGCCGCAAAGTGCGTAAAATGCTTTGCGCGTTTAGCGGCTTCCGAAAGACAAAGCGCTGGCAAAGACACGCAGACTTAACACATTCGGATTTAATGCCTATCCGTGTGTGTGTGTGTGTGTAACAGAAACGATTTACTGCCGATGTAGAACCGATTTAACAAGGCCTACAAGCTGCCCAAGCAACGCTTGTCAATATGGCTGTTGGTTGCTCGATGTGCTTAGCGCGTCTTAAGGCATGCCGAATCTTTGCTTACTTTCGCTTACTTGTTTGCTTTTAATTTATTTTCAGCTTGCCCGGAATTTGTTACAATTTAAAAGTAAGTTTAGAGTTTGCCAACAACAATGAAAGTTTCGCACTTGGGCAATTCTGACATCAGCACTCAAAAGTGCTTCAACATTGCGTACTTTTACAAGTACTTTTGGTTTTGTATATTTGTGTTTGTGCTCTTGGTTTCAACATATTGCCCGACAATGTCAAAATAAGCAAGAGCAAAAGGGTGAGTCAGGATACGAAGTGAAATTAAGTGTGTCGGAACAAAGAAATATGCAACAAAAGCTTAGCAAAGCAATTGAAATTTTGTTACAAAAAAAAATGTTTTCTTTACTTCTACTTGTATTGTAGCACTTTTGGACGAAGCTGGACGAATGCGCTTTATAAGCCATTATATTATGCACATCGACCGATGTCTGCTAATTTTATCAAGGTCTGCTTGAAGTCAAAAAGAAAGTATACAACAACAAACTAATAAAAAATTAACAATGCGAACGCAGCAAAGTAAAGTACATTGGTTGAAGAAAGAGCAAAGGGGAAGCAAAGCAGTTCATGTTCATGTCTGCTACGTTTGTAAAATTAACCAAACAACACATTTACCTGCAGGACATGCAGGACAAGGATACAAGTTGTCGACAACACACTCGAAGCGGCCACAGAGCGAACGAACCAAATCAAAACCAGAACAATAACAAGATCCAGAACTTCAAACTGAAACAACAACTGCAAAAATGGCCAACGGACTATGTTGGCAACAAGGGACACACGGACAGACCGACCGACCGACAGACAGACAGACACGCGGTCGCTTGTTGGCCGAGTGAGAGAACCGCCATGGCACTTCTGTTTCTATTTGGCTGTCTCCTCGTCTGTGCAAAATTGTAAAATTGTTAAAGCAAAATGAAAAGGAACACCAGCACAAGTTGAAGCCACCCCCGGATTTTTGCACGGCATTTAACATGGCACGGCGCGCACTGTGGGGTAGCTATGGATATGAAGTATACGCCGGCGGGACTTGAAAGTGAATCAGAAATGCGCGCACAAAACGCAGGCCAAATGGGGTTAGATACATGCCGACTAGTGACACGTTAAATAAAATTCGATGAGGGGTCGGAATGCGATACTTTTTTTTTTTATTTTTCCACTTCTTTCAATTTTACGAAATTTCAACAGTTGGCAACATTGCTTGCTCGCATTCCCTTGCAAAAAAAAAAACAACAAAAATACCAAAAAATAGCAAAAAAATACTCTAAAAAAGCAGCAGAGTAAATGTCCAAAGCGATTGCCAAAAGTTATTTCCGTCAACACTTCAACCAAACCGAAAATTAATATTGAATTTTATCTTCTTTTTTCTATTTTTTTAGGAATTCGTATTAACCATAAATCTCTCAAAACCAAATGAAACTGTCACCATTCAGATACACATCGAACGAACGTGTTACGCCCACAATACGATTTGGCTGCAATTCAGCATGGTTCTGGTTGTTGTTGTTGCTGCCGTTGTCGTCGACGTTTGTAAAATACAATAATTCGTAATAAAATATATCCTTCTTGTGTCGCGTGCCAAGAGGACTTCATGGCTCAGCGTCTGTGCCCTAGTCAAGTGAAAATTTTTGATTTTGCCATTTTACGAGCGAAGTTGAACAAAGCAAAGCCAACAGTGGAAACAATGGCGGATATAATTTTATTAGCAAAGGAAAAATTTACATAAGAAAACATGACAATAGCGAATTTTATTAATTTCCTGAATGAATGAATGAATGAATAAATGGAGAAATGAATAAAACACGAATTTATGTTTCGAGCAAAGGAATGCAATAACTCATTTGAAGTTGTAATAATTTTGGTTGTGGAATTAAGGTCAACAGCGCTTTGACGACAAGAAACAACAACAAAATAAAAAACAAAACTTGTTGCAAATCTTTGAAGAATAATAAAAAAATCAAATTCTTAACAGAAAACTTATCAACAATGGCAGCACGAATTCAATTTATGCGACTTATGCGATAACTAAGTCTCTGTTTGGTTAACTGTCAGTATGATGATAAGCCGCTGTCGACGCCGCCGCGTTGTCATGTGTGTTAATGCCAAGGGTTGCCAAATGTCAGCTGACAACAGCTAAAAGTTCAACTAAAGCAAAATAATCAACATTTCGTCGCAGCTGTCTAAGACACACATGCCTTTCCTGCTTTGTAATTGTTCGCATGGTAAAAGTTCAGCAAACTAATTTCTTATTAAACATTAATCCCCAACACACACACACACACACACAAAGAATTCTACTGAAACAATAAGTTTAGCCGACAACTATGTTTGGTATACCAAAGAAAGGAATAGAAAAAAAAGAAATGGCGTACAACAATTTCAGGCAATCAGTCATACCATTTTGTTCGGTTAGTGGCGGCCATGAGTACGTGACTGCCAACGTGCACACAGCTGAGCTGGCCAAATAAGATAAAGCATGTGTATTTTGCAGCTTCAGTAACGTTAGCAACTAACATTTATAAAAAAGGCTCTCAGCTGCTGCTGCTGTCACCTTAGCATTGATGGTGTCAATGACCAACAAATGTGCCGCCGTCTCAGGTTATACTTCTCTTCTTGCATGCGCTAACGAGCACGTGAGTGTATTGAAACGGAAAACGAGCTAATTTGCACTTGAGATAAGCAATCACTACGCACTTTTACGCTTTGTTTGCGCACAAAAAAAAAAAAAGACGAACCGCAAAATTTCGTTGGTAAGATTTATTGATAAGCTGAGCAGAATTTCTTACTCGATGGGGGCGTTAAGCAGTTGGCGCTATTTTGGGGGCATTTTTAATCAAGCAGCAAAAGTCAAAAGTTCAAGACAAATTATTTCGCACTGACTTGCCTGACTTGGCATCAGCTTACGTGTCCGGCACGTGTACACGTATGTAAGCACGCACGAACGCACACAAGGAGCCAAAAAAATTTCATTAAACCATAAATCATTGAATGAAACTACAAATTTTCATTTGTTGTTGCTCTTTCGCTTTCTCGCCATCGCTTATTTTGTTATACACTCCTCGGCAGCGTTGTTGAAGCATGCTGAAGCAGACAATCAGCTGTTTGGCTTGCTTTAAGCTTTTGTTGCACACGCCAAACAAAAGCGACTCATGTCATGTCAATCATGCTGCATAAACAACGCGTTTCACATCAATGTCAGAGTGTGTGTGTGTGTGTGTGTGTGTGTGCGGCACCTTCGTCATGCCCCAAGGGTAATGATGCACGCACCAATCAACCAACCAACTTCACCTAACACACACCGAACACATGTCAATCGTATCAATATGGGTGTGTGTGTGTGAGGTTTGTTTGTCTGGCTGACTGGCTGTCTGATGCTGCGTGCATGTGCATGTACGGTCAACCAAGCTAACACGTTCATCGTAGGACGTAGGAATAAAAATTCGATATGCCAACGACGACAATGGCAACATGCCAATGCCAACGATTAGCAAAATGGGGAGCGATGAAGGTATTCTCCAAGCGCTTCTGTGCGACACAAGCGATAATTTATTTAACAATGTGGCATGTGATGCGTTGCACACACACACACACACACACAGACACAGACACAGACACACTCATACGCAATATCCTCCGATGGAGCTACGAATTGAAGCCCATTGAAATGTGAACGATTGGGAATAGAATAGAAATATGTGTGAGCAAAATAACAACGCTCGAAATCGAAGTATCACAATCACTCCTTTTTGCAGAGTGTAAATTGCAGAATGATAGCACAGTCTGGTCTGGTCTGGTCAGGGGTGGCAATGCACACAAGCGCTACGGGGATGTCAACGCTCTATTTACTAATAATAACGCGTCAGCGAGTGAAAGGGAACGAGCGTAGGAACGAGCGTGTGAAAGAGAGACATTTAGAAGAAAGTAAGCTTGTAGTGAAAGCAAACTGGGATTTGTTATCATATATGGTTTGTTTTATTTTCTTTTCTTTTCTTAACTTCACAAATTGACCAGCTGAAATATAATGAGTAAATTTAATGTGATTTGTCTGAACTCATTGCTCAGACACGGACGGACATTGGGAAGGACAAACCAACAAACATGGAAGTGCATTGGGGGATGTTTTTTTTTTTGTAATTTTGGGCCCAAAATGTGTTACAACAGCATTGAACTTCAGTTCGTGCAAATAACGAAGGCATTGATTGTACTTTAGCTATTTGCTCTGGCCAGCCAGCTTGTTTGTTGTTGATGTTACAGATACCAATTATTGAAGTGTGCTGTGCGCCTGTCTGCCTATAGGATCAAATAGTACAGTTCATTTAGCAAATACTATGGGCGATTTGTTTTAAGGGCTACGATTGTGCTAAAGGATAAAGGCAAAAAGTCGATTGTTTGCTTAGTCGTCGAGCTCAATGCAACCTTTAAAATTTGACGTCGTTGTCAGCGCCACAACAACAACAATAACAACAATAATAACACAAACGATAGGAATAGGAAAAGCATTTCATAGAATCGTTTCATAAAACAAACTTCGTGCAAAAACAGTCAAACAGTAAATAATGAAATCTGTGAAATGGATGACAAATTTGTATGTATTTGACATTTGGTCGGCCGAAATCTTGTCTGTGTTGGCCATGGCAAAAAGTCAGCCCAACGCCCATTTGAAGTACTTGTGTGCGTGTGACAAAACAGCATGTTTGGTTGACGGGGAATGAGAAGACAACGTGCGAAGCTGATGAATATGATATTACAACGGTCACTTTGCCCTCGTTAGGCGACAAAAACTAAATGAAAAATTCATTGTGATTTATGGAAAATGACAAAGCAACAAAAAAAAAAGAAAAAAAAACGAAAGAAACGAAATTATTAAGGATAATCCACATCGTTGCGCCAACAACAACCAACATCATCATCATCATCATCGAATGTGACAAACATAGTACAACAAATTTAAGCGGCTTTAAGTCATATACATTCAACACTCTTCACAATTGACAGCGACATGTCTTTCATTTTGTGAGTTCTTGATTTCCGGCCAACTTTTCTGAGCCCGTTTAAAGTTTAAATATGAACACAATTAAAGTGCTACTCGTGCGTATGGCGGCCGCCAAGAGACTTCCAAATTAACTGCCTTGACTGAGGCTGAGGCTAAGGCACTTTTTCGTTTGTGTGTGTTGTTGTTGTGCTAATCAAAATGTAAAAAACTTTCAGAACAACTTTTGCCGCGTGTGGATTTTTTATATTTGATTTGAGTACGTCGTCGTCTGGGAGCAACCTGAGTCACCCCTCTATGCATAGAAACAGACGCTGAAGGCAAAAACCAAGCGGTCGTCTGACTAGGCATGGGTTGAGGCGTGCTTTGTGGGTGTTGGGTTCGTTGGCTTGGTCTTGGGTAGTTTAGGTTTTTTAGTATGGTTCGCAAACTTTCATTCAGTCCGAGTTCGAGTTCGTGTTGAACAACATGCCTATCATTGTCATGATTAGCATTTTATCATCATTGAAGATGCTTTTGGGCCGAGACGACTTAACTAGACTTGGTCCTAAGCTGCCTATGTTTTTTTTTTTTTTCTTTTATTATGAAATGTTTAATTTGCCTTGAAGGAATGAAAACAAAAAAAAAAATACAAAAAGGAAGTAAAGTTTTCCTTTTGAAGCTCTAGTCTTGTTGTTCCAAAGTGTGAATGGCAAAAATTTTCCAACTTGCTACACAGTTTAATCTAGTGAAAACATATTTATGCTAATCTCGAGGAAAATGAAGTGAAATTTTCGTGTCAGTGACAGCTGGCGAGCAAGCATACAGCAATCTAACTGTGTATCCATAAAAGATATGAGGTATGACAGCATTTTTGAGCACTTGCAGTACAAAGACAAGACTGAAAAAGTTAAGAGATAAAAAACAAAAAAAAAACTAGTGGAATATTCTTCTATATGCATAAAGTATATTTTGGCAAAGTCAAGTTTGGCTTAAGCCTTCACAGTCAGTCGCTAATCTAATTTACCACCCGTCAGCTTCCGTTTCCACCCACCGTCCCATACACTTACGCCCATTAATACCAGTACAAGTTATTCGACACTCGCTCGACACGTTTCGTATCGTTTCCCTGCTCCAAAGTTATGTTTGAAAAAAAAAAAGAAAAGTAGCACAACTCTGAACATAATCAAACTGTAGGGTGCTTTTTATGTGCATCCATTAATTTATTACTCCCCTTAAAAGCGACACCTCACGCCCACGCACACACACAGTCATTACACTATACTACAAGGGCCCCAACCACCGCACCCAATCAAAGTGAACAGAGACAAAAGCGACATTATTATTTCATTATTATGCCAAGTGCATCATACGGAAATAAGGGAGTTGGCATGTATGTATGTATGTGTGTGTGTGTGTGTGTGTGTGCCCTATAAGCGTATGGTGAGGCAAGGCGGCAGGACTGACAGGACGCAAACATAAGCGCAACCAATATCAAATTACAACAACGAGGCATCGCACGGCATGAATCATATGAGAAAATTTGACATTTGCGAACGCAAAAACAAAACAAAACAAAAAGCCATAAATAAAGAAAAACATGATTCATTCTGCAGCAAGGACGAGCACGAGCAGCGAGGAGACCGATGAAGCTGAGCGAGCAATGCGAATTTGCTGCATAGAACATATGTTTCCTCGCCGGCGGTGGGGGCTTTTTAAAGACCTTCACCGCAGCGACGTAGGCAACGTGCACAGCCTGCGAAAGCAGATCAAATTTTTACGAAGTTCAAACACCTTCTTCTTTTCTCGTATTTTTTGGCAGGCGGAACCGGAAGCGGCGCCAGCTAAGAAGAAAGCCCCTAGTGGCAGCTGTAATATTTACTCGTAAATATTTTTATAGTCAACTGAAGTTTAGCACAGCCGAAAAGGTTTGAGTTCAACGGAATTGTATGAGTCGTTCGCCTGTTGAAGGGGGGTGGTTGGGGGTTAGTATTAGGCAGATTACTTCATCTTTTTGTTTGGTACGTGATGCGAGGTCGGCCTGCCACAGAGAATTCAATTTTCTTTAACTGACATGCAATGCTTTCACTATTCTTGTTTTTTTTTATT
Source organism: Phortica okadai (assembly GCA_034638295.1). NCBI lineage: Eukaryota > Metazoa > Arthropoda > Insecta > Diptera > Drosophilidae > Phortica > Phortica okadai. The sequence goes on from CM067850.1 coordinate 8,390,434, forward strand.
TATTTTCTGCTTTCTATGCTACTTGCCACACAGGAACAACAACCAAAAAGAAAGCATAAAATGTTGCGTGAAAATATGAAATTTGCCATAAAAACGGTTTGTCACATGTCTTTGTTGGTAAATGGTGGCATTGTGCACCGCCCCCTATGCACAGGTGTTCTTTGTGCCACCAGCAACGCGTCAAATTGATTTCTTAGAAAGGTCGTAAATTAACATAAATTGCTACAAAATCGCATCTTAAATAAACCGTTAAAAATTTCAAGTCTTCCAGATTGCTGTACTTACCTTTAAAACGTACACATATCCCAACAATTAATCCAAACAATGACTAAAGTAATGCGGCCACATAATCCATTTAATCCATTAACCGATGTTATCGTCACCATATTCCAATTAAAACTTAATTGCGACAAAAAGCCGCGTTGACAGCGCTCAAGTAAATCATTTTACACACACAAACACACACACAACACACACGCACGCACACTCGTATGCTCTCACACATTTGCATGCTGCAGCCAAACGGTAAAAGAAGCATACAACAACAATAAAAATCGCATGCTTTTCGAATATCATTTGCCACTTGACGCGCTTTTGCTTTTCATTGTTTACGTTTCACTTACGGCAACTTTTCTACATGTGGAAAAAAAAACACAACAAATGAATTTGGCGTAAATTATGTTGACGTTGTTGTGTCGCAATTGTTTAAACAATTGCTTTGTTGTTGCCTTTTGTTTATTATTTTAACTGCGAATTCCAACACTTCTGATTTTCAACCATCATTTCAAATAACTTGCTTTACCAACAGCTTGGCACATTGCTATTCACTTTTAACAATAAATATTTCATTTTTATTTTTTATGCGTTTTACGCAATGAGCCGGCGTTGTTTAACAACAACAAAAATCCAAACAAATCTAACGGCAGAATCTCTCAGACAACACATCGCGACATTTTTTTCTTTCCTTTTTCCGAATAACGTCCGAACGCGGCGACAACTGTTTTACGAATGACTGTGTTACCAACTTTCAATAATTTTTCACCTTAAACGCTAACCAAAAACAAAAATACGCGGGAAAATTCGTAAAGCAGTGCAGAATTTACTCTGAACGGTTATTAGACAGCTCTGCGACGTGAGAGCAGAGAGAGAATTCTAACTCTCCCGTGTCATTTTTTTATGACACGACATTTGACCATTGATAAAGCGCATGCTGCGCTACCACCGCTGGTGATTTTAGCCATATCTCCAATCGAGGACGTTTTCTTCTTCCACTTCTGCTGACACTTTTGTGTCAATTGGTCCGTTTGCGTTTCTCACCCAATGTTAAGGTAATGTTAATTCAAATTATCAATTGCGATTTTTAACGTACGATTTCATTCATTTTATTTATCAAGTCGACGAAAGCCGAAACTTTTTTAAAAGTTGGCAACTGTTTTACGAATGACTGTTAAAATGGTAAAAAAGACGCAAGTCAGGCAAAATATGTTATAAGTAACAGGTGGCACAACAGAATTTCAGTTAAATTGTTAGTAGGAAATGTTAAGGCCTGTTCACACATACAGAACAATGTGCATTGATATCCATGTTATTGCGTAATTAACAAATTTTCTTACTTCTAAATTTGATAACACATTTTAACTAATTTAAAAAGTCTTTAACAAAAGTTAACATCATTATTAGTGATTGTTGTTATGAACAGGCCCTTACACTTTCTCATGACCGAAAGTAGTATTTGTTTCCTGCAAAATTTGGTCATGTGCTATGAATAATTCAATCTACTGCTTTATCGACGAAGAAAGTCGATAGCAAGGAATTTACATTACGAGATTCGTTATTTCTGCGAATACTAAGAAAATGTTTGTTTTGGCTTTTATTGCCTTTTATTATTGTTGAAAAAATCAACCAAATCAATGAAAAGTGAAAAAACACTTTACATTTTATTCCTAACACGTCACGATACGACTCGAACCGCAATCCACCCCTTCACCCTCTTAACCAAGATATGTGTGTTTGTGTAACCGAAAAACAAAGCCAAACATAATGCCCTTGCCTTCCTCACTCCTACTCAAGACAATGGTACTGTTTTGCATATTTTGCTCGTTTGATTTTATAGCTTTTCTTTTACTTGGCATGCAGTTTTTCTCGTCAGCTGCATGAACATATGTGAATGGAACTTTTTGTGAAAACTCCATATTTACAACGCTGCGACGACCTTCGGATAGAGTGGGAACAATCCAGGTGGCGATAACGATTGAAAACGAAATTAAGCTATAATAGACAACGCTCATTCGCGCTCACTCTAACACATTTCGCCGACAATTCATGTTTAAAGATCATGCATTTATCACGAAGCTTGACTATATTAATATATAGTAAACACCTGCAATGACCTCAAAAGGCAACAGTGCAGTAAGAAGTAATTAAATAAGCAATTCGTTGATTATTCAAATTGGGCCATTGTTGCACTCTTGACCAATTCGAAGTATGAAAATCTTATCGCAGCTTATTAGAATAGGTCGAACGGTATGCGAGATTGCAATGTTATCGCTGGGACTCATTTTATTACTTTGACATGAGCTAATCAAAACTGTATTATTTGTTATGACTAGCTTATGAAACAGATTTGAATAAATAACAGTCGGTGCACAGTTGCAGAAAGCACAGTAGACTTTTTTACGATGTCGCGACGAGTCATAATTGCACTTCTCTTTCTAGTTTCGGTAAGTGTCTTAAGCACAATTTTTCAATACCTATACTAATGTTATTTTTGGCAATAGGCAGCAGCAGCTTTGCCCAAGCCGGAGGCAGCAGATAGCTCATCATCCGAGGAATCCGGCGAAAAACAAAAAGTCCAAGCTGTCAAGCAAAAGTCTAAGGATTCATCGTCGAGCGAGGAAGAGGAACAGGGAAAGGCGTCGACCGCTCGCAATGACTTGTTCCTTTTCTCTGTAATGGCCATCGCTAACATGAGCAAAATTGGCGTCGAGAAGGGCAAGCCGATCATCAAAGGTGTTCTCAGTGATCTGGACGCTGTGAAAGCCAACAATCCGGTTCTTCAAGCTAAACTTTCTAACTTTACGGCATTCATCGATGAGAGCGCCACATTGGACAACGACAAGAAGGGCATCAATTTGCCGATGATGAAAGTGTTCGTAGATTTCTGCAACATTGTCGGCAACTACTCCGAAGATGATAATGAGTCGTCAAAGAACAGAAGTACCGAAGATACACTAATTTATCTATCGCTACAAAAGCACGGCATCGAAGAATTTGGCAAAGACCTCGAAAAGAATGTTATGGATTTCTTCTCAGAGTTTGGTGTAAAGATTGAAAAATACTTTAGCATGCTTAGTGCTGAGGAGCTCAAGAAAGAGAAGTTGTACGATTGGTATAACAGTCAGAAGAAAGTGACCGGCTTCGAGAATTTAATGGACAAATTCTCCGAATTCTTTGAATACTCCGATGAAAAAGATGACTAGCTGATTTCTACCCAGAATGTTTACTAATGAATTTCAATAAAAAGTGAATAAGACGAATATGTTTTCCAATCGTTAGCTGTCTAATTTATTTTTTTCAACATCTGCTTGTTTCGATCTGTGCGACTTATAATAAAAACAAATAATCAAAAGTAAACAGAAATTTGTTTTTGCAATAAAATCACAAATAAATCTCACATTGATAAGTACAATTATAAAAAAAAAATTAATCAAAAATAATCACTCTGGTGATAAGCAAAATAAACAAATAATTATTGACATTGCATACATCTTAAAAATATTTTTGTTTTGCTTACTATTTTCACCGCTGACATTCCTCCACCGTTGTCCAGCTTATCATCTCAGTTTACGCTGGCTATACGGCTATTTTTTCAACAGAGAAATCTTCCGACGAGACTTTTCAAGGTCCCAAGAACCCTAGTAAATGACAACTGCGTTATCGATGACCGTTATGCGTCGATAAAATTGAATGAAGTACCAAATATGACAGTAGATGGCGCACGAAACGAACAAACAAGCGCCCCACACACAGAGGGCGCTATCAATCCCCAACCGTTATAATACAAACAAACTTTTTTTTTATTTTGCAATAATTTAATATATTTGTATTTATTTATTCGTAGTTATTCAGATTGGTTTTGTATCATTTCAGATAAATTATTTATGTTGTTTGCGTTTGCACAAATTTGAAATAATTTTATATAAATATCTTCAATTTATTTTAGCCTTGCAAGAGAATGTAAAGAATATCTGTAATTTGAAATGAGCCTGGGTTAGGGTTTTGTAACTATAAATGATTTGCATGACGTTTTTTGTCGCCTTTAAAAAAGTTTACGCAACACTGAAAGATTACATTTTGTAAATTCATACTCAATTAATTCTAATTTTTTTCGAAAAATATTGCTCCGCGTCATCGAACGTTTAAATTAACAGGTAAGTCAATTGGGTTTTAAGGACTTTTTAACTTTTTTGTTTTATATAAGATGTTTGCGAGTGAGTCTACCAAGAGAGAATTAATTCTGTTTTACTTTCGTTACATCAATTAAATTTACTTTATTTTTCATTATTCTGTTTTTTTTTGTCTTTCGTTTTTGGTTTTAGGATTTTCACATACTAGTTTTTCTTTTCATATAACTTATTTGTTTAAATAGTTTTGTGGTATTTGTATTTTTGCTTTTTGTTAAACTATAAAATTTCTACGCACACACATAAAAGAGAGAAATTGTTCAATTGCTATTTTTTTTTTTATTTTTTGGAATAATTTTCATATTCTTGTTCAATACATATATATATTTTTTTTGGTTTTGCTTTCGTTATTTGATAAATGTTAATATGCTCTTCCTTTTTTTTAACTTTCTTTTTTTATATATAATTTTTTACTTTGTTTTTATTTTGGGTTCTTTACATCATGCTGTCTTGCTAGAAGATTATTTCATTTTGTTAAAGAGTTTTTATCTAATATAGTTCTCATTTCTTTGATATGCAAATAATACGAAACCTTTTCAATAAGATTTTCGTTGAAACAAAATTCGACAAATCGAAAATAGAAAATCTGTGTTGTCGGTTGTGTATGAGCGAGAGAGAGAGAGAGAGAGAGAGGTGGGGTGTGAAAAACAAAAGTAATTAATTGTTCAAATTTTATTTTAATGTCTGAATTAGTCATGCTTACGTACATGCATACACAAGTCTTAAATCAATGGCTTATCATTTTCGTTCAATAAATTAGCTTCATTATCTTTTACTTCTTCTTCTTCATTTCATACACTCAACTGCACTAACACTTAATTTTGTTTTTTCATCATTTTCATCATTTCAGTCTTTCCAAAAGTTTTACAATTACATACATAAAATTTGTTCAATGTTTTTTTACCTTTTATTTTTGTTTTTTGTCTTTTTTTTGTTTTTTTGGTACACACATCTAAATATTCTGTTACATCAGTTATAATTTTCGACCAACAAACACGCATAAAAGTAGAGTTATTCTAAGCCGCCTCCAAATGTCACCTCGCCAGTAATTTGGCAGGCGTTGTCAGCGAATGCGTGCTTTATTAAAATCGAATTGTTCTCACGTCTTTTACAAATCAAGAATCATCAAAATCGAACCAACTCAAATCGCCGAACTCAACTTTCTTTACAAGCCTTACAAAATTTAAAAACAAGTCCTTCTTGTTCCTCTCTTTAATTTGGGTTTCCTCACTAATTCAGTTTATTAAAGCTAAGTTAATTTTTTTTTTTTTTTTTTTGCTTTCTTTAAAATTCTTTTTGTTTCATTTAAAAAAGAAAATGTATTTCTATTGGTTTATTTTATTGTTCGTTTTTAAAATACTTTTTGATTTCATGTTCTGTTGTGAATTTTCAAGTGCTCAGAAATGCAAATATTTATTTAACTCAGCCCCGTGAATCAAATTAATTTCCCAATGGTTCTCGGGTATTTGACACTTGGCGATATTTGCTACACTTGAAAAAAACACTTTATAAGTTAAATTATTATTTTTTTTCTGGTTTCTGTTATCTGTTTTCGAATTGCATTTTGTTCTTTCTCTATAATTTCCATTAAATGTGTTAATATTCTACCAAGCACTGAGATTGCGAATTTAAATAATAATAAGAAGATTTTGGAATATTGCATTTGTTTTTGATTTTTTTTTTTTTATTAAGATTTTAGATAATTTTAAAGTTTTTGTTTCTCACTTGTTGCATTTGGAAAGCGTTGCTATTTTTTCGTTTTTTTTTTTCGTTTTCATGTTGCGTTACACTGAGAATTAATTGTTTATATTTGTGGCTTAGGTTACTGGATGTTGCACATCCTTAAAAAAAGTGGCTTGGAATTCAATACATATTTTTTTTGTAATTTAATTCAATATCATTTCAGATTTGTTGTTGCATGTTTTGCTGCTATTTTGAATAAATTTTAATTGTTTTATGTTTTGCGAATGACTTCTTCTTGTTTTCTTTTTTTTGTTTTTTGTATAATAATTAGTATTTTACTTATTTTAAACTTTACAGTGAATAACATAGACACCAAAAAATTGATTTTATCAATAATATTCATACATGTAATTAATTTTTTTTCTTTTTTGCTCTCATATATGTTTAGATTAATGCTTATTACCTAAAGAAAAAATTGCATTTCATTACTATTCATTTTGCCATTTCAATTTTGCTTTTTGTTTTCATTTCTATTCTGCTTTTTTTTTTATAATCGTTTAAATTTGTATTTGTGTGTGTTTGTTGTTTTGTTTAACGATTTTCTAAATAGTTTTGTTTTTCTCATTTGTTATATTAATCGAAGGCCTATGGGCGGCTTTTAGCGCTGTTGATATTTCATTCAATTTGTTGTTGCTGTTGTTTGTTTAAGTTTAATTTTATTAGCATTAAAAACAATAACTTAAAAGAGAGAGGAAGGAAAATGTTGCCTAAAATTTCGAATAATAAAAATTTATAAGCGTTTTCAACAAAAGGAGCACATTATCTTCATTTTGGTTTGCGCGCTCGTGTTTCATTTTTTTTTTTTTTATTCTTTCTTTATTTATTTTAATATTTTTTAAATCCCTGATAAAATATTTTCATTTTTCGTTCTGTTATTGTTATTGTTGTTGTTCTTCTTGTGGTTGTTGCTGTTACAGTGTCTCATTTTGTTGCTGTTCTTACTGCGACACGTTCACGTCAGCTTTTAACAATATTTTTGTTTAGTTACTTTTTTTTTTGTTTGTTGTTATTATTATTTAGTTTGTTTCTCCTCTAAAATATATAAAAGTATAAAAGAGTGTTGTTGTTGTTATGTTTTATACGTAAATGCTTTTCTTCGAAGAATTTTGCGTTTAGTTTTGTATTTGTTGTTCAAGAAATCTTCGTGTTTGTTTAATTTTTTGTTAGAGTTTTGAATTTCGAAAAGAAAAATTTGTTGTTTTTGTTATTATCTGCTTAAAAGAGTTTTTAAAAAAATGCTTATTTCAGCACACACTTTGACTGTTCTGCCATTTTTTTATTTTTATTATTTTATTTTTATTTATTTATTTTTTTCTTGTTATATCATTACTTATCACACCATTTTATATAGTGGCGGGGAGGTTTGCTTTGTCTCGTTCTTATATGTTACTTCACGTTTAATCCAACACTTTTTTTTATCTCTCATTTACGTATTTAATTCACGCACGACTTTACTTAATTATTTGCTTAGTAATTAACATACAATTTGTTTGAATACCTATCAATTTGTTGTTTTATTTCGCTATTAATCATTTCTGTGTATCATTTCATATAATATTCCAATGTTATTCATATTCATTTTCCTTCTTAATTAATTATTTATTTATTTACTTTTTTTTTGACTATTATTGGTTTTCATATCACATTTACTAATATTTATTTTCCATACAATACGTGGTTTTTATTTTTTATTAATATAACTTTACAGTTTCATACAAAATCTGGTTCATACATTTGTGCTTAGGTTTGAGTGCGACTCTGTCTGCTCCTCAACACCCTTGCCAATTTTTTGCGGTTTTATTATTTTTTTTTTTTTGCTTTGTTGTTCTTTAGTCATTTGCTCTGTTCAAAACTCAGTTGGCCACGCCCACTTATCGCACGTAGGCGATGTTGACGCTTTGGCCTTTTAAACAACAAATATTTCAATTTTATCACCATTTCGCTACAGTGAAGCCTTTTGTGTTTGATAAACAGTACTTATATATATATTTATATGTATATATGATTTTTTTTTATTAATTTTAACTTTTTATTATCAGTTTTATTTAATTGTTTCGCATTGCTTTGCTTTGCACGCTTATTAACTAGTTTTTTTTTTTTTTTTTTGTTAAACACATAAAAAGGAAAACTAATCACTTTCTACATACATCAAGAAGAAGAAATTTGTGTTCTCAACATCTAAAAATCTACCAAGCATTTTTATTATTATATTAATTTTTTTCATTATTTGTTTTTAATTTTTCGCTGCGAAAGATAACATGTACTTGTAGATTCATCACTACTGAGTGCAAAAAAATGCTATTTTACATTTAATTAAAAGTCTTATTTGCATAAAACAATTTCATCTTTCAGCTTAATTCAGTTCAGTTCAGATCAGTTCTATTCTTTTCAGTTCTGTTCAGTATATATTTTACTCAGTACGTTTTTGTCCCCCCCAATTTTTCTCCTCAATCAATTTCATTTCATCTTCTATTAACTCAGCCTGATTTACTTATTTTGTGCTGCTGCTGCTGCTTCTTCTTCTGCTGCTACTGATAAGATTTGTTTATGCAAAAAAAAACTTTGCTATTATCACATTCATTATTAGAAGAGGTTATGCTGGCAAATAAACTGACAGACACCTTTGACATATACAAACAAATATATGTAAGTTCATACTCAGTCCTCGGTTGTGTTCAATTTTGTTGCCGCACATTTGAATGCTTTCAAATTTTTATATCATTTAATAATACAACTTAAAGGATGCCACTCGCATCTGCTCGTCTTGTTACTTTTATACATACATACATTTATTATATATATTTTTATCCGCCTTTTGTTATATACTAGTATCATAGCTATTTTGTGAGTATTCTTTCGTATTTATACAATTTACTTATTTTTGTAACCTTTTTTTTTATGCTTCACTTTATTCATTTATATGTATTCATATATCTGGTTGGCTTATGGTTTACATTTAATATTTATAAACAAGTAAAAATTAGTACATAATACACAGATAGGCGGAAACGTTTGAGAGCTCTGAGATCGCAAAGAGATCATAGAAAAATACTTCAAACCTATAACATCCCTTCATTTTGGGTTATCGTCAGTTAAAAATTATATTTTAATTTGAAATTGAAGTACAAGAGAACTTCGATAATCCGAAACATTTGAAATTATCATTAGATTTCACATTTTTCTCATATATTATTATAAACTTATTAATTTTAAGTTCTGTTTAAAAAATTATATCTAAAATTTTAGTTTATTAATTGAAACAATTAAAATAATTTTTTTTTTTTAATTTAAATTTAACGTATTAGAGCTCCAATTTGTAGAATGTCCAGATTATTGAAGTTCTAAAAAATTGAAAGTTTATTTCCTGAGCATAAAATTAATAGAACAAAAATTTCTAAAGGAACTTTTGACAAAATCGCACAACATTTGAAGTCAGTTAACTTAAATTAATTTGTGCCTTTTACGAATTGTGATTTTCAAACTGTTTTTGTAGGTGTTTTTTTTTTTTTACATACATACACATTTATTTCAATTTTTAGACATTTATCAACTAATAATTATTTTCAGCGATTTTTATTTTATTTGTTTCACTATTTTTTATTTTATTATATTTTTTGTTTATATAATTGCTTTTTGTTTTTGGTTTTTTTACACATAACTACACGATTTGTCGATGATCAATGCTTCTGAGAGTAACGAACGTTTTTGAGACTATTATTAGGCGCCTAATTCGTATTCGTAATGTTGCATTTATTTTTATTTTGATTAATATTTGTATTGTTAAAACTTTATTGATTTGGTTATGTAAATAGCTGCCTTCCAATGCTTAATACATTTTCTGCTGTTGCTTCTTTCTTTCATTTTGTTTGTTTTGGTATGTATAACTATGTATAACTTTAACTCTAAACTTACTGTGTGATATGAGTTGCTTCCATGACGAGCGCGCCGACGCACGTTGCACATTGTGTTGAACCCTTTCAGGCCAGCATCGTGTTCCTTATGACAACTGCAAATGAGTTAAGCACTTGTTTAAGACATGTTCCGACTACTGAATCGAATTACTTATGCTTACCCATGTCTGCTGCCTATTGCACTTGTTGGGCTCACAGCGTTTGCAGACGACGACGGCGACACCTCACTTGCCGGAAAACTTTTATTGCTTGTTTGCGCTTATCAGTGGCATATATGAAGTGTTATTTAACGGTTGTGGTTTTTTGTTTTTGCTTTGCTTTTTTTTTTGCCTTCTTTACAATGATTACTGTTTTTTTTGTTTAGTTTAACATTGCTTCAATGCAGAAAATTGCTTCTACGTTCGTACATACAACATTCATTTTTGTTTTTTTTAATTTACAGAAAGAAACCTTTTTTGTTTTTTTGTTTTTGTCAACCAAAGATATTTCCATACTTTCTTTTAAAAAATGATATAAATTAAAAAGAAAAACGAATAATTGAATTTTCAACAAATTTCAAAAAGAATATTTGTCAATTTTTAATTACATTTTTTGCTTTTTTTCATTTCAAGTTTTTTTTTTGTTTTAATTTTTTTCGTCTGTTTTTGATATCATAATTGCATTTTGTTTAAACTTTATGATTGTAAATCGCTACGAACTACATAAAAAAATTATAATAATAATAATAATAAACATTAAATTTACTTTGCTCGAAGTTATTCTACGCACTTATTAAAGCGTTCATTGCCAATGTCGCCAACTCATTACTGCACTTTGTATAGACATCAGTTGTACATATATGTAGTATATGTATTTAAAACAAATGCTTAATTTAACTACACATCAGTTGTTGTTATTGTTTTTTTTTTTTTTTATTATTTTGTTTAACTAAATTTTTGTAGACTTTCAAAGAGTATCTCGAATGTTGCTCGCTAAATAAGTAATCATCAAAATTTTACAACATCAAATTTATTTTCTGTTATTACGCAAAATTTGTAAATTCATGTTTTTTTTTTGTTTTCTTAAATTTTTGCTAAAATGTTTTACTGTTCAATGAGTTGTTATTGTTGTTGTTGTTGCACAAAGTTTAACCAAAATTGTGCATTGTGCATATCAATTTCACAAATGTATCGCACAGATACTTTTCAAACGTTGCAACTACTGGAGTTGTACGATTGCTGCAATGTTAGTTTGTTTAATTTTATTTTACAGTAGTTTTAAAGTAGTAAGAGATCCAAATTGGTGTGTATGTATATATATATATATATGTATATATGCATGTAGCTCAGCATATTGCTTATGCAACGCCCAGCCCACTTTCAACTATGTACATGTGCGTGGTGACGAGTGCGATGTGTGTATGTATATGTGTGTGTGTGAGCGTTACAAAATGCTGGCGTTAAAAAAAAAAAATTGCAGAATTTTAACTCCAGTTGTCTTCAGCAAAGCTTTGTTCTTCTTCTTCTGCATATTCTTTGCTTCGTTTGTTAATTTACATATTATCTGACTTGTTTGCCTAAAAGCTAATAATACCTTAGTTCATCATTGTTGTTTTTGTTTTCTCTTGCTTATTATCTTTCATATGCATATGTATAAATATACACAAAGATACAAATATACATATATACTTTTTGTTTTTGTTACTTTACATAATGCATTTAATACATTTATAAATAAGTAAACTTACTGTTTTTTTTTTTTTATTACAATTATTCTCTTGCTGATGACTTTAGTTCTTATATACTAGAAAAAAATTTCGCATTTGAGTCTAAGATTCTTTTTCTTTTTTATGTACATTTTGTTTCCTTTGTTGTTGTTGTTGTTTTGTGGGGTTTTTTTTATCTCTTAAATTGTTAATATTACAATTTGAGTTGTCATTTCTACTTTTTTCGTCGATTATGGACGTAATTTACAAAATAATAAATTTTACATACATAATTAATTTATTAGAGATTTGATTGTGTCACATTTAGCAAATCACCAAATTGTCTTTGCTTTATCTTATAGTTATAAAGTGGAAATTTCTATAGCTTTGCTCTTAACTACATATACATACATATACATATATGTATATAATATACAATACAATACAAATAGAATTGCTTAATTGAATTCATTAGTTATTATTAAAAATTTGCTTTTGTTATTTATATTATTTATTTACAATTGCTTTGTTTGTGTAAAAAATACTTTTTCAATTTTTGTTGTAGAAAAATATGCTTTCTATTACTCTTTTGCATCTTTCATTATCGTAATCTTGCAACTTATCTTCATCTTCTTCTTCTACTTCGCGCAACTCGCGTCTTATTGAAATTCATTGTCATAAGTTTGTTAAATGTTCTTTCTGCTTCGGCTTCGGCTTCTGCTTCTTCCCCATCTTCTTCTTTTCGTCTTTTCTCATTATGATACTGTTTAATTAATACGATTTAAGAGTTACTTAACAACTACAAAAAATATAATACATAAACGAATTTCTATGTGCTTGTGTATGTGTTCTGTGTATGTGTGTGTGTGTGTGTGAGAGTATGTATTTTGTTATTTTGCTGCAATAGACGACGCTTTGACATTAATCATGAGTGGGTTGTTGTGTGTATGTGGTGGAGCGAATGAGTTGTGAGGTTAGGGTTGGCACGGAGTGTTGGTGGTTTTTTTCTTTTACTATGTATGACGTGGGGCATGTTCCTTTCTTTTTTTTTTTATTTATTTATTTTTTATTCGTCGTCGATTTGTTTTAAACTTGAATAATAATTAATTTCATCAAATATTTATATCGTATAAAAAGAGTCAAAGGATTGTTTTAAAGTTATACCATTTTTTTGTTTTTCTTGTAGTTTCATTGTTGTTGTCATAGTTAGTTGTATTTGAGTTTGTAAACGAAACCTTAAAGAAACTATAAAGTTGAATATGCTGATCCCTCGAACCATTTTAAAATTTCCTTTGCGTTGTTTCTTCTGATCACGTCTATCTTTTTATTCTTTCTTTCTTTTTCTTTATACTATTGCCAGACCACCTTCTAGAACAAACCTTTGCCCCCACTGCTCACCACACTCAGCACCGAAGCGCCCAATTTGCAGCTAAATCACATTAATCATCATTTGAGCGTATTATAAATATTGTCAACCGACTGAAAGTCGGCATTGCCGGCGGCACTTCCAGCCAGCTCCACGGTGGTAACGTGCGTACGGTCTTGCGTCTCCTTGCGACGAGCGCTGCGTCGCTGTCCATCGGTGCGCTCGCCGAGCGGCTCATCGCCAAAGTACACGGTATGATAGCTGATGGGGCTTGGCGAACAATTGATTTGCACACGACTAATAGCATTGCCACCAGTGATACAACCACCAGCACCATTAGTTGCGCCAGCAACGCCAGCGCTATTAGCACTGCTCGGATAGCAGAGCGAGGCATAGTCACCGAAGTCATCGTCGCCGCTACAAATAGTTGGTCCGTTGCTGATCTGTGTGGAATGTGTTTCGGAGCTCGGTATGCCGCCCATGACACTTGCCTCGTGACAAATCTCAGCGTAGATATTCTCCTTGGTGTAGTCGATCATATTCAGGGCCTGGCAGATGTTGCTGCCCTCCTCGTCGAGTGGCGATTCATCGCTCGACAGCACCAGCGAGTCACGTACACTCGAGTAGGGCAACTCGTCCTCAATCAGGCTGGCCGGCGACGGTTGGATGGCGGCTACGTGTGGTTGAAAGCTGCCCGACAACAGCGAAAGGCCGCCAGCAGCCCGCCGACCCGCGATAGGTTCGCTACTGGCATTGCCGCCAATATCAAAGCCATCCAAACGCTTCTCGTTTTGCTGTTTGTTGGCCAATGCTTTTAACTTGGCCAAAGAGCGTTTTTCGCGTTCGATTTCACGTTCATGTAACTGCATTTTCTGCGGCAGCGAGAAGTTCAGCAACTGATGCAGACTGGACGATGATTTGCTGTATTGACGCGTCTTCACATGGAACTCATTGTAGAGTTTTTCGGTGATGAACGATTGCGGTGGTTCTTGATTTTCGAGATCGTCCAATTCTGTGCCAGTCTCAGAGATTGTGACCGCGGTGTTGTTGTGCGTGACAAGCAAGTCGGGCTTGCGATGACCGGATATGAGTTCAATGTCCTGCAGTGACATGGACTTCTGCAACAGCATGTCAAGTGATTTATTTGATTTCGGCAATTTCTGCTCAATGGTTGCCAACGTGGTTGTTTCTGTGTCCGAGCAACCAATGTCAGATGCGCCGCTTGGCTCGGATATCAACTCCTGCTCTTGGCTGGTATTCGATTTGTCGCCGAAACGTTCTTGCAACAGCTTTGACATGTCTGTATAACGCTCCATGCTCATACGCTTCGCCTGCACGTCCAATTCGAGTGATGTAAGCGAGGTTACGGATTGCTTGTCCTGTTTCTTAAACCACTTCTTCTTCGTGGTCTGAAATACCTTCATTTTATCAGTTATACGATTACTTGCATGTGTCTGTTGTTCGCTCGCCCCAGACGCCGTTACGTTAGCAGCTTCTTTTGCCTCAAGATTTGCAAGATCCGATTTGCTGAGAAATATGATAGAATCCTCTTTCTCATGTGCTGGTATTGTGGTTTTCTCACGCCTTAAAATTTTCGGCAAATGCAGAGGCTTGAGTATTTTAAGCCCATCTACACGACTCTTAGAACCTGAACGCTCTGCGCGATTGAGCACCTCGATCTCAACAAGCTTGAGGAACTGATCACAGTTGAACTGACAATACTTGAGTATGTTCTGTACGTTCGGATTGGCCAGCATACGTTGTTCGCTGTCGAAACCCAAATAGCACTTCATCAGATTCATCTCTTTGGTTAGATGCAGCTTGCGCAGATGTAGCGGACTCTGTACCTCAACATCTTCAATTGGACAAGCGATGACCACATTTTCGGTAGTTATCTTGGAGATGCAGATATTCTCCGGAATAGCATTGGCACAGCCACTTGGCCCCGAGATATAACGCAGCGTCAACGGCAGATCCTTATTGGGCGTCACCAGTGCTGTGATACGATGCACGCACTCGGGATTGATTTTCTTGTGTGCATCTTGATGCATGCTGCTCAGTTTCTGAAGTATCTGCGGTATGCCCGGCTCTATCTCATAGAACTTGCCCTTGGTCGAGAGTGAGACATAAAGTACCTGACGATTCTCATTTAGCAATTGAGCGTAGCGTCCCTTTTCCTTCTCGCGACCATGATAAGAGCTCGATTTGCTGCCGCTGTTGCCAACGCCATTACTAATGACACCACCACCGCTGGCACCCAATTGGCCACTAATCGCGCTATGATCTTGTTTGCCATCCTCGAATACCGCCAGCAGTCGAAATACCTGACCACCGCGCGCCGATGTCTTTATGTATTGCGGTCTATTGCTGCTCGGCGGTTGTGTCGTATATATCGGCAGACAGCCATCATTCGGTGGACTATTCATGTTCGATTGGGATTCAGTGAATGCGGGCATATTGTCCACGGAGACAAATTTATAAACACGCTCACGCACCAATTGAATGAGCGAGGTGTACAGCGTGGCCGTGGGTAAACCCTTTTCGTTTAGTGTTGAAAAATAACCTGCAAATAGAGAAAAACAATGCAATATTATTAAAGAACTTATAAGAACGGCAATGACATACTCTGTCGACTCAACAATCAACTGAGTTTACTTAATGACAAAAAGCCTCTGAGTCTTGCTTGTTTGCTGACTACTTCTTTTGTTGGTTTTACTTTTTGTTGTTGGTGTTGTTGTTGTTGTGCGTTACAACATTAAGTAAGTAATTTGCAATTAGCACGTAAAATGACAATGTTTAATGAGGCACAAATATGTACATAAGCCAACATGAATCTCGAATGTTGACTGTTAATGTCGCTGCACTCTGGCTCTGGCTCTGCTCGAATCGACTCGACTCACTTCTGCAACTGACAAATCAACCAACCATAGTTAGACCAAAACCAACCAACTCATTCCAAATACCGACCCCTAGTATATTTTGTCACACAGTAGCGCTGCCAAATTGTATTTAAAGTGTTGCTGCTATTTTGGCTTCTGATATTATTGTCTTTGTTTTTGTTGCTATTGCTGCTGTTGCTGTTGTTGACTATGGAATTCAACTAATTGTCATAGCGAAAACAGACAACAAATAGTACAAATAAACACCAACATTTTAAGTGGAGAAGGAATGAGTAGTCTGGTGGTGGTAAAGCATTGAATGAGTCGACTAAGAGTATATGTGAGCATCAATTAATTACACCGATTTGATTGTTTTAACTTTTGTGACGCATATAAGAGCTTCTTCGGTTTGTACTTGTATATTTTGCTGCAGTTTTATATACTCTCACATCCGATTTAGTAGTAAATAAATAGAACATACTCATGTCTTATGTGAAGTTCTGCTTCCCACCAATTTTTAACCCTTCTGCAACACATTGCAGTTATTTGTGCAAATACTTTGTGTCGCATTAGCAACGGAAATAACTTGAGCAACATATTGATGGTGTTGTCATATTCATGCTTCGTTAAAATAAATGTTTAATAAATGGGAAATATTATTTCGAATTAAATTAACGTCGCCTGAAAGTTGTGCAGAAGTTTTATAAACTTCAGTTGACACTAAAACAGATATGATAGTTTTGCTCTTATCATTAAATAATATTTTTATTAAAAACTGTCGCCGAATTTTTGACATTTTGTTGTGCGTTCTTTAGCATCGAAAACATCAATTCATTTCTCATTATTTGTTTTGCAAAAAAAAAAAAAAACAAGATAATAAAAATAACAACCTGCTCGAATTTCCGTTCTGATCAGTGGTTGAGAAGTTTGTTGCCATTTTTTATTTTGCCCCTTGCATATTTTCACTCTTTTTTTCGTTTTTCGTCTCTTTTGCTTTGTCGCCGTCAGTTTACAATTTTATGACAACATATTATAAATATTTTTTATGGAAACTTGTTGAAAAAAAAAAAAGATATTAAAAAACTTTGTGCATCAATGACACCCAAAAGTCAACATTTTAAAGGCACAAACATTTTAAATAAAGTTTAAAAACATTTTACAACTAAATTCGTTGCTCTCCTCCTCCTTATTACTGCTCAATGCACAGCATTGTTTTGATATATTTTAATCAAGAGGTTTTATGGTTGTTTGACATTTTTCATTGACAGAAATGTCAAGTATGGCAATGAATATTTCTATGTTTAAGTAAGGTCAAGGAAATATAGCGTCCTTTACGAATTATTCGCCGTATTTGATTTTAATGCAAACAAAGAAATTAATAAAATAAATTTGCTAAACATTTTACTGCACATTTTAATTTGTTTTGCTTGTTCAATGTCGTTTTGTTTGCATGATTTTGACATCAAAAATGTTCGGAAAACAAACAAAAATACGAAATATGAGTTTGAAATAATAAATTTTGCGAAATAATATTATGTTGCATGCTTTCAGGCGAGCCAAAACTAACGCCAGACTGACCAGTGCATTCGACTGGAATGCTTTAGAAGTCTTACAAGGCAATTAAATTGTAAAGTATTTATTTGAATTAAAACAATCTTATCTTCTTAACAAATATATTGGAGAAACGACCTGTAGCTAAATTTGTATTACAATGCTCAGACATCATCCTCTGAAATGTGTCGCTCATAATCAGTGTAATATAGTCGTCATACTTAGTTTGTATGTAAAGATATGAAGATTACGAAGAGATAATTATTAGTCTATAAGGCAGTACTTATGGTGCTGGGCAACAAAAAGAGCAACAAACTTGAGAATTTGGTTTCTAGAGTCATGTAGATTCCCTCCCTAACACAACAATTAGCTCTTTAAATCGGGCATCGGGATATGTATATCAACGTCATAACTTCCAACTTTATTGAACTGAATTAAATTTAAGGAATCATTGAAACATGTCAATTCAGCTAATGTTTGACCTTTTTTCTCTTTAAATTAAAAGTTGCATTACGATTTATACTTTTATAATGGCATTATTCTTTATATGTAAAGATGAAAACATTTGCATTTAGTTTATTGCATACATAAAAGCACATTTAATGCCACAAAAAGCATGCAATGACAGTAAGCCACTTGAATCAAGAAATTAAATTAACAAAAAAAAAAAGAAAAAAAGCAAAAATGAAATAAAATTGGCAACACATACGCATAAGAATAGGAGACAATTGCATAATATTTGCATAAAAATAGTTGAACGCCATTGTTTGCCATTATAACGATTTTCGCCTTCACGCTGTGAATGTTCACATGCATGAAGATGAAATTGTGGTGAGGCGCATGCCGGCGACAGGGTCAGGCATGAGGGTGCTTGGAATGATACAATTCCATGCTGCGCTAAAACTGTTGTCATTTTTTAGTGCAGCTTATTTTGTTGGCATTACATAATGGCGATTTTTTTTTTTTTTTTAGTTTGTTTTGATGCAACTAAAACGAATTCAATTTAATTTAATTGTTATTTGCTTTGTTGCTATCATTCACATATGCATAAAATGTGCGCTAAATAAATGCAGCAATTTTTTTTTTTATCATATTAAATTGTTTAATTTTCTTGTTTTTTGGTTTTTGAGGAATATTCAAACATTAAGTTTTTTTTTGTATTCACATTATTTGCTGCCTGAAAAAGTCAACAGCATCATAATTCAAAATTAAGTCAACTTGGCTTGACACTTGCAACACTTGCTTAATTCAACTGCGCCAGCAACAACAACGACGACGTTTGTTGCTGTCGTTGTTGGCAACTGTCATAAAATGTCTGACAAAATATTCCTACAAAGTACTAACAATTATGCATGGACGAATGTATGTGCATACATATAGAATAAAAATGTATCCATGTCGTCTGGCTTGAGTGCAGTTTGGAATAAGGCAGTAGTCAAAGTGAAATGTATGTGACCATAATAAATTTAATTTTTGTTCATTTATTAAATATACACATTCTTTGCTCTGTTTCCTTTTCTTGTTTGTTGCATTTCTGTGTGACATGACGTGAGCTACGTTTTTTTTAAGCATTTTAAAATATGACAAAATAAAACGAAAAAAATTAAAAAAATTTTACTCAAATAAAAGTTTTTGAATCATGCATTATACGTTGTTAATTATTCAAAATATTATAAAGTTTATAAAACACGGAAGAAAGCATTTAAGACTCTATGAAAGCTCTCATTGTAAAGAAATCAATAAACTTTAATTTTACACAAGCTCTTGCCACCTTTGCGTAATTATTAAAATGCTATCCAGCTTAAGATCCTTTTAGTTCACTTTTAGTGTCTTATATGCCAGTACACACACACACAAGTACGCATTTTAAGCTCAATGCATGTGTATGTGTTTTGTGAATGACCGTTTTATCTTTGGGTAATAATTAAAAGCGTGTACAAGGCATGGCGGACAGCAGATAAGAAGCTTTAAAAGTGACAGAATGAGAAATAATTATAAAAAGAAAGTCATTGAAAGTAAACGGCAATTTTTGTTCGAGCATGGTTAAAAAGCATTGAAGGTAAGTGTTGTCCAAGCGACAAAGGGTAGCCAATCGAGTTACATATTATAGTGCTTGTAATAAAAGTTAAGGAGGAGATGTCTTATTCAATGAGTGCAGAATAAATACAAATACAGTGCTGTAGTTTTCAACCGAGAACGTCTTGCTGCCAACACGACCCTATCATTAGCAGATCATCATTTACGAAATCAACACGTTTTATTAACATACATTCTTATGCATCGCTGTCTTGTTATGTTCTGTTTGTGCTATTATTAAAAACAATAAGCTTTGAAAGCGTCAAGTATAATTCGATTATTGTTAAGCACAACAAAAACAAAACAATAACACTAGTTTACCCCTCAAAGTAACGGTAAGACAAGAGCATGCGGTTATGTACGGGTCAGTGCAGTAATGCTTGAAATTATACACTTGGCAAGCGACTTTGGGGTGGTTTCGGTTGGCATAATGTTATGTAGAGTAAATCTGCAAGTTAGTCTGGGATCGTTCTCGATCAGAGCATTTGTTTTGGTTATGTGTAAGTGAGGAGGGGTGCATGGTTGCCATTGTCATTGTTGTCATTGGTACTTAGCTTCAATGACAGCCAATAAATGTTAATGATGCAAAATGTCGCGTACAGGCATAAATTTATAGAAAGCAACTGAAAACTAGCAGCGAAGAGTATAACACACATATATGTATGTATATATTTTTTTCAGCAGTTGGCAGCACTGGCACATTGTCAAAATGCAAACTGTATGCCGTTTGCCAAAGAGCATACGTCACATTTGTTATTGTCACTATTGTTATCGTTATTTTTGTTGTTGTTGGGTTTTATTAATATGCGTTTGAATATTTGTTGTTGCTGTTTTTTTTTTTTTTTTTTGTAAACATCATTTCTAACAATTTCACATGCACTGTCTGCCTGCCTGCCTGCTTGCTTGCCTACCGTCTGTCTGTCTGTCTGTCATTCAACGCTATATGACACTCATCTGCCAGTTTGGTGGCACAATGTGCCGCCATGCCGTCATAGTCGCTGCCTTTTTTGTGCGGGAGTCGTCATCGTCGTCGTCGACGTCGTCGTCGCTTCGGTCGTTGGCAGTTTTAAATTGCATTTTTAACGATATGACGAAACGCTATCGTTATATGACGTTATGTTTATGTTGTTACGTTTGTCGTTGTTGCTGTTTTTGTTGTTGTTGTTGCCACTGCTGATGGCAGCAAAAACTGTGTTTGAGCCATTGACGACGTTATGGTTTTTGGCAAATTGTATGTAGACATGAATATTCGCATTTATATTACCATGTCGAGAAGAAAAATGGTCGTCGGAAGTTCGGTTACCTCTAATTTATTTTTTTTTGCTTTTTTTTTTTAAGCTTTAGCTTTCAAGTTAATAGTGCAAAATATAAAATAAATTTTATTGCACACGCATTAATGATTATTGCGTTTTCTTAACTGAGTAGTCGTCGACGCTGTTTAGGTCATTGGGCAGCAGGACAGGGAACGAAGTCATGTGCATGACGGAGTAAAGTGCTTGAAAACAGGTAACGAACTATGAATTCGTTGCAGTCATTCGTACGAACAGTAGAACTTCGATAAAACGGACGCTTGATAAACAGTAATTCGGTCACTAACAAAAGTTTTACAATTTTTATAATTTTTTTTGCTAATATAAAGTCAAATAAGTTGAAATTACAACTATAAAAATAAATGGTTTTTCGTTTAAAAATTTTAACAATACAAAAATGAAGTGTCTGTACTATCGAAGTGCTACTGTACATCAACTATGCAATAGGGTACTTAAGTACACACGTTTTTATTAAAGTAATTAACTTACCCGGAAATTCCTGCGGTATAAGCACACCCTTTTTGCGATTATTTGCTGCATTCTTAGCATTATGGCCATGATAAATGTGACGTTGTCGCACCAATCGATACAACAGAAAGAGTTCACCGCTGTTACGCTGATCAGCATTTCGCACTGAGTTCGGTGGCTGTGTAACCTTTGACGTTGAGCCAACGCTATTGCTGCTATTGTTATTGTTGGTGTTGTTGTTGTGATTCAAGCCACCAGTCGATGAAGCTGTTGACGATGAGGTCGCTGTGCCGGAATTCGAAGTTTGTCCGTTGCTCGAGCTGTTAATGGCGTGTGTGTCAACGCTCGCCGATGAACTTGATGTTACGGTCGAGGAGCCATTCGAGGATGATGATTGTAGCGTTTCATCGTTAAACTTTGTCTTGTACGAGATGCGTACCACACGTGGCAATGGATAACGATCGAGAAAAAGTTCTGCGGGCAATGGTTCGTGTTGAGACTGTGAAAAGTTTTAAAGTTACATAAATTTTAGACAAAATAATAACACAAATAACTATCGCACATACTAACCTCATTACTATGTTTTGAAGCTTTGCTATCGCCCGTTGAGTAATCGCTGCCGCCAAGGCCCGCACAACAGTTGCCATAGCCATTTATGCTATTGCCGCCACTCGTGTTGTTATCAAAGCCGCTGCTGCCCATGCCGAAGCTGCCATTGGCGCTGTTGCGTTGCCGGCGCGCCAAACGTTGCTTCAATTCGATTTCATTACGCCGCGCTAAACGTGCATTCTCGAAATCCGCCACAGAGAACATGTTTGAGCTGGTGTCGTGCGAATTGAAACGTCGCAATTTCGGCTTACGAGCCTCAACGCCGTGTCCCAAATGACCCAAGCCACTGGCACCTGCAAGAGAATTTGCAAAAGTACAATTAAAAATTTCGTTCTTAAAAAAAAACAAAAAAAAAACACAAAAACAAAAACGAAAAAAATAGACAATGCAGTGTTTGTAAAGGTCAGAAGAGCATTACCGCCCATTGCTGTCTGACGACCGCTTTGAGTCTTCTGCTTGCCAGCGGTTTGCGTGACAGCACCGCCCGAACCGGAACCGGAACCGTTGTTGTACATGGCGCCGCCATGGTTTGACATTAGTAAGAAAACTGGATTGTTATTGCTACAGTTTGTATGGCCGCCATTTGTTGACGGCTTTGTACTCATTTGCGCTTTCGGTTTTTGTTGTTGTTGTTGTTGCTTTTTTTGTTGCTGCTGCTGTTGCTGTTGTTGTGGTTGCTGCTGCCGTTGCTGTTGTTGTGTTTGCCCATGCTGTTCCATTTGTTGCGTATTTCGTATTGTTGTATAATGGCTATTGGTAGCAGTTTCAATACCTGAGTTTCCTCCATCTGTGAAAAGATGCACACAGTGAGAGAGAGAAATTACACACATCACATTTGGAAAGCATTGCAGCATTGCAATGCCGTGTGCTGTGTTTCGAAAATGAGACATTCGGTTGTGGCGGCGGCGTCAACGGCAGCGGCAACAGCAGCAGCATAGCGGCAAAGCGCCAAAGCGTTTGTCGTCAAGCGCCGCCTGTTGCTCATTGTCGTTTTCTCAGAATAATGAAATTCAAATTCTCGCCGAGTGAGTCGTCAAATGTTTGTGTCGAACTATGTTTGGCTGTTGCTATGTGCTTTGTTCGCTTCATTACTCACTTCATTACACACATACGGACACACACACACGCACACATACATACACCTGATACTGACGTTGTTTAAGCAGCCGACGGCAATAAAACAAATGAAAAAAAAAAAAAAACAGAAAACAGAAAACAATCTAAACGATATTAAGCCAATTGTATGCTTTTTTGCGTCGTTTTCATTATTTTAAAATTGCATTTTAATCTTGCGTATTATTAACAGCGACAACAACACGGAAACAAATATTAAATATGCTCAAAAGTCAATTTTGCGTGCACAATAGAAACAGTTACATCAAAGAGCGCAGAAAAAAAAAAAAAATTCAACTGACTGCACTGACACAAGTGCAAAGATCAAGCTTATCCATTAAATTAAGCCTTTGTTGCTTTGCAGGCCGTCGGCTAATCGTTACTTACCATTGCATGCCGCCGCCGCCGCTGCTGCCGACGTTCCTGCCGCAGCGCAGCCTTGTTGCGACACACCGTTGGATGCTGCGCCGCCTCCTGATGTTGCTTCGTTTGTTGCTGAACCTGTTACTCCTCCCGTTGTTGTTATTGTTGTTGCAGCTGTGCTGTTGTTTGTTGTTGTTGCTATTGTTGCTGTTGTCGTTGTTGTTGTTGTTTGTGTTGGTAATGGTGCAGCCATATGCGGACTGCTTTTGATAAGCCAATTGGCCAAGTGACGCTGTCGTTCAAATTCAATGCTTGTACGTTGCATTTCGGCCAGTTTTAATGAATCTGTCATTTTCTGCGATGCCTTGATCGCATCTAAATGTAAGACCGATTTTTATTTGCTCCACGGTGCGTTTTGCGTGTTGTTTAACGCCGCACAACAGACAGACGTCGTCTTTGCAATTGTGTGCGCGTATGTCTCCGCGTGCCGACTGTCAAAAGTGTACTAAAGGCAGCCCGAACTAGTGCAATCGCTTTCAACCCGTCCAATACAACGTCCGAGCGTCGTCAGAGCATGCGAGATAACGCGTCAAGCAGCAATACAACTCGAATTGAGTCAAGTTAAGTCAGCCAGCCAGCCAGCCAGTCAGCCAGCGGTGGAGAGCAGAAAAAAAACCAATCAAGTGAGTTAGGTTAACGCAATAGAGCGGTGTACTGAGCTGTAACGAAAAAGGGAGAGCATACATATATGAATGAGAGATAGAGAGAGAGCGCGCAACAATGCATCAAAATTATTAGAGAGTATACAACAATGTGTGTGCGCATTGATTTGACACATGCGGCAATGAATTAACAATGTTCAAACTAAAAATGAGAAAAAATGGTGGTTAGCAAGAAAATAAAACAAACAAAAAAAGAACAAATCAAATGAAAAAGAAAAAAAAAATAGCGTCATCTCTCATATACAATGTGAGCACGCAAATTGAGCGTCGAGTTGTTTGTATGTATGTAGTATGAATGTTTGTGCATGTGTGTGAGTTTTGAATAAATTAAAAACCATCGCTGCTCGTTATCAAAGCGCAAATGAAACAAAAACACAAACCTTCACAACAACATCTGCTGAACGAACGAACACCATGCCTGACTTCCCCCATTTGCGCGTTACAACAAAACCCCAACATTTGTTGTTTTTTTTTACTCGTTAAGCTCAACGTCACTCGTTGCCGCTACGTCTGCCGGCGCGCATTAATCGTCACTCGATTGTAATATGCGCATGGGTTCAGAATTGTTGTTGTGGCGCTTTATTAACGCTTTTGTAGCTAATATTGACAACTAACTGTTTAAGGTGTCAGCCCAGAAGTGAGCCCAGCGCGGTACGAGGCAAAAATCAAAGCAAAACAAACGTAAAGAAATAAAGCATTTGGGAGTGCACTCGCACTCGCACTTACTCATTTGTTCGCTTGCTCGCTCATTTACTCACTCGTGAGCGTTTGGCAAGTGTGTGTATTTTTTTTTTTGTTGTTGCTTTTTTAGCCTATTTTTTGCGTTAACGTTGATTTTTTGTGTTTCTTTTTTTGTGAATCACTTTGAACAAACAAAGCGCTAAAAGGTGTGCAAATGAGATAGGCAATGGCTAAGTACGTGTGTGAGCGAGTGAGCAAATGTGATAAGGTGCGGCGCTGCTGTTGAATTCGAGTCGTCGACTAAAAAGCAAGCCTGAGAGTTGGGCAAGTGAGCAGTGTCGCGTTGCGTGGGGAATTACGCAAATATTGATTCTGTCTCAAACTGGCGGCAGCTCTGCCGACTGGCACCTTAGCTACGCTACGCTTACACATCTATTGCCGTCACTCCGCCATACCGCCAGCCAATTCGCTTTGACGCGGTATTGCGTATAAATATTAAAGCCTCTTGCACGTTTTATTGTTATGAAAAAAAAAAAAAACTAAAACGCCTACGAATATGGGCGACACGCCGAATGGTGCAAATGTGTTGTTTTTATAACAACAAAGGTGCAAAGTGTATTGAAAATATTAATACATGTATGCGTGTTCATTTTGCTTTTTTTTTGCGCTTTGTTTAATGGATTTTTTAGGGTATTACTCTCTTTAATTGGTGACTGACTCTCAAGGTTACTTGTGAAATTAGTCATGCGGAAATTACTCAAAGTAATTAAGTATTTAAATTACACATTTAGCTTAAAATCAATTTTAATTAAATTTTAAAATCTGTAAAATAATGTACAAGAGTGTTTCGACATGAACCCGCATGCACACATACACACACGTATATTTTTAAATGCATGTAATGTTTTACAATTCAAAAAAAATCTATTTGAAATTTTTAACAGTGCAGTAATGCATTTTTCACCTTTACAGTCAGTTTACAGTTCCAAAAATCATGTAAAATTTGATTTAACTACGAACGTTTTAACTTGTATTTACTGTTACGTTCGAATGAATTGCACTGAGATACACCACACGATTGCATCAGCCTTGTGACCGCCTCTTCATCTGTGTGGAGTAAACTAGAAAAAGACCGCAAATTTCTATTAATCATAAGTCCTTTGATCCAAAAATCAAGTTGCGCCTACAATACTCATTTGTACACAGAGTTGTCATCATTTTCAAAGTAAGATAAATTTTGCTTGCTCAGAATTTAATTAGACTTCACTTTATAATTAGATTTTTACTTGAGATTTGAATTACAACTTTGAAATAGTAACTTGGGTGTCGGCTGCTTCGTGCATTGTTCTTGTTGTTTGTGCGTAGGCGTGTATGTATGTATGTGTGCATGTATTTGTGAAATAATTAATGTTGCTGTTGCAATAAACATTCTTTGTGGCATTTGTGGTTTCGTCTTTGATGATGTAACGTCCAACAGAATAAATCATATCATGATTTTATTATTTTTTGTTATGAAATGAAAAGTCTAACGTAGCATTTTATCTATTGATCGATTTGCGACAGTTGTTCGTATACTGTACTGACATTGACTGCACACCCTGTATTGCATCATCATTATTATCATCAGTCTTTATTTAGCATTGTTACATGAACTTTGTATTAAATTGCCGCTGTGGGACTAATTGTATTGTTAATCGGGACTGTCTACGTCTGTCGTGTGCATCTGTTTGTTGCAATCGTTCATTTTGTTGTTGCTGTTGTTGTTAAATATTACATGGCTAATTAAAATATTTAACAAATAACAACATGTTCGTCAATTCAATGCATCGAACGGTAATTCAACGTTCATTTGTATGCACATGTGATATGCATCAGAGAACAAGACTACTCGCAAATGTGTTAATTATAGTAATGACAGTGACGCATAATTAAAATGGAAAATTACTATATATGGTTTTTTTTTTTTATACAATAATATTTTAAGTAGACGCATGTGCTTTTTAACATTTTGTCAATTGAACAACAGTGTCATGTAACAGTGATGGTTTTACACCTTTCGCACACTGCACATAAAAGCTGTTAAGCTGCTTTGCAATTTTTTATTGCAATTTTTCGTGCAATCTGGCAAAAATTTATTCAAAATTATATTTAACTTTAGCAAATTTCAGAACTATTTTAATATGTATCAGACAACTCTTAATTTGTATAGTCTACGTAGTAGTACTAAGCAACTAGAGCAGCAAAAAAATTAAACAAATCAAACAACTTCAACAAGAGCAATAAAAAGCGTGACGTATCTGCGCAATAATAAAGTCAAAGTTGGCTATATGTGTGCGTGCGTCGGAACGCGTTGTTGGCATTTTAAATAAGCTGCTGGTAAAGATCAAAAACAAAAAGAGAAAAAAAAAAATAGCAAATATTTGAACTTGAGTAACTTTTTGCGGTTTTATTTTTGTTTTTGTTTTATCTTTATTTCTTTTATTATAAGTTTTCGTTGTTTGTGGCAATCAAACAAAAGTGTGCATATCAAATATTGATTGTTAATGACACATTCATTTGGTATGCTTCGCAAAGACGAATCATCGAAGTGCGACTTGATTTAGACAAGCTGATGAAACACGCGAATGAATGAATAAATATGTATGTCAATACATACCATACATGTGTGACTTAAATGCAAACTGACGGAGTCCAAAAACAACTGTATAAACTTCAATTTTATTGCTATTTTTGTTTTTAGTCATTATTTTTTCGTTAGTAAAATAAATGTTTTTTTTTTTTTTTTTTTTACTTTTCTTACAAAATATAACTTAAATTACTTGTTTCATTCGTTCACAACTTTGGCAAGTGTTCGACACCCTGCAATTGCCAGATTGGTCTATCATATGATCAAGCATAAATCTATTTACTGCCAAACTAAGTAGACACTTTGCAAATTACAAAAATTCTTCATTTCGAGCGAGCGCACAAAACAAAAGTTTAACTTTAGCACTCAACACAACAAAACACACCTCATTACACAACACTGCACTGCCCTAAAACACCACGCCCAGCAACAGCATTCTGATACTTTCTTCAACCAGACTGCAACTATTTTTCACTACTCATGCTTCTTCGTCTTCGTCATCGTCGTCGGCTTCTTCATTTTCTATTTCTTTTTCTTTGTTGCTTTTTCGTCGATTCTGTTCTTTTCTTAACGAGTACGTACGTACGTTTGTTTGTGTGTATGTATGTATGTGTGCTTGGTTGTTTGGTGTAAAAAGTTTTTAATGCGAAATTGATGAAAGCTTAAGTAATGTTTAAATTTACAGCTTTGCAAAATTATTACTGCAGCATTTTTATTCTACTACTTTACTATCGTATACTCCCTGTGCTACTCCCCTGACTATTTTAAGCACCGCCAGAGCACCCCGCATTCGACGGGCATTCATTGTAGCTAAGGCGTTTACACGAATGAACGGGCGTGTCGATGTCGGCGCATGTTGAGTGCAAACGGAAGCAAACAAGACGTCATAGAAGTTAAAATTCAGATATTTTCGCCTGAATTTCAACCATTCTACAAGCTCATTTGTGTCTTAAAACTTGCCCGACTGTTTGACTATTTGCCTGTTTGGCTGACATTGAATCCAAGCCCTGCCAACCCAATTGCAGCAGCCACACTACTCTTCGACAGACCCCCTCAGTTCTTCAGCTACCGAGAAGTTTAACTTCCGAAATTTATTGCATGCAACAACATGATGAATGGTTGTGATATGCTATTGTTGTTATTATATTTCATGTGATTTCTTGTTTTTCTTATTTATTTTTTGTTTTTGGATACTAAATGTGTTTCTCTCGTTCTTCTTTGTCTTATGCACTATGGCTTATTCGATTTCAACAATTTTGTCTTCATCTGTACTTTCACACAATTTTCTTGTAGTTTTCTAGTTATTTGTTATACTTTTTAGCAATGTTTTATTTTTGTTTTTATTCTTTATTTTTGTCTTTATTTTTAACTGATTGTGCTAAGTTTCTTGCACTTTTCTTCCCTATTTTAAAGAAAACTTTTTCGTTCTTTTATTTTTTTATTATTCATTTACTTTTTTTTTCATTTTTAAAAGTTTTTAATTTTTTTTTTTTCGTTTTTCTTGTTGTTTCATCAAAGTTAAAGTAAAAGTGCTACAGGGACAATCACCGTCTTCATTTTCAACGATCTGTACGTGCTCACCGTCTATGGCATGTTGTTGGAGGCTGAGTAGGTCGCTTGGCACAAAAAAAAACAAAAAAAAAAAACAACAAAAAGTTATGCTACTTGTGCCAAAAAGTTAACGAAAAGTAAATAAAAGTTGATTCGTTGTAGTTTTTACCATAATTTTTTTTTTTATATTTCTTTTCTGTTGCTTCTGTAAATGCTTTTGCTTTTTCATTTTTCTTCACTTTACTTTTGCTTTGCACTTCTTCTTTTTTACGAAACACGTTGGCAGCCTCACAATTTGGTTGGCTTTCAACGCCGCGTCAGACGAACTTTTTTGTTATTGTTGTTGTCGCGTCCTTGCATTCAGTGCAAAAGGAAATCGATGTTCAATCTAAGTAAATTCACAAAAACAACATAAACAACTTTAAACTTTACTTTAATTGAGCATTTTCGATCAGTGTGTGTATTTAATTTGCAGCAAGTTGGCAGCAACTACACTGTACACACAAGTGGTATTAATTGAATACAAACGCTTAAGGCGCCCGAAATAGTTTGGCATGAAATCACCCCACTCTCCCCTATGCCAATGCATAATTAATGAGTTATTCCGCTACCAGAAGCAGTCAATTGCCGACGTAAATTGGCATACACTCTTACATGCATACATTAAATGATTAAACGATTAACGCTTGTCAGAATATTCGTTATTTGTTCGCCGCTTTCTTTCATTTAATGCAACAATCATGTTCGCCAAACAAACAATTTGAGAATCTGAATCGAGTAAGAACCGTGAATTTTTGGGCGAATGCGAAATCGTTGCCAATTAGATGCCTTATTAGGTACACAAGCGCTTCGTCGTTTCATCTATTGAAATACAAAGTCGCACTGAAAGCAAATGAGTCGTTGCTTATGCAGCTGTGTAAGCTGCTGAATGACGTAATTGCATTTAATTTACACTCTTGATTGCCACGAGCTGAGCTTAGTCAACAGCGTCTCGGCACGTTGGTCGCGGCAACGAAAGTGTGGCCGAGGGAAGTCATCGAACAAAGGTGCAGCTAAGTCTCATATTAATCATACAACAGTTCGCCGCCTTTTGACGTTTCATTTTTCATTTGCTATTACGGCTACTTTGAGAATATGTGCTAATTTGCACGGCTATAAATATTTTTTTATGGCAAAAATTAAGTCAAGTGATTTGACGCGCATTACTTTTTAGCTTGTTTAGTCGTTAGAATTTCTTAGACGTTTTGGATGGCAAATATTTGTATGCAAAATATCAATAAAGATTAAAAATTGTTGCAATTACGATAAGTAATAACTGCTAATAATAGACTATGCTTTGTAATTACAAAGCAGCCGTGATATGTAATTAAACTGCAAACTGTTTATTTAAAATTACTCAAATGTGTATTTTAAAATAAACACTTGTTCGAAAACGTCAAAGCTTAATAGACGTAAAATTAATGCAACTTTTAAAAAAGAAATTAAACACATTTCAAGTTAGGTAATGAAAAAGTAATTTTGTGAAATTAGGGGATTGCAATAAATTTGTTAATTGAATATTAAAGATAGAGAGAGAGAGGGAGAGAAGGAAAGATGGAGAAACAGACTCATAGAAGAGTCATAGTTATTGCAATGTTGAGAAAAAACACTCAGTTAATTTTCTAGCTTTCTGTTTTGTGTACTTCAAAAGCAAAAATTTTAAATCAATGAATAAATTCAACTTGAGTTGCTTTAAAACAAATTTTAATCGTAAGTTTTGAGACACCTTGTTCGCTTGTCGTCTTACCGAAAATATACATTCCATACCCATACATTCCATGTTTCATGATTCGCATGTTCCTTTCATGCCCTTTTAAAAAAGCATGCCAACTTGCATGAATAAGAACATATTCTGTAAAATTATATAATCTACGCACTTTTCAAGCATAAATAACATAGAATTTTACCAAATCCGCTGAAAGGATAATTCTGGCGAATGGGGGCGATATTTATATCGTGCGATTTCCAGCAAACACCCAAAAATGGTTATTATGCAGAAATTTCCTACACAAAAACTTCTAAATATTTTAACAGAAATTAAATAAATCTAAAGATGAACTTGAATGCCAAAGAACAGCAGCCTAATAGCACCCCGCCCACTCACGCCGTTGGCGCGAATAAGTTGAAGCGATGTGTTTGTCTCAAGCTGTTGTTGTTCAACCAAGATAATTACAATAATTTACTATAATTTGTATTAATTTTTGACGCTGTCTGCGTCTTTGTTACCACAAAAACTGTTTTGTTTCTTGTCTCCCTCTCAGCCCGTCTCCCACTACTAGACTAATCACTTCTACACGATTGAATGTTTGTATTTATAATGAGTGCGCATGGCTTTTGATTAAGTCATTAAAATGCAATTTGCAAAACGTGTAAGGCATACGGCGCTGAATTGTGCTGCGCTGTGATGTGTTGCACTGTAAGACAAGCAAACCGATGATGGCTAAAGGCTAGGCAATGAATATTTAAAGCGTCGATTTTAATGCAAAGTTATCGACGTTGCGTATACGCGTTACAAACCATTAAATATTACGCATACGCACGGCTGAGCCAGCTGTCATAGCTCGACTCTTGAAACGTACAACACATCAACTGATTGAGTTACAAGCCAACACGGCCGGTGGCAAATGCTGTGCAGCAAATCAAGACATGTTCATACAATAATTTATAACTACAACAACATTTTTTGAGTACTTCATTTCTTTATGTTTTTTTTTTTCTTTCTTTTTTGCTGATGATGAATTTATGCGAATTTCGGCGCAATTCAACGTTTTACAGTTTTCATGGCTGGAGAAGATTACGAATACGAAGTGTTTGTTGTAGAAAAATAAAAAAAAAAAAGGAAAAAGGAATGAAAACTGCAAACTATTGCAGAAACCGAAACGAAACCAAACCGAAAACAAACCAAAAACTGAAGACCAACGCATGCCGCCATCGCCGCAGTGAGTAAAAATTTTTTGACAAATTTATGATGATGGAATTTTAAGTGATTTTTAACGAGACTTCTCAGACGTTCAGCAGTTTATGTACGCCATTCGCTGCTCGCTGCTCGCTACTGGCTGACAGTGGTGGCTCAGACGCGCACACACACATAGACACATATAGCAGGCAAATGGACCACAAATCGACACTGACAGCAAAGTTTCATTTGCTTTTCGAAAAACTGCACTCATACACAGAATTTAATTCAGCAAAGCCTTTTGAGTTGACTATTCTCATTGGTCGCCTTCTTCGACGCTTGTCCTGCTCCTTCAGCGCTTTCTTTTCATTCCTAGTATTTTCTCAGTTTACTGAATACGAAATAAAAGATGTAAAATTAGCGTAAAAACTTTTGTTGGGCGTAATTTTTCCGCTTCTTTGTCTAAGCGCTTTCCCAAAAATGTCCAAATGCGCCAGAAACTTGACAATACGCAAGCGAAGATTGAATTTTTAATACGAAATAAATTTTGCTTTTCGCGCAGAAAAACGTTTATAATGTCTAATTTATGTTAATAACACTCATTTACGCTGAGATTTGTTTTACATGCGAATTGCTTTTGTTGCCGCGCGTTCGCCAATGATAAATGACTTATTTTGATTGTGACTTATAGTGATTTTTACACATTTACATTTTTGTATTTTTAACGCTGAAAAGCAGAAAACAAATTGTGTAAATAAAGCAAATCGCTTAAATTGCAAATCAACTTACGTATATAAAAATATGTGTCTAAACAATAAGAAAGAACATTTTCAACATGTCTATTATTGCTTTATAACTGCTCAAGAATACACAAGGTACCTTTCTTGAAGACACAGAGCGTTCTTGAGAAAATATGAACTAAAAATTACAGTAGAACTTTGATAAATCGGATAATTTAAAACGGATCAGTGTCCGAACTATGGAATCGACAAGTTTTTATGAACTTTGATCAGTCAGAAAACTATTGGAATATTCAAATTATCAGGTGTCCCAATTATGAAGGTTCTTGTGTACTCTTTCTATCAATATTTATACAAAAAATGCTTTAACACATCACAGAATGATCAAAAGATTGTTTCTCAATCACTTTTTAAACCGTTTCGATAAGAAATTAAATCAAAATAGACTTGAATTCTAATTTTTTATATTTTTGGTTCTATTTTCCAACTTGAACCAAAATTTAATTACACATGAAGTTCAAAAAAGAAAAATTTACACCACGTATGAATTCTTTCATTTTACGAGGCGAGTTGTACGCGATAAAATCACAAGCGCAACGCGTATAGAATGCGCCATAAAAACTAAATTTTATTTAATCAATAAACTTCGACGACTTCTATATCAAGAGGTGTGGAAGAGCAGCAGAAAAGGGCTAAATAACAAAAAAAAAAAAAAAAAAAATAAAATTCAAATAAAATGCAAACGCAATGCAAACGAACAGAAAAAGACAATAAATTCGCAATAACAAATTTTATCGACACTCGTATTGACTTAGAAACGCAACTAGAACGGCACAGCAACGGACAAAGGGAAGCAAGGAGTCAGTTGAACATATGAGTTTGAAGTGAAGAGTTTGTCTGCTCGGACGTGCCGTTGCTAGCATAAAACATGCGTCCTATTAAATGTTAGTCAATGCTCACGCCATAGCAGATGTCGGCAACGGCATGCCCTTCAACGAAAGCAACCCAAGAAACAGAAAAAAAAAAAAACAAAACAAATCTGTATTGCAGTTTTGCAATTTGTGTTTTACTGCAGTTTTAATTTTATATTTTTATGTGCGCCATAAAAATAAAAAAAAATAAATAAAAAAGCAATAAGAAAATCAAAAACAAACAAACTTAATATTTGTTGAGACTCTGTTTCGAAAGAGTTTCAATTGTGACTGCATTCACTCTGACAATGTTGCAGCAACATTTAATGATTCATCATTTGCAAGCAACTTCTTCTCTCTGCCGTTTTATTTAATATCGTTCATTAAATTTGCCGCACATTCTACTCATAGATACATTTCAGCTTTTCAGTAAACTTCAAACAATTCCGCCGACTGCGTATGTATTAAGGTAGTGACGTTGCTAATTAAAGTTACACGAATTCGCACTGAACATTTCAAAGCAAACAATGCTCAACAATACAACGAGTGCGTCAAACTGTATATTCAAATGTATTCATGTTTGAATGAACGTAAATCAAGTTAAATTATTAAGCCATGGCAGCAGCAGGAACAGCAGCAGCAAAGGCAAATCATGAGCAAAAAGTGTCAAGTAGACATGAGTGAAGTGAGGCAGCATAAGCTGAGTGAGAGACACAGTGCGGGAGGAGTGTGCTGAAGATACTTATAAACACGAATATTTGTGCAAAATTATACAAAATAACAACAAGTAAAAACAACAACAACAATAATATTTTTACCTTAGTTTCACTTGTATACAAAAAACAGATTCAACGACCAAAAACAAAAACAGAATTTAACGTTGAGTAATCCCTTAGAGATATATGTATTTTCAAGTTGAGATACCTCTATTAAAATTTAAATTGCTTACTTAAATAAACACGCGCCAACAGAGACAACAACAACAACAACAACAACAACAACAATGACAACAACCACAACAGCAGTAACAACCATGTCTGATAGCTGAAAACCGGCGCCAGTTTATACGTAGCAAGGATGCTGGTATTGCATATACATAACCAAAAACAAGCAGACTTTCTAATGCGGGCTGCCAGCCGAGTTGCGGGCGTCTGAGGTGCTGCTGCAACTGCGACGTAACACAAATTGAGTTAAGCTGCAAATTATTATGCCACACAATGTCATTACATAAACATACCACCACCAAAGTGAAGCTTGAAGTAAAGCAAACCAAGTCGTCGCAACAAACAGTGTCTCGCACAAGTCAAGTCAAGGACACCCCAAAATGCTATGCTGCTGCTGCGGCTATATTGAACAGAACGCCCAACGCAGAGAGAAAGAGAGACCTAATTTGCAGCGCTGCTTCTTTCATACTGCCAGCCATTGTCCTTGATGCAATTTTATTTGTATGCACAATTGCATATTTTGGTGCGTTTTCTGAATTTTCAATGCTGATTGCGTGCAATTTTCATTGCCTGGCAACGTCATGCCGAATGTTGGTGTCTACCAGCGTTTGATGTTGATGTTGACGTTGACGTTAACGTCACAGAGACATAACTAATGCAAATTGATGACAACTCTTGGGCAACAAATTTTGTTTGGCAAAAAGTTCGCTTTACAAAACATGGCAGATATTGTAATATAGTGGAACCTCTTTCACTTGAACACTGAAACTCTAGAACTCGTACTACTGAGAGTCAATAATTCCAATATTGATATGATTTTCCTATAATACTAATCAAACATTCATGTAAGTCAAACTAAAAATCC
Source organism: Phortica okadai (assembly GCA_034638295.1). Taxonomy (NCBI): domain Eukaryota; kingdom Metazoa; phylum Arthropoda; class Insecta; order Diptera; family Drosophilidae; genus Phortica; species Phortica okadai. The sequence continues at coordinate 8,425,945 of CM067850.1, forward strand.
ATCTATCTATCGATGTATTTGAAATTTGACTTCAAGACTCTTCACTGTAATTACAAAGATGCTTTCGAGGACTTGCTAAATGAGCATACGAAAAGGAAGTGTGGAACCGTCAACAATAAAGTTACATTGATCAACAAATTTAAGGCCTTTATTTTGTTATTTATGTGAAACAGTTATATGAAAGGACAAACTACTGATCAAGCGCACAAAGAATGAAGCTGAACGGCTGAGCTAAGCCAAGATGAGTGCTCTGTTACAAACAAACATTAATGTTAACGATTGCGGTGGACATTAAAGTGTAAATTTGTTTTTTTTTTTTTTGGTTTTCTATGTTTGGAAAAGACTTTTCTGAACAATTTTGCTTTAAATTAAGAGATTTTAATGTACAACAGAGCTAAAAGGACAAACAAAGTAATGGCAATGTCGATTTTAATGACTTCAAGGGGATAAACATGGACATGCACATAGAAATTATAATAACCAAGGCTTTAGATTGGCTGTTAGACGAAGCGTTTGTCTCTTTTGCTACAAACGTTTATTAGCTGAATAATTTTAAGGTTAAAGGCTTTGCACAAATGACAATATAAGTTTATGGCTACGTGCACATTAAATGTAATTCAACTATTACAGCAAAGTTCTGTAAGGTTATTGTTAAATTTGGACGGTCGGTCGGTTGGTTGGTTGGTTGGTTGGTTGGGCTACATTATTTGAGGTTTGCGGTTTTAGCTTTTGACTACTTTGTTGCTTATTTTAAATGTTCTATTTTAAATTTTGATTGAGCAATTTCTTAGTCAGAAAATTGCAATTTTGAGAGTGTTGTTGGCAATGACAAGGAAATATACAACATTTATGTGTGTACTTTACTTCTTTGAATTTAAATAGCGTCCAGTGAAATGTCTAACCAGACATATTGCTTCTTCGCCTAGACTGGTGTGTTATATAATTTAATTTTAAAGGCGCTCGCTCACTATGATTTTCATCACATCGCAAACTGTTCAAACATGGCATATTGATTTACAAACAAATTTCCACTCTGCATAGATGGCAAGAAGTATGTCGGACAAGCAAATGAAGTGCTTGGAATGAAAATTTAAAATATGCAAGCGACGTACACACAAATTGTGGCAAATTAATTACAGAGCAGAGAAATCACACTCTGTGCATGTGCATGTGCTGTCTGTCTGTCTGTTAGTCAGTCAGGACGACTTTTATGCACACTTTGGTTGAATTTCAATTAAATGTCATATTAATTCAATTATGTGTTGATTTTGAATCTACTTTTTGAAATGTTTTCCATAACTGTAAACCAAAAATGCTCTCTCTCTCTCTCCCTCTCTCACACACATATTATATCCTGTGCTTATCGTAGACTATAAAGCGTATAAAACAAAAACAAAGTAAAGAGATAAAAAAAAAACGCAATTAAAAGCTTAAAATTGTATTTCATTTGCTGTTTGTTGTATCAACAGCGTATCGTATGTAAGCGGAAAATGTTTGCCTCGGAGCGCTACCAGCATTTCTCATTCAACGTCCGCTGCCTTCCTGCCGCCTCTTTGGCCTTGTCATCAACAGTGTTTTTCACATAGGATTGGACTTAATCACGCATACAAAGAATCTCAGTTGTTAAAACATGAAAATGTTATCAATGAGTAAATTCGATAATCATGCTCATGCTACATAATTGACAAACAGACAGACATGTTGCATGCAGATTTCTATGTTTTTACAAACAAACACACTTATACACATTCGACTCACACAGTTAACAAAAATGTTCGCTACCGGTCTATAATATGTTTGGGTAAAATTTTCAGTATTTATGCACGAATAGATTTTGTTTCAAACTACAAAAGCCAACGGCGTTATTGTTGTTTTTGTTGTTTTCAGTACAGTAACAACAAACAATATCAATGACAGCACCTTTATAATAACAAACAGCAACAGCCACAGCAACAACAATAGTTATCAAATTCAGCGCAAATGAAATAAAGTGAAATTACCAAAATAACAGAATGACTGAGAAAAAAGATAAGCTTGTCTGTATTTGAGTTACATTTTAAACTGCAAATTTTCGTTAAATACGAAAATACTTACATTAGCAACCTTCTTATACCATCTCACTCACTCTCCTGTACAGCATTTCTCGCTTACACACATATTCAACCAACCATGTCCTGTGTGCGTGCTATGTTGGAAGCTGTTTCAGAATCCAATTATTCATCCATGATTACATGAAAATGTCTTTATCGCATGTAAGCGAACTCACACACACACACACACATACACCTTTATACATTCACAGGTACATGATACGGCAAACAGTATTTTACATGTGAGGCCGCAAGGCATTCGATGAGCTTCATTTCGGACTTTGACTATAGCAACAACATCACGAACAGATATCATTGTTGCTGCTATTGTTGTTGTTGTTACATTGTTGTATGACGTTTGATGTGCACCAGCAGAATGTGTTCAGCACAGAACAATACTCACTACAGTTACATTTACCTTTTTTTTTCATTTTTTTGCAACATTTTGTGCAACATGTTTTCCAGCAAACATTATTGAATGCAATGCTTGTTGATTTTCCAGAGCAAAAAGCTAAAAACAAAAAAAATTTAAAACACAAATATCAACTTCGAAAAGTGAAAGACAGAGAGAGAGAGAAAGAGATGAGAATGTCTTCGACGGGAATCAAGCAATTTAAGAAATTTTTCTTCCATCAAGGCGTTTAAGCACATAAAATACAAAATGTCATTGCAATTGAGAAGAAATTACGAATTCCATGCCCAAAAGCGAAATGCAAAATGTCTATTGAAGGTTAAATGTTTGAAAAACATGCTCGGACAAAAACTACTCGAATGTCAATTGGAAATAATTCAATGACTTTGTGTGTTGTTGTATGCAAAAGGAAGCACAAACATGAGTGAAGAAAAAAAATTCTCAAAAAGCCTAACAATAGAAAGCAAAGAATTTATGTTCTTGCATAGCTTTGAGAGAGCAATTGTTCGTTGACTTATTCCATAAGAAAATCATGGCTGACTTTAATATCAAAATATTAATACGCTGCAGTGTGATTAGCTGAGCTCGTAAGTTCAATGACTGTGTTTGATTTTCATCATGCCACGAATATTTAGTTTTTTCTTCTATATGCCTTTAATGGTTCTTATAAATACAGTTTAATTACTATCGCGTATACGTACTGTTGTACCATAAATTTAGCGTGTGCTTAAATGCTTCTTGTTTGCCTTGAATAATGCAAACATTCTGTTTTGCTTAAACGCGTTAACCACGTTATTTCATTGATAGTTATTGTTGCTTTTTTTGTTAATATAACTCATGAGCTCAACAAACAAAATGTGCAACGGAATCGCGTGTTTTGAAAACATGGCAAATATGTTTTTTGTTTGTTAAAGTTGATGTTTGTTTTATTAGACACGTTTAGGAACATTCAACGTGTTCGTTGTTGTTGTTATGTGTAACATTTTGCTGTCAAAAATGTCTGTTCAACGAAAATTTATTTGTTGTTCAACATTTTTATAATTTTCATTAAATTTACAAAAATAAAAATAAACAAAAAAATTTCAAAAAAAAAATATATGTTTATGAGTTATAAGTATAAAATTGTGCAAATGCACGCATGCAAGAAATTGCAGCCCTAAGGTATGCTATAGTTTTTTTTTTTGTAGTAGACTTACCGTAAAATTGCAGAAAGCGTAAACAATCTTATCGCACCTGAAAAAAATAAAAGAAAATAAACATAAATGACTTTAATTTGCATGACTTAAATAAAGTAGTGGAAAAATGGTTTAAAATAATTATGTTAAAAAAAGCTGAGAGAAAAGCTTGTAACCAAAATGGGATAATGCATGACAGCCATTCAACGCAAGTGCTTATTTTATATGCGTGAAAGACATCAATGTGTGGCATTTGCTTATGACATTATGTGTGTGTGCGTATGCGTGCGTGATTGCGTGCTTACTTGCACGCATTGAACAGCTCAGCAAAAGATATTTTGCCTCGGTACTGTAGTCGTTGTCTGTGAAGCTTGCAAAAGCGTTAATGCAGCTTACAGCATTGATTTTCATAACAGGCTCGCATACACACACAATAGCTGCGTACTTGTATGTGTGTGTATGTATATGTGTGTGTATGTATATGTGTGTGTGTGCAGGACATGCAAGTTGGTAGGCATGCAGCAATAAAAGGCTGTATTACAAAATAAGTCGTGCGCTTTCACGTCTGACAGTCTCTCCGCTGATTGGGTTGGCTTGGGTCGGTTCGGCTACTGGTCGGTTTGTCAGTCAGATAGTCCGTCAGTCAGTCAGTCAGTCTTTTAGTCTGTTTGAACGTTCAGTAAACTTGGTTGCACACATGAACTTCACTCCAGTAAAACCATAAAGTTAACCAAAGTCCATTTTGGTTGGCATGCATCGATGTGTGTGTGTGTGTGTGTGTGTGCAGCACCTGTGCACTCAACTATGAAATTTATTGATTGAACAACGCTCACACGCATTTAAGTTAAGCCAACGATAGGCGTGCCACTAACGGACACGACCGCCCATATTTTTGCATGGGTCATGCTCGTAGAAGGGCTCCGAAATATATATTTTTTAATTAAAATGCAAATATGAGGCAATGTACATGTTGTTGTTGTGGCTGTTGTTGTTGTTGTTGTTGTATTACACTACAACAACAAGCTGCAGCATATAATAAACACCATGGCAACAACGCCTTTGCGTCAATTATCTTTGTTTTGTGCAATACAGTTCATATTGCATACCAAGAATCATCATCATCATTATCATCAAAGCATTTAACCAACATCTCGTGTATTATTGAAGCAATGCTTTTGAATCTTACACAAAATGAAATGTACATACACATTCTCATTTTAGCTTATAGTCGGTGTACTTCTACGAATCATAGTTTCCATTGAATCTTCTAATGATCTCATATGAATGTAAGTTCTTCGTAGAAATACATTTTTTTTTGTTCTTAAATAATGAGCGAATTTATTAAAGTTTAATCCAATAAGACCAATTATGTTAGAATTCTAAAATTTTACGTACACTAGAATTTATATGTAGATAGATCCGAAACATGGAACCTTTTTACTATCCTTATGGTTTGAATATTGTCTATTAGAACAATGGCTAGTATAATATAGCCTATCTATGATTATATTTGTGTGCAAATGTTGAAATTGACAAAATGTCTTCTTTCCTTTTAGCTTAACGTGTCTTTCAAAGTTTATTTCAATTTTTTTTCATATCAAATTTTTTGCTCAGACAATATACATCAACACTCTGGAACACACGCACTCACACATATACATATGTTGTCTACAATTTTTGAACAACTGCTTGTGTGCAACTCTCCATCTTCATCAGCGTATCTTTTAGCTCAACATCTACACTGTCATTCAGTCTGAATACAGGTATGAGTTTGTAGTATGTTCAGTTAATTGGCTGTAACGGAGTCTTCAAGTGTTTAATTACCATTTCTTTTTGCACTGTTTTGTTACATTTTTCTTTTGCTTTTTTTGTTTTTATTTTTTTTTTCTTTTTTGTTTGTTTGTTGTAACTCACTTGAGTTGGCAAACCCCTTTGCTACGTGACACTTCAGCTGTTGCTGTTGCTGCTGGTGTTCTTGCTCTTGCTGCCTTACTCATTCGTACATGCACTCATTTATTCATGCATTCATTCATTCGTTTAACAAAACATTTGCAACTGTATTCAAATTGACTTTTCAGCAAATACTAAAATTTTATGGCAACGTTTTTGTATCGTTGTAGTTGTTGCCACCTACTTTGAAGTGTGACCAGACGAAACATATAGCCAACGTATATCTGTCTGTCTATCTGTCTGTCTGTCGGGCAACCAGCCAGGACTAACACTTGCCTTTGCAATGTGTCACCTCACTGACGTTTGTTCACAACTGTTGTTGCTGTTTAGTTAGATGTAACATTTTGTCGAGTTGCAACGGAAGTACAGCTACACGTATGACTCTCTCTCTGTGTGTGTGGGTGTGTGTGTGTGGGGGGTGTATGTGTTGTATTAACCACGCCCTTCTTTGCTGCCTGACAACACTTTGGCAAATAAAACTTCGTTGAAATTTGATTCAATAAAACGTCAGCAAAGTTGATTGGCGTTTTTAACAGCAACATTGACAGTCATCACAGACGCACACACACACATGCACACATTAATGCATACACTTGAAACCACACACATACACATATATCGCCATCATTGCCACAATTTTGCTTGTTACTGCCATTTTGTGAAAAAGAATTGACAACAAAATTGGCTTAGAGGCTTTGTAAAGTTGTTAGTTGCAAATTTTTGTTGCTACTTTTTTTTTTTTGCCATTTCTGTCATTTAGCAACACTCCCGCACATTTTCTCACCCACATACACACACACACACTCACATACATAGACTCACTCACTTACTCAAACATTCGTTCGCTCACTTGCAGTCTGCACGTCGTTTTAGAGCCTTTAATGAGTTTGTGGCAAACTGCGACAGCAACAACAACAACGACAACAACAACGACTACGGCAACTAATTAATCGCATTTAATGCTTTTCTATTCACTTTGTGCCTGACAGTTGCATTTCAAAATACCATAGACGCTGCACTCTCCACTTGTCTCCTCACCTATCCATCATTCTATAACATTTGTCGTCATTATGTCAATTTCTTGCATTGGTTTTGATATTTTCAGCTAACATAGAATGACATAATTAAAAAAGTTTTACCGTTGCATACTCACACACACACAAAACACGAAATTATACTTTTGTTAAGTAAAATTGATGAAAAAATGAACTAAATTGAAATAAAATGTGATGAAATTTAAGATTTTTAAAGCAAAATTTACTTAGATGATGTTGTTGCTGTTGTTAGTCTTTTGCTCGTGCGTATGATTGATATTAATCTTCATTGAATTATTAATTTGGTATATGAGACCAACGTACGTAATAGGAAACCAATAGACTACAATTTGCATATTTAAGGCTCACACACAAAAGCTAATTAAGCCTGTTTTGGGCACGTCTGTCTCTCTGTCTGTATGTGTATGTGTGTGTATGTGTTTGTGTGCATGCATACAAAATGAAAATTGCAGAAATTTGCATAAATCAGTCATATGCAGCAGAACACAAATGCACACACACACATATGCACAACTACAAAAGCTGTCAGTTACCATGGGGTGGGAAGGTGTAACGTTGTTGTTGTTGTTGCGCCAGAAGTGCAATGCAGCTGCAAAATGCATTTGTCTGGCCATTTCTTATGTGTATGCATGCCAGCCAACAATATCACTGAGCATACTGAATAGAGACTCAAATGAAAAACGAATAAAAAAAAAAAACACACACACACACACACACAGAAAAACAAATACATGCTATATGTGCCTTGTTGTATAGACTGGCTTGTCTGATGGCTGCTAAAGGCAAAAGTTTATGAAGACACGCATAATTAAATGCATTTTGGCTTAGAAAATGTGAAATATCAGACAGACATTTACAAAGTCAACGTTGCTAAAGAAAGTCATTATCAGAGTTGCAGACATCATGATCGTCAGCGTCATAATCATCATCAGCCACATCATTTTGGACATGTGATATGTTGTCATTAACACAGGTCAGGTAGCAAACAGAACACACACACAAAATGGTACAAAAGACTGATGAGCAGTTGTCATGCTAACGTTGAGGAGCAATGCATTCAATCTGCCGACAGTTTGTATGAACAGCGGCAAGCGTGTGTACAAATAAATGGAGACTCTTTTAGGTAAGCTGGCCAGTCGGACAACAACACAAACAAATGCAAACAAACAAAAGAAAATCAAAGCGAAATGTTTGTTATTGCATACTTTTCGGCATTGCATCGCATGAACTGAGCTGCATATTGCGTAAATGCAAACGAAATGCGACAGAACGTGCATCAGCATGAGTAAAAGGACAAGAAGGAGTTTAACATTGGCCACGCCAACTGACACAAACATAAACGAACTCTCCTCCTCTCTTTCTCATACAATTTTGCTTCGACGACTTTTCATCAACTTTCGAGTTCTGTTGTCTTGTTTAGCGGCACTGTTGCTGATGATGATGATGATGAGGAGCTGACCGACTAATTCATAGTCATGCTTGGAAAATTGAAATTGATATTAGTCTTCTCTATTTGCAGGTTGCATGTTGACGGTTGTGCAACAAAATGCAAGTGATAGACAGATATGCTTTCATTTAGACAATCATAAGCGTCGCTACGCGGACACTGTCTAATACATTTTGCGTAATAATTCTATTTTGTGCCGATAGTATTGTCTGGCATTGTCACTCCAACAGACAGACAGACAGCTGGACAGACACAACGAGCCAAAGATAGACAACTCAACCGGCGCTCAGCATGTTGCTAAGCCAGAGCTTCAGCTAACGCGTTATAATGCTGACAGGTCATTGCTTTATTTTTAGCAGATTTAATATATAACAGACACTTAGACAGACAGACAGACAGACAGACAGACAGATGAGTTTTATATAACGGCCGTGCAGCAGCAATGGCAATGACGTTGATGCTAAGCTTTGTTTTTTTATTATTGTTTCACTTGGTTATTGTTGCTGTTTTTGTTAGCTTTTGCATTGGCATATTTAAAAATAGTACATAGTATAAAAAATTTTAACGAAAGAAAACGAGTTTTCGCTTAATCAGCTGTAGGAGAGTACGATATGTTTGAAGTTTAAAGCGAAACAGTTTTGCTTTTATTCTTATCTTGTAGTACGCTTTTGTGCATTATTTTTTTATCCATTTTTTTTTTATTTTCTTATATTTTCAATGATTGCGTTTCAGTCTAAGCCAAGCCATGCATGCATGCATGCATGCATATATGTACTTAGAAGAACCACACGTTGCAAGATATTTCATCTTCAAGCATCATTGCCCACACAAAGAAAATGTTTGCATAATTCAGACCGCACACTTTCACCTACACACACACACACACACAGACACACTCTTAGAGTGTAGAAGAACTCTTTGCTTGTGCAGTAGGTGTGATATTTGAACTGCACTCGAGTCTTCTTTGAGTTTTCTTACTTTACATGCTGTTTCGACAAAATTCTTGCCAAACATATACAGGAGAAAAAAAAAAAGAAATAATAATAAGGATATACATATATGTATATGTCTATACACACATACATATATGTATAAAAATAAACTCTTCTCATGCCGTTGCTGCTCTTTGGTTTATGTTTATTTTGTTGCCCGGAATTTAGATTTTTTTTTTTTTGTTTTTTGCACCTATAAAAAAGTGTTGTGCGGCTGTCTCGTGCTTTTTTTCATGATGTGCAAAAGGCGGGTGGCAATTTGCAACGCAAAAAGGCGCAGCAAGACCACAGACTGATTCGAGCCAAAAGTACGAAAAAATGGCATGAACATGCAAAAGAATGCGACGATATTAAAATTTCTGTTGACATCCTTTTGGGTCACAGGCGCTTTTTACATATTTTTTTTTTTTTTGATTTTCTACTGCGTTGCGATTGTGGTATATGTATGTACATGTATGTGCAACTCAATTTTCAACATGTTTCTTGCATTTGCTTTTCGTTTCCTATTCATTTTTCTTTCCTTTTTTTTTTTTGGAATTTTACCATGTATGCACATATGCACTCAACGTTCGACCAATAACACATACACAAACACACATAGCCGTGCAGGCAGCCACATCAGTTTTACTTTGACTCTGTTTGTTGTTTGTGCACTCATCAACATCAACTCAACTCAACTGAACTAGACTCGACTCGACTCAACGCAACTCAACTCGACTCTCTAATGCTCAACAACTTTGCCGGAATCAACTTTCATAACTTTATCTTCGTCTACCGTGTCTCCTTCATTTTGGCTTGCCATCATATTCAACGGCGCATTTTAAACATCTTCATAGCCTTAACTTGTCGCGTGTATCAAGCTTTAGCCCACTCAAACACATCATCATCATCATCATCACCATCATCGTCAACTGAAGCAGCAGTAGCAGAAGTAGAAGCAGCAACATCATATGTTTTATGAATGGCGTAATAAGAGTTGCTTCCACATGATATATACACATATCGTTCGTTCGTCCGTTCGTCCGTCAGTTCGTCTATCTGTCTGTTTGTTCATATATCTGTCTGGTTATTTGACTGCGAATGCAAAATGGACTTAAGTTTTGTGTCAAAGTGTGACAGTTTGAGTTTGGTTTTACTGCTTTTGCGCTCATTTGTTCATACTACGTTGGTCGTTTATTTCCTTTTGCCATATTTTCGGAAAATAAACTTCATAAATGTCAAAGCATTTATTCCAAAGTGTTTTTAGCATCTCAAATCATACATTGGGGTTTTTTTAATCCATATGTATTTTTTGGTGCGGGTTGTTTGTAAGTGATAAGTAAAAAATAAAAAAATATTTTTAAATCATTTTTAAACGAGTTTTATGAGTTGACAACGATGAAAGCAAGTTTGCTATTGAAAACAATCGTTTGAGTATTTCTTTATACGTTTCATATTCCGCTATTTATATAAAAGAATAATATAAAACCAGTAAGAACATTAAATTCGGTCTTGCCGAAGATTAAATACTCTTCACGTCCATTTTTTCGTTGGAATCTTATTTCTCTTTATCGTAATACATATTTTTATTGTAAAATTTAATTCTACTTGGATCCAATGATATCAATCATTCATTTAAATAAAAAAAAAAGTTTTAGCGGAATCATAATTTTCTATTTTCGGTGTTTCGGTGAATCTTTTTTCTCTTCATCTTATTTGTCCAACAATTTTCATTGTTTTTAGCTCATTGGGTGCCGGAGATATGCAAATTATATTCTTCTCATATTCATTACTTTATAGATAATAAAATATTAGGGGTTCCGGCGCCTCAGGTTCGCGAATCATAAGATTAAAAGCGAGAAATGTAAGCTTAAAAAAAAATAATCGAATAAATCGATTTGAATGTGTGCCATCGAAAATGTGCCATCACTACCAAGAACGGAGTAATAAAAGTAACGTTGTTGCATTCGCACTCGCAAACACACGTTTTCTACTGTAGTGACCACACGACAAATTAGCTAACATCATTCGGTATGTTTCATTTTAAATTAGAAATTGATTTGTATATAAGAATAGATTCTTGTGTTCTTCTTTTTGTACGCAAAGTGATATAGTTTATTGAATTTTACTGTCAAATTTAACACAATTTTTTATACAAGTGCCGAATCAATAATAAACTTTACAATATTAAGTTGACCGATCTTCGTATATCTTCATAGATCATGTTCTCAGCATAACTAACTTCAAAAATTTATAAAATTAAAAAGGTGTAGTTTTTATCTCTACCAAAGATATTTAAATGCAGTGGTTGTACATTTTACAATTCATTCTGATCATAGTAATTATTAAAGACAAACCTTCGCCACTTTCTTTTAATAAAAATAATGACTTAAAAATTTTTTTAACTAACATTTGATTGGATTTGCATTTTATTGATGAGCGCGTTTGACGAGGTACGTTTTTGCATTTGTGTCTATTTTTCTTATACAGTTATTCATACGAAAACAAGTACAAAACCAGTAGCTAAATTCGACTTTTTAAGTTGATCAATTGTACATATATGCATAAGTATAACGAATATTTAATTTTGTTCTTGCGAATTTGCAAAAATGAATTTGTAATTAGATGATTTGATTTTAAAAGAAAACAAAAAACAATAACAGTTTTTTAATTAATTAAAAAACAAAAAAAAAAAAAAACAATAAATGTTTTGAAATATAATAATAAAAAACAAAAAAAATTTTAACAACAATCTACCGTTAATCAGACAGTCATGGGACTACTTAGCGAAGGCAATCCACTCTCATGGGAGGAGACGAAAGTGCTTACGAATCATGTACGCGAGCATGGCATAAATCAGTTCATAAACCTATACCACAGATTCAAGGATCGCCAGGGTGATATACTCAAATGGGGTGACGAGATCGAATACATTATCGTGCGTTTTGATGATGCTAAGAAAGTAGTGCGTGTAGCGCTTAAGGCGGAGGATCTGCTCAACAAGCTGAACGAAAAAGAACTGGCCGATCCGGAGGGCGTTAAATCCCTGTGGCGCCCAGAATATGGCGCCTTCATGATCGAGGGCACGCCAGGCAAACCATTCGCTTGCTTGATGACAGACTTTAAACTTATCGAGGTAAATATGCGCTATCGGCGCGAGGAAGTCACCGAACTATTGGCCGCCAACGAATACGTTATGTCGATAACAAATTTTCCACGAATGGGTACGCCGAATTTTACCTATCCAATTTATGGGCCTAATTCGAGCGGTCCGAAGAGCTTAAAAAAGTCATTTTACTTTCCTGATGAAGCCATCTTTTCGGGTCATCCGCGTTACAAAACAGCAACACGGAATATAAGAATGCGACGCGGTGGAAACGTCTGTATCAAGCTGAAGGGTGAGTACTATACTAAAAAAAATTGGAAAAAAAAAATATTATTTTGATATTAAAAAATATCAAACTAATATTTGGAATATTATTTGGAAAATATTGGAATATTAAAAGTCTTAATATTCTCGAAATTATCAATTTTATCATACCACTATTAAGGATTGATCTCATTGACTATTGAAAATAATAATATTCAGTCTTTATTAATGAACAGTTTTCAAGGATAGAAAAACACAATTGCCAGTTGAGGGTGCACCACCAGGGGAACCCGATGTCGTGGTACTCGATGCCACTGGTTATGGCATGTGCTGCTGTTGTCTACAGTGTACATTTCAGGCCTCCAACATAACGGAGGCACGCCACCTTTACGATCAACTAGCGCCATTATGCCCTATTATGCTTGCGTTTACCGCTGCTACGCCTATTCACGCTGGCTATTTGACAGAAACGGATTGTCGTTGGAATGTGTTAAGCTCATCGGTCGATTGTCGCACCGAAGAGGAACGCGGCAATGTGCCACTTAAAGAGAATATGTTTCGTATTGCCAAATCGCGTTACGACTCGATCGATTCATATTTGTCGCCAGAAGGCGCTAAATACAACGATGTGCCGATAACCTATGACGAGTCTGTGTACAAACGGCTGATCGAAAGCGGCATCGATCATCTGTTAGCGCAGCATGTAGCGCATTTATTTATTCGTGATACCATCTCATTGTTTAGCGAAAAAGTTCATCAAGACGATGAGAAGGACACAGATCACTTTGAGAATATACAATCAACGAATTGGCAGACAATGCGCTTTAAGCCACCGCCCATGAATTCATCAATCGGCTGGCGCGTTGAATTTCGACCGTGCGAAGTTCAAATTAGTGACTTTGAGAATGCAGCCATCGTTTGCTTTATTGTGCTATTGACGCGCGTAATACTCTTCTATCAACTGAACTTCTTGATACCAATCAGTAAGGTAAGTGTAACCAACTGGCTTGCTGAATTTTGAATGCTCAAAAGGATTGAAAACGAATGTTTTGTACTCTTCAGGTCGATGAAAACATGCAAACTGCACAGAAACGTGATGCCTGTCGCAAAGAAAAGTTTTGGTTCCGCAAGTCATCGAAACCTACTAAGCATCAGGAACAGAATAAGAGCACAATGAACGGCGGCGGTGCAACAACAAATGATCTAACAAATGGGACGGAAAGCGATCATATCAATAACGACGATGAGGATCCAGAACTTTTTCAATTGTTGACCATCAATGAAATCTTTAACGGCAAGGTAAGCAAAACAGTCAGTAGTAAAATATCAATATCGTAAGTCATCATTCACTTGTGTCCATTCATAGACTGGCGTCTTTCCTGGTTTAGTGCCGCTCATGCTGAGCTATCTGCAGTCTATGAAAATCGACACTGAGACATACTGCACCATTGAACAGTATCTGCGCTTTATACAAAAGCGTGCTGCCGGTGAGCTTGTCACGACGGCGACATGGATTCGCGAGCAAGTTCTCAATCATCCCGAATACAAGTGAGTATTCTTTTTAACAGGTTGCTTGAAATTATATACTATTGTTACCAATTTTTTATTTCATTTTCATTGTGACTTTAAGGAACGATTCGATTGTTACAGAACGCATTAACTACGATCTGCTGAAAAAGATACTAAGCCTAGCCGAACAGTCGGCTCAGCCGGCTCAAGACAATCATGCCGAAACACAGAATTTCATTTTACCAGCGTCACAAAAACAACTGGCCAAAAATGGCTAGAACGAAGACAAAGGATAATTTCTGCTGCAATTTATATGCAATTAATTACAATAGGAAAACTGCAATGAGTTCTAAATGTATCAAGATGTATCAAATGTACCCAAGGGATTTTGGCTAATAAATATTAATTATAATTCTTAGTAATTTAAATGCAATATACGAGGGCACGTCATCGGCCACAGTCAAGGATATCATTCTCATCTAGCAGGCTATTCATTTCTGTCTATTTATTTCTATTTCACCATTTAGCAAACCAACGAGAAAGTGCAGTGCGACAATTAAGATGTCAATAGAGAGACAACAAAAGGCTCACCTTTACTCATTGTCTGGCTTAGTGTTTGTAAAGCATTCATATCGAGGCTGAATGAAGTTGCGGCTGAATAAATACTTAATAAGCCTCATTAAATGTTTATTATAATTATTCGCTTGTTTAAATATAATTTCTAACATTTTTTTTTTATAAAAGATAAATCTTATTTACTAACAGGGAAATTGGTGTACTGAAGCGTATTAAGTAATTGACGTAGTCAAGCAGATACAACCGGGATGAATGTACTCATGTTCAGTTACAAATAAAAGTTCTGTGAATGAATATGTATAAGGCACTTATTCTCTTAAGTCTTGCGCTGCAGCTCATTTATGCAAAGGTAAATTTCTACAAAGCACATCATATGCAAACTAAAATCACTTAGAAATTTTTATTAACAGCGAAACTTTTTGATCACTGTCGATGAGCTTAATTGCAAATACAACAATACAGAGTATGTCGAACATTTCAAATGCAACTTGATTCAACGCAAAAATCGCAACTACTCAAACGTGTATCTGCGGCTTAAAAAGCCTGTGGCCGATATCAATTTACACTATCGTGTAGATGTTTACCCCCGCAGCATGCCCAACTTCACTTTCATCAATATGCCGCTCAAAGGTTGTGAGTTTCTTGAGGCTGCACACAAGAACAGATACTTTAAAGTCGTTGTGCGCAACATTCAGAAGTTCATCAATGAAATGCCACGTTGTCCGCTTCGAGCGGTTTGTATTCAATTTACTGAGTGTTTTTATCCCTTTCACTGTTTCATACATGCTTTATATTGCAGAATTTTAATTACTCCATAACTGATTACTATCTCGATGAGAATGATTTTCCGCCGGGCATACCAGAGTGTAAATACCGTTCATCGGCTCATTTCAGTGTTGATGGCAAAGAAGCAGTAAGCGTTGTATCCGAAGGCTCTGTTAAGTACAATTCCCCGGACAGGACTGGCTAAGTTCAATCATTGTATAATATTTCAAGCTTCATTAGTCCGCTCAAATCAAAAATTGTTAAGCTTTCAATACAATGATTTAAACATATTTAAATAAGTTATTTCAGTGCACAGAGTTTATTTGTTTGTTTGGGTTAAATCAGAATTACGAACAGAATTTTGTTAATGTTTTAAAGTTGGATAAATCTAAACATAATAAATTACTTTTGTAATGTTGGTCCATAAAGATAAACAAAAAAGTTAAATAGAGCATATTTGCAATGCTGTGACTGATTTCCAGTATATACCATCCAACAATAATTGTTAATGCTTGACGAATAAAATTGCAATGATTTGATCTTATCTTTTTCTCATTAGTAATTTGAACAAAATTCGGTTGGGACAGACTAATGACCAAATTGAATTTGTCAATGTGTTCAAAGCAAATATGTTGTTAAATGTGTTTGTTTGCACTCAAGCTGGGACGTTTACAGAAACATTATGCTTTCGAGGCTTATAATAACAATCCTCTGGTTTTCTTTAGCATTTTCGGCCAGGGTAAATTTACAAGACAATTTTAAAGTGTATAACTTTTCTCTTTTACCGATTAATGTTCTACAATTTCATTGCAGCATCGCAACTTTGCCGTTGTCATGGACAAAGTACAGGTTAGACATACAATTCCTAAGATTATAAAACATTTTCAAGCTTGGATTGAGAATCGTAATAATCGCACCTACATGAGCGGTTATTTTCAATTGAGGATACCACTTGCTCATCTGGACATACGCACGCAATTGACAGTCTCACGCAAAAGTTTCAAACAACTCATGTTGTACGATATACTAGTCGATGCATGCCAACTGCTCAATTTGGTGGACTCAAATACATTATTCAAAAAGATTTTTAGCCTGATAACAGCGTCATTAGATGTTATACCCAGCTGTCCATTGAAACCTGTAAGTTATCATGTGTGTGTGTGTATATAATATGATGTTGCTTATTCGTTAATACTTCAGGACTTTAACTATACTATGAGAGATTATACCGTCTATGAGGATGTTGTACCGAGCTTCACACCTGAGGGAAAATACCGTGCAACAAATATATTTTATTATAATAACACAGAGGCAGCGTTTTTAATACTGGATGGAAGAGTCATCTACAGAAAAGATAGCAAGAGGAACTAAAACTTTATTATTAAAATTTATTACTTATGTTAAATAATATTTGTTTTTAAAATAAGAAAAGATTAAGCTGAATGCACACTATTCTAGAAAAAACAAAAAAAAAAAACAAATTCACTTTTAAACGAAAATCATGTCAAAGTATAATAAGGCATTATTTTATCGATGTGCAATCATGTAGGAAAACCAGATTTTGATTAACACAGGAACGACTTTATTTCAAATTGAACCACAATTATTTCAGCCAATTGTTATTTTATCATACATAAAATAGGCTCTAATTACGAAAGCTATAATAGTTTTGTTTCGACACAACAACGGGGCGCATCATGAAAACGATCTTTCTCATATTGTTGCTCGTGGTATGCGCGTTAGGGGCAAAGGTGAAGGTAAACAGGTGAAAAGTAACATGTCAAATAAAAATTAATTGAACCAAATTCCAGCAACGCAATTTTGACATTATCTTCGAGAAAGCGACAATAAAACATTCCGTACCAGACATAATTGCAGACGTCAATCTCATAATCGAACAACACAATGGTAGCAGCTACATCAACGCTTTCCTGGTGTTTGAAAAAATCGTCAAACAATTCGACTTACGCTTTATACTAGAGTATTCACGCACGAACCAATGGTTGACTCTCTCTGATATTCGTGTAGACGCTTGTAAGTTTTTGGATATACTCAACGGGAGTCCAGTATTCACAAGCATTTTAAACACCATAAGAACATCACTAAACGAGTTGCCTGCCTGCCCCTATAAAGCCGTAAGAAGTTTGTTAATTGATTATTTGATAATAATATATTAGATCATCTCTCTTCCATTTCTCATAGCATTTCAATTATACAATAATGAATGCTCATTTTAATGGAAATATGTTGCCCAGCTATACACCCGAAGGACAATTTCGTTGGTTTACCAAATCTTATTTACTAAACAAGGAAGTTTTCTCGCTTCTCCTTGATGGTCGCGTTGTGCGCCAGAAATCTTAAATTTTGTTTATTGTAGCGCAAAGTGTTTGATTGAATAAAAGTTTAAGTGTTTTCTAATATTTATCAAACTATTTTTTAAGACACGAAAAAAAATCAACTATCAGTATTTAAAACATTTGACTGGAATCAAGTGCTATCATTACACATATAGTTTTCTACTTAGTTCAGAGTTTTACAAAAACTATTTTTATTTAAAGCTTTGTTATTTTAATTGAAGTTAATCACAACAACTTGTTTTGCAGCTAACACAATCCTTTCAGCTTGTCATATCATTCAATCACTTGATTGCACTCATTATAATCACAATTAAACTCTTCGCTTTTCATGCAATAATTTTCACGCTTCGTCAATCGAGCTTAGTACGCATAATTCAAAACTAATGTTCTTGTTTCGCGGCAAATTGTATATTTATCTTATTGAAATATTTTTTTAATTGAATCCAAAATATTTCTTGTGACAGACGACACTTCTTATTGGTGTATGATAAATTTAAAGCTTGGAAAACTAACTCGAGTAAGAAGCAACATGATAAGGAAACTTTTTGTGTCACTCATGCTGATAACACTCACTCTGGCAGATGTAATTATTACGTATATAAATTTAATAGGAATTTTAAATCATATATTTATTGTTGCTTATTAGGAACGTAACTTTGCAATTGTAATAGATAGAACGGTGGTGCAAAATAATATACCCGAACTTGTGAAGAGCTATGGTTCCTGGGTCATTCAACGTAACAATCGCAGCTACATAAACGCCTACATAGTATTGAAAAGGAAAATTCAGCAATTAGAGCTACGCTCTGATCTGAACGTTTATCGTAAAAATATGCCCCGTGTCACTGCATACGATATTCGTTATGATGGTTGTCAGCTACTTAATTTAATGGGCAAAAACAAACTATTAACAAAATTCTTCCAAATCTTCATATCATCTGTTAACGAAATACCAACGTGTCCACTGAAAGCTGTAAGACAAATTAGCAATAATAATAAATGATAAGACCGTGATCTAATGCACTGCTAATTGCAGAATTTCAACTACACAATGACGAATTATACGGTCAAAGAGGATATTTTCCCGAGGTTTATGCCCGAAGGTAAAATACGCGCTACAAATCAATATATACGCAACAACACAGTGGCATTTTATATGATTATTGATGCTAGAATTATTCATAAGAAAAGCAAGAGTTAAATTGTATTTCTTTATTATTTTTTTTTTTTTTTTGAAAAAAAAATATAATGATTTCACAAATTTGTGAATTGCATTCGAAGCGTTTCTAATGATGATTGCATGATCGAAAAGAAATTAACTGCTAATCGCATTAATCTTACTAATTCTGAGCTTGATTATTTGTTGCAAATAATTCTCACTATGAAAAAAGCAGTTAAGAGCAAATCATTACTACTTTTCAACACGCTGTTGTTCGAGTAAAATCTTTTAAGTGGTTCTCAAAATGAAGCCAAAGTTTGTTTTATTGTTTCTGATGCTTAATATCACAAATGCAAAGGTAATGTGTAATGAAAGTATGTAAAGTATTTTATTTTTAAATGAACCGTATTTATTAGCGCCGAAACTTTGCCATAGTCTTTGACAAAGCAATATTCAGTCAGTCAAGACCGGATTTGATAGCAGCTTTTGAGGGCCGCATCGATTACCGCAACAATAATTCTTATTTGAATGCATACATGGTGATGCATAAAAGTGTCCCAAGCTATGAATTAAGATGCTCTCTAGATTTCATACGAAGTAACAATCAAAGAATTAACATCTATGATACTCAGTTTGACGCCTGCCAGTTTTTGAGTTCAATACACACAAATGTTATTTTCAAGAACGTTATGTTGTTGTTCAGTTCGTCATTAAATACGGTACCAAAATGCCCACTTAAACCGGTAAGTTTTTGACAATTTCTGTTTTATTATCATGTTAATATTTATCATTTACCCATTTATGATAATATACTATAAAAAATCCTATCGATTTCGATTTCGCATTTACAAACAACTAAAATTATTCATAGAATAATATTTATTGTTTTTTTTTATATTAAGCACTTTAACTACACGGTAACGAATTTGGGTTTCAATGCAGACATTTTGCCAGGATATACACCCGAGGGTAATTTTCGTTCCAAGATTAAATCGTACATTAATAAATCGGAGGGGATCAATGTTCTTTTGGAAGGAAGAATTATATATAAGAAATAATCTTCTGAAAAATGAATTAGTTCAATTTTTCAGTCTGTGAATTTAATTCATGTTTTTAGATTTTGTACATATATATTTTTAAATAATAATATTCAATTTACGATCTGATAGCCTTCAAATTATTGTGTCTCATTTTGATTGCATTACGCATTTGAAGCTAAAATGCGAATTATATAATTGCTGAAGCTGATCAATTATATGTCAGTACACAAAAAACAGTCTCAAACCTACGAACATGAATGGAAAAGTATTTTTTGTTTTTACTTTGCAATTGGCTTTTTTGAGTGCAGCTGATGTGGTAAAGTATCATTGGTTTTAATTTATTGACTAATTTTATTAAACACAATACTTTTTCAAGCGCAACTTTCGAGTTGTCTTTGACAAGCTGATAATTAGTCACAAGCTGCCAGGGATAATTAAAGCCCTAGAAGGTGAAATCGTCGAGCGCAACAATCATACGGCCGTCAATTGTCATTTGGTGTTGCTTCAAGATGTCAAAGAGTTGGACATGTCAGCAACATTCGATTTTACACACAACAACAAATATAACCGTAAAGTGTTCGATTATCGCTTCGATGGTTGTGCGGTTCTTAGTGCTGCCCATTCGAATCCAATCTTTGCAGCCTTTATTCGACATTTTCGAAATGTCATGAACCGAATACCAACATGCCCCTTAGTTTCGGTGAGTTAATAAAAAATATTTTTCAAAGATATTATTAAATAATAAAATTTTTCATTTTCAGAATTTCAATTATACCCTAACCGGTTATTATTTACCAGAAAAGGATCTGCCTAGTTATTTACCTGTAGGCCAGTTTCGAAATATTTTACGAATTTTTTTCGACCATATAGAAAAGGTTAGAGTAACTCTCAAGGGGAAAATTATACCATTCAAAAATAATGTATCCATAATCAAGAAAAATTAGCAACAATGAAACTGTTAATAAGAAGCAAGCAAAAATGAGTTCTGAGATATTCCAAGTGTACGAATAGAAATTAAAAAAAATTTAATATATCAAATCAATCAGATCATCAATTGAACCTTAAAAAACGTAACAAAGAGTCAAGACTCAGTAAGTATTCATCAATATAATATAACATATAAACAGTCGAAGCATTCATGCCTGACGACTCATGTCGACACATTAAAAGCACAATGCCATTAACGATAATATGTCTGCAAATTATTTGCAGTTCAGTGGCTACTAACGAATTTTAAAACAGTTTTATTTTTAATACGAGTATCGAAATGAACATTAGCTCTTAATTTTTGTTTATTTTTTGCCAAGTTAAAATTGTATTTTGCTTTTCAAACTATCAGCAACAGCGATGGGGTCAACAACAATGCAGAAGGGCTTTCGCTTTTGGTCAGTAACATTGCATAAAAATTCTTCAGAAGTGTTACACAAATTTTTGGTTTCCATATAAAGTGTAATATTATTTGTGTATAACCAAATTACAAATAGAAACTGTGCCAAGTCCATGCAAATATTTATATATTCTAAATAGATGTTGTATTAAAACCGTATTAAAAATCAATTACATTTGCTTAATATGTATTTAACGATGCTCAGACTAACTCTGCATCTAATATTCAAAAACTATTATAATGAAGTATTCATACATTGAAAATCGAACAGAAGACATGTCAAATAGTGTGCACAAAACGTTGTTTGTATTTATTTGTTGTCTAGTGATCGTCGACGCAAAGGTGAGTTTACTGTTCTTTTATCAAAACCAATAGAATATTTTTTTTTTTTATTTACCAGATTTACGCTCGATTTACAAAACTCGAATGTGAAACTTACAAGCCCGATCTTTTTTTGAATTTTACATGCCTTCTGAGACCTTCATCATTTGATGGCGCACTGGCGATGTATGCTCACTTCAAATTGTCTCGCGATGTGTCAAATGTGACAAATGAGTTTAAGTTTAACGTAAAGCGCGGTCGCAACGTGGATAACTATATATCACTCGTTGTTGATATTTGCCAAGCATTGGGTCAAATGTATGACAATTTTTTCATGAGAATGGTCACCGAAGAGATACATCGAATAAGTAATTTTCCGCTCAAGTGTCCTTTTCGTAAGGTGAGTTATGTAATAACAACACAGTCATAGTGTAAGTTGTTCTTTTCTATACGCTTTTGTTTAGAATGTTGATTACTACTTAAATGACTACCAGATTGATACGCGTGCAATTCCAAGCTATACGCCCGATATTAACTTCGTTTCTGACTCACTTTTCTATACCAATGGCAAAACAAAATTAGCACATTTTGTGAATTATGGACGCATTGATCGTAATCGCGCTCCAAAGAAACCAAGAGTGAATAAAGTTTAAACTACTCAACTATGTAACTGAAAATTGAAAAACAAGCGCGAGTGCAATAATAAAATTACAAAGTTAAATAAAATTTGTGTATAAAAATGTTTGATTTTTAATTAATAAAAATGTCATTGAAACAATTTGGCTGAACATTTGTTCAATTGTAATTTGTGCGCAAATTTTTAATTAAAAATTTTACTATTTGTGAAACGAACCACAAATTGTCACCATTTACACAAATTGTGACACACACACACACATGGACTCAAAAACGCCCACACAAAGGCAAAAATATACTATATACATATGTATGTATGTAAAAAATAGCAAGTTTTTTTTATTGCTGACTTTAACCAATGTTCTCACCGCCATCAAACCAACTAAGCACGTCTACAGACCAGCAACCAGAGCAGAAATGGTAACAAAGTGTATTACTAAGGAATTTCAAGAAAATTAAGATAACCTAAGTGAAGTTGAACTGGATTTCTCTTGGCCTTCGTACAGAGCACTCTTCATTGTACGTTTGAACTTTAGAGCACATGATTGCGTCTCTTATATGGCAGTGTGAAGTGTCCGCTTGAAGTAATCCGCACAAACAAGTACAACAAATGCCAAGTTCAATTTGTGTGTACTGAATGTGCATGTATATGAGTTGTGTGTGTGTGTGTGTGTGTGTGAGTTCTGACATTTTATTGTAATTGCAACATGCAATTATTATAAAGTGGCAAATGACTGTAAAAAGTTTTGTTGCTACGTTCCTTGAATACAACGCCCTGTAATTGCTTGCCTTTTTGCATTTCTCCCAAGAGAGTCGTCGTCGTCGTCTCTTACTTAGTAAAGTGAAGTTGTTTGCCACTCGAAAAATATTGGGTGGTGTGTGGGCAATATATAAATGTGTGCATACAATTTAAACAATAATAATGCTTTACTTTTAATAACATAATTTGCGGCATAATTCCGTTCTTTCAAAGTGTCTTCATGACAACTTCAGGTGACATGTCAAGCGATTTCTTAAAGTTTCACGTATAAACAATTCATTATATCTTTTGTAGTTTGAAGTATTAAGTAAATATGTATGTATGTATGTTGGAAAACTGTGCCGAAAATAATCAACATTTGCATACAAGTCAACATTTGCTGTTATAAGTGTATGACAAACAAAATGTATGTACCATATGTATTTTAAATGTGTTAAAACATATTTTCAAAAGTAATTTTCTTTCTATAGTACTATATAAAGCCACCAACACCGGATACACATACACACTCTCAACAAGCAAGGGACGTCGGCCGAAAATGCCATAAGAAGAGAGACCGCAACTTAATGTTAATTACATGGTGCATATGGCAACCAGAAAGTAAGAAAAAAGGAAAAAAAAAATGTATACGATGAGTGCGGAAAACTCTTTGCATTGTGCAACACTGATTACTGTCATTTAATGCAACAATGCGCAGACACTTGAGTTGCCACCAGCACACCAACGTACATAAAGCAGGGCAAATAAAAGAGAGCAGCAGTAACAACGTTGGACAGACAGACAGGACATCAGGGAAGCAGGCAGGCAGGCAGACAAGCAACTGAGTGTGAGGAATGATTTTCTCTCTGTTCTTGTTGCTGTCTGTTGATATTGTTGTTGGTAATGGCAGTAGTTGTAGTAGTTGCTACTGCCATGGTAATTGTAATTATTGCAGTGCAGCATATAACGGACAAGTGTCTGAGGCAATAAACTAGTTGAAGAAAAACCCTATAAATATGACTCCACCAGCAACAGCGATGATGCATTTTAATGAGCAATGCTCAAGTGAATGATGTAGATACATACATGCTGCATATATGTTAACATATAAGGTAGCAAAATACTAATAATAATGTGACTTTGCTGTTGTCAAACTAAGGTTCTGTCAATGTTTATGTTTGTGCACATTTATATTTTAATTTTGAAGTGACATTCGCAGGCGTTTGCTGCACTCAGCAAATGTTACAATTTTCTTGTAAATTATAATAATTTGTTGTTTGCAAGCAAGTCCCGAAACGGCAACAACAACTAAAATGCCCCAACGCTAATGCAAATAAATGACATAGCAATTTGTTCTTTGTCGCACTTGCACGCTTTGCACTTTTCACCATGACCGCCATTGTTGTTGCGTTGCGTTGCCATTTTGAATTTCCTGGCATTTTAGTTTACCCTTACGTAATATTTTTTTTTTTCTATTATTTATTTTTTTTTTTATGTGTTTTGTAAATTTTTGTATTTATATGCGTAAAAATTTTGTATGAACAGGAAGTAAGAAATTGAAAAATATGATATTTATTTCTTTAAACAATAAATAGTCGACGCCACCATTTTGTTCATGTGCGCACACAACTTTTTGCCAACGACAGACATTTCCGTTGGGGATTAACTCTGACTCTGACTCTGCTATAATATTTTGACATTCTAAGCGTTTTGACTTAACTGCTTGTCGCATTATTTTCTAAATATCAACTACAATGTTATTCATCGTCGGTTCACACGATTTGTTGTTTGTCGTCTGTTTGTATTTTGGATAATTTTACATTCAATGTTTGCTTTGCATTTGTCACATGTCTCATAGAAAATGTCAGTTGCACATGAAGAAGTTGCATTGGCCATGTGCGCTTCAATTATAACAAAATTTATTTTCTTGTTATTTGTTCTTTTCAGTAAACGCGTCGTTTTATAAATGTTTGTGATTTATTCATGACATTTATATTGGTTTGTAACGAAGTACTATATGCATGTGTGTGCAATAAGCCGATTAACGTTTGGAAAATGATGTATTTTTCTTAATTATGCGGACATGATTAATACATGTGATTGAGCTTTTAAGCCATTCAGTCAGCCAGCCAGTCAGTCGCCATCGTTGTTGTCGTTATCATTACAACAACGATGTCTTCAAGTGTTCATTTCGAAATGCATAGAAATGTTTATACGCCAATTAATGTAATTGTTCATAAATAATTAATTTTAGAAAATCGCTGCAATTAATAGTCGGCAAATTGTCGTTGACCATGTCCATCTGGCGAAGACTCCAACACATTTTGTTGCGTTTTTAATGCTTTGTTAAATAATTAATTATATAATATATAATTACACTACTAAAGTGAACAATTACTTGCAGCAGTCATGTTGCATTGAAGTTCCCTAACAAACTAAGCACTATTCAAAGTGTAATTAAAAAAATCTATCAAAATACTATGACTCACTTTGTTTTATCGATGATATTTTCGTACATTTAGTGGCAAAAATGTTTGTCGTTTGCAGTCATGTTTATTTCAAAGAAACTAATTAAAAGAAGAAGCTACCGAAATGCATGTTAATAAGCTTGTTATTTGACGAAATCCTGCTGCGTCATATTGAATATGCAATTGACATGTATGTCGGTTGCCACTCATAAATTGCCAAAGCATACATAATAAAGTCAACCAATTTGTTGTTGCTCTAATTTATTTTGTGGTTTTCAGCAGCGCACTTTTAGACATTTAATTATCGTTAATATTTTAGGCATCAATCAGTGTAAGCGACGCGTGTTGCCAAATATATGTACATATGTATGTATGTATATTTTCGTAATTTAAATTTGCGCTTCTATTAGAATAAAACCGCCAACTGAAAGCTAATTTTGCATGAAAACATAATTATTTACTAACAAAGCCATCAATTGCAAATACAAACATGCGCATGTATACAATCTATGACTGTATGTGTGTGTGTGTGTATGAAATTGCTGAAATTGACAAGGCGACAGCTTGCAGAGGCTGGCAAGAAAAGGGAGTTAGAAAGCAAGCAACGTTGAAAGCAATGCATGTCAATTAGTTTGTTGCGAATATTTGCCAAAGCCTATTTTTGGTTGCATCTCTATTGGGTGTATACAATATACATACACAGATACATTAGCAACAATTACCTCGTTTATGCGACAGCTAAAGCGCTTTAACTCAATGCGCACTAACTAAAAACGCAGTGTTTATGCGAGAACCTTAAAGCGCATTAGCTTAATGTGCTTTAAAAGCTGTCATGATGAACAGCTGATCAAAACAAAACAAAAAAGTGTTGCCATAAGAAAACAATTGAATAATGTTATTTTACAAGAATAACGTTATATGTAAAAATCACATATATTGAATAAAATATGAATTGATAGTCTTAATAGGGGCCATTCATTAATTACGTAAGACGATTTTTGGCTGTTTTTGACCCCCTCCCCCCCCTACGTAAGTAAAAATGTAGTAGGCAGTATAGGAAAAATAGGCAAAAGTAAGACATGGTTGACCCCCCTCCCCCCCTAAACCATCTTACGTAATTAATGAACGGCCCCATATTAGTTTTTAGAAATGTTTAAACATTTTTTTTTGCAATATAATAGAAAAACAGAGCTAAAAAAAAATTTTACAATAAAAAAAATTATATTAATTCATCAATATGGCATCACTGACCACTGTTACACATTAGGTACCTTCTGATTTTTAATGCGCATTAACGAATGTCGCGTTTATGCGATACTCTTAAAGCGGTTTAACTCTGTTAGGTCGCTTTTAAAAAGCGCTCTACGCTAATGCGCATTAAGGCGTTTATGCATGCGTTTTTAATTAGTGCGCATTGAGTTAAAGCGCTTTAAGGCTCTCGCATAAACGAGGTAAATATATACGCCCATTTATATTTTTCGATTACATTAAGTTTGATTTAATATTGGAATTTTGAGCTTTGTGAGCGATTTATTGAACCGAGATTTTCGCAATGATATTTGTATTTGTTTTGGCTTTCGAGTCTTCCTCTCAGTCTGCCCTTTTTGCCAGTCAAAACCTCTCATAAAACAGCATTTGTGGTCTTTCGTTAGCGCGTTGTGTAATTTTAATTGAATAATTATTCATTTGCATTTTGTTTTACTATTACTTTTTTTTTTTTTTTAGTTTTATGTGTTAAGCATTAATTGGCTTTTTATGTTATTTGTGACTTTTTTTTATTTATTATAGTTTTTTTTTTTATGCTTTGCACACTGCTCAGATTTTAATTTATGGAAATTTGTGGTCATTGTGAATTTGCAAAATTATTTTTAATGAATTTATTGTAAATATGCTGATTTTCATTGTTTTTAGGTTTTGCTGTTGTTGTTCTGTATTTTTATTTTTTTTGTTTATTTGGTAATTACGTTTACAAAACGGCAATTTCTCATTTGCATTTGTAAATTGTTGAGCTGCACTTGTGCAACTAATTATGCTCTTTATGTGCTTTTGTGTTTGTGTCACATTGTATATGCGCCCACTAATAATAATATTATAATGTTAAATGCGCTTTTGATTTAAATAATCTCAATTGCAGATTCCATTAATAAACTTTATATATATAATCAATACTTTGAGAAAAAAAAAAATAATGAAGTTGATAAAAAAAATAACAAATTAATTTAAATTAAACATATCCACTGAAAAACATAAAAAAGTGACGAATAGATTTTGAAATATAAAATGCAAGAAGCCCATATAAGTATGCAACACATTTTTTAATATTATTTTCACAAATGCTTACACACTAGTTAAATGTTAGTTCAATCTTTTATTTATTCTTTAAATGGGCATGATAAATATAAATTTGTGGTCAACTCACCTTGACAATTTTATTCAACTATCTAAGTTTGACTCGTCAGTTTGGGTGCACGTATAAGAGCTGCGGAGACGCTGCCAGTTGGGTGTGCTTCAGAAGGTTTGGTTTAAATTTGCATGTGCCTGTGTGTATTCGTGAAATGACATTTAATGTTGATACCGTTTAGATTGGATTGTTTCGCTGTGTTTGTTCTAATAGGGGCAGAAGCCGAAGAGTAAGTTGATTTCTTCATTTTACTTACAGAAGATTTTCTTTAGTTTTATATGTAAAACTTGACATTGAGTGCAAATGATGTTAGGTTTTTGTTCATGTTGCCCTCAAGATGTTGAAATCTACGATAGAAAAAGATAAAAAAAAATAATTAAAAACAAAGCAAACTATTGTAAATTATAAGTCATCATATCTTTAATATATACGATGGTTTTACCCACTCCGCCCTCTAAGTGTTACATATATTTTTTTGGTATCAAAATGTATGAAATTCATGACTGCATTTTAGAATTAATAAGTTTATTTCGAACACTAACATTTTTGAGAACATTCAATCAATTTTTAAATATAAAATTTTGTAAATTTATAAGGACAAGACATTTTTTCATTCACACACTGCGCTGAACTAATCAATATTCGCAATGGTGCACAACTCCTTCAGCGTTTTGTCAGCTTGTGCCATCTCCAAGTTAAGTCTGCGCAAACTGAGCTGAATCCGTGCCATTCTCATGTTGCCAACTTTCAGTTTCATCTCCTGCGTTAAGTCAAAGTCTGTGGGTTCCTTCATCGTTGCACTTCGACTATTATTACTTCTTAGGCGATTCTCATTGTTATTGCTCATGTCTGTGATCGCATTGTCAACGCTTGCGTTGGTTATGTTAAGATTTGTATTAGTTGTGTTATTAGCGGCATGATTGGCACTTCGAAAAGGCGCTCTTCCCCTTACAGACATGCTTTTTGCTTGGGTTTCCGGCATTTTCTTAAGATTTTTTTGTTTTTTTGTAATAAATTTAACCAAGAACAAGATAATTTTTTTTTTAATAACAAACAAGTCTTTTAAACTAGAAGAAAGTTCAATCAAATACAAAATATCTGACAAGCCATTAAAAGGCCTACTATTTTTCGTAATTGTGAAAAAAAATCAGTGGACCTATGGAGGACTTGGTAAGTCTTTACGCCAAAAGACCAAGACACATTGAATAAGACATTTCATTCTCCCAATTCTTTATGCATTATTTTACACGGAATCCGTTCCTCACTGGTAGTTTCTATGCCCATTGGACGGTTGTTGTTTGCAGAGCGTTAAGTAATCATGTTGCTGTTTAACTGACATGAATTAAAGACAGCAGCAACAATTAAAAAATTATATTAAAATAATTACAATTGTAAAAGAAAAAATAATAAATACACATAAACCAACCCCCACCAATACACACACATACACATATGTGGCTGTGGTAGTCAGGTTTTCCACATTTGCAGATTGTATAGGCGCGTGTTTATTTTTGTTGCTGTTGTTGCTTTTGCTGCTGGTGTAGTTGTTTTCGTGGCAGTTGTAATGCATACAAAATTAATTAAAAATGCAGACAACATGCCCTGAGCAGCAACCAACAGACAAACAGACCGACAGACAGACAGACGGACAGGTTTAAAGGAATATGTACACTGCAATAAAATGAGTACAGCACAGATATCGTAGGTGAAGAACACGTTGGTTGGTAACGCGACACAAACAGAGTCAAGTCAGGGAAATCAACAGTCAAAGTCTGAGTCAAACGAATGCAAGCAGGGTGAGGGTGAAAGGGGGGCAACAAGTCCTTA
The DNA here is from genome assembly GCA_034638295.1 of Phortica okadai. Taxonomy (NCBI): domain Eukaryota; kingdom Metazoa; phylum Arthropoda; class Insecta; order Diptera; family Drosophilidae; genus Phortica; species Phortica okadai. The sequence continues at coordinate 8,455,600 of CM067850.1, forward strand.
GCACTGAAAATAATTATTAATATGCATTTGTGTCTGCGGTTGACTGAGTGTGTGTATGTGTGTGTAAGGTGATTGTATGAGTGAGTGTGTGTGTGTGTGTGTATGTGTGTGTAAGGTGATTGTATGAGTGAGTGTGTGTGTGTGTGTGTGTGTGTGAGTGAATGAGCAAATAACTGTCTGTACATTCTTAACAATTACAAAGCTACCAAGTATTTCTCTGTTATATTAAAATGAAAATATTATTGTTACTTTTTGATGAATTTTTTGCATACAACAACAACTTATGAAATTCTCTTAAATTCACTCCAGACACACACACTCACAATATGTTGTTAATGCTCTTACTCCTCTTGTCATGCACGCAAAAATCACATAATGAAGCTGATATGCGCATGAAGCGTATGCATGCATACATGTTACATTTCATTTCCAATGCGATTTAATTAAGTCGAATAAAAAATGCACACACACGCACACACACGCACACACACACATACACATTGAGTGTACTTTATTTCGTGTGTAATGCAATTGCACTGCACCATAACCACCCAAGCCGCCATTACCACAACATCCCTTAGCATGTTTGCGATACTTACATGGCAAATTTTTATTTATGAAAAAAAAAACAAAAAAAATGTTCGGCATTCAACGTTCAACTGCAATTCACTGTAAATGATGTGCATTGCATTTGTGCGAAAAATTTTTATAAGTGGTCTGAGAGCACTTTGGCATTTTTACAATACATGAGCATGGGCATGGGCATGGGCGTGCCTGTGGTGGGCATGATATCGCCAGCAAGTCAGTCAGTCAGCACGCAGATAATAATTTTAATCGTCTATTGCATATTTAGTAAGGACTAATCTCAGTTTGCGTATAATTTATTTTATTAGAAAATATATCAAAAACGTATGTTATGTGTGGCGTGCCCGTCTTGAAGAAAATAGAAGCACACGCAAGCGGCACTAAAATTATTTAAAAAATAGTGCATAAAACGAATAATTGTCGCGTAAGAAAATATATAAAAAAAAAAGTAATAATAAAATTTAAAAATAGCCACTTTGGCAAGGAAATTGCGTGCAGAAATGTCAGAGGAAAGCAGACTGCATGGAAAATTATACACAAACACACACACACACACATTAAGGCAACGCATGACTCTACCGTCATCGTTGTTGTTGTTGTCGTCGACTGACGTTACTTTGCATGCTGACTGTAATTGAATGCAAGCTGCATTTATGTCGATTAATCATACGCAGTGTGCGCCCCTGCTTTGTTGCACATCCTGCCGCTGACATTCATACAATTTACACTGCATTTATGCCATGCACCGGCAGGATATACGCGCCATGCACGCGATAATCTAAGCAAGTCCTTTTTTTAACTTTTTTTTTTCAAAATTTACTTGAATTTTAACAACACGTCAGAAGAAAACTTCTTTCTAAACATTGCGTGAAATATTTCATTAGTACATGAAATGCAACATGGGCTCAACGCTTTAGGCGGTACAATAACAACAACAACACAAAACAAAAAAAATGTCATTCACTCAACGCGTCGGTTTGCCAATTGTACGTAATTTTTATAAGGTGACATTTTAATTGCATATTTCCAAACCTATGTTTTGACTTTGAATTTTTAGCGTTTGTTATGTTTTTTTTTTCCACAAAGGGCGTGTTTTGCAAAGCTTACCGATACAAGAACAAGTATCGAAAAGCGAAACGTACAAAATATAGAAAATTACAACGGAAACAATTTATAAATGTTTCGTCACGGAGTTTAATTATAATATAAGTAAGCTACATTGACTACAAAACAACAATAACACTTGGCAATTGATCACGACTTGGAGACAAATTAAGCTTTGTTGAGACAGCTCAGTTCAATATAAATAACTCTATCGCTAAACCAGCTTAGTGTTTTTTTTTTTTTTCTTTTTGGTTATCCCAACTGAAATACTTGTTATCGCTTATATGTTAATCGGAAAATGCCAAAGCAGACGAAATTCCGTTTTGTAGCAAGTTTAAAGCGTTCGCTTTGTGCGGAAACTAACATTTGATAAACCAAGCGCATCAATTTAAAATTAAAATATTTATTATTGCTGTTAACATAACGCAAACACATTGTTTCAAAATGTCCCTCCCCTCTCCTCTCCTCTCCACAACTCAACACAACCCCTGCACATATTTGATAAGTTTAGCTCAGCTTTAGTTGGTCTTACCTTGTCTATTTTGGTGCATGTATCTATCTATCCTTCTGTCTGTCTGACTGTCTCTCTCTGTATATTGAATTTCTTAATCACTTAATTTACATGTACACACACACACACACACATAGTAACACACATGTACATGTATAGCATGCAGAATCAGTTAGAATTCACTTGTGTTGGCAGCAATCGACATTGTCATTTGAACAAATGCCACCAATGTTGCCTTCATTGTCCCACAAGCCGTTTTGTCGCCTTGTATGTATGTATATGTCATGCTAGTCTTTTGGTTCGTTGTTATTGTTGCTGTTGTTGTCGTCTATATTTTATGCAACATATGTTGGCGACACATGTGGCACTTTTGCGACTTAAATTTATGTGCCTTTCTGTCGGTATTAAAATCATTTTCATGTAACATCACAAAACTCTAATGGATTTTGGCTTATTGTGCGGTTTTCAAACTCATACACAATCTCACACACACACACAAATGCTAACGATATAACCAATATGTAATATAGTCAAATGCAAAATTAAAAAAAAATATATGTAATAAAAAAAAAGTTCAAGCAATAAAATTAAAAAAAAAGGAATGTAAATAAATTACAATTATTCGTCGCCAATGACCATAGAAAGTGACATTTTATTTTCATTGTCTATTTTTTTAAATACAATATTACAATTGTTGAGGCGACATGTATTTAATAAATAGTTGGCAGACAGCGCAAAAAAAAAAAAGCTGTAAATAAAATTTTTTTAAATACTTAAAAAAGAAAAATGAAAAAAAAATGATATTTCGCATATTCAAAGCGCTTGGCAACATTTTGATTTGACTGTACACATTGTGAAATTTAATTGCATAGTCCGATTACGCAATCAAAACAAAATGCAAGCCGCAAAAAGTATGCAATGCCATACAGATTGGCGAACAAAAATAGAGAAGGATGACAACTTTCGAAGCACTAAAGCGAGGAGAGCGCAAAAACGTAACCGAAATGCTTTCAATTGCAAATACATACTCAATAATTTGGTAAATAAAAGGCAACGTTTTTGCCATGTGTCGCCATTTGGCCATGAGCAAGAATGGTTACGCATTCATTTGTTTTTTTGTTTTTTTTTTTTTGTCAAACGCCAAAAACAATTGAGATTTAATTTTTTTTTTTATTTATTTGGCATAAAAATTTGTTTTGCATTTCATTTTTTTTTTGTTCAATCATACATTTGTACAACCCCCATTTGTGTTTTCTTTTATTATTTTTATTTTGTTTATTTTCTTATGTGTTAAAGTTTCTATTGTATTCTGCGGCCGAATTTGCTGCTTGCCTGTGTGTGTGGTTATCTTTATGACGCGTGGATGTTGCCAAATGTGACTTTGATTTGCTTCATTGTTCATAACAACAATAATTTTATAGAACTTGTATGAACGACGAAGCTTCTTTTCTTCTTCCTTCTTGTGATTATTTTATATAATTTGTCATAATTCCTAATTGAAGTCTTTTAACGATTTAAAAATTTCTGGCAAGTCTACCTCATTCTGACCAAGGCCTTAAGGAATATCTAACGTGTGTTCATTACATATTTTATAGAGTCTAAAGTCTTTTACATATATTTATGCTGAATATATGTGATACGCTACAAACCCATTCGACTCATTGTGCTTTGATTGCTTCATATTTTTGTTATATTTTCTTTACAGTGAATAACTTTTAACACCAACCAAACACAAGCACAAAGCTGACAAAGCAAAACGTTCAAGCCAAGGCAGGCAGGCAGGCAGTGAGTTGAAGTGTAGCCGTCGCATTAGATTCCATTTTTAATGGCTTTCACACTCAAGCAGCACAAATGCAAACATAACCTTAAGGATATAACTTACACTCACTTACTGGCACGCATTTACACGCAATCAAGTCAGCCAGCCTGCCAGCCAGCCAGCAGGATAACGCCAATGCCAACGCGTGATTCATACACATTTGCGTTGCCCGCTGCCCGCTGCCCGTTCCGTTGTCAGTCAGTCAGTCCATATTGCAAAGCGAAAAGCGTAGCAAAAACATTTTGCAATTGAACAAAACCCTGAGAGAGACAAGCCTTTTATGTTTTTGGTGAAAGCAATCGTCGTGAATCGTCGTCGACGCCTTTTGCCAAATATCGTACCATGTTCTCATCATATATATTTACCTTTGGAGCTGTTGTTGTCGTTAACGCTGTGTTTTCTCGGTTATTCTTTTTCTTTGCTTTTTTTTGGCTCTTTATGGCATTTTTGCAAGTCAAGCATACTTTTTGGCATATTTCATCATCATCATATATATGTTTGTTTGTTTGTTTCTTTGGCATGTATGTAGGTGTGTGTTTGTTGTTAAAGCTTTTACTGCATTTGATGTTGGTATTGTTATTGTTTTTGTTGTAACATGTGTATTATTGTGTAATATTTTATGTGCCATTAACTTGAGTTTAAGCGCATATAAATTCTTGTTTTTACTTTATTTGTGGAACTCAACACAACACAGCACAAAAACAACACTTCTTCAAGCCGCCTCTTTTTTGCGTCACTTTCATCGCTCGCTTGTTCTTTGATTTTACACACTTATTGTATAGTTAACATGTACTTTCATTGTGTTTCCGTTCTTTAGACATACTTTACTTACTTTGCCTACGCCGAACCATACTCTTGACGGCTCAGCTCAGCAGCAGCATCAGCAGCATCAGTCAGAAATTCAACAATAAAAAACCATTCATAATATGTTTGTATACAGATTTTAACACACACACACACACATACTGAGAGACACAGTTGCGTTGAGAATTGACGGTAAAAGGAAAAATAAAAAAATAAAATAAAAATCAGAAAAAAAGAATTACTAGTAAGTTGTCGTGCATAAATTGCTTTCAGCACAAGTTTGAGTGATTCACGACCGCTGAGCCCTCCCCCTTCTTTTAGTGATACCTTTTTTTTTTGCATTTTGTTTTATTTTGGTGGCTGTCAAGACCCTAGGCAGCAAAATCTTCACAGCGGAAGGCGGATTTGTTGTCTCACAACAACAAAAAAAGAGGCAGAAAACACAAAGAATTGTGTGGTGAGACAGTGCAGAGGCTAAAAGCTATAATTGGTTGCCTTTTTATGGACGCAAAGCATACTTGGCTTTGCCTTTGCCTGAGCCTGTGCCTGTGCCTTTGCCCGTCATGTTGATGTCGAGTGGTATACTTATGCTTAGTTGGCGCACCGCAGCGTTTGCCACTAAAAACGAACTCATAACGCCGAGTTGACTTTAAATGATTATGATGCTTTAATTTTATTTCTTTTCTTTTTTTCTTCTTTTTTTTTTGTTATCTGCGCTGCGCTTTTAATTATTTTAAATTCTAGAATAGTTTTTTACTTTTGGCTTATACTTTTTTATGTGCCTTGTGACCTTTACATGAACCTGACGACGACTGCACTGCACTTCATGTAAATTAACATTCAAAATGAAATGAAAGATGTGCAAACATGCGACGGCATAACGACGCAGGGGGGAAGCCAAGCCAAGGAGCAGCAACAGCAATAGCACACTCACTAGTCAAGCTGAAAATTATATACCAATTTTCGACAAAAAGGAGCTTTAGGAATGTCATAATGCTACTGCTGCTGTTTATGCTGCTGCTTGGAAAATGTTTAATTAAGAAAATCCCCCAAAGATATATATTTGAATAATATAAACTAAGACCAAAATGTCAGGCATAAGCGAAGGAGGCATGAGTCCATGACCTCTGACAACTTGTTACGACTTATGCATTTGGCAAAAGTCGTCAACATTTCAAGCAGAAGTAAACCAACAACAAATTTTCATTTGAAATATTTTATATAATTACAAAGAGTTTCTCATCTTGTTGCCATCATTCATCAAATTGTGTCTTTAATTTATTCTCTCTGTCTCACTCGCTTACGCAAATCACAGCAGCAACGCTGATGATATGCCAAACTACATTTAAATATGAAAATAAGCTTGAATTTGTGAACTTGCTAATCAAATAGATTTATTTGCACTAAGATATTCAAAGCCGTCATACCCTTGTCAGTACAATAATTACAATAAATCGTCAAAGCAAACTGTCCCAATGCGTAATACAGGTAGCGACGAAGCGACCGAGCGAACGAAGACAAGCTATTGGTGCCTGAGATTACAAGCAATGAAAATTTGCATTTAAATGTTTGAGTCACGCAAATTATTAAATTTCTTGTAGACAAGAAGCAAGAAACATCATCCTCTTCATCATCGGCACCTTTCGAGCAGCAACATTTGGTTTGGCAACGTTGGATAACGTTGCTTGAGGCGGCTTTGCCTTTGTGTACACGTATAGCAGTAAACTAAGATAGCTAATAATCCTTAAATTGCTTGGAAAAAGCACAACGCGTGAGGAGTTTACATGAAAATTACTTTAAATATGCAAAATAGGCGCTTCACTTAGGCAACTTTCTTGATAGAAAGCAAAGCATTTGACCATTACCTTTTGGGGGTTTCTTTGGGTTGGTTTTTTTTTTTTCGTTTTCAAATGAAAATTAAATTTAATTCAAATTGTTTACTTGTCAGGAAATAAATGTTGAGAATGTCGTTGGTAAATTGAAATTTTCATTCAGTGTCGTTTGGCGAAATTGTCAAGGAAATTGGCTGCTGATGATGCTCGACCACAGTGTCCTTGTCGATTTGTTTTGCTGCAACTAATACACACACACACAGCTCGACCACAAGTATGCGTGTGTATACACATACACACATACGCTTACAATGTAATTTGCATGACAATTTCCGGTGCAAAAGGCAAAGAAAATATTGTTAAAATTTTATATACATTATGACTGTCAGATATTTTACACAAATGAACATTGCGGATGTCCTGCTACTGGCGAAATTCAATTATCGTTGGCTATCACGCTTCCATTAAAAAAAATATAAAAAAAAATACACAGTAATAATATTACTTTCTACAACAAACAATTAGATTTTATTTGAAAGAAAAAAAAGAAAAAAATAAAAATGGAAAAACTTGCAAAATAATTATGCAAAACTTGACTCCAACCAGTCATAAGTATGAACTGCAACCCCAGAAGTTTGCAAATTAGTCCAATATGACAGTTTCCTGTGCGACAAAGCATTTCCCAATGTCTGTCATAATTTATTGCACATATTTAAATTACTCAGCGACCTTTCTTTAACACACACACACAGACACACTCTTAGTGCAATTACTTACGAAAGAATTTTTGCTACAACAACTACTAAGATGAACGATCTTAGCTACGACTGTGACGACGACTATTACTTTATGTAATTCATAGCAACTTTTTCACATAAATAACAACAGCACTTTTCATTTTAACAGCAATTTTTCATATACGCAACATTTTCACCCAAAAACTTTTGTAATTACAAAATTTTACACTTCAAACTACTTAACTCGACTCAACTCGACTCAACTCGACTAACTTACTTTGTTGCAGTTACCGTTACTATTATTATGGGCTAAAAGAAGTGAAACGCAGCAGTCACAGTCGCAAAACTACAAGTTGCCTGTAAAAGAATAGAGTAAAAAACAAAAAAAAAAATAAGCTGAATGCAATTTGCTTATTTATGGCAACGCCAAACGACAACAACAGCAGTTGCTAAAAGCATGGCATGGCTCCGTGTGTATGTGTGTTTGTGCATGTGTATAAGATGGGCAACAGGAGTATCTTAAGTACGAAACAATAACTGCCAAAAAGTAGTAACAAAGTCATTTAATGACGACAAACAAACAAACAAACGACAGCGTGACAAAAGCAAACGAAGCAAACACAAAAGCAGCAACTGTTAAAAGCAAATGTTGATGTGGAAACCATAAAGCGAAGAGAAAAACAAAAATCATTACTGTTGTAACCTCACTAAATTATTTACAAATTAAGTTGATCTGTCACTTTGATGATTACATATATGAAATATCAACTTTTATACTCACGCATATTAACTGAAAGGATGTGTAAAAGAAAATGGAATTTACTGAGAGATTTTACAAAAGGAAATCTATTATTAAGTTAACAGTCTGTAGAGTTTATGTTAACAGTTTAATAGCAAAGTGGAAATGTTTTGGTAACATTTTTATTTTAATGTAAAATCATCATTTTTGAATAACTTATCTTAAGGGGTCATTCTCATGTAACGACTTAAAAAAAAAAAATTTTTTTTTTTTTTATATTTCGATAATAGTTACAGCTTAAAATCGCCGACGCGTCATAAGCGACCGCCTACTGTTTTTAAAACTTTGTACGCGTTTTTCTCGAAACGTCATTTTCTGAAACGGTCAGGGTCCTAGAGAAAAAACTATTAGACCGATTGCTTCGAAATTTTGCAGACTTCTTCTAGACACTAATGGCTATCGTCCGTACCAAACCCGTGTTTTTTCGAAAATATTTTCTTATTTTTTTAAAGCAATTTAAACAAAAAAAACGCGATTTTCGTAATTTTTTTTTTGACAGACCGTCCTTTTTTTGTTTTTCAATGAAATTCAATACCTTTGGTACGGACGATAGCGACAGACCTCCTGAATAATAATCCATTCGGGTTTCTCATTTCGGAGAACATTAACAGCCGCTATCACCCTGACCAGTGACATACTTTTTTTTTTTTGGTGTCTACTTCAATTTAAAAAAAAACTTATAAAAAATGAAAAATAAGAAAAGAATATATTTTTTTTACACAGTTTAAGGTCCAAATAAAAACATATAAAAAAACTAATTTGATTACATTTTATTATCTTTTAAAAAAAAAATTTCTAAAAACAGGTAAAATTCATGCGTTTACATGAGAATAACCCCTTAACACAACCAAATGCTCACATCTTAAAAAAGTCTCAGTTAAGACCAAAGAGCTTTTTTTTAGCGTTGAGCATTTGAATAATGCGCCACAAATTGCCTCATGTTGATCTTATCATTTCTTAGGAGAATTTTGAGGTTCGGGCTACTTGAATGAGAGAGTTGGTTCTAGAGATTCACGAAACTAATACGCTCTTTGTACATGGTATGAAGCAAAAATGACTATAATTTAATGTTTGGCTGCAGAACACAAAAAACAAGGGTCTTGCTTGCAAAAACTGCTGCTTTACAAAATTTTACGATTTACGATGCGATTTAACGTCAGAACAGAAGAAAAACAACGCGAAAAAAAAAAATTGCGCTCATTTCATTTTATATTTTTGTATCTTTCATTTTAAAAACATATTTTTACTACTTTAGCTGTTCACTGTGCATCGCAGCATGTCTAAAGTAAGTTTATGACGAACTTAAGACCAAAAAACTTACGACCAATTTATCAATCCACGGGTGAACTGACTGACTGACTGTCTGACTGACTGACGCCAAACTCTTTTTAATTAAATGACCACAAACAAGACAAAAACAAAAAAAAAAAATATTAACGGCTAAAAAATAAAACGAAACGAAAATTTCGACATTGACTTGACATTTTAAGCACAACGAAACACAAATTAGTGCAATAAAATGTAAAAAACGCTGAAATGCAAAGAATAAGTTTATAAGCTTGCGGGTCGGTCGGTCGGTAGAATGCCGTCTTGAAGACTGATTGGTGGCAAAATGTCTGATTTAAAAGGCTCACTAACAATAAACTCTGTTGGTCCAGAAACAACAACAGCTGCGACGACCGGGCCGAGCCGGGCCGACTAAAACATGGTTAAATATTTGCGTAAGTTCTTTGCGCGACTTATGCCAACGGCGACGTTCAAGCACGGCGATGAGCTGTTCAAGCAGCACTAACACACTCACACACACAGACACACACACTCGCTCGCATACAATAATATTTTCTTAAGCCAAACTAAATGCATTAGCGTCTGCAAGGATAAAACTTCTATCATGTTTGTTGTTCTGTGTCTGAGTGAGTTTTTGTTTATGTGTGTTTACCCCTGTGTGCGTGTGTAGATGTATCTGTGTGGTCAATAATGCGACACGGTGTGTATGTGTGTGAGTGCTTATGTGTACATATTTGGTTTGCGATGTGTTTGTTGGTAAACAATGATGTCAACAGCAGCAGAAAACAAACTTCTATACTTATTTTCACACACTCAGGCGAAAGTCACTATCGAAAACAAAAACAATAACAACAACAACAAGTAAAGTTAAGTAAACAATCGCATTAAGCGCATTGTTGTCCATTTTGTTGTTCTTTTTTTTTCTTTTACTCTTAATATTTTTGGTTCTTGCGTGGATACTAAGAAAAAAAAAGAAATAAAAAATATTTCCCCTTCTTTGAGTCAAGAACAAGTCTAAGGTAGCTAGTAGTGACATTGTAAAAGGACAGCTTCATTAGGTAAGTGCTTACTATTGCACTGTTGTTGTTATTATTTTTTTTTAGTCACCACTGTCAACATTTCGGAAATTTCGATTTCAATTACTGAAATGTTACAAAACACCTTACTTTTTTTTTTGCCACCTCAATTTACGTCGATTGTTTGTGATGTTGTTGTTCAGCCCGACTTCAATTCAATTCGATTTTTGCTTTTCAATATTTTTGTTGATTTAATTCTATTTGCCAACCAATAAGGCCAAGTCATTATGACATTTGTCTTGTGTGCTTTCTTTATACGCCTTTGTCATGTTCTATATAAATGCCTACGCACAAGGACTTTTGACATAGAAACAGGGCGCTATAGCAGCATCAACGACAAAGCAAACAATAACAAATACAAGTAATAGAAATTTATGTAATCGTTTGAAGGTGATATCATCGCTATTAGAGTGACTTGGCTCTTGATGTACTCAACGAACCCAATCATTGACATCATTTGTTAATCAAAGTCAAATCACTGTTGTCACCTTATAGTATTATTGCTGCGTTTATGAGTTTAATAACAATTGATTTTTATTAAAAGTTGATTGAAAATAACCATGAAAGCAAATAAGCTGAAGGAAAATTTAAAAGCTTGTTTTGTGTTGAGAAACAATGCTTGAAGTTTAAACCTTTTCGAGTATAAGCCTTATCTGCAAGCACATGTTGCCTTGTTTAGACCAGAATTGCAATATTTTACCAACAAAGCTGTTGTTTCTAATCGTTCTTGACAGCGACAAGAACGAAAAAAAAAAATAACAAAAGTGAAGTGAAAGACAAGGCGGAGAGTATCTAATAAATGCGTGAACTTAGTTGGTTGGTCGTGTAGTCCAATGTGTGCTAAGCCCGTACAGACTCAACAAATCACACGACCATGAGGTAAGGGTTGAGCAGTACACAGACTTCATTCTGTAACGTGATGTACCTTTCAACTATTGTTCCATAGGGAAGAAAAGCGAGAGAAAAAAGTATCCTCTGCAGACAAGTACATGGCAACAGAAACAAAAGAAAACATGCTGTAACATCACAGAAAAACTGAGTAGGCTTGTTAGTTTTTTTTTTGTTTTTTCTCTTCTTTCTTTTTATTAACACCTTACACGTAGAAACGTAGGATTTAATATTTCCCTCTGTCAGTAACTAAGCTATTGTGGTTCGAGTTGAAACCATCGATGATGGTCAGTGGCACAGTTGCCTAAGCACTTCACTTGCGTTAAGTGGAAGAGAAGAACAAAAAAAAAACATGTTTTCAAATTGAAATAAGCAGAATCATGTTGTAACGCTGTCAAGGCTTTTACCCTAAACCAAAACGGCGTCAAAGGTGCGTGCATTTCGCCAAAAGAACTTTCTCTCTTCATTCCTTTCCAAACAATACAAGCAAAGAATTTCATTGGCTTAAAGAGCTGTTGAAACGTCAGTTCGAAATATGTGGTTGTGGGTGTATCTGTGTGTGTGTGTGTGTGTGTGCAAAATCAGCCGTGTCAGTGACAGCTAAATTAATTAGTTTTCGGTATTTTCTTCAGTACTAGTTCATAGTTGTTTCGATCAAGCAAAGCGAATGAGTTTGTGCAGCATTCAACTGGCAAAGAAATTGTGGCCAATAGTCGATGTTGAACGCAGCTTTGAAGACGTTAACCTAAAACGAAATACATTCCTTCTTACACAAGTCAGACAAATAACAACATTCTTTTTTTTTTTGTTGTTGCTTTTCATTTGGTCATGCTTTTTGCAGCATTTACTTGCCTTGAGCTTGTATTTTCAAGCTGTTGTTATAGTTTTTTTTTCTTGTTTTTGCTGCCATTGCAACTCATTCAATTTCTTTTGTCTTGAAATTCCGAAAATGCATTCGCATCGTTCATCTGTTTGTTGAGCACTTCAGGCTGACTCCATTTCTCTTGCCTTGCTTGCTTTATTTTTTGCACAGCCACGCTGCATTAGCTCCATTGCACTAAGTATCACTGAGCTGTCGTGTGTTGCTTTACGACGACTAATGCTTGAACGAAAAGTTCCTTAACTAAAGAGAATGAAAAAGCAAAAATTCTTTGACCTACACGTGTTCCCTTTACATGTATTGCATTTCCAAAAAAAAAAAAAAAAAAAAACATGTAACAGACATATACTGTACATATATACAGTAAAATCTCTAGTCACAGACAGACAGACAAAATTTTAAAGTTGAACTCCACTATGCCCATGCCTAAACCTCTTCTGGAGACGAACATTTCCGTATCTGGCTACAAATACTAGAACCGCGACTGTTCGAACAAATAAAAATATTTTCTTGCAAACAACTCAAAAGATGCTTTAAGCAAAGAGTCATGAATACAAAAATATATTGTTATCTATTAAGCAAGTCCAATTCCGTGTGTTATTTTTCTTTGTCTTTTTGGTATCTATCATAAATTTATGCAATTTCTTGAAGACCAAATTTATTACGCAACTGCTGTGCGTTTGCCAAAATTTTTGTTTCCTTGAGTTTTGCCAACTTTTATCAAATATTTTTTGACCAAAATAAATTTATTTGTCAAGCACAAAATACAAACTTCTGCAGATAACAAGAAATTCCATTGGAAAAAATACGAAAGAAAAAAAAATTAAAATCGCGTGGTAGCAAAATATACTCACCATAAGCGTCAAATTTTATGATCTCTTGAGTCACACACTGCAAATAGAAGCAAAAAAAAAAACAATAAAGTCAATCATTAAAAGTCACATAAAAATCTCTCAACAGCAATAAAAGTCAATACATTTAACTCTATTATAAATTTTTATAATTTTTATCTTATTTTTAATGAGCATTTCGCGCGCTCGCTTGTAATTATTCATCTCCCCATTGCCTGTGAATGCGAAACCAGTTTCAGATCAGCTCAAAATCAGTTGCAAAGTCACTGAACTGTGGACCTTTTCCAACTTTCGGCGCGCAAAATCAATTAAAAAATTTGTTTTTTCTCTGCTGTGGCGGCAAATGAATATTAATGCTAAATAAAGCGAGAATAAAAATAGATAAGTTTGGCCATGCTGAAGCAATTATACACTTCGCACAACCCTTTTCAATACATTTTGTAAGACTTCTCCTCACTAAAGTTTGCAATAAGAACTTTAAATAAAATTCTAAAGTTCGTTGGCGCAAAGACAGACAGTTGGATAGACAGTTAGATATCAGAGAGACATTCATTTTTGATATTGTCAAAAAAAAAAAGTGATATTCTTCTGGTTGCGTGAAGTGTATGGCAGATTTGGTGTAATAAAAGTTGTATTTAAGATTGACTTATATATGGCCTACAGCAATCGAACATTGAAGCAGATGCTTTGTCTTGAGCACAAGCAAGACAAAAGCAAAGTTCAAAGCAGCCAACGGTAAATAATAAAAAAATACGAAAAAGTTGAAGTCGTCTCGTGTCGAAGACATAATATTTAATTACATTATACATCAATCAAAATTAAAGACAAACATAAAAAAAAAATATATATTTACAAATAATATTGGATTCTTTCATGCTTTTTTTAAGAAATTATTAGATTCAATCACATATGGCGGCTTGTAGTTAGAGTTTCACACTGCTCCACAAATAGATAGACAGATGTACAGAAGTATGAAAGAGCCAAATCTTAAGTCAACTCAACTAACAAACTATTTTCAATACTCTGATTGCTGCAGGCAGTTAGTTGCCGACTGACTACTGGCTTTGTGTGTCCAACTAATGTTAATTGCTATGAATTGACTTGTGTTGAATAGGTTCGTTTAGTGTCGCTTTAAGTGGCACTCTTGGCTGACAAGCTCATCATCGTTATCGCCTAGCGCCAACGACCACCAACGCACACTTGAATTTGCTAACAATTGAATTAAATTTTTAACGTCGCCGCTGTGAAAAGTAAATTTGAATCTGATTTCTTATTTTTTTGTCGTAATTTTGCGGAAATTTCGTCGGAATTTCAATCAAATCAACATTGGTACTTCTGGGCAGAATTTGAACTTAAATCGAACACTTCAATCAAGTTTGCTTCAACACGGTTAAATTAAAGCGACATAATCATAATGAAAATAATACTTTTTCAAGCATTTTCAGCATTTTTCGTTGCACAATGCAACGCATCGTTGTTGTTGTCGGCGTCGTTGTCGTTGCTAAGACATTGAGTTGTCAACATCAATTTTGCTTCTTTAAGCTGCTTTCAAGAGAATTAATATTGCGATAGTTTAACGGCTCACAGCGATACTCAAAGACACTCACAGACGTAGCAGTAAGACGACAACTGTAAAAACGCCTTCATTCTGTGTGTGTGTAGGAGTAAGTGAAAAAGTGGGCGGTGTGTGTGTATGTCTGTTGATGCAGCACGACTCCATTATTTTCATTTTCAACGTCATTGAATTTCCTCTTCAATTTTCTACGCTGAATTAAATACGGCGACGCTGACGACTAAGATATCGGCACAGAACGCAGGATCTCGGCTGTGCATGAAGCAAAAAAATGTACGAAAAATAAAATGAAAGAACCAAAAAGAAAAAAATAAAATAAATTGAACACACAAAAAAATAAAAAAAAAATATATTTTTTTGTTATTTCAGTTTTTTTTTCTTTATTTATTTCGCCCGTTTGATCGTTTTTGTCGTCGACTCTTGTTGCATTTTTTACTCCAATTCATTGTTGTTGTTTTTGTTATTTCCGTTTCAATTCTTTTATGTTGGTTTTATTGTTATTTGGCTTTTATTTTTCGTTGCTTTTTAACAAAAATTGCAAAATAAACTCAAAATCATTGCAAAGTAGTTTTGATAGTAAGCAAAGTCAACGTCAAAGAAACACATTTCAATGAGAGAAATATAAAAAAAAAAACAGATATTTTTTTCTGAACTAAAGCAATGTTTAAGCATGTAAGCTATATCACTACTACTTTATACAAAAGCATTTAGAGTGTTTAACATTTATACAATGAACATGTAGTCAAAAGTTTATAAATTCAAAAAATAATCGAATTTTACTGTGGCAATTTAAAGAACCCTTTGCTTTAATGAAAACCTTTAGACAGATCATGCAGATAGCTTTATTTTTTTTCCACTTGCTTTACTTTGTTTCAAACGTTATGAAACAATGCATATGCCCGCCATTTTTAAAGTGTACCAATAAGAAAAAAAACCCAAAAGAAGATTGTGTGTCATACAAGGACTTGGCCCGACTTCGGATGTTCGTCGTTCATGTCATCATCATTGTTTCTGATATTTGTTATTGGTGTCGTTGTTGTTATTGTTGTTGTTGCCAACGTTAGTTACTTGTCATTGTTGCTTTGGTTTCCGTTGTCGTCGTTGTTGTTGCTGTTATTATTATTATTACCACTGCTGTCAATACAATAAACTCTGTGTGTGTGTGTGTGCGTCAGTGATTCTCTATTGGAAATGCGTCTATTTAGTTATATTGTCGCTCTTGATAGTTTTCGACATTATTATTTCATGATTTTCATTTTACTCCCTCATAAGTATTTGAAACAATTTTCATTCTGCTATCCAATTGTTTTCCACACTTTAGTTTATTTTCTTTTGTATTTACTTTACTTCTGACAGTCCGACAGACAGACAGGCAGACAGAAATGTTAAAACAATGAGCGCAAATTGTTGTTGATGTTGCCATTTGGACCGTCAGACATTCAATGTATTTTATTTCATTTTAAGTGCGACAACGAACTTCAGAGCTAACGACATTTGTTGTTACTATTATATTATAAGTAAAAAATTATTTAATGTGAGTCAGATTTTACGCTTGAGCACAATTTTCAATATAAGAAGATTATATTTTACAGAAGCGCTTTTAATTGAATTTAAATATGTATAAACAAATAAATTATTTGCACAACAATTTTAAAGAGAATTTGTGGTCAACATACAACTGACTTCAGTTATGCCTCAACTAAACAAATACAGTGCCAACCAAAACAACGTAATAAGCTTATCTTTATGACGAGTTTTTACCAACTTTTCTTTGCACGAACAATACGTTCTGTTTACATTTAATGCGCTAACGAAAACGCCATAGGGAGTAAAAAAGCATATCAACTTTGTGAAAACTTTTGCCACTGACAATGACAATAATTACATTTCCGTTTCCGTCAATATGCGTATTTCGTAAGCATGTCTGCGTATGTCGCCATCATCAACACACATTCACACACACACACACACACACACACACATATGCCAACAACTCCCAAAGAAGTGTTTTTCATGCGCGCAAATTAAAACTTTAAAGAAACTTTGCTTTTGCGTTGCAACCCAAAAAAAAAGAACACATTCACACACACACACCCAGCCACACATACACAGTCTTATGTACTTTTCTATATATTATCGACATAAGCGATAACATGTTATTGTTCTCACTGAATTCTCAGTGTTGGCAACGCTAGCGCAACATGTATATTTTCTACAATATCTTATTGCATAAAATACACTAAGAGATATGACTGACTATCTAGTATGCCCGTCTGTGTCTTATATAAACTGACGGCGGCGTCTCGATTGTGTTGAACGTCAACAAATAACCTTAAAAACGGAAATTGATGTGATCATTCTAGTTTGATAAAATCAAGTGCACTGACTCCCCCATATGTACGTTCAGTTATTCGCTTGTTCATTGCTTTACTCTACTCTATTCTATTTTGACAAGATATCAAAAAGAATGTGCAAAGCGAATTTATCTTTGAGTATGTGTAGGTGGAGGTGCCTTAATGTATGCTACGGAAAAAAAAGCTACTATTAATATGACGCATATTGCGTTTTGATTGAATAAAAAAAAACTTTTTCAAACTATTGAAATGTTTAGTCAACATATTTTTGGTTTTGCACAAGCCGGTCGTCAAAATTGTCGCTCAGCAATCATGCAAAGTTTGCTAAATACGCAAACAGATGGCGCCACATGACTCAAAATTTAACTTTCTGTGCAGATATTACATAATGGAGAGCAAAGTAGAAGTATGTAAAGCCAAAAGACGCTTAAATGCATATAAGTTCGCTGCTTGGTTATACGACTATGAAGAAGTATTTTAACTTTATAATCCGCAACACAAACTGTAGATTATTTTAACGACACTTTTCACTTGATTCGTTTGGTTTCGTTCCGGTTTTAGAAGTGGCGCGAAATCCGCAATGAAGCATAGTCAACGATGGCGACGACGACGACCATGCCGCAGACACCAATATTATCTTTTGAGTAGCAAAAATTGCCATAAGCAGCATCAAAGGGCATACGTTGGTAAAAAGTGTAACAAACCCTAAATCCTGCACAACATAAAGTTAAAAGTAATCTTAGTTTATAAGCGACAACGGCAAATGCAACAACATTGCCGCTTTAACAACGTTGCACACACGCTGGCAACCAACACACAGACACACACAGACACATGTGTGTGTTATTTATACATACAATTGTGTGTTGTTGCTGTGAGGCGCTTCGTTGTTAGTCCTAGAAGCAAAATTGGTCGGCTTTGGGCTGTTAATAATCATGGCAATTACTTTGTGTATCAATATGGTTTGCGGCTGATAAGGGCAGCTGGTAAATGTAACATTTCGGCGGCGGCATTCAATTTACACTCGCTTGCACAGCACAGCAATGTCTGCTGTTGAAAATGTAGTAACAAAAAAATTGTCACAGCATGAATTTCAACCCAAAAAAAAAAAAGAGAAATTCTGCATGACTCATGCAGGATATGAAAATGAAAAATTGTTTAGTGCACCGCCTAGGGTGCGATCCCTAATGCACCAGTCAAACCAACCAACCAACCAACCAACCAACCAACCAACCAAGCAACCAAGTCATAACGAGTCAAGCCGATCCAATCGGAAGTGCATTGATTTGCAAAGGCAAAGGCATAAAAAAAAAAAAATAAAAAAATACAACAAACGGGTCGTTGAGTCGCCGAAAAAATATATTCCAATAAAAACGAAACTGAAATAAATAAATAAAAAAAAAAAAAAATCGAAACACAAAAAACATCAGCAAATAGAAACAAGGGTGCCGGAAATTGCGCTCAGCATGTATGGCAGCAACGGTTGTTGCCCGCTTCCTGCATTCACAACGCACACATTTGCGGAGTATAGCAAAAATACAACACTAGATGGCGCACACAGTCTTTTATTATCTTCTTTTGCACTTTTCATTTTTTTTTTTTTTTGTTTATTTATTTATAACTTTTTGTACGTTATTCGCCTGCATTTTTCACAATATCTTTTTTTTTGCCTTTTATAAGTTTCACATATCAGTCCCACTTGGGTCGTAAGTCTTGTCTTTGATCCGTCGCCACAGCTTTTGTGTATGTGCATGTCGTCTGTGTGCATGTGTGTGTGTGTGAGTGTGTGTTCTACCGGAAATTGATTTTTCTGTTATTTTAAAATAAATCCCTACATTTCGCTTTCCCCGCACTTTGCCCAAGTAACGAAGTAAATCCGCGCAAAAATTATGAGCACGTTAAAATCTTAGTCGGATGACATTTTTCTTCTTTTTTTTTGCTTTTTTACCTTGGCAGTATATCAAAAACAAAAGCACAAAATGTTATGCCAACAATAACAATATTATTGATCAATATAATGCTTGCTATTATAATGTTTTGAACAAACTTATTTAATACGTCAAATTTTAAGGACTAAGTCGCAAATAAATGAATAATGCAAAATTTATATATTTAATAAGTTTTGCTACAAATTTACCAACAGTTGATAATGTTAAAAATGCAACGTTTTCCACAATTTAAGTAAAAATCACAAATAGAAATTAATATACAAAATATCACGTATACGACCAGTGCTCTTCTTTATAAAAATGTTTTTTTTGCTTCTCCTCTTTTGCCTTACTGCTAAGCAAGTCTAACTTTAGTCTACAACTTACTTGATTTCATATATTCATGCACAAACGCCCACACATATAAAAACTTTTGGTTATGGAAATGTATTCCATACATTTTCGTAAAATTTTAATGCTTACGCAGCAAATTTTCTAAAAAAAAAAAAAACAACAAAAAATAATACAAAGTCATACAAATATGATACAGTATGCAACTCAGCAGTTCTTTAATAAAGAAAATGGTCAAGTGTTCAAGAAATTGATACGAACTGAGCGAACATATTGACAGTGCAACGACAGCTATGCCATTAAAGTTAGCCTCGACATGTGCTGGACTTGCTTGAGCAGCAACAACGCACTCGCTTATCCTTAGCAATACAGCACACGTATGTATGTACTACAAATTCTTATAGCATATGTGAGGTGCTTTTAGATGGCAACAACGAAGTCATTTCTTGTCGAATCGCAACGAAAGCCAACGTGCACTCAACTTGGCCCCTAAGTAAAGCAACAATTGAAAGGCAACCATTGAATGGATTTTTGCAACGTCTTTTGTGCACGCCGGAAGTTGCTTTTAGCGCTGACAATAACTCAAAACCATGTAGGCAACAATAGCAAATAACGTAATCCGGTATATAACCAAAGGTACGAAAAAAAAAACAGGTGAACTGAGCAAACGTTGGACTTTGCTTTCAACTTTAGGCGACTTTAATGCAGTTTGCTATGAGATTTAATCAATGCAATAATATCACTGCTTCAATGCATGCAACTGCTTTCGATTTATGGCCAGATAATGTTAAAGCAGTACTAAAAGGTCCTGTGGTTGGCGTGGTTATACTAATTTGCGGCTATAAAGTCCACTTAAATGCATTGATTGCCATAATAAAATTAATTTTCTTTATATTTTGAAATCAGCGTGAGTTCATAACCATTTAGTTGCCCTCCCATTGTTTCGTCATGCAATTTTTGCCATTTATTTTTAATGTTTTTTTGGCAATGTTAGCCAAGTTGCTTCATAAATCTTATTTCACTCGACGCAACGACTGTGACGCAGCCACTGTTTGTAATTGTAACCGGCAGGCAACTGCTGAGAAATTGGAATTGTGAAAATCGGTGGCGGTTGCGGCATTGGCCTGTCACTGCCTCATGACAGATGGCGTACAATGTAATAATTTTCAATTTACGGCAAAAAAAAAACAAACAAAAAAAGTAAATAAAAACAACAAAAACAAACAAACAAATCGAGTTTGGAACAAAGACAAAGGCTAAAAGTCACACATACCGACCGCTGACTACATTTGCGCCACATTTAAGGCACAGATTCCATTACAGATTTAATGCTCATACTGTGCATGTGGCAGAGAAATGCTAAGTACATACATAGTATATAAATATATATGTATGTATATATGATGAGGACATGGCTAGGTAGGTGGCATATGCTATGCTAAAAACTGCGGTTGTTTGCACATAATTTAAAGCATTCACAGTTTCCATTGTGGCATTTAATTTCGCTTTCATTATGGGTTATTTGGCACAGATGCCGCACACACACACACACACACACATACTTGCTGAAATACATTTATGTTTGTTCACATACACACACGCTGAATATTTGAGGATGCGTTCCTTTATAAATAATGCCCGATTCGGCATACTTGACGTATGCGTAATGAGTTTTAAGTAATTGTGTGCAAAAACAGTCAAATTGCTTTGAAATTATTTAGTACGTTTAAGTCAACGTATTTTGTACGCTTATGTGATCATAAGAATTTAATGAAAAAATGTTCATACTAACTTAAGTAGAGCAAAGCAAATACCTCATTAAAGTAAGAAAATTTCGTTGCCAACAACATTTGCCCACTCAACATTAATCAACGCTTATCACTTTAATCATTAGTCGGCTCACAAACTAAGAACTAAACAAAGAAGCCAAAAAAAAAAAGTAGATTTGTGCAAAACAAGCAAAAACAAATGAAACTTTTCAATAGCAAAACTTTTAATTACAATTTTATAATGAAAGCGAACGCATACGAATGAGTTTTAGATTACAAACATCGAGCACGGTTGGTTAAACCCCTCCCCACCCCCCATTGAACACACACCGAAGGTCCATGACATGCCAATGTGCTACACATAAAGCAGAAAGCTTTCTGCCGTCTTGTTTTTACATCACGCCCGCTAAAAGTTCTTGGCGGCAACCTGGCAACCCTTTTGGCGATATTTAACATCATAGACTCGCTTCATATCAGTTGTTTTAGTTAAGACTGTTTTATTAGTATTTGTTATTGTTGTGTGCAACTATTCATTTACATATGAGTGTGTGTGTGTGTGTGTGTTTGTACGTACAACAACATAAGCTTATACTATGTCGCTTTTTGAGTTGATAAACATCTTAATTACAAAAATTCTATAAAACAGCTTAAACACACACACACATACTCGTACACTTTCCTGCCTAAAGTTCCAAGCACGCTCAAACAGACATAACAAACCCCAGCGTTGTATTTTAATGCTTTTGTGTCGCGTCTCCAACTTACCCGATCTACTTTTCATACGATAGCAAATTCCCTGCTTTCTTTCTCGTGTGCCACTTTTTGGCGCAACAGCAACGTTCTTATCTTTATTTCTATTTTAGTTGTAGCGTGGCCAAAGTTGAATTTTGTTTGTCAACAGTAACTGACAAACTTTATACACCTTTTTTTAATGGCATAATACGCACTCGACTTGTCTCAACCGTGCTTCACTCCATATAACTTTAGGACTTGCCTGCTCGCCAGGTGACCAATGCGAATATGCAGCGGCAACTAAAAATACCAAGCCACAAACTCTCGTGTCTCATTATGCTTTAGATTTATACCCTGCAACCGTAGTGTGTGTCAGGATGTCTATATTGTATTTCCCACAATTATTTCTTTTATAAAATCTATCTTCTAAATTGTGAGAGATAAGAATCTCTTGTTTTTACTTTTACTTCTCCAACTATTTAATAAGTCGGATTCATTATTGCCTTCTTTCCACTTTCCGACGGCTTTTAGTCTCAGAACGCAAGATTGATGACTCAATCATTAAAGAAAACACTTTTCTCCTTGCTAATTGTTTTTTGCCCAACACGCCAACTTTCCTAAGTTAAGTTTTGATTTCGTAAGTATATCATTATAAGAAGTTTCTGAGCTATTGACGAAGAGGACACAACAAGCTATCAATGCTTTGACTTTTAATTAGAATAGATGAAAATAAGAAATTGAGTTAAGTTTCCGTATTTCACTTCGCTTTTATTATTATTATTGAAAGAGCGAAACAAAAAATTATATGCAATTTAATCAATTGCGTTGATTTCACTCTCTGACATGATTTTTCTCAAATTTTTGATAGATGATGATGATATAACATTGAAGAAAAAAACTATTTATGAGTTCAGTGTGAAAATCATAATAAATAAACTCATAGCATTTTAACGCAACTCAGCTCAAACAACATGAGCTCACATTTAAGTGGTTGACCGCGTAATTTTCGCGTAGCAAACACATTTCTAAAACAACATCCTTACTAAAGGTCTAAATGGCAAGTGCATAGAGACTTGTAGCACAGACTGAGGCTGAATGACCATGAAGCAACCGTAAAACAATTAACTCAGCACATGGTTGTATAATATTTGATATGCATCTACAACTATGAGCAGCTGTGTGAGTTTCCTGAAAAAGAGTTTTAACACCTTACAAATCTAATGTGTGCAACTGTGTGTTGGTTGCGTTACGGCAGTTAGACTTTTCAACTGCTTCCGGTCTTATAAGCACTTTCAGAAAATGGTATGTGAGCTTTGAATCTCTGACAAAGCTGAACATAATCTACGCTTGCACGACACACAAGGGAATCTCGTTTGCACAGCTCAACATGGGAAATGAATGCGAAAGCATTAACGGGAAATTGTGTTTAAAAATTCCATAAGATTGCAACAGAACAGATTGCAGAGTATGGTAACATAGCGAGGAGACCGCAAAAATGAGTTGGTTTCTATTTGCGAACTGAATTCATATGAAAACTAATATACTTCTGTCTGCATTAGTCCATAAGTAGTTGTGTGTTCAAAATTGTGTGATTATTTTGATAAAATTTTAGATTTCCTATTTCAAAAGCTCTTTTGTTTTTAAAAACTTATAATTTTCTTTTTGGAAAAACTATCTTATATAAGAATATCCCTTATTATTTTCTTTGTGTTGTCTCAATCTTTTCTTTTTTGTACGCCACCTTCCTTACTTTGTCTCTTCATTTCTCTGGCTTTGCTATCTCCTTCGTGTTCCTACGTTTTTTTATTCGCAAACACGTCTTGGTTCGCTGATTGTCAACACTATTTTGAAATGCAAAACGTGTTAAGGTAATTACGGCAATGACCGCAAATGCCACGCGACGGATTAGCAGCAAGTAAACGAGCGGTAAAGTACAAAACCCGAGAACAAGAAGTTGGCCAGCAAAATAAAGTGTAAAAAATTTGTCAACGTACCAAACAAAGTAAACACTACAGAAAATTTCTAGTGCAAATACAGTTGGTGATGATGGGTAACGCGCACAGAATACACAACATAATGGTCGTCTAGAAGGACGTGGCGCAAAGTAAAGCAATAATGTTGTTGTAGTTGGCTGTTGCAACTAAGAATGGGAACGTGACAAAAAAAAAGCAACACAAATGTTGCTCAATAAATATTATTTATGCACTGCCCACACAAAAACACACACACACACACACACACACACATAGACACAGCCAAGTGAACATAAAGACAAAACAAGCAAATGAATTCAGAAACTTGCGCAAAGACAAACATAAACGCAGTTAAACTTTGCCAGAAACGCTTGAAAAAGCGCGACTTGGCTGGCACATATAAACCGCCACCCTATGCGCTCTCATACTAAACACATTCACACCTAACCTCACCTCACACCTCTCAGCAAACAGTAACATTTAACTATTTTCATTTTCACATTGCAGTAGCAGTTTGCTTTACTACTGTCGTTATATCGTTATAGTTAGTTGGTACTGTTTGTTGCTGTTGTTAGTGTTGTTGATTCTGTTGGATTCGCTTTTTCACAGTCGCAGCAGTCATTGTTTTGTTTGTCTTCTTTCTTCACGACCACAAACATTAGCAAAACCAAGAAGAATAAGAATAGTCAACAAACCAAACAAAACAAAAACTAAAAAAAACTAAAAAAAACTAAAAAACAAAATCAACATAGCACTGCATTCTGAAATTTATGTGCTCCATCGCATAATTAAAATCACCTCATAAATAAAACTGGTTTGCTTTGCTTTGCTTTGCTTTTTTGTTTGGTTCGTTAGTTAATGTCGGGCGTTAGCAAAAGGAAAGTTCTGATGCGCTTTTGAAATGTGTAAAATTGCGAGCAATTTCATAATAAGTCTACATAAAATTAATGACAATCGTAGACAATTTTGTAGTTTTGCAAACGAAATGCATTTTGCGTTTAACACAAACTCCCAAATGTATGAAAACATTTTAAAAATTCGTTGATGTTCCCAAAGCGAACTATGAAAGCGTAAAGAAATAAACGACAAACATGCATTTATCTGTCGCAATTTGTCAATTTCACGCCCAAATTCCCAAGTCTGCAAATAATCTAAACCAAATAGCAAATAAACTCATACAGAGTATATTGCCAGCCAACATGATGCTGCGCAAAAAGGGCTGGTGGGAGAAGAAGGTTGAGTGTCAAACCAACGCAAAATGAAATGCATCAAAGACGAATAACAAAAAGAAAAAAAAAAAAAAGACATACATATACCCAAAGCGCCTTTCAACATTGAAGCGTACATAGCCACAAGTGAAGGAGCGCAATCGAATGTCACAGTTGAGCAAAGCAACGAAAAATCACTTTCGGTATGACAACGCAGTGAATGAAATAACTGCCATTGATTGCAAAGGAACGAAACGAAACGAATCGAATCGAACGTAGAAACGAAAGCATTGAACAATTGAAATTAATCGATTTTTATTGCAAACTCTTCGCGAATGTCAAGTTGTCAATAGAGCCGCGAGCGTAAACTAACAGCAGAGGCCGTTGTATACATACATGTATATATCGTATTAGGTAGGTGTGCTATAAAGTGTAATTGTAAAATGAAATTCCGGCACCTTTGTAACACAAACATTAAATTAAACTGATACGAATGTTTGCCAAAATAAACAACAATTTGAAATCAATATTTGTCATTTCATTTTAAAAGCAAGCGCTAAATTGTTCTGACTTTACTCCGAACTTTCTTAACTTACACTTTGTAGTATAGCACAAATATACTAAACAAACTTAAGTGTTGAACATTTACATTTGTCTTCTTTAAGTCTCTCGCACTTTTTTAAGATTTTCGCATTTTACTTCTAGAACTCACTACATTAAATATAATAATAATAATAATAATAATAATAATATATATGAGTCCACAGGGCTGTCTTGCGATTTACAATGAAGTAAATTGTTGTGTCATGTTACTTAGTTAAATCAAATTCATTTCTCTAGCTGACTTTAGACGACGTCTAGTCGCTAAAAGCATTCAGAAATCTCTGATGTGCGCTAATGCACTTTTTTTTTTTTTTTAATTCTCTTCTATTTTCTTATTTTTTTTTTTTTGTTTCAGTGTATAAAAAAAGGATTATATTGTGTAAAGACGGAACTTACAAAAGTGGGAAACGAAATATGGTTGGCAAAATGTTGGTTGGCATTGCACTTAACTGCAGTAAGTAACAACAATGTTATTGCAATCGCCTACAAACCTGCCCAACAACAACAACAAGAACAGCAACATTAACAAGTACATAAGATAAAGCTAAAGTGTTCACTGTTGATGACAATACGCAGTAAATGTGCGAAAACAACAAATACAACACCAACACTACGGCAAATGGTTGTCCTCTACAAATTAATCGCAAAATTTTATGCACGACTGCACCAAAAGGACGCAATGCTATCAGCTTAAAGAGAAACATGGCTTGCGTATGAACGAAACGAATTGTACGCCAGATAGGAGCACATTATGTACAATGCATAAATCTTTGCATACTTTCCGGCGTACACGAAACTCAAGTGACTTAGTGCAATATAACGGTATACGCAACAAGATGAAACAAAATTTATTTTAAGCTCAGTTTAGACAAAACTACACAAGAAGAAGTACAACGGCGATTCAAACAGAGTGCTCATCGGCATTGTATAAGGGGGAAAAAGACAGAAGATAGCAAAGGCCTATGGTTGAATAACTTAAACTGCATGTCATTTGCAGCAGCAGCAACAGCAGCAGCAGCGTCAACATTACGGCAAGTAATGGCAACATATCACCGCATGAATTATGCCAACTCACATTGTCACTCGTTGACGAAATGTGAAAATTCTAAATGATTCGTTCGTTGTTGTGTTTCACATTTGCTCGCGTACTGTTTCTTATATGTATGTCTGTTCAATCCCGCCCGCAGTTAGTTTATTGCTAACAAAAAACTTTTCTAATTTCGTCTTTAAAACTATTAATCCTTAAACTTGTGCCAACGCCGTCAAATGCCAAAAACAAAAAATTTCTTACTCGACGTATATAAAAAAAAAAGTAATACGACAATTTTATAGCGGCACAAAAGTGACATTGGCATGGCGCTGCATTCCAGTGACTTGGGAATCGTGCTCACTCAAAAATATTTATGAAACAAACTTCAAATTGAAGTTGCCAACGACAAAGACGTTACAAATCGTAAAAAAAAAACCAAAAAAGAAATGAAAACATTGTAAATAATATAAAAAACAAAATAAATAATAAGAAAATAGCACGAAAATAAAGTTATATAAGACATTTCTATCGGCGACTAACACAGCAGAGCTTTTGATTTGCCAAAACCGTTGCGTCAGTTGCACAGCAGCGTCGAAAAAAAAAAATGGAATTCACAGCGCCGGAAATGTCTCAAATGCTCAAGTTCGCGGCTTGTGAAGGCAACCAAGCAATACCGCCGAAGGACGACGGCGCGTGCTGGGCATAGTTTGCCACTGATTTATGGTTGCCCGCCTTTTCCTTTAGCTTCTAGTTTTTTTTTTTTTTTTTTTTCTTATTTTTCTACAACGCCAACACTTTTTCCGCTGTGGCTTTTAAGCAGAGCGCATTTCGTAAAGTTTTGATAACTTTCCTCTTTATGTGTGTGTGTGTGTGTGTGTGTGAGAGTATTTTTTTGCAGCAAGCTGTGAAAATTGCAGTTTTCCCAATGTCGTAATAATGAAAATTTCTTCTACTCTGTTTTATGACTGTTCACAACGTATATGTCAGTTAGCTAAAAGTGTTTTGGCTCCTTGGCGTTGCTTCTACATTAACTTACTTATTGAAACATTTTTTTTTTTTTATTTTCATTTTTTATATCTAAATAACTTTGAAATTACTATTGAAATTCAATAGATTACAACTCCCAGAATACTGTCAGTGCAGAACAGGTTAATTAATTTCTAAAGCTCTTGGCATTTAACTGCTCAATCAAAGGCGAAACTCGTTCATTGTCATCAAGTAAAATGTTATAATTAAATGTTTTTCTTATAAAAGCAAAGGTACTAATTTTAATTAAAATTCTACACGGCAACAGAAAAATGTGCTTAAAAAAGTTCTTTGAAATGTAAAACAACAACATGTTCAAGATTAAAGTCTTACAAAGCGTTTGGCGACATTTGAGAATACAACAGTAGAACTTCGTTAATAAGAACAGTTAGAAAAAATGTTATATGCAATACAGGTTCACACAATATATTTTCAGATTTAAGACATGCGCCTTAACTATTCAATAATATAATTAATTAAGTTTATAAAACTTTTAACGAACTTAAAAAGTTAGAAAATATTTATAGAAAAAGTGTGATAAAAGAAAGGAGCGAACGACACACAGTAAAAGTCAAACTAATAATAAAAAACTGTGAAAAAAGCAATTAAGGAAAAATAAGACACACAAAAACTCAGCTTACCAAATGAAAATGTCTCGACCGCCCATTTTCGATGTCTGCTCTTTTTTTTGTAACGAAACACAACTTCAGTTCAGCATAGCTTCCAAGTCTGTAATAAGAGTAAAAACAGAAAAAAAAATAAGTAAATAAAAAAACGATGAAAACACGCGTGAAGAAGTGTGCAATAAATGAGAGAAGCATTGCATAAATTATTTAATTAGTAAAGTGCTTAGTTTCTTTTTGCTTTAGTGCTACGACCTTTTTCTGCGAATTGCAGCAGAATTTCAAATAACATGGTTAGAGCCAAAGACATTTTAGTGCGACCCTTTTTTTTTTTTTTTTAGTTATAAAGCAAAAGCATGCACAAATACCAAGAGTGACAAATGATAGCAAGGCGGACCACACGCTGTGCTTTAGAGTGAGAGTCGCCAATTGCAAATTTTATTAACATTTCAGTTCGATTTTTAATTAATTCAACAAAGGATCGACCAAGGATATGTTGAGGCGTAACATGGCAACGATTTTCAAAAGAATGCAATAGAATAACAGAGTTGGCAAAACAAAAAAATAAAAAATATTGAATACAATGCAAAATGAACACCTTTGAAACAGACAATGGAAACCGGTGTGAAATTTATGCCCAGCCTCAACGGACTGTCACAGCGACGCATAACACTCAGTGGGTAAGAGTTGAAAACGCGGCAAAGAGACTGCTCCGGTCGGTTGGATAGGCTTGTCAGAACAAACGCCATGCCAGCGTTGACTTAGCAACGCAGCCAGACAGACAGTTGGTTTTGGTGTTGGTGACTTCAAAGGTCAGCGGGCATTCTGAGTAAATTAAAAATGTGTGCAGTTTTTTTTTTTTTATTTTCGTTCCCCAGTGTAGTAAGAAACCGTATAAAACTAAAGTAAACATAAATAAAATACAATAAAAGCCAAACAAAATACAAGCACAGTAACACAAACAGCTCTGATCCGGTTTCGCGTCTGACAGACAACACTAAAACAAAATTTGCGATAAAAATTCAGTTAGATTTGCTGAAGAATTCGTATCATAGCATTTTGCGCGTTTGCACAGCCAAAGGAGTTTATTAAAAGTGAAATAAAGTGAGCTACAAATGCTGTCCTGGCATGTCCTGAATCGCAACAGCAACAACAATTCACATTGTGCCCCCAAACTCCGGCTTGTGCTCTTTTATCAACACAGCTCAGCCCATTCTCGTGCCGTGCTGACTTTAATATGAACTGAACGAACTATGAGTGAATCTATTTTATCTTATGAATTAAAATTAAATACGCACAACAGCGAAGGCAGATCAAAATCAAAGTCAAGCGGAAGTAATAAAGCAAAAGTACAAAGCAGTTGAGTTATTTATATTAAATTTTTTGAATAACGAAGGCAGCATGTACAAAAAGAAAAGCAACAAAAGAAAATTGTATAGCGTCGGAAACGAAATCAGTTGTTAGCATAGAATGATGGCAACAGATGTTCCTTGAATGCGAGCTTATTAATTTGCTACGCCCGCCCACATGTCATACGACTGTCTGTCTGTCAGTCTGTCTCTCTGCCACTACCTCTGTCTCACTGCCTGTCTACAAGTTTGTCTGACTTATTGACCATCTAACAACGCCCAAATGGTGTTGTTCATTATACAGCAGTGAGCGATCGAACAACTAACGATTTTGACCAAACACAGCCGCCGTTCAAGCAATATGGTGTGTTCTCTGTTGACATACACAGTAAAATTGCAGGAGTATTTATTTTGTGGTTTGGCCTTTAATTTAAATATTTAATTGAGATTTTTGATGTAGCAGACAACAAACGAAGCCAAACGAACAAAACCAATCACTCAGCATATACAACAGGCATTGTCTCCGGCTGGCCATCGCCATATTGCCATTATGTGTTATTTTTCATTACTCAAATATTCATGAGCAAAAAATTCATGTGGCGTCATATGGCCACCCCCCTGCCAGTTGGACGATCCGGCTTCTGTGTGAATAGGCTAAAGACATTTAACCGGAAACGAGTATGAGAAAAGCAATCAAGTCACTTTATTTGCGTTTTTTTTTTTTCTTCTTTGACTTCGACTTGCCTTTGCCTGATGACACACACACACACACATACACTCTTTGTTTCTATCGTCTGTAATTGCGTTCATTGATGTCTTTTCGACCGCAAAAGTTGCAATTTCAACGTAAATTACTGTAATTTTGCAGTTGACTTGATATTTTTACCGATGACGATGACGACAACAACGACGACACTCAGCCTTTTATGTGTTTATGTGTCTATGTGTTGTTTGCATAATATGGATATGTGTATTTAAGCTCGCATGCTACCGACAGATATGTACTTACAAATGCAAATCGCATGTTGCGCGGTACAATAACCCAATCACACCGCTCGCTTGACTTGTTGCAATGCATAACGTTTTAAAAGGCGTAGCATACCTACAGGCTAACAGGCCAGATGTTTATACTGTCAATCGTTTCCCAAACTGAATAAACACATATTGCAAACATTGATTGAGCTTATTCGCACATGCAGATTAATCGCATTAGCACAAAGTGTATACTTTGATATATTTTGTGCTATTCACGATCTATAATGTATTTTGATCGAAGAATTTTTTCAATACATGTCACTCACATTTATCACAAACTTATAATTAAGACACCTTTCTTAAGATACTACTAAAATATGTTAGTCATTGCCTTCGCACTACGAACAAGAATAACTCCTTAGTGAGTTTTTAGCGTATCGATGCGTGTCTGTAATGGCACTTCCACCATCCCCGACTCTCACTTTGACTTGCTTACGCATGCCTTACAGATTGGCGTGTCAAAAGCCATAAAAATGCGACTAGACTGACTTTTTATACTTCTTCAAGTGAATTTCAGCGACACCCGATGACTGTTAACACAATTTCACCGCAATTGAAATTTATTACAAACGAAAATTTCACTTTAGCCATATATTTTTCACAATTTAGTTGTTTTTCAAACTATTAACTTGTTAATGTAACTGTTAATTTTTTTTTTTTTTTTGGAGCTAAGGTCAGTTTGCATGTCAAAGTCATATGTATAAAATGTCCCATATAAAGCCAAAAAAAAAAATTGAGTTTCCAATGATATCTTTCATCTAAAAAAAAAAACAGAAATTCAAACATAAAAGTCCATCTCATTTCCAATTTTTTTACCGCCATTGTATATAAATAATTATTTCAATATATTAATTCTGATCACCGTTCAATTCAATTGTCTGAAAGTGTGTAATTACATATTAAATTTAGATAGACGAAAATACTTGTGTGTGCGTCAAGGAACATACCATAAAATAAAATATGCAAGGCCTGACGATGGCCCATTTGTGAGCAGTCAGAGAAATTCGGCAATTGGAATTTTTGTGCGTCGGAATGTAATTAGTGCGTGCCACTTGTTAAATGCTAAGAGAGCATGTTTAAGTATAATCATGTTTATGACTTATTTTTATTACCACTAGACGCATTCGGTTTTAGTGTTCATCGTTGTGAGTGTGCTTTTGGTAATTATAGAGTGTGCCGAGGCCATTAAGCCGTGCGTTGCGAACATGGACTGTGCGTTACATAAGTATTTATTATAGATTGTGCAAAATATACTCAAATTGGGTCAAGCACTACGTGAGTAAACTAAGCGCTGAAGCAGCAGCCAGTCAGACAGTCAGTTAATAATATGTTCTCATTATCTCAACATTGCATGAAAAACTATTGAACATAATGCACAGATTTGTATAGAAAATACTTATTTATAAACGTAAACAAAATGCTAGTTTCCGAAATATATAAACATGTTACTTGATCAGCATAGTCGATTTAAAAGCACAATTTAACTATTGGCAAAATAATTTTTTAATATAACCCATTAGTGTTATCCGTCGGTGCTGAATTTCCAAACGGACGTCACACAGTTCAGCACTGACCTTACCACACAAGCGCTTGTCAGAGCATCAAACTCTTTTATGAGCATCCTTAAGCGTTTGCTAGCAACTGAAGTTATTTTAGCAACTTCACACACACACACATTGGCAAAAGGAATGCTTGAACATTTGTAAGGAAAATAAGATATGCTCATGCGCACAACGTGACACTTTGGAATTTGCACGTGCATAAATATACAGTTAAACGCACTCTGGAGACTTATGCGAACATTGCACGTATTTATTTGACTTTTCAAGACAAAAACATAAAATTAAGAGGAATATTTGTGTTTTATTTTTTTCTATTTTTCTACTTTGGCAAACATTTTAACAAATCAAGAAAAGCGTTGGCGTAAATAAGTGGAAGCGCTCGAAAATTGTAAAAGTTATAAAGCAAAATAAAAAATAAAAACATTTTATTGCCACTCCAAGTGTTTTGAATGTACAACTGTTTTAATAAGTTTATTTATTTTTTTTTTTTTTGGTTTTTTTATTGTTTCATAGAATTGATTTTTGCCTTCAAAGTGGAACATTGTAGTACGCCTACCATCTTGAAAGTGCACGCATTCATTGTGTCATATTGCCAATTGTTTTTTTTTATCAAATACAAATACAAACGAACAAACAAACAACAAACAAGAATGTGCAAAAATGAAAATTTATTGCATTTGTTGTTATTACTTTGCTCGCACACACTAAATCATCGCACACACAAAAATGTTAAATGTCTTGTAGTCTTTTGTATGTTTGCCAAAGTTGAAGTCGCCGCCGGTAACCTCAAACAACCAACCAACCAACAACAAAAAGGGCATCGGCAACTGACACCACTCGTTTCTGTTAACTTAAGCAAATAAACAAACGAAAATGGTGCAAAACTATAAATATCCTTGCGTGTCCTTATGCAAGTGTACTCCACTATTTTGTACTTTTTTTTATATTACTGATGATTGTTGTCCTTGGAAATCGATGTTGTTGTGGTTGTTGTTGTTTTTATTGTACATATAAAGTTGCTCCTTACTAAAATTTTGTAAAATAACCCAAACAACAACAACAACAGCAACAACAAAAACTCATTATACAAGCAATTACACGTTATATTGGATACCATTAGAAGAGGATTCACATAACTGTGTGTGCAAGTACAATAGTTAAATGTATGTATGTATGGATGTATGGTGCAGGCATGCTGGAACGCTTCACAAAACGAAATCCATTACCAAGACATTGAGCAAGATGTACAAGTTGAAAACGTCTTCAACATTCTCCTTACGATTTGGTACAACTCGAGAGCACATGACAACACAAAAGAACAGAAGCGTTGCAATGAAGCTCTTTACAAAGTTTACGTTGGCTACATCAACTATATGCTGATACGGCTGCTATAGCTGCTCCTGCTACCGTTATTGCTGTTTCACTTGCTCACATTTTCTAACATGTTCAATTTTGCAATTGCTTTTGGCATACTTAAGTACATGAGCATGGTATTGTATACAATACAAGAACACCAACAATGACTAAAGCGCATCAAGTCGAAATGTGTCTGTCCGTCTGTCTAACTGCCCAAGTTATTCAGCTACAATGCAAAAGTCCATCCTCCAACACAACCATTCGTTTTTCAGTCCGTCTTTTCCTACTTTTGTATACTTGCAGCAGTCCAGTCCAGTCATCCATTCGTAAGCCCGCTCGTCATTGTTGGTATTTCAATTTTAGTATCATCGTATCATAGTGGCATCTTTACAGAGAAGGAATGGGAGAGAGTGGAAGGGTGAGCGACAGAAACCATGAGTCGAATGGACACACACGGACAATGCATAATCCTTGCGCTTGATGTCCTTTAAGCGTGCTAATGTTGCTGCTGTCGTATTTGCTGTTTGCTTGTCCTGTCCTGGTCTTTTCGACTTTCTTTCGCCCGTTTTATGTGTTTTCTTGAGCTTTTATTACGTTGATAGTGACGTTCGCAAGCACAAACATTCAAGAGCTCGCTTCTAGGTAAGCATTTCGAGCACCATTATTTGTTACTTGTGTAATAATCAATGATGTTGCAGCGCTTTGGTACAAAAAAAGTTATCATTATTTTTTTTCTTTTTGCCATGTTTGTCGGTAAGCCTATAAGTGTGTTATATGCTCTTCACATAGTGGCATAGAATTATTACTTTTCCATGCAATGTGTGAGAACAACACCTAGAAGGCTACAGCTTGAATGATATTAAGTTTATCAAAATAGTCTTGATCATGTCCATTCGTGTCTGTCTGACAGTCTGTCTATGTATTTATGTATACACAATTTAGTCTCTCAGTTTTAATGCTATAAATATATTAAAATTTGCTTCTACCCAAAGAGGAGTCTTGAAATAAAAATCAATAGAAATAAAAATCCTCACACACTCTTAGCCGCATTTTATTAGTCTAAACTCGAGTTAAAGACAATTCCAATGGTCTTTAGGTACAATTTCTTATCCTTCAGGCTACATACATAGATCTCAACAAAGCCATCTATAAATTATGAAGCTCCAATTACATATGTCACAGCACTTTAATTTTCGCTTTATTGTAATTTTTTTTAACGTATATAATTTTTCTTTTTGTTTATTTAATTGTTGTTGCGCACAAGGTAAACTTTTTATAAAAAGTTCAGTGCAACGCTATGCCATTTTTGTACGGCATGCAATGTAATTACAGGACAAGCTGTTTGGGTGCTGAAACTCAAACAATTACAGACTCGGACATTCACTCACTCAAAGCGTCAAACTTTAAAACATTTAAAATGCAATTTTAATATTTTATGGCTTACCTTATACGAAGAACGAAAGGCTTTGTTGATTCTTAATAACGAATATGTGTTAAAGGTATGAGGAGTCGTGGACAGAAATATGAACTTCTGCCATGAACATACGTGAATAAACAAATAAACAACAAACAAGCAAGTGGCGGACCACCGAGCAAGTGAACGAACGAATGAACAATTTTTGTTTTTATTTATTATTATTATTTTTTGTTTTTTTTTTTGTTTTGTTTTTAATAATAAATCGTTTGTTGGAAAATTTATTTACAACATCGAAGAACATGCGAACCAAGCAAGCTACTTAATGGTTGACTGCCTCGGCAATAGCGACAACAACAACAGCAACAACAACTACAACATGTAGGAAACGCGCTTTGTGCACAATAAATACAAATAGCCAACCACATCGGCAGTGACAGTGGGACAGAGCAACTGGCACCGAAATCCCCAACAGGAGCTGAAGCAGTAGCAGAAGCAGTTGGAAGAACAAGAGCAGCTTTGCTGTCATGAAGTAACTTCCGTTCATTCCGTTTCGTTTCGTTTCGTTACATTTCGTTCGAAACCCAACAACTGACTAAGTAAGTGAGTAAGCAAGCAAATGTTCGTACGTCAAACTCATATTTCCGTTTCCTTAAAAAGCACTTGTGCACATGCACAACATACAGTAAATTTATGTATGTATGTATGTATGTGTGTAAACACCAATGAGTGTGTCTGTATGTTTGTTTGTTTATGTAGCAAATTGCCGTTTTCAAAATTTTATGAATTAACATTCGATGCCGTTTATATTTAAGCTTC
This sequence comes from Phortica okadai, assembly GCA_034638295.1. Classification (NCBI taxonomy): domain Eukaryota; kingdom Metazoa; phylum Arthropoda; class Insecta; order Diptera; family Drosophilidae; genus Phortica; species Phortica okadai. The sequence continues at coordinate 8,491,478 of CM067850.1, forward strand.
TTTTTGTTGTCACCACCCTCAACACAAATTTTATTCAATGACTTTTAAATTCATACATTGACCTCTGTGCAGGCATGTGTGTATGTGTACGTGTGTGTGTATGACATTTTCAAGCATATTTGACATTTTCAAATGCATATCCTTAACAAGCTGAGCATGTGTCCAACTCAGTTGGGTACTAATGAGTATAATAATTGTTGTACCATTCAAAAAAAAAATCAAAAAATCAAAGATTTTGCAGTCAAACGTTTGTAAAAAATACAAAATACTCTTCATTACGAAAATTTTGCAACAGTATAGAATAAACATTTCTGCTAGACTAAATTAATTAAAAGCTTAGCAATTTGTTGCTAATAAATCAATCTAATCAAGTGTAAAAGTTTTACTTTTCACCTCTGCAATTTTGCGTATTCAAACGAGCTTGATTTTGTCCAACTAAATTGAACTCACAAACAAGCAAACAAAAAACTTTGACACTTTACATGCTTTTTAATTAACGGTACAATTTTTCTGTTTAAATACAAAAAAAATAAAATAAAATAAAAACAAGACTACGAAGTAAATAATTGAAACAGATATATTCACAACAAAAAAACACTTCAACTTGTTGTTGTGGCTCACACAACTCTACACACAACTCAACTGGACTCAACTCGTCCAGTGTTGTTATCATGCATGCGACCATTCAGGATATATGCATGGTATATTCCAGAACATAGCCACATTGTCCAAACCAATCAACCAGATGCCGTTGCATATGTCAGATAAAAAAAAAAAAGAACCAAAAATAAACAAAAAACAAAAACAATGCTGACAAGAAAAGTTGGACATGTTCATATCAGCGACGACAAGCCAAACCAACCCAACTCGACTCAACTCAACTCAACTCGACTTAACTTATCGCACGCCGCGCCGCTCGTTCAGCAATACAACACAGAGCGTGTAAAGTTCATTGCTTACGGTTAAAAATTTTGCTAATTAAAACTTTTTAAAATTCACATGACGCTCAGCGTTGTTTTTAAATGAAGCAGACAAACAGCCGCAGTGACAAGTGCGATAGCGAAAAAATAATGGTCAAAACTGAATTATCATGAACAAAAAAACACAAAAAAAAAACATAAGTTAATAAAAAATGTGTTCAGAATGTCTAACTTTTTTTTATTTTTCTTTTTAAGCGCATAAAAAAGTTTCTACAGCTCGCTTGATGTATGTCAGAAAAGTACGGAAATGCGCGTGTTAGTGGTATACCGGCGCCTGTAAGTAGGCAATGATAATGATACTGCAATTTAAAGGCGCTCAAACAAATATTTTAAAACAAGTAACGAAAATCATTGTGATTTTGTCTCTCTCTCTCTCTCTCTCTCTCTCTCTCTCTCTCTCTCTCTCTCTCTCTCTCTCTCTCTAATCTTCCTCTTACATTTCACTTGAAAAATCCATTCTGAAAATGGTTAGCTAATTAAATTGTTGAACTTTTCTTTGCTTCCACGAAACTGTTTCGGTTTCAAATTATGCAAAACTCATGAATTTTCATATGAATAAAAAGTAACAAACAAATAATTTCTCTGGTTGTTGATATGCTGACAGAGCTTATTTAAGCTTCAAGCTGATTTATTTGTCTGTCAGTTGGCCCTTTTTTTCAGCAATCAACAAATACACAAGTTGAGTTGAGTTAATTTATTCGTTGTTACAAATATACATCATGAATATTAATAAATTAAAAGCAAACAAACATTTTTAAGGTCAAATAAAAATAAATTAGAATTGTAAATTTTTCATTTCATTTAAAATAATTTTATGAAGATAGAAGACTATAAAATAATAGAATAAATTTTCAATTTCATATCTAATGTGATTTGTGAATCAAGCACAACAATCTATGTATTAATAATCTGGATAGAAATTATACAATACTCAGCATTACTGGCCTATTTATTTTATGTATAAAATTAAATTAATTTGAAGCACAAAATGTTGTTGTTTTCCTACATATTTTGATCATATTTGATAACGCAAGAAATTATAATAGTACTAAAACTATTGTGTGAATCACAACTTGTCTCTCTCATCACAACTGTCTAAACTAAGGCAACAAAAATTATTCATAGCTTAGTCTGTGATAAACGCCGTCAAAATAATATATAATGAAATAAACAAAAACAAATAACGCATGCCCGCTTACGAATTCGACTCAGACAAGCTAAGCATTGAGGAGGGAAAGGCGTCAAGTTGAGTGGAACTAAGCCAAGTGCCAAGACTTACATGTCTTTTATGGCTTCATACTTAGTCCTAATGCGTCTTTAATGCTTTAAATTGTCTGTCGTATCCATTTATTTAACTGCCACTTTCATTAGCCGAATACAAAATACAATTAGCCAAATTACGCACGCAGACAGACAAACAATTAAAAACAGAAAAAAATATATAGAGTCACAGTAGCAACAACAAAAAAAATTACACGTGCTCTTACAAAAACAAAGATTGCGACATACAACAAAGGCAATGACTTCATTTTCTTATAGCATGTTACGCCTTGGAGACACTTAGTAAGTTGTGTGCCAGAAGGCAAAGGCAACGGCAACAACAACAAGAAAATAAAAACATTTTATGCCAAAATAATGGAACATTTGAAGCACTTTTTATTAGTAAAGCACACGGTCACACATACATAAGCACAATGTTGGCAATATACATGTACGAAACCTCCTGGGACAATATCAACACATACATATTAGCACAAGAAAAAATATATATGTATATATATTGGTATATAAATTATTATGTAAATCAATTCATTTTCTATGCAGTTGAATTACATTCCAAAACCAAAAATGTGCACACATTGAAGCAATAGAAAGGCAGACAAATCTATTCGATAGGAAAGACAAGCAAACCAACCAAATAACATTGATTGCTGGAAAAAAAATAAAAAGAAAAAAAGCAACGAGTGAAAGCATGGCTAACAAGGAACAAACCCAACATCGTTGCTGTTGGAAAGAACAGCATAGAATTCAGCTGAACTGAACAGTCTTAAAAAGTAACATTTGACCCTAATTTCAATATGTTGGAACATGGCTGTCCTTATCTCAACAGCATTTTTGGTAAACACACACATACACACATGCACACATCGATTCATAAGAGAACGGACTTCTTCACCTTTTGTCTGTGCTTCATTGTGCTAATTTTGTTCGATAATAGATGACGCTCTGTATGTAACAAAAGGAATCAATGAATAAAACGAACAACTGACACGAGAGACCGACCGGATGAATGAATGAATGAATGCATGCATGACCAAGCGACCAAACGAACATATGGTTGAATGAATGAAAGAAAGAAAGACTGAAAGAAAGAATTTGCCTGGTGTCGAATGCTTAAATAGCAGCAATATACTGACAAAAGAAAGGAATATCATTTGTAATGGCAAAAAATATTTCCCAATTACATTTTATCGACCTTCAACTACTTGCCATTCTGTCGCTCTGTCTCAAAGCATAGAAAAAAATAGCAAAAAAAAAAAATCGACGTGCATAAACATGTTTTTGTGAAATGGCAAGGGACAGCAAAGAAAAAAGCGAACAAAAAAATGGCAAAAAGGATAAAAACACAAACCCAAAAAAGTATATTTTGCTTAAACAGCACTTTTTCAATTAAGTTAATTTTTGTATATTGTAATAGAGTAATAGCAATAAAATATGTTATAAAAGCTAATTTAATATAATAAAATAAACAAAAAAAACAAACCGAAAGCAAACAAAAAATCATACTTAGTGCAAATGGCGTACAAAATGTATGACTTCATCTTGCGAAAAATATCAATAAAATAGTCAAAATATAAAAAAATAGCTTAAATAAGAAATAAGTTAAAATTTAACAAACAATTGTAAATAAATAAAAACTTCATTTTAACTTTCGCCCTTAACCAAAATTACACACACACACACATTATTGAAACAAGTGTGAAGAATATAAAAACAAAAACAATTATTGAATACTGCACTTATACTAATGAACATCACATGTTAACGTATGTATGTATGTAACAGACAACAACATCCGTCAATTGCACAACACATGAAAACAACAAGAACAACAAACAACGACAGCAACACCATCTTGTACAACTTTGAATGACGAGTTTCAAAATACAATAAATAAATAAATAAATAAATAAATAATTTAACAAATAGCAAACGTGTGAAGAGTTTTTCAGCAAAACCATATAAATGAAAATATTTGCACGTTGTTGATATACACATACATATGTATATATAACGCCTTTTATAGCAGACTACACAGACTATTTCGATTTCCCACCCTGTCACTTTTTTGCTCATCGCTCGTTGTGCACTTTCATGTTATTTACTCAATAAAATATCAATAGTAATTTATTTAAAATGTATACAACTGTAGTTGAGAAACAAATACTAAAATAAAAATGTTCAAGTGTTGCATCGACAAAAAAAAAAATAAAAATTACATAATAAAATAGAAAGAAAATGTGCAAATAAAATATGTTGCATACTGTTGAGCGCAACCATACGCATATGGAGACATGCTGAGCTGATACGAAAAAGTTTGTTGCACATTGCTCAAGTAAAAGGAAGTGTAACGGCATTAATTCATTACATCATGTTCAGCAACAACGACAACAGTGTTGGTGATGTTGAAGCTGAGGATGATGACGACGACGATGATAATGATGATGACGATGATAAAGAGCAGAAGAACGACGACGATGACTAAAGATGTGTACCAGGAAACTACATAAAAAAAAAAAATAATAAAAAAAATTACTTAACATCAGCGCAGCAGTGAAGCTGAGCGATAGAGAGAGAGAGAGAGAGACAAATTTAAGATAGACAAGAAGCAAGCTAACGCTTGGAATGAAGTCGTGGTTGAGTTTGTGTTGCAAAAACCGGAAGTTAAAATAAGCTAACGTAACTTAAAAGTTCGCCTGCCATACATACTCGTACACCAGAACCAATTTAAAATCGCTCATACCATATTTTCTGTCTTAATTTATTGTAATACTTGTAAAAATTGCACATGAAAAAAAAAAAAAATTTTGCAAAGAGAAGGCGAAAAAAATGGAAGGAAATCAGAATGCGTTGCTTAACTTTTGGTTGATATTTGTTGCCATGTACGCTTGAATTCCTTTTTACATTGGGGCGTAATGGGCGTACGCTTATGTGTCGATAGAAAGTTTTTCAACACATGGCAACCATGGAAACACACAAATGCATACAAGCACAGCACAAGTGACTTGCTTAAATGTCGACTAACATATTTACATACATAGCAGCACGTTTCAATGCGTTTGTTCCCATTGCAACGCTTAGTGTTGAATCAAAAGAACATGCACCGTGCCTACCCCCTCCCCTTTTATTCACACTAATTCCGCTTAAATATATAATAAAGATATATTTGGTAACTTCCCTATGGCAGAACGCATACCAAAAGACCAACACCAACACACATATATTTAAACTTTTGCGTTATTTTTGGTTGCACATTTTTTGTTGTTCTTGTTGCCTTTGCTTTTGCTTTTGCGTTGCTCAATTGTTCTTGTTTATGTTGTTGCTTGCAATTGCAATGCATGAATTGCTGTGCAATGTTTTATTTTTTTTTTATTTTTTCTTCTTTTTTTAAGTCAATTTGTACAAATTATTTCCATTACATTACCCTGACACAGATGCAATTGCTCTTACTATGGCTTGAGTGCAGCTGCCGACTCATGATTAGTGCTGAGGCAAAATTAAAGTTGACCACACCTTGAGTTTTGTATAATTCTTCAGACTTAATGACTTACTAAAGAAGCGTCTAACTATGTAAGTAAATTACCAAAGACAGCGTGTAATTAACTTTTGCTAGAATTGTTCAACTCGAGCAAATGAAGCTTAAGAATTTACATAAATTCCAACTTGCTACAAATACTTTCACAACTAGACAAGCTTAAACATGAACATAAAAAATTCAGCAAAAAATAATTTTCTCAACTAAATTGCTTAATGAACATGCATTTTTATATATATACATTTTAAAGGTAATACATAATGGGTATTTAAACAATATTTCATGATTCAAAGCGCACTGAAAAGATTTCGCAACAGAGCCTTAGATGATTCGTTTCTATGAAAATTTCTAGTGTCTTTGCTTTGGTGACTAAAACGTTCTTTATAGCACGATATTGTAAGAAATTTTGCTGCATGCTCAACTCAAAAGACAAATAACGTTTAAAAATACTTAGAAAACACTAGCACAGTAAGAATATTTATGTATGTTACTATAGTAGCTCAGCTCATGTAAAACCAAAGTGCGAAGCTTGGAGCGCTTGTAGTATTTCTCATGAAACGTGTGCGGCGGTAAGGCATTGGGTATGGCAGAATATACACACACACAAATGCCTTGCAAACAAATCCAGCATCATCAGCTGTTTTGCTTCAACGCTTCGGCACAAAAGGGGTACCGAACTAAAAGTTTTAACGCCAGCAAACAGTAACCAAACGTATATACATATATATATATGTATGCAATGAATGAACAGCAAGCGAAGGAACGTGGGCGTAAAGTAACATAGCATGAGTGAAGCACAGCGACACTTGGCAACACAGAAAAGAAAATCAATAAATTTTACGTTTATCTTAGTTTTGTTGGCAGGAGATTTGGTGAATGTTTAGTGGACAAATATAAATCTTTGTGGGCTTAAGCCGACAATGCCTGAGCAACCGATTGTGCCAGCAAATGGTTGCAGAGCATCATATCACCATAAAAGGATACACACAATCACGCACATCCACACACACACACACAAAGCCATGCTATGCCATGTGCCTGTGCGACATTTTTCACAGTTGTGACGCATATGAGAAAATGTAGAGACAAAAATTGGACACTTGGTAGCTAAAAATAAACCCGGAAAGAACAACAGTCTGAAATATGTATGTATGTAACTCACCAGCAAGTTTTGTGTTGCGGCAGGCATCAGAAAAAGCGTTGCGGTGCGTGCAAAGCAGTTCGACTCGACTCAACTCAACGCGACGCGAGACCGCAGAAATCTGTCAGAAAAAAACGTGCAGAATCAACGTTCGGTTACAAAACGAGAACACGTGACTGAAAAATAAATAAAACAGAGCATGAAAAAAGGTTAATTTAGTTAACTCAACAATCTATAATACTGCTTTGGCAATTAAACATAACAAAACAACAAAGAAAAACAATTATTTTTTTTTCATTTATTCATATTCTTACAATCAAAGAGAACCCTTAAAAAATTGCACTCTGTTCGCCACCTTAAAGTAGCTACTTTTCCTGCAGCTCCTTATAAGCATAATAAGCAACTACTTTAACAATATAAGTGCAAAAAAAAAAAAAAAGGGAGACTTACAAATGAAGCCGACAAACGATGGCACAAAGAAAACACTTTGAATTGTGTGTTGTGGGTCAGAAAAGTTTCACTTTTGTGCTCGACGCATTCAAGTCAAGTCGGAACTTGAATAATGCGAATGTTTAAGTGATAGTAAGAAGTCGTGAACCACAAGGAAATTGGGTGCCGGCGCGCAAAGTAAACATGACAATATGAACGAGCGAGAAGTACTGTCATAAAAAAAAAAAAAAAACGTACACAAGAATAGCTCGAAATAATGACGGATACTGGAGATAACTTTTTTTTTTTTTTTTTTTTTGTGGTAACTGCAAAAGCAAAAGTATACGAATGCGTTTGAGAAAATGTAGAAAAGATAAAGAAAACGAAATGGCGACATAGAGAAACGCAATTACTTAGATCTTTGTATTATTATAAATTACGTTCAAAAAGTTGACCAATTTATGGAAAGTTTTTCGTTTTTTGGCGAGAATTTAATTTATGTTTTTATATCGAAGCAAAATTCAGCTGATAAATCAATTTATTTTCAATATTATAGCAGCAAATTGTAACATTTTAAAGGCATTGCAACAAAATTATACAAAATCGAAGGACAACAATTTATTTTACGTTAATTTGACATTTTTTGTATATACAAAAAAAGAGTTGAGTCCAATACAGAGTGGACAAGCCAGCCAAGCATGAAATGCATTTAAATTTCAATTTAAAAATTTTGCAGTTTACATAGAAATTGTATGCAAAATGTATTGTGTATGCCAGAGGCACGTGCACCACTTAAAACCTTTGCCCGGCAACAGCAACAACAGTAAAAATGTTAACGGGGTTGACTGTGACAAAAAGTAAGCCGCATATACTCGTGAGTTGTTGCTAAGCGCATGTACATCTTTATATACATACATGTATATGTATACCAGTATTTTTATAAAGTTGTTTGGTTTTTCGTGGTGTTGCTGCTTGTTTTTTTTTTTTTTTTTTTTTTAGATTATGTTACAGCAAACGGATGACACGAATTCAGCAGCACTTGTATAAATGTATATATGCATATTTACGTAAAATGAGACATGGAAGCTTAACCAAGCTCGTAATAACACACACACACACACATATGCACAACCGAAAGCGCAGTATTTGTATGTGTGACTATATTTGACTTCCTTTCAGCAGCTTTCATACATACGTATGTACATCTCATCTCGACTCTACAACGTTCACCGCACAGAGCAAAGCAGCACAGCACAGCTCAGCACTATTTAATGTCCCTCAATTATTTGCTCGTTCTGTGGCTGCTGCCCTCGCTCATAAAGAATACATTACCGGACTACTTTGCATTTGAAAGCGTACCAAAAATACACAAACACACACACACACACATATATATACTCATGTATGTACATTCACACACTGATATAAACACCCATGTGGCAGCGGCTTTCTATGCGCCTAAGTACTTTTATATAAATATATATGTTTGTTGCACTGAAGACGCTGTAAAGATGTGTTTATGTAAATATGTATGGCTTACATATACATTCATTATACACATACTATATGAGTATTTCATACTTTGAACACTAAAAAAAAAAAAAAATGAAAAAAAAATCAGGACAACAACATCAAACAACAACATTTCTGAATGACAATGTTCTTTACTTTCAAAAAAATATACATATACATAAGTATATATTGTATATATAAGCTTAAATTTTAAGTCCTTAAGTGGTCGGTTTTTTTTTTTCTTTTCTTTTCAGACTTTTTTAAAACTTATTTGTATTTTTTTATTTTTGTAGTTGTTGTTGTTAAACAAATATTTATACAATGCACAAAAACGTGCTTATCAGCATTAGGCAACAGCTTATTTATCGTGCTTGTGATATAAAAATTGTTATTGTTGTCACTGTTAGTGTTGTTTTTGTTGTTATAACTAACAGACATGACATTGTTCGTATTCTTTTTATTAGCATTTTTAAAAGTAGCCGAAAATTAAAAAAAAAAACAAATATAAAAATTTATATAATTCAAAGAGAGATGGTCCTAAACGCAGCACACATACAGGTAAACAAAAAATGTGTGTGTGACGTCAATGCGTTGAATAATTGCTAATCGATATCGGAAATCGCCACTCGCTTGCATGTGAAACTCACTAAACGACTTATTTGCATTTTCCATTACGTGTATGTATTTTTAGCAATTTTTTTTTTTTTTTTGTTCGTCGTCGTTGTTGTTGTTATTCGTACCAACCAAGTGCTTACGCCATGCCATTGTGCGCGCCACGCTGTCTGCAAAGACGAGCGGCGTTCAGCGACCGTTGTCGGTACCGACACGTTGCTGGCACAAATTAACCTTAACCCTGAGCTGACTGACTGAGTCATAATAACAAAGACGTACTGAAGCCCTTAGCGACAAATGTGAAAAACAGAAATACAAAAACGACCAATAAGACCAACAACAATGTGAGTGTATATACATACATATGTACATATATATAAATGGCTATCCGTTTCCAATGACATTCACGACTACATTGTTCGCAGAGGCAACGGACAAATGGATAGCATGCTTAATTTATATTGCTTTGCTATTTAGCACGCTTGTTCTAACCTGAGCGCCCACAAACCGCCATTGGCTGTGATTTGCCACACCAAGTTTCATATTTCAATATTTTCGTGTGCTTTTTCTACACACAGATACACACACATGCACCCGTCTTATCCACCCTTCGGCCAACAACTTAAATGCCATGCCTTTGTGTCGCACTGCATTCATTATGCGTTGCCCTTCTACGACATCACTTTATTATCCGACTAATGTACGCAGCAGCAGCGCGGCAACGACACAGACGCTTCTCGCACATGAGTATTAAATATCAACACGTTTTTATTGTATTCACTGTTGTGTAAAGAATTGCAAATCAGACCTCAATTAAATCTAAAAGTAACCATAACAAAAGTTCATGCCGCGATTCAAACGAAAAACAAATGCAATTTGCATAAAAACAAAATTAATCTAATGAATATAGAATTTAAATACAATAGAAATTACCCAAGAAAACCTTAAACGATTCTTTAAACATTATTTTAAAGTAAAGCTATGCAAGCATATTTTTGATGAAAAGAAAAAGTAACATAAAGTTTATGTAATTCGTATCCTTTGTATTCAGCACACAAATGAGCTCATCAGCTTCAAATGTCGCCCTTTAGCCATACACGTACATAAAATATGCTGCCTTCTTCTTACAGTACGTGGATATACATACATACATACCATACATGACGCAGACCACCCATGCATTAGCTATTCGTGCTCAAAATGCACTTATGCAAAATAAATAATATTAGCGCAGTAGACCGTAATTATTGTCATATTAGATACAAACGTAACTCAAGCATCAACTGAGTATGTATGAAAACAACAGAGTAGAACAACAATACGACACTAACAGACATCTAGGATTAGCTATATACATATTTATTTAAAGCGAAAGAGAGAGAGACAAAGCTAAAGGATGGGAAATGTTTTAGCTTGGCCATTACATTAGCCACAAACTGTACTGTTTAAACTTGACTTTTTTTTTATTTTTGTTTTGAGTTTTAGTTTTCTTTGCTTTCCCAAGTCACTACACATTGTTTAAATTGCTTAATTGAACCAACAAGACCATTAGATCATGCTCTCACTCTCCACTCTTTATACATTTTATATCATATACAACATGTCATTTTACTTAGCTTTTGAAAAAGTTTCTCAAATCAGAACAACTAATGTAATTTATTTATTTAAAAAAAAAAAAAAAAATCAAATTTATGAAATTTAGAAATTTGTATCCTTGCTTATATGCACATACATGTCCAACTCAATTACTGTCAATTGACAATTACAGACACAAATTCTCAAGCATTTAAAATTCTAAACGTAATTTTGGATGTTCTTTGTAAAAAAACAAAATTTGTTTTCAAGACTCTCCCACTTTAGAGTATCTTTGCAAAATCAGTCATGTAAATAAAAAAAATAAAAAAAAAAACCAAAACAAAAAATCACACACACATGTTAAGTCGTTCGCTTGAGACTTGTTAATTGTTTACAACATGTTACCATCAAAATCAGCAAAAATCGCAACGGATACGATAATTACTGAGAACGATGAAGAGAAATCTCTTAATTTGATTGAACCTATCGAAAACTCAGCATCAGTCATCATTAACAACGCACAACCACAGAATGACAACTTACCTACGGTGTCCAACAACGGTGAAACTCACTCAGAGGCAAAGGATTTAGAACAGCCGAGAGATGATGTAATTGTGGACATGAATCCATCTATGTATACTGCGCCTATCTATGAGCCGGCTTACCTGGCACAAATTGAAGCGACGCACAAACAGATTATACACGGATTTGCAGAACTATTGGAACTTTTCAATAATTACACAAATATTATACTTGGCCGTCAACAAAGTTCAAGAAGCCCAAGCACAACAACACTTAAATGTGAACAATATGAAGAGCCCACAAATAACACTGTAACCTTTGAGTTGCCACCAAAAACTTGTAATGCTGCCATACAGACATCGACGATCTTTCTTGCGCCACCGCGGCCATTAACCTTACCTAAGAAGTACCTAGTTGATGGCGACAAACGAAAGAAATCAAATGAGAGATCAAATATACATGTGCTGATCGATGAGGAGACACATCCACGAACGGTCAAAACCATTTGGCATCAGAAAATTCGCAATTGCTTGCACATCTCCTGCAGCGGAATTGGTCGTATCGCCGCCAATATATTCGTACGCGTCGGTGAGAACTGCACTTATTTGCTGTTCGTGATTTTTTGTCTTTGGTGTCTGTATCTGATATTTGCGCATTTCTACTCATTCATCGTAAATCATGGCCATCAATATGACTCAAAACCGTATTTCGTTGCCAACAGCAGGCATCACTAGACAATACTAGACAGCTGTGCTGATTTAGGCTTGCTCTTGGATTTCTACATTTTTTTTTTAATAAAAAACGAACTATATTTTTTAACATAACGTCTCACTTTTATAGACTAACGGCCCACAAACAAATTAGGCGTACAACAACACATGATAGCAAGGCTTATGTAAAGCGCCGACGCAAAGTCCGTCAACATATAGCAAAAACGATCCATTAGCGGTGCACGGCTCAATATGCTCGGCGTGGGTAATGAGATCGCTTCGATTAGTACCGTTTGCTTGGTCATTTCACAAGGCGAAGGTGGCACTAGACCGTGCTCCAATTGCTTTGTTTCGTCAAATGATAAACGCCTTAACTTCAATGAATTTGTTTGAGACTCTTTGTGTTCATGGTTGAGCATGAAAAATTTGGCATTTCGTTCAAAGATCACAACATCTTCATCAGAATTTTCTGAAAGCAATCGGTTTCAGCAATTACCGGCAACGTTACATAAGGAATACCATTGCATATTGCTTCGATGAGCCAATCCTCAATTGGAGTACGAACACAATCGGCGTTTATTAAGCTGCTATCACGTTTGAATAGTGAAATTTCAGAGGCTTCCTCTATTTTAGCGTTCCTTTGGCACCCAAAGTAACTAACTAACTTTTCACAGTAACTTCTATCCTGCTCAACTGACAGCGTTTGTTCATTGAATGAAGGCACAATTCTTGTTGTTTCTTCTTCAATACATTTCAAGTTGTGCAGCAAATCATCGATAAGCGAGTCCAAAAACCGTTTAGTATCCTTAATGCTGTCATTTTGTGGGGACAAAGCGTCCGAAGCCATAGTTAAAACAATTAAGCAATTTTTTTTTTACATTTACAAACAATTTAGTCAAACTGAAGTTACTTAGTTGTCATTTTTATAACAAATATAAACATTTTGACAAAAATGAACTCGATTCTTTCAAAATTTATATAGTAGTGCCAATGGATTCTTTAGAAAACAGCAAACAAAAAAATAAAGAAAACATCACGACTGAGAACGGTGATGAAGAGTCTGAAGAAGTGATACATCCCAATACGAGTTCAAGCATCAACGATTCGAATACAAACAATGTGATAACACTCGTAGGCACACACTTGGGCGCCACAGATACGGAATGTCTTGAGCCTAAGGAGGAAAAACATGTTAGCTTTAAGGATGATGAGTCAGTTACAACAATATCTGGTGTCAATTCAGCTTCAACGCACCCATCAGGAACACCTAAACAAGATGTAGTCGATGATGTAATAGATTCAATTATGCCACAAAGTGAACCCGATGAATTACTTTTATCAGAACAGTCGGCACAGTCAAGCGAGTCACGTCTTAATCACATTTTACACCTACTCGATCACTTCACGAAGAACCTTGAAAACATCGACGAACATGTAACTCAGGCACACAAAACGAAATCGCAATCTTCAAATGATATTCATGCACACAAAACGAAATCGCAAGCTACAAATGATGCTGGAACAGACAAGGCCGAAACTAAAATCGATAACGAATTGGTACAAGTGCACAAAGCGCACTTTGAGATATATCACGAGAATCTGAGACCGCCATTGATCGATGCACACGAAAGACGAAGTTCACGTAGTTCACGCAGCTCACGGCGACACAGTTCATGCAGTTCAGAATTGCGCATTAAGCAATTTTTTCAACTTTCAACGCGTAGTGGTCTATCGTCTTCTGAACCGGAACCATGCTTTGATGATCTGCTTGAATGCGGCAAGGACACACAATCAGCACAGACCACAAGCCCCACGTATGTCTTGGACGTCACAACGACTAAGGCAGGCACCTCCTTGACCACAACAACGCAAACCGTTACCAATGGACCGGAACGACCGAAGCTACGAACGCTCATCAAACCACCATGCGAACTCACCTACCATACAATCACAATAAGCACCAACACAGCTTATGATACTAATCAACGTGCGCGCAATAATTCCTTCATCACGCGCATCGCTAACTCACTGAGCGATTTTGCTGCTACGATCTGTCTCTGTCTGCAGGTGAACACAGACTGTGTGTTCTGCATTGGCTTCTTTGTGGCATTCGTTGTAAGCGCCTCCTTTCTTACGGCCTTCTTTTCACGCACGCTCAATATGACGCCCCAGACAATACACATACAACAGGAGGGCACTTTCAACGAACATGCAAATCCGACAACCGTGCGTCTAAGCAGCTTCTTCTATATCTATCCACGTCACCGATCCATGGCGACCTAGCAAGTTCCAGAACATGCAATTTCATGTGGTTTTCTTAAAATTCAATCAAATAAATGTATAATAATTCGTAGATTATGAAAAAAAAACAAAAAATGTTTCATATTCAGTTTTACAGCTTAAGTGACGAATATTTTCAAATCCCTTTTTTTGCGGTTGGGAAATAGAAAAAGGATATTGTGATTTGAAATTGAATTGATTGAAAATCGAAATTGCATTTCAATGCGTATTTTTGTTGTATATTGATTTTGCGCCAACTTATTTATTTTTATCTATGTTGTGTTGCTTCTCAGCCAAACAATACAATAATAAAATCAAATAAATACAAAAAGGTAAGCAGAGTCAGTCAACGCATCCTCCCAGCATAGGAATCGCACTTGGTGCAGAAGTGTTTTGGCAAAAGTGGTAACGCATTTGCATCTAAATGTTTTTCCCACAAAATAAATTGAAAATACATTGCGAATATTTGTATTTATATTTATGTGCATTGTTATGCTTCTCTTTTCCAGTAATGCAAATACATGAAAGTAAGGAAACGAAGTTCTACGTAAACCTTTTACATTTATTGAATTTGTTTTTATTCGTTTCTAGCCTCGAATGAGTATTGCATGTCATTTGACTTCAACTTACGCACATGAAGCGAATATTGTGAAGTATCTTAAATATTTCAGTAGATATGTATGTGTAAATTGAATGAATATTCAATTTCTTACCAACAACTCAAATTCTGTTAACTCAGCTTGTTTTTTAATACATTCATAATAAACATTTTCCATAATTGACTTGCCGTGGTAAATATTTTTACAATGTAGAAAGCTGACAGCACAAAGTCTTATACTGGGTGTGTAAATCCTCACGCTAATCAAGTGAGAAAACTCCAACAGCCAATTTCGAAAGTAAAAAAAAAAAAGAAACTTTTAATCCCTGATTAGACTTAGCCACAACAATAAGTCCTGTCGAGCTGCTGTCTCGACACAAACACCTTTTGTCAAAGTCACTGGAGACAAAGGCGGTGAAAATAGCAATAGCACAACAGCAGCAGAAGGCAACAAGATATAACGAAACAAAATGCAATAAAATCAAGTAAAGCGCATAAATAAAAATATACAATACATACACATATGTATGTGTGTGTGTATAAAATACAGACACCATAAAATAACTACACTTGTATGCATTTTCTCGGATTGCTACTTTTTTTTTCCACACAGATATTTTCGTTTACTGGTTAAAAGGAATAGTCAAAGTTTTTAAAACATTTTTCATGTTTTCTACTTTGGCTCGGCAAACAAAACAAAACGTAATGCAAGCCAAACCAAAGCAACGTTTCAACTCGACTCGACACTGACAACAGTAACAATATCTGCAACAAAACAACAGCAACAGCAACAACAAACAACAGTAGCAGCACCAGCAGCAGCAGCAGCAGCCGCAGCACCAGTAAAGCAAGAAGTCGTGGGCGAGACTAAATAAGTCTGTCAAAGAGAGGGAGCCTTGAAGTGCTTGCCAACACAATAGGTATCCAAACTTATTGTTGGCTGTTGGATTTAAGTGGTTCGTCAATAGCAACAGCACACAAACGAAGGCAGTGATGCGAGACATCGTCAAAATCATGCCATGAGGTATGCATGTATATTCAGAGGGACGTGACGGTTTATTTTTCACATTTCTCGTTTTTCTTTTTTTTTTATTTTTTGATTTTTTGATTGCCATTTGTCAAAGAAGGAAATTTTCAATTTTCACTTCTGTGCAGGTTTTATGCTCGTCTTTGCAGTTTTACTGTTGTAAAACGAAGCAAATAACAAACGAACCTAAGCTAACGCAAGCTTTTTTATGTATGTATGTGTGTATGTATGTATCTAGCTATGTATATGAGAAAAAATAAACTTGGAGTGTAAACTTCAAAATATTCTTCTTTTTTCTGTTTCTTTTTTTTTTTTTTTTGTATGTCGTGTAACAATTGTCTGACGGTTGTTTGCCAATGCGTTGCACCACAAGCAGCGAGGACGCATAAAATGAAAAGAGTGACGCCTGAAGACAGCAACACTCATTGTGTCAAGTTCGAATTGGCTTTGAAGCCGCTTCCAATATACCAACACACACACACACACACATACACACACACATACAGGCCATAAGTCTGCTCACACTTCCCAAACGAGCTTAGGTTTAGTTTATCCTTTACCACATACATACAGATATATGCTTTTCAACTGTCACACCATTGGCCCGCTTCCCTCGGACTCTTCTACACACGTCACTGCATTGTTGATTGTCTTTTGTACAACTTTACGTCCTTTTCATACACGCCCCCATTTACACACATAAATTCATGTATGTATGTACATATTAACTGATATACAGTAAAAACTTGATTCTTGCACACACTTGCATACTTCGATACTTTCAAGATATAAATTTTTTTATATTATGTATTTTGTATCTGTTAAACTTGAGAATTTTTATAACTTGCAACATATTTTTGCCAATACGGAAAAAATACTCCAGAGCACGTCTTACTAATATACAATATTTAATTAGAAATTATAAAAAAATCCATGTTAAACGCTCCAAAAGCTTTGAAAGAAAGTTTTTTACTATCAAATTCGAAGTACAACTTGAAATACTTGATTCTTATAAAACAAGTGTATTAAATTAAAATACTATAAAGCATAAACTTAATTTCTAAACAATAATTCGCTAATTACAACAATCATAAATTTTAGGCCTAACTTGGTTGCCATAGCATGCAAGAATCGAGTTTCTACTGTATCGCATAGATACACATATGGTAGTAAATTCATGTTTAGCTGGCATGTGAAGTGTTTGATGTCGTCACAAGTGTTAGTTGAGCTGCATGAGTGCGTGTGAAAAGAAAACTAGAAAGAGAATTATTTTTCTAGTTTTCTTACTTAAGTCAGACAGCCAGAATGAAACCAGAAAGGCAGACAAACAGACATACATACAGTAAGAAAAAATACATGATTTGTGATCATGCTAGTTTTCTTTCAATTGCATATCACTTCAGCTTTCGAACGTTTCGCAATTTGAAACTATTCAAACGATTTGATTTACTTTTTTAAGCTTACATATTGATAAAAGTACAATGCATTCAACCATTTTAATTTGATAAGTTTAGTCTTTTATTTGCTTTAAATTTAACATTTCTCAAGAAGCGAAAAATATTGGCATATCAGCTGAGCACGCAATGATTTCTCACTGTTGGCAACATGACATAAATGCCGCATCGCATTTTCATGTTGCCAACAATATGTTCAACCGCAACAATCAGCATTTCATTCAATAAATACAAACATAACTCCAGCAACGACGCATGCTGTGCTCTTGACACAATTGGAACCAAAATATGCTGAGCAATCGGATTTGCCAAAATTTGGCTCGTTGATAAAACCGTAAATTAAAGATAATATTTTTGTTTTATTGCATAAACAATTTTTTTTCTTTGACATTTAACCATGTGCTGTCGTCTGTCCGGCTTCGTTTGGTATCGTTGGCATCGTCGTGACACTCCAACATACCATGGCGACGACATATCTCCAGCACTGTGCGATTAAACGTTTCCGGCTTATCAATGTGCAAATGATGGCCGGCATCTTCAATGATTTTAACATCAACAAACGAATCTTTACGCAATGCCGACACATGGCTGCCGATTTGATTGTCCACCCAAGAATGTGAGCCAAAAATAAAAGTAATGCCGATATTTGTATGCATTTCGGCAATGCGACGTATCATTGGTTGCTTTGCGAAAGCAAAATACTCGGAGAGCGTATGAAAAGCAGCTTCGCCACTGGGCGTGGCAGCATTGCATTGATACATATACTGTGTCAGTATGCTGGTATTTGCGCCGAGCAGCGGTGTGAAGGCTTGCGAGACGTCAGCAGTTGATGCACGCATAACGTATACGCCAAAGGGCCCAGCGGCACGCATAAGCCAATAGGGATTAAGCCACAACGAAATGCTGCCTACAACGCGTACCCAGAGCGGCACTTGACGCGGCAACTGCTGTGGCCGTTCCGAGAAACCCCATGGATCGGCGAGTATCAAGTGCTGCACATGTTGCGGATAAGTCATTGCATAACTGGTAGCCACAAAGCCGCCCATCGAATGGCCGAGCAATATAAAACGACCAAGCTTCATTTCAATGCGCCACTGTTCGACAGTCTCCACAATCTGACGCTCACAATTTAACGGCTTATTCGAGAATTGTGGTCGCGTGCTGCGTCCAAAGCCAAGCAAATCGAAGGCATAAACTGGCCGATCTTGCGCCAAAGCATCCAAATTGAGTATCCATAAGGCAAGTCCAGCACCAAGGCCATGCAATATGACCAATGGTGTTCTTTTGCTTTGAGCATTCAAACAAATTGTCCAAATTTGATCTGATTCACCTACAACCGGTCCGATGTCAACAAAGAAGCCGCGGTATTCGGTCTGCACGTAAGTTAGCATAAATTTCTCAGCTGCTCGCAAGCGTTTCGGTGAACTAAGTGTCCAATTTATGAACAACTCAAGCAACCAATAGCTGCCGCTTTCGCCTTGTTTAACGATATCAGCCAACATATTGCGCATCATTTTCATTGTTTCTGCTGTCGGCACCACAGGCCAGGCTGTCGCACTTGCTGGTTCGGAAGCATTTCCATCCTCCTCCATTTCTTACAGCCCAACATACAAAAAATTTCGAATTTATTTTTTTGTTTCATAAAAATATAAATACAAAAGAGCAAAAAAATAAAAATTGATAACTTCTGCTGGGCAAACTTTTATCATGTTGTTTGCTCCTACATATATGAGTCAGCAAACTAAAGAATGCGTCATCGATAAGAATTATTTTTTTACGCTTTAATTTTTATTCCCTTGTGCGCTAATATTTTATTTGGTTGCGTGGTCATAAACGTGCCAATTTTTTGCCATGAAATGTTTTTTTTTTTTTTTCTTTTTTCTTCTGTGACTGTTTCATTTTGTAAGATTTTTCTAGCGTTACGCATTTGAACGATAAATGCGCACGCGTTACGTGACCAGTTTACAGAGCAGTCAGTTGACAAAAGCAAAAACGACAACAGCAAACGTAAACGCAGTGAAGCAACGATTGCGACTACGAACTCATTTACACAGTTCGTAAAGCAAAAACATCAACAATAACCGGCAAAGTGGGAAAGATGTTAAATTCACGATGACGACTGCAAAAATGCCACAAGCAGCGAAATTTTCATGAAAAGTCATGAAAATATTTTCAAAAATTAAGCGAAAATTGTTGGCAATCACCTCTTCCATATTTTATTTAAATTGTTTTAATTTTTCTTTTTATTTGCTTTTGGATAATTAAAGTCAAGAATTAAGTCATAAAGCTGGAATTCCCGCGGGTCTGCAGGTCGCCAACATTCATTCTTACAACGCAAATACTATAAAATTAATAATAGAATATTTGACATAATGACTACCAAGGCCGTAGGCAGCACTTCACAAGAGGGGTTAGCCACAGGATAGATGGCGCTTTTGTTGGAATATTTTTTTTGCAAAAATCTGCTATTAATTTCATGTTTTATATTATTATAATTCCCAAATTTTTCCCAAAGTTAGGTTTTGGTGAAATTTCAAGAATGAAAAGTATTTAAACAAAAAGATATGAAAATTTAAAAGACTACCCTCAAGCTACGCCTCTGATGACTACTCTGACAGACAATTTAATGTGATGCGTGCATTGACCTGCAAGTATTCATAGATCTCTGGTTATCGTAGCATTTTTTTTTTCTTTTTAAACGCTGTTGGTTTATTAATTATTCTGAAAAAAAAACAATGACATCGTTAAACGCAACCATCGATAGACTTGGCCCAAGTTAGACTCTGTGCTAATTTCTATAGAAAACAAATACAATATCCAAATACTATGCGTAAAAAAAAATAAAGTAACAAAACAAGATAAAACGGATTAGTACCTCCAAAAGCCTGAATGAACCATGTATGTTTGTGAGTGTGTGTGTGTGTGTGTGCAGTTGTGCAAAACCACAACTGTGCGTGCATTGAAGACATTTCTTTAGATTTTTTATGCTAAGTAGGAAGTAACTTCTTTCATGGGCTTGTGAAAGCGACTAGCCGAACGAATGAACGAATGAACCGTCAACCGTCATTGAAGCAAGCAAATATGACAGAGCGAACAACTTACAACTCGAAACGTAAAAAAACTTGCATAGAAAGTTTTTGAAAAGTTTTCATTTTTACTAAAAGTTTCGACTGTTGCCGCGCTGATGATGATTCTACTTTTATATTCTTTTTTTGCTATGACTCTATGTGTGTCTGCATGCACGATGATGATGATTTGCATGATAATTACGTGTTACTGCACAAAAATTTTACAATTCTTAGAGTAAAAAAAAAAATTCAAGAATACGCAAGTTTATCAATGGACGTGCCAAGCAAGATAAACTGGTATGGCATAAGGCTAAATATAAGCTAGTTAGGCACACCGACAATCGTTCTTAGCATTAATGTTGACATAACCTCAAAGCTATTGCAAAAAAAAATCTGTACTTTATAATTGCATCAATGTTAAGTCGAAGCTTTTATTTTCACAACTTTTATCGCAATACATGTTTTTTTTTTTGTTTTTGTTCTTGTTTCAGACTATTAACAAGCTTTGCATGTTTGAAAGAAAAAGAAAAACAAAAAAAAACAACACAAGCACAATCGGTAGAGAACTTGGTCTGAGCGTGTCAGAATGCAAAGGCAATGAACAGGCAGGCACGCAGTCAGTCAGTCAGTCAGATGTTAAGCAAGTCAGGCAACATGTTGCAAAAGCAACGTCACAGTAGCACAGTTGGGCGTTGAAATGTATGGTTAGCGAATAATATCACGTGACATGGCAACAGCAAACTACAACAACTACAACAATGTTGCTTTGTTATGTTAATACTAGAATGCTTTGCACAATTTGTTTATATACTTTTGCTTTTTTTTTTTGCTGTGCTTCATACATTTTATGTTTTCCGAAATGAAGCAAACACACACACACACACACACACAACTGAAACATAAATTAAAATGCTTAGATTTCAATTATTGTTAGCAGCATACTGAGCTATTGTTGTCACTAATGTAATTTCTTGTTGTTGTTGTTATTTTTTTTTGCCTTCCTTTTTTTTATTATTATTATTTCACGAGTGGCAGCTGGTGCAGCAGCAACAACAAGCAGTAGTCAAGCTGGCAACACTCGAAGAACAATAACGCACGAAAGCTCAAACACAACGCAAATGAACGTTTGTGCAGTCTTGGAAATATTTCGCATGGCAGCGAAACGAAATGCGAAAAATGCCAAGAAATTAAAAATTAACAAGTGAACATGCTGCAGTCGACTTTATGCGACCAAGCAATACTCTACACGCTGTACTGTAAGCTAAAAAAGAAGGAAAGATTATGTTGAATTTTTATGAATATATTTATTTCACATATACCATATATGATATGTTCAAATCACTAAAACCCAAAAGTAAAGGGTGCACGAAAATCAACGACAGTTGCTTATCTTGAATCCAATTGGATTAAGCAACGTTGAAATAAGTTTGTCTTGCATGCAACTTCTTTTGTAATTATTTTTCTTTGTTTCTTTTGTTTATTGTTTCTGGTTTTTTTTTTTTTGTATTTTTAATACTTCTTTTTGGTTAATTTGCCGCACAAATGCTTCATTCATACATTCTTACATTCATACAAGTAATAAAAATGTGCACAGAATCTTATGTTTTTCGATTATGTTGCTGTTGTTGTTGTTGCTGTTCAACGCTATCATGATTAAGCGGTGCGACATTATAATGTATACATTGCATGCCATATGCGCATTGTGATTGCGATAACTGAATTGTCGATTAACTAAGGCGCGAGAAAGATCAGCGGCGTCTTATTGTACGTCAAAGAACTTAAAAGCACATTGATTGCACCTGCCGCAGTATTTTTTTTAGTTTTTTTGGTACACAATTTATACAACAACAAACATGTTCATGTTTAAAGTAAATACAAGATTTATAAAATGTTTTATTGCATTGCAAAGGAAATCATGAGCAACATTATCATCAAACATACATTAAAGCACAACTCAATGCCCTACAAAATGGCTGTATATGTTATTAAAGTGCGCCGTTTTGGGTTAGTAATAAATGCATTTTGTTGCCTTTTTAGTTGCCTGCGACAAAATTAGAAACACATGCCATTTTTAAACAGGAATTACTAATAGTCGGCAACGCCATGTCGCATAGTTGAAGCACAACCTTACCGACAGACAGTCAGACAATCAATTAGTACAATTTAATAACTCATCTAGCTGCAGATGACCAACGTCGGCACTAAAGTTGCACTCTCATGACAACCAATTATGCCAAGACACACCGAGGCTGGTTTTTGAAACGCATGAGTGCACAAACACCGAATTAGGCATAATTAGTGGCACTTGTAGTGTAGTGTAGACATTATAACAGCCGCAGCAGCAGCAACAACAATATTAAGTGCGTCATTTATTCACACATTCCGTCATTCTCTTGTTTGTTCATAAATTTTGGTCAGTCACCTTGGTATCTAATCGACAACGTCTCATTCTCGCTGACGACAACATTACTTCGCTTTACGAAGCAGAAAATAAAGGCGCAGTAATTTGTTCTATTTTGTTCTGCTTTGACCTGTTTATAGCAGAGGTCAGAGTCTATGAAATACTCTAAAAGCCAAATTATCTTATAAAGATTAGACCATGTTTGTTTGCTGACTAAGCCAACAAAGAATTTCGTTGTTTCACGTTGATGCCTTCAATCACAGAACTTTATTGTTTTTATAAATATGACAAAAATTTAACATTTATAGCTTTAAAATTGCACTTAAAAATGCTGAAAACGTATTTAATTATTTGTCGATGCCAAATGTACATTTTGCGTCATTTTTCTGTCATTAAAAAAAAAAAAAAACAAACAACAATAAAGCGATTTTGCAAATACAATGTATGTGAAAAATATATTGTATATAATGTGCGCAATGGCTGCGCTAGCCAATTAACATTTGTATTTCATTTAAAAGCGTATTAATTAAAAGAGATACATTTTTATTATTATACAACGTTTGCTAATTTATCTGTTGTTTAACCTGTTTGCGCAGTAAAATGTAATGCTTTGTATTTCAATTACCTAATTTTGTCATAAATAATGCAAGTTGCGTCATGAAATAGAACAAGCGTATTGACTGCAATCTTGTCTCATTACTAGCAATTCAAACAAACAAATAAAAGCGCAAAAAAAAAAGTGAAACTAAAATTTAAACAAACAAAAGTATAGCAAAGCTAAATAAGCTTTTTTTTTGCACAGAACGCTTCATTGTCATCAAGTAAAAGTACAGCACGTAAATGCAATGTCGTTGTATTTTAAAATTACAATCGTTGTTCCTGACCGTGCTCACCAAAAAAAAAAGAAAAACGAAAAAACATAATATAATAATTTATACAGATACACACTACACTCGTGCATTTGTCCCATATGAGCGATGACGTAGTGCAGCTGTTTCAACAAAATCTGACCAAACAATACTTTTATTTTATTTTCGACTGCAATGAGTGCGACACTCATGCGTTGCAATTAAGGGTTTTCCGTCAGTGTATGTCTGTGTGTGTCTGTGTGTGTGTTTGTAAGTATTGTGTGCTGCAACTTGAATTCGTCGGTCATTAGCTCACCCATTGGCGTCGCAGCGGCTGACACATTGCGACAAATTTTTTGTTGCTCAGCGCAATGTACGAAAATTCTCAAGTGACTTTGTCAACCAGACAACCCAACCAGTGAGACTCTCGTCTGCTAAGCACTCTGGTTGGCCACTTGAGCGATTTTACGCTGTACGTGACACTTTCATGCACCATCACACACACACACACACATTACAAACAAATGATATCGTTTTTTTTAATAATAATAGTAGTACGAAAAAATATTTGAAATTGTCCTAAAAGATTCTATTTTGCAATTTTCAGTTCGCAAATGTCAGATGGATGTGTCTAAGCACAAATTTCCCTTACCTGAGCTTTTGATCTTTTCTATTTTTCTTTATTTAAATATATATATTTTTTTTATAAAAATATAACTTCCTTATTTTTTTGGTCACCAATTTTGGAAATTAGTTAATAAATTGTCTACAAAACGTTACACAACACTGTATTTTCACAGTAGTGTATTTCTATACGATTTTTTTTAATTTTAAATTTGCATGCTAGTCTCTCCTAAGTGCCGTGTGGCATCATTCAGCTATAAACATAACGCATACGTTAAGCTACCAAACGTCAAGCAGTGAAAGCATCCATGTTAAACTGCCGTATGTACTTTCTCGCGCTGTGCTTCCGTATGACTAAAAAGTAGTAGAAGCCTTTACACAACGTTGAATTTTGCAACACTGTTAACTGATAATCAAAAAATAGTATATAATGTAATCAAAATGTTGCAAGATTGGAGCATTTTATAGATTGAAACGTGTTTTTCCTGTTTTTTTCATTACGATTTAACTAAATTGCGCCTCAGCAATGTAACGAATAAAATAAAATAACAAATTAAATAATAAATAAATAGCAAATCAGCAACAGTTACTGACAGTACTTTATTTCAAATCTGTCCATATAAATTTAAATGTATGTGTGTGTTTGTCCTTGTATATTATTATTTTCTATATGCAAAGCGATATGCAGTGTGCGATTTGCGCATCAATGAATCGCTCTTAAACGTTGCCGAGCAATTGTTGCTGTTGAAAGCAAACAGACAGACAGCCACACAGATATGTTACAAAACATATGGCAGTGTGTGTGTGTGTGTGTGTGTTTGTATCTGTTTATGAGAGTATTTAACAATATACGTGAACGTTCACTGAATCAACTGATTAGATTGCGTGATTCACGACAAATCGTTTTTGTTGTCTCCCATCGCGTCGTCTCGTCTCTCGTCATTGCTGCTGTCGCTGTCACTCTCAATGCAGTTTCATTTTAGAGTGTAACTTCCTAGTAACTCCCTCGACGCTCTCACTATCTTTTGTCAACAATTTTTATATATTTTCTTTTTTTTGTTTTTTTTTTAACAATTGCATTGCATTTTTTTGTGCTTCATACAATCACGACGAACCCAAGGACAGCGCCACCAATCCCCTATACCTTTATTTCATATAAATATTTAGTAGCCTTACTGCATTCACTTGAAATTGAATTTCGCTTCCTTAGCAACAATTGTTGCCAATGCACTGAACGAAGCACCAACTCTGAACTCCCTGCTTCTCTTGCGTTGCCAACTCTGCGTTTCGTTTCGTTTTCGTTCCAATGACTTTTGCTCAGTATCCATTTTATTTATTTTATTTCATTTTCTTTTCTTTTTTTTTTTTACTTTTTTTTTTTTGATTTTGTAATGCAGAGATATGCGCATTTTCAATGCAAAACGTGTCCAATTGATTTGACGTTCTGACAGTTTTTCGTTTCAGTTGTTTAGCTTTCATTGTTGTTATTTTTTTCCCCCTATGTTACTCGACTCGTTGTCTGCATAAAGTTGAAAAAGAAAAAACAAATAAACATATAAATTGAAATGATTTCTGAACGAAAATGACTCCCTCACGATTTTTGACTCGGCTCGATTTTCTTCTTGAGCAATGAAATTAATTCGATTGTCTTCTGCAGTCTACAGCAAATAAAGTACGAGTATGTATATGAAGTGAACATTTCAACAACTCGTCTCACCACAAGTGTAAGTGCTGTGTAACGAAAACGTGACGAAATTTCATCTTTAAGAATCTCGATATGAACTTAATCGACATCATGCATTTTATGTAAATTCTGACTGAATCATCTATTATTGCATTTCTAATGCATTTTGTCACTATGAAAATAAATTAGTCATTGAAGTTGATTTCAAATATTAGCAAATTATTATCTTTAGCAAAACTGAACAAAAAGAGGCTTAGAAAGCCAACAATGTTAATGACTTTTAATGCAAAAAGCATACAAAATGTGTATTTGCTGCATTTAAGTACATTAAAAATTAATTAATTACTGCCGTGCAAAATACACACACATACACACACATAGGCAGTGCCGCTTGCAACAAATGTTGATGACAATAATGACTTAACTCAGCTCAGTCAGACAAATACAAAATAAATTAGAAAATCATTTAAGCGGATTCACCTAAAGTGATTTTTGTTTATAAAGCTTGTTGTTTGTATCATTGTTGTTGTTATTGTTGCTATTGATAACGTGTTAGCTTTTGGAAAGCAATAACGGATGTGTAACACAAACGAAATGTTGGCAAATATTTATACTCATTTTGTGGTTCAACTTAATTTGATTTCAATTGTTATCATTATTTCGTTGCTTGTTTATATATTTTTTGTCATTTTGTTGGATCACGATAAACTGTCAAATATGTGTATTAAATTAATTTCTAATCAATTGGAAAAAAAATCGATTTTAATTAGTACAAACAAACATTTGTGTGCGCGCTTATTCATACTTTCGATAGCTGAGTATTTGTTAACATTAATTACAAATTATTACCACACACATTGCTTATAATAACTCAACAAGTAAGCCATCAGCAAACTTGTCACACACGCCAACATAAAAAAAAAATAGTAAAGAAAAAACATTAATTATGCTAAAGAACACACCCATGTTTTAAACGCTTCAATAAACTCATTAAATATATATGCAACAACAAAAACAGAATTAAAGTCACACACCCAAAAGACTAATTAACCAATTTGAAGTAAAGTTTTTAAGTCACTTTTGTCAAAAAAAAAAGCGCAAAAGTAATAAAATAAAATATAAAAAAAAAACTTTATATAAAATTAACATATGTATTTAATTTACAATTTATAAAAGGAAATAATCGATTAAGCGGCAAGCGATAAGATAATAAAACACACATTATGTTATATACAAATAAGGCAGAACAAGCTTCTCTTTTATTCCGACAGGTTGGAAACGTGTGCCGACTCTTGACAGTTATTGATGAAAAAGCAAACAGACAGACTGACAAATTGACAAAGTTGTTGGCATTGAAGTTTTAGTTATGCTTATTAAGAATATACTCTGATATGAGTCAAATGACAAGCCTTTTGGTCCAATTGGCCAACACAAAGCATACATTTTACTTAGAAGCAGACAACAGCATTAAACTTTTATCAGTTCATATTAAATAACATCAATTACAAAACCATAAACTATCTTTTTTGTCACACATATCGCTTAATTAAATTTTTTGGTGACAATGGCGTTGAATGCAACACAAACTGTCACGCCAACAGTTGATGAAAATGGCAGAGGCAGCAGTATTCGAATATCATCAACGGCACCCACACATACAAATTGAGAATGTACAACAATTATTTATTCAAAAATGGTGTTAAGCAACAAAAGATGCACAGCCATATATACATTCATCCATCTATCCAACCAACCATCCATCTATCCATATATTCTACATACGTATATGTTCGGTATCCTGTCCGTTCGTCGTTCTTGTCGTCGTCATCATCAACTTTAGTAGAGTGTCATACAAAGTACGGCTGATGAGCCCGTGTGTATTTTCGAGTGCAACTGCAAGTATGAATATCTGAATGAACACTTGGTCGCATAGATGGATGAATATATGGCTGGATAGGCAGATAGATGGATGGATGGATGGATAGATAGACAGACGGACAGATAGATAGATGGATGGATAGATGAATGAATGTTGATGACAATGACAATGTCAACACTTTGATGCTTTGCAGTTAAGTTGATGTTGCCGATACAACAACTGTTTTTGATGCTCTGATGGTGATGCTGAGGCCGTTGAAAATGACGCCAACTGTTGTTGTTGCTGTTGTTGTTGTCATACACGACCGACAGCGCAGAGACGCTTCATGGAAATGAACCCAATTTCACAAACAAAACAAAAAAAAAAAGAAAGAAGAAAAAAGTACTGACATTGTAAGCATGTGCCGACTACGTGTGCGCCAAGGTGCAATCCGCCATTATCTGAGGAATTTATACATAGATATAACCATATATACATATATGTATGTATCTATATGTCTGCATGAAATATTCTGAGCATATGTAAGTGTATGCGTGTTGCTATTTGAACAGATACACAGGCATTCAGTGAAACAAAGTTACCGACAAACTACTCAGACTGACGACTGTCGAGTATGTCTCTCTGTCTGTCTGTCTGTCTGTACAATAGAAGCCTACTTTGCACATAACACCTTCTTGCGCCCGGTTTCGTACTTAATGGCTTTCGGTTTGTGGGCTGGTTGGTTGGTTGGTTGGTTTGGGTGGCAAATGGCAAATGGTAATGGCATTACAAATGTATGCGTACATACTCGTACATGGCACTCAACAACTTTTGCTTGGCAACAGTCAAAGTCAAAGTTTTAAACTGATTGAATATTTTTTCAAGCTGCAAGAAACAAATTAACTGCTAAATTACATAACACGTTTTGTGTTGTGGAAATGTTTTACACAATTTTCAAGAGTTTGCGGCATGGTATGCAAAAGTTTTTTTTTTTTTTTATAAATGTCAGTTTTCTACTCACATGAGACGATCCTTTCTTGTATCGCGACTTGTTATAATTATTCTTTTTTTTTTTTGCAGTCTGCAGTCTGTAAAGAGTAAAAAAAATTAATTTTCTTTTATAGTTAATGATATACACAAAAAAAAAGTATAAACTTTCGTTTTATAAAAAGAAAAAAAACATTAAACTTAAATCGATAGAATATGACGCAAACGTTTTATGTTCCAATTCATTGCATTTGTCAATTTTATTAGTTTCTTTTCGCATATTAAATCGCAGAACAATCATTATTAAAAGCTGTCGATTGTTCCTCTACACAATCTCTTTGACCGTGGCTTTCGTCCGTCCGTACGTCGACCACTACGCACTCACACAGTTCCAGAGTCACAAAATCATTAAAGCATAAAATTGTCATTTATTTACGACAGTAAAAATTATTACACCAAAAAAATCTTCTATCTCATAAAAAAAAAAAAGGCCACTAGAAAATGGCTGAGCGGCGTTGAAAGACGGAAACAGCAGTGAAGCAAAGTTGCGGTAAAATGGGCGTGACAGAGCGTATCATGCGATCTGAAACTCGTATCGACGGCTCTCGACCACTTGCCTTGCAACGCATAGCACAACAATTTCTCAGTACAAAGTTTTAGCACTTAATCAAATTTATCGATTAGCTGGGAATTTTATTGGCTGATATATGTATGTATGTGTGCTTGGCGGCTTTGCTTAAAGCTTTGACCGACAGAGCATTTATTTTGTCGTAAATTTGAAATATTTTAAGCTGAAATATTTGTGAAATTCAACAAAAAGTTACGAGTTTGTAGAAACCCAAGAAGATACAATATTGTTTAAAAATTTAGTGAATTTTGGGAATTACTGAAAGAGTTTTTTTTATTATGTACCAAATAAGCAATAAGCCGTATTATTATTGTAGAAATACAGTCAATTTAGGTAAGAGAAGCTGAAGAGTTAAAAAACTTATTATGGCAGACTTTAATGACATTATTTTATTCTATACAAATTCAATTGAATAATGTGCGACATATAAGAATTAGTGAAAAACCAATCAAGTCTTCTGCCACGCCTGCTTCTAAAATGAAACAACTTAATGTCTTTGGCTGTATTCTAACCAAAGAAGTGAGTTGAAATGTGTAAACAAAATTACGCAAACGCGCAACTAACAATTTTTATTGCCTATTTTGCACAAACAATGCGGACTGGCTTGCCTTGAGGGCCTACCTCAACACACATACACACATTGAGCATGTTTGTTTTTATTTATTTTTTTTTTTTTTGTTTGTGTTTTTTTTTGGATACGTTGACGTTGAAACAAATATATTTGAGCAAGTAAAATAAATCACAATTTTTATGACAGTTAGTTGGGTGCGATTATGATACCACGCGTGATTTATTGTCGCCAATATACGTGTTTGTGTTACTTTGCTTGTTTGTTGAAAGTAGGATTAATAATGTCACCATAAGCCAGGATAACGACTAAGTTTGTGTAGATTAAGTGGTATACTTCTAATAATTGAAATGTTGGCAAAATTGTCGAAGCCAAAGCGTGCAAATGAGCATGAGTATGTATGTACAACATTGTCTATCATTTTTGCAATCGAAAATGCAATTGAAGTTTGAACCAGAACGGCAAATTCGATAATGTCTTCAATTTTATATTGTACGAATATGTATGAGCATACACGAATTAAGCTTCATTGTATTGTTACTCAACTAAGTGTGCAAGCAACCAAAGCAATTTCAATTAATGTGAATATTCCCACAACAACCGAACAATAAATGCAATGCAACGGTAGAAAACAGCAAAGCAAAGCATCAACGTCAGAAAGTACAAAAAATTAAAAAACAGAGAAAAAAAAAAATTCCGACCTGAACAATTCAAAAGTAAGTGTTTCGAAATTTTTGCACAATTATGTTGCGTGAATTGCATAAATAAGCACGCGACGCAGGGTGATGTGTCTGTGTATGTGTGTGTGTGTATGTGTGTGCAACTGCAAAACACTTGCAAAAATTTCACAACGACAACGTCAGAAACCAGAACAAGCCAGCGCGCCAAGGCAAATCAAGTCGAGCCGAGTTGAGTTGAATGAAGTACAGTGGGGTAGTGTGCAGTACAGTGGGTTGTGCATAGAGTTAAGCAAAGTTGAGTCAAAAATCAAAGCCAAAAATTGCGACTAACATGTACAAACTGCGATTATATAAAAACGATTGCGACAAGACTTGTTGGCGGTTAAAGTTGGGCGGGTGGGCGATAACAACAACAACAACAAATGAAGAAGTTCGTCGTCACAGTGAAAATGTGTGGTAAGTGTGAAAGAGAGACAAAGAGAGATGGTGCATGAGGAAATACAGAAATGAAATGCATCGGAAATCCAACAAAGTACTTTTGTGAAAAGTTTATTCGTTGTGACTTCTATGGTTTGAATTTTTGGCTACGCTTTTAAAATTCCACAAAAATCGTAAGCCAAAAACGCACAAAACCTACAAATTTGAATAACTTTGTGTGCGCGTTACAACTACATGTGCATACGTGTATGTGTGTGTGTGTGTGCACATGCGTGAATATGAAAATACTTTCATGTGCATTGCATTTCTTTTTGTTTTTGTTTTTTTTTGAAGAGAAATGTTTGAATATACGCCATGTGCAAATGTAACGCAACAACATGCCTACGTGAGTAGAATTTGACAAATTGATGTAAAGCAACGACGCACTGTTAAAACGCAAAGCTTTAAAAAATAGAAAAAAAAAAATCTAATATAAGCGAAATACAGTCGAACTTTTCCTATAACGAACTCAAAAGTCACAGCAAAAAAAAACAAAAAAAAAAAACAATGCATTACAGGAAGACTTCATGATAGACAACACAAGACACATTGAAAAAAAGAAACAATTTCAAGTTAAAAACAAATCGCAAAACCGGTTTGATTATATATTGAAGTTGTACAAACGTGACAACAACCAAACTCACGAGGCGACTAATAAATTATCTTGTCCAATAAGAATTTTCTTCAGTTGATTATATTTCTCAAGTTTAATAATTATAATAATAAATATTATAATCAGAAATAATTTGAATTTATAAAATGTACACTGCTTTGAAAGATCTGACTCAATATTTCGGGATATCACAAGCAAAACCTTCAGAGTTAATCTACCTGTAGAATTTTATACAATTTCAAATATGAAATAAAACTGTGTAAGTTTCAGGAACCACAACGAATTGCTTAATTTTAACACATCTGACTAAAAAAAAACATCATCAAACAATTGTTTGAATACTTAAATGGAAAACTATAACTTTTGCTGCTCTTAAGTGAAATTACGCATACGCCATGTAAAATTTTGTACGTTATGCACAATTGTAATACAACAATGAATGTTTGCTCAATTATTTTCAACAACAGCGCTCAATAACAACTAAATACAACTACCAGTATGAAGAACAAATAAACAACACACGCGAATTGCGAACAAACAAAAGGTAATATGTAAAACAATAACCAACAATTTCTGATATAAAATAAAACCTCCGCCCATTCGCGCACCCTGGCTACCATATATGTATGTATATACACCATAAAACAATGGGCAGCATCTTTGTGAGTTCGTCAAATCACTTTTTTTTCCCCTCTGCTGGCATTGACACATCTGCGTTGTCAATTTTTTTCGATTTCGCGTTTTTTTGTTGTGATTCACAATAAAATGCCACAAAATGTTTGCCATAATTAACGTTCTTTTATTTATTGATATAATTCTTGTAGCTATATTATGTTGTCTTCACCAACATCGTCTCTTCTCCTTCATCATCATCAACATCATCGTAGTCAATTTCAATTGAAATCAATTGTATTGTATGCCATGCCATTGTACTTTGTAATATTGCATTGTGTCGAGTGTCAATCAATACAATTGTCTGGATCAATCATGTTACTTAACGTCATCGTTGCATTGCATTGCATTGCATTGTATAACAGCGTAAACGGTGCGTATGAGTGATTTCGTGAAGTACAATCAAAGTATTAAAATCGCAAACGCATTTCGTTACTTTTGTCAATCATGAATGAATGCACTCGAGACATATTTCTGCACCCACAAAAAAAAAATCGTTGATTTTTGCTAACAAAAGCTTTCCTAATTGGCGCTTACGTCAGACAAACGAAAATCATAAAAAATAAAACAACGTTTTATTGCAAAATAAGACAAAACACAAAATAATAATGCCCAATAATTTATATCAAGCCATGTTGTAGATTACACTTCTCCAACAAGCAGATAAAAAGCACTTGATTGGTAATTGCTTTTCTCTATGATTTACAACGCGCTCAGCTCAATTGAACGCCAATGATTGAATGAGGACGCCAAAAATAAGCGAAATTCAAGCAATAAAATCGCAATTTAATTGTTGTCGTTGTTTCAGGTGTTAAATAAAACAAAAACAAAAACCAAAAACAATAAACTAAACCAAAATAATAGCTAAAGTCGTTAATACAAAATTAACGACAAATCATAAAGAAATAAATGTTAATGCAGCAGCAGACATGACTCGACTAGATTCAAGTTTCTCTCCATCATAATGGTTGATAATGATGATGATGATGATAAGCGCGAAAAAGACAACAATATCATATCTGTGTAAGCTTCTTTATAAATACTTTCGCTTGATACATATTTTTTTTTTTGCTATCGTTAATTAAATGTTGACGCCATAAAATATGCCATATTATGTATAAGCTAATGTCTACGCTCGGTTACTCAACTGTGCCGCCAACATTGATACATAAAAATTTATGCAAATCGAATCGACTATTTATACTAAAATATTTCAAACGAAGTTGAATGACAACAAATACAAATAATTTATCGATTTAAATGTTGTTCATCGTGCTTTAATGTTCTTTCAAAATGGTGTAATAATGCAACTTCGGCGGATATAAATTAAAATGCCAAAACAATAACATTCCGGTATTAATTAATTATTTTAACAAACCTATAATTTATACACAAATTCAATTTGCAATGATTTAAACATAAAAGGCGTGGCAAAATATTTAAAATAAAGCGTTTTGTAGCTTGTTTCCAATCGACTTTCCAACAGGAAACCTTAATTAAAAAAAATAATAAATAAAAAATAAAATAAATCAATAAAAAAAAAACCTGAAAACACAAAATGAATTTAAGCTAAATTATGGGCTGGCAAAATCTAAATAAAATCTGAAGTTATTGCTTTGCTCAGCTCAATCAGCAAAGCAATTCGATTGCCAAAAATGGCTAACAAGCGAACAAATCATGACGTATGCTAAAACGATGGCACGTACGCTTTGTTAGTTGGCAATGTTCGTCGGATGTATACGATAGATTAACGCTCATCTCAGTTGTGCAACGATTTAGCACATAATTTGCCACTGTTGGTCACGCTCGCATCATGGCCAACAAAGCCAACTATAATAGATACAAAAATAATATACAAATGATTACTAATCGAATGCTTATTTGCGTATAATAATATATATGCTGCTGTTTGTTCAAATTGCTTGGCGTACTACAAGCAAAAGCCCAGAGGCAATGACGCAGACACTTAACTTAAGTCTGAGTGTGGCAGCAATGTTTGTCACAATTTCCTGATTTCCTTGACGAAGTCCATTAAACATTAAGACAAACTTAAGTTGTTGTTTAGTCATGCTGCGCGTTCACTAATTAAGCACTCGACTCAACTCAACTCGACTCAGCTTGAATTGCAATGACAATACAAAAAGATTTAAAATGGCGCCAAACTTTAAGCTTAAAGCACACAACGGAAGACTGCAAAGTCATGCGCGAATATGTATGATATTTTTTTTTTTTGTCACACAACATATTGCATTATAATCTTAAGTAAAAATACGCTTTATAAACAATATAAAACTGTGTTAAAAAATTGCTTTTAAATTAAAATTAATAAATTATTGTACTCTGTAAGTCTGGGGTCGGGACACCTACGTACATATGTGCAGCTGACATTTTAATGATCATAAACGAGCATTGACAGCGCGCCAAGCAACCAAGCAATCAAGCAACAAGCCAACAAGTGATGCCGACCGCCAACGCAACATTTGTTGATATTTGAGCGATCAAAATGAACAAAAAAAAAATACAACAACAAACACAGTTAGACAGACAGAGACAAACAAGTGACTTGTTATTAATTTATTTAAGCATTTACTATACGCGGCAGTTTATAAAAACATTTCGAACGATTGCCTTGAATGATAGGCACGCAAGTCAGTTTTAAAATTATTCCATTAAATCCAACACACAAAAACAAACAGAAAAACCGAAAGTGAAATGCGTTGTGTTGTGAGATGAGATGAGGGAACGGATGTCATTACCATGCGCCATTTCTATTAAATTACTTAGATGCGTGTGTATAAGCAAAATGAGCATATAGAATATTATTAACTAAATGAAGACAGAATCGTTCAAAATGCTTCAAAAAGACACTGACGCTGTTAGTTATAGTGATGATGATGATGATGGCGACTGAAACTGTCAATTGACGGACGGCAAAGTACAATTGAGGCCTTATGACATTAAACTTCTTAGCATCCTATATAGCGTAAGTAAGTATAACAACAGTAAGATCACAAGAGCAATCACAACGTTTCAAACTATACAACAACAGAACCACGACCACGACGACGACGGCGGTAATGGCAATCATAACAAAAAGGTAGTATTTTTCTTTTAAGCTACTTTGAATTTCATTTCCTCAACATTTTCAACAACAATAGTTACAAATCGTTTCGTTTTTTTTTTTTCTACTTATTTTCTTCTAATTTTTTTTATACTTTTTTTTCTGCTTTGCTCTCGTTTGAATAGCGTTCCTAATGCGAGAACGTGTAGTAATTTGCTTTTGCTGCTTCGATGATTGCACCAAATGCTTTCACAGTCGCCATGACTACTGCAGCAACAGCAGCAGCAGCAATAATAACAACAACAGCAGTAGCAATAATAGCAACCGCTTCAAACTATAGGAACAATAACAAAAAGACGACAACAACAAGAGCAAAAAGCAAGAAGAACAGTTGGCAGTAACAGCAATGACCTCTATTAAAGGAAAAACACGTTCAAGGTAATAACTTTAATAATTTCATTCATTGTCTGTCCACACGTACGTCAGATGGTTCTTCATTCGTTCGTTGGTTGGTTTGTTCTTCATTGTGGAAGTCGTCATCATCGTTGTTGTTATTGTTGTTTTTGTAGTGGTAATTGTTGTTGCCTGCTGCTGCTGCTGCTGCAGTTTGCCTGTGGCGCTTTATTTTGCTGTTGTTATTATTGTTGTTGTTGTTCAAGATCTGGTTGCCGGTAAGCCGTGCCTGGTGATTTCATATAATTGCCTCTGAAGCTGCAACTAACATGATATTGTTGCATAAATTTATTTTATGGCAACAACGGCAACAAAAAATAACAATAACAACAACAACAACAATTTCCCGCAATGTAAGCCATTCTTTCTACAATTTATATTCAAATGCTTTACCTATAAAACTGTTGGTAGGTTTTTTTATATTTTTTTTTACATTTTTTTTTTTTTTCGTTTTAATACTTCAATTGTAGAAGTAACAAACAAAAGATTTGGCAAAACAAAAAAAAAATATATAAGAAAATAAACACAAATTATAGAAAGTCTCAAAAATTAGACTCTTCATTCTTACAATTATATAATAATGATAATTTCATAATTATTTTCTACATGCATGAGTTAAAGTTACATTTACTTTAACAAATTTCGATTCAAATATAAAACAGTATATTTTATTAATTAAAGAAAACCGCAAGAAATATTTTGTAACGACAACAAAAGCGATGAAATGTTTTGAGATTAAAATTTCGCAGCACTTCAAGTCAGCTGACTGTCTGTCTATTGTTGTTTTTGTTGTTGTTTAATAGGCACAACCGACACGTAAACACATTTGACATTTTTAAGCTACGCCAAGTCAAACGACACCTTAACTTTCTTTGTTAATTTCATAGCGCAAGAACACAAACAAACACACAGACACACCCACACACATAAAAACTAACTTCTTTGACACTTTGGCACAACTTTGTAGCTCTTTTGGTACATGCTCTTGTTTAATCTCTCAGTGCCACCGTCGTCGTCGTTGTCGTCGTCGTCGTCGTTAAGGCTATGAAAGCCTTAAAAGAAGATTAACATTTTATAGAAAACTCGAAAGTTGACTTTGTGCAATGCGCCTAAGACAACGCCAGTTGGGTTTCCTATATAGACAAATGCGCAACAACAACAACAAAATGGCATAGAACCGCCAAAAAGTCAGACGAACAGTAAAAGACCAAAAATAAAAATCACAGCTAAGCAATTCTTAGCCAAGTTAAGAGTATCAAGACAAAGCGACCCATGTTGCAACTTACAAGAAAAAACTTTGTTAATCTTCAAAAGCAGCAACAGAAGCAGCAGCAACGCTTAAGTGCCAACTTTATAGCAACAAATGCTGTTGTTCTTGTTGTTGTTGTGTATTTTTATGTTGTTTATGCGGTTGTTATTTGTATTTCAACACTAAGCAAAGTCTCAGGGTTTTGCGTCTAATTAAGAAAATTACGAAATTTTGTAACACAAACAAGGCTTTTGGCCAATAAACAAACAAATGCATAAATGCACACAAACAGTAATGCAAAATTGCTCAAATGTGTA
This sequence comes from Phortica okadai, assembly GCA_034638295.1. Lineage (NCBI taxonomy): Eukaryota > Metazoa > Arthropoda > Insecta > Diptera > Drosophilidae > Phortica > Phortica okadai. The sequence continues at coordinate 8,529,322 of CM067850.1, forward strand.
GAGTATAATCCCATATCGACAATTCACAACTGTCATATATGCACAACAGAGCTCACATAAGTGCGAAGGAGATGACGAAGATTTTGCTTTTGATAAGTATTTATATAAAATAAAGCCGATTTCTAAAATAGTTTGAGGTTTAAGAGCTTCATTTTAGGCGCATGAAAGTATTAGTTGTTGAGGAAAGCATTCACAAAATAATTTTAAATATTTCTGTCATCAAAAATTCATAAAATTATAGAAGAGTTCAAAAATACATTGAAAATCTTGAGCTTTGAAGAACTATGTTGCTATGCTCAACAACAAAAAACCACTTGCCACTTATCCGATTGCCTAATCAAAGTCAATTACTTCAAATGAAATGAATATAGATACGTTTTTAATTAAACGTAATCAAAAGATTTATTGCTAATTAAACAAAATGAGAAATTCAAAAACCAAAAACAAAGAAAAGACTGACGTGAAACATACAAATATTAACTACAAAGTTGCTAATTAGACGTGTGTGAAAGCAATCGGTTTGAAGAACGAATCGTGCAGCAGCAAGTGAAATTCATTGAAATATAGATGTATGTATAACTTAAATGAGCACAAAAGAAAGAAAAAAAAATTGTGCTATACAAGCATGTTGCTCATACATGAAGTCAAGTAGCATACCCATTGAGCTGCACAGACACTTGAGCGTTATAAAAAAAAGCACAGAGTTGAATTCAAAATGTTAATAAGAGTATCATATGAGATATAATTGTAAGTCGCACGGTGGAGATGAGTTTCGGTCTTATTTATAGGCATAACTGAACTTAGCAGGGAACGGAGCGACCATTAATTATTGCATGCAGGGCATCAGCACCTGGAATTGGCAATAAATTATATGCGCAAAAAAAAAGATATGCCAACATTTTCGTTTCGTTTTTAATTAACGCAAAAAGGCGCACAATCGCGCGATTGCACAATTGTGATGAGAAGAGTCAAAAGTAATAATATTTTTAATGCTAAAAAATATGCAAACCGAAAAGGCAAAAATATTAAAGCTCAAACACAGGCTGGAGGCGGAGGGTGGTTAGACTTTTGGCAGTCGACTGTTGGTAGCGCAAGTTGCAAATTTTTTACGCAACAACAGTTAAAATATTAATTAAATCTTTTAAAAACAAATAAAATAAAAATAAACAACTGAAATAATACACAAGATGAGTTACAAACACAAAGCGAATTCAATGTAAATAATTTGGTCGAAAAAAACAAATAAAAACATACATTTATATATATATGTATCAATAAACTGGCAACTGTGGCTAAAAGCAAACTTGCGGACAGCCGTGTGACTACATGGCACAAACGGGCGGTTAAAAGACGCAACGACACACGACGACATCAATAAATTTATGCAAACATTTAAATATTAAAATGAAAATGCGCAATTTTGTGTGATGTTTGTGGCAGGAAATTACTTTTGGCTGCCATGGCGCCCATGAGTATGAATTCATACTCAACATTTTGGTTATGACCAACGCAACAACGGTCGACAACACGCTGTACTATGAAGCATTTATATTAAAACAGTGAAAACTCCCGTGTGCGTCTACTCATGGTGCCACTTTTTATACCCCCGTCACTAATATTGGCCGAAGTCAAGGCATGAAGATTTTGCTCTAGAGACTATTAAATTCGAGTGGTAATTGTTCGCAATTCGCGCTTTTACTGTACAATAAAACCATTGACCAAATACAATCAATACATGGTATATTTTTCTGTACTTTAATAGAACACAATAAATAATTCTTTTTTGGCAACCACAAATGTCGAATAATGATGCATGCCCCGCGCTCAAATATACAAAATGGTAGCATGAAAAATTCTACAATGTCACAAAATATAATAAATTGCATCGACAAATATTTGCAATTTTGTGTGTTGCAAACAGACATGGCACGGTACACACATATTTGTTTGCTAACCCACTAGCAGTGCAGTGTGAGACAATTTTTATGACCACAAATTATAGAGAGAGGGCGAAACACGCCAACCGATATCCAATGCGGTTTTTAAAACAAACTCTTGTTGTTATTTTTCAATGCTCTTTGATATATAATACAATACACTTTTCCAATGTGTCCGATTACGCAAAATGTGCCGCTGAGTGATAAAACTATCCTTGTAGCTCTCCAACAAGCCGAAAAAAAAAAAATACAAAGGGCAGCATCGCCAGCCAAATCGTTGGCAACAAACTGTAATCGTTGTGCACATCGCGTAGTTTCACACTTGGACAATTTGTATATGTAACTTGGCAACACAATTGTCAAAATTGTATTTAGGTAATTTATTATTTCATGTATGCTTTCATTAAGATTTATTTATGCCAACAAATTTCTCGTATTATTTATTTTCTTATTTTCACACTTTACCATTTTCCTTTCATTTTATGCCATTTGGGCTTTTGTGTAATATTTTATTTAAGATATTTCCGAGATAAACGAAACGCGCGCGTCTTCTGCATTGTTGACAGAAGGCAATTACTGTGTTTATTGTATGTTGGCAACGATTTCATATAAAAAAAAAAAAAAATAGATAAATAACATTATACGTTATGTGGCGTATGATTAATTTTATCCTTTTTTGCGTTAAATTTACGATTTCATAAAAATATTATATTTAAAGATGTCTCATGTACAAAAAGCCAAACACCTTGATTGCTTTCATTAAGAGTCGTTGAACCAGCAATGAATAAAAGGAGAAGGAAAGAAAATAAGTACTAAAATTGACACAATGAAGGCTTTTAATGGTATTCTGAAAAGCCTTCGCAATGAAGTTTGGCTTGAGTTTATTTATATGAAAGTTTTTTTTTTTTTTGTAAAATGAACTGTTAGAAATTCATAAAATAATTCGTCTGCTGGGCTAGAAATGAAACTGCTGGCGAAATTATATGCCGCAATACTCAACGCTAATTAGAAGAAGTGCAAAACGTACATAAATGCTTTAAATCGCAGGCGTAAAATAATGGTCTGCGCTTAATTGAGGCGGAAAAAGCCGAAAAGAAAAGCCGCAAAAGCCAGACAGAAACTGAGGCTGCAACTAAGACTGAACAGGCGCAACAAAGAAACCAATAGCGTTAGTTTTTTCTTCTTATTGTAATAAATAGACAAAAAAAAAAAAATCCAGTGACCAAAAGGAATTCCACTCAAAAGACTCTCAATTAAATGACTTGACTTTATTGCACATGGTTAAACTTGCTCATTAAGCTGACTCTTTATGTGTCCTTCAGCGGTCTTAGTAATAAAAAAAAAAGAAAAATTATTTGCAGACTGAAGTTGAAGTTGAATTACAGTTGAGAATGACCCAAGGCAGAAAGCAAAACGACCCCAATGGCATCGAAGGAAGAAAAGGTTATGTTGAGATGATGAGTGCAAATCGCAAATTGTTTACGATAATTAAGACATTTGAAATTGCGCAACATTTTGCACAAATGTAAGTGTTGAAGAAGCAAAGAGCGTTACAATTTGCAGGTTAACAATTATTTGGAGTGTATTTGAAGTCATTATTGAAAAGTTTTAAGAAGGACAAAGCAATTCCTGAATGAAGAAATTCACGGAAATTATAAATAATTCATCGAAATTGATTGAAATCGTCACAGTCTCTTCTACTTTAGCTCAGTTTTGATTTCTTCTACTTTATTTAATAACATGCAATTGACAAAATTTATTGCTATTTCGATAAACAATTTTCAATTATTATTGAAATGAGTGCAAGTGTCAGCGAAGCTTCAAAACAATTTTATTTGAATAATATATCATCATTGCAATTTTGTCACGTAATTGGCAGCAGTTTAAAATGTCTTGTTGTTATTTTTTTAATTTTATTTATTTATTTATTTTTTTTTTGTACTTTCTTATCTTTTGTTTAAGCGCTCCATGCTACCGTGAGCAGCAAGGCCATGAAGTCAATTTGTTGATCGCATTTAAAAACAATTTTTTTGCAAAACGTCTTAAAGTCTTTCAAAGTCAGCCAACGTAACTACTTTCATTCACTGTTTAATTCTCAAACTGGCATTGCTCCAGTTCTAGCGTCGCTGACTTGATTTGGCTCAGCTTGGCTTGGCTTGGCTTGACTCGTCTCGAATTGAATCGTGTTGACTTGTCTTGGTCGACGCTTCTTCGACGCTCAAGTGTCTGCTGCTTTACAATTTCAACAACAACTTTCCACGAATTGCTATAACATTTAATTTGGCATTTTTTTTTTATTTTTTTTTTTGCTGCTACTTTTTTTTTAATCGGCTTAGAGCTGCTTACAATGCTAGAACGATGCCAGAACACAGGACGCAAAACTAACAACAGCACGACGATTGCAAGCTACGTGTTCTTTGTAGACAACGGAAAGACTTGAAACGGTAGAAAAGAGCGTAACTAACTGCGAAAAAAAAGAACAAAAAGCACAAGGAAAGAGAAAGAAGATAGACAAATTAGTGGACAGACAAGACTGACGTGGTTGGCTTGTTTTGGCTTTACTCGACTTGCCATGAGCTACGGCGACTGACTTGGCTTGGCTTGACTTGACTTGTCTTTCATTTTCCGCCAGCTGACTTCATTTTCGAATGTTGCTACTGCTACTGCTCCAGCTACTGTTGTTGCCAGTCTATTTCAACAGCCAGAACGTGTAAAAGAAGCTGCACAAGCTTAAGAGTGTCGCACATTCCCGTTCATTCATACCTCAAAACATTGCCTATGCTCCGCTCCCGTACGTTTATAGTTTAGTTTTATTTCATTTTATTAGTCTTTCATTTATTTTTTTTTCTTTAACTTTTAAGCGGCTTTTACTTGGCCTCTGCAAAATGTTGTCAATTATTTTTTAAGCGCATTGATTTCCTGCAATTCCTTTGCAAATAATCAAAAGCAAATTCATATCAAATTTTTTTATTAAAACGTTATAAATGTTAAAGCAACAACAGCAACATATTATTTTTACTTTCCAACAATATTAAACTATATGTATGTATGTACAACAAATCGATTTGAATGCACAATTGCTCTGCCGCAAGCAAGTGCAATTGCAGCCAACTAAACGTTACGTTCAGACCAAGGCATAAAGGCAATATACCGAAAAAGCAATGACCACGATTAACTTTGCACAACATGTGGCATATTATTAGGCACACACACAATGTGGTAAGTGTCTGTGGCTGTTATCGAATGCTTCTGTGTATGTGTGTGCGTGTGTATGTTCAAGTAATAGAAGTACAACTAATCCAGTTGAGTGACGGCTGCGCATATAGTGCCTGACAGCAGGCGTTGCAAACAATATTTTTCCAAACCAAAAGCAAAAAACAAAACTATTGTTGGTATAGTTAGTTACAACAATAAAGTTGTCCGGTCAAAATGAAAGGCAACTCGTACGTTCGGTCAATAGGCCGATCACATGCGATGCAAGAAGTTGAAACCAGCAGGCAGGCAGGCAAGCAAGCAGGCAGGCAAGCGGCTAATGCCCTTAAATGTTTGCCAAAAACGTTTTCCGTTGACCAACGGTCAGTCCAGTACTAAACCAACAAAAACAACAACAACAGCAAACATCACCTCCAACTGCGATCGCGTCCCAATTGTCATTATTTTTGGCTATGCGCCAAAATGTATGCTACAAGCTTATATGTATGCATGTACGTAAATATTTCAAAATTACGCTGCTGCCAGCAAAATTTTTGTTAATATTGCTGTGTGTTAGGGCCGAGAGTCGAAAACAATTTTAAGTGCAAAAATTCATCAGATATGACAAGTGATTATATTTGCTTTAAACAAAATTATGACAATATTTCGTTTAATTTTCTTTGTTCGGTATGACTTATTTCTTTTGGGCGTAAAATATTAGTTGAAAATATTAAAAATTCAATTTAGCACATGTGCACATAAATAAACACTCACACACACACACACACACAGACAGACAGAGAAGACAGAAACAACTCACTGCAAGTATATTAATAGCAGAAACCAAATGAAAAATTATAATAATATGACCTTGGCAACGAGAATCTCTAGCGACTGCAACGGCAGCTAAAGAAAAACGAAAAATAAAAAGTGAAAATTAATTTTATCTCTATTACCCATGACTTTGACCTTGACTGTGCTTATATATTCTAAAATGTTCAAAGACAATTTCGTATTCTGCATTAACTTTGGTCAATTAATAATCAAATTTATATATATAATAAATAAGGAGCTCTCTGCGGTCTAGCCAAAATTTCTATTTTCTAAAACCACGCCCATTTTTGGAATAACTAAATCACTTTTTTCGCTTTATCTCAATAGTCTACATTTTATTTGTCATTGTTAAAGTTCGTTTGGTTTCAGAGATATAAAAATTGGATCTATCAACTCGCTGATCAAAAATTTATAATTTCTATATTTATCTACACGGAGATGTCTCTTTCGTTGTATTACAAACTTTATGATAAACTTTTAAAACAACTTTGTTGAGTGAAAAAAAAAACACCGGAAATACCAAACAATAAATTACATTGACAACTTAATTGAAAAGTAAAATATAAATCATAATAAAAATAAATAGAAGTCAACGTCAAACCCTTTTCTAAAAAAAATTCGCAACTCGGAGCACCGAAGACCGCGTTCTGCGATGGCAAACATTTGCTCACATAATTCCGGCGTACCCATACACTTTTTAGCACCAGACTTCAATCAAACTTTAAGCTGATAACTTTATTGCATACAAAACTCACATACACATTTAGAAGAGCGAATGCAGAGTAATTTTGTGTTGGAGGTTGTCCCTTTGCTATGTACTAACGCGAAGTCACCTGCTGACCACCCAACAGAGCCATCAGTATGCACTAACAATGTTCATCAAACGGCGGCGTGTCAACAAAGACTCTATTAAAATAACTTTGTGCGGCGCATTTTAGGTGAACAAAACAAAAAAAAAATAAAAAAACCTTACCAACATTGCGCTTGTATTATTTGCAGGGTGTAAACAAAGTTTTACAGCTCTTGTGACCAAAAATTTCGACTTATAGACGATAGACAGAGGCGAGCGTTGGCGCTTAGTGAAACTTTTTCGGCATTGCAAAAATTTAAAATCAACTTGAAACGCACGAAACTAGTGCCATCAATTCAGACATACTTCCCTTCCCTCTCCCTCCCTCTCTCTCTGTACCAGCATGTCAGAAGGACTGTTCTGCACCTAAATTTGGTATAACTTGAACACAGAGACAAGCGCACAAAATTTTCGCAGAGCATTTCCGTTTGCAGGAAATTGAATTGCGCGAACACGCGAAATTACATCATTTCTAGCCACGGTAGACAATTTCCCGTTAGTGCCAAAGTTGCAAGAGCATTATAGTAACATGTGAGAGGCAGGTGGCCAAGCCAAGCCAGGCCACTACCGAAATGCCAGTTCCAAAAAAAAATAAGGACATTTTCCTTACATATACATATATTTGTATATATGTATATAGATGGCGGTACACGCGTAGCGCGTCGAAAGTAAATGAAAAACCAATTTCAAAACTAAATAACTAAAGTAATAAAACAAAAATAAGTAAAAACAAAAAAAAAAGGCAATCAGACAAATGTCGTGCCTGCTTTTGGGCAACGGACGCAGTCGCACCGTCAGCCAGACAGACAGACAATCATACAAACTAACAGCCAGTCAAGCAGCAAATCAACATTTTGAAAATTTCATTTGATTTCGCGACAAAAGTTACAAAAAAACAAAAAAAGAAAACTTTCATTGTTTAATTTTGTTGTTTTTTCTTTTTTCTTCGGACAAAAAGCGCAGCTGCAGTTAGATAATAGAAGTTACACACATATAGTTAGGCGATAAAAGATAAAAAAAAATAAAATATATAGTGTTGAATGTCAACAAATGATTTCCACGTTTGCATGCAAATAAGCTGCGACATATGGCGACGTCACGATAGCAAATGCTGAAGTCACAAATCACAAATTTTTGTTTAGACAATCAACCACACAAATATTACGCAAATAGTTTAGATTTGATACAAAAAAAAAAAACTTCGCTGCACAACGAAAAGTTTACAAATTGAAGATTTCAAACAAAGTTGCAACAGAACAACACTCAGACTTTGACCATCAAAACATCAATGATGTAGAAGACTTCAAAATAAAGCAAGTTGCCAACCAAATTGTGTTAAGACTTAAAAACCCTAACTTTGTTGAGTCACTGGAACAAATCTGAAAAATATATATTCACGCTATGAACAAACGTCGCGTCGGAGATAAAGTCTCGTGCAACATTTTTGTGCTACATTAAATCCCAGTACAGAACATGAAACGACAACGACTTCAATCATTTTTATGAGTTTTCTGCTGAAAGCAAAAATCATTCATAAGATTTGTGCACGTTGTGCGTTGTGCGTTGCCGCCGTCATGAAGTGCACAATTCTCTGTATGTTATCCAAGATGAACAGCGTTGCGGAGTGTGCATAAATGGATATAGTTCCCTTTAGCTCATACAAATGCTGGTAACAGAATTGTTTTGTTGATTATGTCGCCAACGCCATCATCATCATCATAATCATCATCGTCACCGTCATCAAAAGCAGCAGCAGCCGTGGCACCACTATCACCGTCGCTGTCGCCTTCGTTCTCAGTCAACATCAACATTGTTGGCACCGCTGTGATATGGGCGGACGGACGATCATACTTTGGCTGACTTACCGACCACGATAGCGTATGCGTTGGGTATCTTTAGTGATTTGTAAAGGAAATGAAGAAGAAATGTCAGTGAACCAAAGCGGAAAATGCGTTTTCAGCAATTTCATTTCTTTGTTTTTGTTTTTCTCACTTCTTTGTAGTTTTTTGTTTTCCATCACCATTGAAGAATTCCATTTTCAGTTGTTGCAAAAATCAAAATGTGTGCATTTAAAATTCTAATTGAATTGCAAATTTTATGTGAACATAGCACATCAACATATACATACACACACACATACATATTTATTTCTAAACATTGCACAAAAAAACATAAAATATTTGTGAGCATTAAAATGAAAAACAAGCGAACTGCCAACTTTGTACACATGCCGAGGATTTTCTTGTCTTTTTGCATAGCATCTCAAATAAACTTGTTATAAATATCGATTCAAATTTCACTAACTTCTTCTCATTTTTTTCCATCCCAATCGCATGCATATTACAAATATGTAAATCTCAATTTTTCACCAATTTAAAGATAAAATTCGAAATATTTTATTTCAAGAAATTGAAATAATTTTTTTCTTTTACAAGGATTTACTTCAGTTTATAAAACTTTTCCATAGGTAGCAACTGTTTGAAAAATATTGCTTTTAGTTGTTCTTGGATATTTTTATCCAATTAAAATGCTTATTAATTGCGGTTTTTTTTTAAAAAAAAAAGAATAAATGTTATTCGCCAATCATATATGGTACCTTGTCAATCAGTCCACTGACTTGAACAATTAAATATACTCTTAATGTATTACCAACCGGCGTAATCAATCAAACGTTCTTGACTTCGAAACGAGTTCCGTAACTGTAATAAAATATAAGTTAGAAAACATAGAAAGCAACTCAGTTACCTCATCAAAGTCGACGAAAGATAATTTGTCTTAAAACAAAAAGCTTGATGAAGATGCATTTCTCGAGAAGTTGTATTTCGCAAAAAGCAAAAAATTATACTCTGGCAAAGATTACTTAATTTAAACTGAAGTGGTTTTCATCAATGTCATTTCCAACAAAAGTCGAATTTTAGCTCATTACGAATTAAACCATGTATAAAAAAGAAAATAAAAAAAAAAACAAGTAAATAAAAAAAGAATCCACCTGAGTGCTTCAGCAGCGTAGGCGTTGTTTTTAATGAGAAATTAATGAGAAATGAATTAATCCCCAAAGTGAGCTCATCAAAGCCTTCACACTCTGACCTCTGACAAAGAAACAAATAACTGTTTCAGTAGGAAATACAGCTTAGCAACAAACAAAAACGTAATGACTGACCTCTTATGCCAAAACCAAATAAATAGTCATGGCACTTATCAACATATAGATATTGATTCAGAGTTCCGCTGGTATTATACACATATATAATATTGTTATACGTATTTTCTGGTGCTGCCATCTTCCGGCAAGTTGACTCAATAATTGGGAATAAATTTTAAGGACACTGAAGTGCACACATGCCTAAGTTTAAGCAAACGAAGCAAGCAGAATCAGAATCAGCAGCATCAGCATCACCAACGGCAAAACAAGCAAGCAAACATAGCAATGGACAGATTATTATATATATACGACTGAATGAGAATCCGACAAACAGACAGTTGCGTCGACAGACAGTGTAAATTTATTGCACATTGATTTATAACGCAAATTGTAAATTGTAAAGTGCGAAATTGTTATACCGAAAATGTAATCACATGTACAAAGCGACCAAACAGATCTTAAATAGCTGACTTTAAATATGTGTGTGTGTGTGTTTAAGTACAAAAATAAATTGTAATACAAGTCGGATACGTTAAGAGACCAACATAAATATAAACATTACACTAATTTATGTATAACTAACATAGTAAAAACACTCTTGAACTTTTCCATGCCTTATTTTCGTTGAAAGATTTCTTTCTCCCTATGCTATTCATCACTAAGACACTCTTTCTCTATTCATCTAACCACAATTACGTTTTTGTAAGATTTTTTTTTTTTGCAAATGTTTGTTATTATAACCGCAAGGCCATTTTGTTGGTTTTTTTTTTTTGTATAAAAGCTCATATCCGTTCACTCTCTTCGAACGCATACATAATTCACAAAGTAACCATATAATTATCACGTGGTATAGTTTGAAATATTTTTTCATCTTTCAACTTTCGGCATTTTTTCAGTGATGTCGGATCAGTCAAGGCTTCTGTGGTTTGTTTTATTTACCGTAATTAAAAGAACGAGGCAATATAAAAAAATTGTTCATGTGGATTTCATGTAACTAATTTGTTGACTTATATAATTTAATCACAAATGTTGACGTTACATGAAATACTTAGTTTTGACAACACTAAAACATGTAAGACAGTGTATGTGTAACCGCAATAATTAACGTTTAGGATTTTAAACATTCACTGAACTTAAGTAAGCTTTTTTTTTCTCAATTTGGAAACTTATGTCTCTAGTAAAAAGAGAGAGAGAGACTAGACTAGAGACTCCCTACACAAACTACTCTATAAACAAACAATCGATGTATTTTATACATACATACATAATGAAAAAACTACAAACTCTCTGTGCTTTAACAACAATTTACACAACTTGCTATAAATGTGGAACTATGTAGAAGAAAAACTGAAGCAAACTTCAGTGCCTTTTATTTGCGCTGACGTGATTTGCCTTCTTACTTTGTCAATAGTAAATAAACTAAAATACAAAACAAAAAAGAAGGAGAACATATCCATTCAGTGTTAAAATTAAATGCATGTGTTCTGTTTTTTGTTTCCCTCTCTCTCTCTCTCTCAACGTAATACGATGGCAAAAACAAAGTATTTGTAGCATTTATAATGCCTTTAAGTCAAACAAACACAATCAGTCACATACAAAAGCCTGACGATGCGCAATGAAACAAACATTGCACATACGACCAGTCGACCATAACCACACTTAACATTGATGTCGACGTCAGCGTCACAGTCACAGTCAACATTGCCACTGCCGCCGCCGCCGCCGCCGCCCGCAAATTACAGCGCCCATAAGCTGTTTTTGTTAGTATTAAATGAGCAGCACGAATGTAAATATGAGAATGAAATACACAAAAAAAAAAAAAGATACAGATAGGTACATATACACATAAAATAAACAAATACATATGATTTGCGTTTATTTTTCAACAATAAATTATGAATATAAAGCCAATAATGCTCGTTCGTTCATTCGTCAGTTTTTCTATATTTTTTTTTTGTGATTTTCGCGTTTTCATTTTTTCTTTTGCTTTTCCAGCTTAAGCTTATCTTATGCAACATTTCGCTTGTTATCAACAAAATGAAATCGAAAAAATTGCTTTTTATAAATTTATATAAATTTCAATTTATATTTATTGACTTGTGCAATACAAACACATTCACACATTTACATAAATACACAAAACAACAATGAAAAAAAAAAAAAAAACGTTTTTTTTTACAAAACAAATATTATTTGTAATTTGAATATTTTTCAACAATAATTGTGTGTATCAATCAGACGAGCAGACAGTAAATCATAAAATGACAGCATGGCAGACATAAATGTATTTCAAAAATTTGATCTGATGAATTTAAAAAAAAAAAAAATCAACTTTTAAGCTAAAAATAAATATTCAAAACTAAAAGTAACTTTCAAATCTAAATATTTTGCAAAAATATGAAAAAAAAGAGTAAAAAAACGATATGCAAATTATTAAAAAAAATATATATTTATACAAATGCACTCAACAAGAAATACAAAATTAAACGTGATAAACTGAACGAACAATCAACGAATGCAAAAAAAAAAAAAGTAATAAAAATAATTAAACTTGTGGTGCAATCGCAAAATAAGCAAACTGCAAATGTGATAAAATAATAAAAATAATATGAAAAGCAGAAAAGTGAACAGAACAGAACAGAACAGAACAGACGAAGCAAAATGTTTTTAATATGCGTGATAAATAAAAATGTTATAAAAAGACTTTTATGCGTATGTGATTGGAATTTATAATTTGCAGCAGCAAAATCTCAAAAAGAACGAATACCGATGCGGTTAGCTACGTCAATTGGAAGCCAATCACTGAAAACGAATGCAGGACAAAACAAACAACAGTGGCAAATTGTGCCGAAGAGAGGAGCTGCGGCAAAGCAACGCATAACTTAAAATTTTTATACATTTTAGTTCACATTTTTATTATACAAAAATACACATTAAGGTGCAGCATCCAAATGCTTGAACGCACTGACGATGGACGAACAGATTTCAACACAGTTGAATGGACTACTCGATGAAAACGATGAAACGATGGCGCCGTAGATGACGTCGTTGTCGACTTCTATGTTATGTTCTGTCCATCTATATAAATTTTAAACGAGATTGACGTTTATGGTGTTAATGACATGGATTTTGAAGTATTTTCCGTTTAGTCAACTTGTTGAAATTTCTTTTGCTGATAATAAAATTGCACATGTATCTATTTCGGTACATGACAGTCAAATCTCTATCATTTGTATCGCAACTCAAAATATGTGATGTATTGTTAAACGGGAAAATGTTTCATCACGTGCAAATATTTACATTTTTGTATTATTATTGTATAGCTGACTTAAAAATTAAAAAGAAAGCTATGCTTGTATGCAAAATTTCATTTTTCCAAGTGTTTTCTTTGCACATTCTTATAGCCACTTGAAAATGCATCAAATATACTTTAGCACTTGAAAATAAAACCAGAAAACTTAACAAATGACAAGTTATCGTAAAATGCAACAGAATGGCGCATTGCACTGTACTGGAAAAAAATTATATAAAATAAAAGACTTTATTCACAGCATGTGACGCTGCCATTTTATAGTCATTTAACGCAAACGAAGTGAAGAAATGACAAAAAATATAATAAAGATATTGCTAAGAAAAACACATTACCATTTCAAGTATTCATTCAATCGATAATAAGGAACTTAACAAAAACCCACAGTTAATAAAAACGAAAATACGAAAAATAAGTCGCAACAAGACTATTTTATTCAATAGGCTTTACTTATTTTTATGTAAAATTTACAAAAAATGCAATTTTCAATTTATGCAATTTTAAAGTTAATTCATAAAACTCTATTTTCATAGTCCTTTCTGACATGACAAAAAACTATTTACACCTTTGCTTGAAGGCGCTGTCTCTTGCATACAAAATATTAATTTACAATGCGCCAACAATAAACCGTGTTAAGTAAGAAACAGCCAAGCAAGGCAGTAAGATAGTTAAATAGACAGAAAACAAGAAAGAGAGACCGACAGTAAGACAAAAAGACACGTCAACCGATAGAAAAGAAGTCAACAGCATAAATAAATAAAGTTGGCAACTGCAAAGTTAGCAACCTGACACGTTTTTCTACAACAAAATAATAGAAAATAAAGTGCAGAAAGAAAAAGTGTTTGTGTTAATAACTTTGAATGTCATAAAAAAAATCCAACAGCACCATACAGATACGCAGGCAATCGTGCGTAGACGATAAGCGATTATCCCTTCCAAGTAAAGTGCTCACGAATAGTTGCTACTACAGTACTGACCTGACTTTGAAAGACGCCAACGCGTAGCGCAATGGCGTAACATAGCAACCGAGACCGCTGCACTTTTCGACTACTGCTTGTAGGTGAGCGTTAAAAACGCCAACGTAACACGTTCGAAACAAGTTTAGATATTTTTTTATTTTATTTTTATTTTCTTTTTGCATTTTGTTTTTCTTTTCAACTTGCTTTGTCGTCTTCGTCTTCGTCTTTCGCGTAAGAAACTATCAAAGATTTTGCTAGTGACGCTTCTTTTACTGACTCTTCGCGAACAAGGCTTTTTGTTATTGTCTTACACAGACAAAGTCTATGCCGTAGATAGATAGTTTGACTGGCATAGGCTAGTCCTGAGCTGAGCTGAGCTGGTCTGGTTTGGTCTGATCTGAACAACTGGCAAACTGTCAAACCTCAGTCGACATCGTAACCGACCGAGTAGCGACCGCTGGTTACAAATATTTGTAGCTACAACTACAAGTTTTCCTCTTTCTGACTTTGTTTTTTTCTATATTTTTTCAAACTCAGCATGTCAAAAGCAAAAGCAACAACGACGACGTCGACAAAACAAAGAAGTTGATAAATAAAAAATAAAAAAAAGCAAACTAAACGAAAGCAAAAGACGCATCCGCTGCTGGGCAGCAGCTGTTTCAAGCAATTTTATGCAAAATACTTTATAAAAGTGGCGGCAGTAGCAGCAGCAGCAGTCATGCCAGTCAAGCCCAACTGAACTCAACAAAGTAAAAAATAAATATAACACTCTACTTACAATCTATATACATATGTATGCATGTATATAAAAACAACTTTACCTTTTTCAACTTAGAATACCTCCTGGTTAAGAGTTGATTTTTACCCCAATAACCAATCCTGAGTCGAAATATAATAATGTATAAATATCCCGGTAAGTATGAACATCCCAAAAAAAAACCTACGATATCCCAGACATTCTTCTATTTATACAAAATTGTTTTCCTGAATCATTTTGTATTTGCATTGAAAGTATTGAAGAGCATTGCACTTGCGATATGACCGACGTTAAATTATTCTTATATTCTTATGACTTACATTAGATTGTTATAAGAGAGAGCACAGCGAGTGAGACAAAAAACTGCGACTGGCTGTAGTTGAACCTAAAGCAGCAAAAAAGTAAACTTTTGCAAACATTTTTTTTTTTTTTTCTTACCAAATACTCGTACTTTAAAGCAATCTCCAACTTTTCAACATTCAAAGCAATGACGTCGACATCTAAGTGTATTTCAGGCCAAGTAGCTGTACAAGTAGTAGTACCAAGACCACGCCATCCAAACCGGCCAGCTAGTTCAGCTCAGCGTCCTAAGAGCAAACAAAAAGTGGTTTGCATCTTATTTTAAAGTTGTTTGTCGCTCGCTTAGTCTCTTTTCTTGCTTTTAGTCCACTACTCGGAGTGTCGGAATGGCTGTCGTTGCCACTGACAGTTTGCACTACCCAACCCGAAATCTCCATCAGCATTATAAAGACGACAAACTTGAAGTTGGCGAAAAAAGAATAAAAAAACAAAAAAAAATGGTCATTTCATAATTTTTCGGTCGTCTTCGACCAGCAGCGCGCAACACTTCGTCCCGATCCGAGTGCTTTGGTATAAAAATTAGAGTCAGAGCCAAGTCAAGGAATGAGCAGCATGAGCTTCAGTATAGTAAGTAAGAGCAGAGCATAAAGGGGCCAACTTTGTGCATGGCTCCTTGTTGCCTGCTCTTGTCTAGTTGCCTACTGCGTACTTGTGAAAAGTTTGCTCTTATTTAATGTTTTGCATGTCATCATTTTTGGCACAAGTTTTTGACAGATTCTTGAGTAATTTATGATTGTAATTCATTAAAACCAATTGAAGAGAATGATAAAATGATATTTTTATAGCTCAAAATTTTGTGTTTTGTGTCTTGCTTTTGATTTTGTTTTTAGTAGAACATACAACATTTCACCATCATATTCTGTATAAGAAAAATATTATGATAAATATATTCAAAGCAATACAGTTTACTTTTAATGGAAATTTTCAACTATAGTGGTCTTTAACGGTAAGATTCTCTTCACTCTTTCACTTGAGACTATCGTATCCCAAAAAAGAAACACTATATTTTCAGTAAACAATATCGTTTTAGTAACTACAACTGAGATGAGGCAATTTTATGAATAAAATGTTATATCTAGCTAATGAAATATCTTTTTTACACGCAGAGTGTTTAAAAGATATAAATATAAAATGTTTATATAATATAAATCACGTAATTGCAAGTAATTCTACATCATTTAATAAAAAATCGAGTTTTGAATTATGACTGAGCGATATATACAAATATATGTTGATTTATATATTTTGATTGTGTATAACAAAAAGTTAAATAAAAACCGAAAAGTGTTTCTCATTAACGATTACTGTCAATAACTGTTATAATAATGACAAATTATTTTATTTATCATATTTGTATGACCTTTTGCAGCATTTCCGCAATTGTCTCAATTTTCATTTTATTTTTATTTCCATAAACGTCTCAAACAAACGCAAGCTTAATATATTTCAAATATTGTCATTGATGTTGACCTCCCACAAAACTTATCAAATTATCCAAATAAAAAATTTAATCCTCTTAATACCAAAAGAATAACGAAACTTTATATTCTGTATTTTTTTGGATTTTGCGAGAAATACCTAAGTACACGCCTCAAAGCATAAAAGAGCTTAAAAACACACACACAAAATATACCAGACCGCAACATAAGCATAAATTATAGTTTTACATGAGTTTTAATACTCTTCACATATAAAAGATTACGATAAACATAAACCAACTCGTAAATGTTCTAAAGCGTTACACAGACATCTGTTTGAAAAATATTCGAAAAAAAAATACATGTCTTCTACTGACGACACCATGTTTGCAATCAAACTTGTGTCAAACTCATGCATGACTTAAAAAAAAACAAAAAGTATTAAAAAAAAAATCTTTTTGACCGTTCATAGAACAACTAAGTTTTCGAGATATTTTGACTATGACGACGAGCGGCCATGTACTCATCGGGCATTTTATGGTGCCTGAGTATTGTTTTGTTTGTTGTTGTTTTTTTTCTTATGTATATATGCCGTCGTGCTTGTTGTCCATGTTAAAAAGCTGTCAAATGTCAGCTGTCAGTTATTGTACGCCGTTGAGCACAGCAATAGTAACAAAAAAAACAATAAATACAACAAAAAAAATGAGAACAAAATGAAATAAAAACAAAAAAGGGACAGCGAGCATAACGCCAAACGGCAAATCATCAGCAAAATACCATATGTTTGCTAAAACACAAAATAAATACATCATATGTATCTATTTAGTAAGCTTAGATAAAAGTGCCCATGTTTTAATAATCCAATACAAAAAAACTATAACTTTTATTATAGCGAACTTTAAAGCAAATCACTTCAAAGATCAGCGAAAATAATTAACAATTTCTCAACTGTCAAAGATATCTAAAAGCGTTTAGTTGCGAAGGTTGTAGGGGAACGAAAACGTGTCAAAAATTAAAATTTATTTGGCACACTTGTTAAAATGACTTGTTGAAATAAATTGAAAAATTTGTATTTATAAATATATACATACATACATACACATTTTTTTGTTCGATTTGCTTGACGACGACAACGACATTGCTTTGGTGCAAAGCGACAAAGATATTTTCATCTCAATCTCAGATGTTCTATCTCATTTAATATTATCTTGCACCTGTCGTTACACGCTTGGTCAAAGTTATCAAGTTACCAGCGTTAAGAACAAAATAAATAATTATAAAAATCAATTATATTTACTCAATTATAAATTTAATTTTGACAATCAACATTAGTTTATTTCTAAATATAACTCTCATACTCAAATTAGAAGCATTTGCCAAAAAAATATCATCACAAACATGCAAGTTCAAATGCACTCGTGTAGTTATTTAAAATAAGTACTTAAATTTTGTTTGTATGAACTTATAAAAACTAAAAGATAATAAGAAAATTTATTGAAAAAAATAAAGAATAAGGTTTGCTCTTTAAATGCTGTTAAATGCTTTGATCGTCTTCGTTCTTTTTGAAATCGTCAAAGACATTTTTATTTATCGGTCGAAAAGAAACGCTCAAAATTTACGAACACACTTCAGAGCTCAAACAGATCATCAAACTCAAGTTTTGTGACCTTGTATGTCGTGCTTCTAATGTACACGTTTGTGTGTGTGTCTGTGTCTGTGTGTGTGTGTGTGTGTATGAGTTAATCATTTAAAAAAGCAAAAGAAGTTGAAAACCGTTGAACTTCTTAAGCTCAGCCAGGCAGTCAACAATTGTTCATATTTTTGCCTTTGTTGCCAAAGAATATTGTTAGAAACAAAGTCCGAATGCCGCTGATTATCTGCAGATAGAGTATCTGTGCTGTTTGTACCGCTTTCAATTGCGTCAAGTCAAATATCTGAGACAAAAAAAAAAATAAATAAATAAAAAAACTATTACATTTACTCTGTTCTGGTACATAAAAAATAACACTAAATGTGTGTTGCGCTAAAGAATTCGCTTACGTGCGTGGTCGTCATTGTCAGATGAACTTCATGTTAAAAAAAAACGTTTTTTTTCTTTTTTTCAAGTTTGGCTCTGTGCAAACTTTATGGTGTAACAGTGTAATTTATAGTGGAACATACCAACATAAAGTCAATTGCATGGCTATATTCAATATGGAAAGCAATTAAAATACCGTTACGGTGGCAATAAATAAATCGAGAACGAAATGCATACAAAAAATAATGATGCCGTTTAGTTATACATATACCTTTCACGGTCTATAGTATTCTTATTTTAACATAAAATTTGTAACACAGACTGAAGTTCGAATTATAAAAATTCGTGATCACGTTTACACATAAATCAAGAGATTAAGTTTACTTCTTTGTTTCTTGAAAAACTATTTTTATTTTTTTTTTTTTTGTTACTTAAAGTAAAACCCAAGAACGACAATAAATATTTTAAAGGAATGTAACTCATTAGAAGAGTTATAAATCTATCTACCGAATTTTTTAAAGTATATAAAAAATTGCAGTCGAAATTTGTTAGGAAATAAGCTTTACAATCATCGCTTAAATTATGGAAAAAAAACACACATATTAAATATTTTTTGTTCTGTCCGCAAAACCAAAACTCAATTCAATTCGTTTTTAATGACTAATTAATATTTTGGCTCTTAAAAAAATTATAACTCATGGCTGCTAATTAAAAGTTTAAAAACAATAATTGGAATTCACATTAAAATGAAAAAATCAGTACATATTATGTGTTAGTAAAAGGGATTTCATCATGAATATTTTATTGTCTGCATTTACAATAGATTGGTTATTAATTATTGACATATATATATATTTTTTTTTTGGCTTTTTTTACCTTCCGGCGCATTTGAAATTTGATTTAATGAAACTTTTTTATTAACTATAAAAAAGAACTACGAATTTTTTCATTTACTATTCTCGTTCATAAACGATAATAATAATAAATATATTTTTATTACGATTAATTTCAATTGCAATTATATCTGTTTTGCATTAAAAGCCAACAAGTTTTATTGACTGAATATACCCTTCACTACAAAAAGAACGTGAAGCCAATGAAAACTCTACTCGATTAGGTCATGTTCAACTGAACATCACACCGACGGACAATTATTATAAATAAAAACTGCTCTTAAACTACAAAAGATTCTATCAAAGGATAAATAAATGTAGATTTGATAGGATTGTAAGTTTGTTTCAGAGTTATTAAATATGAATGATCAAAATCCATATAAATTAAGGTACTTCGGGTATTTCGAAGTCGAACATTTTTCATCACACACATGTTTTTTTTCTGCCACTAATTTTTTAGTTTTAACTTATATTAATGAAGAGTTCCATCGGTCAAAGCGCAAGCCAACGTCATGGCAACAATTCAACACAACGTAACAAAAAACATATTCATATAAATTATAGTGTAATTAATGTAAAATAAATGTCACATACACACTCGCACACATACATACATGCACATAGACACATTCAACAACACTGTTGTTGCACAAAAAAAAAATGACAAGAAAGCAAAAAAAAAATTAAAGCAACTTCGGCTTTGTCATCATCACCAGCATCGTTGGCTCAACACCTACCCCGCTCATCGCTTGCCAAGCCACCTAAGCCTTTAGTGACTCCCTGCAGCCCCATAAGCCGTGAACTCGGCCAGCATTGTTAGCTGAAAATGAACAAGGGGAGCAGCGACAATGACGATGTTGATGATGTTGATGGTGATGATGATGGTGTCTCCTTTTGACACAGTACTGGGAAAACGTATGCGCACACTTTTTAATAATAACTAATTGTGTGAAGATTTTTGTGTATTTTTTTTTTTAAGCTTCCTCCTCCAACGCCATCTATCTGCTTTTGCTGCTTTTGTGTGTCAGATTACACAACTTGCACAACACAAGTGAATGAAGAATATTGTACGAACGAACGAACGATCAACTGACTGACTTAATGAGTGAGACTAAAGTGTGTTGTTGTTTTTGGTGGGGAACGGCGTATCTGCATATAGTTAATCACGAGCTTGACTAATTAGTATGTGCAAATTTGTTTTAAATAAGTCAAAGCACGTCTCTGTCTCTATCCGCCTCTTATCCGACCTTTTGTCAGAGTTCAGTTTTGCAATTGTTGTCAATTAAAATATTTCAAAAAGCACTGGAAGTTTGCTTCGCTAGTCACACGACTCAAATATGTATATTCAATGTAATTTTAATTTTTAAAGTTTGTCAATTTCAATAATTCGTTAGCAACAAAAACAAATTTAAAGCGTAGTTTTATATCAAAATGTTTGAAGAGAATAATAATGAGAACTAGAAAAAATAATGATATTTCCCTATGAATTTCATTGAGATTATTCGATTTTTTTAATTAACACTCACCTTAATGAGATGTGCAAATGATATTTGACTTTAGCAAGCTTCGAACCCTTTGAATTTCTATTTGAAACGACACAATTATTTTATTTCGTATCTTACAACTACAGTAATGAATGCAAAAACACAGATTTGATTTTTTTATTCTTTTTTTTTTACATTCAACTTTTAACACTTTGATTTTGGTTTCTTTCACTACACTTTTTTTAAGTTTACTTTTAATTTTTTTTCTTGTATTTATTTTAAAATGGTTTGAGATTTGTGTTTTTTTACTAATAATTTTGCTTATAATATTTTATTTTATATTTTTAAACGCACAGCACACGAAATTTGACGGTTTTTTTTTTTTGTTTTGTTTTGTTTATTTTTGTTTCATCGAATTTCTTTACGATTTTAGCGACAATATTGTAGAATATGTTTGTTTAGACAATGATTGATTATACATTTATTTTACAGCAAAGATGCAAAACTGCAAAGAGACAAAAAAATTTAAATTTTAATTATTTTTTTTTTATTTTTCTTTGCTAAAAATGTTAAAACAAAAAAAAAAAATAAAAACTAAAGAGCGAAATAGTAAACATACACAAATAGGTAAAACTACTATTTAAAAGTGTGGAAAAGTGGTCAAACAACTTATTCGAGGCTAGAGCTAAAATCTGTAGCTAAGATTTGAAGTTGAGTTAACAACGACTGAACGACAAACGGCAGCAAAGCGAAAAAAAACGCCACGAGACCAAAGAAATACACTTAAAAAAAAACAGACAGAAGGACGGTCGGTCGGTCGGACGGACTGCCACAGACAGCAAGATAGACTGACAAACTGAGCGAGAGACAGACAGACAGTGGCGAACCAATTGAAAGCCGGTTTTGTGTAAAACTTTGACAAGCAGCAACATTACCAAAACCAAAACCAAAACCTTTATAAACTACACAACTAAAACCAAAAATTTAATAGTACAAGTACACCAAAAGACACAAACATTTTTTTTAAAACTTTTTTCTTTTATTTTTTTAATTTTTTTTTTTTTTTTGTCACAATTAATGTAACTTGATAGTTGACTTGGCAAACTCACGCACTTAACACAGGACCAGAATTTCGCAAATGTTGATTGTTACTTGGTTGAATAGACTACGGCAGAATTTTGAACTGCTGCTGACACAACGCTTTACCTTGACTACTTCAGATGCTTGACTGCTGGAACTACACTAGCCTGTCCTGTCCTGTCCTATCCTTTCCTGTTCTGTTTGGTTCGGTTTAATTTGATTCGTTTCGGTTTCTGTTTCGGTTTCGGTTTGGTTCTGTGCGGATCCGTTCTGTTGGCTGTCTGTCTGCACACGACCGCACGCTTCGCAAACTTGGAAGCTAATGACTGCAGGAACTGCGCTTAACTGACAACGAAGGCTCGGTATTACTGATGATACATGCCTGCAATTTTTCAGCTTAAGTGTGAGCTAAAACCAAAAACAAAACAACAACACCAACACCAACAATAGTGTTGTTAACATCAGGCGAGCACACTGTTAACAGACGCTTGGCTGTTGGCAAAGAGCATGCAGGATATGTTTCACTTTGGCAATACGGCGTATGCGCAATAGACCAACAGCTGCTTCTACTGCTGTTTCTGCTGTTGTTGCTTTTGCTAGAGCGTCTGCAAAGTAAGGCAATTCAATTGCGTGGGCTGCTCTAGTACAAACGTGCAGCTGTTGCTAGGCCCTGCTTTGGGTTGAGGAGGTCGCTTCCAAACAAGGACGCAGCTGATGCGCGCATGTTTGATTTGACAAACCATACAGCAAATTACAGTTACAGTCTGCAAAGGCAATATTCAATTTATTCCAAGCACATGTTTTGCCGGTTTCCAGCGAGCGTGCGAGCGTGTGAGGGAGCAAGTTAACCATTTACAGTGACAGTAATAAGAAGTCAGGCATTAGACTTGCAGCTGATTTTTGCTTTTACACTGTCCTACATGTATGCGAAAAATATATAAATTATAAAGTGGCCAGGTGTTTTTCACAGCTCATTGCTGTACACTGTGCATAGTTGTACAAAAATTGATTTCTGCAGACAAAGTGACACCTATGTATGTATGGCTCGATATATTTTACAGTACAGAGCCACAGTGGAACACTACTTTATATGGTTTAGTAGGTTTTGTTGCTCACTCTATACGCAATACACGTTGCAGCAAAATATCCAAAAAAAAAAACAAAAAATCGCTGAAACAATCAATAAAGTTTCACAGGACATCTGGGCACTTAGGTTTATCATTAGCAGCTGGATCCAGCATAATATCAAAAATTAGAAACGCACAAGCAGTAACAACAACAGCAAATCCTGCATCATGAAACCAACAAAAGCGCTGACAGTAAACTTGGCGAGCCTGGGTAAAAGGAAGGTGTAATAATGGACAGCAGAAATAAACCTGTATGCCAGAATGAACGTCAATCGTCGGTTTGGAATGTCGGCATGTCAACAATAATGCAAAAAAAAAAAAACAAAAACTAAAAATGGGAAAAAAAACGTGAAAAACTAGCAGGGCAGCAACATTATTTTCTACACTTGTTTTTTTTTTTTTGGTTTCTTCTATGTCTTTGGTTAAAGAGTATTACGACTTTGCCAAGCAGCTTGCCACTCACAGCAATATCGTTGACTATATATTAACATGATCAGGATGACGTGATACGCTGACAAAGCCTTTCTCATATGACCAACTGTCTGTCTGACCAAACTATTGTCTCAGTTTTGAAATTTGCCTGCTTGGCTTTGTATAGGAACATAAGTTTCGGCAAAGCCGAAAGTAAACTTCTTTCCTGTTCTTTTTTATTAGCTTTTATTTTTTTTTGTTTTTTTTTTTTTGTATATATTCAGAAATGAAAAGAAGAAACCAGAAAAGGCCACCAAAGACAATTGCAATCGGCGCAGGCAACGAGCAACGGGCAGAAAAAGGGCTAAGACGCAAGCAAATACCGGTTGGCCGTTGCTGTTGCCGCTGCCGCTGTCAAACGTTGTAGGCTAGCTCAGGTTCAGCAGGTTCTGTGCATCAACATGATGGACACATTCGTGGGGACGTTCGAAACGTTCGGCGGACTACGACAGTGACGTTGCTCTCAAATCAACAATGATACTCGTTGGGTGTCTAGAACTTTGACTTAATGCACTTGCAAGTTTTTGGCGTGTGGCAGACACTCAATAATGGCGACTATTTTACCGAACCGAGTTGAAAAAAAAAACAGGCGGTACAAAGATGCAAAAACCTCAAATGTATCGACTTGTGGTGAAGTGTGACTGATACACTGACTGACTGATTGAGTGACATACTGATGGCAATTGTTACTTCTAATCGATTCAATCATTCTGTTTGAAGTAAAATTCACTTATAGGCCAAAACAGGTTTTAACGATCTGATCGCATCACTTATAGTACTCGTTTTAAAGGATATTTTTATGTATAAGAACTTTGTCAAGGATAACAGAAAATTTTTACAGCAATTCTAAATTAAGTTTTCCTAATACAAAAATATCCTATTTAAAACAACTAATTTAAGTTTATAATTTTGGCATAGCCCAACAAAAACTTAAATTTTACCTTGACTAAACCAGCCCTCTCTCATATATATGTACGTAATTTCTGTTAAACCAAAAACACAAAAAAAAAAAAACAAAAAAAAAAAAGATAAACAGCGAAATGCAGAGCGAAAGAGTAAACTTACTGCTCTTCCAGCGAACCGGCGGCTGCAGTAATGGCAGCTTGACGATGAAACGGGAGAGGGAAATGATGTTGAAGAAGCAGCAGCTGCAGTTTTAATGATATTTCGCACATTATTTGTTTAAATTTCGATAATATATCGTTATTTTACACATATTTCATTTGTTGTATTTTTGCTTGTACACAATATTTGTATATCACTTGAACAATTCCACTTTACACGAAACCAAAAAGCCACAACAACTTCTTTCGCTCGTTTAAGCTTTGAGTAAATATAAAACTATTAAACTTTTAAAAAATCTTTTTTCGTACGCACTTTTTTTTAAGTTTTATTGTTAATATTTACTCATACATTTCGTAACTCAAATGAACGCGCGTTTTACTTCTTGCTTCGCCAACGAACGAATGAACGAAAGCATTATTATCATTATCATTATTATTATTATCATTATCTTCGGTTTCTGATTGTGTTGTTTGGGTGAAACGCAAGCGCGCCAAATTGACGCAAAAGTAACCGCAAAAGCGGAAGAAGAAGCAAATACTTTCTTACCCAGAAATGGAGGAACGGGACAAATCGTCAGCGAATGCAACGCGACATGCGTTTAATCAATTCTGCAGTATCGTGTCACAAAAAGAACCACGGGAGAGTAAAAATCCTCTCTCGCTCTCACTGAATGAAAACTGAGAGATAATTATTCTCTCTTGCAACAAATCGTACTGGATTCGAGAGAGCTCTTTTTTTTCTTATTTGCGATTTCGTTTGAATTCTCTTCCACGTATTTGCAGCTTTTGTCGCAAGTTTGCACCGATTTTATAAACTCATACGGTAAAAAACGTGCACACGAAAAAAATAGTGCAACTCGACAACGGCTGCACTTTTCAAATTCAATTTGATTCAAGCCTGCATGTATTTTTACGAACACTTACGACAATGTGATGTTGTCAGAGAAAACAACTGTGTGCTTTCCAACACAAAAAGCTGCTGGCATTTTAAAATTGAATTTTTTGTGAGCGGTTTTGAAGTTGACGAATGGTCAGCTTTGACCCAAACTATCCTAAATTTCGACGCTATAAAAATTTCAATTTCTAAATTGTCCAAGTAAATATTTATTTTTGATTTTATCTTGCGGAAAAAGGCGTTAGATGTAATGTGAAGAAACGAAATACAATCGGAAGATAACTTCCAGATAGCACAAGTTTGTAAATTGTTTCGGGAAAAAAGCACAGATCCGCCCGGAAAAGAGCTAAGATGGCAGCACTGAACCTAAAAAACAGTTTCGGTGTTGATATGACAATATTTCTTTTTTCAAATCAAAATGAAAAATTTAGTTTTAATCTTAACTTGTCTCCAATTTTCACATAGTGCATCTTCTATTAAAAAATCATATATACAACCGAAAGCGATTAGAGGCTTTTGCAGGGCTGCAGACTTTATTCCCACAAAGTCAGCGTTTACCAACTTCTCCCAACAGCTAAGCAGTTACACCAAAAAATTAAATAAGATTTTCGCAGCGAATTATTTTGGATACCAATAACTTACCTTAGCTAAACGATCAGATATTTCAGTTTGATGTAAAATTCTAACTGAAATTTATTAATATAAACGTACACAAACCAAAAACGATCTGAATGTAGCAAGTTTTGCTATAGCCCACGCTGAATTCATGTTAAAGAATGGCCAAAATGAAAGCGGTGTACTTTATATGTGCATTCAAACTGTAAATGTCCATTCCAAATAGGGTAATCGTTTTACATTCCAGCATTTTATAATAAATTTATACATCTTACTGACTTATGTTTCGCTGCATCCGTCTGTACATGTGCCATTCGTGTATTGATTTTCAATAGCTAGAGATGGGGAAATAAACTTGAATGGATGAATATTGATTACCCGATTTATTTTATAAATCAAATCTGACCGCTATTTTAAATCTTCAAAATGATAAATGATGAAGTAACTATTTCAAAAATATTTATGTAGGCTACAGAAAATAAATTATCCCCATATTTTTTTAGATAACAATAATATTAAAAGCTGCCTCCAACGATAAAAATATCTCCGTTGTTAGAGATTTGTTAGTTTTTTTTTTAAATTCTCAGTTCATTTTCACCTTCAAACTTTGAGACAAAACCAACAAAATTCAAATTTCAAGTCGGCTGACAAGTTGATTACTCCTTTAATTAGCGTATGCTCCTTTAAATGAACAGAATTCATAATCTAAAATTTTAGAAATTCAATAAGTTCATACGGTTTTTTTAAAACGGTTTTCAGATTCGTAAAAGTAAACAAAAATGCACTCAATATTTGTAAAAATGTGTGCTAAATTCATATGATTCAAAGCAAACAATTCTTTTACACAAAAAGCCCCCCATCTGATAAATTTGCCCAGGGCCCCAGATGGTACATTTACGCCACTGCCAACACATGGTGACAATCTCGCCAATAAACAACAACAACAAAGTTGGGAAAAAGTTCGTGTGTGCGCAAAGCGCTTTTTTTCTAAGAAAAATTCAGACGTTGCGCGAGTGAAATGGTCTGCTATTCGTGATAAAAGGCGGACACACATTGTGGAAAAACCCATATAACACATAGCGATATAACTCGACTTGACAAAAATGTGCGCCATTTCCTCGCCTCTTTCTGTCGCAGACGCCGCGCCTTACGCTCAGCCTCAGCAGGCATAAAAAAAGTAATGAATTCTATTTTTGGTTTTCTAATTTGTTTGTAAAAATGCAAATGAATTCTTATTCTCCTTCTTGATACAAAATTGCATTGCCGCACCAAATACAGAACAGCCACAACGTTTCGAAGAATCTGATGCCCTTCAGGACCAGATGACTTTCTATTAAATATACTGAAGCTTCGCTACAAATTCATAAGAATATTTTCTGTTTTGTAATTATGCAAAAACATATTTGGAGACAACTCATTGTGGTAATCTTCGTGCTGTCAACAATTGTCGCTGTCACAGGTAAGCGAAATCAAACTGGCAACGGATCTGATTGACGGATTGTGAACTCCAAACATTTTTGTATATATTTTTCCACATAAAGATTGTTGTTCTAGCCGGATTTTACTCCTACGCGAGCATACGTTGAAAATTGTTCAGCACAATTTTCACAATCATCTACATGAGCATGCACACGAACTACAGCAACAAATTGAAAAGCGTGTCGCTGATCTGGTCACGCAAATGGAGTTAAACAAAACCTTAACGCCGGAAATTCTTTTTAACGAAGCTTTCCCAACGCCGCCGTCGGCTGTCGAATCAGATTCATCTACACTAACACCCAATGGCGGTATATCACCTAATAACGACAGCAGCTTGTTAATGCCATCATCTTCGGTACACGACTCTAGCACGATTCGAACACCGTCGATGGTTACAAACCCAACGCCGAATCTCAGCAAACCAGACTACAACACATCAATACCCTGCATTGGACAATATCGGGCGGAATTCTGTATGAACGGTGGTCGTTGTTTTCGTTTTCCATTTTCCGTTAATCATAGTTTTTTCTATTGTGAATGTCCTGACGGTTTCTTTGGCGAACGCTGCGACTCAAAAAGTTTGGATGGTAGTACGTAAAAATTGTTACCTTTGATATTGTTAATAATTACACAATTTATTTTTATTCCGATTCTAGGAACCTATATAGAAACATCAGTTTTAGATTCCACCAAGCCCAAGGTGTTGATGGCACGCATCGTATTTTCGTTTCCCATGCTCATGTTGCTCTCAACGATTTATATACTTTTCGGCGCATTCATTGTATATCGCGGACCACACGCGACTTCCAAGCATCAACGAACAACTGGATTTTTTGCTAGCTGATTTTTATCTTCAGCTTATTGGACGAATCCCGTCTTATTGGGAAGAGATTGATTAATATTTCGTAGCTCATTTAGCTTTTATAGCTCTATTTTTCTTTTACTGCGCGCAGTAGTTAGTTTGGAAACACTTTTGTTTCACAATTGTTGTTATTATAATTAGTAATAATTTTTTGCTCTCTTTTTGAGCCCAGTTTTCACACTTAAATAATTTAAGTTTATTACATTAATTTAGTATTGCGCAACACATTAAGAATAATTTACTGGAGCTTCAGTAATTAATTTATTTTGTAACACTTTGTTACCATTAGCGTTTATTTAAGATTATTTAGTGGCTTTTTTGTAACACTTTGTTACCAATTCTTTAAAATATTATTTTAAGCGGCCTTTTTGTAACACTTTGTTGCTAATTCATTCAAAAGTAATTAAATTCATATTAATTTTGTTATTAACTTTCATGTTTGTAAATAAACTGGACTAAACGTTGACGTTTAAATATTTTTGGTACTGTTTTTACTTTCTATTGTGATTCTACATAGGATTGTCGTCCAAATTTAAAAGATGTATAGCTTATAATATCCTCATTGGGAAGTTACACACATCTTAACCTAAAAATTTGAATAACAAATTTAATTTCAAATAAAAACTGATACCTCACACAAAAACCAATAGTATGCGTTGAAATACCGTATGTACTCTTGCAAATTTCGTAGAACATAAAGCTTAAGAAATAGAATATATACAAACTCTTTCTGCGTTTATTAAGCATTTAACGGTCGTTAGTATTCCGTCGACTTAACGGCCACATACTTAAATTGCTATGAATTTATAACTCTAATATGTGTTAAACCAACGGCTTTAAGATGCGTGGTGCCGTTTTTAGCAGTTTAGGCCACAAAAGCGGCAGTCTTAACCAATTCAAGCCAAAAAAAGTAAACAACCTAAAACTGACTGAGCATGAGACACATCTCGTGAGTTGTAGCAGAATGTTAAGAGTGTTGGTCGTCAGCAGCCAGCATATGTTTTGTTGGAATTTTGCAATGCATAAGTCATTTCAATCGGGAATATTGGTATTTCAAATTAACATAGCTTCTGTTATCAGTGAAAGCAAGAATTCCTGTTAATGAACAGAAGCTGTTAGGATGCGAGATGTTATTTGGAGCAAGTTTTGCCCACATAATTTGAGGCCCCCAATTTCGTCCGACTTGATTAAGTTTGTTTACGCATTTTTCAATTGTTTAGACGAATCGAACTTAGAATAATTAAACAATTTGAGTTTTTTAAAAAAGAGTATAATCTTACAAAAATTTAATATAATTAATTAATGTTACCATTGGGCGAGAGACGATTAGGGGCCAAATTGACACAAAAGTGTCGGCAGAAGTGGAAGAAGAAGGAAAAATGAAATTACCTCAGATTGGTGGTATGGATGAAATCGCCAGCGGAGGCAACGCAACATACGCTCAATCAATACTCAAATGTCGTGTCACAAAAAAATGACACGGGAGAGTAAGAATGCTCTCTCTGCTCTCACGACGCAGAGTTGTCAAATCACCGTTCAGCGTAAATTCTGCATTGTTTTACGTATTTTTACGGGTTTTTCCGCGTGTTTTTGTTTGAAAATATTTGCAATGAGCTTTTTGTCACGTCTCCTGTCTGTTTACAATACTATTTATTTACGGGTTTTTGGTTGGAATTTAGGGTGAACCAGTTTTGAAAGTTGGTAACACTGCGTTCATCATAACGGCCATCACGGCCATCACTAATAAAACAACTCTTGGTGTCGGTAGGTGTCTTTTGTGCGCGTTTGTTTTTTGTTTCTTCTTCTTTCTGGGAGAAAAAAAGTGTTTTTAAAGCTGTTTTATTTATAAAAAAAAAAAAATAAATACACAAAAAATGATCAGAAATCATTATTTGAAACAAGTGAAATGTTTTGAGGTAACAATTCATTGTGGGAAAATGTAATTTTCTACTAAAAAAATTTTAGAGCAGCAGTTGTGGCGTGAAAAAATTTTTGTGTAAAGATGCTGTTTTGTGCTTTGTGAGAGTGAAAATATATGTGTAAAAAATAGCACAAATTCGAATAGCTGACAGTGAGATACAACTACAAAGTGTTTACTGTAAATGTAATAAGCTGCGACCAGAAAAAGTGAATATCTATTTTGCCAACAGCCGTTTTAATCAACGAATTGTTAACCAAAACGCCCCACTTTGGGGTCAAATTTCATCTAAGGCTGGCACAGTCGTTGCTGAAAAATTATAAACACACACCCATACATACGGGTAAGAACGGACTGCATCGGCCGTGATAATAAAAAAACAAAAATAATAATATTTTTCATACAAATGCAGAAAGCTAAATTTCTGCTGCCGGGTACATAAAAGGTGCGTAAATAAACGAAAGTTCCAACATGTTGGGTTACCGAAGTAGACACACACACACGCACACATGCACAATCACACGAATACAAAGCTTGTTTTTCCACCTGAGTTCAATAACAAACGCCTGCATATGTTTACCGAACACTTCAACCACTTCAAACCACCCGTAAACAGTTTATACTCCAAACAGAGTTTTGCACATTTTTTCCCCCACGTTTGAGTAACTTTTTTTTTTTTTTTGCTTCTGTACTTTAAGCCCTCTTTGTATGTAGGTGTGGTCCTCCTAAAGGATTTGCGACAAATTTGTACATATTATATTAACGACTTTTTAAATTGACGTGTTCAAAAATGACAAATTACG
This sequence comes from Phortica okadai, assembly GCA_034638295.1. Taxonomy (NCBI): domain Eukaryota; kingdom Metazoa; phylum Arthropoda; class Insecta; order Diptera; family Drosophilidae; genus Phortica; species Phortica okadai. The sequence goes on from CM067850.1 coordinate 8,560,789, forward strand.
CGACAAACAAAGAATTCTAGTTGAGCTGAGCATTTGTTGTTGTGTTTGCTGCGTTTCCCCTCTTGGCATTTTATGAAGCAAACATTAAAGAAGCAAGCAGACGTGTAAAAAATGATGAGCTAAGTTAAAAAACAGTTAGATTCATGGGATCATAACATCAATAAAATTTAGCGGATAATGAACCTTGGTCAGAAATTACTTTGCAAAATTAATAAAAAAATACAAAAAAGCAACCGTTCTTTTATAGAAAATCGATTTTTCAGCAATCTATTGCTAAACCATAGATACCAATCAATCGAAATTAACTTAGGCTGCAGTATAACTGTCAATGTACCGGAAATGTAACTACTCTATAGTTACACCACACCCACACTCTGAGCTTCAACTGTCTTGTTACGTGATTATGTTGCCGACACTTCCTGTATTTGAACAGCTTCTGCATCTCATTCGATAACGCATAATTTTTGACATTGAACTTTTCACGCAATACCACCCCATCTGTCTGTCTGTCTGTCCGTCTGTCTGTACGCATCCCCTTGCGCAGACAAATCAGCTTGTCGCGGTGCTTTTGCTTGCATACATAATATTGTAATTTATTGCTTTTAAATGTATACGAAATACAGAAGACTTTCGAAAATTGTTTGCTACATAAATATCTTTGCCTGCATAAACTGCATTTAAATATTGAAAACGTGCACAGCGCGACATTTCTTTCACTTACTAGTTCTTTCCTTCCTTCCTGCTTGCCTGCCTGCCTATCGAACGTACAAACGTCCGTCTTTTTTTTTTTTTTCTTTATTTTCTATCTATGTTCATTTGCTCGTTTGTCTTTCTCCCCACGTCTGTCTATCAGTCTGGCCGCCAACCATTCAACTGCCTATACATTCAAATACGATTAAGTTTTTCTTGTAAGTTTTCTAAAAACGGACCAAGTTTTCCAAAAGACAAGCCAACAATCTCCACCACTGCTGTCACTTTTCCTCGTTTTCTTTTTTTTCGGATTTTTGTTGTCTTTGTTTCTATTACTTTTGCCGCTTCTCTATGCCAAACACGTAAATTATTTTATATCTTTTGGCTTGTTTGTTTGTTGTAGTCGTAGACGTTGTAGTTATTGTTGTTGTTGTTTATTTTTAGCAACCCACATACACATGCAAATAGGCTCACTCTCACAATCATCATCATTCGCTTACTCACGACTTGTTGTCTTGTTTAGCCTCGTCGGCTCTGCTAGCGCCTCTTTGCCCGATTAATCTCCACGGGTAGCGCGTGTTTTCTATCTTTCGCTCTCCCTTTCTCGTATTTAGCAATCAACAATAACAACAACAACAACATTTTCTTCCTTTCCATTGCAAAGTAAAGCAAACCAACCTCTGACAAACTGAGTTACATGTGATCGACGTCATAATCGTTATTGTTGTCGTATCGACCAACAAACGAACGCGGCGTCGCTCAGTTGTCGTACATCTAATATTTTGTGCAATAAGTTGGAAAATATTCTATAAATACAAACATCGCATTCTTTTGCCTCTTCTTCTTCTACTATTGTATTTCGAGACTTTTTTCTTTATATTTTCTTTTTAATGGCCATAAAATAAGTTATGTATTTAAATCAACATGTTGGAATTTTAAACCAAATGGCATGCAAATTGTATTAGTTACTTTCGCAAACGCTGATAACATAATATAGACGCGAATATTTCGAAATCACGCTTGTTTAACAATTCAAATTTTATCGCCTACGATGACACTTTGTATTTTATGTTTTTATAGTTTTTTTTTTTTTGCTAAATATTCAGAGACAAAAACAAGAAAAGTAAATTCCATAAATATCTATCGTAGGGTTTACAACATTTTTCAGTTTAAAACTTCTACGATATGCCGGCCAAAAAGGCATTACATTTCAAAGCTCTCATTTACTGCGCTAATGTTATTAATCCATGCCAAAAGCAAACTAATATGAACCTGTCATGCACTAAAAATTGAAGTATAATCTTACAAGATACTTGTATATATGTATATAAGCACATAAGCGGATGTGTTTTCGTCGTGTGCAGTGAACCGAGGTCGCTTTCTACAATTTCCAAAAAACGAAAAAAAATGTTATTTAGTAGTTGTCTCAGTGTCTTGCATCTGAAACTTTGAGTTCATAGTTTTAAGACTGCTTTATATAATGGGTTGTGAATGAACAAATGAACAGACAAACAAACAACAATAAAACCTAAGCCGGTTACTCGTGCCGACCAAAGTAATGCAAAGTTGTATCTAACGGATACAATGCGAGTAACAGCTCCAGTCACGAATGGTGCGCGATTTAACTCGCATCGGTTACTGCGCACACACACACATGCCAACAGAGTGGCTGACTGACTGTGTACTCAATCGAGGCATCAAATAACGAGACACCCTTTTCATTGTCTTGCCTTACAATCGGTTAGTCTCCCTCGCCATGTATTGCACTTGGCCGAGTTTGCGGGTAATTTAGCTGCTGCAACATCTGTTTTGTTGTAAAATGCAATGCTGTTGTTGTTGTTTAGTGTTGTTTAACTGAACTGAACCGAACTAAACTGAGCTGAGCTGAGAGCTAAGCGAACGAACGAATGAACGAACGAACCAACCAACAAAAAACGTATTAAGTTTTGTTGGTTTTTTGTTTTTGTTATTGTTTTTTAAACAGATAGTCTGAAAAAAAAGTGTATTTTGCACCTGAGTTGGCATATCAGCACACACACACACACACACATATATATACAGATGTATCTGTGTTGAAATCAGTTAACCAGCGCCTCGAGCTGTGGTTACGGTTACGGTCTTCAGCCATGTTGCCACACATCATGGCCTACCCTAGTTTTTTATTTTTTTTTTTTTTGAGTTTTAACGCATTTTCGTTTATTTGTTTATTGAACTTGAATACATTTTTTTTTTTCTTTTTTTTTTGTTTGTTGTTTAAAAATATACAAATTTTGCTTTTGTGCAAGCAATGTTTGGTAACTTTTTATTGCAAACCAGTTAAATATAATATGATTTTATATACAAAAAGTTTGTCAAACAATTCCAATTTCCTAAACAAGACGACTGTCAATGTATCGCATGTACGCGCCGGAAACAACTTGCAACGAATTTGAGACTTACTTGAGTAGCTAACAAAGCGAACCTAAAAAAAAGCAAACTTTATAAAAACTAAAAAGGGAAGTGAACGACTTTTAAACAAGCCAAATTTGTTGTTATTGTTTGGAAATAAATTAATTAAGCGTTAAATGAACATTCATGAGCACAACTCATGCACGTAGCTCGAATTGCATTCTTAAAGGAAACGCCAACAAGTAACTCTTATAGCGTTGTTAGTGCCATCTGGAAAGCGTTTATTAATTGCCATTTAGTAAGTTATTTTTGCGGAGGCGACCAGTGTGTCTGTGTGAGTGTGTGTGTGTTACCAAATGATGTAACCTTTAACGACATTTTGTTTTTGTTTCTTTTGATTGCAGAAAAAAACAACAAAACAAAAACATAGTTTTCATTACATAATTGTTTCGCACTTTCTTACAAGACAAGACAAGACACTCATATTTTATTTTAAACGTTGTAAAATGTCTATTATGCAATTGTTTTTGGCTTCTTTTTGCTGACCATTTGTTGGCCAATTTTTGTGTGTTTTTGGGTGCGGTTCGTTTAACTGGTTGAGCAAAATATAACGAATTAGTTATTGCAGTGAGTCAGTTTATAGTTAATTGCTCTCCGTGTGTTGCATATGAAAGACAATTGCAGCACGAAAGGAAATTATAATTAAATGAAATAAGAAATTATGCTATTTAAATGATTGCTGGAGATTATATCACCAAAAAATAAAAAATGTAAGCTCCACTTGCTTGAAATCTTTAGTTAGTTGTCACTTTGTGTCTATCAAAAGTGGTTTTGATGTATACTCATCTCATATATAAAATAATTAAGCTCAATTGACTTTAATTAAAATTGACAATCGCTCAAAATGAAGTTGTGTGCGCGCTTTGTTTGATCGTTTGTCGCTATTGTTGTTGTTGTTGTTGTTGAGGCGGTGCACTAAACTTGTATTTGTAATTCACATCGATTCAGTCAGTCAGTCATGTCGTAATCAACCTACACACAATATACAAAAGGCATATGCATGCAAATGACTATGCATCTTTATTCAAAGGCGGCTAAAATATACAAAATAAAAAATCATTTTAGTCATAAAGCGCTTAATCGTTTGTGCAGGGCACATAAATATACATGTAAATATAAAAATGATTTTTTTTGGCTTTTATTTTTGTTGTGCTGGAGGATAGTCATCCTGTTGCAATAGTCATTGCCTTAACGTTGTCGTAAGGATGATGAATACAATGACTGTTGGCTGGACTAATCGACAGACGGGTGAATGCTCAGACAGGCTTTCAAAATGCAATATCGAAACTAAACTTTCACTTTCACTGCTTGTTTGTTTTGCCTGCACTAAGCCCAATTCAGTCAAAGTCGACGAACGACGCTCAGTTTGCTCAAACGTGCTGTGTACACTTGCCGAAATCATGCCCCCAATTCCGCTCTGCCATAGCACAGCTTTGTGGCTTAAACATTTGAATAGTTACTTTTTGGCATATGAAATCGCTTGGCAAACATTTACTTTGGCATGTGTGTGTGTGTGTGTGTGGTTGTTTTTTATTTTTTTTTGGTTTAATGCAACTTTAGTTTAGCGAAAATTACTATAAATTATGCACGCTTAATATTTGTTAATCTTTTAACGATGCCTTTAGTGTTGAGTTGAAGACTTCATTGATTCTTATTGATGATTAGTTAATTTTACAGACTTAAAAATTGATTTATTAACAATTTGTTAACTACTTATTTATGAAATATGATTTTACTGCTTTCTTTCATAGTCATTAAGATTTTTATTAAAGAATTCATGTTTTGTTTGTATTATGAGATGAAAAGCAGTGAAAATTGCAACATGTATCTACACTCAGTCAGTTCTGAGCTGTGCTATGCGAAAATTGTGGTCATTCGATTTTTTTTCTATGCTCGTCTAGGAATTTCTCTTTCTTTATAGTTACTTTTTTTTTATGTGTCGTTTATCGCAAGCGAATTTTTTTTTTTTTTTTCTGTCTTTTTTGTTCAACGCGCATGATTTCTTCATTGCTTATATCTAAAGTATCTATCTATATGTCGTGTCACAAATGAGCGCTTCTGTACAGTGAGATTAACAGTTTCCTTTCTATTCACTTTCTTATGACTGTGAGTGTTTTTTCATGTGCAACTTAAAGTCTTACTGCATAGAATGTGCAAAAATGCAAAAGATTGATGTACTTTTAAAGGGTATGCTTGCATAAATTGCACGTAGATAATTTTTTTTTTTTTTTTTTTTAACCAACGGCGATTTTTCACTTTTGTGCTCATTTTGAATGCAGGTCATATCTTTGCATTGATTGATTATGATGTTTCTAATGCATGCATTGAATTGGTTGAGTTTGCATTAAACCCGTTTGAATTTTGTGCCCCATTTAATTTTGAAGATAAATTGTATTACGGCGTTTATTGAATGTCATTTGACCCATATTTATTTATTTTTATTTTTTTTTTTTCAAATGAAACGGCAAAGAATTGGCAAACAAAGCTGGTTAGTAAGCGTATTGCGTGCGTGTGTCAACTCGACATCGCTTCTCCAAAGCAAATACTCAACACACACACACACACACACACATATTGTAGAAGCACTGAAGCGTAATCGGCCATTCTAAGCCGGTCGCAGCAAAACTCTTCTTGCTCGCCGCCAGATGCGCTGTGAGAGCGACACTGACCCACATAGCCGTTGGAAAAAAGGCCGATCATGCGCGATATGCACACCTTTTTTTCGCACAAACTTTGTACAATTTAAAAAAAAAATAAAAATTGCGGTTGCACATTCGCAAACTTGTTAGTTGCAACGCTAACGAGCGCTTGTTGGTGTTAAATACGCTTTCGCAATGAAAATGTGAACGTAAATTCTGGCTTGCCATGTAACTAACTAAGAAGAAAGCGTTTTTATTTTTTTTTTATTGATGTCGTTTAATAGAAATGAATTTGACAAATTCATATCATCTGACTGACCTCCATAAATGCTGTTTGACTGCTGAACGTCCCGTAACTATATATTTATGACACATTTTTCACGCTGCACAACTTCAAGCAACAATATAAAAATCAAGTCATACTTAGTTCCTGCTTATCTGTTAGCTTTGATTTAAGGTTCAGTGCACTAAGTCTATGACCTAATTAGTGAACAACGCAATGTCTGCTTGTCAGTCTGTCTGTCTGTCTTTAAAGAACACGTAGCAAAATAGTGCGAAAGAGCCGTGAGAACGCATCAGCACGAACGCACGTATCTCTGAGGTACATCTCGTTTTGATTATTGGAAAGTTTCAAAGTGTTTGTGTGTGTGTGTGTGTGTGTGTGTGTGTGTGTGTGTTGTTTGCTACTTGTAGAAATTGTAGAGTTTTCTTATTATTTTCGTGATTTTGTTTTTGTTGCTGTTGCTCTTCTTTGAGTCATAGCTTTACTGTACTTGTGAGATGAGCTTGAGCTTCTGTTACTAATTTGACAGCTACTGTTGCTTCTTTTCTCGTTCTAATTTGTCAGTTGGCGGTGTTTCACCTGTCAACGATCTTATTTGCAGTTTATGTCTTATCAGTTATAGGATTTTATTAGTGTTTGATCCGTTTTGATTACCGTTTCGATGCCTTGCTTGCGGTTGTTGCACTACGTTGTTCATGGCAAGTTTGCTTGCGCATGCGCAAATGAGTCGTTGGATTGATGACTGTTTAGCCTAACCAAATGTTTGTTTTTTTCTCTTTTTTTAATCGCATTTGTTTTGGTGGTTTTCTTATTTGTTTATCAACTGAAAATGTTAACGTCAACTTGACCATATTCATTTGTTATTGTTTGTTTGTTGATTAAATGTTGTTGACCATTTATCAGCGCTTAAAAAATTAAGTATTTTGTGCGCTTTGTTTTTTGCTTTGTCAGTAACTATTTTTCTACATTTATTTTAACTACAAATACGGCCGTGTACTTGCACTTGACATCGTCGGGGCATGTCTGAGTGTATGCAAATACGCAAGAAGTGCAAGTATCAGCACTTTAGCCATCAAAATGTACCACCCCCATCTCTATGTGCTTTTCAATGCTTTTACTATAAGTTTCGTATTTATTTTTTAATACTAAAAGTCAACAAACACCAAAGCAATGAATATGATTTTTATAACATAGTTTATATAACAATTAACCTTGCAAATAAAACGTATTTTTTTTATAAATAATTGCTTATTTTTTCTTACAATAAAAAGAGATGAGATGACAAATACAGCTTTACTCATACGAATTTCCCTTTGTTGGCTTAGTCACTGTACTTTTTTTTAACTATTAAAATTTCTAGGAAATTGTCATACGAGAAGACATGCGCAAATGTTAAGGCGCCAAACTGTATGCCAAAATAAGAATAAAATTGTAGCATGACTCAGCCTTCGAAAGACGCTTTAATATTCATGACAACATTCTATTTTATTTAATTTGCTAAATTCAATAAAATATACTTTATGCAAGTCACATTTGCTACTTGCGACGAAATGTTGACATACACAAGTAGGATAGATTCTTATTTAGGTCGTTCTCTCATGTCCAAATGTAATCAAGTTATTCTCGTTTTTGACCTCATTATGAACTGGCACACGATGCAATGCTGTGACCAACCAACCAAGCAAGCAAGTGCATCTCAGACTCATGTGGTTTGAAGCAAAATTTATACGACTGTATTTTTCAACAGCTGCCGTTTGATAGCACGCTTAACTGTTTGTTGATGAAGAAATAGTTCAAGCTAAATGCATACCTTATTGTGAGAGAAGCTCATATTATAAAACATGAGATGATTTTGCATTTTGTGGTATACTTTTTGCGTACGTTGCATCGCACATTGATATGATGTCTTCAGCTTTACGTCGTTGGTCGGCGTTGTTGAACGCTACGCATTTTTATGCGTAAAGAAAGTGGATCAGCGTAAATAAAACGGTTAAGTGGACAACGTGCCTGGCATTTTTCATTGTTTGTTATTTGTTAATTTCATTTCAGTTTAAGTTTAAGTTGATTTTATAAAACATACACGGCAAAGTCGACGTTTGACGCTGAGAAATTGAAAGTTTTTTGGCTTTTCGCTCATTTAGCGCACATTTAGGTTTGCGCTATGCTAAGCAACGCTAACGGTTGCTTTTAACGAGTTTTTTTTTCTATTTCTTTTTTTTCCTACTGACAAAGCAACAACTGCAATTGTTATATGTTTCCCGCTGCGACAAGTGTTTGACGTTTGCTGGCAACAAAAATTGTTGTATTTATATATATTTTGTTGCATCTCTTTCGCTCATACAGTTTGTTATCTGACGCAACACAATTGCGGTTAGTTGTATTTTTTTTTTTTCTACTCTGTTTTTTTTTTGCTTTGATATCTTTTCATTATTTTGAAATGACGGTTGATTAACTTCAGGTTTGTTTATTTATATTTTTTTTTTGCTTGTATCTCACAGATTTATTGCGTTTAGTTAGCGTTTTTCTCTTTTGTCGTAAATTTTCTCTTAATTTTTCTTGTAATTTCTTTATTTGACTTTCTTTTTCCTGTTTTGCTTAATTGCGATTTCATGATTAGTTGTAAAATATATGAGATTTTTGTCTTTCTAACGTAGACAGTGGCATTTGTTTGTTGATTAGTTAGATTACAGTTGATTAGTTAGATAATTTCATTTATTTAGTATAAGTTTTTTATTCTTGATAAGCAACGTGTGAAAAGTCAAATTGCCTATGCAAATACAAACCTCTATACAAATGCTCCAGCACGAATACATATAAGCTTTGAGTGTAAAATTATATTAAACAAAAAAAAAAAAAAAAATGCCAATAACAATGAGCACAGAAAAGCTCACTGTGCTTGCTTCGTACATTAGGAACACAAATTGTCATTGAAGGTGAAATCAATTGAGTGATGATGGTCTGTTATGTCTGTGACTGAATATTAACTCATTTATTTGTATATGTAGTGCATTGTTGTTGTTGTTCTCGGTCAATACTCGAATATCACAAATGCAAAATATCACAAAAACCACAATAAACAATCAACAAAAAACAAAAACAATGATTGTAAGAATCAGCAACTTGAGCATAAACAATGCACAATAACTTATATGATTCAACGATCTAAAACGCTTTTTAAAATCTTCAAATATCATGATTAACTCAACACATCATCGAAAATTTCAAGTAAAGAAGATAAATTGTGTTAATTTGGAGATCGAAGAACATGTAGAGTAGTCTTTGTATATGAGAACAGACCAGAGTCAAAATTGTTGTTGTTCTCGAACTCATGTCAAGTGCTTGCCGCGCACTTGAAACATTAACAAAAGACAATTTGTTGCTGAGCTCATGGCTCGTGCAGATCGAACAAATTGTGCGGTCATTAATTGCCCTAACACATTTAAAATAATAAATCATCAACACATGTAGTTAAATATTTTATATATATTTTTTTTCAAAACGAATTTGTTCATTATATTTACATATGTGTATGTGTATAAGATACTTGCTTATCTGCTCAATTAATTGTCGAGCAAATAGCAGCTGGAATATTTATGCAATTACGTATTTGTATGACACATATTCTAGCATTTCGTTTTGGTTAAAAAATACTTAAATAAATTTATTATTTTTATGACTTTACGAAAAACAACATTTGTTTGATGTCACAGCGAAAGTTCACATAAATTCATATGTTTGTTCACTGCAAGAAACTGAAGAGTTTACGAAAATGCGTAGCATCAATGGACGGAATTTATGTCATGGATAGCGAAAGCGTTTTCGAAAAATATGAAATAATTAAAATGCAAAAATATGTTTATCAAAAAAAATTATAATTCGTCGCTTTTGCATACGTTCGACGTTAACGCGTGAAAGAAGATGCAAATTACATGCGAGTTTGAGATACATAAACCAATGGCTTAAGTGGCCAACACACTGAGGCTTTTTGTAAAATTGAAAGTGACTTTTTACATATAATATTTTTTTACGTCTTTGCCACACAGTCAGTTATTCATTAGAGCAGCTATCAGAAGCTATTTATATGCATGATTGATAAGACGAGACGATTGTATAGAAAACTTATGTCGTCATATTGTATTATGTTGGTTATATGGAGGAGAAAAGCTTTGCCAAAATGTCAAAAGAATTTTTATTATTTATATTTATAATAAACGCCTTCGCAAAATAAAAATTGTATGCTCTCATTACAAGTTGTTTTTTGGCAAAACTACAAAAAAATATATATATTTAATGCAATAAAAACTCTTTGCTCAAATAACAATTCCAGCACAGACGGTTGACGTGTTAAATTTAGCAATTATTAGTGTAACAAAAAAAAAAAAAAAAACTTTTTGAATACAAAATTGTTACTTTCACCTTTCAATTATGCGCCAATTGAACGACAACGAGAGGCGCTACAAAACTGTAGCTGAACAAAAGCGAGATCGTACGTCAAATGCGAAATAAAAGGCATAATTATTGGGCTTTGTTCGACTGACTTGACTGACTAACTGTGTATGAGCTTATTGTAAATCAAATAATTGTTCAATTTTATACAAATTATCACCAGTATATTATTCCAATTCGAATGTTAATTGAGACACAATTATTATTATTATTATTTTTCGAAAGAAAATTTATGTTGATATTAGAAACTTTAATATTACATGACGCTCACATAACATGCGACAACTTAGCACTAAGACATAACTTCGTCTGCGCGCATGTGACGTATGTGTCATTATGATACTATGTAACATAAGCGTATTTATTGTTCGGTTTTCATGTTTTGCTCTTTTACCTAACATGGCTCACCCTTTAGGTATGTCGCTCTGTAAATAGATAACGTAATGTAACTTGTATATGTTAAATTTGTCAGTTAAAGGGGAAATTTTCTTTAATCTAAAAGAGTTGGGGGGGGGGAAAAATCACAAAAAGCAAATCGCCCTCAGTGAAATTGTGACACAAGCAAATTGAAAGTTATTGACCGGAACTAATAATGTTTGTTAGTTCATTCTTCTATACGATTTCACAGCCGCTTCGTTTATAGGCGCACGTATCCGACAGTTGCACGTGAACACACACACAAGCACAAAAGAAATGCCTGCTTGTGTGTGTGTGCATAAACTTGAACAAAAACGTGTTTCGCTTTTGACTTTGTGACGTTGGAAAATATCTTGGGGGGGCGCATAATGTGCAATGCATTACTTTAACGTGATTAACGCATTGAATATTATTAAACATTTTGCCGTATGCCATTTTTGATTACATTTTTTCATAGCTAACCAGTTTACTAATGTTGATTTTCAAATTTTTCATATTGTTTTTTTTTTACGCTTTGATCTCATCTCATTTTGAGTGAAATAAAATACAAATTTTCTTTTGTTTATCGTTTTTATTTCATTTTGTAATATTGATTACATAACTGTTAATGACAACTAACGGTTCTTTTTCACTATATCAACTGATTAAGCGTGTTATTGTTTACAGCATCTCATAAATGTATATTTTACTAATGATTGAGACGCATACAAACAACAACTTCTGATTTATTCGGTAACAAACATAAAACTGTCGTTAATGTAATCAAAAATCTTCTTAAAATTTATTATAAAAGAGCTATTTTTCTTTTTTCTTTGTATTATAAGAAAGCATGACACAAGATAGCTTTGAAGTTCTTTTCTGTATGTTGAATTCTATTATGTTTCTTTATACTCACTTATGTAAGGCAACGTATTAGCGAAGAGATTAACAAAATTAGCTATGTTAGTCTTAAGTATTGTATAGTAAAATTTTTGTTAACTATTCTTTCATTCATTCATTATAAACTTATGAAGCGTATTATGTTTTGAAGCAAAATTAATTTTGTTTGTTTCCTTAAAGCTTATCCGGTTGTATTTTCTTTACTAATAACTAAAACTTTTCTAATTGCAGATGTTTTACTAAAAAAAAAACAAACACAAAAACCCTCAATTACCGTTAAACCAGACGACTGGCTAACGCCACGTTTCTTCAACATAACGGTTATGAACATCTGAGTGTCTCAAAGCACGTTCTCCGACTTCACGACTTGATGCAAACTTGATGCGAAGGTGCCAACATGTCTGAAAAAACACGTTCAATCAATATAGCAACCGGCAATCTAAATACACTGAACACAGCAACGCCTGTCGGGGGCTCCGTGCCGGGCACATCACTAATCATGTACAGCGGCAGCAATGCCGTACAGACACTGACGCCAACAGGCGCAAGTGGCGATGCTGCGACACCGACACCGACACCACTTTCATCGACCATGCTTAGTTGCAATGATGGCAGCGAGACGGCATCAGACTATCAAGCAGCTGCTGGCACAATTACAGCGCAAATGAACTTTCAACTGGTGCCCATTGAAGTCGGCGGCGGCGGCGTTGGCATAAGCGACCTTAATTCGATTATGAATACATCACAGATATCGACAAATTCCATTGACTCGTGTAGCATGCAACTGACATCGAGTCTGACTGGCATTGGCAACAGTAGTGGCATGGCAAAACAGCAGGCTGCGAATAACGGCAAACACTTGGCAGCGCAATCTGTTGCAGGGGTAAGTTTCTGCCAATATCGAAGCAAAGTAATCTTAATTTAGCATACATAATGAATATTTTAACATTTAACTGTTGCTTGAGGTCATTTTTTCTCGTTTTTGGATTGCTGTCATCTTAAGTTCTAAAAAAAAAAAAACCAACCCCTAAATTTGTCTTGAGAAACAATTTTTCTTAATGTTTATTTGGCATGGCCCATTTAGTTTTGTTATTACGTCAGTACTAAAACGTCTCTTAAGTTTCTAGTGTCTTTGGCGCTGTTGTCTCTGCAAAATATCACACTTTTGAGCAAACAATGCCATTGTACTAGACATAGCGACTCGACTCGACTCGACTGCTCTTGATGTTATGACATGAAAAGGCGTCGGTCCGTTTTAATATCAGACATTAAACTTCTTTTGAATTGTTGCTCTGCAGTCAACGGCAACAACAGCAACAACAACCCTCTGTAATAAAGTTGGAAAACGCACATGTTTGCTCAGAGCTTTAATTTTGACTTTCACTTTATGGCTGGCCTGGCAATGAAAACGTGGAAATGTTGCCGAATTTATAAATTAATTTTGTGGCTTCCAATAGAAATAACTAACAGTTGAATTTTAGTGCTTATTTATGGTTTAATTTTTCGAACTTTTCGCTTACTATTATAAGAAAAGTGTTTCGTATATAAGATATATATAAAAATATATGTATGTATATCTGCAGGAGTATATGCCCACATGGTACATTTCACTTGCATGCAAGAGAAACATTAAAAAAACTTATAGATAGAGAGAAAAGAATATACAAAAAAAAAATGCATTTTTTGATCCATGTCAGTTGGCGTAAAGCCAAGAGACCAACAATAACTGACTGACAAAAAACGCATGTACAAAGCACATAGTCAAAAGATAATGTCAGAGAGTTGTACAAAGCAGCAACAACAACTAGCACTTGTGCAAATATATTGTTACATACATAAGTAAATACATACATACATACTCCTTCAAGTACATTCAACAAATTTGTACGCGAAGCTTTTTTAAACGTTCATTTTGTTGTGTCCCTCGATGTGTAAGCAAGGTAAATAGGCAAATGACCGCATGTAATAAATGCTGTTGAGAGTGGGCCATAAATATGTACATAAATATTTGATATGTGCAAGACAAACGACATGCAACAAGGCGGAAAAGTCGCACAAAAAAAAATGTATAAATATATGCATGCATGTGTGTGTGTATATATTTATATACGTATTTGAGTAAAACCCGATCACAAAGTTTTACATAAACATGCAAGCAAAAGCCGGCCGGGCAGAAAAAAAAAATATAGTTAACAACAACAAGAAGAATAAAGACAAAAACCAACCTACAACACTGGGTTGGGTGCGCTAGGAAAGCTTACCGGAAAAATGGCGTATTGCTGTTGTTATGGCCCAAAAGAAAAGCAAACAACAAGCAGAAAACAAGCGTGCACTCGAGCATAAAATCACATTTATGCTTTTTTCTAAAACACACACAACATGTAAGCTGTGTTTCAATTCCACAACGTTTCGCCACCGACAACAACAACAACAGCACCAACAATAACAATCAATTTACCTGAAGACAAAAGTAGCGTGACTCATGCCACTTACACACAGCACCGACACGCTGCTCTACAAAAATCACTTGCAATTTAGAAAAGACCCTCGTATAGGTCTAGAAGCGCCTGTCTGTCGTGCAAAAATCAGTCGTGGTTCCCACTCAAACTACGATTTCCTCATTAGTAGTCGTTCGTAATGTTGCTTGCAACGCTTCAATCCACAATTTAGTTTTTCATTATACACGGTTTAGTGTGGTTGAAAAGTGCCGAGACGAAGCCGATAAAATGATTTTCTGGTAAAATAGTAATCACAGAATATATTTCTTTGTCATTTTATATTAAATATCTAAAAATTTCGTGTAAATTTCAATAAAATAAAAATCATATACTCAAAAAGCGACATCGTCTTCAACAAACAATTATGTATATACATCACTTGAAATATGTTACTAAAAGATATTCAATCAAGTCTACAACTGACATAGTACAGATACAATCATAACAACAACTTTGCATAGCACATTTCGCTATTTGTGTTACAAAAAGATTGCTTAAAAAAAAAAAAATAAAAAAAATCAAAACGATGACACTTTAGTGTCAACGAATCCAATGTGGGTCAAATTTGCTATAGTTTGCTTCACCAGCCAGCTAAGCGGCTTTCGTGTACTCCGTCTCATTATTGTATGATTTTGTTTAATATTAAAGACATCCATTGATTTTCTATTTTGAACTCTTGTTTACCTTACCATTTGTATTGTTTTGAACACAATTTTTTTTATAGTTCAGCCACTCCCTGCATAAGGATAACATTGTTGTTATTTTAATACGTAATTTTCGCTTGCCATTTCCGCAAATACAGAAGTTTGCATGGCGACGACGCCCTGAAATAATTTGTATATTCCTGCTGTTGGCAGCGGTAGTGATAAAAAGACCTGTTGATGTCCTTTTGTTTTTCGGTCATGTGGTATCTAATATATTTCAATGTAATTAGTCCCTTGTGGTCTTCTATGTTTCCCTCGGGTTTTCTTTTAATTACCATTAAGCTTTTAATTTGAAATTTATTGATTAAATATTTTCTTAAAATATTTCAGAAATCTTGTCGCTTTCCTAAGCTTGAAGAATGCGCACACTTCCACTATGAACGTGTACAATTGGGACCACTGTCGGTGCAATTGGTAGACGATAAATCGGAGCAGCTGACAAGCAGCATTGCATCGCAATCGATTGGCGGCGATATTGCGCAGGCACAGAATACGGCTTTAAGTGCCGCTGGGCCCGCTTCCTTGCGTTCGTTTTCGCCAACCAGTTGCTGGTTCATTATAAAAGTCTTTCCACATCGCTATGAACCGTTTTTGATAAAGCGTTCCTTTGAGAATATGCAAATGTTTGACGAAATGTTGCATCGTTGCGTTTATGATCGCAAGATAAGCGGTTTACGTGACCTTGAGCAGCTGGAATTTAAGAGTGAAGAGGATGTGGAATATGCGGTGGCCAAGTACTTGGAACGCTTTTCAAAGATTGCGTCAGATTCTTTGACTTGCGGCACAATTTTAACTTGGCTGCAATTGGACAACAAGGGACGACGTCTTCCACTGGCTGATGGCGACACACAGCGTACGATAAACACGCCAGCGGTTGGTGCTGCGTACGGTGTGCGTCGCTATCAAGCGCAAGCGCCGGATGAAATATCAATTGAGGTTGGCGATATGATCTCTGTCATAGATATGCCAAGTCCAGCCGAATCGGTCTGGTGGCGTGGCAAGAAATCACACTTGCAGAAATCGCACTATGAAGTCGGTTTCTTTCCGCAGTCGTGCGTCGCCACCATTGGCGATAAAGTGCCTCGTAATTTTCCCATGCCTGCGCCGTTGGTGGGACAGTTGGATGTCTCACCAACGAAACCGGTATTGCGCAAGCATGGTAAACTTATCGCATTCTTCAGATCGTTTATACTATCACGGCCCTCACGCCGAAGACTTAAACAGAGCGGCATTTATCGCGAACGCGTATTCTCTTGTGATCTGTCCGAGCATTTACTCAATAGCGGTCAAGAAATACCAATGGTGCTGAAGTCGTGTGCAGAGTTTATCGAGAATTATGGCATCATTGATGGTATCTATAGGTTGTCTGGCATCACATCAAACATACAACGTTTAAGGCGTGCATTTGATGAAGAGAGAGTTCCCGATTTGGGCAATCCGGAAATGAAGCAAGACATTCATGCCGTTAGTTCACTGCTTAAGATGTATTTCCGTGAATTACCGAATCCACTTTGCACCTATCAACTATACGATAACTTTGTTGAAGCCATACAAGTCAAAAGTGAATCGCAGGATCGACTACGACTAATGAAGGAAACAGTCCTAAAGTTACCGCCACCACATTACCGGTAAATAACAAATAACAAAATGAAGAAAACACATTTTTCATTATAAATCTATTTTCAGTACACTCAAATATCTATCGGAACACTTACATAGAATCTCGCAACATCACGAAAGAACTGGAATGACTGATAAAAATCTGGCTATAGTGTGGGCACCAAATCTATTGCGTTCACCAGCTTTGGAATCTGGCGGCGTTGCCGCGTTACGTGGCGTCGGCGTACAAGCCGTAGTCACAGAGTACCTGATACGCAACTGTAACAATATTTTCGATGCCCTTGAAGACTCAAATGTACGTTTTAGTTATATTGCCACATCTGGTACCATACCCGCTGCCACGGAGCTGCGTATGGACTCATTAACTGATTGTGAGAGCCTTTTGATAGAACAACGTGAACACGATCAAGCAATAACGTTCATTGAAAGGCCTAAAAGCTTGAGCGCTGGTGGTGCAAAGCTAATAAGTCTTGAAGAAGCTCAAGAGCGACACTCAAAAGTTGAAGGTCTCGATATGAAGCAATCAATGCCAATGAGCATGGTGGCAAGTAATGCTGCTAATATTGGATCTTATATTGAAGTTGGTGGTGGACCTTCCAGTTTACCGGATAAATATCACACCGTACTATCTGTGCCACGTAGTTGGCATAAACGAAAGACGCACTCATGGAAATCACTATTTTCTCGCAACCAGCGTCCCATCAGCAGCG
Organism: Phortica okadai; assembly: GCA_034638295.1. NCBI lineage: Eukaryota > Metazoa > Arthropoda > Insecta > Diptera > Drosophilidae > Phortica > Phortica okadai. The sequence continues at coordinate 8,578,123 of CM067850.1, forward strand.
ATGGTACACACGATTTAAAGTCAGGTGGTTCGAATGAAGAAACTGGTCTTACGCATCGCAAAGAGGGCACACAGGTCACATTTGCTGAAGCGGATTCGATTATTAAAACCAGTAAAATTGGTAAAAGCTTAACGGAACAAGAAAAGCCAAAATCTATTGAGTTGTTCGAAACCACACATGAGCCAATTAATAAGACATTGGACGTTTGTGTGCGTTCTAATTCAATCGATAGTTTGCGTACCGCGGGTCACTCACGGTCAGTGTCACATGACTCGTACTTCGATTTGTTGCAATCCCCACAGCGTGGCCATATGACAACCTGCCCTTCAAGGTAAGTCTTTATGATGCTTTTATCATGATTGCTCAATGTTAATTAACTATACATTTTTTAGAGAACTTTCTGAATTGGGAATAAATTTCGATCGGGAAGAACCAGAGATGCGTCTTTTTTCAGAAAGTGAATCTTTGGTCAGTTCACCACGAGTTGGCAAAGAGAATATACCGCCCTCATCGGCCCTGACATCACGTCGCATTATGCGTGCACGACCTGAAGAATTCTCCAGTCAAACGAATAGCGTCAATCCAAGTCCAAAAAAGCAGCCAAGACTCAATTTATTGCTATCACCCAGCACTGCTGCCAGCCCTGGACAAAATTGGCCACATTCAGCTATGGAGAATGCCGAAATCTGTGAAGAACATAAACATCATTCGAGCGATGAAAGCTGCTGCAAGCGTTACAAATTAGAAGATCAGCTTTCGGATATACAATATATAGACTGCGGCACACCAGAGCATTCAAATGTGAATCCACAGACAATGGTTTATGCTAGTGTCCAAGTGCATGCACCGCCCAAGCCGGCGCACACCAAAAATTCCAACAATGGAAGCGCTGAGCGAAATGTAAAAGAGCCTGCGAAAACAAACCCCGCCACGGCAACGACATGCTCTCGCTATAGTTATCCTTCAGTGCAGTTGGGATCAAAGCGGAAAGAGCTGGATGGCATAAAGAACGCTTCAAAGGAGCGTTACAGTTATCCGGGTTCAGGTGCAAGAGATATCGCAAAGCCGAGCACTGAGCAAGAAACTGCAGGTTTTATGACAACATCACAGCCTCGGTAAATTTAATAATTGCTTAATGTGTTTGTAATTTTAACTAATTATTTTGTATGTCTATCGACAGTATTGTCTGCTTTAGTGGACCTCAGCAGTCAACAGCAAAGTCCTTGTCACATCTAACAAAACCAAGCTACGATCTCTTGCGTGCCAAAAATCGCAATAGTTTTTGTAGTAATAACTCTATTGATATATGTAAAGAAATTTCGGGTACCGATACAACTATTATGGAACGTTCAAAGCTTTCCGTGACGCCCTCTTCACCAGTTCAAAGTCCACGGTACTCACTACTTGTTGCTGAAACGAGTTCCGAGAATAGCTCAACGGCAACAACACCGCAGTATGACTTAGATCCACTTATGGTTGGCTCAGCAATGTCTGGACTCTCTGCTGTTTCCATTGAATCATCAAATATACAACGAAATGTATTAAACGTCGATGGGAAAAGCCAATTTGGAACATCACGTGAAAGCATAGGTAGCAATGTAAGTGCTTACATAATTTATAATAATATATACATATTAATCTGAACATTTATGCATTTACAGTTCAACACAAATTCTAATAATGCCAATGAAAAACGAGATATGCATGCACTTAAACGTGAATTATCTCTGGATTTGCCGGTAATTAATACAAAAGCAAATATAGACCAAACAGACGCCATCAATCGAGCAGCAACTTTGCCCAGTAAACAACAACATTTGCATCACATGATTCCATCACCAAACAACTCTAATTTTACTGACAACACTAGTCAGTCGGTAACACCGAGCGAATTTGGTTATCAAAATTTACAACGTCAACTGAGCATGCATTCGCTAATTGAGACTGATGAGAACTCACCGACGTTTGACGATTATGAGAATACACCAAGCAACGCAGTTTCACCAATTGCAGAATCTGCAGACTTAAAAGGCGCCAGTCCTATCAAATCGACCATAAGCATCACATATAACTTAAAGTCGCCAAACAAGGAATATCCAAATAAGGAGATTGGGGAACAAAAGCCATTACTCGAAACAAGCTTTGATGAGCATACAGTTTATGAGCAAGTCAAAATGTTCAGAAATTCCGTCACTGAAGTAAACCAACTACTGAATGAGAATAATAAAAACGTTACGGGCTTAGTTGATCTGGAAGAAGTGAATGAGAGACAAATTGATGATGAAGATGAAAGCATAACAAGAGCTGTAGAAATGTCAAATGAACTATTTCAACTATCGAATAGAGGTGAAAATATTAGTCAATATCGAAAAGGAGAAATCCAAAATATTTTGGAAACTGAGGAATCTGTCGATTCTGATGAAGAGAAATTACTCTATGAAAATGTTGAACTACGTAAACCGAAGAGCGTATATGAGAATCTACTCGGTGAGGAAATGAAAGTCAGTTTGATAGAAACTGAGAATGATTCAAAAAGATTTAATGATAAAATCGAATTGGATAGTTTGGAGAGCATAAAGATGCCAGACGCAGATAATATTATAGAGCAGGGTCAAATGATTCATCGTAAATCACCATCAAATTTTAGCGTTAAGGAACTCGCGACTAAATTCGAAAGCTCGCCTGTTGAACAGTTGCCGGCTTTTGATTTTAGCACACGTAGTTCCGTTCGCAAATCACAAATCGGTATCGAAGCACAGCAAAATGAAACCAATTTGGCGACGCCTATTGCTGCACCGGTTGAAACAACAGCCAATCTCAAACAGAAGCTGAATAAATCGCAACAGATAACGCGCTCATTAGACGAGAATGCCTTCGTGCGTGAGTTTGGTGGTAAACATCTGCAAGAAGCAACGGCACGAAGTACACAACAACTGGCTGACGTGAATAATCGACGTAAAAGCTTTGATTTTACACGACCAAAAACACTGAATCCGCCGAAACGTTTGCCCGGCATACCCATTACAGAGGAAATTTGTCTCAATGATTCACCCTTTGCACACTATAAAAATAATGGCAAAACAGACTGTGAAATGACAATGTTACAAATTACGCCAACAACAGAAAATCGTATTTCCTTGATACAGAATAATGTACTGATGCCTACACCTAACATTGCCGTCAGTGCAGGCACAGCCGATGTGAACAATCACAATATGAACATAAAAGGTGTGCTTTCTGGTGTGAAACTCGATCGTGAACGTATTAACAAAATTAAAGAAGAGCGTCGTCAGCAACTCTCACAGAAATATTATATGGAACCATTAAAATCAAGATCAAAGACTGATCTCGACTCATCATCAAAAGATGATGATAAAAAATTCCACGCAGATTCAATGCGTGTGAAGTCAAAGTCAAGAGGTGACATGAACGCATTGCAGAAAGATATCGACAATGTGAAACAATTTGGACGTGCCTCAGTTAGCAGCTTACACGCTGGTTCAGAGAGCACGCTTAACATGGCACCCAGCTATAATTCACATCGCATTCGTAGCATTTCCGACGAAAAGAACCAAAATTGCGATACAATCCCCAATAGCGGCATTAACATCAATAACTCGAATAATCCAACTGGTACGCACAACAATGTCAAACCGACAAACAGTTTTCAAAAGGAAGCAACCAATATACCACAAGACTATGAAGAGTTCTCTGCACGAGCCACGGTGCAGAAATTCGAACGGAAAACAATGGACTTTTCTAACGGTGGTGTTGCCATTTCGGCACGTGAACGAAGTCGCGATGCAGGTGTCTATACTGGCAGCACATTGCTTGCCACTAGCCGAAATGGTACAACAGCGACGTAAGTAACTCATTACTATATTAAATATATACCAATGTTTTAATTTATTCTATCTATTTACTATTTGCAGACGTGAGAAGATCTCACCGCAGTTTTCCATACGCGATATGACCGCTATGTTCGAATCTCGTTCACAAAATCAACAATAGAATTGTAACCGATTTGCTTTTACACGACATTTATATATTTACTTAGCGTATAAGAAATTCAATGTTTCACAAAGTACCGATAGATTTGTTTTATATTTATGATTACATAACATTAACAACAATCTTATTATTATAAATTTTATTATCATTATTATTATTATTTTTTTTTTTTTTGATTTGTTAAACAAAACGCAAATTTCAATCCAAAGAAGTTTTACTAGCAAAGCATAAGTGAATTGACGCAAAAGCAAAATGAGATTTTATTTAACAATTATTGTGATTATGTTGTTTACATAATTACACCGGGGCAATCAACATTATATTTGGCCTACTTTCTTCTTTGTAAATTTGTACTTTTAGGCTTAATTTTATTTTAAGTACTTTTACTTTAAAATTGTTTAACAATTGTTTATAGCCATAGTGTGAGAAGTGTAACAAGGCTCGAATGATGTACTCGAATGTAGTGAAGTGACTTAAATTATTATCCAAATTTTACATTTTTGGTCAACTCTTCTTTTTTAAGACTTTTGTTGTGTAAAATTGTATTGTTTTTCTTTTTTAAAATGATAGCTTATTTTATTATTATTTATTTCTAAGCACATTTGTTTTGGTTAGACATAAATTTAATATGATTTAATAATCGTGAAGGCTTAACATGGATTTTTCAAGCATTTTACATGATTCGTGTGATTTGTAGGCACATTTGGTTATGTATAATAAAAATGTTTATTTTACGATTTTTTTAATAAATCAACACATTTTTTTGGAAAAACAAATTTTACTTTATTTTTTCGTATCTTTTTATGATTTTGTGTATTTATGCTTTTGTGTGTTTTTAACCGAAAATACAATCAATAAAATATTATGCGCGTTGTAAACGACGTATGGACTTGAAACTAAAATAAAAGTAAGTCGAATCGGGAACCAAAAATGGAACAAAAAATTTTCACTGTGTAATACTGCACTTTTTATATTAATCTATCTTCATAATATTGATTGCTTTGATACTCTCTATAAATACGATATTTATTTAAATCAAACAGCATTCTTTCAGCTTTGATTGTTGCGATACAATAGAAAAAACGATTTTCAAAACTACTATGTAAATCAATTGCCGAAACGATGCCAAAATTTGTTCACCAAATAGACAAATATAAAAAGCTTTAAATGTTAAAAAAATTTACAGCATTTTGTAGGTTTGATAAAAGCTTAAAATATATAGAATAATAATAATACTAAATGAGATATAACTATTGCTTTCAAATTTACTTTAAATCAATCAAAGTTTTTCTAACAACTATCGACAAACATTGAACCACTCTGAATTAACAAATTTAATACATTTATTTATAACCTTGACAATTCAACGATTCTGTCTAATAAAATAATAAAAAGTATTCTTCAAATACAATATTTTTTATTTACGGACTTATAATTTTATAGATATTTATGATAGAAGTATATTGAGACAATATTTTCAGCTCACTGCGCTCTCAGTTTCAACAGATATAAAGTACTGTTCCTGTTATAAAGTAGCTAAGTATGACAATATGAAAACCTGATACTTTTCATGAATCTATTGAATATAAACTTTCATTAAATTTAAACAAATGCACATCCTTGACTTTAACGAAAATTTAATCATGTTGATGATGACAAACGCGTTTCCAAACAATTAGTTGAAAGTAATTAAACTTTTTTATGTAATTACAAATCAGATGAGCTAATCTGATTATTAAATTCCAAATTAAAATTATCATTTCCCATCGTAACAAAGCTGATGAGACACAAGTGTGAAAAATGACTCCTACCAATTGAAGCAATTCAAAGCAAAACTTTCAAAATGCACCTTGCTAAGCAATATTGAGTTGTGTGTACATCAAAGTGACGTGAGAATATTACTTTAATTAAATTACCACAGTTACACAGCGGGATACTTTAAAATTTCATGCTGTGACGGAAGGATGGGCTTTGAGCATGGTTTGCTTTTTATTGGAAAATAAAAGTCACACACAGACGGACGGAAGATATTGTGTTATATCGCTTAATCAGTTGTTGACACAGCTACTTAACATGTGCACTATGCAATTTGGCATGGGCATGAGGCAAGAGACAAGGACATCGTCACTTGGCCCAACCGTGTAAACAACCAACCAACCAACCACTCCTGCTGCTGTCGCTGCATGCAGAGTCAGTGGTCGCGATGCGGGCCAAGCAGCATTCTATGCACGTTGCATGTGAGTGTGTCAGAATAAAAGCGGTAAATATTCGCTTGATTATCGCTGATAGAGCACGTGTTGACAATTATTTTGACGTAAATATTTTCCTTTCATAATCAAGTGAACATGTTTTTTTTTTTTTTTATTTATTATTTTTTTGAGAAGGTAAAAATCATCAAGCGAAGTCACTTAAGTTTGACGTCACTGGAAGTTTTTTTTTTTTTGGATTTGTGTAAATTCAACAAAACTCGCTCAAAACACAATAATTCCACTTAGTAAAAGGCGAAAAAAAAAACAGTCGCCGAAATCTAATTGTCCATGCACAACACCAACAACACCAACAAGAACAAGAGCACAGCTTATGAGGCACAGTACGCGTGCCACATATTAAATTACAACAATGGCAAAAAAAAAAGATTCGGCACACGCAGCACGGCAAAACGAACAAGAGCAACCAAAAAGCAAACAAAGTCAAAAGGATTCAGAATCATAATCAGATTTGTTGTTGCCAGTTGCACTTTGTAATTTGCTGGTATTTTGATTTTATCTCGCTATGTGTAAAGAATACAACTACACACACACACACGCGCACACGTACACATAGACAAGGACATGGACATGGACAGTTTGGGTGCTCTTGTGTAGCGAATTTGATATTTTTGTTTGATTTCCTGTTCAGTTGCATTGTAATTTAATTTTCGTCGCTTAATTTCAGAAATTTTCTATATTATAACGATGTATTGGCTGTAGAAGAAGGGTGGAACGAGCACTGATTAGAGTACGGAAATTAGGCTTAATTATTGCACAGCTTTGATGATGGGCGTTGAACCGCGCGGGTGTTGCAGCAGTAGTTGTTTTATTGTTTAGTAAAGATTTTGAGATTTAAAAAAACAACATCACAATTAAAGTTCGGCGAAAACACACTTAAGCAGACGTGACATTATGTATGCGGCATATACTTTGAGCAACTTGATACAAAAACCAAATGTAGGCGCAAACTTAAGCTGTAGACAAGTGCAATCTCTCACTTCTATGCACGGCCGACCCTTCTCAGACGTTAAGAAAAAGTTCACATAATAAAAGTTAATTTTCAGAGAATCAAACTAAATGAGCTTCAATACACACGCACACGTCTTCAGACGACAACAACAATGGTTTCGGGTTCAAAAGGTCTTCGGTTGTGCCGACAGCGTTGTAACTTGATCATAAGACGCGCAACGCCTGTTTCCGCTTGTAAATCCAAACAATTATGTCAAATATGTATATGTATAAAAAGTGAGCCACTTGCCTGTTAGAGTAAACCATATAAAAAAAAAATAACAATTTTCGGGGTTTGGGGCGTAGGCTGGCTAACGTTAAACTGACAGAAAGTGCTGTGATTATGAGAACGAACGTTTGGCGAATTCAAACCGCAATTGTCAGTGAAAATGTGTGCCGGCATCTCCGATTGCAGGACCAATCACGAATATGTTATTAGAAAAATTAAGCTTAGCTGCGTTGAGTGACGGTTGGCGTGGCACGTGTCTCGCATTTTTTACTTATAAAAATCATGTTAATTAACAAAGAATAATAAATAATCACATATTGGTTCTTTTTTTTTTAACTTTTTAACATTATGAATTTAAAAAAAATATAACAAATAACGAAGCCTATTGCAATACTAAGCCGTTTTGTCCTCGCAAGGACAATGTTTGCGATGTTTCTGCCGTGCTTCGTCTATCGTTATACACTTGCCATCCTTGTCTACGCAGAGTCCCGGCCGACAAATGCAACGCTTTTGACACCAATTATCGCTGATACGACAACGGCCGCCCTTCATGTAACAGTCACAGTCTAAATTGTAGCCGACATCGTAGACTTCATTGGCACGACATTCCGTTTGCTCTAAGGTTGAACGAAATGAAGACGCTTAGCGGCAATGATTTTCATTAGCTTAATTAAGACTTACTTGTGCGCAGATCTTCGTTGGCAGCACGACAGGTCACAACACAAATCAGGAGCAATAAAACAGCGATCTTCATCTTAGTCTTCAGTCAGTTGAGAATATACGAATGTGATTATGGAAAACATGGTCTCACCTTTTATAGCACACAAATTGTCAGTCAAAAAAGCTGAACCGAGTTCAGGCAGTAATTTTTTTTAAATTATTTACACAATTGCAATTTTTATTTTCAGTTCTAAAATTGCCCCACGTTCCAATCGGAAGCAGCTAAAAATACATGCTCAACGGAAAATAAATGTTGTAAGCGTTTATGAACCCTTCATTTTTTTTTGATTCTTTTTCAGTTGAACTCCTTTGACCAAACCACGTTCATCTTCAGTTATTATATATACGAGAATAACCTGAAAGTCATTATGGAATTTGCAGCTCTTCCGCACGTTCATGTCAAAGGCAGACAAAGGTAAGAGAGACCAATAGAGCATAAGTGGTTTGTGCTTTAGAGATTTGCTGTGGCGACACAAAGGACTTGGGCCTGGTGTTAAAACAATATAATAATAAAATAAAACAATGAAAAAAAAAAAAAATGATGAAAATACTCGCACCCAGCACGAAAATTTTGATTGTCTGCTTTTGTGCATGAAAGGACTTTGTATGAATTTTATTAAAAAATAAAAAAAAATAAAAATAATAAAAGTTTATACAAAGAGATACAACGAGCAGAAAGTAAGTATGTCAGTATGTGTGCGTGTATCTATGTGTGTATTACGAACATAAGGTGCAAATATGAAAATGTCTGTATGATGTTTGTTTTGAACCATGAGGCAGAAAATGTGTGACATAATTTGGGATACAAGTTTTTTTACATTGAACGATTTTCTGTACGATCTCATATATGAAGTATTGAAAGTCTGATTTTAAAAGATTTATTATCAGAATTAACGGATAAGCCTACAAAAGCCGACTTTTGGCTATTTGGTTAAGTAAACAGAAATAGTATGATCTGCTTGTCTCAAGTTTTTAACCGTGTACGCTCGCTTGACATCCTCAAGAGTCAAATGTCTAATAATGCGGCTGCTTTACGGGTTTAACCTAATAACGACATTAAATTTACTTTCGACTTATTTTATTTATACAACGAGCAAATTGTCTTTGCTAAACCAGCCAGTTCAGTCAGCTCAGCCAGCCATATGCGTACATCGCCAACCAACAGCCCACAGCATCGCCTATTTTACCAAAAAAAAAAAAAAATAATAAAAAATATTGTAACATTTTCTGTGCCAAAAAAGGATACCCCAAATCCTTGTGCATAGTCTGCACATATGTGCGAAAAGGACAGCTAGCTGAGCATGCTTTTGTGCAGCGCGCATTGTGATTGGCCGTTGTTTGCTTCTGTTCAAAACACACCCTCTGCTGTGATTCTAACGCATATCACAGTCATCCAGCACCCTGCCTCAGCTTCTGACAACGCCAACCACTCGACAGTTTGTACAGCTTGTTGACCTAAGTGCTGTTTTTGAAATTAACTTTTCCATGACGCCACCGACGTCACCACCACCAACCAACCAGCCATCCAGCAACTCATTCAAGCGGCCCCACCGTACGCCATCTTTGTTGGCCAATGTGATGTGGCGTTATGTGGCGCACTTTAAATTGAATTACTGCCAAGTATTTGGCAAATTACATTCGTTATTTGGTACAGAGTGTTGTTGCTGTTGTTGTTGTTATTATGCTATGTATACTGAATATGGCATTTTTTTACTTTGCCAATTTGATGAACCCTAATTTGGTAGTTTATTTTTAATGCAATATACACATAGTTCTCCCCTTTCTCTTTTTTTCGATTTTGTTTTTGTAAATGCAAGCATTTCATAAATTTAATGCAATTTTTCATTGTTTGCAACTTGCAACTGTTGTCAATTATATTCATAAATGTATGAATATGTGCAAAGGAAGTAATTATTTATTTTTTTAAACATTTTGAAACTGTGAAATAACCGCAAAACAAAATACAGTAGAACTGTAATAATCCGGACATTCAATTATCCAGATATTAGACAATCCGGTTAGACCAGAAATTCGGTCACTGTGTTGTAAGCTCTGCCAATTCATGACTTTATAAGATGAAGATAGAATTTCATAATTGGATCCTATTAAACATATTTCGTTAAAAAATATGTGCAATCAATAAGTTATTAATAATCTAAGGCAAAAATGATCCAGTAATCCCAACAATTCCACTGAACCAATAGAGTCTTATAGAAGGTGAGTAAAAGACAAAATGTTCCCGACCATGGGGTTTCTATTTTGGGGCTTAATATATTGGAGAAAATCATAATATCTTAAAAAAGTTTCGTTTATATCCTCTTAATGACTCTGCATGTACACAATCTATTATTGGCTAAGATCTATGGACAGAGTAATGTTGATGTGTCATTACAATATTGTGTTAACGACTGCAAGGTGAAGAATATCATTCTTGATGTGTGAGTGAGTGTGTGTGTGTCTGTCTAGGAATCTTCTAAATGCAGCAATTAACTTATGTATATTACTCATACGCACCTTTGAACGACATAAGACGCCATTAACAACAAAAAAAGCAAAGCAAGAATATGCTGTACAAGGCCAGGCCATATTGTGCTGTTGCAATATTTAATGTGTGTGTATGTGTGCGTGTACGACAGTGTATCTGGTTGCCACCTGCCGTTATGAATATCAATCAATAAATTAATTATAATAATTGTGGCATTTAACGAATTTAATGCACGCTCATCAGTACAGCAACAACAATGGCAACAACAGCAACAACAACAATGTGAGCACACAGAGACAAAGCGGTGGAGGCGGAGAAGTCACGTTAATTATGCGTAAAATGCGATACAAAATGGCGTCTCTGTTGGATGCTTTTAATCAAAAATGGCCGATGATTGTTAACAGACAAATATTTTTTTTTTTTTTTTGTATTTATTTTTATCTGTTTATAGAAAATAAAATATATAAAAAAATATATTAAATATAAAAATAGACGCAATTCAACATTTCTTCAGACTAATGAGCGCATTTTTGTTGTATTTACAATAATGAAATACTTAACTTTTGATGAAGCAAAGTTGTTGTTCAATGTGGCAAGAAGGACGTAAAGAAAATAAGTTTAATCAACAACAACAAGAACAACAACAATCATAATGTCAATAGAAGCAATTTCAACATTGCAGCAAACATGATATGAAAATGAGAAAAAAGCAAAGAAAAAAAAATAACAACATCTCAATATATGTATATGCAGCAGCAGCAGGAGTGACGAAGACAACTATACTGGCATAATGGGTGTGTTCATGGTAGAAGGATGTACGTACGTACGTATTCGACGCATTGTAACAAGCCATAAAGCTTTCGAAAATTGGCTAAGGGTTGTTGTAGTCTGACTGCCAAAGCAATGCGATGCAAAGCCGTTATTTTGATGCAGCGATGATGGCATGGCAAGGAGCATGCATGATGATTTAGAATCATTTTCGGTTGATGTGCGGTGATTGAGCAAACTCAACGCGACCGTCAACGAGTAAACAACATAACGGTTAACGGCGCAAAACGGTCGATATTTACGATATAATAGTAAAACATATATATATTTACATATATAAAAATAAATTCCAAATCGATTATGTCGCTGCAAATGATCGAGAACAATACAACAACAACAACAACAACGTCAACAAAAACAGGCATCGTTAATAAAAAGCCACAATCGAACACAATGTTAGCCACAAAAACGCCATTTTCAATTGATCACATTTTGTGTCAGAATTTAAACAATGCCAACAACAACAACAACAATAACAATAATAATACAAATAATAATAATAATAATAGCAACGCCGCTATTGATCAAAATCAACAACAAACAAATAAAATGTCCTTAAAACCACAAAAAAGTGTTTGTGAAAGTGATAATAAATCAAAGATACATACAACATCGCCGACGCAACAACACCAGCAACAACAGCAGCAACAACAACAACGACGGCAACACGATGAGGACTATCAGAAGCAATTGCATGCACATCGGTAGGATAACAACAATAACAACTAACAACAACAACTAATTGTCATATGATAATTTGAAAATGTGCTCAACATCTTTAAATTTATTAAACAGCGCTGCAACAACAATGCCGGCGCCCACAACGACAACAAACTATGCCAGAGCGCCGCCACCGCCACCGGCAGGACCACCGCAACTACCGTTACAATTGCCAGGCAACACATTGCCGCCGCCGCCGCCCAATGCAGTGCTCTATCCCAGCGCTGCGTACAGTGAGAATGGCTTCTTGCAGATGACATTGGGCTATCTGTCGCCTTCGTCCGGTGCCTATAAATCGGTTGACCCCTATTTTCTCTCACAAGGTAAGTGACAAGTGTACCCAGCTCGAACGATACTTATTATCAATTTAAAACACCAAAGTTTTTGCCAAAAATACTTATATGAAACAACAACAACAACAACAATGTGTAAACTAAATTATTGACCAAATAATTCAATTAAGAAGAAAAACCAAAAAAAAAAAAAAAAATCTATGAAAAGTTACCCAAAAAACTAACGAAACTAAATTACCCAAACCTAAACAACAACAGCAAGTCTCTTCGGCGGCGGACATCTCTTTGGCACGCCAGGCTGTGTGCCGGAACTGGCGCTGGGTCTGGGCATGGGCGTGAATGCGTTGCGTCATTGCCGACGCCGCAAAGCACGCACCGTTTTCAGTGACCCGCAATTGTCCGGACTCGAGAAACGTTTCGAGGCGCAGAGGTAAGAATCAAAAACTAACCAAAAACAAAAAATTACTGCAATAAAAATAAAAAAAATAAATATATATATAAAAAAAATCATCAGATATCTTTCAACGCCGGAACGCGTGGAGTTAGCCACAACGCTCGGTCTGAGCGAGACGCAAGTGAAAACTTGGTTCCAGAATCGACGCATGAAACACAAAAAGCAAATGCGACGCCGCGACAATACAAATGGTGAGTGATTCTTGATGATTTTTGCATTATTCCTGCCGGAACAATTGACCGCTGCCGGCTGCGGCATACGTGACAATTTGCAGACTGCACATTTGCATTTAAGAACTTTTCAAGAAACCGCAAAGAAACTTTATACAAAGACGGAAAGCACTTAGAGTAATTATGCACAAGACATGATTTCTTATTGGACAAACTTTTGTCCAACATTTTGTTGGCAAAGCAAATCAAATTAGTAACTTTTCTTGCACAAAATTTATTGTTGTCTTAGAGTAGATATATGTATATGTATATGCATTGAAGTTTACTTAGCAAAACTATCTTACAGAACCAGTTGACTTTTCACGCTCCGAAACGAACAAAACTGCTGCTTGCAGTCCGAACAATAGTCAAATGACTGGTGAGTCTGTTGATAGCGATAAATTGTCCTTTCTGAGCGTTGATGGAAGACAACAACAGCAACAACAGCAGCATCAACAACAACGGCACAGTAGCAACACACAACAACAACAGCAACAACATATACAAATGTTGCGTAATATGTCCAGTGATGTGAACTTTCTGCAAAATGATTATTCAACCGATGACTACTCAGATCTAGAGGCCGAAAGTGATGTTGATGATGATTGCAGTGATGTTGATATTGTCGGCGATGCAAAACTATATCAATTGACTTAATAGACGCTCGGAATGAGTAAGCAAAATTTTCGTATTAATGTAAATATTTAAACATTCGCAAATTTATGAAAATATCCAAATGAAATTCTAGTCTTAAAAGAAAGTGCGCAAGATAAATATTATTACGGATAATTCTTTGACTAAGCATAATTTTAATTCAAATGAAAGTACTTCCATTTAAAGCCCCTCTGCTTAGAAGATATTTGCATGGGTAGTAAGTAGAGTTTTCTGTGAGTAAATAAAGAAAAACTAAATAAAATGTTTATTATACAAAATAAATTCTGAAACTGTCTTTTTATTGCTGAAGTAGAAGGTTTAACTTACATTTGATGATGATCTTGATGATGGGCGTCAACTGGTTACATTGGTAAGGCAGTGCTTTGATTTAGGAGTTCAGGACTTGGAATTAATATTATTAATATGCAAATACGAATACATTAATCACTGTCTTAAAAATACTATGAGCTATTGGGACAATGTCTTAATTTGATAAAATATAAGTTAGATAAAGTGAAGTGATTATTTTAGTGGAATTGGAACAGTTGCTCCTTCAGCGATATTTGACATATACTATCGATCTTTTCTGATGTTGGTTACACTATATCAGATTTGCCAATTTTCATAGATATATCTGTTCGTAAAAACAGCATAAGAATTTCTTGTAGCTCACGAATTTAGACTAAAATGTAAAGTAATATCAACTAAAAGTTTACTTATTGCTTTTTTAGAATTCTGTTTTGGAAAAAATTTCTTGCCTTGGGAACGTATTGAAACCACATTGACAGCTTCAACAATTTGCATCTACTGGTCCTTAACATACTTTGTTTTATCTTTATAAATGCTTTTTTTTCTATCATAGAAACAATAACGTATCATTGCAGACTCGAAAGCCATAATTTTAAAAAGTCAACATTTAAAGCATCAATAAATGAAATCAGTTTAAAAACCAATTGAAGTCCGTGACGCCTTTCAAAGGAAACAGGCCAACAATGCTGATGTCAAGTTAAATGGGGTTGAAATAAGAACAGCAACCCTTCATTATTCGATTTAAAAGTATTGTGAACAATACATGCGTAATTGTAAGTTACATTTGTCCAATTATTTGAACACTTTTGGAAGCGTTTTAATTCAATGCACGCCCACTCACCACTTGACTAGTAAATGCCTTTCGTATTGTCGACAAAGGGAAAGTCCTTTTCAGTGGAAGTTTGATTAAATTGTCCTCCTTATAACACAATCAACAATATACACTTATATTGTTTATACTCATCTGAAAGAGATTGTAAAATTCATTCATGTTACAGATCAGCGATAAATCCATAGTTACGGTTTATCAAAGGGCCTAACTAGAAGGTTTTCTATACTATATGATGTATTATACTCTTATCCAAAAGGTCTAAAATGTTTTTTAGGTTCTCACAAAGTAAAACACTCAAAAAGAAAAAAAAAACAATCGAAACCAAAAATTAAATTTCTTTGCTTTTTATTTTTTTATTAATTATTCTTATGAGGTTTTAGTTTGCTATCTATTTATTGTATAATTTTGCTGAATGGGCAAGACTGCTATCATACCGACTTAAGGTCGTGCCAATGACAAATTATCAAAGATATAAACAAATTATTTTCGTTTACAAAAAAACTTTTGGTTCTTGCACTTTCTCAGCTCTGAAAGTTATTAATTGTTCTTGTAAGCTTATTTATTTTATAATCAGTTTTGTTTCAATTCCCATTCCCACATGTGCAAACAAACAAAAGAATTTTTACTTTGCTATATTTTTTTAAAATGAACCACAAAAAAAAAAAAGCCAAAGAGTGTCAACAAAGACAAGCGTCAAAACGGAAGCCGTAAGAAATACACACTGTATTCGCAAGCAACAACAACAATTAATGCGGGATGTTGTTTGTTATTAACCATGCACACGGACAGAAGGCGAGCCTCCACATACAAGTGGGCACACATACACAAAGCAGTCAAGAGCGATAGTGTCTTGTTTTTGTGCTCATCGTTGGCTGCCCGCGTTGCCGCTGCCCCTACTGTAGTTTATTTATATTTTATATACTGTTATCACCACAACATGCAGACGTCATGAAGTTGTTCCGTTTTTGTATTTCGTTTGTAACACTTTCAGTGACATGCCAACAAAATTATTCCTTATCAAGAATGTCAGAGTATAAACAATATTAAAACACATATAGATTCATCTACAGTACAATTTAAGAACAAAATAAACGATTCTTTATAGTTTAATAAGACTTTGGACACTTGTCTAGACATTAGTCTCATCATACATACATATGGTAGGTATGGTATGTGTGACTTCCAGTGAACTTTCTCACAGATAATATATACAAATGTATAAGTACGCCCCAAGTCGATTATATTAAATGTCAAACCTGCTCATGTGAAGGGTATGATATGAGCAATGCTGCCGAAAGCATTTTTCCTTGTTGTTTTACATATAAGCGTACTGTTTTGGCTGCGTGGCTTTTAGTCTCACTTCACCACTCAACGTCGTCAGATATTTGACGTTGTACGGAGAGCAAAGCAACATAAACTCGACTCATTGAATCTACAACTGAGCTAAACAGTTTTAAGTTAGTCTTACAACAAGTGTAATCTATTAAAAAAAACTGTAAGTAAAAACGACAAGGAGTACGGCTAAAGATTCAAAAAGATTGTTGTTTGAGCGTACTTTGTTCAAACTACGCTAAAAATAAAGTATATGTATCTACAAATGTATTTATATATTTCTATAACTAAACATTTTTATCATGAGTTCTATTAGCTTTGGTTTTTTTTTGTGAGTAAGGAAATTAATGCGGCACGTTTGTTGGACATAAAAAATATTGTATTAGATAGATAGTATCTTATAGATACTGAAACGAAACAAAAAAAAAAAATATGGCTAGCTTGTGTTTACCTTTAACATTAGTAGTAGCTTAAGAGCGATTTTAGAAACAAAAACAAAAGATACAACGCGTGGCCTGCCTTAAAATCAAAACAGGTTATCATAAAGAAATATTCCACAACAAATCTATGATAGTTGCTTAGGTGCATAAGTATATGCATGTCTGTATATAATGTACACACATATGTAAATGTATGTATATTGATAACTCAAGCCCCAGTGACCCGAAAAATACAATTACTGATATCTCGATTATATATGTATGTATGTTCATATGTATTTAAATAGAGGCAAATATACATTTTGTTTAAAATTCAAGTTGACAAAATATAAAAAAAGATTTTTTTTTCGTCTTGATAAATATGATTCAAGGTCATAAGGAGATTGACAAACAATATGGCGACAAGTAATGATTGTAAGTGAATATGTTCTTAACGCACACACACCCACGCACAAATTTAGTTTGTTTGTTGCCTTTTAACTTTGTTCTTCTCTAACAGTTGACACAACAACAATTTAAAAGAAAAAAAACTTTGCAACCTACTGCCCTGCCTGCAACCCCTAAGCATTATGTATTATCTCTACCGCTGTGCACTTTTTAAAATTATTAATTTTATATTTACGATTTATATATTGTTTGTATATTATATGCTTGTTTATTAAATAACATATTGCTTTGCCTTATTTTAATACACTTTGCAACAGAACGATGCAAAAAATGTGCTGAGAACATGTATGCTAATGTTGAACCTGTTTTGCAGCCAAAATGACACAACAAGGACCGGCCTTCGACTCGAATGCCATGACGCTCACCAGATTTGTGTTGCAAGAACAGCGCAAATTCAAGAATGCAACCGGTGACTTGTCTCAATTGCTTAACTGCATACAGACGGCAATTAAGGCGACGGCATCGGCGGTGCGTAAGGCGGGCATTGCAAAGCTGCACGGCATTGCCGGTAATACCAATGTACAGGGCGAGGAGGTCAAGAAGTTGGATGTACTGTCGAATGAACTGTTCATAAATATGATTAAAGCTTCATATACAACTTGTCTGATGGTATCTGAAGAGAATGAAAATGTCATAGAGGTGGAAACAGAACGACAGGTCTGTACTATATACATATATATTTTTTGATAATTTTTATAAATATATATAATCTTGTCTTTGCAGGGAAAGTATATCGTTTGCTTTGATCCACTTGATGGTTCATCAAATATTGATTGCTTAGTCTCGATTGGTTCGATCTTTTCTATTTTACGTAAAACATCTGAAACAGCCCCGCCCACAATCAATGATGCTCTGCAGCCGGGCAATAAAATTGTTGCCGCTGGCTATGCGCTCTACGGTTCAGCCACGGCTATTGTGCTTAGTCTGGGTTCAGGTGTTAATTGTTTTACTTATGATCCGGCCATCGGTGAATTTATTTTGACAGATGCAAATATGCGTGTACCCGAGAAGGGCAAGATATATTCCATCAATGAGGGTTATGCATCTGATTGGGAAAGCGGTGTACGCAATTATATTGCCGCCAAGAAAGATCCCACCAAAGGTAAGCCATATGGCGCTAGATATGTCGGTTCGATGGTGGCCGATGTTCATCGTACAATCAAGTATGGCGGCATATTTATTTATCCGGCAACACAATCGGCGCCAAATGGCAAATTACGTTTGCTTTATGAATGCAATCCGATGGCTTTTCTGATGATACAAGCGGGTGGTTTGGCCAGCAACGGTACCATTAGCATTCTTGATATTGTGCCACAAAAAATACATGAACGTAGTCCAATTTTATTAGGTTCAAAAGCTGATGTTGAAGAAGCACTCAGCTATGTCCAAAAGGCAAAAAAATGAAAAAATAAAATATAAGTCAATAAAATTAAAATAATTATTTTTCGCTTTTCTACAATCATCCAAACATGTTTCTAGTTGATATACTATTCTCCCATATACATACATATGTATAATAAAATAAGCTGTGTATAAAAATTTCATCGATCTAAATAGTTACAAAAAATTGTTCTTTTCGGCTTTTGTAATTTTCTGCGGTTTATGTTTTTTTTTATTGTAAATTCAACAAACAGTAAAACTGTAGTCTATAGTTTTATACAAACTTTTCAATTTGTAACTTTAAAATAAGTCAATCAGATGTGATGTCGCGTCAACTGATAGCGAGCGTAAAAAACATGAAAAATAATATGTCTGCTTATCTAAAAACTTCTAATAGGAATTTGCTTTGTGCTTTGGTACGAAAATAAATCCATCTGGTACTGGCCCCAACAACATCTCGCTCAACTTTACCCAATCGGCCGAGTTTGGCGAGCACATGAGCGTTTCCATTTCATCGCGACCGAAAAATTTCTGTGGTCTTTCGTTAATTTTTTGCGGTGGTGCTACTAAAAGATCGTAGGGTATATATCTGTAGAGAAATGATTGCCACTCAAGCAAAAAACGTCGTGTAGTTTCCACGCCTTTTGTATCAGAACCCCAGTGTTCTAATCCGTAGTTGCAATACTTTTGCAGCAATTCAAAACGTTCAGTGGACGTGGGCTTCCATACTTTTTCCTCTTTAATTTCCTTGAAAATCCACGGTTTAATAAGTGCACCACGGCCGATCATCACAGACGAAACGTGTGGCGCGAGGAGCTGTAAAGACAATATTTATGAAATCAGTGCTTTTCTAACAATATCAATATTTACTTACACGTCTTTCATTATAATCTTCCAAACTCAGTATATCACCATTACCTATTATAGGTATTTGTTTGGCTTTTGCTGCACACTCCTCAATGTACGACCAATTTGCAGATTTGGTATAGCGTTGTTCACGCGACCTGCCGTGAACTGTGACAGCAGCTGCGCCCCATTCTTCAACCAAAGGCAATAATTCATGTGCGACACTCTTGTCGGCATACACGCCGGTACGCATTTTAACCGTAAACGGTACATTTGGCGAGAGTGATGCACAACTACGAACCGTCAATTCAAGCACATTGGTGCGTCTCATAAGTGCACTACCACCACCCTGTTGATAGATTAAATCGATCGGACAACCAATATTCAAATCTATATAATCAACTTTTGCCTTCTCTTGCAGAAGTTGTGCCGCTTGTGTAATAATCGTCGGGTTATTGCCACAAATCTGCACGCCAAAGACGTCTTCAGTTTTGTGCCGTTTTGTGAGCGCCCACTCCTGTGTCAAACCTTTTACCAAAGGCAGCGCACAAGCCATTTCACCGCACGTTATATCCGCACCAAACTCTTTACAAATTCGTCGAAATGGCAGATTACCCACTGTCGTCAGCGGCGACAATACAAGTTTATTCAAAAAATCTACTGGAGCTTTGCGTTCAGCATCACGACCAGTGCTAACGTCATCAATGACACTTCCCACAACTTTTTCGTCATCAACGGGATTCGCTTTCTCATCAGAAGGATTTTTCAGACTCTGACGTAGCTTTTCGAATTGTGCAACAAGTTGTTTGCTTCTGCTAAAGTCATAGTCTCGTTTTCTCAGGTTGACCTGTAGTTCTGTGAAGAATTAGCAGTTTGTAACGAGAATACTTCCTGTTAGTGTAATCTTACCAGAAGTGATGCCATTTGAAATCGAAGGCGGTGCATTCTCATCATAAAGTGATGATTTTATATTTTTTCCATCTGCATCTAAATGATCTTTGGCAAAACGACAACAGACACCTCGAGGGCAGTAACCTTTAGCTTGGAAGACGGGACACTTAGTTCCTAAATCCTCGCCCTTTGATGAAAGGTACAGTTCCAGATCGTGTACATATCTGCAATTGGTAAGCGCACAAGGCTCTCCACCCGGACCTTCAACCAAAGAGTGGCAAAGGTGTTGAGTACGATCATCCTTGTAAACAGGTCGTTTCTAACAAGACAGGCAATTTTTTATTATATATTTTCCATATGGATGCCCTTATAGCATACTTTGTTTTGACCGCGTTTACGTTCCTTTTTGCTTTTTTTCCAGTTGTTATCGTTGTCTTCTCCTGCTTTTCTTTTATTTGACTCAGACAATGAATCCGGCGAAACCTCTACTTTCGCATCAGGTTGTACGAATTCCGGCTTTATGTAGCAAATTCCAGACTGCATCTTGATTTAATGAAAATAAACACAAGCCGCGAACAGATTGCGCGAATAATGCACGTGGGCTTTTACTACAACAACAAAAAAACAAAAAACACTTGACTCTATTATGAACCGATTTTGCAGTCTTGGCTTAGCGTATATCGCGCTGCATTCGCATGGGGATTTGTCACCTGCCTTAATTTAAGGCACTTTTCAGAACACGTATTCGTCTTCTTCTTCCACTTTTACTGTCTCTTCTTTCGCTTTTACGACACTTTTGCGCCAAAATGACACAAAAAAATCACCAACCGAAAACAGCTGTTATCAAGAAGTAGTGTTGGGGAATGGCGATGTTAACACAATTTAAACAAGAAATCGCCTGTAGTTTTAAGATAATTTTGATGAAATTCTTGAATAAATTCGCTCCCCAACCTTTATCCACCATTAAAGCTTGCTTGTGTCTAATTTCGAAGATTGAATATTGTCTGGAAAGTAATTATTTGGATTATTAAATCCACTTAGAATTTGCAACTGTTTTTGCTACCACCATTGCCAA
The DNA here is from genome assembly GCA_034638295.1 of Phortica okadai. NCBI lineage: Eukaryota > Metazoa > Arthropoda > Insecta > Diptera > Drosophilidae > Phortica > Phortica okadai. The sequence goes on from CM067850.1 coordinate 8,599,535, forward strand.
CCACTGTTTACTATTTGTTTACAAATTGTTCGAACATGGTTCAAATCTTCAATTTATTATTAAAATCGGTGAAAAAGGTAATTAAATTGTTTAACAAAAGGAATATGAACCAAAACATTGAGTTTCCGTAGCCCGCTCGTGCCAACTTTCGTCCAACTTTTATCGACACACTTCGCTTGACTGTGGCCGGCGGTCATGGTGGAAACGGACTGCCAAAGTATGGTGGAATAGGTGGCCAAGGAGGATGTGTATATTTCGTTGCTAATGACGCCATTTCATTAAGAAATGTGGCCCAAAAATTAAGAGACAAACGAGTGTCTGCCTCTAGTGGCGAGGATAGCAGTAAGTTAAGTATCTTGGGACGCAGAGGTGTAGATGAACGAATCGAGGTTCCTGTTGGAGTACAGGTGATTGATGACAAAGGAAAAGTATTGGCCGAGTTAAATGAGCCAAATGCGACTTGTATTGTGGCCGGCGGTGGAACGGGTGGCTGTAGTGGCACTAATTTCATTGGCCGACCCGGCGAAAATCGTACTGTTAACTTGGACTTGAAGCTTATCGCCGACATTGGCCTGGTTGGTTTCCCAAACGCGGGCAAGAGTACTTTTTTAAAAGCAATTTCAAATGCTAAGCCCAAGATTGCCGCTTATCCTTGTAAGTCGAAGTTAATCATAATTAAATTATTTATATAATCGGAAGTTCCACTTTAAACAGTTACAACAATACGTCCACAGATTGGTACTGTTGAATACCCTGACCTGCGATCTATTACAGTAGCAGACTTACCAGGACTCATAGAAGGAGCTCATGCAAATTTTGGCATGGGCCATAAATTTCTGAAACATATCGAGCGCACACGCCTATTGCTATTCATCGTAGATATAGGCGGCTTCCAATTGAGTTCTCAACATCAGCAACGAAATTGCATTGAGAATATTTACGCACTGAACAAAGAGTTGGAACTGTACGATAAGTCACTATTAGATAAGCCATGCCTTCTTTTGTTGAACAAAATGGATAAGGACGGCGCCAAAGACACCCTGGCAAGTATTAGACCCATACTTAAAAATCTAGAAAGTGGTTTGGAACAATGTCCCCAAGACGGACGGCCGCAACAACTTATAAATTTTAAACGTATTTTGCCAATTTCGGCCAAAAACTCAACTGGAATAGCCGAAGTTATACGAATACTACGAGCACAGCTAGATGAGTTGGCGGAATCTGTGCAAGTTGTTGACAACAGGATAATAAGAGAAACCTTGGAACAGAAAGTAACGGAACGCGGGCCAAGGGTTACGTGAACAAGGAACTAAATTATTATTTTTAAGCCTCAAATGTGTTAACCAGGTCAATAAAGTACTCTGTTTATATGAATAAAAAGCTTTCCGACAATGGGAATGGGATGCAAACTAACACCTCATTAATTGGGATGATGGAAGTAAGTAAAGTGGGAAGTTTCCAAAAATCCTTGCCAAATTCAAGATTTCTGGTTTCGCCTGTATCCTGTCAATATTCCTAGCGGGATGGGCGGTTATCACTCAAAAATTGGATCATTTTAAAAAGAGCTTTTTCTCAAGAAGCAGAGTTGCCTTATTTGAAGAATATTTGCAGATTTTCCCGCTTTATTATGATTTCATATAATTTGTAGCTAGCTTTTCCTAGATTTTACTTATTTTTATGATAATATTTTATGACATACGGTCGCGGTGGGAAAAGCTTTTTTCCTTGTAAAAAGTTGGCACCTCTAAACCATGCATCGTACTGCAATGTGAAGTTGCCATACTGCGTATATTTAGGTATTTTGTTGTCTAAGAAAGTTGGGGAGCACTGAGTGTCGTCGTTTTGTTTTGCTTCAAATTTTTCATAATAAATTTAAATAAATAAAAATAATAATTTAACAATAAGAATTTGTGATCTGTGAGTTGTGAAGTGTTTGTGCTTCGTTAATAAATTGAAAAGAAAACAAGAAAACCATCGAATTACAAGCCATGAAGTGCAAACGAAAAACCGTATAAAAATGTCTTACATATACATATAAGAAAAAAATGGTATATAGAAGACCAGTGGGAGTGTGTGCGTGAACTCCTCATATACCCAATACGCGCCTTCCTCTACGCCGGCGATTGTTTACTTTTTTTTTCTGTTTGCGATATGTCACAACAAAATCAAAACAAAACAGATCAAAAACAACTACAACATGAATGGTACGCACATGTTGCTTCCTCCCCTTCCGCTAATACATCGTTGCCCGCGACATCTATGTGCAGAAGTAACAACAACAACATACATACATATGAAAGCCTTTACGGAACAAATAGCGTTAAAGAAGGAACTGCCGCCAGTAGTTGTGCTGTAAGCCGTGTAGGCGAGGGTGGCAATGGTGGCGATTGTATGTATGACCTTGAGTTACACGATGGAGCGAACTCCGTGGCATATGCTCATAATCAGCTGCTGCAATATCAACAGCATCAAAATACACAATTGTCGCAACACATTCCGCTGGGAGCCACAGCAACGCATCTGTATGATGCCTCTCGGAAAGAAAACAATTTACAGCAGCAAATGAATCAATACCAACAAACACTCCAAAATCCTTTGGCTGTTCGCAGTCTTATCGAAGTAGACGAACTGATAATTAAATGTAAGAATTATTTATTTTGTTTTTGTTACAACTAAATAACAAAATTTTCGTAAATACATGTATTCTGTGCTGTCATTAAAATCCAATAGTTGCTACTATTTATAACTTCTGATAAGAAAAAAGAGCTGATAACATTTTTGTTCCGAAAATATGAAATTGGGGATGAAATTTTAATGAAACGATAAGAAGAGTGGCTTTGTAAGCTGCTGAAGAAGAAGTACAGTATCACTACAAAGACATTTCCTGTATTTCTATGCCCGAATCTAGTAAAAATTTTATCTTTTTGTATATATCTCTGCATTTACAATAAGCCAGCTCAACCAATTCAAGTTACGGTAATACAATGAATCTCATCATTATTATTTATACAAGCTTGTGTGTGTAGAACAACTTATTTGTAGTAGCTCGCACTAAAGAAACTTCCAGTTTCCATCACTGTGTGCTCCATTTTACGCAACATTGTTGTTGGAAAATTAATCCAGTCATTATTCCCCAAAGTGTTTTTTTTTTTTTTTGTTTTCATATTTTTATTTTATAAATTACAAATGCTTTTATCTTTTTTCGAAAAATCATCATATTGCTAGTTGGCTCTCCATAGTTCGGTTCGGTTAGATTCGGTATGTATATGTATGTACTTGTAACTGTATTCAGTGGTTCTACAAGTGCGTCCGTGTGTGCACGTTGTGTATTTGTAGTTGGTTTGTGTCTATACGCACGAAACCTTCCATAACAACCTTATGTAATGTGCCATCTATACTATCGCAACGGCTTGGCTCTACTCCACTCTATTTCACTTCGCTCAGTTTGTTGTATTCGATTTCATAGCACAATCTATACATCGTTTTTTTGATTTTATGTGTAAAAGGCTTTTGGCTGTCGTACGAACAGCATTTAATCAAAGTGTCGATTCAACTCTGGAACATTAAATTTTATTATAATGAAATGAATACAGTTTAGTGTAAAATATGAGGATAATTGTGTAAGAAATGTATATTTAGACAATCGGTTTCGGTTTATTTTTCTTATTTTTTTTTTTAGCTGAACCTCTGGATGAACACATTTTAAAGTCAAATTTTATCGAAGATACCACACCTTATGTGGATTTCAACGACGAAATGCTTAATCCGAAAATTGAATTGACTGTCAAGGAGGAAACACCAACGGATAATCAGCAAAAGGTAAGTAAGCACATTACGTGCGCCGCAAAGTGTATAAAATACATAAACATACCCTTTTAGAATGTTGCTTCAAGTATTTTCAATGGTTCTCCCAATTATTGATTTTTCAAGTTCAATAATGACTCGTCTAATATTATTTTATATTTATAATTAATTTATTTTTTTTTGGAAAAATAAAATTTTGATAATAATTTAATTAATAAATCTTTTATTGGTTTTTCAGTCTTTGAATTTTCCACGACGCAAAGTGCAAACTGAGCGTTCGGAAACATTGCCAATTTGTCAACGATGCAAGCAAGTTTTCTTTAAAAAACAAGTCTATATAAGCCATGTTGCCGAAAGCGTATGTGACATTGTCGAATATGACTTTAAATGCGGCATTTGCCCGATGTCGTTTATGTGTATGGAGGAGCTAGAGAAACATAAGCAGTTGCATCGCGCTAATAAATTCTTTTGTCACAAGTTCTGTGGCAAATACTACAATACGATAACAGATTGTGAGACACATGAGTACATGCACCACGAGTACGAGACGTTTGTTTGTAATGTAAATAATGTCATACAAGAGCCTTGTTAATTTTATTAAAATTTAAACTGTAAAACATTCTTGTTTTTAGATTTGTTCAGGCACATTTGCAACAAGGGAGCAACTTTATGCTCACTTGCCACTACACAAATTCCAACAGCGTTTCGATTGTTCCGTTTGTCGTTTGTGGTTTCAAACACCGCAGGAACTTCATCGACATCGCATTGGTGCGCCATATTTTTGTGGCAAATACTATGGGTTATCGCCGATGTTAAACAATGCACAAGATTCAAACTTTCAGAATCCTTTAATGTCAAAGCCAAATATGCAACAACACGGCAGTTATAAACTACAAGACTGTAGAATGGGTGTCATGGAAAGTAAGCTCACAAAAAATCATTTACCAATTGATTTAATATATATGTATATATATTTTTTTTTCAAATTTCAGTGCCACCACATCAATTTCAGCCAAACCCAAGTGTGTCTAATGCGACAGTCACAAGCAGCTTTGGCAGTCAGCGCTCGTTTTATCAGCAAAATGTGAATTTCAACAGCAATAACAGCTTCTTTCAAGTTCCACCAATTAAGACAGAAGTAAAGGTAGAGTCAGATTACTATTTAAAGTCCATGGATTATCAACAACAGCAAATGACATCGCAAAACTATAGTGATTATACAAACGATTCCTACTCAAGTTCACACAATTCATCGAGTTTTGCTAATGATTGCAATGAAGCTGGGAATGCCTCTATGATTGCCCAGCAAACGCAATCATCAAATGCGTCTGCACTTGATGATTCCGAGGATGCTGTCTGTTGTGTACCACACTGTGGTGTTCGGAAAAGTACAAGTCCAACGTTACAGTTCTTCACATTCCCCAAAGATGATAAATACTTACACCAGTGGCTGAGTAATCTCAAGATGTTACATGTGCCTGCATTTACGTATTTAAATTATCGTATATGCAGTTTACATTTTCCAAAACGTTGCATTAATCGTTATTCGTTATGCTATTGGGCAGTACCAACATTCAATTTGGGCCACGACGATGTTGCTAATTTATATCAAAATCGTGAACTTACAAACACCTTTACAATCGGCGATGTTGCACGTTGCAGCATGCCGAACTGTAAAAGCCAACGTGGTGAAAGTAACGTAAAATTTTATAACTTTCCCAAAGATATCAAAAGTTTAATCAAATGGTGCCAAAATGCGCGTCTGCCAGTACAATCCAAAGAGCCCAGACATTTCTGTGGCCGTCATTTCGAAGAAAGATGTATTGGAAAATTTCGTCTAAAGCCCTGGGCTGTACCAACACTTAATTTAGGGACACCTTTTGGAAAAATTCATGACAATCCTCAAAATCTGTATGTGGAAGAAAAAAGATGTTGTTTATCTTTCTGCCGACGAAGTCGATCTTCGGATTTCAATATGTCATTGTATCGTTTTCCACGGGATGAAGTCTTGCTACAGCGTTGGTGCTATAATCTCAGGCTGGATCCTGCTGTTTATCGAGGAAAAAATCATAAAATTTGTAGTGCACATTTCATTAAAGAGGCATTGGGTCTAAGAAAACTCTCACCGGGTAAGTTGGAACTGTTGTATTGATTAAATTGTATCAGTTAATAATGATATTTTTTTTGCAGGAGCCGTGCCGACTTTGAACTTAGGCCATAACGATACATTCAACGTGTATGAGAACGAACTTTACACGCCGCCACCGCCACCACAACTTCAAAAAGGATATTACCGCCAAAGTAATTCACTGTCAATGTCTTCATCATCAGCATCAAACAGTTTTAGCTCAATGTTCTATGCAGCTGAATCGACTTCACCATTCTCAAGTGTAACACAAGCCAGTAGCACACCCAACATTACCGAATCAATGGATGTTTGTTGCGTGCCTGGTTGTGAGAGTAAACGTAACAATACAACCGATATTACATTTCATACAATTCCTCGCCGACCGGAACAAATGCAAAAATGGTGTCACAATCTTAAAATGGAGGAGGATAAAATGCACAAAGGCTTGCGTATATGCAGTTTACATTTCGAATCTTACTGCATTGGTGGCTGTATGAGACCATTTGCGGTGCCAACGCTAAATCTCGGACATAATGATGATAACATATACAAAAATCCGGATGTTATAAAGAAGCTTAACATACGTGAAACATGTTGCGTTCAGATTTGTAAGCGGAACAGGGAAAGGGATCATGCTAATTTACATCGATTCCCATCAAATCCAGTGATGATGAAGAAATGGTGTGACAACTTACATAAACCAGTGCCGGATGGTTCCAGGCTGTTCAACGATGCCATTTGCGAAGTACATTTTGCGGATCGTTGTCTCCGTAATAAGCGTTTAGAAAAATGGTCGGTACCTACATTGAAGTTGGGACATGATAACTTGGTACACCAGTTGCCTACAGACGCTGAAATTGCGGAACTATACGCTAGACCAAGTGCACCAAATAATGGCGATGAAGAGGGAGAATGTTGTGTAGAGTCATGCAGGCGAAATCCACAAATTGATGATATCAAATTGTATCGTACACCCGAAGATCCGGATAAATTGGCTAAATGGGCTCACAATTTACAAATTGAGACTGAGGATTTATCCAATTTGCGTATTTGCAATCTACATTTCGAATCACATTGCATTGGCAAACGTATGCATTCATGGGCAATTCCAACACTGAATCTTGGCACGAACATCGAAAATCTTTTTGAAAATCCTGAACAACCTTTTCCAATCAAGAAAGAAAAATTGATTAAATTCAATACCAATATTCATAGCCTGAAACCAACATGGGTACCACGTTGCTGTTTACCACATTGCCGTAAGATGCGTGCTGAACATAACGTACATCTTTTCCGATTCCCTAGCATTAATCGTGCAATGCTCGCTAAGTGGTGTCATAATCTGCAAGTTCCCCTTGTGGGCAGTGCACAAAGACGAGTCTGTTCAAATCATTTCAATCCTGATGTTTTGAGCAAAAAATGTCCAATTCCAAATTCAGTACCCACATTGGACTTAAACACACCGCCTGGTTATAAAATCTATCAAAATCCCGCAAGACTTAAGGCATCTAAAATTTGTATGCAACGAATCTGTATTATAGACAACTGTCGGAAAAAACGTTCAGACGGCGTTATTCTGTTTCGTTTTCCTAATAATCATGCCGTCCTACGGAAATGGTTGCACAATATAAAGCAGCGACCAAAGGGTATGATGCGTGCCCAGTGCAGAATTTGTTCCTTACATTTTGAACCACATTCATTCCATGGAAAAAGACTTAGTAACGGTGCTATACCAACGTTAAAGTTAGGTCATAATGATGATGACATATATCCAAACGAAGCACGTTCCTTTGTCGACGAGCAATGTGTTATACAAGGTTGCGGTGCAACTAAGGAGATTCCTGAGGTACGACTCTTCAGATTCCCAACTGATGATGAGGATCACCTTTGGAAATGGTGCAACAACTTAAAAATGAATCCGATCGATTGTCGTGGGGTTCGTATATGCAATAAACATTTTGAACCCGAATGTATTGGACCGAAGCATCTGTTTAAGTGGTCAATACCAACCTTGGCTTTAGGACATGATGACACTGAAATTGAACTTATACACAATCCAAAACCAGAAAACCGTTACGCTGAAATTATTTTCAAGTGTTGTGTGCCGACTTGTGGAAAGACTCGAAAATACGACGAAGTTCAAATGAATAGCTTCCCAAAAGAACTGAAACAATTTCGGCGTTGGAAACATAATCTTAAATTGGAATACTTGGATTTCAAAGAACGCGATAAGTACAAAATATGTAGTACACATTTTGAGGATATTTGTATTGGCAAAACTCGTTTACTTATTGGTTCAATACCAACGCTTAATCTTGGTCACAATGACACTGATCTGTATAAAGTTAGACCTGAAAAACTACAGAGAAACTTATTTGGTAAACACCGACCACAAGTTGACTCTGCAACTAGTGAAGATAGTAATCAATACGAAGAAGACATAGTTGATGATAAAAAGGAGGAAATTTCAGATTATCATTTGTCTAACGATATGAATGAAGATGAGAAACTATCAGAGGTAGAGGATCCGTTTGTTGAGTCTTCAGATTTTAATTTGACACAGGCAAAAATGAAAAGCTCACTGGACATGTTAAAATGCTGCGTCCCTAGCTGTCGAAAAAGTCGTTTACAACATGGCATAAGACTATATAACTTTCCCAGCGGACCAGTACAACTCAAGAAGTGGTCTCATAACATAAAATTATCGCCGACAACTCAAAAGAGCCATTTACAAATATGCAACTTACATTTTCATAAGCGTTGCATTGATGGCAAACAACTACGTCCATGGGCTGTGCCCACAATGCTACTGGGTCATTCTGACTCAATATATGAAAATCCAAAGAATATACCAGGATTCTTTCTGCCAGTATGTGCTTTAGAACACTGCCGTAAACGGCGTACAATCGATAACGATTTACGCACGTATCAATTTCCAAAAGGTTTACTTTTGAAAAAATGGTGTGCGAACTTAAAGCTACAGCCGGAGTTTTGTCGAGGACGAATTTGTGCCGATCATTTTGAGGCCGAAGTGAGAGGTAAATTAAAGCTAAAAACGGGAGCTGTACCAACGCTTAAACTTGGACATGATGATTCATTATTATATGACAACGAAGATATAAAAACAGTATTAAAAAAGAATCATGACAGCTACGAAATACATTCTCAGCTAAGCAAAGACGAAGTTGAACACGAATCAACTACAGAAGCTGACGATGACGAAGATGAGTTCTGTGATCCCCTAAAATTTGTCGAAACCATTGATGAACAAGTGGAGCAAGATCTTGACGAGAAACCGCCTATGGAAACAACGATAAGAAGAGAGAAAGCACCAAACAATGTCGCACCAATATGTTGTCTCAAACATTGTCGCAAGGAGAAAACAGCACAGCATCATCTCAGTACATTCGGATTTCCAAAAAATCAAGAACTTCTGTATAAATGGTGCGCTAATCTGAAACTGGATCCTGACGATTGTATTGGTCGTGTTTGCATCGAACACTTTGATCCTGAAGTCGTAGGCAGTAGAAAATTAAAACAAGGCGCTGTTCCAACGATAAATGTTGGCCATGATGAACCACTACGTTATAGTAACAACGGCCAGGAAATGTCTTTTGAATTAGTTGAAAATGAGTTCTTCGAGAGTACAAAAGATTTAGATAGTTTAAATTTGGAATCACATTATGCCCAGAAACTGAATCATTCGGTTTTTCGGCTTTGTAGCCTCAAACATTGTCGAAAAAGGAAAACTTCGGAGCAGAGTGACAAAACTAACAACAATTCACTGGAAGAACATGCTTTAAATTTATCAGAACGACGTTGTTGTGTCAGAAACTGTGGAAAAACACGTTGGCAAGAAGGCGTGCATCTTAATCGTTTTCCAAAGAAGCGTATTTATTATTTTAAATGGGCTCACAACCTCCAATTAAAGCCGCACAATTTCATTGTTAACAGCTATAAAGTGTGTAACGAGCACTTTGAATCGTACTGTTTACAAAATGGCTTTTTAAAGGAAGGTGCTGTACCAACATTGAAATTGGGTTACGTAAATTCTATGATATACCGCAATCCAAGAAAGTTGCGTGAGAATCTTTGTGTTAAAGGGAAAAAATGTTTCGTGCCAAAGTGTTTATGTAATTATCTCAATATTAACAAAACGTATCCGTTGCCAACTTCGAAAAAAATCAAATTACTTTGGTATAACTATTTTAATGTTGAACAGAACTTAGAAGACAGCAAAACTTATGTTTGCAGCCTACACTTTTTGCACCTCTACGAAAATGCACCTCTACCAAAATTTATGAAATCTATCGAAACATATATATTAAAAGAAAAGTATTTAGAAATCTCAAATTCTGCTTCAGTTCAAAGACTAAAATGCAGTGTGCCTGGTTGTCAAACAAAGTATATAGATAATATTCGATTTACAAAACTTCCAGGCAATGCTGATTTATGCAAAAAATGGCTCCATAATACAAAAATAATGTACAATGAACAACGAAAGAATATATACCATATTTGTTTACTGCATTTTGAAAAAGATTGCATAGCCTATGGAAGACCGAAATCTTGGGCGATCCCTACACAGCATCTTAATCATAACGACCAGATATTTCTCAACCCTAATCAGTCAAGAGATACAAGTTTACTTGCTAACTCAAAGTGTAAAGAATTGACAGAGACTGGAACACATATCAAGAACAAACCGATCAATTTAATTGAACAAAAAACAGTATCGCCAAAACGTACACGAAAAACTTGTTGCATAGCAAAATGCAACAGCCAAGCAGATGAAATGCGATTATTCCGCTTTCCAACGGCTGTGAATCAGCTACAAAAATGGTGTGTCAATACCAATCAGCAAATAACAGAAGTACGAAATCTATACGTATGTGCCAAACACTTTGAACCGAGTGCAATTTGTAAGCAACAATTACGGCCGTGGGCTTTGCCAACACTCGCCTTGGAACATGATAACTTTGTGATACAGAATGCAAAACATCTTGGTGACTTCCACAGTGATGAACAGGAAAGTGAAGACATGAAGTACATACGTAGCCACTATTGTTCCGTGCTTTGTTGCTTTCAAAAAAAGAGTAATGCCGTACGACTTTATCAGTATCCCAGTAATATGGCACTAACTCGTAAGTGGGCGGTCAATTGCAAGCATCGTTCATTCCAAGCCAGTGAGCTCGGATTACAAGTATGCCAACAGCATTTTGACGATGATTGTTTTGAAGAAAATGGCGATTTACGTGATGGAGCAGTACCCACATTGAATCTTGGTTTTTATGATGGAGAGCATATTTTGCAAAGTGATTGGGTGGAAACAAAACGAAAAACACCAGTATCGACAATTCAACAAATAATAATAAATTGCTCGGCGCCAAACTGTGATTCAATCAGTAGCGAAGGTATGCAATTCTTTAAATTTCCCAAAACATCAAACCTGTTGGAATTATGGTGTAAAAACTTAAAATTCACTGAGTGGAACGTAGACAACAACATGTATTTGTGTCAGCTACACTTCGAAAATCACTGCATCACTAGTAATCAAAGACTGCACTATGGCACTTTGCCCACATTATTGTTAGGTCATAACCAGACTGAAGATATTATTAAAAATCCTGAATGTTTTGAACGCTTGGAAGTATTAACTGAATGTTGTGTGCCGAAATGTCAATCGATTACACAAGATGATAATAATGATGATGTAAAACTTTGTTCGTTTCCGCAGTTTCGAAGTCTTTTCCTAAAATGGGCACATAATCTTAAAATTCCACCAAATGACTACTTATGGCATAATGGCAAGGTATGTCTCAGACATTTTGAAGATAATTGCCATACTGAAAATGGACGAGTTAAAAGCGGTGCAATGCCGACATTGCACTTGGGACACAATGACACGAATATACACCCAACAAATCCGCTCACACTGGGCAAAAGACGAAAACCGCAACACTTTATACGTACAGCCACGCCAAGTATACAAAAAATGGACTTTAAATGCTGCTTTCCCGACTGCAAAGAATACTATCATCCAAAAATGAAGCAAGACCATGATTTACCTTGTTTTGAACCTTTACGAAAACAATGGTGTAATTTAATGGGTTGTGATCCACAAAATACTGAATTAAGGCTCTGTTCTCTTCATTATGTGATCAACTTTGAAGTAACGTACGATGAATTTAAGAATCTGCAACTCCAATTGGGTAGTGAAAATTCTATGCAAAATACACTCGCTGAAATTGAAGATACATACTATTTGGCTAAATCTAATTCGCGTGTTATGCAACTAAGTTGTGTTGTACCTCAGTGTTTCTCACTTTTGCCAATAGATAACTACAGACTTTATCTGTTGCCACAAAACCGAGATTTGCTCGAAAAATGGTTGCACAATATCGAAATAGAAGTTGACGATTCACGTCGTAGTGTGATACGAATATGTTCACAACATTTTGAGACACGATGTTGCCATGAACTATCAAAACGTTTAAAAGTGTGGGCAGTACCAACACTTAATTTACCTGAACTCAGTGAAGATAAAACTTTATATGAAAATCCAACCGACGAAGTATTAGATAAAAATAATTTAAAATGCTGTATAAAATATTGTGAAAATTCACAGGAGGACATCGAAGTTACAATTCCACTATATTCGTTTCCACATGAATCAGATATATTAAAAAAATGGGTCTATAATACACAAATAAAGGCACGCGACACCTTTGGGAGCCGCATCTGTGCGCTGCACTTTGAGAAGCACTGTATTGGCAGAAGGTTGCGTAAATGGGCAGTGCCAACATTACATCTTGGACATAGTTTACCTAAAGTATATCAAAATCCCAGCAATAAACGTTTAGCAGAACTGAAATCTGAGACAACCGCGGAGAGCGAGGAAAGTCGAATGAGTTACTTAAGTGACATTAAAACAGAGACCATGGATAGCTCAAATCTGGAGCCTATTGTAAAAATGGAGTACTTAGAACCATGCGGTATAGACGATCAATCAATGTATTCGCAATTTTCGTATGAAGACCAAAATAATATGTTCTATAATGAAGACGATTTAACAAATGGTTCAAGATCTGATAGTATTGATCCGGCACAAATGTCATTAGAAGTTATGTTAGAAGTTGGACACGTTGAGAAATGTACAACATATGAACAGGGCCAATCGACCCAACCCAATACACCAGTGAGTGAACAGTCGCTGCCGAGTCCCAGTGAGCGCAATCCAAATGCGCGTCGCTGCTGCATTGCAGGATGCACGGCGAGTCACAAGGATGTCGGCATCAAACTACACAAGTTTCCACAATCGAAAATCGTGCTTAAAAAATGGATGCACAATGTGCAAGTCGAAGTTGATCTTCGTTGTCCGTGGCGTTACAGAATTTGTAGTCGTCACTTTGAGAATGGTTGTTTTAACGGTCATCGTTTTCGTTACGGCACAATGCCGACATTGCATTTGGGTCCAAAACGACCAGCTGAGATTTATGAAAATGAATTCGATTTTCAAACTGCATCGCAACAACGAGAAAAAGAGGAAACTCAATATATCAGCGATAACGATGAAACAAATGAGATAGAAAATGAAGAGAGCTATGGTGAGAGCGAAGTGAACAGAAATAAGTCGGGAAAGTATTGTCAAGTAGAAGGCTGTCAGAACCATCTTCATACCGAGGGTGTAACTCTGCATAAATTTCCACAGCTAACGAGGTTGTGGAAAAAATGGCAGCACAATACACAAATTCCAATCAATATAAACTATCCATGGCGATTTCGCGTCTGCAGTGAACACTTTCATCCGCAATGTCTGCCAAACTCGCGCCTATTATTTGGCAGCGTGCCAACACTAAATTTAGGCCCGAAAGCGCCACGAGTGTGTTATGAAAATGAATTTCATGTCAATACAGAATTAAAAGTTGAGAAACTTGAAGAGTGCGAGGCTTCTGATAATTACGATGACGATGATGATTATGATATAACAATGGCAATTGAACCGGAAATCGAGCTCAAATTTAATGAAGAAAGCGAGAACGAGACCGGCGCTTACGATAATCATGATAATGTTAACGATCATTTATTAGATGCAGGCGAAAACTACACGAAAGCAGGCATGACGCGTTGTTGTATACCTGGCTGTCATATGAACAGAGCAATGCCGGGTATAACGCTACACAAATATCCAAATCCGCCAGAGCACCTACAAAAATGGCTGCATAATACACAGGTAAAGGTTGATTTAACCTGCCGTTGGAGATATCGTGTATGTAATCTACACTTTGAAAAATCTTGCTTCCGTGGACCACGCATCGTCTATGGTTGTGTGCCAACATTGAATCTTGGTCCGAATACACCAGATTTTCTTTATAGAAATGATGAAGTTTTCCGAAGAATTGAAACCGTAGATCTAACACAAAATAATGTTGCAAGTCAAAAACCACAAACTCCAATTTGTATAACTTCATTGAATAAGTTACGTTGTTCGGTTGCGAATTGTGCGCGTTTTTCGGGACAGGATGGTGTGTCGCTACACAGATTGCCGCAAGTTGGCGCAATAAGAGAAAAGTGGCTGGTACACTGCACAAACAAGCCCAGCTCTTATCACACCAACTTATATCCTTTACGCATCTGCAGTAAACATTTTGAAAAAAGTTGCTTCATGGGACCACCTGGTAAGCGCTACTTGAAACCAGGCGTAATACCAACACTATACCTACAAAATAGCAAAAATAATGAGTTCAATGAAATGATTTTGGAAGAAGAAAGTATAATTACGAAAGTTCCGCAAGCAACAGACGATAACGATTTCAAATATAACGATGTTAAATCAGGTTATGGCAAATGTTCGCTCATACATTGCCAGAAACAAAAATCACAACATGGCGTTAAAATCTATAAATTTCCAAAATCATTGCAACAACAGGAACGTTGGACACACAATTTGCGTATATGTTATGATCCGAAACGCCCGTGGAAATACTTAATTTGCAGTGAACATTTCGAAGAAAAATGTGTCAATAAACGAAAACTTTATAAATGGGCAGTGCCTACACTAAATTTGGGCGACAATGTACCAAATATACTGTACACGAACGATCAATGCAGACAATTACATAATCGCAATGACAGTTCCTCGGATGACAGTGATAACGATGACAAACCAGAGACCGCACAGACGCCGATTGCCACAAATAATAATTGTCCGAATCCTGCAAATGAAACGATTTTTGATCCTTTAGCCGAAACAAAATATTTGCAAACATTACCAACCAAATCTTTGTTCGCCTATAAAACAAAAATATGCTGTTTGCCGCATTGCCGTAAGCCACGTGGTGATGGCATCAAACTGTTTCGTTTGCCGACAAGTGTGTTTTTGATACGCAAGTGGGAGCACAATACAGGCATCAGTTTCAACGAGTCGCAGCGCAACACAAAGCTTATTTGCAGTAAGCATTTTCCATCATCACTTATTGGCATACGTCGTTTATCAAAAAATGCCGTACCAACATTGAATCTTGGACCTCATGCACCAGTAAATCTTCATACAAACAATACCTTGGAAGATGAAATGAATGATGATGACAGTGAAAGCATAACGGGCGCAGAAAATGAGCAAACATCAGTACTTGAAAGTGATAACAAACTTCTACAGCAAATTTCAAACAGTTTTTCGTTGACATCGCCGTTCATTAAACAAGAGCTAGATGATTGGCCGAAAAATGTTGATATGCGTCAACCAGCGAAAAATATGACTTATAAACAACACCATTGCTGTGTGCCACATTGCGGTGTTGCACGCAAAGGTAATCTGAAGCTATTTCGTGTGCCACTAGATCCAATGCTCAGAGCGAAATGGGAATTTAATTTATCCATGAAATTTGACATTAACGATCGCAACATTAATCTTGTATGCAGTCGGCATTTTGATCCAGAACTTGTTGGCGCTACGCGTTTGGCGCGCGGTTCAGTACCAACGTTAAATTTAAGGCCTAACGACTCAACACAATTTACACAACAACCTGAACCACGTAAAGACGGCACTTTCAACTTGATAGTTTGCAATGTGCCTGGTTGCGATCGAACTAATGAGTATGAACACATTGTCATGTTCAATACACTTACGCGTACATCCGAAATATTAGAGAAATGGTGTGATGTCTTGCAAATTGATGTAGATCATGCAACAGCCAGAGAAGGTGGCTTCAATATATGCAGCATACATTTTGAGCCACATTGCTTTGCGTCAGCTTATAGTATACACAAATGGGCAGTGCCCACGCTGATGTTGACTCAGGAGCACAGTCAAAAAGAGTTATCGTCAATTTCGCGTGAGTTTAACGAACGTTGCAGTGTACCGAATTGTACCAGAACAGGCACACAAATGTTTAATTTTCCTACTGGTGAGTTTGTTATTGAAATTATATAAAATTATTTGCTTTTAATCTGAATGCATACATTTGTTTTTCAGATAAACTGGTCTTAAAGCAATGGTGTACAAATCTGCAAATCGTTGATGAACATAATTATAGAAATGCAAATATATGCAGCGCACATTTTCATATCACTGATTACAATCATTTAGGTTTGAAGTTTGGCGCTGTACCCTCGCTTAGTATTTCCAGCCACCAAACAGGTAGTGTCACTCGATGCAAGGGCAGTACCGACCGAAAATGTGTTGTCACTCGATGCCAGGGCAGTAGCCGATTTTATCGTTTTCCCGAGAACCGTAATACTTGCGCCAAATGGTGTCATAATTTAAAAATTGATCAGCTTCCCAATTTGCATATGCAGTGTTATTATCGCATTTGTGATAGACACTTCGAATCGACATGCATTGTGGAGGGTAAACTACAAGAAAACGTTGTACCCACTTTAAACTTAAGCCATGATGACCCCAATATATTTATAAACGATAACTTAGCTCATCAAGACTTCTACTCAAAAAATCAAATGCAAAAAGTTAAAAATGATTGTGAAATAGTTGTCAAGCAGGAGCATTTGGATTTCGATGAATTGAATAAGAATGCTTGGCTAGAGCATAGTTGGAACTTGTCGGATGATACGATTGCTAGCTAGTAAGTCTTTTACGATTATGATGTAGTGTAAAACTGAGTTCTGCAATGAATCAGTCAGTTCTTCATGAAAAATTAGTGTCAAGCAGGACAAGAAGAGAGCTCTTGAATAAACAACAAACTCTTTGAGTCGCTAGCCACTTAATCTGATCATATGCAAAAAAAAGGAGTATAATTGCTACTAATACACATGGTTTTTGCTATTTTTTTTTAAAACATAAAATGTTTTCATACAAATGTAAATTATTTTTTAAGTTTAAATTATTTTTAGTTAACAATGTCTTGGACTTTAAAGAGAAAATGAGACACAAATATTGTTTATGTAGATTTTCTATTATTGTAAAATGTATCCATCCAAGAGCAGCTAACGGTAAATAAGTTTGACATTCGTGAATACGAAAGAATTTCAAACAAGTTGTGAATCTGAACAGACTGTTTCTTGAGTGTTTCATGATTGTTCAAGAGGAATCACTAGCGGAGTCACTTATTGCAGAACTCGTTATAGAAGTTGTAGTGGTTTATAAGTTAAGAGCGCAGATATGTCAATATTTAGTTCCAAAAACTATTTGTACACAAACTATGTCCTTAATGTATCAGATAACATAGTTACTGAGTGGTTGACTCGTCAAGGTAAAAAAACAAAAATATAACATTTAATGTTTCTATATAAAGATATCCTAGAACTATTATCCATAAAAACAAAAATGTTCCTGAGTCGAGGAATGTTTACTTGAATTAAATTGCACATATTAAACCAAACTGTAAGTTGACCACTAGAACCATTCAACTTGTTTGTATATGTAATCGGATTCTAAAACTGATTTGAATCATAAGTTATAAAATAATTTGATTACTTATATTTACTC
The DNA here is from genome assembly GCA_034638295.1 of Phortica okadai. Taxonomy (NCBI): domain Eukaryota; kingdom Metazoa; phylum Arthropoda; class Insecta; order Diptera; family Drosophilidae; genus Phortica; species Phortica okadai. The sequence goes on from CM067850.1 coordinate 8,617,411, forward strand.
AAAATAAAGTAGTAAAATAAAACAAAAGCGTTTTTCAGTTATATTATGTCTAATTAAATTACATACTATTTTCTTTACACTTATGAACACAAATTGTTCTGACACTGTGCTCAGTTCTTAGCGTTATCATTTTGTGTTGCGGCGTCTTCATGCTGGTTGTAAGCCTCCATGTACAAATTTCGATCTGACTTATTTGACTGCAATCAAGTGATAATAATATTTATAAAATATGAAAAATGATGGCATATTAAACTCTTAACTAACCTCACGATATTTATGTAGATAAAGAGACAGTGGTTCAACGTAGTTATCAAAACCCAAGTTCCCGAAAGCGACCAGAAGATCATCGCCATTGACCGTTTTTCGGTTTTCTGCTATACTGCGTTCAATTGCCTCGCTGCTTATAAATGAAATAAACTCTGAAACACATTCTTGTATGCACTCGCGTGCATCTTTGGCAATTTTTCCGTTATCCGGCACAGGTACTTTCATTATCTTGATTATGTTGCAGATTGGCAAAAAACGATCCTGTTCACGCAGCATATAACTTGGACCATCTAGTTTAGTATCTTCCGATTCATCTAAAATATTGACATTGTTAATTTAATCCCAAATGGTTATGTTATGTTTACATCACGGATATACAAATAATTATCATACCACCAGATTTGTCATCTTCCTTAAGCAACATTTCGTTTAAATATTGATGTGAATCGCCACTGTTGCTCATATTGTGTTTCAACCAGATATTCTTTGTTTTATTGTATTAAAACGTTTTAATTATTAAATGGCATTTGCATTTAAAACAAACCACAACACAAAGTGTTTACCCAATATTGTCATATTGTTATTGACTCACAACACAATAATGAAAAGGACTTGCATAACTAATTTTTGCCGTTGTTTGTTACAATTATTAGTTATTTTACGTTGGGCTTTTAAATAATAAACTACAATTCTAAAAATTTACAATTTTGTGTTTGTTAAAATTATGTCGAAGAAGAAGAAGAAAATTGTAATACAACAACAACAAATACTTACAGTGTTGCCAACATCACATAAACTAGTTAACAGCAGAGTACCCAAACATTTTTAGACAAGCGCATTAAAAAAGACCAATGTTTAAGTGAGCATCAAAGTGGCCTATGAAAAGATTTTTAATATATTAACTGTATTTCTTTGTGTTGTAGCATGTTTGCTGTAAATATTCAATTATTTTGAAAATCTTACAACAACTTTTCAGGCCGAAGACGAAGTATGGCATGGTCACCAATCGATCTTTTATTTAGCGCGGCCTTGCCATATTTTTGTATGTGATGGAGCAATAAATAATGAAATTTGATTCATTGACTTAATTCTTTAGATTTAATGTCTGTTTTCTTAATTTATTAATTCACTAACTAGACCTTTAAAACAATTTTGTTTCTTGTTAAAAAATTGTATGTGTGGGAATGAACGTCGTGTCTGTAATTCAATTTTACCCCGATCTCCGGGAAGTCAACTACTGTGGCAACACTATATAGTGTTAACGGTGTTCCGAGTAAGTGAAGATCACGCCGCTTGGATAAAAAATAGATGTTCGCTGTCAGCTCTGTTTAGTTTTTGTTTTAAACTGGAAAGCCATGGATACTAACGTAACGATCAAGGAAGAAATTGATATTTGTGATTATGAAATTACACCCCAAAAGATATTAAACGGAACGGAATTTGATAAACACCAAAACAGTCTAAATAATCGTAAGTCGCATTTGTACATAAGTGTATATGTATGTATATGAATATGTGTGTATTTATTTGTGCTAAATTGTGTTGTAAGGAGCAAAATAAATTATAAAATTAAAACAATTTTGTAATGTAAAGTACGATTTATTGATAAAGAATATATAATTACGTATTTATAAAATTCATTCCTTTAGAAAAAATGAATGATGTGCGAAGTGGAGAGCCGTTCAGCATCTTTAATGAAGATCATGATATGATAACTGTAAACGTCGGTTCATTGCAATCTGAAGAAGAGCGTAATTTTATAAAAAATATCGATTTTGAAAAAGTACGGTTTGATAATGAAGAAAAATAAAAAGAATTAAGTGCTAATACAACTTTTATTACAGATGTTTACCAATGTTGATGTAACAAATGTGTGTGCGTTTTGTCAGAAAACATTCACCAATGTTGAGTCGTTTCTTGAGCATAAAAAACATAGCCTTTGTCAATTTTTTTGGTTGCAGCCACACTCATGCAGTTTATGTTCTCTTGTTTTTGAATCTAAGCACAAGTTGGACAAACATCACAGGCTGCATCAACGGAAGATGCATTTTTGCCAAACCGGCTGTGGTAAATTTTTCAGAAAATTAGAATGCTGCCTAGAACATGAATATCGTGATCATTCCGGCGACGAACGCAAATTCAAGTGTCGGGTGAGATTAACACAAATTGAAGGCATGCCGGAATATACTGAATTTTTATTTTTTTTATTTTCTAGATTTGCAGTAAAATGCTGCCAAGCAGCAATCAACTAATGCAGCATGTGAGCTCAATACACGCTTATGTGCATCGGTATGTGTGTTCGCTATGTCGTTCGGATTTTGAGAGCGCCGTTGAACTTAAACAGCATTGGGCGACTAGTATACACACTTGCGGTGCGATTAAATTCGACGATCCGTCGTACACGAGCGGTGAATTAGTGTTGGTAAATTCACTTGGTATGTATAAAACACATGTGCATACATACATATTTAATATTTAGTAAATACACATTTGAACGTAACCGTTCCTTTTCATGTAACGGTACAACAGAAGACAAACGAAGACCGGAAAGCGAAAACAAAAATTTGTCAAATGAATTTCCAGTTAGGACGGAAGATAAAGATTCGCATATTAGTTTACCCGAAATTAAAATGGAGCCAATGGATGAAGATGAGAGTGAATTTATTCCAATGCCACCGATCTTAAACAATTTGGAAAATGTGAAACTGGAAATAAAACAAGAGCCGAATGATGAAACAGAGAATGAAAATGATATTACAAAATATGACGATTATATACCAAGAAATACTTCAAGTTTATCTCATATACAATGCTCGGATACAATATTAGATATTAGTAAATTAAGATTACCTTCAATACGGCGTGAGTCGCAAGTCCCAGCTACTCAAAGTACCTTGGTTGCCCAAAAGCAAACGCCATCAGATCCACCAATCCCGTCTTCCCATACGAAAGCGCCCGAAAGATTCGAAAATCAGCCCACATGTAAGCCAACGCTACAGAAAGGCATAAAGCTTAGCGCGATTACGAAATCGAAGTCTTCCAACACAGCAAAAAGCTGTGATAACGTTAAATTGAAAAATTTAGTAAAAGCCGGTGTGCCTTTAATCGAAAATTCGGCAATTGTGAATAATTCAATGAAATACTTTAAAGTTATACCCTTGCAAACAAATCAGAAAGTTTCAATTTCAGATTGCAAAACAAGAGATGAAGTAGATGAAGTAAATGAAAATATCAACAGCACAAAAGACAATAAACCAAACGAAATCAGAGTTAACAATAATAATAATAACAATCATTTAAAACATTATAATGTTTTAAATTTGCCATCGAGTGCTAAAATTATACCACTTCATTTGTTAAAAGTATCGCCAACGTCAGAAAACAAAACTAGCTTACAAATGATGTCTCCAACAAGTTCAACGACTCCGTTGACTACAAGCATTCCAACAAATATAAAAATTGTTAAACTCTCGCAATGCCAACTCGTCAATATGTCCCTGCAGCCAAATAGTCAAAATGATATTCAACCGACGCGTCGAAATTACTGTTTGACAAATGACACAATGTCATATATCGAGGCATTGCCGGAATCGCGTAAAGTTATTGAAGACTTCAAGAACAAAATCCGTTCTATAGAGCAGACATCGCCTGTATTGGATGCCGAGCCCCAAAATAAGTGTACTGCTTTAACAGAAAAGCGGACAGAAATGAAAGATTCATCAGAATTTCAACAAATAATGGAAGAAATCTGCACAAAAAGTGATACACCAACGTCTTTGTATGTTACATTAGGCGCCGCTATTGATAAAAGCATAATGCGCATGCGCAGCTCCTATCCGGACTATGTATACGTATGGATGTGTCCGAAATGTCCACGGCAATTCGAATTGAAACACGCCTTTCGTACGCATTTAGCAACAACGCATGGCATGAAAAAGGACGAGTATAAAAAACTTCAAGTTGAGTTCAGGCCGCTGGAAAAAGAGGAAAATTGTTCAAAAAGTACGGAGCCATTATCTTTGTATCTTTCGTTGAGCGCCGAGAGTGATAAAACATTAATGCACGTCCGTTGGGCCAACCCCGAATATAGATTTTCATGGATTTGCCCTAAATGCCCAAGGCAATATGAGTTAAAATACGCTTTTCGTACACATTTGACAAGCGCGCACGGCATGTATGAGGATGAATATAAAAAACTACAATTTGTTGTTAGACCTTTTAAATGTAAGTAAAAAAGGAAATCATACCAAAAAAAAAAATCAATATAAACTGCTTATTTACTTTTAGTAATCAGCCCAATGAAAGCCAAAAAGCGGTTGAACGAAACAAACATTGCACCAACTGAGGCAACAAGCAGTGATGTGAAGGAAGTGAAGGAACTGATCGATCATGCCACCACTAATGAAAATATGAAAGACGCAAATATATCTAAATCGCTGCCCAAGAGTAAAGGTGGTAAGCCCCGTCAGTATGAGTGTACGGTGTGCTTAAAACGTTTCTCAGCATCGGGCACACTCAATTGCCATATGTCGATACATACCGGTGAACTGCCTTATAAGTGCAACTACTGTGACAAAAGATTCCGTACGCGCGGCCAAGTCACGGTGCACCATCGAACGCACACTGGCGAACGTCCCTTCACTTGTCAGGTAACGGCAGTCTGGAGTTAACTTGTCACTATATCGTTTATTTACTTCATTTTTTTTTTCCGTAATAGGTTTGTTCGCTCGGCTTTACGCATCGTGAAACGCTTATATCACATTTGTCGCGTCATATCGGCATGAAACGTTACAAATGCTATGGTTGTGATAAAACATTCTCCTGCATAAGCGGTTTACGCACACATCGCGACGTACGGCCTGATTCATGTGGTCTTGTTAAGTTCAGTCCACGCGCTATTGGTCCCCGGGTGCGCGTTGTTCGCGGAAATGTGATATTTGAGCAGCAGCCAAAAGTTAATCCGTACTTGCGTAGCGATGAGCCACCAGAGGTTATTGATACACAAGTAAATGTTAAAGGTGCATGAAAATGTGCCACATCATATACATATAGGTTAAGCAAAGATATTATCATTAATATAAAGTTTAAGATATTATTATTATTTTTTAAGTATATAAATAAGAAAGAGTAGAATTTTGTAAAATTTGTCTAAGTTGTAAATTTTAAGATGTGCATATGCAAATCGGTAACAACCAATAATTGAAGCAAAGTGTGCTCATCATATTTCAATCTTCCTAACAATACACTACACTACTGAAGGTCTATATTATTTAGGGAACAAAGGAGTATACAGAGCTAAATAGAAATCCTGTTGCAAGTGAAATTGACGCAAGTAGATTTTTTCTCGTTTTCAATTTTTTTCCTACATCACCTAAGGGATACTTGCAAAGTGATTTTACTATTCGATTTGGTATTATGTTCTTTATTGTTATCGGTTTTTTATTGTTAACAGTGAATTTTACTTAAGTTTTGTTGTTGTTACATTATGTAATACAATTTACTTTCTGGTTTATAATTGAATTCATTTTATATTAAATTTAAGAATACATAGTAAGAACATTAGAATCTGAACATATTTTTTTTTCCGAAAGTACATAATACAATTTGTGATTTTCATCGCGATGAAACATTGTATTGTTTATTTTTTTTTTTATTTTGTTATATCTTAAGTAATTAATTTGTAATAAATACTTGGATTTATTTCAAAACAAATTAACATACAGTCTAAAAATGTTTTTGTTGTTGTTGTATTTTCGTTATCGTTTTAATTTTTAACATTTTTGCTTTCACATTCGTTCGTTTTATTTTGTTTATCGTTTTCGTTTTTTGATTTTTATTATTGTAATTTTTAGGCATAATTCTATTCGTATTCGGTTGGTTCTCGGTTTGTATTAACTAAAGGCATTTTATTCATATATGTATAGCGTGTTTCGTTTATATATTATTTCGTTTGTTTATTTGTTAATAATTCGTTAAGCTTCGAAATATTGTAACTGTTCCTAAATATCTAGTTAACATTATTGCGTTGTCTATTATTATATTTATTCGTTTTGTGTACTTTATGTTTTGGTTGTTTTTTTTTATTTTTGATTCAAGCAATTCACTTGTGGTTATATAAGTTTGTTTGTATGTATTTATGTGTGTTTGTATTATGCATTTAATGAAGTGTAACTGATTTTGATAACTTTTATTGAATTACGTGTTATTGTTTTTTTTTTTAAATTTATCATATGATGTGTTGTGCTAGTAAATCGTTGTAAAACAAATAAAATGCTTTTGTATTTGATTATAGAAACAAAAGGTTGTATCCAAGAGTGTTAAACAGTTAAAGGTAACGGCAAGCACACATTCGATTTCATTGTTCCCAAACAGTCAAACGCGCAACGTTATGGATCGTACATCATCAATTATCAACCATATTCTAGTAGTGTGCAAACTAACTCAATTCTCAATTACCGTATGTGGTGTCTGGCCAATATACAATATAGGAGCACTGAATGTTGATGCAGCAGTGCTACAAACATGAAGACGATCGCATATGTTATAGCGTAACGTTGCCTCACGTTTGACTACGACATAGGTTACTTTTGTCCTGAATACTTGCGCATTGGAACGTTGAGAATAAGTGAAATTGACTGTGTGGATGCTGCAATCTTTAAGTATTTTTTATGAACTGTTGATGAACTGTTTTCCGGTTTATGTCGAATTATGTTTTTGTTTGAAAGGTACCTCATACATTGCTTCATAAAGTTCCAACGTCTTCCTTCTTTTTTTTTTATATATATCACTAGAAAATTTTTTGTTTAATGAGTTTCATTTGTTGTATTGCTGCAGTGTAACACTATTTGCTTAGCTAATTTAGTCAAAATTGAGTTTAGTACTTTCGTCGTAATTCGTAATGTTTTCTTTTTTCGTTATAAATTTTTGCAGTATTACAAAAATACTTAACTTTTATATACTTTTCGTGTTTTTTTTTTTTTAACGAATCTTATGACTTTAATATAACCATAAATTATTAAAAAATTATTAATATTTGTTTTGTTACGTTTTGTTTTTCCTTTTTTTTTTTGCAAACATTTTATACAATCTTAAAGCTAGAAGCGTATTAATTACCTAATAATAGTATTGAATTGAAAAACTCATTTTTGTTTTTTTATATTATTTTTCGTTTTTTACGTTTTTTTCTATTTGTTTTGACTTTGTAAATTTAACTTATATCATAACATTTATGAAAAATAAAACTTTCAAAAAAGAAGAAATTGGTGGGAAATTAAAAGTATTGTATACGGGACTATTTGTTGTTGTGTCTGGACTCAAAATTTTAATGATTTTTAACTGATTAGGCAAAATTCATCAAAGAATTCTCAAAGTCACTTAGCACACTCATTTTTAACCGTTGTGTTTATTCCACAAAATCTGTTTAAAAATTCGTTTTTTTTGTTTTGTTGTTATTTTTAAATGTATATATGTAAATACAAAAAATCAACTTATGTTTGCTTCTTTTGTAAACCACAAAATACTATAAAACTTTAAATAAGTCTAATAATATGTTAACTATTATTTTACTGGAATTTTTTTTTTTTTCAAATATGTGTATGAGTGTTAGTGAATTCGCTCTTTGTTAAAGAACGCAAAAATTATTAAATGCTCATAGTCGATTTCATAGATTCCAAAAAAATTCGAAGCATTAAACAAAAAGCAAGCATATTCAATATAGAAGTAATGTAAATCATGCCTAACAACAGTTGACATTGATGTCAATTTAGTTCTCATTTACCATCGTTCCTAATAATCTGGACTCCTATGTTTCGCAAGGCCAGCAATCATTAACATTAAACTGTCTTATGGCTCAATGTAGAACAGGAGTACATAATATTAAGAAGATATTGATTGACGTCATCGTAGGTACCATGGCCATAATTGTTTTATATTCGCTTGCGTTGATTTGTACATTTCTTCATTAAACTTGTGTTGATGAAATATTCTGTATCATTGAAATCGACTCTGTGCATGGTTTTTCCGTTCTTAAGATGAACTTTAAGACGACACTTGGTAACCAAACAAGGTCCAAGCCGTTTTGTGACATGTATAAGATTTATGTGTGTGTGTATTGCTTGCTAGCCCAGTATTATAAACTAAAAAATAAAAACATTTGAACTGATATTTCAATACTTAATGAACAACAGATTTTATTTCATGTTTATTTATTTTTTTTTTTAATTTATTAACATTTTTTTAATGTTGTAGAATATTCAACGGACGCAATCTTAAATACTTCATAAAATTTTTAATTCAATAATAGTTTAACACATTTGTTATACATACATATAAGTAAATATTGTATCTCAGAGTATACATAAGTACGGTGCACATGTAACTACATACATATGTATGCGTATGTCTGTACATGCAACGGTACTGTGCAGTGTGAATAGTCGTCAATTCGTTTCGATTCGATACGTTTCATTTCGATTCGTTTCGATAGCCAAATAATGAAACAGATAGTACACAATTGATTTTCATTGTAAAATTCTTTAATAACTTTTTTTAGTTGTCTATTTAAAATACCTACAATTGTTTAAAGCTGAAGTTGTGATTATTACTTTCTCTTTTTGTTTTCGATTCTTTGAAAGAGGATTGTTTTGTGTTGCCGTGTACGTACATAGTATGTAAATAGTATGTAAATATGAAAGTTCATTAGGCGTTATTTATGTTTTAATGCGATCGTGATTTTTTTATTTTGTGTTTTTTTTCGAAAAGTTATTTTTTTTTTTCTTTCTATATAAATTAACTTTTTGCTTATGGCAGTACAAATTAAATTATGATACTAATAATACGATACAAACTCGAATGCAGCTGCATGTGTATGCTAATTTTTTTCTGCATCTTGATTACGCCAATTGTAAAGTTGATATTGTGTTGTTGTTGTTGTTTACTTCATGGCTGTCATTTATTCACTGACAAAACAGGAAAGATGTTAAACAAGAAAAAAAAAGGAAAACATTTAAAAAAAATAAGGAAAAATTCACAAATTTGAGTAAAACAGCCTTTTGATATCCAATTATACATATAGAGAGAGAGAGAGAGAGAGAGAAAAAAAACAAGTAATAAAGCCAGCCGAGTACAATCTCTCACCACCTAAACTTCAATTTGTCTCAATTCTTGCTTGGTTTTAGTAACACATACGCCTATAAGATGTTGTCAGAGGGACTAAAAAAATTAACCGGTTGGATGCACATGTGCCAAAATAAAATACAATTAAACAAAATAAAATCGAAAATACAAGGCTGGAAAGAGGATTGATTTTCGGATAGGGAATGTTAGATATATTTTCGTGAAAGATTAGATTAGGGACTCTGGAATTCAACTGCTTAAAAGGCACTACGCTCTACCTTCCTCTCACGTTCTCATTGTCATCTGGAAAAAAATCAGCTAAAACACAAGTTTGGTTAAAAAAAAAAAAAGAAAGCAATGCGCCGATGTGAGGCCAATTAAACAGTGTTTGGTTGTCGGTGAAAAGGGAGGGGAATAGGGAAACTATTGACCCTGATTCCCCGCTTGATAGTGTTTTGTTTTTGTTCAAAATAAATACAAATTTTGAAAAGAAAATTAGCAGACACAAAAATTAGGTTTGTTTTTTTTTTTTGTTTGTTCTTTTTTTTTGTAATTTCAAACAATGAATTTATTGATTTTATTCGAAGTTAAATATTTTTTAAATGTATATATCATAATATATTTGAGTTCTTTTATTAATTTATTATTATTATTATTTTTTTTTTCGTTTATATGAACTTTTCTAATTTGTCAACAATTTTTATGCAATTATTCAACTTTTAAAACTCTATAACCATAACAATTTTATGTATTTTATTCATAATTTTTGTATTCCCGCTATTATTTTTTATCGTCATTAGTATTATTTCTTTTAATTATTTAATTTTACTACTTAAAGCATTTCCGTTTTTATGATGTTTTTTTTTTCTTGTTAATTCACATTTCATCTTACATTCTTAGAACTTCTCGTTGAGGATATAGGGGATATGTTCAAAATGCATGTATGTAAGTATGTATAAATGTATGTATTATGAGTGCTCTTTATGTTTGTTTTCTTTCGATTTTGATTACTTTAGTTTTGTTTAAAAAGTAAGTAAGTATATTTTTTTTGGAAGATTACTTATTAGTTTTGGTTTTTTTTTTTGTTTTTTCTAAAAATTAAAACAAAAATAATCCCGACAATAATAATGATAAACAAGACATGCTTCTTTGAAAGCAAATAGCTTTAAACAGATAACGGTAAAGAAATTCGAGTCCATTCACTCCAAACAGATGCAAGCACAAAGCTACTAAATTAAACAAAGCCAAATATTAAATTGAAAAGTATTGTATGTCGTAATGTAGCGCTTACAAACATGCAACAATAAGCGACGTTATGCTGTGGCATGTGTGCAATGCTTTGCTTTTGTGCTGTTCTATTTCATTTTGTTTTGCTTTATGCTTGAAAGGCTTGGAACGAATAAAATCAATCGATGTTTTTACCGTTTTTTGTTTAACACACTTCGTTGTTGTTGTTTTGAGTGTTCAAGCATGAGTTCGATTCGAAAAATTTAAACAATTGAGAGCAGATTCACGAACTTTTATATTAAATATAAATATATGTATTACAATGCTTGTACTTGTTTATAAATTAATTTAGTTTAGATTTTTTATTTTTTATTCTTTATTTCATAAGTAAGTACTGTTGCAATGCAATTGTTTGTTTGTTTGTTTACTTTCTAGCTTTACTAAATTGTATTCTCTTTAAAAAAAAAGAGATAACATATTTCCGTTACAAACTTGTTGTTGTTCTCTTGATAATACATGTGTAGTTTTTTGTTTCGACTCCTTCGTATAATTGTATTTGCTTTATATAATGTTTGTTTGTATAATTACTCTCAACTAATTTATTGCTTCTTTATATATATTTAAATTTTAATTAACGTTTTATAAAGTTTCAAGTCATAAATGCCTAAATATGTATTATACACACATATGTACATATGTATGTATATACATTTATATAAATATATACGTACATATATGTATATATTATTTCAACGCTTTGATTTTAACTTTCTTGAAAATTTTTGAATCTTTATAAATCTTTTAATTGTTATTTTTTTTCGCCTTATACATACAAGTTTAACGGTATATAATGTGTGATTTAATGTATATATTTGTGTATGTGTGTGTGTCTATGTATGTATGTAAGTGTGTACATATAAATAAAGAGCAAATTCTCGGTTGCTGCAAATATTGGGGCAAAGTAATATATAAGTAATTCAGGAAATACATATACGAGTCAGTTGTCAATAAGTAAGATAAGTTAATTTATAGATAGAATAGTAGGCAAGGCATAAAAACCTTTAATAGTTCTTAAGAGAGTTGCTAATTGGTTTGGTTATTAATTTTTTTTGTTAGCAAATAATTGGGTCTATAAATCTTAGTCTAAATGGTAAATGTTTGAAGAAATTTTTGTTTTTTTTTTTAAATTTTAAATGCTATAAAGCTTTTTTTTATTTTTTTAAAAGGAGTACATAGAAGAAAGTAAATTACTGCATGTGCGTAAGAGAATTGAATGTGCAGCGGTCGTTTGCACATTCGCTATGCTAATGATTTTTATTTATTTATATTTTTTCTGTGGAAAATTGGCAACCAATGCCGCCAATTTAGCTTTAAATATTTCAATGAACACTGAATTTGTCATCGTAGGATCGTTGAAGTATCAAAGGTTACATTGGCAACAATGGTCGACAACAATTCATTCACAAGTTTGCTTCTTTTATTTTAATTATTTGTATTATAATATTTATTTGTTTTATGATGATGAATTTGGTTTTGTTATATATTTTAATTGAGTAACGCTTACAAAAAAATGTTTTCGATTTATTTTCTTTACGCTTTATCTAATTTGGCCTTGAAATTAGTTGTTTTTGTATATATTTAAAAACATACTAATTATCTAAAGGCTCTTTAGTATATGTATGTTTAAGGTATGTGTGTGTTTGTTGTTGTTTGTTGGTTTGTGTATATATAATCGATATATTTTAATACTAAATACAATTTGGATGTATTCTACTGTTGGTTGCTGTTGTTGTTGTTGTTGTTGACGTGGTTTGATCTGCATCACCTTAGAAATGCTTTTACACTGGACAAGTGATGATGTCATATTCGAACATTAATGAAACGGCGACAAAGACAAAGTATAAGAGAAACATTGTAAAGCCGAGACCCTTATTCATGCGCCAACGGAAGCATGCAATCGACATAACCACAAAAATGAGCATCATGAATAGTATCGTTATGGAGCAGACCATGCCCACTGAGTTCACCTCCACGGGGGAATCATAAATGATGCCGTACAACAGCCACGGTATGGGTAAACTGCAACAAAGAGAATGAAAGAAACCACTCGATTATTAAACATATTTCGCATGCATCGCATCTTCTCTGTCCCTTTCGCACAATGCATTTCGCAGACTTTGCTTATTTTCCACACAAAACACTTAAGGTCTTTTAATTCTAATAATGTCATGGACAAACATATGTATCTACATACTGCATACGTCAAAAAGCCTCCTTCTTATGCTTGTATGTACATACATACATATGTGCTCGTTGAGCTCACATGAGTGTGCTGAGCATATTTGCGTTCCCTTAGCGAGCTTTGAGTCTTTTACATTTCAACGTACAAACTGAAATGCCTTGACAACTTAAGATTGCTGCCTGCATTTGAGTTGGTTTTGTCTGCATTTGGTAAGTAACACAAGTAGGCACTTGAATGTCTTATAAACAGTTGCTTTAAGTTTAAATTTTCGATTTTCGAAATAAACATTCTTTACTCAAATTTAAGATGATTTGGAAACGTTTAATTAAGCTCAATATTATCAACAACGCCATATAGCAACGGAGTAGTAATTCCTTTGGAGTGTGAAGAACTTGAGTGTAAGTCACTTTAATAAAAATTGGTTGATCTAACTCAACATAAATTCGGGTCTACTAAAGATAAAAAATGGTGAAACTTACCCTACGGTTACGTCAAATATATTGCTGCCCACTGAGCTGGAAACAGCCATGTCGCCGAAGCCTTTTCTGGCAACAATTACTGATGTTATCAAATCAGGTATCGAAGTGCCGGCTGCCAAAAAGGTTAGGCCCATGACCTATGAACAAGAGAACGTGAAAATGTAACGAGTTGACTCTTATATATATCATATATGTATATGCATGTGTGTTTGTATATATTCACCTCTGGCGGTATGCGTGCAGTGTCACCTGCCACATTGGCCCACCATACCATGAGGTAGGAAAATGCTGCTATCCACAGTATTGACCCAATGAAGGTTACCGGAAAGAAACGCTTGCCGCGCGGCGTACGCGTGTCCGGTAACGTCAGCCACATGGGTATCAGCAGCGGCGCCACCAAAATGTACGTTAGTCGCTTTCGGGCAGTATCGGGCCATGCCATGCTCAAAGGCTCCGGCTCATCTTCAATTTCTTGAGTCTTTTTGTTTTTAGGTTTTTAAAGAAATTTATATTTGATTAGTGAAACACAAATTAAATGTTTTCGAAATTTTTATTTGATTTTTACACAAGTTTCAGAGCGTATATTTTGTATGTAAATATATACGTTTTTGAATTTATTAAATTCTTTGAAATAAAAAAAAATTTTTATTTGGAAGGATTTGTGTGAAATAATTAAGTTTAATTAAATTATTTTGTTTTTGATTGTAAAATACGTAAAAAAGTTTGTTGTAATTAAAAAAATGTGTGGTTTACAAAACAAAAAAAATAAATAAAACAAAAAAAAAAAAAAGAAGACGAAGGAAAAGTTGATGAAAATGTTTAGCGAATCAAAATGGTAAATATTTTATATCGTTTATGGCAAATTTATTACTATATTTTTTAGAAATTATTCGCACTCACAGACAGGCGTTTAAAGCTTGTTTTTGTTAGCGTGTGTTGGGTTTGTATTTGGATTATTTCATTAAAAATGTTGTATTATTGTTAGAAGTTATTTAAACAAAAAAAATAATCAAGTCACTTTGTTTTGTACCGATTTGTGGTGTTTAACATGCTTAAGGACTTCAAACTATAAAAAAAAAATCAAAAAATCAGGCATTACAACAAATATCGTGCTTTTACGCAAATTTAACACTTCATATTCAATTGTTTCTAATATAAAGTACGTTCATGTTTTACCGTCATACGCCACATGAGAACTCAAGAATGTTCTCCAATTAAACAATTTAACTGTTCTACAAACTGTTATAATTTTGAATGTTCTATTTTTTAAATATCAATACTTATCGTTAGGAACGTTGGAATATGAAGAGCTACACTTGGAACACTTGGCCATTTTGAATCTTGATTCATTATAATTTATGAATTTTTTAAACCCAACTGCTTTAAAAGGAAGGTTTATTTTCGGCTCTTTATGAGTTGTTTAACTCGGCTGATCTTTTGAAAAAGAATAAAGAACGCCATATGCAATAATGTACTTATAGATTTTTGTTTTTTTTCGAAATTAGCCAAGTGTTTCTAATTTGCTGAGTACAACGGTGCATGCCTACGAATGTATTAACATTTATTTTATTACATGCATTTAAAAAAAAAAAAAAATATTATTATTTTGTATTCAAATAAACAACATTTAATATCACAACATTACTAAACATTTAATTGCATTTTATTTTAGAATTTTATTAGTTGCGAAATATCAAGGAAAGCTTAAATTTGTTAAAATCAAAAATTAGATCTTAAAAAAACCGATTTAGCAAAAAAAATCTTTATTATTTGGAAGTAAATATGTTGCTAAACAAAAGATTCAATATTTTTTGCGCAAATTGAAATAAAAAGCAATATTTTTGACAACATTGTGTCAGATAGTTAAGGCAGATGATTTTGTTGAATTTTATACTATTTTAAAATATTCGAAAGCATATAAAGAGTATTAAGAAAAATTAATTTAAATAAATGTGAAACTAACTTTGATGCTAAATTTGCGTGTCTGAATTTTGACCCTCTGTTCAATCCAGCTAGGACGACGACCACTTAACGATGGCTTTAAATTTGGTTGAATTGGTTAAAAGTTATATTTATACGTTTTTTTTTTTTGTTTTTTTTTTTTGTTTATTTTTGGAGAAAAGAGTATATAGTATATAAATATTTTGTTTTTTTTTTTTTTTTAAATTAAATTGCACACGAAATTCGCTTTCTTAAATAAAATGTTATTTTATTTTTTAGAGAAATATGCTTTATAAGAAGTTAGGTTATTAATAAATAAATTAATTTACATGTCATCGAAGTCATTGACAATGTTTATGCAACACAAACGCAAAAGTTTAAAATAAAAACAAGACTGACATACATAAATGCTGAGTTGAACGGGGAGAGGGATGAGAAAGAGTGAGAGGGGGTTAGGTTTAAGGCTGTTGTTGCTTATTAACCAACACTCCATATTTCATTATTCCTATTATCAAATGACATAAAACAGTTTAGCATTCAAGTACGATCACTGTTGCTGAACGCTACATTGTCGTATGTTTGGAGTGTCGCTGTACAACATAGGATTATTTATAGTTAGAAATGTTTGAAGACGGTGAGCGAAATTAGCAACAATGAAAGTCACATACACGAATGTTTTACTGTCTTGGAGTATTAAAAATGAGTGGTCCAACTCTGAACGGAAAGCTTGTTGACCAATAAATTTCAAGCAAAAACAAAATGTAAAAAAGATTAAACAAAATTGAAATAAAAAATAAAATGAAAATTCAGCGAACAAGTTGTTTTGCTTTGTCGTTACAACAATTCAGTGTCCTTTTGACTTTGAAGTACAGAAAATGTAAAATATAATTGAAATTGAAATTGTAATTCGAACACAAACATTTAAAATCGCAAATGCAAATTTATATCAGTCAAAAGCAGTACCCAAGGTGCTCGCAAATACTTGAATGAGTTACGCTACTGAGCACGCAATGAGGTGTATAGTTCAAAACAATAATGAAAGAATTAATTAATTTGTGTAAATTCTATGACCTTTTTAGTATGATTGAATGGTGAATAAAGCCAAACTGCATGTGTACATATTGCGTATACGAGAACAAAAACAAATTCATTTTAGAATTACTACTTTTCCTATCGTTTAGGCGTTTAAATACGACTGACATTGATGCCAGGTTGTCAGCTTGCCACA
Source organism: Phortica okadai (assembly GCA_034638295.1). Classification (NCBI taxonomy): domain Eukaryota; kingdom Metazoa; phylum Arthropoda; class Insecta; order Diptera; family Drosophilidae; genus Phortica; species Phortica okadai. The sequence goes on from CM067850.1 coordinate 8,633,909, forward strand.
TTTCAATGCTCCTTTCTTCCAAAATGTCGCCTATGTGTTCAGCAACGCTGCATAACATAGGATTAATCATCTTTAGGAACGTTGGAATGTGTAACGCTAGCATCAATGACAATTGTCGCAACTCAAACTGAATTTTTTCACTCGAGACAAAGCAAATGAGTTTACTTAAAAAAATAATAATAATTAATTTTTTTGTATGTCTTTATTTTTTTTTTTTTGTTTTTGTCTTATTTTTATCACAAAATTTGATTTGAACTATTCCGAATAGGTTCTGAAACATAATTTTAGTAAATAATGGCAAATGGGATTAAACCATAGAATATGTATAAATTAAGGAAAATTTCACATACAAATAAAAACAAAAATAATAATATAAGTAGAGGATTGATAGGATTGATAGTCAAGAAGTTTAGCTGGAATAGTTGCCACACATAATCATTGCATTTAGTTTGGTTAATGATGAAAACCAACAAGACAATGGAAACACTTTTACAATGTACAGTTATGTATGCAAGGAAAACAGACATTTACATACATATATTGATGGGGAAATCGATAAATACGCACATAATTATAATCATTTATAATTTATTGTTAGCTTTAAATAACACACACATGATTTCGAAGAGCACTTCTTATCTTAATATACAAAGAGTAATTAAATGTGAAGCAGTATGAAGCATTCATTGATGCCAAACAGTGCGAAGTCAATAGCAAAGCATTCAGTATGTAAGTGTTGTATGTCATAGTGTAAACTTAGCAAACATAAAACATTGTATGCAATGATCATTGGATGCCTCTGCATTCCAATGTTCCTTACATACTTATGTGAGTGTTCAAGCATTGTCATTCAGTTTGAAAGCTAAGTTTTCTTATGTGGCCTGAGACCTTGTGCAATATAGTAGCAACAATGGCTATGACTTATCTACATTACTTACATACTTACATAAACATTAAATTGTTTTGCTTGATGGACTGTTTTTAGTCAATGATACTTATTTACCTCCATTTGATACTCTTTGGTTAAAATAGAACAGTAGAGTCTTCTTCTTTAGGAACGCGCTATATGTATTTGATTTTATTTAACAATTATTAAGAAAAAATAAACAACTTGAATTTGATTTAACAAAAATGAATACCCTTAAACATGGTTCATGTTTTGATATTGTTCATTTCATGTCTGAAATGGTACATAAACACAGAAAACAGTCATGATACCTAAAACACCGTACAGACATCAATTCGTGCCTTATGGACAACAAATATGAAACACCGTTTATTAAACTTGTATCAAGTTGAAATACATAAAATCATGAATTTAAATCATACACAAATTCGATTCGAAAATGAATTTAGCCAATTAGGTGGAATAAAATACGCAAACATAGAGATTAAAAATAACAGAGAGAGAGAGAGAGAGAAATATAGAGTTGTGTTCGTTGGTACGTGTTTTACAAGGTCATTTGTTTTTACCTTGCGGCGGAAACTTGTATGTGTGTGTCTGTGTGGGTGTGTGTTAGTGTTTGTCTCTCAAACAGAAACCAGCAAAAAGTAACTTTGCATGAGATGTTTTCTTATGATTGGCATGAAAATACCAAAAAAAAAAAAAAACACAAAATATCACAGAGCTGAAATGCAGCTGATAGTGTGTGACGTTGGAATATAATTTATTTTTGTCTTTTGATTTACACGTTTCATAAATTTGCTTTAACCTTTTGAGAGCACCGCAAATAATCTTGAATGTGCTCGTAGGAGTTTCCAAAATGTGCCAAAGTCATTGATGCCAATTTAGTGTTGCATATGCAATCGTTACTAACATTATGTATTCCTATGTGACTTTTCGCTACACATCACATAGGATAGTTATATATGATTCATTAGGAACGATGGTAAGTGAACGACAACGTGTGATAAATTGACATCAATGGCTTGAGTACAAGTATGTGTGTCTGTGTGTGGGTCTGCAACGGGCAGCAAAATTGGAAGATTTAGTTGACTTACCGAGTCCAGCGTGGTGTCAATGTTGCCATTGGGACGATCGGCCAGTGTGGTCTCCTTTAAGTTGATTTTAACGTGGTTAGCAGCCGAAGTTGTCGCACCGCCGCGCTGCGGTTTTGTCGCATCAAGCAGTACCTTGAGCGAGGCAATCGCGTGCAATTGGGTTGCCTTCTCGTCCACTTTGCCTGGAACATCATCTTTGTCATTGTAATTGTGTTTGGTGTTGGTTGATTTTTGAATATGCAGAGTGTATCATTTCATTCACAGTGAGTTTTGATTTTATTTTTTTTTGGTGTTTTTTTTTTTTTTTATTTATAGAAACAAAAGTGTTTCGATTTGAGTTTGATTTTGGAAACGGAAAATCCAAGTTGATCAAATCAAAAAAAGAAGAAAAAAGAAAAAAATTGCATCGATTAAAAATCGAAAGAAAATAATTTCCACAAAATTCACACAAATAAAATTTCGGGATTTAAATGCACTTTTTACACATTTTTTTTTTTTTTGTTTTTTTGTTTTTGTTATTTTACTAATGCAACATTTTGTGTGTTGGTTCTAATCAGTTGGGAGATACTTGAACGAAACTACAAAAAGCTTGGCAGACACGTTACGAATAGCTAAAGTAATTGGACTTGAGGCAGCTAAGCTTAACATGGGCGTGCCTCCTTCATAGGCCGACAGGCAATGGCAAGTGGGAAAGGCAACAAGAAATGCACGAGCAGATCAAAAAAAATCTTGCGCTTTTGTGCTATTTACATTTTTGTAAGTATCACAAACACAGTTGTGTTATATGGCTAGGAGGGGTTAGGCGTAGGGTGGTGGTGTCTAATGCTACAATCTATGCTAAGTAATCGTTATTTGTTGAACACAAAAGAGAAAAAAATCACTACTCATATTTACCACGTCACGGCCGAAATTGATTTTGTTATAGTTAACATTTCTACTTTGTTTTGTTTTGAGATTAGAAAGTGGTTTGCATTATCAGGATATATTTTAGTTATAGTTGGGATTGCTTTTATTTGCGATAGTTTATGAATGAAATTGGAAAATTGCCAATGAAGTTAGAGAATTTAATGTTTTTTTTTTATGAGAAAAGAAGAAGTATCTGTCGTGCCTAAACGGTGTCATTTCTGTCTTCAAGTACTAAAATTCTTGACTCAACAATACAAAACCTCACGAAAAATATTTGCTATCTTTACTTAGACTTTATAAGTTATAAGTTTTCTTTTATTTAAATAGACGCTATTAAATTTTAATATGTATTATTATCTTACATACGACGTAAACACTAATGAACTAAAAATTTAAGTAAAAGACATCAAGTTAAGCATGTAACAACACAATTAAAAAGGAAAACAGTTTATAAAATTTGATTTAAACACAAGACAAATGAAAGCATTCGTCACACAAAATGAACTAATTTTCGTTAATCACTTAAACAACACTCACATCACAAACGCGTAATCAAAGAGTATTAAACCACGTCAGGCAACATCTTCACTTTATCCTATGTAACATGGGCACACATGCTACATAAGTTAGTCTGCTCGAATACCAAGTGTGTACGCCGCTAGTCTGTTGTACACATTGTGTTGCCCTATGTAACATTGATGTGCTTTGATCTTTGTGACTTTTTCTACCTCTGACCGGATTTTGACTGCCTTACGTTTAATACTCTTTGAGTGGAAATATCAAACGAGACCAAATTTGTACAACTACAATGAAGTGTTTAAAACGTTCAATTATCTCATTTACATTAAACAAGAAAGAAAGAAATTTATGCCTTTCGGCTTTACCGAAATATTATATACAATATTTTTGCAAATATTATTTGAAGAACAGGAAAGTTGTCTCTATAAGAATTCTATAATTGTTGTGTATCTGTTATAAGGGCATGACATCACCGACAAAGTCAATAAACTTGTTTTTTTGCTTGCACAAATATAGAAATGTTCTGTTGTTGTTTTCCTATTGTGTGTGTGACATGTACAAGTTCGGATCGCTATTTCAGTTACAAACTATTTCTCTATTTATTTACATAGAAAACAGCTATAGTCAAAAAGAAATCCTTGTCTATCTTGTTGGGGTCTGGATCGTTTATGGACTGACAATCGATCAAAAATAATCATACGACGTGTTTGCCATAATTATTTAAATATGAAAATTTGTTAAAAATTTCATGAATTTAAAATTTTTGTGAACGTTCGGTAAATTGTTGTTCATTAAGAATGTGCAACGAAACAATCTCAGCGATTTAGTCACAAAGTTTCTGTGTTTGTGTGTGTATAACAAAAACAACACAAAGGCAAGCCTAACAGAGCCTAGCCTTGCTGTGCCAAGTCAAAGACGAGACGAGTGGCAAGCATGAGAATGAGCATGAGCTCGAGCACGAACGCTTTGCTGTTTAGATTTATAAATGGCCATGAAATAGCAGAAAAATTGATTCCAGCGCTTTTCACACTAATGAATGGCTGAGCTTGTTCAACTAACTTGGCGCACAAAATTACTCATACTCATATAAACTAAAATACATACACAATAACATCCCGCATATATATATGTATGTATGTATATGTACATACATACATTCATAGATGTTTATATATACATATGTACGTATGAATGTAAGACTGTATGTATGTCCACATGCACTATGCACATGCGCGTTTGCCGTTGCTGTTTAGTTTGCTTAATGATTTCCATGATTTGTGTTGTTTCTTTTCATTTGAGTTTTATATCTTATTTTATCTTTATCTTTGCTACGCTTTTGAATCTCATTTGTTTGCCGATAGCGTAAAATCGCTTTGTTCTTTTGTCATAAAATCTGCTGCATACTTCTCAGCGTAGTGTCCTTTTTAAACAAACTTTTCTAACTCATCAGTAAAATCAGCTGACGCAATATAGTTCTAAATAAATTCTACAAAAGATCCTTTCGGTGAAAGTTTAAAATGAATTTGTGACTTTAAATCTTGTGTCTCATCATTGCCGTAGAGCATTTAATTTGCAGCATAGCCTAAGTTTGTCTTTCGTTTCTTGATTTTTTCTGTCTCTCTTTGTTTTGTTTGTTTATCTTTTTGTTTTTTTTTTTTTTTACGTCAACACGCAATAAATGACAACACTTGCGGTGACACGAGCCTCAACTTACGGTAAGCAGAGCAGCGCAGACAACGCGGCGCTTCAACAAAACTTTGCTCGATTGGTCGACTGAGGCAGGTGAGGCGGGACAGCGTCAGAGCTCAGATTAGCGTGACAAAGCGAAGGCGTCGTTTGTAAATTGTGTGATAGGCGCACGTTGATGTTCGAGATGAAATGCAAAAACCTCATTTATCATGGAACACTTCACTCTCTTGAGATGTAACTTGGCTTGGTGCGGCTCAGTCAGTTTCAGCATTTTACTTATTCAGGTAGAATGCTCATGTACAGTAGGCACAACGTTATTACAAACGAATGGTGGAAAATGTTTATTTTTCTCATTCGTTCTTATTGTTCGAACACAAGCCTAACCCGCATCTGAGGCATTTTTAATTTTCTTTGCAAACTAACATTTTTGTCAATTTTACAAGTACTTTTTACACAATGTACTAATCCAACTATTCATGCCAATTCGGCTCACCATATTTCATATCAGATGCTCTTTTGTTACCTAAGACTACACACCATAAGACAGTCATTGATTGCTAACATAAGAGTCCTTAATGCTAGAAAGCTAAATTGGCAGCAAAGTTTCAGGCTAACATGTCGTATACATTTCAATATAGTATGCACTTCGAAAGTTTACTCCGCAACAATAATTTCTGTTTAGTTTAACAATTGTACTCTTTATAAGAAATACATTAAAGTACGAAAAACTATATAGAACATAACTCCAAACTGACATTGAACAACACAAAATACAAATGCAATTTTTTAATTTTTTTTTACCAAAACGAAATCAAAAGAAATCTTAAAAAAAAAAAACAAAATTGCGTGCCGAGTTAAAGAAATATTTTATATTATATACAGAGGCCTGTACAAAGATCTCAAATATAGAAAATGCTTTTGTGAGTATTTACAAAAGAGAGAGCGAAAGAGATAGAGAAAAGTCATGAGTTGTGTAAAAATTAAATATTATTTCTTTTGTTATACACATATTTATAGAACCAATAATGGCAAATGACTAAAAAATATTTATTCTTCATTACACAGGAAATTTGAGCTTTCATAAAGTTCTTCATAAAAGTAATGAAAGATTCACAATTAAGATTTTAATAAGATATTATAAATGAGATAAATCGTGGCAAAAGTACCAAACAAAAAATTAAAAGCAAATAGTAAAAGTGTGTTTGTTGATTTTATTATGGGGACCCCTATCCTGGCGTATGAAACACACATATTTTATTGATCAATGAACATTTTAATTTAACGGATTTATAAATTGACTGAAGTCCAAAAGTAATGTTAACAATAGTCGCTTCTTAATTTGCCTAATAAGTTTGAACCTTTTAGCACCCTGTATATACCATAAGCATTGACTATATGTCTTCAACTGCGTTCACTTATTTTGTTTTCTTTTTTGTATTATAAGCCAAAATAAAAAAATGCGTAGAGAAATAAAAATTAAAAAAAATTAAATCGAAAAACACAAAAAGCAACGAACATTTTTGGTTTTGTTTTACTTTGTTTAAATTTCAAAATAATTTTCTTATAAGCGAAAACCAAAAAAAAAACATTTGTTTAAATAATTTGCGCATATCAAACCTCGAACTGAATAACAAAGTAAATTTAGAACAATTAACACAAAAAATTTTAATGTATTTTTAGTCTTCTTTTTTTGTTTTTCTTCGCATTGGAATAGGATACATAGATATTTTTTTTGTTATTTATTTAATTTTTTTTTGGGGTAATCAAAAGCAAAGGATTTGTGATAAGAGTTATCATAGTTGAGAGGTGTTGGTGTTATAGTAGAAAGTAAGAAAGAGAGAATGGCTTTGAGGTTATGTGGGGGAGTTAGAGAGCAGGAGCGGGAGAAGGATAAGCGTTGGTTTTCTTGATTGTGCAAAACACTATGGAACCGTAATTGACTCACCATCGTGTAGCGGATCTATTGTGTGTATCATAAGTTGCAATAGGCCATGACGGAATTTTGCACCAGTCTGTGTACTACCAGCAGTGCCACCACTGCTATTACCTGTGGCGCCTGCGTTGCTTGTTCCAGGCGGTCCTGAGCGTGTCTCCGAGGCAGCGCGTGACGTCACTGAGCCACCGGGCTGTGTTGCCATTGATGTTTCCGATGAATTGGCGGCATTGCCCTGATTGCAAGGCGATGCGGAGGGAGGGATTGTTTGTATCAATTTGAATTGTTGTTGTGGTTGTTGTTGAGGCAATTGTTGTAATTGTTGTTGTTGTTGTTGTAGTTGATGTTGTTGTTCAAGGGGAATCAAGAAGAAGTGACGAAGATGTTAGTTCATATTTTTTTGTTTTTTTTGAAAATGAAAAAGTGCAAAGGAGAAAAGTTTGAGAAAAATTTGTTATTATCTTTTAATTGAAAAGGAAACAGAAGCATTTTCTTTTTATTTTATTTCTTTTATAACAAGTATAAAATATGATAATGTGCACTCAACGCGCTTTGTTTTATACAATATATATTCATATGTATATGTACATATGTATGTACGTATGAATGCACATTTACATTTGAAAAATAATTGGTTATTGCCAATTAATGTTAGTTAAGTTTAACACAAACCAAATAGCAATTAGTTAGAAGAAAAAGTAAAATTAACATAAAAAAGGAAAACAAGAACAAACAAATTAATATCAAAAACAAAAATTTGATTTTATGTTAACAAATGTCTTAATACCCATCACACATAGTCAGCCGGGGGGAAGTTTGCCCCGCGACAGTTGGTGAATTTATCATTGTGCGCGTTTTTTTAATATAAAACCTGCAAAAAACACAAAAAAAAAATAAAAATAATAATAAAAGTCAGAAACGTGTGTTAGCACACACAATTGACAACATTTATTTGCACTTGATTGCCCAACAAACTATGTGCAAGCGATACCAAGCATTATAGCAAATTTAGCACGCCACATGCCAAAATTTATAGTATTGGGCACGCCAATGTTACTCTGCGGCACACAGAACATACAACAGTTTAGCGTAAAACTATACGCTTCGTATAACAATACTAGGCTGCTGTATGTGTTGTGTGAGCGCGTGTAACATAGAAGTACTTACTAGTAGAAGCGTCAAAATATGGCGCGTCTAAATGAGCATTAATGTTAACACAAGAGAGGTAAAAAGAAAGAGAGAAAATTTAACAAAATCAAAACAAATTGGACAAAAACAAAATGCGTAAACAAATACGTCGATGGTTTGAACAAAAATTACAACAATTATACATAAAATTATTAATATTTTTTTTTGTTGAGCACATTTTAAAAATTCAGTTTTGTGTATAAACAAAGTAGCTTTGTCAAATAAAATGATGGTTGCATTTTTCATTTTTTTTTTAAAGTAAAAAAAATAAAAGAAAATTGTTATTTGTGATTAAAGAAGCCGCATTGCAAAAGGAAAGCACAGAAAATCGCTTTTTTTTTTTTTTGTTTTTATACAATGTAAAATAGAAGTTCGCTTGAATACAAAAAAAGTTTGGCGATCGAAATAAAAAAATATGTATGTAAATATATAAAAAACAACTACCAAAAATTATAAAAATTATAATTGGATGAAAAAACACGTAGAAGAAAAATTATTTATAATTAAAAAAAAGAAAGAAAAAAAACATTTGTCTTCAGAATTTTCTTAGAATTTACAAGAAATAATTTTAGTTATACATACAAGTTTGTCATTTTATTTGTATATTGTTAAAAAATTGTATTAGTTAAAGCGCAGTGGGAAGTTTTGTTGTATTTTTCATTTTTGTCTTCACTAAAAAAAATTGAACAAACATTTAGTTCGAAAAACAAAAACCGTAACTAAAAACAACAGATACAAGAAAAATAAAAAGAAAAACTTAAATGGAAGAAAAATAAAAAATGAAAAGTAGAAAGAACGTAAGATGTTGTTCCTAAATCGAAAATATATCAGTTATTTGAAACAGTAGTAAAACAGATGAATATCGTTTGGCATTAAGAAAGCAAAAAACATGAGTCAAAGAAGCGCAACTTAGGAGAATTGAATACAAAAAAAAGCGCCCAACTCTTGGCTTTGGCAGAAGTGTCTAATATGTGTGTATGTGTGTATATATGTATGTATGTATGTGTTGGTATGTGGATGTGTTAACTTGTATGTTTGTAGAAGCTAACGAACGAAATGTTTTTAAAAATACTATAATTTAAATCAATAACAAAAAAATAAAAGAATCATCATTTAATTAAGAATGAATCTAACATTACTCACTAATAAATTTATGCGCTTCATTATTACAGTGCATGAACATGAACAATAAATTGGTAACATTTTTACTACAAATTATAAGTTTTTTTATATATTTTTTTTTGTTTTGTACTTTCTTATTTCAAACATATTTTTTTACTATCAGTTTTAAAGTAATGCTTTGAAACTGTGATTTAAAGTCGACAAAGATAACATGAGTCTTAAGTCTGAGCTAGAAGAAGAAGGATCCAAACATTCAATGTTATTAACAAATCTTTTGTAATTATATTCTTATAACAATGGCGATGCTCAGATGGTCCCATGTTACTGTTCATAATTAATTTTATCTTCATGATAATAATCTGTCGATTTGTTTCAATAAGATCATAAGCGCAATCTAAGAATTTTGCAGCTTTAAGTCCAATGCAAGTCCAGGGCATGCGGTCACACGTGATTGTTTTTTAAAAACCAAATCGAAATCAGTTTACAACAATATTTAAGTATCTGTCATCATTGGGCGATTGATCGAGTATCTTATTTTCTTTTATTGCTTGAACTTATATATAAATTTTTACTGTTAGTCATCCAATAAATAAATTTTGACAAATATCTTTTATGTTTCTACAAATTTCTGCGACTAATGTGAAAATGATCAACCATTTTTTGTTAAAGCAGTGTTAATATTTATTGCATTCATTATCGCCAATCTATTGAATGACTAAATCGTTAACATGCTTACATATATTGAGACGTGCGCGAAATCTCGCATTGTCATGCGAAAGCCAAGCGATCGGAGTGTGCACGACTACCTCAGACAACTCGCAAATGTATAAAGTTGGCACGAGTCAAAAAAAAAACCAAACAAAAACTAAAAATAAACCTGTTTTTATACTATACTCTACACTATACACCAGAAACATACATATGTACATCGATCGCTCGGCACAACGCATCCCATACAACAACACATGACTTGTGGGCAATTTGTCATAGAGGCGAAGTGTTAATTTGAATAATAATTAAAAACCACCAGAACCGCTAACCTTTTGACGCATTTCAAAATCTCAGTGGGGTATTTCTAATCTAACAAATTCATGTTGGCTTCTGTGTAATTGTAACTTTCGAAAAACCATAGTTTTTTAGATTAAATCTACAGAATGAGTTGTATTTATTGTTAGATTTACTATATATAGTAATATAATTGAAGATCCAAGAACTGCTATGGCTTATACGGGTCGTCAGATGTTATTTCAGGACTAGAAAAAAATCTTATGTTACCCATGATTGTAACCATCACTTGAAGAAGTGATGTTTCATTCTTGGATTTCTAAAATTTTCATTTCGCTAAGAGATGAAATCACAACTTAGAAATTTTGTTTGCATTTGGACTTTCAGCATGACACACATAAATAAGGTAATCGTTTAATTTTACAATAAATTATTTCACCTGTGAGTCAGTCAACCGTTTTAATTTCAAAATTAAGCTGCCAATTTACATTATGCAAACAACAACAACAATACCAAATTGCTAACAGCTTGAGGTACAATAACAAAGAATAACAAGTCAGCGCACGGCAGGTGAACAAACCGTTGTCAAACCAAATTCTAAACAGTCTCGAAATGATCTAAGATTTGCATTGATCGATCAACCATATAAGAATGCCAATGCACCCACAACAATAATCGCGTATTGAGCGAAATTGCAAATTTTTTACTCAAACTCAAATGTGCGCTTAACCTTCGTTTTACGCTCAACTCATTGGATTTTCCAGTACACCTGTTGCGTTGAGCAGATCACCAGTGACGTATGCAATACAATTTACAAAACAAAAGGCTCAATAAACTCTGTATGAGACACATTGGAATCACATAGAAACCAGTTTGACGCTCCACGAATTTTACACGAAATTCTTCGTATTTCGTCTTACGAATTTGTATCACTTTTGATAAGCGCTTATGAATTATTGATAACGTTGCTTGGTCAAAATAAACAAACCGAAAAAATAGAGTGCAATTTACACGTCGAAACTCAAAACAATTTTTATTTAAGCCTGGCCTGTTCGGGCCACAGAAAACACTCAAAACAAACGTCGACGTTGTCGTCAACGTCTCAATAGTCAAAGTTTCTATACGATACCAAAGACAAACCGTCAACGGGTGAATATTTTTAGTTGCGATTAAGCCTTCGAGTTAGTAATATCTCGCTGTCGTTGTGATGTAAATAAGTTTTGTCATTAAATCATATGTGGTGACGACGTGTTTATATAAAGCCAAGCCCGCAGTGTCCGACCACATTAGACGATCACACTTGAAAACGTCAACAACGGAAAAGTTATAGAAATCAAGCGCGGCGCACGCGCATCTTCCTTAAAAACGTTTATAAATCATCGAACTGAAATCAATTTTGTGCAATAAAAGTGAAACAAAAGCAATTCTAAAATGTTCCAGAAACGGATTATCGAATTTTTCACCTTTGTGCTTTATTGGCTCGTCTTCATGCCTTATGCGCATGAATATGCCAAGGAACGACAATGGCTATCATTGGATTTAAATCAATTCAGTGAAGTGGTTAAAAAATATGCCGTCTTCATAGTTGGCATGATTGTTGTGTACATAGCTATCTATCGCATTATACTGTTTATTTATATGAAGTGCAAGATATGCGACATTAATATGTTCAACAATCTTAAACAAATGCACATCGATCCGGAGAAAGCCTTGAGTCGCGATAATCTCAGCAAATCGACAACAACATTGGATCAAATGTATCAGGCTGTATCAACCGTTGACGAAGTGGACTCAAACAGAAGCATGAGGAAAGTACATAGCGCACCAACGACGCCTAACTATCAGAGGCGACCAAGATTGCCAATCAGTAGTCCATTGCCGCAACGAGGACTTTTGGCCAGAACTAACATTGGCTTTGTGGCCGAAACGTTGCCCGCGGTGCACAACACCATACGACCAATGAATGTCAACACAAGCGAATATTGCATACGCAAACCAGCGCCGCCACCGCCACCGGCCACGCCACAGGCTGCACGCAAAGCGATCTGCATGAATCCGCGTCCTGATCTACTGAATAATGCACACAGCAAGTTCACGCCTGCCACGCCCATATATGGCACTCGTAAACAATTTGTATTGCCGCCGTTGCCGAAATAAAGTGTAATGTGAAGAAACATTGAACTATATTACACCTGTAGGACTACAAGACTGATTTGCGACGTCTCACACACACACACGTACACTAACATATTGTTAGTGTTCGTTGTTGTTGCTGTTGTTAGTGCCGTCGCACGAGCCACGTTGACAGCAGCGCTCTCTACCATTTATTCATGGAACACGCTGCGATTGTATTATGATGTGTGCCAAAGATTTTTACACATACATACAAGTGTCGTATGTTGCTTACATACATATAAGTATATTTGTTTTTTTTTTTTTTGTTAAAAAACGAAATAATTTATTACTTATAATTTACTTTAAGCAAATAAATGTGTTAGCAAATTACGTAATTATAAAGTTGTTATAATAGTTAATTTGTATTTGATATTTTTTAAACACTTCTATGATAAGCTTATTTATTAACAATGCGATTGTTAAATATAAACATGAACTTTAAACGAATAAATTATAAATGAAATACAAAAAAAAAGAGAAAATCGTTTGGATGTCTCATTGCTGCTGCTGCTTCAGATGATGATGATGATGATATCTTCGAAGGTGTAAAAAATTCAATAATTGTTTAAAAGCAGTGATGAAACAGAGATTGCATGCAACGCTTCTGAGGTCCGTTTTAGTCATCGCTAAGATTTCGTAAATCATTTTGAAGTATTGGAAAAAATCAACGTATGATTCATGTTTATTTTCATACATTATTTTGAAATATTGCATTTTTAATGCTTGTTTTTAGCAATAAACATGAGTTGTTAAATACTTCTTTAAACTTTCCGTTGTTTTTAATTGTTCCTGTTGTTAATTGAACACGTGTTTTTTGAACATTATAGAAAGAAAAAGTAAAAAAATGGGACAAATGTTCTAACGTACGTTCAAATTTCCTTTCGAATTGCGATAATTCTGATACTTGTGCATAAACTAAATATGAAACAAAGTCAAGTGTGGTCAAGTTGAGCATTTCATTCGTTTTTTTTTATCAAATTCTTTTGAAATTTATTCAAGGCTGCTCCCAGACTTGCGATAAGGCATATTTTTATATATATATATAAAAAAAATGCCATCATAATTGAGGCCAGAAATGTTTTCTATAATATTTGAATTTAGTTTGTAAAGTCAAGTCGACCGGACGAGTGGAAATCGTAAAAATAAAAAAAAAATAAAAATGTCGTACCGAAATGATTTTCTTACGCGTAATAAAAAAATACTTATTGGCTTCTTCATTTTATATTGGTTTCTGTTCTTCCCATTGGTTTGGTTCGCATGGGTACCACAAAATATGATGGACACTTTCCGTAACGCGGTACTTTTTGCCGTGTTCCTGACAGCCATCTATATCTTTATGCATCTGGTGCTATGGGTCTGTCTCAAAGAATCGAAAAAGTCTATCATTACATTGCCAAAGCCGTCAACGACTTATACATACGAATGCCATCCCGTTGTCGTCTACAAGAAGGAAACGGATAATGTTGATGGCCGCCAAGTCGTGACCGCCCATCTGAACTTCGACAACGAGAATTTTACGAATTTCGTATCAAATGTTAATGCTTAACAAAAGTATGTTTAACTATTTAACTATAAGTTCATTGAATTTTAGGAAGTACTTAATTGAATTGTGAAAACTCAAACAAAACAGACAAGAATATGTGAAAATATATGTATGTGCAACAATTTGGAACAAAAGTTATATATTTGAATTTTGTTTTTCTTTTCTTTCAACTTTGATTTGTCCAGTGCATTACACAAGCGCCCCCAAAGCGGCTTAGTTGTTAAGCTGTGATAAGTACAGTTAGTCATACAGAAAAGAAAAGAAGAAAAAAAAAAACTTAAGCTTATATAAGAGCTTAAGCGGACAAATGTGAATGTGACATTCTTTTTGTTTGTACTTCATGTGACAGATTGTTTGCCTTGATTCAAAGTGACGCTCAGCATTTAAAGACAATAGTTTTGAGGAAAATAAAAAGTTGTTGTAAATAAAAGAAGCAACAATAATCAAAATACAAACAATGAGAACAATAAGCCAAACAGGAACAACGAGGACGACTTTACGGCAGCGCAGTAATGAGTGCGAATTGCTGGAATTTTTTTTTATTTTCAGCATAAAAAAGTACAAAACCGCCGCCAGAAAAAAAAAAAAAAAAACTCGTTTCAGTGTGATTACCCTGTGAGTATATTTGAGTCTATGCTTTTCTTGGCGTAGAAACAACAAAAGTATTCAATAGCAAATGTTCTGAATTATGCACATGTTTTTATCGCCATCAAAAGCGTAAAATTGTATAGAACGCTTAGGAAACGCTCAAAGCCATTAAGTTTCTATGCTGATAGCGGCACATGTGCGTCTTGGGTTTGAATAAGAAGAAGAAGCAGAAGAAGTTTGAGTGCCATTGAAGCTATGACGGCCGTTAATTGTTTCAAAAATCGAAAGTGAAGAGTGAGAATTTATAACACTTGCTATGCCTTTTTGAATACACACTGAGTTTACCGTTGGTTAGCATAGCAGCAGCAGCTGTACAAGTGTGCGTAATTGTGTGTGTGCGCTAAAACCGACGTGTGTATGATGTATGTATGATTGACTTCGGTCAAGTTCTTTCATTCTCATTGCGGTTTCTTATCATATAATGTATTTTAAGAGACATTTTATTTACTCAATATAGTCAAATGTGCTATAACTACAGCTAATAATAGTAAATTAATGTAAACAAAAAAACAAAATGAGCGAATCTGTGATGACAGCAAAACGGGACATGTGTTTGTGTAAGTAACGATGGACTTAAGAGCAGCAAACCAAGTAAAAGGTTCCAAAAACTAAAATGACATGCATTCGGTGCAATTCAAAAATACATATTTGTGGCCATTTTTTTCTTCTAAAACTAAAGAAGTACAGAAAATGAAATGACAAAAAAAATAAAAAAACAAATTACACAAAATCTAAAGACAAAATATACCATAAATAAAATATAAAAATTAAGAAACGCAAATAACTAAACTTATAATTGACATTCGCTGCTCATTTGTCTTTATTTTTATTCTTTTTTTGAGCATACTTTTGAACGACACTGTCACAAATGAACTTTGCACAGTGTAAGTCAAAAGTGTTTTTCAATTGAAAAATTATACATTTTTCAGTTTTTGTCATTTTTCAGTTTTTGTATTTTTCTTTTTTTTTTTCTTTGTATTTTCTTTGCAAAAAAACTTCCCAACTACTTACTGCTGGCATTAGTTGATCTGTACTTCTGACGCGAGTCACCTTGTTTTTGGTAATCATCTTTTTGACGCACGTCTCCACCTGCATGTTCCACTTCATGAAGGTCACATAGGCAATGTATATTGTGAACAGTATTAGCGCCTCCCACCAGAATATCTGATTATCGCGAAAAAAGTAGATAAGCACCATCAAGCTGAGGCTGTAGAATGAACAGTCACGGAATAATGGCCACCAGGTTAGCGTGAGCACCGTTTTCGAGAATAACGCACACATGCCAATCACAAATAGTATATTGAAGACAGCCGAACCGACAATCGTACCAATGCCGACATCATCGAAGGACACAAATACGCCAATAACGCTCGTGAATAGCTCCGGTGCACTGCCGCCCGCCGCCATGAATGTTGCGCCGGCAACGTCATCCGTTATATCGAGCTTCTCGATAATCACGTCCAGTGAAGGCACGAAAAATTCATCGCAAACGATTGCAAGCGCCACAAACATATAAATAACGCCGATAATATGAAATACGACAGCACCGTTTTCAAGTTGTTCTTTCGTAAACAGATCCTTGGGGAATAACGGTGTTTTGGTCACGTTACCATTATCAAAGTGTGTATCTGCAAAAGACAAAAGACAAACACATTTCAATCAGCTATCAATAAACATATCGATGAGTGTGTGTGTGAGTATTTTGTAATGAGTATACGAAAAATTTTGCGGCCAATGTCATGTCGCTACATTCTTGCCCTGCCTTGACTTGACTTGCCTTGCCATGCCTTTGCTGTAAGTCAATAAATGTTCTTAATTGTTGTGATTTAGCAAATATAGAGAAAAAAACGATTACTAAACCAAACAAAAAAACCAAATCAAATCGTGTTTAATTACAGTAATTGTAAAATTACACCTATTTTCCTGAATACCAACATACACACACATACATGCATAATTCGCGATGATTTAAGGCCAATAAACAATTGAATAACATTAGTGATTGATATTTTTATGACCAATCAAATTGGCACGCGTTAATATTTATTTATTATATTCAACCACAAACTACGCAAACGTCTGTAAAACCAAACACCCCACCGCTACCACCAAATCATCGCCAGCCGAAGGCTTGTTTACAGCCGCCACATAGCGACTGAGTCAATGCCTAATTCGTGCTAATTACAATGGCTAACAACTGATAAACTATTTTTGCCACGCTTATCTCTCATGCCATAAACAGAACAACAAATTTATTATGTTGTCTTTAGCTTTTTGTTTTTGTTTGGTTTTTTTTTTGGTTTTGAGTATGTCATCTCAGAGACTTTGGCACAGCATACGACGCGTACAGCAACAAAACAAATATAAACAAAGACTTATCGCATTTGTATTCAATCAAAGGTTGCTTGCACTGCGTGCGCTCACGCTCGTGCTCTCATCTTACTTGTACACATACACACACATAGAAAAACAAACATTGCTCTTCTCTCTTCTCAGAGTTGTCTTTACTACTCGCGAATCTTGATTTCGTACATCGTTTGTAAGGTGTTGTTTATCAATCACTGTGACTCACATTGTGGTTTTTGTTGGTGTTTTTTTTGCTGTATTATTTTGTTGTAGGAATAAAAAATAAAAGTGAATACGCTTTGAAATTAAATTTATATGAATCACTTGAAAAAAAAGCTTTGGATTTAAGTGAGCCTCTTAACAACGTGCCAACAATTTAAATTGAACAATATTGCTCAAAGTTATTTAATTGCAAAAAACAGAGCAACAAATACTATTCATATATTGTTCGAAAACAATCAACATTTTCTTTGTTTTTGTTCATGTTATAAAAAATAACTGGCTTTTTTATTAAAATATTTTCATAATTAACAATAATAAAGCAAACAATTTGTAGTCGTAAAGCGTATTCAAGTTGCCGAATCGCCGAACTCATCGCTTCGAGTCGTTTGTTTGCTTGCCTTCTTTTTTTTTGAAAATGTAGCAAAGCGCTTTGCATTGTCAACTCATTTTGCGGCGATTTAAATGCAATTTTTGTATAATTTATAAGAATAAATGGAGATAGAGCATTAAATGAAGATAAAAAGGCGATACACTCACACAATATGAGGTAAGTATTAATAACGCACACACAGCACTGCCACTGCCATTGCCATAGCCGGCCTACGCCTGGTTAACCGCAGAAAAAACAAGCGCTCAGTCGTGTTTTGTTCGTCGTCGTCGTAAGAACATATTACTTATTACTTATAGCGTAAGTAAGTGAAGTTGTTTTGCGTTTAAAGCATATTTGCGCACTTGTGTACATACAAAAAATAAAATACATCATAAATAAAGCCATGTCGACTACAGTGGCCACACCCACACCGATTTATATAAGCGCTAAAACGCTTGAACTCAAGCTTAAAACGGGTTCGGATGAGTCAGCATGCCTTTACGAGTGGCGTACACAAGTGCAAACGCCCACAACGCCGCCACCCACGCCCATCACTAAGGAGGCAGTAGAACCGGTAGCCGAAATTTTGGCCAGCAGCCGTAATCATAGCTCAAGCAACAGGAGCGCAGCGGGCAAGGCCGGTGGCAAGCAGGCGGCACTCGATAATTTCATGGATATGGAGCGACAACATAGCGCTCTCAACAGGCAAATGAATCAGCAAGCGTTGACTAATCAATCGTGGCTGTGACGTATGTATGCAAATATGCATAAGAGTGAAAATTGATTCTTCAGAGAGAATTCTTTGAAATTTTCCAATCGCCTAAGAATGTTGTTGTGTATTTGTATTTAAATATAGCTGAAAGATAAGTGTAAATTATGCGTTTCTTATCAAAGAGCAATAAAAAGTTTTTAACCGTTTCTTTTTTATCGTCTTCTTCTTATTTTCGTTGAAAAACAAAAGTATTCACTTTCAAGGTCAAACGTTTGATTTTATTTTATTTTGTTTTTTTTTTGGTTTTTCTTTTTTTTTTTGGGTGCGACATTTGGCAACAAACGAATGCAAATTACATGTCGCCAAACGGAAGTTCATTATCGCAACGAGCGAAACGGAAGTTGCTCAAGTATGTGCGTACGTGTGTGTGTGTGTGTGCGAGTTTGTGCATTGACATTTGAAAAGACATGCGCTTATTTGTTATTGAAGGCGATTTGCTTATTTCCACATCAAGTTTTATGCTCAAAATGACGCTTAACCTTTGACGCAAATTCATGACCTTCGTAAAGCGCTCAGCTGTACTGATCCGCCATCATTAACCGTAATTGCCTTGGCATCTCACTAAGCCCATAAAGACGCATAACCATGAACACACAACAAAAATAGCAATGCTCATTTGTGAACGGTATGCGATCAGGAGCAATAAAAGAACATGTATTTGTTAGAATTTTATATTAAAGTAGAGCTCACTTCTATATGAATTGTATATAGACGACCTCAAAACATGATGGACGCTTCGTTATACAAATAATTTTATTAGAAACACGCAAAGCTTGTGCAATGAAATGAGTACAACACACAAAAGTGTATCAAAATCAAATACGAAATCATTTGCCAAGCACACGAAATGTACGCAAATACAAGTTCTGTAGAAATTTTCATGGCACTGTGAGAGATTTACTTTCATTTCGTGTGTGTGTGTGTGTGTGTATTGTGCCCGCTGTCATTGTTGTTTTTTTGTTTTTTTTTTTTGTTTTTCGTTTCAAGGACAGGGATTTGTGTGCATTCGTACATAAAGACAGACACACAAAGAGAACAAATACTCCGTTTTAGAAATTTTCAAATATTTTCTTTTCATTTTTCATTTTATTTCATTTTCATTTCTCTCTTTGCTACAATCGTTTTAGTTCGGTTTTGTCTTGTCTTGTGTTGTCTGTTTATGATTATGCAAACATTGCAAAGTTTGCTGAGAAGTGTTGAAAAATGGAACAAAGAATGTTTAATTTAATCTTTCTTTGAGATTGTCTTAACACACCCTCATTATTCTGCATTCGTGCAAATACAAGTATTATACGCACTTTCATGTCTTTTGCGTTAGTTAGTTAGTCCGAGTATACAATATACTTGTGTATTTATATTTATGTATATGTAGGTATGTAGGTAAGATTTATATGTATGTACATACATATATGCATATAAATAGGTACATATATACGCTTGTGTATTCAGAAATCCGAGTAGCACAAATACAAATATAATTCCGCCATTTTAGTGATTTTTTTTTCTTTTATTTCCTTCTTCCATCTAAAACATACAAGAGTCGCGTCCTTGCGCTGGCAGCTCTTGTCGTTGTTTGTGTTGCTGTTGTTGTTGTTGTTGCTGTAACTGTTGTCGCTGGCATTTTGATTTATCGATTAAAATATGCTCACAGTAACGAAAAGCGGCAAATCGGCAAAAAAAAAAAGAAGAAAAGGCAAACCAAACCAAACCAAATGAAACGAAATGAAACGAAACGAGCGCCATGAAGTTTTTTTTATTTTTTTTTTACCTTTTCCTTTGTACATGTGCGTTTGAATGAGCGTGTCAGAAATGCCCAAATATGGCGTGGCATTTGTTAAATGTGTCAACTGAGCAGGAAAATTTGCTTTCCTTTGAAAATCGATCTGTTCCAAAAAGTCCATTTTGTTTAACAAAGCATAAATTTTATACAGAAATCGCATAAAATTTTTCAAGTTTATATTTTGATTTAAAAAAATACTAAATTCACGTAAAAACAATAAAATTCTATTTGGCAATCGATAATTAATCTCGTATGCGTGTTTTATATTTTTTTTGGTCATGTTGCCCCAAAAAGTAGGCAACGTTGCAACGTTGATTTGATGCATTCTGCACGATCGTCATTGAGCTAACGACAATGTTGTTGACACAATTTAATGTTGCATAAGGCACTCACACGGCATTAAATGCCTGCACTTAAAAACACACTTCCACTCTCGCAATATGAGCTGCCAAAAACTTTACGTTTCAGCACACATGGCTGCGCGATTTTATATTTGGCACAAAAATTCAAAATATACACACATGATTTCGCACGATCTGAGCAATAAAAATGATGGCGAAAAAATACGATAAAATGAACGTTTGTAAAATAGAACATTTAATGATGTGTGTGTGTGCGAACGTGCGTGTTGGTTTCTAAAACGTGAACACAATTTTTAATCGTTGCATTGTCACTTGGGTGTGTTAGTGAGCATGTATTTGAAAAAAGATATAATTTATTTTCAGGCGTGCCTTAAAATTATCTTCACGCTCTCTTGCAATGACGAGCACATTTTAAAATGTATTCTTGAAAACTTTTTAATTTTTATCTGCAACGGGGAGAAGAAAAAATCGGACGATGAATCACGAACTTCTCATATCAACTTTAATTATTTTACTCGACACATGTTATTTGGTATAATTAAAGTCACTTTAATGGGAACTAAGTCTTCTAGGATTCGGATCTTCAGTCTCATTGTGTAAAAGATTATTTTTAAATTACTATTTTTTTATGATAAAGAAAAAGGTTCTTGAGCCTCTAAGTCAGTAAATGAACGAAAACTGAGAAATTATTTTACTTTGAATTTAGGCAGACTGAAAGACACTTTTAATTTAGTTCTGGCACTGATTGGAGATATTTTTTTTTGCAATATGTTCCAAACTTTCCAGCATAAAAACTATAAAAAGGCAAAAGTCTTATACATGTATAGTGTGATGAACTTTTCAGTGACAAAATGAAATTTAATAAAAATCAAATACTTACCGTTGATGCCCTTTTCTTTCGAAACATTGCCGTCATCGATTCTGCCATCGTTTTCATCTAATTCCTCTTGGCCGAACATTTGCTCGCCCGATTGCAAGGGAAACAAGAATTCGGCATCCTCATTTGATGATTGCGACGAGATCACTTGGTAAGTTGGTGGCACGCCGGCACCGATGTCTGTAACATCATTGCTGTATGCGGGCTGTTGGTTCTTCTGTTGCTGAAGTTGTGTTGCGGATTTTGGTTTTGCAGCTGAAGCAAAATTGCTGCCGCACGGAAGTAAAAATGTGAAGCAAAATACAAAGGCATACAGGGTGAGCATATTGCAGCCGCCGTAATGTGTGTTGTTGCGTTCTTGACGGTGATATTGTTGTTGTTGTTGTTGTTGTTGCTGCTGTTGTTGTTGCTGCTGTTGTTGTTGCTGCTGTTGTTGCAATTTATATTTGCATTTTACGAACGCTTCGTTTATATCATTTGGTGCATTATTACATACGACAATTTTACGCTTTTGCCGAATTTTATTAATTTTTGCAACTTTTTGCCACAACAAAGTATTTGCTGTTAATGCTAACACTTCAATATTATTTACATATTCAACTACAAAGGATAACAACAACGATAACAAAATCTTAAAACGCATAGCAACATTTCTCGTTGCTGGCACGATTTGGCAAACAGCCTCAATGGACCTTAGGCGACCGCGTCTGCGTCGACTATTGAAATCTTTTGTTATTTGCGAAATGTCATATTCGGACGCCGCTCCTTCGATTGCTGGGACTTTTGCCCTTTTTGTTTCAGCCGCTGCTTCTACTAATGTTGTTCTTATTGCTGTTGTTGCTGCTGTTGAGGCTTTAGTGTTCTTAGTACGATAAATTGTTGTCAACAGCATTGAAGCGACGGCTTTCATTTGGCGATATTTCTCTGTTTTTAATGCTTCTCCGTTATCAGTAACATTAACAATATCAGTAGCAATTTCATTGGCGGCTCTACTTTGAAGACATTTTTCTTGTTTCTCGTCTACACTTCTTGTTTCTGGCTTAGCGATGGTCCATGGCTGAGTTGCCGATGCTGTCGCAGCATTCCTCACTGTTATCCAAGTGCTGCCAACCTGAACTTTTGTGCCATCTTGTGCGTTCCAACTGCTAGCGCCTCTGTTAGCATTTCGATACTGTTGGCCCTTTTGGTCTGTATTGTAAAGATTCGGCAAGTAGTGTTGTTGTTGTTGGTGTTGTTGATTTAGTTTTAGTTGATGTTTCTCGATGCGACTTTGCGGCGACAACATTGGACCCAAGTTATAGTTTTTTTTCGCAATTTTGCCTCGCTTTTGTTTTTTTTTTTTTTTTAATCTTTGAAAGTATCTTTTTTTGTTGTTACTTAATATATATTTACAGAATTGTTGCTGTTTAATTAAACCGTTTCATCGTTGTACGTTTGGTTGTTGTTGTTTTTGTTGTTTTCGTTTTGATTTTATTTTTTGTTTGTCTTGGCTTATTGAGTAGGCGAATATTGAAAGCATCGAAACATAAATCAGACGTTTGACTTGCGTTGTATAATAAAGTAATTCAAGTATTAAAAAATCTTATGCCATTTCAATTCATAAATTATAATTTTGCTTGTAAAAACAGTTTTACATAACTGTATTGTAAATAAAAACATGTTTATTTGCTAATTTATTGATTTCGATTTATTATTATTTGTTGTTCTTTATTATTATTTGATTTTTTGTTATTTAAATTAATGAAAAGCTCAACTACGAATTTTAATTATTTTTTTTAAATTTATATAATTTATTTATAAATTTTTTTTTTATTTAAATTTGTTTTGTTTTTATATATCACACTTTAAAGTTATTTAAATATTTAACTTGATTATCCTTTATGTCAAAACGGCTCATTACCTTTCCACATGTATCACATTGTAAAAAAACCGACGGTTGACTTGCTGCTTTCTGCATTACTTATAAATACTTACACGTGTATGTATGTTTGTTTGTATGTATACACTCGTATTTACTTTTAACGCCGCGCCCACAACACGCACCTCTCGCATATTATATGAAAACACGCACGCACGCACGCACGCAGGTAGGCACGCACACACGTACGTACGTATTACGCACACAAAAATAACAAAAATTGTATACTTCGCGTCACAAAGTTGACTTCATTCAAAGCACTCAACCGTTTTTGCGTACACTTTTGCTACAGAGCCCCTCAAGATATGCTACACATTTCTGCCTTTCGATTCGTACTCATGCAGCACTCAGAAACACACTTTTTCATTTTTGTTACGGTACATGTTTTTTTTTGTTGTTGGTTTTGATTTTATTTCTATTTTTTTATTTCCTTTTTGTCATTTGTGTTTTTACATTTTGTGCACTTTTCTTTGAAATGAATGGTTAAGAATGGTATAGAAATCAAATCCTTTACAAATCGGTCACGGCTTCGCTGTTCACACTGGCTTCTTGGCCCATTAAAGTGTGCGTTATGCAAAACTATGTATTTCTATAGTCCTATTTGTATCTGTGTATGTGTGTGTGTGTGTGTGTGTGATTGTGTCTCTGTGTGTGTCACAGTTGGGAAAACTTGATTATATGAACTGTTTTTCTGCACTTCTTTTGGCTCTGTGGGCTGACAGCAGCAGCAGCGGCGGTAGCACTTGCACCGTTCGCACATTCGAATTGTTATGTCGCAGCGAAAACTTTGTGCATGTTTTCAAGCGCCAAAAAATAGATTAAATACATTTTATAGCACGAAAAATGAAACGAAACGAAAACGCTTTTATTGGAATAAAGTTAACGCTGAAAAGCGCTTCCAAATAGCGTAATTTTGCTGCCTGAGAGCGGGAGAGTCTCTTTGTGTGTGTGTGAGAGAAACTGCGTGTGTGAGAAAGAGCGTGCGCGTGTGATAAGAGTAAGACAAGTGTATCTCTGTGCACCTGAGATACATTTGAGCATGCGTTAATTTTGTTTACATTTTTACACGTTACTTGTCTTCGATTGGCGATTACATCTGTAAACAAATATATAAAAAAAATAGTAATAATAAAATCAACAACATAAAAATAAGCTTAATATTTGCCTAACTTTTATTAACTTCATATAAATTGAGCAATTAAAAAGTCTCAAGAAATTAAGTCATTTGTTATATCTTTCCTTTGTAGTTGTGCTCTTAAGCATGGCTAAGAGCATGTCGGCTATTGCTAAACGCATGTTTGCTATTTCTCAGTTACAGTTAACTGTCCTGCTGTGCTCTTATCCTGGCTGCGCTTATCTTTGTCTGCAGGAGATTCTTGCTTTGCTTTGCTTTCCTTTGTTTTGTTCTGTTCTGTTCGTTTCTGTGCGCATTCGTATCGCATTTCGTATGCCGTTCGGCGTTTTGGTTCGTTCGGCTTTCGTCTTTCGGTGCCACAAAAATGAAGCTTTCGTTTTGACTTTTATGTTACTAGTTTACTAGGTAATGCACATAGTATGTAAGTGAGAAAATCCGTACTACACTTTTTCTTTATGAACTTGAAAGTCTACACTAAACTCGGTCTTATATATTTATATATATAAATGTATATATATATATATATATAAATGTGCACTGTCAGAATCAAACTAAGGCGAGGTTTTTCTCTAATTTCAAAAAGACTTTTGGCCAACCAAAAGATTATTTCACTTAATGCTTTGCTGCAGCAAACTAAAAAGGTTATTGATTAATCTTAACAAAGAAAAATCGCCAATAACAAAATGTGAGTACAAGAAAAAAAAAAAAATACAAAAAATAGAACAAAGAGAAAACAAAAAATAAATTAACTATAAATCGTATTTTCTTTTCTATTATATTATAAGTATTATAGCATCTGCTTTATACTATGTCCCACTTTTTCACCTATGCGCAACGACCTCTTTCCCTAGAATAACACACTTATTGCTTTACTTTTACACAAGCACACACATTAACACACACACACAAACACAAACACACTCATATACTAAAAACATGTTTTTGCTTTATAACTTGATTATATAAAATTGGCTTTAGCTTTGGCTTTTCATTAATTTCTTAAACGAATTTCAACTGTTTTGACAAATAATTATTAAATTTTCATTTCACATTCAGTACACGGCTTTCTTACTTCTTAATTTAGTAATTTTGTTGTATTTTTTTACTCAGTATATAAACCGAATTTTTTTTTTTGCTTATTGCAAATTATTTTTCACATTTTTGCTTGTTTTAATATATAGAAAAGTTTTGCAGAGAAATAAGTTTTTTTTTTCCGGACGTTTGCAGTAGAAGCCTGCGAGGACGTTGTCTCCGCAAGGAACGAAAACGATTTGCCAATGAAGAATTTTGCGCTTTTGTGTGAAACGAGAAAAAATTGGCTAGGAAGCTTTTGCTATAAAATATATGCAAAACGTTGGAAAATTTTTCAAACGAACATAACCCAAAGAGCAACCGTGTGACAGAGAGAAAGAGAGAGTGAGACAGAGAGAGAGAGAGAGAGAAAGAAAAGTGATGCGCAGCTGGTAAAATAGGGGAACAAATCATACAGAATGAATTAAAATTACTTATACCTTCTGTATTTTGCTTTAAGCATATTAATTAGATTTGCTTGTGTTTTTGTTGTAATGATTTTTATTTGAATAGAATTTCTTAAATTAAGAAAACAGTATAAAAAAAAAAGGAGACAAGTTTACACGAAAACAGAATACCCTTCGTCAGTTTTGCGAAGCGTGAAATATATTTTGTGCTTTTGTATATAGTTAAAACAAAAAGCACTTTTAAAAATCAAGGACATCTTTGTGGCGGTGACGGTGGCACAATAACAACAACAACAATAACACAAGCGGCAATACGCTATTATTTACGTGCGCATTAGCGGCATTGCTTGTAAAAGGGGCGTCAATCTGTCTAAGTCGAACCGTTTATTTGTAGGGGCTCTGAGACGTATAGAAAGGCGTGTGAAATGCAAGTGTTTTGAATTTACATGCAAGGCAAGTAATTCCTACGTTAGGATCGCGTTTTATAAGTGCTTACATACATACACATGTAAGTGACAAATGTTTTTATACAGTATAGAAATTTTTTTCAAAATTTTTCAAAAAATATTGAAAACAGACAGTCAAGAGACAATACCCGAAAATCGATCCTAACCACATACATCATATATTTGATTTCATTTTGCGGTCTTTCTTTGCACGCACACAAACTAATAACCACGGAAAATCCAAGCTATAAACAACACAAAGCGATTGCAATATAAAAAGAAATTTGTGGTTTGTGATTAATGATTTCATTGATGGATTTCATAAATCGCTTGATTCGATTTTTAATTTAATTTGAAAGCAATGCATTTCTGCATTTGATGCCCCAATAAAAATTACAAATAAAAAGGCATTAAATAGATTCATTGAGATGATTGAATTGGTGAGAAGATTTAAACATTCGGAAACAAAACTCTTTAGCTTTGAAAAATGAAGTGTTAATTCTACCACATTAATCTATACAATAAGTAAATACATTCTCAGCTAATTGATGCACTTATTTTAATGCCAAGTTCAAGAGCTAGTAGTAATCTTAAATATTACATAGACAGACAGCGAGACAAGTCGCACAAAACAGACAAAATTGACAATGATTTTCCACTGAATTCTCATTTTTCATTATACAAAAAAAAAAAAAAAAAAACTAAATTCAAAAGAAGCACAAATATATTCATCAGATAGTTGCTCAAAGACAAAATGTTAAACACGCTCTTCACCACATTCGTCGTACGAGCAGACACATTGTTTTATAATATGAAAATATAAACAAACAACAACAACAACAACAACAAAAAAAACAAATAAATAAGTAAAAAGAAAAATGAAAATGAAAATAAAAATAAAAGCTTAAAAAACACGAAATGAAAAGTTAAAATAAGTAAAGAATAGTAAAAAACAAACGATGCAAGCGTAAGTGTACACGTATGTGTGCGTGTATTTGTATTGTATGTATGTATGTGTGTGTGTGTGTGTGTTTTTCCTCTTGCACAAATAAGTTCAAGTGGCTACTAATGCAAAGAATGTGCTGAAAGCCTGGGGATGTGGGTGGGTGGGCGATTGGTTGGAGGCTGTGTCTTTGTGCTTGTGTTAGTGTTAGTGTGTGTGTGTACATGCGAGCTAGCAACAAACGAGTGAATACGACAAAAGCAAAAAACCAAAGCCAAAGCGAAAGGACATTTATGCGCCTTTTCACATTTCAGAAAAGGACAAATTTGTAAGGACAAGTGTAAACGAAGGAAACGCGCAAACGCTCACAATAACATCTTTTTCTTCTTCTTCTTCTTCTTCTTCTATTTTTATTTTTTTGTATTTTTACCTTTGTGTATATGTATACATGTGCGTGTGTGTGTATGCGTTTTGCTTACAATACACTCAAATACACACACAATACACAATCATAAAGGCAACAAAAAAATATATATATATATTTTAACGTTTTTATAGCAAACGCAAAGTAAGAATAAATTTAATACTTGTCGTATAAAAATAACAGTTACTTCTTGGATGCGCATGGCTGAAGATGTCATGACAAAAAAAAAAATCAATGCACCGTTTTCATCGCCAACAAATTTAAATGATACATCAGTTGTAAATTTAATCAAACAATAAACAAATGTTTTACACAAATAGATATCTTATCCGAACGCCATTTTATCTTGTCCAAGAATTCTCTTTCAAATGCTAATCTATCTTTTTGCATAAATCATGATCTTGATAGAGTTGAGATAAGATAATATTGTTTGAAATTAAATTATATATGCACGATATCTTAAATTAAACTATTTAAAGTGCTGCGCTGCGGTACTCAAGGACATCTCGAGGCCCAAATTTCAATAGCCATTATAAATATATGTATGTATCACACACACACACACACACACATGTTTGTATGGCATGTACACATGTACTGTAAGTAGGTATGCATGGTTACACAAATTCACAATGGCACAGTGGGGCGGAAGAGGGCCGCAAGTGATTGTAAGGCACGTTGTGAAAGCATTCTTATGACAAAGACTCACGCTCGACTGCTAATTAAAATGGACGTTGCGCATCCGTGCGCTAGTTTTGTATCTAAAGTAGCAAACAGTTTGCGTGATTATGTTTTTTTTTTTTTTTTTAATTTTTTGCAAATGTGCGTATTCAATGTTTTAGCAGAAGCGATCGAACAAAGAAACAATTTTTACTGATCAAGAAAATTTAGCGTTGTACAAAAATCAAAGCAAATACAATTTCCAAATGCCTTCAACGTGCGTGAAATAATTCATTTTATTATTCATACGGCACATCTATAGATATTATATGCGAAATATAATGTTGACGGAAGCGTCGAGATGGAATTTTTCTTTATATGTAAGAATTTAGTCAATAAAAAAATGACAAAGTTCAATTGAAGCTTATGGCTTGAGCTTTGAAGCCGTTGGCGCTCTCTTAGTGTATTGCGCATCTTGTAAGCCAGAAGTAGACACGAACAGCCGAGCGCAGCAGCAACAGAGTCGCCGATTACGTAATCGTATACGTCATAGATTCTCTAATATCGACAAGTCGTGTACTGGTCGTGAGGTCGTTCGGTTGGTCGGTCGCTGATCACAGAGAGACAAAAGCTCAAAGCAAAAAACAAAAGCAAAACAAAGCAAAATCAAAAGTGTTTTTTTTCGCGCTCGCTCGTAAAGCGTAAAGCTTTGTCGTTGTTGTTTTGGGTTTGTTTCGTTCGCGGCGTTTAGAAATAAATAGCCATGGTAGTTTAGTTTTGGCAATACGCGCAAAAACCGCACATACAACATTCGATTTCTGCAATAAATAATACGAAAAAAAAAAAAATGTTTCAGGTTTTTTAATAACATTAAAATTGTGTCGACGCATGTTGTTGCTTTTTTGTTTAATTTTTTGTTAAAATTATAACTGGTGTATTGGCAAACTAGCAACAGAGCAAAAGTAAATGAATATTACAACTTACATACATACATATGTACTAATACATTGTTGCCAACGCGGAAACATTGCAAAACAAAGGCGGTAGTCGAGTTGAGTAAAAAGGCGCCGACGTGAAATAAGTTCGCAACATACAAAGTTCATTCTTCTCGAAGTTTGACAAACACGTCATAGTTTGGTCTTTCGGTTATTCGGTCGGTTTGGTCGGTTTGGTCGGTCGGTTGGCTTATCAGTAGAAATATTGAGGCTTTACTTCCTACAATCACAAAAGAAAACAAAAGTGGCGTGTTTATTATTAGACCACTTGCGACAAGGCAGACTAAATGATTCGCACAACTCTTCAATTAAATTTAATACATATTGAACTCAGCACAGCGCAGCGCAGCGCAATAAAGCAATTGTACAATAACATAAGTAATAATAAACAGGAAAAGCGATAGAGCGCTGCACGAATGAGTTCAAAACTTGATGAAATAATAATAATTTTAAATGTGTGAAATATGTGTCTATAGAAATCCTAAATTACTTTGCTTTTTGTTGTTTGAAGACAGCTTGTTGGACAACTCTTGGTGAGTTGAGCGCTTTCAAAGTTTCATTCAAAATAAATTATTTTCTGTTTATTAAATAAAAAAAAAAAAATTAATATATAATAAATTTATACAAAAAATTGCTTGCAACAATAATTTGATTTTTCTGTTAGATATATTTACAAAGTTGATCTTGTATCATCAAAATGTTTCTCAAGCAATTGGATAATTCGTACCAAATCGTATCGCCTATTTTCTCATCTTATACAAATACAATATCAATATGCGTGCTATTAATAATTTTAAATATACAAATGGCCAATGTCGAAGCACACAAAGTCACAGTGAGTTATTACTTCAATATTAAAGAATTTTTATATTTATTTTTTTTGACTGTAAACACAATGATCACCAATTTGTTTATCATTAAAAAAAATGTGTCGTCCAGGTTGTGGGGACTGTAAAAAAAATTGCTCTTATTTTCATTGGTGTCATTTAAAATGGGGTGGAGTAACGACTCGAATTCGGGTTTTCCGAAAATTGGGAACAATTATCACATGTTTTAAGGTTCTTTCAATTTTATTCATAAGCGCGCGTCGCTTATCAGTTTTGGGCCCACGCACCTTTGCTGCTGGCCCTGTTTGCTTTTTATATTATGATTTACCACAGACAAGTTGTGAATTTGTTATCTATGAAAGGCAAACAAACTTTTTTACTTTTTATAAAAAAAAAAAAAAAACTGGAATATCTTGATTACTGTAATTGAATAGCATATAACGGCAACTGGCGTTATTATAGTATAGGTTGTGGTCAATAAATACAATCAACAATTATCAGTCAAGTTTACTTTCTCGTGTGCCTGTCATGACAAATCGTTGTGGAGCGATATGTGCCGGACTTTGGCCGTACTCTTTCCGTTGTTATCTAGCCTTGGAAGAAAGAACAAATAAAAGCATAAAAAACATTTGATAATGACGTTCATTTTCGCCACCTTAAGAAAATTACTTGCTTAATAAAACAACACTAAGTATGAAGCTTTTATCTACAATACTTAAAACTTATTTATTTCTTAAAGGCTTCGCTCATAACAAATCACAACTATCCTGTCGAGGAACATGTTGTTCATACGCTTGACGATTATATTCTAACAATTTATCGTATACCGAATTCGCCAAAGAGTCGTATGAGCAATGACACTAAAAAGCCAGTCGTATTCCTGCAACATGGCATACTCTGTGCCTCCGATGATTGGATCATCAATGGTCCAGAGACGTCGCTGGCATATATGTTCGCTGACGCCGGCTACGATGTCTGGCTGGGAAACGCACGCGGTATGTAAACATTTTTTGCAAATCAGTGTACGTATAATGCTCACTAGTTGATCAATGCAGGTAACACATATTCGCGTCAGCATAAACATTTGCATCCAGGCACTTCAGATTTCTGGAAATTCAGTTGGCATGAGATTGGCGTCTATGATCTCGCCGCTATGCTCGATTATGCATTAGCGGAATCGTATTCAAGCTCTCTACACTTTGTCGCACATTCACAAGGCACGACGACATTCTTTGTACTGATGTCAACATTGCCCCAGTATAACGAGAAAGTGCGCACTGTTCATCTCTTGGCACCGATTGCCTACATGCGTAACCATTCCTTTCTGCCGTCCAAATTAGGCAGCATATTTCTGGGAACACCATCTTTGCTAAGTTGGATTCTGGCCGGCATGGAATTGTTGCCAATCACAAGCGCTCAAAAGTCACTGTGCGAATATGTTTGCTCCACTGAGTCGAAATTCAAATTTGTGTGTTCCGGTATATTGGACTTCATAGGCGGTTGGGGTACTCGACATTTAAATCACGTAAGCTCTCTCAAATATACAAACATTTTTTTTTTTTTATTATTACATGTTTTGTATGCCCACAGACATTACTCACACATGTGTGCGAGACTCATCCCGCTGGCGCGTCCACGAGTCAAATTTTGCACTATCTGCAGCTGTATAAATCAGGGGACTTTCGTCAGTATGATCATGGCACTGATCTGAATTTGCAAATTTACCAGCAGCCAACGCCGCCCTCATATGAAATACCAAATATAAGCAGCTGCGTCAATCTATATTATAGCCAGAATGATTATATGTCTTCGGTGGAGGACGTTGAGTATTTGGCCACTCAGTTGCCCTGTGCTGAGCTATATCGGGTACCTTTTGAAGACTGGAATCACTACGATTTTCTCTGGTCAGTCAATGTGAAAGAAGTGATAAATGATAGAATTATTGATAAAATCGATAAGTATGAGTTAGACTTGAAAAACTCTGAAA
Source organism: Phortica okadai (assembly GCA_034638295.1). NCBI lineage: Eukaryota > Metazoa > Arthropoda > Insecta > Diptera > Drosophilidae > Phortica > Phortica okadai. The sequence goes on from CM067850.1 coordinate 8,666,180, forward strand.
TATTGTAACAAAAGGCTTTATTGTTAGATTTAGAAAATCGAATTTGTTGACAGCTTAATAATGATATTTAGCATTTGTTTTTAATTACATATTGTATATATTTTAATACATTCATTTAATTGTACGTGAAAGGTTGTGAAATAATTAATAAAATTGTATATTTTCTGAAATTTTCATTACTGATAGTACGACAAGATAACGAAAAAGATAACCCACAAAATGATTGTTTTAGTTCAAGGTACAAAAAAATTTTCCTGTTGCATTTTTTAAAATTTGCTCAATCCAAGATGACATCATTTTCAATACAATATTGCGAAGCTGATTAAATAAATGATTCACAAGCCTGCAAGATTCTAGCAACAAATTGCGCTGTTGTTATTTGTGAGCTGGAATATTTTAGGTGTTTGAATTAAAAAACGAAATACAGGAGAAACTCGATTATCTGGATCAATTAAAACCGTATAATCGAATGTCCGGATAATCGATTTCATAGTCAATATTTTTATTCAAAGCAAAGAAGAAAACTGAAAGCTGGGGCTGGGAAAGGTTGCGCACGGATGTTGACGGATTTGGTCCGTCCGTCTGTCCACCATGTTTTACTTAAAATGTCAACCAAAAAAAAAACAATTTAAACAAATTTGCCCAGAATTTGTAATTTATACATGTAATACATGAAATATTAAACCGTTATTTATATTTTTTATTTCATTCCAGGAGCTCAAACCAGTTGAAATTTGACATTTTCAAATTTTGCGCGCAACTGCCGTTATTCGCGGCAGCGTTGTCCATTCACCATTCGGCGCCGAGTCGGCGAAAGAGGCAAGTGTGTCAAAAATGACGCAAATGGTGCAGTGACGCGGTCGAGGGCCATATGAAAGTACTGGCCTGGCCAATGCCGCTCGAGTTGCCGAGCCACTTGAGCCGAGTCAATGTTCGTGACTCCCCCACATACAGCGGGCTGTAAGTACTGGCTTGCTCCATGACGCCTGGAGTTGCACTGCACTTGGGCCAACCCACTGTTAAAACCGCGGTGAAAATATTGCAGGCCCTTATTTTCAGTCTGGCAACTACGTTGCATATCAACTAGCTGTCCCGCTCACACAAATGCACAAAAAAAAATTCTCAGCCATTTTACTTACACACATACGATTGTTTTTTTAAACGTGTCGATAATGCGAGTTATAAGCTCATTTTTTTCAGTGTTAATTTCTGTTTTGTTTTATTTATATTTCTTATGTTTCAAACATTAAATGTTTGAAATCAAACAAAACCCGTGAAATATTTACTATTTAGCTATTGCACACCGCCTAGACTCAATGGTTTGTTGCTGACACACAATTAAGAACAGAACAAGGATGGGTTAGTTTCATTAAAAGTGTATAATCAGTACAAATTAAAGTGCTTTATTTATTATCAACAACAGAAGAAACGTTAGCCTCTACCCATACGAAGCTCCCAGATGACGCGCAATCAAAAGCCACCTTGCAAATTACCACTGTGCAAATATCGACAGACGGGGTACCAAAACTGCACTGCCCTGTCTGTGATAAAGCGCTCATTTCGTTGAGTGGGTATGTTAAGCACGTTAAAAAACATGAACCACCTGGAGGTTTCTTATGTCGGTATTGCGATGGCCGGTTTTGTTCTGAAGATGGGCTAAAAAAGCATTTGGATGAAGTTCACACAACTCTCGCGTGCAGGATATGTAAAAATAATGCAACATTCACTAATGAAGAAGAGTATCGTGAACATATTCGCGTTGTACACAATGGTGTCGACAGGGAGTTGTTTACTTGCGAAAAATGCGGTGCAGAATATAAAACGATGGAGCCTTTTAAGCGTCATAAGGAAACACAATGCGGATCAATTAAGCCTTTTAAATGCGATCAATGCTCAATGTCGTTTGTGACGAAATACAATCTGAAACAACACAAGGAAACACACAGTGGTGAAAGAAAATTTTGTTGTAGCTATTGTGGCAAGAACTTTTTGCAAAAAGGTCGCTTAATTGAACACGAACGTTCTCATACAGGCGAAAAACCTTACAAATGTGATGTAAGTCGAATTAAAAAAAAAGAAATATATAAATTGATAACCCGATGTCTTTTATACAAGGTTTGTGGAAAAGCTTTTGCCCATCGGGAAAGTATTGTAACGCATTCATCAATACATACGGGAATACGTTTAGTGGAGTGTAGATGCTGTCAGTCTCGGTTTTCGTGCTATTCTAATTTGATTAAACACCGGAGAACGCGGCCTGACACTTGTGGACTGCCAGAGTATGATCCACCTAAAAATCGGGTTCGTACTCATCGTTCACGAAGTGAGTAAAAATATGACTGTTTATAAAGTATTTTTTAAATGTACTGTTCAATTTTAGTTCCTCCTACGCTTAATCCCACCTCGGAAATAAAAGTGAGCAACCTTAACAAAATTATTAAACCGAGTGACTTGGAAAAAGATAAGCAGTTGAGAAAATCCACAAATAGGAAGGATGAAAAGCAGGAAACGTCAAATGTTCGAATCAAAAAAGGGAGAAGAGTTCGAAAGCGTAAAGATACTTTGGAAACCTCTGAAGAAAGTGACAATCTTGAAGATATTAACTGCAGGTCAGTTTGCTCTGAGACAGATGAAGAATTGACAGTTAGTAAACGTCGAACACGTCAAAATCACATTGATCAGTCATTAAAAAAGGAGGAGTCATCAGTGGACTTGAGCGACTTTGATGATGATAGTCCTGATAGCGGAAGCGAAAGAGACACTAATTTTAAACTGCCAGCACCAGTAAAACAGGAACTAGAAGAGTCTCAAACAGAGAGTTTTGAATACACCGACTCGAACCAATACGTTGAACCATGTTGTGATCTTAAAGTAGAAGACGGAAATATATTTAATGAGAAGGATACATTGCTTGACGACCTTCTTAAAGAAAACGTTTCAGACGAACATTTAAAACTAACAAAACCTTTCCAATCTGTCAAACTGGAAAATGATGTTGATGCAATTCTAGAAGAGACTGAAGTTGTACTTATCAAAGAGCAGGATCTAATATCATCCACGGAAGAAGATGTATTAGCTGTAAAAGATATCCCTTTAAAGGATTTAACAGAATGTAGAATACTACTGGAAGATATAACGATGCGGTACCCAAAATTGAAAGGGGAGCCTAGCGTTAAAGTAGCACGTAATGCAAAAGCCCAAGTCGTAATTCGAAATGTGCACAACCAACAAAATGAAGTAACACATGAAACTGATAAACCAAAACGGAAGTATCGAAAGCGACGTGAGGATAAGGGTGATATCGTTCCCAATGGACCGAAACGTGTTGCCAAAATATCACAGCATGAACTTAAGGAACGCTTGAAAATGTTGAAAAAAGAAGAAAAGTCATGGAAATGTCCTTTATGTATTAAAATTTACCACATGCGCAAACCTTATGAGAAACATTTACGCCACGATCATGTTTTAGATGAAGAGAAGATTAAAGAAATATTCAAAGACGAAAAAGTTACACAGGAACTTGAGGGTGAGGTCTTTAAATGTAACATTTGCGATAAGATCTACTTAATGGAAAAGCGACTGATAGCTCATATAAAGCTCCATGGTCCCGATGGCAGCCTTATTTTTAAATGTCCATGTTACTGTAATATATTTTTCGCCAGCAAAGACGAAGCTACAGCACATGCACACAAGGAGCATAGGGATTTAATTTACTGTGAACAATGTGACAAGTTTATGACGGGTCACGATAGTCTTAAGAATCATATGAAAAATCATCATTCCAGAAAAGAACCAAAAAATCTGCCACGAAACTTAGTCTGCGACAAGTGTGGTAAAAAATTTGCAGGTCGTACTTCGCTTACCGATCACGTTCGATCCGACTGTGGCCGAGTGCCACTCTACCCTTGCACTGTTTGTGGTAAGCATTTGACTACTGCGGGCATATTAAAGACGCACATGCTTTTGCACAAAGATGAGTCACCATATCAATGCGAGAAATGTGGAAAAACTTTTAAAGTAAAAGCGCAATATAAGTCGCATATCAAAACACGACATACTGATTTCAAACCATTTAAGTGCCATGTAAGTAATAATATCTAAAGTTTTTGTTTATGTAATGACTTTATGTACTATATATTGAATTACAATTTTCAGCTTTGTCCGAAGGAATATCCATACCGAGAAAGTCTGCTTACCCATATGACAGTCCACACTGGCATGAAAAGGTTCTTGTGCAATGGCTGTGGAAAACGATTTACATGTATTTCTAATCTGCAAGCTCATCGGAAAGTTCACAACGATACATGCGGCCAGCTACCGTTAAACGCAAAAGCCACTCAGTATATGGGTGTTCAAAAAGGCAATCTGCTTTTGGGCGCAAAACCAGAAGCCGGTTTAGAATATCAAGAGACGAATACCCTAATAGCAAAAGATGTGCTTGATCGCGATATGCCAATGGCTCAGGAATTGAATTTTCCTTCAGAGCCATCTGCTCCACTTGCCACAGTACCGCTTAATTACGTAGGTCAACAGACAGCACCGCATTTTGCCCTTCAAAATATAATGATTCCTCATATGACGGATGAACCGCACTCGTCTTCAACATACAATTAAATTTATATTTTAGTTATAAAAAACATAAAAGTAATATTAGGAATCCGCCAGTCATCGTTGACATCTTTCATTTGTACATTTTATTTTTTTTATAAACATAAATAAAATCGGCTTATTAAGTAAGTTACTGTAATAATAAAAATCAGGGCTTTATTCTTTGCGATCAGTTTAATCTAAAGTAAGGTTTTTGATATTTCCCTATAGGCATGCGTCCCCGTTGTCGCAGACGGCGCACAGCTTCACGTAAAAATTTCGGTTGGAGAGCGCCAGTTTCGCCTTGAGCTTCCATAACATCGAGTGCTGAAATGAATGAAATTAGATTGCAAAACGAATCATGAATTACAATTAAAGCTAATTATTGTAGTTTTTGTTTGGTCAAGTTCGACGAACCTTCTTCTACAACTTCACCAACAAACACTTTGGCTATGCCGGACATTGCAATAACAACGTTCTGTGAGACAGAGCATCCCGTTATCGTCTGCATTAGTCGCTTAACTGCTGCCTTGGGAAAGGCGGAACGTCTGTACATTTCATATCGATCAAGTTGCTCCTCAGTAAAATTTGATACAAGCACTCTGGAATGAAAGGAATGGCTATTACTTAGAAATCTACTTTACATCTATTGCGGCTTACTGCATTTTCTCGCGTTCTTCTTCTTCAAGTTCCTTTTTTGATTTCTGTTTCCTTTGACGCTGTTCTTCTGTTTCCTCTTCCTGCTTTTCATCGCCGTTAAAGATTATTTTCTTAAGATCAGCTTCATCACCGTTTTCTGAAGTTTCACTATCTCTTTGATTGTCATTGGTTGTATTGAAAAACTTCAAATCCACATCATCACTGTCACTTAACGAGTTATTCTTTTGTTTTACTGGACTCGGAAAAAGAATTTCATCCATTGTTTCTTTTTTTTCTATTAACAGGTAGGATGGCAGTAAATAAATAAATAACAAAAAAGTTTTTGTCTCTTCTTCTTAATAAAGTTCCAATAACAACGAATAGCACACATATAACAAACCAGTGCTGCATATTCTTTTAAGCGTCAAATTGCCGAATTAGAGCGAGTTAACAGTAGAGTTGTCACGAATTTGTTTAGCTGATGACCAGAGTTGCTGCCCCAGACTTAGCCGTACCGCCTCGTGTCTGTCTTCCCGAGTTTTTTTTATATTGGCTGAGTGCATTTTAATTATTACATCTCCTAAATACCGCTTGTGAGAAACGTAAAAATGTCTGCTGTTGAGGACACCAAGGATCTGGCGGAAATAGTAGTCGGCGATGAAGTGAAGAAACAAAAAAAACCAAAACCCAACAACAAAAAATTGCGTCAAGGTGTGTGACCCCGATGAATCTTTTTGGTGAGAACAAATAACCATTCTTATTTAATACACAGCTGAAGCAGCTTCGAAAAAAGTAGATAACGCTACGACCGAAGTCGAAGGTGGTGATTCGCATGAAGCCGCAAATGGGGATGTGATCGTTGATAATGGAGAAAAGAAAACTGGCGGAAAAAAGAAAAACAAAAACAAGAAATCAGGTGCCGGCAAGAAGGGCCAAACCGATCCGCCGAGTGTGCCAATTGTTGATCTTTTCGCAGAGGGCGAATATCCCGAAGGTCAGATTCTGCAATATCCTACACCAAAGGATATGCCAGATGACCGGACTGCCAAGGACCGTTTCACATCGGAGGAAAAGCGTGCACTAGATCGCATGCACAATGACATATATCAAGAACTACGCCTGGCTGCAGAAGCACATAGGCAGACGCGTCAATATATGCAAAAATACATTAAGCCAGGCATGTCTATGATACAGATATGCGAAGAACTGGAAAATACTGCTCGTCGCTTAATAGGAGAAAACGGTTTGGAAGCTGGTTTAGCTTTTCCCACTGGTTGTTCCCTCAATCATTGCGCAGCACATTACACTCCCAATGCGGGTGACCAGACTGTGTTACAGTACGATGATGTCTGCAAAATTGATTTCGGTACTCATATCAAAGGCCGTATTATAGATTGCGCATTTACGTTGACGTTTAATAATAAATACGATAAGTTGCTGCAGGCGGTTAAGGATGCCACAAATACTGGTATTAAAGAGGCGGGTATTGACGTTCGTCTATGTGATATTGGTGCGGCCATACAGGAGGTTATGGAATCTTACGAAATTGAATTGGATGGAAAAACGTATCCTATTAAATCCATACGCAACCTTAATGGTCACTCCATTAGCCCTTATCGTGAGTACTTTATAAATTATACGTAAAACATATTCACTAATAGTGATCCTTGTGTAGGCATTCACTCCGGTAAGACTGTACCCATTGTCAAAGGTGGAGAATCTACACGCATGGAGGAGAACGAGTTTTATGCAATTGAAACATTTGGTTCGACCGGTCGCGGTCTTGTTCACGATGACATGGATTGTTCACATTATATGAAAAATTTTGATGTGCCCTTCGTTCCACTTCGCTTGCAATCATCTAAGCAGCTGCTAAGCACCATAAACAAACACTTTGGAACACTTGCTTTTTGCAAACGTTGGTTAGATCGCGCTGGCGCTACAAAATATCAAATAGCACTCAAAGATCTTTGCGACAAGGGCGTTGTCGAGGCATATCCGCCACTTTGTGACATTAAGGGTTGTTATACAGCCCAGTATGAACACACAATTATGTTGCGACCCACCTGTAAGGAAGTAGTCTCGCGTGGTGATGACTACTAAAGTCAAAGTATATGCTAATTGATTACATACTTTTATACTGGCTTTGCTTGGTTACACATTTGTTGGTTTGATGATCAAAACTTTATTCATAAATACATTGGTTATAGTACTAATGGCATAAGCTTACATTATACAACTGCCTTTGCTCAAAATGTAAGGTATCTATTTGAATAAACATTTAAAATAACCTATTTGTCGCAGTTGACTTTTCACCATTTCTAGCAATCATACCTTTGATTTGCAACTCTTTCCAATAGAGTTTATAAACTGGCAAAGGTGTAGAAACTTTTTCCTTGTGACGATTTGCTCTTATAACTTGTAGTAAGCCTCGCCAAATGTAAACAAACCATTTTCCAGTAAGATAATACAAAATTTCGATATAACTTATGACACTGAAACCATACATTAGCGACAATATGCCACCAAAGCGATCTATAAAAATTAATTCATGTAAACCAAAGTATATAAATCAAACAAATTAAATACTTAGAAGCTCCACCCAATCGCCGACCATGTCCATTTCTGTGCCTTGTGCATAACGTAGTTTAAAAAAAAATTTTATAATTGCCAGTGGTCGCTCATTTGTCAAACCTTTTCTGAAGTATTTATAAACATATTTAAGTTGGTTGAAATACATGTAGTAAAGTTATCTAAATAACTCACAGCAAACCATTGCGGTAACCTTTTTTTGAAGGCGCTGGATCCAAGGGCGAAATATTTGTGAAAATCTTAAAATTCACGCCGTTGCAAGTTGGCAAACAATGTGGACATTGTTTAAATGTTTTTGTTGTTTGTTGGTCGCCATCTACATATGGAAATGTTTGAAAATCATACCAAACACGCTTCCACTTCATTAGACACGGCAGACTAGAAAAGCCACAAACGGATCTTTCATGTGCAATGGCCGCCATTGTTGAGGACACACAACCGCAGTACTGCAACATGCTCTCAACTCGGCAAATTAAAAGACACTCATTTAGCGAATAGTAAGTTCTTTAAGATAGGATTAGGATTTCGTTATTAGAACTTAATTAGTACTTGGTATACTCACTGATTTAACAATTGTTGGCCCTCTTCAGAGAAGTAACACAAACGTTTAGCGGGCGTTACTTGCCTAATATTATTGGTGGAATAAAAGAAAATTGGCTGAATTGGTATCTCAACAATTGTGTTGTGATCCACAAGAATTTCACCAACGCTTGTTGATTGAATTGTTGCATAATCCTCCTTTGGAAATATGAAAATCTGCAAAGGTGCGAGGTAGATTTTATCATATATCAGAAGTGTATATGTCTAGATAAGAACTGCCATATAAAACTGAACAAGAGTACCTGAAAAGCGGAGTTGGATAGATACGTATATGTATAATCATCGCCCGGATCGTCTTGTAGAACAAATTGCACACTGTTCAGTATTGAGTTTGATTCAAATTGCACATGCGGTGTGTTATTCATCTCCAAATCATCTTGCCTCTTAGTTTCACTGCAAATACACAATATTTGAAACAAATGACCCAACATCAAAAACTGGAATTGCGAAAAAAATGTTATTACACATCCTTCGAATAGCTGGGACGCTTGTAATTGAAAATGCAACAAACGCTCGAGGAAGCCGGCCTTTTTATGAATAATTCTCTCGTGTTCACGGGTGCTCCATAAACTATGCCGCGCAAAATAATTTTATCACAATCTGGCGCCAGGCTTCTAACCATATCTCGGGCCGAGTACATGCTTCCATTGTAATAGCTAACAAGCACTTCGTGCAGATACGTCAACTCAGTGGCGTTCAAGTTTGGCTCATCAAACGGATTTATAAAGAAATTGGCAAGTTGCAATAGTTGTTTTGACATAGCATCAACATTTGGTGCTGCTTTGTTATGTAGTTGTTTTGCTTCTTGGTGCTGATAGCTGCGGAGTGGAAACAAATTAAAGACTGTATTGATAAACTTGACTAATTTAAATTCTAACATTGTCGTTGAGAAAAACCGTCACTTAATTTATGTGCATACATATACAGTGGTTCACAGTTTATTTCAAACAATTGAATTGTTCTTAGTTTATGTAAAGAGAGTTGTGTAAAACTCCAACAACAATGGTTGGCCTAACGCCGAGACTATAAAACGTGCAATTGTTAATTGGCCACTACCATTGACAGTTGATTCTTTGCATAAAATGCAACGCTTAACGCTTTTAAGAGGGTTCATAGTTTTTGCTCATGTGCTTTTGATAAACTGTGAACGTATAAGTTTTGCTAATCATCATGTGTACGAGTTGCTACCGAGGAACGCAGAAGATCTTAAGGCAATAAAGACTTTCGAACAAAACAGCAAAGTTCTCTTATTGGATGCATTGAATGTTGGTTGGAAAGGTATTGCTATTGTAGCGCCAGACTTTGTATCTGAGTTTGGCCAGACACTTCAATTGGCAAATGTGACCTACAATTTAATTGAAGCAAACGCGCAAAGAGCGCTTGAGACTGACATAGAACCTGTGGCCGACTCAAATCGCCGTTCGTCTGACTACACATGGACGATGTATCACGAACTGAATGATACTTACAATTGGATGCATAACTTAGCAAAACAATATTCCGATAAGGTTTCAGTATTTGTTGTTGGTGAAACGTACGAGAAGCGTCAAATTTTGGGCATAAAAATATCAAATGGAGTGGAGAAACCTGCAATTTTTCTAGAAGGAGGTATGCACGCAAGAGAATGGATAAGTCCTGCAACGACGACTTATATTGCAAATAAATTACTCACAAGCAAAAGGAGAGACACACAATTTTTGTTAGAGAACTACGATTTCTACATTTTGCCGCATTGCAATCCGGATGGCTTTGTGTATACACACACGACCAATCGATTGTGGCGCAAAACACGCAGCAATCAAGGAAGGGGCTGTTTTGGCACCGATCCAAATCGTAATTTTGAATTTCACTGGAATGAAGTTGGCGGCGCGAGCAGCAATCCTTGTTCGGAGACATTCGCCGGTCCATCTGCCTTTTCCGAAAAGGAGACAAAGTCATTGGCAAAGTTTCTAAACACTTTAAAGAATCAACTCTTTTTGTATGTTTCCTTCCATTCGTATTCACAGTTGCTATTGTATCCCTATGGCCATACATCGGAGCTGCCGTCCAATAACGACAAACTGAAGCGTGTCTTCGATGCGGCTGTTGCAGGCATAAGAAGACGTTATGGCACAAGATACACTGGTGGCAATGTGCATGACGCCATCTATCCGGCGACTGGTTCATCTATTGACTGGGTATACGGCGTCTTAAATGTTAATTACTCTTTTTGCTATGAGCTCCGGCCATCGAGTTGGAGTTCGTGGACGGGCTTCCGGCTGCCAGCGGTGCAGATTATGCCAACAGGCGAAGAAACGTTCGATTCTCTAACTGAGATGATAAAAACTGCACAATCATTAAAATCATCTTAACAAATACATTAATATTCGACGAAATAAATCATGCTTTTAATTAAATAATTGTAAGGCAATCTTTTGAAAAAATAAAATGACAAAGGAAACGAGAGTGCCAATTTTTATTATTCTTCTACCACAATGGCATCCATACAATCTCCATTCTTTTAGAATTTGTATTCTATCTTTTTTATATAGTTTTCGATATCGATCGCGTTATGTATAAATCAATCTGTCCACAAAACTAATATACCCTTGAACCATGATGTACAGGCCTTCTAGTCAAAATCTGGGTATCGACTGCCTCGTCAACGTGATAACGGTTGCTTGAAACGCAAAAAAAAACAGAGGCAATTATTTAATAAATATTAAACTATTGAACATAAGCTATGAAACTATATAAGTTGAAATTCTTTGTCTATACTGAGAATATTAGAAATATATGTGGAAAATTTAAGTTGATAGTATTTTTGCATTTAAAAATGAAAGTTCTAATCATTGTCATATGAGTGATATTGTCATTGGGTAATTTTTTTTGTATATGACAACGTCGCCTGTCCGTAAATCTATTGATTTATACTATAAAAAACCTTAAAGAAAGATAACAAGGCATTTTGCCACGCAAACATTATTTACAACTATGAGAGATCTTTGAATAAGGTGGTTTTAGCTTCAATAAATTTAGTTTAGTCGTCTATGATGTCTTGGGCGAAGAAATAGAGCGGAGTGACAAGACTTATCAGTTTTATCGACGTTTGAAAATAAAGCAGCAAGACAGTCAGCCAACAAATGACGCTATAAAAACATGCGCAGCCAAAAGGCTTGAAATATTCCGTTTTAACAATGATACTGAAAGGTGGTCTAATTGTGGCTTTGTGCCTGTTGGCAATCGGCGCGAGCAGCGCTGAGCGTGCACGCTATGATAATTATCGCGTTTACAAGGCAACCGCCGAGAACAAGGCACAGCTGGAGGTACTGAAGCAGATGGAGACCGCCAGTGACTCAATTATATTCATGGACGGTGTACATCGCGTCGGTAATGTCTCTATTGTTGTTGCGCCGCACAAGGTTCCGGACTTTTTGACTATTTTGGGCAAACACGAAGTTAAATATCAACTTGTTGCCAATGATTTGCAAGCGTTGCTCGACGATGGCGACAAACAAACGACGCTGAAAGGACGTAGTGGATATGGCTGGACTCAGTACTATGAATTGGATACCACATACGTCTGGCTGCAGACACTAGCCAAGTTATATCCTGGTATTGTGACACTTATCGAAGGCGGTAAAACTTATGAGGGTCGCTCGATTTTGGGTGTGAAGATTTCAAAGAGTCGCACAGAGAAGCCAGGCATCTTCTTGGAGGCCGGCATACATGCACGTGAATGGATTGCACCTGCCACGGCAACGTACATCATTAATCAACTGTTGACATCTGATTCGGAAAGTATTAAGGAGTTGGGCGATAACTACAACTGGTACATTTTCCCACATGCAAATCCCGATGGCTTTGTTTATACGCACACGACAGATCGTATGTGGCGCAAAACTCGTTCGCCATATGGCTCATGCTTCGGTGCCGATCCCAATCGCAACTGGGCTTTCCACTGGAACGAAGTTGGCGCTAGTAGCAATCCATGCTCCGATACATATGCCGGTCCAAAGGCATTCTCTGAAGTTGAGACCTTATCGCTGTCCAATTACATTGCAAGTCTAAAGGGCAAAATCAATCTTTACATCTCGTTCCATGCCTATTCGCAATATCTGCTCTATCCGTACGGTCACACCGGTGATTTGCCCGACAATGTTGAGGACTATAAGAAGGTCTACAATGCCGCTATTGGCGCTATTAATAAGCGTTATGGCACGAAATACACCGGCGGCAACATTTACGATGCAATCTATCCGGCGGCTGGCGCTAGCGTTGATTGGGCCTATGGCACACAAGACGTACGCATGGCCTTCTGCTACGAATTGCGTCCATCATCAAACTCATTAATTACCGGATTTAAATTACCCGCCGAACAGATCATACCCACCAGTGAGGAGACTTTGGATTCAATCACTGCTATGGTCGCAGAAGTAAAGAATTTGGGTTACTTTGCTTAAATTGTACACATTTGATGTCAATAAAAAATCTTTGAAATAAAACATTTTTCAGCTAAATTCGAAAAGTTGTCTATTATAGCTATGATATGTTTATCTTTACTATGTACTTACACTTTGGCAGCAAAATCTAACAATTTCCGTTTACTGACTTTGTTGGCGCTGCAAACGGCGACAGCGGGAAACGGACTATTGGCTACATGTACTAGATTCGGTGACATATGAATCTCAGTGGGTTGGCCTATAAAATCGAGTACCAGATTGTAGATAACTATGTGCGTCCAGATAACCACAACCGTCAAAGTGGCCATCCAAAGTGCTCTGTAAATAACGCATTCATTGCATTCTTTTGAATTGGGTCAATGCTTGCCACACACTCATACTCACTTGCCACAACGTACGGGCGTCACGAGCAACAGTGGCTGCAGACCACTGATGTAGCTACGCTGTAAAAACTCCAGCAACAAAGCCTTAGCGCTCGACTCCTTGCCTACCATTTTAGTTAGTTATGCTTCAAATTCAGTCTAGAATTAAATGGTTAAATTTCAACTGATCAAATTCAGATGATGCGCTAATTTTATATAGCGAGTGATGTGCATATAACATAGCTCATCATCATCAATCAATGGGCTTAATTAAGTATTTTGTGGATAACTGACACTGCTGTCAAAAAGTAGACGGTTCGAACTTGTTATTATCAAGGAGTAATTTATTCAATTTATGCATCATGATTAAAGTAATTGAATACAGGACGAAATGTAAGGAAATACAGAAACTCAAATGCTGTGATTATGCTGAAGCCCATTATGAGACCCAACAAGCCGCCGAATGAGGCTGAAATATATTTCAAGTATATCGTTTTTCTTTCTTGGTAATGAAGGTCATTGGTTTTGTCTCACCCAATGCAGAGAGCCAATTCTGAAATATTTCCATGCGATAACGGGTCGACATCAAATCGCTGAAGAACACGTGTAGCAATATATAATCGGTGTGGTTTGTGGCATTTCTGATGGAGCTGTGTGAAAGATGAGTGAAGTCAATAAAACGATTTTTTTTTTTTAAATTTCTTTTTTGATATGTATGATTGTATGTACTTTGTAGTCAGCCTATTAAATGCAAAGTTAACATTGAGACGTCCCATCGTTATCTCCGAGACATAGTGATTAGATTGACAGTCAGGCAGGCAGTGACATGGGAAATCATGCGTATCACGTACAATGGAGAGCGATGCATTTAGATCAGCCAGAGCGTGTGAGAAGATACCTGTGCATATAAGAATCTGTTAATGTTTAACAATTGAGATAATACATTCCATTTGAAATACACACGTTTGCTGGCAATAATGCAGTTTGTTTGCATTATGCCGCACACTGGATAACTGCCGTTGTTCGGCAAATATGCCGGCAGACAGCCACAGCGACGAAAGGTCATTTGTATGCGGCACTCAAACATGCAATTAATGAAGGAGTAACGTTGCATGGTCGGCAGGCGACGTTCGCTGCCAAACAGGCAATTACGCAAGCCGATGTCCATGCGTCGTATGTCGCCTGTGGCATACGTGGACTCTGGATTAATGCGCACAAAACTCTCGCGTGTCGATGTCACCACTTTGGTTTCGGCGTTCTCATCGGGATAATTGTATGCATCATGTATGAGCAAACGAAAGCCATAGGAGCTAAATAGTGTGCCAAAGTAATCGCTGACCATCGGATTGAGCAGCACGGATAGACCGGTTGGATAGCCACAGCCGGTGACTCGGTATGGTCGTTTTGGCACCTGATAAGCGATTTTTCTGCATGACACGAATGCATGAGATTCAGTGTGTGTGTTTCGTATGATGATGATCACTTACTCGGGAAAATTGTTTGTGGAGGCGCCAAAATAATTGAAACTACAACAGAAGCCCTCCATTGTGACGATACGTTGAAAGAGTCCTTCACAGCGTGTATTCATGCCCTTCCATATGCAGCGTGATATCATCTCAAGGCAGTCAGGCGAGAGACGTTGTGCCAAATCGGCGATTTTCATGTTGTTCAACTCAAGTATCTTCTCGAACGTTGTAAGTTCAGAATTTGTAAAATTTGCAGTTTCGGGATATAAGGTGACATTAAAAAGACGATGTAACTCCGCTTGTGTTACATTCTGAGGCATTTGCCTAAAACAGCAAATACAAATTTAATATAATGATAAAAAAATGTATCTTTGGTGATCGTTACATTTGAGCCATGAGCGTTGTTGCTTTTGTTTTTGATATTTTATTGAAATTACAAATTGTTATCGCGGGAAAATTAATATTCCAAGTCGGAAAATGAGAGCTTTCAATAACGGTAACCGTGGGCGTATTACGGTTCCAGAACCATGAGATTATCACCAACACAATCGATACAATGATAGACAAAATCACAACAAATAACCAAAATATGCGCTCCGGCCGTGAAATATCCCGACGTGTTATATAATTGAATCCGTGCAGCGACGTTGTATTGCAATAATTACGTAGATTTTCACTGAACCAACTCTTGACAGTCTTAAATTGTTTCAGTTCGATCAAACGCAAGGCGTGCGAGTCTCTCAACGTGCCCGGAATACCTTTGTTTGCATGAGTGGCATCAATATGCGTCACGCTCTCCTGGTGCTGCTGCTCGGCCTCCACATGACGCAGATCAAATATGCGACGTTTATTGAAGGGCATTTTTAATTTGTTGTAATCAGTGACGAGCGTTGAATGGAACTAAAATTGAAATGCGTTTTCTATTTACATGTACGTACATATTCCTCGCTAGTCATCATCATTACTACTACACGACCGACAATAATTTAGGTATGCTAATTACAGAGTGTTGTTTTGTTTTTATTGATATTCACTTAACTTAATATTTAATTGGTGTCACATTATTTGTAGTTAATTTTTTGTGTTGTGATATAAGGCATTTGGTTAGTGGCTGTTTGGTCAGCCAGTTAAATGCCGGTCGAAAGAACATAAAGAAGATTATTTCGAAAATTGAGACAAAGCTACAACCCATGAATAATCCTGTAATGCCGCCAAATGTGCCTGAAGTACAAAGTTCAATTAAATGAGTATTATTATGATTAATTGTGTTGAGAATACCAAGAATTTCCAGCCATGTGGTAAGCGGAAAGAGTATCAACTGCTCTAATACGAGTTCACCGTAAAAGACATGAATCACAGTCATGTCGCTTGGATTAGCATTATTTAAGTAATTTTCGTTTATTTCACTAAAATCGGCGACAAACTCATAATGATGAGTTTGACACAGTGGAAAACAGTCACAAATATAATGTTCCGAATTTCGTTCTTTTGGACTGTCTGATTCCAAAATCTGTGTGCGCATATCTGCAAGAAGTTCGTTTAAAATAGAAATTTTCAAACTCAAAACTTATGAAAACTTAATGAGATACAAAGCTTACCTTTTATGCTTGCAACGCACTTTGTTTGTGTAGAATTACACAAGAGCCAAATGTCCGCCGACATTGGTGGCAGACAGCCGCAAATTTCAAATATCCTTTCATAACGACACTCAACCAAACAATTGCTCTGCGAGTATTTACGAAAATATTTGAGCTCACGTTCAGCCGGAAAGTAACAACGTCGGTTATGAAGATTATGGTTACGTAGATTTTCACTTGCAACAACACTGTAAGGTTTCACATTGATGCTTGCCTCGGTGCGCGTCTGCACTAAGGTTCGCGTAAGTCCAGCATCTGGATAGTCATAGGCGTCATGCACGATAACTTCAAAGCCGGGCGTTGGGTACAAGGCGCCCGCATAGTCATCGACTTTCGCATCCAAGATCACCGTCAAACCGGTTATGAAACCACAGTTGGGCGAGTGCAGTGGCGGTGCGTCATCGTTGACGTGATAATTGAATGCGCAACAAATGCCGCTTGGCGTCACAATTCTTTTAAATAACTCTTCGCACTTTCGCACGTGTCCTTTCCACTTGCACAACAACAATTGCTCAACACACGAGGGTGCCAGCATATCGGTCAGATTATAGCTTATCTGAGCCGTAAGCCGTTGCCTCGAAAGCAAACGCTTCAGCTCCGTTTCGTTCATACCAAAATCACTCGGCAGTTTGTTCAATGCTCTCTTGGAAATGCGATTAAAATTGCAAATGGTCACGGCTGGAAAACGTATTGGCCAAGCGGGAAAGTCCATGTTTTGTATATAGTGAATAGTGGTTGCGCTATCGCTGAATAGCGGCGAAGCGCGTATAAATACGGCAGACACCAGGCCAGCAACGCAGATGACGCACCACCAAAGCCAACGCTGCCAGGCGTTTGCATTCACTAAATTGAGAAAGCCATGTATGCTCGATATCTTACAATAGTCTTCAAAATTTGTTGGACCGCCGCCTTTATTCGAATCTTTGCCAATAAGACCTTCTGTCGGCTTCCAAGTTCGAATCGGCGCCGGAAAGTGCATTAATTTATTATTTCGCTGCTTTGTATTGGCAAAATTGTTGTTCTTAATCACATTTTTAGGTTGCAAGTAGTTTTCAAATTTTACGAAATATGCTTCTTTCGGTTCCATCGTCGGACTAATCATCTTGAGTACCAATAAGACTTTCATTACTTTTAGAGCTTTTATACTTTCTAAAAAAAAAAACTAAAGGTAATTTGATTCCGCCTTTGTCGTGTCCACTTTTATCTTCGAACATCGCAATGTGTGATTACAATATTTTTATTTGTTTGGCGTGTTTGGCTCACCAGACAAAAAAAAATTACTTCCAGACATAACTATTTCTCATCATTAATGGCAGCCGACTTACTAAGGCTTACAGAAGATGAACATTTTTATGAACTTTCACTTTAAAAAAATGTTTATATCGGACATTGGAGAAAGAGATTTGAAATCCTGTTTTTTTTTTTTTTTTGGACAAATTCCGTTTTTTTTTTTTAGCACATCTTATAAATCGGGCTCTGTAGGAAGTTGACAACCGAATAAAGTAAATTTTTTAATAATCTTTTTGAAAGTAATTTGATTTGTTGTTTTCGTTTATATTTATACATTACAATCACATACAATACGCGATTGCACACAATTTGCATTAAAAGTTCATAAACTTTTTGGCACAAATTTGGCTTCATTGCTTTACAGTTAAGTTCAATAAACGAGCAGATGTATCGTACACTCATATACAGGTTATCGTTACATTATATCATTGAATGACGCACTCAAGACATCAAATGTCCCCTTTAACGGAAGGGGCTCCACATTCATACTTATTGTATTGTTCTAAACAAACAAAAAGTACCCCCTTTTTGTACTTGAATCATAATCAACACACATTTTTCATTATTGTAATATATAATATATATATTTTATTGTTATTATGAATATTAAAAAAACAGCTGAATTGGAGCAAAGCTAATCTTCAGTTGTGATCAATGCTTCTTGGTTTTAAATGACGTAAATCTTTAAGTGCTCACATCAGCACTCAACGTGACACTGGCTTCGATAAGTTCAACATACATACATACATACGTACATACATGCCTACATACATATATTTATGTAGCTATGCAGATTGTTTAATACCATGACTGATATACCATACATAGTATTTCATTTATTGGTACTTTTGAGACTATTTTTAATTCAACGCTGCTAAAACACTTGACCTCTCAGCTTGTTTTCAAATTGCGATCTCGCTTGTCTATGTTTGTACATTTGCTTGAAACTTTTAAAAAATATTATCAATGGCTCGCGCCATACGAATTATCATTCTCATTCACATGATTTCGTTGAGATTTTTGCCAATGACGCCGCTGAAACCTACACAGATACAGATACATAAAATTTTAATTGTCATGGGAGGAAATTTGATGTCATTATACTACGTACATTCATGAAGAAATATTAATAAATTATTTAAGCTTCTTTGCTGCGAGATATATTGATGAAAAAGCTTAAAACAATGACGTCAAACAAGCCATTGAGTATTGTTTTAACAATGATAAAATACAAAAAAAAAAAATAAAAATTAACAATACAAAAATGTGTTTTTTGTTCATTTTCATTTCACATAATCAAATTCAAAATTTAATTTAAAAATCTTTGCAACGACGACATCAGGAAGAAGAACTACTGACGTCACTGCAATTACCTGAGCGCAATAATAAGTGGCAAATATTGCAGTAATGCTGTCTTGGCTGTTGCCCAAAAACAGTACAAAGGAGTCGCGTGAACCGCCGTTTTGTTTTGTTTTGTATAATACGATTGTGTTTTGAAAGGTTCGCATATAGTTTGTACAACCGCTTTGCCCATTAAATTATTCTTTTGTCGAACCAATGAACCACGCCATCGCTAGCCCGTTCATCAATCCCTGAATATATCATCGTTACTCCACTTTCTCTACTCAAGCATTTGTGACCGTGAACTTTGTTTTCGTATTAATTTCCGAACTGAGACGCAATATTTGTGAGTTCTATGTGCTCGCCTTAGTGATGAAGTGAATCTGTAATGAGTTTTGGACTGTTGACATGAGGTTTCATCATCCTCAAATGAAATGAAAAATTTAAAGAAATTAGATTTGCAAACTTATTCAAAGACATTTTGATACCACAACATTGATCACGCGGTTTTTTTTATATCCATGCTGTATCTTTGTATGAGATCAATAACTTCAGATAAAAATGACCTTAACTTAGCTTGTCCTCTTTACGTCAACAGATTTCGGTGCGACGCCATAGAATGACTTTAAGACGCAAAAGGAAGGTTCTATGGAAGTACGAAATTCGCTGAACTAATACATTTTTTACAATTTCTTTCAAAATCTTCGTTTTAACCAACTTTCCCAGATGAAAAAGTTGTTCAAATTAGTTATGGTTAAATAGTTTGTATGTATCTTATATACTTATATCTTTTCAAGTCTAATTAATATATTTTTTTCGTTATTTACACAATAGGATCAAGTGCAATTAAAATATAAAAAAACCAAAAAACATGATTGGAAAAAGTACCGAAAAAATCCTGGATTTATGAATAATTTTTCTGCAAGCATAATTCAAAAAACCACAAATATAATTAATCCAGGTTTCCAATTAGATCCGCTCTAAAATTACATTAAACACAGCAACAGCAGCATTTCTTATATTAACTACGTTTAAGCTGCATCGCGATACTCAACACATACGGCAATTTAGAGTCCAGAAAAAACCAAAAAGATCGTTTTAGATTTAAATGTTAATCAATTTACAGAATGTTGTTTAACATGCGCGTGTGACGTCAATCAAGAAACAATGAAATTGGCACAGCAGAAAACTAGAAATTCAATATTGGTTTCTCCAAAGTTGTCACAGAGTTTATGGAAACTTAGAGCAAATAAGGCCGGAGATAATTTCTGATTGGATTGAATGAAACTTTCAGAAATATAAAAGTAACACTCACTCGCCCAAATTCAATTGCAAAAAGCGGACGTGTTTGAGAATCGTGCCGCCGGAAAGATACATATATACAATAAAAATAACAATTTAACAAAATATTTGTGGTAATGCTTATAAAAATTTGAAACAAGTAAACAATACGGAAGTCGTTGAAAAATTGTTTGGAAAAAATACGATTTAAAATCGAATGTTTCCAACTTGAAATACGTTTTGTGTTTGTGTAAAAAAGATTGTAACAAACGACTGTGAACGAAACATACGCGACATAAAAACTAATAGTTTAAAACAATATTCTAAAGAGGTGTGAAACTGGAATTTAAAACAAGTGTAAATCACATAAATTATTATACATACTTGAAGCAATGGCTTCAACACTACTGCAACAACACACACGACTAACATCATTTGCAAAAACAACAAAAAGAGATAGACGAGCAACAACACCAATGGCTTGGACAAACGAAAAATTACGATTTAAATGCATCGACAATGCAGGCTTCAAGCATTTGTGGAAACTGATTGCGTTCGAGCCAACAACAAACAACAGCAACAGAAACAGCAAACAACGCGACGTTGTTATTGCAAACGATTTGCAGCAACAAACAAGGCTGTGCCCTGAGCTCGAACCGCAACCGATTTATAAGTACAATGAGGTAAGCGCCACCATGAGTCACCCAGTATTCAGGCTTAAAGCCTGAAAAAGCCACCATGACCCAACTTTTTGGAACACACTGATATGCAACGCATTTTAAGTATATTTCCTAAGCAAATGTGTCTTACAATTCGATAGAAAGCGTAAAATGATTGATTCAGCAACATGATTTTCTCTCTTGGGCGCTCGTGACGTCAATGGCGTCTGGTTTCGACGTAAAACAAATCTTTTTTAAAAAACTCTGAAGCCAGAGTCATAGTGCAGGGGGGAACAATGAGTTAACAACGGACATCCGCAATGATGAAAGAAAGCTTGCGCAAGCGAAAAAAAAAGAAAGCGATACTCAAACATTTTTTCAAGCTTTGATTCACATAATGTGACTCAGTCCGGACTCTAAGCCCGTGCAATAAAACTCTGAATCTTCACAAAACTAATCAAGAAAATTCATATCAAATTAAGGTGTACTATGAATAATACACAAGGCATTTGACGTCAATTATTTTGAGTATATTTGGAGAATTCCCATATTGAATCAAGTGATTCAATTTCTTTTATATGCGGTTGAGTTTTGCACAGTACTTTGGACTTTAGTAGGCAAATAGGCGTTATAATAATTATAATATTTGAATAGCACATTTTTCATTACGCTTATTTGTGGCAATGTATTGTCAAGTGATATTTACATTGAACTACGCTGCCGCAGATGTTGCTACTTGCTTTCAATTAGTTACTTTATTTGGCACTATTTTATATTCATATGAACAATTCGCGAATCGATCGTAGACTGGCTAGAGATCAACGGGCTGATCGAATGTCGTAACATTAGACGAATAATTGAGCGTGAGTAGCATTCACGTGGGTGTTAAGTGTAATCAAGTTTCTGATACTCAAGGTCTCGCTATATGAATAACTTTTTAATTATGATACGAATATGATTTAATATAAATACACTACTTGACCATTTAGCTGAGTCAAGTGCATTTAACAGCTTAGCATACATATTTTTTTATTTATGCCAGCCGAAGGTACTATGTAGCAATCGACGCCGACTTGCAACCAACACATTTTATTCTTTATAATTAATTCGCTTCTTTTTATTGACCTTTTAAATTTTGAGTTTTTATATTATTAAAAATTATCTCACTGACGTCAATGCAAATTTGTATTCATGATCTGAAATTGCAAAATGGTTTAATTTTTTATTTTTTTTTTTGCTTTTTTGCTTCGCTTCTTTGCAAACGCGTCAAACGCTTTTGAGCTGGGCTTATTAGTTTCATAGTTCGTTGAATACGCCAATGTGCAAACTAGTTATTAAGCCCCTCGTAGATAGGGGCTTGTTTATAAGTCACATACCAAGATTTGGTCGCAAATAGTTAAGCCGTTGGAAGGTTTAATTAAGACGTGATTTATGTTTGTACGTGCTTCATTTTTATTTACATTTCTCGTTATGCGTTTTTATCAAGCGTTATTTAACCAAAGGCTTAACATTTTTTAGATCTTTGTTGAAAATAACGTGTGCATTTTTTATGCGTCCAATGACTTTCTATTTTCAACTAAATATTATGCCTCGAAAGCATTTGTCATTATTTGAGCGGTGACTGACAGCTTTTAAACAAATTAAGTGACAACTAAGATAATAATTAATAAAATATTATTCAGACATGCATGATATAGCTTTAATTATATACATACAATTAGATAAAGTTAGTTGGATTCAGAGCAAAAAGTAAAAGATGTTTGAAGACACAACAGCCACGTCTATCTTGTAGTACATTTGTTTAGATTTGACCTCTGACATACAAACAAAGTCTTCATTGTTCGTTTTTTTAATTAAAATATTGCAGCACAATGAATAATTCTTTGGTTAATGACAGAATATGCAAAATAGCTCGTGAATTTCTGCTTATCTACTCACTAAAGTCTAACAAACAAGATAGACGGACAGTAGTTTGTTTGTTATCTTTTATCTTTTTTTCATAAATTGAAAAGACGCAGTGTTATCACAGAACAAACAGATAGCACTATGCCAAGTTGTTTACGTTTACTTTTCGAAGCAGAGGGTTGAAACTCTACAAAACGATCTTTTTTGCATTGTAATTAAATTTGCAATGACTTTAATTGGCGATTGCCATAATTGTATATGAGCAGATTGTTGCCAAATATTTGTTTCCTTTGATATTTAAAGCAGTTGTTAGTGCAATGGTGAGGAACAGAAATTGAAATCAATTAATCAAATGCTATAAGCAAAATTGTTCTCTAATACCGTAATTATTTTTTTTTTTGCTTTCTGTGTGTGCAACTGTTTACAAACATCTACGAAAGTCTAAACATCTGAGTAACTCATAGCGGCATCAGACAATCAAATGCTGGAATTCATTTATGGCATTGAACGTCGTAAAACTCACCAAAAATACTTAAAATAAATGAATAACAAACTGAGCAACAACAAGGCCCACACAGAATGATTGTAAACGCTTTGCATACTAATCTATTGTTTTCAATTTTGTTCAGAATTGTTATTGATATTTTCAAAACATTAACCAGATGTCGCAACAGATGCATTTGAAACAGATAAACAAATATAACATTTATCGACAAATGGTTGTTTTTGGGCCTTAGATATAATCCGCAATTTATAAAATTTTCTTAAAAATATGATGAAATTGATCTTTTAAGCTAATATATTTTAATTTGTTTTATTTCAGAGGTCTAACACTGATGATTGCGACAACTTGTCGGAGTATTTCACAAAGAGAGGTGCACTGCCGCCCGATTCGCTACTTAAGTTCTTGGCTATTGTAAGTACTTTGTTAATAACGTCCTATAAACACGTTGAATAGAATATTCTAAAGTTTTGTTTATAATTTCAGAACGCACTAGATTTAAGTGCGCCCGCCACACTTGTTCTACTGCAGCAACACCAAAAAACTGAATCCTCAAAGCCACGAGGCTGGGTACAGCTCTCGGGACATCCAGAGAGGTGTGTATTTCTAATACTTTTAAAATAGTTTCATCAACTAATTAATTTTTTATATTATTTTGTTATAGCATTGTACCAACATCGATTGGCATTGTGCGAAAACGCATTGCCAGCGAACTTGATAGTGAAGTACATGCGTACCGATTAATCTCAGAAGAATCGCAGACGGCACAGATTGTGCCGACTTACTATGGCACGCGTGAGCTGAATGGTGAACACTTTATTGAGCTGCAAGATTTGCTAGCCGGTTTCAAGGATCCTTGTGTAATGGACATTAAAATGGGTTCACGCACATTCCTTGAATCGGAAGTGACCAACAAGACGTTACGTTCAGACCTGTATAAAAAGATGATCGCTGTCGACATTAATGCGCCAACGGCAGAGGAACACGCGGCTAAAGCTATCACAAAATTGCGTTACATGATGTTCAGAGAAGCAATGTCATCATCGCAATCGAAAGGTTTTCGCATAGAAGCCATACGCTTGCGTGGACAACCGCCGATTAAGGATTTAAAGCAGTGCCGTACCGACGACCAAGTAATCGCAACTATTGAACAATTTCTACATGCTCGCAAATCAGTGCAAAAAGAGCTGATCAAAAGATTGAAGCATATGCGCTTTGTTATTGAGCAGTCGCCATTTTTCAAGTGCCACGAAATAGTTGGCTCAAGTATTTTTTTAGTCTATGACAATAATAAAGTTGGCGCTTGGCTAATTGATTTTGCAAAATCGAGTCAATTGCCTCAAGAGCTAACGGTTAATCATCGGTGCGACTGGATTCCTGGCAACAGAGAGGAAGGACTTCTCAAGGGTATAGATTCGTTGATCGAATGTTTTGAGGAAGTATATGAGCGAAACACCAATAAGCGAAAGTGTTTCTAAATTTTAAACTACTATAATTATAACTATATAATTAATGCATTCGAAATAAGACTGATCACCACATTTCTTCGCATCTTTAACACCATAAACAATGAATTTTTCCATATTGGAAAGCAACTTTATCATATATGATCTTAGGAGTTTTTATTATAGCTATTTAAAAAATTCGCTGGTATTCTTGCAACCAATCGCTTAATATTTAAAACTTTATACTTTGTTAATTGTTTTGTCAAGAAAAAATATAAATACATACTGTAATTTTACAGAAATTGTTTTTAATATGTGATTTTTGTTTTATGGGTTATTTGGGATGGGTTTTGTTTTTAAATCTTATGCGCGTTTTTTTTCCAAGTAGTTATTAGTTGTTATACAAAGCAATAAATAAAATCAAGTATTTTTGCTTTTTTTAACTACCCCAAATTTTTTATTATGTGCATTTAAAAAAAGTTACGCGAAATTTTACTTACATAACTAGGAAAAAAACAGTCGTGATTTAGATTTTCGAATTGGCGAAATGTTAAAAGTTGGCGCGTAAGTTAGTAACATTAAGTATTTCTGTTATTGACAGAGGAAGAAACGCCACCTAAAAATGTAAAAAGTGGCAGCACTGATTGGCTAGATTCCCGGCGTGGAACCCTTGGACAAAGAAAGTTTGGGAACACCTGGCCAGCTGTTGATATTTTATTTATTTTATAAATTTCGTGTAAATAACCATAATGAATACAGTTCGCCCATGTGGCTGCAAAGGCGTGCGTTCCTGCTTAGAATGTGAAAAAGTGTATAACATAAGCAAACCTTCGCAACGGGAGCAACTGGAACAGCTGGAGGCTTGGTCATATTGCTCAGAGTGTGAACTAATTTATCCCGGCTTGGATTGTCAGCATGAGTTGCACGATGAGCGACCGGGTCTACCATTCCCTGGAGTATATGTAAAGGAAAATTTTCTTAACAAAGAGGAAGGATCCAGTTTGATGAGCGATTTGGACGAGTTACCATGGACAATATCTCAAAGTGGACGAAGAAAGCAAAACTTTGGTCCAAAAACGAATTTTAAAAAACGTAAATTACAGAATGGTAATTTCAAAGGTTTTCCAAAGTTCTCAGAGTTTGTGCAAGAACGATTTCAGCAAATACCTCTCTTACGAGATTTTCAAGCAATTGAACAATGTTCTTTGGAATACGATCCAACGAAAGGAGCTTCTATAGATCCTCATGTCGATGATTGTTGGATTTGGGGAGAGCGAGTTGTTACGGTGAACTGTTTGGGCGATGCCGTGCTTACACTGACGCTCTTTGACGACACGGGTATTGGGAAGTATAACTTGGATATAGTAGATCAATACGAGAAAGACTTGCTGGCACCATTGCTTAGTGCAGATGACATTGAAAAATATAAGGGAAAATTTATACGTATAGCAATGCCAAGGTGAGTTAAAGTTACTCAAGTAATGCTTACAAAACTAAAGTATTTAAATATAATACGCAGCCTTTCCATCATCACACTGTATGGACCAGCCAGATATCAGTTTGAACACTCCATTCTTCGGGAAGATATACAAGAGCGTCGAGTCTGTTTGGCTTACAGAGAGTTTACACCGATGTACATAACTGGAGATTCTAGAGAAAAGGCGGATATTGTTCGAGAAAATGCCAAACAGTTTTGGACAATCGAAGCAAATTGAATTACTTTGCTTTAGCTTTAGTGTTTTTATTTCGCTACATGCTTATTCCAATACGATGCTAGTCAAAGTAATTTGTTTGCAATTATTTCTGAAAAAAAGAAATACTGAAAAGTTGTAATAAAAAAATTCTGTAGCGTCATTTTTTTCAAAATAAATGTTTATTCCGTTTAGTCATTCATTTAAAATTAATTTATACTATTTGCTTTATTGAAATAAATTTATTTATTAACGTGTATTAATTACTTTTTATCGTCAATGTGACGAACGCTTTGGTCTGTTAGTAACGGCTATCGAAAACAGACATAATTGTTCAATAGATACTTTGAAATTACGAGTATTTCAGCTTTGACATGCAATAAATATTTGTTTCTTTAATTGTATTGACCGGAACTCTTTTATTTGTAGTATGCCGTTGTTTTTTTCACGGCATGAATATTTTCTTATTAAAATTCGTTTAAAAATCCAATCAAAATTTAATAAAAATAAAATAAATATTTTGAGTTAATAAAAGATATGGAAAATTCCGGCCAGACGTGATTTTTGATTTGTTATTTTATCAATTTTAAATTGTTTTTTTTATTTTTTTTTTTTATATGAATTTTGGGATCAGTTGGGGAATTAACCTTTTAGCATTTCGATTTAGTCAAATATATGTTTTATAATTAACATTTCTTTATGACTTAAAGTTAATTGTCTATTTATTGCATTTAATTTAATAAGGTAAATAAAATCTTTAAAAAATTTCATTGTAAATAATAAAAATAAATAATATAAAAAAATTACTATCAGTTTTGATCTAGTCGCTTATTTAATAATTTTTTTATTCGCCTAGTTAACCTCTTCATATTCATTTAATTATTTTGTTGTCATGCAAAACCAACAATAATTCATAATACATTTATGTATTGAACAAACATTGTGGATTTTATTTGCTAATCTTATTGTACAATAGTGTTCGTGTAACTCTTATAATTAAAACATCTTTTTGCCAAGCAACACATTATAAAACCATTAAAACGACTTTTTCGTTTTGGCCTCAATTACATTTGTTGTTGTTGTGGTTGTTCCAGAAGTATATGTAAGTTGAAACAATCATTATTTACATAGTAACAAATTATTCTTACGCTCCAAATGAAAATAAGTATGGGATTAGTTTTCTTGACATTGTTGGAACATAAAAGTTTTATATACTCTTCACACTTGTGCGTATGCAAACGAGTGCCTCCTCTTCTTTCTTCAAAATTAATAAAGACTGCTGAAATACATGAAAGTTTTGGCAGATATCTGTTGAAAAATCACTAATATAGTTTAAACAATAAACTCAGAAAAGAAATTCAGACTGAAATTTTTTTTTTTTAAATCCATTTAATTAAAAGTGAGGTGTGAAGAGTATTGAATCTTCGACATGGCCGAAGTAAACTTTTTCTCGTTTTAGTGATTTTTGTTTTCTTAAATTCGTTTTTTTTTTTTAATTGTCCTTTTGTGCCGAAGAATTCTCATTTAACTATTTTAATGCAAATGTCTTTTCTAATAGAGACGTCATTCATTTTGTAGAACGAGTATAGAAAAAGTTTTATAAACGCTAAGAATAGAAAATACTTTTTTTTATCAAAAACACATATATAAAATGATCTAATTTCACGTTTAGCTGCTTAATGCTTAGTAAAGAGACAGACTGGATATATAGGATACTGAGTGTGTGCGAGAGAGAGACAGTGAGAGAGTATATCACTCTTTACGTACCTAAAAGTTGCTTTCGATTTATTACATAAAATACAATATGCATTTTATATAATTATGAAGCATTTGTTTTTTTTTTTCATAAATTATTTTATAAAAAAGGATTTGAATAAAAAATAATGAAACAAAATTACTCTCTGCCATGTTTGGAAGGATTTGTTCTCCCATTTGTTTTAATCATGCGCGTACATGTGTGTAAATACATAGTATATAGATATACGCAAATGCATACATAAGTCAAAAGTCCATATTTGATATGGAAAGCTAAGCTATATTTGTACGCACGTTGGCTTTTTTTCATGGGATACTGGCGGGGGACGGGTGGTTGTCATAATTGAATTACAAAGTTAAGAACGATAAGAATATGATTTCTCAAAGAAATGCAGTTGCTGATCAAACATTGACTTTGCCACTGCTAATAAATATGGTAAAACAAGGACTAAGCCAACAAAATCAAACACAACGAAATATTCAAAGACCAATTCTTCAATTAATGAACGCAAATTAATTTTGATAAACAAAAATAAAAGTTTGCTTGTTTAACAGCACACTAAATTTCCATCTACTATAGATGATAATTATAAGTATATGTAAGTGTATTGTATATATAATTTTTTGTTTATAATCTGAGTTTTCATTAATTTAATTTTTTTTTGTTTTTTTATATACTATTTGTTGTAGTTTGTCGTTTAGTACCATTGAATTTTTACGTGTTTGGGTGGTTGTGTCGGTTTCAGCATTGAACTTCTGCTTGAATGTTGTCGATTTGAACTGTGATGTTTTTTTTTCATTTTTGTTTTTTTTTTTTTTTTGTTTTAATTGTTAATTCACATTTACATTTAAATACCTATTTTCAAAGCTGAGTATCTTTAGATTTTTGTTTTCTTCTTTTTTTCGGGATTTGGTATAACTTTTATGTATATAATATACTTTTTTTTTTGTTTACTTTTTTCTTATTTGTCTTATATGTAATTCTTAGGTAAATCGTGGTCGTAATCTAAGAGACAATTCTTAATACATATTGAGTTATGTATATATTTTTAATTTGAGTACGTTTGCGAGACTATTTTTTTGTTTTTGTTTTTGTTTGTCGGGGAGGAAATCATGTGTTCAAACAATGACGAGAAGTCATGACGAACCGTTCGAATGGAAAGAAAATATACAGTGGCAAAAATGCACAATTCTGTCAGAAATTTGATTTCATTTTTTTTTTGTGTTTGTTTTTTTTTTTTTTTTATAACGAAATTACTTTATAACGCGGCAGTGAATTTTGATACATTTTTGCATTCGTTTTTCGATTTCGTTTTTCTTTTTTGTTAATGTACTAAAGAGGTAGGTACTTATTCATATTTTGTTTTTGGTTTTTTTTTTTTTTTGTGGTATCTTTTGTAGTTTGTAAAAAATATTCACTTTAAAGGGGATTCTTAGGTGGGTTAAACTGTACGGGAGAGTTGTATATTCTTTTCTTTTTTAAATATCACCATTCGCTTTCACTTCGGGGGCTAGTAATGAAAATTTTTGACAGTTATAAAAAAAAAGTATTTAGATACATAAAATATGCAGACGGTTGTGTAAAGCTGAAGCTCATAGTCGGAAGTGCCAAGTGGTTGTAGTTGTGTTTGTAAAATCAAAATTAATTCAAATGGCAATAAATTTCCAACAAAATTGTGAATATTCTTGCACAATTATATATTGTAATGTATCTATGTAGCTGTGAATGCATGTTGCGTCTTCTTCATTTTCATATTTCGTATGTTGCTCTTGGCATTTTTATTTTATTTTATTTTTTTTGTTTGTATTAATTCATTCTTATTATTTCTAAAAAAATATGCAGTTACATATGTAATAAAATATATACCTGCTTTCAATTCAATTAACGTTAACACGCTAGTTTGCCATCTTACAGTATCTACACGCGTTCAATCGTTCTTTCTGCTATTTTTGGTTTTTATATTATTTTAATTTCTTTTTTTTTTGTATCAATATTTTAACAATAAACTTACAAAAACAACACTTTCCCATTATAATTTGTTTTTTTTTTTTCTTTTTTTGCTATAATGCGTCATTTCACTGTTTTACTTATTCCATTATTGTGTCTCAATTTGTTTCCTTTGTTTCTTGGCTAAAATCAAACTACGCGACACTCATGTCGTGTGCGCCAACATGCTTAGCACCGTAAAAGAATATGTCTTATACTTCAAAAAGAGTTCTAAAATTACGAAAATCAAAAGTCGACAAATACATTGAGTATCTGTATGTCTGTCTGTAGTCCACACTATATTTGAATTTGGTAATCTATTCTAAATCACGATTAAAAAAAAATTGCCACTAACTTAGTTCTCCATATTCCATTGTTCCTAATGTTTTGTTTCTCTTATGTTACCCAGGGTCATACGTAACATATAACAGTTGAGCGTTGAAACAACACTGAACTGTCGCATGTGTAGAGTGATGCTATGTAAAATAGAAGTATTGTAAGGAACCTTGGAACGTGAAGAGCTTAATTGGCATATCAATGTTCAAAACTCAATTCGATTGCGGCACCTATGATTCTTTTGTTTTTATTTAACATACATATTTTGCCACTTTTGCTTATTTTATTTAATATTCTCACTTTGTCGGTTGCTGTTCCGTTAGCTTCTTCTTACTCCTCAAAAAGCGACACAACAGAATTATAACTAATTGCATATGTTTAAATGTGTGAATTCGTCTGTACGTGTATATATGTATGTGTGTGTATGTGTAAAAAGCGTTTGCCGTTTGGTTTAAAAAATATGCTTGCAAGACTTTATTTACTCATTGCAAGTTCATCTTTAAACAATAGGTGACCCATAGGAACAATCTATCCTTTCAAGTGATTTACAATAAATATATTCTTGCTGCTTTCTCAATATAAAAAAATAATTAAATTGTTTTTTTATTTTATTTTGTCCTTTCTTCTTTGTATGTAGTTTTCCTAATTGTATAAACTGAACAAATTTCTGAAATATTCTTTGCTTCCTTCACTTATATTTAGTCTAAAATTCTTTGTATGGGTATCAATTTATTGGATACATTTAATATTATTGTTTTTGCATTTTTTTTTTTTTGTTTTCTTTTCTTTATCGTACTAGAATTACATATTATATATTTTTTTGTAATCTTTTTTTTTTTGTTTTTTTTTTCTCGGCAGTAATTTTTGTGTGTTTTCCTTATTTTTTTCACACAAAACATAAGTAAACCATTTTTGAGCAATACTTAAATATCTAAATAACAATTTCTTGCTTTTTATATTCACTAACTTATGTATGTATATGTGTATCTAAGACAAATCGGCTTATTGCACTATGATGTGCGGAGCGGAGAGCAGCACGGTTACCGTCGCAATTATCGTAAAGAGTGTAAAAACAATTAAACAAAATCTGAAAAGAAAGTAATATTTGCATGATTTATTTGTGTATTTTGTTATTATATTGCGGCAAAATTTTAATGTGAATTTCTTGATGATTAAATAAAATAAGAATAAAATAAATATACTTGTAATTCATAAGTGCGTCTCAACAATATTAAGTGTGAGCAATATTAAGTATACGTAATGTAGGATCGATAGAATGTTAAAGGGTAAATTGGACTTTGTTAATCTTATGACTTTTTGTGATTCGGCAGTGTCTTCGGAAAACTTTCCGAGCTTGATTTCGCGAATGTCTTCGGCAGACAATATGAGAATAATGGGCGACAATTAAGAAATTTGTATTTGTTTTGTGTTCCATGAAAATGTTTCAGTTATTGTGTGTGTGGCAAATCACGGTGAAATAGTTAAACAGACAAACAAACGACAATGAAAAGTTTACAAGCTCACACAGCCGTGAATTCAAAGTTCGAGCTCTGTTTGTTTGTCCTAAAAGTATTTGTCCATGCGAGACATGTTCCATTAATGGCTTGAATTATTAACAAAGTCATACATACACACATGTGTGTACAAATACCGACATCAATATGTAATTCGTATACACTTGTGTGCCTGCATTGCTTTTGTTTTTAGTGTTTGTATCTCACATATAGAGTTGATTTTTGATGTTGTTACTTTTATTTGTTTTTATTTTCGCAACAATGCACAAGTAAATACATAATACAATTGGATTTTGTAGCTTTCATATCTGCATTTAAACATTGGTCACTTCATTTTGAATGCTTAGTGAATGAATAATTCATACTCTTTCAATAAACAATTCCGGTAGTAATACGTATGTATATTCGTAGAATAGATACTTATTGAACGACAATTCGGCAATTGCTTACTAAGCCAAATCTCAAAGGGTTCGAGTACTATTTGAGGCATAACAAATTTGCAAATGGCGCACATACCACTAACACATGCACGTATTAGATTTGTATGTGTGCGTAAGGAAAATCGAAATATACGGCAAGCTATCGTTTGATCTGCGAATCTTTTCAAAGCTTGAGACATATTTCGCACATGTACTTATGCATCTCAATATGACGCCATCAAATGTTTATACTGACCTGTCCACAACCATTGCAGCGAATTTCCAATCACTTATCAATTCCGCTTCGTCGTCTGCTTTGCGCATGCGCGCCGTAATAAATTGCAATTCTTTAAGAATCAAATGTAAATCTTTGTGGTTGCAGCCTATCGTATTATGATGCTCCTCAACCGTCGTTGGTCGACCAAAGCTTCTATAAATCAAAAGAAATACATGTATTTATAATATTACAAATGAAGCAAATTGTTAATTTACGCTGATGAACCGATGGCCGTCTGTGAACCCGATATTGTATGCCGGAAGTCATCGTCAATGTCCAATACGTTGGCCAACAGTGACTTTGATGAGCGTTCTTTCAGTTCCAGTTCCTTCATACGATTGCTTAAAAGTATTGTTTTTCGAGTGATTTTACGACCAGGACGACCCATGCGTAAAATCCACGGCAGCCATTGTAGGAAAACTGATTTGATCTTTATAAGGCAAAGGCAAAGGCGAATCAAACATTAGTATCTCTTATCCAGAATCAAAACCGATGTGCACACACATGAACACACTGTCACTTCAGACTTACCCAGGGCGGCATTTCGTGTATGTCCGCTGTGCGATGGTGATAGTTTAGAACGACAACCGTCAAAACCACAGACGATGCGACCATAAACATGATGCAGTTGAAATATGTGCCTATCCATCATTATTTTTGTGTTTTTTGATTTTTTTTTTTTTTTATAAATAAAGCAACCAGTTGGGAGAGGGGGAAAGTGAAGTGTGTGAGTTAATATTTGATATAAGGCTAGTCAAATTTATTATTTGCAAAAGAAAATACAAAAATGTCTCAAAAAATACAAAACAATTGAGAAATATTAAATGCTGATAAAAGTTATTACGGTTTTTGTGTTTGTTCTACGACAAGTTTATTGAGGAAATAATGTTGTTATAGAATAGTGGAATATTACAGTTTTTAGTAGTATTTAGATTAGCTTTTTTTTCTTTTGCGAGTTTAAAATCATTAATTGAATTAGTTTTCATTTTATTTTAAGCACAATTACACATATATATATCATTTTGACATAAGCACATGCCATGCACTAAGCACGCTCAAGCATCAAATTATACAGTGGCGGCCATAAAACTCTGTACAAAATTTTATTATATTCGTTCAACCATTTGTACAAAAAAAAGAAAAAAATTAAAAGAAAAATATAACAACAAGCGTTTTATTAAAATATATTTATTACAGCTTGAATCTTAGTCAAAATTCTTGTACGTACTTTTATGGCCGCCACTGTATGCACATCTACGTTCCATTTTTTAAAATTACATGTTTTAACAATTTTTTTAAATATTATTTTTTACACAATAATACAAATATTTAAAGCTCTTCGAAAAACAGCAAAATTCAAAGAAAAAAAATTAATAAACAAAAAAATAAAAACAAAATATGATCTAAGCATGCTTTAAAACAAATGCATATTAAATTAAAAGCGATTTTCATTGTTTATTAATTTTATTGTATAATTTTTTTTTTTATTTATAGCACTAAACACTTTACTTTCAACGTAATGTGTATAATGTTTATGAACGTATTATTTATCTGTACTTGTCAATGTGCTACACAATAACTTTAATCGAAAGTTTTTATTTCAGGTTCGAATCGACTTTAGTTTATTTTGTTTTTATTTTAT
The DNA here is from genome assembly GCA_034638295.1 of Phortica okadai. NCBI lineage: Eukaryota > Metazoa > Arthropoda > Insecta > Diptera > Drosophilidae > Phortica > Phortica okadai. The sequence goes on from CM067850.1 coordinate 8,700,549, forward strand.
TTAAAATATTCATTTAAAGTCAGCTTTGATACTTGGATGAGAGGAATTTAGTAGTTTTTTTCATATTAGAGTCGTTTACTAAGTTTTGTGCATCTGTATTAAAATGTATTTAAGCCTTTAATCGGTTGAGGATTTTAACGACGATGCTAATTTAAACATTTATTTGTTATCGATTTATGTTGTTACTAAAGACGAAAACAAAAATTTAAATAAAGAAATATATAAATAAATAAATAATCATGAAATAACTTCGGTTCAACCGAATATGATAAATACAATCTTCGCGTGAAAGTTTTATATAAATAAAATTCAATCTGCACAACATAATATAAGTAAGAAGCAAATGTCGAAATTGATCTATTATTCTTATTAGGTCTTGTTCAATAGTTTCCTTATCCCCATAAAGTAAAAAAACTTGGGATCTTCAGACTTTTGTCCAGCAAGGAATATAATAATATAATAAGGATAATATGCAATTGCAAATGCTAGATTGATTTAAAACTATATTTTAGCAACGATTAACTGACGCTCGAATCTATTACTAAGAAAATAAAATTGGATTAATACAAATCATGTAAAAATATTGTATAAAAGGTAGTTTCGACAATTTGGACTCTGTACACTTCGGATCTATATTTAAAAGAAGGCCCGTCGAGCATGTAAACAAAAATTCGGCATGATAAGCATATGAACTTGGTCAGCCAAAATATTGTAGTAGTATAATATTGTTAGACATTACTGGAATTTTTAGCACTTCATGAGTATAAAGCTGTTCCAGAGAATTGTGGAAAAAAATTTGAACGGACAAACCACCGCATTGGCCGAAGACAATCTCTATAAATAGCTGGCTTTCACACCAGTATTGCATGAACACCCCCAAAGTGTACGGAGTATATAGTGTGATTACTCCCAATTCAGCGGTTAATTAAAGATCGATATGATGAAACTTATATCAATACTAATTGTTAATTTATTTGTGAAGATGTTATTTGATTATAAATGATGCTTTAAAAGGTTCAGCTTAGCTTCTTAGCTATTAAAAGTTGTCTTTAGGGTACGCCCGTGTTAGGCTCGCATGCGCTAATAAGCAACTTAAGTTGTCAACTTTATTAAACTCAATTATTTTTTTTAGTTAATTTTTATTTACGAAAATTTTCTTTGTGGTTTGCTAAATATTAAATTTTCGATTTTTTTTATTGACGTGATGCAGATAGTTTGGTTTGTTCAAGTTTCAGGCTATAGTTTCATTATATTTGGTTTGTACAATTTGTATTAGATTTTAAGACCAGCTCTAAAAGAGAAGAGGTTTAAAGCACTAACTGTTAATTTGAAAGTATAAATATTATTGTTGTTATTGTTTTAATTAAAGCTAAGTTGTAGAGGATTATTAAATTAGCTTGGTTTTGAACTAGTACCTAACAGAGGAACAGCTTCACTCGTCTTGGTAATGACATTACCAACCAATAAGGAGAAAACTGTCTGCGACAGCAGTATTGTAACACCTGAAAATGTTCAATCGAAAATAAACACATTTACATTAAGTTTGGTAATAACAACATCGGTATTGACCTTTGACCTTGTTTATGTTGTATTCTCATCACATTGGCAATTTTCAATGTATGTATTTGCATCTGACGTATTATATGTAGTTAACAGATAGACTTCAATCAAAATGATATTTTTAGCTGAACCTTTTTGTTTTTGTATGAAATTTGATTTGATTTTACAATAACCGAAGCTCATTGGAAGTAATCGTACTGTAAAGCGGCAAAGAAAGTACAAAACAAAAAAAAAATTTCATAATAAGTCAAAAAGCAAATAATGACTGAAAGGATTTTAAAAGCGTAACAAAAAAAAAATTTTTTAAACAAAAGTATAAGTAAGACTGAATTTTTATTCATAAATATGTGTTATACGAATATAGTCACAGACCCATTTGTGGTTAAGATATTGTTATATATACAAGTACAAAATATGAAATGATATTTTATTCAACTTTCGTTCGTTTGATTAAAGGCCTTTGTTTGAGAATGGTACGATGTTTTTTTTCAAATTTCATTTCATAATTGCAAAATTTTTGATAAAAAAAAAGGTGCTCAGTCAAAAATATCATTTCGAAAATGGGTCGGTGTATATAAGATATATCATTGTATATATAATTTGCATGAAAACTCAAAAAAGTGTTGGGACGGGGCAAGAAATGTGAAGTGAAGAAATTTAAATGAGTTAATGGGCGTGGTTTGAAAACTGATCCGGTTAACTATTTGCTTATTAAATATGAACGAAAAAAAAAAATAAATATAAACATATATGATATAATAATTAATATATTCATATACGTAGAAAGAAACATATGAAAGAAGTTTGAAATTATAATTCAAGAGAAAAGAATTCATCTGAAATAGTTATGTTTGTTTTATTCGCAAGTATTTTCCCAAAACTACTTGTATTGAAATCTGTCTCATAAGTATCTTTTGTAATATCTTGATTTTTATATGATCTACAAACAGAAATTCAAAAGCGGCGTTTGGTTATTGTGAAAGTTGTTTGAGAGATCAGAAACTGAAGAAAACAGAAAATTGTCATTAATTGAAGTAATTTCCTTATTAAATTTCTAACCAATTGAGATGAGAAAACGTTGATTTTTTTAAACTTTAGCCTTTTTGATCATCAATGACAAAATTCAGTGGGGGGAAATGTTATGTGAATGTAAAAACTTGGGCTTATAGATAACGATAGCATTTAAAAAGAGAGATAGAGAGAACCATGTGCCAATTAATTTTGGGTTAAATTTCAAAACTATTATGTTGGAGATGTTGTTATATGTTGTGTCTTTTGTTGCCACTGTCTCTGGGACCATCTTCATTTCCTTTATTATTTTTTGTTTTTGAGAAAAACTTTCTGTAAGCAACATAAAATATGAAAATAAATTTGTTTAAAAGAAAAATATGCTCATTACTTAAATGATTTTGAAATAAAAAATAAAAACAAATCATAAGAGAGTATAGAGCAACAGAGAGAGAGAGAGAGCTTGAGTATAACACAGTTTAGAAAGTTGATTAGTTATTACGATAATTTTAGCTGATAAAATGTTTAACAAGTGAGTGTAGTAGACAAAAAACATCGAACGACTTGGCACTTATGGTGGATAGTTATTAATATTATAATTTTTGTTTTTTTTTAGTTTAAATTTGATTTTTTTTTTTTTTTTGTTTAATGTTAGGTTATGCACGAACATTTAATCAATAATGTATAATAATCATAATATAGATATATATAACAACAATAACGATAATATATAAATCACTTTGAATTAATTAACTTGTCAATTAATTATGTTTTTTTTTTTGCATATAAATTTGAATATAAATTTGCATTTGCTTTAAATGCAATCGCTACCTAACAAGGGGATTGCATCAGATACTTGGGGCAATGTCTCAGCTACAAGGTTGAGAAACACTGTGAGCGATAGAAGAATTGTAACTCCTGAAACAAAAGAATTTTGTTTAAATACAATAAACAAGACAAGAAATAACAAACAAAATATAAAACGAAACCAAATAAAAATAAGAGAGAGCGTTATTTAAACATAATCAAACACACAAATTTATAAGAAATTATACATATTGTCTGTTTCAAGATGTACGAGTATCTTATGTGACCGCACGAACATTTCGATCGTTGATCGTTTCTTATCTTTATTATTTCTTACATGTTACACCAATGGGTACATTGATAATAGATTTTTAATTATCAGTTTTTGATTTTTTTATTGTTATTAGACTAATGCTGATTTAGTATAAATGTTAATGTTTGATTGAATGCTTATGACAAATGAGTAAGTTTATTAAAACGAAAATCGTTATCTTTGCCTTATCGGAGTCCGTCCTCTTTACTTTACACATCTAATCTATAATATTTTTATCAATATCAATATTCCACACAGTGTCCCTCCATTTAAGACACGGTATGTAACGACACATTGTGCCTGGCTGGATCCTCTAGATGTTTTATATGGTCAGATATTAGTTACGACCGTTAAGCTTCTACTTGGCCAGCAGATACAATGATCGATTTGTACTTCAAGAGATAATGGACAAACGTCATACGGAGGGTTAATATTATATATAAATATCTGAAAACCTCGACTCTTATGAGTAAAGAGCTTCAAGAATATTTAGAGAAAAAAAAGAAATAAATGAGAAAGAAGTTCACTTTCTGTGTAGCATAATTTTTAAAGAAAAAATTGCATAACCAGTGACATTTTAAAATTCCGTGTGAGTCAGAATTGACACTCCTTTTTCGGTCATTGAGTCTTTGATTAAATATGCAAATCATTCCAAGCACAATTTCGCATTCAATATTGTTCACTTCACTTGCCACATGACCCAAGGTCAGGTCAACACTTTGACAACAACGTGCAATATACACGCAGCGAAACTTTTCTTTGCTACTTTGATGAAATTCGGCAATTTAAACTAACATGTTGTTAAAAACAGAAAGAAAACTCATTTTGAACAATTTTTACAACACCTAAAAAGTAAACTTTGCAACTTTTAAAAGCTTTCAATGCCGCACATCCTTGCAAACTTTACTTTTATTAGTTTGCCTTGACTTTTTTCTTGTTGCTCAGCTAATTGAACAAGAAAAACGCAAACTGAGTCGCTGGTGATGAGCGAATCATCACCGAGTTACTGGCAAAATGTTTTAAGACATTCGCTGAGCTCATATGATGAAATTTCAAATTTATTTCTCTGTCTGTCTGTTTGTCCGTGCTAATTTCCTTTCCGGTAATTGGCAGAGGACTTTAATATAGTCTTCATCTGACATAAAATTTGTAAACTAACTATTAACTGAACTATTTCTATTCATTTGTTCCCAAATGCTTTTATGTATCTCCCCAGTGGTACAATAGCGACTTACAAAGTACGCGATAAGTTCCACGATGAATATATCTTTCGTAAGTACTTGCTTGTTATATGAGAGATGTTTGGAGTAATTAGTTTTCTTTGTTTGTTAAGTAGTAGATAACGGCAAAAAAGTTAGGAGTTAACAAATCTGACTAACCGAGCAATCTACAGCGGTTTCTTAATAAGGTTGTCTTATTCACTTGTCAAAAATTATAAATCCTCCGTTAGACACATGATGCCAGCAAATTTAGAGCACAACTTGAAATCTATAAAAGATTGACGTATGTGTTCACACCCTATATAACATAAGAGTATCGACTAGAAAGGCACCATGTGTAGGCCGAAAGATATGCCAGACGGAGGTTGAAATCAGCACAAATACTGAGTGAATTGCAATTGGCAGTGATAGAGACGTCGTGGTTACTTTTTATTTTGTAAATGTGACCATAATATGAACGCATGATGACAAAGGAACGACATCATGAACGATACGATATTATGTGGAGTTGCAACTCTACCATCTGATCATGATCTGCATAAATGCAAGTTTTATGAAATATCATATCGAATGGTGGTTAAGCTTATGTACAACATTCTCTTTATTTATTTTCTATTTGGTTTAGACATGATGGGAGTTTAAGTAAATTTTTGCTGTTAGGCAATTTGTCATTCCGTTCAGTTTTAATTTTGAGGTTTTTAGTTAAAGTATTTAGCATTGATTTATTTTAAATATTTTGGTATTTTAATTTAAATTTTCAAAATTATTAAAAAAGTATAATAATAAATTAAATTAATGTACATGATATTTTTTGATTACAGTTTATTTGTTAGAAAGTGCAGTATTTGTTGTTTGAACTTGTTCTGTGTTGAAAACCAAAAACAAAAAAAAAAAAAATAGTTGAAGTCTGTTTTCTGTTAAAAGGTAAGTATTAACTGAAGGTTTCAAAATAGATACATAGTTATTGCCTTGTAAGAGTGTTATATCTTTTTTTCTTTTGAAGTATTTTTGTTGTTGTTTTTGTCATTCGTTGCACATGCGTAAAAACACAATTCTTCTCTTAGTTCATAAATGTTTGCATATGCAATTTTTAACGATTGTTCCAAAGTACTTACGTTTTTTTTTTTTAAATTTTAATTTTTTGTTAGTTTTTAATAAAATATGTCAGTAAGCTAACTTAAAAAGTCTTTAAATCGCTTATGTAATGATTTGATTGAAAGTATGAGAGGCGAAGATGTTGATCGCTTTGGTAGGCAAAGGTTGAAACCGTTATGTAATAATGCCAGTTAAGTTCTCCACATGCCATTTGTTCCTAATACTCGTTACTCCTATGTTGCCTAGCGTCATACAACACATATGTCAGTTTATCTATCGCAGTTGGGCATTATGTATACGTGGTTTGTATGTGCTCAGTGACTATCAGCAATATATGACCGTTTTTTTAGGAATCTTGGCATATCGAGAGTTTAATTGGCATCAATGATGTAAAGGATTGTTACTCAAGTCGTTTTTTCACCGACACTGAGTTTTGTGCTTTGATAGCTATTCAAATATTCTTCCTCAAAAATACCAAGTATCAAATGACGAATGTTTCCTTGCAATTGTTGTTGTTGCTTTATTTTACTTTATCATTTCAATAACGACTAATCTGATTAGTGATTAGTAACTGTGTTAATTAACTTGCATAGTTGAAATATGTATTTTAATGACACATTCAAACGCTGAAAAATTACCTAACAATGTCACTACATAAGATAGAGCGCATTTGAATGTGGCCGAAATATATATATGTAAGTATATACACATATATGTTAGTATATGTATGTAGAGTGAAACAAATTGAATTAGGTTTCCTTGGTAGCGAAATAAAGGTATTGAGATGGATTTCGATTAAGTACTAAATGAGTATGCAATTTAGGCTAATGTTTAATGCGTTTCAGTTTATATGTGTTGACGCCAACTTTTTTTTTTTTTGTGGTTATATTGTACAAGTTTTTAACTTGTATGCGATGAGTTGTTTAATTGTATAGTTTATGATAAATATTTTCTAAAGCATATTTACATATATTTTTTTTTTTTTTATTATTATTATTTTTGTTTTTATTTTGATCTGCTATGTTAATAAACTGAAAATTGTGTGTAAATTATTAGGAACGAATTAACAAATTGAACTAAACATACAGTTTGTTTTTTTCTTTGTCTAAATTGTACACACTTAGAAATGACTGAGAAATGAACAATAACAATGAAAAGAATATGAAACGAAACAAAAATCGTAAAACAAGAACAAACACAGAAGAGCATAATTCATATAAAAGTTGTTGTTGTTGGTTTTATTGTTTGTGTTTTTTTTTTTTTTTTTTGCTGGCATAACATTTTCCGTTTGTTTTTTTTTTTCATACATGTACCAGAAAATAAGAAAAAATACAAGTAATTGGAAAATTGGCCACAATTCAGGTATAGAATATCTGAAACACATGTGTATGTGTGCGTGTGGGTGTGTATGCGTGTGTTTTGTTGAGATGAGAATTCGAAAATACCAATTAAGTAAGAGCTTTTGATTCAGGAAATTTGAAATATCTAAGAAAATGCATTTGAAAAAATATGACAAAATAAAACTATTAAATCTTTATCTATAAAATTAGATAGAAAACGACTTTTGCAATAATTTTAATTATATAAAAAATAAGTGTTCAAGTGTAAGATTTTTAAAATATTATTGTATTCAATGAACATATGGCACGCTGTTCCAAAATCCTTGAAATATTTAAATTGTGCTTCATTTGTGTATTTATAATTGTCGAAGACAAAACTAACCCATTTCCAAAATTACCCTGTTTAAATACCCTTTCAAAAAAGAAGCTTTTTCGTTTAAGATGCAAGGAATTGCAACCTAAAATTTGGTAGGTGTGCTGAGCAAATACCCCTATTAAAAAGGACTATGAAACGATTTTCCGATTTCTTTTTTGGATTGTTTCATATTTATCAATATCTAAGTGACTTATGTGGGTCTGAGGTTTACTTATGGCGTGGCTCTGCAGACTTGCCCAGGATTAAAATGTGCGAAAGGTAAACACAAATGATGCAAAATTCAAAAGCTCTCATGGTTTTTAGTTCCTTTATGTTATATTGTTTTATTTGTTTGTTTTTATTTTTATTGTTGTATAAGAGAGAAATTTATTAAATAAAAAATCAGTTACATTCTTCATTCACGTACATATGTATGTATGTTGTATGCTGCTATATAATTGGTATTTTGTCAAGAACTCAAATCGGCTTGGATTTGTGTGTGTGTGTGTGAGTGAGTGTGTGTTGTGAACTTGGACTTGTCGTTCGTTTTGACATTCATCACATGTTTTGCTATAATAGTAACACTACTGCGTTATCAACTAATTCAACTAAAGAGCATTAGTATTTTATGCGTTGATTTTCCATTATTTTTTTGGATTTGGTTTTTTTTTTTCATAAAATAGTATGTGTACCTATGAGAGGAACGGCATCCGACGTTGTCGGCATTGACTCAGCAACGAGATTAAGAAATACTGTTAATGAGAGAAGTATTGTTACGCCTGGAACAAGAGATAAGTTGAGATTTTAAAATAACAAAAAAACAAACACAAAACACAAATATAAGAAACAATTTTAAAACTTGTGTACAAAAATATGCAGTTCTTTTTTTTTAGTTTTTGTTTATTGTATTTTTTTTTTTTTTTTTTTTTTTTGAGTCCCATTTTTATATAATTTTATTTAAAGGGTGCGTTTTTTTTTTTTTAATGATTTAACTATTTTTATTTAGCAATTATGTTGTCATCATCATTTATATGTATGTATATATGTCTATATATATATATACAGTGTCAGATATAAATGTATAGATTTAGTTTTGATCTTTAACTGAACATGCAGAAAAAGAAAGTGGTTTAAATAGTTGGTTTAATACAAAAAAATGTTTTAATTCATCCAGCACGTCCTCATTTCGCTACCCCGCTATTCTCTTTTAAATAGTTAATATTGTATACTCGCATATAAAACATTCGATACTTCATTTTGAGGAATTCTTCTTGTAAAGAAAACTTTGCTCGTAAATTGTTTTAAAATTTGTTAACCAGAACATGTTAAAAGTGAGTTTGCTCTTTCAATTGTTTGTCAGCTGTAAAAACTCACAAAAATTATATATTTATGTATGTATGTATTTTTTTATCATAAATATTTTTGGAATCAACGAAGTAACTCAAAGTCGGTTCCATTGAAGTCAAACACGAACACAAAATAAAAAGCTTATGGTTGGCAGCACTTTATAAGAAAATACTTTATATCATAGCCAAACGCCTGTTAACATACAATAATTGCATTCAAGTTCCATGTTTACTAGCTTTAGGCTGGGACATAAAGAACTTCTATATTCAATGCTTTGCTTATTTGTTTCGTAATGTACTTCGAAACGTTTGGAATCAATGGAACGGAAGTTGTACTCTGTCAATTTCGTACTCTTTGGGAATAAATGCATCCTTGTGTTGGTTTCAACAACATTGATGCAGCAATAGAAGATACTTTGTTAAGTTAAAGAATATTTGTTGTAATATTGAAAAAAATATCACTTACCTAGCGTTAGTTTTTCGCCAGAGTCAGGCGGTAGTGTAAATCCTAGTAAAGCCATCGATGATATGAGCACACATGGCACGATTAGATTAAAAAAGTAATATAAAGTACGTCGTCGTATTTGTATGGTGAACGTAATGTCCACGTATGGCTCAGGACAGCAAGCGTAGACGATCGTATTCTTCTTACCGGGCATGGCTATTGTAGATTACGTACGTTTTCACGCATGTTAATAAAAATGATATTAGTATAGATTGAACGATATTATCAGATACATAAGTCACTTCACAATACACAATGACGCATAAAACAAAACAAGTTCTACAAAAACAAACAAAACAAAATAATCTTATGTACAAATTTAGCTACGAAGTACATGCATGCATACATTGTAAAGATACTTTTGGTTTTGTTAAACAACAACAGAAGAAAAAACACCGATAGTTTGTAGAAGAGTTGATGAAGTTTACTAACCAAGCAAATACCACTCGCCATTTGTTATAAAATCGGAAAGATCCCCTCCATCTTCGGAATTCAAAACCAAATCCAACTGTATTTTTTTTTTTGTTTTTTTTTTAGTATTTATATTTTAGTAGTTGTTGTTGTTTGTAGAGGATTTTCGTTATTAATAAATTTTAGTTTGTTAAGTTGGTTTTTTTTCGAAAAAAGAAAAATAAACATTTAATTGTTTTAAAAATTATACTTTTATCATTGCACAGCAAAAGAGTTGACAAAAACATTGAGACAACATTTATGTACAGCGTGTTTGATGTATAAAGTCAAAAACATCTTTTTTTTTTATATTAATACGCAGAAAGTTATTTAGGAAATTGTTAAAAAAAAAATAATCAAACGGAAATATCGTCCATTTTGCGAAAGTTGGTTTTTCTTTTCTTTTCAATGAAACAAATGTTTTTGCAAACAGAATTTATTTGATTTAAACATTAAGAGTCTTTACAAACGTCCAAATAGAAACAATTTCTTGTTCGTGGTTTTTTCGCCTTCATGCAAAATAGTTGAAATTACATTTTTTCGTTTCAAAACAACAAAGTTTTTGTACGAAAAATAAGTATTTTTCTCACATGATTCCGTTGTCGAATGGCTTATGTCGTTAATATTTTCCCTTTACCATAATGTAAATATACAATTATCAAAAGCGTATTTTTTGACAATTCTATTTTACATTATCTGATTAAAAATAATTTTTGTTATTTTTTCTTTTTAATTTTTTTTTTTTTAAATCTGGTTTTGCAATTCACAAAAACGCAAAGAATTTATGCTTTTTGTTGTTGTTGTAAGGTAAAATGTAGATACAAAAATATTGGTATGGAATTCAGGACTCAGTTGAGTGATGTCAAGTATTAATAAATGAAATAAAAAGAGAGATGAATACCATACGGCGAAGAGAACGCGTTTAAACTAAAATAGGATTGAAAAAAAAATCAAGATGTTGAAATTTCTTATATAAAATGAAGCCTTTCGCAAAGAATATAAAAAAGGCAGAGTGAAAAGCGCGCTCACCATCGCTTCATTGATTTCAAACAGTACGAAGGCCAAAGGACAACAAACAGAAGCAAGTAAACAATGTATTCCACGCAAAAGTTCTTTATGTCAAACGCTAAAGCTGATCAACATACAGCAGTTGTAGATAAGATCTATGTTAACTCTCATTGCACGGCGACATAAAGCACTTTTGCATTAACATTAGTATTTGTGCTTGTATTTCATTTGTTTGAGCTCCGGACTGTTGGTCGTTAATGAAAGCGACTTTGGGAGTGTCTTCTACTCTACATATGTATGTATATGACTGATGGTCCTTGCGGTGTATCTTTAACGATGACTCAGAAAGCAGTCATCGATTTTGAAACGCAGTGAAGCTTATTGCACTAAGGCAGAAGACAAAACTCAGTTGACATTTAATAATTATGCGTAAAAGTTGTCCTACAAAATTATTCGGTAACGTCCGTGATAATAAAAATATCATTGAACCTAATTTGTGTGTTTTGTTGTATTTTCGTTTGGAATACTTTCATAAATTGTTCGAATTCTGAGCTGTAACTGTAACTGTATCTGTATCTCTATAGCTGTAGTATAGTTGTGGTTACCACTTTACCTGATTTCCATCGTAAGTCCAACTACCGAATTTCATTTCACAGTGTTGGTCATCAAATGGGAACCACGTGATGTCTATCTTGCATGTGCTTTTGAAGATGCCAGGGGGCACGTACAGACAACTGCCGTTATGTTTGACCACAATGTTGGTGTGATACGTGCCATCGAATCCCTCATCCGCGCTAAATTACAATTATTGTATTGTTCTATGAGTGCTAAACAATAATTCATTCACTTCGTTCTAATTGATTTTTTAATTTTCATCGATTTTTTATCACATCCGATATTGAATTAGTTTTCAATTTTTCGTATCACATTTCTTTCGAACGTGTTTAATATTAATATAACTTAAGATTATTTATATACTTGTAAATTTTCCAAACTTAAAGATACATACGAATATCAGACCTAATTAGTCATACCTTATGCTTCTTCTTATCTTAGCCATGAAGACATTAAATAGCAAAATTTAAAGTTTTTATGTATACCAATTGTATACATATTTTGCCACTCAAAAAAAACTTCGAAATCTATAAAAGGCTTTCATGGCTTAAAATGTACAAATCAATTCATAAACATAAATCGCTTAAAATGTCTTTATTTTATCACACGCTCTGCTTGAATTCTTGTTTATCCACCATAACGAGGGCACATTTTATGCAAATGAATTACTTTTTTCAACTTTGGCTCAAACCCTCTGTGCAGTCTGTTGCCATAAATAAAACAGTTACGAATGTCAGAAATGAAATTGGCATACACATAAATCTTAATAAGCAAACATTTTGTAACTTTTTGAACAAAAAAAAAAAAATAAATACAACAACAAATTGCTCAATTACCTTAACACGCGCATATGTAAAATCGAGTCTGAGTAGTTCTCATCAATTGCCAATTATATTTTATGTTTCTGTTATAAAAAACTAATTTTAGTGCTAGTGACCTCATTTTTCAAAAATATGTATATAATGTATCTATACTCTGTTTAGCTAGTTAGTAATAGCTTGTACTTCAAAATGTTGCTATTATTTTTGCACAAAAGCCAACCAAGGAACCTTGCTTTGAGTAACTAAGCTTATATACACTTAACTAAACCAGTTATCTTGACTGCAAGGAAACCGCTTGTAATCCTTTAGTTAGCACAAATTTAAAAACTACAAAAACGCAAAATACAAAAAAAAATCAGTAACAAAACCCTGAAAAAATCTGCACTTTTCAACAGAGCTACTGATAATTGAAATCATGACCGAGCTTTATTAAAAATATATGTTGGCCTTACTGGAGAAAGGAGAAGAGCGAAAGAGATAGAGAGAAAAAAAACAACTACAAAATCCTTCATCATGTTTTATTACCATAGCAAATCTTTAGCTTCTTCTCACTGTTTTTTACGTAGCAATTAATCTGAAAGCTTTTCATGTCAGATTTTAATTTTTTCTAAAGGCTTCTTTTGTTTCGATTTGTTATTTCCCTTAAGCTGCGAATGCAAAATGGGAAAATTCTGCGGTTTCCAATTTCACGCGCTTACTTCAATCACAAGTTGTCGTCATCGCGCTCACGCCGCATTTATCAACGAGCAAGGTAATTTTTTTTAACTTTCAAGATCTTTACCTTTTATATATTTTTTGTATAAATCATACACTTCAAAAGTTTTGCGCGAGGACTTTATTCTAGTTGAAATAAGTAGCATTACCTTTGATATTGCTCGCTTCTTTTGGAAGATTGTTATTGAGAATGATTATGTATAGAGATGCATTTTTAGTATTTTAAAATCGTTGAAGATTTAATCAAATCTTTCTAAAGTGCAGCAGATTCAATGGCAGCACTTGTCACAGTAAAAAGATTAACGCATTGAGGTTTAAATTTAGATATTTTATCATTGTCAGCGTACCGAAAAAATGTCTCTCTGTCCATATTAAGCCAAAGCTACCACTTAAGCTTGGCCAAAAAGAAATAATAAAAAAAAATTCATAAATTAAAAGACAGTTGACGCAAACATTACACAAATACCAAAAGCAACTTGTATGCATTTGCCTTTAATGCTTCATAATTTATTTGAGCAGCGATATTTGCACACGAGATTAAAGGATTTCTCGCCACTGAAACAATAACAACAACGGTTACGGGAACGGGCATTCGCACTGGAACAGGCAACATGGACACATGTGCGGTGTGCTTAAGTAGAACAAGTAGGATTTTGTTGAAATTGCTCCATTGAGAGAAATTTCAGACAATTCCAAGCGACAATTAAGCTTGGCCGGTATTTGGAGCTGATTTCTTCTCTCTCTCTCTCTCTCTCTCTCTCCCTTTTTCTACTTTGGTTTTTGTTATGATTTGATGGATAAACAAGCAAAACAATGCACAATTGTGTGTAGAGACGTACTTAGAACTGAGCATATGAAATAAGGTTTGATTTAATAATAAAGGCTTATCTTATTGAATGACGCTTATTTTTTATTTGAAGTGACATTCAACAAATAAAATGGCAAATAATTTCATTTTAATTAAGCCAACATACATATTTATTGTTTAAAATATATAATAATACTTAATTTGTTCAAAAGCTCACATCGAAATTACAATGACAATTTGCACAATTGAATACGTTAGGATAATAAAATTGTATATAAGTATGTATTTATATTTACTTCACATGGGAAACGATTACACAAAATAAAAAATAATAACTTTTTACACATGAACGACACACGTAAAATACAAAATCACATTGAAACAAGTCATTAAGTTGGCATGTCACGTCACAGCACTTTATGTCTACGGCACGCTCTTTTCGTGCGTGCGTGAGTGTGTTTGTGTGTGTGCGTGAGTGTAAGTGTAAGTATATGTTAGTACGTGTAGACGTACTTGAGCCGAGTGTGTAAGCTAATGAATATAAGTACAAACATATAACAGCCTACCGTCAAAGGAGGCTAAACGTCTATTGGTTATAAATCGTATATTAATAATTACGTTGGCCACATCAAGAGTGACTATGATGAAATAAAACAAAAACAAATACGTTGTTGATGACCAACTCACGTAACGAACATGATTGAAGTTTCTGCGTTATAAAATGTATTTGTGTTTGGCTTTGTCAATGAGCATTATTGAGTTTGCGTAGCAATGTGCAAAGCTTTGATGATGCAAAATTCTTAACCTATTTAAAAAATAAAAAAAATAAAATATATTAAGCGAAATTTTAAATTTTGCTGGAATTGATTTATTGATCCTTAAATGCCAATTCTAACGTAATATAATTCAATGCTGCCAAGCGTTCATACAATGTAGACCATGTTGGGAACGATGGAAATGAAATTCTGAATTAGCAACAATATTATGCTTAATGGCGTTGGCTTTGTGTTGAAGCAAGTTAATTATGAATCAAAATGCTGAATCAGCATAGCAAATTTAGTGAGTTAATACAAATAGCGAAGAAAATAAGAGAAAACAAGAGATATAAAACGAGACGCACAATATACATACATGAAGCAAGTGAGTAGTGACGCTGTTGAAAGTTGTATGAAATTGCAGCATGTTTGTTTGCTTTAGGCTGTGACATGTCACAGTTTCATATTAAATGCTTTGCCCTTCAATAATTTTTATTTAATTCTTTGAGTTACCAAAATAGCAAAGCTTTTATTTTTATTTATGATTAATAACAAAAGTAAAAAAAAAAAAATATTAAAAACAAAAATTCTGCACCAAAGCTTTTAATTGACATTATGAGTTTGTTATTAAACTTTTAGCTTTCACAATGAAGTTTAAAAAGTTGATTTTAAGTTCGTTATTAAAAATTGCAAAGCTTGTTGATTTTATTGTGTATTTAAAACAAAAAAAGTCTCAAAGTGTAAATAATGGGGAAACCTTAGCGCGCGAAAATATTTAATTAGCAACTTTGTCTTTGTGATTTTTTTAATGATGTATTTTAATTTAAAGTTCATAATTATATTAATGTAACATAATATTGTAAATTTTGTTAAAGAACTCGAACACTCGTTGACAAACGTGCATTTCACAGTTGTACCAATTATTGTTGCATATTTTTTGTAAGCGTCATAAGAGCAAACAATATTTAAAGAATATGCGATTTGTGTTTTCAACTTTGTTTGTCAAAAAGTGCAAAAGTATTCAATTTATTGGTGTGAATAATGAAATATATCGTGTCTTACATACATAATTCAACATAAAACAAATAGTTAATTTTATAATTATTAATTAGTTATTTATTTAAGTTAAATATTTTATTTAAATTGTTTTAATTTGAACTGTTTATTTTGAGGGATTTGATTTCTCATGCACAATACTTGAAAATCTATTTTGCCAGAAAAAGTATGAATTCGAATGCCGTTGGCTAAATAAATTTAAGTATTGACGTTTAACCAGTAATATTACACCAGCGTATTGTTTCAAATTTTTATTCTTCATTAAAATTTGATTCACATTCAGTTCAAGTATTTTTTATTTCAACATTTTTTTTTTGCGCCTACAATACTTTTTTCTTTTCTTTTTTTTCTTTTTTTTTTTTTTGAATCAAAACAATAACTTGCATAATATTCTGGTTAAACCGTATATTTATTATAAGAATTTTAAAGTTTTTTTTTTCATTTTTTGTTTTTAATATTTAAAGTTAAATTATTTAACGGCTGATTGTTGCGTCAGCCAAACCATTTTTTTGTTGTCTTATGTGTTTGTTTAATGGTTTCTTTATTAGTTAGAAATGATTTAAAATCAAATCGATTGCGTTGCGGATTCAATCACAATGTGAGGCCCACATAAACGGCAAGCTGACAGTGTACACTCCACCTAGACCACTGCGTGTAAACTACTCTTTTTTTTAAATAAACAAATTTGCGTATATTTGTTCATTTTTTGAAGCATTTGTTTCAAGAAACATTTTTTTGCCTTATTGTTTTTTTGTTTTTATGATATCACAGCGAAATAAAATCAATAAAAAAAGAAATGGTTGCGATCAAACCAATATTATTCACTCATAAGATGAAGCGAAGATATACAAACTTCGTTAGTAAATTTAATAATTTTGTTTTTGTATTTTTTTTAATTTCTTAGTTGAGACGAAAAAACATGGAATATTAATAAATTTTATCAAGAGAATCGTCAACTACTAGTCGACTGTCGATTTTTTAGGACGATTAAACAAACTGTTGATTTATTTGGTCTTCATATGAGATGAAAAATGTTTGTTGGATCGCAATCACTGAAGGAATAGAAATATTAAGATATAAGATAAAAAAAGATGAACAAAAGAAAATTTTTTTCATATGGAATTAAAATTGCTTTATACTTTTGCGTTTAGATACATAAAGATGTATTAAACATTTGACATTGTTTATTGATTTTGTTGTTGTTGTTAAATGCATAAACAATAGCGAGTGGATGTGATGTTTACTTATAAGTATAAGTATAAGCATATGTACAAATGTTTGTGTGTTGCCATTTTTGGTTTGCATTCCGAAACAGAATTTTTAAAACAAAAAATAAAAAACATAAACACGCAGTGACAAGAGTCAACTATTATACAAAATGAGCGAAAGCAAAATATGACTATAACTAAATGGCAGCTTTTTTTTTTTGAGTAGGCAACAGTGTGCTACAACTACATGAACAAAGGTTACTAATTTAATAAACAGTATAACAAATATAAGCACTTATTTCCATTATCATGAAGCAGTAACATTGACAATATGAACATTTATAAAATTTGTTGGTCTCTCTCTAACGTTCGATATTCCAGCGTTCCTAACGTAATGTACGCATTTGTTACATTGAGCCACACAACACATATGACAATTCAGCGTTCACACATGATTCGTCTGAACGCTAAAATATTGTATGTGACATGTTGACGTTTGGTAACATAGGTGTACATAACGCCAAGAGTGCTGGATTATGAATATGTACTAAATTGGATAAACCTTTAATACATTCAAGTTCTGGAAATAAGGCCTTAACGCTTGAGAAAATGCACCTTGCGGTTTTAAATAATTATTGTACACCTTACCTCCATATTAGTTTATAATAAAAATCATATGTAAAAAATTCATAAAATATATCCTTCAATCCTACATATATATTTTTTTTTGTTCAATACTTCAAACTTATATTTTTAAAAAATTGATGAATATTGTTTTTATTTCAATTTAGACGGTAGTGTAATAATTGCTAAAATCAACCAACCTGTTGTACATAAGTACATCCGGTTTCCACAGTTTATTTGGTGTAATACGCAAGTCCTTGACACCGCCATATTCCGTTTCATTCCAACGCAAATTGTAATCATTCCACTCCTATGATTTGTTGTTTGGTTTTTTTTATGTGTAGATAGAAATAAATATGTATGAATACCACGAAATTTTCTGAGTGTTTCCTAAACCTAATTTGAATATTTTTATTTGTTTAAGATTTTTTGGACATAACTATTAAGTAAAAGTCATGAAAAGTTTTCGTGACTTTACTGAGTTAAATGCTAACAATGCATTTAAAAAAAAAAAACAAAAAAATAAAAGTATAAACTGTATGCATTAAATTAAAATTCGACGAAAATAACTAAGTAAATGAAATAAAAAATTCAATTCGCTGATTTGAGTATTAAAATGAAAATAAGAATACCTCAAAGGTGTCGCAAGCAAACATTATCGCAAGAGTGTACAACACAAGGAAGCAAATCCAACACTTATCTCATACATACATATATCATACACAAGCAATGCTACAAATGCACTAAAACATAATTTTACACAAACAACAAGCTGAATGCAAACTAATGCATGCATGCATATAATTTAAACACAGTGGATAGCTACATACATTTGAATAGCATCAAAAGGTGAATCAAAAGGGTAATTGGGTTCATTCTCTAGGACAAGTTTATGAATTTAAAGTGCATCACATTTATTCAACTAGCACTAACTCTATGACATAAAGTTAAAAGTGAAAGGCGTTAATATGCGGAATGTTGAGCAACCAACCCATTTTCATCAGTCATTAATGTTTAAGAGCGTGTATCAACATAAAATAAAGCTTTATAGACGCTTTTACTACTGCAGTCTCATTTAATCTTCTGATGATTTTATGGTTTTAAGAATATTTCAGTAAAGCTCATAAGTCTGTGGCATTGATCACAGCGACTCATGAAGAGACTCATATGAAAGTCACCAGAAATGAAAGCTTTGAATTATTTTTGTATTGAATAATTCATGAATCATTTGTGTGCTTCTCTTCAAGAATGACATTTTTCATTTATTGCATTTGAGTTAAGACGGCATAAAATCGAAGAATTTTAGAGTTTTTAACGAACAGCTACTGTACTCCACTTAGATTACAGACACTAAGCAAAAAACTGTACCATCTAGTCGGCTAGAGCACACAGAACATCTCAAGATGGAAGACCAACGACTAGCGTGATACATTGGCAACGTAAATTTACTTGCATATATTTAAATAACGATAAAGGTATTCAACCAATCCGACGTCTATTAATTAATTAATGCATTTCAAATTCGTTGGGTAACAAGGTTTCATATTCATAGCAAAATAAATAAATAAAAGTTGCATGCAATAAAGGATACATACAAAGATTATACAGATTATCTTTTTTGACATATTTTATTATTTTACAGTAATTTATATGAATTCGTTTAGATTTATTTTTTGTATTTCTTGTTTAATTATATACATTGATTAAACCACGTATTAGTGTATGTGTATGCGTATGTGTGTTGACGTACAATTTACACGTCATTGGCTAAATGTATTCTCTTTAGTAAATATTTTAAGGTAATACCATAAATGTGCATTAAAAAAGGAAATCAAATGAAATCAATAATACATGTCAACTATTTTTTGGTTAAAGCATTAAAATTTACATAAATTGTGTTTAAATAATTTAGTTTAATAATTTTAACACACACGAACTTTCACAGAATTAAACGGATGCGGACAATTTTTTACTGCGTCCAGAAAATTGTGGAAAAAACTTACTTGAAAGCTTGATGTATGTGAGAGCGACACATAAATATGTCAAAAAGATATCGAAAATTAAAAGTTTACAATAAAATAAGAATTTTTGCGAATTAATTGCAATTTAAAGAAATTTTAGATACATTTGCATAATTGTCTGTACTGATTTACAGAGGAAACCAAAAATAGGTGAACGAATAGATCGTAACTGTTTTTGTATTCTATTGGCATGATTCACATGAAGCGATCAACTTATAAACAGACTCAAAGCAGACATTTTTTTTAACTTAAGCAAAAGTTGAGGCCAAATCGAGAAAGTATCGTGTGTGCAAAATTTGTTCTAAGAAAATTGTAAGAGATTTAGTTAAGTTAACGTAATTAAAGCGTTTTAGAATTAAAAATTAATCGATTATTTATTTTGTTTTTCTTGTTTTGTTTAATTTTAAAAAGCAATTTATTTAACGAAATATGATTTATGTCTATTTATTTAGTTGATCTTTTTTTTTTTTAATAATAACTTACCAACGAAAGCCAAAGATTTGTTATAAGAAGTTGATTCTTCTCGTCCTACAAACGTAAAAGTAGTTTGCAAAAACACAAAAATGTGTGGACCAAACAATTCAAAAGACACAAAATAAATCAAATAGACGAAAAAGAACATGGTAATGAAATATGTTGATATTTCTTAGATTATTTAACAGTTTGTTAGGCTTTTTTTATACAACACATATTTTTTTTGGTTTTGTTTGTTTAATTTGGTTAATGATATGTATATTTCATACATCCAAAGTTCGACGCTTAACAACTTTTTAGGCTAAGTGAACTGAGCTGAAGCAAATAAAGTATACTTTAATCACTGAACTTATAATTAATATAAACTAACTCAATCCTTGTGCATAAATAGTTTGTGACGATAGTAAAACCTAATGTTTTAAAACACACATTAATTATGCTTCCACAACACGCCATAATTACTTACTTTGTATGCATAAGTAGAAAGGTTAAGAATTTATTGTGAATAATATGTTCTAACAATTAATTTTCAATGGCTAAATGACTTCAATTCCAAGTTTGTTTAACGCAAATGCCAAATGGCATACAAGCAACGAATGGAAATAAGAGCAACGCCACAAGGTATGCAATGGTTTTTTCACTAACTTTTTCGTGATTTTAGGATTTCCGGCACTTGTCACAAACAAACAAAATTCTTTCTTTTTAAAGAAATTTCACAAGAATTTCATATCTTAGTGAGAAATTCCGAACATTGTGCGAAGCTCAACACGATCGGCAAGAGTGGAAAACTCTCCTTTTATGCGGAAATGGACAAACAAAAAGTACTCGTCTTGTGTACAGTGTTGTACTTGTTCTTTGTTAGCAATGAAATACTTATACTTCATCAAGATTTCCACAATGAAACTTTTCAATGTATACCCACTCAAATGCACAGCTTACACATACATAAACATTAAAATATATACATTTATACATATGAACACATCTTGTATGTTTGCATGTGAGCGTGTTCTGGCAATCCTTTTGTCTTTTGTAAACCAACGTTTTGGCGTTGTGCCAAAATCTGTTTCAAATCATAACTGCAAATGCAATTTCAGGCATTTTTGAAATTTTGTGTTCATTTTTTCTCTGTTTGAAATAGGGGTTTTAGACATACAATGAATGACTACAATCATAATTGTCAAAGTTTTTATCTGTGAGCGTTTATAATTTAAATAAGTTTGAGACTTTGTCATCAAAATTATAAAATTTTATGCTATTGTGTAGTGAGTGCTTCACAAGTCAATTGAGAAAATAAGTTAAGCGAACCGAATAATATTCATTTAGCAAATGTTAAATATAAGTTTTAATGCAGGTCGCTATGTGCTGTGTAGGAGATTAAATCTGGCACTATGTGAAGTTTTAATTCAAGTAAAACTTTGCTCTAAAGCAATTTTAGGTTGAATAAGAAAACATAGAGACTTAAAAGTTCTTCACTTAAATAAAATACTTTTCACGGTACATAAACTTTGCGTCTGTAGTAATTTACAAAAAAAAAAAAAAAAAAAGAGGGTCACATTAGTTTTCAACGCTGTTGTTGACGGCGTACAAATGACATTATGTCCGCTTTGATGAACAAAACGCCGGCAACATTCACAGACATTGCATTTGCATTGCACGTACATACATACTTACATACATACTTACATGTGTGTCGACTTAAATGTTACTGTCGTTTATGGCAACGAAATACACAAAGATTGGGTTTAAGTCGCATTAACAAGCCAAATTGTTTTTAAATGAGTTTCTAACGAGCCAGCGATTGGTTTCGCCTTTGATTGCCAGTTGCCAGTTGCCAGTTGGCAGATACTAGTTGCCACTGATTATATTAGCAACATGCTATTTGGCGACATGTGGTTGCATAAAAGCTTCTTGTCTGAAATTAACACAGTTTGCTCTAAGAGGATACTTTCGAATGGAAGCATCAACATTTTATTCAATCATTTAAATCTGATTATTTTACGAAGTTACAAAATGTTAATCCTCATATAGTCGCCATTATCTTTTAACATTATGTTCACCTATATTACATAGAAAAATACTCTGGATCACTCATTGTTTCTTCATAGAAAGTTGTTAAGCATCGAACATTTTAATCAAATTGTATATATTCTGTATTTAATGACGTTTTATTATTTATATATTTATTTGCCATAATTTTTTTTTATTGGCATATATTTAAAAAACACCGAAGCTAGCGCAAAAAAAAAGAAACCATGCATTTTTGTGTTTATTATTCATTAATTGGTATTTAAGTCGTCAAAAACCTTTATGACATGTACCCAGAAAGAGTTACTATTATTGACGTCACACATATCGACTAGCAAAAATAAAAATAAAAGGTTAATATTTTTTATACTCTTCACAAGGGTATGCCATATATTAAATGCAAAATTAAAATGTATATGAAGACGATGCAATTGTGCTCTGTCTATATGTCTGTATCAGTCGGACTACATATCTCTCAGTCATATCTGAAACAATTGGAGGAAGCACATGTTCAAACACGAAAGTCATTTCTATAATTTATGTATATCATAAGCATTTCAATACACCGTATGAAGAGTATTAATTTCTCGGCATGGCCAAGAATGTATAAATTTTTTTTTTTAATATGATTGATTTTCCTGTTTATTAAATGTTTACGATATTGAACTAACTTTGTTTGTATATATTTTTTTTTTTTGTTTTTTTTTTTATTAAGTATACTTTTAAAATAAACACAGATGCAACGACAAAACGCCTATAGACACACACACACACTGACATTAGAAGTATGCAACACAACATTTTGGCTTTTGTGTTTTTGTTAACAACAAAACATGAACTGAATTGTAGCATACATAAAGTGCCAATTATGGTGTTAATTAATTGTTAACCAATGCGTATTCTTTGTTTCTCTACAGTCAAAAATTCAAAATTCATAAATCAAATCAAATTAATAAGATTAAAACGTAAACTCACGAAACGACGCACATGGATTTATTTTATTATGTTTAATTATGTTTGATTCTGTTTAGTTAAGTTTAGTTTAGTGAAATTTAACGTTGTAGCGAAAGGCATGTTTGCATTTTTTATATAAAATAAGTGCCGAGTCGCTGCCAAATGAGTTCGCGCATTTGAGCATTTGATCATTTGAAGCATTTGAGAAGCACAAGTGTTTAAACAAGCATAGCTACACACATACATATGTATGTGTGTATGTATGTATATGCACATCATTGATGTCAATTTAGCACGCCATATTTTTATTAACATTGTCAAAATTAGTTTCCCATATGTTGTTTGGCGCGCAAATACAACATGCAACAACTTAGCGTGAAATGTGCATTGCCAAGTGTAAGTAGTAAATTGTCATAAGTAATATGTGGCTCAATGCAACATAGGAGCGCAAATGGCAAATGGCGTGCAAATTATTATCAATGATGTATATACACAAATGCATATATGTACATATGTACATAAACATATACATATTTATTTATATTTTCATTTTTTGTTTAATGTACGTGTATTTTTGTGCAATTTCGGTTTGTTTGCAATTTTAATGAGATTTTTTGTTTTTTTGTTTTTTGTTTGACATATAAAATTACAACATAAATGAAAACATCATTTCTTTAAACATAAAAAATATTATTGTTTATCGTACATTTCTTTGTTAATTTATGTTTACTTATTTTATGTTATTGTAGTTTTTTTTTTTTTTTTTTGTTTTTTTGTTTTTACTAAAACATTTAATTATTGTGTTTATTAAGCAATTTGCATTGAAAATTTTATAAAAATCACACACTGAAAACACTCACGATTTAATAAAAAAGAAAGCGTGAATAAAGAAACAAAAAAAAAAACATCAACGAAAAGAAAGCAAACTAAATGTCAAAAGGGTCTCTCTTCATTTTGTATACAAATATCTTTTACATTGTTTGTGTTTTTTTTTTTTTTTTTATCCAAAAATGTTCTTAGTACTTATGTATGAAGAGACGGGTACATGTCACTTACCAAATTTAACCACGCATTTGTGGTCAGAATCTGATTCTTTTCGTCCTATAATAAAATGCACGTATTATTAATAACTATTTGCAAATTGTTTTCATATCATTGTTTCAATTGTAACGTTTTTGTTTTTTTGTTGCCCAGGTGATAAGGTTTGTTTTTCCACTGCTCATCATATTTTGTTAATAATTTAATTTCGAAATTTAGCCATCTTTATATATGTATATATAGCATCATTTTAGTTCAAAAACAATTAAGCATGCTTACCACATCGATTATCTGCTGCAGCGTCAAACCAAATTTGACCTCCAGCGGATCAGATTCATTCGCTACTGGTCGTTCAAGCGTGTTATATGTAGAGAGCAAATGATTAAGTAGTCGCTTCTCGTGTGGCCCCTGACAACTGTCTGTAAGTACACAAAATATATATTTGTTTGTTGTTTTTCTATTTAGACATAACACAGCAATGAATGATGGATGAATATTTTCAGACGCTAAATTGCATTTGCGTTAAAATCGATATTTGTTTCTAATTTATCTGAAAACAGTAAATGAAAAATAAGTTCGGCAATATTGCAGGCCTCCGGCCAACAACACGCAATTAATAATTCATTACAGCACATTTGTTACAAATGTTAGCGTTTGAGGCATTAAAAACTCCATTTTTTTAAAAGAGCAATAACAAAAATAAATCTTTCTTTTCATCTATCTTGCCAATCAAATCTTGACTTAACATACAAAAGAAGTTGTTTGAAGTAATAACAAATATTTTATACTTTAAATTTGAAATTTGTTATGACTTATGCTAAAATGAAGAACTTCGCACATTATAGAATGAGATAAATCAAAATTGTAGTTATAATAATTGTAAACAAATGAGCCGAGCGACATTTCAAGTTGTTTCAACGCAAACATTTTGTCAATTGCTCTGAGAGACGTGGGTTCTCAATCATTCAGTCACTTAAAATTTGTCAATTCCATTGAGTAGGCAATTTGCAAGTCGTTATTCGGCTGTGATGGACACAGCCCATTGCGCCAGGTTGCGGTCACAAACGTTAGAAAAATACGCTGCAGTGGAATTAGTCTGCAGCGGACAAACAGCCGACTGCAAATTGACGGCATTGATGGTGTCAGTGAACAATTTTTCAAGTGTAAATATTAGCAAAGTTACTTTTGCTAATGGTCGGCGAGTGTTCAGTGCTCAGGGCTCAGTGTCAACGGTAAACGGTAAAAAGGCTGCTTTTTATGCTTTAAAATATGCATTGGGGAAAAGTTTGGTTGCAAGTTGAGTTGAGGTGAGTTGAGTTGAGTTGAGTTTATAAGCGCCTCGTTGGCAGTTGATGGACTTGCGGTTGATCTCGGTTTGACAACGTTGTGTTGTGTTTTCCAGTGAAGGATAACGTGTAACATGTAACATGTCGTACATGTGTCAGCATGTTTACGCAATCTCAATGACATGAGAAGGTTTGACATTAATTATGCATTCGTATTGTAATATTGTCATAACCGTGGCGAATGTCCATCAATTTGCACTCTTGAATATGTATTGCAATTAATATTGCTATGAATTTATGCATGCCACTGACCACTGGCCTACATGTATAAACGAGGGTTGCCGCAAAAGTTTTCACAGTCGTCTCTTATACATAATGTATGCATTTCCATTTACATAAGGTTCATATCATTCTATATATGACATTCCATATACATATGTATGTATGTATATTGTGACCAAGCCTGTAAGTCGAGCGGAGATTTTGAAAGTGCACATTTACCCGAAAGCTTGTTAACTTTAAACTAAATGTAGCTTGAATGAGAAGTGAGAATGTGTAAACACAATAATTTCGTGAAATTCATCATGACCTTCCACTCCAACAAGCTCAACGCACACAAATGTCAATTAGTAAAATGTTAATTATATTTTGTTATCTTGACTAACTTTTCTATTTAATATTTAATCGACTGTGCGACCCTGCAGCGACTCCACTGGCTACGTCCTTGGCGTACACTCTGCACATAAATAGTTTTCCTGTACATTGCTGTGCTGGTGAATGCTACGCTGATGTATGTGTACGCTACTAACTATGCAACATATGACAATCAGTCTTGCTGAGTTTTGAATTCCATGAGTGAATTAATGAATACAAACAGGAAAAGAGATGCTTCAAATAGTTTTAAAAAAAACTGACTAACGTTAAAGTAATGCAATAGGTCGGAATTGTTTAAAGATGTAGAAGATATTGAAAATATTTAACCTCTAACCCTATGGTATGTGCACAAAAACAAACATTGTCGTTTATCTGAATGAATGTTCACAATGTAAATGATTTTTTTTATTAAAATGCTCCTTTTGTGCCAAATTCTATTTATGCTTTTTTGATCGTCAAATTGTAATTAGTAGCAACACAACTAAATGACAAACGATTGTTTGCATAAAAGAAAGATGACAAGGCAGGCAAGACAAGGCAACAATGCGAATAATGGCACACATTTACAGCAGCTCATGTATAATGAATGCAATTTTAACACGCATTTACACACACACCCACACATACATATACATGTGTATACATTTTGTACTAACATACATATATGTGTATAAAAAAACAACACTTTCTATGCAAAACAAGAGAGAGAGAGCGAGAGTGAGAGCCGACAAAGGGGACAAGAGCAAGACACCTGACACAAGCCGTCGTATAAGTGATCTGCGTACCAGTTAAGTCTCCCGCCTTTCAACTAACAGAAACAATTAAGTTGCAAATCCTTATTGTCCTTGCTGTTCTGTTACAACAAGTTTGCAAGGAAAACTTGTAAGTGGAAGTCATAGACATTTTCCTCTTTTCAAGTGCCTGAAACCACTTCAGTTAATGCTTAAGTTGAGCAATCTTAAAAAAACAACAACAACAATACAACGAAACGTCAGATTTTATAATGTTTTTGCTTTCATACTTTGCTTTGTATAATATTACATTAATGTTTGCCAAAGGTAAGCACAAAGCAAAGCAAACAAAAAAAAAAGGAAAGTATTTTATGTGTTTTCATGTATTTTATAAATAAAAATTGTCATGCTTTATATGGACCAGGTCGTTAAAAGTGCCAGGCAATTGATTATTTTTATTGCCCTTCTAAAAAGATGTTAATGATAATGTTATGCGGCATTCAAAGTTGATAAAAATGTCGTTTAAAGCATATTTGGTGTCTTAAATTGCCAAATATCGATTGACAATTAAACTTTCTCAACGCTCAACAGCTTGAACAAGACTTCAAGTGAAATTAAAAAAAAACAACAAGCCGTTGTTTAGTAAAACCAACAATAAATATTCAAGTACCTATAAACATATCTAATGTCATGGCAATGTACTAAAAAACAACCGTATGATCTCTATTTTATACAGCTTTTCGCGTGCCAACTTTGTTTAGTCAAATTAAAACAATAAGTTTGTATAGACATGTGACATTGCATAAAATGCAGGAGAACAACATTTAAATTTCGTATGAGTTTAAATTAGAGCAAGGACCAATAAAAATAAAAATCAGTGAAGAGTCATTCATAAATATCGTACACACGGCAATGCTGCCAGGTTAGTCGAATTATTTTTCAACACAAGACTGTCGTATGAGCTGGGTATATGTGTGCCGCTATGTAACAATGTGAAATTTATTTTCAGCAGATGTCACACCGAATTAAACTTGCTGAAGGCAAAATGGCGCAGGTCGGAAAAACTACACACATGTACATGCATACATATGTACGTTTTAAGAAACTGTTGTAAGTAAATTTCCTTTTTAATATTCATTAAAAACTTCTAGTTTCGAAAATGCACGAAGAACTCTACTGAATAAAAAATTACCCAATGAAATGAGAAAAAAAAAACAACAACAAAATGGCAATGGCAGCAACTTTAATGTCCTTCATCATATTTTATGCACACACATACACATTAAAATTTTATATGAGTTTTAGAACACCAATTTTAAACATCCCCACAGGTTCGCAATTTATATGAGCTCACAAAAGGCATAAAATGTCACATAAATTTCGAAATTGGGCGACATGTTGTTCTTGTTGTTGGTGTTATTGTTGTCGTGGGCAGATATTTCGCAAGTGCGCCTTAAGCCCAATTCACGATATTAACAACAACTGAACAAGAGTTAAAATCACAAATAATTCGGCATAAAACAACGGAAATCAACATCGCCAATAAATGTTAAATAAGTGACGTTATTTTTACTCACGGCTCAACAACTCAGCAGCGCACGCCAAAAGTCGTGAAGACATAAAAACATGAAACACGCTTGCCGGAAGCCAAGCAAACAAACAGCCTACAAGTGCACACAGAGTACAGAGTACAGTCAATGGACGGACTTACGGACGGCGCCTTCGTTACCCCTTTAAGTTACGGAAACTTTCACATTGACAGAAAACAATGAAATGAGGCAAAAAGAAAAAATAAAAATACAAAACAAAACACAAAAACAATGTGCAAACGAACGGCTGGCAGGAAACAAAGCGTTGAGCAACAACAACAACAACAGCAGCAGCAGCAGCAGCAAAAACTCACAATAAAAGTAACAAAGAAAAGAGAAAAACGCCTCGTTGTGGCAGTCAAAACGGGTCAATAAACAATTACATCCTTTGTTATTACAGCTATGGATTTCGTTTGGGGAATTGAAATCATAGAAAAAAGCAAATACCGTTTCATTTTGATTGTATGAAATTGTTATTATTGCGTGATTTCATTCAAATTGTATATATGTACATATATACAATATTAAAAACACTCACAGTTGTACACCGACGCTTTGTAGTAAAATGTCGTCTGTAATTGTCATTACGCCCAAGGGGCAGCACTGGCATAAGTACATATCGTACATGCAATGTATGAAATTGAAAAGGAAAGGAAAAAGACAGAAATGCAAATGTTTGTAAGGTGACTATTGTACGTTTGCTGTAACTCATCAATGCAAATTATGTGTCCTTCTTCACTGTAAATTCTAATGAATGGACCATAAATGCACCATAATTTGTGCACAATTCAAAGGCGACTAGCGACAGCATCCAAACTGGCAGTCGACTAGACTGCTGCTTTCAGCAAGCTAATGTAGATTTCTACAGTTCAACAGCATATTGTGTGCACAAAGCAAAAAAAAAAAAAAAAACGAAAAGGTGTGCTAAACCTTGTTTGCAATGGGCATTTTTAATGAAAAGAAGTCCATATTGGCAGACCCTAAATGCGCATGAATAAAATATGCTGAAATGTTGTTAAGTAAAGTGAGCAATCGCAATGCGATAAACCATGTGAAAAGCACGTTTAGGCACACAAGAACTGTGATGTCTTACAACATGTTGCGATTGCCGTCTTTAAGCTTATGTTTGCCGTATTCACCCACATACTTATACTACTTACTTATATGAAAGAGAATGTTTAAATTGTATTTAACTATTGCGCCAAGTCTTTATCAAAAGCAAAGTCGTACTTAAAAGGAAAAAAAAAGAAAACAAGTCATAGGACAGAAAAAAAGTCATGTCATACATTTTCTCGCCCTTTCATTACACACATTGTTTGTTCTTTGTTTTTGTTTTTACAACAATCAACAATGTACAATGCCAAAAACGCTCGAGGCAAGCAAAGAAAGAACTCGTATGTCAAGTGAACATAACGACAAATAAAGATTTTTATTTATACTAAATATGAAATACAAAATAACAAAAATAAAAAATATATATGTATGTATAAAAAAAAACTCTGCTAAAAGAAAACTGTCAAAACAATTGAGCTCATTGAGATTATCAGACAAACCGACATTTCATATGCTTCAGCCAACATATTCTTCCTGGTGTCGAAACAATCATGCTTAAGATAACAACATCTGAAACTTAAAAAAGAAATGAAAAACGAAAACGAAAACCATGGGAAATGCTCGTTACAGGGATAAGTCATTCCACCGCAAACTATGAGCTTTACAGACTGTTGAATGGTTTGCTTCCGCATCGCTTAATTGCTTTGTACAAGCCACAAACAACATCTGAGGACAGTTCAAATTTCAACTCACATACAGACGTACATACATATACAATTCAACAGTTATTAGGGCACCATTTTCTTTTGTTTTGTAATTTCATTATTTTCATTAACAGAAGTTCAACAGGATTTCTCTGGTGTTCTCTTAAAGAATTCTTAAGTTGAGAGTTTATCAGTTCTGGCATATTTAAGATATGAATTTCTATTTAGTGTAAACACCTTAGTTTCTTAAAAATCCATACTCAAGCTTAACTTATAAAACTCTATCAAGACCGTTAGATAAAAGACACACAATGTATTCCAAAAATTTAAAATTTTCTTGAAAAAACAATGATGTCCTTGAGTTGTAGATAGTTACAAATACAAGTGCTTAGCAATTTCAGATACAACTTTCACATCCAAGGTAATATTTTATTTCGAAAAAAAACGCATAACAAGCTTAAAGTATTACATTTTTAATGTTCCAAAAAGCATTTACATATTCTCTGTTAATTTAACATGCAACATATGGTGATATCATTGACTCCTTCCCCCTCCGCCGACAACATTTTATTTCTTTTGTAATTCTGCACAACTGACGAAAAAATAAATTTAATTGGCTCTTTTGTCTAAACGAAACATGTAACACTTTTAAATTTTTTAATAACGATGTTAAGGTGTGCACAGATATAAACAAACAGACAGACAGACAGACAGCCAGGGAGACAGGCAGACAGACGGAACGAATGGAAGGACTGACAAACAAACAAGCCTCTGTCTGTATACAATACAAACATTTATTAATGTACAATGTACAAGTAATCCTTTGGCAGACGACTGACTCTACGCTACAGAAGTGCGAAAGTAAGACGCCCACTTAACGCTACTCAAGTATCCCTTCGGGTTATTATTTCATGAGCCTTTGTTTTCACCATGCGAACATGCTTTTATTTTTGTTCACTGAATTTTACCATGACTTCCGGTTGTCGCAGCCATCAATATGTACGAGTTTTTTGCACATTAAATATTTAATAAAATTTAACACTTTCATTTTCTAAAATAAAATTAATAACAAACAACATTACTTGAACAGCCTTGCACGTTTTGTAATTGATGAAATTTTAGCAAATACAGTGGAACTTTAATAATGTGAACAACAGAAAGACGGAGTCTCCGACTCGGAGAGTGTACGAACTATTGAATAGTCGTTGAATAGTCAATTGTTATAAATCAATTATCAGCATTTTTTTTTACAATTTTTGTTAAATAATTAACCGAATTTAAAATAACTGAAATTTCAGGATCACCGCGTGTCCGAAATATAAAATTTCTAATGTGTAAAGTAATGTGGTTTTTGTGCATAGTCTTTATTCATTCATTTTTATATCTTTTCTAGCTAAATTGCATCGAACAAGTTTGAAATTTTGCATTAGATACTTTTTTGGTTTAATTAAAAGAACAACAAAAAGTGCAGCACTTAACACTTAAGCAAGTTTAACGAACAAAACTGATACAATGACTTTTAAAATATATATCTTTGAAAGCTGAAAAGAATTTTTGCTTGCCACAACAAGGCTAAAAGTCAAGACAAAAAAGATGAATATGATAAACTTCTTCACACTCAATATACAACAACAACAACAACAATAACGCTTGCATACAAGCACATTATGTTTGTCGGTAACCTAAATAAAAAAAGAAATATAAATGCCATACAAGGTTAAAAGAGGTTTCCATTTTATTTTTTTTTTTTTGCAAGTGTTTGTTTGCTTAAGTTAGGTGTGTATGCATGTATGTATGTACATGTGTGTGTTTATAACAACTAAGAGTCAAACACTCCAAAGCCTAAAATACAATGCAGTACACACACACATATGTAAATGTACATGTAAAAGTCGAAAAAGGCAAAAAAAAAATAAAAAACAAAAAGGAAACATTTTCTAAACTGCTCTACTGTACATGAATCGCATGTACATTTACTTGTATCATTCATGTGTTGTATCGGCTTAGATACAAAAAGGTATATGCATACACACACACACATACAGATACATATATATAAAGGGCGTACGAAAAGTTTTGCGTTTTTTATGGCACAATCAATAGGCGTTAACCTTAAAAATCAATGAAGGCCTATTGAGCATAAAAAGAACTCTACCAAAATCATGTAAGAGTTATGGTCTTTCGTTCTTCAATTCAAATTATCTTTTGATCCGCCGTAAAAAAGAAAAGTTCCAATACTCTACTTATTACTTTGTGTACAGTTGTTTACGTACGTAATGAAGTTGGTACATATATATGTGTAAAATTACAAGATATCACAATTTAGTCACGAGTATCTCAAAGTTGTTTAGAATGCTCACATTGAAGTTTTTTTTTATACATAAATACAGCAAAACGGCGCATTTCATTTCATTAGTAACTTGAGCTATTTGTTGAACTTTAACATTCATACGCCCTGTTGTATTATGCGAAAAAAGCATTGAGCTAAAACCACCAAGCAAACCGTTCAGTAAACTCAAGGATTTGCTGAGGTATAAAAGGTCAATTCCATTGAAAATCAAAAGTGAAGGTTATCAAGTGTTCGGCATGGCCGAAGTTGTAGTTTTTTCTCATGCATGAATTCAGGCTGATAGTTAAAAGGCTTGTTGTGCGATGTCATGCCTCATATAAACGCACTAATATGAAAAAAATTCAAGTATGAATATGTGCATGAATACGTACACGCATACGTGTGTGTGTGCATGTGTGTACGTGCCACCGACAAGTTGCTTTGAGTGCAAGGATGTGCACAACCAAGGCAATACACATGTTGCTTACTCGGTGACACTTTTTATATTTCTGTTGCTTTTTTTTTTGTTGCTCTTAGATTTTATAGCATATTTATGTGCCCATACATTTTTAATCTATAACACACACGCTATCTTAACTTTGAATGATAATTATGCTTTCAATAGAATATCGTATCTGTCAGTTTGCCTCAACATGTTACCAATCTTTTGAATAATACGTTTGCTTGCTTTCTCGAGTGCATTTGTAGGCAAATACTCTAAACTAATATGAAACACTCATCAGCAATTAAATGATTTTCAGTATTGAATGAATGAAACACAGCGTGATTTTGCTAATATTTTCTTAGTTTACAAGTACAAATAAACATTTTTGGTTTTATTGACAAAGGAAGTTTTGCAGTTGCCAAAAAACTTTATCATCAAAGTTGCTAAAAGTCAAACATTTACACATGTACATGTATAAACAAACTATGTACACACACAAATACACAGATACAGATACAAACGATTGTATATTTGTGTTTGGTTTCATTCGTTCGTTGGTTCGTTTGTATAGTGACGGAAATAAACTTTTGCCCATTCTTGTTGAAACACTTTTTCAATTGCATCAGAAAAGTTTTCATCAACACCGACCATAAAACACAGAAGCGAACACACACAAAATGAAAAACTTCGATTCGCACCCTGCCTTCGTTTTTATATCCTTTTGTCAAGAAATTGTTGAAAATCAGTGCTGCATGAGTGACGAATTTAATAAAGTTTATGGTTAAGCCCAAAGACAAATAGTTGTTGATTTATGTTTTCGATCTAATACACATACATATGTACATATATGTATGTATGTATATGCATATGTCTATACCCAAAACATGCATACATAGATACAAATATACTTTGTACACATGCTTGCAAAAATAAAATAAATATTTTATTGCTAATATTGAAGCGTTTCGAAAAGAATTATAGGGGCATTTGTATACACCCTTATCTACCATATATGTTTACTAGTATGAACTATTTGTATTTTCAAATGGACTAAATAGAACATACAGATACCTTTTACAAAAGTTTACAACACAAACACTTTCTGACACAACTTGTGTGTGCCTTAGATTGAGGTGTGTCAGCAATTTGTTTGTGTAACCTCTCATTCAAATATATTGTTTCAGTTTGAACTGAAATTTTGTCAACAGACATACATATTTTACTCATCAGGTATGCTTTTGACTACGAAATACAACAATTGCAGTTTATTGTTGCAATAGAAGCTCGTTGCATAACAGACTTCAATTGATGTCGAAGGAGAAGTGTCGTCTTTGATCAGATGCTTGACAAGTTCCTTTGAAGTATGCTCGTGGTCATGTTTATAATAAGTACAAAGCGAAAAAATTGGAATGCTAGACTGCCGTATGTGAAGTAAGGTTCTATGTAACATAATTTAAGCCTTCGCCAGGCATCAGCTGTCGTTGAAAGGATACGTGTATAGAGGATTAAACAATGAAATATTTATGCTTAAACAAAATATTCTGTGGTCTTTGCACATTTGCAGACAATTTGTGTTTTAAATTCGTTCTAAATCACTAACGCTTCTTATTCTTGTGCCTTGTATTATAGAACATACATAGGAAGCTTCATGGCATCCGTATTAATATTCTCACTGTCAATGATAAATCGAACCGTATGAACATATCTCTCACTTGAAAGGGAAAAACAACATTAAAATTCAATGAAAAACGCAAAATTCAATAAAAATTCCATTTGTGAATGCTTTTGAGGTCTCACAACTTGTTGCTGTGCATGTTTATCTAGTCTGTACATGTATTTTTGAAAAAAAGTCGACATTACTTTGCATGTTCTCAACTTGTATACAAACACACAGACAGACAGACAGACAGACCGAGCGACCACCCGAACAACAGACGGACAGACAAAAGCATACATTACATTATTTTATGCGCACACAGCGCGACAATAAAAATCAGATAAAACACAAGCCAAGCCAAGCCAAGCCAAGGCAAACGAAACTAGTATGCAACTCGTGTTAACATGAAAGCCAAATTTAGAATGGACAGAACGTAGAACGGACTGGGAAAGGTCGAGCAAGCATGTGAGTTGAACAAAGCCACGTCTACAAGCTGAATGCTGCAATAACAGAAATGTAATTACAACAAGGACTTTTCAGCAACAACAACAACAACAACAACTACAACAACAATACACATTCACATCACAGAAAGCTTTACAAGAGATAAATGTATGTATATGAGTCAACTGCAAATCTCTTAGGAGCCTAAAAATACTACAACAATAACAACAGCAACAACAGTAGCAGTAGCAGTAGCAGCAACAAAAACAAGTTGCAATGTAACTGAAATTCAACATTGTAGCAACATCAGCACTTGGCTTTTGGTTCAGTCACACAAAAATACATTGAATTCACATAGGCACAATGCCACATACATATATACATACATATGTATGTATTAAATCACGTACATGCATACACCTATTGTCATATATACATATGTATGTATGTACAGATCGAGTCACAATGGAATAAGCGAAAGTGAAGGTTACTTTAGTTTAGTTGAGTTAAAGTTAACACCGACCGACGTGTGCGACAACCTCAGTTCTTTTGAGCGAGTGGGGCTCACTTGAGCTTTATTGCATACATTAAAGGGCCAAGGTGTGCACAACAGTAAATTAATGCACAAGCAAATGATTACACATACACACACCCACTCATATTCACTCACACTCACTCACACTCACTCACACTCACTCACTTTTACACATTCACAAATGTCGCACAATGTTTGCATCTTAATACAAAATTTCAATGTTGCTTACCACAACCATTCAAACTCCTTTGAGTGACGAACAACTTTGTGTTGTGTGTTGGCAACAAACCAACTTTAATTAATACTCGTATTCATCATTTAATCCAATTAGAATTGAATGACTTGTATATATGAAGAACCACAGTGAATGCATTGAGTTCGAGTATACTCAGAGTAATCATTCTCTGACTTGTTGGTCAATAAAATCTAAAAAAACGATTAAGTTAATAAACATTGCATAAAAATAAAGCAGTTTCTCAAGTGTCAACCACACCCGTGAGACATAAGTCATGACATTGTTTACAAAAAAATAAATTGCTTTTATCAATTGTTGAAAATGCCAACAATTTTACTTACATATGTATGTGGATACATTAATACATACATACATATATACAAAAACGCTCAAGCAACAAATTTTTAAAAAGCGAACCTTGGAGTTTTGAGTGAAAGAGCCAAGCGCAGAGTAGAGTCAATCTCACTGGAATTGAGTACGACGTTCAACAGATTTTCTCGCACAAAATAAAAAACAAAAAAAAAATAAAATACTCAGCACAGAATCCTGTAAACAATTTCAACACACATACACACTTATAGATAAGCACACAAACACACACACATACATGTGTACAACACAAATGGCACCAGGCACCACAAGAGCGAGAGCTCTGTAATCAAAAGAAAACATGTGCAGCCTTGTGATGTTCCTAGAATTGTAATTGATTCACGATAAAACTGAAAATGTGTTTTTCGCTTTGAAGGCATTTTTATTTCGACAAATGTTGATTCAACAAAATCTTGCGTGTATCCAGAAAATTAATGAAACAAGCAAAACACCTTACATGCCGGAGATCTGTTGCAAATCCATGTGAGTTAGGATTCCAAAGAGACCGAATTTAGACATATGTACAGCAAATGTGTTCTAATGGTTTTTAACCTCCAAAAAGAGACATAAAGGGATACAACGCACAATATAAACTTTTTAGCTGACTCGCTGAGATACTCGTTCATGTCTTAAAATTCGCGTAAACAAGTTAATGTACAATATCATTTCTTAAATAAGTAAAATTACTCACCTTTAATTAATGCAAGAAAGATAAATCCAGCAAGCAGCGTCCACGGCGACGAGTCCATGTCCTTGGTTAATGACGTTATGAGTAGTTAGTTAACTTCAATTAAATAGACGTTGATGAGAGTGCAAGGAATAGGTTTCAATGGCAGTAGCAGAAACAAGAGTAGATATATATATATATATATATTTTTTATTTTTCTGTTTTTGTTCAAGTAGTCGTAACAAAATGTTCTTTGCTGTTGTCGTTGTCGATGCCGTTTTTGTTGTTGTTGTTGTTGTTGTCGCCGACGTCGCCGTGTGCCAGGTAAGCGCACTCGTAATGTAGAAAGCACACGCTGCGTATGATTAACAGATGCGAATGAGTCAGCAGGGAAAAAATGAAAGTGTTATACACTACGCTACGAAAAGAACGAGCGGCAATGAAAGCGATGAGGCGTCGCAATGATGGGAACCGTTTGTCAGATGTGGCGCAATGTCAACAATGCCCGACAGAAGAGGTTCTTAGCACGCTGACGACAGTGAGTCTGCCCTTTAGTCTGCACAAGTGTGCCTTTATGTTGCTCACTGGAGGTCAATTATTCACTTCGCCGTCGTCTCAGCCTGAATTCGTTTCTTTATCCACACTCCTTTTAGGCCAACGAATAAAAAATATTTTATTTTGAAATTCGTGCTTATTTCTTCCTTTCTTTTTCTTTTTTTTTTCTGTTTTTATAATGTGCTAAGGTTTCTCGAAATGTTTCCCGTTTTGGTATTTGTTACAGAATATTTGTTATGAATTACTATTACCAACTGCCACCTTTTGCTGCCAAGTGAGTTACATATCTTCAAGAAGGAAGATTTTTAAGCGTTCAAGTGTAAAAGATACTAAATTTCAGATTGCAACTTCGGTTGTTCTTTTTTTCTGTGATTTACAACATTATCTTTTTTAATAATTTTCAAGTAAATTCCTTTGGCTATGATTTTGTTGTTGAAACATTGACGTATGGCGCGCTCTTTTGCATATACATATATATATATTATAGATAAAAAGTGTAATTTTCTGTACTAAGAAATCGTTTTCTTAATTTGTGTTATTTTTGGTCATCGAGAAACCAGAAGTTTGTTGTCTGAAAATATAATGAATTTTATTTTAAAAATTTCATTAGAGAAGTCATGTTATTTAATTGAAATATTTAATTCTAAGAGATAAATTGTTTTGAGAGTTGTAATTCTTTGTATATTATTTCATTCAGAATGTTAAAACATACCAGAAGACTTAGCAGACTCTGTAAAACACAAAATTAGTCCATGGGTGCGCTTTTAGTTTAAGTTGAAACTTAAAAAGACGGTGGACTTAGTCATCCCCAGGATCATCTTAAAAGATTGATTTCATCTTAAAGATGAATAGATATCTTTAATGCTTAACCCAACTTAATATGATAAAGTTGCCATCGACAGATATTTCTGTATAATAAATCATACAACAGCTCTTCAAAACAATACCTACGGCATGGCCGAAGAAATCAATTCTTTTTACCCAATTTTTACATACCCTTTATATTGACGTACATAAACGTACGTATTGTAGTCGCAGTAAAGTGATCCAATATGAATTTCAGCTTGCATCAGCTTACTTCAAAATTTAATATTTTTGTTTTTTTGCTTTTTTGCTTTAAAATCGTTCGTTGAATGTTTGAATATATGATGATAGTTGTTAGGGCCCTTTCTGTTGTACTCGAATTTGAATTTGTATGTTTACAAGCTGCACAAATAAAGATTTCAAAGCTGGTTTTGAAAGAGAACACAAAAATAAGCAATGTTCCATAATTAACAATATTTTGTATCGCTCATTTGTTAATCATAGCTCTTTATCGGTTAATGAATTTTTTTCTTTGTTGTACTGCAGAAAAGAACGTTTAATAAATAGTTTTTAGTACTGTTGACATTTTTTTATTTATTTATTTATTTTTTTTGTGGTTGATTATTTATGGCATTTAATGATTAATGGTTTGAATTTGAGATTTGTTGTTTAATATTCATATTATTTTGTTTTGTAATGTATTTATTATACAATGACATTTTAATTTAATTTTTGTAGATATTTAACTTTTATTTTTATCTCATCAGTTTAATAATGAACACTTGATTTATTATTATTATTTTTTTTTTTTTTTTGTTTTTTTTTTTACAATGTAAAAGTTATACAAAAGATTATTATATTGCTACATACTTTGTAAAGTATCACTTGAAAGGAGAAGATTTTTAGAAACGAAAACCTGAAATGAGATAATAAAAAGAAAACTGTTAATAATTTGGAAATCTTAGATACAGCAAACAGAACAGTAAAGCATACAAATTTATTATCGAGCAAATTTACTATCGAGGCTTGGAGAGAAGTATGAGCATATAGAATCCACTTGATTTTTGAAACTTCTTGCTTTTTGGAAAATAAAATGACCTGAACCAATGACATTAATATGCACATTATAGAAAGTCTTAATTGGCTTACACAAACATATACAAATGAATACCTTTTGCATGAAAAATAATTGAATTTTTTCTAGCTTCAAAGTCAAGAAACCATATGAAAATTTCAAAAATAAATTGAAGATTTTACAAGCCTCTCAGCATAATTACCATAAATGTTTGTAAATAAAAAAAAATATACATATGTATAAATATATATAATACATATTTACAATGAAGTGAAATAAATATGTGCACATGTATCTAAACATACGTATATGGTATGCACACATACATACATGTATAAAGCTAGCAACAGTTTTGTTTGTCATAAAGAGTATCTGCTGTTTTTAAACGCCAATTTCTCATTAGCTCTCTTGAAACAGCGAAATTACTCCTTTTTGCAAGTATATTTGCAGGCTTAAATGTGTACATATATACAAGTATATACTATATTTTTTTGTGTTATTTTGTTGCTTTGTGTCGCCGTGTCAGTTCAGTTCAGTTTGATTTACTTTTCCCCGTATTGACTGCCTTTGTGCGTTGGTTTAATGTTGTGTGGGTGTATTTGTGTTATCAATGAAATTATCTGTATCTTGTCCTTTTGAGTTACGCTCTCTCAGTTAAACTGTGCTCTCTTTCTCTCTAACCAACGGACCGTCGCTGTTTGGAAGCTTGAGTAATCGACTGAGTTTGAGTGAAAATTATATTGGAAAATATTCGATAGGAAAATCAAATAAATTTGAAGTACATTTGTGAACATTTTGGACTTTTTGTGCCTTTATTATTTTTTATTTTATATTTTATTACCACTAACCATCTAACAATAATAATTTAGTTTAATTAATTTAAATAAAAATAATGATTTTACATTCGTTTTTAGCTAAAAGTTGATTGAGCTGCCATAGCACAAGCTACAATATTAAAATATCATTTAAGCGTTTTACGACGACATAGAAAACTTGAATAAAAGAAATTACATTTTTTAATAAATCTTTTGCTACAAGGATACGTTGAATTGCAACAAATACATATGTATTAAGACCAGAAGTCAATTCGTCGTCAAATAGTCAAATATCTCAAAAAAATTGTTCAATGTCTTTAACTGCAAGATCCAAAATTGTTGATTTTGTTTTTAAACTCCAATAATTCATAAGTTCATCTTCTGTTTCTAGAGAGGTAAAAATAACTGATAGCTTATAAATATATGCACACATAGTCCCAATACATTATTTATGCAAGGTTTGAATTTAATTTCATCAAAATAAAAATATTTTGTTACTCAAAGTATTAAAGTTAATGAAATCAAAAGGACAGACAGACGCACATTAGTTTGTCGCTCTAATATCTCTATGAGTCAAATCATTGTAGCGACATTCTCATAAGCCACTAAGCTCAAATTCTATATACATTATTATATTTTTTAATAATATAACCCATAATTGTTGTATAAAACGAATTTTTACATTAGTATTCTTACAAAAACAAAAAAAAAACTAATTACAAAAATACAGAAAAACATAAACTACTCAAACATTTTTGGCACGATGAAAAGGACAAGCAGACGAACGAACAACAGCAAAGTTAATACAAAAACTTTTAAGGTTTCGGAAATTTGAGGGTTAACGTGAAAACATATTGTGCGTATGGTAAACGAAACAGAAGAAGAAGCAGAAGCAGAAGGGAAAAAAAAATAAGAAAAATACGCCGCCAACGCATCTGCCTCTGCTGACTCTGCTGGCTACGATAATTTTGGTAGTACGTTAACAAGAATGTACGGATGTGCCTCTTTGTCTGTGGGTGTGTACATATACGTGTGTACGTATATAGATGTGTACATGTGCAAATGTATATTTACTTTCGACTTGCATTGGTATTTAGGTATGTACACATTTTTTATTATGTCTACACTGTCTCTTATCAGTAGCCGCAGTGGCAGCAAATTCAAGGGAGTATGATGGTGCGAAATGCTGCAAAACCAAAATGTTTAACCAAATACACGATTGGCCAAGTTCCTTTTGGTTGAAATAGGCGCCAAGCACATGGTTTCATCACGAACATGATTGAATCATTGAAATCTCTTGCACTTGAGATTGAAGACAATATTCAACCATTTTTTTGTCTTTTTGTTTGTCAAACACACAAATTATTTTTTGAACTTTTCTTTTATTTACTTTTTTTTTGTTATTTTGTAATAAGTTTCTTTGTTTTAATCAATATTATTTATTAATTTAATTTTTTCAAACTTAATTTTTAATAACGTCAAATTCACTGTTATTCATATTTACATGTATAAATACATACACATTAATATATATATACATATGTATGCATGTTGAAGTATTTAGAAAAAAGTCAAAAACAAGTGCACAAATCATGGAAATTACAAACGAATCGGAATTGAATCCCAAGGCAGTTTAAATTTTAGTGTTTAGTTCTCAAAAAAAAAAAAGGGCAAACGAAAACGAGAATTTGTGTATGTGTAATTAAATATGAGAAGCGCAACAAATTTCCTTAACTAGTGTACTGAACTGAACGGTTTTCTAGGTATAAAATTGAAAAGTTTGTATCTTACAAAGAAACTGTGCTCTAAGTATATATATATTTTATTAATTTTATTTTATTTTTTTTTTTTAACACAAGTCACTTCGAATTGATATTATAAAATAATGGATTTTGAAACATTTACTACCTATATTCTTCAAATTCCAATTTTGCTGAGAAATGATTTAAACTTTTTGTTGACTTTGTGCACACAGACTTCAATTTCGGACGCACTTTATTAATTGGAAAACACACGAATTATAACGACGACACGATATTATTGCGAAAAATATATAATGAGTTTTATTCGCATTTAATAAATATAACTTCTTTCAAGTTTATGTTAATAATATGTATATTTTCTTTCATTCAAACGGTAAATGTTCTCAACGACCACGAAACACCCGCTGCATTTCAAAGTGCGTGCTTTCTCGTTGTACCCTTGCGACTTAATGCGCTCAACGAAGCTTTTCTCACGGCCGTGGAGCTGAGCCCAACGCACAAACTCTTCCAATGATGCTATTACCAAAAGCAAAGCAAATGTTTTACATTTGAGTCCTGTATATCCTTTTAGCCAGCTGGCCTGCTTAGTTACCGTTAGCTTTCTTCCTTTTTGAGTCGAATGGAAGAGAGAAAAATTGTGCGTGCGCGCGCTCAGCATCCAAAGAATCGTACTGTTACAATAACATTTTATGTTAGGAAATTAACATTTCCGAGTAAGAAGGACTTGAAAAATGAGTTGCAAAGTATGAAAAAAAAGCCTGGATGCGATTTCTGCCCGAATTTCGAGCTGTTAAAATGGAAAAATTTAACTGTCACTCGTTCCTTTTTTAAAATAAGAGTGCGCCCAAGTCAATGGTGCCTCTTCTTTACAGTTAAATCAGAGCAGGACGAATATACTTATACATATTTATTTTTTTATTTAAATAAAGGTAAAAATGTTGTCTTTTGAGTATTACTATTTCTTGAAGATAGGTATATTTGTGAAAAAACCATCTTAAGAAATATTACCTAGATTAGATAAACTCAAAATTTTATATTAAAGAAATTAATGTACTCCTATATTCTATTCTCTATGATGTTCAAATCTAAGCAATGGAACTCAGCTAGAAATTTTGTGTCAGCCAGAATGTTGTAACAATTGGTATATGAGTGAAATCTGCAAGTGTTAAGTTCCGCTATACATTCTTGTCGACAATAACTTCTCTCATTATCGATTGTTAACAAAATTTAAATTTTGTTCATCCCTAAAAAAAAAAAAAAAGCTGTTACTAATCAAAAAGTGTCAATTGACACAAGAGTATCGCAAAAGCGGAAGAAGAAGACAGTAAAAGTGGAAGAAGAAGACAGTAAAAGCGGAAGAAGAAGACAAATACCGTGTTCCGAAAATTGCCTTAAATTTAAGGCAGGTAACAAATCCCCAACGAATGCAAGGGATATACGCTAAACCAAAACTGCAACATCGTTTCATAATAGTGCTGTCA
This sequence comes from Phortica okadai, assembly GCA_034638295.1. Lineage (NCBI taxonomy): Eukaryota > Metazoa > Arthropoda > Insecta > Diptera > Drosophilidae > Phortica > Phortica okadai. The sequence goes on from CM067850.1 coordinate 8,743,863, forward strand.
TTTGGCCTTTTTACTAACAGAACTTTTCTTCTTTGAACTTTAGACAGGACAATATTATATCAAACTTCTTGTATCCAGGGAGTTCACCTTAAACAAATACTGTTTGGTTTCTAAATTTTCTCATATATTTACACATGGGCTCTCAGTAACCGAGTTAAAAAAAAAAAATTTTTAAATTAAGTTATGTCTATAATTAGGTGAGGTATTTGTTCTTGAAATTGAAACTTAATCAATCAACGGATTTTTTTAGAGTAGTTTATATTTAATTTAAGTGTCTTTGTGCCACATAATAGAGATACATACATACTATATATGAGTAACGAAACTAAATGTTTTACACTCGTTCTTCGTGCAAGAGTTTCTTCGTACTAGCAGCGCTGAACGTGTTTGCCTGCCTAATAGCGCTGATCTGAGTTGACGAGGATTCAGTGTCAGAATCCTTGGCCTGGATTAACCTGCAAGTTACACGTTCGTAAGACATTGTTAATTTCATTATAAATCAAAAAGCAACACTTACCGTTTGTAAAGCAACCGTACATTTCCAAACATTACGAATATAATGATACCCTGACTAGCGTTGATAAAGTTGTTTATGTTACTGAAATTTTCATTGTCTGTAAAAAAGTCAACTATTTCGAAGATCCACGTTATGCCCATAGTAAATAAGATACGCATATAAAGGCCGAACTCCTTTCTAAATCTTAAATGTTTTTTTTGTAATTGGCAATTCTTGGAATTATTTACACGAGTTACACCCTTTTTCAGATTTAAAATGCGTGCCGTTGTCAAGATAAACATCACCAAATTGATAATAATTAGAACAGACATTGGACCATAATAGTAGATGATTGGAATGACATTTTTTTTTTCAGCTGAAATAATGTATTTATAAACAACAAAAACAATGTTGAGATAAAAGGTTAACACTTACTAAAAATCCAACAAGCATAAACGCCAATATTAGGCCTAAATTCCTCAGAAATAGAAGAATTGTCTGCCAAAAAAACAACCAAAGTCAAAAATGACGCAGTGCCAAAGGAAACCATCAAACCCATTACAAGCTGCTTCCCGGAATTGAGTTGTCTTGCATAAAAGTTGCTGCCCCGAAAGTTGTTCCACATGTACACGCAAATGACTGTCAGCAAAGAAAAGGTTGACATCGTTGTAAAATATCCGATGTAACCTAAGCGAAATTCAAATGTTAAGAATAAGTTAAAACGTTTGGAATACTTAGAGAGACTATAGAATTGGCTTACCGTTAGCAGTACAAATGCTATTATCTATGTAATCATGTTGAACGGCGATTACCAGGATATAGCTGACAGTAAGACAGATTAAATATAACAAAAATAAGATTTGATGGTTGGTTTTTTTGACCATAAAAAAGTTGATAAGAATTGTAAGTATCATAAATGCTGCAGAAATCGCCATAACTAAAAGAAAGTTTGAAGTAAATAAAACGATTGTGTGAATTCCAATCAAATACTCTACTTACTTATACTAATGACATTTTGAGAAGCAGAAGGTTCGATTTTGCGAGCACAGACGTAAAGCTCGAAAACATACTTATCCAAAGTATTATTTGGATGTAGACAATAGTCGCCCAATTCATAGAACTGGTCAATTGACTCCACATGGACGACGCCGTTCTGCAAAAATGCACATTTTTTTTTTTTGGAAACTTATTGTTAAGAGTTATACAGTAAACCAACCTTATTCAAAGACCAATTACTTTCCCTCTCTTCCTTGTAGGTGTAATTGCAAGGAAGCCCGTATTTAGGAAAAAATCCATTTAAGTCTGATTGTACTGTCAAGTTACCGGTAACATCTTTAACGGTTATATTTACTTTAGAAGGATATGTGTAGTTCATTGTATTATTTGGGCATGCCGTATCCAGTGTCCATTTCGGATTCGAGCAACACAACTGCACATTCGGCGTTACGCAGCCACGTTTGTGTTCATTTACCTTCACCCAACTGCCATCTTGCATTACTTTGTTGTATTCTGAGATCGATTCTGGCACTACTAACCGTCCTTTGTAGGTATAAGTATCATTGTTGAGCAGTGTACAATTGGCCAAATCAACAGTCTCGTCAAAGGGACAATATTTATTCTCATTTGCAGTCGCTAGAGAAGTTGCCCAAGCGAGCAACAAAACTAACACAACAATCGGCTGGTCGCTTATTACGACCCTCATGTTACTCTGAAACGTTACAGAAATAAAAAAAATTGTATGTTCCGTGCTTATCAGCATAAACTTTGCCAATTTATGAATCACTCAAATTCTTGTCGAGAAATATCAAGAAAAATTAAATGCAAAGAAATATGAACAATTAAAATTAAATTGAAATATACTTTCTTAAAAACTCAACTATTTTCTATGTAAACTAAAAATAACTGTTCTTTTTAATGAGAAACAGAATAAAATGTTAAAAAGTTATTTTCATTTACCTTTCGCGCCAATAGTTTTATTAGGTTTTTTTTTCGTTATTAATATATCTAATGTCAAATCCAGTTGTTTATTATTATTGTTGTTAATAGAGACATTAATACTCTTTATCTTACCATTTATAAGGGCACAATTTTTACGTTGACCTCCGTTCACCAATTTAACTTGTAGCTCAAAGCTCTGACAAACAACTAAATACATTCTTTAAGTGCTTTCTGTTTGTAAGATCGTGTGTGTATATACCGATAAAATAGCAAGAAATGAAAATCAGGCTCCAAGTGGCGATAAATGATGCTTAGTGCATACATACATAAAACCACAAAAAACGGTAAAGTCAAGTATAATCGACAATATAATACCCTGCACCGGCGATGCCATAGCCCAAATCTACAAAATTCCCATTTAAATAGTGTTCAAAATATCAGAAAAATCGGTGAACAAGTGTGGAATTTCCGCAAAATTTGAATTTGTTGATACTGATACTCATTGTTTACAGGGTATAAAATGTTATATAATTTTTTCTTTAAGAGTCACATTGCATCAACATTTGTACCATAAAATTTGATAATTGTTATGTGCTGAACTTTTCTTTTTTATTCCAATTATTTTCTTTAAGCTCTGTTTACATTAGAGATTTTTTGTGTAGATATCTCTACAAAAAGTGTAGATAAATTACGTTTTGTGTTTACACTGAATTAAAAATCTACGAAATTTTTCTTTCGAGTAGATAAATTTGGAAAATATCTACAATGCTATCTACAAGGTGTTTACACTGACTACACTTTTGAGCAGAATGTAGATAATGAAAGAGGGCGCTACTGTTCCGCTTTTGACATAACTGATTTTTGACATTAAAAAATTATTGCCAAAAATAAATTAACAAAAAAAATTAGAAAAGTTGGAAATGCGCCAGAAACAATATGCATCAACAAAATCGATTGTGGAAGAAACCATAAATCGCAAAAATAAATGCTAGGAAAGCTTAGAACGTTGGATTTTACCAGCAGTTGTTGTAGGAGTTGAAGGAAGGAGTCGCACCTGTGTGCCAACATTTTGTGAAGAATGGCATTGTCAAATTATTGATATTATTGAGTATGGGTACATCATACATTCAAAAACAGTACACTCGCATCCATCATTTGATATAATAATATTCATATAATATCTATATATACACATAATCGCATTTCCCACGCATTTTTTTTTTTGGTGAAGGCGCCATTTTACTCTGTGTTTTTGTTCTTCCTTTGATTATATTTCCCAAATTAGGACGAATTTTCGGAAGTGTCAAACGTGACAAATGAATCATTGATATAATTTTTATGTGAAAATAACAATGTAGAGGAAAAAATTTGTTCTGTTGCTTAACAAACTTGTAGACTCAAATCGAGGCTGTTTTATCTACTCTGAAAGTTGTTTACACACACTACTCAATGTATAGATTTAAATTTGTTGTAGAGACTGTGTAGATAAGTCTACAGGGTGTTTACACTTGTAGACATGAGATTTTTGTCTAAATCTACACAAAAAATCTCTAGTGTAAACAGAGCTTTATTGTTTTTTTTTTAACACGTTTCTAACATTTCTTTTTTTTAAACTCTAACTTCTTTGTACAATACCACCAAATGGAAATTTATTTTATTCCTATTGAGCTTGTCTTTGCTAAATTCATTTCTTTTCTCGATTTACAAACGTTTCTTTTCAAAGATCTTGAACTCAATTTTTTAAATCCATATTCAAAAAAACTGTTTCAAGTAGACAGCGTTTTCCAATCGTATAAAATTCTGTAACCGATGCTAACAGACTGTTAGCGACCACCCGAACTCTTGGATGAGTCACCCACATTAACATATCCCAAGTGCCGGTCCAATTGCAAGCGAATTTGAGCCATTTATATCTTTTTAAGTTTTTCTTCTTCTTTTCATTTTTAGAAGCAACGGCGCCATTTTCGACGCGTAAGTGCCTCTTTCACTGACACAAACAGAACCAATTTAAATTTATATTTTACTTGTTTCTCTTATGCAGCCCTGCACAAAGTGTCATTGAACCGTAAATCAAGGAGAGTGCTTTTGAAAACTTATTTTGCTTGAACGCAATGAGTTCTTTTATTATAAGATCTCTTGTACTCCGTATCAGAAACATGCAAAATATATATATTCAATCCATATGATAAGACATCGCCAAAAGTATATCAAGGCAACTTTTTATTATTTTTTTTTTAATTTATAAACACTTGCAGCTCTTATCATTTTGTCGCGGTTTTTTGAGAGCGGCTGAGAGTAATATGAGCGTGTGGTCGCATATCAAATAAAGCTTGTCAGTAGGGGCGTTAAATTGCTTGTGGTCTCTTCACTTCAAATTTAGCCGCGAACACAGAAACAAGTGATTTTAGTGGCCAGTTGTTTTCCTGTTGAATTATTTTAATAATTGTTGATTTTGTTTTATTGTTGCCAAATATTAATAAAATAACTAACCTGTTGTTTTACAAGGTAAGCGACACTTGTACGAAAAGTCAAACATTGCACGTACATACAAAACTCAAGTACATTTGGCTCCGAACAAACGCTTTGAAGTTCAGGCGTCCACATTTATAATTTTTATTGAAGCATGTTTCGGAAAATATGTTCTAAAAGTATTGAAAAGTGAAATTAAAAAATATAATAAATATGTCCTTTGTTTGACCTATACCAAAACAGGTTTTGTGTGCCACAATTTATCTTTTTTTTTTTGTTTTGTCAATTCATTTTTTAGTTAAAACTCGCAACAAAGCACTATGAGATTATTGATATTTGACACGACGGCTTCAGTTGGCGAATGGGCGGCCAAATATGTAATGAAACGCATCAACGCTTATAAGCCGGGACCAGACAAGTGAGTTTAACTTAACTAGACCTTAAACAGTTATAATTATAATTGTTATTTCATTTTTTTTTTCTTCTGCCAACAGATACTTTGTTCTGGGTTTGCCCACCGGTAGCACTCCTCTGGGCATGTATCGACAACTTATTGAGTATTATAAAGCAGGCAAAGTGTCGTTTAAGTATGTAAAGACTTTCAATATGGATGAGTATGTGGGTGAGTTACTTGAATTTATCGTTATTTTAAACTCGACGCCACTAATAATTTTATATATCCTAAGGTCTGCCTCGTGATCATCATGAAAGCTATCACTATTTCATGTGGCAAAACTTCTTCAAGCACATTGACATTGAGCCAAAGAACGTACACATACTTGATGGCAATGCAAGCAATCTCACAGCTGAGTGCGAAAAGTTCGAGGCTGAGATCAAAGCCGCTGGCGGTGTAGAACTTTTTATTGGTGGCATTGGTCCAGATGGACACATTGCCTTTAATGAGCCCGGCTCGTCGTTAGTATCACGGACTCGTGTTAAGACACTTGCTCAGGATACGCTGGAGGCAAATGCGCGCTTTTTTGATAACGATATGAGCAAAGTGCCAAAGCAAGCGCTGACAGTCGGTGTGGGCACTGTAATGGACAGCAATGAGGTCATGATATTGATAACGGGCGCTCACAAAGCATTTGCACTCTACAAGGCCATTGAAGAGGGTGTCAACCATATGTGGACCGTGAGCGCATTCCAACAACACCCCAATACATTGATGATCTGTGATGAAGACGCAACACTCGAACTACGCGTGAAGACTGTAAAATACTTCAAGGTATGATCGATGACAATGTTAAACTTATATGGTGGTATAGGTTCTATTAGTGGTTGAGGTTGAGGATGTTCTGCTTTCATCAAAATACAAAGGTTTTGGTTTCTCGTACGTTACCCCGTAGATTTTTGCCTCTATTAAACGCTAAACGTTTATTTTTGTATAATTTACAAATGCATTAAAAGTAAGAACTTATTTTCAACTTATAAATATTGCTCTATAAACTGCTACAGATAAGGTATATTGGGCTGATAACGCTTATTTAAAATGCGATTAAATGTTATTTTCATACCGTATTTAGGGCATTCTTAGAGATATTCTTGCCAAATCCATTGAGGAAATCTAAAAGAGTTATGTTCTACAACGTCGTCAACAGAAAAACAGTACGTCTTTGTTTTAAGTTTAAAAATTTATAAAAATAAGTTCAAATTTTACACAGATGTTTTTTTTGTCTCGTGGGTTTCTTTAATTAGTTTTATTTATTATATAATAATATATATTATATAATTTATATCGATTTAAAATTGATCTATGATTTTTAGATGGTGCAGAATTTTGAAGACTGGTTTTTGCAAGTCTCTCGCTGTTAAAGCAATCTTGGCAAAAACATATGTAATCAAGAAAATTTCTCAATCAAAAACCCGAGCAATTAAACAACAAATATTGATCACACGTATACATATATTTAATGATTGTAAATTTTAAATTTAACGCACTTATATGTACATACATATATGTACTTTGGTGACTCTCTCGTGACATTGACTCCGGTTCTCATTCAACGTGAAAGATCTTTGTTGTTCGAAGTCCGCTGAAATTCCTTTTATAAGAAGAATATTTAGTTTCAAATATTAAAATTTCGATAAAGCCAAGAAAACGGCAGAAATATCCAAAATTTTGAAGATTTTTATAAAAGATATTATAATTTTTTTTCTAATATTTTACAGAGTCTAATGAATGTGCATGCAAAACTGAATGAGGAAACATTGTAAGCGGTCAGAACCAACGTTAGAACAAAAAACTGTCTTTTTGACACTGAACAATTTTATTTGATTTTACACAATTTGATATCAGGAACATGAATGCATTTTACTAGCCTATTTTTTTACTTATACTGTTTACTGTGTGCAATGTAAATTTATATTTTTTATAAAGACACTGGAACTGCCTTCAAATAAACTTAAAGCTTAAATTTAAAAAAAAAAGTTTGCTTCTCAAAGAAGTCAATTACTGAGATTGACGCAAATTTGTAGAATTAGAGAAACACTCATGCTGCTTCCGGACGTGCAAGTATGCGATTGTCGGAATAAATAAACTCCTCATGATCTTCAACAAGCCGAAATAGTTGCTTGGCAAAGAACATCGAACGTACCGATTCCTCCAATATGATATGATGAGTCTGCAACGAGCGTCGTATCTGTTCGTGTATGAACATTGCCTCCAGACGTTTTGCCCGCCAAGTTAGACGACAGGCCTCATTGTAACGAACACGCACCTCGGACGGTGTCATCTTGCGTTCGATAGCGTGATGATGGCGGGCGTTGTTATGATGATAGCGCCAAATATTGAGCAGCACATTTGCATTCGCATTGTAGATACCGTCTGCCGCATCCGCAGGCTCTGTATGTGGCAAAAAAGGATTGAATCCAGAACTAACGGGTGTTGTCCACGAGTAGTCACGTTTGATATTCTCACGTATGAGTTGCGAAATGGCAAGTTGACGTCCATTTTTCAAGTAACCACGGCGTACAGAACGACGACCGATTTTCGGACGTAATGAACGATAATTTAGTATCTGGGTGCCCCATTCCTTTCCACGCCGTGGATTGGATTGCTTACGCTTGCTCTGCGGCTCACGGAATAATTGACGTTTGACACGTTGCACCATTTCATGGAACGGTGTCAGCGGCGCGGGCTGGAGACACATGTTGACAAGATGCCAGATTTCCTCTCTGGTCATTAGATTTGTGCTCGGTGTCCAGCGTACTGTGTCTGCCAGTCCAGCGAGCAAATAAATTTGACGTATGCACTCGTTTAGAAATGAACGACGTGTTGGACTATGATAGTTTGGTGGACGATTAATGATGTAATGATCACGCTTGAAGATTATGCAGTAACCAAAAGGCTCATCGACCTCCGCTGGTCTTTGATAGATAATTATCTGCTTGTCATTGTAATTCACTGACGAGTTAAAAATGAAAATTCGCTTAGTTTTATTTTGCGGAGAACGATAAACGACAATATTCTGTTTTTCCATTATCTTGAAATTTGTTTTCGACTTTGTATTCACTCTGATCTTGATGTTTGAAAACTAACTGTTCGATTTCCGCACCGTTGAAGATGAAAAGTTCGACTGTTGTCCTTTTACGTTCAGGACCGTGTTTTTATATAAAAGTTTGCCACCAACTTTCTAAGCGCAGGTACGTGCACAATAAGCAGGTAGATCCGTTGTCCCTTCGTTTGAACCGCAACAATCAGTGATCACTGACCTGCCAACTTAATGCAATCTATTATTAAATCGTTAGACATCTGTCACCTACCAATATTTTATGACGCCTTGTATATTTAAATTTTTGCTAATCCTTTTATTGCTCTAACTTTAACTGAACTCAAGTACAGATGCACTGCTCGGTTGAACAGCAGATGGCAGATGGCAATTAGGATTTGTTTATTTCTTTTGAAAGCCCAGGATCTGTTCAGATACTTTCAGAATCTGCAGACTGCATATGAAACCTTATTACGTTACTATGACTTAAAACGAAACAAATATGTATTTACAAGACTGCGCCGATTTTGTACCTTACTACTGAACAGTTATTTGCATTCGATTTGAAAATGCTCGACTTTAAAATATATATGTGTGTACATATGTATGTATGTACATATATTTATTCACAACTGTACTTTCAAATAATTGTCTTTGGACGTTTCCAAGCCCAAACTCTTTGATCTTTATTTGTTTAAATAGTATAATCATGGCCCGAAACATTTGAGACCTTAACTTGCATATATTTTCCGTCATACAGACGTACCCATGTATCTATGGATGCCCTATGGAGCCTGCCACCACTTTACATATAAAAGACAAGCTGGCGGCGACAAATCAAATGCTCAATTCGTAAATGAATTTTAAACGTAGACGGCGTTTGGGAAATTTTCAGTTGATTCATGTTCTTCAGTCAACAGTCATATACAAAATCTACAACATCCGGATAAAAAAAATCTTTATACAAAAAATATTTTCTTCCTCCAATTTCTATCCGAGTTTCGTTTTATTTATTTTCCCGGTAACTTTTGTGCCTGTAATTTTAAAAATTTATATTTTCACGGTACACGTAATTGGTAACTGGATTTTTTTGGCGTTTTAATTGATATTTTCGATAAAGTAATAAAAAAAATGGCTGAAGGTGTTATTTGTCACAAGTGCAACGAAGCGATTACAAAGCGCATAATAACGGCGCTGGGCAAGACATGGCATCCGGAGCACTTCCTGTGTAAGGACTGCGAGACACAAATCGAAGACGCGACCTTCAATATTCAAGACGGCGAACCAGTCTGCTCAAAATGCTTCCTCGAGAAGTACACGCGCGTCTGCTTTGGCTGTAAGAAACCAATCTTGGAACGCACAATACGTGCCTTGGGCGAAGACTGGCATGAGGATTGCTTTGTGTGTGATGGCGCTTGTAAGCGCTCATTGGCGAGCGAGCCATTCTACGAGCGCAATGGTAAGGCATACTGCAAAAGCGACTACGAAGAACTTTTTGCAGCACGTTGTGCCAAATGTGAGAAACCGATCACCGATAGTGCCATTGTCGCTCTTAACGTGAAATGGCATCGTGACTGCTTCCGTTGTAATCGTTGTGAGAATCCCATTACCTCACAGAGCTTCACACTGGAAGGCGACAAACCGATCTGTCCTGCCTGTAATGCCTGAGAAAATGTCATTTCAGTAGCTATGAAGGTAAATCAGACCCGGTTTATTCGATAGCCAAGCAAACCTATCGCCGTGACATAATCAAAACCAAAAAAAAAAAAACCCCATAACACTTTCGAACCGTTAAAATTTCTGTAATCTCGTGAGGAGCACTGACATTTATATTTTTTAAGAAAGGAATTGATTTGGCTTCGACTCATTCATTGTTAAACAATATAAATGTGTAAAGAAGCTTTATTTGGAATTGAAAACAAAAATACACAAGTCACTTCAATAAAAATGTCCACCAAAAATATCTTCTGCGAGTTTTCTGTTTAGCTTTGAGTGTTATTTTTGTGACGCTCCTCTAATAATTGAGCAGGTGCCATCAAATGTCATGTCATATTACAGCCATCCGCCACCCGCAATGCCAATGATGCTGAGTAGGTCGCAACAGTCAATGACATCGAATTAAAGAGCGCGTTGTGTTAATTGTGTGCAGTCGTGAAAAAGGACTATGAAGGAAGCCTTGCAATTAAAATGTCCATTGGGCGCGCGCGCATTTAATTATGCAATGACGATGTCAATGATGGGATTGAAGTACTGTGAAAAAGGACAAAATCAGTACCAGTAATCAGGTGACAGTCACATCGACAACATTAATTGGTGTAAAGCACATTGAACTTTGTTGTTTGAACTGGTTTACTTGACTATTAAACGTTTTAACAACATTGATGATTCTTTAATCAATTGCATTTGATGGAAAGAATTTGCTGTAAAAGGTGATTAAACTGATACAAAAAAAAATTGCATTGAAATACATTTTATTTGAAACATTTTTATAAAACTATCACTGAAATTTACAAATTTAAATACTAAAAGTTAAATCGAATATTGACCGAATTATACAAAAATATTCTCCTTATTGGCGATTCTCATGTCCGGTATTGCCATGTCACGTTCGCGTTTCTCGCGCTTATTGCTCGGTTTCTTCGATGAGATGAGTGTACGACGTTTCAGGCGCTTCACCTTTTTGTCCTTGCGCCGCATTCGACGATCCTCTTTTTGCTTGGCTGTCTGAATAATAATATCACGCAATTCCTCACTGTACTTTCGCAAATGTGTCAACTCCTCTTCGATTGTAGGCTTTGGTGGTTTTCGTACGTAATTTGTCACATCCTCATCATCGGTAAGGTAATCATCCAGATCGATTACATCTTTTTCCGGTTCTGCTTGCATGGTCTCCAGTTGCTTTTGTGCCCTCATTAGATTCTCTGTGAGTAAAAGTTTCGATGTGGCCCACTTCATCATTTGTCTCTGTTTTTGGCATAAGTTTTGTCGATAGCTGAATAGATAGAACGTGACGCTATTTTGGAGCGTTGAATTGACGTGCTCATCATCTTGACATGATGTGCTTTTCTGAAGTACTTTCGGTGTTGTGTTGCTGGCAACATGCTCTGATGCACTGCTCTCAATTGCACTGTCTATCTGTGGACAGTTTGGCGCCTTGCTTGGACTTCTACTGACGTTGTCTTTATTATTATCGTTATTGCATGGCATTGCCGTAAACACAGTGCCCATTCTCAACTATGAGGATCGAAATTATTTTGAGCCGACGTAGTGTTGTGCTTGACAGACAAATCAAATTTGACAGCTGTTGAGGGGAATACTTGTCTTATATGCGTCAGTTCCAGGAATCGCCGATCGGTTTTCACCCGAAGTTGTTTATTGTCGCAGGTCGTAACGGAAAATGCAGGTGGCTTGAAGCGGGTTCGGCTTTTTTTGCCTACCTGTCTAGGTCAGCATGACCAAGCTTAAGAGAAACTTCTAATTCTCAGGTAGTTTCGAGTTAGTTTTTCACATAACATATCTACAGGCAATATACAAAGCATATGTACAGTTGAGATTTATTTTTACATAAATTTTATTACTGAACCTGAAGATTAGCAATAAACTTAAATCACTGAGAAATGAGAAAGGTGGAAAATTGATAGTGTGTCTTTTGCCTGAAGTATCGGATATCGAGGAATTCCCCAATATTTGTGTAAAATGTATGCAAATGAGATCAACATAATAATTTTACATACTGATCCCTGTGTAAGAAGAAAGTTTGGTCTACAAACCTCCCTTTAAAGAAGGCAATGAAGACAAATTAATTAATCCTTATTTTAATTCTGAAAAAATCTTTGAATATTCAAAGCAATACAAATAAATTCAATATAAAAATGCTCTTGATGCTTGAAATTCGTGTCATACATAATACATAATTTGCTAAATCCAAACAAAAACAATTATGACCCCTTTTTTGAAAGGGAATACGGTTGTATATTACATACTGCAGCATGTTTTTCTCGGTATTTTTTTCGGAACATTACTGACCCACTTGTGTCAGAATGACTGCATGCCTGTAAAAATGTCAACGCTTTCGGGTTAAAACATGATAAAGGCGACGAGTGACTCTGCTACTTTTCTCTTCTATAATTTATTTGTTTATTTTATTTTTTTTTTTACTATTATATCTAATCTAATTAAAATACAGCCACGAAATGACACCTGTACGAAAATACATACTAAATGAGAATTATGTAAATGAAGTCAAGTGTTTACCACTAATTAAGTTAAATTGTGAGTAATGAGTTTTATATATCATTCATTTATTTCCGTTTGTGTGCAAAAGAACAAAGGACATCAAAGACTTATATGGAAAACCTAACCCAAAAAATGATTAAAAAAAAATATGCAATGCGTAATTTAGCACTTTGCCTTGTGTGCAATTATTGCAAATATTTCCTGTAATTCTAAATGCATTTAATAAAATAATTATGTTTGCTCTGACACAAATTCCCTTTCCAAAAGCTCTTTTGAGGAAACATCATACACACACACACTCCCTAACACACAACGATCCACTCAACTCGAGTACGTACTTTAATTCTTAGTGAGAAAGGAGGGAAGGCACCATTTTACACTTTCAAAAACAAAGAAAGCACGCTTTGAACCAAATTGTGACATGTGGCAGCGCTTTACATTCCAAACGAGAATGCACGATGTGGAATTTAGTGGTTATGTTTGAAGCTGATGCTGTGGCAAAGCAGTCGAGAAGACCGTCACAGTCGAGGACGAACAATGCGGCCAGGACAAGCATTTAAATGACAACAACTGAGTCCGACGCGCAACAAATCGAGTCAAGTCGTGTTGTGGTGAGTTGAGTTCGTTGCTCATTTGAAGCGCCACGCATGCCACATTCCTGGCCACCAATGTTGGTGACGTTCTTGTACTACTACAAGCATGATGTAATGATGCCGTAGTAAGTTCTCTTTACTCCTTTCTGCATTCATTCGCACAGCCATCCACTCCTTCGTTAACTCACTCACTCAGTCACTCGTTCAGTCAGTGAGCCAGTCATTGAGCGACGCTTGGCGAAGTGTTAATTGCCGCCGTTGTCAGCAAAAGCCAGTGTTGCCATGTTTTCAATTTTAATTAAATTTGTTTTTTTCTTTGCTTTTTATGCATCTACATCAACCACACTACAATGCATAAATACTATTATGCGTATTAAAGCATTACTAGCGGGTAGACGGGCCTTAAAGCAAAACTGAAGCGCTTCCCGTATTCAATTTGTTATGGTGGAATGTTAGGCTGAATGTGATTTTGATTTACTTTATCATCTTTTTGGGGGTGGATTATCCCTTAGCGTGAACTTAGCCCCATGCGCATACAAACTTAAAAAGTATTTGAATAAACACACCCAAGTTTCATTGGGGATTCATTTCAATAGTTTTTTTTTTTTGTTTATGCATTTCAAATGCCCTACAGAAGCTTTTGTAAAGTTGTCCAGAATATGTTTCATTCATACACAAGCTATATTTGTATAACATTTCAATATAAACCCAAAGATATAGACGAAATTTCTATATTCCTTTTGTGCATTTGCATTCTCAATAGCTCAACATCTCAAGAATAAATATCATTTGTATAGTGTACAAGAAATTCTTACTCGCCAATTTGAGACTTTTCCTTTTCAACAGTTCTATTTTTTTATAAATATCTTCAGACAATGATAACTTTGCTAGAAATACAAGCCCTGGAAGATTTGGAACTGGGATATACATAATATATGTAAGTATTGAATCTAAGCTATTCTGATTTTTTTAGATTATGTCAAAGCACAGCTAAGCTGCAATCTCGACTACTGTTCTACTCAACAAGTAGCAGTGTGGATTATCGCTGCGATTAAGGCAGATGCGACTTTTCATCTCACTATTATCTACAAAAGCAGTTTCAGTTAAGTAAATCAAACATCATTCGTTTGTATGCCTTTCCCATAATTATCGCAATTTAATTCATAAATCACAAACGTACTTTGTTGTAGATAAGCAACCCTTTCACATCTCTTTGCTATGATCAAGTTTCACTGGGATTAGATTTACCTATCGTGATGTCCCAAAGAAAAACTATCAAAGAACCAAAGAGAAAATAATGAAATCATCAGCAGCATGTCCAAACAAACAAAATTATCAAAATTATGCGCTGAAGAAATATCATCGTTGTTGCTTGTTTATCTTGAAAAACATCAGACAAAGAAGAAAACTGCAAATCCGTTGCCTCAGAACGCCGCGGGGTGGTGCATGCTGTTGATAAGCAAAGAAAATGCGTTAACTATGCAGGAAGTTCGTGAATGAGTGGGACACATGTGTAAGCGAAACAGTATGAGTGAGCAGCAGCAGCGTCAACACGTTGATTATGAGAGGGTAGCATAAACTACATAGTTGGCTTTGCCTCAACCACGACTGTAATGCCTCGTGTCCAATACGAACGAACGCATCCTCATAAAGTTGCCGGTGTTTGTTCGTCTGTTCGCTCGTTCGTGTATTCGTTCGTATTGTATAAGAAACGAGAATTTCGTTTTCGTATTGAAATCATTTCGTTTTATGCCTTCGAAGCGCGTGAACATGTTTTGCTGCAACGGTTAGGTATGAAAACAAAGCAGTAATGGAAATTGTTCGTCAAATAACGGTACTCAGTGCTTAACGGAAGTGTGAAAATTATTATATAGTTTGTTGAAGTTTTGAAAGCAAAAGGTGTTTAAAGTATGTTAATTTGTAGCATGCTTTTAATTTGTATCATCTCTAAAAATATGAAATTACGCATACGCCGCATGGTGCCTGCAAAACCACAAAACAATCATCATTACCATCATCATCATCATCACCGGTTGACTACCAACTTCCGAAACCGACAAGTGATATTAGCAAAGCCGCAAGCCGTGCGCCAATAAGATAGAGAGACAACACCAACCAACGCCAATTGACACCGTCAGTCGCTGTTTGACTTTTGTGCGCGACGGTTGAAAACGCGGTTGACAAACATCATTTATTGTGAAAAAATGAAATAAATTAAACCAAAAAAAATACGAAATTGCGTGAGTGTGCCAACAAGCAACAGGACGCACCTTAAATTAGAAATTTTGTGTAAAAAAAACAAAAAAAAACAAAAGTGGCATTTTTTTTTTCCAACTCGTCAGTACAGACATTTAGTTAAAGCACATTTTGCTGCAATATTTTATGCATAAAGCTCTGATTGTTAACTATAAGCCGCAAGTGTTGCTTTAAGCGGCTTTGTGTCATCGCTAACTAAAGCGGCTTGCCGCATTTGCCGCACTCTATCCCCAATCTATAAACTTTTCATGCCAGCCAACACAAAGCGTCTCCACGCAAACTGAATCTGAAGCTAGTTAACCTGCCGTGTCAGAGCGTGTGAAGTCACGTCGTCAAGCCGTCAAGCCAATGGCGGGATTAGCGAAACTATGCATGTACTTGGCTGCCAACTTGCCGTAGAGCGCACTTGAGTCAGTATGTCAAAGTGTGCAAAGCGTTAGCGTGTTGAACAAGTTGACATAGCCACAGCAACTCCGGCGTCTACTAGACCAACTATGTGTCGGTCGGTCGGTCGGTCGGTCGGTCGGTCTAACCAACTATTTCTCTGTCTCTTTGTCTGCTTATCACGCTTTGAATTGCTATCTTCTTTATTTTCAAGTATGCGTTTCAATGCTTTCCAATTTTTATCACACCTGCGACGTATATGAACATATCTTTGAGATACTTGAGAGTGTATCTTTGTGTGCGTGTGTGTGTGTGTCTCTGTGCGCGCTTATGTTTGTCTGAATACAGTTGAACTACGTACTCGGCATTTTATTTAATTTGACTTCAATTAATTTGAATAGTTCACTTTTTATACGTTTTTCATTTGCTCAGTTTTAAAGTGGCAACGAGCGCGTGTGTTGACTTTTTTATAACGTCAATTATTTCTAAAAAAAAGAAAACCAAAAAAGATTCTTTGAAGAACGCTTATTGTCAAATTTGATTTCAAGATTAGTTTGTTCAAATGTGAGCTGCTCGTGTGATTTGTGATCTGAATCAGTATTTAATTTGTTTGCTCATCAAAAACCATTGAAGTGCAAAGTTCTTGCGGCATTTAAAACCTTGTATGAGAGATATGGGCATTTGATATTTCATGTAGTCAAATCTTATTATGGCTTAAAGAAATCGCATCAATAAAAATAGTCATTTAAGCGAAATGCGCACAAAGCATGTTTCAAGCCTTTAATTGATATTCAAGAACTTATGGAAAAAAAAATGCCACAACCAAAGTATTTTGTCAACAACAAGAACACAAAAAATGGAAAAATTAATAATAAAAATAAAAATAGCGCCAACAAATAACACCAAAAATACACGATGAATAAGAAAAGGGCTTAATGAACATTTTTAATTGGAATATTCACAGATATGACAAAGTGTTGTGCGTGTGTCGTCTTCGGTCTTAGGCATTTTAATGAATGATTATTGTGTATTTTCATATATCATGGGACAATGTTGAATTTCCAGAGCTTAAGACTTCATACATTGAACCAAATTTTTCTATTATTTTTGTGCTTCAATATATCTTTTAATGCCGTTACTTTTTTTTCTGTTTCGCACATTAAATGTTATATTTTTGATAAATATTTCGTTATCAGTTTAGTGATCGTTGTAATTAACGTATTTTGATGCGATCCCAATGAAGCGTTGGAGTAAAATCATCGTAGCGAATTTGTCGACATCGGCGTCGTCGTCGTCAACTAATTTGGTGTACATGCGTAAAAGTATTTTGTGTGCGTTGGCGTGCAAAATGTACTTTAATAAGAAAATGTGTGTAACGAAAAACAACAACAACAAAAACAATAACAACTAAGTGTGGTAGAAAAACACTAATAACAACTTTTATGAGATAAAAAAAAAACAAAGAATAACTGTCAACAAATTAGAAACGGAAAGCAAACAATTCCTCAAGTGGCAAACAACAACTAAACTAATATTAAAAAAAAAACAAAAAAACATCAACAACAAGTATATTAAAATAATAACAAAAGCCAACAAAGCTGCAACATGGCTTACCGAAAATGTAACATTTCCAATTGGATTTTAAGCTTCGCCATTGTCTTGCTGACAAACGGCAGTCGTGAGCATTGCAGCTGTGCAGGTGAGTTTTTCCAAAGAAAATATACTTTGTGCATTAGAATAGAATTTAGGGCATGTACATGAGCTATTAGTATATTCAGGCTTTACAACAAATGACACTTTAGTTCAACAACTATTCGATAAGTTGAATTTTTTGTAAGCGGAATTTCGTTTTCAATAACTCTTGTAATATACTCATATGCTTAATTAGTCAACAATCGATATTGAACGCATTTAGCCAAAATTACACTTTTTTTGTGACTTTTACGGCTTTTAAAAACTCGCTTAGCAATAAAAATAAAAGTACTCATCAAGTGCTTCAAAGTAAGCATAGATAAGCGCCTCTAACGGCAAACTAAGCAAACAATTAAACAAGTGCGCGCACACACACGCACACACATGCACACACACACATACATGTCATGTTTCTGATTGCAGCGCGCAAGCGTTCCGCACGTAAAACCAACAACGCAGAAAAAAATGCATTTTTTTCTTATTTGTTAGTTGAACGCGATTTTTTCTTTTATGTTGCACGCCACATATATTTTTGTTGCAGTTGTTTGGTTAGTTCTTTTATTGCATTACATATTTGAGTTGACTGTAACTGTAACAGAGTAATAAAATTATTAAACAATTGCCGCCTCGCATAGCTTAGCAGTTGAAGAAGCTTCAAGGCAGGTGTGAATTATCTCAGCGCAAAGTAAAAAAAAAAATGTATTTTTTTTTTGGCTGTCTGATATTCTTTTATGTTCTCAGTGAACATGAATGATAGACACACCCAATACAAACACACTCAAACACACACACATAACAACATTTTTGCCCTTCGTTTTTCGGGGTTGACCGCAACTTTTAGCTGTTGTGACTGACCTTACAACGCGCCCTTCTCACATTTCGTCACTGACTGACAAACGAACGGTATTTGCATTTGTCTTCGTCACAAGTTGAACGCACTCAATGTCGCTGTATAAAGGTGTTGATGTACGTTTGCCCATCTGCCATTGACTGCGCCCTAAAAACCGATAAATTCACATTTATCAATTATGAAATACAAGAATCTTCGAGTCAATCAATTAAATCAACATATTTCTCAATTATACTGCTCTACAGCTGTTGTAACTGTAACTGTATCTGTATCTGTACTAATTGATTTTCGGCACTTCACTGTGTACTACATTTTATTCCACTTCAAAGTTCAATGTCCAAACAGTTACATGAGTTGCATTTTTATTGCATTTTTTTTTTTTGATTTGCATCAACGCACGTTGAGTTCGTCTCTTTGATACATTCATTCATTCATTCATTCGTTCAAGTACTTGGTCTAATGGGCGTTTGTAACCAAAGTTACGCGCGTTTTATATCGTCTCCTATTTCAAGTCCATTTGCATCACGTCTGTGTGAGTGTGTCTGTGATTATGGTGATTTTTTATTACAAGACATTCCTTGACAAACGCATGCATTTATGCACAATACCAACTAAGAATCTTTTTGCATTTGGCATGTGTGTATGTATGTAATTTGAGCAGTGTCAGTGTCCTTTGCTCAGTGAGAAATTGTTACGCAAAATCTGAAGTTAAAGCTGAGCTTGATTTCAAGTTTTTGAAGTCGTATGGACAGCTTCTTTAACACGTTTGAAGACAAATGCCTGCAATATGCCACAGAACAATTGTCAATGCCAACGATTTCCTTACGATACAATAGTCAAACCGGCAAACAAAAGAGAAAAGCGAAAACCAGACAAAAAGCAAAATGCAAAATGCAAAACAAAAACACAGACATTACAAAAACTTTGACTGAAAAGACTTGCACATTCACAGTGCAGTGCGGCAGGACGAAAGAGATCAGGCATTGCAAACGGAAATTTAATAAATGATTCGCTTAAGTAGAAAAAAAGTTCCGACAGACAAAAGACAAAGTAAAATAAGAACGGAAATGAATGCAATAACAAAAATCAAAGATTGCCAAGTGATATAATGGAAAATCTGAAACAGCAACAACACGGCGTATGAGTAACGCTTGTAAAATGTGTAGAAAACAACCAGACACAGACGAAATCATTTGCTGACACAGACAAAGTTTTTATTACGCAGCAGCCGAGCATAAAGGATGCGCGAATAACACACAAAATGAGTCACTACACAACAGAACAATAATAATAATAGTATAATGTATGCCAGGCGGTGCGACGATGACGTTGCCGTTGTCGTTGTGGGCGCTAAGCAAACAACAACGACCTCATTTCTCTTCTGGCTAATCAAGCGATCAAAGCGCTGAAAAAGGCAATTAACGCAAAACAGATTAATTGGTTATATGTGCCACACCTGAATTTGACATCCTGGCGCAACAGTCGCCTCCAATGGCAACAACAAAGCAAATTGAACTCAACTCAAGTTCAGGTGCGACGACCACGACCACGACTACAACTGGCCAGTCCACTTTCTGCCAGTCACTTATGCTGTCATTAAAAGTCAGTCAGACAACCGTCAACCACCACGTAATCATCATCATCAACCATCAACGTTTCCATTATCCTTGCTTGCGCTGTTGTGTCCTTGCTGTGGTCTAAATTTCACTGTCGCTTCAATTAAATAAAACTCAATATACGATAACATGTCGTTATCCTGACAGACGTCAACTTTGCTTCTTGCCGTTGACTGATGCCTCACTTGTCGAAACCTTTGCCCCACCGGCCGTCCAGTTGGGCGTTCTAACGGCTTTCCCACTTTTTAATACTTTTTAATTGTCAGTTGTGCAAATTAGCCAATAACTTACCTTCAATTAGATTTCGTTCTTTATGACTTTGTTGGCAACACTAATGTGCTCTTCTGTCGCCCAATAAGGACCTGGTTAAGGTCAAGGCGCGTATGTGTGCTCATTACACAGTACAGTAATCAAACAAATAAACAAACAAACAAATTTCCCCTAAACTCGAAATGAATATGAGCTCGTAATGAAACAAGGGAAGCAAAAAAAAAAGATAAACAAAACAATAAGTAAAAAATCCTCGCACGCGTTAATTGGCCTGGCCTCACCTCACCTCACGCCCTTCGCACCTTTTGTCTTTTATAATTATTGCAGGCAACGCCAACTGCACTTTTCCGCTTAATAGATAAAACACATTTAATAGGAATCAACGTCGTAGTAAAGCCTCTGCCATATGCAAATATCATTTATTTGTTCAATAAACATTATGGTTGGACAGACGGACGAACGTCACTTTGATAACTCGTATCGCTGTGAAACGTCTCCCATTGGCAATACGCCATAGTCGATGGGGCAAGTTGTTGTCAGACTTGAAGCGTATACGTTTGAAATAATAAAGTCGCTTGTAAATAATACAAATTGTTTGCGTATATTACTTTTGTGTAGTTGGTATGTGAGGGAATGCTGTAAATCGCATACTTTGTTAGTGGCTGCAAAATGACGTGGCTTGCTTCATTAGGGTGGCCCAGTAAGACCGCACGTGTGGGAAGAATATTGCTGACAGATATAAGAAAATATTCCGCTCTCTTGAATCGTAAAATTATTGAAAAAAAAACTATTTTAATATTTTTAAATTTCTCATTTATCATTTTACATGATCTATTGATGCGTATCATAACTTCATTTACTTCCTCTATAACTTCATGTATCCATTTTGATAAAGACGAACAGACTTGTAATACTAATGGAACACCCTTCCGGAGCAGTGACACAGCTTACATCATGACTGTGTAGAAACGAGACAAGAGCATTTATAATGACATTTTAAATATTAGAAAATGGCGTCATTCGGCGCTATTCTATGATAATAGCACTCCATGCTATTGTTCTTAACGCTCGCCTTCCTCTGTTTCTCTTTTGTATTTGGTAGGTCCTCTGAGTGTGTTTATGGTGGGTTCCCTTGCGGAAAAGAATAATTTATATATATTGTGTGTGTTGTCTGCCAGTCAAAATACGCAAGAATAGTTGAAAAGAAAAGCGTTTGTTTTTCGCGTTGTCATCGCTTAAAAAAAAACAGACGGCAAAAGAAAACGCGCACACACGCGTCCTTTCACAAATATGTTTTTCGTGGAAATTTTTCGGAATTTATAATTAAATATTTGAGTTTTAATAGAAATGAAAAAAATAAACGATGATGGGCTTAATGCGATTAAAGGCTTCATAAGAAAATTGTCCACAAATGTGAAAAATGTTCATATCAAATGTGGTAGAATTGTTGTTTTAATATTTTATACTCTACTTTTTGGTACAAAGGTATATTAGTAATTGTGATAAAATAGTAAAATTTAAATCTGTAGGAAAATATCTATTAATGACTCCTTAGTCCGGAACCACAAAAGACATGCAGTATACTAATCGAATATGAGATACAATTGAGATCGAAATACTTTACATTTATTGTTGCAACGATTGGAAACAGTTCGACACAATGCAAGGCAAAGGGTATTTTAAAGTCGAGCTATTCCGGCTGCAACTTTTTTAACTTGTTTTTTTTATGGTTTTCATATGAAAAACCATTGAACAACAATTAAGCAACAAATATCATCCAGCGAGCATATGTGCGGCTGCCTGAGTATTTATCAAAAAATCAATACAATATGGCATAGATTGTGTGATAGAGTCCAAACTCTTTTATAACTCCGACTGACTGAATACGTCATTAGCGGCGCTTATCAGATTACGCATACGCCGTGTGTGCTTCCACATAAGCACATATTTAAATACAATAATATATGAGAGGATTTGGCCAGGGATTATTGACCCAATTTCATTACATTTATTAGCGTGCAATAAATTCAAATATACCAAACCCCTGACGCAATATCAACTCCAAATTGGAAGCGAGCAAACGCGTATCAATAGCATTGAGACCCGATGGCACCAAGGGCGCCGGCAAAACACTCAACTATGGCGTCAATCTTATGGGCAATTATAATTTGCATTGAAGTAGCTGATTTTGTGCGATAAATAAAAAAGATAAAGATAAGATTTTAGCAAAGTTTACGCAAACAAGTCGACGCCAACCATTTGATGGACATACACTGAGTCAACAAGTCCAGCCGGTCAGCCAAGCAACCACTTGTGGCAGACAGCCACCACTTAGTTCCAATCAAGTGCAAACACTTGGCAGTAAAGAAAAAGATGAGCTGTTTCTAACAAGAAGATGTAATGTGATAAACAACCCTTATTTATGTCCATGCATTGATGATTGATGCAATCTAAGAAAACCATACATGATTAAAACACATCAAAGCAATTCAAAAGAAGAAAAATAAACTTTTACAAACTTTACTAATCAGACTTTTACTTTCTCTCTACACTCTCACCCCCTCAACCACAACAGCTTTCGAGGCTTACTTCCCCACCACTGCGGTGCGTTTCAATTTGCCAATCAATGAACAAGCGGAAAGTATCTTTTCCAAAATGCCGCTCGGACGCTTTCAAGTGCTCGCTGCCGCTAATAATTCGCGTGCTTTGGATTACATATACAGCCTAGAGGAGAACACCTTGCTGAGCATCAACAGCACATCCGGCGAAGTTTTCATGCGTACAAACTACAAGCCAATACACGAGGCAACCAAGTACATGCTCACGGCATTGCCACGTAGTCAGCCAGACACTGGCAAAGTGTTGCATCTCACATTGGAAATCACACCTGTGACGCCAAAAGATTACTGCGCAAATCTCTCCAACATTTGCTTTTGGTCCTCAGCTCATTACACAACTGCCGAACATGCCAACAACATTGGCGGGCCCGGTGGCGGTGACGGTGACGGTGACACTTTTGAAGCCACGGAAATTGGCGCCTTGAGCTCACGTGCCTCACGTTATCTCTGCCCAGTGCTTGATATCAAATACAGTTTAGGAACTGCCTCCGAATACTTCGAGCTGCATGGCAATCAACTCTACACACGCGTGCCCTTGGATCATGAAGCGGAATTGCAATTGCCAAACCAATTGGATAATGTGCTCAAAGTGCGCATCCGTTGCACGCTCAAGTTGAATTCAGATGATGAGACACATGTCTATGAACGGACCGTGAATGTGACACTGCTCGACCGTAACGATAATGGCCCGGAATTGCAGGAGGCAAAGCAACGCTACGATTTTCAACTGGCGGAGCCTTACTTTAAGGCGGTGAGTATGATTATGATTTCTTGCTACACAAACACGGAAATCTTATTGATTTTTTATTTTTTTTTTGTGCTTTGCGACGCGTCGCGACGTCTGCCATTTTGTCCGATTTAACGTTTTTACATCTGTCTATTTCGTCTGTCTGACTGTCTGCTCAGACTATGTCTGGTCTGTGTCTACCGTGTCTTGTTCTGGTTTAAGCATATTTTGTTGTTGATGTTCACTTCCCGCCATTGAATGCTTTTTAATAAACGATTTTCATGCACGCAATTCACACTCACAATCAAAATGTCCTGGCGCTCTTGGATTTCCTCCTCGCGTCCGTGCCCTGTTTTTTGGCCATTATAGCCTTGCTTTCGTGAGTTCGTGGTTTGTCATTAAGAACTAGTCGTTTTTGTTGGTCTTTCATAGATAAAGTTATAGTCGAACTGTCTGACTCTTAAAGTGTTCCCGCACGGAGTCCTTTAATGCGACTTCGGCTTCCGGCAACAACTTTATAGAACGCTTCCTCGCAACTCTTGCGGTTTACTTTGTCGCCAAAATTAGTTGGAGTACTCGTACAAATGACAAATTACAACTGTTTCTGAGTAAATGTTCCATGGCAGGGCAAGCCTATCCCATAAGAATTTTATTACCAACCTCACTTCCTTCCTTTGTTTATAATTTTCAGTTCTTTTCATATGCAAAAAAGCACGTGTTGAACAATGAATATTTGTGTTGTGCGTTGACGTTTTGTAATTGTTGACAAGCAATTACTTCATTTCTTTAGCAAAAAAAACACAACTAAACTAATAACAATAACAACATCGTGTAGTACTTATATTAGAATATACAGAACAACCAATTCGACAAGACCCAACACACCCTAATTGAGCTATTGTTGTGGTAAGTTTTGAGCTCATTTGAACTTCTAGGACTAATAGAAGGGTCTTTAATGAAAAATTACAACAAAATTTAAATTAAAAGTAACCTGAAGTTAATGACCACTCAGTCACGTTCAGTACTTTTATAGACTGATCGGACGCAAGAATATATTATATTCTCTTCTTTAAACATGAGTTCTCATCATTATTCAAATAGGAGACGAGACTTTCCTGATACAATGCCTAATAATAGAAAAAAGAAGAGACTTTGATGAATTATACAGATTTGTCTATATTAAAGTTAGAATGTAATAATGATCTTCAACCGATTGTCTATAAGGAAAATATAGAAAGTTGTGCCTTCATGTTTTTCCTCTTGACACAGTACACAATGTATCTGCATTCAACTTGAATGATTACATGTTAATCACTCAACTCTGCCACCCCACGCCAATTAACCTGCAAATGTCAGGACCCGGGGGAGAACTCGCACGATAAATGAATAAAACGCCTCCTACAAACCCCAAACTGACCTTGTACATGAACAATTTGAATACTAATTACAGCATTGAGTCCAACAGAGCAGTGCAGATGGTGCAGTTGGGATGTGCCACCGGGGACGCACTCAAACTCACTAAAAAACACTAAACAAGAACTTTTAATGAGCACTTGTTAGTTTGCTCGTGGTCAGTTAATTAAATGAATTATTGCATTTTTGCTTTTTATTTTTTAATGCACGCAGAATGATGCCATTGGCGATAAAATTATATTTGTCGATAAAGATGCAATGGCCACGAATGCGCACATGAACTATATCATCGAGAACGATGTGAACGATCTTGTGCGCCCAATCTGCAATGCCTACGAAACGGATCACACGGGACGACCACACACCGTAATCAGCTGCCGTAAGTGTCAATGCACGACAAGTATCAATTTTCGAATGCTCTGATAATGTAAACTTATTTCGAATCTCATTTAGAGCTAATATTTGCACGCAATGGCTTGCTCAGTCAACCGCGTTATTGTTTCAAGCTGGAGGCGAGCGACAAGACGGCGGATGTACGATCATCGGTGAAGCGGGTGAGTAAAGATCCAACAATTATTGAGGCATTGGCCATGACCTTGTCGTTTGTTTGTTACAGAACAAAGCCGAAATCTGTTTATATACCAATGTCAATGAAATACACGAAACCGATCATCCCGTGGCATTGGAATTACGTCAGCAACGCAAGAATCCGCGTATCATAAATACCGTGGAGTCCACACTGAATGGTCAAGATGGCGGCGCCTTGGCGCAGAGTCTGCTTGTCGCCTATGAGAAGGACATATACGTATATCGCACTGCCCAGCCGTACAACCGTGTCGCGCAGCCGGACAACTATCACGATTTATTGGAGACGCGTTCAACGCCACGCTTTGGCATCGTTGAGGATCGCAGCGGCGCCTTTGGCATCACAAGCGTGGCAGGCATCGTTTATGTGAAGAATGCCGCCGCATTGGAGAATGCCCCGGAAACGGTGTACTTCCTGAACATCACGTGGCAAGACACGCGTCTACATTCGTTTGTCATGAACATACACCTGACGAACGGTCGGCCAGAGAATGCCAGTTGTGAACTGAAATTGAAGTCACGTACGCAGTCGTGCGCCCAGATCAAATACCAAAAGCAATGCGTGAAATTCTGCGGCTTGGCGACAAATGGCGGCGCATGCTCTTGGCGGGGTTCGAATGCGGGCTTGTTTGGCCGGAATTATGCATCATGCGTGCCGGCGCCAAAATACTGTCCGGACAATGTATGTGACCCCTTGGAGGATCTGAATACATACGCGTGTCCACAAGACTGCACTTCGGCCAATCGCATCGTGGGACCGCACACGTCTAACGACAACAGGCGCGGCATACTCTCCGCTTCCGGCACTTGCATTTGTGAGGACAACAACAAATGCTCGTGTGCACCGCTCGACGATGATGAGCCCAGGCCGAAACGCAAGCGTAAAAATGAGACATCAACCGAAAAGGTTAGTGTCCTTGGCGCTGTGCCGCCTGTTTCGGCCAAGGCCAGTGCCTCCGGCAGTACGACGCCAGGCGAGGCGGAGCAGCAGAGTCTGAATGTCGCCGGTTTTACATGCGGCAAATCATGCCTGTTGATTGCCATCTCCACACCGGTCGCCTTCGTAGTGTTACTTATCTGCCTGTTGATCTCACGTCGTAATCTACGCAGACGCGCGTTAGGCAAGGAGTCATCGTCAACGGTCAAGAAGTGCGGTGCACCGCCGGATGCAGAATGTGATGTCCGCAATGGTGACTTACCGCTGATGCAGCTCGATAATGGCTTTAAATTCGATACCAGCGACTCGAAATGGGAATTCGAACGGGAGAAGCTCAAACTTGACGTAGTACTGGGTGAGGGTGAATTTGGCAAAGTCGTCAAAGCGCACGCCACGGAAATAGCTGGACTGCGTGGCGTCACTACAGTTGCCGTCAAGATGCTCAAGAAAGGCGCCAACTCGGTGGAGTACATGGCCTTACTCTCAGAATTTCAATTGCTACAAGAAGTCTCACATCCGAATGTGATCAAACTGCTCGGCGCTTGCACCAAGGGCAGCGAATCACCGATGATCATAATTGAGTATGCGCGCTATGGCTCCCTGCGTGGCTATCTGCGGCTCAGTCGCAAAATCGAGTGTGCCGGCGTTGATTTCACGGATGGCGTTGAACCGGTAACGGCAAAAAATATACTAACATTTGCATGGCAAATCTGCAAAGGCATGGCCTACCTGACGGAGATTAAGGTAATTAGTGCAACATAAGTCTATGATGTTATATGTTATTGACACATCCCGATTTTAAAACCAGCTGGTGCACCGTGACTTGGCGGCACGTAATGTGCTTCTGGCTGATGGCAAAATCTGCAAGATCTCCGATTTTGGCTTAACGCGCGACGTCTATGAGGATGATGCATACTTGAAGCGTTCACGGGATCGTGTACCGGTCAAGGTGAGTTCAGTCGTTGTATTAGTAACAATTCCAGCAAATTTTAACTGTCTTCTGCACAGTGGATGGCACCGGAATCACTTGCCGATCACGTGTACACAACAAAATCCGATGTTTGGGCCTTTGGCGTGCTCTGTTGGGAGTTGATTACACTTGGCGCTTCACCTTATCCCGGCATACCTCCCCAAAATCTATACCATTTACTTAAGACAGGCTATCGCATGGAACGGCCTGAAAACTGCTCTGAAGAAGTGTAAGTGATTTACTCTGTTAATGCTTGTAGTTTTAAATAAATGAATCTTTTGCATTTGGCAGCTATTCGATTGTGCGCTCATGCTGGACCGATGAGCCCAATGCACGACCATCTTTTAAGTACTTAGCATCACAGTTCGAAAAGTTACTCGGCAACAATGCCAAGTACATTGAACTGGAGGCAAATGCCTTCTCCAATCCACTCTATTGTAGCGATGAAGCCGCGCTTATGCCTAACGGTGACACTGATTACAATGCGACGATCACCGATGATCTGGGTGATCCGGATGTGCTTGAGCATTTATGGTGTCCGCCAAAGATTGCATATGACACGCAAGATTGCAGCAACAGCTGCGAACAGTCAACAACATTCGGCTCCGGATTTCAGCCTCCACCGGGCTATGATATGCCCCGACCGTTAATCGAAACCGCAACAACCGAGCAGGTGCTGCGCTACGAGAATGATCTACGTTTCCCGCTTAATATACGTAAGTCGATTGCGGTGCCCAGTTACAGCAACATGAACGGCGCTGCAGCTGCCAATGATATGCCACACTATTCCGTGCCGGTCAAGCGTGGTCGCTCTTATGTGGACATGACAAACAATTCGCTGATACCGGACAATCTTGATAATCGAGATTTCGATAAGCATTTGTCCAAGACAATCTCATTTAAGTTTTCCAGTTTGCTTAATCTCAAAGAACAGGAACACGAACACGAACAAGACCAAGCCATGGTCTAAGAGCTTTTGAAGGTTCTCTGTTGCTCGCGTTTCATGCGTTTTAGTTCAATTGTTATTTAGTTTTAGTTTAGTCTCTCTTCTCTCCTCATAGCTTAAGATTGACGCCAAAAATACTCTTCCCCACGCATTTACCACTTTATGTTTCCTTCTTGCCGGCAATGAAACCAAAAATACATAAAATACATATAAATAAGCTTTTTAAAGACCAGAATACATCTGGAATACGCATGTACGTACTTACATACATAAATGCAAGCCAAATACTATTTATCGAATTGTAAATAATATCTATTTATTGTATAATTTATTAATTAAAATGCTGATAACAAATAAAGTACTTTTAAAACTTATGTGTCGCTTATATGGATGAGCTCTCCGTGCTTTACGGTTCCTCATCCGGCACCAGTAGATTGAGATTAGCACCGCCAGCTAAACTGCCCAAAAATGTCTCCTCATCGCCGCGTATGGATAGATTCTCACTGCCATCAACTATTTTGCGTTCGCGTATCATTGCCGTACGTATCCACTGAGAACCTTTGCATTTGCTGCAACTCAATTTTGGTAGCTTGAACACGCTTGTAGTGCGATTTCCGCAGTCTTTGCATTGGAAAAAGCGCTTTTCAGCATCGACGACCTTCAGTGGATGTTGTTCTTGTCTGCAACGTTCCGCAGCCGAGAAGGCCGTGTATTTACAGCGTTGACATATAACTGCTTTACAGGGCACCTTATAGGTGGACAACATCTTTTCTTCCATTGCTTCTTTTTTCTCCAGTTTATCAAAGTATTTCGCCTGCTCGTCTTGTTCACGTAAGTCCACTAGGTTTTTATGTGATGAAGTTGCTGCCATAATGCGTTCAATGCGACTCTTTCGATTAGCTTCGCGTTCTTCTTCTTCTTTTTTGTGGCGTTTTGCAGAATTCGTTAATAGATCATGCAGATCATCGACTGCGCGTCGTTTTCCCCCAATTGTGCCACGCGTGGAGTTGGGGTCCACCTTCTCGATTGGTCGTTTCTTAAGGATTTGTGCGGCTTTTAATTTGGCAGCCTGGGCCTGGTTCGGACTAACATTTAGTTCAAGATAGAAATTGTCACTAGATAATTTCGGTGTGGCAGTCAGTGAAGAGGAGAATAGGCGACCTTTAAATTTGTCCGGTATTACAAAGTTTGGCGTCGTAGGTGTCTTAGGTGTCGTAGGCATCGTTACTTGCGACTTTGCAGTGGATTTAGGCGTCGACACTTGCAACTTTGATGTAGAGGTAGGTGTCGTTGATTGCGGTTTTGAAGTAAATTTAGATGTTGGTGGGCTGCTGGGCACAGTTGCTGTCAGCTCTTCGGAAGTTTTTGACGCATTTTGTTCTTTAAAACGTTCATTTTCGGCTTTTAACAATTTTATTCGTTCTAAGTCTTTAAGGCGCTGCTTAGAAGTCACCTCCACTTGGCCAGCAAGTCGTGAAACAGGACCGCCACGTGGTGCAAAAGGCACTTCTTGAAGCACTAAACTCTTTGGCTTCGATTGATGGTTTATTGAGGCGGCAAATGGTGAGTGTGCGTATTCAGACAACATAGCTAAACGTTCACGATCCTTGGCCATAAGTTTTGCACTTTTGCGAGCGGGTACAGCACTAAACGATTGACCGCCATAAAATACTTCATTTTTGCCTATAAAAAGAAATTACTAATGATAAACAGATCAACGATCTTCGTAATTTTGCTTACACTTACCTAAAACTTTGTTTCGCAACTCATTCAGACCCCGACCGGCCGTCGCCGACTGCAATTCCGAACGTCGCGACATTTTGCCGTATTCTTGTTTAATATGAAAAACACAGTAATCACATTCAGAGAGATTTACTACAGCCGTACACTGATCACCATTCTTTTTCTTCGCACGACAGATGCCAAGATCCTTAGATTGGCCTAGTATCATGACCTTCTGTGCATTATCAATGGATAGGCAAGCTACATCATTGTTGCCCGCTCGTTTCTCGAATATGCTAGGATTTAGCACCGCCAAGCACATGCCTTCTGCCGTCTTCCAGAGAGATTTGTGTGCGTCTCTGAACAGGAACAGGGAAGCCATTTTTATATCGCCACGTAAATCCGATAAACGCCAAGTAGAATAAAAGTCCCCTTTTTTAGTCGTGCGTGCTGGTAGCTTATTTACCAGAACTCCAGCTATAACCCAATCCTTACTTAAATCACCACGATCAATGTGAAACGCTATACCGGAGAACGGCACAGACTTCCGGCCAGCCATACGCTCTACTAGCATATTGCTTGATATTAGTGGATTAATGATGCGCAATCCAAACACAGGATCAGTGAATACTGCAGATGCCGGTGCTGTTGGAGTGGAGTCATTGCGAGCTGGTTGCTTGACGGGCTGTTGGAAAGAACTGCTTACCAATGACTGCCGATGTACCGGCTTGTGTGGATTTTTTACATGACATGATTGTTCATTGTTGCTTGCATTTTTATTTGCTGAATTCGCTTTTAGCACCGAATCAACTTCGCGCGCTACTTTCGTATCATGTGCGGCTTCACGTTGTTGTTTCAGCTTTTTATTGATGTCACTTCCGTATTGATTATACTTGCGTTCTAAAAAATTCTTCACCTCTTCATCATCCGATGAATCCAAATCTTCTGTTTTTGCGGCTTTTTCTGCAGCCTTGAGCTCAGCAGGTGGCAATTCATAACTAAATGCATCCGCAAAGCTACTATCATCACGTAGGCGTGGCACAGCATTTTCTAAGGTAGGGGCGATTTTTTCTGCAGGTTTTATACTTGGCACAGATTCTTCTTCATCACAATTAGACAATAGTTTCTCCAATGCTAAAAGCTCAGCATCTCCCTCAATAGATATATCATCTTCTTTAGTATTATTGGCTGGACTCATGTCGCTCAATTACAGTAGGTAACAACAAATCCAAATCGATAAAATGCATGTATATATGGATCAATTTTTTAATTAATTTTCTGGTTTACGACGGCACGTAACGAAAACAAAATACCGACTTTTCCCGCGCAAATTGATTCATTGATAGTGATGTGTTGAAATGAATATGTGCGACAACCAACAACACTAATCTTATTAAGCTCTATTTACACTAGAGATTTTTTGTGTAGATTTAGACAAAAATGTAAACAGAGCTTTAGGGCTGCAAAAACAGCTGTAACGATAGGCTAGAAAATAAATAGGCATCTTTAACCAAAATTCGTTTTATTGCCATTTTTATTGTGGTTATATTGTTTCAGCCCTGATTTTAGTTAATCCGTCGAACTCTTGGGGAATTTGGGGTATTTTTCAGCGGGCTGCGAGATGTTTTAAAACTACACTAAATGAGTAGCAGTCTTGCCACCCTATTTTAGGAAATGTATTAAAAATGTCTTCGTTAATACAAATAAATTATCTTAGTTATATCTAGAAGAAAATTTAAAAACTTATGTTATTTTATTTAAAATTAAGATGGCTGAAAACATTCTTTAAAATTGCCAACATTTTTGCTATCGGCTGTGAGACATATTTATTGACTGTCTGAGTCTGACTGACTGAGTCTAAAAAATGGACAGTTGGCTACACTGCTCATTAGTATATTTTCAGCAGGCTGCGTGATTTTTATAAAATATTTTTGTTAAACGCAACAGACTACAACAAAAGTAAAAAGTATACA
This sequence comes from Phortica okadai, assembly GCA_034638295.1. Lineage (NCBI taxonomy): Eukaryota > Metazoa > Arthropoda > Insecta > Diptera > Drosophilidae > Phortica > Phortica okadai. The sequence continues at coordinate 8,776,045 of CM067850.1, forward strand.
CCCAGGAAAAAAGGTCGTCTGGTGCAACGGGAGTATATTCCCACGCCTACGTCGTACTCTTTGCTATAACATCTACAGCAACAACAACAAGAATTGCCTGCCTACAAGTGACGTCGTCGGTTTGACGCTTGTTAAAAAATTGCGACCGCTGCTGCTGCCGCCTTCTCGTCGTTGCTGTTGTTGCAATTTGCAAATAATAATTTGTCAAATATTAAGTCCAAAAAACGTTCAACAATAGAGTTTCTTGCAAAAGTTATAACAAGTGCGTTGTGTGTGCTTCGAAATAATTAAGGTGAGTGCCTTATAACCCACCTATACAATGTGTGATGTGTGTTGAACACAACTTGCAAAAACTCGCTATTAAGCCGATCTGCGACATGTGCATTGATTCTACTGTTTTCAAAAAGATCAATCGTACTTTAACTATTTTATGCTTATTATTTGTTAAGAATAATTAGTCTACACGTGTTTTGTGTTTGAAATTATTGCAACATAAACCAACCGCGTCATTGTTATATATGCTGTGATAACCTTTTGTCAAAAGGTTATAGTAAAAATATTGATAAGCTTAAAGTTAATGAAAGATTCTGTTCGCACGCTTTTGACCTATTGTATTTTACATGTCCAACCGCTACCCCGAGAAACCTACACACCACATCGCACCATCGACCGGTATCGGCAACCCGTCCAACTTGTGCAGGAAATAGGGTTGCCCTTTTTCTTATACCCTTCATGCAGTGAATGGACTTAAACCTTTTCCATGAAGTTTGTAACAATTAGAAGTAGACCCTCCGATATAGCCAAGGGTGGCTATATATCTATCTGAATTCGTATTAGTTTTCAAATACTAGACTATAGTAAGCATGTCCAACTTCAACCCCTTGTTGAGCCTTTAAAAAATTAGAGCCCTTATATAAACAACTTTAATTTCTCAGTTATCGTTATGCAACATAGGATTTGATTTAAAAGTCGGAGCCATAAATAAATAGTTGAAAAAAGAGTAATAAAAGTAAATGAAGGGCGTGGTACCGCCTACATAAAAATATAGTCTGGCTTATATATTTTTTAAACCTGTATTAATGAAATGAACATGAAGAGTATTACATCTAAGGCAGTGCCGAAATTGCTTCATGCTTTATTTAGTCATTTTTTTTTTGCGCTACTAAACCCACCAACACATGCAAACAAATAGCCGAAATGCATGCTTTATATGCTCTTCAGAGAATAAAAGAGCGAGCAAAAGCGTGCGAAAATGGGAGAGGGAGCGTATTACAAGCTGCAACACTAACAACAACCAATATGCTGCTGCAATTGTTGTTAACGATGACAATCTGAGTGCACTTTTTGTATATTGTACTCAGTGTTTGTATTTTCTAGTCTCATTCCATTCTGACACAAGACGATTTTCCGATTTTTCACTTGCGTGCTGACTGCCATCTGTCTCGGTCAAATAGTGAAGCTTTGACTTCCTGCACTGTTCTGGTTATAAGAACGTAAAAAAAGGCCGCAGTCACGCAAGCAAATAAAATACATATTTAAATTTAAAAATAATTTACGAATATATGTGCATATAAGCGTAGTTTTCTAAGTGCAACAGAGAAATGTGATATAGTCGATTTTCCAACTTCCATGCTACCAAATACGACGAAAGACTGCAGACGCTGCCGGTGTTTATTGCACCTCATAATTTGAAATTATTTGCGGCTCGAAGATGTAGGCGTGCCGCTTCGGACATTCTGCCTATTTGATTTGAGTACGCCAATATGAGACTACATCAAAGTTAATCAAACAAATCAATAAAATAACAACTTTAAAAAAAAAAAAAACAAAAAACTACTTAATGCACTGTTACAACTTGGAATTATCGATAAAATTCGATTGGAGCGCACGTCGCCACCTAACACGCACCGTTGTCGCTGTCGTTGTTGCCGCTTGCATGTTGAATGTTCCTGCGTGTGTTTCTCAAAGTTTTGCCGGTACGTTTCACAAAAAGTTACTTCTATTCATTATCGAACCGCTCACCACCTTCAATTTTCAACAGCTCTCAATGTACGTTCTCATGCAAACATTACCATCAAACCCACTCATGCTAAAATCACCAATGTGTGGTAATACGTCACTAGTTTCAATTGCTCGAATGAATTTGGTATTTTCGTTAACGGGGAACTCTTTAGCCAGGCTGAGTTTCGATCGGCATTACAATTGTATGCCCTACAATTTATGTCAGATCTTGACTTGAGCTTATTTAAATGCCCAAGAAAGCCTTGTCATTCGGTTTCAAGTAACTTGCCGGCAAAGTCATAGCTTAGAACCATAAGTAATAACCTCGAATTTGAGTACATTTGAGTAGATTGTATTTAAGCGGCCTAGTTTACATGCGTTAATGCCCTGCATTTTCGAATTTATAACATAACAATTGTTTGTAATCTTATCGTTTTTATGATGTATTGTAGTTTGATTGTTGGTTTGATTTGAATGACTTGTCGCCGCGGTTAGTCATGTTGAAGCTTACACCGCAGCAAGAAGTGCCCCAGTCGAAAATTACTATATAACCACACAAAACACACGTAAAATGGGCAACTCGAGCTCTATGCAAAGCATTGATAGCAATCCTGTTTTGACTGCCTATGTACGAACAAATATTTGATATCAAGTTGCAACTAAAATACAGTTTAAGCGGGTGAAGCGCATTAGTTGTTGCTCAAGGCAGTTGGTTTAAACGTTATACATGCTTAAAGTTACTTTTCATTCATAGTGCTGCAACGATAAAGATATGACTGCAAATATATATTTAACAACGGCGGAGAATGGCCTGCGACACGATAAAGTTGTTATACTGGACGCAGGCGCACAATATGGCAAGGTAAGTGCTTGTCTAAGGTCATATAAATTTCATTTATTTACATAATCTTTTATTTTTGGTGTTCTTTTTTAGGTCATTGATCGCAAAGTGCGGGAACTGCTTGTCGAATCAGATATTATGCCCCTGGATACATCTGCGGAGTCAATACGTGAGCAAGGCTATCGTGGGATTATCATATCTGGTGGTCCAAATTCGGTATTTGCCGAGGATGCGCCCACATACGATCCTGACTTATTTAAGCTAAAAATACCTGTCTTAGGAATTTGTTATGGCATGCAATTAATTAACAAAGAATTCGGTGGTACTGTACTCAAAAAGGATGTACGTGAAGATGGGCAACAGAACATAGAGATTGAGACTTCTTGCCCGCTGTTTAGGTAAGATAAATGAAATACTTAAACTCGAAGGATAAGAAAGCGTTCTGGCATTGAGTCTCCTCGTTCGCTGATACAATCCTCCAAAATTAAACTACAAAAAGCCAAGAACACTCCAATGCGCTTAAGCATACAAATTGGGCTACACATGGCTTTACAGTATAATCGAAAGTTTGCTTCCTTATTTTTACTGATTTATTTCTTTATACCCTAAACTCAGCCGCCTAAGTCGCACACAATCTGTGCTGCTTACACACGGCGATAGTGTGGAGCGAGTTGGCGAGAAACTAAAAATTGGCGGTTGGTCCTCCAATCGTATTGTTACCGCCATCTATAATGAGGTGTTACGAATCTACGGCGTTCAGTTTCACCCAGAGGTAAGTTACGAAACCTTATTATTATATATAATTGAAATTCATGTTAACTCTATTATGTTTATGCAACAGGTTGATTTAACGATAAATGGAAAACAGATGCTTTCGAATTTTCTTTATGAAATTTGTGAGCTAACGCCAAACTTCACGATGGGCAGTAGAAAGGAAGAATGTGTGCGATATATCAAAGATAAAGTCGGCAAAAACAAAGTGTTGGTATGTTGTATGCCATAATTATTGCGAAAACTAAACATTTCATTAATCTTTAAACATTTATTTAGTTACTTGTTAGTGGAGGTGTTGACTCGACTGTTTGCGCAGCGTTGCTTCGGCATGCATTACATCCCAGTCAGATTATAGCAGTGCATGTGGATAACGGTGCGTTGCAATAACTTAAACTTGTTGTATATAAATAAGAATAATTCCCGATTCAGGTTTCATGCGAAAGGATGAGAGCGATAAAGTTGCACGTTCGTTGCGTGATATTGGCTTAAATCTGATAGTACGTAAAGAGGCATATACGTTCCTTAAGGGTACCACGCAGATCAAACGGCCCGGACAGTTTTCTACTGTCGAAACACCCATGCTGTGTCAGACCTATAATCCCGAAGAGAAACGCAAGATTATTGGTGATATATTTGTTAAGGTGACAAACGATATAATCGCAGAAATGAAACTAAAGCCGGAAGATGTGTTACTGGCACAGGGTACTCTAAGGCCGGATCTTATTGAGTCAGCGTCGAATACTGTGAGTGCCAACGCGGAAACGATTAAAACGCATCACAACGACACAGAATTAATTAGGTACCAGAATCGTAATAAGCCCACTGAAATATAACAGGATTTTAAAGAAAGTTGTTGTATATTTATAGAGAGCTACGCAATGCTGGCCGTGTTGTGGAACCCCTTAGTGACTTTCATAAGGATGAAGTTCGCGATCTCGGCAATGATCTTGGACTGCCACCTGAACTAGTCGAAAGACAGCCATTTCCGGGGCCTGGCTTAGCGATAAGAATACTATGTGCCGAGGAAGCATACATGGAAAAAGATTATTCGGAAACGCAGGTATTTTATAGCCATTAAACATAACTATATACAATTTATTAACATTATTTAAATATAGGTTATTGCACGCGTTATTGTCGATTATAAAAATAAACTTCAAAAGAATCATGCTCTGATTAATCGAGTGACCGGCACCACCTCAGAAGCGGAGCAAAAGGAGCTCATACGAATTTCTTCAAGCACACAGATACAAGCAACGTTGCTGCCCATACGCTCGGTTGGTGTGCAAGGTAAGCATAATCGATTTGTGTCGCATATCTCGTTTTAACGCTTTAGTTCAAAAGGCGATAAACGATCATACAGCTATGTCGTGGGTCTCTCTACAAGCAGCGAGCCAAATTGGGATGATCTGATCTTCCTGGCCAAGCTAATACCGCGAATTCTGCATAACGTTAATCGAATATGTTACATCTTTGGCGAGCCAGTGCAGTACCTACTCACAGATATCACGCATACCACGCTGAACAAAATTGTGCTAATGCAGCTTCGTGAAGCGGACGCAATTGCGAATGGAGTATGTATTTACCTTTAATATTGGATACTATTTTACTTTAACTACATTTTGAAATCTTTTCACCATGTTTAGATTATCATGCAAGCCGGTCTTTATCGAAAAATCTCACAAATGCCTGTCGTGCTAATACCTGTGCATTTTGACAGAGATCCTGTAAATCGTACGCCATCCTGCCGGAGGTCTATTGTGTTACGGCCGTTCATTACAAGCGATTTTATGACAGGCGTACCCGCTGTGCCCGGCACAGTACAAATGCCATTACATGTAAATGACTACAATTTATGGTTTTCTAAGGTCATCTTTACAACCCTTTTACATTATTTAGGTACTCTCTCAAATGGCACGTGAAATATCAAAATTAGATGGCATTTCGCGTGTGTTATACGATCTAACATCAAAACCGCCCGGCACAACAGAGTGGGAATGATGCGGTGCAATTTTTTACATCGACGACGATGATGGTGTTAATATTGCCGCCGCCGACGTCACGTTAACTACCAACTCGACGACCACGCCCATAGCCAAACAAATAGACACCAACTTTTCGTGGTTAGACCATTATGGCCAAACTCATAATCAATGAAAGCCATCGTCATGTTGAACCAACAACCATGTTATAAGTTTTGTTCTCCTTTTTCGCTAATCCTTTTTCAAGCTGTAATTATTTCGTAACATGGTAAAAGTTGCTGTTGATTCTAGGTTACATACTTAAGTCAAAATATATATATATATATTTATTATAAAGAGAAGCCAATATTGATAAATATTAAAAAAAAAACAGAAACAAAAAAAAAAAGAACACAAAACAAACAAACAAACAAACAACGCATGTCTGCAGAAAAGTTCGTCACTGCTAATTCGAGTTAATAGTGACGTAATGTCCCCCTAACAACAACAGCAACTGAGATAGTCTCTGGATGAAAAAAATCGAACCAATAGCACTGGAACCCTTAATACATTTTTCACTTTCGATTTTTGTTTCTTTTTGTAATAATTTAAAATGTTTAAAAAATTTTGATTGTTTCTTTTACAAAAAGAAACAACAAGGAATTACATATATGTGTGCGCATTTTTTAGTTATTAATGTAAATTTTTTTGAAATTATGCGTAAAGATTACAAAAAAATTAACAAAATCGCGAAACGTTTAGCAAATGCAAAAAAAAAAAAAAAAAAGAAAGATAAGAATTACACATAAAATAAGCCTAAAGATATGAATTGTTATAAACGTTTTATTATATTAAAGAAAACCAATGGCAAAAATCTGAAAAAAAAACAAAACTCCGGATGGTTAATATTGTATTCTAAACTACAAGTCATAAATTGTATACAATTTAAAAGCAAAATATTGTGCATAAATTGCATTAGGAATGCTTTAAATGGATCTCGAGTGAGTGTTCTTATTCCAGAAATTATTAAATTTCGTATAAATGTGTGCATAAACTCGTTGGGACCATAACAATAGTGGTATTTGTATCGCAGCAATCATCTAAATGTCCACGATGATAGATTTGGCGTTTCAGATGCAGCCTGAAGCCGCTTGTAGGCGATATGACGTACCTTTTCTACTTGAGGATTGCGCATTTTCTCGTAGAGCTTCAATTGACTACCTTGAGGTAGTTGTTTCCTGATGGTGTAGTCATTGGCCATGCATTCAACCGAGGACATTCTCCTAGTTGTTCGTGGCGTTTGTGATTGAAGAATTTTGTCACTCTTGTTAAACACACTATTGATAAATTTAAACTGATCTGAATAGTAGAGCTTTTGCGGTGCTTCAACTCCATTAAGTAACACAGCCTCACGTTGATGCAGTTTCTCCAATTTGATTTTGTAGTACATTCTATGAATACGTCTCTTAATTGAGTCAACAGTGACATTTTTACCCATCTCATTGGCTATGCTCTCCCAAATTTTTTGTTTCAGTGGTATATTAAGAAAATCTTTATTCCAAATATTCCAGAGACATTCATTTTGCTCATAAAGATTAATTAATTTCAAGATGAAGCGCTGCCTGTGATTCGACACAAACGACAACTTCGTATCATCCTGCGAAGCCATGAAAATTGTTCCTTTTTTGTGTGGTTCATTAATTTTGAATTAAAAATTTTGAATTGACAACTAGTGTCAGATTTCCTAATGTCTTAAAACTGCTCTAATACTCGTTATGTGTCGCTTCTGTCAATGCAGTGATAAGCGTATAACGACAATGTGATCGGACTTTGTCCCCGCTCCCGTTAGATGTTATAAATTTTATTGAAGTACAACGAACCAAAAAATTTCCATTAAAATTGCGCAGAGTCGTCTTAATTATAACAAAGTATTCTAAAAATAATCACGCAACAGGTAAATTTCGGTTTATTTTTAACTTTATTTGAATTCATTATACATATGTATCTTTAAACGCGTTGTTTATATCGAATGCGAACCTCGAAGTCTGCTTAATTGATACAATTAATTTTACTATCGGAAGTCTACAATCTACAATTTAATTTGCTGGAATTAGGCAAGAATTTATTGTCTGAACTTGAAAAGGGAAACAATCAGGGATTATAAATATCGAAACAGTTTTATAATTCTTTTATTCGCATACAATATATCTTTTACAAAAAAATAAAAAATCAACCGAAACTAATTCTCAAATCATGTACAGAACTTTATAACTTAATGAAACATTAAAATACATTTAATATAATTCGCACTTTTCGCATAAAAATTACAAATTTCAAACTTTACATCATAAAAATCTATGGGACTCCAGTAGTTATAATGAGAGGGCTTTTAAGTGCAGACTTTTATTTAAGTGGTTGAGCTCTAATATATCTGACGTGTTAGTGTTACGCACGCTTAAGCCAACTCCTTCATGCGGTTGAGTGCACTGCCGGCCTTGAACCATGTGATTTGCTGATCGTTGAGGCTGTGGTTCAATTGAATCTTGTCGACTTTGCTGCCGTTTTTGATTTCACAGGTAACAGGCTTTCCCGGTGCCAAGTCTTTCAAGCCTAGTAGGGAAATTTTGCTTGTGGGTTCAATCTATAAAAAGACACAGAACAATTTGATTTTAGAGAACACTTTATGAAAACACAATATAATCTTGCCTTGTCATAATCTGATGGATTTGCGAAAGTAAGAGGCAGCAAACCCTGCTTTTTCAAGTTGGTTTCATGGATACGTGCGAAAGATTTCACAATAATTGCACGACCGCCCAAATGACGTGGTTCAAGAGCAGCGTGTTCGCGAGAAGAACCCTCTCCGTAGTTTTCGTCACCAACAGCAACCCATTTGATGTTGTTAGCCTTGTAGTCACGTGCAACTTCTGGAACGCCTGCCCAATCACCACTTCGCTGATTCTTGATTTTGTTCATCTCATTATTCTCAGCATTTGTGGCACCAATAAACATGTTATTGGAGATGTTATCCAAATGACCACGATACTTCAACCAGGGTCCAGCAGCAGAAATGTGATCGGTTGTACATTTTCCCTTTACCTTAATAAGAACAGTAAGATCAGTTAGATCCTTACCATCCCACTTGTCGAAAGGTTCAAGTAATTGAAGTCGCTGCGATTTCGGATCAACTACCACACTGAGCTTTTCGCCGTTCTAAAAAAACGGGAATATCTTATTTAGTTATATGAGAGACAATTTAGCTATTTTACTACATACACTTGGTGGTTCTGTATAAGTGTCCTGACCAGGATCAAAACCTTTAGCTGGTAATTCGTCTCCGAATGGTGCTTTCAACTTGAATTTCTTGCCATCCGCACCGGTCAACTCATCCTTGAGCGGGTTAAAGTCCAAACGACCGGCAATAGACAATGCTGTCACCATTTCGGGGCTGAATTTAAACATGTAAGATGGCAATCTTAAAAAAAATTGGACATACACTCACCTGGTTACGAAACAATGCGTTGCTGGATTGGCGTCATTACGGCCGGTAAAGTTACGGTTATATGAAGTCACAATTGTATTCTTCTCGCCTTTCTTCACATCCTTACGATCCCATTGACCAATGCAGGGTCCACAGGCATTGGCCAAGACAGTGCCTCCGAACTTATCAAACACTTCAGAGAAACCATCACGTTCGATAGTAGCACGAACCTGCTCTGAGCCAGGTGTAACATTGAATGGAATTTTTGACTTGAGACCATGACTCATGGCATCAGCGGCAATGCTGGCACAACGACCCATGTCTTCATAAGACGAGTTGGTGCATGAGCCAATTAAGCCGACTTTAATGTCCAATGGATATCCGTTCTTCTTTGAGTTCGCCCCAAGCTTGCTGATGGGATGCGCTAAATCGGGTGTGAATGGACCGTTTACGTGTGGTTCAAGTGTGTCCAAATTGATTTCAATAAGCTCATCGTATTGACACTTGGGATCTGGTGACAAAACCTTTTGCTGATATTTCTTAGCTTCATCCGAAATTCCACTACGACCAGTTGATTTCAGGTATGAAGCCATACGCTCATTAAAAGGAAACACTGAAGTGGTGGCGCCGATTTCAGCTCCCATGTTGCAAATAGTGGCCATACCAGTGCATGAAATGGAATCAACACCCTTGCCGTGATACTCGATTATAGCTCCAGTACCACCCTTAACAGTTAGAATATCGGCAACCTTTAGAATAACATCTTTTGGTGATGTCCAGCCACTGATCTTGCCATTTAATTTCACACCAATGACTTTGGGGCACTTCAACTCCCAAGGAATATTAGCCATCACATCTACAGCATCAGCACCACCAACACCAATGCACAGACCACCCAAACCACCGCCATTAGGCGTGTGGGAGTCAGTGCCAATCATGAGTAGGCCGGGGAAGGCGTAATTCTCAAGAATAATCTGGTGAATAATGCCACTACCTGGTTTCCAAAATCCTAATCCGTACTTGGCACAAGCACTAGCCAAGAAGTCGTAAACCTCCCTGTTTATGTCTTTGGCGCGTGCCAAATCCTTGACTCCGCCAATTTGCGCTTCAATCAAGTGATCACAGTGCACAGTCGATGGTACCGCGACTTTTTTCAGTCCAGATGAAATGAACTGCAGCAATGCCATCTGAGCCGTGGCATCCTGCATAGCAACGCGGTCAGGTCGCAGACGTAGATATGACGTACCTCTTTGGATATCCTGGTTCTTGGGATCATCCAAATGAGAGTACAGAACCTTTTCAGAGAGAGTAAGAGGTCGGTTCAAACGACTTCTAACCACTTCCAAATTCTTGCTCAGCTTATCGTAAGGCAAAAAGACGTCCGAATCGAACTTGGACAACGCCACTTTAGAGGCCACATAGCAACTGGCGTGAAACTGACGTGCAGATAAGTTAACCGCATATTTATTAACGGTGTGCGCCTGAAAATATAAAAACAAAATTAATTCATGAACTAAGTGATAATGCGCTCTATAAAGTAATCAGATCAAATGTAAATATGTCAAACTGATAGAAATATACATATCACACAAATAATTGCAAATTATCATCACTAAAGTCTTCGGTAACAATATTACGTTTTAATTTCACAGCTTTGAGCAAACAGAAAATGTTTTTGCAATTTCGTTTTAAAAACATGATAATAAATGAATATTAAAAACGAACGGGACTATGCGCCATTGCTGTCGTTGCTAATTTTGGAGGCACGTGACTAGCTTAAGCATTGATAACATAAGCAATTAATAGTACAAAAACCACCATAGACTGCAAAAAATTAAAAACTTTCGCTTATCAGTTTAAATGCAAAGTTCTAAATTCGGCAACCAAAACAAAACGCGTCAATGACACTATTCGCTGATCAATCAGAGTCGTGGCAATGAATTTACGTGATCAGATTATATGGGTTAAATTAAAATATAGTTCAAAAGTACGCCACAATAAGTGATTGGCTTTTTCCCAGACTCCTTATCTAAGCAAACCTGTGACTGTACATAAACGTTAAGATAAGCGTCCAAATCATTTGCAAAACAAAGTAAAGAATGAGAAAGCGAATATTACGAAATGAAAAAATTTCAAAGTAAGACAAATAAAACATTTAAGAACGTCATTAAAAGAGGTGAATCTAAATATAAAAAAAAACTAATCAACACAAGCAACTTTGTAATTCCGAGTGACCCCCTGCCGCAATCCACAGCAGTAGAACCACCCCCACAAACCATCAAGCGCAACATACAGAAGAACACTTGGTTAGGTAACACTTTGGCCCATTGTTCATTTGAGGTTAGACTTGCACTACGCGAAAAAATCCAATTGGAGTAAACTGGAGCAATCAATGACCTTGTCATGCCGCTCCGAATGTAAATATGCAAATGCTATCAGCGTTTGCATTTCGTTTTTTTATGGATAATCATCATTGTTCGTTCATTCATATTCAGTCTGACTGTCTGGATTGCACAAAATTAAGCTGCCAAGTTCTCTCCAATAATTTCGATATCTCCTTACCTGCCTTTGAATAAACCTCGCAGCCATTGTTTTATTTAAACGCGATGTTTCGATTTTCGTTTACACTTAAATTTAATACGATTTAATTAACAATTAAAAACCGCCGTTCATTAAAACTTCAGCCTCCTCAGCTGGAAGATTTTAACTATTCGCCAGAATTCGGGTAAATTCTGTCGACAGCATCTATCGATGAACGCTAGCCTGGCTAATGTTTGCTTATTTGGTACTATACATGAGTTAGTTCATTGCCAAAAGAAGATGATAAAGATTGCTGCAATTTTTACACAAAATATTCATCAGCCTCATGTGTTAATAGCAATACACTCTGCATGAGGCAAAACACTTTGTCAAAGAGCTGGCAAAAAATCGATTTCAGTATAATCATTGTGTCCCCTGCTCTAGTTAGTTCATTTATTTTTGAGTCAATATCGATTAAACGAGTGATTTAAAATAAGCGGTTAACCGCGACTATAAAACCTTGGATTAAATAATTCTCACATCAATTTGTTATTATTTACAACGGCACATCATAAAAGTAATCATCTTTATTAGAGATTATAGAAATCACTTTTTGGTACCAGCCGTTGAGTTCACTTCCTTCATCCGATTGAGTGCACTGCCGGCCTTGAACCAAGTGATTTGCTGATCGTTGAGGCTGTGGTTCAATTGAATCTTGTCGACTTTGCTGCCGTTTTTGATTTCACAGGTAACAGGCTTTCCCGGTGCCAAGTCTTTCAAGCCTAGTAGGGAAATTTTGCTTGTGGGTTCAATCTATAAAAAGACACAGAACAATTTGATTTTAGAGAACACTTTATGAAAACACAATATAATCTTGCCTTGTCATAATCTGATGGATTTGCGAAAGTAAGAGGCAGCAAACCCTGCTTTTTCAAGTTGGTTTCATGGATACGTGCGAAAGATTTCACAATAATTGCACGACCGCCCAAATGACGTGGTTCAAGAGCAGCGTGTTCGCGAGAAGAACCCTCTCCGTAGTTTTCGTCACCAACAGCAACCCATTTGATGTTGTTAGCCTTGTAGTCACGTGCAACTTCTGGAACGCCTGCCCAATCACCACTTCGCTGATTCTTGATTTTGTTCATCTCATTATTCTCAGCATTTGTGGCACCAATAAACATGTTATTGGAGATGTTATCCAAATGACCACGATACTTCAACCAGGGTCCAGCAGCAGAAATGTGATCGGTTGTACATTTTCCCTTTACCTTAATAAGAACAGTAAGATCAGTTAGATCCTTACCATCCCACTTGTCGAAAGGTTCAAGTAATTGAAGTCGCTGCGATTTCGGATCAACTACCACACTGAGCTTTTCGCCGTTCTAAAAAAACGGGAATATCTTATTTAGTTATATGAGAGACAATTTAGCTATTTTACTACATACACTTGGTGGTTCTGTATAAGTGTCCTGACCAGGATCAAAACCTTTAGCTGGTAATTCGTCTCCGAATGGTGCTTTCAACTTGAATTTCTTGCCATCCGCACCGGTCAACTCATCCTTGAGCGGGTTAAAGTCCAAACGACCGGCAATAGACAATGCTGTCACCATTTCGGGGCTGAATTTAAACATGTAAGATGCTAATCTTAAAAAAAATTGGACATACACTCACCTGGTTACGAAACAATGCGTTGCTGGATTGGCGTCATTACGGCCGGTAAAGTTACGGTTATATGAAGTCACAATTGTATTCTTCTCGCCTTTCTTCACATCCTTACGATCCCATTGACCAATGCAGGGTCCACAGGCATTGGCCAAGACAGTGGCGCCGAACTTATCAAATATTTCAGAAATTCCATCACGCTCGATAGTAGCGCGAATTTGTTCGGAACCAGGCGTTACATTGAATGGGATTTTTGATTTGAGTCCATGACTCATGGCATCACAGGCAATGTTGGCACAACGACCCATGTCTTCATAAGACGAGTTAGTACATGAGCCAATTAAGCCGACTTTAATGTCCATTGGATATCCGTTCTTCTTTGAGTTCTCGCCAAGTTTGCTGATGGGATGCGCTAAGTCGGGTGTGAATGGACCATTTACATGGGGTTCAAGTGTGTCCAAATTGATTTCAATAAGCTCATCGTATTGGCACTTGGGATCTGGTGACAAAACATTTTGTTTATAATTCATAGCTTCATCCGAAATTTCGCCGCGACAAGTTGATTTCAGGTATAAAGCCATGCGCTCATTAAAAGGGAAAACCGAAGTTGTCGCACCGACTTCAGCTCCCATGTTGCAAATGGTGGCCATACCAGTGCATGAAATGGAATCTACACCCTCGCCGTGATACTCGATTATAGCACCAGTACCACCCTTAACAGTTAGAATATCGGCAACTTTTAGAATAACATCTTTTGGTGATGTCCAGCCACTGATCTTGCCATTTAATTTCACACCAATGACTTTGGGACACTTCAACTCCCAAGGAATATTAGCCATCACATCCACAGCATCAGCACCACCAACACCAATGCACAGACCACCCAAACCACCGCCATTAGGCGTGTGGGAGTCAGTGCCAATCATGAGTAGGCCGGGGAAGGCGTAATTCTCAAGAATAATCTGGTGAATAATGCCACTACCTGGTTTCCAAAATCCTAATCCGTATTTGGCACAAGCACTAGCCAAGAAGTCGTAAACCTCTTTGTTTAAGTCTTTGGCGCGTGCCAAATCCTCGTCTCCGCCAATTTGTGCTTCAATCAAGTGATCACAGTGCACAGTCGAAGGTACCGCGACTTTTTTCAGTCCAGATGAAATGAACTGCAGTAATGCCATTTGAGCCGTGGCGTCCTGCATAGCGACGCGATCAGGTCGCAATTGCAGATATGAAACACCTCGCTCGATTTCCTGGTTCTTGGGATCATCCAAATGAGAGTATAGAATCTTTTCAGAGAGAGTAAGAGGGCGATTCAAACGACTTTTAACATCTTCTAAGTTCTTGCACAGCTTATCGTAAGGCAAGAAGACGTCCGAATCGAACTTGGACAACGCTACTTTGGAAGCCACATAACAATTTGCGTGAAATTTACGTATAAACAAATTTATCGCATATTGGTTGATGGTGATAGCCTAAAATTAAGGTCTGAAACAATTTTAGTGATCTTTGAGTGTTGCCTTAAATATAAATTGTTTGAAATTTGACAAAAATCGATGAAATACACAAAAAAATTCAATTTGATAAGTCGCAATTAGTGTGAAGGATATTTTGTGGTTCACAGTTTCCATGTCATAAGTACTTCAGTGATATATACATGTATGTTACTCCTTTTCTATTTTTTAAATGCATTTGGTGTGAAACAAACCTGATATACATTACGACTCTATGTGTTATAATAAAAATGTTTCACAACTAGATTTTTAATAATTGGAATTTTTGTATTGTTCAAGCTAAAGCAATCCTTATTGAGTGGAGAGCATATAAGCTTTGTTTCACAAATACAGACGAGACCAAGAAAGCAGAATAATTATATTTTTCACCATTATTTTGATAGATCTTGAGCCCATGATTTTATTGCTTATATCGTTTCAGCTTAGAATCGATTGACATTCGCATTGTACGATTTAATTTAAGTTTCTAATGTGTTTCTTATGTCGCCTGCTGAAGGCTGTTACTTTGTGTGAGCAAGTTTCTATGAACAATTTTGACGACAGTTGTTGGCACAGAACGACAAAGAATATTAGCGTTTTTATTATTATAAGATAAACAAAATTTACGAACAGGTGTGCTTATTTAATTATTAATGAATCCGTTTTGTTTAGCTCAGACACGTAAAGCACAGTGTTCTTAGCATAATAGGGCAGAAGTGTTTCTTCATTCATTGATGTAACTTAATACGTAATGGAAATTCCGACTGAATATCAACCGGTATCAAGTTGCTGTAAAGAAAGCGAAAATGGAAGAGTAGTCCGCTGCCATATAAGGAACGATTCGCAACCACATTTCTGTTGTAGACACTCCTATTTATTGCCAATTATTTTAACAACGGTACTAGTGCTACTAGTAATATTGTATCCATTGAAACCGCTGAAACAACGAAAACTGTTTCAGCAGGCAGGACAATGTGAAATACAATTGGTAGAAACAATACCATCAACTCTGAATTATACATCGACCACCACTCAGTATCTGTCTACATTCGATGCTTGGAAGTGGTTGCTGGATAATGCCGAATCAAGTGTTCATATAACCTCTGGCATTTGTCGTCAATCTGGAAATGTCAATCGTAGCAGAGAAGACCAAAACGATTTAATTTTTCAGCGTTTGTTGTCGAATTGGTTGTCTGTGGATAAAATTCGTTTAAGAATCGTGGAGCATGAATTTAGTAAAATAACCAACGACTTTAAATATTTAAGAAAATTCGGAAATGCTCAATTTGTATCTATAAAATTACCAAATAATGGTATGCTGTATACAAAACTCTGGGTTGTCGATAAAAAACATTTCTACCTGGGTAGTGCGGATCTGAACTGGAGTTCGACAAAAACGAAAGAGCTTGGTGTGCTAGCAAAAAATTGTCCATACATGGCTCGAGATGTAAACAACATTTTCGAATCTTATTGGTATCTTGGCAGCAATCCAAATGCAAAAGTACCAAAACAATGGTCTGATGACTACGAGCCTGTGTACAATATGCTAAATCCTATGTCGGTAAAACTAAAAAACAATTACACGATTAATACGTATTTCGCCAGCTCGCCATTATCGTTGTTGGCGAGAGGAAGAACGCATGATTTGGATGCCATTTTAAAAACTATAGACAATGCTGTATCCTTTGTAAATATTGCCGTTACGGGTTACAATCAACTTGCCATTTACAATAACAAAATCAAGTATTGGCCTTACATTGACAATGCCCTACGTAATGCGGCCGTGGAAAGAAAAGTGTCCATTAAATTGCTCGTTTCATGGTGGAAGCAGTCGAATAATATTGAAGACTATTTTCTAAGTTCCCTGGAAGAGTTGGCAAAAGTGGTTGAAGGTGTTGATGTGCAAGTTGTAAGTTATTTCACATTATACCATCCATATTAAGATTTATTTCATGCCTTTTTAATCTTAGCGTCGTTTCGTCATGCCTGAAGTTGCTAACACAGAGAGTGTGAATCAAAATAATTATATGGTCACAGAAAGCGTCGCTTACGTTAGTACCTCCAACTGGTCTAGTGACTACATTACTGACGCTGCTGGAATTGGTATATTGATAAACGATACAAACGGAAGATCTCAAGAGAATACAATTCGCACCGATTTGCTCAGCATATTCGAACGTGACTGGAGAAGTCCATTTTCTCTAAACTTAAAAAAATACGAAAAGTAACGTAATTAAGTGGCAGCTCTTAATACTGGTTTTTCTCAGCTGTTAATGTCATAACAAACAATATTCATAACCTTAAAATTGACCACAATAAATTCTAACTACATCTTAAATTTTGAAAAATGTCAAACAAACCAACGCGGGATGTTTTCCGTATAGTTTTGGAAAACTTTTTTAAATCGTTGCGACCGCGCCAAATACGAGGAAACTATATTGGGGAGGACTACTTTGGCAATAAATATTATGAGATTCCTGCAAACCCTTCTATTGGTAAACGAAAGCCGTCTCGTTGGTTTGAACCAGCTGATAAGGAGGCTTTTGATCAAGAATTGACTGCAGAATGGGAAGCATGGCTTCGCGGCCGCCGTGAGGAGCCACCGTCCCGTGAAGAACTCGTACGCAATCTGCAGATAATGGATATGAAGAAAAGAAATGCTGCGGAATTAGATGCAACATATGCAAAGGAAAAAGATCCTAAAGCCTTGCCAAATCAGGATTCTATTGGAACGTTTCCTAAGTACGACGAGTATGAAATTTCTCCCGGAAAGGATCCATCAAAAAAATAAATTTTGGCGTATATATTTAAGTTTTCTTAATAATTGTTAAAATATGTTTAATTACACATAAATTTAAACTCAATTCACCAGTCATTTAAATCCAAGTCCTTAACGATGTCAACATTACCAGCATCGTCATCAGCATCTATATCTTCTTCAACCGGCACTGGTTTTGTTTTGGTTGTTCCGGACTTTTCCTTTTTAGTTTTTTTCGGAGGTGGCGCACTTTGCTCTTGTTGAACATCGTCGTCTTCGTCACTTCCGATAGGTATATCCTCGACATCATCCTCAGAATCTGATGGGAACAACTCAACCTCACCATTTTCATTTTTAACAGCAATTCCCTTAGCATGCCTCTTTACTTGAGGAATATCGTAACCGTCATTAATGCTGTCTGTTTGTGCAGCTTGACGGCGCTTCTTAGTTTCATGTGTTTTTAACCAACTCTCATAGTAAACGTCCAGTGGAGTGCGTTTACTGCGTACTTGTGATTCCCATGTCTGAATGTCTATCAAGTCTTTCAGACCAAAGTTGATTCTACGTCGCTCTTGTTCAATGAATTTGCAGTTTTCTTGAATCTTGTCTAACAATTGTTTCAACTTACGCGAATAATTTGCATTGCGACATGTCTTTAAATAAGATTTTAGAGCGATTACGGCCGGAACAACCAAATCGCAAAATGCAAGAGACGCAGATTCATGTGCCAAGTACTCCAGGCTTAATGCACATACTTGCTCTACTACCTCATCACGGAAACCATTTTCTGATAATTGTGCCTTATTTAGACGTAAAATGCAAGTAAATTGCACTGGACGCATTGAAACAGATGTATGCTTCTTATTGAATGTATTACTACGTAGTACCTCCAATATAAATGGTAACAGTGGCAAGTAAGTATTGGTTTCCTTTGCCAGTGAGATGAGCGATTGTACGCAGTGGAAACGTAACGGAAAGTATTGCGCGGTTGGTATCAGACGAATTACACCAGAGGCAATGGTAACTAGTGGATATAGAAGTGGTTGCAATTGGGGTTTGTTTGCAGTAGCGCCAAGTAGATCAGACCACAAACGGAGCGAGTTAACAAACTGCCAGTTGTATATCGCCTGGAAGCTATCTTTTTTCTTAAGTATAACTGCGTTACGCAAGTGTATAGCGAGTTGCCTGATGTAAAGGAATGCATGCTGATAGCTGACATTCAAGTCGAGAGCAAACATCTCCACTAACGATCGGCGCATAAAGTTTATTCCAGGTAATGTGTTTGGCGACACAAACTTCGAGTTGCGAACATACGAAAGATACATTGCCTTCAACACATGGTTAAGCATTGTCATCTATAAATAAAAACAACGTTTATATTAAAAGCAAATACGTACTGAAAAATCCAGTAACTAACCTGTTGATTTCGTGTGATCTTTAGTATACACAGAAACGCCAATACGCGAACGGTCTCATCTCCAGTGGCCCACAAAACAATCAATCGTTTCAATATAGTCTTACCCAATGTAGAGAAGGATGCAACCATACCAGCCATTTGGTGCAAGTGTTTGAGCAATACTCTAAGAATATTTGCGCTAGAAACTTGCTCCACAAGTCTTATCAAATCGGTAAGATAGTATCGCAAGCAGCCGCGAACCTTTACCCACTTCTTTGTTTTATGTAGTGGTAAAGTAGATCCATTTGCTACTCCCAGTAGTCGCAAAATGGCTGGTTGTAAATGAAGAACACATAACTGTATGACTCCATTGAATGACGCAGCACCAACTACTTTGTAAGCGGTCACCACTTTCTGCTCCTCAGGATCAGCACTTATACTGGCAAGTGCTGAATTAAATGCTTGTATGACTTTACGTACAATATCTACTGAAACGTTTTGCTTTTCAAGTTGTAACTGCCATTGACGCAACAGGTTCAGTGTTACTTTTTGTGTACCATCCTCACTTTCAAGCGGCTCCTCTTCCTCAAAATCACTTTCGTCGCTGGCAACTTCCAGATCGACGTTAGGTTTGTGATATTTATCACCGTCCTCATCATCATCATCATCCTGTTCGCTACCTTCGTCGTCAGAAGATTTTCGCTTTTTCTCCTTTTGCTTTTTCGGCAATTCTTCACTCTCATCTTCAGTATCACTGTCAAGCAGGTTAAAATTCAACAACTCCTTGTCGTTTTTCTTCAGAAAGTCGTAGAACTCAGGATCTAAATCTTTAAGGCCTTCCAAAGTTTCATTGTCCAATTTTTTTGACTTTTTATTTTTTTGAGTCGCTTTTGCGCTGCCTCCCGGCTTGGACTTCTTTACTGCTTTTGCATTCTTGGTGATCGATTTATCTTTCACAATCTTCAACGGTTTCACCCCACCCTCTACAACTTTTTGCTTTTTTACTTTATTTAATCCTTTTGAACCAAGTCCAAGCGATTTAACTTGTTTGGTCTTCATCCTGAAGCGAAGTGCACGTGCTATACGGCGGTGCTGTCAAGCTGCTTGAATTCTATTTGCTTTTGGTGAATTTCATGTTGCTTATGTTTTGTGCGTGCTGGCAGTTTACAGCTACTCTTTTTACAGCTGTTCAATGTAAAAAAAATGCATTTATTGTGAAATTTGAAAAAAATTGTAAAAACAAAATAAAATAACAAAAATGATTGCGATACCGGCGGGCTATGAGTCCGACGAAAGCGATATGGATTTCTTAGCTGCCAACCTGAAGATAACACGCTTGCAAGACATTACTACTGGCGCTGGACTGAATGGCCAAAACTTTGATGCAACTTTAAGTCATGAATTGCAGAATTTTTTGGAAGGCTTTCGAACCAGCTGGAACTCTTCAAGACGGTCGCCACAGCCGCAGTTGCATCAAACTCTGAAAACGGTGTTGCAACACAGTGATGATCCGTTACTTTTGGCATTAAAGTTATTTGCTAATTGTCCAGACAGCGCTAATTTGAAAAACAAGAGTTTCTCTTTTTTTGTGCTGGATACTACATGCAAAATCTACCGTCAACAGCCGTCTGTTGGGGAGAAATGTGACGACAACACAAGGATGATTGCATATAATTTTATAAAGACGGCTGGTATTGTCTCATTAAACAAAGCAATGATCGAAACATACCAAATTCGTAAAATAAAGAACTTGGTGTTGCCCAAATTACGAGAACTGCACGAAAAGACACATTATAAAGAAACTGCTCAATGGGCAATACAACTGGAGTTGACACATGAGTTTGATATGATAGATTTAGCCTTTCCGTTAATAGCTCAGGAGCGAATATCGTTAGTCGAAGAGTACCTGGATGTTGCAGCGAACCAACGTTTGCCAATGGTTAAGTTTTTGGACTCCTTGTTGCACAAGGACAAGTCTGTAATAGAGATGTGTGAGCCAACCTTAGAGTGAGTCGGTTGTCAGTCATTTGAAAACTCCTCAGTTTATTAATGTATTTTGTTTATTCATCATAGCCGCTACAAGAATGTGAACGCTTCGTTAAATATTCTTAGCTATCGACCACTCTCGAAATTGGTAGCTCGTCTTGCCAAAAAATATAAATTTGATGATTTGGTCACGCCAAATTACAAATTTACGAAAACATGTTCGTATCTGCACTATCTTTACCGAGAGTACCAAAAAGGCAGTATGAGTGTGGCAGCGTACCGCGAGTTAGTGCATGATAATGCTGAGAATAAAGCTATTCAAAAGGACATTGTTGCCTACATTGCGCAAATTGGTGACCATAGTGAAGCTGTTATGTGGTATAACACCTTCCAAATGACAATAGACGATTGTCCGATAGAAATTAAAGGAATGGTCTCAACAAACGCCAAAGATATCTTCAAACACAGATTGGATACTAAAGTTAATACTACGCCGAATGAGGAAGAGTACTTGACATTTGATTTAGTTTACGAATCTATTATTATTGTCGACACAAATGAACATTTCGAGCAGATGTTGCAACAATTGGCGTTTGAGCAAATGATTTATTTTGACTCAGAATGGAAACAATATATCTGCAATAAGAATCAACTGTGCTTACTACAAATCGCAGTCGCAAACAGAGTTTATCTTATTGATTGTCTCTCAACTAAAGTAGATGCCGAAATGTGGCGCACTTTGGGTTCAAATATTTTCAACAACATGAATATACTAAAAGTTGGCTTTTCAATGCGACAGGATTTGGTAATGCTTCAGAGTTCGTTACCATTGCAGTTGAAGCTACAATCTCCTGGCCATTATTTAGACCTAAGATGCTTGTGGCAACATCTTAAAAAGCAGCCGAATGCCATAACTCTGCCATTTGGCTGTTTAAAAAAGTCAGGCGACGCGCTTAGTGATTTAACGTCGATTTGTTTGGGTAAAAAATTAAACAAATCCAACCAATGTTCAAACTGGGCCAATCGTCCTTTGCGTCATGATCAGGTTCTCTATGCGGGTAAGTAATAATAATATTAAAACCTTTCATTGATAAAACATGTCTTATTTTACAGCTTTAGATGCACGTTGTCTTATGCTTATTTACAAAACATTGTCAGGCGCATTACCACTTAGTGGCCTCAAAATAGACAATGTTATAGATAAGGTAGTTACATCAAAAGCCAATAATTTCACCAAACGTGCTGGAAGCGAGAAGTAATAAAACGTGTTGACATATTAATCATATCCTCATCGATATGAAAACATTCTGTTTTCGCTTATACAGCGCGAAGTCTATACACATAATAAGCGAATAATTGTTCCTTATCTAACCTTAAGTATAAAGTATGTACAAATGGATTAAAACAAAAACATATTTGAAGTACAAACGAAAAATTTATAGATATATTTGTAAAATGTTACCTATTTTTTATTTTTGTTTTCAATTTTATCTTCATGAAATTTCTTAGCATATGGACTATGCCAGTCTCGTTCGAACACACTAAGTAGATCCGTACGGAGTGTTTTTTCTTGTCTGACACCCATAGCATTTTGAAGCACAAGTCCTATTCCAGCTGTATCAGTAAAATAATCACCAGACCAGTTAGAAGTTCCAATATAAGCGGTTCTTTCAGTAACCATATATTTATTGTGATTGACACGTGAGAACGGTATTTTTTCTTGATCAGCATCCTCAGGTACTATGAAGCGACGCTTTGGAAAAAGTACATTTTAGAATGCATTTAAAAAAAAAAAAATACAATCACTTACTATTTGTACATCTACGTCTTTTGAAGCGTTTGATAAGTCTTGTAACGAACGTAAATAGAAATCCTCCATAGGATTTGAGTGCTTCCACCAAGAAATAAGTAATTTTACTGAGACTTTTCTATTTATGGCTGCTCGACGTAGTGCGTTGTCGATAAATGGCCAGAATATCGGTTTTCCTTCATAAATTATGAGAGGGTAATAGTCCATAACAGCGATGTTTACATAAGATTGAGCATTGTCAATTATCGATAAAATGGCATCCAGATCATTAGTTCTACCGTTCGCTGTTAATGGGGGTGGTGAACTTGAAAAATACGTATTCATCGTAACATTGCCCTTAAACGTCATCGTTAAGGGATTTTCTTGATTGTATTCCGTTTCGTACTCGGCAGGCCAATTTTTTGGTATAGGCTTATTAGGATTACTGCCAAGGTACCAGTACGCCTCAAAAATTTTGTTCACATCTTTCGCCATGACCGGACAGTTCTTAGCTAGCACCCCCATCTCTTTCACTTGCGTTAGAGCTCGCCAGTCCATGTTGGCACTGCCGATGTAAAAATGTTTGTTATCGACAACCCAAAGTTTGGTATGCAGAACTCCACTTCCTAAATATTTTGAAAAGTCAACAGAGACAACTTCGGCAGCACCATTTTGAAGTAATTGTGTATCAATGTCAGGTTCTTTTGTGGTGGGTTCGCTTTGAGCTATCCGTATTTGTAATTTATATTTAGAACTAGCATTTCCATTTGCGAGCAAACGATCGAAAATATCTTCGCCTTGTTTTGCACTTGGATGCCTCACCACATCCACTCCTCGCATAGTCCAATAGAAGGAACCAATATCGATGTTTGACTTCGCATTATCTAAAAGCCAACTCCAAGCTTCGTATGTAGACAGGAACTTTGGACTCCCTGGGGTGTAGTTTAAGCCCAATGGAATACTTTCCACTAATTCAATTTGACATTCTGTGTCGCTTGAGTTGGGATAATACACCAAATACAATATCAAAAGAGATATAAAAAGACTAGCTTTTAGAAAACCAGAGCTACAACAAAACGATGTTTGAACTTGTGAACCCGGCAGAGTGATATATACATTTTGAGCCATGATTAATTATGACTGTACCGGTATCAAAATTCTTTTGATGATCATTTGGATGCAACGCAACAGTAGACTGTACATAGTACATACATACACATATACACACATGTGTATAACAAACTACTCTTTTTGACAACTGCCTCACCGTCGAGATCGATCCGTTGATCACCTGCAATGTAAAACATACTACATACATACATATACTACATATACTTTTGTTTATGGATTTGACTAAAAATTCATCTCGGCACCATTTATTACTTTCTTGTATAGGCCAAAAGTGAAAAGTACAATTTTTACCAAAATTATTGAAAATAAATTTTGAACCTATTTGCTCACACATGCTCAGCCAATGAAATGTAAAGTGCAATATTGTACTATATCAGCTGATATATTTTGTTTTTTTTTTGTTTTTGTCTGAAATTCGAAGTAAAATGTCGAAGTTTCTAAGTGCATCGATAAAAAAATGTATTGCAACGAACCAAATAATTTTTTATCGTTTAGTATCTACTAGACAAGAGCCCCAACAGGATATAGACACAGTACGTGAGATTAAACATCACGCTCAGTTGGCATCGGATTGGTGGGATGTTAACGGTTCTGTTCGTGCACTCCATGCACTTAACGAAATCAGGTAATGTCTTAAGGTTAAAGCTTGATCGAAAGATTAGGAAGTTTTGACAATTAAATTTATTTCTAAACCAGAGTGCCTTTTATACGTGATGGCTTGATTGCGCGTGGAAACATTGAAGAGAAATTAGTGGGAACGACTCATGTTTTGAAAAACCAAAAGATTCTAGAAGTTGGCTGTGGTGGGGGTATTTTGACGGAACAACTCGCCCGATTGGGTGCATCTGTAACAGGCATTGATTTAGGAGAAGAAGTGATTAATGCTGCACGTGCCCATCTAGATAAAAGTAGCGTTTCATTAAAGTCAAGAGTAAATTACAGAATTGAACCCATAGAGTTGCATTCAAAGGAGAATAGAGAGCTTTACGATGCTGTCATATTATCCGAGGTTATAGAACATGTTTCTGATAAAGTAGATTTACTTCAGTCGTGCGTACGTACATTAAAGCCAAATGGTTCAATATTTATAACAACTCTTAATAAGACCATTCCCATGTGGGTAGGTGGTGTCTTATTGGGAGAGTATTTGCTTAATTTAGCGCCGAAGGGTACCCACCATTGGGAAAAAATGATCTCACCCTTGGATTTGCAAAGAATACTAGACACAAGTGAGTTGAAAATTTAATTTCAAATTTGATTTTTTTATTTTACTCGTTTTTTCTTCAGTGAATTGCCAAACTGTGCTTATCAATGGCAGTACCTATGACTTTTGGCGCAATACCTGGCGTTGGATAAACACGACAAACATGTGCTATGCATTGCAGGCAGTTAAGTTGGCCAACAGACCTTAAGATTTTATTTGTAATTTAACTTATAAAAATATCTATAAATTTATGTACATCTAATTTGCTTTGTTTTATTAACTATATGCCTTTGCCATCCTCATATTCGCGTGGTTTTTTGAACTTCGACTTCTTGTATTTGTCACGATTTTCCTGGCTGATGTTTTTCCGTTTTAGATCATTCTTACGCTGAAACTTTTTCTGTATAGCTTTGGTTGCAGTTGGTGCCTTGTTCGCATAATATGCAGCAGCCATATCTTTGTCGGAAATTTCTTTTGGCTGATGATGCTCATGAGTGGCGTCCTTTTCCATTTGCTCCAATTCAAGCAATCGTTCTAGTTCCGGATTCATTCCCCGAAAACTGAGTCGACCTTCTATGAGGCCTTCGCAATTCATAAAACTATGCTCTACTATAAAATTTGAAGTGCTATTGAGCATATCGTCGTTAATTTCTTTTGAATACATCGCCAATCCTTCCTCAACCTCTTCCTCTTTAACTACCTTGGCTTTGGTACGTTGCATAAACTTCATTTCGAGTATGCCTTTAGACAAACGCGGCCTCGTTTGCTTAGACGGCATGATGATAACTTTTTTAAATAATTATTTACGATTACTTAAATAATATTTACACAAATCCGTAAAATAAACGTGCCAGTCTATCCAGAGCAGTGTTGAAAAATTGCTTATTCTTACCTCACATTGACAAAGTTGTAATAACAAATATCAAAAATTATTCAAGTTGAAAGCTTGTGCCATATTATTTTTGTCCATTAAAAATGGATTTATCGGATAAATTTGTAATAATAACAATTTGACAGAATTACTCGGGTATTTTGCAGTACTATTGAAAACAGAGATGTTATCAGTCCCCTTTATTCTATTTGACAGGGTTGAATTAAGATTGCCATTAAAAATTAGGTAGTAATATCCTTATAGACAAGATTCCCGCACTGAAATGCATGAAAATGTTTTATAAATCTGGTACTAAAAGCTTGTCATTCGGCCACCTTCTTACAACGAATCTTGTTATGAAAGCAAACCGAAAAGATACCTCTACCCGCCTTCACAAATTTTGAAACACCTGTACCACTTGCCAATATGCAACACTGCATAACATTTTTGGCACATGCAACTTTTCAGCACTGTAAAATGAAAAAAGTGACATAAATGGCGGCCAAATTGTTCTCTAGCGCCAAGTTTTTGATTTAATTTGTATATTGTAAAAGTACCACAGATTCTGTTCAAGATAAGTTACGTGTGTTCAAATCAAGAAAACTTGACATTTTTCATAGCAATTATAAACTTGATCGAAATGAGTAAACGTAAATCTGTTGAAACAATGAATGGGCAAACATTGCCCACCCCACTGGTAGCAGCTGAAGTTGAGCAGCAGCAAGAACTTGAAGTATCGCGGCAACTCGAAACATTGCCTTCAGAATCACAACATAATCGGTCAGTTGGCTCTTTAGTTTTACTTACACAAAAGTTTGTTAAGCTTATGAAAGAGAATGGTGGTCATATTGATTTAAAAGAAGTAAGTTAAGTGTTTATCGCAAGAACTGTGATTGCTTTCAAAACTTGGCGCCCGTGATGTATAATGTTTTTTTTTTGTATTAATGTAGGCAACGAGAATTTTATCCGTGCAGAAACGTCGGATCTACGATATAACAAATGTTCTGGAAGGTATTGGATTGCTTGAAAAGTCACGTCATAGCTCCGTAGTCAGATGGCGGTAAGTTTAATTAAATATGTCATTTAATTTTGGTAATGCACACAACACTCATTGTACTTTCAGCGGCGGGGATTTTAACAGTACCGACGAACGTATAAATTTTGAAGCAGCATATGCGCGCCAAAATCACTTAAAATCTCTAGAAGCTGATCTAGACAAACAAATCGACTATGCGCGTAGGAACCTGCGTTACATGATGCATGATCCCATAAATAGATCGTACGCGTATACAACGCGTGATGACTTGTTAGCAATATTTGGCAACGATGTTGTATTTACTATACCCAGTCATGATAACGAATTACAGTACCAACGCAGTGATAGAGAACTGCAAGTTTCGCTTGATAATGGCGGTACCATCGATATTCGACTTGTGACGGATCAGGGAAAATGCAAAATGTCTAAAACCGAAACCGAATCACTCATTGCTTATTCACGTTTGGAAACACCTTCGCCAACGATATCATCCAGATCAAGTGAGACATCGTCAATACCAACGATTACGTCTGCTGCTAGCATAACCGGACACCAAGTAACAGATGAGCATACCTACTCGTGTAACCCAGAACTGAAGGAGGAGATGGAAGCTATTGAAAATGAACTTACCGCTAGAATAATATTTCAAAGATGCGTATCAGGTCAATCGTTACGAAGATTCTTTCCCGATGATCCAAACTTAGGTTAGTGGAATTTAAAATCGTTTAAACTCAAATACTAATTTTTCTTTGTTTATTTGTTGTTAGCTAATCCGCCTCTGGTACAATTGAATCCCCCACAGGATGATTTTAATTTTGTGTTAAACAGTGATGAGGGCGTCTGTGAACTCTTTGATATACCCTGCTCCTAACATGCAGAGGTTTTTGCCTGTTCATCAATACCCCAGGGGTATCACTCAACGGCCGCGTATAGTGCAAATATTTAAACAAAATTTAGTTGAATTCTACTTAACTCTTTTATCGTGTAGACGTTTTAATAGATTTGTGATTAGTTTAAGCTTAATCCATTTGATTAATAATTTGTTCTCAACGACTAATTCAAAAGATTAATAAGAGACTAATCGAAAGACTCTTCTTTTTGTATCATAAACTAGACGATTTTTAAATAAAGACTAATTATAATTATTTTGCAGACTTTTAAATAATTTTTTTTAAGCATAACTAAGTTTTGATCAAAAATATTCAGCATCGTATTGATATTCCTTGGGTTCTGGTGAGGTGCGATGGATTCATATTTCGTCTACGCTGACAAAAACTCGTGTAGTTTGCGACTAAACATCACCTAACACTTCTTTGATGTGGACACACAGTTGCGTTTATGGTCGAGTGTGAACGAAAAATATTAATTTAAATGTGATGTACCTGCTCAGTTGGCTTCGGTGATGGAAATGCTTAATTCGCACACGAAATTATTTCCCTCCATATAAGTAACAAAATTGTCTATGTTACATAGTCACCCACAATACATTAAACAGTATAGTATTAGAATTTGTTGGTTGTGATTGAAGGCTATTTTGGTGTAAGTATTGTCTGTATGGTATACCACATAAGCGTTTCTTATAATAGCAACATAAAGCTGTGCTAAGTTGGTTTAATTATCTCTGTCAATCTAAGGATATGAAACATATGATTTACACTTGTAAGTTTACAAACAAAATTTCGTGAGGATTGAGGACTGTCATGTCTAGTATAGATTTAAAAAGCGCAATTATTCTGGTCGAATAAAAGCTATAAAGTGGAAGGGACGCTTAAAAGGTATCCACTGTGTTCTCCAAGGTACCTTATCAAAATCCTACTATTATCTACCGTCAAATTATTTGCAGGGATACGATGCGTAAATAATCAAATCTTGGATCTAACTGCCAGTTTGAGTTGTAAGTCCGCCAAAAGTTTAAAAGCTCCAAATTTGCTGGTATTTATTGTTTCTATTCATGTCTGACAGTCTGGTAACTCTATGAATGATCAGATGGGATAACGGTTTTTGTTAAACAGACCAGTCTTTACGTGAGCGATTTTAAGTTAGTGGAATTATAAAGAATGCGGACGCGTGATTTTAACCGACTATGGACCCAATTGATTTCACGTCATCCGGAGACGAAGAACTGGACTAAAGCAAAAATGCGAGAAGAATTCAATAGGATGAAGGAGAGTATAAACGATGGCAGAGGGAAAGTGCTACTGACACCGCAGGTATGTATTTTAAATTTTTATTACGGAGGTTTTTGAAAAGAAGGATTATGCAAATGTGCGTCTTTCTGAAATCAACAGGTTAGATCGATTAAGGCTGCAACGCGAAGACAACAAGTTTTATTGGCTATTCATAATTCCACAATATCTGAGGAGAATTCTCCACCTGTTGAGTTGACATCGGAAGCAAGTACGGTTGTATCTGCGCCTCCCACTCCTATTGAGCCCTCGACGTCATCTGCGTGTTTGAGACAAGATATGCCACAGTTAAATTCCGATGACAATGAAGACGAAATTTCACTAAACCAATTGATATTAAATACTAAATCGAAAAAACAAAAAAGTTCTCCAGATCGCGATCGGTTGCCAATGAACCTTATTAATAGACATATAAAAGGAAGACGAGAGATTGCGAATCAAAACAATTCAGTTAGGAAACGACGCAGTAAAATCTTAAAAAATAATAACCAATGTTCGAATAATTTAAAAACGTACAGGTTTGTACTGGAGTACGATCCTACAAACAATATTAAAATAATGCCAGAGAAGTCTGCCAATTTGTTGGTGGAAGCTCATAATAATGAGTTGCGCCCAATAGATTTAACAAAAAAAGTTTCAGATACTGAAATTGAAAACACTCCCATGTGTGATGATTCTTTGAGTGCAATTGATTTGACTAATGCCAACTGGAAGAACTCTAATGTAATCTTGAGTGAAAATGAACTATTAAATGACGAAAACTCAATCTTTAAGGATAATGAAATAATAAATATTCATATGCCGAGTTTGGAAAGCGACTGTCGTTTAGAACTGATCAATAATGAACCGGTTATTGAGATTGACAGCAGTATTGGTGATTCCCCATATAAAGCAATTTTGGATTGTTTCGATGATTCCGTTACGGAAGATCCAGCACAATTGATCTTTTCTAATGCTCAATTAGAAAATGATAACAACAGAAGTGAGGTACCTGGACAGTGTGTGGATGATATTCATAATTTTGGAGTCGAAAAAGACGACGACACAAACGAAATTGAAACAATTGAACAAGATAACGAATGTTCATCTGATAAGAATAACATTAATGTTGATGAAACTACAATACAAGTTTTGAATATGAGTAAATTAGACCCAGAAACAAATGTTGTCGAAGTAGGAAAAAATTTCGAAGATGTGCATAACGTGACTATTGAACAACTAGAGGAAAACACGGTAATTAATGTTACTTCAACGAAGCTATTAGAAAAACAAAGTCTTGTAAAGATAGTTACTGAGGATGACATATCCAAAGATGATCACACATATCGAAGGCACTATATCAGATCAACAGAGGAAAATGTTGAAATGCCGGCTGTTTTGAATATTGAAAATCCAAACAATGACTTAGAAACTAATATTAATGAACAGCGATTGACATTTGACACACTTTTGGAACCAGATATTGATCGTCCATTCTCAGATGTAAGTACTTTAGCCATCAGAAGCCCGGCCGAATCTTTAAGTTTTTCCGAAGGAGTAGCAACAACAGACGACTATAATCTGAATGAACCTAGATATGAATCCAGTTCGACAGAAACTATTAAAAGTTTGTGCAGTCGTAAATCGGAAGACATTCTTTTCTATCCTTTGATTTGCGAAGAAACGGAAATAAGTAACAGCAGGGACTTCAACACCGAACAAACAACTGTTAATATTGCTAATGAACAACGTACTGAACAAAAATCTGTCGATAATAAAGACGGCAACATGGAAAATCTTTATCAAAATGATCTTAATTTACTGAGTTACCCTGAAGAGCTGGATTATGAGCTCGACGAGGAAAACAATGACATTCTTTCAGTTGCAACTTCATGGGATGGTTCACTAGATGAAGATTTATCCACGCCAGTAAAAAATAAGTTTGAAGACAATAACATCATAGAAGACTCGTTGTCTCATCCAACTGAAGAAATAAAAAAAATACCAATTATTGATGCCACATTAAGTGCAGATCAGATAGAAAATACAGATCGAACACCATTCAGAATACCAAAACTTAAACAAAATGATCAAAAGGCCAACACATCAACAACAAAAACAAACTTACTATCACAATTTGAAAATGATACGAGCGCATCTATTTGTGTACCAAATGTTCCGACGTTTGGAA
Organism: Phortica okadai; assembly: GCA_034638295.1. Classification (NCBI taxonomy): domain Eukaryota; kingdom Metazoa; phylum Arthropoda; class Insecta; order Diptera; family Drosophilidae; genus Phortica; species Phortica okadai. Next base: position 8,807,296 of record CM067850.1, read on the forward strand.
GAACACGATTTACACGAAATAGTTTGGAAGAGCCAAAGAAATTACTTGATAACATGATATTGCGAAATGCAGATAACTTAGCACCACAGCCTTCAGTTGCCAATATTTACATTAAACATCCATTTTCAACAGCCGCTCTTGCGTCTGACCACGCTGGATTGATTCATGCCCGGAGAAATTCAGTACCTTTTGTACCCCAGCTAAGAACGCAAAGATTTGCATCAGCAACATTAAATAATAGTCAATCTAATCTCGGATTAATGTGTTCCAAAAGCCAACTGTCATTTCCTGCTGCCATCAATAATGTGCGATTCCCTGCCGCACCCGTCAGTGTTATTCCTCAACCAAGTATAAATGATAAATGCGTTCAAATATTTGGTGTCTTTTGTTTCTTGCATTTAGACGGACGTTGCAATAACTCATCACAATGTGGCAGATCGCACGAGCTTCAGAGCTTGGGGGAGATACAAAACAAGCTCTTCCGCCTGGATCAAACTGATCTTAGACATGCCTATATTTTTATGTGCCGTAGCAAATTGTTATACCAAAAATTCTTTCCATCATTTGCAATTGTGTTTTCGAACCGGCAACAAACGGAATGTTTATTACAAATGGTCTCAGATTGTAAACTTTATCCCGACTGCAGCGTTCCATTCATAAAAATTCTTTACGATTTATTGGTGGAGTGTGGTCTTAATTCAGTCTTGGCTTGCAAGCAAATAATGTCTAGATGTTTAGATCCTGTGACAAAAAGATGGCCGAATCTGTTAAACTCACTAGTGTCAATTATTATGGCGACCGGTTGGATCAATTTTATGGAATATATTCCTGAAATATGTGAATGTAGTGATTATAAGTTCCCAGTTCAAGCGATGTCTACCATATTGGATGAGGCTTTATTGCAAGATGATCCAAATCTAACAATTCGTGTTACAGAAATGATAATGAAAATAAGTTTGGACCAATATAAGGATAACATGCCGAAAATGAAACTGCTCATGATGAAGCTTCATAATGAGTATAGGGGCAATTCGACAGAACATCAAGAACTTAATCCTGATTATATGTCATTATTTCGAGGTAAGTAATTAAGTTTGTGGTTAACGTTTTCAGCACTTATATGTATTTGTTTCCATTTTTTCAGAAAACTTTTAGCTGTTGAACAGCTTAAGCAAAAAGAGGACTGGATTGTGTTTTCATACCTATGCAGTAGGTAAAAATAATATTCTACAACTCAATGACAAATTGAGGAACTATTAAAATTAAGCTTTTCAATAAATATATATGTATGTATAAATAAAAAAACTTGACTAGTTTACTTGAATAGATATTAGTTTATTGTTTTAAATCAACTTTATTTGCGTTTTGTTTTTTTCCAATTATTTTTACCATTGTTACCTCCCATAGGCTTCATACGTTTGCGTGCCCCTGTAAACTGTTCTGAGTCATCAAAGTCATCGCCTCCACCGCGTTTATAGCGACCTTTGCCACCTTTGTTTTCCTCTAAATCTTTAAGCTCCAATTTGGCAGTTCTCTGTGCCTCAGCGACTCGTTCTTGCAATGCCATCACTTCATCCTCTTCGCACTTGTATAACGGTAACTGCTTTCCTAACAAATGTTCGATACGCTGATAGAGTTCCACGTCATACTGCGTTACAAAAGTAATTGCTCTACCGGAACGTCCAGCACGAGCTGTACGTCCTACTCGATGTATATAATCCTTGCTGTGTGTGGGTATATCAAAATTGAGAACTACATCTACATGCGGAATATCTAAGCCACGTGAAGCAACGTCTGTCGATATTAGTATGGATCTATTTTTTGCCTTAAATTTGTTCAATGCTGCTAGGCGTTTGTTTTGTGACATTTGCCCATGTAATGGAATCGCAGCCAGGCCAAGTGCTCGTAGCATCAATGCAGTTTTCACAGTGTTGTTGCATGTGCTACAGAAAATCATAAAGCTGTTCCCAGCAAGCTCATTAATAATGTGCACCAAGTAGACGTCCTTATATTTGACCGGTATGAATAAGTAGTACTGAAGGAGTTGCTCCACAGTTTGGTACTTGTTGGAGACCTCCACTTTGACGGGATCTTTGAGTGATGCGCGCTGAAGTTTTTTAACTTTTTTTGTCATTGTTGCACTGAATAAAAATGTTCGTCGCTCTCGGGGCAAAACTTTAAGAATTTTGTCAAGTTCAACTTCAAAGTCCATGTTTAATATACGATCTGCCTCATCCATAACTAAATACTTAATGGCTTTGAGATTAAAGCCTTTCATGTTTTCTAGATGGTCGACAAGACGTCCAGGCGTGGCTATGATAATATGTGGTTTTTTAGCCAGCTGAAGTGCCTGTGCCACCATGTCCATACCGCCGACAACAACGCAACATTTTACACCTACGCCACTGCCTGAAAGAGATATAAGTTTGACAAAAATGAATATCTTAAATGTTCACAAAAAAATAGTAACTACTTAAAAAGTGTACTCAGAGGTAGTGACGAAATAAAAATAAAGTATAATTTCACGTTTTCAAATTGGGAAAACTCAAAAAAGGGTTATACATCATTGTGGAATTTGCAGTATTTTACAATTAAATGTTGAACTCACCTAGCGCTTCAAATTGTTCTGATATTTGGAATGCCAACTCGCGTGTGGGCGTTAACACAAGGGCAAAGTAACGCTGAGGATTGTCTAACAGAGCCTGCAATATGGGCAAAGCAAAGGCACCCGTTTTGCCGGAACCTGTCTCAGCGAGACCTATTATGTCTTTGCCTTGCAAGGCCACAGGTATAGCCTCACGTTGTATTTTCGAAGGCGCCTTCCACTTAAGTTCCTCACAAGCTTTGCATAGCGCTTCTGTTAGGCCCTGTAACAGTTAAATTCACTGTCATTCAATTAATATCGCCAGCTGAATCAAATCTAATACTTACCAATTCCTTCCATGTGAGCTTTTTTTCACTGTCAGCCTCCTCTGTCTTAGCTTCTGCATCTGAGCCGACATGATCACTGCCATCTTCACCTTCTTTGTCCTCTTCATCTTCTGCGCTGAGTTCATCATCCTCTTCGGCATCAAGTTCGTCCTCCTCATTACTCGTGTCGACGATTTCTTCATCTGAAGATTCGGACATGCTGATGGAGTAGTATGTTTGAAGGTCCCAAAATTATAATTAGAAAATTGAACCGAATCCAGCGGATGTGTGCACACGTTTTGTAAAACCACGTGGTCGATGAAGACGATATATAGAATTCTGTCCATTTTGCACATCTTAGCCTCGCATGCATTACAGGAAACGGTTTGCTTTGCGACTTTTCAATATTAAGATTTGATGTGTCAGTAAAAGAGGCAGTTGCGTCGAAAAAGGCGCAGTTTCTTCTAAAAATGGAAAGAAGAAGAAAATGTGTAATTCTGAAAGTGTTGGCTGGCTCAATGTCGCTTCGAGTTGCACGGTCGGTTCGGCTATGTCAATATGGGTGACTCTCCCAAAAGTTAGGGACACATGAAACGTTTCTTCCCATTTGTTTCCACTGGAGGGTAGCCTTTTTTAAATTATTTCATGAAGAGAAGGTCAAGGGCAAGGTTTATGTGTGTTTTGTATGTTTAGTCACAATTGCTGTCCGCGTTAACACGAAAGCAACGGCTTCTATTTGCATAATTGCTCACTTTTAGGTATTTGTATTTTTTGGCAACACTGTCACTGTTAACGACGTTAACATGCTGTTAGCGCCCTCTGCTGCCAAAAAATGTCTTGTCTCACTTTGATATGTTTGTCCTTGTCTTTTCTGTTCAAGTTTAACAGCAGGAGAAGTTCGTATGTTGCGCTCGATGAAAATTTACTTTTCAAATCGGATAACCAAAAGTTGCCGTTTTCAATTGTAATAAAATTTTGTTTTAGTCCCAATCATTAAATTTTTGCGAAAATAAAACCGGAGGTAGAGCCAATTAATTAATGAATTAATTTAGTGGAATTTGCTAGTAATTGTAAGGATTTTAGGGGTTTTTGGTTGGAGTATATGGAGACAAATTTTTGACAGATGGTAACATTGGACTCAGCAAATTGACTCTGTTATGACACCGCAATTCCACATTGGTGTGTTTTATGTCGCGGAGTACTCCATGGTATATGTTCCTTACCCTTCCGACATGGTAATTTTCTTTCACCCCTTTCGACCAGAAGAAGAAGAAATCTGGACGCCCTTGCGCCAATTTGTCACTTTTGAGCAAATTTGGATCTTTCTCGTTAAAACGCCAATTTCCGAACCGAGTTCGGTTACCGAGTAAACCCGACGTCTGTCTATTGCAAATCAAAGTTGAATTTTAAGCAATCGGAAAAAAGTCGCAGTCGTATCAATGATTATGAACGAGTAATAGAAAATATAGGATAGAAATTCTAAAGTTCCTTGATTAAATTCAAACTGGTCGCCAGTGGAGCAAATAGCAAATGGCAAATGAAAAGTGAGGCACCAGTAAATTGATCAAAAGTTTAAGTGAAATTGTTATGTTCAAGAGCAATTGAAAAATCAATCGGAATTTAACTCTCGGCTCGGCTCAAACTCTAAATTAAAATAAGAATGTTTTAGTTCATGTCCCTGCTCCAAGTGATGAATGTTGTGTTTGTGTAGATAGTTGAAGATGGAAGGTGCCTAATTGATTTTCTTGCACTTGCACTTTTCTTTTTTAGGAAAATTGTAAAAGTCCATTAAAGTTGTGGGTGGTGGGCGTAAGTGAACTCGAACCAAAGTGTACAACAATTTGATGTGTACACGCAAACGAAGAAGAGAGCGTACGATAACGACGAAGACGACTACGACGACGATAAACAAGCGGCCGAGTATTGCAAAACCCGTAGTGGGGGTGACAAAAGCTACGAGAAATACACACGCCACGGACTCGATAGTAAAAATAGCAAAAAAGAAAAAGGATATTCAGGCAAGCGAGTAAAAGCCGAACGTGTGACGGTCGCGCGAAACGAGAGTCATTTTGACAAGTAATAATAACGGAAATAAAGGAAAATAGCCAATCAGACAATGAATCCAGCTGTGGATCCGTGGGCGGTGACGCCTCGAGAAAAGCTCAAATATCAGGAACAGTTTAAATCTCTGCAGCCAGTGGGCGGTTTCGTAACCGGGACCCAAGCAAAGGGTTTCTTTCTGCAATCTCAACTGCCGCCTTTGATACTGGGCCAAATCTGGTGAGTGACTCATATTTGATATTCTCTGAATTTAGTTTATTTATTTGTTGTGCATTTGGGATTTTTGCGAGGCGTTGCTTGGTACGAGCGAAAGCGATAAGCGGCGTTTTTTCTGTACGTTTATTTGCTTTCAGCGCTGCTGTCTATTATTAAAAATAAACGTCGACTTAAAAAAGTTGAAAACATGAACGAAGTATGATTTAACCCAAAGATGATATTTCTTATCTTTTATGTAATACTAGGGCACTTGCGGACACAGATTCAGATGGGAAAATGAATATTGTGGAGTTCAGTATTGCGTGCAAATTAATTAATCTAAAGCTACGAGGCATGGAAGTACCAAAACAACTGCCACCAGCATTAACAGCTTCTTTAATAGACCTTGCCGCTACTGCTGCCCCCATAAGTCCACTGGACCCCCTGAAAGGAATAGCTACAGCTACAAAACCAATTGTACCACCAATGGCAGCCGCTGTTCCTCCGATGGCTTCTGCGGTACCGCCAATTGCCGTAGTTGGTCCCGTAGTGGCACAACCCATGATTGTGCCTGGTTCTTTGCCAGGCATATTACCTCAAATGGTCCCAACAGGGGTAGTTCCTCCTGGACCGCCTGTAGTTGTGCCCATGCAACAAATTTCAGCTGTACCGTCGGCGGTACCGGTTGTTGCACCAGCGACGGTCATCTCGCCACCAGGAGTTGTACCGCTTGCTTCGACAGTGGTTGATGCAACGAAAGTGCCAGCAACACCTACGCCGCCACAAAGCAATCCACCTAGTCGGCATATGTCCATCTCAGAGAGGGCTCCATCCATCGAATCTATGTAAGTAAACATGTGTTATTTCTTCGAAACCATTTGCATTCATTTATCATACTGTAGTCAAGGTGAATGGGCAGTAAAAGCAGCACAAAAACGAAAATACACCCAAGTGTTTAATGCAAATGATCGCACACGTTCTGGATATCTGACGGGTGCTCAAGCCAGGGGCGTTCTTGTCCAAAGCAAATTGCCACAAGCCACACTGGCACAGATCTGGACCCTTTCTGATGTTGACCTTGATGGACGCCTCAGTTGTGATGAATTCATATTAGCTATGTTTCTTTGTGAGAAGGCAATGAATGGCGAGAAAATTCCAGTTACGTTGCCTCAAGACTGGATACCACCGAATTTGCGTATAAGCAAATCGCGCCAATCTTCGGTGTCTGGTGTTGTCGGCACAGTCTCTCGTCCAGGCTCACAACCGGCATCGAGACACGCTTCCGTATCGTCGCAGGGGGCAATCGATGGGGACCCAGCCGCTGGCTTGCCACAGAGTAAGATCAATGAACACAAATCTTCTTTTTAAGCAATTTAAAACAGAGTTTATTTGTATTTAGCATCATTCGAAGATAAGCGAAAAGAGAATTATGAGAAGGGCAAAGCTGAACTAGATCGAAGGCGTAAACTTATTGAAGATCAACAACGCAAGGAGCGTGAAGAAAGAGAACGTAAAGAACGCGAAGAAGTAGAAAAGCGTGAAAAGGCACGTCTTGAAGCTGAGAGAAAACAACAAGAAGAGTTGGAACGTCAATTGCAAAAGCAACGGGAAATTGAAATGGAAAAGGAGGAGCAACGTAAACGCGAATTGGAGGCTAAGGAAGCAGCTAGAAAGCAAGTCACTTAGATGAAAACGTCTTGGCATGGATTTAATTTTTGTCATTCGTTTCAGGGAACTTGAAAAGCAGCGTCAAATGGAATGGGAACAAGCACGCATTGACGAAATGAATGCGCAAAAACAACGTGAACAGGAGCGCGTGCTTAAACAGAAAGCACATAATACACAACTCAACGTAGAACTAAGCACACTTAATGAAAGGGTACGTATTATATATGATATTATTTGTTTATTTTAAATTAACTGATTGTACTGGGACTTTTGTAGATCAAAGACCTCTCACAAAAGATATGCGACACACGTGCCGGTGTGACTAATGTCAAGTCTATAATCGATGGGATGCGCACACAACGCGATACCTCAATGACCGACATGTCCCAGCTAAAAGCTCGAATCAAAGAACAGAACGCGAAACTTTTGCAGCTCACACAAGAGCGAGCCAAGTGGGATGCAAAATCGAAGGCTGCTGGTGGCGGTGGTGGCAACATGGCACAACAAGAGCATTTAAATGCAGCTTTTGCCAATAAACAGCTGATCATTCGACAGCTAAAAGATAAAGTGGAAAACATTCAAAAAGAAATTGAATCGAAGAAAGAGGACATTAATTCAAATGACATCCAAGTAACCGAAGTTAAAGATGAATTATCCATGCTAATTAACAAATGCGAAGAGCTCTACAAGGACTACGATGTGCAACGCACCCAAGTGCTTGAAATGAAGTATAATAAGAAGAATGAGAATACTGTGAGCGCTTCAGCTTGGGGTGACACAAGCGAAAGTGCTTGGGGCAGCGCAACTGCTACCACCATCGATCCATACGCCTTGGCTAACGATACAAGTGCTGAAGCAGTTTGTGCAGTTGATATGAGTGGCCCAGCACCAGAGGGCTTCGTTAAATACCGTGCCGTATACGAGTTTTCTGCCCGCAATCCTGAAGAGATCACATTTGTACCGGGTGATATTATACTTGTACCACTAGAACAGAATGCTGAACCAGGTTGGTTAGCTGGTGAAATAAACGGTCATACTGGTTGGTTCCCCGAATCCTATGTGGAGAAAATCGAGGATGAGTTCGCAGTAGTTGCAGAGCCAACACCGACGGTAAATGAAGTTACTCAGGATGCATACAACGACAACAGCGCGGTTGTTAGTGAAACAATTGCTGCAGACGAGTCTGGTGATGTTGAATACTACATAGCCGCATATCCTTATGAATCAGCTGAAGATGGTGATCTATGCTTTAATGCTGGCGAAATGGTTATGGTTATTAAAAAGGAGGGCGAATGGTGGACTGGTACCATTGGCAATCGCACCGGTATGTTCCCCTCAAATTACGTACAAAAAGCAGATGTGGGTACAGCGGCAGCGACTGCAGCAACCGTGACAGACGTCAATGAGACTGTAACAGCCTATGAAATTCAGCAAGTGAGTAGGACAATCAATAATCAGAGTGTTGTGTGTTTGTTATTGTTGTTGTTGTTATTAACAAACCATGCCATCATTAAAAAAATATTTTACTAATTGCTCTTCCCCGATTCGCTTTGCTCCCAATCTTGTTTCATTTGCTTGTCTACGCTGATGCCGCTATAATCATCGAGTAGGAAGCCGCTATTAATGGTAACACAGCTTATGATGCAAGTGCAACTGTAGCGGCTGCTGCTGCTGAATTGGAGAAGCCGATACAGGCACAAGGAGACAAAGTACACGCTACCAGCACAGAGGAAACACGTACAAATGAAGATCTCGACACGGAAGTCTCACAGATCAATACAAAAACACAAAATGAGCCGACAGAAAGCTACAGTCGGCCCATGTCACGCACTTCTTCCATGACACCCGTAAATACATTTCGATTGCATATAATTCCTCAATTAACTTTTGTTGTACAAAAAAATTTTGTTTTAACGTTTGTTAATTGTTTTTTTTTTTGTTAAATTTTTTTTTATTTCAAATATAGGGCATGCGCGCCAAACGTTCCGAAATTGCACAAGTCATTGCGCCATACGAGGCCACCAGTACTGAACAGCTTTCATTAACGCGCGGTCAACTCATTATGATACGTAAAAAGACCGACTCTGGTTGGTGGGAGGGCGAACTGCAAGCAAAGGGTCGTCGACGTCAAATTGGTTGGTTCCCAGCCAGTTATGTCAAGGTCTTGCAAGGTGGCCGCAACAGTGGTCGAAATACGCCCGTCTCCGGCAGTCGCATCGAAATGACCGAACAGATTTTAGGTAATGTATTTAAATGTTATATGGTTATATAATTTTTTTTTATCTTATAATTATATAATTTGTCATTTTTACAGATAAAGTAATTGCGCTTTACCCTTATAAAGCACAAAATGATGACGAATTGTCCTTTGATAAGGACGATATCATCAGCGTACTTGGACGTGACGAGCCCGAATGGTGGCGTGGCGAATTGAATGGCCTCTCCGGTTTGTTTCCCAGCAACTATGTCGGCCCGTTCGTGACGTCCGGTAAGCAAGCCGCTTCCACAGTGAACGCGTTAGCGAACGGAAAATAATTTAGTTTACCAACCGACTTTGCTGACAACTGAAATTAGCTCTCTTTTTACTCAGTTTTATTTTTGTCTTGTTAATTGCTATTATTATTATCAACTTATTTATCTTTGTTTAATCACACATTCCGCTAAAAATTTGTATATTCTGTGTCGAAATAATTTGTTTCTTAAGTTAAGCATAAAATGCCGCCTTCTTTGGTTAACAACGTATTTATCTTTTGGCCAATTCGCCGCTATCTCATTTTTTAGTTATAATATAGAAATATTAATCTTAAAGTTCTAATTAGCAATTGAGATTTTTCGTATGTGTATATTATTTGTATTAAATAGTTGAAATGTTTGTTGGCCATTTTGAGTATAATGTCTTTTTTGTTACAAACACACACGAGTACATATGTTGAATATATGGCCTTGTGTTTTTTTTTATAATACATTTACATAGTCTTTGGGCTTGCTTTATGTTAGCTTTCAAAGTTATGTATATATTAATATATTATTGAAAAAAAAATATATTTTTATTTGTTTATTTTTCTTTGGCACAACTTAAGTTTTAGTAGTTTGAATAAGAAAACTATTTCAAACTAATATTAATAATAAACTTGCATTCTTTCATTTTTATGTCTGTCACAGGAAACGTATAACGAGCCTTTGGTTTTGGTCTGTAAGCGAGTTTATAGTCAACAAATTAGGCAAACTATAAAAATATCTTCTAATAGTTTTTTTTTATTTTAAACAAAATTAATTGTTTAATGTATTATGTATGTATGTTACACTTTCACTGAAGACAATATTGCAGCTTTCTGTACTTACTGAACTATTTATAACAGGCAGATTAACAAACACGAGCACGTTTGATATTGAACATTGGTTGGAATTCATTTAATAATGCAAGCGATAAGTGCTCCAATACGAAATTTAAACATTAAAAACAGTTTTCAGAATGATACTGAAGATATTCGTTAAAGTATTCATTATGTTTATCGAATTTAACATGTGTCATCTCTTCATTGAAAAAAACACCTTACGTGAAAAGTAAGGAAAATTGATTTCAGTCATACATTCATAATTTTCGCTGCCCCAAATCTATTCGCGGATTTAGAAATCGAATACATTTTTCGATTGTTTATTAAAAAACAAAAAGACGACCAAATCATAAAAATATAAAGTATGCTTTCAGGAGCATTTTGTCAATGGTAAGAAAAGTGAACAAGCGTTCTGCATCAAAAGGAAAAGTATTAATCACATTCATTTAAATAAAAGATGATTATATATAAGAATTTATTTTAATTAAATAATGTGTGTTTTTTATTATATGTAATTAATAATAATTGAAAATTTCAACATACATACTTAAATAAAAAATTAAAGATTGAATTATATACTTTTTCGGAAAAAGTAAATATTGAAATATTAGAAAAATGTTTTAGAAATTGTCAGTTCTCTCTCTATGTTGGTTTTTATTTTGTAACTCATTGAATAATTGCTAATTGAAACATAATTGTAAATATATCAAGTTTAACCGAATGAAAATATATGTTAAAATTGTTAATAACTTTTAAGTGTGACTTCGTATGAAACACAAACTCAAATAACGAAACATATTATGGCAAAGCTTTATGCAAAAAGAAAACAAAAAAATGAAATCAATCAAATAACGACTAAAAATTAAAGGAACAAAGAACAAATTAAAGGAAGAAAACTCATAAATGTAATGGATCAGTATTGAAGATTAATTTAAAAAATGATTTTATTTGCTAAACTAATTATTTTGTTTGCCTAGTCGTTGTATTCTTACCATATTCTAATTTAAGCGTCTCAACTGCCATTTCCGACATAATTTTATTGTTAAAGCTAAAAAAATTTATTTATGAATATGATACGGTTGGATATATCGGATATATTATTAGTGTACAAAACTGTAATTCGATGTCTTCTCACATTGATCAAAGCGTGCTTGAATAATGAGCAATTAGGCGATGCTATGACAAACACACATTCATATACACAGACACACAACTCAGTTAGTAACCAAAGCAAATGCGTTAACAGTTATTTAGTACAGTTGCAAATTAGCTAAAATGTATTATTACAAACAAATATATACCAATATATGTGTATGAAAGGGACGTATCTATGCTATAATCTCTAAACTTATTCTTAAAAAAAATGCCTTCTGTGTAGCGTTACGAAAAGAATTAATTAATGAAACCTCTTTGAACTTGTTACCGCATTCAACTGTCACTATAATAAACAATTATAGTTTAGACGAAGAAGTCAAGAAACAAATGAAAAAAAAAATTGAAAAAAAGATAATGGTTAAATTATGTAGCTTATGTTGGGTTGATTATTGAATTATATATACATACAAATATATAAAAAAAAATCGAAGAAAACAAATCTATATTATAACAAATATATACATAAATACATAAAATTTATTTAGCAAAATGTTAATGATCGCATTCAATAATAATTAATTATGTATTAATGACCTACACGCATTATTATATAGCATAACTATTACATAAATTTAAAACAAAGTTCTACTCCCAATTCCGAACACTCATTCGTATTCGTACACGTACTTACAAATTACATAAATAACATATATTATGATCAATTTTGAGAAAAAATAAACATACATATAAAATTAATAAAAATTCGTTAAAATCGTTAAACATAAAGAATAGTAATTATATCTTAATCAAATCAAATTCATAAAATAAAAAAATAAAAACTATGAGAAATACGAATGAAAGATAACAAAATAAAAAATATGAAGCAAACGACTTAAAAGAAACGTGTAACGCGACCATCGATATTTGAATACAAAAGCACTCATTATATTGGAGTTCATTATCAAGTAACTCGGCAGAAGGCGTACCAAACCGCCGCGGTTGGCATAGCTGCGGGTCTGTTCATAAATAGTAGCAGTACTGCATCAATGAAATAAAAATTGTAGGTGTCTATAAAAATTAATTGACATTTGAGACAGATTGGGTTTGAGATTCGTATGTTTTTTTTTTGACGTTCGTTAATGTTGTATTGCTTTTATGAACAGACCTATCCTTCTACGACAGTGCTAGGTCTGAAAAATCGACCGAGGTACTCATCTATAGTAATTATATATGTATACATTCATAAATAAATAAATATATTACATACATAAAAACAAATTAAATTATATCAGATTCGAGAAGAAAAAAAAAAGAAAAAAATTTAAAAAGTATATTTGGTGCAATAAATGTATAAACTGAATTTAAAACGACTTTTCTTTTTCAAATTTATTATATGTATTATTGATATTCTTTCACACTTCCATACAATCGAAATGGGTTTCGATATGGAGAAAGCCACTGACCTAATCAATACCTTTCATTGGCGACTGAGTTTCCTCCTTGAGGTTGGTTGAGAAATGGTCCTTTCTTTTATTTGAGATGAACTATTATTTCTAAATAGTTGATGATGTGACTGCGATCCATTTTAGAACTTTTTTTTAGTTATTGTTCTCTTCTGGTTTGACGTAAGTTTATAGTAAAAACCTCATAAAGATTAATTTTAACCCTTGCTCGTAACATGTCAATATACTTTTATTGTCAATGAGCATTGAGAACTAGCTGAAATATCAAACTATTCAAATAAAAACGTCAAGTTATGTTTTTTTTTTTTGGATTCTATTTTTCTCGCCTTTTTGATACTCTTCTTTATTTTCGTTTAATAAAATTCTTACACAATATTAAAATCAGTTTAACAATTTACAATTCTTTTTTTACTATGCATTATTTTGTTTTGGTTTAGTTATTATTTTATCTCATATCATTTCTAAATGTTTTTTTTTTTTAAGTTTGTAGCTTTGACTTAAGGCCTACAATACGAAATTGCAATTTTGGTTTTTTATTTTATTTTGTTACTATTTTTTTTTTTAATTTTGCGTGCATTTTTTTCTTTACTCAAAGTAATTGTGGAGAAAAACGATTTTTGTTTTATTTGCTTTAATTTTCAATTTTATAAATGAAAGTTTAATGAAATATAATTTTTATTTTTGAATTTATTTCAAGCCTTTATTGTCTTTATAGCGTGAAAAGTGAAAATAAACTAACTGATTTATTTTTAATTGTCTTTAATTTAATTTATAAAGTATACATATTAAATTTTTGGATATAACTTTTGTTGCTATGTAATTTTTTTGTTTATTTCCTTTTTGAAAAAGTTTCTTTTCTTTTTTTTTTTTTTGTTATAAAAATAATTTAAGTTGTTACACATCGATCGTTCTTTCTTCAAACCATTTTAATGCTTTTTTGCTTCTCAGTTTTAAACCTAAAAAAAGTTGCACTAAGTGTTTATTACTGTTTGTTACTATTTAACTTAACTACGTTTTTTTTTTTTTAAATTTTATTAATCGTTTAAAGATTCTATAAACGATACATTTGCTTCTGTTAATTTTTGGTTTTTTGTTTTTACACTGTACAATCAATATTTTTCGCTCTGACATGGACATATACATATGTATATATTTCTCCTCATTAATTCTTTATTTATTTATAACTATTCAAAAATTATTAGTTAAAAATAAAATTTACATTTAACTAAAAGCAATTAAAATAGTTGTTCATTAATTAGGAATATTATGCTTAATTCAATCGGTACGCAAGTTTAATTTGTTGCTAAGCCGTGTTTCCGTGTTGATTTGCATTAAGTACACGTTTATTTTGTACCAAGCCCGGCGTAAATTGACTAAAAAATGTGCTAATAACTTTGCTTGCTTGCTTGATTGCGATTTGCGAACTTTGGCTAAGATTACAATTAAAGAAAAATCTCGTCTGCTTAATTGGAACACATGAAATCACTAATATTTAATATATTTTGTTTGTTTTAGTTTTCAAATTAATTGTACAAGAAACAATAACACTTAATTTGCATTTTTCAATTGGAAGTACACGGAAAAATGTCACCAACGGTCGAATTCATCAAAGAAACCGAGTTGAAATTTCAGGGCGATTATTTATAATTATTTATATAAATAATAAAGCTTTGCCTTTCTTATTGTTTAAATTATTTTAGCCATTTTTTTTGCTTTGTTTGGTTGTTTTTTTGTTTTTCTTTTTGTTTTGTAGTTTTTGTTTGTTTAATTTTAATTTAATGAATTAAATCGTTGCCTCAGTAGAACATTTCGTATTTGAACAGATTCCTTGAGCGCGCGCCAAGCCAATGGGCCGCCAGTGGTGTTAGCACAATTTCTGGCTCCGTAGCATGTAATTGTAACGGCAATTGTTCCATTTGTTCTCGCTCTCGCATGCTTGAATCTCAAATGATGCTCTCGTCATTGTTGCGCGTTAGACGAATTGTGGTGGTTGTTGTTGTTGTTGCTGGCATTGACGCTGACGGTCCACCAGCAGCGGCGGCATTACGATTCTGTGAGCGTGGCGTAGCCATAGGCGCAGGTGTTGTTAAGGTCGTAACTACAATATTTTCATCATCGTATAAATCGAAATCCTCGTCTTCATCTTCATCTTCTTCATCATCTTCATCATCAAAGTCGGAATTGGTGGTTGATAGCAATGCCGTAGTGACTTGATTCTTGCAACCCGGCACACCGACAGCAACACCGCCAACAGCGCCGGCGCCCATGCGTCGTATTTGGGCGCGCGGCGTCAATTTGGGCAGTAGCGGCTCACGACCGTTGCGCATTAGTTTCTCGCTGTTTGTGCTGGCAAGCGGCGCCGTGTCGGTGTCCCAATCATCGCCGGCGGGTTCGCATAGTGACTTGGAGTGACCGTGCGGGTGATAAGATTCCTCGGGGATAGTGTCTCTGTGTGTTGTGCGTTTGATTTTTTAGATAACGTTTAATTTTGTTATGTTTTTTTGGATGGCGAGAGAGAAAGAAAAAATGTGTGAGCGATTTTTTGTTATGAATGATTTGTTTACGAAATGCAATAGCGGCAAGTAAATATATAAAATAGAAAGAAAGAAAGAGAGAGAGAAAGATGCATAGCAATAATATACAAGATTATTGTATTAGACTGATAAAAACTAATCATGATTTACTCAAAATAATACACATTAAGAAATTAGGCGTAATTCTAAAAAACTAAGAAAATTAAAACAAAAATTTTATGGTTCAGGTTTTTTTTTTCTTTTTTTTATTATACATATAAGGCAAGAAGTGAAGTATAGAGTAGAGTAGAACCATTAAATATAATAATAAAATAGGTTTAATTAAAAACTAATGAGAAACTAATTGGAAGAGTTAAGCAATTCTTTGAAACAATTTTAATAATCAGAAAAATTAAGTAATTTTATTTACTTTTGTTTTCACTTTTTCTAATTAACATACATACATACATACATATAATTTTAACATTATTTTCTTGTATGTAAAACATGCAAAATCAATACAATACAATAGAATTTGTTTACACTTTTGCTCGTTTGTGCTGCGCTTTTAAGTTATTATTTAACTATTTTCGTTATTTTTTTAAATTTTGCCTTTTAGCTTGACATGGACATGGTTTGCAGTGTACTTAAAGAGGAGTGTTGTTGTTTTTTGTTTGTGTACATTTTTATATTCACACTCCCTTTTTGTATTGTTGTTGTTCTATTTGTAGTTTGGCTTAAAGGCGTTTCATCGTTGGACAGTAAACAAATTGAAGCTTTTATTTCACACATTAGTCAGCAAACATTTATACAAACATGTATTTGTATTAGTTAGACGTCACGTATACGATACTTACATGGCGGGATGTTCACAAAACGCTGTGTGTTTGTCTTTGGATAAATAGTGATTGGGATAATAGATTTCTTTTTTAAAACATTTAAGTTGTTGTTGTTGCTTATAAGGAATTGGTTTTGTACTTGATGCTTTATTGGTGCTTGCGTGTTTGAGTGTGTTTGTGCGTGTGGATGTGTGTGTTTGTGTAATTTTTTTTTGTGTTTTGTTGTATTAATTAATCACACTAATTTGTGCATTTGGATGTTTGTTATTCAGATTCGATGGGTTCAACGCTAAAAAGAGTTTAAAATATTTTGTTGTGTGTTTTAATTGAAACATGATTTTATTTGTTGATTTTGTTTTAATATTTATTTTTGGTTTTTCTTTTTGTTTTAGTAACTTGCAGGTGGTAACTCTGGCGCCAAACAACAAAGAACAACATTGGACGAAGAAACGAACGAACGAACGAACGAACGAAAGTGTACAAGAAACGCAGAGTTGCAATTTTGAATTTGATCACAAAAATATTTTAGTAAATTTTTTGCATTGCATTTTAATGATTTTGTGTTTAGTTTGTGTTTAATTTAAATAATTTTTTAAATAATTATTAATTAAATGTGTTATAAGTAATCGAGAAAAATAGATATTTATTAATAGTTCCGTTAGTTAAGTGAGGCAAACTCATAAATTGGTTGCATAAGTTTACTTAGCATGCAGTTTGTTTTGTATGTGTGTGTTTATCAGGAGTGAATCGGTTGAAACTGAAAAGGGCCCAAGGGAGAAGGGCTGTAATTAAAGCAAAAGAACAAATCCAGCGGCCAGTTATCTTCTTCAACTGTGTTTTTTTTTTTTTTGTTTTTTTGAGTGTGTTTGTTAAGGAGCATATATGTAAGTATATAAGTATATAAATCGATCAGTTATACGGTTACAGAATCACATATGACGTGCATAATTATTTTTGTATTTATATATTCATCAAGAATAACGTGCGTGAGCATACGCGAGTTTGTTTGTTGATGGTTACCAATTCATTTGATGTCATCAATCTTATGTAAATTTTGAAAATTTCATATTTTCGCCGATAATTTTGAGTTGGTGATAAAGAGACTTTGAACGAACTGTTTTATGATTGTATTACAACCTATGCAGAGATGTGTTTCAAAACTACTGTTATATATATGTATATAAGTATGATACGAATATGACAATTATTTATATTAGTTAGTTGATTAGAAGTGTCGAGGAGTTTATGCAATCACACTATTCAAATCATCGATATTTGTGGCGGGTACGGTGGAAATTGGTTCGGAAGTTGTGGGAGAAGAAGAACTACTTGTTGAATTAGACGAATCTGTGGTCATGGTGGGGGAAGAAATGGCGGTCGTATTGGTACTGTTACTTGATGCGTGAGAACATGTACTTATTGTTGTTGCTGTTGTAGTTGTGGTTGTGTTTGTTGTATTATTTATTATGGACATTTGCAGGGATTTTTGTAGAGTTGGACTAAACTGTAAAATTCTACTGGGTCTGCGACCCGTTGTAATCAGTCTTCAGAATTTATTTATTTATTTAAATATATTTTATTTTATTTTGTTTTATTTATTTGTACAATTACGCATACGCGACGTTCGACAGCGGGGGAAAGAGAACAATAGAGAGAAGAAAACACATAATTAGAATTTGTAATCATTACAATTGTTGTAGAAAGAAAGGCGTTTTTTTTTTGCACATGGTGCATGTGTGCGGAGGGCGGGCGTGTCTGCATTGCAAGGTGTAAGTAGGCGTGTTATACGCCTTTGGGCATTTGTTTTGCGAAAGTGTTGAAGTTAATCAAAAAACAAAACGATTTAAAGCAACAAAACAAAACGAAAAAAATTACAATTTAAAGCAAAATAATGGAAATAAAACAATTCTCATTTAAAAAAAGAAAATTTTGAAGTTCAAAGATTTTTTAAATTAAATATGTATAAACATATATGAAAACATAAAAAAGTTGAAGCTGCTCGTTTAAAAATATATATGTATGTACACATTTATTAATATTTTGTTGCTGTTTTTACTTATGTATATTATATAAATTGTTTGTATAACCGAATTTTTCACACCAAGTTTTCCAACTGTCATGCATTGTGGTGAGAGGTGATAATAAAACTTATTGCAAATAATTTGTTTAGTAAATTTTGTTGTTCTAATAAGCACAAACACCGATTACTTTTACTACTACTACACATACATAAGTATGTACTAAACTAACATGGTTAAAGACATGAGTTCCATTAAAAAATTATCTTATGGTTTTCCATTGCCAGCGAGAGATTGAAAGAATGTCGATCTTTAAATGCTTTCCACAATTTCTCGCATCGTTTTTAGTTTTTTAAATGATAAGTAAGAAAATAAAAAATGTGCATTAAATTATTTGCTACTACAATGTTTTTTTTTTAAATCAATAAATTATTTGTAAAAAAATTGATGGATTAGAAAATGAATTAATGCTTTGTGCTACAATACCAAAATAAAAAAGTGCGCTTAAGTAGAGAAAAACAAAACACATAAAGGATACAAAAAATAAATAAATAAAAATCAAACAATTTAATCAAAGCAAAATTACAAAAATGAACACCAAAGTACCAAAAATATTAAAAAAAAATAAATTTTCAATTAAAAAAAAATTAAATTCGAAAAAAAGACGAAGAAAAAGAGAAGTAGCAGAGAGCAGTGTAGCAGAGGTAACTTACCCGCTCAACTCCAGCATGGAACCACGTCGCACATTCCGACGATGACTTGCTGTCACCGGAAATGGACCCGAGTGCGTCTCACTGCCAATGACGTGCGCAGCGGCCGAGCCCATCGATATCGATTGCGAACGTTTGTCCAGACGCGGATTGTGGCCGACCAGACTGCCAGTTGGCGGAACCATAGCGGTCAGTACGACTGCCAAGGTCGGATCAGAGCCACGCGCCGAACCCGCATCGCCGCCAGCGCTGCCGGTCAGGTCAATGCCACCGCTGCCGCTAATGCCGCCCTTTGAACTGGAACTCTCACGCCGGAACAGACCTATGACGGACTTTGGCTGTTTAGGCTTGTTTATACCACCTTCATTTCATTTTGTTTTTGTTTTTATTTTCATTCAATGTTAGGAAAGTTTTGTACAATTTTAAAGCAAAGTTTTATTTGCAACAAAATGAACAAAAATTTTCAGGTTTTTTAAGTGGTTTGGGTTGTTGGAGTGGTTTCGTGGTTCGTGATACGTGATTTTGACGTGTTTTATTAGGTTTATCCAAAAAAGATTAAAAGAAGAATAGAAGAAAAGTCGAAAAATTCAAATCAATACCAAAAAAACAACAATAACAAAAACATCATAAGTGCACTTTTACAAAATATCTTCTTTTTTTATTGATTTTTTATTTTTGTTGATCGTATTTGTGGAATTAAACTCATGGATTTGTGCATTTCAAAAATTATACTCACACAGACATACAGAAATATATAACAATATTACACACTTACATATGTTTATATATTTATATATGTATGTACAATAAGGTTTTTAGTATTCAATCAAAATATATTTTTCATTGATCAACACAAGTTTAAAGTAGAAAAAAAATCAAATTTTCAACTAAAACCTCATGCATAGAAGAAACACAAAAATAGAAAATTTGAAATTTGTGTTTCCAAAAACAAAAAATAAAATAAAAAAAGTATTTTCTGTATGCAAGTCCATGTAGAAAACAACATGTAATTAATACAAAATATCGATTATGCATCCAAAAAATGCCAATTGATACTTGTGTAGTAGTAATTACAGTTATTTTCCTGGACTTACAGGCCTTGTGTACCTAAAAGCAGTAAACATACAGAGCTTTAGGGTCCTACTCACCTAAAAATGTGGCACTTGGTGAATTATATGCCAGATACTCTTTGTTCGAGGCCCATGCAGGAAATTCATTTTGTTGTATAGCATCGGAGATTTCATCACCCTGACGCTTCCACGGTAATTGAGATTCTGTGGCGGTGGGCGTGGCTACGCGACGTTCACCATCCGAATCGCGTGAAATATTACGATCCTCTTCAGGTATCGGATTCTCGGCAACTAATTACGCAATAGAGGAGAGTAATAAAACAATGAGTAATTTTCTAAATGATCTCTTTATGTTACACAAAACACAGATTCAGTGCACGGCATGCGTGTCAAAGCAAGACTTTGTTAACGGAAAACAAACAAACATTTGCATTAAACAAAAATAATAAAGTAAGACTTAAAGAAAGAAGCCGTAGCAGATAACATTTGTGTCGGTTCAGTTGTCCCGTCCAGAAAACTGAAAATGTTATCGAACGTATTAAAATGTGCCGAACTTATACATACATATATTTAAGTATAAATGATAAAAAATATATACATTATATATACATAAATCTGTAAGAACTAAAAAAAAAAAACAAGTTAAGTTCACCCATGCACAAAAATGCCATGCTTGCTGTTCATGTATAGATTGATTGATTGATTGTTTGATTGCTAGATTAATTGGTTGATCGATCGTTTGATTACATTCCAATGACTAAACGAATTTAGCGATATCTCAGTTTTTCAAACATTATTGTTTGTTTTGTTTTTTTTTTACAGACGTGACCGATTTTGAATTTTATGTCGTTTAATATGAGGCAACATTCTTTAGTTTTGGTATTGAAAGAACACAAATTTAAAGCAACACAAATAAATGAAAAAAAAGAAGAGGAACTTGGCTAATAGACTCGACTTTATGGCACAATTTCATGAAGAATTACAACAACTAACTATATACGAACGAACGCATGGAATGAGTTTTTTTTTTGCTACTAAGAAAAGCTAAAAATATCGATAGTAAAAAAAATAAAATATAAATTAAAAATAATATTAGTGTAAAGTAAAATAAAATAGATCAAAATGGTTAAAGCAAAATTTTGAACTTGATTGGAACACGCACAAGTGCACTGCTCGCTCGAGTATCGAGAGACGTTATGTTTGGTTCGATGCCACGAGGGACAACGAGGCGCTAATTGCTTGCATGTGTTTATGATCTTTGGATATATTTATATTCAATGCAACTATGAAAGTCATACAACATGTATTTATGTTATGACATTATCACTCTATGAGTTTTGTATTATTCTTGTAGCTTGTGTGTCTGATATGGTGGATGTTTAGCTTTGATTGTGATTGTGAATGAGCTGTTGTGTTGTTGTTTTGTGTTGTGTTGCATGTTTCTTTTAGCCATTTACCAATGCTCTGGTATGAACGATCACGCCGCCAGGGCAATATGAGCTCCGCCGCTGTCGGCCCAAATGTTGGATCGGGCGATAAGAGCTTCTCTGGACTCGATTGCTCGCTATCGCAACCAACCTTTGGCGCATAGTGTTGGACAATGCGCGCTTTGGATGCATCAAAGCCGGGCAAGTTTTGGATGTGCGCGATCAATGAATTATTATTAGCACGATCCGAGTCAGCTAAACGATAACGTTTCGTTTACAATTACAAATTATTTTTGTTTTTATTTTTTTATATTTTTTTTCGAGCAATAAATTGATTTTCGTTTATTTTTTTTTTATCCGGGAAAAAGTTAAGAAGTAAGAAAAGTATATAACATAGAAAGAGTATGTTAGATATGTGGAAAAATCAAAAGAATTCGGGTTTTGTTTGATTAGAATAACAACGTAAGTGAAAAAGAACTGAACTGAATTGAATTTAAATGAAAAAAAAAAGTATCTAAACAATAAGGTGGCATCAGTAGCGCGCACACCATTATTAACTTCGCTAAATGTAATTAAGTTTATCCTCGTTCGAAACTCTTTTTGCTAACGCTCACTTTTGTACAAATCACTAATTGGCAGCTTTGTTTGCACAAACTTAAAAATTGTTACTTTTTCAATGGCATTTTTGTGTTTCTAACAACAAAAACAGTTAAAAACAAAACAATACAAAAACTGTTATACGTTTAAAGAAATAGTTTACAGTTTATAACGTTTAATGTTTTAAGAATTTATTTTGTTTTTGTTTTTTTTTTTTTATTTGTTGTTTATGTAAGAAAAAGCGTAAGAGAAGTTCTCGTATGTTCTTGTGTGACACACAATGAATTTTTTAAACAAAAACAAGAAAAAAAAAAAACCAAAACCAGTCAACAAAAAATAGTAAAACTAAAAACATTTAAGAGTTTAGAAAGTTATTGTGTGTCAATTTGTTGTGTGTGTGTGTGTGTATGTGTGTGTGCGAATAAAGAAAACTTACGTGATGACTTTGCTGTGAAGGTCAGACCCTCTTCCCAATCGTCGGCGTTGCACACGGCGTTGATGTCGTTGGCTTTCTGTTGCGCTGACTCCTCTGCCGATTCATTAAGCACTTCATTAATATAATCTTCATATTGTTTTTGCATTGTTTTTTGTTTTTTTATTTTATTTTTTTGTATGATTGATAATAAAGGTTTGTAATGGCCGCAGGTTTGTGTAGGTGTGGAATGTAAGAACGAGTACGAATATGTATGTGTTTGTGCATGAAGTGTTGTTCATTGGGAAGAGAAGAAGAACAGAAAAAGAGAGCAAATGTTTTTGGGGTAAATGTTTGAATTTGTTCCGAATTTTTTTTTTTTAGTTATTTACATAACTGCTAATAAATTTTCTTTAAGATCTAATTTTAGCTTACGATTTTCGGTTAGTAATTTTCATTTTTATGTGCTTGAAACATGCATGAAGTAACTTAAAAATTGAAGCAAAATGGAGGCAAACACGTTTCAGAGAATTGCATTTTGAATGCCTTCAAGCAACTCTGAAACAAGCCTGTCTTGGAGGTTAGTCTTTTATGCGAAGCCCTTAAAAAATGACCGCTACAAATAATAATAATAATAATAGAAAATTAAATTAAATCAAGCATTTGTTAGCTAATACTTTCTTTCGCCACATTAAAAGGAATAGCACTGAAAACGCAATTCCACTCGATTGCATTTCGATCGATATTTTTTTTTTCGTTTTCATTTTGTTAAAAAAATAAAAAAGATAGTTTTAGAAGAGATTCTCTTTTTGGTTTGAGTCATTTACCTATTTCTAATCTACGATATTTGTTAAGTGAATTGTGAGAATGTTTTTTTCTGTAAGATTTTTTTCGTGACTGGTTTGGATGCGAATTCGTACCATTCGAGAGCTGCTTTGTTGTGCCATTCTGTTGGAAGTCATGGAAGGAGACATGGTTCTGTTTGACACCCTCCTGCTGCTGAAATTTTATGTATATTAAATAAAGTTCGGTATTTGTATAAATTCTTCATAGCATTTGTTTGCTCACCTTGTTGTTGGCGCCACGTTTGCTGCGCTTGTGATGCTTGCGATCGTTGAACATGCGTCGGAAATTCATTTGCATTTTATAGTTAACCTAAAAAATAAAGCAAGTGTTCATTATCATTGCTAAAAAACTAAATTAGGAGCATTCCACAGTGACAATTAAACACATTTCGCTCTTTTTGTGTATCTCAGTGCATTTTACGCAGAGATTTGTCTCCAATTGGTTGTTGTAACGACCGATTGATTGATTGATCAACTGTTTTATCGATTGATTGATTGATTGGTGTGTGGGTATGTGAGTGTTTGGGTGTAGTGGTGCGCTATTAGAGCGTGTCGAACTCACCTGCGTGGACAAATCTCTGTCGTCTACTGCGTGTCGGCTATAACTAAGACGTCGGTGCTGTAAAAATGAAAAACATTTCAACATTTAAATATGTGACAAGGTGAGAAGGACAAGTATTGCGCATTAAGTTTAATATAATAATTATTAATACAAAATTTACTTTGTTAGGAGATTACTTGCAAAAAGTTGATAAAATATTATTAATATAATTTTTTTTATTGAATAGATAGACAACAATTCGAATGCTTTGTACAAGATTAGAAAAAAAAAAAGTTAATAATTGCCAATTTATTTGTAAGCTCTGTGCTATTTATTGCTTATATTTGTTTACATGAAGCTTTATTTAAGTAGAAAATATTTTCAGAAGTTTGCATTAAATTTGAACACAACAATTATTACAGTGAAACATATACATTTCTCATAGTGTGTTTTTTGGCTGTGTGTGAGTGTGTGTGTGTGTTTGTGTGCGGGGGGAAACACGTGACTTAACTCAGACTTTGCACATATGAAAATATAATAAACACTTTTGTTGGATTTACAATTTTACGATTGTTTTAGTACGAATTTCTAACGAGTTTTTTTTTTTTTTTTACAACTTACAAGGTACTAAACTGAAAAATTATTTTCTAATTTGCATTCAAAATACTAAATTTGTTTTATTTATAACTATTTAATTATTAAAAAAAATTTATGTATAAATTCTAAGTTTTTATTTATCGCGAAACTTTATAAAAATGAAGCTTGATTTGCATCGCAAGTTAACTTTTACTCTAGAGTTTATTACCGATTAAACTGGATCTATAAAAAAATTTTAATATAATAAGAGAAGATGCTGCAATCGTCAAAGTGCGATATCGAAGCATCTTCTGCCCTCTTCTCGCAACCCATTCCATTTTCCATCGTGCCTAAAATTACGTATGACCTATGTTACATAGCACACACACTATACATACGGCGGTTAAACAGTAATTGAGGGTGAACGTCAAACTGTTTCATGTTACTTGTGGTTGAGCTTTGTGACTCTTTGTGACTGTTGTACATGACTATTGAATTTCTGGGCTTTCTCTTGCCATTATATAATTTTCTTGTCGAGTGCCGGTGGGCGGACATTGTATTTGCAAAGCTTTACGCATTTATACAGATAGACGGACATTTGAACAGTAATCACAATACTATATCCTAGTAACACAAGGAGGGGGTATAAAATATATTAGAAAAAAGGAGAGTTTAAAAAATGTGTATCAGAGTTGAGTATTTTATAGACACCGATTATTTGTGATATTTATTATTTAGTTAATATTTAATAATCTAAATATCTGCGAAAACTTAGTTATGTATTTTATGTATGTAAATTTAAATAAAATATTAATAATTGTTTATAAAATTCATACACAGACACATTAAGAGAAACGCTTAAACATTTAACAAAGTTAAACAATTAATAAATTAATTGAATTAAATAAGACTTTTTTATTAAATTAACGTTTTTAAGAACAGAAACAATAAGTTTGAACCAATTTATTCGTACCATTTGTATTGAAGCCTTTATTATATATAATTTTTGTATTCATTATATATAAATTTAATTCGAAGCGATAATTTTTCATGTTGCGTGAGTTATTGTTATTCATTTATCATTTTATTTTTTCAATAAAATTAGCGAAATCGTAGCATTTTACAGAACGAATTGAAACGGGAAAGAAATTAAAATAATTAATTACAATTTTCACGAAATGTTTAAATAAAGCATTTAAGCAATAATTCTTAATATACAAAAATTGTGTGTTGGATCTCTTGGTTACATTTTTTTCCCAAAACATTTGTATTTGTTTTTTTGTTGTTGTACTTTTGAAAACTAACTAAAAATTTGTTTGAATGTGTCGAAGTTGAAGTAGTAAGAATATTTGTAGATAGACGAGTATATTTTGTTTTATTCGTGAGCATTTTGCGAGTAGAATAAAGGTGTATTTGAACTATATGCGAGTTTGTACGCTAAAATAGCTCAAGAAGATTTTAAAATTATATTTGATAATAACAAATAAAGAATATCAAATAATTATAGTTTAAAAAAATGAAAATAATGATGGTAATACGCACCCTTCGATACGGCTTAAGTTCTTCGGCGAGCAAATGATGTATCTTTGCATCTGTCAAGTCCTTCTTTGATGGATTGTAGTCAAGCTCATGCATATCCAGATTGCGTGAGCACGTGTTATCCAGATTCGTCAGACTAGGACTATGGCATTTGAGAAACACGAAATAAGAGCAATTAAATTTCATTTCAATAATACAGAATTGCCACTACGAACTACAAAATAAAAAAAGAAAAAGTAAACGAATTTCAGATACAAGTGCGGTTAGGGTTTCAAGCTTCTAGTGTACAGGATAGATACGGTCTCATTCGTTGGGAATGGAACGGAAGAGTACGAAACAGAAAAGGAGCTACTAAAACATGCGTTTGTTACAATATTTGTTAGTACGTTTTATAGAAAACGTTTAGTTCAACAATTAAATACGATGTTCCAATATACAAAGTTTTGCGGGTTTGATCATGCAACGAGCGTAAAACGCTTATTGTGAACGCTCACGAAGAATGATGTCTAAAATTCGTTTACCAGGTCGTGTATATGGTTGGCGGTGCCCACCTTCCACCAATATAGTTATTGGTGTAATTTCTGAAGAGCGCGCTCATCGACTCTGTGCCCGTCATTTGGCCAATGGTCGAGGGATTGCGACGCATCACCTCCATGGCATCGCGCATTGTCAGCTTCGAGTATGTCTCAATGATCTTTGGTTCAGCGCCCTGTGTACAAAAAATAAGACAAGATAGATATATAGATCATTTGCCAACGATGATAGAAAGGTTCAAATGCTTAAAATTACGTAGAGTTTTTGATTCTTGAAATAAAAAACAGATTTGCAATAAAAAATGGTCTTCGGATTTTCTCTTAAGCCTTTTCACGCTCATATGTCGTATGAGGTATATGATCCAACAGGTGTAATTCATTCACTTCCTGACGATTGACAAGTTTACGCATTTAACATAAATTATCATTCTTTGTAAATACAAATAATAAGTATTTTATCTTTTACCTGAAGATCCCTAATGAGCAGCGGTCGTATGAAGCGATTGTCGAAGCGTTTGAACTTATCGCGCACATTGTAATTGCCCGTCTTACCGACAATGTCTTCAATGCCGGCCATCAGATGGTCCATGAACTGAAAGCAAAGCGGTTGATTCAAAAATTTCAAGACCTTCGGCTTTGAGCATTGCTGATAGTTACCCGTTCGTGTATGCGCTCATTCATGGTAGGCTTCCGTTTATTTGCGCGCTTCACATTCAGTATCTTGACCAGTGGCTTTATAGTTATGCCCTGCACAAACACGGTGAAGTAGATCACAGCAATCGTCGTGGTCACAAACATATTCTTCTGCTTGACCACACGCTCATCGATGAGCAGCACAAGCGCAAAGGCGACCGCGCCACGCAAACCACCATAGGACATTACAAACTGATCGACGCGCGATAGTTTATGCAGACGGAAGCGATTCGCCATTGCGGAGAGTATAATGACACCTGGTGGCAAAAAGTATGCTTGTTAATTCATTGAACTTGTAACTCAAACTTTTGAATGCTCACCGATAATGCGAAAGACGGAACAGAAGAGTATCGTCAATACGACAAACCATGTGTTCCACACATGTACATTGTTTACAGTCGCCACGCCCAGGAACATGAATATAATCGTCTCCGATGAACTTGACAACATCTTCAGTGCATATTTGACAGTTGTGTGCGATTTCTGTGATATATTCGATTCAACATAATTTTTCATCGTTATGCCACAGAATGTAATGCTAAGTGAGACATAGGAAGGTTTAGATTAGTCTTGGCATAAACGGATTTTTAGTTTGATGTACGCAACTTACGCCAATATGCCGCTCATGTGAAAGATTTCCGCATTGAGATACGCCAAGTAGGCCATGACGAATATAAAGATCGGTTCAATAACGCGCACATGGTCAGTGAAACGGGTAACAAGACCCGTCAGGAAGCCCCAAATAACGCCTAAATTGAATAATTTTAATGAGTATACAAAATTTATCAAATATATTTATGACTTACCTATCGCAGTGCCACCAATCGCGACCACAAAGAAGGAACCAACACCGCTGGCAATGTCCTGCGCTATGATATTCGAAATGCCGATCTCATTGTAGACTTCCATCATGTGATACATGACGACCTGAAAAGCATTAAAGGTACAATATTCTAATCATTAACGAATCATAAATATTATTGATTGATGTCAGTCAATGTGCCCGGCAATGAGGCCGAGGTAGCAACACCTGTATTCAGATTTGTCATTTGATTTGATGTATTGTCAGTTGAAGTTGGTAGGTCGAATTTATCGCTAAATTAAATTCCAATTAGAGTATATTAATGCGCGTGCTTTTGCCGATTGCTGATCAGGCAAGCTGTCTTTGTCATGTCTCTGGGGTGTGATAAGCATTTTACAGCGCACAAATATTTAAGTGAATGAAAGGAAATCCTTTTTACAAAGCAATTTCTAAAAATGAACATGCAAAATAATACAAAAAAAAAAGCAATAAAGAGAAAATGCCTTGCTTGACAAGTATAACGCAAAAGAGGTACGTCAGCAATAAAATGTAAAATATGTATGTCAAAGTTGAACGCTGGCGTCCTCCCACCGATGCCACAAACCACTCAAATAAAGGTTGGCCACTCAGTCATGACATGACACTCTCTCCAATACAACGTCACTTCTGACATTTGCTCGTTCGTTCATACGTTGGCCCGTCCGTCCGTCCGTCCGTCTGACCGTCTGTCAGTCCACTTGTCCGTAAATTCTTTATCGGTTGGGCGCTGTTGACCGATTTTGTTGCTCTTCAGGTGCTGCTCTTCAATGTTTGTAAAGCGATTTAATTTGCCGATTAGAAAATGTTGAACTTGTTCGAGCCCAGTTTGTTAGTTGGCCAACCATGTCCTGTCATTGTCTTATGCGATATATATGTATAGACATACGTATGTGTTATACTTACCGTCACTGCATCGTTTAACAGAGACTCGCCAAAGACAACAATGTATAGTATCTCATTGACATGTATCTCCTCGAATACAGCCAACACAGCCACAGGATCGACGGCGGATATCAATGAAGCGAAAATGAAAATATCCAATAGCCTTGGTGTATGGTTCTCGCCAAAGATACCGCTAAGGCCACAAGCCCACAAGGAGCCACCTGTGAAAATACATTGAAAACGTTCGAGAACATTTTTATTATATGTATATATGAGAAATTTTCTCTTTTTTAGTATTCGCTTTAATATGCAAATTGACGTCAATATACATAAACTTGTACTTTAATTCCTGCAATTTCATTTGGCTTTCCATTTTGTAATTAAGTCAATAAATAAAAAAGTATCTAGCACTGTTGAAGTTTCAACCAAATTTATATTTTTATTTTCTTTTCAATTGAAATTCAAAATATTGTAATCACGTTGCATTCATTAATCGTTTTATATTGTTTTTCTCTGCATAAAAAAAAAAAAAGAAACAAATAAGATAAATTATACTCGACATTGTCATACGCTGCCCACAATGGATATAGAGCACACATGGCTTATTTTACCATTGATAAATTGCTAACAATCGTTGCACATATTAAGCAAATTGTTTTTTTTAAATTGTAGTTCTTTGGATAAGTTTGGTTAGTCCACAAACCAACTTTCTTATATCTATCTGTTCTAGTGCTCGAACTTCGAAATAGTTTGGGATCAGATAAGTTTGCATGCCGAATTTCAAGTCTACGACATTTTTTATTATATACAGAAGGAAATGCCTTTTGTTGAGAATAATTAACTGATGGTTGGATATGACTCAATCGATATCTCTTGACATACTCATCATTTCCATACATGTATACTTTATGGAAGCTTTGTTTCAGCTTCTTTGAACAGACTTAGTATGTCGAATAGTTTGTAAAGGGTATAAAAATGTTTTTTCTTTTATTTTCGACGCCAACGGCGCTTATACATCAATTGTGCCGACGACTTAAATAAAAAAGAAAAACAGAACAGAACAAAAAAAACAAAAAGAAAAACGTACGCGCAAAACTATTAAGGCTCAACCGCAATAATACATCAATTGTATCGCTTCGCATCGCATATTGTTTCGTTCTGGTATCTGCGCTCGGCGCTTTTGTATCTCATCTGTATCCATTGGTGTTGGGGTAAGGGCGTAAGGAAGATGGGCCGACAACACACAATGCGAATAAATTTGTTTTTTTTTGTTTTTGTTTCAGTCGCGTGCTACAAATTTATTGTGTCCCCTTTGGTGTTTTTGTTCATTTTTTGTTTTTATTGTCATCTCAATGGAGAATCGAAATTGTTTTGTCATTGTTGTTGCCGTCAGCGCGTCTGTGGGAATTTTAATACGCGTAGATGAATTCTCATTCATTTATTTGACTCTGTGTGTGTGTGTGTGTGTGTATTTGTGTGTGACAAAAGTATCTTGACCTGCCTGCATGTGTGTTAATAGGAATGCGTGATTTATTTTGTGTATGGCATTTGTAAACGAACCATTAATAATTGATTTAAACTTTGATTTCGATTTAAGATTGACGTGTTGAAATTTTATTTTTTTTTTTATTGAAACTAATTATTTAATGAAACCAATATCAATATGAGATACTTGCACAATTTGTTTTATAAATTAAAATTGATAAAGATAATACTATCATGTGTGGTAAACACAAACGAACTTGAGAATTGATATATGAATATCGCTAAACAAATTCTCAGATACAATTGTGCAAACGCACTGAGTTAGATTTGTTTTTGTTGTTATTTATAATACTTACCAATAGTTGCGATATTAAAGAGTGTGCCGACGACGGCCATCAGTAGAATGGTGCCCAAATTGTCGAAGAACAAGCGATTCGGCATAAAGTATCCGGCGTCGAGTATGATAGGCGGCAGCATGTATAAGAAGAACGTGTTCGGTGTGAGAGGCGAAACGGCAACGTCAGTACAGAAATATAGCACAACGCCAATGACCACGCCCACAACAATAAGCAGACACGATTCCGGAAATATCAAATGCAATTTAGGCGTCATGTGAAAACCTGCTAGGCAAAATAAATGTGTATAGATAAATTTGTAACATTTCTTATGTCAGTTAAGACTTCGTGTTATTATTGTTGTTGTTATTGTTGGCTTTGTAAATGTTCTTGACCATAAACAACAATAACAATAACATTAAGCGAAACATCTTGACGTGTAGTCGAAATAGATACATTTTTTGTTATTTTTGTTGTTATTTGTAGTAACATTTTGCGGTACGTGTAAAATGTGAAAATATTTCCAAAAATTATGGAAACTTTAATAGCTCATTTTTTTGTTGTTGTTATTGTTGTTGTTTTTCGTGTGTGCTCAAGGCACGCAAAAAACATTTGTGCTGATTTGGTGCTTTTTCGATTTGGGTCAGTGTTGAAATCTACATATATGTATTAATGACCCTGCACGGCCCTCAATACGAAATGTATCTGCGCATCGACATTTCACTTTTAAGCCCAAGTCAAACACTTCAAAGTTGTTTGTTTAAAGATATCATAAGAGCTTTTCCCTTTTATGATTATTTGTTTTTTTTTTTTTGTTTTTTTCTAAGGCAAAAAATCTTTGTTGTTTGCAGGGCCTTTGAGTTGAGTTGAGTCGAGTGGGCGTCTGCGTCAAAGTCCTTGAAAATTTGAAGCCACAAGCAAATGAAGGCTTCCCAACAACATGGCTTGCCTTGCTTTGCCTTGAGGTTGCCAACCGGCAAAACAGATTGTATAATCATTTGCAATATGCGTCCGCCTGTCTGTCCTTCTTATAAGTACATATACATATATGGTTTTGTTGTTGTTTTTTTTTTTTTTTGGCAGCAAATGTTTTTGTTGGCAATCAATTTACGTAATCGCACACGCGTTTGCAGCACATCGTTCACGGTCAGGGTGGCCACCGCCTCATGCCACACGCAATCAGTGCGGCTTGTTGCATGCCACTGCAAGTGTTGCGCAACGACATCAACATTTCTTTTTCTTATTTTCTGTCATCATCAGCATCATCAACATCGGTTTGGGCGTGGGCGTGCGCATATCCTGTCGTACATACGCAAATCCTTGTTGTCGCAATCGCATTATTGATTTTTTTTTTGTCTTATTTTTTTGTGTTTGTCAAATTTCATTACCATCAACATTTCAAGCACAATTCAGCCAAGCCGAATCAGTCAATCATTCGATTCATTGAACTTACCTATCTTTGCAATGCTCGCTGACAGTATCCAAATGCCAATGATGAATGGCGTCTTAACGTGATCGAAATCAACTTGGGACAAAGGATAACGCTCGTGACGCTCCAAGTGCTCATCATCCATGGCCACAGGTAGCTGCTCTCTTTTGGGCGTGGGCGGCGACGAAGGCGGCAACGAATTCGCCGAACTGCCATCATTGCCATCCGTCAGCTAAAAAGCAAATAAAAAGTATAAGAATAGTTGCATTATAGCAAACAGGGCGTTAATTACCAAATGAGCAATGTAAATAAAGTTAGTTTAAGTCATATGACAATTTTCATTGGCGCATAAGTCGAGGCGCGTAATTGATTGATTGTTTTGTTCGCGCTCATGTTTTTGCACAATTTCACGCTATAAATATCACGAAAATTGATAAATGTCATGCACGCAGGCACGCACGCGCTCTACTCACGACGCGTCGTCTAGACAGTTTCAGGTTGGCTAACTAACTGGGCGAGTTCAAGTGCATCGACAAGGCAAACATAAATGTTATAGTTAAGTCAGTCACTGTGCGAATCATGTTGTCATTAGTTTTTGTCGTCGTCACAGATCGTCACACGCACAGCGGCAAAAACAAATCACAAGCAGCTACAAACCACCCACGCTCAGCTAATAATTGACTGACTCATATGACTCGAAGCGAAGTATTTTCCTTGTCAGAGAATTTTAGCCAATTTTTTCATTTGTTTTGTCATGCCATGCATGACAATAATTCAGTCTGTCATGCTGTATCGATCGTACATATTTTTTTTGCTAACATTCTGTTTGTACCTACCAAGCGGAGTGAGCCAATCGGTTCTTATTGGCAATAACATATGCAAAATGACCAATTATGATAATGATAGCAATCATATGACCTTTTAACTTGAGTATTTTATTTTTAAGCCACGAACAGTGCTTAACTCATTAAATTTTTATTTTAACTTGTCATTTTCTTAATAGAAATTGTACTTATCATTTACATTTATCGCCGGCCAACCAACCAAACCGCACTTGATGAATTGTCATCAGTTATGTATGTGCCAGGCAAGGCGACTTCCGTTGTGACTTATTGCAAATAAATGCGATAAATGCCGCTAATATATGCCTAATTATTCGATAATTATTTTAACAATCTTTTGTGCCTAGTACAAAGCATTCCCAGCCGACAGTTTTGTAATGAAAATCTAAAACTAAAACTGTCAAGCGATTTCATGGTACTTACTGATTTTTTTATGGCAACAATTTCTACCGAAAATAATCATTTCCCAACTCATTACTACTCTCTATTGCTACTCAGGAGATATGTGTGTATGTGTGTGTGTGTGTGTGTATTGCAATTGCAATATTTATTTGTTTGTTGTTAACTTGTTTTTATTATAATTGTTACTTGTTTTGTTGTTGTTTTTTTCTCTCTTCAGTGTATTTTGTACGCTGCGCCATTTGATAAACAAACAAAACAAAAGCCAAGCAAAGTAAAAAAAAAAACAATAATTTACATATGAAAAATGTAATTTGTAATTTGCTTTTATTGACTTTTCAGTTCAGCGTTCAGCGTTGATCGCTTCTCTGTCGAATGCATGCAGTTGTATCTTTTTGCTTGCACATATGTATTTATCTGAATGTATTTATTTATTTATTGTTTAATTTAAATATTTAAATTAGCTTGTAGAAGATTTGCAAGCTTATGTAACACGTGGCCGAGACAAGACGGACACTGAAATGCGTAGCAATTGATTGGGTGCGTTAAAGTGTGCAAAGACACAATTTGAGATACTTGTTGAATAACAAGTTAATTATTTTGAAAAGTGAACCTTTTTTCATTTTTTTTTTTTTTTTTGGACCAATTCATTCATAGTTGTTCAATCGCAACATGTTGCCCGAACATTGTTGTTATTATTGTTACTGTTGTTGGCAGTTGTAATTACCATAATTACGCTAACTGTTGTCGTTGACAGCGGCACACAAATATGTTTGTTTGTTGTTGTTGTTTATGACAGTCAGCAGTAACAATGTGACGGCCGAACCTTTTCAGCATTGACTGCCTTCCTGATGCTGCTGCCTCCGCTGCCGCCCTCAATCACATGTTCATGTACAATGAAAAAGGTTACAAGGGTTTCATGCCGTCGTCGCCTTTGCCTACCCATTTTACAGCGTTTTTTTGGCTGTGTGGGCGTTCATATTTTCGGTTTAGATGATTTGCATTTTTTTCATTACAAATTTTGTCGGAAGTTATTGGATAATGTGTCAATTTACCGCTTAAGTAGCGCGTTAGGTATCAGATTGACGGCTATGAACATTCAACGGAAAAAAGGTTTCATGTTCAAAATGAAAATCAAATCTAGAGACTTTAAAGACACGCAATTTGATTATACTTAAGCTAAAATTATGGTATATCTTGAAATATTCCTTAGCTGAACTAACAAAATGCGTCATTGCTTGAACTTCTTGAAGTTAAACACTAAAAAGATTAGTTTGTCTATCTTTCACACCAAAGTTCGCTTATTAAATGTAAAGTGTGTTCAAATACAAGACTGGTTCGTTGACCAACTTTTACAGCAAGAAAAAAACAAGATATGGTAATCACTTCTGGCTTTCAATTGACAGACATTAATACAACTCGTTTCTAAGTCATACATAAAGATGTGATAAATAAAATTCAATACTTACTGCGATACCATCCGCACGATTGGCTATGTTCTCACTGTCCGTCAGCGCCGCTGCTTGGGGCGCTGCTGCATTGCTGTTGGCGCCCAAAATTAGATTGCCGAGGGCGCCCATGTTGGGACGGCACTCAATGCGATTGACGCAGGAGAAGATGACACAGACGACAAAGAGGCATATCAGTTTTTTATTTGTCAACAATTTATATTTTGCCGACGCCGACGACGACGTTGATGATGATGTTGTCGTCTTGGCGCCAGTGCTGCCCGAATGGCCGTTAGTGGCATCCTTTGCTGTCGAATTCGGTGGTGTTTCCTGTCGCATGTTTTCCGACTCCTGCTGCTTTTTCTGCTCCTGCTCCCGCTGCCGTTGTCGCAGTCTGGTAATGCGCGGATCATCGTGTCGTATTGTATTCGCATCACAAAAGGCGACAAATTGCAACCAGAATGGTTGGAATGCCATGAGCGTGTCCTGCAACAACTCCTTGAAGATGTTGTGCGACACTTCCGGCACTTTATTTTCTTTCTTGCACGTTTCCTCAGCCGACATTTCCGTTTCTTTTACATTATTTACAATCACTTTACGCTTATTTTGTTTAGTACTATTTGCACTTAAATTATTTGCTAAACTGTTTTCAGAAGTTTTCTCTGCATCGTCATTATGGTCATCATCTTGATCATCATTATTCTGCTTGCTTATTTCTTTACAATTAACGTTTAAATGAGATACGCTCGTTAAAATATTTTCAATATTTTCGCCAACATCATCTTTAGTATTCTTATTAGTCACTAGTTTAGCACCATTCAAAGCCGTTCTTGTTGTTGTCTGCACATTCTTTTCATCTTCTACAACGACCTGCTTCTTCACTTTATCATCATTAAAGTCACCATGATCATGAGCAGCATCGTCATTGTTTAATGCCTTCACTTCGTCCTCATCGTCGTCTTCATCATCATCATCGTCGTTATTGCACCAACACGCGCGCCTTGCCAAGTTCATTTCCTGCAACAGCGACGCATTGCTGTTCTCCGACGTCTTCCAAGCTGACATCGACGTCGACGTTGACGCCGTTGCCAACGCCATTCGCATCGTCTCTGTCTCGCTCATTTCAGCGTTGCGTCGTCCTGCGTTGACCGCCGCACTAACGGCGACAATTCCAACTTTTTCAGATTTATGATAGTTTTCGAGTCCTGCTGCTGCCTTTGAACTCCTTTGTTCTGCACTGTCACTGTTGTTGTTGGTTTTATTATTATTGTTGATTTTTGCTTGTATTGATTTTTGTACTTTATTGCAATAATTCTTATTTAATTCATAGTCGCATTGGTTATTTATAACTGCTGACATAACCAGCAGCGTACGGACGAGCGAGCGTTCAGGCGGGCGGTCATACGAAAGGGCTTAAAACTGCTTGGGTTTCTTATCCTTAATCCAATGTCCAAAGAGTGCATACGATTGTAAAAATCTTATTTTTGTTATATTTTTTGTTATCCTACGTTGTTGTCAGTTGATGCGTTTTGCTAAATTATATTTATCTGTTAAAATTAAGTACAGAATTATTTAAATTTTCTTTGGTTTTTTTTTTTCATTTGTGTCTGATTTTGTTCGTGGGTTTTCTCCTTTGAGCACAGCACAGCGAGTTTTATTTTATTGGCGTTTTATTATTATTATTATTATTACTATTATTTATTTATTTATTTTCTTATTTTGTTAAGTACAAACTGCAAAGAAATAAAAGCAAAAAAAGGATAATATTAAAAGTTGTTTACTAGCAAAATTTCAAATAAGAATGAAAATGATTTATTCAATCGAATTAAAGCTCAAGCAAACGACCGACCTGCCGCAATAACCAATGCGAACTGGTTCGAAACGTTGCGGCGCCACAAGCCAAGTTGACTTGTTGAAAAAAAACAAAAACCTCAAACTTGAAAAGCAGCAGCAGCCAACGAAGTGCGAAAGAGACGGACAAATGGACAGACGTTCGTTCGTTTTGGTCATTAAAAATGAATGCGCAAATATTTGCGCAAATAATTGATTGTTGCCAAAATAGCATTTGATTGAAGCTTAACAAGCCAATAAATAAATCCAATAAGAAATTGATTTTAAATTGCCGCTGGCCAGTTGAGCGTGTTGGGTGCACGTGATGCTTAAAGAACTCTTAGCTTAAAACCCTAGCAGCTTTGCTTTTGTTGTTGTTTGCTATTGTTGGGCAGTTGTTTAGCACCTGAGGCAGTTCGACTAAATATAAAACAAATAAAATATCAAAAGCTATCAAAAGTGATAAAAGATTAGCAAAATTTTAATATTCTTTTGTGCGAATTTCGTACTGGAAAAAACCAGAAGTTTTTGCACGTTTCTCAGCGCAAGAATTTGTATGCTTCTAATTATTAAAATACACAAAATTAGCCAAAAACCAAAAATAATATTCTATGGTGATGTGTTTTGTTCTGAAACTGTTCGAAAACTAAACTGACAATATTTCGACAAACGTGTGCTGCACACTTGTCCAATCAACTTGCGTTTGATAACGAATTAATTATAGAATACTAAACAAGACGAGTCAAGTGAAAATCATGCTTCGAAATCGTATACGAATTCATTATCAAGGTAAACATCAATAAGCAATTGCGTCCATCTAATTGACAATAATTATCTCGCTTAGGTTTAAAAGAAGACGAAAAACGATAGAAAAAAAACACTTATCAATAAGTCTCGATGATTTGTAGCACCTTCTAATTTAATTTTGTTTATGTTACGCCGTGCACACTTCTTCAAGGTAGTACTTGGACTGATATAACGTTAGGCAAAAATGCACTTTGAAGCACAAACAAGCGACGACGAACTGCTCAGGAAGTCAGTCAACAAATATTGTGTGCGCTTTGTTTGTGCAACTGCTGCCGCCTTAGTTTGGCTCTGCCTGACAAGCTGTCAAGCACAGGCGAAGTCTTCTTTGATTGTGACTTGTTTTGTTTTTATTATTATGTATTGTTATACTTATATATACGCATGTGCATGTGAGTGTGCATGTATGTGTGTGCGTTTCTTTACTCTATTTTATTATATAAGTGAAAACAATATTATCAGAGAATGCATTCTCGTTGCGGCAACAGCAACTAAGCGGCATTCAAATAGCATTTCTATTCAACTGATAAACACATTATGACCGTGAGACGTGAGTCACGTGTTTGGCTCGGAACACCCAGTGTTTAAGCGTGTTTATACTTGAGTATCACTTGTGTGGCGAGAATTTTACTGGTTTACTTCGCTTTAAAGGGTGTTAAGCTTTTTATGATAGCAAACCAGACTACTGAAAGATAAACGTGGCCAAAACAATCGTTGCATTGTTCAAATTTACGACAATCTTTGTTTATTTGTTGCGCTTTGTTCTAAACTCTATTTACTTAGTCTTTTTTTTTTGTTGTATTTAAATAGATTCACCACAAAGGTGTGATTTTTTGTAATTTCCATAGTGGTGATTAAGCAAAGTGGTATGACTATCTTTATTGCAACTTTTTAAATCGCAACAAAGTAAAAAATTTCCAAGTTTTGAAATTGACATAATATATCTTTAGCTTGGAGACCTCATTCTTATGACAAGTTTCTTGATTTTTATCTTATATTTATACTCGTAATTAAACTACTTAAATATGCAAGTATACTAAAGTCATAAATCGTCTCTGGCTATGATTTTAATATATACAAAATTGTAATAATAATTTTATTTGCGCAATAATTTGAATATAAAGTGTTTTAAAATTTGAATTCTGTAGTTATCTGCAGTGTCACTGACTGAGATTATCACCAACCAGCTTCTCCACCATTTTACTATCACTGTTAATATCGATTCCAGGACCATCTACTTTTAAATGTATTTCCATTCGAACAATATTGTCGACTGCTAACTTAAGACTTAGTTGCTATAGCTAATAATAATTTACTTGCTTTTTATAATCGCGTGTGAGTTATTGTAAACAATAATAATAATATCGCAAAATCACAAAGCTCTTCCATACCATACCCAAAAACTAAGTGGAAAAGTATTATCAATAAATGTTCATGACACATAAGCCCATAAATAACTCATTCGCCTACTAACCTACATTAACCAAACCTATTCCAATCAACTTTATCAAAACTGCTTACCCCAATGCCAGCTATCAAACGTGCTGATTAAGGGAAGACGCGGCCCGAGTCAGTTGCGAAAAACGTTTATACAACATGAAATTAGCTAAACAAACGAAAACAAGTCACTGAACTTGCATGAAAATGAAAACAACTTATTCATAAAACAAAAAGAAAATCAATCTTGCAAAGCGGTTAAAACCGGTAAAACAACATGGCGGCGAAGGCGCGAGAAATGCTATGAAATGATCACTTCGGCGCTATTTAACGCACTTTGAATGAATTGTTTAGACAACTGAACTGCAAAAAAAAAATTCATTTAATTTGCCAATTAACACGCAAACAAAGATTTCTTCTACTTTTTTGTGCAAAATTGAAAAAATTCACAC
The DNA here is from genome assembly GCA_034638295.1 of Phortica okadai. Classification (NCBI taxonomy): domain Eukaryota; kingdom Metazoa; phylum Arthropoda; class Insecta; order Diptera; family Drosophilidae; genus Phortica; species Phortica okadai. The sequence goes on from CM067850.1 coordinate 8,846,520, forward strand.
GCTTTGAACGAACCGGAAAAATCGGGAAAACGGACACGCGATCATTTGGCACTATCTGCTTAAGCATTGCTTGGGACTTTTTTATAATTTTGAATTCTTCATATTATTTATGTTATTATTTCATGTTGTTATTTTTTTTCGTTTGATGATTAATTGATTTATTTATTGACGTAAAATATATTTTTCCAACACTAAAGGTCAAGTTCTATTTGGCTTAATCAATCGTTCAATCGATCGTTAATATTTTGGTCTCTGCTACTCTGAACAAATACGCAAAACAAATAATTCTATACAATTTTTCAAACAGAAACGGAGAAATTGGCGCAACTTTCGAAGCGCAATACAGGCGATAGCCCAAAGACGCAGAACAGACAGACATGTTCTTTGGCTTTTGGCCAATTGATTTCAAAGAATATATGATATTTACATTTGCATAATTTTAGCGCAAAGTATTGGAAATTTTAAAATGCATTTGGCATATAATATTCCTCTATTCTTTTTTTTTATTTATATTTTTTATTTCTTTTTATTATTATTGCCCAGAACAGCATGAACCTTTTGACGAGTGTCGTTTTGTTAGTTTATCGTTTCATTTTTCAATTATATTTTTTATTTCATGGAATTTTTTTTGTTTTTTATTTCCAAGTAATTTTACTTTATTAAGAAAGACAAGTTCAAAGCAACTGACGAATGCCAACTTTGACCGGTTAGCATCGGTTTGAGGTGCACGAAGTATCGGCACGAGTACCAATTGCATTAATATTCATAGTTATGCGATTGGACAGCCAAATGATTAACGTTCGACTCACAGTTGGATAATCAAATGGTTCATGCATTGCCTTAATTAAGTTGGCATAAGTTTAAAGTGAAGTGAATTCAACATTTGAAGTGTATTCGTATAAGTATTATTGCAATAAGAATTTTTGCCAAAGCTCTCAAGCGAATTTCTGTTTCTTTGAAGAAGCTCTTTAAAATTACTAGCCAATTTGTTTAAAAATTATTTGCTTATGCCTTGTCACTTCTATTCGTGTTTAATAGGACAAAAATACGCTAACAAAAATGTATCTATACATTTTGCTATTTAGCAACAATTTAAGAATCTGTGGCAAACATATTACGCGTAGACTAAACAATAAAGCCGCTTTTATGTGCCTACAAAAATAAAAGTTTCGGGCCAAGATAATGGATAATGGATAACAGATGAATGAAACGTGCCTGGGATTAAATAATGCAAACTTTTCATAAATGCTTAAAACAAGCGCGCACACAACAAAATAATACATTAAGGGGCGCGAGTGACAGGCGTGGCATGTCAGTCGTATACAAATAAATGAAATAGTAACATTTGCCAGCCAACAAGAGCAAACGAGGCAACTATTGATTTTTTTTCTCTATTTAATTTTTTGTTTTGTTTTTCTTTTTTTGGTTATTAAAGAAAACGCGAATGAAAGAGTGTCGGAACACATAAAGGCAGAATTTCTCGCTTTATTGTTATTTGCTATTTTCAGATACATTTGTTGTAAACATTTTGAATTATGTAAGTTTGTAATTGGTGTGTGTGTGTGTTTGAGTGTATGTTCAGTAAGCTTCGTCTTCTGGAGCTCATCAGCAATGCCGCACGAAGTAAATAAAACATAAATTACAAATATTTGTACAAAAACTACGTCGAAATGAAGAAGTCATGCTGTTCTGCTCATCTTTTGCACTCGTGGCCGGGGTCTGAGTCAAGGCACGCCGGTGCGGAAATACGCGTTGGCATTCAAAGGTATTAACCAAAACAAAAAGTCGTCACAGAGACATGAATAATATTGTAAATAAATTGTAAATTATTTCTGCGCGACGCGTCAATATTGACAAGTTGACAAGCGAATTTAATTTGAAGAAAAGTCGGCACCAAACAAAAAAAAAAAAGAGTTGCAAATGCCATGTTTCATTATCGTACATTAAGCAAGCAATGAGCGATGACATTTTGCCGGAAATTTACAACATTTCAATAAATTTTGTTACACAGTTCATACGGAAAATTATCCATAGTAATTCTCTTCACTGATAACTATGAAAAGTACTTAGCATAGATTTGTTTATACATGTGAAATATAGAATTTTTGATTAGATAGGTCGAAGAGCTGCCAATCGGCCAATTACGCCGTAACTGGTCAAGCGTAACTGGACGGTATTCAATGTCTTAAAAAGTAATTAGGTCAAAATCATAATGATACCACAAAAAGAGGGTTTTGCTAAGAATTTCATGGAAATTTTATATAAAATTTGATTAAAAACAAGTAGCAATATTTCATCCAAATTTATGATAGTGCTTTTTTATCACTAAAAAATAGTTTTTTATATAGTTAGTGGTGTATAACTTTACGGAAATGGCAATGAATTGTTACAACATTTGTGTATTTACTAAGTAAATGATAAAAATAAACGAAAATGACTGAGCGGGCATTAATTCATCAAAAAACGAGCGAATACATTGAGTAAATATCAACTGAACAAAAAATTGTTTACTATATAAATATACAAAACTAATAAAAAAAGGCAAAACTGATAATGAAAATCAATCTGATTGATCACTTAATTCTAGCTAATAAAATTTATACTAATATTATATATAATATTTCATACAAATCGAAGTCGATTCTAGTTGAGTTGCCGGAAAACGTGCGGGCGACGTTGACTTTTAGTTGAGTCATAAAAGCAAACTAATTGTTAAATAAACAATCATTTGTGCAGAAAAACGAGGCGGAATAGTAATAGTTAATAATAACAAAAATGAAAGCTAATCATGAGCTTAAATAATGTTCATTTGAAGCTTCAAAATGTACAAACAATATTTTAATTGTTTTTCGTATGAAAAACTTTCTAAATCATAAAGTATCTTAGAAGAGCAACCAAAGCAGAATAACAAGAAAACCGCTGAAGTGCGCCTCAATTATATACAAATAAAAAAGGTCACGCAGATGCATAAAAAACAGAATGATTCTGAGACTGTTGGCGACATGAAACAAAGAATTTCTTAAAATAAACGAAAATACAAAAATCATCAAGCGGAGTACTTGACTTGGACATGAGAGCAAGTAACGTATAAATCTTGGCTCTTCTTATCAGCTAGAAAAAAAACAACAAAAAAAAGCAATTTGAGCAGCAGCAAAAATTCAACCCATGGTTGCCAACCAAAAGCACGGTCAAATAACAAGTAGCGGCAATAAAAACAACAACGCTGACGGAGAGCCAAGTGAGGAGTAGCAGGTGCCGCGCTGTGCCGGGTGAAATGGAAGAAGGTAAACGATAAAGCCGCAAGTGAATGAACGAACGAGCCAGGGTATAAGATGAAAACGCGACATGACGAGACGAACCAAGACGAGAGGAACTAAGGAAAGCGTGGCACAAAAAATGCTTACTTTTTTTTTAGCTAGTTAAGACTTTTTCGTTGGGATTATTTTACATCGTCGCCGTTGCCAACGTCGTCGTTGTCTGCTTCTCACATTTAATTTTTGTTTTTATTTTATTTTTCCAAAGAGTGCAAAGCAATTGTTGTAAAACTCTGTGCAGTGTAGTTGTTGCTTGTTAATTCTTTTGTTAACATTTGCGGTTGTTGTCAACAGCAGACGAAAGACGAGAAACGAAAAGGCAAAGACGTTACCGAAATGAAGAAAGAAAAGCAAAATTAAAAAAATAAAACACAACCCTCAAGAATATATTTTGGAATTTGAAATTATTAAAATATCTTTGACGGCACCTAAAAATAAAAGAAAAATACACTTACACGCACACAAACACACACACACAACTACATACTAACAAAATGTATACACTGCTCTACAACACAAGAAAAAACATTGAAAATTATTTTTAAGTTCTTATCGAATTTACGCACGTTTGAATACGTCTTCCTCTTTATACTTTGCAGCTGATTTTTCCTCAGTGTGCTGTGTTTGGCAGCTGCTGAGCCGGATGGACGGACAGCAGCAACAACAGCAAAACAAATGACGGCGTCGGTTCCGCTTTTCCGCGCTTTCCGTTCTTTTCCCGCTTCCGATTTTAACGGCGCGTTCAATTCATACAATATAGTAGACACTTTTCATATAGTATATTTATAAATCTTTAAATAAACCGACAACACAAATATTAAAACACAAACTTTTTGAACGTAAAAACTTGAAACCGAATTGCAGTATTCCTTTTTGGGCGCATTATTCTAAACACAAGATAACTAAAAACACCAACACGGAGATACAAAATTAACGCACTTTATTTTAAAAATCGTTTCACATTTGTATTTTGTTTTTAAATATATTTTCATTGCTTGCTTCAAAACAAAACGTATTTTGCAAGTCAAATTTGCATTTCGAAAAAACCAAACAAACGACGCCAGTCCAGCAACAAATAAAGTCGCTGCCAGCCGTTCGAAACGAACACCGTAAAATAAAAATAATAATAAAATGGAAAAACTGAAAAATACGCAAGTCGGACATGTTTGTTAACATCGAATTAACATTCGATTTACAGAATGCTGACGGTAAATTTCAGATTGACTAGGCATAAGTTGCGGGACAGTGCTTGAATTCTGAGTGAATTCAATATTGAAGATTTTGAAAAATGAACTATCGCATGCATTATCTTTTTTTATTGGAAATAAAGCAAATTTATACGGAAACACTTCACCGTGCAATATTTATTTAAAATATAAAAGAGCGCATTTTTGAGAGCAACTTTTTCTAACAAACTTACATAATAATAATTCTATTTATTATATACATATGTGTGTATTTTAAGTGATCAATTGTTGCATGTTTTCTCACATAAAGTTTAATAAAGGCGGTAATTCCCAATCAGCGAATTTTTGCATTGAAAGATTCTTATGACTTGCGTCATGACTTAACAGTCCAGACATATCTATGTTATGGAGCTTTGTTGTGTAAAAAGAAAAATAAACCAGTAAGGACGCTATCTTCAGCAAGGCTGAAGCTATAATACTTTTCACTTTGTGTCACTATAAAAAAACTAAATGAATAGTTTTCATGCATCCCTAACAACATATCTGTAATGTTTCAAGTCAATTCGTTAAAAAACAAAAAATTTTTCCATACAACGGTTCAAGTTTTGCGATAAGTGGGCGTAGCCATGCCCACATTTGGTCAAAATAGTTTTTATTCCTCCCTAAGAGCACAACTGCAAAGTTTCAAGTCAATTGGTTAAAAAACAAAAAAGTTTTCCATACAACGGATAAATTTTCGCTATAAGTGGGCGTGGCTACGCCCACTTTTGGTCAAAATAGTTTTCATTCCTCTCTAAGAACATAACTGTAAAGTTTCAAGTCAATTGGTTAAAAAACAAAAAAGTTTTCCATACAAAGTGTCAATTTTCGCTATAAGTGGGCGTGGCTACGCCCACTTTTGGTCAAAATAGTTTTCATTCCTCTCTAAGAACATAACTGCAAAGTTTCAAGTCAATTGGTTAAAAAACAAAAAAGTTTTCCATACAACGGGTAAATTTTCGCTATAAGTGGGCGTGGCTACGCCCACTTTTGGTCAAAATAGTTTTCATTCCTCTCTAAGAACATAACTGTAAAGTTTCAAGTCAATTGGTTAAAAAACAAAAAAGTTTTCCATACAAAGGGTCAATTTTCGCTATAAGTGGGCGTGGCTACACCCACTTTTGGTCAAAATAGTTTTCATTCCTCTCTAAGAACATAACTGTAAAGTTTCAAGTCAATTGGTTAAAAAACAAAAAAGTTTTCCATACAACGGGTAAATTTTTGCTATAAGTGGGCGTGGCTACGCCCACTTTTGGTCAAAATAGTTTTCATTCCTCCCTAAGAGCATAACTGCAAAGTTTCAAGTCAATTGGTTAAAAAACAAAAAAGTTTTCCATACAACGGGTAAATTTTCGCTATAAGTGGGCGTGGCTACGCCCACTTTTGGTCAAAATAGTTTTCATTCCTCTCTAAGAACATAACTGTAAAGTTTCAAGTCAATTGGTTAAAAAACAAAAAAGTTTTCCATACAAAGTGTCAATTTTCGCTATAAGTGGGCGTGGCTACGCCCACTTTTGGTCAAAATAGTTTTCATTCCTCTCTAAGAACATAACTGTAAAGTTTCAAGTCAATTGGTTAAAAAACAAAAAAGTTTTCCATACAAAGGGTCAATTTTCGCTATAAGTGGGCGTGGCTACGCCCACTTTTGGTCAAAATAGTTTTCATTCCTCTCTAAGAACAGAACTGTAAAGTTTCAAGTCAATTGGTTAAAAAACAAAAAAGTTTTCCATACAAAGGGTCAATTTTCGCTATAAGTGGGCGTGGCTACGCGTGGTTACGCCCACTTTTGGTCAAAATAGTTTTCATTCCTCCCTAAGAACATAACTGTAAAGTTTCAAGTCAATTGGTTAAAAAACAAGAAAGTTTTCCATACAAAGGGTCAAGTTAAGCTATAAGTGGGCGTGGCCACGCCCACTTTTGATCAAAATAGTTTTCATTCCTCCCTAAGAGCATAACTGCAAAGTTTCAAGTCAATTGGTTAAAAAACAAAAAAGTTTTCCATACAACGGGTAAATTTTCGCTATAAGTGGGCGTGGCTACGCCCACTTTTGGTCAAAATAGTTTTCATTCCTCTCTAAGAACATAACTGTAAAGTTTCAAGTCAATTGGTTAAAAAACAAAAAAGTTTTCCATACAAAGGGTCAATTTTCGCTATAAGTGGGCGTGGCTACGCGTGGTTACGCCCACTTTTGGTCAAAATAGTTTTCATTCCTCCCTAAGAACATAACTGTAAAGTTTCAAGTCAATTGGTTAAAAAACAAGAAAGTTTTCCATACAAAGGGTCAAGTTAAGCTATAAGTGGGCGTGGCCACGCCCACTTTTGATCAAAATAGTTTTCATTCCTCCCTAAGAGCATAACTGCAAAGTTTCAAGTCAATTGGTTAAAAAACAAAAAAGTTTTCCATACAACGGGTAAATTTTCGCTATAAGTGGGCGTGGCTACGCGTGGTTACGCCCACTTTTGGTCAAAATAGTTTTCATTCCTCCCCAAGAACATAACTTTAAAATTTCAAGTCAATTGGTTAAGAAACACAAAAGTTTTCCATACAACGACGTGAATATGGCTTCTCTTCCTCTTCTTCATTTTGTATGGGAGCTACCAGTTCCAGATGTCCAATCTCAATGAAACTTTCAGGCATGTAGTCGGACCATGTAAAACAACTATGTTTAAAATTTCAGCACTCTATTGTACAAAACAAAAAAGTTTTCCATACAACGATTCAAGTTTTGTTCACTTTTCTTCTTCTTTTCGTATGGGAGCTACCTGTTCCAATAATCCGATCATGCTGGTTCCGACGAATGATTCATCGTAATAAATTCTAAGACTCTGTGCAAAGTTTCAGCTCGATAGCTTCAAAACTGAGGGACTAGTTTGCATACATACAGACAGACAGACAGACAGACAGACAGACAGACAGACAGACAGACAGACAGACGGACAGACGGACAGACGGACATGGCTAAATCAACTCGTCTTGTCGTCCTGATCAAGAATATATATACTTTATATAGTCGGAAATTAATATTTCGATCTGTTACAAACTCCGTGACAAAGTTATTATACTATTTCACATAAGTGAAAAGTATAAAAATGTATGCAAAAATCCTTCACATCAAAAATTTTAATTACAACCAACATTCACATGATACGCGCGCGTGTTAGCCATGAACTTGAACAGCAGTCAACAAAAATGAACTGCACATCTAGAGATACACAAATACAAGTGAACAAGGAAGAAAATAATTGATTTTTTACCCACTCTTATTACACACTCACACACACTCGGAAGGATATCACAATCTTAATGCCATTATATTATAATAAATACACTTCACACTCATACCTAGCTGCAGACTGTCAGGTCAGGTTCGTGGCATTTAGCGTCATCGATTACTAAACACAAAAGTACGATTTCAAAGCCACGACCTGGACAATGACCAAAAGACGGAGGACGAAAGAGGCACAATGTGATATCCTTGCATCCTTGTACTTGAAAACAATTGAAGAGTTATTTCGGAATACACAAAGTGGCGCTAAATAATAAATCACACAATTACTATAATGCCTTGACAAATGTGAAATTCAAATGACTTTTACCAATTGAAATTCTTGCCTTCCTTTACAGTTAAATCTTGCAATAAGGGCAAATAACAACTGATGAACGAATTATGCAAATTGTCTGAGAATAAAAAGATCATTTAAAATTTATGACAATTCGCATAAAAAACTTTTCGTTTACAATTGGAGAAAACAACTGTGTGGGCCAACTGAGAAGTTATTAGATACACTTTAAGAAACTTTGTTATCGTCAATAAAAATTAGCGCCTAGCAACAAAAGGAGTTCATTTTTGGCACAGTCAAAGCCGTTATGTAATAGCCCTGCTTCAAGGACATTCGATAAGCACAAAGACATAAATGTTGGTAATGACGTGAAATTTTGTCATTACAACAAACGAAACGATCAACAAACTACAACCAAATATGTATATTAATAACAACAACGACCAACAGATAAACCAATAAGAGGCAACACGTCATTAGTTGTTGTGGTACTTTAATAAAGACATGATGTATGCCGTTGGGTAGAGACAAGAATACAAATAAAAGAAAGATTTTATTAATGTCATTAAATTCGTTGCCAAAAAAAAAAACGTTTTCCAAAATCATTTGCTAACCAGCAGGCAAGTAATCAAACATGGCGCCCTGGCTACCGTTACATAAAAGCAAAGCACACTTCTGTGTATGGATTTGTTGAGGCAGGCGAGCATGCCATATGAGTCCTTCTACCTCATGTAAATATATGAGGCTGTGTGTATATAAGCGCGACCAGGCAACGTTGCACAGCCACCATTGTTATTGTTATGGCCTAAACCAAAGTTATATCCTCGTTCGTCCTGACTCTGGCACTGACTGAGCGCAATAAAGCGTAGCGGTAAAGCACAAAAACATGACGTAAAAACGGCATCACGTTGAATGTGTATTTGTTGTAACGTATAGCAGTCGGGAGAGAAAAAGAGACAAAGCAAAATAGTCACAGCGACAAGGAGAGTTCAAAGAATGCACATGCGCAAGAAAACAGCTGTTGGCCAGTTACCGTTGTTTGTTTGACAGGTCCAGCTAAACTACGCTAAATGCGAGGAAGAGCTGTGGGGCGGTGGTAGCGAGCTTGTACAGGAGGGGTGAAAAATCATTTCTCGTACTTTATCGGCAAAAATATTAAAGAAGTTCTTTTGAATTATTGTCTCAAAAAAAATAATGTAAATACTTTTATTATGTAATTTTGCATTGAACAAAACTCAATCAATGTAAAATTCAAAGTCAAATTGACAGATAAATCAAATTATATAATCAGGCAGTGTTAAGACTAAAAAATCAAACTTAGTGTGGGTGGGCTTTGACTTCAGACATAGGATTAAAGTAAAAAAAAAAACATCAATCCTTACCTTTTTTTATTAAAGTTGCAAATTCTTAAAGCTAATCCTTGCCGACGACCCGCCTACGCACAGCGACAATAATTGATTTTATTTAAAGCAGTACCAATTTCATTTAGTCATTTCAGTTAATTTCTACAAGTTTCAGTCCAAATTTTTGCCACATTTGATTAGAGCACGAGCACATTTTAAAAAGCGTCTTTTTGTGACTTTGCTGGCCACCTTCTGCTGTTGCTGCTACTGCTGCTGCTGCCGCAAAACTGCCACGCTTAAAGCCAATAATTGATTTATGCAATAACTACTTATACTTTTGAGATTCGTTTTTTTTTTTTTTTATATTTTATTTCAACTAAACCCGCTTCGACGGCACTGCTACAGCGTGTCCTTTAAAGCGAACGCTTAAGGACGTTGGCGTTTTGCATTAAACTTGCCGTTTTCATATAAACAGCAAAAAGTTTAATGTGATTTTTGTGAAAATTTGTAAATCGACTAACGTAATACTGCCGCCGGGCTGCCATTTCTTTCACACGACGCGCACTGATGACTGAATTTTTCTGTACTGATTTTTCCAAAATTTTCACGTATCCTGCGACAAAACTGGGTCCGGCTGTTGTTCGCTGTTAACTTGCATCTGTTAATGTCCCAATTTTTCCGGGCACTTTGGTGCTGCCATTCCGGCCTCTTACCGGACAGATCTGTCCTTTTGTGGAATCTCGCTAAGTCAGAAAATATTACATAAATTTATGATATTGAGTGATAAATGTACAACACTGCTTTCAATACTTTGTTTTTATGTTTTTATCCTACACAAAAGCAAATAATTATTTAAATGAAACTTGAATATAGCAGAACAGCTCGAATTTTGACGACTCCTATGTTGTCATGCAATATAAGAAAACATACAACAGCCAAAAATCAGATAAGTTGTTTCTTAATAAAACAGTACTGCGACACCGCAGCATCGCATCATGCTGATGCGTAAATTCATGCAATCACTTAAATATATATAAATTAACTAAATCCCACATAAATTTCTCTAAATGACATTCGTGACTGATGAATAAAGAGCATTTTTCCTCTTTTTATTCATTACTTGCTAAAATTATGCGAAACGTATTGAGCTGCAGATTATTTTATAGTTTTTCAATTTGCAGTACTGCAATTTTCAATTAAAACAACAAATCAATTAATGCAAATTCTTCGATTTCTATTAGTTGCCTTAACGATAATAAATTAAAGTTAATTTAACTACAATTTGCATGAATTTGATCTTTAGCAAAATGCATCAAACAAAATGACTGCAAATTCAATTTTAGTTTCTACTGTATGTGAGGTATCCGTAAAAAAAAGTATAGTGGCGTAAGAATAATTGAGTTGTTCGGACACATACGACATTTAAAATTTCAAATGACAATTCATTCAACTGATATGCTCGACAGACAGGTACGAATTTCAGTATTTAATTGACTCGTGTAATACGAAAATTAGAAATAACATAAGCTAAACTAATATTTCCAAGGTAAGAAAGATTTTCATTGCCATTTCAAATCGTTTTTATCTTAAAAGGGATAAAATTTGTCCTTTTCCAACTGTCTAAATCAAACCATTTCAAATCTAGGAATCTGTCCTCTTTCCAACTAATTTTTGCTCAAAGAATATTGAAACTTGTTAATTTTGTGCTTCCCCTACGGGAATAACGTCTTGAGTCGGTTTGAGTAGTTGTCCCACTTTGTGCTACCTGTTTGAAAGTGACTAATATGACGGCACTTGTTCCGGTCGCAGGTTACTTGTTAACACTGTAAACAGAAACCGTTATCACTATCAAAAAACTATTCCAGTTGCATTCGGTTTTTTATTCATTGCATTATCATTTCGTATTCATTATTCGGTCGCATTCAGTCGCTTTTTTTGTCTCGTCCGTCTATGTGTCATTCTGTCTGTTTATAAGTCATTTCGTGTTCGCGTACAAGGCGGTTTAGTTATTGTTTGAGAATCTTAGATTACATTTGAAACGCGTGCTGAATTAGTGTATATGTGCAAAGTTAATTATGGCGGCAGTCTTTTTTATAATTACAATACCAACGGCTGTGGAGGAGCAGCGTCTGAAGACGGAGTTCATTGCGCGCAAGTTGGACATTCCAGCGGAACAGGTTGATGTCCATACGGGGACATCTGTTGCAAGTACCAATGCGCAGGAATCAAATACAACGACGACGACAACAGCGGAGCGTGACACGCTTAGCTTGGAAACCTTAAAGCTAGCCAATGGAGAGAATGTAGGTGGCAAGCAGGGGATGTTAGCGCGCAGAGGGAGTGCTCAATATAGTACTTTTCCCAAGAGGCGTAAATCGGTACCTGAGGCATTGTTAATACCATTCGATAAGCCTGATGTTGATCAGACGATCAGCTTGAACGAAATGGAGGTAATGTCGAATAAAGAAACGACCACAACGGACACTACAAAGGGACAATCCGTAGAGGGTCTCCGAGTGATGATCAATTCAGCGAAACGAAAAATGCCGAAAAGAAATGATGCTGACTTGGATCTTCCCATAGATACTGCCATGGAGGTAGTACTGCGCGAGATACTTAAGAAATTTCAAATTGAGAATGCGGTCTGGACAACTAACACGGGGGGCAGCATCTATCAGGTATGTGGTATTGGCTGTTAAGAGATAACGAGAAGGCCACTCTCGATGATTTGGATGTTGTAAGCCGATAACGAGAAGGCTATTAGTGAAGCTAAGCTATTTTACAGATCACCTTCACGGTCGAGTTCAATGAAGCATACGAAAATGTCTACGACAAATTACATGAATGGGGAATTGGTGATCGCGAAGGTTCCACGGTCGCTGTGATGAATTGCATTGCCTCCAAGACGTACGCTCGCAAAGATGATGAGGACACACCCAGTGAGCTCGGAGGGGAGTAAGTAGAGTATTTTTATTAACTTGGGACAGCAACTCACCTTAACGCTAATGGCTTGTAGTAACATCAATACTGTCCAGAAACAGGGCGTCTGGGACCGTTTCATGAACTCGGTGCGGGCGCGTCTGAATGTCGCTCAAATCGTACGTGACGTACGCCAGGATGCCGCAATCACCTTTGATTATGTCGTTTTACTTATATCGGCAGCGTGCGTATGATCTTTTTAATAGAGTTTTCAACAAATAGAAAAATAAAAACATCGAATTTTGCAGAATTTTAGCCTCGTTTGGTTTGGTTGAAGACTCCACTATATTTTTGGCCTCGTCTATGCTAATTTCACCACTCATGGGCCCCATTATTGCCGGCATTTTTGGTACTGTGATCAAAGAGCGTTCTCTGTGGACGATCGGCATGCGTAATGAACTTATTGGTATATTGCTGGCGACTTTTGTTGGATTTTTGTTCGGATTGGTAGTGGGCACTACAGACGAGCGATATGGCATTGGTGAAGGCTTAACAGAGGAAATGCTGGCACGGTGCGATCTGCATTCATTAATCGTCGGTGTTTTTACTGCGATACCCTCAGGAGCTGCAGCTGCAATTGGTATACTTGGCGGCAACATTGGGTCACTTGTGGGTGTCGCTATATCTGCTTCTTTACTCCCACCGGCGGTGAATTCGGTAAGTCATGTGCCAATTCAATAAGTGTTTGCCTACTCATTGTTGTTTTCAGGGGCTTCTTTGGGCATTAGCATGTATCTATAAATTCTTCGAAAGTGATGATTCACGTTACTTATATGTGGTCAAATCGCAGTTGTACTCCAAAAATCAAGCAGCTGAATTAGCCATACTTGGTACACTAAGCATGTGCCTGACACTATCAAACGTACTTTGTGTATATGTAATGGGCATATTGGTGTTAAAGGTGAAGGAAATAGCACCGGTTATTGGACGCAACAATAGTAATTTTTGGAAGCATGATATTAAAATTGCTCGTGATTACACTAGGAACGGCATGGTCAACACTGATGCCGCAATCATTGATGAGTTCGCGAATTTGGCAAAAGATGATCATTATGACTTCCTACGCAAATTGGATGAGGTCACATATCAGCACACATGGTCGCCTCTTAGTAATAGACATCCGTTTGATGGACACGGTGATGAACGGGATAATTATTCAACCATTCACAAGTTGGAGAAACTTTATACAACCATATCAAGTCCAACCGCCATGCAGGATAAACGGTGAGTGATTTACTGTGGTTTATCACGACACATTTATAAGTTGAATATTCTTTCAGTCGGCGTTTTAGTATCTCACGTAGGCCAAGCCGCCCCACCGATAAGACAAACAGATATAGAATACTGCTAGAAAACGTAAAACTACCAAATATTGAAGATATTTGTACTCCTTATAATGTTAATGTATCGATTTCATTGTAGCGACCTCGTTTTGCGTCGATGCCGTCAAATGCCAATGTAGCAGCCAATGATGTGCCAGAGATTGTGGTAGATTTGTGTCCGTCTGCGGAGACAACTTCCAAGCGTTTTACAGTGACTCCGGCCGACGATCCATTAATGAAGCACAGATCTTTCAACAGCTCAAAATAGCCGAACTGATACCGGACACATGCAGTATAACGATGTTTCTAATTTGTTGTCCACAAGTTTCTAGTGAATATTTATGGCAAATATTGTATTTCGTTTCATTTGTAATTTCTATAACATATTTATTTAAATAACAAGCGATCTATGGCTCTTAATAGTTTGTAATCAGGCTAAAAGACAATACCACTTGGTCCTTGGCGATCGGATTTTACTTGTGCGCGTTGTCGTTTGACTTGCAAGCGTTCACGTGCTGCACGTTCTTGTCTAGAAGATTAGGTAAATCACATAATGGCAAAATAAACTTGAAATTCGTAGAAATACTTACCGTCTGCGCACTTTCTCTAGTGTTTCTTGTGATGGAGGCACTACATCAATTTCTTGCTCCCTGATAACAGATCGTAGCTTTTCTAGTGCATCTGCCAAATTTAATTGTTGTGAACGCGTCAGATCACTCTTAATAAAGTAATAACCATCCTTCGTGATCTTATTATTAAGCTGTAGATATCAAGGTAAGGCTATTTAACAGTCTATTTATAAACAAAAGAACATTTACCGCCTGTAGCAATTTCTGCCTAGTCTTCTCTGGTATCCATTCTGCTTCCGCAAGCTTGAAGCGTACGTCGACTTTGGTGTTTACGCAATTCACGTGTTGACCTCCCGGGCCGGAACTGCGACTGTATGTGATCTCTAGCGCATTTATCGGTATGTAGCCCGAGAATTTATCACCTTTGTTGGCAGGCTGTCACCGAAATAATAATACATAAGAATATAATTCAACATTTCGAAAGTCTTTACGTACCGGTGGCGGCGTGCTGATCTGCAGACGACTGTTGGGGTAAATTTTGTCTAGAGACAAATCGCTTTTGTACGACAACTTGCGACCGAGCACAGGAGCCGACGTATATGTGTGGTCAAAGCTGGCGTGACGTAGCACACCAATAAATGATTTACAGATTTTGTTCATTTCATCGAATTTAATTATTTAACAAAAAAAAGTAACGATAACCTAAGAAGACTTCTTCTTACTTGCTTTTTACAGCTGTTAGTATTGCCAGATCTCTGCTAACCAACTTAAGCCACCAAGTGATTGTCTGCCACCTAAAACTCTGTGGTCTAAGGGCCCCTTGAACATGTTGCGTTAATTTAATTCTTTGGAGCGATGGAGATGGAATCCCAGGTGCGTTTTGTTCACGAAAATTATATTTTAAGCATTAACGATCGAATAATTTGCAGGCCACCGTTGTAAAAAATCCAAATCCAAACATAATACGTGAACGAAGCGCGGAAATAATCTCTGGGGGACATGTGTTCTACAATCCAGTACAGGAATTTAATCGTGATTTAAGTGTAGCAGTGCTAAATGTTTATTTTAAACGTTTGTCTAAGGAGCGACAAGAAAAGTTGTTGAAGAAACAAATAAAAGAACAGGACACAAATCAAATCAACGCACCCGATACTAAAGAATACGTTGCCGGGGAACGCTACGAGGACGGGCTACGTATACTAGAGGCGCTATCCGCAACAGGTTTGCGTAGCATACGTTATGCTAAGGAAATAGCTGGTGTACGTGAAATAGTTGCAAATGATTTGTCGAAACAAGCTGTGGATTCAATACGAGAGAACACAGTGCATAATGGAGTAGCACATTTGATTGAGCCCAGTCATGCAGATGCCATGTAAGAGTGTCTTTTTGAAAACCTTTAACATTTTGACTATTTGGTATGTTGCAGGACTGTGATGTACCTTTCTACTTCGGCTGAAAAACGTTTTGATGCGGTCGATCTCGACCCGTATGGTTGTCCCAATCGTTTTTTGGACGGCGCTCTGCAATGCATAACGGATGGCGGTCTGTTATTGGTAACCGCCACTGATATGGCAGTGCTCGCGGGCAACTCACCAGAGGCTTGTTATGCAAAATACGGTTCGGTGCCGCTGCGTATGAAGTGTTGCCATGAGATGGCACTTCGAATTCTGTTACACTGCATTGAAACGCATGCCAACCGCTATGGAAAGTACATTGAACCGCTGCTAAGTATTTCTGCTGATTTTTATGTACGCATATTTGTGCGTGTATACACAAGCCAGGCCAAATGCAAATATAGCATGAGGTGCGTCGGATTGTCCAAAGTTGTTTGTGTCAAAAACTAAAGTCAATTTTTTATACAGCAAACAATCTATGATCTACCAGTGTACTGGCTGCGATACGTTCACACTGCAACCGTTGGGAATAATTAAGCCTAATCCAACCGAATCGAATGCGAATCAAGTAAAATTCGGCATACCCACAGGTCCCCCCGTGGGCGCTAATTGTCAGCACTGTGAACAGAAGCATCATGTAAATATACTAATTTGGCACGATTGTTTAAAATACTATAATGTACATGCACATAGTTAGGTGGTCCAATCTGGTCTGCGCCCTTACATGACACAAGCTTCGTGCAGGCATTATTGGATGCAGTACGCCAAGCACCGCTTGTAAGTCTTGGCACACAACGTCGCATTGTAGGCATGTTGTCTATGGTGATGGAAGAGTTGCAGGACGTGCCGCTTTACTATACGCCCGATAAGCTGTGCAATGTGCTCAAGCTAGAGATTGTGCCCATGATGAAATTTCGATCAGTGTTATTGCATGCTGGCTATCGAGTTTCTTACTCGCATGCCAACAAAAAATCACTGAAGACAGATGCACCAGCGTCTGTTTTGTGGGATATTTTGCGTGCATGGAACAAGCGACATCCTGTAAAAGCGGATCGCCTGAAGGAGAATGCCATAATAAAGTCGATTCTAAGCGTACCTCCAACGCAGGATTACAACTTTGATGAACTGCATGCGGCTTCGAACCCAAGCAGTAGAAAACAGGCGCTGTCAAGATTTCAAGAAAATCCAACGCCTCATTGGGGTCCGGGCACACGGGCAACAATAATGTAAGTGTTATATCTAATCCATAATTTTGTTTCCAATATGTTTCTAACAAATTGTTTGTATTCCCTACAGGATTGGTGACAATAAACTACCGAAGAGCTATCGAAATCAAAACAAAAAGACGAAACACAAAGTAAAGGACAGCCAACCAAGAAATTCACCAAATTCGTTAGAATCCCCGTTGACCAATATAGACGCTGATGATGCGCAGAAACCGAAAATACCAAAACTGACCTCCGATTGACAGACATTTCCGTTTAGCTCTTATCTATATTTTTTGCATTTTTTGACTATTATTGTTTATAAATTGTCCGACTCTTTTGCAATAACAAATAACTCTGGCATGATCTAACGAGTCTTCATAAATTTTTTTATAGAATAACAAAACCTCAGTTTGGATTCAAGTAGTTTTAGTAGCGGAAGAAATTGCCATCTGAAGTTTGTCGTGAGAATCCATTGTTAACCAATTGATTGTGTACTCCGCTACAAATAAGCTTCACACTGTGTGGATGTATCTTCTCTTTGATTCCACCTAAAGCCCAAAAGTTTAAATCAAAATCATGCCTTATCATATGATATATGTATATACTAACCAATTCTCAGCGGATGACCCAATGCTTCTACGGCCATTGTATGTACGGCGTTTGTGTTCCTTAACATGCGCAACGGTCTCATGACAAGGGCGCCAGGTTCCTTTGCACTTGATTTTTGCTGCCAACTTGTTTCGGCTGTACAAGTCTCTAGCTGCAATACGGAGTCAACTTTTTCAGGAAATATTTCGCGGCTGTGATCATAGCGGGACATTAATTGCAAATCCAAAGAATCGAGCGGTATTATTGGATGTTGTCGGAAACGTTTGCTATAGCGAACCGATGCCATTGTCTGATGGTAGTAAAGACGCTCATGCACAGACAGATGCGAATGCCAGTCGCCTAAACCTGGAGGTGGTGGCGGCGGTTGTGGCATAGGACATAGATATTTACCCTCGCTGCTCAAGTCGGGCTGGTACGATCTATTTCGCACTAATTCGATGCGACCAATTGGAATCGCCATTTTATTATATGTAGTGTTTTTGAAACAACTAAGAAATATAATTTTGCAAGATTATCTTCACGATTTGTTGATTTATTTAATGGCCCAAAGTGTGACTGGAGTTTCAAAGTGTTCTACGGTTGTAAAATCATTTTTCCGAGTTTGTTATATCGATATAAGTGGGGTTACTATGGTATTGCTTAACTTTTTTTTGGAAATCAACAAGTGAATTATGCTTCAATATCAACACAAAAAACAAAACATTTTATTTTTTTTTTTTATAAAAAACTTTATTGAATATTTTTTGTTTGGCTGTAAAAGTAGAATCAGTGATTAGGAAACACTTACCCCATTCGAGTACCATGCCATCAGTTGGGGCTCTTCGGTCACCAAAATGTCTGAAAAGTCAGCTTTGAGGCATCAGCCGTCGAATTTCTGTCTAGTCGATCATGTACCTGCGCTGCAATGTCAAATTTAAATGCCGCCCAACTGCAAACCGCTAACAATCAGCAAAGAAGAAGAAGAGATTTCTGCAAGCACCACCAGCACGCAAACAGCGATAGAAGTGAAGAAAAACCGCAAACACGGACGGAAGAACAGGAAACATTACAGGAGCAACAGCTACGACGACGGTCGAAGTTGTGGCATCTACGACAACGTCTGCGGCACTCAAACCGGCATCGGTTCAAAGAAAAAGGAAATTACTACGTTGTTGTATGCGATGCTCATGAGACAGCACATTTCAATGAACATGTTGCACTGCACGCGAATAATTGCCAGCATTAACGAAGCCACGAACTCGTCGAAGAGCTGCTACGCCTCATTGCTCCTTTTTATTATTGTACAGCAACTTTGTAGCACACGTATAGTTAGAGCTGGACCTGATGTCGCCGAAATAAAACGTTCAGCACAGCATGCGTCGCCCAAAACTGCTAATACATGTGTCGCTAACTGGTGGCGAACCGCTTACTCGTTCGCCGACCTGCATATATTATATTCACACGACACGATTTGACACTCTCCGCCCATTTTCACCATCATCAACGCCTTACTCGACACGACTCTCGAGATTCAGCAACAACAGCTTTACTTATTCTGCCTTTTCCCGGCCTGCCTGCATGTATACGAAAAGTGGGAATCATGTTAATTAATTTTGTTAACTTACAACTTTATAGTTAAAAAAAAAAAAAAAAAACGTAAATAACAAAAGAGAAAAATAACAGACAAGGTGGGGAGAACGTTGAAAAATAAGTCTGAATTTTGAGACTTGTTTGTAGTAGTCTGGCTTGAAAATGACTTGGTATCGGCTGAGCAGTTCTTAACGTGTTTTCTCTGTACTGTGGTGCTCTCTTGGTTGGATAAAGCTTAAATGCCGTCTTCGCGGCTTCGATTTTTCGACTTTAAATACGAAATTGAGTTTTATTTTTAGAAATCTACATTGTTTATAGGTTTTTTATATACTTATAGTTTATAAAACTAAAAATGGCAATTGCAATATTATGCACTACAATTGTGTGTTTCGGTGTGTATGTATGTGAGCAAATGAATGTTAGTCATAGAAAATCAAATCTATATGGAAAGGCCCTATTTAAATACATTTATAGGGAAAATTATAGCGCAAAATTGAATGCGCACATTAGTTGCGGTATACATTTATGTACATATACTTATGACAAATATTAGATTGTGTGTATGTGTGGGTGAATATTTTTAAAATAACGTAATAATATATAATATACTCTGTTTTTATACCTGCTGTGTGAATCACGACAGCACTGGAACGACGAAGTCATGTGATTAAACAACGCCGATGCAAAATCATAGAAATTGCCTGAAAATATAGACAAGAAAAAGAAGTATAAGTAAAAATTACCGTATTTAGGTTTTTTTTTTTAGTAATTACTCACATCTACAAAAACGTTTTCGATTGGCCACTAAACATCATCAGCAACACCCACAACGGTGTAACTGGTTGTCATTACACCCACACACGATTACCACGTACGCAGCTTAGGAACGACTACGGCTTCGAGACAAGCCATTGCCACTAACGCCTACGCCGGCGCCAAGTCCATTTCGACTGGGACTCGCGCTCAACGATGTTCGTGCCGGACTGCGTGAGAATTTGTTGCGACGCACAGGCGAACGACTGGCGGCCGAACGTGATCTGGAACGTGGCGAGTAAGAACGACGACGTGGGCTACGCGAGCGTCGACGTACAGGCGATCGTGAACGGCGACGACCACCACCACCACCTCCGCCGCCGCCCCCACCACCACGACGGTTGTTGTTGCTTCGGCGATTAGGAGATGAGGGACGACCATAGCGAGCCATTTGTACACGTAACTCCCTGCCATCAAGCATACGTCCATCCATGGCCTCTAGTGCGTCTTCAGCGTCACGTTTGTCATAGAATCTTTTAAATAAACAGAAAAAGGTTATTTTTTTTTATTTTACTTACACCTCAAAATTTTTAAAAATAAGACAAAATTATTTGTAGTATTCTACGTATATTGACTAGGACAGATTCGTAGACAACAGTTGCAAGTTGAAGACATTTTTTATTGCATTATTTGCATTGCGAATAGACAAAACGTGTACAATCCACAGTGAAAGAACTAATGCCAACGTGGGTCGCCAACAAGACATAACCTCACTTAAACTTTCACTTACCGCACAAAAGCGAAACCACGGCTTTCACGTGTATACCGATCTCGTGGAATATATATGTCGCCGACTTCACCACAGCGCTCGAACACTCGACGCAAATCCTCTGGAGTTGTGCGGTATGTGAGATTGTCAACCTTATGTAAAAAACATAGAAATAGATGTACAGCGGTTCTCAGTCAAAATGAACCATTTCCATTTTTCAACTTTGAGTGACTATATCTTTTGAACGAAGAAATAAATCGACAAAGTACAAAGGGAAGACTTCTAGATTGAAGTTTCAGCTTTAAAATGATATAAAATTTTATTTTAAAAAAGTAATTTTTAAAAATGTTGTGGCTATAAAACCAAAAAAAGTCACAAAAAAAGTCACAGCGAACTTGAACCAGTTTGGACTGATTAGGCCTGTATCTTAATTTCATGGCGATTTTTTTTTAATTGTATACTCCATGTGGACTTTCTTTTATTTATTAAATATTCCTACTTATGTTACCATTGATTCCGATCCAGATTTTTGTTGTTTGAAGGCGATTTTCGTACCAAAACCCCAAAATACTTACTTCCATACATATTGTATGGAATTTTCTTTGGTTGATATGAAAATCCTTCCCTGTGTCCAAATTTTGAGAATTTTACCATATATTTTGTGCTTTGTGTTGAGTTTGAATGTTATATTAAACATCTATTACAAAAAAACATCCGTTCCAACACCGAGTGGAGAATTTCACACCTAATTAATCCAAACCAACAATTTTTTCATAAAAAATGTCACTTTTCCATACAAAACACGCATGTATGGAGTAACACATTTTGGGTTGGGCTTGAACATCGGCACTCGGTATTGGATCGGATGTTTTTTTGTAATAGACGGTTACTATAAGATTAAACCTAAACACTAAAGACAAAAAAGACAATAAAACTACAAAAATTCGGACATAGGGTAAGAATTTTACTACACCATTGGCAAATTCCATACAATATGTATGGAAGTGATTATTTTGGGGTTTTGGTACGAAAATCGCCTTCAAACAACAAAAATCTGGATCGGAATCAATGGTAACATAAGTAGGAATATTTAATAAATAAAAGAAAGTCCACATGGAGTATACAATTAAAAAAAAATCGCCATGAAATTAAGATACAGGCCTAATCAGTCCAAACTGGTTCAAGTTCGCTGTGACTTTTTTTGTGACTTTTTTTGGTTTTATAGCCACAACATTTTTAAAAATTACTTTTTTAAAATAAAATTGTATATCATTTTAAAGCTGAAACTTCAATCTAGAAGTCTTCCCTTTGTACTTTGTCGATTTATTTCTTCGTTCAAAAGATATAGTCACTCAAAGTTGAAAAATGGAAGTGGTTCATTTTGACTGAGAACCGCTGTATGTATTAGATAACAGCATCAGAACTGTGTATAATGGACATGACGCCATGTTACTTTACTACCGAAAGTTTATTTTTACTTACTTTTAACGAAATCATGCCATCGATCCTTGGTGGCGGACGTGCACCACCACCACCACTACTACCACCACCTCCACCGCCACTATTACTCATATTTATTTAATTGTTTTTTAAGCAAATTCAATAATCTTAAGATTTTTTCACTTTTCTGCTTTCAAAATGGCGTCACTTATCTTGTAAAATTTCACAACGGTACACGTTACGTCCGCGAACAATGAGCAGTGTTACCAAGAGAAGAATGAAAAAATTTCTTGTTCAGCAACGTTTAAACGAAGACAAGCCAGATTTGCTCAAAAGTGTCAAATTGGCGCAAAAGCATTCACGACCACGAGAAGATTTCTTCTTCTTCTGGTCGAAATAATTACCTTGTCGGTAAGGTAAGGGACATATACCATGGTGTGCACCACGACATAGGCCACAACAATGTAGAATTGCGGTGTCATTAGACCAAAAAAAGAAGCAGCTTGTTTACATTTTTGAGCCAGCGTTGCATTCGGTATGTGTGAACATTGCAGTGCTGCCAAATTGGTCATTTGTTGGCTCTTTGACCATTTTTGGCCAACATTTAGGACATTTTTAAGAATATTAACCCAAAAAAAAACCAAAACTCTGTTTTCAATTCTCAAGTGCCTCTTGCCACACGAGCTGTCTCATATACTATCGCCAAATAGTGATAAAACGACATTTGCCACAGTCAATAAACATATGTATGTTTCATGAGGACGCGGTTTTTTCCTCGTAGAAAACGAAGTCTTTTATTTTTTTGGTAACCTCGGAGAGGAATATATAAAACCCGACGAATGCAAATGGTTCTTGGCAATTTTGAGACGTTAGGTATACGAAACGAAGACAGGCATCAAATGCTTAATAAACGCAGACCTTGTGCCTTATGTCCGGCAGAATCATACGGAAACGTACAGCAGTTCAACGCACACAAATCACTTGGTACACCCAGAGTTGCACAACTGTCAGTGCACGTAGCCCTGCGTAATTATATTTGTCTCACTCGCACCCATGCGCTCGTACCTGTACTTTTAATTCACCCAGTTGACATCTGATTTCAATGCGTGGCCGATTTTAAAAACGTGCAACATTTTATGAAAATTCATAAAAATTCGACTTGTGCGGCACCCAAAACACTTTGTAAATTCTAAAACAAAAATAAACGCCTAACGTGAGGACACGCACGTCAAACAAAAGCACATTGTTAGCGAACTTGTAGTAATTTATGTCATTCGGTGTGTAAAATCTGTCAGTGAAATAAACGAAAAACGTGATTTGGTACGCTGTGGACAAGCCAACGACGGAAGACGGCGAACAAAAAAAATAAAACAAATTTGTCTTGGCAACGTATTGAGTAACAAAAAAAAGTAAATCAGCCAACAAAAGAAAAGAAGGCTGAAGTTAACAAAACACTGAACGCAGTAACTGCAGGAAGAAGAACGTGTCGACGTCGTCTGTCTGGCTCCCGGCCCCCCGCGCGAAAGTGTGTCAGTTGTGGAGCTACTGCATTGTGACTGAGTGTGAAAGTGTGTTTTCTTCGTCATTGTAACTTTCGAGTGTTATTTTGAGTGAAAGAAAATTGTACAAAAATATACTCCAAATTAATTCGTAAACAAGTGCAACAAGAAGAACAGAAAAAAATGGCTCAAGATAATGCAGAAGTTTCTACAAAATTTTCAACACTGAATGTGAATGCCGTCGAATTCGTGCCCAGTTTCAGTTACACCGCACCGGCGACGGAGGCGCCGACTACAACTGCAGCACCGCCTCCTATCGCAACGGCAGCTCCACCGGTGGACAACGTAGTGCCCAATTCAGCACCAGCCTCCGGCAGTGCGACACCCGCTACAACGCCCGATTCAACTGGTTCCGGTGGATCAACAAACGCATTAAATACGGCAGCGGTCAGTGTTGGCGGTGGTGCATCGTCAGCTGCGGCTTCCAATGGCAATACACCTTCCCAAGGTTCGCCCGTGCACACACCCACGTTCGTAGCTGCTGTTGCGGCGGGAGCGGGTGCGGCGCCGGTGGAAAATATCAATACGGCGGACAAAGTTGTAACCAACAATGGTAATGGTAAATATAACCCAATACAACAACAACAAAAACATCACGAACACTACAAAATGGGAATGTGTTTGCCCGTCCTTGCCGCACTCCGTTGTAGTTATTGTCGCATTGGGGGTGGATAAGAAACATTGGCGCTGGTTCAATTAGCTTGGGCGCATTGAACTCACAGTCAGCCAAAGTGACGTCACTTGGCTAACCCTGCTAGGGAATATAAAGGCAAAAACAAACGACGCTCCGTTGCATTTTGTGTTTAAGTTATTAGCCTCTAAATTGTTAGGTTAACAAGCGCTTTCAACCAGGTTCGGTCTTAACCTTACATTGTGTTCCGTGCCATATTTTTCGCAGATGTTTAGTTGCATATGTGTGTGTGTGTGTTCGTTTGCAATATTTTCTTTATTTTTTTAATGGCGATTTTCACGCTAAAGATTTCCCCGCACGCTGTTGTTGCTACCTGTTTCACTATGTTTTCTTTGCTAGAAAATTTATTGTCTTTTCCTTTGTTTTGGGCTTCTTCTTGTCACCATGTTGGTGCTGTTGACACGTTCACGTTTATTCCACGATTCATTCATTTATTACACTGAATTATTCATTGCGGCTGCTCTCTTTCTCTCTCGCTCGTTTGCTCACTTGTTCTTTCGTTCGGTTAGCCGATATTCATTTTCTTCGTTGATTCGAGTTTGTTTCTTTTGCTTTGTGTTTGAAATCTACAAAAAGCAGTTCCTTCTGGATTTTGAAGTTTTACTCGCTCCAATCGCTCGTTGGCCCGCTCACTCACTTGAATGTTTGCTCAGAGCGGCCAAAGAAACATATTTTGCTCCCGCAAGTTGTACAACTCATCACTCTACGCACAACCATATCGAGGCCGGAGCCGAGTCGCTCGCTCACACGTTGGACATATGCTTGCTTTGCTCTTTGTTGTTGCTGCTGCTTTGAATGCTTGATTTGGATTGGCGGCGTTTGCTTTGCCGTTGGTGCGTTTTTGCAGTTTTTATGCGGTTTGAACCGCTTTGAACTTGATTTTTGTTAGTTGGACTGCACCATACATTCGTGGCCAAGTAATGTAGATTTTTTTTTTATTCGCAAAATGTTTCTAGTTGCTTTTACTTTTTGCTCTCTGTGCGAAATCGGCATAATTTACACATAGAAGAGTTTTGAGGCATTAGATTAACGTTTGCAGCATAGCAAAGTTTCACCATATATATAAATCCTGCAAATGTTTCGCAAAGGCGGTGGTGGCGGTACACGCTACATTTATTCTAAGAAAATTGGTAACAAAAGTTAGTACCCGAAAAGAAAATCAAAACAACACGCGGCGATCACTGACCTGCGACCTGAATTCCACGAAGGATCACTGACTGAAAAATTTTCCGCGCATTAACGTAAAATTCCAAGTATTTCAAATCTTTTGTGTATTAGCCTATCCGTCTGTCGTGGCTGAAAGTTTTCCACAATGATTCATTGCAATAGTAAAACGCGAATGCGGTTTTCGGCGGTTGTAAGCGATTTTATGTAGCTTGTAGTGGTGGGACGCGCGTGAACTGGTAATTGCGCGATATGCGAGGCCAAAGTTTTTGTACATAAATCCCCAATGAGGTGGTAACTGGGTTGAAGATATTTGCACAATTTGTTAGCGTGAGTACAACGTGGAAAGAAGCGTGAGCTACAACGTGGCAACGACGATTACGTCGACAATGTTAACCGCAATGCTGACTATCACAGACGAAATATGAAATATCTGAATTAATTTGTATATAATTTTTTCAGAGAACGATCCCGCAGACAGCTGGGATGTCGAGGATGAGCCTGTAATTACACCCGACGATGACGAAGCCGATGAATCAGAATTCACTGAGGGCGAGGCAACGCCTAAAGTCTCAAAGAAGAAGGTGCCGAAAGTTGAGGAGAATAGGAGCAAACGTGAACATGTAAATGTTGTCTTTATTGGTCATGTTGGTATGTATTTGCAAACCAAGTGTTAACAATTTTGAAATCTACTAATTCTTGGTTTTCTCCAATCTCTCATTCATGTAGATGCTGGCAAATCAACAATTGGCGGTCAGATCATGTCACTGACAGGCATGGTTGACAAGCGTACTCTGGAGAAGTATGAACGTGAAGCGCGTGAGAAATCTCGTGAAAGTTGGTATCTGTCGTGGGCGTTGGACACAAACCAAGAGGAACGCGATAAGGGTAAAACCGTTGAGGTTGGTCGCGCCTTTTTCGAGACGGAACGCAAACATTTCACAATTCTCGATGCACCCGGTCACAAGAGTTTCGTGCCGAACATGATTGGCGGTGCGGCGCAGGCCGATCTCGCAGTGTTAGTCATTTCAGCGCGAAAAGGTGAATTCGAGACAGGTTTCGACCGTGGTGGGCAAACGCGAGAACATGCTATGTTGGCAAAGACTGCTGGTGTTAAGCATCTTGTTGTGCTCGTCAACAAAATGGATGATCCAACAGTGAACTGGGATCAGACACGTTACAACGAATGTAAAGATAAGATTTTACCTTACCTCAAAAAATTAGGTTTCAATCCGGCTAAGGATTTGACCTTTATGCCTTGTTCTGGCCTAAGCGGTGCCGGTTTGAAGGAGCAAATACCTGAGTCGTTGTGCCCATGGTATAGAGGGCCCGCATTTATACCATTTATCGATGAGTTGCCTTCGCTCAATCGCAAAGTTGATGGACCATTCATAATGCCAATTGTCGACAAATATAAGGATATGGGCACAGTTGTTATGGGCAAAGTTGAATCGGGGATGGCGCGAAAGGGGCAGAATCTGTTGGTGATGCCTAACAGAGTGAGTTAATTGGACGAATTGGCAAGCATTTTACAGCATTTCATGTTGGATTTACTTCTTCTGCAGACGCAAGTTTCGGTCGATCAACTGTTCTCCGATGATTACGAAGTCACATCTGTGGGACCTGGCGAAAATGTCAAAATCAAGCTGAAAGTAAGTATATCAGACCTTTTGACATTTAGTCAGTCTTCATAAATGGATTTCATTGTGGTCGCTTATAGGGCATTGAAGAGGAGGATGTCTCACCCGGTTTTGTGCTTTGTGACGCCACCAATCCCATTAAGACGGGTAAAGTATTTGACGCTCAGGTCGTTATCTTAGAACACAAATCAATTATCTGTGCGGGTTACTCGGCGGTTATGCATATACACTGCGCAGCAGAGGAGGTCACGGTGAAGGTACGTGCAATTAAAATATTTGTAATCTGTATCATTCAATAAAAAATGAACAATTTGATCATCTGACAGGCGCTCATCTGCTTGGTTGACAAGAAGACTGGCGAGAAATCAAAAACACGTCCACGTTTCGTTAAACAAGA
Organism: Phortica okadai; assembly: GCA_034638295.1. Taxonomy (NCBI): domain Eukaryota; kingdom Metazoa; phylum Arthropoda; class Insecta; order Diptera; family Drosophilidae; genus Phortica; species Phortica okadai. Next base: position 8,874,028 of record CM067850.1, read on the forward strand.
TCAGGTTGCAATAATGCGTATCGAATGTTCCGGAATGATTTGCCTTGAACAATTTAAACTCTTTCCACAAATGGGTCGCTTTACGTTGCGAGATGAAAGTGAGTCGATATTTAATGCATAATATTGAACATTATCTAATTCTCTTTTTATTTTTTATTAGACAAAACAATTGCGATTGGCAAAGTGCTGAAGGTGATCGAATAAATTGAGCCAAGCTAAGTTCGAGCGCCCGCCTTTAAATTCACTCATAAAAACTACAGCAAGCCAGCCAGTCAGCCAGCATAGTTTGATCCGCCAGCTAGCCAACGAGTAGCAGACGGAGACACATTCGCATTCGCCCAATCCAATTCGGAAATGATTTTATAGTCAAACGTCGTATGCTGCTGGAAAAAAAAAACCATCCCGTTTCTCGTTCATACCACGCCTGCCCCCGCTCTTCACAAACTGAAATTGATTATTGATAATAGAAAAGAAATGCCGATTAATATATAATAATTAAAATAAATAATTTCACGTAAAATTATTAAACGAAAAGTTAAAAAAGCAAAAGAAAACGTGTAGAAGAAAGAAAGAAAGAAATAGTAAGAAAATACCGCATTATATAAAAGATTATATTCTATTAAAACTGATAAAAACGTGAAGTAAATTTATTATACATGTATGATTACCATTTATTACTTTTTGTTATAAAAAATGGAATCAAATCCGAAAAAAACAAAGATATTGAAAAAGAGTACAGTGCATAATATGTATAAAAGAAAACATTAAAAAACAAGCGAAAAGAAAAACCGAAAAAATTAGCAGCGTTTATTTACAAAAAAAAAATCGAACACAATATTAAATTATATTTTATAAGTAATAATTAATTGCCATTTACACTGCGCGAAAAGAAACCCGGTTTAAATACTGACAAAGTTAAACAACAAAATAGAAACAAATTTAAATTTACATTTTTGTGGCCTTCAATGCAACATCCTCACAAATATTTCAGTGTAAATGGTGATTCATTACAAGGCTTGTTCTCCACGAATAAACTCCAAAAATTCGCTTTGATTAAACATTGTTTTTTTATACTTTTGTTTTAAATCATCTAATTGAAATCAAGTCGTTTTAAGTAATACATTTTTACTTACAATATTTTTTTATCTTAATTAGTTAGTTTTAAATAAAACGGTACTTGAGCATATTTTATGATTATTTTGAGATGATTTTATTATTATATTTTTTATTAAACTAATTAAATCCAATTGGAAAACGAAAAAGTTTTTTTTCAAATTGCTGCATGCACACGTCGTTGATAACGCAACGCATTCAGTTTGCGCAAACAAGTTTCATGTAAATTTTTACTTTTTATTTTCAATTATCTTTTAGTAATCAAAAAAAAAAAAAAAAAATGAATAAAAAAAATGGAAAAAAATCAAACATATTGCAACATAGAATAAAAGAAGAATATGCCTTTGCTGTTTAATAAAAACAAGCGAAAAACTAATTTTTGTTTTGTTATTTTCTTTTTTTGTTTATTTTTCAGCTAATCCTTTTTTTTTTTGGCATAAAAAAACTTGGCCAAATGCATTTAATGATTCTTCTTTGCAGCTTCTCACATTTTATAAAACATAATTGTTAAACTTTATCATATACACTAACTCTTAATTATTGAACAGACTACATTTTAAGTTGATGCAATTAACTTAAATTAGATAAAAAACAAAACGAAAAGAAAACAAAAAAAGACAGAGGAACATAAAACCTGCTTTTTAACGCTTTTTGCTGCTCCTATAACAAAAGAAAAAAAAAGATTAATGTTTGTTAAACTTTGCCTAATCAACAGTCTCAGTTGATTTTAGGTGTAATCTGCAACCGCGAACAATGAAACATGTTTGAAAATTATATAACTAAAGAAAAGGATACATACACTTAAATAATAGAAGCGATTTAATAATAAGCATTATATAAAAACCAAAAACAAACTGAAATATTTATACACGATCATAAATATTCTAAAAAAAAAAAAAACAAATGATCGAAATCGAAAATTATTGCATAAAAAAGAAAAAAAAAACATTTTTTATTATTAAAAATATAAAACGAACCAAAAAGCAAAAGTTGTCAATATTTTTTCTTTATTTTTATTGTGTGATGCTTCATGGAGAATTATACGCGTTGTAAAATATAAAATGAATATGAGAAGAATGTTGAGATGTTCATTTTTTTTGTGTCTTCTCATATGAGATAGTTGAAATTTGTTCGAAACTTCAGTTTTAATTGTATGCACATTGATTTCTTTTGCCTTTGAAAGATCAATGGTTGCCCAAACCAAGCTAAACAAACACATTCGTCGTCAAGGTCTTATTAGTTTACTTTTATGTATTGCAATTTTTGGTCTTACAAAACTAAATTAACAAAATTAATATACATATGAAATGCGCAAATCGTTGGACGCACAATAAATTCATTCAAATAAGACGAGTCATCAACAGAAATCGGCCGAGATACACTTCCAAAAACATACACGAGCAAGAAGGAACACAGAACAGAAAAAAGGAGATGTCGTCATTTGTACAAAACTGATATGAGTTTTTTTTTTGTTTTTCTTTTTAATAGAAATCAACTAATTTCTAGACTTCTTTGCCAAAAGCGGTGTGATTGGCTTGTTTCGACGATCGGCTTCTTCGAGCCGCTGAGTTTCTTTATCGCCATATAAGTCTAAATCTCTGCCGTAATACCAAACGAGCAGATCGAACAATACACCAAGTAATGTCAGTACTAAAAAGCGAAAAAAATTAGAATATATACTGAATAACCCAAAGATTTACTTACCGCCCGCCAAAATATTGACCGTGTACCGGAATCTGCTCTGATCGTACAATTGACAATTGCCTTTGCCATTGCAGCTCTCCGACCACACTAAACAAGTCGAATCAATGAGTCGTCCAAAGATAATAGGACCGGGTATAAGCGCAAACAAGCTGATCATCATAAGTGCCAAGCCTTGGGCAAAGGATTTGTCCTCCGTGGAGACGGCGCGATAGTTAACCAAAACATTGCCAATGCGGCCCGATGAACCAAACCAATTGACCACCATAGAAGTAAGCGAGAAAGTCCAGAAAGCAATATTGCAACCCTTGAGACAAACACCGGGACGCAATGCCTCTGTAAAGACATCGCCAAGCGCACGTTTGCTGCGGCTCAAGAGGAGGAGTTCGTTCTCATACACAGACTCATCGTTTATTGTGGTTAGAGTAGGAAATTCGTCAGTTTCTTCACTCAGCTGAGCGTCGAAGGTAGAGACGAGCCGTTGTGGTGATGCGGCCGTAGGACTAACAGAGTTTGACGTAAGTAAGCTAGCCAACAGATTTGCTCGATCGGTGTTTGTATAGACGGCGGGCGGCGGTGTGACAGTTGTGGTTTTAAGAGAGTCATGAAGACATGAGCAATTCGTGTAGAGCTATGAGAAGCCGAAATATTATATGTTCTAAGGAAACGCAAATTTCGTTGGACTTACCTTCTCTTCGGCATTCCAGCCAGTGCAGCCGGCATGACAGGGTGAGAAGAATGTGGTCTCGGTCGGTTCATGACAGAGCGGTGAATAGGGCACTCCGTCGCAGGAGCAATTCGCGTTGCATTGTGAGGTCAAGTTGAGGCTAGATTGCAATGTATTAATGAAGTTATGTTTAATTTGTGTAACTTGGAAACTCACTTTCCCACATGAGCTACAGACACCGAGTCCGGACAATACATGAACAAGTACGTAACCTGTCCACATATATAGATGAAGCCCACAAACACGTTCCACATGAGCACTTTACTCGCCGAGGGTTTCTTCTTTGATATTAACAAGCCGGAGCCAATTAGGCCCACAACCATGCCCAAAATAGACACCGGGCCCACAACAATGGTCGCACTTTGGGCTGTCCTGTGGAATTGCACTTCCATGTACTTAGTGAGGAAGGTCATGTAGCCCGCAGCGCCAAGTATGTAGAATACGCCGGAAATTATATTGAAGATAAGCAACTTGTTGCGCAGCAAACGCATTAAAGCACGCGGAAAGTCCTTCAATTTGGGAAACTCGGAATTGCCGGTTGGTGCGATGCTATCCAAGGCCATATTCGAGGAGAAATTGCTGCCCAATGGTAGACCTTCATCGACTTTGAGCTCATCGTGGCGCAACACTTGTGGCATGTGCGAATTATACTTGGATAGATCACGTTTCCGGGGCAACTCCTTGGGAAAGAGACCGATAAGACCCGAAAAGAGTACCATGAGTGTACCAAGTATCATCCAACCGAACCACCAGGCACCAAGCCAACGCGGATCTTTGTTATCGATCAATGGCGTCTTCGTTGGATCAATGAACATGTTGAGCGAAATATAACCTAATAGCAACAATCAATAGGATTGGTCGAAGAACCAACAGCAGAACAGAATTTTGGTAACTCACCGAAAAAGAAACCCACAATCGGACCAATCATGCGCAATGCCATGGCCACAGCCAACATGAGCGGCGTATTCGATTTCTTTGTATTATCATCCAGATATGTCTGACCTAGCGAGTAGTAAAGCGTGTTGCCCACACCGAGCACGAATTGTGAGAGAAAGATAAGCACAAGTGGCATGATTGTGAAAAGCGATTCGCATTCTTGCTCCGGCTTTGGATCACCGCACAGTTGCTCTACGTGTGCCGTCACCGAAGAATTCTAAATTAGATACGATTTTGGTTTAGTTGGCACAATTATTGACTTTGAAGTTTTGCTGTCACCTACAACCACTGAAAGCGTCGTAAAGGCACTGGTGCCATTCGTCGAGTACAATTGCTGCTCCAAAGCATGCTCTTTGGTCAGAGCCAGCGCCTCTGGTCCGGCGCCATAGATGAAATGAGGCAAGGCGAGTATATAGCAAGAGAGACCACAAAAGACTATGCCCCAAGCGATCCAACGCGGCCGATTCCGTTGACCGCCCACATAGGAGAGTATAAGCGAAAGCATGATTTGTGATATTTCGTTGCCGCTGAGTATAATACCTTCGATTGAAAAGGTTTACGGTTGAAAGCCAATAGAATTTATCAATTAGGTCGAGAGGAACTCACCTGTCGTCTGACTGGGTATCTTGAAGCGTTTTTCGAGCGTCGTTAGCGTTACGACGAAGTACATGTAGGACATGGCCTGAATCGTGCCGAGCAAGCCGTAGACCATCATGAATGTTTTCGTATTCGCATAGCGTTGCATCCACGCTGGATGCCACCGTGCCATGCCGCACAGGTAGTGACCCGGCGGCGTGCGTCTTATTTCATTGGCGGGCATCTCAAGTTCTGCTCCCTGAAGATTTTATTCTTTGGTATTTCAATAACACTTGGTCGATTTCCGTGTAATATTAAATCCAAAATTGTTTCAACAATTTTTATATAACATAAGTTGTTGGCAACAACATTTGATCGTCAGTATTCGTGATAAGATATTTTTTAATTGTTTATCTTTCCGCTTCAAAATCTGAGTGCCTCACAAAGACTCACTTCTTGCTTCTTGAGTTAAGACTTGAAAATGCTGTAAATCAAATACAAATATTTAAGGTAAGCGCTTGTTTTTCGCTCAGACAGTTGTGATAGGCATAAAGTCAAGCAACGATAACAAATCTGCGATCCATAATTATATTTCGGACATGGTGTGATATGTCCAAATTCAACTGAACTGAACTGAAAACGATCGACCCTGAAAAAGTATGAAACCATGATGACTCCACGGTTTGGTAGTTTTTCTCAACTTCTAGGCTGCTAATGTGGCGTCGATATTTTTTATTTGGGAAATATAAAACAAAAACAAAACAAATGTGTAAAAATAGTAATAATAACGCAACGCCGATAAAGTTATGCAGAACCACAAAAGCCACCGATTAGATAATTCCCAAACGCGCCTGAGGTTCGTGAACGGTTGCTGCATAAAATGATTTGCCATTTTGTTCCAATTGATTTCGAATAATCGCAATCATGTTAATTTATTGCCTAATTAAAATAGCAGCAACGAGCATAGCAAATTTGCTATGATGGGATGACAATTGCTTAATATATAATAAAATTCAAGTTGAGGAATTTCCCAAGTTGGCCTCATCTAATCTTTCTACTACATATTTCTACTTTTAAGATATTTATGTAATTTGTATTTAGATACGTTTAAATAGTTTGCTTTGAGTTTGTCTCGAAGCTCACTTAGAGCACAAATGCATCGTTTAAAATTTGTTCTCAAATCTTTCATCTTCTGTTTATGTTGATTATCCATTTTAATGTAAATGTAAGAAATGCTAAATTGATCTTAATTGTCGCTGAAAAGTAATACCTAAATTGCGGCTTTACTGAAATTAAACGTTAAATTTGTATCTTAGTATGTTTGATAAAATTCGGCTAACTGTAATATTTATATTTCACAATTTCGACTCTTGGAGGTCGGTCAATCACCTAATGACATTGTGATAAAAGAATGCGTGATAGATTTCGGCTTTGTACTTTATAGAGTCATTATAAAGTTTGAATCAAAATTGTCGTCGTTTTGGGAATAAGCAAACTAATGAGAAGATTGGATATTGTAGACCATGGTAAAAAATAAAAAAAATTATTATTAAAATAGCCTATAAATATACTACATATTAAAATAGTAGAAAAATTGTAAGATTGCTTGAAATTAGTACGAAATGATTCACGTTTGTTGTAATTCATACAAATATCGCAATAAAAAAAGTTGTATCTAATCTAGCGATTTGTGTTTTAATGTTTTAGGAACCATTGGTCTACTTTGCACAACTAAACCTCAATTAAATATGAAAAAAATTGATCGATTTAGTATTTAATACTCATGAAAGTAAACAAATAATAAAAATGAAAAAAAGCACAATAAAACAACGAGGACAACTTAAAACATTTAAGTGTTTGACATTAGTCTGAGAATCAAGAGGTTGGAAGATACAAGACGCTCGAATCACACGCCCGACACGCTTCAATGCTATAAATCCACGTTTATGACAGTCGTGCTTCCAGACCGATTTTGTTAAACCAAAAAAAAAAAAAAAAAGCCGATGAGTCCACTAGTCAATTAAGAGTTTTGTCGTCGAAATGGTCACCGATTTTGTTTATTTTTATTTTCTTTTGTTTTTGAAAACAATTTCTGTTTAATTTTTGTATTGAATTATATATTAATTTTTTATCACAGTCATAGTAGGAATAATCTTATCATCAATTTACGAAGGCACTTCACATGCACGCACACCTTAACTGTTGATATTGGAACAATAAGTCATATCACTCACGGAGAACAATATAGTTATATATGTGTATTCTTTTTTGTTTATTGTCTTTAAAGTTGGCTAATAGAGTTCGAAATTCGCATCGACTTAACGCGCCGAAAGCAACCGTGCAATTGAGTCTCCTGTCGGACACTGATATCCATCGTAGTCCGCAAAAAGTTGCCGTAATCACAAAGACGTAGTAGGTGGCCTTATCAGGCTGCGCTCGTTGAACGATTCTTCATCGCCTTTGTCGTTGTAGTTGTATTTCGAGCTCAGTTAGCGTCAGCAGGTGCTTGATAACCGCTAATTGGCCGAAATCACTAATCAATCAATTGATTCGACCGTAGATTTCTTACTCACAGAGACGCGCCACACGTGGTGAGTCAAAATGTGAGAATGCCGAAATTTTCATCAAATAATACGCGAATCGGACGAACGCAAAATATATAACGTAGTTATACCTCTGATATGTGAAATTGTTGTGCTGGAACTGTGCCGAACATGCACACTGCAATGGCGACAATGATGATGTTGATGATGATAATGATCTTTCTGTTGACGATGAACATGATGACGATCAATTCTCGGCCGCCCGTTGTGTTTGCCAGTATGTGTAAATATGATTAAATTTGAAAGCAAGTGAATTAGAAGAATTTGTGTGTATGCTGTCATATTTTTTCTATTTTTTTTTTTGCGAGAGTTGCTTTATAAGTTAATCATCCAATACATATTATTAAGTGCTTATTTACACAATTCATTTTTTATATAAAGTATTTGATTACTCGTGAGCTTTCAACTGTAGATCGGGACCCAATGGATCGTCCATGTGTGCATTACTGCCGATGTCTATTATCCAGAGCAGACCACAGCCAACAATGAATACAAACAGAAAACCAATAACCAAGCCCTCCATAATATGGGGCGTCAGGGCGCCACTGCAAAAGAGTGGTTCGTCGAATTCGAAATCATCGGAGTTGTTGCTACCTGAACGCCACGCCTGAAACTGAACATTGTGAAATGTCAGCATACTCTTGTCACTGCCGTAGGCCTCAAGTACACCACAGCAATAAGAAAGATTGTCGGGCAAATTAATCGGCATCATGCCGTATTTAACGCCGTTAGCAGTGATCGTGCGAAAACGTACGCCATCATAATTTGGAATAGTTAATATATCTAAAGTTATAAGAACGGGCGTGGAATCAAATCTGACTGTAAAGCCAGAGTTTTCTATTTGGTCGACTTTCATGCCAGAGAGTGTGACCGGTTCTCTCAGCTCGCTCTCTGTTGGACTTCGCGCTTTACGGTGTTGAGTACCATAAAAAGTTCGTGTAAAGGAATGGGGTTCATTCCTGAGAAAGTGAATTGACTGATATCGTAATGCAAAGTTCTCGGTTATAAGTAAATGTTCAGCGTTAAGAGGATCCGGTTGATACGCCTTACGATGCCTGCCACGATGCCTGCCACGATGTCTAGCCTTGTCGCTCGTATCCTCAGCTAGTTGAGTTTTGGCCTCTTCTTTTGTGCGATACAATTCGTACAGCGATAGCGGTCGACGATGTGGCTTGGGCTTGGTGCGGGTCGTATAAATAAAAACCAATGGACAGTCTATATTCCATGTGGCCTCAGCGATCATGGTATCTGATACAATATAGAAGACAAAACTAAAATATAACAGATATAGTCAATTTACTGACCATGGGCAATAAGCTGTTCAACCCGTGACCCGTATAGATCGGAAAACTCAAATCCGTACACTTGTCCTACATGACAATCGATAGCCCTATCGAAATTTAGCCACTTGATGGGCGGCTCCTTTATGATCGCCTCCATGATTTCTACGGGATTCTGCACTTGGGTGTAGTAGTTAAGATTATCCATGGTGCTCATATAACTGAAGCAATTTGTATTCGTCTCTGGATTCTTGCAGAGAAAGTCCTTAGTTGTCAGCTGTGTTGAATAACTTATTGAATTAATTCGTTTTTCTTTTTATATTTACTTACATTGTTTTCAACAAAAAGCAGAATTGTATGCTTATCCAATAAAGAAAATATAATTTCTTGCAACTCATATGGCTGCATAATGTACATAGCCGGCATCTTGGGTCTATAATGCAAATAATTTCCTTTGCTATAGTTAGAAAGAAACAGAGTTATAGTAAATTCTTACGTTTCTTCGCCCCACAGAACTAACGGCACAGGTTCGCCAATTAGACCGATTAGACATTGAAAAAGTATTACAATTTTCAAAAGTATCATTTCAACTTAATATATTCAATCTTGAAAATGAGCTGTGTACTAAATTTCTTTTTCGAATGCGTTTGACAGCCTTCGCAAAGGCGACGTCGGTTTCAAAGACAGAAAGGTCGATATACTGCCTATAACAATCTCAGTTAAATCCGAAGTATGATTTCCTTACTTTTATTTGTGGAGTCTACCAGTCTCACTTCACTGTTTGTATATAAGCTAAATCCCATGCGACTTTCTCTAACTAATAATCATAAGTAGTTAATACGAAATCCAGAAACGCATGCGATAAACTTTTACTCCCTTTTCTTGCATACTTTTTGGGTGACTTTTTGTACCGTTAATTTATTTTCACTTTGAAAACAGACGTCACTCAAATAAATAACGGCGGCTCACAAAAAATACCTGAAAAATAAAATAAAAGCTTACGAGCTTCTCAACACACAGGTGAACTTTCCATTATCAGATATGATAAAGTTGTGGCAATCATGTTAGCAAGACTTCTTATCGTTGCCGCTGATAAGAAAAGCGCGCTTATCTTACTCGAAGCGCTTTTTCAACCGGGCTAAGAGCGTAAATTCGGCGGTCTAGCGCAATTTCAATATGTTCACAAATTAGTCACTCTAATATAACGAAACGAATCGACGCATAAAGTTACATATATCGCACGCGTTGTGAATATGTGCACTATCTCTGAATAAAGAAAAAAGAAAGGAATTCAACGAATTCAACTATATTTAAAACGACTTTTACAACGATTTTTGCAACGAAATTCGCTATAAACTAAAGGCGACAACATGTCGCAACCACAAGTGCGCAACTCTGATTTATCACAGATTGCGGTCAATGCCAATAATATACCTGAAGATACGATCGACTGTGGTGTGCTCGGACTGGGCTGGTGTCGCGGACCCACCTGCCAGAAGTACGCACGTCTGCGTACGTTCATATTGACCCTGGGGCTCGCGGGTCTCTTGCAGGGCGCTTGCGAGACATACTTTCGTATATCGGCCAAACAGGCTGCAGTCGAATATAATTACGATCCATTGATTGTGGGTGAGTTGTCATAGTCAGTGTAGGCGCTTATCTTCGATACAAACAGTGCTGAGTAAACACACTTTAAAATGAGTTACATAGAAATCAAGAAAACCACGAATAAAGTGAACTGAATTCTTACGTCGCCTTTGTTATCAAACCGTTCAAATGACTTTTTTTGCGATATTGTTTATGATTCTTCCGTTATCAATTCGTCATCGTTACCGATTCAAGTTGGCCTGCTTTGTGTGTGTGAGTCTGTTGGCCAAGTTGTTAACGCACTGTCTTATGTGAGTAGTGTGAGTATGAATTGCACTTCGGGAACACCCATGGGGTAAGCATTTCCGTTTGATAATGCTTAATGGTGAATTTCTGAGACACGAGAGTTTGAGTGAATGAAATACTTTTGAATATTGAAATATTTGATTATTATTATTTCTCTAAAAAGACACATTTGACTCCAACACAGATTGGCTTTTGGTCAGCAGTGGCATCTTCCAAGGCATCTTCGCTTTGGCCTTCGCACATTGGGCTCAGCGGTTCCATCCCATTAAATGGTTGGCGGGCGCTCTAATGCTGCAATCGGCGGCATGCATTCTCGTGCTGATACCGGGCGCCATGAACTTGTAAGTAAAGATGGAACACTTCTATATCTCACGCAACTCTCACGTCTCACGACTTTTATGTATTTAGCACGGGCGGCGTAAAGCAAACGGATGAACTGCTTGATGCCAACTTCTGTACGACGACATATCAGGAACTGGCAAAAATACAGCTCACAGCGGAGCAGAGCAGCACGCTCACACTTGCAATGCTTTTCGTGCTGCAATTGGGATTGGGCATGGGATCGTTGGCCTACTACACCATTGGCGTCTCCTACATCGATGACAATTCAATCTCTGTTGACAGTCCGGCGGTTATTGCCGCTACACTTGGCGCCCGTATCTTCGGCATGCAATTGGGTTCGTTTCTGGTGCTCGGTGTGGGCTTCGTATCGGTTGGCTGGTGGCTCGGCTGGGCGGTACTTGCGCCGCTGGTCTTTGTGAGCGCTGTGCTGCTGGGCCTCTTTCCGAAGCGTCTGCCCAAAACGGTCATACACACCGCGGCACAGCGCATCATTGAGGAGTCAAACGCGCGGCGATTTGGCAGCCGCATTTCCACCTACATCGATGACTCCGATTTTTGGCCAACCGCCAAGCGTTTGTTCGCTAACAAATTGCTCATGTTCAATCTGGTCAGCGTCATGTTCCTGCAGGCCGCTTCCCTCAACTATGCGCTGCAAGAGGAGAGTTACTTGCAGTCGCGTTTCTATTTGCCATACAATGAGCAGGATGGCCTGACGCAAGAGTGGGAGGCTTCATTTGTCTCCTACTTTCTGAAACCGCCCGTCATGGCGGTGGGCATGTTGATTGGTGGCCTCATCATATCGAAAGTGAAGCTGTCGGCGCGCACCATTGCGGGCATTAACATCAGCATGGGTCTTCATTTGATCGCCATCTACGTTGGCTTCATCTTCATTAAGTGCGACGTGGGTCCGATTGCGGGCATCGAGGCTGGCAAGCTGAATCAGCCGTATTGTTCACGTGCATGTCTGTGCACGCCGACCGCTTTCTTGCCCGTTTGTCCGGAGAACAGCACAGTGACTTACTTCACGCCCTGCTATGCCGGCTGTCACAAGAAGACCGCCATCAACAGCGTCGAGATCTACGAGGGCTGCAGCTGTCAGAGCGACTACAACAGCGATCTCAGCTACTCGATACGCGCGACTGCGGGCGCCTGCAGTGCTGCTAAATGCCAAAAGATGATCATCGTGTATCAGATCATGAGCCTTTCGGCAGCCGCCATGCTGGGCATGATGCTCATTGGCAAGATCATCATCACATTGCGCAGTGTGCTGCCGCAGGACAAGTGCATGGCGCTGGCCTATGAGGTCATGTACGTCGGCATTATTGCGTATGTGCCAACGCATTTGGCGTTCTACTTCGTGACACGTAAGTTGTGCACGACTTTTCCTAAGCAAGGCTTTCTATCTAAGGCTGACTATCCCATTTCTTCTACAGGTTCCACTTGTGTCTATTGGGCGCCGGAGTACAAGCGTTGCCTGCTCCAGGAGACGCCTCTGCACGGCAATATTCTCAACATAATCGCCGCCTGTCTCATTTTAGTTGCCGTGCTCTTCGATATACTCGTCTTTATCTTCACGAAAGGCTTGAATATCTACAACTGCAAAGTGACCGATGTCAATTATACGCCCTCACTTTATTCAGCTGTACCACATGACGATCCCCAATCACCGACTCCTCTGACAATACATAATGCCGTCGGCGGCAGTCCAGTGACAACGACGACGACTTCATCACCCTTACAACGTCGTGACACGCGTGTACAACAGGAACAACAACCACAATCAGAAGCGGCACAAAAACCACACCAAGGTATCACTGTTTTTCGTAATCCCAGTTCGACCACGACTTCCTCAGGCGGTGGCCAGAGTATTGTGCCGCCCAGTGAAAGCGGCGTTACTTACGCCCAAGTTGTTTTCCCACCCGATCGTCATAAGCCCAAGGATGGCAATGCAAGTCCAAAGCGTTTAGCGGTGCCGGCCAATGTGCCGCTCCATCATCTCACCGAGCAAGATGTGCGCTCGCAGTTGAGCACATTGAAATCATTTGGCGGTGATTTGCCAACAACAGCGGAGAAAGTAAATGGCGGCGCAGATATATCACAGGTGCGACATGTGGAAACACCGCCGCCATCGCAGCCTCCATCATTGCCATCGAATTCCCCACCGGCCTCAGTGACATCAGCATCGCCCCCGCCAACAGAGACAAACTTGGATCATTTAGTGACGCGACCACAGAGTCCCGAGACCGATTTCTAAAGGCTTGATCACCGCATGAGTACATCAATTACAATGTCCAAAACGAACAATTGTCACATTGTCCTTCAATATTTTCATTCTACTAACAATTTATATTACAATATTTATGTAAAGTTCTTTTAAAATAAAAAATTTTTTGAAAAATTTAAAACAAGAAATTGGTTATTCTCTAATGTGGGTCACAGGTGGTTTATCCAGCGAGCGGCCTTTAAAAAATATTAAATTTTTATGCCAATCGATTAAGCCCTTCTTGAGTAAAAATGTTTTTTTTTTGTTTTTACTTTTTGAATTTTTTTCGAAAACCAATTAAGTTAGCGTTTTCAAACTTTCAGTATTTTATTATCTAATTCGTACAAACATATCTCCAAAATATAATTTAATTATCTCATATTCCGTGGCCGATTCACTAGGCTTACATCTCGGTATTTGGAGATCAATAAATTGCACAATTGATAAGTCTTAACAATTGTTGTCTCCTATTCCATGCCTGATCAACCCAATCAGCTTGAAAACCATCATTAAAAACAGTTCAACGAGAATTAAAAAATAATAACACAAAATTTTTGGTTTTTGAATTTTTTTTTTTAATATTATTTTATTTAATATGGATTTTTTTTGCATCTTTTTTGTTTTGCATTTGTTTTTGTTGTTGTAGTTTATCAGTAGACTTACAAACTAATTAATAAATTAATATTTACGCTTAATAATCACTTAACCGAGAGAGAAAAATTTAGTTAGGCGAAGAAATTTTAAAATGACAAAATATATTTCTAATAATGTTAAAAAAAAAAAATAATAAAACAGTTTTACAAAACAAGAAGAAATAAAAATATATGTATAAAAAAAAATACTTTGCAGTGAATAACTATGTTTTGTTGTTGTTGTTTTTGCTATTGTTTTGTAGCGGAAACGGTTTTGTTTTTGTTTTAAATTTTCGAGCGCACACACAATGAATTATAAACAAATCTTATTTCGTTAATAATTTTGTTTGTTTGTTTTAATTTGTCTTGTATTTTTTTTTTTATGCTTCACTTTGCTGCATTGCATTCAGCTCTGCTGTTCACTTGGCAACCCTAGACAATTCGAGTCTCCGCAGGTCGCTCGCTTGACACATGTGTGTGTGTGTGTGTGTTATTAACAATAAATAATGCAAATATCATCTTAAAGACAGTCAAGCGATTGGTGTAAATAATAATTGAAAAAAATTTGTCTTATTGTTTATAGTGCAAAGTGTGCCGCTCAATCATTTGTTTAAACAATTTACGTTCTTTTCTTCTTTATACAAAACAAAAAAAAAAGTGTTAAAGAAAAGTTTTTTGTTTGAAAAAGAGAGTTTTTTCAGTTATTGAGTCTTTTGTTTTCTTGTTTTTTAAAAATAAATCTTACAACAGATTTGAAGTATTTTTCTTTTTCATTTTTGTTTTTGTTACAAACCAAACACGATTATTTAAAAATTTTAACGAATATTATTTAGCATTGATTTTCAGCTTAAGCATTTACATTTGTTTTTTTTTTTTTTTGTTATTGTTTTTAAGTTAAAATAGTTTTGAAAGTTCTTTTGTTTTACTTTTCGTTTAAAACTACTTTATGCTGAATTCAAGTGTTGTTTTTTTAGTTTTTTTGTTTCTTTGCAAACGATTACAATTGAAATTGTTTAAACATTTTGTTTTTTTTTTTTTATAATTTTGCTTTCATGACTCTTTTGAATTGAAAAAAAAATTATAAGACAATGCAATCACAACGTATGAAAATAATTAAAAATATTTTGCAAAATTATTTGTTTTGCTTTTCTTTCATTTGTAGTTAATTAATTTTGCTTAAAAGCATTGCATATTCTTCTTCCTTCTTTTTAATAATTATTAAATGTTTAATTAATTTAATTGTTAATAGTTAAGATTTTGGAAAACTTGCTTGATTTGTTTATGTTTTTATTAATGCTTCTTTTTTTTTGTTTTCTTTTAGTATTTTCATCTCAGCTTTTAGCTTCCGCTTCCTTTTCTTTTCTGTGTTTGTTTTGCTTTTTTTGTTTTGTTTGCAGTTTCCATAATTGTTTAAACAATTTGTTGTTTGTTTTTGCGTTATTATGTATGTGTGTTTTTTTTTTTTTTTACAATTTATTACATGACTTAATGTCTGCGTTTTTTTCTGCACAATGCAAATTATCACATATGACTTCGCCTTTGTTTTTATTTAACCTTTTCTTTCTCTTGCTTTCCTTTATAATTTAAGTTTAACAATTTTTTCATTTTCTTCATATCATTTTTCTGTTTGTTCAATTATTAAATTGTTTATCAACTGCATTTTGATTTTTTAATTTTCTTTTTTTGGCTCAAATTCTACTTTTTACATTTTTAAGTATATTTTGCGCCAATTTCCCTTACATTTGTTTATTTATAACTTTATTTCATTTGTTTTATAATTTTTTTTTTAGCTGTATTTGAAAGTTTAATCTTTTCATATTTTCTTTTTTTTTCTAATCAGAAAGTAAACTAAAAACAACATCATTTCATAAAAAAATAATATGTATGCTTTTGTGTTAAGTGCATAATTTTTTTTTTAAAGAATTGTTTAAAAGAAACTCGTTAACAGTGAAAAAACAACTTTTACTGTCTTTGTTTTAACAGATGTTAATAAATTGCTTCCACGCTGTTAACGGCAAAAACACTAAACGTTTCACATGAATGCTAGTGTGTGTGTGTGGCTGTGTGCATGTATGTGTGTGTATGTGTATATGAGAGTTAAACAAATATCACAATCGAAATTAAACATTTTTTAGCTGTTTATTTTTTACTGCTTCATGTCACAACAATGCGCAGACATGTTGCAGCAACATTATCAACAGCAACACCGACAGCAACATTTCAAATAGCTTAGCAACATTTGAGCGACGATCGGTGAGAACATCCTTTGTTTTTGAGTGTGTATAATGCACATTCTGTTTGTGTGCTTGAATTTTGTATTGTTGAGATGTTTTTTGATGCCTGACGATGCCTGCATGTAGTACCGCACTGCTCCGCTTCCACTCACTTATATGTATTGTGTATGAAAATGTTGATGTTGCATCACTATGAGTGTGTGTGGATGCGTGTCATGTTGCTAAACTGCTATGAATACTGCTCAAAAGTTGCTAAAGTTTGTTTTTGTTGCTGTTGGCTAATCTGACGAAACTTGTTGAGTTGAGTTGCTGGCGTTCTCTATTCTCCGTACCCGTTCTTCTCCATTGCTCGGCACTCCACTTCAACAAATTCTCGACAAATTGTGTGAAGATGACGTTACATTAAATGTGCAAACGTCATCTCCCTGCTGGCGTCCAACTCCTTTTCCGCTAACAAATCGGGCGCGCGCGGCTATGTGTTTAGGACATTGGCCCATTGGTATTGGCCGCAGCTGCAACTGTTGTGGGTGCTGTCACTGCTGTTGCTGTGACCTGTGCTGCTGCTGCTGCCGCCGCTGCTGCTGCTGTTGTGCCATTTGTAGTGACGCTCGCATCAACAACATTATTTTCAACCACTGCTGTTGTCACTGCTGCTGTTGGCGCCCCTGTTACTGCCGCTGTTGTTGCACTGTTATTGGTAGCTGCCGCTGGTGCCGCTTGTATGGCTGGCGTTGCTGGCGGCGCTGCCACTGCAGCTGGTGCGTTGCTGCTTGCTATCTGCAACTGCAATTGTAACTGTTGCAGCGTCTCGGTTGTCATGTTCGCCTTCAGCACGCTGTTCTCGATTTCAAGTTTGTTGATCTTATCCATTAGCTCGGAGATGCGCTCTTTGAGTACTTCTACCTCCTCGCGAACGGCGATCATGAGATGCGACTTGACCAAATCCTGCAAAAAGCAAAGGGTGATGTGTCAATTAGATTGTTGTCAACATATGTAATTTTTTTCAGTTTTTATTTATTTTTTATGTGCGTGTTATAAAAATATATCGAAAGTTAAGAGTTTGTGTCAATATTTTTAGGCTAACGTTTTAATTAACATGTCACTGTTAATTATATTAATCAATAACATGAAAATAGCACTTGACAACTACTGTTATTAACAGTGACGACAACGCTTAATACATGTTAAAATTAGGCCGAGTTTACATAATTAAATGTTCGCAACATTCGTTCAATTTATAAGTTTAATTTAATCGAAAACTTGCTAAATTTACAAACGTCATCGTAGTTTCCAAAGTGCGTCATTTAACAGTGCCGCCGCCTCTTATTGTTATCAATATTTGAAGAGCTGTTAAATTTAGGCATTGCCATTTATAATTCTCATCTGTACGTGCTCAAGTGTTGCCAACCACTTCAAGTCACTAACAAAGGAAATCGAAAAGCGTTGCACATTGGGGGGTTGCTCAACATTTCTTCTAGGCTTTTTAAGAAAAATCGCATTCTTTTAGCTCAAACAACAATGCAGCAACCCTTGCTAAGTGACTGCCTTTTTATTGGGCACACCCGTTACAAGGCACTGGCTGATTCACTAATAAAAGAAGTGCTATAAAAGAATTCATGCAATTTACATGAATGCACACAAACATAAAAATTGTTTCCTGACATCATGGTCTGTATTGATGTTCTTTTTCAGTGTGGCGTGCTGCAGAGTTGTGTACAAAGTTGAACAATTTTCATTGTCAATGTTAAACTTCTACGAATAATTTTACTTATATATCGATGCCGTCACATTGAAATAAGTATGAAGGAACATTTATACAATCAAAGCATGCAATAAAAATTGCGCAAATGTCAATAAATAATATATATACAAAAAGTGCATTAAGATTTACATGGCCGACAATGTTGCCAGACTGCGTGTTATTGGCAATGTGGCGCTAGTTGGCCTTCTCTCTGCCCACACATGTTTACTTGTGTATGTACACATGACAACTACACTTGTTTTCATGCATTTTTTATGCGCACAGTGGTGCACACAATGGTGGCAACCTTTAGTAAAGAAAAACCGTAGTTGCTAGTATGTATTAAATTTTCGCAGGTGATTCATAAATTTTCATTTTGTTGCTATTTGCTTTACGGTAGCGTGACATATTTTCTTTATTAGCTACAAACAAATACAGCTGCTGTAAATTGCATGTGTCGTGGATATTTTTTCCACCCACACTCGCACGATTGCTTGTCTCATTACCAGGTTTGTCTGCACGTGTTGTTAATTCTGTTTGTGTTGTTGTTGCCATTAATAATACAAAAAAAAAAGACACATACATACACACTCGTAAGGTGGTCAGCTTTAAAATGTTGCATGTTAAATGACAAATACAAATTGTAATAGCTCGCTTATATGATTACTATTCGTATAGCAGTTCAGATGATTTGTCAAATGTCAATGTTGTGCGCTTGATTTTTATTGCATACCATTTTGTAAATGAAAAATCATTAATGACAAAAACGAAAAATCAACAAAATTTCACAGTTCCGGAAGCTCTTTTAAAAATAGCCAAGCACACCAAAGACAAGCAGTGATGCCCCTTTTGGCAACAATAATCGGTTTTTATTTGCTTGTGGTGGCCTGATTTTGTATGCAAAAACAATAAAGATGGCGTCGACACAACAACAACAATAATGATGATGATGTTGATGGCTGTGAGGCCTATCATAAAAAAAAAGAAAACAGCAACAACAAAGAAAAATAAACTACTCATAACAGTAAAAGTAAAGAAAGCACTACGACAAGTGTGCATGCCGAAGAGAAAACCAAACAAGAGTCAATTGGACGACTCAAGTATTTTTATTTTCCTTCATTATGTTGGTAGTTTGTTTTTTTCCCTTTTATTTTTTAAGAGCTCTTAACGTATTGATTGCTATAATTAAATCGCTTTAAAATGGGCGCAACGAGTGTTAACGTGCGTCTTAAGCACGCCTATAATTATAACCGACACTGTTGTGCCCCTTGTGTGCAACAAAAAATGCTAATAAAAATGATCTCAACAACGCAAACAAACCGCAATTGAGTGAGTAAGTTGATTGCACGCAAAAAAAAAAATTAATTAAAACATACAAGTCAAAGAATGATAAGCCAGAAAAGCTCATACGATTGTTGCTATAATAGTTGCGTAGGAACAAATGCTATGTGAGTGTTTTATTGTTTTTTTCTTCTTTATATCTGAAATACGATAGTTTCCATGTCTATCGACGGTTCTAGCAGAATTATTAGTCATCAAGACAACACACGCACGTATCTAATAATTGCGCGTCTTACGCCGCAAGGCCGTGCGAAACAAAAATTGTGATAAAAATATGATTTGCTAAAAAGAAAAGCGCAAAATTTCAAAACGAACGAAATTAGCTTGGTGAAGTACCGAGGCGACCAACAAATGATTGAATAATCACAAGCGTGTTAAAAGAAGCATCGAAAATAAATTATAAAATATTTTAATAAAACATTTTTATAAAAAAAAACAACCAAAAACAATAAGCGAAAAACAAAAACGTGAGCAAAAAAATTTTTAGCAACATTTTGTTGGTAGAAGTTTAAAAGTTAAAAACAAAAAGGTGATACAATAAAAAAAAAATGTTTTTTTTTTCTGTTAAGTGATGCGACTCAATAACAATAAAAAAAATAAACCGCTTTTAACCGAACCAAGCCGGTTTGGCTTCGACTTCATTAAAACTTTTTTTTTGTATTTTTACATTTTGTCAAAACAAAAATGCTGATAAAAGAAATGCGAAAATAAAAATTTGCAAACTAAATGACAAAAATATAATATATATTTTTTTTAAAGCCAATTATTTATGTAATGTATTAAAAAATGCCATCGAATATTAAATAAAAATTCCACCGTTTTATATCATATGGCCAGACTTTTTCTATTGTTTCAATGGCATCATGTTCAAAGCATGATTTATTAATAAAAATTGCATGACAATTCTACTGCACAGGTGCACGCTTTTGGAATGTACTTCATGCCCATTGCAGGTAAAACAAATAAACAAAAAAAAGATGCAATGAAATTGAAAATTTATGTGACGCACACTTAAGATTTTAACATGTTTAGGCGCGTCAAGATCATCTTCGGCACCAGACACATTTTTAAAACATACAACAACAAAAAAAAAGAAACCAATAAAATCATGGGGTACCCAAAAACCAAAACGAATCTGTTTCTCTTCTTCACTAATTGCACTGACTGTGCCTTTCTTCATCTCTGCTTTATCACTGCTTCAACAACAGCTCAGAAACTCAAGATTTTCTTATTTTTTTTTTTCCGAAATTTGACCTGCAACGCACTTTTTTTTTTTTTTTTGTTGCTTTTCACTTTTTCCTTCTTCAACAAGTCTGTCTGTCTGTCTCGCCACAAAGTAATCAGAAAAAATAAAAATGGCGTCGTAATGACGAGACTTTTTTTTTTTTTTTTGTGATTTTTATTTGGTTTGTCATGTTGAGCTCGATAACAGAAAATTTCAGTCTGAAGATATTTGGCTAGACTGATCAAATAAGTTTGGAAAAACTGTTAGATAAATGTTGGGTGTATTTTTCTTAGATATATTTTTTTTTGCAGCTTTGTTTTTTTGCGTCGAGTTCTGAGGTGATTTATGACCTTTTTTGTCTGTTGGTTTTGTATCGTATTCTATTGTGCAACGGGCGTCCGTCGTTCCTTTGCATATATTATGAAAAGTAGCTGCTTATGGGAAAACTAAATGTTTGTACGTAACTGTATTTGTTCCGAATGTGAAAAATGAAGTAAATATTAAAAATAAAAACGGACGTGGATAGAATAATTGAATTTTAGTAAATTTTTTTTTGTTAAAGACATTTTTGCTATTCAAAACGTTTTTTTGACGTTGCCAAGCATAAATAATAAAATCTTCTAAGAGCACTTTAACAATTATTGACATTTTGACAAAGAAAAATTGTCAGTCGCTTTGCCAAAAAAAAAAAATCTAACACGCACAAGTGTAGAAAAGTTCTATGAAAAAAAAAAAATGTGTATTGGCATTTGGCAAATGATTTTTTTTTACGCTTAGCGAAAATTTAAGCAAAATTCGCGGTCATTTACATTTCGAAGGCGTGGAATTTGTTATTGAAAATGTTTTCATTTAAATTATATTTTAAATTTCCTTCAAGAGTTACAAACAATTTCGACAACTTGCCTAACCAAACCAAAAACCAACAATTATTTTTCGTTCAGTAAAAAAATCAATATAACTGCAGCATTGCGATACAAATGTATCTAGATACTTTGTAAAATTCGCAGTATATAAGATATTTTGGCAATTGATTTGTTAAAATGAAATTAATGATACAAAAAAACCAACAATTTCAATACATACTTTTGCATTTGGCACCATGACATAGCAGGGACTGTCATAGCCCTTCTGCCAGATCTCGTAGAGCCAATTTTCTGGTTGACGCAATTGCATTGTGCCCATCATTTTCGATTGATTGACTTTCAGATTGATTTTTTGTTTGATTTTAGATTGATTTACTTTCTTTAGTCTTTAGTCTTTGTATCAAATTTGTGCAGTCTTCACTTTGAGATTATTATTTCGGTTTTTTTGATATGTCACACCAGTTTCTGATATATAAATATCTATTTTTAAGGGTGTTTTCCGTATTTCTTTATACTTTTTTCACTTGAAGACTTTTTTCACAGTTTTTCCAATTTTCTTTGGTTAAAAATTTTATTTATTTCTGTTTGTGTTTTCACTTTTGCCTTTGATGCGTCAGATTTTATGCAATTTGTTAACTTTTTGCAATTAATACGTTTTGTTCAATAAAATGTATTTCTTTCTTTCGGGGCTCACAGCTTATACTTTGTGAGACCGGCGCAGAGCTTTTTTTTTCAGTCAAGAGCTTTTTTCGTTGCTTGCTTTGCTGTAGATAATTTTTTGCTTTTTGTTTAAAAATGTATTTCACGTATTGCACTTTTATTTAATGTTTAATAAAATTGTTCTTTTTTTTGTAATTGTGAATTAATGTAATTCAGTACAAGTTTTGTGCATTTAATATTTATTTAAAAAAAATTTAATTATTTTTTTTTTTCTTTTAAAATATTTCTGTTTTAGCGTTTAAGTTATTGTAGTCTGTGCTGCAGGAAGTTTGTCTGGCGACAATGTGTCTCAATGCAAAGCGCTCAGTTTTATATACTTGTCTCAGTGTTCAGGCATAAGCACCAAAAAATGGGCGTGAAACGTAAACGGGCCAAATTGACGCAAAAGTTTCCGCATTGAAATGGAGGAACAAGACAAATGCCCAACGAACGCAGCGCGACATACGCTAAGCCAATACTGCAGTGTCGTTTCATCATAGAGTCACTTGGGAGAGTAAGAATTCACTTTTTCTCTCATTGTTTGTCGCAGCAAAACCAAAAACTCCTGTCTCAATGCAAAGCGCTCAGTATTATACACTTGTCTACTGAGCGCTAAGCGAGCGAGAGCGAACGAGAGACCGCAGATAAGCGAGTGAGATAAGGCAAGAGCGCACAAATGAGCAAATCAGCGCGTGCGTTTGAGTGCGCAATTGAGTGGAAACGCAAGATTTTCATTGTGTGTGTGTATGTATCGCAAGCCGCGTATCTCAGATACTGCTCGTCCGTGTGTGTCGTTTTGTGACAAGAACTCAACGCATTGAACACGCCATTTGTGCAAGCGGGCAAGTCATAAAAACAGCTGAGTGTGTGCGATGTTCACGTATCTGAGAGAGAGCATTGGTTTATCTTTGATTTGTGTGTATGCATTTTGTGTGTGTGTGTGTGTGTATCTCTCAGATAAATTTCAGTTTGATTCAGAATTTTAATTTTTTTTTTGTGGCTTATATTTTCTGCTGACTGCCTTTCAATTTTGTTTTTAATGTTTATTTTTTGACTCGTTTACATTCGTTTTTCCTTTTTTCTCTGTTGTTGTTGTTGTTTCGTCACATCTCCGCTTTTGCATCATCTTCTTTTCAATTCACACATTTTTATTTATTTACATTTTGTTTACTACTCAACTGTTATGCTGACGTCTTCCTCTTCACCGCATAAATAAACATTTAAAACTGCTGCCTCCCCGCCTGCGTCTCTCTTCATCAACACAACAATGTGCCTCGTTCTTTAATGAAATGTTGTCACTCGCAAATTCATTATAAAATATATATGTATATACATTTATCGCAATCGTATAAAATTTTAATTCTTTTGTGGCAATTTTGTTTTCCTCAATTTGATGAATTTGTTTGTGTGACGTTCGCTCATTCATTCTCAGTCTTTCTCTCTCTAGCCAATTATGCTCCAAATCAATGAAGAAAAAATGACAACGTAGAGGTGAAAAATTTTAAATTTGCGACGCAAAAAGTTTATAACATTTTTTTTTCGTTTCGTTTCTTTTTCGTGTTCCAAGCGGTTTTATTTGCTGTTTTTGCTTATTTCGCTCAGAACTTCTTTTATTTGTTTTTGGTTTTTATGTCTGTCGTAATCATCGATCGAATGACTTTTTTGGGGTTGTTTACTTCAAGTTTTATTATAGATTTTTTTTTTAACAATATATATCATATAACACAAAAGAACATGTTGTTTTACAAATTCAAGAATCTAAGAATTTACTTAAATTTTAATCTCAAAGAAATTTCTTTCAAAAAAGTCATAGTAATACTAGTTCTTCATTTTTTATACATGTCATATTTTTTTTTATTATTCACCTTCAACTTTTTCGGCTTTTTATCATTAAAATGTTTATATCTTCTGATATTAGAGTCCGAATCATTTAAACGTTCGAATTACTGAAGTTCTGATGATGATCACTTTTCATAGGCAAAGAAAAAAAAAAGTTCCTAAATTAGAACTCTTCACAAATTCGAATTGTCCAAAAGGACTTCTTGAATAAATAAAATAATAATAAAGTTTTTAAAATTCTTATAAAGTTGAGTTATTGGTTCTATTGTTCAAAGTCCAAGCTTTTCAAATTCCATGCGCTTGAAATTCTCATGTCAAAACAAAATGCTTTAATAGTCAACCATAAAATTTCACATTTATGAAAGGGTGACGAACAGACAGACAGGAGAATGGAATCAACAACAAGTAGTAGCAAAACAAAATCGAAAAAAAAAAAAAAAAAAAAACTTTAACAAACAAGAAAACAAAAGCTTAACTTGCGGAAAAAATATCCGCGTTGTTTTCTTCTCTTTTTTTTTTTTTGTTTCTATTACAGCTATTGACAGCTAATTGGAAACGACAGTATGGTATGTGGTTTCCTTCATTTCTTTCAAAAAATTTCCTTTAATCATACAGCAATATGCTTATAAAATACATGTAAGATCTCTAATCTAAAAGAAAAACCTTTGCTGGATTCAGAAATATAAGTTAAATATATTTTATGGACGATTTTCTGGTCGAACCTCAAATTTGACCGAGACAACTAATTGGAAACACGATCGATTTACCCTAAAATCTCTAAAGTTTTTTAATATTTTGCAAAACGTTATTTGAGTTTTTAATGGTTTTTGATTGTTAAAACATTTTAACACAAAATAGCTTTCATGAAATACCATAAAGAGTAGTGAGAAGCAGAATTTGAACACTAGCTTTGAGAACGTCAATTGTTGAGCTGTGAGGCATAAAAATGTCATGCCTTGTGATTGCAATCCATCTAAAATGCTTTAAATGGTTGGTATTTGATTAAATATACAATAAATGAAAGCAAATCACTGAATAAAATGATCAACGACAAAAAAGAGAGCACGTCAAACAATTGGTAACACAGGTAGTCATATTGTGAGAACGACGCAAATCAATTTTTTAAGAAGTTTTGCAGCCGAATAGCGTTCAATAATGGATCATTATGTTGCAGAAGTATCCAAAAGAAAAAATTTTGGTGTTTGGGGGACGCTGGACTCCATTGACGAATCAATAAATATGAAGCGATTCATGAAAATTAAGTAAAGAAATTGCCGGAAACAATTCTCTTCAACCTAAGCCAATAGGACACTCAAAAAATGAAAGAAAGATGTCTATAATGACAAAATAAAGATTAGCCACATTGGCCATGCTCGAAAAAATATTTTTGGTGAGCTAAAAGTGGTAGAGCTTTGTTTGCGTTACACATACCACATGTCGTCTAGAATAGCATTAGGAAAACTAACTTCTGAGAATGTCAATCTTCAAATGGAGTTGCTTAAATGCATTGCATCGGTGATTGATAGTTTGTTGGGATACTTCTGCAATATAATGATCCATTATTGAACGCTATTCGGCTGCAAAACTTCTTAAAAAATTGATTTGCGTCGTTCTCACAATATGACTACCTGTGTTACCAATTGTTTGACGTGCTCTCTTTTTTGTCGTTGATCATTTTATTCAGTGATTTGCTTTCATTTATTGTATATTTAATCAAATACCAACCATTTAAAGCATTTTAGATGGATTGCAATCACAAGGCATGACATTTTTATGCCTCACAGCTCAACAATTGACGTTCTCAAAGCTAGTGTTCAAATTCTGCTTCTCACTACTCTTTATGGTATTTCATGAAAGCTATTTTGTGTTAAAATGTTTTAACAATCAAAAACCATTAAAAACTCAAATAACGTTTTGCAAAATATTAAAAAACTTTAGAGATTTTAGGGTAAATCGATCGTGTTTCCAATTAGTTGTCTCGGTCAAATTTGAGGTTCGACCAGAAAATCGTCCATAAAATATATTTAACTTATATTTCTGAATCCAGCAAAGGTTTTTCTTTTAGATTAGAGATCTTACATGTATTTTATAAGCATATTGCTGTATGATTAAAGGAAATTTTTTGAAAGAAATGAAGGAAACCACATACCATACTGTCGTTTCCAATTAGCTGTCAATAGCTGTATGTATCTGTCAAAAACAACAAACAAGACTTAAAAAGAAGCAAGAAACATAAACAAACAAAGTGGAATTGTTAATAAATAGGCGACAAAAGCGAGAAAAAAAAAAACAAATCTTTATTCAAGAGGCTCAACTGCGTACGTACAACTGAATTAAAATTCCACAAGCGCGACATTTAAAAAAAAAAAAAAAAATAAATTTATTTACTGAAATGTTTGTGCAAACACAATATCTAATTGAAAACCAACGACAGACCGACGGACAGACAATGACAACTTTATATGCAAAGCAATTGCTTCATCACTAACCAATATCATACAAAGTGAGCATAGGATGGACGAGGTGAGGTGAGGGGCGGTGGCGCATTGATAATTGTGCCAAATGGACGGACAGAATATTGACTGACCGAGCGATCAAAACAAAGCGATTATCAAAGAGGAAAATTTCGCCGTTAGACACGCGGAAAAGTTGAATAAGACAAAAAAAAAAAAACAAAAACAAAACAACAAATTTTTAAATACTCAAAACGCGACAAAAAGATATGGAAAATTACCGCAAACGCTTTACGATTTTATTCAAAAAACATATACAAACACACACACACACACACACTCTCATATACGCAACACATCATCTTAGCTGTTTGGTTGATGGGTGTGTTGGGTGGGGGTATATGCAGCGACAGTCAGAGAGCTTTGCACACGCCAGCGACTCATGGGCGGGCAATATGGACAGAGTCCGATTCCGAGCGATAGAGAGGAGAGAATGAATGTAGAGATTGAGGAAAAACTGACACTGACTCATATATCGAACTGATTTGGCGTGTGTTGGGATAATATTATTGCATTGCATAGGTTGATAGCCGATTTATAATATGACAGAGCAGACGACGCACGCTTCAACAGCAACAACAACAACTGTCATTACTACACTCTGTGTGACACAGCTTGACAACTTGTCTATGCAGGCAGGCGGCAGCCAGCCAGACATGCAGGCAGATAAGCAGTCAGGCAGGGAGGCATAGGCGTCTGTTCGAACCCCCGTTGAGGTCGTCGTTATGGGTGAGCGCACACACAGTGCGATTGTTTTACAGATCAACCTATAAAAACGACAACAAAAACAACAAGAGAACTACAAGTGCACACTACGTAAATAAACATGTGTCGCCACTTGTCGCTGTCGCGTTGAAGTGCGCTCTAAAAATATACATACAACAACACCAACAACACACCAAGCGTAATTACAAGTAAAAGAGATACTTATGCAAGTGCACAAACTGACGATAAAAAGGACACTTGGGTCCAAAGAGGTGTGTGCGTGTGTGCATGTTGCATCATTTTATACTTTTAGATACTCTCTGGTGTGCTATTCGCCTTTTGGACATAACAAAAAATAGCACCATGACAATATCTGAGATACATTTTCATGGGGATTAAAAAATATACATGAAAAAATGTTAATAAAAAATGAATTTTTTCTACAAATTTCTAAAATTGTTTTCAGATGTAAAATTAGTCATAAAGTCGCCAAAAAATTTGACGCTTTGGCAAGTTCCCGGCAATCTTATTTATAAATCATTTTGACAAATTGTTGCTAATATCGAAAAATAATATTTATCAATGTCATTAGTAAATATTACTAAATTCATTGGTCGTAGTCTGGCCTGTTATTGTTGTCCGTCGCTAAGCGCATTGAAAGTTCATCTAATCTTATCGTTGCTAATTCGTAGACCTCAAATCAATTGATATTCATTTTAAGGCGCAAACAGAGATGCGTTGAATATGTTTTTGTTTACTATAAAAAAAAAAAAAATATGATTTGCGGAAGCAATAATCAATCTTTCAATCGTTAATTATCACACCAGACGATCGTCCGTTCCGTACTAACAACAAGTGTGTGAGTGTGTGCCGGGCAAAAGTGGGCATGACACCCACAACAAAGCGCATAACTTGTAAACAAGACAAAGATAGCGCGACAAAACAAAAACATTATGTATGTATGTATGTACGTCATTCTAACATAAGTCATGAATAACGCCACGTTCGGTTACAGCGCCAGAACGACAACAATAACAACAATAACGATAACTAGAAGAACGAACAAGCAGCCAAGAATGCTTTCTCAAAGAGCTACAACAACACAAATTACGAAGCACAGCACACGCCTTCAACACTTGTAATATTCCATTGGTCGACACGTGGCGACGTTCCCCACGCCTCACACGTCCAACGTGCCCATTAACCGATTCGATTCCACTCAATTTTATTTTATTTTATTTTGTTTGGTCTGTTTATGTCAAACAAAATATTGTATCAAACATTAGATTGTCTAGTCTAAGGCAAGCAAACAAAGACAATGTATTGTCTCTTTGCTTTGGCTACGAAAAGCAACAAAAAAGAAATATCTTTATTATAAGAATTATATTCGAATAATAAGTGTTTTTCAGAGCATATTTTTATCTTTTAACAATATGCCCGCCAACAGTTTATGCATGCAATATAATTGTTTGTTTTTGTATTACGTTCGTAATCAGTTGTTTTTCATATGCGATTAGATACCATTATCAGTGTTAGCGTAGATATTTTTAGCACTTCTAACAGCATTACTTATGAGACTTTTTTACTAAACTAAAGAAAATGTTAACCAGATTTGGTATATTCATATCAAAAAGTAGCAAGGTTGTAGACTCATTGCATAAACAGATCATTTCCACTTATATATCAAGGCAGTACTAACAACTTAGTTAGTTAAGCCAATCCGATTATCATATTTAACATTGATAAACCTAAAATTCTCTGTTGGAACACACTTAAAATTTATGTTTTTCGTTTATTTATTTTTTTTCCACCCGCTTGATTAAAAATAACAAATCAACTTGTTGATTTAGTATTTTTAGCGCAAAATTGCATAAACAGCAAACGCACAAAGTATCTAGATACCATATTAGGGCGTGCCTTGGCAAATTATGCAAATGAAACGGCATCGTTTTTAGCCAAATTATTGTTTGCCAGTTGAATAACAAGTCTAGAAAATTTGCACAGGTAAACAAACAAACAAACAAGTAAACAAGAAGTGCCTACAAAAACAGATTTTCTATCTATTGTATTGTGTATTAATAACAGACGAATTTCAAACATTTGCCCATGCCATGCCATGTCTAAACTTTGGCTTTGGCTTCGGCTATGGCTTATCTGGGCCTGCTGCGAATTATTAAGTAAACAAAGCGCGCTTCAAGAAAGAAATATATGCGAAAATATATATTTGTTGTTTATACACAAAGCAATTTTAGCAACAAATACTTTTTTTTTTGTATATTTCAAAATGTTTTCGATTTTTTGTTTTCTTTTTTTTTTTTGTGCCAAGCAAAGTCAAGTCAATTATCACGCTCATATTGTATGCTCATACAAATATATATTCAAGCTGATAACATGGTAGACA
This sequence comes from Phortica okadai, assembly GCA_034638295.1. Classification (NCBI taxonomy): domain Eukaryota; kingdom Metazoa; phylum Arthropoda; class Insecta; order Diptera; family Drosophilidae; genus Phortica; species Phortica okadai. The sequence goes on from CM067850.1 coordinate 8,903,655, forward strand.
TTCAGGCAAATGTACACAAAAAAAACGAGCGATTTAGCGATACTTGATAAGATTTCTTATAGTACTTACTCAGCTCAGTGTTCAGATACTTGTTGTTATTCACATTGAAATCGTTGTTATTGTCTAATAGACTTGTCTTAATTGTATTTTAATGAAAGCAAAGCTCATTTGTTAATTATCAACACACTTATGTCATAATTGTTTTTAAACTCATGTATTAGTTACTATATAAAGATTATAAGATCAGATCAGATCAGATCACTGCAGCTGCTTTGAACGCGTATTGCTCAATAGGCATTTGGATTTCTCGATTCTAGACTGCTTCAAGTGAAGCTGCTCAAACACAAACAAATAAATATTCATATTTGATTTATTTTCAAATTAATTTCAATTGATTGTGGTGGCATGAAAACTAATAGAACAGAACATGAGCGGCAGTTGGGCATGGCATGAAAAACTGCTTCAAACAAGTATTCAAAGTATAAACATTTGTGTGCTTCTTTGAGTGCATGCGAGGCAATTGAACTAAAAATTGATAAGTATATGCGTTGCTTTTGCTGTCGTTGTCGTCGTCGTTGTCGAAAGCAATGAATATGTTTAAATATTTATACGAAAAGAGTGGAATAAAAAAGCAAATTAGAAAATGTCAAATGTTAATGTTGACTTTGATTTTATTTGTTAATGCTTTGACCATCGCCTTTGCTTAGCCTATGGACTTGTCTCAAGGCGCGTATTTCTATACAATGACTCAATTGAAAAGGGGGCCAATACTTTTTTTTTTTTTAGTAGGACAATATTAACGCTATTTTTCAACGCTTTTGAAGAAAACATCACTACAAATTGACAGCTGTCAAATGCGCATAAGATGAAGAAGTAGATGACATGTGACTGGTCTGTCAAATTATTGCAAAGGCGCAACATCATTATGGCGGCATTTTGTGCGAAAAGAACTTTCAAATGTCTTGTATCTTATAAACTCTTGTTGAAAAAAAATGTACAAAATGAATTGAAATTACACTCGCACACACACAGAAAAATGTACGCGTCGTTTAACATTCTATACATTGTATTTGCGTCCGTCTTTGACAGTTCTAAATTAGGTTGATCTTTTCAGACTGTTGTGGTCGGTGGACCGTTGGACGGACACAAATTCGTTTGTTCGGTCGGTCGATTTGCTTAGTCGAGCCCATTAGTCACTGAACAAGTGTTCGTGTGCAAGATACAAATTACAAATACAAACAGAAATAAATGAGTGTATATTCTTCTGCAAGTTTCTAGAATTTGCACAAAGCAAACGTCACTTTCGTATTACCACATTGAGATAAATATACAATAAAAGTATTGCATTCGTGCTGAGATTTTTGCAATTCGAATTGTTAAAAATTCTTCGGAAATAAGCAACTCATCAAGCGTTGATCTGAGAAGCTAACAAACAAAATTGAATCAGTAATGATTTTTTGTTGTGCATCAATTATTATATAAGACAAATAAACGTTCTTGTTAATGACTAAAAATATTATACTTCAAAGCACATTTCAAAACTTAACAAAAGATACAAAAAAGAACAAACAATTCGCAAATTTGTATAGAACATGTTGAACACAGATTTTTGTTGATTTTTTTAATGTTCTTCGCACAAAATCTATAAAAAATTTATAACGAAATATGAATGATGATTAGACTGCTTAGAAAACTATATAATTTTTTTTTTATGTCCTTAACCTAAATTCATGTCTTGTTTGCTATTTCTATTTGTTAATGCCAAATGAAAGTCAACCGTGAACAGGTCCAAAAAAAAAAATCTATAAAGATTTTTTGTTGGCGTTGAAAGCCGAAACGCTTCAAACATGAAAACCGTTACAAGGATACATGACAAACATAAGAAATAAAAAAAAAATCAACTAAAATTTTCGCAAACAACAACAAAAATAATATTAATTATTTGGTAAAACAAAATTGAAATAAATCAGCAAAGAAAAAGCACAACAAATCAAAGAATAAACAAAAACAACAACAACAAAAACAAAATGTATAATCAAAACAGGTCAAGTTAAAATGTTGAGTTTATTCAACTTGTATGTGTATTTTAAATAAATAAATGAATGCGTACAATGTTAAATAAAGTCAAATAGATTAAAGTCAACGCCGAAAATCTGTAAAATCAATAAACCAAGGATCCGGCATAGACTAGCAAGAGTAAAGTGAAGATTGCGATTGTCTCAAAGGGACCGCTAAATGAACAGATAGCGAAGAAAAAAAACGTGGGAAAAAAACACACACACATGTGTGGCACATATGCAGGCACAAATGCTGATCAATCAGGTCAATATTTATTATCGTACAAAATTAGCGCGAAACTTTTATGAAACTTGCACAAAAACAAACAATGAAAGAAGAAAAAAAAACCAAAAATATTTGTAAATTCTTTTGAAATAAGTAACCACAATTACTTGAAGTTCCAAGATACTTTATACATATTTTATACTTCAGTAGAGTTTGTGCATCTTCTAGTTAATGAGCTATTATTCAAAAATATATATATTTTTGTCTATTTTTAGTGCGTTTTAGTTTTATTGTCGGCACATGTCGCGCTCGTTCCATGACCATTGAAAATCGCACACAAAATCGCTTCGTTTCGCTTCGGTTTGGCATGGATTTTATGTACTTGTGGCACTTAAAAAGTTAATTACCAAAGACACATTAATGTCTGCGATGACATATGTCGAAAATACACACGCACACACAGCAGATTTGCCAAAACTGGAGATTTAAATGCAATTAGTTAGACGGCTTTGCCAGCCAGCAACGAGACTAGTACCTGAGCTACTTGTATCTGGCGTTTGTGCCATAAAACGGCTTTTAAAAGTATCTTTAAGACAAGTAGCCTTTCCAGTGTCTGCCATTAGTTTTATGATCAATGAAAAGTTTTGCATGGTGTGCTTGTCCAATGATTGCAATGTAGCATTGCAAAAACAAAAAAGGCATAAAAAGACTGTAAAATCAAAGCAAAACAGACGCCTTATACAAACGATAGTTTGAGGCATCAAAGCGGTCGCATCATATCATCAAATGATTTCAGTTAGGTTAATAAAAATGCTAAAGGAATCTCGTTCTATTAAATGATTATCACTTCATTTGTAATGAGTTTATTACCTTTCATTACAAAAAAAAAAAATAGAAAAAATCGCTTGGTCTGTGAGAGAATTATTAAAAATGATTAAAAAAAAGGAAATAATAAAATAATAAATAACAAGATTGTAAATTATTCAAGGGCAGTTGTGGTTGGCAAAAAAAAAAAACGAAAAAAAAAATGTGAAGCGAAAAAAACAAAACAATAAATGGAAAAATTTAATTTCATATGCCAAGATATCATATCAGACTTCATTATGGTATGCATAGGAGCATGTTGTTGTTGTTGTTTTAGCGTTGTCTTTTTTTTTTTTGTTTTTCTTGTATTTGCTCTGCTCATATTTCTCCACTTTAAACGAGCCTTGTTTTGTTTTTGTTGTTTATTGTTATTATTTTTTTTAATTTCTTTTCTTTTTCAAGATTTTTTTTTTTTTGGAATTGCTTTACTGCGCATAAATTTATGCAAAAATATTTTTATGGTTTTGTTTTTACCAAAAAGTGCTTAAATTACTTTTTATTTTTTTTTTTCTTCTTTTTGGTCAATTTTACTCTTTCTGGTTTCATATATCATATGAAGCGCAAAGAATTCCAGTATGATTACTGACGTAGTTGTGTTTTCATTTTAATTTTTTTTTCTTTCTTTCTTCCGATGATATTTGTTTCAATTTATTTTCTATCAATTTTTATTGGCATTCATTAAGTTGTAAATAGGAAATGTTGCTGAAATGTTTATGCTGTGTGTAAAAGATTTAGAAGTTTAGAAGAGAAAACATACGGCTGTATAGTTTTCATAATTGATTTTATTTCGGTTTTCTTGGCTCTCCTATAAATTCCCTATACTATCACCCAATACTATAAATAATATGCCTTTTAGGCAAGTGAAGGAAGTAATTTCGGGTCCTAAATAGAAAAGATTATTTAATAATAAAATATTACAACTTTTATTATAGAGTAATTGTGACATTAGTTCCACACCGCTGCTTGTTCTGCAAACGTGTTACCCATTATCATAATTTGCGTCTTACATACCAACATTTTCCGTCCCACTTCAAAAAAATATTATCAACAAACGTCAAAAAAAAAAAAAAACACGTCAATAACATTTTGTTTTTGTTTTGCTTACCTGCAAAGAAAGAGAAAAAGAAAATCATTAAAGAAATTTGTTTTTTGCAAAATTCAAATGACAATAAAAATGTCAACAACAAGTCAAAAATAGGATAAATATATGAGAATACATGAATATAAACAGCAACAGAAAGAAATGTCGCGATTTTAGTTATTATAAGTTGTTTTTATCGTCATCAACAACAACAATCATAATCATCATTGTCGTAGTCATCATCAACATCAGTGTCAACAAACAAGTTGCCGCCTTAGGTGTTCTCCTTCTTTATTCTTTAATATTAAATCGAAAAATAAGGAATTTTTTTTCTTGGCATGTGAAGCACTTTAAATTAGTGAAATATTTGTCCACTATAAAATGCTTTTCCGAGAAAAATGATAATCAACTTTACACTTTTGTTATGCGTGTTCAAGACAGCAGAAGAACAAAAAAAAAAAAAATTCAGAAAATATTTGATGCTGCGTAGAAAAATGTACGAAAATCGTGCGTGCTTTTCCATTCTTGATGTTATAATAAATTTTTCCAATGCGGAAATATCATAGAATTGCTGCCTGACAAATTTATTGGTTTTGACAATTTGTTTCTCGGAAATTTTCCTTCTTTTATTACATTTTCTTAACTTGATCAAATAAAAGTATTAAATCTAACAAAATAATACTGATTTGCTTTGTAAACTCTTTGCTATATGTATCTCAATTTCAGTTAAATTAAGACGCATCTTTTTGACTCAACATGTTGTTGCTATTTTAATATCAACATGCAAACATCAAAGTCTAAACATTTTGCGTGTTCAAAAACATTTGCTTTTCTTTCCAAAATTAATTTCTGCCCCGACCTAAATTCGCTTTAGTAAAACATAAAAATTCGTTTCGCTTTCGTTCATACCAAACAAAATAGACACATGGATGTCAATTAAAATGAATAAAAATTAAAAATAAAAATAAAGCAGAAAAGTCATGAGATATTCACATGGCAAAAAATTATATACCCATGTTATTTTTAGTCACTTTTTTGCAGCTGTTGAATTTATTTTTAAACAATTCTTTTTACGATATTATTATTAGTTGCTGTTGTTGCCATAGCAATAGCAAAAAAAAAAATCATGCGTAAGCCAAGCAACGAAAATTAATCATAAGTCAAATAATGCGAAAAAAAATAAAATTAAACAAAATATATTATACAAACAAAAAGTAAATAAAAAGAGAGAAAATAATTGAACGATCATGGCCAAAGTTTGCAAAAAAAAAAAAATAAATAAAAGTAGGTGTGTCACTGCCTCAGCAGCGTGTGTGCGTGCGTGCGTGTCAAATCTTAACTTGTCTAACAAGTATTCATGCCAAAACGAAAGAGCGAAAAAATCAAGTTATTCAATCGCATTTTTAATAAGACGCCTTGGACGCAAATACTGACGGCACTTTATATTTTTACTTAATTACAACACACAAAATTTAATTCAATAAATAAATTTAAAAAAAAAACGAATTTTTTCAAATGTTTGCTGATATTTGTCTTTCGCCTGCATGTATCTTGCTGCCTGTCTGTCTGACTCTCTGTCCGTCTGACTATTTCATTTGTTTAGTGGGTTGATTTCAATGATTTTTGGTTGTTGTTGTTGTTGTTTTTTTTTCAATCTTATTGCATGTTTTTCGCTTAGCGTCAACTTAATTAGGTCAGCAACTGTTTTTGTCATTTTTCAATATTTGCTGCGCACGGCTTTTTGTACAATTTTCGTTTTTTTTTTGCTATTAAAAATATTTTTTTTATGTATTAACGAATGAACGCATGCAAAATCGTAATCAATAAAAACTACTTTCGAGCTTTAATTTGTTTTTTTTTTTTATTATTTTTGATTTTTGGCTGCAAAGACTGCTTTTTAATTTGCTTTTTGTTTAATTTGTATTTATTTTTTTTTTGTTTTTTTGTTGTTGTTGAATTTCAGTCAGTCATGAAAGACAGTTGATTGACATTTTTAGTTGCTTGTAAGTGGCACAGTAAAAAAAAAAAGTACAGTTTTTGTTCGACTTTTTTTCAAGTGTTCGAAAACACTTTGGTATTTCAGTTAAGTTGTCAAGTCTTTTTGTGTGTGTGTGTGTGTGTGTGTGTATTTTAGGTGTCGGCGTCGGCAGCGATTACTGACTTGACTGCTGAAGGTTTCATTTTGCAAAATTAGTTTACAAAATTTGACGTTATTCAACACTAAACATTGTCATGTGATTGACATTACAATTTGAGAATAATTGAATACATTTTTGAATATTTTTTCTTCAACAAATTTATTTCTCAAGTAAAAACATTGGGTTCATCTGGAACGCCTGTGGGTGAACCTTCGCCTCATTGATTTTTCAACGAACTTTGCTTATTGAATTTATCAGTTCCAGCATTATTTGTTCTGACTGCTTTAAAAAAAAAAAAAACAAATTAAATAAATAAATCAGCATTTCAAATTGGTTTTGGAAATGTGTATGAAAAAACAAAGCTTGTTAAATCTCTCGCTACAGTGCAAAATACTTTAAAAGGTCAAATACGCGATAAAAAAAAGAGATAAATAAACACGAGTTTAATGAAAAGTTTGCAAAAAGATAAGAACAAAAAAAAAAAGTTATAACAATAAACGCTCAGCAAATAAAATAAAGCTTCTCTGCTGTTTTTATAGATCTGTATTCATTTGCCATTCGATGCTTCCTGAATACTAAAGCCATTTATTTTATGACATAGCCCAGTATAATGATCCGATGTTGAATAATTTGTTGCAATTCATTGTGAAAATTTTTTTCTGTGTTCCGGTGTATCCAAAAATTAATCAAACTTGAGATACAAAACAGCACAACAAAATGGAACAAAGTTCAATGTGATGCTTACTGATCGATCGATCGATGATGAAGCCTACGCGCACATTTTTGTTTGCTTTTTCACCTTCATTTTTGTATCAAAACAAATAAATCATTGAAATCATATTAAAGACATTAATCGTCGCTTAAGCAAAAGTCTTGAATTCGACTTTAATGGCAGACACATAAATTCTCAACGATATTAGTCGCGTATTTTTTCCCTTTTTTGTTTTCAAATACGTCAAAAACTTGCTTTGCTTAATTAGCATAACTTGAATTTGATTTTATTTTCATTGATTTACGCAAAAAATTATATTTAAATCGTATTTTTAAATAACATTTAAGAAGAGAGCGGCATTTGTGTTGAGCTGAGCTGAATCGAGCCAAGGCATGCAGGCGCCATCAAAGTATCACGTAGTCCATGTTCAACTCATTTGGCGCCAATTGGAAATTAAAATTGGCTTCATTCATTTGTTGCAAATGACTTTCGGTTCCAGCTGGTTTTTGCCGACAAATCAAGTTAAGGATTGAGTTTCGACTTGTTGTCGTTTGTGCTTAATTATTTCGCTATTTTCGACACGTGCGATGGAAAACTTTTCACTATGTTGTTTTGGTGACTAGTTTATAAAAAATAATAGATCATATTATATTCGTCAATGGGACTGAATTTTGTAGCATTTGGTTGAAAGCAATATCCAATATCCAGCAGTTGAGACAAGCTCATTCTTGGTGTGAAAATGTTTCATTTATTTTGCATAAATAAAACATTAAATATCATTGCAATAAACTCAATTTAAAACAGTTAACAGTCAAGAATTAAGCACGATTGTACACTTCAAAAAAATCTGGTTAGACAACAATTACATTACTTTGCATATGCCTTTCAATTATGAAGAAGAAAAACAAATAATAAAATAAAATCAACACATTTAAATGCATTACGAATGGAAAACTACGCACAAGGACGCTTTTGACATGAGCTGAGCTGAGCGAGCGTGCTGTTTTTGTTATTGTTGTTTTCTTAATATTTTATCGGCATTTATAAAATAAAAAAAAAAAAATTGTTTAGCGAATGAGATTGCAGCAGCAGCACACACGCCCTGACTCAAATCAGCGATATTCTGTACACGGCGCGAAAAAATGCGCATAAAACGACAGAAAGCAAAGCAAAGCAAGGCAAATTGAGCATTTTTGTACAATAAATATGACAGTGTAGTGTCTAACATTCTTTGCTGTGATATCAGTAGATACATATTTATGTATGTATGTATGTAAGCATGTAATTGCAAAATGAGCGCGCTTAGCAACAAACGCCAAACAAGTATTCAACTTGAGACTTGAGTTCGTCGAACGACATGCCTCGAGCAATACCAAATAATGACTGTTAAAAAAAAAAAAACTATGTTGCAAAAATAAAAAAGTAGCTTTGACTAAATAGCAGTCGTGGCAAACAACAACAGCAACAACAACGCAGCATACAAACGATTAAAATGACCCACTTTGATATGAGCGGCGCCTTCGAGGCCTCTTATTAACACCGTCGTTGGCGTCGCTGTCGACGTCGTTGTCAGCGTCGTTGCCAGTCGCCCGAAGCGTCTGTGTCTGTGTTCTTTGTCGATAACAGTAACAGTAGTGTTGGAAAACACGTCGCTTTACTTTATTATTATTATTATTTTTTAATTATTTGCTTTTTGTTTTCTTCACAAAGATTTTCCACAAGAAAAAACGAACTATAAAAGTCATTCAATTCGTAGTAAAAAGAAATAACAAACCTTAGAATTATTGTGAAATATTTCGTATTCAACAAGAATTAAAATTGTCTTTTGTTATTCACACTGAATTCGTATAAACTTGGCTAACATCAACAATAATGTTGCATTACGCCAACAACAAAGCAACAACAAGAACAACAACACACCACCCACAACAAAGGTGAGGCGCGTGTAGCATTACAAAGAAAGGAAAATCACTGCATTGACGACCTTGAGGCGTGAAATTAAATGAAAATAATTTATTCTTTACATTTTGCATACAATTGCATTAAAAAAAGCAGAATGCAATCGACAAAGAAAGTGTGCACAGGCAGACAGACGGACAGACAAATCGTCAGAGCAGAGCGACTTTCTTTGGCCTTTGTTGAGTGTTTGTTTCATTCATGCATGCATTCATTTCATTTCGTAGAATTCTCAGAAGTTGCCCTCCCTTTGCAGTTTTGAGGGTGTTGGAAAACACGCGAACAAATTTCACAGTAAAGCGTTAATTTATGTAGAATATTGCAAGAAATAACGCTTACAAAGCCTTCGCCAATGAACTATGAGTAATCAAGTATCAAGTGCAAGTTCAGTGATGTCAGCACACTTCTTATAGACATGTACGGTGTTTGCTTACAAGGTGAAAACATAAAAATGTTATTAGAAATGTTTGAAATTCAAATGAAAAAAATAAATATATGTAAATACATTTGTATGGTAATAAAAAGTCATTTGAAAGAACCGACAAACAATGACAAGACAATAGCGAAGAAAATATAAACTATTACAAGAATTGTTAAACAAAAGAATTTTGCCAAGCGTAAAGCGACGAATCAAGTCACTCAGTCAGTCACCTTAAATGTGCGAATCAAATGTCAAAGTTATTATGATCTTATAATTGAAAAAGTTTCTTAACTAAAAAAAGTTTTAGCTTTAGATAAAAGGTAAACAACATGAAATATTGCATGTTTGATAGTAAATCAATTAAGTAAACAAACTTCTGTCTCGAACAGTTATTTTCAAGATATTTTTTCCATTAAAGTCGCTTCTTGTTCCATTGAAATGTCAGCCGAGCAATGCCGTCTAGAACAGAACATTGTTGTCACAACTGAAATTTAAAACTTGCTTGCGATACTTTGACCAAAAACTGACAACAAACAAAGATTAAAATTTTTAGAAAAATTACAACATTTCAATTGTAATATGCAACTTGTTTTGACGTAATTTAATAGTTTTTAGTATTTTTTTTTTTTGTTGTTTTTTTTTTATTGAAATTGTATAATTCTAAACAAATAACTATTACGATATGTATGATATATGACAAACTATGACGTCATTTGAGTGCACAAAATGCATAAAATTTTTTATGTTATTTTTATAATAGTTTTTTTTTTTATTGTTTTAATTATTTAACCTACACAAAAACTACTAAGCGAATAATGTTAAGAGTAACGCTTCGAACGTCAACGTCATTGCAACAATAACAATAGAGGGGAAAAAGGCGATTAGCTTGATTAGACACGCAGCTGCCGCCCATTTGCACGACGCAAGCAAGCTAGCCAGCAAATGACGCCCAAACCCAAATAACAGTTGAGAACATAATGTCAAAGTACAAAGCCAGGCTAGTTGCTTCTAGTCTAGCCGCCGCTGTCGCTGTCGCTAATGACGTCAATCGTGTGTCAAAGCACTCGCCGACGACGCCAATTAGACATAAGCGTACAAGCGGTCGCAGCACTGAGATCCGTTGCTTTGATAGTTGACATACTCAATTGCAGTAACAGATACAATCGAAAATCAATAGAACACAAAGTATCTAATAACTTAGCGGTTGTTGCTTTGTATCATTTGTGCGACGCGTTTCGTTAGACAACAGAACGAGGCAATTTGCGAAGTCATTAACTGCAGCACGTACTGACTGACTGATTGACTGATGGATTGACTCAACAAAATTTAAAAAAAATACAACACTTTAAAAAGTGCGTAATTTGAGAACTAACTTAGTGACTTAAATTGATGTGTGAGTTAATTTGTATTTATAAGTTGGCTTTTGAAAAAAATCATCAAAATATTTGCACTTCCCAAAGAAAACATGAATAATTTCAAACAGTTGTCTTTATTTGGTCTTTCCACAGTTTACTTTTCTTTGCTTTTGTTTCTTTGAGCCAACTTTGTTTTGACTTCCACATTTTTTAAACTAAAAAAATTATTATTTAAGACATGATATTTGCATAATAAAGTCTTATATAAAAGTGGATTTTCCCAATCTTATTTGTTTTGGTATTTCCACAACTCTAAGAGATTGAAACAATTTGTACACTGTTATTCATTGCTAACAATTGTTATGAAAGCACGAATATTATTTATTTGCTAAATAAATTCTTTTATAGACACTTGTACAAATAATCAGGCGATAAACATGGGGCAAGTGATTGAGCGGTGTGTGTGGCCGGTCAGAGTCGGAAGAAGTCAAAATGTGTCGTTATCTTATCGTGCTAGGCTGAGCTGACAGACTTATATAGGCTCAAGTTGTTTTTCACTCATTTAATAATTTAGTGAGCAAATTTTTATTAATAATTTTTATTATGCGACGACTGAATTGATAACGAAACGTCTTTAATGCACAAAATACCAACAAATTGATCAATTTAATTGCTCTTTGAGTACACAAAAACAAAACAATGTGATCTATCAAAGGCCGATCATAAAAAAGGTATTGTAAATTCCAATGACTTTCGATAAAGAAAATCAAAATGAAGAATTTCAACAAAATAGTGAAGAAATTTAGCTCTTAAAATAAGCTTCAGCTTAAACGCTTCAACTAAAACCATTGTGGTTGCGCTTTCACTGATTGAATGTATCTGAGCTAATTAAGTGTTGAACATCTCACTTTCTATCGACTTCAATCAATCAACGAGTAAAGAAGCCCCAACAACATAATTCATTAAAAAGTGTCACAAATCTATAACATTTCAGTACAGCGTTCCAGTAATGAAAACTCAACCAGACAAAGCGAGAAATAATAATAACAAGCAAACAAGCGAAAATAAATTATTCTTATCAAAAAAAGAAAAAAAAAATGTTCATTCCTCGACGGTTTATGCTTTTGTAGATAGAAACTGAAGTAGCGCGTCTGGACTGGCGCCAATTGCCTTTTGTTTTTGAACAAGCATATATAGAAAGCAACAACAATGAGATGTCAAGTATAATTAATAATAATCGCGACAAGTACTCGAAATGCACTCGAAGGCGAAACGAGATTAGCACAAATTCAGCAAACACTCGTCATAGTAAAAGAAATGGGAACGTGAGATGTGACAACAGTTCCAATTGGCGATTGTCGATAAGACCAAACAAAATATGCCCAGACAAATCCGGTTAGGTTAACATTATCAGTTTGACGAAATATTTCATGACAGCATATGTCCATGTAAGTACTTCTCTATCAAAATAGCGCTGCTGTCTCACGTATCTCAACAACGTGTCGAAAGTCGTGTGCCAATTAAACTGTCATCATATCAGTGCAATTTTCTAATGCGCAAAAATGTTCAATAAGGAACTAAAACGAAAAAAATATCATATTTTGACGACGTTGGCGACGTCATAATTATTTATTTAGACAATTGATGTTTGATAATAACGACTTGTAAGCAAATATTTTCATATTTCATATCGCCAAAGAAAAAAAAAAGAAAATAGACTTCCGTAAATAAAATTATTGCAGGAAAAGTTCTGTACTGTAGGCGTTGGCGTTAAACATAAAGTCTTGCCTGACTGAACTCAAGTGATATCAGACTAGTCTAGTCTCTCGACGTTACATTTACTATTTGAAGTTGAGATCGAGGATATTTCGACATAAACTGTCAATGATTTTAACTTAATATGCCCAAAATAAAAAATACCAAATCAAATTATAACTTAGCGAAAAAATCTAAAGTGGCAGCACTTTTAGTATCAATAGAATAGCTGTATAGGAACTTTATAGGGTCGATTTTCTCAAAAACTGAAATATTGCTTCTTCAGTATCATACTGTGAGTTCTATTCCAAAAATCATATTCAATTCGAGTGAAGTACAACCAATGTTCTTTTCCTTTGTACAATTTTCAACCGAGCAAAACGCGATTTTAATTCATTTTTTATCTATTTATTTTCCATTATTCAAGTAAATAAATAATAATTAAAAGCATTCTGACTTTTCTTTCTTTCTTTTTTTTTTTGTAAGATCTTTGTTCGCACTTTGTCATCAGAGTAGGATTGTTGTCAGGACGGAATGACTAAATATAAATTACAAATATGTCATAATGATTTTTATCGCATTAAATACTTCAACGCAAGTAATTTTAATGACTCAACAATGGCACGGCACATTTGATTGATATTTGTACATGTTTGCCGTTTGCCGCCTTCCGCTTCGCACATAAAAATGTACTGTGAAATATTTCAATGATTTACTCAAGCGCATTTCTCAAGTAGACTTTCACCAACCAACAAGTATTGAAATATTGCTTTTGGCAATAATAAATAAGTACTTGTAAATTTTTCGTTAATTCATTCATAATAATTTCGTTCGATTATCACTCTGCGATTATTGTACGCTAAATAACACTTGAGAAAAAGTATTGCACTTGAAATTATTTAGCAAGAGTCTATGAAAGCCTAAGAAATTTACAACAAGTTGTTTTTGGTTGAAGTGAATTTAAAATGTTTTATTGCTGATAAGGAATGAAAAAAGAAAAACAATGAAGAAATAATAAAAAAGGCTGCTATTTAATATTGTAAACAACGGAACTCGCATTTTGAAACTGATAACGTGGCATTGAGTGTTGTTTGAATCAAAATATGAAAAAAGAAATAATAAAATGTTTTATAATAAACAAAAAAAAAATAATATAATCACAACGCTGAAGGTCAAAAAACAAAAATCCTGTTCAAACTACTTGGCAAAGACAAAATAAAATGAAAGAAAACCAGACGAATAAAATTACTTTCACAAGTGAATGCTCATGTTTTTATTTTGCTACTCGCTCGCTTGCATGTACCGGAGGCATGCAATTCTAATGACCATTTATGGAACACTCTTATTGGCCATCATAATGTACAAGAAAGTCACTTTCTTCAATCATGGCGGCCGATCGACCGGCCGTCAATGCGTCTGAAATAGAAAGGCAGCAAAAGAATCACCTGCCAAGCGAAGTTGAAGATGCATTTCAGATCCTAGACGACTAAACAACAATCGAAATGAATGGCAGACTGCTTCAAAGCTTTTGACCGCATTGACCAAGACTGGCGTTCGTATGTGGCGTCAGTCTTTGTCTAGAAATTGATGTATCTGTCTGTCTGTTCGTCGCTTCAACCATTCGCAATGCATTCGTTCAAGTTACGCTCGTGTCTATGATTGACGCTAATGAAATGTAATTTTTTTCTCTACTCTTTCATTTATTGAGTCGTTGGTTGTAAGAATCGTCAAAGCAGCAACAATTTGCAGATACAAGTAAAAGTCATTTAACCGAAAAGGTGGCAAAAGTAGAAGAAAAGTTGTTTGTTCCATAAGAAAAAAAAAAAAAAATTGTAAGAGAAATTAATTAAATTAAATTTGATGTTTGTAACAAGAGAAGTAGAAGCAGAAAAAGAAGCAGAAGCATCGTTATCGTAACGAAATGACGTTACTTATTTCAGCTTAATTGGTTGAAAGACAGACAAGTAAAAAAGTTCAGTAGCAACTTCAAGTGAAATATGAAATGAGACGTTTACCGTCTGCTCATAAGAATTTATCAGCGCTTTTAATAAAAAAGAAAAAAAAACAAAACAAACAATTGATTTTTGTGTTCGACATGCTGTCTGTTTTTGTGCCCTGAACTCAAACACTCAAGTCATGTCGCCTCGGCTAACAAAGCAATATCATTCTTATAAAGGCTTGTGTCTTTTTCTACAATCATGATGATCATCATAAAAATAATAATAAAAAATCAATTCAATGCGAATTTATTCATGTCTTTTAAGACTTTATTAGTTCAGCGTTGAATTGTATTGAAGAGTTGTAATTGAATCCAAAAATAGCATTTTGAAGTTCAATTGAACTAAATTTGTACATGACGAAAAGCTATAAAAACAACTCAGCAGAGATCAACCAACGCATAAATCTTAATAAAGACTCTAGCAATCATCAAAGCGATACAAAAAAATAAGCTAACAACAAACAAACAAGCCTTCCTTTCAAAGTCTATTCAAGAGTAAAGATATTTTTTCATCGCAATGTTCATCATTTGAATTAAAACAAATCTGTTTTGTTGTTTCAACGATTTGTGGCTATTTTTAAATAGAAATATATATAATTCAAATAACAACAACCAGAGGCCTTTTTCGCTTATGATGATGGTGATGACTCGCGGCGTTCATTGTAAATATTTTCACGGCCAAAAGTTCATTGTATAAAAATTACAAGAAATGCTGATAATCATTTTATTGTTTCGGTTTTCCAATTTTTTTTCCCCCTTTTTTTTCCATTTAGAGATTATTAACGAGTGCTTTGCGAAATGGCACAATCAAAATAATGTATTTCATTGTTTTGCATTAAGTAAAAATGTGTGAAAAAAAAAAAAAAAATATTTTAAATAATGAATTGTAATTGTTGTTGAATGTACTCACCATGGCCTGCTCGATTTTGTTGTCGATCGCAACTGCACTTGTACCAGATGCACTGAAAAAATAAAGAGCGAATTGAAAATGTTAAAAATTTTTCACAATTAAAAAAACTTCAAACTCTTTTTGACAACTTAATTATATTTGAAGTCTTTCTTGGAAAACATTTAATTATTCTTGGCTTGTCAATTATTATTATATATATTTTCTTCTAATAAGCAAATATTTAATTTGCGTTGCTAACCTTGTGCAAAAATTGGGGTCAACTGTCAAAGAGACTTCCTCAATGCAAGTGAAAAAAATAAAAATCCCATTAACATTTCGAAAAATGCGCAAATTCATACATAATTACCGTTATACAACAACAAAACAAAAAGTGTGCACAAGTTTTATTTTTGGACAATGCCAAATTTGCTATTAAATTGTCATTTGATGAATTTGACATGAAATTGAAAAATGTAAAAAAAAAATAAAAATAGATCAATGGAATGCTATTATAACAGTTTAAATATTATTTTAAGTGCCTAGAAACAAAAAAATTAAAATGCTAAAAGATAAAAAGATAGATTAATGCAGTGCTGCCACTCTTTTTTTATATTACATTTTGTCTAATGGCATTTTAAAGTTCAACTCCTTTCCTTCGCAGCTATGACACACAGAACTTTTAACACCTGATTTTTTGCTTCTTGCCTCATTGCATCATCAAACAATTATCAATACATTCAATCAATCAATCACATTAACAATCATTAACGAAATTAAAGATTACAAACAATTCAAATTTCAATTAATTTTTTCATACTATTTAATAATATCATGTTAACATGTCAGTGGATTAGACCAGACCAGACAAGACCAAACCAAAACAAACCGTATCGCAACGAATTGAATCGAATTCAAGTCAAGTAAAACCAACACAAACAACAAATGCACATTTCCTTAATTATTTGTTATTAAACTTGTTATTAATGTACGCCAAAAATAATTAAAGCAAATGTTGAGACGAAAATAAAAAAACCAACTGTGCCATATTATATAAAAAAATAGAAAAAAAAAAAAATGGATGGGAAAAAAAAGAGAAAAGAAAATAGCGTGTGGAAATTGTTGCAGTAGCAAAGCAATTAATCGAATTTGTGATGCAAGAAATGATTGCAAAGCTTCGCTGCTTCGATTGATATCAACACACATACACACACACACACACACATAGACACAATAAATTGGCTGGTTCAAAATAATAAGGCCTTGGAAATGGCATTTGATTAACAGATTCTTTGCTGCATAAAAAAAATCAAGCATGTTGAACTTTGTTTATGTTAAAAAACCAAAAAAAATTCTCAACCAACGACAACTTTATTTCAACGCCGTCACTCACCTTGAAAAAGCCACACGAGCGAACAAAATTCAAAAAATAAAAGAAAAATAAAAATCAACTTCAAACTTCAACAAACACTATTTTTTGTTGTAGTTGTTGTTGAAACGAAGAAAAAACTTTTTCAATATGATAAATGTCGACTCAAGTCATCGTCTGCGTTTTGTTAAAACATTTTCAAGGATTTTTCTCTCTTTTTTTTCCCCCCATCAAATAATGCCAAGTCGATAACATGATGAATTGGGTGAGTGGAGTAGAACATAAGTGATTTGTGTGGGCATTTTGGTTGACTTTGGTAGCAAAGCAACAACTTGGCAACATAAACTAAAATCAAATTCGCAGACGTCTAACGCCAACATGATTTACCGTGCCGCAACTCAGACACACTCATTACAATGCAACGTTGTTGTTATTATTGTATCTGTTAGTCGTTTATGGCCAGGCCAACACGCCTCGAATTGACGCGTGTTGAAAAATCGCTGTGCAATGTCGACATTCGCGCCGTTTGCGTTTGAGCCTCATTTAAAACTTCAATTTGTGTTCACAAAAAAAAAAAACTTGCTTCGACTTCGACTTGATTTGTATTTAGTTTGATATTTAATTGTTTAAGCTTCGTTGCTGCAACGTAAAACAATCATTTTTTGGCTTTGCTTTAGTTTGTGGCTTGAGACTTTGACTTGTTGGCTTTTGTAATTTATGAGCGTGTTGGCTTGTGTGTGTGTGTGTGTGTGTGTGTGTGTCTGCCAATTGTTTAAATTTACTTTTAAGTGCCAATTTGTCTCGAAAACGTCTCAGTTCTCCTTCTATTGATCCCTTCTCTTTGCCATAAGCCAACAATATGTTTGTTTGTTTTATTGTTTGGCAGTAAAAAGGATTAAGGTCTTGTGTTTTGGGCATTGTTATTCCTTCGCTTTACAACTTATTTTGGCGCTCATAAAAACCTTATTTTTTACAGCAATAAAATGTTGGCAGAAGCGTCTTTGTTTTTGTTTTTTATTATTATTGTTAATTTAAAGTTGATTAAAGCAATGCTAAAGACAATGACAACAACAATGACAACAAAAATCGACTTCGGCGAAACCGAAATAAATAAAAACATTAAATGCCCTTTTATGAGTATCGTTAAAAACACAGCGAAGTCGCATTCGAAGAAACGCGCCTTTATTTTGTCGCAAATTAATTTTCTTTCTTTCATTTTGCTCATTTTAATATTTATAACTCATTTTTTTGTGAAAAGAAATAATTAAGCAAGCAATGCAGACTCACGCACGCACGCAACGAAGACGCTTAAAGAATTATGACTGCGACTTTTCAACAAGGACGAAATGCCACAAGTTTCTTAACCCGCAAACTGTAATAAACAAAAGCGAGAAAAAGTGAAAGTTTCAATTGAAATGCGTTGGAAGGATTCCTTGGTGGGCAGCAATAAATGCTTAAGTCAATTTCATTTTCATTGTCCTTTTGTTTGTTGTTGGCCGGCAGTACCATTCATCCACCCACAAGGCGGCCCCCATTGTGGCCTGACGCACATGCCAAGTTTCATGTCTCAATCTCAATGTCGACGTTGTTAATGCACTCCGGCAGTCGCGATTTCTGAGTGCAATGACTTACAAAGCAAAATAATTCTTTTTGTTTTTGTCTTTTTTTTTTAATTATTTTCCGCCGCGCTTGCTTCGTTTGTCCGTCTGTCTTTGCTTTTCTTGGGAAATGTCAATGTCAAAGCGGTCAGTGGCGTTTCTGCTTTATGGTCGGTCGGCCACTTTTTCGATGTCAACATTTTTTGCTTGTTCTTCTTCTCTTCTGTCTTGTCTAGCCTATCAGCCTATCAAAAGCCTTTATTTCGCTTTTAGATGGTTATTAATTATTGCATGATTAAATTTTCTTAAATAATTTGCAATAAACAATAATTAATAATTCAAAAAGTTAATCTAATAAAGAAAAATCATTTAAATGTAAACAAACAAATCAAAAGTTCAAAGTTGTTGTCGTTCGACATTTAACGACAGTTTTGATTATAATTTTTTTTTTATTTTTAATTAATTTATTTAATATTTTTTCTGTTGACGTCATTAACGAGGCGATGATCATTCGTGTACAGCAAAGCGTCATTAATAAGTCTAATGAAAGCAACGTGATTCGTATCAGAATCATGTCGCTGCGAATATTTTGATTTGCTCATAAGCAAGCGTTTGAACACACAACAACAATACACAATAAAAAAAAAATATCATGTTAAAAAAAAGGTGTAAAAGTTTACTGAAGTTCAAGTTGCGCATTCTCAGTCAACTTTTCCTTTTTTTATTGTTTTATTATTTTATTATTATTATTTTTTTTTTTTTTTGTTTTGTAAGTTTTGCTGCAATGCTCATGAAAATAAGCGATGATGTCAGACGGCAACATTCGTCGTCATCATCATCATCGTTGTATCGAATCGAAATCAAATGATATCGAAGCGCTTTTAAGCCAAACCGAACTCAACTCAACTCAAATGCGCTTTTGTTGGCATGTTTCACACTCGCTAAATCATTTTATTGTAAAATCGTTGCCAGGTTTTTTTTTTCCTTCTTTTTTGTTGCTTTGTTTTTGTGGGCGCATTGATGAGAAACGTGTGCGCGCGTGTAAAAATCACGTGATATTTTTTTAATGCAAAGTGTTCAATGGTCTGTTAAAATATCTACAGCAAATACACAAAAAATTAGTTCATAAATGAGACACAAAATGGTGCCCAACCCAATGTTGACCCAAATAAAACGTTAACTTCATCAAATTACAAACGAAACATTACATTTCAGCAAACACGTGGCGCCATCTATATGTCAAGCCAACACTGGCGACGTCTACTGAATGTAAGTGTAAAATTACAAAAACAAATCAATCAAATTTCAAACATCGAAAGCATTTAATTTCGTCTTTGCTTCAAGCACGTCAATTCGAGTGACATTTACAAAAAGTGCAAAAAAAATCTTTAAAAAAAAAAAGAATGAAGACATGATAAATTAGTTAGCGTAAAACTTTTGTTAATCGCATGTAGACAGCAAGAAGCAACAGCACTTTAAAATACAAGATACTCATTTGAATGTCGCTGAACTTTAGCATTTCAGCACTTTGCCAATGCTATTTTTATTGATTTCGATTCAGATACAAATTCGGGCAAATCGATGATTCGCAAATCGAATTCGATGCAAATTACAACAAAGTTGCTGTGAAAATTCTTTAAAATCTTTTGCCATTTTTGTATTCTTTTTTTTTCACTTACATAAGCAAAATTCTTTTGAATGCTCAAATTTCCCAAAGTAGTGCGAAATTTGCCCATTGGGCTTATTGGAATGTGCGCGTTATTTCCGAAATTCTACAATTGCGGAAATGACTATGTACAATAAAAATAAACATTAATGCCAAAAAGCATATCACAACATTTCGTACTCAGCATTTTTCATTATATACAATGTATATATAAATTTTTTTTCTTTCATAAAGAAACGCTTCACTTGCGTTTCGACATTTTGTTCCGAATTATTATCGTTTTTTTTTTTTTTTTGGGTTTTTTTGTTTTTTGCAGTGCCAAGCACTTGAAGCTGCTCAAAAGTCTGTCAACAGTTAATGTGATTTTTGTTTAAAGCGTTTTGTGTTTATTTATTTAAACAATTAAGTAAAACAACAATATTTTTACAACAAAATGTACTGTCAACTTCAGCGTTCTGATGATCATGATGAGTGTTCTGTATTGTACGCTTTTTCTTCATTGTTTGTATCGCTTTTTGTACAAGAAACTGCACTAAACCGGTTTTGTTTTGTGCTTCATTCTTGCTTTAAGTTGCTTGTAATCTTATTTTTAAAAAATAAAGGTTTTAAGGTAAGCCAATACTTAAAAGGGCTTAAATGAATGACACATGTACTCTGTAATCTGCTGCAACGATAAGACAACCTAGCCGTAATAAAAACTTTAAAAGTCTGCAAAAATTGTGTTAACCAACTATTAAAAAGCACAAATAGCTATAAAATCCGTTCCAAACACACACACACATGTAAGTAAACATAAAAATCCCATAAGAGATCTCAATACATTTATATCCCTGACCCAATTAAAATGCAAAAAGGCAAAGAAACGCAACGCAACAAATAAAAAAGGGTTTCCAATACAAATAAAAACAAAATTGGAAGAAAAAATAAAACCATTGTATAAATAAGATTTTATAGTAAAATGACTGGACGCGTGCTGCTTGAAGAAGGTGTAAAGTTGTATCAAGTCAACTGTTGTTGTCGCTGTCGTCGTTAAGTTGGCAATTTCGAATAAAATGATGCCATACCGGTTTTTGTTTTCTTTCTTTCTTTCTTTCTTGCCAGTTGACAACACTTATAGGAAGCGAAGCCTTATGCCAGCGTTGTTGTTGCTGTTGTTGCGGTTGTCGCTTGTTACTTTTCGCGCCACGACAAAACAACTTTTGTAGGCTTCAATTTCAATTTTACAAGCAAAGCAGCAAAGCAAAGTAAACGCTAAAAGTTGTTGGCAGTTGGCAACTTGTGGCAGCAAGCAGGCGGACGCAACAAGTTGTTGTTTAACTGGACTCATCAATGTATGTCGTACGTTTGTACGTTGGTTGGTTGGTTGGTTGGCTGTCGTAACGGTTGCCAAAACAATGAGGTCACAAATTTCTATAGCAAGAAAAGCGCATAGAAATTCAATAAAAGCCTTGTTTGTTTATCATTTTCTTTTTGATTTTCTTTTGATTTTGTTTGTGTTTGTGTATGCAACTAAAAATGGTCAAAGAAATGCTTTATGATGATGTAAGCAGCAATAAAAGAAAAGCTAATACAATTGACAGGATAAAATACACGTAGCAGGAAATACTTTCAGGTGGGCGAATGCGACAAAGAAGTTCAGTCCATTCAAAAAAAAAAAAAAAAAGCCTTAATTGGAAAGTTACTACACAATGTGATACAACTATTTTTAGTTATTGCGCGTCGGCAGTGTCTATGGTAACAGATACAGTAATACACTGTTAAAAGATACTTTGACTTTACTTTTTTTTTTTTCATAGTTGAGTTCGCTGAGCCAATATTGTACAAGTAAACAATCATAGAATGTAAAGTAAACGTTTCAACGGACCAGACAAAGTGTAAAGTCAACTTAGAGTGTGTGTAAGAATGAGATGGCAGATGTTTGTATATACCAAGTGCATTGTGAAAAGCAAAAGTGATATTTTGCGGCCTTAGCAACGTATTGAAAAATGTCTGCAATTGTAATTTGAGTCGTAAAAAAAGAGTATTCTAATTAAGGCGTATTTCCGTCAATTTGTCAACTTATTTATAGAACAAAATTCTTATGTAAACCAAGAGAGAAAAAAAATGGCATAAAAAGTGCCAAGATATAAACAAAGAAGCACCAATTAGCAACGCCGTTCAATTATGAATAAAATGAGTGAGCATAGGACAGCTCAGCACTTATGCAAACGAAAAGTATCTAACAGACTAAAATATAAACTATGTGCAGCTTATACAAGACCAAACAATTGTGAAGTTTAAATTATACCAATGGAGAAAATCAGACAGCACATACAAGAAGAAGAAAAAAGTACATACTAAATTTGCAAACGACATTTGAGATACAAATCTAATTCATGTAACAACAGTGGCGCTCAACTAGTTATGTCCGCAATTTAGTGCCTGTTGTTGTTGTTTTTTCTTTTTTCTTATTTGAAAAAAAAAAAGTCTAATTGGTTTTTATTGATTTATACACACATGTATGACGACTCTGACTGCTTCGTCGGCGATTGAGGCAAAGCAATTTTGTCTACAAAGGGACTGGCTGAGTGTCCTGCCCCCTCTCTATTCTCCCTCTTTCTCTCCTGCTTGACATGCTTTTTAATTAAATTTCAATTGGCCAAGGCGTCAAGCCTCTTCTGGCTGCAATATTACTCACTCAGGCAAGAAGTAATCAATGTACTTCATAACAACTTCCCGTACTGGATCCTGCTGCTTGCCAGAGATACTCGGATACATATCAAAAGCCATTTTGCTAATGCTGTGGTTGTTGTTGTTGTGATTATGATTGTTTGGCGTTGCTTTTGTGGTGACAGTAACAACTGTGACAATAGCGGCAGTGGCGGTAGGCGTGGCTGATTCTGCTTTCATAATTACTTCACTGATATGTTTTTACTTTTCCTTTGCTTCTTGAATTTTTCTGTCTGTTTTTTTTTTTTTTTTTTTGTTGATTACTTTATTGCACAATTCACACTTAAATTTCACGCATTTGATGCAAAGCGTTAATGTAATGTAACCGTTATTCTTATAAGAGTGTATCTATGTTTGTTTGTGTCTCTATCTGCTTATTTGTCTGTCTGTCTGTATGTATCTATTAAAGGCTGCGCTGCTGCTGGCTGCGCAAGATTGCTTATTGTTGTTGTTGTTATTTCTCGTATTTTCTTATTCGTGGCGACTTCGAAGCAAAACGAAACGAAGACAGACAATTTGGAAAAACTTTGGGGAGGTCGTGATGTAAGTAAACAACCGAAACCGTTTGTTGTCACTGTTATTGTTGTTGTTGCTGTTGGTGTTTTTGTATTAATACGTGTTAGATACACACTTGAATCTTGTTGTTTGGTTAGTTTACAATAATATTTAACTTTTATTTGTTGCAATTTCGTTTGAGTTTTGAGCAAATATCGCATGAGCTACAAAAACAATGCAATAATTGTGTGCACAAGTTATAATTGCAATTTCTTTTAGACAACAACAACACACAATAATTATGTATTATTTTTATTTTTGCTTAATTATTATTACTTGTTACTATTTCGTAATTTTTTGTTATTGCTTTGATTTACAAAAGTAATTTTGTTTTTTTTTATACAATTTCATGTAATTTATGCGCCAACAGTTTCTCACTTTTTTTTTCTCCTTCTTTTTTTCTTTTGTTTTAGTAACAATTTTATTTCTTTTACTTTTTTTTGCCTATCTTATTTTTTCTTGTTGGATTTTTTCTTTTGTTAGCACAAATTGACGCTTTAACGAACTGTGAGCGCACACACACACTCTACTTCTCTTTCTCACTCTCTCGTTTGCTCACAATACAAATCTAATTCAGCTGTTGAACAGTTATCACAAGGTGTTTCAATCACAAATTGTGAGCACACACAACAAGGAGAGCGTACAAGCGAACACAATTTTATGTGAAAAAAAAAACGCGCGCGAGTATAGAAATTTTTTTTTTGTTTTATACAATATTTTAGCACAATGGCCGCGGCGGTTCGCTTCACACCACTAACGCACTTCACGGACCCCCTCCGCTCTATGTTTTTTTTAGCATTAGAAACGGCACACAATTGTTTTAAACAAATGCTTTTTTAACTGTTTTCAGTTACTTTTCTTCACACAAAGTTGGCTTCTTTGCTCTTAATTTGCGAACATTTTCATAACGCACACACGTGTGAACAGAATATTTTTTATTTGGCCTTTTTTAATGCTTAAAAATGGAAAACTTTAATGCTTTTTTGTAACTAAAAAATACAGCAGAACTCAAAATGAATGCTGCAGCAAAGCAACTACAACAAAAAACGAATCGAAGTGAATTGAAGAATTTTCATGTTTGCAGCTACGGAAGTCTCGTACTCATGCCAGAGAGAGGGAGAACCATGCATGACGGCTATCATAAATACAATTTTTGTATTCAACTGCTTTTTGTTTACATACGTTTATCCAATAACATTTGCCAGTTCATTTTGCTGAATATACGTGCATTTTTAATACACTTTATTATGAAAACATCTTATGTGTGGTGCGTTGAGTATTGTAACATTAGACAAAATATACTGGAAAAATGACTTCTTTTATAATGAGCGCACTAGTGTGAGCAAAGGTATCACTCTAGTCGCGCTCTCTCCCGCTCTTGCTTGGTTGGAGTTTTTATGCTGGTGTTTTCGACCCGCATGAGTTGGGTAAGCGCGAGAGTGTGAGAGAGCGAGAGTGTGTATGGTTGGCAATGTGAAGTGATGCGATGCAAAGTTAAGGCTTAAAGTTTATTTGCTGATTTTTGTTTTTGGTGGTGGATTTTGGTATGGTTGTTCCTGTTGGTAGACGAACAGAGACAAAGTGGCAAGATACTGTCTTTGTTTTCATGCCAGCAACATGGCTTAATTGCAATTTTGCAATACGACTTTTGAGAGTTGGGTTTTACATTTCAATACATCGCTGAATGTTGTCGAGTAAAACGCTTAGGGGTTGTTATGCTTTTTGCGTTTTTAAGCAAATTCCTATTCGTATTGAATTTTTTTTAATGAATAAAGCTTACATTTAAGCAAACAAATTTTTATAGAATACTTAAAAATAAAAACAATAAGTATATCGCATGTTTGCGCCAAACAATAATGAATCAGGCAATATTTGTTGACAATAAAAGCAAAGCATGAAATAATCATGAGAGTAGACGACAACGTGTTTATTTATCTTTTTGTTTTTTTTCGTTGTTCGTCAAAAGGTTGAGAAAATAGAGCAGCAACAAGAAACACTTTAAAGCAAAGCGCATAAAAACCAACATGGCTGCTTTTGAAAGCTTTTCAGCAATGTGCGCTCTCAATAGCTGAATAAAACACATACAAACACACGTATTGTAATAAATGAGACGCATTGTCATAGTGTGTGTGTGAGCTGCGGTTGACTGTCTTGTTGGAAAAGCACATGTTAGGATACAAAAACGCAAGCATTAAAGAAACCTTAAAAAGTTCGCAACGAGAGAGAGAAAGCGAAACAATTGTCAGCAAAACTTTGGAGAGCGTCAGCAAAATATAACTGCATAAAAGCATGTTTTCTATGTAAAATCAAGGTATCGAGTTTTGGTGACGTTGCTCTCACTGTCTCTCGCTCTCTCAGTCACACAGTTGGCGTGCGCTGCTGCTGGCTGATCTGCCACGTTTAGTGAAATCGTTGTTATTTCAGCAACAGCAATCGTCGTTGCGCTCACTTGTCTGTATTGCTATTTGTTTGCTCTTGCTCTCCCGCTCATGGTTACCTTACTCGGCGGTTGGCATGCAGCAGTACAATTCTTTTAAAACATTCCCATAGTTTTTTCTTCTTTTGTTTTTTTTTTTCTTTTTATTACTATGCAGCGGCGTCATTTGTTGTTTTTATTATCGCTTTCGTCACTTTTATTGTGCATGCTGTTATTTGCCGCTACCGTTGTGTGATGCCATGCCTATGAAAATGTAGCGCATTAATGATTTGTTTTTGTTGCGCTGCTCTGCTGCTGCAGCGCTGCTACTGTCTTGCACATGCTGCTGACGCTTCCTACGCCTCTTGCACACACACACATACACACACACATGCTTTTTCATCTGTTTCGTTTCTTGAAAATCAGCTGTTTTTCATTTGCTTTGTTTTTTTCTTTTTTTATTTCTGCTTTCAACTCGTTTGCCTGACGTTATTTTTAGATTTACTTGTTGTCTTCGTTTATATATCATCTTTCTTCTTCTTCGCTCTCTGTGTTTTTGTTTTGTTTTTTTCCCCTTTCATTGTTCTGCTTTGTCTTATTTAATTTTCACTGCTCGTTAATATAACTGTTAATTAACAATATTTGCGCCTTTGGTGGACAACACAAATTGAAGATCATTTGTTGCGCTCTTCGTTTTGTTTTTGTTTCTTTTGAGTTTTTTATTGCTTTATCTTTTTCTTTGTCATATAAACAAATGCCGAGGGAAAACTCTTACTTTAAAAACGCTTACCAAACCCCATTTTGCAGACAGCTTACAAGCCAATTTAAACATTATTTTTTGTTTTTGTTTTTAGCCAAGTAAAAACTTACCTGTAAAAAGAAAGAGAGTTGAAAGAGTTAATAAAAAATTGTTTTAAGCCCAAAATAGATTGCATAAAAAGTTCAATTGGCACGCAATTGCATTTGCAACAAATGAAAATGTTACGTTTTGTAACTCTTTATCGCATAAAAAATAATGTTAAAAAAAAAAAGAAAAAACATTGCTTTCGAAAATTTCCCGCTTTTATTATTGCAATGCGTGAAATTCGTGAAAATTGTTTTCCAACACGCAAAGCACGAAGAAAAACATGTTGCCAACTGATTTTTTGAACACTTCAATGAAAAACAATTTTTTTTTTACTTTTTGTTAATTTTTGTTTATACATTTCAAAGTAAACATTTGTGTTGTTATTATTGTTGGTTGTTGTTGCTTTCATTAACACAACATATTGCGTTAATAAATATAATTAACAACTTCTGCCGCTCGCTCAACTAAAAATAAATTCATTGCAAAATGACAAAAAAATGATTATCATAAAAAAGTAATAATAATAAATGACGCGCTTCGTTTGAGTGTTAAAAAAGGAAACATTAAAAGGAAATTAAACAAACAAAATAAATAAAAAAAAAAAACAATAAAACAGTATTAAATAATACTTCAACGCTAAACATTTTGTTATTGTTAATTCGATCATTATTGCTGTCATAATTATTATTACTATTAGTTGAGTAATTTTCTCGTTGCGGTAATAATGATTTGATGATGTTGATGATTAGAGCATCGACGACTCAGACTCATGTGCAAATTTAAATTATTTTGTTTTGTAAAATTTCAAAATAATATCGTGAAATCTGTGCTTAGCAAAGCGCAGCAACAAATGCACCGTTAACAACATGTTGCATGCTTGTTTATTGCTTATCGATCGCTCGGTCTGTCGGTCGGCCAAGTCAAGTCAGCCAATTTGCGGCTGCGCTTTTCATCAAATTGTGTAATAAATTTTTGACCACTTACATACTTGTATTGTAAGTAGCCTGGACTGCAAGCAACAACAACTGCAACACCACCACTAACAACAACAACAATAACAACGGCAAATTACAACTTGCAATCATGTTTTTCACTCGTTTTCTTTTTTCCTCTTAAATTTTCATTTCGTTTTCTTTAATTTTCAAATGCACAAAAATCACATGACATAAAAATATCGAATACGATAAAAATGTAAATTACCGTTGGCCCCCCTGGATGTTGTACACAAATTTCAAAGTTTTTTATATGAAAGCAACTGTGAACAGATATTTAAGACAGTCAACTACTTTCAACTCGACTTTTTATACTGAAAGTCTTTATTTATCGCATGCGATTTTTGTCTCTCATCTGTCTCTAATTCCGTTTTATCTTTTTTGAGCGATATTTATTCAGGATATTCGCCGAAGTGCGAATAAACTAAGAGTAAATATAGTAGAACTTCTGGACGCTTGATAATCCGATCCAGTAATTTGGACATTAATATTAAAAGTTACAAAACTCCTTACGTTATAAAGTCAAGAAAAGGTATCACTGAAGGGAATCCAGAGGAATTCATCTAATACTGTCTTTAGTTTCTAAGTGTCCGGTTCATCGAAGTGTTACTGTATTAGCAATATCAGATTTGTAAGAAAAAATAATATGAGCATTCAAACAATGACAGGATGAATTTCTTTATTATATTTTGTTTCCTCATCACATCAAGAGGACATGCTGACATTGTGTGTATCTGCCCCGTCAACAGAGGTCAAGTCAAATACTTGTTTGTTTGCCTTTAAGGTTAATTACATCCGTCAAAAGTTGGCTTCCTCATCGAGCCAAGTCAAGTGTGCGCGTCGGCGGCGTTAAGTTCAATGAAAGCTTTTCTTTTCTATTTTACCAAACGGCAGAAAAGAAAATCGCAACAACAACATCAATATGACAATCAAAGTCAAGCCAAATTGCTTGAAATATTCGTGAAATAACACTTAATTACAGAGCAGCATGTCATTTGTCCATTAAATTTTGGCATGCGCGCTGCTTTTGACCTCTGGCAGTGGCCAATGATTGGCATTATGTTTGGCTTAGGCGGTGTGGGGGGAGGGAGATGTGCATAGCGATTGTATGACATTCAACCTCAGGCAGTTTGGTTTGATAGTTGGCCATATTATGCGAGTAGGCGGCGTCGTCAAGTGGCTTTCACTCTCAGTCAGTCATGTTAAATGTGAATTTAGCACAAACTTGACCTTGACGTTAAAACATCCTGTTAAATATTCATACATATAAGCAAGTGAAGAATAAAATTATTCAATGCCGCAGAATTACATTTAGTTTTTTTATATAACATTCTTTAATATTAATAATTTAATATTCATTTCCAAAAATAGCAATGCTAACAAAATGACTCAAATGAAAGACCCAAGCGTGCAATAACTCAAACCTTTAAACTTACAACAACAATACCATAACTACAAAAAAAAAAAAACCACAACTTTTCGTGTGTGAGCTTCTTTCAAGATAATTTCGATTTTGAATGAGTCAACAAAGCACAACATTGCAAATCGCAAATCACAAAAAGTCATGCCACAATTATGAGTAACGACCACGTTGAGCTCAAGAATGCGTAGACCGTCAGTCAGGACATGATGTCATCAGGCCGTTTATAGCGAAGATCGTAATGTAATTAAAAATTGCACAAAGCAATAAACAATAATGAGAAGATATCACAAACATGAACTTGAACTTGAGCGAAAGCAAATTTATGAGCAAAAACGCTTAGCTTGATTGAATTGAGACCTTCATATGACCCAAGGACGAGGACTAATGAACAAAGGCACAGCAAACTCAACTAAAGAAATCAAATTGTTGTCACAATATGAAAAAAATGCTACTTAAGTCAAATTAAGTATGCAACAATGGGCATATTAATGTCAAAGGCCTTGTTACTGCAATTTGTTTGCCGCAAATTGTTAATATTTATACAGTTACACACACATTATACAATTTGCAAACCGCAATATTCTATAAAACGATTACTAAGTAACGTAAATGTGATACACGCGCGCGATTTTTTATAGTTTTGCTTTCAAGCTGAGCAGATTAGCACAGATGCGCTTTGCTTATCAACGGCAAACACATGGTTGAGCCAAGTGATTGAAATATAACTCAGATCTGTACGTCACAATCAGCCAATGAGCACGTGAAATATTCGATTAGCTGTTGAGTGAGTGAGTGAAGTTGTTTGATGTGTCCCCCTCCCTCTCTAACAAACATCAACCACTTAATCGCTCTGTGTAAAATCAATAGTCGATCTGCCGGCAAGTCTCGCTGACACAATGATCTTCATTAACGCAATTGAAACTTTCGTTCGTCACTGAGGTGCAAAGTTTGTTTTTGCATTCAAGTCAGTTGACTTATGATTATTGCTATTATCATTATTATAGTGCGATAAGCTTGCTTGTTGGTCAGATCGGTTCAGTTCAGTATTTATAGTGCACATAATAGTTCATTCGCCTTTGCAGACCTTCGAAATTTTACGCATGGCGGTTGAACTTCGTCAAATTTCCAAGTATGACGCACAAATCTCATGATCATCGCTCGGGTCGGCCGGATGTATTTACAATTTTTGCGCATTTGGAGGCCTCTTCTTTTATCTGTATTTACAGTAGATACACAAATTTTATCGCATGTTATTTATGACTCAAATGTACGCAAACAAAGCAATAAAAAACAAAATTTGCTCAAAATAAACGCGCACGTTTATTTTCATTGGTGTTTTTTTTTCGTTTTCTTACTTTTGATACCAAAAATGGACGCAGAAATTTGTCATTATTTGCACAACAACAAAAACCAAAATGTGAAGTTGTCAGCGCTTCATTTCATTTCATTCCATCCGTTCTCATCTTGTCTTATCTTATGCTTCTGTTTGACGTGCGACAAAATGAAATTAAAACGCGTGACTTATTTTTATTTTTAGCTTAATTTGTGGGTTGAGGGGTGAAACATTGTCGGCATGATTGAAAAGCAATACTTGTGTTATAAAACATTTTTTGATTTTTGTTTTTTTTTTTATCAAAAAGGCTCGTCAAAAAGTTACTGCAAATAACTTAATTAATTTGCTTCATTAAGCGCGTTTTATTGTTTTCAATAAAACAAGTTTGCTTTGCTTTGGGCGTGTCTGGATTGAGTTCAGATCAGGTGTTGTAGGCAGTAACAACAAAAAACTGATGAAATTGCAAAGGAGCAATGAAACCATATTATTAAGTATCTCTCAAGGTTATTGTTGAACAGTTAAAGCTTTATTTGCACAGCTTCAAAGAATCGTTTTTTGCTTCTGAAATACCAACACACGACAGCGCACATGTTGATAAGAAAATTTTTCGCTTTCGGCTTTATCCTTGTCAGTTTTTACAAAAGTGACAACATTTGTTAGCAAAAAATGAAAAATTGCTTCTCTTAAATAGCAAAAAAACAAAAAAAAAAAAAAAGACAAAAAAAAAACAAAATATCTTTGACAAATATCACATGACATATACACGTTGCTTGACAATAAATCATGCACGCTTCCTAAATGATGCATTGAACAAATAATGATGTTGAGTAAATAATACTGCCTCTCCTCAGACATTTTGTTGCAATTAAATTAAGTTGCTTGCGCACAAATACGTAAATCAATAAATTTAAATAAGCGTGTAAATTTGCCAAAAATAAACAAATTAAAATGCGATGAATACAACAACAACAACAGCAGAGTAAGAAGAAGAAAACAACATGAAAATAATTCACATCATTGAAAATCATCGAATTGTACAATAAAATCGATTCAAGGTGAATTCAAAGTGAAAACATGATGAAAACGTGTGGCGTTGCAGAAGTGTGGGTGTGCGGGGGGCACCAAAAGCAACAACAACAAGAGGAGGCAGCTTTCATAGCCACACACATACAAACAAATTGCTTTGAATTTATGGCAAGCGGCAAAGCAACAAAGACGCCTGGAGTGATTATGGTGGTAAATGCCTCAGTGTGTGTGTGTGTGTTTGTTTCTGGATTGCTTTGGAGAACAAGAGTTAAACTCATGCCAGATGCACCCAACAAGTTTTTATAAACAAACGTTGAAAGATGTAAAAACTCAAAAAAGAAAACAAAAAATGAGTTGTTCGACAATCTTATTCAAGGTTAATTGAAGTCAGTCAAAAATCACAAAACAAACAAATTTTGTGAAAAGATTTTTTATCGTGCTTGACGTTGAATTCATTTTCGACTCTAAACAGCGCAGCACATGTGGGTGGCTTTGACATAAAGAAAAATCCATTAAATGGTTTTCAAAATTACAAATGAACAAACAAAAAAAAAAAAAGGAAAAAAAAAGTTCCAAGTTAATTGCGTTGCAGCTTTTGTAAGTGCAAGTGTTTGCTTATGACAGCAACATCATCTGTCTGTCCGTCTGTCAGTCAGGCATCTGCCGCATGATCCAAACAAGAATAATTTGTTTTTAGAATTTTAACAATCGACTGTCGACCGACTGAGACACGCGCGGCATATAAAAACACAAAACTCAAAGTCTGAGACAGAAAAAATATAAAAAATTACAAAAAAAAATACAACAACATGTGCTGCAGGTGTGCTAATTAGATACTGTTTTTTTCGTGTTTTTGTATTTTCACGCCAAGTTAATTTTCAAATAAATAAATAATACCAAAAATTGAGAAAAATACATTATTTTTGCGCTTTCAACGTTGGAAAACGAACAAGAATTTATTGAAAGAACGTTCTGTGAAAATGTATTCTTAAATTTGGACATGTGTTTTTGTGGTCATAACGCCCCGGCACGCCCCCTCAGCTTTAGACATGTACTCAATGAAGCTCAGCAGCGAACGAACGAAGAAATTTGACCATGAAAAATGTTTCTATTGCTTTCAATGGTTTCTGTGTACGTGTGTGTGTGTGTGTGTGGTTTTTGTTTTTGTAATTGTTTATTTTAGCACAGCTTCTATTTATTTTCCATTTCATTTTCTATTTATTGTTGCAAACATGCTGAAATTTTCTTTAATTAACGTTGACTTTTTTTTCCTTTAACTTTTTTCAGTGCATAATAAATAAAACTAAATTTAGCCAACCATGCTTGGATTCCTGGCTTAAGCTCCTTTTTATGATTATTAATATTCCGCCGCATTCATTCATGTTTCGTACACATTTTTCAGCTCTGCCAAATTTAGCCACTCATCCAACAATTATGCACCTGAATGAGCTCACAGCACAAATATTTTTGTTTGTGTGTTCGCATTTTTACCTTACAAAAGGTCAAAGGTCTCTCCTGTAAGTCGTACATTTACCTTTTGTGCTCGAAAAATGTTCTCGAACATAAAGAAAACTTTGGTCAAGTGGGCGGGCATGGCATGTGGGTGGCATTGTAGTGGATAGTGTGCTTGGCAGCGCGTTCGGTCGTTCTGTTAGTGATTATGCTGGCTCAGCTGTCATTGAGTGTCGCACGCAATTGAAACTTTTTTCTCAGTTTCGGCAATTTTCATTCTGAATTTAATCAAACTTTTATGACAGTAAAAATATTCAACGCATTAAGCGAGAACAATGTCAGTGAAATTTTCAACTTTAATTAGTTTGAGAAAATTAAGTTCTTCATTGCGAATCCTTTGTGGGAATTTGATTTCATTTCATTTCACTTGACTTATAACAACTTGAAAATTGCACTTGAGTTTTTGGCATAGAATTCTTAGTCAATTGTACTCTCAACTCGTCAAGTTTGTCAAATTAATTGTAAAGTAACAGAAAAATTAGAAGAAGTCTCAGTATAATGTTAGAATCTCTTACAATTTGTGTTCCTAATTCTCCAATACCTCATTACAATACTTAACTGGGATAGTTTGTCTTCTTTTCCCTATCTATTATGCTTTCTTCAGCTCATATTCACGATTGGATCAGCCAACTGTTTTGACTCCCGTTTGTTGTCCGAAACAAAAACAACAAAGACCTTCTTTTCAAGAGGTCCAAACACAGCTTGAACATTCTATGTTAATATGCTAACCCATCTATCGGTCCAACAACACATGCTCTTCGTTTAAATTTGGATTTTGTTTAATTCAAAACCTCTTGCGAACTATTAATAAAACATGTGCTCATACAAAATGAAACTCAATCAATTTAAACGCGTCAAAGGTTGAAGGCATTTGGTCTGACCTCTATTATGCATGATTTTTATCAAGGACTTTACTAACTTCAAGCAATTGATTGTACTTGCGTGTCAATCTTAATCAAACAGTGCATGTCTAAAACCAACAATGCCGCCCCCATGCCCACCACCCTTTAATGTTGGCCAGTAATCAATTGAACGTGTATTTTCTGGTTGTTTTCTCATGCGGCCTGGTTAGTTAGCTATAAAAACGGTAATTATAAACTTTTGTGGTTTAAAAGTTTTTATGGGCAAGGACAATGGCAACAACAAAAACAATAACATTTAATGGAAGAATAACAACGCACATGTGTTGTGTTATTGACTTTTAACAACTATCGACGATAAACAATTGGTTATCGTTAATATTTTCGTTTGTTATTATATTTGCAAAATGGCAAATGTTTATAAAATATACAACAACCATATGAGTGAAAATTGCTATAATTCCCCCACGAGCAAGCAAAAGTTCGCTTCAGTTTGCTTTTCTTATCGTTGCAGCAGCAGCAGCAAAGTGGCAAATACTATGAAATAATATTACGACATCGAGTATAAAACGGCGCTGCTCCTCATCACACCTCGGCCCTAGAAGAGCGGCGCGTGTGCTTGTAAGTAGTGCAAACACACCCACGTCGAAAATTGTAACGCTGGGGCGGGGGTGGAACAGGGACCGGGACCGGTTCGGACGTGCTATGCCGGTCCCGCTAAAAGCTGAGCTAAAAGTTCGCAGTGCGAAAACAAAAAAAAAAATTGTGCATTCGATGTGAAAAATTGCTGCGATAATTGATTTTCAGTTTGAAACGAAACCCACAATAATACAAACAACAATAACAAAAAAAGTTATTAAAAATTTATATATATTTTTTTTAAATCTGCATTTATTGCACATTTGCCGTCAAGTAAAATGAAAACTTTAATTATGCAAAATGAATACAAAAACTTTTGAAAAATTATTGTACTTCAAATAAAGTAAACGAGTATCTTTGATAATCAGATGAGTAACATTGAATGATTCTGCTCGGTCGCTGAAATGTCACGCATGAAGTTTCGTATTTCAATACGGAAAAAGATTTTCTTTGTTGTCTGGAAAACGAATTTTTCAAGTTTTGCGTTGTACTTTCCAAGAAGTGTTTTCAAATGTTACGCATTTAGGAATTATGTATTAAGTTTCGAATAAACTTATTTCAATCTATGAATAACATGTTTATTCAGTGTATTTTGGGAATGAATCTGAATTGTTGCACAAATCAACCACGAATGAATAAGGAATGCTCGTCACTCTTGGTATTTTGAGTACTATCATCATCTCTTTATGATATTTTTTAGCTATGAGATCTGTGGGAAGATAATTTTATATACCCTTCTTAGAAATTCAAGGTTAGTTTTGGCACTTTAACATTTTTCAAGCACACTGACTGTCTTAGAATGAGGATGATGAGCTACTGAAAATAGGCTTCAACACCAAGTAGTCATTGCTTTTTATGCAAAGTAACTGTGCTTAACAATAATGGCTTGACTTGTGTCGCGCTTAGCACGTGAGCTGAGTTTATACAACGCTCTTAGTATTTATACTAAACAGATATGCCATAAGGTAATCGAAACCGGTTATACGACCATGTATGCATTTACATTGGTAAATCCATAATGCATTTGCTTTGTATATATTAACATGGGTTAGGTCAGAAATTGTGATTTTGCTTTTCAAGTGAATTGATTAAATCTTTGTAAACAAAGAGATTTACATTAACAAATGAACCGTTGGGTTAGAGAATTGATTATATTAAAAATGATTTCCAGGAACAGATACCAGAAAAGTAAGTACTCAAACTTAAATCGTTAATTGATGTAAAATAAGGCAGACTGTCATTAAACAAATCGGCTTTAGTACAAGTTCTCTGTACGTCTGGAAAAGTTAACTTTGAGAGTGTGAAGAACAATGGAGACAAGTTTAATTTGTTGGATTTTTTTTTATTTTCAATTACATCAACTTACTCTTCACTGCTGAACATTCGCACCATGTGACGTTGCAGCATTTGTGGCATGCTGCCCGGCGACTGTGGCGGCGTTTGATAAGGATTCATCATCGGATCATCCTCATCAAAGTAACCAGATGATGTTGATGAGGTTGTGCGTGGATATTTCAACATGTTGTGGCACTTTTTTTTTTTCTTTTCTACTCTTTTCTTCTGCTAAACACTTGTTGAGTGTTCTTGTTTTAGTTTTGTTTTGACTTATATAAGAAATGCAAACTGTCTACGACAACGACGACAATCAACTATTAATTGTTTATGGTATTTGTTTATGGCTTTGTTGATTTCGCGATTTCAGATATATTTTTTTTCTTTTTTGCGTTTGTTTTTGCTTTTATGCTTCAAATAAACGACACAATGAATGAATTTTGTCGCTTTTTGTTTTATTTCTTTGACTATTTTTGGCACAGTTTTTGACTTTTACGAATTTTAATGATTTTGTTTGTTCAGTAAGACAACAACAAGGCACTTATTTGTCGGTATGTTGGTTTGATTTGGTTGTTGATATTGTTTTTGTATTGTGTTATAAAACAAGCAAAAAGGGCTGTGTTGTTTTTTTTTTGTTATACTTATTTTGTTTTTTTATTTTATGGCAAGAACTGTTGGAGGAAAAAC
Source organism: Phortica okadai (assembly GCA_034638295.1). Lineage (NCBI taxonomy): Eukaryota > Metazoa > Arthropoda > Insecta > Diptera > Drosophilidae > Phortica > Phortica okadai. The sequence goes on from CM067850.1 coordinate 8,940,069, forward strand.
AGAGAGTTTTGTTACTTATTGGTCACACCCGTCTTTGCCTGTTGTTGTTGTTATTGTTGGTGTTGTTTTTGTTGAAGCTTTCGCACACAAATTATATAAAATTATACAAATTTGTTAATTATTATTCAACACAAGCCGTTCGTTCGCTCGCTCGCTCGTTGAAAAACACGCCGGCGTTTTCTGTTCGCTTGTCGTCAAATACTGAATTAAAATCCAAGCGAATGCGAATACAACAAAATTCATTTTTGTACTCGCAATCGAAGCGCTTCGAATACTTCGAAGACTTTACTTTTTTTGTTGCTGTTTTTAGACGTTGTTTTTTTTTCACTTATTTTGCATTTAATGAAAAACTTGTTGAGAAACAATATAAACATTTAAGTAAATAGTCATAAGCAAGTTAATTAATTTTGCTTTGCTCGTTTCATTGCAAGCAGCAACAAGTGGCTTTTAACGACTTTAGATACTTTTATATATATGTATGTATGTACGACGTGAGTATTACTTTTGCGCATTAATCAAATTTTGGTGAGGCTTACAAAAAAATCAGTATCAAATTATTACAGCAAAAAAAAAACACTCATATTAATAACACAAAAAATGGCACGTTCGTTCAGCAACGAACAGCGAAAGGCGCGTCTTTGGTTCACTGGGTTACGAACGCGAATGATTATAGATACATTTTATGATACGACGTCTTTAGATACATATGTATCTATTTGGCTGTTGTGCGTTCGACGCATTGCGTTTTTCTGATTGCTTCACAGCTGATTTGTTTTTAGCTCGCTTTCGTTAATTAATTTGCCAAGAAAGAATAACAACAAAAAAATAAAAAAAAAAACGGGAAGGCGTCCGAATAAATTAAGAGAAAAACAGAAGAAGAAGCAAAAGACGCTAGACGACGCAAGAAGCCAAATCGCAAAACAAATGTTTCTGAATCTGAAATTTATTGTAAAAGGAAGCCACATAACCACAACAACAACAACAATCTAAGTAAACCATATACAAAATTTTGCGTTATTTTTAGCGCGTGATTTGCTCTTATTGTGGCTGTTGTTGTTCTTCTTCTTCTTCTTTGAGTTACTTAATTTGTGTTTTTTGTTGCGCTGGGCATTTACTCAAGACTTAGAAGCGGTTGCTTTGTGCTAGTAATATTTTGATAAACAATCAGGAAAAAAAAAAAACAAAATGAATCGCGGTTTAAAGCAAAGTAACAACGTCAAAAAAAACAACATTTAAAGTCATTGCTAACTTTAGTTATGCCGTGAATAATTAATTTGCAAAAAAAAAAAAACAGATTACATTTGTCAATACTCGTACATCATGGCCAATGAAAGCATACAAAGCCATAGAAGTACTAAGAGATTAAAGCGTCATTAACATGCTAAGTAAATTACTAAGTAAAGTAAAGAACATTTTCTTTGTCTCGTATAGAACAATTTGAAAATACTTTAATGCTTGTTTTGAATAATGAAAGCGCTTAAATCAAACATTGATTACTTTATTTTAAAGCGCTTTAAAAGTTGCTTTGCTTTAAATCATGTGCTCTGGTATTTAAGCAAAAATATGCACTTGGCATCACTCAACATTTCAATTGAGTTTGCCATGATAATATGCTGTAAGTAAACTAATGAACGCTGACACTTTGAACTAACACTTGATTGATTAAGTTAAACTATTGTAATACAACAAACAAATGTGTGTATTATCAGCATTCTGTATTAGCTAAGAAAATAGGCCTGCATATACAGTGGCGCACACTTTAAAAGTATTAATTCAACTATTGAAATTTAAGTGAGTGTAATTTCTGAACGAAAAGTAAAAAAACATAGCATTGGAAATAGAAGTTTCAACTTTGAAATGTTGTGCTATATGTTGAAGTGCTTCGTTTAAAGTGGTCGCCACTGTATGTTTATACTTTGCATGACGCTTGATACAAGCTTGTGTATCTCAGGCACATTCAAATGTACGTTAATGCGTTTGTTTAGGCTGTGCAACGTATCAAAAAGCGCTTATGTAAGATTTTGTTTTTAATGAAACAACTTAAAGCTTTTTTTTTTTGTATTTGATTTTTAAACAACACTAAAAATCGTTTGGCATTGCGAAAGCACACAAAACATAAAACAGCCTACAACAAAGATTTCAAGTTTTATGTTTCTTGTATTTATTTTTTTTTTGTTTTTGGTTCGGCTATGTTGGTGTACCGGCACATGAGCGAAACTCAAACAGATACTGTCTAACTACAAGGTCACGGTGCGCAACGATTGCCAAATAAAATACACTTTTAAGTACACGGCATGTTTTCTTCTTAGTTAGTTTCAGTTTTTTATTTCACTTTAAAATAGCTGAGCATTAAAAGCATCAACAACAATACAACAGCAACAATATAAATGAATTGCGTGCGTTCAACCTGCGAGCGTTTTACTTTAATTATAGCAAATAGTTTAAATAAATGTTAACAACAACAATGTTGTCGACAACGACGATTCAAAATCAAATTTGTTACACAAATAAACAACAACAACAACAACGAAAAAACGCGAGCAACTCGCGAGCGTTCGAAATGCTTCTGAGACAAACCCGGCGCCAGCGACAAGTTTTTGTTTACTGAATACCAAATTCAAACCAAATCGAAAACACAAAAATACAAAAAAATTGAAAATACCAGCAAAGACGACGCCAACAACAACAGCAACAACGGCAGCGACGTCGACAGCGTTGAAGGCGACATTAACGTTTGAGAGACTGAAATTTTGAAAATTTCATTCGCGTCAAAGTACAAATTAACCAAAAACAACAACAGCAACAAACTAATAAATAAATAAATAAATAAAACCAAATATTCACAAAGTTCGCTGCTGCGGCGTTTGAGCTTCAGTCAGTAGTGCGGTTAGTTAGTTTGTGATAAGGCAGGCAGAGCAGCGACGTCGTCGTCGACATCGCCGTCGTCAACATAGAGATTATTCAAAGCTATTCGCGCGCTCAGCAAATATATCTCAGAGTATTTACTTGTTGTTGTTGTTGTTTTCAGCCGCACAAGACATGCGCATTGCGCTATCTGAGACAAGTGATCTAATCAGTTGGTAAGCATTTGCTTTTTTTTTTATTATTATTTTCGTTCTTTAGTGTTGATAATAATCAGCAATGCGTGAAAATATACACTTCTGCCCGTGTGCGTGTGTGTGTGAGTGTGCTGCAACGTCACACAACAACAACAAGAGAACTTTAAAAATACAATTGTAATACAAAAAATTTGTTATTTTCGAAAATAAAGAAGAAAAAAAAAAAACTTTTAAGGGGTTAGGCCACTCTAGAAATATTGAAAAATCTTTTTTTTTTTTTTTTGTTTAATCTGTCCCTTAAGACCTTAAAAATGATGTGTCAAAAGATCAAAGCCGGAAAAAATTTCTAAGTATTTAATTTTTCAATTTTAGTACAAAGCCTACTAGTACTAGTACAAGTAAACTCAAAACTTCAAACGCGTTTATCTCAAAACTGTATTTTTTCAGTTGGCCGGAAGCATAACTCGTACAATTTTCATTCGATTTACCTGAAATTTTGTACATAACTTGGGAAAGCCATTGCGTAGAGAAGTACGTAGGATTTTTTTTTTAAATTGAATAGTTCGTTTTTTATTAACAAATGTTTGATGATTTTTAAGGCAAATTTTGAATTTTTCACTTTGAAAGTGCGCCATTTTGTTTAAAATTAAAATATAAAAAAACCCCTACGTACTTCTCTAGCTGTGGGTGTATAGATTACGAAAAAACAAACCTGATGGTTGTAATTAAAAAATTACGGGAGCTGTTGATCCGGCCGTGGACATCTAAAAGTGAAAACGTGGTCAGGAAAACTTCTGTGCAGCCGCCATTTTTAAATTAATCACTCCTACAAAAATTTTTGTAAATAGCTAATAAGACGTACAATAAATGTTCATAATTAGAATTTCAATTTATTTTGTAGTTTTTCTAGAAAAAAAATCCAAAAACAGCCTATTTTTTGCTGCTCTAGAGTGGCCTAACCCCTTAAGCAACTTGTCAGACATTTTGTTATCACCTTTATAATAATGCCAATGTGCCCAATCTTTGTTGTTGTTATTGTACACTTATTGGTTGTTTACACTTTGTTGCTTTCACATTGATAAATAAATAAATAAATAACTTTTAAATAAAATATTTTGTAAGCGTGTCGCACTTAAAACACAAAACACTATTTTAATGTAAACAAGATTAGGCAAAGAAAGATTGTTCTGAGTTGGCTTTCAAGTGTTTTGTTATGTCTTTGTTTTGTTGTACTTTGTTTGCTTTTGAGCGGCACAAGTAAGAAGAGTTTGCTTTCGGACAGTTCTACATGAAGGATTTATTGCCTAGCAAATGTCGTAATGCATATGACAAGTGTACAGAAGGCTTAAAAGTAAAGCAAACTAATTATTTTTCATGTGTGAAACTTGACGTTGATTTGGCTCAGCTTTTATTTATATATTTGCTTTTATGTAAATTATAATCTTATTATTTCCGCACAATAAACAAAAATACGAAAACAACAAGCGCATAAATTCAAAAAAATAATGGCAATGTTGCATACTCCAGAGCAATCTATAAACTACTGAGTAATATTTGCCAAAAAGTAATCACATAAATTACATTGGCAGAACTTTGTTGATCCGAACAGAACTGAACTAAAATGCATTGCAGGCCAATTTTCGCACATGGCAATTTAAAAATGCAAGCGTAAATTAATTTCACAAATTATGCGCCATGTTGGTGGGCAAAAGCAAAGCAGAAAGCGGCTAATTGCAGCTTGCCACAAGTGCCGACTGCCGAGCCAATTCAAAAGATTTGCCCAAATATTAAACGCTTCAAAATAATAATTTCTTCTTTTTAACGGTAAACTGTTGCAGCTTGAAGTGGCATGGCGTTGCATTGCGTTGGCTAAATATATGCCATCGTACTTGCTGCGGGGGCGTACGCAATGATTTATCAAAATGTGCACTGCGAGCCACCTGCGCGTATACGTAATATTAATAAATCGCCTCATTAGTGTGTGCAATGTTTTTCTAAATTTTTTTTTTTTTTTTCATTTCTCTTTAGCATTTTAAAAGTATATTTTAAGATTTTAGTATAAATTCGAATTATTTAGAGACACATGTGTGTTGAAATTTGGCACATCGTTTTTCGTGTTGACTCATAGTTGCAATTTAATAGCAATAAACACTTGTGTAAGCATTTGTTAAAGTTAATATAACAATTTGTTACTTTTCAAGTACTTTGGATAGAGATACAGTAGATGTATTAGCTGATAATTGGCCTTTGATGGCGGCTAAAGCAACAACAAGCCAACAACTGAAGTGTAAGTTATCGTCATGTCATGCTTTATTTATAGATTTATTATATTCATGAGGCGTAGTACGAGAAACAGTTCGTTTTGTTACCTGTTGCCATCATCATAACGGTTTGCTGATAAGCATTTCAGTTTGCGTCATTGGTTGAATTTAACGATTGACTCACATGTCGAATAATATCAGCAAATATACAACGCAATGTAACGCATATTCAACTGCTCAATATTCAAACAGTTGTGAATCTGTCGTGAATACTTTGAAAAGTATCTCGTAGTTGACAGCAACGCACAGACAGACAGACCGACAAGCCGACCAACAGAGAGTCAGTCAATCCCTTTAGCCTTCAACAGGTGTTTTTGTCACGTTGGGGCGTGTCTTGCACATTGTTTGCCCTGTGTGCTCGTGAAGTATAAAATCAATATTTATACTGGTTACTTTAATTAACACCAGCCCAGGCACGACCACGTTTGTGTCCACAGGCAGGCAACGACAACAGCAATCGCAAACAGATTATGAAACGCTCTGCGCTCTGCTTTTGTTTGCTCAGTTTGATTGCACTCGATGTAAATGAGTGCTGCCTGCGCTAAGCCACTAAGGGCGTGCTTAAATTAAGTGTCGTTAACACTGATCAACAACTACGCTTCTAGTTAAGTGTCAAAAACAAAATGGAAACAGTAATTATATTATAATAACATTAATTGTGTTTTAACTAACTAAGAACATGGCCATTGAAGGGTGTGACCGATTATTCGTTTCAAATTAACCTTAAAGACAATTTAACACCTCTATTCTGTTAACTCTAACAGCCACTGTTAATAGAAAAATTATGTTAAATGGCATGTAAAAAGGATTTTAACTGACATGTTAATCTTCTGCTACTTAACATTCCAATTTCCAATTGCTAGTAATCGAAATTCCCTATGTTACGTGGAGGTTCACCATAACATAAGAAATTACAATTGTTAGAAATGATGGAATTAGAATACAAAGAGGCTGTAATAAGTAACCTGTCTATTTTTCTACCAAATAAATTATTAAAAGCACTTTTAATTTTTTTAAACATTGTTGCTAAAAAAGGCCATGACTTTGGCAATTAAATGCCTTCAATTTATCTAAATTAAAGAAAACTTACAACTTACAGTACATAATTTCGTACATTATTGCCAACATTTCGCTTACCTGCAAAAATACGAAAAGAAAAACAAATATTATTATTAGTATTTTTAATTAATGACATTTTCTTAAGGCTTAAATAGTATTTAAATTAGATAAATGCATATAATTAAACACCCACGCACGCAACCCAAAAAAATAAAAGACAAATGTACAAACAAAACCCCAAACCGTAGCAAAACTAATTAATTAACGTAATCAGCAGCAAGGAATTTGGCCAAAGCACGTCATTAACCAATCAGCACTCAACAAAGTCAAAAAGAACGAACGCGGTTCGCTTTCATTCAATTCACAGAAGATGCAAAAAAATTTGTTGGCAAATGTCCTAAATAAATAAAATGGCGTGAATGACGAGCATGAAAGAAAGAAGCGGCAGAGCAAAAATGGCGCGAGCGATAAATAGAGGAGCAATATTCAACACTTGTACAGACTTCATGATGCATTCATGTGAAAGGTGAGTGAATCAAATACTAATATATATATTATTTCCGCTTTGCCAAAAGGTTGCAAAGTGCCAACAACAGCAAGCAACAGCAACAGTCAAGTGCGGCATAGGAAATGAGCTTCATCCTTTGGTCGGAGAGGTGAAAGTGAGGTGCAAGTGAAGAAGAGTGCGACACATTTTGCATAATGAAATTTGCTTTGATTTGATTACGCTTGTTGGTTGACAGTGTTGGTAAATGTCAAACGAGACAGCAGCAGCAGCAACAACAACAAGTTGTGGGCGTCATTTGTGCAACAAAATTTGCACAACAATTTTATATTCACTGCCAAAGCGCAAAATGATTTCTATAAGTTTGGCAATTTTCTTTCTTTTTTTTCAGTTTTTTTTCGGGTTATTTCGAGAGGCACTTGTTGACAGCTGTGCCGCCGGCATGACTATGACTGTGACTATGCCTTTGGGATAATTTATGATCTGTATTATTAGTTTAGCATAAAAATTGTTGAAAAGTACAATTTTTCGAAAACGTTTCGGTTTCACTTTTTCGCATTCGTGCTGAACTAATTGAATTGCATGCTTGGGCTATTTTTAACGCTCAAATGTCAAATAAACACAGCCCACGTATAACAAGCAGAAGAAGAAGACGCTTGCGGTCGCTTTCAAAGACGCAATTTCATGATTATTAATAATTGACTTCGTGGAATAAAAAAGCGTTGACTTTAATGAAAATCAATTGAGACAAAAATCGCACAATTGTTATGCAACGAAATATTGAAAATTGCTATGAAACTGACAGTGCGGCTGCCAACAATGTTGACGCTTTTATTTTGTATTGTTAAATTCGTTAAAATTTATTGCAATGATTTTCATTGTTGTTCATAATAATTTCTAAAATTAAATGTGAAGATGCAAAAGAAAAAAAAAAAAAATTCAGAAGCGATCGACCGAAAACAAGCGAAAATTACGAAATTTTAAGTTGTCCAACACGTCGTTAAGTATTTACTTATACTTGAATGTTACTCTGTGGATATATTTTATCCTTTTTTTTTTTTTTTAAAAAAAAAGCTTCGTCGTGTACTTAAAACATCGTTGATTACTTAACTACTTCAGCACATCGCCAGCCTCTTGCTCACAACACAGCTGGCTTGGTTTCTCAACGCTTGGCATTGCTGTATTGCTGCCCAAGAGCAGACGATTGCCCAACTCGTCCACAACATGTCCAACACAATCATAATTTGTATCAAGTATTTGCTCCCAACGCAACACATAATCCATCGTTGACTTTTTTGCGCGCATTATATCCTCCAGATAGTTGGTGAAATCTTTGCCAGCAACATGATTCAAATTGCCACCGTTGCCGAACTCATAATCATCCGCCGAAACATCATAAATCTCGCCCTTCAGCGCCACCAATATACGTCCGTCCGGTCGTGTGCCATTAAATTGGCTCAGTTGCTCCAGTGTCAGCTTGATGTGCGGCAATTTGGGCAACTTGGGCAGCGCATCGTCGCGAAAGAGTTCATCGAAACGTCGCTGTTCGATGTGATAGTAAATGTAGCCGAGCACGGCAGCGATCATGGATAGCACGAGAGTCGTGACGGCATTCACCACGATGCGATCATAGCTCCATTCCGAGTTCGGAAACATGATGCGGCAGCAATTTTTTATTTTTATTTTATTTTTTATTACGAATATTTTCAATTAAAACAAACAAAAAGATAATTTTGCTTTCGAAAGTGCACAAAAGTTGAATTAAAAAAAAAAATAAAGTTTTGAGTGTTGTTAGAATTGACTGAAATTGTTAGGTTTACTTTGTTTATAGGAACATTTTTCAATTTCTCCAATCATTTGAGCAGTTATTAAAGCAGAGTTCAAGAGCGTGTTTGTGCGACTTTTTCTAATACAAACATAATGACTAATCGCTTAGTTATCGCATATTGTATTATATAATAATAATAAAACACATTATTTTTTTCTGCTCAATACAAGTAACATAATAAAACAACAACAAATATTTGCCAATTGCAGATGTTTGTTTCAAAACGACACAACATTTAATTGCTCCATTGAGACCTATTAGAAGGAGAAAAAAATAAAAAAAATAACAACTAAAAAACAAACATGAACAAGTGGCAACCTGTTAGCCAAGCCCATTTGCACACATCATAACACAACACCTCACCCCTCTCTAATACCCAACAAAACACACACATACATACATCATATCTATTTAGATACATTTGAGGCTTTATTACATTCGAAAACAAGCAAATATTTGCACTGATAACAGACGCGTTTCATTCTCCAAAGACAAGAGGGACAAAGAAAGAACAAAGGGGCGAAAAACAGCTCGCAATTGTTATTATCAAACTGAAGGCAAAAGCAAAAGCAGGTGATAAAGTGAACGCGCTGAACAGGAGCACAGACAGAGCAGAAAGCAAAATGTTGCCGCGACTTATCAATCGAATGATTATAGAGCAATGAAAATGAGTCTACCAGACACACTTTTATACAAACTGACTGACTGACTGATAGACAGACAGACAACGAAGCAAAATTATATATAAAATATGAAAAAAAAAAGTCCACAGAGTTGTTTTGAAATGAGTCTCTGTTGATAAGCGCACAAATGACTGATTAGGTAAAAAAAAAAAAACAAAACAAAGTCTTCTTCTCACGCTTTTACAGGGTGCGCTATTCCGTAAGGCAGTGAAATTCTTTGTCTGTGTATGTGTTTGTGTGAGTGTTGTTGTTGTTGTTGTACTTACCCAATGAAATCTTTGACAAAACAATAAACTCTAAAAAAACCGCTATCATTATTGAGTAGAAATTCGGGTTTTAAAACGGGCACAAAAGCATTGCTCATGATGTTCAATGTCTGTTGTTGTTGTGGCTCTTGTTCTTGATTAAGTGGCAATGTCGACGCCGCCATTTTGTTTGCACTTGCATTACCATTTTCATTTTGTTTTGACAAACTGACAATTTCCGTTGCTTTGACTGGACCGGAAGTTGTTACAACGTTGTTGCTTTGGTCTGTGCTGAAGGCATTGGCGGTTGAATCAATAGTTGACGCCGACGCCGCTGCCGCCACCGCTGCTGCTGATGTCGTTGTCAGATACAAAATGCAGTTATTCGTTTTGACAGCAACGTCGGAATTCACATCAGTTTTTGTCATTGTCGTTGTTGTTGTTATTGTTGTAGACATTTTGCAACATTGTTTCGTCTTTTTTATTTTTTTTTATTGTAATTTATATTAAACGAGTTATTCTGTTTTTCATACAAGTGTAAAAAAAAAATTATTCTTGTGTAAAAAAACTAAAACAAATCAAAATTGCAAAAAAAAAGTATATTTTTTAATTGTAAAGTGTTTTGTGCATGACAATTTTTATGTGTTTATGCTCATCTTCTTTGCTTGTTGCCTCACTGACATATCGCATGCATCAAATATAATTAACTGTCATCGCATTGCGCTCAGTAAGAGTGAATGAGAGCGAAATATATGTTAAATGTATCTACTAGAACATGACACAAGCAGCTTGTTGCTGTTGCTTGGGCAGCGGCTGACATAATTCAAACTGAAATCGGCGCTTGCGGCAGACACACACACACACATACACACACGGACTGCTTCACTTGTCATTTGCCTGACAGTTGTAAATGTCATTTGTTGTTCGCTCACTCACTGGAAGCCTACACACACTTGCTCTCGCTCTCTCTCTCTCTCTGTCTCTGTCTGTCTCTCGTCACCAAACTCTTGGCTTTTGTGCTAGTTTGTCAACTTAAAGTTGCAAGCTGTCAGTCGCGGCGCAGCTTTGCAAACATGTTGACAGATAGGCGAACAAAATAAAATGAATGCAATGAATGCATGAGTGTGAATAGATGAGCGATGAATGTCTGTCAGCAAACGACATGGAGCAAACATTTGGCAGCGTGCGAATTTGACTTGAAGCGTTTGACACACTTTTCGCTTACAACAAAATTTGACACACAAATTAATTTCATTTTGTGTAATCATGATGTGTTATGTTCGTATAATGCTTTGAGCATACAAAATGTAGAGGAAGGTGTCGACCAAAAGAGCAAAATGTGTGCAAAGATTGGCCAAAATGCGGATTATGGTGAAAAACAAACAGAAGGTTAAAGTTTACTGCATTTTGTTCAATGGAAATATTAAAAAAAAAAAAATAATCATATACTTTTCTAATATAATGTTTTCTAAGATTCGAGCAAAGAGCAGAAATAAGAAAAATGATTTTCAAAATCGTGCAACCTTGAATTTAGTCAGGCACGACATAGACCAAAGCATTATCAAATACAAGTCTGTACTTTTATCTGTTCCAAAAAAACATTCTAACAGAACAGAGCCAAGCAAGGTTAAAACTTTATGACAACAATAAGCCTAAAAGTTATAAAAAAAATCGAACTTGAGTACTTTGTTTTCAATGTGGCGCAAAATTTATGCTCAAAAACACCTTTAATGATGTCTCATTAGAACAATAAAACAATAAATGGCATGTAAGTCGAAGAAATAAGGCGGCCATGACTTTGAATATGAGTGCTGCTTCTTCTTCTGCTACTATTACCAGTGACTGCCAAGTAAGAAGTCACGTACGCCGGCCAAGGCAATCGAATCAAGCATGCAGGTTGGCGGCACTTCAGCACATTTTATTATGGCAGAAGATGCCGTTGTAGTTTGAGAAGAATTCTTACAGATGTCACTTGAAATAATCAAAAGTTAAGTGTTCTTACAAACGCTCTCAACCAAAGAGGCTTGTCAAGGTTCAATAAACGCGCTTCTTGTAACAAAAAAAAAAAAAAATACAATAAATTACAAATAATAATTATTAAAAAAATAAACATAAATGCAAAGCAATAATTATCGGGCATACAAATATTTGCATTGCAAATGTGCTGACATTGACATCATTTGCGCATGAATGAGAACTGAAAACGAACAAAACTGTATCCGAAACAAAAAAAACAACCTCAAAAATGAATACAGCATGAAAACTGGTAATAAAATGCTCAAAGCTCAGCGCCAAAATAAGACAAATGCCAAATAAATGCGATCAGTAGTGTGACAAAGAAGTCAAATATAAACTCTCATACAAGGATTTGTAACCACGCAGCTTTGGTTGCGCGAAAACAATGAAAATTCGAGAAGAAATAAAACGGAAAACGCGCATTTGAGCATAAAATTTATACAGACGACTTGAAATGTGTGGCGTCAACTCAGGGAGACAGAGACAGACAGACAGATGGACCGACCGACCGAAAGCAAGGATAAATATTGTTGCAAAATTATGCAAAGTGTTTGAGAAAAAGGAAAAATAGAAAAATACAGAGCGTAAAAATATACAAAGACGCATTTCACATCATTCCACAAACTAAAAATTCAACTATAGATTTACGCACACACACAACCGCACACACACTCAAACGAAGGACTCATTTTGCTGCTGCTGTTGGTTCATCTTCTTTGCCTTCTTGTTAAACGCATCAAGTCAACTACTGTGAAGAGTAGAAGGTGAAGTGAGTCAACCTTGACCTGAAAATGCGCTTTAACAACAACAACAACAACAACATCATGGCATATGAACGATGAACATGCTACTCAAGCATGATTGCAGGCAACACATACACACGTATGAATGTTTGTCTATGTGCGTTTGTTGCTGCGACTTTGTCATGGGATTCTTTTGGCTTGTTTAGCTTAGCTATGCTTTGATGACGACTACGACAACGACACAGCCACCAACTAGTCATGCCACAGCCACAAATGCCACATTTGCTGTTGCGAGTCACGTTCTTTGATTTATTTTACTGTTACTTTTGCTCTTCTATGACTATTTTGGGCGCCAAAAGTTATGGAAAAGTGCTTCGCGCTTATAACTATGTGCATTTTATGGCTTGCCTTATGAGCTGAAATATGTCTGTGTATGTGTGTGTATAAAAACAAGAGCAATAATAACAAAAGGTTCTATTTAAATATTTAACAAAAACGACCACTTGAACTTGAGCTGGCTTGCATGCGCACTCACACACATGCAACCGACCGACCGCTCATTATAAACGCTGTGTAACGTTGCGTATACGCAATTTTGTATTCCTTATAATGGCATACATGTTTAAATAATTCATAAAGTGGCAGAGCAGTTGGTTTAATAGTGTGCGAAGCATTTAACAAAGAAAACAACAAACTGAGGGTTAAATTTCATGTAACTAAATAAAAGAAAATATTTAACTTTCACTGCTGTAGATACTTTTGCACGGGACTTTGCTATTTTGCTTTTTACAGTACAAGACAGGGACAGAGTGTAATAAAAAGAGAGAGAAATAGATGAAGTTTATGTTAGTTAAATAAAAATTAGGAATTATTCCGCCGAAAATTACAAATTCCGGAAATTCTTTAAGTGAGAAAGTTCCAATTTATGCGCGATTGTATTAATATATTATATATGCTCAGCTTATAAATAATTAATTGCCACATCATTATAGTTTTGTATCTAAATAGATTTTTTTTTTTGTTAAATTATTTCTTACTTTCCTCATTGTTTAATATAATTTGGTTTGAGTTATCTTTGCTGATCGACAATTGTGCAAACACATTCGCCACACGAAATAACAACAAATTACAATAAAAACACGCCCCACACACAAAAAACAATAAAGAGAAACGTTGACTTCGTCATCATCATCAACAACATCATCAGCGTCGGTAAACGTCTAATAAAATCCAAAATTATCACAAGCGTAAAATCTAAAATTAATTTACAAATGCCATTAATCGCTTGCAGTGAAGCGAATAGCAAATTATTGCCGTGCCGTGCCATGCCAGACCGATCGTCATTCAGCGTCTATGTCAATTTAATGCCTGACAAAATGAAATGACCAAAGTGAAGAGTTAATCACGACAAAGCGAATGACGACGCGACGGTGATGATGATGATGTCAATGATGGCATGATGATGACGGTTTCTACAATTTATGCAAAGAAACAAAAAAAAAAAGAAACTAATTTGCAGCACGCAAAATAAGCTATAAAAAGTGGTTTCTGGGTGTGCCAACAAAACGGCAGAAATAGAAAGAGATACAGATACAAATGCAGATGAAGTGAAACTGTGTTAAGGCGGCATTATGACGCAAACGATCGCAAGCGCAGGATGAGCTCATGCCAAAGTTCAGTGGGCTAATAAGGCTTAAGCAACACGAAAATAAACCAAAAAGCAGAGCAACGGACGACGATGATTTCGAAATTGCGCATACGCAATGTGCGCCATTTAGCGTTGACAAAAAAAGAAAATAAAATAATAAAAATACAAATTAAAAAGGAAAACATTTATGAATGAAAGAGTGATAATCGCACATTGCGCAATGAATGCGTTGGCCAGTCAAGAAATGCTGAGGAATTTTACACAATGCGTGGGCAATAAGAAAATGCCCAGCAGCATAAACATGCTGTAGCGTACACAAGCGCCATTAAGATCAGTCAAAGCTTAAAATGTCCAATGGTGTGTGTGATTAAGGCCAAAAAATATATTCTGTAAAGAAGGCGCGTGTGGGCGTCGCTTGACTGAGAACAAACATGTTGCAAGACCCTTTCTTCTTTTAATCTTTTTATCAGCACAACGGCACTGCCACTTGACGTTGTCTGTGTGCAATCAATGCTTACAGCAAACAAACAATACTGTAACGCATATTAGCCACGAAAAGAGTAAACAAACGTCGTGCCTCATCAGCACTTCAGCAGTGACAGATTCGACGCATATTGAAACTCTGGCAACACAATTCCAGTTGAGTTGTGGCGCGTGGCTAACACAATTAGCCGCCTGCTGAACCCAAATATTTCGACCAAATCAAGTTGGCTTGCGGTTTGTATTAAAGCATTGTGCGGCACAGACATTCGAGCATGTTCTTTGCCTATAATTATCTACTTTTCCTAAGAAAAGCACAAATTTTGCGGCAATTATTGGAAAAGCAATTTTCTTGCGTATGTTTTGCTTACTTTTGTTTTGCCTTCGTCTTCTTTATTTCTTTGCTAAGTAAATACTTGGCAAATTCGCCATTAAGCTCAACAGCTCAAATTGTTAATGTTCGTTTTAGTGCTTTGCATTGAAGTTAGTTTTGGGTTTGAGTAAAAGAACGATTGATCGATTGATTGATTGACTGCGTGTATGTATGAATAATTTGTTGTTCACTTTATTATTGTGTTTATGCTATTGATTTTTTAATCAGTCGATTTTATCGTCAATGAAGGGCAAAGGAAGACAACTTTTTTTGTTAACGGAACATTGCTGAAAGTGTCAGCGCATTTACTGTTGTCTTTGCGGACTGACATTGAAATGTTATTTTTCTTGAAGGATATCTTGAAGGAGAGTGTGGAAAATTAGTTATTTAGCATTGCTAAAGAAGGCGATTTGATGTTTACTTAAGTGAACTTGCTTTTTTCGATAATAATGAACGAAGGCATGGAAAGAAATAAGCGAATTTTAGGAAGTAGTTAAGTGATGACTTAAAGACTTCTTTTAATCAAAGCATAATAAAGCCGACTGTTGTCTTATTATTACAACAATAAGTACAGAAACAAAAACAAACTTTGCTTTTATGTGCTGCGCAAATAAAACGCCTTCAAGTTATCTTCCAGAGCACGAAGCTTCTTGAAATTTCAGTCAAGCCGTCAGTTACAAGGAATCAGTCAACAGGGTGGCAGCCAAAGTAACCCACATTCGCTTACGTAATCGTCAACCAACAAAGACAACACACACCCAACCACCCACATTCTTACGCCACCGCCTCCTCCACAAAAATTCCCTACACAAATACACACCCCGGGCACACACAGACACACACACACTCACACATACACACACGCACAGCTGACAATGCTTTGAACATGCTTATTTCTGGGAACTTTCTTATTAGATGACCTTCTCAACATGACTTCTCGAATGCCTTTTCGCATGGAAACCCAATTAGAAAAAAAAACCGATACAAATTATAAGATATTTTTAGTTTTATTTAAAAAAAAAAAGATTTATGAATTTTGATGGCACATTACCTTTTAATAAATATATTTCCGTTATTAAAAGCAATTTCTAAATTATTTTTGTTATCCATAAGTACCGTTATTATTGCTTCCGTTTACGTGTGTATGAAAGAGAGAAGACTATTGCAGTTAAAGGCGCGAAAATTTGATTGTACTTTCTAGTTTATTTTTTAACAATTATTGCCTCAAGTGGTTTTTTATACAATAAACGTTTTAGCAGGCAAACCGCACGCGTTACAGTCGCGCATAAAATAATCAGCACACACATACACACACGCACGTTATTGTTGTTTCGTGGAAAGCGAGGCGACTGTTTTAGATTTTTAGATTTGCATGTATGTGAGTGTGTGTGTGTGTGTGTATTGTCGCTCGTATTAGAATTGTTTATAAACTTTTTATAAGCTTTGTTTTTCACTTTTTACTGCTTAACTTTTAATTGTTTCGTCGATTTGCTTTTTCTTTAGTTAAATTTTTTATTTTTTTTTTTTTTAAATATTAATTTTGTTGCTTATTTTGTTAAAATTTTAGAAATTTATTTTTTGCTTTGCACTTTTCTTAGCTTGTTTAACACATTCGCGCTACACGCTCACCACTGCCTTGACTACGTCAGAACAGATACTTCCGCCTTGTATTCGCTACTTTATTTTTCTTTTCGTAAGCACACGCAAGAATTTTTCGTTAGCTTTGCTTTTGTTAAACTTTATTTTTATACACTTTTTTTATAGCTTTTTTTCGAGTAGACTTTTTTTTTTGCTTAATAAAATTTCTGCTTTGATTGTGTTGCGTGTTGTTGTTGTAGAAAAACGTAAGGCAAAAGTTGGAAAAAAACAGAACTTAAACGAAATGGCGCACAAATAATAAAATATATATTACAAAACGTATTTCACTAAATATATTTTTTTAACAAATTTTTTTGTGATTTTTTTTTTGTGTTTTTGGTAGTTGTTGGTTAGAATGAAGCCAAAGTGCAGATTGACAGCTTCGCAGCACTGAGGGTAGCTTTTTCGAATCGAATTGCTTCGGTACACGTTCACGTTCGTGCAAAGTTTGAGTCGTGAGCGTTTTACAGACACACACAGAACGGAACAGCACAGTACAGAACAGCAGAGACAGACAGACAGCTAGACAGACAGACAGGCATAACAGTAAAACAGCGCGAGAGCAAACACATGTCATACTACACACAGCACAGCACATGGTGAGAGTAAGAAAGAAAACAAAACAACAAAAAAAAAAAAAGGTGAAAGAGCGCAAGGAGCATGAGTAGCGGGCGTATATTTTGGTTTTTTTTTGTATGTATGTCGATTGATTTTCCACCTTCAAGCATTGTTATTTTGGGGTGCAAGCAACAACATCATCATACACTTAGCAGAGCAACAAACAAAGCTAGAGAGCGTGTGTAAATTAAGTACTGAGCGAGAGCAAGTGGCTGCAATGACTGCAGGGAACAACGTAAGAGAAGAGAGAGAGCAATAAAATTTATGTTGCAATTTCATAAAATAGCGAAACGAATAATAAACGAAGGTATGAATGAGACAAACAGGCAGCCGACCAAGCAAGCAACCGTAAATGATGAGCCGAGCACAATTAATGATGATAATGATGATGATGATGATAACAATGATGACGCTGACGATGAATGAGCGAGCGAACGAACGAATAAATAACTGCAAAATTCAATGTTTAATTAAGTAAGTGGCAGCGTGGGTGATATATGTATGTATTATTATTTGTCTAGGACTGAATTCATATCGCTTTTGATGCATATTTCACAACGATTGCATTGCAGTTCATTTAAACAATTGATAGCAAATCAAATACGAAGGTCGATTACTTCTAATAATGCTTTATGTTGGCTCCCATCAGTATGTATGTATTACAGCAAGTAACGAATTTATGGCGCTGCTAATGCTGCTGTAAGAATGTTGCTGCGCGCTCACCTGCAGGCAACAGACATGCGCATTAACAGCAGCAGAACTTTTACAGAAGTGCCAACAACAAGAACAACAACAGCAGCAGCAATGGGTAGCAGCTGCTGCAGGCCCACCAGCAGAGCACAAACGAAGGGACACACGGCTGCAAAATGTTTAGCACAGCAACGCCAACAGAACGAACGAACGAACGAAAGAGCAGTGAAGTGAGTGAGAGAGATGGTGGTTGGGCTCAGTTTGGGTGAGCGCCATTTTTACATTGTAAGAGACGCGAAGAGAAGAGCGTAGCATGAACGAAATAATATTGTCATAGCAAAGCGTGCATATGTCCTAATTTCACTTTGCTTTGCTTTATTTATGCTTTTTTTTTTGGGCCAAATACTTTTATAGAAATTAAAAATACAAGTTTTATTGCCAAAGGACCTTCCTTTGTTTTGGCATTTGTTCGATGAAATGCCAGTTTTTTTTTTTTCGCTTCTTCCATTGCTTTGACCTCCTGCCTTGCTTTGTTCTCGAGGTTTATCAATTGTCACACTTCGACCGCCATTTGTGACCTCAAAAGTCGTAAATTGCATTTTGATAAACGAAACAAATGATTTTTTTGTGCACTACAATAATAATCATAATAAGAAAATGATTGACAGAAAGCAATGATTGTCGAAATGTTGGAATGAAGTACAATAATAATGAATCATACCTCTTCTATCTCACAATCAAATGACACGAATTAATGCATAACATTTTCAATGTTTTTTTCTGCAAAGTAAATTCAAAAAATATGCTAAAAATCCTTGCAGCTCAGAAGGTTAGATTGTGGATAAGCTTTATGCCTTTTTTTACGATAATAACAATTGGAAATTCCTTCTAAAAACATGCAAATGTGCCTTACATGCGTGCTATGAAAAAGAAGGCCATTGCCAAGGCAAAATTTTGTTCAATGCGACATATTTGAAGACTCAATTAGGCGCACAAACAAAACGCAAATATCCCACGTGTATAGGCCGCCTTCATCTGATCAAACAGCAATTGGTTGGGCAAACATGACGGACAGCCAAAGGACACTCGTCAATTGCGGCGCAGACAAATAGAGACAAAAACAATGGACTATCAAACATTTTTTGTTGGTGTGCCAATATGGACAGAGCCTAATTGCCTGAGGTGTGAAGAGTAAACAGTAAGTTAAGCAAAGCAATGCAAAAAGGACGAATGAAAAATAGGACAACGCAATACAATCATAGATTGACACAGTTTGCGTCTTTGAATGACCTAGTTTGAACAAAAGAAATTGTTGTTGTTGCTGCTGCTGGCAGCACAGTTCATTTACTGCGTTGAAAAATGCAGAATTGATAGCGTAATTAGCAACGTTGACCCCTCTTTGTGTCAGTTAGCAAAGGACAACAACAACAACAACAACGACAACGTTTAACTCTTAAATTACACATTTCAAGTAAATGTCCTTGCGACCGGAAGTCAGCGTGTGGCCGGAAGTAAACGTACAACCAACTAATTAACTTAAAATTGCGTAAAATAAAGCAGAGCAGTCAAGCAGCGGAGCTCAAGTGATACAGAATGGGAGAGAAAGAGAGATAGAGAGCACAAATAATGCGCAAAGGAGACAACAAGATGTAATTAATTTATGCGTTTGTCACGACTAATTGGAAATTAATGGGCCAACTTTTTTCCTTCTTCTCTTCTCTTTCGCCTCTTTTTCTGCCTTATTTATTATGTGTATTTAAAACATATTTTTCATTTGCTTTAATGCTCTGTAATGCACACTCGCTTACCCCCAAATGAGGCGTTTTATATACATATATAAAAACACATACCTGCAACAAAAGAGAGCAGAGATATGATTAAAGCACATGGAATAGTTTAAATAATTAGGTCAAATTTTAATTTACATCAACTATTGACTGTTGTTGTTATTGTTGACAGCATTCAACCCAATTTTTAAACAATAAAAACATATTGAAATATAATTTTTCAGTACTTCATTTTAAAATATTATCAATTATCAAAGTGACAAACAAAAACAAATTTGATAAGATTAGAATTCGAGACAGACAGACGGACGATCGGACATACAATGCATTCAAATATGGGTTTAAAGTTCACTCATTAATTCTCAATCGAAGGCTTTACTTTGTGTTAATTTAATAGGCTTTGAAACGTGTAAAGAAAGAAAAAAAAAAACAACAACAAAAAACAAAACTAATATTATTAAATTGTATAAACAAACAAGCGCCACAAACAGGTTTCTTCCTTGGTCGCCGCGAGGGGGCGCTGAGCAAGAAACAGTAAATTATACTTGTATTTTTCCGCTTGACACACACACACATACGATGACTGTCTGTGTGTGTGTGTGTGTGTGTGTGATATATGCTTTGGACGTTCGCTTATATCGACTTTGGTCGCCTTTTTAAAATTTTCCACACTTGATAAATTTATGGCCAATTGGATTGAGTTGTTGTTGTTGTTGTCTGCGCCGTTTTATGCTTCATCCATACAGACTGATAGCCGACATGTGTGACAGTATTGTTGTATTTGTTATTGCTGCTGTTTTTTTATAGACATATGGCTCACTTATAATTTGTGTTTGTTGTTGTTGTTTAATAATAAACAATTATATCGTCAATCATAGTTCGATTTTGTTATATTTCTGATTAAAATTTCATTTATATATGAGACACGTTCCAATAATTGTGGGTCAATGTGTGTTGAAGACAACAATTATATCGATTTGTGTTATAAGTTGTATAATCAACACAATTAGTGACAAGAATTCTATAAGTAACCTTCACAGAAATCACATTTGTTATGATGTTTGATTCGCTCATGCTTCTAAAAGATATCTTTGTTATAAAAAAATTAAAAAAAACAAGCTAATCATGTTCGTAGCTCATTAAAATGCAATGTCAGAAGCTTTAAGTCTTCTTCTTGTCTGCATTGCCGCCCAAACTGGCCTGATCAGTCCGTGCGCTACCTGACAAGTCGCGAGGTTATCAGTAAACTTGTATTTGGGGTTATCACTGAATATTGTGCAAGAGAAGAAAATATAATGTAAGAGAATATGTAGATAAGCGTAAACGATGAGATAAGCGCTAAGCAAAGCAAAACACGCAACAAAAGGTGAACAAAACAAAGTAACAAAAAAACAATAAAAACAAATAAGCAAAGAAAACCATTACAAATTAAAGCAAAAACAAGTTCAATGAAACATGGTTAAAAAGCAACGCTGCAAAATAGTAAGCAATGGCAAAACGTATACGGACAAGTGTGAGAGAGCGAGAAAAAAACAATGAGCGCAACTGAGCGAGAGCGACCGCACAATAAAAGTAATGCGATCGACGCAAGCCACAAACAAAGTTAAGTAAATCGAGCCGAAAGAGCGAGCAAACATCAGAGCGAAAGAGCATGCACACAACAAAGGCGAAATGAGGCAAGCAGCATGCCGTTGTTGTTGACGACGCCGAACAACAACGACGACGCCGCCGACGACGACGACTAAACAACAATGAAGACCTACGAAGCGAATTCAAGCCAAACACACACGAAGCAACACGACGGACGCGAATCATTTTAGTGTGGAACGTCGTTATGGCAAAAGGTAGTAACGCGCGTTCGAATTGCGCCGTTAATTCTTAACAAAAACAAAAAAAATACAAGTATTTCTAAAAAAAAAAAAAAACAAATTAACAATTGCACAAATCAAAGTTTGTTCTGATAAAGTTATTGATAAAAGGTACGTTTGTTCAAAGTACATTTGAAAATTGACAAAGAAAAACATATTCAATTATATATTTAATAAAAATATACTAAATAAAACCGGCAACAGGTGTGACGCAGCAGCAGCCGCAGAAACAGCTGAGCGAACAAGAAGATTCCAGCAGCCGTGAAAGCAGTGTTGGTCAAAGCATGTGTATGCGTGCAAGCGCCGGACGCAGTATTGTATAACATCTAAAGAAGACTCTAAGCAGACAAAGGTCAACGCAATAGACGAACAACGTGCTTTCTTGTAAACTAATACGCACAACAACAACAATAACAATTAGCGAAAATGTTTGAGGTTGCTTGTCTCATGTTCATTTTCCCTTGGCTTATGTTGGTGCTTTTAATGATCGTCGCGCTGCAAGTGTTGTAAAATGACAACAGCATATTTAAACAATAACAACGAGCAGCATAACAACAATAACAACAACCAAAGCAAGCACAAACATGACTGCAATTAAGAAGCGACGAAAAAAAAGTGAATGTTGTGTTTCTTAAAAGCAAAATCGGCACTCAAGCGGCCTAAATTCTTTGGCTTTGTGCCTAAATTACTCATTAGTTTTTTGTTTTTTTTTATAGTTTTATAAATGCAAGAAAATGTATTCCTAAATTGAGTTTCCTTTAAAATTCTGCTAACTTTTTGTTTATTTGTCGTCTCGTTCAATGTTTTTTTTGACGCGACAATAATTATTGTGATAAAGTTTATATAAATTGCTTAGTTTTACGTAAGTTAGTTGTTACAACAACAATTAAAACAAGAAATGATAATAAATTTATACATTTAATATGTAAAATAAAAACAATTCTACAACTGTTTAGAAAATTGGGTGTGTTGTCTTTTGTCACGGGCCAAGTACAAATTATAATTTACATATACATATGTATGTATGTCATGCCTCATTGCGTATTCGAATTTTATTTAATATATTTTATTTGTATATATTTTCTTTTGTTTTTGCCATTTGTTAATTTCAACGCTTTCGAGTGACATCACTTTCACAATAATAATGTTCATTTCGCTTTGTTTTAAACAACAACAATAAATATAATTTGCATTTTTGCACGTTAGCAACTTTTATTTTCAGCTTTTTTTTGGTCTTCTGTCTTTTGGCTTTGGCATACTCAGCCATTTTGTACAATCAAATGCAGTTTAACCTTATTTTTGGTTTTTAAATGCTATAAAAATAAATAATCATTTGTTTTTATTATGATTTCATTAGCGACTTTATTAGAAAAAGGCAAATATAAATTTAATGGTGATCTCTTCTATGAAACAACAATCATATTAAACGAAGAGGAAATCATTTTGTAAAAAGCCAATGAACATATTAACATGCTCAGGGCCTTTTTCTCAATGGAATAAAACTTATTTTGCACAATTTAATGAGCAGCCATAAATCATGAGCTGCGAAAAGCCAAAAAAACAAACACTTGTTTCACTTGAAAAGAAAGAACACGCACAGCGGCATGGCATCGATGATGCGGCTACACTTCCTTCCTCCCTTCCAAGTGAAATGAGGGCGACAAGTGTTTTGCTACTCAGGCATGAAAAGACGCGTCTACAAAATAAACCAAACGCCTACGCGGCTATAAAGCGATCACAGACAGACAGACAGACAGACAACAACAACGCTTAAACTAACATATTCTTCACTAAATACACGTAGCTAAAGATGACACATGTTGTTGGTGTTGGAGAGGGTGGGCTGCGGGCGGCAGGATTAAATACATGCCCACGCGTCAAATATTAATCATAATTTGCGTTTTTTTTGCTGCTGCCAAATAAACTTTTCAAATTAAGTTAAAAATACAAAAAAAATTTTATATTTTTAGTAGCCAAATGAACAAATCATTTTGTTTTGAGTGTCTTTGATTATGGCCAATTTTGGTCTGTGAAAGAAATACATGACGTATACGCAATATTACTTGTGGGGATTTTTGCAAACATTTCAACTGAAATTTATTAAATTTTCACCAGAAACAAACGACTGACTCAGTGAAAGTTTACGCTTTAAGGGTTCAATTCGTGGCAAAGCGCAGTGGCAATAACATGTACGCGTATTATTTTCAAGCCTCGCCCAGTTCAGCGTTCAATAATATTTATAGCTGAATGATGTACTGTAAATCTTTACGAATCTGTTTTGCATTCAACCGAAAAAGTCATTAATTACAGCAACACGTGCAGCGGAAGAGTGAGTGAATGAGAGAGACAGAGGTAGACCGGCAGTCAGACGTACAGAAAGGCAGGCCGCTAAACTTGCTTAAACAAACATTTTCGGTTAATAACTTAACAAAATGACTTCATTTGTCAATATTCGGCTTTTTGCTGTGCAACTCTTATGCACCCTTCACCTCACCGCCCCTCAACGCTCCACACAACGCACTTCACCACAGACAAACACAAATCATGAGTCAACGACTTGACGTCTCAGCTTTTGTTTATGCTTGGTCGCGCTTTTGTTTAAACAAAATATGAGCATTTATTCGTTGTTGTTGTTGTTGTTGTTTCATACATTTTACTTTGCGTATTTGCGTACCACCAAATGGCAAAAAAAAGTTGATGGGTTTTTCATTTTTTGTATTTGTTGTTGCTTTGCGGCATCGAAAATAACTAATAAATAAAAAAATCATGCCAACAATCAAACAATAGCGCGGTTCACTGAAACTGGGTTAGTTCAATAAACTCGTTGTGATTATTATTTGCATTTCATTTGAAGTAAACAACAACGCCAACAACAACAACAACAACGATTCGTGCAAATAGTAAAACAACCCACAAAGTAATCAAAAGTTGCAAAAGTCTTCTTTTTTTGGTATTTATCAAAATTCCAAGTATTAAAATTTCAACTTAAAAGGAAACAAAACATAAAATTCATGGAAACACTTGAGGCACATGCAGAAATAAATAAATAAATTCATTTAAATGAGTGCACTGATAGAAGAGCATTAAATATTCTTCATTACGTGCAGTTCCGGTTAGCTTGTACGCCCAAAAACATGCAACACAAAAGTGCTCAACGACCGGAAAAGGATATGAAAGCAAAAAAGGACAAGAAGCATGCACAAATTGCATGGCTGAGTTTGCGTGCTCAACGTGAGTGAAGTCGACACGACTTAAGTTGACTCGATTCATGTTAAGAGAAGCCTAATTCGACAACAACAACGAGTCCAGTCACCTTTCAGTGGGTTCTTCTACTTTGCATGTCTTTAGTGGGTCAGCAGGACTTACCGCAGCAACAACAACAACTACAACAAATCACATAATATGTCTGTCTGCCTTCATAGTCACAACAACAACAACAATAATAATAGCACAAAAAAAGCAATATTTTTCTCTCTCTGTGCGACTTCGCTTAAAAATCTAATTGGCCTTCTTCACTTTCCTGCTTCCTCCTTCCTTCTCTTGCTGTTCTCTAATGCCAACTATTTTTTGCTATCTGGCTGTCTGTCCGTCTGTCTGTTTATTTGTCTGTCGTCACGTTAGTTTAAAATGCAAATGAAGCATTTGCTTACAATTTTCGGTTCATTGGTCTACTTACATGCAAATTGGCGGCTTATGCAGCTCACCCCTCAGCTCGCTTTGCTTTCCTTTTCTTTCATTATAATAATAATAATTTTTTGGCGTGCGCTTCTCTGATTTATTGTAAGAGAGAAAAAGAAAAAAAAGAAAACGCCCACAAACAAGCCTTTTGTTTATTTCAATCGACATGAAGAAGGGTTCACAGTTGAAAACTTTATATGATTTTTTTGGTTGTTAGTTTTAATTACACTCGCTTACGATTTATAACCAAGACACACCTCCTTTCCATGGCTTAGGTTGAGTGCACATTATTGCCAACATTCGAAAACCACAAAAATGTTGCGTCAAAAAAAAAAAAAAAGCCATCAGTGTAACTGAATTTCATACAACACGTTGGACCGACAAAGTGAGTGAAGTGTGTTGAGTTGAATTCAAATTTAAATTACATGTGTGTAAGTATGTGTGTGATTAAAATTAAAGAGCAAAAAACAAACAAAAAAAAAAAAAGCAATACATATAAATACGCTGTTTTTGTTGTTGTTATTTTGCGCAAGCATACAAAATTAACTTTGATTGCGGCGATTTTTTTTTCCACTTTTTGTTTCTCTGTTTGTTGTTTTTGTAGTTGTTGTAGATTTGTCGTTGCACTCGCATGCGGCAAATTTGTGAGAAATCATTGGCGTAATTTATATAAATTGCATAGTAATTTTTTTTTTTCTTAGAAAATTATGCAAAAAAGATATTCAAAGCAATTTTGATTTTAAGCAGCAATACAATGCTCAGATAAAATTTAAAAAAAAAACCTTCAAAACTTATGATTTGCTATTAGTTGTCCTAAGGCTTCATTGGCCTAACTTGACTTGAGTTCAATCAACTTTCGAAACTTTTTGAAATTCTTGTTAAATAACTAAAAAAAAATCACATTTCCTTTATTAGTTGTTGTTGTTGTTTGGTTGTCCTGAGCAACTGCAAAAGGTAAGTAACCTATGAGGGGATGGGATCGGTTCGGTTTATAACTGTAAAACATGTACATACGTATTTGTAAAAAGCAAAATGGCGTTTCATTAGGCACGAAGTACAATGCGACAGTACACAAAAGAGGGTTTCTTGAGGCGTACAAATCTAACACGGAGGGTTGAAAAAGGCAGCCGACAACAATAACAGCAACAACAACATGATTTGCGCGTCGCATGTCGTCAAAATGTCTGACAAAAGTGCTTTGAAGAAATCACACAATGTTAAAACCAACAACACGAAAGCCGACAACAACAATAATAATAGCAATGACGACAACAACATGTCGTATGCGTGTATAGGAAGTGAAACCCAAAACCGAAATAAGCCGAAAGCAACATGACAAACAATGCCGAGCAAAGAGCAAAAAAACCATGTTTTTATTGCGTTTATTTTCATGTTTTTGTGTTTCTCTTCATTGGTTTTTTTTTCTTTATTTTTTTTTGTGACATTTGTAAATAACTTTGCTGGTTTGTTTGTCTTTTTGTGGTTAACTTTTGCCGCAAATGTTTGCAAAAACAACAAAATAAAAAGTTGTATTTATTTTTAGGTTTTAAGACACGTAAATATTTAAAAATATTCTTGCGTTAATTACCACAAAAGCAACAAAAAAAAGTGAAAACAAAAGGGCATTAAAGAAGAGCTCAGCGAACTAAGTCAAGGTTTCGTTTTCCAGCGAGCATCGAAAGCTTTAACTGAAATTTAATCTGGCTCATCAATCAATGAAAAGGCACGGTGGTCAGGTCATGATTTATAGCGCTGAACTACGCCATTTTGCATAATCTATACAATAAAAAAACCTTCAAAATTATGCAAAATTCAATTTAGATTTTTGATTGCGTAAAGAGACGCTTGAAATCATAAAACGCCATCTGCCAAGACCTACCATGGAGGCAACTTTATTGAATTTTATTCAACAATTAAGGCGCATTGCCATAAGGAAGTTATATGAACACATTTTCTACTTAGTGAATACTTGGAAAAAATTACAATGACAATAATATTTTCTCTATTAAAGACAATAATGATTATTATCATCAAGACAACACATTAGAATCGCAATGAGCGGAAAACAATTTGCGATTTGGTTGGACTTTGTTTCATTGGCGTTTTCTCTCTTTTTGTTTTTCAATAATAATTTTGCTTTATTTCTGTTGTCAATATTTTATGGCATTATATTTGCCGCATACAAGTTTGCTTAGAATTGTCGGGTTTTCTATAAGCGTCGCCAATGAGTCTGGCGTGTCAAACGAGAAGCACAAACAAAAACAACAGATACAAAAGCAACAACAACGCGCTTTGCATAGTTAATAAAGCTTTGTGTATTAGCAACAAATGACAATAAATAACACCAAAGACAGTGGAGACATGATAATAATGAACTTTAGCACATATTTGTTTGTTTTGATCGAGTACTTCAAAGGGAAATACTCAAAAAATTAGAACTTATCTTGTTTTCGATCTATCATCTTTGCCTTTACTTTATTTTCAATAATGTTTGATCTCTGATCATATCAGATCAGACGCAGGAATGCGTGCGGCCAATTACAAGTTCTTTGCTAAGCGGCTGTGTTTAATTGACATTAGCATAACATATGTTTTCATGGCAGAGTTACCATTTTTTGGATATCATATGAAACTTAATATTTGTGTTGATGACAATTGAATTAAATGTTGATTGGAAGTTAAGAAAACGAAAAATTGGATAAAATTCAAGACAGAGTAATATAGATCGCTATCGAAGTGATTGATGCATCACTGTGACATATAAGAGTAAATAGATTTCTATGGAAAAATACAAGCAAATGAACAAAATACGGAAAACCGTAAAGAAAATAACACTTAATGAAATCGGCATATGAACACATATAAGGTTAATGCATCTGTGTGTGTATGCGTTCACTAATGGGTTAACAGGCTCAGAGTTGACACGTGTGTAAATTGCAAGCAAAAAAAACAAACTTTTGTTATTGTTGGTGTTTTGTTTGGTTTGATTGATGGTCACCTAAGGGCACTAACATGAGCAATAACATGAGTGGGAGTGGCAGCGAAGCAAAGAAACGCGAGGCGAAACCGACTTAAACAATACAAAGTCGAATGATGAAGCGCTTCTCGACAATTAGAATGTTCTGTTCGTGCAATTAATTGTTTCATATTAATTTTTTAATTGTGCTTATATTTATGCATTTTTAATTGAGCTTCGAGAGTTGCGTTCGCCGCACGATTATTATTTGCTTTGGCAAATTCCATTTTTCAAAACAAATTACCGCTGTCTGTCTGTCTGTCTGACAGTCGACTTGTCTTGTTGCAATTCTATGATTTCGATTTTCTAAGACTGACGTTGCTTGAGGCATGACAGTCTTTCTGTCTGTCATACGAATCATTTGCGCGTTTGACTTGGAAAATGTCAAAGTTTATTAGTCTTAATCAACGTTAATGGTATTTTCAAAGTGAACGTCGTTGATGATGAAATGGTTAGTCATATCTTAAATTGTTCAAACAATTTGCCATGAGTGTGTCTTGAGTCTCAAAGCCTTGGTGAGTGATCGTTTAACTAAATTGTTAGCTCATTACTAACTGGTTACATAAAGTGTGAATGTGTAAATGGAACTGCTTTTGATTGCACTTCGAGATTAGTTATGCAACTTGATTTTATTAAATGGCATTAGTTAAAATTGTTTATAACAAGATCGCACACCTGCGTTCGGTGCGGCATTAAAAAGTTTGGTATTCTTTGCATTTGTTGTACGGTCACTCTGTTTATTGTTTACATTGAATCGCAGAATTCATGGTACGTTGTTTAATTTGCTTCAATAATGAATAGGCTTATGTTAGCTAGCAGCTCATACTAATTCTGTCTGGTTTCACAGTCGTATATCATGAAAATAATAATTCAAACAAACCACATACACAAATAAACTCACCCACACTTAAGAAGCTATAAAACGGCAATAAATTTACATACCTGAAACGATAAATATTAAATACAATTAGTAAATTTATTAAAAATACAACAAAGATATAACAACAAAAACACAGTAAGAATAGAATTAGATAAATTACAAGTCAAACACGTACGCCATTTTGTATATTTGTGAAAACAGCTTTAAACCGCTTTTAAATCATTATTACATAAGAGCAGAGCACATCAAATCAAGAGAGATATTTTTGTTATTTGGTATGAAAACATGCCAATATTTATTGAAAGTCTTGTTGGTTGTCTGAGTGTGTGTGCGTGTGTGTGTCCAATGGCATTAATATGAGTGATAATGCATTTAACATGATTATCCGAGCTTTACAAAATGTATTGTGACTAATTATCGAACAAAAAAATATAATTTGAAAATAAATTCAAAAAACCCACAACACGCGTGCTCAGACAAAAGTGTTGCAATTATAATTAATAACCTTTCATCAATGAAAGATTTAAAAAAACAACAACAAAAAAACATTACTCGAGAGAAAGAGCAAAAGAGGCACGTACAGTGAAGGCAAAAGCACTTCAGAGCCAGCGAAAACTGGCTAAAATCAGTTCAAACTACAATAACAAAAAAGCCCAAAATGCGACTTCATTGCCTGCGAAAAAAAAATGAAGAAATAAAAACAAAACTATTATGAATGCGTATGAAAGATATTTCGAGCGTCTGGTAAACAAAATTCGCCATGCTTCGAGCTAAAAAACCAGACAACTTGAGAGTTGAGTTAAGAGTATTGCAAAAAAAAATATTATTAAACAAATTACGTGCTGAAAACCTTCGGGCAGAAATTCAATGGCCAAAACATGAACTACTAAGAAGAAGAAGATAACGACGACGAAGAAAAATGGTACTACAAATATGAAATGACTGAGTTGTGTTGGCTGAACGGTCAATTGTTTTGACCTGAGGAGTGTATGAATATGTTAATGATAATGCCAACGTTGAGGTACAACAACAAATGTTCATTGTTGATGACTCAAATGGGCCGAAAATTCATTTAAGATAGCAGACCGGTCGGTTGTCAGTGCCGAAGTGTGTGTTGGTTTAAAGAAGCCACAGAAATTGCAAACAAATAACTTGAGAAAGTCAAAGAAAGACAACGAACGACGCACTTTTTTAGGCTGGTTTGGCATTTCTTTAGACTCTGTCAACAATCCATTTAGTTTTATAAAGTATATCATTTGCAAAGCTAAACCATTTGAGACCGGTTTCTTTTAAATAAGTTAGTTTAGTTTGATTGTTCTCTTGATCTGTTGATCGATCTTGAGCTTCTATTTGATTTGGTGTATCGTGTTTTAATCTATTGTTATTTTAATTAATTTACAGCTTCGCAATTAAATGTCGAATACATTTTTGACGTGAGAATGTCTTTCATCTTTAAACTTTCTAGAGCTTGTAAATATTGATAGACTTCAGTAGCCAATTAACTATGTTTCTCATAAGGCAATGAGAACGGTTTAAATCACATTGGATAGAACATTATTTTGTTATTTATTATATTTGGCACAATTAGGACCCATATAATTGAATATTAAACACTTCTCATTCACCTTTATCTGGACTACGCCTGTGTCTTTAAAGTTTCGTTCGAATAGAAGTGCCAAATAGTTAAGCGCCTCATTTCTTTAATGTCCGAGACCGAGTGTAGGTATTTTCAAGTATTTTAGCTCAGTTTTTCGCACCACCCTAAAAGATAGCATTTATGGGCTCCTGAGACTCGAACCACCAAGGCCCAAAGTCCGC
Organism: Phortica okadai; assembly: GCA_034638295.1. NCBI lineage: Eukaryota > Metazoa > Arthropoda > Insecta > Diptera > Drosophilidae > Phortica > Phortica okadai. Next base: position 8,971,022 of record CM067850.1, read on the forward strand.
ACTAATGTTTTAAAGTGTCTTTACCTCATGTTTTTATTATTTTGTTCGATGATTTTTTTTTTCTTTTCGGTTTCTTTTTGTGTTCATTTGCAAGATAATTGTTTTTGTTATATTTTCTACTTTATTTTTATTTGTTTTTATTTTTTTTTTCTTTTTGTGGCTTCACATTTGAATTCGTTATTTATTTTTATTTTTTTGGCATATTTTTTTCATTGTTCGCAGATGTTGTTGTTGTTGTTGCTGATTTCGGTGGCTTTTGTTTCTGGTCTGTTGGTTTGTTTGTTGTTTGGGCTTTGGCAGAGCATTGCCAAAAATAAGCGCTGACATCATTCAAAGACAGACCGAATCGAAGACCGGTGGTGTGCGAAAACAATAACAACATGCTCAAACACACAAACAATTTTTTTCGTTCATTGCTTTTTCTGCTTCTTCTTCTTCTTCTTCTTGGTTGTTTGTGCGTGTTTACGTCGATTTGTTGCTTTTTTTTTTTTCTTTTTTTGTTATTTGTTATTGTGCGAAGCACGATAAAAGGAGCTCTTTAATATTTATTTATGCTCTCAGCTTATTGTCTGAATTTGGAGTTTGTTGCATTGTTGTTGCTTTAATTGCGTGCTTCTCTAACAATAACAAAACTGAGCGTTTTTTTTGGAAGTAACTCAAAAGTGAATATTGCTCAAGGCAACTTTGAGTGAGATAAAAGTTGATGCCTTTTTTTTGGCAACAAACTATTTTGTCATTTATATATTTTTTGTTTTTGCCACACCCGCTCAAAAATCAAGAACAAGCTCAATCTGAAACTGAGGGCTGAAAAGGAGAAACTTATTCGTTCCATAAGCGATTTGTGCATTTCTAAAAATGGCAATGCTAACCTTGAACTTGAAAACGCACTCAAACCAGAGAAAAAAGAAGAAGGAAGGGAGAGACGGCGTACAAAATTTGTGACGCTTGAGTTGAGTTGCATTAGATAAGCAATTCAGCTCAGCTTTGGGGGACTTTATCACACTGACCGACAAAGAAAGAGAGAAAGAGAAGCACGTGTGATTGAATATGTAAGTGACAGAGCAGTGAGCAGGGGTTCAGAAAAGGGGAGGGGGGGGTAGCATGCATGCTTCGATGTTTGCGAGTGTTTCTTGCATTGAGAGGGCAAAACATTTCAGATAAATTTTTGATGTTTTTTCATGTTTGTTTCTGTTTCTGTTGTTGTTTTGTTTTTGCTTGTTGTTAACCTTGAAATGCATGTTAAAATTCAAAATAAAATGTGTGCTTTTGTTTGAAGTTGCAGAGGCAAAATTTTGCAAATTAAAGTCGACTGTACTTTGATTACGAGTCTGTGCTGGTTTGGGGAGGTTTTGGTTTCCGTTTGTGATTTTAATTGACAGCTTAACGTTGCACTCTGGAATTTTCAGAGATTATAAAGCAAAAAGTACAGTTTCGAACAAGTAATGCAAAAGCATTGATTTTTAATTGCATTCCCAAAGATTTACCAATTTATAAAGGGGATAGAAAGAGAGCTTTGGCTTTTCATGGATATAAGACGCATAAAATTCGTTATATAATGATTTCCGGAGTTTATCTCTACTATCTATAGTTTATCTACTTGATGAAGAACGAAGATTCAGAAGGTTTACAATTTTTAATAAAATTAAATAAACATTGTTAGTTTTGAGCTTTTGAATTTGAGGTAATCACATTTTCAGGTTTCTTACACATGAACTTTGATCACAGAGTGACAACACCTTCATATGACGGCTTACCCACACATAGTCCCCATATCATGGAACAATTCTTCAAAGTTTATAACACAAATTCAAAAGAAGAAATACAAATGATACTCATGTAGTTGATTAACAAAATGAAACTATCAATTTGAATTTGAGTTTCTTGGAACATTATCTGAAGTTGGTACGATAAAAACGCCAAACATTTCAATAGAAATTCAGAACGTTTTATCTAATCTAGCAAACCAATTAGAATACAAGACTTGCCAGCTGCGACTCGACGCAATTTCATATGAAAGCATAAAAAAAGAGCTGAGAGCATAAAAAAGTGTTAAAACTTTGAAGAGCTTTTGCTTCTACGTTCAGCTCCTCTCCCCCAAATAGGAGCAACTTCAAATTGCGTTTCAGTCTGATGACGAATAAGAAGCAACATTGAAGACGAAGAATTGCGACTCGAAATGAAGTAACACGCCAGAAAAAAAGAAGGGGTAATGAAATGGAAAGAGAAGTGCGTTTTAGCGAAAATATGATGTCATCGACGCACATGCCACAAGTTGTGGCAAAGCGATTCTTTCTACGTTGCTAAAAACAGCGATGATGTTCATGATGATAATAATTTTGTTTGGCAAACCAAAAAAAAAAAAAAAAAGGACAGAAAAAACTCACTCACACACATATTCGTTGATGTTTGGCATTGAACCGAGAAGAGGAGATGGAAGAAGAGGAGGTCGTAAATTGGCTACTGCGCAGTTTTTGACCAAAGTGTCGGCTGAGGGGTGAAGCACTCTGAAGCCAATCTTCACATGCTCCCAAATTGCGCATTAAGCACGTTTGGGGTCCCTTGTGGTCTGGTCGGACAGGTGAGGCTATTGGGGGGTTGCTGCCAACTGTCGCTTTGACAACTCATGTCTGGGCGATGTGTGCGTGAAGCATTTTGAGTGCATTTAATGTTCGCCAACAATTGCGCAGTGGTGAAGTTTCTCTCTCTGTTTGAGGGTGGTTTCCCCCTTTATTCGACTGGGGGTCACATGGGGGCCACATATATGTGCTTTGCTTTTTAATGCGTCGCAAAACAACGAAATAAAAATAAGAATGTCAACACTTTTATGCTACAAACATTTCTCATTTGTCTTTTGACTCAATTTATTGTACAGTAGTCACTCAGTTACGAGAATAATATCTTGGTCATCTTGAAATAAGAATAAACACATAAAATTTCAGAAATTTTCAATTTTTTACTTTTGTTCTTAGAACATTGAAAGAAATTAAAATGTTTTTTCATTGAAGGATCTATAAAACAATTCTGAGTTTCAGAAATATTTAACATTTCAACAGATGGATTTGTCAATTCAGAGAGATGTACGAAAAGTCTGACTAATGACCCGTTCAGCTTTATAGCAACTGTACAACCGATCACCAAATCAGTTGATTATTGATTGAAAAAGCCTGGATGTTACGCTTGTTGAAAAAGTCTTCTAATAAATCTTGATCATACTCTCTTCTCAGTGCCACGCCTATTTCTACAATTATCTACGATTTCCCAGCATGTCCCAAGAGTCTTTACGTGAGCTATATGACAATTTATTGAAAGAAGAGTGGAAAAGGTAAATTTTTAATCCCAAAAAGTGTTCTATAAACTGAGCGACCACTGTAATATCATTTTTGTCCGTTATTGTTGCTGAAATTGCTGACATTTGCGCATTTCCGTGCTTTATGTGCCGGAAAATGACAACATAAATTTCAGTTTGAAATGTTTGCCGTTTGCAGAAGTAAATTTTGATGGAAATTCCGTCGAAAAGTTCGCCAATAAAATGTGTCTGAATTGTAATTAACGTGTTTGTTAATAATTATTAATATTTCATCAGGTTGTCCATCATTGAAGTTGGCCAAAGAAGACTTTAAAGTGGAAAATTGCAACAATTATGATATTTTCATGCTTAGAATTATTGAAAAAATTTTAATAAACAATAAAATAACAAGTTTCATGCTTGACGGTTGAGATGAGCATGATTTATCTGAAGAAAGCGACGAAAATGAGTAATGAATTTGAAGTTGTTGTTTTGAGAAATGCAAAAAACAATTACAACAGCAATATAATTTAATTGTAGAACATTTAAAGAACAGTTTTCCATTAGAAAGAACAACAATTCCAATACACATAAAGACAAAGACAAATGACAAGAGAGATAATGAAGCGAACGAGCGAGCAAAGCAAAGCAAGCGAACGAACATTGAACTTAATCGAATAAATACGATTATTTGTATTTGTTTATAACTTTTTCTTTAGTTTTTGTTTAATTTGTTTAGTAATTAGTAAGTTTTTTTGTTTTTGGTTTTTGTTTAGTAGTAATCGAAGAAATGAAACTTCGACCGACCTGTTAAGCATTGAGGAAGCGCCGCTCCCCGCAGCCGCGCCTGCCGGCACAGTGTTGCCATCCTCGTTGATCATCAAGATCGTAGCGCATTCAAAAGGCGTGTGTGCACGACTCACATTGCCGCTGCCACCACCGCCGCCGCCTCTCATCTGCGGCACTTGCAGTAATCGATTGAAAGCGGGATCATAACTATAAGAAATCGGCTGAGCGCCACCACCTCCAAAGTAATTGCCACCAAAGGCAATGGGCGAAGTCGCTTGCATGTCCGGCGAACTGGCATAGAAGGGCGAATAAGGATAGGCGGTGGGACTGGCACTATAAGCGCCACCGCTGGCCGCCCAAGCACGTTGCTGTTGTTGCTGTGCACTATTGGCCATGGGTATGGGTATGGCATGACTTTGCTTCTCGGCCGCCGTCGCTGCCGCATAGAGCGTGGGCGAGAACTGATCAATTGCCTCCTCATAGTCATCGTAGTCGTCATCGGTTGTTGACTGTGTCGTGAGACGGCCGTGTGGCAGTCGGAAGCGTGCATCGCCCAAAGCCAAATTCGTGTAAATGTTCGAGTCGGAGCGCACGGTGCCCGGGCCGCCGCTGGTGACCATGCCGGGCCAGAGCGACTCATCGACGCAGAAGGAATTGCGGCCCGAATGCGTGCGATCGTAATAACAGTAAAGATTGCCACCCAACTGTTGTTGTTGTTGTTGCAACAGCTGCTGTTGTTGCTGCTGCTGCTGTTGTTGCTGTTGAAAGTATTCGTTGTTGTTGCTGTTCGATTGCATCATCATGGCGTTGTTTATGTCATTGTTGTTATTGTAGTAATTGTAATTGTTAATGTTGTTGTTGTTGCTGTAATTGTTGTAGTTACGTTGATGCAAAAGCTTGAAATTCTCATGACTTGCGGCATTCATTGGCGGCGCGTGCGTGACATGAGCGTGAAAAGCAGCAGCCGTGATGTGTGGCGTGCTGAAGGCGCGTTTCCGATTGCTGCCAATTTGCATGCCAGCAGCAGCTGCAGGCACTGCCGCTGTCGCCGTCGGCGCATCAACATCAACGTAAGCAAAAGCGGCGGCATTCAAAATGCTTTCAGCGTTAATTTGCAAGCGGGAAATTGTTGGTTTTTTTTTTTTTTTTTTTTCAATTTTCGTTTAATTTTTGTTCATAGTAAACATCAAAAACAATAAAAGAAGTTTAAATAAAGAAAGGAAGAGAGAAAAAAGAATTGTTTTTGATTTTTTTGGAACGATTTTTCAGAAAAAGAATAAAAAATCAAAAGAAAATAAATTTCAAATAGAAGAAAAACTCAAAAATTTTCAATTATTTCGTTTGATTAATCTTTCTTCTATTTTTTAAAATTTTTTCATTTAATTTCTGTGATTTTGTGATTTGAGGTTTGCGCAAATGTTTGTGCCAAAATGCAAAGTGTTTTTAGTATTGATAAACAATTCATTTAATTTCCTTTTTTTGTTAAATGCTCAAACGAATTATTTTTGAAGTATTTTTCGATTATTAAGCAATTTTAACAAATTACGTATACAACATGATATCCCCAATGGCAGATTATTCTTATATGATTTTGTTTTGTATATAATCATGTGATAAAATTGAATTAATTTTTATCAAATTCAACTAAATTTAAATGCAATTGAGTCGTGCATGCGTTGCAAAGGCTTGTTGTTGTGATTGTTCTCAAAAAGTCAAGCAAAACTTTCTTTAAACACAAATAAACTCTGCAGGCTTCACTGTTGATTGGTTTTATTTTTAATAATAATACATAATAGTATTTTCAATCAAATTAATTGCTTAAATATTTACCAATTTTCATAATAAAATTTAAAAAAATAATTCAATTTAAAAACATTTCAATTGTGCGAATTTCTTTGAGAACATTCTCAATAAAATACACAAGTCAAAGTATTATTTGTTAGCACAAGTTAGTTGGAATAAAAGCACAACAACAACAACAACACACATTCATTTTCACTTTCAAGCAACTTCTAAAGAAATGTTTACGCTTTTCAGACTTCGCCAGAAAAGCAAAAATTGCCAATTAGAAAATATAAATAAACTGAACAAAAACAAAAGATAAAAGAAGAAGACAAAAACAAAAACAAAAATGAGAAAAACCAAATTGAAGGCGTTGTTGTTGCAGCGCTCTGTGTGTGTGTGAATGAAGTACATGCGGCAATGTGAGTCTGCACTGCGGTCTGCAATAATTGGTAGGAGGGCAACAACAACAGCAACAACAACACACAAAGAGATCAACAACAACAAAAACAACAAGTCATGTCAAGTGAGACCAACTTCAATTGCCGCTCTGCTGCGACTGTCGACCGAAGACAGACGTCGGACGGACGAATGACTGACTCCCAACTTTTGCCGCATTTGCTACCCGGATGTGTCATGTGTGTGTGTTGTTGTTGTTGGCACAGTGAAAAAAAGTTGCGCTCTGCAGGCCAACAAATGTGACCACATTGTTGTTGTTGTTGTTGCAGCCACGGCTCGTTGCATTTGATTTCTGTTTAGATTTTAATTTCAGTGTCCAAATTTGGTTTTTGCGGCAGCAGCAACATAATCACACACACACACACTGTGCCACACACACACATCAAACAGATGCCTGTATTATGTCGAATCATGTTTGGCGGAAGCAAATAAAGTAATGAATCGCTTGCCATCATTTTCATTATGTTCGCTTGCATGCAATCAAATAATTGACAAGTTGGTTGTCTTTCCTTCTTTTAGTTCGTCTCATGCCCTCTCCCTGTCTCACTCTCACACTCACTCGCTCACTCACGCCTCTGCTTGTTAACAGTTGAATTAAAATGAAATTGAAATTAATGAAAATTGCATTTTCATCTTCGTGTTTGTCATCATCATCATCATCAATTTTGTTTTTGTCTTTTTTCGTATTCCAGCAACAACATTCATGTGCAAAATGTTGCCACACACACACACACACACACCCTTTGATAAAGACTGCAAATCGCATCTCATCACATCACAGCCCAATATAACTGTTAGACAACTCAACTCACGCACGCACGCACGAAAGCTGCAAAAACAATTTCCTTCACTTTTTCTCGTTTGTTTTTCTACTTTGTTTTTTTTTTATTTTTCGCTTCATTTCGATTTGATTTATGTTCGCAGCAGCTGAGAATTAGAGCAGAAACGTTTGTCTGTCCATCCGTCTGTCTGTCCGACAGTTTGTTCACTTCATTTGGCGCGTTTGTTGTTGCAGTTTTGCTTTAATTTCAGTTGTTGTTGTTCTTGTTGTTGGCCATAAAGTTTTGCATAAAAATTAAGAGGCAACAACAAATTTTTTTATAAAGTTGCACATGGCGTATGCGTAACTCTTTTCTTTCTGGCTAAGATTTTATTTTTTGGCTTAAAGCAATGAAGATTTTGTTGCTCAAAACTTTTTAAATAACATAATTATTTTTTATTATTTAAAAAAAAATGAAAAACACAAAAAATTATTCACGTTTAAATAAATTTCATGCACAATTTTTGTCTTTTCCTGTCACATATTTTTATGCAAATTTTCAATTTTCGCTGCTGCAACAACAACAACAACTACAACAAAGTGCAATCAATACATTTCACTTCGGCAAAAAACGAATTTGCATAAATTTTATTTAAACAAGACAAAAAAAAAGGCAAAAAATATAAGAAAAATCGCAAATGACAAAAATAAGGAAAGGCAAACAAAAAAAAAATAAGAAATTTACAAATCATAAAAAAAATTGTTGAAACAAAAACACAATATTTTTAAAAAATAAAACAAAATTTTTTTTTTTAAATATAAAAAAAGAAAAATATTAAAAAGAAATCATAAAATATATACATAAAGATACATGAGTGAGAGTGGGAAAGAAACAGAGAGAGAATTAATTTAATTTAATTTAACAGAAATCCTGTCGATTTGTCAGTTGACAAAAAAATAAAAAAAAAAACACCATCAAACGAAAGAGACAGAAAAAGAGAGCGTGAGGGAGAGAAAGAGCAGTGAAAGGGCTACAAAAAAAAAAAATAAGAAAAAGAAAATGCAATGGGAAAAGTTATGGAAAAATGATTTCCATTTGGCAAATAAAAAAAAAAGGCAACAAAAATCCATGAAATAAGGAAACAAAATATTATTATTATTTTTTCTTTCGCTTTTCAACACATTTTCTTTGATAGTTCATTGTTGTTGTTGTTGTTGTTATTATTGTTGCACGCTGCAATTGGAAATTAGGTGAATGGAACTAAAACGAAAATAACAATGCATGTGTGTGTGTGTGTGTGTGTGTTGAAGGCAATGCCGCACATTGCATTACAACAATCAACCAAGCAACAACAACAACAACACACAATCGGCACTGAGCTGCCATCAAGATAAAAGTGAAAAAAAAAAACAAAAAACAAAAAAAACATGTTGCTTGTGGCAGGCAAAGGGGGGAAGTTAGAGGGTGTGGGGCACGGGGGGCAAGACTGTTGTAAAAATATGGCAAATTAAATGTAGCAACATCATTGCACATGTCGGCGTTATTGTTGTTGTTGTTATTGTTGTTATTTGTGCTCTTGTGCAGTTCAATTTCAAATCCGCATTGCTCATGTTGTTGCTGTTATTGTTATTGTTGTTGCTTTCGTTTTTTTTAATTTTTTGTTTTTTTTTTTTTTTGTTATTGTTGTTGTTGCTTTAGTTTTTCAGCATTTGAAAGTTTGACATGCTTGTTTCGCTCATTGCTGTCATTGTTGTTGTTGTTGTTGCTGTTTGCTGCTGCTGTTGTTGGCTACTGTTAAAACATGGACAACATCGACGACAACAACAACAGCAACAACATTATAAACATTTGTTATTGTCAACGTTTGAGTTGAATTTTTTTTTCTTCTTCTTCAAGTTTCCTTATTCTTTTGTAAACAAATTTATTTTGTATTTTTTTTTTTTCAATTTATTGGATTTGCCATATTACAACAATAACAACAAAATTGAAAAGCCAAAATTTTGTTTGTTTACGTAATATTAAAAAAGACACACACACACACACATACACATACACATGCATGACTGTGACGATAATAAGGAACATGTTGTTGTTGTTGTTGCTGTTGCTTTAAATGTTTATGTCAAATCCAATTAGAAAGTGAACATTTTCTTGTTGTTTGTTTTATGTTTTTTTTTATTATTTTTTATTTTTTGTAATTTTTGTTTTGATTTCACTAATGGCCAACGTGATTAACACTGACGAACAACAACAGCTGCAAATTTGCGATAATTGCAATTAGGAGAAGTACAGACAGACAAACAGAAGGAAGTTGTAACTGAGTATAAACCATACATAAAGACACATGAGTGAGAGTGGGAAAGAAACAGAGAGAGAGAGAGAGAGAGAGAGAGAGAGAGAGAGAGGGGGAGAGGATTCTTGAATTTATGAACAAATTTATGAATCAATGAAGTTTTCTTCTTTTGTTTTTCATTTCAATGAATTATGCATTTGAGTTTATACATTTATATACACAGAGAGAGATAAAGAGTTTATACATTTGGAAGACATGAAAATATATCGTTTAATAATTAAATGAGCCCAAAACCCCATTCGAATGTCACACATGTATAACATAGACGAAAATATTATAATTATGCATGTGTTTATGTACAGCGATGTGTTTTACACATGAATTCATTCTTGTATCATTGTAAATATGAAGAGACTTACATAACATATTGAGAGAGTAGGAGGCGCAGTGGAGAACGTATGAGAAGTAATAAAGTATGAAATCGCTTACCTGAAAATAAGAAAATAGAAATTGTTGTTATTAATTACGTTAAATACATATTCATAATCTTATCAAGATAACAAAAACAATCAACATAAAACTTAACTTCTACAGTTTTGTGTGCACTGCGCAACACTAGCGACATCTGACGAGCAAATGCACAAAACTCATTTCAAACTGTAGAGATGTCATGTCTGCGCGCAAATCACATGAAACTTATGAACCGCTTCAACCGCCATCAGATGACTACTTTAATGTCGCAGCCATGACAGCCATATTATTGGGAACACTTTTTTTGTACCATGTACCCTGTTGCTAGCATGGTCATGTGATTGAGCACAGAATTGCCGATTTCCGCTTAACAAACGTTGAGCACATGATTCTTTTTTTAATGTCATGTCTTCATCGTAACTCGAACGTTTTCATTTCAATGCTAAATTTATTACGCATATGTCGCGTAAAACCTTATCTTGTTAAACTGCGTATTTATGAATTAAAATTAATTCTAATATAAAATTTACAAACAGTTTAAGGTTCATATACAATAATATACAAATATTATGATTCACGCTCGAGCGTTGCGTATTCATATATAAATGTAAGTAGAATTTTGATTGGGAATTTTGCGACAAACTCGTAGACATTGCATTGCGTAAGATTTTGAAAATAATCACTGCATCTCAACATGTCTGGGTTCATTTTTTTTGTAACCCACATTTGCCACTGCTTATCAAGCTCAGACATTGGGAATTCCAACGAAAAATTGCTAAAAACGCAATAAAAATGAATTGTTTACGTTTTTCAAAGTCTAAAAATGACAAATCAAAAACAACAACAACAAGACATTTTTGCAAAAAAGGCGATAATTAATCAATGCGAATGTATGCGTTTTTGTATGTAAAAGTGCAAATGTATGCAATTGCAATCGTAGAAGAAGAAAAGTCAACGACAATGACAACGACAACAATAACAATAACAAAATAATACAAAACAAAACGACCAACAACAAATGAGACAATAACAAAGTGATATCAATGTGTGAGCGAGCAACTCTCTTCTCTATTTGACTTAGACTTACTACGACTTTGAATTCATTCACGTACAAATCGAAGAGAACGAGAGAAGACAACAACAAGTACGACGGCACGATTAAAGCACTGAATGAAAATGAGTGCGTACATTAGATCGATAGGGGGCGAGTAAGAGAGCGCGATATATGTCAAGTGAGATTTTCAGTAGCGCCACCTACTAATCATTTAATTCAAATTCTGTTAAATTTAACATTTTGTTTAAAAACAGAGAGTCTGTATTAAGGTTTACAGTGTGCAACAGTGCTGTTAAAACCGATGCAGGAAATCAAGTGCCGCATGTTCGCTTGAAATTTAGCATGCCATGAGTCGGTACACCTGCAATTCTGTGTGTGACGATCAGATGCTGATAAGCACGAACATGTGATAGAAGCGCAAATACTTGAGAGCGGGAGACAAAGTGAGAGAGAGCGAACATCTCATTTACTCTTGGCTAACCATATAAATAGCAATTTGCGCACTATTTTTAAAATCTATCAATTTTTATTATATTTTTTTTTTCTTTGTTATGTTTTGTTTTTCCGTTTGTTTGTTTTTGTTGTTGTTGTTTTTTTTTATTCAAAGAAAATCGTTTCGAAAAACATTTAAAATATTTTGCGCGCTTTTTTTTTCAAGCTGTTTTATTGGTTTTTGTTGTTGTTGTTGTTGTTGTTGCTGTCAATCAATGAACGTAGAAACGTACGAACGAGAATAATATGTGCAATGTGTGAGTAGAAATAAAAAGCAAATTATAATTGCAAACGTAAACGAAGAGAAAGATGGCGAGAGTGAAATAATTGTAGCAAATTAGCAAAGCAAAACAAAATCAGATAAAGAAATAAGTAACTAAATTAAATGTTAAAACTTGATAAATTAATGGAAAAAAAAGAAGTGCGAAATCCACGAAAAATTCGCAATACAAACAAACAATCAAACAGACAACAACAACAACAACAACCAAACAAGTGCCAAAACCGCTGGCGCCTTCACACAACACCGCCCTGCCCCACCCCCCAACAACGCGACCGACAGTTGACAACCGCTAAGTCCGCTGGCGCCAAGTGGTTAAGCAGCGGCAGAAGCGACAGAGAGGTAGCAGAAGCAGAGACAGAGGCAGCAGAATACGATTACACACGTCTGAGAACAGAACACAGAATGGAACGATGAGACGGCGAAGCAAGTGTGGGAAAGAGACAAGACGAACGCATGTACTTGCGACCCAACGCAGTAGAAACGTTGAGGAGAAGAGACTGAAGCTGAAACTAAAGCGAAATAATTCAAAGGCAAACCGACCGAACGAACGACTGTCAGAGTGACAGAGAGATAGACAGACAGACAAGCAAAGCATAATAGATGAGTTTGTTAGATAAATGCCAATAAAAGTAGAAAGAGAAATGGCAACTGAATAAACTGATGAAAAGGACAGAGCAAGAGACATGTGAAAGAGGGAGTGGAAGAGTGAGGGGGCCAGTTTGGGTGCAACGGTTGCCAGCGAGGGTTGACAAGAGGCGGTGGCGCTTTGCTTACTTAATTTGTATTTATGGATGGAGTGGGGGGTGATGGGTGAGTGGGTTGGCGGTTAATGACGCAGCACAGCAATAAATAATACAATTTAATTCGCTCATATAAATCAAACTAACAAATAATGAATAATAATTGCAAAAAAAAAAATGAATAAAACAACAAAAAAAGTTTTACTGCATTAAATGAAACACCCTGTATGACTATTATTATTATTATTTGTGCATAAATGCTAATGTTGTTGTTTTGCGCGTCAAACGGAAGCGGCAAAATATTAAACAAACAAAATGTAAAAATTCTTGGCAGCAAAAATATTATTTAAAAAAAATAATGCAAAGAAAAACAATTAAAAATACATTTTAAATGAAATATATCAATTTGTTGTTTTATTATTATTATTACTTATTTCATTTTTGTTTTTGCTTTTTGCTGTAATTCATTTTACAAATGCAATCAGAAGACTTTAAGTAAGCGAAAAGTTGTCATTTAATATAAGTTTAATAAATGAAATGAAATATAAATTAAATACAACAAAATTAATTGTGTTAAATTCGACGAACGAATGCACAATTCTGACACGCCCACAGGTGTGTCTGTCTGTGTGTGTGAAATATAGGAAGACAGACGAGCGATTTATCGATGCATGAAATGTGTTAATTAACACTTAATTAATTTTGAAATTTAAGCGAGGCGAAAGTGCAACAAAAAAATACGTAAAATGATTAATTTAAAAGAAAAACAACAAAGCCTAAAAAAGCAATAAAAAAATACAGCACAACAACAAATAATAACAATAACAGACATGATAGATGCGCAAAAAGAGGGACGAAAAATAACAACAACAAATGCGCGTTTTAATGACTCTTTTTTTATTGCTTTAATTTTGCAAAACAATTTGTAACATTTTTTTTATGCGTTTTATTTTTGTTTGTTTGCTTGAAATTCATTTCTAAATTTGGATTTCTAGTGAAAATGATTTCTTATTGGAATTGTTGGACATGAGTTGAATGCCGAATGAAACAAGTTAGCAGCAATCGTTTTGAATCCAATCAGAAATTGCAATAGGATTGCGCAGCTGACTCAGCGATGGCAAACAAAAAGAAACAACAACAAAAAAAAAAAGAGTGACAAAAAGCCAAAGAAGACGTGGGCGAAAAAATCGGCAAAGCAACTGAAATGACGTGAAGACAACAACAACAACAAAAATGTGCTAACACACACACACACACACACACCCAAACATACACACAGCTGAGCAAATGAAACAAAGAAGTTGGCCAAGCGGCAAAGCAAAGTGTTGGAGAGAGAGGAGCGCAGGGAGGCAGGGGTTGTCAAAGCAGCTGATGACTAATAAGCCATCACACACACACACACACACACTCATACACATACAATAAAGTAGTCAACAATAAAGATAAAAGCCGGCAAAAAAGCAACAACAATCGCAAAAACAATGCACATAAAACCGGCTTAAATCAAAATAAGAAAGAAAATGTAATGCAAGAAAAAAAAAACAGAAAAAAGCCATGTCAGACAGAGACAGACATACTTATGTATTTAGTGAGACGTTTAAATGGTGGGTGGGGCACGGGTTGTACAATAGACAGACAGACGGCGACCACAAAGTGAAGACTGCAGAAAAAAAATTAAATCTCGTTAAGTCATTTTTTTTTTATTTTTGCTAATTTTGGTTTTGTTGTGGTTGTTGTTGTTTTATTAGCTGAAATAAGCGCGTTCTCTTTCGCACGCATTGGCAGACAACTTGTTTGCTCGCTTTGAGCTGAGTTTCTATCGCGTTTGCACATATTTAAGCTTGTTAGCCAATTAAGTTATTGTTGTTGTAGTCATTATAATTGCAATGGTTGTTGTTGTCGTTGTTGTTGCCGCCGCTTGTTGCATGCAACAGTGGTGAAATTATTTAAAAGCAATTTTTAGATTGCTTTGATTTCTAATGCTTTTTTTTTTGTGGTTTCAGAAATTGGAAAAAAAAAATTACAATAAAAAATATTTGGCACACATTGAAACTTATTAAATTATTTGTTTTAATTTTTTTCTGCTTTAAATTTCTTGTTTCATAACAATGAAGATCGAACAATGTTGAGAATACCTTTTTTTTAAACACCTGACCTTTGAAGGTCTTTTGAAGCGAAGTGGGAAGTGGTGCCCGATGACAAGAAAACCGAAGTAAGTCTTCAGAGAATGTGATTTCTTTAAGTTTATTAAGGGTGATATTCTTATATTCAGTCTCAAATAATCTCAACATTAACAGAGTCACAAGCACTATTCTGTGACTCAGCACTAACAACTCATCACAGCTGTTCGCATTCGAGTTGATTGTACGCCAATTTTCAATACAATGCGCCCGGAAAGAGTTCGTTGACAAATTCCTTTTCAAAATATATACAAATCTGTCAAGTGATTTATACATATTTGTTATATGAATAATGAAGCGTCAATCCAATAGTTCAGAGTTCATACTTCAACGGCCGGCAATTGCCAACTTCAACTGATGGCGGCGACTCAAGTGAAATCAATTACCAATAAAAAAAGCTTCACTCGCTCGATGAACATATGTTCGAAGTCATTTCCGTTTTTTATACACACAGATGTACATACAAAAATAATAAATTGTCAGTTGTTTCAGCGGCTTCCGAGAATTATTTTTTATCGTATTTAAAGTCGTCGCTGTGCCGCACCTCTTGAAAATTATTAACCGATAAAGTCTGTATTCAACAAACAATTCTTCATGATCATAATTCGTTGACGTTTTTTTATTTATTTATAAATCTCCTTCTTCATCTTCTGCTTTATGCTGCTTTTTTGCAGTCGTATAAACTTTTGGTGACTCTTGCTGGCTCTTCTTCTTTTTTGTGGTTTTAAATTTCATTCAAGAATAATTGAACTTTGCGTTCAGTTTGAAAGTTGAATCAACTTTTTGTTGTATTGTTTCATTATAAACTTATTAGCATTTGTTGTTGTATGAAAAAATAAAAAATTATCTCTTACTGTTACTCTCTCTCTCTCTTCTCATTCATATTTATAATTAACTTTAGAAATTCATTCAGGAATCAACACGCACAGCTGATTAGCATTGTTGCTTGCTCGCTCACTCTTACATAGACACAAACACACGCTTATACGTTGATATCACAGATCTTGGCTCATATTTATTCAATCTTTTCCTTTCTCTCTTTCTCTTTGACTTTGTTGTTGTTTTTGATAATGAGGATTTGCATAGAAACGCGTTTTTTCTTTTTTTTGTCATAAATTTTACAATCATTTATAAAGTGTTCCGGACAAAACAAGAAAAATGTATCTCAAAGCGCGTTTAATTAGTGCAAAAATTAATGAAAACTAATTAAGTCAAAATAAAGGCGAAAGAAAGCAAATTGCAATCGCTCAAACAAGCGAAAACTGGAAAGCCGCCCACAAAAACAGAACAAATCATTATTTAATTTAATCGTATTTTAGCTGAAAAAAAAACATTCCATTTGTCAGTTGGTTGTTCATGGTTATTTCCCAGAAATGTTTTACTAATAAATCGCAATTTTTTTTTTTTTTTTTTCTCTTTAAATCAGATCACAAAATACAAACAAAAACAAGAGCAAACAAATAAACCAACAAAGAAAAAACATAATAATTATGACATATTTTTTTTTTTATAAAAAGAAGAATGCAAAATTCTTCAACAATGAAAGCTGAAATTTTTTGCCAACGGAAGTTGCGAATAAAGTTGACAACATTCACGGAACGTGACGAAACTGAAGTTGTTTGAAGCCCCAGAGAAGCACAAAGAATGAGAATCAGGCATTCCAATTGGAAAAATTGACGCCATCAAGTGCTTGTGACTAATATCGACTCGACCGTGCGTACACCACACAAACACGTACGTACGCATGTATGAGTGACTCAATGTGTACAGCGCACGAGTGAAGGAAGTACACTCCAAGCCGATTACAAATTTATTTATTTTATACTTTCGAATGATTAAATTATTTACAAAAGAATAAAGAAATTCTTTCTGCGTACACTTTTTTCAGTAAAATACTGGATTACCCAAGATTCAAGTTACTTTAGCTTGCTAGAGGATTGTGATTTGTGGCATTTGCTTCCATCTTCGGTGACAACTAAGAAATTCACAAATACAGAGAGATCAGATGAGATCAAATGTGGAAGAATTCTGAGAATGAGATAACTGAGCTGTGGGTTACTGCTTGCTTCTCCAACCAGTCAAAGTTGCAGTTGGTACAAATCATGACACTCCCTGTTGTGTTAGGATCTTGACTCTATCTAATGACCACAATGTTCTCACAGTTCAGAAGAAAATAAACTTCCAGAGACGTCGCTACCATGACAAGCTTCGCTCCCTCTCGAATTTCACTCAGACAGGTTAACAATTCAAAGACTTCTCCAAGAGTTACAACCAAACGATCCATCAAATCTCATATAAACTGCAATCATGCAATGTTTTATAGCTTATAAAGTTGATTAATTTTGCTATTAAAACAAAAATATGAAAAATGAGAGAAAACTTGTTGGAATCGCAAAGTTTTTAGTTTCAGTTTATGTTCCTCATATGCTATTCAGTTTACTTAACATTTTCTTCTTCACATTTTCTTTAGTTCATTAGCATTATATTCTTGCCACTTTCCAACACTCCAAAAATACGCATTCTAATTAGGTGTGAAAACTCAACAGCAACAACAGTAACAACAACGAAAAAGAAAACTGTGTAAAACTTCTTACGCATTAAACAAATTAGATGCGTGCATGAGTAAAAGAGAAGAGATTATGAAGGCACATGTGTGTAAGTCAATACAACAACTGCATTAAGGGGTTACATACAGTTAGAATTTTCAAAAAATCAATTTTTTTTTTTTTTTATTTTCTTATTGTACATATATTTAAGAATACACACAGAAAATTTCAAGTCGTTCCGGTAAATATTTTCGAAGTTACAGGCAAATTTGGAAAGGCGTTTCAGAGTGCTTCAAAGTACTTTTCAAACTTTAAACGCGTTTTTCTCAAAATGGTATGTTCAAAGTCGGTGACCACCATAACTCGAAAACGGCTCAACCGATTAATCTCAAATTTTGACACGATCTTCTTAAATATATTTGCTAGTAATTAATCGAAGCTTTTATCTCACCGATAAATATTTTTTTTTTTATAAACAATTTAAGGCCAAAATTTTGGTCAAAAATCGATTTTTTTTTTTGAGAAGCATTTTGTCAAAAAAATTTATTTTGCTTATCCCTTCGATTAATCACTAGATTTAACAATTCTTTAACGAAATCTGTTTGGGTTTTTAATTTAAAGTGATCCAGTTCAAAAATACAGTGGTCACCGCAAAACGTCTTTTTTGAGTGGAGCTCTCGGAGATCAGCTGTAGCTCCTTTCCAAATAAATATTTTTACATATAATAAATTTTAAAATACAGTTAAAAGATACCATAATATGTGTACAAATTTTTAAATCAATAAACCTAGAAGTTTTCTCAGGAAAAATTTCGGAAAATTCGCTTTTTTTCGGCCTTCTAACTGTATGTAACCCCTTAACGAAAGAATGAGTGAAGCGAAGAAGTGGCAAAAGTACATGAGGGGTCAAAGTGTTGGCGGCTTCTCGTAGCTCTGTAGCAATTGAAGAAAATATGTCATTCCTTCTCACAGAAGTTTATTTTATTTCAAAGCAAGTGCAAAATGCATATCTGTGTGTATGTGTGCGTGGGGCAAAAATGTTGAAATACGACAAATTCAGCTTTAGCTAATTTTCACACTTTGTATTTGTATTTTCTTCTCTTGTAAAATTTTACAAAAGCGCAAAGAAAAAAGGAAATAAATAAGGCGATTTTTCACACAACATCAAGTTGAGTGTAAAAACGAAATGAAAGTCTCGTCGAAGTCGAAGTCAACGACGTCATCGACACAACTCTTCCGGCTTTCTTTAGCTCCTTCTGCTTCTTTCTCTTCATATTTGTTGCACTTTCTCCTTTCACATTATACGCCCCCGTCGACGAGACAACGCTGCGCTTTTCCGCAAATGTTTGCAGCAACAATAACAGCAACAAAAACTGACATTTTCACATTTTTATTGATTTTTGCTAAAGTGAGGGACGACTGGGGCAGTGGTGAAGGCGGCGGCGGCAACTTTGTGTAATTTTCCATCAACTGCAAGCAAACGCAGCAAAGCAACCAAAAAAAATACAAAAACCAAAAACAAAATTGGAAAAAGTTCAAATTCATATTCATTTCTGATTTCTGTTGTTACATTGCTTTGCTTCTATGTGTGTGTTTGCATAAATTTCGCTGTCAAGGTCATTCTTTGCTTTGCAACAACTTAAGCCAACTAGCGCCCCACCTCCATCCCACCAAGACTTCCACCACCGACCAAAGCGAGAACTCTTCCACACTTAACCCGTCATTTCATACCCTCACTCACCCTTTCCTTGCTTCCACTCCAATCCAACTTAACCAGCAAATTACTAAAATAAATAAATTCTGTTGATTTCGTGTTGAATTTTGTTTACTTTTGAAACATGTGCCGGCGGCGACGCTCCTTACTATCTTACTTGTGTAAGAAGATCGTCGAAAAAAAACCAACAAACAAACAATGAAAATAACTTCAAGTTGTGTGTTGCTTTGAGGCGGAGGGCAGCGAGGACAAAGGCAAAGAAAGTTGGCTTTGTTGGTTCGATTTACTACGTCTTTGTTTGACAACAACAGCACCGCCCCTCAACCGCCCATTTTAGGGTTTGACAAAAGTTATTTTAATAACTTCGAAATGAATTTTGACATGCAAAATTTGTTTCTCATTGCATTTTCATTTATCGAAAGCGAAACGTTTCAAATTTCCGTAAACAAAGTCCACAAGATACAATATAAAGACCGTGTGGGAGGGCACACTTTTAATGTATCTGTATCTGAATTGCCCATGACAGATTCGCTCGCTTTTTACGCGCATATTTCTACCGTTTGTGGCGCATAAATTGTCAAAATATGACAAATGACAATTTAATTTTAATTATCTTAATGAAAATCATTCTCATTTTTGTTTCCTCATGTTCTTTTTTTCAGCGTTTTTTTTTTTGTTGTCATTTACTCATCTCATGCACTTATATGAGGATACCTCATTCCTCAGCAATGTCTGAGCGTCTCAGCGTGGGCGTTGTTGTCTTGAAAACTGTCGCCGAGTGCGACTATTAAAATGATTGTGCCATGCATGACGCGACGTGCGCCCGAGCTGAGGGTGGAGGGAGGTGTGGGTCGGCAGTGCAAATTGTTGCTTCGTTAAAATCTTAATTCATTCATTAAGCAACAAAAAAAAAGATGAGTACAATGCACAAGAACAATGAAAAAAAAAAAAAAATAGAGGTTGTATAATTTTAAAGCAATCACACATTTAATGAAGTGTGGGTTGAGAGAGAAAAAGGGTGAGCAAAAAGCAGACAAGCTGAGCGTGTGTTAGGCATAAAATCAAATTAGAATATAACAATTTAATAACTAAGCCCAATCAGAATTTTATAGCTCAGCTTAATGAAAAACAAAGATAGAAAATAGCAAAGAAAATCAAGGTTATTATGCATAACAATAAGCAGAAAATTCAATTGAGTCTAACAAGAAGGCGAATAACTTTTTAGCAGTGGCGGGCCGGGAAGGAAAAGGGGAGTTAGAAAAGCTAACAAGACATACAGCAAGTGTGGAAACAAGTGTAAGAAAGACAAAAGCTAATTTAAGTTTTTTTCAAGTAGGCGCCATGCCATCCATAACCGCTTGGACCCACGAGCCTGAAGACAAGTGAGGCGACGATGGCAAAGGAATGTTTGGCTTGATGAGTCAGTTTTCTCGCTGACAATATGTATAATTAAAGTGGGCGGCCATGATGGAGGGGTAAAAGAAAGAGTGAGAGTAAGACAGCATTGTTGAATGTCCGTTTATTTGTTTGCTTGCTTGCTTGGAAACAAGATTACACAAATTGTTTTCTGCCTTTTTGTCAGCTAATTTAGACCAAATTAGGCTGCTTAACAATTATCTTAAAGTTTTGCTATTTTTTTTTTTTATGATTTAATAAGAATACTATATAATTTATACGAGCGCGAAAAAGTCCAATTAGACTTTGATGTGTTCATACTCATGATGATGCTTCAACACATTCTCTCTCTACAAAAATTTCTCTTTGATATTGGCAACAAAACGAAACATTTTGCGACTCTTTCTCATCGTTATCGTTGTTATTATTTTTGTTTGAAAATCATGTGCTCAACAGCGCCCAATTTGCTCAACCCGTTATAGCCCCTAGAGGTGGCAGAGGACCAACTGACGTCTATCAATAATTTTGGCATTTTATTTGTTTTAAATCTTTTTCGACAAGAAAAAAACACAACAAAAAAAAGAGAAATAAAATAAAAGAAGAACATTATTTAAGAGAAGCGCTTGAAAATGAAATTATATTGTTGTCGTTGTTTTCCAATTGGATTTTGCGACGTTTTCGGTTGTATTGTCGCAGTGATGTTTTATTGCAACATGTGGTTAAGTCAGTCAATCAGTCCGACAATGTCAACGGCTTGTGCAAATTATTCTTAAGTGTTTTTATACTCTTCATTGAGTATAAAGTATGATAACTTTGTCATGAGGTTTGTAACAGAAGAGAAAAAGACATATCCGATCATATAAACTATATATATTCTTGAATGGAGCTGTCCGGTTATAAGGACTGTCCGTAAGAAGAAATTTCAATATATCACTGTTCCATGCTTCTGAGATTTACGCTCATAAATTGTATTAAAGCACAATAATAAATCACAATATAAGTTTACGACTCCCACAAATATGAATTCAAACAATCGAAAAAATGCAAGAAACACATGTCGAAAAGCTTTGCCATAAACAATTTACACAATTATTAAAATCATCGACAAAACAAAAACACTCAAAACAACAACGCATTCCAATTGGCATATCTCATTTAGAAATTCCTATTGGATTTATTAAAGCACCTCGCGACGTTGACGGCGCTTGACGACAGCCAAAATAGCAACAGAGCAACATTATTCAAATAAAATGTGTAAAAAAAACATTGGTCGAAAATACTTTTTCCAATTAAATTTGCATTCGACATGTTAGACGATTGAACGGACGGACGGACGGCTTGGCGCTTCTTTCCTTTCCTATCACATTTCGGCAAACGAATGTAAAACACTTCATTGGCAAGTGTAATCAAGCTATTCACACATACACACGCACACAGTCTTACAAATTTACACTTGCGTTGCCGCAACAACAAATGCTTTAATCAGCTGTTCATCCAAAATTCACTCTTCTTCTCTCTCCGCTCTCTGCTCAAATACGTCATTGTTCCAATTGTTCTTGCTGCTTTTGAGGCTTGAGCAACGACGTCGACGTCAACGTCAACTGCGCCAACTGAGTTCATTGAATTAATTTTCAATCTTTTGTTGATATTTTACAACTTTTTTGCGCTTCTTATGAAAAAAATGAAAATAAATAAATTGTTGAATTTTTGATTAAAAATTTTCGCGCTTCTTATTGCGAATTACACAACGAAGCAAAGTGCGCAATAATCGCCAAAGAGAACCGCTCACGTCTAATCGCATAGGTGCAAATTTTTGCCAACTTTTTCGCAAATGGTCATGTTTTCATTATTGATATCTAATAATATTTCCGTCGAAAACACATAATTAAATTAATAATGAAAATTCCATTGCCTATTGGTTGTTGTTGTTCTTATACCCTGCACACATAATGAGATGGCGGTCTATTAAGTTTCTGTAAAAAACTCATTGAAGAAAGAGATTCTTGCCACGCCCTCTTATTCGAAGGCTACAGTTCGAATACCTTAAGAACGGCTTATGCTATAATATTTCTTTATCATCTTCAAACCACTTCAAGATCCTTAAATTAAAAATTCTTCCAGACTATCCCTCAATAGTTTACAACCGTTTGAATGTGTCATGACAAAGTAGAACATTTTTGAGGCATGGCCGTGTCCACTTGTCGCTGAAGCAGAGTATTTTATAGTCGACTCGATCACTCTTAATACGATTTTTTTCTTGGCAAGTGATCTCTAAATGCATGCAAATATTCATATGAGCATTTTTGAGCGTTTTTGTAATTTGTTCTTATAAATGTATGTATAAAGTATTAAGCGCGGGACGGAAGTAAAATATATGTACATATATTGAATAATAAAAATAAAGAGATTGCTGGTAATGTATAAAGGGACAGAGAGTGAACGAGAACGACAAATGGTAGAAGGAGATGGTTTGAAGAGTTTCTTTTGCATTGCGTGTGAATAAAATTTAATTTATTTCATTGATTTTAATTAAGCAAAGCAAAACGAGCAATAAGAATGAATAAATCCGGCAGAACTGAGCTAAGAGCAGAACGTGTGCAAAAACAAGTGTGTGCAAAAGAGAGAAAAACCAAGAGAGGGAAAGAGATAAAGAGCCAATGAGTGGAATATTGTTGGTATGGGCGGTAGGCTTGGGGGACGTAGTTATGCGGCGCTTTAATAGCAACAAAACAAACAAAAAGAAAGAAAGAAACAACAAAAAAACGACACGCGCACAGCAAGGTTTATTTTTAACATAAAAACAAAAACAAAACAAAAAAATAAATAAAAAAAACATTACCAAAGAAACAACAAAACAAAAAAATGAAAAAAAATGTTGATAGCAACAGCGCAAGGCAAAGGGGGGGAAAGAGAGTCATCGTCGTCAGCAGTAAAAGAGCTTTTGTATCTCTGAGCGAGTACGTGTTTTACCGCATGAATGTTTGTGTGTGTGAGTATGTGAAATCAACGTCAATATTTGTGGCTATTTTTAGATACAACAACAAACGACAACATTAAAGAAGAAACGCGGGCAACAAACAGAAGTGGTATTGCTTGATATCAATAAGAAGTAGCAGCAACAAGCTAGCATACAACAACAACAACACCATCACCACCCTAAGCAAAACCAACTCAAATCAACCAAAAAAAAAAAAAACCAGAAGAGTGTCATGTGCTCAATGATTGTGCAAACCTCG
Source organism: Phortica okadai (assembly GCA_034638295.1). Classification (NCBI taxonomy): domain Eukaryota; kingdom Metazoa; phylum Arthropoda; class Insecta; order Diptera; family Drosophilidae; genus Phortica; species Phortica okadai. The sequence goes on from CM067850.1 coordinate 8,994,502, forward strand.
TAAAGGGGTGTGTGCGGCGTGTGACGTTGGCATAGAGTAGAACAAGTGAAGTGGACAAAACACGCGCACACAATCAAATCAACTCACTCAATGCACATGATATGCAAATAACAAAAAAAAAGTAATGAAGTGAAGTCAGCTGCTGTCCAACAATATATTAGTTCAATATAAAATACTAACAAATTCGATCAAACGTATTACACTAACAAAGATCAAGCGATCAAGTAAGAAGTAAAGCGAGTGAGTGAGCCAGCAAGCTCTGCCGAGTAACCATATGCAGCCAACGGCCGAATAACAATCATTACATTGAGAGAGAGAGAGTGCTTGATATACGTGTATACATAGAGAGATAGAGCGCGCGTAGTGAGAGCGATCATTCACTTGCTACTTTTATACAAATATGCTCTTTAATGCAGCACTGTGCACAATGTTGTTGTTGTTGCAAACTGTGTGCAATTACAAGACAGTGGCAGACTAAAGAGTGAATAGCAACAAATACATATACAATAACAACGTTTTGAACAACTCCAAGTCAGCAACATCGTAAGATATTAAGGAATGCAACAACTATTGAACAGATTGTAAGATAGAGAGGTGTGTATAAAAGTTAATGCATGAGACGCACACAGACATTGAGACGTCAGACGTGACGCTTTTAAATTTCGTAGGATGCACAACTGTGTTTCCGTGCATGTGCATATGTATATGTGTGTTTGCGTTCAATATTTTGTTACTCTTATAAATTTTGCATCTCACTCCCCCTTCTTTGAAGTATAGTCAGGCAATTGCTGCAATGCAATTGCATTGTTAACCGGTAGACTGTAACTGAAAATAATGACCACAACAACAACTAACTAATAATAAAAATAATAGCGCCAGCCATAGCAACATGAAACGATACCTAATAAATATACAAATAACAAAAACAAATAGCCGTCAAGCTGACGAAAATACTTGTAAAACTAGCAAATCATTATTATCTTCATAATTATTATTATTAGTTGCATTATTAAGAATACGAAGAAACGTTTTGATTCTGTTTAATAAATCAAATGTCGTGAAATATTGCATGCTCAATGAGTAAAAGCGGCGAATAAATGACGACGTCGAAATCCAATCGACACAAGCGTGCAGGTGTGAAGGATGCAAGCGCGGCAACACTGACAGCGGGGGATTCACTACGTCGAGCATTTGTCTAAGATTACTCAAGCATCAAATTTCACTTATATGTTTGTACGTTGAAATAAACAAAAAGTGCAAATAAGCAAAACGAAGGTCAAATTGTTTTTTATTTTTTTCATATTTTTTTTTCTTTAATATTTTTACTCGTGTCGTTAAAAATCGCTCATTTGATTTCCGCATTTGCAATCTGATTAGCATTTTTCGTAATGCATTTTTATTAGTATATAATTTATTTACAAACTCCTTAAAGCATCAAAATGTCTAAATATAAAGCACAAAATTAATCAATGAAAAAAGTACTCTATTTTTAATGATTTTTTTTTAAACATTAAAAATAAAAACACTAATAAATAACAACAACAACAATTGCATACGTCAATCATTTCTTTTCCTCAGACTTGCAGTACTTTTATTTAGTGTATTTTTGATGCTTTTATTTCTGCTTGAATCATCTCATGATTATTGCAAAAATCTGCTTTATTATTTTGATACACATGCGCAAGTGGCAGCGCAGGCTTAGAGAGGTGTGTGAGAGAGAGAGGGAGTGAAAGAAAGTCAGTTATTCGTTGGCATGCGAATCTGGAATCACAGTGACGGCCGCGGCTGTGGCAACAGTAACAACAACAGTGATGCTTGTGACTGACACAGCTTGACGCCGGTTTAATGGCAAACACAACACAGTGAAAACAACAACTAAGTGTATGTATGTACGTATACGAAATACAGTAATCACTGCCTATAGTAAAACATATAATAAATCATAACTAAAGCTCAACTGCGGTACTTTATGGCTTGACTTTACTGTTCTTAGTTAGGCGTGTCTGTTTCTGTGCGCTTTCGGTTCCGATCTGTTCTGTGTCTGTGACGTGGGTTCAATGTGACGATAACAACAACAATAACAACAGTTTGGCTATTGTCACAGCTGTTTTCTCTTCTGCTGATTTAGTCTTTAGTCTCTTACTCTCTTTCCTCTCCGCTGATCCAATTAAATGATCTTCGCTCTTTGTTGAAAATCTTTTTTTTTGGTTAAATGTTTGTTTTTGTGTCTTGTGACGGTTGGTTTTCGACTTGAGATAATAATTTTGGATAAGCGACAAATATATGTATACAATTTTGATGGCTTATGTAGACACTCACATACACAGACAGACAGATGACTTTAAGTGATTTAAACACATATGTATTTTATTGCTTTTGATATGCAAAAGAAGATCATCGTCACATGATAATAGATCATAGAATTTGGCGTAAGGCGAAGGTCAGCTTGAAGTTCATTGACGTTGTTCCGAAGTTAAGTAGAACATTAAAAGATATAAATTACATTGAATTAAACTGACAATTTGACGTTAGCCTTATTGGATTTATAAACGAACAAAAGAACAACAACGAAAATCAAACTAGGTCAATACATATTCTGATTTACCTGTGCCTTTACCTACACCAACACCAACAACAACAGCGGCGACGGCGGCATGAAACGTAATTTGTTTTTATGCCATTTTGCAATGTTAACACAATGACAACAGCAACAACAACAAATTAGCAACAATAGACGCCAAAAGCATAGATGAGGAAGCAAGCAGAAGAAGAAGAAGCAAAAGAGGAAGCAGCAGAAACCTTAAAACGCGACACTGACACTACGCAACAGACACATGAGAAATTTTGGCACATGAATTAATGCTGACCTTGCGTCAAAAAATAATTTGTTTCAAAAAACATTATTCTTTCTTATTTTTGTTCTGCTATATTTTTTTTTTTTTTTGCCTTTTTCTTCAATATTATTATTATTATTATTGGGATCAAGTAAGCGCTTTGACTTTTCTTTTTGCGCATTTTATAAATTAAAATAATTGTATCTGTTTTTGTTTGCTATTCTATTCTATTCTTGTATTGTATTTGATTTTGTTTTTACTGATAAAACACGAAATTTCGCGATACATAACTACTTTTTTTGTTTTGTTTTATCTTTCAGCAACTTGTGGCATCTGACTTTCGGTTGCAATCTTCAAGAGCGCAAAGTACAAAACGTGTTAGAAGTAAAAATAAAAAAAAACCAAAGATTGTTAGCGATAAATGTTGTTGTATTTATAGCAACAATTTGAAATTTGAAATTGAATATAAAAGAGCACATGTGTGTATTTAAATCGAATGTTGAGCAAATGAAATACTTCATATATGTACATATCTCTAACTTGAAATCAGGTTATGAATTACCACCAAAAACTGAAAAAAGTAAAACATTCAACCAAGTCGTGATATGAGTTGAGTTGAATGATTTTACCTTGCGTCAAATTTCGCAAAAAAGCAGTGTTGTTGTTGTTGTCGTTTATTGTTTTGGGTCAACGACTGACAGAGCAAAAGAATATTGACGGTTCTTTTGACATCGCTACTGGTTGCCACTCAACGCAGCAACAACAACAATAGCGCGAAGAAGAAGAAGTTAAGTGATGGCGGTATTGAAATTCTTATTTGGTGAAGGGCAAACGTCGCAATTAAGGAAGTAAATGCTGGGGGGAGCTGGGATGGTGTGAGTTTGGCCACAATGAGTCAGCCTGATGACTTTGACATAGATTTTCTTGTTGGCGCGTGCGTTTATGTTTCTATCTCTGTCTATGTTAATGAAGCAACATGAATAACAGCAACATTGTCTGAGTATGAGTAATTGCCAAAAAATTTGTGTGTATGTGTGTGTGTGTGTGTGGTTAATGGCGAAATTGGCAGCCGGAAGTGATTGTATGACACTTTTTCTCTCTCTCACTCAGTCACACTCTCTCGCGCTCTTACCACATACATGTGTAGGTATGTATGTAGATATGTTTTTTTTATGTAATGTTAGACCTGAGACAATAAAAAGAAGAAATTGGTTTCGATTTCAAATTGCCACCACACACATAACAAACTCGGTCAGTGTCAGGTGTTTTTTTCTCTCTGTCTCGTTTCGTTTCATCGAGAATTTAGAACGCGTTCTACACGCGTCGCCGTTGCTATTGTCAACACTAACAACAACAACAACAATAATAATAATAATATAAACCACAACCTCGACATCAGAGACGTCATTGCGCTAAGCTACCCGGTAACAAATGATTTTGCTCTACACTGATAATAGAACAAGTCAACATTACTACTTGGAAACTAATCAATTATACCCATGAAACTCATATGTTTTTATTAATCCAATTGACGGTTCAATCTTATCAAACCATTTTTTGTGCCAACAACAACAATAATAACACAGAAACACAAATCGCAAATGTTAACAAGTCTTAGCCCAAAAAGAGAAACTGATGAGGATCTTACATTGAGATATGCAATCAGCTTGTTGCATGTTACTTTTCTCGCCAACATACAACACAAGTGTTCAAATTTCGCAAAAAACACGAATTTGCGGAGAAAACAAGAAAAATATTATTGAAATTTGCGCAAAAGTCATAAAAAAAAATGAATTAAAATGAAAAATGCCGAAAGACAAGACGCAAAAACAATAAAATTAATATAAATAAAAAAAAAAAAAACATCACATCCATAAACAAAAGCAAGCCATGATAAAAGATTTGAGACAAACCCCAAAACAATATATGAGTGAGCGAGTAAGCACTCGAGACAATGAAGGAGAAAGAGTGAGCCGTTACGGCATATTAAAGACGCGTGTCAAACATTCAAACAGAAAAAAAGAAAAAGAAAACAAAAAGAAAATCTTATTTATTGAAGTAAATTTATGACAACACAAGCGACAACGACTCAAATGTCTCATGTTCAGTCTGTCTGTCGCATTACTCTGCCCAACCCACCCTCTTCCCTATTCCCCTATGAGTATTTCGCTTCTTCTCTTTGTTGCTTCACCCACTCTTCAGACGTTGGTGACGTCGTAACGCCCCAAAGTTCAAACTGGACATTTGTTGGGTGTGTTGGCACTTCGAAAGCTTTATGACTTTTCAAGTACAACCAAACCAACAACAAACAAGCAAATCCCAACTAAGCAAATGTTGTCCAGTCTGACAAATGAATGACCTAAAGACTTTAAGGTGCGCCATCGGACGAACAGAAGACTAGCCTCTCCACATAGTGTTAAAAACATAATTTAATGAACTCGACTTAGATTATTGTTGTGTACAAATATGAGGACATGTGTTGAAAATACAAAAAAGAAAGCAGAAAATATAGACAAGTCGCCAGAAAGTGGTTAAGACTATCAAATGATATATATAAAAAAAAAAAAATTATAAACAAAAATTCAGTTTAAACAAATAAAAACAAGCATGTATCAAATATCCGTTCTTGACATTTGAAATATCAATCATCCGTATAGATTTACTATAATAACAAAATCAAAGTTCATCTCACACATGACAAGTCTGATCCAGAACAAGTCTGATTCTCTTTTAAAGACACGTTTAGACTACTTTTGAGACAATGACACCAGTTTAGACCATACAAAACTTGTTCGTACTGATACAAAAAAGCATAGAGAAAAATGAAATTTCTTTACAACTAACTATCACACAATGACAAAAGCAATGCAACAAATACATGTTACCTAATCGCATCTTGCATTGGAGACACTTGAAGCTACACACACACATACTGAGCCAAGACAACGTACTTATTTCTGTCCATATCTAATAACAAACACCCTGTCTTTTCACCGACCTTTTTTAATGCCAACTTTCATGTCTCTGTCTGCAAAGTCGGCTTTTGTTCCATGTACTCATTATATGGACAAAGCAGACAAATTGTTCAAACGACTTTTTACCCCGACAATCTGCTCTTTCTATCATTCACTCAAACATACTTTATTACTCTTTACTAGGCAAAGGGCCTAGTAGAAACTCGTGCAGCTTTAAGAGGGTGCCAAGTACCGAAACCTCTTCTCTAATGCACTTAGCACAGCAGGGCTGCATTACTGCAATACTTTAGTTGATATAACAACAATTGCTTTTTATCTACGACAATGCCTCTTACAGTTATTGTTGTTGTTGTTGTTCTCCAGTTTGTTCGTTTGTTCATTCATCTAAGTCGCTGTTGCCATGTGAGCGATTCAAGTCGATCCACTCAATCATATTATGTCCAGTCCAACTGCCACTATAACTTTGTCTTCTTCTTACATTTTCCGTCGAGATCTGCCCACAAAGTCAACGTCGACAACACGCAATCTCTGCCCAAGCCTTTCCTCACCACCTCTCTCTCACTTACTCTATCTCTTTCACTTGTACTTATAACTTTTTACTCTTGCATATCAACATTATTATGCATTTTGTGGCTATTTTTAATATCAAAGTACATATATCATGCAAGTTGTTTTTTTTCTTTTGAACTTTTTTTCATATTTTATTTTTCGCTCTCTCTTCACTTCACTTCAAGCCATGAAATGACTTTGACTGAGGTGTTGTTGTTGTTGCTGCTGCTGCTTATTGCATTATGATGACGATAATGTAGCCGCCGCCACTGCCACTGATGATGCGAACAAGTGAGTATGGTAATGGTGCGACTGGCCATGGGACTTTGGCAAACGAACCGAGTTGGGTTGGGGTTTGCTTTTGCTCTATAGGGCGTTACATATGCGAGCAGTGATGAGTAAGTCTGCATTTTTTCGTATGTCATGAGTGTGTCCATCAATGTGTATATGCATGTGCATGCGTGAGTTTTAATGTGTATGGCGGCGGCGAAGGGCAAAAAAAAAAAAAACCAATAAAGTATATAAAAATTAAAGTTGACTCTTTGAATATGGTCATAGGGCGTAGTTGTTGTTGCTTGGCAACACAGTTGGCACACAAGAAGATGAACAATTAAAATTTAATTCATTTCGACAAAAAAAGACACTCATAAATTGCTCTATCAATAAAGCAAATCATTATCAATGACTTCATCATCCAAAAAAAAAAAATCAGTTACTCTTATTGATAGTACAAAAAGTACACAAAAAAAAAATGTTAAATTTAAAATTAGAAAAATTTGAAGCAATAAATGTATGACTCACAAAAAATGCATTAATATTAATAACGCAAATGTAAGAACTCCATTCTTGTTATAGATACCAACAAACCATGTTTTTACTGTACTAACTTTAAACATTTGAAAGCAAACAAAGACTGACAACCATATGTTTGCCATCGCCCAATCGCTTGACTGACTAAGACCTTAGTCTCTTCCGCAGACTTTTCTCGCATTGCTGATGTTCTGTTTGATTTTGCAGTTCAACTTCAATCGAAGAGTTACACAGACACAGTCGTTTGCCATGGCAAAATATACAGACGACAATCAAGCCGACAATCAGATAGACTCAGTCAATTCAACCGACCGACAGACACATTCAATGCCTTATAAATGCATGGCATTTCTTTGGCTGTTGCACTTCTTCAGCACAATTTCAGTGCATCTGCATCTGTGTATGGCACATGAAGCAGAGACTGAGGCTGTGTAAATCTTCGCGGCGTACTTGACTTGCCTCAGTGTCAAAATCGTTGCTGCCTTGTCGTCTTTGCCGTTTTCGAATTCGACTTGGTCGTGATGACTTTGACAGCTGTTTTTGTTTTTCGTTTTTTTTCCCATTTTTGTTACATTCAAGAATCTGTTTTTCTGTATCATCTTTTTTTTTCTTTCTTCCTTCTTTAACAACATTTTGCTCTTGACATCAGAGCAAAGCAAATGTTCTGCAACAATGTTGGAAATTCTTCGAAAGTGACGTATAATTAGGATTTTAAACTAAACAAATGTTTCGTTAATCTACAATCGCCTAAAATTAGCCACAAAGAAGAAATGAAATTGTTTATTGTGCTCAAATATTGAAAAATAGAACACGTTTCAAGCACGACAATTTGAGCCTCTTCAAATCAAACTCGTAATCTTGTTTTCCCCCCAACAAAATATACATATTTCTTTGCCTATGGCATTAAACGTTACGCGTCATTGTCAATGAACTTAATTCAAGTCTTCTCCAGATGAGCAAATGTCCAAAATTAAAAAAAAAAAAAAAATTAATTAAAGCAATGTTGCTCGCGAGTCGCGACCTGTTCGAGTCACGCACGTGTTACGCTCATAAACGATCTTTGTGCCTGAGGCGCTCTCTATCTTTTCTTTTATTTTTTTTTTTTTTTTGGTATATTTCTCGCTCACTCTATCTCTTTCATTAATGTTGTTGTTTTTTTTTTTTTTACCGCTATGATCATACAATCAACCATTTTCTACGTTTTACGTTTACCAATTGCAAATTTTACTCTGTTGACTTTGTGACCATTTAATTGTTAAATTTTTATTAAATAAATTATTATAATGTATGTGTTCGATGGTCTGTCGTATGCCCTGACTGCCTTACACAAAATGCCAAATTACGTTCACCACAGCTACTTGCTCACTGATTGACGCGGGGGCTTACTGTTCGATTCATTGAAAGCGTTCAATGACTGCGAAATGATGCGAGGCGAAAACGTAGTAAAAATGTTTGTATTCGCCAACGTCGAAGTCAATTCACCGCAGTCGACGTCGACGTATTCGCAATGTATCTATGTGTGTGTATGTATAAAAATACATAACTGAATTTTTGCACAATTTTTTTTTTTGTTGTACTTTTTGGCTTTTGCGAAAAACATTTTATGGATAAAAGTGTTTATCATATGAACATTTTGGCGACGGGCGGAAAGGGTTGGAAGCATTATTTTTGCGCGCGTGTTGGTACTTAAAAAAACGAAAAAAAAATAGCAAATGGTGCTGCATGTTGTTGTTATTGCTGTTGTTGTGTTAGTTGGTTGTTGGTTTACAAAATCATTGCGAAGGTTGTGACTTGAGTCTATTAAATATTGTCTTTAAAAGCGTTGAACTTAAGCTGATCTCTTGTTAGAAGTATGTCAGACAGACAACGTTAACATAACAGCAGCAAAAAGTTGCAACGGCATTCATTATGAAAAGAGTCAGAAAAACGTTGGGTGAAAGACCCAACTCATGCTCAAATTTATTATACACAAAACGGTATTTAAACAATAACTATTTATTTATTTAACTAACTATACAGAATGAAGTTCAATAATCCAACTTCAATGTTATATTTTATTAGCACTTCATTGTTTTCAACTCAACTTTATCTGGAATAAAAACAATAGACAGATTTGATTAATCTATCTATTCTGCAAACTGTCCCAAAATTGTTAATCCCAAAGCATGCAATTGCAGAAATACCAATGTATCGTTGGAATAGCATTCAATCTATTGACTTATAAAGACAATATTAGCAACCAGTTTAGCGACGGTTATAAACTTATACAAACAAACGACGGACAAGTTAAGCTAAAAATAAATTGTCGTTTGAGCATTGAGCGCTTAGGCAATAATAGATATTTGAATAACAAGTATAAATAAACTAAAAAATATTGAAATTGTTTAATGAGTTTATTTTTAGGATCTTTATTTGATCAACAAACCACTCGAAGGCAGGGAATGTACAAAACGAGAAAGCTGAACTTTGATTTGCCAACATTAAGCAGATAAGAAAATTATGTTGACGAGTATTATTTCCGACGACGCGACGGCTTTCCATTATTTATTCAAAGATTATTTCAATTGAGTCAAGTATAAAAAAAAATATATATGTATAAAGAAGTTCTTGACTTGAAATTGGACTTACCTTTCAGTCTCTGTTTCCGGATTTTGTTGTAATTGCTGCTGTGCTCCTGCGCCAGTGCCTCCGGCTGAGGCAGTTGAGGCTGTAGTTGAACCCGCTGCTACTGATGTCACTGATGCTGATGTCGATTGTGTTTGATCATCGTTTATTAGCGATGTTGTCGTATTTGTTGTATTAACTGTTGTTGCATTTGTTGCGGTTGTTATAATATTATTAACATTATTTGTTGTAGTCGTATTACTATTGGCACTAACACTTGCGATATTTCCTACTTGTTGTTGCTGCTGTTGTTGAAGTTCGTTTGTCACAACATTCGTTAGCAATGATGCTGCTGCTGCCGCGGCACTGTCCATGCTCGCGGGCACAGACGTTTGCTGTTGTAACGTTGCGACGAGCGTTTGAGGATCAGCAATTGTTGCTGGTGCGCTCTGTAATTGTTGTGGCGTTGGCAACAATTGCTGAGGTTGTTGCTGCTGCTGCTGCTGTGGCGTCGTGCTGGTGACGACTGTTGCTGCAGCAGATGTTGCTGGAATTGTTGTTGTCGTAGTTGGCTGCTGTTGTTGTATGTCGTAATTGGTAATTTGCGTCAATATTGGTAGAGTTTGACCTTGCCCAGTGGAAGTAGAATTTTGGTGCTGGAATTGCAATGGCGGCAACTGTTGCTGCTGTTGTTGTTGTGCCTGCATGCTACTTGGCGCAATACCATCAATTTGCGAAGTTGCTTGTTGCAGTTGTTGTTGCTGAGCAGCATGCAACTGAACATCATTGGCAATGACTTGCGTAGGTTGCTGGAAGTTTTGTTGCTGCTGTGGTTGTTGCTGCGGCTGCTGCGGCGGCGGTGGCTGCTGATTGTAGGCCGCAGCATTCGCCGAAGTTGCTGCCGTGGCAGCTGCATTGAAATTTGGCGGCTGCGTTTGTGGCACCGGCGAGAGCGGCTGCTCAACATAGCCAGTCGGCATGGCCTGCAGCTGTTGCTGCTGCGACTGCTCTGTATTGTTGCTACCATTGCCAGCAGCAGCAACAGCTGCTGTTGTTGGCGGCAAGTTATTATTGTTGTTGTTGATTGCAATTTCGCCATTCTGGAATTGCAAATTGCTTGGCAATGTTGCTGCCTGCTGTGTGGCCGTCTGTTGTTGCTGCTGCTGCTGTGACTGTTGCTGCTGATAGGCAGGCGAGGGCACCTCCTCCATTGCCTGTTCCTGCTGCTTGAGATGCTGCAACGATTGTTGCAATTGCTGCGCGGCAGCCGTTGCATAATCCATTGGCAGCGTTTGGCCATGTGGCGTCGATGAGTCCTGTCCCGTTGTTGTTGGCGTAGCGTTTGCATTGACGCTATCGTTGTACAACTGTTGTTGCTGTTGTTGTTGCGCATCGCTGCTGTTCACATACTGTTGCATGCCGTGCACGACAGTGGCGGGCGCGGTCACAACACCGCTGGGCGTGGCACTCAACAGCTGTTGTTGCTGCTGCAACGATGCTTGCTGTTGTTGTTGCTGTTGCTGATTTGATGGCGTGCCACCATCGGCGGTGTAATTCCAATTGGCATCCGTGGTCGCCGGATTGCCAGCGGCATCGACATGATTCTCAAGCAGCGCAGCCGCAACAGCGGCACTTGGGCCGAGTATCATGCTCTGTGTTGTCTTTGGCGGTTCGCCACCGCCACCAGTCGCCGTGTCAGAGGAACCAGTCTTTTCGTTGTTGTTGCCACCAGCGCCAACACTTGAATGATCCAAGTAATCCATGCACATCCAGCGTCCACGCTTAAATGGCTCCGTCGACTCAATCTTAACCACCTTGAAGCGTTCGCTGCGATGTTGTGTCTCCTTGATATCGTCCTTTTTCTTAGTGCCACCTGGCGTGACGGCAGCGCTCACCACATTGATAATGTTGTCGGCGACATTCACCTGCACATTCTGTATAGTCTGACCGAGGGCCGGTCCAATGGGATCGACGACAACGAGTCCGTATTGGGCGCTCGTCGGTATGACGGGCGCTGTGGTGCTCAACGCATTGTTGGCAAAGTAGACCTCCTCCTTGGAGAACGTATCCTCCGACATGGACGGCGTCTCATTCTCGAGGTCTGTTATGCGACTGTTGTCGTCAGTGTGAGATTCATCCAGATCGTCGGCCGATTCATCGCCAGTGTCGCCGGCTGTGTTTAATTTCGATGGATGACCGACCGTAACCGAAGTGATTTGAAAGGAGGAAGTCGTCTTTGGTTTTCTGTTGCCCAGCTGCTGCTGCGACATTCCTGGTTGTTGCTGCTGCTGCTGTTGTTGTTGGCTACTCTGATGATGGCCTTGACTATGACTGTGATGGTGGTGATGCTGATGATGATGATGCTGTTGACGCACTGCGCCTCCACCGCCACCGCCGCCATTATTATTTGGCGAAGTGCTCACATTAGCGGCGCCCGTGCCCGACTTTGGGGCGGCCGGTGTTGTTGTCGACGCTGTGGAGATTGTGGACGCGGCCACCGATGACGAAGTCGACGATTTGGGCGCTATGGAACTCGTACTTGAACCGCCGCCGGTGCCAGTGCCGCCGGTAATGCTGCTATTGCTTGTGGCACGCGATACATTCGACGAGGCATGGGAGGAGGTGACGGCGGGCGCATGATTATTGCTCAAAGCCGCAGCAGCTGCCACAGAGGCCGGCGCATGCGCATCGCCAGCTGAGGCATTTGCACTCAACATGCTCAGACGTAAACTTTCGCTTGTCGTGCGTTGTATACTTGAAGCGGTTGCCGCCGATGTCGACGTAGACGAATTATGCGACTGTGCATGATAAAGATTATTGGTGGTGGCTGAATTGCTATTGTTGTGGTGGTGTTGATGCTGATGTTGGTGATGATGATGGTGATGCTGTTGCTTGCCACCGTCGGTGGAATTGTATGCTACACCAGAGCCGACACCACCACCGGTAGCATTATGCGTCAATGAATTGACCTTAGTCAATGGCGGTTTCTTAATGTTCGTAGTGCTGACGACGGCACGCGTCGGCGTCTGTATGGAATTACGTCGCGGCTGCTGTTGCTGTTGTTGTTGTGCATTGGCAGCATTATTTGCGGCTGTGGTCGCCTTGAATTTGGCATTCAATTGACGTTCCAACATGCTGCTGCCACGTCTTTGCACCTGTTGTTGTTGTTGTTGCTGTTGATGTTGTTGGAGTTGTTGGCGGTTGTTGTAGCTATGTTGCTGGGTCTGACGTGTACTTATTATTGTTCTATTGCTGCCGCTGCTGTTTGGTATGGCAATGCTATGAGCTTGCGAATCTTCGGGCGATGAGGCAGCCGAATTGCTTTGTGCTGGACTTGTTGGTGAATCAATCAATTGTGATTGTTCGTCCTCCTCCTCCTCTTCCTGATGATGCTGTGTGATTGCGTTGACGGTGGTGACAGGTGATGGCGGATGTTGTTGTTGCTGGTGTTGTTGTTGGTGTTGATGCTGCTGATGATGATGCGATTGCTGACCGGAATCTTCACTTGCGGTTTGATTCTCGGCCATAATCGTCGGGGTTTTCAGCGTGCGTAAAGTCTTTAGCAGATAATCCAGTTTCGTAGCGTTTACTTTAGAACCGACCGTACTGGATTATATATTATTAATATATATATATAATATACTAAATATACTAATTAGAGTTAATGCTTTTTTTTTATTTTATTATTTATAATTATTTTTTTTTATTTATTCTTTTCTTTTTCGTCTTTTTGTCAAAACAAAATTTAACTAATTGCGCTAAGTTTAGTTTTGTTGTAAGAATTTCTTATCTTTAGGAAACACTTTCACTGCACTGCACTTCTTCTTTTTTTGTTTTTCTTGCTTGATTTTTCTTGAGTTAGAAGTTGTTTCGATTTTTTGTTGTTTCAATTATTATTATTTGTATCGAGTTTGCTTAGACTTTATTGGCACCAACTAATAATGTTGTTGTTGTTGTTGCTTGTTAAGCTTGTCTTGGACGCGTCGTAGTTACAGCCGCGACTGGCACTGTTCTGCAAGTAATCGTGGGTGGTATTAGAAGCGGCGACAATTTCAGCTTCTTCGACGACGCGTTCTTCAAATTCGACGACGACGACGCTGACTTTAGTTACGAAAGCAGCAGCGGCGGCGAGAGCCATCCGACGGCAATTCATATTGAATCACAGACACGACGACGACGACGACGACAGCAATGACGACGACGACGTTTAGCTGACTGGGACGACAACCGACCGCGTACGCGCTCAGAATACTATTGTTGTATCGAAACAAAAACAAAAAACGAAAAAAAAACACTGATTGTTGTTGTCTAGTGTTGCGCTTGATGACGCTCAAGCGGGCGAGCGAACGCGACGCGACGCGGCGACGTCGACGACAGTTGCCGTTAGCGCAGCCTTTGTTGGCGGCAACGACGCTGCAGCAATCCAATCAACTGAGCACAGGTTTAATGCTTCAGTTTATTTTTGCGCGTTTCGACAACCCTGGCGCGCGCAAACAGTTCAACAAATCTGCGCGCGTGTGTGTGCAAAAAAGTAGTGATTTTGATTAGATTTGATTACTGCTGCTGTTGCTATTGTTGTTATTGTTGTTGTTGTTGTCGCTTGTTATGCTAATAAATCTAAATTTATTTTCCACCATTTAACTTTAAGCCACAAAGCCATGCTCAATTGTAATTTGCCACAGATTTGACTTTGTTCAGCGGACGTTTCAATATTTACTTTTTTTCGTTATTTTCCAACACTTTCTTCTTACATTTCATTTTCAACATTTTTTGTCGCACAAAATTTAAGTTTTGCACTTGATTTAATTCAACTTAAATAAAATGTGAACGAAATTATAAATTATACTTTATTTGTTGTTTTGTATTAAAACATTTTTTTTTTTGGTTTGCACTAAAAAATTTTTTAATTCGTTTTGAATTTTAGTTTCTTTGCGCCACCTTACAAAATTGCTGTAATTCCTGTAAATAAATACGGGAGAAGAAGAAGAGGAAAACAAACATTAATTAATTGATAAAACGTGTGCTTAAACTAAGGAAATAATTACAACAACAAAAAAAAATCAGTTTAGATGTGTCAATTAATTGGCAACAAGCTGCGCATTTCTTTCTATTTGTTATTTAATTTTTTTCGTTTTTTTTGTTAATTTTTATACTTTTTGTTTCTCTATGCACGCGCGATACTCTCAAAAATAAAAAAATTTCATAACTACGTCGCAAAATTTTTTATTTATTTATTAGGTTTATTTTTTTGTATTTTTTTTCTTGTTGTTGTCTGTTTAGCGCTCTTCTCAATTTTTTATCAATCATTTGTTTTTGTTTTTAAATACTCTTTTTTTTGGGGGGGTTCAAAATGTGTGCTTTCTGCTTCTTTTCGTGTTGAAATAGTTAAGTGGCCAAAAACTTGTTTCCAAAACGCAAAATCAAATATTTGTTTTATTTTTATTTTATATTTACTTGATTTTGTTTGATTTTTGCACAAATACTTTTTTAAACAAAATTATGTTAGTAGGAAATTGGCAAAAAATAAAAGAAAAATTACTAAAGTCATTGATTTGCGTTTTGGTAAAAGGAAAACCTTGAATGTCTTGTAAACCTTGAAGAGTTTGTGCAAAATCTATTTAAGGTTACATCATATTTTCAATTTCAATTTCTGTTGTCCAATTAGATAATACGTCTTCGAAAGACTTGGGTCAAATGCACCTTAGCTAAAAAGGACTTTCTTACAACAACTAACTATAAGAATAAATAGTTACAATCAGTATAAATCACTCAAGCGTGAGATATGAGCAAATTGGACAATGAAGGGCTCAAAAGATGCGAGTGAAAAGATAACGGTTACGGACAAGGCAGAGCAGGACAGGGCAAGGCAAAACAAATAAAGAAACAACTACAAAACGATGAAATAATTCAAGCAACCAAAATTGCAAAAGAATCAAAGGCAGAAACAGAAGCAATGGCAGTGGCAGAGGCGGCAGCTGAAGTGGCAGAAGAGATTGCAACAAGAATGAGCAGAAGACAAAAGAAAAAGATGATGAGGTTCCGTGGGGAGCATCAACAAAATCGATGAGGCAAAAAGACACAAAACCAAAATAAAAAAAAAACAATAATATTCTACTTATTATGAGCGTAAAGTAAAAACCAAGTTGAGAGTGTAACGCATAAGAGAGATAGAGAGAAAGAGAAGAAAAAAAAACCAGTAAGGGCGGTATAGTTGAGTATTCTCAACTATATAATACCCTGTACACACACACCTATGTTGATAACACGTTAAACATTCGCCGACAGCAAAAGCAGTGTACCACGATATGGTTTGTGTATTTGCTAATAGTGAGGCAGGGCTCACAGTGCAATGTTGCCATTAGATGGCGCTTTAGTACG
Source organism: Phortica okadai (assembly GCA_034638295.1). Taxonomy (NCBI): domain Eukaryota; kingdom Metazoa; phylum Arthropoda; class Insecta; order Diptera; family Drosophilidae; genus Phortica; species Phortica okadai. Next base: position 9,010,652 of record CM067850.1, read on the forward strand.
GATTTTGTTACAAAGCATTGCTGAAAAATTTTAGTGTGTTGGTCTTTGCGGGAAAGTGGTAGTTTGTTGTATGCAGTTTTAAAAAGGTATGTTACCTGAGTTTGCATACAAAATTTCAGCATTGTATTCTTTATACTTTAGGAGATACAGCAATTTTAAGAAAAAAATGACCTTTTGTTGTGCTCGATGGGCGGGAAGGAATGGGCGTGGCAAAAATTCCTTCAAACTTCATCTAGTGTTCGACCACACGAGACTATCTTCCAAATTTCAAGTCTCTAGCTTTAATAGTTTTCGCAGTGTTAAGTACGGTTTTTGTTACAAATAGGATAAAGCAGTGTTCAAAGCGCAATTTATGCCAAATTTCAACTTGTTTGTCTTTGCGTTGTCACACAGCGTTAAAAATGAAAGTTTGTGGTATGCAGTTTTAAAAAGGTATGTTTACTGAGTTTGCACACAAAATTTCAGCATTGTATCTATTATAGTTTAGGAGATACAGCAATTTTAAGAAAACAACTTTTTGAGGGGAAACGAAGGGGAGGGGGAAAAAATGTGGTATGCAGTTTTGTAGAGCTATACATACTGAGTCTACATACTCATTTTCATGTTTCTAACTCATCAGGTTTTCGAGCTACAGCCTTTTGAAAAAATGGGTGGTGCTCGATGGGCGGGAAGGAGTGGGCGTGGCAAAAAATCCTTCAAACTTGATCTAGAGTTTGACCTCACGAGTCTATCCACCAAATTTCAAGTCTCTAGCTCTTATAGTTTTCGAGAACCATTGGTGAGGACGGACGGACGGACGGACGGACGGACGGACGGACGGACAGACAGGGCTATATCAATTCGTCTTGTCATCCTGATCAAGAATATATATACTTTATAGGGTCCCCCTACCCTCCTTCTATGCGTTACATACAAACCGTCTCAAACAAACTTAATATACCCTGATACACAGTGTGTGTACAGGGTATAAAAAGGCGAATAAATGAACAAATTGCAACAAATTTTGCGGCACAAAATCCAATCAGACAAGCACCCACAGTGGGTGGCAGGGCGTCTGTTGAGCGTGGCATGAGCTTGACACAGACACACAGTACAGCACACAATGAGCAGTAAGAGAAAACGAAAGAGCAGCAAAAGCAGCATGCAAGTGCGAGAGTACATGAGAGACAGCGAGTCAGTCAGTGAGTGAGTGAGTGAATGAATGAGTTGGTTGGCATGGTACGTTCGGTTAATACTCAACACAAGACAGCTGCCGGTAATCAATATTGATAGCGTAACGTTGGGAGAAAGAGAAATGCTGCTAAGAAAAGCAGGACCAAGAGCAGCACGAAAGCAACCAAAAGGGAAAAGGTCAATTCGTAATGTAAAAAGGCATGATAAATGTGACAATAATAAAGCAGAGCAGAACAGAACAGAACAGCAGAGAACAGAAATACGAATAACAACGAGGGAGATGGCATGAAATGAAAAGAAAATGCAGAATTTATTGCATTTTAATTAAGCAAAGTTCAAACTTCAAATGTGGGCGCACTATACCAACAACAACGATGACAACAACAATTGGAAAATGCCAGTACACAAGTAATGATAATGAATGGGCTGCTGATTGGGAAACGGTGCATGAGCATGAAGATAGTAAGCAATAAGAAGAGTGAAGAGTCAGCGAAAAGCGGAGGACAAATGAAGCGGTGGGCAAAAGCAAAATGCTGTGACTGATACGGAAATGAGTCACAAAAAAAAAAAAAAAAACAGAGACTAAAAACATCATCACCAACAAAAACAACAACAACGACAACAACTCAGGGGAACATCACAAAGTACATTTTATAAGCATGAATATTTCGTATTTGTTCTTAGCAAATTCTCACAGTCAACCAGAAATCCAAAGTAGAAACATATAAGATAAATATACCTCCTTGTTTATTGTTATAATGTGCACGAAGCACAAAAAAAATTGCATCATAAAAGTTTTGACAAATAAATTAATTAAACAAACAAACAAGAATGTTTGTTAAATGAATCAATGCGCTAAAAATTAATTATTTTCCCAAAAACTGAAATGTTCGATAAATGTGACAAAACGCACGCACAGCTGTTATATTTGTAAGCAGTTCTCCATGCCATTCCATTCCACTTCACTTTGCAACCTCAACATTCCAACCGCACATTTGTTCCCTTCGCCAACGTTACTAATATTGTTGTACACCAACAAACCAACAACTCACTTGATTTCATTTCTATATGATTACGAATTAATACAAAAAATTTGGTTTTGATTACAATTTCAGTTTCGATTACCAAATGGAAAATAATTTCCACTGCCTCTTTTTTGCATTACGGAAAAAGATATTTATATGTTGTATTTTGTTTTTCTTCATATAAACATAAATAAAACAAAACAGTACAAATTGTTTTATGCTTATGTAACATTAACTTTTTTGCCTGACACAAGCCGGCAGCGACAAAGAGTCGATCACTACTCAGAGGGGGGGATAGCTGCAAAAGTGGGCTGGATCTGATTTCCAAACAAAATGCGTGATTAATCAAAGAATTTGTAAAGCAAAATGACTTTTAAGCGACTACATGATGTAAAGGTTAAAAGATTAGACAAGGATTTCCTAATTTATAAGTTTTTTTTTTATTTTAAAATGGATTTAAGCATTTCTTGGTTTTAAAACTTTAATTTATTGATCTTTGTTAAATCTTATAAACTAACAATCTTACTTAATTCACTGACTGACTGACACTGACAGCATGACTCAATGAAGGGGACTAACTTGGCTAGGTATTTATAACCGGTGTCGGGTTTTAAATAACAAAGTAAGTATGAAATGAAAATGTTTTCTGTTTCTATTAAGGAATAATCGTGAAATAATACTCAAACAACAACTGACTGTCATTATTAACCAACTGACTATATTGTCATAATATTTAGATATCAGGCAAGCTGACAAAGAAAATACTAAACGATTTAGTTTTCTCTTCTGTACATGTCATATGACAATACACTCACTCACACAGCTGCTTGAAATTAGAAGGAAAAAAATAAACTGCAAATATTCGATCGCAAACTTTTGTTTATTTTAGATACGAATTCAAACTTGAAACATTGAAAAATATAAACTGACACCGAATTGTTTATTGTTGATATTTGTAAGAAAACAAAAAAAAGAATATGTGAATCATATCACAGATAAAAGAAATGCTGAGAACAGCTGATTGCACTTGGCTGAGCAGTAATAATAATAAATATGTGAATACATAATATTACAAAAAAAAAACGAAAAAAAAATTCTTATAAGAAACTCCTTACAGTGAAAAACGGCGAGACTTTAGAAAATCCAACAGGAAGAAGCGAAAGTGAGTTTTTAATAAGAAAAATACAAATGTCTCGTTTTACGTAAAAACTTGTAAAATCTGAAAAAACAAGAGAGGGGCGAGAAAATTTTACAACACGATATAATGATGAGGACCAAAAAGATGATGATGATGAAGAGGATGACAAAGCAAAGCAGCGCAGCAACAACGTCGACTACAACCACGACGACGACGACGCAACGACAACGTCGACGAACGAAGGCAGGAAGCAAAAATTGTACGAAGATATTTTTTCCTTTCCTTGCCACACTGTTGCAAGCGGGCGACGGGCACGGGCGGACAGACAGACTGCATTCGATCATAGAAGCGTAGCAAAACTAACTAACACACACAAACACACACGTTTGTTTATACTTTTATAGATTCAATATAATTTTTGTTTAAAAACACTCAATTTAACTGCTTTTTATACAGTTTTTCTTGCTTTATTTCACGCATTTTCTTTCTTGATTTTTTTCTTTTTGTGTTTTTTTTTTATATGCTCACTGCTTGCTCAGATCGATTTGTTGCACTGTGCGGCTGCCGCAACTGTTAGCAGAGCAGAGCGCGCAGCAACGACGACGATTACCACGAAGAAGAAGCACAAACACCACCGAATGAGAAAGAAGACGAAAAAAAAAACTAAATGAACGAATTGGAATTTTTCACAGCTCGAAATTCATAGTCCGTTGATAAAATAAGAAATAATAATATAAAACGCGTCGTAATACATACACACACACACACGATAATGCACAATTGAATTTTAAATAAACTTATATGCATTAACTTATATCGAAATGAAAATTGAATTCTTGCATTTTTTCTCTGTGCTTTTTAGACTCTAGTGCTGCTTTTTTGCTAATCGGACAAAAGGAAGGTAATGACAAAAAACAGTTTGACAGTTGGCCGACCAGCAAGCGTACAAATTTAATTCACTGAGCGAGCGAGAGAGCAGCAATGTGAGCACAAAGCGCACATATGTGTGAGAGCACTGCACAAAGAGCAACGACAAAAAGGAATTACCAATGAGCGTGTGAATGAAATGCAAAAGACGACAGCGCAAAACACAAAAGAGAGAAAGTCACACAGAGAGAGCGAGCGAGAGTAGAACGCGCAGATGTCAGCCGTCATCGAACGTTGCCATCTAGCCTTGCTGCTGTTAACAACTCAATGAATGCTTTATGTTTTTGTGTTTCATTGTATAATTAAATTGTCACAAATATTAATTGAATAATTTATTTTTACATAAAGCTATTTATCCATTGCAATAGTCATTATGTTTGCACTATACAACTTAAAAACCGAATAAGGCGGATCGCTTTTCACAATGTGGCAACGTTTAAGCTCCTCGAACGAATGTCGTGTGCAGCAAAATTGCAAAAAATTTTTGCAAAACCCAACTTTTTTTTTTTGGTATTTGCAAATTTTAAACAAATACACACACGCGCCAATTTGTTACTCCCGTTACAAATGAATTACATTAATATTGTTTATTTTGCATTTATTTGTTAATAAAAATTAAACTCGCACAACTTTGTCGTTGTCGTCGGTAGCAGCGCTGCGCTGTCGACGACTACAGCAGAGGCCGCACAACACACCAAATAGAAAAAAAGCACATTTCACAATATTGTAATTGATTTACCAAATACTTGATTCATTTATACACACAATATGCTCACATTTGTTGCAAGTTGAATTGATTTTTACGCAAATTTTCTCGATTTATTGGAACTTTTCTGCGACGTTTTCCACGGTTTTTTCACGATTCTAAAAGTCTCTCTGCTTGCTCCGAAATGAGGCATTTTCAATTGAACAGTCTCATGGCACATGCATTTCAAGCGCACATATGGCACATGCATTTTAAGCAGTGTTACCAACTTTCTAAAATTTTTCTGCCTAAACGCTAACCACAAACCCCTAAAATACCCCTCAGGAATTTGGGAGAGTCACCCATATTGACCAGACTCAAGTGTAGCTGCAACTCGAAGCGACATTAAGCCGGCCAGCACTTACACGAATTTTCGCTGTCCATTTCGCCAATTGCGACAATTTGTTGACGCAAGTCACACTTCGACGACACAATGTCGAATCATCATTTTGCGCCAATTTGAAAACTCAAATTCAATTACCGACCGGGCGAAATATTTTTATTTTGACTTATGTTCTTGATACTTTTTACGTAAGATCACAAAAATGAGCAAAATCAAGATTATACTCAAATTATTTAATTTTTGTAAGTTCGATTCGTCTAAACAATTGAAAAATGCATAAACAAAAAAGTCGACGCGTGTTGAAATAACACCAAGCCATAAAATATATAACAAGGTGTGAAAGTGTCTAACATAAGCGATCTTAGCAATTAAAACGTCGTCCAATAACGAGCTGAACTGATTTTCGCCACAAGGATCACTAGTTATCGTGGGAAACGCAAACGGGCCAAATTGACACAAAAAATCGGCAGAAGTAGAAGACGAATAAATAACCTAGAAACGAAGGAACAGGAAAAATCGCCAGCGGATACAACGCGACATTCGCTTAACCAATATTGCAGTGTCGTGTCACAAAAAGAGTCACGGAGAGTAAGAATTTTCTTTCTTTCTGGTTGTCAAATCACCGTTTAGTGTCAATTTTGTATTGTTTTACGAATTTATACGGCTTTTTCGGCGTATTTTTATTTGGAAATATGTTAGTGAGCTTTTTTCAGCACTTCTGTTTTTTCATTAATTTTTACTTGAGAATAATTGGCAACACTGCTCATAATTAAAATGTGTTCGGTGGAGTGTTGCCACTCGCAATGCGATTGTGGTCATGAGTCCGATGAAATTAAAGGATGGCATTTTGCAATTTTATTGAAACGACTAGTGCAGCATTGGTTTAGCGTATGTTACAGTGCCTTTGATGGGGATATGTGCGCAGCTATTATAATTGGTGCATTTTCAGCCACTTCACATTCGAATATATGACATTTTGAATAAAGTTTGAAGATTATGAAGTTGTATTCTAACAATGAGCAAATTAAATAGTTCAATTCTATTTTCGAAATATTCCATTGAAAGTCTATTTTTTGGGCCAAAAGGCCGACACGAATTTGATATTGAAAACTTTTCATAAAGTTCGCTCGACTGCCGCTAGTGGCTGAGGTTATTTTCCTTGCTAAAACAGGCCCTTTTTTAGTGTTATTTTAACACCCTCTGCTAGCAGAATGTTTACAGTACTATAAAAATCCACGCTGGAAATGGATTGGCGTATGTTCGCCTCAAAATGTCAAGTGCCATGAGTCAGTACTTCAGTGCAGAAAATGCACCAATAAATAATGACTGCTCACATATCCCCATTGAACACACCGCGACATATGACAAATCAGTCGTTTTAACAACAGAGTCAGACAAACAGCAAATAATGGATGCGCACTTGTCTACAGCGAATACACTGTGACATAAGCGAAAATAGCAATGAATTAAAACCAAATTAAAAATCCAATGACTCTAAAATTGTTTTATAAAACAGTTTCACGTTTTGAAATTGAAAAATTTTCGCAACAAAATTAATTTTATTTGGGCTCAAAAATAAAAAAACTATTACATATATATACACATATACATATATTATTTTATATTTGTTGTTCTTGTTGTGTTGGCATATTCGCACCATTGATAGAATTGCACGTTTGGTTGACGTAAAACATAGAAAACAAATCACGCTAATGATCGAATGTCTGGACAATTACGATATATCCCTCAGCCTACACGTCTCTTCGTTAACAAATCGCTCTTGTTCAAAGCAACATGGTGTGTTTCTGGTCCGGTCGTGTCCTTTTTTGTGGGGCGTCATTTTTTCCAGTGAATCGCACTTGAAACGTGCAACGGCTTACAATTAAGCAGCATGTGTGTATGTGTTGCAGGTACGACATGTTGCAGGCGACACATCTCTTCATCCCCAAACCTCAACTCGCCCCCTTTAGCGTTGTGAAAACAAATCGTAGACGAATTTAAATTGCACCGGAAAATGAAAGGTTCGACGCAAATCCTGCGTAATTAGTGCGATGTCTGCCGCCGCCCACAAGTTCATCAAATCGCCTGCACTCATTATGCCACACAAACATGCATGTGTGTGTGTGTGTGTCTTGGCGGAAGAGTCTTGTGTTAGCTGCTGCGCAATCGAGCGCAAAGTGGTAAGAACATTTTTGCGTGTTTTTTCGCAACAAATTTCCAATTGACTGAATATTGGTTCACCCCAAATTGAAGCGGCAACAACAGAACAGAAGACCAGAAAGAAAACTCAAGACTCGAGACAGCCAGACAGACGTTTTGAATGTTCTACGCACACTTCATTCAGCAGCGACGAGACGAAGAAGGAAATAAGTTTTGCGCCTTTGAATATGCAAAACTTTTTCGTCATTGCTTTCTTTCTTTCTTTCGTTTTCGTTTATGGTTGCTTTTCTCTTCACACACTTTTATTCTAATTCCAATTGGAATGTGAATCAGAATAATTATGAAGATGAATGTCCTCTGCTTATAGCTTTTGTATTATGCGATTTTTGCGTGTCCATGTGTGTGTGTGTGCATGTGTGTGAGTGTGTGCATACTATTAATAATGCCTTCAGGCACACACTGCCTGCTGCCGCCGTCTTAACGTCTTGTTGCTTATTCTTTGTCCTCTGTCACCTCCACCCACACACGCACGCACACACACACACACCCACTACATACCCCAAATGGTGAGAGCGAGATGCTAATGCGTATTTAGTTGGCTTTATTTCCTCCCACATACGTTTATTTTGTGTACATTTGTGTGTGTGTGTGTGTGTGTGCGAATGTGTATTTATTTTAATGTGTATGCGTGCATGCGTGTGTGTCTGCGAAATATTTGCATATTATCGATTTTGCTCTCGCCATCTGAGGACTTCCTTCATAGCTTCCTCCATTGCCCCCTCAGTTCTTCTTCTTTGTGCCAACACTTCTCTTATTTGCTCACGCATAATATACATAAATAAATTCTTGTTGGAATGCGCGTTGAAAGCACATTTAGTAAGATTTATTTGACAAAATCTAATTGGAATCGCCGCTCTGGCCTTTAAAAACCTTCCTCCCTCTCTATCGCTCTCATTCTGAGTCTTGGTTGCTTTCTCTTTCTCTCTCTCTCTCTCTGAATCTATATGTATGCAGCATTTAAGTAGCTTTTAGGCTTAAAAACAATTTCAATTCATATTAAGGCATAGACTCAACGACACTAAACACACTTGACCCGCAAGGCAAATCCGAAGGACTTGTGACCAAATTGTTTACAAATAACAAAAAGTGAAAGAAGAAAAAGGAAAAAAGCGAAATAAATACAAATAAAGTAAGCCGCTTTACACAATTTAAATAGAATTCATCGATTGAAGACTTTGTCTCATACATACATACGTACATATGCTATATAAAATCTAAAGTTTCATGATAAACGTTCAATTGGATTTAGCACAAAGTAAAATGAAGGACCATGCATGAGATGAGAAAGAAGAAGACAGCGCTTAAACGCCCACGAGTAAATCACCGAACAACCCTTAAAAATTACATTTAAAAAAAAAAAAAAAGTGAAAGAAAATACAAATTAAAAACCAAAATTTATATTCTAAGCGATATGTTGGCATAATCAAACTGAATTAAATTACAACAATCGCAATTTGACAACATCCCAAAAAATAAAAAATAAAATAAAAAAATACAAATGAAATCAATTTTTTAGATTTTCCATTCGGATATTTCGGTCGGGGTTGTTGGCAATTGTTAAGAAAATATTTTGCTAAGCAAAAATAACAAAAGTTTCAATTTACTTCTCTTTTTTGATAAAATTTTTCGATATTTTTTTGTATTTTTTGCTGACATGCAACAAAAAAAATAAATGTATACATTTTTTAACTCACGTTCTGCAAGCGAAATGTCCGTAATACATGAACATAAATATTATTTTAATGTACTCTGCAAATTTGCGAACATGACTTTATCAAAATACGGAAAGTGTGCGCAGGGTGGGAAAAGCTTTGACGTTGGAAAAGGAAAAATGTCAGCAAATAAATTTAAAGGAAAAGCCTCATGTCAAAGACGGATGTGATCTATAGAGCGCTATAAGCAAACAGAACGGGCATATTGATGGCGAAGAAGTGCAATTTTCAGCTTAAAAACAGTAAAGAAGGAAAAGGACATGAAAGGGAGAGAGAGAGAGAAAAAGAGTAGTTTAGATGTTAGTTGCCATCAAATTCACTTCAGTTTTCTTATAATTTCAGTCATTTGATGATCTCTTGTAGCGCACTGACTAGTCGTTTATATCAGAAGAATTTTATTCTCTGCAACTTCTCAGTTTATTTGAAATACATTAGAAATGCATGGAATGTAAACTTGTGTCACAATTTCCTTAACATTTTAGCACACCCACGCACACACACACACACACAATGAGGCATGTACACCTGCGGGGCAGAATGATGAGCACCCGAGGCAAAAACAACTGCCCTCAAACTCAACTTGAAAACATGTTTTGGGTATTATAAAATATTTACAATATCATTAAACGTAATTTTCGCAGACATTACATATTTATTATGTGTGTGTGTCGGAAAAGCGAAGAATTTTTGGGCAAAAGAATGCATGAAAAGGCCCAAGAACTTGTCACTAATTGGAAGTCCATGAAGGCTGAGCGAAAAGCGCACGTGCCTTTTTTTCGTACAATTTTTTTAAAAAATATTTTGCAATTCTTGCTGATTTTGAAAGAAAAGCATGTCCAATCAGTCAAATGTAAGCAATGCCCGCCACCGCTCGTTGTGTGGGGGTGCGTTGCGTTGAGTCCACTTTAGTCACGCCTTGTCTAAACAAAGGCTTGCATGGCAAACAACAAAGAAGAACAACAAAATGGCATGTCTTGAAAGCAAAAAAAAAGAAATTTGTGCAAACTTTGACATTTCGAACTCATACAATTTCAATTTTGAGCAAATTTCAGCGACTTGTTTTTCTTTGCTTTTGCTGTGTTTGTTTGTCTATTTGTTTTTTCAACGAAATTTATTCCAATTCCGATGGTCAACATAAATATTTATTCGCTTAGCAGCAGGAAGATGGAGAAGAAGAAGCATAAATTGAGTATTCTACGTTTTGGTTCAATAAATTCGCATTTGTATTAAGAAAATTGCAAAAATTCGTATTTATTTTTGTGCTTTATTTGTCTTTATGTTGATAGCTTGACATGAGCGTGCCAAATTTTGAGTTTAATTTTAAATCAAGTGATATGAAGTGAAGAATTTTCATTAAAATGAAATTCAGAACAACTCAAAGCGCAAAGGGATCCCATTGGATCAACTCATCTATCATAAGCTTCATTCAGATAAGACTTTCACTTACAACTTTCAATAACAATTCCAACTACGTCAACCCCTTCATATCGTCATAACTGAAATTAATTCGAAATCAATCAAATATTTAAAAAAAAAAGTGAAATTGAGACTTCTCACACTCATTACTCATGCATTTCGAGTGCGAGTGAAAGGGTTGACTGACTCAGTGTGAAGACAAACATGTGAAGAAGTGCCAAAATGTTATAATGTGCCAGAAAACGCATGAATTTTGTGCAGAAAAGTCAAAAAGAAATGACGCCAAGCGTCACTGGAAATATGATCCTGAATGGCGTACGTACATTAACCCCTTATCGACATGGCTGTGAGCGATCGAACGCGCATTCATTAACTTCGCTGTGTAATTAATCCACAACCACCACCAACGCCAACGCCAACAATCAAATAGGGAAAGAAATTGCATGTTGTAAATTAGATTTTTCCCTTTTTGTCATGGCAACAAAAACGAAGCATTAGAAAATATAATAAGAAGAAGAGTGCAACAACCCTTGGCGTATAGAACATAATGACAATATACAAAAGCATATATGTATGTATGTATAATATTTATAACATGTCCTGCCCTCGCTGGAGTCAAACTCGTTTAAATGCAAAACTGCTTTGGTCATTAACCTGTCCTAAGCACTTTGCAAAAAGTTCGACTTGCAAACAACAAAATGCTTTCAGCAAAGTTTTCGCGCTCAAACTTTCTGCTTTCTCAATGTTTCAACCCCATTTTGTATGTGTTGATGATTTTCCATAGAAATTTCTCATTTGTCATTGCAGTGACGACCAACGATGCTGAAATGCAAGCGAGGAAGGGTTCGGGACATTGAAATAGTGCTACTGCCAAAGTGCTTAATGAACTCAATGCGTTCTTTGTTTCTGTGTGTGTGTGTGGGTGGATTTTGTTACACACACACACACACACATACACAAAAGGGTTAAGCAAGTGTAAAACGCTGATGAAGTCATCAATCATAATTTTGCACTGAGTCATATTCTATGCAGTCTCTTTGCCTCTTTTGCCTGCGATTTTAGTTTGTCTTCAAAAACGGCGATTAAGGTTACAGCAACAAAAGGGTTAATCTAATACACTCTTATGTGAGAAATTAAACTAATGCGTTATTAATTAATACACATATGACAAACATTTTACGGTACAATCATCCTCACCACCAACATTATCACCATCCCCGCTCCGAAAAACAAAGAGTATTCATTGCGTTGGTGGGGGGAACGGTTGAGAACGTTTTAGGCTCATTCATTCTTGCATTATATAACGATTATATAAATCCAATAAGACTTATTGCTTTTGCAAAATGTTGTCATAAATATCAATAGAGTGTCTGTTTGCTTTTGGACTTTGAGTTTGGTTTTTTTTCTTTCTTTCTTTTTAGATTTCCTGTCGCTAGATGGCGTTGTCAGGTTCTTTAGCTTTTCATCGGCTTGGGAGGGCATTCAGAACGCATTAAATTCATTTTTATTGATATAAATTTTATTTTAATGGTCATTTTTTTGTGCGTGTACAAAAAGTAGGATAACATGAATGTCCTATTTAAAGGATTAACGCTTTGAGTTATGTCCTTGTGTTAACTGAAGAGGAGGCGTGAAGAGCAACGGGAACAAGTCATTCCAATTGGAATTGTCATAGAGAAGAACAAACTCCGAAATGTGCACATAAATTTTGATGATTTGCTTTTCGAGTTAATTTTATTTTATGTGCATTTTCATTCCGATACCCTACACAATCTGCGACTTGTTACATCAAGACAAGCCAACTTATCGAATGCAGTTGACATACTTGAATCAAATGAAGCACCTGACGAGCTGAACAGAATTTTAGTGTTTGGTGAGCGTTTGCCTTGAAATCAATATCAAAATGGTTTAAAAACCCGAATTTTAATCCTAATATTGTAGTATACTTTCGTGAGCAAATATCTTGATTTTGATATTGAACATGAAAAGCCATCTGTAGGTTATCTCAGCTTCGTCTCGGCCACTCAAATTTGTTGCCACTAAATCGATGTTGTACACTTTTTTAATGGTGATTTATAAGGCGGACCCACCGTGCACACTGGGGCACGTTTTTTATTGGCTTCATTGGCGACATCAAATTGACAAATGGTCAATTCGCGCAAAGCCCAAAAAAACGTTGAGCATTAGTGAACGTGTTACATATTAATTGCACATTATTTATTGGCCAGCAACGGCTAAGCCATCAGCCGAAAGTTATGCTACAATAGTACACAGCAGACAACAACGGGCAACTAAATTAGGCACGAAAAATTATTGTCCAAACGAAAAACAATTTCAAAGCTCATTAGGTTTTTTTTTTTTTTTCAAGGATAACTGAAAAACTTGAATTCATTTTTTGTTTTTTGCCAAAATTGATACAGACCTATTAAGTTTCACTTCAGTGGATTGTGAAGTACAACGGCGGCCGTCTAGGAAACTGAAAGTAGTCTTGCAACTACAACCCCCCCCCAGCCATACCAACCGTCTGAGTTCAAAAGGTCGTGCAAATAATCATAAGTGAAACTCATTTTTTGTCTGTGTCGACGACGTGTATTTTAAGCTGTAAGAAATCTATTAGTGCTTAACCCTCATTGCCTCACCATCTTGCATTGCTGAACACACGCTAAATCATCTTTTTGTTGCTGTTACTGTTGCACGTCGCTTGCATTGCTTATTTGATTTCAGTTTGGACTTTGGCTTTATCTCTAAACACACACTCACACACATACACATACATTTGTACTATCGCCAAAAAAAATCTCCACAATTAATATTCAAGCAACCTACGAAAACGCACTCGCATTTATACATCTCGCACACTGCCACACGCTCGCCGACCCCTCTGCCGCACAAATATACACTGTCAGACAACCAACTAAGGCTTCACGCCCTCAAAAGCGCCTTTGATGGGGTGCGAATTGTACGCTTAGGGTGTACACAACACAACATAGAAGAGGCCACAGTCCACTTCTGGACAGCAGCCGACAGCATTAAGTGTAGACATTATTCATTTTTGATGATGAATTTCCATGTCTCACATGTCGTCCCGACCGTCGACCGTCGTCGGATTTTGCCTTTTGTGAGACTCAGTTGTTTTGCAAGCATCGAGTTGAGTTTGGCATCATCGTCTTGTGTGACTTATTCGTTGGCGCAAAAGTAGTGCGAGCGCTTTTGGGGGGCGTTTTGGGTAATAAGTAATAAGTGCAAAGCGAGGAAAAACGCATGAAAAAAAACTTTTAGTTGAGTTAGTGTTCGGCATACAAATGAGACATTGGAGTAGCAAGCTGAAGCTGAAGCTGAAGTTTCATTATCGTGTACATATGCATGAAGAAGTTGTTACTTCTCGTCAGACGTTGTTCTTCTTTGAGGCAATTTTCGTGATATATATGCATGTATGGATGTTAAAATGGATAGCAGACATTGTTGGCTGTACAAATCTAATAATGGAGGTTTACTTTGTTACCGAACAATGGATCTGTAACTTTAAGATTGAAATATGCGTTCAGACTCATAGAAGAGCAACTAAATTAGCATAATTTTGTATTGTTAAATATTCATAGGCACAAATAAACGTATGACGGACAATTTAATATTTTCACAAACAGCCAATAATTATGCTACAAAATTTTATTTATTTTTAAAGTCTTTATCTAACCATGCCAAATTGGGTCTTTCTTTATGGCTGCCCGACTAATTTCACTTTCAAAATCTTTCGCACAAATTCAATGTCAATTGTCCACCACAACTGGCAAACCAATATGAAAGCGCGTGTGCGTGCCAATAAGAATATAATCACACAGCAACCAAAAACGCGTGAAAAGCTCATAAAACACATTAAATCCAATCGAATAATCGAAATGTCACATTAGTTTGTAAAATATGGCAGCATTGCACGTAAGCAAGTCGAAGCCAATTGGCAGTAAGGAGGGCGACTGAAAAACCAATACAAGATAACCGAACAAGCCCAAATGTGCCCAAAAAACAAACCCCATCCTACTCAGGCCATTCAAGTTGCTTTCTCCGCCACTTTTCTCTAACCACTTTCATTGGTACAATGTGTCTCTTCCAGGCCATTTCGCATACGAGCACTCTTCAGTCGCAAACCCCTCTGTGGCATGGCGCATCATATGCTAAAAGCTTTGCCCTTCATCTGCCGTGTCGTTTTTTTATCATCATCTCATACGTTTTTTATGCTTATTTCGTTCTTCTTTGCCCACGCGCTCCTGACTATCCTGACTACTCGGTCTAGTGTCCTATGGGTATAATTTTAATGGTAAGTCGGTTTGTTTGGTATCACTTAAAGTTGAGCTTGTTTTTGGGCATGGAAATTGCTTCTGTTTCTGTATTTGTCATCGAAAAGACATTTATAAAAAATCTTATTCGTTTTATATGAAAGGGCTTTGAAATTGAAGACAAAAATGGCCTCCATCTTCGCCGATGATTATATTTTTTCCAATCGAATTTCGTTGATAAGTAAAAAATAAATGAATTTAAAAAATTAGTAACTTGGGATTTCTTTTTTATCTATTTTTTCTTTTGTCTCTTATTATTTGTTGGTTGTATCTGCTTTTCTTGTAAAAATCACTGGTATTTTCACCATTTTGTCTATCAATAAGCAATCCAATTAGAAGTCAAATGAATGCCATGAAAATATCTTCAATGCCACTTGAAAATTTTCTAATCAAAATGCCTTTTGAATGCACGAGTGGAGAAAATCCAAGTAAAACGAAAATGAAAATGAAAAAGAACAAAATCAACTTAATTTGCTCTTATCAAAAGTCACAAAATGCGCAAAAATTAACAATGAACACACACACACACATACATACATACGCACACAAATAAACGCACCCAATTGAATTCCAATAAGAATAAGTTGAAAATGTTTAGGTGTGTCGCTTTGCCTTTGTAACTTGTCTACATGTGTGGGTGAGTTCGTGTGTGTGTCCTGGCAAAGATAAGAGACCCTAGCAGCAAATAAGTCAATTTCATTACATTTCAACAACCAACGAACCAACACCGCGTCCCAACACCACTAAGCCCCTTCTTTGTCGAAGAGCCTTGCTATTTTAAAATAAAACACGAAATTCAAAGAAAAAATTTCCAATTGGCAGCGAAACTACATTGTGAGCGCCAAATATTTGACTTTGTGTATATGTAGTTGTGTGTGTGACATGAACAAGGGTACACACACATACATATGTATGTTTGCGTGCCAATCAGGCGTGTGTATGTGGGTGTATGTGTGTTTGTGTGTCCTGCACAAGCTCATGTTCACTTTTATATCATTTTTATTCCTTTGCTAAATTTTAAATTACGTTGATTTTCTTTTGCTCTCCGCTTTTTGTTGCTTCACTTTTTGGACCAACACTACTATGAGATAACAAGTGTAGATGCGGGGCGTTGCGGCGCGGAGAGGTTAGCTTCTGCACGACTGACTGACTGATGTGCATGCGTGTGTGTATCGAAATTTTCAACTTTCATTTTCATTTTTGCAATTCTTTTGATTTTATTTCATTTTATTTGCTTTTATTTCGCATTTTTCTTTCTTTTTCTACTTATTTGACTTACACAAATGGCATTCTTATTGGAGTTGAATGTGAGTGAGTGTGGGTGAGTAGAAAAAGCGACTGAGGCGAAAGGAGTGGGAATACTTTGCGTGTTTTGTGTTGCCACATTTTAGGCGCTTGTTATTTTCTATTACAAATAGACAAATAGCTTGAAATACGAAAAAAAAAAGTGGAAAGTGAGTCGCATATAATCCGGTTGGGTGTGTATGACTTAAATCAAAGACATGTAGAGTTTTTGACCAGGGAAAAGTTCTTGTTTAGAAAACTTTCAAATTGGTTTAGACAAGACGAAACTTAAATAGAAAACTTTTAAAATTTATGTTCTACAGCATAAAACGATTCAATAAATGGGCTAAAGAAGCATTTTGAGAATGCAGAATGTAGCCTTAAAGTATGCTACAGAAATTAGCAATAGTTCTACATTACCATCCAACTTTACCTCCTAAATATAGTTAAACTATATTTCAAATGTTTCCTTCCATATCCACAAGTCTGAAACTTATATTGTTCTATGCACACATAAATATAAACCATCCCTAGCAACATTTTATTACATGATAGATTTCTTGAAACTTTTAACAAGCCATAAAGATTACAAGAAGCATCATCAATCAAAAATCAAGTTCGCTCTTATATGAATATGACATTTTTACGCAAATTACACGCTATTTCTTAATCGTTTGTCGGCAACGCTTAGCACTTGGGAACGCTCCAAGGCATATGTTAGTACAATCATAAAAAATCTCTGTCGAGCGGAGACCATTTGAATTCAAGCGTATGCGTAATCAAGTGCGCAAATCAAATTTTGACAGTCTTCGCAGACCGCTGAATTCAGTTTGTTTGCTGGCTCTTCCTCCCCCCATCAACACACATGAGGACTTGAGGCGTTGTTCGTTCGGTTAGAAAAAATAAATAAATAGAAGAAAATGTTGCCACATCAGAGTTTTGCTATTTTTTAAAAGAATGAAAAATGATGCGACAAAAAAATAGCAGTAGGCGGATCAGAGTCAGACTGCCAGAGCGCATCATTCATCATGACACCCTTCAAGCGATGCCGCTTACTTTGCACATATCCTTTGTCCTTTACGTACATACATTACATACATACACATATATATATTATACAAGTGGCAAGTGTATTTATTATGCAAGCTCATACACTCACATATGCGCAACTCAATGTGAAACGCAGATGAATGGCCTCAAGTTGTTGGCTGACTGCTGAAATGCTAATCTGAGCGTCAGGACATGCTTGCATATCCTGCTTGACTGGCTGCTGTTCATATTAATGAAATTTTGCTACTTTTCAGAGTTTTCGAGGCAAGTCGGGAGGCGTAACCGAGTGACGTCGAAATACTGCGTCAAGTGGCTGGACGTCTTGTCGTGTCTTGCCTTGCCTTGCCTTTGGGGACAACATGATGCGGCGGAAACTTACATACGTATCTCGTTCGCTCTCTCGTGTGTTAACATGCAAAAATGACAGTGACAGCGACAGCCAAAACAAAAAGCCGAATGATTGATTGAGTTTATGTAAATTCATGGCACTCACTTAAGGCTTGTTTTTTTCGTCAAGACTTGCAACATTTTCAATACACTTCAATTGCCCGAAAATCCAATCAAATATTTTACTATAGAAAATTAACTTTGCCACAGTTATGGCTTTTTTTTATTGTGCCCTGGAGCAAAATCTAAACGAAGTCAAAGACAAGCAAAGCAAAACGACCCCAATCAAAAGGGAAAGCAATGTTCTATAGGCCGCCATATAAATGCGTTGCTTTATTGTCATTGTAAAGTTCTTTGGCATTTGTAAATACATTTTCCGATTTTTTTTCCTTTCTATGACACACAAAAATTGTAAAATCTTATTTGAAATTGTAACAAATGATTTCGTTTTGGTCCTCTGATTGCGTAATACGGCGCATAAACTGTTTGACTCGATCATTCGATTGCGTGTAATATGATTTCTGATTTCATTGACTCGATTAGTTGTTGAACAAATGTCTTCAGCTTACATTTTGCTATGTCCAAACCACCAACACAAAACTTTCTTAATTTATGATCTCATCTTATTTCAAGAGAAAAATAAGTACTTTTTGTTTTAAATTAAAGATTTTTGAATTTTGGATCTTCAGCAAAATCGTCCCTGATCCGTTATCCGAGTGCCGTGGAAATGAAATGCGTTACATTTGACACATTTTGTTCAAAATTTTTAAGAAACTAGAAAAGTTCTTAAAAAAGTTTGCCTAAAAATGGGAAACAAAAAATCTTTCTTTTGATATCTCATTAACTTTTACTTTTATCGATATTCAAAATGTTGTCCCTTATGCAACTTGCTTAGATGATTGCATAATAATGCTTACATAATCATAAGAATTCGTTCCGCTGTGATTTCAACATAATATCCAACCCAAGAACACCGAAAGTGAAACACAACTCATGCCATTCCGACTGCCAGCATCAACTCTAAACAGAAAGAAATGTCAAATGGCATTGTCGGAAGCCGCACAGACAGAGAGACAGACAGCTTCGTTCATTCGTTTCAACGTTTGTTCGTTCAAATGAAGGGAAAATAAATAAATTATAAAATTATTTCAGCATAATAACATGTCAAGTTATGTAACACCCCTAAACCGTACATTTTTCATTGTAGTCCCCATCAGGCAAACACACACACACACTCACACACACACAAAAACAGAAAACTGAAGAAAATAGTATTTTTTGAGGTTATTTTTTACATTTATTTCACATATTTTTTTGGATTTTTTTTTATGCGTATAAGTGAAAAAGGGCATAACGGGACTGGACACCCTTTGCAGCCATCAACATGGCTCTGCGTTTGTGTTTGGCATCAAGTGTCCTTTGGTCTGCTGCTGTTGTGTGGTAATCTTTCACCAAGGATTTGCAGCTAGACACCCTGGCAGTGAAAAATATGTATATGAAATTATCTTCACCCTTGACAGAAAAGAAAAAGCAAAGTTTCCTTTTGTATTTTGGCGATTTTCGTTTTTGTTTTGAGGTTATGCTGAAAATTTTAAACATGTGTGTGAGGTCACATATGTGGCAGTGTTTGGGGGAAGCCAAAAAACACTTTAAAAGTGAAATTTTTCATATGTAATTTATGTGTAATTTCTGACAAAAGGTTGGCATGAGTTGAGGTCAGAGGTGAGTGAGTGTGGGTGATTTTTTTGTTAAGTTGTTCACAGTTGTGTGTTAAGTCAACGGTTCCGGTAATGGGTCTATTAGACTTCTGTCGTAATGAAGTTGAGTTTTGAATAAGATTTTGCTATTAAAAAGCCTTAAAGAGTTCTTCTTATAAATAATTTCTCATATCGCAGGACTTTACTTAATAAAGACATTTCGAACAAGCGATAATTTCGTTCAAGTATAACAAATTTTTGTTTGTTTACGATTCATATATGCTCTTCAAGCGGTTCAGCCCATAAATTATTCAAAGCATTTTCAGTTTTTTTTTCTCCTTTTTTCCTTTTTGTGATGAGTGTAGCACTCGTACTCATCATTGTCATCAATATCATTGCTGCAATTTCATTGCGAAAACAAAATTGCGTCACAGCACAGAAAATGGCCAACAAAAACACATACACGGCATTATTACTTACACAACATAACAAAAAAAAAAGCCTAAACTAAACAAAAAAAATAAAAAAAATATCATAAGAAATCAAACAGAATCCAGAATCCAATACAAGATGAATGAATGCCCTCGAGCGAATCGTGCTGATGCCTGTTTCCATTACTTGTTTTTGCTTCCTTGGCGCTGGCATTTTTATTGATATGCATACGCGCATAAAAAAAAGGACACTCACAGATATTTTATTACGCTCGACAGCTATTTTCAATGTATTGCTATGTTTTTTTACATACGCATCGCAATAACAGAGGCAGCCGCACGGAGATCGGGCAAAAAGGATATTGTGCTTCGATGTATGCGCGCGCCATTCGCTTACCATACTAAAAAACGCATAAATAAGGGCGATTCGTATGGCGTAGACGATGAAGGAGCGGCAAACGAACGACAGCAAATAAATGCCAATGGCTGCCAGCGTTTCTTCGTTTGATCCGTCGCTTGGCTTGGCTGTTGCTGTTGCCGTTGCTGTTGTTGTGGCATGGTGGATGGTGCTCGTGCTTTTGCCCTCCGCTCGAACGTTGTTTTTATGTCCTTGATGGGTGGCTGGCTTTTTATGCATAAAAGTGCTTAGCATAAAGTCGTAAAAAACGTATTTGCCGTTACCAGTTCGAGTCGCAATCATAGCCATGTTCCACCGTCGCCTTTCCAGTCGTTGCTGGGCCTTATTCGTAATCATCATCGTCCTCATCGGTGGCGGCGGCGGCGGCGGCTGCAGTGCGATTTAGATTATTTTCGATAAGTTTGTCGAAGTGCGCTTATTTGCGTTATTATGAATTTATGACACTTGCTCGTGAGTGGCTCGTTGAAGTTGGAGTTGGCGTCGGAGTTGCTGTTGCTGCCAGTTCAGTACACTGTGTTGTATGTTGTAAGTAATAAAAGCTTCAAAATTTAATCATTTCTATGCCACTAACCAAATGAAAAAAAAATTCTTAATTTCAAGCCTCCCCTGCACCTTCTTCATCTTTGTTCATCATACTATTTTACGTCTTTTTACCGCACACTAATAATAACAATGAGAATTTCGCTCAGTGTATATGACTTAAAAAATCATTGCAGCATGAAAAATACGCTGATTCGTCGGATTTCATTCAATGTATTTCTGTTTTTTCTTTTTATCTTTTCAGTGCTTTTTTACGCAAATCAATGGCAGCACAAACAACTCACACTGTGCTCGGCCAACAAGCGTTGTTGTTGTAACCAATAACCAGCTACCACCAACGGAGGGGTAGGCCATTTCCGATGCGACGACTTGAATCAACTTTATTGCTCGCATCATTATTTTTATTATTATGACCACTTACATTGGCACAGAATCAGCAGCAGCATCAGCATCAGCAGCAGCAACATGGCAGTGGCAATGGCAATGGCAGCACCCACAATTGAAGGTGGCTTTGGTAAAAAAAATAAAAATAAGAAGCGAAGAAAAAACAGACCAAAGAAATCATGAATTTGCCGATTTGCCGATGGGGTTCGAGCGCAGTTGTCTGCTTTTGTGGGTGAAACGCGTAAATAACTACAACCCATTGAGTAGCCAAGTGTTTATGTTGTTGTTGTTGGCGTTTCTTGGTGGTTGGTCAAAATAAATTGAATTGAAATGCTAATTTTATGGTAATTGAAAGAGGTTTTTATGCAGCGGTTTTATGGCGCGTTTTTTGTGCGCAACTCGACTATTTGCGATTTCGACGTGGTCAGCACAAAAACACCAACAGCAAAAATATACGAGTAAAATAAAAATATACAAGAACAAAATTTGCCACTAAAAGCATGCCATCAGTTGTAATTTTTAGTGCTTTGACAAAACAAATAAAAGTCATTGTATGAAATGGCATAAATAAATTATTTTTATGGCGCTTAATGTGTTTGTTTACCACAAAAAATGTAAGCAATTTAAATAGCATTCAATCGATGTTGTTTCTGTATTTAAATTTGTTTGTTTTTGTATGTCTTTAATTTGCTTAAAAATGCTTGCAACGTTAAGCGTTAATCGGCTGCAACAAACGAGTCTTCAACATGTCAGGACTCGCACTTGTATGCGCCTTCGTTAGTCTGCAGTCGGTGTCTGACCATACTGTTAGCACGAAACCGGATATCCTGGTGGCATGCATGGCGTCTTGTATGGCTGCTCACGTCGTCTGAGCTATGTTGTTGCACATACATAAGACGCACTCGCGCTCCTTCTAACTTATGTATGTGCGCTCTTATCGCACATTGAACACGCATACAGACGGACTTTGGCATACACATACACATTGCTGCAGACTTGACCCTTACGGCGGTGGCAACCTCCCCAATGTGTGTGTGTGGTTGCCACCGCAGCGCAGCATGCAAAGTTTCTCAGACTAAGAGTTGCCGCACAACCAACTTTTACCTCATTCGTACGACTATTCTTTCCTTTCTGTTCGTGTCTGTGACATAAAATCGATTTTGCTGCCAGTTTTGTTTCCTTTCTTTCATTGTTGTGGCTGCTCCGGTGCTCTGTGCTCTGTGTCCCATGTTCAGAGTTCGTTGTCGTTCTTGATTTGAAGCTTTTTTTTTTTGTTTTTGGTTTTTGTTTTGTGCAGTTTTCTTTCTCAGCATTTCATTTTATATTTTTTCAATCTGCAAGTCTGCTTTTTATTCTTTTTTTTTTTTTTTGTTTGTTTCCAATTGTATAGCAATTGTTCGCAAGAATTTTTTTCCGTGCTTTTGCTGACGGTGTTGGTGATGTCTGTGGCGTTTCTCATATTGTACAAAAGCCAGCTGCCTAAAAGTATGCTGCGTATTTCTCTGCCAACACAATTCAGGCCTACGCCTACGCTCTGTGTATGCCACAATCACACTGAACACGCCTACATTTTAAACTTAACGACCAATAAAAAATAAAAACGCACAAAAGCCATTCAAACACCGAGTGTAAACACCTAAAAGGCCACCCTGAAAATTTGTCATGAGCATGAGCACAAAGCGGTATTTTGTAAAATAAAAAAAAAACGCCCAAAACGACTGTTTCTGTATTTGTGTTGGCCATATTTGAAACTGACTTAAAAATTAGTTCATAGTTGCTGAAAGTGCGAGTGAGATAGGCCGATAAGGCGGCATTCTGGAGATAAAAAATGAAATCCAACCACTTCTCACCCTTTTTCCATTAAAAAACAAATAAGAGTTCAGAACAACTCATTTGCATCTTGTCGCTTTGAGGGTTGCATCTGCACAGGGTTGTCGTGTCTTAGCGAATAAGTCAATGGCATCGTAAAAAGCGCCATTAAAATTTTGCTATTCCAATTGTATCATAAATACAAATTTTATTTCAGCGCATCAAATTTTACCGTTCTCATTACTCATTTTGTGCCAGAGTTGCCATTTTTGTGATTATTATTATGCATTGCTCATGCTCATCATTATTATCGACGCCGTCATTGGTCTCAACTGTAGACAAACTCATGTACATACAATGTTATTTAGTATTTTGCAAAGTTAGCGAAATATTTTGCCTTTTCTTGCTTTATTTTTTGGATTTCTGTTTTGTTTTGTCTCTGAAGTTGTTCTCATTTTGCAGCACAGCAGGTTCTGAGATGATTCATTGCTGCGGAAATGGTTAACTTGGCGCAACTTGAACGTCAAAGCCAAAGTTTGTGGCCCAAAAAGAAAAAAAAAAACAAACTTTCTTTCTAGGTAAAACCTTCATTAACATGAAACAACCCTTAATAAATGATTTCTTATTTTGTTTTGCAGATACATTTATACATACATCGTATACATGTAACTTAAGCGTGGCATTTATGCATGCATGCATATATTTTGGTTGCTTTACGATTGTCTAGATTTATGCTTCTGTCATAAAAATAAATTTGCGGTGATTTGCATAAGTTGTCTGTGCGTCTTAGACTTGAGTGAGTGATGTCGAAGTTTTTGGTTTGCCAAAAGTTTACGACGATAGTTATAACTTTATTTGTTGCTGCTCAGCAGTTATGGTTTTCTTTGGCAAGGTAATCTTATATAGCGAAATCATTTCCAAGAAACAATAAAATTCGATAGCATCTTAACATAATTTTTATTGTAAAAGTGTAAAAAAAGTAATGATACTCATCTTAACTATTCATAATCCTTATAAGTGGGGACGAAAAAAAAAAAACTAGTCTCATGACACATGTTGATGATACAAAAGTACTCGTAAAAAACATTCAAACTCAGACGCAACTCAACAGCATTGAAATGTTCATCAACGCTGCTTGACAAGTGAATTTCCGACAGATAACAAATATCAAAAGCACGTTGACAATACCAGAGGCGAGAATGAGCCGACCGTCGACGACAATGAAGTAATAAAAATGAAAACAAACAATAAGGATATATGGTACACTATACGTCTGTGTGTGTGTGAGTGTGAGTGTAAACACCCCACTAATATCGTTTGTATGTCAGTGTCTTGGCGAATGTCTATGGTAAAATCTACACATGCCGTAAATAATAATAAAAGAAATCGCCTTATGCACGCATTTCAAACGCCTGATGGACAGTCAGCCTGGCTGGCTGGCAAGGCAAATAAAGAAACACAAACGTGCGACATAAAAAACTGTAGCAGAGTCAAGCATGCAAAGAATGCGAGCAAAACCATTTTTATTTCTGCTTATCTGCAATGAAACATTCACACCCAGCCCGAAGCACAAGGGGGTGATTGGCTCAGTCCACGCGCGACGTCGGCTACACTAATGTTGAATTTGCTGCCAAATGCTTTTGCAACTTTTTCATCTTTTTTTTCGTACTTTTTTTTTTTGTTTTGAGCGACACAAATCCGCTTTTATACTTTTCAACTGTCAATCGTGGCAGCAGATTTCGTTCTATTTTCTTTCTACTTTCCTTTCTTTCATTCAATCTCAATCACATTGTCTCTTTCTTTTGCTCGAAAATACAGAAGCAGTCAAGTTCACCTAATATGCTTTGAAGGTGTCGGCATTATAATCGAGCGCGTGCAATTTCTGCTTTCCATTTTTTTGTGGCTTAAGTTGCCGCCTGCTCCTGCTTTGCGCCCAGTCAAGCAATCCAATCAGCAGCAAAAAGAAATTCTAAAGTAATTGCGTAAATAGTGAAATTCCAATAAGTGCTTTGATGTGGGTGAGGCAGACTTGAGATTTTTTGTTGTTAATGGGTTTTTGAACACTTTGAAGTTGAAGTTAGCGTTAATTCTTTTCCATTCTCTATTTGCAGCATACTTTGTGGCGTTTGTTTGAGAACATGACATTTTTTGGTTTTTGCTCAACAGCAATTTTGCCTCTGTCTAAGATCAAAGCTCATGAAGCTAATATATAAAAGAAAAGAAACAAAGAAGGAATGATTTTATCAAGAGTTTTAGTTGAGTGGTATATATGGTAAAGCCATGTGTGTAAGCAATGTTGAACGTGATCTCATTTTCATTTCTCCTTCATTTCTTCATTCATTTCATTACTAAGAAACGGCATGTTCTACCCGGAAGATTATCTATGCCATTTTCGTGGTATTCAATTGCATGTGCATATGCATTAAGCGTATATGAATATTTAAAAAAGAAAAACAAAGTTGATTATATTTATTTTTTTACATATTAACTATAAGAGAGAACAAATGCACAATGAGAGTGTTAATTTATAATAAACAACCTCTGAGGCGGCAACACGCAGTACAGTGCAGTGCAACACAGTGCAGCGGCGCCAACCAACCGGTCGGCGGTCTGATCATAAACTCAGCTTCAATTCGTCTGCATGCATTTGCAATATTTCACACTTAAGTAAATTTGCATCATTTGCAGTTTGCTAAATCGTAAGTTATGTTAATGCATGCACACGGCACATAATAATGCATCACGCCCTCCCCCCTCAGGGGCACCAACTGAATTGCAAATCTCATTTCCTTTAAGAAGTTATGACTTCTCTGCTGGTTTAAATTGTATTGCTTTTTAGTTAGTGCTATTGTTGTTGTTATTATTATGCATTTTGGTATTTATAGCATTTTGTCAGACAATGGCATGTTGGACTTAAGTCTGGATTGTTTAACACATACAAGTTATTTGTTGCAGACACAAGAATGAATAACAAATCCAAAGTGCGCTTTTTGATACAAATTATGCTATTATTTAAATATTCAGATACAGTATATATTGTAGTGACTATAAAAATCATAGCATTAAATATATTAATGCCGGGAGTTCAGCTGCAAACCGCATGTTGGTTAAATGTTGCATAAGGAATTTTCTTAGCAATTGTTGGAACATTTTCCGCCAACTCTGTACCTTTTACTATGCACTTGCATAGATTTAAATAGTATCAAATTAAATTATGTTGAGAGCCTGTAATTATTTTTAATAACATGTTTTTCTTCTTTCTACATTTAATAATAGTTATTTTCGCACACGCGTTGCTGTTCATTTAACGAACTACACGTATCAGCTACAAATTGGATTTTAATGTGTTTATTAGTGAGACATACTCAACGTCAACGTGCTGTAATTCAAGCTTTAATATTATAATCCATTCTGGAGGCGCATGCTTATTAGCATTTAGAACACAAAAATGTTGCATGAGTTTTGTGCATTTCATGCTTAACCCTTGAATCGAAAAAGTCTTTCGTGTGTTATAATCATGCACAAAAAAAGGAAAAACTCAAACTAAACAAATAAACAAGAACTTTGTTAAATTATATTGGCAAGCCAACTACTTGATTAGCGCTTGAATCGATTTGCATGTTAAGCCTTCATTAAAATCAAAACAGAATTACTTAAGAAAGGCAAGAATGTTAATGCTTTGTCGAAAGCGCAACGACGGCGCTCACATCATTATCAGTTTCTACTGAATCACAAATGGCAGCAACGGCAGTCCGAAGAAAAGTGTCTCTCCGTCAGGCCGACAAACTAAAGACTTGAGACCAAATAGAACATAGACGAATCTTTGCATAATTGACTACTTTTTGAGCAAATTGTATGAAATTTGCTGAATGATATCGTGTTCCAAGCAATGCCAGGCCGGTCTAGTCAGAGCTGGTGGTCTCTTAATGGCATTGTTTGCGCTTTGATTGCACATTATTGCATGTAATTGCATGGAGCAAGAGGGCGCCTATAATTAACTGCAGCATGCATAAATTAGCCGCGTTGTCAGAGAGCAACAAATTTACGGAGCTTTCGATTGAATTTTTTATAAGTGATATAAAAGACAAAGCAAATGAATAAATTTAATATTTAACACTAATAAGTTAACTTAAAAACACAGCATTAAGTGCATAAGATAATCAAAAGACTCAAGCAACGAACACGCATAAGCAACTCAAATTAAGTAGGCAATGTTCTATAGTGGCTCATATCACATACGACAGTTTAACATTCAGTTCCTCTTTGCGTTGATCTTTTGCGAAAGCTAGATTGCTGTATGTGCCGTATTACGCTTTGTAACATAAGAGTATGAACACTTATATTAAATTATTTTTAACTTTTATTTTACTATTTTTTTTTTATATTTTACTTGTTAACGAATTCTTCGGCAATTTGTAAGTTTTTAACATTATCAATGCAAACGCATAAAAATTAACTCAAATGCAACAAATGCAAACAAAATAATAAATCTAATAAATGTCTGACAGAGGAAAACAAAAAACAAAAGCAAATGAAAATTGTTGCTTGAGTGCATTCTGCGTAGAAAAAAAAAAAAAAACAATAAATGCAATAAAATTGTTCTATTTTTTTATTTTTTTGGTAATTACATTCTCCTATTAGAAAAGCGTGTCAGTTTCGCTGAGCAAAAGGAGAAACAGAAATTTAGCACGAAGCAGCGACAGTAACGAATTTAACGAGATTAATTAACCGCACGCTGCATGCATTAAAGCCAAAAAAAAAAAATCTGAAATATTTTTTATGTCTTTGTTGCAGTACGCCTCAAGTCGCAATTGCAACATTTTACTGCCACTTCGGTTTCTGTTTTTTTTTTTTGGCATTTCGTTTGCAATTGAGTTGAGCTGAGTTTCAGTTACTTTGCTTGCTGTGATTTGTTTCTGTCTATTTTTCTTTTCGGCCATAAAATCATGTGCAAAGCAAGTTGCTCTATTTTTTTTTTTTTTATTTTTTATTTATAATAATGTTTAATGTATGTAAGTGCTGGAGGTGATCGTAATGCTCATTGCAATTAAATTTGTTGCACTTCGCGGCACAAAATGCATAAATAGTCAATTGCATCTGAAGTTGCACAAATGACACGCAAATTTCTTTGTGTGAGTTTTATGGCTGTTTAATGTTGCTGAAGGCGCAGAGCACGGCGGCTGAACGTCATTAAAATATATAAATAATTATTTTTTCTGTTTAAAGATTTGCTGAATTTTTTCTTTTTTTTTTATGAATGTTGCGGTTGTTAGTTACCTAATGATACTTGTTTTTTTTAGTTACTTTGTTTTTTTCTTTATAAGAAATAAAAGTTGGAAAAGCAAAATGCAAAAAAAAAACTACAAAAATTAAATTAGTTTTTTTAAGAAATATAATAATTAATGATTGAAAATAAGAAAGCTATAATAATCCAAGTATAAAAGGCGTAATCCAAATCAGCAGCGTTGAGAAATTCCAAGTCCATGAATAAAGTTGTGTAAAAATTCCATGCTCGTGCGTTGACAACCGAGAGCTCAAAGGAAGAGAACCGCACGCGTACACGACCGAAACGTTTATGGCAAGGACTCATCGGCACGGCACTTTTTATTCAAATGAGAACAACTGGAAGTTTTCCAGACGCATGACAACAACAACAACAGCATGAACATGAATGAACGATTTTAAAATTTGAATATGCGCGTTGAGTATCAAAGCAATCTGAGCAGTCAGGCAGGGTTGAAGCATTTAACGTTTTTTATGAGACTTACCTTGCAGTCAGGGTTGTTGTTGTTATTGGAAGGCAAGACTTTTCCATTTTTTTTACTAACAACCCTTTGCTGTTTTTTAGCACACAACATTACCCCTTTAAGGATAACCATTTGATTTGTGAACATTTTCGAATACAGCATTGCCAACGCTAGGAAAATTTTAGCACCAAACAGAGTTGCTTTGGACACACCGAGAAAAAGTATTTAAGGCAAAAAACAACACTACAAGCCATACAACATAACAGCAACAACAAAAGGCTTCATTAAGCAAGTGGCAGAATGACTGAACAAGTCGATGAACAAACCCAACAACAAGCCGCCAAATATGGTCAAGAGAAAAATTTACACGAAGCGCTGTCAATCAAAATGCAAATACCAAAGTGTCGCGGGGCCTCATTAAAAGCAAAACAAACAAACCAACCAACAAAAAAAAAAAAAACCAACAACACAGCAATGGCAACAAGGTCTGCTGTTGATTGTAGGAGTGCATGCGGCAGAGAGATACAAGTACATAAGCGATAATTTACATTTTCCAAAGAAAACAATAAAGTTGAAAAAAGATTTTTGCAAAATTGTCAACAATTAATCGGCAGCAGCAACAACAACAACAACGGTAATAGCTGTTGCTGCAACACATGATGACGACAACGACGACGACGACGATGAGTTGTCGCTGGGGCAAGGCAGCTCAATTGCTTGTTGTGTAGAAACAATAAATAATGTTAAAAATGCTGCTGACAAAAACAGCGTAAACAGCAACAAACGACTTTGCGTCACTTTGACAGTTTGTACGATTGCTCGCTTGCGTCGTTCGTTCGATCGTTCGTTTTGGTCAAAACGTCACATTGACAGACAGCTGCCAGTCGAGGACACTCACAACACCAGTTGCACTAACTGACTACTGTACAGCATAGCACAGCACACTCGGTATTGCTATCTCTTTTCCGCTGTTTGACGTTTGACTGGAAAATTTTTTGAATAATTTGTTGACAACAAATTCAAAATAATATGAAGAAAAATCCAATTAATTGTCATAGAATTTGCATAATTATTTAGAAATCACGAGGTTAGTTTACTCATGCTCAAGCCAATTACCAACACATTTGATGGCCTTCATTTAAATGATGTTGAGTGTGTGATTTTGATTGATTTGTATTGAAAATACTTTGTTTTTTTTTTTGCCTCGTTTTATTATATTTCTTTAGAAGTAAGACTGTGACGGATTTGCACTTTAGACGAAACACTTTGAAGCTCTGTCATTCTACACAACACTTTACATTCTGTTGCATCATTTAATTAATAACAAAACTTTCAAATGAGTAAATTGTTTGAAAACAAAAAAACTAAATGTACTTTTTTTGCTCATACAAATTAATTGCGCCACTTAACAATTTGATTCACTCTATAAGTCATAAAATAGCTTCAATTACAATAACTTATACAAAGCATTTTAAGTACGAAAATTTTACATCTAATTTGTTGTCATTAAGAGAAGCTCATTGTACTAACAAAAAACAACTGACCGGTGTTTCTCTATAAGTAGATTTATTTTGTTTTTTTTTTACAACAACGAATGCCTTTTGATCGATTCATGCATTGTTCGTTTGCATCGTCAACAGATTTGTGTGAGAAGAAACTCATCATTTAAATATGCTGTCGGCTACTGTGCACTCACTAGCTCGCAGCTTTTTGTTGTCTGCGGCTAAGTGACGGCGCCTTTTGACTTTTGCCGCCGACGTGTGTCTGACTGAACGCCCATTTGGCAGACGCTTGCATTAATGCGCTTCGAAAAACAAAATTTGCGCTTATTTCAGATTTTTAAATATAGTAATTTCATCTGCTCAACAGAATGCACTCACATACACACACACACACACAGCTTTATTGACTTCTAAAAGGCATGCTGCACAACATCTGCTAATTTATCTCAGATTCGATGCGCTACTTTGGCTAATTCGCAACAAGTTTACGCAAAAAAAAAAAGCAAATAATAAATAAATGTAATAAGAAAA
Source organism: Phortica okadai (assembly GCA_034638295.1). Lineage (NCBI taxonomy): Eukaryota > Metazoa > Arthropoda > Insecta > Diptera > Drosophilidae > Phortica > Phortica okadai. The sequence continues at coordinate 9,041,462 of CM067850.1, forward strand.
TATGAAAAATCATCTTCATTCTGCAGTAAGTAATTATTGGTGGCTTACAGATTTATAATCTTCTGGTCGTATACTCCAATAGCATTTCAAGCATCCTTCTAAGGCAAAAGGATGATGGAGAAGAAGAAGAAAAAACAAGTAGCAATGCGTCATAATTGCGTGTAGTTAATTATGGCGTATGAAGGCTGTGGCAACTTCACTTATTTGCCTCATTATAATTATTAAATGACGTTGTTTCGATTTGTTGCACACAAAAAAAAAAAAAAAAACAAACATGCTCGCAAAAATAACAATTTATTAACAATTATGGTCATTACCATATTGGCGCTTAAATTTATGCAAAAAATGTGCGCTCAATGACGAATGACAAATGGCAAATTGAATCGAGTTTACTCACATCAATTCGAGTAAAATTGCCAACCAATTGAATCTAATCAAATTGATTTTAAAATACATATTATTGCTAGCAAATCAACTTCACACAGCCATTTGAACGACCGTTAACCAGGGCGGGGCACATTTTTTAAGTACAGACAATTTTTCATATAACAAACTTTTATCTAACGGAATTCTGAGCAAAAAACTAAATAAAATAAGAGGATCCCAAAAGTTGAATATGTCAATAGAAAAGAAAAGAAATTCCCTTTCTGACTGATGAAGGTTTAAATAGATTTTCTTGAGAGATGGATAAGTAGTTCAGTCTGAATCAAACGAAAAATCTTACGAAGTGCGACAGTAATGTTTTTAAATTTTATTACGAAATGTGTTTGATTGTCTTTTTCGGCAACTTTCGGCTTCTAGAAAGAAGTCGATAGGCGAACGTTTAGTGATAACTTTTCTGCAACCCTCGTTACTAATGCACATCGACAGGCCACGACATGTTTCAAATGTTACGCGCTCAAATTAAATTTAAATGAACTTGAAAATTAACATTCGGAATGTTTTAACAACTGAGCCAGTTTGACAACGCGCATTGCAAAATTCTTATGCAAATTTCGTGAATTTGATTTGATTGTTTCAGCTGGTCAGGCCAAGCAATGCTGCAGAGCCGCTGAGCAACCGAAAACGTGTTCGGCCACAATTTGACTTTGGACATTCAACGTTGAACTTTGTTGCAAATGTTGATTTGCATAGAATGCGCGCGACTTTTGTCAGCTCAAATGTTAAGCAAATGATTTGCATTCGCGGCCTGCTGACTTCACCAAAAATGGCAGTGAGATTTACCCTACAATCGAAGCCGAAACTTAAGTCCATATTGGAGATTCAATGACCTCCCCACTTGATGAGAGCTTTTGTTGGACTTCTACTCACCCATTTTCACCTCATGTAATTAATGGATGTCCCCTAAGATAAGCATAAATGAAAAGAAGAAGTGGTTACATGTCCGACAGTGTTGGACAACGCCTGACTGATGATGTTAATAAGGCGTCCCATAAATTATCAGAGGCATACATGCGGCATACACTGTGGCATGTTGAAAGGCCGCTACGTGCAAATGTTGGTTGTGGCATTTGGCGTCATCCTGCATGCAGACATGTTGCTCACTCGTCGTTCCTCAAGCTCAAGTCTCGGTCATGACATATGCATTGCTCGAAATTTACATTGCACAGCACACAGCAGCACGGACTGATGGACAGACGGACATTTATGTGTACTGAAACCAACAAGGAACTATTAACGTGACAATTCGTGATTTGTGCTGCTGTTGCTGCGCTTTCTGTTGGTATTTAAGACTAATTTTTTTTCTCTGTTTTCTTTTTTGCATTATTATTGTTTTTGCTCTTATTGCATTGCGCCACCGCGGTTCACATTTATAGCTGGAAATGAACGCATCCTGTTGTGTACTGTTCTGTTCTTTTATGTTGGATGTGTCTTGTTCAACGTCAACATCAACATCAACGTCTATGTGAGCATCAGCCAGAGCGTCTTTATCGTCATTGTCGCACAGTTTACGCATTTAGATGGTAGAATTATTTAAAATATTTTATTAAACGAACGAGACGAGTCGAGATGAGATGAGATGAGCAAATGTGGCGAGCAGAGCCCGAGTGTAGGAAGTCTTTAGAAGCTAATTATAAGCATTATTCATTTATACGCAGGTTAATGAAATACGAGATGCCAAGTTAATGAGTTCGAGCGAAACAAAAAAACGGTTGGGAATTCAAAGCGTTCCGTCCGCGAGTCACTAACGCCATCTGGTTGTCATGGCTTAAACCATTTTATGTTTTTTGAATGAAACAGTCGCATTAAGTGGTTGATATGATCTAAAAATCGAAATGTTTTAAAGGGTTGAGCATTGGAAGTGTGTATGTGTGTGAGCTAAAAAATGAATCTATGCAATAGTCGGACTGGAAATCCTAAAAAACGGAAAGGGTTGCATGAATGGTTAAAGGGTTGATTTTTGACGTTGTCATGTGGCATAAAAAAGTTTCCGAATTTATAGATTTCAGTCTGTGAAAAGTATTCAATTGTGGAAGAACAAAATTTGAAAATAAAATTTGGTGAAAACTGCAGAGCTTCATTGTTGATATACTTCAATATCAACCTGATAACTAAAAAGTCCAATAGACCAGTTTATTAACATCTATGCCATCGACTACCTACTTATGCTTACCAAACTTCAAGTAAGTATTGTTTGAACACGCGTCTAGTCATATCTTATACAAATATTTTTATATCAGATACTCGCTGAAGTGGCACGCTGTCAAGTCTTCAACACTTTACCGTCTTTACTGCTTCCAAATTAGGTAAATACATGTACATCACATTCAAATAATCAAATCAAAGCCGCTTCAATGACTTTTGCAGATCATTTCCGTGACAATAGAAGCTTAATCATGTCCATATGTTGTATAAAAGGTAAACATGTCAAGCTCAGTTCAATGAGTTAACTCAAAACTAAGCCGCTTGAAAAGCTCGAACACATGTCACCACGGCTTATGCAGCATCATGCCTCTGCTTATGTACGCTCTGGTCGCGCTTAAGACCAGCGGCAGACGCTAATTAGAATAAAGCCTCAAAAGTGCTTTCAACAACACAAAATTAACAAAATGAACAAAGTGTGGAGCGTTGAAATGAGGTACAAAACTGTTTATTCGCGGCTTTAAAGCAATTAAGCGAGACCAGCGCACCGACTAAATTTAAATTTGTTAATTTTTCTTGGGTGAATCGTCGGACAGATTTTGATCGTATGTTAACGCAACATTTGAAAATGCTGAGTCATGTTTTGTTTTGTGCTTAGTTGTGACTTTTGTTGTAAGATCTTTGATTGATTACGGGCAACGGTTGTACAATAAGAGCAAAATTACGGTAGCAGCATGAGGAGAGCTATTGTTAGACGAAGAAAGTGTAATTTTGTTCAATTTAAATGATGAAATTGTGAAAGTCGAACTAGAAATTTGTTAAACGTTCTTGTTGTTAGCTTAAATACTTCCGTTTCGATTTTGTATTTAATCGCTTTATTAGATCTTATGTATGTAATTATAAACAAAGCATGAACAATTTAATTAATTTTCTATTCAAAATATTTCTGTACCTGTATCAGCTTTAGTAGGTTGTTGGAGAAATTGTATATTTTATGGATTTGTTTTCATTTCCAAATTATTAGTTAACTTATACTCGTACATAAGAGCCAAGCCAGTAAGACGTTCTTTGACATAATTTGTCTGACTTATTATGAACAAAGAAAAATGTTTTTAATATTCCGCCTACAAAAATTCCGTCTCAGCTTCATCTCTCACTCTCAAATGGTCCCTACCAAATTCCTTGTTCACATTTCGCGTTATTCAACAATTATTAAAGTCACTTTCTTATGCCTTCTCTTAGTCAGTTAATTATACAAGTTATATGATCAACTTACTACAGTTTCACACATTCGACATTTTCCTAGGCTTTTCAACCTTAGCAGACAGCACATTGTTATAAGTATTTTCAGTTAGTTTTTGCTACTGTCACTATTACAAAAGAAAATATCCTTTTATAGTATTTACATAGCAACACATACTGCAAACATAGCAAAGCGCGCAAAGCGATTGGTCAAAGCTTGTGATGAATGCCACTTGAGTTTATGCACCTATTTTTTTTCCTTTTTCTTTTTCTTTTTGCTTTCGCAGCTACACTTTAACTATGCAACAAGTGAACGCGCCTTCAGTCGAAGCAGTTACTCCAACAACAACAACAGCTTTAGCAACAAAATAGCAACAACATGTGAGCCAAGTCAGTGTAGCGTACTTATCGTGGGAAAATGATCGATTTCAACGTGCGTTTCAAAGAGTTTCCTTCAACAAACAACTTAAAACGACAACTGCGCCACACACAAGCGACTACATGGGGCCAGCCCAGGCTAGGCTAGGCCAGGAGCAGCAACAACGAACGGCAGCAACATGACAAATGCAACGCAATGCAACGCACCGAACGAAGTTGTCGACATGTGGGCATGAATGACCGACCGACCGTCCGACCGAACATCCAACCGACCGACCGACAGACCCACCACTTGTTAGACGTGTCCATATTGCTGAAAATATTGTAAATATATTTTTTTGAGTTTGATGAATTTTTCTTAATTTTTGTTGTATTTATTTTGTTTTTTTTTTTTTGCAGTGCGCGTTTGAAATGTATCTGACAGATTGCGACCAATTTGGTGTGTGTGAGCGTTTGAATATTTATGCTTTGACGCAGTTGATTTGTCTACTTGAAATACATATTTTCATTTATTTTTTTTTTTTGCGAATTTTAGTTTTTACACATTTTAGTTGCTGTTTTTGCTAATTTGAAGGTTTACATAAATTTGCTGTTTTGCATTTTTTAATGTTAATTTAAGTTTCATGTGCATTTTTGTTTGCAATTTGGAATTTGTTTTGTATTTTATTACACATTTTTATAAGCTGACTTTTTTTGGCGGTTCATGTTGAATTTTGCATTTTAAATTAGTTTACCTTGTATTAGAATTTACAACGTAAAAGTTAGTGTGTGTTTTTGTTTAATTAATTTTTTTTTTAATACAAAATATATTTTTGCAGTTGTTTTTGTTCGAATTACAGTCAATCAATTATGAAATTATTTTTAATGTTTTTGCTGTAAAAAAAAAAAATAAAATAAGACTACGAACTGCACAACACCAAAATGGTCAACAACAACGCCAAATGCGGATTAAATGGATTAACGTAGACAATAAAAAATTAAATAAAAAAAAATGAAACAAAAGACTTAGGCAACGAACTTGCTGTATAGTATATCGCAGTACCGCAACGTACAGAAGCGCTTTAGGTGGCAACTCAGCTGCATTGTGAAATTATTATGCAGCCACAATTACTCGGCAATTGTCAACGTCGTCGACGTCGTCGTCTTCATTGTCAGCCATGAGCAAAAACTTGCAAGTTGAAAGCCAAAGCGTTAATCCGTGGCTTCTAAGGCGATAAGCAACAGCAGCGGCAATGGAAGCTGTGCTAAGCCGTCAACTATTTGCGACAACATTCACGCTACACTAATACACAAGTGTTGACCAAATGCAGCCGATGCGCTAAGCAAGACAACTCATCATCACTGGTCGGTCAACTTGTACATATCTTCTTCATTCGTCCCACTTGTTCGGCATTGCAAAAAGCAATGCGTACTTGATGATTATTTTTATTATAATTGTGCGTTTATTGGCGTGAGGAAATGCAGCAATTCTTGAACAACATACGCCGCTGGCCACAAGGGACCAACATCAGCAATGGCCAACAAAAATGCAATGACTTGCCGTGTTTCATTGAGGTGTAAGTTCTTGCATAAAATTTCATTTGAATTTCAACGCTTTTCAATAAAATTTGTACTCTTCTTTCTAGCTAATTGGTTTGTTATATCGGCCAAACACCCGGTTCAGACAGCTTCACCAATAAGGCATTCAATTGCTGCTGCTGCCGCTGCTGCTGATTCTTCATCAACAGCAACGTCCCACTAATTTTGCCTTATTTGTCGCCTACGAAGCTGGCATACTGAATTTGTATCGACCAATCGTTCGTTTGGTGGACCGAACAGAACAGGACTGCCTCAACTTGTCATTTGTGGCAACAGCATTTTTGTTGTGCTTTACCTTTGATTATGTGCCGACAGAATGCGCTTAAATGCATAATTTCTAAATCAGCGCCTTAATAGAATAACTGTGTATGTTTTTACATTTGTTTGGTTATGGAAGAAGGTAATGAACTAGATACTTGTTAACGGCTATAACGACGGCAACGACGACGAAGTAAGAAATCAGTCAAATGATTTTATGTACACACTTAACGCATTCACACATGATCGTGTCTATTTTAGAATACTTAACATTATTTCATTTGATTTTATTTCAACACTTTAGAAGTGAACATGAATTCGCTGTCGGCATAAAATTACTGCCTACACGCACTTTTGCATGATTGACGTTGCATTATCAATCAGCATTTTAAGACACAACGCACGCTACGCCACGTCAACTTTACTTCAAGCTACGGCATGATTGGCTGAACTATCTAAAGTATGAGCAGTATCTTAAAATACGAACTTTTACTTGTGCTTCTGCTGCTGCTACTGCTGCTGCTGTTGGCTAAGAGTCAGTAACCGCTACTGGATATGCAATTTCAAGACATGATTTATGGCGGCATTCTACGTAGGCGGCCGTTCTGGTTGGTCAATAATCTGTGACGAATAATTCTAATACTCATGGTTTGCAGCACGAATATTATAGCACCTATTAGGCTTAACATGCCTGCATATTTAATTGCTATAATCAACAAATTATATTTCGACAAAATTTTTCAAAATTTCATTTCGAAAGACGTGTTAATGTTGATGATCAAGTGTTGATTTTATAATTTTGTAAATCATTAAAAAATAATAACAAAATCTGTTTTTTTTTCATGTATTTAAACTGTGAAAATTGCCGTTGGCGCCAGCATTTAAAACTGTTTTGACCAACTTCACACAATTGTATTCAAATATGCATTGAAATTGCTGTAAGAGCTAAGATTTGAGAGATATGTATTTCACCGCTTATTGTTATCTTAATTACACCAACGCAGGTGGAAATCAATTAGTTTTAACTGCTCAAACAGTTTGTATTTATTTATATTTTTTTTTTTTCACCGCTTCGGTACATTAAACAGTATCGACAGCTCGAGACGGCTTGAGGCGGAGTCTCTGAAACGTAAACGGCAACAAAGTGCTACAAAACGCGCTCATTTCATTTCGGTTTCGGCCAGTCAGAGGCAGTCGAGTCAAGTTAAGTCGACTCTCAGCTCAGCCCAGCTCAGCAGCGCTTGTATATGCTAATTGAAATTCAGTTGGTCACTCAGGCAGACTAATAACACTTTCAAAATGAAAGCTCATGTTGTTAAACATGTTTTCGTCATGTTTTGATTTTTAGTTTACTGTTTTTGTTTAATTTTATTTGAATTTTTACACCTGACAAGCAGCAATGGCGTACACAGCATAATTGCAATGCATAATGGTTTGCTCAAAAATCTTGCACAGATACATGAAATGTAGTCGATTTAGCGCTGAGATAAGTAACGTTGGTGTATGCCGTCGCCAATGCAGGTAAATTGATTAATGAGTACATGTTGTAAATACGCTGTTAATTAAAATAAAAATGCAATAAGCGCAGGAATACAAAACAAAAAAAAGAAATGAAATATTAAATAAAAAAAAATTAAGAAAAAAAAGTCATGTTGTACACACGCCAACGCCGCATTTGTAATGCTCGACGTGCGCTTCTGGCACTTGACTCTAGGGACTCAGACAAGGTTTTCTGCTCTTTGGAATCATCGTCATCATCATCATCGTCATCATTATCGTCATTGTCGTCTTGTCTGTGCGTGTTATTTATTTCATTGTTTTAATTTTGCTTCCGCAGCAACGTTTTGAACTCTAAATGCGACAATAACAATAACAACAACAACGGTAATAACAATTATTATTATTTAAATGTACACATATATATTTCACTTTAATTTGTTATTATTGCATAAATAGTCAATTTGTCAACAGCTTATGACACAAAGCTCATGCTGGCAGCCTTTTTCTAGTTGTTGCTAATGGTTTAATTTCAATTTATATGCGATTTGTATGCGAGGTGTGAGAAATTGGTGGAGTTCATGCAGCAGCAGTAGCAGCAGGTGTTATTTACAAAGTATCTATGAAATGATTTTAAAAAATATATTGAATAAAACATAAAAAATTGAAATACTTTTGCTACTTTGCTCATTATCAAAATGCATTTTAATAACATTAGCAAAACTCAACTTTCAATTGACAATTGGCATTTGGCTCAGCTTTAACTTGCTGCCACACAAATGACAATTATAGACCACACGAACAATTTGAATGCGCACAATTACACACACACACACACACACATGCGTCGTGGTATGTATGGAATGTCAGCCAAAGTCAGCTGCCGGCGATTGTCGACACAAGTAAAGCGCAGAGTCCAAACAGAAGTTGAATGAGCAGCCGCTGTTGAAGCAGAAGCAGAAGCAACAAAACGCAGCCGCATTCAAATTGGCAGAACGCAAAATGCAAACGACAGACTAATAAGCCCAGCCGGACAGTTTGGTATGTGCTTTGTTTGCTCGGTCGCGTCTGCTTTGGCTTGGCTTGGCTATCGGCACTGGCATTGCATGCCACAATGGGGTCGACGTGGGGTGTGTTGTGTGTTGTGTGTGGCATGTGTGGTGGTCAACTGAAGTTGAACTCAAGCGCGGCGCATATGTTAAACAATTGACTGGTTTCTTTTTTTTTGCGGATATGCACGATTTGTTGACAGCTTTCTTACAAAGATGCCATGCTAAACGTTATTGTGAGTGGCTTCCAGCACTTGGCGTTGGAGTTGAAGTTGGAGTCGCACAGCGGCATTCATAGCGGGCAAATTGGCCGCGCTGAAAGATCAAAAGGTGTGTGTGTGTGTGTGTGCGTGTGTGTGCGGCACATGCATGGCGCTTAACTTGGACTTAATTGGTTTTCACTCAATGCCCAGCCCGGCCAGCAACGAACTTAAGCTCGCTTTGTGCGCGGCCTGGAATTGTGTCAAGCGTTTGCATTGTGTTTTGTTTGTGTTTTTGTTTTTTTTTGGTCAATTCGAATTGACTTGCGGCAAGTTGAGTTGAGTTCGGGCCGGGCTGTTGTTGTTGTTGTATGTATATGTTGAGATATGATCGAAAAATTACGCAGATCGTGCGGCAAGATACATGAAAGTGCAGCGTAATCGTTTGTTTGCGGCTACCGTTTGCCGCTTTAAAACGGCGTTGAGTTGATTTTGAATTGACTTTTGTGGTGTGTGAAGATTTTGATTAATTGGTCTTGGCTTTTTTGTTGTGTTCGCTCTTCGCTCTTGGCTGTCTTTTGTGAAACTTTAGTGTTGTTAATAGAGTTTGTAAAGAAGAAGCGCGCATTGGAAAAGCGAAATTAGTGAAGCTCTGTTAGTTGTTTGCCACAATGGTATAAATGTGCGCTAAAGGGACACACGCTTCTTAAAGTTAATGATGGTGCTGAGTTTATCAGATACTTATATATAAACATTATGATGGCTGGAGCAATTTTCTACATGAAGTGAAAAGTAATTTGGTTTAACTGTTGGTTTCATAAGCTTCAAATAATTATTCAAAATCATTGGTTCTAAATTTCCAAGTCAAATTTAATAGAGCTCAACTATTTGCTTAGTTAATTAACTTACATATTGTTGTATAAAAAAATATAACAAATTACATAAACTTAATAAACAAAAAAACTAATAAGATTCGATAAATTACTTGGGGGAAATACAGTAGCTTTACATCTGTCCTCAAGTCTAATGAAGACCCTTCAGTAGAAACCGGTTTAGTATAAACAAATCCAATTGGATGAAACGCTTAAATGCTTCGCAGACGCCTAGATCGCAATGAGCGCAACGCGTGGGCTAGAAGAGAACAACAACAATAACAACAACAACAACAACGATCACAAGTGCAGCGTAGCATATGCACGAGACTCCACCTCCAATTGGATTAAAGCATGAAACGAGTAAAGCAACTAAAATACGCTTATAGGAAAATGTAAATGAGCAAAGCGTGCAAGCGAGAGCGCAGCTTCACTTGTGTGTGTGAGTGTGTGTGTGTATCTGATTTGAATATTGCATTAGTATGTGTGTGCTTTATGACAGCTACAAGCTCATCGAACACACACACTGAGATACTGTACTCATACATGTACAAAAACAGTTACACTAGCTATCTCGTTTGCGCAAAGTCAGCAACAACAACAGCACACTCACACACACAAGCACAAAAAGCTCGCTCTCACGCTCGCGATCATTTTGAACGCTCACACACACATTGGCAAAAAGCAATTGAAGCAAAAAAAAACCAAAAGTTTTGTGGAACGTATCTTTTGCAAGAGAGCACGCGATTTCAGTTGTCCTACCACAAACAAAAAAATGTATCTGCGTCTCTGCAAAAGTATCTCTTTGTGCGCGTCTCAGCTGTTTCTGACAGTCAACGCAGCTCAGCTAAGCACAGTTCAGCTCAACGCAACGCAGCGCAACACGTGAGTCAAAGTCGCGTTTAGTTTTTGTTGTCTTTTGTTTGTGTGTGTGTGTTTTTTTTTGTTGTTTATTTATTCGCTGTTTGATCGCAGTTTAAAGTCGATTGCAGTTTGGCGTGTATCTGCGCGTTTGTTTTGAGTCTTCAACGTCGTCGTCGTCGTCGCAGTCGCAGTCAACGTCGCGTCGCGTCGTCTTTGTTATCAACATTTGCAGGCCTGTTGCTTGCCTGCCTCACTAATTCGCAATTGCGTCGTGTTTGTTGTTGTTGTTCTTATTGTTGTTATTGTTGTAGCGGTCGTTCGTCGCGTGTTGCATGCTCCAACGCACCGTAACTGAGCACATTTGCTCAGATACATAGCAGATACAAAGATACTCACTAACGCAGATACTTTCTGCGACGCAGTACGTTTGCAACGCTCGTGCATGTGTAAGTGTCGCTGCATTCGCGTTTTTTTTTTTTTGTTTTTGCTGTCTTCTTATTCCTTTTTTGTTTCTGCCATTCCATTCTAAAACTCAGCGCTGTGTTGTTGTTTGTTTTGTTTTTTTTTTTTTTTTGCAAAACTTGTTGCCGCTGCGTTCGCTGCGGTTCGCTTCGATCTGCGCATCTTTGAGATAGTTTTTCAGTAGTTGTTGTAACTCAAGTGCGCGCGCGTGACGTTTTTAATCGGCCGAGTCGAGTCGCAGTCGGTTGCAGGCGTCGATTTTCAAGTGTACTTTTGCGTCTTAACGTCGGCAATACGAAAAAAAAAAAAACACAATTGATTTCAATTATATAAAATAACAAATATTTGACTATCAATAAAAGATTTCAATACAATAAAAGTTCACTATGAGTGCAGTGCAGAGCTTAAAATTACAACAACAACAACGAAAAAAGAAAATAAATGCAAATTGTTGCATATGTTAAATATAATATAATACTTTGTGTTCTTTCATATTTAAATACTAAATAAGAAAACATATCTTAAAAAAAATCTTAATAATTAAAAAAAATTAAAGGATAATTGGACAACTCAAATACAAAACTGATACATTACGGTATGTATTGAAATTTTCAAAAATATTTCGTTTATGTCAAATTTTCTTCAATCAATCCAGATAAAGATTAGAAACCTAACCTAAAATTGCCACGCGAGGCGATTCCCACTTTGAACTTTGTTCGAATTCAGCTGATATTTGTTTAATTTTATTTATCAACTAAATAAAATTCACAAATTATTTTGCTTACCTCATGTTTTTTGCGATTTCTACGAAAAAAAAAATAAATTAATACTGTTTTCCTCAAGTGCCGCCAATAAACGAAATCAGGTGAATTTAATAAACTTGAAACGTTCTTTTTTTCTATTTTTTTTTTTTGCACAATATTGCAAAAAAGCCTCTTCAGAATGGTCAGCAAAATTGATTTGCGGTTGTGTGGTGTGCTTTTCTATAATCTTCTTCCGATTGTGAGTAATACAAATTAAGTCTTTGGCCGACAAAAACAAATAAATTATAGTATTTATTGTTTTTTATGTGCGCTATTGAAGTAAATAACTTATATAAACGAGGCAAAAAAGAAAGAAAAAATCGTAACGAAAAAATTTGCTTATCGAATCCAAGAAATCAATCGCTGCGACATCGATAAGCAATGCGCCAAGTGACAAACAACAAATAAATAACACGTGTTTGTTTTTCTTCGGGTCTTTTCGCACCTTTCTATTTTAGATAATGATTCACATTTAAATGATATTCAAATTTCCAGTCAACATAAGATAAGATAGAAGAAGTTCTGCGCTTAGGAACATTTTGAGCAAACTTTCCTTCAATTAAATGTGTAAAATCTAATCATAAATTTTCGCTAATTAACCATTTTTGTAGCCTGCTTATAAACTTGTAGCGAAATACGTCAAAACTTATTGTTTTCGATATGCAAAAGTTGTTGCAGGTGTCTTTAACACTTTACTGTCGCTTATCAGCCAACGAAAAATCAAGTTGATTTTTGATTTATTTCGAAAAAACACACTCTTATACGACTTTTGTACTTTGCTTCTTGCGCTTACAGTAAAAGTGAAGATACTTTGTTGTTTTCATTTTCGTTTTTTTTTCTTTTTTTTATCTAATTAGGCTAAGCGGCAGCATGTCAGCGATAATGCAAAAGCATTTTACAAACATTCAATATTGGTTTTCGATTCGTACATACAAAGCGAGCGGTAATCAATCACTTGATCAGTCATTGCGATAAGAAAGTCGTAAAGAAAGAAACACATATTATAGACATTTGAATAGGATTCGAAGTGAATCGAGCGTTCCAATTGACTTATGATGGTTATGGCGACCTTAAGACTTTATCGCACACAACTTCTTTGGCTTTAAATATCAAGTCGCACAAGTGTTATGCTAATAAATGATAATATAAAATATGCTGTGCATTTTTATTTAAACAACGATGTCGGTGTCGGTGTCGGTCGAACTTGCGTCAACTTGGCACATGAGCCGTGTATTTATGACAAGTGAAAATAAGTATCTGTTAGTAAATCGATCTACAATATAAACACGTTCGCTCGCGTTCATGTTGCAGTTAAATGCGTCTCACTTTGCTCGCATTTATTTATCTTTTCTTATCAGTGACTTTTTTTCTTCACGAGTCTATATTCTTATTCGATTTCTTGCGCTTGTGCGTTCGAATGCATTTGACTTCGGCCACTTCAATTAGTGTGTAAACTTTGTATGGATACAGGTTATTATTTGTGTTACACTTTTTTTTTTCTCCACACATTTGTTGACATGGAATTTAATGCCCGCTTGCGTTTACGATATCTTTATTTTTGTAGTTTGTTGTGTTTCATAAGTAAATATTATTGTGGGTTATGCAAAGCGGCGATACGCCATAGAGATGACACCTGGCACGGCAAGGCGATTCAATACGACTCTGATTTCTTGCTTTGGCATTTCCGATCGATTGCTTTATTGGACATAGAAGCAAGTTAAAAACCACAAATGTTTTCCAACAAGTATATTTGCAAAAAGAAGGGTAAAAAAATTAGAAAAGTATATTAAAACGCATTTGTGAGAACTTCTTTATCAGCACTCAGGTTCACCTTCACTTTATTGTAATACAATTTTTGAATGAGTTTAATTATTGGCGCATGAGTCAACCTCAAAGAGCTGAGCTACTTGAGTTTTATACACCTGCAAAAACAATTCGAATTATATCTTAGCTTTTACGATTGCAAGTAATTGGCCATTTCAATCAGCTAATCACAACAATCGAATGCCAAAACTGTGACTCATATTCAACAATGTCCCCCAAATATGTTGACTAGAAATAAGAATGAATTTGTCTTATCAAATTTCTTTCAAAATGTATTCATTCTTTGGGCGCGAAAATGTCGTCACCGCATACACTTGGCACCGACAAAAAAGGGGGAATTTTCTACATGTAGAAACATTTTTTCAAAGAAATCTATTTGTAATACTTTGCGTCGAGAATTGATTCAAACGACATTGGCGTGACAGGTTGTCGACGCTATAAAGCAAAAATTCTGTGGAAAACCATAATTTCATGTAAATATTGATAATGATCAAAGCTTTCGATAAACAAAATATTGGCGTCAATAATGTCAACTATCAGAAATAAAACAAATCGTATCGTCCCGTATCGTATCGTATTGAAGGGGGCTGACACCGTTTTTAAAGTGCTCGCTAAGCCATAAAAAATTGCATTCAAATTGATTTTTTTTTTTTTTCAACTTTGTTTTTGTCTGAATTTATAGTGTTGATGTCGCGATAAGTTGTATAAAATTGATTAAATTGTTTACATATACAAAAAGTATAAAACAAATTATTTTATTTATTATTTTACAACGAACACGAATCTAAATTCTAAGGCAATAAATATTCGTTGCGACTTACAACAAATTTGCTTTGACCTACAAAATAGTAAAAAAAAGCAAAACATGACAAAAACCAGTAAAATAAAATTTTTTTTGAAACAATCATTATTTTTTAAAAATATAAATTTTATTGGATTTAAGTAAGTATCTCTATAAAATACAACAATAGATTCGTTCTTTACTTATATAATAATAAAGTATGAAAATTTACATTCAGTGGATCACAGTAATTTTCCAAATTGGGCACCCTTTTCTGTTCACCTAATTATTTTACCTTTCTTTTTTTTTTGTAATATTGGGTTCGATCAGACGAAATAGTAAGAATTTTGTAATTGAAAATTTTCAATTTTTTTTTTTTGGTTCCGTAAAAAAATGAGTACCAACAAAACCAAGAACAGTTTTTTATGTATTTGATCTTATCACTATTCCAATTTATAAAGTTTCAATTATAAAGTTTTTGAAACCACCGACTTAAATTAATAAGAAATATGTATTTTAGGCATGCTAATTTGTTTGGCAAATAACAATTGTTATAAAAATAACATGTAATCAATAATATAATATTTGACATACGCCTAAGCCGCTCGAAGCGCCTGCATTGTTAATTAATGAGTTCGTCGCTACCGAAAATAACGCCAAACGCAATTCATTTAATAATGGAACGCAGGCGCTTGCTTATGCGTTACCAATCGAAAATAAGCGCTCAATCGCAATTATGTCAATGCCTGTTGGCCGGGGTCTTAGCGACGACTCAGAGGCGGCTTCATTGGGCCTAAGCGCCTTACTGAACTAAGACAAATTAACCCATTACGAGCCGCTATTATAATAGATCGACGCCCGTTCTGTTCATTTTAATTAATTTAAAGTCCAAATTGGAATAATAAATATTTTCAAAACAATATGTTTTCTTGCTGCGACATGGCATGGCATGGCGTCATTTTCTGTTTTCAATATCACTTTAACTAAGCAAATTTTAAATGTTGTCGCCATTTATTACTCAACTGTTGGAAATTGGCAATAAAAGTTAACGGTGCTAAAAGTGTGAGGCATACAATACTGCACATGTTTTATAATACTTATAATTAAATTATTATTGAAAAAGACGGTCGCAAACTTTACATACATATCTTCACTTATTAACCAATTGAGTCACAAAACGGCCAACAGTCGCTGTTGAGGGCGGACGCGCAGCGACTTTGCCGGTGACAGCGTCACTATAATAATGACTTCTGCTGATAGCAAAAAACATATTCGCTTTGTTGCTCATAACTAAATTAAATAAAATGAATGACAGACATTGTTTCTTTTTTGCAGCTATTTTTCTTTTTTTATTATTTTAATAATTATTATGTGATTAATAATGTTTGTACTTGGCATTATGGATTTTGAAGTGTGTACATTGGCGTTTGTCTGTATGCTACGTGCTGAGTTAGACAAGTGTGAAAATAACTCGTTTTCAATTATTGGCAGTTGGCATTTGTGTGCGAAACCGTAAGGCATTAAGAGTTTAATAAACGATTGCAATTGGCTGAGCTTAATTAACGTATATTAGTCGTGAAAAGAGTCTTTAGTAACATTGTTCAATAATCTGTGTGAGAATGAGACTTTACATCAATTCGAATAATAATTAAATTTTCTTAAAAAGTTTGTCTAAGAAAATCTCTGCTTAAACGGTGTCTTCAGCAACAGCAAGCGACCGTACGCTCCAATTCTCATCGAAATTTTTAAATAAAGTATTTCATAATGAACTGAAATTTGCCATAATCATCATCATCAGCAGTGTGACATCATCAATCAGCTTAGTTTCCTATACGGCACTTCCTTCTCGGCCACTTCTTTCACACTTTCTTTAAGAAAGACTTTCATGCGCAAACGCTTCCGTTTTACATTCTATTTTATAACAATAAAATATAAAAAAAAACCCTTTCATCATTTCAACGCCTCTTGCCAAAGAGTCAATAAACACCGTTTTAAGTCATGTGGCAGCGCACATCGATGATCGATCATTCATTTAAATGGTATCGGCACAAGAATGGAAATATTTGGGCAACTATTAGTTATTAGTTTGCCGACAATTGTTGGCATCTATTTGTATGTCTTATGGCCGCTTAAACGGTCAAAAACATCGCGTGAAGATGACTTTCAATTTTGGCGATTAAATGGCCAACACTGCAAGAAATTCTTAGCAGCAACAATTTAAATGTCATATTTTTTTCATTTCAACACAAAATAAATCATCATTCTTGCAGTGTATTTTCTTGGGGCTTATTTGCTTCCTCTTTTCCAACGGCAGGCCTGTGTGCTCATTATAATGTATGCTTTTGTGACGTTTGCTCACTCTACGGCCGATTCTCGCTCTCACTTGCTGATAAGCCGGGACGCAAGTAACGATGACTTTGTGCTTTTCTCAACTCTGCGAACGATTAATTCCTAACATAAGTTGAAGGGGTGCTGAAAAGACCTTTGAATTTCGTGTTTTTATTATTATTATTCTTTTTATTTATTTATGTTTGTTTTTTTTTTAAATTTTGTTTGATAACTTTTGTACAACAGCTACCGAAATCTGTCGAAATGAACGCACAAACAAGTGAACTAATTAAAATGACAGCAAATTAGCGTGGCATGTTGTCCGTTGTGTTGTCTCGCTCACACTGCCGTACACGCGCACTCGCGCCACGACTAATGGAGATGAGTTTGCATAATGTCGTTTATGTTGGCGGCTTATTCAAAACCCGCTAAGCTGAAAATAGGCTTAATTGTCTGCCGGTCGGCCGGTCGATCGTCTTAGCCATGTGGAAGTTGCTGCTGCATTGCTTCGGTTAGTTGAGAGCTTAGTTGACAAACCGAGCGTTTCTGACTTTTTAATTGTTGGCGTTTTTCTTTTACTTGACGAGTTCTAATTTAACTTTTCAATTGTTGACAGTCAATGTACGCTTTGGTATTCAGACTTAAATACAAATTAGGTTATTTTTAGTTTTCATACAATAAACCAAACATATTATAGGACAATGCGATTTAAAAAAAATAAATCTAATGAAATATCATTATTATTTGGCTCAGGAATAACTTTGTTTGAATGTAACGCGTTAGGTTCGATCTAAAGTATCACCAAAGTGATCCACACTCCCAAGTACCTCATTCAAGTACAATAAAATCATAAAAACAGAAGTAATTTTAACTAAAAACTGTCAAATATAAAACCAAAATGCTTTGATTTACATGTACTTGTGTAAATGCTTTGTCCAATGTCAGACAATAGAATTCCAAGAACGAAAATATTTCCAAATAACAATGGTTTTTGGCATGACAAATTTCCAATTAAAATAATAAATTCGTTAACAAATCAATTATCATTTAACGCTTACAGATTGCTCAACAAGTGTCACGCTTTACAAATGGGCTTGATAACGTGACCAACGTCAGTGGCAACAGCAACAGCAACAGCCGTGAGCTTAACACAACAATGTGGTATAATAAATAAATTCCAAGAAACCCAAGCGATATCAAAGTACACTCACATATGCTGTCGCTACAGATACAACGATACAACAACAACAAAGCAACATAATCAAAGGCTGAGAAATCACTTTATACGCATTCAATTTTGAAATAAATGAAACATTGATTATGCCATTATTGCTAGCAAATTATTATCATCAGCAACAACAGCAACAGCAACAACAACAACAATATCAACGACATCAAAGGCAACAGCAACAACAACAACAAGCGCAAATTGTTGCTGCTAAGACGCGGCGTAACGGAATGTTACTTGAATATAATAAAACATTGCTTATTAGAAATAGAATAAATAATAAGTTCAACAACAACAACGACAACATCAACAAAAACAAGCAAGAAGTGAAGTTACTGCGTCAGCAACATTTAGACAAAATACAACAGCAACAACAGCAGCAAGAAGGAGCAATGTCCACACCAACAACAAAATACAAATTAACAAACGATGCCAATGAAAATGCCACAACAGCAACGCTTCTCTATCAGCAACATCATCAATTGCACCATCAACAACAACAGCTACAACAACTACAACAACAGCAGCAACAACACCATCATCATCATCAACATCATCATCATCGCCAACACTCGCAACACTTGCAACAACAACAGCAACACCAATTGCTATTACAACAACAACAACAGCTGTTGCAGCAACATGTTGCCACCAATCCATTACACCACTTAAGCCAACTTTTTGGCCAACAATCGTTGCCCGCAACAACAAGCGCTGCCGCGACTGCAACATCATTGCATGGCCTGCAACATTTAATTGCGGCCGTCAGTTGTCCGCAGCAACAACAACATTTACAACAAATCTACAATGAATATTGGCAGCGCAACATTTTGCCCAACGCCGATTTTCAGCTGTCAGCGCCGACAATTAAAAGTGAGCCAACAACTCAATCGGCCGCGACGGCAACATCCTCGCCGGCAGCAACAACAACATCGACAACGACATCAGCGCAAGCATCGTTGGCGGTCGCCACGGCGGCCTTTAGTTTCGCGCCAAATCATGTCAATTTTGCCGCCTCATTAGCGGCGTTACATAATAATAACGAGCAGCAAGAACAAGAGAATTTGCCGACGGCGACAAGCGAAGCAACAACATCAACATCAACGCCACCTGTCGTCGCCAGCAACATGCAAAGCCAAGAAGGTGAGTCAAGTTTTGCTTTCAGACATTTACGAACTGGTTTCATAAAAAAAATAGATCTCTACTTTGACCAAAATTTGTTCCCAAAAATGAATAAAATTGAATTCAAATCCAACGGAAATATTTCACTTAGTTGAATTCCAATGAGTGCATGTTCATTTCCTGCCTGCTCGCACACCTCAGCGACAACATTCGCGTGTCATGTTGGCACACACACGCACACACACACACACACAGATCATACAATAGCTGCTGCACATTCATTCATACATTGTCTCATTCGAATTTTGTTTGTCTTTGTCGAAAATGGCCTTTTATTCATTCATAAATGAAATTATTAAGCCTCAAGTTCTACTTTGCCTTTTGGCCAAGTTTCGTGTTTGAATTGTGACTCGCACTCATTTTCATATCATTAGCCTCATCATCAACGGCAATGACAGCGCCGGTCGACTCTTCCTGCCCTTCCTGCTTTACTTTGCCGGTCTTACTTCCGTTTCGGCGCTCTCCTTCTCCACCACACTCCGCCACCAATGCCTTTAGCCGGGTGCGGCGTTATCATTATGTCTGCCTCTTCTTCGTCTTCCCATTTTAGTCATCATCGTCACTGTTTGCCCCTCAACTGATGTTCGACTTTTGTTTCCTTTTGAGCTCTGGGGCAATGTTAGCATGACGAGTTGATATGATTCCGTCTGCACGCAAGTCTTGATTTTGTATTATCTCATAACATAAATGAATGCTCGAATATATCAAAACAAAAATAAAACTAACACAAATATTATGAATATTCTTTCGAATTATATAATTTTTTTGTTCCTTTTCTGTTCTGCTGAATTTATCATAACTACAAAATTAGCATAAATCGTGTTTTGAGTGAGTTGATTCTGACAAGTGTAATGAGTTCGTAACAAGATCATAATGGTTGCTACAGCCGGATTAAGTTTGCACATTTGGCCTCTTAAATACATGTCCGGAAAGTTCAACTTATTTATCTCAAATTAGCCTATAAATATATTATACAAAACTATGACTCAAACACATTCGAGTCGAACTCAAAACCAGACTCAAAGACTGTTCAAAAGGTGTTAAGTCTGTTCAGAAATATGTTTCTTTTTTTTTTGTTTCTGTCTTGTACACAACCTATAATTAATGAGCCAGACATCAGCGGCAGCTTCTATTCGAACCGCGACCAAGACTTCAAACCGGCTCATGTCTTTGTGTAATAACAGAAATTGCCGAGTCGACTTTTCTGTAATTTCAAGTGGTAATTATGCCATTTGTAGCATTTTAACTAATTTGAATATAATTTCGTAAAATAAAAGCAAAACGCATAGAACAATCATTAACAGTCATGTATGTATGTATCTGTAGTTCCCCGCCTCTATTCAAAACTCAATTTCTTTGCTTATTTATTACTTAATCCTTGCGGTTTTATGTGAAACTCGTGCTCAAAACCACAAATGCCACAAAAACAAAAAAATAAAATAAAATAAAATTAAGCAATGAATGGCCTTTTATTTAATTCTCTGAGCCTTTTTTTACACATTTTGCTTTATGCAAATTATTTTTTAATAACCGAACGCCTTTGCATTTGCCAGAGAGACAAAAAAAAAGTTGATCGTCATTGTTTAACGTCGTCGCTGTCGCTGTCGTCGTCGGTCATCGTTGATTACTGACGACTTGAGCTTTCAGTTGACCGTTCCGACCGCGACTTGAATGCTTTTGTTGGATTTTGATGGACCTCAGTTGTATATACGTCAGGGTAACAACAATTCATCTGCATGGCGCGTCGCTTTTATGATTTTATTATTATCAAAAATGATAAATGAAGATGAACCTGAACCTTTTCTTTTGGTTCATTATGTATGTATGTACCTATTTGTGTGTGAGTATGTGTGCGTGTGTGTATTTATGTTTGTTGAATGAATGAGCTTGAGATAAGTCTTAGGCATGCAGTAGCAATTTGGAAGCTATTGGCGATGATATGTTTGCGGTCGCATAGAAGTGCTGCCTTTGACGGATCGGTAGTCGCTACCTGTGCTGATGAGTTTGTCTTGAACTGAGGTCGTGCTGAATGCATGTTAGATTAAAAAAGAAGCCATGCAATGCCTTTGAATGCCATGCATTAATGTCGGAAGTCAAAAGTTCGTTGGCTTTGTGAGTAAAAAGGCTGTCTTAATTTAGAAATTGAAGTGAGAATTTATGCAATATGCTAAGCAACGAACAAACTAAGTGCAATATGTGAGTTTTGAGCCCCTTCAAAGCAAATGAAAGAGCATTTTTAAATATTAAATCATTTCATTGAAAACCATAAAAACATTTCTCATATAAAAATGAGCTAAAATGCATAAATCTTATACTTTAATAAAACTAATAAGAAATTAAATTTGCTAAAACAGATAGGCAGAGAAAAATTTATTAATTAAACTAAAGCGGAGGGAGTTAATAAATAAATAAAATTCAAATGTGGTCATGCTCTACTAAGGTTCAAGACAGATCGGTATAAAGTTTCTTTTAAGGCGAGTCGGAACATTAAATAAAAACGTAGTATAATTTAATAAAACTAGAAGATTAAATTAAGTCAATGAAGGTGTAATAAAAAAGAAACCTGAAAATAGAAAGCCAAAACATTTTTTGCAGTGTAATAAGGAGGTCATGCTATTGAACCAAAACAATAGAACGAATGCATGAGCCTTACTAGATAACTGAAAATTCGGATCGTTAATATAACCCCTGAAAACTTCAGTTCTTGACAACAAATTCCGCTAATTTATATGTCACCCCTTTGTGAGTCGCACACTTACATAATGATCGCTGAGTTATGACTTCTCTCTCTTATAGTCTTTGTGCCGACATGCGCTCAGTTTACGAGTCAGTCATGAAGTCGTGGTCAATTAGCCTTGATATAAATGCATAACTTTATGTCTTCCATAAATATATATATGTATGTATGTATGTATGTATGTATAAAAGTAAGCCTACAAGCGAAAATAATTTTTATTTGTTTTCAACTAAATCAAGCAAAAATTCAAGACCAAAAGCGTTTCCCAGGCGCTACAAATAAAAAAACGAAAAAAAAAAAAAAATCCACAAAAGACTTAACCGTTCGAAAGACTGATGATCCAAATCGGCAACCAAAACAACGCTGTGCCTAAGCATGCATAATTTTAATTTATTTCAAGAACAACAAGAACAAAAACAACAACATCAACAAATCGCAAATAAAAAATGGAAAAATGGGAAAAAAAAAATAAATAAAATGAAACACTTCGTTGAGTTGCTGAGCAAAGAATATTTATGGAAATACCTTCGGGGCGGAGCTCCCGAATTGCGAAAACGTTGATCAAATTTTCTGCGATAAGCGAGCGTGCAAGCGAACGAACGAACGAACGAACGAGTAGATGACTTGGCATGCATATGAGCTGAGAATCTTAAGAAGACAAACCACCATAGCAACAAAAACAACAACAACAACAACAACAACAGCAATAATAATAATAACAACAGCAACAACAACAACAAATGAAGAGGGCAGCATTAGCTTTAACGTCGTCATCAACATCAGCATCAGCATCAGCAATAGCAACGTCTCACATCCTTGCAATGTCTACACGATGCCGATGCCGATGCCGACGACTACGACGACGACGTCATCATTTTTTCGAAGGCGTTGCCAAAGCAGCAACAGCAGCGGCAGCAACTTTAAGTCTTAGCACACAGATCTGACTACGGTGGCAGGCAGCGCATGAAGACTGTGGGAACCTTGTATTGCATGTAAGAGCGTTGCACATGGCATCCGAATCTGAATCCAGAACGCAACCCACAATGCTTCACTTTGCCGCCACCGCCATCGTCATCGTCATAGTCAGTTTCTGGGCTCGTCATAAGTCCATATCGTGCTGTTGAAATCTGCATTTTGCCTCCTCTGCTCTTCTGCTTTTTACAGACTTGACTCGGCTCGTTTGCATTTTGCAGATTGGCTGGTAATCTTCTTTGGTCGCAACTCGTCTCCCGACTACGACTTCACTTTGAGTTTCACTTTGAGGTTGTTCTGCTTTGAATCGTTTGTCTTCTACACATTTATTTCATGCTATTTTCACGGTAGTCGTGCTTTGGTTGTAAAAATAAGCCGCCATTAAGTTCTGACAGTTGTCTCAAGCATTGTTTCATTGCTGACGTTGTACTTTGGCCGCCATCACTCAATGCCACAAATGTTGCCATCTTAGTTAGTGTAGAAAATTATGCTCTCTTTTATGACATTTAATGGCTCAAACAATATGAATTTGATTAAAAATGGCTTACTCATTTAATGTTGTCGCTCTTAATGCTTTTTGTTGATCCCCTCGGCAGGACCTTTGAACTCTTGCACGAAACTGTAACCAAAAAAATACGAAACGAAATAAATATCGACACAGCTGCTCTTGTCTGAGCGAGGAAATGCAAAAATAATAACCTGGCGCCGTTCATAATTTGCCCAAAGTGTTACCAACACTTTTACAAATAAGCCCAACTGTGGCAACTGTCGACGAGCAGTTGAGCGAGCGATTGCCGTAAAAACGAATCTGCTGTTGAAAAGTAATAAAAACGTTGGCACATTTTTATAACCACAAAGTCGACCGCGGCCAATATCACCGCCACAGTTGCATCGTCAAAGAAGCGTTGGCGTTGGCGTTAAAAGTGGCAAAATCTGTTAAAGACCGCAAAGATGAGGAAGAAGAAGCAGATGCAGCGCAACAACAAAGTCATGTCGAAGACGTCATGTGGCGTTATTGTACAGAAAGCGCCATCATTGAAGCCTTTATGGCACATGACTTGAAAAGTAAAATCCGCGCTTGGATCAACTTTGATAGAACTTCAAAGTGCTAAATGCTGAAGGTCGTTTGGCTACCGTGTTTATACCCTGTACACATACTGTGTATCGGGGTATATTGTGTTTGTTTGAGCGAAATGTATGTAACGCACAGAAGGAGGGCAGGGGGACCCTATAAAGTATATATATTCTTGATCAGGACGTCAAGAGAAATTGATTAAGCTATGTCCGTCCGTCTGTCCGTCTGTCCGTCCGTCCGTCCGTCCGTCCGTATTCACCAATGGTTCTCAGAAACTATAATAGCTAGAGACTTGAAATTTGGAGGGTAGACTCGTGATGCTCGGCAGCAGATCAAGTTTGAACGGTTTTGTGCCACGCCCACTCCTTCCCGCCCATCCAGCACCACCCACTTTTTTAAAACGCTATAACTCGAATATCGAAAGAGATAAAAACATGAAAGTCGGTATGTAGACTCAGTATTAGTAGCTTTACAAAACTGCGTACCACAATTTTTCCCCCTCCCCTTCATTTCCCCTCCCGCGGTTGTTTTCTTAAATTTGCTGTATCTTCAAAACTATTAAAGATACGAATCTGAAATTTTGTAGACAAGCTCAGTAAATATTTATCTTTAAAACTGCATACCACAAAATTCCCCTTTTTTTGATGGTTACCCCTCAATGACCTACAAACTCAAATTTTTCGTGAATTCCACATTTTTTGACCGATTTGCTTGATATTTTGAACACTATTTGAATATGCGACGTCAGATCAATATGTTTTTGTAGATTGAGGGTGTGGCACCGCCTACCGTGTGTGCAGGGTATTATATAGTCGAGTATACTCGACTATAGCGTCCTTACTGGTTTTTTTTTTTTTTTTTTGATTCAAGTCAAAGAGGTTTTTTTCATTTTGTTGAAATTCAGTGATTTAAATCAAATTATAAATTCGAAATTAATACCAAGAACTGTCTAAGCAAATCGCCACTGTTTGTTTCGATACAAGAACAAAATAACACAAGAATAAAACGGACAACAAGCGCAAAATTTATAAAAATCCATTAATCTTGAACAACAAATTGTTTTAAAAGGTTTCAACGTTGAGTTAAATGTGAATATAGAATGAAGGCTTTTGTTCTAACCGCAGACGAACGAAGGCGTTTTTGCATTTTGATTTCTTTGTCAGTCAGTTCAGCTGTCCGTCAGTCGGTCAGTTCTGTGAGTTAGTTAGCTAAAGACATTCAGGTAGGTCCTTTTGCTCCTGCCAGTCCGAAAGCCAATTTGTTTCTAACTGTAAACGCTTTTGGCGCTTTGCCTAGCTACCTAAAAATTAATTGTCTTCACAGGAAATTTGTGTTTTTTTGATATTTTAAATTTGCCTACGAAAGTTTGCCGCCATAAGGAAATAAAAAACTCAATTAATTTTACGTTGCAGCGCGCCAAAAATCGTCGATGAGCATTTTGTAGTTGTATTTTTGGCCCAATCGCTTCGAAATTGCTTTGGTAATTTCAACAAATTTTCAGCAGAATCATGTTTAAAGCCTTTGACTTTATTTTTCGCCTGACTTGGCTCTCTCTTACACACATACAACTTGTCTTGACGCATATGACAAGCAGATTTTTGTGGCCAATTTGAATGAATTACTTTGACTTCAGCGCGTTGTTTTTAGGCTTAAATTATGATTAAGTATTATCAATTTCTATGCCGCACTGTGGTGCTGTTGCTGTTGTTGTTTGTGCGCTGTACGTTGTATATTGTTGTTGTCCAGTTGGCTTAAGCAATGAAATATAATAATAATAAAAAGCGGAAATGCTAATGATAGGTTTCGTACAAAACTCGGACTCTCTTCTGTTCACAAAGTGACTGAGTCTCCTGAGACTCCTTATGGCTGCCGGCGTGCCTGACTGCCTACGGTCCTGCCATCATATTTTTATTTTGACTTCATTTCTGTTACTGCATTTATTTATTTGTGTTTGTGCCTTTTGAATTATTATTTATGCATATAATTTTCGTATTTCGCATTGGCTTCGGCATTGGCAATGGCATTGCCAACATCGACAGCTGCTCTGCGCCGCACTGCTCAGCTCAGCTGAACTTCGCTTCAAGTTGGATTTTTATTGCCGCGCGTAGGCAAATTTGCCTTTGCGACTTCGTACAAATGAAATATCACGTCTCAACTTTATTATTGCTAATTGGCGCGCGCTGACTGAAGTCTGTTAAGTTTGTGTCTTAAGTCTTAACTTTTGTGCAAATTAAATTGGGCAACAGCAGTAAGAAATAAAAGAAAGGAAAGATATTAAGAAAAAAGGATATGTTTGTAGAGGTTGGCTTTACTAAAACTTTGAATTATGTTCGCAGTTCTGCGGAAACACTTAGAGTAAAACATATTAAATACGATTAAATTTCCAAGAAATATATTTTGAAAACCATCTCAGAGACCCCAAAATTCGGCTTGTGAGTGCTCAGGATACTGTATAGATTGTAGAATGCAAAAATAAATCGACTTTTTCAATTCGCTATGTTGAAAAGTTTCTATTGTAGAAGTTTAGGGTCATCACTCGTTCAACGGATCATGCAGAGACGTCATTACAGCATGCAGTCATGCACTTGCCCGTTCAATCGATCGCTCTGTCTCTCGCCCTCTCTCTCTGTCTCTCTTTGACTCTGAGTTGCTGACTGCAAAAGTTAAGTGGTTGTACGTGATTCGCGCGTTCGCTTGCACACCAAATGTTGCATTGTGCCATGTACTCTGCGCTGCAACAGTTTTTCCATCATAAATTTTAACAAAAATATGTACAAACAAAAAAATGAAAAAAAAGAAGAAAGCAGAACGTAAGAAGAAGCATCATCGAAATTGTTTTATTAAAAGGCAGAGCATTAAAGAAATTTTATTGCTGCATTTAGGCGCATGTAAATGAAACGTGATGTTTGCAAACTGCGCTCATATGGCATGCAGTTGGCTTTGGTCGTAGCATGAGTCTCAAATTGAAGCTTGATATATTGACAAGTCAAGTACAATTATTCCAACCCCTTATCAATATTCTAAAGAACAATTTTATACAAAAATGTGAGCTATTAAAAAGGTATTTCTTTCTGTAAGCCAACTTCAACCAAATGTTGACCAATTTTCCAACTTCCTGTCGACAATTTTGGCTAATGCCGCACAGAAGATAACCAATTAGCTATTAACAATAATGTACCACCAAACGATAACTACAACAAAAACAACAACAACAGTCTGAACAACAGTTGTGCGCAATATCGTATTATAAAACATGTAAGCGAAACGAACGTAATTGAAGTTGCAACAACAGCAACAACAACACTTTGGCTTACAGCAAATGTGCCACTACTCTCTCTCTCTCTCTCTTACTCTCTCACTCTTTTATTCTCTCTCTCTCTTTATTGCAATATGGCATGATTTTGCGTGCAAGAACAGACGAGCAAGGTGCATATTATTAAGGCAAAGGATTTATGACACTTGAACGCAAGCAACAACCACAGCAACACCAACAACAACATACGTACAGCAATAGCAACAGGAGGCGTACAAACAACAACAACAATAACAATGAATGAATGAATCCAACGTAATGGGAAAATGAGGCGCAGCCAACAACAACAAACGAAGAACAACATATAAAGGGGTAAGGTAAGTTAGGCAGATCTCTCTCCACTTCTGCTGTCGCTGCTGTTGTTGTTGTTGCCGCCTGCGCCGCTGCTCAGAACCATAGGCCCAAACGGTCATGGGAACATTTTGGCTTGGCGAACGTTTCATTTAATTTGCATGGATCGTGCGAGCGTCGAACATGGCACTCAGCAACTTCGGTTTACTTTTTGTTTTTGCTTTTGTTTTTGCATTTGGTTGCGGCTACTTTGTTGGCTGCTGTTGGCTCAAGATGATGCTTAAGATGATGATGATGATGATGACGATGATGACGAGGAGAGCGAACGAGTCATCAACGTAATCATTGCACGGTACTCGTTGTTGTCGTAGTTGTTTGCTGTTGTTATTGTTGTTGTTTGGTTGGTGATTTTTGTTGTTATTGTTTTTGTACGCTTTGAAAGCCTATCATTATGATTATGACGAATATTACTTTTGTATATAAGTTAAGCGAACATAACAAAAGTCGAAGCCGAACTCAAACTTGAAAATATTACAGGTTTTCTTCTTGTTGTTGTAGCGCTTGTTGCGCTGCATGATTGGCTTGGATTTAATTCATTTTCGCCCATCTGAATGATTGCAACAGAAGCGCATAAAGAACCTGCCACACAGCCAACAAACTTGAACTTGTGCAACATGTGAAGGCGTGTAACGAAATGTGAAATATTTTTTAAAGCGATGCATATCTGAAATTAGTTTTGAAAACCCTTTTTTGATTTTTTTCTCTTTTTTTTTTGTATTTCATTTTGTTCTTGGTGCATTTGGCTGCCGTTTAGGTTGTTCTTGTTGCTGTTGTTATTGTTGCTCCTTGAGCCTTTTTGCTTCGCACAAAAATTTGAATGCCCTCAACTGAAATTGTTGCTGTTCTTGCATTAATTATGCAACTTGTGGGTGTGTGCGTGAGCGCAAATGATAAATTGAACAAAAATTATATGCAACAATAATTTTGAAAATACGAAAAAATATATTTTTGATCGTTTGGCAAACTCGTCGATGGAAATGAAGTCATTTACGACACGAAACTAATCACATAATTCGACATGGCGCATAAAAATAATCATAAAAATTAACAATAATTGTTATTTAAGCTGTTGTTGTTTGTTGTTGTTGTTGCTGTTGCAGCCGACAGATGTCGCTCGTAAGCGCTTTGTTGTTATGTTGCTTTGTTTTTGCTTACTGCCGACGTCATTTGCTTTGTTGTTGGACATTGCTGGCAATGTTTTTGTTTGTTGTTTTTGTTGTTGTTGTTGTTGGCAACACAATGACTGTCATGATGAATCATGCAAGTTGTACGTACGCTTCACCATGCCACCTGTTATATTGCCACAGACACAGACTTAGCCACAGTCAGAGTCACTGCAACAATAACAACGATAACAACAACAACATCGGCGGCAATAACACAAAAGCGCGCGCCAACAGCAACAACAACAAATTGCTGCCAATTTGATTTTACTCGTATTTGCGGCATTTTCTCTGTTGTAATTAAAGTTGAATAATAGCAAAAATATTTCCTTTTTATTCAACTCGCTTTGATGAAGTGTTAACAGCACTCATTGTTGTTGTTTGTTGTTTTTTGTACTTTGGTGTTTTGCGCACACGCAGCGACCTTGAGGGTTGCCTATTGGAAACCATTCTTGTAAGATTATATCAGAAAGATTGCCATTGAATACAAGAATTTATGCTGCAGATCATCGAGTTCGAATTCCAATTAGATAATCGATACATTTATTTGATTTGCCAAACTCACCCCTAAAAACTGAAGCATCTTTGAGCCTAACTTTAGCTAATGCACGCTAGATGGCTGGCTGGCTTGGCTATGAAGAGTGGAGCGTTACTTTTACAACAATAATAACCGAGGGTTGTTATTAAAAGTAGCTGAAATTATCTGTTAGAGGAATTCTACGCTTTTGCATAAAGTTTACAATTTTCTATGAAAACAGAAGAAAGAAAAAAAACAATTACAACTATTTGTAGCATTAAACAATATGTTATCTGTGCTCTGTGCTATGCAAAAATAGTTAAATTATGCCAACCAGTAATTAAGAACGGTTTACTGCCATGCTTTTTTGCCCATACACAACAACAACAACAACAACAACAACAATTGAACGCACAGTTAACGCAATTCAACGCAATAGAAATGCAGACGAGACTTCATGCCATGACGGTTCTTTCGTCTGTCCGCCCGTTCGACTGCTTATGCGAAAGCAAATGCATTAAACTATTCTTGGTAAATGTGCAAAAGCCAAAACTAATTACAATTGACAAGCAATTGAAAGCAGCATAAAAGTGCAGCATACAACAACAACAACAACAATAAACTGTAAACGAAGTAAGTTTTAGACTTGTGGCACAGTGAAACGCACATCTGTGTCTGTGTGTGTGTGTGTGTGTATGCCGTCGAGCAAACGATCAAAGGTAGGCAGTGAGTAATTAGTTGAGCTAAAAGCCGAGTCAGACGACGAAGGCGGCCAAGAAGCAACAACAGCAAAAGCAACAGATACCAAATTACAATGTACGGTAATTCAACATTTGCTAATTACCCAGTAATGTGCGCTCGTACATAAATTGCCACCTCCAAGTGAGGGGGCGCACGCGTGAGAGAGAGTGAGGCGGCGTGAGGGCGGACAAGGATTTAGGCAGTTGGTAAGAAAGAAGAGTCAATGCAAAAGTCAATGCACAATGACATTACACACGCGTTGCACACGCTGCCTCACAGACATCTTACATGCTCCTTTTGACGGCATTCGGCAGATACAGCTATGGTCACAGAAATAGCATGCTTGCCACAATTTTCAAATAAAACAGTTTTGCTAAATTCATGTTTGTTAACAAAGAAATATTATTGTCTCTTCATTTTAAACGATTTTGAGAATGAAAACTGACTTGTTACTTGAAAAAGGACATTTTCATAAAAAAAATATGAAAAATTGTCGAAAGATCCAAAAATAATACTTTTTTTTGTAAAGAACAATGTCCAAAATGCCTTCAAATATGTTAAATCTTACATAATTATGCTTAAAAGGGAGAACGAACGAACGTTTCCGATTCAAATAAAATAATCCTTCTGAAAAAGGGTAGAGTCTGAAAGAGTATACTTGACAACTTAAGACTTACCGATAGTACCGACGAATAAATTAAAAAAAATTAATGAGAAAAATTAAATGAATGGTAAGTAAGTTAGAGAGTACGAAAAATAAGAAGGAGAAGAAGTTTTTACTTGTGTTGAAAAAGTTTTTATCATTGTTGATATGATGGTTTTTCATCAACGGAAGTTTGTTGGAAGAATTAATTATTCTTAAAATATGCATGATAGTATTTTTTTCCTATTATGCCAAGTGCGCTATTACTTTGGCAACAGCTGTACGTGAGTGCAGTGCTTGCCGTTTTTTATGAGTACATGTGCACAGCGCTAATTGAGTTTCTGCACTGCCGACATAGTAAAGTTGTTGCCCACCGATATGTTAATTTAAATTTCACAGCGGGTGTGTTTTTTGCACATCGATTCATCGTTTTTGGTCAATTGCCTACCACCACCAACAACAACAACTGCAACTACAACTGATTTATAGAAAATTTGCATAGCGACAATTTATAAGGTGTAAATTGCTTTTATTTTCTGGTTTCCTTAGTGTTCGAAGCGGCATATTGAAGCCTATAACGCATGCATGCTGTGCCTGTCTTTGACTTGATATCGTTTTTCAAGTTTGTTGCTTAAGTCTTTCGTTTTCAGCGTAGATTTCACAGCCTGTTAAGATTGTTAAGTGGCGGCGGCACATTTTGTTGCAATTCTAATTGAACTTTCAGCAACTAGAATTTAGTGCAAACGAATTCCCTTGCCAACACTTCACTTCGCTTGGTGAGAGAGAGGAAGACAGAGAAGTCATGTCTGAATGAATGAGAATTGCAAGTAAAGCAACAATTTTTTGATTTGCGTATTTTTCGGTCTGTTGTGCAACTAATTAGTGCGCAATCAATTCTAGTTGCTCTTGTTGTTGTTGCTGCTTTTATTGTTTCTATTTTAAACTCGATATTATTGCATTGTTGTATTTTGCATGCAATGCCGTTCGAGAATCGACGTTTACTTTTTGCCTTCTGCCTTCTGCCGCCGGCCAACAAGTAATTTTTGTAATTTTCACTGTGCTTGTGTGTTGTTGTTGTTTTTTTAATTATATGTTAATCACACTGCATGCTAATTATTAAATATTATTTTTTTAAAACAATTTTCATAGTTGTTGCTTTTGCTTTTGCATTTTAACCCTGAATGCGAATCTGCGTGCGTATCAGCAACAGCAACAGCAGCAACAACAACAACAGTGGCAAGTAAAATGTGCGCTGTGCACTCAATTGAAAAATTACAACGTTTTTTTTGCTATTTTGTTTGTTTGGTTATTGTTTTTGTTTTTGTCCATTTGCGTATCGTGTTCGTTGTGTGGGCGAAGGGTAAAAGAGTCAATTGCGGGTGAGTGTGTAATGTAATAATTGTGTTGCAACTTAAATAACGGTATTATTGGCTTTGTTATAATTAAAAAAACGATTACTTGCAATCGTCAAAAAAAAAAAATTCTACGAACGATTAAAGCAATAAACTTGACTTGATATGCCAGAATCGGTGAATTGCGAAAATCGATACTCTCTAGTTTGACAATACCTTCTTTAATTATAACAAAATTTTAATATTACTCACAAAATTGTTATAAAATACACAAGAAGGTAAGTCAATAATTTTTTTAAAATATGCAAATCGAAAAGTTTACGTGAAATTTGACTCATCTATGAAAAATTCTCAGTTTGTATATCTTCAGTGTATGATAATTTTGTCGTGAAGTTTTCAATACATTGAAGAAGGCATCTCAGGCCACAATTAGCATATTCTTACTTAGCTTGATAAGCCAGTTGATCATCTCTCTTAGTTTTGAAGCAATTGATCTTCAATTTACATAAAGTCTTCTTTTTTACACAATCAATGAGTTGAGAAATGATGAAACGGTCATCCCTATAAAAAATTTAACTCTTGGGATAAAAAAATGGCTTAATTTACACAATAATGTCTTTGTCCCTTCCTCAGAGGAAGTAGCTTCCATAGAAGGAGCCCATCTTTACATGAAAGAAATTTTTGGTTATGACATGAATCTTTAGATTTATATATTCGACTAAATCGATAAATAAGTGTGCAGAAAAATATAAAGTTTGTTTAAATAATTGCCCGTAGAGTGTCAAAGTTTCGGTAATGCCGAATTTAATGGTTTACTTTTAAATTATTTTAAAATTATTTTGCATATCTTTTAATTTTATCTGTTTGTGTTTGCATTTGTGTCGCACACACAAAGCTTTGCAATTATTTGCATGATATTTCTATATTTTTCATATACAATTTTTTTCATTTTTCGTTTTTGTCTCGTTTCAATGTCAATTGTCGCTTGTGCGCTTAAGCTTTCAATTGATAACGACCATATTATAAAAGGCAAAAAATGCCGCAATAATACAAACAACAACAACAACAACATTTCAATGATGCTGTTGATGCTCTTGATGACGATGACGATGATGACGATGATGACGATTGCCTTTGCTGTTGTCGAGTGACAACAACTAAAATGGTATTTATTATTGTTGTTTTAGTTCTTGTTAGTGTTATTGTTGTTGTTGTTGCTTTTGTACAGAGTACAGTTGTCATTGTTACTGTTGCTGCCGTTGTTGTTGTTGTTGTTGTTGTTTAACGCTGTCAGCGCTTTGATCTTGAAACTTGCTCGTTGTCTTTTACGCATTTTTGTCTTGCCACAAGACTTGCCTCAACATCAACATCGATTTGGCTTTCAGCATACGGCAACTTGTTTTTGGCGGCTGCCTGCCACTGCCACTGCCACTTCCACTTCCATTGCGCACAAACATGTTTGCTACAGTTTCCACAGCGCTTGCCAATTGACTCAACGATGGCTTCGCTCGTTTTGACATATTCTGTCGTTTTGTCTTTTTTTTTTTTTTGCTTTTGTTGTACTTTTTGCAAGCCGCTGCTTTGATTTGACATTCGACTTGGCTTCCTTTTCGCTTTTGCTTATTAAAAAATCATCATAACAAACTGCGTGGCCACAACTTGTATCTGTATCTGTATCAGTTTCGCTTGACTTTGATGCTTAGCTGTCGAAAGTTGCCAACAACTACAACAACAACAATAACGGCTATAAAAGGGTCTCGTCTCGTCTCTCATCTCTCATCTCACACACGCATTTGTCGGCGGTTTGTTCAAACACACATGCTTGTTGCATACAACATGACTTCGGTTAATCATTTAAAGCGCTTCTGCAAATTGCAAGCAACGAATACTTTTTTATGCCAATTAATATATGAAATATAGAACAAAAAAAATACAAGAAATAAAGGAGAATCAACTTGAGTGCGCAAAGTTTATGAAGTGCAACGAATAGCGGTTAATCTACATGGCTTAAAGAGTTGGCTTGCATATGCAAAAACTATTATTAACTTGTACTTTGATTTGGATTAGGCTTATAATTGCGAGCAAATCTGTTAAACGAGTGGAAAATGTATTTAAAATTGCACAGCAAGCATAAAAAACATGTAACTTAGGCTTGTTGGTGCGGGGTTGCTTTCAAGGCTTTCATATGAGCAATGAAATTGTTTGCTCGTTTGTATGTTCGTTCAATTCACGCAATTCACTTGTTGTTATTGTTTTTTTTGCTTATTGGCGGCATGTATAAAAGCAAAAATGAAAATCTAAGACGAATCAGCAACAACAAATTACTGGCATAAATTTACAATAATTGTGTTAATTGTTTTGTTGTAATTTGCCATTATTAGCATGTCGAACATGAAAATTCAAACTGAAAGATACTTTGAACTGAATTGTATACATATATATGTATATATATTTGACAGCGTGAAATTTCACTTTCCTTTTAAGATTAAAACGAGGCAACAAATCATTTTCCCATGCAAATTTTTCATACATTTCCAATCAATTGATGTAATATGCATTAACATAGCCTGGGAAACTCACCTGCACTTGAGCACAGGTAGTAAATCTAATGTGGCATGCAACATCATTGTCATCTGCATAATGATTTTGATAAACAGCATTAAGGAACAACAACAAAACAGCAAAAAAAACTGCACTTTCACCCTCAACGGAGCGACGGAACGACTTCCACTTGAGTGATCCGCAGCAGCACCTTCCATCTTCAAGGCATCTTCTCAACTGTAGACGCATTATCCTCTATTGATGTGCACTCATTATGTACGCATGGTGTATGCAGCGACAACCTTTTGGCCATTGTCTTGGCCCGCTTTGCTGGGCGTTCGACGTGGGAACGCAAACAAGCAGCAAACATTTTCTTTTTCGGTTTCGCAAATTCTTCTCAATAAAGCGAAATAACAGCAAAGGAAAAAAGAAACTCCCTCTGCGTGTTTCCTTTAAATTTTTCAATAAGAAATTATTATTATTTTTTCAACCTTTCTTGCTTAAAATTACTCTTCCTTTTTTCCTCCTTTGCCTGCTTTGGCTGGTGTGTGTGTGTGCAAACAAATTGAATAAAATTGCTTGGCGTTTGAGAGCACAAAAAAAGGAACCTGCAACGCAACAAATTCAATAAACATTTCTTCCTCTTCTGTAATTCTTTTTGCTTTTCTTTAAACGAAATTTAATTGTAACGGCAATAAAACAAATTGTCTGTCTGTCCGTTAGTCTGTCAGTTTCTCTGTATCTTTTTTGCTACCCTTCCTCTATATTTGCTAACGCTTAGCCTTCGCTTCGGCAGGTTTTCACAGGACTCGCTTTGGCAGCGGATATTGAGCCAATAATTTGATTGAATGTTGGTCAAACGCCACAAAAGGAAAGGGAAGTGAAGTGAACTACTTCTTTCTGCTTCTTCTTCTTCTTCTTCGGCGCTCAGCTCGGACAGCTGCCCCGGCTTATTATGTAATAGCAACACAGTCGACCCAAAGAAAGAAAAGTGCTTTATTAGAATTTCATATTTTCGTATTAGTATTTTTTATTCGATTTTTCTCAAATTTATTTCTGTTGTTGTTGTTGTTGTGCTTTGCGCAATTGCTTGTGCAAATCTAATTGCAAACTCACAAAGCCAACTTTGTGCTCATATAACTGAAACCTGTTTTTTGCCACTCATGTTGTTGTTGTTGTTTTTGTCATTGTTGTTTTGTTGTTTCTTTTTTTGGTTTTTTTTTTGAGCCTCTGAAAAAAAATCGTTGACATTTTTATGCAAAATTAATGCAAATGTCTTCTTTATGACGAAAAGTCGTAAATAAATGTTTGTCGCATGCAATCATCATGTTCGCCAACATCATCATCAACATCATCACAATCATCATCATCACAATCATCATCATCACAATCATCATCATCACAAACATCATTGACAAAGCGCGCTGCAAAACTTGCATCAATGAACGAAGCTTTTTCATATTGTTGTTGCTGTTGTTGTGTCATGCTTTTTTTTTTTTTTTTTCCATCGTTT
Source organism: Phortica okadai (assembly GCA_034638295.1). NCBI lineage: Eukaryota > Metazoa > Arthropoda > Insecta > Diptera > Drosophilidae > Phortica > Phortica okadai. The sequence goes on from CM067850.1 coordinate 9,077,509, forward strand.
TGTTTTTGTTTATTCGCCAACAAAATGTTGCAATTGTTTGTTTGCTTTCGCATTGTTGGCCCAAAGCAGTGGAGGGACATCTTTTTTGGCACAAAGTGAAAAGTTGTATTTATAAATTAAAATTTTATAATCTTATATGACTTATTAAAATTTACAATCTTAAAAATTTTTCAGATTTTTTTTGAAAATTTTATATTTAAATTTTAATTATTAAAGCAAAGAAGAGCTTAAAACAATTAAAAATTCAACAGAAAATTTTTGTTCTCTATTATCACTTAAAGAAAAAATGTATCTTTATGGGCGTTTCAGAACTTAATGAGCGTTAACAATTTGCGGCAAGTTACCGTTGCACGTAAATTGATTGCATTCTTGATAAAGTGTTGATAAAACGTGCCACACACACACTGACACACACACACATGCACATGCACACCGATATAGCGTTACTTCCTTCATTTGTATGTATCTATTTTGCTGTCTGCTTTTCTACAATTTACCATTTGCAATTACGCACTTAACACCTATCGGAGCAACGCATCTTAATTTACATCTTTTTTTCTATCTTTCCTTCACTTGATGAACTTTTATGTTATGCTTAATGCGCGCAATACAATACAACAACACCACCACCACCAACAACAACAATAATTTATTTTATTTATATATTTATCGCTTTTTTTTAACATGTTCAACGGCTCATTAATTTTGCTTGTTAACATTTTTTAACTTAGCAAATTTTGCGCTTAAAAAAACACGCAGAATTTCGCACATTGCAAATTGCAAAAGCCGAAGAAGAAGAAGAAGCAGCAGAAGTAGTGAAAAAATAAACAAAATATTTTGCATTAATTGTACAAAACAGCTGTGCAAGTGAATGCAATGCGTGAGTGAATGCTTTCACTTGAAGGCAGTCGGATTGAGAGAAGAAGAAGAAAAGCTGTGAATTTGTCGCAAATTACTTTCACCGGTATTGAATTACACATGCAAAGGACATGGCAATAGTGTGAAGGTTGTCATACACACAAACACACACACTCCCACATAAACACATGATGGAAAACGAGCGAAAGGATTTCAATCTGCGTTTGTTTGCATGTCAAATTCAATTTCAATACAAACAAAATTAGCGTTGAAAGGCACACAGCTGTCGACGTCACTGCCGCTGCCGCTGCTGCTGCGGGTGCGTTGTTGGCCAATCCTTTGCGAAAGCGAGAGTTGAGCTATGTAAATATATGGCTAGCAGATACATTCAAAACTATATAAGTATCTAGCCATCCTTCTATGTATAAATTCATATGTACATAACTGTACGCCTAACCTTTTAATGATGATAAATGTGCAGCAGCGAAAGTGAATGAAAATCAAAAACGTTCCGGCACATTACGCGACATTTTAGAAGCGTCGAACGAAATATTGTTTAAAAAAAAATCGAGCATATCCTTTGAGTAACCCTTAATAGCGCGTGTGCGTATTGAGTTACACAACAAACACACGCATGAGAGGCGCAGCGTACTGTGGAAAGCATAAAAGATATAATACAACAACGACGAAAAAAGGACCTTTCGCGCATGCGCAGCACGAGCGCCCAACGCACATTTTACAATGCCATTTTTTTTCTGATTTCTGATTTAAACATTTGCAAAAAGCACGCCAGGCCACGGAGAGTGTCAAAGGTGCGCTACGCACGCGCGGCGTTCATCAGCCTCATCCTCACTTTTTCATATCTCTGCGCATATCCTTTCGCAACGTGATGCACACAATGACAACGAGTATGACGACAGCAACAACTCCGCTCGATCATCATCAACAACAACAATCTCAGCACAGATCCTTTTTTATGTCGTTGGCATGCGTTGCTACTCCTTTCGCTTACATCCTTTTTTTATTGGTCGTCCTCGTCCTTGTCAGCATTGCAACGCTCATTTTGGCAAAACGTAGAACGCAATAAAAAAAAATGTATATTCAATTTCCGTTGCATGCAAAATAGGGTTGAATTTTCATTTTTGATTTTTCAAATATTTTTCAAATTCGCTTCTTCGCTTCTTTCCACTTTTGCCACCCCTTTCCGCCACGACTCCGTTTGCAGCTGCGACGCATTTAGAAAAATGTCCGTTTTTTTAACGCAAAAAATGTGCGAAAATATTTTAAGTGAAAATCATTTAATTTTTTGCTTTGTTTTTTTGTCGGTGGAAAAAAAAAATGCTGGAAAAATCGGCTTAAGTGACATTTAACCTCTTGGCGGAATTTCTCTCAGTTGAATTTTGTAACGTATTTTTTGTTTTTAAGGTTTCTGCGAGCTAAAGAAAATTTATTGATACGGGCATGTTTTTTTTATAAGTAAAAATAATGGTAAAAGAATGATTTCAAAATAACTAAAAAATCACTGATTTTATAAAGAAAAAGGGTCAATTTTTTTTAATGTTCCTGTGGGTAGCGAACAATTATATAAAACTGCTTTTGCCCATATAAAAAAAAATATATATAAAAATTTGTGTGATTTTTAGAATTCGAAAATAAATGTGAGCAATCTGAAAATGTTCTTTATCCCACGCTCAAAAGGGAATGTCCTTTAATTATATGTGGTCAAATTAGCGAGGATATCCTGAGAAATTTAACTGAGGCGAACAGCTGTTGGGGGGTTTTGGTTCATAGAATGTTTCATGTTCATTTTTTAGTTCATTCATTGATTGATTATTTAAAAATTTAAAAGAAAATCCAGAAATTTCTTTAAAACTTTGTATTTTTCAAAAAATCCAACCTGAGCTCAAACTCAAGATCTCACAAGCTCTCAACAAAATTGGGTTGGCTAAAAATTAAAAGGCAAGCCCTTAAGTATGTAATTATTAAACGTCCTCCAAACAAAACAACAACAGAAAGACACACATACATCATCATCAGAAAAAAAAAAATGTACAAATATGAGAAAGTTTTCACATTTTACGCTTTTGTTTGCACTCTCGACACAGACATGCACTTAAAAAATACCAACGAGCGCAATTAACATTTAACATGAATTAAATAAATATATAATATTTTTAACATAATTTAATTAAAATGGTGAAATGTCTAATTTGTATGCGTGTAAGGCTTCACTTTGACTAAATCATGGCAATTACGAAACGAAAAGAAATCATAAAAAATAATTGAGCAACAACAACAGCAACAATAGCAACAAACAACAACCAGAAGCAGTTAAGCAATACTTAGACAAATATTTATAATTAATAATTTTCACGCCAATGCATCTCACGATAAATAACAATACACAATACACACACACACACATGAGCAGATACAATTTTAGACATGTTTATGTTCATGTACCAAAGTGCAATGTGTATGTTTAAAGCGAAGGCATGCAAATCTGTCAAGAGTACAGTGATCTCCGACAACAACGATGATGATGATGATGAAAGCATTGAAGCAAATGTACTGCTGTCAGGAGGAAGAGGAGGAGGAGGCGGTAGACGCGTTGGAAAAGCGCATCACTAATATGCATGTTATTTATGCCAATGTTCGTTGTTGTTAATACTTATAACAAAAATGATTATGCAAACGAGCATTGAAGTGTGGGCAGACAGACAGACAATGATGAAGAGACAGACAGACAAAGAGAGAGAGAGAGAGAGACACAAGCAGAATCTTATAAGTTAATGATAGAGTGGCAGGGACAGAGAACATATAAATTTAAAGCGTTAATTATGGTTTATGCCACATTTGTATATGTGTATGTATGTGTGTGTGTGCGTGTGTGAGTGTGTTGTGGGTGTGCGCTTGCGTGGAACTATCAATGAACTCAACTCGAAATGAGGCAACAACTCATATGCAAAGCCAACTCATCGCTCTCCTCTTGCCGCGTTTACCGTTGCGGCCGCCAACAGATGGCGTTGCATGATGCGCCTTTGTGTCTACTTTTGTTTGCGTGTTTTAATGCAATAAAATTTGTATTTTACCATTGCGCTGTTAATTTGTTTTGTGGTTATTATTGTTGTTGTTATTGTTATTTTTTCTAGACGCTTTTCTATACAAATCAACATAAAATAATTGAAATGGTTTTAGCGCGAATTTGCGTTTTGTAACGCTTCAGTTTACACCACAAACAACAACAGCAACAAGAAAAACGATGACGACAAGTAACATGCGTTGGGTTGAGCACATCTATGCCCAAAAGGGGGGCGCGGTGGGGTTGTGCGTGAAACATTAAATTGTTTGTGATAAGCAAAAGAAGATGCGTCGACATTCGATGAAATTTGTTGTATAAATTTTGCAAAAAGAAAATGCGCGGTGGCAATTTTTATACTAATTTATTGTTTTTGTAGTACTTAAGCAAAGGCGATAAGATATATTTGAGCAGCGAAGCAGTTTGCTGAGCGAAACAATGAGTGTAGACAAAGAAGTCACCTAAAAATTCAAAGCGAAATGCATAAAAGTATAAAATAATGTAACAAAAATCATGTGAGGCCTGAACAAAGGACTCTTTGATTGCTGGCCTGAAACCTTGCTCGATATAGATGATGTTGATGATGAGTTTTTGTTACAGTTTCGCTCAGATTTCGCGGCAAAAAGTCGAAATCACTTGCAACAACCAACACACACACACACACACACACACATATACAGTTATGTAGATAGTCAAAAGAAGTGCAGACAATAACAATTGCACTTTATAAGACCGAACAGGCCGAAGAGCAAATGTGTTGCATTGCATTGTCCTGCGCTGCTGACAGTTTTGCAAAAGAACCTTGCGCAAGTTTTAGTCCTTGTGCTCCTACACACATTCCCACGCTGCTCTGCAACAGTTTCGCTTACGGTACTTGTATGCGGTCTTTGATGCCTTTTCGATTTCTCAAATGATTTTTGGTTATTCTCTTGGCATAAATTTACACCTGGCCGAAATATATGTAAGCAGGACACAATTGTGCTTCTTCTTCTTCTTGCTGCCCTTTTTTTATTGCACTTCTTTGTTCTGTTTGATTTTGCAGGTTCTATTTTTCGCTTTGATATATCGTTCGTTATCATTGTGTTGGCTATTGTTGTTGGCATTGTTGTTGTTGGCTTCTTCTGTGGCACTTAATTAAATATACGCTGACATAAATTTATGTCCTTTCGGTTGATTGTTGCCACCTCCCCTCTCTCTCACTCTTTCTCGCTCTTTCTCAGCTTTGTTCAATTTGATTTCTAAGCGTTTCCTCGTAATTGTTGCCGCAATGTTGCGCCGCCTTTGCCTCAACGCTCACCTCAATTTCAGTGACTGACAAGTGAATGGCGCAAAATTCCTGCAACTTCTATTGAGTCTCGTTGGCTCTGTTCTGGTGTCTTCTACTCGCTTCCTAACATTTGGAGATAGAATGCCAAACGGTAAAAATGTAATAATTTCATCTTTTTGTTTGGCGATTTTCTCCTTCTGTTTTCATTTTCTGTTATACATTTTCCCTTCGTTGCATTGTATGCCATCGTCCTTCCTGCCGTTGTAATACGTTTTCGGTTTTTTATGCATTAGCGTGCTTAAGTCGCATAATAATGTCTCAGCTGTTTTGGTAAATGCTTTGCAGTTGCACACATTACTCACAAGTCTTGTTGTTGTTGTTTGACAGAGTTGGCCAAACTGCGGCATTTGTTTGATGACATTTCACGGCTCAAAGTTTAACTAAGATGATTTTGCGGTGTGTGCGGGTGTTGCACATGTGATTTGACAAGCGTAAAATGGCAACGTTGGCGTGGAATTCAAAAGATGAAATATAATTATGAACTACAATGGCAAAAAAATCATGGTTATATAAATATAAATGCTTTAAATTCAGAAACAATTTGGTATTCTCAAAGAACTAAGTTTAGCTAAGGAACTAAAAGTGGGTTCTGCAAAAAAACAACAATTCAAATGTTGCCAAGTTCAATAGTTCAAGACGTCATTGCCTTAAATCTTAAAAAATGCTTTCAAAAGCAAAAGTCACTTGAGAAATCACATGCCTCAACACCTTTTCTTCATGCTACAACAACATTTCCATATGAAAGTATATTCAAGTATTGTTTTTGAGTAGTAAGAAAATTCCAACACTTTCTCAGCACAACATGCCATCACTCAAGCATCAATTACACACACACACAGAGCGATGATACTTCAACGCTTTTGAGCGCAAATATTATAGACTTTTTTACGGCTCAGCCATCAGCACGCCGCATGTGTGTCGACTGGGGGGGCAGCATGAGAGACCAACCGACCAATGAGCGCTTTGAAATGTCACAAGGCGCTGAGCACAGCGGGGGCGCTTAAAAAATGAAGGCCTACGGCGCATTTATGAAATATGCACGCTTATCAGCATTTTTAGTATTTCCTGCACGGAGTTTGCGTACTGCAATCGTTTTTTATTCTTTTTTTCAAATCGTTGACGAGCTGTTGAGGTGTTAATGTTGAAGTGCGTCACAGCGATTTAACCCTGTGCGCTATCAAGCTGAACCGAACTGAAAAAAAAAGGAAGCGCGCTCAGGGGAAATATTAAAATGAAGGCTTATGTAAATCAACCCCTTTTTTTATGGCACACGGGGGACATACAATCGGTTTTTTAAGAGAGCTTATTCAAATGCCCATCGAAGGGGTTAAAGCGGGGTTGCTCAGGCCTTTTGAGCGGCCGTGATTTGGTGTGTGCGTGTGAAGGAATTCATTTTATAGGCAGAGAATTGTTTATGTAAATTTCAACCCTTTCGTGTTTTGATTTGTTATATAACATTTTTTATAAGGCGCGTCGAAGCTCATTGGCTGTTCTTGATGACATATGTTGATAAGGGGTTAATGTTTGGGTTTATGTATGCAAAATGCGTTTAAAAAAAATGGCGTTTTTTTATGAAATGAATACGGCCATTTTATTTATAATGATTTTTTCTCTGCTCCTCTTCTATTTGCAGTCAACAATTATGAGCAACATTTGCCTGCCACGTTGCCCTTTAAATTCACAGCTGAGAGCTTTGAAATGAAAACAGAACAAAGTGATGAAGAAAGACAAACAAAGCATGCTGTAACTGAGACTGAAGTTGAAGTTGAAGATGCGACAACGACAGCAACAACAAACATATTGCTGACCAATGAAAGACATGTTGTTGACACAAATATGCGCGTTGTCAGCAACAGCAGCAATCATGGTGCCACTGCCACTGCCACAGCCAACAACAACAATACTAACAGCAATAACAACAACAACAACAACAACAACAGCATTACTGCTGACGCTGATGCTGATAAGGCTGACAAAGCAGTCAACATTGAAAATTTAAAACGGTGTCGCAGCCTCACGCTCGACTGCTCAACTGCTACAAATCAAACGGCACTAAAATTGAAGGCGGCAGCATGTATGAACGACAATATCGCACAGCAGCAAACGTTGGACGAACAGACAGGCAGTCAGGACATTGCAGCATCGATGCCAGTGAAGCTTAAAGTACGTGATGAATTTCAATTGTTGACGCAACAACATGCAATTGACAAGTCGCTTGAGCGTCGGAAGAAGCGTAAGCAGCACAGGCAGACGCACAGTGATGAAGATGACAATGCTGCCGCGGCCGCCGCTGCTGCTGATGAGCACACGCGTGTGACAATGAAAGCGTTGGCAGCGCTCAAACAGGAGCTCGGCATGACGACAACAACAGCGGCGATTGATGAGGCGTCCAAGTATAATGATGAACGTTTGCATTTTTGTGCGCAAAATGTTGCCGAATTGCAAAATTGCTTAAAAACACAAACGGGTAAGTTCAGAAAGATGATCTACAAAAGTAAAAACTATGAAAAATAATTTCAAATATTGAAAATCAATGAGAAAATGTGCAAAAATTCGCACAGTTGTTTTTTGTGTATACAATTTTCTGATAAAAATCAAATTTTCACATTGCACACTTTCATGTTTCATGTTTATTTATGGTAATACCAAAAGCCGTCAACGTTGAGGGTGAGGGCGAGTGTGAGGGTTGAAGTGGCATTAGTTGACCCCCGCCATTGCTCAGCGCAGCTTTGCTTATCTGTGCTTAAACAGTTTTAATTAAATTTGCGCTCAGCTAATCAATCGTTTGCATCTTTGCAGAATTTGACAAATTATTCAATTGAAATTTATTTTAGTTTTGTTGTTTTCTTTTTGCTAAAATATAACTTTTTTTCGGGGGTTTTACGGGCAAGCAATTTATTAATATTGCAATGCCTAAGAAAATATTGAAAACTATCAAAATGATGTATGTAAATGCCAATCCAGCAAATTTAAGCTGCTTTGCTAACTATCAAGACATATTTTTTTACATTTTTTGGCGCCAAAAATCGAAGACAGACGTTCGTTCCTCAAGACAATCAATACATCTATGAAGTCCTTGATTATGCATGGCTTTGAAGCACGCAAATGTCTCTCAATAACGATTGATTTGCCATTGTTCTGTAATATGATGAAGTACCACGTCATTTACTTTTTTAAGAAAACATTTCTTCCTTCCTTTTTGGTTGCTTTTATTTTGTTTTTTTTTTTTAGGTAAAAAATCATTTGAGATAAGCATTTTTATAAGAAAACTGAGCGCATTTGAAAATAAAGGCAAAAAACATGGAAATCAAATAAAAAAGGACGCTTTACGGTATTTAATGTTTGCATTCGACACCCCGAAAAAAAAGAACTGCAATGAAAAGAAACGACAGCAAGGACATTTTGAGGGACATGCTCGCCTCAGCTTAGCTCAGCTCAGGTAACTGTTGCCAAGCACATGCAAAAGACCTCTCGGGCTACTCATGCCTCGACTGCGGCCTCAACGCGCCCCGTTTAAATTTTCACGTTTTTTATGCCACTTTTGATATGAAAATGTTTCATGCGCAATTTTTTTCTGTTTTTTTTTTTTATTCAACGTAATTTTTTAGGGGTTGTTTGTGTTGTTTTTTGCATTTAATTGCGTTTTTTTTTTGCCTCAGATGTTAGTTGCATTTACCGTTGGCTTTGATTTATTTTCTTTGCATTTCCTTTGCTTTTCTTCAGTCTTTAGGCGTCTCTTAGTTTTTCAAGTAAAATGTAAAATTTCCAGCATTTTTAACGTATTTTCTCACGTTATTTTTCTGTGCAACAAACAAAAAAAAAACGGCAAATTTTTGCGTTTGCTTGGATAAAGGATTTCTTTAATTAAGCCAGAAGATTTTTGTTGATTTTTTATAATGCTTGACTGCTTTTCATTTGCTATTATTTATGAAGTGCGATCAGAAAGAGTTCTTTGTTGAGCGGATTTCAATTTTGAGATTCCTGCTTTCTTTAGAAATTAGATAGAAAAGGCATCTTAAACACATATAATAGTACATCCCTCAACTCTATTTTGCCAGCATTCTTACTAAATATCCATGTATTATTTTTAAGGACTTTTTTTTAATACATTTCTTTTCTAACTTTTCAACTATAATATATATGTATATGATGTTCTATTGAATTGCCTGATGAGTCGATTGACGAATTTTGAAAGATTTTTATCAAAGTTGCTTAAAAAACTGTATAAAAATAAAATAAAACGATTAAATATTTGTTCTGAAAATTACTTATTATACATATATGTATGTTTTTTTAAGTTATGTATTTCTACTTGCTCCCAACCTATCCCAATGGCATTCTTGAACGTTTCACGTAAACCAAATTTTTATGACTTCATTAAATATTTCACTTTTCCTCTACGCGACTCACGCATCTCTAGACTAAAATCAACAACTTTTAATTTTCTTCTAATTTTTTTTTTTTTATATTTTCCGGCTGAATTTCGAGCAGTTTTTTGTTTTTATTTTGTCGGCACTAACCCAGTTCAACTGCAAACCATTTTTTATGATCTTTGCCTACATTGACTTAAGAAATTTACAAATTTTACGATGTTTACAAGGGCTGACAAGGACGTTTAGTTCGAGCCGAAGAAGATTTTATTAACACGCACAGTAGGTGCGTAAAAAGTGCATAAGTGAAATATTTATGTATAAAAAGTCAAATTTCAAGTCTAAGTCAACAATGTCTTACTTTTGTTTTGGATTTTTAACAACACACTGCGAACGTGAGAGCGAAGAAATTGAGTTACCAAAAAAAGGGCAAATGCCGCTTTGAGGAGAACAAGTTCAGAACCAGTAGTCAAGTTGCACAGAGCGGAGCTGAGCTGAGCAGAGCAGAAGTCAAACATTGGTCAACGGACGGACAGACGGACTGACTGGCCGACTGAGGAGGCTGCACGCGGTTAGAAGAGCTAAAGAAATGAAGAAAAAAAATGAAATATTCTTCTTTTTTTTTATGATTTTCATGGAAATCGCTTAATTTACAACCATGGCAAAGGTTCGGGCGGTCATAAAAAATGCAAAGAAGAAGCAGCAGCAACGCGAATTTCACTACAAAGAACCAAGCAAACCATTCGACTGACTGACTGACCTTTGGGTTGCTGTTGTTGTTGATCAACGCACTTGGTGGTTATCTACACATGATGCTAAGGCGATAAACGCTTGGCAGGACTAAATCAAACTGTTTTTTTTCTCTGTGCATTTTCAATTAACTTCATTTCACTTTGCTTCACTTCACTTCACTTACCTGCAATGGCATGTCTTACTTTTTATGACTTTTGTAACAATTTTTTATGATCTTTCATAAAAAAATTATAAGGCAAAAAGTGAATCTGGATCTTTGTTTGTTGTTCTTGTTGTTGTGTGTCTCTCATTTTTTTTTTGGAAAACGCATATAAATGCTTCTTTTTTTTGTTCATATTCATATTAAAAAATTGACTTTTCGACATAATTTGTTTGTCTTCCTTTCCGTTTCTTCTTCTTTTGGGTTTTGGTTTCGTGTCAATCTTAGTTTTGTTCCGAAAAGATCTCTGAGATTTTTGTTGTTTCGCGCGAATTCATTTGACTTCTTTTCGTTTTTATAGCGCAGCTGTTTTGCGTGTGAAAGGAAATTGACTTTTTTATAGGAATTGGCCTTGATTTGTTTTAAAGTGTTAACAAAAAACCAAAAAATGCAAAGAAGTTTGACTCAGTTTTGAAAAATTTATTAACATGTTAGTTAAACATAATGGAAAAGTATGTGTGTTTATAAGGACACATAAATAAAGCAAAGAAAATTTTAAAAATGTTCAAAAATTATAAAAAAGAAAATTTTATAAACATAAATCACAATTATGACATAAACTAAAAATAAAATTCTAAATTTGCTGACAAACTAATAAAATAAAGACTGCAGGAGACCAAGTTGGATGCCAAAATTGTTAAAAAAAAAGAAACTCAGTTGAGGCAAATACATTTGTATTAGTGTACAGTGAAAGATCCCATTACGGATAGCTTTCATAACCCGACTATTCCCATAATATCTTTATAATATAATATTCATACAAAATGCCTTCCGATAAGCGAACAAAAACACCTCAACGTTGATTGTCCGTTTCTAGGAGCTTCCACTGTATATTCAAAGTCATAGCAAAAGTTGCAAATAAATCAAATATGTATAAAAGCAACAAAACTAAAAAGTTGCAAAAAATGAAAAAGAAAACAACAAACAAAATTGCAACAACAAATCATCATAATAAACGAAGTTGAAAATGTTGCCAGCAGCGAAGCCAGCAAGCGACCAAAACTAAAACCGAAACCATGAGATATGAAAACCAACAACAACAGCAACAACAACAGATGAAGAAAACTACAACAATAAAAGCAACAGCAGCCAAAGCAAGGTAAGACGAGAGCAGGCAAGGCAAGGGAGAGGAGAGCAAGACAAGGAAAGCTGCGCCATCGTTGGCAGGAGTCAAAGTGGAGTCGGAAAAGGAAGCAGACAAAGGAATGAAAGACAGAGAGAGAGAGAGAGAGAGAGAGAAAGAGAGGCGCACTGAAAAGCATTGCATGACAAATAAGTAAAATGAGAAGCGAAATAAATGCTTTGGAGGCTGTGTAAAAAGGAGAAGGTGATAAGGAGAGGAAGAAGAAGCAGTGGACGGGTAGAGAAGGGGAAGCGAGTGTAAGTGTGTGTGCAGAAGAATAGCAACAGTGAAGAAGAAGGCGCACATGTGTGCATAAATGAATGGCAAATAAATGTAAAAGCGACAACAATAATAACAACAACAACGACAACAAGCTGAGCACACACAAGAGCAATAACACTGCAAAGAAAATAGTCTGATAAAAAAATAAACTTTTAGCCAACTTTACACCCACACACACACACACACACATCGACACTGCAAACCACAAACAATGTCTTTTGGCTACCATAAAAAATCATAGTCATACGGGACGTATGCACATTGACATGCAGATGGCCAACACACACACCCAACACGGGACACATATACACAAACCAACAACAAAATAATGTCCTTTAAACCGCCCAAATGTTTAACAAACGTGTCTGTGTGTGTGTGTGTGTGTGTGTGTGTGCGAAGGCAACAACGCATTTATGTATGTGTGCGAAAGAGAGAGAAGTTGCACAAAATGTTTTAAAATTTTACATAAAATCTCTTCTTCTTACTTTACTTTGCCGCCCCCAAATATATATGTACGTATGGATGTATGCATGCATGCATATAAGAAGAAAATTTTATAGTCAAGAGCAGAAGTACATAAGCGCTCATATACGGCATACATTTGACTATATGAGCCGAGCCGAGTCGAGTCAAGTCGAGCTGCCGTGCTGAGCCAGCTGCGCCAATCATAAAAAAAAATACAAAAAATTATGCATACACGCGCAGTCACCAAAAACCCCCCCAACCGCCCCTCAGACAACTCACACCCGCGCCACTTGTATGAGCATCAACGAACAAGGCTGCGATGACTGTGACTGCGACGCGACGCTCGCTTGCTGTCTCTCTGCTTCGTATATAAAATACATTGAAATAGCGTATAAAATACATTCAAAAATTTAAATTTTAAGCCACACCCCAAAAAAAAAAAAGCGTCACATAAACACGCACGCATACAAATGGAGTTGTGTGTTCCCAACTGGCTCCAACAATGCGCAGCAGCAGCTCAACGTAACAACAACCACAACAACAACACAAAACAATTGTTATAGTTAAGCAAAGCGAAAAAAAAAAACAAAAACGAACAAACGGTTTTTTTTAAAACGTATTAAATGAAAGTGGAGCGCATTTTACAATCCACACAACCAACAACAACAAAGTGCGCTCTCACACAAACACACACACACATACGCGATTGCCGACTCAATGCAAATTTTATACTAAAGCCGATTTTCCCCTGTTGAGTGAGCAAGCAAGCAACTGAAATCCAATGAAAATGACTCAAATCGTCGATGCCTTCGTTGTTGTTGTTGTTGTTGTTGCTGAGAGAGTGTATTGTATCTATGTGTGTGCGAAAGAGAATGAGCGCATTTTACGATACTGCACGTTCCACACACACACATTATATATGTGTATTTCTAATAAGAACTTCTATTGCTATGGCGGGGTAAACTGAGCGCATGCACACACAGATACACACACACACACATATGCGGAGTCGACGGCTTATTGGATTCATCGGTTTTTTTGCCGGCGCGTACGCTCATTCGTTACTCTTCTTCGCTCGCGCGCGCACCGTGCTCAAATCAGTTGAAGAGCCGACGTGAAACCAGTTAAACGCGCTGCTTTTTTGTTGGTAGCAACGGAACAACAAAAAAACGAGACTGAGACGCTTTTTTAAGCGCTTTTTTACGCCATAGTAAAGCACAGAAATTTGTATGCTAAAAAATCAACCCTTAGCGTTGACAACTACGCTGCCCTTACGTGCGCGCTCCGATTTTGGGTGCAAAAGAAGAAAATTTTAACTCAAAAGCAAAGGAAAAGGAAAATTCAACGGCAGCAACAAAAAAAAAAAAAAACAAAAACAAGCAAAGAAAATAAATACTCAAGCAAAGCCGGTAACAGGACAAGCAAGAGTGCTCGAGAGCGGTGAGCGACGTAGGGACTGAAGTGGCGGAGACAGCGGCAGCAGCAGCAGCAGCTCAGCCGTCGGCAGTTAGCATCATCATTCCTCAAACGACTTCAGTAGCGGCAGCAGCGACTGCGATTATCCGTTAGTCTGACAGCATCTCGCTCACTCACTCACGCACGCACGCACGCACGCAGGCCGTCATTCATTCATACACTTTTTTTTAAGGTGTCCTTTTGCCTGCGCCGCAAACAAGAATTTAGTTTCGCACGAAACACGAACGCGTTTGGTTGCGCTTGCACTCAAGTAAAACACCAAAAGGAACAAAGAACCTTCAACGTTGTTCAACCAAAAAATCATAACAATTATTAAACATTTTTTAACTATCGTAAAATCATAGACAAGTTTCTAAGAACAATAATGTGCAAAGTGCTGAGTTAAATGCAATAAAAGTTTTAAACAAAAGTGTACTATTTTGCAAAAGTAAACAATTTTTGAACGCAACAAAAGAAACATTTGTGCTACGAATAATCCTGAGATTCTGAACTCAAAAGTGACGGTGTGAAAATGGTTATGTCGGAGCTGCGTTGGCATACAGCAAGCCCCGAGGATAATAATAATTCCTTGAAGCGCGATTTACTAAAGACGCCCACCAGCGGACACATTATGCAGAATCGATGTAAGTTTTCTTCATGAGATACTTTATAATGATTATTTGAGCCATTTCTCAAACAATATTCTAATTAAGATAACTGTTTTAAAGTGTTATAAGAAAGAAACAATTAATTGGTTTCTTATAAAGAAGTAAAGTTTCTTTTCAACTCCTTCAATTACATAATTTGACATAAAAGTCAAGATCCTTTACGGATCACATTGTATTTAAACATGAGTCGCACTTTTTCAATCCCAACTTTGCTCTACTCCCTACTCAACTGTCTTATACAACACATTGAAGTGTCTAATCTTGTATCAATCAATGACATGTTGAACTAATCCGTCAACTATTAGCACACATAGGCAGGTAAAACACAATCCTCTCATACAAAGATACCCAAGTAGACCTCATTCATAAATAAGCCCAACGTAGGTAACCGACCCAATTACAAATACAATAATAAATAAAATTTATTAAAAGAAACGAAGAAAAATATAAATAGTTAAATAAATAAAGTGTCTTACGCAATGCACCGACTGAAGTTGGGTTTTTCATTTTGGTGCAATAAATATGATTGGGTCTCTGGCCAGGCTGTTGAGGAGGTGTTTTACGGATTTGTCATTAAGTAGCGTCGTCGTCGTCGTCGACGGTGAATTTCCATTGTAAAAATGATTACAAATTTTGTTGCTTATCAATTATGATATTGTTTATAATATACATATATGTGTTTTGTTGTTGTCTTGAGTCTTAATAATGATAATGAGTTGTTTGAATATTTATAGAAAAAAGCGTACACAATTATTGTATTAAAATATTGCGTCAATAAGTTTGGAAAGTTGCGACGATAAGTGGCAAGTGTTAAAAATAGATAAAGCAGTGACACAAAGAACTTTCTTATGAATTTTTGAATTAATGCTTTTCAAAGCTTCTCATTTAGTTTGATATAACAATAATTTTGTGTAATTGGCACAATATTTATAAGCACGTGCCATTAAATCGGCTGTTGCTCATGTGACTATCTGACCGCACTTAATAAATAATCTGTCTCAAGCACACAAATTAAACAATCGCACAACATTTTCTAACAATATTTTTTCCATAAGCAAAAAACCGAAAATATATATAAAAAAAAATTTATATTATTTAACATTTATGATCGAACACCTGCACTCAACAAATAACCGAAAATTCTACGAAACTTGAAGCATAAAATAAAAAACAATTTTCGTCATTTCGGTCATTAGAAGAGATTATGAATCGCCTCACAAGTAGCGCACTGAGTGCCACTTTTCATAAGTGAAGCAATCAGCAACTTTGCTGTTCTTGATTTTAATAAATTAATTTATCGACGCTAAATGCCGTTTAATCAAATTTTTATTTATAATATTCAATAAAAAAACACCTCATCACCTTCTTTTTACGTTTGGCAACAAGCGTGAAATTGGCCAATGCCAAAAAGCCAACAGCGCTTTTGTCTTCAACTGATACCGTTGGGCCCAGCAATTTGGGCTTATCGTGCCAAAATAGGGGGCCTGTGCCTTACAATCTAAAATACATTATTGTATGATAGGTATGTAAGTGCAAATTGTTGGGTTTGACACCTCATACGATGGTCAAGAATGACGCATTGAACATTGAACTTTGTCATGCTTGACTTATGTATGATTGATTCATAGTTTGTGGTAAGAAGGGTTTTCCAGGCTTTTTGTTTTTGTTGTAATTTGGGGAAGAAATAGTAATGCTATCAGGAAAGTATTAACAGTTCCCAACTCTAATAAAAGTAGTTAAAATTCACAGATGATGGAATGTTTTATTGCTGTGATAAGTAATAGAAATATGTGTGATAATTCTGGATGATCTAATGAGTTTATGCTATTGCGATTTCAAATAGCTTTAACTTGGAACACTTTTATTGAGATTTGTGAGAGATTTGTTTGTAAATGAACAAATTTCTGTATTTCTTTCATCATTTTAGTATGAACAGAACAACTTTTATCAAAATGTACCACGCAAAATACCATCAATTCTCTATAAGCATTAATTCTTACAACTTAAACTGTTCTAAAGATAATGACATCTTCTTCCTGCCATTCAGCTTATGAGCAAAACACTTTCGGCGAACTAAATCAAATTCACTCCTAATACAAAGCGACACTCAGCTATCAATAATGAAACGATTTGACCCCAAAAGCATCAACTCCTTTGTAACGCCAAACCCATGCCAAAAATAAAAGCGAACGCGATACAAAGATACAATTTTGTCGATTTGATTTTGTGTGAAGGAAAACAAAAAAAAAAAGAAAGAATGAAATGTTTGCGCTTTCTCTGTTTTGCTACGCAGTTTCTGGACACTACAACGATAACAAAGTAGAGGAAGAATAAGAAGAAGCAGAGAAATAATGTTGACGAAATAAAAGCAAAAGAAAATTAGTTAGTGCGAAAAACAAAACACGCATGAAATGCAAAGAAAAGTAAACAAGAAGAAGAAGAAAAAATGATTTTCGCAATGAAATGTTTTCGTCGTTTTTGGCATGACTGAATAAGCTGAAGAAGAGGTGGCAAATGAGCAACCAAAATACAGACAGAAGACTCTCAGCATCCACACACACACACACACACTCAGCGTTTCAAAAGAATCGATAGTCTGCGCACGTGATGCGTTCATCATGTGTGTGTGACTGTGTGTGTATCCGGTTCAGATACATTTACACTCAAAGATACTTTGCTGCTAAGTTAAAGCACGTTTGTGTGTGTGTGTGTGTGTGTGCATTGCTAAACTTCCGCCAGAGGTCAATGACTAATTGTATCTGAGCTTTGTCGTCTCTGCTTTGTTGTCATTCGCCGCTACTTCTTGTTGTTGTTGTTGTTATTTTAGCTCATAATGAAACTATTAATTGCGTGCACAAACATTTCGCAAAGATACATTTTAGTTACTGAAAAAGTATCTACATTCGTACATAGTAAAATGACACCCCTTTGCGGGACGCGATGCTTAGACCAACTGCTGAGCCTTAAACTACGGCTATGAATTTTTGTTGTTGTTGTTATTTAAAATATTTGCCAGATTAAAATGCGGGGTTGCGGTTTGCCAACATTCTGCTTATTGTTGCCATTCAAACGGAACGAAATTCATGCAGTTTTGTTGTACTTATTTGCTTCTCAAAATTTTTCACTAACTGAGAAGCGTTGGCATAATTGTGGCCAGCTGACCAAACGACGGCGTTGCGCTTTTCACATTCACTCAGTCACTCATTCACTCACTCACTCACTCACTCACTCAGTGTAGGTGTTAATGTTTGGCGTCTGTGTGCGTGTTAGGCACGTTCCATGTGTGAAATAAATACAATGTATCTCGATACATGCACGCTTATGGCACGGCCGGGGTGTGTGTGTGTGTCGTTGCATAATTTATGTGGCATTTTAACGCATTTGTTGTAAAATTAGTTCGATTTTGTGGAACGTTTAATTGTGCGCCGCCTTCAAGTGGCAACGTGGCATCTGTTAGCATATTTTTGAGGCCCCAAAAGTAGTTTTGCTTTTTAATTAGCTCTAAGGCAGTAGAAAGTATTTGGCTCAATAAAAAGTATCGATTGACCATAAAAACGCTTTCAGACACTTTGTAGAAGATACTAAAAAACGACGACGCGCCCACAAAACGCAACTCCTCAAATATTCATTTCAAACTACATTCAAATGCCAATCGTGCCGATGTGTCCAGTCCAGGTGTTCGTTGCGCCTTTGTGCCAACATAAAAATATCCTTACAATGTCCTTTTACCATATCGTATCGTATGTCCTCTTGAGGCTTATGCGCTTACTTTCACTCTGGCTTCCTGTCTGTCGCTCGGCCGGTCAGTTTGCATGTGCATGTGCAGCCTGGTTGACTCATATATCGATTGCTAGATACTTTTAGTGCATATATACATACATTTACGTGTTAAGAACTTTCTTTATGCATTGCACGTGTGTCGTCTGCGTGCATAAAAATTCATATAAAATTGTTTAACATTTGACTTTTTCGCTTAATACTTATTAAAGTCTTTCTCTTTGCTCTTCTTCTTACTTTCAGATATCACACGCCTATCCAGATCGCCATCGCCATTGCAATCGAACGGTAAGTTTGACTTCCTGTATAAGATTTCCTAACACTCTAAGTATTTAAACTACTTCAAGAAGCTGTTAAAATAAAAATAACATCAGCTGTTGTCCGAGTCCAGCAATGCCATAAGGCAACCGCCAGAACCCTTTTCAACACCAACGCTCCAGCATATTTATAGCGTACATTTAAAAACGCTTGATAAATTTACGAGTTGTCCACTTGGCATGCCAACAGATACTTTTACTCATTCAAACGTTTGTACGCTCGCTCGCAGGATCATTTGTTAGAGCATTTTACCAAAACATCTGCTGTTGCCGCTTGCCATTGTCAAACAGAAGGACCGAAAGACCGAAGAACACTGAAAACCGAAATGAATCAATTTCACTAAATCATTTCATTTTCATTGAGTTGTGTTTGTTTGTTACTCTTCGGTGTATTTGTTGTTTTACGGTTGGGGTAAATTTTAGAGTTTGATCAACCCTTGCTCAATTCAGGCCTACGATTTCAATAGAATTACGTTGGGGTGCCTAACGCGTTCGCGTTCGCCAGCCACGCGTCATTGTCAGCCATATTCCCAACTTCTAATAGGGATGTGTTCACTGCTGCCTTCATTTGTAGATACAAAAAGATGCTGTCAAAACTTTGTGTAGCCCTTTTCTGTCTGTCAGTCCGTCTGTCTGTCTGTTTGTCAGTGATTTAAGATGATAGTTTTGGCATCTTCGACTTAAGTTGTTGTCGTTGTCTGATTAAATGGCTTGCCGTCACTTTATAGCTTCTTAAGTAGTTGCCAAAGGTGACAATTGCGTGTAATTGGCGTAGATACAAGGCGTGAAAGGCGTTAAAGGCAGCGGTTTACGAGATTTGAGCAACTGCGCTATTAAACACACTTTTGAGAATTCAATTTGTGCTTAAGTACTTTTTAAAGTGTTTCGTTGAAGTGTTTGAAAAGTTATTTGTAACCATGTGCCTTTGATATAAGTTCACCATTCGTTTAGTTTAGTTTCTTTGCGCTCATTACTATTCATAGCTCGTTAGCTTTCACTGGCAATGCATAATTTTCAAAAAAAAAAAAATGGAAAAAAAGAAAATATATAAATTTGCAATTCACACTTTTGAAGCAAATTCCGCAACGTCGACGAACGTTGAACGTTGAAGGACGCCCATGCGAAGAGTTCGTTAGTCATGCTCCGTGCCGCATTTCCCTTTCATGAACCATCTTTTTATTGACAGATTTTTGCTTGATTTGAATTTTATACAGACGCAACTGTGTCCAAATGCTGAGATTCTTTTCAGTTCGCTACACAAGACTTTTTCTTAGCCATTCATATGTATTTACATATTTTTATGCAAAAATTATGCCGTTATGGTTACTGAATATGTGTGAAGATACGTTGTGGCAGCATTTGTGGCGATTTGACCATTTCGTTTGCTGTTTTATTGGGTGGCAGCGAGCAATAACGAGCTCGAAGTCAGTGGCGTAGTGACTTTAAATTTTAACTTTAAAAATAGTATTAAAATGTGCCGAATTATTATATATATTATATTGCTTGACGTATCACTTCGGACTGGCTGACCACCCCAGCTAACCCAAATCTTTAACAAACAAACGCCGCCACTGTTTCTCCACCACCGCCAACTCTTGCAAACAAATCGAATTTGCACATCATCTGAATACCAAATACTTGCACGTAGTCATACAGCAAAAAAAGAAAGAGAAAAAGATTTGACCGAAAAATAATAAAAAGGCAACACAGTATCCTCAGTTCGAATCGAATCGAATCGAGTAAGTCATCAAATTCACAAGCACAGGCGGTCGACATTTCCCACGTACTCTCGACAAGACCAAGTCCAGTCCGAGTCCAGTCCAGTTCAGCCAAGTCATAAAGTAGCCAACGAACATATGCAAAAATTTCATTTCTGCATATGTAAAAGGCAACTTGAAAATGTTGGCATAGAAGGTAAGGGCTTGCGTCGGTTTCCGGGGGCGTGCTGCGTGGGCAGGATTCGTTCTTGAAATAAACGTGCGGCCACAGCTGACCGAACAAACGTAACGAAACGAGCAAAGGACATGAGTGCGGCGGTAAAGGTTGCCAAAGGAAGAAGAAATGTTAAAACATTTTTGATTGCTATTTGTATATGAAAATAGTTCATATTCTTTGGCACGAGGGTGGCATTCGTTATGAGCAACTCAGGCATAAAAAAAGACTGTGTTTTTTTTTTTATATTTCGGCTTGGCCAGAATTTCGTTGCGAATTTAAATATTATTGCAAATCAATTGGCTGGCTTTGAGTTAAATAAAATGCATACAAATAGCAAATTTATACAAATCGTGTTGGGTCCATTTGAAATGCTAAAATGGCACTTAAAAAAAAAAAAACAAAAAAAAAAGAAGAAAAATAAGTAACGTCAAAGAAATGAAATGAAACCAAACAAGACGAAAAGAGTTGAAAATGAAAAGCAAACATCAGAAATCCATTTGATGTTTTTAGCAGTGGCAATAGCGACAACAACAACAGCAACAGCAACAACCACTCAAGGTGAACTATGTAAACTAGATTGGCAAGAGCGACTTCAATACAAAATCGAACGAGTTACCCCAAACCCCTGAGAGACGTGTGCACATTTTCGCATAATAAAGTAGTCAATGTTGTATATTAGCGTGTGCATGTGTGTGTGTGTTGGCAATGGTGAAAGGCTTTTCTTTTTTATTTTTGCATGACTGTTGGGGGAGCGGAAAAATAAACAACAGAACAGAAATGCTGAGCTCAACCGACTATGAAATTGACCAAAATTATACATTTGCCTTCGCTTTGCCCAACTCCTTTTGCATCTTTTTTTTATGCTAAATTTATGCAAAAGGTGTTGTTGGCTTAGCTGAAGGACTCAAGATGAAAATTTGCATTTTTATGAAGCGTCAAATGGTCAGTTTGAGTTAAGATTTCTCGTTCGAAGTGGCTTTAAACTAAGAAATGTGCTTAGCATTAATAAATATTTGAAAAGGCTTTTAAATGTTTTTCTTCTCTAACGCAAACTGTTATTTTATTTTGCTCTTTTAGCTTCCGATTGCGATGACAATAACTCGAGCGTTGGCACCTCCAGCGAACGCTGTCGCTCGCCCATCAGTCCAGCGCTCTCGCTGACACAACAGAAGCTGCAACGCAACAATCAGCATGCTCATCACCATCAGCATCAGCTTCAGCATCATCCGCATCACATTTCCGCATTGCATGCGCATCCGCTTCATGCGCTCCAGCGTGTTGCACATCCACTGTCGCCACATGCCACGCTGCCGAAGCGCAGTCGAAGCGACGAAGAGGAGTCGGTCGAAGAGGATGCTAATGGTGGCGCCTTGAATTTGACGAGCGAAAATTCACGTCACAGTGTCACACAATCGCCAACGCCGTCCGTCAAGTCAGCGCGCACTGCGCACACGCCACGCACGCCGCCACCACACGCCACGTCCTCTCTGGCAGCAACATCGCCAGTGGCAGCGCCAGCGGCAGTGACTTCGATGGCCGCAGCTGCTGCTGCCGCTGCTGCAGCGGCGGCGGCGGTCACTAGCACCAACACAGTTGCCAGCGGCATCTCGCCACTACTCGCTATGCCAGGACTCTCCTCACCACAAGCGCAACTCGCTGCCGCCGGCTTAGGCCTCACAAATCCGCTCTTTGCCGGCGCCGCTGGCCTTGGCAGCATGCACTCGGCGCAGGACTTCGCACAGTTCCAACAGATATTGCAACAGCAACAAGTCGCATTGCAGCAACAGTTCACCAGCTACATTGAGCTACTCCGTTCTGGGTCGTTGGGCATATCGCAAGATGATCCGACGCTGCCCACGCAAATCGCCACCGCACAGTTCCTAATGCAGAGTCGCATGCATTCGTTCACACAGGCCGCACAACAGTTGCAAGCGCTGCAGAAGCAGCAAGAACTGCAGCAGGAACTGCAACAGCAACACCTTCAGCAGCACCGCGAAGAGCTGATGCAGGACGAGCCGCTGCCGCTGAGCAAGCAGCCGCGCACCTCGACGCCCACCGTGCAACGGCACTCGCCCATACTGCTGCGCAGTCCGGCCACATCGCCTCTACCGCTCACCCAGTCGACGCTCTCTCAGCACCAACATCAGCTACAAATCACGCCACCCAACTCCGGCGGCACCATTGGCAATCTGAAGGTCAGCGGCATTCTAACGCCGAGCACGCCCACGAGCGGCACCCAGACGCCGCAGCAGTCGAAGACTGTCGCCAGTGCTGCTGCTGCGCAACGCGCTGCCGGCGAACCTTCGCCCGAGGAGACAACCGATCTCGAGGAGCTCGAACAGTTCGCCAAGACCTTCAAGGCGCGTCGCATCAAGCTCGGCTTCACGCAGGGCGATGTTGGCCTGGCGATGGGCAAACTCTATGGCAATGACTTTTCGCAGACGACGATCTCACGTTTCGAAGCGCTCAATCTGAGTTTCAAGAACATGTGCAAGTTGAAGCCGCTCCTGCAAAAGTGGCTCGATGATGCCGACCGCACTATTCAGGCGACAGGTGGCGTCTTCGATCCGGCAGCGTTGCAGGCTACCGTGACCACGCCGGAGATTATGGGCCGTCGTCGCAAGAAACGCACCTCCATTGAGACCTCCATACGCGGTGCGCTTGAGAAGGCCTTCATGACCAATCAAAAGCCCACCAGCGAGGAGATCAGTCAGCTGGCCGATCGCTTGTGCATGGAAAAGGAAGTTGTGCGGGTTTGGTTCTGCAATCGGCGTCAAAAGGAGAAGCGCATCAATCCGTCCATGGATAGTCCGACCGGCGACAATGACGATGAGTTGCCCTACATGATGCACTAAGCTCTAAGCATCTTTGGATGACTTTGAGTAGTAACAATGAAGGTGCAACAACGAATTTTTCTATAAAGGTATGTACAATTTTTATATGCTCACACTTACAGTAGATACTCTATAGTATTTTCGCTACACTGAAAAAAAAAACAACATTTTTTAGAACCAACTAACTTTTTCTACCATTGTCTCTTATCTTTTCAGGTTCAAACTAAAACACAACACATCAAATATTAGCATTAATTGTGCGTTGTTCAATTGTTGTCACGCTACTTTTGCTTATGTTAACTATTAACGGTATTTATTAACTAATTAATTGATTTAATTAAGTGTGTGTCTGTACTTGTATTTAAAGCTTATTAATCTAACTGAATCCTTGCCAACAAACCAGCGCAAAAAATCGAATGACAAAAATTTGCTGATAATATTGTCAATTTGAAAAATTGTTTGTAATGAATGACATACAAAATTGTTATCATCCCGAAGAATTCCTGTCAATATTATCACCCAATTTTTATCAAATTGATTAAAAACAAAAATTATTAAATAATTTGCTTACAAATTTTGCTTTGAATCTAAAAAGGAAAGCAACATTTTTATTGCCAAATTGTTTTATGTATTCGCATTATTTATATTTAAATAGCTAAAAAAAAAAACAAGTAATAATTAAATGTATTTGAAGCGCTTTGTCGTCAGCAAATATTTTCTAAGTGTAAACTAATTGTTAGCGTATAACAGTTGAGTATGGAAACGAAAAAATATTTATTTTTGCGTGAATACTGTGATAAAACCAATAATGATTTAAACCATTTTATGTTGTAATTTTAACTATAAATTAATATTAAAATAATAAAAAATAATTATTAAAAAAAAAACAACAAAAAAAAACAAACAAAAATAATCATGAATTTAATGGAATTTGTAATTTAAATTATTATAAATGCGAATTTTAAAATGTATAAAACAAAGATGCAAAGTTTAATAACAAAAAATCAAATAAATAAATAATTATTGTCAAAAAAAATATGAGTTTTATTTCACTTTCTACATGAGCAACAAAGGTGGGACATATCACAAGTACTCATAGTACATCAAACTTTAAACATGCTCAACTTAACTACATGAAGTCTACTTCCCGCTCTGGCGATAACAATCACAAATTGTTGAATTGTTAAAGACAAAAGGCGGCAAACGAACTGAGTGAAAACGCAAAATGAAATTTTAATAAATAACAACATGCAAAACTGAAATTAATTCATGGAATTTCGCTGACACAGACGCAGTCACAGACGCGTACGGGGCTCGAACTGAGCCGGAACGCAAACGAGATAGTGAACTACTTAATAAGAACCAGACACCCGCAGTCGAACAAATGTCCACCACAGTGCCACAAGTACCGAACTGAACTGGACCGAACTGAAGCCAAGCGATATTCTTTGTTGCAAGCAAGTATGTAGAACCGATAAAAGTCAGACTTCAGGTTCATGATATGTTGCATGCAGATGAGCTGCCACAGATACGCCAATACAGGAGCGGACCATGCGGGCTTCGCTAGCCGGCAGCCGGACGACATAAAGCAATGCGTTGCGGCGCTTTGCAAGTGTGTACGCGCGGCACTTGCAAATTGAAGGCGCTGCGATTTGGCAGCTTGTGCGTCGTCAGACGGTTGCGAGGCCAGTGCAGAAGGTCTGACATGTCACGCCGTTCGGGCGGCTTTGAACAATTAAAACTTGTTTGCATGTACATTTTTCTACAAGCTGCAAAGTGTTCATTAGAAGGGCGGTGCGACATGACGACTCGTCTCTGCTTTCGGGTCTTTGATAATATATGTATATACACTCATCATTGTCATCATCATCATCGTCGTCATCGTCATCAACGGCGTACGCAAATGATCAGCACAAAAGAGAAAAACGCATAATCATCGCGTGTCATGTAGAAATTTATACTATTTACGAGTTCATTCATTCTGATGCCTGTTGTCTGAGCCCATGAACGGTCGTTGATTTTCCTTCATATGCCTGAGTATCTCTAATGTGATCGAGTTAAACAACGTTTTCACAAGTTCTTTCTAAACTGTGCGATTTTTTATGTTGTTTTTAACATCAGTTCATAGAAAAATTGTCGGTAATTAACACAATGTTAATGATTTCAGCGAATTCTCGGAAAGAATTTGCATATGAGAAATGGTTGAAAGAAAGTTTATTAATACGAGGTTGGAGAAAACAGTATGCAAGTTAGAAATTATGAGTGAGAATATTTTAATATATTAGCAATTTTCAGAACTGCATTTCCACATTATGATAATATGATATTTTTTACATTTTATCAGCTGAAATTCAAAATGTTCGTTTTTGTTGAAGACTCTCTGTCAGTGAAGGAGTCTGAAATCATCACTGCATCATTTAATGGACTTTTTGGATAGATTGAAAATATTATTTTTCAAAAAAAATATCACAAATGTCTTAAATTCAATTACAGTTTATCTACCTGAATAAACGTTAAACCACTTCACTCACAGCAGAATATTTCCATCTATAATTTGTTTTACCGTCGTTTTTTTTTCCTTTTTTCCAGTTTTAAATTAGCAAAGAGTTGAGCTTAGCACAAATTGCATATTCAAGCGCAAACATTTCAAATTATACAAATTTAAGCCCATTAAAAGCGCCGCTATGCGCATTAGAAATTACAACTCAAAGGTGGCGCGAATGACATGACAGACACGATCATAAAACTCTTAGCTTTTTCGAAGAATTCTGAGCGGCAGCCTAAATGAAACCAGAATCAAATCGTGCCTTGATTGTATCACACATTATTTAAATTCGCTTATACTTATACAAATGCCTATGCAGCCAGTGCTATCACACATGCTGACAACAGACATCAAATGCATCAAATGGCACTGCTCTACGGCAATGGCATAATTACGGTGCTGAGCTGAGCTGAGCTGAGTTGAGCTGCGCTGAGCTGAGATACTCTTTTGCGAGTAAAGAAGTCATTGCGCATGCACATTGAATGCGATCGTCGCTGCTTTATTTATAAGCTCGTTGAGACGACTTTCGCTATGAATATGCAAGACGCATGTATTTTTACAGTTGTTCATCTAAGAAGCGTCGACTTTTTGCATAATTTGCTAGCCTGCTGTTCAGTTCAACTCTATTGGGAAACGAAAAGAATCTCAAAATCAGCGGGTATGCATAAATGAAAGTGGCAATGAGCAATGCAAAATTTTGATCTTATCGAATGACACTTGACATGCAAAGTCACCTGGCGTTGTGAGTCTCACTGAAGTTCTTTAACAATAATAAGTATTTTGATTATGTATGCTAAAAAATCAGCTCAAGTAATAATAATAATTAAGAAAAAAAACAAAAAAAAAATATGAATACATTTACGAAATTATCATACACGAAAGCACTTCATTCGTGCAGCGCGTTTTCGGCGCTGATCCGCACTGCAGATACAATCACGGATGCACTTACAGAGACATTGAACGTAATGAGCATGTATAAAGCAAATAAAAATGCAAAACAAATTAGACAATAAGAACCTTCGAAGGCATTCGAAAACACCTCCAAAAGTGGTCAGACGAAGAATCGCATGTTGCAACAGGCAAATGGCATAGCATTGAAGCGACGCCGCGCATGCAAAGTAAACGCAGCTTGGACCCTGTCTTGGCTGCAAAAAAAAGTGCTTTTTCGCTTCAGTGCCGTCATCAACAGACAGCCACAGACACTTCGTTATAAAACAATTAAATAGTCTTATGCAAAAAAACAAAAAAAAAAATAAAACATAAACAAATATGAAAATTCTAAAAGTACAACAATGCAAAAAGGCAAAATATTTTACTAAACTAATTTTTAATTAGCTCAAATTCAAGGGAAATTCGCGGCCGACATGCAATGGAAATGCGCTGTTCATAACGACCTTTGCGATACTTTACAAATTGGACGGCAACGACTTCGACGCCTGGAAATTTAATGCAAAGTAATTGGAGTTGTATTTTTTTATTTTTTTTTTTTTTGGTTTTGATATTGTTTTTTTTTTCAACCTTTTCTTTATTGAAGGTAAATTAAAATTGCATATTTTTATTTTATTGCTAAGCTTTTATTGGTTATAAGTAGCTGTATCTGTATGTGTTGTGTATTTGTGTGTGCATATAAATTGCATTTCAATTTGAACACCTGCAGTCGGCAACAAATACAAAAGTGTTCACAAATATTTTCGTATAATTTTAAGCATTTTTTATTTCTGTGTCACTGTTTTTATTGTTTTTGTTGTGTTTTGTGGTTGAAGTTCATTCATTAAACACACGCAAATGTGAGCATTAACTAAAACAATTATGTGTGTTAGTTAATTTGATGGCGATTGATTTTCAATTGATCGAAATTACAAAAGGCTTGAGTCAGAAATTTGGTAATACTTAAAAATAACTCAAACGAACAATGACACCATTCTTGGAAAGATATTAAAATGAATCAAAGCAATCAAATAATAACTTTTTAGTAGCTCTTATTATTATTACTGTTTTATATCTTAATCAGAATATCTAGAATAGCTTAGTTGTTTCGTGCCACAATTTGAACTTCAACTGTTCTTATAGAGTCGGCTATGGTCGAAGGCTTTTCAAATAAAGATGTTTAGTTGTTGACTTGGCGCGCAAATAGGCGTTGAAAATCATTTGAAAAATTATGAGAAGAAAAAAAAAACAACAAAAAACAAAAAAACAATCTACAATTGGATTATATATTACTAATTAAGGTAAAGCATATTGTTGTTTATCCAACTGTTTTGCTTGCATGAAAGGTGTGCAATGACTACGTCCGACTCTAAGATACATATCAGACATGCAGAACATGCAAAGACATAAAAATGATATATAAAAACGGACATTGTAGATAAATAGATAAAACGAAAATAAACTCAAGCAAATCAAGACAATGAATGAAGTGCACTTGCATGGCTGCAACTAAGACAGCTAATTTTCCTCACCCCTAAAAGTCAGCGACACGCAAAACCTAACTCAGCGAATTCATCATTTAATGTTCGTGTGTGTGTGCATGTGTGTGTGTGTACAGTTTTTTATTATTACAATTTT
This sequence comes from Phortica okadai, assembly GCA_034638295.1. Taxonomy (NCBI): domain Eukaryota; kingdom Metazoa; phylum Arthropoda; class Insecta; order Diptera; family Drosophilidae; genus Phortica; species Phortica okadai. The sequence goes on from CM067850.1 coordinate 9,106,061, forward strand.
CATTAACAATTGTTGATATTAAAATTTTAATTGCAGTTGCTTGCCACTTGTCTCGCTCTATGCAAATTCTACATTAGCGCAAAGCAGTCGTTTAAACGGCGAATCAAACGTTCCCACACTGGGTTTTATATCATCACAAGCAAGCCATAATTGGTACAAGCCAACCGACTTAAGCTGAGCTGAGCTGAGCTCAGTGGTGTGTTGTGTTGTGTTGTGTTGTGTCGGCAAACATGAAGTCAATTAAAAGCGAATTTTAGCTTTTTCAGTGCTCTTTTGTTAAGTCGAAATCGGCGTTTATGTACTTGTAGCTTCTACTCATACACACGATGATCGTTTTGGTTCGCATTCACAATGAATTGCAAATTGCATTCACACTTGATTCACTCAGTAATTTACTCAGATACACATGTGTATATGTATGTGTGTGTATTTGACATGAACATCTTCAGTTGGGTTTGCATGTGTCATAAATTTAATTTATTTAAATTGTTGCAAACATATTTGCGTTTTTAATTACTCGGTGTTGCCGCTAAAGATTGGCGCAAATATTGTGGAGGTTGAGCTCTTAATTATCAAGCACAGAAATAGGCGGAAGCATGAAAAAAAAAAGTGATGCCTGACTGTGTCATTAAAAATTATAGCATTGCAATCAATGAATTTTCATAGTAACGCTTTTGAAAAGTCAAGAAAATAAAACAGAAGAATAGATCTGCTTTTATACAATATGCTTCACATATATAATAATCATTGTCGAAAAACGTTTAAGCCTCATTTTAACACGCGCCAAATGTCATAATAAACAACAGCACGGTCAAAAGGAAGAAAAAAAAAAAACAAATACCAACCTAACTAAATTAAAGGACTTCTAAAAACTCACAGCAATCAAGCGCACTACAATATAGGGGAAAACACCCCCACACAGATAATGACAGAATGACGAAGCGCTACCATTGAGGAGTGTAATAATAATGATAAGGATCGCTTTAAATGCGCGAGAAGGCCACTCGAAAAATTAAAAGCCGCCTAAATGTTGCATTTAGTGGACAAACGAACGGTCGGACAGACACACAAACGGTCGATTACGTAAATCATCGTGTTGCAAGAACGCGAGCACACAAAGGATCAATGTGTAAAAGGATAGTTGGAATTTATCCTGAGCGCGCTTTATGCAATACAATTCAAAAGAATTGCGCGTGTTGTTGGATATCACTAAAGAGCGGTCAGCATTGCGAGAGGGTAAAAATAGGGTATTTGATAGGGGCAACGGTCTTGAGGCAAAGTCAACCCTGCAAACGTATGAAGCGTGCCAAAAGTGCGTTGGTGAAACAAATGCATTGAATGTATTGTGGCAAGATGACCACAGGCTGATGATGCTGACTGTGATGATGATGATGACAATAATGATGATGATGTTGCTGCGACAGGATGCAGCATGCAACATCGAACAAAAGAAACGGGTCGCATCGAGTGGTTCGATTTAGTACGTTAGTTAGTTAGATGGATATATTGATAGACAAAGAGAGATATTGATATTGCAAGTCAAGAACGACGCCTACACAAGTTTGTTTTTGGGCTGACAATTTCAATTGAAAGTCAGGCGACAAAGTGTCATAAATCACATGCCATCGACCAGCGGGAAGTATGCGTGCGTGTGTGTGTACACACAGGAGAAGGCCTTAACAAAGGTACCGCGTGCGAAAAAGAGCGCGAAGAGTTGAGTGAGTGGTCAAAGAATATGAAGTTAATAGTTTAGTTGGATGTATCTGCCATAGCACCTGGTTGTGGGCGCTGTGCGGATTTCTTTTTTTTTTTTTTGTTCCACTCATGTTGAAAATTTATATTTCCAACATTTTTATGCCAACGTTTTTCATACAAATGTCAAAGGTTGAGGGTGCAATTGAAATTACTCAACGACGTCACTGGACAAGCTGCTGTTGCTGCAGCAGAACTATTTCACTTCAACCGACCTTAGTCCTTTCGGCTTTTGGCATCGTACGCTCCATTTAGTCGCCTTTCAATTGCAACTAACTGCAAAATTCGTTGACAATGGCCAAATGAAAAAAATGAGAGAAACAAAAAAAAAAAAACAAAATGAAACAATTTGAAAATTGTAAATAGACTTGATGACTTTATTTAATTTTTATTGCATTTGTTAAGCGTGTCCTTTGTGTCGTTTGTTCGTGCGTTTGCACATTTTTCAAGCATTTCGAACAGAATGGAAGTATAGAGAATAGAATATAATAGAATAGAATGGTGAATTTTAAGCGTTTCACAAGTTTTTATTGAGTGCCCATAATGATGAGTGGCCAAGCACTACTGAATTGGCACACCTACGCGGAAATTATAAACAAAAGATTCTATTGTCTGTAATCCTGACAGTAGCGGCATTCGGTAGGCGAGACCAAAGCGCAAGAAACAACTAGAAAAACTTACTACTTTGGCAGCGTTTAACATAAATTGTAATGTTCGCATTATTTTATAATAAAAGTTATAAAAATCCCGCAAAAGCATTTCAATTTATTGTAATAAATCGCGTGCTGTGCTCAAAGAAACGGTGAAATCGTTGGTAAAACAAAAAAACAAAAAAAAAAAAACAAACAACATAGCTTGCATGGCAGCGATCGATTGAAGAATTATTGCCGCTCATAAGACATGTGCCGACTCAATTGCATTGAATGTGTGTAATGGCTTCCTTAGAGATGATGACAATGCGACGCAACGAAGTTCAACTCAAATCAAAGACAATCAAAAGCGGCACTCAGACTTGATTTGAGTTGAGTTCAGTTCAGTTCAGAATAAACGATGGCAAACGTCGTTGTCGCGGAAACTTCTGACGTTATTTTGACTGCGACTGTACAGCAGAAGAGTTGCCTGAAGGAGTGTGCGAAGAGTGTGTCGCTATTATGTACATTATAAAACTTGTTCTTGCCACTGAAGAAGCTAAAACAATTGTAAACGAATTGCAGCTGAAAGTTGATCGAACGGAAGCGCTTCGAAAGAATTTGAATAACTTAGAAACGAGTAACACTTTTCACTCAAATAAAAACTATCTTCAATATTATATTGCATCAAATCTAACTAAGCACAAGCCACTTTTCATTATGCTACGTGAGGCTGTAAAAATAGACGGTCCTTCGCAGATTGAGACAATGAGAATAGTCACAAACAAAAAAAAATGTATGACTCATTAGACACGTGGAGTGTTTGTGAATGCTAAACAACTTCATCGACGACTAAGTCAAACTTCAGATGAGACTCATTAAAATGATGAAATGTACTTGCGACAGTTTGGAATAATTAAGCAGCTAAGACAACAACTTACCAAAAGACAAAGCAAGCTGCAGAAGGTATGAAGGGATGAAGTCAACGGACTGGCGACAATGAAGCATATGCGCATAATAATTGTATGAAGCAAAGCCGAAGCGTTTGTCCACCAATGAAGGATTTCCTGTTGGTAGTCAAGGCAACAACAAATGCCAAAGAAAATGTCAAACAATAATTTTTTAATTAAAACTCAACACTGAAAGAAACAATTTTCTCATCTCAACTCATTTTTTTTGTTGTTTCTTTTTTTTTTTGTTTAAGAATACTGTCATTATGAGCATTCAATTAATTTAGACGAAGCGTTAATGATCAACATCAGTAGAAAAACAAACTAGAAAGTAAAAAGTTATACTAAAACCAACAACAGTAGAAGAACAAGAAGAAGAAGAAGAAGGAGTGTTGCACATGTAGTAGTCGAAGCGACGACACCAAATGAATATTGATAAATGGGGCGTTGAAGTGGGCGGTTTGTGTGAAGTTGCGCATGTTCAACGGCCATAAAGTTGTTTAAAGAGTTAACTTTAATAGGCGAAACAAGTTGTTTGGTTTGGTTTGTATGTCTTACACCGCGCGTTAGAATGACAACTAACAATGATTTCTTTTTTTATGAAATGAAAATAACAGCAATCAAAATAAAAGCAAGCAAGTACTTACAAAGAAAGGAAACACAAGTCAAAAGTCTATGCTTAATTTGCAATTAATGTGAGTTTGATGAAAATGCTACAAAGGGCAAGTTTAAGGCAAACAAATAGCAAATATTTGCGCTTGACTATTGTTTGAATGTTGCAACGAACAATAGCCGCGATCAGGCATATTTTTAAACTCAAATTAAAGCACAAATTGCTACCGGTGCAACATCAAAGCGCACCGTGCCGACTCGTAGACTTTTGAAAGATTCCGTCAAAAAGTTGCCATTCAAGCCTTGGCAAGCCAAGCCAAGTCAAGCCATCGCAGCCAAGTCAAATTCAAACAGGCATCATCCATCAATTTCTGACGCTTTCATCAACTCTGGTAGCCAAGAAGATCTTCATGACGCTCGTCATGAGCAACGAAGACATTGCTGCTCAGCTCCGCTGCCCTTGTCGCGCTTCTTGTATTTGCGCATTTAAATTGTCGGCAGGATCAAGCATTTTTCGCTAATATCCACCACGACTGAATGCATCCGTCACCAAACAAAAGTCACTGCCACTGCCACTGCTTCCAGCTTTCAGTGCTTTTGCCTCTGCCACAAACTGAGATTTTGTACGTTTGTTTTGTTGCAAATGTCTGTCTGTCTGTCTGTCTGTCGCATTCTTTTGTTGCTTGTCGATTGGTTTTTTTGTTGGCGTTTTTTTTTCTTCTGCCGGTTTGACATCTTTTCGTCAAATCATTCATTTTGCCGCATTGAAATGAAATGATTCAAAATGCATAAATACGTTGCGGTTTGTGCGTGGCCTCAGAGCCTCAAATTTAAATCGCCAACATGCGACATTTTGGGCGCAAATCAAGCAGAGTTGTCAGGTCTATCTGAGCCCATGATCTCTAGTAAATTTCAGCTCAAGCACTAAAGTATCTGCAAGCTTCGACAACTCTAACGCACATTTTTTGTGCTGATATGCCAAATGTCTGCCAAATCAAATCATTGCCTGATGTATTCCCAATGCTAATGTCAGTGTGAGTCGCTCTCGTTCGTTTGGCTAACCTACAGAAACCAACAACACTTTCAGCGGCTACTGTATTCCGCTAATGTTGGCGGCATTTTGGCTTTGACTTTGACTCTGGCCTCAACCCGCACCGCTGCGGATCCTAAGCGATCGGCGTGCACAATGCCATCAAAATTTAAATAGCCAAAAGATGCGCTTGAAAAATTCTCTCTGTTTTTTTTTTTTTTGTGAGTTCTTGGCGCACAAAAAACCCCGTAAGGAATTTTTCATGTCTGCGACATTTTTTCGCTCTGCAGCAAACCCCGAGTAACTTTGACGATTGAAGTTGCTTTGAATGATATGGAATTTTTGTGAGTTTATGCTTTCCAAAGCATAAGCATTCCTAACGGCTCAGCTTGTTTGTCGGTTTGTTGCTTTAAACCAAAAGCGCTGATTTTCTTAAGACTGAGATAGAAATGTGAAGGTCAATGATTGCCTTTGAAGTTGTTGGCTCGAATAAAACAATGAAATATTTTTCATAATTCAATAATCAGTTTTAATAAAAGAAGCAACTCGCTTAAGCCAACTGTGCAGAGTTGCGGCTTTGTTCTGAAACTTATCTGCGTCGTGCAACTTCACGATGATTTATTGGCCAGCGCAAAGTTGCCGATTGTAGGTAACAATTAGCCAGAAGCGTACTTTGGCGAATGACAAAAATGAATAACGAGCTCAAAGTGGTCACAATGCAGCAAATTGTTGTTTGTTGTTTGTTGTTGGTGCATTGAACAGCAATCGAAACAAGATGCGCCGCTATGGAAATGTGATAAGCTATAATTAAGCACATGAAAACACTCCACACCACATCATGCCACGCCACACAGCCACACGGCTACGTTGCACTCCATGCCATGCCCAAGCGCAGGCCAATACCACCGATACACCGATGGGCGTTTATATGCTAAACAACATGCAAGGGGCGTGGCACTGTAAGCAAATTTAATTTATACAATATGCAAAGAATTAATTTGTGCACAACGTAAAGATTTACTCGTGGCACTTGGGCGCACTCAATGGGCGTTTCTCTACCTTGTTTGTGCATGTGGCATATCGACACACAACCGAGCACCGACGATTGCAGCAAGTGGCGCCACAGTATCGGACTTGAGTGGAATTGTGTTGCGTCCGGTGCTCCACGCTATCATGTTTCATTTATGGCAATTGTTAAATTATTATTGGTTTATTATCCTTTTGGCATTTGACTGTCAAACGGAAATATTAATTTTTCTGTTTTAGTATCGTTCAATTTCTCCGTCAACAAAAAATGAAAACCACAAAATTATATTCGACATGCAATGTGTCATAATATTTTGTTTGCGTTCGTTAATCGATCAGGTGGAACCTGCACCGAAAGCACCGTGAGACAATTGAGCAATAATTTATGAACATATTTCACCGAAAAATTGAAATTTATTTGCCAACAGACCAACGACCAACAACAATTTCAGCCCGCCCGGCTTACAAGTGTTGACGTTTGAATGACTTAAACAAGTAAAACAACTCGTCAATCATATCAAAATGTACTCACATTATTGAACCCACAATAATTTCATATTCATAAGTTTCAATAGAAAAATGTTGCAACAACGCTGACAGCTGCGCATATTTTTTTTTCTCAGTTTTTCTTGTTTTTGTTGTTAATTGAAGCGCGTGAGTCAAATAGGAACTGTTATAGGATTTGAAAATACAACGAGTAGTAAGTAAACAGGCGATTGGAAAAAAACCTCTAATAACTTCCGTTTTCAAATTCCTTCAAGTGAGGTATGAGAGTCTTACTAAAATAATTTCGACTCACCCCAGAAACTATCATTAACATACTGTCATCATTATCATAACCAATTAATGAGTTGAGTTAATTTCGGCACCTTCAAAATGTCATGCTTTCATAAGCAGTTCTTCACACCTTGACAACCCAGGCGGCTTACAACAGACCGAATGTGTGTGTGACAACTGACTGAGTTCTCTTTTATTACCATATTCATTTTTTTACTATAATTTGTATATTGTTATGCCAGTAAAAGCGTTAAATGAGCGTCTTGTTATGAACACTTTTTTAATCAACTTTAGTTAAATTATATTCAAATAAAGTCGTCGAAGTGTAAAATTGTTGGGAAAGTTAACTCAGTGTCATATATTCATAATTAAAGAAGAAATTTATTTTGATTTGGTAATTCCTTGAAAATCAACTGAAAAGAAAACAAAAATGTTTGCAGCCAAATTTCAATGATTTTAAAACGTGTCTTCTTAGACAATTCTTTGTCAGTTTGAAAATGCGCGCATGATATTTTCGATACCTTTTGACTAATCAAATATGCCATTATTATATGATAAATATTTATAGTCACATATTTTGAGAGAACTTCAACTCCCAAGCGATTTGATCAGCATGACTTTCATATATCGAAAGTGCACATTTCCAGGTTGCTACTCAAAAACGGACAACGATTAATCAAAATTTGACTAAAGTCCAACAAAAGTGGCATTTACATGGCAGACAAAACGAAATTGAGCAGAAAAATCATATTTCGGGTGATTTGCATTTTCTTTTTCTGAATGTTTTCTAAAGAATACAAAGAAATGCGTGTGAAATAATAGAAAAATGCTTCTCATTTTTGTTGCATTTGCCTAATAATGATTTTGCGAAATCATTTGGAAAAATAATTGCAAGGCGTTGACCAATGCGCCGAACATGCTAAATGCTTAAAAAACGAACGATTTCGATTACCATGACTAAAAAAAAAAAATATCACAAAATGACAACACGCGTGTGCTCTGTTGCTGATGATAATGATGATGGTGGTGATGAGCAACGTGTACCAACAGAAGTCAATGACAAAACCACCACCACCACCCAATGCTAGTCTGTTGGCTAGGGGCAGGGGTAGCGGTTAAAGGGTGCGTACATACGATTCGTTCACATGCTCGATTAAAATCGTCGAAAATCATTGAATCCTTATTACTGTCATTATCGTGCCCCTGCACCGTGCACCGTGCGCCGCCAACTCATTCGCTCATCTTTCTTCGTGCTGCGGTTTGGCGGCATTAAATTTCATTTTTTATCTTTTTATCGCTTATCGCTCCGCTCCGCCACAACGCAACGCAACGCTCATCAGTAGGGGGTGTACATAATTTCCAACTAATTTCAGCTCGAATTGTCGCAACTTAAACGACCGCAGCGCGTGTCCTTTGACAATTTGCGTTGGCTGCCATTTTTTCTATTCCACTCCATGTCCTTTTTTATATTTTCTTGCGGTTTTTATGAGAAGTTCATTTGGATTCGTTGAATAAAAGTCCTTGTTACATTGTTGTTGTTTTAGTTGTTTATTTTTTTCTCTTTTATTTCGACGTTTAGCGTATTAATTGTCACAAAGTATCGAATGAAAAGCGCGCGTTTGGACATTGTAAAAGATACTTCGTCCTGACTAAAAGGGCTCGGCGCTTATTTTATTGGTTGCCTGCATACTTTTGTTTATAAGGAATTATTCTCCGCTTATACCTTTAGCAAGCGTTTATCGCTTTTCAATTTATTTGCGCAATTTTTTTTTTTTTTTTGTTGCTCATTTCATTTATTTGTCAGTCATATTAAATTTCAATTTCAAATTGGTTCTATTCTTTTTTTCGATTTTTATTTGCTTTTAGTTAATTTTAGTAAGTATATATGACTATTTGTCATGGTGTCGACTTATAATTGTTGGGGTGTGGTTTTCATTTGCGATTGATTGTTAGATTATACTAAGTGATAGTGTTGGATTGTAATATGTTATAATACATATTATAAATAGAATAATGTGTGGTTCTTGTTCAAGTATAAGTAAATTTATATTCGAAACGAACAAATTAAGGCAAAGTCCAACTTGAAAGTGGGTTTCACGGTTTCATGCAGAAGACTGTACTTCTTCGACAGATACCAACAGATAGCGTTCATTAGATTACATCATCGGGAAGACCACCTGAGAGATAGAATTTGATCAAAAATAATCAGGCAAAAGAGAAAAAGATTCCGATCCCACATCAAAGGTATGAATTTCTATTCTAAATAACTGACGAACAAGAAGAACATGTTTGAAGACTTTAATCGATCAAATTATCGCTCCAAGTGAACTCTTCTCATTAAAATCTTACAAAAATGACATCTGCCAAATAAACGAACAAATTTTGCGGCATTTAACTCAATTTGTGTAAGCAACATGAGTTCTCCTTTCGCCAGTTAATTAACCCAATAATAAGAAAACCACTTCGATTGCTCATATTGAAATGCCACCAACATATAAATTAAAAGCCAATTGCCAATCATTTCAGTATGAGTATTTAAATGACCCTCATAACAATTATGCGCACAATTGACAACATTCGAAGACGAAAACAAAAACAAAAAAAAAACAAAAACAAAAAAAAATTAAAAGCCAATTAATTAATTAAACTAACGAACGCTATGTAGAGTGAGTAACAGTTAGACAAACCAACCACCCACACCCACGCACACACACACACACAGGCACAAGACCAGCAAGCGAATACAAAATTAACCCAACATTTTGTTGTTTTTTTTTGCTGCGTTTACATAAATTGAATGAAAATTTATGACCGACGAGAATTTGTCAACGAAATCAATAAGAAACAACAAAATATTCTCACAATTATTATGCAACGTAGAGAAATAACAGAGTAATTATTGAGCTGGCAGCCCGTTTGCGCACAGGCGGCTTGTTTAAGCTTGGAACCGATAACGGGACATTTACGAACGGCGTGTCAATGCGAATGAACTGTAATCGATATGCGATGAGTGATATTCTTCGTGTCTGTGTGGAGGTCTATCTAATTATTCAATTGAAGACATTCAATTTATTTCAATATAATCGAATTGAAGCCAACGCTCGGCGCCAATTGAAGCGATTCATTGCTCTGGAAGACATGTTGCTGCCACTGCTGCTGCTGCTTCTTAACAGCTCTCACGAAAGTTAAGCAAATTCATTAAAAAAAAAAAAAAACATTTAATTGGCTAACCATACTCAATGCCTTATGTTGCATTTCACTGTAAATGGCAGCAAATTTAAATTCGCCAATTCATTTTTAATTGAATTATACTCGCACTCACTTCAGGCAAGCCAGCCAGCCAGCCAGACAGCCAACAACAAGAGATAACAATCGTTAAAATTGCAATTAAAATGGCAGCATCAATAGCAACAACAAAGCTTATGACATTTATGATGCGTCTGCAACATGTTGCTGCTACATTTTATCGCCGTTTTATTAATTTCCTATATATAAATTATACAATTTTTAATGCATTTCATTTGCGCATTAAGTGCATAAATATGCTCATGATAAATGACTTTGGACAACTGTTGTCCAAATGAAGTCTGCTTCGTTGTGTTGTGTTGTGTTGTGTTGTTGCTTGCCACAAATCATGTTTGCTACTACTTAGATTGCTGTTGGAAGATCTTAACTTGGTCAGTGCATAACATTTCCGTTAACAAGTTGTGCCTGTGCCTATGCCGCTGCCTGCCTCTGCCTAATGATAAATGCGTGGTTGTAATGAGTGCGAGGGTTGAGGGTTGCCGGGCTTTTAATAAGATAAGGCAACACAAGCGCAATGCAATGACAACTGCATGCTTTGTTGGCGACTGTTGCTGCTGTTGTTGCTGTTGTTGTTGCAACTGTTATTGCCATTATGAAATTAGAAACAACATCAGCAAACATTTCATGCTAAAAGTTGCATATTGAGTGAGTGACAAACTCAGCTTTGCTCTTTGCCTGCTGATGAGACAATGACAATGATGATGATGATGATGATGATGATGATGATGGCAATGATGATAATCATGCGCATGCTGTGGTTGGCAATCTTTGGCGACAAAAAAGCATAAATTAACAGACAGCCATCAGCAATGGAGACAAAATAGCAGCAGAGGCAGCATCAGCATCGGCGACGGCTACAAATGCAGATGGCCGCTGTGGTTTTGAGACTGACGAAGCGACGATGGAGGCAGCAACATGTTGACATGTAGGCTGACTGGCTGGCTGGCTGGCAGACTGCAAAACCGTCGCAGCAGTTTGTCATTGTTGTTGTAGCAATGATTGTGTTCATTGTTGTTGTTCTTGTTGTTTTTGTTGTTGATATTGGCATTTTGTTGTTTTTTGCACCTTGCAATGTAAATTTAAGCATTGAGAGCCGCAGTAAGTTTTTGCTTGTTGTTTTTCCCTCGTCTGCTTCTTCTTCATTTAACCACTTGCTTGCCGCTGGTTGCAGACTCTCTGCATATTTATGTGTTGCATGCGGTTACTGTTCGCCTGCTGGCATGCAAAGGCTGTGCAAATAAAAAACTTGATTGATTGGTCTGCCAACGACGACATGCAAGTCAATGATGACGACTGCACTCGTTGTTGTTGCTGTTGTTGTTGTTGTTGTATACGCTGTTGTCGCTTTTTCTCTTGTCGGGACGCGTAAAAATGCAAAAATCTCGCAGACAACCAACGACAAAACAGCAAAAAGTCTTTCAACGGCAACAACAGCAGCAACAACAACAGTGGCACAAAATGGCTGTTTGCTTTTTTGCATCTTTGGTTGCCATATTTGATCTCTTGTCGCCGTATGTTTTTTTTTTTGTTTATACATTTTTACTTTTTATTTTAACATAAATTATATCTTCAACCATTTTGTCGCATTTCCGTAGATTTCTCTTGTTTTCTTCAAATAACTTAAACTGCTTCCTCTTCTTCATTTCAAGCAACTGCATTCATAATTTATTGTCTATCGCATTTAAACACTCTTTCCAAGAATTTCAATATTTATCAATAATCAACAGTAGATAAGCAACGTCCATACAAAACCATACAAGTTGATTTGCTTCATAGACTGCGTCAGCAGCAATCATGGTTGATGGTGGCTCATGAGTTTATGCCGCGAAAGGTGCAAAAGCAAATAAACAGAAAAACAAATAAACAAATTTATTTAAACGTATCGCATACTAGACAAATTTAATACCCTGCCTTAAAAGCGGTGCCAAGCGCGATCTCAAGCAATGATACATTTCCATATAGCAATTCAGTGAAAGGTTGATAAATTTGTGATTATTTACTTGGGATACACAAAGAACTAATTACATTAAATGTCAGAGGGAAACTACAGAAAAACTTAACTAGAAAATTCCATATAATTCCCAGACAATGAAGTAGTAGTATACAGATCCATCTCAATTTTCATATAAGAAGTACAAAGAGATGGAAAGGTGTCAATATATGTATATAATAAATCCAGTGGTTAGGATACATCAAATTTCTGATCTTCTGGAATTTTCTGTAGAATTTTGTGATCCATTGACTTCTCGATCATTCTAATTCATTAATACTTCACTGCTTTACTTCAATGTGTCATAACAAAGCTCTCCTTTGAAACCAATATACTCCATAACAAAGTGCATGCAAGGTGCAAGAACAAAAAATTGATAACAATTTCATTCTTAACTTTTTCGACCGTCGTCCAAGTCAAAAATGGTTTTCATTAATTGCATGTTTCCCCAACGTTTAGTTGTGTTTATTTAGGGCATTTCTTAGGCGGCCGCCTTCACATGTTATTCACTTCGAACTCCTCTTTGATTTTTTTAATGAGATCATGTTCTTATATCATGCATGTTTATTATGTGCTTATGATATCATTTTCACTGAGTAATCGGTCAATCGTATGTAAAATGCATACCATGAGTGTCATTGATAGCACGGAAAACATGTTATCTTTAGTCAGGGGCGGGTAAAGTTGATTGCTTGATATTTGTAATAAATTTCGAGCACAAAAAAAATGATATCGAACGTCAACAAAAGCAGAAAGTTTTAATAGAAACCGGGGAAATACAAGAATTCTAGATTTCTTTTGATTTTATTGTTGTTGTGCAACACTTCTAAAGACAACAAATATGAGCTAACTCAGGAATGCCACCTGTAAGCTAAGCCGAATATTTACCAGTTCATTAACACATCATGCTAGACTGTTGTTATTTATAATAAAAATAAAAATAAAAAACAAAAACAAGTCTAATTACGTCTTGTTGGCTACTCTACTTGAATGCTCTTGTCGTCATTACAGTGCCTGACAGACAAGAACCCATAGACGCCAATTAGACACACAAAATCATAATTACCCCAACACCGAAAACAACAGCAACAGCAACAAAAACAAAAACAACAAATACAAAATAAATTAACAGTCTAGTTGTAGCAAAATAATCTCTGCAAATACACTTGACAGCTTGAGCACGCAGCAGTCACCGCTCGACACGATATTGATCTTGTACAGAATCCGTTGTTGGCTGCTACGCCTTTTTGAGCTTTTTGGCGTGTTTAACGTTGCCACGCTGCCACTCTGCCACGCTGCTCTGCATAGCGCGACTGACTCACTCACTGTACCAGACTGAGCGCATTTTACCATATCAACGCCAGAAATCTACTGACTAGATCTGCTTATTAGATCGTCACCGTACGAGCTAGCGTTGTTGTTGTATGCCGTATGGCGTATGGCAAGACCTCATTATATTAAATGGTGGCGTATCGGAGACGAGTCAAATAAAGTCGACTTGATGTTGTTGTTGTCTACTTGCTTGTGAGTCTGTTCAACTGGCTTATTGCTTGCCTGCCTGCCTGACTGCCTGCCTGCCTAACTGTCTGCTCGACTGTTAATGGCAAGTAGATGCGCGCTAAAAGTTGGCCCAAGTGCCAACAAATGTGGCAAGAGTCAAGATGATCAGCACTGCAGCAGTAGAAATTCGCGCAGATCGCACGATAAATATGCGCTGATCACGTATCTTCGATATATTCGAGATAGATTCAGTACTTTTTTATGTGCGAGGCACGTTATTATTTTTTAAGTGCAACAAGTTTGGTGAAATTAACGTTTATGAGTCGACTTGCCAGTTGGGCTTACACATCAGCGCGCGTGTGTGTGCGAATTTTCAAGCTCAAGAAGAGCAAAGACTATATTGTCTATTAAGCAGAACTCGATTATGTCAACATGCAAAAAAAAAGGGAAAAAAAACAAAAGAATGTTCAAGTAAATTAAAAATCGTCGTCTATGAGACAATCATTATTAATAATCTAATGCACACACATTTGCGTAACATTAGAAGCAATTCAATTAAATGACAAATCCATGTCCAAAAATAAATTTGAAACACAACGCAATAGAATTCTTTTCCATCATAACTTTTATCATGCAATACGATTCAAAATGAAAATATTAACACAAAAAATTAAAAGACTAATTTGGGTTGACTTTGCTCGAGATAAGCATTAATGAATTTATGTTCGATATACTAAACAACAACATGGAGAACACACAATAGGCACCAAGTCGCAGAAGGCAATGAAATCAAATTATAACTGAGACAACAACAAAGACACATATCAATGAAAAAAAAAGAAAAAAAAACACAATTTAACAATTCTAATTTGTGACACACAACAAATTATTAAGAAATCATACAAATCCAAATACAAAAACAGAACAAAATAAGCATTTGTCGTAATTTAATTAAAAAATAATTTTTTTCTATGCTTATCTGTATTGACTTAAACATGAAGTCATATTTGATAACCATTTCGATTTGTTGTCCATTTTTTTTTTCTAGTTTTTTTTTTTTAATTTCATAGTGTGTAACATGTTTTCGATATTATTATAAATTTAACGATTGTTTTACGTTGTGCATGCATGTACATTTCGAATGCTTACTTGTAAGTTATTAATTATACGACATGTTGTACAAATGTTGTAGTAGAAAAAAAAACGTGCCCCTTCTCAGCGACTGCGACGATGACATATGCAATGCTCGTAAATGCCCCACTAATAATACCTATTTTAGTTGATTTAATTATGCATTATTAAACATTTTTTTTATGAGCCTCAATGTGAGTGATCTATTTCATTACGTTTTTATTTCACAAACGTCCGTCGTCGTTGTCACAATTTGTTAATTTATGTCCGAGTTCGAGTTCGACTTGTGTTCGAGCATTAAACGTTCATTAATTGTTCATAAATTTGCAATTTTTATATGTGCATTGACTTAATTAAACATATTGTATTGTTTTAATAACAAAAACATTTGTCTTCGAGGTCGCATTCGTTGAACATTTTGTACAGTTCAAACTGCATGGAGAATAGGTTCAAGTTCGAGGCAAAAACTTGAGTCTAAGCTTGAAAATGTGTTTCTTTTGGAAACTTTAAAGATACTATGAAACCGACTTTATTGGAGACAAAATCGTTGACAGACAGAACAGAACAAAAAATCATTACTAGCTCTGACGAAATTTATATCACCTTGCAAACAGTTTCCCTAGCTCATTTTCCTTCGTCGAACAAATCGAAAATATGTATACTTTATATAGTCGGATGTGCTTCTATTCGTATTCTAATAATCACTGTCATAATGTCTGTCTTAAACGTCTTCATCAAAGTCAAACCGATTTAGTCATCCCCTTCTAAATTCTCCTCCACTCTTAACAAAATGCTATTGTTTGCACTCCTGACAACTCACGCGACATTCCCATTGGCGACAAAAAACACAATCAACAAAATAACTCCAACCACTCAGCGTCGCACAGAGTAGCACAATGCATAAAATCAGAGGGCGTCGTCAACCTCAAACTCATCCTCATCCTCAGCATTTTTATTCCTCAATTCAAACTCAACGGCCGTTGACAATCACAATCACGCATATCATATATCAGCAACTGAGCTGGCTCAGCCTTATTCAAAAAGACGAAAGAGTTGAACACACAAACAGGCCGAGTAAAAAATGGCATCCTCTTAAATTTGAGTTCGAGCCAATGCAATTTTCAGTATTTCAGCATTTGACTTGATGTGACGAAAACTCAAAGGTTTTGGTTTTTTGTTTTTGTATCGAGGCGGTGCCTATGCGAAACCAGCGGCTTCTTTATTCTTTTGCTAACAACTTGACTTGACTTGACTCAAAGCTCAACGACTGTCGGCTGTCGGCTGTCGCTTCAAGCTGTCTACTTTGATATGCATCCAATCACGGTTCGCTGGTCGGATTTCGTTGTTTCTTTTTTTTCTTAACCGTCATTTCAATTGTACTTTGCGCATACTCCAACGTGCCGACAGAATGCCACCATTTTTAGTCTTGACACAGTCAATGCAGACTTCAACTCATGCGTTGCTCTGCTGCTACATTTTTATTGCATTTTTCAGGCAATTACTTTGAATACTTGTAGCTCAACTGTTGCGGCATCTGCAAGCTGTTGGCCAATGTTAATAAAACCTTGGCATCGCTCGACTACAGCACAACAGACTTCAACTATGATCATCCTTCTAGTTTCGCCTTGCACCTTGAAGCGGCAATTTTTGAGTTGTGTTGATTCAAATCTTTCGCGTTTGTTTTCAATTCGCCACAGCATCTCCATCACCATCTTCTTCTTCGGTTTCGACTTCTTTTTTTTCGACTTTTGTCACTCTTTGTCGTCGTGTCGCCATTTCCATTCCAAACAACTCATGGTAATTGCTGTAACTCCTTTCGACTGCTCACCTTACTTTGCTGACTTTCAAGTTGGCGCCCGTCTGTAGCTTAGCCTTCGTCGTTCTGTCAAGCTTGTTCTGCTCTGCTCTGCTCTGCTGTGGTGTGGTGTGGTGTGCCTTTGGTCCAGTTCATCTGCAGTCTTTCAGTGTGCCGTAATGGCTGCAATTGCTTTCGGGCAATTAATGGATGAATACTTTAAGTGAGTGATGGAATGACACTTTGTGTTCTTGTAAGCATTTTTATGTTCCTTCGTACTTGTTGTGCTTGTACTGAAGTCACTTTGAGACGGTTTGTTAAGTTTTAAAGCTACAATGGTCTTGCTCTTGCTTACATTGTACGTTCAAGAAATATTTAAAATCGGGTTTCGGTATTAATTGGCGGTATTCTCAGTAATCACATAAAATTTATTAAAATGGCGAAAAATGTCTTTAATTAAATTAATGCACAGAAAACGGATGTAAGATGGGAAAAATATATTGAAGGGATTCAAGCTCTCACATAAGTAAAATAAAAATCAAGAGCGATTTTAGGCAAGAAGGTTTTTAAAAATAATTCTTAGTTCTTTAGAAAATTTCTATCCATAGTCTAACAAGAATTTATTACAGCTTCTCCTTACTTAAAATGAAACTCATACTATATATTTTATTTTCATATCTAGACGCGCTTCATTCGCTCTCAAATCAACATCAAACTCCAATCGCACACACGTGCTAAACTGGACCGTTTAACTGTAATCCAAAACGCTTTATAAATATCTTAAACAACTTCACAGAAGATGCCAGACGACTTATGTAAGATAAGCGACAAGTCACAATTCACGCTGTCAATGAACCTTAAAGCCAAAAACAACAAAAACAAAAAAGTATCTCCAGCAAAAGCAGAGCAAAGCAAAGCGACAAATCGAAATTGCAATAAGTATTTCACGCGAAAAGAAAATACAATCACAAAAAAAAAAAAAAAAAACAACAAAATAAACAAACAAATGCTGAATGAGCAGTCAAGGACATGCAATACATTTAACGCGAATCCTGTTGCACTGGCGGCCAGTGTCGTTAGCCGAATGAAAGCAACTGCCAGTGAAAGCAGTGAATGAAAAGGACATGAAAGTCAGTGGAGAGCAAAGCTTAACGCAATGCAGTGCAGCAGAGCGACTGAAGGTCATCCAACTCCTTTAACTGAGGTCGCCAAAAGAACATGGCGTGGCTGTGCTGCTCAGCGCGAAATTCGCGCGAAAAATAATCAACTTTTCCAAAGAAAGTGAAATAAAAGCAAACCAAAGCAGTCGTCAGACATGGTCAAGATTGATGGCCGATGAAGGCGACGACGGCGATGTTTGGCGCTGACTTTCTTAAGAGCGTGACATTGCTTTGGTCTTATGTAAGGCCACAAAAGTCGTTTTAATTTTCCTTTAATATTTTCTTCTTCTTCGCTGTTTGTTCTTTACTTTAGAAGTGAGTTCAAATGCGAGTTTGCCGACGGCTCTCATACTGACGTAATCACGTTTATTGACTCTTAAAAGTGCTGGCAGTTATTTAATTAGCTAGAGTCATTCAGCACGGCTGTGTCGGCACTAAGACTGAGACTAAGACCACCCACTTCTGTTTAAAGGCCGTCGGCATTTTTCATTAGCGCAAATATTTTATCGGCCCAAAGACTTACCATAAAAAATTCTTTACTTCACTTGGACAATTCTATTTTTTTCAATTTGAAATAAGCTTTTTTATTAAGATAAACTAAATCTATACTTTCTAAGTCATCGTTGTTAGCTATTTTATATGTTTCATCGCACTTGATTTGCTGCAATTTAGCATTTTCGCCTTTTGTCCACAATTTTCATATAAAACATGAAACACTATGAAAATTTGTTAATAACAAAAATTCGATTTCAACGTGTTATCTCCCGCAGAAAATCAACTCGCACGCAATGGCAATGCCAAAGCGCATACAGTGAGTTCATTTACACACAGTGACGCAAAAATCTTTTTGCAATTAACTTGGCTCGAACGTTTAAATATTGAAGAACACGCACAGTAGACGCAACACCCGCACAAGCATTTGGAGCAAGTTCAAGTTGAACAATTTTTACAAAGTTAATAAAAATCCAAGCCAACAAAAAAAGCAAACCAAACCAAATCAACAACGAAGAAAGATTCCAAGCAAAGCACAGGAAGCACTTGCCATGCTCAGCGTTCTTTGCCTGACTTCGTTTGCTTGCCTGCTTGCTTACTTGCTGCTTGCTTTGTGATCTGCAATCGCTGATAAGCGCGCACAACCAACTTGAGCGCGCAATTTACAGCCAAATTGTGCTTTACCCGCTCTGGATCGCAGTCAGCGCATCATATACACCCAACCAACCAACAAACCAACAACAACAACAACTCAGATGGCCTAAACCTTACACAACATTGAATGGCTAACTGGTCCGGTCTGTTCTGTTCTTTGGTGCTTGGGCCTGCGTCTGTGCTTGGGCTTCTGCACGCCGTCTTGCTCGTGGCTACAATTTTATTTACGACTTTGTCTGAAGTCTTAGCGGAGAGACGCGTCTAAGTCGTGGCATTCGCGTGCGTTTTTTTACACACTCTCTCACTCACTCACTCACTCACTCACTGTCTGACTGTGACTGTGACTCTGACTCAGTGGTGGCTCATTCATTCATGGCTGTTGCAAGTGGACACGTTGTTTTTTGCTTGTATTCTGTAATAAGCTGGATTAGTCAACCATAGTAGACCTTGGCCAAGTGGCTTTCTGCTCATGATCGAACATTTACACGCACCTAATAATTTTTGATTGGCATTAAAGCGGCAAGGGGGCAAAACAATGGAAACTTTTGCGCGGGAGTTAATTAAAAAGATTGTTGAAAGTGACGGTGATCCGGCGGAGGGCAGATTGAAGTTCAATAGCTACTACATTCAACTGACAGCGCGTTGAGTGAGATCGTTGAAGATCTGTTTAGATTTTGCTTGAATTGAAATTCTTCGTCACACTAATGAAGTCTCTAAACAATTATGCGTTTACTCTAATTCAACAAAATTGATCTTCTTCTACACCTTATAACTGTTACAGTCTGCTCTTGCCTATTATACATCTCTGTATACTTTCACATATCGTACGTTGCAACATTATTTCATCATTACACGAGACAACAAGCAACATGCATTGCAATATCATTAAAATCTATAAATCACTTTCAGTGTAGGGAAATCTTATAAAGCTCTGAGTGGCTTATTCCCACATGCAGGCACATACGGAGATACCACAGATACAAAACACACACACAAGAATTGCAAGAAACGATAAGAGGCCATCATCAACCAAATTATGAAACGAAGCAACGAATCAACCACAAAACAGGCAACGATTGAAAAACAAACGAAGAAACGCTCGTTGACAATCAGCCCACACACAACAACGGCAACAACATTGCCAACATTGCCAACATTGCCAACATTTAACTCGACTCGCGTCTTGCCACAAAATACTTTTCACTACTATTTTCATAATAATAATCGCAAAACAAAATAAAAGTATAAAAAAAAGGAAAAAAAAAAACAATCAAAGAGCGAAAAAGGCGTGAAATAATACTGCCTTCGTCGATTTTAATGCTGCCTATCGTATTTGCTATCATCAGCTTGACTAGCTTGGCAGCAGCAGCAGCACAGTCAGGCACTATTTGCAGCTCGAGACGAGGAAGTAAGAAGATGTTGCCTGCCAGCACAAGCAGCAGCAGCAGCAGCGATTGCAGCTGTTCCATTCCCTTTTAGACGAGTGTAGTCGGCGTGTGTGGCAAGCGCAGCTTCAACACCTCGAAAGTGAACCAACTAACCAACCAAGTTGGTAACCAAGCAAGCAGCATAGCAATTTTCCAATATGAGCGAAGCATAGTGAACGAGCGAACGAACGAGCGAGCGGGGGAGCGGGCGAACGAACGTTGAACGACGAACGCCACGAGGTGAGAAATGAGATTTTAATCGGACGTGTCTGATTTCAAATGAGCTTTAATGGGGTAACCATTTAGTAAGTTGCAGTTTACTTCTTTCCCTTATTGCGCTTATCGATACAGTAACACAAACAACACGAATATTACTGTATTGTTTTGCTTGGCGAAGTTTCACTTTACAATATAGTCAAATACTCATATTTCTTTGATTGGTGGCATTTGAAAACTAAACGAGAAAGTTCAAATTATTTTAGTTCCATTAGAGTTCGAATAAAATATGAATATCACTTCAGATTTTATACTCGTAGGAATGTTTATAGGACAGTAAGAGAGTCAATTAGTATATGTGTTAACAACAATCTTTAATACTTCTTTTTAGTGCTTCACTTATTCAACATTTCAAATCTATCACAAGTGAATCAGTCTAGCGAATATTTCCAAAGGACAGTTTCATTCAAGAGATTTAAACGTGAGTCCATTAAACCAACTCAAAGACGATCTTACTTTGCACTGCATCCCATAATGCTTTAATAATTCCAGCACACTCTGGCAAGCGATAAACATGAAATTGTAGTCTTCAAAAATGAGGATCACACAAAACCAAACCATCTTTCGCACTTAACAAAGGCGCAAAGTCTACAGAACTGCAAACTGCCACCCATGTTCCGCGGTTTGGCTCCAGCAACGGATTCCGATGTCCCCGTGGGCTATTTAAGCAAATAAGCCAAATCAGAAGAGCGGCATCAGCGCCGAATTGCATAAAACACGCAACTAAACAAGCCCTAAGAACGCACGCCAACCCTCCCGCCGCCGCCGCCGTTGCACCTCAAGTCACGCAACGAGTGTGAATTGTTTCGTGCTCGCATGCGTTTTTTGTTTTTTGTCTTTTTTTTCCACCTTTTTTTTTTATTGTTGAAGCCCAAAGCCTGGAAGCGTTGTTCATTGTTGACTGTGCCTTCAACAGATAAGCACAAAATTTGCAAACGGAAGCCGGAGCTGAGTTTCTGTTTGCGTTGAGTTGAATCAAGGGTTCGAAAAAAGTGTAACAAGCGAAGGTGGCAAGTCAAGCGGCAGCAACAGCAACGGCAGCAGCAGCAGCATCAAGAGCAGCAGCTGCAGTTTTCTGCTTCAGCGCACTACAACGCAAACTAACTTATTGTAGTTGTTATTGTTGACTTGTTTTTGCATATGTTGCAGGCAGTTTATTTAACAAGAGTTGCAAAAAACCAAAAAGCGAAAAAAAGTTTGGCCTGAGTGACCAAATGCGCGTTGTTTAAGGCGCATTCTTGACGTTTTTTCCCACATTAAGCTCATATCTGATGATGCTCAGCTGCCTTGCTTACGCTTTTTATAGTTTCGCTGGTCAGTTTGTGTGTTGGTTGATTGTTGAAGCACGAAAGACGAAGTCTCGAGCCATGTTAATACGAGTATGGCCATGCAAAACAGCTTGTTAAGCATTTGTGGCGCATGCAAACGAGCAAAGGCCAAAATGTTTTTTTTTAGCTTTTCGATCTTTTCATAAAATTTATAATTAAATTTATTTTGAAAATTCAAAAACAATTATTTTATCTCTTTACTTTAATATTTCGTTTAGCAAACATATTTGTTTCATTTATCTAAGCATTTATTATTAATCCATAATACCATAATTTTCTATCAAAGAAATATCAATCATACGCCCTGTCGCACACACACACTGACACACATAAGTATGACTAAGGAAAAACAACGTATTACTTGAAAATTCAAAAGAAATTGTACAAAAATTACCAAAAGAAAAAAGGAAAAACCAACACACACTCACACACACACACAGAGCGACACATGTACATAACCAAATATTGAACAAGGACTCGCGTTCGCTCATAAATATTTAAAAATTAATTTCACAATATTGTTGCAAGTTGAAACGAAAGTACTTGTGTGTTGGTTGGCCATGTAGCAAGCGTATGTGTGTGTGTGTGTGTGTGTGTGTCTCATCGTCGTGTAGCTTACACTTGAGCAGCTATTTTTCAATTTCATACTCAATTTTATGACATAAATGGCAAAATTTCAAGGCATGTTCATTGAAGTGGAATGAAGTTTAGCCGCTTACATAAGCAAAAATTATATAAAATATGAAATTTTTCGTTTGCTTGTTGGCTAATAAGAATTTTTCGTTACTTTTTTCTACTTTTTCTACTTCTAAGACCCATCGAAATTCTCGTACATGACTATAACTGCAATTACTTACAACAATATGTGGCAATATGTGTTGGGCAAAGTACAAAAAAAAGCGATGCAAGGAAAAGCTCTTTGCGCTCGGCACTGAGTTGCATACATAAAAGGCTTCAGTTATGTACTAAAAGCTAAGGTCCTTAAGCATAATGTTCATGCGCTCGTTGGTTTGTTTACTTGTTTGTTCGTACTTTCCTTCCTTCCATCGTCCTTTCCTCCTGCCTGCGTTCCTGGCATACCTTTCATATGCAGCATTTTCGCCAGCAGTTGCCATCACATATTTTATGTGTTATATGCTTACGAGCCAGACGTTGTTGTTGTTGTTGTTGGACACGACTTGGCCGCATAGCAAATGCTTTTGATATTGCACATGTGCAGCTTCAGTATAACTTCAATTTCCTGCTTTCCTTCGTTTTCATTACCTTACATTCAACATTGATTGCAATTTTGCAGTTTTTCATGCGTTTGTGTACAAAGGATATGAAAATTTCTAGCAACTTTGTATATGTGTCTGGCCGCAGGACTTGTGATTGTGTGTGTGTGTGTTAGTTAGAAAACTTAGTGCACTTACATTATCATAATAGGAAATGGCTTTGACGTCAGTCGATGACTATTTGTCACATAAGAGTCTCAAAATTGCGAAAAAGAAATTTTATATCTTGAACTTAGGGAAGTTGTTATAAACAAATTTCATTCTACAAAAACATATAAAATTATCGGTCCCATAGTTAAAATAAAGTTGAAATTATTGCTTTTCAAAAAATACAATTTAATTTTTTAACAAAATCGCTACGATTTGCCTAACAAACTCTCGCCATAAAGACAACTTACCCAACCCAAACCCAAGTTCTTTTCAGACAGCGACAACCCAATTGGGAGCCGCATTGTATTCTGATTCTGATTGTGCGCGTTGTACGTTGGCAGTCACTTGGGTCAGCCACCAGCCAACCAACCTACCGACAGTATCCTAATATCTTCTTTTTATTCGCTCATACACTCCGGTGCTCTCTTTCACTCCTTAGAGTGGTACATATATGTGTGCGCATACGTTGGAAAATATTATTTTTCATAAATTTTAAAATATTTTTCAACTTACTTGTGCAAACGAAATGGAACACACATGCTTGCTCGCTTACACATGCACGTATCGCTCATACACACACACAGTTACCGCCAGTGAGAGTGAGTATGTGCCACACTTGATCCTTATACATATACTTAGAGGTACATACATGCCACACACCCACAAATGGTCGTAAAATTGTGTGTGGAACGGCAAATGTATGCAACATTTTTACAATGCAAAAGCCATTTACTCGACTAAAATATATGCGAACGAGCAGAGGAGAGCGCACAAGCCAAAGAAATGCCAAGAAAATAAGGAAGGAAATTTTCGTTGAAAATGAAAAGAAAAATTCAAGTGGCTGTAAGCGTAAGATGTGCAAAAGGTGCGGCACGGCGGGGGTTGGGAGGCTGGTGGCACTCTGTGCAATGTCAGTCAACATATGAAAAATGAAAAGTCACAACTTCTTTTCAAAAGCACAAATAAAGTAGAAAATACACAAACACCCAAACGTATACATTCGAGTGACCTCCTACGTGAGACCAAGCCAACCCACACCACCCTCACTGTGCACACATTCTGCCATTGTATTTTGCCTTTTTTCGTTGTCGACATCTATTCTGCCTTTGTTGAACCTGACCCGAGCGTAATGTAAATAGCACAGTAGAAAAAAGAAGTCAAGAGTGCTCAACTTCAAAATACACTTTATCGTAGAGTTTCATTAGTTCGTTCTTTTATTGGAATTTTCTCTATTTTAATTCAATTTTGAAAATTTGTAAGAGTTTTACTATTAGTCTCAACCATTTCAGTCCATTTTATTCAAATACGATAACATTCCTTCGATTTGTTTCCAAGAACCAATGTAAAAATTATACTTTTCCCATTTTTTTTTTTCGAGGTTGACTCAGAGAAGCCAGTTACAAACTTGAATTTTTTATGAATGAAAGAGTCCAGAATCCACTCTAGATTTGTTCGTATCGAAATCTTTGCATTCGTACAGACAGAAAGATTGATCAAAAATATATTGAACAGAATTCGTAGAGTCCACGCCCCTTTTTTGGTGTCATTGTACATTTCTTCTTTATCAAAACTATAAAACCTTATAAAACAAGGTATAGGGTATAAAAAAAAAACAAGCTAAGGAGTCGCAACGTAGTTGTGACGCCGGAAATGGCAAGTGAGCAACGGAAGTGGATCGTAGGAGTAGCAGGACGAGTGCACCGCACTTCAAGTTGCCCATTTTATAAAATGGAAATGGAAAATACAACGGAGCTCGACTTTGCACATAAAATGAAAAATTATGAGAGTATATAATGTCTATTATATACCTCAAGAGTAGGCGGAGTGGCCGAGCTGTGCTGTGCTCCACTCTACCCTTCGGTGTGCTGCACGCTTCTCTGCATATAGGCAAATGTTCGTCCTTTCTTCTTTTGTTTTCTTCATCTTCTTTTTTTATCGTTGCTCCTTTTCACTCTTTTATGGCGGTGCTTATCTTGCGTCAAGCAGCAGCAGCTTTGCAAGGACCGAGCGTCCAAGTAATATAAAAAGTAGTCTATCTGTGTGAGTGTGTGTGTGTGAGTATGTAAAGATGTAAAATGTTTGCTGATTTGTGGGCGGAGTAGTCAACAGAACAGTTCTTTCGTTTTTTGCTCATCAGTTTCATTTTTATGTAAAAGTCAGTCCAATAAAAGTCACTCAAATTGCACAGGACAAATAAAAATATTTCCATTTAACATTCTTGAACATAATCTTTGATTCTGATGTATAAGACCAGTCTTATAACTATGATATATTAACATATAAAGTTTCTCTTTGGGTCTGCAATAATTCCAACATTTAGATCTCCCAGCGCTTTCAATCAAGATGGTCGGGAAGTATGAATTTTATATATAATTCCATATGCCATTAAGGCCTTTGAATTCCTTTTATTCAAGCTCGGAGAAGACGTTATAGGACATCACAATTGATAAGGATGAAAAAGCACTCTGACTTGCATTCTCAAGACCAGCATATAGAAAAGACTTCTCAAAAGGGTCACTCTACCAAATATAATTAACTATAAAAATTTTTTTGCAAAGACAAAAATATCTAAAGCAACCTTTCCTTACTGTACACTAATCACAATCCAATCGTAGAATCATAACTCATTCAAAATAAAGAGTATTCAAACAGTAATTCAATTCAGCACAGAAAATAGCATAAGACCATCGATCTGTTGTATATATTCTGCTTCTTGTTGACACAACAAAATGCTGGCTTAAATACTTAAACGCTCAAGTGTTGAGAAAAAAAATGTATTTTGGCAAAAGTACAAATATGCAGATACAAAGATACAGAAGCGCGCCGAAAATTAAAGCACAGATGAAGACAAAAATCACGCAAAGCAAAAAAAAAATAACACAACAAAAACAAAAGCAAACAAAATCGAAAACAGCAAAAACAACAACAACAAAATGCCAAAGATGTGGAAAAAAAAGAAGACAAGCAAAAGCAACGATTTTGCTAATCAATGAAATTAAAGCCGCAAATGGAGTCGAAAAACAAACCGTAAAAACAGCGAAAAAATTACACAAAAACAGCAGAAAAACACTTTAAGATACAATTTGAAACGTTGCGTTGAGTTAGGGCGACGAGCGGGGGAAACTGTG
The DNA here is from genome assembly GCA_034638295.1 of Phortica okadai. Classification (NCBI taxonomy): domain Eukaryota; kingdom Metazoa; phylum Arthropoda; class Insecta; order Diptera; family Drosophilidae; genus Phortica; species Phortica okadai. The sequence goes on from CM067850.1 coordinate 9,132,448, forward strand.
CTATACAAGAGGGGAGCGGGCGAACTGCCAAAATTGTAAGTAAGCACAAAAATAGTGCACAACATGGCACGCAACGGCACGGAACGGAACAACAACAACAACAGCAACAACAACAACAACAGCGACGACGACGATGCCGTCAACGACAACTTTAATGAACAGAAATTAGCAGCAGCCGCCAAAAAGAAGAAGAAGAACCACAACAACAACAACTAATAGCAGCCGAGATACATTTTGAGATGCAGCGCATAAGCAAACAAGCAAATGAGTAACGGCGAATTGTTTTGAAGCGAATTCAACTGAGATATTCAAGCTCACTCACACACAGGCACAGAGAGTATCTGAACATAGCACATGCGCCAACTGAGCGCCAAACTTTGCATTGAGCGTCACACGCTGATTGGCTACCGCTGAGAGTTACTAGAGATACAAGCGGTGAGCAGTAGCGCGGTTCAATCTGTATCTGTAACTGTGTGCAACATTTCCCCAACTGTATCCGATTATGTTTGTATTGGTGGAGTTATGTGTGTATGTATGTGTGCATGTTTATATGCCGCGCTCAAGCAGAAACAAACCATTTTGAATAACATTGTATTGAAATAGCGCACAGACCATCAGATACAAATGCAACATTGTGGAACGTATTTATGATGATGTTTGTTGTTGTTGTTGTTGCTGTTGCTGTTGGCGATTTACGTTGCATTTGATTTTCTGGCCAGCATCTGATGCTACTTGCTGCAGCATGTATCTGAGCAACTCGTTCGCTTCAATTCGCAACTGCTCAGCTTGTGCCGCGTACTTGTCGTTGCGTATCTGTGCGTATTTGTGCATTTTTCGTTTGTATTTTTCACGCGCGCGTGCACAACAAAGTGCAGGAAAAGCGCGTTTTGTGTCCTTTTGACGGCTTCTGCATCGGCATCGGCATCGCTCAGCCGTCGTCGCCGTCGTTGTCGTCGTTGTCGTCGGCGCGATTCTTTGTTCTCAACAACGTCGCCGTCGCTGTCACCGTTTTTCAACCATCGTCGTCATCATCGTTGTTGTTGTTGTCTACGCTTTTATTTTCTGTAATTATTTTAATTTATGCGTTTATCGCTATTCCTTTTTTTTCGGTTTTTGTAGCTTCTGCCCATTGGCTTTGATTCGCCTCCGTTGCGGTTTTCGTAGCTTGGCAGCTTCTACGTTGTTTTTTTTTTTTTTTTTGTTTTGTTGTTTTTGTTTGCTGTTCTTGTTGCGCATCGCATGACTTCAACGTTGACATTCAACAATTTTGACAGCCAACGAATATTTCTGATGTTGCATTCGCATGTCATTTTCGTTGCCAGCGGCATTTGAGATACACACACACACACACACATACATACATGCATACATATATGACATTTAATAAATATTTCTAGCTTTAGCTTTTGAGTTGACATTACTTTGCGTATACGTGATATTTTTGAAAAAATTGACAAAATGCCGTCGGCAAAAATTAAATTAAAGTTAAAAATTTTTTTTTTATTTTTTTTTAAAGTGAAATATATAAATAATATTAAAAATTAAAGTTTGTAAAATTTAAAAAAAAAATTCGGCTTTCTTCTTATCATTTTGGCACTATAATTAAGTTAATGACCAGTTCGACCTTAACATCAGTCATTAATGCTAAGAAAAAAGAATTTTCTAACGCACACACATATATTTCACACTGCCACTAACACATACAGAGTCCACAACTGAGACCCCTTCCTGAATCTTGAACTGTACGTCACAAGCAACAAATCAACTCGAATATGTGAAGGCAAAAAGAAACTCCAACCCCAAAATGCTTCTAATCCGATAAAACTACGCCAACAATAGACCAGCACACACACACATAGAGTCATACAGATAAAAAGAAACACACACACACACACATAGTCGCCCTACTAGATTGCCGCCTCCAACACCTCACCCACAACTCTAATATTGGCTGAGCGAGAGCGAACATTTGATTTTAAACTTCATAGAATTTCAACAACAACAACAATGCCACCCACTCTATAAATACGCCGCCACCACCACCACCATCATCACCACCGCCCTGCACCGACCTTAATGGCCCCACTGTTGCCCCCGCCAACAGTTTAGCCAACAGCGCTGCTGAAGCTTTGCGCCGATTTTCCTCTACGAAGATTTTTAGTACGTTGGTTTTTCTTCAATCGCTCTGCACTTTTTGCGCTTGACATTTGTGGATACGCGCAAAATCTTTGCTTCTTTTTTTTGTTGTTGTCGTTGTTGTATTCATTCCCCCCGATTTGATTCTTTGTCTTTGTTTTTTCGATATGTGAGCCGCGTGCGTGTATTTTTTTTTGTTAGTCGTTTGTCGGAAGTCAATCAAAAAGCGTGTCTCATACAGTTCACTTCGTCGTCGTTGCGCTACAGATACAGATACGCGGCCAAAAGGTACGCGTAGCAAAAAATCGCTGCAGCAACAGCAACACTTGACGCGCGTTCAACGACGCCGGCACGCTCGGTTCCGCTGCCAACGCTGCCATCGTCAACGCCATTGCTGCTTTTGCGGCTCCTTATAGTTCGGCTGCTTCTGCTTTAAGACGCTTATAAGTTCATAAAAAAAAACAATAATAAAAAAAATAAAAACAAGTGTGTCAGTGTGCGTGTATGTGCGTGTGCGTGTGTGCAATTATTTTGCGCCAAACGAAACAATTAAATTAAATCAGTTCAGTTCATCAAACGCGTCGCCGCAACGCATCGCGATACACTTATATAGTTTTTTTTTTTGTTGTTGGTTTGATTTCTGGTCTCGTGGGCGCGAGCGTGAATTTTAACGCCATTGCAAGGCTGCCAATCGTCAACGATGATTAGTTTGTCTGTCTGTCTGTCTGTCTGGGCGAACCGTCAACCGAGACCGGTGCGCTGTCAAACGAGGTGTCGGTGAACATATAACATTTTAACGAACCTCAAATGGTTTTTCTGCTTATTTGCAGTGAAAAAGTATCAATAAATAATTAAGATGAACATTTTTAACAGTTAATAAAAACATATTTAAATATTACAATAATAAAACTTGCACAAAAGAATCTGAAATCCATGAAAGCATTTATGGAACGTGCTCAGAATTATCTTATAAAGTATAAGGTGAGTAAACAAGTAACTAAAGTACCGTCGGTGACTGATTTATAAATATTTCATGTGATATCTGTAATATTTATGTAATTCATTAAACGAATATTATGAAAAACATACCTTTGAGCCAACTAAATTACAAGTTTTTAATAGATTTCACATCAATATTAATTAAATCACCAACACTTCCAATACCAATCCACTTTCAAATAATATACTTTTGCTTAGATGTATGCCGGCAAACATAAACTGAAATTGGGACCATAAAACTAATCTTTATTGCCACAAAATATTGAAAATGTTATGATTTGAAGTTTCATATGCAATCAATTAGACCACCAAATGAGTTTAATTTTAAAACAATTATTGCAAAGTAACGATAAAATAACAACTACAACGAAAATATCGATAAATAACAATTGCCATAACATGGCGAACAAAAATGATTTTAATGTTTCAATTTAATATACACAAAAATATTCAAAAAGTTCCACGAAAATTCAAAGTAACTGTCATGACACATGTATCTGCCAATAGTATCTCATCATATAACGACTATAGCGGTCGCTGTCTTTGATGATGTTGATGATGATGTTGATGATGATGACAAACCAGCCGCTGTGGCGGCGGCAACTCCAATTGTATTTTGACATGCAAAGAACATAATTTGAAACTTTTCGTACAACAACAAACATTTTGATTTTGATTGATAAGGCAATAGAATCGGCAAAAGTAACTGTCTTCCGCTCCAATTTGCCTGCCACTTTTATTTGTTTACATTTTGTTTTTGCTTTGTTTTTGCGACGCATATTAACATGACTAATTTGCGTTCGTTGATTATTGAGCGCATTTTACATGCCGTTAGACAAGTGCCATTATCATCAGAACACAACAACACAACCGCACCTCACTTTCAATGCAGTTTTGGGCCACTTAAGTTTGTTGCTTTTACCATCATGTATCATTAGAATGAACGAACGAACTAACTAACGATCGATCGATCGATCGATGTGCATTTCATTATCTTATCAACGCTCTGCCACACTCACCGCCACGTTGATCATTGTCAAACAGTATTTTTTACACTGTGTTTGACTTCGTCGTTCATTTTCAGTTTCCTTTGATTTTTCTCTTATCGCAATGACTTCAATTTGTTTTCAATTTACAACAATTTTAGGTTCCTCATATTCAACGTTTATGCGAATGTAAATATGATTTGTCATATTTCATTTTCTTTTTTTTTTTTGTTGTTGTTTTTTTCTGTTTGTAGTTCACTTGTTTGTTGAATTTCAGTTTTATTAGGTTTCGTTGTCAATTTATTTATGGTTACATGTTGTAAAGTGCACTGTGAGAAAATGTCTCCGAAGTGCATGAATCTTTAAGTCTTGAAATTGTTGAAAATTAACGTAAATATTTTTGAATATAAAATGAAATTTTTACGCTTAACGACGTAAATCTAAAATAACTCATACAAAAGTTGCACTCAGTTTGCTTTTTATCGCTTATAAATACAAATAGTTCGACTTTATTTATTGGTAATTCTCGGAATCTAAGTATATCATTTCAATAAAAAAAATTTTATGTCAATAGCCAGTCTTTGTTCTATTCAAAATGAGCCTTAAGCAAACGGAAATACTTAATTTATAGTTGTCATAACATTGATAATAAACGAGAATTATTCATACGATTCATAAAAATTGACACGTTGCATTACAACACTTACAGCACAAGTGTTCCAACCGCAGGGTCCCCAAAGAGGTGCCACTAGTATAAATATTAAATCAATTACAAAGTTTATCAGTAAAGCAAAGACACTTCACAGTGAGGCAAAGACAACTACAACAACAACAACACGAATAGCATTTTAAAAAACACTTAACAACAAATTAAGCTTTCATCAAAACTCCTTCATTAAAATTGAAAAAGAAGAAGAAAGAAAAGCACAAAGTGCCAACAACATGAGGTAGCAGCAGCAACAAACACAAACAGCAGCAGAAGAAGAAGAAGAAGAAAAAGAAGACACTTTTAATTATCGACCATTTACAGGCATCATCATAACTGAGGAGGCAGCAACACTCACACGAGTAGCAACAAACAGCAACAAATCGTTGACGGTGCATGGGTCAATATCATAATCTAAAAGCGACGTTTTGCCAACAACAACACCAACAGCAACAACAACACAAACAACAAGCGTAGAAACATTGAAAAAGTCATAAATCAAAACGACGCACTTTCGCTGACGAACTGCTAAAGCAGACAACAGCAACTTGAGCAGCAAAAGCAGCAACAAAAACAACAACAACAACAACGAGTACAACAAAGAAGTTGGAAAGAAGATGCCATTATTGTTAGCAGCACTTGGCCAAGCGCAAAATTCCCATCAACACTTGAGCGTAACGTCAACTTCAACGTTGCAAGCAATGGATTCGTCAGTAGAAGACGCATCGGATGCAACAACAGCAGCAACAACAGCAACAACAACATCGACAGCACACTTGATGAAGTCGCCAACAGCAAGAATTGCGCGTAAAACGCCACCGACACCAACAACAACAACAGCAGCAATAGCAACAAACATTGCTGCTATGCAATCTAGCAAAGAGTTGGCAACAGGTGTTAATGGCCAAATTACGGCAAAAGGCGTTGATGTTGCCGTTGTTAGTGATAGCTTTCGTCTGCTCAACAGCAACAACAACAACAACAATAATTATGCGACTAATTATGCAACTCCAACAACAACAAATGGTCACACTACGCCATATTGCCTAACAAATGGTTATGATGTTTTTGCCGCCGCCGCCGCTGCCGCCGATTCTGATATTAATGTGACGCGCTGCATTGCCAAGCCGCCGCCCACAAGTGATATGTTGCATGCCGCATTGCCAGCGTCATTCCGTCTGCCGCAAATACAAGTCAAACAAGAGTTTATGGCACACGATTTGGAGCTTGGAGCAGAGACATTGGGTGAGTAAACTTAAGCCAAATTATGAACTTTTAACAAATGTTCAAGCAAAAAAAAACATCAACAATAATGTTAAGTGGCATATGAGGTATTTATAACGTGTTAACAACATTTTTTTCCCCCTCCTTATAAAAACCCTTCAGTGGGTACCCCAAAAATCAGAAGCCCGCGTCAAACTCGTGCCAAACGCATGCTTAGGCGATTTTCAATATTTTATGCGTTTAAACAGATTTTCAAAAAAGGTCACATGTCTTAGACCGAAAAAGATGTGGCACAAGGGACATGCCATAAGTGTATATAAGTATATATTTGCCAGCTAATATTGCACGTTAGAAGATAGCAAAGAGTCAAGCAGAACGCACGAGTGGCAACATTTATGAAGATTGAAAGGGTTGTCAAACACTTCATCGATCTTAAAGGCTGTGCCACAACAACAACAACAGTAAATAGAAAAGGGGTGCAACAGCTTAAGCACAACAAACAACAACAAAAATTATAAAAAAAACGAAGGGTGCGAAAACGTTTTGCGCGTCTTAACCAGCCAAAGCAACTGCCTGGCGGCACATCTTTCTCCATTTCGTTATCTCTTGAGAGGGTCTTGATATAATAAATATAAAAAAAAGGAAAGGAAACATCTTGTTTTCTTTCGATTATTGAAATTGCTTGCATTTCAACTCTCAACTGTTATTGTCACATGTTTTTTTTAGCTTATTTAATGTGCCAACGCTAAACAAAACAAAAACACACACAAGGGACCTCAATTTCAAGTTGATATTGTGTTGTAAGTATCTACAACTTGATGGCCTCAATTGTGGTTAAGAAACGCGTTTGTTCAACTTTAAATGTGTTATACATTTGAATAAGGCTCATTAGCTCAGCAGAGCGCTTCTATGTTGCTCATATGTAAATCCATTTCCTGCATAAATTTAAACGGAAATGCCGCCATGACATGCAAAGCTTCGAGCGCACAATTTGCCTCCACGATCTTTAAATTTGACTGTAGTCAAAAGCTATTTTAAGTGTGGCAATTAACCGTTTTAATGTAAAACAATAAAAATATGAAAGAAGAAGTTAACAAAAAAAAAAAAAAAATTACAAAAAAAAAAGTCGTGCACAAAGCCAAATGCCTTTAAGGCAAGTGTCGAGGGTGGGGAAACTGTTAACCTGTTGTTTTGTCGGTTAGCTTCAGTTTGATATATAACAACAACAACAACAATATAAAAGACCAAATCTTGAACACGCGACCGGAAATTAAAGTAATTTTCATAAAATGGTTTTTCGCTTAAGCTTTTTGTTGGCTCACTTTGACGATTTGGTGCGGTTAAAGTCGAAGATTTGCTATGAACTTTTTTTCTTCTGATTTTTGAAATTGTTGCTAAGCGTTTAAAAAAAAAAAAAAAACAAAGTGCATGTCGTACTACAAGTAGAATATTTTCTCTTTTTTTTGTAATTTGTGCAAAGAATAAATTAGTTTTCTTAAGTAGGCACATGTTATTCTCTTTAAATACAAAACTTTCCCACAATATGCCCGAAACCTCGAAGTTCATACATGTAGAAGCAACACGAATCAATCAAGAATTGCAACTGTTCGAAATTGACAGCCACCTCCTGGTGTATTTAATTTAAATAAATGTTTGATTTTTATTTAATTACAACACAACCTGTCGAGCCACTCAACAATAGAACAGTCAAGGGGAAAACCAATAAATAAATCGAACAAAAAATATATGCGGTTGCCTATCATCATCATCATCATTATTATAATGATGAACAACAACGACAGCGTTGCGGAATTAGACTGAAAGAATCAAAGGGATGCGCTAATCACAAGCAACGGCAAATAGGATCTAATTTCCACGCACAAACACAAAACTCATTTTTTATTCAAACGCCGCTCAATGCATTCAGACACACATATATGTATACATATGTATATAGTATGGTAAATGCATTATGAAGTGATCAGGTGTGCAACAGCAAAGTTTCTACTTCAGTTTCATTTGATTGACGTTTCGTTGTTGTTTTTGTTTTGTTTTTTTTTTTGTTTCTCTGATTTTTCTTTTTTTGTTTCATTGCAAATGCAGTCGGCAAAGAGATTGTTTTTTAAAGGCGGGAAATGCATTCAAATTTTGCGCAGCGCTGTCGAAGATAAATGAGCCAAATGCCAGTGGCAGTAGTCGTCAAAGTAGCTGCAATCCATTGACTGTGAAGCGAATCGATAACAGGTACGCAGGGCATGAAATGCACTGTAAGAAATTTTCAAATTTCTAAACTATTGAAATACTTTTCCACTTCTCAATAATCACACTCATAGAACAACTTTCTCGCTGTGTATTTGCTACTTTAATTTAAAGAATAATTAAGCACAACAATAGATTTTTATTGAGATTTATACTCACAGTACCTTTGGCTGCCATCATTTGCTACCTATAATCTTCATCAACATGTATGTATGTTTGGTTGTTGGGTTGTTGCTGTTGTTGTTGCGGTTCTTTGAGCCCTCAATTATCGAACCACAACACTTGTAGCCGCGTTTCAAATCTTTCAAATATGCAATTATCATAATTATGCACTCACTTTTCTCTCTATGTGTTGAATCTATTCAAAAGACCCAAAAAAAAAAAAAAAAACAAGTTGAAGAGCTGTGAGCTGAGATCACATTGGCGTGATAAATTTCTCCAAATCTTTTTGTACAGACACACATCATCAGTACATGGCACACTAACTAAATAAATGAATGAATGAATGAATGAATAAAAATTGTCTTCTTCTTGATTTCGTAAAGCAATGCTTCATATACAAATACATACAAAACCATAGATTATACAGATAAGGATAAATTTAAATTTGTTTTTATTTCATTTCCGGTTGCGCGGGTTTACTCTTCTCTACACAGCAACTCAACAACAACAACAAAGCGCCACTTTTCGCATACTTTTTTTTTTCATTTTTTTTTTATTTTATTGTCAATTAAGTAAATGATGTTATAATTTTTTTATGCCGCTTCGACATTTACGCCTTTCGGTAATTGTTTTTATTTCTGTTATTTACTTTTGTCTGCAACATGACTGTCGGCGATTTATGTTCAACGTCATTTCAGCCCCTCCGCTTAAGTTTAAATGTTTTATTTTTATTATTGTTTTTTTTTTTTTTTTTGTATCTGTATCTTGAATCTATAAGTTTACTCCTTGAAACGTTGCTGTCGTACACTTGTTCGTTCACGAGTTCATAAGTTTTTCTCATGATTATTACACACGCTTTTGGCTCATTTCGCTCGTTGTTCAGTACACGACATTTATGGCAAATTGTGTATCTCATTGGTTTGTACGCAATGACTGATTGCTTTATGAATTATGATTTTTTTTTTTATTTCTTATTCATCGAGCAACGATCTAAGATGTCAAGTGGGACGGGTTTTTTTTTTGTTTTTGTAATGTTGCCAATGTGTGATATGCGTGATATGTTCACAATTGTTCACAAATGTTCAGAATAATGTTAAGCAAATGTTCTGTGAGCACAAGAACTTGTCAATTATGTGTCGAAGTAGAAGATCCTTTGTGTATTAGAAAAACATTTGGCATTAAAGTATCTACAAAGTGTTTCGAGACCCTTTTCATTGGCTTATGAAAACCGGAAAGTGTTAATTACGGCAAATATCGTTGCATGCATTCAAATTAGTCATCATTAATCAATAAATAGCATAGAAGCTATCAAAACTCGCAGCACATGACGCAAATTCACACCTTAGCGCTGTTGAGCCTCTGCTCAAAGGCACTTTAATTGCATGCAACATATGTCAGCGTGAGTTAAGCATGTACACGTAATAACGTTAATATCATTTTAATCGCACCAAATTAAAGGTTCAATGAACAAACAAAATGAAGAACGAACAACAACAAAAATGCGCAACGACTTTAGGAGACAACGAAAGAAAAAGACGTTTAAAGTACTAAAGACTCCTTGAAACTCTCTCAATATTGTTCAAGAGCAAAAGCGTGTTATGTTAAACCACAGAAGAAAAAAAAGCCAGAGAGAAACGAAAAAAATTAGATTTTTAATTAAAATAATTTCGTATGCAATTTAGATAATCGGTGTGCATGCGCAACCAAAGCGAAAGTTGAAGCACAAACCGGAGGCTGCCACAGTGGCTGAGAATGCTGCCGACGAGGCCGATCCATATGCGATTTGTTTAAGCCACCGATACAGCTGCAGCGGGCGTTGCATTGCGTTCCGAACCGAACCGTTCTGTATGGGGCGTTGACCAAAAACAAAATACAAAAAAAAAAAAAACGCGCAAATAAAATGAAACAAATTTCTTTGCTCAAGCGTACGAGCGGTTTGAAGAAGTACGGACTGAGGTCAAGCTCAAAAAAAAATATTTAAATTGATCATCTCCATTTAATAAAGTCTTGCAACTGCAGCAGCATCGGCAGCGGCAGCGGCAGCAACAGTTGTTGTTGTTACAAGTAAAATAATGTATATCGCTTGACCAAAAGTTCTTAACTTAATTTCGCAACGATTTTCATAATTCACCTTCTCAGAAGGTGCGACGCAACGGCACAGCTTCGGCTTGTCTGGCCAACAACATCGTGGCCGAATGCTGCCGTTGCTGTTAATGCTGCTGCCGCCCATTTGTGTTGCATGCCGCTTATGCAAGATTTGATGCGCCTTAGAAGGCAAAAGAACACAAACGCAAAAGACCAAACTAAAAAAAAGAAGACAGACTCAGACAACGTCGTCGACTATCGGGTACTGACTTCTGACTAAGTCGGATTCTGCATGTAATTATGGTAACATGAAAATAGCGGATGTGCATTTTACAAGAACAGGGTTGCCAACGTTATTATTGAGACTTTAAAACAAAATATTTTAACACTAATCGCTGAAACAAATCAAATATCCGAATAAATAATAAATGGAAGAAAGATTTTTCTTTATTTTAATCATAAGAACACTCGACAACTCTGCACGCCAACTCATATTTCTCATTTACCAAACATGGCTTAGTCGCTCCACTGCTCTCTTGACTTGATTTCGCCATAATGCGGTCTACGCCTTTCATATTGTGCGCAGACAAGTTCTATCCGATCGCTGAACATCAATTTTACTGGTTTACATAAATGAAATTTAGAAGAACAACGCCAGCAACAAACCAACAAACATTCACTACAAGCACAGCCACCTCCTTCTTTGGCAGATTTCTCAGATACATAGCATAGTTAAGCTGCTTCTACTGCTGCTGTGAATGCGACTGCGACTGGTGCCTTATTGAGCCAGTCGAGCTAAATGCAAAATCAGCTAAGCACAAACTCATCTTTGCCGTAATATTGACTAATTTAATATCAACTATTGAGTCAGGCAAGTCAGTCTTTAAGGCTTGGCACGAATTTGCCGCTTTGCACAGCCAATTATATGATAAAAGTAAGAGGCAACTTTGCCAACAAACAGGAAGCAATCCAACATATAATTTGAGATTTTATTTCGACAATGATTTAACTATCAAATTGAAAAATGAGCCGTACTGAGTGAACTGAGGTACTTAGACCACCTAGGTAGGTGTACTCAAATTTCGCAAAGAGTATTTTTAAGGCGAGTGCGCAACCTGGTGGGTCTTCGACAAAGTCAAATGCAGATTGGTTGAGTTCGAACGCTAATCACAGCAGCAGCAAAGCGTACTGCTTTCTCAAACTGTAGTAACATTTTAGCCAAAAGATAAACATTTTTTTTTTACATTTATTTTTTTTTTTTCACAAAATTAATGATCGAAATACGCAGAGGTGATTTTACGACCTGCACTTATAGATTAGCTAAAGTCATGAAACGCATTTACATGCTGCGCATGCGCACAAAATGCAGAAGATGCTTTTGCTGTTGTTGTTGTTATTGTTATTGTTTCAACAGGTAGGCAGACAATGATCCTGAAGCCTAATAAGAGCTCTGGCGCCGAAAATCCCTTAGAAAATGCATGAAAATCCGTTAGACTGTCATGATCTTGGTTGAGTCAAGATAAACTCGATCGCATTTGGCATCCTTAAACAAATAATGCCAACTAAGAATAAGAAATATAAGAAAGTCATGATGATTATGCACTGCACGTCGCAAGGCTTTCTTTTACTTAGCTGATTTTGACTGACTTTTCGTACGCATTTCTTGGTTTTTATGTATTTTTTTTTTTTTGTTTTTGTTTTAGCGTCCTTTACTGTTATGCTTCACTCGAGTGACAACTAATGATAGCAAAATTGTTTTTCTTACACGGTCCGGCCGGCAAGCATTCCAACTTTTCTTCCCTTATTGTTTGTACATTCTTTTTTCATTATTTCTTTTTCTCACCTGTACCTTTGCCTCAAGTCGACTTTGAAGCATTGTGCCTCTCATTGTCTTAAGTCGTCAATAGTTTCCTTTGTTTTTACGCATACGGTTGTCTTTTCGGTAGTGGTTCTGAAATGTCATTAATTCGTAATGAGAAAGGTGTCACCGACTCAGGCTGCAAAATATTGTTCGACACACCCAAATAATTTTTTTTTTTCGTTTTTTGTTCAGGCAGGTAATGTTTCGAATCAATTAATGACATTATTTTAGTGCGAACAAAACATATTGTTTCGCATTTGGGGGCGTAATGAAGTGAAACGAGTTGGGAAAATTCGGACCTACTCGGCATATACAACCTATAAGCTTTGTACAATTGTCCCGGCAAAACAAGAATAATTTCCAGATCAAAGTAAATACGATATTCTCTTTACTAGCATATAATTCTATTTATTGATTTGATATTGACTACCACACAACACATTTCTTCATCGGATTCATATCCGTACCCAATTTACACTTGAAGGCCTCACTGAACTCGGGCATATTGCTCAGCGTGCCCAATACACGAAACTCATCGTACGCATGTACATCAGTCTTCACGCTCTTCAGCTTTGAAATGGTATCCTTGCCCGAACACCAAGTCTGTGCAAATTTTATGAAAAATAATTGCTTATTTGTATAATGAATGCCACGTAGTGGATAACGTTCGCCGATCTCACGACCCTCATTACTCATATAGGCGTAGTAAGCGATGCGAGTGCCAACATTATCCGCAATATTCTCGGTTGATGTGTAATTGCCATTGGTTTGAGTGCCCAAATAAATGTACTTGTTGTACTGAGCTTCAAGGCAACGATAACGTTCACGAAAGTTGCGCAATGAAGCCTCCGACCACCAATTCTGTTTTTTGCCATCATAGTTGTATTGATAGGCATGCGAGTCGAAGCCGTGCGCCATCTCATGGCCGAGTATACTGCCAATGCCACCGTATTTGAGCGAAGCGGGAAACTTGATGTGATACTGTGGCCACTGTGCTATGCCGACTGTGATATGCACGAGATTCAAGAAGTCGGCATAGTAAGCATTGACAGAACGCGTGGACATCAAAGATGGTATCAAAGCCATGCCCACAGAGCGCATGCGTATACGTGCACGATTCTTCTCCAACAGCTCAAGATTCTTGAACCAATCGGAGGTCATATTCAGATTAGCATAGATTTCATTGATCAGCGTGCGATGTGTCATGTCATCATTATAACCGACAATCACATCCATCGAAGAGAGTTTCGTCTTGGCCTGAGACTTTGTCTCATCATCCAGCCACGTATAACGATCAATTAAGCCATAAAATGTATCTTTGATATGCTTGGCCGACTGCAGTATATCAGCACGTTGCTCGCTATCGAAGACATTGTCAATGAAGTACGGCAACAAGGCATAATTGAAATACTGTTCGGTGTGCTCGCGACAAATGCTCTCGGTTGTATTATCCGCTGCCTTTGCCTTCCATGTGTAGTAGAAATTCAGCACCACACGCCATTTGACATAAGTGCGTAGAGTATGCAAATCAGTGCGCTTCAAATAACGCACCAACGAATCAACCGATTCGATCGTATTGATGACATGCCAACTTTTGTTGTTATATGTGCCATTGAATGCCACATCGAAGTAACGTGTCCAGTTGAGTTTATCGGCTGCGTGCTTTTTCAAAAAATCGCCAAGGTAAAGAAACTCGGTGACATTTCGCTTTGTAGCACGCGACGTGAGATTCTTTTCAAAATCGACTAATGTTTGAAATTCTGCCTCGAAACGTTCACGCCTTTCCTCATTCTCGATTTTGAAATCTCTCGTCAGGTTTTTGACATTTACGCTCTCCTTGTTGCCCAACACAATTGTGGGCGGCGTAAGGAGTATAACAAATTTACGCATGTCCGTATTGTAGTGCACCTTGAGCGGCAGCAGCGGATACGTTTCATAATGGCTCATGAAATTTATATAAATCCAATCGCATTCCTCATTTTTACGCTGATCCTCAAAACGATCATCGGTCTGTTCCATCAGCTGACGATAGCCACGTGCCGTATCGTTCTTCATTGCAACGCAGGCGAAATAAAATTGCTTTGCTTTTACCTCCGCTGTCGTGTTTTCTCTCTTCAAGTCAGCCTCTGTTGCATTCCTGAGGAAATTTACCATCAACGTATTGATTTTCAATTGTATCGTATGCAAAAAACTATCATTACGCGCAGACTTTGGCACAGCAGTGGATTCTTTCCAATTGCCGCAAGCGAAATCATAAAAGTTCTCACAAGGCTCGACGCTACGATTCATATTGCCCAACATGAAGTGACCGTACTGTTCCATCAACTCCTCCGGATCGTCGATACGCACCGGCAACTCGAATAAGTCCAGCTCATTGCTGGCGCTTTCAGTGCTGCTCGGCGCGCCCAGCACCATGAGATCGAGCAACAGGCCCGGCATTATTATGCCCAATAGACCGTAACTCGTCAATGTTAATGTTGGCTGTGACAACATTTCAAGCGCGCCCGCACACGTTCAACGTCTATTTAAATATGAACTTGAACTTTAAACGTTGCTCCAAAATAAAAATTAAAAAAAAAAAAAACAGTAACAAAAACAACAAAATTTAATGTACAAGTTAAAATAACGACCGACTGTTTTTGTGGGTTGATGCGTTCCGATTTTGGTATGACTCGCTTTGAGGCTAACAATGTTCTAAACTTTATTGGCTGTGGTCAGCACTGCTTTATATAGATTTTTGTCGTTCTAGAGTTGTTGGAATTTTTTTTTTTTTTTGTGTTAAGCTCGTGCCAATGTGTCTGTATATGTGTTTGCTAATTTGCTGAGCAATTTTGTTATTTTTTGGCAGATATCACTCATTCTTTCTCTTTCTTCCTTTCTTTCTCTTCACCCCTTTGCAAAAACCACAAAAAATCACATTAGGAGCACAAAATTAATCAAACAGCTCATTAAATTTTGTCTACGACTGAGTTTCATAAGATCTTAGCCTGAGCTTTAATGAGCGATTAAAATCTGACATGCACAAGGGTTATTGTATTTCGTCTTTCTTTAGGAATACACTGTGCTTATAAACATTTGACTATCATCTAAATTACTGCTCTCCAAAATGCACTTATTTCATCTCGTCTTTTTAACACCTTTTTAATTCTGTCACTCTGTTTATAATAGGAACTTTTTCAGTATCTGTTGTGATCAGCAAAGAATATAATCTGATAAGAGAGCTTCTTGAGCCTTCGTCAGACTAAATCTCATATATCTTTCATATAGAAAGTTATTTTCAGTAGTTGCTCTTCTCTTTCGCTCTTCTGTATTTATGCCGTATTAAACTAATTTAATTTACATTAGCGAGCTCATCAAATGTACTCAAATACTCAGTTTCATAATTTTAAATCGTCGATACATTTGTTGTGTGAGCACACGTGCCCTTTTTTCATACGCAAATTCAGCTATCGTGATTAAAGTAGTTTAGAATTTCTAAAATATTACAAATATTGGTAATTGGGCTATTAATATTAATTAATACAACATATTGAGACGTGCGTTTTTAACAACGTCAAATTTCTCTCAATACGTGCTCAAATTGATTCGCTCACCAAAATCGATTTTCGTAATGGCCCGACTGTCGAAGGTTCTAGTGCAAAGAAATATTGTTTTTGTAAATTTCTGTCGGAGACAACAGACGAATAGACGGAACAGTCGTCCTTACCACAACAACTGCTCAACTATCAAGTTGATCATAACTTCTATACAACTAACGTTCGTCATAATAATATTTTTTAAATTGTCAAACCAACGAATGTATGTTGTTCAAAACTAAATCAAAATATGTAAAAAATCACACACACACTCACATTGCGTAATGCTTCGCTTCATCATTTTATGGCACATATACCACAAACACTAATTTAGATCAAACGATTATCTAACATGTGTGCAGACGCAGACTACTCTTATTTTCATTCAAATTCTTTTTTTTCGAATTTCTATAATAATTGACTTTTTTTGAATGTCACATGTTAATGACCCCATTCGAATAATGATTATAATTGCAGTGCCAAAAAATGTTTTTCTTTAAGCGCATGTTTTGTTTTTCTTTTTTCAATGAAGTTACACAAATTGAACACATTTAATAACTTTATAAAATGTTTATATCAAATATGTTTGTATCCATGCGCATTTTTTGTATTTTGAATATTATATAATTTTTGCAATTATCGCAATTAAATTTGAAAAAAAATTATAAGAATTTATCACACAATTTTTTTTAGAAAATATTTAAACATTTTGATTTTTTAAATAAATTTAATGAAGCTGCCCAAATAAATCTTGAGATCTTACATTTTATGTGTAGTAGCACAGACACATAATTGCCCATCATACTTCATGTGGTTTAATTAATTGAGATTTTTATTAAACAAATCTGCGTCAAAAGTAAAAAAAAGTCAAATTCAGCTGTGCGCGTTTGATTGATGAATTCAACCGTGTCTTTGACTGAATGAGCGGCAAAGTTCAAAGCAAAACTGTGAAAAGAATGAACCAGAAAAACAGCAGGTTGCAAATGATGGCCAATAATGTTAGCCATAATGAACGCTGATGAAAATATTTGTGTCGTACTATTTCAACGCAAATGAGCATGTATCATGACTGCGCTCAGTAATGAAAAAGATACAAGCACAAAGCTAATATTAACAAATTTAGCATAATAACGGAAATATTACGCAATGTTTGACACCCTTTTTTCATACATACATATGTATGTCGAAGAGTTAAAGAGTTAACCCTTTTGTGCATAGAAACCGAAAGTGTGCACGACACGCGTCTGCAAAATCATAAATACACAAATAAGAAAACGTTTAACTCCTTCGGCCGAGGGTGCAATATTGCATAAGGATCTCTGGGGGGATGAGGTTATATAAAGGAAGAAATAAGAGAAAACGGAAAGTGACAGGAAATTAAAATGTTGAAATCGAAAACCCGACAAGACGACGACGACGACAAGAAACGCGTGTCAAGGCAGCTGCAGAAAGGTGACAAACTGCAGACGAAAAAGGATTAAATAAAGGAAAGGAGAATCTGAGTAGTATAAATTTGTGGGCGTTTCAAAGAGCGAAAGCTGATTTTTTATTAATTACGAATTTAAGTTGAATGCTGGCATTCATTTTCTATCAAAGCGAGACGAAGAGAGTGAAAGGTTGTCAAATGTCGTATTGTTAAATTGTCGTTGAAATCGAAACCATTTGAAAGTGAACTCTTTTTGCACACTCATTCGGGCATATGACTTCATGTGCTGTAACTGCGGAGAATGCTAACAAAAAAACAAGGTTTATGACCATAAAAAAAGTAGTGAAAAGAAACAAAAAAAAAAAAAAATATGTTGAGAATAGTTGAAGGCAGCTGCTTGGCAAAGATTGCGCCACAAGCCACAAGACTGAAAGGATAAAAGACTGCAATTGTTGCCAAACGCGCGCATTAAATCCTTTTCGGGCTCGCTCAATTTGATACATGTGCGTAAACAGACGCGAGACGGCAGCAAAACCGCCAATCAAAGCGCACTTTTCAGTTACTTTTATCCTTAAAAAAGGAACTCAAATCTTCTAACGCGTTTCTTCCTGTGTGTAACACACACACACACACACACATAGAAGACAGACTTAACGCAAGCTGTGCCAAGACGCGCTGCGCTCATTCAAAGCCAAGTGAGACGTTAAAAAACAAGCAAACCGAAAATATCCTTTCTTCATTTCAGTTTATTTCATTTTTTTCCAGCATTTTTTTTGACGTTCACCGTTGATTTTAAATCCGGCATTGTTACATTACCTGCAACATGGCGATTAACACGCACACCACAACTGATCAAACACCGAGACGCAATCGCTCAAAGGAATGCCTTTGATAGTCGTCTGGTCTGCCTTTTATTACTTTCCTATAAGCGCGCCTCAATTTTTTTCTCCTACTCTTCTTTTTTTTGTGTTTCTGTTTTTGTTTTTTTTTTCTTCTTTGTCCATTATTGCTTTTGCGGCATTATCCTTTTGTGTCCTTTGTGCGCAGCATTGTGCAATGCACCGACTTGTGCATGCATTTACCCGTCTTAAGACAGCGTAGGGGGTGTTCCAACTAGGGAGGGTTAAAGTACCTTGTCGCAATTTCAATGTGCACACCAAAGAATTCATAGAGATCTCGTCTCTATTTGTGTGCAGCCTTTGATGAGCGAGAGCAATGTGAATTTTTTTAATTATTTTCTCAACTGTTCGAATTTAATAACTTTTCTTTTTTTTTTTTTTATTGTATTTTTCAAGAGTTCAATATGTAAGGTTCTCTAAAGATTTAACGGCTTTTCTTGTGTATTATTTCTATTTTATTTCAACAGGACCTCCTACATTAATAATTCTCTTCTCTTGTCATTTCACGCATTTTTTTTGAAGCTTATAACATTCAACGAATTCAATCAAATTTTTTCCACAAATTGATCTCTCCCAATTAAGGATTCTTAAAGCCCTCACATTAGTAATTTTTAAATGTTAAGCGCACAAATGTTACTTTTTTGTTTTTAATATTTTTTCCTCCTCAACGCACATTTTTTCCTCCCCAAAATGCGCAACAAAAAAATCAAATGCCACCAACAACTAAAAAGCCCAAACGAATGCTTAACTATGAAATACAAATTATGAACAGATTCATAATCAATCAAAGTCATAAAGAGCTGCAATGGCGTCAACGTATACAATGATGATAATGACATAGGCCAATGGCACGCTTTAAAATGTATGACATAGTAGTATATGCCTAACCCCCTCAAACAGGGGCGTTCTTGAGTAAGCATATCAATGGGCCGAGCAATATAATTGATAGTGACAGAACCATTTTTTTCACTCTCTCTTTTTTTTTATATACAACAACGATACTAAGGACAAAATTTTTATTTACAGAGCTCATAAAATATGCCTAACAAAAAACCAAAGCAAAAAAAGTTGTAACGAAAGGGTAAAAGTTTCATTTTGCGGGGTTGCGGGGTGCATTGTAAGCATAACTAATTTGTACATGTTTAAAAGGGCAGTTTTGCAACTGTTTCTGCTGCTGTCGAGCCGATGGCAGCAAGTGTTGATAATGATGTCGCTGTCGTTGTTGTTGATAATGATGATGTGCCTTTTTATCATTGGGCGTTGCATGGCTTTGTATAAGTTGGCAACCCTTTTTTATTGCTTGTGGTAAATGACGGTTTTCTTTTTGTTTTTTTTTGGGTGAAAAATACCTCATTTTTGTGCCTTTTTTTTGCGAACAAAACGATGAGTCTATAAAAAACTAATTTTCACTTTCTTTTTTTTTTTGATTTATAGATGAGCCAACAACAATGCCAACAGACACAATAACAACAACAACCCTAAATCCTTGGTATTTAACGCCAATCAATTCACACTTTAAGGAAAACAACGCAACAGACGTCATGAAATATCAACAACAACAACACTACCAACAGCAAGAACAACAACAGAATAATTACTCAAGCATGGTGCGTGAAAATGGCGCTGACATATCGCCTGACATGCTATCATATGCTGCCGGCAAAGTCATGTCAAAAGTGACGACGACTCATAAACGCTTAAAACGCTCGCCGGAGACAATGTCGACGCTGGCGCTCTGTGAGCTGCTCCCACCGCCAATAACGCCGCCACATTCGCCGCACTTTGCCGGCCTCAGTCACATGCCGTTCCTCTCGCTGCCATTTCCGCCGCCACCAGCGCCACCGCCATTGTTGCCGCCATCAACGCAGACGCCAACGCAGACATGTCTGCCATATTTTTTGGGGCCAACAACGGATGCAAAGGCCCTACTAGGCGCCGCATACAATTACACGGCAATGGCAAGGGTAGGGGGCGGCGGCGGTGGCGAGCAACAGGAGTTAAGTAAATCCCTACCGGATTTCTTATTGCCACTACATGAAATTATGCTGCAACAACATTATCAACAACAACAACAACAGCAGCAGCAGCAACCACAGCAACAGACAACAAGGCAACCAGAACCACACACAATGGCCATGTTAATTAATAGCTTGCCCAGTTTACGCCCACCAACAACTATGGCAACAACAATGCCCGAGCCAGTGCCCGTGCCCGTGCCGACAACCCGTCCATCGACACCCAAACAAACTGAGACATTATCCTGCGCCTTTCATTGCGCCACAACAAAGTCATTAACCCCAACGACACACGCAGCAACAACAACAACAACAACAGCAGCAGTGGCAGCCCCAAAATCAGCGTCTACGTCTGCCACAGCAGCTGACGCGTTACGTCGAAACAATGGCGAACATTTTTTCGTACGTCATTTTCACGAACGAGATCGTCGCATACGCGAGCATCAATTAAAACAACAACAACACCAACAACAACACATTTACCGAGCACACGATGTACCAAAATATAGCAAAGAAGAGCCGAAAGGAGTCGACGCTGCTTGTCTACAAACGACATCGACTGCGACGTCAACAGCGACAGCGACGCCAACATTTGCTGTCAATGTCGGCGAAACGGACGGTTATGCTGACAACGAGAATGACGCCGGTGGTCATAACAATAATTGGAATGGCGTCTATGATGGCGTCGCACTTGATGGTGGTAAAAGCACAACAACAGCAACAACAACAGCAATGCCAACGACAACGACAACAACAGAAGCAGCAGCAATAACAACTAAAACGGCAATGACTATGAGGATACCCCAGATTCAACCAAATGTTTTAGATGCTTATTTTTTGCGTGAAACTTGTTGTCGTGTCGCCGAAAATGTTGAAGTCGTCAATGACGTTGACGTTCACGATGATGATGAAGATGATGCTAACGAAGCTGACAATGATGACGACATTGCACGGAAGTTTAATGTTGCTGCCATTATGTTGCCGGAACATGGACAAAAAGTCGAATTGAGGCATCACATTGGCAATGGTCAGGTTGCAAATGGTTATGCCAGACATGCTGATGTCGCTGATGAGTCGCTGTCTAAGAGGCTTACGACTTTGTCTCAAGATGATGTACGCTTTGAATTTGTATACGGACAGCAGTATGTGAAGCGTGAAAGCAGCTCAATGCTTGATATTCGATGTGCTAATAAAGGTGAGTAGCTAATTTCGTATACAGAGAAATCCCATTATGACGAAAGTCTATCCATACGAAGCTATCCATACAAAAAGATTCAAAATTATAACCATATTTTGAGCGAGAAAATCCTTAAAACAGTAGAACTTCGATTATTCCAACGATTAGAAACGGAAAATTTTAAATTTATTTGAATTTACATACATCGGCAGAAGATATATAGCTTATATCAGAGACCGAATTATCGGGATATTTCGATTAGCGAGTTTTGAAATTTTATTATAGTTCTCGTTTATAAAAATAGCTCCCATATATAAGGCAGTGTCGCCCAAAGTAATTCTACATGGCGGTTTTAAATCTCATCATCGCATTTGCACTGAAATTAATTACAAGTAAATAAATAACTATTTTTGCTCTTTAAAATAATCTTGACACAAACCTTTATCACTTATTTTGCTAATTGCATCATTACTTATTAAGAATTTTACAAGTACTTACTAACTGAAATCCAAAAGAACTACACAAAAAACTATAACACACAAAAAACCACTTGACGACACTTCACCTCAATCAACATCCACGTTCATACCAACAAATTCCCAACCAACAAAAAAAAAAAAAAAAACCGAAAAACTCCATTAAAATCACTGAAATATTAATAAATTTTACAAAAGTGCGAATTACGAAATGTGCGTGAAAATTCCAATTCGACAATTCACCAATTCGCATAACCTTTACATCTTTATTTAATGGAATTTAAAACCACTTTGCTTGCTTTTCCACTTTTGAGTGGGTGTGCATGACGGGCTTGCGGGTTCAACTTGAGCAAAGTCTGCTCTATTCTGTGCACATGCCCCGAAGCGTGTGCGTGTGCGTGTGTGTATAAAGACCGCAATTGTATTGCACGCTAACCTTTGACAAACGGGCAAAAAATGAAAGCAAGAAAGAAGAAAAAAAAACACCCCCAACAATTTGAAAAGGTAGTCGGGCGTAAGAAATCCCACTACATAAAAAAGAAGCGAAAAAAAGTATGTAAAGGCAGCACTTGTAGTGAAATACTCGTAGTCAGTTGGTGGGTTGGAAGGTGGGTCGATTGAACTGGTGTCAGTACCAACTGCGTCGCAGCTTATGCCATTTACGCCATGGGGTGTATTCAATGGACCAAAGGTGAGTTATACTGCCTTATGGTGGGCGCAGGGTCGCTGTGGCCGGCGGGTGGGGTTGGCCTGCCGCTGAGCTTAAAACGCAAATCCAATAAAAACACTTTACAACTTGTAAAGCACAAAAATCATAAAACAATTTTTTTTTTTTTTTTTACTTTTCTTATCTACTTTCTTGCTTTGCCTTTCTTCGGCTTCATCGCTGCCTTGGCTATCAAAAGGTTAGAGCGTGCAAGATGTCGTGGGGGTTAATATAACTTTTTTTTTTTTTGGTGGCAACTGAGGGTTAATTCAAAGCTCAAGCTTGTTGCTTTGTGTGATTTAAATTTTAAAATGGTTGCTGTGATTGAATTTATATTATACGCTAGGTAAGGGTTAAAATTTGCATATGCTCACTGATAAGGGTTCCAAATGAAACGAGAAAAACAAAATGGCTTCATTCAATGGCAATTTGCGACTTTTTTGTGAAATTTGACATAAATCAGCTTATGTCAAATCGCTTGTTTTTTTGTGTCTTAAACTTATATTTTATAAGACGCAAAAAAAAAATAAATTTGGTGAGAAAATTTCGCAAAAATGCCGTTAAACCGTCTCCAAGCAAAGATGTCTGGAAAAAACGTACCTTTTTTAAGGTATTTATCAATATTTCAGCTAAGCGCACCCAAAAAAAAACTAAAAATCGCTTGCTTTAATGAACTGCCTTTCATTGTCATTTGTGAAAAAAATTCCGAAAAAATCTTAAAATTTGCTTCATGCAATTTTTTAAGTAAAAAATGTTCCCTTTTTTTCAATTACACAATTCTTTGCTTTTCTCGAAGAAAATTTTGCGTAAAATTGTGTCGTTTGTGTGCTACCCCTACTAACGTTAAGCTGAGGCGCTCTGCTCTTGCTGACAATGATCCTCAATTTTTACCCTTGACATTAAAGAATGAAAAAAAAAAAAAGAAAAAACTGATCATTATTGTTGATTTTTAATGGAAAAAACGAAGGAATTCAGGACACTTTTTCGGATGTGTACTTTTTCTTAAGAATTTTTTTTTTTTTTTTGGATTTTTGCTGTTTGGTTTTGGGGTAAAAAACACAAGGAATCAATAAACGTTAATAAATAATCAATTTCTGTTGGCAAGTTGTGAAAAGTGGAAGCAGGAAGGAAACAAGGAAGCAAATCAAAGGCTTCATTGTCCTCAGGTGCAGGAATTGCGTTGATTTCCGTTATTTTTCTGCCTTTAAAATGAATGAAAATGCGCGCGAACATTTCGAAAACCATTTTTTTTTTGTGTGTGTATGTGTTTTGATTTGACAGCAACAAATATGACAAAAGGCTTTAAGGACACGCTGTTATCCTTTCAAGCATTGTTTGCGTGAAAACGGTGTTGCAGCATTAAACTTCATGGCATTTAAAAAGCTGAAACGACACAGAAATAAACCAAAAAACCGCGCTTTTTTCGCACATTCAGCTGCAATAGGATAACGAGTCCTTAAAGACAAACAATTGTGACAGCAGCAGCAATAAATAAATGCCGCATTTGTCGCAGAATAATTGAAGTTTCTAGCAATTAAATGCACAGCAAGTAAAAACCATTAAAGTATTTTTCTTCGGCATATAGAAAACATCCTCTGTGACACGGACATGGCGATCCACCCTCATGCGTTGGCTTATGGGCCGCCACTCAGTGCACTTACTTATTTGCCTAACGCAAATTGTGTGCCTGTCAGTCTAATTCAAAACGACAACATTTCGGGCATGCCTTTGTCCTTTGTCCTTGCCGTGAACTCATCTCTCTGCTCTGCTCTGCTCATCTTAACGCAACTCATACGCTTGCCACTCAACTGTTGTCCTGTCTGGCATGTCCTGCCTGTCTGTTGTTGTTGCTGTTGCTGTTGTTGCCACCGTCGCTTGCATGCAAAATTCTTGTAATTCTCCCCTTTTCTTTGGCGTTCTTTTTTGCCTTTATTTTTCTTGATTAATTTGTGCGAAAAACTTACGAATACTATTTACATTGTGTCTGAATAACGTACGTATCCTGGCTACAGACACACAACCACACACACACACCCACACTCACAGACATCCTTAGACAGTTGTCCTATAAGTTGTATTCGTCTGTTTTTGGCAAATAATCAAGTTGCTCATGTTTATCTTTTGTTTTTTCGCCCAATTCGAAGCTTTGTGACAAGTTTAATCAGGCAAGAAGCACAAGACGCACAGACAAGGGTGCCGGACAAGGACGAGAAACAAGACACGTTGGAATTAGTTTATTAAAGTTATATGCAGAATTGGACAATTCTCAGCTTTAATGCAAAAATTGTTGATTTAAATTTAAAGTGCAAATGAAGTAAAGAAAAAAAAAAATAAATAAAAATTAATCATAAAAGCATTATACATTACATGCCAGGATAATGGCGCAGATGTATGCGCCAGGACATAACAGCTAAAAGAAACAGAACATCAAAAACAACAACAACAACAACAATGAAATGGCATTAATTTTGCAGTTTTAATTAAAACATTTCAAAAACGAAAGAAAAATTCTTCCACCCCCACACACACACCTACTAAGGCACACACACACACACAGATGGAAAGCCTAGCTGACTGCCGCAGGTTCTGCTGCATTTCAACCCCTCACACGACACCCACACACACACAGTCGCATATGATTTCATTATACTCCCACACACACACACACACACACACACATAGACTTGCTTACATTTCCTTATGCTCTATTTTGCTGCATATCCTTCGTGCTACTTTCTTCACTCTACATGCTCTACCTTCTCTACTTGAGCACAAAAGTGAAGGCACTCATAATCGTAAAATATTCTGTCACCGTGCAGTCTGATGTGGCACCTATCCAAAGAGCTTGCAACCCAGACTTGCATTCACACACAAACCATCTTGATTTCTTCCCTACTCTTTCTTCCTGCCCCTCTTTTGGTTGTCTGCATTCTACCAACTGTTTGTACAAGTTCAAGAAGGAACAAAAAACTTTGCACTAATGAAACTCATACACTTGTCTGCTTTGCCAACTCATGCCACACACACACACACGCACACTCATACTTGCATACAGACAGGACTCAGACATGCCCCCACACACACACACACACACAACGTCTTGGTCCTTACTCGTCCTTACGCCAACAAACACTAACTTGTTATAATTACTCCCAACTCTCAGTCCTGAATGGCTGCGTTGATGTTTATATGAATGTATTTTGTGTTTATATAATCACACCAAATGTTCACCGTTATGGGGGTCAATCGTCTCGTATGGCTCTGAGAGTATACAGTGGTGCAAAATGTTATGCTGAGCTTAGCGTATGAATTGTTAGAAATCACAAACAATTGGAATAGATGTCAATTATACTGAATTCAGATAAATTATACCATGTTACTGAAGAGATGATGATTTATCACTGCAAGTATGAAATCAGATTTACGACCCTGTTCGGGCAACTATCAGAAAAATGTTAAGAGTGCTTTTAATAGAAAAAATAATAGAAAATTTAACAGAGTTGCCAGAATAGGGCGGTTAATGAGCCAAGTAATAGAACATTTCTGAAATTTGATTTAAAAAGATTTCGGGATCTCCAATTCCTACATGTCTTTAAAGTAGCTCTATGTTCTTATTAGTTATTGGATGCTCTATTGAAAACTATCTACCTCTTATAGTATCTCAATATATCACCATCTCTTGACCACCAATAAAATGCCACAGAATGAATTTTTTTACATCCTTTCAAACTTAACATATGAAACTTTTACTCACACCAATTTCTGCACCAACCGGAGTTTGGTTGCCCCACAATGCCCCACCAACGCCAATAAGCACGCCTGCACCTTTTCTAATTATGATTTAGTAGGATGAAAATGCGCATATAATAAGAAATGCAGGACATAAAGGAAACATAGCAAAAAGTATAAGAAAAAAAGTACATAAAATATGCATAAGGCCAAGTATGGGGGGGCAGCTGAGCGAGAGCCCAACTGAGTAGAAAATAAGAGAGCAGGAAGTGCACACAAAAGCAGCAATAGCTTCAGTATTGCAGTACATGTGAGAGCAACATTAGCAGCATGCAGATTCCCAATAAGAAATGCATAAGCCACACCCATTCAAAAAACAACAACAAAACAATAGCAACAACAACAACAATAGCATTATAAAAGTACTCACTCAGTCGACCTGAGTTATACAAATGCATTGCACTCTTCGCCTCACCTTACAAAAACTATGCTAATGCAAAGAGACGTTTCAGCTGCTGGCATGACAGTGCGGCAGGGGAAATGTGCATATAAAAATCGTATTAGAATGCACATAAAAACCAACAACAACAACAATAACGATGACGATGACGATGCCGAAGATGTTGACAATGAGTGTGAGCGGCAACAAAGAATACGTTCCACACACAAACGACTCAAAAACCACTGAGTGTGTGTGTGTGTGTGTGTGAGTGTGTCTGAGTTTTGTGTGTTTGAGGGGTGCAAGAGTGCAATGGCAATGGAAGTAGTAGAAAATCATAAAACATATAACGGCAACATAGCAACTCAAAGGCACTCATTTGTCTGAGAGACGAAGTGCGACGCACGAACACGGCTAGCCGAATCAGTTGCATTTCACGAGCGCACGAAACAAGTCGCAAACGACGACAACGACTTCGAGACAATCAAACGAAGTCGAGCCATAAGAAACAACAAAAAAACCAAAAAAGAAAATAAAACGAAGTCGGCGACGTTCAGCGAAAAGAAGAAGAACAGTTGAGTTTTTGTGCAGTGCAAGTTTTTTTAAAGACAATTTGAATGAAATTTTAATAATTTTTTAACTAAGCAAACTTGTAACAAGCAAAAAAGAAAAAAAAAAATTGCATTCAACGAAATAATACAATAAGGAAATGTCAAATGACAAACAATTTTCAAGTGTTGCATAAAATAAAACTTTCATTTTGAGAAACCAAAAACTGATAGTGAAAAGTGAACAATTAAAATTTTAAATTAAATAAAAATTAATTAAATAAAAACCTAACAAAATGATGCTGCTGCAGCAACAACAAATGCTCTGGACTAACAACAATGCAGCGAATGCAAAGGACAACGAGCGTTTGCTCGACAATGAAAGTCCTTGCGAAGTGCACATAAAGCATGAAATAAACGAGCATGATGAGGAGGTGGAGGAGGAGCATGCATTGGCGTCAAACGAAATTAATGAGAAACGTAGGTTTTTTTTGGATATTAATTTTTCTATATGTAAATTTGTTATTTTCATCAATGCCAAAGGATTTTATTTCTCTCGCACTTTCACCTATAAAATACACCTGCTTATGTCGCAGACAATATCTTCTTTGCAAACGCCACACGATCAACGTGCGAAATGTGCCCTCACCCACACCAATGCGCACAAGAAAGGACATTGTCGTCTGAGACGACGTGTCCTGCGACGTTATCGCCACAGTTGGTTATCAATTTACAATTTCATGGCATTCGCAATAGTTTTGATTTTGCATGATGGTACTCATCATGCATCGCCTGCCTGCAGCTCAGGCTCGATCTTGGCCTGTTTTGCATGCTGCAGGACATGCACAATGACAACAACAGCAACAACAACAAAAAGACATCCTGCTGAGCGTGTGATCATTTCTGTGTGCATTACGAATTGCTTTCTTTGATTCTTCTCTCTTCTTTTTTTGCTGATTTTTCTACGATTTCTGTTATTTTAAAGGTTCTTTTTTTATGTTTGTATGAATGTCCTTTTTTAAGGATATACGTTTACCTGACCGTAGCCAAGAAATTAAATGATGTTGAGCTCAGGTATTCATAGTTCTTTTTTTTAAATTCTTTTTTTAGATTTTGCTTACAAAAATGTTACTTTTTTTTGAGTGAAAATCTTACAAGGCGTGCAATTTTCTTTTAATCTTTTCTCCTTTTTCTGCGTTTTTGCCGCCACAAAAGCCAAATTTGCTGTAATTACATTTAAGCTGTAGGTGTAAGGATGTGTAAGGATATGCAAGGATATGCAGAACATGCACACAACTGCCAAAAAAAAAAAGATTTAATTGCATTTGTAATGCAGACAATGCCATTGAGATAATTACAATTTAGGCATGTCAAAATCATGCGATTAGTTGACTTTTTGTGGGCGCGCATACAATACAAAGAGGGCGTTGCGGCAGAGACTTGCCACACACAGATACACTGACACATGCACAGATACAGCGAGTGTGAGACCGAAGAAATTTACATGTACGCACGTTCGCCTAATGCCACTTGTAATCTGTAATAAAAAGCCAAGCGCACAAGGCTCCCCTGATAATAGATACCTACACACACACACTCACACATCCATAAGACAACGTTGACAATGCGTACGTGTATATGTATATGTGATTGTAGTGTAATTTTTTTACGCCAAACGCAAAAAAGCCACAGATACTTTTTTAGCGCTTACATTTCGGTAATCTGTATATTTATAATATCGTAAGTCGCACCACGATGGACATTGGGCATTATCCTTTGAAGCACACACACACACACACAGACACATTCATACACAGACATATATCGACGTGAAAATATGTGCGCTGGCTGGCTCACAACTACTTTGTTTACGCCCCGAGGGAGCTATAAATTTAATATCTCCTTTGCAAAACAGAGAGACACACACACACACACACACAGAAAAAAAAAATGGACCAAGCTAAAGGATGCGACTCCTTTGCTTTTTTATGTATTGTCACATAGTGTGTATAGTAAAAAAGGTTACAGATTTGTTTATACATATATATATGTGAAATAATTTCTAGACTGAAAGCTGCTTTGGGATTGGTACGTCTTGAATCGTGCTTTATAAGAGAGTAAGGAATGGAATGTGAGATATTTCAGCATCTTCATAAAGTCTTCATTAAAATGAACAACACTTTTTTCATAAACATTTTAAAGTTCGATTGAGACATGACTCTTTTTTATACTAAATTTCTGCTTGGATAATTACGTAATAAATAATTTTCTCTCCTCAACATTCTCACTGCCAATTTTATACTTTCGCCACAAAATTTCGAGCTCTATTACAACAAGTCTTATTAAAGTCAAAGTCAAATTGTTGCCCATACACAAACCCCAACAAGTCAAAGCTGCCTCCCAAACATTAGCCCAACTTTATTTGCAACATTTCCGTCAATTTTTGCATGTTACGCTACAAAAGAAAACCGTAAATACTAATGGACATTTTACGACTGTAAGAGACGAGCAAATGCGTCAGTGACACAGACAGGCGCTGTCCAAGCCAAGGCAAGCCACTTCACATCACTCACGAATCAACAAACCAACCAACCAACTGACCAACCTCGGTTTGACCATGCACGAGTCTGCAAATTCGAATTGACGTTTTCCAAAAAAAAGAAAAATAAAACAGAATGAAATAAAGAAAAAACGTGCCATTTGCATTAAAATTTACAAGTCGCAATTTCAAGAAAATGAATATTTGAAAGCACTCAAACAGAGAGAACACTCTACTGGACAAATAAGCACGGCAACCCCTCATGATGATGAAAATGACATGCACATGAGCATGCCATACAAATAGTAGTGCGCACATGTGCACTTTTCTATACTAACTCGTAAATTTTTGCGTATTTTGTGCTCAAACCATTAGAGCAAAATAAACAAGTCAAGGGGAGAAAGTAAGAAAAATCAATAGATTTGCAATATTTGACGAATTATATAAACATTTACACGTATTCCAATCTAACGGTATCGAACTGCAGAATGCATTACGAATGTCATTCCTGATACGGGCGATGATGATGATGATGAACTGTCATAATTATTATTTTTAACCTGAAACGTGCTTTTTGTGCATAATTTTTAATGTAAAAATTTCTTTTTTTTCATCTCATTTACAGTTTTACGACACATGTCAAAATCGCCAGCGACTTCACCATTGCGTTCCCTATCAGGTATGTATTTATGCCCCTCTAAGCATTCGGCAGCATCAGCAATTTTTGTGCTAATCCTTTGCCACAATTCATAGAGCATGTTTCAACTTGGCGCGGTAGCAAACAGAGGTCTATGCTGTTGCAAGAAATTGTATTGCATTCGTAATGATTTTGCGACTAAGACGAACGTGTGCCAAACGCAGGACATCGCATGAATAACGTACGCGTGTCCCTTTTGGGTAATTTTCTCCCGCTTGAATGTCAGAAATTGTTTACCGCAGCCAAATTCGTAAAATTTTATTGATTAAGCATTGAATTGTTGGTGGCATGTTGTTGAAATTTTATAGTTGAACGATTTTGTGAGCAGAAATTGCAATGGCAACAACCCTGTGGCAGAAGGATGTATGAGCATGAGGACAGTTGAGTTTTGAGTTTGTAGGCCAGTAGGTAAGACACAAGTCTTGTCTTGTCTGAATGCGGCAATAGGTGAAGCACGCGTGGCAGAAGCAAGCCAAGCAAATAGGTTGGGTTACCTAAAAGTCTTTGTGATAGTTTAAAGTTGTAAGGCAATTGGGGTTTGTAGGAGTTGAGTGTGTGTAAAGAAAGGAAGATAAGAAACATTTAGGCACACACGTGGCAGAAGCAAGCTCATCATAATTTGTACAAAAGTCAAGTATTTATGGGACAGGGTTGAAAATGAATCGTTTTGTTTCTTTATCAATGCATTATAATTTAAGAAGTTTAAGTATTGCTTCACGCTTGTTAGCATATTCCAATAACAAAACCTCCCACCACTTTTATTTCCTCATTATCTTTTACTAGCTCTCTCCCTCCATCTCTTGCTGCCGCCCATTAATCCCAATCACGTCGTGCATTTGCAACACATGTCCAAACAAAAGCGTCCAATTGTCCGAACTCATTAACATGCGACAAGGGCAACGCACAAACACACACATACACAATATCCATGACCTTCGCTGATTAAACCGACTGACCTTTAACCCGCCAACAAAAACAAGGCACAAACATAATTTGTCAAAATGTAAATTTTTGTGCGAAAAATATTTGCAATGTTTACCAATTAAAAACCGCCCCGAAATTAAATTCAATAATCAATCGAACAAAAGGACATGCACCCCATGCCCTAAGCATATGCAAAAACATGTCTGTGTGTACTTATGTATCTACGAGTACATACATACATATTTATGTAATCAACCCTTGTTAGACCTTGTCATAAAATTTAAATACACCACAGACCCAACGACTTTTGCTCGCACCCCTCGCTCGCTCACAATTTAAATAAACAAGGTTATGTAAATGCCAAGCATGACCCCTAAACTGCGGGGTTTTTAAGCTTGTTATTAATAAAAACGCGTGTGACAATTCAAATTAAACGCTATTTTTATTGTTATACAAAACAACAAATTAACCTTTTCATCATTATGGAAATCAACTTGAAAACATATCCTGACAACTATCAAATAGGGTGCCAAGGGTCATAGCGCACTACACCTTTACTCATGCACGTTATGCAAATACAAGGGCAAGGGTAAAAAAGGGGTTACAAAAACTGTTGCTTCATGCTATTTAACATAACTCATTTGAATAGCATTAAGGACTCAAGCGGCTGATAATGGTGTTGATGATGGGTTGAGCTGCGTTAGGGTTGTGCTCCTTTTTTATTTTTTTAAGTGGCATTAAAAACTTGTTGCTGCCATTTTTTTGTTCATTATTCAAATTATACGCCTTGAAAAAGGGTTTCCTTTGTATGTTTTCGATTGCGCTTTTATTATGCGTTGATTGGCATGTTTTGGCGGCCGTCAAGGATTCAACATTGCGTGTGCATAATCACAGTGTTGTTTATGCTTAAGTAGGGGAAAATGATCCGATTGATTTGCCACTTTTTGTCATGTTAATGTTTGGTTTGTATAAGGGAATAGCTTAATAAGCTATAAAGGATCTTAAGTAGTAATTTGATTGGGCGTTTAGCAAGAGTGGGCATGGCCAATTGTTCAGGAAATTTATAATGAAAGGGATATGCAAATTATTTAAATTTTAGTGGATTTTAATGTATCTTGAGATGACTTTTGATAGAGAAAGCTATACTTGGCATAATATAAAATATTTTTTTAGAATTTTTGCAATATAGCAACATTAATTCTGTTACTGAGCATTGCTCTTTCAGTTGAAAATTCAAAATCAAAAATAGATACTCCACAATAACATCAAAATATACACTTCACCATTTGTCAATACACACAAAATTCACACATTTTGCTATTGTCTAATGCAGAGACATCAACCGAAAAAAAAAATAAAACAACAAAACAATATTGAATGTACAACAAAGCAGCTGCCGCAGAATCCAATGAAACACACTATAGACACAGATACACACGCACACACCTGGCTGTGATTCGGGCTAAAATTGTAATTGTGCTCAACAATATTGAAAAAAAGAAAAATAAAAATCTATAGTGAAGAACACCTAGAGAGCAACTCTGTCAGTTTGATGCTGAATAGAGCAGAAGAGGTGCTTCTATATTTCTTCTTTTTTTTTTCATATAATTTGGGAAGAACCTGAAGTGCGAAAAGCGACTCGAGTCCTTTAATATCAAAGTGTATAAGTAAGAAAGGTTGTCAAAGCAAAAGTGTTAGAATGCTTACGCAAGTAGTGAATTATTGTGAAAGAACCAAAAACCGAACTCAGACAATAATGCGGCGCATGGCTTGACTTCTTGACAGTTCATACAATGCGACACAACTTGACACAATGCAATCTTACATATATAACAAAACGACAACAACAACAAAAATGAGAGAAGCTATTGAAGAGACAGAAAACGCTCCGATTGCAATTTCTTTATGGACGACTTTGATTATTTGTTAAAAGGCAACCAAAGTAAAAGTTTATTGCAGTTGAGAAAAAAAAAACAAAAAGCCACATGAATTCATGACCCCCAGGGTTGCATTGGCCAGAGAATACATAAAAATTGCATATGCAATGAAATTAAAGTAAATGCATTTTTGAAAATACTTTCAAATAAATAAAAATTGCACAAATGACGTGCTTTGATTTTGAAACCCCTTCTCCTTGAGGCTTACAAGCAGGGGGTTACACATTTTGCCTATGGCAGCCCAATCAGTATTGCACCCTTATGGAAAAATTCAAAAATTTACAACAATTGTAACGAATTGTAAAATTTGATGCAATGCAATGCATAAGGGTTGCCCTTGCCCTTGCCCCTCAACCGAAAGGGTGGTTCACACGCCAAGCCAAATGTAGGCAAATCTTCTTCGACATTTTTCCAGTTAGCTGACACCCTCATTGCGGCAATGGACGATAAATTTTAAAACCAGAATAAAAACTATGGCAGCTAATTATATTGAGCGATTTTTTACATTGGTTGCACTTGGTGAGGATTCACATAAAAACAGCTGTGCCCAAAAAGGCTTGTCAAGCAGCGAAAGTCAAAGGTCAGTCAGAGAGTCAGTAAGAAAAGCGTTGATGCGGGTGGCTTAAGCCTTACAAAGCAAATTAACGGCGTAAAAAAAGGCTTAAAGTTTGAATTTTAAACGCTTAAACCGCTTAACTTTGCAAAGGCTGTGAAAATCCGAGGTCGGGGAAGGAAATGTAAAACTTGTGGTTTATATTTTTCAAATATTTTTGACGCATTAATTTCGCAGTGATTAAAAACTATCATCAATCAACATAAGAAGCAAAACAATTCCATCAAAATCGAACCAAGCCAAACGGAAGTTGTAAAATCCTCATTGTTTTACCTTTTGTTTTTAAACTCAAAGCAATCGAAACCGTTTCCTTTATGACATATTATGAATATGTTATGTAATTTGAGTCGGTCATGTACGGTACGTCAATCATTTGTTGTAATGCCAAGCGTTGTTCGTGCTTTGTTTTCGCTGCCGATGGAAACAGCAATTTGACAGCTTTGATAACAAAGAACTACAGAAACGCCAACGCACAAAGTTGAGCAAAATTTGCTGTAAAATTGCTTAAATTCAATTGATTGTCAATCATTATGCATGATTGAGTTTAGCTTAGATGTTTTTTTTTTTTTCTTCCTTTTTTGAAATTAGCATTATGGACCCTTTTTTTTTGGGCGTACAAACCACAAAAGCCAAAATTGAAAAAACCCTTTTTAGTTGGAGCAGTGAAAGAAAGGAGTTCGAAAGAAGTCTTATCGGAAATGCAACAGCAACAGCAACAGCCAAGAAAAAAAGGACCTTATGTCCTATCCTGCTTGTGTTGATCTTGTAGTGCGCTCAATTGGAAGATTGAATAAAATTTGCCTTGAATGAAAATAGTCAAGCACAGACACACACATACACAAGCACATATTGTTGGGCTGTCTAACAAAAATGACGCATGGCAGTTGCAGACAGAACGTCGTTCTTTAGTTTGCTTGATGACGATAGCAGGACAAAGCAGGACTCTATGAAAAATTAAATTATGTGCGACGAATTTTTTTTTTCCTTTGCCATTCTCATTGAATTGGAAAATTGAAAAGCAAAATATTTCCTTTTTTTTTTTTTTTGTATTAATAGTTGTGTCATTTTTTATGCTAACCAAACTTTTCTCTCTTTGTTGTACTTACAGATTGTGCTGATGAGGACACTGAAACGCCACAGAATCTCAGCAATAAGCGCAGCGCTGTCGAACTCGACTCTGAGCTAGAGAATGAGGTGCTCAACTTGGCGCGTAGCTCGCCCAAGCGACCAGCGACGCGTGCACCAAAAAAAGTGACAGAGAAGAAGCTGCAACGGAATCATGAACACGGCTATCAGCAGGAGCACGGACAGTTGACGCCGGAATCCATGCCGAATGCACTGAACAATCCTTACACAGCCAATTTGCTGGCGGCGCTTCAAAATCCACTTGCCTCACTTGCATTGCTGCAGAACCCACTCAGCCTAGCAGCGGCGGGTCTTAATCCAGAGGATATGCAACAAGCGTTTCAATTGCAGCTGCAGAGCTACATCGAAGTAATGCGTCAAATGGCGCCCAGTGGCGATGCAGCGCCAGACATGCAGCAACAGAATCCAGCGGCAACACAATTTCTGCTCCAGAATTCACTGCAGGCCATGGCACAACTACAGGCGCTGCAGCAGATGAAGCAACAGCAGCACGAGCAGCAGCACAGCCAGCAGTCGGAAGCCGGCACAACCGTGTATTTGCCCGGCCAAGGCAGTCCGGAGTTGAAGCATTATTCCACGCCAGTAGCCAAGTCGCCGTTGCGCAGTCCATCGCTCAGTCCCGTGTCACGTCACGGCGGTGGCTGTGCGCGCTTAGCCACGCCCAACGGCCTGGGCAACAACAGCACACAACAAAAAACGCCGCCCAACTCTGTGCCCGGCCTGGGTTTGAGCAGCGCCGTGCTGACGCCAAATACGCCCGGCATGACGCCGAGCTATCCCAGCAACGCCGCCATGGGTCTCAGCTACAGCAGCACGCCACAAAACACGAAAATGCACAACACCGCTGCGGCCACCAACATGGGCATGTCCTCGAACAGCAATGCAGCACGCACGCTTGATCAATCGCCCGAAGAGACGACCGATCTGGAAGAGCTCGAACAATTCGCGAAGACCTTTAAGCAGCGTCGCATTAAGCTCGGTTTCACGCAAGGCGATGTTGGGCTGGCAATGGGCAAACTGTATGGCAATGATTTCTCACAGACGACAATTTCTCGTTTCGAGGCGCTCAACCTCAGCTTCAAGAACATGTGCAAACTGAAGCCGCTCCTGCAGAAATGGCTCGAAGATGCTGATGCAACGGTCACAAAATCCGGTGGCGTCTTCAACATCAACACCATGACCAGCACGCTCTCTACCCCTGAGCACATCATGGGCAGAAGACGCAAGAAGCGAACCTCCATTGAGACAACCGTACGCACAACGCTCGAAAAAGCTTTCATGCTCAATTGCAAGCCAACAAGCGAAGAGATCAATCAACTCTCTGATAAGCTGAATATGGACAAGGAGGTTGTACGCGTTTGGTTCTGTAATCGCCGGCAAAAAGAGAAACGCATCAATCCGTCGCTTGATCTGGATAGTCCGACAGGCACGCCATTGAGTACGCATGGCGCTGGCGCCTTTGGTTTCCCACCGCATGCACTGAACATGTCCGGCGCTCTGGACAACATTGGCAATGGCTCACACTGCGGCAGCTCGATCAGTTCACTGTCGCCGCATTACGCGGGCAAGGCTGAATGATGTTGGTATTACACTACGACCATAAATTCGCGTACAACTCCCCATGAAACGCCTTGGTACGAACGCATGAGTCCCTATTAGGGTGTCCCAAGAACATTAAAAAACTTTTTGTAAATATTTTCTCTCTCTCTCGCTCTCACACTCTCTCTGTCCCTATCAATTATTGTATACAAAATATATAGACTTCCGTCTATAGTCTCCTTCTTCCGTAAACATTCCATTTCCATATCAACGTCTAGTATCGTAGTAACGTAAAAATTAGTATATAAGCTTCAGCTGTCATAGTCTCTAAGAACATCTACGCCCATCGTAGTGCACTTTAAAACGAATTTATTCTTGATCCTAGAGCATGTATGTCAGCACATCAGAGTTCCTAGTTGCTAGTTATAGGCATTTATTTCGGTGTATATCATTCTTACTAGACTAAATTAGACTATAATAGTAGTTGAAATATATATATATATGTAATACATAGAATTTATGTATGTATGTGTTTGTGTATATGTAAATGTCGTTCACTTTTGAGTCAAATGACAAATATATTGTTGTACGATGTCCAATTGTAAATTGTAATTCCTTAAAAATAGTCGATATACAATAAATTAAATATTTAATATAAAATGCGAGTGTGACTTTATTATTAATGGGTAATTCCAGCGCCAAATCCTTGGACTATTAAAAATTAACTAGACCAGAACTATCTCCATTTCAATATGGTTTATAAATCGTTGAAAAAAAGTTCTCTGTTCCATCTCAGAAAGGATTTCAGTCATGATGCTGAAATGTGTTAAGTGGTCTTCAGATTCCTACCGAATTGAGGTAGACTACCAGTGAGTAATATCTGTGTAATTCTTTAAATAAGGTTTAAAGACTTTCAAGATTGAAACAGCTTCACTTTCAATTAGGATATTTACACACATTTTTATATACTTCAAAGCAATCAAAGTCTTTACGCTATCGTCTATAAATAAATATTTAAACATATTTAGTTAATAAGTGATTTCCCCCCTTTGTCAGCGGGCCGCACTATTTACACAATGCCACGCGCCAAATGCAAACAGAAACTCCTTTTTTTAATAAACTTCCGTCATAGCAAAATAGTCAGTCTATGGAAAAGAAACCCCTTCACAAATCTCAGCAGCTCAAGGCACCAATGACAGCGGCGTACGACTGGATTTGTTGGATAAGAAGTCGTTGAGTAAGAGTAGAAAAGGGCAAAGCTGAACAAGAAAAAAATCACTTCATCTTCTGTGCTTGCTCACTTACAAGGCATGTGTATAAAAAACCCTTATTTGTATATTGCAGCAAGCGTGTAAATCCTTTATGCCTGCCCCACCCCTCATGTATCACCATCGTTGTTTTTGGTGTTGTTGTCGTTGTTGTTGGCTATAAAAAAGGGTTTAGGCACACAGAACGCCATAAATTCGCACATCGTTGGGTTATGTCATATGTCGTTGCTGTTTTATTTTGTTTCCTTTGATATCCTGCAATATTGTCAGCTTTTAACTCATGTTCCTTTGGTCGTTTAGAAATTGTTATATATTTATTTGACATAATGTTTTAAATGAATTTTTCCGTTATTTGTACACTACAATAAACTAAATTTACAAGAAACTTAGAATAAATATTTAAGGATAAAACTAAAACTATGGAAAATTAAAATATCGTTTGTTTATCAATCTATAAAATTATATAGTAGTATTTACTATTGGATTATAATTTTTTTTAGTTATTGTTTTAAGAATTCGGTCCAACAGAATCAACAAAAAATCTCCCGTCTCTGCCAAATTATAGCGCATTAAATGAACGGATAAGTCTTAAAAGTTCCTTTACTTGTCTTATGTCAACACACTGCTTCAGTTTTAACCCTTTTTCCACTTAAGAACCAAATTCACTCAACTCATCCTCACAACAAACACGCTCGCCAATTGTTTGACCATTTAGAAAAATGGTCTATTGACATATTTTTTCTATAAAACGATGGAGGCAAGTGCAGGCCATCAGTTTGGCTTGAGCCCAAAAAAAAAAAAAAAAAACAGAGACAAAAAAAACTTGTACGTGTTGAAAAATGTATTAGAAACGACAACGAATATTAATAGTTGCGAGTCTTGTTGAGCAAGATTTACACGCCTACGAAAATAGCTCATTTTTCTTAGTTAGATAGTTTTGCTTAAATGTTCAAATTACCCTTGAAACATACAACAATCTACATGAGAATAATCCGGAATACATGCTTGCCACAACCACCCACCGAACCACTCTACCACTCTAAAGTAATTGGTACTCGAGAACACTTTTGAATATGCTTCTTTGAACGTTATCAGTCAACGACAGACTTCGTGCGCAATTATATATTTTTGGACTGGACTCTTCTGGTCGCTTTATTGAAAATTGCTTTGAATTTTCAACTTCTCGTTTACAATAGTGTGCCTATGTGTGTGTGTGTGTGTGTGTTAGCCCCTGGTCATGCACAGGATTGCCATTTGCTCACAGGCTATTTAATTTTCTTGGGTTCATGTATGTGAGTGCATGTGTGTGTTTGTGTTTGAATCGTTTCTGGCTCAATGAGGAGAGAGATCGGTCACAAAAGATTTCTCAAGTCGTTTCGATTTGATAAATACGATTTTTTTTTTTTCATCTCCTTTTTGTGCCTGTAAGCTTTTCGTCTCAAGTTGCGTTTTACTTTTATTTGCTTGCGTTATCAACACATTTGCAAATTAAATTCCATTCGACCATTTTTGCTTTTATTTATTTTGTTTGGTTTTTTTTTTGTTTGCTTTGCATTCATTTTTCTTTTTTGTGTTGTTTGAGAAATATACGGTTTTTTTTTTTAATACAATTTTATGCGCTCATTTATAACAATTTAATGAAATTTGCAATGCGTTTTCATCATAAACGCGAAATGCGGCAAAAATGTCATTAATCATGTGATAGAGTCTACAAGGCATAGAAGGGAGGCGCCTTGAATAGGAGCTGCCTGGAAGGAGTTTCGGTGAAGTGAGTCAAGTTAATGGCAAAGGAAATGAATTTTTGTAACATTTTCGTTTTCTTTTTTTTTTTCGCTCTCCTTTATCAAGTTCAAACAGCAATTGTGCACTTGAGCAGATCCTTGTTGTAAGCGCACGCACGACTTGAACAGTCGCAGTGAAAATTCAATGACGGCGTCATCGTTAAGTTGGCTGCTGTTGAATTCGCGTTTCCTTTTATTTATTTTTTTGAATTTTTCTTTACTCTCGAATTAAATGAAAAGTGCTCAACTTTATATATGTATGTATGTATGTATTTTCCGTTACTTGCAAGCATATGTTTCATTTCTGCGTGATTGATTGCGTATTTTATGCTTTGAATTTCAATTGACAAAGGTTTAAATCGAGCAATCTTATTGCTAAATCAGACCAAAGTTATGACAAAGAAATGAGTGCAGAAAAAAAGCACAAAACTTGTGCAAATATTTACGCCGTTAAAATAACAAAGAAAACAAACCAGATGAAAGCAACAAAATGCAAACAAAACAATTGAATTACAATAAAAATTATGAAAAAAAAAAATCCAAAATATTACATACCATGAAAAAAAAGCAAAATTTGTGTAAACAATTTGCGAAGCATAGAAAAAGAAAACAATCATGAACGAACAAACTTAGCAATTGTAAAATTTTAAAGGAGTGGGCAAGCAGCCCCACCAGCCTCATCCCCAAATATTTGCCAACCAAGCGGAAATGTTTGTACAGGAAAGAAGAAAGAAAGGAAAAAAAAAACTGGCAGCCAACATGAAATGATGACAATGATTATGTGTGCCCAAAAGACGAACGAGCAAATATCGAACATAAAAAAAGAAAAGAAAAAAACTAAACAAGACAAAGTTGAAACTAAAAGCGAAAAATTTGTAGCAGATTAAAATTCTACAAGCCATTCAATATTTGCTTAACAAATGCGACAAACTTCAACCCTCATCTCCGAATCAACGTTACACCCTCATAAATATGTTACGAAGAGACTTTAAAGTTTTCAAGCCGAACAAGAGCCGAGATGTTTGAACGGCCATAACGAATTAAGCACAAAAGTTGACGAATCAAACGTTGAGATTCCTGAGCACATTTTGGTGGTAAGCTCTGAGCAAAATTTGCATTATGTATGGTGGCAAGATGGCGTTTGAATTATGCTCTGACACCATCATCTTTATCAGCCAATCAATTCAATTTGTTTGGTGTAAAATTCGACATCAAAGTAAACTTTTTATTTACACACCCAACCTTTGACCGTATCAATGAATCGGGTTTGCAAAAAAAACATGAAAGGATAAAGCAATGTTTACAGATTTAATTAACTTGCAACTGACACGCGCCTATCAACAAATCTCACACCAAAATCAAAGCATGAGCGAACTGCGAAGAATTTCCTAAGAAAACAACTTTTTCAGGCCTTTATGTCAATTTGAGCTCCATCTCGATGACCTAATCATTTAACACACATCATAAAAATCACATACGGAAAAACAAACACGCCGAGCTTAAAAAGGTGACAAAGAACTCTAATAACATGAGAAAACAACCCTTTGAAACTTTAGAAACTGTTCAATATGGCTCTCAAAAACAATAGTTGAGATGAGTTAAGTGATTTGTGATTTGAGCCTGTTCAAATAAAACACACATATATAAAATTAGATTACAACAAAACATAGCCCCTCATTAATTGTAGTGGGAGAACGCGACATCGTATTAATATCGAAACAGCACAATGAAAGGAAAAAAAAACATTGCCAAACATCAAAGAAAGCTGTAATTTAGAGAAACTTGAGCGAGTCAACTCAGTTAAACATAATTTTATTTATTTCCAATAACATAAATAGAACAAAATACGTAAAATTCAATTCTACAAAATAACTGCCACAAATTTAAAACAGAGTTGTTTTGAGCTTATAAAACATTATTAAACTACGTTGGCAGCCCTGACACTTATAATTTATTGTGAATGAGCACACAACAGCTGCCACAAAATGACTCATTTGACAACACTGCACACAACAGCTGCATTTAAGGAAGAAGCAGACAACTGTCAACACGTGCGACGCCAACTGCTGTATTTTCTTTTAAATTTACATTTACAGCCACAAAGTAACTCAACATGGTAAATAACAAACTGCCAAGACTTTATACTGCTATTTACTTCATTAACTAACTCTTTTATGCAGGGCAAGCAAAAGAAAACACAAAAGATCAAAAAACAACGAACGGCCCAGCTTAGTCGGCTTATGAAGCCTACGGATTCACGCATAAAAGAGGAAATACGAAAAAAACGCAAGAAGCGTGATGACCCGCATGCAACAAAAGTGCACGAAGCTCCACAACAAAGCTCTGCACTATTCTTCCAATACAACACACAACTGGGTCCACCTTATCACATTGTACTTGACACCAATTTCATCAATTTTAGTATCAAAAACAAATTGGATATAGTACAAGGCATGATGGATTGTCTCTACGCAAAATGTATACCATATATCTCGGACTGCGTTCGTGCTGAACTGGAAAAATTGGGCAGCAAGTACAAGTTAGCTCTGCGTATTATTTCAGATCCACGTTTTGAACGACTACCATGTCTTCATTCGGGCACCTATGCCGATGACTGTATTGTGGATCGAGTGCGACAACACAAGTGTTACATTGTGGCGACTAATGATAAAGATCTAAAGAATCGTATACGCAAAATACCCGGTGTACCGATTATGTATGTTGCCGCACATAAATTCACCATTGAACGCATGCCGGAGGCGTATGGCATCAAAGCATAAAAGAAAATACTAACTCCGCTCTACCTTTAAAATTAGTTGTACATTGTTTGTATGTTAATACGAAGCAGATTTTTATATTTTAAATACATTAGATCTTCTGTAGCGTAAACCATGAATTTGATTCGTTTTCTTGGGTGCGGGGTGCAAGAACTGGCGCATTCAATAAGGCCAACATACTGATGATGAAGATGACAATGAAATAACGTAGAGATGTGTTAGAATAGTATAATTATTAAGAAATGCTGAAGAATTAATTGTTGGTTCATTTAACCCATAGTGTTAACCTGTGGAGAGAAAATCAAAATATTAAAATTTTAAGTAAAATCAATTGAATTTTGCGGAAATAACTTACAATATCATCAATCTTCAGAATCGAACGTATAGTCTCCGTAGCAAGTGAAATCGCTGAAACACTGACAAGCAAAGGCTGCACCACATTCTCCTTAAAGATATCAGTGATAGCGCCCTTACGCACATTAATGCCAGCGTTTTTGTCACCTTGAGCATGACGATTGCGAAGCTCAGTTACTGTGGCAATGGGATTTAAACCAGCATTCTCAGCCAATGTCGAAGGAATTACCTCCAAAGCATCGGCAAAGGCACGGAAGCAATAGGCGTCAACGCCCTCCACGGTTTGAGCATATGCGGCCAACTGCAATGCCATCTCAATTTCAGGCGCACCGCCACCAACAATTTGCGCACGTTTTCTAACCAGACAACGCACAACGCAAAGTGCATCGTGAAGCGAACGAGCTGCCTCTTCCAGCACTAACTTGTTTGAGCCACGGCAGATGATGGAAATGGTGCGACCGTAATTTTGAATACCGGTGATTTTGACAAATTTGTTCGAACCGCTCGCGACCTCTTCAACGAGATCGGCACTGGAGAGGTTTTCAGCAGTAAAGTGGTCCAATGATGCAATGGGACGGCAATGCAATGTCTTGCACACGAATTCAATGTCTTCGCGTTCAACATCCTTTACGACCAAACACTTGATTTTGTCAAGGAAGTGCTGGGCCAAATCGGACACGGCATCACGAAGTATGGACTTTTGTACAAGCAGCACATTACAGCCGGCTTTCTTAATTTGCTTAACAATGTTAAGAATATAAGCGCGCTCTTCTTTTAGCACGCGATCCATTGCGGCGTAATCGGACACAATGACGCTGTGGTCCATCTAGAAAAAATCGTGTTATGTTAGATAAAGATGAATGAAATATTTGCATTCGATTTGCTTACGTCTGTCTTTGGCGCCGAAATGCAAAACTGAATTAAACCAATCTTAGCCTTTTCAATACGCTTAGGAGCATTCGTGCCGGACGAACGGCTAGTGAACACCAATCCCTCAATCATTTCGGTGTCTTCTACAGTGCCTCCAAGGCTTTGTATCACCTTAATGTTCTTCAGATCAACAGAGGACTCTTTGCCTGGTTCAGTTACTTTTAGCACAGCATCCACAGCTATAGGCGCCAGTAAACTGCTCTGCTGCGAGACAACCTTCGAGTTGAGTGATGTTGATGCGCTCTTGATCAAGGTATCACGATCCGTCAGTTCAATTGGTGTTGACATCTCCGTCAATATTTCGATAGCTTTGTTCGAGCAACGTTGGAACGAATCTGAAATAGCTGTTGGGTGTATAC
The DNA here is from genome assembly GCA_034638295.1 of Phortica okadai. Taxonomy (NCBI): domain Eukaryota; kingdom Metazoa; phylum Arthropoda; class Insecta; order Diptera; family Drosophilidae; genus Phortica; species Phortica okadai. The sequence goes on from CM067850.1 coordinate 9,176,720, forward strand.
CCTTATGCAAGAGTTTCTCGGATGCCTCTAATAGAGCTCCAGCAATGACAACAACTGATGTGGTGCCGTCACCAGCCTCAACATCCTGTGCCCTCGAAAGTTCTACCAGCATCTTGGCAGCTGGATGCAATACATTCATCTGCTTTAAGATGGTAGCGCCATCGTTGGTGATGGAAACTTCGCCGTTGGCGGCTTGAATCATCTTATCCATGCCGCGAGGGCCCAAACTGGTACGGATCGCATCCGAAACAGCTGTAACGATTAAGAAAAATGAATAATTGTCATTTACAAGAAAAAAATGAGAAAAGCCTCGTTCTTTTCAAAATTAAAATCGCGTCACATGAGTCATATGCCTACGGTGCTTCTTCTTCTTCGAAGCTTCGAGACATATGCGACAGCCGGCAAATTGTTGGTAGCAATTACAAACAACTGCGGTTGCTAAATGCATTTTTAGACATTTAATGACAAACAGTCAACGAATACCTTAATCCACAATAAAATTTGCAACACAAATGTTCTTAAAATGTGCAAATTCCTTGTGATTTATTTGTATTTCATACAGTTTTCGCACATTTCCTTACCTTTTGCGGCCTGAATGTTGGATAGACGAACATCGGCCGGCTTCGATTTGTCTTTAAAGGCTTGGCCCTGAGGTTTCACCCCAACGCTTACTGCTTTTGGCGCCATTGTAATATTAGCTAATTTAATGCGTACAAAACTGTATTTAAATAATTCTAATTAACGCGATCACCTCGGATTAAATTAGCCAAAATATTTCCAATTGTTCTTGAGAGCCTAATAAACGTCCCGTACACTTGACTATTCACAATCACCGATTCACAATAGAGCTGAGTGTTACCAACTTTCAATAATTTTTCCCCCTAAACGCTAACCAAAAACCCCAAAAATCCCCCAATCAACTCAAAATCCCCCTAAATTTTGGGGGGAAACCGGCTGACAACATTCACTTCATTCAGTTCACTGGAGCACATTTGAGCAAAATCTGTCAACTGTTTTATATTTTCAAATAAATAAAGCTCTGATAAACCTACAATTCGCAAAATTATTTGCTGTGTTACTATTAATATATCGTAACATATATTTAAAAGGTGAGTTGCTCCTTTATTTCCATGCTTCAAGGGGGGGTTTGCAAAAAATCGATGGTTAAGTTGGGTGCTGATTACAGTACATTATTCATTCGTTCCTATCTGAATGAAACTTCGAATTTATGTTTAGGCTGATAAGTTAATACAGGCGGAGTTGTTACACAATATATTTAACCTTTTCGTTCACTCTTTCATCAGCGCAGTTACATCAAATGTATAGCATAGGTTCATTCAAAGTGTCCAAATGGCAGTTGGCTCTAATGCTCGGCACGCCGCTGGCTATCGGCGTGGGAGTATACGTCTATAATAAGTGTACAGATGAGGAACAGGCAACATCAGACGCAACCAAAGATGCTGGCGGTGATGGCAAGTCAATAAAATCGAATAAGAAAAAAGAACAAAAAAAACTGAGCAAAGAACAGGAATCGATATCGCTTGATGGAGGCGGTACCATTCCCACCGACAATGACTTCGAACTTAAAAAGAAGAATGCTGAATTAGAAGCCGAAAAGCTTTCTCCTTTAAAAGAGGCCACCATGTACAAGAATGAGGGAAACAATTGCTATCGTAAAGGAAAATACGACGAAGCTATCATCTTCTACGACAAGGCTATTGACAAGTGTCCAATTGAAAATCGTACGGATATGGCAATTTTCTATCAAAATCGCGCTGCATCATATGAAATGCTAAGAAAATGGAGCAAAGTCAAAGATGATTGTTCTCGTTCGTTGGAATATAATCCACGATATGCAAAGGCATACTACAGACGAGCACGTGCACATGAAGCGACTGAAAATTTGAGCGATTGCCTCGATGATGTCACAGCCACTTGTATATTGGAAATGTTTCAGAATAACAACACTATTATGTTTGCGGATCGTGTATTGAAGGAGACTGGTCGCTTGGATGCCGAGCGAGGTCTTTCTCAACGTGTGCCTGTAATGCCATCAGCGACATTCGTCAAAACGTACTTACGATCATTTGTAGCCGATCCACTGCAGAGCATGAATATACCAACAACCGTGATTAGTGATACACAGTTACGTGGTTTCTTGCGTGCTAAAAAAGCGTTTGACGAGGAACGATACGATGAAGTGATAGCTGCGTGTACCGAAGAAATCGAATCCTCCGAGGCTGAGTCACAGTACAAGGCTGAAGCTTTATTGCTGCGTGGTACATTTTATTTGCTTAGTGGTTCCTATAATGAGTGCAAGAGCGATTTTGATGCTGTCATCGAGAATAGTAAGTAAACCAATTCACATTTTCACAGAGCTAGATTAAATCAATTATATTTTCCACAAATTAGCTGATGCCGATGTTGTATTACGCGCACACGCGCTCATAAAGCGAGCGTCACTCTACATACAATTAGATGAAAAGGACAAGGGCCTGGCTGACTTTGATGAGGCTGAGAAAATGTTACCAAACAGCGCGGACGTGTTCCATCAACGTGCACAGATACTGCTGCTTCTCGATCAGGTGCCCCAGGCATTGGATGAGTTTGAGAAAGCTGTTAAACTTGCCCCTGAACATGCCAATGCACATATACAAAAATGTTACGTTGAGTATCGCATCGCATTGATGGCCGGTGACGCGCATCGTCTTACAAATGTGATTGCAGAATTTCATGAGGCAATCGACAAATTCCCTGATTGTGTCGAATGTTATAGTCTGATGGCTCAAGTGCTTAGCGACCAACAAAAGTTCCCAGAAGCACAGCAATTTTATGACAAAGCTATGAAACTCGCGCCCAATAGTCCATCGTTGCTAGTACATCAGGCCATCATGATGCTGCAATGGCGTGGTGATGTTGAAAAAGCTGTTGCATTGCTGAACAAAGCTATTGAAGTAGATCCGAAGTGTGAACTGGCCTATGAAACACTTGGAACGGTTGAAGTGCAACGCGCCAATCTCGAACGAGCTGTCGAACTTTTCGAACATGCTATCAAATTTGCAAAAAGTCAGGCTGAGATGGTGCACATCTATTCGCTGCGCAATGCTGCGATTGCACAGATCAATGTGACACGTAAATTAGGCATCGATATGACAACAATATCGGCAATGGCGCAGTCTGGCATACTGAGTGCAGCCAACATGTAAGACCATTTAAGTAAGACAAAATAAGCAGTTGAAACAATTGGAACCAGAAAATGCACTTACGTTCTAAGTACGCTACATTTTAAGTTCGCTTCGCGTCCACCCTCATCCTCAAAAATCCAAAATCTAACCAGTTGAAATATAAAGCGTCTGCCTAAAATTTAGTTTACTCCAATTCCACACACACATGCCACCAAAGTCACTGCACAACCAGTTGGGTTGGCTAACACAGCAGACGCTTAGTCTTATTAAAAGGTATTCTGCTGTTTATTTGTTAAAATTCTTTCGTGTACATGAGTATGAGTGTTAATAATCATCATTTGAGTCATGATGTAGTAGGATTAATACGCATCTTTATTATATAATATAAGAATTGTTACTAGTTTGTGAAGTAGTAACACGAAAAAAATAAACTATAAAGATAAGAAAGACATGCGTTTAATGTAATTAACTTTAATAAGCGTGCCGCCAAAGATAAGATTGAGAACTGATCTTGAAATGAACAACGATTCAACTTATTGACGTAGTTGTGGTTTACTTACTCCAATTTAGTTGTAAAAGCATACATAAGCAAGTACAGATAATTTATTACTCCTTGGGTTTCTTCTCTATATCATCAAATGCTTGCCGATCGCCAGTGCCCCAAAAGCAGAAAACTATTGCTGAGATTGTTAAAATAGCGAATGACACCCAAAAGACAATGCGCCATTCCGACAAAGATGTCTAAATAATCAAGTTATTTCGATTAAAAGACAACACTTTCTAGAGAGCTTACTCACATTTGGGGTCATAAGACCAATAAATAAGGGCGCCAAATAACCCATTATTGCGCCTAATCCATTAGATATAGCCATTAGTGTGCCAGCATAGTTTGGACTCATATCGAGCGGCGTTAGTTTCATGCCGGAGAAATATGGACCCATTGTACCCATGGAAATTGTAAACATTGAGCCGACTAACTCACGATGGCAACCACAATAAGAAGCTATAACCATGAACGCGCCAGGACCAACAGCAGCTGTATTTTTTACAAGTTGTTACATACAGATTGGACGAAATTTAAAAATTTATACAATCAACTCACCGATGAGCGTCATAAGCTTACGGGTAACACCCAAGCTTAGTATATTTCTCCCTATTAGGCAATCAGAAAGAAAACCACATATAATGGAAGTTATCCACATTGCTACAAATGGCAACGACGTATATATGCCATTATCTTGTGAATCTAGATTAAGTACGTCGCTCATGTATTTCGGCAAATCGATGACTATAACAAATAGACCCCAATCGTGTCCAAGTTGCGCAATGACCAACGCAGCCATTGGGCAATTAAATATGATGGCACACCAAGGTGGCATCGGTTTTTTCACTTTGCCAATATGACCCAATTCACTTCGTAAAAATTCCACTTCGGTTTCTTTAATGTAGGGATGATCACGCGGATAGCTGTAGCACAAAAATATCTAAAGAAACAAATTAACATTTACCCACGCAAAAGTAATACATAATATTACCAAAAGTATTAACCAAACCAATGTTACGATACCGAAGACATAAAAAAGAATCGGCCATTTATAAGATTTCAAAAGTTGTCCAGAAATGAAATTGCCTAAAATACCACCGAGTGTGCCACTGCCCATAACGAGCGCACCCAATTTACCACGCTCGTTAGCAGGCACCCAAGAGGAGAGCCAACCGCTCAATGACGGAAAGACGACGCCTTGGCCCAAGCCCATTGTAAAACGTAGCAAGATCAAGCCAACCGCCTCGAAAGCTTTAATTGTGACCGGCGTACATAACGTCATTATTGTAGAGACAAGCATACCCACCCACAGCACCCATTTGCCACCATATTTGTCCGTTAATATGCCACCGGGCAAATGTGTTAACAAATAACCTAAGAAGAATGATCCCAACGCGATGCCTTGTATATTCTGAGACCAATCGTAAATTGCTTGCTAGAAAAAAGACTATTTTTATAGTGTACCACCGAATGTAATTCTTGTTTTTTTTTTTGGATAATCTTACGCTATGATCGTGTTCCGATTGATTTTCTGGCACTGGACAGACACCCTGATCTGTTTTATTTTTAGTTTCTTTTATGACAATAATTGTGATGGCATGACTTAAGCAAATACGGTGCAAGTAACAACAAACAATGCCCAGAGAGCCCATCAGCGCAAGTACAACACGTTGTGGTATACAACAACCTGCAATAACAAACAAGAGCACAAGCCGAGAGTTGAATTCTCAATTCATAAATACGAAACTTACAGCGAGACACCTTTTTCCCACATTCTGTCTGAGTGAATTCCTCCGAATCGGCCATTATCTAAAAAATTGCTTAACTTAATACCTTTAAATACTGAAATAGAAAAAAAAACTTACTGAGTTTATTTAAAAATTGAACAATTTATTGGTTTCTACACATGGTTTTTCGGGCTTGCACAAGATTTTTACAAAAATATGTATAAACAGTAACATTTACAATAATAAAACTTGCGCACAATTACTTTAATTTTTTTTTTTTTTTTTTCTTTACAAAAATGCAAATTCATGTGTTTTGACGTTAAATTAGAGAATGTACTTATAAACAAGTTAATAAGAGCTATCGGCACGCTTGGCACACCAAATTTGATTGTGCCAAACTTGCATGCCGAAGAAAAATTCTGCAATAAATTCGCTTAATTATTATTAATATTTTTTAAATTAAAAATTTAATTAAAACAATAGTTTGGAATAGTTCGATGTGGCTTGCTTACAAACCGGCACAGCGTGGCACGGCAGCGGTTTGATATTTTCTAGCATAGATCTACTGGTAAAAATTTGGTTTTTTTCCATTTCTTTTTTTTCTTTTTTTTTGGTAAGCCTTAAAGTTAATAACACATTGTTAGACAAGACGTGCAAGTATTTGTATCATTGTACATTAGAATAGTTTTTGAACCGACATGCATAAATATAGTACAATATACATACATATGTAGATAAAATGAATGACTAACAACTAGTTTACAATATATTATATACAATACATATAAAGATATAGCATAACAATTTACTCTCGTTTGAGCAACAACTGTAGCATGGCACAGCTAAAGGATTAAGATCGGTAAAAGATCGTGTATGGTGGTGGTGTATGTGTGTGTGTATTTGTTTATGTGTATTTAAGCGGTATGACTTGGCTTTTCGCTATTGAATTGTGGTTTACGTTCAGTAACCTCGAAATCGACGCCGCGCACAGCTGGTGGATCATTGAAAGGTTGCACCTCACCGGATGCCCAAATGCAGTAGATAATGGCCGTGACAAATAGTACAGCAAATGCCACCCAGAAGACGAGACGCCACTCAAGCAGTGAAGCCTAAACAAATTTAACTCAGTTAATTACAATTACTTTAATTACAATGTATAAATTGAACTTACATTTGGTGTCATCACACCAACGAGATAAGGCGTAATCACACCGGTTATAGCACCAATACCATTGGTGATAGCCATCAACGTGCCCGCATAGTTAGGACTCATGTCCAGTGGCGTGAGCTTCATGCCAGCATAGAAAGCACCCATCAGACCCATACAGATAGTGAAGAGCACAACGACAACAGCACGATCACAGCCTGCGTACGAGGCGGCAACCATAAAAATAGCTGGACCAAAGGCAGCTATAATATTCCAGAAGAGAAAAAAAGCGTCAATAATTACTAACCCAATTTAGTTGATAGATCCAACTTACCTATGCCTGTCATCATCTTACGCAGATTCGTTGTATTCATAATGCCACGCGTGATCATCCAATCACCAATGAAACCGGTGCCAATCGAAACGATCCACATCATGACATAAGGCAGTGAGGAGTACAGGCCATTTGCCTTGATCGAGAATTGCAAAACGTCAGCCATGTACTTTGGCAAATCGGTTACCATAATGTAGAAGCCCCAATCGTGACCAATCTGTGCGCAAACAAGAGCGAACATTGGCATATTTGTGAGTATAGCCTTCCATGGCGTTGGTGGCAAATTCTCGTTGCGGCCAATGGTGCCAATTTCCTTTAACAGAAATTCACGTTCGGTGGGCTTAATGTACGGATGAGAAGTGGGATCGCTGAAGCACAGGAAGCACTAAGGGTAAAAATTTTGATATTACACACACAACAATTTAAGCTTCATGTTGTTACTTACGAAAATCACAAACCATACGACACCAAGACCACCAAAGAAGTAAAATACGACTGGCCAATCGTATGCATCAAGAAATACGCCCGAAAGTATATTACCCAAAATTGTGCCCACTTGACCGCCGCCCAAGACAAGTGCACCTAATTTACCACGCTCTTTGGCCGGCACCCATGCAGCAAGCAATACGCTAAGCGCTGGAAACGTTGTACCCTCACCGAGACCCATGAGCACACGTGTTATGATCAACCACGTGGAACCACCTTGCTGTATCGCAAGCGGCGTCAGTAGCGTAAAGACCGCTGTGGAGAGTATGCCCAAGCCAAGTGTCCATTTGCCGCCAAATTTCTCGGCAAGCAGACCGCCTGGTATATGGGTAACTATGTAACCAATGTAGAATGATGACAAAATGAAACCTTGCAATGATTCAGACCATTCAAATTCGCCGCCGGTCTGTAAAAATGAAGAAAAATTTTAATTTTTATTTATTTGTTTATTTATTTTCTAATATTATACTCACATTTGCGCCACCACTATCAAGATCATCAGCCTCACAGATAGCATCAGCGTTTTCTTCAGTAATTTGCTTCTTCACGACAAGCACTGTAATCGCCTGCGATAAACAGATGCGCATCGTGTATGCATTCAGTATGGCCAGAAAACCCATTATGGAGAGTATCACACGTTGTGGTATGATAAAATCTATGAATTATATATATTTATTTAGTTTCATTCGTTAATCACTAGTATTAATGCAAAATAATTTAATGAAATAACTAAAATTAAATTATATTACTACGATCATATTTATATTATTTTTTATTACGTTACGTTACGTTAACGCTCATAAAAAAATCACTACTTGTGTGATCATATTTTAACTCAAATGACTTAAGCGGATTTGCGTGTTGTAACGCTTATTTTTTTCAATTAAGTTCGTTGTTAATTTTTAAACAATAAAAATGGATGTCGATGTTAAATGGACCGTTGTTATTTTACAAGTTGTAAAGGAACGATTTCCGGTAATCATATGCCACGTCTTACCTCACGTGATGACACTTTTGTTGTTAGTTATTTTATTTTTATTATTTTAGTATATTAGTTATTGCGTCTGTCCGAACGTGTATTATACAAGCCGCTCTGTTGATTATGACCTAATCATAAATCAAACGATTTACTCGCCTGTGAGTTTTGTACAATTTTGTACTTATTGATAATAATATTTAAAGACATTTAAACAACAAAATAGAAACAATTGTTTATTATTTTATTGCATTGAAGGTTAAAATGGAGACAAATTATTGCCGCAATTGAAAGTTGCAAATTCACTGATAACATGAAAGCAAATACAAATACATAACCGAAGCTTTTATTAGTTTGTTTTACAATATGCTCGGACGCCGATAAAAAAAGTCGAGAAATATTGATTCAACAGGCCTATAAATCCGATAGTATAATTACGCAAACAAAGTTAGAGCGGTCAATAGTTTACAAAGATTAGAAATGAACGAAACGGTTTTTACTTTAATGCCAAAGTTCGGAATTTATTTTTGATACAAAGTTGAACAATGATTGTATTGTATTATATATTTAAAAAAAAATAAATATTTATTTAAAACTGCTCAATTGCGAAGTATTAAAAAAACTTTCTCACAATAAAAAAAAAATAAAATTCCATTACTGTCAATCAATCAAGCAATTGAAAGCGTACACAAAAATTTGCACACTGCCAAAATAAATAATACAATTTTATATTTCAACATTAAATTGAAGTCAATTAAATGAACTAAAAACGCCACACTTAATAATTATTTAGGCATTTTATTTTTTTTTTTTTTGTATATTCATGTTAGTTATTTACGCTTTTTACGCAAAAATGCAAATAATTACACAACTGTGAGTCTTATCTGATCGAAACGACTTGACTCGACTCCGTCTGAGACATGATAGAATGTTGTATGCTAATGAGTTATATCCATCTTAAAACGGAATGACGGATCGACGTCATAGTTTGGCATAAAATATTGTATTTCTACGAAAATGAGTGAAAAAAAAAAAAAGATACAACAATTATAATAAATATTTGGCAACACCCGCGCTGTTTTTTTAATTAGCAGCAAATATTTATTATTTCATTTACAAGTGCTTTCAATTTGCCGAAAAATTGTTATTTCGCTGATTACATATTGACAGTTGGTATTGTTGTTGTTTGAGAACAAACTAAGATGCAAATCCGGCTTGGTAAATAAGGAAATGTTAAAAAATTCTGCACAGAACGTTTCGGTACACCTGGTCATTAAAACATATAATTAAAATTAATTATACATTCTTCGATAACACTTGTTTTATTTTGGTTGTTTTTTTTTTTTTATTTTTTTATTAATTGAGCACTTGGCGCCTGCTTGTGTGTATCATAAAAAAACTCGTGCCATGGCGGAACTCTAAACAATTGAATTTTCTTTCGTCTAATCAGTCAAAATTAGTCGTAATTCACTTTCAATTACTATTGTAATTATTATCTGATTATTGTTAGCCTCTTCTAATAATTTACAATTGCACTTAACCATACTGATTAGACTCTATTCCAAAAAAAATACTTACAACAATACATGCCATAATGTATCTAAACAATTCTAATCGCAAATACTTGAAGTATTTATGGTAGCAAAAGTACAGCTATTGACAGCTAATTGGAAACGACAGTAAGGTATGTGGTTTCCTTCATTTTTTTCAAAAAATTTCCTATAATCATATCATCATATTCTTATAAAATACATGTAAGACCTCTAATCTAAAAGAAAAACCTTTGCAGGATTTAAAAAATATAAGTTAAGTATGTTTTGTGAACGATTTTCTGGTCGAACCTCAAATTTGACCGAGACAACTAATTGGAAACGTGTCCGCTTTACCCTAAAATCTCAAAAATTTTTTAATATTTGGCAAAGCTTTGTTTGAGTGTTTAATGGTTTTTGATTGTTAAAACATTTTAACCCAAAATAGCTTTCATGAAATACCATAAAGAGTAGTGAGAAGCAGAATTTGAACACTAGCTTTGAGAACGTCAATTGTTGAACTGTGAGGCATAAAAATGTCATGTCTTGAGATTGCAATCCGTCTAAAATGCTTTAAATGGTTGCTATTTGATTAAATATACGATAAATGAAAGCAAATCACTGAATAAAATGATCAACGAAAAAAAGAGAGCACATCAAACAATTGGTAACACAGGTAGTCATATTGTGTGAACGACGCAAATTAATTTTTTAAGAAGTTTTGCAGCCGAATAGTGTTCAATAATGGATCATTATGTTGCAGAAGTATCCAAAACAAAAATTTTTGGCCTTTGGGGGATGCTGGACTCCATTGACGAATCAATAAATATGAAGCGATTCATGAAAATTAAGTAAAGAAATTGCCGGAAACAATTCTCTTAAACCCAAACCAATAGGACACTCAACAAATGGAAGAAAGATGTCTATAATGACAAAATAAAGATTAGACACATTGGCCATGCTCGAAGAAATATTTTTGGTGAGCTAAAAGTGGTAGAGCTTTGTTTGCGTTACACATACCACATGTCGTCGAGAATAGCATTAGGAAAACTAACTTCTGAGAATGTCAATCTTCAAATGGAGTGGCTTCAATGCATTGCATCGGTGATTGATAGTTTATTGGGATACTTCTGCAATATAATGATCCATTATTGTACGCTATTCGGCTGCAAAACTTCTTAAAAAATTAATTTGCGTCGTTCACACAATATGACTACCTGTGTTACCAATTGTTTGATGTGCTCTCTTTTTTTCGTTGATCATTTTATTCAGTGATTTGCTTTCATTTATCGTATATTTAATCAAATAGCAACCATTTAAAGCATTTTAGACGGATTGCAATCTCAAGACATGACATTTTTATGCCTCACAGTTCAACAATTGACGTTCTCAAAGCTAGTGTTCAAATTCTGCTTCTCACTACTCTTTATGGTATTTCATGAAAGCTATTTTGGGTTAAAATGTTTTAACAATCAAAAACCATTAAACACTCAAACAAAGCTTTGCCAAATATTAAAAAATTTTTGAGATTTTAGGGTAAAGCGGACACGTTTCCAATTAGTTGTCTCGGTCAAATTTGAGGTTCGACCAGAAAATCGTTCACAAAACATACTTAACTTATATTTTTTAAATCCTGCAAAGGTTTTTCTTTTAGATTAGAGGTCTTACATGTATTTTATAAGAATATGATGATATGATTATAGGAAATTTTTTGAAAAAAATGAAGGAAACCACATACCTTACTGTCGTTTCCAATTAGCTGTCAATAACTGTAAATTAACTCAAAAATTATAAGCATTTTTTGTTGTTGTTTTTTTTTTTTTGTGGGCAGTAACCGGTTTAAATTGATATATTTTAAAGGATTACAAAAATGCCGACAGCGGAAAACTTCCGCTTTTAAAATTCTCGTAACTCACATTCATTTTTTTTCCGGTCAGATGTTTGCAAATATTTTTAGCTCAAGTACGCCTTGTTCTTATTCATACTTATCTTCTTTATTTTTTATGTACTTCATTTAACAAAAATAAAAAAAAACAACACGTGACCGAATTCAGAAAATCATTATCAACTTCAATGATCCTCTCAAGCTTCGAGACCTTGAGACATGCATTTTTTTTTTTTTTTTTGTTTTTATTCTTCTTGTGCACTTCACATTATAAAAACCAAAAAAAAAAAAACGACATTGTTTTTTAAACATTTGTTTATAAGTTTTTTTTGTGCAAAAAAAAGGCGATATGTGCTCGTTTTTCATGCCATTTCAATTCAGATAATACTTGAGGTTTGTGGCACTCTTTTATCTTGCTTGGCTACTGGCTGAGATCAACAACATCATCATCATAATTATTATTATCATCGTCGTCATTATTGTGTCGTGACCATAATCACTGTTGTATTTTTCCACAGACTGACACAATTTTTTATTAATAAAAAAACAAAGTACGATATTACAAAAATAAATGCAATAAGGAAAATGCATAAATATGGGAAATCTTTTGCACTTTACGCCGATAAATGACAGTGTGAAAATATGCTCATTTTTCTATAAGCGGTGAATGGCTTTGGTTGACTGCTTGGCCGGAGACAAAGAAGCTGTTATTGCTTTTTTTATGATAAATTAACAATTTTTTTTCTGGACTTTTGTCATTTAGAAATGATACTATAACTTGGTCAAACAACGCATTTAAAGAAGATTAATTTGTACTTCTTTGAACTTTTACAAATTGTTGAAAATCTTTTGACGATTTTGATACAAAATTTTCTTTGCGTACACAAATGCTAAGTTATCGGATCGGGTAAAAATTATACATTAATTAAGCATATTTCTGGATTTTTGAATCATCAACTTCTTAGACAACTTTCTTTTGTTAGATATAATATATGTATGTATATTAATTATTTATAGCAAATCGTTGAGTTCCGGCACAAAAGCGTAAATAATTGCGCACTAAAACAAAAACAAAAAAAAAAAGGTTCTCAGAATGTGATTTTGCATAATGCGATCGTCAAACGTTTAACGCGTCACCTGGTTGCGTCTGAAAGTAAAAACTCGTTTTCAGATAGCCAGACAGACAGACAGATAGACCAGTTTAAACCGCTTCTTAAAGAAATCGTATTTGAATACAAATCTATGCCAATAAGCGATGTCAATATGCTGATTCTATGCGCGCTGAGGTCAAGCTCATCATGAATGCGTCGTAGGGTTTTGACCCATTTCAATGAACCACAACTATTTAAATGAAGTGCCTCAAAACGAATTGATTCAATTAGCCAGACATCGAGAATAAATAAATATGTATGTACAATATCTCAATTGTCGGCGGCACACGACGTCGATGGCAACAACAGCAACGACGACGACAAGTGTACACTTATGTGTTCATTGACCGAATCGGAACTGTGCACAAAGCGCAAGCGAAAAAAAAAAAACAATAAAAAAACAGCTACAACAATAAAATATAGTATTATGTGTTAAAATAAAAATTGGTTGAATGAAACAGCGTCAACATTTTGCCTTCCAATTAAAAAAAAAAAATAACAAACACAAAAAAAGTAACGATTTCCGTTTTATAAACAAACCAAAAAAAGATTTAAAAATTTGTTTTTTTTTTTTATTATTACATTGACCTTGCCTTGTAAAGGATCAGCCAAAAACCAATTTTGTACTTTGAATTCCACTTCAGACCAATTGCCATTTAAATGTTTTATTTTATAATGTATGCAAATCAAAATGATATAATCTAATGCTCACATATAAGCGACTAATTTGTCAGCAATAATATAGCGACTTCATAAATTAAACGAAACAGAGTTTTTTTTGTTTTGTTGTACTTCAATTCATTAAAATGCAAAACACTTCAGATGCGACGCGTGAAACGCATATTGAATAGCTGATACGTGTATATTGAAGCCAGAAATAATAAAAAAAAATATATAATAAAATAAATTGTATCGGAAGTTATTCATAAAAATTTTTAATGTCATTGTTTCCTCGCATTTTTTGGTTTTCGCATAATAAAGTGTCTTTAGAATCGGTCAATGTCGGTTAAATCAAAGCGGAGGCGTTGCACTGTGAATGATTGTTGACAGTTCTGGAACAGTGAAGAGTGAATGAAAGTAAGGACGAGGTGATAAAGAATTGGGCAGGTGTTTTTTATTAAAACCGAACATATAATGAAAATTATGTAAGTATATCCTGTTAAGGTCCTTAAGAAATCCTTTGATCAAATGAATGAATATTTTTTTTTTTTATTGTAACTTATTACACAATCAAAATTCAGAACTTACACCGTGAAAAATTGATGCCCCATTGTGATTGTTGTGTCATTTCACTATTATTGTTCTGCTGGGTTAATAAATTTGCAAGTTCCTTCGCCACTTTAACGATTTCTTTTTAAACTGGTTGCACAAAATAATTAGGAATTATCGCTTTTGGTTACACACTTTTATACAAAATGCGTGCAAATGTAGACCACACCAACTGATACAGCGACTGCAACGCAAGATCAACGTGTCAGGCCGTGTACCAACAGCAGCAATAGATAAAATAAAATCCAATTGCCCGTTGTCTGTGCTCTCCCGCGCACAACGCCGGCTCCCACACTCACACAGCGAATAAGATGTACGCACACACACACACACTTGTTTACAACACTTGGTTATTACACTTTAGTTGGATTCTTTTTTGCTTCCCGCTTTTATCCCGATTCACGTTCACTGTTTGTTGTTCACACGCCGTTTATACACCGCGTACCGATCTTTTCCTTTTCTTCTACGCCACCGCAAGTCGTCCGTTCGTACCGAACGTTAAATTTCAAATGAGAAAAGTTATTTGAGCGCCTTTCGTTTTATATACGAAGTGATGAAGATAAGCCGAGCAGCACGCGCGTGTTAGCAGCGGCAGAGACGAGTGTGCAAACGAGCGATCGAGCACTTTACGTTGTTGTTTTTGGAGTTTTATTGTTTTTTGTTTTTGTTTTAAAACATTTTTTTTGTCGTGTTGTTTTTGTTTGTTATAATTGTTATATTAAAGCAGTCGCCCGCTCGAAAATAAAAACAACAATCATAGAATTATTTAATCGTTAATGTTCTATACTTGCAGTAAAAAAAAACAACAACAACAACTAACGTAGACATTTAGTGACGTTAAAATTGTTTTGTATTTTTTTAATTTTCTTTTTTTTTTATGATTTTATCACGCTTACGCAAAATTTCTAAAGTTTTTAGACGCGATCAACGTGGAATGTTAACTGGTGTTGGGCACTATCTTAGTGTACTAATCAAACCGACAAAACCCATAAAGTTGACAGTCGTTAGAACAATTAAATCGTTAAATAAGTATTTATAAAGACAAAAACCAAAAAAAAAAAAAAAAAAAACGGTTAAAGCACAGGCATTCATATTGCCAGTCACAGTGCAACTTTCAAGGCTAATCGATCAAATTCAGCTCTGCGCGCCATTCTCAGTGCAGCGTTGAAGTAAACAAAAACAAAAAAAAAAAAACGCCCAAAACGATTGTACAACTGTAACTCAAGCAGAATTTAAACGTTTCTCTGAACGAGCAAAAACTTTTTACAAACGTTACCGGTTCGAAGCGGGTCGCACTATAATTAACTAACCGAGAGAACCGAAGCACACAACAACAAGGCTAACGGTATGCGAGGCAGAGCTGAGAAGCGACTATTGTTTAGTAATTTATTAGAATGATACACATTATATTAAAAAAGGTATTGCATTTGCTTGTATTTATTTTTTTGCTCGTGTATCTAGTACATAACTCGTTACGGTTCAGCTCAATTAAGTTATGAGCTATTGATTTAGTTGTATTAATTTATTGTTGTTAGCAAGCCTGTATTTCACGGGGTTCTTGAACCTATAAATAAAAAAAACAGCAAGCGACAAAAAATCTAGATTTACGTATAACAAATAAAGCTAAATTATAACGCAATATATACGTAAATATAATACTTTAAAAGGCTTTAAGTATTATATTAGATTTATGAATGATTAAGTTTAGTTTGATCTAATCGTTGCTAACTCTCCACACACTGCCTTATCGAAGCGTCTTTTAATGAATGAGTGCTTAGATTACTGGTTTTTTGAAGAGAAAGTCAAACGGCTTAGTAAGACGTCCGACAGACTCGAGCATACAAATTTGTCCGATTAGATTTACTAACCCGCTTGAAGTATTTTCTATTTAATTGTTAACCTGACATCCTGTCGAAGTACTTGTACTTCGGACATTTACTACCGATGTGTCCTTTTATGTAATAACAACTTTCCCTTGTGTTCTTATCATTTTTTCCGGAACCCAATTGAATTGTTAAAAGTTATAAATTATAAATAATTTTCTAGATACATATACACACATATGTATGTATATAGTTGCTGGCCGCGCAAATCTAATCTAAATAGCTGTCCACTTGAGCGACCAAGCGGTAGATGCTTATCTTTACATAGTATATCAGTACACTATATATCTCTTGCATTACTTTTAATTAGTAATCTTAATCTACCTGCTTGTGTTGTTCTGCAAATGTAAGACAACTCAAGTATACGCTGGCATTATCTTGAATCGCGACATTATCATTATCATTGACACATTTTGCCATAAGCGACAAATGAGAAATCCCAGTCCAACGCGCCCATTTGAACTTAACAAAGTGTATCTGAGCGATGCACTCGTTACAATGAATCAAACCTCAATTGTAATCTAATAGATACGACCACGTTTTTAATTGCTGTTTTTTTATTTTATTTAATTGAATGCGACAAATAACATAAACAACAACAACGACAATGCCAATGTACATTATTGTATATAATCTATATAGCGAAGATTTCACCGTCTTGACTTTAGCGTTAATGGCAAGTAATTCGGTGGAATTAAAGCAGCGCTTTCAAGTTGCTCTCTATGGGGCGCTGTCGCCTGCCTCTTAAACGAGAGCAAACGGCAAATATCATGCATGCCACAATGAGATGAAAATGCGGCAGTTCTTAAATTAATGTGCGCGCCTCAAATTTAACACATGTCATTGTTGACGACGCACGCAACAGAGCATTGCCTACTGAGCTCCCGACATATATCATCAACACCATCATCATTATCATCATGAAAATCATCTTCTTCGTTATTATGATCATTGCCAACGTCAATGCAAATAATCATCTTGTACATATGTATGTATGGCAAATATGTAGTGCGGAGAGTTCGAGTTTCTTTTAATAAAAATTAATCAAGATGTATTTTGTTTCTATATGTCGATGCTGTTGAATAACGGGTCTATACCAGCACAGTCCTGTGCAAAATTTAAATATATATAAAACATACGTTCATGACCGAAATTTTAACTAGTTTAAACTGGTTTCATTAGCAAGCTCTACAAATAAACTCGAACATGTATCGTTTCATAAAAAAGTATCTGCACAAAAATATATAGTATATCATTGCTACTGGTGCAACTTAGAATTTTTTTCGTTTTAATTGATGTCGAAGGAACACACATAGTCGTCGTCGTTGTCATCATCATCATAATCAACAACAACAATATCAGCATCACATGATTAAAGTTCATGTAGTTTGTAAATTGGATCGAGCTAAAGTGTGTCAAAATTATTGCTGATCCATCGATTCCGCTTTGGATGCTGCTGACTTTGACGATTACAGCAGAATTGACTTAATCACACAATAAGCTATCAGTTGAAAATAGTTAAGAAGAAAAAAAAACATGCTTTTAACGATGATGTCTGAAACAAGTTTGGCACCAACAACACTACATACTTGTATGTACTTACAGCGATCCACGCGTCAAGTCCCGCTCGTTGTTGATGGTTGCCTAGCCCGTTGATGACGACGTCAGACTATGAAACATGAATATGAATTATTTATAAGAGAAATTACGCATGACAAGTACATGTACAACAACAACAATCATGGCAACAACATTATTCATAACAACAAAAACAACAACATCATCAAAAGCGTTTTAATTAACGATAGTAAACGATCGTTACCCATACGATTACTCGGTCACTCATTGCTGAAAACAACAACAACAACAACAAAAAACAAAAAGGAAAAATTTTCAAATATGTATTATTTTTTTTTATTTTATATTTATTTTATACATTTCCACAAGTTTGCTATTTTCCATAATCGTTGTCAGCCTGTAAATCAAATGTCATGCGATCAGCGTGTGATCAACGAATTTGGTTAAAACCGGTAAGTTGTCGAAACAGTTAAACAATTAAAATGCCAAATGTAACTAAATATTTATGTATATATATGCGACTAAACTTGATTAATTACAAATGTTTTACACATTTTTATCGATAATGACGACTGAGGGTCATTGCAAACCGCCGGAAAGCATTTGATCTGCTCTCGCAAACCGCAAAAGAACTTGAACTACTTTGAAGCCGCCAATCGAACAAGTACTCAAAGACTAGACTAGAGTCAAGTGAAGTCACAATATGGAGATTAATGCCACTTGTTAATGTGTGCAAGTGTTTTTATCTAATATTTTTATTTCACTTGCAGTCATTCAACTTCAAGTGGCGCCCGCAATGAAGGCTCTTTGCGACAACATCGAAAAGAGGTTATTAGCTGAAGTGGATTTTTTTTATATTTTTTATAAAGTGTTTGCTTCAAACAAGATTTGTAAATTTGCTCACGTTAGAATAAATGACTTCGTGGAATGTTTTTTGTACTTAATGTAGCTTTTATAAAATAAAAAATTGTTTAACGGTTTTTATGTGTTGCTTTAACCTCTATTACATCATTGTATGTAATACAATATATGGATTCGGGGAATTATTCTATAAAAAGCTGTTATTTAAAAGGGGATTTACTCTCAACGGCTTTCATACATAAAAGTTAAGCAGTCAACAAAAGCAAATATAAGAACACGGCAGTCGCGATGTACTAAGTATGTAATCTAAAAAGCTAGATAGTTGCAATTTCTAGAGTTTTAGTTAGATGCCTTTTATTATAACATTTTAAATGTTCATATTTACAACAGTTTAAAAACCAATTAGTCCAAAGTTTACTCTAATTATTATTAACTGTATGCAAAATTGCGTTGTGTAGAGTCTGCCAAGCCTCCCTACTTCTCTTACAGCTGTGCCCTTTTGGGCAAGGGAAACAAACAGAAACCAAATAAACGTCATTAACGACTTCGCAGAGAGAAAGAGAAAAATAGAGATCGGCCAAGATGACATTGCGAGCTGTTAGGAAGCGCAAATATTAACAAATGACAAAAGTGTAAACATCAAACAAACAAAATAAATAATATTGCAAAGAAAATAAAAAATAAAAACAACAACAACAACAAAGTAATGCAAAAATTCACACATTTAATTGAAATTTATACAAAATATTGCCGTAATATTGTGGGCAGAGCGCACCTGACGCCATTGACTGATTAAAACGGTTGTAAATACAACACTGAGGACAAGTTTTCTTGAATTTAATTTTTGTTTGCTTTTTGTGTTTTTAATTTTATTTTGTTATTAAAATACCTCTGCGACGTAAATACTCTGCAAAATTCAGTGCGAAAAAACCCAAATGGAATCAAAGTCGTAAAGAAACAAAAATTATAAAAATAAAAACAAAAAATATGAGTGCAAAGTTTAGCACCTTTTAGTAATCGTTATTATTAATAATTGTTGTTGCTTTGCCTTTCACACCGTGTGCAGTAATTAACAAATTAATTAATTAGCAATTGAGACGTAAGTAAGAAATCGATTCGATACAAATCAACTGGTTTGATGACACACCCCACAATCGGAACATATCAATTCCGGGCGCGCGATCTCAATATTTTTTTTATTTTAGGCGCGTGTCGGCGTTCAGAGGCCAAAATGTAATAAAACGCTTAATCACAGCATTATTGTTATTATGAACGACAATTGCGTATGAGCGGCATTTTTTATTTAAGGAAAAGATATTTTCAAACAGTCCCGTGATTTTGCGTTCGTTTCATGTGTTTAAATCTTATCATTAGTTAAAGAGTAAAGAATGCGTTTTACTGAGTTCCAAAAGTGCAAAAGTCAAAATAAAAAATTTATTTCATTTTAACTATACAACATCGAAATCTAAATGAGGCATTCATAAAGATAGTGTCTTATCATGAATAGAAGACGACGTTGTCGCATTGGACAACATCATAAAACAAAAACTTGTAAAAGTGAAAATTGCACATGGGAAAAGCCAATTTGGCGCATTTATTGACAAACAGCTCGGAATGGTTTAAAAGACATCTCGAAATCGATTAGGTTAACTAAGTACTTGTTGGAAAGTAAGAAAAAACGATAAAAATTTCAATGAAATGACAATTTCTTGTCAATACAAGACTCCAACCAGCGTTCATAATAAGCTTTACGCAGAATTGAAGACAAGTTACTGGAAATTTTTGTCAGAAGCTAATTAAAATGTTGCAAATTTTAAGTCAATTACTTTTATAAGGGGAGAACAAATACATAAGTAAAGACCTTGAAGCACTTGAAATAACAATGTGCATGGAAGCATAAATAATGTCAAGTTGGTTAAGATGAACTTAATGTGACTGTCGTTGACATCTTGACTTGCGATAAAATTATGTATGCATGTAATGGTGCCGACGACTGCCTGTCAGAATGTCAGTCGGGCCAAGACCCAGTCACTGATAAGATTAGCTGAGCGTTTGCATATCAAAATAGAGCAATGTGTAAAAAGAAAAAAAAATCATCAAAGATCAGCGTGGGAAATCTCATCATCTGTAGTGTACATACAAACTTACATTTGAGACTGTATAAAAGTTTGTAATAATTACTCAATATCTCAATACTTATTTAAGGTTAACAATTTAACTAAATTATACATTTTGCCGATCGGATGTCTCTCATTACGATTAAGAACGGTCGTCAATTGCTAACTAGAAAATTGAATAAATAAACGCGCAAATATAATTTCAGCTTATTTTAAAAGACAACACACGAGATGTGAACGTGTTTGTTTGCATTGACCAAAAATCAAGATTGTGCAAAAAAGAAAGAAACATAATAAAAAAGTGTTAATTTGCATTTCACAAAAAATTAAATTGTTAAATATAATTGACAGTCGTCGATTTTCATCCGTTTTGGAAGCAGGCGTTAATAATCCGAACGCACGCACGGCTTTGAAAAATGTTTTTATTTCATTTATTTGGCATTATATGATTTGAAATTAATAACATTCAGGATGTTTATTGAAACAATACTTAATGTATATTAATAATGTATTATTGTTAATTAATTATGAATAAAATACACAATTGAAAATAATCAGCCTATCTACTCATGATTACAAAATATATTAATTAATACAATAAATAATTTATTTATTAGCAAAGGAATTTTTTTAAATTATCGCTGGCCATTTAATTAACGAATAGCGAATTCGAATGGAAATGGAAACAATTCATACAAAGATAAGACAGAGCAATAAATTTTAAGCTTCACGGTTTATTACTGCCAGTTGTTATCAATATTTTGAGCTGCAAATTTGCAAAAACATTTCTTTGCAAACTTGACACAAATTGATAACAATGCCTTAAGATTCAGCTAAGCCAGACAAAATAACTGACACGAGAACAATAAAAAATCAAGAAGAGCAATTAAACAACAACTATATCGGTCAAAATGTCATCGACTTGATTGGAAATTATTTTTGATTATTCAAGAGATAACGTACAAAAGCACTTCCAAAAAAGTAAAGAATTTCGCAAATGGCAACAATGTCACCAGCCGCTCTGAATGCATGTGTTAGAAGAAGAAGAACACATCAGCTGGAATAGTCAGTATTAGCTTGGCGTATGTCCCGCTGCATTCGCTGGGGATTTGTCCTCCATTCTGTCTTTGACTTGGTTTCAGCTGTTAATTAACATGTTTTGTCTCATTTGCACATGTTAACATTGCGCAATATGTTGTCACTGACAGGTTGACATGTTAACCACAGATGGTCGGGAGGAAAAGAAACAAAAACAAAAAAGCTGCAAAATCGTGATAAGATTTTGCGAAAAGCTGCACACAAAATAACAAAAGAAATTATTTTAATAACAGAAAAACAGTGCAATTTAAAAGTGAAAAATGTTTTAGTACAAAAATTGTCATGAAAGCAGCAAGCAAATGATGACTACAAATAGCTTGAAGTGTGGTGGTCGGGGAGCAATATGAAGACTTTTTTTCAGTCAGCAAATCGCTATTAAGTCAGCAAGTAAATATGGATACGATTTGGCAGGAAATAGGAATTAACCCGCAACATGTATGTGAGTCATCGTGCCCCGGTCGTTATCATATCATTTGTGACAAAGCATGGCTGCAAGCATTAGAACGGCGACGTAAAATAATACCCTTCACAACATGGTCACAACTTGACCGCAGAGCGCATCCCACTGCGGCAAAACTGGAACATCCATGGACAAGCGTATTAGTGCAAACATACCGTAAACAAACGCAACGCAAGGTTTTCCCACTGCCTCAAATTAGTGGGGACACCAATGTCGAGCAAGCTGGCGGAGATTTTGCTACTTTACCCTTGAGTTACTCACAGGCGGTAACATATGTAGCTAATAACAATTTTAAACAGCTTTGGGAGGCAGCCTACAAACAGTATACGGGAGCGCATGTGAAATATTGTCGTACGCAAGCAGGAGCAGGAAACGCCGGTGGTAAACTCCTTAATTCGCCACCGGATGCAGGATTGCTGTCACATGATGTAGTGCTAAAGGAGCTTATACAACGTGTCTATCGATGCCCAGTAATACACTGCAAAGCGGATCGTTGCCTTTCAGATGAATTGGAAGACGATGTTGTGGATGCAAACACATCATTGGCCTATTCTACCATAGAATGTAATACAAATGTGCTGCCAGCATTGGTGGCTATTGAGACATCAATGCACTTCTGTATTTTCTTCTATCCGCCACCAATTTCTTGCAGTTTATATGACTGCATTACATATAGTCCCGCCGTGATGGGTAAATCGTATAATAAGCCGCTGTTTATTATCTACCAACTGTTTCAACTCTCGAAAGCGTTGCAATCACAGGGACTTTTCTTAGGTGATCTCCGTCTACAACACATCATGTTACGTGACAATCTCTGGCTTCAAGTATTACCACGTTTAGAAGGAAATATGTTATGTGATGGCGACAGTGTTAGCGGTGTTGGCGATATCGTATCATTCATTGATGAGGAAGATGCAACTGAAGGTGATGAAGCTATGGTTGGAACCGAAGATTATATGCAATCGAGCAGTACAAAATTTGATCTCAAATTCGCTTATGATTTGAATCAATTTACACTACGTGAATACACAGAAATGTGGTGTAATGGCCAGCTATCAAACTTCGATTATCTAACAATTCTTAACAATGCTTCCGGCCGCAGCCTACACAATCCGGCATATCATCATATTATGCCTTGGGTAACTGACCTTACTGCACGCAACGGTGCAAATTGGCGAGATCTTACCAAGAGCAAATATCGTCTCAATAAAGGCGATATACATCTCGATTTAATGTACACACATGCACATCAAAACCTTCATACACAAACTGCCGAAGGTGTTCCGACTGTTGGTAACCAACTGCTAACACAACAGGTGCCGCATCACGTTTCCGATTTTTTATCAGAAATCACTTATTTTGTGTACATGGCACGGCGTACGCCACAGCAAATACTATGTGCCCATGTACGTCCAATTTGGGTGCCGGCCGAATACCCTGTCTCTATACAGCGCTTGCAGGAGTGGACGCCGGATGAGTGCATACCGGAGTTCTACGCCGATCCGATGATTTTTAAGAGTATACATGAAGATCTGCCTGATCTGGAGTTGCCTACATGGGCCAGCTGTCCAGAGGATTTCATTTGTAAGCATCGTGAGGCCTTAGAATCACAGTATGTAAGCGAGCGTTTGCATCATTGGATTGATTTGAACTTCGGGTAAGTCGTTGCGCACTTTACGAGCCATTTTCTCTTAATAAATCCACCTTTAAATTCCAGTTACAAACTTAGCGGCAAACCGGCCATCAAATCAAAAAATGTGTGTTTGACTACGGTGGATCAGCACCGGAATCTTTGCCAGCGTGGTATTGTGCAACTCTTCACGCAAGCTCATCCGCCAAAACGTTTTCCAACAAGTTGGTTTAGTAAAACTGCACCGAGACTTAGCCAACTTTACAATAGCAATAGCAAAAATCAGTCAAGCACGTCGCACGGTCGCTCACCGAAGCTACGAAACAAACTCCATGTAAACGAAGTATCCAGGCGTTTAGCTAAAAGCACTGAGAATCTACATGTGAGCAGTGATATGTCAGGCAGTGGAGCGAACTCCTCACCACGCATGTCGCTACTACCAACTTCGACGTCGTCAAGCACTACATCCGATGAAAAGCAATCCTCTGCCAATTTTTATCCAACTACGAATTTTATTGAGCTGCCAAAGGACTACAATCCCGCCGCTCTATTACAGAGTCTCGAAAGTATGCAAAGCTTTTTTGCGCGTACATTTCCCAAGCAACTTGCTGCCACAAATCCAGAGGAAAAAATGATCTCCAGCGATTTAATGTTTGACGACAACTCAGAAGAACATTCCTTTACAAATCAGCTCTTTGCTGATGGATTGCCAGCCGTGCCACGTAAATGCAAAAATTTTCTGGCACCAGTAATCCGAAAACGTTCGCTAAAGCAAATAGTTAGCGAGAAACGTGAACGTGAGCTACAAGTTATAGGTTGTCTCATAGTCGAATTATTTATGATACAACGTTTGCGTCCATTATTAAATGGGAACGGCATGAAGTCTAGTTTTGAGACACGCCTGCAGGCATGTCGCTCGATTGCTGAATTACATCGCCAGGAGCTGCCCAAATGTCTGCGTTACATTGTGCGTGTGCTGCTGCAACTGCAACCCTTGCCAGAGCTAGGTCTTCCACCTGTCAGCTCTGCACAAATACTCGAGCCAATATTCTCAACTCAACTAATACCCTTTCCTACGCACTTCTACGCTATATATAGCCTGATACGAGCGATGCACGCCTTCGACTTTGATTCTACGCTGCTGGAGCTGCACACACATTTCAACTGCAATGGCAAGGATTGTTCAAAGTATACGGAAATCGATCGGAAACGCGTCTTATTTGAACGAAAAATCGCCGAATGCAAAGTCATGTCATGTTGTGCACACTTACGTCGTTTACTAGAACCACAAGCCTACGAACAATTCTCGCCAGTGGAGCTATTATTGCCGCACATCATTGATTTGTTGAATAATGAGCAGACTTCCATATTAACCGCCTGGTATTTGTTTGATCCCGTGGCGCAGGCCTTAGGCATTGCACAGACCCAACAGCATTTGCTTTTGCCCATTATGAAGCTTTACGATGTGGAGTCTTTTGAGCGTGGCATGATTTCAGTCCGCACACGGTCGCTAGATAGCAATGGCAGTAATCCGACAGGTCATTTACGTTTCTCCACCAGCAGTTCATTCAAATCCCGTAAATCGGTTAAATTGTATCATCACAGCTTTCTGCTGCGTCTGATCGTGCGCTTTGGCTTGCGTTGCTTTCTGCAATATTTCATTGCGCCACTCATCGAAGCGGTTGGCGGCTACAAGGAGCCAGAGGACGGTAATGGTTTTCATTACCACAGTGGCGTTGTTAATGGCAGTCGACGTACAAGCAAAAATCTAAGTTTTGCTGCAACCGATGAACAGAGCGCAGTCAGCTTTATGTCAGTTGCATTTCGTGCACCGGATGAAGAAGCACCGAAGTTAATAACAGATACAACAGGTAATGTATTTGAATTTAATATTTAATTTAAATAATACTAAAGTTCTAAATATCATTACAGCCGCACCGGAGAAACCCGATATTGAAGATGTTTTCAGCTTTGATGATGACGTCAACTCCGATCACATTTCGAACTCTGGCACTGCTGAAAATAAATCGATTGATTCATTTGACATGCGTGGTACAACTACAGCCGAAGAGGCCAGAGAGGATTTCGCTGAACCAGCCGAAAGTACGCCCGAGAAACTAGCAATATCTGAAATTATTTACGGTTCGAAAATCTCAAACACTTCATTCGACGAAGGTGACAAAATCTCACTTAAAAGTCAAAATGCACAAGATTCGCCACAAGCGCTTGTGCCGTTGGGCCCTAAATCGCCAACTATCGAGATACCTTCAAATGTTTTTCGGCGCAACTATCAATTCAATGCAATTGATTGTGAAATTGGTTCACGTAAAAGTGTTGATTCTTTCGACATAATAACACAGGCTGTGGAAGAGGCGGCACAACAGCAGCATAAAAATGGCGAAGAATTAACGGCGTCAGAAGAGACTCAGGGTGAAAACACTTTCACGAAGCAGACATCCATTGAGGCTTGTGACTCATTACAGGCATCCGTCATCTCGAAAATGTCCGAGGCCAAAGCGCTGCAAAATAATCGCATCTCTGAAATGAGCGCAGAGAGTTTAGTTTGGCTTTCGCACCGCCTTGGACCAGTACTAACGTCTCGTCACATAACTCGGAATCTATTAAAGATGCTAACGTTATGCTATGTCGGCCAGGAGAATCTATTGCCAGAGTTGGGCGTCAACGATGAAATTATCAATCTAAATTACTTCAGTATTGCCGACGCGCGAGTCGTCGGCGATCGTAGCGCGGCACGTGTTCTCGAATGTCTAATGTCAATCTCAGGTATGCATAATTCAATGTTACATTTGTATAAAGACTCTTCTATAAAGTGTACAATCTAACAGCGCTTTTTGGTGAAGAGATACTCCTTCTTCAATACTTTCCACACATTAGTGAATTAATTGCACTTAGCTCGAAGCGCATAACGGGCAGTCTGGAAGGCGCTATAATAAGTTCACTGCAATTACTTAAATATATGGTGCCTTGTCTGAAGGATGTCACTATTATGGAACATTTAAAGGTACCTACGAGTTTAATTGATATCTTAATATCGCTTTTAATGAAATAACAACTTCACACAGGACATAATACTCGACAGCATTCTGTTGCCGTTGCTACGCATTCTCGGTTCAACGCACTTACTCATGCCGAGCGGCTACTTGGGTCGTTCATTGCTTGCGCGTAAACTACTTGATGCCACGTATGCGCTGAGTGTACGCATCGGGCCGGACATGTCCAAGGAACACTTGTGTCAACCACTATTGCGTCCATTTTTTTTACTATTCGACAAGGCTTATGGCATTTCAAACAATCTGTCAGAAAATTTAGCACAAGAGTTTTTACCGCCACCGCAGGACGCTGTGCAAGGTCGTGCAGCTGAAGAGTTGCGAGATGTCTTCAGTCCGGCACTGGCGCATACGGCATATCTGGTGTTTTTACGTTTTCTCGGAGAAGCAATTATGCAGCGAACTATTGTCAATTTGGAGCTGGTGCTAACGCTTTGTCACGAATTCGAACAGCCTAACTACAACACTGATACGCCAATTCAAAAGCTCAGCGCTGATAAAGATTCAGTAGATGGTACGCGTGGCAGTGGCGCACAGGATCATTCAGAGATACAAATGGCTAACAGTTTTGGCACACAAGTCATTGGCAATCGTATCGAAGTAGCGGCCACAACGGACCACGTGCAAATATCAAAGCAACAGCAAGATATGCTTGGACCAATGGAAGTGCTCGATATGGTTGCACATAAATTTGAGCAATTTCCTACATCGCGACACTTAAAGGGCAATTGGTTGGCTTATTGGCGGCATGAGATAACTCGTTCCGACAAAGAAACCGCACTCAATCTGAAACAAATACGCCTACAATCATTTGTCGGTCATACAAATTCCGTTCGCGCCATGATAGCGCTCGACAACGAGAACAGCTTTATATCGGCATCGAAAGATAAAACTGTGAAGTTGTGGTCATTGCGCAGCGAGGGTGATGGCAAGAAGACCACGGCATGTCAGTTCACCTACACTGCGCATAAGAAGTCTATACATTCGCTAAGCTTTCTCGAATCCTTCCGTTATGTGGTCTCTTGTGACTCAGGTGTACATATTTGGGATCCGTTTATAGGACGCCCGTTAGGCATACTCGATTCACCGCGTCACAACCCTGTAACCGTTGTCAAATGTTTACCTTCGCCGAGTCCGCTTATCATTGCTGGCACTGCAGAATCTTCGGTTAAGATAATAGACGCACGTACTATGCAATACGTGAATGAATGGCGTGTTACCAGCACTACGCAAGCAAATGCTACAGTACGTTGTCTTACAGTGGCTCCCTCAGGAAATTGGTTGGCCGTAGGACTCTCTTCCGGCGGCATTGTTAGGCTTGATACGCGCACTGGCGTCATACTCAACACTTGGCCGCAAATCGAATGCGACTTATTGCAGCTAGCGGCACCGAATGACCAGCAGCTGGTCAGCTCAGCGTTGGATCACAGTCTAGCTGTTTGGCATGCTAACGATAGCATACTACACTATCAATTAAGGTATGCATATAGTTTAATTATTTTGTTTATGTACATATATTAAAATAAAATATGTTATTTAGGCCACCCGCCGAACCGGCACACTTTCTGCAAACTGTTGGCTCGGAGCTGGTCTTCGCCACAACTGGCAATCGTATTGGTGTATACGCCGATGTTGGCAGCTCGCATGCTGCTTATTCGGTGACAAAACTACGCTCGGAAACATTCCGCGGTGTGCTCACCTCACTGGCTGTGTTGCCACTCAATCGCGCCTTTCTTGCCGGCAACGAAAGTGGCAATATTGTACTGTTGTGTTAATTAAGCTTTTGATTCCAGCCTCTAGAGACTTCCGTGGCGGTACTTAACGGCTTTAGATATATGTATTCGTAATATTAAGCATAAAGTAATCGAAATTGCACCAAAAAGACAAAAAGATAAATCGTTATGCAGCACTTTTGTGACCATTTTTGATTATGGAATATATAAATTGATATTATTATTTTAACATGCCGTTTAAAGTGAGAGTCAGCGGGAGTGTTGATATCTAAATCCTCTCGCGAATATTTACTCAACTAAAATACTTATAATACCGAACTTGTATATCGAACAAAATATATTATATTTAAGTCTAAGGCCTTACGATTGTATGATTACTTAAACATGAGTATATTGAATAAATATATACACAAAATTTTCAATAATTACTGTTACCATTTTGTGAAATCATCCTGCCAAGTAATCAAAGCCAAATATCGCTAGATAACGACATTGCTAAAAAATTCAATGAACTCGAAAAAAATGCCAACAAAACCAGTTCCCATTAGCAAGACTTCGATGCGCCTTCAAATGACTCACATCGCATCGTTTTACTCAGTGCTATATTTTTTATATTCTTTTTTTGATTATATTTCATATATAAAAAAATAAAACTGCAGTGCCAACAACAAAATCGCACAAAGAAATCGATGCAGGGAGTCAAGTTGGCGGGGGAAAAACTTGGAGCCAGTTTGTATGTGAATATGTGTGTGTATAATGATCGTGATCTTCACGTGCTTTGCTGGCTTTCTGCAAGTTCGAGTAGGTGTCTATGTGTATGTGTGTTTATTTGTACGTGCGTGCAGAGGATGATTGGATTGAATCCCTCGCACAGTTTGTATATGCAACAAAACAAAATTCTTTCTTCTCCGCTCCTTCTTCTTTCTTTACTGCGTCATCATCTCCCTCAAAGATTGTTACCGCCTTAAAGTCACAACGCGATTGTCAGAAAGTAAGTGTGTACGAGTGAGTTTCTTTTGCAAATTGCCTCATTTCTGCGCTCTTGCTACAATGAGGACTTGCAGAGGACAATAAGTGCGTCTAAGTCAAGTCAGTTGTTACTATCGATCCAACGTTGTCACTAATGCCACCAATGCCACCCAACACACTGCAACTAACTGTTGCACTAGTCGTTAAAGCCGACATATTAGATTTGCTTAGTTTTCATACGTACTTAACCTTGAATTTAAGGAGTATCTCAAGACAAGTGCGTGCAATGCAAATGTTGTCATCCTTAAAATGAGTATAAAAGTATGAGCTCTATGTGTCTTAACATATGCATAATACATAAGGCAAGTTCATATTAAAAACATCTTTGGCGAAGCTCAATTTTATCTTTCGCTTTTTTCATTTATTTACACAATTCAAAGTGAGTACCAAAATTCACCATGTATAGGTTGCCAATTCAAGCACATAAGAGTTTATGTTTCTTGCAATACGCTAAACTATGCAGAGAATTTTAAATGTTCGAAGAATTGTTGCATGCTATTTCACCTACGTCTCAAAAACAGGCTAACAGCGCCAAAAGCGCAAGCCGCTATACATTTTTATTTCAACACTGTTTTGCTGTATTGGCGTTGATGTAGGGGGAGTTTTCTCAAAACATGAGGCAGATCACTATGGATACAAAAGACTTGTGTTTTACGAATATTGAATAAGGTTATGTACCAAGCAAGAGTATCGTAACATTGAACATTTAAATTTTGAACTTTCCGACTGATATAGAAGGTTAATACTTATCAGGAAGCAGTTTAATACTATTGATATTAACTTAATAAATAAAAAACACTTCTGTTTGGATTGCCATGGTTTGTTAATTCCATATAAAAAAAGAGATGTTTAACAATCTATAACCAAAGGCTAATTCAGCTGAACAAAAAAAAAACCCTAATACGCAATTCAGCAGCTGAACTCACATAGAAGTACATTTGTATGTATGTAAGTATGTAGGAATAACTCGTCATACTAAAAATTTGCTGATATCGCACACAACTTGTGTCAGCAACCCTACGACGGGTTGAACGCATGACCGACCACCCAAATTACGGCTGAAAAACAAAAAAACACGGAGAAAATCTTTTGTGTCGTTGAACGCAAAAAAATGCAGAGAATTCGAAATTTCCGAAGAATTGTTGCATGCTATTTCACTTACGGCACCAAACAGGGTAACAGCGGCAAAAGCGCGCAGCTCGCAATGTCTGGAATGCGCTGAATAACGTCGACGACAACACCCCACAACCACCACTGTACAAAATGGCGGTGAGTGATGATGATAAGCAATGATTGTGATGACGACGTAGACGGCGACTACCGCAGCAACGACGACAAATGAGAGCGACAAGTGAGCGGAGCGAGCACATTTAATAAATTTGAACAAAAGCGCCAAACAGAAAAACAAAAATACATGTTACTTAACAGAGTTGTAAGACGAAGCAGCGCGGTGTTGTTAACGGGTTCATTTTAGATTGTTGTTGATCAAGTGCGGTGAGGCATGCAGGCGTTCCCTTCATTTCAATTGGCACAAAGCGACGTTGCCATCATCCGCTTTTTATTTAATATTTCTTACAGAGTCAAGGACAATGTTGCCAACATACAATTAAAAATTTCGGCTAGGCGCACAGCAAACACAGTTGGGATTGATCTGAACGCGGCAGATGGCCAACACTGAGAGTGTTTTTTCTCGCGCTGTATCTGTCTCTGTCTTGCATGCATCACTTGCTAAACACAACAGCATGCCGTGGCACGGTCGCACTAAGTTAACTGGCAAAATGTTAGTGGAACGCTAAGTGAGAAATTTATTATAAAATCGTGACACTTTTTATGCCGTCATTTTTATAACCGCTCAGCGAGCCCAAACCGAACCACGCCCGAGTCAATAAATTTTCAGCGGTCGCTTTGTATTTTATAGGCGCACTTGCACAGATCTGACATAAAAACTAAGAGGCTCGCAGCATTTGGGCGTCGGTCGCACGCGTTCATTTTATTGCTACACAAATGACGGTTTTGGTAGCGTCAGGCAAATGGAAACAAAGCAAACCAGCTGGCGGCGGCGACAGCGTTGGCTGTGGCAGCTTGGTTCCGGAAGCAGAACGTTTGGTTCGTCACATTGTTTGCGCTCGCTCGCTCGCTCGTTCGCTTAAATCGCTTCTATAAATCGAATTTTTAACGTTCAAATGCTATCAGAGACGCAGCGCCGGCAGCAGCACGATGTTAAAACATGAAATTAGTTACGCGATGCTTGCTGCAAATTTACTGTCCGCTCGTTTTTTTTGGCGCCCACACTGCCTTTTCGCACTATTAGGATTACCAAACTGTTAGCAAGAGGATTATGTTTGTGAGCGATTTGAGTGTGACAGGCACATATAAAATTTTTTATTGATTATTCGTTGCAATTCTAACGGCCAATTTGAAGTATTTCTCTTTTTGAGGTTTTTGGCATTTCGCCAATGGAATATCGCTTAAAGGGCGCTTTAATTCAACTGTTGTCATCAGACAAATGAACATTTGCGCACTGAAAGGGTTCATTAAGATCAAATGTTTGAGTTGCTTAGTGTCAAGAGACTAGCAACTTAAAAAGGTGCGCTAACTGAAATTTTGCCCGCTTGTTTTACTCTTCATTATACACTCTCTTACTGGCTGCACCCCCGCTGTGTACAAAAATACATTTAACTATGAGAAATACACGCGTTCTCTTTCACGCATTCGCACACAACTGACAAAAGCGTGCCTACAATAACAAAGTCAACATTTCTCGTTTGCTGCGCGCCTGTTCGCAAACGATTAAATTCAGTTTAATCATCCACTAAACAGTTTTGAGTAACGGTTTCAGTTTCCGTACGTTATTATTACGTATTTTACACACATAAAACACACGAGCATTGAAAATGAACATTAAGAAAATAAAAAACCAAAAACGGACAACAACAACTTGTAAATTGCCAACCAAAGAGCTGAAAATGTGTCAGCTTCAATACAAGAGCGCACGCCATTTTTGTATAATTTAATTTTTTTTTTTTTTTGTTGTTTTGTTTGAAAAGCAAAATGGATTATCCGAGTAACAAAAGAGACACCAGCCAGCCACTGTGCCATTGAAAGATCTAATCCACCCAACTTGACGCAAATGTACATCTATGCACTATAGCCATCTCGCTTATACACATGGCACTGTCGTTTCTAACAGCATTTCTATTGCGTTTGCATTAAAAATCTAAGCACACAGGTTGGTGTTTATATTGCGGTCATGTTGCTAAAATCGCTGACGACCTGGTAAAAATGTTTGTTGTCGTATTTTAAAGAATAAAGAGAAAATAAGAAGAAGAAGCAGCCAAAGTTGATTACTAAGAGTGCAAGAAGAAGAAGAAGAAGTATAAACAGAGATTGCTTTTGAGTAAAATTACCGGCAGTGTGTTTGTGTGTGTGTGTTTGCTTGGCTGCAACAATGTTGTTAAAGCCCTAAGACTGTGGTGGGCAATGGCTTCCGTCGACTATAAAAGGGCACTCTACTAACACAATAGACTTCAAACAAAGCAATGTGATGGCAAATACCCCTGCCCATTTCAACATACAACACTCAATCGGGGTTAATAACAACATCATGATGCATGCATGGCGTAATCGCACCATCATCATACACTCACCAACACATGTACAAACAAAACAACACACACACATACCGACAGCGAAGCGCGCATTCACTTTTCGTTTAACAATCACAATGCCGCTAGCCAATCACAATTTCTAACTGCGCTACTATTCCTGTTCGCCTGATACCATGTGGAACATTAGACGTGTTTTGACGCCTGAAACGCAGTTTTTGGCTACTCGGGATTGGTTGGCACTGGCGCTGAGCACATCGCTGTCGAGCCAAAGAAGCGCAACTGTTGCTTAGCGTTGTTGCGTTCGTGCCGTTTACTCTCGTGCTGGCCTGGCCTAATTGGTTGCGAGAATACGAATGGGAAATTTTTGTGTTTCGCAACAATTGTGTTGTCGTTGCCGTTGTCGTCGCCCGTTGAGCAAAACGATTGTGATACGGCGGGTGGAATAAGTCTTTATTGAATTGAATGAATGAATGGAATGAGTAGCAAGAAATGAGTAATGCCAAGAGTTGCTCTTTGAGTGGGAGGGTTGGTGGTTGTTTGTTTGCTTTGAAATTATTTTTGTATTCAAATCAACTTTATTCAATATGCATTCAAGTAGAAGAGATTTATGATAAATTCATATTAGTATTATAATTTGCATTGAAAAATAAATGATAGAGATTTTTGTTTACGCAGAATGCGTTTTTCAGCTTTGCAGTTCACACTTACTTTATTTTGATTCATTATTATGAACATTTTTTTTTTACATTTTTGGAATTTTTATAATTCATTGCATTAGATAGTACAACTTTTTTTTTCGTCAACAGAAGTGTTTACGTCTAATTCGCCACACTGACCGTGACCGTCTCGCCTGTATCACTCACGCCGCTCTCCATGCCAACCGATGTCGAGTCGCCACGACCCGTGTTCTTCTCCCGTATACCCAGCCAGGGTAAACGTCGTTCCAACTCAAGACGATACTTTGGATGACTAGCTGCATAGACCCAGGGATCAACGCAGGATACTGTCTTAGCGGCCAGTGCGGGCACCATGGAGATATGCGGCGTTATTAAGTCTTGTTCGCCAAAACAGCCCAGCAACGAAACAGCGGCATAAGGCGTCCAGGCAAACACGAAAAGCATATAAATAATAAGCGCTGCCTTCGCAATGCGCAATTCCACGCTCATACTGTCAGCGTTGGCATTCGCCGAAAGCGACTTGACGTTCATCTTCTTTGCCTGCTCGGCGAGCATACGTTCGTGTTGACGTACATGAGTAAAAAGTTTATAGTAGAAGGTGATAATGAATGCCATTGGAATGCAATAGGCCCAGACGAAAATGGCACGCACGAAGTAGCGATTCTCCGTGGACTGTGTGAGATAGTCAAAGGAGCAGGTCGTAAGCAAGCCTTCTGCATTGTTTCAGAACGTTTTAAATATTAGATATTAATTAAGCTGTTAAAAGTCTAATTTTCAGTTAAAATTACCTGGCAAGTAACGACCCCAGATCTGAAAGAAGGGTAAAATCGAAAATGGCAAAGTCCACATCCACGACACAACAATCAAGATAAAGACCTGACCAAAGCTCAAACGGCCATCAATGGGATTCGAAATGGTGCAATAGCGATCATAGGCAATGAAAGCATTCGTTATCGAAGCGCCGATGCCAGAAATGCCGCCATTAAGCGCGTAAACTTCACAGCCAAGCTCGCCGCCAGCAATGTAACCCAACACAGCGTTTACCAAATAGTGTGGCATATTCGTGCACATGAATAAATCAAAGATAGCAAGATTCAGTATGAGTAAATTGGACGGTGAGCGAAGTTGTTTGGAGCTGCAATGATATAACATACAAATAGAAATTTCATCATGTTCAAATATTGAAATTAAAATTGTTCTTTACGTTGAGAATATCCAGAGTACGAGTCCATTGCCGAAAAGTGATGTAAGCATGAGTATGAAGTAGGCTATGAAGTAGCCCACTCTGAAGAATATGGGCGGCGCGAAAAAGGTACGCCAGTGCGGATGCACTAAGTGTTGCAGTTCAGTTGGAAATTGTTCACCGAGGTGAAAGGACACGCCGCCCTCATCGCCATATCCGGAACCATTGAAGTAACTTGGACCAAATTTTTCTACATTGGAGCTCATCTTTTCCCTTGAATTAATATCCTTAAGGATTTCAAAGGCTCCACATTTTTGCTACCAATCCAAACGGTTAACAATGCGTGTATTTTTTTATCTTTTATTAACAGTTCCCAAACTCACACTTGCATTGGCCTTTGACCAGCAAGTCGCTTTTATAGTCTTGCCTGACAGATGACCTAAGCTCAAGTCTAATTAATGACAAGAACAGCACATACCCGAAGAAATACTTATGCGGATTAGCGCGTCTTATCCGCAACGCTAAGAAGCTTTGGTATTGTCTTAAGCCAAAAGAATTTTGATCGCATGACGTCAGCATTAAATAATGTCTTTAAAAGAAAAACCAAATATTTAATTTTGCTTTATTTTACGGTCAAAAACTAATTTTATATTAGATCCAAGAGGTTTTTACATACTTAGGCATACAACTTTAAGAAAAACTTTGATAGTGTCGTTCTTTATCCGTTCTCTTGTCACCATGTCGCAGTCTCATTTTACTTGTCTTCGGAACACCTTCAGCTGGTTTTGAAATAACGCTCAGGAATCTTTCAAAAGCTAATTTTTTATGAATCAATTACTTTACGGTTCTCCACAATTTACATGGAAATAATTTGTTTATACATATTTTTTATATAGTGAACAATATTATAACTTTGCCCTGAAGTTAGTTACATGTTTTATATATAACGGTCTTAACGATTTCATAAAAAATATGAATGTTTGAAAAATCCCATATTTTTTAAATAAAATTAAATCTTCTTGCATGAACAATGTTCATAGAGGGTCTTAAAAACCTTATGATGCAAACTTCATAAATGCTCGAATCACCCATTAAGATTAAATAATCAAGGCGACAGTCATCATTGATGCTTGAGGGTAAAAATTTCATAAATACAATTCGATTCTGAAAGTTTTTGAGCACGTTTAGTTCTTATGTATGTATATCGAATAAATGCAATTTAATACAACATGAAATTACAGATCAGTTTAAAAATTCCTGCATATGAATATACAGTAGTTCACACCTTCAGTTAGCCACCGGCAATTTGTCAAAAATAGAGTCGAAAATTCATTACGACATTTTTTTAACAACATACATACATATCTGTTAAAACAACTTAATTTCACCAAACCATTGAATGGCTTTATAACTAATTTCAACTGTGTAGAGACCATTACGTCAAACGATTTTTGTCACAGAGTTCTCAACTACTCACTTATAATTTAAAAAAAAAAGTTGATTGAATTAAGCTGTGAGCGACTGTACAAGGGTTAGCAGAGTAGACGTTCTCTCATTCTCTCGAACGAGTACTTCTTGGGTTGCAGCGACACGTTTTGTGCCGTCTGTCCAATCAAGCATGTATGAAATTGTTCATCACTGCTCGAAGCGTACGAAAAAATTTCCGGACACTTTGTGCGAAATATGACACTAAATAACAGGCAAACAGCATCGAGCGGCAGGTGAACGGATAACACCAAAACGTCTTGTATATGCGTTAATCATGCGCGTAAAAGAGACAACGCTAGTGCGTTCTGATGTACATACGTGTGTGTCAACGCGACGGGCAAGCGTGACAACGGCAACGACAACAACGACGTCAGTGTTTCAATTCAATTTGTTGCCTTTGTTATTGTTTTTGTTAGCGCTATTGTAGTTGCTTTTGTTATTGCTTGTCAACAACAACATTGCACAAACCTCGAAAAAATAATAACAACCATTGTATTCACGTGTATTTATTGTAGTAGTACAACAAACATATAACCCGATGCTATCTATCAACAACAAAAAACTGAACAACACAACCAACAGCAACATTTTTGATTAGGCTGTCAGCAAAGACAAACAGCATGTGTACAAGCAAAACAAAAATAAAAACACAAATAACCGAAAACAAAACAGAACAACAACAAATCATATATGTACTACACACATACGTACAATACAAGGGGCGAAGCAAACAAACAAACAAGAAAAAAAAGTGCCGCACAAAGCAAAACGTGCCGTCGTCGCCATATTGTTTTCCTACTTGTTTAATAAACTCTTAAAGGGAAGCGAGCGGTGAGTAGATATGAGAGCACGCATTTGTTGAATGAACGAATTCGTTCGCTGCCAACTTGAGAAAAATTTTGTGTTAACTTATTGGAATCTGTGACAATTATTAGTGTTCATATAATATTTTTCTTTATTTTATAAATAATAGATTCTTTATACGCTTATACTTTAAATTTACTCCACTTCAATGTTTACTTCCGCATTTATCAGTAATTGCAAACGGTTTGGCAGCACTTAATTCTCATACATAAACGACTTTGCTAGTTCGTTACCTTGACCGTTTTTCAAATCGTTTGACGGTCACAACCATTGCCAAACGAAGGCCAACACCTTGAAACTCAAGGATTTTAGCCAAATTTTGCAAATTTCGAAATATTCGCAAACTTTTGTGCGCTCAGTCGGTCAATGAGTATAGAACGTTTGCAAAATTCGCAAACAAAACTCAGTCAGGGTCATTGAAGTACGCAATCTTCTAATCGGTAGAACGAACTTGTTTGACATTATGATGACATCATTAGCGTGTTGAGTGTTTGACGTTGGTAATATAAGCTTATAACTCATGCTAATTTTTAACGGCCTTCGAAATGAAAGTGAATGAGATTTTGCGACATTTTGGGGTTCGGCGTTTGTTGTGTGCTCTTTTTCAGTTATACAACAAACGTTTGTTCATTAGCCGACTCACTCGCACGCTCGCTGTACGTCTCAAACATGTTTGTGCGTGTGCATGCGTAGTGCGACCTGCCATAACTCAATGGAACAGAACGGGTTCAACGAACGCTTGCATGGTTGATTTTGTTTCGTTCAGCATTGAATTTTTGGGGATTTCAACATGATTTTCGAGCACTTTTTCGTGTCTGCAACACGGTTTACCTTTGTGTTGTATTATGTGCTCCTCATAGCACAGGTTGTGATTTGAGCTTTTTTGGAAGCTAAGGTTAAGGTTATTTCGATATTAATTAAGTTTTTGTTTTGGGCATCATAATGAAAAACTTGAAATTAAATATAAACTTGAGATGAACCAAACTAACCTAACGCAATACGCGTAAAAGGCGTCAGCAATTGGAGCCTTTGAGTGTGGCCATCGTGTCACTCTGACACGCTGTGTGGTCACTTGTCGTTTACCCAACGACCGCTGACCAACGCGATGCCGAACTTTTTTGTCGCTTTTGCGTCTTTTGTTTCGTGTTGCCGTTAGTTTTGTTTCATTTGTGCGGTCAAGTCAGGCCCCACAATCCAGTTTTACGAACAGGCGCACAAAACTGAGCAACAAGTGGCGAACGGTTAAGTGGCGAGTGGCAGCGCCAATCAGCAACATCCGAAATAAAACAAAAAAAAATTGCTTTAGACGGCAACAAATCTGACGCGGCGGCCTCACGGGCGTGTCTTTTGGTCAATTCTCGTTGATTTGCTCATAGTTCTCTCAGTGGCTGTTGCTATTGTTGTTGTTACAGCCGCTTTGCTTTGCTACATTTGTGCAGCACTCAAGTTGGCAGAGCGCCAGACTGGCAGGGCATTAAGCATCATTACTTGTTTTGGCCAAGGCCTGCGCCTGGTAATGTGCCTCTTATATATGCACACTGTCTATCTTTCTCTCTTTATCTTGCTTACGCTCTGCTTGACTTGTTGGTTTGTTGTTGTCGCTTTGCGATATCAAATAATTGCTATTGCTTGACCACCACTGAAGTATTGACCAACGCCCATGTTAGTTGTCGTCAGTGGTGTAGTCAAAGAATTATTGTTGTTCAGTTACTTAACTTGGCATTAAAATTCACGAGTTATAATTTTTTTTATTTTTTATAAATTTTTTTTTATTCAGTTTTATTATGTTATAAACATGCATACCTTGTTACTTAGCCTTATTTAGCGACCACTTAATGCAGCCCCTTTTGTCAAACACGCCACTGTGACCACGTCTTTTTGTTCTTTGTTTAGACCGCATCGTTGCTGCTGGGCATGAACTGGTTTCTTTATCAGAAGCTGTTTTTTTTTTCGTTTCGTTTTCTTCGAACGCTGTTGAATAGTTTTTATCTCGCCTTGGTTATGTTTGTTCACCGTGTTTATTTTTTCAGTTCTGTTGTGCTACAGCGAAGTAAACTTGCACATGTCGTGATAGTTTTGCCGCTATCACGTCAATGCTGTGCTCCTATTATGACGCTTGTGGGAAAGTGTTGAACGCCCACAATAAAATAATATTTTATAGTTGCGCGCGCGTTATTCACGCTGATAGATGTGCGTTTTGTCAAAGCGACAACGCTGAAGGCCATTTTTTTTGCTTGGATTTTTGATGAGCGTGTTTGATTTTCTAGCTTGTTACCTACACCCATTGCTGTTTGCCTAGGTGAGATTTGAGTAATAAGCAAAATGACGGGCACAAAACAAAATGTCTGTCGGTAGTCGTCGCCGACGCCGCCATAAGTTTCCGGCTTCAATCGCGTTGGCGGTGAGTGTCATTGGACGCCATTAGCAGTTGTCGTAACGCCTCCTACCTAAACAAATTTTGATTTCAAACAGCATCGGCACCACAATCGTGTCGTCGCCATCGTGCTGCAACCACGCACTACTCGTTAGAATTTTAAATAGCGGTAAACAAACGTATGAGCTCACATATGTGTGAGTGTGTAGTTTCAGCTGTGACAGCACTTGGCGCTGTACGCCTGTGAAGCGAGCAAACAAAATGACTACTCATTTTAAAGGCGAGTAGTTTTAATGCGAACTACGGCAAACAACTGCAAACATGTCGATTGGATGTCGTTTGATTAAAGCGAACAATGAACATTTTCTCCTGTGCCGCCCTTTTACCACCACCAAAAAAAAAACAACAAAAAAAAACCCAGGACGTTCTCGGTGGGTGGTCACGCCTGTTTGTCTCTTTTGTGTCAACGCCCAGTGGTGGTGGAAGGGAGTGCAGAAATGTTGAAAACGTTTTGATTGAGGCAGCGACCTTTGCAGCTGTTAATTAAATCGACGCCCTCTGTGCGCAAAATAACTTTCATGTATGTATAATTAATACACGCCTTTGCACATGCAAGTCATAAATATGGTCGGCTTGACGACATGGCCACTGCCACCTGCTGATAATACATGCGGTCATTGCCCTCAGCCCTGCCCTTTTGGCGTGTCTATACGAATTGCTTTCAATCAAGTGTTGCTACTTTTTTTTTATTTGTTCATCCACATTTTAACAAACTGCGCCCTCTTTACACACTAACACACACACACAAGTATTCTCGTCTATATATACGTGCGAAACCATGTGCGCGCACGCATGCCGTCAAGAACCAAACCCCTACATTATAGTGTCATCCCACTCTTACACATGTTAAACTGTAGACGCGCAAAACAGTTCGCTCATCTATTTCTCCATTTGGCATTTTTGCTGTTGTCGACACACTGCGTTTGCTGTGCGCCTGTTGAAAAAGAGGGAAGCGAAACTCTTTTGGCGGGGTCTCGTTTTTCCTGGTTCGTCCAACGGCCAAGTCCAACCGGCGGCGTCGGACTGTTTAACGCCGCACGAATTGCTCCGGCTTTGTTTCCCGTTCGTTATTTCGCATTTGTGGGTCGGTCGGTCGACAATTATCAGGCACGCCCGCACCGCACTGCCCTGCCCCGCCCAGAACCAATACCGGCACAAACGATTCCGCAACAAAATGTTATCGTCGTCGTCTGTTCGCTACACGCTCGGTCGGTGAGAGAGAACGAACAACGAAATTTTATCTTTCACCACGATGTCAGAAACACAGCATGAAACATGTAGTCGACCGTGTGCACCGCCCTAAAACGATGCTGTGCATTTTGTTGGTATTTATCGTTGCCGCCGCCCGCCACCGTGCAGTTCCGTGCATAGGCCGTGCCGACATGTGTGCGTTGGCGTGGTTTTTCGAGACACGGACAGCACGCGATGTTCGTTTTCGAACAGGCGAACAGCATTCATAGCTCGCATACATTGCGAAAAGGCAGGCAAAAGAAGTCAATTTTGTTGCCGTCTCTGGGGGTTGGCTTTCAATGACTGCTGAGCGAGTGAGATGACTGCAATGTGTGGTCCTCTTTGTTTATTATGACTCTATTATCAAACGACTTTGCAGTATTGGTTTAGCGTATGTCGCGCTACATTCGCTGGGAATTTGTCTCGTTCCTTGAAATCAGCTGTTACCAAATCACATCGGGTTGTCAACTTATTGGTGTGTTTGTGTGTGAATGGATGTAGTGGTAGGCAGTGATAAAACGACAATAAACATTGAATTTTTAAGCAAAAAAAAAAAAAAAACACGTTTATAATGAACTGTTGTAAAGCTGTAGAGTACTTAAAAAAAAAAAAATAAATCGGTTTAACGAATTTATTTGAGGAACCAGTCTTTTCAAATCGAATGCGTTTCCGTAAAGTGTTTCCGGTTCCTCATGACACACATGTTCCAAACATTTTTCATCCAACAGAGTTCCGTGCCGACATGTGTGTGCGCGTTTCGTACTTTCGTCGTGGTTTTTCGAGACACGGACAGCACGCGATGTTCGTTTTCGATCAGGCGGTCAGCAAATACAGTTGGTATAGCACACCATCAAAATTACAAATGTTGGAGAAATATTGTTGTTTACGTTGGCTAGCCTAAGGCCATGAAAGTGCGAACGAGATGTCAATAATAAGATGGTGAGTTTGTTTATGTTTGCGTTGTACAGCAGCTGTTGTCATGGTTTCGCGCGCTTGCCTTATTTGCGGTTAATTTTGATACACTTCGTTTACAGCTGTCTACTTTTGTTGGGTTACTGGCTTTTTCCTTCCCGTACCGACAACAAGATAAAATTAAAAATCTGACAAAAACAGTTAAACTTCAAAACAGTTAATCGAAAGGTTTCAAATGTGATTAACTGTTCTGAAATTTTTTTTACATTCATTTGTGTGTTTTGAGAATTTTATTTTTGACTCTTTTATTAACCAAATCATAAATAATTATTAATTCATACCTTCAAATCACATAAAGAATGTTTTGATAACGAATTTGTCTAATATACAAACAAAAACAATGCAGAATCGTTGATTTTGAGCCAAAAACAAAATTTATTAATTATTTGGATAAAGTAATTTCTTCATTAAGCATCTGTAAACAAAAAAAATCACATGCAGCAAGTTGTTGTAATATTTGGCGTAACAAGCCAGGTTAGTCAGTCTCTTTTTCCATTATAAAGAAGTTTCACTTCAATAAATAGTCATAATAATGATAAAGCCGAATATTCATGGCTTTTATGGCGTAATACGTATATTTCTGAACACCTCAAACGCCCTTCGTTCTTTTAGCTAATATGGCAACCCTGCAGCCAGTCTGCGTACTGCGACTCGCGCGTGTTGGCTTGCTGCGTTACAGATGATGGCGTATTATTGTCGGATATCAAAGTCATGGATTGTTTCAAGTTAATTGCTACGATTAAAGAAAAAAAAGTGCTATGGGATACAACGATAAGAATGGCCGACCGTAGACATATTTTCACGTTGGAGTGGTTGGACGTTGCAAGGAAAATGAATTATGACGGTAAATAACGCTAACAAAACTAAAAAATTTAGAAATACTTACCAGGGCTACTCAACCATACGCGCCTATTTACAGTGGAAACTACGCGTAAACGTTGGAAAGGTCTGCGAGATCACTATAGAGCCGAAATACGCCGAATGCAACAAGGTCAAATCTCAGAATCGAAATCTAAATACT
Source organism: Phortica okadai (assembly GCA_034638295.1). Lineage (NCBI taxonomy): Eukaryota > Metazoa > Arthropoda > Insecta > Diptera > Drosophilidae > Phortica > Phortica okadai. The sequence continues at coordinate 9,219,887 of CM067850.1, forward strand.
TTAATGATTTGGAATTCCTGCGTCCAATTTTCGATCCAAACAATCTTGTATCGTTTCAACCGGAAAAACCCGAACTTGGATTTGATGTTACTATTACACATGAAAATGATGGAAACAAAACTTTTATTGACCTTGACGATGAGCCGATCACACTGGATAATGATGACTCCTTTGGGTTCGATGTCATTGATGAAGACATCTTTAACCAAACAACGAATAGTAGCATTTCTCACAACTCATCCCCACCTGCCAAGAAATCTCATAATGAAGAGCCCCCAGATGCTGGAGTACACAACTCATCTTATAACTATAATGAAAAACAAAACAAAGATCCTGCGCCCAATCAACCAGCACAAAATAATGACAAAGACGATTCTGATTATAATTTTTTAGTCAGTATGCTCCCGCATATGAAATCACTTTCTGATATGGGGAATCTTCAGTTTCGTTTGGAAGTCAGCAGAGTACTTATAGACATCAAACAGAGTGAATTGCGTTCTAAGCCCGATCAGGTCCAGCATGAAACGCGTTTTAAACCCGATCGGCTACAGCAGGAAATTCGCACTAATCCTAATCAGCCGCCGCATGAGAATCCGCAGCCAAAGACTGTACTAACACAACATGTTGACGGTTTTGAGTATAAAACAGACGATACCAAATACGATACAAACGGATGTACATCAGAATTTCTCGAGTTAGAGGTCAAAATCGAAAATGAGCATACTGTTAATTAAAATAATTCGTTGTAAAAATATGCCTAGGTAGAATAAAGTATTTTAAATTTTATTACATGAAATATTAAACCGTTATTTATATTTTTTTTATTTCATCTGACATTTTGTCACACAAGACGGCTGCGTAAATGCTATAATGTACCCAGATTGCTGACAGATTGTTAAATTTAGAAATGACAAATTGTCAGACGCTCAAAGACGTGTCAAAACAATTTACTATTTTAAATTTTTTTGTAAATGTGAAAACTAGAGCATAGCTGTAACATATTTCCATCCTAGAAAAATTCAAGTATTTCGAAATTGGCACCATTTTGTAAAAAACAAAAATAATAAGTTTTGTGACCAGTTTGACATCACTGACGCGTAAAGATGAAGAAGTTTGTCAGAACTTTTTTAGAATTGCATGTTACTTGATATTTTAAGCGAACAAACGTCAAGTGACTTGCACTGTAAAATTTAACAGCTCTGTTGTTGCCCGTGTTGGCAAACATTTTTACACCCGTTTTCTATGTTTTCTTTCGCTTTTCAAGTCCCGTCTCTTTCTCGCTTCTGCTAACAACAGTTTGACAGAATGTTACCAACATAGCATTTTAAAATTCATTATGAACCACAAGTGCAGTATTGGCTTGGCATATGTTGCACTACTTTTCCTTGTGACATGTCTTGTTCCTCCATTTCACGGCAGTTTTCCGTCTAACTTCTTCTTCTGGCCGAGGACGCTTTTGCGCCAATGCGACACTTTTCAGCTATTTTTCATCATTTTGTCTCTTTTTTCGAATGCCGTCTCTTTCTCGCCTCTGTCAATAACAGAAATACCGACTGTTATCTAACATACTACTGTAGCGCCACTGTTACACAAATGTCGACTAAAAATTGAATGCGAGGCGAGGAATTTGTTAAATTAAAGTGTGAAAGTGTGTAAAATACTGAATAAAATCGTTTGAAAACATAGTGGACTGTTGGATAACGTTATTTGGTATTCAACAATCAGTTGAGAATTGACAAAAGTTGTATGAAGCGTTTGAGAAAACCGATAAAAAGTCAGGCGACGGCGGTGGTGACGGCAGCGGCGTTGACGAAGGAAGCGGGCTCAGCGATAAGTGCTACGCATGAAGAAAAAAGTTTGTCGTGCGGTATTAAGAGCAACGCCGAGATCGCGGTTAAAGTGTCTACCAGTAGCAGTGGCAGCCGGAGCAGAAAAGTCAGTGGCGATATGGCGGCGGCGACCCTTGGCGCGGATATTTTCAAGAACTTTGAGAAGATCGGCAAAAGCGAATTGTACGTGTTGGTTGTCTACTACTCCTACTATCTACTACTACTTCTACTACCACCACCACACAAGAATGAACGAACACACATAGACGCCAACGCGCGCGTTTTTTGTTGGACGGCAGCGGCGGCAATGTTGTTGTTACCACTACTCTGTGTAATTGTTGTGCATTGCTTTACAAGCCTGATGTGTGATGATGATGATGAATAATGATGATGTTGATGATGATCCTGAAAAACCTGATATTAAACGTTTCGTTTTAGTTTAAAATACTTAAAGCAACAAGTGAAGGACAATGATAATCCCGTGTTCGATAAAAACAACGACTTCAAGTATGGTATCTCGAGTGCAATCTACGACCTGATGTGGCATGGACTGAGGTGCACGCTGAAGAAGGAAACTGTACTACATACACTAATGGAAGTGGCGGTACGAATTATGGGTGACAATTTCGGTTGTATATTTTAATGAGTGACATTTTGTATAGGCCTTACATAATGAATTTCCATCGCTTATACTGGACATAATCAACATATTGGACAATGAAACTTCGCTGATGACCGATGGCATACAAGAGGAACGTCTAATTTTCGTTCAGTTTGTTAAGGATTTGGATAAGGTCTTGCCCGAGCGTTTGTTGAAGGAGCGTCTAGAGATCGATACGTTACAGGAAGCAGGCATTGTAAAAAACAAAAGTTTTTACACCAAGTTTATCAAAGTGAAAACGAAATTATAGTGAGTCCAGATTATTAAAAGGAGCAATTTTCGCACAATACTTTCCTAATTTTATATCAGTTACAAACAGCGTCGCTTTAATCTTTTTCGCGAGGAATCCGAGGGCTATGCTAAACTCATAACTGAACTTAATCAAGATTTTGAGGAAGATGTCACGCCGGAATCTATTATGGATATTATAAAGTCCTTGATTGGTACGTACATGAATAAACTGTAACTTTGTATGAGAATACTTTTTAACGAGTTCGAAATTTAGGTTGTTTCAATTTGGATCCCAATCGTGTGCTCGACATTATAATTGAATCATTCGAGACGCGTCCCGATCGATGGCAATTATTCATACCGCTGTTGCGCAGTTACATGTCCACGGGTGCTATAATTTGTGAGGTTCTTGGCTATAAATTTTGTCACTTCAAAGATACGCGTACACCCAAATCGTTATTCCATGTCTGTGCGTTGTTGTTAAAGCATTGCGTGATAGACTTAAACGACATTTATGTTTGGTTAACACCCACTGATGGATCAATTAAGGCGGAGTGGGAACAAGAAATCACAGATGCCAAAGAATTTGTGCGTCGTTTAAATATTGTGGTAATGAATAAGGAGAAAGAGCAAAGTGAGCCAGAGGCTGTGAAGGATATGGATGAGGTTTGTGTTGTTAAAAAGTTGTTTATAAATAGCGTCTTAAAATGCATCTTTTATAGGATAAGTATAATGCCAATCAAAAGTTTGGCCTTTGTGAGGCACTACTCAAAGTCGGTGATTGGGAGAACGCTGAGAAAATCATTAAAAAATTGCCGGAGCAAGCAGTGGTCGTGCATGAGCCAATTGCTCGTGTACTATGCGAATTAGTACACCTTTCCATTGATTCTTTGTACTATAGTAAATGCTTTAAAGCACCATCTTCGCGCCGTGCTAGTAAATCCAAATTGTATGACGATGTCAAAGTTATGCAAAAATTGCAAATTCTTGATTATTCCGATTTGCGGAAAAATGTGTTGCCCATGGTAACGGCTTTAGGGCCATCTATGCACTATGATACGGTTTTGATGTACAAACTAATACGCATTATGCGCTCTATCATTACGGAAATGGGCGTGGATAGCCTAAATTTGCCGTCACCGAATACCGAAGCAGAAGCGCTCTATTACGAAGTGATGACATGTTTGGATGCGTGTATTTTACCATCATTGTCATATTTGGATGGCAATTGTCCCATGTCTGAAGAGATTTGGACTGTTTTAAAATACTTTCCGTACCATTTGCGTTATAGTTTGTATGCACGTTGGAAGAATGAAACTTATTTGATGCATCCGACGCTCATAAGACGTACAGGCTTGGCACAGAAGCAGGTCAAGGCGCTCATGAAACGTGTTAGCAAGGAGAATGTTAAGCAAATTGGTCGTTCAATTGGTAAATACAGTCATTGTACACCAGGCATACTGTTTGATTATGTAAGTACATACTGCCAATTGTTGTTTTACATATAAATAATATTATTTTATCGTATAGATACTTTTGCAAATTCAAATTTATGACAACCTTATTGGACCAGTTGTAGATGCTTTTAAATATTTGACTTCACTTTCTTTTGATTGTTTGGGCTATTGTCTGATTGAATCATTAACAATGCGCGATCGTGATCGGTCCAAGCACGATGGTACATCGATTTCCATGTGGTTGCAGAGTTTAGCCGCATTCTGTGGTTCTATATTCAAAAAATACAATATCGAATTGAGCGGCTTGCTTCAGTATGTCGCCAATCAGCTCAAATCGCAAAAGAGTTTAGATTTGCTTATTTTGCGTGAAATTGTACAGAAAATGGCGGGAGTTGAGTCAACGGAAGAGATGACTAATGAACAAATTCAGGCCATGTGTGGCGGTGAATTATTGCGAGGCGAGGTACTTTGGCATTAAACTGAACATGTTGTTTGGATATTTTATTCTTTGCTTTGTTTTCTAGGCGGCTTACTTCAGCCAAGTAAGAAACACCAAAAAGTCTTCGCAGCGTTTGAAAGAAGCTCTAGCTAATAATGATCTTGCTGTGGCGCTTTGTCTGTTGATGGCACAACAGAAACATTGTGTAATATATCGCGAAACGGCGCAAAGTCATTTAAAGTTAGTTGGCAAACTTTACGATCAATGTCAGGATACGCTAGTTCAATTTGGCTCATTCTTGGGCTCTACCTATTCGGTCGATGAATACGTTGAACGTTTGCCATCAATAATTGCCATGCTGCAAGATTATCACATTAATTCGGATGTGGCATTCTTTTTGGCTCGCCCGATGTTTACACATCAGATCAATGTAATTATTATCAAAAATTATTAAGTTGTACTCGTTGGAATTTATTATTTGTCTTCGAATTTATAGCAAAAATATGATCAATTACGCAAGGCAGATCCAAATGCTAAAAAGTTAACCACCGCGCAGAAATTGCAGAAATATCTGGAAGCAACACATCTAATTATGAATCCCATTGTCGATTCGGTACGACCACTCCATAGCGCTAAGGTTTGGGAAGATATCAGTCCACAATTTCTTGTTACTTTTTGGTCACTCAGCATGTATGATCTGCAAGTGCCGACCGAGAGTTATCAACGTGAAATTAATAAACTTAAACAGTTATCAAATCAAGCAGCCGACCAGAAGGACTCTGTAAGTTTTGTCTCATTAATTTAATGAGCGTATTTTAATATATTTTATTCTATTTGCTTTAGAATGCATCCAAAAACAAAAAGGAGCAAGAGCGTTACATTGCGTTAACCGATAAACTAACCGACGAGCGCAAAAAACAGCAGGAGCACGTTGACAAAATTTTGCAACGATTGCAAGAGCAGAAGGACACTTGGTTCTTGTCCCGTTCGGCAAAATCTGCCAAGAATGATACAATTACACAATTTCTGCAGTTGTGTCTGTTTCCACGTTGCACTTTTACTGCACTAGATGCTCTCTACTGTGCAAATTTCGTGCACACAATACACAACCTGAAGACATCGAATTTCTCGACATTGCTCTGTTATGATCGGGTAAGTTTTTGTGCTTAATAACGGTATTAAAATTGATTGTATAAAACATTCGTATAATTTCAGATATTCTGCGACATAACCTACTCTGTCACATTATGTACCGAGAATGAGGCGACACGTTATGGTCGGTTTTTGTGTGCCATGCTTGAGACTGTCATGCGTTGGCATGCTGACCAAGCCGTCTTCAATAAGGAGTGTGCAAATTATCCTGGCTTTGTTACAAAGTTTCGTGTAAGCAATCAATTCTCAGAGGCAAATGATCACGTGGGCTATGAGAATTATCGCCATGTATGCCATAAATGGCACTACAAAATCACAAAAGCAATAGTTTTTTGCTTAGATTCGAAAGAATACATGCAAATACGTAATGCACTTATCATATTAATGCGTATATTGCCCCACTATCCGGTTCTAGCTAAACTAGCTCAGATTATCGAACGCAAAGTGGAAAAGGTGCGCGAAGAAGAGAAAAACAAACGTCCCGATCTGTATGCCATTGCATCGAGTTATATTGGTCAGCTGAAAATGAAAGCGCCACAAATGTACAAGGAAAGTGATTTCCATCAGGTAGCCGAACGACCAATGAAAGAAATGCCACCAGGTGCACCTGTCATTGGAGCGCCCAACAAGATAGTACTGCAAAAGACCGGCACACCAGTGGCGACGTCTAGCACGATAAAACTGGATACTGGTACTGTGGATTTAAAGAATGTGAAACATGATTCTTATGTTGGTGTTAACAACGGTGAAATAAAGACAGGTAAGTGTTAGCTTCGAAAAGTCAAAAACTGTAGTGCCTAAAAAACTAAAGCTCATTATTTTTAATTTAGAAAAAGTCGTTAAAGAGGAGCGTTTGGAATCGAAACCAAAAATAATCAAACTCACCTCGAGCAGTAGCAGCAATTCGGGTGGAGGCAGTGAGTCACGTGAGCGAGAGCGTGAACGTGATCGCGATCGCGATACTCTTGCATCCACAATCAGTTCAAATGTATCTTTGAGTCGGAATAATAATATTACCGTTATCGAAATCAAAGATGATTTTACACATAGCGAGTCCCGTGAAGTCGATCGGCATAGTAGCAGTCGCTCACTTAGAGGTGGTGTTGACATCAAGAAGGAGAAGGAACGAGAGGAACGTACACGAGAACGCTCTAGTCATCGGAATGATGATCTGGAATATTTAACGCGTAGCTCGAAACGTGACAAACGACGCGATGAGCGGCATCGCATTTCATCGCCCGGCTTTGAGAACGTTGAACACACATTATCGTCAACAGCGTCATCGATGCAGCAGCAGCAACATGATAACCGGCACGCGGAACATGAGTATGATGGACGTGTGCGTGATCGAGACTTGAGTTCAGTGTCGAATGAGAGCAACGGTTCGTTACAACCTCGACGCAGTAATGATGTCATTGAATATGAAAAAGGTTAATATTGCATGTTCATTAGTATTTGAAAGTTAAACCATATTGTTTTTTATTATATTTATGATCACAGATTCAAAACGTCGTAAAGTGGAGTCGTCCGCTAGTTCAAAGGTTAGTATCTTGTCCAAAAATAATACGCTAAGACAACGACTTCAACAAATGGAAGGCAGCGACATAGAGTGAGCGTGCTAAGCGAGAACTTTCAGAACTTTATATGAAAGTAACACAACAACAGTTACCACAAACATCATAATCATCATCACGACCAAAACGGGTGCAACGATAAGTCGAAACATCACCAGTAGCGGTTATAACAACAACAACTTTGGCACATAAATACGAAATCGACTTTGCCATTGTCACAAGCAGAACTCTTCGAATTCAACAACTCGTAAAAAAAAGTCTTCGACATTCCTTAACTTTCTAACGAACTGACTTCGACTTTAAATAGCCAATTAGTCAGGCCAAAAAATATATATAGCTTAGATTAATCTTTTTTATGGGGTTTGGTTTGCCTTGCCTTAGTAATAAGAAAAAAAACGGATTTTTTTATTTGGGAAAATGGTTTTAGTACTTAGTTTTATTGAATTTTTGAGTGTAGATCGAAAAATTACTTTCAGTTAGACATTCATTAGTTTAGTTTTAGTTCCATTCAATCTCAACGCAAATATGATTTGCTTCAAAGTTTTCTTTCCTTTCAATTGGCTGATTAGTACATGAACTTTCTAAAAAGTTCGATGAAAGACTTTTTAATTCTATTGACCAATAGCAACGCAACGATCTTCACGAAGTGTCCAGATGAGCAACAATTTCCAAAAGCCAGGAGTGATAAAGACAACAAATTATAAGTACGATGTGGCTGCAAATATCTACAAAAATATTTCTTCGTCATCAGCAGGGAATAAAAGACGCTGTCCTTTGGATTTTAAAGTTCATCTTTATACTGGGGCTTCATATATAGGATCAGCAACAAGATACGAGGATAAATGTTTCACAAATAACCACTTAGCGGATTGTGTAAAGGTCATACAATACCAGGAGTGAGGGTGTCATATCGTCACTAGGCTGTAACAACAAAAAAAAAAACAGTCGGCGTTGGCTATAAAATGCGTCTGAGAATCTTAAGTGGGCTCCACCAGTCCGATTAAACAAGTAAAATGTTACTTTGTAATTCGGGGAATCTTCATGTATGAATGAGGAACGCCACAAAGCTACAACAACACATCAATGAAAGAAAAAACGCATGGATTATATAAATAAAATTATTCAGAAAAATCAAGATAAGAAGTACTTCCACACTTAGTACCTAATCTTATCATCTACATAAATTTATATCAGCGCACGCAATGAAACTGGAAGACGTAATTGTTATACATGGAGTACTATACATATGTCAATGAAGCTTTAAAAATAACATAGAAGCTCATCCGTCATGTTTAAAGACAATTTGAACCATATCATCCTCTTCCGATCTTTATAATGGACGCATTGCATATCAACAAGAAACCATTTTTGTAATTGAAATAATCGATTATTGAAATTTGTTCAATGTTTATGAACTTTGATCTCTAATCAACAAGATCAACAGAACCGGAAGAGCGAGAACCATTTTAAAATTAACATTAAGAAGTCGTCAAAGATGAAGTAAAGTCTTCAATTTATACTGAGATTAAAACGCACTCAAAACGCGAAGTATTTGTAAATAACCCACCAATCATCATGGATGCCAGTAACAACAGAAATGACATTTCAGCTGGAAGAAGTTTAAATGATTAAATCAACAAAAACAAAACCGCTTATGTTAGCGTATAACGTAGAATTTGGACCAGAAATCAGCTTTACCAATCTTATGATTAAGTGCTAAATTTTACAAAGTAGTGAGACGCTAAGGGATCAACGCTGTTCAGCCAGGATGCATACTTTCTACATAACCGTTGCTCTGTGTGTGTGTGTGTGCGACCTAGAAAATAAAATAAACCTGCCATTTAGTTGTAAATCGTTGCTCTTGAAGGGGCCGATCGGTGATGTGAGGTGGTGAACGTGGTAAGTGATGTCAGGCCAGGGAACTTAATAAATAAAAATGGGTTAAATAACTTTATAATAGCTGGTGTTGAGGGGGTTGGGTGGGTTTTTAGTACTTATAATTTATTAGTATCTTAAAAATATTTATAGGGTTTCTGGGTACTCGCGATCTCCCATTGCTTGTCTTATTTCACCTCTAGTACTATTATTAATCAATGATTGCATTGCAGAAACAAGTAGATGAGCTGGTTGATAGTGTTAAGAAGGCACGTGGCCTCAAGACAAAAGATCGCAAAGATAAATTAACCGATGAAGAGAAGGATGCACGTAAGGAACGTAAACTGGGTCGGAAACGTGAACGCATTGAAGAATCATCAAGCGGTGATCATAAACGGAGGCGCGATGGTAAGTACGAAATTGATAACACATTAAATGGATTGATAAAAAATGTATGATTTTTCTTGTAGTTCAAAACGGTGATGATGATTTGCGTGAGCGCGACAAGTATAGCAGCCGAGTAAGCTTCTAGTTTATTTATTAATCGATGATCGTTTAATGTTAAGTCTTTGTGTTGTTTTCAGGACAAATCACCACATACCCGTGAACGCTCTCACGAGAAATTTGAACGTGAACGTGGCGGCGGTAGCTCACGCAGTGGTGGTGGCGGTGGGGTTGGCAGTGATGAGCGACAGTACAGCAGTTCATCGAAGTCGACACGCTCACGAAATGTTTATTAGCCGGCGCTGGCATTCATTCATGATTTAGCTGTGCATTTCAAATTTATACAAATACAATTTTTTTTAAATAATTAGTAGTTCAACAAAATGTCTCTATTGTTTATAATTTTGGAATCGTGTATGAAAACAAGAGAAAACAAGAAAGGAAAAAAAAAACAAATTATCTTAAAACTTAGTATAGTTGGATGAAAAGTTACATCAAATTAAATAAAAAAAAAAAAATATTTTTAAGCTCAAAATAAAAATGTTTTATTAAAATTCATAATTGTTTTTTCATTTGGTTTATCATGATTCTTTATTTAGTGCATATAACAATTTCTTTATTATAATTTATTAAAATGCCTACATTTTCTTTATATAATATTTTATTTTGTGTATTGAGTAGTTATTCGTATGTAGCATTTTGTGCCTTCAATGTTGCCTAATTCAGATTTCATATTGTTTAATTTCATGTAATACTTTTAACAAATGTTGTGTTGTCTTTATATTATTTTTTCGCCTGTAAATATTACTAACAAAATTCTGCACAATTTTTTGTCGTATTTTTTTTTTTTGTTTGTTATTTAGTTTACTTATAATTCGTTATTGTGCCACTAATTGTTAACATTTAAAATCGTTTATTCGAACAACGCATTGTTTCCTTTCTTGTTTTGTGTTCTGGTTTTGTTTATAATATTAACTCAATTCTTAGTTAAAACTCAAGAGAAAAGCCCATCTAAAAAATGCCTCATTGCGCGTATTGTTTGTAATTCGTGTTTTCTTGTCTAAAATTTGCGCTTTGCTGCGTTTAAAATCGGTGTATAAAATTATTATTCATTTCTCGCATTTATTGTTAAAACAAATTCCAATCCCTAAGTACTTTAAATGTTCATCCAAAAACTTTTTTCGTTTAATAGTATTTTTTTTTTTTTTTGTTTTTTGTTTTCCTCTTGTTTGTCATATAAAATATTTGATTCTAAGGCAACTTTTAACATCGATATGGGTAGTTTTTAATAATAGTAGTTATTGTTGTTGTTGGTTTTATTTTTGGGGGTTCTTTGGTTTGAATTGAGTTGTACATGGTTTATGGTTTCGATAGTACCAATGATATGCATGAATTGGACTGAAAAGAAAATAGCGAATCTGATCTGAGAATTCTTTGTTCATTTGTTTATGTCATTGCTGAAAAGCTTCGATTATTTACGAGTATGTTAATTTGTATAGCATTTGCTTTAAATGTGAGTTTAGGCGATCCGAGCAGTGATTTATTCTTTATCTTTGTACGAATGTGAGTTTAGGTAAAGCTCATATGCTATATATGTAGATATGTATGTACGAATATCAGGAAAGTTTTTGAAAATTGACTTTTTTAATAGTTTGCGTGTTTGGTATAAACATGGAAAGTGAGGTAATGTTGTGCTTTTGTGATATTTGATTGATGGTGAAACTTTATAGTGAGCGGGGCTTGTTAGTGAGTTTAGGTTAGTTTAGTACTGTTAATGTTGTCATCAGGTGCACTCTAGCCTTTTGAAATCTTTGGTGTTTTTTTTTGTTTTTTTTTTGTTCTTTATTTTGTGTTTACTTGCATTAAGTAAACCGCTATAAATTGTTTGTTTTTGTATTTGTGATTAATGGTTTATTGTTGAACACGCGGCAGTGTTTCGCCTACAAACGTTGATTTTCAACCAATCGTGCCCATTGTGGACACACAGCTGCTGCTGATGAGCGGTTCACGTGAATTGACAGACGTATTGGATGGATCCAAATGTTGTGTATCACTGGAGAGCGTAAATTCCGTTGAAGTCTCCACTGAGTCATGCTGGCTTTGTGTCTGCTCGTGCCGTCGCGGTTTCGCTGTCTGTGCGGGATCTTTGTGTTGGACACCGCCGTCGGCTGTCGCTGCCGGATAGCTCGAGACGCGTTTCAATATCTATTGTTGTGATTGAAAATATCGAAAATTTCTGTTTATAATAACTTATAACTGTAAATATTGTTGTACCTTGTCGTTCAACAAATCGGCGGCGCCACAAGCGTTCGCTGCCGCAATCGACTCGGTGACTGGGCAAATGTTTTTGCTTGAGGAGAACTTTTTGCGTTTCCGTTTAAGTGCAGCAATTGCGGTTAGGCCTGTGATCAAAGAGTTCAATTAATAAAAATAAAAAAACAATTATTCAAATAAAAAACGCACCGCTTGTTGTATGAAAAAAATGAGAGCCGCCGCTGCCGCCAACGCTCGGACCAACGACGCCACCACCGCTCATGCTCGTGTTGCTGCTAAGAGTCGTTGATTCCTTAAAGCCCGAATCGGTGCCATGATAATGCTGGCCAGCATTTTGTGCATAAGTCACACGCACTTGGCCATGCACCGGCGATGAGTTGTTCGATGAATTGCATACGGAGTCCTCCGACTTGGAGCGTCCGAGCATTTTTGAGACATTACCAACCTTTGCCGCCTCGATGAGCGTGCCCCAGCGTTTCTTATGGCCAGCAATGCGTTTGTTGTACGGCTTCAGTACGGATTTGTTGTATTTATTTGCGCCAGGCACGCCGCTTGTTGCCGTCGTCGCTGCTGCCGCTGCTGTGTTGGCTGTGGGCGTCGGCGGTGACTCCGCACAGCTGCCGCTGCCATTGGTGGGACAACAGCTCTGCTGTCGCTTATGCATAAAGTTTGGTGTAAAGAGCGTCGAAAGTGTTGAAGTCAAAATCTCATGTTGATTATCGTAGTTGTCCAACGACGTGGAGAACTCGGCCACCGGCGCTAAAGAGCCCGTAGAACCAGGTGGCGCTATATTGAAGCCCTTCATAAGGCGACGCTCCTTTTGACGATTCTTCTTGCCGCCGCCACCTAGTGTATTTGAATCTTCAATTAGAAACGGTGCAATGAAAGTCGCCGACTATGCGTCGCCGCTGTGCTTACCACCACCTTGGCCAGCCGTAACATTTGTGTCCATGCCGCTATTCTTCAGGATCTCAACCAGCTCGCAACGGAAGGCAGATATGTCTTGTTTGATCTCATTGACATCATCTTCAGTAACGCCCTGCGATTCGGCCTTGCGCTGTTCCACAGTCACATAGCGACGCACAAGATTACGCATGATTTGCTAGAAGGATACAACACATGAGCAAAGAAGATTCAATTAGTTGAAATGGCCAACTTACCTGATACTTGAAGTCACGATCGTTCGCCTGTTGTGCCTTACGTCTGATGGTCTTCAAGTGCTCACGTCTTGCTGCCGATGAACCGCTGCAGAAGACGCGTCGCGCCCACTTGAAGCCATACCAAATCGACTTGGGCGTTGGTATGATATTAAAAGGTGGCGGGCAAGTGCCGCCCTCCTCGAAATAACTAATCCAAAGCTTGGAGCGCGCAAACTTCCATTCGACATCAGCGCGTTCCTATCGATAATAAACATTTATCCACTGAATCCATATAAAAAAACCTTGAAGAATGCTCACCGAAATCAATTGATACGAATGATTCATCATGGCAATCAGCAAGTTCAGCAGCACAACAATGTTGATAACGGAGTACGTGCCGAACATGAGCATACCCCAGAAGCGTGTGAAGATCTTAATGCCATCCAATTCGAAGCTATCCAAATCGATAAGACCAAAGACAGCCCAGAAAAGCGTTTGTGTGGTTTCGAATAAGCTGAAAGAAGAAAGTAGAAATCACTTGATAATGTTTCCGCAATGCAATGTGAATGAACTCACTTGGAGAAACGGCGCCAGACAATGCAAGCGTTCGGATCTGTCGTGCCATTCATGGTCAGCAGCACACTTGGCGGTGACACCTCCGGACAGCGTTTCTTTTCGAGATCAGCATAATACCTAAGCAGTTTGAATGTTGAGATACGTCGTAGGTGCTGTGATTGGCGACATACTTACCAAAGCAATTGATTCAAACCGCTGCCAAAGGCGAAAAGCACGAGCACGTACAAAAAGAAAAACTTCATAATATCCATGACCATGCGGGACAGTGACACCTGCAGTGGGCCCAAGTGTGGATTCACCGAGAAGATGTATACCAGCTTGAGGCTACTGAAAATGTTTGCCGCGCTAAAGAGGCCCTCCGAGATGAGCATTGGATCCCATGTGTCCCAACGCTCACGCGGCCAATCGGTGGCATTCGGATTCGTGATCATTTCTTTTTGTACCTGTTTGCCGAACGAATGTGATCATGAAATTTTATTGGTTATAATTATCATACATTGAAGACACAAAAAAAAAAAAAATACCTGAAAAAAGGATACAACGCGCAGCGCCACAGTGGCAACATAAAGCGAATTCGTAACAAAGTCAATGACATTCCACATGTCATTGAGATACTCTTGCAGACCAACGTCCCACAGCTGCTTCACCTCACTCCAGATTAGGCCACTAACCCAGGCGAGTATCAGCCACTCGATGAACGTGGGCTTGGCGCCGCGCTTTGTGGGCACTTCAGCCTCAATTTGTGGCAACAACGTCTTGGGATCCTCGACGGGCGTATTCGTCCATAGCCAGCCGCCAATAAACGTTTCGATACGTTGAGAAGCGAGCATCAGCAGAACTATGATAAGTGAAAATGTTTAAAATTAATCGAAATAAATCGAAACTTCTTCAAGTGTTACGCACATAAGAACGTAAAATAGGAGGCACTGTGACAGATGAACTTTATAAAAGGTTTGCGCATTGTCTGGCCGATGCTCGAGTACGGTGCCAGTATATAGGCCAGTGAGAATATAGGAAACATTATGCCTTCGGTATAGAAGAAAGTAGAAGAGTGAAAATTATCTAGCTGCAGGGCATAATTGAATACCAACCGATGCGTATGATGTCCACAGCCTGTAGCGCCATATTCCTACGCCGGAAGCCTGGTAAGCCCTCATACCAGATGCTGGCCAACAGTTGCTGCACATTCGAATGAGCCACAAACTGTTGAAGCAACACAAATGTAAATTAATGCAATTGATTTCAATGGAAGTACGTTTAATACCTTCTTCTGCCTCAATTTGATGGCCAACTTCAAGCGATTTAAATGCATGCGTTCGCCGTGCTCATAGTTGGGACCGGTGGGATCGTGATTCAGCAATATCTCCAACTCGTGCGATGTGCGCGTATGATCAAGCAAGGCTGTGGCAAAGTCCTGGCATTGCTTGCGCAATTCCTGATATTCATTCTGAAAAATACTTCGATTGTGAAGAAGGCAATTAAGGTCTCATTGTGGTTACCTTGAACTCATGCTCAAGAAAGCTCAAACGTCTCAGTTCCCAAGACAATTCGAAGGCCGTCAATATGGGATCCTTCGAGGATAATGCTATCAAGCTGGGACTGGCCAGGGCGCGATAGGCGTTGATGCGTGAACGTGAGTGCCGCAAGGAGTCCTCTTGGCGTGACTGGACGCACTCATCGCAGCCGCAGCGCACATCATGCGGCATTGGCAGTACTGCGCCGCGATCGAGCAGTATTTTTATAATCTCATAGTTGTCACGATGTGCGGCTAGTATCAGTGGCGTTATGTCCGGCGTGAATGTTGACGTGTCCTCTGTCGCCGATTCCCAGCTCTGTAAGTTTTTTTTTTACATTATTTTTTTTTGTATCCGAACTCATCTTTTATAGCGGCACTCACATGATTGCCTTCATTGTGAAATGTGACATTCTCGTGATCCAATAGCACCTCCACAGCTTCAACGAATTCCTCCGATATTGAGTGCAAAAGCGCATCCTTAGTATCGACATTGTAATTAATTAGTAACTCGACCATTTCCAAGTTCTCATTATCGATGGCCATGAGCAGCGCAGTGCGGCCCAATGGATCCACGCAATTCACATTGATGTAGTCGGTGTCCTGTGCCTTCTGCAGCATGCGTCGTGAGCCCGCCATATCGCCACGCTCCACCTGAGAATCAAATAAATCTTGTAATTTCATGTTGTTGTTTTCAAAAATTGAAAAAATCTTTACCGCCAACAAGAATTTCTTCTCCTCCAATGTTAGTTGACGTATTTCCTGATGTGGCCGTATAGTGTTCTCCTCCTCCATCATGCCGTGTATGCTGTGACGCTGTGTTGGGATTGTTGTAAAGTGGGAAATTACCGGAAATTCAGTTTAATTGAAATATTTACCTTCACACGTTTGGCCGGCTCAATTTGTACGGCAACGTGTCCACTGCTGCCATCGCTAACCGGACGCTTGTCACCGGCACCGCCATTACCGTTGCCGCTGCCACTTCCACTGCCGCTGCTGCCACCGCTGCCGCCACCGTTGCCCGTGCCGCTGCCATTGACATCTAGGCCAACGCCCTCGCCGTTGCCATTCTTGATTTTACTGAGTATTGGCGCAAGCACAGATTTCCTGCGCGCAGGACTCACAAAGTGCAACTTTTTTCCTTCGTCTGCAAAAACAACAAAATTATTAAGGCAATGCGCATTGTTGTAATCCTTTCGGGGGGGGCTTAACATGCAGATTTAGTCTATGATAACAATGCCAGACGACAATGTCAGACGTCGCTCGGCTTTTTTTGTTGCTTTGTCTGCATTTTGATTACTATTTAGGTCACTTGCCTGCTTGTTGTTTTTATTGTTGTTGTTGTTGTCTCATAATTAAAGTTTTCTTCCATTTTTGCTTAATTTTAAATTCATCATAAATCTTTCATAGCGAAAAGAATAATAAAAACAGAATATGATTCAAGTTTATAACAACAGTGATGATGATGTTGTTATTGTTGTTCTTGACGACGACAATGCTAATGCTGATGATGATGATCATGACTATGATGATGTTGGTAAAGGCATCGTCATCATCATCATCATCATCATCATCATCATCATGTGTTACAAATCTGGGTCAATTGTTGCTTTCTTGAATACATTAAAGTGCACACAAGCTTATGTCAAACTCACGTACACATTTGTACGTGTGTACATTTTATTAATCATGCGTGTGTGTGTGTATACGTGTGTAGATACCCTACACCTAATAATTGCAATTATATGTTTTCATATTGCGTTTTTCAGGCAAACTTCAAACTAAAATTGTAACTGAAAAAGTATCTCTTTGAAAATTCTTGTTTTAAATTGAATTTTGTAATGCAACTACACATTGAAGGTGAGTGTTTGAATACATTCAATTGGTGATTAATTGAGTCCAACAAACCGAATCAGTGCGAAGTGTTGAACCAATTTTCTGCCTCAATTGACAAAATCCATGCACAAATACGACGATCACGACGTGCGTGATTCGCACGCTTGTTTCCCCCTAAAGCAACCCCCGGGCCCCGTCTGCATGTTGCACCTGCAATGTTGGTGTCAGTTTTTGGCATTTAATTTGAAATGGCATTGGTTGAATAAACACACACATACACACACACACACACGCACAGCCGCTTCAATGGCACAACTGACCTTCAGTCAGATACATAATAAAGCATAAAAAACAGAAACACAACTTGTGTAATTATTGAACTGTGCAACGCTTGCATAAAAGCATATAATTTAATTATTTCATTTAATTAAGTATATCCTTTTTTTTAATGCAATTTTTTTTTTTGAATAAAGGAAAAATGAAGGCATACAAGAAACATGCATGCAAGCGAACAATGAACTCTTCATGGCAAGCCAGCAAGCAAGCAGGCAAGCAAAAAAAGGACCAAATCGAAATGTCTGTGAAGTCAACACATGCGCAACGTGTACGCCTCATGTCTCACGGCGCTCAGCGGCAGCGCAATTTGTTTTCACGTGAGGCAGGTCGGAATTGCGGTCGATAGACCAGTGTGTGTGTGTGTGTGTGTGTGTGTGTTTGGTGCAAGGCAACAACAACACTGCTCGCCTCATGCGCTTACACGTGCAAACGTCGAGTGAGTTCGTTCTATTGATTGACCTGAAAACAGACTTGAATGAACCAAACAAATAAACAACAACAACAACAACTAAAAGCACCAATGAACGAACTCGTTCACTTGCTGCATACTTGAGCCAAATAGTTGCCATTTTTATATTTCTATAACTGCATTGGAAATCATATATAAGCCTGCAGAGTGTTTTGCAAACTTTGAGTGGCCTGCCTGGCGTATACGTAATATTATATTTTTCATTTTTATGCTGTGGAAACTTACCTCCTTCTTCGCTGTCTTTGACATCGCTCCATTTCGACAACTGTAAAAAATTGAAAGCAAAAGAAAATTATTTAAAAAATTTGAAAGTTGGTTAAGAAAATAAACAATTTTTTGTTCGTTCATTTGATTTTTTAAGTGTTGCACAAACATTTTTGCATAATTAAAAATAAACACATTTGGCAAACCGCGCGTGCGAGCCTCGTCGACCCTTTCGAACCATTTGACCAACTTTGAAAACGGTGCGAAAATATTTACTTTGCACGCGCCCAACCGCAAATCAAACAAAATGGGGGACAAACTGTAAAACGCAGTGGCGTGCAAATGTATTCGATAGGGGCGTGTTCAACCAGACTTAGGTGTTGATCAGGTTTCATTTTTATATGAGAATATTGTATTAATAGTCGATTAAAAAAGGCATTCCGTAAATGATATCCATATTTCCTTTTTATTTACAGTCTACTGATATGTTTAAAA
This sequence comes from Phortica okadai, assembly GCA_034638295.1. Taxonomy (NCBI): domain Eukaryota; kingdom Metazoa; phylum Arthropoda; class Insecta; order Diptera; family Drosophilidae; genus Phortica; species Phortica okadai. Next base: position 9,238,391 of record CM067850.1, read on the forward strand.
AATCTTTTATTATTTTATTATTAAATATACAGTACAATATCGATAGTTCTTGATAATACGGACAACGTGGTAATCCGGATTGGTCTAATTGTACTATATTTTCTTTTTATAAATTCATCATCCATCTATTTAATTATCTTCATCATCAGATATCTGCTTAATTAATATATATAAGCAGATCTATTGATTTTCCTATGGTAATCTGAACTCTTTTTCCTCTGCACATGTATCTATTTTGCCTTTCATTTATTTAACCATCACTTTAGCGTGATGTATCTATTATGCATGTGCCTTATGAAAACAAATGTCACATTTCCAATAAACAAACTCATTTACGAACATCCACGCCACTGAAACACACATCCTTTTAATAACGTCAAATGTGAGTCGAAAATTCGACACAAAAATTAAATTATCAAAATACATATTTGGCAATGAGTAAGTTTCGACGGTTTTTATGACTGCCAAGCATATTAAAAGGCAAGTAACGTTTTTGCCATAATAATTGATCAATTCAATGATGATGCATTTTGTTGTTGTTGTTGACGCGCCCAAGGAAAAGTTGGTACTTTGTTGTTGTCTTTGGCTTGTTTGCGTTGTCATTGATGTTGAAATCCGGTAAAATTATATTTTACATTGAACAAACTTTGTCGAATTTCCTGTTTTAAGTTTATCAACTGTAAAAAAGACCTTCAAACGAACCTGAGCACAGCGCTGAAGCTGTGTGGATAAATAATTGTTAAAGGGAAGGGTAAACGAAAGCCTTGACATACACACACACACACACATACATACATACAGAAAGAGACATTTAGTTACTCTTACACAGACGTAGACAACGTTAACGATAATTAAATGTCAAGATCTGACAAAGTCTGCGACCGCATACAAGTTGTAACGCTAAAAGACAGAGGGAGGGGTTGGAGGCGGTGGCGGTGGCAGCAAAGGGCATAAAACATTGGCGACAATGTTTGTACTCAATGCACTTCTGTGACCAATACAACGACAACAACACGCATTATTCTGCACTGCACTTGTTAGCGATTCACTACTCTCCTTCTGCCTTTTCCTCTTACTGTGCATTGCTATCTCTGTCGCACTGTTTATTTTGCCATTTGGCTCAGCACGCTCACCTCGACTCAAGGTTTCATCCGGTTATGTTAGGTTTGGTTAGGTTGAGGTTTGACTTGACTTGACTCGACACGGTTCGACTCAGCAGCTGGTGCATCCTTTTGGCAAGTTGTAAAATGCATAAATCTAAGTCTGTGTTGGTTAGTGTATGTTTTCTGTTTTTTTGTTATTATTTTTTTTTTTGTTTTTTGTTGTCCTTGTTTTTGTGCAACAATAACAACGTAAGCCCTACAAAATAATATATCTTCACTCACACACACACACACACACACACGGAAACGCACAAACAAGTGCAGTAAGTGAAAGACAAAGACAAAGTAAGAAGAGATAGACAGAGAAAACGAATGAGGGACGAAAAAGTAAGTGGCAGCACTTCAGTGCACTTCTTGAGGTTGAGTATGAAATTGCATTTGTATGTGTGTGTCTGTGTCTGTGTGTGGGTGCCCAGCATGCCCACGCTAACCTTCGCTGGAGCCGTCGTCATTATTATTTGTGTGTGTGTGTGCGTTTGTGTTTGTGTGTGTAACTTCGAGGCCAACAAACCGGACGCCAAGTGATGCCACATGAATTTCGGCTTCGGCTGCGATTTAAACGTCAAGGAGAATATTATTTTCGGTTATGTTTTCGGTTTTAACAAAAGTTTCTTTAAATTTGTAGTTTTTGTTAATATTTTATTTTCTTTTTTTTTACTTTCAAGCATGTAATTTCATGCATAAGTTAATTTTCAAAGGGAATACAGCGAAAATACATGCTTATGTGCTACTCAAGTGTTGCGCAAACTTACAACATGCTCATGAGATACTTTTTGAGATACATTTTTTGGCTGTTACATATGTTTTTGTATGCTTTCGTAAAGTATTTGGAGCGGAAGCTGTCATAGGTACAAAACAAACCTTTTAAGAACGAAAAGAGATGGTGAAGAAAAAGTTTGAAGTGTTTGAAGTATTTCAAAAGTTTTTGACACACAAAAATTTGCAGATTTGAATGAAATACTAAATTTTGCCTACATTTTTTTCAGCACTTTAAGAAATTTGCTTCAATTTGCCTTGCTGACTACCTATGCCACGCCAACTTTCGTTCAGTATGTCTTTATTTTTATTATCTTTTATTTAACATGTAAATAATAACGACTAATTAAAGGGCAACCGATTTGGCATTGCCAGCAAATCGAGTTAATTTAAAGTTGTCATAAATCAAAGTTGAAGGATGTGTAGGAAAGAAATAACAAACGGTAAAGTTAATGTTGCTCATACGCCATGTTGATGTTGGCGACTAAGCAAAGAAAGTGCAATAAACGTTGGCCTGCGTGTGTGTGTGTGTGAGTGTTTTTGTTGCTTGTGGTTTGTTGTAGTCATTGTCAGCTTTCGTCGCCATACATAGTGGCTGTTGTTGTTGTTGTTGATATAACTTTGTACGTTACTATTTAATTGTCCTTGAGTTCAACTGATTGAGGGCACTGCACTCGCGAGCCTTTGCATGCAATTGACTTTTCTTTCTGTGTGTGTGTGTGTGTGTGTGTGTGTGTGTGTGTGTGTGTGTGTGTGTGTGTGTGTGTGTGTGAGAAAACATGCAAGCCAAAACAGACTGAACAAAATGCATAAAAAAGGCAAACCGAACTAATCTGAAACGAACCGACACACTTGTGAAAGAAACTAGGTTAACCCTTTCATGTGCCTTTTGCCTTTTTTTCTGTTTTTCTGTGCCGTTAATATTGCATGGGCGTGTTGGACGCCGTTAGACGACAAGGGGGGTGAGGGCAAGTGCCTATTAGACGCTTAGTGCCTCAAATAAGTTTGCCAAATTGGCGATTTCGCTTGTACACAATGAAAAATCATGAAAAAAAATTCTATTTTATTTATTTAATATTTATTATTGACAATCGAGTAGAAGAAACAATAGAAAAAAGCACTTTACCTTGATTTGAGATTTCCTCTTGAGTGCGGCAATCGAACGCGTCTGTTGCCGAAGCACCTCCAGCGCAGCACAAACTCGCTAAGATGCTTCTTCTTCAACAAATAAAAGTGTACTTTTTGCGCACAAATTTAACAAAATCGAAAACGTCAAGAGCGTGTGGCGCAAAGGGGGTGTGCGGGGCGTCGTCAAATCCAGATGAATTCGATTACGTGTGTTCGAAATAAATACGCCGAAATGACGGCGTTGAACGTGTTTATTTTAGCGCTTAATCAAATGAAATTAAAGCATTTGTTTTTGTTAATATTTTTTTGTGTTTGTTGTATTTTTGATTATTCACAGACATAATTACATGCTAATTTTACATTGAGTAAACAAATTTTTTCGTATTATTAAAAATTTTAATTATTCTATTTTTCGTTTTTATTTATTTCTACACATTTTGTTAGCAATTAAAAAGTACGAGGGGAACGCGGCTTTGCTCTTGCAGCGCTTACTTCCGTTTGGGGCAAATGCAACCGGAAGTTCACACACACGGACACTCATAAGAACATGCGACACGCAAATGCAGCAGGTAATAACGGTTGTTTTAGTACTGAGTTTGCAACTATGACTTGGTTGGTCGTTAACTCAACAATAAACACACACAAACACAAACACGCATACGCACACACACACACTACTGCACAGTTGGAGGGTGTTTGACCCATAAATGAATATAAGCCAATTTAGCGCATTTGGGAATAGTTTGTTTTTCCTGATTCTCTGTGTGTGTGTGAGTTGCTTCGTGGGTGCGTTTTCGGCGAAAAAAAATATTGTTAATTGGCTTTTTCGGGCACTCGGTTCAAGCCCATTTGGCCACGCGCGCTCGTAAAATTATAATTTAATTTGTACTTAATATTTTTCATATATATATATTTTTTTTGCCCTACTATATGATTAATGATGTTGTTGTTCGTTGTATTGTTTTATTTCCGCGTTTTCCGTGTGTTTTCCTCAGCTGTAGACTCGCAACTGAGGCAGTGTGAAATTATTTGCGAGTGCAAGGACTCCCAAACTGCAGCGCAGCTCGGCGAATGTGGCGAATATGGCATGGCGAATAAACTGTTTTTCTTTTTTTTTTTTGCATCCTTTGTAGATAGTATTTTTCATTAATGGCACCGAAGTCTGAATGAAGTATACGACGGCGTAGTAAAGCGAGTGTAACGGGTCAATGAACCTCAGTTGGGGCGTTGGTAGAAAGTGTAAAAATTGTAGATGCTAATTTTGTTGATGGAAAACATTTCAAATTTGCCCAAATTTACTTGTTACTACACACATATGTACGTCAATTAACATAGAATAAAGCTAATAATTATAAAAAAAATGTTCTTTTTTGCAATTTATTTTCCTTCATAATTTTTAAAATTTTGAAATGTTCAGAGATTCAATTTTTTGAAACTTTTCATAGCCGTTTTATGTCTGACTGCATATTACAAGTTTGAGGTTCAAGAACTATGAGATATTACTACATGACTGTATTCTCAACTACTGGCTAAAAAGCGACATTTTATCTCGAAAACTTGAAAAATTGTACTCAGAACGTGGCAAAAAAAAAAAAAAATACGATAATTTCTCCACCGTTTACTCAAACATTTTATTTTTGTACTCCGGATTCTGTGGATCCAGGAGCTCAAACCAGTTGAAATTTGGCATTTTCAAATTTTGCGCGCAACTGCCGTTTTTCGCGGCAGCGTTGCCCATTCGCCCGTTCGGCGCCGAGTCGGCGGTAAAAGGTAAGTGTGTCAAAAATAACCCTAGCTCAACGTCGCCTGGAGTTGCAGGGCACTTGAGCCAAGTCAATATTAGTGACTCCTACACATTCGGTGTTAATTGGGCTAATCTGGCAACTCTAGTAAAAACAGAAAAAAAGTGCTGCCAATTATTATTACTTTAAGGAAAACTGGCAGCACTCTCTTTATTTGACTTGGATACACTGCAGAGACTAATGCAACGCTGGCTCAAAAATGTAAACAAACACTGTCATAACACTGCAACTCTACATTGGCTTGGGATATGTCACGCTGTAGCCCATGGTATATGTGCCTAATTAATATAATTTTTTAAATTTTTTCGTTTTGTGCGATATGTTTGCTTGAAATAGCACGCATATTGAGTCATTTTAATATTCAAATAATAATAATTCAATCTTCTTCTTATTTCAAGACTCTGTTGTGCAGTATTGGTTTAGCGTATGTTGTGGTACATTCCATCGGGATTTGCCCCTTTCGTGATTTCTCGCTAAAGCGCCAACTTCCGACCAAAACCGAGCGAACCCGAACAATTCTTAATCACAATCACACATTTCGACCGAAGACTGTCAGACTAATTAGTTACAAGTTATTCCCGACCGCCCAGCCGCTTTGTTGAAGCAAGTGATTTGCAGAAAATTTATATAAATGTGCGGGCTTACGCTAAATAAAATAAAAATGAATTAATTGGTTCAATGTCGGGTGCAGTACATATCAGAAGTCGGCAAAGTTGTGCACGCGTGTCAAGATATCTTGAATTTTCTTCAATTACAAGTGAGCGAAAGGCACCACAAGTTTAGTCGAATTTGCATATTTGTAAACGACGCCGGGTGCAGCGCGGTAGTTGTTTCTGAAGCCAACATCGTTGGCATACCTCAGCCGAGATACCCAATAGTCAAAGACAGAGGTGAGCAAACAAAAGACAGCATTTAAATCATTTATTTATAAAAACAAATCTACATTTTCTGTATACATAGTCGGTTTTGCCGATTTTTACGTGGAATTATTTTTTTTTTTTGGCGCTCTTTCATTGCCTAATTTTAGTGTTGCAAGACGCGCATACGCCGGCTGAATATTTTAGTATAACACCAAACTTCCAAGTTGGCGGTGCGTTTTTGTTTTACTGTTAGAATTAGAGAATTTAAATATTTAAACTAATTGGTAAATATCAATATTATTGAAATTCTTCAGGTTGTTGAAATTTTCAATAAATAAAAAGTTGGAAAGGTAAAGAAAATTGTGTTAATAGGTGAGTGAATTGTTGTTTGTGTATGTGTGTGTGTGTGTTCATATGCGCGCATGTGTAGGCATATGCAACGGCGAATTGCGATTTTGCGTACCGGTTGAATTTCCAATAATTTGTTGCGCATTAAAAAGCCGGCAGACAGTTTTTGTGCTTCATTTTGAGGTTAAGTACAACCGAAGTGCGCAATTTGGTGCCTATGCAATGCGGCATTTATTTATTGAAAGAAAATAATGCTTTTGTGTTATGTAGAAATCATATATACAATTACGCATCAAGATGGCCTGGCAACCAGTTAACGACTTTGATTACGCCGTTTTGTCCATGCAACCCGATCACAACTTCATCTTTGGACAGCTTCAGTTTGAAGAGCAGCAAAAGAAGTACTTTACACCAGCACCGAAACCACAATGGCCCCCGAAAACTTCTCACCGTAATAATAAACGAGAGACTCTGATGGAATCATTGGAAGAGCCACGCCGATCACAGGTCATGCAGGAAAAGTTAATAATGATGGAGAAGATACAACGGATCACTGGAACTAAACGTTTCGGTGAGCATGCTTCATTAGCTGATTGGGATAACAATGACAATTTTGAGGCGGAATCCATTGCCATGATGCGTCATTTTGGCATGATGTCTATGATTGATGCTGACCTGGATAAGAAGAAGACGTTGCCAATAACCGTGCCCACTACTGGCATGTACGTGTCTCACAATGGTAAACGTAAATTGCCAGTTTTATTGGACAAAAAATACTTTGAACCGAAAACTCCACCAAAGAACCACAATGAAGATGACATTAACTCTAGAAATTCTTCTGAGACGGATACTTCGATCTACAATAGTTCGTCATCGAGTCATGCTTCATTCAAGTCTGCTTCTGACAGATGTTCAGGGAAGGAAATTCCTAGGGACTTCGGAAATATAAATCTCAACATTCGTAAAACTGAAACGAAGACTTACCAGGCCGACGATGAATTAAATTGTGAAAAACTTTATACAAAGAATTCTAGAGATTCACGTAGCTTTAATTCTGATGAATCCTACAAAAGCGCCCTTAGTGACCTCACCGGTTTGTCGCTTCATTCTAATAACGACTTTGTGTCAGAGAACGATTTAAAAAATGAGGAAATCAAAAATCATAATAATGATGCCAATAATCCATCATCATTAAAAAGTACTGTCACTAAAATCAAACCGAAGTCAAAGCATAGCAAACGTCCTCCTCAAAAGGCACGCCTATTGAGTTGTCATCAAGTTTACAATCTAAAAAATTTCTAGATACATACATATCTTCAATAATTTTAAGTTTCCCAATGTCTTCAATCGATTATCTAACTTATTAGTTTACTCTTCAGTGTTCATGTTCTCGCACTATCCTTTGGAGTAATTAAGGGGGGATGTTTTAGTCTACATTCTTTATTAATTTGTTTTTCAAGATCTTTAAGTAGCTTGGAAAAATTTTCTTAAATACAATTTGAATTAAAAACTTTTATTCAGTAAGAATCGTGCTATCACCTTACGACAAGTAATATAAGAAAGCCTTTTTTTTTTTACTGTTTCTGTTTTTTTCTTTAGACATGATCAAATAATTGTTTAACTTGTCACCGTCTTTGAAAACGTCAGTTATGAGAACAACGCTTTAAGGTGGTATTCTAGTGTAGAAACCTCAATTTAAGTCGTTTTTCATCGCACGATAAAAAAGAATATAAAAACATTTTTAGTATCCAATTTTTTACAAAATATTTATTGATATTTAAAGAATAGAAGAAAATTGTCCCAAAAAGGATGTATTAAGAGAGTTTCTTAAAATTTGGAGTCAATCGGATAATTAGAACTGGAGATATCATGTCAACCAGGTCGAAAAAAGTTGTTTCGAGAAAATCGCGTTTAAAGTTTTGTTCAGCGTAAAGCGATACTAGTACCTTACATGACAAATTTGGTATAGTTTCTCATACAAATGTTGTAACCGTCCCTTACGTCTTACTCAAAATGGCTGACTAGCGAAATGGAGACTTATAAGCATGTAATAAACCCACCTTATCTTAATCTGCCACGCAGGAGTAAATCAGTCATTTTTACAGAATCAATGGTCTGCCCTACACGCGCGTCACCACTTAGAAACCTTATACTTGGGGAACCTACTCAATAGAATATAAGCTATCTCCCATATTCTAATCTGCCACGCAGGAGTAACTACGAAAATCCCCGCTTGGGCTCCCCTACTGGGGTTAAAACCCTTTTTGTAATTTGTGGGATAAAATTAACATATTTCAAGAATTTCAATTCGATACAATAAAAACTAACGAAGATTAGAGCGTTTTCAGTTTTGGTTTTCCTATGCGACTTATAGCGCAGAGTAAAAATTTTGATTGTTTTCCCCCAATTAATTAAAAACTGCTGCCATCGGCTCAAACTTTTTTTAATCTTAATGAAATTTTCGGGAAATATGCTTAAGATATCACTTAACAACTTCCTATCAAAAAAATCACAAAAATGTGCTTTTAATCTTCAAAATGCAACCATTCCTTATACGTTCGAGGCCAAAAATCTAAACATTTTCTTAATTTAATTGTAAGCTTAAAAGTGTTTTTCATTATGAGTTAAACCGAGTTAAGCTATAATATTATGCGGAATATAAAATAATATTCTTGTTTAATTTTCGTTAAAAAAATGTTTCCGCCTTTTTATATCCTGTACATATTGAGTAAAATGGTATATTACGTTATTTTGAGATCAAAAGTATGTAATGCATAGAAAGAGGAGTAAGACCACAATAAGTATATATGTTTATTCTTGATCAGGACTAGTTGATACGGCTATGTCCGTCTGAAAATACTTGAATTAGATGATAAGTTAATCTAATTGTTTAATTGAGTTGTTTAATTTTGAATAATTTAATAATTTTTGCTGTAAAATAAACTATGAAATGAAAAGAAAACAAAATAATGGTTAAATTTCCATTCCATTATCAACTCTGTATTAAATATAGAACTTTAAGCATAGGTTCCCTATCCTTATAGCCGCCTTTACCTTTTAACGCTCGTATGAGAGAGCGCTCGAAACGCATAAAAGGAAATCTTGAACGCCAAGTGCAAAGGCGGCAGTAGCGGCAGCAGTCCACAAAGTCACATGAGGAGGAAGACGCGGGCACACGGTGTATATGTTTTAGTTGCCGTGGATGCAAAGACGTTTATAAGTTTTTTTTCTGAATTATTTTTTTCCTTTCTTCCTTTTTGCGCGCGCTTTTATGATGAGCTGCTTTTATCTTTTGTTGTACGCTCGGATGATGATGATGATGCTGATGCCTGCCTGCCTGACTGCCTAGTTGCTCTTCTTCTGTTGTTCAATGTTGTACTTACGATGCATACATAAATGTATTTAGGGAGGGTGTATATGAAAATACATAGATATATTTATGTATGTATAGAGTTACATGTATATATGTATATGTATCTACAATACAACAAACACGAAAAAATATTCAACAAATGGCGCAAAGCTATTAAACGCGAATAGCAAAAAAGATTTTCTTGCTTTTGTTGTTGTTGTTTTTGTTTTTGTTTGTTGCTAGTGGGGAGGAAGTTGTGCGAAAATGTGTAGAGAAATGTATTTATAGTTGTTGTAAGGATATTCATACGCACACAAAGGGAGCGAGAGAACTCGTACACTCAAATAAAGTCGAATGTACGAGAATGAAGCCGAACGCAACTGAAATATGTATGCTGCAGTGGCCAGGCCGGCATTACCCGAAGAGAGCTTGTCGTTTCTATATGTATTATTATATGTGTTTTAAGCTGTGCTCTCTCACGCGCGCTGCTGCCGCTCTCTCTCGCTTGTGAGTCTGTTGTTGCATGTGTCAGCAGCAGCAGCTTCACATTGGCATGGCTCCACTTGGCGCGCTGAGTTGAATTTTGGCACTTGCAAAGGACGAACGTTGAACAAAAAACTTGCGGAAAAAACTGATTTGTGTTATGGACAAACAAAAAAAAAAAAAAAGAAACTACACATATACTATTAAATTAATTAAAGGAAACGCATTGAAAAAAGCAAAAAGTAACTCGTGTTGCGGTTCAATTAAGCATATTACGTCGTTGACGTCGACACCACCACATGCTGTTGCAATAATCAACTTTAGCTTGTTTCATTGGCAACTCCTTTGTTGTCTGACTTCTCCTACAGCGCTTGCTCTTCTTCATCCTGTCGTCGTCGTCGTCGTAGTCGCTGTGATGAGCGGAACTTTTGCGGTGTAGATACCGGACGACGACGATTTCTGTCGCTGCCGCTGCTCGCCTCTCTCTGCTGCTGTTGTTTGACGTCGTCTGTGTGCTTACGTCGACGTACGTCGCTGACTGCCAATTTTTGTGGTGACTTTCGTTACGTTCGGTTCAAGTTTTTCAATTCACGTCCTCCGAAGTTTTTCGTCATACCGGCGGTGGTGGTGGTTGTAAAAGGACAAAAAAAAGTATTTTTTGGAACACATTAAACAAGAAAAATAATTACAAATTGCACGTCGCAGACATATTCACGCGTCGAATAAAATAGTTTGAAACATAAAATGTGCCGGTTTATAAGAAAAACAAAAAGTCCTGTTGTGTGCGTGTCCGTCGTCAGCCGTCTTACATGCCGGTTGCCAAATGTTAAATTCAAATTGCGCCGGCAAAGACTTCTTGGTGTTACTTAAGAGGTAATTTTATATAAAAAAAAATAACAAAAATATATAAAAATGCAAATTGTGTCTTAAAAAGCAGAAAAACAAAATATTGTAAAAAGATAAGGTGACTAATTTGTTTAAAAAAAAAAAGACACAAACTTGTCTTCCAACTTGTCTGTCTGTCTGTCAGTCTGTCTATTCGTAATACTCTCGTGTGTCCATTGGTTTTTCATTGCATTGCTCGCATTCAACTTGCAACATTTCATTCGTTTAATCTCTTTTTTTTTTCATTTTTTTTTCTTCCTTTAAACGCGCATGCAACTTTTTTCCGGCCGCGCTGCACCTTTATGTAAAATTGAAAAAAAAAAAAAAATGAAAAAGAAAAAAGTAGCAAAGTGGCAGGGGAAAAAAATCGTTAAAATTGAAATACTTTACACAAAACTCGTATTTACTTAGTCGACGTTTGGCTTTGCCGTCGCCAAGTGGCAGCCTCCTGACTTCCCTTCTCACCGTCCTCGTCGTCATCAACTCTGCTGCAAAAAACAAGCGCTGCAACCGGCGCAAAAAACGAGATTTTCGGTGAGGCCTAAGCCAAGGTAGAGGCCGTTGCTATGCGCGTCGCAACATCATCATCATTATCAGTTACGTTGACGATGATCATGATCGTCATCATCGTCATCAGCAGCAGCAGCAGCATCATCATCATCATCATTTCATTCGGCATATGATCGTTTTTTGCGCAATGATCATCATGTTGTTGTTAATGCTGATGATGTTGATCAGCATTTCATCCTTGGCTTGCAGCCAAATGAAAAAGCATACTATTTTTTTTACTCTTCTGTAGTACAAGAGCCCTTGCTTGGAACCCCGCCGTTTGACTCATGTGTATGTGGTTGTGTTTGTGTGTGTCTCTTTAAAGCCTTAACTAAGTTAGTTAATTCCTTGCTGCGACTTAGAAGTTAAAGCCAAGACATGTTGTCTTTTATTTATTTTTGTATCTTTTTCTGTTACTACTAATCCGTGAAAATGGGTGTATCGCTTGACTTGTTTTGTGTTGTGTTTGACTAAGTTACATCGTTTGCTAGTTGAGTATTTCAATTCAGCTCAGCTCCAGTACTCCTCATCATCGTCATCAGCATCATCATCGATTCAATTTAACGTTTTGCTTCACTCAAGTGCGATTCGAGTTTCATCTTCTTGTACGCTGTGAGTTTTGTTTGTATAGGACATGGCTTTGAATGGTGTTGTTGTGCTGTGAGGGTGTCGCACGATTGACGAAGATTTCATTTGTGTTTGTGTGTGTGTGTATTTGTTCTATTTGTGTCGTTTGCTGCTTGCATATCCTTTGATTGGTTTCATTCTGTAAATGGCAGGATTATAAATGTTAGTTTGATTGGTTGCTTGCTTACTTGCTTTGCTTGATTCTTTCTTTATACAGCATTAATCTGTGTTTGCATAATGTTGTACTTCAAGTATAATAATTTATGTATTTAGAAAGTCAAAAATTTATTTGCTTTCGTATTTCTTTTGTTGATTTTAAGATTGTCTTTGATCGTTAGAGCAGGAAAATGTCAATAACAATAATTACTTTCTAATTGATTTTCAGAAGTTTTTATGACTTAAAAAAAAATTAATTACTTTTCAATTACATGCATTAAAATGAAAGGCATTTTTATTCTGATTTATGTTCCTTTCATATTATATGACACATTAAAGGCAAATATATTCGACATTTCATAATACAAATATTTCAAAATTTTTAAAGTAAGCTGGGATAATCCCACAAAAATTATACGCAATATTTCATAATTTGTTGGTGAAAGAACTTCAACTTGAGTCAAGGTAGATGAGCCGTATTTAATGTCTACTTTTATGAGACACATGTTGTTTTTAATGAAGTTGAGGGGATTTCAAAAGCATGACAAAAATGAAAGTGAAGCGTACAAAGTCACAGGATGTAAAAGAAATTTGAAATTTATGCCGTCATGGCGAAATAATCCTGAGCTTTAAATTCAATTTACGTGGCAAGTAAGGCAACAGACAATGAAACTTGGGTTCTATGGATTGGATAGCAACGAAATAAAGTAGAAGAAGCAAAAGAATTGAGGAATTTGCAAATCGAAGGGAAAAAAAGAAAAGAAAAAGTTAAAGAAACAAAGAATTCAAACGACTTAATTTAAAATTTAAAACTAATTTAAACTTTCAATATCCATGCACACACACACACACATATACACTCACGGATAAATTAAAAGCCTAAATACACTTTATGTGTGTATCTATGACTCGATGTTGTATACATATTTTGGCATATGTGTGTGTGTGTATATCTCTAATGATAAACGAGCAACAACGAGAAGCGACACAAGGTGTCAACCACACTACCAAAAGCAACTCATTTTTGGAGTGGTGGACGCTTTTCTACTACCTTTTTTTCTGCCTTTTTTTTCTGTTTTTGTGACGTGCAATGGCAATGCCAAAATGGCAGTAGGCAATGGACTACAAGCAGGGGGAACGGGCGGGATCAAATAAAAAAAAAATGAAACAGAAAAGTGCGCGCATAAAATAAGAAAGCAGCGAAACAACAACAAAAATTCCACTCTGTTGAATGTATAATAAAAAAATATTTAATAGTGGCCTGTTGAACAAGAAGAGCGTTGAACGAGCGAGTAACTGATGAACAAATGAGGGAACGAAAGGAGCGTATAAAACGTACAAGTAGGGAGCAAATATATATATCTATATACATGTATGTATTTATATTTGCACATATACACAAGCAAAGAAGCACACGCACGCATGCTTTAAGCTGGAGACAGAAGAGAGAGACAAACTTACATTGACGACGACCGGCAAAAACGAAGTCAAAGTCGTTGTTGTCGTTGTCGACGTCGTAGTAGATGAGAGTAAGATAAAGCATCAGGAAAGAAGAGCGGAGCCAGATTGCCGCAGCAGCAGCAGCATCCAAGCATGAGTGCCAACAAAAACAAAGAAAAGAAGAATATAAATGAGAGGCCGCAAGAGGGGAAAAAGTCATCATCATCATCATCATCATCGTAACAAAACACGCGCAACAAATCAAATCTAGCAGCAGAAGAGGAGAGTAAGACGAGAAAAAGTTGAATGCTGAGAGAGGGAGAGGGGAATATAACATGCGGTGAATTTTCTATTGTTGAAGAGGAGTATGGAAGAGTAGGTAATATGCGAAAAAGCTTACTGCTCTGGGATGAGTGCACAGCGACGCGACACATAAAATTTAATATACAACAACACGTTGTGATGGTGAAATAGGAGTTTTATAGTTACGCTCCGCTCTTGACATATCATGACTACAGGAGTATTTAACTATTTTGATACTCTTTGGTCATGAGCGAGCAAACTAATGATGACTTTAAAGTGGTTGTTGCTGCAGGAGACGAAAAAGCAGGAATTTTCGTAGTAGAGTCGGAAGCTGCGCTGCCGGCGTCCGTATGTGTTTGAGTGTGTGTGCTGCTATTTATACATACACCTTAGATGTATACAATGAATATTTCTGACTCACATCTCCCCCCCACCAACCGATGAAGTAAAGAAATGCGCATGCGTTGCTGCAGTAGCGAACTCTGTCAACGTCAGCAGCAGCGTCTGAAACCATGACCATGCCAAAGGATGGAACATTGAAGTGAAGTGTAACTGAAGGTTTGTTTTAAGTGTGAGTGAGATGGTATTAATAAGAGCGGGGAAAAAGACAACGAGAGAGAGAATGAATGAATATGAAATCGAGTTTGAGAGTAGACTGAAATTTTGCGAGTAGAAAATGAAACGAAATGGCATTTGGAACGTGCCGACGTGCAGACATCGTTTTGTATGCACTAAAACTTGTATTTAAATGCAATTTTCTTACTATATTTACACGTTATTAACTTGTGGTGTGTACTTACATTATGTTCTCTACTTTTGTGCTGTTTACACAGGCCAACCGCAGCAGGACGAACAACAATGCACAAATTTCGACGCCTCAGCACGTGACAAATACAAAAAAAATACCAAACCTTAGACAACCAAGATCAAGACGTGGACAACGTTGGTTGTTGGTTGCTGGCAAAGGATTAAAACAAATTTGAAGTTTCTTCTATTGTCAAATACATCACGTAGCTAAAGATGTCCACCGATATTGCAACCGGCAACGAGACCGGCACGACGACAACGACAACAACAACAATGCCAAATCGTGAATTTGTCGAGGGCTGGTCACTTGCGCAAACGCTTGGCGAAGGCGCTTATGGCGAGTAAGTATGAACAAATTTATAGAATTTATTTATATTTGCTTTATAGAGTCAACAAAAGTGCCAAAGTCAAACAAAAGAAGTCAATAAACCGGAAATTACAATATTACCGGTGTCCGTTTGAACGTCATCAGCGGAAAAAAAAAACACACACACTGAAAAAAACACGAAAAAATTACAGAAATGAAAAATAGTTTGTTGCTATACTTGTTGGATTTGTGCGCATGTCCAAATTGAGCGCTCTTTGTCTGTCATAGCACACACACACACACATAGTATGTTGTCTAGCTCTGTCGGCGACAGCGTTCACACACACACACACCCACACACATACATACTCCCCACTACCAACTCTTCTTCTTCAAGCCACTCCTACACGATGTCAAACTTAAGCCACACCACTCTACATTTCTTTTTTTTCCTTTTGCTGTATTTATATTTATGCTTCGTCATTAGATTTTTCATGAAAAACCAACCATGTATTTATTTTATTATTCGTTCTAACCGCTGTTCTGTTTTATTTTATTACTCATCCATAGGGTAAAATTGCTGATTAATCGTCAGACGGGCGAAGCAGTTGCCATGAAAATGGTCGATCTGAAGAAGCATCCCGATGCGATGATCTCCGTGCGCAAAGAGGTTTGCATACAAAAGTTATTGCAACATTCACATATTCTCCGTTATTTTGGCAAACGTACACAAGGACATGTCGAGTATATATTTTTGGAATATGCTGCCGGTGGTGAACTATTCGATAGAATCGGTAAGTGTTTATACAAGCCTTGTTATTGCTGTTTTTATTGTTGTTCTATTGCTCTTTAGTGGTTGCGAGTTTGTCTGTCTGTCTATTTGTCTGTGTGTCTATTGATCTGTCATAGCTTTGGCATTTTATCGTACAAAGCTAATCGAAAAACAACAAAAAGAAAAAGGTAAAATGAAAAGCGAAGTACAAAGAAGAAATAAATCCAATCATTCAAAGTATTCGCAAACACAAACACACACACATATTGGTCTAGCATTGGACTGTGTGTACAGACAGACATACAGAAAGACCGTCCAATAGATAGACAGACAGACAGACAGACATCGACAAGGCAACTAGATTGGATTATGGCGCGCGTGTCAGTTAGGAAGCCAGCAATGCGGCAATGAGGCACACACACATACTTTCCTATGTGGTATATGTTTATCGGTGTTGTTGTTGTTGTTGTTTGTGTTTGTGTTTGTGTTTGTGTTCAGCATGTGTGGGTGTCGCAAATGTTGTACAAATCAAAATGACAACTCTCTTTCGATAAGATCTCTGCTCTTGATTACAAATACAAAAACTTGGCACTCAATTCAACTGCGACAAACAAGCCGCTTTGGCATGGCCCCTGTCGAATGTTATGCAGACAGCAAGTAGACCAAAAAAAAATGTGAAAAAAATAGGAAAATTCCCTTTGCATACATAAATTTTGTTTTGTTACAAAAAAAAGTACAAGAAAAAAAACCGTATAAATATTTATGGCTTTAACGAAAAGGTTACTCAACTGCTTCGTCTATTGAGGAAGTCAATTTTTACGCTTTGCATAAGAAATCAAATTGAGAATGATTTAAGCAACGATTCGGGAATTTAAAAGTTGCGTGTATTCATGCATATTGAGCAAAGTTAAAAAAAAAGTGAAAAAAGAAGTTGTTCATATAAGATGTACCATAAAAATTGCTAAAATAGCTCAATATGTTCTGCAAACAAATAAAGAACAAGCAGCGCCTATTGGTATGCAACAAAAAGTTCAAAAAAGTTGCTAAATAAGCAAGCAATGAAATTATAAGCAAATATGATGCCCGTTTTTGGCTTTTATGTGTATGTGCATGTGTGTGTGTGTGTGTGTGCTGCAGCTTAAAATACCCGCTAGGCATGATAACTCAGAATATAGGATGACTACAGGAACAAAAGTGCACAGAGCGTTGAATATGTATGAGTGAATGTGTATTTGTTGGTTTCTATGTATCGGCATTGCATTTTCGCACATACACACATGCACGCTCATTAAACCATACAACCAAACTGCACACACGCACAACACGATATACATACAGTATTGTGCAAAACCTAAGCAACTTTATTTTGCCTCATTAAGAAAGTTGTCTAGAACTCTTAAAAATACATTCCAGTCAATCACAAATGGATTTATTTATATATTGATATGTCCCCTCAAAATCCCCAACAACACTTCATTAACTTTATTTTATCAACAGTGAATAAATCACGAAAAACAAAATCATGTTGAAAAACAGCTGTGCAAAACCTAAGCAACTTTTATAATATTCTGCTTTGCACCCATTATTTTTTATAATATCAGCACATTTACGAGACGTTAACTCAATAATATTGGATTTTGAAGTTTGTGTTATGTTTTCCCGCTATAACTTCCCCTCTTTTGCCAATTTTCAATCGTACTTACACCGTATTATCCATCCTATTTCACGAAAAGGACCAACAAAATCACGATACAAGCATGTTGTTATGATAACAATTCCTCTTCCATACATCTGGACACTTTTACAAATGAGTGGATTTACTTTTCCATTGGTTACAGACCTAAGCTTTTGTATGCCCTTAAGTTACAAGTTTTAAGTAAAAGTTTAACTCGTTTTCACCATTAAAAATAACACGTTTTCACTTGTTAAGTGATCAATAAACATGTTCATGGTAAAATTTGGTAAAAAATAATTTAATTGAAGTTTTTAATTAAGTTATTAATTACTTAAAACTTGTAACTTAATAGCACACAAAAGTTTAGGTCTGTAAGTAATAGACAAATAAATCGAGGTATCTGTAAAAGTGTCCAGGTGAATGGAGGAGGAATTGTTATCATAACAACATGCTTGTATCGTGATTTTGTTGGTCCTTTTCGTGAAATAGGATGGATAATACGGTGTAAGTACGATTGAAAATTGGCAAAAGAGGGGAAGTTATAGCGGGAAAACATAACACAAACTTCAAAATCCAATATTATTGAGTTAACGTCTCGTAAATGTGCTGATATTATAAAAAATAATGGGTGCAAAGCAGAATATTATAAAAGTTGCTTAGGTTTTGCACAGCTGTTTTTCAACATGATTTTGTTTTTCGTGATTTATTCACTGTTGATAAAATAAAGTTAATGAAGTGTTGTTGGGGATTTTGAGGGGACATATCAATATATAAATAAATCCATTTGTGATTGACTGGAATGTATTTTTAAGAGTTCTAGACAACTTTCTTAATGAGGCAAAATAAAGTTGCTTAGGTTTTGCACAGTACTGTATGTGTGTATCTGCTTTGGCCGTACTATGCATATAAATTAAGCCGTAATTATAAGTGAAATTCAAAGCCATTTTCAACATATCATGTTGCTGCTTAACGTAGCGCAGGACTCCTCTCACTCGCTCCCTGCCCGCACTCATTAGCCATTATGCTATTCTGCTGTGCTGCGCCACGCTCGTTGCTATAGTTTCCTTTACAAATGAATGAATTATAAGTCCAGCCCGTTAGTGTTTTATAGCATTGATTTTCACATTTGCGCATAGAAGCTTGAAAATAATTAAATAAGTTTACTTATTTGCATATTTAACGCCAATTAGCTGATCATTTTCATTTTCTCTGTTGTACCAAGCATAATAATGATGTATGGTGTAGAAATGTGAATTGTTTTTGCATTAATGTACAAATTCAGTGAGTGAAAAGCCGTTTTTTTGTTTTTGTATAATTTTTTTTAACTTTAAACTAATCTTGAAGCTATTTTGCATTGCTTTTAACTTGTTTTTCCACACTTTTCCAACATTTAAGCTCATCTATTGAACTTGGCTTTGCCTTACTTAGTGCAAGCAACGACCCGAAACCGTTAAGTGCAATTTTGCTAAAACTCTCTTATCTCGTGTATGCCGGCAACAGGATATCCTACAGTGAAACTGCACTGTGAAACATTCGAAATTCAAGAAGAAGCAGATAAAAACATTGTGTATTCTAGGAGCAAAAGGCATAAGCTGAGTTTATACCTCTTGTATGTTACAAGTAGAAGTTTTCAAGGAGAGTTGTTGTTGGCAATATTAGGAACTATGTTGTATGTGTAGTCTGAGTTCTGATTATGCTGATTCACATTTCAAATGGATTTCCGAGTATGTGTGCGTGGATTTACTATTCGTATACGTGACCTGCACTTTGGCTCATTTTATATGTGTTTGTGTGGGTGTATGTTGAAAGTGTATAAGAGTTTTGATTTCCACTTACATTTTTCACTATTTTTTCTGATTTTTTTTCTACTTACCTTTTACCTAGAGGTAGAGGTATAGTAACATTCATATTGCATTGTTATTGCAGCCGATGTTATCGACTAAGAGGCACTTAGTGTCTTTACTGAGTAGAAATACAAAGAAACGGAAAGAATATTTCGCAATGCACACAGCGTGCAGTAGACAGGTAGGGAGAGAGAGAGAGAGAGAGTCCAGGCAGGTGGCAACTTGTGCACAAAGCAATGTCACAAAATGTCTATGAGAGGAGTTTCGTGGTGACTTGCATTTTTCAACTATGCTGCTATGGTGAATACTACTACTACTACTGCAGCACGCCTGTTTTGTGCCAGTCAGCCCACCTACCTACCTACCTGCCAATGTGCAACAGAGTGCCTCATATGCAGAGACAGGCAGACAGAGACAATAGCCAGCCTAAGTAACGACAACAAAGCCTAAGCCGGTTCACACACACACACTTGCACACGCACTCATACAGAGCAAAATTTAATTGCATTTTATTTTTAGCCTTTGCGCCTCTTCACTTTAGTATTTCAGCACAAAGCTGACACAAAGAAAGAGACAGAAAAAAAAAAATACTATTTTTAGTTGATTTTGCTTTTGTGTGCGTGCACAACAGTCCTGTTGCGCTTCATGTACATGTACATGATTGTTTTGTTTCGTTTGCAGTATTGTACTCATTTGTTCTTTCGTACGTACGTTCGTTCATTATTCAATTTTTCATAAAGTTTTTAATTGCATTTTTGCAAAGCTCATTGTACTTTCTTCTCACTCTGCGCACATATGTTGCTGCAGTTTTTGGTGCAACCAACATTAAAATTCAAACAGTCAAAAAAGGTTTCACACAAAAACTAACTATTAAATCACACACGGCCGGGCAAAACAACCTCTTTTCATCATCTCCTCTCAACTGATTTCTCACCTCAACCGTATTTCAATTTACCTTTTCTATGCTGTGTCCTTTTTCATTGCCCTCTCTTCCTGTCCGTCAAACAGCGTTCGTTTTGCTTTGTCCATAATTGTAAGTTATCGGTGTGCTGTTGTTGTTTTTGTGCCTGATGCTGTTGCCGTTGGCAATGATCATGTGCGCCTGTTGTGGAATATCTAAAAAATCACTTTAGTTTGTCTTCAGCATTCAACATCAACAGTTCAGTTAAGCGAGTGTAATTCTGAACAGGGGGAAATGGCAATGAAATACATACAAAAATTCTATCTGAATATGAGACTAGTGAGTTTATTTAATTTTGTTTGAATGAAACTAATTTTCACCTGTGCAACAACAACACAGCTAAATACTCCTTTGGGCTAAATAAACGCAGTTCAAACAAACCTCAACTGAACTAATAACCGAACAACTTTCAGCAAAACAATTTAATTAACTTTTGCATCATACTCTAATTATGTTTTAATAAGCATAAAGTAAAGTTTATATAATATATATATTTTAATTTTCATTTTGTTTACAGAACCTGACATTGGCATGCCACAAAATGAGGCGCAACGGTACTTTGGTCAATTGCTCTCCGGTCTGGACTATTTGCATCAGCGTGGCATTGCGCACCGTGATCTGAAGCCCGAGAATTTGCTGCTGGATGAGCATGATAACATAAAAATCTCTGACTTTGGCATGGCAACGATGTTTAGGTATGTACATACATACATATGTTAATATAAAAGCTCAATTATTGTGCCATGTACAAATTTGCTGCCTTTTGGCAATTGTGGCTGTGCTCTCCTGTATTTAATTAACAAGCGCTTGTTATCAGCCAACCAACCAAACTCACCAACTAAATTTCTATTTTTTTTCTCATTTTGTTTTCTCATTTCATTTCAATTGCGTTTCATTTTGACACTCATCGCCGCCTGCCGAAAACAATGTTGTCCTCTTTATTACTACCACACAAATATACACATGCAGATGTAAGGGCAAGGAACGTCTGCTGGACAAGCGCTGTGGTACGTTGCCGTATGTTGCGCCGGAGGTACTAACAAAAGCATATCATGCACAGCCAGCGGATATTTGGTCATGTGGCGTCATACTGGTCACCATGTTGGCTGGCGGTAAGCAAAAATCTAATGAAATTAAAGCGCAGCAATTGTAGGAAAAATTACGCTTACTTCTTTGTTTAGTGGCTTTGTTTTTTGTTTGCATTTTAAACACGCATATTTTTTGTTATTTTATTCTAACGCCCGCACTAAAATGCATCATATACATGTACATATACATACATACCTATATGTATGCTGCATCATTACCCGTTACTCGCACGCATCCACGCCCGCTTGACCGTACGCGTTCGCTTTGTCTCGCTCGTTCATTATTAATACATTCGCTCGTTCGTTCGCTTGCATTGCCTTGCCTACCTGTGCTCGTTCGTTTAGCAACATGTTACAAAAAAAAAAAATACATTCCGCAACATCATGTCACATCATAAAGCGCGTGTTTACATACATGTATACATATATATAATAGTTTAATATGACTTGAGCGTGATGACTTTGCATTAATAGCTCAGTTTCTCTATACTAGACAACACTGTATTTATGAGATGATTACAGCGTAGTGTGTTCAAGTCATATGAAAAGTATACATATGTATGTATGTGTGTCTGTATTATACATAAAGATCGCTCTACTCATATCACAAAAGCATCCTCTGCAACAAACATTGTGCTTGAAAGAATGTGTGTGTGTTTTTTTTATGTGTTTGTTTGTTTGATTGAAAACTTACTTTATTATTATTTTTGCTGTTTCTTTGGTATTCTAGCTGTAGATTGTTATTGTAATTATTCTCATCTAAAGCTTTAATACCAAAGCTCCAGCTTAAATTGCTTGCTGCTGCCGCTGTTGTCACCCGATGAACGAAAAATACTTGAACAGAACAAAAACAAACAAAAAAAATATAAACAAAAGAAAAAAAAATATTGATGCACTTGTTTAAAGTTAAAAAATAAACATCAGCAAAATATTCATAAACAACAACAAGAACAACAACAACAATAATAACAAAAAGGCACGCTTTTAATAACAACAACAATTTGTGACTGTGTTAAAAAACAAAAATAATTTTATTCTTTGAAAGTTTTTAAAAAAAAGTTTGCACTTTGAATTTTGTGCACGCATGTGAAGTTATTATTTTTTTTTCGCTTTTATAAGAAGCCAAAATAGTTTGCGCGCTTTGTTTTTAATTTTAAAATAAAATATTTAATTTTTTTTCACATTTTCTAAATAACAAACTCAATTTATCGCCACAGAATTGCCATGGGATCAGCCCTCGATATGCTGTCAGGAGTTCGTCAACTGGAAGGACAACGATAATTGGCAAGTGCAAACACCATGGAGCAAATTGGATGCAATGGCGATCTCCTTGCTGCGCAAAGTCTTAGCCACAAATCCAAATTCACGTCTGACTTTGAGCAAAATACTTGATCACAAATGGTGCAACATGCAATTCAGCGAACATGGTAAGTTGGCTGGTTGGATGGCTGTTTTATCAACATTTTGTATCAGCGACTGCGGCGCATGTTGCTGCAACATGTTGCGTACGTTTGTTGTTACCCTATTAGTGCATCATCAATATACATATAACCGTGCATTTTGCATCAGTGTTGGTTTAATGTGAATATTTACCATATATGAGACTTATTTAGTGCAGTGTGAGTGATGCTTGCAGCTGTTGGACCTGCTGTGCCGGTGCCGGTGCCTGCGCACCTTAGGTTCAGGTACTTAGTGACTCTCAACTGTTTTTTTTTGTATACTGTGAGGGGCACTCTGTACCTGTACGGAGGGTGTGCGTAGACGACGTTATGAAATGCATTCAAATGTTTACAAAGTGTAGTTGAACTGTTTTATTGTTGGTTTATTAATTTTATTAATGTTTTCTAATTGAATTCACTTGGCGTGTTTTTCGGCGCTTTGGCGCTTTAGCTGTATGATAGATTTTACTACTTCATAAAGCTAGATTACCAAAGCATTGAAGGCAGCGCAAAGGCAACGAAATAACTGAATGGAGAATTGTTGTTTTAAGCAGAAATTGTTGTATTGTTTACGATTATTATTATTATTTGGCTTTTCGTTTTGCATGTTATTTGCTCTTTGGTGATTTTAGCTGTATGGTCGCATTATGGATTTCCATAGAGCTTTATTACCAAAAACCAAATGATTTTTGCGTTATTTTCTGTTGCTTCTGCATTTTTTTATGTTTTAATTTTATTAACAAAACCATTTATTTTTTTATATAATGTGTTTAAAGTGTTCACTACTAAACTCTTTTACAACCTTTCTTTCTTTTCTTCTCACTGTTTTGTTACTCTCTCTCTCTGTCGTAGATCGCTCAATGGAGGGCATGATCGGCTTTGCGGCCGCATTAGAAATCAATTCACCGAAAGCGAAACGTTTGCGTTCAAGCAAACAACTTGGCACGAATCTGTTCGATACAATATCATCAAACTACTACTCACAGCCGATGCCCACATTACGGGATGAAATTGATTCCTCACAGCCCGCGCAACGCATACAAAACACAATCGGCGGCGCGCAGAACAACGTCTGTGGCGGCAATAATCTGGCACAGGAGGCGCGCATTAGTTATTGTTTCTCACAGCCTGCGCTCTTGGATGATCTGTTGCTGGCAACGCAAATGAATCAAACACAATCGGCATCACAGAACTTCTTCCAGCGCTTGGTGCGTCGCATGACACGTTTCTTTGTGAGCACACGTTGCACGGACACGATTAAGCGTCTGGTGGCGACAATCGATCAGCTGGGCGGCTACACGTGCAAAGTGGGCGACGATGACATTGTCACAATATCCACCATTGATAGACGGAAATTACGTTTGGTCTTCAAGATGCATGTCATCGATATGGATGGCAAAACGCTAGTTGACTTTAGACTCTCGAAGGGCTGTGGCTTGGAATTCAAGCGTCGCTTCATCAAAATAAAGCAATCACTGGAGGATATTGTGCTCAAGGGTCCGACAACATGGCCAATTGCGATTGCCACTAATTCAGTGCCATGAGCAGGAACATTGAACTGCCTTTGCCAACGTTTAGTATTTTCTTTGTTGTTGGCTTTTTAATTTTAAACTGTT
Source organism: Phortica okadai (assembly GCA_034638295.1). Classification (NCBI taxonomy): domain Eukaryota; kingdom Metazoa; phylum Arthropoda; class Insecta; order Diptera; family Drosophilidae; genus Phortica; species Phortica okadai. Next base: position 9,262,752 of record CM067850.1, read on the forward strand.
CTTATGAAAAAAAAAAAAATGTTAAGTTTTTTAAACTCTATTTTAACTGAAACGTGCTAAATTAGTTTCTTGACGAAATGTCTTTTATTGTTTGTAGTTGAAATTAATATTAAACAAATATATGACGCTCAGTTAGCGGAATAACCTGACCAATTTGTGGACCAATAAAGATATTTATGATAAAAGAAAAATGAAAATCGAAAGTTGTATTTTCAATGTGTGATATCAACGCCAATAAAGTGCTTATGGCATCACAATATGATTCAGTAAATGTATAAAAAGATTAATACATCATCAAGGTTGATTGATTGTCTTCAATTATGGTTGATCTGTTATTTTGATTTATCGATTCGGTATTCTTATCAAACAGCCATAGTACAATCCATCACAAGTCTTCATATCAAAAATGGACTTCTGAATAAAATCAATGTTACTTTTTTGTTTTCAAATTTTTATTACGTTTAAATAAACATACACATCGATTAACTTTGAATAAACTTTAATTTGTATTGTTTTCTCAACGGCATATATTTTGTGTATTCTCAAAATTGAACAACATTTAATTGAAGCTTGTTTGCGCAAGCGCAGAACTTCACCATTTTTTTTTTCTTTTTACTTCTGTACTTATGAGCTAAGACTCAACCATTACTCGTGTATTGTTCTCAATGGATTTTCATTTTGACTTAAATTCATGCATAGAATTACAACAACTACGTGATATTCATTTGAAACTTTATGATTTCGATTTGTTTAAAGCATATAATTTAGTAATAAATTATGGTAATATATCTAAATAAAAAAGAAGAGACAGTAATGATTTACTTAATCTGGCTTTGTGCTTAACGAAACACTAAAATTTATGCAATAAACTTTGCCCATCATATTCATATGCTCTCTTCATTGACATGCGCGTATCCATGGTGGTGGTGGCGCTCATCTGGCGATGTTGGAATTTCGAAGAGTGTATTTTTTGTTGATGTCGTCGTTTGTCGTGCGACTTACTGTGGTTTCCTGAAGCTCTTGCCAGCGAATTTGGCAGCAGCGCCGAGCTCCTCCTCGATACGCAGAATCTGGTTGTATTTGGCAAGACGCTCAGAGCGGCATGGTGCACCAGTCTTGATTTGACCAGTGGACAAGCCAACGACCAAGTCACCGATGAAGGTATCCTCAGTTTCACCGGAACGATGCGACACCATGGTGCCCCAGCCGTTCTGCTTGGCCAACAAATGAGCCTGAATGGACTCGGTGACGGTACCGATCTGGTTAACCTTCAACAACAAGCAGTTGCAGGCCTTCTTCTCAACAGCGGTGGCAATACGCTTGGGGTTGGTGACAGTCAAATCATCACCGACAATTTGGATGGTGGTATTGCAAGTCAAAGAGGTCCATGCGTCCCAGTGATCCTGATCGAAGGGATCCTCAATGGAGACAATTGGGAAGTCCTTGATGAATTCCTGGTAGAGCTCAGCAAGCTTAGCTGGTTCCAACCATTGAGCCTTGTCGCTCTTCTCGTTCTTGAAGTCCAAATCGTACTTGCCATCACGGTAGAACTCGGAAGCAGCAACATCCATGCCGATTTCGATCTATAATCAGAATAAATGAATTAATTAAAGCCATTTTGTTGCTTTACGCCTGGGGTCTTACCTTGCCAGTGTATCCGGCCTTAGCAATAGCATCAGTGATCAAGGTAAGAGCTTCCTTGTTTGACTGAATGTTGGGTGCGAAACCACCCTCATCACCGACAGCGGTCGCATCCAAGCCGAACTTAGCCTTGATGACGTTCTTCAGATGGTGGTAGACCTCTGAACCCATCTTCATGGCCTCAGTGAAGCTAGTGGCACCAGTTGGCAGAATCATGAATTCCTGCATGGCCAGTTTGTTGCCAGCATGGCTGCCACCGTTAATAACGTTGAAGGCGGGGACTGGCAGGATGATTTCCTTGTTTCCAGCCAAATCGGCAATGTGTTTGTACAGGGAGACGCCCTTCTTGGCAGCGCCAGCTTTGGCGACGGCAAGAGAGATGCCCAAGATGGCGTTGGCACCGAACTTGCTCTTGTTCTCAGTACCGTCGAGCTTCAGCATAAGTTCATCGACAGCCTTTTGGTCAACAACATCCAAATTGGCTTTGACTACCTCTGGGCCCAGAGTGTTGTTGACATGGCCAACGGCCTTCAACACGCTCTTGCCGTGATAGTTCGCCTTATCACCATCACGCAATTCGAGTGCCTCATGGACACCAGTGGAAGCACCGGAGGGCACGGCAGCGCGGAACAGGCCCAATTCGGTGACCAGATCAACCTCGACGGTGGGGTTGCCACGGGAGTCGTAGATTTGACGAGCGTGAATCGACTTGATAGGCATATTGTCTGATTTACAACTATAAGCGAAAAATTGTTAAAAATAAAAATTAGCAATTTCCATTTTGCAAAGCAATTAAAAAAATCAGGTGTGTATATTTTACGCCTAATAGTTGGCGTCAACCACCGCAGGACTTGTAAAATTTCAGAAGTAAGAACCATTAACAATTACTCAAAAGAAGGTAAAATATTTAATATTAATAGTTGCATTTAAACAAAGAACCAACGTCAATTGTTTGCCGCTAAGTGATTTATTTTTTTTTTTGCCCCACACAACGCGGCGTCGTGATTGCTGATATGTACGAATGAATGACCTCTAGGACGTGTTTAAAGGTCACAAGAAGTAATGGCGAAAATAGAAGCCGGAAAACGAAAATACCTTTGCAAAACAATTTAGTTATCAGTTTATGTACTTAATTAAATAAATCCACTATATTTGCAACATATTATTAACACTTTCAATGCAAAATATTTAAAAAAAAAAACCAAATTGATACTTGAAAAAAATACTCAAGAAATGTTAGATAACTCTCAGCAAAAAGAATCACATACTCAAACTATTATTTAATCTTGCGCTCTTTTTGTTTGTTAATTAATAATTGCTTGTATTGAACGTAATCGTTTAAAACAATTACCGGATCTATGTATGTCGCAGGGCTTTACTCACCTTTTGTGGATGATTTGGAATTTTAAATAATTAGGCGTTCGAGTTTCTGCGGCTGCTTTTAGCTGATGCGGCGGAACCAACGACGATGAATGTTGAACGACGAATGAACGTGAAGACAGAAACGGCGAAAAGACAGAGCTTAAAGCTCTCGTGGTTGTAGTAACGAGCGCCATGTTGTTAGTGTTTTCTTAATAAATTTTGTGCCTATTACTGCCGGCGCAGTGGGGGACGATTCTTTGGAGATGGAGAAATTGACCTTGTCAAGGTTAGGCCTAGTGAAACCTTAAATCCATATGGTGAAATGGAAGCACGGAAACTGTAAACAAAGAATTAAACAGAAACATGAGTATTTTATGATTCATTTACAATTTCAAAATGTTAAACTAAAATTTAATTTGAAATGTATTGTGACGCCCTAAAAGACGGGATTTCAATTTTGAAATTTGTTCGTTATTTTTAGTAAAGTTTCGCACTACAGTAGAAACTCGATTACGGGTCTTCAATTACCTGGCTCATTTTCCTTCGAGTTGCACGGCCACTTAGGTTAGGTCAATGTGGATAACTCCCCCAAATTCAGGGGTAAATTACGAACATGTGTTTATTTTGCTTGAGCACTGTCGTATGTGTGTATGAAAAGCATTCATACTTGAGGCAGATTAAATTTGAAAGTAATTATATTAGCGATGAGTATGCATCAGAAAAAAAAAAAAAAAAAAACTAGGCCATGTGTTTTGAGCGCCAAGCTCATTAGTTGATTTTTGAGAACGCCGCAAAAAAGTAAACAAAAAATCTGCCCAATGACACAATTGGTAATGCCTGGTGATCGCGTGGCTGCTGCCGAGGAGCTGGCAAAAAGTAAGAAAGTCATTCTTGGTCCGGGATTGCGACGTATTGACGAACAAGTTGTGGCCTATAAAGCCGGCATACTGAACCACAAGGAACCAAATACATATTGGGTGGATAACTATCAACGACGTTATGTGCCTGCTCGTGGTGACACCGTAATTGGCATAGTTAAAGCCAAAGCTGGAGACAGTTTTCGCGTGGATATCGGCGCCGCGGATTTGGCAACTGTTTCATACCTCGCTTTTGAATCAGCCACTAAAAAGAATCGCCCAGATGTTAATCCAGGCGACTTGCTTTATGCACGTGTTATGGTATCCAATCGTGACGTCGAGCCGGAACTAGCATGCGTAAACTCGACTGGCAAAAAGGGAAAACTTGGAGTGTTGCAGAATGGCTTCGTGTTTACGTGCAGTTTAAATCTTGCGCGTATGATCCTACGAGCTGAATGTCCATTGCTAGCCGCTTTAACTAAGGAAATGCCTTATGAGATTGCGGTAGGCCTAAATGGCCGTGTGTGGGTGAAAGCACAGTCGGTACGTGAGACAATTGGCCTGGCGAACGCAATACTTGCAACTGAGAAGGCCACATACGCAGAGATAAATCGGATTTGCGAGAATATCGGCAATATTTTGTATACGTAATAAAATAGAGTTCTTTGATCACTTACATTTCAATGATTTTTTTTATTATGTGTCCTGGATGTGTTATTTACTGATAACTAATAACAATTTAAATCATAAAAAATGAAATGTTACTAAAAAATACTGGAAACAAGAGTTGACAAAATCAATTACATATTTGATCGTTCATTGCAATTTGGCGCAGATCTCCAAAGTGAACTTTTACATATTGTAAAATTATTATACAGGCAGGTAAAATTATTATACAGCTTTAGCGTTTATTTAACTTCGCAATGTTGGTTGTGGAGACATTTGAATCCCCTTTTGTCTACGCATCTGCCTTGCTATCAACAAGTTTTAAAAATACAGTCGCATTTGAGTATCACGCAAGATCAGTTGCACAACGCTCCCACATTGAAACAGCGTTTAAAGTTCATAAGACACAATGACCTTTCTAGAGTTCTTGCTAATCGCGCTTGTTCTTTACTATCTTATCTACGTTATACTCTGGATCGTGTTAGATACTAATGTAGCTCTTTGGTACAAGTCGCATTTTGGTGTTTCTGTTTCCACATTACGAGGTCAGGTAGTTTGGATCACCGGAGCCTCGAGTGGTATTGGCCGTGCACTTGCCTTGGCGCTTTCACGACATGGCGTTCGATTAGTGCTTAGTGCCCGTCGAGCGCAACAGTTGGAAGCGGTACAAGCAGAATGTTTGGCAGCATCCCGTGGCTTACTTGCACAAAAGGACGTGCTCGTACTGCCAATGGACATGCTGAAGCTAGAGGAACACCAACGACATCTACGCACTGTACTTGGTCATTTTGAGCGTTTGGATGTGCTGGTAAACAACGCCGGACGTTCGCAGCGCGCTAATTGGGAGGACATTGAAGTGCAAGTTGACCGTGATCTGTTCGAATTAGATGTTTTCTCTGTCATGCATTTATCTCGTCTTGTTGTACGCTATTTCAAAGATCAGACTGGTGGTCGCGGCCATATAGCAGCGACATCAAGCATTGCCGGATTTGGCGTAGTGCCATTTTCGGCTACCTACTGTGCCGCTAAACATGCGTTGAACGCCTATTTACGTGCACTAAAGGTGGAACAACCGAAAATTGATGTATCGCTCTTTGCACCAGGCCCGATTGCTACAAATTTTCTGGAAGAAGCATTTACTGGTTCAAAAGGTGGTAAAGTTGGTCTAAGCACTGCCAATCAGAAACGTTTGACCGCGGAACGTTGTGGTGAACTGTTTGCCATTACGTTGGCCAACAAAATGGACCTAACGTGGTGCGGTCTGTTTCCAGTCAATGCAATCGCTTATTGCGCACGTAATCCAACTCTAACAAAGATTCTTGGAAAGTTCATGACTGAAAAGACTCTTAACAAAATACGAGAAGGTAAACTGTAAGCTGATTGTGGCAATCGTCCAATTTAAAGACTCAATGTTATTTTCTAGAATAAAAACAGACTTTATTTTTAACTTGTGTTGTGTTTAAGTGCCTGTTTGATATGTGCCGGCACTTTAATGCGTTTTCGTTTTGATTTCATAGGCACTGTGTTTTTTACACCACTTGACTCGCTTTGGGATTGCGTCTTTAGCTTTTTACTCTTTTTACAGGATAATGGATTAGGATTCTTGGGGCCTTTTCGCTTCTTCGGTTCGAGTTGTGCTTGTGTATTTGTGGTCTTAATGCCTTGTTTTTCTTTCATGTGCATTATTCTTGCTTCTTGTTGCGCTGGTACAAGTTGCTGGACTTGTTGTTTGTGTACCCATTTCTTTGACGCCTCGGATGGTGCCTCTAGTACGGGTGTCGCCTTGTGTAGGTAGAGCAAGCAGCGACCAGGCACTTTGCGTAGACTCGCCTGTAGCATGCGATCCTGGGACGCAACTATGTAACGGCTGTCTTTGGTCTGCAAATATGACATAAATCAGCACTACATGTAGTAAACAAGACGCATTATTTGTTACCATTGATTTAATGCAATCCGCCGCACTAACGGGTTTTCCTTCGTGGCCACATTTATGCACATGAAACTGCTTTACAATAGTTGTGGCGCCCGTCAGAGGTCCACCCAGCGACTCAGATTCGAGAATTATGCATTGAGTGGTTAATAACTTGACTGCACATTGGAAGTATTTCTTGATTTGTTCTTCAACAATAACTTTATGCTGAAATTGATTAAAAACCGTTAATAAGCGAAATTCTTTGTGGAAATAATGATTCCCACGGACCTGTAGCGCTGCCTGGCAGAAGGTGGCATCAATCAGCACCTGGTATGGCTCGCGGTAGTTGAAGTTTGTGGCAAAGTAGATTAGCGTTTTATGGGACTTTTTAAAGCGCGAGATCTTCATAATTTTCTCGTTTTATTTATTTAAATTAATTATTTTAAAAATGCAAAGCAAAACGTAAATAAAACGTGCGCGAGAGAAAGACGGCACTAGAAGAAAAGGAAAGACTGAAAGGTTGGAAGTCACTTGACGTATGTTCGCTTAAAATGTCAAGTGACATGAGTTAGTACTTTGTTTTCTAGCAAGTGCTGAAAAACAAGAAAAAGTCACCTAGCCTAAGTGACCGTGCAACTCCAAACGACATGGAGCAGGCCAGTACTTACAGCCTTTGTGAGTCAATTAACACCGCCAAATGTGGGGGAGTCACCACCATTGACTCAGCTCAAGTGGCTCGGCAACTCGAGCAACATTGGCCTGGCCAGTACTTTCGAGACATTTTCATGGCCCTCGACCGAGTCAGTGCACCAAATGCATCGATTATTGACACATTTGCCTCTTTCACCGACTCGGCGCCGAACGCTCGAATGGGCAACGCTGCCGCGAATAACGGCAGTTGCGCGCAAAATTTGAAAATGCCAAATTTCAATTGGTTTGAGCTCCTGGATCCACAGAATCCGGAGTACAAGAATAGAGTGACCTGCAAACATTGCAGTTGTGGTTTTAATTGATTTAAAAAAAAAAAAAATTTTACATTTTTGTTCAAAAAACGGCCATGTGCTCGGGGAAAAATACTTTTCAACCACCACCGCGAGCCACTTTCTCTCGCTGAATTCTCTCTCGTTCTTTGAGGCTTTTTTCATTTGTTTTGTTTTCGTTTTTCAGTTACAATTTACGGTTGTTGCACGCGCATTGAAGAAAAGTTCTTGTCTTCGTCGGTGTTGTTGTGATTTTTTGTTTTATTTGTACAACTAAATAAAGTAAGTGTTAAAATAAATTTTATTTAATGAATTTCTTTTAAGTAATTCATACTTCTACTTCCTGTAGTTTATATTGCATATAAAGGCGCAATGAAAACGTTTATTACGTATTCGGTAGTCTCGTGCCTACAATTAGTCTATAATCTAATGCTGCGTATTTCTAATCAATCATAAAAATAAATAAAAAATGAAAACAAAAAGTTAAATAATTGAATATGCAATTCCTGCAGTGAACTTTGCGTGCAAGTATATTTTTTCTGTTTTGTTGTGTTGGTTTAGTGTAATTGTTGTTGTTTCACACTTTACACATTGCACTCACTGCGACTTCCTCGCCTCCTCCTCTGCGTGTCTTCTTTTAATTCGCTCAATTGGCATTCAATTTGATTCCATTTCGATTTCCTTTTGTGCTTATCAGTTTTATGAGTAATTTTGCACTTGTTCGTTTTAGTCTTTCTTGCACTATCAACGTCTCGGTTTCTCTGCCTTGACTTCTGTCTGCGCATTTCTTCAGTGCATTTGTTTAAGTTTGTTCAAATAGTATTTGAGTGCGCCGCTCAAGGCTGCTCACTCAGAATATAATTTTGTTCAATTGAATTCATTTGTTTTCCGTTCGGGGTAGTTTTCGTTTGAGTTCGTTAGAGTTCATTGACTTGAAGGTTGCAAATAAATTTCCGACTCAACTGTTGAACTTCAAAGAAATTCACCTAACAATGTTTTTAGCCAATATGAACTTGCTTCAAATATTATTTTAAATTTCATATTATTCGTCCATTTAATGACTATTGAAACAAAAGAAAGCAAGCTCCGTTCTTTGCCAAATTAATGTTGAGAGCCAAAGATTCATCAATGAAATTCCATCAATACGTTGTACGCGATCAAAGTCAGGTACGCCAAGTATCTACCTTGATTCAATGCTTGTTATCACGTTCATCATCATGATCATCATCATCGCCATCATCATGATCGGCGGCGACACAATTCCTGTTTATAATTCTAATAAGCAAAACGCATCCATTTGGGCTTGGTTGCTTGTTGCCTAGACTTTTGAGCTTTAAGCGGACTCTAACCTGACGCTTCGATTGCACACTTTGCATGCAAAATAAGCCTGTCACATCATTTACCCTACACGCGCCCACCTGTCCGCTTGCCAGTGACAACAAGCTCGTCATCATTTCTTTGGCTAATTAACCGCAAATGGTTTATACAATGTTGTCAGCCAATTTCATTTTCAATTTCTATTAGTTATTTTATTCATTCATTTGTTATTGTTTTTTTTTTTTTTTTTGTGCAAAACTTATTAAAAATCTGATAATGTTTGAAATCGACTTTTAATTTATCCGTCTAACGTAATAAACATTAACAATAACTGACTTTCAAAACGATGGCGAAAGAATACTATAGAGTGTTATATCAGAAGGTATGCAATAACTCAACTGAACTCAATGCGAAATGAAATGGAAAAGTTTTCGAAGGCCTCCAAGCAAAAAATGGCGTTTCCGTTTAGATTTGTTTTTTTTTTTTTAAATATTTTGTATTATAATTTAAATATATATTTTTTCTATAATAGCTCATAAAGTGTTGAACTCACAGGCACTTTCACGTCGTGCGTTCATGTCTGATGGTCGTACGAAATGTCTTTCTTATCGCGCACACGCCGCATAGCACAGAATATCATTATCATTTAAGCGGCCTCCTCCTCATCATCATCATCATCGGCAATTTCTGCTTCTTCTACGTAGTGGGCTAGGTACAAGTTACTATTTTAAGATTCTACTCAATTCTGGTCTTAATCTAAGCTCTTGATGTGTTGCTTTGCTCTGCCACCCAAGTTGTTTGTGGCTCATCTTGGTTCTTATCGATTGAAAATTTTTTTTGTTTTCGAAAAGTTCAAAAGTTTGCAAAAGCAAAAACTCAAAAAAACAAAAACTATAAAGATGAATCCGAAGTTAAATCGCATGATTGTGCCAAAATTATTAAGAGATAATGAAATAATTATCAGAAATAGTTCATTTAATACGCAAAAAGCCGATTTCATTGAATTATTACGCATACGCAATGTTGTTTTCACACTCTTTGTTTTGATAATTTTGATTCATGTTCAATAGGTAGCATACCAAAGCTGTGTTCTTTTTAATAGAAACATACATTCATTTGATGAGGACATGTTTGACTTCCAATATTAGTAGTTCTAAACGAAGATCTAGAACAATAGTGGCGGAGAATATTCTCCTTATATTACTAGTTGTTTTCGCTCAATGCTATTTTAATGAAAACAAATTAAAATTATTTAAAAATTTATGAAAATAGCAAGTTTATTAAATAATTAATTCTAAAATAAGATATTTTTATGGTTAGTTAAACCCTTTAATTGATTTTCTGTTAAAACTATTCGATTCTCGCTGTCAGCGCAGCTTTAATGAATATAATTGAAAATGATAAAAGTACTTGTTGTAGTATTTATCGGAACCTCTGATTAATCGGCTCACAGCAATTAGTTACATGTCAAAGAAAAACAAAAACAGTTGATTAAATTGGCTTTCGATTCGTGTCAAAGCTTTTTTCCCCGTCTCAACTTGTGGGCCGACCTGACGAAAGGCGTGTTGCTGTTGTGACTCGATAATTGCTGATGGATAATTGCTAAATGTGTTAACAACACGACAAACGATGAAAGATTGAAGATTATCATATTCGGTAGTAATCAAAGTCGTTTGATATATTGCGGCAGACATAAAAATCAAAAATATATGAAAGATATGTTAAAAAGAGGGTGTGTGGGTGATTTGTGACCAATGTGGTTTGTTTACTTAGTTATGTGTTATGTGTCTCTGGCTTCTGTTCATTATCAACTCTATAAACAAAATGTTAAGCTTGCTGTGATTATAAACACGTGCACAAATATTGCCGCCGTCCTCGACATGCCACAAGCCGATTATCTATCCGTTGACAATTTGCACATTTCTTGCTATTAGAATTAAGTCGGGAGGGGGTAATAATTTGCGTTTACTGCGCAAAAATGATATACAATAAGCCCAAGCCGACGATAAGTGCAAAACTGATTGCAATTGATAACAATTAATTAGCTTTATTATGAGCATTTATGGTGCTCCGATAAGCAAATGGTCTTTATTGAAAACACATTTGCGCTTTAATGACGCATCGGTAGCATCTGCTTTTGTAACCTCGTACGGGATTTACAATTGAATCCAAAGTTCACTGGGATAATTTATCGAAAAAAAAGAGTGTTCATGAGTACTACGTAATAACCATCAATCATAACCGTCCACCCCAAGTTCATTTAGATGCAAATTTACTGCGATTACCCAATAGGCATGTCATAATCATTGCCAGATTATTTAGTGCGACACTTGTTTCGATTTTGACGTAAATTATGCTAATCCATGGGTTCGAAGTTCAGCTGGCATTCAATTTAATAACTTTCTTTATTATTCAACTTTTCTAGGCGGCTGATTAAAGGGCTCGCCGGTGCTTGAAGTGCACAAATTTTTCCTCGCATTTGCCTTTTATTACTAATTAAGATCGACATGAGTAATTATATATATATGTATATATATATTTGTATTTTTACGTGTGCCAGCGGCCATATTTTTGACCCCTTCTTTTCTCGTTAATCTCGTCTAGCTCACGGCTATTAAGTAATGGGGTTGAGGCTTTAAAACATTGCTAATTGAATTGACAAATCACTGGGCAGTGTGTGTGCCCAGTTAGGGTTCAATTCGGGGTTTTTACACCTTCTCAGTATATGCAATTAACAAAGAATAAAGTACAAATACGATTTAATGTATGTCAATCCGAAATTTAAGTGCAAAATGTATATTTGTTCTATATCTGCAAAAATATATATATTTCTTTTCTTCGTCAGTTGATTTTCCTTATACATATTTCAAAAACTTGTAATAAGTCAATGTGTGTCGATAATGCATCTGCATACAAAGAAATTTCCAACTACTTTGTTAATTGCAGTGCCAATGAGTCACAGAAGTCGATATAATGTGCGCTAAAAATTTACAAGCAACTTTATTAATTATCGATTTACGCCAACGATTTAGAATTCAGCGAAGTTCGTTGAGAAAATCGCAAAACCGCAACGCGTTTTCCCACCAGATACTTTGTGGGAATATAAAAGAATAAAATATGCAATCTTGAAATATGTATAAATAAAATCATACTTTTCCTACGAAAATCCATAATATGTACGTAGTTCATTGAAATGTTGTACTATTTTGGTAACTTTTATTTGTTTAATGCATGCAAGCAAAAATAAAATCAGGTAGCATTAATTATTTTATCATTAAAAAGGCACAATTTTAAATGAAATGATAATTTAAACTACAATGTGTTATTCCATTGTTCCATTTTGTCATAAATAATATTTAATTTTATTAAATATGCACTCTCCGCTCTTTTGCTTAGTTGCATAGTTTTCTCTCATTTTGTAAGTTTTTCAAATTAACTAATCTATGTTGCCATCGCAGTAAGCTAAACATACGAAACTTGAATTCTAAGGTTTCTTTCAATACGTTTCGGAAATATTTTTTTGTTTTCAATGTCACTTTGCTTTATGCTGATAAGCGGCAAATGACTATAAACGGCATTATGATTTAAAAAACGTGTGGTATTGCGTTCATTCACGGTAAATAAATCGTCGGGTTGCGATCGCTGACGTTTAAATTAACGGCCAGATATCGTCGCGAACGGACGTGTTTTTGTTGAAATACAATTTTGAAATTCATACACTGAAAACGAGTAGAAAAGGTGGTGAACGTCGTGAAAGCATTAAAGTGTGTTTTAAAAAACAAGAATCAGTGTAAGAAGAAAATTATAAAGTTTTGTGTTTTGAAGTAGCAGCAATAAATGATGAGCATTTTATAAAATTGTCGTGCTTAAAAATTACATATGCACAAATTTGGAAAAAAAAAAAATCAATTCAATTCAAAAAAATTATATGTTTCGACAAAGAAAGTCACCTGTCTGTGAATGTGCTTGTTGTATATACAGCGAAAAATATCGCGTGATAATATATGCGAAGAATAAAAAAAATTTTAATTTATGTAAAGCAAAAAACAAAACAACAAAAAAAGCAAATTAAAACAATGAAATTTTCAAGCTTAGCAAAAAGAACACAGAAAAAGTGCAAAGTGAATTTTTATGTCTGTCTGCCAATTTACATATGTATTTGTATACTGTTCGCAATATCTGTGAATAAGAATTGTATTTTTTATCGTGTCTAATATGTTCATTCATAAATTGCATCGTGTGTTGTTGTTATTTACCTAACTTTTACAATAATTTAACGTAAAATTCTTTCTATTCAGTTTCGTGGGTTATGTGCAAAGTTTAAAGAAAAGATACAAAGCAAAAGAAGTAGATGAAACGTGGAAAACATAACAAAAACGAAAAACTCCCACAAAGTTTCTAAAACGGGAAAAGATTCAACGAGAGTGTGAAAAGAAAGCACAGCGAGAGAGCGGTTAGTTTCTTCTTTTCTACTACATGTTCTTATTTATTTTTGTTGTTGCCTTGTGGTATATACATCATACAAACAGACATGCGAACAGACAGACAGTTGACCTCTTGTTTGTCGGGTTTAAAGCTGAAAGAATTGAAAGCAGCAAAGGGGGAACAAGAACAGGCAAAGAAATTCATTCTGTTTGGTTTTTTGTGTGCTTTCCGTTTTGTCATTTTCCATTTTAACACAGTTCGTTATCATATTTTATTGGTTTTGTTTTATATTTTTTTGTTTTTGTTCAATGTATTGAATATTGAATGTGGGTCAACGGCGTGTCTTGTGTTACGTTAATGGAGAGCGAAAGAGAGAGAGAGTTGAAAATGCTGTTAAACTTGAATTATTGTTGAATTGCAATACAGCTGAAAACAAAAACAAAAAAAATTAAACTGCATTTTTCGCGATAAGATATAAAGTGTATTAACAAAGAAACGATATAATAAGAACAAAAGCTTTGGTAAACTTTTATAGTTTCTTGAATTATACAAGATACCCTTCCAATGAATTGTTCCAGTCCCCTATTAACCCTACAAATGCGTACGCATACTCGTACACACGTGCCGACTGACCTTGCCCACCACAACAATTGTTCGTACATATACATATATTTGCTTGTTCCTCTTGACTATATCCGTAGCTCCATTCTGATATCTACATATTAGAATATATAGTATATAATATAAACAACAGTCGAGCCTTAAGTTCCCACGAAACAAAATTGCGCTCGAAACACTTTTCAGTAAATGTAATGTAAAAAATATACAAAGCTTTACTTTGTTTGTGGGTGGGGTGGGGGGTAAGGTGCCTGTTATTATCGTACACAAGCGATAGTTTAGTTACTATATTGTTAAATTTAATACACGGTGTTGTTGTTTTTGTATTTGCTTCTTATATATTTTGTATATTCACGTTTTTAAACATTATTTTTTGATTTTGTTGTTTTCCGATTCGTGACTTACATCGAAATTGTGTCTTTAGCAACAAAATTGTAAATTTTGCATAGTAAACGTAACAGAATCAGTTTTAACTTAGTAGTTTAGTTTAGTAATAGTTTTTTTTTTTTTTTTATTCAAATAATAATAATAATAAAATAAAACTTATTTTAAGGTCTCTCAAGAATAGTATCAAAAATCGTCCCATAAATCGTGTCAGAAGCACTGACAGAAACCGTTAAATATTAAAATAATTGTTGGATTTTACTTATGAAAAGTGTTATATGGAATACATACATAATTAGGTAATTGATTTAACTAAAACGAAAATTCAATTTATATTGTTTTATGGACCATTAAAGGATTTACTATCAAAGCGTGTCAGTTGTGCTAATGATTCGTTTGGCCATGTCAGTCTGTCTTTATTACTTTATTTTTATTTGATTTTTTTTTTGTATTTTTTTTCACTATTTTTTTTTTTTTTGTCTGCATCGATAACGGGCATCAAATCAAATTTATGGCAAACTGGTTTCAATGCGACGCCACTCGAGTTGGCTTCAGATCTTTAATGGCACTCCGAGTCGCACTTACGGTCAATACCGTCGTCAACTTGAAAATGTTGCATGCAAGGCGGTTGCCAACCACGTCGCACACAGAATTTGCAAAATACAATTTTGTGGTTTTTGATATCTTACAAACCATTAAAAAATTCTGCACTTAAAACCACTTCATAAAAAAATATTAACACTTGTTCAATTAAAGGTAAAGAAGGCTTTTCTAGAAGTCTTTTTTTTTTTTTTTTTTTTTGGTTGTAAAAGCTTAACAACAAAGATAGATTTTTTAAAATTTAATTTAATTAGCTTTGAGTTATAAATGAAAAAAAAAAAAAAAAAATACCCTGCACACCACGTTCGTAGAAGTCGTTAAGATCGCCAAGTTGTTCGGACTTGTACGTGAAGTTGCTAAGGGATTTTTTTTTTTACTTGTCTCGAGTTTCAAATAACCTTTTCAATTTGTGTGTGTGTTTTTTCTCAGTCTCAATGTAATTATAGCGCTTCTATTGCGGCAAATTGTCTTGAAGTTTACTTCGACTGTCTGTCGATTTCAATTATAGAAGCGCGATAAGTCTCGCAAATTATTTCTCAGTTCATTGAAGAGCATTATGAACATGATATAATATTTTTTGCAGTTTTAACTTCTTAAAATTAAAGTTTTTTATTACATTACATATTTCTGGCCATTTAGTTTCTCAATTTTATGTTTGCCACTTGTAAGTAGTAAAATTTCAAGTGCTCAATAATAATTATTAAACATTCTTACGAACCGTTATCAAATATTGTTAAAATTTCGTTTATTTTGCAATTTTGCAATTTTTCGTTTTTTGTTTTTTTTTTTTTGCAAAGTCACAAAAATTGTTATTTATTACTTTAATGTTCATTAAAAATGCCAACAACGACGGCGACGTTCTTGACTAACTGACCTATGGCACTCTTCTTTGAATTAACAATCTCCTAAGGTAAAAACCCACACCGGTTTCCCGTCGATATGTGTTTGATATTTTTACTGTTATTGTTTATTTGATAATTAATTATCGGCACAAGTCGAAATTCGCTCTAAAAGTCGTTGAACGCTTTTTGGCCGATTTTTTGTGCCATTTTTGCCATTAATCAAGTTTATAAAATATATAATTCTACATAAGCAATGCCCAAGAATTTGTTGTTGATGTTTTTTATACGTTTGTATATTTTCTTTTGTCTGTTTTGCGTATACTTTTTATATTTGCATATAAAACTTGATATTTTTCAGAGAATTTGACTTCTATCTTTCAGTTTTGTTTTCTATTTTGCTTTGTTTTGGTTATTTTTGCGATATTTTTTGGACTTTAGACTTTTTTTTTCTAATGTCAGCCACGATTTGACGATGGAAGATTACAGAAAAGAAATCAGACGCAATGAGTCTGCAAAAAAAAAAAAAAACAGCAGCAACAAAAACAACAATTTTTGCCGCATTTCAGTAGCAGTCGGAGAGATAAATAATAGAAAAAAAAAAAATCTTAATTAACATAACGTTTTAAATTATACAAACATTTACCAACTCATTGTTCAATATTTGCTTAAAATTTATGAACCAAAATAGCGTAAATCCAACGAAGCGTTCATAACTGTTTTAATAACTGAAATAAAAATAAAAATGAAATTTTAAATAAAAATTGTTACATATTTTATTGTTTTTTTTTTTTTTTTAATAATAATTTAACTTGAAATAGTTCCGTTACACGTTTTAGTTGAAGTTCAATGCACTCGTGTAATGTTTAAAATGCGCTTACAAGCTTCTTGTTTATTTTTTTTTATTGTCAAAGCAATTAACAAATTTAACATTTTTGTCATACAATCAATAAAAGTTCAATTAGCGTTGGCTGAGCACATAAAAAATTGCACTATTAAAACAACAAATATACATTTATCATGTGCGAAAGAGACAAACTGATAAATATTGTGAGAAGTCATGAAATTAATTCAGAACTGTTGATTTTCATTTTAATTATTATTGCAATTATAGTTTGTGAATTGAAATTGGCGAAAAGAGTGTTGAGTGCGCACATTTAAAATGTGTGTGTGTGTGTGTGTGATTTGATTCAGCAGAACAATAACAAATGTACGATTCGTTGCGGTTCGACGGCAGTGCAAGTGAGCCGAGAGAAAAGTTGATGCATTGCATGTCTAAATGATTATTATTTGCTGTTGTTGTTTGATCGTTGAATATGGCATGTTTGAGTTTGATGAATTTTACATTTATGTTTTTTGTATTTATTGCTCATTACAGTGTTTAATAACTAAATAAATAAATAAAGCCGGCCGTAAGAAAAACAGAAGATTTTCACAACAAACAAGCGCTAACAGAGAGAACAGAGAAGACGCTAAGAAGATAAAGAAAGCAATGACACTCTTGCCAGACATTAAGCCCAGTGATGCTTGCTGCGGGGGTGGCGGTGGCGGCGGCGTCGGTGGTGGGGGCATTAACGGTAACTGCCATACCGGCCAAATACATGAAAATGGCGTCAATGTGCGCAGCGTTGCTATGAATTGTTGTACAACAACAACAACAGCGAACAGTTCAGATATGTCCATTGATGATGAAACCTCATCGACATCATCGGCAGCGACCAAAGTGAATAACAATCTAAATGCAGCGCAAAACTATTATGCAACAGTTGAGACTAATTTTCCACAATGCAAAGAAATCAATATCGAATTTGAAGATGTCAAATACACTGTGCGAAAATTCTCAATACCGGAACGAAAGTTTAGTAAGTATCTTGTTTGTTTGTTTGTTTTCTTTTAATTCTTCTTATACAATAAAGAAATGGCAAGGAATTATATTGATTTGTTGTTTGTTTTTTCTTCAACTTTCTCCCTACAAAACAGTCACAAAAGAGATACTGCACGGACTGAATGGCACATTTCGTTCCGGCGAGCTAACGGCCATCATGGGGCCATCGGGTTCAGGCAAAAGTACATTGTTGAATGTCATGACAGGCTTTCGGTAAGTCGCTCTCTCTCCTCTGATTGTGTATTCAACATTAAATCATTATAATTTTGGCAAATGATACCTTTGTTTTGTGTAAATGCACAAATTGCTCGTCACTCAAATTGATTTATTGTATATAAGTATTTATGTGCTTATCATTATCATGCTAAGGCGGCTGTTAAGCTGTTATCGACAATGTCTAGATTCATTTTTATTTTTTTTGTATTTTGTTCTTTTAATTTCTTTAACTGTTTTGCACTTGAACTTGACGTCGTCGGGTCAGTTTGTTGACTGTGAAAAATTCCATTAATTTTTTTTTTTTTTGTATGCATAAACATACATACATATTTCATTGTTGTAAATATTTCATGACGTTTGCGATTTTCTTGCATTCACAAACTCAATTTGAACTTTGTTTCATTATGTTTTTGATTTTTTTGTTTTGTTTTTAAATTTTTTATTTGAAAAAATGTCGCGAAAAGTCATTAAAAGATTGTCAGACTCGTCAAAGTTTTGAACGTAAAAAGCGACGACATTAAAATGTTATTAACAATAAAAGAAACAAAAAAAAATTGTCATATTTACAAGTACAATGAATGTTTCGCAATGTAATGAAAGTTGTACGTAATTGGGAATGACTCATTGAACAACTCGAGTGTCATGCACGAGTTTAACTCAATTATTAAATATAAAACAATAGTTACGCCCCTCAAAATTAATGCAGATATCACGATTCAACTCTGCCTGGCATATGCGATAAATTGGCGGCAAAAATGCTTCTGATATAACTTCTAATGCACTTGTCCATTGCCAAAGCCCACAATTGCCCATGGCGCGATTGAATGATGATTCTTGTGGTTGTTTTTGCTCTATCAAAGTACGCAAAACATGAGTCAACGCGATATATATTTTATTTTTATTTTTTCAATTGCGTCTTGTTATTGTTGTACTTATACATTCATATATACAGTAGAACTTGAATAAGCCGGACAATTAAAAACCGTACAGTATCCGAATTGCTGGAACGTCCGGTTTATCAAAGTTCTACTATACTCTGTACTTATGATAGTTATTTGCAAGCGAACTCATGTTTAACTCATGTAAATACAATATAAAAACTCTGCTGGACATCATAGATGATGTTGTTGTTGTTGTTGCACTTATTGATGACAGCGCAGCTTGAAAACCAATTGGAAAATGCAACAAAAAAATTTGAAAACACGCAAACAATAAAAGCAAAAACAAAAATCAAATCAAAACAAAACAAAATGTAAATAAATAAAGGCAACAATAACAATAACAACAACAACGAAAATAATACAAAAACGCCTTTAAATGAAATCAAGCAAATACAATGCAAATTGTGAGCGCACCCACGCCGACTTTGATTCTTATTCAATTTGTCTCTTGTATTTGTAAGCGCGTGTGCCTGTGTGCATGTGTGTGTGTGTGTGCTGCGTATTTAGTATTATTTTTTTGTTCTGTTGCTTATTTGCAAATCGCATAAGTAACGCAGACGGATGACGGACGAGGGACGGACAACAACTCTATTGCAATAATGAGGTCAATGTCGAGACGCGAACATTGCTCGTTGCCGAAACATACAACAGACTCGAAATGTCGCCGTTGACGATTCTGAATATTGCACAATGAATACAACAACAACAACATGCACAAAAAGATAATCACAAAAACTACAAAAAGAAAAAAAAAAAACAACAACAATAATAACAAACTAGGAAATAGTATTGAGATTATTAGAAAATGTGCAATGTGTGAATTTAATAATCTTTCTTTGTCTTTTCATAATTATTACAAGCGTGCATGTGAGTGTGTGTGTGTGTCTGTGTGTAAAGCACCTTGAAAATTAATGTTTATAGATTTTTTGAACTCTGTGGTAGCGCGTGCGTGCGTGCGTGAAAACTGTAAGTCACGTCGTCAGATTGTTGGCCTGACTGACCGATCGATGCTTGCCAAGATAAGTCAGCTTCAGTTGTGTGTGTGTGCACGTGTGTATGTACGTGCTTTCATTTATTTCATCAGCAACGGGCAACAGCATCATCATCATTATTACCTTCATCATCATCATCATCAGCATTGCCAACGTCTTTATAATCGCGCAAGAATATGCTATGTGCTGATTTTAATTTGCTGTAAAGTTAATTATAAACAGACGCCTCGAAATTATGTCTAAATGACCAAGACGCTTAAGATTCGCCATCTTGCTTATCGGTCACTTCACTATGAACTTGAATTTGTATACTATTGTTATTATATATATATTTTTTTACAAGTTTTGTCGTTGCCTATCTGTCAAAATCATAATATTTCCTACTAACAATTATTATTATTTATTATAAATATTTCATTATCATAATTTTTTTCCTCTCCCCAACCTCTCCCAACAGCGCGACGGGTGTTACGGGCGCCATACGCGTCAACGGCAAACAGATTTCCACAAATTCGGAAAGTTTTCGTAAACTTTCATGTTATATACACCAAGACGATTTGCTACGCCCACAATTGACTGTGGGCGAGACTATGCTGCTTGCCGCACATCTGAAGCTTGGCTTCAAAGTTACCAAAGAGCACAAATTGAATTTGGTAAGTTGAAAACAATAATAATAATAATTATAAACAACTCATTTAGTCATTTCAACATTTTAAGTACTTTTTATTTAATAATTACTTTTATTTTTACTGCAGATTAAACACATTTTAATGCTGCTCGGACTGGATCATCGCTTCAATGTATTCACGGCCAAACTATCTGGCGGTCAAAAGAAGCGTCTCGCTATTGCGCTCGAACTGATAAGCAATCCACCGGTTCTCTATCTCGACGAGCCAACGACGTGAGTGTGCATCTCATCATTTATAATCCAATACATCATATTTTTTTATTATTATTATTTTGTTGTTTTTGCTATTGCATATATAACGATTTACTAATACAGATTTCATAATATTTTAACGTAATTTTTACGTGAACGGAAAAAAATGTATATATAATAATGAAACGGAACTGTTAATGATTTGTTTCTAGTATATATTTTCGTTATGAGATATAATGGATTAACTCAATTATATATTATTTAAGTATGTTGTTGTCTGTCAATCTAAAAATCAGGAAATCAAACAAGAGTTCAGTTCAGAATTCATCATTATAATAATCTATAGTACTTGTATTTGATTGAGAGAAGTAGAACTATAAAAATGCTGTTTTATACATTCACAGCGTCGTGTTTCATGCATGCCCGTTGATTGTTGTTTTTGTTTTTCTACTAATTAACATTATAGGTTAATTATTCATAAACTGAATAACATTTGATAAACGTTCTTAATGTCCTGACTTGTTGTTGTTATTGTCGTTGTTCGAAGTCTGTCTGAAGTGCATTGACAATTGACAACAAAATAATTTCAATACAGTTTCAGTTCAAGAATAGATTAGATCAACATTCGAACTTCATCGATAATTAATCTGTTGTAAAATAGTTTCCCATGTTTATTAGATTTCACACTGATTCGATGTTCGAATTTTATACATAAATGATATGTTGTAAAATAGTTTCCCATGATTGTGAGATTTCACAATGATTCATACAATAAAATCCGCAAAAAACGTCATTACTTGTTTTCCCATTAAACTAATAACTTTTTCACGTCATTGTTAATAACAGTTTATAACTTGTGAAATTTACTACGCGAACAACAACAACAACAGTGTGTACGGTAGCTTTTTAATCGATTACCATATGTGTGAAAAGTTGATGACGTTTGCCATTTATATTTATTTCTGCCATAAAATGAATAAACATTACGTTAGATCAAAACGATTCAAAGTGCAATTTATGGCATGACGGTGAATGTTTGTCTAACGTTGACGTTTGGCATTATAATTATAGAAAGAAAAAATGTGAAAAAACACTAACAATAACAACAACAAAATTGTAGAAAAGACAGTACATAAAACAATTGTGTCGTTTGTTTAGCAAAATCAATAAAATTGCTTTGAACAAACAATTGAAATTGATTTGCAGCACAAATTGTTTATAATTAAAAAGCAAATGAAGATGTTATTTCTGAGCAAATGAGCCAAATAAACCATGGAATGATAAAAAAACTTTTAATTACACTTTCAGTGGCTTGGACAGTTCGTCGTGCAGTCAATGTGTCGGTCTGCTGAAGAAGTTGGCATCGCAGGGGCACACAATTGTCTGTACGATACATCAGCCGAGCGCTTTGATCTTCGAGATGTTCGATAAGCTGTACACAGTTGTCGATGGCAATTGCATGTATCAGGGCCCGGTACGTGAGCTCGTGCCATTTTTGGCCGATCAACAGTTGGTCTGTCCAAGTTATCACAACCCAGCCGATTATCGTAAGTTTATCATAATATATTATTTTATATGCAATGATGTTCACTTCCTTTCTTTACACAACGTGGTCTTAAACAATAAACAGTGCTTGAGGTGGCCGTTGGCGAGCATGAACGTGATCTGAATAAGTTAATACATGCCGCGAATAAAAAGTATTACGAAGATGCCGATCGCTATCAATACATACAGACCAATGACGACATGAGCCGGCTCATAACGACAATACAAGGTGAGCGTAGTGGATGGCAAAAGCATAACCGAAAGTACTCTACTACAAGAGACGCTTTGAATGAATGAATTGAATTTTGTATACAATTGTATTGAAATGACATTAATAAAAACATATCCATTACAGAGAATATCGAAAGCAAAACATGCAATGTGCAACATGATGCCAATAAACAACAATTGAAAACGTCAGCAGCGATGACGGCAACGGCAGGTGAAGAGCATGAAAAGCTGCCCACCGTTGCACTTGCACAATTTTCAGCCTTCGATTATGTGAAACCGGCGGCCGATGACTTGGCTTTGGAGGAAATCAAGGCGTTGAATGGCCAAAAGCAACAGCGGCAAATACAAAGACAAAGGAGCAGCGGCGCCGTTGGTTTTGTGAATGAAGCTGATATAATGCCGGCCTCGTTTCTCATGCAATATTTACTGTTAATGCATCGCATTTTAGTTTGTTCGCGACGCAACTATGTGAGTAAACGTCAACCTTAGCATTTAAACACCATCACACACACTCAGTACTTGGCACAAATCGTTGCAAAAACCTGCTTCATAACATGTTGCCATTTGGCCAAATTAGTCTGTCTGCCTGTCTGTTTGTCCATGTTCATGTATGCATTGCTCTTTGCGGCAGCCGGTTTTCAAATAAGTAGTGTGTTTTCTAAAGACTCTAAACTTGGCTTTAGTTTTATGTTTTAATGGCCATTAAAGCCGTCACAAATTTCTTGCACACATAATGCTCGAATTTTCCATATTTCGCATACGACATTCAAGCAAGATTTTGATTTCTTCATTCATCATTTTGGCTAATCGGCGCCGTTTCAAACTTCAACTTGACGTTGACGCTTTTTGCTGCTTGGCTGCGCGCATTAATGCTGCCGTCATGCTGTCATGCCACCAGGCCAAGCCGAGCCGATCCGGTCCGAGCCAAGCCGGCATTCCTTTAAACGCTCAGTGAAGCCATTCACTTTACTATACACAATAAAACACAATACTCCACACACTCGTTACACCGTGTTGCTGTTGTATTGCCACACAAAAATATATTTATTTTTTTATTATTATTTGTTTGTGTTTTTGTTAGACTTGACCGCTTCAAGCAGCAATTATTATTATTATTATTACTTGTAATTTTATTTTTGTAACTAAATTTTCGTGCTTAAACCTTCAATAACTTTTATTTGAATATGAAATTTTCATGTGTCGTCGTCATTGAGTGTCTCACGAGTACAGCGAGTAGTTTTTGACTTATGAAAGTTCATCGTTTAACTACAATGAATTGTTTTAATCGTTAAATTAAAACAAAAACAACATTTTATTGTTTGTTTGTTAATGTTTTGCTTATGAAAGCGTAACTTGTCTCATTGAGTGCACAAAAGTGAGTAAGACAAGTCTTGGCATCTTCATTACTTGGCAAAGTCCATTTAACGAAATTGTTTATGTGTTTCGTTACAATTCAGCAGCTTCAGACTTCCTGTTATTTGTTTTTGAACTTTGTTGTTGATGACAAAAAACAATACTCGTTTTACTGATGACATTCTATATGAGTCAACATTAGTTGAACCTGATTCAAGATAGTACATGTGCTTATGTGTATATGTTACACGTGTCAAAGTCTTTTATTTGCCTCAACCATGTTCGATAAGTATTTTTAATGACTTCCAATCATTCGAAAATGCATAAAATCTAAATACATTTTTTTCGCTGCTTTCATAATCAAAAGGCATACAAATTATATGAATATGTATTCATATACATATAATTACATTGAATGCTGTTGATGTGAATAAATAAAAAGGCAATTAATTCTCGCCTAAGACCAATCTGTCTTTATTAGAATGTTTTAATTAGTTTGGCTAATTAACAAGATTCGCATATGTACTTATCTCATCTTAAACGTTTAGAAAACGGTTTGTTTGAGTGTTGTTTGCTTAAAAGAGTGTTTTTTTTTTTTAAATAAAATTTAAAGTATTTGTTTTTTGTGTTGCAATAAAAATAATTAGCACTTTTTTTTCGCCATAATTTCAAAGAAAGATGAAGCAACAAAAAATTATGACAAAAACAAACAATCAACTTTTGACAGGTTCTCAAGTTTATTATTTAAACTACAGCGAAGTTATAATTTAAGCACGTTTGCGGTTTTTTTTTTATGTTTTGTTTTTAAACAACTTGATTTGTTGCATTTTCGACAGACATATTCCAATAAAAAAAAAAAAAAATAGCCAAAAAAAATTTAAAACCAAATATTAGCTGAGAACTTGCGAAACTTTAGGTAACCTTCACACAGTTTTTTTTTGCACAAAAATGAATTTGCCTTTTTGCGAGCTTTTTTGAGGTTTTTCTTAAAATTATTATTTTTTTTTTTATACACAAATAATCTCAGCTCAAATACAACACATAACATTTTCACACCAAATTATCTTAAATCATCCTAAACATTCATGTTGTTTTTGGTTCTATGCCTAATTTAACTCTTGTCTCTTCTTCTTCTTTCAATTTTTGCAGTTTCTATTGTTGGCGCGACTCGTCTCACACATTGCAATCGGCGTCCTCTTTGGTTACCTTTACATGAGCGTCGGCAACAATGCAACAACAGTGCTCGGCAATTATGTCTACTTGTATGGCACGACGTTGCTGCTCGTCTACACAGGCAAAATGGCGGTTGTGCTGACATGTAAGTACATACTTAAAAATCTAGAGAATTCATGACGCCCCCTCCATGCGCCGCGTCCTTTATGGTCACTCAATTGTGCCGAATTCATTGACCATGTCTTCTGAATATATGTACATACAAAGCAAAAGCACTCGATTCAAGTAATGACACTCAATTCAACAAGTGGGCTATTAAACGCGCAGTCAGGCGGTCACAAAACTTGCACCGAGTCATCGATTAGCATCATTGTGCATAGCTTGGTCGCTTTGGGTTCAATAAACTTGCAGAACGTGTTTTTTTATCATACGCTTGCAAGAGTATATTAACTTTGGGATGAAGTATGCAACGCACTGAAGTTGACATCGCTGAGCATGCTTTGTACAATGCTTGGAAGCGTATACAAGTTTTTAAAAAGCCGCAAGTAACGTTATTTCCAGTATTGTTTTGTTGGTTTAGTGCTTCTGACCAAGTTGCCTTTTATGGTTTTCGCCTAAGACGGCAATGATCGATTCTATGTAGATTCATGCAAAACAGTCGCCGTTGCTGTTCACCAGCATAGCTGTTGGTGTAATCTGTGTCACTGACTCGCCGACGCTGCGACGCCGCCAAGCCAAGCGGTTGCAGCTTTCAAGTTGCCGGTGCCAAATTGCAGCTGCCTTTTCTTTTTGTTGTTTTTGTTTTTGTGTACTTTTGCATTTGCATTTGAGTCTTTGCTTTTTGGTTTGAAGTTGTGTAATTTCGTTGTTTATCTTTATTTGTTGCTCATTATTTGTCAACGGTAGTTTTTATTTGTTTCTTTTTTTCGTTGTTTTTTGTTTACGATATATTTTTGTGGGTGTGGCTGTCAATAAGTAAAATGTAAATGTTTCATTTTCATTTGGGGGTTTGGCTAGGAGGCCATCGGGAAGGTTTATAAAAATATTTGCAAAAATGTTATTAAAATGTTTAACTCGGACAAATTGTTTATATTTGCAAAAATGTAATCATAATGTTTAACTCGGACAAATTGTTTATTTTTGTTGCGTTGTATATTAAGTTTGATCTTCAAATAGTTGAGGGTTTGCAAAGATCTCTTTTTTGATCGATTCTCAAAATATTAAACGAGGTTAGGCAATTTTAATTAATAACATTGCCTATAAGAAGTTCTTGCCAGCCTGACGATAACCAGTTTTCCAGCTTTCCGGGTCGTTCAACACGCTCAGACGGTTTACTGACCTAAATCCTAAGTTGCTCACCTTTGTCGTTGACTGCTTACATGTGTATAATATTATACGTTCTTTTTTTCATTCTTATTTCTACATTTATTGATTGTTGTAATAATGAAACTTTATCTTTTTTTTTCTTCAACAATGCAGTTCCCCTCGAGCTTGGCATGCTGACACGTGAGCACTTCAATCGTTGGTACAAACTGGGACCGTACTTTCTCTCGATGATCTCGTTCGAAATACCATTTCAGGTGAGTGTACAAATTGTGTGTGGGCAGGGGAAATAGTATATAATATGTAGGTCAGTTTTGACAGCTTGAAAACAGTGGCGTTTCAGTAAGCCATGTCAATATTGATTAATAATACAGCCCGACTTTTGTCACGTTCATCAGCGTTAATACATCAAATTGTAGACGTCAAATTTTTACTGCAATTAACGCAAATGCATTTGTTAGATATTCGTGCAATCGTGTCTTTAATCATCATCAATCATTTTCATTATTTTCTGTTGCTTCGATTAGCGCATTTGATTTTGTATACAAATATGAATACAAAAAAATAAAATTAAAAGAAGAAATTTCTGTGAAAATTAAAAAAAAAAAACAACTTTAATTGAAAGTCACACAAAAACTCGTTTCACTTTGAACGAAACAAAAGGCTTTTGTTTATAAATTTAGCGTTGTTGTTATATTATATATTTTATCACACACCTTTTTCTTGTGAGTCACTGAACTTGGGCGACGTCAGCAGAATGCTAAATTGAGCGAGAAATCCAACAACTAATCTTCTTTGCCTTTTCAGAGTCTCTGTGCGGTGTTATACATCGTCATAAGCGTGCACCTTACGGGCAACAATACCGATGAATCCTTCCGAATTTACTACTTCATTGTACTCGGCGTGCTGGCGACGTTAAGCGCTCAGGCGTGGGGCTTCTTCGTGGGCGCAACATTGCCAACAAAGGTAAGCAATTGCAGTAGCTTATTCTCAAGCGTTACTAATTGTTTTTCCTTTGACAACAGTTGGCCGTTTTTCTGGGTCCAATATTGGCGGTGCTGTTCTCGGTGTTTGGTTTCTGCACGCGTTACATTGACATCACGCCCGTCTTCCGTTGGATGTGGCACATCAGCTACTTCCGTGCCGGTTTCCATGGTGCGCTGAATGCCTTCTACGGTTTGGATCGCCCATTTTTGCAATGCCCCGAAAATGTCATGTACTGTCATTTCCGCAGTCCAAAGGTCTTTCTCAACTATATGATGATCTCCGACGTGCACATGGCCGACTGTGTGACGCTCATGTCGGTCGTTATCGGCGTAATGCATCTGCTGACGCTCATTACGCTCTGGCACAAATTAAACAAGCGCTAAGGGGTTGGGCAGTTGTCAGTTCGGTTCGAGCTCACTTAGCTTTCAATGTTACTCGTTTTATTTTAATTTTTATTTAGTGATTTTTTTTGTTGTAAATATTTTTGTGGGTATTTTTATTATTATTTTTTTTTTTGTTTTGTTATTCAAGTCCATTCCAATTCATTGTTAATTATAATTTTTATTTATTCACACACATCTTTAATATAATCAAATTCAATTTTTATCATTTCATCAATTATAAAATATTTTTACCAAAAAGGCGTTAGGGTTCGTTCACAAGTTCTAATTGAGTCAACGAAATTGAATTTATTTGTTTTAGTTTATAGTTTTTAGTTGTATAATTTAATGATTTTATACCAAAAAAATAACAATGATACAGTGAGTTACAAAAGTATCTATGTATACTAAAGAGATCCTCTTCCATTTCGTTAAAGAAGCTTGCCGTGTTTGGTTGTCTAAAATTATTACCACTCATAATTGTTAATCCCAAAAAAAGAAAATTTTAACACCAAACCCTCAATAAAAATACAAAAAATACATCAACGAAAGCAGCAATAGGAAAAAACAAATTTGTGATCTTATTTTTTTTTAGAAATTTATTTAGTTTGTAAGCGTCACAAATGTAATTAATGCAAAACTATGTTTTTTTTATAATTATTATAATAAAATGGTAAAAAAGATGTCCAAAAAAAACTTGTTTTTTTAAATCCGCCAAAGTTTTGAAAACCATAGAAAAACGATGATTCATTGGATGGTTTAGAGTCATTGACCACCGTTGCAGTGACTGCACAATTGTGCCATGAAACTATGGCTTCTTTGGAAAAAAGTAGTTTTAGAGTCACTGTGTCACCTAACAGAATTCTAACATAGGCAAAAGTGTGGCAAAAGTGCTGTTATTATCCAAAATAGAAATCAAGTGGCGTATGTTCGCTTGAAAATTTGAAGTTCCATAAGTCAGTACACTCGCAAATATATGATTTCATGGCAAAAAGACTGCCTGAAGTTATGCAATTATCTCAAAATCTAAGATCTGGAAAAGCTTAAACTTTCCTAAAAGTATGTAATTTTGAAATCGTAATTATAGTGCTGCCACTTTTTTATTCGAGTCAATTAACACCGCCGAATGTAGGGGAGTCACCAACATTGACTTGGCTCAAGTGCCCTGAAACTCCAGGCGACGTTGAGCCAGCCAGCACTTTGTCAGTTGGCCCTCAAGCGCGTCATTGCACCCATTTGCGTCATTTTTGACACACTCGGCAACGCTGCCGCGAATGACGGTAATTGCGCCAAATGCCAAATTTCAACTGGTTTGAGCTCCTGGATCCACAGAATCCGGATTACAACAATAAAGTGACCTGCAAACATTGTAACTGTGTGTAACTATGTTGATGATGATGCTAGTGTGTAGTATGTTACGGAGCAGGCCAAAGGAGCTATATGCATGTTTTACGCAGTAAAAATAATATGAAATATATAAATAAATAATTGAAAGAAAACAACTAAACGTCATTTAGAGACGTTTGGAAAAAACAATTTGTATGTTGCACAGTATCATTAAAAATTTTGAAACATTAAAAAATGGAGGGTACAAATCGAATCGAAATTATTTAAAAACTAATTATTTCAAATATGAAAACGTCCAAACCCTTCGACGTTTGTTTTATATCAATTACGTCGCAATTGTACAATTAAGAATTTATATGAAACGTATAAACGAAACTCAGTAATTTTACTTGTGTAAATATCAGATATCACTCTCAAAAACGATATTTCAGTCCAAAGTTCAGACGCAATAAGTTCAAAAATGATTAAACAACAAAATGCCACAACAGCTGACTTTTATTTATTATCTATTATTTATTATTTTTTGTTTAAACAACCAGAGTCAGAACAGCTGAGACCGGTCATTAAAGTGGAAGAAAGAAGACGCAAAACGCAACTTGTCAAACTTGTTTTCAAAACGCACTCCAAGAAGCCAACAAATACAAAAAGCAAGAAGAAAACAAAAAAGGCTAAATGGCAACTTGCCGATGGTGGTGGTGTGTGTGAGAGAGTATGAGACTGGGGTGGTAAAACTGGCAAACAACTCAGGAAAACAACAAAAACAAACTATGCAAAATGCGAGGGAAAAACAACTCGATTGCATTTTTGCATTGAGGCTGTCAGTGAAAACCTGCCACCCTCTTCCATTGCCACACTCTCACTCTCTTTGTTTCTCACACACTGTATCTCTCAAACACATGCATATGCATATACACATATATACTAAGTATATAGCAACAAAAATACTTAAAGCAAAGCAATAAAACCAAACGATAACACAAAACGTGCTCATATTTTTATACCCTGTACACATAGTGTGTCAGGGTATATGGGTTTGTTTGAACGAAATGTATGTAACGCACAGAAGGAGGGAAAGGGGACCCTATAAAGTATATATATTCTTGATCAGAACGACAAGAGAAATTGATTGAGCCATGTCCGTCCGTCTATCTGTCTTTCCGTCCGTCCTCACCAACGGTTCTCGGAAACTATAAGAGCTAAAGACTTGAAATTTGGAGGGTAGACTCGTGGTGCTCGGCAGCAGATCAAGTTTATTTTTTTTTTGCCACGCCCACTCCTTCCCGTTCATTCAGCCCCACCCACTTCGCTATAACTCAAACATCCAAAGAGATAGAAACATGAAATTCGGTATGTAGACTCAGTATGTATAGCCCTACAAAACTGCATACCACAAAATCTCCCCTCCTTTTCATTTCCCCTCCCCCAGTTATTTTCTATAAATTACTATATCTCCAAAACTAACAGAGGTATGAACCTGAAATTTTGTATACAAGCTCAGTGAATATGCATATTAAAAACTGCATACCACAAATTTCCCTCCTACTATTTGAATAGGCGACGTCAGATCAGTATGTTTTTGTAGATTGAGGGTGTGGCACCACCTACCATGTGTGCAGGGTATCATATTGTCGAGTAAACTCGACTATACCGCCGTTGCGGGCTATCGCTTCGCTACGTTTTGGACTTGTCGCCGTGTTTTGCTTTTCACCAGTTCTCATTTTGTGCCATGTTTTCTCTCGGTGAAGATCGCTCAGAATTTAGCGCGAAACGTTGAAGACAGACGGCGTTCGAATGTGTCGTGTTTGTTGTTATAAGAATTAAAAACAAAAACAATATTAAAAAATAAATTTCTACTTTGAAAAAATAATCGAAAATAATTTTCTTTGCGCGCGATAAAAATTACTAATAAAGGTACTAAAATTGAATCAATCAAGTAAATCAGTCGGAAAAATATATGTATGTAATAAAAAGAAGGGCATGTGGTGTAGATTAAAAACGTTATGAACGAAATTTGTATTTGTCAATAGTATTGATATAAAACTGACAGTGCCCAAAAGACAACTCCTCGCCGACAACCTCGTCATTACAATAAATAGTTACAAAGTAATATTTAGGAGATAACGTATCGAAAATCCACATCAACATGTTGATATAATGAAAGAGTGATTATGTGTAACGATGATAAATTCTAGCGCGTTCATTTTTATTAAAAAGTCAGAGTCGCGTTCTTTGAAGGCAAACAAAAGCAAAAAAAGAAAAGACAAAACAATGCAAATACACAAAAACAATGAAAAACAAAAAACCTTCCTAATTTACTCATCTAAGAAAAAATTGCATCTGCAGTAAAAATAAAGAAAACAACAAAACAAATAATCTCAATTATTTAACGAAGAAAGAAGCTTAGTTTTGTCATTAACAACAGTTTAATTACAAGTAATTTCAGTTATGTCTTTTGTCTCTTTGCTTTTTAATTGTTAATTAAAAATAAAACAATTAAATGCGTCACACAAATTGACGGAATCAGACAAAAACAAAGAAGTTTTTCAACAAATGTGCAGTCAGTTGTAATATGCGCTCTCCCCGTGCATGTGCACAAAAGAGATAGCAGCATAATACGAGAATGCGTCGCTGATGCGCCCGCCCACCAACACTTGTGCTTTGTGCTCAGACTCACTTGTTTGGCTGCTGTGCAGCGAGCACGTGCATTGTGAGCAATGCTACAAGTTAAATCGAAATGGGTTGACAAGGCAACGATGCAATGAGCTTACCATATATACGCTGGTGTGCTCTCTCTTGTAGTTTCTAGTCACTTGCATGCAACAGCTGAATGGGCACTACTTGTTTGGTCAGTTTGAAAATGTGGCTCAGTGCAGTGCTCGGTGGCATACATAATAATTATTAGGCAATAATCAAACCGAGCGTAAAAAATAAAATTGTGCTATTGTTTTTGTTGTGTTTTCATCGCTTCGTCAGTTAATTACTATTTAGGACGGCAGCAGAGTGAATTTGCTAGAGCGCATGCTCTTTTGACTTTGGACATTACGTATTTAGTTTTGTATAATATAATTCATATAATGAGAAAAAAAAAGACAAACAAAATGATTGCGTTTGATGTTTGATCAACTTAAAAGCGAATGAACTCGGACAAACGAACGTGTTTATATGAGGGAAGTGTGTGCGGGAGAACGCCAAAAATCTTGACTGCCAAAGTATCTGTGTGTATATGTGTGAAAGTGTGTTAGTGTGCTTGCTGCTCAACACTTTGTTCCATACATACATACATATATGCAAATGATAATAAATCCAAATATGAAAACACATTCACGAACAAATACAAATTTGAACTTTTCTTTATAAATAGTTGTTCTTTTTTTTTGTTTTGTTATGTCTTTTTTTTTACTGTCGTGCCACGCCTGCCTAATAAAAAAAAAATAATTAAAAAAAAAAATCGCGCGTTACTTGTGTTATTAAATGTGCGTTGTCGCTTAGTGACAAAAACCATTATTTAATTAAAAATGTGCTCTACGTGTTTTTCAGAACAACTTTACTTCAATAAAGTTTCAGAATTACAATTAAACTAAATGTCAAAATCACATGAAACAAGCGCAATGCTTCCGTTGGCGCCGCCATTGGCACAAGAGGAGCTGGATGACGAACAAAGTCAAGGCGCCGCCGACAGTGACGTCATTACATTAAAAGACTTGACAACAACAAATGTTCAACAACAACTTGAAACAACCCCGAGTGAAACAAGTACAACACATCAGCAACAACAACTTCAACGCCCAACAACGCCAACACCCGCGCGAAAACTCCAAGCGAAACGACCGGCAAATCTGACAGTAAATATACTACCAACTTCAACCAACAACGAGCACAACTTGACCGAAACACCGAATGAGTCATTGTCCAATCATAAAAGCAACGCCACAGCCTCGGGCTCCGCATCGGCAACTACCTTTCCGCATGAGCAATACAAGTCTGTCAAAAAGTTGGACATTGGCTTTGAAAATGTCCGATTTAGCACAAAAGTTGGAATCTTCAAGCGTGGTGAGTTACGTTATCAAATATTACCTTGCTCGTGTGAAGGCCTAATGGGCGGGTAGATTATTTCATTGTTGTGCTAAGCAGTGCGTGAGTGAATTAAATTTGATTGATTGACTGATTGACTAGACGAATAATCTTGATGGTGTATTATTATTTCAAGCAAATTACTTGTTTGATTCATTCTCAAAATTATTAACCAAAAACAAGATAGAAAAGTAACCTTAATAATTAATTAAAATAACATAGTTCTTGACATCAAAAGCATATAAAAAGACCTTACTATAGGCAGTAAACTTACTACTGTCGAAACTTGCTGGCACCGATACTTAATCGCCTCAGAAATGTGATTCACTTAGAACGTTTTATTTCACGAATGAAATAAAATAATCTAAGAAAAGAAAGAAAAAAGATTGAAAAAAGCTGAGAGCATCAAATTCGCGTTTTGAGTACATTGATACTAATAAATCACAATACTCGGAAATTTGAAAAATAAAAACAACGTTGCGATTATGCAAATTCTAATCAACAATTAACAAAGTATTTATAAGTATCAAATGTACCGACAATCAGATTAAATGCTCTATTATATACTATTTTAAGGTTTTTGCCACCTTTTTGAATCACTCAAAATTCTGGGAACATATTAATTTTTGTTTGGTTATCAATTATGCGTACTTTTTTATCGCTTATCAAAAGATATGTCAAACATTTTGTACACTTAACAACAGAACATATTGAAAAGTGTTGCGTGTACTGAAAAGCCGATAAAGTTAAATCAATGCAAATAAAAATGAAAAAAAAAAAACAAAAAACAAGAGAAAATTTAAAATATTCAATTGAAGCAATTGACAAGACGAGAAGCATTGGCCAAATTGAAACTGTTGCAGTAATAATGAGAATAGCAAAGGTCTTTAGAGACCAAGGGTCTGTAAACTTGCCAACCTTTAGTGGAATTTTACGAATAAAAATCATGCGAAATACAATTGAAAATTGTGTTAAAAATAAACATTTATGTAAATTTAGTTGTTAAGAACAAAACAAATAAAAACAGAAATTGTTCCGACACTTGTAGCGACAAATTGAAGTGATAAAATGGTGGGCCATAATGTCGACGGCGATGTTATCGGTGTTAAAGTTGATAAGTCATGTTATTTTAATAGTTTAGGTTTTATCAGACAAATGAGCACCAACAAACCGAACAAATACTATACAAACACTTAGATTCAGGGCCAATACATGCTGAGTGCAAATGTACTTGAGAATAGCAAAAACAATGACATTTGTAAAGCTCATCAGAAATGCATAGAACAAATACTAATTACTAACGGATTTATGATTGAAGTTGCTTGTTAAACAATTAAAAAATATATATAACTGTATGTATATATTGTAACATATGACAATGACGATAGAAAAATAATGATAGAATTGTATATGTATGTACATATATCACCGAACAAAGTGCAGAATAACAAGTTTTATTGTTGAGAAAAAAAAATTGAACTCGTCTCTTTGTGTGTCTCTGAAATCAACAAACAAAACAAAAATGAATTTGTTAAGTTAAAAAAATAATAACGTATAGAATATTGACTAATGATAAGAAACATTCGTTACTGTCAAAAATAATTACATAGCATTGACTCACAAAATAAGTTTCAAGTAATCAAATGTTTGTGTGTATCACAGCAACATGAAATACAAAAACCAAAACCGTATTAGACAATTTGTGTTTCGTCAACGCTTATCATAGTAAAGTGCAAAAGACAAAGATCAA
This sequence comes from Phortica okadai, assembly GCA_034638295.1. Taxonomy (NCBI): domain Eukaryota; kingdom Metazoa; phylum Arthropoda; class Insecta; order Diptera; family Drosophilidae; genus Phortica; species Phortica okadai. The sequence continues at coordinate 9,297,427 of CM067850.1, forward strand.
CAACGACTTTGTGAATGGAATGAAATTTCTAACGTGCATACGACGACGCCTACACAAGGTAATTACTTAAGTACAGTTCAACAACACGGCATAGACAAGCCGACGCGACGGATAGACAGATTTATCAGAACGACTGACCGACCGACAAACAAAAGTTCTAGTTTATTATAAATGTCGTAAACGTTTTAATTAATATCACTTAAGTTTCATTAAAAAGTATGAATAAATATGCACGAAACTATCGAGTATATGAGACGTGTATCCGATATACTCAAATTCGATGTCATCTCCGTTTGCCAGCTGAGTTTTTGTTGTTCTGTTTTTAAGTGAATTTTCCTGTTTGTCGCGTTTTTATTTTTACTTTGTTTAATAATTAATTGTTTGTTATTTTTTACAAGATCTCTAAAGTAATTAAATAGTATGAAATGCGAGAATCCGTGCGGTTATTGTGACGATGGCTGTGCAAAAACACGTCATGCATGATCAAATTATTGGACAAAAACAATTGTATTAGCATAGATAAAGAAGACCTTTAACATATAGCGCATAGAATTTACAAACACTTCTGGTGATATGAAACCGCAAGGCTTCTAAAACAGTTGAAAGTTATTGGAACTCAGCTTGTGTTAAAGTGTTAAATTATAATTCCGGTTTTACTTGTTATCTATCAAGGATGCGATTGTTTATTCATTAAATTAAATAAATGAAAATTAAATCATTTCATCTATCGTCAAAATGTGTTCTTTGTTTATAATTACATTCAGAATTTGAAAACTTGATGTAAAATTTTCCAAATTATGTGATGACTTACAAAAATGACTTACATATGTATATGCCTAAATCAACTTCTATATTAATGATAGTATGAACCTACATTTTGTGGTATTATGCTTGTTCAAAACTAATATACCCTTTTTACAATAACGTGCAGGGCATTAAAAGCATTTATGACTTTTAAAACGGTAAAATGGAACACCTGTTTGGGATACTATTATATCAAGAAGACCTTCAGATAAGATTTCACAGGCTTTAACGAAGTGTATGGCCGTAAACCAGATAAGCTGTTATTACGGTCGACTGAATGAATCGAAATGGACGATTATAACAATGTTGCAGATCAATAAAATGAAAAAAATGGATTAAATACACAAATTATTGCATTTTTATACAGAATAATACCTTTACGACACTATCAGTGGGTCAAAGCGCACATTGGACGGAGACAACTACTGAAGACAGTACAAACTTGAGTGGCTATCATAAGCAGCTAATCTATCAACAATGTTGTATTCAAGTCGAATTATGGAATGCAACACTTGAACAGAATTGTCCGCATATATTTAATGGCTGACCGTTAATTGCTGTGTTTATGTGATATTGTTTTTGATTTATACCTGACGAATTAACGCGACGAGCGCGCGTGTAGTAATCATTCAATTAGTCATCGATTGATAAAATGTAATGTGATAATTTGAGTGTGAATGTGCAATTGTTCGAATTACTTCAACAACGTTTGAACTAATTATTTTCCATTTATTTTCTCCCCAGAGGAAAGAGAAAGGGGGTTATGTTCCCACAACAAGACAAATATCTTTTATGCAAGTTTTAGATAGTTTTTTCATAGAAAGTTCGTTTCGATTTCCGAACTTTTGTACGAATGAAAAGTTTATTCAATTAAAATTTAATAAATATAAGTTTATATTTTAGCGATCGAAATATTTTTAAAATTTATTATTTTTTGTTTTGTTTTAGAAAACAAGGATATTGTCTGCGGAATAACGGGTTACTTTCGTTCTGGTGAACTAACCGGCATCGTGGGCCCTTCCGGCGCTGGCAAGAGTACTCTGCTCAACATGCTTTCTGGATATACGTAATGTAACATACAATAACAAAAAATGAAACGAATTTAAAGAATCTTTTTATATTCTACAACTTTGAACAGATACTTTGGCTACACAGGCAATTTCACGGTGAATGGCAAGCCGCGTGATCTCAAGACCTTTAAGCCAAATGTCGCCTTTATCACGCAAGACACAAGCTTGCAACCTTTTCTTACCGTCAAGGAGGCGATGCACTTCTCGGTGAACCTCAAAGTGGGCTCCCATTTGACGCAGAGTGAGAAGAAAGATCGCGTTTATAAGATAATGCACGCTTTGGGCCTGTACGAGTGCCGTCAAACGCGAACAGGTAACTTGTCTGGCGGTCAAAAGAAGCGTTTGGCCATTGCGCTCGAATTGGTCAACAATCCGCCCGTGCTGGTGCTAGACGAGCCAACAACGTATGTGTGATTCTTTCCGTTTTGTCTGCAAATCACTTATTTATATGTATTTGTATCTTTTCAGTGGCTTGGACAGCTCGTCATCCACGCAGCTCATTACGCTGTTGAAGAAACTCGCCCTTGAGGGGCGCACAGTCATCTGCACAATCCATCAGCCGAGCGCTTTGACCTTTCGAATGTTTGATCATCTCTATGCGATCGCCGAGGGTGAATGCATCTTTGCCGGCGGCACTGACAATCTGGTGCCGTTTTTGGCCGAAGCGGACCTCAACTGTCCAGAGTCGTACAATCCCGCCGATTATTGTAAGCCTTTGTGTGTGTTTCTATTACAACAAAATTCATTTTTTGTCCTTTTAGTAATGGAAATCGCAACACATGACTATGGCAAGCAGAATCCGAAACTTGTTTCACTTATGGACAACGGCCGTAATAATGATTATAGACAGAATCGAGCAGCACGTGCAGCACAATTGGCGGCAATTAAGAAAGTTGGTATGTATTTCCACTTAAGTTTTTGTCAACTGTCAAATGTTTAATTTGCCACTTGTCACAGACCAATTGATGACTACTGGCGTGCTTACACCCGTCACTGCGCCCATAATCGCTACGCCACTGCCCAACGAACTTATTAATCAAACGAAAGCACAACCAACACTACAACAACACCACAAACAACTGTCACCCATCGCTGAAATGACTTCCAATGTCTGGGATAGTCATGGCATCAACAGCACACCCGAAGTCGATAAATCGAGTAATTGCTGCAAGCCAAAGAGGAAAAAGTCTGCCATACAGCTCGATCCGGCCAAATTGTGTAAACGTGAGAATATCTACGCCACACCATTCTTTCGTCAGTTGAACCTTTTGCTCTTGCGCACGTTCCTCATTCTATGGCGTGATAACTCATTAACAACGATGCGCTTCGCGATACACCTGATCACGGGCTTGCTCATCGGCTGTATATACTACGGCATCGGCAATGATGCAGGCAATGCGCTCAACAATTTCCGTTACGCTTTCTATACGATTATGTTCATCATGTACTGTGCCTTTTCGGGCATATTGGTCAAGTGTATGTCTTAGTTGGAATTTATGTTGATATTATGGAAAATTAACTTGCATTTACTCATTAGTTCCGCTCGAGTTTCCGATTGTCTCGCGTGAGCACTTCAATCGTTGGTATTCATTGCGCGCCTATTATGTCGCCATCACACTCGCAGACATACCAATACAGATAATCTGCACAAGTCTCTTTATCTTTCCGACGTACTACATGACTGGTCAGCCACTGGAGGTTTTACGCTTTTCACTATTCTTCCTCATAGTCTTCCTGACGGCGCTTGTTGCTCAAAGTATTGGTTTGGCCGTGGGCGCGGCTTTAAGCATGCAGGTAAGTTAAACTACATTTTATGTTATGTTGACATTTGTAACAACTAATTATCTTCATGCACAGCTCGGCGCCATACTGGGTCCTTTTTTCATTTGTCCCTTCCTGCAGTTTTCCGGTTTCTTTCTGCAAGAGAAAGATGCGCCAATTTATCTGCGTTGGATGTTCAACATTTCCTTTCTCAAGTACAGTCTTGATGGCGCTATGCTCTCAATTTTCGGCTACGATCGCGGCCGTTTGGATTGCAAGGATATGTACTGCCAGTATACGCGCCCAAAGTTCTTTCTTAAAGATCTGGATATGGCACGCGCTAACTACGAGCACGCGGTCATCTTTATGTTCGGTCTCTTTATATTCCTACGCATAATTGCCTTTTACATTATGTCCTTCCGCCTAAGACTGTTCAGATGATTGTTTTTTTTGGTGCCTTGGATATTGCTTTCAGTTACATTCCTTCATTTGGATATAGGCACTCGTATTGGCATATATTGTGAACTTTAGCATTTAAAACATTCAATTACTGTGCCAAAGAATGTAAAGAGTTAATGGTTAGTTTACGTTAGTTATTCAATTAAGCATATTATTATTAAATGGACTCGTGATAAACAGATTTAAACAGTCTTAATATGCTGATCTATATAAAGCATATATATATTTATGGAATTGTTGTGTATTTGTATACATTTAAATGTACTAAATTAATATAAAGTATATTTTATATTAAAATATATATACAAACATGTATGAAAAAGAAATTAAAAAAAAAAACAGTTTGAAGAAATAAAGTGAATTAATAAACAAAAAATAAATCAATCCTTTTGCTGCTTTAAGAAACATAAAGTTAATTTAAAATAATGTACATATTATAATTATTAAGCAATCGTTGTTGTTTTTTTTAAAACTCGTTATTTTTGTCAAAATGCTAATTAAATTCAATACAGCCTGCAACTATGCAACGTATATTCGCTCGGTACGCTCGGTACACTCTCAAACCGAATTTTAATTTCTGACTATGAAATAATGCCGGGCCTATCTGCTGCTTGCTCGCAAACAAAATAACCACAAAGCCACCACAACAACAACAACGCACTTATTATAATCGTACTTCGTCTGTTTTCCTCTTTATCACTATGTGTTTGATATTTTTGGACGCAACTCGCTACTTGTCTCGCCTGCTCTCTGAGTTTACTTGCTCGACTAGGCAAATCAGTTTGGTGTCGACTTGCGCTAAAGATCGTTTAAAAATTATTCGTGTTGATCGCGGCGCTCGCGTTGAATTCATTAAAGTTTTGTAGTGTGATTATCAAATATTTACAAAAAAATACATACATATATAATATACATAGTACATATACATATAATAATCACACAGAAGAAGAGGAGCAGTATTGTCAGCGAAAGGTGCTTGAAAGAATTTCAGTTTGAGATTACGAACGAGTAAATTGTATTACATTTTATTTCAATTCAATAAAACAAAACAAAAGAAACAAGTACGTAAAAAGTCTTCAAGTGATAATCGAGTTCAAAAGAGCCGTGCATACTAACGAAACGTATCAGATTAAAAACAAAAAGCACAAAAGAAAAATGATTACAAATAAATTTCGAAACAAAAAGTCGAGATCGGTCTGAGAAGTGTTCGTTGGCACAAAGAAATCAGGAAGTGAAATACGATTGGCCAATTTTGAGTGGTTCTTTAATTCATTGCTGCAACCAATTGCAGTTCCTTTTCAATTGCAATTACCTGACCTAGTCTCACTACATGATTCTCGCTCTCACACTGCGCAACACTTGGTGGCGATCAAACGCTTTTGGGCAAGAGGGGTGCGTCCGACGCGTTTAATCTATTTTGTATTCTATGTAAAGCGTTTGTGTCTCGTCTCGTCAATTCAATCTTTTTTTATTTTGTTTGTGCGTGTTTGTTTTTAAAAGCGAATGAACTTGAACCCACACAAAGACAGAGTGGGAGAGCGATTACGAGAAAAGCTTTAAGACGTTTTGTTATTGTTGTTCTCCAAAAACATATGCAAACTATTGAAAAAATGAAAAAAATTTTAAATATTTTTCCGTTTCTTTTTGTTGTAGCTTAATCAAACGGCGCAGAATACTGAGTTGAGCATAAAAATATGAAATTATACTCATAGAAAATAGTTTTGTGTAAATCTTTTCTGCCTAAAAAAAGTTGAATCAAAAGTTTGTGTGTGTGTATGTTTTTTTATAAATTAAAAGTGTTTCGAAAACGATGAGCCAATTGTAAAATAAACATGTTCTAATCTACTAACTATACATGCCTCAATATGTCGCCATCACTGTCTGAGATTGGAGTTCAAATTGAGCTTACAAAAACAAGTGAAAGTGTTACTAATGCAACAACAAATGACGATATGTCATTAACGGATACATCACATAGTCAGGAAGATGCCAATAATGTTACAACGACAACAACAACTTCGACTAAGAAACGCCCAACAACCTTAACACTTAGTATACCAAATCGTAGTTCAAGCAATGAACCCCACAGCTTGGGAACCGTGACGGATAACTCGGATATTGGTAGCAGTTCCGCCACTGCAGGCATCTCCAGCCCATCCTCTAATGTCATTCCACATGAGCAATACAAGACTATCAAGAGACTGGACATTGGATTCGAGAATGTGTGTTACAGCACCAAAGTCGGCATTTTTCGAAGAGGTGAGTGAGTAGTTTGCCATGTGGTTCAAGCTTGTGTGACAAGAAGAGGCTGACAAAATGTCATAAGCGTTATTTAAATTATTGTTTAAATAATTATCATCATTAGCTATTTAATTTGTTCTTTTTTTAACATTAGTCATTAGTTCGACAAAAATAAATTCAATTATTTATAATTTTGAAATGTTAAAGATCTGAAGCTTCGAAGCATGTTCAAGCTTTTGATTGCTTTCGGAAATAGGCGTTATAAAAATAAAATACAAGAAATTTTTAAACATATTTTTTTGTAGATTAATTATTACTGATTAGCATGTGTACGAGCAAATTAAAGAGCTGTGATGAATAAGATTGTTCAATTAGTTATCAGCAAATACCGTTTTCACATAAGGGCTGAGATATGTGCAATCGCTCAGTCTTTATTATGTGTAATAGCCCATTCATATTACTTTGTAGCTTATCCACACTTGCTTGCGATTGTCGTTGAATGATCAATCAAAATACTTGAACACCTGTTAACACCATATGTCGAGACGTTTAAAAGAACATAAAGCTTGTTTGGCCAAATGTTCAGCACACGGGCCGAAAGTGTATTTTGGAGACGCTCCGATAAGATTTCGTTTGTTCGCAAAATAACTGCAAAAATCCAAGATAACGAATCAAATTTATATACGAGTGCACACATATGTTTTTGTATAACAAATTTCGGCCAAATTTGAGTTTCTTAGATCATCACAGGGCGAAGATCGAAAAAATTAGTCTTACTCTTATTAACCAGCCACTCGCTGCAATCGGTCAAGCAGCCATAAACTGGACTGATATTTCAAAAGTATCTTATCTGACTTGGAATAGCTATTAATGGTGTTGATAATGATTATCTTCTACTTATAGACACCAAAAATATACTATGTGGTCTGACTGGTCACTTTCGATCTGGCGAGCTAACCGCCATCGTGGGACCCTCTGGCGCGGGCAAGAGTACATTGCTCAATGTAATCACGGCTTATAAGTAAGAAAGACACAAATACTGTAAATGCATAACGGTTAACTTATATATCATCACAGATCCTTTGGTTATTCGGGCGACTTCACTGTGAATGGCACACCGCGCGATGTTAAAGCTTTTAAGCCAAATGTCGCCTTCATTGCACAGGACACGAGCTTGCAGGCTCAACTTACAGTTAAGGAAGCTATGCACTTCTCGGTCAACCTCAAAGTGGGCTCCCACATGACGAAAGCAATGAAGAAGGAGCGCGTGCAGAAAATCTTGGCAGCTTTGGGCTTGCACGAGAGCCGACATACACGCACGGGCAATTTGTCTGGCGGCCAAAAGAAACGTCTCGGTATAGCACTTGAACTAGTCAACAATCCACCTGTGCTGGTGCTCGACGAACCAACAACGTAAGATTTTCATCACCCGTATTTCGTGCAATTGTATTACTCCTATTTGTCCTTTCAGAGGCTTGGACAGCTCCATGTCAACGCAGCTCATCACGCTGTTGAAGAAACTCGCGCTTGAGGGACGCACAGTCATCTGCACAATCCATCAGCCGAGCGCATTGACCTTTAGAATGTTTGATCATCTCTACGCGATCGCCGAGGGTGAATGCATCTATGCAGGTGGCACTGACAATCTGGTGCCTTTCTTGACTGACGTGGAGTTGGATTGTCCAACGTCTTACAATCCTGCCGATTATTGTGAGTTTCTATTTATATGTAAAGTTTATAAATAATCTCTAATAAATCATTTTGCCTATTTTTAGTAATGGAGATTGCTACAAATGACTATGGAAAACTGAACCCCAAGTTGGTTGCGCTCATGGAGAATGGTCGTAATAACGACTATAGACAGCGCCGAACAACTGCACGCAAAGCACAAATGGAGGCTTTGAAGAAAGTTGGTATGTTCTATTAGATTCAAATATTAATCTTGAAAAATTTTTTTAATTTTCAAACCAATATTTTGTTTTTTTCAAGATCAAATGATGGCAGCGGGTCTCATGACGCCCATCACAGCACCTGTGCTTTCTACGCCTCTTCTAGCGCAGTCGCCACTACGCCAACTCAAGCCTATGCCCCGTATAGATGAGCTGCCAAATGATGTCCGGGATAACTGGGATATCATTGATGAGAGACAAAAGACAAGCAATTGCTGCAAGCCAAAGAAGAGTAAAAATAGATCACCCAAACATACTTTGCCACTCGATCCCGCTAATCTGTGCCATGTTGAGCACATCTATGCCACGTCGTTCTTCCGTCAGTTGCAGCTTTTGTTGCAGCGCACTTTTCTAATTTTGTGGCGTGACAGTTCGCTGACAACGTTGCGTTTTGCGATACATCTGTTGACGGGTTTGCTCATCGGCTCGCTCTACTATGGCATCGGCAATGAAGCCGAAAATGCGAAAAACATTCACCATTATGCATTCTACACACTCATGTTCATCATGTACTGCGCCTTCTCCGGCATATTGGTAAAGTGTGCGTAAAAATCCTTCAACCTTCGAGAACGAATTGTTTGAAATTAAAAAAAATTTCTTCTTCATTTCAGTTCCTTTGGAAATCCCGATTGTTTCACGTGAGCACTTCAATCGTTGGTACTCGCTGCTCGCCTATTACTTTGCCATCACTCTGGCTGACATACCCATACAGATAATATGCACAACGCTTTTTGTTGTACCCACTTATATAATGACCGATCAGCCGCTGGAACCGATGCGTATAACACTCTTCTTTCTCATTGTCTTCATGACAGCGCTCGTTGCACAAAGCATTGGTTTGGCCGTCGGTGCAGCACTGAGCGTACAGGTTGGTTCAAAATTTATCCAAGCTATCACATACTCAAACTAAAATTCAACTCACTTCCAGCTTGGCGCTATATTTGGGCAATTCTTTATCTTTCCATTCCTGCAATTCTCCGGCTTCTTTCTGTTAGAGAAAGATGCGCCCTTCTACCTGCGTTGGCTTTTCGACCTTTCGTTTCTGAGGCACAGCACTGACGGCGCCATGTTGGCCATTTTTGGCTATGAACGCAAGCGCTTGGAATGTCATGACACTTACTGTCACTATACACGGCCCAAAACGTTGCTCAAGGATCTGGGCATGCTGCACGCTAACTATGAACTGGCCATGATCTTTATGTTCGTCATGTTTGTTCTGTTGCGCATTGTCGCTTTTCATGTCATGTCCATACGTTTGAGGTTCTTCTGCTGAGTGAGAAGTGGAGCAACGGCGTACAATAATAATTGTAGCTTACATTCCTTGATAATAATAAATTGCTAGCATTTAATTAATTCAGTAACTGTGCCAAAGAGTCTTAAGCGTTTGTGGTTTAATTAATTTGTTTAAATATTTGACTTCACAGATATTTTTCAAATAGTTTTGTGCTTTTTTACTCTGTCTGTAAGGTAGATTTGTATGCTATTACCTTCGTTCTTGTATTGTAATATAAATTTATAAGAATGTAGAATTATTAAAGTACTTATATATAAGAAACAACTATTCTTTCAATCGAAAATATATTTGTTTTAATTTGAGTGTTATCCTGTCAACTGACATTAGTATTCCTCAACAAAAGTCTTCAAAATCGAATACTTATCGATCTACTCTCGTACAGAATAGAATATTTTTTAAAGACGCCTACTGCTATGCAATGGTTTACACAAAAGAATAAACGCAGTCAAGCTTGGGCCAAAAACGGTTAAAAATGAGAGAAAAGCGTTCTGCTTTCTCCCTTCACACCCACACAAAAACATTTGCACTCATAACGAATCCACCCGATGATCATAAAACAACTTGTTCCATCAACAACTGTTGTCAGTTGGCGCAGAGACATCGAACGTGATCGTAAATTGTAATCATTTTGTAAACATCAAAAATGCACAGTAGGAAAATTACTTAGTGCTGGAATCGCACAAGCGAAATGAACCTGAACGCATTTTAGTTTAGAACGCGAACTCAGTACATGATCGCGGCGTTGAGTGACCATGGTGAGAGATACAAAATGTGAGAAAAAATGAGTATCATATATTTTTGCCGGTAACACGATATATACAAATTATATGTATGTATATAAAAATTTAATTGATAAACGCATATGAAATATTAAAGAAGTCGACGACTTCCCAAATAAAGAGAACAATTTAATCAATTAAAATTGACGTTACTTAAGCTTGTTTTGTGCATGTAGAAAAATATTAGAAAGAAAAAACATGCATTGTTTTTGCGTACTGAATTAATAAGTACGCAATAGAGTGTTAAACTCATTTAAGACTGAGAAACCATTAAAAGATAAAGTGAGTGTGAGTGCATATAAAAATATATTGATATGAAGACCAGACTAGCTTTTTACGTTTGTTGTTTTTGTTCGTTTTGTTAGCTCGAACTTGGCTGCTGATCAATTCAACGCTTAGCGTCGATAAGCAAAGCAAATGTTTGCATGAACTGTGATTATTAGCGATGCACAAACTATACGCCATTGATGTGTACTCAAATTATAACATGTCATTATTTAAATACATTTGAAATAATGCAAAAAAATTGCCATTTAAGTGTAGAAATTAGCAACGTTCACGTGGTGGTGTCGAAGTAATTACTTTGGTTAGAAGCAAATCGAGCAACAAATGCAATAATTAATAAAAATATATTCAAATCATCAACAGATTTATGTACATAGACACATATCACAAAAATAATACAAATTCTGACCTCAACGATCGCTGTGTATTAAGTTAATAAACAAAGAGAAGTTCAAGGTAAGCTAATATTTTGTCTAAAGTCAAACCATTGCGATAAGATTAGCCAAATCTACCGACAATTATAATGTTTCTTCTCCTTTGCCCACTAAGGTGCTTCAAATGAATTTTATCAACGAAATTGTCGACAATAGAAGTCAGTGAGCGTTTTATTTGTTCAGTCTTTCACTGACTGCAAGCCGGTTTGGGCAAAGATTTGCATTGAAACCGGTTACAAAGTCCAAGCCAAATGCAGTTATAACCAAGTTGAAACGGCTTCGATATGCAATACTAATTTGTTGTAAAGGTGGAAGAAAAAAAACTAAAGAATGTGTGATAAGCTAGAAGATAAGCAAGCTGCCGTGCCAAACGGCATTGTTCTTTGCTCTGATGACAATGCAGTCGTTGTTGACGCCGGCGATGAGATCGCTTTGGCCGGCGGCAATAACCGTCTGTCGGTGCAAAACAATCTGAAATTGGACTTTTACGATGTGAGCTACAGTCTCAAGCAGCGTGAGTGTTAATTTCCTATCAAAATGTCCATTATATCGAGTATTTGGTTTCAGGCGATGGCAAGTCGTTGCAGATACTGAAAGACACTTGCGGATCGTTTAAATCAGGCCGATTGGCCGCAATTTTGGGTTCATCCGGTGCGGGTAAGACATCTATGTTGAATGTACTGACCGGTTTCAAGTAAGTTTAATACATTATGCAACATAACACAAGCTAATTCTTCTTCTTATGCAGAGCGAATGGCGTTACGGGTCAGTTCGAGCTCAATGGCCAGAAACGGCAACTGGCATCATTTCGGAAGATATGTTCTTATATACCGCAGGATTTTGTCATGTTAGATCTGCTAACAGTTTTCGAAACGCTTAAAGTCTCAGCCGATCTCAAATTACCAATAGAAACATCCGCATTGAATAAACAGAAAATTGTGAGTTCGAATTTCAATTTGCAAATGTTGATAATCTCAAAAATTCGCACTCCCAACACAGATCGATGACATATTGAATGCACTCAATATGCAAAAATGCCGTCAGACTCTCGTGGGTAATCTGTCCGGCGGCGAACGCAAGCGACTCTCCATTGGCGTTGAATTGATCACAAATCCGCCGATTATGTTCTTTGATGAGCCAACATCGGGCTTGGACAGCGTCGCCAGTTTGCAGGTCATCAATCATTTGCAGCATTTGGCTTGCGGCGGACGCATCATTGTCTGTGTTGTTCATCAGCCCAGTTCGCGTCTAATGAAGCTCTTTGATGATGTACTTATAATGTCACGAGGCGAAGTGCTCTACGACGGTGCGCAATCCGAGATGCTTGACTTTTTCAAGCAATCGGGTTATGAATGTCCAAATTATTATAATCCTGCGGATTTTGGTATGTGAATTGAAGCGCAGTTTTGGCAAAGATACCACGAAAGTTGTTCTTTTCAGTACTTGAGGTTAGCAGTGAAGAACACAACGAGAAAATTGAAGAGCTTGTGCAGCGAACCAAACTTGAACATCGAAAGAATGTACTCCATACTCTGTCTGTCGATGAGAAGAGTAAGTGGTGCCACGTGTTGGCTTCCCTGCATGCATTGTGTTTATGTGTACTAATGTTGTTTTATCGTGTTTGATGTTGCAATCACTTTTCCTTCCTACAATTTCAACTTTTGTCTGTCAAAATTTGATTCTAGCAGAGCTTTTAACGCACGATAACAATTCCACCAGTATGCAGATCGAACCCATCTCGGTGATCTCTGACTACAAAGTCGATATCAGGCCAAAGGAGTGTGTGCCGTTCTGGACGCAGTTTTCTGTTCTAACGCAAAGGCATTCCTTAGCTATGTCCAGAAATCTGGTAAATGAATTTCATTATTATATTACTGAAGAAATTCTTTTATAATATATATGCCTTTTTTTGTTTTTTAGTTAGCCGTCCAGCTGCGCCTCATCATGCACGTCATTGTGGGCGCTTTGATTGGAATTGTTTACTGGCAAATTGGCAACGATGCCTCCAAGGCATTAAGCAACAGTTCCTGCCTTTTATTCATCGTTCTTTTTCTCTTCTTCGGCAATGCGAATCCCTCAATTCTACTCTGCCAACAGGATCCTTTCGTCTTCATACGTGAATATCTAAACGGCTGGTACTCGGTGAAGGCATATTACTTGTCTAAACTTTTAGCTGATTTGCCCATGCAAATCTTCTGCCCGAGCATTTTTATTGCCATCGCCTACTACATGACGGGCCAACCATTGGAGTGGCATCGCTTCCTCATGTGTTGGTCGATTTCAATAATGACGACAATCATCGGTCATTTTGTTGGCTTAATAAGTGGTTCGCTATTCGATTTGAATCTGTCCATGTTTCTGGTGCCAGCTATAACGATACCATTTGTGCTTTTCTCCGGCTTCTTTATACGGCTCAGCGAACTTTCCTGGTTTCTTCGACCAATCTGTGACGTTTCCTATTTTCGTTATTTTCTCGAAGGTCTCATGCGTGCACTGTACGGATATGAACGTGAGGCCTTGCATTGCAGCAAAGCCTTGTGCTACTACAAATCACCACAAAAGTTTCTCAAAGATTTCGATATGTTCGGTGATGAATTTGAAGTTGATTTAATCGCTCTTTCTGTGTTTGTCGTGTTGCTAATGGTTTTGTTTTATGTAAGCCTAATTATACGTATAAGAAGAGCGCTCTAAGAAAATTTAATCTAATGGTGCCTTCTTTTGGTTTATTCATAAGTAAATGTTATTTAATCAGGTGCAATTTAATAAAAATTCGTTGGGCATTATAGTATTAGTGTGTGTCAAAAGTTCAACTTTTGATTGTTCACTAAAATTGTAATTCAGTACAAATGAATTTGAGTAATTTTGGTTTAGGAAGCCACATTTTTGTAGTGGTATACAGAAAATAAAAAAATACTAATTAAGTTTTGTTACATTTACATTTAATCAATAGAAATTGAAGAAACATCCATTGAACTAGTCTCATTGGAATGTGATTCTTCTGCAGCGGCAGTGACGGGAAGAGGCGCTGAAGTCGTAGCTGCCGTCCCCGTTTCTGCTGTCGACGCTGGTGTCCCTGCTGCCGCGGCTATTGCATCGCCCGCACCCTTATTGACTGTTTTAACGACAACAGGGCCAGTTGTATTTAATGTACCGTCAGCTTCAGTGGGACTCATATCATCGCTGGTAGTCTGTGGCGTTGGTCGTTGTTGCACCGCCGTTTGCGAAGGCGCTGAACTACTTGAAGATGCTGGTGTGGCACTTGTCGTTGACTTCGATACGTAATCGTTACTACTGGCAACACGCACATCAACCATCTCCATGTCCATATCTTCCTCAGAACTCGTATCGGCCGTCATAATGTTCTTAGCTTTTTGCTGTAATTCTCGCCTGTTTTCAATTGTCTTAAGTAGAGATTTTGCTTCATTTTTACGCTATAATTAATAACAATTAATACAATTTAAAAATAATTGAGAATTATCCTTACGTCATCGGATTCCAGGCATTTGTAGCCGTAATGCGCCGCTCGGTCAAGATCACCTTTGTTCTCATAGTAATTGGCCAATGTAATATAGCCATGGAAAAGACTTTGCTTATCAGTTGTGGCGCGCTCATCTTCGCAATACATAATGTAACATTGCACAGCGCTTTCATCATCGCCAAGCTTCTCATGCAAACTGGCAAGCTTATACATTGCTATGCCCTCAATATCGCCTACATCGCAGGCCCTCCAATAGCATTTCACTGCATTTTCATTTTTTTCTAGCTTTTCATAGGTTTCACCCAACGCAACCAACATGCGCGAATCATGGGGCCTGTGTTGATGCGCCATTTTAAAGTAGTATAAACTATAGTAGTGCATTTTGAGTATCTCATACGCTTGACCGAGGCCATACCAAGCACGGTAGTCCCTCTTATTCACCTCAACGGCTTTGCGGTAGCTCTGTATAGCAGCGTTGGTATTTTTTAATTCCATAAATTCGTGACCCATGAGAGTCCATGCGGCAAGAAATTTGGGATTGAGTTTAAGCGCTCGCTGGAAATAAGTAATGGCCATCTGATGATCGCAGCGTATGCTATAATAATTGCCTTGAAGAGAAATGCGAAAATTACAATTTATCTATTGATACATACTTCATTAATTTACTCACCTATAATACAACATGTTTCGGGTCTATATTTATTAATACTAGATGCTTTATGCGCCAACTGCGCCATCTCAGTCTTTAGTTCTTTCACAAAGAGTAGGTTTGAGTAGATATCCATGTTATCTAATCGATACGGATCGCTTTCCTGCAGCACCTGGAAGATTTCTATTGCTTTGTCGACATCTGCGTAAAGTAATCTAAATTTAATACATCATCGACCATGAATTATGTACCACATACTTACCTCTTTTGTTATGATAGGCCAATGCCATTTGTGCGGTTAGATAGACACATTTCTGAAATCCAGCCGCTTGGAGATCCTCGTAGATCTTTAAACCTTCATCGTTCAAGTACAACTCGAGGTATGCGTGAGCTGTGAAAAAATGTCGCATCCAGTGATTTCCCAATTGCAAAGCCATTAGCTTATCCTTGTCTGTTATTAATGGCGCTAATTCAAGATATGCACTCCAGAGAGTTGGCACCAATCGCACCGCTTGTACAAGCACTTGCAACGCCACTTGATTGAGATTCAGAGCTTTTAGGACAACGCCGTACAAATACATTCCATAGCCATCTAATCGGCTACGTCCATATTCGGCGCGAAGTACGGACAATAAATCAGCCAAATCACGTAACTGCGTGGGCTCATTCAAAAGCGATTGATCCGTTATTGAGTCCAAACGTTTTTTCTCACAAGCCATATAGGTAGCATACAAATGCAAGAAATGAGGAACTTGAGACTCACAATCCCGTACTGTGTGTGCTGCGCGGTCATACTCTCGCACATCAAAGTAGCTTTTTGCCAGAAAATATGCCCCGTAATCCTCAGGCGATATCCCATCTAGCTGTGCTTCGCCAAATGTGTTATCTTTGCTCTTGTTGGAGCTGTTATCCACGTTCACATCCGATAATCCATGATGCAGCTCCGCCAGCCATTTCGTGTTGTGCAATAAGCCACGCTTGTGACTGTCGATGATACCGCGCCGCAATTCCCGTTTTACATCTGTTAGCGACACATTGAAAAATTGTCCATCCATTATTTTTGTTAAAATTGAAATAGGCGAAATAAATCGTATTGGCTGAAACTTTTTGCAATTTTACGCGCGCTAGTCTAGCAATATTATGATCCGACGTTGCCAGACTACGGATTGATTGGATTTTCAGCGGGGGAAACACCCATATTGACCTAGTCTAAGTGCCCGGACAACTCTAAGCAACATTGAGCGTACTAGCATTTTTTCGATTTTGTTAGTTGGCCCTATTCCATTTCATCCGTTTTTGGCGCAAGTGTCTCTTCGACTGACACCGTTCGACTCCTTCAAGTTCATTCAAAAAAGGTAGTAGTAAGATACAGTACAATTGTGTGATATCAGCTGGTAAAAAGTAAACAAACAAATTAATTTACATTTTCTGAAAGCAAAAAAACGCAAAATAACTTTTTAATAATAACTCAACAAACAATTAGTAGTCGAAAAGGGGCGTAAGTGGGTGGCCTAAGCAAACAAAAGAAAATAATATCAGCTGATTCTACCATATATATATGTATATATATATGTTTTTTGAATACACATGACTTGCATCAACAAAGGCAGCAAAACAACAACAATCAGAAAGAATTAAACAATATTCGCACCTCATTAACGCTGGAAATTCATTGCTTATTTTACGCCACAGAGCATTATTTGTTATTATTGGGCTGCTTCAATTGAATTGTTATCATAACTCGCCTGGACTGATTCATTCGTTGATGACTTCGAGGCTCCCACCCATTGTGATAACGCAAATCGCTTTTGTTATTTGTTGATATTATAAAAACTATCAGTTGTTATTGAAAAAGTGGCATTGCAGCGTCATTTATGTGAAGAGCATGAAACTCGCCACTTCATTGAGCTGTGGGCTTTTTGTTTTCGTCTGTTTAATCAGTGCGAGTCAAGGCTTTTGGCCTTTTAGCAAAAATCCAAGACACCATGTTGATCCACCACCACCACCTGAGCCAAAACATTTATCGCCCGTTATTTTTGGTAAGTAATAATAAAGCGCATTATTGAAATTTGACATGTTTATAGTCTTATCTCTATACAGTGCCTGGAGATGGCGGCAGTCAAGTGGACGCAAAGCTAAACAAAGACTCTACACCAAATTTTCTATGCCAAAAACAAGCTGACTGGTTTAATCTATGGCTGAATCTTGAAGAGTTGGTGCTACCTGTGGTCTACTGTTGGGTTGATAACGTCAAATTGTATTATGACAATGTGACACGTACAACGCACAACACGCCCGGTGTGGAGACGCGTATACCGGGTTGGGGTGATCCATCGGTCGTAGAATGGATTGATCCCACAAAAAACAAGGCTGGTGCTTATTTTAAGGACATTGCAAACATGCTGGTCGATATGGGCTATGAACGTAAAAAAAATTTGCTTGGAGCTCCATATGACTTTCGCAGAGCACCAAGTAACTAAAAATACAAACTTTTCTTTTGACTTATGTACATATAATTGATTGATTGTATTTTTTAACAGATGAAAACAAACAATTTTTCATTGATCTCAAGGAACTTGTTGAAAATGCGTATGAGCAAAATGGTCAGACGCCCGTGACGTTTATTACACACAGCATGGGCAGTCCCATGTCACTAGTCTTTTTGCAGGATCAGACTCTGGAGTGGAAGCAAAAGTATATGCGACGTATGATTAGTTTAGCTGGTGCCTGGGCCGGTAGCATGAAAGCAGTGAAGGTCTTTGCTATGGGAGATGACTTGGACTCTATTGTTTTAAGCAACAAAATATTGCGTGAAGAACAAATTACACACCCTTCGACAGCTTGGTTACTGCCATCACCACTATTTTGGAAGAGTTCAGAGGTCCTGATCGAAACACCATCGCGAAAGTATACTATGGGACAGCTAGAGAGCTTCTTCACAGACATAGACTATCGAACAGGATGGGAAATGCGCAAGGACTCAATGCGATATACAATCAATTTTAGTCCTCCGGATATTGAACTGCATTGTCTATATGGCGATGAAGTCGATACTGTTGAAAAGTAAGCAATTGTTTTCAGGATAATCGAAATGTATTATTAATCAAAACTTATTCAGATTGGTTTACAAGAAGAGCAACATTGCTGGTGAGGTGCCAAAACTGATAATGGGCACAGGTGATGGCACGGTCAATCAGCGCTCTCTCCGGGCTTGCCAACATTGGATTGGCTATACCAGTTCAAACATATGCACACTTGCACTTAAAGGGGTTGATCATTTGGGCATTTTGGCGGTCAAACCAGTTTTGGATTATGTTAAGCAGCTCCTGACTGTTTAGTTGAATATTTTTTTGACGGAAAGATGACTTCCAAATGCTTATATTCTCGATCATCAAATTAGTTTTTAGTTAATTGTCTGCGTCTTTAATTTTACTACTTAAATCACCTAATGTATTGTACATCTTTTCTTTTTTATGTTTGTGACAACAGCGAGTAGAAGTTAATATTTAAGTGTATAATCAATAGCAAAACGGACAAATGTGTAACAAAATCGCATAAATTCGATATCATAATTTAATCCTGGTTTCATTTTAATTCGAAAAACAATTGCAGTTTATAACACGCATAGCTTGTTCCAGACCACATATAACAAAGAAGAGGGTAGGGTTCCATTAAGTATACATAAAAAGGGATGTTCAGGACAAAAGAAATCAGTCCGTCCCACCAAGGATTTCCGAGAACCAAATACCCTAGAAACTTGAAATTAGAATAGTAAACTCGTCTAGACATCCATAACTTCAAGTTTAATGGTTTTAAGCATGAAAATCAATTGGTACCACAAAACCATCCCTTCCCCAATTTCCTCTATTTCTATATGTTGTCAACAAAGACCTTTGAACTGTAATATTTTTAAATATACAACAAATTTTAAAGTGGTCAATGACAAATGTACAATTTTTTATGAAAATAAATCGTTACGGTTATTTGTTGATTATTTCTGCGTGTTTGAAATTGTTGTTTATTTATTTTTTTTAAATTGTTTTTGACAGTGACTCTGTTGTGACACTATTATGAAACGATGTTACAGTTTTGGTTTAGCGTATATCCCTTGCATTCGTTAGGGATTTGTTACCTGTCTTAAATTTAAGAACACGGTATTCGTCTTCTTCTTCCACCTTTGTTATCTTCTTCTTTCGCTTTTCCGACACTTTTGCGTCATTCAAAAAACAATCGGATACAAATATGATTACCGTTAGTTAGTGATTTAAGCAGATTTTATAGCAGCTATTACTTCTTGCAAATTCTGAATTGGCAGATTGCCGGTGTTTTCTTAATTCGCATAAACATGCCGCACGGACATTCCCATGACCATGACCATGGGAGTTGCACTCACCAGGCGCTCGAAAAAGGCATACTGTACAGTTTGTATACAAAAATCGATCTGGCTAATATGGAATGCTTGAACGAAGAGACGGAAGGCAGCGGTAAAACAGTATTTAAGCCCTATGAGAATCGTCTAGATGTGTCAAAGGTACTGGATAAGAATTTGCACACAAAGTGCTTTCATTATAATCTCTTTTTGCAGTTTGTTCAAAGTGATGCTGACGAGGAGCTTCTTTTCAATATACCGTTTACCGGCAATGTGAAGCTGAAGGGAATTATCATCTCAGGCGCCAACGATGATTCTCATCCCAATAAAATGCGAATGTACGAACCAGAGTTCCTGAAAAATAAGACATTTAGTAAGCTCTTCTATTTATAGTTTCAAAAATAGGCCAAAAATGACATTCGATGATGTGCGAGGTAAGCCCGATCAGGAATTTGAGCTGACTCGTGACAGCAATGGTGAAATCGAATATTCGCCCAAGTAAGCTAACATGAAACTTGTTGCCCGCTCCATATCTTTATGTTATTCATTGAATTGACATTATTCCCTTCGTAGAGTGGTAACGTTCGCGTCTGTGCATCATTTATCATTGCACTTCCCTGGCAACTTTGGTGATGATAACACGCGCATTTACTACATTGGTGAGACCTTTCCGTTTCTATTTGGCATTCAAAATTATATTAATTATATATACATATATGTATCTAATTTGTATATAAAGGTCTCCGTGGCGAGTTCAGCGAGGCACACTATCATGGTGTCACCATATGCAACTATGAGGCACGGCCCAATATCAGCGATCACAAGAATGAGGCCTTCGATTCTGTTGGCCGTCGGATACAATAAAAGCCGGAAGAACTGATAATCATTTTTACTTTAGATGATATCTAATAATTAAATTATCTTTTTTTATTTTTTGTAATTAAAACAAACAAAACAAAGCAATTTTTTTCTTATATATTTCAAATCAAATTTTATTATTTTCAAGATAGTTTCTATTTGTTGTTGTTCATGTTTATTAATTAATTTATTTATTTATTATTTTTAAATTATTTATTTTATTACCTTATTGATGTATGCTTATAGAATGAGATATCGAATCACGTGTGTTTTCTTTTGCTTTTTAATGCCTTTTACGCTTTTTGCCTTTCATTCTGTTCTTTATTCAATAGTGTTCATTGTTTCTGCTTTTGCTTTCTCGTCTTCTGTTGTCATTTAATAGGTTTATTAATTCTTTTCTTCTTGGATTTTGTTTTTAATTCATTTATTTGTTTTGTATTTTACAAAGCTTTTGCTTAAATTTATTAAATATTCGCTATATTTTGGTTTTCTTTTCCGCTCATGTTTTCAGTGAATGCATGTATGTATATATGTATGTAGGTTTATACATTTGTATAAGTTAATTTTTTACTAAACTTATACGAAAAACGTTGCCCTTTTATCATATTCATATCCTTTGCTTTATTGTAGTTTTTATGCTTTTTGCGTTTTCTTTGTGAAAAAGGCATAAGAAAATTAATTTGAATTCATTATTTATAAAATTAAAGTAATTTTATTTACAAATGCGTTTTGCGATTTTTTTGTGTAGCGAACAAGAAAACGAACTTGGACTTTTTCGTCTCAATTGAACATTTTACAAAAAAAGTTAGAAGCATTTTGTTTTTGGTCATACACGGCTCGTGGTGTTAAGTAGGCATGTAAAACACGCCACCTATGGATAGGAAATTCTTTCCATTAAGACTCATAATTTATTATTTAAAAAAAAAAATGAATCCATTTTCAATATTCAAACGAAAGAATCATGTTTGAGTTCCAGCATTGAAGCGTTTGTGAATAAGTGTTCGTGCTTGCAGTTAAGCCAAAAGTCAGTGAACCTCTTTTATTGTATCTCTTTTACTCATGTTAATTATGAAAACCTCTTGGAATTAGATAATTTTTGGCTGTGTGGGCTGTGTGTGTGTGAGTGAAGTGAAGTGGTAAATAGAAATTCATATATGTATGTATGTATATAGTTATGTGTGTATGTATTTACTTGTATGTAAGATAGTTAAGGTTTATATTATTAAAAAATAAATCGTTTCTCAACAAAATTTGTGCTCTCGTTCCTTAGTTGCAGATAGGTATCATCATAATTTGGTTTTTGTCTTTTTTGATTTTTGTGTTTTCTTTTTGTTTTTTGGTTTTAGGTAAAGAGTTTTGCATACATTTTCGAAAATGTTATTTTTTTTGTGGTTTTGCTTTTACATGTTGAAATTTTTAAAGAGTTTCGTTAGTATAAAAAATCAGATCATCTTTTATATTGAAAGTATAAAAATCGTGTTTGCCATAGTACAATTTTATTATTATTTATTTATTTTCTTTATTTTTCATATAAAACAATCATATTTCTTATTTTGTTCGTTTTTTCTATGTATGTATTGTATGTATAAATTTTGTCTGAATGGTTTTTTTTCTTTTTGGTTTTGAGTGTTTGTTTTTTTTTTTTTTATATTTTCAAAGGATATTTACTAAAAATAATTTTCATTTCATCTTTTTAGTTTTATTTTTTGTTTTTTTTTTTTTTATATATTTATATATTTTTATCAAATATGCAAAAAAGTCTTCTTTTGGTATATAGCATTTTACCGTTGTGTGTGTGTGTGTGAGTGTGTGTGTATTTGCTGGTTTCATTTTCTGTTCTTGTTTAATAAATCGCTAAATAATTTTGTTTGTTTGTTTATTATTTAATAATAATAATTGTTTTAAGGATATTCTCACGTTTTTGTTTAGCAAAAAGCGGGTGTTTCTCTTAAGCAGGTATTCGAATGTTTCTTGGCAGGATTATTTTTTTATAAATTTATCATTTTGTTTTTTATACTTAAAGTTTTTTTTTTTTTAGTTTTAATAAATAGTTTTTTTTTTCATTTTTAGTTTCTTTTTTATAAAAGCGTTTGTATGTAGAGAAAGTTGGCAGCGTGTACTTGTGTATGTGTGTGTGTGTGGGCATGTATGTATTTGTGTTTTTTTTGCCTCGGAAAGTTTTATTTTTTTTTTTTGTTGCTTAGACGACACTCACTTATATACTAGCTATATTTGTATGTATGTGTTTGTGTGTGTGTGTGTAATGGTAATTATATTATAAATATGTATTTATGTATATGCGTATCTACATTCATTTTTGTTGAATTTTTATCCAAAATGTATTTAGTTTAATGACTGTTTAAATTGGTAATTAAATTAATTAAAGCTTTTATCGTGTAATTTATTAATATTGTTTATAAAAATTTAAATTAAATTACAAAAACATTGTCTATAACTTTCTCACAAGTTACATTTTTGATACCTAATGAAAAATAAAAGTTAAAACGGAATCAAAAGTCAAAAATGTCTTTAAAATAATTTTAATTGCGCGTTGCTAAAACTTAAACTAAACACAAATCATGAACTAACAACAAAAATATAATTAGAACTTAATGCTTTTGGGTTGTGGGCACATTGAGTGCGGATTGTGCTGAAAAGAAATCGTCCCTTCTGAACGAAGCGCTAAAAAGCATTAAGCATACGTGAGCTGTCTGTCACATCAACTGCATGCAATGGCAAAGAGCCACTTCTATGTTTTAAGGCAAACTAGGCAAACATAGGGCACACATAATTAAAGAAATGCTATTGGCTAATCGATAGGCTCAGTTGCTTCGTTGATTCGACTTTTCAGCGCCATACGATTCGTTCCTCGTCTGCGTGTGACATATTTACATAAATAACAAATAATAATAATAACAACAATTAAAAATCTTCCTTTTCTGAATCGTGCATAAAATGAAATCTTAATGCCAAATTTATGTACAATTATTGTTTTACTACTTACACTAAACTACAGCAATGCATTTTTTTTTTTGTTTTCTTTTTGGTTTTGATTAGCTTTATTTTTGTTATTGATTTTAATGTTTTTAAAAATTAAATTGCCATGATTTGCTATGAATTTGTTTTCATAATTTAACTACATTTTCGTTTTTTTTTTTTTTTTTGGTATTATTTTTTTTATTTTCTTACTCCTTTTTTAAATTATTAATTTATGCGCCTCTACTGCAATTTAATTATTTAACTAATCGCTTTATTAATTTTTTATTTTCATTCTGTATCGAAATCATCACATATCAAAAAATTTACAAATTGATTTGTTTTTTTATTTTTTCATATTTAGCTAAATTTATTGTTTGTCTTCTGTTTTCCTTTTTTTTTTATTTGCGTGAAAATAATACATTTTTTTATAAATGTTTAATTTATAATTTTTGTTTTTGTATATGTAAAAAAACTTAATCAGCTTTCACTAATTTTTCGTATTTAATTTATTACTTAAAACTAGAATTTTCGTAATTTTTTTTTTATTTTTATTTACTTTATAACAGTTATTCTGGTATAAATTTGTGTTATTTATTTAATTAATAGTATGATTAACATAATCAACATGTTGATATATTTTCTATTTTTTTTTTTATTCATGATTTTCCCCAATTATTTTACTCTATTATAATCAACATTGTGTGAAGTTGCTTTTGTTATATATTTTTTATCAATTATTTTTTTGTAATTATTATAAAACATTTCGTTTGTTGTTTAGTGTACGTGTGGGTATGTAAAAGGCAATTGTTTGGTTTGTGTGTTTTCTTTTTTTTTGTTTCATTATTTTAACATTAACTTATTGTTACTCGGTTTGATTCAACATTTTTCGTTTCTTCTCAGTAGTTTTATTTTTTTTATTAGTATCATGAATGAGTTTATTTTTATAAGCTTTCTTTTTATTACATTTTTTTCAATATGTCTGGAAGAACTGAGCTGAAAAACCTGAAATATTTATTTTCTTCTTTAGTAGTCTGCTTGAAATGTTTTCCTTATCTGTTTTCCATATTCTTTGCCTTTGTTTCGAGTTACCAAAAGCTTTAATTTGTCCGCTTATACTTATCGGCCATATCGAGTATATTGTATTGCATTTTGAAGCTTTCATTCGAAATTGTTGCTAGAATTTTATTCTTAACATTGCTTTACGTAATTTCACGCCTGATATGATTGACTAATGCAAAAAACGCACCCAAAAATGCGAACAGAAAACATTCTCAAATCGTATTTGGTATTTTTATATTTTTATTTACTTATTTATGCATTTATTGTGTGTTCTTTCTTCTTCTTATTTTTGTTTAAACTAATGCGTGTCTTGAATATGTTTTAAGAAAGTGATATTATTATTATTTATACTAAAAAAAAGCGTTTAGAACAAAATTGACAATCGATATAAAGAAAAGAATTTTGCACTCTTATTAGATCCTGAGATCTGCAAACGAAACTCAGGAACTTGTTTATTTTATATTCATATTTAAGTATGTGTCAGTTTTTGTTCCCATTAAAAGAGGCAAATAATTAATGATAATGTTCTATAAGAGGAAATGCTCGAAATTCTTTTCTCGTAAAAGCCTTAAAAGTTCTAAAAAAAAATGTTTTTCCACTATGCAAGCGAAATTTGTTTTGCGTTATGTGTATTTTGCTCAACAACAATTCCTTAACATTTTAAATTTCCATTTCTTTTTCGTATTTTATATTTCATTTTATTCTTATTAAATTATAAACATAATAATTTCATTCGATTTAACTAACATACCAAAAACCCAAACTTAACAATAATATATAATATAACGAATTGAAATCATTTTTTATAACATTGTGTACAATATAGCCGGTAAAAGACTGTGTTTGTGTGAATGTAAGTGATTGGCCGAGTTCTTGGGTGTGTGTGTGTGTGTGTGTAAAAAAAATTAACAATTGCTTAAGCCATTTACACATCTAGATTTTAATGCCATTTTTTTGCCGTATTTATAGATTTGTTTAATTTTACCGAAAGAAATCAGAAATCAATTTAGTGCATAGCGGCTTTTTATTATTGTTTGTGTGTGTATGTGTGTGTCTGTGTCTATGTACTTATACTCCCAATGCCGACATTTACATATCTTGCTTAATTATTATTATTAATAGTTATCAACAATTGTTTAATAATAATAATTAACTAACTATACAAGCTCACTAAGTAAGAATTACACATCTGCTTCTGTCCTCCTTGGCTGCTGCTGCTGCTTGCTTATTATAATTTATGCATTATTCAACTCATGTAAGATGATTTTTTCACTTGGCTTATTTTCATTTCATTTCGTTTTTGTTAATTCTTTAACAATTCATTTTACAATAAAAGTATTTATTATGTATTTTTCAATATTTCATTAATTTATTTAACTATTGAAGTCTAAAAATGCTTGCTTCATGTTTGTGTAGCTGTGTAAGTGTTTGTGTGAGTGCGATGGTGTTGGTGAAGGCATTCAAGTTGAAATAAAAACAAAAGAATATTTTAAAATAATTTTTGGGTTATTTACTTTATAAGTGTTTTAAATTATTGAAAAAATAGTTGATTTTATCAAATAAATTTCATACAAACTTAATTAACGATTTTTGATATGAAAAACAAAAAAACGATAAATTAAATAGAAATATTTTACTACTTTCCCAATAATTGAAATCACTTTATCTTCTTCACATGAGTTTTTGTTTGTTTGTTTTGTTTTGTTTTTGTAAACTATTTAGCCTAAATTTCCACTAAGTTGCGCTTACTAACCTTGAAATATATATTCTTAATTTTGTTTTTTTCCATGTGGTTTTAAAAGTATCCCGAAAAATGCTTTAATTAAACATTAAATACACGAAATAGAGTAAATTATTGATATCGCAAATGAGCAGCGACACCGCTTGGAACACACCATGTGAGTGAGGCACACGTTTTGCGACGAGCGACGAGGCGCACAGCTCAGCTTAGCGCGCGACGACGACAAATGTCAGACGGCTGAATGACCGTGCCCGTTTTTGCGTGCTGGCAACGCGGCTTCACTGCTGCCGCCGCCGCCGCAGTCACCACCACCGCCGCCACCGCTACCACCATCGTTCAGCTGACGCTTTGCCTTTTTCTCTGTGCTGTGATGCTGTTGACGACGTTCGCGCCAACGATCGATTGGTGTATAGCAACACTTAAAGAATGGCGGCGCACGTCGGCCGCTTGAATCGGACGACGAGGCAGTGACACCGCTTATGCTGTGCGTGAGCTGGGCTAAGGATTCGGCTGTTAGCTCTGTCTGCACGCCGCTGCTCGTTAGACGCGTTTGTGTCTGATAGTATTGTGGCGGCGGTGACATCATCATTGTCGTCGTCGTCGTTGTCGCTGCGGTTGCCATCATTATTGTTGGCGTTGCCGGCGCACCTGCTTTGCAGATAACGCTGGGCGGCTCGTCGGCATGCAGCTCAAATGTGTCTGAATTCGTGCGCGTCGTTGGCGTCGTGGTCGACGGTCGAAACTCATGTGAGCTACTCTCGACCATGGCAGTGCGATAGTTGGCGGCAAAATAGTTCGTTTCCAAATAGTGGCAGGACTGGAATATATAATCGTCGAACTGCTGCAGCATGTACTGTTGATGCGCAGCGGCATCCAGAAAATCGCCGCCAATGCTATCATCTGGTTGCTGTGCACCATACAGTTCCAGTTGTTGCTGCTGCTGCTGTTGCTGTTCCTGTTGGTAGAGTGAGGCATAGCGGCGTATGCCTTTGTGCGATTGCGACGAGGGTGAGCTAATCACCAGTGATGTCGCTGTGGGCGAGTGTGTTGTGCGCTTTGTGGTGCCGGTGCCAGTTCCAACACCGCCACCGCCGCCGCCACCACCACTTACGCCAACGACGACGTCGGCTGTGCCGCTCAATTGTGTTGACGGCTCAGCCTGTTCCGGTTGCTGACGTCGTTGTTGTTGCTGCTGTTGCTGCTGCTGTTGTTGCCGCTGTCTTTGCTTCATATCAACAATTTCTATTTCTTCAATATCACTAAAACTATTTAACTGTTTCAACAAATAATGCACATCATTTCGTTTCATTTGATTATCATCGTTTGATGTTGTTCTACTACTACTACTTCTAGTCGTCGCCATCGTTGTTGTTGCGGGATTATATTGCTGATAATGGGCTGTCGATGATGATGTCGGTGCTGATGATGAGGCTGATGCTGATGAATGTGTGGTTGTGTATGATTCTGCATGTACGCGACTAGTTGTTGTTGTTGTATCTGTTCTTAATGTGGAATTAATTTTCGAATCATACGTCATCACGTCTGGTGCATGATAGACCAACGCTAAGCGTTGTTGTAATGCGCTACTCAACGTTGGCATATCGCCAGCAAAATGTTGTTGCTGTTGTTGTTGTTGTTGCTGACGTTGATTCTGTTGCTCCAGCGTGTTATCGATGATTCGATTAAATTTAGCTAATGCAGTTATCGCTGATGATGTTGTTGCTGTAGTTGTTGTTGTGTATGAATCTACAAATGAATCTGTTGCTATCATTGATGATGACGATGTTGTTGTTGTTGTACGCGATTTAGTAACATGGCGTTGTTGTTGTTGTTGGTTATTAATTTGTTGTTGTTGTTGTTTGTTTAATTGAGGCACTGTTGTGACGGTTTCTAATTTAATACCATCCGTTTCCATTAAACGTCTGCTGCTGCTGCTGCTGCTAACTGTTGCTTTCGCCGCTCCTGCTCCTCCTGCTGCTGTTGCTGTTGCGGGCATTACTATTTTTAATCCAACTTTATCATCATCTTCATTGTTATCTTCATTTGAGGTCATCATAACATTTAAATTCAAATGCATCTTCTGCTTTAACAATAAACGCTGTCTACTACTGCTGCTAGTATCTAATAACGGCTTCGAAACAAACTCGCCAGCGGCATTAGCTGCCGCCAGTCCCGTGTTTCGTTGTACGTTGCACGTTGTGCTCGTGCTGGCCGTCGCTGTTGATCGCTGCGGCTGCGCTTTAGCTAAATTTTTTTGTAAAATTAATTTCCTCGACGAAATGATGTCATTATTGTCGCTCCCCCGCGATTACCGGCTGTCGCGGGTGGAGCGAGGCCTTCCCTAACTGGAGGTCGACGCAATGGGCGACACTGGCGACAGCGGACTGCGCGCCGATTCACGCGGACAACCCGTCAGTGTGATAACCAATTTACGTGAACCCGCCTGATCGCGATGCTCGCAAAGCCAAACGCCCTGCCATGTGCCCAGCGACAGTTTGCCATCGGTTATGGGGATTGTCAATGAACTACCAAGAAAGCAGGCTTTCACGTGTGCTGGCTGTAACAAGTAATTGTGATTAGTTGTCAACAATAATGTATTGAATTTTACTCACCATATCATCGGGTCCTTCACAGGAATGCCTATAGGGTAAGCCTTCGGGAACTATTTTGTTTAACATCATCTCCATATCATCTCTGTGACAAGTTTTATAAAGAATACATTGAAATGTTTTGTCTCTTATGCATGTTATAAGCCAAAACAAACAATCAACTCACCTGACGTCCGGATCCCAACTTTCGTTTAACGCTAAACTCGCTGAAGTGTGAAGTACTGAAAGTGGAAAAGTTGTTATTGTTGTTGTTAGACTTATATGATACGTCAATTATTTAATTCTTAAGCATTTTAATCCGTCCGTTTGTGCATGTCTATGGCCAATAGCACGGTCTGTCGCTGCGCATGCGTGCATCTTAATTAGACCAAAACGGCGACGCGTCACCGTTGAAAGCGATCATCGGATCAGTTTGAAATTTAATTAAGTTGTTTACCAAACGGCAATTGGCAGCAACTTAATTGAATAACATTTCACTGTGTGTCAGTCAATGTTGTCTGATTATTATCGTCATAATATATCAAGTAAGAGTCTGAGACTTCACTTTTCGACAGCTATAAACATGATAATGGTTTTGACAAATTAAATTTGACTATTTTGTCTAAATAATAAATGCACACTTACATATATACACATTCACATACATACAAGAAAATACAACGAAATGACACTTATATTTACGCTAATTGCATATGCATGAATAAAAGAAAGCTCGAGACGTCGTCAAGGGGAAACACACAGTGGAAAATGTGGGGGGGTTGGGTAATGGGTAAATGTGGAAATCTAGGACTCGTGTAGCGGGCTAAATTAGTTTATTATCTTCAAATCCCCAAGAAGTAATTTAAGCAATGTCGCTAGACTTAAATGAGCTAAATGCAGGCAATTGTATGTGTGTCTGTGTGTGTGTGCGCTAAATACATTTCACTAAATAATTTCGAAAACAATTATGTCATGTTGGACACGTGTAAAAGCATCAAAAATTTAAATATTGCCACCACAAGCACATGTGTAAAAGTCATAGTCATATGTCAAATATAAAAAAAAACAACAAACCCAAAAAAAGAAATTTAAGAGATTTCAAACAAAAAAAAAAAACCTGACAAAATGAAAAATAGAATAAAATAGTGAATATGTCCTTAAACAAATTTACAAATTGATTGCGTGTATGTGTGACTGACAGTGGGCGGCGGTTGCCTTCGTAATTACTTTTATGACCACATTCATGACTTTGTTGTTCTGCTCGGCATGTTGTTGTTGCTACTGTTGCTGTCGACATCGACGTCGCCGTTGCCTTCGCCGTTGCATATGAATTCTAATGTATGCAAGCGGCATCAGCATAAATACGATGAGGTAAGAGCAAATAGCAGCAACACTGAGGGGTTGTGAAAGATCACTTGGGAATGCATAACTAGATCCGTATGGAATACTTATTTGACACTTTTTGACAAACAAACGGACGAACGAGCATAAGTTGGAAAGAGACAACAAGCACATACATTTATATATGCGCGATTCACTTACTCATTTACACATACACATACACTGACACGCACGCTGGTAGGTGACGACGTCCATTAACAAGTTTACACTGAAAAAAATTAAAAGCTCCGTTTGTGTAAGTCAAGACAGCGCGCTAAGTCAGCTTAATTAAGTTGGCTGACGAGACTTTTGCGGTAGTTTTTTCGCCGTGTGCTGTTAGTCTTCATATATATTACACATGTATGAGTCCGTACGTGTGTGGCAGTCAAACTGGCACTACAAAACTTGCTAATGTTTTTAAAAGAGACTTTTTTTTTTCTGCCTATTATATAAAGCTAAACATTCTGACAGCAAACATGAGACACACTCACACGCACACAAATGTATAGCTACTCTATCTCATAACCACCCTGTAGACTCTTGCCATTCATTTAATGTATTTACGCCCGACGACATCGTCGTTGTCGTCGTTGTTGTCGTTGTCGTCGTCGTTGTGGTTGTCGCCATCGTTGTTGTCTTTGTCGTCCTCTGTCTGGCACTGCCAAGAGTTGACTGCTAATGTTTAACAATGGACTAGCGCTTGCTTATGTTTCATTCATTCATTCATATTACGTATACGCCAAGTCCCGTTCTCGCTTGCCGCTATTAGTGTATTTGTACAAATGCGTGTGTGTGTGTGCAAAATTGTTCTTTGTAGTGCATAAATTGTATAGGTCGAGGCATAGGCAACAAAAAGGCATCAAATCGATTGTGACACGCACCCAGAATTGACTTAGCAAAATTTATGAAGTATTTGAAAGGCTATCGGTATATTTCGCAATATTATTTTCTTCAATAAATAATTATATATACATTTGTACATATAATTGACGCAACGCAACTTCTTACTGCTTATTTAAACAATATATTCTGCAAGATTAATTCAAAAACAATCTTTTAAAAATAAATTGCTTCAAACTTAATTAAAAAAAAAACAATTGTTTATAATAAACAAGCACTAAGGTTTACACTCAGACGGCGTTAGGAATTTATTACATTCTCTACGACTCTATTCAACTAACAAATTGTTTATAGGCTAACCTCAAAATAAATCGTTCATGTTCTCTTTTTTTAGCACTTTTGTATTATTCAACACTATTAAACAAGTGCATTCGCACTCAGGCAACGCAACTGCAAAGAAAAACTGTGTAACTAGTTCAAGTTTCATGCATGGCAGTCAAACGGGCACGGGCACTGGCACTGGCACGAGCTCCGAGACGAGCACGGGCGCTGGCAAGCAGGCAATGAATCCTTCGGCCAGCCAGCAACGCAAGTCAAGGCAGTGAAAGGCGAGGTTAAGGCGGGTGAAAGCAGACGAAAAGGCAAGGCAAGGAAAGCGGTAAACACGATTTTTATTTCTTCGACTACTGTTACTTTATTTGAGGTGTTTTTTTTTTTTTTTTTTTTTTGCTTTCGTGTGTGTTTTTATTTTTGCATAAAAATATTGATTTATTGACAGTGAAACATTTTTGGCACATCAGCGTCGCTTTTAGTACAAAGACTTCGGGTTATATTTCTGCTTTCATATGTACAAATAATAATACCTCTCAATACCCCTCAAAATATTAGAAATTATACATGACTTTAGCTAAAAAAAATAAAAGAGAGAGAGAGAGGCTGACCCAGCGCGGCATATCAAGAACAGAACCGGAAGGTGAAAAACTGTGCGCTGAACCAAAAATTCAGCAAACAAATTTCAAACTCAAAGGAGCATCTAAACGTACCCCACCCACAAACAAACGCCCACTCAATAAAATGACGCGGATTTGGCGTTTTTCTTGTCTGCTTGGTTGCTCTCCAACCATTTTGCTTTCGCGTATAGAATTTAGCGCTTTTTTAGCGTTGCCAATTGCCATGGAATTGCTTCATGCTTCATCGTAAAGCGCTGAACTAAAGTCGTGTTTTTGCCTTTCTGTGTCGGCTTCTGTGTGTGAGTGTGTGTTTGAGTGTGGTGAGAAGGAAATGTTTCATGTATGAATATTAAAATGAAACTATTTCGGTTGGTTTTTAACGCTGTCGTTGTTTTGCTAAGGATGATTTTACCTTTGCCGTTTGCTATTCGTTTTGTCTTTACTACTTTTTTCTTTTTTTTTGTTTTAGTTTTTATACTTTTATGTGTGTGTGTCTGTGTTTGTGTGTGTGACAGTGTCGCTTAAATACATTTCCCCATAGAAACAATACAACGACAACAAAGCATAGCAGCACAGCACTGAGTAGCAATGAAAAAATGA
The DNA here is from genome assembly GCA_034638295.1 of Phortica okadai. NCBI lineage: Eukaryota > Metazoa > Arthropoda > Insecta > Diptera > Drosophilidae > Phortica > Phortica okadai. The sequence continues at coordinate 9,329,994 of CM067850.1, forward strand.
AATATTCTTTTCGTATTGAGGTCAATACTAGAAACAAAACAAAGACAACCAACGTCGCAAGCAACTAAATCAAGCCGACATATGGCAAGGTTGCTCAAAATCATTTTAAATTAACTTGCTGTGCATTTCTTATGCCATCACACAATCACAAGCACAAGCACACGCACACTGATGTACACAAACACGTGCCTGCCATATTTGTTACCTTTTGGTTGCCTCATTTCGCTTTACTTTGTTTTGGCCTTTCGATTTGCTTAAATTTTGTGTTTTCTTTTTTTTTTTTGCCTTGCATTCACTTTATCCTGCTGCCGTCTCCAACCTACCTACCATCAAATGAAATCTGGTTGGGTCAATCTACTACAGTCGCCCTCACACTATTCAACTCATCGCAAATCAACTCATACGCTTATCGTCATTGTTATTAAGGAAAGTGTTTCTAATTAGGAATTGTCCTTTTCAGAAAATCAATAAACATGTCTTGACCTCAATTACATTTTCATAATAATGCCAAACAGATGCAATATGGTGAGTGTGTGCGAGCATGTTTGTGCCTTTGTTGCATTCCGTTTGAAGATATCTGAGCCTCAGTTGGTTGGTTGTCTTTTATGTTGCCTACTTATATGGGCATATGAAACTAACGTGTGACCAAATTTTTCATATGGCGAAAATCATGTTATTAATTAATTGATTAATAATCGGGAAAAATATATGATAAACTCAAAATTTAGTTTTCTGAACATTTTTATAAAACTCTGTGTTTGACTTCTCGAAAAGATTTCACCCAACATCTTGAACTCAATCAATATGATCTCGGATCTCGCCCCTTCCCAGGCAAAATCGCTACTGGGGCATGTAATTGCAAAAGTCTTAGACGAGTATAAACATGGTCAAGAGCTTCGTTGTTGGAATCCCCTCCAAATAGTATTCAAAATACAACTAATTAAAACAAAAAATGTTGTGAACCCTCCGTAAAAGACTCTTTACTCTCTAAGTTGAGGCAAAAATGTAGGAAATTAAATAGATAAAATCAAAAACTAAAAAAAAATAATATTACCGCACATTTTAATAGTTCTTCTGCAAATACGAATGGGGGAAAAAATCAAATAAATGCCTTTGAAACGAAAAACATACACACACACAAGCTCTGCCTTGTTGCCTGACTGTCCGTGCAAACAGTGAAATCAAAATCCGGCGCAGATTAGTGCGCAGACATGAAATGCGATGCGATGCGATGCCAACTGGGAGACAGTAGATGGATGAGGGCTTCGGTGCCTGTGAGCGTCCGGCAAAGATGAATGGCGGCACTGCTGCTGCTGCTGCTACTACGTATAATAACAGTTTGGATTGAATATGATGCCGTTGGCAATGTAAAAACTGATGACGACAGCAGGTTTTGTTACGTGTTGAAAAATTCGTCTTTTTTTTTTTTTTTAACAAAATCTTTGTTCTTTTCAATCAGTCAGTGAGTAGCCCGAGTGGAGCTCAGTCCGAGTCAGAGTCAGTTAGATTGATTGGTAGGAATTTGCTTTAGTACTTACTTTGCATATGACACAATCCCACCGAAAAATGTGCCAATTCGGGCATTTGACGTAGAATTTCCTCAGTGACTAAATGAACACCTCGATGCTGTGGTCTTAGGTTGATTTTGCGTTGAAACCACGCTGAACCAATTTGCAGGCCTGCAACGCCGCCGCCGGCGCCACCGCCCGCGCCTCTATGATTCGCCGAAGCCATTGTGCTATTTGACGATGAGCTGCGTATGTTGCTATTGCGACTGGCACTATTCTTGATGTTGCCGCTACTGCTGGGCCCGACACCGCCGACGCCAGCACCACCGCCGCCTGCGACACCACCACCGCTGGCGCCACCGCCAGCTCCGCTACCAGAGGCTTTCGTTTTGCTTGCGTGTGGATTACTGCTGCTGCTGCGACGGTTGCTGCTGCGTCCACGTGTCGAAGTGCCCGTTGTTGCCGTCGTTGTCGCTTTTTTCGTACCGACACCGCCTGCACCGCTTGACCCTGCTGCCGTCACTGCTGCTGCTGCTGCTGCTGCCGCAGATGTTGTTGCCTGTGGCGATCCTGTTGCTGGTATTGGTGGACTTTGTGTGGACGTATGTTTTACTTCTTTACCGGTCGTTGTACTGATCGCAGCAGCAGCAGCAGCTGATGTCGATGCTTTGGTGGACGACGTTGTGGCGTTGATTGCCTGCTCTTCTTATTTTCCAAGCTCTGAGCTATCTTCTTCTTCTTTTTGCTATACTTCACTACTGCCTACTGTCCGTTACTTCTCACTATCTTTTTTTTACACTTTTCCGATTTCCAATTCACACACACATGCAATTTCGCCTGCTAGTTGACACTCGTAATTTTGCACTGCTGCCATTCACAAATGTTTTCTCGCACACTTTAAATTTTACTTTACGTTTCCTTTAATTTTGTTTAAGTAACGCCTGCAAGTCTAAAAGAGAGAAATTGTTGTTAGTTATAATCATCATAATAAGCAAAATTTAAGTTCATTAATAATACATAAGTTCGCCTCATAAATGGTCATGAATTTGTTTGAATGTCATTGAGACCTTTTTTTGGTATGTTTCCGCTGTGTGTCATCAATAAACACACGTGTTGGTGTGCATTAAGAGAAGCTGCCACTTTATATGAGCTGATTTTTTAATGAATAACAACAGAACACAACAACGGACATGTCTATCGGTTTGTACCTAATGACCTTCTCGACTGTTGTGATTAAATCAAGTGACTACGTAAACTTAAACGTCAATTAGATGGTGAAAGCGTGGGCATGTCAATAATCTAATCTGGTAATGCGGTTATTTAATAACTTGGCGGAACACAGCTAAATCCATTATTAACCGCATTATTATCAAATAATGTGTATGAGTGCAGAAACTAAAATTGTGCAGGTGAATAAATTTGTAGCTCGAAGCTCGAAATGTGTTGCGCACATTAATCCTCAAGACAACGCCACCCAATCTAAAGCCCAAACCAACCCAGCCCAACACATCGCATTCCAAACAACTAAACTAAAGTCAAGTTGAGTGCACTCGAACAGCCAAAAAGCATTTCCAAATTCGAATTGAGCGCACAATTCTCACAGCGATTTAAGCAGCAAAAGCCGAAAGCTAAAAGTAAGTAGTACCAAATGTCGTCATTCGTTAAGCAAGAAGGAAGCAGAGTACGCCGTAATGGCAAAAAAAAAGTAGTCAGAGCATATACAACAACAAAAGAACAGAAGGGAGCACAACAATGAAAGGACGATTTGTATTTTACAACAACGGCACGTGTGTAAAGGAGCAAAGCACTTAAATTGGAGTATGGCAAAGCATGGCAGGTGTAAAGGCAAATGGGTTACTTCATTCCGTTGGCCACAACGACAATTTCTAAAAACTTTGCCGGTTGAAGGAACTGAAAATACGTTGTGCAGAGGCTGCAGCGTCATTGAATGTTGTTGCTGCTAGCCACTGCTGAAATTTGCATATGATTTAAATATTTAATGGAAAAAAACAGCATTGTCTTCTACGGCATGCCGGTTGACCAATTTAAGACCATTCGCACCAGCACCTGGCGATTGGACTTGGAATGCTTTGTTCCTGTGCCACAATATCGTACACTCCAATAAACATACACACAACCACCAACCACACACACCAAACACGAATGTAACGGCACTGTTGTAGCACGGCATGAAAAACGAAAGAAAAAATCGCGCATTTGGCAAAAAATCAATTTTCCGTATGATTGCCAAATGCAATTTCTTTGCTTTCTTCGCTGCCTAACTTAGGCGACGACGGCACGAAATCACAGAAAAACTTGTAGGCATTTTTTTTTCCTCTTTTTAGCAGCAACGGCGTCGCTACGCCAGCTAGATTTGCTTTTTTTAGCACGCCACCGAATACGGTATCCTTATTTTTTTCCAATTGCCGCGGAGTTTTCCTTCATTTGGATAATTATTGACATAACATCTCTTAAAGAGCGCAGAGTGGCGCATGGTCACACAATATTCGTTAAGCAAATTATTTTTACCATATAAAAAAAACTAGCAACTCGCGACCGTATCAATTTGTTATAAACATTTTTACTAAATGGAAAACTACAAAAATATTGCCAAAATTGAGTTTTTGCACGAGTTCGTTTTCAAAACGTGTGCGTGCGCTCTCGTTCGAAATGCTGACGACACGCGGTGAGAAACTTGAATGCAAAGCAGGTGTCATTGGATGTCAAACCAGCGGTTATTTGACAACACTGCGTATGAGAGCAGAGAGAGAGAGAGTTCTTACTCTTCCATGACTCTATTATGAAACGACACTGCAGTATTGGTTTGGTGTATGTCCCGGTGCATTTGTCTTGTTCCTAAATTCCTAGGTAATTTTCAGAACACAAATGAGTCGAAGAAGTGACATATTGGCGCTGAAGTGTCGCGCTGAGCCAAGAAAGAGGAAGAGAAAAATGCACCAAAACGGGAGTATCTACCTTGTCAAGAGTGAACATCCCGCGACATAAGCCACATCAATGCAACGCCAGTCGTTTCAACAAAAAAGTGAAACGAGTCGCAAAAATTAGGTCCGCACTTGTCTGCAACGAATATATTGCGATATAGACGAAACTCGAAATTCGGCTTCTTCCACTTTTGCGGACACTTTCACATCAATGTGGCACGTTTGCGTTTCTCGGGCAAAATCACCAGGCGATTTCCGTTAGGCAATTTTTAAATTACTATTGCGATTTTTTTATTCACTTAATCTGTAACAATTAATTTACTAATTTATTTTTAAAAAGAAAAAAAAAATCACGGTTTCAAAAAATCCGACGTTTTGCGAAATGATAACAAATTGGTAAACGCTGACAGTTTTATAGCATGCTACAGTCGGTTTTGACATAGCGCAACTGCCTGTACAACTGCATGGCACATAGGGTCACTCAGAACTTATTTTGACGCAACTGCGCCATTTTTCGACACACAAGTTTATTGACACTGTGAAGAAGAGATGCGTCAGTGTCGGTTACAGTGGTGCCACATTAGCCCTATTCTTTTGTACGAGTCTGAAAACGTTTACATCTTGACCGCGCTTTAAAAGCGATTTCCATAAATCTGTAAAACCTCTGATAGCTCTGCTAAACTATATGTACATCTATTCTGCAACGGTCGCACGGGCACATGACACTTACTCAGTCCATTACGATGGTTCCATTTTCTGTTTTTCGTATGCCCTAAACTGGTACGGCAGGACTAGTTTGGTAACTAGATGGTAGAATTGTGACAATTGACCACTGCCTATGACATCCCCTAGTAAAACTCACCAGTTGAACGCAGGGAGAAAAGATTGAGCTGGAACTAGTACTGTTTACATTCGAACTAGTTCGTACTAGATCGTCGAACCGTTGGGCTTATCGGCACAATTCGGTAACTGCTGCATACTTTAAGGTGCAACATATTGAAATAATTTTCGGGTCAAAAAACTGTCAAAAGGCGTCTAACTTGAGTTTTAGAGGAAATTTGTCATATAAACTATTATTTATTCATTAATAGTCGTCACTGAGTATTCAAACTTTCAGGATATGTCAAAAAACTCGAAAGAATTTTAAATTATTTGCGTTGATTTGTAAGAACTAGTCATTCATAATGCAACGGCACTGGAGAGCACATTGTCGCTTTCATTTGTTGCGGTTGACTAGTGCCATTCAAATCAGTCTTGAATTTCAATACAAATTCAGTTCAATATTTGAAAAAGTAAATTCGAACTTATTTCGAGTGCATGAGAAAAGTGACCGGTATCTTACGTTTAATTTCGTTTTCCTGGTGTTTGCTAGTTTAAAACATCTGTGTAGGCGGGCGTGTTGTATGCTGGAAATGATGTTGTTTGCGCGGTGCGTTGAAATTTGTTATGTGATACGCACACATTTTTGCGGCGTTTGCAATTTTTTATGTTCGCAAAACGAACTCGTTGAACGCGGCGGCGATTACGTTATGTTTTGTTATTTGCGTTTACTTTTGGCCATTTATTTGATTCACAAATGTACTTTTGACGTTTTTCGCTCTCGTGTCAATTTTTTTCTTTCTCTTTCTTCCTTTTTGCTCTACCTTCTTTGCGCGTTGTTGTTTTCAATTATCTCACAAATATTTTACACCTTTGCATGAGCGCGCGCTCTTTGTCGCTCTCACGTTCTCATTCACACTCGTATAGTAGTTTTTGTGGTTGTTGTTTTTGTTGCTGCTGGCGCTATTCTATTGTTGTTGTTGGGTTGTATGACAATATGTAGGTTATTTTTTTATTTACACGCTGCTTTTGCTTTATGCCCGAAATTGTCCTTACAACTTGTGTAAGGTAACACGCGTGCTGCCTAGAAGTATGCTACACTTTATTTGGACTTTACGCTTTTCTTTCTTTCAAATGAACCACGCACAAAAATAATTTCGGCTATTGCAAAAACGCACATTTGAGCGTTGCTACTGCTATTGCTCCTGCTGTGGCTGCGGCTGCGGTGCCTACCACCATAAACTCGCGTCGCCTTCGTCACCGTTGCCGTCAGAGGAAAAATCATTGCCATGAAAATTTTAGACCGAATGCCACATTTTCGCCTGCATTTGCATTCGCGTAACTTCCTTCGCTTTGACTTTTCGTACTCGTTCTTTTTAACTTTTTCTTTTTTTTTTTTAATCAATTGATTCACTGCCTTAAATAATCGTTTTCCACACGCTTTTCACTCATTTACACGCACGACGTTTTCCGTTTCCGTTTTCAGAATGTTTTTTCACATTTCTAATGTTGGCCTTTTGAAAAAATTTATACGACACTTTCTTTTCTTTTTTTTCAATAAATCTTCATGGCCTTATTATGTACTCTACGCGACAAAAATTTTCTGCATTCTTTCGAGCAGTCAATCGCTCCGTGTGTAACGTAGTGAGTTGAGTTTAGTCAGGCTCAGCCAACGGCCACGGTACAAACGAAAAGCACGAGCGCAGAAGGAACCAACAAACGAACTGGAACTGAGTCAGAGCTTTGTCGCTGTGTTAACCAAGCAAGAACGCGTGATGCCAACTCTTCGTGGTGGAGTGTTTTAAAAATGTGTGAGAAAACCGAACGGCTCACTACGAAACACACTCATTCAAGGAGTGCAAGGATATATTTTGATACGAAGGACCAACAAATGAATGAGTTTAACTATGTGAGAACATGGATGAAAGAGCGTGAGAGGACACGAGTTAAATGAGAGCGATTGAGAGTACAAAGCTGCTGAGAATATACGACAGGAAATGTGGGCGAGTCTGAGTCTGCTCCGCCAGAGCGTTGTATATTTCCTAGCCTTTCGTACGTATGCGTCATTTTCCACTTAGTGTTAACTTGGCTTAGATTCAACTCATTAGAGGTTCTTTACAAATTTCTTACAAATAAAAAAAAAAGAAGTCAACGATATGTTTAAGTTGGTTAGAATGCTACCAAAATAACTTTTGAAAAATTATGTATCATTTGAAATATTTTAAATGAGGTGTTCATGAGTGCCTTAATAATTCAGAGTCTTATATTAATGCAGTTCACAATGTAAAGCAATCATAATCAAATTGTGAATGACTCTCATATTACATGGTCCAAACGACGTATCGAAACATACGGCACTCTGACATATAAATTAATATAAGCTGTGTTTTGTCAACCTATCGGCCGAAACAATGTCGCGAGAAAGCATGACTTTTTTGAAATGCGTATGAAACACAGTTTTTGTTATTCTTTTTAATATTTTTGTAACGGGTCTTATTTTGAGAAAAGCGTCAGTTGCAATTGTAAAGAAGTTTCTTTTAAAAATTTAAAAAAACGTTAATAATTGTAATAGTTGGAAAATTAGATTAGACCTTCAACGACAATCCATCAAACTCAAGGTACCGCATGATACGAGTCTACCTAGCGAATTTTAAGTCTCTAGGGTTTCCGAGAACCATTGGTGACGGCGGACAGACGGATGCTTCAGACCAAAAGTAACTATGATAAATGACATCAAATCGACAACTAATTTGTGCGGAAATCACGGCGCCAGCACTTAAATGCGATGCCGTTGGGCCTACTTAAAGCTCATATGGTAAACCACAAACACAAATGGGTTAAATACTATCATAAAAGTCACAAAACAGAGAGACTAATTGCATTGCGACACGTGCCCAAACCTTATCACAAAGCTACCGAAACACCGAAATACATTCGACATGAGTAAAGTAACGAAATGCGCAAGTGACTGGCCCTCATTCTAAAAAATCTTACCTGGTCCGTGTCCTGTACATTCTTCTTTGCTTTGGTACTTTCACACTTCCTAAATTTTCAATGCTTCTTCTTGCCAATTTTCTCCCATTACCACAAACAAAAGTCAACAACAAATTCAAATCAACTGGCACTGGAACTAGCACGATGATGAACGCGACTGTGGTGATAGTGTTAGCAGGGAGTGTCAGGTGTCGGTTGGCTAGCATGCTCAGGCATGTAGGCGATGACTTTAAGGGTTATCAAACTGCCGCCCACAGCGCCTTGGTGTATGCAAAAGTAAAATAATTTTGCCGTGAAGCGGCGGCAATGTCGGCACTCCCAGTTGCTAGTGAAAGGACTTTTGCTACTATTTACATTGGGACGTGCCGTGGACTGCCCCACTAAAATATCTACATATAATAACCTTTTGTGGCATATCGCGATACAGGGTGTTGTCTATCTAAAGGCATTCCAGCACTGCCATGAATTGGTCAAAAGCTCACAAGCGTTTTTGCCAGTTACACGCAGTTCGTCGTGGAGTAAGGTTCGCCAAAAAAAAAGAACAGTATCTGTGAACAGAAAGAAAAGTATTATTGAAAAAAGTATTCGTTCGATTAGTTTAGTTAAATTCGGTAAAAAGACAATAGTAGCGATGAGCGAGAATAAGGATGTTTTAAGCATTGAGGAGGCCTGGCTGGAACAGGTGACCGTTGGCGGTTTTAGGCGCTGGCACATCATCGCTTTGTGTCTAAGTGTCCTCATGAGTATTAGTATGTGGCAACTGATAACGAATTTGCTAAAAATAGTCAGTGGTCTAATGTAAACTGTTTCCTGTTCACATCTTTCATTTGGCAGTGATTATGGTCTGCTGCTGCATGCGATTTCGCATACCTCGCACTAAACAAGAAATTGAGGCTGATTATCAACGCAAACAGATAACAAAAAAATTTCGTGAGAAATTGCAACAAATCAAGAATTCGGAAATGGATGATATGGATTTACAGAAGGGTAAGTGAAGTTCATACATAACATTATTTTATAATGAGATATGATTATTTTAATTTTCTAAAAGGGAATTAAAACAATTCGTACAGAAAATATTTTGAATGCAACTTTACGAATCGTTCAAATTCTTGTAATTCATACAATTGTAAATACACAATATTCTTTCATAAAGACTATATACTTATAATCACTCATACAATAAATTTAACAGAAAAGAAGCAAGCTGCTACGCACGTGAGTTCATAAAGTTAACGGTGACTCGATTCGATTCAAGTTAACTTGCCTGACATATATAACTGAGCACAACGGCTGAGCCAAGCCCTTTCCTTAATTGATAAATGAGTTCCGTTTTGCCATTGCGCTACACACAATCAACAATACACTCACGCACACACAAATCCTCACATACCTTACCACATTCTACTCTATCACTTTGCATGTGTGTCTTGTTTTTCGTACAAGAAGGTTAAACCTAAAAATTCCATTTTCATGGCATGCACGACATTTGTCGCCATTCTTTAACTATTTTTTGCATTGTAAAAATGAACACACATAAATCTATAAGTTTTTATATTCATTTTTTGACTATAAAATATGAAGACACGCGCGTGCATGATATTTAATCACCTCTCACTTTTCTACAAAACAAACTGACAGCACTTGCTTACATCAAATTGGAAGAATATGATGATCCTTAGACTAAGACTAGCACAAACAGACAACAGACATATAAGAGCACCTGCGCACCTGTGGAAAGGTGACAAACTCGAAGTAAGTAAATTGCATGTTTAGCAAAAATCTATCGCAATTACGCACATATGCAAACGTACTGAAATATGCAAGTCGATAACATCTTTTAATCAACAAATTAATAGTAAATTTCAACTTCTTTCTTTTTTTTTTACATTTTTTATGGCGTCTTTTTGCAGTCATCGCACGCATACAAAGCGATTACCTAACAATGCAGAACAGCGTTGAGAGTCTGACCAAAGAGCAAAATGTTAAATTTAAAATCTAAATTAATATTTACTTATACAAAAAAAAATATCATACTTATGCATCAAACATTCAACGTATTATATATGAATGAAATAAAAATATGTTAATATTGCATTTGTTTTATTAATTTCATTTTGTTTTGTATTTTTTTAATGTCTTTATATATCAAAGTTTATCATCGTCATCATCTTCGAATACTCTTTAAGAGGGGCAGCATTTGAATTGCGACTTTAACAGGTTTCTTTGTTTTTTTCATTTTTTTTGCGGTTTTTTGTTTTGTTTTTTCTTGCATTATTAATAAATATTATTCAACGTTTACACGGCATTAGTTATTACATGGACTTAATTACTTTTCATTTAGTATAAATTTTTATTAAATGGTTTTAATTTTCATTTATTAATATTACAGGTAGTTGATACTATTACCAAAAACTCATATACGCAAAAACACGTTTTTAGTTAATTTCTTTTTTTTTTGTTCATTTCCAGTTTCATTGCTGTGACTTACATATTACGACTTACAAAAATTTACCTTTTTGGAATACTTTTCTCTTGTGTTTTGTTTTTGAAACGTTTTCTATTTTTGTTTTATTTCTTTTATCATTATCATCAGCTTTAACTTGTTTTTTGTTTTGTTATTTTTTAATGGTTTTTGTGTGTCAAGATCATATGTTCATAATAATCCTCAGCATTTTCTTCCGTTATAATTTCACGATTCAATAATAATTAATACATTTAATATATTTATATAAAAACAACTAAATATACGCCACGCATCATTCCACGCGTTTGAATGTTCTCCCCCTGTTTTAAATAATTGAGAGAAATATTATCAGTCTATCGTATCCAAAAATAAAATATTAATGATCACTTACGTTATGGTCTTCTTTTCAATATTCTTAGGTTCGGGCCTTGCACGATTGAGCACCTTGAGGAAATCTGAGGTTTTTGCACGCATGCGTGAGTGTATGTAGGCCTTTGAACACTGCCAAAAAATACAGAGATTTTAGAGATTAATAACAAATATCTATAATTAGAGGTGAAATTATTTTACGCACCTTAATGTGATAATGCAAATAATCTCGGAACATGTGTATTAAATTGATCGTATTGTCCCTCGTTTCTTTATTAGTGTGTCGGGGGAAGAGCACTGCAAGTAAAAATACAAAAATATATGAATAAATACTTTTCGATAAACAAATGCTTTATCTCAAAATTATTACTTAAAATCTATTGAAATAAAAGTCGGTGTTTTAGTATTTTAAATATATGGGATGCCGTTTGGGTAACAATTTATTTCAGACTTTTTGAGAGAAACAACACGAAATTCGGGAATTTTCCCACTTCTAGTACCCTGGGATCGATCGATGGACCAATACATTGAATAATCGTAATAATTTGTGTTCAAACACAAGTCATCTGCGTTGGTATGACAACCAAGCAGGATGCCGTTCGAACTGATATTTTAATCTTGGAGTATTGGAGAGACAAAACAGGAGAAATCTGAAATATCCCACTTTTAGCTCCCTGGGATCGATCGATGGACAAATATATTGAAAAATCGTAATCATTTGTGTTCAAACACAAGTCATCTGCATTGGTATGATTACCAGGCAGGATGCCGTTCGAACTGATATTTTAATCTTGGAGTATTTGAGAGACAAAACAGGAGAAATCTGAAATATCCCACTTTTAGCTCCCTGGGATCGATAGAGGGACCAATATATCGAATAATCGTAATAATTTGTGTTCAAACACAAGTCATCTGCATTGGTATGATTACCAGGCAGGATGCCGTTCGAACTGATATTTTAATCTTGGAGTATTTGAGAGACAAAACAGGAGAAATCTGAAATATCCCACTTTTAGCTCCCTGGGATCGATAGAGGGACCAATATATCGAATAATCGTAATAATTTGTGTTCAAACACAAGTCATCTGCATTGGTATGATTACCAGGCAGGATGCCGTTCGAACTGATATTTTAATCTTGGAGTATTTGAGAGACAAAACAGGAGAAATCTGAAATATCCCACTTTTAGCTCCCTGGGATCGATAGAGGGACCAATATATCGAATAATCGTAATAATTTGTGTTCAAACACAAGTCATCTGCATTGGTATGATTACCAGGCAGGATGCCGTTCGAACTGATATTTTAATCTTGGAGTATTTGAGAGACAAAACAGGAGAAATCTGAAATATCCCACTTTTAGCTCCCTGGGATCGATAGAGGGACCAATATATCGAATAATCGTAATAATTTGTGTTCAAACACAAGTCATCTGCATTGGTATGATTACCAGGCAGGATGCCGTTCGAACTGATATTTTAATCTTGGAGTATTTGAGAGACAAAACAGGAGAAATCTGAAATATCCCACTTTTAGCTCCCTGGGATCGATAGAGGGACCAATATATCGAATAATCGTAATAATTTGTGTTCAAACACAAGTCATCTGCATTGGTATGATTACCAGGCAGGATGCCGTTCGAACTGATATTTTAATCTTGGAGTATTTGAGAGACAAAACAGGAGAAATCTGAAATATCCCACTTTTAGCTCCCTGGGATCGATAGAGGGACAAATATATTGAAAAATCGAAATCATTTGTGTTCAAACACAAGTCATCTGCATTGGTATGATTACCAGGCAGGATGCCGTTCGAACTGATATTTTAATCTTGGAGTATTTGAGAGACAAAACAGGAGAAATCTGAAATATCCCACTTTTAGCTCCCTGGGATCGATAGAGGGACCAATATATCGAATAATCGTAATAATTTGTGTTCAAACACAAGTCATCTGCATTGGTATGATTACCAGGCAGGATGCCGTTCGAACTGATATTTTAATCTTGGAGTATTTGAGAGACAAAACAGGAGAAATCTGAAATATCCCACTTTTAGCTCCCTGGGATCGATAGAGGGACCAATATATCGAATAATCGTAATAATTTGTGTTCAAACACAAGTCATCTGCATTGGTATGATTACCAGGCAGGATGCCGTTCGAACTGATATTTTAATCTTGGAGTATTTGAGAGACAAAACAGGAGAAATCTGAAATATCCCACTTTTAGCTCCCTGGGATCGATAGAGGGACCAATATATCGAATAATCGTAATAATTTGTGTTCAAACACAAGTCATCTGCATTGGTATAATTACCAGGCAGGATGCCGTTCGAACTGATATTTTAATCTTGGAGTATTTGAGAGACAAAACAGGAGAAATCTGAAATATCCCACTTTTAGCTCCCTGGGATCGATAGAGGGACCAATATATCGAATAATCGTAATAATTTGTGTTCAAACACAAGTCATCTGCATTGGTATGATTACCAGGCAGGATGCCGTTCGAACTGATATTTTAATCTTGGAGTATTTGAGAGACAAAACAGGAGAAATCTGAAATATCCCACTTTTAGCTCCCTGGGATCGATAGAGGGACCAATATATCGAATAATCGTAATAATTTGTGTTCAAACACAAGTCATCTGCATTGGTATGAGAACCAAGCAGGATGCCGTTCGAACTGATATTTTAATCTTGGAGTATTTGAGAGACAAAACAGGAGAAATCTGAAATATCCCACTTTTAGCTCCCTGGGATCGATAGAGGGACCAATATATCGAATAATCGTAATAATTTGTGTTCAAACACAAGTCATCTGCATTGGTATGATTACCAGGCAGGATGCCGTTCGAACTGATATTTTAATCTTGGAGTATTTGAGAGACAAAACAGGAGAAATCTGAAATATCCCACTTTTAGCTCCCTGGGATCGATAGAGGGACCAATATATCGAATAATCGTAATAATTTGTGTTCAAACACAAGTCATCTGCATTGGTATGATTACCAGGCAGGATGCCGTTCGAACTGATATTTTAATCTTGGAGTATTTGAGAGACAAAACAGGAGAAATCTGAAATATCCCACTTTTAGCTCCCTGGGATCGATCGAGGCACCAATATATTGAATAATCGTAATGATTTGTTCTCAAACACAAAAGATGGTAGATACACTTTCAAACTATAATTTTTTTCACGAAATGCATGAACTAAGGAACTATCAATTAACATACATAAAAACATACATACAGAAAAAAGTTTTGGCTTTTTTATACACATAGTAATCCCCAATATTAGATATATATTACGATTTAAACGTAAAACTTATTAAAAAAGAAAATAATACATACCAAAAGTAACATATCCAATATTATCACCAACTTTTGCGTCCGAATTCGCCAATTCCAGCGGCGGTTCGCGATGCGAAAAGAGCACTTGTGGCGCTGTATGCGATGCACGTCGCCCTTCTCTCAATTCCTGCATAAATACTTTGCCTATAACAACATCGTCTTCATCACGGAAAATAGTGCTAAAGACGACCGTAACGCGATCGGGCTTGGCTTCCACATAACTGAGGATTGATTAAAAAAGTTAAGTTATAATTTGACCATTTCAATATTTTTGTAGAAGCAAAATATTTACAGCGTCTCATCGTTGCGATAATTGATTACTGCTCGCTTTTGGCCTTCCTCGCCTTTCTCCTGGAAGTCGAAATACTTTTCAAACACTGACGCAAAACAATTGCGCTTCAGCATGCCTATCTTTTTGGCCACGCTCTCCCAGTCGGCAGGTATGTCTTCAAGATTAATAAGTACAGAAACATTGTAACCTGAATGAAGTGTTGAGATAGTTAAAAGGAAAGGAACGTTAAAAAATTTAATTTTGCGCAATTAGTGTGAGTAAGCAAGTGATTACCATCTTCGGTATCTGTTAGTAAGCTGCCATATTCACGCTTGAGCAATTCGTCTGCACCGTGCTCTTGCAGCTGTTTGTAGAATTTCAGGGAAATGCTTGTCTACACGCGAAGTGCATTAAAGTAATTATTAGAAATACAAAATCAGCAGGAGGTAGTCTTTTGTGTTAAATTCTTACCCGCACTTTAGTCTTGTCACCATTGACGTTGGAAATGTGAAAGAGCACGCCATCGAAATCTGCTATTCGTACATCAATTGATTCTGGTTTTAAGCTAAAGTCAGACATTAAAGAAAGAATACAATAAGAAATAAAAAGTATTAGTCATTTTAGGTCTTATCGCTTCGTAAGTGATTAGAACGCAAGCAGGTGAAGAAGCCAAGAATGACGGGGTGGGGCAAAATATTTGATAAAAAAATTAATTGAAATTAACTTGTTTGCTGCGTAATGTTTTCAATATGGAAACTTGTTTAATAAAAAATGGTAAGAAAATGATTCTCAGACATTGGGATTGATATGGACGTACAGAATGGTCTCTGACTATTCCATTGGATGAACAAAGCAGATCGCTCTATTATTCATGTCGATCCAACAGGGCGACAGAAGAAGAACCGACAAAAGCCAGCTTAACACGTTGAATACGAATTGAGGCCAATGGCTTGCTGTGAGAGACTCATACTGATGACTCAAGCAATATTTTGATTGGCAAAAAAACAACAAATGTTATGAGTGTTTTGCTGCACCGCATTATGCGATAAAATACTTAATAATCTAACAAATGAGGCTTTAAACGAGTCGACAAAATTAACTGTAGTATGTCACAATGCATAGAAGAGAGGTGCGGGCGCCCAAGGCAGTCAGTATGTCCGTCTTAGGTCCGTCCGGCTTCATGGGCGCTCACATACACACACACAAATATAACGCGATTGGTAGCGGCACTGATTGAGAGAAACAACACCCAAAAAAAACTGATACTAAAAACCAACGCCAAACACAAACGTATCGACTCATATATGGTATGGCTAATCAGGACTTATTTAGTGATAAGCATTTCGGGCATGTTTAAAAATAGACCGAAGAAACACACACATTAATTTAGGTGGGTGAAGAATTGAGTGCCGCTGATGAACTCACACGAAAATGTGCTACTTACCCTGCCAAGGCATTGCGGAATTTCACTGAGAGCGTGTCCTCGACAATGCGATTGTTAATTTCCAGTAAAATCATTTTAAATTGTCTTCAATTTTGGCGAATTTTCAACGATTTCTTTGCCGTCTTTGCGTGAGTAAATTTTCCACAATTCTACAACACACACACACACCTCGACACGATGACGGGCGACTAGAGTTGTAATACTATCAATGGCACTATCGATATTATCGATGGTGGCTTTCTGTTACGCATCATCGATTATTTTGAGACTATCGCAGTGTGCAGTGCTGCCTCTTGTGTGCTATTAAAACCGAACATTTCAAAAACAAAGAATAAGCAAATATACCAAAATAAACTTTCTTAGATTTCTTGGCGTTTCATTTTTGGGAAATTAGCGATTCAAGGATTATTTTAGCACGGAGCAAGTAATAATTAGCCGAGACTAGCTGCAGTCAATTTTCGTTTTGCCAAAAAAGTCAGAATCATTCCATAAAACCGTTTAGGTGACAGCACATTGTACGATTTTATGAAGTGCTCCAACGTCTTCGCGGTGATGTATATGACATTGGTATTTACTAGTCAGTTTCAATGAAAATATGTGTGCGACTTCAAACACTGAATTGGCGGCTTACATTCGGGCAAAGATCCGCCTATGTAGCAATCTATTCGGTACAGACAAGTGCGCACCCAATTCTTGCTATTCTGAATTTGTTTACAGCACTGTCTGATTCAGCTGTCAGCTTTGGGGCCCATTTCGGGTTCTATTTACACACCGCTTTTTTGATGCTTTCCTTCATTTGTCAAGTCCCGTCTCTTTCTCGCACACATATTTACAAAAAGTCCAGCCGCTTTTGCCATGAGCGGACAGGTGGATGACTACGAGCTCATAAAGCTCATTGAAACGTATCCCATACTGTACGACAAGACTTCAGCGCGCGGCACTAAAAATGCGACAAGGAAAGACGAGGCCTGGAAGGAGATCTCTTTAAAAATGAATGCATCGGAACGTGCTTGCATCACAAGATGGAAGAGCATACGTGACCGCTTTGGAAAGGAGTTCCGCCGCTTGCAGGATAACCCCGATGAAACAATGTACTGGGAAATGTTTCAACACTTGCTGTTTCTCAAAGACCATTACAAACACGGACAGGTTAAGAGTGAAACATTAGAATCAATCAAATTTGAACCAAAGGATCGCCGGCGTAAAACTCGCCAGCGTTGGGGAGATGGTGCAGGCGTTGGCAAGAAAGAAGAGGAAGATGCAGAAGTTGATCCCAATAATATTGAGCTAAATCAGCATTTGATTGCATTGGTTAAAGAGTATCCGGTGTTGTATGACAGACATAAAATACGTGATTCGAAAAATATTGCCGCAAAAAATGAAGCATGGCGAGCGATCAGTGAGAGTCTGGGTGAGCCAGGTCGGTAGATTTTTTCGTTATAAAATTATCACTATAACTTTTCCAATTCCGTAGAGGAAAGTCTCTACAAACGCTGGAAGAAGTTGCGAGACCGATTTGCGCGCGAATACCGAAATCATCAGATCAATAGCGAAGCACCTATTTCTTGGATTTACTTCGGAGATCTCTTGTTTCTAGAAAGTCACTACCGAAAAGGAGTGCCGCTGATTGTCGAAAATCTAAAGCGCCGCGGACGACCACGTAAACACTACACAAATGCGCCAGCCAACAGCAGTGAGACCTCAGTCGTACTAGACGACAATGCTTGGGGTGGCGAGTATCCATATACATCGGAAGATGATGATGAGGCGGACGATGGTCAATCCGAATCTGTAACAGGCCAAGAGCACTTGCAATACGAGGAGACTGAAGATGAAACAATTGAAATCGTGCCGGAGCCGGAAAACGAGAACAAGTATATTGAAGTAAAAACGCATTCTCTTGATAACGTGATACTAGTGCCACCGGATCAAATACAACTTAGTTCAGCACAAATTGCCAATTACACCGTATCGTCGTCTGCAGACATTAAAGCACTTGATGCAAACGCAGCTTGTCAGCAACTTGTATATGAAGAACCCGCCGAAAAATTATCACACGTCATTTCAAACATTGAATGTGTATTGCGCCAGTCACAGGATTGCCTGAAATCATTACATGATCAGCAACAAAGGCATCAATTAGAACTGCAGGCAACCGCCTTATCCTCTGCTGACACTTCACAGGCTGCTGGTTATCATCCGCAGGCGAGCGTGATTGCTAAAGCTCAAATGCTGTTGGATGGTCTCACTTTGGAGCAGCGTCTGCGTGCTGAACGAAAGATTATCAAATTTCTATGCGAATGTCAAATAAAAGAGTTGAACGATGAAGAAATTGATGATTTAATGAGTGTACACATTTTTTAATCAAATTAGGTAGAAGTAGGTTCGATATGTACAATTGTTAATTTAATAAAACAACTTTAAATGGAAAGGATTTGGGGAACCGGCGTTTATTTTTTGATACGACATGTTTTCGACACCGATTTCGTAATATTTTAATATTAACATACCGATTGAGACAGCTCAAGATGAAAAATTTCACTAAAATATCAAAATCGGCGGGTGGTAATTTAGCCTCGGATGCGACAAACGAAGAACGGCGTTTGTTTATTGCCCAAGCAGAGTTTTAAGGCAACAGTTTACGCCGTTGAGCGACGCACGCGTTGGAAGTCGAATGACATCGCCGTTAATTTATTTTCAGAAGCCGTTAATTCAAATAAAATGTAATGTCTACTTGAGGATTTGGCGAAGAAATTATAATTCAATAAAAAAATAACTTAAACTGCACTCTTTCTGTGTAAATATAATTTATATATTTTTTATGCAGTGAAAATATTATAACTTAGGTTTTTGAGACTTTACTTAAGTTACTTAAAGAAGTGAGCTATTAGAAAGAATGCCACAGAAAATAATATAAGTCTGTAATCAGGTAGTCATGTATAAGACCGAGAATGAATAAAACAAAAAAAGACATGGCTAAAAGCAAATAAACGAAAAACGTGGGCGGCTAACTTTGATGTTGGGATCGCATAATTAAGTGAGTTAAAGTGGGTTAGCTGGGCTGAGTCTAAGTAAAAGCGGGAACACATACACATGTATGTAATTAGTTGGGCATGCATTACCATAACAGCCGAGGCGAAAAGGATAAAAGGTTGTGGCGTGTGTGTATGTCTTTGGTGCATATCTGATTAGATTTCCCCAAACTTTCAACACACACACGTACACGTGCACGTGCACTAACTCCCACCACGAAATTAGGTTAAAATTGATTTTGACCTTTTTAAGTGGTTTATTTATATACATAAATTCTCTTTCGAAAATTTTCTGATGTTGTTGTTTTGTGGCTTCAATGTCGCTTGTGGTAAATGACCCCAAAGTGGCGGTGGTTGGGTCGGATTCAACTTTTATGCTCTCTGACAATGTACCACCATTCAACTTCGTCAACAGCATCATGTTTTGCAACATTTACAGTTGCCTTGTCATTTTACCACATCAGAGCGTACCGCCCCTGAATACTGTGTCATTACTTTTCAAAACACTCACACAATGAAATATGCTCTTTCCGCACTGAATTGAGTTGTTGTTGTTGTTGTTGCTGTTGTCGACATCAATCAAAATTGTGTGGAAAAGCTTAAGTGCGGCGCATCATGAAGAGAACTTGAATGTAACACAATACACAAAATAGATTAGATTTTATTTCGTTTTTCATATCCTGTACGTTGTAATAAAAGGGTATATTAGTTCTGGGCTATAAATATTATTGTATTAGTGATCAGCATAGAAAAATGGAACGAAAGAAAACAACATGTCCGTCTGTCTGTATGAACGTGTCAATCTGGGAATCACTTAGAGATACAATCTCAATGCAACTTGATTCAAAATTAATTTCTATAATAAAATGGGCGTGGGACAGGGCATTTTAAAGTCAAGCACGCTCGTCTATAGTTTTCTTACAAGGTTCTTTTTCTTTTGGAATGAAAAATACATCGTTGCATTTTACATGCAATTGAAATAAATATCACAAAGCAGAAAGCAGCAAAATATGCAAAATCGTCTATGCATAAAATTGAATAATTGCCAATTTTCGAACGAATTTGCTTGATTTTATAAAAAAAAAAAGAATAACACATCAGCAATAAGTGTGTGTTTGTGTATATTCAGCAAGAATATAACAACAACGTCGTGTGCCAAATTAAAACATTCTTCATTCGGAAAGCAAGAAAAAAAAACTAAAAACAACATTAGAACAAAGTTAGAACGTGCAGGACACATTGAGAGAAACCCTATGTCAGGCATTTTCTTCATTTCTTTATTTTTTTGGATTTCAGTCTTTAGAGCAATCTAGGGCTGGCGAGTTTATAAATGAACTTGTTTTGCTAGGGCTGCATTGCGTTTACTTCTACGACTGTGTCAGTCACTTTCTCTCTCACTTCCTTTGCTGCAATACGGTCATGTGTGCGTGCGTGTGTGAGTGTGACAAGACAATTCTGCTGACGCAGACGGCGAAGCCAACGTTGTCGCTGATGTCGTTTTCGATCATTGCCGTTTTGAGTGCGCCAGAAGAGCTTTGAACTTTTTCTATTGTAATTTTTTGTCATTTTTCATTTTGCTTTTTTTTTTTTGCTAAGTGACCAAGCAGAATGACTTTTGTTAGCATTGCGGTGTTTAGTTTTGTCTTTTTTCTTTGCTTTTTGGCTGCGCTTGTTGCAGCTAAATTGAAAGCAGCACCGTCGCCACCATTGACCCACAAAGCTCAAGAAAATTTACGACTTTAAGTATAAATTTTGCCCGCGCGAGTGTGTCTAACTTAAATAAATGAATGAAGACAAACTGCAGTCTGTGTGTGTGTGTGTGTGTGTGTGTATGCACTCTGCTCTATTTTGTGCTTCTGCCTTGGCACACAATGCGGCACAAAACAAAAGCGCAGACATTCGCAGCCAGCCAGCCAGTCAGTCAGTCTGTCCGGCAGTCCGACAGCCAACGGCAATGGCGGCGAGGATTTTCTTGTCTGGCATCGTGGCAAAAATTTCGTGCAGGATGTCTGAAAACGTCCAATACTATTTTTTTACCTCAGTTCCCCTCCACCCGCCACTTGTGCTAAGCACTTTTACTGCCGGAAAAACTACGCCGTCATGCTGTTAGTTGCAATTCTGGCAAGTTGACGGCTGCCAACAGCCGGAAATTTTTCCTTTCTTTATGATTGCGCTTGTTTCTTTTTTTTTTTCCTCCAATTTTTGGTAGCAAAGTTCTACTGATTTAATGAGAAAGTGTCTGACTTATTGATACTAACTGAAAACTTTAACTGTCGGCTACTAACAAGCACAACTGTACCAACAATAACAACAAATGATAGTGACAGTGACATGAGCGAGTTTTAAATGAAAATGTCAAACATTTTTTCACGTTTTCATGTCAAGTTTGCTAAATTGCAATTATGCAATTATTATTTTTACGATTTTCAATGGTTCCCTTTTATTATTGTTTGCTGCTTTAACGTTTCGTTTCGTTTAGTTTAGTTTCGTTTATTATTTCATTTATTTTTATTTGCCGCCAACTGTGCGTATGAGTAATTTTATTTTTGCGCTTTTCACGAATAATAATCAACATTTTGCAGACGTCAGAGCGGGGCGCGCACGCCACTGACGAAAACAAAACAAAAAACAACAAAAAAAGAACAACAAAAAACAACAAAAACAGCTAAGCAGACGCAGAATGAGTCGAAGAAGTGGCGAAGCAGCCGCTTTGGCAGCTGCTACTGATATGAACATACTTGTTGTTGTTGCTTAGTCTTTTTTAGTTGCTCCTCTCACCCCTCACTATTTGTGTTTCAACAACATTTGTGTGCTCTGCAATTACTTTGCTATTTTAGTTATGTTTTTTTCTTTCTACAAATGTGTCTGTATAAATACTTACGTGCATATGGCTTTGTCAATATGTATGTGTGTGTGTGTGTGGTAGAGACGCGCGTCGCAGTCTGTCATATTGCTAGCGCAGAAACTTATTTTTTATTGAGTACTTTGGTGTTCTTCGTCAGTTTATGGGTGAAGGTCGTTCGGGTAACTCAAATATTTTGATGATTGAACCATTTTGTTTTATTGCAAATGTGCTTACTCTGTAAGCCAAGTGGCACACACAGAAATTTTTATATTGGAAAGTTAAGAGCGCTTTTTACTATTGTATAATACATACATACATAAGGATATGGTATAAGGAGATGACCAAATGACCATGAATGTTTCGAACAATTTCCAACTTCACCGAGTGTTGAAGAAGTGCCAATCTTTATATATACATATATACATATCTTCCTGGCATTATTTGCGTGACCTTTTGTGCAAAGCACTTAAAGTGGGCTAAGCTGAGTTGAGAAAACCGATGTTTTGCAAGTCAAATCGCACCTCGCAAAAATTTCATGTAAACTTTTGCCGCAAATGCGATAAACTTTGATTGTATTTATTTAAACTTTTACTACCTTTTTTTTATGGTAAGGTCAGTGTTGAATCATTGCTCATACGCAACGCAATAAGAAAAAAAAATATGTGTTTAAACATATAAAATACAAACAAGTTGAAATAAAAAAAAAATAAAATGAACCAAAAGAATATTAAATGCAAACAAATCTTTTGTAAATTAATAAAGAATGAATTACTTGGCAATTGAATTTAATATGTCTGTCCGTCCAATTGTCTGTCTGTTTATACTGTCTGTCCGTCTGTGCGTGTGATTGTGTGTTTTGTAGTGTTTTTGAAAACTTTTTCAATTGCGCGCAAAACAAATTTTTCGAAAAATGTTTATGAGTGTTTCAAACCTCATGTCGGATACTTATATATTCGTATATGTGTGTGTGTGCATTCAAGTGTTGTTGCCGCTTCATTGCTGGCGTGTAAATTGCACACAATTGTCTTTAAGCGTTCGTTTCGTTTCGTTTCATTTCGATTTGCTTTTTTATTTTATTTTTTTTTGTGGTTTTTTTTTCACTCTGCGGTCTTGTGTGTTCTTGTTGTTGTTGTATGCCGAAGTGTGTGTGCAAACATTTGGCAACCGTTTGCGCATAATTAACTTTATGTTGGGTTTCTTTTTTTTGGCCCCTCAATATAAAACTTTTTCATGGCTGAGGGAGCTAAATTTTTATTGCGACTGTTAAGGCCCTTCGACGAATGGTTGCCCAATTCGTTGTATTTCTCCTACAGTTGTTGCTTTTTTCCTTGCTTCAAATCAGCTCAGTTCATTGGCGCCTTGCGGCAGCAAATTTGTTGCCAAGTTGTGCACGGCAAACTGAAAAAAAGCGTTTTCCTTTTTTTTTTTTTCTTTCATTCTTAAACTTTTGTTTGCTTTTTCACTTTTTTAATATATCTTTTTTGTATTTGTCTTATTTTTATTTCAGTATTTTGTGCTGTTTTTTGTTGTTGTCGCTGCTTTTTTTTGAGTGTGCGTCTTTTGATTTGTTGGCTTTCTTTGCTTTTAATGCTCGTTTGTTTAATATTTGCGCTGAAATATTTATTATATACATAATTATGAGTTGTTGTTGAAAATTTGTCGGCGACTTTTTTTTTTTTGTGACGTTGTCACCTACGTGGCAAATGTGCTTATAGGCATCATGTGTATGAAGGGCGTCGCTGCTTATACAAGCTGAGGCCGCCGAACGTTTCACGCTGTTTTATTAGCATAATTTTTCAATATTTTTTGTATATTTTTTATTTTAATTTTTATGTGTTTAAAAACAAATTATTTAGCTTGTTTTATTTTTTCCGAATTTTTTTTTTTTTTAATTTCTACGCCAACCCGACGTATACGTATTATTTGCGATTGCGTATATGACACGTTGTCTAAACAAAAGCCTTTAATTTAATGATTTCGCGCGCGTACTTTTGTCACTTTTTTGCACACACACAGACACACACACACAGGCAGACGCACACCGATTTTGGCCCACTGTGCCGACTGATTGCGTCATGCGTTGCAATTTGGCAACAACATTTGTGCCAAAACGCCGCAATGCGAAGAAGAAGAAGAAGCGAATACAAATCAGTGGCAACATTTCTAAACAAATTTAATTTGATGTCAAATTCATTTGCTGGCAAAGCCAACGCCACCAACACAACAACAACAAAAGCGACAACGAAAATGCTTGCATACATTTAATTAATTTAAACGAAATTAAATGCAAAATGTGCTAATGAAAAGTGAAATAAATTCGTGCATTTATTTCGTTGATTATCGCATTACTTTGCCTTCATTTCACAGCCAATTGAGTCTTAATTTTGGCAGCGTTGGAAACTGTTAAAAATATCACACACAAGTCAAAGTTACTTCCGTTTTGTCGCTCATTTTGTTTCGCTCGGCGGTTTTAAGTGGTTTTCTGTTAGTATTTTATTTGATCTTCTCACTTTTTCTGTTTGTCTTTGATCGATGTTGTTTATTTATATTACTGAATGAATACAAATTTACTCATTTGTGGACAACTCAGACTTTTGCTTAAGTGAAATATTTTTTTTTTCCTGATTTTCTTTTCAATAGTTCAACGTTTCCTGCGCTCGTTTTCGGCCATTTTCGCACACTTCCGGCGCACATTAATTGATCGTAATTCATACGATTTTAATTAAAAAAATATGCATTACATGTCAATTGTGCAAAGAATATCTGTTAAGAAAATACAAATTCATGTTTTACATGTCATACATGTCGTTGACGTCGACGGCGGCGTTGCTCAAATCGTTGTTCGTTCACGTTTTCACAACATTGGCGCTGCTTGTTTACACACACAAACACACACACACACACACACAGCGATATAAGATATATATTGACGCAAATTGTCATAGACAACTGTTCGTATCATAATTCTGACTGCCCTCTCTTCAAGGCTATTTGCAATCATCTGAGTCGGCTAAGCAACATCATCATCATCTTCAACGCCGTCTTCATTATCATCATCATCGTCGTCGTCGTCGTCAGCAGCAACAACAACTCATCGAAGCTCATAATGCACACTCAGGTGCAATGTCGCCTAATGAGGCGTACAAAATACTAAAATAAATATTTCGATGTCAACGAGAACAACGAAAACAACAACGACGGCGACGGTGGTGACGGTGGCGACGGCGGAAGAAGAAGCAGAAGTTTTACATTTTATACAAATTTATTATTGGCAAACTGCATTTTTCTTGCGCAAACTTGCAACGCTTATGTAAAACATTATTTTTGGATTATTTTTGGGGTTTATTATTCTACTTTATTTCATTCTTCTTCTTTGGCTTTGGTCGTTTTTATTTTTTTTTTCATGCGTTTTGTGTCGTGCTGGTTAATGGCTCCATAAGCCATGATGAGCACGTTTTTTGTCCTGCTCACACACACACACAGACACACACACTTAATACATATATATGTATGTACAAATAACTTTTGTCTGATGTCTGAACTATGCAATGTTGTGCGTTGATGCTTGCTACTTTGTTGTTGTTGGCTGGTACTTTTATCTCTCGTTAGAAGAAGAAGAAGCAGCAGCAGATGAAAAAGAAGAGGAAAACTCAATTGAGCATTGAGTTGTCTACAATAACAGCAAGCAAACCGAGCAAGGACAACAAGGATAACGACAGCCGAGCGCAAAATATAAGCTTAAAACTTTTGTCGTCCTCGACGTCGTTGGAGATACATCAACCTTTAACGCCCACCAACGAGCATCGCACTCGCCTCACAGCCTCCCACTCAACCTCGCTTCCAACCGCCCACGATTGCCATTTTCGATATGAGTGTAAAGTTGATAAGAACAAAAAAAAAAAAAAAATTCAGCAGAACAATGAAAAATACAACAACATCAACTACAATAACAATAACAAATAGACAAAATGTAAAACAACACGAAAAGCCAACATGAAGAAGAAGAAGCAGCAGCAGAAAGAGTAAACCAACAACGAATGTTTTGTTGCATGCGTGAGTGAGTGAGAGGAAGACTAGAAGAGAATGTGTGTGCGTGTGTGTTGATGCTTGCGTGCGTGTTTGTTGGGAGAGCGAGTAAGAGCGCAAATGAAAATTCCGTTACCTTACGCCTCTGCTTGGCTGATATTGTTGTTGCTGCTGTTGTTGTCTTCTTACTGATTCGCCCACTTGAAAAAATTTTTTTATGAATGAAATTTACGCCTTCCAAAAGCTTTGCGTGAAAAATAGCAAAAAACAAAAAAATATATATCATAGCAAAGGCAAAGGCAACAAGACAAACAAAAAAATAAATAAAAAAGAATCCGGAAAAATAATAGAAAACCAAATAAAATAAATAATATTCAAAACACAAAACACACAAAAAAAAAAAGCAAAAATACAAAAGATAATAAAAAAAAAAATTGAGGCAAATTGTGTGCAAATGGAAAACCATTTGAAGAAGACGCCAAAAGCGTTGAGGAGACGTCAGCGTCGATTTCATTGTTTCGTTTATTTGTACTCTTGTTGTTGTACGCTGTGAATTTTATTTTTTTCTTGTTTATTTTATTCCTATTTTTTTTTTTATTCTGTTTGTTCTTGGCGTTGATACTCCAAGGCATATTCCACTGTCTTCTTAGAGGCACACAAGCCACGCCAAGTCAAGCCAAACAAGGAACCCGCCCACACTTCCTGCCATTTGCTACTCATGCTCTTTTGTTTTTCCCATTTTCCATACATTTTGTTCATTTCGAATCATTTTGTTGTGTTTGTTTTGCGCGCTTAACTTCCTTTCCGCTTCTGTTTTCTCAATACTGATAAGATTAATAATGAAAATAATCAAAATATCAAACGAACACGCTTTGCTTGAAGTTGTAAATAAGCTTTCGACGCTTACTTTAAATTGATTACAATTTAACCAAAAATATACAACATGTTTGTTTTAACCTCCCACTGAAGCACATTGCATATTTCAATGTTATATTGTCTTAAGTATAGCACGCAATATAAGCGCATGTGCGTTCATTTGCTTTGCTCAATTATTTGTAATCAATCATTGTTGTCAACATTGATTTGTTCAAAGTACTTTAAGACTCCTACCAAACATAAGCCAGTCTAACACGCAATATTAATATTTTTCCATCAAATGCGCACAAGTTGCAAGCACAACACTTGTCTCATACAGCAATACAATGTTGCTTGTCTTTATCAAACGAACATGTTGTGCTGCCAGCGTACATGTTCGATCGAACATATATTTTGGCAGCGTAACCTTTGAAAGCGCTTTCCCACACAAGTGCTCGTCGCAGTTTGACGCTGATTTTCATACGCCACGGTGGCCCGCGCAGCGTTTACTTGACGCACGAAAACGAATGCCGCACGAAAATTAATATTTTAGAAAATTTTCATATTCTTGGACCACAAATATTGAACGTTGCGCGTGTGTTAGTGTGTGTGTGTGTGTGAATTTAATAAATATAAAAATAATAATAAAAAATAAATAAAATATTATTTAATAAAATAAAAGTAGTTCTAACTAAAATACAAAACAGTTAAAATAATAAAAGCACAAAAATATCAGCAAATCACACATTTTGCCGCTAAATTGCCGTTGGGTAAGCATTCGTTAGCCATTTTCTTCTTTTATTAACCGTTAGCGCATATTTTTGAATATATTTGAAAGGTCAACGCTTTGAAATATCTTCTTCTTCTTCCATTGACAATTCATTTTGACTTTTGCCGATTTATGAGCGTGCATAAAATGCGCATTCCTATTGAAACGACTGAGCCATTAACTATCGTCTATCGACAGAGGCAGAGGCAACGGCAGCCGTCTTATTAGTCGAGCATAAATTTTATCGCATGTGCACGCTGCCAGCTGTCAAAGAAATATATGTGTGTGTGTGTGTGTTAGTGTGCTTTTTGGGTTATAGATATCCTGAATGTGTATGTGTGTGTGTGTGTGCATATGTGTTATGTTTGTTGTTAATGCTTAACGACATCTGCTGCAAATAAATGACATCAATGACACTGATGAGTATTAATTGAGTTGCTTAGCTTGAGTTCCTCTACTGCTTCTGCTTCTTCTACTTTGTCTTCTATATTCATTTGTATGTGATATCGACCCAACTTGACCACTTAGAGCGCTTCTCAGCCTTAATAGAAACAACGATCGACCAAACGAACTCTCAACTAACAAAACAAACAACCAACTAACCAACACATACACTCACACTCACACTCAGACAGACATAAAGTAACACTCAAGCGTGTTGTTGGCTTCTGTGGCATGTGGCATGTGACGTATGTATGGCGTATGCCTTGCATCCGTTTGCTTGGTCAACAGAGAGATGAATCGCGCGCCCACTGTGTGTTGTTAAGTGTTTGACACAAGCTCAATTAAAAAGTATTTTCACATAACAAAGTGGCTAATACAGTCAGCCAGTTGTAGTATATTGAATTGTCGGCTGAGCTAACGAAGTGTGAATGAGTATGTTAAAGTGAAAAGCGGCAGCAGAAGAAGAAGAAGTCTGTGACAGCTTGTCAATTAAAATTTTATCTGATTTTGTCATTTAACATAAAACATTTCATTTATGTGAATTAAATTCTCTGTTGTTTGACCGCAAAGGAAAACATTGAATTGTTTTTCATTTTTAGTTTGAAATTATATCCTACACATAAAGTGTGTTAGAACATGTTAAGTTTGTTTAAGAGCGAGAGTATGTTACACATAGAAGGAGTGGAGTAAGAGGCCACAAAGTATACAAGAATAATCTGGATCAGAAAGTGTATTTCTCCACATTGCTTTATCTACAAAATATACAATAAATAAATATATATAAGACCTATGCAGGCTCAATAAAAATACCTCTTTAAAATTATACATGACCCATAAAAAAGCACATATACCATTACTGTCTCTCAAAGATAATCAAAGTGAAATTTTTGATAAATTCTTAATTATTTGACTGTTTTTCTTGAACTTGTGATCAATCAATAAATTCCATCATGTGTGGAGTGTATTATATTGTCGAGTATACCGCCCTTACTTATTTTAGATTGACTTGTTGTGCTTTTTTTGCTTGTTTTGTGCGAATCGCCAAATGAGTTTGGCGCAAAGTTCATTCTGGGAATGTTGCTTGTTATTTTCTGCCGTGACCACCTCAGGGGTCAAAGTTTGTACGCTGTTTTTTCAACTTTGCTCGGTCAGGATGCGAACTCATGTCTCCGTCCGGTCAATATGCTCAGCTCTTTTGTATTAACTTGAAAATTGTTTCAGTAGAAAATAAACTCACAACATTGAACAACTTCATTTGATAGATTTCGGAAACCTACGCTGGGCTGCTGTTGTTGTTCATCAGTCTGTCCTGACCACATATCAGTTTATACTCACATGAGCAGGCACACACACACAGACATACACTTCAATGCACACGCACACAGCCAACTGCACACGAGCTATGTTACATGCTACAACAATATGAGTTATTTGTTTGTCGATTCAATGGCGCTTGTTGGCCTAATCGTAGCCTAAGCCTTGGTCCATTGTCAGGCCTCTCTACACCCACAGGCAAACAATAAATTGGTATACTTTTATTACGATTTTATGTGCTATAATAATTAGCCGAGGCATTTGAAAGATTGACATCAAAATATTAACTAAAACTTGTAACAAAATCCACGACCAATTGTATAGCACCAAGTGCTCCGTTCCGCCCACACAATGGGGGTGAGTCTATAGCATATGCTGCACTTCAGATTTATGGCTTTGTAGTCTTGTGTATACAATTCAAGTTGACGACAAAGTCGTCGCACTCATTGATTTCATGTCCTTGTAAGTTAATTGAATTTTTATTGCCACGTTTGCATAAAACTCACTGAACAAGACATTGATGTGCTGCCTGCCTCATGATGATGATGATGATGATGTTGTTGTTATTGTTGTTAGTGATGCAGATGTTGATGATGGAGAGGTCGGTGTTGTTGTGGGGATTTTTGTTAGTGACAATGAGATGGTTGCACTTGAAACATGGTCAACAAGAGTGGCCACAGAACATTGTTGTATTGTTGTTGTTGCTGTAGCTATTATTATTGCCTCTGTTGTTATTGTCGTCAGCACTTTTTTGCGGTCATGCACCAAAATTGCCATTAAGCGTCACGTCAGCGAGACCGAACGCCGTGCCGTGCAATAGCAACGAGCCAACAATGACAAACAAGAATAACAACAGCAACAACAACATCTATAAAAATTAGTTCATCAACTGACTGGATTTGCAGATAAAGCGTGATTCGTGCAACGCACATAGAATGCGGCATGAGTGGCACGTCCGACGGAGGCGGGTTAGTGAGAGCGGCGAAGAAAAAAAAATCAACGGACAATGTTCACGGTAACCGTAAAATTTCATGTGCAGAGCTTTGCATGTTCATAGCTTCTTCTGACGTGCCTCGTTAGCGTGCTCTGTCGTCCTGACTGAGTTGCTGTCCTGCCCGACTTGCTGGCACGGTCAATCGTCCTAATGAGCGTGACAACTTTCCGCCATTCGCTCGTTAATTTAATCGTTTTGAACTTTAACGCGCTTTAAATAATTTCCATCTATTATATATATATTTTTTTCCACTTGGTTAATGTTTTTTTAGACGAGTCATGAGCGCTCGAAGCGCGTGTTGTGATTTTTTTGTCGTGTTTGGCAAATTAAATGGAGGCAAAATCGTTGAATTGCAAAAATAAAAAGTTCGTTCCATTTTTTTATTGAATTTGCAGTTGAATTAATGATTTTGATATTATCAGTTTGATGGTTTGTGCCTTGAACTTATGTGTTGGCTTATTTCGTACAATTTTATTGTATTTTTTTCCATTGTCAATGTGGAATATTACGCAGAGACACGCCATGACTTCAAGGTCTTGCTACTTGATTTGTCTGGCAAAATGTCTGGCAACTTTTCATCAAACTTTGCAACTTTAACAGTTTTTATTATGGCTTCTTTAATCACGACTTAAATCGCAAATAAATAAGGCACACCTTTTCTTGAAATTCTCATAAGTCAAGAAAAAATTTCGCTTTGAAGCACTAATAACAACGAAAACAATAAAAGGGCCCAATGTCAAGAACAAAATGTCTTTTAAGTGGTAACAAATTCTTTGAAGGACACGCGCCAAGCTTCGTTAAGTGGGAAAAGCTTTTTTTTTTTTTTTGGTGGGTGGTTTGGTTGGTTGTAATTTAAAAGTTCTTTTCGTCGTCGTTCGCAATAAATTAGTTATACAATTCAATCACTTAAAAAAGTTTTCAAACTAACGAAAAACGTCAGCCAGAAGTTTTGAGCAGAACTTTCAAATACACTCACACACATACACATAGAAGCTTATGTAGAGATCACGGACGAGACGCGCCTCAATTGTGCCATTACACACGCACACACGCACACACACACACACACACATACACGCACACATGCGAATAGTAGTTGCTGTTGTTATAAGTGCAAAACAAGCACTAGAGTAAGCAGAAGCAGAAGCAAATGTAAAATATTCTCAACGGCTGCGAAACACGCAAAGACGTCAAAGCGACACGAAGAAGAATCTATTTTACAGTCTATTTTACAAAAATGCCAAAAACAAAACTTTCATATATGTTCATACACATACGTACATATGTAAAGAATTCATAAATTATATACAGTAAAACCACACAAAAGTTAATCACCGAAAAGTTAACGCACATGCCTTTTAAAAGTTCATCAGCAGTTAACTTTTATGATGCAATTTTGGCATTTTAATGCAAATAATAAACATATTTTGATGTTGAACTACGAAAATGCATTTACGGCATGAGTTTTTAAAATGTTTATGTGCATATGTCTTTTATTATGCATTTTATTTGCATGTTTTAAAATATTCCTTACTCAGTTATGCCATGCCACCGACAGAGGGCCTATGATATTATTGATTAGAGTTTTTAAGTGATTTAATTAATAGAAAAAAATTAAAAAAAGAACTTTTTGTTTATTATTAAACATATAAAAATTATAAAAAATTTAAAAAGAAAATTTAAAAAGTAATTTAAAAAAATTTCTGAAAAATCAATTTTTCAGAAAAGAAGATTTGAAACATTTTGATTAACATTTGCATGTTTTGACTGTATTAATACAAATGTACATACATACACATGATATTGTGACGTCTTCGACCTTCAAACCGTGTGTGGATGTCAACAGTCGGTTGTTCTATGAGATATATTTTTGAGATATATTTGAAACGATTATTTCGACGTCGTTGCTGCCGTCGACGAAGCCACAGATAAAAGTCTATGCTGTAAATAATAAATTTAATTATTATTATTATAATTATTAATTTTTATCTAAATGCGCCAACATGGCGTATGTGTAATCTCAAAGCGATGAACGCGCTTTGCCATGAATTTGTTTAAAGTTTAGACTAAACAAAATGTGAAAACAGATTATGGCAATAAAAGTGCAAAGAAAATTTGCTTCAAATGTGCGTCAAAATATTAGTTTTTTTTTTTTTTCAAATATATATTAACAAATGTTTGTATGTACAAGCGTACGACCCTTTGGCCAAGCGGGTTGGGCGCGGCATGGCGAGGGCGCACATTGAGTGGTGGCAGATGAGAATGCAAAATAAGTAAAACGTGTATTATGCTGAATTATGACCCAGATATAAATAAGTACATAGCACATACATAATAAATGTTGCATATATAGTAAGAGTAAAATGTTAATCAGCCATACGCCTTATTTAAACTGTAAGCCATATCATTTTTCACGTGCAAATTTCAACAGTGAAAAAATAACGCAAAACAAAAATAAACGAAGCGAGTAACGAAAACAAAGAAAAAAAATAGAGTCATTACAATGGGGAATATTACACAAAAATGGCCAAATTAATTAAATTATTTACGCGCACACAAATAACAATAAAAGAAAAATGTGAAAAAAAGACGAAAGCAAAAATGAAAAACCACAGAGATCGTATTATTATTCACTCTCGTTTTTGTGTTATTCGTCTTCCGCTTGGCCACTTCCTTCCGGTTTTGCGCTTCATCGCTCGCTGCGCGTTTGCTCATTGCTAATTCATGTGCGTGCGAATGAACGACGAGTGAACAACGAGTAAAGCGCAACAACGAGTGACGTGCGACGTCGATGATGAGTGTCATTGCTAAGTGATGGGCGGGGCTAGTGAGGGCAGTTCAGCGCTGAAAACGACACAAAGGACCACTTACCAGGTGCAAAATGGCATAGGGGGCATGGCAAATAATTGGACAAGGTTAGGCGACGACGACGACGCTGACCGCCGGACGGACATCAGACAGCCGTTAAGCACCTGAAATTATCTCAACGAACTACATGCCAACGCACAAATACACACAAAAACACTTTCACACACACACACACGAGCACACTAAAATGTTCACTCATATGTTTTTCAGTGACAAATACAAATAAATTTTCATGCCACATGCCACACACGAGCTCTATTTTTAGTATGCACGCTTCGCTGCGTCCCTCAGCTCCACCCCCTACACCACTCATGTGGCCGGAGTTGACATTGCTCAAGGCATGCCTTCATCGTTTGAAAATGTGTCTCCAAAGTGACGTCGTAACATTCAAACATACTGACACACACAAGCACGAACTTGGGGATACCTCAAGACACTCACAGGCACACTCATCGGCACACAAATTCGTGGGCAACACTTTTGTTTCACCTACCAACCAACTAACCCACACACATGCACACTCACACACTGTCTTTGTTGCTGCTTCTGTTTCTGTCTCTGCGTTCCACCTCCACCTGACGTTTTTTTTCTGCGCTGAAAGACGTTTGCTAAACTATTTCCAACACTTGCCATTTTAACGTTTACGTTTTTCGTGTCTTCTTCTTCTTCCGTTTTCCTTACATTCGCGTATTTATTTAATGCTTTTTGATTATTTATTTACATTTTTACTGTGGCATATTTATTTATATTTTTTGTGTGTTATTTTATTTTCGTGTCGTTAATATTTATTTGCATTAACTTTATTTTGTTATTGAACAATAAAACCATTTTCCGCACTGTGCACTCGCTTGTCTCTTCCGCTGCTTAAACAACTCATGTTGTTTGTTTATGGTTTTTTTTCGGCATATCCCCCTTGTATTTGCCTTTGCCCCTCTCGGACACTTGACTGATTTCAACTCATTCAGTCATTAATTTTTGCGTGTGGTCTGCGTCGATGACGAGTTCAGCTCATAATTAGTTTAAACGATTTTTTGATTGCTTCTCTGTCGCTCAGTTCTTCGCGCCTTTTCTTAATCTCTTACACATAACATACACGAAAGACTGCAAGAATCCATGTAAGAACAAGTGTACGACTGAAAATATCGGCTTATTTGATTATTTTTGGTTTTTTTGTTTGTTAGTTTTTCCTTTCAGTTTTTTTTTTCTTTTTGTTGCAAGCATTAAAAGCGATTTGTGGCGGCATTTGTTTTAGTTTAAATACGCTTAAACATTCTGTAACATTTGTTATCGCCGTTTGCGTTCTAAGGCCTTACGAATAAGTTGTAAAACATAGAACAAAATTATTCAATAGCGGCAGCGGTCTGTGTGCGTAATGAGTCAGTAAATTATTAATGCCGTTTCACTGATTTTCAGTTTCATTTTACTCAAATTTCATCTTTAACGAATTGCCATTCGGCACTGTCAAGGCAAACAACTTTGCCATCAATCAATACCAAATAAAACCATCAAGAATCGAACATGTGCCGCATGTCTCATGAGCACAGCCACCCACTAAAATCGCACAATATGAAAATCACACTCGTTTGGCAAAAACAAAAACAAAAACAATTACTAATACAATATTCGAATGAAACGCCTCAGCTGAAAATTCAATTCATGTTTATTTGCCTACGTAGCCACGTACAAATAAGATGAGCACCAAATGTCGATCTGTCTGTCTGTCTGTCTGCCTATACGCCTAACTGTCTGTGTACAAGTATTTGCCACACGTCAGAGCAATTACAACCTTTATGAGCTGTAAAAATATATATATATTTTTGTTAATTTTGATGAATTTATATGTTGAGGCCGTCAGCAAATGCGCTGGAGAGGCAGAAACGGAACTAAATCGAAAGCGGGTTGAAAATACGCTCGCGATTTTCCAAACAAATATTATTCAAGTGTTTAGCATTTTGAAAAACATTTAAGTGGAATTTGTTGTTATATGCTGAAATAGGCTGCGAATCCAAAAAACATTAAGTTGCCCACGCGATTGATTTGCTTAGACTTTTTTAAATTGTTTCTGTTTATAAGCGTAATTTTTAAAAAAATATTTTCATTTTTAAAATCTTTACAGAACACGCAATCATGGCTTGAGATACTTGAATATTGTGCAGATTTTTTTTTAACAAATTTACACAAAAGAAAATTTGTGGGAAAACTCGAAGAAAAAAACAAAAAAGAGTAGAAGATGTCAGCAACCTTAGTACAAAAGTCAACTTCAACAACAAAATTCGATAACGAAACAAACGCCGATATTCGACGATTGCAGCAATTGGCCACGTACTCGCTGATGCTTGAATACGATATCGATAACACATTGAACACCTTCAAGGAGACGCATAGCAGAATCAGGCAACAACAGCACCAGCAGCAAGAGCAAATACAACAAACGACAATGGGCGAAAAACATGCAGAGCAACAACATGAGCAAAAAGAAATGAGCGACAATGAAAAGGACATGATGCAAGTCAAGCGCCCAACGCCATCGAATACAACGCTGAAAACGGCGTCGGGCTTTGCCATTGATGGCAATAGCAGTGTAATGGAACCGATAACGATCGATACACAATCGCCCGAAGTCGATGAGTTCGGTGAAGCGAAATCCGTTATGCCTCCAACGCCGCCCGTTACGCCAAATTTGCAGCAGAACACGGCGCAGAAACGTTGGCGTATACTTGCTAAAGTACTGCGCAAAGACTCTGAGGAGACCGTGTCCTCGTCCAGTGATGAGTTCAGTGACGAGCAGTCCGCTTCGGTGCGTCGCTTCAAGTCATTCGATCTGCTGCGTCAGGACAGCTTCGAGGATCACACGAGCCTCAAGTGTCTGGGTTCGACAGAGAATTGGTATAAATACCGCATGCTGTTGGGCGAGGGCGCTCAGGAATGCGAGTACTCAGTCAATATACACCACATGGAGCGTCAACTGACGGCAAGCGATCTCATGGGCTTCAACAACACGGGCAACATATGCGTTTGGCCATCAGAGGAAGCACTTACGGCACTGGTGCTCGCCGATCTCGAGTCATATCGTGGCAAGTGGATTCTGGAGCTTGGCGGCGGCTTCACATCACTGGCCGGTCTCATGCTGGCAAAGTACGCCAAGCCGTACGCGGTCCATCTGACGGACGGCAATGAGGTGAGCGTTGAGAATGTGCGCAAAACGGTTTGTCTCAATGAGCTGAGCTGCTACACGAAATGTTCGGTGCTCAAGTGGCAGGACTTCAGTGCACGTGTACCCGCCGAGCACAGTAAATTCGATAAAATTCTATGCGCCGATTGTCTGTTCTTCGATGAGGCACGCACAGCGCTCGTGGAAACCATTTGGTATTACTTGTCAGCGAACGGAGTGGCTCTGATAATGGCGCCGCGGCGTGGCAAAACGTTGAATCTCTTCCGCGAGGAGTGCCTGGCGAAGGGTTTTGCTGTCGATGTGGCCGTACGTTACAATGAGACCATTTGGCAACGGCATCTGAAACTGAAGAAGGAATCCGATTTGTATGTGGAGGATTTGCATTATCCATTGCTGTTGCGACTCGTCAAACTGAGCGGCGGCAGATAAAGTCATTAATGGGGCGTGCTAGCGCAAACCAAGTTAATCTTATTATTAAGCAAAGAAGTATCCTGGAGTACGTAGAAGTAGTCTAGTTTTACACATATTCCAAATAAAATATACACACATATTCCGTACGAGGCCGTGAGAGTGAAGTGAAGAGAAGAGAACCTAAATAGAGGTTGGTGATGAAAGCAGACAAAATGTATAATCTGAGCAGTGATTGGGTAGGCCAGAGGGTGGTGGGATGTACAGGTTAATGGAGCCGCGTTTGGGAACGTACCAAAGCTGTGTGACAGTAACATTTACCAAAGACAAATTTTATCAATTGTAGCTGAAATCCTCATTGGGAACCTGTGAACTTTCCTTTAGACAAACAACAAACAAATCTAAGTATTTTATCGGTTATTCTTTTAGGCATATTCCAGTTTTAATTTTATTGTAAACAGGCAACTGAACTATTCGTTGAGGGACCAATTGAGGCAACATTAAAAATACAAATCAAATGTATTTTAAATATTTTTTATTGTTAAATCAAACAACATTAAAAATAGATTAAAAAAAAAAAAGCTTTATGACATTTTAAGATACTTTGACAGCCGATTTAACGTTTTCTTCAATAAAATTACGATTTTTTTTGTTGCCCGCTTACAACTTTAAACATTAATTTTCAATGAGTATTATTTATTTATAATTTAATGTCATATATGTATGTATGCATGATTTCCTATTCGTTTTAGAAGAAAACCAGAAACATATACATATATAAATATAAATTAAAGGACAAAACCAAAAACTTTAACAGTGCTCGACCAATTAATTGATTAAATATGCAAACTAATTAGGATATCGTAATTTATTGTAACTAATTAGAATATGAGTAACGTTAAAAATGTACAAGTATATGAAGCCAGTATCAGTTAATGACATGTATGTACCTACAATTTAACAAAGAAACCATATAAAAGAATTATTGTAATTAACAAATAAAAATCAACAACAACAACAACAAAAAAAATGCCGAATCGACGTCAATGATAATTATAGTAAAACATGAAATTATATATCGTAAATGAAATTTTAGGCCTTCGAGCATAGCAACAATGGAAAATAGACGAACAAGAACACATTTTTTATTATTATAGACTAGCGTAATTACTTTAATTGTTAAGCTTGTGAACAGGAGACAGTGTGTGTGTGTGTGCGCTAAGGACATAGCGGACGGGAGCGTGGAGTGTCGTCAAAGGCAATGAAGAGGAAGTCGTTTTAATGAGCTTAGTCTATGTTAAGAATACTTGATTGTACAAGCTATAAAAAAATTGAAAAACAAAAAAGGAAAAAAAAAGAAAGAATAGAAATAATAAAAATCAAAAATGAATAAATCTGATAAAAAAATTACAAAGCAGTGAAATAATGATTGGGAAACGGGCGCCATTTTCAATGTACAAAGCGTGGGCGTGCATTGTATATTTGTCTCAGGGTGCCTGTGTGTATATGTATGTGTGTTTGTGTGTGTAAGTACGTCACTGTGTTTGTGCTATTAACGAGGTCAATGGTAAGTAAGCTTGTTTGATGTGCTCGAGACATGTAATCCTGTACAAAGTCAAGCAACCAAATAAGCAAATAAACATACACACACACACACACACACATACACGCATAAAACGAGTGACAACACAGCAAGTCCTTTGCGTAAACAGTTCCTTTACTCGTGCGCTCACTCCCTCTCTTTGTTCCCATATTTCTCACTTTTTGTCTCTTGTAACTTGTCAAACAAACGCCCGTGTCAGGCGACATGCTGTCAGTTAGCTGGTGTGCGGGGTTGGGGAACAAGTGATGCAGTCAGGATTTGTTTGTTCGCTTTGAACAGTTGAGCTCACTTAAGTTCACTTGACTCACTCGACTTGAGTTCTGTTCAGTTCATTTAAGTTCAGGACGTCTTGCCTCCGTCGAGTGAGTCTCTGTTAATGACATGTTGACGCATATCCTGTAAATCGTATCCTGTCTTCTCCCTACTCTTCCTCTTCCTCTCTTGCTTTCATGTTGCCTAACATTTTGTAATTTTCATTGTTGTCGCTGTGCTCAAATATGTAAATTGAGTTACGCATGGCGTCGCGCATTATAAAATTACATTTAAATGTCTCTGCTGGCTTAAATGTTGCCTATTTTAAGGCGCTGTAGCAAAACGAAGATTACATTATTCGTACGTTTTACACTTTATGCTTAGCGCGTGTTTTAACCGTTTTAAGGTGTGTCACATGTTGGCCACCCCCCCTCAAACCCCCACCCAACCACCTTTCAACACTGGCTCTATGCAATGCGTGTGTATGTGTGCCCCATGGGAAAGTTGCCATTGCGATAACAGGTGTTTATATTTATCTTCTTCTTCCTTGTGCTTTTTTTTTTCTATATTTTTAGCACAATGGACATTCAAAGCTCGCTTTCGTGTGTGTGTGTGTGTTTGTGTGCGTGTGTGAGTTGAGCCTCATTAAATTTTTAATTACAGTAAAATTATAAAATTGTGTCGTCTGCGAATTGCGTGCGGGTTTTGTATCCTTTTTTAGTGTTTTTTTTTTTTTTGTTTTGTTTCTTCCTTCGTCACTTTTGTTGGCACTCTTGAAATTTGTCTTTGTTGGCAATTTGAAAGTTTTTGCATGAGAAAAACGTCTAAAGTGCTTAAGCATGTTGAGCTCATTAAATTTGTCTTTATTATAGAAATTAAGTGACGCGGCTTACGGTCCGAGCGCATATCTTTTTGCTTAATGGCTTTTTGTTCACACAGCCCGTTCCGGCCGCCCGCCCAAGTGGCTTCTTTCTACGTTTTCAACGCCTGCAACCGCACTTCAGACCAAAAGTCCATCACAGACATGATTGGCACAAACAAACTTGTTGTGAAGCGCCGCGGTCTAATGGCTTTATTATGCAATTTCTTTTTACAGACTCACACCCTCATTTCATTGAATTTGTCGACGACACAAAAATATTGTATATCATGGCCATTAATTGTGAGTCGACAGTCGAGAGTCGACAATTGACAGTCGTCACAGTGAAATTCACTTTTTGTGCACTTTATAATTGATTTTTGTTTGCTGTTCGTACGTCTGTCTGTCTGTATGTCCGCCGATCTGTCAGTCTGTCTGTGTATTTTTGTTATACATAAAATTATACGCATGAATAATGCATAGTTTTTTTTTTTATTGCCTTTTCCATGATTTTCAACACAACAATGAACAATATAATAACGCTGATTACGCATAAATCAAAACGCCAACAAAAGAAAATCGAATACGAAATGCGGTAAATAAATAAAAAACCGAAAACAAAAGCGGCGAGAGTGCAGAAGGGAAAGTCACAATTTGAATTTAACGGCGAACGGTAGCAAAGGCGATAAAATTAGTTAATCACTGTTGAGGGCCAAGTATGAAACCTAAAAGGTCTACACAAACAAAACAACAACCCAATGCACCAAAGTTAAGTTTAAATGAAAAAAATAAAAACAAAAATAGAAAGAAAAACAAAAAAATGCCATAAAAATATTTTAATTAAAAGATTTTCGAACGAATGATAAAAAAAAAGTCTGATAAGAAAATGCCAGCCAGCAAAGTACTTGAAAAATGCGCTAAAAAATTTGTATGTGCTTTTACTCAAAACAAGTTGAATTTCACTCAAAATTGAGCTAAACAAACAAAAGCACGCTACACTTTGTCTAAAACTAACGCATGTGCCAGCTTCGGCTTAGCATACTTAAGCGCGTGCAATATTGTTAAGTTGCTACTTGTTTAGATGGTTTCCATAATGATTTGAGCTATATTAACGTGTATACGTTAAAACATAGGCTAATTTAATACCTACTAAACAAGTTTAGACATAACTTGTTGAATTGAAACGCTGTATGTTCAAATATAAGATTGTGACACATAAGAGCACATTTTATATACAATACTTTCCGTGATCAGTTGTGTTTAAAATATTGAGCTGTTGGATGATTTCATTGGCATGCTTGTAACATACGGCAATACTTACGTTCAATCAAAGCGACTTGTAACAATTTGCTGCTTCAAGCTCGGCTTTAAACTCATTCAGCTGCTGGACATGTTTGTTAACGGAAAATCAGTTCTACTGCCAAGTGGAACGCGTACGGTTGTGTCGCTGTAAATAAGATCGAAATGAATATGAAAAATCAACATTAAAGTGAAGCGTTTTGATTGTCATTTGACGCTTGTGTCTAATACGCTAATAATCGCATTTTAGTGTGCAAAAAAAAAAATTATAGAAAATCGCTGTGCATGACAAATCACAAAGTGTACAAAAAGATTTAAAAACGAAAAGAAAAAAAAAATCTTGAAATAATTTCAAACTGCAATTTTGTGTGAAACATATTTGAGAACTAGAACTGTGCTTAGAAATTATTATGTGCAAAATAAAACAAATTGTGCCAAATTGCACAATAAATTATCGACGCGATGTATGCATGTGGATTCTAATTAGCATTTCACTTATGTCGTGTTTGAAGACTTTGCAAGCGGCGCAATTTCAGGCTGAACAGCCGCGGGGCGCAACAAAAGGATTACAGAACAACAACAGTGGCGATAATGCTACAAACACGACCCCTACAACAACAGCAACAAAAGCAATAAAATCAACTACATTGACGACGACGATTGTCAATAAAGCGTTGACAGCAGCAGCAGCAGCAGCTGAGGCTGAGACAGTTGCTGCAACAGCTGCAGTTGTTGCTGATGAGCCGCAGCAGTGGCAGCGACAGCAGCAACAACAATTGCTCCCGTCGAGTCGCAGCAATTCGTTAGGGCAGAATGCCATTGAGGCAAAAACATCTGCTACAACTTCAACAAGCAAATATGGTGAGTAGAAGAAGAACATCGATGACTTTGACTTCATTCTGCAGCACATCTTTAATTCGCTCAGGCTCTTAGTAGTTATGTATATACATGATGGTTTTTTTTTTCTTTTTTATGAGGATTTCTTCTTGTCTTTGGCGCAGCAGCATTTTCTTCTTCTTATTCTTCTTCTTTATACAGAGCCTGCCTAATTGCATTTAGTCACGATTTGTGCTCATCGCTTTGTGTGTATGTGTGTGTGTGTGTGTGGATAGTTTTTGTTCTTCTGCTTCTTCTTCTTCTTCTGGCACTTATTTTTCTCCATTGGCATTTTGTCTGCACTATTTGCAAAAAGGGCTGCCTTGACTTGCTTTGACACCGCCCCCCTCGGCTCCCTTTGACAGCGCATATTGCATGTGAGACTTATTCCATATTTATTATTTTTTTCTCCTTTTTTTCAAGTAGCATAAAAATGCAACACAAATTCTTGCCTTTTTTTCGTTGTTGTTGTTCATGTTGTTGTTGTTGTTGGTAGTGTGTTTAAAGATTGTTTTTTTGAAATGTCTATGCCGGCTGCGATTTACTATAAACAAAAGACTTAAGCAAAAAACTTCAGGCGAAAATGTGTGTGAACCAACGGAATATTTGTTGTTGGTTTTGTCATTTGGTTGATTTTATTGAATTTTTGAAAGTTTATATTTTTTTTATGTTTATGGTTTTTGTATGTTATTGGCTTAACTTTGTATAAAAAAGAAATGTAACTTTTATTTTCTGCGTTTTTTTCTATTGATTCGAGCGCTTAAGTTATTTTGCTGTTTTCTTAAATTTTGTTGTTCTCCATCACTTCAAATGCGAAATTTGACGAATTGAAAACAACAACAATCTTAAAAAAAAAAACAACAATTTTTATTGTTTCTTCTTCTTCATTTAATTTGCAATTAGCAGTCTTTAATGTTGTCGGCTTAAAGAAAAAAACAAACAAACAATCAAATAAAAAACAAAATAAATGATTTCCCATGCTTTAATCAAACAAAAGACTTGCAGAAAATGTCGTTGCATGCGTCGTCGTCGATTACAACGCCAATTGAAGTTTATTATAGTGAATGACCAATCAAACATACAAACGGGAAATGTTCGCGCATTTCCTTCAAACGTGCACAAATCATAGGCCAGATTAAGCAGTAAACACAACGATCAATTACATAGGAG
Source organism: Phortica okadai (assembly GCA_034638295.1). NCBI lineage: Eukaryota > Metazoa > Arthropoda > Insecta > Diptera > Drosophilidae > Phortica > Phortica okadai. Next base: position 9,372,942 of record CM067850.1, read on the forward strand.
GCGAAATTAAGACCACGTCACAACGGAAACTATGTTCTCTCCCTAACGTATATGCACATATTTATATATGTGTATGTGTGTTTGTGTGTGTGTGTATTTGCACAAAACAAAAGTGTCATTAAAAAATGTAAGAGTTACGCGGTGCTCTTTTTAGACATGGACGGACGGACAGACACATGTGCAACAAACCGCAATTGAAGAGAATTGAATGCCGTCATGGACTGACTTAATCACGGCATTGTGCTTTCTACCATGTAATTGTCGTAAAATGTTATAGAATCAATAATGCAATTACGTAATAGGCAGCCATTTATTTATGGCATTAAGCGCTGATGCACCATCATTGTGCTTAACGCTTTCAATGCTCACAATGCTCTGTGCTCAGCACTGACCCAAGACAAGTTGTGCCATGTCGAGCGGGAAGGCAAAGAAAATTTTGCTGGCGAAATCGGGCAAGTCATGTTGCCACTGAAACTCTTGCTGACACATGCGTAGTGAAATTGTCATCATTTAATGTCATTAATCATGTGATTTGTCTTTGATTTTTTCACCACGATACAAAAATTGTAAAACAAGTAAAAAAAAAAAAAAAAAGCATTGCCTTGGCTTCCTGACTGTTTCAAATCAGTTTGGCATGTTGTTATTAGTGCTATTTGTGTTGTTGTTGTTGTTGTTGCTGTTGTATTTGCTACTGGCTGTCATTGATTGGTAATGAAAATGACTTGTTTGCTTTTATACGCAATGGCGTTGCATTCGCGTTGCCGCTGCGTTCTTTTGGCACAGAATGAGGTTATGCCGTTTTCGAATATTTTCACTTTTTTCTTGTTTGATTTCGCCTCAGATGTATATAAAAAAAAAAAAAAAAAAATTGGTGTCAATGATTTTTCTAAGCTTTGCAACTAATTTGTTTGCTGTTTTCAAGAAGGTGCTAAGCAAACAAACCACAAACAAGCAAACAAACTAAAACAAATATGCGCATAAAAGAAAAGAAAAGAAAAGAAAAGAAAAGACAAGGTTCGGCCAATGCAACTCTGCGCCTTCGCACATTATGCAAGTATTGTTGCCGCTGTAAATGCCAAAGGAGCAACATTAATTGAAGTAGTAGAAGAAGAAGAAGACGCAGAGAAGCGCAGTAGAACAAGTTTTGGCTTTTGTAGTTGTTTTTATTGTTGTTATTGTTATTTAGTGTTGCTTTGTTTGTGATTTGCATGCAAGACAAATCAGAAGTGCACTAACCCATTTAGCTTTTGCTTAACTCAACTCAACTCAACTGAATTCAACTCATTGTGAACTCATTTTTGCCGCCACGCCATGTTTTAGAAATTCGCGCTGTCGCCGGTGAACCAAATTACAAATCGGTGAATCTAACCTGGGAAGTTGAGTTCGTGCCGCTGGCTGCTGCTGATGATGTTGTCGCGCACACTAACGAAGCCATGACAAATGAACTGAATGAGCCATTGAGCGCATTTCAAATCTTCTACTGTGAGCTGCAAACCTTTGGGCCGCAACGTTGTCGCGTGAAGCTTATAAATGGCACAACGACGACAGTTGTGAATGCAACGACCAACACAACTGTTGAGCAAACGCCAGCGGGGTAAGTTGACAGAGCACGGAAGCAGAACTCATGTGATCGAATGATCGTTTTAGCAGCACGACGGCCGCACATGATGTACGCCACTTTAGTACGCTCATCGATAATCTGCGCATGGCGACACGTTACACCTTCCACATACGCCCGCAGCAGCCATCAACGCTGGAGGCGGGCCGACGTGCAAGCGGTCGACACATTGCCGAGTTCACAAATGAGATCGAAAGTGAGCTAAAGCGCGGCGAATTCAATGGCGGTCAAACGATTGTCATACCGACAAAAGGCTGTGAGTAATTGTTGTTGTTGTCGGTGTTGTGAGCTTGTGAAAAGAGCATTTGTTTTTCAACACTTTGTAGTCGCCGCACATGCCACGCAATGTTTGCCGCATGCCTCCGAGATCGAAGTGGAGACGGGTCCTTATTTTGGTGGGCGCATTGTCGTCGACGGCGGCAATTGTGGCATCAAAGGTGATCCCGAGGATGCCGCCGACAAGTATACAATGCGCATCGATCACAAATTATGCGGCAGCATGGTGAAGCCGGAGACGAACACCGTGGAGACCTTCATAACGGTACAGGAGAATCTGGGCATTTTCACGCACAGCACAAGGCGGTAAGATCACTGGGCGGGCAACCCTTTTTTTCATTCCATAAACAAAAAATACTCTTGGATTTTCTTCAGCTTTGTCGTCGTCTGCAGCTATCAGTCGGGCATGCAGACGGTGCGCGCCAGTTTCACGGTGCCGGGCAAAAACGGCCATGCCGCGCCCATCGAAGAGCCCAACGATCCCTTCGAGCCCGATGAGTTGCGCATGGGTCGCGATATGCGACGTCTGCGCTACGTTGACAAAAGTCACTTGGTGCTCAAAGACTCGCCGCTACAACAGAACGATATGGCAATGGAGCACGAGCAGGTGCGACAGCCGTTAGCTGAGGCACGTCAGGCGGCCGAAGAATCAGCGGAAGTGCAGGAATTGCCACCTGAAGACGTCGTTGACGACGACACGGCTGAATTGTCGGCGTCTGATATGCAAGTGTTGCATACCAAATATGCCAAACTGGTGCTCAATCAAGCTGAACAACGCGACAACAACAACAGCAACAATGACATCGAGAATTGGTATGAAGCGAAGTCGTTGCCCGTTGCGGCACAGCACAGCAATGTTGATGATGATGATAATGATGGTAAGTGTGATAAGCTTCAATTTCCACTTCTGTTACTCTAACGTTAAACTTGAACCCTTCTGCTCTACCCCGCCCTGGCCGCCACACCCCATTCCACCGCACAGTGTACATCGCAACGCTCCGTTACATAACCGCCAATCTGGGCAGTTTGCTTGTAACTGTCTCCATATCTGTGATAATCATCAGCATATGCATCATTGTCGCACAGCGTCACTTACAACGTGTTCAACGTTTGCGCATGAAGTCCTCCACCTCCTCGGCGTCCTCTACATGCTACTCATCGTCATTATCATCGAGCGGTCTATCGAAGGCGCCAACACATTTGCCGCGCAAAACGTTGCCTCGCGCCTTGCAACAACAGTCACACTATCAGTGCAGCTTGTAGGCTCCGCCGCTGGCATATTCCGGCGATCCTCACTTGCAAACATTCGTTCGTTCGTTTCTTTCGATGGAACCTCATTATGGAACTACGCTCACTTGTCTTGTTGAATATAATCTGACTGACTGATCAGGGCGGCATATGTAAGTCGCAAAGGATTCTTGCTGCTCCCTTGTTCAACCGAAATCTGTCAAGACTTTTGGTTCTTTCATTTAACTAAAGACGACTCAAGCGTAGCGTTAAACCTTTTAAAAAAAAAAAACAAGACAATATCTCATAGCCTCAAATACATATACTATTAATGGCTTAGCTTTAAAGTTGAAAGTTATAACAAAAAAAAAAAAAGAATTAATGCTCTATGAACCTCTTCCAACATTCATTTATATAAGTTTTAGTTCTAAGCTCAGTTGTACTCGTACTTGTATTGTATAAAAGACTATTTTTTTACCGCAAAATCATCACTTTTTATATTATACATGCCAGTAATAAATAAATATTTATATATTTAAATATAACTTATAATTTATGTGCTTTTATTTCGTCATTGTGTGTTTTTTTTTTTAGCTCAAGTTGAGTTCGAGTCAAGTCGCTCATAACTTTCTAACTTTCGGCAACGATACTCATAAATGATAATGAATCATTAAAATAAAATTTAATAATTTCCCCCAAAAACATAATGCAACTGTACAAACTTCGGCCCTCACCGCCCCTAGCCTATACAATGACACTAGCAAAGACGTTCTAGAAGCGCCAACTGCCTCAACTTGGTCAGAACATTTAACTTGGCTTGACTTTAAGTGCGCTAGAACCAAAGAAAGCGGCAAAGAATTGTCCGTCCGTCCGTTCGTCTGTCTGTCTTTCTGTTAGTATGTTTGTGTGCGCGTTTGAGAAATATTGTGAAAATGACTTTTTAATGATTCTATCAAAAAGACACTACAACAATAAACATGTACATTTTCAAGTATCTGAGACAAGTACACGAATAAAAAAGAATAAAAAAAAAAAAAAAAATAAAGAACAAACAACAGCGACAACGACACCGACGACAAATTACGAAATTATGTTAAAAGCAACAACATAATTTGCATGAAAGTGGCACAGCCAAGCCAAGTCGATCCAAGCCAAGCCAAGCCAAGCCATGTGACAGCAAATGCCCAAGAACCAAGCAAGAACCCGAAAGCAGCACGGAAGCTCTTGGCTTTTCGGCTCAGGCATTGCCAAATGAGGCGCTGCTCGGTGCGGCGCGGCAAGGGGTGAAGCGGCCTGTATCGCTTGTGTATTACGTAGCGGCTAATGACGTCGGCATTTGGTAGCATGTTGACTAACAACAAACTTTGACCACAAAAATAAAATGAAAAAAAAAAAAACGAAACATTTTAAAGAAAAAGTTTTGTATGCAAGTTTGAGATTTTTTTTTTTTTTTATTTTATATTTTTTGTCAATGTTGCCTACACGGAAATGCGTTTTACGTGCGGCAAGTGTTTTTTAATATTTTTTTTTGAATAACTAATTTTGGTTTAAATTTTTTTTTTTTTTGTATTCATTATTATGATAATTTATTTTTTTTTCATAAACATATGCTTATGTAGAAGCAACGAGCGTAAATCTGCGGCAGACTTTCTCGTTTGCCTTAACCCATTTTTTGTTTTTGTTCTATTATACGAAAAGCAGTTGCAACGGCTTCAAATTTCATTCACATGAGACAACCAACGCACAAATACACCACCAACAACAACAACACAACCAAACAACAAACACAAAAGTCGACGGCAGATATTCTAATAAGATGAATGATGTTTTACATAAATCTTTGCTGGCGTTGGGCTTCCGTTCGGTGGGGTTCGGTTTGGCCTTTGTTCGCTGTTAAGCGACCATAACTTTTGCTCTGGATCGTAGCATGGATCGCAGCACAGCGGGCAGCTTGTCTTGACTTGTTTTGAGCGCTTTTCTAGTTGGCATTGGCATTGCACTGATTAAGCCAGCGCCTCTCTCACTCACTCACTCACACGCTTTAATGAGGTCAATGCTCGAAAAACACCAAAGTGTGTAAGAAGCGCTTAATGAGGCCTGATCTCCGTTGGCCTTCATGAGCTTTGATGCGTTTTAGAATACGTACGCAAATACAACGCCGACGAAAGTAAAAATGTTATTGTGAAAGTTCGTGGGCAAACCTAACAAAAACTCAGCTAAAAATAAAGATTGCCAAAAAAAAAAAAAAACTATTATAAGATGAAAGAAAAACTGTTTAAATCATTATTTTTGAATTAACGGTCATCGTTATTAACAACAGTCGTCGCTTTCTTCGGAGAGCCCATAATGTGAGCTCATGCCTTTCTTCAGCATACACGCGTTCACTTGCAGATTAAGCGATCAATCTGTATTAAAAGGCATTTCTCCACCATTCCCCCCTCTTGTGCGCACATTACTCATTTGGCGCGCTAATTGTTTTCAAAATGTCGGCAATCTTTGCATTACAATAGCGCGCGATCTCTATCGGTCCGACACAATTCGCAGCTTGTTGTTGTACAATATGCAACAACAAAACAGTTACAATAAGGAGGCTATCGGCTTCGATCGCAATTACGTGGAAAATTTTGTTTGATTGCAGTCAACGATTAAAGGTTTTGGCCTCAAGTCTTCTGCCATTTTACCATTGTTTGTTTTTCATATAAGATAATTACGAATGAAATTTTTGCGCTGTGTACCATTTTCAATTTGAAGTTGAGCTGTGCTGAGCCGAGCCGAGTTGAGTTCAGCGGTAATTGTGTGAGAATTTGGAACAGTTGAGCGCAGAAAATGACTTAATGTGTTTTGTGAAGATTGTTGGCGATTGAGGGTAAGGGAGGGAAGTTTATAATTGATAGATGTTGGAACAAAAGTTTCGAACAAGATTATTATTAGTTTTGGGCGAAATTTGGAAACATATTTGATGATAAAGTGAGTGCAAGAAGACGAGGAGAAGTAGTTATGTTCTAGAGAATATAATTTATAGCAGAGAATGAAGAAATAACGCTGAAAAAGCAAAATGCCAAACTAATTTGGGAACCAAGAATGAATAAGATATAAATCACGAATTGTGTGAAGTCATTAACATATCGCATAGTTAAAATTTGGTCGTAAACTTAGTACACAGCATTAGGAAGCGCCGAAATGGCAAAAATAATAAACAAGAATATAAAAGAAAAAAAAAATGTTTACTGCATGGAGTGCCGACTGTGTCTATTAAGAATGCACAATGGCACTCAGCATAGGCAGCAAGCAGCTAAGCTTAAGTCTAATAAGAATGCGTCACAAGGCGGACGCGCCTCTTCGTTATACGACATGAGCATCCCATGCCGCAAGCGCCGCCAGAGACGCAAGTTGTGGCAGATAAAAACAAAAAGCGCTTAGAAGGCGTTCGTCTGCGAAATTCCAATTGGGAATGGGCGTCTTTTGGTAGGCCGTAATGAGTTGTCACTCAGAGACGAAGTCAAGAGCCAAGCTGATGCCGATGCCATGGCAATAGCAATGCCAAAGACAAGAAATAAAACAGGAAAAAAAAGATAATGTTTATAATTTTTAATGGGAAAGTCACTGAACAGAGAGACACACATGCATAGTGCCGAAGCAGTTGAAGAAAAATAGAAACACGCATCCAAGGGGGCGGGCCCGGGCGGTGGGCAAAGCCAAGTTAAGCAGCAAGCAGCTCACTAATTTCAAACGCTTGTACGGATCGTTCGTTCGTTCGCTTGCTCGCTTGCGTCAAGAACAGTTATGAGCAACTTTGCGCAAAAGCAAATGAAAAGGTTGAAAGCAAATAAAAGAAGCAACACAAAAAAAAAAAAAAAGAAACAAATTGTTTTTCTTCCGACAACAAACAGCGAACATGAAACTATGCAAGAGCGTCGAGTTGGCCAAAAAGTGAGACTTGTGCCTTGTGACATCCGCAGCCATGTTCTACGCACCGCAAGCAACAAATGAGCTTCAACGAATGAGCCAATGTGCCGCATGCCGCACGCCTTCATCTTCATCTTCTTCTTGTTGTTGTTGTCATAGCTCTTATTGTTGCTGTTGCTATAACTGCGCGTTTGCGACGCACATAAATAACCGAAACTGTCATGCGTAGCAAATGAAGAGCTCCCAACTGAAGGCAACAAGTTGCCAACAAACATGCATGGGACAGCGCCTTACTTGGCTGCCTTTTGTCGTTGCCAGCCACAAATCAACAGCAGGTGCCATTCATTCCAGACCCAGACCCAAACGCAAGGAATATCTCAAGCGCACATTCAATGCTCATTGCCCATGCGCATTTGCAGTTAGGGTTGGGTTAAGTTTGGTCTCAGCTCAAGACGGCTCAGCTTGTTAGCCAAAGCGGCATTGCATTGCCTGACAATGACAACGACGGCGACAGTCGTCTGGAACTTGAAGCAGAGCAGGATACATGCGCTTCGACAAGTCTCTGATGACTTTATCGCAAAGTTGCGTGTATTTCCAAGTAATTTTGCTACAAAAAAAGAAGTCACAAAAGAAGTTCGTAAGATTTACTAAATGTCTCAACTCATTCCAGTTACTTTGACAGTGAAAACTTTAAAACAAAAAAAAAAAAAAAAAATTATGTCAAATCTCACCGGAACTATTAAAACTAAAAGGTTTCCCATACATACAAGCACACCCACAATGATATATAATTGCAAATGAAGTCAGTGAGAGATACATTTGCCAAAGCGACAACAACAACAAACAAATAGTCATTCTGACCCTAATTACATGAAATATCATAAATGTAGCAAAAATATTTTCAAATTTTTTGTTAAAGTTTTTTTTTTTTTGCACTTTTGTTGTTGTAATTGTTATTGTTGTTGTGGGCTTTTCAACGCCGGATGCTTTTAGACACAGATTTCAAGTGAGATCTATATTAATGTTGATCAGTTAGAAAACCACTCAATTTTCCGTCTGTCCGTCTGTTCGACCGTGCCGAAAGACTTTCTGTTGTGTTGTCAGTTACAAAAGAGCAACAAAAACGCCGCAGGCCACGTTCGAAGTTCACCGCGAGTGTTAATTGCAATATGAAGTTGAAGTTGAAGTTGCACGTCAAAAATGAAAAGCAAACTAAAGAAATTTTTTTGTTTTTTTCTTCTCTTCTTTTTTTTTTTTTGTTTACCGCTTGGCTTATAATATAAAACTCATAATCATAACGGATTCGGATCAGTTCGGTTCGACAGCGACATCGAAACCGCGCCGCTTGCCATGCGAAGAAGATGATTGGAGAGGCAGAAGAAGCGGCAGAAGAAGCGGCAGCAGAGTGTAAAACAAAATTGCAACGGAATTTATTGCGCATGCGCACATGCTATGATACGCCGCAGCACACTCCGCCCTGCACGCTGCTCGCCATCATTAACTACAACTGCAATGCAGATTCACTTTCATTTTCGTGTTCACAAACAATGAGGGTTATTAATCTGACAATTAAAGTAGAAAATCGTAAAGGAAAATGCATAGAAATAAAGAGAAACAAATGAACTGCGATAGAAAGAAAGAAAACTATTATTAGCCGTACAAAATTGAGTTAGTGAGACTTTTATAATGACTTCATTGTCTAATGAAGTCGACGGACTGCACTCGGTTAATTTTCGACTGTCAAACGGCAGCAAATCCGCAAATCAGCACAGCGCTGAGCAGCTTTCTTTCACATCAATCACCGAAATCAGCAATGGCAAACGTAATTCTCATGGCTCGGCTCAAACAGCAGCAAAGCAAAAGAAGTTCTGCTTTTTTTCTTCAGATTCAAACACAACCACATGCAAATTGGGTTAGAAGTATCATTCGTCGTCAGCGTTGAACATATCACTTTGCAGTTAAATTAAGTCAGCTTGCTTGGCATATGAAAATAGCGCATTGCTTAATGTTTAATACACATACTTGTATGTATATCATCGATGATGCTGATGATGATGGTCCACCAAGTGGGTCAGAGAGACGTGGTAAGCAAAAAAAAAATAAAAATATATAAAAAGAAAAAAGTGATTATTAACAGCTCGCAAAAGTCATTTAGCTTCTTTTTATGACACAAACATAAAGTTGAAACGGTGTGGGTTTTCAAAACAGACGTTCGTGTTGTTTGTAGTACAAATTGTTTGTGTAATTATGTCAGTATAGTTCCAGTAATAACGCTCAATTTATAGATATATTTATTGTTGATTTGGATACAACTTTGTACGAAATTTCAAGCAATTCTAAGGTGTAATTGATGAGTTACAAGAGGTCAGTTTTATTTAAGTAGGCACACCTTATGTAATCTTATATAATAAAATGGTAGATTGGTAAAAGTCACGAAAGTTTATGATAGATAGTGAAACTGAAGATTCTGAAAGTAAGTGTATGAAAACTTGCTTTTACCACTTTAATCAACTAACATTTGTTACGTATACAAAATTCTTAATGAATTAATGAAAGCGTTTATTTAATTACAGGAAAAGAAAAATTAATTGGGATTTCAATAATCAAGCATTATACATCACAGCGACATTCTAATTTAACCTTTCAGACAAGTCAAGCCACTATGATTTATTAAAGTGAAAGTTAACAATTTCCTAGTACACATTACGAAAACCACTGACAAACAATGCCCTGCTAGCCCTAATAAGTCATTCAGTCACTCAGTCAGTGAGACATACAAACAGACAAACACTCAGAGAATTATGCGGTTTGTGTTTGCCATATAAAATTATTGTTTGTGCTTATTAGAAATGTTAATTTCATTTTCAACACATTCGTAGCGAAGAGAATTAACAACATGACTTGCCTTACATGCAACATAAACCGCATGTGGCAGCTAAGGAAAATGGGTTACCACGATGCAGTGACTGAAGCTGAAGATTATATGGCATGTACAGAAGATTAAATGAGTGGCCGGCAAGCAAGAACAACAACAATCACAACAAGAATAAAAACAACAACGGCAACGGCAACTGCAACACCAACAATTATAGTTAAGAAACCAATTGGATTAAGACCTTAAGGTGTTACCATTAACAACAAAAACAACAAGCTGCACACCGCCAGCAATACCATCATCATTATCATTATCATAATTATCATCAACAGAGCCACTTGAGTCTTACGTGAGGCTTTGTTCTAACAGTGAAGTCGCTACCAATTTTCTGTTTCTCGTCTACTTCAAAGTATAACAGAACAGAACAGACACAAATTACACTGGCGCATTTACTTAACGTAGAAAATTTTAACTTGGCTCTTTAAAAAAAAAAAAAAAAATAATAAAGAAAAAGCAAAATGTGAGCAGAGGTTGAGGTTGCTTAACTTGGCTCAGATAGCAGCGTGTTGCAGCTTGACTTTGATGCTTAAATGCTGTTATTTTAGGTTTGGCTTCGCTCTACGCGACTGCGATAATTGTGGCAATGTGGAGTTGCTTTGGCCCAGGCCAGCATCATGAGACTAACTTGTGGCCGAAAGAGGCCACAAGCCGTGAGCCTTCGCCATTTTCTTTCGTTACTATCTTGCCTGCTTGTCTGACAAAATTTGCTGTTGATAAATTACTTAGCTGAAATAATTGGTTATTATTAATAATTTTATTACCTCAAACTGACTCGTCGTTGGGAGGGCGCGCAAAGGTTCAACGCTGATCGCTAATGACCATCATCAACAATGGCGCGCAGCATTTTGGAAAGTGCCTGAGGGCAATGTTGGACACAAGTTTGTCGTGTGTTTAAAAACAAAAAAAACAAAAAGTTCTATGATAATTTCGTAAGCGACGACATCCGACAAAGTCATCCGCTTAGTTGTCGTTCTAGAATTCACGTCGGCTTATCAGATTTGCCACTTGTCGCGCGAAACAAAAGACGGATTTGACTGACACTTGTGCATTACAACACAATAAAAGTCGGCTTATGGTTGCTGCCACGATTTGCCACAGCAAATGCGAAGTGTTTCTTAGCTTTAATACGTTGGGTCGTGGTTAAAGTTCGTTGCAGTCATTTGCACAATTTAAAAGGCATAAAATATTTTTATTTGAATATAAGCTTTTTACCACATTCGTTAAGAGTTTTAGATCCTGTTGAAATGCCGCTTAAGACTTTTCTTTGATTTTACATAATAGAGTTGCCAGAATTGTTCATTAATCATAACGAGTAGAGTTGCCAGAATACGTTGCACTTCCATTCAGTGATACTCTTTGTAGCTATCACATGTAAATCTTCTATCGTAGTTTTAAAAGACTTCACGTGCTGCAATTTTACATAATGGCCCGAACTTTTTACAAGACATTTTTCTGCGCACAAGTCCTGCAATTCGTGCATGGCACTTGCGTGCCTTCACGGACTACAAACGAACACATTGCTTTGCTGAAGTTATTTGCAATGTCTGTCATTTCAAATGCTCCTCTGATATTTTTTGTCGTCTCACTTGTGTTGCTTTTGTCATTCGCGCTTATTTGTCATTGTTGTTGTTTTTGTCGTACTCGACAAAGTCATCGTCGTCGTCGACGTCTTTGCAATTGTCAGCGTTAAAAATGTTTGCTATTTTCATGTTTTGCTGCTACTCCAGCAGACATGTCTGCGAAGCAGAGCAGAACTGCAACAAACCGTACAACAACAACAACAGCAACAACAAAGTGACGATGACGACTTTACAGGTTGACAAATGACAATAACAACAACGACAACAACTAAGTCTTCAATAATAAATGACTTTGGTATGTGTAAAATGATGGCACTAGAATAAATTTTACACTTGTTAAATTATTTAATGCATTTGATAAAAATAAAATTGTAATTAACAAAAGCCATTAAAAATTTCCGCTTGAGGTTTTGCAAATGTTAATTATTCAATAAAGAAAAAAGTACTCAACTTTTATATAAGTAAATGATTTATTGTTCGAGTTACTTGTTCTTTTCGTAATTTTTCTTTTTTTGTATACAAATTTTTCCACTTAAAATGTTAATAATTTTCTCATTATTTTTGACTACTTTCATTCAATTGGCACATTTTTGATTTATTTATACACTAAAACTTCTCAACTTAAGACTATAAATTATTGTTTCATATATAATTGCAACCATTTTAGTTAATGCTTCGTTGATTAAAGTGATTACGTAATAATGCTAACTAAACTGGCGATTTTGTGACTAAACTAATGCATTTTAATTGATTTTCTTACTTTGCGTATACAACTGAGATGTCGAAAGTTGGCAGTTTGTTGGCATACAAATGTAGTTTTGTTCTAAACAAATCATGTTTTGTATACAAACCCCTCAGCTATTACTCAAGCAAATGATTATTACGATAATTGTATTAGCACTAACTAGGAAAACTGTTACACACTCACAACTACACAAAAATTTCATTAAATTTCGTTACTTACGACTAAAGTCTAATAAACAATTAAATTAATTCAAATATGGGATTCGAAGTATAAGCAAAGTGATGTAAGACTACACTCATGAACATGTGCCAACTCATGAATGGCATGTGAAATCTTATTTTGATCCAATACATGCATGAAACAGTGCTTAATCAGCTTAATGTGTTCTAATGAATCAAACAAATCACTCATGAGTGTTAAAAGTGCCTAAAGTATTTTTCGAATCCTATTCAAATACTACTCATTTGCATGTGAGTTAAATTTAAAAATTCCCTCAACGTGTGTACATTGGCAATTTGTACAGGGGAAAAAAAAACTGTTGGCAAATGTAGAAACCATGCCCACTTTTTGGTTCAAACAAATACAATCTAAAAACTAACACTTACACTAATAAAAAATGGCTTCTAAATCGGTGGTAGCTGCTACAAATGTTAGTGAGGGTCAATTCACACCTAATTGGATTATTCCAACTCGATGCCGACGACGCTCTACTTTATCATCTCCTCTCCTCTCCTCGCCCGTTCCGTTCCGTCCTGTGCCGTCCTTGTGTGACGTTGCTCATTTGCATAGTCAACATTTTGGCGTGTTAGCGCTATTAATACTGCCGGCCTCGAGATGTTGCATGAGCAATTGCTGCAAATTCACACGCAATGCGCGTTCCTCGTTTATCTGTTGCTTAATCTGTGACATATCCTGTTGCATTTGACGTATGGCAGTCCAAAGTTGTCGCAAAGTCGGCGTCATATCCTCATTTTCAAGACCTAGAAGGGCATTATCGAAAGTAGAATAGAATAAGAAACATGATTGCGATTAGAATTTGTGTGCGTTTGTTGTGTTGCGTACTTTAAATGTCGTTTGTTGCTTCAAATGTATGTATATATGTATCTATGTATATTTGTTGTATTTGTGTATATACATTAACATAAAAATATGCATTGCACTTTGTGTATTTTGTATATATTTTCAAATCAGATTAGTTTGCATGTTATAAGACTTGCCTTTCATGCTCAAATCTGATTTATTAATAAATAATTGTGTTCCTTTTTTCTTTTGTATAATGCAAGCAATAAAGAAATATAAAAATTATTGTATAAAGAAAACCACCGATCAATAAATGAAACGCTTGAAGTATAATGTGTATTGCATAGACAGACGATAAACTAAACAATTACAAATATGTACATAAATTTTAGTTTGAAACACGATGCTGCATTATAGAAATGTAAATGATTTACTTTTATTGCACTTAAAAAAAAACGTAATTATACAAAACGTTTAGTTATTTATATATATATGTATAGATATATATGTATATATATATATATTGTATTTGGTTAGGCAACAGATTACACACTTATAAACGAAGATTAATACACAACAATTCGTTTTTTTTTTAGTTTTAGTTTTCGATTTTGTTTGTTGTCTTGTTTTTTTTTTTTTATCATTTAGTGAATTGCAAACAATGTATTAACTAGTTAATCACTAACACTTAAAGCAGAACATTGTTTTATTTACTTATTATTTTTTTTTGTTTTTTTCTCAGTGTAACTATTTTGATTTTGATAGTGTTTGATTTTTGATTTTCGTTGGCATTTAGTTTGATATTTTGCTTAAAGCGCAAATAATTACAAAATGTGATTTTTTATAGATTTGCTCGAAAATATATTTTTAGTTTTCATTAGTTTTTGCTTTTGTAACAGTTCATAGTCATTTATAAAAAAATTTTATAAAGCCGTGGACGGAAGGACGAAGCCTTATTTGATTTGAAAACGGTGCAGTTTTTTTTTTTTTTCTAAAATACAACTAAACAAAATTGAGGTGTTTTGGCAAAACACCTCATGAAAAGGTTTTCAATCAAATTCTAATTACTATAGAAAAACATTATATTTAAGATCAATGAACAGTTATCTTTGGTGGTCTTTAAATAAACAAATTCAACTAAAAATTTTGTAAGCTAACAGTTGCCTTGAGCATCATTATAAATAACTGTAGCTGGCACAAACGTTGTTAAATCGTTGTACAGTAATTCGATTATATATAATCCATCCGTTTATGGCATTTCATTAAATTTGCACTAATTAGTAAAAAAAAGTCCTTACTGAACTTCTCGACTTGAAAAATTTTGACATTAAACTCGTTTACGGTTTGGAACCTCTTCAATAATAAACTATTTCTATAACTTTGTAAACGATTTTCAGAGCTTGAAGGCTCACAATTGGGCCCTGACTAAGAAAAGCTTTTTTGAATGCACACACATATGGACTAACACGAATACGAATACGAATACGCATACGAATACATCACTTTACACATTATTAGTACAATTAATTAGTTTATCATATACATGTATGTATGTATGTATCAATATCGAACTAGTCTTTTAAGTTAGTCTTTGTATTAATCAATACTCACAAAGGTTGGCACTTTGGCTCAACCAAATTAGGCTTAATAGTAAATATTCATAGTTTTTACCTCATTTTGTTTTCTTTTGAACAAATAAAATATTTAAAATTAAAAAATATTCCATTTTTTAACAATTCTTTGAAGAATTTGGCTAAGATTGCAAAGCGCACACAGTGACGAACAATATAATGAATACATAGAAATATTTTATGTAATATTTTTTTCAATAGAAATAATTATGTAATATAATAATGGCGCGCATTCGCAATGCAAGCAATAGAACAGACATAATAATCAAGAAAAAAAAAAAATATTTAAATAAAATTTACTGTAAGCAGCAGCACATGAGCTGAGGCAGTCGCAGCGCCTAGAAACATGCTACAATATTTTTGTATAGATGAATGCTGATACTGATGAACTGATGCACTGATTACAATAATGAGGCTCAATAGTTGTTCATTTTACGCCATTGTTTCATAACAAAATTACCGCAACACCAACTGCCCGATTGCCTCTGATGCTCGCCATTACCGCTGCTATCCGAAGCGCCGCCATTGCACGCCACGAGTCCGCCATTGCTGCCACCCGCGCCGCCACCCACACCATTGCCCAGCAATGCAGCACCACAGCCGCCACGCTGATGATCATGTTCCTCGCTGTCTGTCTCATTGTCGCCGGTCAGCTGCGGATCGCTGCGTTGAAAAGCACTGGCACGCAAACCGCCACAATTCATCATATAACCAGCGCCATAGCCGGCATAACGATGCGAAGTCGATGTCTCGAACGAACGATTCAAGCGACGATCATAGAGGCCGGGATGTGGCGGATTGGCTTTGCTGTTTGCTGGCGCCACCGCCGAGGAGTTGTGTTGCTTTTGTTGTTCGGCGGAACTGCCACGTTTCAACATTGTCGGCGAACGTTGATGCGGCTGATAGACATTCTTGACTAGCTTCGGACTGGGTTTATTCTTACGTGGCAACAATGGCGTCATAAAGATATTATCATAGCCGGAACCGAAGCCACTCTTAAGACGATTTAGTGATTTACGCGTGGCACGTTCCTCCGATAGAGCACGTTGATAATCCATAATTGTTGGCCCGCCGGGCGTGTTGCCGCTCTGTGCGCCGCCGCCAACGCCGCTGCCATTGGCGCCGGTGAGCGAGTAACGCAGACCTTGTGTGTTAAGTGATGACACGGAACTCGAGTAAAGATTGAAATTATTGGGGCTCGCTTCACGCCAAATAAACGAAGAGTTTAGACTGTTCATTGAGTTCTGGCCAGCAGCTGCCGCTTGTGTGCCCGCAGTATTGGCAGCTGTTGGTGCACCCGGACCCGTTGGATTGCCAAGAAATGGCAATTGAGGATTTGATGTGGAGAAGGGTTTACTCGTTTTTAATTTACCGCCACGTATTGGCAAGCATGGCGTCCAGGGTTGCAGTGCTATACACGTATGTGTTGCGTTGGTCGTTGGTCGAGTGGAGTACATTAGTGGAGAGTGGAGAGAAAGAGATAAAAAAGAGACAAAGAGAGAAAATGAAATTGCAGAAAAACGAAACAACAACAACAACAACGAATGAACAACAACTAAAACCATAAAATGTAACCACAAAATAAAAAAAAAGCCAAACAAAAAAACAAAAACAAAGAAACAACAAGAATAATAATGGTTGGACTATAATGTGGAATGTAAAGTGCCCATTAAACGATCAAAATGCAGTATCAATCTTTATATGTGCGTCGCATACATGATTCTTTTCGCTTTACCTTCATGCCTGTGAGTTCCGTCAACTTTTGTTTGACCATGTCTCGTTTACACCTCAAAAAAGTAAAGGAATAAAGTTGAGATACCGAAGATCCATATAGTCAAAAGTGTCAAGCAAAAATACTCAGTTGCTGAAAAGTATTCGAAACGAACACACGTGCGTTTGAACGACTTCATGTCCACGTACACAAAGATTTGATACTGCATTTCAACCATGTAATGGGCACTTAAAACTGAGGTGAACACCATTATTTAATAGCTAGGAAATGGTTGTTAAATTCAAAACGACATCAACATCACAACAATAAAACGATTAAATAAGAAGAAAAAGCGTTAAACTCAAGAAAATAATGTACATCATGAGTGGTTTAGTTGTCTGAGGTTCTATCTAGTCTGGGCCTTAGTTATGTATTTGAGTTCATTGGATCTTTAACTATTATCGTTAAAAAGGGGAACAAAAAAAAAAAACACTGAAACCACAAGAGCATGGAGAGCCAGAGTTGAAGACAAATTTACTTTTTTTATTGCATAGAAGACACAAATAAAAGTTTCTTTGCTTCAGTTAACCTAAGGAAGTAATATGCCTATTATGCTGAACCCCACAATTCAAGCGAATCAATATTTTAAAAGGGACTCTAAAACGATCATTCAATCCTAAGACAAAACTGAGCTAAATAAATTTGTTGTATTCTTTTTTTTATAATTAGTCGGCCGGGTTACAATTTGTTAATAGAATTCCAAAGAGATTTATTACGTCACAAGCAGACTGCCAAATTACATAAGTAAGGGAAACTATGTTTATGGATGGGCGAGGATTTTCAAATGAGATAAGGTCAGCGCATATGAGTTGAGAGCGAAATGAGTTCCAATGAGTGCCGAGTGTGTATATGATATGGTAAAAGCGAGTACAAACTAAATCGTTACAATATTGATTAGCCAATTATGATAAAATACATTTTTCTTTACATAAATTAAGAGTAATTAGATTTCATACATGATAATTTGTACAATTTAACCAAATTTTTAGCAAATTAAAAAATAATTTATTTAATATTATTAGAATTTTTCTTTCTATTCAGCGCACTTGAGATACAATTTGAAATTGACTTTTTAGTCGATTCTTGATTTTATTTCAAGTCGCTATTTAGTTGTTGCTGTCTAGCTGCTGTGTGCGCTACGAATCTTAGCCGTTTACAAGTTAAATTTCAACATATTTTGTTATAAATTAAAATAATGAAATTATGTCGCTTTCCTTTAGCTTAAATAAAGAAGCACCTTTGATTAATAAATACATTAAAGTTTAATTTCATTTTTAATAATTTTTTAATTAAAATTTAATTTTTTAATTTTTTTTTTTTTTAATTTTAATTTTTTTAGTAATTTTGGAAATTAAAAATTGCCTTTTGAGAGTTCAGGTTGTGTAAGCAATAAAATATGTTACAAAAATAATAACCCAAAACGAACTAAAACCAAAAAAAAACAGAAACTCCAATCAAAAACCCAACATTAAATAAAGCATCAAAGCTGCCGTTGACGTATGGGCAACACTTCTGTTAAATTTCACAGTTTTGTTGTTATTGCTTTTGTACAGTTTTGTTTACTTAGCTATGCGTGTGCGTGTGTGTTCGTGATATGTGCTTTGCATGTATTTGTTGGTTTGCTTGTTTTTGTACATGTGTGAAAGTGTGCATGGTGGTTGTAGTTGTATTCTTTTTACAGCATATAAAACTTTTTGATATGAGATGTATTGAAAGTAGAAGCACTTTGGCGAGCACTTACCCGAGTGTATCGTATTTCGTGTGCTGTTCTGATAGGCAGCACAGTAGGCCTCAAAAACTCGCAATACTAAAGCATCCTCCTCGTAAGTTGGCTGATTCTTGCGCCCACTGCAATAGCTGGACAGTGCATTTGAGCTGCTGCCACCACCACCACTACCACTGCCGCTCTGCGCGCCTGCATTAAGTAAACTAGGACGCAACGGCGGCGTCGGACGCAGGCAGCTGATGGTCCAATTAGCTGTATTGAAACAAAAACAAAATTGATTTAGAATTATAAACTTTTGTTGAGTCTACACACACACACATACCTTTTGTGTTTCCTTTCCTTGCGTTTGGCGCCGCCACTGCTGCTGCTGCCACTTGCTGTTGCATGCTTGCCTCCGCCGCTGACGCTATTCCCGTTGTTGCCGCCACTATTGCTGACGTCTTGTTTGGTGTCGGGACTAAACTTGATTTGTGGCTTAACGCCACCGGATGACTTGGTAGACTTGGTGGTTGTGGTGGATGATGATGATGTTGTGGAGGCTGAGTGTGCGTGTATTGGTTGTAGCTGAGCTGATGATTGAACGATAGGCTCCGTTTGTGTTGTGACATCGACGCATTCGCTGCCGCTGCCGCTGCTAGTGCCGCCGCCGATGCCGCTGCCGCCGCTTGGCTTTGATTTGGCAATGGCGGCAGTGGTGGCTGTGGATTTGTGGTGCGATTCGACAGATGCAGACTGTGACTTGTGGGTGGTGACATCTGTAAGAAGAAAATTTATTTATATATTATTATATCATGGCATTTATATTATTATTATTGTAGATTAGTATTAATATTGAAACTCAAATAAAGAAAGAAAGAAGAATACAGTTTAGCATAAAAATTTTGAAAACTAGCGACACTGGCTCGAGCACGTACGTAACTTATTAGTCTCGCTACAAAGAGGGACACTCACGACGGCGGTGGAGTGAACTAAACAGAGCTGAGCAAAGCGCAGAGCAAGCAAATTGAATGCGTTTGTGGTGTGTGAGTTAGAAATGTGGTTTGTAATTCGTTTTGATACAACAAATAGCGAATAGCTTAGTAAATGACTGATTAAACAAATGATTGATTGATTGATTGAGAGTGTAATTTGATTGATCCATTGATGAAGCTGCTAGTAATGGGCGTGCGTGAGGAAAGAATTCGAAACGAGTTTGGGTTCAATTGCCGATTTTGCTATTTAAAAACCAAATTGAAAGTGTATTGATAGATTAGGATTAGAAAAATGAACGAAATTTGTTTGTTTTTTTTTTTAACGAATTTACAAAACCAACAACACGTGCACAAACGCGCGCCAAACGCACCAAGTCCAAAATACACACACGTTTCGGACTCGGCGCGTGCGGCAACTCAATTCTGTTTGCTTGCCTTCTTCTCCTACTCCTCCTTCTTCATCTTCGCCACTTGCTAGTGCCGCTTGGCCACCACTTCCACTCAAACGTGCTGCACATATCGGACAATCGAGCGATGAATAGACAGGCGTAGCAGCCATATTGGTACGACTAATGGGCGGCGTGGCGGCAACACCAACATTAGTGCCATATGTAGAACCTCTGCACAATGGACAACTTGTGGTTGAAGTAGTTGTTGTCGTCGTTGTGGTATTTGTATCCGCTGAAACGTTGTTGTAATAATCCACACAATTCTGACAGATCGCACAATAGATGGCGCCTTCACTGAAGCCACTTGCGCCCAGTGAACAGTAACAACTGGAGCAGACGGAACAAGTTGAATCCTTGCTGCTGCTCTGCATTGACGGCAGGCTCTTGTTATATGCATAGGCAATGCCACGCACAACTTCCGCGGGCAGTTTCTCCTTTTTCCACCAGTGCGCATACATGCCGGAGCGAAACATGCCACCTGTCTCTTCACGTTGTTCCAGCTCGTCGGCAGAGCTGGAGGAGAAAAGCATGTTGGTATTGCCATTGTTGTTGGCAGGCGCGGTACTTGTCTCATCCATGGACGCTGAAGAGGAGCCGATTAAACTATTCTTCATATTAATCTGGAATTGTGTGCTAGTTGTAACCATGGGTTTCGTTGCAATTGGCGGCGGTGGTGGCGGTGGCATTAAGTTGGCCTTACTGTGTGCTGATCCATCCAACGGCTCGCTATTTGTCGAATCTTGCGTTGCCTCAGGCGTAAGAAACTTTTCGCGAAATGTGCCGCAAACATCAAAACGTGGCGTTGACGCATCCACTGCATCAACCGTATTCGGTGTGTCCAAGTGTAGGCCGGCGGCATGATAGTATGGCTCGTAGCAGGCATCGGGATTGGGTGGATCCGGTGAAGCAATTGTGCAACTACCCGCCATGCCGGAGTCACTCGAACGCGGACTTGGACACTGAGAATTCTCACAGCAACGACATTTACTATGCGGATCAACGCCGCCGTCATGGAATTTATCGCGCAGTGGTCGTGACGGCGGCGGAATAGGTTGTTGCTCCAGTGTCTGAGGCGCCTGGTCTGGATTGTCGTTCACTTGTAGAAACTGATAGCTAACACAACGTCTAATGGAATTACGACTTCGACTGGGATTCGCTGGCATTCGTGCATCAATGCACAGCTCCGTGCTTGAGTCACAGTTTTGAATATTTGCGGCCGTTGGCGAGTTGGATTTCTGCTTGCCTGGCGTATGAGTTGATAAACGTTTATCCGAATTGATTGAATGCTTCTTGAAAGGCGAAACTTCACGCTGCAGATTGAAAGCCGGCACTTCGTTGACGCAAACCTCATCATAGTTGTAGAGCAACTCTGCTTGCAATTGATCCGGCGCTGTGCGACATGCCGCCGGCAGATCTAATGAACTTGAATGCATGTCATTTTCATCTGGCTCATTAGTATGATCACCATCGACGCTTTGGTTATGCGTATCGCTACGATCGCGCCATGTCGGCACATAGACTTCCGTGTCGGGGCAACGATTAAAACGATTGCCAACAAAAATGCAAGGCATGCTGTGACGCTCCGTCGGCGAACCCAAAGCCGCAACGGCTGGCTCTTTGGCACACTTCTCCTCTGCGGGCATACTGAGATCATCATTGAGATTGGCGAGATTTTCACAAGCCATAAAAGCGCCACCCAGGCGACCGCCATACGCCGACGAAGCATCCGAGCTTTGTTGTTGCAGCGACAGCGGCGCTTTAGTTGATGCGCTGCTGCTGTTGTCATCACTTTGCGGCTCCTCCAGTATATTCGTTATGCTTGTGCCACCTATTTCAAGTGTTGCCGTCGATGTATGCACGCTGGAATAACGTTCCGTTGACTTGCGTGCCAAAGCGCGCAAAGCCTTTGAACCAATTATGAGCGATTCTTTTTTCAACTCTTGCGGCACTTCGCTCGCCACACTTTCCGAGCTGAGCTTAATGAGATTTATCGACGAAGTATGACGCTTCTTGCCGCTGCCATGATCAACGAACGTGCCCGTTGGTGAATCATTATTGGCGTCATGACAATTTTTATAAAATTTGACATACTCAAAGGGATCCGAATCACAGGCACAGCAGCTATCTGTACAATCCAAATCTATACAATCGCCTATGTCATCGTCATCGCAACTCTCCGAATCTGTTGGCAATTCGAAGGCATCCTGACGCTCCAATTCTGAGTGCTCGGAATCTTCAGTGTCGATTGTGTTGTTGAGCACCTTGGCATATGCCTTGTGGCAACGTTTTTTGCGTAGCGCAATGCGCTTGAGATCAATACTTTGGCGTGCTTGCGGATAGAGCAACATTTTAACGATGGCGCTTTTCAGTTTGCCCAATTTGACGAGGCGCGCGAAATGCGCACTGAGTTTGGCATAGGGCGCTGTTGGCGGATAGTTACTTGGTGGCAGTGTTATACGATAGGAGGCGGCATTGGGATTGGTACTATAGATGTTGGTTGTGGTGGGCGACGCATAGTAGGCGCACAGCGAGAAACGCGTGCAATAGCCACGCGTGTCCAGATTATGACTCGGCTGCTCAAGTGTTAAACGTTTTAATTAAAACGAAACGAAATCAATGACAAAATGAGGTAAGAAATTAAGAAAAAAAAAAAACAAAAAACAACTTGGCTCAAATGACGCTAGATATTTTATAACCCAACTGCCAATAGACAACGCTTTGACAACGTCATACTTACATGTGTCGCTGCTGTTAGGCCACCGCCTAAGGATGAGTTGCTCAGATTGCTGTGCTGACGCTTAATGCCCAAGGGCAATGTCGGATTGTGCGTGGTCAGCAGCTCGACCCATTTATTAGCCTCATTGGGTCCTTGGCACACGGCGACAATGCGTTCAATTAGCGGACTACTGATCTCAAAGGCATTTTTAATAGTTTCCGTATCCTCCAAACGATTCACCACAATGCCAGTGAGTGGTAATTTACCCTATTAAGCACATAAACGATTAGTTGGGCCACAAAAACTATAAGTGTATACAAATCTACCTCATATATAAAGGCACTCATGCGCTGACTCACGCTTAATATGAGCAGCGTTTGCGGAAAGAGAACAAAATAGCGATCTCGATGATCTGGGCCCACCGCAACGCTGCCCATATGTATTATGTCACCCAGTGTGCTCAGCTCTTGACCTTGCCAGCCGCGCACGGGCCCTGTGAGCACTTGTAGCTCCAGCTCTTTTTGACGTCGAGTTGCAGAACACGTTGCGGCAATGTCTTTGTACACGGCGACACTGCGTTGCGTATCGCCACGATCTGGATGACTGCTCTCCATATGTCGTTCGAGTTCTTGCAGCATGGCCGAGTATTTATCAAGGCGACGAAAGGGTTTTGATAGTCCGGTTGTGAGCACTAAAAGGCCAGGCGTTGCAGCGCCCTGACGTTCCATATATTTCTCTAATTCATCTCTGTGTGGAATTCGGCTTATTATTTACAATGTTTAGAAATGATTTCAAGTTTTCTACTCACTTATATTTATCCAATATAACTATGGCTCTGGGATGCGCTGCACAGTATGCCTGATGCACCTTCTTCATCAGTGGCGCACTTGTGAGAAACAGCTTACCGACACGATCATTGCACTCCTCGATTTGCGTGAGCAGTTCTTCGTGCGTCTTCACAATCTCAACAAAGTTGCACATCAATTGCGCATACTCATCTTGTGTGAGTCTGTAAGCAATAAATAGATGATTTTTTTTAATCAGAAATAAAAATTAAATGCAATTTGAACTTACATTTGCGTCTGTTGCATTGGCTCGAGGAAGTTCTCTAATAGACCTTGCAGCTCCGCCACATGTGCACGCTCCGAATCGAGCAAATCTTTTAGTACCACCGAACGATATTCCTGTATCTCTTCCGGTGGTCTTATTGTCTCCGTTATGGGCAACGGTGCCTTATATTCGTTAACATAATTGCTGGGAAACCAGCCAGTCTTATCGTTGAGCGTACCCTCCCACCAGCCGCCCTCCTCACGCTGTGTGACTGTGATAAGGTCGCCCTTCTTGAAGCAGAGTTCATCATTGTTGCCGCCCTTGAACGAATACTCGGCCTGTACAATTAATGGCTGATCCATGACTGTAACCTTGCGACGCTGTACGCTGAGCCAGTGTTGTAGAGTATTGTACAAAAAACAACCAAAATGAAATTAAAAAAAAAAAGAAGCGCTGCCGACGGCCTTCCTTGTCAGCAATGTGCCGCAACCAATTCAACTGTAAAAAAGATTGAAAAGGGGAAACTGTTTCAAAAACCATTTTGAACTTGAAAAATCATCATCATAATGAAATTTTGCTGCTCAATGAAATTTAATTGCACCAGCAATGGCAAACAACAGCGCCGGGCGCACTTTCCGGCGCTGCTGCGCCCACGCTTCAAGAGCAGCAAACGTTTTGAAAGCATTCCACGCGAGTAATCATTAAATTCCGAAAGATTCTGCAGATTCTCCACATCTGTTCTGTGGTATTTCAATTTTTTCTTGCTTTCTTTTATTATTCTTCTTTTTTTTTCTATTTGACATTTTCTCACTAAATTAAAAAGCAGCAGTGCTTTCGAAAATGTTTCTAGAATGCGTATGCGTTCTATGGCCAAGGTCTTGCTTGAATTTCGTAAAACGCGCCATAAATGAAATCCCAAATGTGTTTAAAACTTTTAGTTTGTTTTTTTTATAGACACATACATTTAATTTAAGTGCTTTGAATTCAATACAACATTGTATTCGAATACATTTGCGCGTGTTTTTTAAAATTTTCAAATTCTTTGGTAATTTTACGAAATAAATCATAAAAAAAAATTTAACCGTTCCAAAATGCCTTATGCTCATGTCCGATTTCGCGATGATTTAACTTTTGAAATATTGAAAAACATGTTTATTTTCTAAAGTTGCTAAAAATAGTTTACGTTGCCAGAAAACAAATAAGAAGAATACAGTTTTTTTTTTTTTGTTGGTTTACACAACGCGAAATTGTTGTTTTTGTGTGAATTTGGTAGACTTTGCGGCTGCATTACTTCCGTTTATAGTAAACTGTTTCATTTGTATACGAAAAGAAAACATTTTCGATTTTATATCAATCAGCATTGGAATTTCCCGATTCCAAGTGCTAATTTTTGGCACACACACACACATTCGTATAATACGCGCTACGCGTATATTATAGACGTATAGCTTGAAATTTCTTACTTTTTCTTAGAATTGTTTTCAAAAACGTTTTGAAAAATTTCGCTTGTCGTGCGATTTGTATGCGATATGCGCGTTCATTGCTCACTTTCACGAAACTGGCCAGGCGACAAAACGAAGTGTATTCTTTATACGCAGCTGGTTCAGGTCAGAGCATCGTCAACAGGCGACGAGAGATCAGTTCCGTTAGCGCTGAGCTGAAAGTGGTCTCGGTACCTGCGCTGCTGGGAGCGCACTCGGCTCTAGGCGAATGACACAAACGACAAAAAATAAAAAAAAGTACGTGGGTTGTTTTAGCGCGGAAAAGGTGTGCGGCGCAACGGGCGCTGATGCCGCCGTTGTGTGCGCGAGGTATTTAAAAAAGATTCATTGAGAAACTTTTTGAAAAAAATAATAATATTGTTCATTCTTCATTAAAAAAAGAAATTAACAAATATAAAAGAAAATCTGTTTTTCTTTTTGTTTTTAAAGAATGTCGTAGAAATTAATACAAAAATAAATTGGGAAAAAACGCAACGCCAGAAATTGTTGTGTTGACGAATCTATAATAGATGCGATTTGATATAAAATCGAACATAATTGTTAAGCAAAATGGTAACATAAAATGACAACATAAGCGCAACCGTTGAGTAATGAATTGAGCGTGGTGGGCGTGTCGCAGACGCCGGCGATTAGGGAGTATCCCCAACGCTACGCTAGGAGCGGGTGTGGAATGATTTGGTTAAGCTTTGACAGCGCCCCTGTGTCTCTAATCATGTGTGTGTGTGTGTGTGCTTAGATACAAATTGTAGCCAAAGGTTGTACAGACATCATTCAGAAAGCCGAATGCCACAACACAAACATACACTCACACAGATTTAATTAATTCATTAAAGTAGCAGCTTTCGGCGCCACAAACAAACACAGACACAATGTAATGACGACGCCCACCGCCCGTGCCGATCGGTCACAACTGCTCACAGTCGAGTCGAGTCGAGTGGATGCTGAGGAAATTTGTTTGTCGTTTGTCGTTGGTATCTTCGCCGTTATCGTGGTCGTCGTCGTCGTCGTTGTTGTTGCATTTGTTTATGCTTCCGGAAGTGCGCAATTTGTCAATTTTTTACCATTTCTCTTGGTTACTCTCGCATAATGAGCCAAGAATGCATTTGATCAACTCTGCTCATCACATTTCGTATTAGATCTAGCCAAAGGCCTTCGCGATATGGGGTTTTTGGGACAGTGAATAAGGTCGTTGTATATCGTGTGAGTATATCGTTTCATATCATGCGATTTGCTTAAGTATTCCCTAAAAAATATACAAATATATATGTATATAGAAATAATAAAAATGCTTTCACACGCGAAATCAAGATATAAGCAGTTATATTTTTTGGCTTATGTCCAAAACAATTGGCCGGCGTTGCTGTTGATGTTTGTTTTGCTCTTTTAGATGCTTTCCTGTTTGCTCACCACGACACACTGGCGACATCGAAGTTTTATTTAGAAGTTCCTTACTTTGACGTTTCCATTGTCTATAAACAAACAAATTCATCCAGACATACACACACATATATTGGAAAACCGACTGCCGCAGTCAATGGCAAATCTTAAAGTCAATTCTGTAAGTCATCGCTGTTTCAGTTACAGCTTCAGGTGCTATTGACCCTACATGGTTTATGCACCGTAAGTGGCAGCGGCTCTTCAGCGCTGCCTTTGTGTTCGCTCGCCTGCCACAATAAATTACAAATGCAGCAGGTTGCAAGCAGCCTGTTTGAAGTAATATATATTTGGTTTGGAGTCGCGTCGAGTTGAGTCGAGTGTTCGGCGATGTGCTTTAGTTTTGCTTTTGCTTGTTCCCGCGGGCAAATATCAAACCACAAGTGTCATGAAAGTGGTTTGCGTTTGCGGTTTGTTCTATTGCTAAACTGTTGACTCCCAACTGCCACCATGAGTTTTATGTACTTAAGGAATTTCTAAGGATTTGTGTGAGTCAAGCAGCATGTGCAGCATGACGCATAACTGCTTTACATGGTGTGAGTTGGAGTTGAATTAAATGTTGGGAGTTTGCTTTTAAAGGCATATGTCTACTTATGTATTAGTTTATTGTCAGTTACAGTACAATGAGTCATCAACAGCCCAGCCCTATGACACTGAGGCAACTACAAATGAATTGCTTCAACAGCTGATTTTAAACACACAATATCCAAGTGCAAAATGCATCCAAAATAAATATTAGTAAACAATGGCTTGTTAGTGACGGTTGTTTTTAAGGCGCTAAAAAGCTTAATCATTATGATATTTTTATCAAAGTACTTATAGTCATATTGAATCAATCAACAGTTAATCATTTCGTATTTTTATTGCTCTTTGAGAGTGCAGATTTATTCGCTTTATCTGTGGTCGTTGAATGCAAATTGTTGAATTTCAAGAAATAAATAACAGATGCTTCCAATCACACATTCAGTATGAAAAGATGCGATCTTACGTCTTAAAATGACCATGTAAGGCAACACAATCCAATTTATATGCAAACTTTTAACTATCAGTTTGTACGGTGAAGATCATTACTCACCCAGATAAGCTGAAGATCAGTACCGAATCAGGAGGCGACAGCAACGTTGAAAGGAAATCGTAAATTTATAAACAAAAGCATTAATCGCACTTCGCTCGCAGTGTGCTTAATCTTTATGGTTTGTTGTAAAGAATAATCAGACAAATTTATCTCTGGCACAATGATACACAAATTCACAATTTAACGTACATTTCCCACTTTTCTCAAAAACATATATGCACAATAACAAAAAACACACTCACGCACGAGCAAACACGCTTAAAACTTTTTTTTTAATAATATTTTCATGAATTTTCAGCTCGATTTTGTAAGAATTTCTATTTTTGTGCGGAGCAGCACAACCAAAACGCTCTGCTTCTTCTACCTGCCTGCATTATGTTTGGCATTCAGAAAACAAAATGTCATTAAGGTAAATGGCAACAAGAAGAAATAAATAATCTGTGAATACTAGGTTGACTTATGTTCACTCAATTATTAGTGTGCATGAGCGAATTATACCAGAATGTTATTTTGATAACAGAAAAATATATATCAATTTCTGATATTTCGATTTGAAAAATCTGGTCAAAAACGTTTTAACTTAAGTGTATATCAGTGCGGTGCGATGTTCAATTGAACTGCTCCAAGATGCCCCCAAACATCAGCGATCTCTTTTTGAACCGATTAGCAGCACAATGCAAATCTCGTCCATTCACAATCATTCACAATATGTTGATTGTTTGAAAATCCGTAGAAGGGTCACTCTTATTGTCGACCCACACGTAAAGCTGGGAAAACATCGATAGTGACAATATTCGATATTTTCGATGTTTTTCACATAAATATTCGATAATATCGACAAAAACATATAAAATAGAATATTATATTTTTAGTAAATTTGGCATAAAAACATAGTATTTAAAATGGAATACTATATTTTGCGGGTGAAGTAACCGCTAAATACACGCCATGGCTGAGAACACTCTAGATGATATACGCCGTGTTGAACGCATTTGTCTACCACCCCAATGTGTGAACTGCAACCAACAATCTTTAAACTGAAAATTTCAAACCTTAAAAGATCCATCCGGGAGCCCTTCATTACACACATTGAATTTAATTAAATTCGTCTGTGGGTCTCTCACAACCCAACCATGTTGTTTGGTATTGTGGGACATTTTGATGAAAATTAAGTTAATTGAATGAAAATTTAATAATTCGAAATTCAGAATGGCGCGAAATGAGTCGGATTTGTGAAAAACGCAAACGAGCCCACATTTACTCAAAAGCGACAAATTGCATCAAAAGCGTCGACGACCACAAGAGGAAGAAATCGCCCGCGAAATGGAGGGTAGGGAAATATCCCCATGGAGTGCACCGCGACATATGCCAACACAATATGCATATGCAGTGTCATTTGGACCAGAAGAGGAAGCAGTTTGTTTACATTTTTGACGCAGCGTTGCATTCGAAAATTGTGCTTCCAAAACACCCTAAAATTTCCCTTACTTTTACTTTTACATTATTTTTTGGCATGATTTTACATTTAAAACATTATCCAACATTAACCAACCATTAATAATAATAGCCTGTTGATTTGTAACATTGTTCGATCGGAACGATAGTGACAAAATACTATCGATAGTGGCTCAGAGAGGTAAATATTCGATACCTCGATAGTGCCATCGATTGTTTCCCAGCTCTCCCACACGTGTTTAGTCCGGTACATTCGCGCTCCGGCTTTGACTAATTTTTTACAAAATTTGATCACATTTTATTCACATTTGATTACAATGGCCGACCCTGTTGAAAACGCTGCACCCCCAGCAGCCACCGAAGACAAAGTTTCAGACGAAAAAACTAAAGAGGAACGCGCAATCATCCGACAAGTTGAATATTATTTTGGTGACGCCAATCTGAACCGCGACAAATTTTTGCAGTCACAGATCGCTAAAGAAGAAGGAGGCTGGGTGCCGCTCTCCGTACTAATCACATTCAAGCGACTTGCTGCGCTCAGCACAGACACCAGCGTCATCGTCGACGCCTTGCTAAAGTCTGATGAGGGCTTGCTTGAGATTAGCGACGACAAAGAAAAAGTGCGACGCCATCCGGAGCGTCCGCTGCCAGAGCATAATGAGGAACGCCGTAAGGAAATACAATCACGTACTGCTTACGCCAAAGGTTTTCCACTGGATTCAGAAATCACAGCCATACTCGACTATTTTAACGCCTACGACAAAGTAGTCAACATCACCATGCGCAAGTATTTGGATAAGCCTACAAAGACTTACAAGTTCAAAGGCAGCGTATTTGTCACATTTGAGAACAAAGATCAGGCAAAGGCATTCATCGAAAAGGAGAAGGTTGAGTACCAGGACCGTGAACTTGTACGCAAATGGCAACAAGAGTATCTCGAGGCTAAACGCGAAGAAATCAAAAATAAAGCCGATAAGAAAAAGAATAAGGCCAACAAAGAAGAGAAAGAGGAGCCACCATTCGAATTGCCAAAGAACGCTGTCATACGCTTTGAAGGCGCTCCCGATGATTCAACACGGGAGCAGGTCCGCGAGGCGTTAGAGAAACTTAAACTCGAATGGGAAATCGCTTACATTGATTTCAATAAGGGTCAGACTGAGGGCTATGTGCGTCTGCAGGAAGCTGATAGCGCTGAGAAGTTCATCGAAAAAGTTGAAGAAAATAAGGTTCGTGCTCTAGTAAATGTTTCATGTAAAGTTTTTACTTATTTTCCAAAAATCTATTTTAGGTTAAGTTAAACGATGAAGTCACTTTAACGGTGCGCAAAGCCACCGAAGAAGAAGAGAAATCGGTTTTGGATAAGGCCATTGAATTCATGAAGAAGCGTCGCGATTTCACCCGCAACAAGAAAGGCAAAGGAGGTTTTGGAAATCGCAAACGCCGATTCGGCGGCAACAACAAACACGATAACAAAAAAGCAAAAGTGGAGTAGTGGAGGATTTAAATGTTCAGCGATCGCCTCTAGTTTAAGCAAAAAAGAAATCATAAGGTTAAGATCTAATGAAATGTATGTATTTTACATTATGTTGTAAAAAGAAAAAAAAAAAAAAACTAAAAGAAAACAGTGTTTTCTCAAATTAAAAATATCGTCGTACAACCAAAATTTTGCATTGTTTTCATCATCTTACAGTTTGAGTTATTTTTCATGCTTGAGTAAAAAAATGGGCCGGTTACGAAGTTGTAATATGCGACAGTTTTTTGAATCTTCACACAAAATTTCATGTCTCTAGCATTACAAGTTTCCGAGTAACATTGCTAGGGATGTCTCAATCGATTCCTCTTGTTATCCTGAACATTCCTACATAAACTTTAAGGAATCATCCTTGTAAGTATTAAAAATCATTAGCAATATTTTTCAATTTTATTTATATATTTTTTTTTCTGTTTTTAATGCTGTGTTTGTGTCATTTTATATGTATAGATCAGTTTGTATGTGTGTGGCTTAGTAATTGTATGATTTCTTTATATCTTCTTTAAACGCAAATTAACTCAAAACTAAATTATTTTAATAAAAGTAAACTCAATCAATGTTAATAATAATCAATATTACAATTAATAAATGCATTTACAAATTACAATTATCAAATTTTCAAAATTTGTTACATATTTTTTTTTTTTAATAAACACATTTTTTTTTGAAACACAAACGCTAAATGTTTATAATTAGTTTAATTTTTTAATATCATTTTGTACAATTTGTTGTTGTTGGTAGTTAATAAATTTTTGTTAGAACTAAAATTAAATTAGAACTTAAAAATCTTAAAAAAGGGAATTAAAACTAAAAAAATATAAATCAAAAAAGGAAATCAAGAAACGCTTAACATGAACGACTGCAACTAAAAATATATCAATTCTTGTGTATATAAATTTAAATTAATTTTCGTTATAGTTTGTTTTTTATCAATAATATTTTACTTGTTTGATTAAACGAAATGTTTTGTTACTAAGCTTTTATCTAATCAATTAGTTTAGTTAAATAGAACATTTGCGATATTCAAAAAACGACACTTAAAAAATAAATCAAAATCAAATATGAAAAATCAATCAGAACAAGTTAACGAAATGAAAAATCATATTCACCGTAAACGATACGAGTTAGGACGAAACAAACGGGTTTTCAATGTCATTTAAAAGTTAAACGCTAAAAAATAATTCAACTTATTTTTTTCGGTTGATATTAAATCAATGCTTCAGAAGGGATAACGAAACGATTGCATTGAAATGTGTGTTTGTACAAATATCTTCGACGACAATTACGCACATGTTTACGACGTTAACGAAGACAATGACGACTTATTGGATAATTGTTTTTAGGCTTGACTATCCGCGACAAGTTTCCTTCGCTCTGCTACTGTGAGTGTGTTAGGAAAGTTAACTGTGTCTCCGATATAAACATTTATACATAAATCCAATTATTTAAATAATGGTGGGGTGCTGATGCCTATAACTAAGACTTGCGCCCGCTCACTCTCAAGTGCAGCTATTTACAAATTCCAGTCTCTTTCCGGTGTTCGGCTCACTTCCACACCGGCGACAAGTCGAGCGTAAGTTTTTGCAGCGTACGATTGCGCGCCGACGAGCGTTTCTGCTTTGCCGAGCTGGTGATCTCATTGACCAAGCCCTGGCAATCATTACAAACGGACACTTGTTCGCCGCGCATATTCTCCTTTTGATCTTGTGTCAGCTGACTGCCGGATGCAGAGAGCGTAAAGCCACGCGAGAAACGACTTCTATAGTTAAAATGCAGAAAAAACCAATACATTAGATATAAATTTCGTGTAGATTTTAAACGATTAACCTACTTTCTATCAAGTGTGCTGCTACTGGAGAGTGGGCGCGCCGGACTGTGTACCGGTAAACTTCGCGGACCCTCCATGCTGCGCGACATGACATTGTAGTTTTGTTTGGCGGCGGCTAGCTGCGGTGATGGTTTGACCGCAGCGGTGTACGAAGATGACATGGCGTCGTCGTGCAGTGCTTCAACTGCTTGACCGGCAGCAGCTGCAGCGTTGACGGCGGCTTCTTTTGAGGTGGTTGCCTGTAGGCCGGGTGTGCTCATATTGGATCTTTGGTGTTTTGGTGATGATGGCGCACTGCCCACCGAATTGCGAGTCTGCAATTGAATTGTCACAACAATTATAAATAGAAAATTGTTTTAATTAACTGTCTTTACTACGCTCACCTTTCTTTCTGACTCGGAACGCAAGAGTCGCTCAATCAAGGTCTTTGGAAATGCGTCATCCATGTTGCCAGTCGACGACGAGTAACTGTGTTGCGCTTGATGCGAAGGCGATGGCGTGCTCGAGCTAGCAGGACTACTGAGCAGCGATGGTGAGATCAAAACGAGCGGCACATTGCGTGAATGCTCTGCCGGTATACGCATCTTTGTATAGCACTTGGAACACACGGTGCGCTGGCATAGCTTACACTGTATACCCCATGGCCCGAAGATTGAAAAACGCGTACGCAAGCAGAGAAAGCACACTTTACGCTTTTCGACATCCTCCTTGACGCGCACGCCCACCGGCAGCCCTTCGAGTTCTGCCTTGGTCATCACGGAACGTATGTGCACGATCTCCTCAAGCGTTAGCGAGAGGCGATCATCACCACGTTCCATCCACGTTTTCTTATCCAAGAACGATTTGTTCCATGGGCCAAGAGAGGACGCCGAACGGCTGCTACAATGTGTTTCCTCAGCGCCGGCGGCAATGCCACCGGTTGAATTGCCACCGCAACTGGGCGCTGGACTCTTTGTGCGCTTTAGACGCTGTTGTTGCTCCTGATTGTAATTATTGTGCTGCTATCGAATAAACCAACATTTTATTAAATGATTCAATTATGAAAAGCTTTTTTAATTATTTGTAACTCACCTCCTTTGTTGTGCTAGCTGCTGACCCCGTTGCTGTTGCCGTTGCGTTCACATCACTCGCCTGCGATTGTCGCGAATCTGGTCGCGATGGCGGCATCGAGTGTGTCTCGTCGAAATTACTCTGGCAACCGACAATTGTGTGGCGACGCAGCGAGGCACGTCGAGATTCGCATTGTGTGGCCAGGTCGTAGGCTGTGGAGTGGTCAACCAACAATTAATTTGTGGCAAATGTCAATAAATTCAATTATGAGTCGAGTAATGGCTTCGCTTAACATATAAATGCATGAAAATTGCAACGGCAAAGCGTTCATAAAATAAAAGCAAAGCAAAGAAAAAAATAAGGAACAAAAGGAAAGCAAGGCGATAGTTAGTAAAGTATGTTTGAATAAATGCTGATAAATATTGAAATTCATGATATGCAAAAGCGAGAAATGTAGTCGAGAGGAAGAGACCGACCGATCGATTGTACGGTAACGGTCAACGTTTGAAAAGCGTTTGCTTCTTATTTCTGCGTTATTGATGTTGGAGCGAAATTGAATATTTATTCGATTTTTATTATTATTTAAAAATGAGTTTGGCATGACTTATGCACAGATATGTTGATCATACTAAAAGTTATTAGATTGAAGCGCATATTTACATTCCAAGGCATTATCGAAGAATCTGTGATACTCGTCCTTCGTAAACGGTTCCTCTGTGTTTTTGTGCATTGCGTAGTGTTGGTAAACAGTACAGTGTTGCATGATCGCGTTTTATTTTGTTGATTTGTTTTTTGTTTATTATTTTTATTGGTTTTTTTAAGCGTATTTGATTGCATTATAAAAGGAAAATTAAGTTTTTTCAATTGTATGTTTAAACGCGACAAAATTATTTTCAAAAGCCAACAACAACATATACATTGTTCACCTTTAATCTGTTTGCTTTTTTGTTTTTAAAAGAAAACTCTACATTTCATTTTGGTCTATTTATATGGCATGCAAAAAACATTAGTTAAATCTAAATACATAAGTTTCCTAATAAATATTTCGAGATTTCTTAGCTTTTTGTGTGCTTTTAAGGTTCACAAGGCCACAAAAAGGGTTGCCAACACCGTATTTTTTTTTACAGTTTTTTTTTTTAATTTGTTCTTAGTGCGCTCGAATAATACAGTTTTTGAAATTAATAAAAATAAATTACAAAAATTATAATTAATACTTTTTTTTGTTTGTTTTTAGATAATGCCAAAAAGAAAAAACAATCAAATACCTTTTTAGAATAAAAGTAAGCCGAAAAAAAATAAAAATAAAATAAAAATACATTAATTAATACATAAAACCCAATTAAACAAACATATCAAAAATAATTTTTAATTATAGAACAAAATTTAAAGAATTTTGAAAAAAAAATAACAAATTTTGTGCAATTTGGTATAAATTTTGCTTAACTTACTTGTGCGTCTTGTGTTCCTCAACAAGGGCGCCTGCCCTGTTGCCGCATTCTCCTTCACCATGTAACCGCCAATGGGATACGGTGGCATTTTGGGCTGCGAACACACGCCGATGTGTGCGGTGTGCGAGCCGTGTGCGTGGCTTGTGCGGGAACCATCGAAGAAGGTGTCGTCGTCCTTTTGAGCAAATTAGTTGACAAAAATAGCATTCCAATTATAGATAATTTACATTTGAGCTAAGTACTAAGTTTTGCATACCTGCAACAATGAGAAGTCCACTTTGATGAGCCGTTGGTTGGAACGTGGCAATTCTGTTACGCCGCCTGTGCCTGTTGTCGTGGGCAGCGCTGCACTTGCGGATGACGTCATTTGATTTGTTGGTGGAAGCACTGAAAAAATGTACAAATTTGCAAACTCATTATTTAAACAGGCACGCAAAAATATATGTCATGAGAGCAAAACTATCGCATTACATAAAATCACATTTGTTCAACTCAACTCAACTCAATGCATAATTCAATCGACTCAGGCTCATCTTATATTGAGATCTCAAATGAAATCTTGTCTTGTGCATCATTCATCATGAAGCGTTCTTCTTTTGACTTCGCTTGCATAATTAATTATTGAATGTCATTTGAGATTGCGGAAAATAGTTTTCTTTTTTGTTGTTTTTTTTTATTTGGGCGAATCTACACATCGACTACGACTTGTCACTTGCATTGCAGTTGGGCCAAAATGAGGTTTTCAGTTCACACCAAATTATTTTTCCTTGTGTTGTGCAACGCTTTACGGCATAGTTTGTTTTATGGCTTTGATTCACCTTTTGTGCCAAAAGTTTATTATTATTTTTTTTTTTTGCTTTCTTCTTCAAATTTTCTCATACACCTTACCAAAATGTCGACGTTCTTCGTAGCGTGGCTCAAGAGCTTCTGTCTTGCCCAATAAACATAATACATTTTAGTACCGTAAACCTTAGAAAAACGTGGAGAGACAAACATTTATGAGCCCACAAGTTACACTTTAATTGCTTTACAAGTCTTGGACACACATACACACACACACACACGGAAATAGTTGCTTTAATTTTCATGTACTTGTACTTATATTTGTAACTTGTATCTTGTTACCGCTTTCATGGCAGCGTTGATCAAATGATCTGGAACGCTTTTGCGTTAAACCGGTTTGTTTTTGTGGGAATTTTGTCGTTTTATTTGAATTATGTTTCAAATTACATCTTATTGTGCCCACTGATGGATGGAAATCGTTGAACAGCAAAGTGGAAAATATGTAATTATGTTAATTTATATGGAAATAAGTATTTTTGAAATGTCAGTCATCAATAAGGCTTGGCTTTCTACTATTCTACATAAAGACGTTTTTAAAAACTAAAATTTTAAATACTTTGCAACATAAATAACGCATTAATGACTCATTTCGATTGCTTGCTGTCCCACCTACATTTCATCCACTTCCGACTTATTTAGACAAAAACAACCAACAAAAACAATTTCGTTCTCATTTCTGTGTAAAACGCAAACACGCTAAAACAACACCACGTACACACACACACACCTTCCTCCACTCTTGTCGAGCATAATAACCATGTGCTGCAGGCTTCTTCTACTTACATGGCTGTCGTGCAACTAACTGACGACGTCAATCTGCATGCTAAGTTCAATTTGAACTGTTCTACAACTGCCAAAGTAAATGAACCGAACTCAAATGAACTGAAAAGCAGAGAAATGAACAGAACGGAACTGTGTGCTATAGAAAACGGTCACATTATCAAAACCAGGTCAACAACATAAAAACCAAACGACGGCGGCTCCAAAAGACGCATGGACACAGGCATGTGAAGGTGGTGGCAAGCCTACCATCCCAACGGGAAAAAATCGTACACATTCTACCCGCCATGCGAGTAGAAGGTGTCGTAAGTGTAGACAAAGAGGTTGCGGGGGTTGGTATGCGTTCGACGTCGTCGTATGACAGAGAAACACAACGCAAAATATAACAGCAGCGAAAAATTACAACAACAACACATGCTCTGTCGCTTCTTTTTGCAGCGAGTGTGGAAGGCTTCACAAAACGAAATGCCGCTTTGTGGATGAAGAGTTAGGGGAGGGTTCGTTGTCCATGCTAAAAATAGAACTAACAGGCAAACGCACTTTTTTGTTTCGCCGACGGGTGGCTCTGCTCTTATTCATAATTAGGCGCACTTTTACTATAAGTCTCAATGGCCGCGACGGTTAAGCGGCGGCTTGCGAATCGACGATCCGCGGTTCGAGTCCTGGTGCCGGCGTTCACTCAATAAATAAGTAAGTTTCCCTTTATTCAATAATTAATTATCCAATGTATCACTTCTCAATATAGAAAATATAAAGTCAAACAACACGGAAAAAAGGAGTAATAAACAAAGGCAAAAAATTATAATATAAAAAAATACATTAAAAAACCGTCGGAAAATTAGAAATAATAAATTTTTTTTTTTTTTTTAACACAGCAAGTTTTTAGTAGTTTTGTATTTTTATATTGTATATGATCATCTTTTTTTTTTTTAAAACAAAAAAAAAGTAACTAAATAAAATGTTTTTTGTTGACCCGGCTGGGAATCGAACCCGCGTCTTCAAATGCAAGCAAAATAGGATGGTAAGTGTCCGAACTAAATATATAAAGTGTCCGAACTAAAAAAAAAGTGTCCAAACTAAAAAATATAACAGCGAACGCAAACGTATAACAGCAGCGGTTTTACAACAACAACCCATGCTGTGTTACTTCTTTTGCCGCGAGTGTCGCTTCTTTTAGAAGAGAGTGTTGCTTCTTTTAGAAGCGAACGTGGAAGATTCTATGCATGGCGCAAAGCGGACATTTCTGTGTTTAACGCCATCGGAAATTAGAAGAAATCGGAAGACATGCTCCATTCTAAAGAACGCAGCCATAAGGCAGTTAGAAGGCGTTCTGCGTCCCGTTGGGATGCCATGTGTGTGTGTGTGTGTGTGCGTGTGTGTTTGTTTGTAGAACTGTAAGCAAAATGGCAAACAATGCTACTCAGCCACATGTTAGATCCTTTTGAAAGGAAAGGCTCAAGTGGCTCTCTTTGTGAAATCTTTACCTGAGCGTGGTTTTGGCGTTGGCGTTGCACTCGAACGCGGTGCAGGACGCGGTACAGCCTGTTTACCTCCTTCCGTCGTCGTCGTCGTCACAGGCTGAGGCTCTGTTTCCGTTGCTGAACAGTACAGTGAAGCATCGCTGGCGACATCAACATCATCCGCTGTTGCTCGTCCGCCACCAGCGATTGGATGCATTCTGTACACGTGCGCCGTGGCCAATCTGGCGGACTTCTTTCTGTTGCTGGCATTTGCATTTGTTGCTGCTGCTGCGCCTGTTGGCAATTTGGCATTCATTTGAGAGTTATCGAATTCGAATTGGGTTCGAAAGACGTGAACACTTTTTACATAAATGGAAAACTTGTTTCTCACAAAAAATGATGTGTTTTGTGCGTGTATCGAGTCCTTGTGTTATTGTTTCTTTATCCTGCGACTATTTATCACATGTTTGTTGTTTCATTTCCAAAGTATCACGCACATTACCGTTAGAGACGGCGAACTTATACAGTTTCTCAGAGCACAAATGTGCATTCGTCTTTATCGATCGAAAACGCGGGTTTGGGGCACATTTGTTTTTGTTGTTGTTGTTTTTGGGGGTGTTATTTCGTTTTGCTCTCCTTTTGTTTGTTTCCTAGTTAGTTAGTCAGTCAGTCAGTCAAGTCAGTTTGACTAACTGTGTCGACGAGACAAAACAAAAGACGACACTTGAGCAAAATTTTTAAGTGCGTGTGGGCGTGTTTAACATGTGGGTGCACGGCTGTTGACATTTACCGAAGGTTTTGACATTTACAACATTTTGTTGTTGTCTCTGCTCGTTTCCCGTCGTTTCAGTTGTTGTTATCGTTGTTTTTGTTGTCGTTACAACTCAAAGGAGCACAAAGAATACTTTCGTTTGTTGGATTGACACTTCTTTAACGATATGAATTTTTCTAATTGTTGTCTTTAAATACTACTTATTTAAAATATACATTTTGTTCGTCTGTCGCACAGCACACCCTTTGAATACTTTTTCACAGCCAATCTAAGCCCAACGCAACTGTTTCACTTTTTTCCGCATTTTCACGACCGCTTTACAACGAGCTCGATATGAAAATGAAATAACTGTAAGATTCTACTAGCGTGTTTTGATTGAAGAAATTCGCCCACTGGCCCACTGGGCAACAACAACACTAAAAACGTTAAGAAAGCGCACATTCGAATTCGAATTTTGCGATTGCTGTGGATCGAAGGTATGGCTAAAATCGCCAGCGGAGGTAGCGCAACATGCGCTTTATCAATACTCCAATGTCGTGTCACAAAAAGTGTCTCGCTCTCAATTTCATTTCCATTGAATGTGACGAACGAAATGAAACGAAAAAAGTTTCATCCCAACTGTGAAGCACCACCTCAATATACGAATATTTTTGTTGTTTTTGGGCATTTCCGACATCCCTACTTCGATATAAATATGGGCGCAAATGGGCGAAGGAAAACCTTTCATAGTGCAAGTGTTCCATTTCCATTTCGTATTCGAAGCAGCGCTTGCGCATGAAAAACATATCAGCGGAAAAGAGAGCATGTGATTTGACGTCATCGTTTCGTTCTGTTTCGTTGCGTATGAACAATGACGTTGCATACTTGTAGGCGGGCGTTAAAGCATGGAACAGTCTAAACGCAAAGAAGTCGCATGCATGCAAACCCGTCATGCGAACTGCATGAGTTGTTAACGCGAACGAAGAGTTAGCGGGAATTGGTGTGCATGATCCATGCAAAAAACTCCCCCAAAAGCTGATTGGAAGGTGTTATTTTTTCCGTTGGGGTGTTTACTATGCATGAATGTGTTGATTGCTTGTAGAAGGACAAGGAAAACAGCGCTTGTTGAAAGGAAAGTGAATTAAGCATGTTATTCTTGTTGAACTGTCGTCTTGTCTGACGTCTTATCAGACACATTTGTTTTGTTTTTGTGCCGTCTGTTTTTCTATTTTGTTTTTGCACTTCCGTTAGGGCCTAACGAGCCATATTGTAGAGATTTAAAATTTGGAATTGCATACTTATAGGTACGGCAAGAAAGTATGTGAAGGTTTTTAAAATGTGATTGAAAGGTTACTTTTCTTTTGCAAATGAATAACGGTACCAATCAGTCTTTCATTAAAACAAACACTGCCGATGCACAAATTTGTCTCTGAGTCGTTATTATCGAAATTGAATAGCCGCCAAAATATTTTTTGGGCTCTAAACATGTAACGTTTTCTAGTTTGTTTTTATTTGGGCTTTAATTTAAAATGGAAAACTTGAAAACTGAGAGCAGATCATCATTATCATTTCTCATAAAAGTTAATTTGTTTACATTGCTTCTTGTTAATCAACACAACAAGTATTGTAAATCAGATCAGATTCACGCTTTGTCACAATTTTTCAATTACTTTAAAAAATCTCATGCGAAAAGCCGCTCTGCAACGCACATCACACGCAGCTGTCATCAACGACGACTGACAAAACGAGCCCCTTTACACGCTTAACCAAAATGAGGAGACAAAAAAACAGAAAAGAAAATGCAATTGAATGATGTCTTTGGCGCTCTGAACGAACCAACGAACGAACACGCTGACTTGCTGACTATTTGACTAACGCAGCGGCGATTTGACTTTATCTTTGTGTGTCACAATTTTGCACGCTTCCTACATCAGGTCGCAACAACAACGACATTTCTTCTTCTTCTTACAGCGCTTACGGCACGCTGGCTAAGCTTGGCATCGTTCGTTCGTTCGCTCGTTTAAGTTGGCAGTTTTGGCAGCGCGCATTGAGCGCTGAATGTTGAACGTTGGCAGTCACACAGTCAGTCAGGCAGGCAGGCAAGCAGGCGCATGAGCAGCACACACATTGCAACAACATAACAACAACCGCACAGCAGGAGTGGCTGCCATTGCCGCTGCTGTTGCCAGATTGTCGGGCGCAAATCGACTATCGAATGCTCATCGAATGCCATTGTAATGACAGAAACAAGTGCCGGCGCTGTATTGAACGCGGCGACTTTAACTTGCAATGCCGCCGCCGGCAATGATGGCGGTGAAAACTTTCAACAAATCGTAACCGAAAAATAAAAACAAAAACCAAAGTTTTCTTCGTTGGCGCTGTAAAACACGCACACAAACACACACAGACACAGAGTTGAGCAGAGACTTAACGTCAGATTGTCACAATAATTTATGGTGTGCATGGAAATTTTCGCGTGTTTGCACAGAGAGTAGCGACATTATGACAGTTGAAAAGGTTTTGTGAAAATGGAAAAGTACATGGAAAAACGCAATTGAATTTGGCATTTTGTTGAAGTCGAACTTGGCAATTTTGTTTCTCTTTAGTTTGGCCAAATCTGCACCAATGCAATGAATTTATGACCGTACTGCTTAAAGGTCGCATTAAATGTTATAAATAGCAGTAAAATAAATCTTAGCCTTTGGTCATTTTGGCGCAATTGCACTTAAAAGCACTTCAATGTTGCAAAGTCACCTTGAAGTTTACAGAGTTGCATTGATTTTCGGTCAATCATTGTCTGTTTTTGCAATCTGGCAACATTGAATGACTTTGTTTACTTTAGAATTTTTTTATTATGAATAATATAACTTACGTCGATCCTTGAGTCTGGGCAAGGCAGGTGGCGTTATGTGCTTTAGCGTGCGTCCTTGACGTATGGAATCCATGAGTTGTTCGCGTGGCGATGGTGTGCGTTTAAGCGGCGGGGGAAGTTTGCGTTCGGAGGCCTTAAAACAAGAAGAAGAAAAGAGAAAAAAAAACGTTAAAAAATTATTATGAAACTTTAAAAATGAACAAAGATTTCGAAATCTATAAAACAAAGTATGTCAACGAAGTAGAAAAATGAAAAGGTAAATTGTTGGCGCCATTAACTAACAGTTGGGAAAAAGTGCAATCATCAAACTTGGCTAATAAAGTAAAAAAAAAAAAAAAAAAACACAAGATTACAAAAAGAAATGCCACAAGTGGCACAACAACAACAACAACTGTTACTACAACGCCAACCAGCAATTTCAAATGAAGACTTCAAAATAACTACAGAGTGTCTTGAGTTACACACCTTCTTCAATGGCGGCCGTGACCTGATGAACTCCAAGATTAAAGCGTGGGCATCTTTCTTTACACGCGGCGGAATATCGCCGTTCACCATCACTTTGCGCAATTGATATTTTCTAAAATGAAAAGCAACAAAAAAAAAAGTTTATTTATTTATTTCTTTTAGGCATTAAACAAAATTATAAAACTGCGGCTTAGATACTTTCACTTTGAATGTTTTATTATTGTTTTTTTTTTTTTCTTCTTTTCATGACACCCGCTACTCACTTTGAGCGTATATCCTCCATGAGTATCTCGTAGGGCGTTAATTCGTACTCGATTGGTGCTCGTTCGAAATTGCTCTTCTTCAGTCGTACGCCGCGTCTCAGCTCATCGATCACTTGCACCCAAAAGCGTGCCTGTGTGTGTGTGTGTATGAGTTATTAATGAGCGAAAGAAGTAGAAGAAGAAGAAAAATAACATACATTAGATACTTTAAAACAGCAGAAAATATTATCTTATTAGACAAGCTTTGTCATGCAGACATGCAAGCCAACCAACGTGCATAGAAATCTGTTAATTAGTTGGCCAAACATACAAATAACATGTAGTAAACAAAAAAAAAAAAAATTACTAATAATAAGTAAAGAAAATTCGAAGCTATTTCATGCAAGTACAGTGTGAACTCGTACAACAGAATTGATTGGGATGAAGTAAATTCATTAAGGAAGT
This sequence comes from Phortica okadai, assembly GCA_034638295.1. Lineage (NCBI taxonomy): Eukaryota > Metazoa > Arthropoda > Insecta > Diptera > Drosophilidae > Phortica > Phortica okadai. The sequence continues at coordinate 9,415,764 of CM067850.1, forward strand.
TTTTGCATTTTTTTCGACAGTTATACAAGTTCACATTGCACATTAGTTACACAACAGTTGCACATTGGGGGTGCCCACTGTAAGCACGTACTTGCAATGTTCGCCAAATTTCCAGTTCGTGCTTTTTTTTTTTTTTGTGTACAAGTTAATAAAAAATAAATAGTAGTTGAAGATACAACATTAGTTTGAATTATAGCCTGCTTAAGTAAAACAAAACTTAACAACAACAGCAACAACGAGAAAAAAGGAGGTTTTCTTCAGGATTTTTTGAATTTATTAACTCTTTTTTTATGTAGGAACTAATTTCGTGTCGAACGTTCACTTTAATCATAATTTCAAATGTTGCATTGGCAGTTGCACAAGGCACAGAAGGCTCACGGCGCACAGAGAGTGTGTCTTTAAGTCCGTTAATTAGCCAATTTTCACTTTTATTTATTGTACAACAACAACTTGTCGCTTGTTAAATGTTGCGCGTTGCCAACTTGTATGTCTGTTCGTCTTTGCCGCCTGATCCATTACTTTTCGAGGCGTCCACAAGTCGTTAGTTAGTGTTTTTTTTTTTTCTAATTTAATTAACAATAATTTTTGTTCAGTTAATTTTACTGTTACTCTTATTTGCTTGTCAAGTTGGCAAGTAAGAAACTCAGTTTCAATTTGATCCAAGTTAGTTTTCACTTTATGACATGCCACACATCAAACACACACACACACACACATGCTCAGAGCATTCGAAGCAAATCGATTTTGATTGACGATCATTGTTTGTTGGTTGGTTGGTTGGTTGGCCGCACAATGCAATGCAGACTATTAAATCATTATAAATAATTCACTTGTTGCATCTGTGAAATGACGACAGTCGACAATCGACAGACAGATAGACAAACAATGCATGCCGTTGGCTGATGGCTTTAATATGCGTTGGAAAAAGTTATCGGCAATAAAGTTGCTGGCGGGGCGGGCGGTCGGTGAGCAAATTGTTAGAAAACTAGATAAAAGAAGTGGAAAATGAACGGGATTTAATGTTATAAGACTTTAAAAGTGTTTCAGGCGCACAAAGCGTTTGTGGCAAGAAAAGAATTATGAAAAGAACTAACGATATTTTGTATTCTAGAGACATAAAAATATAAAAGAATCGTTAGAATGAAATAACTTCACACACAACTTGAAGAATATACCCACGCATGTGTCTTTCATATACTCAATGATTCAATCAACGGCTTATTTAAAGTCAATCATTCATTTTGATAAAACATTAAACAAATCTTTCACGCCAACATCTTCAACATGACACGCCCCGTTGACTTCTGTCGACAGCAACCCGCAGCAAAGGCAGCACCAACAATATTGGCAATAATACAACAAATCATTAAACACAAAACGTTCATCATCTTTGCTTTTTGTTATTGTTTTCATTTTGCATCAAAGTTGGGCGTTTCAATTTTGCACATGTTTTGACACAATCGCATAAAATAAATAAATGAGAGGCAAAAAAAAAAATACCAACAAGCAACAAAACGCAAGTGACGGCAACAACAACAACAGCAAAATGTTGCTGATGCCACGCTTCAATTAATACAAGCCAAGCAACAACATCAACAACAGAGGCACTCATACAGGCAGATATGCAGACGGACTTGCAGACAGACAAATAAAAACAGCTTCCGGAAATGTTGCTTTTTTGTTTGCCATTTTGTTGTAATATCCTACATGGCGCAATGGAGCAACATATCAACATTGCAAAAGCAAAAAAAAAACATAAAAGAAATAAAGAAAATTCGCTTAAAAGGAGTGAAAAATCTGCTTTGCATTGTTTTGTTGTTGGCGTCAGAATTGTTGGGCGAAGTCAACGGCGCGCAACGACCAAAATCGCTATGGAAAAACTACAGTTCGAAAGCAACAAAAACGCTGCGACGTATGTGTAAAGTGAAGTTAAGTCAGCGCACAAACGGTTCCAAAATGTTTTGTTTGATTTTCGAACCGCAACCAAATCGAAACAACGGACAGAATCCGCAAAAGATGCAACAAAGCGTGGCCGACGACTGCCAGATACAAACACACATACACAGATAAAAAGATAGATACAGTGATGGCATGAAAATTTACTCGAAAAAATTACTTCACAAACAAAAAAAATAAAAGTTTTAATTTGTTTACAGAATTGAGAGCATAGAAGCCTCAATGCGTGTTTGTGGAGTTATCATGCTGTTGCCAATAATGTTAATGCTGATGTGCTATTATAAAAGTAATAATGATGTTTATGTAGCAGATGGTGAAGAACATTTTTTAATGAGTTTTGTCAATTAATCAGACACCGATAAGACATCAACTGACGTCGTGACGTGTATTCTAAAATATTTATAATCAACTAAAAAATCCCACTTTTCATTAATCAACGTAAAAGCACAAAAAAAAAAAAAAAATAAAATAAACAAAGATAACGCAACCAAAGTTAATCAAATTGTAGCATTTTGACATTTTCTTTAGCCAATATTTGTTTTAGCCAATTTCGCACGCCCATTTCATGGCTATTTGATTATTAAAATAAACAACAACAAATTCAGAACGTAACGATTTCGCACGCGAAATTATCATAATTAAATTCGTGCCAAGACTGCGCCCTAATTTTATTTCATTTTATGGTAAATTTGCGTATGAGAAGAAAATCGTATTTGCTTTTTTTTTTTTTTTTTGGCATATCATTTATCAAAAAAATAAATAAACAAAAAAAATTGGAAAGAAAAGAAACGAAAAATGATTTTTTTGGCCAAAACGAATGTAAAAATCGTGCGTGTTTAATAAATCAGTCACCTGAGCAAAGTGTGAGTGTATGTGTGTGAATTAGCCTCGACATTTGTTTGGGGTCAGTCATTAATAGGGGGCAGTGGGGACAGAGGGCAGCAGCTGTAATAATAATCAACTTTTGATAATCACAATTTCATGTGTGTACATGTTTACGTGTGTGTGTGTGTGTGTGTGTGCATTGAGTTTCAACAAGGCATAATAAAATTAAAAACGCATTTCATTTTACTTCTGTTTTGTGTTACATATTACACGGCAAATTAAAATTTTCGTGGCCTTTTTTAAGGCGTACAAGTTTAATTTGAACTTTGACAGCCTCAAAAATGCACATTATTTGCCGATTAATTGTCATTATTTAAGCCTAAGTTTGAAATTTGATATTTATTTTGGTTAGACAGTTCATGAGAGTTAGAGAAAACTCTTTGAAACACATTTATACATAATAGCCGAGAAAACAGTTATAAAGTACCATTTTCAATGATTTAACAGAAGATTTTGTTAGTATCTCAAATACAAATCAGCGTAATTATACACTCACCCAATCATTGAAGCCCAGCTTCGCCAATTCTTTCTGTGAGGTTTGAGAATCCGCCGCTAAATGCAATTTTTCAGCACCTATAATAGAAATGCGCAAATTATTGTTCATTGATTAGACACGACCAGTTGGAGAGATACATATGTATGTATATGGGATTAATAAGCGGCGAGAAAGCGTTAATCTCTTGACTCAAATCAATAATTACAGACAATTGTCAATTGTACGCTTTCGCCGTGTATGTTTGTCTGTGGATATTAAAATAGTAACTTACCATCGTTCAAGACCTGCTGTAGAAATATGCGCAATTCGAGCGTCTCCGTTACTAAAGCACGACAGACGGCTTTGTAATGATCCTCAGGTACAGTGGGTTTCACATGATTTCTGCAGGCCTGCAAGTAAAGTTACAAAGATTGTATAGATATTAGTTACAAGTAGTTGGCTGATTGCATAATAAGCTGCTCGTTCATCAACAATTAGTTATGCTATGCAAATTATTCTAAGTGCTTTGCAGAGATATAAGTCAAAGCAACAGCAACAACAACAACAAATTGGTTACAATTCACGGCAAAGTGTTAGCAAAAATCAGGCAAGTAGAAAGAGCTTGTTGCTATTTTGCTTTTTTGTTTTTCACCTTGCTCAGATTTATTTTTTCGCATGAATGCGCGCTCAATGTTGCCTGACAATAATGTGTCAATTCTGTCAAGTGGCCCATTAGACAGATACAAACTAGCGATTGATCGTCATCATCATCATCATCATCATTGTTGTCATCATCATCGCCGTCGTTGTCGTCGCGGTTGCCGCCTCAAGTTTGCAATGTTGCAACGTCGCTTTGAAAACTCACGTCTTTGTGTTGTTTATCACACGCTTCAATGCCAATTTTGGTTAACTGCTTAGTTACAAATCGAAAGATACACGGATGCGCGTTACATGATCAATTGGCTGCACTTGACGATCTTCTTCTATCAATTGATTTTTATTCAATGCAAATTCCTATGACGCACTTGTGCGCGAAATCAGAATCCAACCAGAAAACAAAGAAAGAAAAGTAATAACATAAAAAAAAAGCAAACTTAAAACATGATTTCCTATTACGAAATCGTATCTTCTATTATACAATACCAATAAATATCTAACAGCAGCAACAACATAGCCACATTGTTTGATATTATTTGTTGTAATCTAGAACCATTAAAACACAACAAAAATGTAATCGAACCTGCTGCATTGCGGTTTATCCGACTGCCTGCCTCAGCCTGCATAACTAGTTGTCTAACCATCCAACCAACCAACCAACAAACCATCGATCTATCAATCTATCATTTGCAATCGCATTCTGTGGCAAATCAGAACATGCCAAGACGTCAGTGTATCGTATCTTGTACACATAATAAAAGATATTGAGATATGCAGATACATGCTCGTAATACTCGCAGCAGTTGACCACATTGGCAATGCAATATTTCAACGTATTAGCATAACTCTCATGCTTGGCTTAATATGGTACGCTTTGGTTCGACTTGACTTGGCTTGGCTTGCTTGTCGTCACTTTTGTGGCTATCAGCGTGCCGTAAGTACAAGCATAAAGCAACAACAAAAATCAGAAAAAAAAAACGTCAATACTTGCACCGATCAAGCAAGCCAAGCGCTCACACGTTGAACATGTGCCACACGCTGCATGCAATTGCGCTACTACAGACTAACTGTAACTGTTGCTTAGTTGTATCGGCATTTTGTATCTGTGTGTGTGTGTATCTGTGCGCAAAACGTGCGTGCAACGTCAGAACGTACATTCAGCCCAAAGTAAAACATGCAAAAGAGAGTTACAGTGTTGATAATTTAATAATTTAAAGCAAAAACTTAAAAAAAAAAGCTAAACAAACAAAAATAAATAAAAATAATTAAATGCAAATAATAAAATAAACCATAATGTTGAAATTTAACATGCTCAGCATTACAATGCACTTTTCAACTCATACGCATTAACGAGCTTTCACTGTAGTAAAATAGCAAATTGCAAAGAGCAAAAAAAAAAAAAAAAAAATGTTATGCAAACAAGTTTTGTTCGTGCAGAGCGCTTAGAAAATATATGTCAAAGCTAATGCAAACACACACACACACTCATACATACATGCATGGATAAACTAATACAGATAAATGCGCAGAAAGAAACGTTGCTGCATGGCAAATATTGGTCAAAAGGTTATAAACCCGGCTAATCTGATTTGCGCGCAATCATTGCAAGTGGCGCACCCCCGAAAATTCCCAAGCTGACTCACATTAACACGCGGTCGTAGTCCAATTAGACGACAGCGATGGCGACGACCGCAACGGCGATGCCAACAAAAAGTGAAATTCAAATTCGAATATTGTCTTTTATGCATTCAATTTTATTTTGTCATTATTTAATGCAATCGTTGAAATGAGCGTGCCCCAAAAACAAAATCAATTTCCAAATCTTGTGACGCCAAACAGACTGTCTGACAGACGGACAGGCAGACTGCGTCTCATTGTGGCGCCAGTTGAGAATTTCCATTTATCAAATGTCGCAAATGTCAAAGTTTGCCGACGCCGACGCGCATTCACACCATTTAATGGGCATGTAATTTTTTAGTGTATTTTCGTCTGCTTCCTCTTCTTTTTATGATGTTCAATTTACTTACCTCAAGTATGAAGTCTAATTCTTTGGTTTCGTTGCATTTCTCATCATCGTTTTCATCGTCCCAGCGCTTGTCGCCCTCGTCAATACCTTCGTCAATGCAGTCATCATCGCTTTCTGTAAGTGTTTGTAATTTTACAAAAAAAAAAAGAAAAACAATTAGTTGAATGTAATTTATAATCTGTCTTGCTAATAATAATTTAACACTTCTTACTAAAAAATGGCTATCGACATTTGATTTTCGAAACTAGTTTTTGTTATCATTAAGTTTACTCACCGTCAGCGGTCATGTAGGTGATGAGCTCCTCAAGTTCCTGTGACATTTGATATTGTTCGTCGGCTTGCAAATTGTAATCCAATGCGGTATAAACAAGTATTGCCAATTCGCGTATGATCTGCAAAGGAAAAATGAATTTATTAAGTATTTTTTTTTTTCAAAAAATATGTTGCATTCATCAATAATAACAACTAAAAATTGACTTTTGTTTTTCCGATCAATGGCAAAGGTCGCACGCATTTTGTACGTTCGTTAACCCATGTCTGTGCAGTAGATATGCAATAAACAAAAACATATCACAAAAAGATAAAAAATAACTACTGTAAATTAATGTTAATTGTTGTTGTTATTGCTGTCGTTTGAGTTTAGTTTAAAGTTCAACGCAGGTGAAGTAGTCTAACACACCAACACTTTCACTTTCAACGCTTCTTTTTCTTCATGCTGAATGTTGTTCGTGTGCTGTTGTTGTTGTCGAAAAAAAGCGAATGAAATGAAAACACTTGCAAACACTTTTGCCAAGTGTTAAACAGAAATAATAAAACAAAAAAAAATAAAAAGAAAGATAACAATTTGAAAAACGAAAAAGAAGAAGTGGCAAGCGGCAAGCGGCAGCAGACATGGTAAGCGTTAAATAATATTTTTAGCTGCCACTGGCGCTGCTAATGTCGTTGTTGCTGTGATTGTTGTTGTTGTTGCTGCCACTGAACCCAAACGAAACCAATTCAATTTAAGTCGCTGTGGAAGACGTGGGATTCCAAGTTGACCGCCTACGCGCATGCGCAGCAACGTTCAAATGTTAGACGGAGTCAGCGGAACTTGCGGATTACGTTATTGTTGTTGTTTATACTTTATTTAATTTCATTTTCATTATGGAAATTAAATTATAAAACAACACAAAAACACAGGCAATAACAAAAAAAAGCACGAAAAGTTGAAAAATAAAAAATAAGTTGGTTGCATTTTGACAACTCTGAATTCGCTTTGCAGTTGAAGTTATTCATGTTGCTTTTGTGCATTGCTCTTTGAACATTGAGTCAAGACAAGTGTCTAAAGCGTAGGGCTGACATAATGTCATGTCAAAGTTAAGTCGTTTGTTTGTTGTCATTGTTGTTGTTGTTGGTGTTTGTGTCTTTGTTGAGCATAACAAATCGCTACACTTGCCGCTTGTGCAGGTAGCTTTGAATAGGCAAGCACGTCGCTGGCATTATTCCAATTCGATTTGCTCTTCGAATATTACATCACAAACACTAAAAAAAAATATATGGGAGAAGAAGCAGAAAAAGTTAATAGCTCAGAAAATTACTAAAGAAGACGGAGGGAGGGTTGGAAAAATAACACTTTGATTTTAAGTTAGCCAAGTAGTCAAGTAGCCAACAACGCATTCGACTGTGAAGTTTCTCAGCTCGCTATGGTGCATGCAATTAGTTGCAGCGTGGGCCGTGGCAACCAACATGAGTCAAAACAACATCACAAATAATAAAAACAAATAAGAAATACTTAAATAATGTGAAATATATATATATAAAAAAAAATACATGTTCAAAAGACCAACAACCACACTTTGCTGATAACGGTGATAAAACATGCAACTGCAACTTCTTCTACTTCTTCTCTGCTTCTTCCAACGCTTTTCAATTGCCATCGCGTCGTTCACACGCTCGTCGTCGCTTTTGTTAGTACACCATTCTAATTGGAATTACTTCATTTATTTAAGCGTTAAAATATCAAAATTGAGCGAGTTTTTATGCATCTTGTTCCCATTTTTTTTTTTCATTACTGTAATTACACCTACGGTTGGGTTTGTTGTTGCTTTGTTTTTTTATGTCTGGCAATAAAGTATCTCAAAGATAGTCTTTTATTAGATAAAAATAAAAAATAAGTAACAACAACTTTAGTCATGTTGTATATGAGTAAAAATCGTTTTAGTTTTTTAGTTTAGGGCTTCATTTCACCCTCTACCGCACACCCCACCGCCCGATCACACCAATGGTGAGCTGATCTCAGCTTTTGCTGCCGCTGTCAATCGTTGTCAGTTTAACCTTTTGCGTTGACCTCCATGCTTTATGTGGAAATGTCTTGAAAGATCATTTTATGCTTTTAAGTGTTTTTTTTTTTCTGTTTTTTTTTTGTGCTTTGTTTTGTGTATGTTTTTGCTTCTTTCCTGTTGTAGTTTTTTGCTGTTGTTGAGTTTGTTGTTGTTGTTGTTGGTCTTTTTTGCAAATTGTTATTTAAGTAAATGCGCTGAATCAGCGCAATTTTGAGCTGTACTCAAGCGTTACTTTGCCTGAGTGCTGCAAAGGTAAATGCTATTGGTGGAGAGATGATGTGGGGGGCGGAGGTGGTGTGGGAGTGCATGTGTAGGTATGTATATTCCTAGTAGCGCAAGCAACCAAGAGTTTTTCAGGGGCTTGAAAAAGCCGGAAAATTTTTGCTACTCATGAGAAGTTCATAAAATTGTTGATTTAACAATATTTTTTTATAAGAAGTTTTCAGTTTTTCTTATTAAGAATTAAGTTTATGATCTTCATTATTGTGAAGTTTATTTGAGAAAAAGAAAAATTTGTTTATTTTTGATGAGAAACATTTGATCAGAAAATTGAACAAACTTTGCTTTTCCGCTTTTGTAATTCTTAAGTATTAATATATATATATTTTTTTTTTTACAGCTTCAACAAGTTAAAACACAACAAGTTAAAACAACAAGTTAAAACACAACAAAAGGCGCGAAAAAGAAGAACAGAAAATAAAAAAGAAATAAAAAGAAAAAAACAAAAAGAAAATGCCGCACACGGAACTATGCAACTTTTGTCACCTGTTGGACATATTCGGCAACGTTCGGTTTATGGCGACGCGGCGCACAGCGATACTTGCAACACGCTAACATACTTTCTAACTGTGACTGTGATACGAAACAGCAGGCCAGCCTCGCCACAGTCACATTGAAGCCCATGTTGTGGCATTATTGTTATTTGCAATTTATCTGACGCAAAAATGTGAAATTATTTGCACTTTGAGCACAACGCAAATCGTGTGAATTTTGTCGTTTGACAAAATTAACCCAATTCGCATGGCAACGTAGCGGCAGCGAAATAGAAACCGATGCGGCTTCAAGCCGAAGTTATAGTCGAAGTTAAAGTCGAAGTTTAACATAAAAGCAAAGCTTGAAGTTGATGTCCAACTATGCAAAAATGTTTAAGTGACATTTTTTTTTTTTTTTTACTATTTTATTTATTTTTATTAAGTTATGTTTATAGCATGTCGACGGCGTTGGCCAACGGCTTGTGGCAAAGACACATGCTGATAATCATGACAACTAATTGCGCACAAAGCTCAACTATATTCCAGCCAAGTCAAGTAATGAAAACTGAAGTGAGTTGAGTTGAGATGAGGTAAAGAAAGAAAGAAAGACATTCACTTTCCCCGCTAGAAATATGCGCTTCAATGTGTGGCAAGGCGGCAGTCAGTTAAATGATAGACAAGCAGGTGAATGCATTCACACATGTGTGTGTGTGTGTGTGTTGCATTGCTCAGTCATTCATACATGTATTCATTCACACATTTGTGTTGGGCTGCGTTGATGGCCCGCGTAAGCGCAACATGTCTTATAGATAGGCGAGAACGAAATTATGATATGACATGTTGCATGAATGTGAATGCATAAATAGATACGGCAATAGATACTTTGTTGACTTTGTTGCCTGCACGCTGTCTAGCTACACACACACGCACACACTCGTTGACTGCACATATCTGAAATTCATATTTTTTCCAACCATGAATTTGGGTCAACAAAGCGCATGACAACAAGAGGAGTTCACGGGGGCGTTTGTGCTAACGACAAAGTATTTGTAGAAACTTGAAAAGAAAAAAAAAATTTAAAAATAAAATAAGAAAAACAAAAAACATCTAAAAATTGTATAACCTGCTTCGGCGCAGGCGGCTGCAGTGACAACATGTTGTATCTATGTATGTATGCATGAATCTATGTGTGTTTGCTGCCTCCTCATGAATCTCACAAAGCCAAGCAATAAATTTTAGTTTGTCGCATGTGGCAAAGCCAACAACAACAGCAACAACAACAAATGAAGTTTCTGTTTCGATTTTTACTTATACTTTTCGTTTATTTCTTTGATCTTGCCACAAGCTTTTGCAAAAATGCAAATCCAGCAGCCGCAATGAAGCGCAATCGCTGCAGGTGTGTGTGTGTGTGTGTGTAGAAGACATCGGCATCGCAATCAGCTAATCCTGCGCCAAATCCCAAGCTGACTTGGTAATTTAAACAAAATATTTTACTCTTTTGTAAAAAGAAAATCGAAAAGTAAAAAAAAGGAAACAAAAATGTTCAAAAAGAAAAACGCGCCAAAGTTGAAGCATGGCTTTTCAGCTCAGCCGCTCCTGGCGACTCTGAGCTCTGAACAGCGCCCTAGCTTCAGTCACAGCCTGAGTCTGAGCCTCAGCTTAGGCTTCGACTTGTCGCGCTTTTTGGTTTGACTTTGGTTATATTTTGTTTCAGGTCTCCCTCGAGATTTTAATCGTCAAGTCTTATGCTGCTTTACATTGCATTTTTTGTTGTTGTCTTTTGTTTTTGTTGTTGTTGTTGTCGTGTTTTGTTTGGCGACATTGTTTCGGCGCGCTTTTCCAGTTGCAGCAAACATGACTTGTTGCTGTTGCACGCTGCTGTTGTTGTTGTTGCTGTTGGACAATGTGTGGAATTTTTTCGCCGAAACAATTGTAATAGCGAAGATATATTTAGATATATACAAACATATACAATTGTCACCAAAGACAAGACAAGCAAACATATTTTTGTTGCATTCAAAATTTTTATTTTTTTAATAAAAGTTAAATTTTTTTTAACATTTTTCATATAATAGGAAGTTTTGAATTTTTATCTCAAAAAAGGGGAAAAAATGTTGATTTCGTTAACTATCGATTAATTTTACAATTATTATAAAATAACAAACGCAAATAAATACGAAAAAAAAAAAAATCAAATAAGTATCAAAAGATACAAAAATATTCTCATGTTCTCAATTCCTGAGTGCGCCAATGTGCCCAAAAAGAAAGATATAAACGCGTTGTCATATAATGCCACAACCGTGAACGAAAATCACTTCAAGAACAAAAACAACAACAACAACAAAAAGAACGATCACAAAACGCTTAAAGCAAACTAACGGCATCGGTACGATAGAAAGAAGCTTGGCTTTTTTTTTTTTCACTTACAAAACTATAATTCAATTCACAACGTTCTACGACGACTGGACCAACGGACAAGACAAGAGTGACCGTGCCGATGTAACCAACTAATTGCGGGGCGTCAGTGGCCAACAACAACAACAACCACAGCAGCAGCAGCACAGCAAAACGTTGCTGACAATGGCAATGGACCAAGCAGCAGCAACAACAGCCAGTAGAGGGCGGCGGGACGTAGGGAACGTATAGCAAGAATAAGCAAAAAATTGCCTGCAAGGCTTATAGCGAGGGTCGGTGGCAAGGGGCAGCCATGAGATCTCATGTACTCATATCAATATTTAGGCATCTCTTTGCTTGAACGCTGTTGGTTGCGCTGCGCTGAGCTCTGAGCCGAGCCGAGCTGAGCTGTTTTTGCAATGAGTGCGCAAAAATCATGGAACAAAATTGACTAAGCGCTTAATTGGGTAATTGGCTCAAGTACCGTATTACGACTGAGCAAAAAAATGAAAAAAAGAAACAGAATCAAACCAAAAAAAATTTATGGATATAAATACAAAATATTCTATTGGCAGAAATTTAAGTTTTTTCTTTGGTTTAAATTCTAAAATTCAACAAACTGCTGGGAAAATATAAAGAGAATCTTCCTTTGTCTGCCACCTTCAATGTTGTTCCTTTCTTTTGCTATTCTCTGGCAAGCTGACAAAGCTTGTGTAGAATGGGTCAAATTGGAAATAAGTGGAAAACAAAAACAACAGCAACAACAAAATAATAGGTTGTAGACAAACTCACTCATTTGGTTATAAATCGCAGGCGCACGACGCAGTCTAAGACTCGAACCCAAGTGCAACCAGTTCTCATGACTGGCGGTGCGCGTGGTAGCTTTGTAACTAGCCAAAAAAAAAAAAAACAACAACAACAAAACAATAATACAAATAAAAAAAAATCCTATCTTTCTTTATATACAATATATAGTAATATATATAGAAAGAAATACTCATATATAAAACTAAACAGTTACTCCAACAACACAGAAGCAGAACTTGTTTGCAGCTTCTTTCTATTTGCTTGAGTTTTTAGTCTTTAGTACTTCTTTTTTTTGTTTTTGTTTTTTTTTTTTCCTCTTCGCTGCAACATTAAAAATATGCAACAGACTGGTTCGCATCGCAACAAGTTGTCTAAGTTAGCTCGAATGCTCTGCCACCGATTGCCTTCTTGCTTGCCTGCCTAACTGGCTGACTGCCTGACTAGTTGACTGTGAGACAAGATTTCAAAAGTTGCAACTTGCAATGCATTTCGATCGTTTATATGCGTTTTTTTTTATTTTTATTTTTGTTGTACTCCTCTTTGAGCAACGCCATTCATTCATGCATTTATGTGAAGCGATGTTTTAATGAGTCCTTTATCACGTCGAATTGCCGATTGGCATGTGTGGCAAAGAATTATAGCTTTATTTGCACGAAATGTTCAAGCAATATTTGCATAAGACGTGAGTTATAAGCAGTTGGACGACAACTTCATCTATGGATCTGATTTTCAAGAGCAGAGTATAAAATTTAAGCGTAAAATGGAATGATCTTAAACATTTTTTTAGAGTATTGATTTCTTTGTGATTTTTATAGTTATTGTTTGTTTGAGTACTTTCAAGATTTCTAAGAATTTCTCATCTCAAATCAGAGACAATGAAATCTGCACTACATCAGATAGTTGAAGTCAAGGCGCCTTTTCACTGTCATTGGTCAAGTTGTTAATACTTATTAGAATATCAAATGAGTGGCAGCCTTGTATTTTGAACAAGTTGAGCTTTTTGTTTAGCTAACGGTAGTTAAATATTTGAAAAGAAGAAGAGACAGCAAAGCACACTCAACTGTCAGTTATTGACATGCAGCAAACCAATTGAATTAGAATTAAAGTTCGTTTGGTTTTTGTTTATTTAGGCAACATTTTTTTCTTTCATGAATCGAAAGAAGGTTTATTTATGTATTGTTTGTGTACTACTGTGCGGTCTATAAAGTATAAGTAAGAAGATCTCAAAGGAAGAAGAATTTAAAGAAAATAAAGAAAATGTAATTATGCCAAATAAATAAAAGTGGAAACCAATAAGAGAAAAGACGCGTCACAAAAGCGTCGTTGCATGACGTGCATTTGTGCAGATCAACCCAAGTGTATGAAGCGTAAAGAGGGAGAGGGTGGCGGGAGACATTTAAAATCACAACTCCATGCTGTTCTTCAAACTTGATCGACACTTTTATGTCGACATGAAAGCAGCTCTTGTTTTTTTTTTTCTTCTTTTTTCTGTAAATGACTTTTGAAAGCGAATACGTCAGAGACGACAATAACAACAACGACGATGACGACGGCGCTCGCTTATTGATTGATTTCGTAGAACAATCTTTTAACTCTTAAAAAGCAGCAGCATAAGAAGAAGAAGAAGACGAAGAAGCACGAGCAAAAATCTAAAGAAGCATGTAGCAAAAGAAATGCGCCTGCGCGCCTGTGCAGTGAAACAATTTACGGGCAGTTAAACGACTCTAGATAAAGAAACGTTCGAGCAGGCGTAGAATTGTGTGGCAACCAACGAAGCATGCCACACGCATACTTGAGCATACATACATACATTTATATACATATATGTATAGCAAGCTGAGCTGAGCTGAGGAAATTAAATGCAACCAAGTGAAGCCGATCCAGCTTCAGCTTCGCTTCGTTACTGCCATTGTTTCAACGCGCTCGTTGCTTGTTTTTGGCACAACAACTACACCTATAGTAGTAGCAACAACAACAACAACAACAATAGCAACAACCAACTCGCACCCAAAATGGGCGCTGCAACTTTTTGTATCGTATTGTTGTTGCTGTCGCGACATTTTTCTAGAATTTTTCCACATAATTGTCGTTGTCAGTCAAGTGTTTTATTTCAGTCGTTCTTCTTCTTCAGTTACTTGTATATGTATTTACAAAGCGTGCCCCAACTTAAACTCACTCGTTAATCAGTCAAAATAAAAAGGTTTCTTTCTCTTCCGCCCCACCCTCTTTCAACACACTAATGATATATGTATGTATGTATTATTCATCATCAGTAAAATGACTTTTCGTGTCTATTTCAGTTTCTATATGATTTGGCTTAGCAAATATTTTTGCTTATTCAATACAACAATAAACAAAATTTGACGCTCCATTAATGAAAAACTAATTAAATATTTAATAAATAAATGCAAATGGCTCGGAAATTGTTGACTGTGCGCCAACAACTAAAATGCCTCATTAGGTATGACAAATAGAAATATTCAAGAGAGTTGTCGAGTGCAAATTCCAAATGAAATCGATCGATCGATCGTTCATTCGATCAAACAATCGATTTACTTTGTTTGGGTCTTTGGCTCAGACCAAAAGAAGCGGCAGCAAAGTGCTTTTGTTGACTTGCCTAATACCCTACTGTAAGTTTTTTTTCTTGTGCTCTGTGCTTGTGTGTAGCAGCGCGTGATATCAGCCGTATGTGATTATTTAGGCCATGGCTTGTAATTCTTCAGCACTTTGTGTTGTTTAATGATATCTTCTTTTTATCTGTAATGTGCTTTTATGCTTAATAGATAGCACATGATGATGATATACCATAGTTGAAGGGCTTGTGTGTTGCAATTGCTTACAAGTTACAAGGAAAAATATAAAAAAAAAACAACAAATATGCCAACGTTGGTTACACAATATGACATTTTTCTAGTTAGACGCTTGGAATTCTGCTTATGCCCAAATAATGCGTAAATAATGAGTCTGTAAGCACTTGAAAGGCATTGCAGATAATTATTTTAATTATTAAACGCGTACTTATTTGCTTTAATAAATAGAAAAGACAGTTTTTAGTTATTCATTTGAATTTCACTTACTAAGTTGGTGAAGAACTTCAACTTACTTTGAATTTTTCTTAGTAACAAGAACCCTTTCCAACTGCAATTAAAAAGAATACCTTAAATAACCTTCATCAACATAATTCCAGTCATTTGACGTCCAAGTTTCACACAACAAATTAAAAGGCACATGGACGGACAAAAAATAAAATAAAAACAACAATAGAATTACTGTATTAAACGGTGAAACGCACAAAAAACATTTTTCCACGCGTTGAAAACCAAAGAGAAGCCCAACACTTAATTGAGAACGTTGCATTCTTTTTGTCGATGCTTTGAACACAACAAAAAAAAAAAACAACAACAACAACAAAGACTTGCAATTGCATTTTGTAGTTGTTTTTTAATTACATTTAAGAAGTCGGTAAGACGGTAAGATTCTGAGCAAAACATTCCCAATACTTGTATGCTTACTAACCCCTTCGCATTTCCTTTCCACCTTACCTTTCTTATGTATGTATCTTCCGCTCTTTATACAAGTCACTAATTGAATTTGAGTTCGCGCGCTGATCATGTGAATCTGCGTTGCTTTTGTCCCTTCTATAGTGCCCCCCCTACCACTGTCTCGTGACTTTTTTTTTTTACGGTGTGAACATTTTTAAATACAAAATTTTTACTTTTATTGCCTAAAACCATGGCATAGCAGACTTTTCAGGCCCACTGCAACGGTTGCTCCTTAAAGTGTTGTTGTTGTTGTTGTGGCTGTTGTAAAGGCGTTTTTCTCATCACTTTACACTTGGAACATGGAACTTACAAGTTGCAAGTCTTTTGGGTGCGTGTTTAAAGCACCAACAGTTGTTTACTACATTATATGGGCTTTTGTAATTATTGTTTAGTATATGGTTTGTTACTACTGTTGTTGTTGTTATAGTTCACTCCGACACTTTCACACATTCATTTTCATGTTGTTATTTCTTTTGATATAATTTAAATTTTAAATTTTTCTCGTTTTTATTTCTTTAATGCTCTCTTCAGTATAATGAAATACTTTATATTACTTTATTGTACGCCGTTGCAAATTCTTCACACTTACTCAAGCAGAAATGTTAGCCCTCTATATGATCTGATCGCCAGAGGGCGCTAGAATGAAAAACAATAGCTAAAAACAAAGAGTTCTCATCTCAGCTTTCTTTGCGTCTCATCGTCTTGTCTCTCATCATCTCCCTCACTATTGTTTTAACATGTAAATGGATCGCTAAGCTAATATATCATTTTTCCAATTGAAATGCAAGTAAACCAAGTCAAAAAGCCATTGTCGCGGTTGGACGCGATTGACGTCGCGGTCTGTCAACATTTCTGTCACTCTGTCTGACTGTCTGTCCCACTGTCCATTCATTGTTGTAGGTGGATATATAATCAGTGGAGTGACATTGAGGGGGGTAAATGCTGATGTTGATCTGAACTAAGCGCACAGAGAAAAACAAATTTTATTTTATTGAATCAAAAATCATATGACGCAATTCAATTGCAATTGGTCGTTTATATGTGTTTTGGGGTTGTGCGATATTAAACCAGATTCTAGCAGATTCTTGGGAGGGTGACAAGAAGAAATTGCAACACATGTTCAATTCAGACTATTGCGTTTTTCATGACCAAGGTCAGTGGAAAAAAACAAAGCGTGTGCGAACATTTGCAACAGAGAAGAGTTTTAGCATTGAGAGGCAAGAGACACAATCAAATTGTGGTGTCATAAGCGTAACAACAACAAAATTTATTTGCAATTACAATAATTTGCACAAACTTTAAGTAAAATACAAATACAGTTTACAACAATTATAATGATGCAGTCAAGTTGGGGCAAAACAATTGTCTGGAAAATTGCCAATCAAGTCGACGACAATTTTGACCTTTGAAGTGTAAAACTTGTACAAACGACAAACAACAAATAAAATGTCTGAAAGTGTGTCTAAGTTGAAAGTTATACGTTGTCTGACATTTCACCAGCCACGAAGTTATGCAATCTGCGATCGATGCCAGCAGAGCGTCAGTGTCGACTGCGGAACTTATTGGCACCAAAAATAATAGTATAATAACAATAATAAAAATGTAGATATCATGTGTCGAATGTAAGTTAGCTATGTGCTGTACAACATACACTATCATAGACATAATCGTGCCAGTAACTCATCAATGGCGCTTTATGTCTGGCTGTCTGTAGCAATGTGTGATGTACAAATCGTCGATGCTCAACAAACCGCAAAAGTTGCGATCATCTTCGTTGTACAAACTCCTGTATTTTTCACCAACTGTTGCTTTGACAGATTTATTGATAGACTCATCAAACGTAGCCGCAAGTTAAAAAAATGATAGAAAAAAACAAGGAAATACCATGGCTGTACTTGAAACAAAGGCAGCAGGCCTTCGATGTTATGTAAGCTGTCGTAGGATTTGCGGTTACAGCACAAAAATTCATTCATATAACCAAACCTAATAGTTTTAATACAAAAAAACAGCATATGAAAGAAAGTGTTAAGAGAAAGGAAAGATTTTCAATATGTGGAAATCGAGACTTTTCGGGAAGAATAAAATATTGTTCCGAGCACATATGCAATTCTATAAAAATATTAAAATTTCACCATCGCCAGTTGCAAAGTCTGATTTATGGTAAAATACAGTTTTATTTTTATCTTTAATATGACAGACTGACCACAGAAAAATTACCCAGTGTATTTACATAAACAAACCGATAGAATTTACATGACTTATCTGTAAATTGGTATATAAAAAAAAAAAGTAGAAACGCAATGACTTCATGCTCATGTACTCATCATTGGCATGAATCAGCTTTGATGTTTGTCGCTTCATTACACTTGACTGCATTCGGGAACCTTCAATATTTTGAATTTGGACAGAAAAAAGGGCTGGCCAAGCCACCAGATCACCTCGCCGGAGTTGGCTTGGCTTGGCTCGACTGCCACAAATGGCATTATGGCATAGAGCATAGCTTGACTTGGTTTGCTTTGACAGACTAACTGACAGACTGACTGAGTGACTGACTGAGTTGGCTTTTGTTACGGGAAGTTTGCTTGAAATGTAGCACAGTCAAAGCGCACTCAAGTGGGGGAGTTTTGTAATACAAATAAATACAATTAAAGGTGTGGCAAACTAAATCGAACAAAAATAACCAAAGAGACACCAACCAAGTAAACCAAAGCCGAGTGAGCGAGCACTCAATTGAACCGATCCATTTGACATTTCAATGGCGAACTTTTGGCGTTGCGCTATGTTGAACAAAGCCGCCTCTAAGCTGCGCTTTCAACGTTGAATTGAATGTAGGGCTGACATTTTGCTTGTTTTCTGTATGGGTTTGGTTTTCTTTGTACTCCATGTCGCATTGTATAAGGTTTACTGTGAGAAAACAGTGGCTTGAAAGTGATCTTAAGCTGGCTTTGTTAAGCTACTGTGTTGCCATAATAGAAGCTTTCCTATACAACTAGTAATTATTTCATCATTGCATCCGTAAAAATTGGAAATCCGCATTTATGCCCACAATCTAATCATTTATTACCCATAATTCATTACGTGACTAAAACGTAAATTCAATGCTTAATTTTATGATCCATTACCTTATGCCTCCAACTACTAATAATAAAATAAAGTTCGACTCACCTTACGATGTGAAACTGCAGGCAGAGGCGTAGGCGTCGATGCATGCTTGTCAAAGGCTGTAAAAAGTGTAAAAATTGAAATGAAATTATTATATAATCGATACATAAAGATAAAAACTTTACAGTATAAAAAAAAAAAAAATATTAACTGTTGTATAAAACAAAAATAAACAAATAAATTGAACGGTTTGCAGTTATTTTTATTAAACTCAATTAAATAATGTTTAAATGCATGTGATCAAAAAGCACAGCTCTTGGCCTGTTACTTCCGCACTTGAGCTGAACCTGAACCGAACCGAACCCAGTCGAGCTAACACAACGTTACGATTACAGGCAAAGGGGCGCGGCACAGGCACAGGCTCAGGCAGTAAAGATATGTTATGCATTGTTTTTGTTACTGTTGGCATTCATAAACTTGTTATTAAGTTGCATATCGAATTGGTCTCTAACGGCAACAAAAATCAAATTGTTGTCGTCGTTTTGTTGAACAATTAAATTGCAATGAAATGAATTATTAAAATCCGCAATAAAATAACAAAAACAAAAAAAAAAAAACCAAAGGAAACATAAACCAAAGCGTTTTGGCCAAGGTGCCAATTTGAATGTTGAGCGGTGACAAAACAATTTTTAAGCCACAATACAATAACCCGGCCGGCTTTTATTAGCTTGTGATTTGTTCAATTGCATGGCGGATTAAGCGTTAAATCAATGCAATTAGTAAAGCATATAAAATATTTAAGTATTTGCATTGCTTATTTCAGCATTATTTTTATTTCATGATCAGCCTTCGGCCTTACTTTATGTTAGTATAAGCTTTTTGGTATCGATCTGTATGGCTTGTATCGTGTCATCACCAACTAGTCGGAGCTGAGTGTGAGTGACTCCACTCCAGCTTTACACTTTGAATTGTTTAGGTTTCTTTTTTGTATTTTTTATATTTGAACTGCGGTTTCAAACTGTTACAAATTTATTAAGCGTGACTGACATTTGCTGGCTTTAATTATCATATTTTTTTTTTTTTTTTGTTTTCATTTCAGTCTGTTGTATATTTTGCGTGCTTTACGTTTTTTTCGAGTGTACTCCATTCATTTGCATTGTTCCGCGTACAACTTTGAACTCTTTTAGAGCGGTGCGTGATCTTTAAATCACGTTGAACAGAGTTTTAGCTTCATACAAACGATGTCTAAGGTCGCGTTCTAGTGCTGCTCTAATAGCCGTTATTAAGACAATGCCCTCATTTTCATTCAAAAAATAAAAACTTCTTTCTTAATGATGATCTCATTTGCATGACACTTTATCGTATATATAATATGATATCATGTCGGTTGAATATGGCATGAGGGCTTTCGCTTTCGCAGAAAATCATCACAAATCAAACAAATAAATCTTATACAAAATTCGAGTCCCGAATCTCAAATGTTGTCTGCCTGTTGGTCTTAGACAATTCTTCTTTCATTTGCTGTCTTTGTGCTGCCTGCCTGTCTGTCTGTCTGATGTTGTTCACTCATAAATTTTTCAAGTTCACGCAATTCAAATCATTCATGGTTTGGTCTGTCTTTCGGTTTAACAAAAAACATGCCGCGACTTTATAATTAAATAATAAATTTCTTTGTCGACCGCAGAAGCTGTCGAAGAGGCAACTCGACAAATAATTAATTGTTATTTAAGCAAAAGAATTTTGGCAGTTATTTTTTGGTCTGTTTTTTTTTTTTTTGTGTATATTTCATTGAAATTATTAATTGATGATTTATGACTTGACCGTTACAAATACTTGTGGGAGCTACTCATTTCTTGGGAAAAAAAGCCTCTATTGTAAACTATTATTACACCAAATAAACAATATTTTTTAGTTGGTAAGCTGCCTTATACTTCAATTTGTCACTAATAATCTCTTATTTGTTTTTTTTTTACATACACGCTTCAAAATACTCAACTGTTAACTATTTCGCACTAATTCGATACAATCATAAACACTTTGGCGTTCATTGACGTGTACAACTCCTAAAACATTTCTACAAATTGCAGTATTTCAGTGCATATCTAATTTCACACGCCTATGAATCATAATGAGCACATTTATAATTGTTTTTGTGAAAATATCATTATTATTTATAAACTTTTTGGTTGTATCAAGTTTCTTAATCTTTTTCTTTAGGTGAGTTTTTTTTACTTATACAAAAAAGCTTTTTGGCAAGCGTACTTTGATCATTATTAAGTCGTGAAGCCTAATGATAAACAACAATTGCAGGTAAATGATAACATTATCAGGCATTTGAAGACATAAAGTGGTGACAAAATATATACTTTATAGAAAAGTTTTTGGACAATATTGGTTAGTCAATATATAAATGACAGAACGAAACAAAAAATAACTAAATAATTAACAAAGAGTTCTTGTCTTGTTTATTGGCTTAACGTTTTTATAACTTGTTGGACTGGGAAGGTCGTTGAGAAGCGCATTGGGAAATTGTCTTTGTTTGAAGTACATACAAAAATGTTAACTGTACGAGATAACAGTTTATACAATTTCCATTATGAAATCAATTGGTTCTGATATCCGTTATATATAATTAATATAAAAATTGATCTAAAATTGTATTCTCGTCTTAATGAGCTCGTTTTTTTTTTTTTTTCTCAATAGTTTACATCAATCAAAGAGTTAATCACAATTAATTGTCTACCTGAAGTCATGGGGCGATTAATTGCGAGTTTTAATGAATATCGCGACAACCCGCTGGGCGCACTTGCCGACAGCTTGTTTTAAAGGTGCCAAAGTACCTAAAGTCGTTTAATTCTGTCTTTTTCATTTGCCGCAACTTTAAGCACTTCATTTGACCAAGTGGCCTTACGGCAATTTACTTTCTAATGTCAGGTGCACAACTCAAGAGGGTGTCGGAAAGAGAGAACAACAGTAAATAATACTTATTTTTTTCTATTTAAACTTTTTCTTACTTTTTGTAATAATGTTAATTATACTTTTTGCGTCTCACTAAAGTTCCATTAATATGTTTCTTTGCTCTTTATAAAAATGATATATTTTTATTGTCATTTGCCATCACTTTTTCTTCATTGAAGTTTGTCTAATGCGACTCGGAAGAATTTTATTATCATTGAACATGTTATATGTTGACTTCAATTGTTTGTCGACTTGAGTTGAATTACTTTTTCTCAACCATTTATATTTCTTTCTTTGTATTTACTTTTCTTGACTTTGACTTGAGCACCGGCAGCGGCACCTTACTTTCAGCGCTTCGCCTTCTATTTTCTTGTTGGTTTTTTTTTTTTTTTTGCCAGCTGCTTTCATAAAATTTGCTGTTGATTAATTAACTTTTATTTTTGTTTTTATTTTTTTTTTTGCTCTTTTCTGGTTTGTTAAATCGGCGGTGGTCGCGAAAATTTGCTGAAAGCGACAAATAATAATCATTCATCGAACGAGCGTGCAAGCAAGCAAGTAAGCAAACGCTAATGAACGAACAAACTTATGAACAAAGTCAGCAAAGTTGAAATTATTTTTCGAACTATGTTGAGCCAATAATTTACAATGTTCGAGGGGCGCTTGCGGGGCGGTGACGCCTCTTACTTGATAATTATATGTAATTTGACATTACGACAGCAAAACTTTGTCGCCTTACTGACTCCATGTTCATTCAGTAAATTTCAAAGTCAATCGCTGATGACTTAAGACGACCTTTGCATGCCATTTAGTCCAATTATTAATGAGTCTAAAGTCTAACCGGCAATTTTCCAATCTATGATATTATAAATAATGTTTTGATGTAATTTCTACAAGTTCTCACATGCAATTCGCAGCTAATTAATGAAGAAATCAAAAACAAAAACAAAACAGAAAAAAAAAACTAAAACAAAAGTTGATTGAAGCGAATTTTGATAACTTTTCAATTGATTTTTTTTTGCATTTGTCGATTTGTTATACGCTATGTACATAGTCTATACTATATAGCTAACCGATCACTCAGACAGCGCCTATCTTATCGTGTTCACTGAGCTTTTCAATATGAAAACTGTTGCGTATTTATTGACTTTTTTTTTTTTTTTTGCAATTCTTGCGGTACTGTGAAATTATGTAAAAGTCAACAGCAATAAAAAAATCGGTACTCAATGGTAAAAATCACTGCTCATGTATGTATGTACATGCAGATACTTTATGACGCTGTGCTTTTTTTTTGCTTGACACAATTATTCATTTCATGCCACCCGTCGAAACGCTCTCGCTTTCTACGCTAATCGCATCAAGTAGCGTGTAAATGTTGGCAGTTCTGCATCAGATCTTTGCTTCAGCTCCAGCTTTGGCTTTGACTTTGGGCTTGGGTCGTGGTCGACGTCGACGTCTCAGTTGTGTTCGCTTGTTTCAGATTGCCTTATCAAATGGCATCTCATTTGTTTGTGTGTGCTTGTTGTTGTTTTTGTTTTTGCGGCTCTTTCACTTTGCCTCGTCGGTATATCTTTAATCAGCATTTACGCTTTCATCTTTCACATTTTACATTCCACTGAGAAGAAAAATATTATTTACGCAGTCAGCTGCTAGTTTTGATTCAATCGTCGCACATGTGCAACTTCACAGCTCTCTTCATGGCTTGAAGATCAACAGTGTCTTTAATAGCCTTTGTTGTTGTTGTTGTTGCTATTGTCATCTCCCATAAATTTGTGTGAATTTTATACAAGAAATATTTTAATTTGCGCGCACATTTACATTTTTTCGCATGCATCTTTGTTGTCTTTTATTAACGCTATTTGTCTATTTCAATTTGGCAGCTTGTCTGCTCGCTAAACGTTGTTGTTAACTCTAACTTTTGATACGAGTTTAGTTTTGAAAAGATGAAAGCAAAAGTGACATTAAATGTTTACTAATGACTTAGGCTGGCTTGAAGGCACAAAGTTGTTGTAAGTCTTCGCAGTTTAGTTAGTCTGGGCATCGTATCGTATCATATCGTAAAAAAGAGCGCTCTACTGATTGAGCTCTACTACATACATCGACTAGTAAACTATTTAGTAGCTGGGCTGGCAGTGTTAAGTTGTGTCTATCATTTGATTGGTTTAAGTTGTAAAATGTACGTTAATGTATGGGAAAATTATATAAACTACCGAAGGCCAATTTTAAATTGTTATTCATAACAATTTGTTTGATTAGTTTTTTTTATTATTTAATTTTTTACGAGCAACTTTTTTAATGGAAAGTTTTAACGCGCCTAAGCCAACCCTATGAGTTGTTGCATCATAAACTGTTAATACTTATTTGCTTTATCAATGAAAAAATTGAAAAAAAAAAAAACAACAAACAAACCAACCAACCTACGTATTCTCTTCAGTGTAACAAAAGCAGAAAAAATATTAATAATAATAAAGAAAAATCAAAACTTTTGTCAAACGTTTAAAATACTTCTTCAATATTGATCTCAGCCAATAACTAACAAAAAAAAAACTTAAATTAAAGTTGTCAAAATGTTCAATGCTGGGGTCAAGCAGTGTCGACACCTCTGAGATGCCACAGGTTGTTGTTGTTGTCAAAAGCTGCAAGCATTCAATGCGGATTATCATATGATTTATTTCGGCGCTGTCGTAATCAAAACATAACTTGAAATAGTTATATATTTTTTTTTCGAATGCAACCGATTTCGTGCGCTATGTCAAACTGCATTGGCAATGGCACAAAAAACAAAAAACAAAAAAAAAAACAAAAAGTGTGGACAAACTATAAAGACGACACCAAAAGACAAACTCAAATGTCTGCACTACAAAATAAAATCAAAATCAAAACCAAGACCCCAAAACCTAAACAAGAAATGGAGTATGAAAAAAAAAAACCTAACAAAAAAAAACCATTTGCTTGGTCTATTTCAAAATGCAATCGCAGCGCAACCAACGTCGAGTTCAGCTCAGCTCAGGTGGGCAAAAAGTGAATTCACATTTGATGCAGGTACACAAAACTTATGTCATTTGTTGCTCTATAAAAAAGCCATTCAAAAATACATATGTCTTATGTTATATTTACTTAATAATGCTTAAAGAAAAAAAAAAAACAATCAGACCACGGTCTACATGTGTGGAGTAGTGAGAAGTGAGTTGTTGTAAATGGCCAAAGGGCCTCGAGTATAAATAGTGCGACATGCAAATGTAAATCACGTGGCTTGTTTTGGGTTTTTTTTTTCTCTTTTACCAAATTTTATTAAGTTTAAAAAAAAAACGGAAACACAAAAATAGAAAAATGGGCTTGACATAATAACTTTTGTTGAACAATGCTGATTAGACCGTCTCCATGTCGGTGGCACTTCACCCTTTCATGAATGACCATTTTCAAAGGCCGGCAAAAATTGTTTTGTTTTGTTTGTTAAAACAATTTTGTTATACACATTTTTGTATTTGTGTGTGTGTGTGTGTGAAGCGTAATTATTTAAACATTAAACAATGCATGCGTGTTGTGGAAATTATTGTTGGGGAAAAAAACGTTAGCTAAACTAAGAGTACAACAATAAAATGAAATATCATTGCCGGCTTGGCTTTCAACAGTTTCTGTTTGGTCATTTGAAGTTCGCCCTCTTTACACATGTGTGTGAGTGTGTGTGTGTGTGAGCATAGACAATACATGCATATTATAACAATTATTTATTACTATTTTTTTTTTTCTAATGAAAGATCTTCTTTTTCTTGTTGAAAGCGTTTATTTGTTACTTCGACTTGCAGCGCATCAAAATAATGAGTAAGCGTTTTTCGAGTCTAACCTGCTTTCTAGGCTTGTACTTAGACTGTTAGGCAGTCAGTCGGGCGATTGTTGAAGTGAAAACTTGACGCTAATGAACGCAATTTGTTAGAATGCTTAAGCATTTTTCTTCATTGTAATAAAAGAGTTACAATGCCGGAAATCAGGCATTAACCTTTGCGTAGACTGCCTGCAATCAATCTGTTCATATCAGTAAAATTTTATTAACTATAAACAATAAACATATGACGTATTTTTTTTTTTTTATCATAACTTTGAAGATTTATAGAGATATATAGCATAAAAGAGAGCGCCGTCTTTAATGAATTGTGTTTCGAAATGACTTCGTTCGTATTGCAAAACTGCGCATGACCGTTGACCTTCAAAATTACACTACGACTCACGACAGGTATTTGTTGTTTTTTTTTTTTTCAGGTCTCTTAAACTATTACTCTCACTCATTGCGGCTTCACTTAGCTGACGGTCGCGGGGGCGTCCGTTGACTTTCACTGCCAGTTTACGGTTATATCGCACTGACTGACATGTAGAATACTTCCTGTCGCCTGTCGCCAGTCACATTTCTTTCATGCTTTTGCTTTTGCTTTGCTCTCCTATATACATATGTTTGTATATGTAGAAGTGTCTTATGTCAAATGCTGAGCGCCTGCTCCAAAACGTAATGGCGAGTGTGTGTCATGCCAAAAAGGCGCTCATTTGTAGCACCTACTTGTGCAAATTGTATCTGACGACCTGTGCTGCATTGCTGTGAGCCCATGCGAGGCGCCATTCGTTGCGACGACTCTGCGGCAAATGACAAACCGAATGACAGACGGACAAAGCAACCGTAGAACAGTTGGAGAAACGCAACATTAAGTATGACTGAAGGACAGAATGTCGGTGCACCGATAAACTTCAAGGTTCATACGCAAAAAAGGACTCTTGCGTCATGATGACTTCATTCATTCATTCGTTTGTGTTTGTGTTTCTGTTTGTTGTTGTTCTTCACCTACCGCTTTTTCACTGTTATTGCACTTTTTGTTATGGCTTACTCTCAATTCTCATCTCGCTTTTACCTATAACAATTTTCAATCAATTTTTGTCTGCACGCCATTACTTGGCTAACAGGAATCCGAAGCTGGTGTATGTTGGATTTTTTTTTTAAAACAGAGTTTAAATGAATTTTAGGGCTGTGCAAAAGGCGCCGCCATAAATCACAATGAAATTATGCACACAATTGCGGCATGTTCAAAAAGCATAAGCTATCTTTCTATATGTATATGTACATACATGGATAAAATGCTTTTAGATAACAATAAACATCAACAACAAGTATGGCCAGAATAGCGTAACGGAAAATTAAATGAAACCTTAACTAAAGATTTTCACACCTACAAAGCATATAACGGTAATTAATGGTTTCCAGCCATTAAAAGCAGGTTCGATTTTACCAAATAGAAGCGCTAAAAGTGTCAATAAAAAATATAAACTTCTACAAGAGATAATCTTAGGTAGCATGGTTGTAAAATTTCTACTGATTTGAGATACGGTGTGATGCCATAAATTATTAAAAAAAGAATATGAAAAAAATAGCCAAAAATATTTGTTTTAGATAAGTTCTCTATAGTAATATACGTAAATCTCACGAAGTTGTGCGTCATTAAAAACAAAATAATAAATCTTTAATTACTTTACTCAATTTTTCAACACTTTCTCAACTGATTATTGGCACAACTTCTTCGAAAAAACAAACATTTTAATTCAACAACTAAACAATACTTTTTTTTTTTAATTTTTGTTTCGAAAGTTTTTATAGCAACATTTAAAAACCATTTAGCACACAACCGCCTTCAACTTTGACCACATTTCTTTGTTTTTTTAGTTTTTTTTGAAGTGGGACATGCTATGGCGTGCTATTTCCCAGCAAGATCCCAACAAGAGTCTAGACTTCTACAAACATCCATTACAAAGACAACGCTTAACAAATTATCACATCAGCATAAAAGAAAGTGAAAAATGCAGCTTCATTTCTACACAACAACATGGACACTATGCGACCCAAGCTAATCAATCTAATCGAAGAAGTAAATAACTAACAACAAAAAAACAAAAAAACAGCAACAACAACAAAACATGATAATCATGAAGTGAAAAGCCAACACGAAGAAAATCACAGTAAAGTTCAATGCGGTGAGATGAGTTGAGTTGAATGGAGTTGATGAAGTAAAGTCCCAACTTATACACACACACACACAGCCAGCTGTATTGGAGGTCAGCGTGTTTGAAGTGAATCAGTAGGTGTGTAGGTTCATCATCATCTTCATCATCAACTACTTTGTCTATTTTCATATTGGCTTGGCTTGCTTTTGGTTTGAGCTTTCGAGTCTTTGGTTTTGAGTGCGTTTATTTTGGTTGGATGGTTGGTTGGTTGGTAACATGCTGGCACGCTGACTAGTTAATGACCGGCGTGATGGGACAGTCAAATGAATGGAAACAGTTATGACTGGGTTAGGTTAGTTACGATCACAGAGGAAGCTCGCTCATTATGCAGTTTGACAAGCGCCGGACACAACAATTCGGCTTTAGGAGCTATTAACTGAAAATGAAAGCGTTTTTTTTCTGTTTTTTTTGTTATTTTTAGCTTTTAGTAGTTAGTTTGCTATTATAAATTTTTTTCGGCATTTTTTGGACCGGTTTTTTCATACACAAGACACGCAGCTTAGTGCAGCACAGGTTTTTTTCACTTTAAACTCCCCAATGTTGAATTTTCACTTTAAAGAAGGTTAGCAAAAAAAAAAACAAAAAAAAGTAATGAACATTTCATGTACTAACCTCGGCCAATGACGGCATTTGACGTTGTATGTTGATTTCGCTGCCGTTGCTCAAGGTGCGCAGCCTCCGCGTCGTCTAACGCTTTGCCCTCCGCCGCTTGCCGCGATGTCACCCTACGTTCATTGAGCTTCTTGTAGCACGAGAAATGCACGCTACCATCACGATGCAAATTCAGATTTTCCATTGTTTTTGGCACCTCCCGTGCGGTGAAGACATAACGCGCACGCGCGTCTGACACCTTACGGTAGAGTGACACGAATTGATAGATTAGCGCCCAGGCTTGTTCCTCGGATAGTGGCGCCTTGAAGGAGTCAAGTATGTTCTTAAGCGTGACACAATGTGTGGCCGGACAGGCGGTATAGAGCACGGGCACCGTTGCCTTGTGCGTGTCGGCATTGAGTTCGCCTGAATTGCCGTTAGTTGGGGCCAATGTTGTCGTTGTTTTTGTTGTTGGTTGCTGATGGTCAGCATTAGTGTTGATTTGATGACCACCGACCAATACCATTTGATCGCCATTGGCGCTGTCGGGTGAAGTGGAGAGAAAACCCTCTTCGTCGGCTTCCTTCGAGCTGACATTGGTTTTGACGTGCACTCGTTGGCTTTTTATTTTTCCGCCATTCGCTTCAAGGTTACTACTACATATGCTGATACTGCTTACACCGCCTCCTCCACCATCCGATTCGCCAAGTGTTATGTCCTTTTCAGTCATTTTGTTATTGCAGTTTTATGGAGTTTATTTTCAGTTTTCTTTTTTTTTTGTTATAAATTCAAAAACTGTTTTCTTGGTCACTTTTATGTATTGTTTCAAGTTGGAATTTTGTTTTTATGCCTTTATAAAAAGGAATTTTACACACATTTTCAAGAGAATATTTTTTTTTTCTTATTTTTATTATTATTATGGTTTGGTTAACGCACTTTATTACAAGTTATTATTTTTATTAAACGACATTGACACAAAACACAAATTATTACACAAAAATTATTATTATTATTTTTTTTTACTTATTTCGTTTGATTGCTTTGCTTTAATTGCAATTCTTAATTCTTCTTCGTCACTTGTCGCAAGCAGCAGAAAATCAACCGTTATGTGTTACTGTAAATACTTATTTGTGTTGTTGCTCTATTTTGATTAGATTTTAGTGAAACAACAAATTTAATTCTCGAATGCATTTCACAACACTTCTCGTTATTACCGATTTCAATACATCATATCAAGGGTTGTCACTGTATTGCATTTATTTAATCTTCTCTTGCAGTTTAATCTTTTAAACCTGCTCAATTGCACTTAAAATGCAAAAAAAATAATTGAACGAAAAATCACAAGTTTTATTTTTACAATTCACACAAGCGGCGTTAGTTTCGTGCGTGCGAACGCTTCGCTCTCAAAATCTCGATTGAGCCAAACGAGAATGTGAATGAAAAACAACCTGCAGCGTCGCGTGGCGTCGTTTGCCGACGTTGCGTCGCTCTCTCGTTGAGCATGTTTTATGCTCTTGCTGGCTTACGTGAGCGTAATTTAGTAAAAGAGTGAATGGGGAGAGCGATTGCATTTCAAACGACAAAGACAACAAATAAAATGCATTTATTGCAAATCTTGAAATCGTATTAAAATATTTTAAAAGCTGATTTTGAAACATTTGTAACAAACATTTATTGCTTAAATATATTTAATTGTATAGTTATTTCTTTTTTATACAGCAAATCATACAAAAAGTTGCAAACTAATCTAATCCGGTTCATAAATTGAAGCCTCTATATTTTTTTAAACTTTCAAATTAAACCAATAACAATGCGATTGATATAATAAACTCCAGGAGTATAAATATAAACTTAAAGGCATTATTGGAACTTTTAAAAATTTAAAAAAAACATACAAATAATGGATTGTATTCAAGCCTTTCATGGCATGGACGTTTTCTATAGGCTAGTATTGGAATTTGGAAGACATTCGAGCGTAAACAAGATTTACAAGACAGAAATAAATGTGAACCAAATGAATAAATGGGAGTGGCACTAGAAAATGGGCGGTAGAGTATCAAAAAGCTACAGCTTCTGATCTTTTTATACTATCTCAGCTTTGCTAAAATTTTGTCCATACAGATAACTCTTATCCAGCATAAAGTAAAGCTCGTAGATACCATTTTTTAGTTTTGAGGCTTTTCAGGCTTTCATCCAATCGAGTTAAAATGATTTATTACCATACGCAAGATAAGATTATGTATCAACTGCATAAAAACGATTATGAAACATATTTTGGTGTTTGCTACTCTCATAACTTTTCTTTTTCATTATCTCCTTGTTGGCTTGTAAGATTTCACTACTTAATTAATTGATGAAATTTGATGCTGCTGGAGACTTCACTCCGCCACAGTTGCAAACGCAAACGAAGTTGCAATGACGCCGATGTTGCAAACGCATTAAATAATCAATAGTCAAGCAATAAAGATGCCACGGAAAGTCCTCCACATGCGCAGCCGCAGCTGCTTCGGCCAATCTCTTCAATCTGCGGCGTTGATAATGAACATAGCCTGCTTTACGATGATGACGAAGATGATGATGGTGTTGGGGGCCACAATGATGACATCAACTGATGAGCGAGCATCGTCGCCAGGCAGATGTCACTAGTTGCGCATTTTGTAATTGTCATCGATTTCTTAGCCGCAGAAGAGTATTTTAACATTGTCATGTTGTTTGTAACGCACTGAAAGAAGGTTCTCCGAGTATATAAGAAGATACTTCTATTAGAAAAATATCGTTTTTTGTTCAATAGAATAAGTAAAACTTTGCAAACTTTGAGTCCTGTAGAGTAAAACTTAAGAACTTTTGTTGGCAGATGAGATGGAATAGTGGAAATGGTCTGAATTTCGTTATAGAACGGGCGTTTCAATAAGTTCCTTCTTGGGATGATGCTGAAAATAATTTTCTTGGGTGATTTTTTTTATACCCATGGCAAACCTTATAGCACAAAAGGATCCAATTGCTCTAGATTTGTTTCGTTAGTAAAAATGGGCGTGGTAGCTTTCAAAGACGGCTGTGCAGGGTATTGTAAAGTCAGGCTCAATGGACTGCAATGTTAATAGCAGTTTTTTATTTTTAATTTATTGTTTTTAATTAAACATTCACTTGGTAATAAATAATTTAATGGAATTACTTCTTAATTAAACATTACATTCTCATAAGTAAAATGAGAAAGAAAAAAAATAAATTAAATATCTTAAAAAACATGCAATTGACAAATATTTGATCGTTAATCAATAAACTGACAAAGACAAAGTTAGCATGATGATGAGTTCAAGGGAGCCAAGCCCACTTCCTTGGTTGCTCAATGGTTGCGTGGGCGTGGCGCCCACTGAAATAGAGCCCTTTTGTCAGAAACGATACGAATTGAGTTGAAATTGCATGAATCATTTTAATAACCAGCAACGAAACAGAAACAGAAGTCAACCACAAAGTTCTGTACAAATTCAGAGTTAGCCAAGCGTTGAGCTTCGCTGTTCTTTAATTGTATTTGTGTTCCGACTCGGCTTCATTTTCGGCCGAATTGTCTTTGTTTATGTGAGATGTATGGCAGCGGCACCGGTGGTGGTGCGGGTGGTTGGCTTATGTAGATGTCAACATTGTTGCGGTACTGATTATTCTGCATGTTGGCAACGTATATGCGAGCGGTGCGTAGTGGGGTGGGGGCAACCAACGCGGGGCAACTCATGTTGAACAAGTTGACATGCAATTGCATGAAAAATTAAATTAAATTGAGTTTAAAAAAAAACACAGTACTGTCGCAATGACATGAACACATCAAATGAAACAAAAACACACACATCCCTCACTGTACGCTTTAACGAATCCCCACTGTGCTTATTAATGTGTGTGCGTATTAATTGTTGTACGCGCGCCGGAAACACGCACGCATTGCAATGAAAAAATGAGAAAAAAATCATCGACAAAAATTAATAACAATAATTCAATTAAGCTCATTTGTTCAACAATTGTTATAAATCGTATTTGTTGTAGTTTAATGGCTTCAGCAAACTGTCAGCTCAAAATCGCTCAAATCAAACGCTTGATAGACATTTAACTTGTCACGCTCACCTTTCGCTTTGCTTTTGCCAAATTTGGTCTAAATGACATTTGCCTCGAAATGAATTCAACGACGAATTGTTGCAAAATACTGCGTGTTTATTGTTGTTGTTATTGTTGTTGTTGCGTTTGCCATGCTCTGCTGCGCTTTGACACTTGCAGGAATTACTCATTGGGCGATGCAAGCTAAGCCTGAGGATGCAGCGGAGGGTTTTCGCATTGAAGAATAATGATGACTTTTTATTATTGTTGTTGTTGTTGCTGTTGCTGTTGCTTATTTGCCATTAAATGCTTACAAAAAAGGCATTTTGTCTGTCTGTCAGACATTCAGTCAAATGTGTGGAAATCAACGCTCACTGCGCTTAATGTGCATTATTCTTATTGGATTGTGTAATACGAAAATCAACTGAGTGTGGCACGACTTTTGTCTGAGGATGAGCCTTCAAGTGTGTGTGTGTGTGTGTGTGTGACTTCATTCAACAAAGGTTATGCGAGCGCATTTTGCACGTGATGCAATTAACTCAGCTTTGGGAATATCTTATTGGAAAAGGGCCTAAAGGTCTTTAATACAAAACAAAGATGTAGAAAAAAAAAACAAAACGCAGCTGTGCTCAACTTGCGACGTGATTGCGCGACTCTAAACAACAAAAAAGTAAATATTACACATGAAAGAGCATTTCTTTAAGCGTTCAACTCATGGGAAACTAATAATGAAAGCTTAAGGCTTCACTGATCCAACCAAAGACATTCTGTATTACTTAGACCTTAATGTAATCGATGTGCTGTGTGTGAATTTTTACACTTTGAAGTCATACTTCGATAAAGGCAATTTTTTTTAATAGTTAATTAAGATAATACATTTGGTTTAGGATAAAAATATCAATTGATGGATTTACATAAATAAACATGCTTGAATATGTCCGAAATGAGTTCAATCTTGAATTCTCTATCAATTTGAACCCGAATTCCTTTGATACATTGAAACTCAAATGGAATTCTGCCCTGATTATGGAACACTTGGATATCCAATAGAACAATTGCTTGGAGGTACACTATTATATAAGTTTAAGTCGCTTATGACTGAGACAAATTGGGTTACAGTCAAATTGCTTGGATTCTTTTAGGTTCACTTGGACTTTGAGTCGTTTGTGACGAAGAGCGTGAAATTACCCCAAAGGCAGTTCTTATAATCAACTTACCAGAAAGTTCTGAAACCTTATTAGACTGCTCTCTCTCTCTGGTTTCAGAACCGCCTCTTAGATATTTCATGTCTTTAAAGTAATTTCTGGTCTTTGGCCTAAATTTCATTATAAAAAAAAGCAGCATTTAATAATGTCGGCAATAAAAGCAAACCAATTAGAATTAACGATTTGTTATTTAATTTTTTTTTCTTGTTATTTTCTACTATTTTTGGTAATTGACAATTCCGCAATAAAATCCCACACACCCACACAGACCAAACGCGCAGTCGTGGCCTTTTTGCTCGCTGACCGATCGGTCGGTTTCATTTGATCTATAGTAAGTATGACTCGCAGCTAAATGCTCTAAAGCAAAAAACGCTGACGAAAAGCGAAGCATTAATAGCATGGTGGATGGCATGGCATGTTTTCCCAACATCAAGCGTCAGTCCAAAAGCCCAAATTCGAGTTGCGCGCTCATAATCGTTTAGGTTTGTCTAAGAGGCTTATAAGACGCAACGAGGCGACGACCCGACGCGATATGTAAGGCAACAATTTGCAATTGCGCTGACAACGACGAAGACCCAAAAAAAAAAAAACAACAACAACAACAACAACAAAAATACCTACAAACAAATACAATACAAAGCGACGACGACTCAAACTCATTGTTCAGACACAAATTATGGTATTAATGGGCTTTTGTTTGTTGCAACTGCCACAACAACAACAACAACAACAGCAACAGCAACAACACGGCTGCGCTTTTGTTGTCTCTGCACGAATCACGTTTTAGAAATTGCATTGCATTCGAATTGGATATTTTTGCTCCTTGCAGCGTCAACGAATGTACATGGAAAAAGGAAGCAAAAATTTTTAACTTGCAACATGCCGCCGCTGACGCTGACGCTAACGTCGCTGCCACAACAGCTGCTTAGGCAATCTTGCGTCAAAGTGTACAAAATCTAATAGGAAAATTGCTTAGAAGGTTTCGTTTTTTCCGTTCAATTCAAAGAATTCGCTTTTTCCACCTTTCCCAACACACACACACACACACATGCTTACACATACTCATTTATACGAAGTTCGTTAGTCAAAATAATTACATAGAATAGTGTAGCATCAAATTAGAATTGGCATTGTTGTTGTTGTTGTTGTTGTTGCTCATGTGTTGCTGCTGCTGCTGCTCATGTTGATTGCCGGCATTATTGGCTTGCTCGCTCTGATTTCACTGTTGCGCATTAATGCCATTATTCAGGTCCATACCATAGCAGCTTAGTAGCGCTCAATGGCTCCAGAGGTTATACAAGTGTAGGCGTTTGAAGTATCTGCGGGGAGTGTGTAAGCCAAAGACATGCCCAAAAGTGTCACGATCAGCAGACACCACCTGAGCATGACAACAATTCAGTTTTGCTGGCATGAAAAGAGTTCTCAGCGTCGTTAGAAGAAATTGCCGTGCCACTAACAAAGGTAAATGAATGAATGAGTGAGTGAGTGAATGAATGACAGAACGAACTAACGAACAATATATTGTTAAAAGAATTGTGTCAAACAATTTGAAAAATATTGAACAAAAAAAAAAAAAGGTAAAAAGAAAATAATAAAAGTGTGTTGACTTTGGCCTTTTGTTGTTTGTTTTGTTTGAAATATTTCTGCGGCTTATGTTGCGTATGCGTAATCTTTATATCGAAAATTAGTACATTTCGCGAAACTACATTAATAAAAGCAATAATTAAAGTTTAATAACAACAGCTTAACATTGAAATCATTGCAAACAATGGCAAAATGAACAATTAAAGCAAATTATTTCGTTGACTCAACGCACAGCCTTCACATAAGCGGTTTCAATGTTCAAGAAAAAAAAAGAGTAACATTCCACAGTAACCCGATCAAATGTTAAGCGCTTTTGTCTTATTATCAAATCAACTTTTTGCGCATTGCTCAGCAATGTCAGCTAAAACGAAAGCCGTCATTTAGAACACATTTCATTTCATTCGGCCTGAGAAACTGCAGTTGACTCGAAAACAACAAAAACACACACACATGCACATAATCGTCACTCAGACTCACTTTTTCGCAGAATACGTTAAAAATAACAAAAACAAAATAAAGCAAAAGAAGTTATAAGCGAACAGATGCGAACAGATGACAACTTATTTTTTTTGCTCTGTGTGTGTGAGAGAAGTTTTCTCAGCTTCTTTAGCTTTTCAGGCAGATAACAAGCATTTAACAGCGGCAACAAATCAAGAACGAACAGAACCTTTTGTGGTCAAATGCCGCCGCCGACGACGACAACGACGACGAGAACGTCGAAGACAACGAAACGCTGGTGGCCAAAGCACAAATCAACGCATTAAAAATGCAGTTTTTATGTGCTACAAGTGAGTCGTCGTCGCCGTCGTCGTCGTTGTCGTCGTCACCATTATAACCATTGCCACCACCTTAGAGGCAGACGTGAATCTTCGCACTTTAATGTTGAGATGCGCGGCATCAATTAGGCTGGGATTGAGACAGTGACAGTGGCAGCACAGGCAGCGGTAGAGGGACAGTGACAGTGGCAGCACAGGCAGCGGAATAGACTGCAACAACAGCGTTAAAAACTTAATGAGCTATATAAGAAGCAAAGAAATGTATTTTTTTTTTTTTCAAAATGATGTTGACTTCAAACTAATGATGGGAATTCATATGACATGTTAAAGGAAGGAAAAGTGTTTGCACAATCAGGACTGACTGAGAGAGCAACCTGCTTGCAGCCGCCCACTTTCATTTTCAGGCAACAACAACATACGTACATACATATTCACCAACTCGACCGACTCGACTTGAGTTGACTTGCGTTGACTCGACTTAACTTGACTTGACTTCATTCCACTTCCACTCATACATAATTAATTGCGATCGAAAGTCGACGTAAAGTTTTCGGTTTTCATTTGGCGAAAAAGTAAAATTTTTTTATTTCATTATTGTCGAACCGACCGTGGCTCTGGCTCAAGCACTGGCTGTCGGTGTGCCTGCGCCTGCACCAGAAAAATCGCATAAAAATCGAAACGGAAACCGGTCAATGGAGCAACTTTCTTCGATGGTCCGACAGACAGCATGAACAGCAAACAATTTCGTTTGGCGATTTTATTTTGACACAGTAAACTGATGTAATGAGCAAGCGCTGTGCGGTGGGTGAAGAAGGGCAGGGAACAAGTACAGGCGGAGGCGAACAAGTGCATTCCGGCTGACTGGCTTGCTTGCTTGCTGGCTGGCTGACTGGTTGATGGAGATGCGAGGCAGTGTGGCACGCCTACACCGTTTTAAATTATGGAAAAAGTGCAACACGCATGCAACATGTTGCAGGCACCAATATTTGCTGTTGTATGTTGCTTTAGTTTCTCGCTGAGGTTGCATTCATTCTCACGCTCCTGCATCTGCGACATTTGTTACACCTTTGGTTTGTTGTTGGGTTGAAACGGTTCAGGACGAAGCTGGGAGACGCTGGGGTGCAGGCACAGGTACAAGAACCAGTTTAATGGCACATACAACAACAACAAAATTTCACCAAAAAATCTGCAACAACACAAAACAGGCGACTCACGTTGCACTCACAACAGGCAGGCGGTCGGACGGACGGGCGGACATACAAATAGACTGGCGAGGCAAGCAGAGATAGCGGCAAACACAAACTCTCAGCTCGACTCGGCTTGGCTTGGCTTCCAAAGCGGCACAAGTTGATTTGTTTAAATTCAAAGAAATTCACTTTCCTTCACTTGCGCAGACTTTACACTCCATTTTTTTCTTCTTCTTTCTTAGTTTGCAGGTTTTTTTTTTACTTCTTATTGGCCATGGCAAAGAAGGTCACGTTGTAGATCATGAGGATACCACGACGATGACAAGCGAAACGGTCAAAGGCATGCGCTTTGGCTTTGGCTTTTTGTTATTGTGCTTTTTTTTTTCTTCATTTTTGTGTTACAACTTTGCTAGACACAAAATACTTTTAATGAAAGTTGTCAGCGAAGTTTTAACGTTTTTAATTCGATTTCAAGTCAAGCAAAATGGCAGGAAATTATTGAAAACTTCAGCTAAGCGATGCAAAATGAAAGGGGGAAATGTTCGCTTGAGGGGTTACACCATTTATTTTTACATAAATGAGTAAAAAACGAGTTTCTAAAATGTTTTAAGTTAAAAAATACACCAAATTTTTTCTAAATTTCAGATTCTGATAGGTAGAATTGGCTTACATCAGCTAGAGCATTAAATGGAATAAATATTTTACAGTAATTATTTAATATTTATATAAAAAACAGTAGAAATTGAAGAACGTTGAAACTAATAAAACTGGCTTTGCGTTTATGTGCCTTTACGTCATATTAATAATTAAGTTAAAGAAATTACTTTTTCTCGCCTGTCCCCTTTTTCTCGTCAGTACCCTTTTTCTCGGTGCTTCCCTTTTTCTCGGCGCTCTCCTTTTTAGCTTCCTCCTTTTCAACTTTTTCGGCTTTTTCAACCTGTTCTTGTTTTTCTTCTTTTTTCTTTTCTTCAAGCTCATACCACGGTACGCCGCGATGCAAAGCAGACCAGCGTGGAATGTTGAATAAAGCCCAGTAGGGAATGATCATCATGATCAACAGTGAACCGCCACCAATCAAAAGTTTCTGAACACCAGACATAGGAAAACGCGGTGGACCGCAGATAGGAGCATGGTGACGTACTGACCGCAGCGGCAACGATGGCTCCAGGAAGCGACCTGTCAGGGCTAGCCACGGCAATGTGCGACGTACGGCACGCATCATGTCGTTGGTCGGTGAAAAACGGTTTTCTACTTAAATACAATTTAAAGAATACGAATACGATTTGAGCGAAAGTAAGTTTTTGTTTTCTTTAATTATTGTGACGCAACGGCAAAGCCTACTGAAAAAGTCCAGGAAGGCCTCACTAACTAACTCAAAGTTCAAGTTTTTGAATTAAAAGGTTAAAATTAAGTTATTAAAAAGCACGAAAATGCTAATGAAAAGTCAACTCGCGATAGAAAATTGTGGGAAACTTTTTGGCATTGCGTGTGGGGCAACAATTCGCGATTTCATTTGCAGCCTCCACTTTCATAATGAATTTTTGATCGCCAACGACGTTTTTGAAATGTTTCCGAATAGGAGGAATTGCACACAGCTGCACATATTTAATGACATAATTGTAGGGGATTTAACGTTTTACTACAAGAAAACTGAAATAATTGTCCGCTATCTCATTGTTAACGAATTTATGGTTGGTAAGATCAAGTTTACAACGTGTATTCGTATTTTTAATTGATTAGTTGGCTTATATTAGACAATTACCTTATATCCTCTTTACTACCGTAAATTTGTTTTTTTCCTCACAAAGGCTGATACAAATAAAAATATTTGAATATTTTAAATTCAAAGAAAGAGTTATACTGTTATAACGGATTTCTTGCAGAGCTGTCGCATCGTTTTTATTTGTCGAGTGTTGCCAGAGCTAGTCTGTTGGAAAAATTTTAATGTGCTGGTAGAAGCATTGCATCGTTTTGAAGCAAATTTAATATTGCAAAATATGACAAAATACTCTTTAAAAATTAAAAGTGTACGACTGGTGTGAGTATCGGTCCATAAATCAAATCAGATAGATGCGATTTGAATTTGGCGCCCAAAAACCAGCTTCCCAACAAACCATATGGCAACACTTTAGTGTGGCTTGAGCGAGATGGACTATACCGGCAAGACGAAAATTTGTTGTTTTGCTCTTTCATCACAGTCAAATGACGCAAAAGTGTCGGAAAAGCGGAAGAAGAAGACATCAAAAGTGGAAGAAGAAGACGAATACCGCGTTAAGGCAGGTAACAAATCCGCAACGAATGCAAGGGATATACGCTTAACCAAAACTGCAACATGGTTTCATAATAGTGTCACAGCAGAGTCACTGTCAAAAACAAATAAAAAATTATTTGTTAATGTAATTTTAATAAAAACTAGTAAATTCCAGGAGGCGAAACTCACTTATGGCATGCTTTTTTCCATAAAATCCTTTGTCAGTAAGATATCACCACATGATCCACGTGAGGGATTTCTTTACTATAAAACAAATCGTTATGCTCATCATTTTACGGGACTAACAATCACCAACTTGGGCTGTTCCGGCAACTGATCTCCATCCCAATTAGTGTTAATGTAAGCTAATAATACTAGCTTGCCGTGGACAACACAACAAAGCCAAAAGTACTAAAATCGTTGAAAAATGGAGGCAACCAACATAAGTGAACGCATGGATGTCTACATCAATGATATTCTCAAAGGCGAGCTGAGGCAGCTCGAACAGCACATTAACAAGTACAACGAACAAATCATGGAGTTCGTTCAACTAAAAAACACAGTGCAAACAATGCGTGACAATCTTGCCGATGGCTTCAAGACGCAAGTGAATATTGGCAGCAACATGTTCCTCGAGGCACGTGTGACCGAACCGGACAAGATGCTGGTTGATGTTGGTTGCTCTTATTACTTGGAGTTAAGCCTGGACGAAGCTGCAAAATTTTGCGATCTACGCATTAGGGTGCTTACCAAGGAGTGCGATGTACTGCGCGAAGAAAGCATTAAGAAGCGCACAGAGATCAAACTGGCGCTAATGGTAATTAATGAGCACGAGAAAGTAGCGGATCCGGTAGACCGAGAATAAAGATAATATTGGCTAAGTACTAGTTCGTAAGTATAAAAGTAAAAAAAAAACACTTTTAAATAGAATACTTTGTTGTTATTTAATGCACAAAATGCAATTTACAAGTAGTTTCAATAACAATTTAAATTACATCCGTGTGTCGATTGATTGATTATGTACAGATCCGGAAAGAGGGCACAATTATTTTTTTTGGGACAAAAATTAAAAAGTAAACTAAAATTAAATATTTTGAGTACCATGCGGCTGCAACTCGATTCCAGAGACATTGACTAATAGCGTTCAATTTTCGAAAACTGATGCACGCAGTTTTGTTGAATAAATTTTATGATTCTGTCGATCCGCGTTCATTAACATTATCTTCGCTATTATCAGTGTCACGGTAAGTTTCCGCTTCCTCATCATCGACCTTATCAGGCATCGCTGCGCTTGCCAGCGTTCGTTGGTGTGCTGCAAGACGACGTGTAGTGTCACGCAAAAAACGAAGACGTGAGGCCATCTGGTGAGTGGTTGCAGAAAAGATTAGCGTTTATTGTAATTGACTTATACCTTTTCTACTTACAGCTTCCTCGACAGTGACATCGCTGCCACCACTATGACGTGGCACTCTGCAAACGAAAGCGACTTAAATAAGTGAGCGCCAGCAATATTAATTCACGATATACTCACGAAAAAGTTGTTATACATTGTCGCAAGCGTTGCAGTTCACGGCTCAGGGTGTCAGAATCAAAAATGAGCGTTTGATTATCCTCCATCAATTGTTGATTCTGTTCCAGAAGTAGTTGTACATGTTTTTCGGCTCCCCTGATGGTTTTACGCGTTATCTCATCCGATTTTATCTGGTCAGCTTGCCATTTTTTATAGCTTTCTATGATCTTCTCTCTTTGATCATTAATGGCAACTTGCTGTCTGAATGGAATGAAAGGCTTAGTATAACACAAAAATCCATACAAAATTGGTTAAGTATAATATTAACATACTTGAGATCGGCCTGCATGTTTTTGCATTCAATCGAGAAATCGCATAATTTCCGTTTATACTCGTCATTAGCCGCTTGCAGACACATAATGCTGTTTTTGTGTGACTCATCCTCACGCTGCATCATAGTTTGCATTTCGCATGCCAAATTACGTGCTTTAAGAATTTCATTGTCGGCAATCTTGAGCCTTTCAATAAGGCTCTTTTCGCGACCAAGCAGGCAGGCTTCCTTTTCTTTGAGGCCCATGACTTCGTCGCGTAGTATATTGCGCTGTC
Organism: Phortica okadai; assembly: GCA_034638295.1. NCBI lineage: Eukaryota > Metazoa > Arthropoda > Insecta > Diptera > Drosophilidae > Phortica > Phortica okadai. The sequence continues at coordinate 9,457,465 of CM067850.1, forward strand.
AATTGGTAACGACAAATTCGGGGATCTTTGCTTGAAATATATTACAATAAACATACCTCCATTTTGAGCTCATCTTGACGCTTCTCTAAATCTTTAAAACAGTCTTGTATCGATTGCATTTTAAGACATGCCGCTTTCAACTGGTTACCCTGTTCGTCGTAAATACATTGCAATTTTTCGTACTTCCTGCACATATCTAAATGATCGTTCCTTTGCGCCTGCAGCATCGAAGTCGCTTCACGTAAACTGCGCGAAAGATCACCTAGGGTAAAAAGTATGTTGAAAAAAAGTAAATTCGAACGGCTGTATCAAATCTAACTTACATATTTTCTGTTTTGATTCACTTAACTCTTCCCTCGTGCTGTTTATTTCCTCCTGCAGCTTTATCCGTTCACAATATGCTGATTGACCATTTATTGTTGAATTAAGATGCGTAATATGACTATCGCGCGCATTTAGCTCTGACGTCAGATGCTGTATATGGCATGTGAGTTCGGTATTCTGCAATGTGTAAGAAAAGATACAACTTAGCAACCCATTGACAAAGCGTCAAGTTAATCCAATAATCGAACATGCTTCTCCAGCGTGTGTATGCGTGTCATATCCGCGGAATTGCATTTATCCAGCAATGCCTGCTGCAATCGCTCATTTTGTGCTGCCAACGCGTACATGGCGTGCTCAAGGCCAAATGCTGGCACTGCAGTCGTTGCTGGTGGCATAGCTAAGGACTCCTTTGTACCCGGCAGTGATGTTGTCGTTGTTGGCAGTTCGTTTTCGAAACTATTCTCCAAGTTGCACTGTTGCTGCTGCTGTTGTGCGACCTCCAAAGTCAACTCATCCAAATCGTGTTTTAGCTCGTCAATGATATTCAAGTAGTTTTCACGCGTTGCGGCCATCACCGCCGTTTGATCGTGGCAGGCGCGTAGGGTATTCTCCAACTGCTTTCGATGGGGACAATCATCAGCCTGAACCGGAACGGAATTCAACTTTAATTGCAACCAATTACAGTAGAAACTCGATTATCCGGATTTCCGATAATATAGAATATTGATCCGGATAATCGTGTTTCTACTGTTCACCCGCAACTCCAAAACTTACCATGCCGACGAGTTTTTTTTTGGTGGAACGTATCTTACTTTAAGCTGAGCCTAAATGTATGCTACTAATTTTTCTACATTTGTTTTCAATTTCTTTCAAACTGTGCCATGAAATTTTCATTGCATTTTATGCATAAAAACACAATATCTCTAAAACTGTAAACTAATAGTTTCAAATTTCGCTTTTTCTTTTATATTTTCCTTCCGTTCGTCGTTTTCGTGTGTCAGTTTCGTGTATTTTGCCTTCATTACCGTTTCATTTCAATTCAATAAATTCGCTATTAAAACTTTGTCACGAAAATAAAACAAAAGTTTGACGGATATCAAATTTTTTGGCACCTTGCCTTTACGTATGGGTGGCAGGTTGGGTTGCTTTCTAATGCCGTGTGTGTGACATTTGTCGTGGGTGGAAATTGGGGTGAAACGCGATAATAAAATTGTCGCAATCAAAACAAAAATTATGAATAGTTTTTGTAACATTAAATTTGAAGTGCTTTTAAATCAACAAAATTAAATCGATTACCAATCTGATTTTCTAAAAAATGCCATCAGTGTCTGTATGTTGCCAAACTTTTTCAGCCTCTACAAACTATTAGTTTAGTATTGTTTTTCAAAGCAACACCGAAACTTGCTCAACAAAATAATTCAAAACAAATTTTCACTTTTGTTTAACTTTACAATTGCCACGCCACAAAACTTTGCTAATTGTGCACTTTTGGCGTACTTCAACTTAAATGCTCGCAAAAGTTGCACCGTTAACCCTTTTATGCCACAACGTTTTAATTATAGACGCAAATTCATGCCTGTCGTCTTTGATTTCATGTATTTGGATTTGTTGGCGTTCCGTTTGAGCCGTTAGAGCCGAGGCGTTTAATCTAACGTCACCGTCGTTTCATTTGTTTCACGCGAATAAACAGCAACGCCGTCGTCGCCGCCATCAATTGCATACAATCAAACCTCGATTGAGTTCTGAATGATTGTCGGTTTGCTCTTTACTCATGCCACACATTATAAAACCACCATGACTCAGTAGTCGTCGTCGTCGTCGTCATCATCATCATCGATATGCCCTTATACATATCTGTTTTTGTTTGCGTGTCGATTGTGGGTAAATAAGTAACACGAACACGATTCCGATTTCCTATGCGCGTTTTGACTTTCTTCCTTTGCGAAGCCATCGTACGCCGTAGGCATTATCAACCGTCTGCATTCCTTCAGTGTCTTCTTGCATTACGACTTGCATTCTATACTTACCCACACATTCGAAAACTATTGTAAATGCTCTGCCATTTGTATTTGTCGAATTTGAATTTGTAGATACTATTAAAAAATATAATACATGACTATATAAATCATACTCAAAGGCATCAACTTTGGCGGTTGATGGCCAGTAGGCGGTAGCACCGCACCCACTTGACTTGACTCTTTGTTTAAATATATATATATATATATATATATATATGTACATATGCATGTATAACAAATAATTTACTTTTATTATTTATTTTCGTTGTCTATAAGTAATTTCGATAGCAACAGCAGACGCCGTAATTTCCCGCCAAAAGTAAGTTGGTCTGGCGGCAAGTCAAATGTCCTTAAACTATGAGCTTTGCTTACATATTGTTGCTTAAATAAATTTTTTTCTCAAACTTAGTCTAAGTCTAAGCACCTTAAATAATAGTCGAGAGTTGAGTTGAGTTGAATTTGAGTTTTTTGTTGTGAATATGGCAATTCATTATAGTTGTTGTTGTTTGTGTTGCTGTAATGAAGACCCACGCCTGCGTAGCCTATTCTCAAGTTGTTCAGCGTTGTTATATGTAAATACTAGAGATTTGTTGTTGCTATCGTTGCCTACTTGGGCGCTTTTCTACTATAACTAGATGATTTAGTCGTAGTTGATTTAGCAGTGCCTTTAAGTGCCTGTTTTTGCTGTGCGTGTACGCATTAAACAAATATTTTAAGAAATTATATTCTTTCAACAATCGATTACTCACCATGTCATGTAGTTCGTTGGTATCTTGTTGCTTTGCTTCAAAATTGTTATACACCTCTAAGAAAGCTTCGCTAAATGGATTGCCTTTTGCGTCATCTGTGTAACTTTCATCATATGTAAAATCACGTCCCGTCTATGACAGCAAGAATTGTATTAAGTTATATAAAAACATCGATTGATTTTAAATATTTTTACGTACAATTTCACTTATTAAGTCAGCTAATTCTTTAAGTATCCTACAGTTTATATCGTTTATGCACTTATCTGAGTTGTAGCTCCTCTGCAGATCTATTAGGATTGTTTGACACACATTCAGTGTTCAGTCGTTAAAATGTTTCGGAGCAAACACTCACCATTCAACTCCATTTCAAGCTGTTGACTTTTGCATAATGCCGTCTTATTGGCATCATTCAAACAATGAAGACGCTTTCGTATCTGTTCCACTAATTTGTCATCCGGATCCAGTTCTTCGGCACTTGTAAGGCCGTCATCATATCGATCCGACTCCAGATCGACGAGTTTATTGCGCAGAAAACAGAGTTTCTTTTGCACGTTATTACGATCTTCACTCTGTAAATGAATGAATACATGAAAGACATTCAAGTGACCGCTTCGTTGAACTTACAATGCGGTCAAATAAGCAAGCTAAGCGTTTTCGATGCAATTCAAGGCTTTGATATTTATTTTCACTGTTTTGCTCAGAGGCCTTCTCCAGTATTTGATGAAGTTCGCATTCAAAATTATCTGTTTCAATGAGTTTCTGATGTTGCTTTGCGGTTAACTAATTGGTGAGACATTTTGTGAGAAAGAGTGTTGAATTTGCAATCAATGTTTTTGCTAAAAATATTCAATACTTGCCTTACAGCACGCATCGTTTGCGGGCATCTTATTTTGCTGTTGGTCGTGCTCCTCTTCAAGTTGTTCAAGCTATGTTGAAAAGAGAAGCAAACACAAAAAAAAAAAAAAAATATGTTAAATTTTATATTTTTAGTATACGTTGTAAAATGTCTTCGTGTTCGTTGTAAAGCAAATATTTATAAGTTTTCACTTTCAGATTCATGAATTGTTTATCATTGAATTATAATTTAAGAAATCCTTTTTTTCCATACAAAGTTTTCAATACAAACCTTCTCACGCAAACCGGCAATTGTCTCATCTTTAAAGATGATCTTCTGATGCGCTGTTTGTATATCAGATTCAAGACAAATGATTTGTGAACGCAGCAGGCAGATCTCATCGTATTTCTGTGCCACTTCGCAGGCGAGCGCTTTCATGTGCTTTGTTGCGATTGAAAATAAGATAAAGTTTTTATAAAGAATCTAAAGCTCTCAAATTGATTGATTGATTGAGTTAAGTGCAATTACAAAAGAAGAGTCTGCGTAGGTGTTATTACTTAACTAAAAATCAGTCTTCAGTAAAGGTTTTCAATTAAAAAATCCAATTTATTAATTGACAACAACATGTACACGACAAGTAGGAAATAAATATGTAATTGACATTCGAACGATTGATAACGTTATCTATGTAAAACACCTACGCATGCTCTAGCACTCGCATAACTAACACTTGAACTTGAAGTTGGACAAATATGTCAATGCTTGAAACGCACCTGATCCATGTCGCCGCCATCCCGATTTTCTGGACACTGATGGCGCGGTATGCCCAAAACTTGTTGCACGCTGAGCGTCTCAAAGTTAACGCCACTGAAGTTCCAGCAGTTCTTGTGATAGGCACCCTGTATAATCTTAATTAAACCACAGATGTCTTTGCGCAATTTACGATTTTCGTCCTGCGATTGCTCCTGATCGCAATTCAGCTTACAGAAGCATTCGCGTATGCGTTTCGATGTCTCCGTTTCCATTTGACTGATGTTGCCGAAGATCACATTGTTGATGTGCAGTAGCAGATCAACCCACTCCTGGTAGGTGACCAGTCGCAGCTAAGAATAGCGAAAGTACACCATTGATAAAGATTAAAAAAAAAAAAAAACAAAAAGCATAACCGACAATGTTGTTCAACAAACACAAATACACACATTCAAATCACCATCTGACTGACAATCGATGTCTTCCAAGCGCTTAAGAAATATGCCATTCAGCTCGAAGTTGATCTGTGCCGCATCGCCGCCCGACATCGCCACCTCGTTGCGATACTTTTCCAGCTGCTGACGATAATGCGCCGTCGGCATGGCCGTCGTCGAAGTGATGCACTGCGTCACTGGCTTTTCGCTTTCGTAGAGACATAGATCCGATATCTCAGCACTTGAGTCGGCTGGCACTGGGGTTTGGTATCTGACGCTATGCATGCTGCGCTGCATATGTATTTCAGTCGTAGAGTATCTGCCAACGGCCTCGTTATTGTCATCCGATGAGATTAGCCTGCCACCGCAGTCACCAACGGTATTCAGCTCGTCCTGGCGCTGTGTACTGCACGGCGCAATGACAATGCCCAGACTCGAAGTGAAAGAGTCTTTTGGCGCTGCTGCATTCGATTCCTCGTCACCGTCACAGGCGCGCTCTTGCTCAACCTCATTGAGGCCCATTGTGGAACGTGTGAGCCGAAACTGGCGCGTGTTCTGATTGTTGTTCTTGTTATTGTTGCTGCTCATATTTGCAAATTTGTCTTTAAATGCTTTTAATTGGGCGAGTCTGATTTTGTTTTTGTTTTCGATTTTTTTTTTTTTGTTTATGGTTTTGAATTTTGCTTTGTTTTGTTTTTGTTATTGCACACGCGCGCTTGGTCTCAATTTGAAAACAAAAATATATTTTTTTAAAAAGCACTTTGAACTGTAAGAAATTGTAATTTTATTGCAAATGAAAATTTTGTATGTTCTAAAATGGAAGACAGAATAAAAAGTGAATGGAAAAATCAAAGTAATTTTTCAGGTTTCTTGTTTTATTTTTATTAAATTTGTTTTTTTGCCCGCCGAGGTCAATTCACATGATCACTTTTGCGAAATAAAAAAAAAAAAAACACAACAAAAAAAATAACACAAAAAAATTGCAGTTCTTAATAGTTTTTTTCTATTTTATGATTTGTACATGATTTTTCTTTAATTGTATTTTTTTTTTTTTTTGTTGTCTAAATCCACACCGCTGTTTTCCACTGCGAATTACTTTAGCTTCGTTGCTGCTGCTGCTGGTTTTGTTGTTGTCGCCTTCGCCGTTACCGTCACCGACGTCTATAAGCGCCGAACGTGTACCTTGAATCTTTTGTTTGCACAGACTTCTGACGTAGTCTCTGCGCCGTTGTTGTTTTTCTTGTTGCGGTTGTCGTTGTTTCTTTTTTTGTTTTTTTTTTGGCGCTGTTGTTGTTTTTTGTAAAATATTTGTTATTTATTTTCCACTTATTGCGTTCGTTCGCATTCGTTGCCGTTGTCGCATTATTAACTTTGATATTTCACGCGCGCACGGAGCACGTTTCAACGCCAACTGATTTTAGATTAAAAATCAAACTTGCTCGCCAGCTCACCGCCAAAGCGACAACACGACGAGAGCGCTTTGAGCTTGCGCTCCAAAAACAGACCACAAAACTTGTCCTCCCCTCGCCTCGACCCGGTGTGAGTACATGTGTCTGTGCATGGGCAAAACGCCTCTCCATAAAGCCCATTCAGCGTTTTTGCGCTATCAGCTGCCCGCCTGTGCCGGCTTGTCTTGTATTTGTTTAAGTTTATAGGTTTCGCCGTTTTCGCTTTATCGTTTATTAATTGATAAATAACACTTATGGGCCTGCTCTGCTCGGCTTGCCCAACTCGCTTGGATACAACGTTCCAACAATGAATATTATTATTATTTTTTGTATTATTTTGTTTATGTACGTCATTGCGTTATTATTGAATTATAAAATAATATATGTAAGAAGAAGTTAATGTTGTTAAATATATTTAATTATTTTCAGTGAAGCTCAAGTCGGTCCAACTTTTGTTTTAAACAAAATCAATTCTCTTTATATATATGTAATAATATTTATTCAGAGCGTATATAAGAATGCAGAACCAAAAAAAAAACTATTTACAAGATTCAAAATTTTGTTGTCTTTTTTTAATTTTAAATACATTTATATATATATATTTTATCCTTTTTTAATAACTTGTTTAAGTATAGACTTAAAATTACAATCTTTTTTGACGTTGCATACCTTTATAAAAAAAAAACAAACATGCCGGCACATAAAACTCCGTTCAATCAATAAATCAAAAATACGCGCGTTAGTATTAAATAAGTTCATTAATTATAAAATCATAAAAATGAGTTTTTTTTTTTTTGTTGTTTTTGTCGCTCTGCTAACATGCATCTTATAAAAGTTGTTACAAAGTTCAAAAACCTGCTCACAAATTTTGATTTATAAACTCTTCTATTTGTTTGTTTGTTGTTGTTATTAAAATAAGCACTAAATTGTTTTCGAAAATATATGTATGTATGTATGATTTAAAGTTTAACAATTAGTAGAAAAAGTGCATCGCATTTTTGCACATTTCATAGAAATTTATTACAGCAAAAGTTTATCGTTTTCCACATTCACAAGTATTTTTTTTTAGCGCGGTTGACATGGCGTGCGTGAGTTTGAGGCAAAGCAAGATTTGCACGAAAAAATCATGTTAGTTGTTTGCAAATTTTTATTTTGATATTTCAATTTTTTTCATGTTTTTTTTTTTTAATTTTATATATTATATTATACTCTTAAAATCATTTTATATTAGTGTTTTTAGCGCTGTTTTTTTTTTTTTAATTTCTCTTACTACGTTTTTTTTTATGGATTTCCTTAAATGTGGCAAACTTCTTGTCCTTGTTGCTCTTTTCTTGCTAATATTTTGTTACTTTTACACTTTACATTGGGGGGGGAACACATGAAATTTTAGAAAATTATTAACAAAATTTTGCCCAAGTTTGTTTCTTTGCTGCTGCTGTTGTTGTTATTTAGCCTATTTTCTTGTTATTATTATTGCAACTTCGCAGCGCGCGATAAGTTCGCCTGGTTGAAAAATACATTGAATTTTGAATTTATTCGAGTTGAATTTTGTTGCTGTTGTCGATCATGGCTTGTTCGCATCCACATTGGTGCAACTGCCGCACGCAATATGCTCGAAAGTAGTTCAATTTATTGTATTGTCAGAAATTCTTTTGTGTCAAAATTTATGGGGACAAATTATTATTAACGTAACTAGTAAAGCGCGCGCCGAGTTGTTAGCAAAACAAGTTGAGGGTTTCGTTACTGTTGTTGTTGCTCTTGTTGTGATAGTGGTGGTGGTGATGGTGTTGTTGGTTTGGTCAGCAGGAAGCATAAATCAATCGTATTAATAGCGCATATGCTATTAATAATTTTTGCTGTCAATCATTCAATAAACTTTGCTATCGATCTTGAATTCGATGAGTTGTATTTCTATGTGTGGTTGTGTGTGCGCGTGGGAGATGCAGACGATAATCGGTGCTGGTATTGGTTTTCTTTCTTTTTGTTTTTCTCTCAAGCGTAAGAAACGAACTTAAGCTAAGTAAATGTAAACTTTACGATCATTCGGCGTTCGCGCTAAATACTCGCGCTCGATAAGGCTTTCTATTCGCTTCTTGATGAATACAGGCGAAGGTAAAAATCTCGATTTTAACATTGTCGTAACATCGGACACGAGATTGTTGTGCTAATATAGTAGAGATGACATATAAAAATATATTTTAAAATTGGCAAACAAATTTAACTTACCGCTAATTGTTTTCTCGACTTCATAATGCGCACAATTGCTGCTTCAATCTCATGTTTACGATCCTCATCGACCTTGCCGCGTGTCTCTTTACGCTCCGGCTCTGACTCACCCTTGGCAGCTACAGTTTGAATTTTGACCCTGAAAAGCATTAAAATTTAATTAAAATTAATGTCTTTTAAATAGTTCTCTAAAGTAAATTTCACGCACCTGTGGAACTTAGATACGAATGCATCATTCACATAGAACTCATCCGTTGGGTGGATATCCTTCGTTTTCGTTTTCGAACTGCGCACAAGCAAACGTTGCGCCGGTTTGCCCATCGATAGTGATTGTAACGCACGCACTAACTCACGTTCGGGTATGTCTGTCTCCTGCTGTATGTCATCATAGGTCAACAGATCGCGATTGTTGAATAACATTAGCACGCACATCTAAAGAAAAAACCAAATAGTTAGATTGATTCTGAGGCTATAAACAGCTATATATAGATAAACAACCACAGCTTACTTGATAGGTCGATACTTGGAGTATATGTTTGCGTGTAGTTGTGGGCACCGCACAGCCATTAGAGCTCGAACTAGGTCCATCTTTGTCCTTGTCGCAATCGGCCGTTTTCCGGCCATAAAAGACGGCATTGATGTAGGCAGTGCCTGTGAGAGAAGGTTAGAAATCAAGAAGATTGTCATTGCTTTGTGCTAATTTATGTTTCGATCATTAGCACACACCCATTTGCGGTTGCAACGTCAGTTGACGGCCCGAATGCTTATCCAGATAGAATTTCTTAAAAACCTCGAAAGCTTCACGCGGCGCAGCCGGTATGTTGCAGTTGGGTGTCGCTGTCTGTTTGAGTTGATAACATTTGAAATGTATTTAATTAGTAGGAATTTGTAATAAAATCAAAATAAATTGATTTACCTGTGTTGGCCAGAAGCCAGTGGTCAATATGCGTACGGTCAACTCAACACTGGACAACGACAAATTTTTATTATTTACAAAGTTCTTGAACTCCTCCATGATAGTATTTGACACAGACATATCCTTAAACATGCCCTCCAATTTTGAGGTAAATTGACAGCCACATTCAGTCTATGCACAGATAGTAAATGTATTAGTAATAAAATATTTTATACGAATTCATCGAATATTTACCTTTAATTTTGATATCATGTTCTTTTCGAAATCATCTGAGACTGATTTGTTTAGCAAAAGACGTTTAGCTAAATGAGTTTTGTAATAACGCTCGAAAACATCTTTCTCGAGCAGGAAACGGAAGAGCACCATGGTCTTGTCTAGTATTGTCTCGATCTCTTGTTCGCTCATCTGTAAAAATACCAATAGTTGATGGTTTCAAATTGCTTTCGTTGTAATACTTACACCTTTGCCACCCTTTTTTAATTTGTCATCAATGAACAACGACAAATATTCTGGCGATTTATTATTTAAATTCAGGAAGTGTTCGAAATCCGAAGAGATCACATTCTTAAATATACGATCGTTATTGAACGAGTGAAGCAAGAATTGATCAAAGCGATCTTTCAAATCCAACAAATTTTGCACAAACGTTATCGGATTCGTGCCGTTCTCCTCCTCCTTAACTAGCATGCGTCCCTGTTCACGCAAATATGCCGACATTGTGTCCGCAATCACTTTAAGACCTTCATCCTTTAGTCTAGAAAGTAATTTGTATGTGCATGCCAAATCGTCTGTCTTTGAGTTTTTAATCATATAAACAACGCCCGAATTCTCCATTTCGACAATCGTGCGCATATGTTTTTTAATGAGTTCCTCCTCGACAACGCGTACAATACGCGGCTCTGTGTCCTTATCAAGATAAAGCGCCGCACGTGCCGATTCCTCCATGATGCGTGCCTCGACTTTCTTAATGTAAACGCCAGCGTTATTTTCAGCAAGAAACTTTTGCGATTCAAATTTATAGAAGGCGGCCGATTGTGCAAGGAACGGTTTCTCAAAGTCTTCCTCATAGACGCATCTTGTATCGATGCCGAGTGACATGAGCATTTGGCAAGCATTCTTAATTGCCAGATGATTAATGGCTTCGCCGCTGCGCTCGTCCATGACCATGCCCAGCAAACGTTCGCGTAAAGCTTTTTGTATCTCTGTATGTCGAACGATCTGTAAAATGTAATTAAAATTATTATTTAACCTTTCGAGTCTTTATTATTTCAGTTTTACTCACCAAATCTCTAAACAATGTGAGTCCCAAGTTATAGACATTTTCCACTTCACGTTGCTGTACATAGACACGATCCATGTACATGAGTATGTCTCGTATCATCACCATAGACGTCTGATGATCGGTCCAGGCCAGATTAAGACGTGGCAAGAAATTGTTATGCAAACTCTCGAGCACATCCAGCCGCACCTTGAGTTCCAAGTGCTCGGAAACGACTTCGCGAAGGCCATAGTATAGACGGTTGCCGTGCTTGTGGAGCACCATGTTGTATGCATTGCGGTACAGTTGTTCAAACGATAGGCCCGAGTTGTTTTTCTTCTGTATTTCCTGTATGGCACTCTTAAGACTCGCCCATATAGTCTCCACATACTTTTCGTCCATAGAGGCCTATAAGCAAACATACGATTAATGAATATCTTCAATTGCTAAAAGAAAAATTAAATAAACAAATTTCTTTCATAAAAAAGTTCACTAGAAATATATTGCTAACATTAAATGCACGCCGTCTGTACTCCGGCAGCCAGAGCGGATGTCTACGTTGAATCTCGCGCAATCTATTGATGTAAGTATTGCCACCGGGTACATTGGTCATTAGCTTTGATTGGACATTGTTGAGCCGCGACTGTTGCTGCGTATTGGCTAAAGGGCGATTTAATGAACCTCCAACAACACCACTACCACCACCACTGCCCCCATTGCTATTGGTGCATTTGATGACAATTGCGCCGGGTACAATGCTGGTGGTGTCGGCTATAGATCCACCGGTGCCATGGCCGTTTGTAGGCGTTGTGTTGACGACGTTGATGCTGGCGCTGCTGCTGCTGCCGGTCGATGTGTTTGCAGCTGTTGCGCCAGTGGCCGCCCGGGACTGTTGCAGACCCAATGTGTTCCGGACTCTTGATACTGCTCTGAGATTGCTACTGCAACTAGCGGCACCAGTAGAAAAAATTTGCGAAGTGTTACCAGTGCCGAAATGGTTTCCTCCGATAAAATGAGTGCTACTAATGCCAGAAGCTCCGCTAGCACGGCCACCAATGTTGCCAGCAACGCTGCTAGCATTAAAGTAGTTTGGTTGACGCTCAACGAACTGATTTACTCGATTGTCTCTGGGCATTTGTTGTTGTTGTTGCTGATGCTGATATTGGTGCTGCTGCTGTTGCTGTTGTTGAGTTTGATGAATTTGTGCACGTGTATTTTGGCTTGGTGTTGTGACAGTTAATGTTGTTGCGGCTGCTGCTGTTGATGTTGTTGTTGTATTACTGTTGTTACTACTATTTGCTGGATGATTGGCTGCCTCCGTGCGATTGTTGGCGTTGCCACTAGTACTTGCGTTCGTTGTAGTACTACCCGCCGCCGAACGCCGGGCGCCGTGTCCCGCCGTCGTTGCTATGCGTGTTCTGTTACTATTGTTCGACCTAATGTTGGCGACTTATCCCAGCACTGAAGCTGTTGCAACGCAAATTGTCCCTTTGTTAATATTCAGTTTGTATTGCCTTAGAGCTTTAGTTGGCGTCTTTAAACAATCCAATTTGCTAAATGACAACATTCAAACTTGTACCAACTTGTTGTCACTTACAGCAAATCAATGTGATTCGCTCCTGCCGCTGGTGTTCTTATCTCCCCCCCGTTGTTGTTCGTTTTGGCGAGAGTTTGCGCTGTGACTTGGGTATTTCCAGTCTCTTTCATCAAGGTAATACACCTGAATGCCGTTTTGCATATATTCAGGCAACGTTTACACGTAAAATAATTTTTTTAGTATTGAAAGAATTTAAAAATTGTTTTGTTTTTGTAACACTTTTCCTATTTTTGACATTAACGGATAAGCAAACTATCGCAAAAAAGAAACGAAAAAAAAAACAACAAAATAGATAACAAGCAATCCATATTCAACAACAACTAACGGCAACGATCCGCGGTGTAGTTTGACCGGGTGCCCTCTTTGGCGTGGTTTTTATTGCTGGTATAAATTGACTAGTCACCGAACACTGCCGGTGATTTTGAAATTTCGCACTGATTATAAATTGCAAGTGCGAATGTGAGTGTTTACTTGCTTCTTAACGTGTATATGTGCATGCGTGTGTGTGTGTGTAAAGCCTATGCTGATGCAGCAATTATCATTAGATTACTTACCGGAAAGGCGCGTATGCGCATCTTTCCCTCCTTCTTTGGAGCAGTGCCCCGTAGATTCATTGTTTGTAGACGACGACAATTCTCCTCCACTTTTGTTGTTGTGTTTTCACTCCACTACACCCGGTCGTGGGCGAAGGCGACGGCTTTGTCAGCCTTGGAGTGCACAGTGTGGTAACCACAAAAAGATAGTTACAGTGGCGGATTTCAACTGGCTATTGTCTATATTCGATCTCTTTCGTTCCTTTCCTTGTTTTTTGTGTGTGTTTTTCTTTATTGTTCGCTTTGTATTGTTGCTGCTTCGCTTTGCTCTTTTACGCTAATCGCTACAGGAATAGTTCGACTTGCTTGGCAGGCATTAAAAGTGAATATGAAAAAGAACAAAGCACTTTAAATTAATTGTTTTAGTTGAAAAACAGTTGCGTTGCTTGGCGTTTAGTTGCGATTACTTGTCGTCCGTCATACAACTTCTTTTCACAATTCGATACAAACACAAAAAGAAAAAACTCCAATGGAAATTACATTTTACGCTTGTTTTTCTGCAATTAATGTTTCTACGTGTGTATCGCTGTACACTGTGTATGTTGCTCGATTGCAGAATGAATTTGTTGATTTTGTTTTTTCATAAACGCAACAAATAGTAGTTTTCATTTAATTTTTGTTAAAAATTTGACAAACAAAAGTCCCAAATTATGCACTTTTTTTTCCAGTTTGCCAACAGCCGATGAGAATGTTGAAATTTTTCAACATTTTTTTTTGAGCGAGTCAGTGTGAGCAGCAAGTACGGAGAAATGACACACTTGCGTCTCGAAAAAACGAAAGAAGAAGACCGGTCGATTTCTTAAAAATGTTAGATACTCATATATATGCAAGAAACCTGCAGACCATGAGTTATTTCAACATTTATTTGTCAAAATTTGTGTCAAAAGTAACCAAATTCAGTGACTTTAAGGAAGAAGAAGCACGAAAAAGTATTTTCAGTACTAGGTAGCCTAATGTTCCTTGCAATTGTACGTGTAGTGGGGCTATTTCATTGTGGGAACAGCCTCCGTTTTGAAGAAATTCAGTATTCCGCTGTCATTACGCAGTGGGAAGACTGTTTAGCACTGGTCACTGTTTAACTCTATCTCTATTATTTGGAGAAATTCTGCCATAATTCGTGGCAAACAGCACACAGTTTGGCCGCAAGTAGAAGGAAACTGTTGTTTGGTGCTGCCTCAAATATCCTTGATCTGTACACAAAAGTACTGACTTACTCAATGTTCGTTTGCAATCGCATAGGCTATGGTCTATTTCATTATGGGTGGGGCACCCAAGAACACAACCGCGGTAATTTTTAGTACATTTTCACTTTTTTTACGCTAGGTGGCACTTGGAGACAACCGTTACATATTTTTGTTGTTTGCAAAAAAGGAAAAAAATGTCGTCTTGCAGCTAATATACCATATAATTCGTGTCCCCATCATCATAACCAGAATTTCCTAGTCTGAATTTTCGCAGTTTAAACATAATTGCCACTAGTTGTAGTTTCAACAACAATACATAACGTTTGCGTTTTCAAAGGCCGGAACCTGTCACAGTTGCAGAACGGAAGCGGAAGTGCATGAGCAAAGTTTCAATGGGGTTTGTTTTTGTTGTATTTTTAAGTTAATTTTTATTTTAAATGAATGTCACAAGCAACGTAATTTAACTTATACATTTCTCCTTGTTTCTCCACATACACATTTAGTTATGTGCTCATTACATTTTACGAGTTTCCTATTAAACTTGGTTCTTTTGCATTATGCTTTATTCACCCCACCCGCGGGGCACAATTCCTCTGGCAACTTGCACAGCTCCTTCATGATTAACTTTTCTTTCTTTCTTGATTGACTTAAAGTTTTCGTTTCTTAGTTTTGTGGAAAATACGTTTTTGTTGTTGTTTTCCTTTTTTAATTTATTTTTTGATACATTCAACTCGAGTAAACAAAATTATTTACATATTCCATTCAACATAATTTCTTTGCAGTTGTGTAACTTTTAAGTTTTAAAATTTCCTTCATTTAATCTTTTGAGTTTGCCTAACTTAAATATAATTGGTTTGCTGATTAAAAGGCTTGTTTCGTGCTTTTTATGTCCTAATGAGTTTTTTGATTTATGAATGTTGAAAAAAAATGTCATTCTCTAGGTGAATCGCCATCGAAGAAGCACAAGAATCTATTTAGATTGAGTTTTTGAAAGAAGGACTAAGCCATTTTTATACTCATCATTGTGGTTCTCGCAGATCATAAGAGTTACAGTATTGCATTTTCCTCAAAATTGGTTGTTATTATCATTCTTTGCTCATTTTTCTTAATTATGAACTAGTATCTGGCATACTTCTTCTTCCTTTCCCTTCTTTGGCGCGTCTAACATTGTAACTAATTTGTTTTTTATTTTTCTTTCCGCTCGTATTAAGCGACCACTTAACGCTAAACTTTTGTCTCTTTTTGTTTTCGTTATTCCATACATTTGTTCATCCTCAGCCTGTCTCGCTTACTCTTTTGGTTTGCCAATGTTGCCTTTTCGATAATTATTATGTAAATTGCTTTAAAAATGTTTTGCAGGTAAACTTTTCTTGACTGTTTTCTTTTCTTCCTTTTTTTCCATTTTGTTTTGTTTCACTTTTTGTTCTTTTTCTTTTCATTTTGCTCGCGGGCTCAATTCCCATGCGCTTGATTTGACTGACCTGCACACTTTGCAGTGCCGTCTTACCTACCTCCTTACACCACCCTTTCTCCATCATCCACGTTTTTATTCTTATGCCTTACATTCAAAGTTGAGCTGCATTTGATTTTCACTCTACCTTCCAATTGCTTTACATTCTGGCTGCCTTATCCTTCGAACATGCCATTAGCTAAAGAAGTCCTTACTGCAGTAACAGCGTTTGGCTTGTTGCGCTTGACAGGATATTGATGAGCGTCGAACTGTGGCCGAAGATGATGGCGACGATGACGACGATGTCGATAACGACGACGAAGACGACGATGAAGAAGATGCGCTCAAGCAAAGCAATCAAAAATAAACAAAAGTAAAGCGACTCAGTCAAGTTGAGCTTGTTTAATCTTTAGAGGATTTTAACACAGTTCGTGTTGGTATTATACCATTGCTTCATGTGTATGTGTGTGTGTGTGTGTGTGCGCGTCCTTCGGCTGTTGGCCAACATATTCGTTTGCCTGCATTTAACATGTAATTAATTTTACAAACTTTGTGTCCTCATCTTTTATTGAAGTTGATCGAATTTTGCGGCGCATCCTCTCATGGCTTCAACATGCTTGTTATCCACTTGGTCGGCTTGATGGTTGGCTGGCGGCAACTTTGTTTCATACACTCATCCTTCAAGCGGCTTCTGTGCATCTTAAGCATCGATTAGCCTACAAAATGGGCCTGTGTGGGGCTGCCAAGCGTGTCGGCCTTTCATTCGGTCTGTCCGTCTGCCTGTCTCCCTGACTGCGTCGACGAAAATCCTATCATGTCTAGTCTTTAACAAAATACATTTAGATTTTGCATAAGTGCACATGAGATTAATATTATTTTGATTTGTGCGCAATTATTGTGTATGCAAATGAATAGCTTGCAAAAGGATATACACTAAGGATGTTTGAGCTTCGAGCTGCTTCATTACCCTTCACACAAACACACACACAGATACATTGCGTCAGCATTTCATAGTGAAGTTTCCACGCTGTTGCCTTCAATGGTAAATTTTATGCAAATATAGAGCGAATTATTTGCATTCAAAATGCTTAAGCTTACTTCCTTGCCTTCTGTCCGTCTGTCCGTCTGGCCATCTCGACCGCTCATTATCCTGTCTAATTATTTGTTAACATACCAACGTCAATGGCAATTTAAATGCAATTAGCGTTGAGCCAAGCCTAGGCACTTTGATATTGCCTAAAAACTTTAGTTTGATTTCGAGGAGACCTTGCCGACGATGCGCCATGACCTGAACGCCATGTCCTGTGACTTAGCGCAGTGTGTTAACATTAAAATGGCCATGACACTTGTCAGCGCAAATATCTTATGCTTTAGCACGCTTATTAAATGCCCATTAGCTGATCCTGGATTAACAAAGTACTTTTCGGCATTTCGGTCACTCGAACAGAGGATTAGTGACAAACAAACAAATAAGCTAACGCGTTGACGACAAAGGACATGAGTTAGTGGCAATGACCACAGCAGGGGGCAGCGGCAGGGGCAGCGGTGAGCGCCATTAGCGTGCAACATGTATTTAAGTGCCGGCGACCGTGTCAAAGAAAGCGGCTTAACGCATCAAGACATCAACGTCGCTGTCGCTGTCGGCGTCGGCGTTAGCGTCACTGTCAGCGTCATTTTCGTACTCGTTTTGCTTCTTAGTTCGCCCAAAAATCTACTTACAAGGCAAACTTTATTTGTGTGTTTGCTAAGGACACGACCTTACATGTGTGTGTGTGTGTGTGTGTGTGTTCGATGGAAATCCGACAGTTTTCATACATAAATAAAAGAGCGAGAGGGAATGGTGTACATGCTATGCCACAACATTGAAGTTGTATAAGTCCAACTAAGCTCGACACTTGAGCACATATCATGTTGGTTGTTGGCTCTGTGAAGTGGCATTTACTTAAACGGAAGTGGCACAGGTTGGCAGCTTTTAACAAAAGTCAAAATCGACCAAAAAATGGCAAAAGAAAAAAAAAAAAATACGAAAAATGTTTGGAGGAAAATGTAAAAAAAAACTAGCTAATGTGCTTTAAATGACTTCGAGTGCGATGGCAACAAGGACAACAACAACAACAACAGCAACAACAAATAACAAATGCAACACATACAATTGATAGAACATGAAAGGTCCAACGCCATTATCATCATCATGATGGTCATTATTATTGTGCTCATTGTCATTTGTTGTCGCTCGTTGTCATTATTGAGTCCAAGTAGTGAGAGGAGCGGAGCAGAGCAGTCGAAAGTCGCTCTTGAAGCTGCCATCACATAAACCAAACCATAATGAGCTTGCCGTTCGAGGACTTTGCTTGAATGCAACCATTGAGGATTGCATGAATGAACGTGCGCGTTTCAATTGGAATGAAGCGCACTTGAAGAACTAAAAAAAAAAATCCTGCCGACGACAACATCATCCACAGCAACAACAAGCCATTCATGCCGAACCGCTCAATTTTATGCACTCAAATACGAACTTTGAGTACTTTACTAATAAACTTTTTTTTCACTCTTTTCTAATGCCAACTAAAAATATTTTTTACAAAAATATTTTGCTTATCTTTCAGTTGAATGTCCGTTGCAGGAGAGATGGGCGGGCGAACAGATTACACATCATCGTCTTGGATTAAGGAGCAAAAAGATGAAGATTTCGGTTGTATGAGTTTTAAATACATTTTTCCTTTAAATTTAAGGAAGCTTTGGATTTATTTATGTTGGCAATTGCAGCTTAGATGAAAAATTGTATTTATTTATTTTGTCTTTGACTTTTTCTTAACTAAATAATAAATTTAATGATGTTGTTTATTTTAAATTTTTGCTTCAATCTTAGCACAGCTTAATCGCATAAAAGAATTGTTTTTAAAACATGTTTATTATCAATTGTTTATTTATTTACCATAACTCTCTTTTATTTCTGCTAATGTCACCAGAAATAAACCAAATACAGAAATATAAATGCAACGCATGCGATTTCAGTCATGTGCGAACAGCAAAATAAAACTTGATCAACACAAAATGCAACAGTGCCAAACTGCCTCAAGTGCAATTCCACACTCCATATCACCTACCCCAATCCCTCCACCCATTGGCAAATAAACGCATCTAAGCTGGCTGTCCGCCTGCCTGACTTCCTTCCTTCCTCCCATTCTACCTTCCTGCCTGACACTGTGCTGCAGTAGCAAAAGAACAAGCCGAACAGAACAGAACCATCGGTTCTAATTTAAATATTTGAGTTTGCGAATGTGTTGTGCATTGGAATTGTTCTAAAGCTCTTCTGTAAAATATTTTGTGCTATTTTCTGTGTTGTGTGGTTCGAGCATAACTTTTAATTTGAGCTCAACTCAACAAACAACCAACCGACCGACCGACCGACCGACCGACAGGCCCGGCCAGAACGTCCAAAGTGGTCTCATATTAGAACAGACCAAAGCAGATTGCGTTGGTTTATTTGCTTTGCTTAGCTCTTCAAGACAAATTGTTGGATTTTAGTTAATTTTTGCAACATTGCTTAGTAATATTGGCTTAATTAAACACCTGGGAGTACGTAAAGCTATCAGAGTTTGAATGAAAGAATATTAGAAAGTTTAAAATTGCTTTGCTGATCCTCAAAATAGAGGGTCGTAAGTTCATAAAATGATGTAAATAAGACGAGAGATTAAAGAGAGAAAGACAAGTGGTATGGAATTTAAGGAGAT
This sequence comes from Phortica okadai, assembly GCA_034638295.1. Lineage (NCBI taxonomy): Eukaryota > Metazoa > Arthropoda > Insecta > Diptera > Drosophilidae > Phortica > Phortica okadai. The sequence goes on from CM067850.1 coordinate 9,476,981, forward strand.
TTCATTTTAATGATCAATTTTTATTTTTAAATATCTCAAATTGAAAAAAGTACTTTCAATTCTCACTGCAAGTTAAACTTCTCTTAAGCTATGCTGTGTCTGACGGGATCAATGAAATACACAGCTTCTCAAGAGCGTGTTGAAGCTCAAGATCCTTTAATTCTTTAGCTATTTCCGGAACAAAATGAGTTTTTTTTTCATCGTTATGGCATTCATTTTCAGTTTGTTTCTCATTTTAATGAATTAGTAATTTCACGCGAATTTCTGAAGTGATTTAGTAACATGAAACGCGTTATTTACGATGTGTAAACAAACTGTGTGCGTTAATCCTTTGTGCACGGCCAAAAGGAAGGACAAGCTGACATGGAAAATTACAAACGAATGTATTAAACAATTCCACACTTATTTCAACACATAAAGGCGGCGGCGTTGGCAAGCGCAGCTCACAAAGTCGACAAGCGTATAATTGACAACAAACGTTTGACGACAATATGGACCACGACCACACACCACTCGCTCGCCCATTGGCCTGAAGAAAGGAACCAACGCCGCCACCGATGACTTTAACAAATCAAGTCAAGTCGTGTTGAGTTGAGCCAAGTCAAGTCAAGAACAATGCGAACAATTGAGGCTTGGAATAGAACAGAACAGAACAGCAGAGAATAACAGAGCAAGGACAACAAGGACGACAGCGACAAGAATAACGACAAGAACAAGAACAACAACAAGTAAGAGAGTCAACAGTCAGCAAGAACAACGCTTAGTGCTGTTCTTAGTGCGACATTGAGTGTGTGTGTGTGTGTGTGTGGGTGTTTATGTGACATGGCTTCAGTTGACGGTCTGTCACTCCGTCAAACTGACAGGACAGACAGACTTTCTTGGCTGACTGACTGCCCTGTTTAATGACATTCAAAGTGTTGAGTGAATTCGCATCAAGTCAAAGCGGTTATTGGGTCCAGTTGGGCGTGCCTGACACACACACACACACACACACGCATAAGCCGATTAACACACATGACGCTGACAGTTGTTGTTGTTGCTGCTGCAAGCGCCTCTGCTGCATTGTTGTGCTGATTTGTGTTGGCCATTTTCGCAAATAGACAGAAATGGCATAAAGTCAAAAGCAAAAGGCAATTGACAAAGCATTACATTGTCCTTTTTTTTTTTGTGTTGTTTCTTTTTTTTTTCTTTAGCCCATTGTGCTTTTATCTCAATTGTGGCTTGACATTTTTACCTACTTTGTTGCAATTCTTGCTTGCCACTTAAATACGCTTGCGGCAAATATTTCTTCGGCTTCTGCACTTTTGTGCTCATTTATGTAAATATGCTTGTATCCTTCATAATCTAAGTGCATACATACAAATGAAAAGGACATGCAATGCGTCCGAAAATGCCTTCGCATGCATTTTGTTTACATTTGACATTAAAATCTCTGTTCACCGCAAGATTTTGTAACTCATAGCAAAGTACAACAATAATAACAACAGCAACAGCAACAGCAACAACAAATGTCGACAATGACGATGACACAATTAGTAAGTCGTTGTCAGCCCAGTAGGATACGCATAAAGGATACGCTTGCGATGACTTGACCGGCAGCAGCTTTGCGGCCTGTAATTGCATTTGTCTGCAACAGGATGCAAGCAGGTTGCAAATTGTCAGTTCGACTTGTAGCTGCTCACACAAAAAAAATACAGCAACAGAGAAAGAGAAAAAGAGAGAGGAGACACCATGAGGAAACGATGAGCATGTTGTTGCTCGGTATGAGGACAATTGATAAATGGATTTTTGTCAGAAATAAAATTACAAAGAAAGCAAACAAGCCAATGCAAATGTAAATGCAAACAACAGACATTTTGTCGAGACAAGACAAGTTTTGTACCCAACAATAGGATCTCTTGTTATCGTTGTTGTTGTTGTTGTTGTTGTTGTCGTCCTTAGCGTTGTTAGTCTTACAATTGTATGCACATAATTAAATTGTCAAGCAAAAATTTACAATGCACAAATGTTGGCCGTGTCATGAGTGACTTACGGCATGAGGGCAAAGCAAAGTAAATCTGCAAAGACAAACAGCTTCAAGGACTCTATAGTTGTTGTTGTTGTTGTTATTGCATAGCAAAAAGCTGTCATAGAAATAAATTAATTCGTTTCTGTTGATAGGATAATGCGTTATTTTGTTACTTTTTGCATTTGTTGTACATTTATTATGTATTCGTGTTGAAACTGATTTGAGTTGATTTGATTGACTTTCTGTGTCTCTGATAATGATGCAGCGAGAGTATGCAAATGAGCTGATTTGTTCCTAATTGTATAAGGTTGACAAAAGCGAATTGAGTACTTTGTGCGAAAAGATTTGCATTTTTAGACATAATTGACATCAAATCAAGGCTGCTGCACTAATGTATTCTTTTTGCAAACTGATTTTCTATGTCTTCAAAGGTCGATCCAAGGCTCATTTGGTCAAACATTAACTGCAAAGCAGACAATTTGAAAATTAAATTATTTGATTTGGTTTTTATAAACCTCAAGTGCCATTAATCGATCCAGTCTCCCAAGAAAGTATTCGAAATCAATACCTAACTAACGATTTTTTTTTTCTTAACAAGTCAAGCTGTGAGATAAGCAAATTTTTTCGGAAACTATCGTTTTATTGGTTCAAGAAGGATTCGGCGATTAAAAAATGCCTTTCATCAGATAAGTGATCAAAGTATCATCGATTAGCATTCTTCTTCAAAATAAGAAGAGAAAAAAGATAAATTAGATAAACTCAAGAAACTTCTTCTATCGACAGTCAAGAGTAAATTATTATTTTTACTTGTTTTTCTTTTCGGTCAAGCAAATCAGGCGTACTTTTATGATACTTTGCTAATTACTATCATGAAGGTCAGATAATGGCAATTGGACAAAACAGCCTCAGTGGAAAATCATGCCGGCGGTATATATGAAACACAACAATTGTATATTCAATGCAGTGATAAAATTGTTCGATGATAAAAGTCATAATCCCAGATTCGAACTGATTTACGGCCTTAGTTCAAATAAACACACACTTGGCATAACTTTTTAGCGCTCTTGATTGTTTGAAATTCTTTCATTACCCATATTTCTGTTGAGTTTTCTTTCAACAATTGTTAAGATCATCAGATATTTTCATAAGACACTTTATGTTGTAATGTTTTCAAAGTAACTTCAACGATGAGTAAACTTTTAAAAGAATCCACTGTGCTACCCAACATATTCGAAATCAGACAACTTTTACTGAACTACAAAAGTTTTTAACTTCATTTCGAAGCAACATGACAACAACAACAACTGCAACAAAATCATCATCGTCGTCACCACCGAGAACAGCTCCAACCAAATGCACCCAAAAGTATAACGAAAAAAGGTTTGTTTTTCAAGTTAAAGTACATTGAGACAATACTACAACAAACGCAACAACAACGGCAACAACAATAACACCAAATTCCACATTCAATTAGATTTAGTGCATTCTTTGCTCATGCTCTTGCATTTGAGATACAAGTGCGTGTGAGGGTATCAGTCACTGAGACATTTCAGCACTGACAGATATGCAACTTCAATACAAGTGACAACAGCAACAGTAATAACACCAACAACAACAACAACAACAACGGCAGTATTCCTATTGCAAAGCTTTGTGCAAAACTCTGTCTTCAAAGTGTGCGAAAAAGTTTTGGTAAATATGAAAAGGACGATGAAAGTGTCTGTGTGTGGAAATAAACAGAAATGAAAGGAAGAACGAAAATATCAAGTGAAATATTGGCGAAAAAATTAAACGAAGCTCACTTTACTCAAGTCTATCACCAACAACAACAACAACAACAACAGCAAGTAAATTCAACTTGTCAGTGCAAAAAATGTGAAAACAGTAAAGAATTCTAATTTGGCCAAAGAGAAGTTTTCATGCTCTTCATACAGCATCATATTTGTTGAGTTAACTTTTTAGATTATCAAATCTAATAAGAATATCATACATATCGTAGTCAAAAATATACCATAAATATTAAATACCTCAAGTAATAAAACATTATTTATATAAGAACCTAAAATGAAGATCATTTAATGAAAGAAGGGTTCCTTTTTAGGAACGAAACAACGTTGGATCACTCATACTGCTTACGGATATAAGAGGACTTCACTATCACATAACGTCTTCAGCCTGACTTAGAACAATCTTTACCTAACAGAGGCGAAGGCGTTCCGATAAATGATTTGACTTCTGAAAAAGAAGACTTGAAAACTAAATAATTCAAGATCATTCTGATCCGGAATCATTCAACTTTCTACTGTAGGAGAATATTTCCTTCAATGGGTTACAAACTTCATGTCGAAATTGTCATACTCTCATAGTGAAGGTCATAAAAAAGAGAAAAAAGAAGTACAAAAATTTTGTAGTTTGCTTTTGTTTGTGAAAAGGAATCGCTTTGCTGTTGTTGTTTAGTTGTTGCGAAACTTTTTCTCAAATGCGAGTACACACAATGCATGATGACAAGAATTTATCTGTCTGTCTATTCGTGCGTAACTACCAAACTAAGGCAGATAGTCATGAGACGCGGGCAGAGAGGGCGGGCAATCGAACGGCACGCATACAAGAACTTGCACACGCTGACGCTTTGCACGCTACTTTTTTCATGGTGGCTATGAGTAAAAAAGCATAATAGAAAGCATGAACAGCAACAACAACAACAACAACAACAACAACAACAACAAAAACAAAGTCAATAATGAAAGGGGCGACGAAGAAGAAGAAGACGAAAAAAGGACTAAACTAGTCAGGAACGTTTAGTGTGACATGCTTTTTTGAGTCGGCGTGAGTATCCTTAAGCTTATGTATCCTTGGCAACAACAACAACTTGCACACAACTCATGCCATTTAAGTGACTCGGCGAATGTTGACAGCGATGGCGATGGCGATGGGCGCAGTGGGAGGTGTCGTCTCTGTCGCACAGCAACCCTTAAATGATGCCACAGCAGTTGTCGTTGGCAATTTTTCACTTAGGCGCTTTTGAATAGGCTCAGCAGCAACGGCAGCAAAGGCATTGTCGGAAATTGAAGTTGATATCCTTTTCTCTTTTTTATTATCGCACACGCAGGCAAGGCAAATTATTATCAAATTTCAATTGAGCTAGACAACAACAAAAAAAAGAGGCAAAGCAAGTTGGTATAAGAGAAATGTGCAAAAAAAGCGAAACTGATAAATTTGAAATGAAGTGTTTAAGCGTTGATAAACTAACCGCAGTTGGCAAATGAGTCGCCTGGGAGTCAAGAATAGTTGCGAGAGACGTAGACGAAGCCGAAGCCATTGGAAGTTGAGATAAGTTGAGTTGAATTGTAACGAATCGAAGGGAATCGAATCGAATTGCGTGTTGCATTAAGAAGGAATGACAAATTCGCGTTGGCGCTATAAAAAGGACATAAAATAAAACCCGTTCGGCATTCAGTGCTCAATTGAATCAATTGAATAAGAAATTTGTAAGTGATGGCGATGAAACAACGAATATAAAGAGGAGATGCAGAGTAAAAAGAAGAAGCCATAAGCATAGACTGAACCACTTTTGTAGCAGTTTAACTTGAAAGTATCTCTCCTGATGATGATGATAATGATGATGGCGCTGGCGATGGAAGCGTAAAAGGCATGCCGTGACTAAGAGTAGTAAAGTATGTACGTACGTACATTCAAAAGAAAGTGCTGTCAGTGTGCGATGGCAAGGCATGTTCCCTGGGAAATAAAAGTAAATTGATGTTTCAACTGTCAACGCAGCAGCATTGACTGCAATACCAAGGCTAACGAAGGACAATGCGCTCAATGCACGTGCGTTTTAAGCTCGTATTTTGTAGCTGAGTGGGGTGCGTGTGCGTGTGTGTTGAAGATATTTATTTTGTGCATTAAAGCAGTGCCATTGCAATGTTTATATGCAACAAGAAACATTGTTGTAAACATTTTTGGTATTTTAAGCTACAAAAGTATCTTCCACTTGTTTGACATTTCCCTAGGCACGCAGATACACGCACACTCATACAGCGTACGTGCGTTAAAAGCAAATCAAAAGTAGGCTGTAATAAAAATGCGTATTGATTACGGCGACGACATGATTACGCGTCATGCACACTTCAATGCTGCCTTCACTTTCTTTTTTGACAATGCTTTTTCTTCGTGCTGATTTAAGTAAGAAAGCTTTCAGCATATTACAAGCAGCATCAGCAAGAACTTAGCGACACTCAACTCAACGTTTATATTAACAAAGTTTTCGATATGACACGCAACGACGTTGCCAGCGTCGAAGGCAGCGGCAGAGGCGTCAGAGGGTGCAGCGACGGCAGCACGTAATGAAAATTATTAGCGTAAACATGAAAAAATACTCAAAGTTGGCATGAGTGGCTGCATGAGCGGAAACGGAAGTCATTCTAAGCCATGTATGTGCGAGAGACACAAGCAGAGATGGCAAAACAACTGAAAGAAAGGAACAAACATGCACGCCTAAAAATAAACAATGTGACATGTTAAATGGCAGATAATGTTCTGTATTTATAGCCGAGAGTTTTAGTTGACAGCAACCGAAGATGCGACGCCCAAGGCAGCGCACAAATCGCCTCAGCTTCGTGGCGTCATGTTCGTAATTGCGCTCAGCTTTGCTTCCTCATCATCGTCAGCATCATCATCATTTGTGGTGGAAACTCATTTAGACGGCGGCGTGTAAAATAAACAGAAAACGTTTGCCAGCGTAGTTTTTTATATGTTTTAGTTATACCGAACAGTATCTCAACAGACTAAATAAGCCAAAGTGAGCAGTTTTTGGTTACAAAGCAAAAGTTAAACTTCATTCTGCGGAAGCTCAAAAACATATAACAAATTTAAATGTTGTCAGTAGGGAAACTACTCGAGCTGTGATGGCAGCATTTTTTTATAAAGATTAAGTTTATTGTTACGCCAATGTGTATTTTGATACCCTCAAACTCACATCCAGAAGTGGGCGTGACGCAAAGTTTATAGATATAGGAATGCCCAACCATCTGCTGCGTATTATTCCACAGCATATAAAGTTTTAAGCCCTGTTTGTAGTTCAAGGCAAATTACCGATCCTTATTTGTGTTTAAAAAGTTATATGAAAATTGGAAAACACCCTCTTAACTCTAGAGCTATATGAATCAAAAGAATGCCAAGAATATTTGCAGATCCGTCGAAAGAAATCTCGGATCCGAGCATGCAGATCCGAAATTTCGGTTGCTCTTATAAACACCAGACTTGGCAGCATTACTTCCTTCCATCACTGTACGTTGTGGGCGTGGCTGCGACCTACAACAGTTTGACATACTTATTGCATGGCAATTCAAAGTCACGCACATTCGCTGACTGCACCCCATTTTCAACGTTTTCATAATATTTCCATAAAAAACTCTGTACTCGACGCTTCTGTGTGCTTTCACGCATATTTATATTTGCTCAAAATGCTGAAAAATAAATTTTTACTTCATTTTTAACAAAAATAGAGAAAACGAACTTTAGTTTTTCCGAGTTGACAGCAGCAAATATGCAGCATGCATGAACGGCGTTGGCTGTGACGATGCCTGCGACGATGGCATCATGTTGCCAACACATATGATGCTGTTTTAACGCAAAAAAACAAAAAGTTTTCTTTGCACAATCATTAAAAGCGCACTAAAATATGTTGAAACAACAGCAACAACAACAACGACAACTGGAACGACTCTGCTCATCAAGGAATTTAAAAAAAATAGAGAAAAAAGAACATTCTTGTGTGAGTTTTGATTATTTTTTTTACCAAAAAAACTGAAAATGTTGTATGTTGCTTGTGGTGAGTTAGCGACATAGTTTTCTGTCTGTCTCGCTGTCTGTCTGTCTGTCTGTGTGACAGTCAACGACTATTTGCCAACATGAGAGACAGAGCGCCATAGAATGTTGAGCGCAGACTTTATTATTAAGTCTGTTGGTGTGTTTAATTACAGCTTCATTTGTTCGCAAAAAGCACTTTTCAGCACAGACGGAAGTGTGCATTTAAGTATGTGCATGTGTGAGTGTGTGCACAAGCAATAGAATTTAACAGTTATTTAGAAAATTGAATTGACAAAAAAGAATTTCACATCATTTTTATTTTTCGTTGGCAATTTTCGTTACGTTTGAAAGCAATAAAGGCGCAAGCAAACAAACAACAGATATGCACCGATAGAGGGCGTTGTCTGACACAAAAGGACAGGCTTAATGTTGTTGCTGATGAGTGTTAAGGGTGTTTGGAGTGGGGGGGGCAAGGTATGCTAGTCAATTTAGAAGCACACAAAGCATAACTGTAAAATTTGATTTCATAATAAAAGTGTGGGCGCGGGCGGCGAGGCGAGGCTTGGTTACAATTGCAACTGACACAGAATGCAAAGCAATCAAGCGAACAAAAGTTTGCATTGTGCAACTTTTCAAAAAATGAAACAACAAAAATGTACAAAAAAATGGAGAGAACAAAGGAGAAAACTACACAAAAAGTTTACTATTTCAAATGCAAATTTATTCCATTGTAAATCAAAAATTTTATTACTGATTCGTGAAAGACGAGTCAACATGACACGACCTTTTTTATTTGTTTTACTTATTTTAAATGCTTTGATTTTTTTTTTTTTTACTTTTTTTTTGGATTTTATGTTTTTGAAAAACGATATAAACTTAGAAATTTACTTAGAGCCTAAGAACTGGTTTCGTACACGCCTGTCATCACTCAATACCATTTCTCGCCGGCGACTTCACGCGGATCGACGTGCAGGCCCAACTTCTCCAGCTTGCGCACCTTCTTCATCTGCTTGTACAGCTGACGCTTGAAGACAATCTCACGATTCAGATTCATTATCTCAATGGTATCGTATTGCCGTAGATTGCGTATCGTTTGCAAGATCAAATTGTCCGTCAGATGCAACTTGATCGAGGAGATCTTCAGGTATTGTGTCGTGCGTTGACGCAACTCCTGGCGATAGGCGAAGAGCGTGTAGTGCAGCGAGGGCAGCTGCGGCAAAGGACGTTCGTCTGGACGCTTCAATGATTCACTGATGAGTGACATTTTTTTGCTTTTGCCAAATGTATTTCAGTTTCTTGAGAAGATGTGCAAAATTCGTGCTGATGCGTCGTTGTCGAAAGTGTTACTGTCTGACACTTTGCGCCGTCGCACTGCTTTTATACGTGACGCCTCCGCCCGCAACCCGTAACCCGCTACCTGCCGCTGTTGTTTGTGTCATTCGGCGAAATCAGCGACTTTCAATTCTCGGTAATCTTGATCCGCACAAGTGCATTAAGGCTGCCGGCGCTACCTAAGATTAGATGCGCGTTGTTTTTATTTTTAACGCTTAAGTCGGTGTGCACGAAATGTTCTGGAACGCTGTTGGGTATTTCCAGCATCGTTTGGCCACTTAAGCTGTTTGTGCGTTACAAATTGCCCGCAGCATTTCACTTGTGATTAGCTAATAAAGCATCTTTGAAGCAACTTCTTTTTCACTGCTCATATAAACACTTCTGTTTTTTTGTTTATGATTTAATTTTCTCTTCGAAAAACATTCATTTGCGCGTCATGTCCTGCTCGGCTGCTTTATTGCTTTGTTGCTTGCCAAACGGTAGCTCTTTCTTTGTTGGCAATTCTTTTTGCCATTTTAAAAATTCCATTAAAAAAATTGAGCACTTTGTGCTAAGGCAAAACTACTAAAAACTCGCTTCGCAACGAAATTGAAAGTCAAGCTGGCGCTGAAACTATCATGTTGCTCAAACGCATCGTCGTCGTCGACGTCGTCGTTGTCGCTGTCGTCATGGCCATAAACTAAAACCCAAAAAGGAGGCGCAGGTAAAACTCTGTCCAGGCAGGCATAAAAATGTCCAAATGCGGTTGTAAAAATTTAATGAGCTCGTGACCCACAAAAAGCGAGGAAAAGCGTATTAAAAAAAAAAGGAGAAATTGAAAAAAAGGAGAAACAGAAGCCTTTCAATTTGCCCGAAGTTGCTTTTTTGCCGGACGTTTTGCACGAATTAAAATAAATTGCAGCAAAGCGAGCGCCTGACACAAAAACAAAAAAAAAATCGAAAAAAATGGCAGCGCAAACAAAGAGGAGTTCTGCCGACCATGTCAATGTGGGAAATTCCAAAAAAAGGCATACAAAATATTATTTTGCGAAAGTCATAAAATAATAAAAATACATGTATGTATGAAAAAAGATGTAAATTTAATTATTATTTGCGAAATCTATGAAGCGCAAATGAAACAAAATGTATTTGAGCGCGCGTGTAAACAAATCATAAAGCCAAAGTATAAACACAAATAAATATTTATGCTTTATTTATATTTGGCATTATTTGGCAAACATTGCGCTAAATCAACACAAATAGCATGTGCGCTAATAGCGCGGAATGAAAACGCATAAAATCAAATCGAAGCAAATAAAATGAACCTCAAAATCAGCGCATAAAATGTGAAAAGGAAACCCAAAAAAATATGCAACAGTTTTTTTAACAGTTTTTTCTTTTAACAGCATGAGTTAAAATTGAAGAAGAAGAAGATGACAAAAAATCTGTTTGCATTTAAGCATTTATTGCATTTTATTTATTTACATATGAAAATCAGCATGAAACAATGATGCAGCGAGAAGTTCGCAGAAATATTGGCAATTCAAAGAGTCAATATTTTTAACACGAAATTTTTGTGTTTTTTCCCCTTTTTGTTGTTTCTGTTTTCTGTTCTGTGAGCCACAAACGGTCGGCAAAAATGTTTTCAATTAATTAAGCCGCAAAGGACATATGTAAAAGGACATACAAACAGGCAGCGTGGATAAAAGGCACAAGGACATCGCATACGTCACATGAAACGAAGGCTTTTTCTGGGTGTGTGTGTGTATAAGCAGAACCTTCAATCAATATGCTTAAAAATTAATGATGCAATCGTCTCATTAATAATAAAGATGATGTTCCATTGATTAATAAAGCCATCCCAAAATCCTTATTTGACCGCCTTGTAATGAATTCATTACATGTTGTGGAAAAGTGATTTATGCATGTATCAGAGCACAGTGGGTCAATTGAACCCCATATGAGGTGCATTGCTTAAAATTAATACGTGTGCTCTAAGGGTACGTCCATAAATTACGTGAGATAAAATTAGGGAGTTGTGGAGTCCAGTAAAATCTGGAGGAGGAGTCTAAATATTAAGAAAAAACCTCTTGTAATTTATGGGACATCCATAGGACAATTTGAAATGCAACCGGTAGCTATTAATTAATCTCCGACTAGTTGTTTTTAAAATATGATTTACGTATTTAGTGAGAAGAAGAAACACCAACTCTTCCAAAAAACAATCAAATGAATCTAAGCACTAATGAAAAAACCCAAACCAAAAATAAGGTCAAATTACCCATTGTGCAGCAATTGTCACATAACAGTCCGCTTACAGTTGTCATGTGTTAACGGTATCTGTTAACCGAATTTTAATGAACTCCACTTTAAGCAATTATTTTCACTTTCGCTATTGCCCTCAATGTGCTTAAATTGCAAGTGTCTCTTCATCAGGACAATTGTGAAACAAAAAAAAAAAAAAAAAATAGAATAAAAAGAGGAACTGCAATAATTAATCGTCAAAGTTCGTCTTCGGTTTGCACTTGAATAAAATCAATTGGTTGCACAACTTTTGAAACTTATTATTTCTGAATTGTATTCGATTCAATAGAATTGAACTCATTTCAATTTAAATGAGTTTAAAAATCATTTGATTTAACTTATTTTTCATGAAATCAATGAAAACTTTTGCAGCTTAATGGACGCCCAACTATTTTTACTTCGACTTTTGGCCAACTTTTAATCTCTCAAGTTTTGTTTTATTTTTTATGAATTTCTCATTATTTTTTTTTTCTGTGGCATTCTCGTAAGTGCTCGTAGTTTATTAAAGAGTGTGAAAAATATGCTGCTGCGACGTTGCGTTGAGCGCTATTATGAAATGTTGTTTGTACTTAAGCCATGATTACTGCCGTGGCAGCGTCAAGTTTATGTTTCAATTTAAAGGGGCCCATTTGAAAGGCAGTGTAATGGCTTGTGCGGCAACAACAATAATAATAACAATAGCTAGGCAGCAACAGCAACAGAAGAGGGGAATGCAGCGGCTTGGCGGTTGCCTTAGAAGTGCAGCTCTCGAGTGGCGCTAAAAACAGCGCAAACTCATAAAACTTAATGGCTCAGTTGACCGTGGTGGCCAAAAATAAAAAGTAGCTGCATAAAACGCAAGGATGCTGCTTTATGTGGCGCTTAAAATTGGCTTAAAGTGGCTTCAAACACTCGTGAGTTTGAGGCATTGTCGGCTCGCTCGTTCATTACAGCGCTGTTAAGGTTTTGGACAGAAGTCTTACAGTATGTTTGCGACCATATTACAGACGTATGTTCCTTACAGTGTGCACAGAGTTTTAACATAATTTTATCGTCTGTAAAGTGTGCATAATTTTTGTTTTTTTTTTGGTTCTGTTCAGCAGTACTGCTGCGTGCATTAGCGCCACATTACATACAGAAAATGCATCATTTGCCTTATAATCATGCGCTATTTTTCACTTGTAGTTTTATTCTGTGGGACCATTTTAGCCTTTTTGTTTAAAAAAAAGACAAATAAGAAGTCTGGTTGTATGTACTTATGTCCCTTTTCAATGTGAACTTCAGCTTAAAAGTTTAAACGCAGAAAGGTCGTTTTCATAAATATAAGCAATCGGTCAAAAATGAGGCATTTCCGAGAAAATATTTTATTTGTTCACTGAATATTATCTGTTTTGAAAAACTTTTGAAAGGACATGCCACTCAACACAACCATCAAACATTTTAGCAAAAAAAAAAAAAAATACTTGTGCTTATGTTCTTCACAACAGTTTTGCATAAATATGCCAATAATGCTAAATGCCTAAACACAAACTCAATTCAAAGAACCTCTGTTTTCACCTTCAACTCCGCCTAAACCCGCCACGCATACACATACACACACAATTCATCAAATTAGCTTTACATATTCAACTTTTCTGTTATGATGAATGTACGAGCACGTACTCACCTTTCTCTATCCTTAAAACCCGTTCAAGCAAAGCACATAATCATCAACATGCTCATCGTCAACCAACAACAACAACAACAGCAGCAACAACAAGATCTTCAAAGCATAACATTATGTTGATAAAATTGTACTAAATGCCATGACAAGGCGCCCCGCACCACACCCACTTCGCCTATGATTGACTGCTTGACTGGCCGAAAGCCGTCACGAACAACTGACTGACTTGAAATCCTTCTCGCTCTGGGATAAGCGCTGTCAAACTATGTAAAACAATTTTCTTTCAACTTTTCAACTTCGTTTGAATATTTCAAATATTCAACAAGCTATCATAACACAAACTGAAACTCAGAACAGACTCAGGCTCAGCACAGCTTCTATTGAACGACATGCGGAACTTATATGGAATTTTCAATGAGTTTGATGGCTCAAAAGTGTACAAAACACGTCAGAAAGAAAGAAAGAAAAGAAAAAAACGTTTGTTTGAAAAAATTTTCAGGCCTTCGTGCAACATCTTCATCCAATGCCAAATTAAGGCCAAAAATCGAGTGGCTTCTGTTACAGCGCCTTCACCTGTTAGGCCAGAATTCAATCATGCGCAGCGGCTGAGCGTGTGTATGTGTGGGTGTGGTAATGACGTTGCAGGCGACTGACGACTTTGTCGTTGTGTGCGCTGCGCACTGCAACAGCTTCTGCTGAATGTGTTTTGCGTCATTTATCGGTTAGACCGCGAATTGCAATTAGTGCCTCAACACTTTTTGAGCTTTTTGATTGATGATGTGTGCTAATTTCACAAGCCGGCAAAATGTTTCCGTTTTGTGAAAAACCAAAATTATTGCAATTTTCGCGCCTATGCGAAACAACTTAGATTACCTCACATTAACGAACCTTCACTTTGCGATAGTTCATGCGAGCAAGCGACTTGAGTGCCAAACAAGGACTCTGCCGGAATGTCATAGATCACCGCACCGCAGTCAAAGGCATTAAAATTCATAATGCTCTTTCGACCTCTCATGGCATTACACTGACACTGATTGTGTGAAACACACAAAACCCGCAAACCATTGAAGAAAGACAATGCGACCAGAAATAAGCGAAAATTCGCGTTTTCAACTTCATTATTCAACTCTTTAGACAAAAGAATTCATAAAGTGCGCGCAGGCTTACAGCACACAGGATAGAGCAAAGGGCGGGAAAGGCAAGAGTTCAACTTCATTGTTTATTGCATTTAAAACAGTAACCGACGAGCGTGAAAAAAGAATTCAACCAAAGAACAAAACCCAAAAAACAAGAAAAAGTAACAACAACGCGAGCTGAGCTATAAAAAGTGACAGAGACTAAGGAAAAGGCGCTATAAGTAAGCCGCTTGGCCTTGTTTGCCGTTTATGAGGGCGGCGGCAGGCACAGAACAAAAGCCGCAGCGATGTACATGGCTGCGTATGTCCTGTCAGGCTGACCGGCATGGACTTTATTGCTCAGCTTTATTGCCTAGCAGACGACACTCAAAAAAAAAAAAGAAGGAAAACAAGAACTTTACATAATGTAGCATACTTTTATGCTTTTTGCTTTAAAGGCGAAACTTTATAAATTTTTCAAAAGGAACTAAAGGCAAATGGGAATTGCAACTCGTCAAAATCAATTAGATTGAAACACATGCGACAGCAGCAATCATTGCAATATGCATAAATTAATTAATGAAAATTGCATAAACTCGTTTTGAAAACACATACACAAACGTATTTAAATGTTTAATGGCACCCAAAAGTATGCATGCATATTTTATTATTTTAATGTTTACAGCCACATTTGGTCATTCATTTGGTCTGTCTGTCTCTCTGTCTGTCTGTCGGTCAGTCTGTCTGACCTGTCTAGTTTTTAGCATTCACCAACATAATTGAATTATGAAACATTTTTGCGGCTGCCAACCAACATTGACCGCTGCCCATGACCGTCAGGCCACCAGCCGACATTCGCAGTCGTTCTGGGCTTACTTTTTTTGCAGCCACTGTTGTTGGTGTTGATGCTGTCGTTGATGCTGATGCTGATGCCACGCACAAAAGTCATTTAGCATGTGTGTGTGTCATGTGTGTGTGTGTGTGTGTGTGTGTTATCTACACATTTGTAAAAACATTTCATTTATGAACTTTTTATGGCATCTGGCAAACATTTTATTATATTACAGCACATTTGCATATAATTTATGAATATTTTTGATTTTTAGCTTCCTTTTTTTATATTTTTTTTATTGTACATTTGCCAACGTAAGCCAAATTACGACAGTTCGATAACGACAAAAAGCCGCAAATAGTTTGCCTGCTCTCTATGCTACTAAATATATGTAAGTATATAAGATACTTGACAGCTTTTAATTAGTAATATTTAACAACAAATAAATGCACTCGTTTTATGCACAAGTATTTATGTACTTTACATATGTATATAAATGTGTGTATGAACATTTATAGTTATGCTGGTAAAAGTTTAATGAGCTCTCGGTCGTATATTAATCTGCATAAACATGCAAACAATTTTTATGACAAATTGTTTAATGGCTGTCGCAGCATGCATGAACGAGCATGTCCAATCAGCTGTCAAAATTCATTTTGTTCATTTAATATTCTGCCAATGATAATCATTTGTGGATTTTCTACTTTCAGGTTGAGAACTTTAAAGCTTGATTGTTGTATTTTTGTGGCTTATTGACTTGATTGACAGCTTGTTACTTTATACTTTATCTTTAATAGTGAAATTCTATTAAGTTGTCATTTGGTATTAAGATATTTCAATATCATTTACTTAAAACAAACTAATTTAACTTAAAGAAATGTTTTGCAAATTAGTTTTCTGCAGATAAATGTCAATCAAGGCGATGCTGGTATTTTAAAGTACTTCTGACATGGATATTTTGAGAATGAAAGAGAATTTAAAATAAAATTGAGACAAACCTTGTGTGAGGAAAGTGCTGGTGTTAATTTATCATACTTATAAGAAGAAATCCATAAATTACGTAAGGTTTTTCTCTTGAAATTAGACCCTTGTTGAGTTTTAGTGAGTATCTCACTAGAGATTTTGCTTGAAATTTTGAAATAATTAGTTAATTAATGGTCTAAAATCTCCCCTCAAATTTTATCCCACGTAATTTATGGACGTTCCTTAAGATCGTGATGGTTAATATAGCAATATCGAAAGCTGATAATGAGTTTTGTAGATTGGGATGAATTTAACATTGAGATGAATAATATTCTAAATTATTTATTCTTCACAAAACTTAAAAATGTCCTAACTTCTTTACAACGTCGTGTTTATATAACGATATTCTTGACATATTCTAGGCATTTTCGTTACAGTAAAGTTCGACTCTATTAAATCTCGTTGTACAATGAATTTTAGTGACAGAAACAAGTTATGCTTTACACAAGTGTAAAATTTTGCGATTAATTTCATTTTAAAACAAACTTTACAGCCATTTTGGTGGACATAACATAACGCAACAAAACACATTAGCCAACACTGTGAGCAATCATAACACAACACTCAAAAATTAAAACAACAAATTATTATTACATAAGTGCGGCGGCAAATTTCGCACAGTGTAGACGTCGCCTAATGGCAAATTGCTCATTCACTTACAGCGCCAACCGACGAGTGCAAACAATTTGTGGAAAAACAAAACGGAAAAAACACAAAAATTAAGTGCATCAGTTACAAAGTACTTAGCCAGGACGACATAAAAAAAAGGACGAACAAAACGAAAAAAACAAACAATACAAAAAACATAATGCAATAAAAAAATATGTACAAAAATAACTGAACAAATGGTGGGCTACCCCCCACCACACCCCCCATCCAACAAGCACTCATTGTTCGCCACATTAAGTACAAGGCACAGCTTGACTAGGCAATGCCAATGTTGTGGACCGCGGCGCTGTGGCGGGGGGCGTGGCAGCGCCGGAACTGTCACATTAAAATGGATGATTTATTTGCGTTCCTAATTTATTGCGAGCGCGAGCATGAGCGCTTCAAATGTAACAAGGAGCGCCCTGAGTCGGAGTGGCAACATCAGCAGGATACATATCGAGCGTGTGCATTGAACTAGGCGAAGCACAGGATACAAGATACGGCATCTCTATACAGGATGTGCCAGTGTCAGTTCATTTACAGCAAATGAAATTTACGCATGTGTCTTTGTTGTTTGCTTTTGTTCAGTTCAGTTTGGTTTGGTTTGCCGGATCTGAGGCAACACTGATACAGTGGCACTTAATAATCGTATTAGTCGGAAAGCGGCCGTAGGAATGACACTGGCAGCGCCATGATGATACAATACGGCCGCGCCCTACCAATGACGCTGGGATATATATTGCATGTTTTATTGTTTGTTTATTGCCACAAATTATGTGAAGACGCGCGCAACTTGGAATATTTCGGTAGCGCCGAAAACAATTCGTTTTACTTACGCACAACAAATAAAAATAAAAACAGCGACAAAAAAAACTTGCCAATTCAGGTTTATCTTTATTATTGTTTAATGAATGAGTAGGGCGCGATACGACGGTGAGTGAGTAATGAAAGGACCTCAGCAACAAAATTTTTAATGCCAAAAACACATTCGTTTGCGTTGGCAATCAATCTGCGCGCTACCTGCCAAAGCAATCGACTGAATCGCATTGTTGTTGGTGTTGTATTTCGGGCAAGCCATAAAAAGGATATCATTGTTTGCTTTGCTTTTGTTTGGCACACTGACACTTCATTCTGCTTAACAATTCAAAAATTTATTTGCAGCAATTTGCGCTTTTGTGTAAATTTTCCAAAACAGGATAACAACCCAACGGGAAAAAATCGTACACATTCTACCCGCCATGCGAGTAGAAGGTGTCGTAAGTGTAGACAAAGAGGTTGCGGGGGTTGGTATGCGTTCGACGTCGTCGTATGACAGAGAAACACAACGCAAAATATAACAGCAGCGAAAAGTTACAACAACAACACATGCTCTGTCGCTTCTTTTTGCAGCGAGTGTGGAAGGCTTCACAAAACGAAACGCTGCTTTGTTGATGAAGGGTTAGGAGAGGGGTCGTTGTCCATGCTAAAAATAGAACTAACAGGCAAACGCACTTTTTTGTTTCGCCGACGGGTGGCTCTGCTCTTATTCACAATTAGGCGCACTTTTACTATAAGTCTCAATGGCCGCGACGGTTAAGCGGCGGCTTGCGAATCGATGATCCGCGGTTCGAGTCCTGGGGCCGGCGTTTACTCAATAATAAGTAAGTTTCCCTTTATTCAATAATTAATTATCCAATGTATCACTTCTCAATGTAGAAAATATAAAGTCAAACAACACGGAAAAAAGGAGTAATAAACAAACGCAAAAAATTATAATATAAAAAAATACATTAAAAAACCGTCTGAAAATTAGTAATAATAATTTTTTTTTTTTATCATAGCAAATTTTTAGTAGTTTTGTATTTGTATATTGTAAATGATCATTTTTTTTTTTTAAAACAAAAAAAAAGTAACTAAATAAAATGTTTTTTGTTGACCCGGCTGGGAATCGAACCCGCGTCTTCAAATGCAAGCAAAATAGGATGGTAAGTGTCCGAACTAAATATATAAAGTGTCCGAACTAAAAAAAAAGTGTCCAAACTAAAAAGTATAACAGCGAACGCAAACGTATAACAGCAGCGGTTTTACAACAACAACCCATGCTGTGTGTCTTCTTTTGCCGCGAGTGTCGCTTCTTTTAGAAGAGAGTGTTGCTTCTTTTAGAAGCGAACGTGGAAGATTCTATGCATGGCGCAAAGCGGACATTTCTGTGTTTAACGCCATCGGAAATTAGAAGAAATCGGAAGACATGCTCCATTCTAAAGAACGCAGCCATAAGGCAGTTAGAAGGCGTTCTGCGTCCCGTTGGGAAGTATACGGTTTTATTATATAGCACACGCACAGACGCACGCACACACACACACACACACACACAACCAAACGAATCTGTGTCTAAAAGACACTTGCACAAAACTGTAATGAACATTTATGAGGCAATTTCCGTGGAAACTTAGTGTGTTTCTACACAACCACACAACCACACAGACAAATTCCTTTCGTCCTTCATAACCTGCAGTCATTCTTCTATGCTATGTGTGTGTGTGTGTGTTGTTGTTGTTGCCACTGCAATTTCACAACGAAGACAAAACTTTTTTTCTGCTCCACTTATGCCCAAACTAATTAAGTGCAGGAACAGAAAAAAAAGCAAACTTTCCACATCCTTCATTGCCGGGCCTCACTTCCGCACATCCGGCGTCACCTTGACTTCGCCGGTTTTTTCAACATTTGTTCAACTCGCTTGCCTATGACATGGCAGCATTTTTTGACACTCTCAACTCAGCTCAGCGCGACTCGACTCGACTCGACTCAACCGAATAATGTTTAGAGATGCGCACGCTTGTCGCTCACTAATCTCCTGCTCATGCCCCGCTCAAGGACCCGCATTAGTCGCATATATTTCGATTATGCGCGCGCTCACACACACACACACCTCAGCCGCCTTTGCCTCATTGAATCTCTTACACTGACTGTGTGTCTCATTGTTGCTGCTCGTGTCCTTTACGTTGTGTCGGTCTGTCTGTCGGTCGGTTTGTCTGCTTTGCCGCTGATGCTTGTTTGCGCGCTGATAGCCCATTCGAGCGTCATAATAACGAAGATAAATGTTGTAAAAGTTTGGCCCTCAACTTGTGTCCTCGCCGTGCCGCTGCCTCAGCCTGAGCCACAGTCAGGGCACAAGTACATGCATACATATATGTACGAGTACAATTCTCTAAGCTTGAGCCCGAACATAAACCCAAAAAACCAAATCCAAAGCGGGCCAAGTTAGATGGCAGTCAGTTGCATTGCTGGCTTGTGTCCTGCGTGTGAAGACGTTCCGCTGCGAAGGCATAAACTTTCAGCGTTTCGAAAGAAGCAAACAAAAAAATAAAATAAATTAAATAAAATAAAGTAAAGAAGTTGTGCATTGGTCTTGGTTGCTTGGCTGACTCGTTTTGATTTTCACTTCCGTTTTTTTGTGTTTTTATTTCTTTTTTGTTTCTTTGTTTCAAGTTTAATGAGTTCTCAGTTTCATTTGTCGAGCACAAAAATAACAATAAGAACAGCAACAACAACAGCAACACCAAAAAGCTGCAAGATGACGTTTAGAGAGCGTCTTGTCGCTCGTTAGAATTTTTTTTTTTTGGTTTTCGCGCAATACTTCAAGTCTTTTTTTTTGGTGTAACTCATTTGCCGTTTGTCGTTTGCCGCCGCACAGCCAAAAACTTTCTTGTTCGCGCGCTTGTGGGCGGTGAGCGGTGGGCGTGACTGGCACTTGAAATAATAACAGTTGCAGTTGATAGTTGTTGATATTATGATTAAGCAGGGCTGCACAAAAGGACACGCCCTGATAGTTGAAAGAAATAATGACTTTTTGTCACAAAAACAAAACGCAAAGTTCGTTAGCAAAACGCATTAAAAACACTTGTTGTTTAAAAAAGTGTTGCCTACTTTTGGGAGTTCATTATTTTCTATGCAACTGTTATTGTTTTCGTAAGACTTACCAATGCAACCCTGGTTTTTGTCAACAATGCAAATACTGTCAGCGAAAATATGTTCTCAGCATGTTGCTGTTGTTGCGGAAGGCAGAGTCGGCTGGGGGATGCTGACACGAAGACAGCCGCAGACGCCGCTTTGTTGTTGTCGTTGTCGTTTCAAGTGCGCCGTTGGCTTTTCTACGAAACGTTTCGACAAAATTACCAAAAATTTCATCTCTCTTAGAGTTGATTTATAACTAAGTGTACTTTCAGGCGCGCGCGCGCGCTCATTCTCGCATACAAAAGGCAAAAAGTTTTGCTTGATTTCGCTATTAGTTTTTGTGTACGTGGTTTGAGGCAATGTAAATGTCTAATATTCATTGTTACATGTCTTGACGTTAAGCACAAACCAGCCCCGCCCCCGCCAATCCAGTAGGCCCCCCGCTCATGCTACGTGCATGTCAACAGCAATTTGTTGCCTGACATTGTTTATTTATAGCACTTTTAATTAAAAAAGTGTTACTTGCTGCCATTTTTCTTCGCTAAGACTTTTCAATAAAGCACTAAAAGCAAAGAGTGAGCGGGAGAGTGGGTGGGAGAGAGAGGGGAAGTGAGAAAGATGAACCAAATTGCAGTAATTGCATTTGCAAAGCTATGAAAGAAGCTGAAATGGAAGTGGAAATAATAAATGACTGTGAGAATATATTGCAGCTGTATTAAAGTGTCTGTGTGTGTGTGGAGATGTGTGTGTGTGTGTGCGTGTTTGCGCAAATCTTAACTTCTTTAGCGCAAAATATTTTTGAAGCTATTCTGAGCGAACATAAAGTGGCTTCATAAAAATAACTCACAGTACAAAATAGCACACAGAAACAAATAAGAGGACAAACGCCGACAACAACAACAAAAATGTTCAAAAAAATACCACAAATATTTGAAGAAGACACACGCACATATGCGCATGCATGCACATACAGAAAGACATCAAGCAAATCCCTCACACACACACACACAGAGACACAGATGTGAAGATAGACGCAATCGACGCAGAGTCGCAGTCCTTTGGCACGTAGGTTGCGAACATGACGCTGCAACATTAACTTCACTCTGATGTCCTTGCGATAATTCCTCTGCACACAAGCGCCCCCCCGAATCAACCAACTAACAACCCCACCCCTTATTCTATAAGTATTTTAAATGCCAAATACCAAAATGAAACTCAAACCAGAAACCAAAACCCCTAAAAAACCTTTTCAAACTCACTTTGAACCAAAACCGAACTTCGAGTGCTTCATTTTTTTTTGTTTCTATGCTTTCTTGTGTCCTTACTACCCCTTACCCCACACACTGCTTGTCCAAAAGCTTAGCTTTCTTTTATTCTTTTATTTTTGTTGTTGTTCAATGCCTTCGCTTTGGCTTTTGTGTTGAATGTTGACATTATTAACAAATGACACTTGAAATTTGTGAATGCGCGCGCTCGTTTTAACAACAACAACAACAACAGCAGCCACAACCGGCATTATCGACACTTCACCTTCTAGGCGCCCCTCATTTATGCTCTCGGTTATTTTTCACTTTTGGCGCATAAGTTTTGCTTAATTTGCGCAAATTTACGTAAGAAAAAGGAATATAAAAATGTGTAGAAAAGCAGCACAAAAACAAAACAACAACAAGCAAGTAAGGAAAGTAAGAAGAAACAACAAAAAAATGTCTTCAGGCTTTAGAAAGTCGAAGCGCAAAGTAGAACACTTTTGCCTAAATATATATCAACGATGTTATCGCCGAACCAACCCCAACCCAAACGCCCAGTCAACCCTCAAAGCACTCATTTGCTATGTCGTTATCATCATTATTATTATTATCATTATGTCTATTATAATTATCATCATCATCATCAACATCATCGAAGTATTCGTTGTAGGCTGCACGCGTTCGACTTCGGTTGGCTTGAGTTTGAGTTCAAATGTTTTACTCATTGTAAAAATCGGGTCACTTCACATTTGCTGGCTTCAATTCGCTTTCGTTCAGCATTTGAAGTGCCAAAGGCGTACGCGCCTCGTATACGCAATGTTAGACTTTCGCGCTTAATGATTTTTTTCATTCATAGAACAGAAACAGAAACAGAAAATGTTATGCGTAATTATTTCCTTTAGTTGAAGGTAAAAAGTTCTACAGAAAGTTTTAAGCGCTCGTTCGTTGTCAGCTCTTCAGTCAAAGAGTGTCATTGAAATTAGTTGTGCATTAGTTTGAAGATTATTTAAGCAGCGATGTTGCGTAATTTCCAAATTAGTTTCTACGTTTAATGTACACTAAGAAAGTTTATACTTATTAAGAACACTTTAGTTTACAAACATCATTTTGATGAAAATACATAAAAGTGTCGTGCGAAGTGTTCAAGGATTAATTTGAAAATTTTTATCAAGGTTGAAAGTTGATCGCTTGTGAAGGTGCCTACATTGTAGAGCAGCGACTGACCAACCGTTTTTGAAATGCAAAGAAAAAACATAAATTTTGTGTTTTTGATATAAGAAGAACTCAATCATAGCGACTCATCATCCTCATGATGCTGCTCTATGACAATGTCATCACTCATTTTGTTTGTTGGCTTCTCTGCACTTT
This sequence comes from Phortica okadai, assembly GCA_034638295.1. Lineage (NCBI taxonomy): Eukaryota > Metazoa > Arthropoda > Insecta > Diptera > Drosophilidae > Phortica > Phortica okadai. The sequence continues at coordinate 9,500,220 of CM067850.1, forward strand.
GACAACGCTACATAAAAGCAAGAAAGTAAGCTATTTTCGGCTTCATTCACTCTTTTATGCCCTTCCAATAGTTGTTTCAAGCAGCAGAAATATCATATATGGAGTCATGATGAATTCAAGGCTTATGTTACTCTTATAAGCATTAATACAATCGCCATTTCATAATTTTACTATTATGATGATGTAGAACTTACTATATAAGCTATATTTCTATAGAGAAACAATCAAACTGCTAATTTTTGGATATCTTAATAAGAAAAAAAGTCCTTAAATTGGAAATATGAAGAGATTTTCTAACATAACCTTTTATTATAGCAAACTGTCTCTATGTAAAAAACCTCTACGAAGTGAGGATGGTAAGTTTTCAAACTCTTTCCAAAAAACTCCATTTTATTGATCGAATCTTATTCAATTATTCCACAGAAGATAATATGCAACCGATATGAAATGACTTGAGCCAAGTTCATTATTTCCGCTTATTTTTAATCTCAAAATAAAACCTGTTGTTAAAGAACAAAATTGGCTTCCATCAAGATCATTGAGGTGACTATGAATATATATCATGTGCAGTAGCAAACTTCATGACAAAGTTGTAAGAACTTTAACCTTTTTGACTTACTATACTAAAGGACCAAATGAGTATCATTTACACACTTCACGACACTTGACATTTTACACTGTACATTATCATGATGCATTACATTTTTCAATGTTTTACGTTATCATGGTTCTCTTTTACGACAATCTTGTAGCGTTTGTATTATTTTATCTCTTTAACTCAACACACACCCTCACACACTCACACTCACACGCCCACGTCATGACCTTTGCATTGTGCTACTTCATTTCAACTGGCGCCATTACGAAAATTGCCATGTTCAATAACTTTAATACATGTTTTCGCTGCCATTTCATTCGTTTCGTTTCGTTTCGTTTTGCCCTTTGATTTATCCATAGCCGCAGTGAGCAGGCATGCGATACAAAAGAAGACACTAAAGCCAAAAGGCGGACAGACAGTCAAGCAAGCTGGCAAGCCCACACGTTTGAATGCAGTCAGGCAAGCAGTCAGGCAGGCATGATTTTCATTAGTAGCAAAAATATAAAAAGAAATAAAAATCTGAAAAAAAAATGTAAGAAAAAAGAAGCAAAAACGTGTGATGCATGCCAGTGCGCCGAGCGAGAGAGAGCGAGAGAGGGAGAACACGAGCATGGCGTGCATGTTGCTGTCAGTGGCGCTGCACCTTTCAATTCCAATCGGAATGAAGTGCATCAGCTTGAAAAACGTGCCCGCTATTTTTAGGCAGTTTTGACAAAGGAAAAAACATCGCGAAATAAATCAAATCAAGCGCAGAATAGAAAAAAAAATAGAAAAACGAACGAAATTGGTTTACAATGCGCGAATCGAAAAGCGGCGTTGCCGAAAAAAACATCATTCGTTCTTTCAATTTGCAGCAAAAAATAAATAAATATAATTCGTACACAAAAACGTGAATTTGATTTTTGAAGCCAAAGTTTGATTCAAAAGCTCAGCGAAAGCAAATTCAAGTCAATTCAAGTGTGGAAATATTTGCAAATGTTTTGTGTTTTTATTCGTGTTATATTTCGTTGGCTGTTTTTGATTTATTTGCCACTGTTTTTCTACCCCATTTGCCCCTCAAGTTTTTTTAATCACATTAACAGTTGACTGTTGACATAAAAATGCATTCTTGCAAGCAATTCAAATGTGTCATCATGATCGTAATTATCATTTACATTATCATGAGCATATTTAAGCTTGTTAGTCGCCTTGCCATTTAAATTGTGACAGACATCGTTCATGGCGCCAACACTTCCGTTTCCGCTGCCCTCATGTTGTGTTTAGCATTTTTGTAGTTTTAGACGTTTTTGAATGAGCATATTGAGTTTGCTATGAAGTCTGTAATCCTATTTTACTATTGTATATATTTTGAAGATAGCTAAAATCATGTCCGTCTGTATGTCTCATAGCAGACACACGCTTATCTCAAAGTTCTAAATCAATGCTTATGAGGAGTAACATTCTTATAAAGGTTGTTCTCAAAATCCCCAAACAACTTGAGCTAGGCAACACAAATATGTTAAAGCTCTGTTAATGCATAGAAACAGAAAAAAATATTATATGATCCTATGTTACACATGCTTACAGCAGCACATACGGCAGTTAGCAATTGAACTTATGTTACCATTAAAGCAAAAATGCTGAATGTACTGTTTGCTTTATGTCATGTTTGCCAGTAAATACATATAAGTTCTTATAATATTTACTGTACAGTATATAAGTTTCAGTAAAGCCGAACATAATTGCCCGCTTTTGAGTTCTATTTTTTTATTTTTTTTTTTATATTATTTTTCGGTGTCGGTTGTCAGTTGTTCGGACGGTTGCCAATCGAGTTTGCATAATTAGACAGCATCAAAATGAGCATTTTGTTTGGTGAAATGAAATTTGGTTTTGTGCGTTATATGTTTGCCAAACACGAGAAAATATGGTAAAACTCATTAGTGCCAACTGCAGCTCATCATACACACACACACACACTCACACATGCATACACACACAGACATAAGCCAACATTGAGCGTCCATTACAGCAGTTGTGGTTAGATGCCATGTTGTTATATTAATTTAGTCATGTCTGTACTGACAAACTAACCGAAAAATGTGCAAAAATAAAAAAGCGTGAACTTTTTATAATAAAATTGCATTTTTGCTAATTTTGCGCAAAACACAAAATGAAAATTTCGTGCCACGCACTTCGCCCCAATAAGTCACGAGTTTTTATTAGCTAATTTAATTGGCAAAATGAGTTTTCGACAGAGTGAAATATTTGCTTTTGCCATTAGCCAACATGTTCGTCTAAATTATGCTGGTAAACTTTGCCAAAACATGTTGCATTTTTTTGGTTTCGCACTTTTTTTGATTCTTTGCATTGCACACGCAATTTGAAAAGCATTTTGTGTTTGATGTGTTGCTTGTTACACAATGTAGAAGTCTAATGAGTTTAGTTGAGGTCAAAAATTAATAATTGAATTTAGTGAATTTCATTTGTTCAACATTTTTTGTTCAATTACAAAACCCAAAAGACTCATTATGAGAACAAACGCAGACAGACTGATCAATCGACATAAATTTTCAAATGACTCGACGAAACTAAATAATTGAAAATATATAATGTAGTAAGATGTTTTCAGAAGCTATTTCAAAAACGTATCCTAAGGAGTTGGTCTTCTAACTCGCTTGAAGACATTGCCGACACTTCCTTCATAGCAAAGGTATGATATTTTTGGCTATACAGAATTTTGTAAGCTTTAAAACTGTGAGAAAAGATCGTATACATACAGGTAGAAGCGTATGACAAAGGCTTCCATTATAAATAGCAGATGGTTTAGAATTTTTTAGATCTACTATAAAAGAAATATATTATCTCTTAACATCTCAAGCAAGGCAATTGAGAGCAGGGCCAAGCTGACTTAAACGCTAACGGTTTTAAGCAGCGAAATAATGAAATTACATCTTAAATTCAACTGCAACGAACTTATCCGTTAATATAACCCTTACTCTGAGAGTCTCTTTGCTTTGCTTAGTATCACAACAAAATTAAATTCAGTCGAGTAAATTGCCATGGATCATGCCCAGACTGAAAATCATTTGCAGTCACGCTAATTGCATTAATTAGACGCAGACAACAAGCTGCTGCCGCCGTTGCCGCTGTTGCCGTTGTCTGCTTTTAGGCGCTAATCAGCATTTTAAACGCATCCAATTGACTTTTGCACTCTATAAGCGAGGAAATTTTTCAAGATTTCGCTGACGAAAAACTTTTTCTGGGCTCAAGTAAGATTTGCGCTAATTTTCTTTGTATAATTTGCTTAATATTTAAACAAAAAAAAAAAAAAAAACAATAACAAAAACAAAAACGAAATGAAAGAAAAACACGTCTGACGTCATCAGTCAACAAACTAAAAATTAACTTAGGAAAACTTTTCAGTTTCGTTTCATTTTTTCGCTACTGCTTTTTTAGCACACTTACACACACACACACACACACAACACACTTTTGTACATGTAAGTGTTCGCATAGACTTGAGAAAATGTTCTAATTGAATATTTGTGATTTTTGTGAAGTATTAAAAAAGGAACTTTTTCCGCTCTGCTCGCGTTGGCAACAAAAAAATTAGGTTATCTGCGGATTTGGCTTATAACATTTTCTAGTAATTTTTGTCGCCGTCATAGTCATCGTCGATGTCGTTGTCGTCGTCAACTTGCTTCATTTTTTCCTTTAAAAAATAAAAATTCTATTTTTTTTTATTTTCTATTTTTCATGATGGCAAATCGAATCTAGCGCATTATCCTCGAATTTCCTTGAAGGATGGCAACGACGCCTTGTGTCTTTGGCGCTATCTTGAATGGTCAGGCAGGCTTGCGACAGTTGTCAAGTGCACAGAGAGAAGCTCAAGTAGAAACAGCAGAAGCAGAAGATGATAATGAAGAAGAAGAAGCAGAAGCAGAAGACGACATCAGCGACAGCGACAGCGACAATGACGAAAACGACGTTGTAAAAGAAAATCATTAAAATTAGATTACGAAATCCTCGTTGGTGTCACATTTCCGGCGGAAATTGCACTCTGTAAACGAATGAACGAACGAACGAACGAAGCACGGGCGCACGTAGAAGAAATGTAACTCATCAAGGCCCCGAAAAGTATGCAATATGCAATGCAAGTAATGTGATGAAGTTACGCAAGGCTAGCATGGCAAGGCAAAGGAAGGCAGAGGAAGGCAGAGGAAGGCAAGACAAGATTAGTTAATATAATTTTTGCGCTTAGGTTTGATGCAGCCTTTTTAACAGCAGCATTGTTGTTGTACCAGCAGCAATAGATAATGTTGTTGTTGCATTTATCTCCTTCTTCTTCTTCTTGGTCTCTTATTCATGCTCATAGCAAAACATTTTTGACCATATTGCACACTTTTTGCTGCAAGTGACACTGACACAAAATATGCTCAAAGTTTTTCTTTGCTTCTGTTTTTGTTTGACTTTCTGTATGTGTGTGTGTGTGTGTATGCGTTTTTTGTCTGCGTTGTTCGCCAATTCCGATTCCGACGCCGACGCCAACGCAGCCGCCAAACAATTTGTCATGAGCAGCAATAATAAAATATGTAAATTTGTTTTAGTCTTCTCGAGCGGAGCAGCTTTTTGCGTGTTTTCGCTTTTGTCTACAAAATATTATATTATATTTTGAAATGTTTTTGCAACGCAAACTGACAAATGCAAAATAAGAACAACAAAAAATATATATCAACAATAAATATAAAAAAAAAGAGAATGTAAAAAAGTTGAGACAAGTCGTATCAAGTGGGAAACTGCAAGTGGAAAGCGTTGAAAATTGCTGTCAGCTCAACAAAAATAAGTAGAAGAAAAATATGCAAGCGAGGCATTTGACAACGGAAGCTGCATTTGACTTGTTGCGTTATACTTTATTTATATACCATATAAACATGTTGTTGTTGTTGCTGTTGCTGTTGTAATGCGCGGCATGTGAGTCTGCTGTGAGGCCTTAGTAAAATAAAGAGTGATAGCTGCAACAAAAAATATAGAAAATGAAATATTTATGCAAGAATAGCGTGGCCCAGAAAGCTGCGCTGCTGTGAAGAGCACATACAACTCTAACTGTAAGGCGAGATCTCGAAAAATGGCTGAGAAAGAAAGAAAATCTCTTGGAACTCTCCTTCAAATGCTTCAGCGAGTCAGTCCCTCTGCTTTTGACGCTACCCACAATTTCTGTCTGTCTAAAATCAACACATCCTTTATTTCTTTTAAACATTTTTGGGCCATCCCAATTCATTTTTCATGCAATTGAAGTAAAATCAAAACGATAAGTTGAAGGTTTTGTATTTTTCCTTCATCTAGTTTAAAAATAAACATTATTGCAATGAGCACAATGACAAGGATGTCTAAGGACACTAAATTGGATGAAGAAAAAGAGAACGAAGAAAATGAAATAATTGAATTAAAGTTGTGCTTGATGTCTGTGCCCAAAAAAGACACGCTGCCACTGCCAGACTCAGACTCAGCCTCAGACTCAAACAGTCGTCATCGCTGCTGCTCTGCCACTGCCGCCGCTCTGCTGCTGTTAGTGCTGCTGCCACCATTGTAATAGTCAATCGAAATTGAATTTCGAAAAGCAGAAAATCAAATAAAATAATATTAAACTCAAACACTCAAATCGTTACTGCTTCTGGTGTCGTCGTTGCACAAAGCAAAATCATTGACATCGTTCGATTATTTTTCTCTTTTTTTTTTGAGCACATTGCTGCAATGTAACAAAAAATGATGATGACAAAGTGTACGTGGGTGAGTGAGTCGGTGTGTGACTGACTGACGGACTGACAGACTGAGCCAGTGAGTGACAGCAGCGATTGTGCAAGCAAAGAAAGCGCAGCACTTGTGCCCAAAAGGCATACACAGCAACAACAACTACAACAAAAGGCACACAATCAAAAAACACCAACTGTGATCGGCAACTCGATTCCAATGCGACTCAACTCAACTCAACCCGATGTCTGCCGTTGTTGTTGTCTGAGTTCAACAAAATAATGCTCAAATTCCAAGTGTGAAAAGGCGAAAGGCACGCGACTCGAAATATTGCTCATACGCAACCTGTGACGACAGCACGGCCAGCTGTGTTACATAGTCCTTCGTTTCTATATGTGTATATGTGTATGCGTTCTAACATGTCCTTGTGTTCTTATATCTAAGTCTAACTATCCTAGCACAACTGTTTGTCTGTCGCATACAAATGCATCCGTATCCGTTGTGTTGCCATTTCCGAAACATTTATTTTTTGCTTCAAAATAAAGTCAAATACAAACAGACAAAAACACACAAACGTATAAAAAAGTATATCCGTTCAGTAAGTCACATAAATGTGCACACGAAACAGTAAAAATTTCACAACTTCTGTTATTATATCCACAATTTTCGGCACATTAAAAGTAGCAAAAATAATATTTTACAGCATCACAATTTGCACGTGCTGTAACTGTAATGTTGTCATCGTACATTATGTTATTGCGCTGTTGCTGCACAGTTCTTTCAACAGTCAGCGTAGCAGTCGCTGTAACTGTCGCTGTTAAACATTTTACGACAGGTTTTTTCGGCACGTTTTGGCTTAAAAATAAATGTCATATTTGTAATTTCTTGTTTTTTCCATTTTCGGTTTTTTGTGTGTCATTGCATGACTTTTTTTTATGAACTTTAAACTTCTTTTTTGTTGAAGCATTTAAATAAAGATGAAAAAAAAGAAATAAGATGCAAGAATATTTGACTTTTAAGGCAGTTAAGCTGACATTTTGACTTAACGATTAAGTGTAGAAACACATGTAATGTGTTTTTATGTGTACGCGGCTACAGTGAAACCTTGTTTTCATGTACTTACAGCATGATTTGGCAATAAATTGTTGATTGTATTTTGTAGCAGAAGAGGAACATTTTAGAACTTCGCTTTGAATTCATACAATTTGAATAAGTATGAATTTCTATTTTAAACATGCCTTCGCTGTACTTGTTTTTTATATGCCATCAAGCAAATAAAAATGATTGATTATTTCGATGCGACAGCGAAAAAAAGTGTTTGAGTGAGAGAAAGAAAGAATGAAAAAAAAAAACCATCTGCTTAACCTACTAAGGCAATGTGGCGGCTTCTCAAGTCTCAAGGCGTCTCCTTTGCCATGCGAGTCTTTCAATTCCGTTTCCGTTGCTGTTCCCGTTGCCGTTGCCATCCCAGCCATGATGAGTTTACTCATGCTCGTATCAAAGAAGATTTTCACGTCGCACAACATAAAAAGTCAATTTTCTTTGGCACATTAAATGCGTTGTGCCATTTTTTCATCATTTTCTTTTTTGGCTTGTGACAAATCGTGCGCGCTTAGAAAATGGCACAAATATCAACCGCAGTCGTCTTCATCTTCATCTTCATCGCCGTTGCCGTCCGTTTGGACAAACCCACGGCACGTGCTAAGCGTCGAACTAACTTATCGTTTGGCAAAGATTTTTGCTTTCCTTTCTATCTTTCTCTCTTTTTTTTTTGGTGTGGGCTTTTGTATCTTCTTTTTGCCATTTGACGAATTGTAATCAAATGTAGAAAATCACATCAAATAAATTTGTTACAAATCGAAAAGAAAGCGTAGATGAAGCAGAAGCATCGAAGACAACAAAAAGTGTTAGCCGATATTAGATTTGTCACGGAAAATGAGCGGCCATCAATACCAATAAGAAAATCACAGTGCGACTGTAACTGATGACGTCGTCGTTGTTGTTGTTTTTGTTGTTGTCGTTGTAATGATGACAACGATGACGATGACGCTGACAACTCTCGGTTCAACGATGATTATGATCATAATGATGACGCTGACAGAATTTGATTTGTTGCTGCCATCGATGCCGCGCTGACCACAAAATGTTTCGTTGATTACTTTGCCAATTGTCTGTAAGCGAGAAGTTTCAGCAACGCTTTAAAGTGAGATACTTTTTTATATGATTTTATTTATTTAATTTTTGGTTTTCTGATTGTCGTTGTGCGGACGACCAACGGCGCACAGAGGCGACCCTTTTTGACTGTCCAATTATGTGCGAAATAAATAAAATTTAATAAGAAGTCAACGTGTTTTGCCTTCTGTTATTTTATTTGCCGTTTCCTTTAACGGTTAAATAAATTGTAATTTAGTGGTCGCACGCGCCTTGAGCCTCAAACGAAGGAATGCGTGGCACGCAGGCAGTCAGACAGACAGACGGACAGATGGACAACTGGACAGAGATACAGGCCGGTCACTGTCAGGTTGCGGCACTTGAAAGTATTTTGTCTCACTCTTTTAACTTGCACACCCACACAGATACACACACTCACACACACGCACGCACGCACACAGGTAATTGTAATTACTACGCACTCAAGCACTCAACCACTTTTCATTGCAAATGTTCACTGCCATTTTCCGCACCTTTTTTTCATCTTCTTATTATTATTTTCGCATTTTTTTATTTTGTTGTTGTTTTGGTTTTTATGTTGTCCGCTGTTTTTTTCCAACGAAAAATGTCCATTTAAAAAAGCATGATTTATGCGCTTGCTTTTTAAGCTTCTTCTTCGTTGCTGTCTCTCTGGCTCTGTCTGTCTGTCTGTCTGTCTTTCTGTGTGTGTGTGCTTTGGTAACTGTGTTTCCTGTTAAATAACTGCGCGTGGCCTTGTGTGCTACTCAACACTCTGTTGGTGTGTGTGTGTGTGTGTGTGTGACGCATTTTTTATTTACTTTTTATGGTTTATAATTGGCGTTGAGTGCGCTGAGGCGCATTCGGATGCCTGCTTTATGAACCTCACGCAAGGATTACATACACAAACTCACACACACGCACACAGACAGACGTACTTATTAAAACGCGTTGGTAGCTTGTCTAATTAGTGGCTCGCTTGCAAAAGGATTAAATCCAAACTTGCATTTATGTTAATTGTTTTCAATGAATTTCTGTTACAGCACAAAGGACGAGTGACGCGACGCGGCTCTCTCTGCTCTGCTCGGCACTTCTTTGGCAAAGCACTGTGCTGCACAATTAAAACGGTGTTAGATTTAAGCCCAACCCTGACTCGGCGATTGCCCATTTTGCGGTCATTTCACTTAAGCGGTTTAGTACTTTTAATAATCAAAGCATTGAAAGGCTTGTTTAAAAAATTAACGACGTTTATTTCAATACAAAAAGCTTTGAAATAAATTTTATGATTTTTTAATTGAAGAACTCGTTTTTTTATGATTTTTATGAATATATTTTGAAGAACATTAATGAAGGACTATAAAATGTTGTTGTAATTTGATAATAAAAAGATGACTATGAATTGGCTTGCAAACCAGATGGTATTAATTTGGATTATAATAGATTTAAATACGTAATAAATTATTTTAGGTCATTGTGACGGAGCCGTCTTAGTAGTCTTTGAATCACGGATCGGATCAAATGATTTCCAAGTTGATTGGCATAAGAGTGGGTCCAATTGTTTGATCTAGTGCTATGGAAGTTTCTTTCCCCTTGGAGTGTAGGAATCTTGAGATTTTGATTGAAATCTTACATAAGATTTTTTTTTCTGATGAGCCAAGCAGCTTTTGAGCCTGATTTAGAACCACAGCCTGTCTCCAGTACTCAGCCTGCGTCTAGGATTCTTCTATAATAACTTAATATAACAATATCATATTAAATCTTTGAGGAAATGAAATATTTGAAAAGCGCATTTGAAGATCATCTCAGAGTTTTCATTAGACTTGTCTACTTGTTTGTGGTTGTTGTTGTTTTTTAACGCTTTTAATTTAATATATAAAAACGTCTTTCAAAATGCTTTGAGCGCAACGGAATTTCCTCGACTCGATTGAAGTTCATTTTGTTTGTTTTTCGCTTTTAATTTTATTGCTCATTTCCCTTCATGTTTTTCATTAATTTCTGTTAAAAACAAAAAAAATAAAATGATGCGTGTAAAGCAAATGAATGAAAATGGCAAAAAGATTAATTAAGAGTTTTGTTTGTTGTTATTATTGCAGTTGGTTTTGTAGTTGTTGTTGTTGCAGTGCACAACAACAATTGCTTGGCAACGTGGTCGCAATGAAATTGGCGCATAAATCAACGAACATGAAGCTTGTGAACTGAGCTGAAAGCCGTCTATGTATGCATGTACGTGTGTGTGTGTGTGTGTGTGTGCAAAGCCAACATAAAACATGCACATAAACAATGAATAAAAAAAACGTTAAAAGACATAAAAATGCATTCATTTGCATGCAACACGTTGTTGCACGAAAATTCGCCGTTTCTGAAAACAACAAAAAAAAAATAAATAAAAATACAAAAAAAAAAGTCTCAAATAGAAAGAAACAAGCATGGAACGCGTGCCATGGCAATAGAACACGTTGAAATATAGTTGCTGCAGCAGCATGTGGCATGTACACGCGTCGTGTGTCCTGGTCCTGTACCTAGGCCACCATCCGCTAGCCCCTCGCCAATCCATAGCCAACGTTCTTGTGCGCTCGTCGCACATTGCGTATGAGTAATGCGCGCATATTTCAACATCCGTTCCCTACAACCCCCTCACTCGCTTCTCCTCTCCTCTTCTTCTTCTTGTACTCCCCCACAGTCTTGCTCGTTCAGCCAACGCATTTGCATAAAATTTTAAACAGTTTATTTGCCACTAAAAATAGACAACAAAATGCAGCAGCAGAATACATGTTCGTGTGGGTGTGTCGGTTGTGTTGCGTGGCATGTCACGTTGTTGTTAACAGCAGCAACAACAACAACAGCAGCACCGTCATCATTATCATCATCATTATCGTCATCATCGACATCGTCAATGTTGTTGCTGCTTGGTAGCTAATTTGAGGGCTTTGCCAATTAGGAATGTGTTCGTGCGTCCGTGCGTGCGTGCGTGTATCTATTCAGCGTGCTTAGAGTCGTGGCATATTTGGTTGCCCTCTGTGTATGCGAAATTAGAAAAGTTTAGCATTACAGCATGTTCATTGCATTATAAAAATGCTCGCCAGCAATGCAAATGAGCCAAAATTTGTGTTCCGCTCGCTCGCTCATTCATTCGTTCATGCGTCCGTATCCATTATTGTCGATATCGTTGAGGTTTATATCTTTGGCAATGGCGATGTCACTGATAATGATGATGATGATGATGATGATGATGATGATTTTGCATTGAAAACAAGTTTTTTTCTTTCAATTTATCGGCAACAACATTTCAATCTGCATTCTGCGCTCTGCATTGTCAAGCGGTCACAGCATTCAATTCGTTCGAATTCAATTCATTATTTTTTACAGTGCGCGTGAAAAATATTACTAACACTTTATAAACACAATGACAACCAAACTGTTTTGTTCAATTTATTATTTATTTTTTTAATTCAGAGTTCACTTAAGATGAATAGACTAGAACTTTCTCATAAAGTGCTTTTCTAAAATGACTTTTATCCAACAACAACTAACAAAATTTTGCTAAAATCAATCAGTTTTATTGTATAATTATGCAGATTGATATATCTTTATACCGAGAAAACTAAAATATAATTGAAATATGCACAAAAGTTCAAAATAAGTTAAGATAAAGAAAAAAAAAAGTCCCATAAACAGCAAAGCAGTTTCCCGATTGAAACATTTGAATCTTTAAAACTTTTAGAAAGTTTTCAAATAAAATTTCAGATCACTTTAAGTTAAAGTTGGAAAAAATAAAATTCTAATTCGGTTTTCGACTTTATTCACATTGTTTGATACATAAATATATTGATCCGATAGAGGAGACGAATTAATGTCGCTATGTCGGTATTTCCCACTATCTGTTTCAACAAAAACTTTCAAAGATAACGCAAACAATCTGAAAATGTACATACATATATAAAATGAGACACAAAAGCGATAAAACTAAACATATATGCAAACAGTTTCTGTATGAACAAATTCTTATTAAAACTCTAAAGTGCTTGGAAAGCTTCTTTCTTAATTTTCACAAAATTCGCTTCAATGCACAACTGAAGCCTTTCGTAATCATTGTTTAATTAATTGGCAGTTATTGTTTGCGAGTATTGTTGCAAGTTGTTATGTTATTAGTTTCGATTGTTCGACTCTTAAGCCTTGTTAAACGTCAACGTTTGCGGCTTTGCATACCGAAGCAGCGATTGACCCACAAACAAACACGTTCCATGCTGCTTCTGCCACATGCAAGATGTCGTTGCTGGCAGTGCCAGAGGAGCGAAGCAGTGGCAGCGACATGACGCCACATCGCAGCTGCCACACGATGTTGTTTGCAACTTCATCATTTCGCGCAAAACTTTTCACTGTTGCGAACTTTGTCGATTGACTTCTGTGCTTTGTTGTTGTTGTCGCTGCTGTTGCTGTTGTTGCTGTTGCTGTTATTGCAGTTGTTGTTTTTGTTTGCTTTGAATTTTGTATGTTTAATCTTTGACTTCTGTCTGTCCTTCGGTGCTTCAACACTTTTCTTGCATAACTTTTTTTGATCATTATTCTAACTCTCGTAATTCTGCTTTGCCAAACTTACTAAATGAATTGCTTAACTTTTGTTTTGTTTTGTATACTTAGTGTCATATCTTCCTATTGGTGTTGTTATTGTTTTGTTGGCAAGTGTCGGTACAAGCATCGATGTGTTTGAATTTTATTGAGAAGCTTCGCTGTAATTGCTTTTTGCATGTTACTGCCATTTGGTCTAATAAGAATGCAGCAATGCATAGAACAGCGACTAATTTAATTGCCATGCACACACACACATACACACATACACAAATGCCATTTCAATTGGCAATACACGGGCACGAATATCATGGCTCTTCTCTCCTGAGCAAACAGCGAATTACGCTTTACAATTACAGAACACGCAAAGTGTCCTGGCCAAATCCTTGTTGCAACACGTGTGCCACAAGCTTGTGTTGTTGCATTTCAGCGCATAAACCGGCGAGGCAGCAACAAGAAGAAGCAGCAGCAACAGCTAATCAGCAAAGCAGCATAATAACGTTTTTGATTTAAATACGGTTTACTTATATGACTGTTGTGTTGTTGTTGTTATTGTTGCTGCTCTTGTTGTTGTATGCAACACGATACAACATCAACAGTGCTATTTAGCTAACGTGCATGAGCGGAATTTATTAGGAACAAGCTTAGTTAGTTAACTCTCAACCTGTTCTTCTCTCTCTGCCCTCCACATTCCTTACGGAACCATCGTCGACTCACCATACCAACATCCCACACGCGTATCAAGTTAAATTTATATGCGCAAAGCACTAACAGAATTTTTAATGTTTCATGTATGAAACTGATTTCCGGCACGTTGCATGCAACAGCAAATGTTGCTCCTGCTCACCTCAGGAACGTACATACAAACATACATACATTTGTGTCTTTTATGCGAAGTCACTGTCATTTTTCTCATTCTCAGTTCAGTTCAGCTCAGCTCAGCAGCGAGTTCAGTTCAGTTGAGCTCAATTGGCGTTCAGCTAATGAGTTACTCTCTGCCATGCACAGCATTTTTCACACTTTTACTTTGCGGCATTTGAGTTTTACTTAAGCTGCATTCACACTTTTGCTTTCTAGGCTAAGCATTGACTTTGATACGCTCCCAGACGTCGCTGCACGAACAGACCAGCGCTGAGTAGAGCAAAGCCGACGTCATTGCGCTGTCTGCTAAGAAATCTCAAAGCTCATTACAGAAATGACAAATCAGTTTTGTTGTGTCAAAAGCGTTGAAACCGTCAGCCAGCCACATACATAGAAAAACAGACAGTCAGACAGATAGAGAGATGGATAGATAAATTCGTGCTTAGTTAGCTGCTGTGAAGAGTAACGTATTGCATGAATACACATTGTGGCCTCATGCAATGAACGTGAATGAAAGAGCAGACAGACAGACAGACAGACAGACAGACAGTTGGAGATATATGTATATACACACACACACAGTGACAGACAGACGACATTTCCAATTTGAGCGTTATCTCTATGCCATTAATGGCATTTATAATGTAATCTGCAGCACTTCGCGTCCGGGCGAGCAGAGGCTTAGGCAAAGGGTGAGAGGAAGCATCAAGGGGTGTTCCAAAATGAAATAACAGACTATTTCAGACCACACAATATGATCCAATATCTGTGTAGGTTGTTTGTGTCTTCTATCTCGCTTACGCCATACTTTTACGGAGGTCCCTAATTGTATTTTAAATTCTAAGACGCCATCTGTCGGCTGCAATGCAAAGTTTGCAGTTTTATGGACTTTTTAAACATAATCGACTTAAGAGAATTTTTTTATTTAATTAGTATTGTTTACTTTGACTTTTAAATTGTCTCTGAAGGGTTCAAATTATTCGTAACATTTTTATGGAAGTCACCCCAAGTGTTAATTACATTTCACCGCCCCCAGTTACAAGCTACGCCCATGTTTATTACTTTAACTCATCTGTGAGCAACATTACTGATTTTTAAGCACATCGCGGCGCTCATGAGGGTGACATACTTGCAGATTCCTTTTCCTCAAGCGCAAACACAGGTAATCACACAATTTTATTTATAAATGCCAAAAGAAGAAAAGTAAAAATAAAACACGAAAAGGAACAAAAAAAAAAACAAAAAGGTAAAACGAACCTTTTGCCTTAATTTCTGAACAAAGTTTTTCATTTTCTTTTCCTTTTTTTTAAGCTTTGATGGCAAAGACTTTTTCGCTTCTTATTTTGCGGGAATTTTTCCTTTGCGGCTTTGCAAAAGCAAAAACAACGTAAAGCGTCATGAGTAGCGTTGAAGAGTCATGAGGTGAACAGTTAAGAATATATATATAATCTAAAATAAGAAGAGGAAAAAAAGTTTACACACATTTAAATGATTTTAATGACAGCAATTTGTGTGTTAAAAACCCGTCGCGCTAATCTGTTTCTGCGAATCCTCTTCAAGCAACAACAACACTTTGCCCTAAACCCCACTGCAGCAGCCCCGCATTTCAACCCTCTCGCAAATGTCATGCTTAGCCTGAGCAATGAAGGCAATGATGATGCTAATGGTTGGGGACGTCTGCCAGACCGCCAAATCAAATGCGGAAGTTTTGGTTTGTCGGCTTGAAGTCTTCAAATCTGTGGCAAAGTAGGGAAATGCCTTCAGGCTGATTCGAGCGATTAGTGACAGTTAAACGCTTTCACTGTCTGCCAAGCGACTTTCTTCGCCTTCTAACCAAAATCAACTTGCTACACGCTTCTTGTCTCTTGTCTGTGATACAACTCACAAATGAGTTACGTCAACAGCTTTTAGAGCTCATCGGAGTTGGCAAATTGAGCGAAATACTAAACTGGGTTAGTGAGAAAAACATTTTTGCGGCACTTGCATAACATTTTTCTTATGGTTTGGTTTGATTTGTTTTGTTTTTTTCGCACAACAATGATGAGTTGTAAGATTACAATTTGTATGTCGAAATGACATTTTCTTTAATAGTTGAAAAAACATAAAAAAAATTGAAGAAAAATTGAAAATTCCATCGGTTGAAATCAAAGAAAAGGGCACATGTTTAAAGGTTTTTCGTATTCGTATCTATGTAAATTTCTATAACTGTATTTGTGTATTTTTGTATTGTGGCAAAGCAACATTCTCTTGGAACATCTTTTATGATTTAATGTACAAGCGTACTGAGCGTAGATAATGTCGTATCTTTTTATGTATTGTTGCTTGCTTGCCATAAGAGTGTGAAAATGTCTGTAGAGCTATTGTTGTTGTTGTTGTTGTTGCTGTTATTGTTGTCATTTTTATTTTACTTTTATTGAAACACGCGCACGACAAGCGGCAAAAGTCTTCTGCTTTTGCTGCTTTTGCTTTTGCAACTCACCTCGTATTTTATCATCATTTAGCGTAATATTTTGCAACAAAGAAATAACAAAAATTGTTGCCGCGTGTGGCAACTAAAAGCAACAAAGGCACACACTCACGCACGCACACACAAATAGCAACAATAAGTAACAAACAACAACATTTGCCGCGAAAGAATATTAAAAATAACAACTATGAGTATGAAGCAAAGTAGTTTTTTGCTTATTGGATTTTTTTTGCAATTTTTTTTTTGTTTTTGTTTGCCAGCATTTTGCTGCTTTTGTGGGAATTTATGTGGCTCGCCGGTAAATGAACTGTGCGTGGAGACCTCATCATAATTTGGCTTAAGCGGTCTCCATTAATGGCCTCCCATACGAGCATACGAAAAATAGTTGAAGTCATGCTTTGTTCTCTCTGTCAAATGGGTGGGAGAATTGTTGGCAATGCGGCATAATGAGATTGTGTTAGGTTATGGTTTGCCGGGCCATTTGTGTTAAAGATTTTAATGGTAATAAAAATGTATTGTGCATTAACAGTGGCAGATGAAGATTAAGGGAGGTTCAAATGTGAGTGAGAAAGAGAGAAGAAGAGAAACATAAAACAATGAATCATATAATTGAATATTTTGATATAAGCATAGGCGGTTTTGGGGATTGTCTCAAAGACATGTGGTTAGATACATAGAAAAATGTGAAAGAACATGTTAAGAAAATGTATATTTTTATAGTTATGTAAAATTTTGATAAGACAAGTACGTAGAGAAACAGATAGAACAATATTTTTATAAGAAAATTTATTAAAAGTAAATAAGATTCATTGGAATAAGATATATTTCGATATAAATTGATATAAATATCACTAACATTTACACTTGCTCAAAAATTATAGTTTTTCTTTCATCTCTCCCATGCACATTTAGAGGTCGATTGCCAGATGACGAGTTTTAAACCATTAAATGGTTTTATACTTCATTTTATATCTTCCAAGAATACGACAAACGGAAACAAGCCATAAAAACCCCATTTGCACTCATTTAAAAGCTTTCGCATTATAATTCACTTGCAATCTGTGCAATCGCAGTCACAATTTGTCACCAAAAACCCACAGCACAGATTTCGCAGCAGCCGCAACGCGTTGCTTCAACGCCTCGACGCGAGACGATTTAAAAAGCCAAACGAAATTCAAGGTTAGTTGCATTAATTATGCCGCCAACGAGCAGTAGCACAAGTAAAATAAATAAAAAATGAGTCGACGAAGATGCTAAAGCTGAAGAAGAAGAAGAAGAAAAAGAAGAAGCAGATGAAACGGAGGTGCGGCAATTGAATAATTAGTGTTAACAACGCCAACTACAACTACAATTGCGGCAGCTAAGGCAGCGGTTGAGGCCAAGTCGTCAACTGAAGGTGTACCAAAAATATTCGAATTATAAATTACAAAATGCTGAGCAAATGTTTTACCAAAGCGGAATCAACGTTGACGTTGTCGTTGTCGTCGGTCGGCCAAACCTCAAATGCAGCAAATATGCGTTGGAGAATCGTAATTTGGGTGCGAGAAGGTGCAATTGAAAGCCATGAATGACGAATATCGTTCGCACCGCCGCTGCTGGGAGTGGCAGAAGAGATGAAGATGAAGAAGAGTGTCGCAGCGTATAATGATGAATGAATGAATAAATGAATTTGCTTGAAATGAAGACGTCTTAGTTGGCGTTTGTAATTAAAATTAGTAAACATGATGATGATGTTAAAAATGAGTAATGCCTTGTCATGAATGCCAATGATGATGATGATGATGATGCTGGCACGCAGCCAAGCCACGGCACACCCCAACGGCCTTATTTGCATGCAAAGTCATGCCAATCGACGGCAACGAAGTCCAATAAGAATCATATGCAAACGCATGAGCTAAAAGTGTTGGCGGAAATTAATTAATGCTTCAATTGGCGACCTTCGTGCATTTGAAAATTGCCATAAGTCTGCAATTTCATACATCATGCAAAAAAATCGAATTTTTCTTATATATTTCAAATGAAATTTGCGGCCAACCAACATGTATTCAAATAAAGACTTTCACATTTGCCAAAAAATACAAAAACCACCAAACAAGTATGTACTTGACCACAAGAGCATAGCAAAATTCAATTATGCCAATTCTTGCATTCAATACGAAATTACTATTTTGGGTTTATTGCACTTTCTTTATGCCAATTGGATTTGGCTTATTGAAGTGTTAACGGCTTTTGCTCTGTATGAGTTGTTTGTTTTACGCTTTTAGTTTTTGTTAGTTTTATTCATTCTTTCTATTTTCCCCTCTTTTCTCTTTTATTTTTATTTCGTTTCTTAGTTGAACTTTTCACCGAAAAAACTTTTTCCACATAAGTTGGCCAAAACTCCATGTTGCGCAACCCCCCCTTTGACTTGTGGCTTTTCAGTTGCTGCCAATATAGTAAGTAAGTATAAAGAAAAAGTTAAAACTAAAAATCAACATGAATAAAACTGACCAAAGTAATAAAATGAAATGAAACGGAAATGAAATTTAACGTGAATGTTGCTGCTATATTGGCTGTGGTAATGTGGCAATGGAGTGAGAGAGAGGGGCAATGCGAAGCTTAAGCGGCAGAAATTCTATGAAAAGTAAATAAAACTCAAATAAATACAAATAAAAAAGAAGAAGTACGAACTTCAAATATGTTTATTGCTCTCTTTTTGTTGTACATCTATTTGTTGTTGTTGTTGTTGTTGTTATTGTTAGTGCTTGTAATGTAACTCGATACTGTAACTTGCAACATATCTTAAGTTGGCGTGCATAGAACGAATAAAAGAAGAAAATTCACGCAAAACTTTATTTATCAAAAGCAATGCGTATGAAAAGTTCGTTGATGACGAGGCGAGTGAGGAAAGTTTGCTGTTAAATCATGATTTGGTACTAGTTTTGCTTAGTGGCAACAACTGATAACGTTATAATATCTTTTCTTGAACAACAGCACAAAAAAAAAAAAGTATCTACAGCTTGAAGCAAAAGCAAAGCAATGCAAGACAGACAGAAATTTCATTTTGTTTTGCTGTGAATTTAAATTTTGAAATAAAATTATTTCACTTTTAAGTATTATAGATATTTTTGCAAACATATTTTTTAGTATTTTTATTTTTTTTTTTCTAAAAACAAAAAAAAAACCATCCCCAATGCTCAACATGGCATAACATGAAAACAAACTTTGAGTTTAACACTTAAATAAGAAGTTATATGCTTAGTTTTTGCCGCTTGCATGCCCCGCCCCTCGCGTCGCCCACTATGCCGAAGTCGAGACTCGCAAACTTAACATTTTAAATGCACACAAAATGTTTGAATGCGAAAACTTTTTCCGTTGTTTGTTGTGCGACGGACGGACGGACGGTCGGACGGCCAAATGAAATAATTGAAAACAAGCGACAAAAGCAGAGCTTTAAATATTTTACTCTACATTAAAATGGCATTAATTTATTATTCAAATCAACAACAAATATGCCAAACACAAAAACACACACACACACACACACACACATTTGCCCAATTGGCATGCAATGGCGGCAGCAAAGCAAAGCTTCCGTTTCCGGTACAAACGACACTCCCAGCAGACTGTGGGACTCTTCTATGGTGGGGTGGGGAGGTGTGTGGGTTGAACCAACGTCGACCAACTCAAAAATGCGTGCAAATGTATGAAAATTTTACATATGTGAGTTATTGTTGTTTTTGTTGTTGTTGTGATTGTTGCTGTTATTGTTGTTGGTGCTCAATATGCAACGAGCGAGAAAATGCAAATTCTTTAAATTGAAATTTTGTGCAATTTTGCATATAAAAGTCAATTTTCTTTTATTTTTTTTTTTTTGGCTGCAAAAGCAACAACACTCTGACCATTTGGCAATGCAAATGTAAGGTAGATACATACATATATGAAAATGTATCTGATTGTGTGCAAACTTCGTTGTTGTATTTAAATGCACTTTCCTTGATACCAAAATAAAATCAACATTAAATAAAGTGCGTTAAAAATGTGAAAGCAAGATAAAAGCAAAAAAAAAGTTGTATACTTCATGGCGCCAAGGCTATAATGTCGCATTATTGATGCCAAACAACAACAAGTTAAAAGCATTGCGTGTCTTTATTGGTCATTAAAAGTCGTAGAAACCTCAATTCGGACAACACTTAAATTAACCTCATACAATCATTCATCAAGGCAATTGACAAGCGTTTACCAACACTGTGTGTGAACTCGTACTCGTATCACGCCCATGTCAATTCACACTAAGTGCAATCATTTAAAGTTAAAGCATCAATGTCAAATGTCAAAAACTGTTTGAAGTGTCCGAGAATTTTGTGGCATGAAGACAAAAAAAAAGGAACGAAGCCACAACAGTAACATTTAACGCCTGACACGCCCACTCACATACACACACGTACACACATACGCACGCACACTCATACTTAAGCAAACAACTCAATTGTCGGTTGTCGTTTTTCGACTTTTACTGCCAGAAGTCAACAAACGTCGAAGTCATCAGTTGAGCAGAGCAGAGCAGAGCACAGAACAGAACAGAGCAGAAAAGAGCAAACCATTTAAGAACAAGAGGATGGTTGGTGAAGTGAGGTGAGGCATGGAAGCGTAGAGAAGTGAAAGTGTAGAAACTCATCACTCTTCAAAAGTGTTCTTACATGCTTTGCGGGTTGCTTACTCAGTTGTTGTTTGCTGTTTGTTGTTCTTTTGTTTTTGTACACTTTTGATTTTATTTACTGAAACAAGAAGAAAAACAACAAGTTTAACAATAAGTAAAACATAAACAACAACAGTAACAACGACAACAACAACAAAAAGAGTAGAAATCTACTACGAAATGAATAAGATCAAAAACAAGTGCAAAATGCCAATCGAATGAAATCAATTTACGACTTAAAAGCTGATAAACATTTGTTGTTTGCATGTTGTCGTTGTTGCATGAGTTCAACTGAGACGATTTGATTGTAAATGCTCGATTGATGTGGTGCTTTAATCTTGTAGATACAATTGTATCTGCTGTTGGCTCTTAGTTGAACAAGCAATGCAAAAAAGGTATCTGATACGTAAAATTCAAAAAAAAGAAATTCCAAAGTGGCTTACACTAAAGCCAGAATACTGAAAAAATGCTTGAAGAGATTATTCTACGTTAACTCTGTTAACGTCAATGACCATCAGATACATAGAGTGGAAAATGGACTCTTCAATTACTTGAGGGAGAATTTAAGCATTCTTGTTGAAATCATTGAATCGTTTTGTTGTAGGAGTTTTCCATGTTCCTCTTTGTGTGCTGTTCTCTTTTGATTTAAGCATTGGCAAAAGCAAGCTGGGTCGATTCTTTGGGTCCTCATAACTCTCCCCAGAGTTTTTAAGCGAAAATTGACCGAAAAATGGTCCATCCGTTTGGAAGTCCGATTTGGGGTCCGTTTTGGAGTCCATTTTGGAGTCCGTTTTGGAGTCCATTTTGGAGTCCGTTTTGGAGTCCATTTTGGAGTCCGTTTTCTACACTATGTGTCTATTTTCCATTGTTTAAAGTTGATCGTGCCGTGTTGGTATAATCCAAAAACAAAATCTCTTCTGTGTTCATTTGCTACTCAATAATTTATCACACATAAATCGAAAGATGAAAAGTTTTGCCAAACAGTTTTGAAGTTACTCCTTGCACAAAAGCTCTGCTTTGCTATGAGAGTACACCTCACTGTGCCACATACGCACACACGCACACACATGCACATGGCTTTAGTCCTTTGCCTCTTTACTTAGCCACTGAACTTATTTCATTTTGTACTTTAGTTTAACCGCAACTTTGTCTTTGCTGTCTTGGCTACACTTTTTTTAAGCTCACTTTAACATTTGCAATAAAATCACCTAAAAATCTCCTAGTGGCCCTAATGTGACAATAGCAAACTTTACGAAATCCTTTAATTGATTTTCTCTTTTTTTGTCTTGGTTGCTTCCTTGCTTGCCTTACTCAATTTCAACTCACAACTCAGTTTAGTTCATTTTAGTTTAGTTGAGCTTGGCTCAGCACCGAGCAGGGCTGGGCAGAGCACAATTTGAAAGCACGCAAATCTATTTGAGTGGCAAGTGGCGTTGTGCATAATTGAATGACAGCCGCTGCCGCCGCCCCCTGGTTAAACAATGGCGGCCATTCAATGCGGCAAGTGGCGGCAGCAGGCAGACACATGGAGATAAAGATGGAAGTCTTACTAAGCTATTATCTTCAACTTTTTGCTTTGTCAATGTTTCTCTTTAGAAATTTTGTGCCTTCAACAAAATGAAAATGAAAATGAGTTGCCGAAATTTATGCAAATAATACAAAGTAACTGAATCTGCAATCCTGCATTGATTAGATATGAAACGATATTACATATGAATGATATACACACATATATGTAGTTGTATCTTTGTGTGTTTATATAATGTATAATCGGTTATGAATATGTATATATTTGTAATAAGAACAATAGCAAAATTTTCATTTCAAATCAGTTTCTTTTTGCTTTAGGAAAATAACGAAATTCTCTTCAAGCGGAAGTTGTTAAAAATAGCACATGAAGAAAGAAGCGAAGTGAAGGGAAGACAAGACAAGACAAGACAAGTCAAGACAAAAGGTGACCAATATAAGACAAATATGTAAAGTTCAATAAACACGCACACACACAAAGGACACGCAAATACATGCTTGGACAAACACATCAAAAATGGCCGCACGACTTTTGTCTTTTCGCTTTGTATTTTCAGCTATTGTGTGTGTCTTTGTTCTCTGTGTATGTGTGTGTGAGTAAAATATAAAACTTTTTGCCAGCAAACGCCCACCAAACAACAACAACAACTACAGAGGGTTGGACGGACGGACGTCGGTTGGTTGGTCGGTCACTTCTCCTATCTGTCTGAGGTCTTCTGCGCTGCGCTGTGCTGCAATCTAGCGTTCTATTCTATTCTCTTCTATTCTCCTTTGTGCTCGGTCTTCTGCATTTAACTGTTACGCTAAAAAGTATGCTTAAAAATGCTTGTTTTTGTTTTTGTTTTTCTTGTTTGTTTGCTTTTGTTGTTAAGCCAAAAATTGCATGCTCGTTCGTAAGTGTCTGTGTGTGTGTGTGTGTGTGTGTGTGTGTGTGTGTGTGTGTGTGTGTGTGTGTGTGTGTGTGTGTGTGTGCAGAGTATCTTTTGTTATATAATCATAATTGCGGCATGTTAGTAATTTAGTGTTGTATACAAACTACTTGAGATAATTTCAACTCAAACAAAAGCAACAAATAACATCAACAGCAACAACAACAACAACAACTTCTGCTCAAGTATAAGAACAATGATAACAATAAATAGACAACTTAGTCAAAGTGCTGCAATTTGTATCGCTGACTTACACAAATGCACTCTGGTTGCTTTCCTCTCCTTTCCTCTTCTATCCTTTCGCTTCGTTCTGTTTCGTCTCGCTTCGCATTTCAAGTGGCAAATGTGTAAGATTTTTCGACTGCACACTTTTTGTTGTTGTTCACTTTGTTGTTGTTTTGCCAGTTAGCATTAAAACGCATTTTATCGCTCTTTGTTTGTGTAGCTTAGTTTGAAAATTTGAAGTTGTGTTGTGCGCTCACAAAAGATACATACTTAGTTTGTACAATAAAGGACTGCGGTACGCATGGCTCGTTTACACATGTCTTTCGTAGATGAATAGAATATGCAACTAAGTAAAATGACTGTTGTAAAAAGCTATCTAAGCTATCTAGCTAAAGCACTGGCAAGGGAATGGACTTGAGCTCAGAGAATGAAATTTCACGTCTTGGGTAATCGCGATATGTCGTCTACCATTGAAGGTCCTTATCCTGTTAGTTGGGCAACTCATAGTTCAATCAGTTCACCAAGCTTGGAGCTACTATGGGTTTCGGAATTGACAGTCTTATTACGAAGAACTGTAGTAAGTATGTACCTGACCGAAGGTGGATTCGGCACAGCTGGGAGTAGAGAGCCCAGACCTTGATTTGTTTCACTAACATTGGTCTTGCCACTCATGGTGAGACCTTTTATGGAGCTACTCAAATGAATTACTCAAATACAATTAGAGATTTTGCTCGGCCGGAGAGTGGCGGAATTCTGCTCGGGTTTTGGATGGACAGAGGAATTAGATGAAGCTCTAGCTCTTACCAAGGGGAAGTTGCAGCCACGTCAAGGGAATTTCGAATTTGTTCAGCATTAAAATGTTGCCTATCGTCTGATCAATATTTTTCTCACTTGGTACCGTGATTGTAAATCTCATAATAAGTATACGCCTCGTAAAACAAATTCAGATTCTGTGTTGTTATATTTGCTGGTTTTCTAGAAATCTACATCCACTATCTTTTGTCAAACAAAGCTTTAAATCACATTAACTTTCATTAGCGGTATGAACATTGCTCCCAAACGATTTAAATTCAATTGTTACCGTTGCACAGCAAGTTTATTGCACTTGTTCATTAGCATAATACAAATAATGGTAATACTTTTAATAATAGTTAACAACAAAGTCACATTAACGTATCGAATGAGCAAACGAGCAAAGCATTGATTGCATTTCACTTTCATTTGAACATGATCAGCATTAATATGAGCGAAATGCCGAGCAATTTAACGCAACTCAATCGATTAATGCCTATCAATCTACACACACACACACACACACACATCTCTTTTATACATTACATTTGCTGTTCAACACAATTAAAGATTTTTATGACGCCCGCAGTGCATCACTTTGCAATCAAATAATGCATAAATCATGCAAATGAAAATTATGAAAAATGAACAATTCAATTAATTACATTTAAATCAAAAAAAAAATTAAAAAAAATAAATATACATGTAAATGATAAATAAATAATAATAAAAATCGATTCGATTGCTGATGCAGGCAACTTTCTAATGTAAAAAAAAAAAAAAATCAAATTAGGCTTGCAGTTATTTAATTATGAATAAAATTAAGCAAATAATTTATATTTGTACAATAATAATGAAAATCAATAAGCAAACAAAGGTTTTTTTTTAACTATGAAAAATGCTCATTAAAATTGCCGTTTATGTTTTTGTTTTTATTGTTGTTATTTTCTTCAATCACTTTGTGCATTTTGGTCAACATTTTTGCGGTCACTTTGAAGTATAAACACACACATACACACGCAATAATAATGCCTTTGCTGAGCTTAATTAAAATCCTTTTTTTGGTCGCTCATTAACAGCACAACACACACACACACACACATACACACACAGCCACAAACGCATCGATTCATATTACTCATACGCTCAGTGGTGCTCAAACGAAGATTACGCATACGTCGTGTTTGCCTGCTGTCATTGCTGATTCCATTTAACTGTGCTAACCACAACACCAAGGGCGACAGCAGCACCACAACCAACAACAACAACTAACGTAGCCTGAATGCCGCTCACCTCATTTGCAGTTCAAGCAATTGATGAATGAAGCATGCTCAGGCTCATGTTCTATGCTAATAGGAGCTGCCAACGGATTCATTCTGCTGTCAGTTAACTGATGTTGTTTCGCATCTAATCAGAATTGTTGCTGTTGCTGTTGTTGTTGTTGCTGCAGCTGCTAAATGGATGAATGATCGCTTTTGCATTGCACACAAATTTACATAAAGAACGAAACGAAATGCAACGAAAAGCAACGAAGGCCGTAAGCAAAATAAAACGAAAAAAAAACAAAAAAAAAAAAAGAAGGTTAAATTTTTAACACGAAATTTAAAATTTCATTGCTTTTATCTTTTAATCATTTTCAATTGTGGATTGTGCAAATGTTAAACAAAATGCAAAATGTACGTCAGACAACAACAACAATAAAACAAAAGCAAACAAAACGGCACAAATTGTTCGTTGCCAATGCGCACACACACACACACGCACACATGCAAGTATAAAATGGCTTGAAACTAATAGAAATACGAATGCACACACACAAACAAACAAACATACATAAATGGAATATTGTATACGAAAGAGTTGCGGGCAGAACGCATGGAAGGACACAACGGCGCTTTGTTTGGGTAAGTGTGTGTGTGTGTGTGTGAAAATGGACGCCAATCGCCGTCGGGAACTTTGAGCAACTGCTATTCGTATGAACATATATAAATGTTATACGAATTGCAGTCGAACGGTGCGCTCAATTGGCGTTGATTGTGCATGAAGCACGAGCAGTGGTGTGTGTGTGTGTGGGTGAGTGTATGTGTGTGTGTGTGTGAGTCAAAAGAAGTGTGTAAAGGATCACTTGGCGCGCCATTATATTCGTAACAATCGTTGCGGGTCGCATTCAATGCCAAATCAGAGGCAGAGGCTGAAAAAAAAAAATGAAAGAAAAGAAAGTAATAAAGAAAGAAAGATAGAAGACAAAAAAATCCAGCAACAACAACAACAATAGTAAAAACGTAAGGAAGTAAAAACGGAAACGAATGCAAAAGAAATAAAAGAAATGAAACGAAATGAAAGCAAAGAAAAGTCAAGTCAAGTTGAATTCCAATTGGAGTTGACTTTAAGTTCAGACGGGCACACAAACACACACACACACACTTGTGTAGATTCACACAATTGAGCCAAGATAAATGTTCATGTGTGTGTGTGTGTGTGTGTGTGTGTGTGTGTGTGTGTGTGTGAGTGTGCGGCACTGATGTGTATTTAGGTACTATGAATGCTTGTTCAAATTGACCGCAACATTATGCGAGTAAATGTTGCATGTCAAAGACCTACTCACACACACACACAGTCTCTCCGTATGCCGCACACAGGTTCGCAAATTGCTTCAATGTAAGTAAGTACATGTATATATGTCCTGAGACTCTTACACGCCACAGCACTTTGTATGTATGTGTGTGTGTGCTGTGTGTGTATAAAATTTAGACCCTTTTTTATAGCGCAACTCTCTTGGCAAGTTAACATTTTAATTGTCATGAAATATTCATTGAATGCTTACATGTAAATAGTTTTTACGATGTTGCAGATAACAACATTCAACTATTTAGTTATGGACGTGTTTACATGCGTCTCTGTGTGTGCGTCTGTGTGTGTGTCAGTGAGATAGTGGAAAATCATGTTACTAGATTCTGCTTTGCCATAGATACTCACCATACAGCAACAACAATTTACTAAAAGGTGCGCACATACATTAAATTTTTAAGGGTGGCCAACGACGCCTCTGCCTCTGCCTCTGACACCGCTGCCATCGCCGTCCTCTCCCCGCCTGTTGACTATTAACTATTTAGATTTCGGTTTCGGTTTCAGCATTTTCAAATGTATCAAAATTTGCTAGTTCACTCAAACCGTACTCAAATAGAATTAAACATTAACAATTGTCGAAATGTTATAATCAACATGTGTGTTGTTGTTGTTGTTGTTTTTGTTAGCGTCCCGAGTTGTCGTTAAATATCTGCTAGTCTAGGCTAGCTGGCTTAATTTAACTGTTATTTGAGTTTGAATTTAGTGCTTGTTAAATTTGACTAAGGCAACTTTTATTTTATTTTATTTTATTTTATTAATGTTGATGTTGATTTTGTCGTTCGTGGCGGCCCAAAGTTTACAATTGACATTGATGTGCGGTAATGATGCATTAAACTTGTCGCTTTTCAAGGTCTGCCATTAATTTTCTGCTATAATGTTGTTGTTTTTGTTGGTTGTTTTTGTAAATAAAAGACACAAGAAGTCATTTTGTTGTTGCTTTGCTGTCGAAGTTGAGCTATCGAACAGGTTTGCTTCTCTGTTAAAGTTGACTCAGAATCAATTTTGTTTTTATTTTTTTTTTTTTTTTTGTTTTTATTAATATTTACACTAGACCGGTATTAATAAATTTTGACTGGAACGACAACTCTTAATTGTTGATGCTTTTATTAATATGAAAACAACAAAACAACACAAATAAGTACAAATATTTGTTGACTCACTCAAAGTCGAACTTATTATGATTCGCTAATGAAAATAAATCTTCGTTAGTTGTTGTTCTAATAAATCGTTTAATTAAAGATTACCGTCAAAACAATAACAAATAAATGTGATTGCAAAAATTTTTATTCGCCATTCTTAAAGAGATGAAATTTCAAGGACTTTTTATATATAAATATTATATTTGGAAAAAATCGATTAACCTTTATTATTTATTAAATATGAAATATTATTTTTGACTTAAAGAAACATTAAAGCTATTTAATTTCATAAAAAAAAAATGTTATAAATTTTATTAATACTGATTTATGTCTAACAATATTGAAATAAGCATTTTAGTATATTGTTATTAATTAATTATTATTATTAGTATTTAATAATTTTTTTTTTCATAAACATTGTAGAACACCACCGGACCTCTATGTTTTGATAGCACAGTAGAAAATTATTTTTATTGAAACTGAATCCGATTCCAGAATTACAGATCCGGAGATTCCAGAGTCTAAAATAGCACAACAACAAAGCTCAAATTCAATTACGTGCAAGAATCTTATTGATCTAATATATCCTGACTCTGTGTATGATTCTCTTTGGTTTAGTTCTAGTAATTTGTCTAAGTCTTTTAATTTAAGTTTGAGTTTGAGTCTTTTAACAATATATCTATGTACATACATTCTATCAATACTTATAAAAATCAAGATAAGTCCCCTCTTATATTATACCTCTTCTATTTAAGTTATATTCAAACAAATGCTGATAACTCTTCTTATTAGCAAATAAAAGAGCTCAATTTATAGCTCCATTTGGTTCATTGAGACTTGAGAGTAATTTTAAAATTAATTTAAAAACGAAAACGCACTTGAATAATTGAGTCAACATTATTTGCTTAACGGCCTTCATATCCGCCGCTTTGAAAATCGAGTTCACTTAACGAAGTTGGCAAATGTCTTTACAACGTCAAATCAATAACAATTAGCTGATCAATCACGACATTATAGAAAACGCATTTCAACTTCCTTGCTTAACGTCTGGCAAACGAAAGCGAAAATGAGTAGAAATGTTGCAACAACTCACTTAGTCACGCTAATCTGCGACAATCAAAATGCCTAATCACACATTTTAATAATTTTGGGCTTTCTTTGCTTCCTTTTTTAATAAATAATACGTCATTAGGGCAAATATACAATACACACATGAGCAAACGATAAACTTTTGGCGCAAAGTGACGAAAATGTATATCGTACAATAAATTACGAGTTAATTTCCACAAATATTCACACGCCCCCACACACACACTCACACTCAGCCAGAGCCACCACTTGAGCGAGACCTCTTGCCTCATTTCCGCTGCTTGTGTTGTCACCGCCGCTGACATCAATCAAGGCGAACATATGAAAGCGAGGCAAGGCAGGATATGCTTACAGCCTGGCAAGCCGTCCGGGGGGCCAGCAGAGTGTGTAAAGATTGATTTCGCTGATAGACATATGCGACAGCGACATTTAAAAGAAAATATTAACCGAACACAAACTTCAGTCAACTCAGCACAACTCAACGTGGTTGTGATGAACTTGACTTGAACTGAGGCTGAACTGAGTTGAGTTGAGCTGAAGCGACGTGAATTATGTTGCGTTGAGTTACTGCAAGCAAGGCTGCCAAAGCATCATTCGCTGAGCGATAGCAATGCCAAAAAAATGAAATTCCTTCCTGTCAGATACGCGAGTGCTGAAGGAACGAACAACTGCTCACACCCGCGCCGCCGGATTTCCCTTGACTGACTTTTAGCGTTGTTAATATGCGTTGAGTTGGTGACAAAGGGAAGAATGAACCCAATGCTGTGACTGTGCCCGCCAAAAGTGTAACTTCTGGCAGAGGGCAGGGAGAGAGGGGCGTGCGCGCTTTGAAGCAAACTTGTAAAAGTTTGCATTGCATGCGAACGAACGAAGCTCTGAACTTCAAAAACTTTTAGCTTCGCCAAAAATATGCAAAGAATTTTTGTACAAATATTCTAATTAGACGGCAGTTAAAGCCAGAACTGGTTTTCATGGCTTTAGTTGTAAAAATGCCATATATAAAAATAAAAATAAAGAATTGTTTTACGAGTGACATCAAAAATAGTCTGTCTGTCTGCAACCAAAAATATGAGCAAAAGGCGGTAACACGTGCCAAGCTTGTACGCCGCAAATAACGAGTTTTCAAATATTTTTGTACACAACAATACAAGTTTGCAGCACGCCAATGTTGCATGCCATCAAAGACAAACGGAATTGTTGCAATTTTCTGTTTAAATTTTGAAGAAAGTATCTAAAAGCAATAAAGACAATCAAAATCGGATTGGTCATGCAAACCGTTTGGCGCAGGTTGAACGAACGAATCAAAAAAAAAAACGACACAAAATAATAGAAGCCTTATTATAAATTCAATAAAAAGACGAATAAATAATGTGCAAATTAGCCAAAAAGCGAAACAAATAACATAAAAAAATATTTCAAAACACGTCAAAGCCAAACTGTTAACGCGCATGTTAATAACAGCGCACTTTGAGTGTTACTAACATCAAGGATGCACTGCAACCAACAGTGCCGTTAACAGCACCTAAGACAACAGCCACGCAATGTTGAACCAAACATTAAATATTGAATGGGCTTATAGCTCACTAGTGACGCTTTTAACATAAGCCAAAGCACACCAAGCCATGCACTATTACACATTGGATGATTACAAACAACCTTGGTAACATAAGACGTCACAATATTAATGCTTTGACTTACATTTTGAATGCTCCTATGTATGAGGAATCGGTTTGACAACAAACGGCAATACAATAATAAAACATGTTAATAACCGGCTATGGTCTGGCTGTTAACGTGGCTAACAGCGCACGAAGTTGAAATTCGGTAAATCAGTCACCTGCCGAGGTTTGAGCGCGTTACAACGTCGTGACGGATGAACGAAGAAATCGAAAAAGCAAAGTGTAATGAACGGTAAAGCAAAGAAATGGTCTAAGCAGCAGCACACTACCAATAGCAGCAGAAAAGAAACACCGCTACTTTTTTAGAATTTTGCTTGGCTTGTTGGTCTTGTGCTGCATTTAGTGGTTATTTTGTATGCTGTTCTTGTATTTTGAAAATTCTCTTGTCACTCTTGTACAGTACAAAAGCATGCATTTTTATGCATAATTAAAATGCAAATGTAAACTAGAAACCAATTGGATAATCTGCACAAGTGAAAGACAGACAGACAGACAGACTAACTGACTGACTGAATGACTGGCTAAGTGTGTGTGACTGTATGTGTGAGTGAGCGTGTTAGTTAGTTTGTTAGTTAGTGAGTGTTTTTGGTTGAGGCAGAAGAAAAACTTGTTCTTAACTTGGCTAAGCGGAAGATAAAATGTTTAAGAGAGCAAAAAACACTTAGCCAACATTCAAAGCATTGTTGTTGTTGGCTTTTGTTAGTTTTTTTTCTTTCTTTTTTTTGTCTAACATTGTAACGAAGTCTAAGCGCGCGTACTTTCATGACGTCGTCGTTGAAATGTGAGAATGCAAGCGAACAAACAAACAACCACACACCAACGTAAGCATTCACATTCAGAGTCCAACTTAAACTAATACAGTTTAATGCCAAACAGTTAGAATTGCATTTGGCTTGAAAAAGAAGCAGAATGTTCTAATTGAATGAATTGCATTCAATGATTCTAAGTTGGTCAATAGTTTTGTTGTTGTTGCTTTGTGTGATTTGAGCGCAATCGAATTTTAGCACTCAACCGAAAATTGCTGCTTTATGCAATTAGTTTTTAATTGTAAGACATTGCACATAAAATAGATGTGTTAAAGCAAACAAAAAGCAACAACTTCAACTACAAATAAAAGATAGTTTTCCATACTTTATGACATTCATTAGTGTTGTGTGAGAATTCTTTAAAAATACATGTTTTACAACTTAAATTGATTTTCTTATTTATTTGTTTGTTTTGTAAATTATTTAAACGAAATCAAATGTGTTACAACAACGCTTAATCACTTTTATTTGTTTTATTGAAGTTGTTGTTTTTTTTTCCTCTTTGTTTTTTTGCTTACGATTTTTCAGTCATTTAAGATATTTGCATATTTTATTCTTTACTAGTGAGTTTATACTGTAATGGCATACAGCAGCTTCTTCTTCTTCGTCTACTGCTTTTGTTGCTGCTTCTGCGACCATGAGTGTGACTCAGTTTGTTTGTATGTGTGTTTGTGTGCGTAAGTCTTACAGACTTGTCTTTGCTTCTTCTTCTTCATCGTTGTCTTCTATTCTGACCAACATCTTTAAATACCGTTAGCGGCTTTCAATTGTAACCAAACGCACATGTGTGTGTGTGTGTGTGTGTGTGTCTTTCTGTCTGTTCCGTCTACCTGAGTCAGTGTGAGTTATTTTTGATCTTTTTCACTCACAAGCCAACCATGCATACATGCGTGCGTGTGCGTGTGTGCGTGTATGCGTGTGTGATTCTTATTGGGAAAGCATTTTAGCTTTTTTAGTACACGAAACGTAACGTTTAATTAAATTTCGAGTAGCGCGCTTAGCTTAGACCTCAAAATCGACTCAAATCAAGTCGACTAGAAAATTGACCGACTTCGCTCGGCAGCCGAGACGAGCAAAAATAGTGAAAAAAAGCACAAGAAGAAGAGGAAGCAGCAGAGAGAAAAATCCGTTAATTAATTTGATTTGTTTTGATTGTTTCGACGACTTACGAAAAATTTTGTTTAAAGTGTTTTGTTGTTGTTTATTTTCTTCTATTTCATTCATTCACACTTCGTACAAAAATTCTAATGCGCTGCGGTATATTTTCTCTTAAATTAATTAGTGGCTGCCTAACTGGAATTTTGGATTTCTGTGCCGTCGTCGTCGCCAACGCGTTAAGTTCGATTGAGTTGGCAAACTGAGTAGAAAATATTGTAATAAAAATACAAAAAAAATAACTTTATTAAAGCCAACATTGAAGGCAATTGAAATATGCTCATGTAAGATAAAAGTGACACGTGCAACGATAAAATTTGAAACAAAAGCGCCGAAAAGAACAAAAAAACGAGAAATTCATTGAGCAAACACGTGAAAATTGTTCGCATTTCCGGGTATGGTCCGTTTTGACAAAAACAAAAAAAAAGTAAAGAAATAATAAAAAAAAAACATAAAAATCACATTGAGAAAAACGGCGACAAAGCAAACAAACAAAAACGCTCTTTAGAATAAAAGAAACAACAACAACAACAACGACAACAATATACAAGTGTAATCCAACAGCAACAACAACAACAAGAACAACAATAATAACTCAACTACGACATACAAAAAACCTCCGACCTGCGACCTGCGACCACGACCTCTGCACTCTGCACCCAACAACAGCAACAACAACAGCAAACCAACGACGGCTGACAACCCAAAAAACACTTGTTTCAACACTGTCAACTCAAATCAGTCCCGGTGCCTCTGCCACCGCCTCTGCCTCTGCCACCGCCTCTGCCTGTTCCCCTGCGACCATCATCATCAACTCAACGCTCTCGCTGCTTCTGCCTTTGAGTGACCCATACAGACGCACCGACAGACAGAGAGACACACGCAGATAAAACCAACAACAACAACACCAACAACAACACAGGTGAGTGAGTGTGAATGAATATATTTTCTTTCTTTCGTACGTTTTTTTTTCACCAACCGATAGTTTATTCAACATACAATACAATTTAACAACAACAACGAAAAAAAGGAAAAAAAAAAACAACAAAAAATCATAGTATTTAAAAAGAAAAAAAAAAAAATACACTGTATTATAGTAGTAGAAGAAGAAGAAGAAATACCAACAAGCACAACAACAACAGCAACAACAACGTGCCATTGCACAAAAGCCAATCAGTCGCGCCTGTCGCTGACGTCGCAGTCAACGCATTATTGTTGTTGTTGCTGTTTTTTTCTGCTGCTGCTATCGCTATCACTGTTTTTGTTGTGGTTGTTGTTGTTGGTGTGCTACTGCATTGTGTTTCATTCCAATAAGCAATTAATATGCACATGATGCTACTCGCACTAACACACACTCACACACACACACACACATGCGGCAGCAATACATAACCACAGACATACACAAAGTTCTTTTATTGTTTGTTTGTTTATGTGTGTAAGTGTCGAAATATAAAAAAAGGGAATACTATTTTTTTTTTCTTCTTCTTATTCAGAATTTTTATTCAATTTTCACACACAAATACGCTCAGAAAAACACAAAACAACAACAACAAAGCATGTTTAACACACACACTAGACGAGTTATCATTCGACCATGTTGGACTTGCCTTGAGTTAGAAAAGGATAGCAAAAGCAGCATGAGCATATGCAAGAAGAAGCAGCTTGCTTTGAATTGTGTGAGAAGTAAAATGTTCAAGCAACAATCTTTCTTGCATAGAGAAATGTTAGATCCAAAAACAATAACTTTGTTGCTGTAAAATAGCTATCGGTTGCATGGATTACAGCTTAGATACAATTGCAGGTCGAGATAAATGCAAATTATTGTGCGTTTGAGCAAATATTCGCAGATGCCAAGCTTAAATTTATTGCATTTATTTGCAAAGCAGTTAAGCTCATCGAACGAATCTTATTTAAATCAATTTTGTATCTGCGTTAATGTATGCCACACGCATCGTGCGTCTTACTTAAAGTTTGAAGTGTTGCAATGCTCAATCAGCGTTTTTGCAAATACAGAAAGCAGAACTTTCAAATCAATGCAGAATCTTAAATAGTTTCCAATCGAAAAGTCAACTAAAAGCGTTCGTTGTTCGTTGAAACTTCTTCTTCTTCGTCTTCGTCTGGATCAAGTAACTTCTTCAAGTATCGAAACTTTAGTTAAAGTTGACTGAATCCTCTTGCTTGTTTGCTGGCTCGAATGTTGTCTTGCGCTACAGCTGCAGGGCACAATAAAACAACAAAAAAATAGAAAGAAAAAAAAAACAAATTCCACAAACAACAACAACAGCTAAAACAACATGAAGCAAGCCAAAGAATAAATGTAAGAAAAAGTAACTAAACACAATGTTGAGTGTAGCCATAAAAACAGATACAGATACTGTATCTGTATCTGTAGTTATAGCGAGAGCGAAATGCAAACGTCTTAGAGGTAAAAACTAAACAAGTGTACAAAAACAACAACAAAAAGCTAGCAAAAGTATAAACAACCAAGAAGAAGAAGAAGAAGCAGCAGAAAAAAAACATATGAAAAAAGTAAGCAAGAAAGAAAGAAATGCGAACAAATTCAAGGAAAGTCAAAATAAATAAAAATACAATCAAAACTATGAAACGAAAGTCAAATAATGATAATAAGCAAAAAAACAAAAATAATAATAATAATAAGAAGATAAAAATTAGAGAAAGAAGCAAAAGAAAGAGCAATAAAAACTACAACAACAACAACAGAAAGCCCTGCAGGCAAATAAAGCTGCCAGCGTTAGAGGCAAAAACAACCGACAAACTTGACGCTGCAATGGCAAATGTAAATGTCAGAGAGAGAGAGAGAGAGGGACAGAGAGGGGGCGCTGCGATAATGTTGTTCAATGAGAATTGGCACAGAGCTAAAAAAAAATTCTAATGAAGTAAGAAAGCTGCGCATGCGCAACATAAATTAAGAGATATGAACTGGCAGAGATCTTCTTTACACGCTACAGATGAAACAGTCGAAAACATAGAGCATTTTAGCTGCTATAAGATCTTCTAAGAAGTTAATTCATCAAATATTAGAAAAATAATGAGGTGCCTTATTCCAACTACTTTACATTACAATGTCATCATTTCTCCCAATTGTAATGCCTTATGTTATGTTGAACGTCGAAGTAACATAAGAAATTACGATCTGGAGCAGTAATGCCAATTAGAATGTAAAGTAGCAGCGAATTAACATGATCAAAAAACCGCTTATGTTTGCTAACAGAACTGTTACAGTGTTTAATTTACATGCCATTTAAAAGAATTTTATTATTAACAGAATAGGCAGATTTATTTAAAAAACAACTAAAACTTCTTCAAAGTGTAAAACAACAAGAGCTGTAATGTATCTGAAAACCGCACAAATGCGCGCCAGAAGTGACAACAGAATAACACGCGCACTTTACAAGATCGCTGTCGTTAGCAATCTGCAGCCAGACTAACGACAATTGAAACAGTTGCATCCACTTACACATGTATCTGTGTATCTGCATTATGGCGTGCGGCAATGAACTCAAAATGCCAACAAAATGGACCAACATGAGACAACACACACACACACACACACAGACGAAAAACAAACCCAAGTTGACTTAAAAACGAGAATTGAACAAGAATCCAAGAAGAAAACAACAAACAATAAGCGAGAAAATGCTGCGCTTGTTGTTGCTTTACTGCAGCTTTGTTAGCATGTATCTGAGCGTGATACTAACACGTATCTTACGGCCGTGCAGTAACTACTTCATCTTCATCATCATCTTCATGAATAACAACATCGTGATTGTTGCCGCTGCCGTCGTCATTATCATTAACGCGCGTCGGTCTGCTTCTATATATCTTTATTTTTTTCTCCACAGAGTCTTGCCTATTAGCGCTAGCGAAGCGTATCTGCCTTTGCTGCATATGCCACACACATACATACATATATGTATCTGTTTGTATGTATGTATATGCCTGTGCCTGTGCAAAGTATCTGTTAGTTGATAAATGCAGTTTGAATATTTATTCGTGCATCGTCAGGCAACGCTTTTACAGCGGTTTTCAACATTTTTCAACATAAATTTCGTTACCACGCTAGCAAAAGATACAACATACACATAGCCGAGAGTTGCAGAGGTCATTCGCCCCGCCGGCGTCTTCTGCATCATCATCATCATCATCGTCGTCGTCATCATCACTCAGCGTGGCTGAAGCAAGCATAGCACAGTTCCGACGTTTATCACATTGCGCCCCGACACTTTATTAACATATTTTCATGTTGGTTCGTTCTACTTGCTTTTGGCCTCATTTTGCTGCGCGCACACGAGGCGAAGTTGCAGATACTTTTACAATGAGACGACCAACCAACCAACAACAGCAACAACAACAACTAACTTAACTAAAGAGCGAAGTGAGAAGGTTGTGTGAAAGGCGATAGAAGACCCAAACTCATGTTCAGCTCAGTTCGCTTCACACTTTTGCTTCAGTATGCATTTCATTATCCTCGCCATTGTTGTAATATTTCCATTTGACTGCCAACAGTTTAGTTTTAGTTTTCAATTCTTTTCCTTTTCTCTCACATTTTGTTATTGTTGGTTTTGTATTTTGTATTCTGCTCTTCGTGGCTTTTGACAAACAAAGTAATCGTTGTTGCTGCGCTTTTCTTGCGTCTGCTGTCGCCCATTGCCACGCCTCATTTGCATTATTCTAATTCATTTTTGTAATCGTTGACATAACATGAACCAAAAAAAACAAAACAAAAAAAGAACTTTGGGAAATGAAAAAGGGCAAGAAAAACAAAAACAAAGCAAAAGTATCTATAAAATGACTGACGAGCGTTTTTTTCCCCTTTTCTATGTTGTTTTTGTGTTTTTTCTGCTATTTTGAACTTTGTTGAAACCTTTTTCACTCCAAACAACTCAACAACTATGGCCAGGAAGGCGCAGCAGAGCGGAATTGTCCAAAAGGAACGATTCATATACATGAGCAACAGTCATAGTCATAGTTGAACGAAGGCGCATATCTTTGCAATTAATTAAAAAATAGTTGTAGCGTAAGAAATGACAAACAAAACAAAAAAAAAGAAAGAAAAAAATACGGCAAGGAAAGGCAAGCAAAGCTTGTTGAAAGGACGTTGAAAGTGTGACGCAGAAGAAGAAGAATAAAAACTACTACGCTTAAAAGCAGCGACACTTTTCAATAGACAAATTGAATGAGCAAAATGAGCGTTGAAATGAAGAAGGCGGGCTGAGGTGAAGAGCAGAGCAAAATTGTTACAAGGAAAATGTTACATTTCGGGTGAAAAGAAGAAAACAAAAAACAAAAAAAAAATAGAAGAACTTTATTCAATTCAATTTATTTTTTTATTTTCTTTATTTTTTTAAGAACATGTCACAGTTGTTCGTTGGGTTGGGATAGCATGGGGTTTGGATAGGGTGGGGTTTGTGTGAAAGACGGTGGCATAATGGCCTGGGCGTGAGCGTGAGCGTCTGTTCAAAGTGTCGTTTGAATACGTGTGAAAGACAAATTGCACTTTATATGTTCATGAAAAATGTATCCCAAAAAGATTTCACATACTTAAGTGAATTACATACATATATGTAGACCTCTCGGTGTGTGTGTGTGAAGGTGAGGCTGGCTAAAAGATGCCATGTGCGATAGTGTGAAAATTTAATTAAGAAAACGAGAAAGAGTTGAGCTTTTATTAATTTTAATTCTGTTTAAATTTGAGTTTGAGAACATGAGCAGTAATGAAGCGTTTGATCGCTACAAAAAAATCTTTTAAGCAATTGATAAGACAAATTGTTTTTGTATAATATTTCAATCAAGCGTATTTCCAAGTACTTACATCATCAGATGAACATAAGCCAACCAAGCTCCTCAGTTGCAAAGCTCTCAAGAAACTCAACTCAACTGCAGTTGTGCAAGACTTCAACTAAGTTGGGGGGGTGTCACAAGGCAAGCAAAAAAAGGTTCGTTGAATTGCCTCAAGTTACAATTAATGAATGAAATTTTCCGCAGGGTAAAAATTCAATAATTTAAGTGTTCCAATTAATAATGCAAACCTGTGCAACATGCATTATAAATAAATATATGTGTGTGTGTGTGTCACTTAACTCATGCCCATAATTTCGCACAATTGCATAATTAATCAATCAAATGACTTTTGTGCACTTTGAAAGGTCAACAAATACAAATAAGAATGGAAAATGTCATAAAATATAAATTCAATAAATATAAATTGTAATGAAAGACGGAAAATGATATTATAATTGAATTTACATTAAACCATCATCATCATTAGCAACATAATCATCATCATTGTTGCTGCTGCAGTGCAAACCGCAAATCAACTGTGAAGTCAAGAAGCGCGCACCTCATGACATTTTCTATTCTTCAATGGCAATTCTTCTTCTTCTCCCTCTTTTCATTTATCTCTGTGACTTTTTCCTTTATCTAGCATTGAAGCATTTAATGGCATTGTGCGTTATCCTGTTTCCTGTTTGCGCACTCAGCGTTGACTTCATTTCCAGTTGGACTCTTACGCTTTGTTCGTTCGCCTGACGCCTTTGCTTCAACCGTCTGCCTCTCTGTCTGTCTGCCTGTCTGTCTGTCTGTGTTGCTGTCCCAGTCTGCCATTGAGCGCATCTGTCTAAGTTCTTCATATTTCATTGCATTGTGCGCGATTTTTCAAAAGCTTAGCGACACAATTGGATAATGCTTATTAGAAGCCAAAGCAGACGTGTTCTTCGGGGCGCAGGTCGCAGTGCAGTTGAGGAGGGAGCGAAAAGCAGTGAGGATTTTTGCGCCGTCACGCTTCAGTTAAGGTCACTGCAGTTTTTGGCGCTCCTTTTGCGGTCAGCGCTGGGTAATCGTTCATCATCGTCGCCGGAAGTCGCCACCAGTCTGCGCTGTCCCTCTGCCAGACTCAGTGCCAGTCTCAGCGCCAGTCTCAGCGCCAGTCTTGGTCCCAGTCACAGTCACAGTCCCGATTGTCAGAGTTTTGTTGTTTGCTGACTCGCGGCAAATGTTTTATTAACTTTCCTTTCTTTCTTTGCTGCTCTGCTCTGCTCTGCTCGGCTCTGCTTTTCACTTGCATGCCAGTTGAAATTGGCTGAGCTTAGCTTGGCTTGCAATCAGCATCATAACTTGAAGTCGGTTGAGCTTTAAGTCAAATCTATGCGCGTCATTTGTTAGCGACGACGACGACGACGCATTCACGCACATGATTACTCTTAAAGTCGTTTGGTGGAAAAAAAGAAACTTTAAATGAGTTGATTGAGTCCTTGACTTGACTTGCGCTTGTGCACTCATGTGTGTAAACTGACTGGTGGCGGATGTGTTGTAGCCGTGGCAACCTTAAGGCTGCAAGAGTCAGAAGAAGATTAAGAAGCAGAAAAAACCAAACCAAACCAGATGAAAATCAACTAAAGTTGATTAAAGCAAAATGTTGTTGTTGAAGAGTCAACAATATTTGCCACAACCTTCACAAAGCTGCCGCTCGTGCTAAAAATAGTTGCCGCACTCACACACACACACACACACTCGCACACACACGAAACTTCTCGGAAAAGCTATCATTATGAGTGCAAGTAATCAAAAAGTAACTAACAACATACAAGTTGCACTAAAGCGCAAAAGATACACACTTACTTAAAATAAAATTGCTGATTGCAGTCGGTAACATTTAATTAAATAACAACAGGAGCAGCAGCAGCAGCAACAACAACAACAACAGCAGCAGCAGCAACAACATGAGCCAGAGACGGTGGAGAGGAAGAAGAAGATGAGTTACTATTTGCAAAACCCAATCAGAAACATTCGAATTGGCAAATGTTGTAGTTGTGATAGTTGTTGTTGCTCTTGTTGTTGTTGTTGTTGTAGTTAAAGTGCTGTGCTCCACGTCGAAGCTGTTTGCGGCTGCAATCAAGCGCCATGCTCTTCTCATCCGATATCAAC
Source organism: Phortica okadai (assembly GCA_034638295.1). Lineage (NCBI taxonomy): Eukaryota > Metazoa > Arthropoda > Insecta > Diptera > Drosophilidae > Phortica > Phortica okadai. The sequence continues at coordinate 9,541,202 of CM067850.1, forward strand.
TTTTCACTGTCCCCCACCCCTTCCCTCGACCGTCCCCCTACCCACGCTCAACGTTAGTTTGGCATCGTACAGTTCGTTTTTTTTTGTCGATTGCTATTTGCGGCCAACAGTAATGAATGCGGCCATGGCAGTGTTGTTGTTGCAGCATATCTGCACTAGTATCTACAAGTGTATCGCCATTAGTATCTCAGCATCGACAACTGCTGTTGCTGTTGCTGTCGCTGTCGCTGCTACTGGGCTGCCTGCGGCCCCTGTGACTGGCTGTGACTGTTGTGTATCTTGTGCTCTCCGCTGCTTTGTGCGGCAAATGCAACTAACGCGAAATATTCGATGGAATTCATGCTTGCGCCAGCGACTCTTGACTCTTGACTAGCGACCGAACCGTGCGATGGCAATAAACTTAAAATTTAATTTACGAACGAGCAACTTAAAAGCTGAGGTCAATGATAATTAGAATTGCTCTGCTCTGCTTTGCTCTACACTACTCACATTTGGGGGCGAAAAAAAAGAAAAATTTGCGGCTTGAAAAGGAAACAAGAAATGTTTAGAAGATTTTGCTAATTAAAAATATTTTCAATTCAAACGTTTCTAATCTCTTTTCGAGTCTTAAATTAAAACGGATTGTCAAGTGGCAAGTATAAGCGACTATGAAGTACACTACATTTAAATAATAGAGAGAAGTGTTTTTAGGAACTTTGATAGATAACAATTTGTTAGAGAGTTATTTTGCCTTATGTCATATGAAAGGAGTGGGAATTTTTATAGGGACAGCATTGAATGGAAGAAGGAAGGGGCAAATTTAACACAGCGGGCAATTTTAATGCTTCCAACCTCTTCTATTAGCTTTCAAAGGTGTATGATCACAGAGCGATTGAAAAAACAGCCAAATAAGCTTAATCCCAATAGGACAAGAACCGAGCTTGAAGTGTGGCTCTCTTAAGGTCGCCTGGAGGCAACTTTACTATGAGCTGGACGGTTGGACAGAAGGACAGACATATCGAGCTATACAAGTATGCTTCTTGAAGACACATATTTATTGATTTCTTGATTTGATAGAAATAACTGTTCCTTGCACAAGCTCCGTCAGTCAGTGTGTATGCATGTATGTGTGTGTAGGTCATGAACAGTTATAAAAGCACACATGAAAATTTTGACTTAAATTTGTGAACAAGGAAAAAAAAAAAACATAAATAAAAAACCTTCAGCAAAATATGACAAAAATTAAGAGCGTGTGAAACAAAAAGAAAAAATGCAAAATAAACATTGACTGTAAAGAAAAAGAAGAAGCAGCAGCAGGCAAACTGAGCATTGCTGCTGGTGGGCGTGAGGGTGAGTGGGCGTGGGGGGTGGGGTGTTTATTCAATGAAACTAACAAATTGCTTGAATGTGTGTTTGGTCAACAAAGTTTTTGCAATTTTTGCACAAATACCAACGCAACAAAATATGTTCGAAGCTTTTGTTGTTGTTGCTACTGTTGTTGTTGTTGCTGCTGCTCAATTGAAAGGCGGACAAATGCGCAATGCAACGCTTTGCATCATGCCACGCATACTTGTGTCAGTTTTATGTCCTTGACTCGAGTTTTGTGCGTCAGCATGCAATTAAATAGAATATATGAGTATGTTGCAGCATAGTTGTGTATATAGATACACACACATATACATACATATAAATGGATATAAACGACGAACTCATTTCATCGTCAGATTGCCACAAGGCTGACATTTTCTGTTTTGACCATGTTCTCTTCTTCTTCTTGCTCTTCCTCTGTTTCAGCTTCATGTTCTGCTTCTTCTTCTTCTGCTTTAGTGCAATAACTCACGGCAACTCACTTTGCGATCCTTTATGGTTGCCGATTTTAACGACTTCCAGTTCAAATTGCTATTGTTTATTGTTGTTGTTGTTGTAACCAATGTGTATATTTTGTGTGGCACTCTTGTTAAGTAATTTTGTTAATAGTCTCCGCCAAAACAGTTTCATTTCGTATGCAATTCAATGTGAACCTAAAACAGCAAAAGCAACAACAACAACAAAGAAATCCAATTTGAATTTAGTTCAATGGCTTTGCCGACTGTTTTCTTCTTCTTCTTCTTCTTCTTTACAATAACGCCCACTCATGCACTCATTTGTCATTCAACATCATTATTAGCAACATCATTGTGATCGACATCATCATTATTAGCATCATTATGCGCATGTTTGTTGTGTAGTCAAGTGTGTCTATAAATTCTACTCTTTCTTCAAGCAATTGCTGCAAATTGTTGCACGCACATTTGCGCATGCGCGCCCAACTAAATTTTCCAAATAATTGCAACAAAATCGACTCTGCAATTGTATTGCAGCAAGCAACAACAACAACATCATCATCATCATGTTCGCCGTCGACTGACTGAGAGACTTTCTCCAATTGGCTGCTTTGCCTCACACACCCTTCACTGCGCTGCGCTGCTCTGCTCTGCTCGGCGCTTTCGTCATTGTTCGTCGCCGTCGATCGTCAAATGACTAAAACAACAACAGCAACAAAGTTATGCGCTTTTTTTGTTGCAATTTCGCTTGCTTGAATTTGTTTTCCTTTCCTTTTTTCTTGTCTCTCTCTCTCTCTCCCTCTCTTTCTCGCTCACTCGTTGCTTTGCCACTGCGAACGCAATTCTGACGTTGATCGTGCAAACGCCGCCAGCTTTGTCATGGCTTAGTTTTTCAATTGGTTTTCTGCTATTGTTGTTATTGTTGTTGTTTTTAGCACACTTTGCACAATTTTACAAACTCACTCAAGGCACACTTTTGACCAACTAACTAACTAACTAAACACACCGCCATCAATTAGAGTTTGTCCAAAGAATTTCAAACTGAAATTCGCCTCCTGACCGAGCAGAAAAGCAACAAAGCAGCAAAGCAGCAAAGCAATTCAAAGCGCAATGCAGCGCAACATTGTTGTTGCTGCGGTTGTTATTGTTGTTGGTGTAATGTTGCTGTTAAGTTAAAATTTTACACCTGTTGCTCAAAGCAATTACAGCAGCAACAACAACAACAACGCGCTTGTTCAATGCATAAATAAATATCGTACGTATAAGAAACACAACAACAATAAAAACAAGCTGCGAAAAAACGTTTACAAGTGATTTTTATTTTTTTCTGCTTCTTCTTCTTGATATTTATTTGGCGCTTTTTTATGTGTTTTTTTTATTGTTTTTTGTTGTTGTTGTTTTTTATGCTTTTCAAAATGGAATTTAATTATAAAATAATTATGCGCACATTCATTCATTCATTCATTTATTGTTGTAGTGTTGATTTTTATTTGGTTTTTTTTCTGCTTCTTACTTCTGTTAGCGGTTCACTTAATTAGTCTTATTATTAAAAATGGCTGTTGTTGTTGTTGTTAAACGGTATTTAGGTCAGTCAAGCTTGATTGTTTTTGCGTAAATGCGTAAATATTTCTTTAAGTGTACAAGTATTTTGCGTATAATTCGCAATGAAGTTGTTGCTCTTGTAATCAAAACCTATAATGCTCTCTGTATATTGTAGCTTACATTTCCAATCATCTAAAGTGTATATATTATTGATATTCTTGTCTGTCTGTTTATATTGAAGCGCCGCCCACAGTTTCGAAGCTATCCCACAGAAATTTTTCAAAGAAACTTCCATTTTATGCATTCAAATCATTGCTCAGAAATTGGAGCATGATCGGATCAGTAGATCTGGTGGCACGCACACAAATAGAAAATTTAAAATTAATAAAAACTTAGAGATTGTAGGAAAAATCTTCTTTCTTGTCTTGTAATCGTCCTATAAACCATGAATAAATATAAAATACAACTCTGAGGAAGTGTACCTCCTATAGCGAGATCTTGTGTAAGACTTTATTTTATATTATCATTATTATAAATATTTATAGTCCAACGACAATTGCATAAAAGAACATGCCGCATTTTTAATGAGCTAACTCTGTCTATCTCTCTCTCTCCCCTCTGTCTCTACACATACACACACGCTGAGTAACAATGTAATTTTGCCAATTGGATTACATATGTCTTTGAATTAGCGCAATTAACAGTTCCTCTGTTCATATGTGCGCCGCATTGCATTTGATTCGATTGGATTGGATTGGACTGCATATCGATTGTCGCAGTTGCTGCTAAATCAGCAAATTACATGACACAATCCAACTGGAAAGCACCTCAGCTCAGTGAATGCGAACGGATATTGCCAATAACAACGACTTCTGTCATTACAACAACACAGAGTTGTTGTTGTTGTCGCTTGCTAAGCAAAGTAGCACACATAACAATTCTAAACTTTAATTAAGTAACCGAAAATATTTGCCACACATTTTGTTTGTCATTTGGTCAATCAGAAGGGAGGAGAGGGGAAGGCGTAAAGAAAAAGAAGAAGAAGCAATGAACCAGAAAACGAAACTTGGTCACAAGAGTACCAAAGCTTTTTTGTTTGTTGTATTTTTGGCCCAAAGCATTTAACTTAAATGGCACAATCATATTGGCCAATGACTTTGCTTTAGTTGTAATACATATAACAACAGCAACAACAACAACAACAATAGCCAACTAATAACAGAAAACCAAAATTTTGATGTATTTTTTTTTTGTTGTTGTTGCTGTAGTTGTTTTTGTTATTCCTTCACGAACATAAAAATAAATCGGCTATTAACGAACGTTGGCAGCAAATGTAGTGCGAATTTCATTAATTAGCCATAATGGCTTTTTTCCCAATTGGTTACGTTGGTTCAATATGTTCAGCGACAACTCAAACCCCTCCCCCCTTGGCCCTGTTGACCACCCGCATGTGCGTTGTGTGTCAAATGTCGCATGCAACATTTAACAGCAGCAAATATTGTGATAATTGAACAATATGCTTGCCATCGGAGGTCGGTCGGACGGTCGGTCGATCTGTCCGTCCGACATAGGTCAGAAATCATGTCAAAAGCAAAAAGCAAAACTTCATCAAACACACACACACACACTTAAATGCGTGATTATTAACCGTTAATGAGCACGCTTTTATGAGATTTGTTATTTGATTTTGTATTTGTTGTTTTTTGTATTTTGTTGTGGGTTTAATTTTTGTTTTTGGAAGCACAAGTTGGCTATACATTATATATGTATGTAACTGCATCGCTTGATTGACTCGTTTGCCGTTGTTTCGAGCCATCTTTTCAAACTGAACGCGAAACGAGATTATGTTGTTGTCGATGCTAATGATGAGGTAACATTGCCAACTGCAGCTAAAAACCGTTTAAATGCTCGCTTGGCCAAATACTTTTCAGCTTCATTACACGTTTGGGCTTCGATTTCAATCTGTTGGCGGCTGGCTCTCCAATACAGTTTCAGTTACACAAATCAAACGGCCAACCGGCCAAGCGACTTGTCTTCGACGTTGCCACTCAGTCATGCGTATTACTTTGCCATATAAAACTTATACTTATAAACAGACACACACACACATGTGTCTGTGCAATATACATACATAATATATATATGCCCATTGGTTTTGTGTGTAGCAATCAATGCAAAGCCTCTTACAAATATCGGCTAATAACAGTTGCTCTCTTTGGCCCAACCAGTGCTGCCACTACCGCCGTTGACGACGAAGCCAAAGCCATTTTTGTATTTGTGTTTTGTGCTACTTTTGTAATAATTTATATGACAAGCGCCAAGCGCCGCCATCTATGAAGACGAGTAGGTGCACACACACACACACGCACAGTGTTGGCGGTGCTGGTGGGGCGATGGGAATACATAGACGACTGACACACTGACGGACGGACGGACTGACTTGATTTGTAGCCATCAATGTTAATTGTTGTCAATGCCAATTTAGGCGATTATGCTGAAGTTGCTCGATTAAGTTGTATGTATGCTGCATGTACATCTGTATGCATGCCTGTGTGTGTGTGTGTGTGTGTGTGTGTATGTGAATGGCATTTGAGAATTGAATTCAGCGCAAATAACTGCAAAACCAAAGACAACATGACAGACAGACCGATCGAAATGGACAATGTTCGATTGCATGGCAGCGCTGTCACACACACACACACACATACATATTTCAGTTAGAATCTCGTTGTTGGCCCGCAAGTTGGCCATGAGCGTTTTCGAGTGCACTACAACTGCAAATGCATTAAATGAATCTCTGCTGAGCTGTGCTCATATTTCGAAAACAAATATCAAAAACTTGTTTTCGAACGTTATTTATTTGTGTACAGTATCGATTCGATACGCGATAAGCTCAATAAGCATGTCTAAGTCAAACTAATGCCATCCTGCTTGCACTTTTGCAATGACTAAGCCTTATTTATGAACAAGGAACAAATACAAAAACAAAATTGTCTTTGCCGCAAGAAATAAAATGAGAGAAAAGGCAAATAAATTTACTTTTGGCATTTTTGTTGGTATCGTAAATTCAACTTATGCAATTTCAGCGTGTACAGCTTAGCGAACTAATACTGTCGAACATGTCTGTCTGTCTGTGCACGGAAACAAGTGCAACAATTGCCGCTAGAAGCGCCATCAGAAAACTTGTCGTTGTTGTTGGTGTTGTTGCTGTTGGTCAGCCTCTTCTTACAGCGCCTGCAGGCTTGTGGGACAACAACAACAACAACAGCATTAACAGCTCAACTCGAAGCCAGTTGCAACGAAATGAAACAAGTGAACTCAGCAGACTGGGCAAATGTTGAGCTTGGTTAGCCGCTGTCGTTGTCGTCGTCGTCGCCATGACTAACGTACGCGACCAGAGAGACAACAAAAATGAAAAAAAGGAAAGAAATGTGAAAAAAAACATGCTTGACAAGCACTTAACGTGGCTATTGACAACGATTAAAAACAAGTTTGCACGCCAGATCCCGGCCGATGCTTTGAGCCTGCCTGTCTGTCTGTCTGCCTGTCCATTCATTTGTCCGTCCATTCGACCGACCGACCGCCTAACATTACGCCTGCCGCGCTGTTTTGGCCTGCATTGAATTTGAGCTGTTGACCTAAATATAAACACGAAGAAGAAGAAGAGGCAGATGATGAAGGCAACAATGCTGGCTAAGGCAGCAAGTAGTGTAAAGAGTAAGAAGCGCAGCAATAACAGCACACACAAAGTAAAGCAAAGCAAAGGAAGGAAAGGAAAGGAATGGAAAGCTGAGCCAAAGCAAAGCAAGTGAGCGAAGCCAATTGAACCACAGCATTGAACGCGACAAAGTGGGACAACCGCAGGAAGCAGCGACGTTGGTGGGGGGGCACGAGAAATTGCGTTGTCATTGTCGTTGCGTTGTTGTCGTCATCTTTGTTGATTTACCGTTGTGGCCGGCATGCACACACACACATACACACACACATCCTCAGCAGGCTGTGGAATGGCCCCATTCAAGCAGGTTAGTTGGCAACGCAACAATACCAACAACAACAACAACAGCAGCATCCAATTGGCATTGCCAGAAGAGTACGGTACTTTCTACGGCCACCAACATTTTTTTATTCGCCCATTTCTCGCTTGTAAAACAAAAACAAAACAAAAAAAAAAAAGTATGTATAAAAGAGAAATGTTTCAATTATAAGCCAAGAAATAAAAAAAAAGAAAGAAAGCAAGCCTGCCACCCTTTTGAGTGCCATTTTTTTGTTGCACTTGTAAGTTGTTTCTTTGTTGTTGTTGTTGTTTTTGTTATTTTTTTCAACTTTGATTTACTCACTGTGAACTGCACACGTGAACTTTAACAAGTGAATGACTAAACGTGCACGAATACACGTATGTGTGTGCGTACGTGTGTGTTTGTGAATGGATGAATGAATGAACGAACTAAGGACCGTATGAATGAAAGAGCAAGCCCACAATATTTTTGCATGCATGCAAACTAAACTTCTTCTTCTGCTACTACTTCGTCATCTTTGTTGGCGCACTTGTAGAAATATCAGATACAGCAATAACAACAACAACAACAGCAGCTAACAACACGCAAATATGCGAAACAATGCATGCATACAACAGCAACAACAACATCGTCAACGACAAAAAACTATTTCAAGTTGTTTTAGCAATTGTTGTTGTTGTTGTAGTTGTTGTTGTTGATGCTTGTGGGTGCAAAAAAAGAAGTAGAAAAACGGCAGCTTGTTAAAAAAGAATTGCGCTCGCAGTCATTTCAACGTTGCCGTTTTAGGTCGTCACATGGCAGGCTTCATGCCAGCCTAATGCCTACTATGAGCCTATGCGCGGCCGTGTGCGGGGCACGCACTTTTGTTCGACTTTGCCAGTGTGGCAACATATTAGCTTCATTTTCCATAGTTTAGTGCAACTTTTTCTTTTTCACATAGGCCGCAAATGAATTGAATGTGAAAAATTTAAATGCAAACAGTGAATTGCAAACGTAAAACGCACATAACCTCATAGCCACCCAACGACACACACACACCCAAACAAATGTACATACAACCTCTCGAAAATGTGCGCTCACACATTTTTTCAGTGTTGGTAACTGTTGCAGGTACGTACATATGCATAAAATGCGAATATTCAACACTCCCACTCCGTCCGCTTTGGCAAGTTCATTGTACTTTATGGTGGTAGTCGCTGATAAAGAAGTAGAAGAACAACAACAAAAAAAAAAAAAACACCCAAAGAAGCCAAAGCAGAAGCTGACGGAGCTGAAGAAAGAGCAGGTGGCAAAGTGCAACTGTGCTGAGTTTGCATATGTGGGGTGAGAGAGGGAGACAGTAGCATATGTATGCATGCATGTATGTGTGTATATTTGGGTAGGGGTTAGTGTAAAGCTTTTGCTGTGTTGACTGAACTGACGCTGAACTGGCGCTTTTTCAATTGAGTTTGTTTGTTGGCAGCAGCCTCATAAAACGTTGACGAGAGTCTAGTGCGTTATAAGATCGACAAGATATCGGTCCAAAGGGCATTCGGGGGCGTACAACAGTTTCCAGAAGAGCAAACATGTTTGCATACGCACTGAGAACGTTGATGACGATGATGATGATGTTGTTGACTGTGATGACGACGACGATGATGATGTTAATGACGGTCATAATGATGATGTTGATGACAAGAATGACGAGAATGACGTTGTTGAATGTTAGTGTGCCATGAGATGCGCTGAGTTGACAATGTTATGCAACAGAAGACTTAATATGAAAGAGTGTAGGCAAGAGACGTAGTTGAAGTTAAGACATATGCTAAGCCAAGCGAGCAATAAAGCAACTCATAAGCAAATAAAAGTTAAATGTCATATTTCCAGGCATGCAATTAAACAATTTAATTGTTTGCTTCGACAAATACAATTGTTTTTATTTATTTTCTTCTTTTTTTTTATATAATAAATACAGTGTAACAACCGATTGTTCGCATTTTGTAAATAATTCATTCATCGGTTACACAAAAACGTTGGTTGGTGAAATTTTATATTTGATTCGTTGCATTGATTGAGCGAAAATTTTTAATTGAAGTGTTTGCTGCCCACACACTCACACAAACACACATTCGCGCACTCAACAAATCGGTTGCACATATTTTGGTAACCAAAATTGTTGAAAAACCAAAAAAAAAAAAAAAATGTTTCAAATTATTTTGAATTAAAATTTTCTGTGACCGCAATGTGAAAATTCAATTAAGTTACAAAAATGTGGCGAACGCCCTCGAGAATGATTGGGATTTGTGCGTAATGAGCGGCGTCATTACGGTTGTTCTGACGGGCAATTGTTCAAATTGAATGCCAAAAGCTATAACTTTATTGATGGACACATTTTTGTTGCAACAAATAGGCTTGACCAAGCTGTACTCACGCCAGACACAAATTTGACACAAGCATGTTGATATGAGAATTTTTCATTACATAAACAATGAGCATCATTGACATATTTCGCATAATAATTATAACAAATGAGTTCGTTACTATTTGTGATCAATTGTGACAACTTGTTAGTGATGAGACGCAGTGCGACTGATGTGCGAGTAGAGTCTTTACTCTAAATACTTCAGTAAAAAATATAAATTTTGTATTATTGCCAAAACAAAAAAAAAAAATACTTCCTTCAAATATGCTTCTTGTCGTTCTTCTTTCAAATTCAAATTTTCAATGCTTTTGTTGCTCTCTGAGTCATTTCATTCATATTGTATTGGGTTTCTGTATTATTTTGTTGATTGTTTGACCTTTTTAGATATTCAGTACACAAATCGAAACCTGTCAATGCAACCGCGCCATTTATTTATTATTGACATATGTCAAATCATATTTTTTTTTGTCATATTGAAAATGCACAAACCCAACAATCAAACGATACGAAAATAGTCTAAAGCAACTTGGCGAAGAATTCAATGAAAAGGAATTTCAATTGACTAATAACTTGCTTCGAGCACAAACTTTTTTCTCAGCTCCAGTCGAAAATGTTGCCCATCACCTGTCCGACCGCACGACCTTATCAAAGAGACTCCCCATGGGTCGTGACAACCTTCAACTAAAGTATTTCACTATGGGCTAATAATAGAAAGAGTAGGAGTAGGAGAGTGCGAAAGAGACAGGAACAAACGCAAAAAGGCAGTAAAACAGAAAAGCATAAAAAGTACAAATAAGCTGAAAATTTATACTTCTTCACGAAATATTTAAGCTTGTTGTCTTTCTTTGCTTTTTCATTTTATTTTTTTTTTTTATTTTAAAGCCAACCATTTTATATTTTAAACTTGTTTCGGTTTAATAATATTTATTTACGGATTTTGCTAAAACAAACAAAAAAACAAAATTTGTATAAATTCATACAAATAAACAACAAAAAATTTACATAAAGCGTGAACAGAGTTCGGACTCCGGCTGCGTCGCCGCTTCTTATTAGCGCTTACCGCCAACCAAGTAATTCGATAAAATCCGTTTAAAATGTGTTTTTTTTTTGTTGCTGTCATCATCGCCGCTGCGTCAATGCGGCCAAATTGCCTAAACTGGTATTTCATAATAACAAAAGTTTGCTTTTGGCATTATTTATTTAGAAATAACATTCTTTTTGTGGCCAATTTCATTGTGGCGTTGATAAACTCGCCCAACTGCATATTTATCATTATTGGGCGGTGATTGGAGGCGTAGCACATAAAAGCATAAAAAGTTTCTATGATAAAATGCTAAAACAAAGGAAGTGAACGACAGCGAAACAAGCAGAAAGCGGACAAAGCCAAAGGCAGAAAAGCGCACACAGCCGTAATGGCACCAACTTAATAAGTTATCAATCAAAAGTAAACATTGGCAGCACTGGCAGCGCAGTCAGCAGCAGCATCAGCATCAGTCACAGGGCAGTGTACGCCGTACGGGCGGCCATGTCAGTTGGCTCTGATAATGATGTGCGTCAACTGTCAAACGGAATCAATTTGTGCAGGCATGAGTGAGATTTTAATAAGGGTTGTGTATTTGTGTGTGTATGTGTCTGAAACTGATTGGAATTCGAGCTTGTGCGAAAACTGGGTCAAAGTTTGCGCGCATTTTGTAAAGTTTCGTAACTATAAAAATGTCAGTCAAAGGTAAAGCAAAGCACTTCAATCTTCTCTTCTTTTTTTTGTTTTTTAAAGAAGAAGTATGTTCAAAACCAAATTCCAATAAGCCAAATGTTGTTTTTGCTTATTTCTCTCTTTATTTATACTTATGTATGTATGTTTTTGTATTGATTAGGCGTCATTGATTGAGCGCCTAACCTTGAATCACCGAGACAAACGAGCGAGCAACTTCATTTCCTATTCGACAGCAGTTAAGCTCAGTTTGGAAATATTTTTCTACCCACATCATCCGCTGATGCCGCAACCTCATCATCATAATCATCATTGAAGTCATTCTTATTCAGTATTCATCATTTAGTTGGCATTATTTCTATCAAAAGCGTTTCAAATTGTATCTTACGCTGACTTAACTCTTTTTTTTTTGTTTTTTGTTTGTTTTTGTTGTTTCTATGATTTTTGCTGTCAGATTTTTTCAACTACAAAAAAATAAACATATATAAAATACATTGTTCATACACACAGCAGTTTTTTTTTTTCTTGTTTTTCTTAATAGTTTAAGTTTCTTGTTATGCATGATAATGTTCTTCAGCCTTCGTCTGCTGCTTCTTCTATTTATTTTTTTTCTTCATGAGTTATTTTTATGTTTATTTGAGAAATTAGCATTTTCGGTACAGATTTTTTTATGACTTCATGTGTGTGTTACGTTACGTCTGTTCTGGAGCTATCTACACGCACATAAAATCATGATTTCTATCATATAAAATTTATTTTTGATAGTTTTGGTTGATTGTAAGCAATTTTTTATTGCGAGTTGAAGAAAAAAACTTTTTTGACTGAATTCTAAGATAAACAGGAAACTAGAAAATGTATGTAAATATTTGATAAGATACATTTTTACATTTTTTATACTTTTCACTTATGTGAAATAGTATATTAACTTTGTCACGGAGTTTGTAACAGATCGAAATATTAATTTCCGACTGTATAAAGTATATATATTCTTGATCAGGACGACAAGACGAGTTGATTTAGCCATGTCCGTCTGTCCGTCTGTCTGTCTGTCGGTCTGTCTGTCTGTCTGTCTGTATGTATGCAAACTAGTCCCTCAGTTTTGAAGCTATCGAGCTGAAACTTTGCACAGAGTCTTAGAATTTATTACGATGAATCATTCGTCGGAACCAGCATGATCGGATTATTGGAACAGGTAGCTCCCATACGAAAAGAAGAAGAAAAGTGAACAAAACTTGAATCGTTGTATGGAAAACTTTTTTGTTTTGTACAATAGAGTGCTGAAATTTTAAACATAGTAGTTTTACATGGTCCGACTACATGCCTGAAAGTTTCATTGAGATTGGACATCTGGAACTGGTAGCTCCCATACAAAATGAAGAAGAGGAAGAGAAGGAATATTCACGTCGTTGTAAGGAAAACTTTTTTGTTTCTTAACCAATTGACTTGAAATTTTAAAGTTATGTTCTTAGGGAGGAATGAAATCTATTTTGACCAAAAGTGGGCGTAACCACGCGTAGCCACGCCCACTTATAGCGAAAATTTACCCGTTGTATGGAAAACTTTTTTGTTTTTTAACCAATTGACTTGAAACTTTACAGTTATGTTCTTAGAGAGGAATGAAAACTATTTTGACCAAAAGTGGGCGTAGCCAGGCGTAGCCACGCCCACTTATAGCGAAAATTGACCCATTGTATGGAAAACTTTTTTGTTTTTTAACCAATTGACTCGAAACTTTGCAGTTATGCTCTTATGGAGGAATGAAAACTATTTTGATCAAAAGTGGGCGTGGCCACGCCCACTTATAGCTTAACTTGACCCTTTGTATGGAAAACTTTTTTGTTTTTTAACCAATTGACTTGAAACTTTACAGTTATGTTCTTAGGGAGGAATGAAAACTATTTTAACCAAAAGTGGGCGTAGCCACGCCTACTTATAGCGAAAATTGACCCGTTGTATGGAAAACTTTTTTGTTTTTTAACCAATTGACTTAAAACTTTACAGTTATGTTCCTAGAGAGGAATGAAAACTATTTTGACCAAAAGTGGGCGTAGCCACGCCTACTTATGGCAAAAATTGACCCGTTGTATGGAAAACTTTTTTGTTTTTTAACCAATTGACTTGAAACTTTGCAGTTATGCTCTTCGGGAGGAATGAAAACTATTTTGATCAAAAGTGGGCATGGCCACACCCACTTATAGCTTAACTTGACCCTTTGTATGGAAAACTTTTTGGTTTTTTAATCAATTGACTTGAAACTTTACAGTTATGTTCTTAGGGAGGAATGAAAACTATTTTGACGAAAAGTGGGCGTAGCCACGCCCTTTTATAGCGAAAACTGACCCTTTGTATGGAAAATTTTTTTGTTTTTTAACCAATTGACTTAAAACTTTACAGTTATGTTCGTAGAGAGGAATGAAAACTATTTTGACCAAAAGTGGGCGTAGCCACGCCTACTTATAGCAAAAATTGACCCGTTGTATGGAAAACTTTTTTTGTTTTTTAACCAATTGACTTGAAACTTTGCAGTTATGCTCTTAGGGAGGAATGAAAACTATTTTGATCAAAAGTGGGCGTGGCCACGCCCTTTTATAGCGAAAATTGACCCTTTGTATGGAAAACTTTTTTGTTTTTTAACCAATTGACTTGAAACTTTACTGTTATGTTCTTAGGGAGGAATAAAAACTATTTTGACCAAATGTGGGCATGGCTACGCCCACTTATCGCAAAACTTGAACCGATGTATGGAAAAATTTTTTGTTTTTTAACGAATTGACTTGAAACATTACAGTTATGTTGTTAGGGAGGCATGAAAACTATTCATTTAGTTTTTTTTATAGTGACACAAAGTGAAAAGTATTATAGCTTCAGCCTTGCTGAAGATAGCGTCCTTACTGGTTTTCAGTTTAATTTGTAGAACAGTCGAATTCTTCCTTATGTTGTCCTTACAAATAAATTATAAAATGCTAATAAGAAATAAACCTTGAAAAATTTGTTCAAGCATGCAATTTATACAAACAAGGACACTGATTTTGTTGTTTTATTCATGTTTTTTTTTTAAATTGCAATTCTCAACATAAAGAAATGGTATAAGCGCTCCACAATGATGATAGTCACCATAATAATCACTCATAGGTCAAGTATTATGACTTCAATAAAAGAAATTAACTCATTTTTATGCGAATAAACTTTGTTTTTGTTGTTGTTGCTGGCGCCTTCGAGCGTTTCGCGTGGTACGCGCCATTGACATTGAAAGTCGTGCAAAAATGCTAATTAAGATTTATGTACAACGAACGCAACAAAAAAACAGCTTGAAGAGAGAGAGAGAGAGAGATAAATAAAGAGTTACAATAATAATTATAACAATAGCAGGTAATAATAATGACTTCGTTGAATGAAGAAAAAAAATACGAAAAGACGCCGCGAGTTGAGTGCGAAATGAAAGCGATTTCATGTTGAGACATGAAAAACGCTTTTCATTTTAATGACAGCAATTTGCGTTATTTTGAGTTAAAGGCAATAAAACTTAAAAATTAAAATAAAATTTTCTTTATTTTGTTTTTATTATTTTTGTTACTCTTGTAACATGAAATGAGCGACAGTGAAAATGGCAAAATGTTGTTGTTTTAGTTGCTGTGTGACAGAAGTCAAAAGGTCAAAAAATATGCGAAGCGAAAAACATGAACAAAAGTGACAGAAACAAAAGCGATGAAACAATTTATAAACAAATTTTCACGTTGTCAGATTAGATTGCAACTAATAAATTTGACAAAGCGTGGCAGCACCGGCACCGGCACTGACAGTGGCAGTGGCAGTGGCAGCATCAGCATCAGCGACAGTAGCAACGCAAACAAAGGCGTCATGGCCGTTGGTGACAGTGTTGGGCAACGTTGGAATTGACTTTTCAACTTGTTCATGTCAAATCGCAGGGCAGCGGCGAAAGTGTCAAATGCCATCAAAAATGATGAATGTGCGAGGTTATGGTTGGGGATTGCATTGGTGTATGTGTATGAGAGTGAGTATGTGTGTGCGTTGATAAAGTGGCATAGGGTGTGGCAACAACAATGCGTCGTATGCGTAATAATATTTTATATTTTTTGTATTCAACATCATTAGCGCGACCAAATCCTGTTAGAACAAAACAACCAAAAACAACAACAATAACAAACTGACACTTTCAGTATAAAAGACACGCAATAATAGCGAATAATAAGCAATGAAGAAAACTGATGATGACGATAATGTTAATAATGATGATGATGATGATGGCAATGTGGAGACGAATGATGGCAAAGGATGATAAGGGCGAGGCTGTGCCCATCATAGACAATAGCGACAAACGCGTTTTATCAGCGTTTATAATCAGGGAGCGAACGCGTAACAGAAGAACCGACAACGTGCCTTGAATAATGAAGCTAAATCTACTTTGTAAATCCGCGCAAAAATACCCGCCACACTGACAGCACAATGCCAAGCCCAGAATAAAGAGCAAGAGGGCACAAGGCAGTGGGGAAGCAGCGTGTGAAGAACAAAAGAAAAGCAAAGGCGATTATTAATCGTGCAACCCTCACCTTTGACATCCATTTTTGTTTTGTTTATTTTTCTTTCTTTTTTGTAAGCGGAAACCATCTTTTTCCGTTCTTTGTTACATTCGTATGGCGTTTTTATTGCTGCTCATAATGAAATAACATTAAAACTTTATTTGATTGTTTCAGTTTTTTTTTTTTTGTTCTTCTTCTTTTGTTTATATGTTTTTTTTACATTATTCACTTGCGCAAATGCATTTTTCGGTCAAAAATATTGCACAAATTTTGTCAAAACTTTTAAATTGCAACCACTGTAAGCGCCACACGGCCCGCACGTCATGGCACAGCAATCGTTCGGCTTGCCAGCCCTGGCTGTGGTGCGAGGGCTGCGGGCGATGCTCGATTCGCATGTGCGTTGCCATAAACCGCTACAAATTTTGCTTCAGTTTGTTTGCAAATTGTAAAAACACAAAAAAAAAAAAGAAAACAAAAAAATGAGCCACCCAAAAAAAAAAAAAGGATTGCAAAAAAAAAAAACACACACACACACAAAAGTTTTTAAACAAATAAAAAGTTGTTGCCGAATTGCGCGCAACTAAAATTTGGTTCGTTTGTGCCACCATGAATTGATATTGTTGTTGTTGTTGTTGTTAGACGGCTGGTGTGTGTTTGTGTGCGAAGCTGCCATTCTCAGCCGCCGTTCACAACGAACTCCCTTCCCCCCGTACAACTTTTCAAGTGGTCGACATTTGATGGCGCGCTGAGTGCGTATTTTGATATAAATAAAAGTTAAAGTTTACTCAAAAAGAACTAAATTGCAATACACATTTGGCATTTCGCTTTTTGCTGTTTGTTTGATTTTAGACGTGTATAGCTGTATGTGTGTGTGCTATGCATGATTACATTGTGCGAACGCTTGAATTTTTTTTTTTTATGTTCGTTTGACCTCTATGCTTCAAGAGCAGTTCTTCTGCTCAGACAAGTGTCAGTCCTCAAAAGATCGATTATTAAAAAGTATGTTTTTAATTAGTCCCAAAATAACCAAAACAAAAACAATCAAAAAATTCAATTTTCACGGCACAACACAATTTTGAACGCAATCATGCATTCTTCAACTTGATAAATTTTCACACAATTTTAAATATTTATTGAAAGATTCAATATACTTTATTTATTTGATATTTTTTATGCTTATCTGTAAACTGTTTCAAATAACTCTTAACACCCCCAAAACGTTTCATACTTGTGCACAATTTGTGTTTTTCTGCATTCAAGAAAAATATGTTTTTTTATTCCACACTCGACATTTTTGTCACAGTTTATTCTAAAAAAAAAAAAACAAAAATCCAATAAAATTTATGCCAACCATGAGATGACAGCCATAACTCAAACGCTGCTTTCCGTTCTTAGCATGTATTTCCTTCACTTTCCTTACCGCGCCAAGCCCTTTTTCGCTCTTTCCTTCTTTTAAATTCATATAAATTTCTAAAGCAGAGTTGCCTAATCTCTTTCAAGCATACATTCATGCATGCTCATGCTCTTCCTCTTCCTAGCTGCTGACAAAGACACAGAAAGGGGAGAGTCGAACATAAAAAAAAACACTACACAAAGAAGAAGAAGCATGAAAGTGTACTCCAAGAGTAGTGTGTGTAGCAGTAATATTACTACTCAGTTCTAAGTACAAACAACTCAGTAAAGAATGAAGAAGACTCAAACCTTAACATAAAACGCCACAGCAGAAGCCCAAGAAGAAATACGCTTAAAATTTTGTACGACTTTTGATGCTGCTTGCTTGTCTATGACTCGTTGCTGTGCAAGTATGCGTATACTTAATATGTATGTGAATGTATTTTCATACATTTTTTGGGTCACTTGACACAGTCAGCAAAACGCAACGCAAGCAGCAAACACCAAGCCAAGTCAAGTCAAGCAGCGTAAGAAAGATGAAGACAACATTGACGATGACGACGATGACAAAAAAAGAAGAAGAAGAAGCAACAACAGCAGCAGCAGCACAGCATCACAACAACACTAGTCAGTAAGTGTATGAGTGAGAGAGTGAGTGATTCTTCCTCTTTACGGCAACCACTTCTGATGCAGCATCTTTATTGCTGCTGTTGCTGTTGTTGTTGTTGCTTTTGCTTGTGTCTGTTCAGCATGTTTGTCGCTTTGTTGCATGCTTAAACTTGTGCATTGTTTCTTTCAAGTGATTTCAGTTGTTGGCAGCCTTGAATTGCATAAACTTCCTTCATCTGCTTGAGTCTGCCTCTTCTTCTTTTTTACACACTTTTTCATCTCTGCTACTTGTCGGAAAATTCACAATTCATACTGTCAAAGCGTAAGTCTCGATTACACTACAACAACAACAATGCACAACAGACGACAACGGACAACGACGGACAACGGCAGACGACAATACAAACTCATTCAGGGCCAACAATCATTTCAAAGTACATTTTCATACTATTTCTTGTTAAAAATTTGCATTTTAATTTATTGTTTTAACATTTTGTGTTTGATTCCATTTTATATTTAATGTCTTTTACAAAACTTTCAAGCTACACAACACTGCACAAGTTCTGTCGTGTGGGCGTGCGTCTGTGTGTGTGTGTGAGTGTGTGCGCTTCTGCAACACTTCCGTGCACATTAATATCAATATTTATGTGCTGACCTGCTTTCATTTACAGTTCACAAGTATTTTGCCATCTCGCTCTTACACAAATTGCCACCTATCCCTAGCACACCAATAATGGCGCTCTGGTCAACTCTAATTAATTTTATATTTAATAAAAATGATTTCAGCTTTTATTTATTGCATTTATTATGTCAGAGTCAAACACACAGACTCACTTAACCTCACTCCATGCCGGCTGCTCATAACACACCTGCGCCGAGCAACTGTAAATTTATCATTAATTTTATTTTATTTTAAATTTTTTTTTTTTGTGGTTGTTGTTGTTGTTTTTAACTTCCACTTTGTCGACTTTTTCGCTCATTTTGCGTGTTTTTTTTTTTTTGTATTACATTATTTTAATTTTTTTTTTTTTGGTTTAATTGGCGTTTGTTTGCCGTCAGGTTCGGCCATGATAAAGTTTTATTAACGACGAGTGTCAGTGAGTGCAACATTTTGGCGCAAACAAAAATGCCAGTAAAATCTTCCTACTGAAATATATGAATTTATGCATAAATATATTGTATACAAATAAATATATACCATATAAATAATTGCAATTGATAGTAAATATTTGCCGTCATTCGCAACAAATGAGCCTAAATAAAAAAGCAATTAAATTTGCATTCGACATTTGAGTGCCACTCGAAGCGCAAATAAACCAAAGCGTAGTCAAAATAAATCAATTGTTTGGAAAAAAAGCAGCAAGAACTGAAAATATTTGCATAACTTTTATCAATTTACATTTTTCAAAAGTCACAAACAATTAATGAAGCAAAAATATATTTGCATGCACACACACATGTGCTGCTCTTCTTCTTTTTTTGCACATACATATACTGGACGCACATTTAATGTCTCAAACCAATAAAGAAAAACTTTCAAAGGCAAACCAATTACAAAACAATAGAAGTGGAAATCTTTCAACAGAACTATTTAAATAGTTGACTACACAAAATTTCCGACTCGAATAGCCGAAAAAAAGGACTTTTTGAAAGCATAACCGGTTTGGCAAATGGAAACGCTTACGTTCGTATTAAAATTAAATGGCATCGAAGGCAGGTAACAATGCTGCTACTTTTTGTAGCCTTTGTGCTTGTTGTTGTTGTTTTATGGTTTAAACTGACTTTTAACAATGTAAAACAGCAGTAAACTTGCACACACACACACAAGCGCACAAGATACACTTGCACTCTCGGCAAGCCGAAAACCGACTGTAGATAGAGAGATATAGAGGTGAAAGAAAGTGTGGGCAAATTTGTGGAAATGAAAGCCGTAAAACTTTGTGTTTTTCTCACTGTGTGCTGATGATGATGATGTACCGTTACTGAATTTGCCTTGAGTTCAAATGCATATTTCCGTTTCCGCTTCTGAAATTGCCGTTGCCACTGCCACTGCCGCTGCCTCTGGTGACTTCAGTACTTTGCTATTGTTGTTGGTGGCAGCACGAATTTATTTATATTGCTCAAGGAGATAAAATTGCATAAATTAAAATGAAAAGTTGACGCACGCACATGCTCGAAGCAAAACTGTGCTTGGCAAAAGTTTAAAGGATTTTTTACAACAAAAAAAGCACACAGAAGCAAACTTTTCATTTTCCACTCAATGATAAGCAGCAAAAGTACGCCAAAGTCTTCATGAATTTGCATTTGCGCAAAAGAAAATAAGAAAAATGTTTCGAAAAAATATATAAACTACAATAAAATGTATTTAAACTGCAATCGCTTGGTTGCCTTTTCGACTGTGTTGTTGCTGCTCTGGCCACTCTAGCAATCGGCCATTAGCGCTGTGCTGCCACCCCGTCCAAATCACATACAACACATGCGAAAAAATACCAAAGGTATTTGGAATTTATGTCAACAGTTTTTTCGCAATTTTTTTTTCAATATTTACAGAATTTGCACGACGACAAGTTTATTCATATGAAAACAGTCCGTAATGCGTTGAGGTTCAATTGGATTGATGCGATTTGATTTGAAACGATGCGATGCACCGACAGTTCACTAAAATTTGACACAATTTCCTTCCTTCGTTTTTTTTGTGTTGATACTTGATTCTATTTTGTATTTATTTATGTTTTTTTTTTTTCATCATATGTTGGCATATGAATTTCGAAATAACATGTTGGTGATGTTGAGGATGATGATGATGACGTTGACAGCATCGATGATTATGACAGTGCGTTGAACACGGTTTCAGCTGGGATTACGTTGCGTATACGTAATGCGCTTGAATGTATTCTGATGCGATGTGTGTGATTTTTAATTTTACAATTCTGACATTTGCGTTTGCATTTAAATTAGATTTTACAACACGCACGAATACACAGACACATATGTGTGTGTGTGTGTGTGCAAACACATGCTCACTCATTCACTCACTCACTCACTCACTCAGTCAGTCAAAACTTCGTCTATGTGCTAAAAATATCAAGATTTTTTTATTTTTATTTTCTCAAACTCATGTCGTGCTTGTGCTTTGTATCTTCACAAGTCTTCTTTTTTCATATTTTCTTTACGCTCTTGGCTAAAAATTTCCAGGTCAATGGCGACTGGCAACCTGTCAGGCAACTAGTCCATTGCCCATACGCTTTAGTGGGCGTGTCAGCGGCTTAGTTATGTACTATGTACTATGTCCATGTCCGTGCCCAGTTGAGCGCTCGAATTCCAGTTGGACTTCATTTCGCTGCATTGCACATGACACACGTTGACAGAAATTGTTTTTGAGATTTTTTTTGGCTTCACTGCCTTGTGAGTTCGTATCTGTAATATCGTTTGTGTATATGTGTGTCTGTCTGTCTGGCTGACTGACTCTGTCGTGCAGTACGTAATCTTATGTGAGTGCATAATGGGTCAGTGGCTGATTCTGTGGCAAACAGTTGCCAAATATGTCGCACTCACTTCATTTGCTTCTTCTTTGCTTTACATCGCCACACTCTTCGTCTGTCTCTCTTTCTCAGGGTCCGTGTGTGTGTGTGTGTGTGTGTAGAAGTGCTTTGCTCAGCTTAAAGTTGACGTTTTTTTTCAATTAAAGCTTACACTGCAAGTCTTTAAATAATTTCTCCCAAAGTAAGCATTAAACATGTTCTTCTTGGTTTGATTTACCTCAGCTGATTTAAATTAAATCTCTTAAATAAAATAAAATCATTTTCATTGCACATTTAAGTATACTTTTCAACAGATATTTTGCTTTAATTCCATATTAATTATTGTCATTTTGTCTGAAATGCGCATAAAAGCGAACAACAATAAACTTCGTAATGACAACTCGAAAACAAGAAAAACCATCTTAATGGCCAACAACAACAAAACTGAAACTGAAACGTCGAAAAAAGCTGACAGTTCACTTACATTATCTTCATTCGTTGTTTTTTTTTTTTTTTTTTTTTGTTTTTGCATTAAATTCGCGCAATTAATTGCAAAACATCATTTTGCATTGAAAAAGCAAAGCAAAATGAAGATAAGAGTTGAAATTATGAACGTCATTAAAAAAATTGAACTGCAACTGATTTTGATTTATTGTATTCAAAGCAACAAAGCAAGCAGAAGCAAAATAAAATTGAATGAATATAAAAAAAGAAGAAAATACTTTTAAGCGGCACTATAAAATAAAATAGATAAAAAATATAAAATAAATTATAATGCATGACAGATCAATGGCGTCTCTGTTTTTTTAGCGCGCATCTTCTGCTAATCTTCATAAAAGCAGAAAGTGTGTCTGTGACTGAGTCAGTCCGTCAGTCCGTCCGTCTGTCTGTCTGTATGTCTGAGTGGTTGACCATTTAACCCTCGGCAATTGACGTTGTTATTTTTTTTTTGTCGTTTTTTAAGACCATTTATTTGCAGACAAGCAAACACAGCTAAGAAAGCAACTCAGTATAAGTAGAAGGAGTGCCGCCAGCACAGTGTGAGAAGAATAAGATGAGAAGATGACAAGAGCGCAGCTGAGAGCGAATGCGGCATAAATGTCAATGAGCAATAACATAAACCGTTAGGCTTTACTTTGCTGTTTCTTCTGCTGCTTTAATACAAAAACAATATTTCTTTCATACACACAGACATACATTTTAATATATTTTTTCTGTTTGTTTATTTGTATTTTTTTCTACATTTTTTCGTCGCTAACCGCTCAAATGTCTACGCGCCAAATACGCGCGCTTTTGACCCAATTCTTTGTGTCGCTTTTACTATGTGCGAGTGTGTGTGTGTGCGTCTCATGGCTTCACTTGGCAAAAAAAATATAATCGTACGTAAAAAAATATAGAAAAAAAGGAAGCAAGCAATAGAATGCCAAAGTCGCAAGCGAAAAAGAGACGCTTCGCACAAACAAATACACATGTGCTATACACACATACATATGTATGTATGAAAGCCATGAGCATTCGACTGATTTCCGTAATGGTTTCCACCTTTCATGTTGTCGCCGCGCGCGCCTTGGTCTTCGGCCAACTTGCACGGCAGCTGGTGCTGCGATTGGATTTTCGCCATTTTAGGCGGTTGCCATCAAGTAACGATGCCGATGAGCACAAATACATTTACAACTTGTCTATCTGTGAGTTGTGGCTTGCAATTGCATTTGTGCGCCGCAGTACACATGACCCGCCGCACCGCACCGCGCCATCTCCCTTGACAGATCGAACGCAAACTCAATTTGGCGGTTGACGTAATTTCTTGCGTGTCTTCGTCGTAATACATTTTGACCAACTTCTTCGTTTGTCGACTTATTTGTCGCTTTCAAGTATTTTTCTTTTTTATATTTGGAAAAACAGTTTATAAAAAATTATAAGCAAAACCAAACAAAAAATCATAAGTTCGTGTGCTTGTGTAATGAAACTCTTGTGTAAATGAACTTAATTCAATTTGTTGTGCATTTTTTTTTGAATCTAACACACGCTTTGTTATAAAAAAGTCATGTTTGTTAATTTAATTTTTGATTTCAACAGTTCTCTATCCCCCTCACTCCACCGCTTTCTGACACTTGTTTTACACTTTGCAATCATGCAAACCTTCGAACACTTTTTTTTTTGTTTCCTACCACGATCTTTTATTTCAATTACCTCGCCGCTTCCTTTTTCGTTCAGTCCATTACCACTTCAACAACTTCCGTGCGCTGCCACCTGTAATTTAATTAGTTATCAAAGATTTTTTTTTTTTTTTTGCACACTTTTTCGTCTTCATTGCTTCTGCCTCCTCTAACGTGTCGCGCACAGCACGTCAGCCACTTTCTTTTACAGTTACAAATTACCTTAGAGACTTTGCCGCAACGGCCAACATTACTGACAGCCGACTCGACTGACTCATGCCGACGATGCACGCCCGCACGCCTCACATTCTGCCGCAAACAAACTGAAATTTAATTCTTTTATTATTCAATTTTATAATTTATACACTTGGGTGTCGACTCGACCAAACACAGAGTCGAGTAAACAGAATAAAACACAAACAAAAACTTCGTGTGTTGGTTGGCAGGCAAAATGAAAAAAAAAAAACAATTTGCTGTACGCAAATTTTCGAATATTCATGATTTCTTTTATGATTTCTGACACCTTTTTGTGCACATACATTTTTTTATCGTCGTTGTTGTTGTTGTTGCTGTTCGCCACTTGCTGTGCGTGCGAACAGTTGCCAAATGTATGGCATTACTTAAAGCCATACATTAACCCTCTTTTACCAACGGCACATCGGCACGTCTTTAATCACCGCACTCCGCACTTTTCAAACACCCCCACGTGTATTGCTACGCACACAAGCACACAGTTCCAGCATCAAATTCACATTGTCGTTCTTTTTTTTTTTTTCTTTTTCTTAGTATTTATTTTAATCAACTTGGCATGCCCGTTGCCGTATCGTGACGCTGCGTCTATGTCGCTATCACTGTATGTGTGTGTGTGTATGTGTGACTGGCTGACATTTTTTAACGGGCGCACGCAGGTGTGGCCCCGTCGAGCGTGAATGAAGATGATGTTTCATTCTCGTTTTCGTTTTCTTCTTTGGTAATTTGGCATTTGAGCGCTGAAGTGCCATAAAAAAACAGCAGATTTTTTTTTTTGCCAAGTTTAAGCTTACATAATCATGTTTGCTTTTAATTATTGAGTTTTGAAATCCGAATTGCGCTGATTTGGCAATATTCGTTGCCATGCTGCGCTGCGCCACCAAAGCATGGTCAGAAGACGACAATCCACTGCACGAGCGCTTTGGTGATGCGTTTTTACTGTCACTAACTACTTGAAATTTCTTTTGCCAGTCTGAATAATTCATATGCTCGCCTTGGATTCGAACTTCGACCACATGTCAAGAACTTTTTTTTTCTACACTTTTTTTCATATTTTCCTTTCATTGCATATTTTTCATCTTGCATGCTTTTGTAATGAACTTTTCTAAGAGTCTTCAATGTTGAAATCAGTTCAATAGCACAAAAAAAAAAAACTGTCTTAATGAAGGAAGGAGCCACAGCAATATAATTCAATTTTCAATTATGTAGAAAAACTTTTCATTAAAATTCCACTGCATCAGCAAAATGAAAAAAAAAAAACCCAAAATGAATGCAAGGATACGCTCACTGGCAAATAATATTCATCTTCAGTTTGAATTTAATTAATTTCTACGCACGAGCAAATAAAATATTGCCTTGAAAGGATCACATTGTGAATGGGCATACTCGACTAACAAAGAGAGACTGAAAGAGATTTATCACAATGCACGATTTGATTTTAGAAAATACTTCTAAGCATATGCAGAGAAAAAAAAAACTAACGGAAATAACTAAACGGGAATTGCTTTTAAAAGCAATGCAAAGACGAAAATAAAAAGGGTAAAAAGCCTTGTACGTAGTTACATCGAAACCGAGCAAGTAAACGCAAGACATAACCTCAAAAGTATGTGAGTATGTGTGTCTTTTGTTGTTGTTGTAGCACTGTGGGCGCATAATTCTGCGCATTCTTCGCATTTATAGCAAGACAGTTGTAGTAGTTCTAGCCAGAGGAAGCTCAAGAACCACAAAAACAACAACAACAACAACAACAGAACATCAGCGGCAGCACACACTCCATTGCCGCAGCTGTCGCAGTCGCCGCCCTCGACTGCCATCCATGCTTATGCAAACAAACAATTACAGCCTGAAGGTAATTTTCTGTAGAAACATTGAAGAAAAATGTTCAAGCTGAACAAGCGACGCCGAAGAAGAAGAAAAAGCTGATATAAAGTCTGTAGTTTGTTGGACGGTCGTTCGTTCGTTCTTTCGGTCGGTCGGTTGGTCGGTCGACAGTAAACAGCATCCGCATTCGACTGAGGCGTAGTCGAGGAAAAACACTTAAAATAATTTCAGTTAAACATTCCACACAAAAATTTGCTATTTGCATGTGTGTAGCCGTGGGGTGGCTTAAATGGCCGGGTTACATTTAGCTGGCAAGAGCATTTCGAGCTCTTGTTTTTTTTATTTTTTCTTGTTTTTGTTATTGTTTTAAGCCCTGAGTAAGGAGGAATGCATTTTGCTTTCGGTTATTACATATACCATATATATAATTTAAGTTGTGTTACACATTTTATGCTTAAAAACTATAAAGAAAGTTCTTCAAATAAATTGCTTTAAATAAAAGTTGTGCTCTCGGTAAAAGCGCCACAGAGACGAAGCTTCTCACCGGTGACAATGGCACGCAAGAATTGCGGACCCAAATACATTTCCTTTGCCGTTGACGATGTTGCCGTTGTGTCGCCATCAAGGCGTATTATATAATCCTTGCTTATGAGATGTTCATCCATATTTATAGTGCCAAATTTCTGTTGCAACATCTCTGTCAGCCTTGCGCCATTGCCGGCTGCGATTGCGCTATTATTGCCGCGCTCCTTCGTCGCAAGAATCGCCTCGAATTGCCGCTGAATGTCAACGTTTGCTGAATCGTCGAATGTGCTCTTGAAGCATTGATATTGATAGAATTGTGTTTCCAATTGTTCGAGTTCTGTCAGAATATGCGAGACATCGGGCACCTCATCGACGGCCACCTCACGTGAGAGCCGACAGAGATCGTTGAGCAACGATTCAATTTGTGAGCTAAAGAGTTCATCAACTTGTGCATTATTGAATATGTCCTGTAAAAATTCATTAAATGTAACGATCTCTTTGACGGTTTAAGCAACCAACATACCATTAACATAAGCACGGCGGAGTGCAGTGCGGGTAGGACAGTCAGCCCGAAAATTTCGCCCAAATTGCGCGTCTCCAAGTAATGCAAAACTTTTAGCGCTTCGTTTGTGTCATCAAACAGACGTTTCTGTAAATAATTTTGTTGATTTAAAGCGGTGTTGAGGCAAACAAACAAAGGCTTACCTGTCGCGCGACTGGCACTGGTTGAGCCTGTTGCCAAACGGTCTGCCAAGTATTGCCTGGCGCCAACATTCGTGCGCTCATTTGATGAATGACGCTGCCATCTTCTACAAAGGGAAACAACTCTTAGAAAGTAGACCCAACCCATCACACATGCAACCATTACCTTGCTCTTCTGCCACCCAGTCTCTTGGACTATACCAACGTATGAAATCTGCCATGACCGCTTTCGGATTGGCCGCTTTAAAGGCCTCCATGTCTGAGAGCAGCGACGAGCACATCATTTGTGTAGTGAGACCTAAAGAAGAGAAATTGAATTTCGTAATCCACAACTCCTTTAATTATCACTGACCCGAGCCAGGACCCAGCTTAAGCATGACCTCCGCATCGCTTTGCAGCTGATCCTCTGTCTTAGGCACCGGCTCCTGTGTTAGCGGTATGTAGAGATACTCCTCCTCGTGCTCTAACAAACGCTCCTCACCCAAGCGTTTCTCTCTGCCTTCCGGCGTGTTCAAGCTTTTTGCCATTGCCGCTGCATCAGCGAGCGCCATGTGAAGCATAAGTGCCTCATCACAATCATAGAACTCATCATCTTCGTTCTCATCATCATCGAATTCATTGTCAGCCTTGGGCGATGGACTTCTTTTTGGCTTGAACGTTTCATTGTTGTTGCCAACGCGTTTCTTGCTCATCGATTGGTGTAGCAAGGTGCGCTCAACGCAGACATTGAGCATTTGCAGCTTCTGATGGAGCAGGCAGGTGCGCGTGTCCGGGAAGCCTGCAGCAATGCTGGGTTGGTGGGAACAAGCCGAAAAAATGAATTAAACTTGCGTCGATTTCATTTGGCAGAGCCAAGAATGTTAATAAATTGATCTGAGGGTGTTGGGATGTTGAATTTAGCGCAAGAATTTGGCAAGTGTTAATTGTTTGCGCAAAGCTCTAACGTGGCAAATGGCAACACGCGCGAGCCGGCGACACCGCTCTCCGCTCTAATCTATTTAGCGCACATCATCAGCATTCGTGCCGTCTAGCATTCAGACATGAATTACAGCCATTCATGCTTCTCACTTACTTGTCGCTACTCTTACATCATGCCGCCGTTTTAAGCGAAGAAAAAAAAAAGAAAATTATAAAAAAAAAAAAAAAATACGAAATAAAAGTTTAAACCAACAAAGCTGGATACACTCAGAAGTATCTTTGTATCTACAGCGACAGAATGAGCCACAGCGGTACGTGCGGCATCGTAAATTCCATTGAAATTCACGTCTGTTTGTCATCGGTGTCGACGCGACGTCAGCGTCAACGTTAGCGTCAGCGTCGTCAACGTCGTGCATAGCAAATGAGGGCAACCGAATGCCGAAAGGGCTTACAATGACTGGGAGTGAGAGTGTGTAAGAGACATAAGAGTATGTTGCGCCAACTCCATTGAGTCATCATCAGTTAGTTGAGTCGAGTTGAGTTGAGTTGAGTTTATTGAACTCAGTCAAATCAATTGAAGTTTAACTGTTTTTATTGCCGTACAACGTATTTAACCGTTTAACGCACAACTGACCAACGAATTTGGTTCGTCGCGTGCCTTCTAACCGGAAGCCGCTGCTGTCATGGCCCCAAAAGACTTAAAGCGAAACAAAAAGAAGAAGAAGAAGAAGAAGCAAAAAACCAACTGACAACTATTTTACATAAAGTTTGTTATTAGTTTTTAAAAATGCCATCAGAAGAAATGCAACGCAACTGAGCACAGTTGTTGCTTTAATGCAGCTGAGCAGCAGCTGCAACAGCACCTCGAGCGCCCAAAAGCGAGCACTACTTTCTCTATGCCAACTAAAAAGCGAAGATTATTAAAAATGAATGCGAGTAGCAAAAAAGCTGCTGTTGCAACAACACAGCAAAAAATAAAAAAAAAGCGGCATCAGTAACAACAACAACAAAAATGTGGCATAAAGAACTTAACTCAAACGCTTTAAGCGTACAGTTTTTCTTCTTTGCTGCCGCTGCCACCGTCGCTGCCGACCGAACTCCGCCCACAGTTTTGGAACACGTTTAGGCGTAAACTTCGCGTGTAATTATAGTTGGCGGGCATGGCGGGTGTCTGCGGCGTTCTGTTTGGTAGATGATAAAGATTCCACTTCACTTCGTGGCGTACATAAAACCTACTCCAGGTCAAATTGTGTGATAAACAACATGAGATATGCGCACAGAAATGCCAAACGAAAAGAAAAGAATACCTCAGCTCAGCACCGCTCAGCTCAGCGTAAGCAACAAACGAACAGAACACTACCTTCTCTCTTCGAGGGCACCTCAGGGCGCACTTCTACTCTTAAGTTATCAAAGGTAATTGTCGGTGGCTGGAGGGCAAGCCAGCTCGCAGGCTGACAAAGAGTGTGGCATGCAGGCAGGTGGCAGGCAATGTAGCAAGTCAGCGTGGCAGAGTGGCAGAAGCACAAAAAGTTGCCATTGCTGTGCCGTACCGAATTGAGTTGAGTTGATTTGAGTTGAGAGGTTGTGAGAGGTTTTTTTCTTTTAGTCTGAGCTCTTGGCAACGCTGAAAGTCATTTTCTTTGTGAATTGTTACGTAGCTGGCGAAATGTTACAAAAACAAAATAACAACAACAATGAAAGCACAAAACCAAAAAACTATTTTGACCATGTGGCAAGTAAGCTGTTGTTACTTAAAGTACTCGAGACGTCAGCAGCGTACAACGACTGAGTTAACCTTAGGTCAATTAATTGCGCTTGTAGAGTGCTAATAGCTCATGATGTGGTAATAATGTGGCCGATTGTAATGCATAGTCAGCTTGTGTAGTTGGCTTAAAGCAGTTTAGTGTGCTAAAGTGGTCAGTTAATGGACGATTGAAGCCCATGGATGGACATGTACATATATTCAAAGTGAACTTTATACAACGAAAGCAAAACAGAATTAACAAAGAGAACTTCGCACACGCCCAAACCCATTTTCAAAGCATATTTCAGCTCAGTCAGGTTGTTTTCGAAATCTACTTTAATTACAAGCCACAAAAACAATACAGACGTAAACTTTCGACATTCAAATCCCTGATTATTTTTTTTTTTGTTTTTTTTTTACTTTGTTCAACAACTCTCAACGACTTAACGGCTTAATTCAACAACTCAAACGCAAATTCTGGTCAACAAGAGCCTTTGTTAAATAAAGTTTCAATTAAATTATTATTAAAATGCCAACCGACAAAAACGGCAACAAAGCATCCGAAAGAAGATTGCCCAACTTGGCGGGAAATATTTTTCGGAAACGTTGAGAATATGAAGAACGCAACGAACGTAGTAAAAAAAAACACTATTGTCTAAAAATGCAAATGACGGCAAAACCACCCAAAAAAAAAAATAAGAAAAAAAACCTGAATAATTATGCAGCAGCGTGGAAAAGCAGAAAAATTAATTCCAAACCTCAAAAACTGTAGAGAGTAGAATAGAAATAAAATATTTGCACCTTGGCTTTGCCGACGCAGAATAATGAAACAAAAGGCAAAAAAAAAATACAAAAAAAATACAAAAAATTAGCCACAAGTGAATACTTGTCACCAACATTGCACTTTTTGCGCAGACTGTACTTCTTCACACTTCATAATTTACTGCGGTGATGCAATCATAATGAAAGATACAAAAAAAGAAGCTGCAAATAAAATTACGTGAAAGAAATTAAAATAGAAATGCAAAAGAAGATTTAATTGAAAAAGAGAAAAAAAAAATTTTAAATAAAAAATGTAATTCACTCAAGCGCAGCAAATTGCAAACTTCTTGGTTGCTTAAAAAATTCAGTGAAGCGTAACGCGTTCGTTCAAGCCTTAAAACCCCAAAAAACTATCAATCAAAGCATTTGATTGAAACGATTCATGTTTTTGTAGCTTAATAATTATTTGCGGTTTTGAAATCGATCGAAACAGAAAAGGGAATATACAACAGAAAGACAGCAAAAACAATTTCTAATTGATAGCATTTTGTTAGCGGCGATTGCCATCGCTGTTGCAAAGGACAAAGTGTTGTTATTAGTGAAGTTTGGCAACGTTTATCTGCGACATTTGAAGCGATTTTTCAAAAGGACGCTGACCTTTTTTTCGTATTGCTGAGATAGTTGCTCATCTCAACAACGTAAATTAAATTAAATGATGCGATACGACGCAGGCTATTCTATACACACATATTCTATATACTTATATACAAGGACATGATACACATACGTAAGGAAAAGAAAAAAAAAAAAAAAAGGAATGTGAAATAAAATTGCCGTCAAAACAGCAAATTAATCACCAGCATGCCAAGTGGGATCAACGAGTTGGACACCTCTGGCGTTAGGCTGTCTGATGCGCTGTCAAGTCTGGCAACGCACAGTTTGTTGGCTAACGACCATGAAAATGAAAGTAGTCTCTGATTGATAATGGCAGCCAGTTTACTCAGGGGTTCATTGCCGACTACGCTCACTATGACAATGACAATGACAACGACAACGACAACGTCGACAACAACAATGGCAACGATACAATGAAAGTTGTGTTGCAATTGAGCAGTCAAGAATTAATTGGGTTATTTATTGCATGCATCCTGTCCAGACAAAAGCACACCACCACCGCCACACACAAGGCACAACCAACTTCTCTTCATAATTTATTGTAGCACTTGACTTCAGGTTAACTAACGACACACTTTCATTTATTCATTCCTTCTTTCTATATTGTTTTTTTGCTATCTCTTGTTACAGTTACACCTATGCGTGCACAGAGATGAGAAGACGTGACAAAATGCCAGCCAAAACCCGCCAAAGTAGAAATCTTAGTAGTGGCGGAATGTCGCAGCCAGTGCAGCTACTGCTTGGTCTGCTCCTTGTGAGCGGCGCGGCGGCACAATGTCCCTGGCAACGTGATATACCCGATTTGCAGGCATCCTGCATCTGTGCCTATAACCTCGGACGTGAATTGTCCGTACAATGTGATCAGGTGGGTGAAATTTTTCTTTATTTCGACCCTAACCCTCCTCCCCCACCTAACTTAGTTAATTTCTTAAATATTCGTCGTCCTAGGTCGATTTCAATGAATTACTCGACGCCATGAACAAATATGCGAAGCAGAAGCCCATCGATCTACTCTACGTGAACAATTCCACCGTTGGCGAGTTGACAGATGATATCTTTGTTAATTTCAATCTACATAATGTTCAACTATCCAGCTGTCAGATACGGCAAATAGCGCCGGGTGCCTTTAAGGGTCAAGAGTCTGTGCTTAAGAATCTAAATTTGCAGGATAATCTGCTGAGTGAAGTGCCCGTCTTGGCCTTGAAGATTCTTGACAAACTAAATCTATTGGATCTTTCGAAAAATCAGCTTTCAGAGATACCCGATGACGCCTTCGTTAGTCTATCCAAATTGTCCACCCTGAAACTAAATGACAACAATGTCACATTGTCTGCGGGCGCTTTCCGTGGCCTCGAACACAGCCTAAAGAATCTCAATTTGAAAGGCACACGTCAACGCCGCGTGCCCGAAAGTATACGGGGCCTGAAGAGCTTAGCCTTCTTGGATCTCTCACAGAACGGCATTAAGGAATTGCCCGGCCCGGGTGGCATACGTGTGTTCGATGGTCTCGATGCTCTGACCGCCTTAAATATGGAACGTAATCTTATACAGAACATTGGTGAGACTTCATTTGCCGGCGTACGCAAAACTTTAAGCTCCTTGAGTTTGTTAAACAATCTCCTTGCCGAGTTTCCCATTGGTGCCGTCCATTCACTTAAAGAGTTGCGTGTACTCGACATTGGCTTCAATTTGCTGACAACATTGCCGGAGGCTGCCTTCAGGGGTAATCCGAGCATAACGTTGCTCGCACTCGACGGCAATCCGCTACCCACGGTGCCGGAGAAGGCTTTTGCGCATTTGAATGCAACACTGAGGGGTCTCTCGCTTGGCGGCCGATTTCTGCACTGTGACTGCAAACTGCGTTGGGTCGCAGAGTGGATCCGGAGTGGTGATTTGCAGGTAAATAACACACAGTAGTTGCAATTATCTGAATGGTGCATAAAACTTAACGCAAAATAGGTCACCTCACGTGAGCGCAATCCACAATTCTGTGGCACACCGCAGCGCTTCCGTGATCGTGGTTTCTACTCCATTCAAGCTGAAGAGCTCACCTGTTCGGAAGCTGAGGCGCCGTTAAACGGACCCGTAGGTGTGGTGGACAATTTGCTGCCACAACAAAAACCAACAATTCCAACGGATGGCAGCGACGAGGAGAACGATGAAATCGGCACTGGTAGCGCATCGGTGGGCACTGTTGCCGCTTCGGAGCCCATAGCAGCGAGTGTCAGCACGACGTCAACGACAACGACGACGACAACGCGAGCGCCCTCGACTACCAAAACAACGACAACACGCACCACAACGGCGAGCACGGTAAGTTTTGAATTCCAGATGGAACGCGAGAACATTCAAATATTAAATAAATTCACCCTCTTGACTGTACTGACTTTGTTAGTCAAAAGCAACAACAACGCCCACCGGCACCACCACAACCAACGCAACACCGCCCGCCGCGCCGATTACGCCAACAAATCAGAGTGTCAGCGGCACTGGCTCTGTGGCACCCACAACTGTGAATGGCAATGGCAACGGCAGTGGGAAAAGTGCGCCCGGTTGGCGTCAGGGTGTCTCCACAGCCAGCGGCACACCGCATAAGCCGCAGAGACCACCGCTGGTGCTCGGCTTTCCGCCACAACGTGCAACACGCATCGACGATGCCAACGAAGTGCAAGTAAAGAATGCTTTCCGCCAAGATAGCTCTGTCATTATACAATGGGACTCGGATACGGCAAACATACTCGGCTTTCGTGTTGTTTATCGTCTTTTTGGTGAAAAGTCTTTCAAACAAGGACCGCCATTAGAGGCAAGCGAACGTGAGTTTAGAATAAAAAACGTGCCGGCACAGGAGTGCATCATCGTGTGTGTAATTTCGCTCGAGGAGCTGCACGTCACGCCCGAAACGGTGCCGTATCAACAGTGCCGTGAAGTGCGAACCGTTGCCTCACAAACTTCGAACATGGACAAGATAACAATTGCGGCTAGTGCAGCCATTTGTGGCACAATCATTGTGGCTGTGATTGTGTTCATTGCGGCAAGCAGGTGAGTTATGTATGTATGTGAATGACCGTGCGAGCAAAATATGGTGAGCAACTGGCTTTGGCTAAGTGACCATTTGATTTATCTGCACGCATGGCATGGCGTGTACTTCCAGCACAATTTGAGCAACGATTGCTTGCGAAAGCAGTAAATTTTTCGTTGCTGGAATGGACAACAACGACGACGAATAGTTAGCAAGTCGCCTTGCCTGCTTCAAGGCTTAATTACATGTTAAGCCAATGTGTTTTAACCGCCGCGGTCGTGGCGTAGAATTGATGAAGCCCAGATAAAATGACCAATTTAAGCCAGCCTTAGTTAGTTGGCAAACCTTCACTCGCTGTTTATTTATGCCTTTTGCTCTTATCTCCTTCACTACGATTTTTATTTCCATTTTTTTTTTTTTGTTAATTTATTTATATATATATTTTTTTTTTATGTGAAAATAGACGCTCGCGTAAACTACAAAATTCACAGCAGAAGAGTCCATTGCCAATTGGAGGTTTGCCCGTAAATTGTTGCGGTCCAACCGGTTCGCCAGGGCCGCTTGGCTCCATTGCAACTCTGTCCGCGTTCAATCAGCACAAGGTTAGTTGCATCGGTGGCCTGTGTTGCCAAATTTTGTTGCCGCCAGCAGGCGATAAGCAAACATTAAACTTGTTCATTTCTATTCGCAGGAATGGGATCAAGTATCTGCTTACAGCGGTCGTTCCATACCGCGACCACGTATCTACCCCGTGGATCAACAAGATGATATGCGTAGCCACTTTTCAGGCATGCCGGGCAAAGTGGCCAAGACGAGGTAAGTGCTTTCTTGTTGTTGTTTTTTTTTTTTTGGTCAACGAACATACAACACACACCAACAGCAATATTGTTTAATTAAGTTTATTAATTATTTTTACTTTTTTTGATTTAAATTGTTGCTTTTTTTTTGGTTTTTTTATTTTTGTTGCCATGCATACACAACCACAACAACAACATCACTCATCAAAAACACAAAATCAGATCCATTGCCGATGGTCAGTCGCAGCATAGTTTCTCAAATAACTCACATCGCGGTTATTTGGGCTCTGCATTTCCAACAAATCTTGTCAATTCCCGCCCAGAACTACGCCAGTCACGGCAATCACTTGCCGCTGCCTCTGAGCGTATGTCGCGTGCCTCTTATGCCGGTTCTATACACGGCGGCGGCGGTGGTAATGGCATGAGCGGTCTGGGCGGCATGGTAAGTGGCGGCGGCCCGACTAGCATCGCATCAAGCACGCGACGTTCGCGTCCACGTTCCAGATCACGCGATCATCTTAATGCGACGCACATACATAATCATCGACCGGGAAGTCGGTAAGTAGCACAAGAAGCTGCAATAAGACGGCAGTGGTGGGGGGGGCAAGTAAACATGTTGACGGCAAATCAACACATACACTCAAACTTACAAACGCATTCACAGTGAAATTGTCGCATTCACAGTTCATGGTCAATTGACGCATTTCACTGCTTTAATGTTGAAGATTTAATTATCTATGTTGTTTTGCTTTTACTTTAATATAATTTTTTTAGGACATAAGGCATAATAATTTTGCTTTTTAGTTGTTTGTTCCGCACTACTTCCATCAACACAAGCACACACTCACACACAAGTAAAATGAACACATTTGAAAATCTCTTCATTCACAATGGATATAAATTTTGAATACATTCATACGTTAGATTTGCTAATAGAGCGAAACGAAATGTTTTTAAAGTGATTACATATTGATCCAACCGCCTCATTGCAGATACTCGACCGCTGGTTCAACGCACACACTAAACAACTATTGCGACACATCGGACAATTGGACCGATCATGACATGGACATTTACATGGCCAGAAATCCAACAACGCGCAACGGTCTGGTGCCATTATGAGGGCGGGTTATGCTATCCTGATATTTCAATGTTGTATTAAATTTGGATGAGATTTTCTGACAATATCTGGCGCCGGGTGAACGTGCGCGCAATGCAAACGCACAACAACGTCGGCGCCATCAACAGTCAGAAGCGGAACAAGGACGACGACAACAGCAACAGCAACAACAACAACAACAACAGCAACCACAACAACAGCGAGAAGCAGAAATAGCAGTAGCAGCTGTAAGATCAACATACAACCAGCCACAACGTTTACAACACTTGGAGCCATATCAACTTAATCAACAACATCAACAGCGCCTACAATATTACACGCCACCACCAGCAACAACATCCACAGCTGCCGGCGCACGTTGTACATCGCCACCTGATGTCGTGCCGCGTGCAGAAAATTTTCATACCACAGCCATGACAGCACAAGCCACTGCAGCAGCAGCAGAAACTACTGATGGCGGCGGCGATGGTGGCATTATTGTGGAAAACTATTTTAATGAATATGAACGTCAGGAAATCATATATCATCAACCAACAAATAACAATTTCATTGCAAACAAGACAGGAGCATGCAACGGTTCAAGTCGACGCAATCCTGGCAATGCATTCAGATTAAATATTATAACACCAGAAATGGCAACCACAACAACAACAGTAACAACAATAGCAACGACAACTAACGATAAACGTTATAATAATTACAATTTAGATACTAATAATTTAAGAGTTAATTTTAATTGTAGTTGTACCAACAAAGCAAATACTAGTGCTAATAAGAATAACGTCAAGAACAATGAGCAGCGAAATGATGAATACGACCAACAGGCCAAGTATAAGACAAAGGATTTCGATATCGAGTCAACAAACACGTGCAATCAACATGCTAGTTATACGCACACAGACATAACCATACAAATGACTAACAACGAGCCGCAAAAGGAAGAAGCTTTAGAAGAGCAAGCGATGGAGGAGTTGGCAAAAGCGGAGGACCAAGCAGTGTGTTTACAAGAGGATATATGGCAGACCGAAATGGAGCACAAAGCAACGGAGGGTGATATTGAAGACTTCGAAACCGAATCTGCGTTAGCAACAACAAGCGTCTCAAGCATTGAAGTCATACCAGAACCTAAACTGAAACTGCAAAATGTGGAGGTTGATATAAGCGCGCCTACAACCTCTGACGTAGTCATTTGAGTGTGGTATGTCTGGTTGCACAGCTATAGCAGTTATTATGTATACTACACGCTATAAATGCAACGGAAAAGTATATATTTTTGTATTTAGTTAAAGTTAAAACACGCCGAGAAAACAAGAAAAGTTGTTTCGGTGTGCAGATGAGTGTGGTAGAAACAGAAGCCACACGCCACGTTTCAATGCACAAGCTAAACGCGTTGAGTAAACTACAAGTAACTAACGAATGTTTAAACAACCACACATACACACACACTCACACACACAACTTAAGCAATCAAAGACCTATTTTTTAAGTCAAAATAGAAGGAAAATGAAAAAAAAAGAAAAATCAAAAGCAAAAAACATACATATATGTAGAAAGAAATGTTGTAACTATATGTATCTGTCTGTATTAACTAAAACTATCGAATAGCATGCAATGGACTTAGAGTTACCTAGAGTGGAAGTACGTTTTGTTTAGCGATACTAATTCCCTAACGACTTCTTCAGTAAGAGTCGTTGAGTACGGCCGGTTTGCTTTTTCATTTTTTTTATTATAAAATTATATTGAGATTATTTGCTAAGAAATTGTCTCCAAATGCAACTAATTAACAATTCTAACACTTGTATACATAAACGCGTTTCTACTGTAGTCCCTAGACATTATAAAGTACTCTTTCTCCAATACTACAACTATTTTACGTGTAGACTGTACAAAAGTTTGGTGCAATAATCTTCGGTCTTTTGTACAAAATATTAAGAAAATTTTAGTTTTAAATATTTTTTATAATAAATATTATGTTTAATTTTTTTAATTAATTTTATGTCGAAGGCGCTTAATACAATAAAATGAATTTAGCAAGATTTTAAATTATTTTTTTTTATAATTTGTTTGTTTTTTTTTTTTTTTTAATATCCGTTTATGATTTCTTTTTTTTGCTTCTTTGGCACTATTTTGTTCTCTGAGCTGTTTTCACTTTTTGGTCTACTAAAATCCACTCTAGTTAGTTGTAAATTTTTGTAAATAATCTTAGGCTTAGTAGTATTCTTTCACAATTTAGTTTAGCCTTATTGAAAAAGACATTTTGGCGGTTTAAGTCTCGCGATGACGCCGCATCAAAATGCTTTGAACACAGTTGACAGTTAACAATATTTAATGCCCATTCGAGCAGTTGAATGCAAGAAAAGCGTTTGTGGCATTAAATAACCTAGCACGTAAGCACTAAGTAGTCGAAAAACATTACAAATTAATTAGTTAAATTAGGCTTCAAGCGTAAAAATTTAAGAAATAAACAAACAAAAAAAAAATATATATATATATATACATAACACCGGGAGCAATTATTAATGTAGGCAATAAAAAAAAAAATAAAGTTTTAAATGAGAACGTTTCAAAATTAGTACATAAACTATAACACTTAAATATCATTACGAAAAAAGAAAAAAAAAATCTAAATGTTAAAAATAAAACTAAAAAAGAAAAGAAGCAAAACTGCCTTAGCACCAAAATCACAAAAATTAGCAAAAAATGTGAGAAAACCAAGCGAAGTGCGCACGCTTGCCTAATTCTCACTCCTAGTGTCATAAGCAGCACTTAAATATAGATGACGAGACTCTCAATGGACGGACAGACGATTGAAACAAAGGACGTATGATAGATTGTTGAAATGTGTTATTGTATAACTTGCGGCTTCAAAATGTAAAATTGCGTTTTTCAGTTTGGTTCTTTCGAATAAAGATTATTTTTGTTAAATGTTGCTTGTGTTGTTATTTTTGTGTGTTGGACTCACCCAGGCACAGTCAAACAATTGTCCCAAAGCAGACGCAGCTGACGCGTAAATGCAGCCCAGAGCTGAGCCATGCCGCTCTGGCCGCCAAAGTGTGCATTGCATGTGGCCAACAGGCAGCCCAGACGGCAGATTAACGAATCCGGTACGGCAGTTTTAATGCGCATTGGATCGAACTGAAATTTCAGGGAAAAAGTTAAATGAACCTTTTAATTTTAAATATTTCATACAATGCAAACAAACCTTATGCTTGAAGCTAGCCTTGACATATGGAAACAGCGCCAGATCTGGATGTATATCCGGAAACAGATACGCCAA
Source organism: Phortica okadai (assembly GCA_034638295.1). Classification (NCBI taxonomy): domain Eukaryota; kingdom Metazoa; phylum Arthropoda; class Insecta; order Diptera; family Drosophilidae; genus Phortica; species Phortica okadai. Next base: position 9,580,499 of record CM067850.1, read on the forward strand.
CATTTGATTCAATTCGGATTCGTTCATGGGACCCGCCAATTTCTTTGTCACTGAACTCAGTGAAGGTAAGTCATATTTCTGTGGCGTTCGTTGTTCTGCTCCCAACAAAGTCGACGATTTTGACTTTGGCAAATGGGGCAGTTTAGTTTGTGTTATTTGATCAAGCGGATTCGACGTGTCCGCACCACTGCTTACGCCGGAGAAATTCTTGCCCACATAAGACTCCAAGGATTGTATAGACATGGCTAACTTTTGATAGTCACGCAGACAGGTGCTCAAATAGGATGTCGCTTGAACGGAGTGATACAAATTTCCGAACGGAGCCTTTAATGGCGTAAAATCTGTGCGCATAGCTGAATCAATGGCGATATTTTCCGATAGCTCCGGCCATGTATAAACAGCATACCATTCGGTGCAAGAGTTTGGAAAGTATCCGCGTGGTAGAGCATGGAAATGGCTGGTTACTAATTTGGAAACTTGACCGGTTATTGCAATATCCTCCATGCTGGAGCCATTGGAGAACGGCACGTGCATTGGAATTCGAATGTACATGGTTTTCATAGCGTAGGTGGTACGTACGGAGACCATTGCCGGTTTGACATAAGTGCTGGGCAGCTTCTCTTTAAATACTCTTAGTAAGCCAGATAGATAGCGCAAATCTTCTGGCGCCTGCTCTAGCCCAACAAGATCAAAGTTTGTGCGCAGCGTAGGCGCCAGGCCGATGCCAACAAAGAAATTCCACTTTGGATCATAAATCTGCACAAATATTGGCACTGCACTGCCCACTTCGGCCGCAACAACTGAGGCAGCACTCAAAAAGAAGTTGAACTCGGCCGTTTTTGTCAAAAATTGCGTGTTTAGTTTCAATGGGTGTAGGACAACAAAGCGTTGCAGCGCGTAAATGCGAGCGAGTGTATGAAGATCGCCAATGTTTTTCTGGTTAATGGGTGGGCCAAAGTTGTTGCGTTGCGACATAAGTTCCTTGTGGAAGGAGGTAACGTTTTCGTTAGCATCATCCTCCATAGGTTTAAGTTGCGCTTTGTAGTAATCGACGGCAATTTCTTTGTTCAACAACTGCAATTGTTCCGATTGAATTTGCCACCTGCACTTGTAGAGTTCGCCTTCCGTTAATGGCCGACCAAATTCCATGGGACTAGAGACATCCCATTTTTGCAGTACTTCGCCCAGTTGTGCGTTGAATACCTCCCATTCCGATTCGGCGCTAAAATTCTCGCGATAAAATTCTCCTTCGTCAATTTCTTCTGCCATTGTGACAATTTATTGCACTTTTTGTTCTAGAGATTTCTTATTGTAAGTTGAAAACAATGTTTTCATCCAATCAACTTCATAGTATGAAAATTAACACGATTTTAAAGTATTAGTAAAGTATTGGTCAGTAAACAAGCAACCAATACGATAGTGGCCCAACAAACAATAAACAAAACATCGACAGTTTAATAAGCACTGGGAAAAGAGGCAGACCGAACAGGTGTTTTGACTTCAGTGCTGTAAACACCGCTAGGAGTGTTGGTGACTAAATTTTTTCTCAAAAAAGGGACCTATCCATAATAATGTATGCTAAACTCTCCGTATAATTGCTGGCCCATTTTCTGTACTTATTTATATTTGGTATTGTGTTCAGCGTCGTTCTTACACATTTGAGTCTCTCACAGATACTTTGCAATAAATTTAGCATTAGGTACGCTTATGTTACACACCATCTTTAAGACACTTGGAACATTTCAATGTTTAAGCTGAATGCTTTTCCTCGCGAAAAGTAGAGATGAGCGATATCGTATTGCGATTTTTATTTGCCAAGGAGTTACATTATTTTTATTTTCTACATATTGTAGAAAAATCAAATTCAAAAATCAAGCAGCGATTTTTATTATGAGTTGTAATAAATCAAAATTTTCACTTCAAAATGTCAATAGCATACAAATTGAGCATGTGATCTTAGAAAACTGACCACATTTGTGATTTTCAACATTCGTTCATCTCTAGCATTAAGGCATCCCTCACTCACCCGTCGTGGAAAAATAAAAAAAAATAGAAGTTCTTATTTTTTTTGTTAATATTTTTGTGGAAAAAATGTTTAACTGAAGTGCAATAGAAGCCAGGAAACGGCGTAGAAAAGACGAGTGCAATTGTGACACGCTGGGTGAGAATTTAAAATGCGGAAGGTGGTGGGGGAGAAATCAAAATAGCATTCCCAATATAGATATGACCAAAAAAAAAAAGTGCTCGCACCAACGAACCGCGGCCACAGCAGCCGCTGCGGCAGCGACAGCGCGATTAATGTGACGGAAGGAAACGCGGGGGTCAACTTGGGGCGAGATCATCTTTGCTCTTTGTATTTTTTTCGGTGCTAATATAAGCTTTTCTTTTGCTTTCTTAACTTTCAAAAAAAAAAAAAAATAAAGGAAACTGACTGCGCGCTTTTAATTTCTTAACGCACACATACGCACGCAACTAACTGCAATCTTCAACGTTTATCAACAAAACATAAACCACAACGAAGCAATGATAAAGTCCTCATCTACAAACACACAGGAACTGCGCCCGCCACGCCCCGAGCTCAACCATAGGCATTCTCAGCAGAACACCGAACATACGATAGCCCGCGTTGAAGAAGAATCTGAAAGAGCAGTTGCGACTTCCAACGCGCCTGCAACAATGGATACACTTAAAACATCGTTCCTGCCAAATCTAAGCATGGATCCAAACGTGATAAACACACACTATTGCCCAATCTGCCACCAGCAATTCGAGAGCGCACAACACGCGGGCGAACACATGCAACTGTGCCACGGCTTCGCAGTGTCCACACAGGCGTCGGCAGAGGAAGTGCAACAAGCGGAACATGAGCAGCAGATAAAGCTGGGCTATCCTTGCGGCAATTGCGATGAGAAATTCGCCGCTGCGCCAGAACTCGATGAACACCATCGTTTGTCGCATCAAGCGACGGCATTTTTGGCGCGCTGCATCGCGTGTGGCATTTACGGCGTAAACTCGGCTACGCTTCAGAATCCCAACGAGTACAAGTGTATGCATTGTGGGTCCGTTTGCACGGCAGAGATGCTCGCTGCAGGGCAGCAAGCGTTTATGGACCAGCAGGAAGCGCCGGTAACGCCTGAAGAATTGCCGGCGATAGCGCCGAGGGACATGAGACTGACGCCAGAGGAGCAGCAGCAGCAACAACAGCAATTACAGCAGGATCATCAGCACCACCAAAATCATCACCAACAACAACTCCAACAGGAACATCAACACCAGGAGCAGCAAGAGCGTCAACCGCAAGACAATTTGCCCGAAACATCACATCAGCAACAGCAGGCGCATCCACATATTGCGCTCAAAGTGCCTCCGCTGACGGTAAAACTAAACAAGAATGGCAACGGGGCTATGGTAACGCATCCGCAAGTAATCATCAAAGAGGAACCAATTAGCGATCCATCCGAAATGAGCTCCGTGCCCGTCTATGCCATACAGCAGCATCCAACGTTGGTGCCTGACCCCATTGTGAGCAATCCAACCAGCGTTCTCGTCAGCACGGGCGCGGTGACGACGCCTGCAGTGACGACTGTTGCAACGGACATTGTGCACAAAATCCGACATAAATGTCCTGACTGTCCAAAGACCTTTAAGACGCCGGGCACGCTGGCAATGCACAGGAAAATACACACGGGCGAAGCAGAGTAAATCTAATTATATTTTAATTATTTTCCACATTTTTTTTCAAACAATAATACTAACTCTGCTTTCTTTTTCTATTTTCTTTTGTTTGTCTTTTTTTTTATCTTTCAACGATATGCAGCCCTACGCCCAAAGAACGCCCCTACACGTGCTCCTACTGCGGCAAGTCCTTCACCCAATCGAATACACTTAAACAGCATACTCGCATTCATACAGGTGAGAAACCTTTTAGATGTGGCTATTGTGGCAGGGCGTTCACTGTTAAGGACTACCTGAACAAACATTTAACGACTCACACGGGTGAGAGAAGCAATTATTTTCAAATCAAATCAGTCAGTCAATCGTTCAAATTCAAATCAATCTCAGTCACACACCAAGCAACCAATCAAAAACCAAAAACGAAATCAAAACAAATTTTCGACTCAATTAGTGCTAAAAACAAAAAAAATAAAAAAAATCACCGATTTGAAAAAATGTCATCTTCATAAAAACGCTCATCACACGCTCATACCTCAAGCAAGCTATCAATCAATCAAGCAAGCAAGCAATCCGAAGTTTATGGCAAAATTCGTGAAGTATACAAGCAAAAATTAAAGCGAAATCAAGTCAAGTATAGCTAAACCAAAACCCAAACTGCCTATTATGATATGCAGTTGGCTTCATGTCGAAGCGCGCCCACGCACAGCAAGCAGCAACAACAATGAAATCAATTTGTGCACTTTCGCTAGCTCATCTTTCATTACGTAATAATTCTCGTATGCATTCTCTTAACACCGACTTGTAGTCATCTCCTCATAATTGAATTATAACAAACATCTTTCCATTTGCATTTTACAGGTGAGAAACCATTTCACTGCGGCTACTGTGAGAAATCCTTCAGTGTTAAGGATTACCTAACGAAACACATACGCACACACACCGGCGAAAAGCCGTACACCTGTTCGTACTGCGACAAACGATTTACACAACGCAGTGCGCTTACCGTACACACGACAAAGTTGCATCCGCTCTAGAGAAGGCCTTTTAGCGGCAGCATAGGCGTTGGAGACGTCGTCAGCGACACTACCGAGCCAAAGACGTAGAATGACTCAAGCGAGCGTGGCTAGATGAGATAGAGTCAAAGGAAAGAAAAAAGACGTTACATAATACTAAACAAAACTTTTTATTTTTGTTGCTTTTAAAACTTTACCACTGACGGGGAAAAATTAATAACAATTCATCACGACAACAACGACTGTTACTTTTATAAGGAGCAACTCAGCGCAAAGTGTAAAAAGCGCCTTATTGAAAACCAACAAAACGAACGGTTCGGCAAAAAAAAAAAGCGTAATCAATTCTGTATATTAGAAATTTTAAAAAAGTTACCTTTGAATCTTGAAACAATTGAAGTCAAACCTAGGCCGATCCAAGAAAAAAAAAATCACACACATGCACAAGAATTTTAATAACTCGTCAGGCGATTTTAAAATCGTTCTTCAATTGTAAATGTTCTTCTTTACGTTGTTTTTTAATGATTTAATTTTCTGTTATATTCTCTGAGATTTAATTGATGATTATGTTGATAAACTGTTATACTTGTCGCTCTATTTTATTTTACTTCTATTATATTATTTATATATATTTTCTTAACACGTTTATAAAAAAAAAAACAAACCTCTCTTTTTCTCATACAAAAAAAAATCATTTGTAAATGTTTTTTTTTAAATGCTTTAAATTATTTTGTAGATGCTTTTCAAAATTGTTTTTACAAATCGAGCAGGATCTCGTTGGCTTTAAATTGTTTAACAAATTTTAATTTATTTTTAAAAATTATCTTTGCTTTAAAACAAAAAATTTTGATTTTAAAATTTTATTTTTTAAGCTTGCGCTTTGAGAAAGAGACAAAAATAAAAAGCTAATGTTGTGTAGTAAGTGCAAAAAAGAGATTGTGTAAAAACTTATTAATAATTACTAAAAATGCATTTCTTTTTTTAAATTTTATTTAAAAAACATATGAAATTACTTGCAACAATTAAAAATTAAATTTATATATTTAATAAAAGCTTTATGCGCCAAACTAGAAAAAAAGAATACTTACGAACGCTTTTAGTAAACTTATAAGAGAAAAGAACAAAATCTAACTAATATAGAAAAAAAAAATATAAGTTTGTAAAAAAATTAACAAAAAACCAGTTAAACTTGTACCACATAAGTCACTAATATTAAAAAAACAAAAAATTAAAAATAAAACCCTAAAAAACGAGCGTAAAAAAAAATAAAAAAACAAAAAAATAGTCGAAAACCAAAATACTACAGTGACAAGCAGAATTCTTCACACACTCAAATATGCGCAGCGCATGTAAAACCAAACTTAACTAATTACGTACTAACTCATTAATTAATTGTTTAAATATTTAAGTTTTAACAGTCACGACAAATGCCAATAATCAATGTCAAACCTAATAAAATGCAAAACGATAAACTTACTTTTAAGCTTTGTATACTGAATCGACTAAACGAAATCTAAAAATTAATTAAAAAAAACACTAAACTCAAACCACAGTTGTATTAAACTCATTAACGTCGACGTCAACGTCAACGCAATTAAAATTAACACATTTGACTCATTATGAATGAATGCGAGGGAATGAAGCGAGAAATGTTGCATGTTGAACAGAGAATTTATAGCTGTGTGCCAAAGCTGCTCTATCAGCATGACAGATCAAATACAGGATACAAGGAATGTTGGATGGTCAACCCAATTGCAGATTTCATCAACTGAAGTATGTTCGAAGAAAGGATCCTTCGACTGTTGCTTATAAATGAATTGGTCTGATTCTCATGTAATATGTTTCTACGTTGTATCTGTGATGTGAATCTGTTCTCTTCAATCTGAATAAGACACCTATAACTTTTTTTTTTTAATAAAAATAAAAGCAGAACAACATATTTTGATTTAATCATTATTTTTAATAAATGTTTCCATTTTATTTACCATTACAATTTGTTATTATACAATATTTTTGCTCATGTTGTTTTGTGTTGCATGTTGCATTTTGTTGTTTGTTGTTTTTTTTTAGTTATTACATCAAAATACATTTAATATGTAATGATCATTACAGTGAACAAATATCATTAACGCTATCACACTTTCAAAATGCTTTTTCCTTTGTATTTATTTTTATTATTTTATAAGTTTATTTTCTGTGTTTCTTCATTTTTCTTATTATTTAAACAAATAATTTTTAATCGCAATTACATACATTCATTATATAATATATATAGTATTGTATATATTTCTTTTATGTATATAGTTAATAATATATTATTTTACATGATTTGATCAAACGCAATCAAATTTTAGTTTTTATTTTATATTTTTCATATATATGTATGTATTTGTTTGTATTTATTTATATTTTGCTTTCTTTAAATGCTTACACATGCAACTAATTTATTTTCATTTAAATAATTTTATTCATTTTTATTTTTTTAACTATTTTTCATATTTATAATTAATTCCATTTCCATGTATAATATATAAATGCCTAACATCCTTCTTTGTATTATGTATGTATGTGTTTTCTTCTCTTAAATTGTGCAAAATTTCATCAATGGACACCTTTTTTTCATCATTTTGGCCAAAATTCCCCCAACAATTTGTGTGGAATTGGCCTACAACAACAAGAAAAATACGCCTAAATACATTCTTAATGCATTTGTTTGCTTATCTCATTTTTGTTTATTATCCTTTTTTTGTATTATAGAGATTATAACTATGCGAAGAAAAACGGTTAAACATGCTTAGAGGAATTCATGGCAAAAATTTTAAAAGCGCGAATAAAAAATATAAAAATTTAAGAGATGAAAATTTCTGGACAATTTTTTTTTCTCAGCTAATTCTCTGTTTTTTGTAATTTCTTTTTTAAATGTTATTGTTTAACTAAACTTACTAACACTTATTAGTTGCTACTAATTAAACAATTTACAGTACATACTCGATAAGATTTCATTAAACTTAGGCGTCTTATGCCGCCTACAAAAAGTTTTGAATAGTTCGTTAATGTTCTTATCGAATATTTACTGTATAAATTTGTATGCACCTAAAAATATATGCAACATGAATTACTTCTCATTTAATTTCTGTGCTTTTCGACATTTCAACATGTCAAAATTTGAGTCAATTTGTTCCTTAAATATTTACAATTTTTTTTCTTTTCTTTTTTTTTGGATTAAAATGTTTTCTTTATCAGTTTCGTATTTGTATTGGATGCTTTTGTTTGGGTTTTGGTTTATGTCTAATAAGAATTCCCACACATGGTATGTACGCGTTTATGTCTAATAAGCTCCCAATTTACAACTGATTTATTTTGCTTTTGGTATTTATTTGCCATTATTTTTGGTATACAACAAGTTTAATGTCCTTACAGAGGGATGTGCGTGTGTTTGTGTGCACTAACATACAGGTTTCTTATTGGTTAAAGCGAAACGAAGGCAAATGATTAGTAACTCGATATTTTTCTTCTATTTGAAGGAACTTAGCGCATTCAAAATGTTAAGCAGAAGCAACAAAAAAAAAAATTAATCTAAATTTACAATTTGTAAGCAAAAAAAAAAGTTCGACTTATTGGTAAATCTTTTGCATTTCTCAACGAAATCTTATAAAAGTTCAATGCCTTGTTCATTAGCTGAAAACTTGAACTTTTTACCTATACAGGTGGGTTGTCTTCTCTATTTGTCTTCTATTTTTGTTTGCTTTTATTTTTGTATTTGGTTTGACTGCCAAAAAAGACTTTTGCCAAATTAGTACAAAATAAAACAAGAAGAAAATTCTGTGTAAAAATGTATCAAAATTTCTTTCGTCCTCTGCTCTCTTAATTAAAATAAAGTAATTTGTTTTATTGTATGTTTATACTTCCCCCTCCCCAATTGCCATCGACTGATATCTATGGAAACTAAAGTAAATTTTTGCTTTTTATTGTTTTGTGTTTCTACTGTCCTTCTTGCTATCCTTCACTCTTTCTTTTTATATACAACAATGCTTCTTCCATGTAATATGTGTTTTGTCAACAATTTACTTTGAATGCGAGACCGCGGAATGGGAAAGCATCGAATGCGATATGCCCGAAATTTCCGCATAGGTGTCTGTGGGCCCCTCAGCGCTGCAAACTGAGTCCTCTGGTGTACGCGACGGTTCTGCTTCGGTGATTTCAATGTCCTGATGATGTTTATTGCTGCGATGTTTGGCACTTAGAGCCTGTAAGTTTTTGAGAGACAAGCATTAAAACGGAATTCATTTCTAGATTCGACTTATATGTATATATCAAAGCTAATTGGATTTGGTGCATTGAAGAGTAGGTTGGTTAATAGACATTATGGAGTGCTTTGTTAAAGGCGCAGCTTGAAAGTTCATTTAGATTAGTTTAGAAACTACGTGACATTAGTGTTGAAATGTGTTGCATGCAAAGGTATTGTTTTTGAGCAGGAATTTAGCTTGACTTTTGAACGGCAGAGCGACAGAAAACATTTATTTTTATTTTGTTTTTTTTTTTATTTTTTAGACACACTTTTTGTAGACAATAAATAGTAATAACAGTAAGAAGAGGTTTTTTTTTTTTAGGAAAAGTTAGTTAAGGTAGGAAAACACTGATAGTAGAACAGCACAGCACAGTACAGTACAGTTATTTAGGTGTAGGCACTAGAACACATCACAAATACAGTTACAGAAGCACTGCAAGCACAAATAAAGTTTCTTTTGACAGTTTGACAGATTTTAGTTTGATCTACATAGATTGCTATATATATGTACGAGTATGTACTTATATACAAGATTACAACATAAAATCGTATTTATTTTATTATTATTATTTTTTTTTTATTATTATTATTTTGAATGCCATTTGGAGGCACACAAATTGTTCGTCTTCATCTTACCTTATCTTTGCTGCCCTTTTTCTATGTAGTTTATTTATAGTACAAGTCAAGTCAAGACATTTTGCAACAAGAACAATTAGATATTAGATATAACATTCAGAGTTTTACAGTGGAACGAAAACGGAACGGAACGGTTCATTTACGGTACGGATCGATTCGGTATATTCGAGTTATTATTAATTATTTTGTTATTTTTATTGTGGATGGAGGATTTGATTATACGGGAGAGTTGTTTATATGGGACACAAGAGAAAGAGAGAGAGAGAAAATGATTGATTTTTAAGAGTATTGATGAATATGATGATTGATCGCTCATTCTTATGATTACGAGCGCCTTGGCTATAATGTCAGAATTGTACAATGATGTTCGATACAACGATTTCTATCGTTTACGATTTATTTTTTGTCCTCCGAAATTTGTTTACTCACTTGCAATGAGAAACGTCGATGGCCCGCCTTACGTCCGCCACGACGCTTGCTGATGTGTGGATTATCCTGTCTCAAGGTCTTATTCTTCAAGATCTCCAATTGGGTGTACAGTCTGTAGACGAATTTACATTTTTACATTGATGATATTTGCGTGTAAAATTATATCATTGTTGCTGTTGTTTTTTGTTACCTTTTGAGTTCAGCACGTATATCCTCGGGACTCATTTCGGATATGGTCAGTTCACCAATGTCTGGATCACCCAAACAGAGGCCCGCATAGCCGGCGCCCAGACGTTGACCGGCATCGTGTGATGAACCCTTGAAAGCATCCACAGGTAAACGTATTGATAGATCATAGGCAAGCGAACGAACCTGCAAGCTATGAAGATGCAACAAACACCGCAAACCAACACTCAGGAAGTAGAGATAGAGAAAGAGTAGGGAAATCATAAAGAAATAAGAGAAAATAAAGGAAACAAAAATATCGGAAACAAGAAGAAACGACAAAGTGGAAGTAGAAGTAAAGGAAGAAAAATAAACTGAAAGAACTTAAAGTGTCGTAAAATATTACATAATACGACGACAGCAAAACGGAAGTCACAATAACGTTTAAGACGGAAACGGAAACACGTGTAGTTTTCAGGCTGTTTATGGCTTTAGCTGTTTGAATTGTGTCACTTGGTGTTTACATGTTGTATATGTATGCGTGTGCGTGTGCGTATGCGTATGCGTGTAAGTACAGTTATTTTATGTTGCTGTGCGTGTTTCTCATTTGCTTTTGGTATTAATTCGTGTGCACACGTGTGGGCAATGCACGCTAAAATAAAAAAAAAAGGAAATCAAATAAAATTATAATCAACATAAGTAAACTAAAATATGTCAAAGAAGTTTACAGTTATACCAATGGACTTTAGGTTGTTTTTTTTTCCAAAATGTAAATAGAAATAGCACTAAGTTACAGTAGAAGGTTTGAGATAGATATATATTTTTTAAATTTACTTTTTTTTCAACAATTTTGTTTGCATAGGAAACCGATTTTTGTCAATATATATATTTTTAATATTAATTGTATTGCAACAAAAAGCAAACATGCAAATTTGACAAAGAAACTTTTGTGTCTGTATTGCATTGAGCATTAAAAGCTTCAAAGACATGCGATAACACGAGTATCATCAACAGTTGCTCTATGTTCACTAGCTTTACACTACCACATACGGCACTTACATATTGAGTGGCGTCTTCAACTCGTTCTGTTGATGATACTCTCTGTTATGAGAAAAGTTTTAATGCGTCAAGAAAAAAAAGTGTTTTAAAATATATTGAAACAAAATAAAAAAATGTATTTCAATAAAAAATATATATATTTAAATAATTAAGTTCTTTAAGTATTTTTGTTTAGTTAACAAACTTTAATTGGTGTAATAACAAATGAAAATAGAAGTTGTTAGTGTGCCATACATGCATAGTACAAAGACAACTAAAGAGAGACAAGATCAAACACAAACTGATGACATTTGCAGCAACTTCATAGCTCGATTTTGTTTTAGTTCTTTTTTTTTCATTTAGACGTATTAATAATAATTTTTTTTTGTTTTTTTTTAGCTTAATATTATTTAATTTATTAAACAAACTGAACAAAATGCAAGCGTGTCTCAAACATAAAAGATCAGTGCAGTTTTTCAGAGTTTGATCTTGAATGTCGAACACGCCACGCAAACAGAACCGAAAAGTGAAACAATAAAAATTCAATACAAAAAGCATTTTTTAAACAAAAATCGTTTCCATATTGAAATTTTCCAAAATGTAATTCAAGCCCTAAAAATATAATTTTGATTTTTTTTTCTCGATTTTTCTGCTTATTTGCTTACTTGACGTTGATGAGAGACGATAACATTTTGCAAGTACTAAGACGAACTGCTAAACAGACTTTTTACTTTTTCTTATAAGGAAACTCAAAACTAAAACAGCTAAGAACAAAATAAACTATATTCACAACTGAAGAAACTCAAATAAACCAAAAAAATAAAAAAAACAACAAAAATAAAAATAAAAATAATGCACGTCCTTGTTACCTGCTTGTGTTGATACCACAACTTTGGCACGAATATCAAACACAATGAAATGGTATTGGTCAGCTGAGCGCGTAGGAAGAGCGCAAGCAGTATATAGCTGGGCGACATCTCCGGCAGATAAATGTAGCGCAGCAGATAGAAAGTGGTCGACACGATGAATTCCAGAGTCAAAGAGGCGACCAAGAATTGGCGTTCCTAACAAGTGAAGATGTTTAGCAAATGAACGGGGCTTTCCTTGAATAAGACATACCCTAAACTGTGTATTGGCATTGCGACTGGCGATGGCCAGATGAAGGCCAAAGCAGAGTATGAGCACCTCGCTCGCCTGCGTGACCAATTCCCATTTGAGTGGATGGCAAGTGTTTGTGCGCGTCTCACGCAAGCTGTCCAATTGAGCGCTCTCGAGCAGATCCAACGAAGAGGCGGTGAACGCAGCCATGTAACAGATGACAGCGAAGACCATCGTGCCCAGATACTTGAGCAAATCGACATCACGTAGCACCCAACGATGTGCTTTGCGTGTGCGAAAGTCGACGAGATGCCGATACAGCTTCAGTATGATGGCGCCGTAGCACGTGATGAAGCCCAGTTCGCGTAGCCATGGCTCCAGCAAGCAGCGCTGTGTGGAGGCGGGAAAGAAATGGACGGCCACCGAGGCGTAGAGCAAAACAATGCCGAGCAGAATGGTCTCCAACACAGTCCACATGCCGGAGGCGATGGCTTTGCATTTGCGCTGTTGAAACACAATGAAGCTGAGCACGATGCAGCAGAGAATGCAAGCGCCGAGCACGGAGCCGACAACAACGCGCAACAGACTCTCCAGACTGACAGTGTCCTCCTCTTGGAAAAGACAGACGCCATTTTGATCGCAGTTCGAACAACTGCCCGGACAGGGTATGCACGAATAGTTGTCGAAGCCCTCGGAGAGTTCAACAAGATCGCCGCGAAATCCTTGTAGTGTGGCATTGGGCAGGTAAAAGGATTCGCGGCAGAGGCAAGTGTAGACGTCACGTGTGGCGCCCGGCTTGTTCTCGGTCAGCAGGCAGAAGGTTGTGTTGCGATCACAACTAGAACAGGGAAAGTTAGTAAGAGAGGAGAAGAAAAGAAAATGCGTGAACTCACCCATGACGACGGCCGAAGACCTCCTCTAAGCCATCATTACAAACATCCTCATCGGCAGCGATAAAAGCGGCAGCAACAATTCTACGCGAGCATCGAAAAATTCAAAAGATTTTCGAAATTTCAAAACAAAAACTCTTACTTGATTTTGTGCTCTGTGAAGGATATGCGAAACGGCCAAAGCCAACGTCCTGTAAGCAAATTGCAATCGCGAAATGGCGCGCCCCACTCCTGTGCGCCCTCGGTGCTGTTCCAGGCAGCGCTACGGCGTTCGAAAACTCATTCAATATTGTGCATTTTCAGACACCCCTTCGTTACTTACCCCAACTCACGCCAATAGGAACCCAAGAATGCCTTATTGTGTACCTGATCCGGTGGTATCTAATCAAAGGAATTTAGTCTTAAATAGAATGCTTGAACGATGTATCAACCCTATGCAAACTTACCGTTACATTATCTCTAAATTTAACCACAACCGTGTGTATGCTCGGCGCTGCTATGGCGAACGCCAACAGATTATCATCCTCGTTGAGCGCATAGCTGGCAATGCCGTTGGCACGTCGACTGACTTCGGCCCGGGTCTGATCGTCGATCGTAACGGGCGTCGTGGTGGGAAACTTATTTGACAAATATTCAATGAATTGGCGTGCAGCATCCTCGGCAATGTCCGTAAAATCATAGAACTGTTGACGAAGAAAATTAAAATTTTAAGATTCCATAAGATTAGTGAAGTTAATTAAGCATTAAGGATTAATTAAAAAGCTTATTAACACCCATTTTCAATGAAACTTTGATTTCAAGGCACCAAGCTTGACAATGCTGTCAATCAATAAAATATAAGCTTTAATCGACCGTGCTAATATTATGATGCTCTTTGATACGATGTATCATACAGCACATACGGCAGTCTAGTGTTCGAATTTCGAGTCAAGGTTCAATGTAAGAACGTAATAAAAGTGTATCCTCAACTTTATGCTTGGAGATCAAACGACGCAAATATCGAATCCATACAAGTTTAGCACTCTATCTTAAAAAACAATGACTAGACCGAATACAAGTCCTCCTGATCTACTTATGATAAATACTGAGAAACTTACAAACTTCATGACAGACTTATAATTTTATGTGTTCCGTGGCGAGTACAAAGATAATAAATTACAAATTCCATGCCTAACAATACTCTAAGCTGCAATTGACCGAGCACTGGTCTTGACCAAGCGCAGCTGACTTGTGAAACTTGCTTCCCATCAACTGGAATTGCTCATTTGGTGCTCAATTATTGACCATGTAACATGAAATCTGATTAAAGCGCACAATTCATTATTAAACAATGCCTTGTAGGTGGCACGACCCGCCACCTTGTGCACCTTATTCAAAAGTACATACAATATGTCTCGTCTGTATAATTTATATCATATTACGTATACGCAGTGTGGCTCATAAAACATAAAACAAGAAGTGTACAATCCAAAAAAATAAACGACACTCAAATGCCAACACTCTGTTCGACTTTATGACAAACATACTCGAGGGTCTACTTTTCGTCAAAAACTTTGCAAATAATGCGATTTAATGCCCATGCATAAATACTCACACACACTCACGTACTAACACACACACACACACAAATCCGGTTTTTAATCCTCATTTCTCATTTCATCGTCTAAGCGTCGAACTCAGAGCCAAAGCGAGCATTTCAAGTAAACGAAAATATTTATACATAATTTACACGTTAACGAAAATTACAACAGCAACTCCGCAAAAACTTTGATGACATCATTATGGCTGCCACACACACACACACACTCAAATACATGAACAGTCATAAAACAGGCAACTTGAAAATGATTCAACATCGTGCGGAGTTATTAGGCAAAAGGCTTGAAGGCGGGCAGCAAGAGAGAAGTTCAGTTGAAGTAATCATGCTGTTAGCATGAGTTGAGTAGTTGCTATCTTTGGCTGAGTCAGAGTCAGAGTCACAGAGGTGAGCGCACCTTTTGGCATGGTTTGGCTTTGCTTTCAAAACAAATATTTCCCATTAGTAATGGCGGTCCTTACAAACTCTCTACACACACATTTGTTTGTTTGTCTGTGTGTGTGTCGACGACATTGCTTATGCGTATTTATGTTGGCGTCGTTCGGCATCGTCTCTATTTTAGTGAAAACGAAAAACCCAATGAATTATTAACAGTAAACAAACATATTTGCACACAAATGACTTTCACACACACACACGCACGCACATATACACAAAAATAAAACACATACAACTACGTAGAAATACACGTGTCCAAAACTAGTCAAGCACATTCATGCAAGAAGCCATCATCCATATTCATCTATCGTCAACATCATCCTGGCAGAACGAAAACCGCAAAAAAACACCGACACACACACAAACACAACAAAATGTTTACAAGTGTATGCAAACAAACAGACAAACACGTACACACACACACACACATACACACTCGGAACAGAGCGTATAAATTCACAGGACATGCCTTTAGTATGCCAAGTGGCTTCGTCCTGGCTATGTTTTGGTTTACATGTTCTTGTGCCTGTTGTTGTTGTTATTGTTGTTGTTTTTATTATTATTATTATTTTGTTGCTATTGTTGTTGGTGCCTGCAAATGAAATCAGTAAAACTCGCTTATACTGTTTTTAATGCTTGTTCTATGTTTTTTTTTTTTTTTTTGTTATTATCCTTGTTGTTCGTATGTAAAATCTTACTTATGACCATTAAAATGTATGTGTATGTATGCGTCGCATGTCTGTGTGTATGTGTACATTCTTTAGCTTTTACTCATTTTTGCATATGCCACCCCCCTGCGCCCGCCTACGCTTTTGTTTGCTGCTTTCTTTTGCAATTTTGTTTATTTTTTTTTTTTGCCCCTTTTCTTCATATTTATCTCTTTCATTTGTAATGAATAAAATATGTCATTTTGTTTGTGTAATGAGCAGTTGAAAAGGTTATATAAGCGTGGGTCTACACTAAGTAAGAGTGTGTGTGTGTGTGGGTGTGATGAATTATTGCTGATCAGTGGCATGAAAATGCCAAACGCACATTTGACACCTTGTTGCTACTGTATTAATTGTGTTGTCGCCACAAAGTATGCAGTGGATTTTGCTTGTTTTTATTCTTAGATGTTGTTGTTGTTATGCTCTTATATTAATTACAGCAAAGTAGTGAGATAAGTACTTCTACAGAACGCGTGCTGAAGTACCCTCAACTATGTACGTAAGTAAGTATATACCGTTGAGCTTCTCTGGAGGAAACTTCTATGCAACGAAGCTCATCTTTCGATTTTAAAGCTTATTTTAAAATTTAATTTCAGTGTTTTTTCTTCTCAATGACAAGCAAAGTAATTATCTGCCATGCTTCGCTTAAATAAATATGTTTACAAATTATTATTCATGCCTCATGCTGCCTGCCTCGTATCGACTGCCCGATTTATCCATTTAAGCATTTCTACATTATTAATGGGCAAAAAAAAAATATTTAAAAAAACGAAATCAACAGAAATTGAAAAAAAAATATAAGGAAAATGTAATGGAAAATCAAAAAAATAAAATAAGCAAAAGCGAAATTATTCAACATAAATTTACAACGTCAACAAACGCAGATGTCGTAAAATAACAAAAACCTGCGAGTGACTATGAGTGCAAGAGAGAGCGTGATATATGGTATGTGTAAGTGTGTGTGTGTGGGAATGACAGAATGTGGGAGCGCACACAAAATGGACGAAAGCAAACGCAGCTAGTGAACGTGGCCGCCAACAGCATTTGGCCATTGGCCGAAGCACAGCTGCCAGCTGCTGCTCGTCTCTGTTATCCTGAAACAGGATTTTTGCTGTTGTAAGCCAAAAAAAAAAAAACCGAAAAATTTAACAAAACACAGAAAAGTTACAAAGTGTGCGCTTTAAAATGAAAGCTTCGGCACGAAAATTAATGTTTTGAGAGCGTTGAGTGCTTAATTGCACAAAATAGCGCCTCTCCATTATATGTAGTTAAACAATAAACAACAATGGTTATAATACATAAATACTTTGGTGTACAAGCGCACATTACTCTTGAGCAAAGCGAAAATTTCACATACGAGTTTCAATGTCTCTTTGTCCGACCGCCTGTATTGTGTTTATTTCTCCATATGATAATCTAATGAAGAAAGGCACTTAAAGTATAACATTGACCCTGAACGTCTCGGTTTAATATAGAGACATTTTTCTCTCACTGCTACAGACATTTAATAAGAATGGACAATGAAGTCATGCAGTCGTGATTGCATAGTTTGTGCTCAGTTTGTATAATGACCATTGTATCTTGTCCACACAAGTTCTTCTTTGCGTCAATTATTCTATTGTCGTGGCTCTATTTTTAAAATGATGTGTGTGTGAGGGTCGAACCGACGGCAATGAAAGTCATCAAATACATCGATCGATGTTCAATGTAGAACGTCACATGTGTCGATGACGTATTTAGACAAAGCAACTAAAAATAACTCTAAGAATATAGGCGAGGGTTATGGCAAATTTTAATATATTTTTTCTGCTCGAAACATGTTAACCCAGAAAGAGAATTTAAAGCGACATTTTCGGTAATGTAACTTTTATATACAAAATACTTTTGGCAGTGAAAGAGGAAGAACATTTACACGCACATTCATGCACAGCTGGGCACATAGATACGAAAATACGTACGTACATAACTCCCGAGTGTCTTATTGCGTTGCTGTTTGTAATGTTATGCAAATTCAATTAAAATTTTGTACAATATAACTCACTTAGCGTGCCCCCTTCCCTGCCCCACCGCACGTCCTTAAAACGTGTTACGCTCATGCCAAAGGCTTCTTCATTAGCATCTTTTAATTAACTCATGTTGTGCTTAACTCTTGCCTCACACCCCGCCGCCACCCCCCCCCCCCCCCCCCCCGCTCACAATAACACGCTAGACCAACAATCTCCACAGGCTGCGGTTATTACCTGCCTCTACTTGAGATTTATCCGCAGGCATACGCTGGCGCGCCTTGGCATTGGTTACCTTGTTGGCTTCACAAAACTTGGCTTGCATTCAACAGCAGCAGTAGTCTGCTGAGGCTGCCAAATGTTGTCAGTGTTAAAATCCGTTACATGTTATTCAACACACTGAAATTTGAGCCGCAGCCGCATTTGTGTTTGTCAAGCGGTGCGTATGAGTAATATTTTTACGACAACTACACGCTAAGCGTTGGAAAATTGTCGCCTCCGAAGAGGGAAGTGCAAACATGAGGCGCACAAATAAAGTTTGCCATTTTCAGAATATGTCTGTCTGTCTGTCTGTCTGCCTGTATGAGCGTATGACACGTTCACTCGTTGCAAGATTTGTGTGTGTAAAGTTTTGCTTTATGGCAACTTGCGCGTTTATGCTCTCAACTTGGCCATTAAAGTGGCAACGTTCTTCATTGGATTTGTACTGTGAGTATTTGCGATGTCATGTCATGGCGTGTGTAAGCGAATGTAGATGCGTGTGTGCATGGCTTATGCGATAAGAAAGACAGATGATGACTTGATGGGTGGCAACTTTTATACGTTGAAGAGTGAAGTGTTAAATTGTACGCACGACTTTTGTCCTGACGTTGAAAATTGGTTTTTTCGTTCGTGAACATGGCTTGTGGCTGATAAAAAATATAAGGCGCTGTGAAGTGATTCGACTGCAATTACAGACAAGCCTTCAGACAATTAATCACGCTATGAACTTTACGTTGTGCCTCAATAAATATTCCTAATTACTTTCATGGCATTTGCATTAACCTTTGTGCCGTGTCAATACGCCAGCGACCTGCACACACATACATCAATCGAGTGTTTGTGTTTGAGTGCTTTCGATAATTGAAGCGCTCACTGCAAAACAGAGCCACTAATCTGCCATGAAACCCATGAAGCCACGATTGAGGCGTGTGAGGCGTTTGAGGCCTTTGGCTTTGGCACTTACCGGCTCCGGTGGCACTTCATCGAGCACGCGCGGCTCACACTTCTCGGTGGTGGCGCTGACTGCGGCCGCGCTGTTGCTGCCATTGGTTGCCGTTGGCGGCGCTGCCGTGCTGTCAGCCGCGGCGCTGCGCCTTTTGATACGTTCGCTGGCGCTGAGCGTCGACACGACACTCATGGTCGGCACAATGTCATCGAAGTCGACGAGTGGCGCATTGCGTAGATGGAACTGCTCCAGCGTCTGTTGTGGCTCTTGGTTGAGCTGAGCTGCTCTGCGGTAGTAGCTGATTAGCTGTTGTTGCTCTTCGGTTAGCTGATAGGCGCTGCCACCGCCAACCGCGACGCTCAGCAATGTGATCAGCAACAAGAACAGCCAACTCAGCAAGTTGATGCTGACACTGAAGCCATCATGGCCGCCGTCGTCGCCATTTTGAATTTGTTTAATGCTCCGTTGTGCTTTGCTTCTTCGTTGAATTCTACTTAGGTGGTCTCTTTTGCTTTTGTTGTTGCAGTTGTTGTTGTTGCTGTTGTATTTTAAATTTTGTCTGAGTTTGTTTTGATTTCGTTTCAATTTTTGGTGGCATATTTGTTTTTGTTGCAGTTGTTGTTGTTGTTGTTGTTCCTTCTGTGCTGTCTTATGCGCGCTTATCCTGTCCATATCACCGCTTGAAAAAGTCCTTAGTCTGTTGAGTGCAATAAGTTTGAAAATATGTTACAGCGGACAGCGAAAACATCTGAAAATGCAATGAGCAAAAATAAAATAATTAATATCACGCATACGCCATGTACATATTTAGTAAATAAATAAAAGGAATGTTATTAATTAAATTTGGCGTGCAACTGACGCAGACATTGGCTTTTAATGATTGCGCGTAAATTAATTATAAATGTTCATGCAACATTTATCGAACGAAGACCAACAACAGCGTCATCATGAACATGATGATGATGATGACATTGCCACGTCCTCACAGCGAACGCAGACAGTGTGTGAGCGGAAGGACAACAATTGCACATATTTACGTTTTAACTTGTGTTAATTTTTTTTATTCTTATTTATCCTTTTTTTACATCCTGCAACCTCATCGCACAATAGTGTATTAGTTAATGCATGTAACAACCAAAAAGAGTCATGCCAGACACTAGAAAGTATATCTGCAGTCTTGAGTAACATCAAAAAAGATCTCGATTACGGGATTTCCCAACAAACCCATCGATCTCAGGAACTATAAGTATAATAATCAAAATTTCTTCGGATTCTATTTTCTCTTCTTGATTAAGCATGGCCAGTTTGTTCACAAGCCCCCATCGTTTGTGGTTGAGTAGCAAATGATCGAAGGAAAAACACTACATTCGAAAAACTTTATATCTCTGGAACTAATTGGCTTTGGACGAGAAAATAAGTATGTATGCTACTAAATCCTTCAAACCAATATCGATTCTCTTCAAAACATATCGTAATTGAAGGGTTTTTCATAGTCGAGCACACTCGAATGCATCGTTCTTACTAGTTTTCATTGCGGTTGACAGTCACGCGATGTTAACTGCGCAACCTTCCTTTTCATGTCTCATTTTTCTGCAGTTCATCCGCCATTTTGTATGTCGCTATTGTGTCTGTTGTTGTTGTTGTTGTTGCATGCGCAATTACAGTTAACTGCATTTATCGTTAAAATAGTGATTGCTGCCATATGTCGTTCTCGTCCTCGTCGTCGTCGTCGTTGACCACAATTCGTACGCCGTCACCATTGAGCAGGAAGACGGAACATGGTGTCATGCCTTTGTTTTATACCTTTTGAAAAGCACATAGTCATGAAGCATTTAAAATGTGTGCGCACGTCAAATCAAATAGCAATTTAAGAGGTCAAATATCATGCACTTGACCGATGACACTTTGATTGAGATGCCAACAAACGAACATGTTTATGACAACCGAAACCAATTAGTCTCATGTCATACAACTGAGCTTCGAAGTAAAACAAGTTTTCTCTATTTTATTTCAAATGCCACGTCTAAACAGACATTTGCTCGACAGTTGAACAAAAAGCCGCGCCCATTTTAATTGTCACACAAATTTTCTAAAAGCGGAAACGCAATCAGAGTTGCACAAAACGTTACAACAGAGCACACCTCACACACACACGCAAATCACTTCCATTATTGCCGTGCAAATTGCAATTTAATTGAAAGGACAATGCGTTCTTTAGCACATTTCACTAAAGTGCGATAAAAACGCGCACACGCCCATAAAGAGAACGGCAAACGCGACGAGCAAAATGACTAACAAAGTGACACTCACTCACACACACACACACACACAGGCACACACGCCCACAGACAAACAGACAAACACACACACTTGTTAGATGACACAAAGCAACAAATGCAAATATGTTGACGCTTCTGTCCTCTGAGAATGAAAATAAATATGCGCAACTTTGTCATTTTGCAAAGCAGCGCCGTGTGGTATGCAATATAATTTTAATTAGGGCTTGCGTGTGTTTTTTTTCACATTTTTGTTGATTCTTCAGCTTGGATTTGTTTTCGTTTTTATTTCAACATTGATTTTGCTTAACATAAACTGTCAATTTGCCAGAAAGCATTACAAAAATGACTAACTAAAAGTTTATTTGTGTAAACAACTTTTTAACAAGCCATTTAACAAATTGCTACGCTGCTCGAAAGTATGCTACAAAACTCAAAGCAGAGACAAAACTTTACTTTCACTTTTTCATGATTCACTAATTGAAATTAATTTTGTTTGGCATTTGTAAAAAGACAAAAAAAACAGAAACAACAAAAATATGAAACAGTAGAGTGAAGTGGTATGAAACGGATTGGTTTATTTGGGTTCGGTTCGGTTCGGTTTGGTTCTGTTCGGTGGAAATGAATGTGCAAAATAAGCTTTTCAACACCACATAAACAATAGTAAACAGAGACATCGACAGAGACACAAACATGAACGAAAAAAAAAAGAAAACAGCCTGGGTGCCTCAGAGACTCAGTCTAGGCAACGAGATTCAAGCAAATACCGATTACGTGATTTGGCAAAGTGCCAACCAGAGATTATCATTTTAGCGTCAGTTTCTTGCACATCGTCTGTCTGTCTGTCTGTGTATGTGTGTGGGTGTTTTGTATTTTTATTTTTTTTTTGTATTAGGACAAAAGAAAGCTGAAGGTGAAATCCGCCATAAGCGAAGCAAAGCTGCATGCCCGACTGCCCTGGGAAAGGTTACCAGTGAGCGCTTCTGCCTGAGCTGTCTGACAATTTGCCTACATTCGTTTGGTACTTTTGCACACTCGTGCGTCCTTTCGTTGCATTGCGTTGCGCTACGATTCGTCTCGTTTCGTTTTGCCAGGTGCACGTTACCTTGGTTACCTTGACATGCGCTCGCCTGAACGCTCGCTCGCTCGCATGCACGCTCATTCGGTGCAACTGTTATGCACGGCAAGAAGGTGTCTCCTAGTTTGAGGGTCTCATTTTTGGCACTGCCGCTGCCACTCTATGCAAGACACTCATTTGCTAACAATTATGCACATTCATACTTCTTTCATTCATCTCTTTTTTGTTTTTGGTACTTTCAGTTAACAAACAACGCGCAAGAAGGATATGGAAATGAAGAAGAAGCCAATGTAAATGACGAAGCGTAGCCAAAGGAACATAAAAAAAACGCTCGAGAATACTTGAAAGTGCAAGAAATGAATGATTCAGGAGAAGTATGTAAGTAAGGAAACAAGCAGCAGCAGCAGAGGTAGTAGAAGCAATAGGAAAAGCACATGGCAAGGCGGTGAGAAACAAGGCAAAAGTACCGGAAAAGGACACCATTTAGCACAAGTGGCGCTTGAAATTAAAGCATTTTAAATCAGTGAGAAATGTGCGAACGGAAATCACAAGTAGCAACTTGAATTTTAACATTAAAAAGGTTTCCAAACGAAATGTGAATGAGTTCCTCACAACGATGTAAAGTTCTGCTTTAATACAAAAAGCAAATACTTACAAACTTTTTTTTTGCTTTTTCATTTTATTTTATAAATTTTATATATATTTTTCGAGCAAAAACCGAACGAATGCACGAGCGAAAACCACCGCAAACACACACACACACACTCAGTTGTGGGCTCTTGGTTTATGCATGCCTGAAAGCATACTACACATTATTTAACAAGTAAGACATATGTAACGCGTCAGCAATTTTAATGATTTATAAAATTCATGCAAATTGTTATTTGATTTTGAATAACATTTCGTTGTGTAAATGTTAACAAAACTATTTTCACACTTTTTTTTTAATTTTTTTTGTGGTATTTGTTGTCATACTAAGCGAATACATAAGAATTTTTGTTTGTTTTTTTTGCGTTTATATATGAGCGCGTGCTATAAAAGCCAATTTAGTTAAAATGGCATTAAAATTGTTGACCTAAAAACGAATTTTATTTTGTTTGAAACTTTTGCATTTATTTTTCAGCTATGAAAAAATACACCCACAGACACACTCACACAGACACACCGACACCCACACATTCACAGATACAAACGCCCCCACTATTCCATGTACGCAGCCATAGAGCAGAAACTGACGACAATGGCAGCGATGGCAGCGGTGGCAGCAACAACAGAGTCGAAATCAGTGCGACATTTTACGCTCTTCCAAGCGAAATAAACATGAACATGTTTTGTACTATTTTATATATTGCTTTTTCTACATGTGCACTCGCACACATTTGTGCAATACAAAGACGAACTGAAGCGTGCACGAGCATACAAAAAGGCGCTTTGCCTCTGGTCGAAATCGAGATAATTGCAAAAATGAAATGCGACGAATTTGTATTCCATTTTTTTGTTAAACCTTTAAGGCGAAATTTTGTCACATAGTTGATGTAAGTTGAGTCAGCGAAAGTGAAAGCAGCTTAAATCGCTGGAATTTTTAACAAATAACACAGATAGCTGCCTAAAATTATGCACCACATTTGTTTAAACATTCATACAATTATATGTAGCATACTTTTAAGCAGCTGTATTTATCTATAACGTTATTAAAACAGTTAATTCGCGTTTATTTAAGAGCTGAGCGTAAATTGTGTAGTTTAGTTAAAGAAACTTCTATACATCGACCTTGGTGTCGTTAATGTTGAAATTGTTCATTGCGGTTTATTTGCAATATGGTTCGATAAATTCATTACACAAATAACTTGCACAAGGTCACCTTTAATCTTCCTTTCGATGCAAATACCACTTTCGAAACCCTTCCACAACCACACAATGGCAGTCACTCAAAGTCGGTTATAAAACGAATAAAAGAGAAACTAACTAAAAAATTATAAGCAATCAAGCTCGTCAAGTTCAATTTTCGCTATAAAATTTTTATAAAGTAAATTTTATCGCAACAAAGGCGCCCACAAAACGTTGCCTCCGCCTCTGCTAGTAAGCCATGGAATAACCTTGCTGCACTTTATAAAAATAGCATTGCATACTTAAGTGCATATTAACGTACGCTATCATCATCGTCATCGTCATCGTCATAGACAGCGCTTAATGAGGGCCAAGTGACTTGATTAGACTAAACGAACTTTAAGAAAATTATACCTGAATTAAGCTAAACTGTAATCAAGCAAATAAGCGTTTCAAGGAAAGTGTAAGCAGAAGAAGAAGAAGCATAGCAAGTAGAAGGCCATAAGTCGCATGTAGCAGAAGATAAGATAGAAAGTGACAAGTCTACTTTCAGGCTTTCAAGTGGCTAACGAATGCTTGCGAATGTCAACAAAAATTTGCTATTAAAAAACTTGCTCAATAATAATGAGTAACGAGCAAATGAGCAAAGCAACGCAAACTTGAAAAGCGCAAAAAGGAAGAAAAAAAAAAAAAGTGTCCTTGCCAGGTCGTTTTTCGCTTGAGTCATCATCGCACGTAAAGCATAACATAATTTCAGGCTTGAAATGTGAAAAATTGCAAGTTTGACATCGAGTGGGCGGCCGAGTCAAAGTGACACTTTTGTGACAACGGCGCGTAACAGTTTTCATTTATATTGTTATTTTCAACAGACTCTCTCCCTCTCTCTCTCTCTCTCGCTCACACTCTGCCACACTCTCCTTTACGCTTTTTGTTTTCTGTTTTGCACATTATGCTTTTGTATTTTTGTATTTTTTTTTTGCACTTTGTTTCTTTTTCTTTCTTTTGGTTTTTGTTACACCCAAAGGAAGTGCCTTTGGGTGAGGACTTGTTCTTAAGCGCAAATGTCAGCAGTTAAAAAAAAAAAAATGAAAAGAAACAACAAAAAGCAAAGTGAAAAGAAATGAATGTTTCGCGCACTCAAAGCGCCGCAGCTGCTTGAGCTTGTTTACGCTAAAAAGGACTTTTGTTGTCTGCCATTGTTATTGCGACTGTTCATCGTTGTTGTTGTTGTTATTGTAATTGTTATTCAACAAATTGTTTTTGTAGTCGTCGCCACTTTTGGCTGCAGCTGAAGCTGTCGCTTTTGTTTAATTGTTTTAACATCATTCTCCCCCCATTCAGCCTCAGCTTAAGTTCGTTCGTTTATTCGTTTGTTCTTCAGCTTGTATGGCATTCAAAGCTTTGTCAGTACACTGGACGCAACAAGCTCATGAATAATGCGCACATGCCATTAGCATAATGGAAATTAGCAGCGAGCACTTCTTTTTTTTTTTCTTACTTTTTTCTACATTTTGTTTAATGTTTTATTTTCTTCATTTGGCGTTGGTGTCGGTGTCGCTTAAAGCCTTAAAGTATGCTACAAAAGTGATCGTAAAAAGTGCCAATGACAGCACTCATTGATGCCAAACGGAAATGTGCAGACACAGTCACAAACAGACAGTGGCCGAAGAAGTGCCGCTGCCAATGCACTAAAATGGCGACGCACACTTCCGGTGGCAGTGGCAGCGACAGTGACGAGCAGAAAAAAAGAACTACGCAAGTTTCTTCAGTGCCGCAAGCACTTGACGCCCTCAGTGCGAGTGCCGGTTGAATGTGTGTGATTGGATAGCATCGGAAATACTTGAAAGCTACTCACGCTCTCATCGTTAAGGAAATAAAATCGAAGTCGAGCCACTAAAAATGTGCAAGATAAAATGGACAGCTGGCGGGGCAGAGTTTTGAAGTTGCTGCAGCAGCCAAGCGAACAGTTTGCGTGAAATGCAAAGAGCAAAACTGAGATTCTCTAAGTGAATCATGCGAAAGCACTAATGAACATAAACATGAAACGTTTTCAAGTATTTTCGAAAAGTATTAAAAGTGAATAAATGAGTTTCTTTACGCAAAATGAAATCAATTTTCGCAAATCAATTCAAATGAAGGCAAATCAAAGCAAAAACAAACCCAAGTCGAAGCAAATAAACGATTAAAGTTAAAGCAGAGCCAACTATTTAATGGAAAATAATAGTGGTAGCAAAGTCAGCGAGAGAGAGAGAGAGAGAGAGAGAGAGGCAGAAAGCCAGTAAAACCAATCGTCCTTTTTATAAGCAATAGTTTAGCATTTCATTAAACCGGCAAACGCAAAAAGGACACGCCGACCACGACGAGGCAAGCAAAGGACGCGGACAAAGCTGAGGCGGAGCCGAGTAAGTGAGCCTGGCAATATGCTACAGAAACGCATTCGAGCGGAAATTTAAGCGCTTCCTGCTCATTTGAGGCACAGCGCGCAGCATGGTGGCGTTCGAATTGAAATAAAAGTACAAAAAGCCGAGAGCTAAAACTGCTAAACATAATAAGAGGCTGAGAAAAAAATGAACGACGTGGGCGGCGGCGAGAACTGAAATGAGAATAAAAATGGCGTGGCTCGTTTCGATATTAATGCAAAAGGCAAAAGTAGGCAACGACGCCGAGGCATTAATGAGCAGCCGACCGATGCTTTTCCAATAATTCTTCCCCGACTCTTTGCCGTTTTTTGATCTTTGCGGCGTAAAATTTCTTTTGAAATACACCTAATTATGTCTATTAGAATCAATATAGGGAAAAGGCGTCCTTGAGAGAAATCTTTTGCCTCCAACAATCCAAACAGCTTGCATTGAATTCTTATTAAAGATCTTTAAGCTATTACGACACAAAACTTATTAATATGCTTGACGCATGGCACAATAACTATAAGCAGGCTGAGATCATTGCGACGGAGTCCACGCATAGAATGGCAAAGTGACGAAACGTGATAAGGAAAAATGTATGTATGTTGTCCTGTTGGGAATTGTGCGGCAGTGAAGCGGCGTGAAATGTAGGAAACGCAACGACAGGCATAATGAATCACACAGCGACGCAATGACTGCCACTGATGCCGCAACTGACGACGCAAGTTCGACGCTAAGCAACAATATGAGGCCAATGGCATCGAGTTGCAAGGGTGGCGCTGCCGGAGCTTCTACATTGAAGACACACACACTAGTGAGACTATCATTAGTGTTCACTTGCCTGCCTGCCTGTCAGACCGTCTGTCTATCTATCTGCCGACCGCTTGTCTGAGTGACTGAATTGAGACTCGGTGCGAGTCATGCCTGTGCAAGAAATCCAATAAAAATTCAATAAATTCCTTTCGATAAAACGCGCAAATGGCAAACAGTGGCGGATTATGGAAGCTCGTAAGTATTCATTTATAATTATAAGCACAACAAATAACTTTATTAATAAATAAATGTTCGTTATTATACTTGTAGAAGAAAACTATAGACGATTGCCGGGAAGACTTTGAGTCGTCTTTGCCAGCGTTAAGCTTCTTAAATTTAAAAGAAAATAAGCCGCCCCATGACGAAATTGCTAAACCGTCACTGCAAACAGGCAACAATCATAAAACAGGCAGCAGTGAGCAGCGAAGACATTGGCGGCGTTGGAAAAACCAACTTCCGTTTGGCATATCTGTCGACCACAGACGCGATTTGCCACATTTACACGTTATACGCCTCCCTCGCCTCGCCTCGTCTCTGCCGCTCTACCTGCTAACATCTTTCACCATTATGGCACATGCTTCCTCTTTTTTTCTACTACTCCTTCATTGCTTGCTGCTTGCTGCTTATTCCTCGACTGCTTGCTGTTTGGCAAGCTTTAGCAACAATAATTTGCTGCGTGTGCTGCGCCTATAAATAGGCAATGGCAACAACAACAACAACGGCAGCGTTAAGCAATGATTTCTTATGTATGTAAGTCGTCGGTTGAATCGGCCTACTCAAGACCCAACTCAAGTGTGTGTAGGCAATGACGAGCGACGACGACGACGAAAGACAAAGCATAGAAAATGGCAGATTGCGGCTGAGACCGTAAGGCAAAATCTATTTATTAATTGACGTCAAAATCATGCCAACGGAAATGAGCACGCCGTGATGAAGAGCCTAAACAGTACTCATGCCCATTTTAAATTTCCAACGATGCTTAACTCAACTGTCACCGTCGCAGTTCTAAGTATGAACGTCAAGGGCCAAACGAGCACGACCTTAGATGATAACTGCGAATGGTAATAGGAAGAATACCAAAAAAAAAGAAAAAGA
Organism: Phortica okadai; assembly: GCA_034638295.1. Lineage (NCBI taxonomy): Eukaryota > Metazoa > Arthropoda > Insecta > Diptera > Drosophilidae > Phortica > Phortica okadai. Next base: position 9,609,171 of record CM067850.1, read on the forward strand.
AAAAAAATAAACTAAAAAGAAAAAAAGGATAAAACGACATACTAACCTAAAGTTGAATCCAGCCTACACACACACACACACACACACAGCTTAAACAGAGACCAACTTACACTTACACAACGAATAGTCGTGTCTGCACACACACACACACACACACACACGCACACTCTCAAACATAGAAGCAGACAACATGAGCCGAGAGGCAAATGAGTGCGTCCTATTTTATGTCCTTTTTTCGTTTTATTTGCGATGCTGGGCCTTAGATAGGCGTTAGTTTTATTTAATGGGGTTCCGGTTCCGTCGTCAATGCCATAGTGTTGAATTCTGACTATGTAGTTTAGCGCCCAAAAGTATGCAAGCGAAAGTCAGCTTAAATAAGCCTTGAATGACTGCAAAGTAATTGTGTCGAAATGCGAGCGACTTTTAAGCGTATTTTTATGCTTTATCCCTTTTTTATTTAATTTTATTTTTTTGTCTTTTCAGATGCTAAGCACTTTTAGACATTAAACAAACACACACACATACATACATACATATGTATAAGGACATTAGGCAAAGAAACAAGAGCACGCGGCGCGCATTTTAAAAATAACTTGTATACACACAAAAAAAAAACAACAACAACAACAACAAAAAAGAAGGAAGAAAAAGTAAAAAAAAGAACAACGTCAAAAGGTAAATGACAAACAAACAAACGAACAGTCAGACTGACTGTCAGGCTGACTGAAACACGGACAAACTGAGCGACATAGAGACAGACACTTCGAAATAAATGCCGAAATAAGCGAATGACAAATAAACGCACGAAAATTGGTAACAAAAATGCGTTTGGCAATAAATTAATACACAAGCAGAGGCGAGCTTAGCCACGCACACACGCAACGCTCAAACGGCAGCGGCAGCGGCAGCGGCAGAAGCGTCAGCAGCGTCAGCAGCGGCGACACTAACGACGGCGTCACTATTAAACAAAAAGCATAGTTCCGCTCTTATTGTAGAACAAACATACATATGTATAAAGACGACGCTCATCAAAAATTCACTACTCAATGGCAAAGATGTAGATTACGATTTACTACGATTTCTACTCCACTTTTTTGGCAAAACTTTTTCACAAACGCACACATACCAACAGACAATCATACACGCACACATAAAGTTCTAAAATGCCAACGCTCAAAAACACACAAAAATACGTACAGTAAGCACACACACACACACAAACACACAGACGCATACACACACAGTTGCGCGCGTTCAACACCCAAAAAGGTCGAAAAAGACGGACAATGCAGAAAAAGTGGCAAACGGCATAGCAAAAATGCTGAAACACTTTTTTTCGTTCTTCGTTTTACTTATATTTTTTTTTGATTTCGTCAAAAATTTTTCATACAACACTTTTCAAAATCATTTTAAATGATTTATTTTATTATTTATTTTATTGTTATAATTATTTTTTTCTATTTTTCTTTTTTTTTCATTTTATTTGTCACGCATTTTCACTTACAACAAATACATAAAAAAGTAATTTTGAGTTAGTAGCGAAAAATTTTCAATAGCCGCACGTTTTTTTATATTCCTGTGACAGCTTAACTTTTTCTCTTTTTCAGAACCGCACACGCGTAAATCCTGTACTCGACTGATTGAAAAGCATACCAAAAGGAAATCTTCACGTAAGCGAGTACAGCTTGCGAGAGCTTTTTTTCATGTTGTAAACGGTGCGCAAGGACGAAGTGACGAATGAGCATTTCTGCGAACCACCACCGTAAAAGGAGTGCGCGTTAAACAGGAAAAGGCTCAGAAAAAGCTCATCGCCGCAAGCTTTACTTGTTGAAGTACAAAAGCGCGCTTTAAATAGTAGTAGATTTTTATATAGCAAAAAAGTAGCAAATGACAAATTAAACGGATCAAATTTGAAAAGCGAAGCCAAAAATTATCGATATCACACGATTACTCTCACTCTTTTTAAACAGTTTATTCGACTTTTTTTAAATTTAGAAAATAATTCATTAAAGTATTATAAATAATAGTTTTAAAATTCATTTTATTTTTAAATTTAAAATACAATTTTACAATATATCAAGTCCTTTATAAATCTTATGTTTATTATACAAATAAATTTTAGCTATAAAACATTTTATGCTTAAAATTACATTTTAAATAATATGCATTCGCATTTAATAATCATTGAATCGCGGTATGGCTACAAGTATAAAAATAGAGTTCATCGCTAACTAATGTTTGCAATCCATATTGAATACAATTTTTATTAAAGCAACAATTGGAACACGATCCTTGTCAATTTGCAAATCTTACATTACCATCCATAATAACTCCACCTCAGAAGGTGGGATGATTTCGTATAAAGTATACGTCGTACTCCTTTTCAATCCATTTAATTAGTTTATCTACATATTTTATAACCGTTGCCTTATTCACAATTGGCTCAAAGATGGCATATAATTCGTATGCCGCTGTGACCCACGCCAACACTACCTCACGTTCCTTAACCTCGTAGATAAGCTTAAGCGGACGGGCCGCATTGTGAACTCGATGCAACAGATCACAGTAGATAGCCTCAAGACGCACAAACTCCTCGAGCGACTGATAGGGATGCTTGAGCATTGGGCAAAGTAATTGTGCTGTTGATTTAGGTTTATAAAGAAAGTGCCGTAATTCGGGTATGCTCAAGACCTGCTGATACATTTTCACGTTATATGATTTCTTCATTTCCTCGTTGATTGCCTCTAGACAGTGCGTACGACGTAGCTTCTCTGTGATCTTTTGTTTAGCTTCAGATAGCGTGAAAAAGGCATCACGGTCAACGGATAGCAGCAGCAGACAAGCCTGACAGTCTGGCGCCAGGTAGGAAACATGAGCATGTAAATAGCCATTCATATCAAATTTTGGTAGGCAGATCGGAGTCCAATTTTCAGAGGGTTTAAATGACTCCGAGCATTCAATGAGGTTAAAAATAAGGCGCAGATCCGACGGTTGTATTGAGTATTTCTTCATTCGTACAAGCGTAATCAACTTATTGTCGGCAATCAATACAGCAAAGACAAGATTCTTGATTTTTGAGCAGTTGCTTTGAATGGCGCTGACGACATTGGCGCGCACAGTAGTAGCCAACGGAAACACGCGTATCGAGTTGGTCAAAAAGGTGAAAATATTGTTAGAAACTGTAAATGATTGGAAATGAAAAAGATATTTTCAATTATGAATTTGAATTGAACATACCCCGCTTGTTACTGCTCTCATTCGCCAGTAAATTGAATATTAAACGTTCGCTGCCAGCGAGTAGACGACGAAGATCGAAATTTTTGCGCTTCTCAAATATTTTATTCATGTGCGAGAAGGTAAGCGTTGAGAGAATCTGATTGTACACATCACTGACAAATCAAAATACTAGTTAGTTCAAAAACATGTATGAGATTCACGACTAAACGACTCACCTCAATTGCTGCTGCAACTGTTGAACGCTCATATTTGTCCGTGATGCTGCAACCAAAATCAGCGAGTTTCTCAGCAAGAAAACAAATTTAATACCTCGCGCATGTATTGACGTTATGGCATCCTGACCATGTTGCACGAAACTTACTAAAGCCTGAATAACTCCAAAAAGCGTTGCAAGCTTATCCTCATTGCCATGCAGCGAATAGATTGGCTTGCCAGCCTCACTCAATATAAAGATGTGTTTCTTCTGGCCCTGCCAGATTTTATCTTGCATATAGTCGTGCTCTTCCTCACTAGCTGGTAAACTATTACTGTCCTCCGTTCTCGCTGTCGTTGTCGATGTGCTCAAACTAAGCGATTCAACTGAAGCATGAAGATTTCTTCCACTTTCAGCCGCAACAGGACTCAGTGAGCTAGAATCAGGCGCTTGTATCGCGCCACGCAATTCAGATATAATACTATGCTGCGGATTTGCATCCTCCTCTTTTTCGGCACCATCTGACGACAACGCTTCAACAAAAGTGTCGTCACCGCCCTCAGCATCCATGTACTCCGACGCAGACGTCGAGCCGGAACTTATTGCGGGCGGTTGTTCAACTTCCATTTCGAGAACGCAAAAAACTTAGACTACAAAACTACACAAAACTATGCATAATAAAACAAAATAAAGTTTCAAAACTTGGAAAAAATGCAGAGAAATAACAGCTGTAAGTGTTGAACAAGTTCGAAGATGTCTAGCACTGAAATTGCTAACCCCTGATCGGGTAAACCTTACTAGGGATGGACAATGCCGTGACTTAATATCATCCCTAAAAAGTTGGTGTTTCAGAAAAAAGTTGGGTTAAATGTGGACATTATGTTGCGAAATGCAGTAAATAATTGTAAATATTGGAAATATACTTTAAATATTCACTTAATTAACACAATTTATGTCAACAGTTTGTCGTCAAAGACTCGCGGCCAATTTGCGGCGAACGCAGAGCACTCAAACAGCACCGGCAGCGGTCATTACAGAACAAGCTCCGGATAACGAACCTGAAGACATAGCAATCATTGAGGAACGAATTTTGAAACACCCAGACTACTTCCAAGTTCACAATCTATTCAGTGTTCGGGACCTTTTCAATGCGCGTGTTCACTATGGTCACAAGGAGGGTTCATTGGATGATCGCATGAGACCATACATATACGGCAGTAGATTAGGTCACCTCATATTCGATTTAGACAAGACGGCTGCACATTTGCGAGATGCTCTGAATTTTGTCGCACATATTGCCTTCCATGATGGTATCATACTGTTTTTTAATCGCAATGCGCTCAATGCACATCTTGTTGAAAAGAAAGCCATTGAGGCTGGCGAATTCTCGCATACACGCTTTTGGCGTGGTGGCATCTTTACCAATGCAAATGTGCAGTTTGGAGCAGTAACTCGTCTACCTGACCTGTGTATATTCCTTAACACTCAAAACAACGTGTTAACGCAACACACAGCAGTTCGTGACGCCGCCAAGATGGCCATACCCACTGTCGGTATTGTGGACACTAACTGTAATCCCAATTTGATAACGTATCCCGTACCCGGTAATGATGACTCGCCTGCGTCAGTCGAGCTTTACTGTAATCTATTCAAAGAGGCTATACTTCGTGGAAAACGAAAGCGACGCGAACTACTTGGACTTCAGGAACAAACGGACCCACAACAAAAGACAATTAACAAAAGTCAGTAGTACTTCATCAAGTTATGTTTTTCCGTTTATTTTTGAAATAGAGATGTTAATAATTACATGATTCAAAAGTGGAACTTCTTATCCTAATAGACGAAATTCATGCTACTTATGAAGATGGCATAAGAGTGTCACCACGCGTAAAGTAACCAGAGTAATAGTTCTGGCTATCACTCTCACCCGCATAACTAACAGTTGCCTCTCCTACATAGCCTGGTGTCACATGACTATAACCAAAATTGGCATTATTTGCAGGTTTTGGCAATGCGTACACTGAACCAACTACTGCTCCCGGGCCTCCCTTAATAGCGCGTCCTGTTCCAATATACTGTTTTGCGGAGGGCACATGCTTTTGCATCGTATTCTGACCATTGCCATTGTCCCAAAAGGATGAAATTGGTTTCCGTACATAAACTTGTGCCGCAACGCTGCCCTCAGATTCTGGATTCTCCTTTTGGACCCAACGCTCGGCGTGCTTTACAGTCAGCATTGCTTTATGGGCTGCAACATACTCCATGGCCTTTTGTAAGCGTTCCGTTTGTTTTTCATCTAACTCTGACGGAGGCAATTTGCTCAACCGTTGCACGCAACGTTTAGCATTATGAAACTCACGATTTTTGAAGGGTTTCATTGCCATACGATATTCCTTCCACAAGCGTTGACGTTCTTCTTTAGAGCCAGGATCTTTCTCATCTATCGGAGGTGGAGGTTGAGGTTTTTGCACCCACCCGCCTTGCTGTGTATAATTATGTTTTTTAGCAGGTGCCTTCTGAGCGTTATTGCTGTTAGAAGTCTTCTCTGGTGGTGGTGGAGGTGGTGGCATTAATATAGCTGCGGCTATTGCTTCGTCACTGGGCTTCGATTCGTTGGTTTGGTTTGCTTGCTTTTCATTTCCAAGTGGCTTCGCTCGTGCATGAGGTTTACTAGAGCGCGGTCTGTGATGATATCCAGCAGTCTCACGATTTTCAGGCTGCCATCGCGGCAACGGCCGCTGCATAGGCGGTTGCCGCAATGGACTGAACATATCCTCCCAAAAAGGTGGTGGTTGTAGTGGTTTGCACATGTTGGGATTTGACTGATTAAAATTATTATTATAGTTGTTACTAAAGTTTGTGTTGCTATTAACATTATTGTTGCAATTGTTATAATTATTGCTAAAATTGTTGTTATTAAAATTATTGTTGTAGTTGTTGTTGCCGTTATTGAAATTATTGAAATTGTTATTGCAATTATTTGAAGATGGCAGTCCGAAGTTAGTCTGATTGACACTCAACGACATCAGCGGTGGTGGTTCTCGATTAAATTGGACTCCTCTGTTTCCTTGTTGAATTTGATTAGTCTTCGTGTGAGATCTCTGCTTAGATGGCTCAGACGCAGTTCCATTGGATTTTTTCCACTCTGCGAATGACATTCGCGGTTTGCCGTTGTTTGACGGCGCTTCATTAATACTTGAATTGTGCTTTTCATCCTCTTTGCTACTTTCCGATGTATTATCCATTTGAATTAGTTAAAATGCACAAACTTAATTTACAAAAGGGACAAAAAAAAATTAAATTAAATGTCCCGTCGGATTTGTCAATTGTGGCAACAGTGGTGCCACCTCAGCTTTAAACGTTTTTCGGCTTTGTGGCCGGAAATTTTCTCCACCCACAATGTATTCTTTTATCAACAATATTTCGAACGAAGTTTATACAACGAAATTAAAATTATTTTCACATAAAAATGTGACAGCAAACAATTCAATAAAATTTTTTTAAAATTGAAACCAAAAATGAAATGTTAAGAATTATCATCAAGAACGAGTTAAATGTTACTTTTTTGCATATTGCAAATGATTATCATTTATATTTATTTTTATGAATAAATTCGAAAAACAAAAATAATAATTAAATACTAAAGGGAAATTTTAATATGTTTGTTGTTCGAAAAAGATCTGTCCTGCAAACGTTGAAGTGGCAGCACTTTAACCACAAATTAACGAAAATTGGGAGTCGCAGATTTGGTAAGTTTTGTTCACAATTTTGTATTATTTAAAACAACAAATGTCCGCGTGGCTTGTCAACTATTGACGTTAACCAAATATAGAACAAATGGGAATGTTGTATTGTTAAAAGTATGAACTTATAATTGCAAATTATTAAAGTGCGTTCAAGTTTCAAACAAAATTGAACTCTTCAAGCGAAACGGCTGAAAAAATATTGTGCGATTCGTGATATTCTTTATATAAGTTATAATTATCCGATAAATAGGAGTATTTATTGGTCGTTTAAATATTAGTTTTTTTTTATGCGTTTCTGTGCGCTAGTAGTCAATGCTATTCTCCGACGTAGCCCGAGATCCAATAGTCTACTGCATTACCCCCCCACAATACAAGCCGCTGGCCATTCATTCTTCTAATGGTTTTCACAAATGCGCTCTCAGTTAATCATTTGTTGTTGCTATTCTCGACATATGATTCAAGCGATTTTGTTTTGGGTGTGTACGAGGGGGACAGGTGCGGTTCATATTGGTGTAATGAATGCTTTGCTGTAAAACTATTTAAAAAAAAGTATTTGTATATTTTGGGCAGCAGCAAATGCGTCGCACGCAACGGAAGCAGTAATTAAGCTTTCACAGCTTTTTACATACGCAGCGAATTCTCTTCAGACTAGTGTGGTATGCGCATGGAATTGCTTTTCATAAATTATCATCAGCGCATTATTCATAATTAACTTGCTGATGTCCGAAATTGTTTAGTTATAAGACAAGCAGTGCAGTGACTTTTAAGTAAGTGTGTGACTCATTTCACAATAATTATTGGGACTAGTTCCAATAATTTGTCAATCAACCTTGCAACAAACTATTCTGTATCACTCGAGGGTTAAACGTCTATCTAAGATCAACAAACGAGGCACTAAAATAGATAAATCTTGTTATCACAGTTTAACACAGGAACACGCAATCGCAATCAAGTGTCGTGCAAGCTGCGCAGTTAGTGTTTATATTCAGTATCACATAGAACAGGTGAAATAGTGTAACCAAGCAACCAAATACCAATAGTTGAACTGTGTCACTTTCGTAAGGTTTCATTTTGGCCCACAGTCATAGTACTTTGTAGGTTAACTATTTTGTTTTATTTCAATTTGACTTATTTACATTTTTTTTGCCTTTTCGCTGCAGGGGGAGGTGCGAAACAAACAAACAAAAAAAAAAACGAACGCATTTTCGATTTCTTCCATTTGAAGCGATACACAGTAGTAACAACTAAGAAAGAAAATCAAACATTACCTTTCCACACATCACACACACAGGCACAGAGTTACAATCATCTACACTTCAAAGCAAACCGAACTCAGAGCAATCGATTGATCAACTTTAAAACCAAAAACACTATCAGATCTGCGATATGTCTCACATAGAACGCCCTGTGAAGACACCATCGGCACCGCGTCCGCTCAAATCACAGTCGCGGTCGTCGCTGAAGGCCAACTATATGGTAATCGAGGAGTTGATTCAACTTATAGAGAATGTTGCGCTCGCGTTGCAATCCGGCATCAGCAATACTGAGACTATGGGATCCCTGGTCCAGAACCTACGCCTCCATGGACCACAGTTAGAGACCATATCAAAGGATACGTTGGATCGCGCATTTGTCGTATTTCGTAACGCTTCGCAGGACGAACGTTTGAATATCATGACGAGACTTAAGTTACTTGAGCTAATTGAGTTACGCGCAAAGAGCTGGGAAGACAATGGCTCCAACACTTACTATAAAACCAAACAGGCAACAAATGTTGAGGTAAGCATTTATTCATATTTTAAAATGGAACAGTTTTATTTATTTGTTTAATGATAATTTTGATTTAAGCTGCCGCATGAACAGCTGCCGTATCAACAGCACGTTGACGTCGCCAATGCGCAGTCAGCGTTTCTCAGCACCTCCCCCACATTTGGCGCAGGCGGCGGTGGTGCAGCTGCCGCCGCCTCAGCTGCGGCAATCGCAGCTGTTGGCACGCCGCAGCAGCAGCATTTGCTGTTGAGCCCTGGCGAAGTAATACGTAATTCTGGAAAGTTTCTGAGGCCGACGAAGATACCCGGTAAAACATATTGCAAGGATGAGGTTGTCATACGGAACGCGGACTCGGGCAAAGGTAAGTAATGGACAATTTAAATGTTATTAATGTTTTCTAAGTTAGGTTGTAAGAATTGTATTTTATGTATATTATAAACTTTTATTAAAATATTCTCTAAATGCTACACCAAGTCATGGGCATTAAGGGCCGGCGTGTGCACATGATTGAGGAATTGAGTGAGACTATTATTTCGTTTCAAAGAGGTAAAGTGTTTTTTTTTTTTTTTGTGAACATCTTGAGTCATATAAACGCACACATAACATAGCATGGGGATGAAAATCATACAAAAAATAAATTCGCTTGCATGTTTCATAAATCAAAATTATAAACAAAGTTAATTTGAAGCAAACTCACTAAAGCAGCGCTAACCACACGCAAATTTCATTAAGTACACTTTTTAATATTTAATAAGCAGTATGGACTCTCTCTTAATCACAATATTTACTTTTATCTAGTCAATCCCGGCGCCAAAGAACGACTTGTACAAATCACGGGCCCTGCAGAGGATAAGATCAAGTAAGTGTTGACTATTATCTTCGTATAACACCATATAGTTAATTTGCATAATCTTAATACTCAGTTATGCCAAGCAACTGATGGAGGACACTATACGCCGCAATGCGTCTCCGGTGCGCCTTGAGCCTGCACCTGCTGCTGGCGGTGGCTCTTGTTCATCACTGGCCTCATCAAACTCTGACGAGGCCGTTGTACAACCACGGACACCTAGTGGCAGCAGTATCGCCAACCGTTTGAGTTTCAATTCGGCCCAGAACTTTATGACTGCGACCGCTGCAGCGCAGCAAATCTCACAACAGCAACAGCATCATCATCAGCAACTACAACAACAGCAACAACAGGTGGTCAACATGCTCAACCATAATGCTGCCGCCGCTGCGGCTGCAAATGCTGCCAACGCCGCTGCTGGTAAAGTGTTGCGTGCGAATCAGCAAACTTTATTGCATTCATATTCCACAAACGATGCTTCCGTAGGTGAATATAAGTTCACGGTGCCAGTGGGTCAGCATCTGATTAAGATTACTGGTGACTGTTGTGACTTAGTGCGCGTAAGTTATTACGGCAATTTGTAATTGTATTTTGAGTAAATAATTATGTTTGTATGTATTATCAGGTTGCTAAGCTGGTGCTCGATGACTACTTCAGCAGCTCGGAGTTTTTGGCTTCCGTTGAAGCAGGCGCCGCCTTTGATGGTACTTCCGTAATCAGTCCGATTGCCACACCCACCACACCCTTGGGACCACCACAGTTTATGCTTGGCAATCCTTTGCACAATGCAAACACTCCTTTGGCAGATAGCGGCATTGGTTTGAATTACTTAGCAGGCGGAGCACAAGGTAACAATAATAATCATGATGGTGATGATGAAGTATTTGTGGATGCTAATGGCGTTGGTACGTAAAATTTTAATCAATTATGCTTGCAAACGATAGTGGAAATCTTTTAATATTGTTTTTATAGCCTCTCAAAACGGCTTAGCACGCTCACGTCGCAGTCATTTCTCTCGTAAGGACTCCACACCAGAAGCTGTAAATAACAATAACAAAAGCACTGTTGCAAATACAACCACACGCCCCAAAGCCGAGACTACTGAACGCGCTAGTGTTGCTAAATCAAACCCAAGTGAGTTTTCTATCAATTTAAAGTAAAATTTAACACTAAACTCTGTTTTCACACAATAGCACGTATAACTTACGAGTATGAGTATTTGCTGTATTACTCAAAGAGTCCACACGCATGGAACTTCCCAGCGGATTGGGATAAGATTTGCGAGAAATCGCCTTCGATCGTACGCAATAAGGTAAAAGGCGGCTTGCCACTTTCTTATAATGATAACATATTGACCATGTCATTGGCGCCATCTTCACCAAATGTTGTTAATGTCCATGCCAATTCTAAAATGATTGCAAATGATACCGCTAACAAACCTTTTCCATCAACCACTACTGCTAAGCAAAGCGTAACTAACAACCATTCGAATGAAACAATAACTAACGTAAACACAAAACCATATCTCGGTGAAGGCAAATCATCAACAACACACGAAATCACTAACATGAACAGCACATCACTAACTACCAACTCGACTACCTCAGGTATTTCGCGCGTTGCGCAAAAACCTCTACGTAAACCATTAGCCTGTCGCCAAAACTACATCAGCGATTCTAGCGACTCCTTAATGCTTCAAAATGACACCATCAGCTGCAGCACAGAATATGATATGTCTTTGTCCTCGGCACGTTATGGTTCGACTTGCTCCTTACGTAGCAGCCTCAATGGTGCCGCGGCATTGGACGCGCAGAAACTTTTTAATAAACAATTGAAACTTATATCGAATGCCGTGGAGCACAATAATGATAACGATAGGCAGCAACTTTTGCAGAAGCAATCGAAAGTGAAAATTCAATATGAAGTTGCTAGCGCAAACATTGGAAACGATGAAGATGTCGTCATCGATTTGAGCAACGTGGACGCAACCAATGAGTGTCACAACAACAATTGCTGCTCTTCTCAAAACTATAAAAACATTAGTGACAGCGAAGTTGACTTTAAGCAAAAATCCACTACACATAATCACATGCAACGCACATACTTCACCTGCGATTGCACTCCCAATAAGACTTAGACTTGGAGTTAATGAAAAAACAGAAAAGAATTCATTGAATTGACGAATTTATTTTTGTGTGCCAAAAATGTTTGCCAAAATGGCGAAATTTTTGATGATTTTTTTTTATTTGGATTTTTATTTATTTATTTTTTTTTTCTCTTCAAATTTTCGTTGTAAAAACGATTCACATTAACCATTATCACCATTAAGCAAGCGATGCTATTTTCATATGTAACAAGATACTCATTTTACGTTATTTTATTTTAATTAATTTTAAGAAATATTTTCGTTTTCATTAGTTCATTTAATGAGGTTTAAACAGGACAAACAAAAAATACTCAAATGAAATTACATTTAAAATTTAATATATATTTAATATATATACTCTAATCTGTGTTTTGGCTGTGAAACAGATTAATCTCGTTTATTTTTATTAGCTGCTTTTTTGTTTTTGTTTATTAACCAATCGAAAAGCAATTAAACAGTAAACTTTGCAATTTAGCAAGAAGTTTCAATTAGCGTTGCGAAGAATGTTTCGTATGTGCACTTATGTACTTAATTACATATATCAAAATAACATTGACAAACCAAAATTTGAAGTAACATTGCAAACGATATGCAATTAAAATTTATTTCTGTAGTGTACATGCAACTTAGGATGCAACATTTTCGAAAAGTGCTGCACTAGTAAATAGTTTTTAAGTAAGTTACATAAATGTAAAACTCAAACCGAAATTTATACATAAATTGTAACGCATTAAGCGACATAGACTTTAAACGGGCGCCTGCGATTAGCGCTTTAATTAACTGTATTGAGTTAAACACTTTGAAGTATTCGAATAAACTTCAAAGTAACTGTTCAACATTAACTGAGTAGCCTTCTTGTTCGGACTTTTAATGTATATGTAAAGACACAATTTTTAAAATTATTATAGTAATAAAAGATAAGAAATAAATCATTCATAAATCAGTGACTTTAAAAGTCAAAATCAATTTCTTTTATATGTGTTTGTAAAAAAAAAAAACAAAACCTATTTAAGAAAAATGCATGCATATTGGGTTCAACTAACTGCTTTTGTCATCATATCATGTTAAGGTGTGTTTTAGGTAACGTAATTTATAAAAGAAACACTTGAAACACGCCTTACACACACGACATACGCACGCTTAATAAAACCTCATACAAACACTAAAGCACACCTAAATAAAGTAATTAATTAAGGGCGAGGTAAGCTAGTCGAATAACTCAAACATACAATTTACAAGTTTAAAATCTTCTACTTTCTTTTTGTATAGGATCTGCAGGATGAAAGTCAACGCTTTGATGGCGAAAAGTATCTCGAGTTGGCAAAGTCGGCCAGCAAACGAAATATTGCCGCTGCGGATGAAACGGCCAATGATGCTGAAAATGCTGATGAATAAAGAGCAAATAAAAAAAAACACTAGGGTTGCATAGAAAAAGAGGTAAAACATAAAATAGATTATCCACTAAAAGTAAACACAACCCAAGGTCGAGAATATTACTACTAGTTCTACTCGAAAAATTATATCTAAAAAGGACGTTAATTCATTTTACAGTATATCAGCCACTTTGAAACGTAAACAAATCTTAATATCAAACCTTGCAAAAGCCGAGAACATGAAACTTTAGTTAAATTTTTGTTTATTAAAATTATATAAACTAAAGTTTAATTTATCGCCAAAATGAAAATAACATATTAGTTCACGGGGCCCATAAGTAATCATAGGCAACATGAAGAAGCAGCTTAACATTTTGTTAAAATATAAATATTTTTGTATCAATGAAAACACACGACGAATGTTTAAAATTTTAATTGAAATAATATTTAGCTAATTTAAAGAGCTAACAAAAACGATAAAAAAAAACATAAAAAATAAACGAACTTAAAAAAAAAAATAAGGTTAGAAAAGTAATCAAAACGACGATGCTCTTAATTAAGATTAAAAAAAAAATATATACACATAAACTGAACTTTAAATACATAAAAATGGAGTACTCAGCGTAGGTAGACTATTTTGAGCAAATTACGAAAAGAGAAGAATATCAGCCATTAAATTGTTCAAGATGGCATAGAAGCAAATAGTAAAAAATTATAATGCATTTCGTCAAACACACTTTTTTTTACATTTAACTTCACATTTTATTTTATTTAAATAACAACACTCAGCGTTTATTACAAAAAAGAGCATATCTTTGTTTTATAAGCCAAAAATTAAAAAAAAAAAAATTTATATCTCATTAAGATCTTTTCTAAAAGAAGCAACTTTTTGTATTATTCTAAATTTTTTCTAGTCTTCATTTGAAACTTGATTTTTTTTATATTTCATTTTATTTTCGATTTAACGATTATTTATTTAACTATTTTCTTTTTCTAATAATTTATTATTTATTTAACAATTTGTTATACAACAATAAATCAATCAAACAATAAAAAGAAGAAGTACGAAATAACTTGGTTATCATAAAAAAAATATCAAAAGTGAGAATGTTTATAGACTCATTAGTTTTTTATCGCTGGTGGTCGTAAGCTGCTCTTGGGTGAGCAAAGTCGAACCTAGCGTAAAAGACTTTAGATTTTCTGGAAAAGATATGTTATTCGCTGCAGCTTGATATGAGAAGAGTTGATGCTGACTTCTACAATATATAAAAAGAGATATAAGATATATTAAGGAACTCATTGAGTTATGTACATAAATGCTTAACACTAAACTGTAGACAACACACATACAGACACGCACAACAATTGAGCACAAAAACATTACATTGACAACTTAAAAAAATAAATAACAATTAAAGCACAGCACAAAGATGTGTCGCATGAGATCAGCACTAATCGTGTTCGAGCAGTGGTTCCTGATCGCTTGTGTGAAAGTCAACCGGATCGGTCAGGCTGTAAACGTACAGTGCATGAAAATAAAAAAAAGGTTTAAAAAAGTAAGTACATGTGATTTAAAAAATATGTGCAAAACCAAACCACACAACTTGATATGACTTGACTTGACAAAAAGATCATCTTCAATCAAAATTCACGTACATTGAGGTGTGAAGGACGTCACGTTCGTAAGGTGACATGTTCAAATTGCCTTTATAACGTCGATCGTATAACCAAATGAAAGCGGTGGCCAGCAAAGCAACTGTAAAGAGATTATTTTTAAAAATAAATACACAGATAAATGGCAAAATATTGTCAATTACCCAAAAGCCAAAACATAAAGAACAGCTCTAATGTGTAGTGACTGGAGTTGCAATTGTCCATTATCATGCCAGCGACGATCGTGATGACAGCCAAACCCAGGTTCTGTACCGACTGACAAAAGCCATACGCAGTGCCCAACTGATATTCCGGTACAATAATCGCCACCAGTGGCCACAAACTGGCTGCAAGCATCGAATACGATAAGCCCATTACGCTCATAGCAATGTACGGATTAAGATGCGTAAAGGTCAATAGGCCATGAGCCACAAGTGTTGTGAATGTAGCACAAAAGACCCACGTGACATTGCGGCCAACTTTGTCAATGATAAAGCCAAAGATTGGCGCAGCAATAGCAGAAATCAAGTAGACAATAGAGTTGACTGTGTTAGCCTCATCAGCCGTAAATCCGAAACGCTCTATAAAAAAGGATCTACACAAAATTAAAGTATAGAATATTCAATAGAAACTATAAATGAAATTGCTTACTGTCCCAGCGCGATAAACGGAAAAACGGCAACATAGTAAGCGACACAGACAACGGACACCATCCAAAATGTTATCTTAAAAGTGAATACATCGCTCAACTTGGCTATCTCGCCATTTGGATTCTCGTTTCGTTGAAGTATACGTTCGGCACGTTTGTCCATCCAGCCTGTGTATAGACGAAGATATGAGTGTATGAGCTACGGTGAAACCACACGTAATTACCTAGTATGACGCCACACAGCAAAGAAATCACACAAGTACCCGAGGCTAGCAGTAATACCACGCCAACGGCCAAGTGTCCTTCGTAGAACTGCGAAACATATTTATACATAGGTTGCATTACCCAAAAGTTGACCGTGCTGCCTAAGCGGGCAATGGACAACTGTAAACCGAAGACCATATTAAGTTCTTTGCCCTTGAACCAACGTACTGCATAGTTATTTTGCGCAACAGCCATGCTCTCCGCTCCAATTCCAAATATGAAACGACCGAATATCATTACCCAAAAGGTGCCCAAAATACCACCAACGGCAAATAGTATTTGGCCAATAAGCAAAATGAACATGTAAATAATCGTTCCGAGGCGTATACCAAATACACGATCCAAAAGAAAGCCACCGACGAAACAAAGCACCACATTCGGCCACGAGTAGATTGAATAGATGAGTGTAAACTGAGTGGCGGTGATACCAAGTTCTTTTTGAAAGACATCCTGCAAAGCGGCCGGATTGTCATAGCAGAAATATGCGCCTGGGAGATGGGATCAATTCTTTCAAAATAAATTTAAAAATTGTTTAACTCGACGCTACTTACCAAATCCCAGCAGGCACATGAAAATCAAGGCAATGAAGCGATGCGTGCGACTTTGAGGGTCACAGATGTCGCCAGAGCCATACTCAGCCGGCTCGGGCGACAGTTCTTTTTCACGCGCACTACGTCTTCGCTGCTTGGGTGTTGTCTTCCATGACTTCTCATTGTCGCTATTGTACACAATTGGTTGTCGTTCCTCGCGTGACATGACGTGCGAGGAGACGTTTTTTGACGACGACGACGTCGTGGCGTTCGCTTTAAAGGATGGGTTTTAGAGAAAGATGAAAATTTATTTGCGCTTCTGTACCGCTTTAAGCTTAGATGTCCGTTGTCGTCAGCTTCTGACGTGTGTCTGAAACTGTTTTATGTCTTCAGATTCTGCTACTTTGAGAGGTAATTTTCGCACCCAAGAATTAACGTGATTTACTTAGCGTTGATAGTTTTGATACGAGATGTTAAATGGAGCAGTCACGCACACTGGTGTTGTTTTGTGTATACGTATGTGTATCTGATAGTGTTGATGGTCGAACTATGTGAAACTACTGCGCTGTTTTCAATATTACCAGCCTTTGCAGGCTCGGTTCGGTTTATTGCTTATCAGTGGCCTGCATCATTTTTATGCTTGGTTGTGTGACTCTTTGTGTTGTTGTAAATTGTTGTAATTATCGATTACTGCAGTTGTGGTTTTGCGTTGCGACCTCAAATTATATTTACTTTGTGTCTTCTTCACTCCACTACTCTGTTGCCACGTTAAGCTGCAATGGAAAAAAATGTTTGCACAAAATTTGTCATTTGGCCGTTAAGAAAATTGCTGATGTAATTGAAGTCATTTGATTGGACGACCATAGCTATAATGTATGGCTATAATATATCTAAATAGGTAAGGTTCATACCAAGAAGAAGACTGACGAACGTCAGTTGTCGTACTCCTGTCTACCACGCATTAATTAATAACTTTAAGAAATTATTCTTATCACTGTTCGTTGTTTATCAGTCATCGTTCAATGTTGTAGGCGTCATAGCTTAATTTTAATGTAGCCAAATGAAAGTTAATGCAGTCTTTTGTTATTTCTTTTTTGTTTTTGTCGTTATATGTAAATAAACGCGCGTGATATTATCACCTTTTAACTACGTAAAACAGTTAAGCGTCGATAATGAGTTCTTTGAAAAAATCTGCCGCCTAACAAGTTGTAAAGCGTTGAGTTACTTTGTTACTAAAAATCCAAATAATTCCAATTAAATACAATTTAATGCGTTAAAGTTTTGGTTAAGCCCTTTTGATTTCCTCATCAATACTCCCACGATTTTATCATCGTCTCTGGGCGCTCTCTCCGTTTTTTTGTGCTCCCAACCACCAGAAACAAAAAGGAAGTGCAACAAGTACAACAACAAGTGATTTTTTCTATTGTGAATGGTTACAAGGATTCCAAGTGTGGGTGGGTTAATTAAAACTTTTTCACCTACAAGCTTGCATAATTTCACGTAAGTATTGTGTACAAAAGAAATTGTTTACCATGAATAATCAAATCGAGCAAACTATGCACATCTGGTTTTAAGCTTTTGTTTGAATTTTTCTTAAATAACTTACGTGTTAGTTTTATATGTCACTTAACTGTTGCTTCTTTTTCAGTTTTTCAGTTTTTCACTCTGAACTAGTAACGAATATATTTGGATTTTTCAATAATTATATTAATTAGTATTAATAAAAGAGTTGTTGATAAAACGTTTGCAAACAGTTGTTTGCTGTTCTGCTTGAAAGCAGATTCTGCAACGGGTTTTGCTCACCTGTCGTTGCTTTTATACACGAAGCAAGTGTCGGCGCCAACGAAGAACAACTTGAAGGGAATGTATGTGTGGTTGCCAGATTTTGCTTCAGTAGTTTGTATTTTACTGTTTGTTTAATATATTTCTGAAACATTTTGCAAAGCAATCATCGAAAATCGTAATTTATTTTGATTCCTTTTATTGTTTGAAATAACAGAACTGGACTTCATTTTAGAATCGTTTTTCGAAAACTGGTATATTCCGTAAAAGTAGAAATCCGTTACTTTTCTTTGAAAATACATCAATTCGAACAAATATAAGAGTGCTGCCTCTGTAGCTTTTTTGTATGAAATTACCACAAGAGGAAGAGTATTTACGTTTCAAAAAAGACCTCACGTTTTCGATGTTCACACACTCTCAATATCAAAAATTACCAAATGCAGTGGCAGCACTGCGAGATTTAGTACATTTTTTTTATCACAAAAACATTGTCGTGCTGCGAGAATGTTGCGTTTTTATACATTTTTTAAATGTTTCTATTTTATTTAGATTTAGTTTTGTACATTAATAAGCGTGACATTGTGATTTGTAATTGACTGTTTGTTTATAATAGTTTTTAGGAACAAAAGTAACCCACAATCAAAATGAGTGCGATTAAGGTAGATAAAATATGCGTTGTAATTTTAGTTCAGCCCCTGATGTCACTCATTTTTTATTTGTGTCGTCTGCTACGCAGAATATAATACTAGGCATTCTTCATGGCCTTTGGGACAGCATTAGCGGCATGACGCTCGTTCTTCATATAGATAATGAGGTGAATCGACAGAATGCAGAACGTGAAACATTGCGACAACTACGACTCATGGAGCGTGATCGCCATACAACAATACGTACACCGTCACCAACTCCAAGCTCGGCTTCAGCAATGGCTCGCGAGGAATACGCACAAAGACAACGTGTAAACCCCGATGAGCGACGCTTAGACAGTATCTACAATAAAGAAGCTGATGAGCCTAAAGTACCCCCAGGGTAAAGTTCATTAACGCATACACTATCAAAAGCTGATAAAAATGTATGTCATTTAAATTTGCAGTGAAAAGAAAATAGCAAAGAAACTATTCAAGTGCTGTGTGCTGAACGGTGGCTTTACTTGGATGAGCATTATACTATTTGACATGGTGCTACTGCCAACATTGAAGTTTTTACTCACCTTATTCTACGGCGCTCAGTCGGAGACGTTGCCAGTTGTTTGGAGCTGGGTACAACCAATACTCTCGTTGATATTTGGCATGATGTGGGTAATGCCCATTTTCTTGCTTAGTAAAATTGTCAGCTCCTTATGGTTTGCGGACATCGCCAATGCTGCATACCGCGTGCGCAAGGGTCGTCCCATACCGATTCCGAGCATCAGCAAAATGGTAGCAGATTTCCTTTTTAGCATTGTTGTGCAAGTGCTGTTTCTAATGCAGAGCATGCTTGTAAATATGCTGCCAGTAAAATATGTGGGCGAAGGCTTATGCTTTGTGCACCTCTGCCTACTGTATTCACTTTATTCATTTGAGTACAAGTGGCTAAACATGGGTTGGGAGCTGCATCGTCGATTAAGTTATATTGAGAACAATTGGCCGTACTTCTTTGGCTTTGGTATACCGTTGACTGTGCTTACGAATTTAACTAACTCGGTGATTGTGAGCAGCTGCATATTCTCCATTTTCTTTCCGCTCTTTATACTAAGTGGAAATGAAGCAAAGCCAATTGTGGACACGACGTGAGTAGTTAAAAACATATTTTTTGTCACCTTCTAATTATGACTCTTTTTAGTGATTTACCGTTGCGCCTCTTCTCACCGGTGGTTTTTATATCGAATATTTTCTTCGGCGGAAATCCGTGGAACTCTGCTAAACGTCTGACAGCGGAACAACGCAAACAACTTGAGTTACAACACCAACAACGATTGCTCAAAGAACAAAAACAACGATTAAAATTACAAAATCAGCAACAACAACGTGAGGAATTGCAACGCGAACGTGATCGTTCAAGTTCCAGATCTCGTTCGAATACACCGCAACCGACATCAAATCAACAATTTCGTTACGCTCAACCGCCACAATTCATGCCGCATATGGCACAAACCAATTCAGCGAAAACGAGCTTCGGTCTACGTTCGCCGCAACACTTTGACAGGTCATTACGACAAACTTTGACGCCTGTGCCAGGTCCTCCGAAAAGCCCCCCACCGTCACCGCCACAGTCAGCAGATACTAGCCCAGATGACGGTTTTGTAAAATTGTGGAACACTCACTCGCATACACACACGTAAATACAATAGTAGTCGTACAATTTTAATACGACAAACAATGTTCACTAGTCTTCAGCAGCAACGAGTGGCGCCGCAGGGGCGGCTTGCCAACACGAGGAGCTTTTTTTACCCATTTCATAAATCGAAAACTGTGCTAAGCTTAAAGTGGCGAAGTTAAAATATTAATAATTTAAAATAAACATTTTTGTACTCAATGATTACAAATTAGTAACTGTGTCTCTATTAATGATTAAGTTTAATTTAAAACCAACAAATTATATCCGAAACGACAGTCACCGAAAAAAATAAAGTAAATGAGCAATTTAAGTTGACAAATTGACGCTGGCTTGCTCGCTTGGTCTGTTAAATTGGAATTGAATAGTCATTGCGCGCAGCAAATTGATTATCACCAAGGATACTCATCGCACACATGGCGTGGACAAAACATTTCATTGAAGTTGAAGTTGTCTACATGTCTGCATAATTAATACGTTGTAGACGAACACACACCCGGACACAATGGTGAAAACCCGTTGAAATCGAAATTGGCTTTCACTTTTTGTCAGTGAGCCTTTTAGTCAGTCGAAGGGTCGCTGTCATCGAGTTAAAACGTTTCGCGTTTAAGTTGTCAGAGCAAAAAGTTCTTAAATGTGCGGTACAAATAATGTTTAATTTTCATATATTCAAGAGTTTTAAATATTTATTTTTGATTTGTTGGAGTTTAACGTATTGGAACTGTGTTGTGAAGACCCAAACAAGTCAAAACATCAATGTCTGTAAGTGGTAAATTGAAGAATTCTGCAAAAAATATATTTACTAAACATTTTGTTTAAAACTTAAGGATCAATTATCAGCTTAGTGTTACTCAACATTTATTAAGACTAAAGATATTTAAGATTATTCTTTACAAATACATAAATATATTTTCTGAAAGTTTTAAAACTTCTTCAACATTTAACTTTTTCCAAAAGTACAGTCAAATTTCAAAGGTTGATTTTTGTCCGACATGATTCCAGATGATCTACAAATCGGGAATCCAAAAATCAAACGGTGTTGTAGCTTTTAGCCTAAATTAAAATGAATGTATCAATAATACTAGATGTATAATCTATTCATCGAGTTTATGTCTGAAAAATACTCATATCCTTGTCATATGTACATATGTATACCTCAAAAAATAATTGTAAAGTGTGGAGTAATTCCATTTGCTATTCTATTGACTTAAGACTGAACAAATAAATAATGAGAAGCGGAAATAATAAAACAAACATTGAATGCATATAAAGAAAAACAGTGAATCAACACAGATAATGAGTTTTGATTGTCCCACGTAGCCTGAGACACAAGTTAGATAATTACGAAAGTCACACATGAACACGAACCCTAAAAACTACTTCACCACTGTCAAGTAACCCACCTATCGAATTATTTCTGCAGTGTTTATAAACGAAGTAAACAACGAGCCTGCTGCCAAGGCAGTGGAAGTCGTTTTGACCTACTTAAAGAAGAATCCTAATTATGGTATATCGGTACAGATCGAGCAGGTCGAGGCCAATAAAACGGATGCTAAAATACTGCTGGAGTCGAGTGAGTTCAATATTATTATTTTTAACCGGATATAAAGTATACATGTAAGGCTTTTGCGTTCGTGAATAGTTTGCAACAAGTATGCGGCGAGCATCAAGGAAAAGCAGCCGCCTCATCTCATATTCGATACTACCAAATCAGGAGTAGCTTCAGAGACAGTTAAGTCTTTTACACAAGCACTTGGGTTGCCCACCGTTAGTGCCTCTTATGGCCAAGAAGGAGATTTGCGTCAATGGCGCGACTTGGACGATGCCAAGCAACGGTATTTACTTCAGGTCATGCCACCGGCAGACTTAATGCCCGAAGTGGTGCGTAGTATTGTACGAAAGATGAATATCACGAACGCGGCCATACTCTACGATGAAACCTTCATCATGGACCACAAGTACAAGTCTCTGTTGCAGAATATTCAAACACGACACGTAATTACAGCGATTTCTACGGGCGGTCAGCGCGAACGTGAGGAGCAAATCGAGAAATTACGAAACTTGGATATCAATAACTTTTTCATACTCGGCAATTTGCAATCAATACGCATGGTATTGGGTGAGTGTGCTAAAACTCAAATATGGTGTCAATCAATGACACGATTCCTGTTTCCAGAGTCGGTAAAGCCAGCTTACTTTGAGCGTAACTTTGCTTGGCATGCCATCACGCAAAGTGAGGGGGAGGTGAGCAGTCAGCGCGATAATGCTACTATTATGTTCCTAAAACCCATGGCCTACACGGAAAATCGCGATCGTTTGGGCCTGCTGAAGACTACATTTAATTTGAACGAGGAACCGCAAATATCATCAGCATTTTACTTTGATTTGGCGCTGCGAAGTTTCTTGGCCATCAGGTGAGTGACATGTGTTGAATGAAGGACAAGTGGATGGTTTCTTTAATATGAATGGCATAGGGAAATGCTGCAAACTGGCGCTTGGCCAAAGGATATGGAGTATCTCAACTGTGATGATTTTCAGGGCGGAAACACGCCCGAGCGTAGTATTGATTTGCGGCAATACTTTACACAGGTGTGTTTTTATGCTGTCAGCGGTAATTGCCTCTCCCCAATTATGGTTTTATCATAAAGGTTAGCGAACAGACGTCGTACGGGCAATTTGAACTGGTCACGCAGCCGGGTCGGTCCTTTAATGGACTTAGTTATATGAAGTTTGAAATGGACATAAACGTGCTGCAAATACGTGGCGGCAATTCTGTGAACAGCAAATCGATTGGCACATGGACAGCTGGTCTAGACTCACCGCTTGTTGTAAAGGACGAGGAAATAATGAAGAATTTGACGGCCGATACGGTCTATCGTATTTTTACTGTAGTGGTTAGTAGTTTATTCATTGTTCAATTACAACTCTTCACACACTACCCTCGTTTTCCTTTGTTGATTTGTTTGACAGCAAGCTCCGTTTATCATGCGTGATCCAACAGCACCGAAGGGCTACAAGGGTTATTGTATTGACTTGATCAATGAAATCGCCGAGATTGTGCACTTTGATTACACAATTGAGGAGGTGGAGGATGGCAAATTTGGCAATATGGATGAGAAGGGCGAATGGAATGGCATTGTAAAGAAATTGATTGATAAACAAGCCGATATTGGCTTAGGTTCGATGTCTGTCATGGCCGAAAGGGAGATTGTGATTGACTTTACAGTGCCATATTATGATCTCGTTGGTATTACAATTATGATGCAACGACCAAGTACTCCTAGCTCGTTGTTTAAGTTTTTGACGGTGCTGGAGACAAACGTGTGGCTATGTATTCTCGCCGCCTACTTTTTTACCAGCTTCCTAATGTGGGTCTTTGATCGTTGGAGTCCTTACAGCTATCAAAACAACCGCGAGAAGTACAAAGATGATGATGAGAAACGTGAATTCAACTTGAAAGAATGCCTCTGGTTCTGTATGACATCACTTACGCCACAAGGAGGTGGTGAGGCGCCAAAGAATCTTTCTGGTCGTTTGGTTGCCGCTACTTGGTGGTTATTTGGTTTCATTATTATTGCTTCATATACGGCTAACTTGGCGGCGTTTTTGACAGTTTCCCGTTTGGATACACCAGTGGAGTCATTGGATGATTTGGCAAAACAATATAAGATCCTGTACGCTCCGTTGAATGGCTCGTCGGCAATGACTTATTTCGAACGAATGGCTAATATTGAGCAAATGTTTTATGAAATTTGGAAGGATCTATCATTAAATGATTCGTTAACACCTTTAGAACGTTCGAAACTTGCCGTTTGGGATTATCCGGTTAGTGATAAGTACACAAAAATGTGGCAAGCTATGCAGGAAGCGCAACTGCCTGCCAATCTCGAAGAGGCTGTAGCGCGTGTGCGGAACTCGACGTCAGCAACAGGCTTCGCCTTCTTGGGCGATGCTACCGATATACGTTATTTGGTGATGACTAATTGTGATCTGCAAGTGGTGGGTGAGGAGTTTTCGCGTAAACCATACGCTATAGCGGTGCAACAAGGTTCTCACCTTAAAGATCAGTTTAACAATGCGTGAGTATCTGAAATATTGTTATACTACTTTGCTTCATTTTGAAGTTTTGCAGTATATTAACTCTACTTAACAAGCGCCAACTTGAAAAGCTAAAAGAGAAATGGTGGAAGAATGAGGAAGCACAAGCAAAATGCGAGAAACCTGAGGATCAGTCGGATGGAATATCTATACAGAATATTGGTGGTGTTTTCATCGTTATCTTTGTTGGCATTGGCATGGCTTGCATCACGTTGGTCTTTGAGTATTGGTGGTATAAATATCGCAAAAACCCTCGCATTATCGACGTTGCGGAAGCCAACATAGACACCAAGGATGGCAAACTCGTTGATGGCGTTATATTAGGACAAACCGGCAAAGAGTTTGAAAAATCGCATGCCGCATTGCGTCCACGTTTTAATCAATATCCTACAACATTTAAGCCCCGTTTTTAAAAGGACTTGTTGACAAAAGTTGCACACACACACTCAAAGGGAGTAGCATCTACGCCATTGAATTTAATAAGAAATTACAATTAATGTAACAAACAATTTTACACCTGTCCGCACTAATATTTTATTAAATAAATGTTTGAAAAGTGCAAAACAAAAGTAACGGTATAGTAAATTTTATCAGCTATTTTTATTTCGTAGTTCATTTACCGGTACATTCACAATCAATGCTGTTTTTATCCGAAAATCCGAATCCGAAAAATTTATCCAGTTTGTTTTCCAGTCGAAACGATAGCAAATGCTAAAAAATATAAAGATTGAAATGATCAAAGTACATGTTCTTCCTTTATTTTTTTTTCGTTGCGTCTCACTCACGGAAATAAGTTGTTATGAATAACGATTGACAACAATCATTCAAAAATCCCCGAATGAAATCAAAATTGTAATATAATTCAAATTAACGGAATTCGCCTGATGATAATCGTAAACGGCCAAATTGACATAAAAGTGTCGCAAAAGCAGAAGAAGAAGAACGGTATGGAAATAACCTAGAAATGGAGGAACAAGACAAATCCAGCGCCAATGCAGCGCGACATACGCTAAAACAATACTGTAGTGTCGTTTCATAATAGAGTCATGAGAGTGTAAGAATTTTCTCGCCCTCTGCTCTCACAACGCAGTGTCGTCAAATCACCGTATAACGTAAATTCTGCATTGTTTTACGAATTCTTATGGCTTTATCCGTATATTTTTATTTGAAAATATTTTTAGTAAGCTTTTTTCAGCTCTTCTGTCTTTTCATAACAGCCATTTTTACTTAACTATCTAGCAAAATTACATCCATTGTTTTTTCAGAATAGTTGACAACAACAAACACCTGTACTCGGTCGAATCCAAAAAAAATCATTTTATTGTCGGTTGTCGCGGTGTAAGTTTGTGCATCAATAAATGTTTTTTTTTGTTTGGTATTTGTTCACTTACGCCACATTTTTTGAAACTTGTATTACAAACAAAATTTCAGTTTAATTTAATTTCTCCATTCCCTCCATTTTGCTTTTCATAAATTCATAAAGTTCCTTTGCTGATTCGGTCGGTCGTCGTAATAGCCGGAAAACTTGAGACAATTTAGTGATTATTTGCACCAGAGACGAAGATCATAAAACTTACAAGACGCCAGATTAAATCCACAGCAAATAAACATCTCGAACTGCCAGCGCTAACATTACCAATTGAAGGAAATCGCGCCCATTTACTATCGGCCGAGCACTATTAGTCATAAGCAATTGTTTCGCAAACGCGGCTACAGTGAGAAAACTTCTGATAAATTAGAAGAACGTGTGTGCAGTTAAAATGAGTGACATATCTGATGACGAACAATTGACCGTTGAATGGATTCCCTACAGTCAACGACCTGAATGGTCTGACATTGCTCCCATACCCCAAGACGATGGGCCAAATCAAGTTGTAGCCATTGCATATAGTCCAACATGTGAGTTTTCCTAACAATTTCCATAGTTAACATTCCATAATGCGACTTTTTTGTAGTTCGCGAAGTCTTTGACTACTTCCGTGCTGTTATTGCGCGGCAAGAGAAATCACAGCGTGCTCTGGATCTTACTACGGAGGCACTGCGTTTAAATCCGGCCAACTACACAGTCTGGCAATATCGGCGCGATATTCTACGCGATTTGGGCAGTAATCTATCTGAGGAACTAGACTATCTCGATGGAATCATACGCAATAATGCTAAAAACTACCAAGTGTGGCACCACAGACGTGTCATTGTTGAGATGCTTAACGATCCAAGTCGGGAATTGGATTTGACTGAAGAATCACTGAATGCCGATGCAAAGAACTATCATGCTTGGCAGCACCGGCAGTGGGCGATTTGTGCATACAAGTAAGCTTTATAGTACATCTAACAAAATTGACAAAATTTAATTCCTTGTTTCATTTCATCAGCCTTTATGACGATGAATTACGCTTTGTGGACCGCCTTATATGTGAAGACCAGCGCAATAACTCTGCCTGGAATCAACGTTTCTTTGTAGTTAAACATTTTGGTTTTACATCAGAGGCCATACAACGTGAATTGCAATACACCATGAATCGTATAAGGATTATAAAAAACAATGAAAGCGCCTGGAATTACCTCATAGGAATCTTAAAGCAAACTGATGATAGTACGCTGGGAAGTCACCCGGAAGTAATCGAATTCAGCGAGGAACTCTACAACAACAATATTCGGTCACCCTATCTTTTGGCATTCCTCATCGATCTGTATCAGGAGCAATGTCTATCGGCGACAGATGATGCAGAACGTGAGGAAATAGCGCGCAAAGTTTATTCGTTATGTGATGATATGTCCAAGAAAC
This sequence comes from Phortica okadai, assembly GCA_034638295.1. Taxonomy (NCBI): domain Eukaryota; kingdom Metazoa; phylum Arthropoda; class Insecta; order Diptera; family Drosophilidae; genus Phortica; species Phortica okadai. The sequence continues at coordinate 9,636,557 of CM067850.1, forward strand.
ATGATGTTATCAGACGTAAATACTGGCAATATGTAGTAAACAATCTTAAGACTAAGCTTGTCAAGTCATAGGTTGAGTTGCTTTAGAATAGGGGCAAATATGCCGATGTACGTATTCATTTTCTAAAATATATTCATATTTCTAACTACTTAAACGACGGCATAATTTCTGAAACAAACTTTTTAAATATTAAACAAGACAGAATGTATACCAAATGCGTTAAATTTGTACTGTTCTGTACTCTGTGTTGTCCTCGAAAGATATTGGTTTTAAGATATAGCCGACAAAGGCCAACTGTCTACACATTGCCGTTGTATTGTTGGCTTTTCTATGCCGCTTGTTTATACACGTACAATTCATTAACGAAAAGATAAAAATTACCTATGTACGTTGAGCAACCAGCGTGTTTCTTATCACTCACTTGATGTGTGCATCTGTCAGAACGGCTTTTTACTGGTGACGAGCTTTCAGGTGTCATCTCAAGTTATTTATAGCTTTTTAGCCATGATATTCCACATTCTACCTTGACTTTTGACATTTTTAATTAAAAGCATTACATTTTTTCCAATCTAATACCATACTTCACCTTTTGTTACTCAATTTAAAGATTTATTCAATTCTCATTGTTTTTTGCCATTTTTCATTGAGTACACATATATATACTTTTTTTGTTCTTATTTTTTCACTTTTTTTTTGTTTATAATTTTTGCACTTATTTGATTTTTACTGCATGTAATATATATATATATTTTTTTTTCTTTAATATATTTTAAGGAGCTCATATTGTTACTTAAAAACTCAAGCAAGGGTCATTTCTTCAATAGTATGATAAAAGTAAATTTCTTTCCAAAAACATTTTCATGCATTTTCAAATGCTGGTCGACATATTTTATGCAAACCATTTTATTTGAACAAATATTTTTATACGAAAGTGGCTAGAGTCGAAAAAACTTGGCATAGAAAATGAAAAGCTTACGTTTTATAGTGTGTCGTGCTCTTTGAAAACTGTAGCTGGCAAATTTTCCATCTTTCTTGATTTCCATAAGCAATAAAAAATTCGTAAAATTTAAATTGTTTCATATTCCAGTTTTTGGGTTACTCTTTTGAGGTGTTTAAATAAATTTTTGTTTTCTTTTGGTGTAGTGCGAAGAAGAAGGTGTCATAGTAGAGTCTCAGTAACAATTTGATATATAATTAGAATATATAATAATTCTTTTCAGATTTGCATCTTTTCACCTTTAATTTTTTTTTCCTTATTTTTCTTCTATAATATTTGAGATATTTTCATTGTTTTTGTTTTGTAAAAGCATTTTTTAGCAAAAATTTTAAAATATAATTATATAATTTATTGATTTTTATATATATTAAAAAGTTGTTTCTTTTCCTATTTGTTTTGTGTTTTTTTTTTCTTTTATATGCGCATTCAGCGTGCTTAACTTGAGAATTCTTTTCAGGGATTTTCGTCAATGAAGTTTCCATGGAAAATATTTCTTTCATATATATATAAAATATTTTTTTTTTGTTTTTTTTTAACGCATTTTTAGTTTAGGAAGCTTCGTTTAAAAATTTTTCATTTGCCTTGCGCTAAAATCCAATCTCAACTCTCTGTCTCTCTCTCTCTCTAAAACTTATTCGTGCTGCCTAAAATCATTCAATATTTTTTCCTCTATCCTAATCCTATCCATATTTTAGGACACTCTCGGAGTGTCATCTTGTCTTTACTTTTCAAACATTCCTGCAAAAAGATATTTTTAAATCTAAAGTAAAACTCTATTTATCCTCCTCGATGCCTTCGTCCGTTGTGGTCTTTGCATTCGCTTTAGCCTCTTCATTGCTGATATCACATTTTTCAGCTAACATATCTTCAATACCTTCATCCTGCTGTTGTTGCTGATGATCTCGGACTTTATCGTTGGTCGACTCACCAGAGTCGCCGTCATCTTCCGCCGGCGGAGCCGAACCCGGTGTCATTTTGACGCGACACGTCTCAAATGCCAACGTGTAGCCAAGCTTCGTATATAGGTTACGGGAAGCATCGTTTTGTGGACGAATGACAACAAAAGGCTTATAGCCACGTTCGATGACGAGCTTTGTCAGAGCCGTTGCCAACCGTATGCCATAGCTGTCAGGTGAATAAAAAGGATCATTAAGAGTTTAGTGTATCTTCATTGTGCACTTACCCTTTGCGTCGATATTCTGGACGTGTTTGCATCGAAAACATCGCTCCGTAATATGAGTGCGCCATCCATGCAGCTAATTCGTTTGTATCCTTACGGAAAATACCCAAGCCCGGCAGCACGCGTACAAGCACCTCAAATACTTCAACTGTTTCGATTTCACTGGCCGGATAGAGATCATGAATGCTCGGAACATCGTCTGCGTTAAGGGGTCGCATGATTGCATCTTCCGGCAATTCGGCAAACAATAAATCCTCATTGAGCTGTTTGCACACGTAAATGTCGCCATCGAGTCGCTCCATTACACCAATTTTCGAATAGAAGTCATCCAGGCGATTCATGATGGCCATGTGCGTAAAATTCAGGTACAATGGCTTCTGCCAATCGATAAGGACATCTTCGGTGCGCATCAGATCGACCAGTTCGATTTGTGCTGAAGGGCAAAATATGCCAAAGCTTTGGTAGATATTGTTGTTGGGCTGGTGTGAGATGATCAGAAAATATGACAAGCGAATGTTTTAATGCCGAAAGTGCTTTTATACTTTACGAATCAATCAGCTTCGAACTTTGTCATTCGTATTTGGTAAACTTACCGTTAACGTGCATCCTGGGAAGTGTAGAATTATCGGTTTCTCGGGCCAATCTTTCGAAATGTAAAAATGGAAGTCCCAAATGCGATCATTCAGGTACGTTTTTATGGTTTGATGAAACTGTAAGAGGTAGCAAAGTTTTTTGTTTTTGTTTTCATTTTATATTTTACATTTAATTTTTTTTGGGAATTACATAATTTTACATTAACATTAAAACATTGGCAATCGGCAAGTTCTCGAATTTTAACAAATGGTGGTACAGTAAAATTTTTGTTTGAAATTAATTTGATATTAAGTCTTCTGGAGCAATGTTGTACTTGCAAAAATAAAAAAGAGCCACATAGGTGATCAACAATGTGCCCATCACTTTTTTAAGGAGTATGCGTTGCTGGACACCAAATAGCAGATCGCTCAGCGTGAATATAATTAAGGCAAACATCACGGTCAGAACGGCATTGTTTAATGTACTCATGCCATCGTAAATACGCTTAGAAAGTGTTGGCGGCTTTATTTCTGGTTCAGCTTTGCCAAAACCAAGTCTCCAGATTTTCCACATTTTTGTTTGAATCGCCTCACTAAGGTTTGACTCTTTTCTTTCAAATATTAAACAACTTTCTAAGTTTAAAATTTTTTTGATCAGTATACTGAGTTTCTTTCTCAAAAGACTTCTTTTCTCAGTTTGATATTTTTTTATCAGTATACTAAGTTTCTTCATCAACAGACTTCTATTCTCATGTGTTTATTCGAGAAAATTTAAATTTCATCATGACTCAACAGCACAAAAATCCATTAAATTTATTTGGCCACGCCAAAGCCTCGACGAACAGGCCACAGAGCCTTCAGTTCAAAGGCATGTCAAACGATTTCGTTTCTGCTCCCTAAACGTGATGCCCATAAAAAAGCTTTACAAAAGTGTAGCATACAATCAGGCAACAAGCGGCAAAACAGGTCAAAACTGCTACGGATTGCTGGCTTTTATAGTTTGAGTTTGCATGTTTTGCAATAGCTTTTACTGCCACCCTGCCTTCTGGGCGCTCCACAATTTTGCTTGCTCAAATCGCATTGTTGATGCTTGTTGCAACATCGCAATCCGATACTAAATTTATTGTATTTTTTTAAGTAAATCCTGTCTCATTCTTAACTATTGACAATTAAGTTATTTACTTTCGCACCTTTATTGATTCCGGTAGAAAACGTTCTAAGTACGCCAAAATTTCTGGAAGCTCAGATTCTTGCACCAAACGAAAGTGTTTGCCTTCGGGAATGATTTCCATTTCTGTAAAGAAAAGCATGTTTCTGAGTGTGAGTTGTAAGTGCGCGAAACATTACATATTCGAAATTAAACAAACAAAAAAATACAAATAAAATATGAATAATGGCGTTGAATTAAAAAGCAGATAAGACTGTTTGTCCGCGGGTTGTAAAATGAGTTTTCGCTACAGTAATCGTTTGTATATTTGTTGATGTGACTTTCTAACAGGGCTGGAAACGAGCAAGTTCCTCAATCGAGTGCTATTCATAGTTATCATCGACAGAGCACAAATGTTGAGCAAATAAATTAGTGTAAAACAAATTTCCGTCAATTTAAATGAAATATGTACATATGCTTCCGTATCTGCAATGATTCATCATGGATTTATATAAAGAAGTATCGATTTCATTATAATTGCGCATATTTCAAGTTGAAATACTCGTAATTCATGGCCAGCTCAATGTTCTGCTTAGTTAGTCAAAATGGTTTCAAATTGCTTTAAAGCGGACATCATCAGTTGGAAATTGTATCATTTCCAGCCCTGTTATTTTCATTTTCATTACATTTTCGTTTTATTTTATTACATCATTTTAATTTCTTTCAAACTTTTTCTACTGCTCTGCTTCTCACCCCGCTACTATGACCATTTGCATACAAACAAGGACTTGCGTTGGCCGCACTCAAGGTCTTTTGGGTCGGTTGTTCAAATAAGAAGTGAAAAACGACTGCTGAAAATCAAATGATATGCAGGATGTGAAATGATGCCGTTGCCACCATCAGCATCAGCCAACGCTCAATCCGTATCCGCATTTGAGTCAAGTATAGTATTTGCATAATGCAGCATTTAGTCGCAAGTGTTATTAGATTTTAATGGGATTATGTGCATTACTTTTGATGCTTCGTTGATTAATTACAAACTGAAGGTTGTCTGTTGTCTGCCATGCCGGTACAGAATACGTTTTCGAAACGAAAAATTGACAATTTTCATTAAGCTGCCACGGTTTTAATTACCAGTTGCTTTAATCAAGTAATTTCATTTTAATTTGTATCACAACAATTATCCAATACTTGAGCTTATTAGTGTCAAATCAGTATCAATCATTGTTTGTTGCAACAATTTGTAATTAATTACCAAAAATTAATCTCTAATTGGAATAATTTAAATGAGAACAACCGTTGCCATCGACATGAAGAAAAACTCATGTGTTGGGCCAAACTCAAAGACGTCTCAACTCTCCCTAGTCTTATTTTATGTAACATGTACATATGTTGCAATTGAATGATTGACTAAATGACTGTGCGTTTGATGGCTCTGATCGACTGGTCTTGGCTTGAGTGTGCCTTTTCTGTCAATCACATTGCATATCCTTTATCGACAAACACACTTCAAATTCCATAACTGTCTCAGTGTGGGTGAGTGGCAGTTTGTGTGGGTATGTGTGTGTGTGTGTGTGTGTTCAATTCGCTGCATTTAATGGATGTATTTCATTGTTTGTATGTTACTATGACTATCTGCAGCTATTTGTGTCAAATTCAAACACAGCAACATGCGCAACATAAAGAAACAAAAAACCAAATAAAAGAATGAAAGAAAAAACAAACTGATGAAGAGAAACAAAGCTAACAAAAATTCTTATTGCAAACGTGACTTGGCGTATGTTTGTATGAAAGTGTGTTTCAGTCAGTAGAGGATGAGGTTAAGTGGTGAGTGAGCGTGTGTAAAGCATATCATCAGCAACAACAAAGACTAATACAGCAACAGTAACTATTGTATAAACCACCATAATCCTCCAATTCGCAATTCACATTCGTCGTCTGTCACCCCCGTCGTAATACAAAATCAATATTCAACATATTTCTGCAGGTCAGACGTTTTCTTATTGGACTTACACGTTCGCTAAACATTAACTTTGGTTAAGTTTATTTTCTACGAATTTGTGGACTATCAGAAAGACAATGGTTTAGTTGTGAGTAACTTTGTGGACGTCGAAGGCTGAGTGTCTCATTGGTTTGTAAACCAGAAAGTTTTCTAAGTCATTCATTTCCTGAGAAACTTGCCAAGTAAGACTAACATATATTAAAATTGCGACTTGAGAAAAATTGCGAAAGATTCTTGTCAATGATTTGAAGGACATAATAAAGTTGTATTTTTAATATTTCCAATTGATTAAAAAAAATACTTACAATAGCTCACTAAAGTTCTAGCACATTGCCAAACGTGGCATTATGTCATTAAAATTATGATATATTTTTAATGCCGTTCCCTCCTAACGTTCTATCTACATATCTACCTATCTGTATATCTGCAATTTGGACTTGTTTGATAAATAAACAAGAAATTCAGAGTGCAGCCCGCCAAACTATGCAAATAAGGAATTTTTTGCTCATTATTAATATGAAAAATACTCGATTGTGCGTTAATTTTCCTAATCAAAATGTAGACAGATGAACTCGCGTGTGGGCAATTTTTATTTATAATTTCGAAAAAGGAAAACAACAACTAATTGACATGAACATGTGCAGTTGGACACTCGACTCGCGCGACAAAAACACGATGATGACACAGTGAAGACTCGAGCAGTTGCAACCAAGTCTTTTAGCTTTGATACATCGAAGAAAACCATACAACCCATTAGAAAATTGAGTATCATACAAATATTAAAATTTAGATATTTATGAAAAGGTTGCATAGTTGGCTTGAATGTTTTCTTACTGTAAAACGGAAGAATAAACGAAAAGCGAAAGAAAAAAGAAAAATAAAAAACATGATGTGTGATTGGGTTGTTCATGATAATAATGATCATGTACTTGATGGCGAGGCTTGCGACACTTACAAAAAATTATATCCAATAACCTTGCGTTGACTTCTTTGCTTTACCTTGTTTGGTGTTTGTTGTTGGACTCTTTCGCTTTTATTTTATTATTATTATTATTCTTTTAGTATTGTGTGCGGTTTATAGAAGAATATTGTGTAAAAAAAATTAAATTTTCAGAATTTGTTTAATGTAAAAATTGAAATTTTCGCGATTTAAATTTTATTTTTTTTTTTAATTTGTGTGCTACGCGTTTATTATGTCAAAAAGTGCAGTAAGAAAATATTTATTACAACTTTTAATTTAATTTTTAATTTTTTAAATTAATCACAGATTTCTTTTATTTTTAATTTATTATATTTGCAATTTTATGTTTGTTTCTCTTTTATGAAGTTCAACTTTCGAAGACTTTTTTATAAAATTAAATTTAAATTATTTTTTTAATTGGTTTCGCGCTTTGTTTAATTGAATTTTAAATTTATATTTAATTTAACGCTTTTTCAGTTAGTTTTTAATAAAATTGTTAATCTGTGCTCTTTTTGTTAATTGAGTTTATTTTATTATTACTTGTTTTCCGTTTGCCTGAAGACTTTCAATTATAAACGAAGTTTTGATTTAGCAAATGAATATTTTTTATTGGGTTGGCCGTTTTTTAAATGGAGATGACGGAAGGCTTTTTTGCCACGCTGAGTTCGTGTCACGATGCTTTTTATTTTCTTTTTGTTGTTGTTCCTTACGGAATGTGTTGTTGGGTGTTAAATATCAACTGCACGCGATTTTCTGGTCGTTGTCGTTGTCGTTTTGAGTTTCTTTGCTCTTGTTGAATTTGTTTTTGTTTTGCAAGTGTTATGTGTGTGCCACGCACGCGTTTTTAGCCTCCCGGAGCACCTCCACACGGGCCGAACCCAAGAACAGATGTAACGAGTTTTTAGGATTTGAGTTTTGGTTGAGGGTGCCCTCGTATTTACCGTCGCAAATCTCTCTTGTCGCTTGGTCAAATATTACGCATGAAAACGTTTGAAGTCCTTGGAGTCGACAGAAGTCAAGCGCATTTGAATATGGCGGTCAGGCGATGTTTTTTAAAACACGGTTTTCTATATGCGAGAATTGATTTTTGATTTTCTACGTTTTGTTTCACGTTTTTCACTCTTCTTTGCAATATGTTTTTTTTTTTTACATTATGTGCGGCGCTCGCTGAGTTTGAACGTCAACGTCAACGTCAGAATCAGAGTCAACGGCGGCTGCGGCTGCGGCTGCTGCTACTGCTGTGCTGCCCTATTCTTCTCGTTGTTCTTAGTGAATAATGCTGTCGTTGGTGCTGGTGCTGCTGCTACTGCTACTGTTGTAGTTGTTGATGTTGTTGTACATACATATGTTAGCCGCATACAATGTAAAAACGAATTCGACTTGCTTTTGACAGCGCAGCAACAGCGACGAAGAAGGACGATTGCGGTAACGGCGGCAACGGTGATGGCGACAGCGACGGCAACGGCAACGGCAACGAGGACGTTTGTGTAGATATCCTTTTTCTTATTGGAAATTTCTGTCTGTACGTATGTATATATTTATGTGTATGTGTCGTCTGCTTAATTTCACTTTAATTAGTTTCACTCATTAAATGAAGATTTTCGCAAATATCCGAAAAACAAATTGTATTATTTTTCCGTTCAATATAATTCAATCAGATTTTCAATGTGAATTTTAATTTTGCATGCCACTTTGATAAATTCTCAACAATTGCATGTGGCAAATTTTAGATTTGATTTTAATTAATTTTTTTTTTTTCTAATATTGAATGCAAAAATTTGATTTTTTCTTTTGGTTATCTTTTATTTTATTTTTTGGCTGGTTGAATTTATGCGTTTGCTCTGGCTGACTGACGAAACCGAACTGATTTGCTTGCAACGCGTTTGCCAAGGAGTAAATTATTTTCGCGTATTTATTGTTTTTGCTACTGCTGCTGCTGCTGTTGCTGTTGCTGCCACTGCAACGAATCGTTGCATTGCTGAGCGTAACAATAAATGATTCTAACGAACAAAGAGAGCGGCCCATAAGCGTACCTCACAGAAGGGCGTTTAATTTCAACCCTCACGGGACGTTTCCACGCAAGGCGTAACCCCCTAAGAGCGACGCCACTGCATTAATTGATTTGATGTTGCTTGCTTTCAAATTGCCAATGTGTCTTGACTTAAGCAAATTTATCTTTTTATTAACAAATTTTTAAAGCCCTAAATGAATTTAGAGGTTAAATAAGAATTCTAACACTCATAAATTGTTGTACAAAAACACTTCTTGTTGCGTACACACGTGCACATGTTGATGACAGCTCTCTCTTTCTATACTCTCTTCTTCTCTTGCTTAGTGCAAGCGCTTTCTGTTTCTTCTTCTTACTTAGTTGCGGCGCGGCCTCATTTCCGTTTTGCAATAAAACAAAATGGAGTTTGTTGCCACTACTTTCGTCCACTTTATTCGACAGTATTTGTTGTACACCTTTGAACATATTCCAAGATGGCCGCTCGGTGTTAGAAAATCAACGAAACTTACGAAACATGTTTACAGGACACCGAAACGAATACATGCAAATTGCATTTGTTTACTTTTTCGCTGTAAACATTTGCCACGCACGCTTTCAGAGCATCCCTCTCTATTTTGTGGGGGTTGGGAATGCTTAAAGAGAAACAATTAAATGCTCTTTGACAAGTTACGTTATGGAATTCTCTCGACTCTCAAGTTCTGTTGTTAACAGCAAAGTGGCTGTCAATGCCGGTTCCAAAATCTGTTGGCCAATTTTTCGGAAAAGTTACATTTTGTGTGAAAAATGCAATGCAAATTCAAATAAAACAAGGGAGTGATTTGATCTATTTTCTTGGATAATTTGTTTCATACAAAGTAACCAATTTACTCTACCGAAATCTGTCTTTTTTTAAACAATGAAATAGAAAAATTCAATACCTTCATACTGCGTATAACACTCGAAAGCTGAAGCGAAAATTCATGCAATCTTTGCAGTATGTTGGATGTTTAGCGCGCCATCTATTGAGCTCTTCAAGCCAAAGAAAAAACATGTGCTGCCCGTGTATGTTTTATTGTGCCGCCTGGGGACAAACGACATTTCAATATTAATATTGAAAACAAATATTTCTTCCTTTTTGGATGTACAAATCCTTTTCAATTGGAGTTATAGTCGTATAACTCTATCTCTCCTGCTTTGTGATTGAGGCCAAAATGTCAGTGCTGAGGTTTGTTAGAATCTCTTCTAACATTAAAACAAAAAATATTGATTTAATCACTGCTCTTCAATTAATTCCTCCCATTTAAATATCAGTCTAATAGCAAACATGAAATTGTTATCCGCTTTGTTGGTAAACGCTTGTCAACACTTCGCCACGTCATGATTGATGTGTTATGCGAAATGACGCTGACAAAACGCAAATAATCGCAACAATAACAATAAGTATAAGCGAATGTCCTTAGCTAGCAAACGTGCTAAAATTAGCCGCAATAACGCAAGTCTAAGCTGGCTGGTGGCGCTCACAGTTTCAGCGCTATTGTCAAAATGCCAACTCGCAACGCGAAACGCGCAAAATGGCAACGAAGTTTTTCCTTTGTTTTTCACATTGTTCCGTTTTTCACCATTTCAAGGTCGTTCAAAATGGATAATATGACATTTTTTTTATTTTTTTTTTATTACTTTACACAATGGAGTTCGCACTCACACCTTCATGAATTGCGATGAATCATACTTGGAGTGTTGTGTGTGTGTTTGTTTGCTTTCGTATGCGAGAGTGTCAGTTTGGCGTCGCGTTGCTTGCACGGCGCCATTTTGTAGGCACATTTGTGCATAAGTGGCGGCAAGCCATGCGCGCGCCTTTAATAACGATAATTAAAGTAGACGGAAGGGCATATTTCACTCCATGTTGTTGACTTGTCTTTTGGGGCCAGGTTGCAGAGTAAAACAAAAAAAAAGTTAGTCAATGTTTTGCATTGCGATGAATCACGCGAATACTTTCGTGTGTGTGCAGAGCGAATCTTGATAGGGCGCTGTATTAAAATTTCAATTGACACAGACACGTTGCATTTTCTAAACAGTGATGGATTGCCACATATGGAACAAGTCTTTATGCGAAATAAAATTCAACTATCAAATCATAGTTTGATTTCTAACTTCATTTTGTTTCTGTTTTTTTTTTCTTTTCTTTATGCAACCAAACTGTTCTCACAATAGTGCCTTGACACTCCACGCCTGACTTAATGTAAGTATATTTATCACTCAAGGTAGGCAGGTATTTGAAAAATTTATTTAATTTGATATTTTTACAAGGTAAATGAAACTTGAAGTACATACATATGTGAAGCTAAAAAATGCAACATGAAATAATTGAACTTTGAACTTGAATTTAAGTTGAATTACTCATCGACAGATTAGCAATTGAAAATTTAACAAATTCTCAAAATGTCAAGGTCATTAAAGATTGGCTACTATATATATTGTTTTCCTGCTGTCACCAACGCTGCTTATTAATTTAAATATCGGAATTTGGCCAACATTCTGGTGCTTCTGAGTTCGTCTTTTAATTTATGAGCTTTGGCGCGCTTGTAGAGGACTGCCAAGTTTTGTAGACCGCAAACAAACACACATACATTTACACAAAACGCTGCTTTGGTTGCCATTTTGTTTCAAAATAAGTTTGTTTCGCTTTTCGGCCATATTGCGACGGATGTACGTCATTGTCGGCAAGTACCATTACAATAAAACAAAAACGTGTCCTTGGCGTTTGTTTTAAAGTCCAAGTGGAGACATTTCAAGCATTTAAAGCCACTTGGATATTGGCTTTTGATAGTACAAGCATGGTGCGAATTACCGTGAAGAGGGTCACTCGTGCATACGACTCACGTGTCTCGGTTGCTTAGCGTGTAGTTAATGTCACGGTCAAACATGGTGCATGATTGTAATAGCAATTTAAAATAAAAGACGATTTAGACATAAACAAGCTCAGCACAACTAAATAACACAATATGTGTTGTTTTTTGTACAAAATTGTTGTAATTGCAATGTTTGACCATCTGAATTATTTATGAATTATCTGCAGAAGCACAAAAAGTGAATTGTTGTCACAGCAAAAGTTTTTCGAAAACCTCAATATGGTTTTATTAAAATAAACAACACCTGCATGTCGGATTGTCGGTCACTGGGGACATTGATTGGTGGGAAGACTACCGTGCAGAGGGCCAGTTAGTCAGTTTTATTAGTGTAAATAAGGCTGGCGATGACCTTGTTCCTTGTGGTGGCAGACGGCGCTGGGATTCACTAACTGTAGTATGAATTAATTCCGTAGTGACCCGTTACTTAGAACTTGCATGTCTGGCAGAGTACAGGAATGAATAATTAGAAATTGTTGTGAGAACGACAATATTGTAATTAAATTGTTAACGGTCGATAACAAAAACATATCGAAAAATCTCTAATGCACGAATATGGTCTATATGCAGATGTTGCAAAAGCACGAAGTGTAATTGGCTAAACATCAGTGGAGTTTTAAGCACACAGCGCTTTAATTAGTGGCTTATTTTTGTTATTACTTAATGGCGCCATTTTTATACAAATGTTGCTCAAAGCGCCACACTTTTCGTTTCCGTTGACTCAGTGTCATTGAAAGAGGCACTTGTGTGTCTAAAGTGTCGCAGCCGAGAATAAGTAAAGAATGTACTGACTAGTCTGATGTGCCGTCCAGTTGTACCGACATTTGGGCAATGTCAATATGGCGAAAGTGGCATACCGGCAAAAAACAATATGACATTTATAACATTGAATGTTATTGTAATATCGGAAACTTTCAACACTTTCTCAGTCAGTCGATTTTACATCACAATGCCGTATGTGTTTCCGAAAAATGAAGACATTTGAGACAAATTAAATTTGAACCTCAGTCGACTGCTGGTCGTGTAAGAATTTTGTTTGTTTTATTTACGCCGGCACATTTACTGTTGATAGTGCATAATTTTCACTAAATAAATCGTAAATGGCAACTTTTAAGCCAAAATTCTTGAAGCCGGAAACGGACGATGCAATTACAGAAGCTACTGGTAGCGCTGAACCAACGTCTTCTTTCATCTTTAATGCTAATCACTCGCTGGCAATTACGGAACAACGTCAAAAGTTGCCCATACGAAAGTACCGGGATCAAATTTTGTACTGCCTAGAAAACTACCAAGTTGTTATACTTGTCGGCGAGACAGGCAGTGGTAAAAGTACACAAGTGCCACAATATCTCTACGAATGGGGCTGGCATACAAAAGGATTAATCGGTATTACGGAGCCAAGACGAGTCTCTGCTGTGACCCTCGCCAATCGAGTTGCATTGGAAAGGGGGGAGCTTGTCGGCGACACAGTTGGCTATCTTGTGCGTTTTAATGAGCGAATCACAGCTGAGACGAAGATCAAATATATGACGGAAGGAATTTTACTACGTGAGTTGTTAGCGGATCCTTTATTGACGCAATACGGCGTCATCATTGTCGATGAGGCACACGAACGCAACATGCTGACAGATACTGTCCTTGGTTTGCTCAAGAAAATATTAAAAAAGAGATCGAGTTTAAAAGTTATCATCTCATCTGCGACAATCGATGCGAGTTTCTTCAGTGAATTCTTTAGTTGGCCGGGCACGTCGCGAGATGTGAGCGTCAAGTTGACCATAGAGGGTCGAATGCATGCAGTAAGCACGTATTATTTAAGCGAACCTTGTGCCGATTATGTGCGAGAAACTGTGGAAACTGTTTGGAAGCTGCATAAGAAAGAACCAACTGGTGATATATTGGCGTTTCTAACGGGCCAGGAGGAAGTTTTAGAAGCGCTTGATCTTCTTCGCGAATATATTGCATCCGAGGAATTGGACAACATGAAGGTTCTACCCATGTATGGTAGCATGACAAGCAATGACCAACTGGCTGTTTTCTTTACGCCGCCTAAAGGCGTGCGGAAGGTTGTATTGGCCACTAATATTGCTGAGACGTCGATTACGATTCCTGGCATCGTCTATGTCATCGACTGCGGCTTTGTGAAGGTGAAATGGTACAATCCGACAACATGCAGCGACAGCCTTGTTGTTGTTCCTGTTAGTAAAGCTTCTGCAATACAACGTGCTGGCCGGGCTGGACGCATGCGTCCAGGCAAAGTTTATAGGCTCTATACAAAGCAGGACTATGACTCACTCATTGAACGTGAGCCACCAGAAATGCGTCGCAGCGAACTAAGCTCGGCGGTGCTCCAGTTAAAAGCTTTGGGTATAGGCAACATATTACGCTTTGATTTTCCTTCACCGCCACCAGCAAAGAATCTGTTAGGCGCTTTAGAGACGCTTTACGCACTCGACGCCATTGATGAGCAGGGCAATCTCACCAAACCCATTGGCTTTTTGCTCGCTGAAATGCCTTTTGCACCCATGTTCTCAAAAATGCTCTACGTCGCAGGTAAAATGGGCTGTGCCGAGGAAATAGTCACCATCATTGCTATGCTACAAGTGCAGGGCATCTATTCGAAACCGCCTTCCGCGTTGGCACAGGCCAGTGGACGTATTGCGAAGCGAAATTTTGAAGTTGCCGAGGGTGACTTGATTACTTTGCTCAATGTGTATGACGGTTTTGTTGAAAATGGCAAAACGAAAGAATTTTGCGGCCAGTACTACCTCATCTATCGAAATCTGAAGCGTGCTTGTGAGCTACGCGAACAGTTGTTAACATTGGCTAGCAAAAAATTCGGCATTCCCATATTCTCTTGCAAGGGTGATGTGTCAATGGTGTGCAAATGCATTACCGCTGGTTTCTTCCAGCATGTGGCATACTTGCATCATTCCGGTGTCTATCGCCAGATCAGCAGCGGAACTGAACTAGCAGTACATCCGAATTCAACGCTTTACACATTGCCACAGGCGCAGTACGTGGTGTACTGTGAGCTGCTGCAAACAACAAAACTCTTTATGAACAATCTTACGGTCATCAAAAAGGAATGGCTGACAGAGGTGGCGCCGCATTACTATCACCAGACGACTGTACGGGATTAGCATTAGCAATTAGGACATAGTTTAGAGAAGGTAAACTAATTTTATTAACATACAAATAAAGAACTTAAATTAAAATATTTTTTAACGCATTTTCATTAACCAGCTGCAACACGTCCGCGGCCTTGGAACATCATCATAGACTCTGGACCACGTATGATGCGTGACATTAGCTCCCAGCACATCTTGGCCGGGAACAGACTGTAATAAAAAGTTAAAATTAGTTTCATTTCTAATAAAATTAAAAGAATTTCTTACTGACCATTTTAGTGGCGTAAAAGTACGTATCGAATTGGGCAACACACACCAAACTTCATTCTTGCGCGTGGCGCTCACGATCTGCTCTGCCACATAATCCGGCTCCAGCATGGGAAACATGCGCGGCTTGACGCCTGAAAACATGCCTGTATTGATATAATACGGACAGATCAACGTCATCTGCACATTGTCGTAGCCATGAGCTTTCAAATCGGTTAAAAGGCTCTCGTGGAAACCAATGCACGCATACTTGGTTGCGCTATAGTCTGAGCAGCCATAGGTGCCCAACATGCCGGTGACGGAACCCACGGTCACAATATGACCACGATTGTGACGCATCATGTGCGGCAGAAAAGCCTTCACCGTCCAATAATGGGAAATTATATTGATATTGTATGTATTCTGTATGACACGATCGGGCAAATCCCAAAAGGGCTTGCAGCAAACAATGCCCGCATTGTTAATTAGTATGTCGACCGGGCCAATTTCGCTTGTGACTTGCGATGCACGTTGATAGACTTGCTCACGATCAGAGATATCGACGACGTAACCCTTGCAATCGTGGTAACCGTGTTCGGCAAGTAATGTCGTTGTTAGTTTAATAGCTGTACGAATGGAAAATTTTATTGTTGTAAATTAATTAGTAAGTTTTCATTGTGTGCAGATTGACCAAGATTTAAAGATTTCTCTTATTTGTGTATGTTTACAGTGAGTTTAAAGACCTCTCTACGCCGATTTTCACTCAGGCGTTGTTATTTCACACAGATAATATTTGCGTAATGATTAGCAAAACAGTGTGAATTGCTCCAAATGCATTTGTAACGTGTTTTAAGTAAGTCTTTACGTACCCTCTTGATTTATGTCCCAAATGACAATGCGCGAACGCAGCTTAGCAAAGTTCAGCGCCAACAGACGACCCACGCCGCCTCCGCCACCTGTGATGAGCACCACTTGGCCCGATACATCCTATAAATTTTAACGAAAGTTTGTACTCTTGTTCAACTTTGGCTTAAGATGTTTTAGTATGACATTAGTAAGGTTAGGTCAGAAGAGAAAGTTTTTTATAAAATGTATCAAAGTAGTTACAAATTGTAAATGTGATATTTACTTGCATAAATTCTTAAATACAACGAATTAATGATTCTGCTTATTATATAATATCAAAAAAAAAATAGTTTATTTATAAAGTGAAAGTGTATCAATCGATCAACGTTTAATTCTACTTCATTTTTGCTTGATTTATTTGTCAATCTATTCAAAATCACATGTGCGTGTATGTAAATATATTTAAATTAGTTTGGTAAGCCATAAAAGTGACGATTTACAAACAAGTTTTTCTTATATTACGTTCGAAATAACATTTTGAATCATCATACAACGCTGATACACAAAATTATTATAATCACTTTTGTTTTTGTAACGCTCACTAAACTTTTTGTATTTTTAATTACATATAAGGCGTGTCTTCCATGATTATTAAATGAATTCAAATGATTTTTTGCATAAAAACATTTGGTTTTGTTTTTTATTACAACGGAAATGTTGCAAAGCTTTGCAAATTATATAATTTCGACACGATAATGATAACAAAAAGAAATGAAAATGGCAAAACATTAGCATTTCTTTGGCTCGTAGATACATCTATGCTTGTTCAACTTTTGCCATTTGCCAACACAAGTTCAATCAGGTTCATTTTGGTGTGTTTTTAATTTTTTTTTTTTTGCTGAATTTTATTTGTCTTGTCTATGTTTGCTTTTGCAATAAGTTTCGTTTTTGTTGACGGTGCAATACCATGCAATAGCGACAACAACAACAACATCTACAACTGTTGCAGCTGCATTGGCGGAAAACACGTTGAAACGACAGACAAAGTAACGAACGAAAGGAAAACTGCACAGTTCAGTGCGGCGAGAGCGTAGGCAGGCGTGAAGGGAGGCGTCGTTTTTTGCTTATTTTATTTTATAACTCAAATTGTTAATAAAGAAATGTTAAATAATACATCAAAAATATGCATTTTCTATTTTCATTGGTTGGCATTAAATCTCATCAACGAAATTTCATCAAATAACGACTTTTTGCACTTGAAATACAAAATTTCAATGTCAGTCAAACTAAAACAAATACGCAGGCAAATATTCAAAAACAAGCCAAAATAAAAATTTATTTATATTTTTGACAAATATTTAAACAAGCAGTCAGACGTTGCGTACTTATTAAGTATGACGTCGCCATCGAATTAAAACGTTGCTGGCTAAACATAAAAATCATTGTGCAAATATTGAAATATAAAACACTTTAGTCCAGCAAACACTTCGCACGCAAATGAGTTCAAACACGTCGGCGTCGATAACAGTTGACGTTTGTTTAGTTTAAAACAAAGAAAAAAACTAAAATTTAAATTATTTGTCACTAAAATAATGCGCACAATTGAGCTTCAATCAAATGCCAAATTGTCGCTGATTCAAAAGGGAACTTGAAATTGTTTTTTTTATAGCAAAAAGAAAATGGAAAGTGAAAATTTTATAGGCTTCATAAATCGCTAAGTTTTTTCATATAACTAAAACATAAAATGCAGCCATAAAATATATTTATGTATATATGTATGTACTATATACATATTAGATACAGACAATGGTCAACGTTCAAGTAGCGCCTAAGTTTTGTAGAAAAATGTTGATAGAGGTCATAAAAATTCGTAGGCCTACTTTTTTGTCAAGTCATGGCAAAGCTTATTGCGAAATAACTAATTATGAATTCGCAATGTTTTGCCAATAATTGTAGGCGGAGATAAAGTGGTGTTGTTGTTTTTGTTGAATACATGTTAAGCAACTAACAACATAAACAATAAATAAAAATACAGTTAAATAAATTTTGGGATTGCATCGTGGCATTTTACTAAAATGATTATAGCTTCCAAGCTTGATAATTGATTTCGTCTCGGGATTTTTTAATTTGTAAATATTATTATGTGTATTAAAGGAAATTCTTTGTTTTCTTAGTTTATACCTTTGTCACCTGTTTCCTAATGGTGACTTTCAAACAAAATTATATTTTTTTATGGCTTAACCTTTTATTGCAAGGTGTCCAAAGACAACAAGAGACTAACTCTTTGGGCTTTGGGGCCAAGGCATCATTGAGCCAGTAAAAATTTTAGTTATTAGCACATAATTGACAAAAAAGCCACGCAATAAAACGTGCGGTCATCTAATTGAGCTAGTGTTTCATTATGCACAGTCAAGATACGAAATATTTGCTTTTGTGGCAAATATTTTGCTTATATCGTATTTTCTAATTAATTACGAGAAAACTTTATGCCAACAAACCTTTAGCTTTCTAAAACGCTCCGGTAAGAGCGTCAAGTACAGCGACTCAGCGATGTAGAAAAGCGACTTGAGCGTAAAAATAATCAAGTCCAAAATGAATTGGTATACGGCACGTAACGGTTGATCCATGTGCAACAGCCCCGGCGCAGTCATGTTGATGATTTTAAGATAAACTCAGTTTGTTTTATGGGCACTTTTTGAAAATGTTATTGTGATTGGTTATTTGGAGGTCTTTTCAAACGCCTCAGGCTGGGCTTGAAAGCAGTTGCCGCAACGAGGAACACGTGCGCGCGGAGCACTTGATCGATGTTTGGCTACCTTTTCACTGCGATACGATTGACGCGTTGATGACGCGGGTGCGCCGCGTTGAATTTGCCTACCGAATCAAAGTATTCGAATCGCGTACAAAACAAAATTGCAAATTGAATGCCTTAGCATTTGAAGCCGTCGGAGGCTTTTCGAACGCTCGTCGAGGGCTGCTGTAGCATACTAAGCAATTCCGTGTTGACGTCGCGACTTTTTAGTTGTTTTGTTTCATTGAGGAATTTCTCCACGTTCGTGGCTATTTGAATTTGATAGTGTCTGTTTTTTTTTTTTTTTTTTTATTTCTTTTATTATGTTTTTCGAGTGGGTTTCTTATGTGTCGCTCTATTCGAAAGTTCGTCTGCTTATGCTGAAGTCGCGCCGCAGACTGAAGTCAATGCTTGAAAACATTTCTAGTCGCTGACTGAGCGCAAAGCGTTAATTTTGTTTTTATTATGCTTGATTGAGCCAACAGTTACAATCTTTGTTTGGCCCAGTCGTAGAAGCAGCCAAGAGACCATCTCGCGTTGATCGTTGCTCATCTCTGCTTTTGATTCCACTTACTTCCGCTTTGTTTTATGTTTTTCTCTTTTCTACTTAATTCTTACACCTTCGTCAAAAGAGTTTTATAACTTTTTCGTGAAGTTTGTAACGCACACAAAGAAGATTGTTCAACTGAATTTACAAGCGTATTTATGGTTCGGCAATGCCGAAATTAACGTACTTTTATTGTTTCTTCTTTTCGTTACATCATTTGCATTTAGTTTGCTCAAACCGATATTTGTTATTTAAATGAGTTTCACTTCAGACATGTTCTACTTCCGCGAACGAAATTTGTAAGTGCTTCGATTTATATAAATTAATTGTATGTTCACATTTCTTATAAATGTTTGTAGCTTGTGTTTGTGATAAGTGTCCGAATATTTTTATTTGAATGAAATTAATTTTTTAATTAGACAAATTTTATTCACAAAAATCAATGTTTTCAAACTTGTCACATTGGCGCTCTTATTGCGTGGCTGCATTGTTTAAGCTTTTCGCTTAGGCTTGGCAGCACTGACACGGCAAAGCTTGTTAATTTAAAGCAGTTAATTTCAAATTGTTCAGTGTTATTTGTTTCACAATGCAAATTAAGAGATTTCAATTATTCTTTTTAGTGCCTTTGATCAAGATTATTTATTAATTTGTTTGTTTTTAAAATATTCTCGTTTGTACATAAATGTTTGTACTTTTTAACACAAGCTGCAACTTTGCCAAGTAAGCTCAACTGGGATCAATAGATTTCCTCAACAAGCTCACATTCGGCTTTGGGACCCTGAGACGTAACGCTTTCGTTTCCAGTCTGTAGTGTGGCGGGGGCGCTGCAGGCAATAGGTAGAATAAGAATACATAGAAGAGATTCATCGGACAGCTTTGCAATGACAACCAATTAAATTTGCTGCTCTCTGGCGCAGAAGCCACCGTTTTGCAGACTGTTTTTCCGCTTGGATTGGATTCAGTGCCAATCGAGTCTTGCCATTCGTTGTCATCACTTTTGCTGATGGACACATACATTTGTATATTGTAAAAAACAACAACAAGTTTGAGTATTTGGGGAACCATTTACTTTGACTTACTTTTTATAAAATTCTAATTGCTTTTGCAACTCAGCTACAGATTGTTGAAGCGATTTAATCGTTTTACTTTGCTCTTCTTGTTGTTCATAATGTTTTTTCTCCAACAACTTGAACTCGATATCATATTTCCGAATCTAACAAACAGAGAGAGTGGTGAAAATTCGTCACTGTTTTAATTGTCGATGTGGTCGGTGCTTACTTTAGCGATCTCCTCCGCCAGCTGATCATTTTCCTGCAGGGCATCGTGCAGCGCACACTGCTCTGCCGACAACTTTGATTGCAGCGAGCGCTGCTCGAGCAGCGAGCGAAAGAGATCACTTTTCGTCTGTGCGAGAAGTTCTTTTTGTGCGTCGAACTCTTGTTTACGGTAACTGACCTCCTGCTCGAGCAGCGCCTTGTCCGCAGTCAGGTGTATCGCCGACGTCGTCAGACTGTCGCAAGCAAGGCGCGTCTGCACGATTTCCTCCATGGACTGTTTCAACTGCAGAGTGAGTTCATCACAGCGTTTCTGTTCGACACGTACGAGCGTTGAGTAGACGTGCAATTGATTTGATTGCTTCATGGCCTGAAATAATGTCTGAAACTCTGTAAGGTAAAGCCCCAAACGAACCGATTAATTGTTTGGTCACTCACGTCCTTCTGCATGCTCTCCACCGTCTGCTGCATTCGTTTGACCTCGTTCCGACGCTGACGCCAAGCGTGCAACATTAGCATAGAAAACATACGCATGCTGGCCACATTCGGTATTCCATTTGGCCACTTGGTGTCGCCAAAATTCTGCAGCTCGTTTGACGAAGTCAGCTCAGGCGCCAACTTATCGGTAGCTAAAAGTATCTGTTTGACTCCTTCACGATCGGAAGGTATCATTGGTTTCGCCGTTTTCAGCTCCATTTTTCGTTTCGCATCAAGACTTTCGTCAGTTATCGTAAAAACGCTTTGCTTGAAGTTCTTTATAGTATGTGTTTTCAAACAATCACTGTGATCCTTCGATGTGAAGGCCTTAACTGTGATTAGTTTAATGTCGCGCTCTTCTCTTCTTGTCATAATTTCTGTCAATCAGTCTACATAAGTTCGGAATTCCTTGCACGCGTTATACGTAATTGTTTCTGGTTTACTGTTTTTTTTATTTTTCGTTCTGTGTTTGGACATTAACCAACTTTTAATAACTATAATTTTTACGGTTTATTTGCAAAAATGTTTTTTGTTTTGAGCTGCAATCCTAAAGATAATTCTACCAAAAACTGAAATCATTTGCACTAAGAATAAAATCGATCCTGATTGAAAACTTTAAAACTGTTAATTTTGTATGTAAAGTTTAAACTGAGTTAAAATTCTATGATGAAATTTAAAATACTTCTACTTTTGGTTTATCACAAAATCGATGCAATTAGTAAATGTCTCTGCAATTACCTAAAGACATATATCACTGAACTCTGTTTAACGCATGTACATTGATTAAGTCGTTCATTACATAAATCTACAACGATTTCACAACAAATTCGAGGTATTGGCCAAGGTCGGCCGGCAAACTTACAATTTGCACGAACAAATAACAACATGAACCTCAAGAAGCCTTTTGCCTTTTCAACGTGTTGGGATTTTTGGTTTGGTTTTACTTCTGCATTTGTAATTTTAGGCCGCCTACGGAATACCCTAAACTCTATTCAGTAATATTCGTATGTCTGCTGCAATTGTAATGGTCTTCAGGAGCCATTTTGTTTGTGGTGAGTATAGCCCTGAGCTCTCCACTGCTGGTCACCGTTAAATATCATCATGATAAAATAAGGTCGCATCCATTAATTACTTAAAGTCTTTGTAAATTTCGACTCCCTGTTCTCTTGGTAATATTTCGATCTTTAGTTGAGATACCGGAATATTGAAGGAATCTTAAGAGTAAGTAAAGTATTTAGTTGGAATTGGAATATTTAAGTAATTTAATTCTCATATAAAATAATGCGATTAACTATTTATTCGTTCTTAAAGACTCTAAAAGATTGTTGCATGGTGTAGTGGACTTTTGAACCCTGACAAGGTCTTTTGCTTCGCATATTGTTTACCTTCGCATTGAATACGCGGCTGTTGAAGGACACGCGCCACAGGAAGTTCAAAGAGTTGTTAGCCGAGCACCTGCACCCCAGCTACATAATAATGAAATCCCCATTACTTTTAACCAACAACGTTGCCTACCAAAAATCAATATAGCGCCAATCTGTGCGCACTGCGAACCCCAATCTGTCTGGCCGCACGTGCCACTCGAAGCCAGGGTGGCCATTTCACTAGGTAATGTATGTCATATTTGGTGCGCAAAGTCAATGTTAGCACTCAGAATGGTCGTCTTTTTCCGAGAATCGCACAAATCGAATCGCGTGATGTAACCAACACGTTTTAGCTCCGAGTTCGTGAGTGCCGCCATTGTTTGATCGATGTTTGGCCTTTGCTCCTTGCCATAACCAACGACAGTCATTAACGCCTGTTTTGCATGTTATTGTCGGAGTTGTTGTTGTTTTTTTAGTTTGATTCCTGCAAAACTCAATTGACCGAATTCGGTTTGTTGTGAAACGCTGTACAAGCGTCGCTGACATAATTCCTATTTTATTTGGGGTTTACCTCATTATGAACTTCAATTAGTTGGGGAATTTTGAAGATAAAATTTAACGATAGACTGTTTCCAAAGGTCAGCATTTTCGAATGTTGAAATGTGAGTTGGTTATTAATATTAAAAAGGTTGAAGATTTGAGTTTTAAGTTTAGTACAGTAAATAATGTGAATTTAACATAAGACTGACTTATATGTTCATATATGAGGTAGAAGTTACCCACACTAGTGCAAAGTATCTCGACTCTTAACAGTACTTTTGGCGGCAAAAAGTTTCAAATTGTTTCAGTAAAACATGACTCACCAACATAACTTTCATTTTTCTCACGAATTTACCATTCAAATGCTAAAGTTCAACAGGATATCATCATCAGCCTATAACCAAATCATTTGTCGAAAGTGAAAGTCTTTTTTCACTCGAATGCTGCGTGTTCAGTACGCTTGTGCCTGATAAAGCAGACAACGCACTACTGGCTGTGTGAGTCACGGTCATGCCACATGCCACAAAAGAGCAGCACGTATTGAAACACAAACAAAATTAATGCCACAACAAATGCCGGCGCATGATATTATATCCTTTTCCAAGAATTGAACGCTGATTCAGCCAACTCGTTGGTCTAGTGTGGGGCTAAAAGGGCCCCAGGGGGTGGTGATGTACGGAGAGCTTGTTTTCATTCATAAAATCATAGCTCACTGGTAAGGCACGTGAAAATTGAAGCTGACAAGAGTGAAAATGTGGGTGGTGGACAATAGATGAAGCAAGGGTGTGTTGAGAGAGATAGAGCGAGTATTATACAAAACAACTGAGCGAGCGAGCTTTTTGAGGCATGAATCATTTTTGTCGCAACACTGAGAAATATTTTATACAAAAATAGCAAACCAAATATTATTCCATTGTGATTCCTGCTTACAGAATTTGTTTATATTTATTTGTAAAGATATTTATATTCATTTAAAATACAAGAGTGCATCATCTCTGTTATGTAACGCATAAGGTACGCATGAGTACTAAAGCCGAGCTTCTTTGAGGTTTTATAAATAATTTATAAAACTATGTTTCTGGAGTGAATAATATCACGCTGTTGAGAGTTCCTTAAACAGGCATAACAAGTCAACAAACGTGACTCAAGTCGCATCAAAACAAACGAATAAACAATGAACAAAAATAATAAATGATCGCTCTCGCTCAAAGTCGTCTTTTGAGCACGTCACTAAAGCTAAGCGATCGCAAACAATAACAAAACTTGTTTACGCACCGAAGATTCAAAGCTCCTAAACGATCTGGCAACTCTGATAAGTGTTGCGCTAGTACAAAAAGGCGCGTAACATGTTAATGAAGATCTCCTCCAGACTTGCGTCGCGCATTCCACCCTCGCTCAGCCAAGTTCGACTTCAATTAGCAATCGTCATTTCACTTTACGTCAGATATAACCTGCCAAAAAGCTTAAGATTTGTATGTTGAACGCTGAAGAAACTGAAGAAAGAAGAAGTAACAAAAACGCTCAGTCGACTCATATGACAGTAAAATTAGTCTTTATTTAACATTCGTCGTGATCGGTAAAGTTGCGGACGAACAGGTGGATGATCGATTTTGTTTGTGAGTGTGAGTGTTCGTGTTCGTGTGTATGTGAAAACGAAAGAGTCAAACAAAAAAGGAGAGAGAGTTAATAAGTGCTACCAAGTGAGAGTGAGAAAGTAATTACTTTGAATGTCATTTTTACCGTTGACATTCGTTAAGACGTTCAAAGGTAGAGTTCGGTTGCGTGTGCTAAAGAAAAGTGTGTAAACGTGATAAAAAATACAATGCAAAATGCACAAATTGTTGGGTGTATTAAATGATTTTTAGAGCGTTCAGGCTGATCGATTTCACCTATACAACATTTAACGGGATTTGGCTATCAAATAATCATTTCGATGCACGTTTTGTTTGTTTTTGTGTTGATCGTAGCACAGCTGCAATCCAAACAGAAACACGTCGTCGTTGTCGTCGTCGAATCACGTATCGATAATTTGTATTAATATCAATGACGATAAGATAACTGAAATCCCCCAAACATCGCACATACTTATGTACCTTAATACAAGAATTTTGGATGTTTAAAAATAACAAACAATTCCAACTAATTAAGCCCTTTCTTGTGTTTAGTCGATTTCAAAAGAACTCTAGAATTCCCCGCGATATTGCTGCCAAATTTTTCCCAAAAACAGGCAGAATTTCTCATCTGCTTCTTCTTGCGCGCCCAAACGTTGTGAGATCAGACGGCCGCATAAAGCACGGAAATACCCAGAGCAAAAACAATATGCTTTATCAAGCTCTCATGAGGCACTTGCTCTCATAGTTTTGAACATACTACGCCGCACAAATCAATTTCGCTACGCAAGCGCGCTCAGCTTTGGTTTTTACTCGTTCGTTTCCTCTTCGCTTCAAATTCGTTTTCATTTTGTCTACTTTTATTTATTAATGTTTTTATTGCCGCCGCGTTGCGTCGCATTCTCATTTTGCACACATTCGTAAACTGTCTAACAAAATAAGAAAGAAAAAGTTAAAAAAAAAAAAAATTAAAACCTGTTTTTGACATAATACAATATTTATTTTTAACCCACGATAACACAAAAAAAAAAAAAATTAAATAAATAATAAATAAATAAAAAACCGCGACACAAGTGTAATTTTTGTTTTTTAATTAAATTGTTGAGTAAAATTTATTTTTTCAAATAACATGATTTCCTACAGATTTCTTGCAATGAATATATCAATAAAATAAAATCATTTTCAACGTGAAGTTAATAATTACACCTTGTGCTTATTTATTTATTTATATGCAAATCAAGTGGTCAAGTGTGCATTGTAATAATTGTAATTTTAATTGGAAGTGCTCGCGTTTGAATTCTGGTAAGTTCCTCAGTTGGGAAATTCCTTAAAATCAAAAATCAAGTGATTACTTGGAAAATATTTTATTGAAGACATTTTTCACGGTCATTTTTTGTTATTCTTTTTTTTTCATGTTTTTTGTGTATGCTTAGTCATTTATTTATTGATTTTGAACAATATTGCCTTTTTCGCGTCTTTATAAACTTGTCTTAAAATCAATGATCTTGTATTCAACGTCTGTAATTTGAGGGCTTCATTTGAGTCATTGGGTTGTCTCAGTGAAAACTGGTTTGATTTTATTTCTTACTTAAAGAAACCAAAAAAAAAAAAAAAACTTTATTATTGCGAATACTTTTTAAATGTTGTTAAACTCAAAACACAAATTATTTGTTATTAAACATCTCGAATTTTCATAAATACAAAGTGAGAAGATTGACCATGCCTTGAACGGCTGATCGTCTATATAACTCCAGTTCTGGTGACAAAGAAGTGTCTGGACGACTAAAGCACTTTTTCGCGTTGCAGTATGAATAACTCTTTGAGATTGGCAATTGAATTTCATAATGCTGGGCCTGTTGATGAAGGCCATGTCGCTAGTCATTAATGCCGTCACAGACCTAATTCAGCTGTTACTCAATCTGCCAATGACGTAGCGGTGACGTGTATAAAGTTCAGTCTTGAGCTAAAAGCATGTTTCAATTTGTTTTCGTTTTGTTTTTATAAACTTAAGCATTGAAATTCCATTTGCACAAGTTCAAGCCACGCACTTATCACAATGTGTGAAACATTTCAAGAAAGAAATCGCTTCATGTTATGCGACTTATCAGATTGTGTGTGTTTTTTATTGGAATTTGTTTTTAATGATTTCAGAAAATATTATTTTTGAAACGGGAGAAACCGACGAATTAAATAAATAGCGGGTAAAATCCACAATGCTTATCACTGAAGAGGTTTGCTGATAGAATCATAAAACGTACTGTGAATATTTTTGGCAGTTGATATTCATTTCTGGATGCATATGTATGTATGTATTTGTATAGATAATTTGACTTATATAAAGACCTCTGTCAAATTGTTGGCAATCATTAATCGGACTCACATTAGTAAATGATTCGAGAAATTCTTGCTGTAAAATAAATTCAACCTGCTATAATTTTGATATCCGTTTTTTACAGTGTATTTGTTCAAAACAAAACACAAAGCTCGCTGAACAACAACCAATTTTGGCAGGCATCGCTCTTCGAATTTTCAAGCATGAAATTTGTTATCGCTTTGCGCTTTATTTTATATTTCGAATTTGTATTGACTGACAAATGTCTAATAAGGGGCTGAAAACACCTGTGCATATGTACGCAATATTGGCGCACATTTCTAATTAGAATTGGGTAGAGGTATGGTGGCGACAGACGTTGTTAGTGTTGGTGACAAACAACAACAGTCATTCACACAGAAAAAGCTTTGTATGCTTTACGCTCTCTCTTTCTCTTTCTGTCTCTATCGTACATATTTCCTAACTAATGTTGAACTGCAGCAATGCGCAGCAATGTATCGAAGCGCGCACTCCTCACTCACCACCTGAAACCGTTAGTCAGTTCCGACTCTATTCTGAGTAACCAACAGCTCTGCCAATAAAAGTTTGTTTGGTAAGAAAGTTGTGTTAAGGCAATTCAACGTTGTCGATGTCGGCAACAATGACGACGTTTAGAATTTCCAACTACAAGTAAATTCATTCTAAGATCAACTTTGAACGCAAATAGTCGCAAACGTCGGGAAAATTGACGGAATTTTTATACATATTATCGTTGTGAATGAGTTAAAACATTTTTTTGCTTTCGTTGATATCGAAAAGTGTGCAGTAAAGTAAAGGCGGCAATTCTAAAAGTGCGAACGAAAAAATTTTGTTAAATTGTTAACAAAATAAGTTTGTATAACTATAAAAGAATTTAACGAAAAATAATTTAAAACAACAAGTTGTACTAAACATTTTTTTAAAAGTCATCGGTTAATGTTTTAAGGTGATTACAAAAGTGCTCAATCATTCTATAAACTTACTTATGTGAGTGTTGTTTTTAATGAGTTGCAGATTTATTCAATTCTGGTTGCAATTTTTAATTAACATTGTGAATCATTTCTAATTTTAATGTTTTGCAAAAGTACAAGTGCACGAAGTGTTCTGGAAGGGGATTCCACGCGGGTTTCTCAGATCTTCAACAAATTGCTTGATTATTTTTATGGCCAACTTTGTTATCTTCAAAAAAAATAAATAAATAAATATGTAAAATTGCAAACTTATTCGACAAGACCAATTAAAAATTCGCATGAAACAAAAAAAAAAGGGTTTTTTGCATCGACTTTTACTTGTGAGGCAAGACTAACAAATCACGCATTCAAACACTTTCAATGATGATAGTTAGAGAACGCCAACCAAAAAGCGAAATATGATTTATATAAAAATTTGATCGATGTTTGCGGTACGTGGTAAATGAGCTTTTAATACCCTTAATAGGCGAGTGTGCGGCGTGTGACAAGCCTCATGTGGTTTGACAAGTATTAAATATTTATAGCGATAAGTGCTAATAAAACAAAACCACGGCAAAAAAAAAAAAACACAACAAAACGAACGAAACAATGTTTTATAAACATTAAAAAAAAAAAAGAAATTAAAAGTAGTTAATTCTATTTTCGCAAGAAAGCGATATACGAAGCGTCATAGCAATGCTTTTTGTAGGATTAACTTTTGGGTTTTCAAAGTGGTGATGATAAATTTGGCCATAGGGTTTTTTCTTTGCCACTGATCAGCAAATGAAACATAAGTCGGGTTTATAATAATTTCAGTTAAATGGGTTTCCGAATGATCAAACATGAAATGTCTTCTTTTTATCGGACTGCATCTAAAAATACCAAGCTGTATGTCATTTATTTTTCAAGTGTAGCTCAAACTGGTAGATTTTAACATATCAGTTGCGTCTAGACTGTGGAACGATTGTGGAGTGTGCTTAGACTATAAAAATAATCTTGAAGTTATATCAATTTTGATAGCACAGTGTTAAAAAAATAGTGTTGATTTTGCAGATCACAGATTAATAAGTTGAATCATATAAAATAAACATTATTTTTACCAGTCTTTTATAGAGTTAAGATTTCTTTTTATATAAATGTTGCTTAAATACATATCTATGATATGGTGATATGCTAGAAAGAATGAATTGGCATTTTTTACATACAAAAATTAAAGAATATTAGTATCATAAATGTCTGACCCATAGAAGTATCACCCATTGAATAGACTTGAAAACTGCGCATTTCTTATATGATTACTTTATTTTTCTAAACTTTGCTGCCGCTTATTTGCTCGATCGTAGAATAGTTTGACTTGACGCCATCGACGAGACATAAAAAATTGACGGCATATTTTCGCAAAAATCCGTCTACGAAATCTCGTTTGTGTTCCAATGCCGGTTTTAACTTGTTCTGATCTTGGCGTCTACCATGTTCTTTTGCCATCTTATTTGTTATTTGCCACTTTACTGAAGCCATGCTAAATTGGCCGATAGTAATCGTTATTTGTGTGCGACGCTGGCGCCAAAAAAAAAAATTGTTTTTTTTAAACGTAATTTGTATAAAATTTAAATAACTAATAAAATAAAATGAAATAAGATAAAAGAAAAAAGTTTACGTCATACGCGATAAACAGCTAAAATGAACACGTATCGTATCAGACTGATTAGGCCAAATTAAAAACGACAAAGGCAAAAAACGGCAAGAACAACAACAAATACAAATGAAGAACGGAACGCGTTCGATTAATCAATTTTTGCTTTGTTTTTTTTTCTATTTTTTTTTGTTTTTGGCTCATCATTGCGTGTGTGCTGTTATCACAAACTGCATTTGAATTAATGCCAACATATTATTTTATTATGATATTTTTATTTCATTATCGTTTTGTCTGTCTGTCTGTCCGTCTGTACTTCTCCCCGTTCGTTGTTCGATTGGTCATATCGTGGGTCCAAGTTCATTCGACATTTGCGTTTTTGCCGATCCGACAGTAGCTTATCACACTCGTGTCAACATAAGCCTTTATACCCTGCACATTGAGAACGCATTCCATTTCAGTTAATAATATCTAATTTGTTACAAATATATTGGCGTATAATCGCATTAAATAGCTCAATGAAACAATGAACCGGAGCGATGACTTTCGAATTTGCTACCGTTTATGGCTATGAAATTAATTTGATTTCATTTCGTTTCTTTTTTTTTTTATTATTATTAACTAATTATTTTTCAACTCTCGGTATTGAAGACTTTGTACTACGATTGTTAGTTATTTGATAACGATTATAACTCAATGAAGTGAATCTCAGTTTCTCAGTTTATTCAAAGTAGTTGGTCGAAACAACTTAATTATTAAATAATAAATTTGCTCTTGACTTAAAGTCACACAAATCATCAAATATTGTTGCCCTGTGTGCTTGTTTGTTTGTGTTTTTTTTTTTATTATTATTATGATGTATATATCGTATAGAATTTTATATGTACATATATACTTTCATTCATTCACATTCGTGGAATGCATAAAATGAAGACATGAAAATTGTTTTTCTTTTCACATTCACTTACTGCCTGCCACGTTGCTTATGAATGATTCTGAATCAGTTTGGGATACTGTCGATTTAAATACATATTATATTTTTGGCCACACGAACGCATTCCTGACATATTTTCCGATCGTTGGGCTTTCATGAGTCACGATTTTCTTGGAAATTTTGCAAAAATTTTCAATTTAGTATCTTATCTGTTTTCTTGTATTTTTTTTAAAGCGCAAAAAATATATTTTGTTTATAATTCTTATTAAATTGTCATACATATTATAATACAGAGATACACGGGTACACATGCCCATTAGTTGTTCGCTTAATCTGCTTGCCAGAATTGTGGCGCCACCAAGCTGTCTTTTTAATGTACAAAAATTCGCAGCAAGTTCAAACGGAAGTGCCTTATACTATATGTACGTACAATGTACAATTTAAATACAAACTGTTTGATTTATGAATGAACAAAACTGTTTTTATGTGAAAACAAAAATAAAAAAAAAAACTGTTTCTAATTTTCTTCGTATCACTTTTGTTTTCAGATATTTTTATACTTGTGATCTTATGACATGGCAGTAATCCTCAGTGATCTATAAAAGTGAGTAGCAATCAATCATTTACCTCAACAATTAGAAGCCGACAATAGTTAACTATAAAAAAAAAAACAACTAAATTATGAAATTTAAAAGAACAGTTTTATGTTTCTTATTTTAGAAATCCCGTGATCGTAATGATTTAACTCTTTGTTCATGCATTTTGAAGACCTTATATGACATTAGCTTAGAATTGTTAGTTCTTTTTTTGCGAAATTTTTCTTTGAAAAACATAACAAAAACTACAAGATCTCCACAGCCACTTGTATACCAAAGAACCAAAAGTTTATTGACACCTTCCAAGCACAAAAAGAGAAAAAATGAGCCAGCGAACACCTAATAAATAAATTGAAAGTCCCCGAGCAGAAAAGCCAAATATATGTACATATGTATCTTTCAACAGTGTTCAACGCAAAAAAAAATGGGACAACTTATTTCGCCGAAACTTGCTCCAAGTACAAATTTTACATTTATATTTATAGCAGAAATAAAAAGTTAAAAGTAAGAAAAATAATAAAAGAAAAAAATATATATAAATATAGTATATAAAAGAAATAAACAGAAAAGCTGCGTCCGAGTCAAAAACTCGTCGAGCAGTGAAAGTCTTTCCGCAAATGATTTTCCTCGATCGCGTTCAGTGCGCGACAAAGCGGCAAGAACAGAAGACGTCGTCGGCTCTGGCACGGCGAATAGAACCAGTGAAGCAAACAAACTTAATCGCATATATACAAAACAAAACAATGCAATATAAATAATATAATAAGATACAATAAATTCGCATATAGTGAGACTTGTTCAAACCGGTCCAAACTGAATTTTAAAAACTGAAAAGTTGCGCAAAGTGAATTTTCTTGCGAGTACAGCAAGAGGAACACAAAATATTGAGTATACGCATGGTGTTGCGTGCGAAAGTGTTTGAAATACAATTGAACATTGATTAGAATTACTATAAAAATAAATTAATAGTAAAAAATTGAGACACGTTTTTATTGACTTCGAGTGATAAGAACGACACACGACAATTTACGAGTTGCAGGTGATTATTTAAAGTGTTTGCATCAATATCTGAACAATTCGTACCAATTGCTCAAATACAAATTTGACTTTGCTAATTTGTACTTTGTGTTAATCGTATATTTTTTTTTTAATATTTCGTGTGTTAATTTTTTATTTTTTTTTCAAAATTTCTTTATTAGATTTGACAACATTTATAATTTTACTCGTCAAGTTTATTACAAATTTGGCCTGAAGCCAATTGGTTCTAAATTTAATACGAAACTCATGACGCAAAATTTCAGTTTTAAAACATTTGTTTATTTATTTTGTTTCGTCTTTTGGTTTTGTCGATCACCATCGGTTCTGCGAATTTGTCTGATTTGCATTATTTGATGCAGAACATTGGTTCAATATGCTAAAATATACGAGCTAGTAGAACTGTTTTAAAAACGGCGCATGACAATCAAATTTGGTTAACATCATGACAGGAGACATTTTTCGCAAGAAATGATATTTTTGTGAAATATCTAGATGGCGGCAGAGCTTCCGGTGTCTAGTTCGGCAACCTGATTGTTTAATATTTTCAAACGACACTCAGAAAAGATCATCTTAATATGTCAATTTCCGACAAGAAAGATCACACTTCACGTCTGCTTATACTGAAATCACATTTTTAAGTCCTAATACATAGATATGTGGGATGTGTTAAGGCCTAATATCCGAAAACTAGAAGTTATTTCGTATTTAAAATTGCTTATTCTGACCTTTGTTGTGTAAGAAAGATGCGAAGAACTGGAGTAATGTGATAGAGGATAATGGAAGTTAGACAAGTGACATTATTCAACTACACTTCAAAACAGTAACATATAGTTGAAAGTATAGGGTATTTTTGTTAATTTCAAAAGCTTTTTGTTTTGGCTCATAATGACGTCTTTTTCAAAAGAACAGCTGCCACAAAATGTTATATTTCAAGAAACCGTCGACAGTTTTTATTAAATGTCTAAAAGTTTAAAATCTGTTGGCAGTAACTTTGGTATAAAATGCCCCATAGGACTACCACAAGATATAATATGATCACTCAAAGATTTTCTAGTATGTAAATGACTCGGTCTAGACACATACGCAAATTTGAGGCAATCAAGGCCACAAGCGACTTCGGACGTCATTACTACATGGCAAAGCATTTGTATTGAAAATTTTCAGTCGCTTAGATCAGCCAAATTTATTGTCGTATTTATTTTGTTGTGTATGTATACTATATCACTGAAATAATGTTCTGTCTCGTCTGGTACGATCGATCTGTCACTGCGTTGAGCTGCGCTGTGCAGGAGGTCACTTTATTCTGATACATCGCTTTTATAGCGTCACATTAATTCATTCATGATAAAAAACTAAGAGAAAAATCAAATTAAGTTGGCAACCATCTAGACAATAAAATTAAATGCAGAGAACGCGCCGGAGGCCAGTCAGAAAAGCCAACAACAAAAGCAAATACAAAGTCACAGCACGTCTGTGAAGATTTTGTTAAAAAACTCAGTTCCAACTTGTCACATTTGTACGAGTGTTACGCAAAATTTTATTTTTAAATGGTTCTGATTAAATACAACACTGCTCTGTCCTCCTCTGCCCCTTTTTTTTGTAAGAATCCATCGAATTGAATGAAGTATACCGATCGGTCATGTTTTATGTCCATTAGCGCAGGTCTGGCATTGTACGAGGTCTTTGGCAATTGTTTTATAATGTAATTTGTAAAGTGTTTCGAAAATCTAATAATTAATATTAACACAAAACTACAAAAATTTCGCTACTTCTTCTTATTTGACTGCTTCGTCATGAGCATGTCTGAATTTCGCTAAGAGCAACATTTTCAAGAAAACAGAATATTAACACATTTTTTATGCATATATGAAAATTTGCTCTTCTTAAAATTTGTTTTTGGGGTTCCACAGCACATTTTCGGTTAGTAAATTTTTAGTATTTCTCGACAGTTTACACGGTGTGGCAGCAAAGGCAAACGTCGGCCAGTACGTTCAAAAAGATTATATATATCAACATATATGTATTTATATATACCTGAATAGTCATAAAGACATATTGTCAGTCGTGTATGGTATATATAAGGAACAACAAATTATCGTGTCGCGTGTAGATTCCAAATATTTTTTATTTTGTTTTCTGTACGACAAGCTGAGTGAAAAGACAGACGGAAGGTGAAGACGACAACGTATTGAAAGAATTATTTTTGGGGCGCACATTCATTATCAAAGACACGAGAAGAAGCAGAAAAACGAGCAAGAAAAGTGAATAAAGTATAAATTTTTGCAGATTTTTAAACAAAAGTCAGGAAAAAGTCAAGCAGAGAATTTAAAACCTAAGAAGGTATCAGAAGATACGCACACCACAAAACACATGGCGTGATTACATAACCAATTAAAAACGTTTTCATTTAACTTTTTTTTGCAGTTTTTGAAAAAATAAAAAAGGAATTTACTTTTGACTGTGCTTGAAATGTTTCAAAATCCAACTGGTGGCGCTGGCGGCACAACGATGGAACAACAGAATATCAACTACAATGGCCTGCAACAGCAACAGCAGCCACAACAGCAGCAACAACAACAGCAAACGCAGAAAAATGCAAGAAAGAAACCGTTTGTGAAAATAACAGAGCAGCCGGCTGGCAAAGCACTGCGATTTCGCTATGAGTGCGAAGGCCGTTCAGCGGGCTCAATACCGGGTGTCAACTCGACGCCGGAGAACAAAACCTATCCCACAATTGAGATTGTCGGCTACAAGGGACGTGCCGTTGTTGTCGTCTCTTGCGTGACCAAGGACACGCCCTATCGGTGAGTAATCCAACAATGAAGTTGATTGTATAATTTCTAAAATAATTTGCATTTCATTGCAGGCCACATCCGCACAATCTTGTGGGCAAAGAGGGCTGCAAGAAGGGTGTCTGCACGCTTGAGATTAATAGCGAAACAATGCGTGCGGTATTCAGCAATCTGGGCATTCAGTGCGTGAAGAAGAAGGACATCGAAGCAGCGCTGAAAGCACGCGAGGAGATACGCGTGGATCCATTCAAAAGTGAGCAATCAAATTGACTTTAGTTTGATAGAGATTCAGTACAACAATGAATTAATCTTTTGACGCTCCAACAGCTGGTTTCTCACACCGTTATCAGCCATCGAGCATCGATTTGAATTCGGTGCGTCTCTGCTTTCAAGTCTTTATGGAAAGCGAGCAAAAGGGTCGATTCACACAACCGCTACCGCCTGTCGTCTCAGAGCCGATCTTCGATAAGAAGGCCATGTCCGATCTGGTCATTTGTCGTCTGTGCAGCTGTTCCGCAACCGTGCTGGGCAATACTCAAATAATTTTGCTGTGCGAGAAAGTGGCCAAAGAGGATATCGCCGTGCGTTTCTATGAGGAAAAGGGCGGTAATACCGTTTGGGAAGCGTTCGGCGAGTTCCAGCACACCGATGTACATAAGCAGACTGCCATAACGTTTAAGACACCGCGATATCACACAATCGACATAACAGAACCAGCCAAGGTGAATGAGCATTTATATACGAGAAGATTGGTCAGAAAACTGAAAAAAATAATTGTTCATTCATTTCCAGGTCTTTGTTCAGCTGCGTCGACCGTCGGATGGTGTGTTCAGTGAACCGTTGCCCTTCGAATACGTGCCGCTTGACTCAGGTAGGCAAACATTTTGGAATCTACGTCGGCATCTCAAGCGGAAGCCAGACGAAGATATTTTTCAGCAAATACTTGGCGTCGACGCGAAACGCGAACGCACACCGCCGCCGGTGATTGAAGTGATTGACTTGAATACGCCAACGGCTGAGCAACCGCCACAATCGATGGAACTGGCGCTTAACTCGATCGAAACGGAGAAAACGGAAACGGAGAATAATCAGGACGTAGTGCAGCAGAATGATGAGGTGGAAGAAGACGATGAAGCGGCACGTCGCCGTAAGGAACATGAAATCGATAGCATAATTGATGAGAAAGTGCGTGAGTTAGAGCAAATGGAACAGGTACAGGTACAACAACAACAGCAACAACAACAACAACAGGAACAACAAAATCAGCAAGAGCAACAACAAGAGCAGGAGCAACAGCAACAGCAACTGGAAATCGAAGAACCCAGACCATTGACGGCAAATGATAAGATCACTGAATGGATGAAATCAAATGAATTGCAACAGTTGCAGGCAACAACACATGATCCCACACTGGGAAGCACATTGACCCAGTCGCAATCGGAAGAGGATAAAACTTTGAATGAGCTGCTCGAACAAGTCGCCGAATTGGATGAGATCTATACCGATCATGTATTGCGACGCGATACTTACAACAATACACTAATAAATGAACTCAATAGCGTTGATTCTTCGTTGCCCTCAGAAGAAACGGCCATCGGTTTTGGTGGCAGTGCAAATGGTGGAAATCAACATCCGCCAATGCAGATCGATGAAAGCTTCGATGATGCCGCAACTTACACTAGTTTACAGATAGCTTTTAAGAACCCCGTGTCTATACCAATGCAAGACATGATGCCACCAACGCCGCCAGCTTCACAATGTGCGCCGGAAGACGCTCAACATTACGATCCAATCGAAGTGATGACACAGGAATTATCGCCGGCGTCGGCCGCCTCGCCATACCAGCCAGCAACGCCGCCCAGACCTGCTCCACACGCCTCGCCCATGATGCACATAACCGCCGCCGTTGAAGAGAAGGTGCCACCGTTGCCGCCAAAGCGCATACGCAAACAGGACAGCAACGCTGAGAACCGTTCGATTGAGGCAAACAACTGCGCCGAGAGC
This sequence comes from Phortica okadai, assembly GCA_034638295.1. Classification (NCBI taxonomy): domain Eukaryota; kingdom Metazoa; phylum Arthropoda; class Insecta; order Diptera; family Drosophilidae; genus Phortica; species Phortica okadai. The sequence continues at coordinate 9,673,429 of CM067850.1, forward strand.
CCTGAACGCCGTTCTGGTGGCATCAAACAACACGCGCCAATTATCATTATGAAAACCCCGGATCAATCGCCGTTGAACAAACGCTTGCCGCCCAAACCAAATCCCAACTTTAATACACTACCCAAGCAAAAGAAACCCGGCTTCTTCTCGAAACTGTTTGCGCGTCGCAAGAGCAAACCCGAACTTGGTCCAGACGGTGAGCAATTCACACCTACTGGCTCAAAACAGGGCTCCAAAGCGACCAGTCCCGATGCGAGTCGCGATCCCAGCATCCTACACTTCAATATGTACGACTCAAATCGCGCTTCTACGCGTTCGTTGAAGAGTCTGCAGCCACCAGCTAAGTCGAGTCCCGTTAAGAGCACAAGCATAAAGCGCACGCCAAAGACTGGCAAACCGGTTGGACGCAGTGTGAGCAGTGTCTCTGGCAAGCGGCCGGGCTACCTGAATGCAGATGTTGTGCACATACCGCTTAAAGGCGACAGCGTCGTTAGTTTGCCACAACAGCATCAGCAGCAAAACGAAGCCTACTCGAATGCCAGCACGGTGACGCTGAGCGGCGGCGGTGCCTTGGATCGACGCACGGTCTCAGCGTTGCAACTTGCCGATATACCCATTCAAGAAGGAAACATGGAATTAGTCGCCATTGCGGATCGTCAGAGTCTGCGGAATCTATGCGAGGGCGAGTTCAATGTCTTGCTCGATCCGAATGTAGATCTGACGGAGGCCGAGCACTTTGCGCTCTACACAAGCGTGCCACCGCAGGCGACGGCAAGCGAATTCGACGAGACTTCGGCATATTATGCGCCCGTCGATGCGGGCGAGATACTAACGCCGGACGAGGTGGCCAAGCGTTTGGCGGCGGCGAATTGTATTAATTAGAGCGACAATTTTATTGGACGAAATAAGGTGCAAATTTTTTATAAACGGCATAATTGACATTAAGCCGTCCGTCTTTTTATATAATTGATCAAATTCCGGCGCTGTCAGTGGAAGCTGGCGTTCTCCTTTAAGCACGATCACACGAATTTGTAACGAACAGCTGACATAATAGCTGTAAAAAAAAAACCAGAAACCTTAAACGACTGCGAAACCTATACTATTTTTACTTGGCGAATAACTGTATTTTTTTAACACGTTCTATGACGGTCTGGTGAATTTGTACTAAGTACTTTGAACGTATCGCTTAATGCGAAACTCGGCCTTGCCGTCTAAGCGTGATTTGTCTAAAATTTGATAAAAGAAAAACCCACTTTGTATTTGTTGTCAGGCGACCAATTTGTTAAACGTGTTGCCAAAAAAAAGAAACCCTTATAAACAAACTGTATTTATTGTAAAATCACGTCGGAGCACAGCGCTGGAAAGTATCTCCCGCAGTTGAGAACAACGGAACCGGAAGTACTCTCGTCAGAGCTGTGCAGACGGAAAATTGTCTTTGTGAAGCTTATTCGGATTTGCAACAATCTGAGATATGCAAAATAAACTTTGTTTTTGGCTAAACGCAAATGAAAGGCGTTAAAAAATTGTAATTCTAAGTAACCGAATTAGAAAATTTGTTATAAATTATTGTAACGGCTCATATTGTGAGCACGAATTATTGTAGCAATTTAAGTATTTATTAAACCAATTTACATTTACCTTTTACCAAAGATAACCAAATAATATAATAATGAATATATGTACATATGTATGTATGTTCAAGCAATTAGAATTGAAATGAGAAGAAAACATTTTGTAGCGTATATAAAAACAATTGTCCATGAATTCTTATTTATAGATCCAGCGCATCTGCGGCGTAAACGTCAAAAGACTGGCGGTGATCCAATGCATTTGTTGTTGCAACAACAACAAAAACAGCAACAACATCAAAGCGAACATCAAGATGGGAGTAAGTTCGAAATTCAAATTCTCACTATTTCCAATATTAGATCAGTCAGAGTCAAATTCTTTCTATGAGATTCAAACTCATTGTGATCTAATTTATTTGAACTGAACTCTAAACGATCTAAAATTCTATCTATAATTTTGGTGTTGGGCTTAATTAATTGTGTTTTCATTGGTTTCCATCGTCTCCTTTGGTTATTATGTCTATCATCAATGTTATAAGCGCATATTCCACACAAATCTGATCAGATCATTTATTTCCTTACTTGTCCATAAGAAGTTTGTTCAATTATCTGAACTTCAGTTAAAAACCGAAGACTTTTCTTGCAATAAAAGAAAATGTTAATCATCCCAATCATTGCCATATGAATATATACATTCTGTGGCTTTCGTCTGATCATTATAAAGGCCCTGTTCTAAAGTCCTCGTAAAACCTCGGCGTTGATCAATACAAGTTTTGAAAACAAGGCTTGTTAAGTTTAAAGTACCCGAATGCGAAATCTCTAAGAAAAGTAGAAAAAAAAAAATGTTTTTAATATTTAAGCAAAATATAAATTTTAAATAACTTTTGGATAACTCATACATTTGATACAAAAAAAAAAAATTGGTTTTGAGAAATAAATTTGATATTTTTATATAATATATTGTTATAGAAAATGAAAAAAAGAATTATAAAAATATAAAAAATATATAAATGCGAAGATTAACAAAGTTGAAACCAGACAATGAAACTTTTTTTTTGTAATCGATTTGAAGTTGAAGAGAATAAAGAATGCAATAATTTAAACTCGCAAAAAAAGCGCAAAAAATTAAAAAGGTTTTGCTGTCTGGTCGAGACGTGTGTTTATCTCTCCTTTAAGCCAACAAACAAACAAACAAACAAACAGAATGTCCTGAGTAAGTCTTAGCATGTTGTGACCTTTGCATGTTGTAAAAGAAATGTTTTTTGCACATGATAAGAATTATAATTCAAGTGCTTGTCCTTTTAACCGTTTTATTTTCGTCCTGTTTTCATTTTGTATTTTTGTTTAATTTTTTTGCATGTCTTTTTAATGTGTATTTTAAGTTGTAATACAAATTTTTGTTAATTCTTTTAGTTAAGATCGATAATTTGTAACTTTTTTCGTTATCTTTAAGTTTATGCTAATATTTTTGTTTGCGATTTATTTATTTTACTGCTCTTAACCGCTTACTAAACGCTTCCTTCACTTGCAGGACAAAGCAATATGAATTGCTGGAATACGCCAAATATACCGCCGATTAAAACGGAACCAAGAGGTAAACATATTACTTGCTTTTGTGAAAAAAAATTGTTAATGCTTTGTTGTTGTTTATTGCATTGCAGATACCTCACCACAGCCGCCATTTGGCTTATACCGTGCACCACCCGAGCTTACGCCCTCGCCACAGCCTCTGTCACCGTCGAGCAACTACAACAACCACAACAACACACCGTCGCCATATAGCATAGCAGGCGGCACGCCCCAAATGATTTCGCCCAATCACCACCAGCAACAACAGCAACAGTACGCTGGCGGTGGAGGCGGCACAACAACCGGACACAACCTGGAGTTGTCCGATTACAATCCCTTTGCACAGCAAATTTTGGTACAACAACAACAACAACAGCAGCAACAAGTGCTACAGAATCAGCAGCAGCAACAACAACAGCAGCAGCAGCAGCAACAACAGCAACATCATCAACAACAACAACAACAGTACCACACAAATCCCTTTGCCAGCGCTGGCGTCGCAGGCCATTGGGAGAGTAAATTTAACGCAGCGGCGGCAGTTGCGGCAGCCGCTGTCGTTAACAACAACCACAACATGAGCAATCTCAATAATCCCTTCACGATGCAAAACCTGCTGACGCCCGGCAACGGTGCTGGTGGGGGCGCTGCTAGCATTGGCGGCATTGGAGGTGGTGGCGGCGTGGTTGGCTCTGGTGCAGGCGGTGGTAGTGGCAGTAGCGCCAACGCCAACATACACTGGAACCTATCAACAAATCATGTGGTGAGATCATAGATTTCTCCTACTCTAAAATGGATCTAAACTGTGCCTCTTACTCATCCTCCTTTCAAAAAAAAAAAAAAAAAATACAAAAAAAATTAGCACAATCAACATACGATGCAACAGCAACAACAATTGATGCAGCAACTTGCGCCACCGCCGCTGCTGCAGCAACAACAGCAATATACCAGCAACAACAACAACGCAATAGCACAATCAGAAGTGGACGCCAACGGCAACAACGACGGCAACGGCGGCAACGAAAACGGTCCCACAATCAGCAACCTGCTGAGCTTCGACAGCGAGCAACTCGTGCGCATCAACTCCGAAGATCAGCAAATGTTGCGTCTCAACTCTGAGGACCTGCAACTGTCCAATTTATCCATATCCACGTAACCCGAGGGGCGAATTGTTAACTAAAGTTTTGTAGTAATGCGTCCGTGCGCTTATATTATATATTACCAATATTGATTAATTTAATGAACGTTTTTTTATGTAGATTTTTAACGCGCAAAATAAACAAAACATTATTAAAATAAGTTCAATTAGCGGCTTTCAATCAATGATTCATAACTATGACAGCGAATCATTATTTTTCGTTTAATGGCAATAATTAATTAATTACTTAAAATCACTAACGATGACGGCATTGCTTTTGTACTTAGATATTTGCAAGCATTAATAACTTAAATTAGTTAAAAAAAAATGTTTAACGATTTATTGATTTTAAGGTAATTCGTCCTGTCTATGAATACACGCATCGCAGCAACATTGCCCCCTGAAGTATGCCATGTAATATTTTTGAATATGCGCATACCACGCGTAGGACTGGGATGATTGGCTCAATGAATAGAACGATTTGAATGAATACACGAATTTGCGAAAAAGGCTTATCTTTATTTCAATAACAACTTAAAGCAGACAATTTTAAATTCCAAATCGAAAAGTAATAAATATTTAAAACAATTTGACAATCAACACGTAATAAAAAATAGTCCAAGGAACGCATTTTTCAAGTTTCACAACTCAACACATGAAAAAATTATGACTCAATTTGAGCGGGAATTGGTACTGAAGAAAGCCTTAACCCTTTTAATGGCCACGCCAACGGGCAGCGCTGTTACGCGCGGCGGTGGCGTAGCAGGCAACATGTAGTAGGCGAACCAGTGCAGCATTTGATATGTGGCCAGCTGATAGGAGACCTTATGATTGAAGCAGTTCTTTAAGCGATTGCCCAGAGTTGCGGCCAGACATTGTTGCAGTGTGTGCACCTCAGACTGAAGCAAGTTCAACTGACATTGTAGATTTTCCTCGTTCTTCTGGGCTATCATTAACTGCTCCTCTTTCCTAATAATGGCGACGTAAATATGATAAACTGAGGTTATTAAAATATACTTACTTTTTGCACTCGAGCTCAAAATTCACGCAATCGGACAACTCCTCTTTCACAACCGCCAATGCCAGCTCGCGTTCCTTTACAATGGCAAGCAAATCTTCAGATGAATTTTCAAACACTTCCGACATTTCCGTCAGCTTTTGCTTTAGCTCTGCCTGCTCCGATTCAAACACCTGAATGTCACGCTGGGCATTTGTGAGCGCAGCGAGCGTCTCACGTTCTTTGGTCATGGTCTGAAACAGATCCGCTTTAGTGGACTCAAGGATCGAAGACAAACTCTCGCACTCTTGGAACTTCTCGAACAGCTGCTGTCTCAACACATCCTCTTCCATTTTTAATTTCTTATTTTCGTTTTGCAAGACATCGATGGAGCTACGCGCAGCTTCTATGTCCTGATACACACTTCGCAGTTGAACGTTTAACTGCTCATTGCGACGTTGCTCGACACGAAAGAGCGAATTATAGACATGCAACTGATTCTTATTCTTGATGTTCTACAACAAAGAAAGTCCTTTTATAGTCGTTTACAATGGCGTAACACTCAAGTACTTACGGCATTCTTCAAGTCATTGATCTGGTCGCTCAGCAGACGCACCTCCTCGCGCCGCTTGCGCCAAGCGTGCAACATGATCGTGTTGAAGATACGCAAACTTGCTGTATGCATATCGACCGGTACCGCGGCCCCAAAATAGGACTCCAGCAACGAGAAAGGACCCGCGTCCAACTCCGACTGCTGCAAGCTCACCAAGTTGGCGGTCAACTGGCATTGCTGTGCCTGCAGCGGCACCAGGGCTTGTGACTTGTTGCCGATGAGCGCTTTCGGCAGTGGAAAGTTGCCAGTGCGGCGTGCCTCCTTGAAATCCATCTGGGAAAGTGACTTGCGTGAACGAAACTTGAGTATAGCTTCGGTGCGTTGACGTTGAAGAGTCAGATAGCCCGGCAGTGGAATTGCCGTAGTTGTTGCAATTGTTTTGATCGCTTCTGCTTTAACCGTTGTTTGGACTAATGGCTCTTTTATTGATACCATTTTTCGGGGTGTAACAACGTAGGTGGCTACAGATCCATTGGAAATGCTAGCAGTCACTGAGTTGTCCGACGAGGATGGCGTTAGAAGCACAGCTCTCGGTATTTGGCTAATCAGTTGTGGATTGGCCTTGAATTGTACTCTGTTTGAATTTATATTTTTTGTTTTTTGAGAATTTTGTAAACGTTTTGTAAATCAACAAAAATTTAATAATTATGGTGAATTTTTGTCGTTCAAAACAATTTTCATTGTGCGCCACGAGCTCAACTGTCGCGCTTCAAGCACACAGTTGTAGAATTTTTAAACTTGACAAAAAATATCTGTATAGAAAATGTACTGAGAAAACTTGAATCTATTTGAATATAGAATATTGACAAACACAAGTCAAAGCCTACTCAGCGAATAGAACGAATGGAATAATTCGGAGCTCAGCAAGACGATTTCTATATAAGCCAGTATGAAATTTGCGCCCATGGCATTTGTCTAACACCTTGTAACTTTATCTCTCACGGACTCTAAGCATAAACTGCTCGTTCTCTTACTTACCCCGGCTTGAAGGGCGCCTTCTTCTGTACGCGATGCGTGCCCTTTCTGGCCGGCGAACCAGTCCATGATTTTGGCAGTGGCAGCGCAAATTCGACTTTCGACCGCAATAATTGACCCTCACTTGGTATCTCGGCTTTCTTCAATGCCTTCTTCTGATCCTCCGTTTTCTTGTCAGACATTTTAAACTTTTAACTAATAAAAAAAAATCACACAAATGCAAATCGAACAAGTAAATTTTTAAATAAAAGAAATATTGAAAATTGCAATCGCTGTTTGCCAATTGTTTAAGAAAAATCTCTTAGAAAAATGTTTTCTCGTGCGAATATTTCTCGACAATTACAATAAGTTATTTGAAAGACTTGTGAGACTATTCAGCGACAGCTGTTGAAATGTCGTATGGAGGCGCCTACTATATTAAATCGAGTTTGTTTCTTCTTATTTTCAATTTGAGCAGATTAATTGTTGTGCTATGAAGTGTGCCAGAGTGTCTATGTCTGTCTATCTCCCTATCATTTCAAAGCATTCGCCATATAATGGAGAAACATTTTTAGATGGTGCGGAAGAGGAATCTGCGGTGGAAACTTTTGCGGCTACTTGGACGACCTTTTTACACTTCATTTGGCGTAAATGATTGCGCTTAGCAGACGCCACAATAAACCTCATACATGAGCGATGTCTGCGCCTTAGACAGCAACAACAACAATGACAATGTAAGAAAATTGAAAACAAAGAAAATTTATTCCTAACTTCGAAACTTTTCTTTCACATATTCGAGAAAGCTTGCATTACAGCTTTTCCAGTTGGCCAAAAGGCAATCCTATTCAGACACATTTTTATCCGTGTCCGAAATAATCTCATCTCTCTTTAATATTGCAAATTGTGTGACATTATGTGTCAGAAACAGTAATTGCCTTAAATTCTGTTTAAAATGTTTGATAGAGTAACAATTATTTTTTTTCCATTAGACACAATGAATTCGTAGAACAACAAAAACTCAGAAACAGCAAGGGACTTGTGAACACTATATTCGATAGGTCGGAAATAATTGGATTGTAGTGCATTGTAATTAGCATTCAAAACAAGGCTTAGTAATTTTTGGGTACAGATATGAAAAGATAGTTTGAATTAATTTACAAACAAGCAAACGTCACACAGATCGTCATAGTGACTGAATTCTTTCTCCTAAGCAGTCAGAGAAATACCTGAAAGCATACGTGTATAGTACTAATATATAACTGACATGAGCGCTATTACCGGGTCTGTGGTTTCTACGATTATCGGGAAAAACAAACGAAAAGAAAACAAAGCTTAATGAATGCGAACGGTGACCACCAACATCACCGCCCCATGGCAGTGCAATTATAAAACTCGTCGAACTTGATATCAAGTTAGTATTTGCGGCTGCCACACTGTCCGTTAATTGGCTTCCGACAGTTTAAGTTGAATACGACTCATTAGCGATGCGCGCAGGCGTCAGCGACCAGCAAACAGTCAACAGACAACGCGACAGACGATAGCGCGACTGTTTGTTAGTTAATATTGCACATTACACGTGCAGGGAGCAATCGCATATATTCAAGAAAGTATTTCATTTTTTTTTTCATTACATTAAAGTAATTTCGTACAACTTTGTGTGTATAAGTTGTAAAACGTGCATATTAATTGCTTTCCTATAATCACAGAGATACACAAGTCAGCTTAACTGAGATGCTCCCACTGTGGCGTAGTTCAGTCAGACTGTGAATACATGTTACAGTCGACGTCGAACAGAGATTTCAATTAGAACGCAGCAGACTCACGACTTCAGTCGAATCAGAGACGTAATATCAAACAGACTTAACTGGAAAAAAATGTATTACAACCTTGTTTTAATAGTTTATTTACTGTAAAACGTATAAAAGTGCGCCTTTGTTTGCAAAACAAAAACCCGCGAATAATTTGTGCCGAACGGTCAGCCTGGCGCATTAAGCAGCAGGTTCATTCGATCAACGAAAGCGCCGTTGCAACGTCACGGCTCAAGCACGCTTATGCAATCTCGGCAAGACTTTGTGCTCCGATTAAAAATAATATAAAAATAAAATAAAATAATACAAAAACAAAACAATGACGCACTCAATTCGGAATTTTATCAGTAGCTAAAGTGCAATATTTGAAACAGTGACGTATAATGAGTATTAAACAAATGAGTGTGTCAATGAGTTGCTGTATGTTAAAAATTGTAAATATCACTCAACATTTTCATATTTTCCTTTACTCACTCTCTCTTTCTCACGGTTTGTATTATACTTTCAACCAGTTTCGTTTTCAACATGATGCAAATCAACAAACATTTTATTTCACAATCCTTTTTAGGACAACTTCATATGTAACTGTATCCGTATTTTTAACTCACTTGCAGCTCACATTCACTTGTGGCATGCAACACTGTTTCGCCACTTAACTTTGGCTTAACTTTACTTAAATATTCGTATCAACAACGACAGCATTGTTGGCCGTTTCTCATTGAGAGTGTGTATTTCAACTATGATAAAATAGTAGCGATGATTCATCGCTGAATTCGGGGAATCCACTCAAGTGTTAGAGCAGTCGCAGCGTTAAGACTATTGTTGTTGTTACTGCTGTTTTTGGTTGGTCGGTTGGCTATTTTGCTTTTAGCCAAGTTAACTCGTTCAACTGGCCTGGCTCAATTTTTCTATCGTAAGCTTCATTTTATACATTTTCGTTTATTTGTCTGCCTTTCTGTGTGTTTTTATTGTCTGTCTTGAATTTTAATAAGTATACGCGAACGACCTTTTTTCAGTACATTTGTGGTGCTATAAAATGAATAACAGCGACGACCTTCAAACGTAAAAAGACAACCACAACACACATTGAACAGTCCATGCCCTAACTAAACATATCACACCTTGGCTCTCTTTGACCAGACCGTACTATTAGTGAATCTTCAATTTGTGATAAGCGCATCTTGCCCACTCAATCTACTCTCTCTCTCTCTTCCTCTCACTCTCACTGTACATTAATCCCAATGACTGACTTTGCTTTGCATCCGGTTCAGTTGACGTTGGGTCTGAGCGCGCACAACACAGCCTTGAACTGCGTGCAGATAAATTCACTTTTTAACACAAAACTTTTTTTTTTAATTTTTTTTATTTTATGTTAGTTGTTACTAAGGTCTTAGAAATACGCTTTTATCACAACACAATGAAATATTTTTAATTAAATGAAAGACGTAAATGCATTTGCTTTTGGATTGAATACTAAATCCGCTCGGAAGAACTTTTCAATCTCGTTCTGTTTGACTTCAAAATTACAACTGACAACTAACGTAAATCAGCCAATTTTTTTAAATCAAGAAGAATCTTTTTAAATGATGAATTGTTATAATTATAATTTTTTTTTTCTTGAAAAATTAATGGGACTACTACTATTTTTAATAACAAACAAAAAATTTTAAAATAGTATTCCAAAAAAAATCCAAAAAAAATTAGAAGGAATCAATTTTTTAACAAACAAACCCACAAATTACGCCGGCTCAAGACTTAAGACCAAAGTTCATTTCTTAAGAGTGAAACACCAAAAGCCTTATCAGCATCCACACATGTGCGTAAATTTGCGTAGAAATGTAGGAGTATTCGACTGTATGTACGTACATACATAAATATGTATATAAATGTTTGAATGCGTAAATTTCGCACACTTTCATACATACATTTTGATATTTGACTTGGGAATTTCAGCTGTTGAATGAAAAATCCACAATAATAGTCAGAAAGAACCAATTATTTATATGAATTAAATCTGACATAACTGTAAAGGAAAGTAAAACGCCGGCTGTTGGCAGTCATTTGAAAACCATCATCAAAGAGTGACCTCCTGGTTGAAATGCTCTGCAGTGGGCGAACATTTTCGGCGGGCGTGAAATCGTGATACTTATAAAAACTTAAACAGTTGTAAAAATTAAAAGTCAAAACAAAACCAAAGTAAAAGTGCTAAATAAAAAATTCAATAATACATTTAAATTAAAAAATAAATAATTAAATTTAAATTACATGTTTTAAGCAGAACGAGAAATGCAGAAACAAGGTAAGTACTTGTGCATAATATGCTAATTAGAAATCGCTTCAATCATTTTGAAAGCCGCAACTTAACTGCCGCACTTCATTAGCGTCAGCGACACGACTAGAAACGGTGGTTCACATTTCAATTTACATTGGATTCAATTAAAGTTTTCCATTAGCCAAACAGACAATCAGACAGACAGACAGACAGACAAACAGAAAGAAAGGCATAGGGACGGGCTGGTGGGCCAAGCAAAGGACCAACAGAAAACAACAGATAGACTTCGTTGTCTTCATCGTTGTTGTCTAATACGAAATTAGCGTATGCTAATTTTGTTTACCTTTCCTTTTGCCAACAAACAAAAAAAAAAAAAAAAGAAGAAAAATCGGCAAACAGAAATTCTCATTCAATCCAAATGCTTATTGAAGTTTGCACAGATTTTCTGCTCAAATGAAGACAGAAGGACAAATCTGAAGGCGTGAGTGTTGGCGCGGAAACGTACAAAGTGTGCCAGGAAATTAAAAGGACATTAAATTGTATCTCACATTTCCAATTTATTATAAGTACATAATATGCATAAGTGTGCCAGGCGCAGAAAATTTGATAGTCCGAGAAACTTTCATTTGTCTGTTACCCATATTTGGAGACATTTATCAAGCATGGGTAACCCAAGTATTTATCTAATACAAAATTCCCTTCTAATCGCGTTTAAAGTCAAAGTTGAAATCACGCTATACACAATATCACAAGTTGTTTCGTAATTTAACATTGGGTCCAATGACGTATGTATTTCTGATAAAAATGTTGCTATGGCAGATTGTTAAGAAATTTTAAAACTTTAAATACAAATAAGGAATTGGCATTTAAAAGGCTTAACACGTCATTGAGCAGATGTAGTTTATAAAGAGGCAAATTACTTATTTTTTAGACCATAACATGTCCTCCATGACCAGTTGGCAAGCGATCCTATCCGGGCAGCGCCCAATCGTACCAACTCTCAAATGGTTGGTCGGACTCTCGTCTGTGCAACGCCTACGTTATCCCTCCGAAGGCATGAGCACAATCAAGGGCGCGGAATCGAGCATAGGCCTGCGCTCTATTCCCGTGTTTGAGATTGTGAACTACGAGGGACCAATCGAACTGATCATAACGTGCATCTCGTCGAAGGAACCATTTCGATTGCATCCCCATCGGCTGATAAGCAGAGACACTATCTGCAGGATGTGCTCTCGACGTCCGAGCAATACGGAGCAGTGCCAGAACAATCCGCACAACGGACCGTGTATTTTTGAGGGTCGGTGCGCTAACGGTTACTTTCGTGACAAAATGCACAGCTCGGAGCTGTCCAACGCTCTGTCTGGCGTCGGCTTGCTAAGCCTGAAGCGGAACAAGGTGCAGGACTCGATACAAAACATATTGAAACATAACGTCGATCCCTTTGATTACTATCGTGAGTATTTTCAGTCTCATTTACTAAGCGCTTAAATATATTTTATACACTTTTAAGGCAATCATCCAAATGATCATGCCACCGATAGCTACGACATGAAGCACTTCCGCTTGTGCATTCAGGCCTACATCAACTACATGGGCAATCCGCGCTTCCCACTGGAGCCTCTGCTGTCTGATGAGATTAAAGCAAACGATTTGGTTGTGCGACACCTTTGCCGTTGCTCAGCATCTGTATTGGGCAACGAGGAGATCATGCTGTTCGGCGCGAATATAACCAAAGATGTAATGGTCAAAGTCTATGAGGTTGATAAGCAGACGGAAAAGGTGAATTGGCAAGTGCTTGTGGAGCCGTTATTCTCTTATCGTAGAGTTGGTCTTTGCTTCAAAACACCAGCTTACTACAGCAATGAATTAAATCCCAATGGCAAGGTATGTTCATCACTCAAATTCTACCATAAATTCATACATATATATTTTTTTTCTTTCATCATTTTAAGGTATACGTGTGCCTTGTCAATCAATCGGATGGTGCTGAGAGCGAGCCAATGGAGTTTGAATATATTCCAGTGCCAGTGAATTGGATCCAACGTCGTAATGGCGAAATAAGCGATAACGATATAATTACTTCATTACAATACTACATAAATCAAGCTCAAATTGCTGACATCCAAAACCAAAACATTTGATTTATGCAAATACTTTCAAAGCAATTTCAAATTGAATGCCTTAAGTTATTAAGTCGTTTCTTGATGAACATAAGATGACAATAAGAATATTTCTCTTAATTAATCTACAGCCAGAAAGTAAACTTCATCTCGTTTTGCCATAGAGGTTGTGCTGGAGAAAAATGGCTAGAGTCGTGCCTCTGTTATAACACTTTGCCTTCAAGATTCTGCACTTTACTATTAAACAATTGTTTATAAACAATAAAATCAGTTTTTATAAATAAATTTCTTGACATTCCAATAAAATTCTTTGTTTCTTTTGGGCATAAATCGGGAAAATTCTTATCAAATTATAATGATACATTAGCCTAACGAACTCTTAGCAATCAAATACATTCAATAGCACAAATGACACAGCAAAAAAAGAAAAAAAAAATTAAACAAAAAATTCAAATCAACAATGCTAATAAGTGAGCAAAAAACTGTGGAAAATAATTCACAGATACAATAGAGAAACATACTTGTGTGTAGAAGTGTGTATCTCATACGCAGGTGATCAATTGTGAGCGAACATCGAATAATGTAGCAAAAAGAGCGGCGCTGAGTGAAATCCAAAACCTTTCAATGATCTTTAAGATACAGAGATACAAAGTATGAGACAGAGAGAGTGAAAGAGTGAGTGAAAGAAATAAACTTGCAGTTGAAGCTGAATGCAACAACAAAGTGTAAGGAACAAGCAAACATATAAGCAAATGTCAAGCAACGCAATCAAGCGGTTAATAAGAGAGCAACTTCTTTGAACTCAACGTCTCATTTCAATCACCGCAAACCGTCATAACGGGCTAACGGGCTAACGGGGCCTCAAACCAGCCCCACCACGGCCTGCTTGGCCAACCAGCCCAGCCAAACGTTGTGCTCACCGCTGCTCAACGCTCATTTCAACTCACTTCAGCGCACTTCAGTTCGGCAACTTGTTAGCTCAGTTCGCCACAATCGCGCAGTTCAAAACTTTGCGCCATAACCGTCAGACGTGTTCGCTCGCACACGCTTGTTCGCTCCTTTGGTAATTTCAAATTCCAACACAGTTATAAAATATCAAAAACGAAAAAATAAAAAGAAGGAATAAATTAAATTATAATTTCATTTAATCAACATTGCCGTAAGCATAAAACAATAAAAAATATATATGTACATATATACAATATATATTTTTACGTTATCACCCGCGCTGTTAGTGACTCGACTTTAACGCAAAATTGACCGCTCGAACAAGCCTAAATGACGGTAATCATTTACAAGTACAAATATGCTCGAAAAATTCAAAATTTTATATAAATTCAATGCAGAATCAGAAAATGTTCGACTACGTTTTAATCTTTAACAAATAAAAATATATATTTAGTATATTATAAGTTTGTGACTTCAAATACATTTGTGCTTCGTATCTTCGGTGTACGGTGTGCTGTGCGTCGAAAAGGACATTCAGGAAGTGAACTTACTTGCGTATAAATATGAGCAAATTGCAATAAAAAATATATTATAGATACATATATGGCAAAAGCAGTTACAAGTAATCTCAACAACAAATCAACATCGAAATTGTCTAACGCGCAGTTAAGCTTTTTTATTTTTTATTTTAAATTTTTTTTTATTTTTGTTCTCGACATTTTTTTTTCCCTGTTTTAACTTTCTGTAATACACATTAGTTTAGTTTTAGTGATTATTGTTGTACTCTTTGTGGCTTCGAACTCGCAGTTAACGTGTTGCTCGCGAATTGCTGTTGTTGTTGCGATCGTTATATCGATGCTGTACAGTGTAGACTTAAATTATGGCATACATTACTTGAATATGGAATATTTGTAATATTTTCTCAAAAGTTATTTATTCAATTAAACATTTTAAACAATAAAGCAACTTAAAGATGCTTGAAGTTTATTTAAACAATTGATGATTTTCGTTTAACTCAACAAACGGCCACTGTAAGTTCTCGTTAGTGTGTGCCGACTGTGCTCAATGTGTAGATTTATATTACAATTGTCAGAGACTATAATTGTTGCATTTGTATAGCTCGTTAATAATTACATGCAATTAACATACTCGTTTCATATATTTCCCGCCTTTTTTTCCAATAAGAAAAATGTAACTAAATACAATTTTTTTTTTTGTCTTAAAATGTCGAAAACAAAATATATGAGGAAAAAAATTAAATTCATGTATTTGTTATCGTGTTAAAAACAAAACTTGTTGTATTTGTTGTTATTAATGCCGTCATTGCTGTTATTGTTGTTGATATTATTAAAAGTATTTTCGCAATCGAGTTGCTCGTGCGCGCGACACTGTGTTTTTTTTGTTTTTGTTGTTATTTTTTTTACCAATTCGTTTTGTTTTTATCTTTTAATAAAACCAGTTTCCAGTGTCTCATACACTTTGCGACTTATACAAAGAAAAAACAATAAACAATCAATGCTCAATAAATGCGTCGCGTCAAAGATTTAAAACAACAAAAAAATATAAAATAAAATATAAAATAAAAAAAAAAAAAATTTATTGTAATATGTTCTTCAACATTCTTGTGCAATAAACGATAACCGAAAACTAAACAAATGCTTAAAAACAATTAAAACTGATTATATTTCAATTTGATAAACTTGAAAATACAATAAAAAAAATATATATATATTCCTTACTCTAATTCATTTACAGAACGACAAAATAAAGTGCGATAACATGTTATTATAGTCGAAACTTGTTTATTACAACAGCTAACAAATAAATAATTATAAATACAAAATATTGTTAAAAAAAAAAAATAATAATAATAAACCAAAATCATCTATTGAATCAACACACGTACATATAAGTATCTGAAAGGAAGTGTGCGCTGTTACTCGAACTCAACTCAACTCGACTCAACTGAGAAAAAGTGCAACAACAACAAAAAATAATAATAATAGTATTAATAATTAAGAAGAAAATAGCGTGAGTTTAGTATGGAGTCGACTTCTCGCACGGGTAAGTTAAGACTTGCTTTTTTCAACTGACGTTTCCTATAGAGTATTTGTTATAGTTTATTGAATTTAAACGAATTCCAAGAAACTAATGAGATTACAGCTGCATTGATGGCCAGCAAAACATTTCACAGAAACGCGCGTATTTTTATTGAGAAAACGAAGCCGCGTGCTCGGAACGTGATAAGCCTTCATCACACTTAAGAGTGTTTATTAGCAAGTCAGCCTACGACATACTTCCGTTCGTACTTTCAAATCCCGGGCAAACATTTGCAAAGTTAAATAACCTTTATTTAAAAATAACATTTTTTGACCTTGATGAAATTTATTTGGAAATTAAAAGAAATTCATGCCAAAAATTTCTTTGATGGCTGTAAGCTAAAGAGATCCAGTCAGACAGATACTTTTATTTATGAGAAAATTTTTCGCAGGCTTTACAACTTAGTTAGCAAGTGGGAAGAAACGGACGAACAGAAGAACAAATCTTTCTATAGGCCAAGATGCATTAAACTGTGCATTGCAAGCTTCATTACATTACTGCACTTAACCCAATGAAATTCGCTGAGGTTTAAACTTAAACTTTATCCCAAGTACACTTGAAAACAAACTCTTTCACTGTACTTGTCTGTAGACATTCCTATAACGACTTTATTGATTAACATTTGACTGTATGCGTAAAAACAAAACACGTCGTGCTACAGTTCGAGACAACTTTATGACTTGGAACGCTGCAAGCGCTAACTCACACAACTCGATATTCAATCAACTCTGCGCCACGCGCCCCAATGGAGCTGTGAGCCCGACCCAGCGCCATGTCAACTGAATGCGATGACAATCCGATTTAAGCACATCAAGGTCGTGTTGCTTATAAAGCTCACGTCTCATATTACGCCGACGACGTTGGCGAAGACGACAACGACAACAACGACGACGACGGCAAAATGACGACATGAATTGCAGCATGACTGCATTAGATTAATTTCAAATATTTAACAAGCGACACGAACGTCAATACTAAAATAACAAAAAAATCAATGGAAAAACAATTTGATCAGACGACATGCGTTGAAGGCAACGCCGTCATTCAGTCAGCCAGTCAGTCAGGCAGTCAGTCAGTAACGATGCTGGACAAACTGGACCGCTGCGAAATACATGCATAAGCATGAACACGTTCTCTGAAAGTGCGCTGAATGGGAAGGGAGGTGTGGCGCGTATTTTCAACATGTCAAACGCGATCCGAAAAGGAAATTTGCATACGAGTATGTTAATTTTGTTTACATTTCGTGCGAGTTTCGTTTCTTGCCCCGCAAAATTTTTGAATTTTTTTTTGCCTCGAACATACATAAATTCAAAAAAACAAGAGCAATTTGTGCGTGTTTGAACAGTAGCGCGCGTAGAGATTTTCTTTCAGTGTATGCTTTGCCAAATTTGTGCTTTTAATGTGATTTAATTATCAGAGTTACTTACTTGCTGTTGCGACAAAATGGCGTCGCTTAATTAGAAAATGAACAAATTGAATTTGAAAGTGGAAAAAAAACAAATTAAAAAAATTTTAAAGCTCCACAAAAAGGATTTAATGCACACATGCACACACTCACGCACTCACACACACAGACATAGTCATTAAAGCATACACACTCATGCGCGAAAACGCACAAAAATGTTAATTAAATATTGTCAAAAATAGCAGCAATCTCGAATTACACACACACACACACACACACGGAAAACAACAATGACGGCGCAGTTCGATATGGAAGAGTTTCCGGAAGGAGAAGAGAAAGTATTTGACCCAGTAGCAAGTACAACACAGTATGGCAAGCATACTTCACTGGGCTGTCATGGGCGCAATCGATTGGAAAATCGCGTTTCTGAACCGAAAATAAACACACAGATACACAAACACACACACAGCGATATAATTGAGCAGTACAAGACGGTGAGCTGTAAAGGCGGTAAAGAACGAACGAACGAACGTAGAAAAAAAAAAAGAAAAATAATAAATAAATAAAAATTGAGTTGATTT
Source organism: Phortica okadai (assembly GCA_034638295.1). Taxonomy (NCBI): domain Eukaryota; kingdom Metazoa; phylum Arthropoda; class Insecta; order Diptera; family Drosophilidae; genus Phortica; species Phortica okadai. Next base: position 9,691,499 of record CM067850.1, read on the forward strand.
GAGTTGAATTGTGTCATGTTGAGTTGCGTTGAGCTAAGCTAAGCTAACTTGAACTCAGCTAAGTAAGTCAGCCGATGAGTAAGCGTGTGAGTGTGTAAGTGTGTAAGTGAAAAGGACTAACGAGCTAAAAATGCCATAGCCAATATCGAACCAACTTTTGTAGGCAATCTGGCGCCGCCAATGTCGACGGCACCGCTCTCCAACCGGCTTTAAACGCACCTGAAGTACTCTTGTTGCGCTCCAAGTTTAGCAGAAAATTAGACAAAGTTTCTCTGTGTAAATGTAGGCACGACATTAAACATGATTAGAATAGACACGAGTCGCAAGTTGAGGGGTTGAGTTGTGGTGTTGAGCAGCCTTCATAGAAAGTATAATATTGTATAAAAGAAAAATCACGCAGGAAGCTAATTTCGGTCATGCTGAGAATTTAATACTCTTCATGTCATTGTTATTTTTGATCAGAACTGGATATTATTTATAAAATATTTAGTATTATTATATATAGCTATGATAGTCAGACCATACCTTTAGACTAGATCCGAGGGATCATAGGCAATCCGCAAGTAAATTTCAACTTTGCATTGTCTTACACCTCTCCTTGACATACATACATACTTCATCACAAAATAACAATACTAATCGCAGCGCGTAGAGTACAAATATGAAAAAAGAATCTGTCATTCCTGTCTGTCTGCAGCTGACATAGCTGAGAAAATTATGAACGCATTAAAAATCCGTTTGGCAAAGAAAAAGTTTTAAAATATTTGTGGCAAAAAAAGAATACAAAGCGAGAATAAAAACGAAAAATCACAGAAAGCAAGCTAGGCAAAAAAAAAAAAAAATCAATAAAACATTTTAATACGCATAAAAGTTGGGGTTTCTTGACGTTAAAACGAATAAAGATGATTTTAAGACCCCTGATGAGTTATAAGTGAAAACCAAAAGCGTTTAAACAAAATTAGGCAAACATGACAAATTGCGTCTAATAAAAGAACGATCTAAAGGCAAGTGAGGTGCCTAAAATTATGCTGCAAATGTGGGTTGACATTTCAGAAATCCTGCAAAAAGTTCTCATGATTGAAAAACGTCTGCGCTGGCTTGTGACAATCTGTCTGTCTTAGATTATGAATGCTTTTTCTTATTTACCCGTTCTATAAAACACAAACAAGTATTATCTCTGTCCGAATTAAAAAGCTTTTCAATCATTTGTAAAGGAAGAGAGTTACGCGACATTTCATTATAATTATGCTACGTAAACGAAGTCATAGGTATTATCAAATGCTGCCTCAATGATGAACGTATTGTGTAGCAAAATTGTTATGCAAGCATTTGTAGAACAACATTTCATACAATATTCTCTTTTACGTCATTATCAAGATGAATCATATCAAACGCTCTACTGCGATTTCATCCCGATCCCTCCAGAGCCCCTCTGCGCCTACATACCTCATTGTGTAGAACTAATTAAAAAACGATTATTTTTCTTGCGTGTTTTCCAGTTGAATCCATTCATTCATATCAATTCATACCAATTTCCGGATACTTGCCCCTCTGTTGCTCGCTCATGCTCATTCAGTTTGGATTCGTTTGGCTTGGCAAATGAATACAATTACATAAAACGTATTTCACGCCTAAGCAAAGAATTTTCCTACACAATATTCTTGCTTTAGTGTTGATGAAACGAAACGGTCCGGTCCGTGTGCTGGGGTGGTGGGTTGCTGGGCGATATGTTGCTGGAGAGGCTAAAAAGTGTTTCTGAAAAGTTGCCAGCCACAGAATTTAATTATTTTGCGATAAAACTTTTTTCCAACCAATCAATTCACTTGTTTTTAGACACGGAAACAAAACCAAACAGTTCGCTTTTCTTTTCTATTTTATTTTATTTTTTTATTTGTTCATTTTTGCTCGACTATACGCAGCATGGATACATTCGGCATTAACTTATTGCTGCCTTTTTTGTTTTGTTTTTACGTTTGCTGTAATTTATCGTTTTTGATGTTTTTTGTTCAAGAGAGGCACTTTTCCTTTCTTTTTGTTTTTGTTTTTAAGTTTGCCTTGCATGTTTTTGCAAACGAGCATAAAATCGGAAAATTACTTTGTAGACACAAAAAAGAAAACAAAAATAATAAACAAATGAAACGATTTCCAAAATCGAACGTTCGATCGGATAGACAGGCGCACATGTGCCTTTGTCAGCTTTGGGGCTAAACTTAGCGCCATGATTCGTTCAATTGGCGTAACCAAAAGGTGTGAAGAATTTTTGCTCTCTTTTTTTTTTTATTTATTTTCATTGCCAGATTTTCTTTTTAACAAAAGTTAAAAGTCTTCTAGGCAAAAGAGTTCACGTGCTCCGAAGATGTCCCGAATTGGAGCAAACGGCCCTGGCGTACATTTGACCATGATCGGTCGGCCTTTGTAGTCAATTGAGCAACACGGGCATTCGTTGTGTCTTAAAAGACTTTATTGTTTTCGAATCGTATCGTTACGAATCAGTTTAATATTTGATTACAAATGAAATAAACGAAATATTCCAGATGCCAGAAGAAATACTCTTTGTATTTGCCAAAATTTATAAACTTTAAACAGCATCGATTTTTCGATTTTTCAATTTTTCAATAATTTTTTTTTTCTTGTAAAAATATTTACAATTTTCTTATCTAAATATTTGCATTTTGGTTTTGTTTTCTTTTTTTCAGTTTTTGTTTTTGTTTGTTTTTGAATGCGATGCGTTGAGTAAATTCGTTGTTCGACGACTGCTGAGCAACAATTATTGCGCACGGGGAAATGTTGGAAATGTTGTACTTAGTCCATTTAAAATGTTGTTGATTTCTGTTTTTACTATGTGGCTGCCTGTAAATGTTTAATGTCCAATTTAATGGCCAATTCGAAATGAGTCTATAATGTGAAATTTTATAACTATTCAGGAAGTATTTGAGCTCAAAACTCATCGCCAAATTTGAGAAACACAAAAATTCATATGAGTTAATCAGAGAAATTATTTGGCAGACTGGCGCAAACCTCAAGAATACTAACAACAAAGTTGTACAGTTCCTCAAGTGGACATCTGCAATTTTTAGATGTCGCTTTTCTCACTCGGTTATTTGTTTGATTTTGAAAATATTTCATTGTTCCAACAACCATTATCAAATGTATATATAGCACGAATATGACCAATCCAACAAAACTGACTAATTGGGGTTTCCTTTCGTAGACAAAAGTTGATTAGCCCATTTCTATGAAATGCTCTAAACATTTTAATTACCAAGCGATAAAAATTATAGACGATAGAATAGTTTTGACACCGAAAACTTGATTGGCAAAACCCAACCTGCACGTTCTTTTAATCACTCTGAGCAATGTTGAGGTATACGCTCTGCTCAAGTATTAAGAAATCCGTTTTGGTGTTTTCCCCCCCGGGGCTGCCCACAGACTGCACGTTGAGTGTTGGTGTTGCTGATAATAATGCTAAAAGATCAACAATTTTGTTATTCTTCTTAAAATTTTTTTATTTTCTATTTATTATTATTTATTTTCTTTGTTTTTTTTTTTAAGGCAATAATAATCAAACTCCATCGGAAGAGATATGGTCAGATATAAGTGAGTATTTATTTTTAAGTTTGTATTATTTCGATTTCAAATTCATTTGCTGCTGAAAGATTATTTTATCAGCGGCTATATTAGTTGCTAATTAATGTACGGTCATCTATTTAATAAATTTGAATTTTTTCGGGAATTTCTATCAAAATCATTTGCGAATATCGCTAATGAATGCCATAAGTCAATCATTGGCGCAGTTCATTATCGATCTGGAACTGTATAAATTTGTTGTTTTGCCTATTTAACACACATATTTGAAATAGTTTCCAAAAAAGATTTGTTTGAAAATGTATTTTCGAACTAACCAGCAACTAGCTAATGGCCAAACACAACAGCAGGCAGAATTGTGAATTGTTTGAATTAGGCATTTGACGTCAGTCTGTACTGGAAGCCATATTGTAGAACGCAGGCGAGTGGGCGTACGACGGGGCGTATACGGCATGGGGATTGATAGGTGATGGGTAAATGCCTTAATTACAAATGCCTGCATATACAATGGCAACGCACAATAGAAATGATAGATTGATTTGGTCGCTGTTATTATTTGTTTGGATGTATGGTAAAAATAGTTTGCTACACAAGATACATAGGTACATACATATAAGCCATATCGATACGCAATTTAACGGCAATGCCTTTTACCCATTACCAGATGCTCTAATTGGCACCCAACAGCAATCGGCCGTAATACAGGGCAATGTTCAAGCAGTGCCGCAAGCGTCATTCGCACACGTGCCACATAACCACCTCTTACACACCGTATCCTTGCCAGCAATGACAACGACTCAGCCCATCCAACCAACACCGACGCCGACCTTGCAAAATGAACAAGCAACAACATCATCCAGAAACCGGTCGGCCAATAATGGTTCGAGATCTCGAAAGCCTTTCCTACGCATCACTGAGCAGCCAACAAGCAAAGGACTCCGGTTTCGTTATGTGTGCGAAGGCCGTACCGCCGGTTCTATACCGGGTGTCAATTCAACGGCCGATAATAAAACATTTCCCACCATTGAAATCGTTGGCTACAAGGGCGAAGTCACGCTGGTTGTCTCGTGCGTAACAAAGGACAAGCCCCACAAGCCGCATCCACATAAGCTAGTCGTCAGCAGTAAGGACGGCCAAGGTGGATCTTGCAAAAAAGGTGTCTTCAGCGTGAGCTTCAATCAAGATCCACCGCGCTACATAATAAGCAATGTCGGCATTCAATGCACAAAGAAATCGGACATACGTGCAGCACTCCAAGAGCGTGAAGAGTGTCAGACGGATCCATTCAAAAGTAAGTTGAACATTGAGATCTCAAATCAGATAACAAAATTTTGCAATTTGTCTTTAATTTCATTCGTTTAGCCGGATTCAGCCACATGGATCAGCCATCTAGCATAGACTTAAATGTGGTACGTCTGTGTTTTCAGGCATTTATAAAAGTAGAGGGCAGATATCAGCCTCTAGATCCCGTCGTCTCGGATGCGATCTTTGAGCGAAAGGCGCACAATGAACTCACAATAACGCGTCTATGTAGTTGTGTCTCTAAAATGAAGGGGAACAGTCTAATAATCATGCTATGTGACAAAGTAACCAAAGAAGACATAAAAATTAAGTTTTACGAGACTAATGAAGACGGCACCATTGTTTGGTCTGACTTAGCCGAGTTCCAGCAGACGGATGTCCACAAGCAGACTGCGATCGCGTTTAAGACGCCACCCTATGCAGGACCAAATAGAAGTGGCAATGTGACGGTGAGGCATAAACACTTAAGTGATATATTATTGGCCAAATAGATCACGCAGAATTTTTTATAGGTCCAAGTCCAGTTGTATCGACCCTCCGATGGCGCAACCAGTGAACCGAGACCCTTCGAATATCATCAGGATCCAGGTATGCGTACTTTTCCTCGTTTGCAACGTAAACTTAGGCGCAGACAGGATATGGACATATTTGAAAAGATTCTATCGCTCGATAGCGAAACGACCGCGACTAAGTATTCCTGTCCACCGATGGACTTGAACGACGACGATATCGATGAGAATACTGTTTCTTCGGATGACAGCGCTAGCAAGCCGCAAAGCTCAGGCACACTCAACGAGTTTGAGGTGCCCATCAAGGTGCCATCGCTCGATTATGTCGAGGATGGCGAATGTGGCGAGAACACGGACTATGCCGAGGGCTTGGACAACACGGATATGGAAATTGAATTGGAAGTGCCGCAACTGGTGCAAGCCGTTGCTGACGATTCCACGCAAACTTCAACGCCAATGGAAGAGATACTGCGTCGTCCGCAGCTGGATGAGCCGCGTCATTTGTCGACGGTCGATAAGATTAACGATTGGATGCGTTCGAGCGAATTCGAGCGTACGGACAGTTTGACAGTAGAGAACGGCGATACAATCTCACTCGCTCAGACCCACACTCAGACCTCACCCACCGACTATACGCCCCAGACGATCTTCACTAATGTGAGCAGTCTGACGGCAGAGACGACAATTACAAATAACCTGGACGAAGACAAGACACTGACAGATCGGTGCGTCGAGAACACGGCACAGTCACGCCGAGATACATTAGAAAATGACGCACTAAAGGAGCTGCCAGTTGGCGGTGTTGTTGAGGGCGAGGGCACACCTGGTTTAGTGTTAGAAGTTGGGGATGTGGGGTCGGCGAGTGCACAGGCCTCTGTTGATATTGACGAAAACTTTGACGAGACTGCAACGTATACAAGTTTGCAAATCGCATTCAAGAACCCAATTGAAATTCCCTCGAACGGCGTTAGGCAGGTACCAACCATCGTTGAGCACAAGCAATTGAGCTACGATGACACAACTGATGCCGAAATCGTAGTATTGACCAATCCGCCAGCGCCCAAGATTAAAGTCAACGCTGCACAAACACCGGCAACGCCGCCATCGCCAGTGTTGCCATTGCCACCGCGCACACCTTCGCCCGTTCCGGACCAAAAGCTGCCGCCGCTGCCCCCTAAGCCACGTCACTCTCAAGACCTTAGCATTTACAGCGGCATTGGCAGCGATCACAGTCCCTCCAACTCAATCTCGATCAATCGTTCACGCAATGGCAGCCTCTCCTCATCGCGCTCGCCATCACAGATCATTATCATGCGTACGCCCGATCAGAGCCCAACCAAGCGGCAACCCACGCCAAGCGCATCACCGAAAAAGCGCCAAGGCTTCTTCTCACGACTCTTCTCCCGTCGCAAAAGCAAGAGCGACCTTACTACCCAGAGTGATGCTACTGAGCCGCTAAGTAACTCCAAGGCCACGACGCCAACTGGCAGCCGTGACCCAAGCGTGTCCAACTTTCCGTTAAGTGACACAAATCGCGCCTCCGTGCGTTCGGTTAAGTCGGCTATACAACAACCCACTTCGATGGGCCTCAGCCCACAAAATAGCACAAACGCTGCCAGAAGCGGCAAACCTGTCGGTCGCAGCTCTAGCAGCGTGTCGGGCAAGCGTCCCGCCTACCTTGATGCTGATGTCATACACATACCGCTCAAGGGCGGTGACAGCGAGAACAGTCTATCTGTACAGCCCGATAACTATTCCAATGCCAGCACTTTGACCTATGGCCGTCAATTGGATCGCAAAACATTGAGCACTCTCCAGCTCGCTGACATACCAATTAGCGACGGCAACATGGAACTAATTGCCATCGCCGACCGTCAGAGCATCAAGAACTTGTGCGAAGGTGCTTATGGCGTTGTACTCGATCCGAACGTTGATCTTTCTGAGGCCGAACATTTCGCGCTCTACACTAGTAAAATGCCGGAATCGGATGGCGGCGCAGATTTAGGTGTTGACGGTTTTGGCAAACCCAATGAACCGGCAGCTGAATTTTTGAGTGCTGATGAAATCGCACGCCGTTTGGCTGAGGCCAACGGCTTACAGTAGAACGAACAACGTTAAATACTCTCATATATGTTTCTAGTCAAGAACACTTTCTTTTTCAGTTATTATTATTTTTTTACAGTATTACAAATAATTCAATTCTAGTCTTCGGTTAGCCATATGTATCCTTTAAACCGCGCTTGAATAGCACCCAAGATTTTTGCTTTAACGCTTTGCCATTTTTGTTTTGTAGATGATCTGAAACGCAAGCGCCTACACAAAGCGAATGAGTCCATGAATAAAATAAGTCGTGATTTGCAGCAACTCGGGCAATTACAGAATCCAATTACTTATCGCGATGTTTGTAAGTTTCAATTTTTTATTTATGCTATCAATGAAACGAACATTATTATTTCGGTGTTGGTTTACACATGGACAACTCACGCATTGTAGTATGTCATATCGTAGTGTCTGCTTAATAAGGTTTCAAAAAAAAAATAAAAAAATTCATTGATATATATACCAAAGTTCCTCATTCATTCTTAGTTAAGCTCCACATTTCACTGGTTTACCATACAAACATACATACATTACATAAATGTAAAATTTTATCAAAACTGGAAACTTTAAAGGAAATGTTTCCTATAAAATTTAACTTGGTCTATATTCACCTCCCTATCTATCTACAAACATACATATGTATATCAGTGTTCATTGCTATTGTTCCTACAAACAACTTCTAACAAGTTGATAACGCAGCGGACCAAATACGATTATAGTTAATAGAATTACCCACAGTATTGAAAAGCTTACAATAACTTTATTCATACAGATGTTTCCAAAATGGTTATGATTTGTTGTTTAAAAGCACACACCGCGTAAATAAAATATACACAAACATATATAAATTTGTTAAATTATAATTGTACAAGAGAAACATTTAAAATTTTTGAATAAAGTTTTTAAAACGAATGCCGAATGTCAGATTTTCTTATAAAATAACTGAATGCAATTTTGCATAGTGGTAAGATGAAATTATTTTAAAAGAGCATTTAATAAATATCTTTGAAAATCATAAGCAGCTAAGCAAGACGAGTCTAAAATTCCAAAAGCGACAAGTAAGTTCTGTTAACCGAAAGTTGTTTGAATGTTGTATTTTAACTATTTCCTGTTAACCGAAAGTAATTTGTGTGTTATTCAAAAATTCTTTCTTTTATTTTAATGTATTTGTTCTCTTTATTTGTTAAACCTTTAATTAATTTCATATATGTATGTATGTTCATCTTAACTGTAGTTAGTTCAATATTTTTTTTGAGTTATCTGTATACTTTTTATTTAACGTTTACAAACGCTCATCATTTTTGCAGCGCCACACAATTTAATACAGCCGCCCAGCAACGTTGGAATGGTGGGCAGTAGCCCCAACTTCACATTTGATATCAAAGCAGAGGACACATATCGGGACATCGACACGCATAGTAACACATCGGCAAGTCCATTTGGGAACATGCACAACACGTTCGTTCCATCGCCAGCGAGCTATTCAACGGACTCAACTATGCCAGACATGCAACAGTTACCGCAACAGAATATGGACCATTATTTTGATTTAAAGACAATAACATCATCCATAGCCGAGACTAGTTTGTTGCCCACTAATGGCGGCAGCATAATGCAAATTCCGCAAATTCAAACTGACCAGAACAATGATATCAATATGGAATTGTATAAGTTTGAACAGCAAGCGCAGCAATACCAAAATCTACATCAACAACAGTCTTTCCAACCGATCAACATTTCCTCCACCGCAACCGGTTCTGCGACCTTATTCCAGGAACCACAGACGTCAAGTATGACCAGCCCAACTTTTGCCTTTATTGGCGCCCAACCATTACAACAATCTAACCTGATTAACCAACAACCGCAACAACAGCAAGAATATATTATTAATAATCTACAACAACATCAGCAGGAGCAGCAGCAATCGTTTCAACAACCTCAATTCCAGTTGATGCAGAATGATACTCTTACCGATTTAGATGATCTGAAAGACCTGAAGGACCTGCTATCTCAGATCTAGAATGTTAATTTCTAAGACTATTAAGCAGCAGAGAAACACAAAAAGCAAAAGTTCAGCAACGAACAAATAAAACTTTGTACATTCCCGTAAATCGAATCTCATATATGTGCACATATGAATGTTAATGGAGCTAGTTGTTGTTCCATGTTAATTACTACGACATTTTTTATAATTAATGCAAAATAAATTTAGTAATATTTTAATATAATATAATAACTTTTTTACTTTTTATTTTAAGGCCCGGTCTTAGATAAAAGTAGTTAAAGTTTCAAGTAATGCTACACGGGAGCACTTTAACAAGTGTTGGTTGCCTGGGGAACTTCGTATAAATGAGATTGACTATCCTTGAGATGAGCTAATTACAGCGATTTATGAATGTTTATGTATGAAATTAGAATACTGCGTGCATTGTTAATGGTTAATGGATGCTATGAAGCATGTGCTGTTGCTCGTGTGTGTGTTTGTGTATGGAAGTGAAGAATGCAGAATGTTTAAGTATTATATGGTGCTTCATATGGTGTCTAGCGACAGAAGTAGGGCTGGCCTAAATTTGCGTTTTTCTCGTTACGCATATTCTCAAAGAAACGATTAATATCCTCTTCGGTGACGACCTTCTTGCTGGCAACAAATGACTGTAAATACTCTTTGAGTTTGTCCTTCATGCGGTTGTACTCAGTAATCGCATCGATCTGCTGAGTATGGCCAATTGTAGCCAAGGCACGTATGCCTTGCTCATAAGTTGAATTTTCAGCGGCCCGTTTCATGCCGCGTTCCTCATAGGTCACTGACGAATCCTCGGTGTCAAGTAAGTACTCAATTTGCTCACGCTTATACATGGCCATGCAGTCAGCGCATTGACAGAGCGATGTACGCAAATCTTGTCCCCAAAATGTCGCACCTGTTTGAAATGAAATTCGATTTAATAAAAATCAGTGAACATTGAATAAACTTATGAATAATACATTAGATTAGTTTGCTTTGAAATTCACATTTCAAATAGTCTCACTTCTGCACATATATATCTTTATACTTTGTTTTATAAAACCCAAAATGAACGTAGAATATTTCCAGGAAGCTCTTGATTGCCTCATGTATTGCGGCATGAAATTGTCGCCAGAGCAGCGAATTCTCATTGAAAATTCTCTAATAGTTTTACAAAATGAGAATCGTTTTGCGGGCATGTATTTCTGGGGACGTATCAATGCCCTCACCAGGGATTATTACATTGCATTTGGATACACACGCGATTGCTTAAAGGATCGCAAGTATTTCTACAGCCTGGATCAATTCCAGTGGCAGGAATTGCCGTTCGTTCAATCGCCGAAGATATTTCAAGCAACGGTGCTGGTACGCGAGCCTTTTATAGGTGATCCAAGTTTGGTGACGATTGTCAAACTAGTAAGTACGCCAAATTGTTTTGCTCACATAAAATGTTCACACAAATCTCTTGGCAGGATCCGACGTTTAATATTGTCGCCAGTCAAGTGCTGGGCGTGAACAAACCGGAAGTTGTTAAGCTTAAAGAAGAGGATCGTTTGGCAGCCATTGTCTTTATTATAACTGAGGAATGCGCCATTTGTCCACGCGGTGGTCTTTATAAGCTTACTGACGGTCGTGTTGTACCCAATCCAATGTTTCGTGGTCTCGGCGATTTGCAGATTGAGAACATAACTTATTACCAACTCTTTCGTTTGCCGCGAAACGATCTCAAACAAAATCTCTCGAAGCGCAGTGACTACAACTATGCAATCGACTTTCTGGACACAATCGATGGTGTTATACCGTATGGACAGTCATTTACATTGAATTTGCAACGCAATGAGCGTCTGGTGATTATTAAATCCTGCATCTGGCGAGGAATGACATTCTTTCACAAGTTGAACTCTCATAAGCATGGGTTTCTTTACCTCGGAGATGGCAAGAAAAATTATGACCTACTTTTTATGTTTTGAATCTATGTTCTAAATGCATGTTATGTTTAAATACTGTTAGACAGCACCGAATGCAACTTTTACAACTTACCTTTCTTATTATGGTCTTTGCCAACTGGACGTAGACAACCTCCAATTTGCTTGTTAACCACAACATTGTCAGAAACGTCGGTTTCCTCATTTGGTTTAGCACGTTTATTGGGAGGCTCGTCAATATCATCAGTCTCCTCAACCTCCAGTTTGTCATCAATACTGCTCTTAGGTTTCTCTTCATCCTCTGCGAGTTCGCCGCGCTCGTTAATATTCATAATGTCAGCAATGCTTTTGTCCAGCTCTGACTTCAATTTGTTATCATTATCTTCACAAACAGAGACATCACCAGTTTGTGTTGTGTCAGATGGCGCTTCATTTAAATCATCAACTGCCTCTAGAGCAAGGCCTGAATAGTCACGTAAAAACGGATGACGATCCATACAATCATCGCAAATCATCTCACTGCAGGAGTCTACCAACTTTGTCGCTCCTGCTGGTACATCCATATGCGATAGATGAAACCAATCCTCGCACACAGCACATTGTAACATTAGTTCCTCACTCTTACGGTCCGGATCAGGATAGGGACGCTTACACTTGCAATAAACACCTTGAAAGTTTTGATTGTATTCATTGCCCTCATTCGGTGGCTGCTGTCCATCTAGTTCAGTATTTAATGCGCAACGGCTATTCGGTCCTATGCGTGTAGTTGGGCAATCGCAACGAAAGTTGCGCTTTGTGTAGAGTTCAATCAATACATGGTTCTCGTGACAACGATATGAGCAAGCCAGACAGATACCAGCGGCTTTTGATAAATCTTTGCTTGCCTCCGGGCAGCAAGTGAGGCATGAGTATAGTGCTTGTCGCTTTATAGGGCCCTTTGTGTAAGTGCAACTTTTCTCATCAGAACCTCCAAGAACAGCCGCATATTCTTGCTCCATCTCGTTTTCCTGCTGCAAAACATCCAACATAGTGACGCTCGTTTCCTCATGAGGATTCGACTCAACGTTAGCTTCCTCAACCTCGTCATTACTTGCGGCGCTCATTTTGAACAAACTTTACTTTAAAATTTATGTATCGTTAAAAAAGAAGCCAAACACCCAAACACGAAAAAAAACGAAGCTTGCTTTGAATTCTCGGAGTCGCAGCTGGCATAGAGCTGGGAAACTATCGATGGCACTATCGAGGTATCGAATATTTACATTACCATCAATCTTACTATCGATAGTGTTTTGTCACTATCGATGGTGCTGGGCAATTTTCACATCACTTACATTAGGGGACGTCCATAAATTACGTAAGATAAAATTAGAGGAGGGGGGGTTCAGCAAAATCTCTCCAAATCTCACTTAGGGGGAGGTGGGTTCATCGTACATCTCATGTGAGTTTTTTAGTTCTCTTGTTTACCTTACTTATAATGAGTAACCGCAGGGCCTCCCAAACCATTGAAAATATCGAATGGCACTACCATCGATAGTTTCCCAGCACTAGCTGGCATTTATAATTTTTGCAACTGGCAGTGCCAAATGCGAAATGTTCGTAACATTTATTGTTTCTGTTAATTAGCAGAGTTGGGACTTGAACGCGCAAACTTGTGGCATCCCTAAATTGCTATATAGCTCAACTGGCGGTACAACTCCACGGTACTTTGAGCTGTTTAAATAGTATGGATGAACAAGGATCCCATTTGAACGCGAAATTCCGATAAACAACACACTCTGTTAATCGGGATTGGCGCGAATTGCAGGAGGCTTTAATGTACTAGAAAATCCCTGTGGTGCAGTGATGCCACTTTAATAAATAACCCACTAATAGCCGACTACCGGTTTAACTTCCCATCACTAGTTGCGTGTTTTTTATTTGTTTTTTATTCTTCACCGGTTTAAGCACCTGTAATTGTTTTAAATTAACTAAAGTCAACTATTTAGAATGAACGCACCACCAACATTCGAGTCATTTCTGCTTTATGAGGGCGAGAAAAAGTAAGTAAAACAAATACATTATTTCGTACAGTGAACTTAACTCCCGATATCAGAATCATAAAGGAACTGGACACCAAAGTTACGAATGCTGCCATATTTACGGTTAACAAAGAGGACCACACACTTGGTAACATGATCCGCAAGTAAGTGTGTGCGCAAAACTTATTTACTTAAAAGACGAACTTATGCGCCAATATTGCAGCCAGCTGCTAAAGGACCCGAATGTATTATTTGCCGGCTACAAAGTACCGCATCCCCTGGAACACAAATTTGTCATACGTATACAGACCACATCAGACTATTCACCTCAAGAAGCATTCATGAATGCCATTACCGATTTATTGGCCGAGTTGTCGCTTTTCGAAGAACGTTTTAAGGTTGGTTGATCAAGTTTTATTCAGTTTGCAAAATTTTAACTTATTTGCAATTGCAGGAAGCCATAAAGGAAAAGAAAGAAGGTGGCGATTAGTTATCACCGAAACTGTGTATAGTGTTTTAACGTAAACATAGTGCTAAATTTAATTAGGATGCCCAAATTCCAAGTACAGAAATTATTGTGCTTTGAAACAAGTTACTTTATAAATATTCACTTTTAATTTTTAACAAAAGAAGCTTAAAACAAAACAGAAAACTTTTAATTTAACTAAATAAATTAAATAGAAAACAATTTAAAAAGAAAGTTCATTTACATAAATCACTTTTCAAGAATGTATAAAGGCAAAAAGACGTACAATTTTAAAAGAAACTAATTAAACATTTTAAAAAAATAAATCGCACAACCAACGATTTGGCGTAACCTCTTCATTTAGTAAGTTTCATCATCACACTCGCCCGTTTCGTGGCCAAAAACTGCAAGGCATTAGATTATTAACAAAAACACCATTAACTTCTCAATATTCCGTAATAAATACCTTCACACGAGTCGCAGTATTTGCGTGGTGGTGGCAATTTGCGCACCTTTGGTTCATCGTTGTTGTTTGCCTCACCGGCAGCTGAGCGGTTAAATGGTGGCGGTGAATAGTCGCGGTCATCCGAGGCTTGTAGAGGACAATCTTCGGTTTCGTGCTTATCAAATTCATCGCAGATATCGCAAAAGACACGTGGTGCCGACTTGCGCTTCGTGAACATGTCAAAAGCGTTCGGTCTGTTAAAAATGTAAATTAGGTATTAATAACTTGCTTGACCATATTCGAAAATATTTTATACTTTGTGAAGTCCGTAGGCAAAGCCTCTAAGGCGTCTATCTTTGCCTTCAGAGTGTCGTTCTTCTTTTGCATATCGGCAATGATCGAGTTAAGGAAATTGATCTGAGCCAGGTTCGTTTCGTTATCACCCAACTGCAAAAGCATGTGATGAGAAACGGTACAACAACTGTATACAACTACTTACCTCAACTCCATCACCACCACCAGCAACCTGCGCTGAGCTGCCATTCACTCTTGATTTGAGTGCTAGAATCTCACGTGTTTTTTCCAACTCCACAGACTCCAATTTACGTACTAAATTCTTGCATTCCAGCTGTGTGGTCTGTTGAACCTCATAGGCCTGTGCTAGCGCCTGCTCCAGTTCCTGCACTCGCTTTTGCAGCGCCTCTAACTTTGTTGTCTTTTCGGTGGCCGCCTCATCCATTTCATCAATTACCTTTTTGTACTCAACAAGTTGAATATCGAATTCTTTGTCAGCTGCAAGTTGCACCTCCCGATTTTTCAACTCTTCTTGCAACTCCGTGTTGGCTTGCTGTAATTCCTGCAGCTTCGTCTGCATCTCTAGACCACTTGATTCTCGTTCCGCTAAGGCACTCCGTGTATCCGCCAGTTCTTGCTTCATGCCACTGAGTTTCTCAAATAGATGTTCGGCATTGCGATCTGTCTCCATTTCGAATATTTCAAATATATGCGCCGTTTCACACTTCTCCGCTTCAAGCACTTCCAGTGCTGTCGATAGTTCAGCATTGGTCGCAGATATGCTTGCGTTTGATTGTTTGACCGTTTCGAGTAAAGTACGCAAATCGTCCATCTTTTGAGCATCATCACGAGCCACTTGCACCCGATGTGCAACTTCAGTGTTTGTAATCTCGAGCTTTTCTTCCAGTTCTTTGATTGTCTCTTGTAGTTTACCTATATCGCCAGTAGCATTGGATTGCAATAGCTTCAACTGTTCCGACTCACTAGAGACGCTTAACAAGGCCGCTTCTTTGGCCTTCATTTCATTCGACAACTGTTGCAATTTCGCTTCCAGTTCGGATTTGATATGTTCGGCGCTGCTAGCAGCTGCCGCTCGTTCATTTTGCTCTTGTTGTAGTTCTTCGTTTAGTTTCTCCTTTTCTTGTTTGATACCAATTAGTTGCCTCTCCAGTTCCTCCGCTTTTTTGACGCTCTCTGTTTGAGTTTTCAACAATTCTTCTCGTTCCTTCTTCAATTGCATTTGGAGCTCTTGTACAGTATCCTCCCGCTCCTTCTTCGCTTGCTCTGCATTCTTCAATCTGGCTTCGTAGTCCTCGATTAGTCGTTGACGTTCAGCCGCCTGGGCTGACTTGGTTTCTTCAACTTCACTGCGCGCTTTCGTGCTTAACTCTGCCTTGAGATTGGCAAACTCAGTCACCTGTAGCGTTTGTGCATCAGTTGCAGTGACCAGCTCTGCACGCAAGTTATCCAACTCCGTTTGATTTGCCTGCAGCCGTTGATTAAGATCCTGCACTTGGCTCTCCAGCTGCAAACGCTCTGCGCTGTACTTATCTGTTTGCGAATCGAGCTCCTTCTGTTTATTTGCTAGTTTCTCATTCAGACTGACCAGTTTGGTGTTGGTATCTGTGTTGCTGGAGAGCATAGAGTTGAGTTCAGTTTGCAGCTTCATGTGCTCCTCGGTCAATTTCTCATTTTGAGCCGTCAGCGTTTCCAACTTGCGACCTAAGTCGCTCAACTCCAATGTTTGCTTGCCGGCTTGTTCCTCGGCCGCTTTCAGCTGTTCGAGTCGTTGGAAACTCTGCTCAGTGCCGCTCTTCAGTTCCTGTGTCAGTGTCTCCACTTGACTGCAAAGCGCATCAACACGTTGTTGACTGGCTTGCAGTTGACCTTCAAGCGCCGCACGTTCTCCGCTTGACTTTTCGCTCAACTCTTCGTAAGCCTTTTGCTTGGCAACGATGTCTTGCGATACCTTCAACAACTCCGCGTTCGAATCTGTCGATGATGTACGCAATGTTGTCAAATCCTGCTGCAGTGATTCGTTCTGCCCAACGAGGGAATCATAGCGCGCCTGCAAATTCTCCTGCTGACGGCAAGCATCGCTAATGGCCAATTCTTGCTTGATTGTCTTCTCCTCAAGCACTGTGATTTGTGTGTTCTTCGCAGCCAACTCATCTTTTGTCTTGGTGAGCGATTCTTTCAGTTCTGCAAAGTCCTTTTGAGCATTGGCGACGCTCTGCTTTAGTGCTTCGATCTCATTTTCATTGCTTAAACGCACTGCGTTGCTTTGGGCCTCCAATTCGACGTACGCCTTCTGTTTTGCGGCGATTCCTTCATTCAACTTTTTCAGCCCGCCTTGCAGATCGGCGCCGTTGGACTGTGCAGCCAATATATCCGCTTGAAGAGTTTCGTTTTGTTTAGATATGTTGTCACATTTCGCTACCAATGCTTCATGCTTGCGCCTTAGATCGCCAAGCTCAAGTTCACTCTTCGCCTTCGACTCTTCGCTTGTCTTAAGTTGGGCTTCCAAATCTTTGCCATTTGCTTTCACAGTCTCAAAGTCTTGAGTCAACTTGTTGAGCATATCCTTCGTAGTTTCCAATGACTCTACTGTAGTCCTCAACGTCAGATTTTGCTCCTCATGCTGTGCTTGCAATTCGTTGTTCTTATTTCGTGCTTCAGAGAGCTTCTCCTCGGTCTGTTTAATATCTGCCGCCTGTTGCGCCGTGCGCTGTTCTAATTCGGCAATTTTGGCATTCTTTTCATTGGCACTGGTAGAGGACTGGCTTTCAAGTAGTCTTAATTTCTCCCTGAGTTCGGTTAATTCAGCATTATGTGCCTCTGCCTCTTGAACATGTTTGGTTGTATTATCGGACTCTTGCTTTTTCAATGTTTCCAATTCACTTCGAGCTTGTTCTAGTTCAATTTGTACTTTTCTGTTTTGCTCTTCATGTTCCTGACAAGCTTTTTGCTTTAGCTCGATTTCTTGCTTCAACGCAGCCTCATTGCTTCTCGCTTGCTCATTTACAACACCCAAATTCTTGCACTCCTCCCTAAGCTTATCATTCTCAGCGCTTGTAGCAGCGACTTCCGCTTTTAAATCCTTCATCGCCGCTTCGAAATCAAGCAAAGATTTATTTTTCTCCGACTCTGCAGAGTTTGCCTCCTTAAGCTTCTGTTCCACTATCTGTTGCTGTTCCACTAGACCTTTCAATTGTTCACCAACTGCTTGTAGCTTACTCTCCAATTCGCTCTTCACTCGTTCTAGTTGCTCGTTCGCCGCCTTGAGACTATTCAACTCGGCGACCTTCTGGGCTAAATCATTTTGGCCTTGAGTGTTGCCTGTTTGCTGTGTTTTCAGCAGCTCATCCAGTGCGGTGTTCTCTGCTTGTTGTACACTCAATTGCGTCTGCAGTTCATCCACTTGCTGCGTCAGCTGCTGCAGTTGGTCATCGCGTGATTTCACCTCGATGTGCAGCACGCCGACCTCATCGGCAGCATGAGCACGTTCGCTCTCCAGCGTTGCAAAGGAGCTTTTTAACTTGGCAAGCTCATCGGTGAGGCTCTTGATCTCTTCCTGCTTTTCCGCCAACTTCTGTTGAAATTCGGTGTTGGTCAGTCCACTTTGCTTCTCATTCTCCTCCTTGAGTAACTTCAACTCCCGGCGCAGATTCTCGATTCCCACTTCGGACAACGAGAACTTCTCAAGGCTTTCATCCTTTTCGACGAGTTCTTTTTGAAGTATTTCATTCTGGCTCTGCAAATATTTGATGTTCTCCTGCAATCGCTTCTCCTCGTCGAGTTGTTCCTTGTTGCGTGCCTCTGAGAGCTGCGCCTCTTCCGCGAGCTTTGACTCTAGTTCGACCACGCGCGCATTTGCTGCCTCCAAAGCGGCCGTGTCTTCGGTTGTGGGCACGCTTTGCAAACTTGGCGATGCTGGCGATTGAGAGAAGGGATACAATCTGAGAATTTATTTTAAGGTGGGATTAATTTCAAGTACCTGATACGAGTTGCGTGATCTTCTTCTCTAAATCATGAATCTTCTCCTTGTAGATGTCTGTTTGTGCCTATGGTACAAAAAATTAACACCCAATTAATGACAAATTTTATGGATCAATATTAAATTTGACTGCATTGAATTATATTCCAAATCGCAGATGCATTACTATAGTCGTAGGTTAACTGATGTTGAAAAATCAACAGAACAAGTTTTTGGACTGTCAAAACTAAAAAAATCTCGATTTGGCAGATGTGAAGATTATGAGTCCATCATTAAGTCAGAAATCATGTTCTTTTTCCTAATATAATATGGAATTTAACTATAAATAATACAAAAATGTGACGTTGTTGCTTTTGTTTATATCTCTAAAAATTGATTTACACTATAGGTGGGTTTGTTGTCTCAAATAAATACTGTAAACAAAAGAGCATTGCGTCCATAATTGAAAACATTTGCGCAAACATCGTGCAATCTTAGAGTGAAAAGACGTGTGAGTCGGGCTTTAAGAAACGTAGAGATAACATATACAGTTATGTATGTATATGTACGCTATGTCTCAAATTTTCTTGTATATGTAATTATTTTTATATGTTTTTTATAAGAGCAATTCATAATTAGGAAATAATTCTGAGAAATCACTTCTCAGTGCTAATCAGATTCTTTATACTACTTGATTCAATTGATTATGAGTATGACTATTTATAGTTATTTAGAATTATTCTTATTTCACGACCAATTGGCTTTTAACGTTTTCAGTTTATTCTTGTTTCTATTCCTATTCTTATCCCTTGCGGTCACTTTTAACTCTTCTCTCTTTCGACTTCATTATTATTTATTAGACCTTTGAATGCTTTCTACCTTTAGACAAATTTCAATGCAGTCAACTCAAACTTAAATCGCCTTACATTTAACTCATCCCCACAGAAAGTTGCCTCGTCAATTGAGAACTGCAATTCTT
This sequence comes from Phortica okadai, assembly GCA_034638295.1. Classification (NCBI taxonomy): domain Eukaryota; kingdom Metazoa; phylum Arthropoda; class Insecta; order Diptera; family Drosophilidae; genus Phortica; species Phortica okadai. The sequence goes on from CM067850.1 coordinate 9,711,100, forward strand.
CTGATTTTTTACGTTCCTCGGCCAATCGACCTTCCAAATGCACAATTCGCGCTTTCAACTGCAAAATTGGCACAATGCGAGAAAAAACTTATTAGAATTAAAGTAAAAACACAATGAATAAAACAACAGAATAGTTGAAGATGTTTTGTTATTATTTGATTTTTTTTTTTTTTTGTTTTTAATTCATTTTCTTCGTAATAAAGTAATATTAAAGTTAGATCGTAATTATCATAGTTTTATATATATCTAGATATATATATATGTAGGCGTATAGGCGACGGCAACGACGACAATAACAAGAAAATTCGCTTAGATACGCTTGGGTTCAGTACAGCTACAAAAATATTTCAGAAAGTAGTCGTAGAACAATCAAACAAACGAAAAAATGTTTTTTTGGTAGTGCAGCCTTGCTTTGAGCACTGGAACTGTAATTAAAAAGTGTTTCCCATATCGGTTGATCTTCCATAACTTTTGGCTCCTCTCTCAGCAGTTCGTTCTTTTCCTTTTCTCCTCCTCTGACTTCGCTCCTCTTTATTTAATGCGCAACGGCGTCAAGACACTATGCAATATGCAGTGTCGCTCATGATTGCCGCTCCAACCGCGGAATTCACGACGCAGATCCGCCAGGCGAATGCTGCGACGTTCGATCAGTCGACGCCAACGTGCGATGTCGCTAAGGATTTGCTAAGGGTGGGCGGGGTAGTTAAATGAAATTTAGTATTTTTACAATTTATCATATTGCGTTAAATTGTACCTAAGATAATGAACACAAGAATTCGAGCCTAACCAATTAGACAACACTTAAAATGCGCGCATATCGCAAAAGTTGTTCGCAAGCTGAGACAACAAAGTTGAAAACAAAAGCAAAAACCAAACGAAAATGAAAAAAACTAAATATATACCATATATACAATAATATAAAGTCAAGCATTAAATTCAAGTATTTATTTAACAAAACATTAACAGCAAAGTACACAAAGTAAGAAACAATCAACTGCAAAAGTTCTACGAAGCGTAAAAATACTGACTCGTTTCCCCCCCAATCACAACAACACAATCATCAACACCTCTCAGTCACTCCCCATCAAATTAACACACTGTTTAAACTCAAATCCCAGCCGAGTACTTTAACGAACGCGTGCGTGCAAAATAAAACTGCAAATATTAGTTATAAATTTTGTTTGCAAAATTTCGGTTTTCAGAGATGTTAAATAATTTTATGGCTTAATTTTTTGCGCACTTTCGGTTAGTTGAAACCAATTTAATGTTTGTTTATTTACACTAATCTTGCCATGTGTGATGAGTCACAGTGGCGAAATTGCAACAAACTAATTGAATGAAAATGGTTTTTAAAAAATTGAATATTAAACATTCCAGCGAGATAAATAAGTTTAACTGAATCCGAATTAGATAAATGAACTTCTCTGCCAATTCTTTGATGTCCCCACTGGCTGCCGAATGCGAGTGTTGTTACTTTGTTCAAAAATGTAAACCTTCTTCAACCAATTTTTTTTTTAGTGACAACTATAATGTTTTAAAATTATATAACCACTAACCAACATTAAAAAAAATGACAAGGAGTCAATGCCAAAATTGTTAATAATGATGAAATTTTTGTACTTTATGTGACTTGCATTCCAAACCAATTCATTCAAAATTTAATACAAGCTTAACCAATTACAGAATAATGTTGAATTTTTATGTAATTTTCGTCAGGTTTTTGTTTGTTTGTTTGTTGGTAAACTTGCGAACATGACTTTTGGATTAGGACTATGAGAAATAAAAACAACAAAATATAAAAATAAAACAGCAAAATTCGTGCGCAAATTAAGTGTAAGTCAATTGTAAACAAAAATAATAACGACTGTGAATAAAAAAAGAAAAAAAAAAACATTTGTTAATTGAAAACACAAAAACGAAAACTCAGGAAAAAGTAGCCAAGCGAAACATAAAGAAAAAACTGTAAGAAAAAAAATAAAACGAATGCGTTCGCGCATGTGCAGCGACGCTCAAAACTTAAAAGAAAACTGACTTCGTGTAATTGTGTTAGTGTGCATGCATGTGTCTTTATGTGCAGCACAAGCCAAAAAAAAAAAAAAAGAAAAACATGCGTCAACGACGTGAAAAACTAACGCAACAAGGAAAACTTGTGTAGAAAAACGAACGAACTTCAAAGTTCACAAATGAGTGAGCAAGCATTCGCGTAGAAAATCACTATTTGTTTTGTTTTTGGTATTGACAGACGGTAAATTCCAAAGCGTACGCGCTGCTTCAGCCAACTGGAAAAAGTTTCTTTTTATCGCTAAACCAGACTTTCTTCGGCGTTCGACTGTGATTCTTATTGGCAGATGTTGCTAACAGCGAACATAGCGGCTGAACTTCATTAACAGAAACAGGTGCTGCTATCGTTGAGCCCGCTAATGACAATTTAAGTGGCTTTTGTTGACGCTTTAACATTGTTGAAGCCGTTGGTCTATGATTAGCAGTTTCTATTCTTGAAGTGGTGCTCAATGTTGGTACCCAACGCTGCATCGGTCGACGGTAGGTGCGACCTGTGCGCCTATCCGACACGTACGGCATGGGCGCGTACAATGTGTCGGTGAAGATAATTACCTCGCTTATGTTCTTCTGTAGCTGCAGCGCCTGATTTTGTGCATCCTCACGATCCAAATCGCGTTCAATCATCAACTGTTCAATATGATTCTGTTTGTCGCGTAGTAGATCCTGTAAAGATTTGGGGTGTGGGGCACAAGAAGAGAAGGAAAAATTTTCGTTTTTATATAAATAACTTCGTTTTAAGCCAATGAACAAATATACATATATGTATGTACATGTAGAAAGGACAGACATGCACCAACTTGATTATGTACAGATTGATGTGCAGCTTTGGGGTGAGGTGGTGAAGGTCTATAGGAAAGCAGGCATTTAACGTATGTACAATTAAAATAAGTTTACCTTTCATTTTTCTTGTTTGCTTTACCGACGATTTACGTAATTATTACAACATTTAAACGTTTTTCTTTTACATGCAAACATTATAAACAACAACGTGAAATAAATAAAAGCAAATAAATATAGAAAGCGTGCAAAAAATAGTTTATTTGAATTTTGACATTTGTAAAAGATCAAACGTAAAAAAACGTTTTAATATTATTTACATAATACATAACATAAATACGTTTAATTATATAACAGTAGTAGGTGGGGCGTGGTCAGGTGGGTGGAACGTGAAGGTAGTGTTGCATGTTAGTAGATTTTTGTTTTAGTATAATAGAAAAGTGCTTAACGAATATGGTTAAATAACGCATTAATTTCAGAGGTAAAATAATTGATAATTAACATTGTTTTGTTAACAGAGCATAATGTGGGCAAAAACAGAAAGTACTAGCAGTGGCTTGCAAACAGAACAGACACCTGTAAACTAATAATTGACATGCGAACCAAGTATGTTCATAAATGCACTAAACATACGGAATTTACAGAATGCCGTTTGTAGAATGCATTTATGAGCAGACCCTTTATGTAAACTGAACAAGCCACTGCAAAATTTAACAGCCACAGTAGATTGCACATTTACAGTGTAACGTAACAGAGAAATTCACATGCCAACCCCAAACAATTTCAATGGAAAAGTGCTAAAAACTTTTTGAATAACACAAAAAATTGAGCGTACCTGCATAGAAAATTGGCTTTTTGGCGTTGTAACTGTCTTGAGGGAAACACTTGACTTGCGCTGCGTTTAATAAAAAACAAAATAAATGGAATTAAAATTATGTTAGCCGCGTTAGTAAAGGAGCATCACGCGACTGTTAAGATAACAATTAGCAAAGAAAGCTTATTATAATTATAAAAAAAAAAAACATCAATCTAAACAACAGACGGCGGCAACTGATGTATAAGACGATTGTTGCTTATACCTGTGCATTCATGCGCATGCGTGACGTATTCGTTGTCGCAATGCTGTTCATGGTGCCGATCGATGTCAGAGATTCGCGGGAGCCGGTACGCGAGAGACGCGACTTTTTCGACGATGGCGACAGAGAGACTTTGGCAATGGGAACAAAGACGCCATATTTCGGTTTGCACTCAAAGTATCTGTGAAATATGTCAGTACATTGTTGATTAGAGCTTGCACATTTCTCATTTCATCGTTACTAAGTAACACAACGCACCTTACGCCATCAACGGCACCATCATTCTTGCCACTGGCCTCATCCAACTCAACGCCACACCAATTGCCTGGCGCGAATTGTGTTTCGCCAAGATAGCGAAGTATGCCAGGACGACTGCCGAAACCGGAAGACACGATAATGCGATCACCAACAGTCAGACCGTTTTCTGTAATGGAAAATTAAATAAAATTAATAGTTGCTGCTCTTGTTGCTGTGGTTATGGTTGTTGTACTTACTGCCAGTGGCACTTGGACTGCGCAACAAGGAACTGCGTATGCTCGCCGTTGGTGAAACAGTGCGTGAACGCTCCGGCGAGAATTTTTGCAACGGCGATGTCGGCGTGAGTGCGCCTGCCAACGGCAACAGTGTGAGACGTGTCAAGCGGGAAAAGATGCCACGCTTCGGTTCGCATTGAAAGTAACGTTTGCCAGCAACGCAGCCATCGTTTTTGCCTATCAAATCAAATATTTATAAACAATCCTATTACTTGCAACTGTCTTACATACCATTCGGTTCATCTAGCACAATGCCCGCCCATTCACCGGGCGCAAAATGTGTCTCGCCGATGTAGGCAATCTGTCCTGGTCGTATGCCGCCTACCCAAACCCGATGTCCGATGATAAACTGTTCTGTATCGGCTGTAAGCACGGCTCCATGATCTGTGGGTAAGCGTAATCATGAGCAATCAATCATTTTTCTCAAGTTTAAATTGATTTGAATAAAAATAAAATCTATTTTTATGCATAACTACAACGCTAACGGCAAAAGAATGAATTCATCAGTTTATCTTTGACACAATTTGCATACTATGAGATCACAAACGCTGCACTTTGAGAACGTTTGCTGAATAAGCGGCCACCGCCGGCCGTCATCAACCAACATTTGACGACGCCCGTCAATGAAAATATGCAACGCTCATGTAACGCTAAGCTTGTCATAAAATACAAAGTTAAATAGCATTATGACACGCCTACGTTTTACCGGTCGAACGATAATAATAATAATAGTTCTAAACGGATATTGACCATTAACTCGACAACTTCCTCAGATGGCAACTCCCGCCAAGCCAAACCAACGCCTTCGACTTTGAAACAATGAAAACACAATAATTTCGAAATTATTGTTTATTTTCATATGAGAAAAATCCAAAAGAAAAAACTGCATGTGAACTATTGCGCAGCATTATTCAAACTTGGCAAACGACTACCAAAAAAAATATATTAAAAATTTAAATAATATGTATATGTATGTATATTACACTCGCCCACATTCATTTGTGATGCGTTTTCGCCTCAGTTGACTGCTGTGCTACGCAGCCACAAATCAGACATAAAAAACACAACACAAAATCCGAAAAAAAAAAACAATTTGCAATATGGGATGGGGGCTTTGCAGCTGGATTAGGCGTGCGCTCGCGCCCACGTCGTACCCGGGGGCATTCGCTAATGCGATACACTCGATTTGGCGGATAACTTTTGCCATTATTGATTAATGTTCGCTCTGCGTTAATTTGACAACATTTAATCATATGGAAATGATTTCAAGACGCTTTTGTTCAGTTCGAGCGATCATTTAGGCTTAGCTGTAATTATGACGTGTGGGCTTAAAAAGCGTTTTGTTGTCAGGAATTTTATCAATTACACATTCAATAGCTGAAGCTGATGTTATTATTTCAAACAATTTTTGAGATTTTATAGATTATCAAACTGCAAAAGTTATCTACTTTCGAATTTAAAGCGACTTTAATAACAAATACGTACGTCATCATATTATTTTGTGCCAAACTTAAAGCACACACGACGTAATTTACATAAAAATTGTCAATAAAGATAAATCGACAGTTTTGCAGCAGAGCAGAGTAGAACAGAGCACGGCATGGCATGGCATAAATTTTCCAACGCCAATTGACCATTTAAGGTTGCGACAAGTGGCACAGATACACACCGATAGAGCACTTTATGCCACCTGCGCAAATATCAAGCACGTATTGAAATATACACGTACGTATGGAAAATGGCAACTTTTATCAGTGTTGGTAAACGCACAAGCGAGTAACTCAGTTATGGCTCAGTGTTCTTTGGCGTGGGTGCTGCTGTAGAACATTCCACACACAGCATTTTATGTTAGTAGAGACATTCAAGTTTCTTTTATTTTATTTTATTTTTTTTTTTTTTGTTCAGCTTACCTGAGCTACGACGCCGACCTGTGGCTTCAAGGTAATTATCATCTTTTTGTTGATAGTCGCACAATGACATAAACAAACGAAAAACGATAAACAAAACACGTAACAAACAAAAGATTAGAATGCGACAAGGCAGGCACATGCATGCAGACAAGACTTACACGAAGCGCCACGTTCATAATCCAAAGATTTTGGCCCACTCGATGAGGTCGCATTCGATTTGAACGAACGACGCGCGGACGAGCCACGCTCCCAATCAGATGTTGGCGAAAGCGAGGAACGCGTAAAACGCTTCACAGTCTCTTGATAGAGATCTGAAGATGGAATTTAACAGAACATTCGTGTTTGCGTTTTGATTTTAGTAAAAATTAAGTTTCATCTTGAGTTTTGGTTAAGCCAAATGCCATTTTTGGTAATATTGTTTTTTTTAATCTTTGTTTTATGTTTAGTATTTTATTATATAATTAGCGAAATTATGTTAATCACATTAGAAATTTTTTTGTGTTCTTTTTTTGGTTTTAATTCAATTTGCCTGCCGGTTTCAAGTGTGAAAGTTTCCGGCATCGATTTTTAAGTTTAGATTTAGTAGTAGAAGACCAACAGTTATGAACGTCATAGACAAGACAGACAAGCATCGTTTTTATGCCTCATGTAATGTTTAATGATTATTATTAAATATTAGATTTGAAGCTCAATGCACAAACAAATTTTTATGTGAGCAATATTTATCTCAACTCTTTAAGTTTATTGTCTGTTAAAAGATTTCCGCAACCAAAACGACTTTCCAATCTGTCTGCTATTAAACTTCTTTTTAAGCGTACATCAATTAAATACGCTTAAAATTTGCTTTCATAATAAATTGCAATTGCGCAGACACAAACTAAGACCTCAAGATATGAAGCGCAGTCAAGCCAATTTTGCAGACACAAATCTATTTGGCAACGAGCGGCGCACATTCACTTTTTATATTATACATATATATTTTTTTATTGTCAGTGACCTTAAAAGCGCATAGGAAATGTTATACATAATTGAGTTTTTTTTTTTTTTTGTGGGGCAAATTCGACTTTAATTTATTAATGTGACCAAAGCCACGAAGTTGCGGAAAACTCATTGAAAAAAAGTCAAGACAAAGCATCACTTATAAGTTGGGCAGGCCTCCTGATGTACGCCCTTTACAGATGTACTAGTGACCTTTTGTTATAACGACTTCTGTGCAGTAATAATTTGAATGCCATGAACAAAATTGCCTTCAAGGTTCGAATGCTCATTGCGTGTGAGTGTGTGTGTATGCCTCAGCGGCGCAGATTTTGATAGCGTGTAATATGTTTTTTATTTTTATTAGATTTCATGACTACTGCAATTTTTTAATTATCACGCTATGAGTTAAAAAAAAATTAATCTAAACAAGAAAAAAAAACATAACACGAAACCGCAACTTTCACTGTACTTCAACACTTGTTTTTTTGTTGTTGTTTTTTTTTTTTTATTTTATTGAAATTTATCAGAGTATCTTTGACTCACAAGCCGAACAAAACAACAACAATTGCAAAGCAGCAGCGTCTTTCTTTGCTCCACTTTGTGCTACGCTTCATGTTCTTTATTATTATTTTTTTTTATTTTTACATCGATTATTGCCCCTCTTTGGCTCCTTTCAAATGAATGTTCATTGGTCTTTTTATGTGTGTCGAAATTGCCGTTAACAAAATTCACAACGTGAGAGATAGAAAATAACTTTGAAATTCATATAATTATAGTTATTGGTTGATTTATTTATAGATACTTTTATTTAACCACCAGTCACCAGTCAAGTCAGTAACATTTTCCGCTCTTTGGTACAAAGGTTTATATGTTTAAATACATATTTATATAACCTCGACATAGTAAGCTCAAATGAATCAGAGTCTATATAGAAAAGTAGCACTAAGTGCTTTAAAAAGTATCTACAATACACACAAACACACACTCATATGAGCGAAGTTTACTGTGCTTTCGCAACTTTACAAAAGCGATAATAAATCAAGAAAATATTTATGAAGAGAGAGAGACTGGCTATAAAAAAAATATATATAAATATATAAATAAATAAATAAGAAAAAAACCCAAACTGAGCGTAAATGAACCTTCACTAATTCAATGTTGCGTCAACTCGTTGTCGCGATTTGCGCAAACAAAACGTTCTAAGTACAACACAATTGTACACGAATCTGAATTGTTAATTTCGACATTTAACTGTGAATTTTTCAAAGCGTTTTCAAGTGAAACGTTCAATAAAATATATGTATTTGGAGAATTAATGTTTAGAATTACAAATGACGACAGAGGCGTACATGAAATTTCAAAATTATACAAAGTTATGGGCAGTCGTCTTGTTAAAGGAAACAAAGTAAAGTCTGAGTATTATATAAAAGTACAATTAATAATTGCAACTGTTCTGCTTCACTTACAAGTCACAAAATCACGCACTTATTAAAGACTTCTTAACAACATTATAAATTTTAATGTTATGGCAAACTCACGCGTTCATAATGACAGACAGCAACAAAAATACAAAACAACAACAAAAAAGTTATATGCTCGTATAACACGAAAAAGTAATTTCCTTGCAATTGACATTCAACGCGGTTATGTCAACTAATGAACTCGACACGTCGAAACGAACATTGAAAAGCTCGACTCACTACTCACACACATGACTCATCAAAGAGCAAAATGCCGCCGACGTTGCGTCAATGCGTCAAGTGTGGCGCCCCAACTTGACTGACTCAACATTAAGCCAGCACAGCCAACGACCCACTTTACGCACGATTATAGCCAAAAATGCACGCACAGCTTAGCCATGTTCAAGTACGCCGACAAAAAAAATCAAAAACAAAAAAGATATACTTTTTTTTTAAATCTAACCGGCGATCATTGGCAGCGAGCTCAGCTTAGCTCACACAAAATGAATCAATGAACGAGTTCATGTCGTACATGAACATAACCAAATCGGGCGCACTGAGTGAGCTTCGAGCTAGATGTGATGTGAAAAGCTGCGCTAGCCACTGATTGAATATAATATGTTTGCAGTTGCGCGCTCATTATCATCAGTACGGATCGGCGCAATTAAACAGCATTTAATTAACTAAATTTGTGCACATTCAACAAGTCGTTGAAATGCTCCCGCGGCGTGTGAGTTGCTGCCGCCTCGGAATATCGCTTAAATTAAACGCCACAAACGCCATCATCATCACCAAATGGACGGTGGGCGTGTGAGTCTTGGCTATAAGTCACAGTACTCTGCTTGTCTACTTGATATGGGGAAACAAAACTTAGGTTTGTCGTTAAATCTACCTGGGATCAATGATGAAAGTGACGGCTGGCGGTTTACATTTGACTGTTGCACATACACAAACATGCGCTTATACGCTTTAACATGATTCGGAATATGTAAATTTTTGTCATGACGAATTTGTCGCTTTTTCGCTTTAGCTGTGCCAAGTTGCAAGTATCGCGCGCCGCTGGGCAGGCAAGCAGTCCGATCACATGTGGGCCGATAAACATTTCAACGCGAATAAAAAATGCAAAATAAAATTGGCATTGCATGTTCGTGCACGACTCGTTTTAGTTGCTTTTTTTTATTATTTAACTAACTATTTATTTTTATATCGTAATTGATTTAATTTCATCGCTGATAATTCAAGCTCTTTGTAGTGATTTCAACAAATAAATTGAGATAAGGCGAAAACTTGTTGCACTTTACTTTAATGCACATGTGGCTTTTGTTAGCCAAGAAGTAAACGTTTACGAAAGTGGTGGTAAAAAACTCTGCTTTGGTCGAAGCGTGTGAATGATTCCACAAGATTATTTTCACACTCAATTTCAGCATACAAATTAACCCATATTCATGTCTTTTGCTCTGGAGCTTAGCACATTTCTGAAATAGTTATCTAAGTAGAGTGTTTGCGAGCTATTCAAGCAGCTTCACTCTGCTCATTGGCACGTACGAGCGAACATAAAGCAAAATTATGAAGTCGTGACAAAGCGCACGTTGCCAAGATACGTTGATACTATTTACAGCCAAATATGAGCACATGGCGCATGAGGAGTGCCAAAAATATTGGCCAAGAAACATTTTGTTTTCAATTGTTTTTTTTTTTTGTATTTTCATCTTGTTAAATGTCAAGCAATGTGAAAATGCAAAAGGCCAAACGCGCTAGCCATGAGCAGAAGCACACAAAGGCGACTGAGTTAACGCCACTGGGTTTATTTAAATAACAATTCACATGACAATTAAAAAATACTTTTTTTCAACGCACGCACAATTCTATTCATTAATTTTGTTATTTATAAGTACGTGTTTTGCATGTTGAGTGCGCACAATGCAAAGCAAATAACATTTCTGAATGAAACTAACAAAGGTGAGGGTCAGGGGCGCCCGCACACTGATCTGCTACGTGTAAAAGTCTTAACAAATAAATAAAAAAAATAAAAATATGATTTGTCCAAAATGAGTTTATCAATTAACGTTGTTAAATCAATAAAATTAGTACATTTTTAATAAATCACTTAAATGCGTTTGATCAATGTTGTTGTTTGTTTTGGTATTGTTGTAGTTGTTGTGGCATGCGAGCACATATAGAAGACGAAAGTTCAACGTACGATTGTTTCTTGTAAATGAATTGATTATGTCATTGTAAATCCAATTGGACGCACTTGTTTACTTAATGCCACACCAACAAACAACATTATTTAATGAAAAAAAAAAACGCATTATTGTTGTTAAAATTAGCCTTTTGTTTGGTTTAAAATTAGTCGCGTTTTTTTTTTTTGTATTTTTTATATGAATGTTTCAGTTGGGTAGTTATAAGAGCCCGTTGCCGATAAGACGTTCCTTCAATATGAGTTTTATTATTGTATATTATTTTTGTTTGCTTTTAACATAATGTAATTAAAATGTTAAATAACGCATGAGGCAAAAGTGGCAGAAAATCAATTAACGAACGAACGGAAATGCGCACAAAATGACCAAATAATTGAAAAATGAATAAAAATTATTAAACTCATAAAAAAGATGGCAACAATGGCAAACATGTATGAAAGAAAGTGTACAAATGCAATAAAAAATCAAACAGAAATTAAAAAATTAATTAAATTAATAATAAAAAGTTTATATTTACCTGTGTAAGTTGAATTAATTGAACTCAAATTGTCATCGCTTTCACGACTCATGCTGTTTGTGTCTGCAAAAGATAACGAAAGAAAGAAAAGAAAACAAACAAAGAAAGATGGCAAAAAAAATGCCAAATAAAAAAAAATTAGTTAAAAATGTAAAACACATGCGATAATGAAATTCAATAAATATCAGACAAATAAAGATTGTTTGATAACAAAAGAAATTTAATGAAGTTAAATTATAAATTTTTATTCGTTCGTTCGATCGGTCGGTCGTTCGATCGGGCAGTTGCAGTCGCCGACAGTGCACAGTGGGTCTTGTTAATAGGTACTATTTTTTTTTTTGTTTTTCTTTGTACAATAACAACAACAATTAGTTAACAACTAATTACACAAGACGCAAAAAGCTGAAGGCGGCAAAAAATCAAAAAGCGCGCGCTCTCAAATGCCAATTAGGCTCCCAATAGGAAACCAATGAAACAACAAAAACAAAAATATTTATGCAAGCTGCTCAGTCAGACATTCACTCACTCATGTGTGTAGTTGTTTTGTCTCACTACCAACTTTTTAGACAGTTAACAAGTTATACAGTTACACAAAACAAAACAATAATAATGATGTAGTCAAAGAAGAAGAAGCAGAAGTAAAAGAAGGTGCACAATGTTGGCTCAAAGTATTTTGCCAAGTCTTATTCAAAGTGGGTCACATTGCGTAGCTTGAAAAAAGAGACCGAAAAAAACGAGAAAAACAAAAACTAATCAAAAACCAGTAGCTGGATTTTGATAATCAGCTAAGCGCTTACGCTATGAGGCCATGAAACCAGTTAGTTAGGAGACAAGATTACAACCACGATGAGATAAGCTCTTTGGCAGACAGTTTTTTATTTAATTGCCAAAGGCATTTTGATGACCTCAGTGAACATTTTATGTTGTTACAGTAGTTAATAAAAAAAACAAGAAAAAGAAAAGCAAATAAAACAACGTCACGGTTTAATTTATAAGGTAACATAAGTTACATGAAACGGTGGCTTAACTTGATAAGCTTTATTTTTGATAAATTTTGTGGAAGTCACCGGAATTGAAACTTTATTCGACATTTGCCATTATTCAACTCATTAATGATAAACTGTCAGCTAAATGTCTACTTCCTTTTGATGACTTTTAACGATTAACTATGCTGACTTTTATTAATAACTAATCAAGTTGAACTTTTGACAAAAGATTGATTTGCCTAATAAGCGAAAATTAGCTATTTTATTTATCTTAAGCAAGGCAAAAAGAATAAAAAACAACAAAAAGTTATGCACAATCATGGCCGCCCAGTCTTCTTAATGACCCACATAATCATCATCAGCACTTTCCCAGCATTTAAGTAATAAAAATCGCAAAAAAATAATGTTTTAATAAAAAAAGTTAAAAAATAAACAAAACAAAAAGCATTTAATGAATTGGCATCAACACGTTTTTCTTTTGCTTTGCAGATTTGTATTTTTAAATAATAATGTTTTGACTTTTGACTTTTTTGCCGGCAATAACAGTTAAAAGCACAAGCTACAATAACAACAACAAACACGAAATTAAACAACAACAAAAAATAGGAAAAAAAATCGTCATAATTAAGCAAAACAAAAAAAATTTGCAAAAAAAAATTTTGCGAGTCTTTCTCGCCTCAAGACTCGTCAAGCAAGCGGCATGTCCATAAATTTGCAATTCATTTTGTTTTTGCAAAAATTTATTGTTTTTGCATTAATGAACACTTCATTATTTTTCTTTTTATTCATATCTGTCCACAATATATACATATGTAGAAAGATCGTCAGTTGGCAACACACGCGCCTCAACAACTTAATTGTTATTTAGAAATATAAATCCTTCAATTTTGGCAATAAACCATTAAAGACTCTTAGGCAATCACTGAGTAAAAAATCGGACATTTTTTTTTTGCGCCAAAGAATCACTAATAAATAATAACAAAATCATTAAATTTGTTTACGAAAAACGCAACAAAACACAACAAAAAGCATAAAAAAAATCACAGCCCACATTGCTTTGAGTCTGGCGAACGATTTAAGATTGTTTTGAAGTTGAAAACAACAGGTGAGGTGGGCGTGTCTTTAAAATAAACAAGATTAATTGAGATAAAACAAAATAAAACGTGAGAAATTAGCACAAAAGCAATGATAAGTGTGTTGGACATTTGAAATTTTTGTGAAATAACTTTTTAAATAAAATGCATAACAAATTTTTGAGTTATTAAAAAAAAAACAAACACACATTTCTAACAACTAAATTGACAAAATATAATATTCAATTTACCGGTTGCCGGCTTCATTAAATTCAATTCACATTTATACAAATTTATTTTGACAAACTTGATACACGAATTACGCCATGCGACACAAAGCAATGATGACGTTAATCATCATCATCATCATCATCATCATCATCATCATCATAGAGAGTAGTACAACAATCTTCATTATGAACATAGTCATCAGAAAAAATGCGCAGATACGCTTGAGAAAACCAAATTATCGCCTATACCCGCCGCTCTTCAAACACAATTGGACAAGTGCAAGCGGCCTGACTCGACTCGACTCGACTTCGACAAACAACAGTAGCAGAAGCAAAAAAGATACACAAAAAAAGAGTAAATTCTCGAAAGTCACACTTTTAAATCAGTCGGAAAGTACAAATTTACATGCCGTGCTGCTACTTGGGAGAGATATTTTTCGAGGCGGAGATACTGTTCAGTGTTGAATGTCGCTGATAATTAAAAAAGCGTAAATATCTCTGTCAGTTGACGTTTCGATTGGTAGACAAGTGGGCCGGCGAGGGGCAAAGTTCTGTCCTAAGTGCGATGCGCAAAACGCTAACAACAACAACATCAACAAAATCTAAATTAAAGTGCCACCAACTGGTTAATGGCGTTTGTAATTTACACACACATACACTTGCCCATACACAAATGATCAACGAGTCACTCGGTCATAAACTGTTAATGAAAGCATTTCGAATTGTATTCCACACAGATTGCCAAAGTATTTCACAGATACAACATTATTTACTTACAATTAATATGTTGATTTTGTGCTAGAATTAATTGTTTAAACAATTTATTTGTTGAGAGTTGTTAATGACAACCACAAAGTTATGACAGAAAGTCCGCGAAAGTCCAGATGAGAAGAAAAAAAGCAAAAACCACGAAATTTTCAAGAATCGCAAAGTCATTTTAAATAATAGTTTGAAGTATGAACATAACAAGATAGACAATTAGCTTAGAATAGATAAATCTTTAAGCATTATTTTAGAAGTTGATTATCATGGATTGTAAAGTTCGCATTTGTGTATAATGAAGCAGTTATTATATAAAGCAACCAGAACAATAAGTGCTGATAAACTCTTAATGAGTTCAACCTCTGAAAAAATTATCTTTTTTTCTCTAGACAAATGTACAAAACTTGTAAACCTAATTTACATTCGACACTATTATTCAACGCCGTATTTCAAGGCTCACCAGAAACAAATAAATAAACCCATTAAACAAAACATCTGTTTTTTCTTTTTTTACATTGTAAAGTCACAAAATCAATAATCAACCGAAACACGATATTTATAAAGACAATATTTGTCTCACTGGTTTTTTTTTTTTTTTTTTTTGCTGTTGTACGTTTATGTCATGTTTACACAAAACAATTCTCATATTTTCCAACCATTATAGCCTTATAATGACACCTGTGCAAATGGTGGGATGAAATGACAATTCGCCATATTTGTCGGCGCACGCGTTGCCAGCGACGAGTTGGAATGAGATGAATAGAAAAGAGTAGAGCAGAATATTTTGAGCAAAACAATCAAGCATACAAAACAGTGCTGGAAAACACTTGGGGAGATGTGCGCAAGCGCTCTGCCGCCCGAGTCCGTGCTGAATTGGCAAACGTCAGATTCGGAGGCGGTGTCGAAGGGAGAAAAAGTTGGTCAGACAGATAGACTGTCAGACAAAGCGACGCTTTTGATGAGCAGTTAATGAATGAATGAATACATTCATGATGGAACCATAATTTTTGACATTTGTTGCTTATTGTTGTGCTGTTGTGTTGTTTGTGTCTCGTCATGCCACTTTTGTTCTCGCAAAACAACCAAATTGGCAACGTGTTCAGTGCAGCGTGAAAAGCAAATCTATCAACGAACAACGAGAGGCTGGCGTCATTTCTCAATAACTACACGCTATAAATTGCGACTAGAATCGTGCT
The DNA here is from genome assembly GCA_034638295.1 of Phortica okadai. Taxonomy (NCBI): domain Eukaryota; kingdom Metazoa; phylum Arthropoda; class Insecta; order Diptera; family Drosophilidae; genus Phortica; species Phortica okadai. Next base: position 9,726,860 of record CM067850.1, read on the forward strand.
TTATGAGCTCATATACACATATTTGTTGTGTTGTGCTAGATACATTTTTAGTTTTTTTGTTCTTTGCCGTTTCATCTTTAAAATTTGTAATAAAATAAAAATGACATCAAATGAAATGCGCGATAAAAAGAGAAAATTGTCGTGGGTGGCTTGTAATGACTCATACGAGTAAAGAAACAATTATGTTCCACGTTGCGCATACGCCGCATTATCTGCGCATTTGACTTTAACATCTCCGCTGTACACTTTAGAAACAGCAAGCAATTATGTAATGAAGTAAACAAAAAACAAAAAGACTTTCAAAACGCTGTTACGCCCTATAAATGTTGCCCTCTTACATTGTGCCAGAAATTCATAGTTCATTTGATTTGATTCGGCAACCTTTTCGACATTTTCTAAACCTTTTTTCGTATTTCTTGAAAGGCGTTGCCTAACATATTTTTATTAATTAATTTTGTTACTCTTGTCTTTAAACTTTATTTCTTAAATGCCTAAAAAAATTTTGCATAATTTTTGTGAATTACATGTTTTTACTCATTTCATTTCATTTTTTGCAACGTGCTTCTCAAGTCCAAAAATATTATTTATAATCCGACGCATTGGCTCGCTACATTTCAAAGTTAAATAAACTCATTAAACCGGAAAAAAATTTAAAGTTCTTTTTACGCAAAATTACGCGAGTTCACATAAGGTTTACGATCTTGTATTTTTAGGCTACTCAAGTAGATACTCTGCGTTTATCTGTTTCGTTTTTTTCTTTTGTAGACTTTTGTAGACCTCTTTAGATAATTTTTGTTTATAGAAATCATGCCGGCTTGCTTGTGTCTTTTGTTCCGACGATTTATGACTTCCGTCGGTGGTTTTATGCACAAACTCCCTGTACCAGTAATTATTCGCATTAAATGCTTGCGCATTTAAGCAACACACTCAAGATCAACACCCTTCATACACTTGTGATTGCTCAAAATTGATGATGTCTACAATTATAAGCTTTATAGCCTGACATGCTTGGCTTGTTTTACGCACAACTTCAATTGAGTTCTTGAACTGTGATTAATGAAGTAATTCACCAATTCTTCAGATCTTTACATCATCTTCTAGTCTTGCGTACTATAAGACATGCTATTAAACTGTCAATGTCTTCAAATAATGTCAATCCCAAGAAGTTGATTAAGATTTATGCACATTAACACAGACATAATAATTATAAAAAAAAAAATTAAAGATTTAAATTGTTCTCTGTTTCTAAGGCGTATTATTTTTACTTATATAAATCTTTATTTTGTGCACGCTCGGCAAATGTTGTGAAACAGAAGAGCGCAAAAAAAAACGCCACAAATTTTGCGCTTATCAATACTCAACACAACAAGAAATGAAAAACAACAACATTAAAAACGTTACTGATAAAATTCCTAAAAAATCTACACAGAAAAAAACCACAAGAATTTTAAACATGAAATTTGCGTTGTTCCCACAACTTATTTCATAAATTTTTCATTTACTGCGATAGTAACAAGTATGTATAGAATTTTATGATATGTTTTAGCCTTGATAAGCAACAAAAGCAGAGGAAAAACAAAAAACAAGAACAAAAGCGCACGGAAAGAGAAAATCACAAAATTCATTGAAGACAAAAACAACACGCTTTTTTTTGCTTTTAACATTCGTCTCAGAGTATGACTGTTTTCTTTTAATAATATGGTGATATGGTAATATGATCCGGAAGAGTTTTCTAACTACAATTAAAAGTATCACGGACATATCAAAATGTCACTCCACCGAATTTGGCATGCATGACAAACTGCAACGGTACCTAAAACACAGAGTTGCCGCCCTTTGTCGTCGCATACGCAATGTCACATTGCGAAAGCGAGAAAGGCAAAGAAAACCAAAGCAAAACAAAGTGGAAAGTTACATTTATCAAGCCAAAAAAAAAAAAAACAATAATAAATATAAACGCTTTGCATAGTTTATAAACATTTTGTATAAAAAAAAGCATTTGACAAACGGCAACTCATGTCTCTGATGCGTCTCTCAAGTCATTTCCGCACACTTTTCGAAATCTTTGTTTGCTAATCACAGATTCTCTTTTTTTTTTTCTTTGCTTTCTTCCGAATTTCGCTCTGTGAAATATAAATTTTATACACAAATAATGCGAAATTTGGTTTTCATCATTTTTGTTATGATTTCTTATTGAAAAATACTTTTTTTTATATTTTACTGATGCTTATTTGTGTCATTATTGTTTGTAAAAATATCTCAAAGACAGCAACACAAACAGTATGAAAAAAAAACTTACTTAATTAGCGGTTTACCGCAAAATTCAATAAATCGCCAAGAAGACGACGACAAACACTATGAAATATTTATTCAAATAAAGAAAAAAATATTGCATCGACAATAGCAAATAACAATAATAATATTAATGGCACACAACATTAACGAAAATAATATAGATAAGGTAAATAAAAGCTTTTACTTTATCGCAGGGTTTCACTCGGGTTTCATGCCAAGTATTAAATAAATGCTTTGCTGCTTGTTGCCGGCTCGGCTCGGCTCGGCTGAGGTTGTCATCAGCGTCAGTTAGTTACAATAATTAGTTGCCTGACAATGATCATGATGATGATGACGATGACGTCGATGAACAATGGTTTTCAATTGGTCTTGTAACAATAACAAAATAAAGTAACTAAAAAAGCGTCTATTGAAATTTCTAAACCGATTCTCGTTATTGGAAAATAAAAGCGCTTTAATGAAGACTTAAGCTATTAGGAAAGAATATTGCGAAAAAAATGTCTAGCAAAATACCCAGAAAGAAAAATTTCATCATATCTGAGAATCAAAGCGTATAGTTAATCAAAAAAAAAATCACTTCATTTCACGTGTGCACTTCATTTAGTGATAAATTATCTGAAATTTATTTTTATTCCATTTCTCTTTTGACGGCACACTTATTGTGGCCTACAATTCTCATTCAATTAGCCACGTTTTTAAATTTGATTCTTTTTGTGAATCAACAAGACAACAAGAAGGAAAGTTTCCAACATACATTAAGACAAGCCCATAAAACAAATGTCAATGTTTACCACAAGTTTCATTGCTTAGAGAAAAACAAATCACTGCCAAAAATGTATTGAAAATAAATAAAACAAACTAGATAAGATTCTAAAGTACCGAGCTGCCAAGTTTTGCCTTGGCGAAATACAATTTCAAATACAAACAAAGCTTATCGCACCCAAATGGTAATAAAATAATTAATATTTAATAAAGAACACGTACTAACTCGTTTTTGTAGAAGTCTTGAATGAAGAAAAATAATAAAATACGTTCATTTAAATAAAATACAAGAATAAAAATAGACTCATAAATTATTAATGAGCAACGAAAAATTGTAATAAAAATTAAAAAAAAAAAAACTTTCTCAGCAACACAAAAAAAATACTTTATTTTTGACTACCTTAAAAATGCCAAAAAAAAATAAAATAAAATCGTATACACAAAATTCAAGGTGTCGTTGCGACAAGCCGAGGAACAAGAAGACAAGTTTCTAGAAGCGAAAATTTAACTTTGACGCAATTGGAATAAATCTGTTTAAATAAACTCAAAAAAAAAAAAATTAAAAACGACGTCAGACAAAAGCCAACAAGCAACGACATAACAATAACAAAGTATGACAACAATAAGATACAAAATGTAACAGAAAAATCAAACTCTCAACAAAAAACGTAACATTGCAAAATGAAAACGTGTTGAAAATACGTAAAATAAATCAAAATCCAAATGAACTGCAACAAATTCCAGTAGAAATCAAAAACTCATTAAACGAAACTATTTTTCGCACTTTTTCATCACATCGTCTGACATTGCCAAATGACTTTTTTTGCTTTGCTTTTTTTTTTTTTTTTGCCTGAAAAGCGGCGATGATGACCCGCCAGCTTGTTCGGGCTTAGCCAGTGTGCGCGACTGTCACTGACAACAGCCGAGGACGACCACTTCCAAAGGGAAAGGGTAACAACTTTTACTTTTATTACGATTAGAGTCCAAAAATAAAAATATATTTTCGTCTTTTTTTTTTATTTGTTTTGTTTTAGTAATCACCTTTTTTGTGTTGCTTTTTTAAACAGAAAACAAAAATGTGTTGGCGTATATAATCCTTTCGATATGCTTGCGTTTTAATCCACCGAAGAAAAAAAGTTCAGTTTTTGAATGCAACTTGTCGATTCGATACTCGATATTACTCTCAGTTGAGTCTGACAGCGCTCGCAGTCGTGCGCGCGTAAACGTCCGCTTCGCGAAAAGTCGTTGAAGTTACTGAATTCGCGCTGGCAAACTAAAGCCGATTAAAGCGAAGACGATCTGACGAGGGTCATTTGAAAACTTTACAAAGTTCTGAAATTTTTAAATCAACTTTTTGTTTTTTTCACAGACAAACTTCTAACGTCAATTATTACATATTTGTAATAGTTAGTTAATACTGAACTGAAAATAAACTGCTAAAACTAAATTAAATTTTTTTCGGTTTCGAAGAAGTTTTTTGAAATCCCAACTATCACCCTCTCTATCTATCTCTATCATGTGCACTTTTATGAGTTTTGTATCCCTGCCCCATTTTCACCGCTCGTGAGTGAACTAATTTGAATTGCTTTCAGAACACACTGACTTATCGAATGTCCCTCGCTTTAAACCATTACAATGCGAAGAGCAGAGCGAGCTTTGCGCTAACTTTTCATGTCTCAAGCACACTCACTCTCTAATCTTGCCCGCTCTCAAGTCAGGTGCTTGACGTGGCGGTCGATTAATTTTTGCAGTCAGTGTAGTTTTTAAATTATTTTTAGCTTTTTTCCTACTGTTGCTTACAAAGAAATGTCAGTAAACAAAACAGAAAAAAATTTAAATTAAAAACTTAAAAAAGAATGAGGAGACTTTTGAAAGCAAAGTGGTTTTATATATTCTTTAGTGTACTTTACGAACACAAAATTCATTTTAGCAAAAAGCTACATCACTTTCCCCTACTGATTGGCCACACGTACACACACAATGTGTATGTTACTCTTCTCAAAAGCAAATCAATTATAGTCGAGAACTCACATTTCATGATTGATGACTACACCACATCGCCTGAAAAAGTACCAAATCATGATCACTGAACATGCTCGCATGACCCCAACTTAAAAACCCCAAAGTGCCTTCACTTGTAATCCCACAAAATAATTGTAATGTCATCAGTAAGGCTGGCAGACACGAAAAGATGTCGCCAATAATGCCTTACGGTGAGTAGTTATAATCGCGTGAAATGCTTAAGATTGCCATCGGCCATTGGCAGAAGAAGAAACGAATCGATTTGCTTAAAAATTATAGAATTCAATACAACTATTTCTCATCAACATGCGATCGAAATCTATAAAATGACATAAGCATAACAATAATAATAATAATGTCGAAGATGATAAACTTTACGCAATAACAACAATATTTAAGAATGAACGACGCAAATTCAATTTGAGAGCAAACAACGGAACCGAAGAGCATGAAGAACGATTGCCGGTGTGTTGAGCGATGCTTAATGCTCAGCAAAGCAATCAAAGGCTGTTGAAAGCAGTGCCATCTCTAGACGGAAGCAACAGAAAACAATACACGACCAATTTTTAAGCGAACTTAAGTCACGACTGTGTCAGCAGCAGCTGAATGAGAAGTCAACCTCAGTCACAATGGGACGTCAGCCACATTGGGGTATTAATAAAAGTGTCCAAAGGGGCTTAAACTATTCGACGTTCCTCAGTGATCTGGAAATTTTACTGAGCTTGTCAGCTGATCTGCGGTTGGCTATGAGAATTTCCACAATGATTTGACGCTGCGGTTATCTTTTTATATTTTTGTTTAACGCTTAAAAATTAACACCCGCCAATAAGCAAAGACCAGCAGCCATCCCCGGTTTGTAGGATAAAAATGTCGCGATCACCGCAATAATTGTTTTTATTGAACATAGTTGTAGGTAATATGAATAGTTCCACAACTTGCGGTTGACACAATTACGTGCTTGAAGTCTTTAATTGGGTCGATCGTCGAGTGAACGTCATGTTGAATATTTGAAATTGTATACGCACACATGCATACATACAACAATTGTTTAGCTCTGAGATCTAGGCTTAATTATGTAAAAATTGACAAACATTCGTTATTTGTTATTTTCCTGGTTTGCAATAATTGGCAAACAATACGACGAGATCAGCCTCCACATGAACTCAATTAAAGAGTAGCCGCATTATTTAATTGGCCATAATTTAATTATTTTTTTTTTGTTTTGCTGTGTGCGTGCCCATTGTTGATCTTGTGTGGGCATTCAGCTGTCAGTCAAAGCAGAAACTAATAAAAAACTATTTGTTTGTTTACTCTTTAATTGTTTGTTGGCGGTAATGGCTCTTAAGTTGACTTGTCTCAAGTTGAATTGTATTGAGTTGAGTTGACTTAAGTTTGTTTTGCAAATAAACAATAAAATGCCAATTATAATTGTCTGAGAATGTGTGTGTTTTTGGTCGCCGTATAACGAATCTTTTAATTAATTTAAATGTGTTTTTTATTTGATTTATCTTTGTGATTTTTTGACGCAAAATACTTTTAAATGCCTTCTTCATTTAAATTTATGCGAAGATTTTGTATGAACTTGCTTATAGTGCATAAAGCACATCAGCGAAGTACAAATGATCAAACAAAGTTGTAGATTTCTGGTTGCGTTGGCGATCCTGCCACGCCTTAATGAACATCAACATCTATTTAGAAGTCTATTAAATACAAAACTTTAATTATATTTGAAGACCATTTTCAGCCAAGTGTCAGAACATTTTGACGTTTTTATTGCTTGTCAAGTTGCATGTTGTTTCAAGCTACGCCATTTTTTTTTACTTTTTTTTTTTTTTTTTGCATTAACTACAACACCAACGCTAGCCAAGAAACAATATAAATATGAAAGCGAACGATCATTCGAGAGACAAGTTCATTGAAGTGCAATTTACTAAATTGCATTTGAAATTGTTCATTACGCGTTTGCCGCTGTTATTGTGGTTGCTGTTGTCGTTGTTGTTGTTGTTTTAATTTTAGCTGTCAGTGTACATTTAAGTGGAAAAGGAAAGGGAAGGAAAACTGCAATGCGAGGGCGCGTCAGTTCAAGCGATTTGGCGATCTTAACAAAGATTGCAAACGAATACAAATGCAAAAACTTGAAAATTCACTGCATTAAAATTTGTTGTAGGTGTATGTGTGTGTAGTTGTTGTTGTTGTTATGGCGCATTCGAGAACCGGAATTACAGTTGAATTTATTCATTCGTTTGTCTGACTCTAATTTTTACTTTGAGTCTATACAGCTTCATTTCAAAGATATTTTCAAAAGTCATTTAGATTTATGCTTTCACATTCAAAGAAAACCAGACGATAGTTTATAACCTGAATAATCCTGACTGAACAAGATTAAATGGGAAGAGCAGAACAGCTTTCACTATATCCAATAAATCAAATTATTTAAAAGAAAAAAAAACTTTTTTGTACTCACCCCTTGGTGGTGGACCCGCCTTCGGTGGGGTATGCGTACAACATGGACGGCCTATTTTCGATACGGAAGTATTAGAGCCAAAATTGGATGGTGCCTTCAGTTTGCTGACTGGAATACCGGTAACAGATGTTGCCGGCGTTGGAATTTTACTTGCAACATGCGCTGTTGTTGCAGTCGGTATTGTTGCTGTTGTTGATGATGTCGTAGGATCCATTATTGGTGTCACTGACGTTGTTTTTTCATTATTTTCACTTTCAAGCGCAACTGCAGGCTCGCTGGCCTCAGTATTCGCTTCACTTTTTACTGATTCACTCATTTCTTTTCAACAAAACTTGTTTTAGATACTTTGAAAACACTTTTAAATTGAAATTGAAAGCAATCCACAAAATAATTAATTATTAAACCTAACTACTTACCTGACTTTCAATTAAATTATTGAGTTAAGCATTCAATTGAGTAAATTACTGCCGCTTGCAGGACAGTGTGCCGGCTTTTTGGCGCACTAATATGCTTCACTCTCTTTCACACACACACACGCTCATTTGCAGCACAGCTGATATGATTGAAAATAAACAAAAAAAAATCTCGTTGTTGTGATTATTCTGATTGGTTTTGCTTATGCGCCCTTCTTCGTTTGTTGATTTTACGTTGATTTAAACTAATGCGGAAATATTTTATTAATAAATTATTATCACACCTTAAAAAGATTATGCAAATTAACAATTTTTTTTTGTTTTTTTTTGATTTTTTGAATGCTTTTGACTTTTAACTTGACATTTGTTATTATTATTTTAAAAACAGAAATATTTTCAAATAGAATTGATTGAATTTCATCATTGATTTTAAAACAGCACATACACACTTTACCAAGAATCAATCAATTAAATTAAATTTGGCTAAATTGCATTAAATTCAACTGATTCCAGAGTAATTTGTTCTCCTCCTTCACCTCACTTTGAAAATGCTCTTATTCACTCACGCTTTTGACACACTTTCGCGTTTTTGCAGGGGACACGATTGCACTTTTCGATTAGCTCGAAAAACGATTGCAAACTTATTATTACAAAACAGCAACAAAGTACACGACAAGTGAACGAAATTAGAAACAAATTTTACACAATAAAACAAGTTTTTACGGTTATAAAATAAAATCCCGTAGAAGCAAACGCGGACGAGCGTACGCAAATTTTAGCTTCTTCTCACTTACTGCCATTCACACAGAATCTCAAATCTTTTGGCAGTTACTTCTCGTCTTCTTTGTGTTCATTCTTCGGTGCACAAACAGACAATTTTCTGTCTTGTCTGTCATTCTTGTTTTTTCCTTTTTGTCTCTGAACGGTGTTTGCAAAACTGGCATTGAAATGGGCTATTTTTGACAATAAGCTTGAACTCTAGTAAAAATATCGTTATATCTTATTCATTGATATTATTGCACTTTGATTTAAAAACAGTAAATACTATCAAAAGCAGTTAAAATATCTGAATATTCATTAGTTGTTTATATAAAAGGAACTGGAGCTAGTACTGGTTTACTGCCAGTCTTAAGAAAGTATACTTTAAAAATAAGCTTTATTTTACAATAATGAATACGGATGCCAATTCGAATACTTTAGTAGACAAAACTAAGGTGTGTACAATTAAATAAAGTATTATGAACAATTTAATGTATCGACCTTCCATAGATACCGCCGCTGCATCAAAAAAGAATTTTAGCCTTTGTCAATCAATTTTTGATCACATCTTGCACTTTTCTCAATGAATTTGCAATACATTGCGAATCAAAATTTATTGAATTAGAGAGAAAACTGCAAAAGACAGAAGCATCGCTTATAATACTTGAAGCAAAGGTGTGTATAAAATCAACAAAACGATAAAACCAAATAAAACTTCAAGACCCAAAAATTAGCTAGCATCTATACCTGATAACGATGGCAATGAGCAAATAGAGACAACCGGCACATCTACTCCCATTCCAGTTGAAAAAAGTACTGACAAAACAACAACATTACCACTTGCAGAAGATGCAACAAGTGCCGGTGAACCAGAAGCAAGCATTAAGCCTGAATCCCAACTTAATGGAGTACGCGCTTGCGAAGATTTACGCTATAAGAAGTACTTCAAAATGATACAAGTCGGTGTGCCAACACAGGCAGTAAAGCTGAAAATCCAAGCAGAAGGTCTGTCGCCAGACATACTAGAGTAAGAAATTATACATTCTATTCTATTCTATTACATTCATTCAAATCGGTAAATATTTCAGCACACCGGAACAAATATTAGCAGATGGAGTGAGTGCATAGCGTAACACATGACTAGCGGCCTTATTTTTTTTTAAGCTTAAAACAATAAAACACAATTAAATCCAGTTTAATCTACTTTTTTTAATGATCTCCAGTAGTAAAAAAAACAAACACACACAAAGTGTTTTTCCGGAGTGTACAGATGGTGTTGGCTTAGCATCATTCAACGGATAGGTGGCGAGTAGTTTAGAACTGAATCATTTGACCCTTCCTCTTTTTGTCACCTCCCAACTCGAAATGCTTGCAACGCTTCAATGGAGTCTGCTTGCGGTATTTGCACTCAGTGCACTCCATACGCAAAACAATCTTTTTGGTGGTCTTAGCCTGCAAACAAAAATAAATTAAGTTAAATAACTTCAAATAATAGAAATTAATGTGAAGGAAATTGTTTGCATGCATCGGTGAAGCGCGTCGACCACTTTCAGGATCAACGCGATTTTTCGGTCGCCGTACACAAGCAAAGATTTGCTCTGGCACTGATTGTTCCCACCAAAGAGCTTAAGGCACGATGCGTGCGCAGCAATTTAGTTCTACTCAAATGCCGCAGAAAACTACCGATCAGTGTAGTATTTTTTTCACATACCTTCTTCCTGAAGATGGGCTTGGTCTGACCACCGAAACCCTGTTGTTTTCTGTCGTAACGTCTACGACCCTGGGCGCCTTTACGCTCCTTGGACTTTTTGTACTGCGTCACTTTGTGCAACTTGTGCACTTTGCATTTCTTGCAGAACGTGCGACGTTGTTTTGGTACATTCACCTGAAATAGTAAGAGAAATATCCAACATCAATATAAATAATACATTTATTAAAAAGCCGCCAGACCAGCGTTAAGTTCAACACTACTAATCACACATCAAACTAACTCAAAATTAAGCAATACAGCCATTAAATCAACTTGACACAAATTCTTTTTCGTATTTCACTTTTGGTATTTCATATTTAATATCTTTTTTGCTGATGTTTTACGATTTTTATACATATTACAACTTGCACGTACCATCTTGAAAAGAGAAGAAAATACAAAAGGAAGTGTCAAGCCATAGGCATTGCCAGCTCTGAGTAAAATTGAAACACAGAGCTGAAATTAACCATAATTTATGGGGTTCTGCAATTGTGGTCATGAGCTCGATAAACTTTTCAACTGCACCGTCAAATTAGGGGGAGTCACCCCCATTGATGGCCCAAGTGCCCGTGCAATATGAAGCCACATGAAACCGCCCTATACTAACGCGACTTTTTGAGTTGGCGCTCCACCGTGTCATTTCGTTTTTTTCAGCAACGGTGTCAATTTGTTGACTTAAATGCATCTTCGACGCACAACTGCTTCTTTGACTGACACGGTGTCCACTCTTTCAACGCTACGCCTTGTGATTCATTCTAACGGTTTTTTAAATGTAATTTCATGCAAACGACTGACGATTTTTTTTTTTTGATAATTAGAAAAAAGTGCAGTACATATAAGAAAGTTTAATTCATAAAACATATCCAATGACATTTAAAACAATCATTTTTAAAAAATCCAATTTTATTGCAATCTGCAAATAACACACAAGTAATAATAATGAGCTTAAAATATGTAACCTGTTTTAAGTTGTAAAAAATGTCGTTTTACGAATATCGGAGCACCTACTTTTACAAATTTATGGGGGTTTTCTAGTGTACAAGCCTCAATTTTAGTCGTTTTTCATCGTACGATAAATATAACACATAATATAAATTTTTCAAGAAGGTATCTTTAAAATCGGATGATTAGAACTGGAGATCTCATGTCAACTAGGTCAAAAAAAAGTAGTTTAGAGAAAATCGCTTATAAAGTTTTGTTCAACGTAAACCGATAATAGTACCTTACATCACAAAAACAGCTATAATTCTCAAAAAAAATTCGACTATTCAACTAGACTAGAATACCCCTTAAGTCATAATCGTAAAATTCTAGCGAACCAAATTGTTTGTTAATAGAAAAAAACAGCTATCGAAAATACAAGCTTTTACAATTCCATTTACATGCGATTTCATAGAATGATCCTAACAAAAAAGAAAAATGGTTATTAGCCTAGAGTGTTTTTAACAAAAGTTTTTGAATACAAATGACATTTGTTGGGAGATCGAATTTTAGCAATATAAATCGTGTTGGCATTTTATAGCATGACAAATGGACGGTATGTTCAAGAAGGTTCTTTCAACTAGGTTACATTTTTACCTTTTCAGTCTCTTTATCCAAATCTAAATTCTGAAATTGTTGCACCAATAGGCCCTTATTACGCAGACCGTCATAGATACACTGAACTCCAAACATTTGTTTTTCAGCCATGATTATTGCGGCTTGCGCATCATCCTTGATATCGACTATCGTTCGCGAGAAGCGTTGACAAGTCTCATAGTAATTGTTTAACAAACAATCGTCGACTAAACGTTCGTAGAGTTTACGTTGATATATTGCCAGCTTAACAAGATATTGACAATATTCGATTCTGCTAACAACATTCGGTGGTGGCTGCAAATAAACACAAATATTTTTAACACATAAAACACGTTGCTTAGTGGGTATCTACCTACCTCCAGGCTGTCACATTCCACCTGCAGTATGTGCTCAATTGCGTACTGTAGAGAACAATTTTGTTTACAACCAGTAACCATTCTATAAGCGACACAAGTGTCCACCACCCCTTTCAACTTCAAGCCATATTCGTTTTTTACTCTAGCATACATTTTTCGACTATCATGTATAATCAATTTAATATAATCTGTTTTCAAGATGATCTTCAACTTCTCTGGCACTTCACCAAAAGAGTCGATATCGAATACGTAAACCTGACTTTGTGTGCCAATTGCAAATAGTTTAACGTTTGAAGACACGACAAGTGAAACCTTTGACTGAAGTTCTATGTCCCTCAAAGCCATCTCATAATCCTTCCCGTCAACTTCAATTAACTGCGGCTTTAAAGCGAGCTGTTCCTTGATTCGCGCACTTTCCGTCAATGTAAGCTGAAGTCTTTCCATGGGCATTAGTGTGCTGTTTATATCATCTTTATCACTCTTCGAGGGTCTCTCATCTGCAGTAGATATGGTACCGTCCAAAACAAGTTTAATAGTCTGGCATTCATTTAAATGAATATGTCTCAAATTTTCCAAATTGTTATTTTCCAAGTCATTTGATGCATCGTACACTACGAGTGTTTCCTTGTCCCCATGATACTCGTGTAGTTTTACAGTCAGCGGATCCCTTTTTGTTTCCAAATGTATAACCAATGTTTGGCCAGGTTTTAACACATTAGCCATATCCATTTCAGCCATTCTAGCAACAAACGAAGTTGAAGTTTTTTGTATAAATTTAAATTTGTTAACAAAACGTAAACACAAATGAATGCAATGGCTGAAGTATGAAAAATAAACAAACACATGTGTGAATGACAAAACGGTTTAGTTCACAAAATTAAAGTAATTTAGTTATTGATGCGCGTTTTGTAATGTGCATTTAATGTAAATTTGAAAGTATAATTTAATATTAAACCAAAGTATTTAAATTTATTAAAATATCCATGAGTAAGACGCGGGCGCCAAAACCAATTTAAATTATTGTGACTGCCGAGCCATAATAGCATTATCAAAGCCATTCACACAAAAGTGCCGTTCACTCTTTTTGGTGTTTCAAGCCGAAACCGCTAAATTTGAAAAATGTGAAGAAGAATCGAGAAACTTATTGCTCATATTTCGTGGAATTCGCAGAGCAAGCGCTATATGAGCAACATACTCATGCCGGCAGACTGAAAACAGAACTACGACAATTAAACGATTTAAATACAAATGTATACAGCAATAAGTCCATGTAAAGAAAAAGGTACTCATGCAAACGGGGAAAGCAGTAGCTGATGTTTTGCAGGTGCATGCCACAAACATAAGCGCTATGAATTACCTTCATACATATGTATGTTTGTAATCTGCTACAAATGACGTATTATAGTCAAAGATGCATGTTTCTCTTTCCGCCCACGTCAACTCACACACAGCCACTGGGACAAGATGCGTTGCGACAGAAAGACTTTGACCGATTTTTTTTTTTTGTTTTGTTTCACAGGCAGCGTTAGACAGTGAAATGTGGGGAAAAGAGGAATCTCTACTGTGCAAAATTACAAATTTGTTTTGTTTTTGTAATTATATACGCTGTAAAGCAGAAAATTCATGCGGAGCGGTTGAGAAGTGTGTTTGCTAAGCAAGTTGGACGAGAATAATGATAAGTGTGAGTGCACGAGGGAGCAGCATTTTAAGACGGCTACTTGAGGTGTTTTGCCACAATTAAAAAACAATAAACGGTAAACAACCAGAAACTCAAACACATGCCCCCTCTGACCTCGCCCACGCAGACAAGTGAGCTTGCATGATTCAACATTCAAAAGCTTCTAGAATGAAAAGCTTTTGTAAAGCTGTACCGCACTTTAATGAAATCAAAAGCACTCAACTTGTGTAGTGTAGGGTGTTGACATCACACAAACAAGTGTATCTTTACGCTATACACAACTTCACTCTACGCTGCGAAAAATTAACACATGTCAGCGAAATGACGATGAATTCATTATCAGCCACGAAGCATTTTTGTCGCTTTCGTCGTTGCTTTCAATATCGTCTTCGGCTCATTCTTGACCAAACAAAACCATTCAATGAGGAGCGCCTATAATTGTGGTCTTGTCGTATTTTCGCGGTATGCAAACAAATAGCTTATCAAAGCAAAGCATTTTTGGGTACAAACCAGTTTCAATTTTATGCTTGTCGACGAATGAATGTTTCGTTCGCGCAATAATGGCGGCACAGCTGAACTGATAAGCCGAATACGCTACTGCGCCGCTTTGTGGAATTGAGGGCGAGTGATCAGTTTGCCATTTTTATTTCGGCCAAAGTTAGAATCTTTTGGAGCTAATTTAATGATGAAACTATAGAAATTAGCTTCATATAATATTCATATACGTAGATCAAAAAAAGTTTAAACATGTCTATCGTAAATTATTTGTTTTGTCCAATTCTGAGATTTTGTTGTATTAACTGACTTAAAGCGTTTTATATTGTCATGCAGCTTTGTCTTTCCAAACACCCTTTAAACAAGCTGCACTCATATACACCGCAATTATGTATATAGTGTGCTGTGAATCGAAAGCTATCGCATAAAAACCAATCAAATGCAGATACAAATTTCAACAAACCAATTGACACACAACGTATGCAACATTAACACCAACGCCAGTGCTATAATCATGGAGCAGCGGGCACGCGGGTACTGTACTTTACGTACACACACACACTCAGCAGCGGACAGACAAAAGGTACGATTGCAGGCTGGCCGAACAAACACGCAACCAAGGTGGCGGGAAAGAAAGGCAGACAACCAAAGGGAAAATACAACAATGGTGTTCGTTACTCTCGACTAACATTACGAAGCGACACGAGTCCAGACACGATGCGTCGAATGCAGACGATGCATGCCCGCCGAACAAAATTGTGCTGTAACTAAACATGTCGTTGCGCTTCCTGTTCCTTTTCGCTATAAACGATATGTTTAGATATTTATGTAGGTATGTATGTATGTACATACGTCTGTTTGATTTTGGGCTGCACGCATGCGTTTAGCAATATAAACATTATCGAGCTGTTGTGTATGTTTGTACATAGAGCTCGATCGGCCGTTAAATTTATTATCATTCACCTTAAAAGAATGTTGAAGAACGAAATGAATGTAAATACAATTAACAAACGCACAAACAAGCTGACTAACGCTCGAAATATAAACGCGCAAATCGGCTTATCAAAAATCTACAAGAACAGCAACAGCAGCAGCAGCAGCGGCAACGACATCAACAGCAATAGCAATCAAATTCAAAGAGCGCGAGATACTTGCAACTAAGTGTATGTTATATTCGTCTGTTTGTATTGTATATGTATAGAATATACACATATACATATATATGAACGTACAAATACACACATATTAGATTTACGTATATAGCAGCGGCCCACAACAAAAATCGGCAGAATTTGTGGGTCACACAGTTTTATTATTGGCGTTCACTGCTTGCCAGTTCGCGATAACCGCCGCACAAATCTAGCGAAAAACTGAGCGAGAAATGAAATGGCAAAAACAAACATGATAACTTAATGATTACAGGTGTTTACCCAACGAGCGCTGCGACAGCGACAGCGTCCGTATTCTCGCGTCCTCTGCATCCCCCACCGAAAGTAGACCGACCGATCAACCGACCGAGTCGAGACCTGCTCGATAGTGACTTTAATTAGCGTGCGCTCGCGCTGAGCATATTATTAAATATGCATAGATGAAACGTTGAAGACACACACACACACACACACATAGCCACATAATCATCGAGAAGTGCGATTCATTAGCGTTTTTCCGAACCGGCGTCATTGAACATTAACGATTCTCAGCAGCAACGATATCGCAGCAGCCGCCGTCGAGAATATTTGACATGACAAACGCCACAAGCTGCAGCTTTAACGCTTAGGGCCAAAGAAAATGGTGTGTAGTTGGGAAAACTATTGAGTCTGGCAATATATATATTTAAGAGGCATCTGAAATACACACATGTTTTAAAACCTTGAAATCGAGTTACATACATTATTTGTTAATTAAATAAGTTTAGTTTTGTAGTGACTCAAGCAAACAGTCAACTCACAACATTTCATACCAATCATTATTGAACGAATTTCTCATCAATCGATTCAAGACGTATTGCTACTAACAATTCCCCCTTTGTGTGCTTCACTTTGTTAGAACAATGACCAAGAAGAATATTGAAATATTTCTGCATTCTGCTCTGCTCTTCTGTGCTGTGCTACATGTAGACGTTTGTTATACCACACGGCGTATGAGATGGCAGCAGCGATGGTGGTGGCGTCCGTAACGCCAGCAGCACAAGCAGCAGCAGCAGCTAGCCGGCCGGCCAACAACTACAAAAAGTAACGTGAACGGAACCAACGACTGACAAAGACAACAACAATAACCATAACAATGACAAAAACAAATACAATACCAACCGCCTCAATGTATCCCAACAGATACTTTTTTGTAATACTGTTTGTAATATTCTTCTTCGAAACTATGCTGAGTTACTCAGTACGAACAACCCGGCCGTTGTACATTCGCTAAAGTAGTAACCACCTTCGTCGTCGTCAACTTTCAGTGAGTCTATAACAGCCAGCAATTTTCAAATTTACCGCCAAAGCAAAACACCAACAAGCAGCTCGCCCCGCACGAACACTTTTTGCGACAACTGTACTCAAGAAACCCAAGCAACTTTTGTATGGAGTTAATCAAGAAACCCACATGAGGCGTCAATTGCTCGCGTCATTTTGTACGTAGCGACACAAAATTGACATCAAAATGAAGCTGAATTTTTGTACTTTCGATTGGCATTTAATTTGAATTAATTCAAATAAAGAATTAAGCGTAAATCGACGAAAATCAATTGCAACATGACCAGCAGCCAATGCTCAGAAAGGCCACCTTCGCTTGTCCGGCGTGCAGACGCCTTCAGTCGAGTTCGAGCGCTCAACGAGTACACATCGGTGGTTAAAAAATAAATATTGGAAGCGAAATATATTTCATACAGTTTTATATTTTGTGCATTGTGCAAAGGCAGAAAAACGGATTTTGTTTTTGTATCTTTCACTTAGCGTATGTGAAAGAGAGAAAAAAAAATTCAAACAAAGAGAGAACGCGCGCAATCAGCGAGTATAAGCAAGCGTTTTATACTAACCATTGCTGGTTTAAATATACATAACGTACGAATTTTTCAAACAGTGTATCTGTGAGTTTCGTACGGTACGGTTGTCTTGCACCATTCGTTGGCGTTTGAATTACAAGCTAAAAAAAAAAAAAGATAAAATATACAAGAAATATATTACAGTAACAAATTCAATTAAATTGTAAAAATAATTTTGCAATAACCTAGAATTCTATATAACATACACGGGTTATATAAGCTCTATTACATTAAGTTTTAAAGTTAAAACAAAACAAAAAAAAAAAAAAGCAAATATGTCCGCCGCCACAGAACAACAAAATAACGGTGATGTTGCCGTTGAGAAAGTTGCCGCTGCCGTCGATGATGCAGCAGCAGTCAAGGAAGATCTGAAAGCTAAAGCCGCCGCCGTTGAGGATAGCAAATCAGCAGCAGATGCGGCAGCCGGAGACGCAGCTGCTGACAATGGCACGGCGAAAGATGGTGCCGATGATGGTGAGGATGCTGATGCCGCCGATGCTGCTGCCGCGCCCGCTAAGGAACAAGTCAAAGGCACAAAACGGCCAGCTGAAGTAAGTATGACAACTTTTTAGGGGGGGGGAAAAGATTAGTTTGACCATTAGTTGATATAGGATGACGCCACAGAAATGTATTGATATCAATCGTGTTTAAACTACGCCGTTCATAGCAATGACCGCTCATCGATCGATTCAATTGATCGATTTTTATTATTGTTCGCTACACGCAATTTCGCGCCTCAAATTTACTCATGCATTGTGATTCATTAATTATTTGTTATTTCCTTGTTTTTTTTTTTTCTACGTGAAGGAGCACAACAAGCATGTCTTTTGAAAACAGAACTTTTCAGAATTTTTGAATAGCTCTAGAAATAGATACACACGTTTTTCAACTTTTGCGGTACATAATCATGATGATGATAATAATGATGTTGGAGCAAAAGAAGCGGTAAAAGCAAATCAGCGGCAAAAACATTTTGAGAGTGTGTGTAGTCCATATAAATATAAAAGAAATGCGCGCGCTTTGTATATATGTGTTTTAGTGAGCGTAATTTGTAAAAGAGAGTGTGAGAGAGGGACCAAATAAATAAATAAAAAAAATAAAAAATGCGAGAACAACAAGATAGTTGAAGAACATTGGCGGGACCTGCTTTGTGCTTATATACTACAAAAAACGACTTGTTTATCATATTTGGTATATAGTTTAAAAAGCCTGAGTACGCTTAGCAATCAAAGATTGTTGTTATTAAGCATGTCAATTAAGGTTAGCGCACTTTTGAGCGATAGAGATAGTGATGGGTAAAGTGTGCGGTACAGTTAACAAAGTGAGCAGGTGAGGAAGCGTGGGAGCGCTATTAAAGAGTATAAGTGACAAGTTTTATTGAGCCAATTTTCTACAGCAATCGAAGAATATATTGTTTGAAATGCTTAAATCTATAGTTTAAATATTTCCATGTAACTCTTTCAAGCTAATTTGCTTAATAACAACGTTTGGTTATAATTTACATCGGAAAAAAAGCTGTCAAATGCAGTAATTAAAATATTTGAACGTACATATTAATGAAATGCACTCCTACAAATGAGAGAGTGGAACTAAAGAGCGCAGAAAATGTCATAAGCAAAATATTCATTCATGTAGTTTATATGCATTCATAGATTACAATTTAAGCGAACACAGGGTTGTCAACTGCATTAGATTAATGCGTTTAAGGTTGGTTGTCTAAAATAAAGAGACTGAGAGAGATATACATATAACGCCGGCCGGCAGCGAATAAGGTGAACTTTATTTATAGACATAAACATAAAAAATTAGGCATATTTGTGCTAAATTTTTTTACAAAAATACTTTTTTGTTCAATAAGTTGGAAATATGCTTTGATGATTATACATCGTGTGTCATATAGGCCTTTAAAATAATTAAGCAAATCAAGTAACAAATAAACACTCATACAAGTACAGTTGCATTAATATTGAACGAGAGAGAGAGTTCTATATGTTTGTCTCGTGAGAGTTAAAATTTAGCTGTCATTTTTGGACGTTGCTTCTTCTTATTCAGTTAACAACAACGACGCTAATGGTTATGTACAAAATAAAAACAAACTGATTACATTATATAGAAGAAGTCACACATAAAAACAAACATGCGCATTCGGAACGTTAAATAGGTAATATTGTATATGCTGCATGTTTCAAAGAGAGAGAAAAAATGCTCTCTTGCCTACGCAGATTGAAAACGATAGAGAGCACAGGTTTGACACAGTGTGAATGGCAAATACGAAAATAAACAATGAAATTGCCGCTGCGTCGCGTCGTGTCGACATAGATCTAGCTGAGCGTCGTTGTTTGTACGCAAGACGTCGACTGCTCAGTTAATGCTGACGCTGCAGCGAACGTGTCACCCTCGACTGCTTGTTTTACTTAGCAGAGCTTCTCTGCTCAATATTCCATTCCATTAGTCCGTCTTAATTGAGGTACAGTTTGCGCAGCAAGCGCAGCCGTTGGACCGACGCGGCGTCACATCAGTCATGGCGTTGTTTTTTTTTTTTTTTTTTTTTCCTCATCTGTGGGTCGGTTGTGAACACACTTCGGGCCATATTATATATGTACATAAGTAGTCGTAACTATATACAGTATGAATGTGACTATGTAAAATGTGCTTAATGTGCACTTGTAATCGCGACAGCTCATTTCTCTCACCGCTCTCCCTTCTTGGGTTTATGCTTCATCATAGCTGAGCGCGCGCATTTTGAGCAGCATTTTTGTTTCTGCTGTTCTTAGTGTAACGCAGAATTAACGATTTTTTTTTTCTTGATTCGTTTTATTCCATTTAAAAATACATTTTATGGCTTTTTGTCGTTGTCGTCTGCAAGCAAGCAGTTTAGAAATGTGCGTTCAAATTTGCCCTTGATCAAGGAGTTTGGGTGTGGAGTGGGTGGTGGTAGGGTTGCTTTAGGTAGTCCTGTTTAACGTAATCGTTGCTGTATTAAAAATAAATATCGAAACTTTTACAGGCAAAATCCGCAGACTCAAAGAAAGTCAAGAAAGACAAACCCGCTGCTGCCGATGGAGACTCCGATGAAGAGGAAGTACTCGAGGAGATCATCGAGGGCGACAGTGAAATTGAAAGTGATGAATATGACATACCCTATGATGGCGAAGAGGATGATATAGAATGTGATGGTATGTATGATAAAGCTAAAATGCGCCAACAAATTTATAAAAAACTAATTTCAAACTTTTTTTTCTTCTAATTTCTACTAGATGACGATGATGACAATGACGATGGTTCTGGTTCGGATGACCAAGCGTAATAATAATAATGTAGTCAAAAATAATAAGAGAAAAAAAAAAATTACAAAAAATTAAATTAATAAAAAGTATAATAATAAAAAATCCAAAAAAAATCGCAAAAAACAAGGAGTATATACATTTTTTATGTTAAGAAATACTTTTTTATTTCTTAGTTTTTATTTCTATTGTATTTTATGTGTAATTTTTTTATACAACAAATCAATAAGAAGATAGAAAAACCACAGAACAGATAAACAGCCCACACAAAAAGATACCAACAACCACGAGAAAGGCTCTTTTCACACTTCTTTAACGTTGATATATATATAAACATATATATATTTAAGACTTAATTTAAAAAATATACTTAAAAAAAAAAAAAAAGTAAAAAAATAAAAAAAATTATTAACGTTACTGAGAAGAAAAGTATAATGAAAAATACAACAGATAATTGTATTTAATAAAAAGAAAAAAATTATGAAACCATTTGGATTTTATTGCAATTTTCATGTTAGACGTAATTTGAACTGTTTAAACATACTGAACATAAATCTCTTGCTGAGACCCTTTAACAAAAATCAAACTCACATTTTGACGAGTTTCGAAATTGAAATACATAATTTAATTTTTCACGAAAAAAAATCAGCCGGAATTTTTCAGCTCTGAATCAATATCTATGCAAAAACAATGTTGACCAATCCAGATTACTGAGGTTGTTTCCTCCGGTTTTATTAAATGACACCGATTTGTGTGCAAAAAAAAAAACTATATCAATTTTCCCCTTCCCCCGTGAGTTTCAAACATCATATTTTAGCAGTATTATCAACGATTAGTACTATTTGAATTATGCAGCTAAGTACTTAGCTTATTTTTATAGTTCGTCGTGTGTTTTGACACTAGATTAAAAACATTATTAAAAAAAATATGAATAATAAATTATTAACTGTAAACGTATTAAAGCGTTATATATTGAATATATAAATACGTGAAACATCAAGGTTTTTTAAAAAGCATGGCGGAAAAATGTACAAAAAAAAAATTAACTTAACAATAAAAAAAATCATTTTGTAAATTGTAGTGTGAAACGTACTAAAAAGCAAACGAAAAAATATTGAGGTACTGATATTTAGTCGCTCTCGATGACCGATTCAACGCATGACAGAACGTTAATCAATCAATAAATAAATTAATAACCATATTGAATATAATCATTTTCAAGCCGCTAAATACGACTTTCAAGAGAAACAAGTTAATGAAGCAATAAAAAGCAAACTACCTACATTTAAATGCAAATATTAAAACATTATGAATCGTCATTGTAAATACGGAAAAAAAATTGAGGATAATTTTCAAAATATTACATATATTGATTTAATAAAGTATTGTAATTACAAAATTGGCAGTTTGAAATGCCAAATATGCGTTTTACTGTAATAAAGGGGGAAAACGTCTGCTATTTTGTAACCGACAGGATACAAGGTGTTCAAAAATAGAGCGAATGAAGAAAATTTTATAAAACCAAACAGCTTTCGGATAATTATGCAAAAGTTAGCATAATAAAATGTAAGAGATCACGTACACATTGCTTATGTTTTAGCCTTTGATAAATAGATTTCTATTACCCTATTATCCAGGGAACAAAAATGCCGTTTTCAAATAGCACATTTAATTAAAATAACAAATCTAGTATAGATATACAGAAATTATCACAAAAGCAGGAAGAGAACGCGTCACTTTGTAATGAAAACTACATACTTTACTGTTTAAAGTGGTGTTCATTCACTTTAAACGTTACACAATATATGAGCAGCAGATGTGGTTGTTCATTTCAACCCCACATACAAAATAGGTATACAACAAGAATTGTGTATTATGCGATGAAATGGGGTAGTTACAAAGTTTATTGGTTATCTGGGTTATTGATAGGTAATACCCCTGAGTGTGTGTGTGGTCATAAGAGATGAAAAGCTTTAATGACCGAAGAGGGTAGTTTGTCATCAGATAACAACAAACGACATATATCGTAACTACATGTAAATAAACAGTATTTTTATTTAAAAATTCATATCAACTTCGTGTAACTTTAACTATATATAAGTATTCACCCGGAATGCGTCGTTCCATAAAAATTATTGCTTTGAATTGCATAGCCGCAAGTTTCTCGATGATCTCATCAGGTTTGTTCTCCCGTAGTAATAGCAGATAAAGCACACCACAAGGCGACAGTATCGACTCTAAGCTGGCCAGCAACTTATCTGTGATACGTCGACCATCCTTGCCACCAGCCCATGAGAACACAAGATCGCCCTCAGTGTGTGACTCCTTCTGTTTGCAATCGATACTCTGTTGATTCAATTCTTCGTCTGTCGTTACCACGTAAGGTGGATTAAAAAGAAGCAGATCAACACTATGTGTGCGTAGCGCATCGCTAAGATTACACCGCACAGAATCAACTGAAGAAAAATTGCGTTTGGCTGTGCGTTGAGTAGCAATACAAGCACGAGCATTTATATCACTAGCCAGACAAAGTGAATGACCTTTAAGATGTTTGGCCAACGCTGTGATGATTACACCACTACCAGAACCGATTTCTAGGCAAATAAGTGGTGATAACTCATTGATATACGAGAGATCAGCTTCTAACGCATCGAGTAAAAGAAAGGAATCCTCTGCAGGCTCATAAACATGTTCGAAGTCGTCGATGGTCAGGTGATCGGTTAGTGGTGTCTCCATTGTTGGGAATCACCTTATGATATGTTTGTGCTAATAGCTGAATCCAGCAATGCTTGTCGCCGACGTTGCTCCTTCTCGATTAGCTTGTGAAGTCCTGTTAGACGTTCTTGGCTAGTACTCAGCACGTTAGTAATAATAGTCACCTTGTGCTTTACGTTAATTAGCTCCTTCACCTTGCCAGAAAATTCAGGTATTTCGTGTTGGGCTTTCTCGATTTCACGTAATTGAACAGCTAGAGCCTCCAGCTGGTCACGGAGCTCTGCCTGCAAATAAAATTAAGATATGAGTGAAAAAATAACAAAATTTATTAGCAAAAGTGAAGCACCTGCAACTGAATGGTGGAGGCTACTCGCTCATCCAATTTCTCAATGGTTGGCTTGAAAATGTTTGTTATACCCTCAGCAAGTATGTCTCGAGTTGGATTTGTACCAAAGTTTTCAGTGTTCTCATCAAAGGATGTCACTGTGCTATCCGAATCTTCCTTGTCCATGGCAACAAAAAAAACTCTGGTTTACTCGATTTTCACAACTTTTTTTTATCAGCTGCAGTGATGCCACTTAAGCTTCTTTTTGGAAAAATCAGTACTTTTTCGAATATCAATTTTTTAACTTGTATATGGAACAGATTGTTGCGGTTTTAATATTTATGGAAGTCTTAGGAAATCGAAATAAATATCAATAAAACAGATACTGTTCTTATCAATGATACAACTGGTCAGTCTCTAAAGTTTTCCTAACAACAAGAGTCTATTCAATAAGTGATTTTAATTATTTGTTTACGTTTTTTTCCTCAATTTTATACTTGTAGGCCTTCGGTCTTCCAGAGTCTGTTCTATTATGGCAATGAGAAGTGGCAGCACTGATCAGCTGGGAACTAAAATTCGTTTTGCAACACCATACCCGCACACCCCTCTAAAAATAATAACCAAAATACACACGCACGCACACCACTTGCCCACACTTACGCTCTACAATTTTTTTTTGTGAATTAACTTAAAAATAAATCTTCCAACAAGCTAATATTATTTATACACAATATTACTTAAATAAAAAAATGTGAATCGACAATGCCTTGCTCATCGAATTAGTTTAAACGAGGCACTTGGACAAACTGCAGTTGTTTGCGGTGTAAAATACTCTAAACGACTTGACACCCAGGTAATATTACAAACGGTGTTTTAATGATTTAATTAGTTGATTTAAAACAAAACAAAAAGAAAAACTTCCAAAATGGACGTTTACTCTGGAGACTTAGTGTACCAGGCGATCATTACGCTATATCATAGCAACAATCCCAAGGAACAAGAGAAGGCAAACAAATGGCTTCAAGACTTTCAGAAATCGGTTAGTTGAAGATGACATATATGTGTAAATGTACTAATAATAACTTTTTATCTTGTCAGATATACTCTTGGACCATTGCTGATGAGTTGCTGCATCAGAAACGTGACTTGCATGCCAGTTACTTTGCGGCACAAACAATGCGTAATAAAATTCAGAACTCCTTTAATGAACTGCCACCGAATACACACGAATCACTACGAGATTCGCTTATTTCACATATTGGCCAGATCGATGACAGAACCGATGCAGTGATTGTCACTCAACTGAGTTTGGCTGTAGCTGATCTTGCTCTATTAATGGCCACATGGAAACAACCGATAAAGGATTTACTAGATGCTTTATCGCCGCAACCATTTGCTGTTTGGCCTCTTTTAGAGATACTTAAAGTATTGCCAGAGGAAATTGATTCACGTTATTTACGTCTAGGAGCAAACCGGCGAGAAGAAGTGCACAAACAGTTGGACGCCAGTGCAGCTGACGTTTTAAAGTTTCTTTGCATGTGCATGCAACGCAACGATATAAATAAGGAACGCATTTTGAATAGTACGCTCCGATGTTTTAGTGCCTGGTTGGTTATACACTCGTTTCCTGCGCAGCATTTTTACGATAATCCCATTGCGCAGCAGGCTTTTGTGCTTTTAAGCCAAAATGAAACTGCGGGCAAATTGCATGACAATGCCACGGAGGTTGTGTGCGCGTTAATGTCCTGCATTGGTGCAAATACTGGTAACTCCGATAATGATCAACAAAGGGGTTTGCAGATATTTAACGCGGTGTGCATGTTGGAGACGGCATACCACATGAGTGTGGCACATGAGGACACCGACAAGACTATGAACTACTGCCGCATTTTCACAGCGCTCTGTGAGGCGTTCTTTTATGAAATGATAGCAGACGAGCATACGCCACACTACTCTATTAAGGGCCTGGATCTAGTACTCTTGTGCGTAGGTCATTTTGACTACGAAGTTGCTGAAATCACATTCAATCTGTGGTACCGGCTTAGCGAGGATCTATTTCAACTTAACAATGACAAGTTAACAGCACATTTTAGGCCACATGTTGAACGATTGATTGGCGCAATGTATCGTCATTCACAGATGGATGCAGATCAAGAAGGTCTAATCGATGAACATAACAGTTTTAGCGTAAGTTACTGAAATTTGTAAAATAAATTAATATATCAATTGAATATGATTCCAGGATTTTCGACGGAAGGTATCTGACTTAATCAAAGACGTTGCCTTTATAGTTGGCTCAGGTGCATGTTTCAAGCAAATGTTCCTTACGCTTCAAGCGTCAAATACAACATGGGAGTCAACGGAAGCAGCGCTCTTCGTTATGCAGAATGTTGCCAAAAATATTCTACCGTAAGTTATCAACACATATAGATAAAAAATGAGTCGAGTAATTATTTTAAACATTTTTTTTTATTTTTCAGCGATGAAAATGAAATCATACCAAAGGTAGTTGAGGCTATACTCAGCCTACCGGAGAATACGCACATAGCTGTTCGTTATACATCTATAATGTTGCTGGGTGAACTTTGCGACTGGATTGAAAATCATCCGGAGTCTCTTCAGGCTGTGCTAAACTTTCTTCTATATGCGCTGCAACAGAAGAATGGACTGGCGTCTGCAGCAGCCATCGCTTTAACCTCTATTTGTACAGCATGTCGCCAAAAAATGGTGTGCCACATAAGCGGTCTTGTTGAAATCGCCCGAAGTCTGGATAGTTTTGAAATAAGCAACGATGTGGCTATTGGTCTCCTAAAAGGCATTTCGCTCATTCTAACACGTTTGCCTCAGGAGCAACTTGAGCCAGCGTTCCGTGAGATTATCACATTTCAATTACAACCACTTGCACAAATGGTTGAGAGTAATACGGTTACTACAGTACAAAAGGGGGAACGCTCGGATCCCGTTTACTGGATCGATCGCGCTTGCTCACTAATACGTCACACAAATCCTGATGTGCCCGATAATGAACCACATCCAACTGTGCAAATACTTACAGGTGCTTGGCCACTACTGTCAGGAGTCATGGACAAATACCAAACTGATTTGCGTATAATGGAGCGTACATGTCGGTTGATTCGCTACGGTATACGTATGGTGAGAAAGCAGGCGGTTGTATTGGTAGCTCCATTGATCAAACAGATGGTGGTACTTTATGCAGTTCATCATCACAGCTGCTTCTTATATCTGGGCTCCGTATTGGTAGACGAGTTTGCCAAATCAAGTGAATGCATAGTGGGTAAGTTTATTTAATATTGTTGGTTTCCTTTTTTTAATTAAAAATTTTTAACTGTCCCAGGTCTCCTTGAAATGCTACAAGCCTTCATAGAACCAACATTCCGTATGTTACAAGTTGAAAATGGTCTGCGCAATAATCCTGACACAGTAGATGACTTTTTTCGCTTAGCTTCACGCTACCTTGACTGCTGTCCGCTGCAATTGCTGCAAAGTGCGCTCATAACACCAATTTTTCAATGTGCATTAATCGCCTGCTCACTTGATCACCGAGAGGCAAACTCGTCCGTTATGAAATTTTTCATAAATCTTTTTATGTGGGGCCGCAGCACAAATTATAGATTCTCAGAATGTCGTCCGCTCGTTAGTGAAATCGCTTCACAAAATGGCAAAGAATTGGTCATGAATTTAATACATGCTTCAGTCTTCTCACTACACTCATATATGTTGCCCGATGTAGCTGAGGTGCTTAATGAATTTAAGCAGGTGATTGCAGCTCCACTGCTGGAGGAGTATCTTAAGCAAGCGTTAGACGAACTGCCAAAGAAAAACAGCGGTGGTTATGTAACGGCTACACAACAACAATTGGATGACTTTAGCAATACCGTTTTAAGGTAAGATGTGAGGAAATCCTCTTCGAGTATATGAAAATAAATTTACATACTCAAATGGCATTTTTCTATTTACAGAGCGGACACCACCAAAGCTATTACGCAAGCACTTAAAACATTTACTCGTCTCTTCCGCTAACCCTAATTTGACTGTGTAATAAAAGTTTTGGTTTTGTAAATGACATGAACGATCGTGGATTAGTTAGTAATTAATTTAACAAAGAGTGAAATTTGTTTAGAAACACAATTGAAATTGAGTAACTTCTCAGCCTTTCATCGACTTTAATTAATTCACTGTATTCATTTAAACTTTAGTTTAATAAAACTTCATTTTAGTTATTTTATATTTAGTATGATAATTTAAATATTAAGTATGTCTTACATACATGACGGAAATATTATGTTATTTAAATAATAAAAAAGTTCATTATTAGCCAAATCAGTTGGTATCATACATACATATCTTCACACATCGTTTGTTATTTCATAATCATATATATAAGTTGTATTGTGCATGAAATTCAAAAGAAACACAAAAATAGCGCCATACACATAACTCTAAACTGCATTTTAAATATTCAAATTGGTTCTTAATATCAAGATGATTACATTTTTATTGAACTTCCGCTAGCGCCTGTGACCGATGGAATTGCCTTGCCACTTATCGGTTGTTTTATATCCATCAATCTGCATAATTCATTACGAATCGGTCGCACTTCGACAAGCGGCAAACCCCAATCAGTTTCCGACAGCAAAGTCAATATCTCATCCATATTGTCTTCCAAAATTTCTGTGGCATCACCATGTAGTGCCAGCGCTTCGTACATCTTTGTTGCTGTTGACTTGCGCACATGAACATGAGTTAAACCCAAAAATACGGACAATTTGGAGAGTATACGACGGCTAAGACGTTGCACTTGTAGAAGTTGACAGTAGACACCAATGCTCGAGATTAGCTTATAGAGTTTTTTATAGCCTTTGATTTCCTCATTAACTAAACGATAAATATCCTCGGCAAAGTTGTTTGATTCATCATGCAACACTGCGCCTATTGAACCCGAACTTATAAGTATGTCAAGAAAATTGAGAAGTGGATAAGTGACACGTTCATTTAACAGATTTTCCTCAAAATTTTGAACGATTTCCGCACACAAACGCGGCAATGTATCCGGATTGTCCCGTAGAAATTGGAAAAGTGCGTTCGATGAGTATTTTATCTGTAACATTATCCAATTTTAAGTTGAATCAAAAAAAAGTGTTCACATAACTTACCAAAGATTCAGTAAGCTGACCAATACTAGCCGTTAAGCCAAGTAAAACACGTTTTGAATAGTCAGGAAATGAGAGTAATTTGCAGAATAGCGGGAATGTGTGGTCGGCAAAAAGCCAAAGGACGCTTTCTTCATCTTGCGGGAAGATTTCACGCAAAGCGTCGTGCTCCTTAATATGTGGAATGGCTGGCTGTGCATGTATTAATTTACAGCACAAACGACCAGCGAGACCTCGGGTTCGATCAATCTTCTCCACAGCTTGTTGCATAAAGCTCACAATCACTTGATGTACATGTAGCGGCGTAAGTAGCTTGTGTGGACAGCTTATGAGTATTTGGAAAAGTGCTTAAACAAATATGGTAATTGTTAATTAAATTTGCCTTGTAAGAATTAGTTAATTAGTTTCGTACCATTCATTGCTGCCTCGCGTACCCAAGCGCCGATATCACCGCGGTTGTCGAGCGTGTATTCTGACAAAGCTTTGAGAAGGCAATCAATCACTTTGTTAAAATATTTTCTCTCCATAAAAGAAACTAAACGTGTATAAAATATATGAAATTGAGTATAAAAAAATCATTTAAGCTCAAATAACCTTCTTGTTGTTCATCATAGCCCACTGTAGCAACTAACGCAGTCAGCGACATAACACTTTGCTTGCGCGCCTCACTCCATTTGTATGTCTGTACATTTTCACGTTCATTCATTTCGCCTGAAATAATGGCCTGCAATGGAGTCAGTGCATGTTTTATCAAATTATCTAATATCTCATCTAGATGAGGTATTATTAAAAATTTGGGCAAAACACCAAGTACACCCAGGTAACCCATTCGTATGTGCTCTTCCAAATCATTTCCAGCGCCTTGCAGATAACTTTTTATAATAGCTGTATTTAAATCGGAACGTTCTGTATGGTCATAGTAAGCAGGACAGAGCTCAGCAAATGCCTCAATTGCAGGCTCTCTTATGTTTGCGACTTTGTTGACAAGACACTTATCGATAATTTGTTGCCAACTATCTGAAATAATCAAAGGACTTAATGAATGCAATTCACTTAAATTTAAAGCACAATAGTTACCTAAACACTCTGGCGTTACATCCAACCGCGCCAAACTGCAATTGCGTATGAAATTCGCACTACATTGCTTCATTAATTCTCCGCTCATTCCGCGATACAAATCCCGTATGAGGAATTTTGTTAGCAACTCATTTAGATTAGTTACCGTTTGATTATTTAGAAACTTTTTTTGATTTGCTTTATTATTTTCCAATTGGCTCAGTGCTAACGTTATTTCACCAATTGCTAAAACGCTGCCATGGCGCATATTAAGATCAATATTATCCGTTTTTGCAAATAAAACTGGTAGCATGACAGCAGCCATATACTCTGGAGCACGATGCGTCAGTTTAAACAATGCCTTGGCCGTCTCCTTACGAATGGCTATGTCCCAATGATTAACCTTCCTTTGAACAAGATGTTCTATCAATGGCTGTTGATACTCTTCATACTGGGCAATATAATCGCTTATATTTAAATACGTATTGTGACGCAAGCCAACAGCATAGAAGTCTGTATTTGTTGAGATTTCAATGCCATAAGGAAAGTTCCCCAAACGACCAACACTCTCTTGAAACGCAGCAGATGCCGCACGCCGGCAATTGATTTCACGATCGAATACTGCAACTGTCAATAGACCGGATGATATCTGCTGAACAAATGGCTTTAAATCATCCGGATTATAGGCTCGTGCAAAGGCCCAGCACATATAGCATGCGGCGTCACGTATGTGTTGTCCAACTGACATGTAACCCTTCATTTCATCATAAAAAAGCGCCTGCATAAGCAGTGGTACCAACTCGCGTAATCGATATGGCCACAAGAGTCCACGTTTCGCTAATTCTGCTAAAGCCAAGCAAGCGCCATGCCATGCTTCATGTGATTCCAGTGGCATTAGTATATCTATTACAGAACCAATAACCTCATCGGCTAACTCTTTGGGCAGACGATTCGTTACACGTCCAATACCCTTTGCTGCACTCCAACGTATATCATTCCCACCGCTCCGTAATGCCTGGAGTAACTCTTCAATAATTTCTTCAATCGCATCGGGCACTGTAATTTCATCGTTATCACCAGCTTCGTTCAATGTGCTGCCCTCCATATGCAGTGTGTCTGGCGCCTGATTAAGATTCGCGGCTAATGAACGTGTCCCACGCTTATAACGCCAACTAGCTACGCGTGGCTTTAGGTAAACCAAGCCAATTCGTTGTACAATCTTTATATAGGTTTTATATTTGAGAAAATCTGTGCTGTTTTTATATTGACAGCTCACAATCCACCGGAGCAATTTGTTTGCATACGGTAAAAGGTCTTCCCGTTTTCCATGCTTGAGTACAGCTGCAATTGCTGCCAATTGACCATATTTAACATTTACTGTGTCAGCTTGATTCTGACTAATGACCCAATCAAAATAGCGCTCCAAGTAAAGATCTTTGATATCTGCTCTCACAAAGTATCTTGATGCAAGGTATGCGGCAACATCACTGCAAGTATCATTTGACGAAGAGTAAAGTTTGCACAAATCATAAATTCGTTCCATTTTCGACTTGACATGATTTACGTCCACACAATTAGTACCTGTGGGTTCTGAATAAGCGTCCAAACGAGCCAAGTGAAAAGGATTTATGACCAAGATGGACATCCAAAGCAACAGCATATACCGTGTTTCCCATACATTGAACTCTTTCGGATCTTGACGTTCAAGCAGCTCCAAAGCAAATTCTAAGTCACTTAGCTCATGTGGCAGGAATTTAACAAACACTTTATATGTACGCACCTTACAGAGGATATAAAGATATTTAAAGGCTGCATGAAGATGACTTATTGGCATACTATGATCACGAATTTTGGAATGTAAACGGACCAACAAATCATCCAAGTGTGGATCAAGTAGATGTGGTTGTTCTTGATAACTAAAAATTTGGACGACATAGTTTAACTAATTCTTCAAAGAACATAAACGTTATATTGCTCACCGTGTCAGCACCTCTGTATACTGCTCGAAATCTTTCTCAAAACCACCATCATCGATCGATCTCATTGAATCAATCATTAAAATAACCTGCTGCAATTCAGCGAAATGCTCAAGCGTATTGGATGGTCCCTCATCGTCATTGACTTCTACGCCTTGCTGCATGAGGACTTAAGAATAGCTTCTAGCTCCTTAGTTTTTAATAAATTAAATTATTTTCGAACAGCCGGCAATAGCTGAACGTCGTAGTAGTAGCGGTTTTCAACGATTTTGTGTTTTGTTGTTGTGCTTTAACTATGACACATTGGCAGAGTTGCTTTGACAGTAGAAACAAATGGTAAAGAAACACAATTTATTTCATATTATTTTTATTATTTATTTATTTCTAATATGCCATATAATGATAATTTAAACGAAGTATTGAGGTTTGCGCATTGTAATGCCGTGATCGGCCAGTGCAGGAGTTAGATCTTCCATAGCCAAAGTATATTTGCGATCTTTGATGTTCTTTTTGTCCTACAATTAAAATAATTAGTGCAATTCTGAACAAACTACATATGTCCCTTGTTATTAACTTACTTTGCTAGATCCGTGACTGCCAGAATGTTGACTATTTGTTGTACGTGTTTTGCAGTGCTGCAATGCATCATTGGCAATATCCGATATGAACTTTTGTGCGGCTACTGAAATGATGCGTACAATTCGTGGATCAACTGCGTCAAAGCCAGCCTACGGTTGGAATTGTTTTTAGAAATGTAACAAAGAAATGTTTCTAAACAGTTACTTACGCTATTGAGATAGCGATTGGTTAATGCATCCGGAACTGTAGGTGTGTAGTCTTCCAAGTGTTCCAACAATTGCTCGAGGTCTTCAAGTTCGGGAGCAGCCACTTCTTCTATTTCAACATCGTCCGACTCATCAGATGAATAAGTAGAGTTAGGAGTTGGTGGCACATCGTCATTATTATCAATAATCATGTTTAATTGTTACTATTAAAGTAAGAACCGCCGCCGAAATCAAAACAAAACTTTGTTGTCACTGACGCTCACTAAGTGACAGTGTTACCAACTTTCAAAACTGGTTCCCCCTAAACACAAATCAAAAACCCCTAAAAACCATACAATTTCTAGAAAATCAGTATCTGAATTATTTAATTTTTCTAAATTGGATACGTCTAAACAATTGAAAAAAATTTACACGAACAAAACCCGAACGTTTCGATAGCCGATGAGACTACCTTTAGTAATTGTATTATGGTTCAAGTGACGGGGTTCTATATAAAAACATAAGGCAGACAACGCGTTGGAAATCAGATTGAGAGCAAGAGATGATGTTCGCTCAATTGAGAGCGAGAGAGGATTCGAGTCATTTTAGTGTCACTGTTGTGTCACTGTTATATTTCTGCCATTTTTCCCAATTGAAAAAGCGCATGTGGCGCTACCACCGCTGGCGATTTTAGCCACATCTCCAATCGGGGAGGTTTTCCCGATTTTTTTTTTTTTCTTGTTCTTCCACTTCTGCCGATACTCTGCCGACGTCGGTGACACTTTTGTGTCAAATGGCCCGTTTGCGTTTCTCAACCAATTGAAGGTGTACCACCTCATGCTACCTAAAATTTCAAGCGAACATGCGGCACTTGATTTTCATTATCGGTTTAACAGCGTTGTTACCCCCCTCTTGCAGCACAGAAAATCAACAAGATCTCACAATTCCACTCTTTAGCCCTGTTAAAATTCTGTTGCTCTCAAATGAACTTTGCAACGTTACCAGATGTTCTTTGCGATTTTATTAAAAAAAAATCGCCTTACCGTCAATTAAGTAATGCCTCGTTACTGAGTTGGTCGTGAACACCTTTATTATAATAATAACAAAGTTTAAAAAAAAAAAACCTAAAAATACCCCTAAAAACATAGCACCCCCAAAAAAAACCCATTCAACTCAAAAACCCCCTAAATTTAGGGGGAAACCCCCAAGTTGGCAACCCTGCTAAGTGAGTTTTTTTTTCTGTTCCTAAAATACGGATTTTCTTAAAATGTTATCAACTGGCAGTTAAGAGAATGTTAACCCTTAACAAATTTTTCCCAAATCCAAGTCATTTCTGAATTTAAATTATGTTATGCTCAACTCAACGCGACATACGCTAATCCAATACGGCAGTGTCGTTTCATGATAGAGTCATTGGAGAGTCAGCTTAACAGCTATGTTAGCCTACATTTCGGCAGAATCGTATGATTTTGTCTCTTTTTTCGCATTGCGTCTCTTTCTCGCCTCTGTCAATAACAGAAATACCGACTGTTATCTAACATTTGTCTGATTTTGTTAATTCACTTGTTCCGACCACTCGAAAATTCGCTTATAAAGTGAATCGAAGATGTGCCATATTGACGCTGAAGTGTCGCGCTCAGGCTTGGCAGAAGAAGAAGGGGACCATCGGAAAAAGCACCAAAATGGGAGTATTATCCCTTGTCAGGAACGAACATACAGCGACATAGGCCACATCAATGCAGCGCTGGCCGTTTGAAAAAAGTGAAACTAATAGCGAGAATTGGGTGCGCACTTGTCTAAAGCGATTACACCGCGACATAGGCGAAATCAAGACCAAAGGGTGATTAAAATTTACCTTGTTGGCAAGATAAGGGACATATCCAAATATTAATAATAGGACATACGACAAGCCAATGTTGAGTGGCGGATTTTGGATAGATTTTTTATAAAAACCTGAATGATTTATCCAGAAAAGGGGTGAAGTAGCACCACTGGTATGTGCAAAACATATTCGACCGTTGAAATTAAATGCGAAATCGTTTTTATATCACTTATAACGAGTTGGAGACTTTTGAACGGTTGACAGAAAACTTATAGCTGATCTGCTAGACAATTTAAAAAATTTTGATAGGCCTTAGGACATTATCTGACCGCCAGAAAATGTAGAGTTCCGAATTGCGGTCAAGTCCAACCCATAAAGTGAATAAAAGTATGTAGAACTTCTCCATCTCTTAATTTGCAATGTGATCAAAATTAGTTTTTCTTTGTTATATTAGTTCTTTATTTAATTAAAATATTATTAAAACACAATATGTGCTAAAAACTTGCAAAACGCAAACTCGAGGCTTTACACGTTATCGCCATGCAAGAGTCTCTTCGTACTGGCAGTGCTAGATGTGCTTGTCTGCCTAACGACGCTGATTTGAGTTGAAGAGTCTTCGGTGTCGGAAGTCTTGACCCCAATGAAGCTGTAAGTGATACTTTCGTCAAACTTTGTAAACTTTCTTTTAAGTCAATGATTAACACTTACCGTTTGAGGATCAACTGGACATTTCCAAACATAAAGAATATTATTATACCCTGAATCGCATTGATGAAGTTAGATATGTTGTCTAGTATGTCATTTTCAACACTGCTAGCAATTATTTCAAAAATCCACGTAGTGCCCATAGTAAGGAGGATGCGCAAATAAAGACCAAATTCTTTTCCAAAACTTAAACGTTTCTGAAGAGAATCGAAATTTTTGGAATTTTTCACATGACTTACTTCTTTTTTCAAATTAATAATGCGTGCTGATGTTAAGATAAACATAACCAAATTGATTAGAAGTAAAACAACCATTGGACCATACAAATAAACAGTTGCCTTCTCTGAAGCTAAAATATTGTAAACATTAGCAACGCTATCAACATTGAGATGAAATGTTAATACATACTATTAATCCAGCAAAACTCTCCAACTCGAGGTTTCCAATCTTCATGAATAGAAGAATTGTCTGCCCAAAGAACTACCAAAGCCATAAATGACGCAGCGCCAAAAGAAACCAACAAACCGATGTAGAGTTGCGTCTTGGATTTGAGGTTTGTTGCGTAAAAATTGCTGGTCCGAAAGTTGTTCCACATACATACGCAAATGACCGTCAGCAAAAAAAAAGCGGCCATGACGGCAAAATATCCGATGTAACCTGAGCGAGATTCAGTTATTGAATGTTATGAACATGATTTGACTTGCAATATTGATTTCATTTACCGTTAACGTAACAAAGGAGTATGTTGCTTATAAAGATTTCGTTATTAATAACTACTGCTATAAAACTAACAGAAAGGCAGATTAAATAAAACAGAAATAAAATTTGATGGTTGGTCCTTTTGCCCAAAAAGAGATAGATAAGAACTGTAAGTATCATCGATACTGCCGAAATCACCATGACTAGAAGAGGTTAGCAGTAAATAAAATGATAGCATTAATTTTAAAACATATTTTTTTCACTTACTTATACTAACGAGTTCTTGAAAAGTTGTCAATTCATTCGAGGTAGGACAAATATAAACCTTGAAGACATACTCTTCCGATATTGTGTTTTTGTCTGGGTGTAAGCAATATTTATCCAGATCTAAATAATTTTTTTTAACATCAATATAGACAGAGCCGTTCTAAAAAAAAACAAATTTTTCTTTGTAGGAAACTAATTGAAAATAATAATGTGGTAATCAAACCTGATTCAAAGACCACATATCTGTTTCAGTTTCTTCTGGCGACAAAGAATAGACGTAACAGCATGGAAGACCGTATCTCGGAATAAAACCGTTAAAGTCATTTAGAACTCTCGACTTGCCGATGCCGTCTTCAAAGGCAATATTAACTT
This sequence comes from Phortica okadai, assembly GCA_034638295.1. Classification (NCBI taxonomy): domain Eukaryota; kingdom Metazoa; phylum Arthropoda; class Insecta; order Diptera; family Drosophilidae; genus Phortica; species Phortica okadai. The sequence goes on from CM067850.1 coordinate 9,763,625, forward strand.
TAGGTGTGTATGTGTAGTTTTGTAATTCATTTTGACATTGTCCAGTTTCTGTATTTAGAGACGCTTTCATATTCGAACAACAAAACTTTATGTACGGCTTTTTGCAGCCCCGTTTGTGTTCGGGCACCTTCACCCAACTGCCATTTTGCATTATTTCGTTATATACTGCGATCGATTCTGGTAGTATTAACAGACCTTCATATGCATAAGAACCATTGCTTAACTTTTTACAGTCGACCAAGTCCACAGTTTCATTAAAAGAACAATATTTATTCTCCTTTGCAGTAGCTTTAGAAGTTGCCCAGGCAAGCAGCAAAACTAATAAAATCGGTTTGTTTCTTGACCCAACCATCCTTTTGTTCTGTAATTTCATTAAAGTAAAAATATTTTATTGCTATATATTTATCCACTATGAATCATCCGAATTCCTGAAAAAGTAAACGGTATGTGTGTGTACATACATCGTATTTTGAAATTACAAATCTTTATTTAAATGCTCTTTCATTATTAATATTATTGAATGATTTTTTTAAGGAACTTAATATATTTATGTAAAATTTGATTTGTATCACAAATGAACTAACCTCAAATTGAATTTTTTTCAGTATAATGGATTTTGTTAATATTAATCTCACACAATTTGCAACTCGACTTTGAAATTCCGTTTGCCAACCAACCTTGTTGCTTATAACTCTGATAAACAACTAAATTGCATTTTTCAACCGCTTGAAACCCATGACTTGTAAACTTATTACTGCCGGGAAAAAATAAGAAACGCAATTCAAACAAGTGGTGATAAATAAATAAGTTTGCTGAGTACCTATAGACTTTTAAAGACGTTTATTTTAAAATAATACTTATTTATGATAAAATCGAAGTTCAATTGGAACCCGATTCTTATCTTTTTAAGCAGATCAAACCTTTGGTTTTTGGGCAAAGAGAAAGTAACTGAAGTACTTTGGTTAAAAAGATAAAACATCTAATTTTTGTACCTTGATTTTAAAAAAAAGAAATCACATATGACGGCCGAGCAATTACAACAATTCCGAAATGAGTCGCATATTTTAAGATACAGGGTATTTCGAAGTCGAGTTTTCGTACATTTTTTTTTTTTATGTTACACAGTTTTTTTTGTTATTCGCATACCCATGTAAATACTGAGTAATACATTTAATCAATTGGTACTTAACTTTACTTATGTTTTCTTTTTCTCGGAATACGTACTTCGATTATGTTTTATCAACAAAATATAAATGCTTGTGTTATACATATGCATTTATGTACATATGTAGTACATATCTGAGTATTCACATTAATTTAGTCCTGTTAGTTTATATCTTTTTCAAAAGTGCTTTTATGGAAACTGGTAAAGTTGTTGTTTAATCTGAAACAAAGAAAGAGTTTAGTATATTATATGAATTTCAATAATGATCTTACCTAAAGCAAAGTGGGAACCGCAACTGTCTTCTCTTGAAGAGAAATACCTTCATTCGAGCTTTCGCTGCCATGCGATGTATTACGTTGACAACGAATTCTGTAATCGAAAAGAATGAAATAAAATATACAAAACAAGTAGAACCGCTTCTCACTACAAAGTGATTGACGATCGCACTAACAATCATACATATCTATGTATATATAAAATATATAACTTACCGCTCCATAACCAAACGGCGAACTTTTGGTCTAAGTACCAGCAGAACGAATATAATGATACCTTGCGAAGCACAAAATATGTCAGTATATTCCTGAAAGGTATTCATTCCGAAACTACTTAATAGTTCTAGGATCCATGCAATACCCATAATAAAAAACAAGCGAAGAAACAGGCTGTACCTAAAAAGGTAAAAAACAATTTCTTGGTAATTTATGTTCAGGTCATTCGGATCAGAGCGTTTTACATTTGTCTATTTGTGCTAAGACGCCTCGCGTGGTCTTCTCGTACGTCACTCTGTTGCAGTCTCTTTTTAATTTCAATAATTTTTAGAGCTGATAGAATAAACATCACAGTGTTGAAAACCAACATAATACACATTGGACCATACAAGTAAATCCTTGGAATAGTAAGTTGACCTTAAAAAAAAAAAAAATAACGAAACATTAATAAGCACATTTGATTTGGTGAAAACTCTCTGCATACTAGCGATCCAGCAAGAATAAACGCCTATGCCTGATATCCAATCCTCGTTATCAACAATGTCAATTATACCAATCACAATCAAAAACAAAGCGCCAGTTCCCCAAGCAAACAGATTATACATTCGAAAGATAATGTTCGGTCGCATCGAAGCATATTTCAAACCACGGAACGTGTTCCACAAATCGAAACTAATGACGGAACTCCATGCGAAAGCAGAAATTGTCAAAAAATATCCGACATACCCTAAAATTAAATGTATAGATTAGGCAAAATTATAGGATTTATCTAATGCACGATTTACCAAGTATATCGCAGGGTAAACCCGCGCTTGGAGGATAAACAACATTAAAGAAGATGAATGTAAAACTCCCAGCCAGCGCAGTCAAGTAACAGATCAAGCATTTGCCATTTAAATTCTGCAGCTTGGGTACAAAGAGATACACGACAATTGTGAGTATAAAAAAGATCACGGATATCATCATAACTGAAAAGAAATATGTGTATGTACATATGTATAAAAAAAACATCATTGATTCTAAAGTACTAAACAGCATACTTACGAGCTACGTTTATGAATGTCAAAACTGAGGGTTCGTTTGCAACTGCACAAAGGTGTGGCTTAAAAACATGTTCATTGGTGTGCAAATGTAAGGCCGGTTGCAAACAGTATTGTTGTTTCGAGTAATAACCTTCGTTAACGGAAGTAAATAGCGTGCCATTCTTTAATCAAAATATTGGAAATTTATAGGTAACTCTCAGTACTATGCGTTGTGCTAAGATTTTAACAAACCTCAAATAATTTCCATTTTTCGTCCTCATATTCCTCAGCTGACAACGGATACATATAAGAGCAGGGCCTTCCTCGCTGTGACACAAAATCTTCCAGAACATGTACCTCATGTGCGGTATTATTACCAAAAGTGATGTTGACGTAAGGGTGCAATTTCAAGTCTTCCTGCATATTACTGTCACACTCATATGTGGTCAAATTAAAAATAGCTTTAGGATGGCAACAGAGTCTTATGCAAGGCTTCAATTTGCAAACACAGCCGCGTGTGTGATTGGCAACAGGTTCCTTTTCACCTGCATGTCCCAATTTGTAATCAAATTCTCCAATCAAGGATGGTGGTATTACGATTCCCTCATATATATAGGATCCATTATTTAACTTGTCAACTTCCTTCAGTTCGACGGTGTCGTCAAAAGAGCAATTAGGAATTTCAGCATCGATGACGTTGTAAACACAAAATGCCACAAACACAATTAAAAAATGACTTTTTATCATTTTTTCTATAATTATCCTAAAAGAATATAATATGTTTAAGATTTAAGACTTCATATATTTCACAGCAATTCAAACAATGGTTACATAAACATGTCAAGATCTATCTGAAGACTGTAGAAAGTAAAAAAAACCTTTTATGTTTTAATACTCTTGTGTGAGAAATATTAACACACTAGTCATGTATTCTCAAAAGACCGATGTATTTTAAGTTTACTCATTGTTGAACTGACCTTCATCAATCATAGTGAGAATAAAACAGTTAGTCGAAATGTAAAACTTACAAAATTGCAATGATGTAAACGTAGTAAATAATATTCAATGCTTAAAAAATATATTTAATAAATCATAAAATAACAAGTGAAAGTTTAAAATTTATCTCACTGTCATTTTTGATAAGACATTTATCGATCATGCAAAAATTGGCCAACTTTTAGCGTTAGTGGGATATGAAGTTGAAGTGAAACAAACAAATAAAAAAAGCTTTTTGTTTTAACATGAGTGATCGCAATTATTTTTTGGCACAACTAACAATTCATTCAATGAAATATTAAACGAATGAAATGAATTACGTCAGTTTGTTAGCATCTGTAAATGGATGAATGAATAATTCTTAGAATCGTATTTGGTATAATTCTAAAGCGGCACAGTTATTATAATGTTTTAACAATGATAAACTTATGACACATGTTACTAAACAAGCGAAGATTTACGACTGAAATAACCACAAAGTTGCTTTTTCAAGTAATTAAGTATTTTAAAAAATAAATACATTTAGTAGGCTGGTTCTACATTTCTTTTTGTTTAATTAAAGGCGCGTTTGACAACATAAAATGTACGTACAATTCTTTGTTGGATTTTTATCGACACCACTTTCGCACAAGCGGTATGCCACCTTTCGATGAATCAAGTTTACTGATCGCATGTTTGACAAAACGAAATGTTGAAGCTTTAAAATTCATAGAACTACATACATACATACGCTAAATATACAAACATTTGTATTCAGATGAAAACGTTTTTCCGAGAATTCAATCAAATTAGACTAGCCATCAAATAAATTTTTGGAAATGGTATTCATGACTCTAATACATATAAGACAGAAAATAAGTAAAAATTTAAAAGAAACAAACTTTGGGTGAATATGGGGTAAATGGACTTTATTATCTATATTACAACTTTTTGTATGGCTATACATATGTATGTGTGTATGATTAAACACACGCACGCAGTTTGATTGTTTTAATTTCTTAATTCTTTATTTGATTAATTTCAGAACAGAATCAGCGAAAACATGTGTACTTACATATGTATTTAAAAAAAAAAAAAAATTTTAATTGTGGGTAGACATTTTTAAAACACATTGCTTCCAGTAACGTACTATACAGTTTACGTTACGAAGAGCATGTTCACTTTGCCATAAAGTTTGTTATCGACGATAATCATAGAATAGAATTAAATTATCCTTATGAGTTTGTAACAAAAAAGGCTTTCCTTTGTATGATTACTTGGTCATCTAAACAGCTTAATAATGAAATAATTCAAATTTCATATATTTTTTTAGGGGTCTCTTTAAAAACTTAATAAGAAATTCAATTGCAGTTTGAAACGACCGACTTGATCAAATTGATGATTTTTTATGTATAATTATAGGTACAAAGATGCTTATTATCAAAGTGAATAAACTATTTAGTAAAACAAATGTTAATAAATGTCTACAATTCACATTTATACTTGAGCTTCAACTCTTCTTTAGCTAATCGCTCCTTCATTTCTAATTCTAGAATTTTAAGCTTCCTTTGACTTATATGTTGTCTTTGTTTTAGTTCTAATTCTCTTTCCTTCAATGCAACTTCCCGTTCTCTTATTGATAGGAACTTTTCTGTCGCAGCTATGTCCTGACACAATTTTTGTTTTTTCAAACTTAATAACTCGGATTGTATTTTCATAATATCAGACATCGTTGATCTTGTGGTATGTGTTGTTTTTTGGTTAGTGTTTGTAAAACATTTAACATCTGTATGCTTTTCGATTTTTATTGGACTTTGGAGTATTATTTGATCATCTTCGATGCTGACCAAGTCATCAATGTTATCCGCTTCTTCAATTATATCAAACTCTTCAATGCTGTCCGCTCCTTCATCAATAACACTTTCGCAGTCGTCGCCATCCCACAACTTGGTAAATCTTAAGCTTTCTTCAATGACGGCAGAATGGTCAAGTTTCGTTCCAAAAATTTCGTCAAATTCGTAAAAATAACTGAACATATTTATTAAATTGTCTGAAACGATGTTCAAGGAATAATTTTATCATATGTCTGCATTGAAGGCTTCCAAAAAATTCACCTTTTAGAGACTCTTCGTCTAAGTGATGGGCTTCCGTCGAGTCTGCCCAAGCTTTTGCTTTATGAAAGCTCAATCTCATATTTCGCACTTTTGCACAGACTTGCTTCCACTCCACTGGGATATGGTATTCCTCCCTAAAGCGGTTGTAATATTTTTGTGCTGTCGGTTTCTTTAAGATCATATTTAGGAGTATTTTAATGAATAAAGTAAAAGATACAAACCTCAAAGTCACGGTTTTCCAACAAATAATCAATGAGTGACATTTCTTCTGCCACCGTCCACCTCTTTGTTGGATTCAGTCGGACCCTTTTGGTCTTCGGCTAGATTGCCACATTTAAAAACATAAACAATTTATACAGATAGTTATTTTATTATAATTTTATTTAATTTGATACTCACTTCCATTTTTTTGTTTTTGTTATTGAAGCGGCAAACTAACAACGGAACAAACGGAAATGGAATGCATACCAGCTGATGGCAAAACAAACGAACAGTGTTGCCAAATAAGAGTAATGTGCTGTAATTTTTAAGAATGTTCTCGTCTTTTTTTAGCTGTTTTAACATATATAAACAGGCACCACTGCAAACGCGTCTAAAAAAAAAAAAAAAACAAAACAAAAGTTTCAGAAACACGACATTTTTGTTAAATTGAAAAATGATTGGTACAAATTTTGGAATCTTTCGTCCAACTAATAAAAGTGGTGCAGCTGATAACGGTGCTAGTCACAACGCTATTTCACATGCTACACTAGATGAACGTGGAGGCTCACATTTAAGTGACTTCATGGTACAACTGGAAGATTACGTGCCAACTATTCCAGACGCAGGTGTGCTTTATTTAGTTTTAAACTTGTTCTCTATAAACTACTTTGTAAATTTTCAGTTACGTCCCACTATTTAAATGCTGGTGGATTTGAGACAAATGACGTTCGAATCGTGCGCCTTATATCTGTGGCAACTCAGAAATTTATCTCGGATGTTGTCAACGATTCACTTCAGAATTGCAAGGCGCGAGCTCACAGCCAACAAAGCAATGCCCAAGGTGGTTCCAAGGTAAGGTCAATCTGCTAAATGGCAGACAGCATCTAATATTCTCCACAAATATTTAGGCAAAGGATCGCAAATACACTTTGACAATTGACGACTTAAAACCGGCGTTGGCTGATCATGGCATTGCTGTTAGGAAGGCTGACTACTTTCAGTGAAAATTCAATCGATCAATACACATTGAGCAGTGGATGTCTTTAATGGAATAGTCGAAGTATTTTTGTAGTTTAAGTTTAGTTACATTCAGGTCTTAAGTTTTGCATCAATAAATTTGCTTACACAACTATGAATTAATACTAATGAATATTTTAATTTACTGACAAGTTATAAATCTCTTAAAACTACGCCAAGTAACTCCTGCTGTTTGCATAGCAAGAGCTGACGTCAGTATAGTTATGGTAGTGCTGGGTATCAATGTCGCTAGGTACAACTCACTTTCATTGAGTAATGTGAGCAGTGAGTTGAAGAGATGTGTTCCTACTACATAAGTAACACTGAGGTATCGATTAGTGTCCAATGCGTTAAAAAATATGACACTCCAGGATGTGTGTAAGGCAACAATATTGAAAGTGAGAAGTGCGGAGACCATCAGAAACAAAGCACTGCCGCCTTCGAGTCCCATTGTCGCTGGTCCTGTCATATCGGCTAGAACATTCACCAAGGCAAAAATGCCAGAAATTGTGCCGAATCCCAAACCCGAGACATACGCCAGAATGTGTTTGTTGTCCGTTACACTTGAGTTCTCTGCTACCAGTTGCAATCCTTGCTCAGTACGTCGTAGAATCCGATAAACTATATAGCGGAAGCCCTCTTGAATAAAAACGGAGAATACTAGACCGAACGCCAACTTATCTCGCAATGGTACGACCGCAAACCATATCAGTGAAGAAGCCAATAATGAAAGTAACCAGAAAAATGCCGCTGCGATGAGTATAATTATCCGCACCGGATCATGAGCGATTGTGTGCACGAAGAGCGCCAGTGGCAGTCCATATGCAATACATGCACAACCCAAAAACTCCGGAATAGTCATTTTTAAAGCGAATAAAGAAAAAATCTGTATAACTCCGTCGATGGTGGGTGTTAAATCTTTTGGCATCTACAGTGTTGGCAAAAGCTGTAATTATTTTTTATTTAATTTTGGCACTATGTGCCTGGTGTTGGAAAATGTTCAAAATGCAATAAGGCTCGTTGTTGTTTTTGTTTATTTTACAATTATTACCAATACCATAACCCAAACTATTGTCTTATTGTTCGGTGGCTGTATTAGTCATTCTATTGTTTTCATTAAGTGCAGCTTGACCTGCAGTTGTTTTGAAAATGGATTAAGTCGCAAATAAGGTGACAAAAAGTTCGGAACATATGAACTAGTAGTTATTTTCAGTAAAGCGAATATTGTTGCATTTAGTGCCCCTTTTCCGCAGCTAATAAAAATATAGAAAGTGCGTCATTAAAATTGAATTGTTTATATTTGTTATTTGGAAAGTAACTTTTTGTAACATTAAATTCAAAGTGCGTGCTGCTATGGCGAGACGCACCCATGTGCATTCAATTGATGAGCCTGATAATCCTGAAGATTTGGATAGTCCAGAAGGGATTATCGAGACGGCCGCTTTAGCTATTATGCAAAGCAGCGAAAAGACAATACAGAAAGGTAAGTAATTAACACCGTCTTCAGACATTGACTAATTATATCCACTGTGTTGCAGGCATCTGGGAGCGCCCACCTATAACAACAAATCAACTGCCTACTGATGGTTCGACATTATTACGTTTTGAGATATTGTCTGCACGGGTTCTGCCAGTTGAAGGAGAAGATCCTAAAATAAAGCGTTACGTCGTTTATGAGATTACAGTGCGTCAAGATAGCATCGTTGCTGATGCTCAGCCTGCGATTATCGAACGTCGTTACACGGACTTCCGAACCTTGTATGTTAGTCTTAAAAAGGATTTTCCACAAGAGATGGCCACAATCGATTTTCCGAATAAAGTGCTTATGGGCAATTTCTCTGCTGATTTAATTGCCGATCGCGGAGCAGCTTTTGAAATGATGCTCGCTTTCATTGCTGGACGTACAAATCTGCGAGATTCACCGGCCTTTCTGTATTTTTTGCAGCACGAAGAATTGAGCAAAGCATGTCAGTACTTGGATGAACGTCGCAATGAGAATGCCATTCCAATACTTGAGAACTCGTTTCGTTTACTCAACAAAATTTTTATGGATCGCTCGCGACCGGTACTTCTTATTTTATGTCGCCTTGTAGCCGCTTGTACTACCACACCCGTGCCTCACAACTCAGCTGAACGTTGGGCTACTTTAGCCTTAAGTCGCTACGATACGCTATGCGATATTGACCTACTGCCACTCTATATACCACTATTGCATACATGCGCGCACCTTTGGTGAGAAAGTTGTTAAAATAGTAGTTCTTTTAATTTTATATTCACTATTTCTACAGGTGGCAACGTGGTCGAGACCAGAAACCAATTACCGAACGTCTCTCAGACATGTCCAAAAAAGGTATAAACACTGCTAATGGTCCCACGTTACAACAAGCAATTCATAAACTGGATCCACGCACAGAAACTATTTGAATACCAACTTAAATTTAAGACAAAAGTGCAATTGAATATCGCAATTATGGAGAACATCTGCATAGCTGGACCGCGTTGACCATTAAAAGGGCGCGGGAGTCGTTTTAATTAACGCTTTCTCCAAATTATTAGTAAAGTGTAATTAGTTAGTAAGCGTAAAATGACTCGAAACATTAATTTATTTTATTAATTTCGTATTATTTACTTTATTGTGATCATGTACTTGTTTTATAAAATATACATACATATATCGAATGTAGTGGTAAACAAAAACAATATGTCAAATTTTATTTAATATTAAATGTCTTGCGTCCATTCAAACCGACCGGCCCAAGATTCCTCAAAAGGGCTGCAGATTTGCAATACTTTCCACTTGAGGGTCTGGATCCCTGGTTCTTGCGGCTTATCTCGCTTGTCACATGTATGTGAATCATATGGTCTTTTCTTGTGTTTGTGTGTGTTTGAGTGAGCCGGAAATTTCAACAAATTTGTTTTATATTACAAATTTAAATGACAAAAAGCATTTTTAAAAGAAAACCCTGGGAAAGTGAATTCAATTTCAACGCGCACATGTTAAGCTGAACATAGCGAAAGCCTTCAGTTAAAAAAAGGGAAATCTTTATAATTTTGTAAATAGTACATTTTCTTGTTACACAATTTCAAACGGAAACATTTTCTTTAAATCAATATGAGTATATGGAATGTGCTTTGTTTGAGTCAGAAGTTTAGTCGGCAGGCATATATTTTGGCCAATAATTCAAGAATAATACTAACCCCGCGTTCTCAAAAGCTGCCGGTCAATGGTGAGTGTGCGTGTTAGTGCTTTGAGGTTATGACTGTTTTGGTCATAGCCGCCTTTGCCATCGTTGCCAACAGTGTAATACACCAGTTGTTCCTTTGTCTAATTTCAGTAACGAATCGCTCTGCGCACAACAGTCTCTATTATATGGTAAAGAAGCGTACACTTGAAGCGCGCACTAAATTACAAGCAAACAAATATCCTAATCATCAAGCCTGCCTAACATCTAAAAATCTACCATGTCCTAGTATACCAATTGAAGAATGTTGTGAGCCGCCAACAGTCTTTTCATCCAATCAAAAATCCTATACATCAGTACATCATTCATTATAAGAAGATTTATCTGTGACCCAATACTGATCCATACATTGCTTTCTTCTCTTCCACATATTAGACAAAAAGCAAACCATCTGATGTCTGCGAAAACACTGAAGTATTGAAAGCTAGTTCTAAGCAGCACTCGGATGATGACTCTGAAACCTTAATTGATAGGTGCAAATCCAAGCCAGATCCATGTGCGGAGTTTATGGAAAAACATGGCGATAAAGCTGGGGGTTTAGGTGGTAAAGGAGGCGGCAGCAGTGATGATGGCTCAAACTCAAAATTGAAGTGTATTCTGGCTATTTTAGCAGCTTTGGGCGCAGGTGGTTTGGTATGTTATCAACTTTTAAAGCGATTAAAGGAATAATTATCTTATTAATTTTTAAAGATCGCTTGGTTCCTTATGCGTGACCAAGGTGACTCGAAGGATGGAAGTCAAATCAGTCAAGAGGCACTTAAGAAAGCACAAAGCGCTGGTCTTATTACATGTAATATTTGCAATAGAATTATCGTCTTTTTTTTCATCATATATTTCTCAAGCAGCACCACCATCTTCGGCGGATTTGCCGTCACATGTTCCATATCTGTTGATTGGCGGTGGCACAGCAGCTTTTTCAGCATTCCGCGCTATTAAATCAAATGATGCGAAAGCGAAAGTGCTGATGATAAGCAACGAGCACCGAAAACCTTATATGCGGCCACCCTTATCGAAGGAGTTATGGTATACGCCACCTGAAAAGAATGAAAAGGGCGAAGAGGTTCAAGCTACTAAATATCGTTTCAAGCAGTGGACTGGCGCAGAACGCAGTCTATATTTTGAGCCGGATGAGTTCTTTTTAGACCCAGCAAAGCTATCGTCAAGCGTCAATGGCGGGATCGCCGTAGCGGAAGGTTTCTCTGTAAAGAAAATTGATGCAGTCAACAGAAAAGTAACTTTACATGACGACTATGAAATCACGTACGATGAATGCCTGATAGCGACAGGTTGCACCCCAAAGAACTTGGTTGTCTTTAGAGATGCTCCGCCATCAGTCCGTGAAAAGGTTATGGTATACCGTACACCCGAAGATTACGATCGGTTGCGCTGCTATGCAAAAGAAAATCGCAATATCACCATTGTTGGAAACGGTTTCATTGGCAGTGAATTGGCCTGCTCCCTGGCGCACTATGCAAAACAAAATGGTGGTGGCAAGGTTCATCAAATCTTCCAAGAAGATGGCAACATGTCGAAGGTACTTCCAAAGTATTTAAGCCAATGGACAATGCAGAAAATGGAGGCATTGGGTGTTTGTGTAATACCCAATGCAAGTATTAAAGAGGCGCATCGTGACGAACATCAGTTAAAATTGAAATTAAATAATGGCACTACGTTGCTGACAGATATTGTGAGTTCTTGTTGAATTCGTTTTATATCGATTAACTAAAGTTCGGTTTTGTTAACAGGTTGTAGTCTGTGTGGGTTGCACGCCGAACACACAAATTGCATCCGCCTCATGTTTGGAGGTGGATCGTTCGCTAGGCGGTTTTGTTGTTAACGCTGAGCTGGAAGCCAGACGTAACTTGTATGTGGCAGGTGATGCTTCCTGTTTCTACGACCCACTCTTGGGACGCAGACGCGTCGAGCATCACGATCACTCAGTCGTGTCAGGCAGGCTGGCTGGTGAAAACATGACCGGCAAAAGTGCGTTAACTCATTATCCATTTGACTGCTTACGATTTGCTCATTGAATTTACTTTTTTTACCCTTTAGAGAAACCGTACACACACCAAAGCATGTTCTGGTCAGATCTAGGCCCTGAAATAGGTTACGAAGGCATTGGCCTTGTCGACTCATCACTGCCGACTGTTGGCATTTTTGCGCTACCAACAAGTACTGAACGCTCCGGTGACAATTTGACAGAGGAGCGTAACTTGGAAGAGACGAGTAAAATCGAGACACAAAAGACCTCCAGTCCAGCGCCAGATGTTAAATGTGATAACGGAAATGTTAACTATGGGAAAGGCGTAATATTCTATCTGAATAATGGCAAAATCGTTGGTATATTATTATGGAATCTGTTCAATCGGATAGGTTTGGCGCGTACAATTATAAACGAAAACAAAAAGTATGAAGATTTGAACGAGGTAGCAAAGTTATTTGAAATTCATGCGTAGTGGTGTTCATTTAAGAAAATGTATGAAATTAGGCGGTATATTTGGAATAAAAATATGTGCAAAAATTTCAAATTTAGAAAATTTAATAGAAGTGCTGGAAAAATAACCAGCCATTTGTTAAGGTAGCAATAAAATACTTATAACGTTACTTTTTGAAGAAAAATACACATGTGTTAAGCTGACAGGATATGCTGACGGGTCAAGACATTTGGAATAATAAAAGCATTTAAATATAACAAAATTTTTAGAAAAAAGGAAAAAGTAAAGAACATCTGGCGAAGATTTCTCATTTAAAACGAGCAAGCGCATCTGGCCGCGGAATTATTACCCGGATTAACGTGCGAGTACCTGACTTGCGCGGTAATAAAGTTTGTAAAATTGTAAATCAAGAATCTACCTGCTGACCAGGTAGAGCAGTCCACACCACCCAACGCATCCTTTATAAACAGCAAGGAAACATTCATCCAGCATCAGTCGTTAAGAAGCTTCCTCGTGAATAAGTCATCTCTAACTACATTCATCTACATCATGATCAGAGACTTTAAGGATAACAATGATAATTGGATGGATAGTTATGATAAGCGTAAGTTAAAAATAAAGATAAATATCATTGAATTCATATATTAATGACTCGTCTCTTCTACTTTAGTATTCGATCCATACACAGCACTCGAACGTACCCTAAACGAGATGGATGCCGCTGTTGCTTTAATGATGCTTCGCCGTCAAAATCCAGTACGTGACACTCGTATTAAGTCCAATAACGAATCAAGACCAGAGTCGGTCCAACCCACGCCGCCAGAGTCGGTTCAACCAACGCCACCACCGTCAGCCGATAACTCATTGACCACAACCAGCATCACTACTTCGAATGATAACAGCAGTTTATTGCTTAATGTGCCGCTGAATGAAACGCCAGAAGAACGCTTAAACATTATTGCAGCCATTGAGACTCCAAATGTGCCGATTATGCCAACTAAGTACCCATTTGGCATTGTAAAACGTTGTGTGGCTCCGGAAGAACGCTTTAACACTATTCCAACCATTGAGATTCCAAATGTTTCGTACACACTAACTAAGCGCTCATATGGCATTGTAAAACGTCGTGTGGCTCGTAAATCTCGCAAAACTCGCCAATCTCGCAAAACCAGAAAGACATGGACCCAACGTGTTAGTAGGAAATCATTATTAAAAGCATGCCGCAATATGATATTCGAATTTTTAGACAGGGACGATTTAATCTAACTCTGGCTTCTTTGACGATTGGCCTGACCCTTGCACGAGATCACACTATAAATTTGAAAAATTTAAGTATAAGCATTGCTACCGTGGAACGCGGTTATTACATGGGGTATGTGTGGGTTTGTAACAAGTAACAGTTTCTTGACTTGTTGATAATTGGCGGGGTGTGATTCAACTTAAAGTACTTAAAAAAAAATTGTGTATCCTTTCTGTAATTTTGCAAATTAATGATTTATATTATAAAAATGTCTACAGTTTTCCGGTGAACCCTTTTTTAGTTAAAAACAAAACCATTGCGTTTATTTACTTTATAGACGATGATCATCAATGATGACTACAATTAAATTTATTTACTGTAACAGATTTTAATAATAAAAGAGCATTTCAATTTTATGATATATGAATTTCATTTCTTTTTATTGAATTCTTTGAGTGCTACAAAAATAAGCTTAAATGAACACTTTTCCAAGCATTTGTTGCAGGCTTTCTTTTCGATATAACCTCAAACAAACGCGGCGGCCACGGCGGCGGCACAGCTGCCAAGCGGCTTGGCGCTGAAAATGAAGCCATACTTTCGTTTTCTCTTTTTCGTTATTAAAAATTAATATAAATTTGCATTATACAATCAACTCTTACAAACTAAAATGTGTGTTTGTTTTTATATATAATAATAATAATATTTTATAATGCATTTTGTGTGTTCGTTTTTTGTTTTGTTATAAAATGGAAGCCAATGGACACTAACCTACATGTCTAGGGATCTCAATTTAAATTGAATTTCGAAAGCTCTTGTTTGTTGGTACTAACACTTTTATCATTTAGGATTTCAATTTCAAACTAATTAAGTTTAAGAAAAACAATTAAAATCAAAAAATCGTGTTAAATATTTTACTTAATTATCACAATGAAAGAAAATTGAAAAATTAATAGCTGTTTAAAGATTTTCGATTTCTTTTTTTTTTTGTTTTTTTTTTTTTGCATATTTCTTTATACAATGTGGCGAATATATGCAATAACAAGAAAATTTTAAAGTTCATTTTCCATTATTGAATTTCATTTTGTAATATTGTTTTTTTTGTTTTGGGTTTTTGTTTTTAATTTTTTTGTTTTTTTACTTTCATATTGAAACCAGTATTGAGGCAACATCGTGTAAAGCTCAAGGTTTGGAACACTTACATTCTAAATTGTTTGCATGTATTGTATGCATGTGTAGGGATCTTTTTGCTGTGCACATGTGTGTATGTGTTTGTTAATAAATCTATAATAATTGTATTTTTATTTTAATATTTGTAGGCGTAAAAAAATCAACTAAAAACTAAGATGCAATTGGCACATTTCTCCGTTTTCATTTTCGTTTTTTTTTTTTTGCACATTTTGCCAGCCAGCATGCAACGCGGTGCGACGCCATTCACAAAGCTGCGCGCACACAGTTGACCTTGCCTCGCCTCACTGAGGCTTTGAAGCGCCAAGCCGACTTCTTTTTTTATCCATCATTCATGCACATTTCACATATATAATGTATGTATGTATGATATTTTGAATGTATGTATATGTGTATAATTAACAACTATTCATTATAAATATATACTTAGCATAAATATGTATATTTATGTTTAATTCATAGAACTCGACCATTTCCAGTGGAGTTTTGGTTGGTTAAGGCGGATCGGGGCGGGGGCATTGAGGGCAGAGTATGTTCATTACTATTTACAAAGAGACAAATTCTATGCAAGTAGCCAAACAAAATCAAAATCTGGCTAAATAACAATTATTTAAACGTTCGTATATTCAGGTATGTCTGTGGGCGGCTTTGGGCGTAGCCGTTTGATGCCGCCTGATTGTCATACACATACATACATTTATATATAGTATGTATAGTAGTATCCTTTGTGGTCTCACTGGCGCAAATCTGTTGGCAACATTTGTGAGATGTGCGCATCAGATTCCTCGCCGGTGGCATCGCTGTCCATGGGCACGGGCGCGGCCTGTTGATCGCCAGCGTTCGAGTCAACGTTGTGTTTCGGCGACATGGGTTGCTGTTGTTCAATTGAGTCACTTGAATGCTTGGGCGATAATTCGAGTGCCGCCGGCGTTTGATTCTGCTCATTGTAACGTATCAGTTTGATTGTCGTTAGGCCGTCCGCATTTCGTATTAAACTGGAGATAATAATATTGAAAAATGTCATTATTTATAGACCAAAATGATGTTAGGCAATTTAACACTTACGGATAACAATCCTCGCCGCTGCTGATCGGTGGTGTTGTGCACGCATAGCTTTTGCGTTCACTGTTGCCGCCATTGACGCTCAGGTCGGTTGGCTTCAGCTCATCACTTGAGCTGTCGTGTCCGTTGCTGCTACTGGCGCTGCTCGCTTCCATTTTCAATGAATGGAATGGAAATTTCTCGCTTGGCGTCGTTGGCAGCACAGCCGCCGGCGAATTGGGTGGCGGTCCGATTGCGGCCGCTGCCGCATTGGCGGACAGATAGTGGAAAGCACCATTTATTGCGTGCATGAAGAGCGGGGAAGATGGTGGCGGCCCATAGGCAGCTGCTGCGGCTGCGGCAACAGCGGCAACGCTGGCAGGTAAACTCATTGGATGATTATCGCGACTGGCACTGTTGCGCGATGCTGGACGCTGCGGTGATTGTGGCAGTTGAAGCGTTTGTTGCTGTTGCTGCTGCTGCTGTTGCCCTTGCTGTTGATGTGTTTGTTGGTGTGTGTGGTGTTCGTGGCCGGGTAATGACCACGCATTTGTACTATTTGCATTTGTACTGGGAGATTGATTGTTCGTTGGGGGCATAGCGCTGCCGCCATTGGGCAACGTTGCGCTTGGTGATGAGCCGGCATTGCTTGGCGTCGCTTGACGGAGCAGTGAAATGTTTTTAATGTTTTTCAGTTCGGTTGGATTGCGAAGGAATTGATAGCAATGTCGTTCGCCTTGCACCTTACGCAGTATGTTGACGCGATAATAATAACGCAAGGCGCGTGACATCTTGTCATAATTCATTGAGAGATGATTCTTCTGTATGCCCCACAGCTTAGCCAAACCAGCGGGATCGACGATTTTGAAGACGCCAGTGTCGCGACACTTCCAGGCGATCAAATCGCTATATTTCTGATTGCGATCGTTCAATAATTGCTGTAAGAAATCCCACAAGAGACGTCCATCTGGAAGAGATTATAATGTTCGTTCAGTTAGTTAACTGGCGGCGGAATGATTGTATGGCTAGACTTACTTGTATTTGGCTCCGAGTTCTCGGGAAAGAATTCACGCTTCACTTTGTACATGTAGCTTGGCGTGGTGGGTGCCGAGATGGAGCCACCAGTGAGTCCATTCACGCCAGCGGTGCCTGCGCTGTTGTCCAATACAAGTTTTTGCGGCTGCTGTTGCTGTTGTTGTTGCTGCTGTGCTTGCTGTTGTTGCTGCTGCGCTTGCTGTTGTTGTTGCTGCTGCGCTTGTTGCTGTTGTTGCTGCTGTGCCTGCTGTTGTTGTTGCTGCTGCGCTTGTTGTTGTTGTGACCATGAGTTCACAAAGCTATTGGTCAACTGCTGCGACCAATTGTGTTTCATATCCTTCAAAATGGGCGTTGTGGGCGTTGCACTCACAAAGGAATTGGTCAACTGTTGGGACCAATTGTGTTTAATTTCCTTCAGTATGGGCGTTGTGGGCGGACTTGCGCTATACGCACCCGCCGCACCCAAATTGCTCTTGCCCGTCAAGCTGCCGCCACTGCCCGGCTCGGAGTAATCTTCCTCAGAGTCTGAATGATTACTGCTCGAGCTGATGCCCTTCATGGGCACACCAAATTGTCCAGCGGCAGCTGCAGCCGCGGCCGCAGCACCCAAAACAGCTGACGCGGCGGCAGACGTTACCGATGAGCTGCTATTACTGCTATTGCTCGCGCCGCCACTGGCACTCCCACTGCCGCTGGCACTAGTAAGCGCTCCCGAAGCAGCCACACTGCTCGAACCACTGGCGACTGCACCGGCCCCGGCACCAACGCCGTTAGCATTCTGATATTGATTCTGTGGCGGACTGCTGGCCTGCGAATCAACTGATGGCGGTGGACTGAGCGTTACCGAATTGGGTGCCATAAAATGATGCGCCATATGTGTATTATGGAAAGGGCTCTCTGGCGGTGCGCTCATGGGCGGCCAAGTGGGCGTCGGTGGATGACTGTGCGGCGACAAGGGATAGCGACTTGTGGGCGTGACGGGACTATTGGGCAGATGCCACTGCATCATGTGCGATTCAATTATTAACATTTGCAGTACATTGTGTAGCACATCGCCGGCGCCGGGACAACGATGACCGAAATCGGCGCGCGTTAGCAGGCATAAAGCTTTGCCATTCATTTGAAAGAGATCAAAGTCAAGTTTGGGCAAATCGAATTCACGTACGCAAAAGCGTAAGAATACAAGCACATCCTCACGGCTCCAGAGTCGCGGATCAGAGGGCAGTGATGGCGGCAGTTGTGTCTTCAATTCGGCCAATTGACTGGGCGGCGCTGGCGGACAACGCCAAAGCATATCGCTCCAAAGGCCCGGATTAAGTGGATTCAACGAAAGCTGTACTGGAAGCATTTTCATTTTGGGTGTAATGACGACGATGGCAACGACAAAATCAGTTGGCAAGAACTTGCTGCCTTAGGCGTTGCTTATTTACTCTTTAATTGGTTGGTAGTTTAATTGGTTTGATTTTCTTCGATCTCTTGTTGTGTTGTCTTGTGTGTAGCCACAGTTGTGTGAAATCTATAAAAAAAGAAAACAGACGTTTTAATAATTAAAATGTTTGAAATATTTTTGTTTGTTTGTCGAAAAAAAATATGTATATATTACATCTGTTATTGCTTAAAAGGATATTAGCATCAATCGTTTGACTTCCGCTATGAAATAGCTAAGCAGACACATCATCATACTCTACACACACACATACACATTTGCTTACTCACTCACTCACTCACTCACGCGCTTGCTTACACTTTGTACAGCATTCCACAGCAGCGAGAGATTTCTTCATAATCTTCTGCGTAGCGTCGAAATAAACAAACAAGCAAACATACACGAGCAGTGCAGAGCTCAGCTAGCCCAGTCTGCCAACAAGCTGAACGCATCCGCGCAATCTGGAAGTAGGCAACAGGCAGGCAGCAAATAATAAGACAACGCGCCAACAACGCGCAGGTAGTATGGCATGGCAGGGAGCAGCGCAGCGCGTAACACACCCCCGCAGCGTTTGTGCGCTGTCTGTCCGCGTCTGTTGGCAGGCATGTCCGTCCGGTGCTGTTCGATATGTAGCGTATGGAGCAAACGAGTGTACGAGATCCGCAAAAGTTTATTTTTTTCTCTCCCTCTCTCTTTCTTTCCTTTTTTCTTTCTTTTTTAGATTGTTTTCTTTTTTTTTGTTTTTGCTTTGATTTTGTTGTTCGATTTCTTAGTCATGCGCGCATTGCGCTACACAAAGTTGCAGGTGGCATATCAACAGTGTGAAGAGCAGACGATTTACGTTTGCCCTTAATAAAGATACAGACATGTAAGCGTGTGTGTGTGTGTAAGATTAACAGCTATGTATAAGTGTGAACATCTGCATTAAATGTGTTCTTTATGTATGATTAGTGTAGCGCACTTTGAGTGCGTCTTCAGCTGATCATATTAAAACATATATAAATTTTTAATTGTAAATTTCTCAATATGGTAATTTCCATTGGCAATAGAGAAGCGACGCAATCGTCTTGTCGTTCCGGATGTGAAAAAAACAATACAGCGAGAAATGTATATACAATCATACAGATCTATGTGTATTAGTATGTGTACGCAGATTTCGGGAAACATATACATACATAGATACATTGAAACGCACACACATGTTTGTTGAGTATTTTTGAAGCGATCGCAAGCTCATTTCAAGAAAGATTTCAACATAAAAACGCGCTGATGAAGCTGGAAGAGAAGGCGGCCGATGATGCCTTACGAAACTCATAATACAAACATAAAAAAAAAAAAATAAAAACCAACAACAATATTTAGCTTGCCAGCCGCAGTGGAGTAAATGCAGCAGTGCCAGACGTTGATGCTTACGTTGACGTCGTCGTCGTCGTCGTCAGCGACAAGAAACGGAAGTGCACATTCCAAACAAGAAACCCGTTTTGAAAGCATGGATAAACGTTTGTGCGGCTGGTGGATACGGACCATGATCATGATTGTGTCGGTGCGGCGGTGTAAGTTAGTAAATGTGTATGTGGATAAGACGATGTTAAGCAAATAGCAACAACAAATAAATCCGCCAGTGGGTAAACAGAGCAACAAATATGCAGCAAGCACGTCGGTCGGTATATGTATGAATGTATGTAAGACAAACATGACGAAGTAACGACTGACATACAAAGTAACGAGTTACATACGCTCGACGAGTAAAGACTTTTTACTCGCTATTTGTGGCTTTCTTATTGTTGTCGAAAGATAAGATGCTGTAACAATTGCTGTAATAGAGGATGCTTGCATACAGGGTGCGTTTTATTTGTGCATTGGCAATAAATGGTCGCACTTCTTCAAATATAGACGGGGAAGGGGAGAAACTGGGATCCCAAGAAATATACATACATAAGTATAAAGAATGCTTGGAACATGGACATGGTGTAGGGTTGCTTGGCTTGTACAAAAGAAATATACAAACACACACACATGCATAAGATGTATTCATTCAGTTTGGTGGGGTCATTTCGAATGATTTGCGGTAGCGACGTATGTGCTTCGTTGTTATTGTTGCTGTTTTTAATTCTGTTGAAAAGTACAATGTATGGATTCATGTTTTTATATGTATGTAGTATATATATTTTTATTGTATTATTGCTCTATTCTCGCACGTCTTTTTACATTGCTTGCTTAAGAGTTTGATTACTTTGTTAGCGTCGTCGTTGTCGTTGTTATTGTTGGTGTTGTTGCTGTGCCACAACCCAACATTTCCTCTTATTATTGTTGCTTTTAGCTTTAATTTCTACAAATAATAAAATAAAAAACAACAACAACAGCAGCAGCAGCAACAACAAAAGAAAAATCAAACCTTAACCAACAACACGAATAACAAATACAACAAGAAGCTACAACAGCAGCAGCGCCATTTGATTCAAATCATGTAGGGAGCAAATGCGCATCAATTCATCTCATCGCACACAACACACACACTTACAAACAAACGCAGACAATTTCTCTGAGAATTCAACAAGGAACGAACGATGACTTGCGACGGCGCATGAGTACAACAACTACAACAACACAAGCCGAGCAGAGCAGAGCAGCAGGTAGTTTAGGTATGCGGATGATAGAACCGGTTTCAACGGAAATTACACGAAATATTATAAAACGATCAGTTTTAGAAAAAATATATAAGTATAATAAGAACATAGAGAGAGAGAGAGAGCTTTGAATGAGCAACAAGAAACATGTTGTTATGAGAAAGAGAGAGCGAGAAGGAATGAAGACGAAGAGTCTGTGTGCGTTTGTGTGTGAGTGAGTAACTGACTGACTGAAAGAAAGCAAGCAAACAAAGTAAGAAAAGGTTAGCAACAATGATGTGATGGAGAGAGAGGCGTTGGTGTTGTTTGCCGATGATTAACAATAATAACAATCAGAAGAAGAAGAAGAAGACTCATCACAGACATCATCAAATGTTTCTTCCTCTTTTCAACGTAACATTCTTTTTGCGTGCTTAGATTTTGGGATATGATTTTGGTTAAGAATAATAAATTAACGTTACAGGTGAAAGAAAAGAAAGAAAGAAAGAATTGTGTTAAAGCCGTGTTAATTTAGGTTTACGACGTAAAGGAGAACGCACAAAAGGTCGTTTATCTTATAGGCTTAGAAATATTATGCGTGTGTTGAATATTTCTTTTTTTTTTGTTTTGTTTGGTTTTCAAGTACTTCAAACCGAAGTTTCTACCTGTAGATCAACATCCAAAGTCTATGGCGGCAGCTGATTGAAGCTGCCGAATGAATTGCCCGACTTTGTAGTGTATCTACAACGCTGGTTTTCCTGGAAGCCGTGTACTATTTATACATACATAAGTATATTTGTTGTAAGGGCACGCAAAGCAAAAGAAATAAACATAAAAGGGCGATACAAGTGCAACGCGTCACCAAATTAAACAATCTCTATGGTTATACATACATGCATGCATACATGTATCTATGTATCTGCCGCAAGATCTTTGCCTGCCCGATCGCTTGCACATGACATTTGATCGCTTTTTGGCGTGTCATATTGTTGTTTTTGTAAGTATATGTGTTTTTGTCAGGTTAGCTGAGATTTTGTTAAATTGATCCTTTTTTACAAGATGTTTTTCTTGTCTTTCCTTTACAGTCACGCATTTCTTTTATTTATTTTTTAGTTTCTGTTTTTTTTTTTTTTGTCTTTTTGTGGTGTACAAGGAAATTTGAGCACGACGAGAAATCAGGCAAGCAGAGATCCCTACATCTGCACCAGCACCAGCAGCAGGTACTTGAGCACAGTCATTGAAGCAACCCCTACGTTAAAATGTCGTTGAGAGGATTCATTTTTTTTAATAAAAGAAAAAAAAAAAACAAAAAACAACAAAAAAATGTTCTGATTGTTTTGACGTACATTTTCGATATGTATCTGCACGTGTACATGTGTTTAGGCTATAAATATGCACACTACATTATAGTAAGAACCCAATAGTACTTTTGAGGCCTGCCAACTCAGTGCTATCTGCATGATAAATAAGACCTTACAATTGGAATGACATTTCTCATAGGGGAGATCACTTTTTGTATAATCTACAACAATTTCAACATCACATCTTTGTAATTTAATGCTTTGTGTGCTTACACTTTTGTTACTTAATGATGTATGCCATGTTTTGGCCCATAGAATGACATCAGGACCTTACAAAAGTTGCAATTGGGATGTTGTAATAAATATGAGCATGTAATCATGTCTGGCTGTAGCTGTAGTTATGACTGTTCATCTACTTGCTATAATACATATACATATATGTATATTCCGGCATATCAAATACTCAATTAATAAGCATAAAAATTCAAAACCAAGTCAACGACCTGCTTTGCTTTATAACTGCTCAAAAGAAACAAAAAAAAAAAAAAACAACAAAAAAAAAAAAACAGAAACAAAAAACGTATATTCAAAATACCTCAACACATAAAGCTAGATCGACGACACAAATACTTGTATCTAGATACAAACAGACGCTGCTGAGCGCGCAAAAGATACGTACGTCGTCGAAATCAAGCTATGCATGAGCGTGTGTGTGTAAACGCGTTCGCGTGCGCATGAAGACGCCGCCATCAAACAGGAAAATGATCGACTATATAAACCAATTCCGGGTTCTGCTGCGAGAAATTATATACAAGCTCAGCTCGATTAGTTCGCTGCTTTTTTTTTTGTGTTTTTTGGTTTTTTTTCGCTTTATAGCTAGATTTCTTTGTTTAAGCGCCGTGGGCTTTGCCACAGTAAGCAAATCAATCAAATGAACAGCCGCTCATACATTCAAACATATACAACTCAAAAACTTTCAACATTTTTCGAGCCGGTTTCATTTGCGGTCCAGACCACGCAATTTGGAAATTTCTGCGGCAGCAAAGCGATCTTTCATGTTTGTTGTTTTACAAAATACAACAATAAAACACAAAAAACACAAAAAAAAAATAATAATAATAAAGTGGAAAAAAAAAATCAGACACAAAAGATACACACACACACACACGCGTAGATACATTATCAAAGTGTTAGTGTAGTAGTTAATGATATCAAACGTTCGATAACCTTTTGGTATTTTAATATGCAAGCAAACGGCAAACGACAGAAATCTTAGCAAAAACAAAAATCACACTTTATTTGATGAGGCCCATATAGGGAAAGATACACAGATACAAAATATATTAGAAACATAATAAAACAAAAAAAATATAGAGAGATGCTTGTCATCATCAACTTGTAAAGCAACAACAAGTAGTTATAGCTGTAATCATGTATCTAGATACATTTATTGCTACTTATGCTGAGTTCATCATACGCACAAGAGTTCACAAATTTTATAGCGGCTTGTCTAAAACCGCAAGTCTTGAAAGCTGTGTGTGTGGATTGTGGATTCAAAACCAAGTCGTCGTCCATTTGTGCCTATTACATTCAATTAGGTATCGCAGCCAAAGGCAGACGACGACGTCGACGACGCCTGAGGCACTTCATATAAGTCGACAATCAAACAGTTACAAATTAATGGGGGCGTATGCATTGTATTGAGTACGTCTGTCTGTCTGTATGAAATGACCAAGCGCTAGTCACGCTAGTGGAGAGCGCAACATTGTCTGGGGTCAGCGCGGTTCAATTACGTTGACAAGCAAGCCAGCAAGCAAGCAGCAAGAACAAGTGACATTTCCGTATTTCAAGCAATGAGATACAGCCAAGAATTGCAAAGCATATTAGTTAATAAGCGGAAAAGTGTGCAAATTGTATTTGTTTTTGTACAAGAAGACAATTTCAATATGAACAACTTATTAGATCATTTATTGTTTGCGATTTTAATGAAATTCTGCCACAATTAACATCATCAATGTTGCAGCTAACATTGCATTAGTTTCTTTTTATAGACAATGACGTTGCTAAGAGATCTTCTACTACATACTTCACTTCTATAAACAAGGATTAAATGTTGACTTTAACTGCGATAAAGTATGCAAGATAGAGACATGCCGAATACGGCAGATACAACAAGCCAAACTGTCTGTTTTTTTGTTGTTGTTGTTGTTGTTGTTGTATGTATTACAGTTATTATAACGCCATGTAGCATTGTATATATGTATGTACTTATATTATGAAATGTTTACGATTTGCTTGACTTTCAGTAAGTTCATAACAAATATTCAACGATAAGATAATGAAGTGTGTACACACACACATACATGCGTACAGCTGATTTGCTGCCTTCCCGCTTGCCTGCCTGCCTGCCAGTAGTATCTTGTCATCGTTATATATATATATGTATATATGTATATACTTATATATATGTGCATGTGTGTGTCGATATAGAAACAGCAAATCAACTTCAATTGACTTCTCGTGCACAAAGACTTCCTGCTGAGTCTACTTTCGCGGAACAACTCGTAATCTGAGCGCCGCAAAGAAAACCAACAAAAAATACAACAACAGGAGCGGATTACATACGAACAGAAGGCGGCAAATATTAAAGTAGGATGTTGACTAAATGAGGAAAACGCTTCGACAGCAATTTCCTGCAGCGTCAACAATAAGAATGAACGATCAGCATTTTATGCCGAAAGACGACGAAGACGAAGCCAGATTTGAGCTTCAAGTTGTTGCTTCAATTATATGGCGGGCACGGCGGGTTGGTCGCTCGCACGACTGGGCGTTGTATCAACAACAACAACACCAACAACAAGAACAACAAAAAAATGCACACATTCAAGCATGCATGGCATGGCAGCTTTGGCAACTTGGCCGGGTACGCGTTCACTCGCTTGTTTGCGATCGCGCGCCGCATCTTAATTACGGTGTTTGCAAAAAAAAAACAATAAAAACAACAAAAAAAGTAGAAAAAAAAAAAACTTGTACTGTAAGAAAAAAATACATACATACATACATAGTTCTAGCTCGCAGATCAACGTTTGAGTCGTTGTCGTCGTCAGCGTTGTAGAAAATATACTTAATAAATGCGGAAGCGGATGTTAAAACAACAACAATAACAAGAACAGTGAACCAACCAACCAACCAACCAACCAAACTAACAAATAAGTAAGCAAACGTTGTCTATAATCACAATCAAGTCATGCAAGTCCAGATTCTCGGTTTCGACTTTGTTTCATTCTCGCAAGAACGGCGACAGTCTTTTAGTCACTCACTCACTCACTCACTCACTCAGTCAGTCAGTCAGGCATTTAGTCAGACTGTCTGTCTGTTTGTCTGCCTGTTTGTTAACTGGTGCGCAAAAAACTCCTCTAGCTCTTCATGTTAGCTTTAGAACGTGTATCGCTTGAAAGCTCTGGCTAGCGAAACAAGTATAATTTGTATGTTCCTGCTTTGGGGGTACAACTGAAGTCAAGACAAGTACGTCTGTCCGTCCGTCCGTCCGTTCATTAGTCAGTCCGACAGACGTACTGTCAATACATTATTGTAGCTGATCGTATGTTCTAGGTATGGATGTGTGTGTAGAAAGAAACCAGTAATAAATGCCATCGATGATAGCGGTTAAGGAAAGATGCGTGACATGTTTTAAATGAAATGTTTCAGATACTTTTTGCTCTGCTTCGCTTGTGGCTTCACTTTGGCAAAATGCAGAAGGTGCGGCCAAATCATGTTGACATGGAAATCTTGCCGTAGCAGTTTAACTATGATTAGATAAATAATATGAAGCTATCCTTTGAATTTATTAGACATTTAAGTATAACAAAAGTTGACAAACGAAAAAAAAAAAATCACTCATACTCCTATTTTTTTTTGCTTATGTTCGGCTTGAAACTTCAACATCTTGAACACGTTCATGATGTTTGTGACTTTTGAACTTTTTTTGCCGCCTTTCACCCCCCGCCGCCCGCTACTCATTGAGTTCAAATGAGTGCAGGCGCATTTGCTGATAGCATTTGGCATGGCATGCCATGAATTGTAATTAAAAGTACAAGTATAGCGCAAATAATACAATACACATGTACAAGCATTGTCTCAGTGTGTGTGTGTGTCTGTGTGTGTGTGTAATATGCATGATAATCACATTTGAGTGCGTTATTTTCGTCACAGATAAGCGTGTGTTGAGAGAGAGAGCGTGCTGAGGCGAGCTTTAAGTGGACCTCAGGCAAATGGAAACTCGGACAATGGCAGAGGCGAACAACAGTTGCGGAAAAGATGCCCAACTTGACATAAAGTGCATCATAATGCGGCATATGATAATGTTAATAATGATGAGGATGAGCATGATGTCAACGAAGATGATGACTCTTTTATGATAATAATGATGAGTGTTGACGTTGCGACACTAAACAATTGTACAATAATAAAATAATGAGCTAACACACACACACACACACTATTGTCACAGATATCCACACATACAGAATGTATCTGACAACAAGATGAGCGCGAATGCGACTTCAAGTGACGACGCATTGCCTTTGGCAAATACTTTCATGCTCATTTAAGACTAATTATTAAATTTTTTTTTGTATTATTTACGTTGTTGTTTGAGGTTTTTAAAATGCGCTTGAGCATGATGAGTAACAACATCTTGTTATTGTTGTCGGCAGCGACGTCATCAACTTCACGCTGCCACGCCTTTAAGTAGCTAACGCTTGTCCAATGTAAATTACAGTTTCCAAAGCAGATTTTTTTTTTATTTTATTATGCGGTTTTATCGCTTTGGGCTAATTTGGCTTGGCGTTTTCACATGTCCCTCTCTCTCGCTCTCTTACTGTCTATCTATCTGTCTGTCTGTCTGTCTGACTTGGGCGCACATGTATGACACCATTGCTACGTGTTGTTCGTGTCAATTGTTACAGACTTTTGTTGTTTTTTTTAACATTTGCTTCCTTGGAATTTTTAATCACATCTCGTTCTGCGCCACATGTGCAATTGTCACAAAGCTCATTGCAACAGCAAAGTACTCAGCTACTTGTCTTTTGAAGTGTTTCTCAACTGAAATCTAATGTAAATATGCTTGAGGCTATCTTATTGTCTCTCCCTCTCTCTCTCACTTTCAAAGGAGCTCTTTCAACATTTCATTAGTTGTTCCGAAGGCTTTTTGATATACTTACATATATGGTTTTTTAATCGACCACCATTCTAAATAAGCCAATCTCTTTTTAATAATCTATTTGTGCGTGATAATCATCATCAAGTGGTAGCGGCTAATTAAGGTCTGATAAGCAGACTTGCTGCAAAGCACACGGCATCAACATGACCAACACAAGTTGAAATATTCTTTTGAATTTCGATGTTCGAAAGTCGATATTTATGTACGATCCGATCGATGACCCCCTATACTAAAACCCTAAAGACGAAACAGTGTTGTTGTTAATCAACAAATCGGTTTGAAATTGAAACGCGTATCAAATCAAATAAATTACATTTTAGTCTGAGTAGTAAAAACAAAAGTCAAAGTTATTTGGTGCGCCAGATTATAAACGGTCTATCAATTAAAAGCCTTCCCCCCACCTCCGGCGCCATACTTGCGCACACCTGTGTGTATGCTTGTTAGTCTCTAATATAATATTAGTTATATTTTAGTCGACTAACGTCATTTCCGTCGCTAATTAGTACTAAGAGTACTATGCCAACACTTAGGCCCCCTTCATCCGGCCCTCACCTCATACGCGGCATACGTCCTGACTCTCTTTCCGTTTGATTTCCATTTTTATTTATTTATTGTTTATTATTATTTTCCTTCTTTTTTTTTTTGTTTTTATCAAACGTTACTATTATCGTCAAACGACATATGAAAGTTGGAATAAAAAATAATACAAAAACAAAAGCGAAAAAATGAAATCAAATTGATTTATGAACGATTTGAGATTGCCGAAAACAAAATTTCGCCATGGCACACTAAATTCATACATACATACATATGTACATACATAATTCCAAAAAGTACAGACTTAAATGTGGCTTGTTGAGGAATTTGTCTTTATATATATTTCATAGATATTTTTTGTCTTTTTTGTACAATGCACAATGATTCTAACCTAAGTGTCGACACTTCAATGCTTCGCTGCCACCCATTGTGCCACTTCAACAGCGGCATTAACAGCATGCATTCAGGATGCATTCTATCGTCACTACAGATTTTTATGACCAACACTTGAGCTGTTTTTCGTTCTGTTTCGCTCAATTGTTCAAATTGTGCGCAGTCGTCATGCACTTCCGCCTTTGCCATTGTTGTCTCAAAGTGTCGTAAAGTGAATTCTAAGAAATTTGAAGTATGTATTAATGAAATGAGGCGTGCATTTTGTTCGATCTGTCGGTCGGTCGGTTGGTCAGTTCGGACAGGCTTAAACGGCACAATGAAAATTTGCCTTTGCCTTTGGCTTTGTTTTTTGTTTTTTTTTTCTTTTCTTTTGAGTTGCAACTTCATGTACAATTATTTAGTGGACCACCTACTTTGTCGTTTGGCCATTGTTTCCGCACTCAGTGGCATATCTTGAGTGGAAAACAGGTAAGTCTGTGAGTGAGTGGCTGCAAGTACTCTTATAACACACTACAACTACAACAACAACTCAACGCAGATAACTAATCAATGCAGTTGCCTAGCCAAGTAACTGACTGACTGACTAGCTGGCTGGCTGGCTAGCTTTTCCACCCGCCTTCCCGCCTGTCTGTACTCTCTTCTTACGAAATATTGTGCCCACCATCGCCACCAACAACAATCATATTACATGCACCCAAAGCAGCCCAACTTTAAAACTCTTTCTTTATTTTTTTTTTTTTTTTGAGGCGCAAGTACTTCCTTTCGGTTTGTGCCGCGTTACGCCATAACGACTTAAGACTTTAGTTAGTCAGGCGTTACGTTAATGTTTCTTACTTTTTTGTTGTTGTTGTTTTAAAGCAACTCCTACTCTGTATGAAATAAATGCAGTTCAATAAGTTAGTAAGTGAGTCAAACATGCAGCCTGCTTGCCTGTCTGTCTGTCTGTTTGCTTGCTTGGCAAAATTACCTAATTGTGTTCGCTGCCACACGTTTGAAGAAAGAAAGAAATGTGCCATACCGATTAAGCTTACTTTGAAGTTGTGTGTGAATTGTTAGATAATAGACTAAGCCACCACTACTACCAACAACAACAACAACAATAACAATAACAACAACGATGGTCGGGCGTGCGATACGTAAGACACCGTTAAAAAAACAGCGGCCTGGCTTCGGCTATGAATTGACTCAAGCAAAACTGACTTCCTATATTTTGAAACACGTTACGTTCGTTCGCAACATAATTCACACACCGCACGGCAAAGCAAAGCAAAGCAAACCAAAGCATAGCATAGCACAGACAGACAGACAGACAACAGGTTACAATAAAAGCAAAAAAAAAAAAAAAAACAATAACAACAAAGCGCTAACGTCACTGTTGCCAACAGCGCAAACATTTAGGTGCTCATTTGGCTGCGACTGCGCTGCTGCAGCGCTGTCGTCTGTTTGCACAGTTTCGCACGATCGTTATTAAGATTGGCTTTGGCTTTCTTTGCAAACCTGCTGCTGCTGTCTTTTTGTAATACGAAGCTAAAGCTAAAGCTGCTGCTGCGGCTGCGCTGCTCTATCGCTGCTGCCACATTTATGGCGAATTCAGGTTAGTGTGATTTCTGCCAACTAAATAGGCAACATAGAAAGCAGTAGCGTTTTTTTTTTATTATTATTATTGTTAAGTACAACCAACATCAACAAGTGCAAAGATAAAGTTAAAAAAAAAAAAGAAATAAAAAATAAAACCATATGAGCTCAAAACAGAGTTTTTACAACTAATATAGCACGCCATCTAGTGGCATAAAAGTGCAAAAGGCTATGCAGCACTGCATTTGCTTCCGCGTATGGCATCACATGGCATGCACTTGCTCAAAGCACATGCACAGCGCTGCATTTTTTCCCTTTACCCTGTGTGTGTGTGTGTTGCTTTCGACTGAATGTAATAAATAATGAATGTTTACTTGTAGACATGTGTGTGTGTTGGTGTAGACGTTTGTCCAAATGAAGAGGGCCAAAGCATGCATATTTTTTTTTTGTAACAAAACGTAAAGTCAAACCACAAGTTGAAGAAGAAAAAATTGATACTCAGCATTCTTGGGCAACCAATGCTGCCCCCCTTGCCGCGCACACCGAATTAACATACAAAGGCGCCCTGAGAGATAAAAAGAATCAGAGTTGCCACCTTTCATTGCAATCATTGTATCTCTCTCACATTGCCTCTTCCTGAGTGCGATCACTTGCACTCCATTTTTTTTTTTTTGTTTTTGCTCTCACAACACTCAGTTTGTTTGCTCGCTCAATCGCTCGCTCGCCTATCGCTCAATAAGTTGTCTTTCTTTTGTTTTGCACTCTTGCTGCTCTGACGCAGCTTTCTTGGCAGTGATTCGTTGTTCCTCTTTTGACGTTTTGTCATATTGTTGTCGTTGCCGTCGTCGACATTTGGCTGTGTCGCGTAGGTGAGTAAGTCAGTTTGTCAGTCAAATGCTCTCCAACCTCTGTAAGACACCCGCAAACTCCTCTTTGCTTGTTGATCATCGTGTTTAGTCAATATTGTATTTTTATACCTGTTTGCGCGTATTTGTGTATGCGTCGCGTCCATTTTAATGTATGTGTTTGTTTGTGTGTGTGTGTGTTGTTTCCCACTGATATCTTTAAGGTAAACCCTTTGCCTTGCCCCCTTCTTTTGAATTTAAAAGCAAGAAATTTCAATCCCACTCACTTCCACCTCCATCGCGTGTCCAACTTGATATCTCGCTCGCTCATTCGTTCGCTTGCGTTCTCTTACGTTTATGCTTGGCGCTGTTTTGTTACGTAGTATCTCAATTTCTCGTTCCTCTTTCGTTACCGCTGCTGTTGTTGTTGTTGCTGTCTTTATTATTGTTGTTTTTATTATCGTATTGCCGCCGCCGTGCGCATGTATTGGTGTGTTTGTGGAGCAATGCGGAAGTGAATTTAATTTATTGTATTTACGCTGCTGCTGCTGCCGCTGCCTGCTACTACAACTAACATGAAGACTACGGCAACGTCGGAGACGTTATAGTTTCTGGCTTCTTGCCACCCGCCAACGTCGTCGTTGTCAACGTTGCTCGACAACGACAACAACAAGATGCTTGCGAAAAGAACCAGGAAAGGTACACGAATACATAAGCAAAACATGAATACTACAAATTCTTTGAGCGCACGACTTGAATATTCGTTCGTTTTCCGCTAATTGGAGAGCTAAGCAATATTCTAAACACACACACACACATGCAAATCACAGGCGCGCTAACTGAGACTGAGACAGAGTGAGAGAGAGTGCGATACGAATAGATAGACGAGGCAAAGACAGCGACAACAACAGCAGGCGCGATCAGGTGCGCTCTGCCCGACCCCATTGGATTTTTTGCTTTGCTTTGCAGCCTAGGCGCTACCACACTCAGCTGTAGTTGTGATATCGCATCAGCGTATACGTATGTGTGTGTGTGTGTGTGTGTGCAAGTGTTCTGTGTTAAACCAGAAGCAGGAACTGTTGGCAGCTAAAAGCGTTAACGGCGACGTTGACGTTAACGTCGACGGCATTTGTTGGCTATATTATTGCGATGGTGGGCATTTTCGACAGGTCGCTTAGTGGTAGTAAACTGGGCAGGAGTGTTGTATTGCGGCGTGTTGGGCGGTGTAAATAAACACATTTCTGCTGTTTGGTGATTTTTGTTTTTGTTTTTTTCTTTTTCTTTTCCAATTTTGTACTTTTTTTTTTTTTGCTGTTTCGCGATAAGATTTCGCTGACATACCCGCGTCAGCGCTCTAATTAGAGCTTAACGCTGCACTGGCCTGTTCAGTTCAGCGCTGCGCTACTCTGCTCTACGCCGCTCTAAGTGAGCGTGCTTAACGCTGCGTCAGTTAAGCGTTGAAGGCATGTAAAAAAAAAGTACAGCATGAGACTGAGCGTATGTTAGTTTTTATAAGGCAATACTTCCGGGCATTGTAAAAGCTTGTGGCACAAACAATTCGATGTATAATTGTTTAGAAAGGTAATTAATGTAGGAGAGTATATTATTTATAAATAAGGTACGGAGAAACCAAACATTTGATCATTTTTTTTATTTTTAGAGCTCTGAGTTACATTTAAAGCTTAGTTGAAGTTTAACCAAGAATAGTATGACAAAAGTGAATGTATCATTCGGACATTAATACATATCCCATAAAATCCTTAAAAGTAAACCTTTTAAAAGCGAAAATTCACATAAAAAAAACATCAAGTTAATTAACTGACATTACATGACTCCAGATCATAAAGATTACCAAGTAATCCGTACAAATCAATAATTCAGACACCGGTCCGTATACTTATTGTTCAGATTATGAAAGTTCTACTGTCTGTTTGAACAAAGAATGACGATTTGGAAAAACTTGTGACATTTTGTTGTCAGTAATCAAGAACAATATGACTTCTTCTTCTTCGCTCATAATACCAACGATAAATTTTTAAATGAGCCCTGCTGACAATATAAGGCGGAATGCCACAGTTTGGCCCATGCCTGTCTGTCTGTCGCACAGGTGTTTACAATAAGTTAATACTTAAAGCTAAGGGTACCAAAAAAAAAAACTACAAAAGCATAAAAAAAACAACCAATGAGGAAGTTTTCAACTCACCTGTCTGCTTCACTATATTATTTAAATGTGAAAGTGTTGTTCTATGACGTCGCGCACTCGTGCTCGTTCTTGTTTTTATTGTTGTTGTTGTTGTTACTTGTAGTACGCTTTCTTAGCGTGTTTTTTTTACAGTCTGTAGTATGCTTTTGTACAGTGACCGACCGAAACAAGCGGGCGATTGGGCTGGCAGCAAGACAGACAGCTGCGCAACGCGGAAGCGGATATGTCCAGATCCAGAATGCGTTGCGACGTTCGACTTTGTCGCAGTCACTCGTAGTGACTCGTATGCTTTGCCGTACTAAGTATTATTGTAAGTATTTGTATTGCTTTCGTGTGATTAAGCAACACAACGAGACAACAAAACAACAATACAAAACACGAAATAAAAAAATGTAGAAAAAAATAGTACTTTGTTGGGTTGACTTTTTGCGCTTCCTGGTTCTGCTGCAGCAGCGACGGCAATGGCGACTGCTGCGCCTACTATCTGCTGACACGAAACGTAGCCATTATAAATCAGTTGTTGTTGTTGCTGTTTTTTTTTCTCTCCTACTATTGCACTAGTTATAATAGTTGATTAATCCTTTGTTGCCTTCTTTGGCGAAGTAGAAGTTGTTATGCTGTGCGCTGATCTTCAATTTGCTCGTGTCGTTGCACACTCAAAGCAACCAGTGTTGGGTTAAAGTGCATAAAGAATTGTCGTATCCCGCTTGACTTTTGTTGCTTCCTCTTTATGTTTCTGCTCTTCGTTTTATTTTTTCTTGTTTTTTCAATTCTTCTTTGTTAATGTTGTAGCACTGTTGTCGACTGAAGCAAGTAAACTTGAGAATCTCTGTCTCCGTTTCTGATTCTGATTTGTATTTGCTTGCTTTTTGGTTATGGTGCGCGCTTTCCTTTCCGCTTTACAGTCACACAGTCACAGTCGTGTGTCGCTTTGTGTATTTCCTCCCTACACGCTCTCGTTCGGCTTCCTCTTCTTAAATGCACTTTACACACATGCAGCGCGACTTGAGTTGACTTGTTTCGTCGTCTCTTTTCGTCGCTTCGCGTCTTGTCTATGCGCACACACACACTGTCTCATAGAAGAACTGTTCGTTCGTACAAAAAAACAACGTCGCAGAGTAGAAGAAACAAAAACTGAAGCACTTCCGTCTGATTGCTGAATTTCTTTTTGCTTCACTTTCTTCTTGCTTACTTTACTTTATATTTCTTTTGTTTATTTTTATGTGTGTTGTTTGTGTTTCTTTTGCGTTTGCGTTGCGTTGCGTTGGTATTTCCGTTCGATGTTGTGTTGATGACGATGTTGTTGATTTCCAGTGAATATAATATAAATTTATAGATTTATGAAATATTCTTTCTAAATATACAATTACATATGTATATTTTTGTATATATGTACATATGTATATCTATGGACAAAGTTTAAATATGTTTAATTTAGATTTATATATTTGCACACCGACGTTCACACAGCGTTGGTAAATTTATTTAAATCATTTAATTTGCACTTTATTTATTTACGCGTCTCGTTTAATTTATTGGTCTCGGATGTTTAAATTTCACGAATCCGCAGGCAATAAAAATTCTTTCGGCTTTTTTTTTTATGAATTTCTTGTCGATTGTTGTGATTTGCTGTTATTTGTTCAGTTCTTAATTTTAGTTTGTTTCACACCACACGAAGCTCCCGAAAACCGACGTCATTCATTAACTCTCAAACTCTGTGTGTCGCAACGACGATGCAATCTTGAGCGCGGCTATGTGGAGAGTGAAACATAAACCTGCCTGCCATGTTTGTTAGCAACAAACTCAAAGTTTGAAATGTCAACGCTTTTCAATATTATTTAGAATTATGTTAGTGCGAAATTGCATGAAACGTAAGAGAATCAAATACTGAAACGATGGTTAAAAAAGAAATAATGCATTCGTATTGAAAGAGTCTATGTCCAATGTGCTATTGCTGAACATAAGACGTAATAGCTATGATGAAATGGTTTGTGAGAGAGAGAACGACAATAAAATTGTACGCGGGGGCGAATTAACCCAACGCTCTCTGAAAAGATTATTCAACAATGAACTGCACTATGTTGGATACAACTGGCTGTGATTTAGGACAAATTTAATGACGCGAAAAACAGATCTGACAAAACAGAAATAGGAAAAAACCTAAATGAACCAGAGCAATAAAAACATGAATAGCTTTGCCAGATCGGTGAATTAAGATATCCAAAGTGTAACCAAGCTATGGTCAGCTTAATTTAACATTTATATATAATAATTACATTTTAATTCAATAAATAAGTTCTGTTTTTTAAAGTCATAATTGAACTCGAACTTCAGATTCTACATATTCACGCACAAACCTCATAGATGGCAACACCAGCTGAATGTGTTTGAGAGAGAGAAAGAGAGCGCAAGTTGAGAGCGTGAGAAACATTACACTTGTTGTTTTTTGTTGGCATGCCTTGTTGGAAATGACGTAGAAATGCCGGTGGGGAAGCGCAGCTCTTAATTATGCAGCATGCAATTTTAAATACTTCACATTTTAAGTAATACAATAATTCATTGCTAATGCTAAGCGACTTACAGACTGCCTGACTGACTGACTGACTGACTGAGTGCATTTCATTGTCGAAATGACACTAGTTCTTTTAATTGCAACTTGTGCCGATTAAATGCATTTCCGTTTTAGCCACCAAATCAAACGCATTCAGACATGCACACGCACAGATACACACTCACACAAATAAGGTGACTACAAGTGCGCAAATCGCGGCCAAAAGCTGGTTTTCAATAAAGATGCGCATCCGTTTTCTTTTGAATCAAACAGGTGACGAACCAGTTAAGCGTAAATAAGATCGCGGACTAACCCATAAATGGCTGAGAAGTCATGTGTCCGACTCTGTCGGAGTTGGTGATGGTCTTGTAGTCTGAGTTTGAGTTCAAGCGTTGTCTACTGACATGGCCTAAATAAGTGGCGACGTGCAACGAAGAAACGAAGAAGAAGATAAAATGCCAGCACAGTGGCGCCTTATGCGGAACGTGAACGTTAATAAGGCGATTGTTCATCATTTGTGATTCTTAATAAAAATACAAACATACAAAAGTAGCTACGCATGTACATACATATATATGTATGTATGAAAGCATGGGGTAAGCTGGCAAGTCGACACACACAGGCCGAGCACAACAACAGCAAAGCGGTCAGAGTTCAAATAGTCGTCAATTGAGCCAATCAAGTGATATTCGCGAATGAAGGCGTACCGACAGACACGCAGACAGACAGATAGATCTAAAGATACAACTATAAAATATTTTTTTTTACATGTACATTTCTTGCCGGATCTTCGTCATAGTTTCAAGCGCGGCCATTGAGCCCGGCCTGCAAAAATTACACTAACAAGTGAAATGAGCATTTTGTTGCTTTTGTATGCGTCATATAGTAACTAATTCCGGTTGTTTCTAACCGTGCTGAGATACATTTGTATCTTAAGTGATTTTGGTGCAAAACTTTGCGCAACTTCCCGCTCATAATTCTCAAAATGCAAATGAGTTTTATTATGGGCACCGAATATTGTATGTGTGGAACAGTTCAGTAAAAATAGACTAACCTAAGCGGTCACAGATGCTGTAGTTGTACCATATACATATGTATGTATGTATATATGAGTCCATGAGTTTGTGTGTGTGTTTTACTCTGTTTTACAAATTTAGCGACGCTGTCTGTGCAATTGAGAAACTTAAAAATAGCCAACAGACTGAAGAATCACATACGATACAACTCCTGACGATGCGGAAGTGTTTCCAGACGTTGAGTTTTCTTTGGCCCAACACTTGTTTGGCTTTTGCACTTGGTTGCTTGCCAATCCGTTAGAGTATTTATGAAGTGCAAAGCCGCTGCTGGCTTAAAATTCGGTCAGCGAAGATCTCAATTCAATCAACGGAAGCTACTAACGTACATACATATAAAGACGACCGCCCACGTGAACGCCTTTGCCATTAGTTCGCTCTGTCTACTGCTTCTTCTTCGTTGACGCTTGGCTGCATATAATATGCCACTAATTTTGAACGTCATTTGCTTTTGCTGCTTAACAAAAGTGTGCAGGATATACTTTCATGCTGTAATATGTTCCATGGTCTAATTGTCAGATTTTTGCCGCCATTTGTTTTGCCATAAATCTGAGCACCGTGCACACAGGATATTCGTTACATATACATAGTAAAATATATATGTATGTATGTATGTGTAAAGAATACTAAAAGGCGATGCAAGGAAAGTAACGAAGCAAAAACCGTGGGAAACCAAAAACCTGCTGCAACAGCACCAATCAGGAAGGGAACCAAGCCCAACAACAACTACGCTGAAAGCCACTCAAGCAATGCAACGGCGACAATAACAACAACAGCAGCGACAAACGTGTAACAAAAGCTGAAAGGAAAAACGATCAATCGATCGTTCGAAAATCGAAAGAAATATCTGAGGATTATTTGTGCACTGCTCTAATTTAGAGAGGCCCAGCAGCGGCAGCACTTAAGGGATGAACATAAAGTAAAGTGTGTAGCGAACTTAGAGCACCTTACCACAAAAGCATTCATAGTAGCTGACAGACGGACAGACTTACTGGCTGACTGTCTTGTTGGTTGTCTGGAAAAAGGTTTCAGATTTCAAGGAATGCTAAGCGTTGAATGGTACATTGTGCAACAGCCGTAACGAGTCGAGATCCTTTTATAAGGTTATACGCAAAGAATGAGAGCAAGAAGAAGAAGAAGGAAAAGACATTTGAGTGTCGTTGGTTTTTGAAATGCGTATAAAGATGAAATTTTTATCAATTAAATATCATTATACACACAAACACACACATACATACATATACAATGCTGGGCAGGGCACACTCCCGACACGTTTAAAGGCGCACAAAAGGAACACACGGACAGACAGACAGACGGACGTCGTTAGTTTTCTTTATCTGCAAACAAAAAAAAAAAACAAAAAAAAAAAAAATAGAAAAACACAAGTTGGAAAATGCGGTCCACATCCGTTGTGTGATGACTCTCGATCATCGATAGGCGGCTGTCTGTAGCCTAAGCTAAGCCAGAGTGAATCAAATCGTAGTCATCATCATTATAATGGCTGCTGCCCGTTTTTCTTGGAAACCATTTAGTGCCAACGAAAGAAAGAAGCTGCAGAAGAAGAAGAAGAAGAACACAAAGCAAAGTGCATATTGAAGTGGAGTGGAGTGAAGTGAAGTGGCATGGAATGCACTGAGTTATCCGTTGTCCGTTGTATGTCAAACATTGGGCGAAGGGGAAGCAGAAAACAGTACCTAAGCACACACACACACACACACATACATAGATAGATAAATGAAAATGCTACGTAATTAATTACAGCACGCATCAGTTGAGCATGGCATGGCATGGTATATCGTATGTGATGGCAGCAGCGGCGGCGGGTGCGACGGGTGCAGCGGCAGGTTGAGCAAAGTGAACGTTTACAGGCAAATGCACTCACACACTTGTGGGAATCTTAAACGGCTGCAATCAATGAGCGCCAAGCCCGAGAACAAAATCAAGTAACCGTTCAAGTCATTGATTTTCCTTCTTTTTTTTTTACTTTTTTTCTCATTTGTGCTTCTTTTTCTTTTTAACCTTTTTATGTCATAAATAATTGTGTAAAAAAAAAAACAAGAAAAAAAGGTCGAATGTGAGAAAGGAAGTTGTTCTGGGCAAGGATATTAACATATGGCAGTGATTTTCAAAGGTGTTGAGGTGACAATTAGAAACTATAAATTGTACATTATAGTCAAGTGTCCTTGCGTGTCTTTGTTTGTTAATAAGAAGACTTTACTACTAAGAGTGTCTGTCATTTAGAGTAAAGTTTCCTGCCTATTAAAACGAACAATCAATATTCTATAAATCAATTATTAAATGACTTTCTTTTAAATGACAAAATCAATATAAAATTTCAGCATTTCACGAATTGTTATAAACTTATTTAATAAGTACGTGTATTTTTAATCAGCTGCTCGTTAGACATATCCATAACGGTCAAAATTGGCTACCACAACACCACACAACAACAACAACAACAACACAACAAATGCCATCAATCCATACCACAAGACACGCTAATTGATTAAGGCGTTCGCTGAGGCGCACACAACAACATGCGGCAAAAGATTATATAATTTCCTTAAAAATAAACAACAACAGCAACAACAACGAAGCCAGCTCTGCCATTAAAACACCCACTGACTTACATTTTCCAACTATTTTTGATGCAGTTAAATAAATTATCAAGACGGACAAGAGAGCGACAGCATCCGGAATGGTTATGCCAAAAAAGAAATAAACAAAATGTAATAAAAGCAAAACAAAACAAAAGACTTTGGAGAAAGAAAAACTAAAATACAAATCCGAGTCAGACTTCGAATCAGACTAAAGATTGCAAGCGCTGATGAGAGTGCAGCGAGAGAGAGACAGAGAGAGAGTGTGCGAGAGGAATTCAGGTTTGCAATGTGCGGTAATGCACGCGAATCGAGCAAAGCGAATGAAGCAAAGCAAAGCAGAGGCAGAGTGAAGCCATGCAGGCAACCTGTTGCCAAGTAGCCGAAACTCAACTCTGCGCATAGCGCAACTCAGTTGGTTGTCTTGGGCTTACACACACACACACACATACACGTACATATGTACATATGAGATTTGCGGCGATTGTTGGCAACGGTTTGTGCGCATGCGCGGCGTGACGTGACGTGCCGTGACGTACTGTGGCTTGTGTGCCATAAATAGGCAAAGATACAGATAGAAGCTGATTTTTATTTTTTTTTTCACTGCTGCCGTTGCCACCGCCGCCTCATTTGCTGAAGCCGTTGCCCGACTGTGCCAGTGGTCCACATTCGCATACGGAAATATCGGCGCTGTTGCATTTGCGACTTACACGCTATTGTTGTTATTATTGCTATTGCCATTGCTATTGCAATTGTTGTTGTTGTTGTTGCATATGCGATTTATTTGTTGACTTACTTGCTTTCTTTAATGATGTCTTCTTTGTTGATTTGATTTTTGCGGTTCTCGACAACTTTCAACTTGCACGTAATCCTCAAGCAACGCAACGCGAAGCTTTTCTTAATTTCTGATCCGCCGCTGACGTTGATTTATAAACTTAAGTTGTGCCAACTTTGTGTCCATTAAGCATAAACTTCTATATGCCCGGTCTGTAGTCGATTTACAGCTGCTGCGGAATTTCATTTACGTTCACGACGATGATTTCCTGTCACAAGGAGCAGCGTTACTTCCGTCATTTCCGATTTCTCGTTTAGGTTCTCATTCTCATTGTCGTTGTCGTTGTCCTCATCATAAATAAACACACCCAGAGACAACCCCCAAATGGTCGTCGCCCAAAAACGGGCCAGTGACGTTTAACGGGTTAATTCACTTAAGGGTTAACAGATTTGAAAGAAACATTTTGCTTGCTTTTATTAAAATCCGACACTGTTCGGCCCACTGTTGTGTCTGTTCCATTTACATTTAGTCATTTAGCTGTTTTTAGTGTTCTTCGTTATTGTCGTTGTTGTTATTGTTGTTGTTGTTGTCGCTACTTCCTGCATTCAATCGTCGTCATCCCACAACGGGGCATTTCAAAATGTTGCTGCTGTTGCTGCCGCCTTTCATTTGCGCATCCTTTTTGTCCATTCATAAACACTCACACACACACACACACAGACAGACACAGAGGCTCAGCCTCCAGTAAAATAACTGTAACCTGCCTAACATCAGCAATGACTTTGTGCGACGTTTGTGCATTGCAAATGTCTGCGTTGCTTTCCTCTGCTGCCGGTGCTGCTTCTGCTCTGCCTTTCACTTCCTTGCAAATGCTTTAGCTTCCTGTTTCCGGGATATAATGTTCACATTTCGAGGACATTTTCAGGAAATAGAGTACGTCGCCCTCAAAATGTTCCTGTGCTCTTACACAGACGCTAACTCACAGCTCCCAACAGCCCCAACCCGCTCGTTTTTGCTTTGTGTTTGCTTTGTGGGCATAGGGTGTGAGTTGAAAGTCACTACGCCAAGGCGACGTCTTTGCACTGAATACCCCGCGCGCACACTTCCGCTTCTATGCTAACTTTCATACGGATGCGAATGAAACGAGTGAGAGCTCTTTTTGCTACTTGTCTAATACAGCAGTGTGCCGACATGCTACACCAACCAACCAACCGCCACCCACTAGCTGGCATCAGCCGCTGTTGGCTGTTGGTTGTTTTTCTTCCGTTCTTCCGTGCGTTGGCTGACAGCCAGTACAGGATGCTTGCTTGCTTGCAGTACGTTTGAATTTTGTCGTATTTCCTGTCGTGGCGGCTTGTGGGCCCTGAGCCTGTGGGTGGCTGTTGGTCCACTTACGTACCGTAATCGACCCACACTGCGCTTCCGCTTGCCACTCTGCTGTCATCAGCAACATAATTTCCGCAACAGTCTTTGTGCCGGAGCAACCCTGCCATGCCCTGCCGTGTGGTGTGTTGTTGCTTGCTTTGAAATAGAGCTGCCGCCGGCAATGACGGTGTGACTCTGTTCGCAAAACTACCATGTCCGTCGTCTGGCCTTTTAATGTAAAAGTTAAAAGGATTAATACATATTAATTGCATATATGTATGCATAATAACATTTTGACTCAGTGCGAACCGAAACATTTTTCAAACTGTATCAGATTGCCAGAGGTGAGCCATCGGTGTTTGGTGGCAACAAGTGTAAAGGATATGATGTATGTGCGGCTATGCAAGTTGAAAAGACCAAAAATTGGTCTTTCAAATGGTCACATGAGAACGTGAGTAATTTGATATGCAACGCACATTTCTCAACAATTTCTCGTTGCTGTTGCTGTTGTTGTTGCTGTGTTGTCGTTTACATAACGCTGCCTGCCATCGGTCGACACAAATACAAACTCAAAATTCGATGAACTGCCAACGTCAAATTTTGGTCTTTATCAACCTGTGACGGCGCTGACGACAGCAACGCCGACGACAGCGTAACGGCGACCATAAGGTTTCCCAGCGCACCCACATGCAGTCGTCATCGATTCCATACACATTCAAGGGATTGGCCCGGACGCGCGCGTTTGATCGTGTGCATTCTTAGCGCGTCCGAATCGAATCGATCGCTCGTTCAGATCGCTTGATGGCTGACCGACCCTTTTTTTTTTTGTTTTTTTATTATTTCTTTCTTTGATTTTGAAGTGTCCACTCGGGCGCATGGCAGCAACAGCAACAATGTTAACAGCAGCGGCAGCAGTGCTGCGTTTATTGTCGTTGTCAGTTTGTCGCACGTGAAGGAACGCGTACACCGCCACCGAACATCATCGAAATCAGAATCAACATTATGAGTAAAGTTTACCTTTAACGCTTTCACGCTGTTTGCCGCTCATCCGCTACTCCGACGGACAATGGAAGTAAGTGAATGTGCGAGCGCTGTAAAAAAGATAATAATAGTCGAGTCGAGCGTGCTGTGGTTTATTCTCATCGTTCGTTGGCAAGTCCATTTGTATGCGCCACGGTGGCGTAACTTTACAAAGTGTTTATTTCTTCATTTTGACGCAAATGATGTTTAACACAAGTCAGGAATGCATTATACCGCTATGCATTCGCTGGGCTGGAGGTGTTGGCGCTGATGATGACGGCGTCAACAAGTAGCATATCTAACCGAACACTGAGCATTTCTTGTGACTAATTCTCAACTCAACGCTTGCCAACATGTATCAAATTTGAATTAGGTAAATTCACCTTTGCAGCAATGAAATTTTTTCCCCAAATCACTACTTAATTTTTTACAGTGCATTGAACACTTCAAACCCGGATTTAAATAAACTTCAAAAAGAGAAAGAACAAAAGCAACAAAAGTTTATACTTTTTCCAGAACTTCGAATGCAATATACAAGCATACAAGAACAACAACAACAACAGCAGCAACGATAAGAACAAGAACAACAACGAAAGAACAATATGGCAACGCATGCCGCATACTAATTTCATAAATTAAACCACAAAAACAAATTTCCTATGTACGATGGGGACCGCGAATGCACTTGTCCAAAGGTTGGGTTCAACTCATTTCTTCCCGATAATCATGTATGCAAAACAGAGTCTAATCAAGCCCGATTGTATACGTATGTGTGTGTGTATGTGTTTGTTTCTGTATGCATGAAAAAGAAATGGGAATTTTTTCAAAGGCCGACCAATTTTTTTTTGTTGTTTTTTTTTTATTGTTAATGTTATTTATGCACAGTTCTTACGATGGGAAGTTGTTGTACTTGCAGCAATTGGAAATTGTCGTCTTGGTTAATTAACTGCGAAACATGTACTGAATATGATTGACAAATTAACAAAAAAAAAATAATAAAGAATTTACATACACGAATGTTTGCTTAAATAATTATGTTTAATATTTTGACTATAGCTAAAAAAAACGCACTACCGTTGAGCGCATTCTTGTCGAAGTTAATGTCTAAAACATGCTAATAATTAACAACTAATTTAAAGACTAATTGAATATCATACTTTACATCATACAATGCGATCATTATAAAAGACTAAAATAGCTAAAATCTTAAATGATAAGGCTTAGAAACGATTACTTTGGTAGAAAAAATTTTAACTTTACACACCAAATACAATACAGTTAAGCACGTAAACTAACTAACTAAAATCATCATCACACATATGAACTCAACCAATTTTCGATCAAAAGAGCAGCAAACGGCCACGGGACATCGGCTGCAGAAACGCTAAATCTCAGAGACCCGTATGACTTGTCTGTAGCTGTTCAATCGAAATGGAGAGCTGTTCAAGTCGTTGCATCAATTGAAGCATGTTCTCTTGTGCCTTTGTTGCATTGAATTCATTGCCATGTTCGAGCGAATCTTCTTCGGCGGCCGCAAGCTCAAAGTGCAATTTGGCTAAATTTTCTTGTTGTTCACGTATCTTGGTCATTTGATCCATAGTGCAACCGGAACCTACGCTTAAAATAAATTTGATAATTTTTGTTGATCATTATAATAATATTACGTATACGCACCGAATGCTTTCAGCTTGCCAGAGTGAAAGTCATCGAGTAGGCCGAGGAGTGCACGCTCCATGTGTTTTACATCGGGCACTTCGGAGACAAAAGAATGATGTTTAATTGGGCGATCATCAAATTTATCGCTGTGAACGCTGGCGTTGTGCATAGACGCTTTGCGCGTTTGCGGCGTATTTGTTGTTGTCGTTGTATTATTATTTATGTTATTGCTGCTGTTGCTATTTAATGTTGCACTTTTGTTGTTGTTGTTGTTGTTTTTATTACTGCTGCTTTTATTGTTGTTGTTGTTGTTATTATTATTGTTGTTGTTGAGCGTTGGCGACAGCCACTCGCTACTTATGAGCGTGATACTGTTCAAGCTATGCTCACTGCTCGTATGCGTTGAATCCTGTTCCTTATCTGCGTTGGATTTTTATTAAATTCAAACAAACACAAAACATGAAATAAAAAAGAAATAAAATAAAAATAAACAAAAAAAGGAGACAACAATACAAAATCAAATTAAAAACTAACACAATTACTAAAGCTCGGAGCTGGCCAACGTTCAGCACAAGTGCACGGATTTTGTTAGAATGAAGACAGCTAAAGCAATGAATTTCGTA
The DNA here is from genome assembly GCA_034638295.1 of Phortica okadai. Lineage (NCBI taxonomy): Eukaryota > Metazoa > Arthropoda > Insecta > Diptera > Drosophilidae > Phortica > Phortica okadai. The sequence continues at coordinate 9,808,555 of CM067850.1, forward strand.
TGAGCTTGTCATGGATTAGGAGATGGAGATCAACAGACGGTTATTCTGCGCAGCGTGTGGGCAGCAACAAGTAATTTGAATAGACAAAATTATAGCATTTATTATTGGGCAAGGACGAGACTGTTTATGATAATGTGAACTTTACAGCATGGAAAATATTATGACGGCATTTGGCTTGGCTTATCATTGGCGCGTGTTGGCCGTTAACATGAATAAAATGAATGGAACGGTTTGCCTGCTGGGATGAAGGACATGTCAATTAGTCGTTAAATCAGTTGTTAGGGTATAATTGATTCTCATGAGGGTCAGTGCACTTGACACACCCAATATCTCGTTTATGAACAATAGTCGACAGGGTTGAGTCATTTAACACTACCAATTAGTGATATGAATAACGAATGACTGGTGATAAGACTTTAGCACTAAAGGAAATATGTAAAGAAATAAATATTAAAAAAGAAAAATATAAATCGTTTGCCAATTATTGTAGTAGCACCAACATCAGTTAAAACAGCGCTTATACACATAACACACACCAAACGTCCACAGCGACTAGAATTAGATAAGACATCCGGCGAAACCAAAACCTGTTGGTAGCCAGTTGGTATATCAAATACGATAATTACCTTTCAATAGTTTCCTTGGCCGGGACTTGAACTCGAAGCGTTCTTCTCCATGCGGGCGTGGCCTTCTTTCATTTACATACGTGACTTTGGCTGTCGTGGGCTGGCTGCTGCCCTTCTCCGAAATGGGCCGTTCGATGGAGCATGAGGCTGAGTTGCGGCTGCGTGTCGTATCACCGCTAGATATGCTCTTAATCTGAATCATTATCAATGATATTTAAAAATGCATTTGTCACAATTTCCTATCTAATAGTTTTTACATTTATTTTCGGGACTGCAACGGGCGAGGCGGGCGTCGGCGCGGATTTCGGTGGTTCCTCTTCGACATCGTTTGGCACAAGTTTTTGTCGCTCGACGACTTCATCATTGGGCTCCATTGTTCAGGTGTGTGTATGTGTGTTTGTGGTGTGCGTTTGTATTAGACTTCTTAAAATTAATTACAATTTTATTTTTTGCAGAATTTCTGCGACACGAATTTCGCAAGCAAAAAGAATTAAAGATAAAATGAGCCACACAAAGAACACAAAGAGCATGTTAGTAACATTCTGTTAAGACTTTAACAGCTGAATCCGTCACAAAGAGTCGATAAAAACAAAATATCAATTGATACTGACACCGAGTCAATTATTTGTGTCAAAGACACACAAAAGTGTTGCACATGTCAAAAAAGAAGAAGGCGAACATTGATTTCTCCGCACATGTGTCGCACAAAAGACAGCCTGACATACGCCAAGCCAATACTACACCTGCGGTTTCATTCCGGCCGTTAGGTCGACGAAACGCAGTTGGGCATCAAATGCTTAAAAGACTGAGCTCTGGTATGCACTATGTTCCGCTTAAATTGCGAAAATACGTACATCAATTCAAAATGTACTTGAAAAGTTTTCAGTATCAATTTTTAGAATTTGCAATTTTTTGTTCAAATCATAGAGTAATAATCAATATGGAATGGAAAATGAACTCTTAAGTAAAAAACAACGCAATCAGAGCAAAACACTTTTCATTTTATTTAACTAATGACTTTTTTTACAATCGCTCCCGATTTGGATCATTCTTGAACTATATTTATGCTGCCTTCTTCTTAAAACCCAATGTGTAGACCATTTGCACTATGCTGACCAGGCCTACACCGCAGAGGCCCACTGTAATGCCAAATAGAACCTTGTCCACTGGACCGCCTTTGAGAAAAACTGGCAAATCGTTAATGGCCTAAAGACAAAAGGTTAATTAAATCGTTTTTGTGAAATAAGATCAATCCTCACCTGGAAAGTTTTCATTTTACCTGCAAGTCCCTCGGGTAGCGCCATTGTTGCCACAAATTATGTAATTCTGTAAAGATTGAAAATGACGATATTAAGAAAATACTTGTTTTTTTAACTCTTTCACATAATCAGTATTTTTCTTTTCAATTATTTAGACAACAATTTTGCAATATTTAATTTAATTGAATAAAAAATCACATAACAATCGGCTACCGACCACTCAGAAGACTTAATAATTATCAAATGTTTTCCACTCAGCGAAATTTCTGCAATAGTCGTTTTAAAAATAACTCACCTGCAGCTGATTCCGAGAAAATGCATTCAACTGCACTTCAACAAAGCACTGCCATTCACAATAATTCTTTCGTCCACATAACCTTTAAATGTATTTAATTAAATTGAAATAATTTTCAAAAATAAATTTTGGTTTCAAAACTTTTCACACTTGAATTGCAAAGCTGTTTGAAATGTAACCGTTTTGCCGGCAACCCTCAAACAGCATTATTCACAAGCAGTTCGCGCACTCGCTCTCTCATTGTGAGTGTCCCTGTCGCAATCACATTGGGTTCGTCGTTTCGTTCGCGCTATTGTGGCACTTTTGTGAAGTTTGTAACAGGCGCAAAGCATTTTCAGTAAGCTTAAAACGTCATCGCGGGCTTTTTTACACACACAACACAAGAAGCTGCTCTGCAGTGCACAAAAGCTACAACTACACAACTGACACACGCTCATAGAGTCGTCTCGCTCATGCTCACGCCTAAGTGCCCTAAAACCGTTTTGCGCTTTAGACATTAAACAAAGCAACACAAAGCACACAGCAAAAGTGAGCTTACTTTGCATTGCTGCCCGCCTGATCTGGATTACAATAATTCTACACCGAATGAGTTTTGTGCAATTTTCGTGTGAACGAACAAAATTTGTAGACACTACCGAGAAGTGTTGCGAATTTTTCGAAAATCGTACTGCCGTTGCGAGATTATAACGACATTGGCGCACAATGGTGTCGATGCGATGGTGACTCAGAAGCTGGCGGATTAGTAATATTGAACAATAATAAAAACGACAATTACAAGCAATTATTTCAAAATGATGCAATTTTTATGGCAAGTTTATCGCTAATCGCGGTGAATGTGAGAAACCTGTTTGAAAGTTGTGCTTGCGAGACTTTGCTGTACAGGATTTTCGAGCGGAAAAAAGTGTAAAACTTGAGCGATTCTGCATAATGACGCCGAAATATATCGTCTTGCTAAAGTCTTTTACGATTTTTAGCGCCCAGCACAAAGAACTTTCAAAATCTGTAGCTTCCAAATCAAGTTTCTGTTTTTACACCGAAACACACAAAAATACGAACAAAAACAGAAAATACATACGAAACTTGTGACAAAAGTTAAATCTTTCAAGTTCACCTTAAAGTGCTTTTATATGTATTTCATAGATATTTTTGAAAAGCCTACTGACAACTTATGGATTTGGACTTGCGCTCCGCCGATACTCTTTGGCGTTGTCGGCACATGATGAGCGCGAAGAAACCAAAGCTAAGAGCGACAAGTGCGAGCGAGCAAGTCCATCTCGAAAAAGTTCAAGTTCTAAACTTGAATTCCTACAGCGTTTTGAAAAGTGCAGCTAACCGCCAAGCAAAAAACACATAAGAACAAAAAGTTCCGAAAACATAAAACTTTTCTTTTATTATTAAAATTTTCCATAGCCTATAAACAACTTTTATTTAAATATTCAGTAAGACTTTTACTTTCCAACACTGACGTTTCTGTTTTCTCGTTTTTACTTGTATTAAAAAGTTGTGTTTTTGTTAAATAACTAAATAAAAATGTGCGATTTTTTTGATTTTAATTTATTATCATGCGCAGACTTACAGATTAAGCGTTTAAAAACGTTTACATTTAGCTTTTACTCATTTAAGCGCTAAAAAGTCCAATTTTGCTTAAAGCTTCACATTCGAAAGCAATCAGAAGAAAAATAACAAAAAAATTGGCATAATAAATGCTTCAATACAATGACAAAAAATTAAAGTTTAATCTCAGCGTCATTAAAATTTTTAATACTTTCGCCAAATCAATTTTTTAAATATCTTCCAAAAGCTACGTTTTTGCCCTGAAATTTCCTACTACTAAAATCCTACTATGATACTTTTGCAAAAAGGCACTACACACACACACACACGTAGCCATTCACCCACATTGGAAGCTGCTGGTAGTTTTTGGCTTTCGGTTTTGGCTTTCGCTGTAGCTGATTTTGTTGCTGCTGCGCTGTTGTTGTTGCTATGGCTGCTACGCTACTCCTTTTCAAAAACAAAATGGATCGCTCTTTAACTAAAACAGTTAACAGGCAAGCAGAATCTTTGCGCAAGCGGCAACATAATGAGCGGCAATTTAAAAATTTGCAAAAAAAAATATCAGCAAAGCACAAACAACAATATGATTATTTCGGGGATGAGTTGCGCTATATAAGTTTGTATGAACATACATATATTTGTTTCGCTTTCGCAGCATAGAAAAGATGGCAAAGTTGGTTCAACTGGATGAGTGAAAAGCTCTATAAAGTGAGTGGGTGTAGAAGAACGAAAGGGAGACAGAGCGCGAGCGAGTCAAGAAGTGTTAACTACAGTTAAAAAGGCATGGATTTCAGCTTTCACAAGAGGCGTACAAATAATTCAGTGCTGCCACCTTTGCCAATTTGTGGATAGACCCAAAATAAGAAAACATCAAACATCCGCCAATTCGGATATAAGGTCTTAATCTTAATTTTCTACTGGCAGAGAATATACAAAAACTTAATTTGAGACAATGGTCAAACTGTTAGCTATAATATTGACTTGCCTTATTACTATAGCCAAAATCCGTTGCTTTTAGCTTTCATAAGAAGATTCGATTTTAATGCGCTTTTTGTGTATGCCTTAAAGGGAAGTATGGTGGAGGTTTAATATAAACATTTAATAAGCTTTACGCAAAAGCAGTGGAAATTATGTTTCACATGGCTGTTGAGAAATAAAAGTTCTACTAACAAAAGTGATAAGCTTCGCAAATCATATTTCAGTTCATTCCGAATAAATATATGTATGTGTGAATAAAATGTATACTTTATAGCGAATTTTTTGTATTTTGCACTAATACTTTAGTGGCTGAAAAAGCACTATGCATTGTGCTCGCTCACTCATGTGTGCATAGCTGCAAGACAAGCAATACTAATATAAAATACACTCACACAGGGACTGCGGCAAAAAGTCTTTCTTCATTTGGCTCGCGGAGCATCCGTCCACCTACTAACCATTACTGGGAACCTAATTGGAAATTCACAAAACTGGTACGAACGGAACGCATTCACATTCACATTCATTCAGTTACTCACTCAATCATTCACAGTCACATTTCAAATGAGTCCTCATTGTGAGTGTTTCTTTAAGCAACGTGAATTGTTGTTACTGGGCTGCTTGGCATAGGAGTAATGTGGAATAATTGTAACAATTATTGCCAAATAATACTCGGAATAACCTGACCGGGGCGACCCGGTTGTCCCGAAATTGAGCCAGCAGCATTCACAGAGTCGCATCGCCAGTCACAGTAACTGCGACAACATGCCCGGGCACCGGAATCGACATCAAACATTCAATTTCTGTGCACGCTGCTGGCAATTTTTATTGTCGTGTTGTAAAAAATGTTTGAACTGTTGCAAACTTAAGTTTTAACGGTAACAGTGACACAGCAAAGCATAGCAAGCCGCCAGCGTGTGTATGGCAACAGCGCTTTTGCTTCGCTTCTTTTAATTTTGTAGTTGCTTTTGTCTTATATTCAGTTGTTTTTTTGTTCCCACTACACACGTTTAAGTCGATTTCTCATTTGTGTATTTTGTTGTCTTTCGTTATCGCAATCGCCGTATACATGTGCATGCGCTATCTCGCTCTCACAGTTACCTTGACAATGAACTCAGTTGTACTTGGAAACTGAAGGAAGGTGAGGTCTTTTACCTTTTGTCGAGTTTTGTATTTGTGAGAAGAATCTTCGTTGACTTCCAAGTTGTTATATCTGTTCTACTCCCATTGGGTTCAGTATGTGCGAATGAGACAGCACGTTTTTATGTGCTTTGTGCGATTTGTGTTTTGTGCCTTTTTAAGTACGTGTGACGTAATGTTGACTTTTTGTGTTTCTTTGATATTCCTTTCGTATTTTTAAGCAAAATTCCGTGTGAGACATGCAACAAATATATTCAATGGTTGCAGATTTGTCCATGTTTCCTGTATTTTAAATAAATTGTTATTATATCCAAAATATTTCCCCACTCGGATTGCTGCTGCTTTGGTGGTGGCAGCACTTGTTTTTGGCATTCCCTTTGGAGTGGTAAAGTGCTGTGCTGTAAGTTGAAACGAAATAAGGTGTGTTGTGTTGAAGAGGGCAGGGCAACGAGCGCTCTCGTATCATCGTCGTGACTTCGAGTACATAAGTACTGCACATATGTATGTATGTATGTACTTACGTACGTACGTCAAATGGATTTCAAAGTCACTTGTCCAATGTTTAACCGTGTATAAAAATGTGTGTGTGTTTCATGTGTGTATGTTTGCAATTCGTGTGCTAACAAGTATGAGCGAGTAAGCATGTATAAACAAGACTATGCCCGAGCAAAGGAAGCAGCAGCAGCTGAGAGTAAAAAAAAAATCCAATAAGCTTTGGAGCTGCTCCCGTCGACATTTGTTTGCCGTGTGTGGCTGCTTCTGCTGCTGCTACTGTTGTTGTTAGTGTTTTGTTCGGTTTGTTTTTTTTTCATTTAGAACGAAACTGTTTAATTTTGTTTTGTGTGTTTTTTTTTTCAGTTTTATGCGTGTGTTTGTTTGGGGCGTCGTCGTCATCGGCAGAAACGAACGCTTTGTAGTTGTCGTCGACGTCGACTGACGTCTACGTAGACCCTCGCAACTTGTGCTCATCAACGCTGTTCGCCTATTCGAAAATTTCACTAAAAATTGTTTGCACTCTCTCACTTTGATATGAAATGAAAGTATAACACGGCTGTGGCTAAGCGACATGAGCCGCATTCATGATATTTTTGCATATTTGCTATAAAACGTGATGTGCCAAATGTGTTGGTCATTGGTGGGGGTGGTTCAAATGAAATAATGAAATAAAAGGTACCTTCATAACCCTAAACATGCGGTTGGGTGATGTTGTAGGCGCTGAGTTGACAATACAGTAGACACTATTAGAGGCGGACGTTAATTTTTAGCATTTTCAAATCATTGCGAACAAATGCTTTCAACAATTTTATTATTGTTCATCCAACGAAATTAGAATATTTTGATTTGAATATATAAAAGTTAAGTACACATTGTGAAAACAATACAACTTCCTAAACGTATTCCATCAATAAAGCTTCCACTGAAGCGTACGTACATAGGAACGTGCCATGCGCATGTTATCTAATTGATTTCTAATGGCAAAAGCACAAATACAATACAGTACAAATATAACAAAAAAAAAAAAAAAAACAAACATGGCGCATTTAATGCAAAGCGCCAACACCACAAACACCTGTTGTCTTTGCTGTGCGCCTAATAACTGCGCCGAGACTTCCCCATGTCGACGTGTGTCGCTGCCAACCTTGAGAAGGTCTTTCCGATTGGCGCACATTTTGGGGTCTTTTGTTTTGCTGCTGCCCCTGCGATTGTTTTGTTGTTTCAAATTCCCCATGTTCCCCATGCTTGATGCCAGGTGAATTGCAAATATAAAAAAAAAGCGAGTAAAAAGAAACAAACAAGTGTCAAAAAGCAGAGAGCACAAGCACACACACACACTCATACATACATAAGTACGTACATACATACTCGCGCAGTCACAGAAATATATTATCTATAAATGCTAACTAGATTTATTTTTGTACGTCGACGCGACTCGTTGATGTTGCTATATTTTCTGTTTGCCCGCTTTGCTAGTAGCCATCTTTTTCGATTTTTTCCCCAATAGCAACAATTTTGCTTGCTCCAACAACACTCACGCACACAGCGCACATACACACATTCATACACAAACGGTGCAGAGTCAGCGTGAAATCCAATTGGAATTTGTTGGGGTTTGGTTTCGGTTTGGTTTCGTTTCGTTTTTAAAGCGGAGTTGGTGTTTTTCTTTTTGTTATTTTATTTTTTCTTCCTCTTCTTCTTTTGCATGTTAACACCGAAATGTTTGCTGCTTTCCTGGTGTAATTAAGCAAACGAAATATAATAATAATAAATTATAATTTTAGAAGGCGTTGCTGCTGCTGCCGCCGTACAAAATTCGAAAATCTTTGCATTCAACGACGACGTCATCATCATTATCGTGATTATTATTTATAGCGGCTTTTGTGCACTTTTCCAATTGGCTTTTAAAGCGTTGTATGCATAAAATATAAACGAACAGGCTACAAGAAACATGAAGCTGTCAATGATTCGCTATAAAAAAGCATTATTATTTTTGTTATTATTATTATTGCGAAATTTGTTTAAAAACGCGAGAAATGTGTATGTGTGTGTGTGTGTGTGTGTAAGTAAGTGTAATAATGAAAAAAAAAGAAAAAACAACAACGGAAAAGGTTAAAGAAAGTCGGCGCCTGTTAGAGGCGATTAACAGCACGTACATAGTGCACACATATAACTGTACATGTTGGCGCCACAAGTGACATAGAAAAGAGCGAAACAAACTCAACAAACATGAGCAAGGTTGGCAAGCATCAGTTAGACGAGCATTTTGGTCCAACCAACCAACTCGCTCATTTCTAGCCAAGTTTACTTGTCTGAATGTTGTTGTTGGTATTGCTGCTGCTGTCTGTGCTGGTGCTCTTGCTGCTGCCGTCGACATCATCAGTCGACGTCGACGTTGTCGCTGTCGTCACCATCATCATCATCATCGTTGTCGCATTTGAGCATTTCGCAGTTTGTTTGCTATTTCTATGACCGCTTGTTACTCAAAAACGTAATTTCTAATGATTTTCTATGTCTAAGCAGCGCAAAATGACGCCAAGCAGCGAAATTTCTAAACTTTTCTAATTAATTTTTAGACAAAAAGCACAGTAAAATGATAATGCGCTCTCACTGAAAATCACTTACAGAGCTATGTAAGCACTTTTCCCTTTGTGTTAAAATTACAGTACATTTAGAAAATTTTACAAAAACATTTTTGTTGTTTTCATCTAAACAATATAGGAATAAATAATATTTTAAAACAAGCCAAGCCATAAAAGACACCCTCGTCCTGTAATATTAGAAGCGCGTCGCATCCGTGTATGAACATACTGCAATGCTATACGTATAAGTCGTCCTCAGAGTTGTTTGTGTTGTTGTTTATTGTTGTATTTTACACGTTTAGACATTTTAAAAAAGTTGCAGAGTTGCTTCATGCGATGTTAATTGAACAGGTGCACAGCTTTCTTAGCAGGCATTGTGTTTACAAAATAGAAAGGCGTGACTGCGTTAAGTGAGCAGAGAGTATAAGAAGCAGCCGAGTTGGCAGCAATTGTGAGCAAGTGAGCAGCACACAACAGCAGACGGCGACATTTTGCAGTGAGAAGGTCGTTTGAAGGCACAAAAATACAAGTTTGTGTGTAAGTGTGTGTGAGCGCCTGAGAACTTGTACGTCTCCCAACAATTCGATGTGTGTGTGTGTTTGTGTAAGAAGAATACAGCATATAAAAGCCAATGACCGTAACTGGCAAAGTGCATTGCACTTATATGTATGAACGCCGCTCTTGCTCTTGCTCTTCTTCTTGCATTTATTGTTGTTGCTTGCAAGTTCATTGCACTATTGCACGACTCGATTGTTTTTGTTTCTTTGATAGTTCAAAATTTGGTTCTTATTGGTCTTGTTTTTATAATAAAGTATGAATTTATTCGATTGCTCATTATTATATCAATTTTAACTCATATGTATGTTCATACATCTGATATTGTAATAATTTTACTGGCTTAAATACATATGTACATACGTGTGTATACATCACAGCTCAGTTGTGCTCAGCTCAACTCATCTGAACATCATCATCATCATCGTTTGCTGTCTTCTCGACTCGTCTCTCATTACAGACAACGTCAGACATGCAATTACGGTCTATGTGCAAGTGCAGCGCGCGCGTATTATTACACTTACCCCACCCCACCGACAACAGCCCACAAGCAGGCACACGTTTTATACCCCTGCATTAACTAGCAGACCCGATAATAGCGCAAAATGATGACGACGGCGAACTCTCTTGGAAAATTTTCTATTTATTGGCTGCATATACATTTGAAAACTGCATCATTCGTGCGCACATCTGAGGGGCAAACGCCAAGCCAGGCCATGCCACGCCCCTCGCGCAATTCAGGGGATAGTCGCTGGCAGCCTAGTTACAAGCTGCTTGCTTGCTTGTCTATTTCCTCGATTGCTCGCTCGCACGCTCTGAACGAGCGTCTGTGTGCTTGCTTGTTTTGGTTGTGTCTCTATGCCTGAGTGCCTCCTCTTTGGTTGGTTGGTTCGTTGGTTGGCTGCTTCGTTGGTGTGCTCGTTGGAAAAACTCTTTGTTGTTGTTTTGGCATTAGAGGAGCACACATTTGTATGCCTACTAGTTGTTGACTAACTTAGCTTGTTTGTTGCTGCTTGCTGGTTGTTGTTGCAAAGAAAAATCCTCATATTAGACATAGTCGTATCTATTGTCATTACCATCTATCAACACTTTTTGCATTGCATTTTCCCCAAAATGCACAAACGTAGCAACATTTTGTTCCACTCGATGCGACAACACTCCACTTGGCCACACGGGCCTAACCAACAACGTTTGTACGTTGAGTAAGCCAGCTGACTGACATTTACACACATGTATATCTTACTTACGCATAAGGTGCACACACATACACCTCACCTCTGCGTTCGTGCAGCCATGATGATGAAAAATGTTTGAAAAAAGTTTTAAAAAAACGTTGCATGATTTTTCTTCGTCAATATTTTGTAACAAGCGCACAGCAAAGTGCAACGAGTAAAACTTTTCGGTGTAACGTAAAATAAAATGCGCACGAAATGCACTTGTTTTTTCCTCGTTGTATGCACTTTTGTTATGAGCGAGCGAGCACAATTGAAGAGGTGTGAGCGAGCGAGCAAGCGAACAAGCAGCACCGAATTGACATTGTGATTGCCAGTGACGTCTTATATTGTATGTATGAAAGTGAAGAGTGAGTGAAGGCATGTTTGTGTGTACGTTGTAGAAAAAAAGTGCATTGTGAGCGCTAAAAGTGCAACAACAACGTATACACATGCATGTGTATTAGTTAGAAGAGGCGAAAAATAAAATGCATTGAGTGCACAACCACAAAACAAATTACTCTCAGCGTGTGATAGAGAGCAGCGTGAAGCAGTTACATGGCTATGACAATGTGTATAACTGTAAGTGCGAAAGAGTTGGTAGTCTAACTAGATTAGGTGAATTGCAATGGCACCCAATTGCGTACTCACTCTTTCCACCGAATATCAACTGCATTGTGTACTAATTCGTGTACAGGAGAACGACAGAGGGTGAGTGCAGGATTGTTGTAGCCCCTCTTTGAGAAACCGCTGTATTGTTGTTGTTGGCTTAAGCATGTATTAACTTTTATATCAAGACGATTTGTTTGTTGTTGTTGTATATTTTTTTTTTCTTTATTAGTATTGGCACAACTTGTCTCGCTCGCTCGCTGGTTGACTACAGCCCCCACGCCTGTTTGTATTTTAGCACAATATGTATGCACTTTGTTGCAAAATCTGCGCTCCTTATACCAATGTAACACAATCATGCACCACGCGAGCACAAATGGCCCCCAGGGTTGCGTCGCTTTAAACAATGGCGTAATTTCAACATGGGCGAACCGCAATAATTACGTAGACATCCTTTAGATACATTTACAACATTACCGATTCTTTTAGGAAATTTTTTAGTTAGGTGGGGATTTTTGTTGTTGTGTGTTTAACATTCCGACAACCGTTGTAAACGCTTTTGTAACCTCTTTTAAACGCCACACAAAATAAAATGCTTTGTCCTCCTTTATTTTTAGTACAATAAAACTCCCAAAGCAACCCAAATTGGTCGGGAGACCGCAATTGAATATATCTAACTACCGCACACATCTTCAATTCCTTTTTAGTTTTGTGCAGCGAAAAGTAACAAAATGTACTGAATGGAAACAGGTTCGCAGCGCGAGAAGATCGACGATTTTACATTAAGTACAGCGAGCAAAGTTGAATTACTCCGACGATGGTGTTCAATTGCGCTCATCTGTATGTATGGTTGACTGAATGACTGCTTGCCTGTATGTCTGTCTGGCTGTCCATCTATTTGCTTGTCTCCCCAATTTGCTTGTTCTCTTTTTTGTTGTGCCTTGTATATTTGTATGTTTGTTTCGCTTTTGGTTGGGGTACAACAAATACATTTACTTGCGCGTAGTTGCTGCCTTACTGTCGCTTGCTCGCACACATACACATACACAGAAACAACTGACTTATTCACTCATACTCGTTTTATACATTTACTTTTTGATTCTTGTTGTTTTTGTTAAAATGCATTGCGTTTTTTTGTTTTTTTTGTTATTCATATTCAGGTTCTCCCCACGCTACATTTTCACACACATACACAAACAATCACTGCTCTTGCCAGGTTAGCGGCATCAGCGCAACTTTGTAAACATGTTGGAGCTCATAAAAATTGCAAATCAAAAGTGAGACTCTGATTTTTGCAGTCATTTTATATTCGTGCTCCGTTCAGAGGAGGTTGTTGCAATGGCCAAATTGAAAATATTTATGCGAAGCACTTTAAAAGAGGACAATACAAACAATCTTATAATAATTTCATTGTGATTTATTTAAAATAAAATAAAAAGTGTGGAATATTTATTAGTGTTCTACTTTTGTGTGCGTTTCAAGTTGTAATTGTGACACAGCAATTCTTGACCCTGAAAATAAATGTTTGAAGCACTTTGTTCATAATCACGAATTCCAGAAGATAAGGTTATCAACATTGGCACATTAACATTAAGCAGGCAGGTTGTTTGGTAGTAAGTATGACAATGAAAATAGCAACTTCTGACGCTTAGTCATTCTTTGATTTTATTTTAGATTGTTCAGATTTTTTTGCTTTTGCCGCTTTAAATTTACGCCATGCAAATCGGGCAAGCTTCTTAACAAAGAATACAATTGTCAGAAATGTTAAATGCATAATGCCGAATAGGTCCATATTGTTTGCCTCCACGAAGTTCATTTTGACGAGCGGACTCTGTAAATTTGGTGCGCCATGATGTCTCAGCACATACTCAGTCCAATAGACGACGCTCTCTCGTGCGGTCAGGGGGCGATCACGATAAAGTTTTGAGAACTCACGTATACGCTGAGCGTACATTGGATTCTCCAGCACCTCTAAAATGACAGCACGAAACTCGGACTCATCAAGATTAAATAAATCGAGCCGCTTGCCAAAACCAGCTGAGACGACGGCATCGGCATTGGTCAACTGATCAGCCATTACAGGCAGAGCCACCATGGGCACAGCGTGATACTGCGCCTCGGCGACGCCACCCTTGCCAGCGTGCGTGATGAAGAGTTTAACCTTTGGATGAGCGAGTATATCGTCTTGTGGCATCCATTTACTATAAAGTATATTCGTTGCATTGCCAGGTGTATGCTCAAGATCTTCCCATTTCCAGATGACATTCTGATTTAGCGAAGAGAGGGTTTTGTAAATGTTTTGCGCGACTTCTGGCTTCAAATATTGACTCTTCAAATTCGAGCCCAAACTGAACAATATGACTTCACTGTTGGAGGAGTTTATGAATTTTGCAATATCCTGTAAGAATATAAAGAATACCAAATTGTTATTAACAATGGCCCGTTTCAAAAAATTATAACACACTCAAAGAAAGTTACCTCTGGCAATGGATTAGGTTGATCCTTAACTTGTATGCCGCCAATTTCAATGACCGCTGGAACATTTGGCCTAATTGAACCTTCGCTGTGCGAATGGCTATTGCAGAAAATTAACGATAGATTACGTTTCGCATCTGCATAGCTTGGCATTTCCACATCGTCAGCGAAGAGTTGTCTGTAAAATGAGGATTACAATGAAAATTTGTGCTGGAAAAACTGTCTTTTGTATGCTTGCTTACTTATAATACTTGGACATACGACGCTCCATGAAAATGTTGTAAACCTTCATGCCCAAATATGTGCCAAAATTGGCTGCACGCTCACGGAATGTCATCAGCTCACTCGGTTTTTTTGCGCCCGCGTATGGCACATACGAAATCTCTGGCGGATTACCAAAGAGACTGCCAACCATATCGAATAGTTGTCCGCTGAAGCTTAGAATGATCGGCGCCTTGAATTTCGCTCCTAAGCCCACCTGATACGAGTTCATCATAAAACCGACGACGACTAAATCAAACTTCGTGTCCGGTTGTTCATAGAGTTGTGTAAATCTTGGATCGGTCATCACATCAAATTGTTTCTCAATTATAAAGCTAAATGAAGTAAACATCTTCATGAAGGTGCTCAAAATTCCACCACCGACGCTTGACTTTGTAAGGTGTTGAACTTTTTTGGTCAGTCCCGCCTCCTCTTCGGCCGTTAGCGGTATAATAATATTATGTATACTCTCGTGCACATGTGGCGCCTTCAAAGTGGAAACAACGGTCACATTATGGCCGCGTTCTGCCAGCGTATTCATTATAGCCATATGTACGATTAGATGTGAGGGCGCGTGACAGGTGAAGACGCCGAGTATGTTGGCACCGTGGACGGTGGTCGCCACCGTGGCGAGCAGCAATGTACAGACCAGCAACGTAAATCGAGTCATTTTAGAGTGTTCAAACAAAACTGTTTACTATATCGTTTTGTGACCCAAATTTATACGTTTTTTCGACATTAGATAAGCGAAAATCATTTTGATAAGTTATCATAATCCACCGAAATGTATAGTTTGCAAATACCCTTCGCAGACTTTTACATATGTACATATTAGAATGTTGCTCCGACTAAGAATAATAATGGAATAATTTTATTAGTAGCGGCTATCATAGTCGTATATCACATGCATCCAATTTTATATGTATTGATAAATAAATTAGTAAAATTTCAAAATAATAAACAAATTAGACATCAGCCCAAACATTAATTTCGCCATTAGCATTTTCAATTGAACTAAAATATTAAACACGTCGCCGTAGAGAATTTGCGATCACCGATTTTTTTAGTTTAATCTTTAAGGATTCAATAAATACATATACATACGTATATGTAGTGTATTGTGCATAATTTGTGAAAATAGAAACTATCGGTTCTAATATAGATTTTTGCTAAACAAAGTTGGGTTTTAGTAATTTATTTTCTCCATTAACATTTACATGTTTTGATATATTCATACATTTTATGAACAATATGTATGTGTGTATTTATAGGCATAATAATTAACCATTTCGTAAAATTGTAAATACAATATGATGAATCTTCTAAAATACTTCAGGCTGACCTGTTGATATGTATCGTTTCAATAGCTTATGACAAGCTTTTGCTTACTTCACTAGTTTGGATTTACTTACTATGTATATATTTATTTATTATATGTAAGACAAACAGATCCTTAGATCCTGTTCATGTACAATCTGATATGTATGCGTTTATCTTTGGTAGCAATTTCTGTTTGCCACGACCACTTTCCTACTTATCACAGTTAAAATGCTATAGTAGAAGAAAAAGTAATACTTAGACTAAACTAGAGAGCTCGTAAGCCTTTAGCTCAGAACTCATTCGCTTTGGGTACACTAACGCCGCAAGCATCCTTAAAATTAGTCGCATTCAGCGGACCAAAGTAATCCTCGTGCAGAAAACGTATAATGTTCTCGATCGGGCAAAGATCTGCTTTATTACCGCGACTATCGCGCGTGACACGTAAGCTTTTACCGCCTTCACAGAAATCGATCTGTTGTGTGACATCGTGACCATTGTAGACAACACGAAAGTAGAAATCCGTGTGTGCATCGCTCTTGTACACCTCGAAGGCCAAGCGTGCGGCATACGGAATGAACGTGTTGTCGGTGTGTATGCCAAGCGCTGCAGTCAAGAAATGCAGAGTCCAATCATGGCCGGAATAGAGCACAAATTTTGTGCGATCGCCGGAGATCATCTTTAACATGTAGCTGACAATGTGACGAATCATGCCATACGCACGCAATAGGCCAATCCTTTTAAAATAATTGTGACGAGATTCCCGCGCAGACTGCGCATTTGCATAAGTCATAAGTGTGTCGACGTGCGCGGGTTCCACACAACCCTCAATGGTACCGCCTCCTACTGCGCTGTTCAAATCACCCTCACCGTCGTTATCGCTGGCTGACTGAGCATTGCTAGCGCCACCGTTACCACCAGCATCCTGCAGATTGGTGCCTGCGTCATCCTGGTCAATGTTGATAACATCACTCAACTCTGCTATTAAATTCTTGCGTGTATTCGCGGCACGTGCCCGACTACCAGTTGCATTCAATGAAGCCGAGCGCCGACAGGGCAATGGCGCTTCGTGGCACAGCACCGTGTACATGGCATCGACCACCTCGTTGGGATTATTGATGCCATTCGGTGTGTGTTGTAGCAGCGCACCGCCAATCCATTGCATGACGCTCATTACATCGGCCCGCTTGGCCAACTGTTGATCAGCGATGCCGTTCAGACGGCGGCGTAGCTGCTCTGCCTGTGGGCAGGCACAGTCGGTAAAGCAGAATGCCATGCTATGCGATTCACGTACATTCAGCGCCAGCCATTTTTCCGACGGTAGAAAGGCGAAGAGTAGCGCCAGCGCAGATTGGAATGTCCGGCGATAGCGTGTTGTATAGAGCACAACTTCATCTGAGTTAAGCAGAGAGTGCGGTGTGGAAGCGCTTATCGTCGACTTATTAGGCAGTGTCTTCAGCAGCAGTCCAAGTGGATGAGCGTAGATCTGATGCATGATCTCACCAACGTGCAGCAGTTGTGCAATGCCCCTGCATTGGATTAGAAAATGTGTAATGGCAATATGTCAGATGAAATGCCGTCAACTACTCACTTGTATGTCAACTGACCCAGCAGGCATGCCCGATCTGTGCTGGGCAACAGCGCAAAACCATGAAATGGGCCCACCTTGTTCCAGTACATGTGATTTGCGCCCGATGCTGAGCTGCTAGAATTGTGCAGAAAGCTGCGATAGCGATTAACCAAACTGTCCGAGACGATGCCACAATTTATGCCAAAGAGTGGACGTAAATGCGACATGGGTCCACGGTCGCCGTGGCGTATAACCAAGAGCACGCCTTGCAGTTTCCAACCCTCTAGTATGCCACCATCGTCACCGCGCTGTAACTGTTGGAGCGGAGCGCATGGAACGCGATACTTACTGAACCTGTGCGCGGTGCCATTCTCATCGGCAAAATAGCCACCGACAGCAGACGCACCGCTATTGCCACCGGAGGAGGAGCTAATTGTGCCCGCATAACCATTCGCTGCACTGTTTGGGTTATTGGTAGCCATATATTTATACATGCCTATCCGGCGTATAATAATATAATTAATACTTGGTCTGTCAAGAAATGTCTTCATAGGTCTTACCTGCTATAAGAAGAAATATCCATACGCTGAGTAGCATATAGCAGTAGAAGGTGCGATGTTGTGTAGAGCAACAACGTATGAGCTCTTTGAGCAGCAACATGCCTCGACGCATCCTCCTTCCGGCGTATTAGCATAGAAGGTTCAATGGCACACTAGAGGGTTTCCAAATAAAGACGACCTGAAGAATTTCAATAATATAATTTTTTTTTTATTTTTTGTTTGGCCTAAAACTGTTTCTCTACTTGTCAGCTGCAGTACTTAACGCCACCAACCACCGCGCATAGACGACGTGGTAGCAGCGCCAAAGCGTAACGAATCCAAGCGCATGCGCATGGAAGTGTTCGCTCGTTAACAGCTGAGCTTTGTCGTAGTGGCAGTTTTAGCGCGCCAGATTTGAACAAAGTAGGCAACATTAACTTTGATTGATTAGGATTGCTCCTTTAGGCACCAAATTTTTAGTATAAACAAAAAAAAAATAAACGTTGAAATGAACATACTCATTACTGGCTGCAATCGGGGTTTGGGGCTGTGCCTGGTGAAAGCACTGCTCAGCCGGCCACAGCAGCCAACACATATATTTGCCACCTGCCGCGACATCTCAAAGGCGCAAGAGCTTTGCGAATTGGCCGAGAAAAATGAGTGCCTACAGATTTTGCAAATTGATTTACGCAACTTTTGTGAGTATCCACATTTAGCACAAAAAATCTGTGACATCGTTGGCGATGAAGGACTTAATGCGATCATTAATAATGCGGCCATAAAAGTGCGTCACAGTCGCATTGACAATCTGTGCCTGAATGACTTTTACGATGCATTCGAAGTGAATGCAATTGCACCGATTATGTTGGTTCATGCCTGCCTCATTATTCTGAAGCGAGGAGCACTTAATATGACCAATAATCTCATGGGTTTTGAGCGTGCCGCAATTGTCTTCATTGGCTCGGAAATGGGCTCAATTGAGTTGAACAAGGAGGGCGGCGACTATGCAGCTCGGGCTGCCAAAACTGCGCTAAATGTATACTGCAAGTCATTGGTTAAGGATTTGTGCATTAATCGGGTGCTATGTGTCACAATCTGTCCGGGTTGGATTCGTACGGATATGGGTGGAATGGACGCTCCGTTGAAACCGCAAGACAGTGCAGATCAGATAGTTGAACTTCTCTATAAAATGAACGATACCCACAACGGTGGTTTCTTTCGTTACGATGGAGAGCGATTGCCCAATTAGATTTTTATATATGTATATGCGATGTGTTCAATGTTTGTGGTTCCTAACAATAATGATATTAAATTTTGTTTTGTTGTAATACACATAGAAAGCGTTTTATTTTTAAATTCATGTTCTTAAATATGCAAAATGTTCCCAATATTAAATAAATATGCGTAATGTTTGATTAGAATTAAGCGTAATACACGCTCATATAAAAAATGAAGCGTACATTTATAGTTTGTTAAGCTGTTTAGGTTTGTGTGGCTGCCAGAGCTAAAATAGTGAAACGCATTTCGTCTGGATCGCGTGCCATGAAGCTTTTGCAAACTTTGGCAGCGTCACGCAAGAAACTGTCGTCGCTGGTGTTACCATGTTTGATTGGAAAAGATTTGCGGCCATCAAGTTCGTAAAGTTCACCGTTACAGTTAACAAATGCTATAAAATGATGTATGACCTTATCAATGTCTGCATTTGTTTGACCCTCTTGTGCTAGAGTCTGATGGCAAGCTGTAAAGTCTTTGTCATTTTCAAGAGCTTCGCCACGCTCTTCTGGTGAAAGATTTTTAGTTTTGTTTATAAAGTTCTTGAGAACACCGTCGATGAGAACGGAGCTGAAAAACGTACCATTGTAAATAAGAATTTAAAAAAAAAAGTACAAAACGCCGACTCACTCCTTGTTATTATTGGCAACACTGTGAATTAGGGCAACTGTGCCACAGGCATTATGGGTCACTTGACGCATGTAGAACAGATCTGAACTATATGGCTCGGGTGCCAACTTAAGACGTTCGTGCTCTTCAGCTCTGTGTTTCTCATACTGCGATTGTATGAAAAACTAATGTTTTTGAGTCTCCATAAAAAGCAAGGAAATTACTTACAGCATCAGTTATGGGAAAGAGAAGTATGAGTGCCATCGCCGGGCGTGGTATCCATTCAAGCATCTCATCCTCCAGACCAATGACGTCAGTCAGTGACCATTCCGGAGAAACGCCAAGTTCGTGAATGTATTTAGTGAGGACCTATGGGATGATTTTATTGAAGGTTCAAAATATTTAAAACATAAAAAATGGCTTCAAGTGCAAATCGAACAATGATTGAAAAAATTTGACTATCACTTTATTACTCACTTCAGGATTTGATTCCAAAGGTGTCCAGGTTGACATGTTGATGCGTTGTGTATATCACAAAAATACAAAGAATTTAATTTTTCAAAATATCAGACACTGTCTGAATCAGAATGAATCAACTTGAAATTCGTTGAGAATTTAATTCTTAGAATCTGATGAGAGACTGCGGCCGGCCTTTTCACGTAGGTAGCTAGGCCACACGACAAGTGTTTTGGCTCCTGCGACCTAGCCCAAAAATGGTCACTTTACACATGTCTGCTCTGAATGTACGCCAACATACGCTGATTCAGAATTAATGAGACCGGCATGACAATTGTTTCCAAAACTATATTCACAATGAACACGATAATAAACTTTGTGAATGACAATGAAGAAGCAGAGTTTGTTTATGTTTTTGTGCAAAAATTAATTTAATTTTATGACAATTAATATTTGGTATAAATAGGTTATTCCGATTGCACACCGTTATTGATCAATTAAAATGGCAAAAACGCCAGAGAGAACAGCAAACTTGAGTCTGAATCAAAGCCTGACACCTGTGAGATGTAAGTTATATCGATCAATGCAAATATTTCATATAATGAGAATTATCTAGTCACTAACAGTCCTCGATTGAAATCACCCGCACATGACTCAAATTATGCAGTGTGCAAATCTCGCCTGGATCAGGTGATAACGCAAGTCCGAGATAACTATGCCAAATGGCAATTGGCACAGAAACGCGGATTAGCACTGTGTACTGCGATTGAAGCAGTAAAATCTCGTAGTTTGGAACCTAGTAAAGAGGACAATGCTGACAAAGACACCTTATACCCAAAAGAATTACAAGGCTACTGTGATAAATTGGCGATAATTTCATCAATCTTTGAAGATATTACTAAGAATACACGCGAGTTGTTGAAACAACTACGTGCACTTAGCAAGCTTCCCGGCAGTAATACTGAAATATTTTTTAGAAGTTGGAATTTGTCACACTTTGTGGACTTTCTGGACGTTCTCTTGAAACGTTATGAGCAGGAAACTTTGGTTAAACTGTATATAATGCGTAAGTTTTGAGGTAGAAGACAAATATTCAATAGAAAATAATTGATCATGTAACTATTTTTCAGGTGAGCTGCCACACTGTATGTCCCGAAAAGCACTTGTTGCGTATACCACATCCTGGGAGTATCCACAAAACGTCGATGCTTATGTCGCTTTACAGTTTCTAATACTTTCGGCAGAAATGAGAACATGCTAGCATTTGAGATTCTATTTTTAATGAATAAATATAATATTTTGTTTAGTAAAGGAATGTAAACTTGTATAGTGTCCTTTGGAATAATTGTAAAGCTAGTTTAGTTAGGTGAAAAAATACAGCGAAACACGCCTCAAGCAGTCTTCTTTAGTTTCCACATCCATAAGGCTGACAGAACAACAAGCCCAAAGGCAATGGAACTGAGCCAAATCAAATTTATAGTATTAGATTTCTTCTTCTGAAAGGCGAAAAAACAAAAATCGTCAACAATATATTTAAAATTAATGGGTCGAACAAAACAAACAAACCTCCGCATCTCTGTTGTTTCCAGCAGCAATATTTTTACGCTCCTCGGCAATTTTTTCCAACTGTTGCAAGTTCAAAACCAGCTCCTCGGTAAGTCCTTGCACGCTGGCCAATGCTTCTAAAGCAAAACGGCTGGCATAGCGTTTATCACCTACGACTACATCCTCTGGCGGTTGCACCTGAAGTTTGTAATTTGATGCAGCAAGTGCAGCACGCATAGTTGCCAGGTGTGAAGCAGCATTACCCAATATTTGATTGTTGTAGGTCTTGGCTTCCGGCATTTTGCAAATACTTTCATAGCTGGGGTCTTGATTTGGTAATTCGGTAAAAAATTTCAACAGTTCGTCGTATTGTTTACGTGACTTAACGCCTATTAATTCAAGATCTTTGCTTGTAAGAGAGCCCAAATCGTTGTAGCTTATGTCCTGATCAATCAGTTTGTTGGCATAGTCACTGGCATACTCATCCTGTGTAGAAAGTAACGTCATAAGCATTTCGCGCTCACGACGACTATCTTTTGAAGTGATTCGCTTTTGTATCCATGGATTAGGGCGATAACCCAAAAAGGCGCTGTCAGTATCCAGTTGTTGGCTCCGCTTGTGGAAGTCGAGATTTGATTGGAACTGACCTACTGACGGCATCGTCAAAGTGTTAGTAGGTTGTGTATCCGGAATTTTCATTATAAACTATTTAAATGTCGTTGTAATATCAGTTAGTTAGTCTAACTAGCGTTGTTAGATAGCTTTGTGACAACTTTTTTAGCGGTACTTAACGGAACTTCCGAAATATGCGACGCAATGCTTAGCTTGCAACAACAACATGAAATTTTCGTGCACAACCGAAAGAAAACATTCAGGTGCAACACTGACGCTGCTGCAATTAAATGTCACAAGCTGTTGCATTCTCAGTGTTGCTAAACGTCGCTTTACAGTGTTGCTCAAGTAGACGCGCATTTACCTCGTCCCTTCTTCTTCAAATAAGCTAACTGTCACACGTTTCTGTCGCTTCTATTTATCGGCTGTGCTTTTTTGGCTGCGCTTCGTTAACGTGCGCGTCAGAATTGAGAAAAAATTAACTAAACAAATTAGAAAAACACACAAGAATATTCTTGTTTAAACAACAGTTCTTCCAGTTGATAAATAAAATACAAAACATATCCAGCTACATAAAATTGCACAAATCGGTAGCATTTAAAGTGATTAGATTTTAAAACAACTTTTTAATTTCTGGTAAGCTAGAAAACTTGGCCACTGATTAAAAATAGTGTCTTCAAATTTCGCATTTTCGTGTATAGTCCAGAGTCTACATTCTTGTTGTCTTAAACTTCGTTGCTTTGAAAGATTCAAAAACTGGTTTCATTTGTGCAGTCGTCTTGTGCAGATAGAAAATGCGGAAATGCTTGAAAGGCTTCATTAGCGATTTACGAAAGTTCCTTTGCACACTTTTCATTGGCACCAAAAATATTTCGACAAGATAGCAACTATTCGAAATTCTTTCTACGCATTGAAAGCTAAAAATGACATGACGTTATTTATTGTAGTTTACTATAAATTTTCGCAGTTTTTTTTTTTCTGATTTTTATTAAAATTTGAAACGATGCCAAAATATTTCATACATTTTTATCTTTCCCCCTTTGTACCTTACTATAACAATTGTTAACATTTACTGCACACATTTAAATGCTATAATAGAGCATGGCATTCTTATCAGTCGCGTTGCTCCTCATTCATAAATTCGCATCTTTTAATGTTTTTTAATTATTTTTTTGTTTTTGCTTTATTCACTTTCAATTATTGGCGTCGATGTTGTTTTTGTTGGCCGAATGCCTGCAAAACCAGAACGAGACAAAACGTACGGTTTCTTATTATGTCACTCAACTATATTTAGCGGCGGCTCACTGAGACACGTTTTCGTCGTCGCCCTCTCACTCGTGACCCTCAGTTATTGTTTGTGTTTTTGCTTTGCTTGACTCTTTTTATATTTTTTTTTAATTACGAACGGCTACATTAATTAACAAAGCTTTGCAGTTTGTTTATTTGATTGGTGCTTAATGTGGCCACTGGAGCAGTAATTGAAAAAGCCGGTCATGTTGCTGCTCGAGGCAACAAGGCAACGAAAGCAACGTCATTATCAGCTGTTCCCATTTGAAAGTCACATGCGTTGACTGCAAATTCTCACTGCTCACTGCCGTTACTCTCTCAGTTTTGGATTCACACAATTTTCGGATGCGGTCGTAGCAGGTTGAATTTTGTTCTTCTTACCGCGGTTTTGTTTATTTTCATTAAATTAACGCGAACCAAGACGATGTTTACGAATGTGAAAAATAATAAGTCACTTCATTAAATGCGCTTAGCAATAAATGCAATGCAAATGCTGTGACAACGAACTAATATTTAAACAAAAAAAGTATCAACTTATTTAAAAAAAAATATCGCAAAATAAAAATTCAAGTCGGGCAAATTCACGACCAAGGTTAATGGTAATTTAATAAATGTTGTGTTTCGGGGCAATAAACATTTTCTTGTTTGTTATTTTTTTTTTGGTATCGAATTTTTTAAAATTTTTTTTTCTTGTTCATTGATTGTCTTATATAGAGTTAACGTCATCGTCATGCATGATTATTTTCCTACCTCTTTTTTTGTACTTATCATATACATGTATATGTATGTATTTATGTAAATTTGTGATGTTTTAATTAAGATCATAATGCTTTAACTCGTTTTATTTGCTTTAGTCCAGACTTTCCCCCCCAGAGTCGTTAAAGTGCATTGAAATTCGAAAATATAGCAAACTTACGTGATCATCGACTGCAACAAAATTCTACTTTCTGCCATAGCTGCCGTCATCAACGTTGTCAAGATCATTATGATCGTTTTCTAGTTGTCTATTTTTATTGTTAGATTTGCCTATTTATACTTTTTGTCACATGAAGTCATACATTGGATTTATCTGACAAATTTCATTTATTTGTGAAAAACGTAAAGATACATTTTTTAAATAAATAAATTATATTTTTTAACAAAATAATCCATTATAACAAAGAGTTCCTAAGGCAGCTATTGAGAACGAGGAACAGAATAATTGCTCACTGTTTTTTCGATTATGTGGCCGCTCATATACGCTTCAAGCAATGGAATTTGCAGTGCAAACAAACGTAAAGATGAAGACGCAAATATGTTAATCGGTTTCAACGAGTTTAGTTTTGTTCTGCTTCCAAAAATTTATTGATTACCTTTTACCTTAAAGTAAATAAATAGAATACTCAAGTTTTACTTGCGCAACTCACGCATGACAAGCAATCATCGCCTCTAACTCCCGAATGGCTGGTCTTGTCGTTTGATGACAAATCGTGGCTGTCGTCAACATTGTTATTGTTTCGAAACTAAATATTTTTATTATAATTTTTTTTTGCAGACAACCTAACTAACGTATTTACATATCCTGCACACACATCTCTACACGTAACTTTGACTGTTGACATACGCACACATCCACACATACAGAATGTTTCGTAATACGCCGTTCGCCAGCGTGCCCACATACAAATTGATTCTTGGATTCAGTTTGTGTACATTGGGCGGTGCTATGCTCTATTCCTACTTTAAAACGCGTGACGAGGAGAATGGTGATGGCGCATCATCCAAGAAAGATGTGCAAAATAAACTCAATAACGATACGAAAGCGGCTGTCGCAAAGGATGTATGTCTTAAAATGATTATCACCAACGATCACATACCTTTGATAATTGGTCGTGCTGGCGCTAATTTAAAACGCATTGAGGAAAAGACTACCACCAAGATAAGATTACGGTATGAATATGCAAGTTTAAGCACAACAAACTTAAATTAATTGATTTCATTTGTCTTAACAGCGACAAAGATAGCGGCAACAAATTTTGTGATATCAATGGCCAGCCAGAGGCGGTTAAAGCGGCACGTACATTAATACTCAAAGAGATTGAACGTGCGCCAATTATTAAGGAAGAGCTGCAGTTGCCATTGAACGTTGCACAAAAGTTAAATGAACGTGGTGGTGAGACTATACAAGAAATATGTCGTAAGTCGTTGGCAAAGATTACTGTGGAGCCAAATGGCCGTAATGGCAAGACTAAGATTACGATCGTGGGAAATCAAAAACAGGTTAACTATTGTGATTTTCTTACCTTATTAAACTTCAAATTATTGTATTGCATTTTCGCCAGGTGAATATAGCTCACAAATTGCTTGAAGATCAAATGGAAGAGGATGAAGAACTGCGTCGTGCGGTCGCTGAAGTTGAACAAAAGCGTGAGCCACGTCGTTCACCTACAAACAGTGTAAATTCGAGCATGTATTCATCTCAAAATTCATTGAGCTCGAATTTACAGCCGCGTGATAAACTTTTGGCAGCACGCAACGATGAGAAGCCAATGGAAGTTTACGTATCGGCAGTGGCTTCACCTTCCAAGTTTTGGATACAACTCGTCGGACCGCAATCAAAGAAACTCGATCAAATGGTTCATGAGATGACCGAATATTACGGCGTACAAGAGAATCGCGCAAAACATGTTTTACAAGAACCCTATGTAGGACAAATTGTCGCTGGCATTTTTAAATATGATGACAAATGGTACCGTGCCGAAATTGTGGAAATCATCCCAAATGAATTTAATCCAAGTGAGACTGTCATCGATTTGTACTTTGTCGATTATGGAGACAGCGAGTATGTGTCTCCACAGGATATATATGAATTACGCACAGATTTCTTGACTTTACGGTGCGTATGAATATGGTATATCTTTATACATACATAATCTATAACTATCTACATAATAATTGTAGTTTTCAAGCTGTTGAATGCTTTTTGGCAAATGTCAAGTCTACGAAAACTGAAACACCAAACAGTTGGACAAATCAATCCACACAGAAGTTTGAGGAATTTACAGAAGGTGAGTTAACTTGTTCTGCATTGTTTACATTTTTTTCAGTAAGAACTTTTTCTTTGTGCAGTGGCTAATTGGAAAAAGCTAATCGCACGCGTTGTTACCTACAAGGAGCGCCCCAAACCTAAGCCCGGCGTTGCTTTGAACTCTGCCGCACGTGAGGGTGCACCGTTGCCTGGTGTTGAGTTATTTGATCCAACAGAGGGTATGGATTTGAATCTCGGCAATATGCTCATTTCAAATGGATTTGCATTACCGCTTGACGATAATTTGCCGCGTTCACGTTCCTTCACACCAACGTCAAATGGCAGTGATTCTACAATTGAGGAACTCAACACCACCCCTACAACACCACTTTCACCGATGACGAGATCATTAACTACTGACAACAACAATTTTGTTGACTCTAATGCCAGCAATGCCGCCGAAGACGAACACATTGCGCAACAGTTACAGCATTTAAAACAGAAGAACTTGTACTTAAACGTTGATGGAGAGATTGCTGAGAATATTGCCAATGCAAACCCTGCAAAGCTGAGTGCCGACTTTCGCAATGGCAACAGTGATGGTGATGTAGTGACACATTAAAAGCGCACAAGTAGTTTTTAGTAATAGTTTACATATGTCATCGTTAAATTTTTGTTTTGTTAACTTACTCTTGATGAGCCTTGACTGCTGCTGAATGTTGGCTGGAAGCAGCTGTTGTAAATATTACTTTAAGCTAACGTCGTTAAGGTGACTTGAAAAAACATAAATCTTTTTATTAGTTTCTCATGATTGAACTTATTTTTAATGTCGCCTCAACTATCTTTTTTAAATAATTTAGGCTAAGTTTACTTAAGCGCTCAACTGTCAGTCGCTGGCGTTATTTGATCGAACAACGTAATTACTGTGGCGAACTATAAAAATTCGTTAAATATACTTATATTTGCCATTCTTACTGTATGTAGTTCACAAAAATTAAAACACAATTTAATATTTAAAACAGAGATTTTTTTATTTATATGAACTGTACTTTGCAAAAAGTTCAAAGTAGTCAATACTTCCGGCTTAAAACTAAATTGTTCAGTCTTTTTTTTATATTTTTAAATAAGTATATCGTTTGTCGTGTTGATGGCAATAGGTGGCAGATAGATTGCTCGAATTTGACTGCGCAAGCGTGCAATTTCCATGTCTTCACGCTCCATTTCACGTATAAGCTGTGAGAATTGTACGAGCCCCTCGCGATTACCAGGGAATCCATAGCCGGAGATGACATCGAGCTGCAATTGCATGACGAGTGGAAAAACGTGTTGCATCATGAGTATCATTTCTTTGCCGGCGGACGTCTTTGCCTCGGATAGTTTCTTTGAGTTCTCTGGTTGATTGACGGTACGAATGATGTCGATGAGTATTTGTTTGGCCGTCTCGTTATTGAAGTTTGTCAAATACGACATTGTGAGCAGTTGCCTTATTGTCGAGCGATTGCGAATCAGAATTGATGTCGTGCAAACTTTTGTTGCCTTGTTGTTTATTGTTGTCAATAAACAAACAAATGTGTTCCAAGAACGCGTGGGTCTTGGGGTTGACTCTGGCTCAAAATGTGCCGTTAAGCGAAAGTGAACAAACCTCAGATGTGACGCCGCCAAAATTACCGTCTTAACTTTAAAGTAAATGGTAATGTTATTAATTAATTAATTAATTAGTATAAATTAGACAAAACGACTCGCAGGAAGCAATTTGTGAGACCGAAAAAACGAGACTGAGTCAGTGAATGACGCAAATGTGTTCAGTGACGCACTTGAGCCTCAAGACAAAAAGTGAAGAAGGGAAATGTTTGTTTGAAATAGTACACGAACATGGACTAATTCAATATTTTATTTGTTGAACCCATTTTGTGTGACTTGAGAAGAAAGAGCACGATAAAGTATGAAAAGTATTGACTAGCCGTATGCTCGCCTGCAACACACGACTACAACGTCTCAGACAACGTGAATTAGGAATATAGTGGAAGACTTACTTTCCAACACTAAAACATTAAAATGTCACGTCAAAGCAAAATTGTAAATTACAAGTGGAAGTGGAACAATTGACAAAAAATGAAAAATAAAATATAAATAATTTAATAATTTTCAGCGTCAGAAGTGTGTCAAACATTGTAAACAATAATAAACATAAGCTGTTCTAAGATAGAAAGTTCTTTTGGTGTGGAAAATAGATATTGTGCAGAGAGCGTAAAAGAATTAAACACGAAGAAAGAAAAAAAAAAGAAAAGAAAGATACGAAGAGGAGTCGGAGCTCACAGCAAAATTTGTGCCACACATACAAACATTTTCTTCATAAGTTGGCGGAGTTGGCGGACATTGCAACAAAAGTAATTCGGGATTAGAATTTGGGGCTTAAAAGAAAATTGCAAAGTAGTTGAAAATTTGTACAAGGATAATCAAAACACAAAGATGAATCGTACGGATGGCTTGGTAAGGCGAGCAGTGAAATCACGGGAGAATGGTGCTGAAGGTGGCGCATCCGGCAATGCAAATACACCGGACGAGAATCACGATGGACTTGACAATAAGGACATTGAGGATAACATTGATGATGGCGACTCTAAGGAAACGAGACTTACACTTATGGAAGAGGTTTTGCTCTTAGGATTAAAAGACAAAGAGGTGCGTGGCAGTGAGTATGTCAGTGAAATTCTTTTGTGATAAAACTTTAAAAGGAATAATATTGATATGTTTTGTAAGTTTGTTTTATCTGAATTTGGTAAAAATAATCAACTAATGGGCACAACTTCGAATTGTGTATGTACATATGTGTGTACTTTTACGCAATTATTTGCTTTATATCAGCTGCAGCAGTAGACACGGCCACAGCAGCAGTTTCATCAAGTGTTTATGCCAGCTATCCGTCTGGTTCCACACACCTGTTCACAAGACAAACACACATGCAAAGCTGCTCTTCACAACGTTCGTTTTTACGTTTTCTTCATTCTTTTTCAACTGATTTTGTAGGCACCTTTGTCTGCGCTTTTGTAAGGGAATCGCTATTCGCCTTTGACTTGTAAGTGCAACGTCGTCGGCATTGTTATTTTCGTCTTCTTTTTTATTGCTTTACTGGCACACATTCAACTGCAGCTTTGCCCCCCTTTTATTGGTTTTTGACTTGTGCCAATTACTTTTTACCTCAACTTCATTTTGATCTGTACGATCTTTTTTAATACAAAATTGAAACACACTTTTCATTAAGTTTTCTTTGCCTTGCTATGCCTACGTGCTTTATCAGCTATTATGCGAGTGTGCCATCATCTTCTATAACTATATTTTTTGTACCCAATGAGGCCTATCAGAAGTTAGTTGACGCGCTGTAAGCGTGCTTATCTCGTTTAATGCGGTATAGCTTTTTTTGTTCATCTTCTTGGTATTGTTTTTTTTTTTTTGTTTTGTTTTCAAATGTTCATACAAAAAAACGGGTTTCCTGTTAATTTTTTTTTATTAATTTTTTTTTGACTTTAGTGGAATTTTTATGAGTGCCAATTGTTTGCAAACTCCATGGTAGCGATCCGCCGGCACTTTAAATTTTTCTACTCCCCTCTACATTTATCTGAACTCTACGTGTTGAGTACATTCTTAATAGTTATGTACACAATATTTTGTCGTGAAACCCGCAACGTGCTCGTCGCCCTCATTCCGACCTCACTTTTTGCATTCCCTGGCTTATCAGTTGGCACTTTGCTTTCAGCTAATTGTTTTTTTTGAAGTAATCAAATTAGTTTGTGTTGTAGACAGCATTGATTGTTATTGGGTTCGGTAAATGATAACACTTTAAAAAAGGTTTTATCAAAATTCTATTAGACCATAGTTGGGTTTTGTAGTGTGACTCATATTGAGTAATAAACTCCACGGTGAATTTATTTTTGATTAAAGTTTGTTTAGTTTCATATGTGTCTGTATTTGATCAACTGTCGTGACAACTGAACTTTTAAAACCTTTTTAAGTACATTTAAACAGACTTGTTCAAACGAGAAGATTGAATATGATGACTTGGCAAGGTTGCACATGGTTTGTTTTTTGTAAGCTAAACGTCTAACAGAAATAGAAATTTGAACTATTATTAGTCTCCTCAATTGCATTAAATTAGTTTTTCTTTTCATAATTAGGGCTATACGTCGTTCTGGAATGATTGCATATCAAGTGGTTTGCGCGGCTGCATACTCATTGAGTTGGGACTGCGCGGACGTGTTATGATCGAAAAATCGGGCATGCGACGACGAGGACTGTGTTCAAGGTTTGAGAAAAGCTTATATCCATACACAAGATAATTATATTTTATATAAATTATTGATTATCAGAAAACTTATCCTAAAATCGGATCAACAAACTGGCGATGTACTGCTCGATGAAGCGCTGAAACACATTAAGGAAACAGATCCACCAGAGACGGTTCAGAGTTGGATTGAATATTTGAGTGGTTAGTCTTGTTTAACATTTTTAAAAAACATTTTTTTACAATGTACTTGTTGTAGGTGAAACTTGGAATCCACTTAAATTACGCTACCAATTGAAAAATGTACGTGAGCGTTTGGCCAAAAATCTTGTAGAGAAAGGCGTACTCACAACAGAAAAACAGAATTTTTTGCTCTTCGATATGACGACACATCCTTTAAGTGATAACGTTGTTAAATGCCGGCTCGTGAAGAAGGTAACTAACATTCAAACACCTTGATTCTCAATAACTTTTTACTACTGTTATTGCCGCCTTTTAGATTCAAGATGCTGTGCTCTCAAAATGGGTTAATGATCCGCAACGTATGGATAAGCGTATGCTGGCGTTAATCTTTTTGGCGCATGCTAGCGATGTAATCGAGAATGCATTTGCGCCACTCAACGATGATGACTATGAGGTGGCCATGAAACGTGTACGTGAATTGCTCGATCTCGACTTTGAGGCGGAGGCGGCCAAGCCGAATGCAAATGAAATAATTTGGGCTGTGTTTATGGCGTTCACCAAATAAGAGAGAGCGTAATTGACGTCGTTAGGCAACGAAACGTTGCTTTATATATTATAAAATTAATGTAATAAAGAAAAACTAACACAGCAACATATTTTCAAACAAAACAAAAGGAGCGCCCGAAAATTTGTTCTTTTACGTGTTTGTTCTATTCGAGCGAAGGCGCAACCGAAAAAAGTATCTGTTCATTTTGTTTATGTATTTTACAATTCAATATTTCCTAACTATTTAACACACAAGGGTTTTCGTTGTAATTGAAGTGTTTTTTTTTTTTAAATTTGAAAAAATGGAATAAAATTATAGTTATTAGTGAAACATTACTGTCTACAACACTTCTAGTTAATATTCTAATGACAATTTCTGGACGTAATCCATTTGGTATTGAAAAAATTTGTATAGATAATTTGTAAACAAGTTAAACGATTTTAACATGAAACAAAAAAAATTTTAATTAAGATAAAAGATAAAAACAATACTAAAAAGAAAAACAAGCGAAACTTTCCAATACTTGCGTGCAATGCTATCCTCATATTAACGAATTATTTTTATATATATACCTGTAAAATTCCTGTTGCTGTTTTCTACTTTTAAGCTTCTACATTAAAAAAATTATTTTGTATGATTTATGCACACAATTATTTTGTAGGAGACATGTAGACGATTCCCATGCACACATACACACAGTTTGTAAATTATAAAAAGAATAGGATACAAAAAAATAAAAAAAGTAAAGTCTATAATTCTGTTATTCAATTTGGGAACATGAAACGAGAAACTTTTTTAATAATGACATTTTTTATGTAAATGTAAAATGCACGTCAAATATTTATAAACAATAAATATATATATATATATATAATACATATATAATTAATAAATAAAAACAGAAGACAAAGTTTTCAACACAAAATTGAAAATTTTGCATATTTAATAATTAAAAAAAAAAAAAGAATTACATAATTAAGAACTTGTATGATGATATATCAGATAAAATTTAAATAAATTTAATATTCGAAATGTGATTTGTTGCTTTGAATTCTTTTGTTTATTCTTAGTTACTTGAACAGTTGAAAGAGGAAGATTAGAGAAAGCGAGGTCAAGATGATAAACACGCCCTGAATAAAATATCCATTGGAATTCGTTTATTTTTAAATTATTTATTTCACAGAATATGTTTTTCGTATAGATCATAACACATGTGAATATGAAATGTGATTAGTAATGTATATATTGAAAGTAATTTCATTTAAAATCATATAATAATACACCAGTTAAAACGTAGACGATGCCATAAAAACAATAATGGAGTTTACTAAAAAATGACCACACAAAAGTTTTACTTTGCACTTAAATTGTGCGAATGATAACTAAATTTATTCAAATCTTAATCATTTTAAAGTGATCGGTGTGTAAATAATTTTAACAAGGTGAAGTTTTGGGACCTTACGGAATTTTCATAATAACTTTATCTAGTTTAATACATTTTTAATTAGATTAAAAATTAGAATGCGCCAGTCGAGGCTTGAATGAATTATTGTATTTTCTTTTATTTGTGTAGCTGTAACTTTTAATTCGTTTTCAACACAGACTAAAACATTGCAAAGAATTCAAACTAAGTAAGTTTAAAAGCATGGGTGGAAAAAGAATTTATACTTGAAATGGTGTTGGTTTTTTGAATAGTATATTGAAAATGGAATCGATGACGTATCCATGTTGTGTTTGAATATAATTGAAGTATATTGTTTATAATGTTAATGTGTGTTTCATGCTGAATGTTTGGCTGCCGTTTGCCATTGAGTGTGCTGGCGTTTACCGGCGACGCCGTGCAGCAAGTCGCAGTTGCCGAGCCCGATTCTGTGAATAACTGCGGCATAGCATGGACTCCTGTGGTTGCAGACGCTGAGCAGCGTACCGTGGTGGCTTAAAACTACTGCCTATGGGCTAACTTAATAGATCTTTAATCTCCTTATGCATGTGGCATAGGAAATCCACATAACTAGGTGAGCCATCGGTGCCGCGATCCTCAATAAGGAAGTGTTTGAAGACACCCTCCAATTTATCATTCTGTCGTACGCATGTTATCTAAGGGAAAATACAAAATTTTGTAGTTTCTTTAGTGTATTTAAATTGATAGTACTTACTCTCATGTAACGCGTGCGATCTGCCATTATCGCCTCTATGATACTCTTGACACGTCGCGCTAAAGGTGTGTCTCCTGTGATGGCAAATCGTTCAGCATTTACTTGCTGTGTACACTGCATGCCAAAGAGCGGCTGTATGAATGTCTGTGGCAGAGATTGTCCAAGCCATACGAAAAAGTGTATTCCATTTTCCAGTATAAAGGCGCCATCCTCAGTAATTTTATCGCGTGTACAACGTATTGACATTGGTATATCGCTTTCATCTGGGTCAACATTATGTATTGGTATTAAACGTGGATACAGGAAACCAACTGACGTGTTAAGATCCATCGAGAGTACAAAATGAATGACATATGAACGATCATCGAGTGTCATGTCAGAGCCACCAGAAATGGCATCATTCTTTTGCAGACATGATACGTATAACGGCAACAGTTTTAGACATTCCGGTAAAATTAATTGTCCGGAGGACGTTGGCGACGTGCAATGTTTGCGATAGCAGGCTAAAATCTGTGCTGAACGGTGTGTGAGATTGTCTTTGACCTGTTTAGGTGCAAACTCCATGAGCTTGAAGCAAGCTTGTTTGGCAAAGAATAGCATTATTGCATCTAAGTCACAACTCTTAAAGACATCCGCAATAGTAACTGTTGTAGTAAGTGCAAGATTCAATATGCGCAAACGCCGTTGACCACCGCTGGAGGTATATAGCAGCGCAATCTGCAGGTAAACATTCTCCTCAGCAGGTAGTTTATCATCATGCTTAATTTCAATGGAGATAGATTTACTTGAATCTACAAAAAAAAACAAATTAAATAAATAACTGCATTCTATAAAGGTGTCCTTGAAATGCTTACCAACGCTCGCCAATTCCACATCGGTTGTGTTTGTCATAAAGAAGTGTCCGTAGAAGTCAGTTGGCCTTATACCCGCTGATGTACGTACGCGCATCACAGCGTCAAACGCTATCGGTCGCGATACATTTTTAATGATGTCTTCAATAAGCCGTTTACCATCAATATCGGCCTGGAAGTAGGTGTACTTATACACTTCACCGCCGGTTAAGCGCGACACTTGACCAATGGTCGCAATATCAATGTACGAGTTATTGAAGATGAATAGATCGACAGAGCAACCGTTCTGCACGCAATCTTGTCCGAGTTGATTATATTTTGTTGTTTGTGGCGTCAGTACTGTTTTCTCTTTGTCTGTGCCAAGCAATTTGCGATCATCGCGATTCTTGAGCTTACCAGGCGCCTCCGCAATTGGCAAAGAAGAATTAAAAACGAGTAGTTTACCAGCTGTGTTTGAAGCTTTAAGTGCTTCAAGACCTGCTTGTATGGCTGGATATAAAATGGTTTCAGTTTCTTTTGTATCGACAAACATTTTGGGTATCTGTTCCATCAAAGCATCGATAACAGCCTCTGATTCCTCTGGATTACATAGAAAGCCATCGAGGAGTGGCATGAACATGTCCTGTACGTCACCGACAACGAGCATTTGGGGTTGTGCCAACGCACTATTTATGTTATAAAAGTGCACACTGCTGTTGTAAGTAATAAATCCAACACGTGTCTTGGATTTATCTTGACCCTGATCAATGGGTAAGTTTTTAAGAACATTCTTTATTTGGGAACAAAGTAAGTGAACAAGTCCTGATTTCACAGTGTTGTACGAGACATCAATAACAAAAATGAAGGCAGGAACTTCAGGTTCCACATTGTTCTGAAACAAAGAATTTATATATAGAAATAATAATATATAATGAAATTATTCAAGATACTTACGCGACAGTAGTCTTTGGTCGCTAAGAATTCATATGTACCCAGCACTAATTCTGGGCGCTCGTATTTATCTACACGTTGGCCTGTGTGATCCAAATGTTGAAAATACTCCGTAGGTACTGTTGAATTTAAAATCGATTATTAAGTCGCACTTCTACTTTTTCGATGTTTTTTACTCACCCTCTGTGGTCACCTTGCACATAAGACATTGGAAGCGCCGACCAGCGTCAACAAATTGCATATTTGGCGACATGTATGCCTTGCAGCGGTTGCAACGTATTGGACCGAGCTCTCCGAAGTTGACAATAGGCGGTTCGTACTCGCCTTCAGCAACACGCGCAAATGGGGAAATATTTATAGTAAAGGGAAGCGCTGTATTCTTTAGTAAATCGCCAGTGTTTGGAATGCTATAAAGTGACGAGCGTATAAAACGAGGCGACGAGTTGCCCTGATCCTGCACAGTGAATTTAGTTGTCACAAGCGGTGGCAGCAAACCAGGTTGGTTTGTGACGAATGTGCCACCAGCTTGTCTTTGATTTTCTATCATGACTTGTATTGGATTTGGCATTTGATCAGGATCAAGACGACGTGGCTGTTGCTCATACTGTTGCTGTGGTTGTTGGTACATGCCCCCAGGCATTGGAGGTTGCTATAATATCAAATAAGTAAGAATTCAGTCAGTTGTAATCAGAATTTCACAAGCAAACTTACATTGAAGCCCGGTCTACCAGGTTGTGGTGGCATCATTTGGTTTGGATAACCACCAGGCATCTGCTGAGGTGGATAGCCGTGCGTCTGGCCCGGTAAAGGTGGTTGTCCGGGTAAATGTGGTTGTCCGAGTACGGGTGGCTGTCCTGGTAAAGGTGGCTGACCGAGTAAGGGGGGTTGTCCGGGTTGAGGCGGCTGACCGGGTATTTGCGCAGCATTCTGACCAGGATAAGGAAATTGGCCAGGAAGGGGTGGCTGACCCGGTAAAGGTGGCTGCCCATGTTGTGGCGGTTGTTGACCTATAATTGGCTGGTGTCCAACTAAAGGTTGCTGTTGTCCAGGGAAAGATTGCTGCTGTCCGGGTAGTGGTTGTTGTTGTCCTGGCAAGCCTGCTGTTTGGCCGGGATATTGTGTCGGTGGCACTCCAGCGTACTGACCCGTTGCTGGTGGCATGCCTGGTTGGGGACGTTGAGGCTGTCCAAGAGTTTGTGATTGCGGTGCCGTGCTAGCTGCTACTCCAGGTGGCAATAAGGGTTGGTTAGGGCGTTGCGGTTGTGGTAGTGGTGGCGCAGCACCAGACAACCCCGATTGCGCTATCGACACTGGCGGTTGTCCTGAAACGAATCCGGCCGGTGGAGCAGGTGTTCCACCTTTTGGTGGCGGCATATGTGGTAAGCCAGGTAAATTGCCACTGTTTAAGCTCATTTGATTGACACCACCGGGCACAGCTTGTGGTGTTGAAACTCTTGTTTGAGGGACACCGGCAACAGCTGAAGTTGGTGGATACAATGGCGCTGCTGGTGTTGCATTAGATGGTCCATTCGAATATGGTGCACCTACACCGAAATTATTATTGTTGTTAGGTGCAGATGGCGTCGTATTTGTTGGTGCCGGTGGTCCATTGGACAAAGTATTTACTGATGGTGGTAAGCCTGCTCCAGTTGAAGAAGTTGGTTGTTGTACCGCATTGGCATTAGCGTAATTGAAAGATGTTGATTGCGGTGCGGACGTGGGTGGTAATTGTTGCTGTTGCTGAAGTTGCGGTTGTTTCAACGGATTTACATTCAAACCGCTCATCGACGTGGCCAACTATTTAAGAAATAAGTTTTAATATACATGTATATATATTATTTATACAGACACAATACACTCCCTTATCATTGCTACTAAAATATCACGCAATAGAAAAAAGTTGACCTCTTTTTTAATTAAAGCAAGCGCGCTTATCAATGAAGCTGTTTGAAGGCATATTTAAATGCCTGATTGAGAAGCGTAAGCTTGTAGTCAAAAAAAGAGGTCTGCTTTTGTTAGCTACCTGCTGTTGATAATTGCCATTCAATAACGACTGCGATGTTGGTGGCTGGCCGATAGAAGTCGGGGGTGCGCCAGAGGAAGGTGGTCCTAGTGGCGCTGACGATGTAGGCGGATATTGTGGTGCTTGTTGTTGTTGTTGCAGTTGTGGTGGTTGTTGTTGACCCCAGCCCTGTGATGAAGGGACTCCACTTGTTGGTGGATATTGTTGCTGCTGCTGCGGTGGCAACAACGGCTGCTGTTGAAATTGCATCGGGGGAGGTGCACCATAGGCATTTGGATTCATGTTTTACAATGATATTTTAATGCTGATACATAAAAACCACGAAAGCCAAACAAGTAACACGAACAACTTTCACAAGAAAAACTGACGGCAGTTCAAAGTCTTTGCACGGCAAACAAATGTGTTTAAACAGCCACGGTGCTTTGAAACAATATATAATAAAATATTGCACAGGTCGCGGCTCGATTACTTTTAATATCTTTGCACGATTTTCATATATTTTCACTTTAATTCAACAAAAACCACAAAAACCACTTCCACGTCAGATGCACCTTATTCGATTTTTACGGATTTTGACAGTTGCCACGTAAGGTTAAGGCTGGGAAAACATCGATAGTGACCATATTCGATATTTTCGATGTCAGTGATGCCAAATTGGCCATTTTGTGGGTGTTTTTGGTAATTTTTCAGAATCAATTTTAGTTTTGAATTTGGTGATGTGAATAGCCAAAATTAGCATTAAACCATACTGGGTCGATGATTCGACCGGCTACTTGGCTTGGGCAACTATCCTTTTAGGAATACGTTCTTATAGACAATCATGCAAAAATATGTGCATGCGAGCTTCAGAATAATTGGCATCACTGTTGGCAAGGTCGGTCATTCACAGGCCAGTGCATGTTGCGGCGTTGCCAACATGTCTTCTGAATTTGAATTAATACAAATAAACCGTTACAAGTTTTATTTCATTTTAAGAAAATGATCTCAAATGATTTCTTTTACATACGAGTTATTGATACTAGCCAGTTTTTTTTCTAAGGCATCATATTCGTCAAATTTAGTGTTAGACTCCGACACATAATTCTCATTTTTAAAGAGCACACTATGACGTAAACCACTAATGAACTTCAATCCAGAATACCGCTCAATCTCCTCGATGTCACTAAGATAACGACGTAAATCGTTAATTGTTGATATCATACGATTGGGTATAATATAGCCCTCCATATAAGGACTGCAATGCGGTAGCTGTGAATCAACAATAAGTACTTTGAAGAAGTGCGAAGGTACCGGAACTGGTTGCCATTCGATAATCTCATACTCCAACATCCAATCATCATTCTTGCAATGGGGCAGATACAGTGGACCGGAGTAGGCATAAACGGAACTATATTTATTTGTTAATTCAGTGATATAGTCTTCCAGCTTATGCCAAGCTTGACTCTTGAATGCCTGGCCACTCCGGGAGGAGCCATTCGACAACTCATAAACATCGTTGAACCGTAGATTTAGATATTCGCCCGAAACTGTGCGTATCAGCTTCTTGTAATTTTTTGTCAAATGTTCACAAACCCAATGGGGACAGCCGTTACGGGCATCGTATGAGACGACATATTCCCGATGAACTCGAATGTTTTCCATGCTTGGAAAACCGTACTTCATGACATCCATTAGGTTGGGCTGCATAGGAGGGTTTCCTTTTCTTATAATCAGAAAAAAACTGACCTAAAAATGAGCAAACTTCTTAGATAGGGACACTTTGCAGTGTCGTCAAACTTACCACGGAGAATAATGGAGATATCAGATACCCGAGTACCTTTTCGGATGTATGTTGTTGGAAATTGGCCTTTGCGCGACTCTCAATATCGCCTTTAAATAGTGATAGCTAAAATTTTATGTTTTGTAATAGTTTTCCTTAATAATTCCACGACATTAATTCTCTTACGACATTGTAGAGTTTCCTTCGGTTATGGTATGCGTACGGATCGGTTCTGACGAGGGAGATTAGATTCCGTATGGTCACTTCATGTTGGAAATATGCTCCCACAACAAAACCGCTGAGACCAACGAGAGCACAGAGCGACACTGTGTAACCTTCTGAGGCCATGCGCTGTTAACCTTATTTACTATATTTGGCATCAAAACTTATGTTTTGTTGAAAAACTAAGAATTTCGATAATTGAATTTAAATAAAATGTTTATTAATGTACAAATAATTTTTATTTTCACATGAATAATGATGTTAACTCCAAAGCCAAGTACGTTTTTTCTTCTTTGAGTTAGATCAGTCGTTGCCACGAAAAGTTAGACAATCGTCCAAATATTTCAATATTCACAAACTTCGTAGAATTGATTTCGTCTTAGACCATCATAAAACTTCAGACCAGAAAAGTGTTCAATATCGCGTATATCGCTCAGATATGAACTTAACGAAACATTTTCATCGGTATTCGAGTTGGGTATGACGTAACCCTCCATATAGGGCAGCCCCTTTAGGCATTGTGATTCAATGATGATGACTTTAAAAAAATGCGTTGGCACAACGGCAACTGTGTTTAGGTCGATTACCTCATAACGTACCGCCCAACTTTGAAAGTCAAGACGTTTCGGCATATATAACGGGCCCGAATACACATAGACCGATCCAAAAGATTCAGTTACTTTGTGTACATATTCTTCGAGACTCCGCCAGGCAATCGACCTAAGCCCTTTGAGTTCTGCATTACACATGTCATTCTCACTGAGATATTTCAATTCTGGACCACAAATGTGAGCCGTGTAATGATCATAATCTGGTAATGATTTGTCATAATGATTTTGTGTGTTCGATGCCTGAAAAGTACTGCTGCACAAATGTTCACAAACCCAGTGTGCGATTCGATTGCGACGATCGTAGGAGAGCACATAGTCTGGATAGACGTGTATATTGTCTAGACCAGG
This sequence comes from Phortica okadai, assembly GCA_034638295.1. Lineage (NCBI taxonomy): Eukaryota > Metazoa > Arthropoda > Insecta > Diptera > Drosophilidae > Phortica > Phortica okadai. The sequence goes on from CM067850.1 coordinate 9,848,715, forward strand.
GAAACCGTACTTCATGATATCTCCCATTTGAGGCGATAGTTGCAAGATGTTAGAGTGGTCTTTTTCATTAGGACGAAGAAAAAATGAAAACTGTGTGTGGGCGTAGAGGTTGACTAATGTCAAGAAGAGGTTTCTTCAATGCTTAAAAAATAAGAAAGACTTACGAAATTATAGATCTGATTACGTAGCCAAAGGTAGAGATTTGTTGAGTTCTTTCTTTGAATTTGGCTACCGTTTGTGGCTTCTTCATTTTTGCTCCCAAAAAGTTTTAACTGAGAGCAATTATTTTTATTTAGTTTCGAATTTGCACGGATAGCCTTAACTTACTGCGGTAAAGATGCGTTGACGTCGCTGATAGACATATGGATCTAGCTGCATAAGTTTGACAATGGCTCGAAAGCTTACGTCCTGCTGATAAATAGCACCCATTAGAAAGCAGGAAATCCCTGTGAGCATAAAAAGTGGAACCGAATGCATTTCAATGTCTAACATGGTTAAGAGCGAGAGTACGCCACATTCGAGAATGCGATGTATAGGAACTTTTAAATTTGGTAATAAAAATATTAAAACTACAATTTTTTTTTAATTTTTTAATTTTTTGGTTTTTGTTTTTTGTTTTCTTTTTTTTTCGAAACTAAAATGAAATAAATAAAATGTGTAGCAAGGCATGTTTAGACAATGTTACAAAAATTTACATACAATAATTTTTTAATGTTAGAAATACTAATGAAATTCGCGAAATATTTGTGACGAACGTTCGTAATTCGTGCCAAAGATCTGACTACGACGTATGCCATCGAAGAACTGTAATCCTGCATAGTGTTCGATCTCACGTATATCGCACAAGAAACTACGTAAATTTATATTATCCGGTATCGGTGCATTAGGCATAACGTACGCCTCCATATATGGCTTGCCTTGCGGTAGTTTCGACTCAATGGTGATCACCTTAAAGAAATGCGTCGGAACGGCAACCATATTGGCACCGATCATTTCGAATTCCACGGTCCATTTGCCATTCATTTGCTTCTTCGGTTTATACAATGGACCCGTGCACACATACACAGATTTATAACGGTCCATTAGCTCGCGTACATAGATCTCCAGGTTATTCCAAGCATCCCGATTAAAACCTTTACCCACTTGTGGCGCAATATTTGTTAAGTAGAAAGTTTCATTGCAATGCGTTTGATGACCGCGATGATTGCCGGCAGCCGCTAAATGGCCGCGATCAAAGCCCGAGTGATTATAATCCATGAGATCTGAGCGAAAATTTGAGGGCACACTCATATCTGGTTGGTATTCAGAACGGCCGCGATAGACGCTTGCTTGCGGTCGTACTGAAGACGGATTGAGGTGTTCACATACCCAATGAGCGACACGATTACGTCGATCATATGACAGCACAAAGTCACTATAGAGGCGTATATCATCGAGACCAGGAAATCCATATTTCATAATTTCTTGCATGCGTGTGTTATCGCCGACAATTTTCGGCGTATTAGGCAATTCATCTTCATTTGTTGACGTTGTTGGTGAAGACGGTGCCGACTTGAAGAAGCGAAACTGTATATCACAAATTTTTAATAATTTTTTAAATATTAAAATGCATTATTTACGTACCACTTTGAATATCTTCTTGCGTATGTAGAAGGCATAAGGATCGGTCTGCACCAGTTCGCGTAGTTGCTTTAAAGCGTCTTCATGCTGAAAGTATATGCCGAAAGTGAAAAATGTTGTTGCTGTTGCAAGCAACATGCCAACGACCGGAATCGGAACATTCATGTATAAACATAAATGCCTTTTAAGTAACTGTATAAAAACTTAATCAAAGACTACTAGATTCCAGTTTCAAATATTTCATGCCTCAGACATTTATACCTCATTTTCTACCTATGTGTGCTATTGCACCTCTAAGTTATAGTCATCCCAACGAAGCGTTGCGATTCAAATATCATTTTGTGTGTTGTTACTTTACAATTTTATTGGACGGCACAAAACATAAAGTATGGGTTGAATAGTTAAAATTGTAGATTTGAAATTTGTATAGATCAATGGACTTTTGTCGCAATGCTCGTAGTGCTTGGTGGCTCCACTTGGGTACTTACAAAGTTTCGTTCCAGGCCATCGAAGAACAGTAATCCCGTAGAGTTCTCAATGTCACGCACATCACTCAAAAATGTAGACAAGTCGAGATTATCGCTAAGCGGCGAATTCGGCAAGACGAAGGCCTCCGCATAGGGCGTGATATGTGACTTTTGTGGATCAACTATGACAATTTTGTAGAAATGTGTCGGTATTGCGACCATTGATGTATTTTCCGCTTGGTATTCGAGATACCAACTATGCCTATCGTTCTCTTTGGGCAAATAGATTGAACCAGTGTAGACGTAAACCGAACCGTATTGTTCTGTCATGTCATGTATATAGACTTGTAGTTTTGACCAGAGTGATGTGTTGAAACCTTGGCTGAGAAATGGCTTTATATTCGACATAAAGAAGACACGTGAAGCTTCCGATTGCGTGACACTTTGATGAGCATGAAAGTTTGAACGAATTTTGTTATTCTTGTTTTCGAAATCAATCAATTGTCTAGAGCCGTTAATGTGTGCGCTAATGGTATCCTCCTTATCGTCAAAAATTTTCGACTCAAAACTCTGCAAGTGCTCGCACATCCAGTGAATCGCCGAATTGCGTCGATCAAACGAAGTTACATAGTTGCATTTCAGGCGTATGTCGTTCATGCTCGGAAAGCCGTACTTCATGATCGTTCCCAATTTGTGTGAGTCGCTGGCATCATTAGTCAATGTTTCGTAAATATTAGTGTTTGTACTAAAAATGCCCAACTACATGTACAAATGATATAAGTTTATCAACGATAAATTTAATATTGATTAAGTTTGCTTACCAATCCGTACAGCTTCCGGCGTATAAAGAATGCATGCGGATTACGACGTTCCAATTTTTGTATTCTTCTCAAAACATCATGGTGCTGATAGAAGGCACCTAACATAAAACACGATCCGGCGGTTACCACAACAATAGCACATATGCTTGGCAAGGACATTTCATTTTTGGTACGAAAAATTACTCAACTTGAATTTTATAAAACACAAAACTGACTACGAATTCTATCTGTTACCTAATTTAGATACACAAACATTGATTTTGAAGTAAAAGGCATCGGTCTGGCAAATTTATCGTTGTATTAAATTCAGTAAATCAAACCAGTCCAAAAGAAGAAGTTATTGAGCAAACTTTCTCATTGCTGCAGTTCACTGCAATTTCCAACTGCACTAAGCCAAGAGAAGTTGTCGATGTCAAAAGAGGCAAAAAGGTCGTAGGCAATGCATGTCCTCACTAAACCAAAAAATGTCGGAAAGATTTATTTGTGAAACTTGCTTTTGTGATTATGTTTTAAAAAATTTTAGTTGTCGATCTACGCCGGGATTTGGTTGGGCTACAACTTTTTTTTAGAAAGTTTTTGCGACCGCCCATTGTGCGTTGGGCTTGCGAACAAGTTGTGGTGACTTTGCTATTTTGCTTTGATGCGCTACAGTGGCGAGTGGCTATATTAGTTTAGGTCAAAGTGAAAATCACAATCTGTATGGAACTTGAAGCAAAGATATCAGTTAATTTAGAAAAATTTGAGTCTGATTCTGGTTAAACATTTTTGGATCAAGTAAATTCGATGCGATGGTTTAATGAGATTATTGTCAACAATGATGACCTCCTAATTTAATGTAATTAAGTATATAAGTTTGGCTCTATTTTCTGCTTTTTGTATCCCCACTTTTAAAGTTTTAATGTAGCGACATTATTTATAACTACTAAAATGAACTTTCATGTACTTCTCCTTCATGCCCTTTGGGATATTTTTCCTCATTTCCGTTGTAAAGCGGAAAAAAAACCAAAGCCAAAAGTTTGTTGATGCTTTTGTGGCTGTGGGTAAACCATAATATATATTTTTAGCATCCAAAAAAATTTAAATTAGTTTAAGTCCACCAAACAGAAACAAAAATAAACACACGCCAATTACGAAATTAATGAATACACTAAACGCGATCATTCTTTCAAAAATTCATTAAATCGAGCAATGTGCAAACAACACTCAATTGCACAAATATTGTACATTACCACATACAAACATATATAAATATACGAACATAGTCAAAATGGAGCACTCAAGCCAAACTACCACAGCCACAGCCACAGTCAAGGTGGCCAGGTGTGTAAGAGGTGGTGTGAGGTGGAGCTGGAACCGCGAGCCCACTTCAATTGCGCCCTTTGCCTAATTGGTGGTTGCAGTTCATTAGCAGAGCGTTGCTATTTAGTTATATCTGTGAGTGTCTGTGTTTGTCTATTGATTAACGCCTAAAACGCCGCTGTGACTGTTGATGCTGATGCCGAAGCCGAAGCCGATGCCGATGCCGACACGGACGTCTAACATCGTTGCCACCTTCAAAAGGCTTATGAAGCTACACAATTTCAACTCGATGCCTGTATCGCCTTTTTGTGGCTTTTGGTGAGAGGCTCAAGGGCTTGTTTGAGTTTGACTTTGTGTTTGGTTTTGGGGCGTTTATTTTTTTTTCGTGTTTCGTGTTTTGCTTTGTGGCCTTGCTCTAATCAACGTTAAGTACGGCGGACTAAATTTGCATAATTGAAAAGTCTCAGGTGTGCGAAAAGTAAGTTGACTACAAGCAGAACCCCTTCAAGAATGAGTGAAAATTTGCTGCTTAGCATGATGCGATGTAATTGAGTGTGTAAGCGATTCATTTGCTTGTTTAATTTTAAGTTTAATAAATAAGTTATAAAGTGTGATTGAAGTTTTAAATTGATTAGGTTTGGTCTGAGTTGACTTGATGTACATAACAGCAAGGTGATTATTTTTGGATGATTAATAGAAGGAGTAATTATTACAGTTGGATTAATGAGTAAGGAAATCTGCAGGAAGTTTGGGAATTTTTGAACGGGGAATTTATTTTTTTAATCAGTTTTAAGTACATTTCGTTGACTGTGCAGCAATTGCTTTGGACAAAATGTGCTCTTTGTTACTTTCATTCAAAAAATTACAACCCAAGGGACTTCGTCAATGACGCAAGCAAAATACATATAACTGATTAAACAAGGCATAAAATCCCGATGGATATTCCGTCTTTATACATGTTTTGATAATTGTTTGAAAATTCAACTGAAAGCGTATACTTTTACTGATCCGACCGCTCTTTGATAAAGCATCCACAGTCGATTGGCTAATTAAGGAACCGATCGATTTCATTTTCATAAAAAATTACCACAAAGAAACCAATCAACCAGCTTACTACAATAACAAATGAGCGTAAGTCAAAAGAGTTTTTCAATTCTCTGGCCATACATTTGACAGCGTAAGTGAGCGAACGCATCTCATTTTCAACGGTATTGACGCGGCGATCTATACTATTTATATACATTTTCGAATTCGCTAAAAACACAAACTCTCGTGTGTGGCACATTCAGTTGTGAACTAACCATTGAGCGACTCGGTCATCGGCTGTGATCTCACAGTGTCGCTGACTCAGCAGCAAAGCTAAATTGGTCGGTCGGTCGGTCTTCGGTATAGAAAATGCTGCGACGTGCATACGAATATCTTTGACATAACATAAAGTGATGTTCAACGACATTGAACGTTTGTAATCTTAAGCATTTTATTTATTGTTGTAACTTTTAACTTCTACTACACAACGCACACATGAGCTTGACACAGCACGCACGACACAGCTTGATTTTGCTTACGTTGTTTATTGTTTGGTGGACGCATACGCTATGCGGTAAGTGTTTATAATTAGCTGAGTGCTTTTCAATCTATTTAATCTTCTGCAAACGTTGTCACGCCTGCGTCTACAATAGTCTCAGCTGCACCAACTTCAACGGGCACATTTCAGCATGCTTGCGGTCATACGCTGCGCCGGCCGACAAGCTTCTTTAGGCGACACTTTGACACGGCGTTCATGAAAAAGTTCTTCAAACATTGGATTCCCTTTACGAGCAGCGCACGTGTCCGTATGCAATTTTATTTATATAAGCGGGACTTTCCAGATTGTGGACGAGAATTGTTTACAGATGAGGATGAAGCACTTGCAGAATCTGGTTTTAATGCAGAGCATCCAACCAGGTGAGTGTTTTGTATTTTGCAAATTGTGCGAGGTCGTGTCCGTCAACCGGTTCCGTGTTTGATAAGAGTTTACAGTTTAGTAAAGTGCGTAGCGATTTTTTTATGCCATTGAATGTCAAATGGTTTCGCTTCGGCGTGTTTTGAGCTATTGATATCACAGTTGAGTTCATTGTATTCAAAAACTGCTATCATTTAAATACTATAATTAAAATAGATTTATTTTATTTACTTAAGTCGGAAATACATTTCGATTTTATGACATCATATCATAGATAATAATATTATAACTTAACTTTCAATGCTCTAATTTGTGCCATGCAGACTTGTTTAAACATTTCGCGCTTTTGTTATCGCCAATTCACAGTTCTAACTCAAAACCGGTTTTGGCGCTAATCTTATCAGTTCAACTATATTTTTGTTGTCTTATCAATGACTCACGAACGCGATCGCGAACACGAAACGCTTGCGAATTGTTAAAGTAAAAGCAAAAAAAAATATTCAAAAACCAGAAAAAAAAAATATTGTTGACCTCAATTATGAACGCATTAAGTTAAGCAGCTGTTCTTTGAATATTGCAATTCTCTTATACTTTTTGCAGAATAATCATACATGGCTGGATGAGTCAAAGCAAGGGCTCTCTTAATCGTGCCGTCAAGAATGCTTATCTTAGTTTAACGCAGCCACGCGACAGCAGCAGCAAAAACTCTACCACAGACGCTGACTCTGCGCAACTGCCAACCTCAACAACAACAATAACAACAGCAAATGAAACGCTAGCTTCAACAACAACAACAGAAACCACAACTTATACTGACTTCAACATAATCGTCTGCGATTGGAGCGTAATATCATCGAATGTGAATTACTTTGGCGTTGTCGAACTTATCGAAGATCTTGGCTTACTGCTTGCTGAGTTTGTGCGTCATTTGCACATGCGTGCCGGCTTGCAATTCAACGATGTCTATCTCATTGGGCACTCATTGGGCGCGCAGATTGCGGGTAGTGCGGGCAAACAAATTTATCCATTTCGCTTTAATACTATTTTTGCTTTGGATCCAGCTGGACCAAAATTTCGTGATTTGAGCGATGAGTATAGAATTGATCCATCGGATGCAGTTTATGTCGAGTCAATACAAACGAGCAGCAGTTTGGGTTTTGAGGAGCCCGTTGGTCATGCCACATTTTATCCAAACTATGGCAAAGATCAGAAAAAGTGTTATATCTACGGTTGTTCGCACTCACGTTCTTATGATTATTTTGCGGAATCGATCACAAGCGAAAAAGGTTTCTGGGGCACATTGGCGCAACGTAAGCCGGAGGGTATGTGGATTTTGTCGGGATCCGGTGTCGAATTTCGCATGGGCGGCGAGCCATCAATACCAAAACGTGGCACTTTTTATGTACAGACAAATGATGAGCCGCCTTATGCGATGGGTCGTCGAAAGTGGGTGACCCAGGCGCCAGCACATCATAGCGATGAGTCATTGGAAGAGCTAAAGGATGAAAATAATTGATGATTTTTGTATTATAAATGTTTTTACGATGAGATTATTTTTTTCAAAGATTGTAAATAAAGTTAATTTTATTTTCATGATTTTAACACTATCAATTTGCACTTTTTAAACAATCCATTTTCAGCTGCTCATCAACCTGTGCCTTGTTTTATATGTGCGAATATAATATAAACTTTTACATGAGGCTTAAATGCCACAGGAAAACTTGTCTAAATATTTATTTGATTATTTTATTCAATAACGCTTCCATCAAATTGATTTATCGCCAATCGTCTGACATTTTTTTTCACAGCTGCGTCTGGCGTTTGGCGTCTGGCAGGTCATGTCATTGCCACGCCCGTGCTGCATGTCATTGCCAGAGCCACAGCAACAGCCAAAGCATTGAACCCTTCAATCGAACACTGCTCAGCTAACTGTCAATTTGTGATGTGTCTGTACAGTGTCATCCTTTGGATTTATATATGACACTTGAATGATGAATGCTTCAACGTTGCACGGCAACAGTTGTGTGGCATGTGCGCTTCAAAGTAGACTACACAATCATTTCGCATGATTTGATAGCTCGCAGTCTTGTTTGAAGTACAAGCAGAATTTGATTTTATTTTTTGTTGTTTTATCTTTGGACGAGAAAGTTAGGTTTTCATATTTTCAGCAAATACTTCAACTGATTTGACAAACTTTCGTTTTGTATTCTTGTTTATATGCCAAAATTGTGTAGGTGAAACATGAAATCTATAAAAAAATTGTCCAAGAACTTCTTCTATTATTTCAATTAAAATTAATTTAATTTTCACTACATTATTTAGTTATCATTACAGACTTACGTTCTTTTCAGATTTACTTTTTCAACTGACGGAAATTAATAATTTCTTATTGCAACCTAATCGTGAAATGTGGCAGGACACAAATTCTACCTAATGACATTGGCAACTAAGACCGAAAGTGCTTAGCGTCTGCCAAGACACTTTGGTTGAGATGAAAGTATATTTTCTTCAAACACTTATAACATGAAATTGATTCTTATTGCCAACAATAATCCATGACCACTTTTATCCTTTCGTGCTTACATTTCTACTTTGCTCGATAAACCTTCTTCAGTCAGGCCACTTTCGCTGTCTGCCTCACTATCATCATGTACCATCATGCTCGCCAAATTATCGCCGTGTACGTGTCTAACTTCAGCACTGCACTTGAGTCTATTTGTGTGCTTCTGTTTGTATTTGTGTTAGTAGATACTTGCGTCATTGCCATCGCCATCGCCATGTCGACGTTGTAGTTGTTGTACCTGACAGACATTTGCGACAGTTGAAATTCGATTAAGTGTGGCACTTAGTCTTTGTCGTTGGTGCACGCGGTAGAACCTTTGATTGGCGGATTTGCTATTATTTTTTCCACCAACACTAAAGGACTTTTCCAATTTGTGGTTTTCGTTTGTTCGGTTGTTCTAAATAAGTACTTTGCTTTAATTAGTTTTCGGTAAGAAATCAACATTTTTTAAAGTTTACCTTTTCTGCCGCCTATTTAAGTTTACTTCGCAATAAAAAGCGATAAAACTTTCAGTGACCCTAAAAATTATGCTAACCGAAATTGGCACAAAATATATGCAAATCATTTAAAGCGTAACCTTTTTTTTTTGCATCATTCAATGCTCTGTCTTATTCATAGTTCAACTATTCGATTATGCAAGCAGCAATTTACTAACTCATACCATGAAAAAAGGTAAAATCAGTTCACACTTGAATGCCTGAAAGCATGCTGTATATATGCATGTGTATATGTGTGTGTGGTATGCGTCTAGGTGTGAGTGTGACCGTGATCATGTAAAAAGGTTTGAGCGCTTGAATTTGATTATTTAAATTTTATGTTTATTGCGTATAAATTATTTATGAGTTTTTCTCAAAGTGTAACTGTGAACAAGCACGCAGATTCGTTGTCATGGACGGTTTCGTTGCATACCTAAGGGGGCCAAGTTGGCACCAAACAAAGGTGTGCTGCGCATAAATAATTGAATGGTTTGATAATGCATAAAGGCGTAGAAAACTTGTTTAAAAGTATTTTTTGTTGTTGTCATTTTGTCGTAATGAACACTTAATTGAAGTTTGCATATAATCTATAAAGTGTCTATATGCATATAAAATGCATTATCAGCACAAACTATTAGTGTCAACTGATACCATCAAAACAATTTACACACACACACACACTTACATTCATGTACGTACATACATAAACAGAGACTTTAAATGCTAAAACCCATTAACACTTTAACACTTTTTGGCTTGAACTAACCGTCCAAGTTGGATCAATTTGTCGCACACATGCCAGAATATGTGCAACATCCTGTTGTAAATACCTCAGTGTGCTATAATTCACCAAGCAGAAAATTAAGCCAAGCGTAAAGCTGTGACTGACTGAAGGACTGAGCGAACCAGTGAGTGAGTGAGTGAGTAAGTGAGTGAGAACGAACATTTTGTTGCCCTTAAAAGCAAATAATATAAAATAAAACCTTTGAAAAGGACCTGCCATAGCACACTCTCTCCCTACTGAGGTCAAATGATGCTCTGCTGTGCTCAGCTCAGCTCAGCTATCGCGTGTCTTCGTCACAAACTACAAGTATTACAAATTTTACAGCACGTCGCCTTTTGTCGTGTGCATTGAACAATGAAAACTTAAGGATTACTTTAAATATCTTTGCTTGTATCATTGTGTGATTTTTTTTTTTTACAGCATTTTTATGGCACACAAGTTTTGCATTTAGTATGCTTTAAGCACTGCTTTGTGCGTTGTCCTTTTACGTAAGTATCTAACAGTATACTTACATTTGTTCTTCCAACCACTTTGTTCGGACAAATGCCTTGATGTATGCTATCGAAAGGAGCGATCACAAGAAAAAAAAAAAAAAACCAAAAATTACACAAACATAAAATTTCATGTGTTGCGTTTTCTTATGTATGAGCAGGTACAGACATATGTACGTACATGTATCTAGAAGTTGATTTTATGTGTAAACTTAAATTATACGACAAGGACATACATGAGTATGATTTCAACTTATAGTACACTCATGAATATTTGCGTAAGAGTTGGTAAACGCTTTGAATATGCTTGCGGTGGTCATTGCATGCATAATGAAGAATGCGTCACATTTGAGAAAAGATACTTTTGGCTTGTCTGTTTGTTGGATTATGTGTTGACAGTTTGATACTTGAGCGGTTCCTAAATTGGAACAGTTATTTTTCATATTGTATAATAAAGAGAGTTTCGCCAACAAAGCTTAGAATTTTGTAAATGTTTTATTCATTTTGTCTTTGTTATACAATATTCTGATTTTCTTTTAATGCAAATGAGGGTAAAAAATTTTACAAAAAATGTTTTTTTATAAAGTTTTAGAATTAAATATTTATGTCTTTCTTCTTCTTATACAAACCAGAGTTTCCTGAAATCTACAATTAATAATAGTGACAATAGAATGGTGTGATAATTTTTCAGTGATAAAATGTTGCGTCTACTGATTTTATACTCAATCGTCGAACTAATTCAAAGAGCGTGTTAAACAGACTTCGGTCTTTTTAAGGAGAGCCAAATAAGCATTCAGTTGGTTTTGGGTTGGTTTCGAAGTGGACTGTTTTCAAATCTCTGAACCAAAAAATCGAGAGTTTTAAAAAGGGTTGTTTTAGGAGAGAAATCGGATTTTGGAGATTACCAGCACTTATAACTCTTTTTCAAGACTAAAAATTTTAATTGCTTACCTTAGCAAATTTTTTCGTAGTGAAAAGTTATATTTTTATAGGCAAATTTCTTTGGTGCTCTAAATCTCATTAGGCATGCTAAGTACATTGCTGAAGATGACATTTATGCCACAACTTACAGTTTATAACTAACATCGTCTTAGTTGACTACACTTTTGAACTAAAACGGTAAAGTTTCTTTGCTGCTTTTTCACGCTTACAGGCGCTTAATGGCTGTTGTTTGTATGCAGCTTTCCAAGTCATTGGTTAATGCAAACGCAGCGTTATATGCCATAAAAACGCTTAATATTGCAGGCGTATGTCAGTCCATCCGTCCGTCTATCTAATTCTAACAAGCAAGTAAACTTCATCTGCAGCAACAGAGTTGGAAAGTTGCACAGCTCAACACAAAATACACAAACTTTATTTTATATTCGCCACCCTTGAACATAAATGCAATTGAGCACTTTGAGAGTCAATTTTAGCGATTAAATTAAGAATGCATAACTTGCAAGGTTAACAATGTTAGACAGCGACGGCATTACTTCGCTCCTTACAGGCATTCTCTATATATTTAAGTATGTGTGTATATGTGTGTTTGTGTGTGTGCGTCCGGCCCGAGTAGCAGATTGTTTTTACAGCAACTGCTGTTGCTACTTATCTGCCTTTTCAATTTGTGATTTCCGTTTTGCTTTTTATTTTCTTTGTTGAACAGTTTCTACTCCGCAGCTTCTTGCCTTTTCTATTGCCAACAGCAACAACAAAATGCCGACTTTCTGACTCTTAGTGCTGCTGCTGCTGCCACTGCTGCTGTATAAATATTTGTAGAAGGCTTTATGGCGCTCGCGTTTCGCGTCCTTAGGAAAACGTGCCTTGGCTGCGTTTTTATTTTTCTTTCTTTGCGTTTTGTTTTTTTTTTCTTTGGTCCAACATTGGCTATTTACTTTAGCGTGCTGTTTGCTTTGTGCTTGTATGCATTTAGCTTTCTTCGTTCGTGCTTGCATTACTTTGCTGCTCTCGCTCCGCTCTCTGGCGTATTGGATGCCATGTTGCTACACCGACCGGAAATGCGCGACGCGTCTCTTTGCCATGCAACGCATCGTTTTTAATTTGTTCATATGCGCGAAGTAACACTAACAATAACGACTCTTTGCACAATTGTGTGCTTGTTATGCGCCCACACAGCTGCAACGGCAGCAGCGGCGACGGTGCAGGCGGCAGTGGCAGAACAACATGTCCTTTGTGTCCACCATTATGTACGCCATAATTGAATTAAGGCGTATGACTTTACTTTACTTGTTTATGTGTGTGTGCGCTTTGTTTTAGATGCACTGAGAACATGGTGAAAACATTACTACTACAAAAAAAAAAAAATATGTAGTAAAATCAGTGGAAATTATGTAACCAAAACCATTATAACAAAATAACAAAAACCATTATGGTTTTGTTTATTCCTTTGTTTTATTTTTTTTTATGTACAACGGAAGCCGCAAAGCGTGCCTTTTGCCGATGTTAGCGCTTTGTTTTTTTTGTAGCATACTTTTAAGCGCTTGCTCACAAAAACTAAATGACTTGTAAATTGCGCAATTTCAATTTGAACTCAGCACAATATTGTAGCATATTTTCACTTGTTTAACCGCTCATTATGGCTACGGACAGTTTGCCAAATTAATAATATCAATCATACGATCAAGTGCACAGATTAGTGAGCATAATTGAAATTTTAGTGAGCACGCAAGTGAAGTGAAATTTAATTTAAATTGAATTTTTAAAGCGCACAAAAAATACATTACTAAAATTTATTTCTCGTTTTTTTCAGTGAAAAAAACAAACAAAAAAGCAAAATTTAAGTTTTAAAAATTATAAAAAAAATATCATGCAAGCTTTGTTAAAACTAAAATCACGTTAAGCTGAGTCTGAGTGGCTACAAAGCCAACCGAAGCCACGTTGCGTTTGTGCTGTAACATGATATGATTGTGGTGCATGTTGCACAACCAAATGCACAAAATGTTAGTGCAAAGTTGCCGTCAACGGCTAATGCTGACGCCTCACTCGATTATACATATGTGCAGATACAAACGTGCTCACATTCTGGCTGAATATATTAATGGGTGACAATGCATGTGATTGCAAACGTGCTCTCGTCGACGTTATTGTCGTCAACGTCATTGTCAATGTTGTTGTTGTTGTTTCTTATGCGCATGCAAATGTAATTTTGACTTCATATATGAAATGTTACCAAGCCAATTTAGTGAATGTGTTATTTCAAGTGTTTCATATGCATGAATAAATAGAAATTATAGCATTATCTTTAAATATTTAATGAATACTTTAAATTTCATGGCAGTCGCTTACTTGTGTTCTTGCCTAATGCTCTGCAGACATCAGACTGTGAATACGTCTTTGTCTATGGATTGCTCACATTGAAGCCAAAGCATTGAAGCCAAATAATTTTTGAAAGCAATTAAAATTTGTTGTAAACGCGCACAATGGCCAAGCCATGAATGAAAGCCAAATTGACAATGCGTACGCAAACACGACCATTAGGCATTCACTGTCATTGCCGTCTGTCTGTCTGTCTGTCTGTCTATCTATCTGTCGGTTGGCTATCAATGGCGAAATGCAATTGAATGATAACACATTTCAACATTAAACTAAATTGGCCCATGCCTGTGAGCGACATCAACGAGTCTGTGCGGCGAACACTTACAATCTCTGCCATCATTTGACTCCCACTTGGCTTCTCTCTCTCTCTCTCTCACACACACTTTATTTCTTTTTATTCGTTCACTCACTCACGCTGCCAGTCAGCCAGTCGTTGGTCTAAGCGAAGCGTTGCTTATGCGTGCTGCCTTTTCAACACAAATTGAAATGAAAATGGCGACTGTCGTCATTGAGGTTGCAATCGTTTGATTCGTTTGGCTTCGTTTGGTTGGTTGGTCGGCTGTCATGAAGCTGAAGCGTTCATTTTTTTCTCTCTCTCTCTCTATGCTGATAAAGCTGCAACACAATCAGTTAACCGCAAAACTATTGCAATATGGCAATGTTGAATGGGATTTCCGTTGCCGTTTCCGTCATCATCATAGCAGCAAGCATGACTTCCGTTGCCATTGCCATTGCCGTCGTCGTTGTCGTTGTCCGTGCCATTTCATATCGCTATGCCGATGCATATGTGTGCATTTCATTTGGTTCATCATTAGAAATTGTATTTCCGTGCCTGTTTTTGTTGATGTTACCACTTAAATAACACGTTTCATTTGCCATTCTATGCAATTTCAATTAGAATTTCCAGCATGCCGTGGCAAAATGTTGATGCGACTTTAAAAATGACAACGTTGCTAAATACACACAAAAAAAATTTATAGTGCCGCATATAAGCTTCATTAATGCAGCGCACGTAGTTTACACAATGCGTGCGAAAGAAATCGAAAAATGTGTGAGCGTGAGCTGGAGTAGACAATAGAGACTAAGCAGCGTGTGTGAGTTGCTACGCATTTTTATATATATATAAATCACAGCTGACACGTGCCAACGCAAAAGTATATTCCCAGCATACGCAAACACAAATGTCAAAGGAAGGCGCGCACAGGTAACGAAATTTCGGGCATGTAAAGCCGCTGGAGAAGAACGCTTTCTGTTTTTGCCTTCAACTTGTGCGGCCCATTGTCTTTCTGCTTACTTTGCTCAGCTGTCACGTTGTTAGTCCCCTTGTCTGTGTGTGCCTTGGGTCACTGACTGTCACTATTGGTCTAAGGGTATCAGTGAAGCTCACCTGTTTCCAAAGTATAACTTCAGCGCGTTTGCATTATAAATTAAAACATGTCAACAGCCGAAGTAAGACAAAAAAACATCTACCAACTGCGTCCAAGTCATTTTGCTTGCTTTTCATTACCCTTTGCCCTCTGGCCCCCTGCGCTACTTTATCTGACCATTTCGTTTGGCTGTTGCAGCCAAAAGTGTCAAAGGAAAAACGTTTTTCAAAAAGCCGAAAATTCTCGCTTTTACCCATCGTTGTGGCCTCTTGACGTTCGTTGGCCTTTATACTGCTCGCGCTTTATATATAAATGTGTTTTTTTTTAATTTTCGTGCCAACATTTTTAATTAAAACTACTTATTATATTTTAATGTCTGTATGTCTCTCAACTTTATATTTTTAAGGTTGAAATGCAAAAATAAAATCATAAAAATTAAAGTAATTAAAACTGACTTTTGTGCGCTTTGCATTATGTTTGTCTGCAGCGTTAGAAAATGTTCTCATTTGAGTTGCGCTACTTTCAAGTGCTGCGGGTACATCTGCAGTGGCATATAAGAAGTGTTTTTTTTTCAGCTCAAACTTTTACTTTGAGTTCTTACTTGAAACTTTGAATAACTTCAGTCTTAATGTACTATTCTTTTAGCCTTACTCAACAGTCATAGAAGTATCTGCACTCACCTGCGCTTATACAATTTAAATTCAATGTAGAAGCTTTGTGCTTTTTGCATAACCAACGCACCAACAACATTCACACTTGTATGCAAACTGAAGCAACAAACAAACAAACAAGCAAGCAAACATCTTTTGGCTTGTGAAAATTTGCGGTTTACAGCGACCACAAAAAGCCAAAATGAATATCATACATTGCGCCGCATTTGCATTCGTTGCACTTTGCACCAAACGGGGCACAGCAGCCACGGCCACGGCATGAGCTTAAACGTGCTTTCGGACCATTTGCACTTACCGCACTTTGTTAGCATGAAAAAGGAAAAAATTAAAAAAAAAAAAAACTAAAAAAAGGAATAGTTAGTTGTGAAAAAAAATAAAATCCAACTGACCGCAATTGTGGCGCGTGCATTCGCATTCGCATTCACATTCACATTCGCATATTCCTATTCAGCTGCAAGCCGAGTTATTTTAGTCCTATGACAGCGTCGTTTATGAAGTCAATGGCATTTTAAACATTTAAATTGCATGGAATTTAATATTGCGTTAATTGCATGCAACGATTTATGTTATTGATTTTTATCGCTATGCAATTAACAGATATAATAATATTCGTACAAAATTATGCAGTCACGCTACTCTGCAGCAAACGAGCTGGGCTAATCAGCGAAACTATTGTATTGTAAATCGGCTCATAAACAATCAAAGTCCATTGAGTGTGCTCAAGCCATTGGGCAGTATTTTGTGCGCAGATTATCTTTTCTATTTATACAGTTTCAGATACACAGATACAAGTTTGCTTTGTTTAAATGCAGAGAAGCTTCAAATTGCTTTTTAATAGAATTTATTGCGTTGTGCACGCGAATTGAACTGTAAGTTATACAATCAAACAAATGCACACACACACACACCGACACACACACAGAAATTTGCATGCCAGTAGTGCAAAGATAAAGAAGACAGCGTTTTGTGTAAACTCAATGTCGGCTGGGGGGTCGAGTTGGCATCAAATAATTGTGCGCGGCTGCAACACTTGACTTTCATGTTCAAGCAATAAAATTCTATTTTCAAGGAGTTATGCAGATTTGCCAAAAAAAAAAAAAAAAAAAAATACCAAAAGAGGAACAAGAAAAAAAATGTTAAAAATAAAAGAGTAAGGAAGGCAGGCAGGAAGGAAGAAACGATGTGCGCCAAACAAGCCAAAAAGGATATACAAAGCAATGCGAGCGCATTTTTGTGAATGCTTTATTATGTCAAGTCAAAAGGGGAGTGGCAGCGACGTGGCGGTGGTTCAGCGTGATAACAATGCCAGTTCAGTGCATTCGCTGCAATCGGGGCTCGACACGACTCAGCGCAACGAAGCGTATCAATTCTGCTTTTTCAAATTCAAAATACAAATCCGTAGCGTTGCCAGCGAGATAGCAAACAGCGCTGGGATTTGAAACGATTTGGCGGCAGCATGGGTAATATGCCTTGCCTTGCATTGCCTTGCCAGGCTTTGCCGAATGTAATCGTTGCAACGCAAAAATTATTACTTGGCTGCCGTCCAAAATGTTTAAATTACAATTTGTAAAATACATTTTCGTTTCGTTTGCGTGAAGAAGCGCGCTTACGATGGCGCACACCATGCTTTGAGGGGGGGAAGGGCGGTTGTCACAGAGGCTAAGACGCCGTTGCGCATAAGCAGCAGCAGGACAAAGATTTCGTTTCTTGCTTGGCTGTTGAATGTTGGCAGCAGGCAGCAGGCAGCTCACAAAAGGAAGTCATTCGGTTGCAGTTTGTTGAGCTTTAGTTTTGCAAGCTTTACTGGCACGCAGCTGTGACGAAGTTGATTTTACGCTATGAGCATGAGCCAACTGAGTGCGTTGATAAGTTCACAATCACAGTCACAGCTGCAAAGAATGTTGCATTTGCAGTTGCTTACAGGTCAATAAGTGCCGCTTTACCGTCAAATCCATGCAATGCTCAAAATTTAAATATCGCTTTGCATAGAGAATTAGAGGTATGCATGAATGCATTCATTTCTGTTACTACTCAAATCACACTACAATGTACTCATACAAACAAATGAGAGAAAGTACAAATTATTAATGTACTCACGTTCAGTGAATGCTATGATGATGTGTTAGGTACACCAAATAATGTTATGAGTACAGTGAAAATTAAATGACAGATTTTTTCATTACTCCCATGCACTCCCATTTTATCAAACGTTTTCATTCACAGTACAGCGATTAAAATGTACACCAAAACATTGTACTCGAAATTTGCTGAACAATGTCTGTGTGAATAGTGTACACTACTTCACAAGACGTTCACAAATACAACATTCATTTACATTCACTCAAAAAAATACAGCAAAACAAGCATTCGTTTTCATTGCAAATGACTCATTTGCCTTTATGAATGTATTCAATCATGCCTCTAATAAATATGCTCACACTGCGTATGCGTAATATTTAAATTTCAAGCAAAATTAATTAATTTTCAACTTTATTTACAGCACGTTCTCTTTTCTCTCTGTCTCTCTGTCTCTCTCTCTCTCTCCACACAAAATATCTTAAATCTTTCATAACACTTTTGTCTTAATTCTTGCCACAAAAGCGGTAAACGAAACTTTTGCTGTAGTGGCATGCGGCATTAATATCGGTTTTATGCTTATTTGAGCAGACTACTCCATTTTGCGCCATTGTTGCTCTGCGCTCGCCATTTTTACTAACTGTAGTTACGCCTTATTTCTATTACAGAAAAATTATATTGTCTCGAAAGTTTTTGAGTTCATTTGCCGGTTGTTGTTGCTATTGTTTTTGTGTTGCCTTTGTTTGAATTTTGCATGTTTTTGTTGCATAAAGTTTTGCCTGCGTCGGTCGAGCAACAGAAATAATTGCTATGCTATGCAATTACAATTACAATTATAATGAATTATAAGTAAAATTTGCATTTAATTGTCATAGTTTAAATTGTTTAAATTTTGTTTTCAGTAAATGTATAAGTTTGCGACAAAAAAATGCGTTAAATGTTTTAACAACAACAAATGTGCATGCGGTTTTCAATTGAATTCAATTTATTATTTTTTTATTCAATTAAAATACTTTGTAAGTCACCTGCCAGCCTGTAAATCACTTGCATGATTTAACGCAAATCGCAACGAAATCGAATTGAATCGAATCGAATTGAACATTTCAATTAACGCATTTTCCGATTGGCGCACACATTGAACAATCTGCACAATTAAGCGTGTGTGTGTGGTTGTGGTTTCAATTGAAATAAATGCTATGAAATTAATTAAAATGCAACAGATTTCTTTTGTTAATGTATATTTATGTGTGTGTGTGTGAATGTCTGATTTTCTTTTACTTGTCAATGAAAAAAGCAATTTTATTTTAACAAATTTACATACAAATACATAAAAAAAGACAAAAAATATGCAACATTGATGTGCGTTAAACAAAAGTTTATCTTTTTTTTTTGTTTTATTTTTATTAACACAATTTACGACATAGCCGAGGACAAAGCATGCATATAAATAAATAAACTTCTTATTGAAAGCGAGCAGCGGCGCATTAAATCAACGGCGGTGGCATGTAAGTATTTGCGCATGTAAATAAATTTGATGCTGTTGTAATCATATGCTTATTGCTTATAAATAATTTACGTACATAAACCGATACTCTGTGTGTAACCCTTGCTCACACGCTCACGCTCACGCACACAACCAATCAAATAGACACACACACACACTCACACACACATAGCAATATCCATTTGAACACACAAGCCGACATAAACATTCCATTGCATGACAACAAACATGAATAAATACAATGGTTGCTTAATCTCTGCCATTTGCCGCAGCTGATTTGCATATGATCAAGTATACGACTTGTACTCATACACATGCACATATACATTTACAAATGTTAGCATATCGCATGGCGCACAAAGCTTGTGTGTGAGCTGCTTAAATTTGTTGAATGTATTTGTGTGTAACGCATATAAATAATTTATAATCGTAGACTATATTATACGCACAATGCAGCAAATAGACAAGGAGGAGCAAGTGGGGGTGGGGTAAGTGGGGGTGGGGTAAGTGAAGCATGTGTAAGTGAAATGAACTCATCATGAATAAGATAACTTCTTACGATGTTTTTTGATTCAATTTGTATAATTTAAGCTTAACTAATGTTAAATAACCCTTTTGAAGCTCATTAATAACGCAAACGCGTAAATTTTATTAAATATCACTCATACGTCACGTTTGCTAAGCCAAGGCATCAAGTTGAGATGCTTACATGAATCGAAAGGCGTTGAGGCTGACAGCTTATATTTTTTTCTAAGCACGCCCGCTTTGCTCACATGCCACTCAGACTAAACTGTTTTCATAGATTTGACGCTCAGAACCATTAAAATATTATCAATCACATGCGCTAATCTAGCATTTAAGTTGTCAAAGTTTTTTTTCTTGTAATCTTAATTCGCTCTTGCTCTTCTTTTCGCTTTCATTCAAGTTTTCTCTGCTATTTCATTTATTATGTAATCACTAATTTGATTTGGGCTAAGTTCAACACAAACATTTTATGGCGTAAGCAAGAAAGCATAGAAAATTAAACGTTTTTTAGGTGAAGGCGAAAATATATTGGAAAAGGAGAAAAAATAAAATTATGAATATTTGTTTTGGATCAATTTTTTAATTAAAAATAAATTTATTTACCAAATTTGTTGTTCAATAATATCATTTAAGAATATCTCATTTTCTTCGTTACTCAAAGACAACTAATTTTTATTCTGTTCAATCGAAAAAACTTGTAGAAATCAACAAATAAAAAAAATTAAAAAAAAAATGTTGGCAAACTGAACGAAATGAAACCCCCAAATTTAGAGTAGTACAGTAGTACAGAGACGCGAATATAGCACAAAAACATGGCACAGCGCAAGCCACCGATACCAAACACAGCGCCACGCAAGCCCGGACCAATTGGTCAGGATACCAAATCGAACAATGACAGATTTCTGAAAATGGTGCATGAAACAACAAATAAATATCGAGCGATGCACGGCTGTCCGGCGCTGAAGATCAACAGTGAGCTGAACAAACACGCACAAGAATGGGCAAATGTAAAGGACGATTTTAATCTTTAATAATAATATTCTCACACTGGAGTATTTACTTTTCAGAATTTACGCGATCGCAACGTAATGGAACATCGACCGAATCCGAAGTTTGGTGAGAATATTTTCCTGTCGGGCGGCATGGATGTGACGGGTGATTTGCCCGTCGAAATGTGGTATCGTGAAATTAATAGTTACGACTTTGCTAAGTCGGAATTTGTGCCGACGGCTGGTCATTTCACGCAATTGATCTGGAAGGCCTCGAAAGAGATGGGCTCAGGTGTGGCGCGAAAGTAAGTTGTTGTATTTGCTGTCGGCATACATCAATTTGGCATTTATTTTTTTTGTTTACAGAGACGATCGCACTTGGGTTGTCTGTAATTACAATCCGCCGGGTAATGTTGTTGGGCAATTCAAGGCTAATGTGCCGCGCAAAAAATAGAAAAAAAAAATTCAAAAAATTGTTGCCACCATCTATGTAGAATTTTAACCAATTGAAAAAAAAAAAACAATGTTAAAAATATTATTTTCAAAAAAGTTTGCCAAAAATTAATTTTATTTATCGTTATCAACAATTTAAACCTCCTTCTCTTCTTCTTCTTCTACTTCTACAATTCTTGGCGTAAAATCTTTGATGAATTTTGACGATTTATCTTCCATAAGCCAATCTGTATTCGCTTTACACTTGCGTCGTTCAAATTCGCAGTAATGTATTGGCGGCGGTCGCAACAGACGTTGTTGTTGTCTATAAGTGAGTGGCTTTCTGACAATTTTCTTCTCCTCGTCTGAGTCGGACAGCATGACTTTACGAGGCAGAACATTCTCTTTGAAATGACCCTCTATGTTGCCAAATGGTCGATAATTGCAAACGATCCAAATACGTCGCTTACTGCAAGTGTAATAATAATAATCTTTAATAAGTTATGATGATTTCTCATTGAAATTTACTCCTGTGCAATGCCAACGCCAAGCTCTCTTGTGTCCCACCAGACCATTTGCGTAAAGTGTCCCGTATAAACATCAAATTTCGGATAGGCATGACTGTAGGCGAATTTCTCTTGATACCAAAGCTTCATGAGACGTTCAACATCGAATTCACGTTTCAAACAGCATATAATATTCTCGCCATGTCGCGGGAATGGGCGCGTCTCAAGTGCATCGCGACTGCACAAGTCCTGTGTGTGTAATGTAGTGTTAATAGCTCAAGATTATATGAATTACAGACAACGATTTACA
The DNA here is from genome assembly GCA_034638295.1 of Phortica okadai. NCBI lineage: Eukaryota > Metazoa > Arthropoda > Insecta > Diptera > Drosophilidae > Phortica > Phortica okadai. The sequence goes on from CM067850.1 coordinate 9,870,873, forward strand.
TCGGCCCAATATTGTGCATAGCGTGACAAACGTTCGTTCATGACCAGACGACACGCGCAATGCATGCGACGATACTTATTCGTCGCTTTAAGTATCGCCAGCGTGATTTGCTCGTTCGTCTGTTTGATCTCCGGCACGTAAAGATCCTCACGTAGGCATTTCAAGCGACGTGGTGGTGCAGGCGTTTTTGGAGGCTCAATGCATTTTGTCTCGTCATGTTCTTTGGGTAAGAGATCAGTGCGTATACAAATCGTATCATCAAATTGCTTCGACTTGGTTTTCATTTCGTTGTTTGCCGCTAAGTAACGAGAAGTGATAAGACCAAAAAAAAAAAAAAAGGTTTTTAAATAATTTAGAAAAGAGAATTAAAATGTAAACAAAGTTACAAAATATATTTACATATGTAAACAAGTTTAAAGTGTCACTTTGGCTGTCACAAATCCAAAGAAGAAGAAAAAAACATGACAAACATGAAAAATACAAAAAACAAATTTAATTTGTCGCATTTCGTTACAATTTCATGTCACACGTCATTAATTTTATATTTTTACCATAAATATAAAGTGATAGCATGCCTGCGGCGTACACCGGGCGTATGAATGACGTGTGTGTCCCTGTGTGTGTGTGTTTGTGTGTGTGTGGTTCATGGTTGTTGCAGCCTCAAATTCTTTGTACCTGAAGGTAAAAAAAGGTTTACCAAACAAAAAGAAAAAAGCAAAACAACACACACACAATCACATACACACACAGCGCAATACAAGTTGAAAATATGGCCACAGGTTTTTTCACAGCCATTTTTTTTTTTGCTCGTTCGTCTTTTTTGATGCGTTCAAATTAAAAATGGCGAAATTTGCCATAAAAATTCATAGTCTACGCTCAGGCGTTAAATTGTATGCCGTGCCAGTGTGCGACTGTATGATGTCTGTTTGTTGTTGCTGTTGTTGTTGTTGGTGTTGTGCTTGTGTTCGCAGGTCTGTTGCTTTTTGTCTGATGTCCTTGCTGCTTGCTCGCTCGTTCGCTGACTGACTTTGTGCTTATTTTGCTCTGACGCTTGCTGTCGGCTCGGCCATGTTGCCAATTTTGGCTTGAGCTTTTTGTTTTTGTTTCGTTGTATTCCGTCTGTTTTATGGCGTGACATTTTAATGGAGACTTTAAGCATGAATTTTCAGTTCATTTTCTTTAAAATTTTCGCACATTTGTGCGCAAATGAAGCTTGTTCATTTCATTGGGCAACAAGTTTTCGTGACTTTTCATGCATTTCACATACACTTCACTTCACTCGTATTAAATGCACAGAATATAGATAATATGAGATGTCTTTCAAGATATATTATGCATCTGTTGATTGTTTGAGATATCTTGAGAAGCATTTCCTTGCATAATCCTTAGCAAACTTAAGGTTAAGCATAAGAGTGTCAGAATAAATAAGTTTGGTTGAGTCTTGGAATCCTTCAATAAAGTTCTTTAATTTATTGTCAACTTAAATTTCACTTTTTTTCATACTGAAAGTCATGTGAATGCCCAGTAATGTTTCCACAGCAAAAAAACACTTAAAAAAATAATGAAAGGTTTTTTTAGTCGCATTAACAGAAGTAATTAAGCGCCTTTAATGCGCACTTGTCAGCAACGAGGTCAAATTGTCACACACACACACGCATACGCACACACACACATTGGCCCTGAACGACGAATGCTGTCGAACATTGGCAGCATGAATGCAAATGTGTTTACAAGCGTATGAAATGTGTCGGCATTACAACGCAGCGAACATCTCAACAGCACAACAGGACAACAGCACAACAGGACAGAATAGCTCAGCTCAGCACAGCTCAGCGTAATGTATCGCAATGTAACTGTAAACGAACACAATGCAATTCAGCTCGCTTGGCCGTCCGTCTGTACGTCTATCTGCCTTCAGCATATCGGCATTGTCATTGTTTGCTCTTCTGCTTTATTGCTTTGTTGGTTGCCTTGAAAGAAGTTTCCAACTTTTTGCATATTTTTTGTGGCTTTCTTTTTTATTAAACAAACGTCATGTGTTGCCTTTGACCAAAGAGGCAGCGTCGTACTTGGCTCATTAATATTAATGTCTTTTATGTAAGATACCTGGCAGTATAGAGTCAACAACAACAACAGCAACAGCAGTCAAAAGTAGAAGACTACGCATACCCCTTAAGCACACTACAATTTATTTGTTTGGCTAAGAAAAAAAATAAAATATCACACATGCTTTTAGGAAAGCATCAAATCATATATTCTTTAAATTTTGGTATAAATTAAATCTATGGATAGCACAACTACAGCAAATTCAACTCATGACGCTCATGCAAGTGCCAAGCATGATGTTAAATATAGCGAGGGGCGTAAGAAGCGTATGGTTGAGAAGTTAATCAAATTGTACAAAGAAAATGATTGTCTTTGGAATGTGCGTACGCCGAAGTTCTTTGATGTAACACAGAAGCGTGAAGCTTGGGAAAGTATTGCAAAAGAGATGAATACAACATGGAATAGTGTTAAATGTTGTATTTACTGTTTGCGTTGTCGTCTTAATTTTGAGTTGAGACATAAACGTCAACATTGCCGTGAAGCATCGAATTTCTTCTTGGCAGAGCAGTTTAAATTCTTACAACTGTCAACTGATAAGAAGAAATTTGTTGCTGTAAGTTGTCGACGTTGTTTGAAATACAATAACAATGTAAATATTTGCAATGTTTCTTCTTCTAACCAATACAGACACAGCAGATGACAAAAAGTTCGTCGCAAATAGTTGAGTCAAAAAACGAAATAAATTGTCCAACTGATGATGAGCTGTTGGATGATAAGGTGTTTTATGAACATTTGTTTCAATTGCATGAAGAGCGACGCGCAAATAATTTGACAAAAATGCGCAAAATGTCTGAATTGCAAAAAAATGTACCAAGAACTCATAAAGCGCCCGAATGGCCCAAAACGCCAAACTATCGTAAGCTAGAGAACTATTTCAGAGAAACACGTTCGCCGTTGTCAAAAACGGTGGCCGAGCTACGTAGGAAGGCAAATGGCGAGAATTATTGAATTTATGTTTTCAAAATGAGTTCAATTAACTAAAGTAGTGACTTCATATTGTCGCTGCAACCTAATAACAATTTTTTCCAATATTTTCCTTCCTGTTTTTGGTTTTGTTTCTTTTTTTTTGTTTTTGCTTACATGCTGCGCAGCTCAGCACGGCTTGTCATGTTATTCGGTGACAGGGTCAACAATTGTGCATTTAAATGGTCGAAAGCGCACAACAATAACAACAACAAAAACAATGCCCATTTAACGGCGTTGTAACAACAATTACTACAATATAGTGACAATAACAACATTTTACAACTACAACGATAAAAATGGGCGTCGTCCGTAAGCAGAACGAAATAAGAACAAAATGAGAAAAATGAGCCGAGCTGAAAATTATAACGAACAACAAAATTACGTGCGTTTATTTGGCTTATGGGGCGTATTAATAATATTCGTACGTGTGCAAAACTGCAGCTCCATGTATATGTGCGTGTGTATGTGTGTGTTTGCCATTAAACTACCAGGCTGCAACATGCTGTCGTAGCCCATGGCGGTCTACGCTTAATGACCTGCGGCTCGCAGTTGAAATAAATTAAATTTTAATTTCGCTTTGCCAATGCAAAAAACAAAAAAACAAACACACAAAAAAGAAAATTTACAAAAAAATGAAAATACCATAAAAATATTTCAAGGTTTCGTTGTGCTGTAGTTTAAATTTTACATAAATTTTCAATTTACTGAAAAAATTTAAAAAATTCCCAACATTTAAGCTTGGGAACATTTAAGCCAGCGAACATGCCAAATTTTTTTATTTCAATGATATTCCATATTGCTGTGCCAGCAAAACTCTCGCACCTGATATTTCTTATCAGCATGTCATGCCACTTCTCCTTGGCATATTCCATTTGGCAGCTGGCTCGGTTCTCGTATCTGTTATGACGATAAACGGTTTTTGTTAGTACATTTTGTGTGGTTAACACAAACATTTATGTGCCGTGATTTTCTATTTTGGCACGGGTTTATATTTGACATTGCAGTTTGTTGACTTTTCAAAGTTGGCGTTGGTCGGCAGATAATGAACTTTGGCTAAAGCGATTAGCGAAGTTTGGTTATGTTAAGCAGCGTTTTTTTTTGGGTTGATTGTGATTATGATGGATTTTGTTGGAAGACAAATTGCTGCGGTTGCTATAAGCGAGTGTTATCAAATGTTTTTCTTGATACCAATTGTGTGTTTAAATCTTCAACATATTAAATGCTTTTGTTACTGAACTTGAAATTGTCTAATACCTCATTTACATTGGAGTCGCAAGCCCGCCGTAGCATAAAACTGTCGCAGGTTATACAAAAATTGATTATTACTTTTTTATTTTGTTGGCCAATCAACTCGTCAGCCTTCATAGCACAAATCATGACATTTTCTTGTGCTTGAAATATCAAATTTCATTGCAGCAAGCATTGTAAACATGTTCTTGCCACTGCTTGCATCTTTAAGCCTCAGACGCCAATGTAAATCAGCTATTAAACTATGCTCAGCATCTTGTGCTCAAAGCAACCAACTTTGACATTTTTAATTTACTTTTAACTGCTTACAGGCTGCGGTAACGAACAAAGGCAACTCAAATTGCCAACATGCTTCATTGCCCTGCCACTCTTAAAGTAATATTCACTAAAAGTGACTGTCAATGACAAAATTTCTTGCCATGCTTAGTTATACTCACAGACACATATGATATTGCATCACGGGCAGCTGCGTCAGTATACAAATTGCATGCTTGTCGCTCAAAGGTCCTTTGGTAATTGCGAAACAAACAAACACAACAAAAAAGCCACCAAGCAAGTCAGGTAAGCATGTAACCGAACCAGTAATAGAAATGGACCCCAAAACAGGTCAACACTAACACAATGAAAGTCATACAAATACAAACATGTCAACCGAAAATTAGTTGAACAAAGTTGGCGGCGACTGTGGCGGTGGCCTGTGTGGGCTGTGTGGGTGGAAGCTCCAAACTGCAAATTGCAAATGGTGAATAGGTAAGCATAAACAAATTTTTAATTTCAATTCAGTATGCAAAGTTGTTGTTTTTATTTTATATTTATTTTTTGTGCACAACAAAAAACAAGTTTTTTTGTGTTGTGTCAGCACTGTGCAAGGCATGTGTGTTGGTGGAGCAACGACACGGCTTTGGAAAGCTCGTTATAACAACACATGTACTTTTAGTGTTGAAAAACACTACAATTGTTTTCATTACTCAATGTTTTTTATATATTTTTTTTGTTGATTGCACTTTAGTTTTGTGCATTACAGCCATGTGTGTGTATGTGAGTGTGTGTGTGTATGGGTTTTTGCTTTTGTTGCACAGTTGCGCTTGTAAAATTTGACATTAAATAAATATTACACATACGCCATGTTGTACAACGGCAAGCCTCTAATGTAACACTTTTGTTCGTTCTTTTATCTCTTTTTCTGTGTCTGTTCTTTACTTTCTGCATTCTCTTTTTTCAATCTTCTTATGCTTTTCTTTTTTGCTCTTACTTCATGTTATAACACAAATTCAATTTCATAACTAATGAAGTGCAAAAGATGTCCTGCAAAATCAACAAATTGAAAAACTTCAACTCAACTCAATTCAAAGCTTTTAACGGAAATTAAGTGCAGCAACCGGAAATAGTTGAAACATCGTGCACAAGTTGGAAAAAGGGAAATTTGAAAAACGAGCAGCTGTGCAGCCTTTTTTATGTATGTTCTCTTCATTGCACTCATCAATGCCATGTTATTTTTGAAGGATTTGCATGCATACGAATATTTGAGTAAGTTAAAGAGAAGGAAAAATTTAAAGAAAAAAAAAAAAAATGAATTTTTAATGAATTTTCAAGTGCATAAAATGAGGAACACATACAACTCATGCACGTGCACAGTGATTGTAGAAAAAAATATAAACAAAAGACAAACCAAAACAAGATAAAAATTAAACAAAAAGAATTTGTTTTGTAAAATTCCAAACGAACATCAACAAGCGCACGTATATTGACATTGTACGACGTTTGTGTGTGTGTGTGTGTGTGTCTGTGTGCTTGCATAGTTTCAGGCGCACAGCATGACCGAGCGAGTGAAATGATTTATAGGTCAGCACTTGTATTGCATTGCATTGCATTCATAGTCAAACAAAAAACAGCAAACCATTGATAAACATGAAAAGAATTCCTGTGGCGCTTGGCAGTACAGCAGTTGGAGTCTCTCCACTGTCGTGTTCGACCCATTGACGTTTGCACAATTGAAATGGACATTTTGGACAGGATATGTTTGAAGCAATTAACAGAAGTTGTACTAATGAAAAATACTTGCTTAGAATTATTGCATGACAGCATGATGCAACCATAGCCTACAACCGTATCTGTGTTTGTGTGTGGTTGATGTTCAAGCGTTGTATATTCGTTGACAGCATTGACAGTTGGAGCATATCTCATGTCCCGCTGTGTCGCTAAGCAATTCGGCATTTGCTTTTAATTCCGAGGTCAACAGTTGGTGAAAGAATCAAAATTAATTATTATTTATACGAAATCAGTGAAATATCTTCATTAATTAAAAAAAATGGCTTCGTAAATATAAAAGTTGCTTCGCTTTAATTCTATGAAGCTGCACAAGCAATCTTTGCTCTGTTTGCTTTTGTTGCCTTCGTCATACTTGACTTTTCTTTAGCTTCACATTTTTTTCTTATCATGATTTTTTCTTTTTCTGCATCTTTTTGCCTTTTGTATGGTTGCCTTTCTGCAATATGTCTTTCTTCACATGCGATGTATATATGTGTGTGTTTGTGAGCACGCTTTTCAATCAAAAATCACCATTCAAGCAAATCGTTACACTTTTGTGCATTTCCTGTTGCCGACATAACTTTGCTTTGCTGTCTTCTATTGTAGTTACTTTTTCTTTCACTTCAACGCTTTCTTTGTGCTACAAAAATTGACTTTTCCTCATGTCACTTCTGCTGCAAAGACGATATGCTAAAATTTATTTAAACCAGCAAACTTGCAATTCCCTAAACGGTCGTAAATTAAAGCGTGGTCGTGTTTTTTAACGTTTTGCCTGTTTTCACAGTCACACCAACATCTTAAACAAGTAACGCCTAAGGAATTGTGCTTAATTTACTTTTGTTTAAGTTTCTTAGTTACTTTTTAATTTTTCTGGTTTTCTATATTTTTGTTGTTGTTTCTGTTGTTGTTGTTTGAATGAGCCTTAAACATAGCTTAGCTTTTTGTTACTGACTTTTGAAAATATGTCCCAAAATATACTTTTTGCTCCGCTGAGTTGGCAGGTGTATGAAATAGCAGCAAAATCAAATCTCAAGAAGGTTAGAGTACTTCAGGCCAAGACTTTGCATATGATGACTATTGCTCCATGGTTCATGAGAACGTCAGATCTTGAGAACAACTTAAAGCTTCACAAAATTGGTGATGTAATAAGCTATCAGGCCAAAAAGTATATAAAGCGGTTGAATAATCATTCAAATGAGTACGCCAGATGACTGTTAAAGTGATGCAGAGTGGGTGGAATTAGAGTGGCGAGATAGCTTAGAAGATTATATCTGTTGACCACTCTATAAGAACCTTTTAAGTATTTTAACCAAATTTTCTTTTCCCACTTACTAATATATTTACTTATTACATAAATTTAAGTTGTTATATAAAAGAAAAATTAAAAAAAATTACTTCTGCAAGCAAATATCTTCATTCAGCATTGCTTTTATAATATTGCGTATACGCAATGAATGCCAACAAAATTATTTCCATTACGATTGCCGATTTGATTTCCATTCGTTAGCTGCATTATTGCAGCATCCACTTAACTTCGACTTCGATTGGCAGCCGCACAACTTTCAAAACTTTTTCTTGGCCGCCATTTTGCTTCTGTTCAGTTCAGTTGACTTGTCTTTGTCGCGTTCCGCAATTACCGAATGCAAACATGCGCTTTTTGCTAAATTTCTCTCGTGTATTGATGTTGTTAGTTGACTTTATTTTATGTTAGCTGAGTTGCAATTCAACTGCCACAAGTAAAGGCAAATAAACTTATATATTTCGTTTTTTTTTTACAAAAATATTCGACATCAAGCAATAATAATGTAAGAGAGAAAAAAAGAATAAATAAAGAAATAAGAAATTATCAAGAAATTTGGTAAACACAAAAATAAATATATACATATATTTGCAATGCTACAAAATAGTTTTGCTCGCCTTTTATGGAATTGACGTCGACTTTTGCTGCTTCTTTTTACAATTGCAACTTTTCGATCTTGTTACTTGTAAATTCTTCTTGTTGTTGTTTGTTTTTTCGGTTTTTTCTTCGTTTTTTTTTGTATTTCTTTGCTCGTTTTTATTTGTTTATTGTAGAGCAAGAAGAAAAATGAGCGAAACATTTCGATTACAAACAGTTTATTGCGATACGCTCCATTGGGATGCAATTTTTATTTTTTTTCTTTGGCTGCTGCCAAGTAGCAAAAATTGAAGGTATGTAATAGCAAAGTAGCAATGCAGCATGAAGCGGGGGAGCTGCTTTTATTTATTTGCCATTATGCCGCAATGCTGAAAGTAACCGAAAAGAAATTTTCACGAAATGTTGGCGAAAACTTTCGATGGCACTTTGCTTTAATTAAAAGTCAAAGGTAGCAAATAAGCAAAGTCTTTGTGCGTTGTTCAATAGTACATGTGTCAATGTGTGCGTGTGTGTGTGTCTTACAATTGTGCGTCTGGCATTTGTATTTGTTTAAGTATTTGTAACATGTTATTTATTTATTTGCTTAGCTGTCGAGCACGGCCGTTCGTTCATATTTGATTGTCAGACAAAGCAACGAACATGTTTGCAAATATAATAAACGCAAAATGAATTTCTCGTGCGTCAACTGCTTCAAATGTTTGTTTAAGTGCAACTTATTTGCTGAATTTGTATTAAATGCAAAGCAAAATCTTATCAACTTTAAAGTTGCGTTAAATGTAAAAGAGAAAAAAAAAGTATTGCATACTTTTATGCGTTACACGTAAAATATAATTTCGCATAACTTTACAGTAATGTAAAATGGTCTTGTGGCTTAATAACTAAACTATAAAATATGTTTTTTTTGTTGTTGTTTTAATATGAGCGTTGTATCAATTGTAGCTGACGCAAGGTGCTGAGATGTGTGTGTGAGGGGCCCCAAAGTGTGGCACATTAAGTGGCGTCATCATTGCTGCCTGAGTTGCTATTAAAAAGGCGCCGACGCTTTGTGTTACAACATGATGTGGCATATGCACACACACACACACACACGTACACACACAGCTGAACACGCTGATGAAGACAGACAACAACAACGAGAACTACCGCATCTACACTTGGCTGCTTGAAACAACATGAAGCAGCAGCAGCAGCAGCAACGCCCGAGCCACGCATTAAGCACGTCGGCAACATAAATATTTTAATTTTGCTAAAAATTTGTGCTGAAAACTCACTTTTTTGCTTTTCTACTCTTTTTCCTTTTTTTGTCCGCCTTTTTCGCTTAGTTTCTAACGCCACTGGCAACATTAGGCGAGCAACATGAGCGTGCTGTAAAACACATACTTACTTATATATATATATATGTGTGTTTGTGGCGCTGCTCGGCATAAACTAAACTAAACAAAATGGCGAAAGGATGGGCACGTTTTGATGTTTGTTAAATGATAAGCGTTGCCGTGCTCGTTGCCGGAGTTTGCTTTACGTCGCGACCTGCGCTGTCATCATCAATGTTGGTCTTTTCAGCATTTGTCTCGTTATTGTTATTGTTGTTGCTGTTGTTGTTGGTGGTGCTGATATGTCGGTTGTCGGTGTGTTGTCGTCATGATTGTAGTTTTTGTAGTCATCGTAGTCGTAGTCGTTGTCGTTGCTTTCCGCTGTTAGTGTTTGTCTTTAATAGGCAAAATAATGTGCGCGTTCGTTGCTTTTGGCTTGCACACACCAACTTCGTAGTCATTGCTACCGCTGCGGTTGTTGTTGTTGTTGCAAGCTCAGCGTACACGGCTCAAAAGCATAAATTATTGCGGTTAGCAAATGAGTAGCGCAGTTGGTGAAATTAAAATGGCCTTTTTATGCAGTTTCATTAGTAAGTATCTGTGTGCGTCTCTAACTATCTTTCTATCTGCATGCGGTGTGTGTGTGTGTGGTTTTTTTTGTTTACTATGTGGGTGCATGTTTGGCTTTTGTTCAGTTTGTCTGTATGTATGTGTGTGTGAGTATTGTACAAGATTTTTGTTAAAGATTTTCAAATATTTTTGCTCAACGAAGCAAACAAAAATTTATGCCGAACATTTTGTGTACATATTTTCATCGTACACTGTAAGCCTTTGACTAGAACATGACTTTTGACTAACCAAAAAACAAAAAAAAAAACCAAACTAATTAAAATTTTATAATACATTGTTTCAAGCACATATCATAATTCATAGTCATAGTAGTGCAAAGTTATGCAATGCTTGTTTCAACACTCGACAAATGCTGCCGGAAGTAGGCTGTCAGACTGTGTAAATTTATATATTTTCAAGCATGAAGCATGTATAGCAATTTTAATGTGCAAATATTAAATAAGAAAAAATACACACATACATATGTAGAGTGTACACACATATATATTCAAAATGAAATTTGTTAAACGCATGAAACGAAAAGCAACTATCAAACTATCAACAAATTTCAGCAAAATTAAAATATTTATGTCTGCTACGTGCATAAAATGTTTATTCACACACACACACGCAGATACAAAAGCCACCATTTTGCTGCTGATAATAGTTGAAAATACAGCAATTGTCGTTGGCGCACAAAGCGTTCGTGTCATTCTATGAATGTCATATTATTGCATAAACGAAGGAATACATTGTAACAGCATTTACATGGAAATTCATGGTATACATACTTACAGCTATGGACAACAAAATAGCTCAGTTTCTATTAAATCAGACGTCGTATTTTGAGCTGGAGACAGAAATAGTACAACTTTTATTTCTTACTGTCGGAAAATTCATAAATAATACTTTTTTATTAAAGGATAATGTCTAAAGTATACTCAGATATTTTTGATCTCACTGAAAAATGATCAAGAGCGAGAAAAATCGATCATCACCGATGCAAAAAAGACTATGCTTGACTCTTCAAGTCTTACTGACAAAAAAAATCAAAAATTTATGGAAAAAATTACTGAAATGGGTCAATTAACAGTGTAAGAAGATGCATGATTAAAAATAATTTATATAGGTAGGCAATAGAGTAATCGTGATTACCATTGGAAAGCACCCACAGGTATAAATACGTCAAAATATCAAAGGCAACAACTTCTTTGCATTTGCATTTTTTTGTCATTTCTATTTCATTGTCCACAGCTGTATTTAACCGCAGGTCATGTGATTTAAGTGCAAATGTGCGGCAATTGTGGAAATTATGTTTATCATTTTAATAAAAGTTAACATTTTCGCAAATTGTCAAGACTCGAAAAAACAACAACAACACGCAGCATAAAGCCAACTTGCATTGCTATAAATTTGTTTGCAAAAGCACTTAGCTGACATGGCGTATGATAAATGCGCTTCAAAGTGTCTTGCAAAAGTTTAAAGTTGTGGAAGCCAAAAAACAAAAAAAAAAAACAAAAATTTACCATCATGATGTCTTCAAACTCAAAATGAAAAAAACTATAAAAAACGAGTATACGAAACAAAACTAAATCATTTTAATGGCGCTCTCTTTTTTTTAATTTCTTTTGAAAGCATACGTTGGCTAAAAATACAGTTAAAAGCATTTAAAAAAACACAGAGAAACAAAAAAAAAAACCAATATCAAAAAAACGGCGAAATGATGATTTATTGGCGTGCAATGCCATTTTTGGCTGACCAATAGTTTGGCTTTGACTTTGTGTGCGAATGGCATTGGTATCGATTCACTTCACTTCAAATCGATTCAATGCGATTCGATTCGATTCAATTCGTTTCGACTCAATTGGCTTGTATATGAAATAAATGCGTTGCCATTTATGTAACTATCGCTGCAAATTTGTTGCGTTTTCATTGAATATTTTCATCGTTGGATACGCGCAGAGTTATGACCACGGCGCACACACACATATGTATAGAATAATTCCCCTTAATGCAGTACTAAAGTGGAATTTGAAATGTTATTTTGTCGTTTTTATGCAGAGAGAAAAAACAAATAATTTTATTTGCGCAATATTGTATAACACAAATCACCATTAGCCGCGGGCAGGTAATTTCAGCTGGGGTCGTGCGCTTCTCTGCTCTGCTCTGCCCTTCTCTTGTCTTCTTTTGGCAGTGCGGTGTAGGCGTGCAAAGGAATGAAATTATTTACAAAACGCTTCGAGCAAACAAAGCAAAAGCAAACAAAAAAGTTATAAGTATAAGAAAAGCGAAAAAAAACATATTTTTGTCCTCAAATTGTGCTTTAAAACTTAAAATTTGGTGTTTTTCTGCACAATTTTATGACAAGGACAACGACAACACTGGCAGCATCGAGCAGCTGCAGCAGCGGCCAAGCCAATAACACAGCAAAGTTAGTGTTGGAAGTTGTTCAGCTGATCATCGAACCGTGTGTGTGTTCGTGTGTGCATTAACACACGCGCACGATATATGCGTGCTCACTTTCTCTCGTTTTTTTTTGTGCTTGTCGTGCACCTAAAGTGGCACTCTATGTGCACCTGCTCAAGGCTGTTGTTGCTAAAGCAACTAACAGGCTGCAGCAGCCGCCTTTATAATCCATTTAGTTGCTTTGCACGCCGCTCGTTTATTCGTGTGCGTTTAAAAAACATGTACGCTTTTATAGTGCAAGCAAACAAAAAATAGAAATAATAATAATAAGAAGAAAGTGTATGAAAATGCAATTTTCGAAAAAAAAGGAAAATAAGAAAATTTACTCATACTTTTAAGCACACATGAGACACGCCTGAAAGCATGCTGGACTTTTTTTTTCGTATCCTCGCATAGTTTTGTCGACTATGCGTTGTCTAAGTTTGGCTCATGCGAATTCTTGTCTGCGAGTTTGTTATTGATTTTGGGCTTTTCATTTATCCTTTTCGCTTTTAATTTTCGTTGCTTGGACATTTATTTGCAGCATATTCATCATTTGAGTACTTACAATACCTAATTGTATTAACATTTATTATATAATTTTACAGTTCAGTTGTAAGTTCATTGTTCTTTGCCTATTATCACATTTAATACCATCTATAAATTTGAAAATAATTGCTTTTTTTTTTGCCTTTTCTATTTTATTTTTTGCGCAATAATGCGGCTTAATTATCGAAATTATTTGCGTTAGACTAATTACAGCATTAAATTCTGAAATTACGCAAACACATTTCAAAAATGTCATTAAACACAAACACACTTTTGTTGCAAATTAAATAAAATATTGTCGAAATAAAAACCGAACATGAGCAAATAAATTGTCGAAAAATATATTTGTGCGTCGTTTCATAAAAAAAAAGATTATAAAATGTCCAACAAAACATTTCAATTCACGCGGTAATTAAACTTTTTCAATGAGCAAATCCTAAAAAGTTAGAAAAATAAAAAAAAATATGACTAATAAGGGAACAACGATATTGTTCAACATTTGCACAATTCCGGCAATTCAACATTTTTGTACGCTCAACTTCACCCAACTTAATGTGCGCATGGAAATTCATGTTTTATTTTGGAGTAATTTTCATGTGGCATTTTAAATATCCTTTGGCGTTATCACAAACTCTAAAGAATAGCAGAAACTATTAAAACGCTAATAACATGCCATTTAACATACTGTTAATGTTAGAATAGGATAAAACATGTTGTTGGGTGAGCAAAGTTCCACCCAACAATTAATTATTTCTACCTAAAGAATAACGCTTGGAGGGTACATAAGAGTCTACAAAGCCCAAAATATCTTATATCATATTTTTATTTTATTTATTTTATCCTTAATGTTTTGTTTTATTTCTCACTAAAAAGTTGACCAACAAACTAAAATTTCGTCTGCAAAAAAAAAAAAGAGCTAAAGACTTTGTGCTTAGCTCATGCGTTCTTGATATTTTTTGCGCAAGCAATTTCATTTATTCACGCTAACAGGATATTAAAAGGACATGTAGTCATGCATGCAAAATGAGCACATATGCTCGTTGTCGTTGTCGTCGACGTCGACATTAAAGTCTGGTCCGTTGCCATGGTGCGGCCTGCTGCTTTTTTTTCTCCACTTATTCATTTTTATTTTTCAGCCTCATGTGTGCTTCGCTTTCATGTTCACTCGCTGTCAGCACAAAAATTTAGTGCAAAATCATGAAACTGTGAAAATGAGCAGTGCCAAAAAACAAAAATAAAATCAAAAAAGAAGAAAAAAAAATGCTCAGACAAAGGACATTAGTGCAAATGTTGAACTCAGTTAGTGTTGATTAAATTTGTACGCTGTCATGGTTGCCTTCGTTTATTGAAATATGGCAAACGACATGCACAAAAACCTTTGGGAACCTTTGATTCTCAATCATGATTCAATTGTCTATTAAATTTTCTTATTCCTTTAAATGACATTTTCATTTTCAGTTACGTAGTTGGTCCTCAACCAATAACTACACGCATCATGTATGTTTGTAATTTGGGTTAAAAGCATTTCTTATTGATTACTGTTGGTTAACAAATCAACACGAATACCACACTAATTACTTAATTACAGACACTCAATCAATAGTCGAAATAGCCATGTGACTTTGTCGTTGGTATTTTATTCATGCAAGCACATGACAATGCAACTGAGGTCAGTATTTGATCACAAAAAGTGTTTTCAAGTTCCCGCAAAATTCAATTTCACTTTCATTTCAATTACTTAAGAGTAGTTGTCAACATTTCGTATACTTAATGTCATTATAATTATATTGTATATGTGTGTACTTTTTCATGATTTGCCATAAATTCCCAAAGCAAATTGCTAAATGTTTTATACGTTTTTTGTCATTATGAAACTGACATTAAATAAAAATAATGTTCGCTCTAGTTTTCCTATGTATTTTGTGTGTTCTTTGCTTTATTGAACACACATAATATGCTAATTTATGACAATTTTTTGGCCATTAGTGTTATTGGCTTCAAATGTATTTTATTGTATTAAATCATTTTATTTGCGTATAATTTTATAAGCCTCAATTGTTGAATAGAATGACAAAAGCAATTTTCAATTTAATGATATTTGTCATGTTTAAATATGTCAAAGTTTAAATTTAAATTTAAATACTTTGAAAAAACTTTTCCATCTTCAAGACAAACTTTCAATGAGGAAAATGACAAATATTGAAATTGAATACATGTAGAAACAGTTGTAAACACACACACACTCACACAGACATGCACACAACAATTTACATACTTGTCGATAAAAAGCAATACACTTGATGTTGTGAGCAGACACTCAAACTTGACTGGCAGACCTGTATAAGTGTCATTGAGTATTGTGGGCGTGGTCACGACGCCAGACGTCAGTCGGCAGACTCGTTGTGACTAGTGTCAATAAACTTGTCGTTTAGATGTGTTGATATATCATATATACATGGCAATAAAAACTATTGAAGTGTTATATAAAATGTGCTGCATGAAAGTATGCAATATTTTTTCTTTTCTACTTATTTAATTTTTGCTTTGATGGTTTTAGATTAATTTTGCATCACAGCAGAAACTTTTCATTAAAAACAGTACTTATTTTATAGCACAAATGAAATTCGGAGTCTCTTGTGTGTCTGAGTCTTTGTCTCTTGCCTTTTCTGCTGGCCAAAGGGGCCAAAGAAAAGACTACAGTGATAAGTGTAAACAACTGGCGGCTAACTTTCGCGCATTAGCATTAATTTCAGAATTTTTATTTACATTTAGATTTTTATTTAATTCGTTTTCAAACCTTTTCCTTTTTTGTAGTATTTGCCTTCAAGCAGTTTACGCTTCATTTAATGGCCATTTGAGTTGGCGGTTTTTTTTTCTTTTGTTTTCCTTTTTTACGCCGCCTTCGTTTTACGCGCGTACGTTTGCTTTGCTGGCCAAAGGGCAAATTTTGTATTTATGAGCGCAAATGTTTAATTAATGAAGTGAATTGTGGTTAAATTCGCAGAACGTCACGTAAATTAAATATATTATTGCCTTTTAAATGCAAATTATAATTACAAAAGGCATAAATTGTCACTAAAATTGGATGTGAGTTGAAATTCGATTAAAAACAGCCATGAACTTTGCTATACTTTAATTTTGTTGATATGCAGCAAAGTCATTGGATTTTAGATATATAAAATGTATTGTAATACATGTCGTATGCGTAATATTCCCGCTAAACAAACGAAATACTTTAAAGCATTAGCGGCAAAACCTTGTCGGCTATTTAAGCGCAGACTTTGCACCGAACGACATACATTGCCGTACTAGAATTCGAGCGCCCTCTGCACTCTGCGGTTTTGTAGCTGAAATTTTCATCAAACGCTTTGTTTTGTCACCTTTGTCAGCGTTCACAGCAGCGTACACAAGCGTTGACCAGCGCAAAAGAACTTAGTTTGCTGGTTTTGAGCAAGTTTTTGTTTTTTTTTTTTCGTTTTGTTTTGAGGTTTTTAGGTTTGAGCCAATGAGTCTGGGTCGTACTCGTACTTTTCTATGGCTGCAACGCTGTGATTTTGCACACTTTTTTTGTTTGTGGCATTGTGTTGGACCTCACCCTTTCGGTTAGGTGTGCGCGCGCGCTCATAAGTATACAACAATTTATTGTTTTAGTTCTGTTTGAGTATTTATTCTTTACTTGTTCGTGCACTGATAGTGTAAGCAAATGTTTTTTTGTTTCTTTTTTTTAACTGGGTTATTGGGTTGAGATAAATGTGACACATTCATTTGCACTCAGTTGTGCATAAATTAAATTATGTATTGTAAAGATTCCCTTTACTTTGGCTTAATGCGTTGGCAACATGACAAATTGTTTATGTAAATTGTCATTGTCAACAATGTCATAATAAATGCGTTATTTGTCTGCATTCTCGTAAATCTGCGACACTCACTTTTGTACATTAAATGACTCAAAAACATGGCAACTTCAATTGCAACAATTTCTCTTTGAAGTTTTTTCAATCTGTTTTTTATATTTAATGCTGCCATTTACATGCAACTACACGTTTAAGTATGTGCGCAAATATTTGATGCCCATATTAAAACAAGTGTCAAATCTGAAATCAGATGTTTTTTAATGCGATAAAGAAAATAATGCCGGCAAAAAAATAATATAAAACAAGACAAAGAGAAATGCGCTTAACTACAAAAAAAAAACTTAAATAAGATAAACAAACCGGCAAAAAGTCGAAAACATACACACACACTCAACACCACACACACACATACAAGTGTACCTATGAAGTATAAAACGTGTGCAAGAGCGAAAGCAAGTGGAAGAGAGTAAGAAGCGTTCGTAATTAAAGTGCCAAGTGAACGCTTCGAAGCAATGGAGAGCATACTTTGAGGCGCAACGCAAACTCACCACACGCAGAAGAGAGCAATATTGAGCAAGTGAGAGTGCAGTTAAGTTGCTTTCATAGGAGTGAGAATAAGAGCGAGGCAACCATGGGCATTTTTATACCAAATTTCAGATTTTTTTATTTCGGGTAATTTCGAATAATCACTCAGAAATTTTAATTAATTTTGGACGATATACATTAATCTGACATTTTATGAGATTAAAATAAGTATTATATAATTAATAATAATTAAAAGTTAATATATTCGATTGAAATATATATTAAATAATATTCAATATAAGTTTTGAAGAGGGAATAAGGCTGATCATTAGTTAAACAGAAGAGATCGCTTTCCTTTGTGCGATCGAGTGTATACACAGAGTACAATATGCAAATGAGGAAGAAAAACATTTCGTTTAAAACGAACTTCAACCATCAAAACGTATGAATGTCAGAAGGATGGTCGTTTTGAGTGTAGTTTTGTAAATAAAATGTAAAAAAGTGAGAGACATGTGACATAAAGCGGTTAGAAAGCTTATGCAAAAAACGTGATTTTTCGGTAAACTCGTTTAAAGTTTACGATTGCCATAAAAAATGCAGTAAAAAATTAGAAATCCATCTCCTCTTACACATGTTGAGTGTGTACAAGATAATAACATGAAACGATATTTGTAAGGAATATTTCTGTAACATTGACTAAAATCCCGATTTTGACATCCATGTTGTCAATAACCGCTATATAAATATTTTTTAATATTTTATTTTATATATTGAAATAAGATTGTTAGTAAATTTTTTGTTTGACATAAATAAGAGCATATCTTTATTTGAAAAATAACATGTTCACGACTACTTCAAGTTAATTTAATTATGCTTTGAGATTAACTTAAGCCTACGCAATAATAACTTTGTCACACACACACACACAGACATACAGAGCCAGCAAAGAAGATAAAAAATGACGGTTCTTTGGCTCAGTTGTCGTAATGAAATCTTATACACACTCACACTCACACACACACACACTCACTCATTCACCAACATGCACACAAAGTCGAATTAAGCACGCTTTTCAACGAAAAGCTAGACACTTTTTTTGTTGGCATAAAAAGTAAAATGAAGTTTTGTTTGTGTGCGTTATTTCCTTTCTTCCTTGCGAGCGCTCCTTTGCGTTGCAGTTCAGCGTTGGCCTGAAATCCCATGAAATTGTCTTGTTTTCTACGACTAAGCTTTTCTTCTCTTGCCGCTTTTCTTTTCTTTTCTCTTTTTTTTCTGCTTCTAATTTTGGAGCATCATATTAGCTGTTTTTTTTTTGCTTTGCTGCTGTTTCTTTTTTCCGAGCTACACGGATGATGAAAATTGCATTGCAGTGCTTGTAACTCGTTTTTGTACGTACCTACATAGATTTTGTGGTCTTTGAAAGAGGCGTTAATGTCCAAGTGTATACGTAACATGTTTATTTTTTTCTTGTGTAAAAAAAACTCCAAAAAAAAAAAAAAGTTGCTTTTGGCTTGCATACGTAATGCTAAGAAAACAGGCAACAAACAGAATAAACACAAAAAATAAAACCAAAAAAATGGAAGAAACACCAGTGGCCCAAATAAAAAGTTGGCTTAAACGTGCGCATAGTAATATCGATTATACAATAAAAAATTTACCGTTAACAATGTTCATTCACTTTTTCAGACTCATACACACACACATACATGCAAATAAGAGCAGAATAAATAAGATATAACTCATACGCCACGTTCTACGAAATCACTACAAGGAAATACATTATAGTGTTGCATACCTGCAGGCTAATTTTTTATTAAAAAATAAAGTAAATGAAATAACAAGAAAATTTATACTTTTCCACTGCTGGTACCTCTTTAATGAACATTAATTACGCTTGTGTAAAATTTGTACTTTGCGACAGGAGTCAAAAGATTGTATGTATGGTTGTCCCAAGGGATGAGGGTTCGAGAGTTTCTTAAAAATATATAAAATTAAATGAAAATTACTTAGCACAAGTTAATCACGTTTTAAAAGGGTAGCGCACTTCGAAAAGTTTTTTGTTTGTGTTTTTTTTGCTTTTTTTTTGTAGAAAGTAATCAAAATGAAGAAAGTTTTTTTTGAGTTTTTAATTAGCGCACGCTAATAGCAGTGCATAAGGAGGGAAGTTGGGTTGGTTGCAATTCAGGCTTTAAAATGCAAGTATATTAAATGAAAAATTTTAGCCAAAGGCATCATGAGTACAGTTCAGTTCAGCTTAGTTAGCTTGGCTAATTGTGCCTGAGCGTATGCCATAATCATGCCTCTCAGCGTGTTTTAGTCGCTTAGCCTTTTGCATTTAATGGCTTATGCGTCTTTGTGGCATGCTTTGCTGTTTATTAGCCATGCTCAGAGGCATTAATTTACGCCCACATGCATACTTGAATGTATGTATCTGCAGAGCGCGTACACACTTTGTCAACAAGGCCAAGCACAGCACAAGGATCAATGCGTCTGTATGCCAGTTACATCATCTAATTGATGTGCGCCAATAAATTGACAACAAAGTATGCTCGAATCCGTACGAAACAAAGCAAGGAAAACAGCAGCAGAGGCAAATAAAAACGGGATGAGAGACTTTGTGCCTGGGCGTTTAACACCAATGTAGCCAATTGACACATGTTGCAGTCAACATATTGTCGCCTTACATACGAGTATATCCTGTTTGTGTTACCATTTGCTATTCGTAGTTGCCAACATGATTTTGCGGCATAAAGTGATTTCGACACACACACACACACACAGAGACTGTGAGGTGACAGGAGCAACAGCGCGTTTGCTTTGCTTTGATCATTGCCTGTTTACGTTTTAATTAACTTACATAAGCTTAATGAACTCAAGGCGCAGGCACGATGAGCCTTGACTTGTTTGTGTTGTGTTTATTTCTCTGTACTTTCAGCTGCAAATGCTTGTATGTGTTAATGTAAGATTTGTGCGATATATGCGTAGGAGTTTGTGTTAATGTAAGATTTTAATACGATTTAAGCTAAGTGTGCATGTATGTGTTTGTGTTTGTTTGTTTATGTATGTGTGTGTGTAAGCTTTTTGGCCTTTGGCAGGTGTCTTAAGCACCTTAGTGGCTCATTAGTTTATACTTGTGCTTGACTTAGCCTAAGTAGCTTGTAAGCATGTACTTGAAGTTGTAGTAAACTGTAATAAATGCTTTTGCCTTTAAGCTGTTGCCGAAAACCTGCGATAAAAAAAGAACTTCTTATAGACATCACAAAAAAAAAAAAAAAAAAATACTCCAAGCGAAGTCAATTGTTAAATGAAATTTTAAGCATTAACGTGAAAGTACAACAAAAAATCGTAAATCAAATGCCACAAGAGCAATGAGCGAAGCATGAAAAATGACCAACGAGTGGCTTGTGGCATGCTTACAAAGTGAATTGTGTGCTGAAAATAAAACCTCACACACATACACAAACAAATAAATAAAAAGCGACCAGCTTTGAATATGAGTAGAGTAAGAAGATAGCGCGGAGTAATACAACAAAGCGTCGCAAGTGTCCTTGAGCGATACGTCAACGATAACGAGAACATTCGCGGCTGCTTGGCAAACATTTCTCTCATTTTGTAAACCGAACGAACAACTCAACATTTGTCAGTTGTCGCTGTCATCGTTGTTATTGTCATTGAAATTGTCTGAGCGGCGCGCATGTATCTCCATGCGGCTTGAATTACTTCAAGTCATTTGGATTGACAACTTTCTTGGCCGCACTTAATTTAATTATTTATTTAAAATGAAGCATAAACCGTGCAAATTAGAAACGCTTTGCTTTTTGTGGCGTTTCTTCTCCTCGTGCGCCCAATTTACAGATAAACGTCCCCTACCCCCCTGCCCCTGCCCTTAACATTCGTCAACTTGAGCGCACAATTCATGTAATGAGTTCTTAAATGATTTTACAAACATCTTTTGAGCTTGTTGAGAATTTTCTTCAGTTATGATTACAGTAAATTGATATTTCACTTTTCAAGTGATGTTCATTTCGTATTTCATAATTCCTTTTTTTTTGCATAATTTCTTTTTGTTTTTTTTTTTTGTTTTTTATTTTCTGTTCGACTAAGTTTTCAATGCTGTTGAAATTTGCTCATTATAAGTAGAAAATATAAGTTTGTAGTGGAATTTTCGTTAGTGCAAATAATAATAATAATCATAATAATAAGAACGTCAGCAGCAGCAGCAGTAGCAACAACAACAACAACAACAATGCCAACAACAACAAGGCTCAAGTTGAAGTAGTTTTAATAATGACGGCTTTCTGTGTAGAGACTTTGGTTGCCATAACTTCAAACCTTGTTTGCTTTCGTTGCCACTATTGTTCTTGTTGCAAGTTGTTTTTCTTATTATCGTTGTTGTTGTTGTTGCTGTTGTTGTTGGTGTATTTGGTGTTGATGTTGTTGGCGCGTTGACTGCGTAGCAAAATAAGCACAAAATGCGCTTAAAATTTAATGGCTGCGAAAGTGCTGAATTTCTTGCCTGAAATTGCTTATTTTGTGTGGGCGATGGCGATGGCAGTGGTGCTATTATGACCATGTAAGTTTCGTGATTTTAGTTTTTTAGTGTTTTTTTTTTCAATATTTAATAAAAGTGTATTAAGGTCATTCGTTTAGGCCGCTCGAAATGCGCTCAAAGTTGCGCTGCTTAATTAATATTCAAGCAGTTAAAGAACTTCACTTGACTCATCAAAGTGCGCAATGATTTTTGAATGTTTTTTAATTAGTTAGTTAAGGCAGGAAAGTCAACTGAGTGTGAAAAAGGCATTTTTCATCATTTTTCTATGAGTTAAAAAGTGGTTTGTACTGAGTAGGTTTAAGGATTTATCGTGTCAATAAAAAATATTAAGAGTGCTAAATACTTTTATTAATAAAAAAATAAAATTATTCCAGTCACTTTGCATTCCAATACCATCTTTCAGTGTAGTGTCTTATTAACATAATGATAGAACACTGATAATATCAAGAATGTAAAGTAACAGCAAATTAACATGAGCAAAAGCGCAACATGACAACAACAGCTGTTAAGGGTCTATTTCCATGCTAGACAATAGATTTAATAGAGTTGCCAGAACTACTTAGGCAACTTTCAGCGTTAAATGATAAATGCATAACCTTTCTCTCAACAAATGTGGTTCCACAGCATATAAATAGTTTAACAATTTTAGATTTATACTTTTCATTAATGCATTTTATATATTTTTAAGTCTACAACCGAATCTCTTATTGCCTTAATGCTTTCCAATTAAACTCAAATAAGCCCGCACATCGATGACTCTCGAAAAGAAAAGCATTAATCAATTCAATTCCATAAAAAAGAAAATAAAAAAAAACTCTACATATGCGACATCAAACAACTTCACCGTGGCTGCGTTGAATTTGTGTGCAGCTTCTCTTCTCCTCGCTTTGCTCAATGCAATTCATTCTTTCATTTTTGTCAATGCAATTGAAGCGCAATGCCACTTGAATGTTAACCGATGCGTATTTTTGCCACTTTATATAAGGTTTTCCATTACTTTCATTCATTTTATTTCGCAATTTTTATGCAAACACTTTTTTTGCTTCAACGTTTTTGTATTTTTTTTTTCCTTTTTTGAATATTTTTGGTCTTGGTTGAGTGACAAACCGTTGCCAATTGCAATGAATTTGCATTGACTGCATTTACGTTTGTAAGCTACTTTCTGTGAATCTCAGCGACAATATATAACATATACTATATAAATTGAAGTATGCTTTTTGTGGAATAAAGTGTTGGCTGAAGTGTAGTTGCGTAGTCCGTGTTGATTAATGCTTGCGGTGTCGCTATTGTGCATATAAAAAGCGCTGACAGATGTGCCATGAATCGATGTGTGTGAGTGCGCGGGCGGTCAAAGTGCTGCTGCTGCAACTACTTTTATAAAGCTGAGCTTTGCTAAATGGTTTTAAACTTGCCACATGTGCCACGCAAAAATCCTTGGCTTCGTTGCGAAAGAGTTGCATTGTGTGAAAATGTATTACATTTCAATGTTGCATTACATTAGTCAACTGCAACGATTTGTGGCACTTAAACCTTTGCTAAAAAGTGTTGTTGGCAAGTAGCTGACAAGTGCCAACAAGGCTAATGCACATACATACATATATATGCTGAGGTACGTTAATCAAAGCACTTGAAAGTGTTGAGCTTACAAAGAAATGTGCCTTCAACATGTATATATATATATATAAATACATTACTGTGCATATAGACCAAGGCGCTGACCTACTTCACTTTATTACGTATACGTATTGTGACACACGTGCTTTGTGTGTGATTTGTATCGATTTCTGTTGGCATTTGTAATGCGATGCTGCATTGTAAACGCGTACATTTCAATAAAAGCGCAAGAGTGTCAAAACTTATTACTTGTTTAAGTCATTTGGCGTAAATTAGTCTGCTCTTTTAGCTTTCGTTGCTGTTGTTGGTTTACTTTTCGTTTTAATCTGTTAGACAAACAAAAGCCAACCATGCTCTTAGTTTAGTTTGTGCCCGAGCCATTGCCTGAGCCATGGCTTGCTGGCTGGTTGGCTGGCTGGCTTACTTGCTTGCTTTGGCACTTATGCGTCGCCTGCGAAAGTGCCAAACTCGCACTCAAAGTCATTCACTCCGAGACGACATCAACGAGTGGCATTAAGCGCAATTCACATATAAAGTTTTGAGTGGGCTTCTCGTTGTCGCCGCCGGGTTGGGGGTTGTTTTATAACTCTTTGCCGCTGCTGCTGCTGCTGCTGTCAATGCTTGCGGTAGCCAAGCTACTAAAGTCTCCGGCACGACCGTTGATCTGTGTGCGTGTGTGTGTGTGTGTTTGTGCAAATGAAAAGTTTGTTGCATAAAACTTGGCGCGCTTGGCAACTTTTGTTGCGCTTTTCTGTTTAATTTGTACGTTGCCTTCATACGCTTTGCACTTATTTCACACCGCATTGACTTGCACATGAACTTTACCAATTTACTTAGCCACTATTTATTTGGGGGTCTACCCCTTTGCCATTTATGTATGTACATAGATATAAAAACAAGAGAAAATACAATAAATGAAGTCATAATAATTCATGTGCGCACATTATTTTATAGTGACACATTTGAACATGTTTGCTGCAGCCTCAAATGTCCGCAGACCGTGACAGCTTACAAATACACACACATACACACACATACACACACACACACAGAAAAAGCTGTAAACTTGTATGGAGAGCAGTTTTCATGCGTCAAATGTTGACCAACAATGAACGCCAATGCGCAAATGTGTTGCAACAATTGACATGAATCGAGCTGGGAGTTGTTGTCCTTGTTGCTGTTGTTGTTGCTGTAAAAGCATGGCAAAATATTTTAACTTTTATGTTGTTTTTTGTCAAAAATTTGCGCACTTATTTTGACATATCTGACAATTTGATATTTTCGAGCAGTCAAGTCAACAAAGCAAGCCCTAAATAATTTGTTTAAACAAGCCAAGAAAAAAAAATTCAAAAGTGCAAAAAAAAAAATATATAAATTTTGGTTTTATTGCTTTTTATTTAAAAATTCAATTTGCATAAATCATAATGGATTTGCTCGTTGTTTCGCCCATCATATTGCGTTTTCATGCGCCTGCAACACAACAACAACGACGCATTGTCAGCATCATGAATCCCACGGACAACACCATCGTTTATAAGGTGAAATCGAAACAACCAAAATTGTACAATGTCAAACCGAATTGCAATAAAATTGGACCCTTCGAGATTGCCGAATTCACTGTGACGCTCAATGCACATGACTTGCAGCCGCTCACGGAGCACAAGATGATCGTGCAAAGCGTCATTGTCAACAAGGAGACAGAAGCTTTGCAGAATCCGGCCGATGTCTTTCAATACACGCCCGAGGAGGCCATAACCAATACACGCATTGAGATCATCTATGAAGCGCTGCCGGCCAATGATCTATCGAGCCTGGAGGAGGAAGCGGACACACAACAGCTCGTCAGTTTGTTCAACATTTGTAAAACTGAGACCGAATTTTTCAAAAACTTTCAGCAACAATTTCGACCATTGTGCGATGCCTGCAAGGACAAAGACTCCAAGCTGCCCAAGCCAAACAAGTTGACCAAATGGCGACACAAAACAAAGTGCATCGGCATTGCAACGTTTATGTTGTGCATTGGCGTTGGTAAGCTTATGGCAGTGCTGGCATTATAATCGCGCTTAAAATATGTTTCTCTTGTAGGTTATTATGTGAAGCGATATATTGACGGCATACATGCGGAGAAGGTGTACTATTGAAGTCGCTCGCTTATAAATCAACATTGTCATCATTTTAAGCCTTATGTGTGTGCGTATATTGTTGCATAATTATTTTAAATGCATTCAATTAAATTCGTATTTGTGCATCAGCAGCTTTGTCGCATTACCGCTGACCACGAGCGTAGACATCGATCGACTTTTCATAACGTCAGCTGGTTTGGCCAACGGAAATCTCTGTCTGATTACTTGCCAAATGCTCGGTTGGTCTGTCTGTCTGTCGGTTGTTTGTTCGGTTTGTTGTTTGGTTCGTTGGTTAAATCGAGTGTCGGCAAATATGTCTACCTGTCTGCTTGTCGGCTTGTCTGCCTGCGGGCTTAACGCTTTTGAAATCAATTTCAATCTACATTAACGGCTTAACGACAGCACGAACATTGATAAGTTTAATCTCATTTAATTTATCAATAAATACGCATTTGTGCGTTTTAATTGATTTTCCATTTAATGCATTAATAATGTGCGAAGTGCGAATATTTACTCAAATACATTTTAAGTGCTTAACAAATATCGTATTGTAGCTGATAGTTTGAAGTACAGTACATCTGAGTTTGTGGCTGCAGCAAATTGAAGACTTCAAATCATTGTTGATTCACTTTAAAGCCACACTTGTGCGACATTCCAGTCGTATACGTAATAATTTCTCTTCAAGTGGTTGTGTCTGGCGCACAACTTTGGCTCGTTTGCATTTGTAACCGCACTTGTGCTCATTTCTGGTTCCCGTTTAAGCATGTTCGACGTTATTTGGACGCTTCATTGGCGGTTTGGGTTATTTGCATTAAAGTTGTTAGGCGTTTGCTAACTTTGTACAGCGGCTAATGCTCAAACTACTTTCGTCTATGGATGAGTGTGTGTGTGTTTGTGTGTTTGTGTATTGAAGCCACTCAATTTGCGTACCTAATTTGTGGTTTGCACTTGATTAGTGCGCTTGCTGTTGGCTTAGACGGGCCAATGCATTGATTAGCGCTTTTGGATAACATCAAGCGGTCGCACATTGACTCAAAACAAAACATTTGCCGTGATGACAGTTGTGTTGAGCTGTCTGTATGGAATCTAATATCGACCGTGTTAATTGTTATATCACATAAATGTCAATTACAACACGCTCTGATTGCAATTTCAAATACCAGCAGGCGAAGCAACAGCAACAACAACAACAATTTCTGGTTTATCATAACACAATTAAACGCTTGCAAATGCCACTCACAACTATCAATTGCTGTTTGCAGCATGCCCTGTCAACCAACAGAGTAAGCTTGTATCTTGTATCTTGTAGTAAATTCATTTTGCTAACTAATTGCAAGCGTGCTGGTGCATAAATTTGCTTTCGGTTGAGTTCAGACACATCAGAATATTGTCAATTGATATGAATTCTCAGCTATCTGTGTGCTTGTGTGTATGTGAGTCTATTCATGTGTCTCATGATTGCATTAACACATAAACAGTTGAGTTGGTTTTCATTTTAAGTTGCCAGTTATGAGTTTGTCAAACAAACTGTTACGGTCATAAAGTTTAATGAACTCAATCAAGCACACGATGCATGAAGCTGTAATGCAATTGTGCATGTGAGAAAACTCCAAGACCTTTCTTATTCTACATTTATTTTGTAAATATAAAACAAGTTGGCAGCTCAACTTAACATGCACTTGTGCATATTAACAGTGAAACGAAAATTTTCATACGTTCCTTCGTCTCTCATGTGGCCATGTGTTCGATAAAATAATAAAATATTGAAAACAAAAAAAAAAAGTGCCTTTAATGCATTTTACGTGTTACACATTAATCAATTTGCTGTCAGACATAAATGTTGCTAATGATTTGCAACTTAGATATGTTGTCTAAATCCCATTTGGCAACACTCACACACGCCGAACACACGCTCACACACACGGATATGAAGATTGAATGTTGACTCTAATTAATGTTTGTCAATCAATACGATTTTTTCCGAAGCGATTTTTTTTTTTACACATGCTCGTTTTAGGGGTTGGTTTAAAATGTCAGCATGTAATCGACATAATTTGCAATCTGTTGTAGATGAGTAATTTGCCTGCACTTTGCGCAAGTCAATCACAAAAGTTAATCCATTCAAATTAACCTTTTCAAATTATACGAAAGGCAATTGCGAAAACAAACAAATAAGCAAAAGCATATCTTATATAACATACACACTCACACACACATCGACACAGGTGTGCATGTTTTCCAAGCCAAAGCCAAAGCCAAGTTGTGGCATCGAGACACAGTTTGTTAGTTGACAAAGAGTTTGAGGTCACACGAGGCATTCGCTGTGCTGACATTTGTTGACACATGAAATTCGATTAAAAATGACATCAGGTTAAAAGCTTTGCAAAAATTATACAAAAAAAAAAAAAATTACACATGTTTTTCTAGTTGCAGCTTATAAAATGCGATCCATCTTCGTACTCAAACTCGTATCTGCACTAATATACTTAATTGCTGGCGAACGTAGTCAAGTCAAGTTAAGTCAAGCCAAGCCAAGCAGAAGTGTTAACAGCAACAATCAAGCTTAATTTTCACACTTGAAGTTGTGCAAAGCGAGAAAAAAAGTAGAAATAAAAGAAGAACCGACTCATTGTTGGTCTGAGTTTAGTTGAGTTGAGACTTATTCTGCTGGTACAACAATCAAGACGAAAGAGATACTAATGTGTTGAAACATGACTACTTCAGTTGAAATGTACTCAGATAAGAAAAAGATAGATGAATGTGTGTGTGTTCATATGTGTCCACAAAAGCTTAGACAAGCATCAAACATAGACACACACACACACACACACACACATAGATAAACTTGCCTAGGCAACCATTATTCTACACACTCATTCATTCATTCACTCACTCACTCACTCATTGACTCACTTTTTGCTTTTCAGACTTTTGGCTTTTGTGTGTGAAATACAAAAGCTAAAGTTGTCTTAAGGATTAACATGCATTAATGTGCAAATACATGTGTCTTCATGTATGTGTGTGTATGTGTGTGTGTGAGTGTTTGTAGCACGTTTTGCCGGAAATCTTATTTCTCTCACTTCACTTTTTTTGCGCAACGAAGTATGCTAAGCTTTCATAATGTGTTCAACAGAAAATAGTTTAAGTAAGTGAGATACCGACCGCACAGTTGAGTGATGAGTGTTGCTTATTTGTGAGTGCACTTGAATTGTATTTAGCATGAGTGAAAAATGTTGAAAGCCTTTCTATACGAAAAACAAAAATACCATTTTAGTACAAATACAACTTGTCAGCTTTTTGAACATGAGTTTTTAATAAAACCAACAAAAATATTATTTGCTGCACAAATTGCATAACATCACAAAAGTCACCTTCTTTATATTGTTTTTGTTTTTTTTTTTCCACACTGTACCATGATATTATATTCATTTGTTATTTACATTTTGATTTGTTTTCATGCCATGAATTATTTTATTAAATATTTTCATTTAAATTCACAAATTTGCAGAATTGTTGGTTGTTATTTAAAAGTGTAAAGAAAAAATGATATAAAAATTTCAAAAAATAGCAAATTCATGTGTGCAAAGCAGATTTTGCCATTTATCTCAATAAAAGTCTACAAACCATAAATAAAAAAAAAAAAGGATTTGTTACTTTTTTTGTTGTTGTTTTCAAAAGCAGTTATTATACTGTTTATATACAGAATTGTGCGTGGTGTTGTTGTTGTTGTTAGCCACATGTCACAATAAATATATACAAATAAGTTATTTTAGTGTTGTTGGTCATTGATTTAATTACAAAATGACAATTATTATTGTTAGCACATTTTCGATTTATGTTGAATTGCCTTTTGACATTTGCAGTTGGCAACAACAACGCCGGCATTGCTCGGTTGAAAATTGATTACAAAATATTTATAAAAAATATTTAAAATTCTTTACTTTTTTTAAAATTATTTAAGTTTGTTAATATTTTTACGATATTTGCAGAATTCGTTATAATTAAAGACAAACAACTTATTTTGTCGCATAATTACTTTGCAAACACTTAACAAGTTATTTAATTAATTTCAAAATAAAAAAAACAACATATCAATTATGCAATAAAAGCAGTAAGTAAGAAGAAGCAGAAGCAAAACTGTGATAATTTCCGTCATGAAAATATATTTCATTTCAATACAAATTTTTCATGACAAATGTCGCACAATGCAAACTTGCAACAACAACAACAATTGCAACTGCTGCAGCAAAATGACGAAACTCATTGAATTAATTTTCCGCATAACTTTTCATGAGTTGCCCTTCCCTTCTCCCCGCCCGGAAAAGGTCCGCCATTACTTGCAACATTCACGGCATTTTGTCATCGCCATCGTCACGCATTCAATACGCCGTTCATTCAACTTTTCACACAGTTTATGCTTATTTAATAATTGTTCTGAAAGTTATACGAAATGAGACGCAATGCAAACTTTTGTTGAAAAAAACAAAAATATTAATAATAAATAAACGAAAAATCATGAAAATGCTTAATTGGTCGGCAAACAAGTGAAGGGAAAAAATCACTTCAATTTGGCAAGTGGAAAAATTCATTTTCAACATTTTAAGCTCATTAAAATTCCATACATTATCACTTAAAATGTCAAATTATTGTATTTAATGCTTGACAGTCTTGAAAAATACTTCAGCTCAGCTCAGTTGTGTAATTTTGTAGCAAACAAATCCGTCTTATATTTGATTATAATTATAATATTATTTGTATAAATAAAATAATAAAAATTTCTATTGAACAAAAGTTGCTAAAATGTCTGCTGAAATTGAAGAAATGCTGAAACGCTTTCAGGCTTATAAGAACAT
The DNA here is from genome assembly GCA_034638295.1 of Phortica okadai. Lineage (NCBI taxonomy): Eukaryota > Metazoa > Arthropoda > Insecta > Diptera > Drosophilidae > Phortica > Phortica okadai. Next base: position 9,901,552 of record CM067850.1, read on the forward strand.
CGTGGGCATTATTGTTGTCAACATGGAGGGCATACCGATCAAGACGACGCTCGACAACACGACCACCGTGCACTACACGGCGTTGATGCACACGCTCTGCGACAAGGCGCGCCAGGTCGTCCAGGACTTGGACGCCACCAATGAGTTCACATTCATGCGTATGCGCACGAACAAGCATGAGATTATGTTGGCGCCGGAGGAGAATTACTTCATCATTGTCGTACAAAATCCCGCTGACTAGTGTACTTTACATTGCATACTTAGGGGGGCGCCGGAATGGAGACTTTGTTACGTAAATAGAAAATTTTATTTGTTTACATTTGCTGGAATGTTGTGATCATTTCAATTAATACATGGAGTATAATAAACGTCATAATTATCACAGCGCTCATCAATCAATTGTAATTTTGTGCTTTGTTTAATTAAATGAAGTATAATTGATTTTTTTTTTTCACTTTTTTCGCGTTGTTTATTCATATACGCCAAAGTTTATTTAACACATCGCTTAATAAATTATTAATTGCATTTTCCGATTGAAAGTGTGTAAATTTGTGCGTTTTTATATAATAAATAAATTATAGAAAAAGGTAAATTTATAAAAAATTGTATAAATTTAAAAAAAAAAAAACGAACGAGACTTACATTGATTGGCCATTTTGATAGAAGGCTTTAAATTAAGCTCTTTAATATAAACAAATTTCACACACACACACACACACACTTAATTGTCTCAATTAATCAGAAGACAAAAACAAATGAATTAACAATATCATAGAATATAAATATATTAACGTTAATGTGTGTGTAAGAAAGATTGTATGCGTAAGAGTGTGAGTGAGTGAGTGAGTGTAAGTTTTCTATTTGTATTTACATGAAATGTTAATGTAAATCTGATTAGGATGCAATTAGTGCTTTCTGCACTCGTTCATTAATTCTCATGTGTGCGTGTGTGTGTATGTGTGAACATACGTAAGAACGTGCGCGTGTTTGTTTGTGTATTTAAGAAGAGCCTGTTTAATATGTACATATATAATTATTGTAGAAGACACACACGTTGATTATGTTGATTTTATAATTTAATTTTGCCTCATTTACATGTGTAAATGTGTGAAGCCTTCAATTGATTTTTAATTAATTAAGGTCAAGTAGCAGAAAAACAAATATGACAAAAACAAAATTGTTGAGAAAACTTTAACTTTACTTAACTCTAGTCAGGTCAATTTAATTGAAACTTTTGATTTGTGCTCGTAAAGTGAGACAGAGTAAATTTGTTGCTATGAAAGTTTCTGCAACGCTTCAAGCACTTGTACACACACACTCACATACACACATTTTCACACTTTGCCACTTTGTGTGGCGGTGTGAAAGTTTACTTTTATGACTGTTGATGTTGTTGTTATTGTAGTTATGCTGCTAATTTCGTGTCTAAGTTTCGTACGTGTTGTGAATTGAATGCATTCTACTTTGTATGCATATATATGTATATGTATATGTATATATGTCTGTGTGTTGCAAATAAAAGTTTATTCGGGTGGTGCGAAATAAAATGAATTGTATAAATTTTCTGCTTGTAAAATCTCTAAAATCAAAAACAAAATCATCAGACAGCAAAACTGTATTGAAATATTTTGCATAAAATATGCCTTCTTGCCTGAGAACTGCTGCAACAACAACAACAACAACATGTCACAACCTCTCACAGAATGAGAAGCACGTTGAAGTGCATATGATATGCAAATGCTTAGAAATACCTTGAACACGAAATGAAGATGCTTTGGTTTACGAAAGTAATTCAAGCAGCATTCATTTACATTTGCATTGCACTTAGCGTTGCCGACATCGCTGCTGGCTTATCTGCTGCTGGCTTATCTGCTGCTGTTACTTTGCTGCGACTTTTGCACCCATGAGCATTTTCTGCTGCTTCTTCTTCGTCTTCTGACTTGTGCACTCATTTTGCAAATTACTTTGCGCTTGTGTTAGTATGCACATGCATGCGGTTAAAGTCATTGCCAAAACACCTTCAATCCATCCGTCCGTCCGTCCGTCCGACAGTGTCTTTGTCTTACTCGGCTGTCATGCTTCGATAGCTGGCAGTTCAAGTCAAGATGCTGCCAGCAGCTGTTGTTAGTTGTTGTGCTAAGTGAGGTTAACGCTTTGACATTTTGTATATGCAAACTAATATTTTAGAATATTAGCAAAATGCCAACATGACAGCACTTAAAAGAAGCAATTAATTAGAAATATTTATGGCCAACGAATTTATTTTAGTGCAAAAACACTTTAATAAATAATCAAATAAATTAACAACACTTTTGAATTCAAAACACACTTCTGCCTCTTCTTCTTCTAGCAACAAATTAACTAACTAACTAACAAATTACGAAACTAACAAACTAACTTCTGCCCAAGGCAAATGGCGAACTTGTGCCGGTCTTGACATAGAAGAGTCCCTTCTTCGGCACCGATGGCTCTCCGCCCATTTGGAACATTTCACGCCTGCTCTCATCACATTTCCACTGTTTGCCGTTGCGTTTGCACGGCGTGCCCCAAAATCCCAGCGGCGAACTGATCGATTCGGCAAACATTTTATACGCGCGTATGTGCGAACAGCCCACGAAGTAACAATTCTTCTGATAAACGCCATAATTGGGATAGAAGGTAGCCATGCCAGTCGGCTTCAGGAAGCCCAAATTAGCGCTTGTTTGTATGGACTCCACATACTTGGCATCCGATGGATCGATGCGAAAGTCTGCGCTGCGATGACGGAATTTCGGGCCCGCCGGATCGAGTGCGAAAATCGTGTTATATTGCGCCGGGCGTATGCGTTTGCCTGCCGCGCCGGCAATTTGTGCGCCCAACGAATGCCCAATGAGATACATGTCATCGTAGCTGGCGCCCAGATGCCGCTGCAGCTGCTGTGTGAAGCGTGCCACCTGCGCGCCAAAGCCCTCAATCATTTTAACCACCGAAAAGTAGTTGAGATTCGAAGCGCTGGCGCTCCAATCGGCAATAATGACATTGAAATTGCCGCGGCTCAGATATGCGTCTTTCACATCGCGATTGAATGAGCCGCGCGATTGACTCATCCAGCCGTGTATAATTATTCTGTAATTGCGAATAAAAAATAAATAAAATAATTAATAATTGGCACGTATAAAAACTTACCTCGTCGGCAGTGCGGGATCAAAACCACTGTTGATGACATCCTCAACCACTTCGAAGTCCAACTCACGGCCACAATTAGGAAACTCACGTTTGAACAGATAGAAGAACATTTGCATGCGTGGCGCGGCAAAGGGATTTAGATTGCGTACGAGTTTCTTGAGGAATGGCAAATCGATGAATTTACGCAGACCATGCGGCTGCCGCAGATCCTTGTCGCATTGATACCAATCATAATGGCTCTCGGCCTCATTCTCATCACTGAGCGTGTCCACAATATCATCTTCATCATCGACAAAATCCGCACGCGCGTTGAAATCAATATCCTCCGACGACATGTCATAATCATCATCCTCATAGTCGGCAAAGTTTTTGACAAAAGTGACGCCAGCATCTTCATCATCGAAACTTTGCAATTGCGCTGTAATACAAATGCCAAAATCAAACCAAATTCTTACTTGAACAAGTGCTGAGCTTACCTCGCTGGAGTATGAGTAACAATAGAATGCCTTTCAATAATATTTGTCTATACATTTTACTCAATTTTTATTTATTTTTTGCTAATATGTATTAAATGATTATCGATAGCTTGAAGTTGTTAGTTGTTGAACGCACGCTTTCGACTTACTTCGGCCGTCTGTTGTGCTAAGCGTGCTTGTTTGCCAGCTTATATAGTAGCAGAACATTGTCTAATAGCAACGCTTTATTGTAGAACAATAACTTACAGATAGATTAGCATTTAATATGTTCAAATATTTGAGCGCACATACGTATGGGCGGAGAGTCGAAGTGACGTTAAAGCTTTTTGCTTTTTTCACAATTAACAATTAACGTTCGCAATTATACAATTTCAATTCAAGTTCGACAAACTCAGTGCAGCGGCTTAGACTCACGCATTACAAGCAGTTTTTCCCATATTGGAGCTTACCAAGTACCGGTTTTTATTTATTCTTTGTCTCTATAAATGTCTGCCTGTACATGTATAAACAGCTTCATTGCAGTTGTGACGTCGTCATCGGCATGCTCTTGGGATTTTCGCAGCTCACGTGCGTCTGTCAGACTTATGCTTACTACCAATGACGACATCAATTGTGACATTTGTTATAAATTGTCTGACATTTGATGTGAGAACTAGTTGTTTGAAGTGTGAAGCTGCTTGGAGGCTCGACAAGTTTGAAAGTTTTGCTTTTAATTAATAAAGAAATATCGTTGTTTTAATGAAATATATAAGCGGCGCTGCGTAGTTGAAGTAATCGCATTTGTAAATTGGGAAAAACTTGTCCACAAAATGTATTAGACGGAAATACCAAAATCATCGCTGACTATTATTTACTTGCATAAATGTAAGTAAAATGTTACGAGTCAAACCGGTCTCAAATCACAACTCATTCGGCCTAATGGCAGCCAGAAATTGCACAAAGAAATACTTTCATGTGTAATTTGCTTAAAAATTTCATGCTGACTACAAAATGAGAAAAGTTTTTACAATCGGCGCCCATTTCAATTGTAAGCACAAAAATTTACAAATGCACATATACAGTGTTTGTACGAGTTACTTTGGCCCAATCGAGGCCTAAAGTGGGTGAGCACAAAGTGACAGCAAACCAACCAACAATTGGCAATGCCATGTGATGAGCTCGAGAGTAAGATGAGCACCAAAGTTGGGCTCGTTTTGTCTTCTATTGAGGTTCAAAATAAGCAGCAATAGCAGCAGGAACAGAAAATGCAAATTGTTCAAATATGTATGCATGTGCAAAGGTAGTGAAGTGAGGCTCATGATGTGCTTACCTTGCTTGTAGTCAAAGTTGCCGTCCATTGGCAGGATATGAGTACATGATATGCGACTGTTCTATGATTATTTCCGTTGCCCATGGAAATTGACTTTTATTTCTCGAGCTCTGTGTATCTATGTGTGTGTGTGTGTGCCTGTTTATGTGTGCGACAGTTTCCATTTTGCAAAACAGCAAAGCACTCAACGAATATGTGCTCATGTCCTTGCATTCACTTTGACTTGACTTGATTCACTGACTAAGCGCTAATAAATCGGATTTGAGTTTTGTCCATGTGCTCTTGCCGTCGCATCGGTTAATGAAAATTAAGAAAGGCAAAGCTGATTTATGAATTTTCCTTTGCCTGACACTTGCAAAAAGTAATTAACAGCAAATTTTGTGTGGCTGCGGAAGTAGATGTGAAAATCATTTAAACTTTTAATCGAATAGCAACTTCATTTGCATTAAGTTCAAGTACTAATAAAGTTATTTAATAAGTAATGAAAATGCAAAGCATGCACTATAGAGATCTACGGTAGAGTTGTAGAAGAGTCTCTACTCTATGCATTCACAATTCTCACAGTCTTATGTTATGTGAGCGATTTTGTGACAGATGAGTACTGATTTGACTTTGTGATAAAGCAAAATTTAGCTGTAGAGAGATTCTCTAAATGTCTCTAACGATAAACTCTACCAATAAAGTCTTAAATTTCGTTATGTTATTCGAAAAACAAGAACATTTAAATTTGAAGTTGTATTATTCGCACTAATTAGGCGCCGGCAAGTAATTAAAGTTGAGTGCCTGAAACTATTCTTACACATTGGGCATTTCATTAATATAGAAATGATTTTTATTGAGTCATATACAAACAAATGGCATTCATGTACAAGTAAACTTGCCATAATCAGCAAATGTCCTCTGCCCAACATACTTCAGGCCAAGAGTCGTGCACATCCTTTTACTGAATCCTCTTTTCCAACCAAAGTCGTTGTTGTTGCCTTCGTTTAATTGTGCCACAGGAATTTACGAGCCGTACGAGATTAGTTTCGTGCTTTAATTGCAACAAAAAGCGTCACGCTGTTCTTCTTCCACTCTTCCTCATGCCAAGCTCGCTCTGTTTTTATCCCTTTAGCTTATCACAGCGCATTTTTTGAGGCAGGCTTCATTTCTTTTATTTTTTTTTTGTGTGCAAATTCCATTTTCAGTTTAGTTTCTTTCTTTGGCGAATGTGCTGTTCAAATATGTACTTGTTACAAGATTGCAATTGAAAATAAACTTGATTTCGTTTTTGTTTAAATCCTTTGCGTATTACGATATCAATGCTTGATGCTAGCGAAAAAATAAATTCACATATCATGTTGCTGTAATTGGATGGTGTGTGGCACACTCACAGAAACACCAACACACACTCACATATATAAGCCAATTCATGTACAATATATTTATTGTATCTTTCTTTTTATGCTTTGAAGCATTGTTTTTTATTTTTTCGTTTTTTTCGATATTGCATAGTTTATTATACTTGTTTTTATTATATGCGCATATCTCCCCGAAGGATGCAATTTAAAAATGCAACACAAACGTAGCCATTTTCAGTATTTTCAGCCTGCCTGTCCGCCTGTCCGCCTACCAGCAAGCCTGTCTATCTGTCGCTCGGTCCACAGAGTTGTAAATGTTGAAAAAGTGATTGTGATAAATTGTTTTTGTATTAAACATTTGGCACAATTGAAAATTTATATATTCGTTCATATCAAAGTACAATTTTCGCACACCAAAGAAACAAACAAATACATATACATATAACTTATATGCATATTCCACATACGCTCCGTTGGACGTGACACATTGCATGAAAAGCTGAAAACGATAAAAGCAACAAAGTTAATTTCATTTCTAACATTTCTTGGCATATTCAAGTGACATAAATCAAATAAAAAATTATATTTGCTAATGAAAGTTTAATTTGATTATGAAAAGCTCTGGACAATGAGCCGAACGACAATGCACCTGTCCTTCTGTCAAGTTTTGTTGCCGTTTCGAATTAATTAAACTGAAAATTTCGCCTTGAGCTGAGAACAAACACGACAACTTTAATTAATGAAAGTGCAAATGAAATATTTGATTTTCCATTATTTTATTATATGCAAGTAACTTAAGCAGAAAATATGATGCTCATACATACATATAGACCAGCAAAATTTCGCCTCTACCCGAGATTCAGGCCACCCACAAGACAATCTGAATTCAGCCCATAATGTACTGAGATGAATTGAAGGCTGAGTTGAGTTGAGCTGAGCTGAGCTGCACGAAATATATTCAAAGCGTTGCGCGCACTTGACGTTGTTTAATTTGTTATCTCAAAGCGCACCTGAACCAAAAAATAAACGCTCAAGTTTGCTAGAGACATTGGTGGGCATGAGTTCGAAGTTTGGCAGAAGAAAAGAGAAGTAAAAAACATTAAGAAAAAAATACCGCATATTAATTCAACAGCGTGCATTTAAATTGGTTTGGGCTACAGGGTGTCAGGGCACGGACGATAGTTACAACGGTGCTAACGCTGTCAGCTGTCAAGCCATAAAGGCCACCCTGTTGTAGGAGACAAGCCGCACAAGACATTTATTGTATCCTTAGCGCAGCGGTTGACAGTTGAGTGCTGAGATGATGATGATGAATTTGCTGAGTGTACAACATGAAGGAGGCAAAAAAACAAAAAATAACAGCGAAAAACAATTCAAAAAATAAAGGGCGAAAAAAATGAAACAGAGTGAGAGCTATAAAGACAAACCATTGAAAAAAAACATGCAAAATGGAATGTGATGCAAAAGAATGCAAATAAAATGTCGGATTATTGAGTCTGAGGAAATACTTTTTAGTTGATTGAAAAAGGTGGCATACTTTTAGGCAAGCACTTTCTTTTTTGTTTCAAGACTTTGTTGTTGTTTTTTTTTTTTTATTACTTATTTTATATTACTTTCATAAGCGTTAACATTTATCACAAGCACAGTTTTGTTTGAAAGAAAAAGTGTTTTTATTTTTTTTTACTGAAAGATTCAAAATATTGTATTTGTTCGGCCCGCGGCCTAGTGCACAAACACGCTGCTCATGTGATATAAAATTTAATTTAAAATTAGACGCCACAAGCAGTTCCGTTTTGTGTTCCATTCAGCGTGAATATCTTTATTACTCACTCACACATATCCTTGCCATTTCTTTTTTTATCTGTGGCATAAATCTCTGCACCGCGCAATGAAAGCACTTTACGCCTTGGTTTTTTGTGTTAAATCAAAACGGTTTATGACACGCACATGTCCGTTAAAGCTTATGCACGAAATGTCGCTACCGCAGATACAAAACCAAACACAAAAACAAAAGAAAAACAAAAACAATATCAAATGAAAATGAAAAGAGATATGAGATACTCTCAGCGCAGTTGGTTTCGCTGGCTCAATGGAGTTGCTTACTTTGCTTTTGAGGTGCGAAAAGTATCCGCGAAATTTCTTTCTTTGTGTACGCATTGCGCATTTTTAAGTAGCTTGTTTTACTTTACTTTTGCAAAAGAGTCATTTACTTTTGTCATGAAGTTTGTAATACACAGAAGGAATTATAGTAGAACTTCAAAAATATTGAGAGTCGATAATCCGGATATTCCAATAATTTGGTCACTAATTTCAGTATCAAGAATGACATTAAAAAGTTATATATTTTGCTAGAAATTAAGAAAAACAAAACAAGAAGTTGATCCCAACCTTTCAACACACAATTCGTTAAGGAACGCTCTTCCATTCCAAACCTTATATCATTTTTCATTAAAATATACGTTTGCAAGTGTATGCAAATATCGGCAAGGCCTATTTTATTTTATTTTATGAATTTCCATTGTTTGTTTTGCATTGTTTTTGTTTGAGCGGAACAGACTAATTTTTATTGCCCAACGAAATGTGTTAAAGCAAATCAGACTTGAAACTTTTTTTTTTGTTTTTTCTTATTTGCAAATTTGTACTTGACTTAAAAATGTTTTCTCTGTTTCTTTTGAACACGTCCATTTGTAAAAATGTCTGCTGCGTAAATTTTTTAAAAATAAAAAATATGTGTGCGTCAATTTTCATTAGCAATGGCGATGCTAATGGTTCATGTCAGACATTTGCCAATGAATGCAGCAACGATTCACTTATGCCGCATTGGGCTTGGCAAACGAGATTTCAGTTTAAATAATAGCCAGAGGCTGACAACAATGTGTGGAGACAGACAGTGGGACAGTATAGACTGTCTGGCTGCGGACAAATGACAACGGCTTCTTTTTTCTATTTTTTTTTTACTACAAATAAAATCGACTTTCATGCTGCGAGTTTCACAATTAGTTTGCATATCATTGCAGCAGCAGCTGCAGCAAAAAAAAAAAAAACAACAACAACAACCAACTCAGCCAATATTTGCTCACAATGCATCATAAAAGCTTTGACCTCCTATGGCATGAGGCGTGGCAACTAATTAAATGATGAAGTCTGTTCTAAAGAGCAAACCAAAAAAAGAATTTCAGAGCTTAATGCAATGAAATCAATCATTACAGCAAGAAGAAGGTCTTCCATTAATAAACTCTCATACGCGCCTGAACTTATGCAACAAAGTGCATAAAGTAATGTTTTATGTTTTTATGCTCCGCACACATTTACACCTCCCCTAATTTTACCCCTTAAAAACCAACAAACTGAAACTTCTTCTATTTATTACGTTGTTTAAGAAGTTCTAATAACATTTTGAATAATGTGATTGAATGAGGTTTGTTAGTTGTACAATATTTTACAGATTTGAAGCGTGTCGAAGTTGTCGAAGAGAAGTTTAGTGACAAAAAACAAAATGTGAGCTTGATAATGAAGTGAAATCAGTGTCGCTTTTGAGTTACAAAAGTTTCATTTAATTTGCGTTTCACTTTGCTGACCCTTTTCAATCTTAATCAATTATAGCGCTTTAACAGCTTTCATGCTTCAACACCGAAACCTTTCAGCACATACTTTTCGGCGTTCGGCCGTGTACGCTGGCAGCAAAACGCACACAAGTGTGCAAAGGCAAAACTGACCTTTTAGCATTTTTCTCTCTGTTTTACACGACGAACTTTTTAAAGAACTTTGCGGAATTTGTATTTCATGCTCGATTAAATGCTTTTCCTCTTAATTTCTACTAAGTGAGCTCAATCAAAGCTTTTAATTTCAAATATATGTCATTTATTTTAAATTAGCACATTTGTGGTTTTCATATTATTTTAACAATATTTATTATTTAATTTTTATTTATTTTGTACAAATTCAACCAATTAGCAATTATTATTGAAAATCGAAAATCATAGCAATTATTTTATCTGTATTTGTGTGGTTAATAAAACCGATAACCAACACCGACAACAACAACAACAACAACAGAAACAGCAACAGCAAACAAACAAATAAATGTTTGTCGAGTGTCGACTGCTTTGACCGCACATTGGGGTTTCTACAATGATCATAGGTTTTTGTGTATATTAATTTAATACTCGACTGCGTCATGAGTGTGTTTTAAAGGAATGTTGAGTGCATGAAATTGGCAAATTGAATAACTTTTTATGACTGCAATATTTTCAAACATGAATGTACATTGTACATACAAGTACATGAAATGAATTACACTTGAAACTATTTTGAAAGCTATTAAAAATACACATGTTAAAATGAAAAAAGAGAAAAGAAAAGTTCGAATTGCGTTGTTTTACTTTGTGTTTTTGATGTTGTGTAATATAAATGTTGTAGTTGTAGTTGTAGTACTGCCCATATGTGAAAGGGAAAGGGCGTGAGCAAGCAAAGTAGTGAAACTTTTGAGAAAGTCCAACAGCACTTCTATAAAACTTAAATTGAGAAATCAATTTACCATGCAAACGCCTAAGTCGTCAACAACTTTTTGGCTTCAACTAATAGCAAAGCGAACTTATACATAAGTACAGACACACTCACATACATATGAACCATAATGTGAGTGTGTGTGTGTGTTTGTGTGTAAGTTAGTTAGTTTGCATGAGAGTAAGAGTTCATTTAATTTAGCATAAAAGCAAAGTTCTTTGCTTGCCTGCTTGCTTTGCTTGACTTAACTTGACTTGTTTCATTGCATGCCTTCAGGCTGAAAATAAATCGTGTTCATGTTTATGTGTGTTATGCCATACTTTGTTGATTTTTCTCTCATTCTGTTAGTGTGTATGATATGATGATATGTATGTGTGTGTGTGTGAGTGGAGAGCAGCGTTAGTTGATGAACTTATAAATGAACTTTCTGTTTGAATTCGATTTAGTTTAGTTTTAGTTGAAAGTTGAATACGACTGAAGCAACTTTTTCATTAATTCATACTAAAAGCATTATGAAATGGCATATTTCTTTCATTTCTATTTTCGAATATTTAAACTTGTGTGACTCATGCGACAATTAAATATTTTTTTTGTTACATTCAACAATTTTCATCTCAAAAAATTAATTGAAACCAGTAAGGGCGGTATAGTCGAGTATTCTCGACTATATAATACCCTGTACACATGATAGGCGGTGCCGCACCCTCAATCTACAAAAAAATACTGATCTGACGTCGCCTATTCAAATAGTGTTGAAAACATCAATTACGAAATATTTAAGTTTGTAGGCCTCTGAGGGGAAGCCATCAAAGAGGGAGGAACATTTTGGTATGCAGTTTTTAATATGTATATTCATATTCAGCGTATGAGTAAATATTGAAGTGCCGTATGACTGCTGGTATTATACCATAACATAGAGCACTAATATATTAAAGCACACAGCAATCGGTTAGGTAAAGCGTATAAGTAAATATTGAAGTGCCGTATGTCTGCTGGTATTATACCATAACATAGAGCACTTATATATTAAAGCGTTTTGAATCGAACTGAGAAATGGAAAAGCGTATGAGTAAATATTGAAGTGCCGTATGTCTGCTGGTATTATACTATAACATAGAGCACTTATATATTAAAGCACACAGAAATCGGTTAGGATCAAACTGAGAAATGGTAAAGCGTATGAGTAAATATTGAAATGCCGTATGTCTGCTGGTATTATACCATAACATAGAGCACTTATATATTAAAGCGTTTTGAATCGAACTGAGAAATGGAAAAGCGTATGAGTAAATATTGAAGTGCCGTATGTCTGCTGGTATTATACCATAACATAGAGCACTTATATATTAAAGCACACAGAAAGCGGTTAGGATCGAACTGAGAAATGGAAAAACGCATAAGTAAATATTGAAGTGCCGTATGTGTGCTGGTATTATACTATAACATAGAGCACTTATATATTAAAGCACACAGAAATCGGTTAGGATCAAACTGAGAAATGGTAAAGCATATGAGTAAATATTGAAAGCACTTATATATTAAAGCGTTTTGAATCGAACTGAGAAATGGAAAAGCGTATGAGTAAATATTGAAGTGCCGTATGTCTGCTGGTATTATACTATAACATAGAGCACTTATATATTAAAGCACACAGAAATCGGTTAGGATCAAACTGAGAAATGGCAAAGCGTATGAGTAAATATTGAAGTGCCGTATGTCTGCTGGTATTATATTATAACATAGAGCACTTATATATTAAAGTACACAGAAAGCGGTTAGGATCAAACTGAGAAATGGTAAAGCGTATAAGTAAATATTGAAGTGCCGTATGTCTGCTAGTATTATACCATAACATAGAGCACTTATATATTAAAGCGTTTTGAATCGAACTGAGAAATGGAAAAGCGAATGAGTAAATATTGAAGTGCCGTATGTCTGCTGGTATTATACTATAACATAGAGCACTTATATATTAAAGCACACAGAAAGCGATTAGGATCAAACTGAGAAATGGTAAAGCGTATAAGTAAATATTGAAGTGCCGTATGTCTGCTGGTATTATACCATAACATAGAGCACTTATATATTAAAGCGTTTTGAATCGAACTGAGAAATGGAAAAGCGTATGAGTAAATATTGAAGTGCCGTATGTCCGCTAGTATTGTACCATAACATAGAGCACTAATATTAAAGCACACAGAAATCGGTTAGGATCAAACTGAGAAATGGTAAAGCGTATAAGTAAATATTGAAGTGCCGTATGTATGCTGGTATTATACCATAACATAGAGCACTTATATATTAAAGCGTTTTGAATCGAACTGAGAAATGGAAAAGCGTATGAGTAAATATTGAAGTGCCGTATGTCTGCTGGTATTATACTATAACATAGAGCACTTATATATTAAAGCACACAGAAAGCGGTTAGGATCAAACTGAGAAATGGTAAAGCGTATAAGTAAATATTGAAGTGAGTGAAGATTGATACACTATGTGTACAGGGTATAAAAATAAAAAAAAAAAAACCATAAAGTAAAATAAATAGAATATACTGTTGAGAGTCAAGGTTTGAGAATACTCAACTTTGGAATACGCTATAAAAATATACAACCGAATCAAGGTCATCTTATCCAGATATCCATACTAATCTTATAAAATCATTGAAAATAAAAAATTTCGTATATTCTTTTTAATTCGGTAAATCCAATCAATAAATTAATTATTTAAAAATTATATAGTAAATCTAAAGTGTGGTTTGAAAGGAAGGATTTCTCGTTCGTATATCCCACCACCATTAGGTGCAGGATATGAAAAAACAGTTAACATATGATGTAATCAACATTTCAATTCACAAAAAATAATTGAAAAAAAAAATAGTAATAAATGTTGCTTTAAAGAGTGAAGAAATAAATATATTATTTTTAATATGCAAGGCATGTTCTGTTGCGCTGCCAGCTGCAAATAAAAATACGTTTATATTCTTCGGCTTGGCAACAAAAAAAAAAAAAAACGATTAATACAAAAAATAAATAAATCAAATGAATTATTGTCGCCAGCAAATTCCAAATTTAATAAAATTCATTAATTGAGTGCGTATTACAATTTTTTCCCTTCCTGTTAACGCTTACAAACTGTGTCAGAGAAATGTGATTAAAAATTTGTTTATAGTTATTTGTTTTTATGCCTTTCGCACATATGTCAGTTTTTTTCAGAGCAAATGTATGTAACTCTCCTTCAAGAGAAGGAAGATTGAGTTTATAATCCAATGATCAAGATGAATGGAGAAATCTCTCCCATCGCCCATCCAATCATCTGTCCGTAAGTCCACATTCTTGGTGATAATAGATATAAACATTTAATGAAGCTGAAATCCCAAATGGAAGCATTATTAAACAACACTTAATAAAGCGATTAGTTTAATTGATCGTAAATCATTTACCGCACTTGAAAACAATTGTCGAACGGGCGGCGTTATCATTAATTATAACAGTAAACAAATATGCTTTTATTGTTACAGCTCATACGACTTGTTGAAGTGATTTTTATGAATAAGCGCTGAGGCGATTGGATCTTTGCCGCCTTTGCTTATCTTATCGGGGCTTGTTCGAGTAATCAGTTGATGTCGTGATGCCTATTGTGTAGTAGATAAGCATGGTAAATAAACCAAAAACCGGTCAAAATAAGGTAAAAGAAATGACGAGTCATGTTTTAAAAGTTTATTGTACATTGTAAATGTGACTATGGAACGTAAATGTATTTGCCACAATGTCATTAAAACATTAATTAGATCAAGCATGAATCACATCCCATACAAGTTAGATTTGTCATATTGACTTACGAATTTCATCTGAGCACTTGTACTTGTATGATAGTCAAGCGGCACAAATCAAAAGAAAAATATCAAAAGAGGAAGTAAGTGGAAGTCATCTACTGGCTTGAATTGTAGTCTCCTCTGGCACACAAACGTCATTTGGTTAACGAGTAGTAAAACGTGGTTTTTCTTTACTTTTTTTACGATAACATTTAAAGTGAAAAACACAAAATGAAAACGTGCCACAAAAAATGCGAAAGTGTGCTATGGAAAAATCGCAGCGCAGCCATAGAAAAGTATTTCATCGTCAAGACATCGTCAAACCGCCAGCATAGAAAGGCAAATAGGCGAAGAAGGTGACGTAGTCAAGTGGCCAAGTCGAGTGACCAAACCAGCAAAGCGCACATTTGTGCTACTTTAATATTACAGTAGCCACTCAAATAAAACAAAGCACAAAAGTGTGTGCGAATTGAGCAGAGAGCAAAAAGAACTGCTGAAAAAAGATACACTCAACAACAATGAACAAGAATTTTAAATGCAATTCAAGGTCCTGTCAACGCTTATTTGAGTTCAAAGCGTTTTAATGCGGGCGCGCGGCATTTGCGTGCATTGTGAATTGAACACGAAGCGCTCTAAAAGCTTCTGTGTGTATGTCTGAGTGTGTTGGCTGATAATTTTGTAACATCTTTTGACTACGACTTTCGCTGACGCACAAAAGGTAAAAGATACAAAAAAACCAACCAACAACGAACAGAGAAGTCAACTTGGTTGCTTAACACCTCAGTTTGTTTTTGCTTTTGGCTTTTTGTATTTTGTATTTTTATTTCTTTCTTAAATAAATAAAAATTCAATTATTGTATTTTAAGACTCAGCAAAACACAAAAAGATGTCACGCGACTCATCGGCGCCGTTTTGGATCAATTCGTCTCGTAATTGCGACTTGTGATGTTCTCTATTATGCAAAGACAAAAGCCGAGTTCCAAGTCCAGCTCACGTTTAATTAGCGTTACGTTGAGAAAAGTACATGCCTTTTGTTCTACTTTTGCTTATTAACAAAAGCAAAAACAATTGCATACAATTGAAAGGTGTGTCTTGACCAAAAAGATGGTAACCTTTATATGGAAAGCAAAATCGCAAAAAAAACAACAATTTATTTGCTGTTTTTGTTTGTCGTAAGGCTTGAGTCATCAACACTTTTTGCGGCTTTTATTTTATGTAACACTTCAACCATTATTATCTTATCAAATTAGTTCGATAAAACAACCAACGGCTTAACAAGATATAATACATTGAAAAATATCGACAGCTCTAATTCAGATTGCCAACTCTGAGCTTGATCTTGACGTCTAGGCTTATCTAATCAGAGCAACTGTAACAAATTGCATGATACACGCCAATGAACCAACGATATTTACACAAGTCGAAACTACTCTTGACACATGTCTCACTTGCGAAACATTTTGAGGCGAACATGCGTCTTGCTGTACTTGGAATACTTTTGTTAGCCGTAATATGAAAGTTGACAATAAGTTCCCTGTCGTCAGTTGGTATGATGAGATAAAACTTTACGATTTTACGAGCGGCGACGAACAACCTAAAACGCTACATTTTACACAAATTGTTTGGAAGGATACAAAGAGAATGGGCGCTGGCATAGCAAAGGCGTAAGTGGTGTTCCTAACATGGATGAAAGTTATAAGATTTAACCAAGAAGTCTTCTTGTAGCGGCAACAAAATTTGGGTTGTGGCCAATTATGATCCGGCGGGAAATTATGAAGGAGAATATATGGATAATGTTTTTCCACCGCGAAAGTGAATTACGAAAATCTATGTATATTGTATCTCATCATTTCGAATATGATGAGTAACTTTATTGGAAATTCCTTAATAAATATATGTAGTTCTTAAAATAAAAAAAGTACTTATTTGCTGTTTTTGTTCTTTGTCAGTTTTGAACCATCAAACATTTTTTGCAGCTTTTATTTTATGTAATAATTATTATCTTAACAAATTAGTTCGATAGAAGCGATAAAACATCCAATGGCTCTGAAAGACACAATGAAACGAAAAGTATTTAAATCTTTTCAACGATACCCTGACGAACTGATCTTTGCTTATCTATGCTTATCTAATCAGAGCATAGGGCAGAGCAACTGTAACATATTGTATGACACGCTCTATTGTACCAACGATTATTACACAAATAAAACGAATTAAAACTATAAAATAGACTCCTCATGCAGTTTATGTGTCACTTGCAAACCATTTTGAAACGAACATGCATCTGGCTGCACTTGGAATACTTTTGATAGCCGCAGCGGCCTCTGTCAATTCGCAAAGGGTAATTTTATCAATTTGAATGAAGCTTCTGTTCTAATAACTAATTGACTTATCATATTCTTCAACAGGGACCAAGCACACAATTTGAAATTGACATTCTGGCGGCGCACAACGAGTATCGCGCGAAGCACGGGGTACCGCCTTTGGAATGGTCTCCAAAGCTGGCAAAGCTGGCACATGAATGGGCAATGGTAAACATGAAACATTTCAAAATAAAATTATATATTACATTCTATCTTCTCGCTGGAAAAGCATCTCACTAAATTGAAAGATTTGGCGCATAGAGAAAATAATAAGTACGGTGAGAACCTCTACACTGCCAGGAATAAAGAAATCGACAACAAGCAAGCTGTAGTTAGTTGGTATAATGAGATAAAACAGTACGATTTTAATAATGGCAAGTTTAATCTTAATACGGGCCATTTCACGCAAGTTGTGTGGAAGAATACAAAAAGTTTGGGCGCAGCCATGGTAAAGGTGTAAGTGGTTTCTCTCACCCGAAAAAAAATTGTGTGATTTAATCAAGCAATCTTCTTGTAGCGGTAATAAAATTTGGGTGGTGGCCAACTATGATCCGCCAGCCCATAATGAAGGAGAATTTGCTGCCAATGTGCTACCGCCGAAAATGTGAAAAGCAAAAATGCTTATTATATTTCATGATATCAAATGTACTGAGAAACTTTATTAGAAATTCCATAATATAGTTTTTAAAAAAAGTACTTATTTGCTGTTTTTGTTCTTTGTCGGTTTTGAATCATCAACTTTTTTTTTATTTTATATAATAATATTTATCTTATCAAATAAAACAGTTACGGGGCCGTTCATTAATTACGTTAGGCGATTTTTGCCTGTTTCTGACCCCCACCCCCTACATGTAACATAAAATATGATCATGGTGATCCCTACCCTTTATTTCATATTTATTACGTAAGAATTTAAATGAAAAAAATAATGTTGATGTTTAAATTTTTATTTGTCAAAGGAAAGTTTATTTATACCTACAAACGTTCTTTTTTAGTGATTATTCACTCTTACTTTATTTTAAAAATGTTCTTTGTCGTAAGTTCAGGGGTTCAAAACCCACTCGAAAAGTGGACCTGCCCATTTTTTTATTATTTGAAATACAGGCATGAAATTTTTTCTCAGATATTCAACGATACACTGATGAGCTGATCTTTGCCGCCTAGGCTTATCTAATCAGAGCATAGAGCAGAGCAACTGTAACAAATTGTATGACACACTCTGATGAAGTAACGACAATTACATAACTCAAACGAATTGAAACTATATAATAGACTCCTCATGCAATTAACATGTCACTTGCAAACCATTTTGAAACGAACATGCATCTGGCTGCACTTGGAATACTTTTGATAGCCGTAGCGGCCTCTGTCAATTCGCAAACGGTGATTTTATCAATTTGAGTGAAGCTTTTGTTGTAATAACTAATTGACTTATCACACTCTTCAACAGGGACCAAGCACCCAATTCGAAATTGACATTCTGGCGGCTCACAACGAGTATCGCGCGAAGCACGGGGTACCGCCTTTAGAATGGTCTCCACAGCTGGCACAAGTGGCACAAGAATGGGCAAGGGTAAACATGAAACATTTCAATTTAAAATTATATATTACATTCTCTCTTCTTGCTGCGAAAGCATCTCGCTATGACAAATATAATGAGGCATAGACCCAATAGTAAGTACGGTGAGAACATCTTCTATGCTTGGAATATGGAAATCGACAACAAGCAAGCTGTAGCCAATTGGTATGATGAGATAAAACAGTACGATTTTAATAATGGCAATTTTAATCCTAATACGGGCCATTTCACGCAAGTTGTGTGGAAGAATACAAAAAGTTTGGGCGCAGCCATGGTAAAGACGTAAGTGGATTCTCTCACCCTAAGAAAAGTTGTGTGATTTAATCAAGTAATCTTCTAGGAGTGATAATAAAATTTGGGTGGTGGCCAACTACGATCCGCCAGGCAATTATATGGGACAATTTGCTGAAAATGTGCTACCGCCGAAAATGTGAATAGCAAAAATGCTTATTATATTTCATCATATTGTAAATGAAATGTGACATTTACTTTAAACTTCTTCTTATGATGAAAAATAAAGAAAAAACGAAAAAATGCTTTGATAGCAAAATAAATAAGAACAAAACATTTTTCGTGCATTGAAAATACATTTGAAAGAATAAGTGCATTTCCTCAAAAGTCATGCAGTTAATTTATAAGAAATTTCTTCTTTACTTCTCAATATTTTGCCTTAGTGTGTGCGACGCAGAGAAATGCTTTGTTTCATTCATACAACTGCCAATTGCTTTTGCATTCTTATCGCTGCGTTACTTAAGCATTAAGGCATTGAAAGAAACAATCAGTCACAGTTTAACTTCCAACGACGACAGTTTCAATATTTATCAAAATAAAATATATTACTTCAGAGCAGTAAAAAAAAACAATTAAAAGTAATGTAAATTTTCATTTCACATATAGAAATTTAATTTTATGCTTACTTAAAAATAAGTTGGAATTCAAATAATAATTTTTTCAAAAATAAATCAGTTAAATAAATAAAGCAATTAATTGAAAGTGTTTACATCTATATTATATGTTAATATAATCAATCAAAATATACAATTATGCTTATCAATAATTGACACTCTGCCACTTTCTGCAGCTTATTTTAGCTTTATACACTTCAAAATAATGCAATTAAATGTTTTCTGATTAAGCCGCTTAATAATCAATTGCAGATGTCGGGGCATTGTAGTCAATTCGAAAAGGAGTTCCTCGAGGCGCACAACGAATATCGTCGCTTGCATAATGTGCCGCCACTGCGTCTCAACCGCAATCTGTGCCATTATGCACAAACTTGGGCCGCTGTAAGTGTCCATGGCATTGGCTCACTATGCCCAAGGTATATGAATATTTAATTGTGTTTTGTAGAAAATAGCTGCGAAAAATATAATGCAGCACAATCCGGAAAGTCGTTATGGTGAAAATATCTACTGGGCCAGTGGCAAGCCAGTTACAGGCCGGGACGCCGTTAAGTCTTGGTACGATGAGATCAAAGACTACAATTTCAGGCGTGGCGGTTTCTCTTCCACAACGGGTCATTTTACACAGGTTGTTTGGCGCGAGACTCAGGAAGTGGGCGTGGGCGTTGTGGTGAAGTGAGTCAAAAGTGGTATTGTATATACTTTGTAGAGTACGTTTATCTCTTGTTGTTATTATTATCTTTAAAGAGGCTCGTCAACTTGGGTCGTCGCCAATTACAATCCAGCTGGCAATATGATGAATAATTTTCAAAACAATGTGTCTGCGCCGCTTCGCTGATATCGAATTGTTCTATTTAATCATTATAAGTATTTATCGATAATTATGGCAAAAACATAAAATAAAAATATTATTATACTCAAGCTACAAATTATTTGACCAAATGGTTAATTTTATCGCAAATTCCCAAGTGGCTTTTTGTGCCTTTACGCATATTTTGCTGATAATATTTCCAAGTTGTATTCTTAGAACAATTGTATGCTTAGAACAAGAGTAAATGTTCTCTGAATACAATTGTTCGATTCGATTAGAAACATTCGCATTCAGCAGCTTTGTTCCATTGCCGGAAATATCGTTTGGAGGTGTATGCATGCCAATTGCTTTCATACGCTTCAAGTAACCAAGAGTCACAGCGGAACAGAGCCTTGCCGATTACATAATACCGAAATCAAATCAAAATTATTGCGCTCTGTTTGTATTTGTGCACACATTTGTGTAATTCTCGTTGGCTCTTCAATACTCACCTGGCAATTTCGTTGTTTGTGTGTATTTATAAGTATGTGTCTGGCAGTCATCTGACATGATATTGGTTACGCTCATTGCAGACTTTGCGGCTTACACACATTCATTAATCAAGTAGCTTGCGGTGTCGCCTGGCTCATCACAAAGCTGTCTGACATTTCGACACTTGAAGTCAATTTTAGCTTAAATATTTAACAGACTCATGTTCCATTTTTAAATAAACACTTTAAAAATTAACTTTTGGTCTGACTTATTCCAGCTTAGTAAAGGCTTAGGAGTAAAAAAAAAAAAATAATAATAATTATGGCTTAAGTTCAATTCAATTAATTGTAAATCTCAACGCGTTAAAATTACAACTTTTTGCTGTTTAACAACAACAAACATAAAACATACAAAACAACATCAACAACAACAACAAGAACAAGAACACAACTTTGTCGTACAAGTTCGCATAAAACTTATTTCGCTGCACGCGTCGTTACGTGTTTCAGGTGTTACTTATACACAATGTTTGTTTGTTGTTGTTACTGTTGTTGCTGGTTGAGCTGCGGTGACATTGGAAAATTTATGCGCAGTCAGCAATCTGTACGAACGTCTGTACAAGTAGCAGATACAACTAAATCTGCGTACATATATGTAAAAATATACGTATGTATGTGTGCGACAAGGATACATGTTAGTTACAATAACAATAGCAATAACAAAGACAACAACAACAGTTTCATAATTATATTTTGCACATTCATGATACTTTTGCATAAGCAAAACATACAAGTACCAAAGTTATTATGATTATCAACGTACGCGCGCAAAGGAGCAAATATACTTATATACATACATATATATATATATGAATGAATGAATGACTGCCTACGTCGACCAACGTTGATGACAACGTTAGTAAAAATGCTTATTGTATGCGTCGTTGTAATTATGTACCACAAACGCGTATCTTAACGCAACGTTTCGCATCAATTTGGTCTTACAACATTAGCTGTCTGCCTTTTTGACTACAAACGCTCGCTTGAATACGACAATGGCGCTCCGCCATGTTAACGGATACGCACGGATTTCTCGTTTATTTCGTACAATATTTTAATCGCACTCTTGTCAAAACTTTGACCTTTCTGCCGTTGCCGTATAGTTTTTGTTGTTGTGCCTCTTGCGCTTGGGCAGAATATTCGGCAAGTAAATATTTTCGCCCGTTGGCAGTTTTTTGCTTTATATTTATCATATTTACACTGCTTTGACATGGCTTATTGGAGCAAATTTATGTGGAATAGAAATGTTGTAATGCTTTAACAGTTTTCAAGATGATATGATAAGTTTTTTGGAATCTTTTTGTTTAACAGAACTTTACTTTGTGCCATTTTCTAATTCCTTCGGCATTCTTATTGCCTTTTCAGCCACTTAAACTTCGCATACAACCCACTGTGCCGCTGTATCAGTTGAACGTAGCATTTGTCGCACTGTCTGAACTGTCCTGCCTCAGACTATTGTTCAAGTAAGTAAGTATATTGAGTTAAGCAAACAAATGAGCATTCATGTAAGTGTATTGGTATCAGTTTATTTGTGTGTCTGTGTGTGTGTGTGTTTGTGCGCATTTGCATTTGCCTCGGCGCTGTTCATAGCAAGTTATTTAAGGGCACACACGGCGTATGAACAATGTACAATACAATATCTTTGCTTTGCTCTTACGGCTCGTCTCATCGCACTGCTGCCTTTGTCTGTCTTTGTCTGGCCTAAGCGTATTTATGACAATATTTTCTTCCTTTTTTTTATTTGTTTGAACTTACTGCTGCTCTGAGATCGCCTTAAGGCAAGTAAAATCAATCATAATGTAAATGGAAATTGTATTATAAGCTTGATTACGTGGGCTTAACTGTGAAATGTGCGTTTGGTAATACAAAACTTTACTTACTCTGCCATGTCATGTTTTAATCATAACAAAAAGAGAGACACTTGAACGAATTTGTTATCATCTTTGTTTTATTGTTTCTTGTATTTGTATATTTGACAAACTTTAAATTAACTTTTTCTCAATAGAAAAATAGGCAGCAATTGTTTGTTAAAACTACAAAATTTCAACTGATTGAAAAGTAAAATAGAAACACAAAAAAAAAAAAATCAAATAAGAAAATATAAAATAATAAAAAAATAAGCAATCACAAAATGCACACAGAGGAACTAACAAGGTGCCATAGGAATCAAAGTATAAAATAGTATTAAGTGTAGTCAAAGAGTCTTTTTTTCTTTTTGTTTTCTTCTTTTTGGAAATTGAAAGCTGAGAGAGTTTAATATTGAATACAAGCGCACAGAAGCATGTAACAACGATTGCATTGATTGAGTGCCGTTCAACTAATTTCGAGTCTAGAAGTTATACGTCAGCACAGCAGCACATCTCGTTCGACAGTCCGACAGACAGCTCGACTGCTCGTCAGCTCCGACAGGCCATCACTCTTCGATGGTGCATAGTTTGTGTGCGCGCGGCCGTGATATAATACTGTGTGTGTAGGCAGGACTCGTGAGACTCGTTGATGGTGAATCGCTTGCAACTTTTGTGGTTGCGCCTTTGCTGTTGCGTGTTTTAGTCTTGCCATGATAAAGCTGCTGCTGTTGCTGCTGCTTCTGCTTTTGTTGCTTCTGCTGCTGCTGTTGATGATGCTGTTGTTGTTGTTGGTGTACATAGATGCCTGCATCGCGTAATTTGCGATAGAGCGATATGTATTTGCCGGCCGTTGTCGTTCTAGGAACTATGTATTTCTCGCAAAAGCTCGTCTTGCTGTGCGCCGCCTCGCTCAGCTTTTCATAGCCGAGCGCTTGTAAAAAGGCCAACACAAAGGTGTAGCAATTATGGCTCGTCTCAGCGTAGCGTGCTATCGACCAGCGCATATTTTGTGCGCAAATCTGTGGGGAAGATACCATGTAGTGAGTGTTATTTGGTGGCGTAAAGTTGCTGCAACTCACCTGCTGCAATATATCATCCCAGTAGTCGTACCAGGGCTCGGGCACGTCGCCCACAAGTAACGATTGCCACCATTCGGTTGGATTATCATCGCGCCGGTGACGCTGTAAGCCATCACGATCGAATTCGACAATGTCGCCGCCGGATGTGGTGACTGCGATATGCAAATCTGTTGCATTGTTGTAATCGCTGTCGGAGCGGAAGTGGCAAAGTTTTATATTTGTATTTTGGCTCTACTTTTTTTTTGTTTTTTTTTTTGCGTGTATTGTACGCTTATGTAATTTGTATGCATGAATGCAAATTAGCAGCATGAAAATGCACGCATACAAATGCAAGCGGTGACAAACATGGGGCACATACTTACTTGAGAAAATCACCGCTCGATGGTCGTAAGACAATTGCACACGGATACTGTGTGGCACGTACGAACGGATATGGTAAGCGGAAGGGCAAGAGACGCATTGTTGAGGTTGTTGTTGTTGCTTTTTTTGTTGCAGTTCTTTTTTTTGTTGACGTTGTTGTCCTTGTAACAACATGACCAAAATTGTCAACGCCAGCGTTGTTGTCATCATTGTCGTTTTCCTTATGCTCATCCTCATCATTGTCATCCTCTTCAGCAGCATCATCACCATCACCATCGTCATCATCACTGGCAGTCGAAGCTGTCGCATCAACCAATTCTGCATTACAATTGGGGCAAATATGCGGCAATTTGAAGCAGAAAACTTTCACATTGCAATGATGAAAACACAAAATGCCCGGATCTGAGGTAATTGTGGTCGTTGTTGTTGCAAGCATAATGCTCTATCTTTATCACACGTTCGTTGCGCCTTCTCTCTGTCTTACACTTGCCTACGGAATGTTGTTGTTGTTGCCGTTTGCCGTTTGATTGCTTTGAGTGCTTCTCGAAAGTATTGCTTAGGCTTCGTTCGTGGCTCACTCTGTCGTCGTCGTAGTCGTCCTCTGTAATAAAACGTAAAATGTAAAAATTCTTGTAAATAAAGTTGCTTGAACATCGTTGCCAACCAATTCGCTTTGATTGTTATTGCCGCTGCCGCTGCCACTGCCATTACTGCTGCATCGGCGGCGACTGCTTTGCTGCTGCTCTTCGGCCATGCATTGTGCAAAGTGACCCGCATGTGGTCACTTTTGTGGCTTAACATCATCATCAGCATCATCATCAGCATCCACATCATCAACATCGAAATTTAAGTCTTTGCTGCACAAAAAACACATGGTCATGTATCAGAATAATGCTGATTAGTTTACTTAGCTTCAGCTTGAGCTTCATTTGAGCTGAGCCGAGCTGAGCTGTTCGTCAGCACAGCTCGTTTCATTCGCATTCGATGCTCGTTGTTTACATGATGCGTCAATGAAGGTAAGACATGTGAGTAACGAAAAATTGCAATTGGTTTGCGAAAATTTGAATTTGAAAGGATGTTGTTGGTGCGGCGGCCGCAACACAACCGTTGCTCCAACGTTTAGCAATTCCTAATTAACAATTATGTGTTTGTTTGATGCTTCAAGTGTAGCAATTTGAATTTTTTTTTAATTCTCGTTAAATTTCTTTCAACGCGACTTTAAAATTTTCAAATATCTTAACTTTTGCTTGACAAAATAAATGATTTACACTTTTAAGAATATTTTAAGCCTTAAAAAGTATAGAAATTCATGATTTCGGATTATATTACAAGATATTTTAAGATAGTTTGGTTTATTAAGTCATAAATCATTTAATAACCTTCGGAACAACTTCAAAAATCAACAACTAAATTAAAAACAAATATGAGAATAATTACAAACATGAAAAAATGAGTTTGAGTAACTTTGAATTACATTTTCGGTTACTGTGTATGTTTGATACTTTTCCAAGAGATTGATTAATTAAGTAGCAGGCAAACATTTTTCGGATTTTCTCTCAAGCGATACAAAAAAAGTAACGCAAAATCACATGTTCTTCACAAAAAAGCCGGCAAATGCAAAAACTTCCCAAACAAACCGGCAACGCAAATTGCCCAACCGGCATAAAAGCGCAAACGCAAAAAAGTACCAACACACACACACAAACGCACTGCAATACAGCGGGGAAAACAAAAAAGGTATTTTCGACTAAAAAAATTTCCCAAAACAAAATGCGTCGCATTGAGTAAACGACCCAACACACGCACGATGTGTGGTGAAAATAACAATATTGTTGGAGAGAGCAACGGAGAGAGAGAGAGAGAGAGAGAGAGTAAATAAGTGCGCTCTCACTGACTAACTGACGTGCTGCACCTTAACACAATTTATTCCAAAACGTTGAAAATCGTGTGAAAGTGAAGTGAAAATATGCGAAGCAGCGTCGCTGCTGACGCCAGCAGAGCTGACAGTGCTGCTTCGTGGGGTTGAAAATTCGTTGCACCCTCGGCAACAACAGTTGACGGCGAGCAGCGCTTGCAGACGGTCGTGTTGAATTGTCGAGCAGCTGAACATAGAACAGAACAGAACAGAACACAATACAGCACAGAAACAGACAATTACCCGTGGTGGCCCAAGTCAGAAATAAGAACTTTCAAGCGTTTCATCAAACAACAAAAAGTGTTGCCTGCCTGCGTTCGTCGGTTCGGTTTGGCTCTGTTACCAATTCGGTTTAGTTCGGTTTGTCTGTGCATGTGCATGTGTATGTGTGTGTGTGTGAATTTCTTAACGTATCCTATACGCTGAATAATTAAAAAAGTTCGTCAGTTACAGTTCGAAGTGCATTTGCGGCAGACGCGCAAAACTGTCAATGAAGTGCAAAGAAATTCTTTAATTAAATTAACAACACTGACAAAACATACCAAAAACAAAAAAAAGCGACACTAAAAAAGGATTGAAAAAACAAAAACTTTTAATGCAAGTTTAATTAAGTGAAGATTTCATTAAAAATAAAATTAAAATAAGTTAACTTTGTGACAAAATCGAAGATCCTCTTTTGAGTTTACGCGTTTTTTTGGACAACAACTTGAACGTGTCCTGTTTTCACTTTGACGGTCGCTTAGTGACGTGAAAATTGTGTTTACAGCAGGCCAGGCCAGGCCAGCCGAGGCTCCTTGTGTCCTTTATGTTTTTTTAAACATTAATATCAAACACAACAACAACAACAACAATACGCTTTGTGTTGTTGGGTTCTGTCGGTGCGGTTAAGTTGTGATTTGGACTTTTGGTTATGGCTTCGTGCCGCACCGCTGCGCTTGGGCGATGACGTTTTTGTGTTAGCATGGCAACGTCCTGTCGCGCTAATCGATGACGTACATTCAAAAGGATAATACACAAGGATAATGACCTAAACTATAGTTTGGTATGTATTTTGTGTGTGTATTTTAAATGCCTCACTCTCGTCGCTTGTGTGTCAGCAAATGAAGACACACTTTTAGCACAATTTAGGCCTCTTCTTCTTGTTAGTTACACATACACTTTTGTTGCATGATATATGTATGTATTTGTGCATATCTGATCGTCAAGCTTCTGTCTTCTGCATGTTAGAGTGGATGTGCGGTCTGTCTGTCTGTCTGTGCCAGACATTGATAAAACTGTCGACATTTGTGGTTTGTCAACATTTTGAATTTTTTTGTTTTTTCTTTGGCATGTTTTTGATATTTTCTGCTCACATTGTACTCTGCCTAAGTATTCATTGCTTAAATATTCCAGAAAGTTGAAATCTTTTTGACATATTTTTTTTCTCTCTTTCTGGTTCTGGTTTTGCACATTTAATAAAATGAAAAAAGAACCACACCGAAATATCCTTGTTTGTGGTAAACTTTTGTAATGTCCAACCCAAAAAAATGACAAAAAAAAAAAAGTTGTGTTGAAAAAAAAACAAAAAACCTGAAATTAGTTAAAACTTTTTGCCATAAAATTTTCGCAATTAGTTGCATGCCATTCAACGTTCCAGAGTTCTCTTCATTAAAGTGTTTTTGTTTCTTCTTGTCTTCATTCATTTTTGTCAATAAAAACTTTTACAACAGAAAGCTATAAAAAAAATGCTACCAACACAGAATTATTGCACATTTAAAGAGCTCTGAGTTCGGATCTAGTAACATGTAATGCTGCCTAAAAGTATGCTTCAATTTTTTTTTTTTTGCAACCTAATTTCTTCAGAAAGTTCTGTCATCATTGGAGAGATCATTCTAGTAAAATATTGTAATATTTTTTCGGTATAGTGATTTAATGAACCAACATTTAATATATTTTTTGGTGTAAATGTTTTATTGACTTATTTTCTAATATATTAAAAATCAAACTTTATTCGATTTTGTAATATAAGTCAAAAAAATGTACCACAAGTGTTTAATACGACACTTCAAGGCAGAAAAAAACAACATTTTATGTTTCAAATGTGCTCAAATTAAAGACGCACGTGATTTCACTTTTTATTTAAATTGCGACTGACACACACTTACAAACATGTGTGCGCACCCAGCAAAATTTTTGGGATCATGGTGACAAATTCACAACTTCGATTCAGCATCAATGGATGTTACACATTCATGGCCTACACTGAATGCGCCTTGGCATTTGAACTGGATGTTTATCAAAAAACAACATATTATGTTAGAAACATCGACATGAACTGGATGCTTGTCTGAAGGCAGATTGAATGCTATTGTGTGTAAACGAAAAACAACAAATTTTGTTCCCAACTTAGGCATGAACTGAATGCTAGTCTGAAGGCTGATTGAATGCTTTTGTGTAAAAATGAAAAACTACAAATTTTGTTTCCAACTTAGACATGAACTGAATGCTAGTCTGAAGGCTGATTGAATGCTTTTGTGTAAAAACGAAAAACACACAAAGTCGGAGCAACCAACTTCAAGGCTTCGTATTTGATATAACAGAAAAGCAAAAATGGACGGACGAAATATTTCTACTTTGCTTTAATTTGAATATTAGGAATAATAATAACAACCAAAGCGTTAGATGTCATTTCAAATAAAAAATAAATTATTCAATGATGCTGACGTAGTAGAATGGAACTTCATAGACTTTGCTGGCTGGGTCACATCGCACGTATGGAAGAAGTCACTCCGGCTCGTGAGGTATTTGATGCGGAGATTGTCGGGAAGGGGAGGAGAGGACGAGCTAGGATGTGTTGGCAAGACTAGGTGATGGAAGCCCAGTCTACAATTGGTGTTATCACCTGGCGAAGGCGAGCCCAAAACATAGACGCGTGGAGGAATTTGTGCTTCAGACTCCCGATAGGGAGTTGATGACCAAATAATAATACTACTTCATTTATGAATTATTATCCTGTTATAATTATTAAAATAAAATTAATTTGAAGATATGAAAATTTTTTAAATTGGTTTTAAATTCGAACAGTACAGCAACAGCAGAGCTAAAAGTACTGCAAATAACAGAATAGTAACAGCCGTGTAATAACAGTCAAACAGTAACAGTCAAACATTAACAGTCGAACATATATCCGAACAAATCGAACGTTCAACGTGTTTGTTTAACAACAAAAACGATGAAAAAATCGGCGCCCCATATGTGTTTTCGTATAGAAATGGAGTTACATTCATGTGAATCCTATACCCTGAAAATGCTCGTCAAATGGGCATTTGATAAGCATAAAAGTTTTGCTGGGCACTTAAACACACGCACTCGCACACACAAACATTACAAAAAGGAGTACAAACTCAAAGCACATAAACGTGAAGTGAAAGAAGAAGATACAACAAATACATGAGTGCTATAGGAAGGGACATATTCACAGACCGATAAAGCAGCCAAGATAGTAACACAACAAATAAAACAAACAAAAAAAAAATAAAGCTTTATCTTGTTTACGACTTGAAGCAACAAAAGCACACGCGTCGCCTTATCTGCATACTGATATCGGTTAAGAAGGAGTAAAGTGAAAAAGAAAATTCACATAAAATGTACAACATGCGTGGCGTATATCCTGCAAGGACCTTCAAAGACAAACTTGCTTGTCAATGCAAACAGCGCACAAAAGTACTCATTGTCAGTGCAGGAAACAAACGTCAAGAAACGCAACAAAAAGCAACAAAATCAACAGCCAAAAGTACGAAACAAATTACGAAAGAAAAAAAATCGTACAATAAAACAAATGAGAGCAAAAAAAAAAATATGAAAAAAAACAAAATAAAATGTTGCTGCACTGCAATAATACATGAGGCGACACTCAACAGTTGAATTTACAGTTAATGAGGTTGTAAAAGTTATAAAAAAAACTATGTAAAAAATAACAAAAAATCAACGCAAAATAGATGGCAACAAAATTGGCTTATAAGCAATAAAAAATAAATATTTAATGCGTTAAAAAAAGTGTCACAAAATCAGTGTCAAATTTGTGTTTAGGCAACTAAAAATGATAACCCTTTTAGGCCGCAAAGCAAAGAGAAGAGTGAAAGGAAAAAAACAAAACAACAACAACTTTTTTAAATAAAAATAAAAATAAAAATATATATGTACGATATATAAATTTGTAATAAAACAAAGCGCAATAACGATTTTCTTTGATGGCGCTAACAAGTGCCAAAGAAAATCCAATTTTATTGTCTTCCGCTTCAGGTGACAGCACAGCAGCTGAGTGTGTGCGTGTATAGTCTTCTTCTTCTTACATGAGTGTGTGTGTGTGTATGTGTTTAGTCATGTAAATTTGCTTACGAATACATATGCAGGACATCTAAATTACAGAAGCGACATGACTTCGCCACTGAGCGCAATGCACAGCGTGCCATTGAATTAATAACGACAACAACAACTCAACAACAACACAACAACAACTTGAAACAGCAAGTTGACAACAATATACCTGACTAAATTCCCGAGTGTTGTGCTCAAATGCGTATTAATTCAGTTATACAGTCGCGTACACACAGACGCAGACACAGTCACAGTCACACAGAACAGAAATATTGACGCACAGTTCCGCCTGAAAGTATGCTACTATACATGCTTTGCGGCATGAAGACGGCACGACAATGTTACAAAACCTCATGTGAACGGGTAAGCGGTTAAGTTGGTTGGCAGGGAGAAAGGTGAAGGCAACAACAACTGCGTCACTCTCAAGAGCAACATAAAGCCAAGTGTGCACTTTGAAGTTTCCGCTTCCGTTGTTGCCGCTACTCTTATTGTTATTGTTGCGGCTGCTGTTGTTGTTGTGCGGCACAACAGCGGCATTTACTTCAAACACAAAACATACTTACTTCAACACAGTTGCAAGCTCACACATGTATGTATATGATGATATGTAATAACCAACGCTTATGAAGCCCATCGCATATGCCGCTCTATCAAAGCTGTGCGACCTCTGCTGCCGCTTCTTTGTTGTTGGCATTTTAAAAATCACGTTCATTTAAATTTAAAGCACATCCGTCGTCGCCAGTCAGGAAGCATGGCAACCTCACAGGGTGCACTTTATTTATTTATATTTTTATTTATTTTTTTTTTTTTCTATGGGAGGACTTTGTTTGCTTTTCAGTGCAACTTTTAAATGGAACATATTAGAATAATTAAAAGATATTAAAGAGAAAATCCTTTTAGTGATGCTCGCGGTCATTTAACATGTTGTTTTGTTTGTTATTTGTATTTAATAATTCGTTTAAAATTAAGAGTAATGAGTGAGTTTGGTGCACGGCTCCCGAAAGTATGCTACATTATTATTTACATACGTGAACATGTTGTTCATAATTTTGAACCATTTTCAAATGTGCCCAAAACGATAAAAAAAATTATAAATGTAAATGTAATGTGAAATTAAATCATATCTTATATCCAAATAGTCTTCCCAACGATAGTATTTCTTTATCGACATCGTCAGAGAAAGCTATCGCTTTCAGACCCTTCTAAACCCGAATCGTAAGAAACTTCTTAGTATAAAATTGTAGGCCGGATGTCCCGAATTCCTACCAAATACAAGTTATTTTAACGGATTTTGTCATTTTGCCAACGAAATTATTCGACGGAGATATGTTGTTCTTGAAACAAACAGATCAGAATCAACAAATGTGCATGAAGACTTTCAAATCTTGAGGAGCACCAAAGTTAGCTTCTTACTTGTTTCTATTGCCTTTAATGCATATGAAATGCAATTCTAGTTTGAGATTTTTTTAATCTTAATAAACGTAGCATTTTCTTAATAAAATCATAGCCAAGACCTACTACTAATTTTTGAGAATTTTTTTTATATTGTTGTTTTTGCTTTTATTATTTTCATTCAGAGAATCTTTGCCGACGACCGACATGGGAATTTTCGGTGTGTGCCATAAGCTGAACCGCACAATGCAACACATTCCTATGCGTCTAAGAGCAAACATTCGCGCATATAAATTTCGTCAGAAATCTCCGCCACCACCCAACTGTGACTTGCCACACGGCAAGGTAACCGCACGACACACGCTGCTTTGTGTCCCTCATGTAGCATATATATATTTTTTTGCTTTTCATTTCGCTGAGTTCTTAATTAAATTATAAATTATGCACAGTTAGTTAAACCGATTTTTTTCTCTAACGTTAATACATATTTTCATTCTAATACTCTCTTTTTTTCGCTTCTTTCGCACATAAATTTTTCTACATGGTCGTCATAGCCCTCAAACTCATCGTCATCGTTGTCGTTGTCGTCGTCATAGTCTTTTCGGCGTTCACTGGCAGCGGCTTACATTGGTGACGGATTTTAAAGCACATGTACACTGCCACCATTTTGTTTCATGTTTAAGACCTTTTTGCATCACATTTGCTTCATGAAATTTGCAGTCGTAAATGACATTACTAACCCAAATATTATTGAAAAATGTATATGCTCTCACACTCTTGTGTATCTTTAGTTGTTGGCATATAACTAAGTCGCTTATTTATGGCACGTTCAGGCAACAATAACAATAACAACAACAGCACACTACAGCAAGTACAATATCATAAATAAAAGACGCAGTCATGTAATGCGACTTTGTTGGCTCTTGCGACGACCTTAAATGAGCACAAAGTGAAAGTGTTTTCTTTGTCGTTTGTTTCTATTTTTCTTATATTCGCGCTTTCAAGCTATCAAATTTCACGCATACATAAAATAACGGTAAAATGCACCATTCAATATTTTTTTATGTCTGTGTGTGTGTGTGTGTGTGTGTGTGAAACATAAAACTTAAACCCACGTGGAAAAAGAAAACCAAAATTGTTGCCTCAAGTCTAAACTTTGCTTGAAAATAAATAAAAATAAAAAAAATTTCTAAAAAATCAACAACAGCAAAGAGTAAGAGAAAAGGAGAGAGAGCGAGTGCAAAAAATTCAATTCAATTTTTGTGTCCTGCAGCAATGCAAAGTGTTTTGCGCACACTTAGACGCATTTAATATGCAAAACTGTTAAGAAAGGCGAAGAGAAAAAAAAAATAAAGAAAACCCCTACAAAATGAGCAACAATGCGACAAATAAAGCAATAACAAATCAAACTGATTTTCTTTTTATTCGACTTTTTTTTTCTGCCACAGCGCTCAACGCCAAAAAGTATGACAAATAAATAATACACAAGTCCTTTGCATACTTTTTGTTGCTGTTGTTGTTGTTGTTGTTGGCGTCTGAACGTCTGTGTGAACATGTTCTCGCATGTACATGTATTTGACGACATGTATATCGCTCGCATGTTTCTCGCTGCAAATGTTTGCGTTGATAACATTTTCAATTTACTTAGCGACTTTCACGCAAGCAAAATGAAAATGCGAAATGTGAAATGTGAAAAAAAAGGTCGCCCATAATGTGCGTCAATATTGGTATATTTTTTCTGAGTGCATACTTTTCGGCGCTGAGTGACTCTCATATTTACAAATGACCTTTAAAGTAGTCGACAAATATATTTGACTTTAAGCTGTTTGCCTTTCGTTGGCAGCGAGAAATAAAAATAAAAAATACAAAAAATATAAAAATAGAGTGAAAAATAAAGACGAACATTTATTTGCAGCAACATAATGCTGAATTATTTAAGTAGCTTGAAATACATTTTATGGCAATATTTTTTTTCATTGATATTTTGTGAATGTTTATCAATATAAGCAAAGAACATTTTTACATTAAATTTGTGCAAAATTTTAGACAATTTTGCTAAAATTTATACACATCGGGAATTCAAGAAACAAAAATGAATAATTTAATATTATATTTTGCTAACATTTATTGATGCTTTGAGTTACAAAAGACGTCTTTGTCAGCTTCAACTCATACACGATTCTTCCTCATCTACACAAAAGAGTCTTCAACTCATTATTCAGCAAAAACAACGTTTAAATAAGCAAAAATATTGTCAAACATGAACTTGGCAATTAACAATTAACTTGCTCAGCTTTCATCGCAACGCTGATAGGACACACAAGCAGCATGTATCTCAAAGTAAATGTGCACAGCTGACATTGTCGCACACATCAATAGCACCGTAGGCACCGCAGCACATTAACTTGTATCTTATGCTTGGCATGACAAATTTCCACATTTTGCTTTAGCGAAAATGTCAAATAAGCACGTAAAGTCAATTAATTAAGGCAGCAACGCTATTAAAAATATGAGGCCAAAGTCAATAGTGTATTATACACACACACACACACACACCAACACAGACACACATAGTAATGAGTAAAAGTGCATTAAAGGCAATTGAGTATTTGCACAACAGTGACAACAAGTTAAGAGCATCGAATGCGACAAAAAGAAGATATCGCGTATACGTCGACTTATGCTCATTAAACTCAACTTAATTAAGCTGCAAACACACACACAGAAAATGCATGTCTGTCTGTGTGTGTGTGTGTGTGTGCAGCACTTAAAACCTCAAACAATGTTGCCAACGAACCGTGAGCATGAGGCAACAAACAAACGAACCAACCAACCAACCAATGACCGATAGCACTGACAAAGTTGACAAGCATGCGTTTGCGGCTCAGACATGACAAAAGCCAAACTTGGACAACACAGACAGACAGATAGAGTGGGCAGGCAAAACACAACAACAATTACAACAACGAGATAGTGCAGGACAGAAGTTGACAAGGCGGCGAGCGCATTTGACGTGACCACATGCCACTTGCTACTTACCACTTGTGCTGCACCTGTGTGTGTGTGTGTTTGTGTGTGTGTGTGACACTAAAATTACGGTTGTCATGAAGCATTCCTGACTTATGTCTGCGGCTACTTTATAGTCTTTGTTATTGTGTTGCCTTTGACGATGATGTCGCTTCTGTGTTTATTGACGCACATCAATTTACTGCGCAGTAGAACAGCAAGAAGGTGCGCTAATTTTAGAGCGCCTTTGCCAACTTAGACTTTTGCAATTAAAAAACAAGAAAAAATGTGTAAATTTTCGCTATCGGAAAACGTGTGAAAACTTTTATTGCATGTATAAACTTTAGTGGCGCCTTTGCGTATGCAACACTTTTTTTTTGTTTTGTTTAAAGCGTGCCACCTTTTCACTTTACGATGTTTATGTATGTATGTGTGGCTGTGCTTGACATATAAACTAAATATGATCGAATACACGCACACTCACACACACACAAAATGAAACTTTTACTGCAAAAAAAAATAAAAAGTTTTACAGATTTCAACATTGTTGTATTTTGCTGTATAATCGATGTTTCCATGCTGATGTGCGCTACTCACAAATACACACACACACATACACAAATACAAAATAGTCGATTTGCCTTACTTTCTATGTTAGTTTATGTTATTTTTGCCGTTATTGCGTCTGTGGCATGTTTATTTATACATATTATTTTTTTCGGCATAGACTCGCACACATTTATGCACGCCACCTCAGCTACTTATGTATGTACAAAGTAGTTTTTATGTTCTTCTTCGTCTTTTGCCTCTTTGTTTTCCTTTATAAGCTCACATTACGTTGCTTGAGCGTATTGATTTTTGATAAGTAAGTAATACAAAAATCAGCATAACTTTCGCATCATGTTCATGTCATTGAAAGATGTAAGGTAATAAAGTTCATGGCTTTCAACAAAGTCATTTTTGATTAAATAAGAAACTTCAAGAAAATAACCAACACGTTTTCAATTTGCCACATTGCCACAAAAAGAAGAGGAAGCAGCAGCCATGAAAACTATTAAACAAACATATTTCAAATGAACGCATAAATCAAAGACCGCAAATATGTTCAATAAATAAATGGAGCTCAGTTGATCAACAACTGTGATTGCAAACCAAGCGCCATTTAATAAATATATCACACTCACA
Source organism: Phortica okadai (assembly GCA_034638295.1). Lineage (NCBI taxonomy): Eukaryota > Metazoa > Arthropoda > Insecta > Diptera > Drosophilidae > Phortica > Phortica okadai. Next base: position 9,937,484 of record CM067850.1, read on the forward strand.
CACACACACACACACATGGATGCTTCGAGATTGCTTTTTATAAACTTAATACATGTGAGAGTGGGTATAGAATACTTTTCTGCGAAAGTTGCAATCAAGTAGGTCAGACGGAACAGCAAGCAAGCAAGTAAAGAAATAAAGCAAAGCAAAACGAAACGAAACGAAATAAACTGAAATAAAATGACAATAGCAATCAGCGACAATTTTAAAAGCACTTTTAAAACACATTTAACAACAAAATAACAAATGTTGGCACAAGAATGATTGAGAAAATAAGAGCAAATAAAGTGAAAAGCAAAGCTAATGTCTGAAGACAAACAATGCTCCTGCAGATACAAACATAGATTGTTGTAATGGTGGCAATAGCACAACGATAAATAGACGAGTGTGTAACGGAAAACGGATGCTATAAGAAGAGAGACTTAAGCGCAGTACACTGTAAAGAAAAAAAATAGTTTTATTTGGCATAAGGATCAATAGTGAATCATGTCCTTGTTATGGCTCAATTCATCGAATAATAATAATTTTTACTATTGAGATTAAATGTTTCACTTCAAGCCAACTCGATATGAAAAGAGAATCAATCACTGGTACAATTTATTTATATCACGAATTAATAAATATAAACAAACTATAAAAAACAACAATGAATGCATGTTGTTTCAGATAAATTGATTGCAATTAAAATTTTCTTGTTCCATGACTGGAACGTTTACCTTACGATTTGTATGTTTGATAATGTGAGAAGTTATAAGAATTTTAAATTTTTAAAAAAATGATATATGTAAGTTCAAAAATACAAATTGCTGACAACTTTTCACCGTGTACAACACAGAGAAAGCGAGAGAGGGCGAAGTAGTATGAAGCTGCTTAATCTTCTGGTCACCGATGCAACAACAGTTTCCAAAGTTTCACAACTCTTCAATATGTCGGTCTAAGCGTATATCTGAACAAACTAACAGCCAAATCGGTTTATATATACACATATACAAATATCTGTGAGTGTATGTGTGTATGTGTGTGCGTGCATGCCAACTGTTTGTGATGTACATCTCCACAAGTCTTTTGCTGTGGCAAACGTACCAACTACAAATGTGAACCGTGGCAACGTTTTCAAATTTTTTTTTTTTTTTTTTTTTTTTTGGCAGCATTAAAAAAGAAAAACAAACAAACTGCAGCAGAAGCATCAACAGCGCCAGCGGATTTGTTAGCCAGCCAACAGTCAGACCCGCAGTCAGACAAGGAGTACGAATGCCACTCAGTCCTTGTGTGCGTGTGTGTTTTTCACTTAGACTAAGCGTGCATTGTTTACTTTACCTTTGCTGCTTTTATTGTTCTTAGCCCAAAAAACAAGAGAATAAGAATAAAAAACAAAATACATATTTTTCTTTCGCAAAGTTAAACAATTTAGCGAAGAATCGTCTCATTTAAAGTGCAAACTTTTCATTTAATAACATGGAAAATTGCATAAAACATGAAATTTTAATTGATTTACATTTGCAGTTACTCAATCATGCATGCATAAAGCTTCGCATCCATAATGAATTCAATTATTCTAGTGTACGCCTAATGGCCATTGAAGTGGAAATATTAAATCAAAACATTTTATATTTATTTGATGGAAAGGCGATAAAAAAAAAAATATATGAAGAAAATTGATTTAAGCCAATTAATTGTTTCATGTCACTAAACGTTCAACTAAACCGCCACTTGTAAAATTTGTGTAGTCTACTTTTAGGCAGCGGCTCTTAAATAACCAACAATGGCGTTGTTGTTACCCAACTACTATAACAACAACTGGGATCGCCACAAGCCACGAACACACACACACACACACATTGTTTCTCCCACACCTTGCCACTTTCCAAAGGCTTCTCCTTCTGCCACCCTCTCGATTTGCTTGTTTGCTTTGTGCCAGCAATATTGCATGTGTTTTTGCCTGCCAGCAAGACAAGTTAATTATTTTTAGTTATTTTATTAGTTATATTCAAACGTCTTTCTGTGCAATGCTTAGAAAATCGATAGTTGATCAAAAGAGAAACACACAAAGCTTGTTTATGCATTTATGTATGTTATTACACGCATACTTTCAGGCGTTTTTGCATTTGCAAGTTGTTTGTTTGCATTTGCTTTGCTTTTAAATATTTACTTAATAAATGTCTAAAATAATTACAACTTTTCAAAAAAAATATTTAAAAAGTTGTTGGCAAAAAGTAACAAAATGAAAATGACAGAAGTTATATTGTTTTTTTTTACTAAAAAACACATAAGCTAAGCTCGCAACAGCTCAGCTCAGCTGCATTGCATTTCACTTCGTTGCATTTCATTTCAATACACAAAAGCACACAACAAACTTGAAATTTGCTGCCAGCAACTCACGTCAATTAAAAAAGCACACACACAAATACACACACACAGACACAGACAGACATGCAACCATTACAAGTGACCAGTATGGGCGAAACACGAAGGACAAGCATACCGTTTAGACCGCATATGGTTGACGATTTCAGTTGAGTACACACACACACACACACACATAAACATCAACCCACATAACTTGCCACTGGACTCAAGCGCATCATAAACATAAATCCGACTTAACTTTTGCGCAAATGATGGCTGGGAAAACGACAGAATGTGTAACAGTGTTGCTTTTGTTGTTGCTGTTGTTGTTGTTGTTGGTCTGAGTGCTCAGTCGGTCGGTTGGTTGGTAAAGTCTGGCTTGGCTATGAATTTGGCACCATGGGGCGTATGTGTAATGTCGAAATGACGCAAACGTTATGCTGAACAACGTCTGTCATAATCAAAACTTTATTGTTTGCTATTATTTTTGTAACTATTTGGCCAAACGCAAAGACACACACACACACACACACATAATCAAGGGTATTTACTTAACGCAAGAGCAGTGAAAATATTTAAGTTTTCGCTTATTAAATGCCTCAACTTGCTTAAGCAAAAGCCAACGCTTTCAAGTTTCTTATCGATTTGCTATAAATTAACAATCTGCCATGTCTTCACCTACTAACGTTTGCATTGTGCGCCTAAAAGTCTACAAAAACATAAATTTCAGGCACACGCTGAAAAAAAAAAATAAAATATATTGAAAGTTTAGCGCGTAAATCATGCCACAATGTCGGCTCGAATACACGAGTCGCAGAGAAAAATGACCGCCTGGCGCGCACAAGTGGCTACACTTAGATAACAGTGTAAAGCTTTGCGCTAGCATACTTCTAGGGGCGTTACCGCAAAATAGCTCAAACGACATTTGTCATTCGCGCGCGACGTTGTTACATTGAATTTGTGTGGCACAAAATCACTTTGTGTTTGTATAAACAAATAATCAAAATGAGATTTAAAAACAAAAACAATGAAGTATGAAGTTATCCTCAGTCTTGTGGAAGATTGGATACTCTTTGGGTACCTTTTCTAGGATCATGGGCATTTCTTAGATAGAGTCACATTTTTCACTATCTTTATAGCTCATTGAGTACCAGATTAGTCGTGGATATCATGAATATATATACTTTATATGATCGATTATGTCTCTTTCTGTATTTAACAAACTTCACAAAAAAAGTATAATATAATTCATGCCGTGACAAGCATAAAAATAATAGAACAACAGCCTTCACTCTTGTAACAAAATATAGTCCTTGTTAGTGGATGCCTGTCGACTTTTGTTAGACATTACTGCAGTAAAAAAAATGTATAGAATGAATCTAATTTGTGAAGAAGCTCTGAAACTGAAACTTTAACGCATTTACAGCAGCGCCAATGCATCATCATCAACAACAGAAACAATAACAACAACAGTGATGAAATGTTATTGAGTAAACAAAAAAAAAAAATAGAGAAAAAAAATGGTGAAAGCGCATAAAATGAAATGATAACAAGCAAGCAAACAGACGGTAGACAGACAACGTCAGTGTCATCATCGTCATCTTGATGGCTCTTCTCTGGCTGGACAAGCCGGTGAACGAGCGGCAAGTGAAGCTTGGCGGACGCTCCGGCAATGTTGGCAACACAAAATACAAAAGTCAACTAAAGTTGAGAAAGCAAATGACTGCTTTGCGTTCAAGTTTAGGCAACATTGCACAACAACTCTGGACTACAAACTTTTAAGATAGTTTAATGGAATTGAAAATTCTTTCTTGAATTCACAAAATTATTCGCTTAAGATTTTTAATATTTGTTCCAATAAGTGAAGTTGAGTCAATTTTTGGTTGAGTCTGTATAAACTAACAAGTGACTTCTCAGCCATATTTTGTTTGGATCGTATTACACTTTATACCAATCTCACCTTATACTTAGTAGCCTCTCGCCATTCTTGTAGGTTATATGGTTCTATAAATAGCTTATATATTTGACTCTTGCACATAAACTAAGTCAGCGAGAAGATCTAATGAATAAACTTGTTCTGTTTATTGAAGATCCGACGGAATTTTGAAAATATCTCTCATAATCCACTGTTCTTACAGTCGTTCGAGTCCAAATTAAATTGATTCTATATGCATAAGTTGCTGGGTATAAAAATACTATGCCAATCACATTTAATTAAAATTACGGAAATTTATAAATCTCTTTATTTACCAACTTTACTTAAACTCCCTCTCTTTCTCTCTCTCTCTTATTCTTTACAGAGTATGTTCTTGTACTGCAGAAAGTTATAAACAGAAGAAAAGAAACTTCAACGCGATTCGATCAAGACGAAAAATGTAGAGCGGAAAAGTGCTTTGAAGAACTAATCAGTAATTTTTTGTTTGGCAATGCGAAACAACGATAAGGACAAATGTTAAAGGATGTTAAGGCAGCGCCATGATAATTCAAGCGAACAAAGTTAAAGCGAATAAAAACGAGTAAATGAGAAAATAGCAAAAGGAAATAAACAATAATGCGTAAACAATGAAAACTAATAAAGCACTTAAGAGGATTTTTTACAAAAAAATAAAAACTATTGAGAAAGTCAAGCATCGAATGATAATGCAAAAGGGAGATTGCAATTGTGTTTAAGGATAAACACAACAATCATCAATCAAAAGTGTCTGCAAGAATATATAACGAGTGCGGTGAATATAGAACGAAGGAACGACCAGAAGAGAGATAAATAAGGAGCGTGGATAAGCAGAAAAACGAGTTCAAGTGTGCACTACATGGCGTATAATTAACACTTGCAACAAAGCTAAAGAGTAAAGTGAAAAACGACAAATCAAGGGAAACGGAAGTGCTAACGAAGAGTGTGTGCGAGTGTGTGTGTGTGTGTGTATGTTTGTTGGCAATATGACAGCGAAAATAAAAAAACAAAAAAGCGAACAAAACAATTGCGAAAATAGCCAACAGCGACGACAACAACAACAACAACAACACGGCCAACAGCAACAAGAGAAAGCAATAACAACATGCATGCCAGTAAATGTTTTACACTTCAATGAAATTAATAAAAAAAACTATAATAATAAACAACACGCTGAACAACAGACAAGAAAAGCAACACCACCGTTAGCAACAATTGCAACAACAACAACAATAACAAAAAGCCAACGCTGTGCAACAACAACAACAAGATTGGCAACAGCCACTTTAACCACAAAGCTATTAACGGAAATGCAACGAAACCACCTGCAAAAGACGCAACTGTTGCCAACAAAACCAAGCCGCAACAACAACAACAACAATGATCATGATGTTGATCATGATGACTGCAAAGCTGATGGCAAATTTCATGCAACATTCGTGCAAGCAAAAGAAAATCTTAAACGAAATTCTGCAACATTAGCAACTTACTACACAAAACCTACAACAACAACAACAGCAACAACAGCAAAAATAACCAAGTCACCTGCAAGAACTTCGTATGCCGAATTAAGGCCAACAGCAGCAGCAAGAGCAACAACAGTAACAACAACCAAAAGAACAACATTGACTGGCATGGCAAAAGACATTGCAAAAACGATGTCATTAACGGTTTGGTTGCTGCCAACGCTTTGCCTTTTAGCCTTATTCGGCAGCGGTCATGCCGGCTTTGCATGCCTCAGCAATCCTTGCGTTTTTGGCGTTTGCATCGATGGCTTAAATAGGTGAGTAAGTCACAAATAACGTATATGGTAAAATATACACCACGCCTTCAGACAAACACACTTGTAAACTCTCTCACCAACACACACTCACACACATATTAAGCTGCAAAAACACTTATGAGCTTGATTTCTTTTTTTTTTGTTTTTCTTTGCCTTTGCTTATTATCAGCATTCAAGCACCAATAAACTTGTTCGCTGGAGTGGCAATAAAGTTACTACTTGGGGCGTCATGCCACTACCACTCAAAATGTTGTTACTTCACTTCGATTGTCGAGTGGCTCCCGAATGCTAAGAGTTGACGCTCCTTGTCGCTGCCGCTGCCGCTCCCGCTTTGGCTCTGCTGTGTTTCATTATTTACTTTACGCTTATGTGTGCTTCCTTTGGTAGAGCATTTAATGGGAATTTAATGATGCACATTTGAGGCCAAAAAAAATTATTAAAAACAAAAAATCCACATTAGGTTTGAAAGTAAAAGTCAAACTTAATCAGCAAAAAGCTAATTTCAACTTTGTCTTGAATTTGAGAGCATTACCGAAGGCCATAAGCTTTTTTTTCGAGTGATTCGAGTTTCTTACGATTCTAATAAAATTTTTTTGCTTCCAAAAATATACAAATTTTCGTTATTAGCTATGACAGATCAATGTCACGCTCGCTTTTTATTAAAAATAGTTTTCAAGCTCAACTAACAATATAAATATTTACTATCAGTACTCCAATCTGGTCCATTCGGATGAATTTAATAATTATAAATGAAAGAAGACCACAAAATATATCAAATCACTAGCACCAAAATCGAACTGATCAAAAATAAATCATCTATAGTATTTACGTCTCCTCCAGCTCTATAGTTCTGATGATATGTTTTTCACTGTATAGCATAATGTCTTAGAGGAAAGTTAAATTTCAGCATTGAGAGAAATCAACTCAACTAAAATTTGTTGCTTGAGGCAACGGAAAAAAGAACTTTAGGAGTTTCAATCACTTGAATTACTTGCCACAAAAAACTCACTGACCGACCGACTGAGCGACAGACAGTGGCAGCGTCTTGAATCGTGTTAAATGTGCGGCTTATATGAAATATAAAGCAACACTCTCAACCAAGTCAAAGTGGCAGAGCAAAGGAAATAAAATAAAGCCAAATGTTGCAGTCAGTATTCATCTTCTTGACGCCAACCGATGGCCAAGGCTAAGAAACTAAGTATTTTATTTCCTGTACTTTTTTGTGTCGCTTCTTGTGCTTTGTGGCACTCAGCGTAGTGAAATGTGGTTGCGCTTTCTTTGCGCTGCCAGCGATAAAAATGCATCATAAGCTTAAGTTAAATGCGCACAAAGCGACGAACGAGCAACACCAACAATAACACCAACAACAAAATAATCCCACCATCTTGTGGCATGAAAAAGAGCTTGACTTAACAACCATCGATATAAGTAGGATAAAAAAAATATATATACCATGCAGTGCAGTGTAGTATATCTCAAGTGCAAAGGAATAAGTTTCCGTCTATTTATTGCTGCAATTAAATTTAACACGATTTGCTTTGGGGATTTAAAGCAGCGAAGAAAGAGATTTCTTTACAGCTTAACAAGAAATAATACAATTTTGAATGTTTTATACAATTTAAGCAATTTCAAAAAGAACATATTTGCACATGACTTGCAGCGTACTTTCTCGAAAAGAAGAGGGAAAAAAATTGTATAGCACACTTTTAGGCAGCACATATACACGTACATGTCAACACTTCAATTATGTCAAACTTTTTTATGTAAGCAAGTAAACTATTTTTATCTAAAGTATCTTTTCACGTTCCAATTTGTATCTCTATTCTTTTCTTTTCTCTTCTTCTTTTTTCTACGCCCACATTTTTATGTATGTTAACCCTTTTCTTGTGCAAACGATGTCTATATCCGGCACCGAAACGTTTGATGCATCATCAAACACATTCAACATGCCCACACGGTCATGCCGCACGAAAACAACGCGTACAACTTGAACAACAACAACAACAACAACAACAACAACAACAACCACAATGATAACGTGCAGCTCGTATTCGTGTTATTGCATTGACGGCTACACAGGAATACAGTGCCAAACAAACTGGGATGAATGCTGGTCGGGCCCATGTCAGAATGGCGGTACATGTGTGGATGGCGTTGCCTACTACAATTGTACGTGTCCGGATGGATTTTCGGGTAAGTGTGTTTATTTTTATATATACATACGTACGTACGTTTAAAAAAATAAAAGAGAAAGAAAAAAACGAAGCAAAAATAAATGAAGAATAAGTTCGATAACAAACAAAACCACACCCAGATACATTCACTTACACCTCACTGAACTTAATTTTCTACACCAAAATGCACCTTTCGATCTCCTTCTAAATTCGAAACGTGTAAAATGTATTTTTATTAAGCCAGAACTTGCCAAGAGGCAACAACGACGTAGGCGATGAGAAAAGAACTGCGAGACAGACACTAATGTCGGCCATGCAGAAAATTGTATACACTTCATGCCACTTTTCTTTAATAAACTAAGTAAGAGAGAGATAATATCAATTGTCATCGATATAATCATATATATGTATATATTATATAACGTATTATTAAATTGGTAGTCTTCCATTTGTGCCTCAAAATTTATCATATAAGCTCATGGTATTACAATAGAATTCCATTTATCCGGATCAAATAAAACAATGGAGATTCCATATAATCGAAAATCCGGATAATTGATTTTAAAGTTATATTAGACAATATGTAAATTTTAATAAATTTTTTTAAGTAATCGTCTAGACAATACATTTCGAATGAGTCTGGATAATCGATGTTCGAACATTCGGGATTCTACTGTATATCCTAATGTATAGCATTGATATTAAGGATGTTCTGGTATAAGAAAAAATGTTCCACAAACTTTATTTATTGTGAAGTTTTAAAAATATAAAATGTTGTAACGTGAAAATAAGACAGAAGCGTTGTAGTGGCAAACCAACTTTAATGTTGTCTACCAATGTAAGGGCAACAAAAACAACAACAACAATAACAGCATGAGCCACAGCAACTCAGGCATAAATGCCGTTGTATGTGTGTGTGAGTGTGTGTGTAATGAGAAGTACATAAGATGTGCGTTTACTTACGGCACTGCTATTTTTTACTGCTCTTCCTTCAAACAGTTCTTTTACTTCTTCGTGTGGTACGTGTTAAAGCACTTAGTACAAATTCGTTTGCCACTGAATGATATTTTCATTTTTTTTTTTTTTTTCTTTTTTTGTTAGTGCTTGTGTCCTTTGCTCTGCTCCTTGGCATGCTCACTTGCCCGCTTCCATGCACAACACATTCTATTAGTATGGATGTGCGCGTCTCTTATTGTGTTGTTGATTTTTCTGTTGTTCCAATGTTGTTGACTTTAGAAAATATGTACACACAGACACACACACAATCGTTTAACTTGCTTAGGTGCGAAACTGTTAGTTTAGTCAATGTTGTTTGTCAAGATTTGTTTTGCACTCAACGCACTTCGAAATCTGCTAAGAATTTCAATTGAAGAGACATATTCTTACTTGTTTAGAGAATTTTTCAAGTGTTTAGAATACTTATTAACGTAAAAGATACAATTCAAGTTGCTTCAATCAAAAGCAGGTCAACACTTCAAGCTAAAAGTGACACTTATTGAGCTCATTCAACTTGCAACATGATTTTTTGTAACATTTTTGCAACAACAAAATATGAGATAAAATAAAAACACTTCACTCGCGCGAACCAATTCATTATTTAAATAGAAAAGCGTTAAAGTCATGCAAAAAAAAAAAAAAAAACACACACAAAAATAAAATAGAATATAACAAAATATTATACTTTGAATTTGTAAAGTGAGTGGCGCACTAAAAACAACAATAACAACAACAAATTATAATACAAATAAAGAAAGAAAAAACGATTTTACGCCACAGCAACTAAACTCAAAGCAAAGGGGATTTATTTTTTGGTCTTATTTTTCCACAATTTTTTCACCAAAAACGCAAAAAAGCGGAAATAAAGCAATAAACTATGCCAAAGTGCACTACAAAAATTATAAAAATATAATGTTAAATACAAATGAAAAAATGGTGTAAAAAAAATGTTGCGGCCACGCGAGCGAAAGGTGGAAATGCATACAAATGAAAGCCAAAAAGAAGTAAACAAAACAAAAATAAAAACCAAAACAAAAACGAAAAAAAAAACAAAATGGAGAACACATTAAAAGCGGAAAAGAGAAATACTATTTAACCGCTCATTGAGTTTTTGAGCGCTTTCACCTTGTAACCTGAATATTTTATGCTTATTTTTGTTGCTGCTTCTTCTGCTGCTTCTTCCGCTGCTTTTTAACCATTTTGTTATGGGGGAAGGGAAAAGAAGTGTCTTTCTCGCCTTTTGTCTGCAATCATTTCAACTGCGTTCACTATGCAGATACAAAATAAATGCAAAATTGTATAAAATGAGATTATTTTATGTTCTTTCTTTTTTTTTTTGCTTGCCTGAAGGTAAATTCGAATTGGAAATATAAAATTTCATACTCATTAATATTATTATTACATAATTGAAGACATGAAACAAAGCAATAAAAAATATTATATTTTTTGGCTTGTTTTGATGTATTTGCCATAAAAATTACCAAGCGAAGTAACAAAAAAAAATTGTTACTTCAACATTTCGTTGCTTATGCCATAATTAGGCTGATTAACACACACAATTCTTGCTGTAATTAAAGAAAGAAAGCAGTGTTGTTGCATAAAATACCCTACAATTGTTAGTTCTTTTAATAAAATGACGATGAAGTGTCTTGAAAGTTGCACTATGTAAGAGCGAGTGCAACTATCCATGATCTCTTTAATCTAAACTCTTAAAATAAGCAGAAAAAAAATATTTCCTAAGCAATCTGTTTGGTTTTAATTAATATCTGAATAAAATTTATTGCAAATACTCCTTTAACCTTTTCATAGCGCACAAAATACGTGCATGCCACGCCCACGTACAAAGTGGTTGTCAATTGAGTTCACTCAACTTTGCTTTCTTTTCAATATTATAAAAGCATAATCAATAAACTCAATGAATAAATCATGGCTAAAGCATTGCGCCGCACATGAACCCACACATGAATTGAACATAAATAATTGATTAAGAGACAAAGCCAAGCACAAATACATATACCTATAGTATATATAGCGCGTTGAGCAGTCATACAAATCAATAGGACTTAAGGCAACAAATCGCAGCAATATTTTTTGCACTGAATTGGATTTCTTTCAATTATACAAGAAGCAAACACAAAGAACAATAAACAAAAGAACGAAAAATCAAATACGAAAAAGTCTGAAAAACATTAAAACGAAAATCAAGGAAATTTCGGTATTTTTTTGGATGCAGAGCAAACATAAATCAACGGCGAAAGCTGCTCGAACCAAGACAAAGCCATTTTTGCCCTTACTTGCCACACACTCACACACTCAAAGGCACACTAAGCAGCGAAACAAAAGCAGACGAAAAAGTTGCGCCTGAATGCATGCAATGATTATGATTAAAGACACATGAATGCGACAGGGCGAGCGAGCGAGATGTAAAAGAGCGGCAGGTGTGGCGAAGAAGCGCGAAAGGTGCAACAGCTCAAAAATTGCACAAAGGTAAACGAGCAAACGAATGAACAAATGAATGAACGAATGAGCGACTGAACGCATGAAGCCGTAAAGACAAAAAGCACAAAAAGATGTGCAAAAATTGAAAAAACCAAAAAAAAATCAGCGAAGAAAAGCTTAAAAAAGCGCGTATGGCATAAAATTCTGCACAAAAATGAAATAAAATGAAAAAAAAAAAAACACAAAACAAAGCAGTGCAAAAAAGGGAAATGACGTGGGCGTGAATATGGGCATGGCCGTGACGGAAACACCTGAAATGAAGTGCGACGGTGAATATATGCAAATAGTAAAGTGTCTTGATGAAGCAACTGCAATGAAAAATGCACGAAAAATGCACGAAAAATACTTAAATGCGCGCCCACAAAAGTATGCAACGCATTGCGCGCGCTTTGCTGCAATTTAAATGCATTTTCCATTTTCCATTTTGTATTGTTGATTTGTTGTATCGTTGAATAGGCGCGCAGCATTCTCCTGCATTTGGCATGGCATTGTTGTTGTTGTTGTGTTTTGTATTGCATTATTTTTTTTTATTTATTTACCAAATATAAAGAAGAGACGAAGCGCGTCAGGTTGGCGTACAGCAAACAAAAGGTGTAATAATGCTGAAATTATTTTGTATGGCATGAATTTCTTTTACACAAATATTTTTTTCTCTTTTTTTTTCATAGCATTGTAAAGCATGCATTGTTATTTGTTTTGTTGTTTAATGCTTTTCTGCAGCTGCAATACAAAACAATAATAAAGCGCAAAAACTGTGTCAGCAACGCAAGGTCGTTCAAAAGTGTTGGCAAAAAAAAAAAACCAACGCGCATTTTTCATGTTCTATTAAATAATTTTATGCACAAATGGGAAACTTTCGGACATGAATCAAGCGCTCATTACAATTTCAAACTGCTGATGGTTTTTTTTTTAAACTTTATTTTACATTTTCTTCTTCATTCCAATCAAATGCAATGCACATCAATTAAGTGCATAACTTCTCACACACGCACACACATGCACACACTCGCATATGCCAAAAGCACCTGCAATGTGCTGAACAACCGCTGAGCGTGTTTTATGCGCACATAAATATGCTATGCTATTGAACGGCAACACAATACTTTCTAATTTTCCGCAACATTGCAAAGCCCGCTCGTAATTTTCCTCAACTCACACTCATTGCCGCTAAAGACGTCGATAACGTTAATGGTAACGATGACGGCAACGGCAACGGCAATGGCAACAACAAAAAGACGTCGAAGCCGTTTCGAGGCTGCGAAATTCTACAATAAATATCAAAGCATAGAAAAGTGTGCTCTCGAAGAGGAAAGAGTGAAAAAAAAGTTACTGTGCAAGCCGCAAAATGCAATTAATTAAAAACCTTTACACATACTCATACACACACATGTACACATACATTGCAAGCGCAGCAAGTGCAGGCGACCATTTGAATGCAGCGTGGAATTTACGCCCTTCTCGAAAAATGGAGGGAAAAAAGAAAACAAAAATGGGCTCACACAGAAAATAACAACGCAACGGAAACGGAACTCCTCCGCACATTCTTTGGTTTGCATTCGCATTCTCACTCACTCTCTCTCTCTCATGCTCACAGAGACCCTCTTACTCTTACTCTTTCGCTTTTACGCTTTATCTTCTGTTTCCCTTCTCTTTCTCCTTCTCATAGAAAATGCAGCATTTGGCAACGCATACAATTGCAATGCCAAGTTAGAAAGCCCCCTTGCCTGCCCCTCTCGCAGCCACTGCTGCTCGTCAGCCATGCTGAGTGCAACATTGCGCACCGCTGTGCATTCGAGTGCCGCTTGCTGCAATCGTGCAAAAGATATTGCAGCTATTTCAAGTGTACTAAGCCACGCCTCCTCTCATGCCCAGAGCAGCCTCCTTGTCATGGTTAATGTTGTTTGAGCCTTCGTGGTGTGTGTTTGTGTGGGTGTGCTTGGTTTTCATGATTGAGTTCGCTTGCTTTTGACCACTTTGATTGCTGCCGGACTTGTGTGTTTGTCTGTGTGTGTGAATAGAATACTTCAGTTAGGTTTCCGTTAGTTGAATGCTGAAAGTGTCACTAGTAATGTTTTTTTTTTCGGGGTCCGCGCTAAGTGAAGCTGTAAAAGCAAAGCAAGAACAATGAACGTGTTGCGCTTTTTTGGCAACTGAGATTGCTATTGTTCAACCAATCATGCGTTAAGTCAATCAATTAATCAGTTAGCTTACAAATGAAAACAAGTGCGCAAACCTTTCAACACTTTTTAACAAATATTTCAAGTGAAAGAATATTTAAAGGATGTTTAAATAAAATCTTCACGCTTCCTTCTCCTTGAGGGGCTGTGTTTTTTTGTTATTTTATTTTTTTTTACTTTTCTTTTAATTATTACTTTTAATTATTACTATGCATTATTGTAATAATTGCAACGTATCCTTTTTTATTGCAACATTTTCTTGATTGTAGAACAAATTCAATTTCATTTTTATGTCGTCTATAAATCACAGCAATAATTTCATTTGTGAACATAAAAAAACATGTAACTAAACAAGAAATTGAACGAAACTAATGAAAGAAAAAGTGTTGTTGCTCTTCATCATCAGCTAACAAATAACGCCATAAAGTATGCAATAAAAATAGTATGCTGCAAGCAACGAAAACCAAACAATAGCAATAACAATAACAAGCATTGTTTGTTTGTGTGTGTGAGTGTGTGTGTGTGTGTTCAGAGAGAGTAAAGGTAAAGCATGAAGAAAAAAGAAGAAATGTTGATAAAATTCAAATTTCAATTTATAAACGTGTATTCTGTGCCCCAAAGTCAAACAAGTGTTTGCTATTTGCAGCGTAAATGTTTATACAATGTTGTAAAAAACAACAACAACAACAACATTGAGCAAAAATCAACACAAATGCAAAAGAATTTTTTGTGAAATTGCTAAAGAAATGCAAAATATTTTTTTTTTTCTGTTTTGCAAATTTGTTTTAGACAAATGAAATGCAAAATTCAACAACAATTTTTTTTATTTAAATTTTGATTTTTGGTTTTACAGCAACATTTTTGTATATTTTAAAAGTGCAACACATGAAATTGTCTTATAATTCATATCAACTTGACAGACAACAACATAAAAAAGGAGAAAAACAAATACAACTAAAACAAATAATTTAATGCAAATACATTCACATGTCATCGTAAAAATAGACACAGCTGCAGGCGCATTTCATATTTATAAGGCAAGGAGATATTGTATGTGTAAATGTACATAAATTAAATTTGCATAAGCACTAAATCAACAACAACAAGAACAATAAAAAGGCTCTGCGTACATACATGAATGCAAAAAGAGGAGCTTGTGTAGAGCATACAATGGAATATGTGTGACATGTAACAATGTATGGGAGCATGAAGTACAATGGGACAGGCAGTGTAATAAAAATGATGTCAGCGGTGCACAAATAATAAATGTGAAGTAAAATTCATTAAGCGATTTCAATGAAATTCACAATAAAATTGACAATGATGTGTAAGAAAGAAATACCAATAAAAAAAAAGTATTGCATACGCACAGGTGTGCGTTTTACAATATTGAACATTTCAATCATGTTTTTTGTTGCAAAGCATGAATAAAAAATTATTGAAATTATTAATGCACTGATTAAAACACAAACAATGTCTGAAAGATATAAAATTGAAGTTTATATAAATTTATTTTAAATCAAACTTTAAGACAGAGCATCTTTTATTCAATGTCAAGTTAGAAAAAATAATTAAGAACCTTTCAAAAACACAAACACACATTTTACGCGCCTTTCAAGTGTCTTAAAGTATCTAAAATACATACATACATATATATATACACAAAGAACTTACAAGCACCCTTAAAATTTGATTAATGATAACGATAGCGAAACGCACACAAAAAAAAGAACTTGTCTGAAAAAAACAAACTCGACAAAAGCAACTTTCACATAAAAAACATCGTTAGCCATGCAATGGTCATCCACAGGCAAGCTAGCTCAATCATTCATCGAAATAGCGCACACCACAAGCACACACACACACACACATACACAGTCACGCCATTAAACACGAAAACAATTCTCAATGCTCAACAACAATTCAAATTTTCATTCATAAAACATGCCGATTGCAGACAGCCGAACACGTCGTACAACACCAATTTGGGTGCGCTCAATTTTTTTGCCCCCCCCCCCTCTCCTCCACACATAACAAACCACAAACTAAAAAATAGGAAAAAAAAGAAAATTGTAGAAAAAAAGATTGTAACATTTCATTTTGACCATTTTTGAGCTCTTGTGAGCAACCCAAAATACCAACAATTCTATGCACTTGCCTGCTCGGCCGGTCGGTCGGTCGCTCGCTCGCTTCGACGCCTTTCATACGCGCAGCTATAAACTGAAAATCGATTTTCACTTTAACGACTTCACACATAAGCGAAATACGTGGCCGTTGCGTTGCGTTGGGGGGCAGAAATGAGCTGAAAACTGCTCAAAAAGTATGTAAAAGAAAGCCACAAATAAAAAACGAATCGTAACGAAAAAGAAACGTCGTCGGCACAATGAAGTTGTACAATAAATCGAGCAAATGGCGAACAAAGTCGAAGGGTTGATGGTGTTAATGGCGGCAGGCATGCGTTGGCCGTGAGTGTATGCGAGCGGACGAAATCTGACTTAGTGTGCGGTTGTGTGTGTGTAGCTAAGTATGATTACAGCTTGACCACTTCCTGTTGTTATGCAGGAATTGGAGCGTGACAACGCATTTTATGTTTGCTAGCTGCTATTGTTCAACATGTTGTATACGTTATATGAAGAAACCGCACACCCTCACACACGCACACAGAATTTTTATTAACGCTTCAAACGTTTATATCAAAGCCAACAACTTTTTTTGTTCTGTGAGCAAGAAAAAAATGATCGAAACATGACAAATATCTGCCGAAAGCAACAAAAATATGCAAGAAGATGAAAAAAAATCAAAATTTAACAGCAACTAAGGCAAAGCTTTTGAAATAACACGCTGTCAAGTCAAGCTTAACTTTGCATATACTTTTTTTTTATTTTTCTTTTATTTATTTTTTTCTAACTGCCTTTCAAGCACTTTCAACTTTGTTTGTTGCCAAGTTGAAGACGACTTCAACAGCGTAACAACACCGACAACGCCTAAAAGCACGCCTTAAGAAAATGTACAAACACGCATGCAGACAGCAAATAAATTTCAAAAGTTTCACAAGATATAACAAAAATACACGCTCGCTTGCAATAAATTCAAACACACACACACACACACACGCGCGCGCTGATTCGCATTCGCATTTCAGTTGGCTGTCGTAAGTTGGCTAAAAACGAGCATTGCACATATCGCATAAACTTTACAACAAAATTGCATTGGTGTTAGTGGCATGAGTGAAACGTGTACAAAGTGGAAAACTTGCTGCAGTTGTTGAGCAGAAAATTGAAAAGTATTTGGAGTTGTTTTTCGACAAAAGATTGTTTTCCTGTTGGGATGCTTTGGATTTTTATGCTTCAGCAGCAAACAGTGACGACGATGACGACGACGACGGTGACGTTCGAGGAAGGGATTAAACACATTTCCCTTTGTGTTTAGCTTTTATGTGATTTATCTGTCTCGTTGTTTGCATTTTGTTGCATACTTTACGGTTTACTGCAAGTGTTATCGATTTAAAGCTTAAATTAAGTGCATAAACTTACCATGTATTGTCGCCAATTTCAACTGCAACAAGGAAGAGAGCAAATAAATCTTTTATTAATTATTAAATTGTTAAACGGAATTTGCGCTGAAATAAGTTGTACAAATTTATTATGGCAAGAAATTTGACACATTCAATTTATGGCAGTCACGAAGCATAAATGTATATTATATTAAAAAGTATCTGCTCATGGAAACATAAAATTATCAATTAAAGCCAACAAAATATGTGCTTCATAGTTAAGTGAGGGGGTGAGTAATAATACAACAGAGAAGGCCAGAAAGTAAAAGGCAGCGTGACACATGTGTATGTATGGCAAGGGCAATGCAATGTCAAAAAATAGCCGTGAATCATGAACATGAATGATAGAATGAACAACAACAACAACATCATCATTTACAGCGACACGAATGAATAAAAATAAAAATGAACAATTGTATTTGCTTTACTTTTTTTGTTTTTCTACCACTTTTACTTCTCTTCATCAATTAATGTCACTTTCTACTACACTATTTCATGCATACAGGTTCGAATTGTGAGGAAAATGTCGACGAATGCATGTCAAATCCATGTCAAAATGGCGGACATTGCCGTGACAGAAACAATGGCTATACATGCACATGCCAAGCGGGCTATCTGGGCGATCATTGTGAGGTCGATGTGGCTGTATGCGATACAGGTAAGTTATGACAATAACAACGACAACAACAACGATGACAATGACGACACCGACAATGACTTCGCTTACGAACATGTGAAAAGCTGCTAAGGATATTGAAAAAATTTGTTAATTTTAATGAAAACATAGACTGACGCTTATCATTTTACACTCCATACACACACACACACACTCTATCTTTCTCTATCTTCGCCTCCATCTCTGTGGGGTACAACAGACACCGGTGCACGTTGTCAACATGGCGGCGAATGCATTGAAGGTCCCGGCTTGGAATTCTCATGCGAATGTCCTACCGGTTGGCATGGTCGCATTTGTCAGAATGAGATTAACGAATGCGAATCATCGCCATGTCAAAATGGCGGCGTTTGTGTTGACAAATTGGCTGCGTACGTGTGCGCCTGCCCCATGGGCTACACGGGGACAAACTGTGAGGAGGAGATACTTATCTGTGCCGACAATCCATGCCAGAACAATGCGCTCTGTCTCATGGAAGAGAACGTGCCAACCTGCTATTGTGTGCCCGACTATCATGGCATGAAGTGTGAATACCAGTACGATGAATGCCAATTGGGGCCGCGTTGCATGAACGGTGGCGTTTGCATTGACGGCGTCGACACATTCTCATGCTCGTGTCCGCCCTTGTTGACGGGCATGCTTTGTGAGTGTCTGATGGTGGGCGAAGATTCATTGGATTGTAATTACACAGCGCCGCCTACAAGAGCACCCGTACGGCCAGTTACGACACCAGAAACGACAACACCAACAGCAACAACAACAACGACATCGACGACAACAACGACCACGACCACGACAACAACAACAGCACGTGTGCCAACAGCAACAGCGCCAGCGGCAGTGCCAACAGATAGTTCGGCTTCTTCTGTATCATCAGCATCATCAGAGGATAGAGAAGATGAATCGGTGGAGCAGCCTGTTCAACCTGTGCCACCACCACCGGATAGCGAGAGTCACAGCGTGTCGGTTGAGACGCGACCAACTGTAAGGCCCTCACCTGCACCACCACCATTGCTGCCAACCACAGTGCAAGCACCGTTGAGCAGCGAATCTGTCGAAGACAGCGAAAGCGTATCTGGCACAACACTCGCACCACCACAACCACCAGCAGTTCCCTCGGTTGACAGTGGCGCTAGCACAGCAGAGTCTTCATCATCCGGCGAGAGCATCGATGGTGGCGAATTAGTCACCTCCATGGAATATACGCCCGTGCCACGTTTCGATGTGACCGCCAGCAACAGCGAGGAAGGTGCAAGCACCGTTAAACCAATACAGCCACCAACACCGACACAGCCAACTGCCGTTGTGACCGTTGCCGTGGATCTCTCACAATCTTCTTCAAGTTCAGCCGAGTCCGCAGAGACATCTATCCCGTCACACATCACCACACCGATGCCACCATTTACACATCGTGTAACGACAATTGAGACAAGTATACTCGTCGATTATGGCACATCAAAAACAGCATGGAGCACGCCCATCTACTATCCATCGCCCACAACACAACCGCCGCCGCCACAGCCATCCCTACCACCAGCTGAGCCAACCGTGCGCGTATTGCAGCCAACTGTCAGTGTGCCAACGGCCACCGAGTCACCTATCGGGCATGAGGAGACAACAACAACGCATCGCCTTTGGACCGAAGTGCCAACAACGGCGGCGCCCTTCTTTACCGAATACCCCGAAGTTCTGATAACCACACATCGCACTAGCGCTGGACGCTTTACCACAGTTCAACCGCAAGTGACCACATTGCGTCCCATCGACCAGTATGAAACCCCCATCGTAGAGCAGACAACACCGCGCGCGATAATCACCATACTCGAACCGAATGCGACAACCATACCGGTCGGCACAACGCTGCCACCGGCGACGACATATCCGTACACCCGCCATCCCCACCACCATCACCATCATCATACCCACATGACCACACATTTGCCAACGACCGGCGTGCCCGAAGAGTTATCTACGCTGCCACCACAGACACCCTCAGCTCCCTCAATTCAGACAACGCAGCGTCCACGCTTGCCAGCGACTATTGCACCCTCACCAGCAGCAGAGGTAACATTTATGCCCGCGCTACCCGAGATCACAACGTTTGGTCCAATGCACACAGAGGATTTGATTGGCGTTGAGCAGCCGGCGGTAACAACAATGGTGCCGCAACCGCCTGTGATTCTCACAACAACATCAACGCCACCCGTAATCACTCAACGTGTGCCACCGCCGCCGCCAACACCGCTAATACCAACACCGCCGTCAATGCTACCACCGACAACGATGGCGCCTTCACCACCGGCACCACCACCGCCACCGCCGCCAACAACGTTGCCAACTTCAGCCGCACCGACTCTACCACCGACAATGCCACCCACTGTTCTACCCACGATACCACCCACGCCGCCCTCGACACAATCAGCGCAAACGCTGCCACCGCCAACACAAATCTATGGACCCTACACGCCGGCCATAACTAAAACACCTCCACTGCCGCCATCAGCGGTTACGGAGAGCAGCGAAGAGACTGAGGGCGCCAACACTGTGGCGACTGGCCTCGGTGCTGGCGCAGGTGCCGGTGCTGGCGCTGGCGGGCCTGAGGAGAAGGCTGCCGATGTGGACTGCATTAAGTTGGGCTGCTACAATGGCGGCACTTGCGTTACAACATCGGAAGGATCGAGGGTGAGTACGAAATGATTGTCCACTGACAGATACATCATCATATAGTGATCGATCAAATTTATCTCAACTTTTGTTATAACTAAAACTAGTACACGTTAATAAGCCATTAAGTATGCTAATGAATATAATTGCTTTGGTAATAGCAACAAAGCAATGAGCAAGTAGACTGACTACAACAACATAAATAGCAATCAAGCAGTTAAAGCGACAACAATCAAAATAATAATAATGAAATTTCAGAATTTCAATGTGCTTTTGTTGATGATAGTAACAACAACAGCAACAGCAACAATAACAAAAACAGCAACATAACAAAACAAAACGCTGCATGCCTTGAACAAACAAAATACCAAAATCCCTAAAAGTATGCTGCATTCGAAGCACATTATTTGAAATTTTAATACCTTAGGTATTTTGATTGCAAAGCGACTGAAAGCGTAAACGAGCAAGAACAACAAAACTGCATGACACTTAATTGATACTGTAGGTGCATGTATGTGTGTGTGTGTGTCTTTGTTTAGTAAACGTTGCCATACAAACACAAACAGTGCAACATGAGCATGCACCAAAATAATGTAAATGAAACCAATTAGAATTTTCAACAAAATGTCAAGTTTCCAATGATTTTATGTCAAAAATAAACGAGAAGAAAACCCAATTGCAACACATGGCATAACACGAGCGTTTACACGTGAAATTTTTTAACTGCCTTTGAAATAAATGCGCTCAAATGCGCAACTGGCAAAGCAACTGAGCCTCAGAGCCACAGAGCAAAGCAGCGTACCTGTTAGTTTATGCCATTTAAAATCACTTGGCTGCATTAGTCGAAAAATGGTTTTACACAGATACACACACATAGACAGAAATGCGTGCAACAACAACAACAACTACGCATAAATATACAAGCATGAAAATACTTGTGGTAATTCTACCAAAAAGTTTTTACCCATTTAAATAGAGCTTGTTTACAAGCAGCCCGGCTGTTGCCTCGGCTTGACTTAGTCCGTGTGTGTGTGTGTGTGTGTGGCATTACACATGCCTGCCATGCCATGTTTCGTGTTTGTCACAAGCAATCGTTACCACGCATTTTGTGCAATTTTCAATTATAATTTTATATATAAACTAAAATTGTTAATTGGCATAAAATATGCTTTAATTATAAAATGAGTTGTTTTAAGTTTGAACGCAACTCAAATTACATTAGTTATAGCAATTTTAATGCTTTGTGGCGGTAAACGAATTATCTTTTTATTTTATATAAACTTGTTTTGTTAAGTAAACGAACTAATTATGCATGCATAAATAATAAAACTCTATAATGCTAATTGACCACATAGTCTAACATGGCGCCATGAAGCAAGTTTATATTAAATTTTCATAACAAGCTTACCACATGGGTGACATGTCAACGTTGGTTAGCTTGACTTGACAGACAGCTAGCGGAAAGTTATGAAAGAGGGTGAAAAAAGTGCGCAGCGAGAAAGAGTAGTAACGTCCGTAAAAAAGTACATTTATGGCATGCATAGCGGGTTGGAGAGGGATGAAGGATATGCCACTTTATTGTTGCCAAGTAATTTAACTAACAAGTGGCCATATAGAAGGCACACACATGCACAACTACTAAACAACTCTCAGCTAACCAAAAAAAAAAACATGCTCGTTCAAAATTTAAGCGCTTTTCACCTGTTTCACTCACACACTCACTCACATCTGTTTTTGTTGTTGTTTGGGCTTGGCATATTATTTATTTATTTATTTTTTTGTTAATTTATATTTATTTATTATTTTTTTTTCCGAGTTTTCGTCAATTTTGTTGTAACCTTTTCGTATCGTCACCCACCAAAGCACAACTTTAGCTAAAAACTTGTTCATTTCTTTTATTTATATTTTCGCTCTGCTCTGGCATAAACTTTCACATATGTCAGCTGCCATTTTAGTTGCTGCATGGAATTTATGAGAAGCATATTTGCTTTTTTTATTCATTCTGTTTTTATTTTTGTTGTTTTTTGCCGCATAACCAACTATAATTCTATCGTCTAAAAATGTTTGGTCCCTCAGCAACATTATGCGTGTGTTTAACTGCTGAGTATGAGTGTGTGTGTGCTGATATTGTGTGAGTAAGTGTATGAGAGCCGTTTTGCCAGAGAAAAGTGCCACTCGCACTTGGCGAAAGTCACTCGTAAAGTGGCATTAAGCACAGTTCAAGTATAATTTTTGTTGTTTACATTTTTTGTTCTAATTGTTTTTTCTTTGTGTGTTGTTTTTGCAACAAAATCTACGCCTAAAAGTAGACCTTAAAAAAAGATAGTTCATGAATTTAGTATATTTTTGTCTTCATTCACGATAGTTGCGCTTCCTGACGCTGAAAACTAACAATTCTTCAAAGAAAATACACTCAAAAACTTTTGTATGTCATTCATTATTCATAAGAAATTATTAGAGCGTACTTAATTAGCAGTAATATGGCAAACATTTAATGAAAATTTAAATATACTTTTGAATGTCTTAATGAGAATAGTTCAGTTGCCTGCAATGGCATCATCATCAACAACACAGACTGTGCTAAAGTTTTGCACAAACTGAGCGCTCCGTTTTGCATACTAAGCAGCATACAAATGCAAAATTCAATTTCTGGAGCGCACATGTATTAAAGTCGAAGATTTACAGTGTCGAAATGTAAGATAAAACTCGAAAGAAAGCTGAAGACGACAACAGTGGGTGCTAAGACAGCATTCATAATGCGAGGACAACTTTCTCAAATACTAAGATGATGTTGATGTAAGAACACAACATGGCGCATAATGAAGCTCAATGCTGAATGCAACAGAAAAGCAACAAATACAACAACTGCAAAATTAAAAATATTGTACACTTCTTTTGCGACAGCTAAACACGCATGTAGAAAAACAAAAAAAAAACATGGTTGGCAACGCACACACACACATACGCATTTATGTTCACCCACATAACACGCTCTTATTGGCATATGCATATGCAATTTCCTACTATAATAATAATTACTCATTTTAACGCTTCTTTCGCGCTCGTTAAAAAAAACTTACTTGGTGTTGCATACTTTTTGGCTGTCATGTTCGATGTAAACACAGCTGTATGTAACATAATTAAAAACTTTTTGGCGTAGTTTTTCGTTGGTTGTGTCTTTTTTTTGCTGTTAATTATGAAAAAAATTTGCCAGCACATTTTAATAGCAAATAATTTTTATATAATGAATCTTTGTGTTGCATAAGTTGTACGAGAAACAATTTTGTTACAAGGTTTCTTTTTTCGGAAGTATACTTAATTAGTTGAAAGGGTAAATAAGCATCAAATGACCTTCTGCTGTTTGCTGTCTTGATGCTGGTTAAGATAATTAAAGTGTTTTATTAAACAAAACCGTGTTAAATGCTAATTAGTTGCTAAAAAAAAATGTTGTAAAAATGAACGTCACTCAAAACAAAAACAAAATGTCGCTTAAAGTATCCTTACCGAAAAATATGTCCAAGTAGAAAGACCAAGGTTGACAGCATTGACATATTCAACAACACATTTTGCTGTCACGAAGGTGAACAATACTTTTGGTTTGCAAAAAAATTAATATTTATTTAATTATAAACGAGAAACGAAAGCATATTTTTCAATAATTTATTTGCCAAGCTTAACAATCATTCTCACAGAAATGTTATTGAATTTTTCGCAAATTGAATTTAAACATTTTTAATTTACAATCGAAGTCGCATGAAAGTCAAAAGTTTTCATAGCGAGAGTTTTCATAATGGCATTTCGTATGTATATGTGTGTATGTATGACGGCCGACCAAAAGTCCTTTTAAATCAATAACGTACAAAGTAAAATTCAATGAATTCACGAGCAGTTTGCAAGCAATTTCTTTGCACAGTTTTTAAATAATTTATAAAAGCGAACATTTTACAAACATGAAAGTAACATTTGTGAATTTGCGCAATTGCAAAAAGTTTTCAAAACTCTTTTTGGGAATGGAGCAAAAAGAATGTAGCATACTTTTGTGCAGCTAAAAAATTTTAACATACGTTTGTGTGTATTTATGTGTCTGAGTTCATTAGAATCAACCGCAATTTCATTGAAAATTGTTTTATAATTTCAAAAACTTTAAAAAGCGACAACGAGGAAATCTATTTTTAGAAAACATTTGTTATAGATGAATAATCATACAAAAGTTACTATTTTATTAAATCCATTCGCTCATTTCACAGTGCGTTTGCCGCTTTGACCGTCAAGGACCGCTCTGCGAGTTGCCAATAATCATCAAGAATGCCGCCTTCTCCGGTGACTCTTATGTCTCGCATCGCATCTACAAGGACATACCGCAGCACGAGGCACTCGATGCAGTGCTGCCTATGCACATACAACTTAAAGTGCGTACACGCGCTACCAACGGCCTGATTATGCTGGCCGCTGCCCAGGGCACCAAAGGTGGCCACTATATGGCATTGTTCCTGCAAAAAGGACTCATGCAATTCCAATTCTCATGCGGTCTTCAAACAATGCTGCTCAGTGAACTTGAAACGCCGGTAAACACGGGCCATGAAATCACCATACGTGCAGAGTAAGTAAGAACGTAAGAACGTAGAGTCATTTATCTCAGGCCAAACTGTTTCCGATCGATGCAAACATGCTTTATTTAACAATGAACGCTGTCCAGGATGGACAGACAGCTATGCGACTCGTACCAGTGGCAGAGCACATTTTTTGGTACAATTAAATTGTCTTGCAAAGTTCAAACTGGTGTCGCTGTGCAAATGACCGAGCAGAAAAAGCAATAACTCTCGTCACACGAACAAGTCTTAAAAGTTCAATTCAGTTGTCTCTGCCTCAGTTTCATCCGGCTGTCCGTCTCTCTGTCGTTTGACATCCTCTGCAACATTAAAAATTATTTGTGCAATTTTCATTCCTTTTTTTCCGGACTTCTTCTTGCTTGCCTCATATTGGCAGCGTTGTCTGGTTACTCTGCTGCCAACGCGCCACAAATTATAATGTTGCAAGTGTAAATAAATTACGCTACTTTTTCGACATTTTCTTTTCAAGCGTTCATTTTTCGTACTCTTTTTTGGCTTTCGCCGTTTTATTTTACATCCTTCATATATTTTTTTCTCTCTTTTTTGGTTGTTTGTTTGCGCTTGCTTTCCGGCTTTATGCTTAATTAGTTGATGCGCTTGTTTTTCTCTTAGGAAGTCATGTGGCTTTAAGTGCATGAAATTTGAAATTAAAAACTTTCCGCACTAAAAGGGCAATGCGAACTTTGAATGCTGATGATGATTAATTAGTGAGTTACACTTTTAATGAGCGTCAAAATTCTGTTGAAACTGAAGACAAACATTTGTATTTGTATTTGGTCTAAAGATAAAATTTCATCAAGTCAACGACAAATGTTCATCATGTTGCACAAATTCTTGTCCGTCAGCTTATGTCTACGACATTTTACTAAAACACAATTCTATAAAGGGTATTCCGGCAAAGGCAAATCCCTTACACGAAACGCACAACGAAATCCTTTGGGGCGACAAGCACTCAACAAAAGTGTCACAAATAAACATGGAAAATTACCAAATAATCATTTTCGGTGAAAATTACCGCAAACAATTCCCAAAGCAAAACACACACACAAAAATAAACAAAGCCTAAAAGAAAAGGGCAAAAGCAAACACATTAAGTAAGAAGGGCACATATCAAAAAGCAATATGTGAGAGACTTAAGCAAGTCAGGCATAGACCAAAGGCACGGCCGCTTCTTACCTCTAAGCTAAGGTCAAGTGTGTGTGTATGAGTGTGTGTGTGTGCGTTCATGTTTTTTTGACACCAACAACAAGAACAACTCAAGACGCCAAATTTTATTTATTTCTTGTTTTTACGACTAACGAATCGACCACAAATTTACTTTCTAGCACTTGACAGTGCCAGCAAACGTCAAATGCAACCTTAGGCAAACGCGCGCCACCCCTTCGCCTAAGGGGCAACACCATTGACTCCTTTTTGCCCGCCAAGACGACGCAGTAGATTTACGAGGCCGCAATTTATGAGTTTTTTGTTGTTTTTTGCCCCCTTTTTTGGGCCTATTTTTATTTGAGTTTCGTGTTTAATGGTCGAAGTAGACGACGCATAACGAACAAACAACAAATATGGCGCCTTGCATGGCAATATGGCAACATTCGACTATCGTCACTCATCGATTTGATAATACTCATAAGCAATATAGGCCATGACCAAGGCAATGGATTGACCTTCTCCTTGGGGCTATGTGCTTTGCACGTAAGTGCCTTCCATGCTCTCAGCAGCGCACGATTACACAACGGATGAGCGAGTAAATATGTCCTGAGGACTTGCTCGTCATACTGCGCCATAGTGCGAAAGTAACGTTAGAGTTGCTTTCATGCAAATAATTATATTTAATCTATAGAAAGCCAAGCCAAGCCAAGTCAAGTCTTTGACTGAAGAACTAATGAGCTTTCGTTTTTCTTAATACAATTGGCGTTTTAGTTGAGCCGCTTTGAGGACACACAACACAAATGGTGTTGCCGACAATTAATGTAATTAGAAAGCAATAACAATTACCGCTGACTTGACTCGACGTCTTTTAGCGGAAGTCGACGTTCTGTTGCCCTTAAGTCTTTAGTATGGTTTCATTACTAATTTGTGGTCGCATATTAATTGCTTTACTTTGGCTTTTAATTATATAGGATGTTGTTTAATGACAATTGAATTCATGAAGATTATTGTAAAGTCAACAAAGTTGCAATGCTTTTCAAATAAAGCGGAAATAAGCAACAAAAAAGCTTAAAAAAAGAAACACTTCGTCAAACTTAGTTGTCATGAAGATAGACAACAAAAAATAGTTATGAAAAAGTTCCGTGTAACGGTTGAGTTTGTGAGATTTCAAACTACAAAAGCATGCCGCAATATAAAGGCACAAAAGGTGACATATTTTGCCGCACAGGTAAGCAGCGGAAACAGGAGACAGAGGACAGCCGGCAGGAAAAGGTCAACAAAAGAAAGAAAGAAAAAAAAAATGCTTCAGAAATAAAGCGAACAAAAAACGGTCGGAACAAAAATGGTAAGCTGAGATATCTGAGTTATTTGGGCCGAAAATTTGACAGGCGATTGACAGACAAGCCAATTTCAATAGCACAACTGCGTGGGCTTATACAAGCGCCGCTGATAACTGACTCAACAACGGCCGAGTGCCGTGTTGTATGCAGCAAATATTTTTATAAATAATTTCGTGCCGGTTTTTATGCCTTTTGTTGGGCTATAAATATTTACAAAAGCGCCATGTTTGTCTGACATGCTGCAAAAGCATGTTTTGGGTTGAACTAAAATATTATATTACAAAGTGAAAATCCTTTTACTCTTGTTACACGTGTGTGTGTGTGTGTGTGTTAACCAATGCCATGTAATCTCATTTTTATGCCCTTTTTTTTTGTTTTTATATTCGCTCCTGTAGATTGGATTTCAGTCGCAATTACACACACTGCAATGCCTCACTGCTGGTGAACGACACATTGGCCATGTCCGGCGATCAACCGACATGGCTGAAGCTGCTGCCGACACGCATGCACACGCCCGAAGCGATATTGAACACGTGGCTACACTTGGGCGGCGCACCGCAGGCGCCAATTGGCCTGATTATCGAATTGCCGCCAGCGCAGAGTGGCACCGGCTTTACGGGCTGTCTGCACACGTTGCGTATCAATGGCCAAACGCGCGAAATCTTTGGGTAAGTTGCGTAATTTGGTTTGAAAAAATCACCCATAAATACAAAAAGTGTTAAAACATTTATTCATTGCAATTAAATTAAGCAAAGTTTAAAAAAAATATATACTTAAGTAGACTAAACGAGCAGCTAAAAGCACAATGGCATGCTGTTGAATTAGCGCGTTAAAATTTCAGTAAGTTGTCTGCGAAACGAGCGCACTGGGAGCGCGCCTGAAAGCATGCTACAAGCTGCATTGAGCTTAATGAATTCAGAAATGACTATGCCATCAGCCGAAAAAAAAAGCGCACAGACGTGGGACTAGCAAACGAGTGCAATGCAAACGCAGACAGACGCAGACAAAGAAGAGTGACAAATAAAGCGCATCGCAGCGCAAAATACGAGTGTGCTGCGTCACTTAAATCGCATCGACAGCTGTCGTAAACGCTTGCAACAGCAACAACAGCAACAACAATAGCAGCGACAACGATATCGGCTTAAAGAATCGACTGAGCTATTTATGTGTGCGTACCCAGGCGCCTAATATTGACATTTGAATTAGCGCAGGCAAATTGATAGTGGTGGGGAAAAAGCATCGACAATGTTTGATGCACGATAGCAGCTCAACAGGCGTAACAAGCACGATTGCATAATGACATCATTGGGGGTTCTAAATGACAATGATTTCCTATTTTTGTTCTATTTTTTTTTTGTTGCTTGCTGCAACGTCAACCACTCATTATAAATACATTCTCTTTTTTTCGTCTCTTTGCCATTAAGCGATGCATTGGATGGTTTCGGCATTACGGAATGCGGTTCATTGGCTTGTCTATCGAGTCCTTGCCGCAATGGCGCCGCCTGCATCAAAATCGAAACGAACGAGGTCGACGAAAATGGCGAAAAAGCTGAAAAATGGAAGTGTAAATGCCCCACGGGCTACATGGGCCCGACATGTGAGATCTCCGTTTGTGAGGATAATCCGTGTCAGTATGGCGGCACGTGTGTACAATTTCCGGGTAGTGGTTATCTGTGCTTGTGTCCATTAGGCAAGCATGGCCACTATTGCGAGCACAGTGAGTGTTTAATGCTGAATTATGTTTAAATGGCTTTATTATTTTTTTGCACACTCAAATAGATCTCGAAGTGGCTTTGCCCTCCTTCTCGGGCAGCGTTAATGGTCTCTCATCGTTTGTCGCCTACACCGTGCCCATACCGCTTGAGTACTCCATTGAGCTGAGCTTTAAAATATTGCCGCAGACAATGTCGCAAATCTCACTGCTGGCCTTCTTGGGCCAGTCTGGCTTCCACGACGAGAAGAGCGATCATCTGGCGGTCAGTTTCATACAGGGCTACATAATGCTGACTTGGAATTTGGGCGCCGGTCCGCGACGCATCTTCACACAGAAGCCCATCGACTTTCGACTTGATGCGCCACGCGTGCCCTACGAAATCAAAGTCGGCCGCATTGGACGTCAGGCTTGGCTTTCGGTCGATGGCAAATTCAATATTACAGGCCGCTCGCCCGGCAGCGTTAGCCGCATGGATGTATTGCCCATACTTTATTTGGGCGGTCATGAGATTGCCAACTTCAATACGTTGCCGCATGATTTGCCATTGCATTCGGGCTTCCAGGGTTGCATTTACGATGTGCACTTGAAGGCCGGCCAAGTGACGGTGCCGCTGCAGGAGACACGCGGCGTCAGAGGCCGCGGCGTCGGGCAGTGTGGCACGCGCGAGTGTCATCGGCATGCGTGTCAACATGATGGCGCTTGTCTTCAGCATGGCGCGACATTTACGTAAGTACCTACACTTCATAAATTGTCTGTGTGGGCGTGGAAAATGATTGAGTGCGTCAATTTGTCATTTCCCTTGCAGTTGCATCTGCCAAGAGGGCTGGTATGGACCACTCTGCGCTCAACCCATAAATCCTTGCGATTCATTCAACAACAAATGCGCCGAGGACGCGACTTGTGTGCCGCTTGTGAATGGCTACGAATGCGATTGTCCTGTGGGCCGAACTGGCAAAAATTGTGAAGAAGGTAAGTTCTTCTGCATAGTTAAGTGGGCAAAGAATATATATTTTCAACTCCAATGCATAGAAATACGTTCCCTAAGCGATGTCTCGCTCACGGGTCGCCGCTCCTACTTGGCCGTGCGTTGGCCTTATGTCTATGACAATAGCGACAAGATCGGTTCAAAGCGTTCGCAAATCGTCAGCTATCGCAACTTTACAAAGAAACTTATGCCTCCCAAACCAATCTCAACGCCCAGCACGCATTTTGTCATGAAGTTGCTGAATGAAGTCGAGAAGCAGCGTAGCTTCTCACCGGTGCCACTCATGGGCTCCAAGACCTTTGAGGAAGCACATCGAGTGCAGTTCTTCTTCATTGAATTCCAACTGCGTCCGCTATCCGAACGTGGCCTTCTCCTCTACTTTGGCACACTGAACAACAATCAGGACAAGAAAATTGGCTTTGTCTCGCTGTCACTGCAGGGCGGCGTGGTCGAATTCCGCATCTCGGGACCCAACAATCATGTCACTGTCGTGCGCAGCGTACGCATGTTGGCCATCGGCGAATGGCACAAGATCAAAATGGCACAACGTGGCCGCTGGCTGACGCTCTGGGTTGAGGGCAGCGCCTCCTCCGCACTAGCGCCCTCCGCAGAGGTACTCGTCGAACCAGATTCGCTGCTGTACGTGGGCGGCTTAAAGGATCTCTCCAAGCTGCCACACAATGCCATCTCAGGCTTTCCCATACCCTTCCGTGGCTGTGTACGTGGTCTGGTTGTCAGTGGCACGCGCATTGTGCTCAATGAATCAAACATTATTGGTGAGTCACAGCATTGGCCGTACAAAGTATCAAACCATGCTTCATCCGTATAAATTTCTACTAGAATCACGCAATATACGCGATTGTGATGGCACCGCTTGTGGCGGTGATTCTTGCGAGTCTGGCGGTCATTGTTGGCTCGACGAGAAGCTGCAACCGCATTGCATATGCCCGGAGTATGCCAAAGGCGATCGTTGTGAATACTCGGAAACTTGTAAGCTTATACCATGCAAGAATAATGGTCGCTGTTTGCGCAGCGGACGCTGTTCATGTCCTAACGGCTGGGGCGGTTTCTACTGCGAAATTGGTGAGTAATAAAGTTTTCAGCTCGACAAGGTAATTAACAACTTGAAAATAAGTATAAATTAACAGCCAAAACACATAAAATACTTGTATGTATGTAAGTGTCTTAGAACCTCGTCGAAACTTAGTCGTCATTCAATCGTTACGCTCTCACTTTAATGCTTATTGAAAAAAAGAAAAAGAGGAAAAAAAAAGCCACAATTGCAGCTTGAAAAACAACTTTTAATTACTAACTTGTGCGGCGACTGGCTTCTGGCTTCGTCAGTGCCACTGACCAAATGACGAATGAATGATTTTAGCCCACAGACACCGTGTTTAACTGACTCACTCACTCGCACGAACGACCAGAGCTAATGACAAAAAATAGAAAGGGGCAAAACATACTTCCATTCAAACAATCAGTCAACAAATCAGTCAAGCTACAAATGAATCAAACGTTTGACTTGCAGCACTTAAGAATCGTTAAAAAAAAAAAACAACAAAATTTAATAATAACATACGAGCGATTATTTCAGTCAAACTCTCTAATAAGAAAACACTAAGCGACCGTCATAAATCTTCTTAGTTCAAAGAAGAATGAGTTCAAATATCGTACAAAGAAACAAACTCAACACGTAAACGTTAATATTTAATTTTCGTAAATGTGTCAAAAAAGTAATAAAGAAAGCAAAAACGACAGAGTCAACTGAACTGAACTGAAAATGACCAGCAGCAATGTGAGCAGTTTTATTTGGACAGGCAATGTTGTTCATTTTAAACAAAAACAAGTTTTCAACGAACATAAAACCAAAAAATTAATTAAAAACAATAAAGCAATCAAAAGGTTTTGCAGGTAGCATCAAAGACTGGTTGATTTTAGTAGGAGGTTTACCGGATTTCGACTTGAAATTAAAATTGTGAAAACAATGCGTTGAGGAAGAGATTGTAAAGTCTCATCTCCGGTTTGAAAGATTGTGGTAAAGTTTCGCTTGGCTGAGAAGCGCTTTCGTAATATGTCTTTTTCTTCAGTAACTTTTGAACTTTACCTGAGATCTTTTTCTATCTAAGCGAATCTTCCGCCAAATAGCATTTTTAAATGATATTTTAATAGCTAACAAAGCAATAATATGTTTTATTTACAAGATTGGTATAGTTGACGTCCAAAATGCAGTAAATCAACAAAATTTGCAGCTGTTTGCAATAATGTATATATGTACAACAAATAGTATATTATATCTGCATGTGTATATGGAAACAAGATAATTAATTTAATAAAATATCATATTGCAAATGCGCGGCACACACAAAATAATAACTAACATTAGGTTGAGCAATATTTCTAGCGCAATTAAGTTGATGAACTGCAGACACGAGTAGCGTAACAAGGCAGACAAATAGACAGATAGACAGACAGTTAGATAGACTGAGAGACCGGCAGACAGTCGGCTTGTCGAGACGTCAGACAGGCAGACATAAAATGAGAAATAGATTTAACAGAAAAGCACGATACACAAGCATAGACTGACGTCGGACGTTTGAAACGAGATCATGGCTAAGTAGAAACAAGTTAGTGGCGTTGCCGTCGTCTGAACTGAACTCAACTCAACACAAACAAGTGGCGACGACGTAATATAATTATTTCTTTATAATTTTATGCTACATCTCGCGTCAACCATGCAACATCAACATCAACATCAATTGCAAACGCTCCACACATGTCAGCGATGAGCAAACCCACAACGCCGAGCTTCCGTGGCAACAGTTATTTGATCTTGCCACCGCCACGCATACCCATGAAAGAGAAACGCCGCGGACCATCGATGTACGTGCGTCCGCGTGAAGCCATTCAAATCTCATTGAATTTCTCGACCATCGAACCGGACGGTCTATTGCTCTGGAGTGAACATGATCGTGTGAAATTTTTGGGCCTGGGTCTCGAGAATGGACACCTGAAGATTGCCAGCAATTTGCTAGGCAGCAATAATGATACAGTGCAAGCGCCATCGAGCGGTTTCATAGCCGATGGTGCTTGGCACATGACCAAAGTGTCATTGGATCGTGCACGTTTGGAGTTACAACTCGATGGTGAGATAATCTTTACGGAACGGCTGCCGGAAAGTACAACGTCAGCGTCGACGACATCGTCGCCAGCGACCACAAGTGTAGCGCGACGTGCGGCAGCCAAGCAGGAGCCTTCAATTACATACGAGGATATTTTCTACCTGGGTAAGTTTTCACGATAGTGTAATCATACTCAAACCGTGACACATTTTCTAGTGGGGCACATGTTGCGCTTTTTAATAATGCAACGATTAAGCAAACTTACCACAAATAATTGCCGCTTTGGTTAAATAATATTTATTTGCGCAACGAACACACACAATTTTATTGCAAATTTTAATTTTAATAATTACTTCATTTATATATACACATATTTTTGTTGTTGTTTTTTTTTTTTTTTGTCACTAATGAATATAAGTTTTGCGTAAACTTTTAAAGTTTTGCGCGCGCGACGCTCATTGACCCCGCGTGTCGTAAACTTTTGCCTCAAGCTTCTTCAGCAGCGAACGACGAGCAAGTCGCAAGCAAAAAAACGAAACTAATTTGAGCCAAGTTTCAACTTTGGCTGGCTGACGGTTTTTACGTTATGTGTTTTATTTTACTTTTTATTCACTTCACTTTAATTCTTGCATTGCCACTCAACGCAACCGTTGTGTCTGTCGTCGGACGAACCTTACGGCTTAGTTTTGTTCTGACTATCTCTTTCTGGCTTCAAGCCTGAAGTCTGGGCGCATTCGTCTGTGACTACCGCTTTTTTTTTTACATTATTTATCTGTTTGTTGGCTTTGTGTACACTTTTCGGCTTGGCACAATTTCGTACAAAACGAGTTAAATACGACAAATGACAAATAAATAGTAAGCCAAGAAAACCGACAACGCCAGACTTGTTTAAAAAGTTGTTGGCCGAGAGAGCCAAAACAAAAAAAAAAAAAACAACAAAAAAAAAACACCGCAAACAGCTGGTGCGGCCGTATTTCTGTGTCAAATGACGCAAAAGTGTCGGAAAAGCGGAAGAAGAAGACAGCAAAAGTGGAAAAAGAAGACGAAGGCAGGTAACAAATCCCCAACGAATGCAAGGGATATACGCTAAACCAGAACTGCAACATCGTTTCATAACAGTGTCACAACAGAGTCGCTGATGCATGCAACCTTAACCGTTTGAAGAAGAGAATATTGATGTTTTGGATTATTATACAGCGGTTCTCAGTCAAAATGAACCAAATCCATTTTTCAACTTTGAGTGACTATATCTTTTGAACGAAGAAATAAATCGACAAAGTACAAAGGGAAGACTTCTAGATTGAAGTTTCAGCTTTAAAATGATATACAATTTTATTTTAAAAAAGTAATTTTTAAAAATGTTGTGGCTATAAAACCAAAAAAAGTCACAAAAAAAGTCACAGCGAACTTGAACCAGTTTGGACTGATTAGGCCTGTATCTTAATTTCATGGCGATTTTTTTTTAATTGTATACTCCATGTGGACTTTCTTTTATTTATTAAATATTCCTACTTATGTTACCATTGATTCCGATCCAGATTTTTGTTGTTTGAAGGCGATTTTCGTACCAAAACCCCAAAATAATCACTTCCATACATTTTGTATGGAATTTGCCAATGGTGTAGTAAAATTCTTACCCTATGTCCGAATTTTTGTAATTTTATTGCCTTTTTTGTCTTTAGTGTTTAGGTTTAATCTTATAGTAACCGTCTATTAAAAAAAAACATCCGTTCCAACACCGAGTGGAGAATTTCACACCTAATTAATCCAAATCAACAATTTTTTCATAAAAAAATGTCACTTTTCCATACAAAACACGCAAGTATGGAGTAACACATTTTGGGTTGGGCTTGAACATCGGCACTCGGTATTGGATCGGATGTTTTTTTGTAATAGACGGTTACTATAAGATTAAACCTAAACACTAAAGACAAAAAAGGCAATAAAATTACAAAAATTCGGACATAGGGTAAGAATTTTACTACACCATTGGCAAATTCCATACAAAATGTATGGAAGTGATTATTTTGGGGTTTTGGTACGAAAATCGCCTTCAAACAACAAAAATCTGGATCGGAATCAATGGTAACATAAGTAGGAATATTTAATAAATAAAAGAAAGTCCACATGGAGTATACAATTAAAAAAAAATCGCCATGAAATTAAGATACAGGCCTAATCAGTCCAAACTGGTTCAAGTTCGCTGTGACTTTTTTTGTGACTTTTTTTGGTTTTATAGCCACAACATTTTTAAAAATTACTTTTTTAAAATAAAATTGTATATCATTTTAAAGCTGAAACTTCAATCTAGAAGTCTTCCCTTTGTACTTTGTCGATTTATTTCTTCGTTCAAAAGATATAGTCACTCAAAGTTGAAAAATGGAAATGGTTCATTTTGACTGAGAACCGCTGTATAATTATTAAGTTGCGTTTTATGATAAGTTTCCTGGAATTGCATTTGTCTCGTGTTTAAAATAAATTGCCTCACAAGATCTCTCACTCCGCACTCTTTGTTAAGCTCCACTCTCACAAACAGTGCTGCCACAAGAAGAGGCAGCACTGCTATTAAATTGCATACAGCAATGCCAACTCAATCTATTTTTTAATTTTAATTTATAACAAGGCTTAACGGTTTTTTATCATTGCAGGCGGTTTCCCCAACTTGGATGCAGTTGGCAAACGTACTCAAGGACGTTTCTATGAAGCATTTAAGGGCTGCCTGCAGGACATACAATTTGGCGCTGAGCCAAAAGCGATTATAAACGATTTCTCCGCCTACCAAGGCGAGAATATTGGCTCCTGTGATTTGCACGGCGATGAGCCAATTATTGTGTAAAATATTAAAAACAAACAAAAAAAATTAAAGAGGCAATGCAATTAAACAAGAAATTATATGATAGCAAAATTAGAGAATGGAACATTTCATTTGAAGGCATCAAATCCGTTGCTCTAAGCTCTACGAAATGTTCCGTTCTCTGTTTTTACAATAATGTGAAAAACAAATCAAAATGTAGCATTTTAATGAACTTTTAACGGAAAGAAATGAAATTTTAAGGAAAAACCTTGCAGCAGATTTTTTACATATGGGTTTCCGTTTGAGTAAAGACATAAAAAAATACTGGAGAAGAACTTAGTTCATAAGTTAGAATAAGTTTAAAAATAAAACTAAAAAAAAAATATAATAATATTGAAAACTTATTATAAAAGAAATCGTTAAGAATGTTGCGTTTCAGGAGGAGCAGAAAAAAGTGAACATGATTTTGTAAATTTTATAAAAATATTTGAAAAATTAAAAAAAAAAAACGTTTAGTTTAACAAAAACCCAAAAAATAAATGCATACTTTTTGGCGTTCAAAATTTACGTTTAGATGTTTGAAAGCAAATAATTAAAGTATCATATTGTAAGGAAAAGCTAGCGAAAACTTCTCTAACCTAAGTGATAGCAAACATGAAATAATTAAACTTTACATAAAATTCTTTACAAATTAATTCATTTGTTATTTAAAACTTTTATATATTATGTTATGAAATAGTTTGAGTGATTTACATTATGTTGTTATTGTCGTGCGCTAGTCACTATTTCTCAATGTCTCCGTTATGTGTTCCAAGACTCTGCCATTATTATTATTATTATTATGCCTCAAAACGAACAATTCTCAACTGCCCTTAAATTTCTGCCATTATTTGAATTGCCAACGAATCTTAAATTGTCTCAATTTTAAATCTGCCAACTTCTTTTAAGATCCAATTAATTGCCTTGTAGTTTTAAATTAAGTTACTAAATATTTTCTTTTTTAATTTCGTTTTCTTGAAAGTTATGCAACTTAAACTATTCTAAACAAAATAAAAAGCAATTTTACCAAACTTATACAATATGAAAAATAAATTATATATTATTCTTATATAACTGAAATTAAGTAGCAAAAAAAAAACAAAAAAAAAGAAAACTAAATAGAGAAAAACGAAGAAAATAAAGACGCAAAATGATATATACATACTTTATTATATACAATTAAAAGACAAAAAAACTAAATTTAATTATAAAAGAAAACCCAAGTGTGAAAAATGCAAGAATGAACCGATAATGTAACCAAATTTATTTCGAATGCAAACAACTTTAACGGTTATTATTTCAATAAAAAAGTTAATACAAATAACATCGAGAAAGTGTTTTTATTAAACAACGTAGACAAAAATTCATGGAGTGTTGAGGTCTTAACTGCTTCCCTCGTATTTCAATGTGTAAATCATTTCATTTTCTTCTTGAGAGACTTATTAAAATCCCATTTACTAATTTATAAATGTTTTTTATTTGTTTTTGTTATTAATTTAATTAATTTTAATCGTTTATATCAACGCTTTCTTAAACATTCGCCATTCTCAGAGCATGCACTACACTACTAATTTACATTTGCAATTTTTAATTTCGATACGTTCTCTGTTTAAATTTTTTTCAAACTTGATGAATTATCAGTTTATTTTCTTATAATTATAGCAATGCATATTTTTGAAATATAATATTATTATAAATGGTTTCTTGTTTCGTGAATAATACAAAGACTATTCTTGTTCATATTGAATTTAAAAATTTAATAAAAAGTATAGACAACAAAAGGATTGAGTGAATCTACGTAATAAAAACACCGAAAACTTGTTTTATTTAAATTTTAAAGCAAAGAAAAAACAAAAATTTAAAGTAGTTTATTTTTTTATTTTATTCGTACAATTGTTTTCAGTGTTTCAGCGCTAAAATATAT
This sequence comes from Phortica okadai, assembly GCA_034638295.1. NCBI lineage: Eukaryota > Metazoa > Arthropoda > Insecta > Diptera > Drosophilidae > Phortica > Phortica okadai. The sequence goes on from CM067850.1 coordinate 9,975,971, forward strand.
ATAAAAAAATAATAAAGGTCGGGCGAAAAAACATATAAATATACTTCTTTAATAATTATATGTATAATGTTTAGTTATTTTTTTAATTTTTTTTATATATATGTATATATATAAATTGCAACTATCACACGTGCGCGTACATCACGAGGAGGCGCACGACGAAGCCAAAAGAAGATTGCAACAGTTAAAATTTTAAACAATCGAATGAATACGAGATGCTACGACGATGTTCAATGCGTTCCATCCAAACCGCTGCCTCGTCGGCAAGCAGTCAGCTGAGAAGGACGCTGACAACGACGACGGCCACAGCGAACAACTACTGCAACTGGAATTTTGCTTTGTCTTACTTGATATACATACATGGTTATTAGTTTTTGTGTGTATACAAATTTCACGGAAAATTTGCAACACTTTCTCGCTTTGCAATGCGTACATTTGAATGCGATCTCAAATAAAGAGGTCCTTTAACTGCCGTCTTTAGTTAGTATAATTGCTAAAACTATAAATTATGTGTGTGTGTGTGGTTGTAGTATCAGTGTATGAGCGTGTGGAATCATAGTGGACAGAGGTTTTACTTGTTTCGTAAGATATCCTTTCAATGGGAGCAATTCTTTGTTTTTAATGGTTTTTTTTTTTTTTTTTTGTTTCTGTCTTTAATGTGACGACTTTATTTTACTAACTTTATCATCATATTATGGTTTATTTTATTTAATTTATAATTAATTTTATTATCGGTATGTGTTCTTTTGTTGTTGTTGAGTTTTTTTTTTTCTTTCTTTTTTTTCATCATTATTCTGTTCATTATAATTGTTTTTTATGTTTGGATTTTGCTTTTGTTTTCCAGCATATTTTCATTCTTGTTTTGTTTTAAATTTAAATTTTAAATAAACTTTTTATTTATAATTATCAGCATAAATTTTTCAAATCTCTCGTTGGAAATTTCGCTTTCTGAAATAATAGATAAAAAATACATTAAAGGCAATCAATACACAAAAACAATTTAATTACACACCTACAAAAGGACATCACTTGCAGCAATTGTTCGTCTGTCGGTTGTTTTCATTTTCTCCCAGCCTTGTACCGGCACCTGCACCCTGATTATTGGCGCCATCGTTCTTAGGTAGTTTTTTGGCTGTAAACAAAAAACCAAAGATAAATATAAGTTTATTGATTTATATAAAAATATAGAAAAAACATACCAATTGCCAAAAATATATCATTGACATTCATGCCGGTCTTTGCTGACGTTTCCATGAAGAGCAAACCATTCTCTTCAGCATATTGCTTTGCTTCATCATACTCAACGACGCGTATATTCGATAGATCCGCCTTGTTGCCAGCAAGCGCAATCACAATATTTGGTGAGGCCTTGAATATAGAAAAGAAAAGCAGATTCATTTAAATAAAAATCATTACAATATTATTTTATCATAATACGAGCGCTCACACGCCCCGCAAAATGAACGCTTGGCTTGCTCTTGCAAGCGCCAGAACCAATGACGACGTCAGCATGATCGCAGAGCTTTTAAAGAGGTCAATGTACTCATGAAAAGCTACAATAATGTGCCGCTGCATAGGAACCCGCAGGGGTCTTAATTAACAAAACATTTCGGCATTTACAGCCAACTCGACTGATTTCAATGTAGACAATGAATGAGCTTCAATGCAAAATACTTTCGCGACTCACTTGTTTATGCAGTTCCTTGACCCAGGTTTTTGCACGCTGAAAACTGTCCTGATTCTGTATGTCATAAACAACAATAGCGGCTTGCGCGCCTCGATAGTACATGGGCGCCAAGCTGTGATATCTGTAGTAATAAAAATATAAAATTTATGCGATAAGAAATTAACAATTAAAAAATTAACAAATAACTTACCGCTCTTGACCGGCCGTATCCCAGATTTCGAACTTCACGACCGTATCCTCTATGCAGATGGTTTGTGTCAAAAATGCCGCGCCTATCGTGCTCTCCTGGTACTCATGGAATTGTCCTTTGACAAAGCGTAGCACTAGCGATGATTTTCCTACAGCCGATTCGCCGAGCAGCACCAACTTAAATTGGCAGCTTTTATTCTGCGATGTTCCATTTGGACGTTGCGCGGTGCCTGCACCGCCACTTCGTGGTGTCGTAGCCATATTTAGAACAAGTTACTTGGTTTTCGCGCTTAACTGCTGTAGCGTCGACTTTCCAACTTAAAATTTAGGCAACAATGACGTTCACAACGACGGACGGACGGCCGAACGGTTTGTAGACAGTGACAAAAGCTGAACTTTAATCCCGGTTTGATTTTGTAGAAGAGTGCCGTGTAGCGAAATGTAAACTGTATCAATAAAAGTATTATTGGCACACCTTTATTAATATTTCAAAATAAATTTATAATAATATTCTTGATAAAATGTTCGTCAATAATTTGGTGTGTGTATGAAGGTACTGATGAGCATGGGTAACCTCACCAGAGAATTATATTTCTGAGAATAAGTTTAACAAAAATAAACCCTGAAACAAACGCACAATTAGTCTTGAAAATGAAGTGCTTGCAGCATTTAAATAATACAAACAAAGAATTCCTACTTCCTGTAAGAAAGCAAGATAAATGACTAACTTCGTGCCACACAAGTGGAAGAACACAATAATAAATATAGATTTTGTGTTATTTACAGATAAGATAAGCAATCATTAAGGAATTGTTTATGCGACTTTTTTTTTTTTTTTTTTGCTGAATTTAACAAAATAAGCATAATTTACATCAAAATATTTTCTTGCTATAAACAATCGCTGAATCATAAAATATGATGAGTTATATACAAAAGAGTTATGGGTTGAAGAACAAAAGGGGTGAACAAACATAACGGCCCTATCCCATAATGTGAGTAAGCAGATAAAAGAATACGAACGAAGACAACTTTAGTCTCGTCTCCTTGTCCGCATTGCATGAATTCGAAATCCAGCGGCGCAACAAGTCTGTAACAACACGCAACCAGAAAACGTTATTAAAACAATTTAAGCTCAGTAGAAGACACATTTCTAAGGTTTCAGTTTGTTTTGTGCTTCTATTTAAAATAATAGGAAAATACACTAAATACGGCCGGAATTTTGATGTCTTGACATTGAACCTTGTTGCTTGCAGCTGTGCAAAGCCTGAGCACACTGAGCGTTCGCTTAGTCATAGAAATAGATTTTAGAGCGATGTTAAGTGCTGATAACCGATTATGAATTGTATTTACAGTTGTTTTTTTTTTTTTTTTTAAATAGCAAGGTCTTTTTTGTCAACTCGTAACATGTAATAAAACAATAAGATAAGCATTTTACATTTTTTTTGTCTCTCTTTCTTTTGTTAATGTATCGTATAATCAATGTTTTGCTATCATCAGCGCCATTTTTGACGCTCTTTATCAGCTTAACAGACTCCCACGCACACTTCTTTACGGTCACTCTTTATTGCAAATATGTGCATGTACATACATATATTAACTAACAAGTAGACTGACCTGACCCCTTTAAAAGTAAACGATGTCTGTGCCACTCGAAATTCCCTCGACTGCCATCAGTTCAAGTACAAATGAAATGAAAGAAAATATGTGGAAGAATAATGCAAAAACAAATAAAAAAAACTCCACAATTAATTAACAAGCAAGCGTTAAATTATACACGAGAGAGTGACAAACAGCTTTGTCAGCGCGCCAGTTAAGAGCGTAATTGAGAGATGAGCACAAAGTCAAGTCAGCAACTGTTGATAAGATGTTTAAGCTGACGGCGCAGTAATGTAGAAATCGTTTTAAATCGAATAATAGTAAAACTGTATAAAAGAAAAACTCAAACAAGCTCAGCTCAAAACAAAAAAAAAAAAAAAAACATGGCAGAAATAGAAATCGATATAAATTATTGACAATTTCAAAATTAAGTAAATAAAATACAATGCGTAAAAGTTATTTCTTTGTGAACGCCTTTCACGACCTGGACAGATTAAAAGCAAAAAGGCAACGTTGTATGTATTTGTAAATAGATAACAGGTGTAAAAGAGGTGCAAAGGGGTCACGTAATTTTACGTGTGTTGTCACCACTAACTGTATTTGCGTTCATTATTAAATTAGGCACGCGTAGTTATGGTAATTGGAGGCGGAGTAGGGAGAGGGCGAGGACGATAAAGACTGCAGACTAAGTAGTTATAAAGCAAACAAGAGAAAGAAAAAGAGAGACCGACCGGTTGAGAGAAAATGAGTTTCTTGTCAAATTTGAATCAACTTCATAGACAAGTTTACAAATCGAAAGTTCAGTTGCAATTATGGTTGTTGTTTTAGTACTCTGTGCATTGTGTATTTATTTTTTGTATTGTTTTGTTTTTTTAAACAATAGAAAACTGCAATACAAAAACAAATTACTGTTGAATGGCGTGTGACACTCATACACACAAACACTTAGGAGAGAGCGTGTCGGCAGTTAAATAAGACGTTTGTATTGCAGTTGTGTTGGTTTTATATATGAATATATGTATTTTTTTTTTTGCATGTCGCGCGAAGCGTAGAAATTCCAATGGTTGATTGTAATTTGCTACGCCGTTTGGAAACTGTGAAAATCACTTTTGAACAAAAACATCTAATCACGACTAAGATGAATCTCGAACTATTTATTACACTGAATCATGTGATCAAAGAAGATTTAACGAAAAGTCATTAAAGTTGATAGTAGCTGGTCTCAATTATATAAAATTAAAAGGCGTTTTTCGCACTCGTATTTGACATTGGTCACTCCAGGCAACATATTGCAAAAACACTAAAAGTAGTGGCGCGTATCAATTCAAAAAAAAAAAGTCCCACAATTTACGCACACACTCACCACGATGCCGAGATATGGAATTCTTGTCTAATCTCTGCTTTAACATAGAATTATTGAGAAAATAAAATATAGAATTATTGAGGAATAGTAGCTGCGTTTGTTACACGACCGCAGCAGCTGCGCGCACGACGGAAAATTCAATAAAAATCTAATAAAATAAGTCAGAAAGAGGCTAGCAAACACGCTCAAAGCAAAGCAAACCAAAGTGAGCAAAGCAAAACAAAAAACATGATGAAGTGTCACCGCGATATTGGCTTAGCGTATGTCGCTCTGTTTTCGCTGGGGACTTGTCTTGTTCCTCCATTTCTGAGTAACTAAGAGCACTTTTGCGTCAATTTGGCTCGTTTGCGTTTCGATGTTTCTCCACCTCTACTAAGCCCCTTCCACCACCTTCAAAGTGAGGGGGCAGAACAGCTGTAGATGCGTCATTTTTTTCAATTGCGCTCACACACACACATACTCACACACGATTCAAAACTGTTAATTGGAAACAGTGCAAGAGGAGGCGCTAAGTCAACAAGTGCAGGAAGAGTTGCCACCTCGATGTTTAAATAGATAGATATATAAATAAAAATAATTTTTTAAACATTTGCTTATAATGATTCTATATTATTAATTTGCTGCTTTTAATAGTTAATAGTCAATTTTTGAAAAACAATAAAACTATGAATTTAATTAACTTTGACATGTTGACTTTAAAAATTTGGCAACACCACTTGCAATTGGACGTTTTGCAGTTGACAACACTGAGAATATAAAATGCACCTAATAAATAAGATTTATTATTTTAAGAGCAAAGGCAAACAATCAAATGTCCACATGTGTATGTATGTATTTTGATTTCAACTCATTAAAATAAACATTTTCAAATCTTAATAAAGGCAAAGATAAGCCAGTTTTTCTAGATAAAACCAACACAATAAGTATACTTGACAATTTAAGACGCAAAAAATGAGTACACCAAACAAAGCCACGAAAATAAAAATGTGACAATAACTCGACAAGCCAGTTTTATCACAATGTAAGCGTATGATAATATTCGAGCTGAAACGTTGGCTTGATAAATTACACATTGAGGGAGGGACGACACAAAAAAGTGACAAATCGAAACGAAAAATCATTAGAGCACCAATTTTTTTTTTTTTTTGTTTAAATTTAATTAAGTACGGAATTAGTTGACAAATCAACATAGGCAAAAAAATAAATATTTTGACAAAATCTAAATTTTCACATACCGCAAATATCGATAAACAATTTCTTTTTGAACCTGTGCGACAATAACAAAAAGAATTTTAACTTATAATGCGATGCTGCACACACACCCAAATAAATTTGCACAGACGACCACTTCTTTAGATACACTTGTCGTCCCGCTCGTACTCACAATGAAGCAATAGGTAAGGGCAAAGTTTCGTTTGTATGACGACGACGATGAATGATGACAATGACTGCGACGACGATGAAAAAATTTTACACACACAAATTTCAATTGACAAAAAAACAATATTCTTTTGCAATTAAACACTTAGCTTTGAACGAATTACGCACTTTGTTTGTTGCTGCAACTATTGCAGTTGTTTTTCTCTTACACTTTTAGCGCTTTTGGGGTGTATTTTATAAAAACACAGAAACACAATTTTCGCAAATCTCAGCACGGTTTTATGATGATTTTAGTGTTGTGTAGGGTGACTCTGTCTCAAGTCTTGCCAAATCAATTATTTTCCTGCCGTTTTTCTGGATATTTTTTAGTCTTGACTGCGAGAATAGATGTTTACACACAACAACGGACAGCGGATATTTGAAACTTTGTTTTTTGCGTTTTTGTTAGTTGTTATTTTTTAAATTTATCGTCAATAATTGAAGCAACATTGCTGTGGTGTTACTCTAACATTTCAGCCATTTTAGCAACAAATTTCATCTTCATGGTATGTCGAGATAAGGAAGGCCTATGTTACACACTGTGATATGTAATGATAAGCCCAGTTGGCGCCGTTTAATTTAAATAATAAAATTTAGTTGTCTGAAATTTTTTGAAACTTTTATTTTGTAAAAATATAAACGAAACGATGGCGAATGTTGGCCATTTTGTTGATCGCAATCCAGATATTCGGGTGGCGGGAATTTCTTCTGGCTTGGATGGGCCTCACGTCGATTCATGTCTGAAATTCGGTTCGGACGAAGAAATGGCACAATGGTTGATAGATGCACATTGCAAACATAAGGTAATGAAGAAGTCACATCTTCTACTTAAACGTACGCCATGCATACATGAAGGGAATGTGAAGCAACTGCTTACCACGGATTTGACAAAGAGCCGATTTATGGCCTTTAAGGAGAAGTTCTCCGAAGCCATGTACTTTAAGAAGGCAGAATTGGGCAAAGCAAAGCCGACACAGTCCAAGCCAGATAACGTTACGAATACTAGTCACAAATTTGGCGTCTCATCATCTCCTACCGAACGATTGTATCCACTTATTTTGCCTCCCAAGTTACCGGAACAAGTAATGAGCGAATACTGCAAATTCCATGACAAATACATATTGTCACATAATCATTATTTTCCTGGAGAGCAGATAAATAGGCAGTAAGTAAAATTAATATTTCGATAGAAGCCTCATGGGAGATGTAATCCTTCATGGTTATTTTCCACCAGCTACACTAAACCCTTCGATCGCAACGGCACTTTCGGCGCGCTTTACAACATCGATGACAATGGCAAGTTCGTAAAGCGTTGTTTGCAGCATTGCGACCAGTTAATTATCGTGAGCCGGCCACAGATGGACTTCATCGATCGCACTTGTGGCCCACTTGGCCGCAAGTACAAAAAGTATCCCTACGATGTGCCCGAAGATATGATTCACGGTGTGAAAACCAACACCCGCACATGCGATTGCAAAATGCTCATTGAAAATATTAATCCATGCGAAAACAACAATAAACTCGTTGATGCCTTTTCGCATTTGAATAAGATGCGCCGTAAAATACACGAAAGTGAGGAATTTCAAATATATGATCTAGTCGCGTTACTTGCGAAGCATGACCGTGAAAAGACGGGTTATTTGTCTCCCAAGCAGATCTTTGAAACGATGCACAAGTTGGAACTTCGCGTTGATGATGATAAGATGCGCATAGCATTATCACACTTTGGCATGATTCTTGATCCGTGTTGTCCAACCGAACGTGTAAACTACGAACAGTTTTGTCAACTTTTAATGGTACAACTGCCGCTACCCAAGACAGGCAACATTTCAACAATGCCGGCAAACATTTACAACAAGGATACAACCTACCGCCTGTTATGTGAAGATCTCAAAAAGGAGCCAAATAAGAGTTGTGAAAAAGTGAAATTGCGCACCATCGATGCGCTGGATGCGGAAGTTACGCACGTTGGCGATTTAATTACGCCGAACATACCAACACGCTACGGTTTGGGTCCAAGCGAATTTGATCGCCTGCGATCTAAAGACAAAATGCTTCGTATTTTCACGGATATCATTGGTGAGAGCAACTTCCAGACGATTTGGAATGAAGCATGCGAAAAGTATCCAGAACAGAATGAGCGTATAACCGTTAATCAATTTAGAAATCTTATACGTGAAAAGGACGTGAAAATAATTTTGTAATCTGTTTACTAATTTTCTTTTTTTTTTTTATTTGAGGTAATAAAAGAATGTTTCAAAATTATTTTTTTAGTTTAATAAAACAAAAATATTTATAAAAAAGAATAATTCCATCATTGAAGTCAATGTTTTTGTTTTCCATTTAATTAACTTTATGGTGTATATTTTTACAAAAAATGGTCGATTAAAGTGAAAATTGTACGCTGATGAATTCCTGGCTAGTGTTTGTTATCAGCCGCGCTCTTTGGACGTATTGCGTGAGTGATACCTTCTTGCGTCCGGCGATTCACGGCGGCGTTCATCCTTTTTATGTTTTCTCGATTTATCGTCATTGTATTCGACGCGCTGACGATCTCTTTCGCGACGATCGTGCGCGTCTTCTCCCCGATCCCGCCGGTCTCGACGATCCCTTCCGTTGTACTCGTTGTCGTCATCTTTGCGATCGCGTCTTCTATCTCGACGTTCCTCATATTCATCACGTACACCACCACCTCTTCTTTCATCTCTGCCATCGCGATCAACGTCTCGTGGTCTGTGTTCGTGTCTGTCATTCCGTCTGATTTCATCACGTTCCCCACGTTCACGTCGGTCCTTGCTACTTTCCTCGACACGTTCTTGGTGTCTTCGATGTTGTTTGCCACTGTCACGCAGTTCTTCGTCACGCACTCTACGATCACGTTGTGACTCATGCGATCTCCCATTGCCGTTCACTTCATGCCTTCTGTCTGATGGGCTATTTAAATTAAATTCTTCGTGATCAATGCGATTCTTGTGTTTAATTTTTTCTTTTTTGTTGATGATTTCCTTTGTATGCGATTCATTATCGCTACTGCCATCGACACTACTTCCACTGCTGTTGCTCGAACTGCTGGAATCTGCACTTTCGGAACTATCACTACTACTGCTGCTACTCTCCTCCTTCCGCTTCTTTTTACTCTTCGATTTTTTGAGCTTTTGCTCCGTCTTTCTTTTTTTCTTTTGGGTCTCTTTTTCGTTCAGTTTCTTAGCTTTAGCCTTAGCCTTGGCCTTTTGCTTTTTAAGTTTTTTCTTTTCTTTTTCCTTTTCCTTTTGATTCTTTTTCTTGTCTTTGTTTTTGCGTTTGGGATCTGGCTCCGAATCACTCGATTCACTACCACTTGAAGAACTGCTGCTCTCTGACGAACTACTTGTTGATGACGACGAACTGCTGGACTCTTCCGTACTGCTCTTCTCTTTCACTGGCTGACTAGCCAATATGTCAGCATTAATTGCCTGCACCACTTTCGGTGCGGTCTTAAGAAAACGTCGCAAATCATCAGTCAATCCACCCAGACCGATCGACGTAAAGAAATTAATAGAGAATCGCGTATTGCGTGGATTATCTTTGGGAAAGAGACCAGCTAGACTTTCAAGCAACACATCTTCCTTCAGTTTGTTATTTAGTTTAGCCAAGCCCATGTATTCAGCCAGCTCCTGGAACAGTATCTTGACGAAAATTCGACTGGATGAAGTTGTGTCATCCTCATTAAGTTTAATGCACTCGAGCACATCCCAACTTATTGCGTCTGTGAAAAGTAAATGCGCAAAGAATTTACTAACATTACGTAAGCGATTTGTATCAAGGCGATGCGTTGTCTGATAAGTGTCCCTGAAGATCTCCTCGAAGGGTTCAATGTAAATTTTGTTAATTGAACAGAAGCGCTGTGCGAGCAGACCGTAAAACTTTTCATATGTACGTTGTTCGGCGCAACAATCGAGGAACATATGACACAGTTCAATCTCCTGACCAGGTTTCAGCTGCATCTTCATAAGCTTGTGTGCGCATTCTTCATAGTCCAAACTAGAGTTGATGGTCAAATAAATCGTACGACGCAATGCAATAAGGTTTGTCTCGGTGTTGTCAATAATTTCACCAGCAGTTGCTTTGGCTTCTTTGTCCTCTGCATCATCATCAGAATCATCTGATTCAGAGCCGGAGCCAGAAGAACCAGAACCATCTGAATCACTGTCATCAGAACCTAGTATTTCCTTGCTCAAACCCTTGTACTTATCTTCGTTCTCCGCATAGTTCTCATCAAATTTAAAGACATCTATAGGGCATTGATTTATATTAGTAGATATTTAGAAAAATATTTATTATGTTGCTCATACTCACTTAGCACATCTTCTGTATTTGTTGCATCGTCAAGCATTAACAAATGTGTGAACTGATCGTCCTCCTCGACCAACTCCAAGTTCTCCATCACAGACAGATGGTCTTTAAAACCATCCTTACGCACCTGGAACACGACTTCGATCATGTACTGTACACGTTTATCAAGTTTGCCTTCATGCAAGATATTTTTCAACATTTCGAAGATTGCACCAATGCCTTTCGATGAAACTTCAGACAATTTCATGCCGCATTCCTTTAAAAAAGCAATTGCAACCTCTACTGAATCGTCTGTCGGTGTTTCCACTAATAGAGTGAGAATCTCCAATGCCAAAATTTCATGCGCCACCCGTTGGTTTACTAAATGCGCCACAAAACGGGATGAGGATAAGCATACGCCTTTATCATTACGCCGGAATGCTCGTTTGAACTGTACAACCAAACGTGTAAGCAATAATTCGCCAATTTTTGGAAATTTCGAATTGATTATGGAAACCAATGCAGCATAGACATGTGTAAATGTGGGCGACGCCGCCTGTGCCTGTATGATTGAACGGCAAAGAAGGCCGCGGCCTCGCACAATGTTTTCCTTAAGCAGCTCACGTGTGATGATGGCAATATTATCTACGTTAACTTTGTTGATGTAACCATGTATGGACTTTTTTAGAGCCTCCCAAGCAATGCGTTGGTATGCTGCTGATGATTTGTCTGTAATTTCAGCTTGCATCATACGCAACTTGGCAGGTGGTATGTAAGCTCCACCCGTGCGTGATGTTAACAGATCTACAGTTCGACGCTGGCGGTCAGTAATCTTGGCCTTTGGATCGGTTACGGTGGCATTATCTATCTCGTTGTTGTCAGGTTTATTCGGTGATTTGTCGCTCCGGCGCCGTGGACTTTGCGAATCGTCGCGTCTACCGCGTTTGGCTTCGTCTCGTTTGTCACGTTCGGCATGGCGTCGTTTACGCTCCTCCCGTCGTCGGTCAAGTGAACTGGAGCGTGGTCGGCGATTATTACTGCGACTGCGTGAGCGGCGACGTCGTCTTGGTGAGCGACTACGCGATCGTCGACGTTCACGTGATTTATCCGTTATTGGGCTTTTTCTACGGCGAGAGCGACTCTGGCTGCGAGATTTGTCATTTTTGCGCGGCGAGACACTTTGAGATTTGTTTCGCTTGTGTGTTGAACCACTCCGTCTCCGGCGGGGAGAGCGACTGCGGCTCTTGCTTCGAACCGGCGATTTGTTTTTTTCCTTACCTTCTTTAAGCGTCGCTTTTTCCACTGTTGTTAACTTCTCACTTCGTTCGTCATTCTTTAATGGTTCCGAGTGTTCTTTCGTTGGTTCGTTTTGTAGAGTAGTTGTTGTTTCTTTTTTGATTTCTTTTCCATTTTCACCATGCGGACTTTCCGACGATTTCTCAATTGCTTCTGCGGGTTTTTCTTCCTGCAGCTTTGGACGTTTCTTATCGTTCTCATCGTCGCGCTCCATCACTTGTTTACTAGAGGGTTTGCTTCCTGCTTCGCTTTGACTGCTGGTACTACATTCCCCTTCACTCGATGATGACCCAGAGCTGCTTGATGCACTGGATGCAGACGCATTACTTTCTGAATCGCTTTCAACCATCTTTCAAACTATTTCGGCGTTTTGATTATAATCTTTTCGATTTCGATTTGGCAAACTAACAATTAGACAGGTTGAAGAAAGATGCGCGTGGCTTTTCCGAATTTTTTTTTTCAGTCGGACTAATCGGCTAGGTAACACGCGTGTACCGTTCCAGGAGTTAAGTTATTCAAAATTTATCAGGTGTATTCGTGGCTATAATCAACTTTGGCGCAAAATTTGGATTTAACAAAACAAACAACACAGACTGCAACTTTTGCCGAATGTGCCGCAAAAGTTGAAAAAAGCAAAGCAAAAGAGTGGTAGTACACCACTACAATTTATTAATATGTGGTATATTTTAGTGGTTTTTAGAAGATTTGCTGATAGCGAGTCAGGGATGAAAACATTCACAAATTGGAAAACACTGTGTTCCACGAACCGTTTTTGTTTGTAACTGGAACTGCGATTTTGGTTCGGCATTAACGTTCAACTACTTTTGGTTTCGAAAAATTAGCTCACGAGATCAAATCTCTTGGACTTGGACTTTCGTTATATTTGTTATCAATTTTCATTTATTTATATTCATTTTCAAAAACGTTTACCAAATTGGTTCGTTTTGCATTGCAGTATCTTAAGAAAATCAACAGATTAAACAAAACATTTACTTGTATTATTATAACAAAAGAGTAAATACTAAATGAAGTTAATAAAAATTATATTAAGTTGTCTTAAAGCACAGAAAATTGCATTAATCTAAACCTTTTCTGGTTTCTCTGGCCACGTTTCAGGCTGTTTGGGCTTAACATCATCATCACTGCTCGACGCAGACGAGCTTGATGACGAAAGTTTATTCTTTTTTTCTGGTATCGTGTAGGGGAACTCTTTTTTCTGCTCTTCCAAAGCCAACTTCAAACGCTGCAGAGCAGTGCGGTTAATATTCTCTAGTGAAACGTCCTTCAGCGCTGTCTTTAATGTGTCCAAACCCTTGCTGGCATCGCCTTTTACTATTTGTATATCGATGAGGCACGAATAGGCGTTGCCAATTGCGCCTTCGGAAATCTTCGAGTCACGCAGCTGCGAGATCACAGATTCCGCAAGTTTCTCGTTCTGTTGATCACGTGCCGTTTGCATTACACGCTGGAACATAAGACGAGGCGCATTCGACAGATGCTTGTCCCAGATGACCTTTGATGCGCTCTCATTTCCAGAGGAGATTAAATGCATCCAGAGGACATTCATCGGTCCAAGCTGATTGAGAGCAGCATACTTTTCCGCAAGCGTTTCGTCTGTGAGAGTATGATTTGATAAAACAGTTTAGGTATAAAAGTCATTGAAGATGGAAGATGTTTCAATACACTTACATTGCGCCACCAATTCGGGATGCTTATCAAGTATACCAACAGCACCGCCGCGTGGGAACTTCTCTGCCAATTTGGCTGCATCTTCCGGTGTCTTTGCAGTGCTAATTTCCTGAGTCAGCTGGTTGATTAACTCCTCTGATTTGCCTGCAACAATATGCGCATGGCAGTAGCGATTGTCAAAGGAAACGAGACGCTTCTGTTCATCATTCAATTTCTCTCCAATCTGTTTTAGCGTCTCCAAATCACCGCCGGCTGCGATCTTATTCAAATAAAATTTAAAGATTTTCGGCAATGGATTACGTTGAGCCGTGAGTAGCTCCTCCACATATTTGGTTGCCTCGTTCAAACGATCTGCACGAACAAGCAGCTCAATCAGACGCGAGATATCCATTATGCTTGGCTTCTCGCCGGCAATAAAACGAGATTTGAAATTTATTGCGCCATCAATATCGCCTGATTGTATTGCCCGACGGAAACCAGACAAACCATTTGTGGTCTTCTCAACGCTTTTCTTCGGGGTGGCAGGCTGATTTGTTTCAACTTGCTTTGGCGCTGGTGCTGATGCGACAGCAATGACCGCCTCAGCTTGCGTTTCTGCTCTGATGCGCTTTGTTTTCTGTTGCGCAGTCTCTGGCACTACAAACGGAACCTCAATATTTTTACGTTTTAATATATCCGCAAGTTTAATAAGGAAAGCATCTGTGGGCGTCATTGACTCTTCTTGCATCTTGGTCCAGAGTCCAAGCGCCTTCTCAGCATCGTCCGATTTATCATAGCTAAGCAGTAACGTGTAATAAATCTTATTGCGATCAATATGCGCTAAATCTTTGGTTGCCTCAACCAAGCCCTCCAACGGCTGCACAAGACCTTCGTTCTTATATCTCTCGCAGGCGGTATTAATGCGTTGCGGACGTGTGCGCAAGCCGGGCGTCTCAAGAATTTTACGCGCTTGACGTACGCGACCACATTCGACAAACGAGAAGACCAAATCGTACAGACTATTCACTTCGCCGTGTATGCCTGTGCTCAGATCGGTGAGGCGCTGCAAATTAGCGGCATCCTCTTTCTGTATGAGACGACACGCCAGTTCGTTCTTCCACGGTGTGGACTTGTACTTTGTGCAAATCTGTTCGAAGGTCTCAATTGCCTTTGTTATATCATCCTTGACTAGATGCACCTGTGTTTGTTAAATATTAATGAAGTGATAATTTTTTAATGCTTTTCAATATTTACCTTGATGAGTGGTCCCAATAATACGTTGGTGGGTTGAATATAGTTGCCCGCAATCAATGCATCAAAGAGACGCTGCAATTTTTGTGCATCACCCGCCTCTGCGATTGAGTTTAGTGTACGCCAGATCGTGCTCACATAGTGGAAAGAACCATCGCCATCCGTAAAGAGCTCTGCCTTTTTGTTTTCTTCGATCAGCTTAAACGCTTCCTCCACACGTTCCTCCTGCATCAACAGATCAACCAATCGTGCCACCTTTAAGTTGTCCAATTGGAATGTGGCATCTGCAGTACGTAGCTTCTCGTACTGGGTCAGCGCATCCGAGCTACGCTTAGAGCTTGTATAGAGATCTACAAGCTGGGCCCAGACGCCAATCGGTACAACAAACTTTTCAGCCTCAAACTTTTGTATGTAATGCAACACCTTTTCCACATTTTGTGAACGGAAGCAGGCGTTCAGTAAGTGACGTTTCAAGTTATTCGAATTCTCGCCCTTCGCTTCGACGTTGGCAATAAACCGCTCCAGTTCATCGACTGTCATGTTGTCGGGCGTACGTTTGCGATTTCCGTTGTTCTTCAGTGGCACCGGTTCTAGTTCACCGGAACTCAGTTTACCCAGCAGTTCGGATATTCTTGATGTCATTTCGGCGCCCAAACGTTCAGAGAGTCGTGTTGCATTCGCACTGTTAATAGACAGACCTTGTTTAACCAAGCCTGGCAAGATCTTTTCCAAAACCTCAACACGTTCCCTACGGAAGTATGTGGCGGCCTCAATGACAATGGCGCCAACAACATCGATGTTGACTTCACCGTTTTGCGCGGGAGTTGTTGCAGTTGTTTCAGATTCGCTCAATTCATCTTGTGTTTGTTCAGCCTTTTGTTCGCTGGCGTTTTGGCGCGTCTGCAGACCCTCGTACAGCTGGCGAACACATCGAATGAAAGCCGGATAATCGTTTGTTTTGTTCAGTGCAATAATCAATGGTTGCTTGAATAAGCTTGGCACATAATATGCGCGATTCTGTTCCATGATCTTTGCAGCTTCTCCAATTTGAGAGGAATTTAGTGCAGCGTATACGGCAGAAGTGACTGCTGTTGAATTCGGCACACCGGCATCACGGAGTACATTAACAATGCGCTCCCAATTCTTCTCTTTTAAATTTGGAATGACATAGTCGCGTATGGTTTCTGAATTCGGATTGAGTGAGAAATCTTCCTGCATGCGGCGTACAATGTCCAAAACTTGATTTGATTCCGCCGAACAAATCAAAGGCCAGAAGTAGTGTTGGCGTATTGGAAGGCCGGCGTTCTTCATCTCTTGGAGCAACGGCAAAGCATTGTTTACAACGCCATTAGTGAGGCCTGCTTCGGTCGCAATTGTCAAAGCCTTTGGATTAAGACCTTCATCCTGAAGCGTTTTGCAGGCATTCAGTATCTTCTCTATGGGTAGATTTGCACGTACCAATTGGCGCACATAGAAAGCACCAACATCGATTGGTTCACCGTTTGCACGACTTGTACGTGGCATAAGGCGCAGAATTTTCAAGCCAACATCCTCGTAGCCTTTGTTAACAAGACGAAGAATAATATTGGCTGCATCTTGATTAAATCCAGGTGAGATACGCAACTTGCCGAGCACCTCATCAACATTGGCAGCGTTGCCATTAACGGCAAGCGTGTAGACAACATCAAGCAGATCCTTATCTAGCAATATAACTTCAGCTTTATCACATTCGGCAATTGTGGACTTGATTGCAGCCAAGTCGCCGTGACGTGCAAAGGCACAGAGCAAAGTAGTATACGTATCGGCGCTAGGTTCGAGTCCCGCTTGCTTCATCACACTAAGAATGCCTTTGGCCGATTCCAAGTCGTTGGCCTTAAATTTTATTTTATATTTATATATTTTGATGAGTTGAGTACACAGTTAACTTACCTCTGAGTGTCCTAATATAAGGGAGTTGAAGACGTTCTCATTAACGGGCAGATTTTTGCCGCGCATATATTCGAGTATGCGTGTTGCGCCTTCAATGTCGCCTTGCTGGCAGTAGCGTGCAATCAATCGCTGGTATGTTACACGATTAGGTTCAATGCCTTTCGACTCGATCTCCGCCAGGAAATCAGTGGGCGCAAAACCGTGTTCGTTTTCCAGATAGACACGTAACAAAGCATTGTAGTGCGAGATGTCCATGGGCACATTTAATGCGTTCAGCGTCTTCCAGATCTCCTGCACCAATGCTGTGCGTACTTCTGGCTGCTCTTCGGGCACGAGATTTCCACAGCAGCGTATGACCAACAACGATTGTGAACTTGTTGCTGTACGCTGTGTGCGAATTTCGTCCAGCACCTCTTCAAGATCTCGACGCGATATCCGACCAACGCGACGTACATCTTGATCCAGTCGTCGTATTTGCCTATCGAGACTCAAGTCTGTTTTTGGTGCTGCGTTTGTGGCAAAGCCGCTGCAACGAGAGAAAACATGATACGTTTTTCTTTTAGAGGTTATGTAAATGGATTGCTTAAACGTCAATATTTGTGTTGTATGGTTAGCGACACAAATTGGATTACATAAATTCCGGCCAATTTGATTGCTAGTTTCATTCTTGGCTGTAGCTTCAAATGTCTGATTTCAACAAAGGCCCACACATTGCGTAATGGGCGCCGGTATTCTACTCACTTCTGGAACTGACTGCACATGCATGGGGCATTTTGTAGCAGATTTCCAGCTTCATTGTCACGCACGGAGTTCACTACAACGTTGCGTGTGAAGCCTGCGAAGTAACGAAGAAGCTTTCCTGTTCGCAAAATCGTAGCCATCGTATTTTAATTTATTAAACACGAAATATGATTGAATCGCGGCTGGTGGACAAGCAGCACTAGACAGAAGGCGAGAAAGAGATGGGAATTGAAAAAATGAAAGAAAACAGAGGAAAAAGTTACCTCTACTCACCAATAGGTGGCGCAAAAAACAGCAACGCAAAGTGAATGAAATGCCTTATTGAAGAAGAAGAAAAGTCCACATCTGACGCAAGCGAGCCCAAATTGACTCAAAAGCGTCCACGACCAGAAGAACAAGATAGAAGGAAAATTTCCGTGAATGGAGGAACAAGACACGTCACAAAGAAAAATTGGGCGACATATGCCAAACCAATACTGCACTTGTGGTTCTTAATAAATGTTCAGTTTTTCTGGCTTCTTTTTTCAGTGTTGAACAATTTACTTAGTGAAGAGTACCCAAACTTGCCACGCAAATTGACCTAGCCCAAGTGGCGGTGCAATCTAAGCGACATTGAGCCGGCCATTACTAACGCGACTTTATGAGTTGTTTCGACTTTACTTTTCAAATCGGCAACTCAAGTTTGAAAGTTTGTGGCTCTCTCATGCAACATCGGCTCGAGCAGTTGAATAATTCGACGCTTTTCTGTGTTTTTTGTACTCCTTTTCAATATTTTTGACCCTAAATTTACCGAATTTACTCGTTATCGAATAATAAGTCGTTTTGTTTAAATGAATATTCTGACTTGTTTTTCGCTGATAAATTAAAATGTTTTTTAATCATCAATAAATTTTATTACTTATTGACAAAGATGATGACTTTACAAAGATGTCACAGTCATAAAATGTAGTTTATTTTGAACGACGGTAAATTTCAAATTACAACGGCTGAAATAAGAATAAAAAACGTTTATTTGGCAATTTCAATGTAGGAGTTGTGTAGTGACCAATGAAATTGTTTTAAAAAAGGGGTAAAGAACATTTCTTTGCATGAGTGTGTGAGCGAGACCTTAAAAACTCCCACATACTCACAAATACACACTCACATATATTCACATATACAAGTACCCATACATACATACTACATACAAGCAAATTTTAAGGGGTAATAATTGCAGCTTACAAATACATTTACATGTATGCAGCGCAAAACCAATGCATTTTACGCTCTTTCTTTTTGCAAACACTCACACATTTACACATCTGAAGCGTACTCTCACTATTTTGTTAATCTCTCATGTTCGCTCTCTTTTAACAATGGCGAAATCCGGCGGTTGAACAGGGTTGCCAACTTGGGCGTTTTCCCCCTAAATTTAGGGGGTTTTGAGTTGAATGGTTTTTTTTTAGGGGCGCTATGTTTTTAGGGGTATTTTTAGGGTTTTTTTTTAAACTTTGTTATTATTATAATAAAGGTGTTCACGACCAACTCAGTAACGAGCCATTACTTAATTGACGGTAAGGCGATTTGTTTTTTTTAATAAAAACGCAAAGAACATCTGGCAACGTTGCAAAGGTCACTCGAGAGCAACAGAATTTTAACAGGGCTAAAGAGTGGAATTGAGAGACCTTGATGATTTACAGTGTGGCAAGAGGGGGGTAACAGCGCTCTTAAACCGATAATGGAAATCAAGTGCCGCATGTTCGCTTGAAATTTTAGGTAGCATGAGGTGGTACACCTTCAACTGGTTGAGTAACGCAAACGGGCCATTTGACACAAAAGTATCACCGACGTCGGCAGAGTGTCGGCAAAAGTGGAAGAACAAGAAAAGTCGGAAAACCTCCCCGATTGGAGATGTGGCTAAAATCGCCAGCGGTGGTAGCGCAACATGCGCTTTGTCAATCGAGAAATATGGCAGAAATATAACATTGACACAACAGTGACACAAAACTGACTCGAATCCTCTCTCGCTCTCAACTGAGCGAACATCATCTCTTGCTCTCAATCAGATTTCCAACGCGTTGTTAGCCTTATGTTTTTATATAGAACCCCGTCACTTGAACCATGATACAATTACTAAAGGTAGTCTCGTCGGCTATCGAAACGTTCGGGTTTTGTTCGTGTGCGTGTTCGTTTTTTGATGAAAAAGGTTGTCGTTTCGCTCGCACTTACTTATTTAGGGGCTTATCCTCCCTCTCACTCGCACTTATTGTTATGATTGTAGAGGTACCAAATTTTGCCGACGAGACTACCTTAGTTATCATCATCATGACGATGACTTGAACGATGATTATGTGATTATGAGAGTGAGTGAGTGTGTGAACTACTGGAAAAGTAACTGACAAAAAATTTAAAAGGATTTTTAACCATTTTTTTATTTACCGTTGGTTTGACTGGTCGTGTGTCGTTCCGTGGCTCCCGCGGATAGTTTGTTTTTTTACGTAAAAATCTCACGACGCAAAGCTGTCTAATCACCGTTCAGCGTAAATTTTTTTAAATGAATTTTTCAATTGTTTAGACAGAAAAATTAAATAATTGGATAATAATGATTTTCTAGAAATTGTAGGGGTTTTTGGTTTGTGTTTAGGGGGAAACAGTTTTGAAAGTTGGTAACACTGCTGTTGAATTTCCGTTGCTTGCACTTTTGTGCATTCGCAAAAGTTTCGTTGCACGTCGCGGACATCGGCAGTCGCTACCGCCGTTCATCAACACCGCCTTTGTCGTCGTCGTCGTCAGCACCGTCTGTCGGTGTTCTTGTTCGTTGTCATTTCTTACGTTGTGTCTTTTATCTTTGTTGTCTGTCTGTCTGTCAGTCTGTTTGTCTTCTGTTCTTATTGGTCTTATTACTTCATGCTTAATTCACATATTATAAACGCGTTGAGTTTTATTTATTTTATTTTTTTTTTGCTGCTGTTGCATTTTTCTACATTCCACAGCTTCCTCCATCATCCATCCAACCAACCGATTGCAGCACTTGGTTACTCTTTAGCTTCTTCTTCTTGCCAGTGTTTGGTGTTCGCGTCTTTCCCTCACACACTTCCCTTACCTTTTCGCCAGCGTGATACGTCACCGACTGTCACCCGCCGCCCACTTGCATTCGTTCACTTATGCTTTGCTCATTCGTTTATGAAGTTCTTGGCCGTCGTTCGTTGTCGCGTTCCGGAAACCGCTCGCCCGCCGCATCGACAAGCTTTCGTCGTAATGCACTCGATGAGCGCTCTCTCTCTCTTTGTGTATGTGTGTGTGTGTGTGTGTGTGCGTGTAAAATGCTGTCGCTAATATGAAAAAATGCAACGCAGTATTGCAAAATTCTTACAAAATAAAAAAAAAAATAATAAGAAAAAAAATGTAATAAATTGCAATAATAATTCGCAAGATATTAAAGTCATTTCTACTAAGGTAATGAATGAATTAGTGTGTGTGTATGTGAGCATATATGTATCTGTCTGTCTGTGTTAGTTGCAACTAATTGTGCTAATAATTTGCTTAATAATTTCATTAAATTCTATTGAGATATTTTCCGGCTTTTTTGCACAAAATGTTTTTTGATGTGCTTTGGTGGGAAAAAGAGAGAGAGAGCGACCAGAAGGGCGAATTGATCATAATACAAATGTTGAATTCATTGTATTTGTGGGTGTTGGTCAGGTGTATGGATGTATGCTGCTCGTGCACATGGTTCATTTGTTAAAATACTTGTTTTTTTTTAAATCATTGTCGCCGTCGCTTTGTCACTTTTACCGTTGATGATGATCAAAATTATGTTGCGAAAATTGTGTCTGTCTGTTATACGAGACAAAGGTTTAAAGAATGCCGACATTTCTGACTGCGCGCTCTCTCTTGCTCGCTCTTTCATATGATGATTTTCTTTGCCGTTGCACACATGCAAAAAAATGCATGCATTACAAAATCCAGAAAAAAGAGAGTAAAAAGAGAGCGACCGAGCGAGTGAGCCACTGTGGGCGTGCAGGTGGCAAACGAAGAACGCAAAGCGTACGATGAGTGAGTGAGTGAGTGTGTGAGAGAGAGAGAGAGAGCAGTTAAGTGGGGACTCGCGAGCCAGTGAAAATCAGACAATGCAGTTAAGCGCAAACGACTTTGGGCACGGTTCGCAGCCACCCAGCACAGACCCCTCTGCCAACCGTTCGCACAACGCACAACAACAACAAATGAAGGCTGATGAAGGTGCTTAATGCGCTCTGTCGTTTCCCTTCTATGTGTGCGTGTGTGTGTGTGAGTGTGGTGCATATGTATTTCTGTCTTGATTTGTATGCTGCATATATGTGCATGCATTCGTTGGCAACTCTGGTCGCCGACGCAACTCTGCTCAGCTCAGTTCTGTTCAGTTTAGCGCAGCGCAGCACAGCGCAACGACAACTACAACAACGATAACAACAACAACAACGACGAATGCGATTTACGAATGCGAAATGCTAAAAAATTTCTCTACCCTTTTGTCAGTGTGGAGCGCGACTTTGTAACGTTTGGTAGTGGCATTGAGCACATCATGACAGCGGCAACAACAACAACAACAACCACTCCGACAACAACCACGCCAACAACAACGGCAATGACAACGGCGACGGCAAATGGCGACGGTCTTAATATGAAATACAATGGAAAAGTGCAAACGTTGGATAAAAATTTAAATAAATAACAAAAAAAAAAAATAAAAATAAAAAAATAAAACAAATTACAAAATTATTAACAAAAAAAAAACTTTTAAACAAAGAAAAACGACAAAGCAAAATTGTGCAAAAACGTTTAAAAAAATTGTGAAAAAAAGAAAAATATGTTTTTAAAAATAAAATCTTACCAAAAAAAAAAAAAAGAAACTATCGAAAAATAACGAAATTACTTTAAAAATTGAAAAAAATGTTAACAAAATGAAGCTAAAAATTAAATTTTTGCACTTGTGTTCCGTTGATGACCTACGACAAAGGAAATGAAGTCGCTAGCACATATTTACACACACATACACACATACAAATGCAAGCGCTATGAAAGTGAGCAATGCTCACTAATACACACACACAAATGGAGTCATGCATGCAGCGTCGCAGTAAATTTGTATACATAATGAAAAAAAAATATTAAAAAAAAAAAAAATGCAACAACAAGAACAACAAACACGACAACTAATGAAATGCGGCAAGCAGCAGAACCAACCATAACAACAACAACAACAACAAAAACCGCAGCGAATACAATAAAAACATTTTCACTGCGCATGCACGCACACACAGATAGAAAAAGAAGCAGAGAAACTGAACAACAGCAAAGCTCACACACACACACACACACACATGCAGACGAGTGCAAACACACACACGCACACACAAGTGCATTTAACTTTTCTTGTCTGTCCGCCGTTTGCTTTTTGCGCTTTGTTCTCGCGGCAAAGCGTAAAGAAAAAAATGTGTTCTTCTTCTTCTTTTTTTGCTAGAAAAATTTATTAAAATAAAACAAAAAGTGCAAAAATTGTGTCTTGCTAAAGAAACTTTTACGCATCCGTCAGCTTCTTCTTCTTTTTGACACTCGTTTGCAATAAATTTAATACAACTAATTTTTAGTTATATTTATTTTTTTTTTGTTCTTGCTTAATTAACAAAACTACGCAATGCAATGCAACAAAAACATTTCAATGCAATTCGAATAATTTATTGTCTTCGCTTCGCTTTTAATCTACGCTTTTGTTACTAAAATAGCCCAGAGTCGCCAGTTGAATGCACTTCGGCATCGTGTTCATGAAAAACGAGCAAAGAAAATGAAAAAAAAATATACATACATACATATACATATATAGTATGTACTTAATATACATATATGAATATATACGCAGTTGTATGTACGTATGTATGTATGAAAAAGCGATTCAACGCAGCCATGTATAAATAGTTTTGTAGGCAGTCTGTCCTTCATTAAGTTTAAAAAAGTCGGACTATGAGTGTACAACACACACACACACACTGACACGTACATACAAACAATCTTTGTGATACATTTCACAGTTTTTTTTGCATTTTAATTTATTTTTTACTTTTTGTTTTTCTTTCTGGTTTTGAAAATTTTGATTTTCTATTAGACAAATGTTGTTGTTGGTTTTTTGTTTTTTTTTATTACCGTGATTCATTCATTGATTGTTGTTTTTGCAGTTTGTTGCATTATTTTACATTAAATTTTAGTTTAATACTTAAGGAAATAAAACGAATTTCAAAGTCGAGATCTTCCAACGGTTTGAAATCAATCTTATAAAAAAAACAAGTAAAAACTTTGCATCTGGAGATCTCTCGTCGCTGAACATTGCTGGACCACAGGCTCTATCACCGGTCTTATAAACATATACATACATATGTGTATCAAAATTAAAATGACTCATTAGCAAATGCATTCGTCATGCACTGTAGAGACTTTAATGGCTGAAATAATATCATGAAATCATTTATATTTTTTTTTCTTCATAAGATCAACTCATGCGATCACTTGTGCCGCATTTTTTCTACGTCATTGCATAGTAACTTAATGCACGACAGCGCTGAGATACTTTAAATATCTTTATTGCCGTGACTTTTCGATTTTACATCAAAAGTTCCGATTGTAAACTTGATTTCCAAACAAAGCAAAGCAGAATTATTTAATTTATTTGTGCAAACATTTTCATATGATCAAATTTCCTTTACTTTTTGTTTATTTATAAACAACATTCTAATTTGTTGTTTCTTTAACACTTTTAACCTTGAAATAAAAAGAAAGAAAAAAAGAAAAACCCAAAAACAAAAGAACTACAAAACTTTTTTATAAACAAAAAAAAAAAAAAAATCACAGATGTGCCGCCTTGAAATGAGATCATGATTTAATTGGAAATTCAAATTGCATTAAAATACGAAAAAAAAAGCAAATGTTCAAAAAGCAAACTATAAAAATGTATCGCGTTACATTTGCCTTCGACAGGCGGCATCGAAACGCACAAAGACAAAAGCGATGAAGTAACTTATTACGCATTGCACGATGCAATCTTGCTGAAGAACACTAACAACATATACATACAGTAGCATATAAACAGATGTACATGCATATGAATAAATATGTACAAATATTTGTAGTATATTATGTATTGTATAAACAATAAATGAATAAAATAACGCAATTGGCAAATGCGCATGCGTCGCATTTCCTCATCGGCCAAACCAAAAACTAAAGTAACTGCAACAAAAAAGAAAACAAGATAAAAAAAAAATAGTGAAGATATTAACAAAGCAAAAAAAAAAAAAACAAATAACACACCAGAAAGGAAACTATGAAAAAAAATAAAAGAAAAAAAAAATAAACTATAAAATACGAGGAAAAAGGATGGCAATGTACGCGTTGTGTTTGGCGTTAAAGGACAACAATTCAAGTGCAAAGAGGATGCCGACAATAAAAGCAAAAAACGGCATACATACGCACACACACACATACAGAGTGTGATGATGCAATAGTATGCGTTCATGGCAATATATAGTCTGTGTGTGTGTAGGTGCAATGGCGTTGCTGAAGGACTACAGCAAGGACATAACATTTAAGGTGAGTTATGAACAAATTTTATTTAGTTTTCTGTTTTTCGCTTTGTATTTTTGTCAGAAATTATTAAAAACCAAAGAAATATATATAACATTTATACATGATATATGAATAAGTGTTATTACAGTAGTATTAAAAAGTATGCTCCCACACTGAAGTCGACCCTTATATCGTAATAGCTCTTATCTTAATGTTGGCCTCCAACTTAAGGATGTACAATCGTATAACAATATAAACGATTGCTTTTTTCAATGTCAGTCAGTCGTGTATAAGAGTTTTTAATAAATATCACGCATACGTCATGTCTGCCATGAAACAATTTTTTCAATAATTGTTTGTTCATTATTGAACAGCAAATTAGTTTATAATTTTTTTTATTAACTTAACTTTATTAACATCTTTTAATATTGCTTAAACAACAACCTCACACATCCTTTAAATTGTGCCTCAATTTTGAATTCGCTTTTTATTTGCCCATTAATGTCATTAATAAACATTTAAATAATGTCAAAATTATGCATATGAATATACCTGCGGTTGCAATTTGCGGTATGCGCTGCCCCCAACATTCGAGCGCCCATCAACGTGGTCGCAGCAGACTCAATCAGCCCACGATGGCAGTTTATTGCTTTTACTCTTCGCTTTATTCAATCTGCTCTTGTCACTCACCGACAGACGTTCATCTGTGGGTGTCCCTGTGTGTGTCTGTCTGTCTGTCTGTCTATCTGTCTGCCTGTGAGTGTGTGTATGTGCATTTGATGGCTTCACGCCTGCAAGCATGCTCAGCATGAGTCCTTTTTGTTTTGCTTTTCGCTTTTCACTGTTTGAATTTTTATTTATTATTTATTTATTTTTATTTTTGTTGTTGCTTATGATGGCTGGCTGGCTGGCAGACTCCTTGCTTCCACATTCCTGCAGACTCCTCAGGGTTTCAGTGCATATGTTGGCGTTTAGTTAAGTCAAGCGAACTGCAGCACGAAATTGATTGCAAGGTGCGATGGCAGCGACAGGGGGGCGATCCTTTTTGCTCATCGCAGTGCAACAGCATTGCAAGACTTTGACATTGATTTTGAAATTGTTGTTGTTGTTAATCTATATGTAAATGTTGTGTCTGTAACGTGGACATGCGAAAATGCTGCCGTGTCATATGACATGTTCTTGCGCTGTCTTGCAGGCAGTTGGCGTAGTCTATGATGCAATTGTTTTTGCTCGCTTCATACATTTATCGTTATGTCATACATAAATGTATCTGTATCTCTGTATATATGTACATATATATGTCCGTGTATGCTCGCGTAGTACGCGACATTTATGTGAAACGAAATTTGATTAAGCTTTTTGATATCTTTTCAATTAAGTTCCGTGTGTGCGAGTTTAAATGATTTCAATTAAATTTCAACTGTTTTTAAATGTATTTTAAGCCGATTAGATTACTTTAATCCAATGTTGTCGCAAAAAATACTAAAAGCCATTTAAAATATGAAAATAATTGATTTCTTTGACTAATTTGTTAAAGTTGGTCAACATGACGTATACGTTTTTTTTTTATATTTACATTTTCACTTGGTTAAAAAACAATAAAAATAATTTTTTTTTTTATTATTTTAGTGAGCCAAATGAGAACAGAAGAGCACAAATAGTTTGTAATTTGAGACATCAAGATCATAGGAATGATGAAATAGTTCGTCTTTATTTCAACTAAGTTTTTCAAGATGAATTTCAAGTATTTTGACATTGTGGTCTGTGATTTAGCAGTCTGTCTTAGACATACGGCAGGATTGGTGCCTCTCTTGAGGATTACAACTTTTCAGATGAAGAAAGCAGCATAGTTGGCAAGAAGATTAGGATAGTTGATCATTAAAATAAATTCCGAATTTGAAAGATCCACGAATTCTTATTGAAACCACTTCAGATTCATTGAAATCACTTCAATTCAATTATAGTTTAAGAGTACAACAATTCTCCTCGTAATTAAATTTCCAACTATTCTTTCGGATCTAACAATAATTGTTCTGGTGACGTATAAGTAATATTAAATTCTTATTAACAACTAGTCGCATTTTATTTTGAATTGCTCAAAGTTAAGTTGTTTTTGCCAGAAATAAACTTTTATGTTTAAAGAACTGAATTCAATTTGATTAATTTCCGAGTGCATAATAACATATTTATTTGATAAAGTATTGAAAACACGGAAAAGTCTTCTAACAATAAAGAGAAACGCACAAAGATGTCAAATTAAATTATTTTTATGTTTGAATTTCGCATAAAAATCGCGCTTTAAATGCAGAAATGCTGCCAAAGTAGTTATAAAACTTGAAGAACTGCTATAATGCACAAAAGAAGGAAGAAAAAAAAAAAACGAATAAAAATGCATGTATGTATGTACTTGAGAAAAAGAATCTTGTATCTAAAACAAAAGCAAACAAGTCAAAGAAAATGTACAGAAAATAGACAAACAAAACGAGGAGAGAGAAAAAAAAAAGAAACTTAAATAAAAACACATTCAAAGAATCGCGACGACATCGACAGCAATAAGAATAAGAAGAACAAGTACTATAACAACAACAACAACAACAACAACAACAACAACAACAACAATAGCAACAACATTAACAAAAACTACAGTAAAGACAAAGAAAGACATCAACGCTCGACGCTCGGCTCTCAGTGCTTGGTTCGCGATACTCAATTTAAAGATTTTTCTTGGTTTTCGTTCTTGGTTCGTTCTTGTTGCTAGTTGCAGTCAATGCCGGCGGCTGTTGATGATAGCTGCCGATGCCTTCGCCTTCGTCTTTGCTGCCGCTGCCGCCGCTGCTGCGATTGCTGATGACGTTGTTGCTATGGCAGCCATGAGTACAGTCATAGAACAGCATTTTATATAGTTTCTAGTCTACTACTATGATGCTGTTGTTGTTGCTGTTGCTGTTGATGTTGTTGATGACGACAACTGCATCTATGTGCTTATAAGTGTGTGTGCTTGAGTTTGTATCTATATTATTGCGTTTGCTTGGTTGTCGTTGTTATTGTCGCTCTAAGCTAAGCGAAATTCCTTTTAAAGCGCAAAATGCACTCAATAGATACAAAAAATATCTACACTTAGTACTACGCGTTACCACAGCAGTCAGCAGTGTCAGCATCCACAATACACAAACGTACGCTAACTATGCACAACTTGCTTGCTTAGCTACAGACAATCATTTTATAGTTGCATGCTAACTCGATTCGGTTGAAGTAAAACGTCGGCTTTGTTAACAAAAAAGAAAAAAAAGAAAAAAACGAGAAAAGAAAAGCAAAATAAACCTGAATTCAATGCAAAAAAAATAAGTATCTGAAACTTAGTCTTTGCTTTACGTTTTGCTGTCAGTTTCCGCAATTACGGAATTTCACAAATAATGGCAAAAAATACTTTTTCATTAATATGAAATCTTTCATTACGCATTTGTTGTTATAGCACAGCACAAATGAAGAGAATATTTTGTAAAATGGTCTCTTATGCGTTTTGCATAGTTAGATAGACAGATACACATATACAAATACGCAATTGTGTAGAAAGATTAAAAAATGCGTTGGCTGTCGTCTCACTAGCGGATTAGATACTCAGGTGGCTTCTCCTATCTATACTGTCTGCCGTCCAAGTGTGTAGGCGTGACTCGCGTCTTTTGCTGACTTTGGTTTGAGTTTCTCTGCACGATTTTAATTCTTTTCTTCGTAGTTCGCTTTACAAATGCATACCCACTCTTTGGCTAATGCTCTTTTATGGCTTAACAAGAAAAGGCTTAAAAGCTGTTATATGCTTGTTGTTTTCATTGAAAATTTAATTGCAGCTTCAGCATTGATAATAAACTTTATTGAAGTGCTTTGCTATAAGCTTTGCTATAGGTTAAAGATTTTGAGATTTTTATACAAGTGAATTTCGAAGATTCGGAATTGATGTACACTTAAGTTTTTATTACTAATTTTTTTGATGTTTAATAAATTGAATTTTCCGCAGATATGAGCTTATTTGCTTATTTATTATTTTAAATCATTTTTTTTTTTTTTAGTTTCCTTACGAAATTCCCATTTCAAATAATGATTCTAAAGATAGAACAATCCAGTTATATGTGTATGCATATGTGAGACAAAGTACGTCAATTTTATACTTAACAGCAAGCAAATACAAATGCAGCAACACATTTACATATGTAGCTACAGAGCGACAGCTACGTCAATGGTATCCAGTGAAAAATGAGTACTACTTGCATTTAAATTATAATTTGTATGGCAACAACAAAGCATACAATTTTCTATATCTAAAAAAACAACAACAACAACAAAAATCATTGCAGAAAACTACACAAACAACAACAACAACCATAGTTATAATAATAATAATAATAATAATAGAAAAACAACACTTTTAATTAATTTGGTTAGATGACAAAAGCTTAGCAAATTTGTATGAAGTGTGTATGTGTGTGTGTGTGTGTGTGTGTGTGCGAATGAAATAGCCTGAAGTGCCTTTAATACAACAGTCATCTCTGTCTTATACACATTAAGTGTCGCTCATTTCAGTTCATCATCTATTTATCTATGCGTCTGTCTGTTTGTCTGTCTGTCTTTGGCCAATTGGCCGAGAGACATTTGGTCAGTGGCTGTGAACTTTGTCTATAATGATTTGCTGTTAGATGTTTTAATGCGTTCATTTGCACAAATTGTGGCAGTTGTGCGTCAAACATTCAAATGACTGTCCCCAATCCTCAACCCGACCCACGCCCACACAATCACACAGACATCGAGGAGAACAAATAAACAAACACTTCACTTCATTGCAGCTTGTTCAATTATGCAGTTACAGTCACAGTCGCAGTCGCAGTCACGCTGCCTGAGCTGCTTAATTACTTCATGGGGTCAAACAAAAGGCACAACAAAGTTGCCTTCCATTTAATGATGATGGTCCGCCACAACTTCTAAATGATGAAGGAGTTTGAGTTTTTGTAGTTGGCGCTAAATGCTTTGTATTGCTGTTTATTTGTTTTGCTCGACTCTCCTGCTCTCTGTCAGACACACTCACTGTCTGTCTGTGTGCGTATCTCTGTGTGGGTGTGCATGCTTAATATGTGTCACAGATGACATAATTTAAATTAACGGATGACATTCATTAGCTGCATTTTGCATAACATTATTATTACCATCATCATCATCATCATGTTTTTCTTTTTTTGTTCATTCATTTGCATTTAGCTATTTTATCGTTTGATTATTTGTTTTCGTTGTTGTTGTTGCTGTTGCATTTTACAGTTATTTTTGCCACTTTAATCTGCATTGAAATAATAGTCAAACGGATGCAACTGTTTTATTATTCGCACAATAAAAATAACCTCTTTTTGTTGTTTTTGTTGTTGCTGTTGTTGTGGTTGTTTCTAAAGTGTTTGAAATGTGATACTGTGTCAAGGGTTTGTTGATTGAGTAGCAAAATGCTGTTTTTTTTTTTGCATTTACACATGTATATTATATACAAATGTATATGCATTTTTTATTGTGTAACATGAAGCAATAATGTTAGTATTTATAAAAAAGAAAATAATTGTAGAAAAACACTTGGTCTGTTCGATCAACAATAAAATGTTTATCAATGGGAAGAGAAGTTTGGCTTGTGCTTCTATTATTTGCTTTTTATTGAGTTTTATGAATTGTAGTTTGAAAAAGAAATTATAATAAATCAGTATAAGTTAAATGAATCGTGTAATTTGCAATGCAACTGAAGTGAAGCTTTTATTGTATTTTGTGTGAGTCATAACAACGTAAAATTAAATAAAAAAAGAGGAAGAGAAAGTGATATCATCAACAATTATCATAAACAAGTACAAAGGCATACTTAACCCAGTTTGAATTCTGTATTTTAACAAATCCATTTTAAGACTTCCTTCCCTCCTTCTATCCAATATTTTTACGTTGGGAAAATAAACAAAAAAAAAAAAAAATTATTTTGCCATAACATATAGAATCCTAAAAGAATTGTTCAAAGAATTTAAACCGTTCTTACGATAACTAATACAGAATTTTTTAAAGACAAGGGCGAATACATATAACAAGCTGTCTTATTATTTTATAATAATTCAATAATGATTAGCAGGCTCGAGATCAATTTTGATACACCAAATTTGTAATCAAAAAAAAAAATAAATAATAAATAAGTTTTGGCAGTTTTAACAACAAACAATATTGCAAGAACTAGCTCAAAAGCTAGCAGCAGGCAGATCGTACAGCTGTTCTTGCAATATTGTTTGTTGTTAAAACTGCCAAAACTTTTTGATTACAAATTTGGTGTATCAAAATTGACCTCGAGCCTGCTAATCATTATTGAATTACTTGTATAGGTCGTAAAACAAAACACTTTTTAATTTTATAATAATATAAAATAAAAGTTCATATGTAGAGTGTACGTGGAAACAATGCATAAATCATACGCACATGAAGGTATAAGCAAAGCACTCATTCTATATAAACAATACTTGAAAGTTATGCACGGTAATAAATTCTGATATAGAACTATAGAACAAGATAATGATATGGTTTATTTTTGAAAGTTAAATTGACATTCACAAATGAGAGCTAAACTTTCTATTTTAATCGATAAGATAATTTCGTTGACTTAAAGTTTTTGACGACCAATGAAGAAACTTTTTCAAACATTCTGTGATTGCATGAACTCAACAGAAGTCATAAAATTGCAATTCAACAACAAATATGCATTAAAAGTGAATAAAAAAAAGAAAAACAAGTTGCCAAATTTCTTTATATCCTTTTCCGCTCTCAACTCGTTATGCTTTGCATTATCGAAACTTTCAAGACCTGACTTACTTTCTCAACAACTCTTATTTGTGTACTGTTTTTATTTTTTTTGTATTTTTGTATTTTGCCTTTGTATAACAGCACATTTGCTAGTACAGTTATGTACGCCGACATTGCACTTTTTACTTTTTAAAATAAATGAGAACAAAAACAAAAAATTTCAAAAAATGAGAATTGCAAAAAAATAAAGAACCAAAAATGTAAAAAACAAAAGGGTAAAGCGATTTCCCCCTTTTATTTTATCGTTGACAGCAACAAAGTATTTTTGTCGGTCAAGAGTGTGCAGTCAGCAACTGTAACAACAACACCAACAACAACAGATGCGACAGACAAACATTGCGAAGAAGAGCAGGAATTCACATAAAACAGTTGACGACGTCATTGAAGCGTTGACGTCGACTTCGATGATCAAGTCGCGAGGCCAAGCACGCCTGCGCAAGCTCATACATCGCTCAAAAGGGCAGCTGCACTGACGCAGGGGTGAGGGGCCTGCGACAGCAAAAGGAAGTCGTACGAAACAAGGCAAACGCAAATGTTGTGCAGATATTTTACTTTTATGAGTTCAGCTCGATGAGTTAAACGGGCGTGCGAAGGACTGAAGCAGCGGCAAGTGATGATTTTTCGGTCTTGAACAGGTTCTTTGTGCTTTTGTCGTTGTTGTTGTTGTGGTTGTTGTTGTCATTGTTGGTGTTGCAGTTGTCTTAAAGTAAAAGTTAATTGCGCTTATTAGCCTCATTTATTTTGACAGGCGTAAGTATTTCGCTTGTTTTGACTCTTTTGAATATCAGGTTGTATCACCTTGTGTGGTTTCCTGAGCTTCCTATTGGCTTGGTCTTAACTGGCAAGTGGGTCAAGATGTTTGAGCACTTTTAAATTATTTATAAAGCGATTACATTGATTGGAAACTTAGCTTAACTTAAGATCCTATTCTGGCAACTCTATTTAAAAAATGTTTACAGAGCAATTAATAGTTTCTTTAACTGAAAAATCGTTACTCTGCATTCGAATTCCAATCGTTCCTAGCAATTGTAATGCCATATGTTATATTGAACCTCAGAGTAACGTAAGGAATTACAAAGTTAAAATCTTATTTACATGCCATTTAATAGAATGTTCCTCTTAACAGTTTCACTTAATAGAGTTTCTATTATTATGAGGGTGATTATTCAAACGAAATTGGCAGCTGTTAAAAAAAAAAAAACTATTAAAGCTTTAATGAATTTCGTGTTTAAGTGAGATATGGAAAGATTTTGTACATAACTCAAGTTTATTGCACACACAAGTGCCAACATGAGCAGCTAAAGTATTTGAAGAAAATACGAATTTGCAGTAGAAAAAATCCAATTGGGTTGAGTGCACTTTCCCCATTGACAGTTGAATTATGCAGGTGCATGAATTTGTCAGTCATGCCAAAAATGAATAGTTAACAGCGAATAGAACGGAACTGCAAATAAGATATTAATGAACTGAAAAGTATCACAAAAGTGACAGGGAAGCTCAACACGAAATTATTAATGCCGCTAATGCACTCAACCAAAACTCATCAGCATGGCAGTCAGGCAGACAGACAGACGGAGAGACAGGCGGATAGATAGAAGAGCATTACCAATTCAACGCTAATACGAAAAGCCTATGTTGACCGCAAGCGAAAAGCTGTCACATTCAGCAGTCGCCAATAATGGCCGACCGAGCATGATGCACAAACGTTATTGAATTTTAGATGGGTACGACTTTGCGACAGAATACAAATATGTCATCCCGCCAGCCAACCAACAGCTTTAGGAGCAACAGCAACATGACGACATCTAAGCGGTTTTGGTTAGTAAAACAAGCAGGCACGAACATGCACGGACATGCTCAAACAGGATGCGCTTGCATAATTCAATTGTGCACTGCCGCTTGACAATTGCAGTTTGTATCTATACACTTGCCAGCGGGCAATGCATGACGTGGCAATTTCATATTGCACATACGCCATGTTCGCCTCAACGGACGAGATTAAATTTCGACGAACTTCACTTCACTTCTCTCGAATATACATAAGTAAGCTTTGAATTGATTTGCATTGTTCAAACAAGAAAATAAGCTAAAAGAAAGTTTCCATTGCCAGTTGATATGAAAAGGGGGGAAAAAAGAAAAGAGAAACAAAGCGGTATATAAAAGATAAACCGGTCTCAGTGAAATGCAGTCAAACTTGCAATTAACTTGAAACGTCAAGTGCATTCGACGTTGGCAATAAACAATGTTAAAGCCGCGAGGCTCGTTTGGCTAACAGACCCCCTCCTTCTCCCCTTTCCCTCGCCACATCGTCACTGCACAGTTGCAATTCGCTTTGGCCACACTCTCACCACCATTGATGGCTTTTGCATGCAGCAAATCAGCGCTTGCAATATTACTTTTTGCTTCTGCCAATCTTCAACTACCAACCAATCTTCATACACCTGCACTAAGTAAAAAAAAAAATCGTTCCAAAAATACAAAACTCAAGCACATTTTCGCTTGCTTGAAGTCTGAGCATTCCAGTGGCTTCTCTCATTCACTCACTCATGTGTTCAACTCATCGAAACTTCTCCATTTTTCTTCGACTACTTTGCTTACTGATCCGTTCTTTGCCTGCTGTTTTTGTGCTTTGTACCGTTATTGCCAACTGCAATACGCTTTGATCAATCATCTATGTATGTATGTTACATGCCGTTTGGGTCGCTCATGGCATTCATTTGGACATTTTGCGCACGATTTTCATGCTGTGTTAATTTTGTATAATTTCGCATTAATGATCGTCATTCTGTTTATTATTTCGATAATATTAAAAAATTATGGCAAATGAGTAATTCAGGGGTGTGCTGGATACCTCCTAGCTCTGAAAACAACACATTTTGAAATGTAGGTGTGCCAGAAAATGTCTTTCTTCTCTTTTGGGATTTGGTTGATTTTAGCCTAATCCAAAGTTGTTATAGATAAATATGAGTCAATCATTAAAGTTTTTTGTGCGCCAAAACAATGTGCATTTAAAGAATTTGACAATTTTAATGTTTTCATTAATAAATTTGCATTTAAAGTAAAATCACACATCCAGGCAAAACAATGATTGTTTTCCCATGCCAGCTATGCCAACCTGTTTGCATATATTTTCGAAGATTAAAAAGTAGGTTTGGATTTTATAAGTTGAATTGCCAAAACAATCTAAAAATGCATATTAATATGCAGTAGTATTTGAAATGATTGGAAAGTCAATAGAAATATTTTATTTTAATGAAAATGTCTACCAACAGTTTTATTAGTGCAAGTTGGCATGTGAACATTTTGTAATGTTCGTTGTGAATACATAAATGTGAAGAAGAAGAGTCAACTGTCAAAAAAAATTAAGTTCAAATTCACAATTTGTTTTGAACTTGGATTGGATTATGTAATAGTATGGCAGCCGAAGGAGGGATTATCGTTGTTACTACTGTTTGGCAAATTAATATATGCGGGTAGCGAATACCTTGTTGAGTAGATTACCCAGATACAAGATTTCTATATAGTGCCCCGCGTGTAGGGCAGACCATTGATTTTGTTAAAGTTGGTCATTTACTCCTGCGTGGTAGATTATGATGAAATGGATTCATTACTATTTTGTTAGCTATTTTGAGCGAGACGTAAGAGAATGGGAGGGTCTCAAATATGTAATCAAAAACATTCAAATTTAGTTTCTCCTGCGCACCAGATTTTTAGACAATTGATTCAGCATGATGTCCTAATCACGGTTTTTCATAATCTAATAATTATATGGAGGGAATCATTGGGAAGGAAGGAGTAAATCATATTTTAGCATTGTCGTGCCCAACACAAGTAAATGTAATGAATACTCTTGCATTGATTGTGACAGAGAACACGATATACATCTAAGGCGCCTACGCGCAGGCTTTTCTAAGGACAATAGCCGTTTCCTTTCGATATGCAAGACAATTAACGATGCAAGCGGCATGTTTTTGATTCGAAAGATTTCATTCTGTTTTCTTTGCTCTTTTCCAATTTCCGATTCGGTAGTAAATTATTTGTTGACAATTGTCATATATTTGCCAATCACACATCATAGGAAAGAGTGTGGTTGTCATAACATTTGTATAATTTGGCGCGCTGCACAATTTAAAAATATTTGTGTCTAAATTTAAAATGAATACCTAAATGACATTCAAGTTATCCATATTTGTAAGTGTAGGTGCATTATTGTTTTATATTTTGAGAAGAATAATCAAATTCGCTTAGTTATCTAAATACTCAAAGTTTTTTTTTGTGTATACAACTCTGCTTTTTTCGAAGAATAATGTTCGAAATCACAAAATCTGACCGTTTTCTGGCACTCCAACGATTGATTTGAAAACAATTCACTTCGAAAACAATAGTTGTTTTCCAGCACACCCCTGATTTTCTCATTTTGGTTGATGTTGAAAAGCAAATTATTCGATTTATTTGTATTTTTTTTTTTATAATAAAATATTTTTCCAACTATTCTGACACTTTATTAGGCACTCAATATAAATATTCCATTAAAAAGCTTGTAAATAGGATTTTAATAGCTCGTCGTATTCAGAACAACTGTTATTTCTCTAATAATAAACAGTTTTTTAACAGCTATTTTATTGGAACGTTGGAATTTGGAATGTGCTGAATGAAAAATAAAGCCTATTAATTTTTCTATTAACCCAAGCACTCATAACATTATTTTAATAGCGCTGTTAATCTGATAAACATATTATAAATCCTTCGGTCGCTCAAAGGTTTGTTTGTAATAACTTTTGTTTATCAAGATTATATAAGTAAATTTAAAAATACAGGTTTCGTTTCGATTTATGTCGCTTTTTGAGTTCGGGCAACGGGCAAAGGGTCACGCAATATGCCAACCCTCTGTCAAGGAGTCACTGCTAAAGCGCTTAGCGTTGGATTTGTTTGGCGCAAATGGTTCTAGCGAAAAGAAGAAGGGTGCAACATTTCGACTTTGCGCTCCTACAGTGGCAACAACTTCAACATCAACATCAACAACAACTACAACTAAACTAAACGTCACATCATCACCTCTTATCACTGCCCTCGCGCGGTGTCTCTCTCCTGCTCGCTCTTCCTCTTCCTACCTCTCCCTCTTGTATCGTTCGACCGGCAATGCGCGAAATCGCTTGCATGACGTTGCATTTTGCAGCGGAATAACTCGTTTTGGACTTTTGCCTTGTCTGGCATGTCTGCCATCAGCAAATACAACACACACACATTTTTTTTGTTGCTATAGCTGTTGTTGTTGTTGTGTTGTCTTGCACCCTGCATTAAAGCATTCACCATCGCCGCTGCCGCGCCAACCAAACGACGGACTCTGCTTTCTGGTCTCTTGCATGGTACGTTCATTCTCATACGTTCCTTCGTTCGTCTACCTTTGTTGTTTCGTTACTTTGGCAAGTTTTCTTTTTTCGTGCTTTTTTTCTTGTTGTTGTTGTTTTTGTTGTTTGTTTCGTTGCATTTTATTTTTGTTGCTTTGTGTTTTGTAGCATGTTGCATAGGATTTTGAACTTTTCTACACACACACACAAACACACACACACACACTGTTTCTGTGCCGCTCAACGCCTCCTCACCTCGTCTCGTCACACTTCGCTTCGCTACTTTTCGCTTTGGCAACGCTTTCGTGTGTGAATTTAACCATAACCTAACCTAACTTTTTCGTGTGTGCATTTCGCCATGCGCTTTGTTTGGCAAAACTCTGAAAAAAAATGAAAAAAAAAAAAATCAAATGAAGAAAGTAGAATAAAACCGACAAAAATCGTTTGAAACGTTTAGCGTGCAAAATTGTTCTAAGGGTTTTGCTTATGTTGCTTTTTGTATTTATTCATTCTTTTGCTTTTGGTTTGGCTTTGTGGTGTAACATGGTATTTAGCACATGGGCTTGATGTGTGTTGACTGACTCGATTCAATTCGTTTCGACACTGTAATGATAATTTTAACGTTAGTCATTTAATGGACACTTTGGGCCAAAACAGACTATTCAAAATGCAAAATAAAACTGTTTTTGTGTGTCAGCTTTTGTTGTTGTTATTGTTGGTATTGATTTTCTGCCATGAAATAACGGTAAAACGGCAAAAATGATGTAACACTTTGGTAATTTTTATATAAAAGAAAGGATTTGGACAGAAAAATTTATTTAATTTTAATAAAATTATTTTTTTTTATTAATTTCAATAAAGTTTAACTGAAGACATCAAGTCAGACAACTCAAAGACTCAAGGGTACTTTATTATAGACTTGTATTGTTGCAAATTAATGCATTAAAAATGCACAACAACTTCATGAATTCAATAGTGAGTAATCCAAAAATGATTTTAATGCATTTATAATGTAAAATACAATTACAATTGGCAATTTTGGCAGTCGTCCAATTTAACAGATAATGTGCAATCGAACCGGAGAGAGAAAAGAAGAAGAAGACGAAGAGGAAGAAGAAGACTTTTAATCAAATAATTAAGATGCCAAAGTGAAATATTGTGAATAATTTATGAGCTTACAACATTGAATGTTACTTGCAATAACAACCACAACAACAACATTTCGCAAATGAGGGTGCAATTGTGTTAGGCGAGTTCAACAGTAAGCCACCTACTTGGATTTCCTGTACCACAAATTTGCGTACAATGCAATTGAGCAAGAAAGACGAAAAAAAAAACAACAACAAAAGGAAAGAAAAGAAATGATTAAAAAAACAAAAATGAATAAAGTTTATATTTGTATAGGAAATGTGAATGAAATGTAGGCGGCGTGCATGGGCAGAGGGGTTGTGCGATGGGGTGAGGCGGCACTTGAGGCTTACTGTTTGTGGCTGTGTGTGTGTCCAATTAAATATTGTGTTCTTTTATGTGCAAGTGCATGTGTATGTTTGCATGAGTGATGGCATGCAAATTTTGCGCAGTTGTTAATTGTGTAAGTGAGAGCGGCACAGCCTCAGTCATAAACTTGGCACTGCATTTGCACGCACACACACACACTATAAAAAAAATTCCAATGCTCATGCACATGAACAGCAACAGCAACAGAGCGAAAAGTTGTATGCATGTTAGTGTGTGTGTGTGAATTTGTGTGCTTCGGTCTGTGCAGGGGAACTGTGACACGTACGTCTCAAAGCGGAAGTCTTGAACTTGCGCTCACTAACACACTTACACAGATACACAACCGTCATA
This sequence comes from Phortica okadai, assembly GCA_034638295.1. Classification (NCBI taxonomy): domain Eukaryota; kingdom Metazoa; phylum Arthropoda; class Insecta; order Diptera; family Drosophilidae; genus Phortica; species Phortica okadai. The sequence continues at coordinate 10,015,044 of CM067850.1, forward strand.
CACACACACACACACACTGACACAGGATTTGTTCATACGCTCAGCGTGCATACTTCTTTCTTCTTCTTTCGCATGCACGTGAGCACAACGACCGAAGTCTTTGCTCTCAATTTGTTGCGCTCTCGCATTAAGCTCATGCTCTCACTCACAGTCACACACACACACACACACACATACAGTCGACGCTCTTACTCTCGCTGTTGCTCTTGCTGTTGTTGTTGTTGTTGTTGCTGCTGTTGCTGTCGGCTCTCTGTTGTGCTGCATGCGACAACATGTCATTGACCTTTGAAATTGCATCTTCTCTTGGCTTGTGTGAGGTTTGTGTACATTTTCGCTTTTTTGCGCTTTGCCATTCTACGTTCTTTCGTTAAATATATTGTTGTTGTTGTTGTTGTTGCTCGTCTTTGAGTCTCTGCTCAGCGACTTCGTCATCAACTTGGAATATTATTATCGCTTTGAGTAGAAGAAGAAGTCTCTGTGCCGTCATCATCATCATCATCATCATTGGCAACAACAACAACAGCAGCGCGTCATCATTTTATTTACTTCATCTGATTTCGCTTCACCCTCTCCCCCCCTGTCCCCTTGCTGATTGGTATTTCTCAGTCACTGACAAGTCTTGCAAGTTTCTGACATTGCCGCCGTTCGTTCATGCTTCCTTTTCTCTTTTTTTGTTGTTGTTTTTGTGATTTTAATATCTTTCAGTGTGTTATTCTTTTTGCTGAATTCCTTCTTCGATAAAGTTGCTGGCATTCAATGTTCTCAAGTTTGTTTGGGTGTCTTTCGATTAAGTTCAGTTCGTTGTTGTTGTCGCGCCTCCTTCGCTGCGTTTGTTACCCAACTTCTTCTGCTGCTTCTTCTTATGTTTTTTACTGCTTAAGTGCCCATCCACTTAGTCGTCTTTGATTGCTGTCCGTCCGTCCGTCCGTCTGTCCGACCGTCTGTCTGGTAATTTCGCTCCTGCTGCTCCAATCGTCACTATAGACGTCGGTTTTTTTGTTCACGGTTTAATCGTTTTGGTCGCGCTGCGTTATTTATGTCGCTTCATATTGAAATTTATGCAAGTTTTGCGTTTAGTTTTATTAAAAGTTCTCACCGAAGGCATGTCAACTTCACTTGGCGTACACAAAGGACTTACAATAGTTTTGGATTGGCTGAAGAAGCTCTCCAGAGGAGGAGTTCTCCAGCTTTCGAAAGATTGACGAAATTCCTGAGTATTAAGTAATTTAAACGCTGTAATTTCTTCTGCCACAAGCTTAAAACTGCAAAGGCAAAAGGTTATTGAACGATTCAAAGGCGATAAGAAAAAAAAAATGTTCCAAAAAACAAATGAACAACGTCAAAAATGCGAAAAAGGGACTGTTTCCAAATTTCAGATACAAATCTTAAATTGTTTTTGCCCCAAAACGTTGCATTGTGAAATACACGAAAGCGCAAAAAAGGGCGCTGAAAAAAGGGCACAAAGGGGAACGGACAGACAGTTCAGGAAGGAGCCAATAAGCGAATCAAAGACAATTTCAAAAATAAATCACATTTTTTGCTTGCAGGCGTGTAAACATAATTATTTAATTGCCAATGGGCGTAAAAAACAACAACAACAACAACAACAAATGCTCACTATTTATGGGTCGTCAATGACAACAACAAAAGCTTCAAACAAACAATGAAAGCCAACAAAAAGTAACAACAACACTTGTCACAAAAATCAAACAATAACAAAAAAATGTGTAAAAATAAAATAAATTTCATAAAAAAGTAAACTTTAACTGACATTTTTACCGCATGATGACGACGATGACGAAGCGACGCAGACCATGACCCACACCAACAACAACGGGAAGCAACATGAAGCATGCAAAAACAAAAAAATGAGCAACTCAAATGAATACCAAAAGGCAAACACCGAACACACACTCACACATACATATGTACATATTCACACACGACACTGCAACAGTAATAAAAGCGTGAAATGCTGGCAGCCCAAAAACAATAACAACAAGAACAACAAAAATTATGCGCTTCATCGCCAAATTTCAATTACAATTACAAATGCAAACGTATCATGATCGCACACAGCGCGGTGTGGAAGACAAAGGGAGATTGAGAGGGAGTGGGAGAGCAACCACATGCAAGGTGAAATACAAGGGACAGCTCAAGCATTAAAGACACAAATAGAGAGAGAGAGAGAGAGTCGGCAAGGTAGCGAACATTTGCTTTTATGCATGGAAGAAAAAAAGTAAGAATATGAAGCATAAAAATCCAGACAAAAATACCATTAAAAATGGCTACAAAACATGGCTGCAAACAGCATAAGCAGAGCGAGCCAACAACAACAACAACAACGACAGTAAAAACAACACTTTTAAAGTCGTTGCGAAAGCAACACAAACACGCAAGCAGCAACAACAGCAGCACAAGAAACAACAACAGCATGGCCGCAGCATAACATACATATATGTAAGTATGCTATATGCATGAGGAACGTTGCTGTTGTTGTTAGAGTTGTTGATGACAACGACTGCGACGAGCAATGTTCGCATTTTAGTTAAATCGGAGCAAATTTCTTGCAAAGCAACACCAACAACCAACAGAGACACGAATAAATGAGAGAGCGAACGAGCGCACGAATGAGCGAAGAAATGAAGTTGCAAAACATAACGTCGAAAGGTTAATCAACTCGAGTAACAACAACTCGATTTTTTCGTATACAAAAACGTTCAACACAATTCGCTGCTGCTAACAATGGCAGCGCAGCCGGCGTCGCTGACAACGTCGTCAATGTGAACTTCAATTGCATGAAGTTGCGTGCATTGTTGTTGTTGTTGTTATTGCTGCTTTGGCTGCAATCGTTGTCGATGCTTGTGCTCAGTTGTCTGCGAAATTCCTCTCTTGCATGCTCTCTCTCTCACAATCACTGCTCGTCTGACTGACTGCCATGACAATGGCATTGAGCGAAAGAAGTTGTTGTTAGGGCAGAAGAGCATAATAAAATGCGCAAGATTTGTGTGTGTGCGTGTGAGAGCGTGTGTGTGTGTGTGTGGAAATACACAGATGATTTTTGTTGCATAACTTTTGCAAGTGTATGTATTGCAAGTTCTTTTCAGTGTGTGAGTGTAAACATGTGTTAAAGTTTTTTTTTTGTTTTTTGTTTTTGGGTTTATAAAAAGTTGGGGTAGTACCTTGAAAAAGGTTCAAGTTTATAAGTATTTTTATATCGTCTTTTGTTATATTTTGATTCGTGTATGCATTTCGCTTTGAAGTGAAGAGAAAAAGGTGGAAAAAGGTTGACTTTGCTTATGAGTGCAGTGGGTTGATTGAAGGAGCGTGTATTTAATTGTTTTTGAAGAACTTTTATAGCTCTGTTATATTTTTTTTTATTTGTTTATAATTTTCGGCTTTAATTTGGTTGTTGTTGTTTGTCTAATATGCAATTCGTGTAAAAGATTTATTGTTTGAGCAATTTAACTATTAAAATTCGAATGCATTATTCAAATTAAATTAAATTGCCGTACAAACAAACGAGCACACATGATTGCGCACAAAAACGCGATGCATTTGCATAATAATATTTGTTTTTTTTTCTGTTTTTACTTACCATTTTTCGTTTGTTGATTAATGCACATTACAAGGGAGATTCATATGCCATAGCTCGGTCAGGTGCAACAGCACGTATACGTGTTATATGCATGCCTTTGATTGAGCGCCTTCATTGCCGCAAAAAAAATGCAAATAAAATTGATTTTTGCATGCAAATTCACGGCAAATGGCAGAGTAAAGCATAATGAAGAACATGAACAAACGTACAACGAAAACAATTAATTAAAAGTTCATGAAAAATTCATTAGTATTGTTCATTTCCTACCTTTCTTCCATCCGAAACAATTGTTTTTTTAAAGCGACTCAAAAGAGTTCAAAGTCTTAAAATACAACTTCATATTGGGTTAATAGCGCTGAGATCTTAATTTTTGTAAACTTCAACTTGGCTGCAGTCCTGAGATACTTAATCCCCAACAAAGTAATAAAAAGTTGCAATAAGCTTAACACTAACTAAGCGACTGTCAACAACTAAAGCAGCAACAATGATAATAACAACAAAATCAAGAAAGTTTCATATGAATTATATGCTTAGGGCAACCAACGAAAATCCCAAAATAATTGCAGCTTATAAAATGAGTTCACATGCAAAATAGCAAAAAAAAAAAGTCCACAAAAAGAGGAAGAGAAGGAGAAGGAGTAGGAGGTGTGTGTGTATGTTATTGCTACTGTGCTATGCTAACAAAGTGCTTTAAATTAAATTAGGAAAATATTATTTCCGCCACAAGAAAAGCACAAACAATGTTGCATACTTATAGCAGCAACATTGAATGGCCAAACGGAAACAGGAAGTGCTGCAGTCGGGCTTGCAAACGTAATAGCAACAACAAAAACAATAATGTAAAGACTAACGAAAATACGAAAGACATGTTTGCCAAAAAGATTTCCCCAGTTGGTGATTTTTTTATTATTATTATTTTATTTTCCAAAAACGATATAAACAAACAATAAGAGGGGCAGCAGCAAGAGAGAAAGACAGAGAGAGCGAGAGAGAGAGCGTGTATTAAAATCTTTATTAATAAGTGTGCCGCAAAGCTTTTCAATGTGTTTGTGAGAGAGAGTGACAAAGAGAGAGAGAGAGACGTAAAACGAAAAATAAGAGCGAATTTGTCTCTGAGCATGACATTGCATAAAAGCGGCAACGTCTGCGTCAACTTCAACGTCAGCTGTGTCGTCGACGTCAACGTTGACTGCTGTTGCTGCTGCTGCGTTGGCAAAGTCAGCATAAGTAGGAAGGAAACCAGTCGCGCAAGCAGCTGTATCTGTGTATCTATGTGTGTGTGTGTGTGTGAGCTGTGTCTGTGTGAAGTTTTTTGTTGAGGCAGGTCCTGGCCAAAACGCGAAAATAGGTACAGCCAACGAACTCAAGTATGCGAGCATGGGCTTATGCCAGACATGCTATATACATGCATATATATGTAACCGGCAGAGGGACGCTGGGACGTGGCACAAAGAAGATAGCGACATGTCGTTTGTGCCAACAGCCAACATTACAAATATGAGAATATAAGTTGTGCTACCACCAAAGACAGCATGGCAGCATGGCAGCAGCAGCAGCAGCAGCAGCAGAAAATCAACAGCAGCAACACTAACAACACCAACAACAATCCAGACAAATAGCGCAGTGAGGAGTCTATGGTAGGCAGACAACATTTTGGCACCGCTCACCCCCGCCCAACCCGCTCCGCCCCTCATCCGGCCAATCCGGCTGACGCTTTTACGAAAGGCATATGAAATAGTAGAAAAATAACATTAAATCGTATATGCGACGCAACAACAACAACAACTACAGCAACATATTCGATAGATACAACAACAACATTTTCAGCTGCTTTTACTGCTTTAGTTGAGATAATTTGGCTGTTGTTGTTGTGCTCCTTTTTTCAATTTTATTCTTATTGTTTGTTAGTGCTCTGAGTTGTTTGTTGTTGTTGTTGGTGTTGTTGTTGTGTTAAGTTCGAGTTGGTTTGCTCTTCCATGCCGTTTCGCTGTTGACTCTTTTTTGGCTCCTCAGTTTGTTGTCGCGCGAGTTGCAGGAAGTGAGCGCCGAACGTCGAACTTGCACCGCGGAGTTGCTAAGAAATTGTTGAAGTTTAACGAAATTATACATATATAATATAAATAAAGATAAAAGATATTTTCTTTACTGTCGTCGGTAGCAAATGTTAACTGTTTTCTCAGTGTGTCTGACTTGTGTTTTGTGCTAATTACAAGGAATGCCATAAAAATTGCACATGCTAATGGCAAACGACGTTGAAGTGCATTGTTACATGGCATGTTTTCGTTTATTGTTGTTTTTATTGTAGAGACAAGTTTTGTGTGTTGTTGTTTTTAGTATTTGTATTAACGTCAGACACAAATATTAATAGTTTTCAACGCTTTGCTTGGCAAAGCAATGAAGTCTGCTAGAGAAATGTTATTCAGTTGTTAGAAGAGAGTGAAAAGTTGAGTTGACATGATATTAAAGTAAATCTTCACATTGTTCTTTAAAGTAAACAATTAAATTATGAATATTATTCAATCAATTTATATTATTTTTCATATTTTTTCCCAGATCAACAACAGGAATATTGACACATCTGGATGAGATAGTTTATGTATGAATATTTGCCTACCAAAGCGTAACTATTATTATCTTATTATTGTTTGTGATTGCTTTTTAACATTTACTATTTTTACAGATGCATCCGTACAACGTAGTGTCAAGGAATTTCACAACTTCAGTTAACTTCATTTGAACATGATGAAATCGTCTGCAACCCTTAAGGGATAACCATCTATTTCAGTGCTCATAATCGCACATGTTGCAAATTTGCTTTTTACTTTCAATTTAATTTAAATATCATATGGATTCGTCGAAGAGCAATAACAAATTAGTTCAATTAATTTAAGATTTATTAGTGCATTTTTAAATTTTTGTTTCATACATATTGAAGTAATTAATTTACGGAAGAATATTGAATACTTTTAAAAACACATCTTCATCAGACTCGTTACAGAGATCGTTATTATACATATAACTGCAACTTCTTCCGATCATTTAAAATCTAAATAATAACATTTTCCAGCAGTTGATTTGTATTAATTATTTTTATCAGATTGTTCATTAAGATTTTGTATTCATTTGACGTAATGTAAATAAGTTTATTGAGTATTTTTGATCGGAAATGGTGCATACTCACCTATGGACCATTAACAGAAACCCGTAAATCCGAACTTGTGCTGTTTTATATCTGTTACAAGACCGGCCTTATGGGAGTCTGTCAATGTAAACTACAAGAATGAAGTTTATCTGAATGAAAACTAATTCAAAAGTTTTAATAAATTTTAATTTGAGAAGATGTTAAACAAAGACAATGTGTGTAATGTGCTACAGTGTAAAAATGTCTTGTGTAGCTTGAAAACTAAAAACAATCAAGTACTAAACTAAAACAATTAATGAATTTAAAAGGGTAAAAATGCTCGTGTCCTTTGTTCCACCACAAAACTCTCATTCTCTCTCTCTCTCTGGCAAATTGAGGTAGTAGGTTGTATAGTAGTAACCTAGAAATGACATGCTATACAACGTGCTAGCTTTCTTTGCTTGACTATTTGCCGCATTTTGTATTCAACTATGCAAAAACGACAACCAAAAAAACATTCAATAAATACAAATTGCTCTTAAGTGTTCAAATGTGAAAATGTGCAAATACAATACTTGTTTTAATAACGTGTGACAGTGTCGATAAATTTTTGCTAATTAAGTGTTCTCGAGTGTGTGTTTGTGAAAAGTGCAAATGTTTGTATGGCTGATTCCCTGAGACCCTAACTTGTGACTTTTGCTATTAGTTTCACAAGTTTTGATCTCCGGTATTGGACGCAAACTTGCTGTTGTTGTTATTTATTTATTTAACCATTTGTTTTATTTTAGTATTGCAATGTAATGTGTTCGTTTAAAGCGAGTTCATTTTAAGTTGGTATACAATATTTAGTTTGGATCATGAATAGCTTCATTATAACAACTTTTTTTAGATGTCAAGTTTATCAAATGGTACTGGAAAAGATAATAATTACATATCTGATGTCATGTCGACGGAAAGTTTTGTAATAATGCTAAATTTTTTCTACTTTATTTGGATATTTAGTACAATTCTGGATCAAGTCAGCGACTGATTCAATAACAGGTAATTAGAGATCTCCATAACCGATTATCTCCGAGACCATTTCAAGAATACAACATTTAATGATCTATATTTTTCATAGTCAATTTCAAAGTTTTTTTGTTAACATAAATCATAAAGATAATGGAAACGTTTGTGGATTCTATGGAGTATGGATTGGATATTGTGTTTTGGAACAGCCGCTTGAGGACTTTGTTGTGATCTAATATATGCTATCCAAGTCAATTGAATGAGTGCAGTGAAAGACGCTAAACATTATTTGGCAATTAAGTTTATATTTATTGGTATTATTGTTAAATTTAAGCTATAACCATAGATTGCGGAACTTAAGTGTATATATATTATTGTTTCGCATTACAAGTTTTTGATCTACTCGAATAACACATTCATGAATACCGCCACAGTTGCGCATATAAGTACGAATCATGTATATTTATTGATATAAAATATGTATTCAGTAAAGGCAGAAAAAAATAAAATATATATTCGATTGAGAGGCTGAACAATTTCATTGTCATTTGATGCAAAGTCTTGAATTCACGCCGTGTATGTTGGCGTGAGGCGTCAACCGATTGAGACGGCTTCACTGATGCGTGCATTTGTTGTCTTTCGATTTCTTTTTACGATCTTCACTTGAATTTGATCGTCGCGTACCTTGAATTGGCATGTAAGGTGGTGTTGGGCTTGAGCTTTGATCTGTGAAGTGTAGGAAGATATGAGTAAGCAATGAAAGTGGCACAGGGTTAAGCGTGCAAATACATATATACCAAAGTTGCCGGATTTGGAGTACTTCATGTGTGGCGCGACATCGTGGCTATCAATTGTTTCGCCAGCATAATGCTCGGATCTGTTTGTGTAGAGTAAAGAAGATTTACAAAGAAACTTAACAATTAGTCTTATACTAATCTAACCTGGTCATCGAATTCGCTTGCAGCTGTTGAACAGTCTCGGCTGCTACGTGTAGGGACACCGGTCGCTGCTGTCCGGGGCGACAAGAGTCCACGGGCAAAGTGTAAATATCATCATCACGATGCAGACTACTTGTGTGCCTATAAGAACCGGAGCTGTTGGAGTCACGGCCAAGACTGCCATTGGTCAGTGTGCCATTGGGCAAGCGTGAGTTATTGAGCACATCGATGGGATTCGAATAGGCCTCCAAGTCGATCGGATCCTCATGTATGGGTGCTGGCTGATTTGTATTTTGATTTAATTGATTTTTGGCAGTGTTGTGTTTTTTGGCAGTTGATGAGGGTGAGCCACCACTTGACATGGACATGCAGTCCTGTGGCAGTGGCAGCAGTGGGCCACAATTTGTTGATGTGCCACAAAGCGTTGAAGAAGAGCTTGAACCATTGGCTTCCTTTTGCTGTGATTTGCGCTGACGCGCTTTCTCTTTGGCGCGCTTTGCTTTGGCTTTCTCCTGTGGAATAACATTATTAAGAACCTTTCAAGCATTGCACATGACATGGCAATTACTTACACGCTCTTGAAGCATTTTGGCAAGCTCTTTGTCCTGCGCTTCGATTGCCAGCATACGATCACGTTCCTCCTGTCTGACATTTCCTGTGGATTCCATTGCTTGTAGACGACGTGCGAGTAACTTTAAGGATGATAAAAGTATAATATGAAAAACAAACATTTGAATTTTTCTTAAGAAAATCTACCTCGTCCTTTTGTTCTTGCTTTAGTTTCTTGCTCATCTCTTTGATTTCCGACATTGGCAGGCCAATCTCACGTAGACTGGCATAATCACATGGGTCCACATACAGTTCGATGTCATCTGCATGTTGTTGCATGTGACGCTCGGCGGCCGCGGCAACAGCGACATTGTTCAGAGGCACGCCACCCATCGCCACGCCATCATGATTGCCCACGAGCTGATCGTATTTCTCTGGTGACAATTTCTGAAATTTTTGTTCGGTTCTAAGCAGATTTTCATGTGATGGTGAAAGCATTTTATTAATATTTTTATTGGTGCACGGTGTAGGATTCTCATTGATGGTGCTTGTTTGTGAGATCTCATAGTGCCGTATGCTGTCGGCAACATCTGAGTAATCGACTAACTCATCGACAAACGACAACGACTCAGACATGTTGCCAACGGGCGGAGAGTTTTTGGGTGAAGCAGAAGCTGTGCTTTGTTGATGTATAGCAAATGATGAGTGCTTGTTTGGTGTGTTTGTGCTGTGTTGATGTGGTGAATTTGGTGTGCGTGGTGAATTTGGTGCAGGCGATGGATGTTGATGATATTCATATACATTGTTGCGACGCGTTGGTGCCGATATTGATGATGATGTTGCAGCCACTGCAGCGGCAAAAGCGGCCACTGGTTGTGCTGCCAAGCTTGTGGTTGATGTTGCTGAATTGCTTGACGTGTTCGATGTCTGATGCTGATGATGATAGTGACGATGATTGGCTGGCTCATCAACACTCACCAATATCGATTGGTGATTATTGGTTTGCATTTTTTGCTGTTGCTGTTGTTGTCTACTTGAGGATGCTGTTGGCAAATCTACAATGTTCGGCAAGAGTGACAGGCCTACATAGTTATCTGTGTTTGAGAAATGTTGCTGTTGCAATTGCACGGCATATTGCAAATTGTGCTGTTCATCGAAACTATTCTGGTTCTGATATGAACGTGTGCTGCTGCTGGCAGCAACTTCGGATACATGTTGCTGTTCTGGTTGGTTTTTGATACTTGCTTTTGAGGGTCTTGGTGGCGGTCGACTCTTGTTCCGCGATGAGGGCGGCGGCACGGGTGGCAGATTAACATATATTTCCTGTGTGTGGATTTAAATATATGTATAATAATTAGATTGCCCTCGTTCTTCATTAATAAAATACTCACCTGCATTTGTTGTGCTATGATTTCACTCTCCTGTAGCTCCTTTTGTTGTTGCTCTTGCAGATCACGTTCCAGTTTGTCTGCGATTTCTTTGGCGACACGCTTGTCATGTTCCTCTCTAGAAAAACATTTTAATTTTTATCCACTTCAATTTTATCAACTTTCATGTCAGATTTAACTTACTGCTCATTTAAACGACGTCGATAGACTTCAGCTTGACGTTGTGCCTGCTCGGATTCTTTGATTTGCTCATGTAATGCTGTTGGAAAGTCCTCACGCACGACGGCGTTCCGAAAGCGGTTACCCTTGTAGAAATCATTAACTGAGCAGAGAAAGTAGTAATATTAATAAGACATATTTTGTGTGTGCAATATTTGCAGATTACTTACTCTCTTGTGATTGTAGTTTGTAGGCCAAAGCGCCATCCTCACGCACGAGCCACTCTTTGCACACTGCAAAAAGGAAAGCAAAAAAAAAATATGACAATTACCAACAATGTTTCCAGACAATTAAAACTTTACAAAACTTATACATCATCTCATCTTTTTATGCACTACAAAAACATCATCCTGAAACAGACCTGCATAAATCCCAGCAAGAGTTCAGGGAACTTTTACCATAGAAATGAATAAACTCTAACAGCTAATTTCAATTTTTTATACAAATCAAAGTGATTGATAGAGCATAAATAAATTGTAGCCTTCAAGTATTTGATGAACGTGCGGCAATGTGACTCACTCAATCATGAAAAAATGTTCTTGAAAACTAGAAAAACTAAAAACACACAAACAAACGATAAGACTTTAATAAGACTTCAACATTATCAAATAACCCCGAAAGCAGCGCAACGAAACCATATTAAAGGCGATAATTATTCAAACATCAAATGTCAAGACCACACTTAAAACTCGATGCACTGAAAACCAACCACGAAATATTATTCAAGCTGATAGCTTGTTACAATATTGAGGCAAGTTTCTCGGATCGGATCAGATCAGTTCATTCAGCACAGCTCAACGTCAACGTCAGCCTCAACCTCAGTGTCTTTTATTTGTTCTAATAATTGTAATCGCGCTGTGATGAGTCACGTTCGAACATGAGTTTTGGGGGCGCAACGCAAGAAATTCCATTGTTACCGAAAAGTAAATAAGAAGCTGATGCAATTCGAGATAAGATTCGATCGTTGCTGACATGCAGGTCGTTCGACGAGTTGAAAATATCTTCGGAACGTGTTAGTTTTTTTTTTCTTTGCCTCGTTATGTGTTTTTTGGATTTGTTTTTATTCTTTTTTTAGATACTATCACAGAGCAATACGGAACTCATTTTTAATTGTGTATGAAGACGCGTTGAAGTCGTTTTGAGTGTGTGTGTGTGTGTGTGTCGCACTTGAGTCGAGGCGTTTGTTTGTAAGTTGTTTGAATCGTTTCGAGTGCTGCTCCGGCAAGCCAAACTGTCATTTGTCATTAGTTTACGATGTCATTATAAAGTGTTACTATACGCTACACTTGAGGTTATGGCTTGGCTGATGTTGTAGCTGCAATTGATGTAGCGCTCAAAAAAGTCACAATAGCTGTGCTTGTTTAAGGTTCTTGACTCTTAAATAAATAAACGCACTCGCACAGACATATAGCATACACGCGACTGAACTATGACCACGAATTTATTGCCTTGCACATTGGAAGATGTGAGACGTTGATTTGGTGTCCGAAGTTTATCGTCGCTCACTGCAATAAAATGGCGGTTCAACTAATTGACATCGTATTTTAATCCATTTAAAAGAAATATAATTAATTGCAATCAAAATGAAGGCGACATTATTAATGCATCTGATTTTACAACTTCTGTGGAATTTACATACATGTTGCTTTATAACAGAAGTTCATACGAAATCACGTGACGCATGCGTAGAACATTTCCCGTCAGCCGTGTGCCACAAAAACACTTTTGACCCAAATTAGCAATCAAAAAAAAAAAAAAACAAGCATTGTGACACCCCATGAAACAAGCTCCTCCATAAAGAGGTTAACAGTTATTTGGGCAAAAGTAAAATACAAAAACAACAAAAACCAGTTTTGAAAATTAAACATTTCTGATCGCATTTTTGTTGATTTTTTTTTTCATTTTTTTATGCGTTCTTGCTGCAAATGCGATAAATCACGCAAAACAAACAAAGTTGGAAATATTTTTGTCATATATGAAGTTATGGCTAAAAAAAAACACCAACAGCTGTTTGAGTCACGTTTGTGTGGGGGAGGGGGGCGGTTGTGTTTGTAGATACTTATGGTTTATTGGCGATAACGAAGCGACAAATTTAAATTTCATTTTTTAACTATAAATGAGTGTTGTTATTTCCCGAAATTTTCTACTTTTAACTATTAAAAAAAAAAGCTTAAAAGAATATCTCATTTCCTGTGCTCGTACAGTTTAACTATTGTACTTATTTTATGAAGCAACGAATGAGTACGAAAATGAGTTTTTGGTCTTTTGCGAACGAAGCCAAAACGGTAGCAATATAAATGCTGACGAATGACGCGTTGCGCTCTGCATAATAAAAGAGTAGCGACGAGCTGAGTGAATTCCAAACGAGATTCTATAAAATTTATACATACAAATAAACAAAATATAAAAAAAAATGAAAAATAAAAACAAAAACTTTTTGTAATAAAATTCTGAGCGCAACTATGGGCAACAACAACAATAACAACAACAAGAACTGTTTATGCCTGCCAGCAGAAAAATTCAACAAGTTGCTAGTAACCTGAGTTGCTTGGACAGACGGATAGACGGACAGATACGTCAGTTTACACTATATATATATATACTTCCATACACTTATACAAGCACATAGTTATTGGCAAATCGTTGCAGTTATTTTGTTGTATTCAATACGCGACTTTGTATTGCACTGAGGCCTGAGCTGCCTCCCCTGTCTGCCTGCCTCCTTGCCAGCCTTCTTCAGCCACTGGCTGTCTGTCTTTGGTCAGCAGAAACTCAACTGCAGACCTAAACAAAAAATTGATTATAAGCTTTTGTTATTGTTTTTTTTTACAGTTTTTTCTCTTATTTTTTTTTTTTAATCTTAGCTGCTTTCAATTGGTTTTCTTATGGCCTGTTGAGTTGTGCATTGGGCGATGACTGCTGTGCCGACAGCAGCAAGAGTTCATAGCTTGCGGAAATGTGAAAATTTACTAGCATATTAACAAATGAAAGAAAAGGCAAATGCAACACAATAGCTCCATTTTATGAGCTACACACATGTGTGCATTTAGGAAGTAATTATTCGCATATGTTGGCGGGGCCAAAGATCTTGCTTGATGGCTTAATTATTTGAATGCAGCGGATACATGTTTGAGCTGCTTAGGTTAATGAGGTTGCGCCGATAAAGACAACTTTAAGTGAACTAATTTAACAAACATTTTGCTGGCAGGCAGAAGATTTCACTGCTAAAAGCTTATTTCAGGTTATTTTCAGATACGCACTAAGTAGCTCATTTGGCTAATGAAATACAACACATAACGACTTCAACACAAATCTGCTCTCCATGCATGATTCGAGAGTTGTCTTCCAATAAAAAGAAAAATCATTTTTAATGAAGAAAAAAGAAAATTATTCTCAAAGAAAAACGAAGCAAAGCAAAGTTTGCTAATTGTGAAAATTATTGTTGAAAAAATTATTAAAAAAAATTTAATTATTAAAACAAGTGTTGGAAAATAACAAATAATTTAACGGTCTGTAGGGAAAATATGTTTTCTTTTTTTTTTTTGGGCGAAAACAAATACAAATGCAGTCAAGCTGCAAAACAAAATCGAGCGAAAAGAGCATTTCAAAGGTTTCCATCAATGATTTTCGTGCCAAGTTGGACTTTTTCGCGTACTAATGAAAAAAAAAAAAAAACAATACAACAACAAACAAAACAACACATAAAACAGCTCATAAATGTTGAACTGCATGAATGAATTTATTTATTTATTTAAATACATTGAAAGTAAAATGTGCGATCGTCTGGAAAGTTACACAATGTTCACGGAATATTCAAGCATATTCATAGAAAAATTGAGCATATAAAAAAACAAAAACAAATTACATGTAATCTTCACTTGAAGTCAAATTAGAAAGCCACGAAATTTGTGAGCATGCATGAGCATGAAGCAAATGGGAAAAAGCGTGAAACGAATGATTATTAAAATGATCAGGCGTTGTCTGCGGAAAGTGGAAAAACCTGACTCAAGGTTGTTGTAGTCAATTCAAAGTCGACAGGAAAAGTGGCAACAACTACAACAACAACAGCAACAACAATGTTGACGCCACCGCAGCCATTGAAGTTGCTACAAATGAGCTGTTGAAGGAAATAGGCGAAGGCAAAGACAAAAGAAAGATGTCGAAGACGTTGAGAGATGTTGAGGTAACAGATCGTCTTTGTTTGTTGTGCCGTATGTATGTATCTGTGAGATACATTTGGTGTTTAGTGTAGACGAGCTTGCCAACTCAACTCAGCTCAACTCCACTCAGCTGAGCTAATTCGAGTTGAACAGCTAACAATGACCTTAACCATGGCTGCACGAAGTTGCTGTCGTCTCTGGTCAATAACATGTCTCTGACGCAATGTGTGTGTGTGTGTGTGTGAGTGAATGTTTTAAACAAGAAGAGCCAACCGAACTTCAATTCTGCGTAATGCGTTAAATATTTTTGCAGTGGACTCATTTAATGGGCCAACATTTTTGCTCACTCAGTTCAGTTCAGTTCGGCTCTATGTTCGATTCTTCAAGCTTATTGCCAATGTTGACTCAGCGCTGTTGATCGATATTTGTTGTGTGTCTGTTTCTGCTTATCTGTCCATCATGCCAACTGTCTTACCTTTCGGTTCTGTCGTTAAATATGCATGTATATGTATATGTATGCAATTGTACATGGACAAGTGTGCCGTTGGCGGCGGCATTATTAAAGGCCAAACGACAGCTGCCAAGTGCAGCTTGCAGCGTTGATTAAGTGCAGCTTGTGGCATGTGGCAAGCTGACAAGCAACCACAACCAAAGAGTGTCAAATGTTTATGGAAAACCAACGAAAGGGGGAAATCAATGTAGTGAGTTTATATCATCTATAATCTGTATCTGTTTTGCTTTATTAAAGATACAAGAGCAAGCGTCAAAATTGATTTTTGCTTTAAGCAAAATGTTTACTTTCATACATCAAATAGAATGACGAGCAAGTTTTATATTTTTCTTTGGTTTAAATCAATGAAAGTTCAAAGAAAATGTTGGTAAAAAAGCTTACACAGCATAACGAAATCGAGAGTGTTTTTAGTCAAAGTTTAAAGACAACAAACATGATGAAATTCGAGAAATAAATTTCAATCGTTAAGAAGATTTGTTGGTTTCTATTTTCATAAAATATTTAAGCAGTCTTCAAGAGAACAAGCCAACGACTTAAAACCACAAATAAAAACACACGCAAAATGCCCATTTTTGAACTTGTTTTGTTGTATGCCAACATCAAATTTCAAGACAAGAGCAACTTAATTATAAATTACGACATTTTGAGAAATGATTGTGCGATTTTTTTGTATTTTTCTTATGCTAATCAAATGCTGACGCCAAAAAAAGTTGTATCTGACAAAAAACAGCTGAAAAAAGTAGCAACTTTCACACTTAACACACAACAGCGAAATTAAATGTAAAAAATACGAAAGAAATGAACAAGAAGAAAGCATTGCACATGTGACTATGAGAAAGACTCATTGTCAAGCTATTCATCATAATCGCATCAGCAGCAGCAGCAGCGGCAGCATCATGATCATCATCATTATCATTATCAGCGGCAGTTAGAAGACGTCGGCAATGTTGGGCATACAAAATGCTTTATTGTCTGAGGCACTGATCATCATTTTTGTACGTTTGAAAGTTTTTGAAGCGATAAAACAGACAGTTCAAGCAACAAAGACAACACAAAAAGTAAACAACAAATTTGCTTTTGATTTTTGCTTGTTTTGAGTGTGTGATTTTTACAGCAGCTGCCTTTGAAAACTACAATAACAACAACAACAACAAACAAAAGGGGGAAATATTGCAACACTTTCCATTTAATGAGCGAATGAACCGCAAGCAGGCGAACAACCTAAGGCAGATACGACATACATACAAGATTTTCCTTGCTTAATATGCAGAAAAGTGAAAAAGAAAAACAAAAATTGACGGCACAAAATAGCCATGTATGGAAAGCGTCTTTTCTGCTTATTTTGAGTGCAGTTGAGTTCAGTTCAGTTTAGTTTGGCTACGACAATTGGCAGCGTCACGGCTCTGGCGTTGATGCCAGCTAAAATGCATCATTTGGAGCAAAGCAAGCGTGGCAGGCAGGCAGGCAAGGCATGGCACATACGTACATAGTTGACAGGAGCTGCGACAATGACAGCGCCCGATTGCGCCTTGAAGTGGCCCCCACTAAGACACGAGCGCGTAACTCATTTACTCACTCACTCACTCACTCAGTCAGCTCACTTACTCAGCTCAGTTCCGCAGCGCACACTTGCTACACTCACTTTAAGTTCTTTGTGGCCTGAATTTCTGTGCTGCCGCTGCTGAGGCTCATTGCTTCTTACTCAGCGCATTGCGTCTTTGTTCCATTTTGATCTTTTATTCTTTTTTTTTTTTTATTATTTTTGCTCCCTTTTTGCGAACGCTTTTGTATTGCATTGGCAAGGAGACTTTTAAGCAAAAATAAAGAATGAAAAAAAATAGCACGCCTGATGTTTGACTGACTGGCAGTTAAACGCAAAGACGCCGAAGACGGACATTTAGGCAGTTGGCTGAAGGAAGCAATCACACATATATACATACATACGTACATATAACAGACAGTTGCAATTTGTTTTTTTGTTGTATTTCGCCTTTTTGTGGCAAATTCTTGACTTGAATTTGTAGTGATGCAAAATGTTTTTCCTTTAGACTTTGCTAACAACAGAAAATGTAGAAAAAAAATGAAGAAAAATGTGTTAAGGGTGCGATGATTCACTTGGTTAGCGAGAGGATCTTAAAATAATCAACAAAGACGCATACGTTCGGTCAACTACATCGGTGCTAAGAGCTTCAATGACTTCAAAACGGCTTATTTTAGCTATTAGAAAAAGATACTTCAACTAGCGAAAGTATCTCATAACAAATTTCACTCAATTTTTGTAACTTTTACTTTAAGATCGGTTTTTTTTTGTATATATTTTTAATTTTTTTTCTTTTCTCCCAACAAAAAGCTCAGTGCTCAAAATTCGATGGTTAATCAAGACGAACGAGCAGAGGATTTGAAAATTTAGTTAAATCATTTCGAAGATAGTAATAAATAATGATGGATAATGACGATTAAAGTAATGAAAACATAACTGTTTCTCATTCAAACCCTTTTGTAATTGCATCTTTAGCGAAGATTATAACCCCAATTTCTACAGAACAATAATATTTTATTATTTTCCCTTCCCAACAAATATTTACAATATCAAATTAAATACAAATATTTCTAGAATTCGACACTCACCTTCATTAACATGACCGCTTCGGGGAAGTGATTCTGGTGGTTTTGTTGTTGTCTTTGTTGTGAAGTTATTCATGTTGTTGTTGTTATTGCTTTGCCACAAATTATAAACGAATCTTTACACGCCACAGAGAATTTTTGCTTAAACAGGTGCATAAATTATGAGCTCAAGGACGAATTCGGCAGTTTTGGTTTGGTTTGGTTTATTTATTTATTTGTTACGCTCGACTGCGACTGAGCCGGAATGGTCACATAGAGTACTTGTTGAAGAAGAAAAGTAACGCAAACGAGTATACTATGAATGAGTGAGCGAAAAGAGCGTTTGAAACAAACTCAACAACGAAACAACGCACAAAAGATAGAATAGCAAAAACACGTAACTA
This sequence comes from Phortica okadai, assembly GCA_034638295.1. NCBI lineage: Eukaryota > Metazoa > Arthropoda > Insecta > Diptera > Drosophilidae > Phortica > Phortica okadai. The sequence goes on from CM067850.1 coordinate 10,033,544, forward strand.
TGAATTAGTATCTAGAATTGAGGCGTATTTAATTTCATCTTGTTTTAGTTTTAATTGCGCATTTATCTATGTTGGACACCTCTCGAATCGCTATGTTTCAAGTATACAATCATTGACAATTTTCCACGCCCGTTTTCACTGCAATTGGTTCGGACTCGAATCAAACCGGAAGACGCGAACGGCGAAAGGCTTTTTGGAGTGCAACAATTCGCTTTGTCGCTTCACGTTCACACGCGTACACTTGAACATAAACTTGTACTTTGTTTATAAATAAACTTGGCTGTATGGCATTAAAATTGAGCACGAAGTAATTTGAAAAATGCACAGAAATAATTTCACACACACACACGCATATGCGCATACACAGATACGAACGCGTTTGGACGTTTGCAGCTGTCGCAAGTGCGATGCGACTATGTGGAGAGTGTTTTGAAAACAAAAAGTATCTGCATTTTTGTCAGTTTATTTTGCCAGTTCTTTACACACAGATACTCACTCACTCTCATAATCACATAATCGTTCAAGTGACGGGGTTCTATATGAAAACATAAGTCAAACAACGCGGTCAAAATCAGATTCAGAGCTAGAGATGATGTTCGCTCAATTGAGAGCGAGAGAGGATTCGTGTCACTTTTTGTGTCACGACACATTTGACTATTGATAAAGCGCATGCTGCGCTACCACCGATGGCGATTTTAGCCATATTCTTCCACCTCTGCCGACACTTTTGTGTCAATTTGGCCCGTTTGAGTTTCGCACTTAGCATCTAAGCGCGACCTGACAGTTCTGCCAACTTTTCAAAAGAAAAAATAACTAAATTCAGTCGACACGGTGCAGGGCCAACTCAATAGGTCGTTTTAGAACAGCCCGGCTCAACGTCACTTGGAGTTGCAGAGTCACATGGGCTAGGTCGTTACTGTTACAACTACTGTGCAAGATAATTGTTTTTAATTATTTTAAATAAAAAAGGCAAAATAGTTGAAACAAGGTCGCTAAATATGTTGGAAGTGTAATTTCGTGAAATTTAAAACCCTGTTTTTAGCTTTCTTGCCAATAGAGGCGCTTTATTTAACTGCCTCAGCAAAATCGAGTCGAACTGATGACCAAACTAGTGATTTCACAATGGTCATGAGTTAACAATCTGTAATTCTTTTGACTGTCAAATGCTTCTTCTTCATTTTTGAAAGGTGAGCGGCCAAAAGACTGTTACTTTTGATGTCTTTTGAAAAAAAAATTTTGAAATAAATTACGAAGACTTTAATTTCAATTTACTAACACACTTAATTAAAGCGAATCCAATAAGATTTTGAAAAAGTTTTAAATCCAATTCGAAACTTATTTTAAAGAAATCTTTCTCGTTGCGGCATAGCTTGACATCTTCGACACTATTATTTAAAGGGTGTATTGCGCTTCGACAGGATGACTTTCTGTATGTGATCATCGGCAGTGTGAACGGTGTGCTCGCCACCGGCATGCCTTGGCACGCATTTATTCATTGGCGCCTTCTTCAGCCAGGCGTCCGCGGCGTGCGGAAACTCATCCTTGCGATAGTAACCCATAATACCAGATTTACGAATAGATCCCAATTCGTAGGTGACAAGCGCGCCCATTGTTGTCGATGCCTTGGCGGAGGGCAATTTGCCCACCTTCGCCTTCTCCACAGAACGCATGACACAAGGCGTGTCGCAGGAGAGGCACGCCAAGTCCTGTAGCACCTTAACACGGCCCGCAGCAGCAGCACAGTCATCGTTCGTCATGTTCATGTAGTTCTCCAGCGCTTCGGCCAGCATTTGTACACGTTTCTCAATTTGATCGCGGAAGTCCTTCAAACTGAGCTCAAGCGCATCCAAGCCCAGTGTGGTACGTAGATTGTCGATAATGTAGAGCACGTTCTTCTCGTTGGCACTCATGATGGAGCGCACCTCGCAGAATTGCTTCTCCAGTTTCAATTTGAACTCCTCCATTTGCTCGATGGACACTTTGGTCTGCAATTGCGCAAAGTCAACCTTTTCGGCTAATAAAATTTCCACTTCAGTTTTATCGATTTTCACTTCATCAAGGTTTGCCAAGTCCTTCTTTACATCTTGAATATCTGCCACCGCTGTATTCACTTTGACGACCAACGCTTCGAATGCTTCGCGCGCCGCATTACCGTTGACTCTTAAATCGCGCACTTGATCCTGTAACTCTTGCATCATCGTCACAATTCGTTGGCAATCTTGCTTCAGCAAAGCGGCGGCCAGTTCGTTCACCTTATTAGTCAGCGCGCAGAAGTCCGATTTCAGTTCCAACAGTTCATTCAGCATACGCTCCATTGTATAACACAAGTGTTGATCCAATTCTAGCGATTCCTCTTCTTCCTCTTCGATTTTGGCGAGCTCCTTTGAACCGCTGCTTGGCAAGAGCTCCAAGTCCTCTTCTTCTTCGGCCTCAGCTTCTTCAATGATATTCTCAACGCTAATCCAGCTTGTGAACTCCACATCGGGTCGCAATATGGTGCGCAATTCAATAGCCATTTCGCGTAGTTGCTTAACACGCTCCGGATCCGGTTTACGGTCCAGCAGCAAGTGTGTCACATTGTTCAACTGTTCAATGGCCAACATAAGCTGGTTTCCCATCACTGTAACGCTTTCGGCCACCTCCTGTGCCCGCTGTGCCTCTATCCGGGACATCTGTGGTCGTACGGCTAAGACCGAACGTTGTTCTTCGAACGAACGTCGTGGTATTTCCGCGCGAGAGCTAGCCGCAGTTCCCTCTGCAGTTCCAGCTGCTGTTCCGGCTGCTGTTCCGGCTGCAGTTCCGGGCGCAGTTCCAGCTGGCGTTCCGGCTGTTGTAGCTATGGCGGTGCCTACAGTGGTTTCGGCTGCAGCAGGAGTTCCTACTACACCGTCATTACCGCTTGCTATCTCTGTGGGCGGTGGCGTCTTAAAGCCAGCAGACTGTGCATCGATTTCAGCACCTGGTGGCGGTTCAGACATTTCGCCAGCCTCCGACTGTGGTGCCATATCGTTTGGAGCATCCGGTGGCGGTGCTTCAACCACCTCAGCGGCAGCTTCTTCAGGTACTTCAGCAGCAACAGCTTCCTCTCCCTCTGCATCTGCACCAGCGTACAATCGATACTTCGACGATCTGCCAACTAATGTAACTGTTGAAATATTTCGCTCAATTAACGTCAATCAGTAACTAACTCACTTAAACTGCTCTGAGCCTTCATGTTGCCCATCAGTATATCATCGTAATCGACCACATCGTCCAGCATGCCCAAGCGGTGCGCCATATTCGAGAGCAGAACGTGCAGCGCATAAAAATTGACATGTCCCGACTCTGGCGAGCCGATGGCCAAGTCAATAAGATCTTTGAAATAGAACATGTCTTCAAAATGTTTTTCTGTATACTTCGCTCACAATTATAAATAATTTTATTGAAATCAAAACTAAGAAATGATTCAACTTGCGAAGTAACCGTGAATGTTTCGAATTTATATGAAATTTAGCGCCTTGTTGTTTCAACAAAGCCTAAAGGCCTATGAATTTTAGCTTTTATTTGTCCACAATTTCGAAATTATTAATACGCTTGACAAAAAGCGATTTGAGAAAAAAACTCACAAATAGTAAAGACAATTTTTCCAACGAGCCCTTGATGCAAATAATTCAGTTCGCTCGTTTTGAAATTGTTGCTTCTTATATGTGAAAAAAAGCAATAATCAATTTAAAAAGCTTATTTTGGGCGCCAAAAGATACTCTGTTAGTAACTGCTTTTTAAAGCTTTTTGGAGCGTTACAGCTTAAACACACACATTAACATTGCGTTGATTGTAGTACAGTGAATCCTCATTGAAACGATGTTAAAGCGAATGACGAAAAATTATAATATATATTGTTTAAATCAATAAAAAATCAGAATTTCGACAAAGAAATTTATTACCTCGATATAATTATAATTAAATATTTGTATTTGTAAAATAAATTTATAACTTTGAGAAAGAATAATCCTCAATAATTATAATACAGAATTCGTTATATAGAGGTTTTCAAGGTCGAAATTTTTCTTTTAATTATTCTGTAAAAAGAAATCTTCTAAATGATATTTGTCGTTTAAGGTACTGAGGAGAAACAATGTCTTCTATAGCAAAGTTTCACTGTATAACATTATGTTGCTTAACAGTTGTCTGTTATTTATTTGTATAAATAAAAAGCATGGTTGCCTTCAAGACGGACGCCATTTTTGTGCGGTTTGTCGACGCCATTAAACATGACCGCGTAAGCGAAATTTAAACATTCGTAACGGAGAAAATCAAATGAATTTCAAAAGTGTTTTCGTGTTAGAGCAACAACAACAACTATAATGTATATGGAAATGTGTTTGAGTGCATTTTTTGTATTGAAGGAAATAAAAGACACTCGAACTGCAAACTGTATGAAGTGCTACTTCGTTTAAAACGTAAAAATTTGTGTTTTTGAGTGCACTCAGTAGTGTTAGCAACAATATCAACAACAACAACAACAACAACGCCAAATACCAAAACGAGAAAATCATTTCAGTAAAAAATACAATGTTTACAAACACGTAAGCGCTAATGGGCAAATAAAGACAAAATTAAAAGAAAACAGAAATTATATCGATTTGAAATTTGTGTTGCAAATATTTGATTTAAAATTAAGATTTGAAAAGCTTTATGTGCTTATGACAACGCTCAAAAAAGCAATAAAAAATATTTAAAAAAAGTTACAGTGGTAAATTCGTTTTTACTTCTTTTTCTGTGTAACTTTTTAGTAATAAACCAAAAAAAAAAAAATGAAATAATTTAATTAAAATGTGTTAATTTGCGTGTTAGCTATAAAAACAAAAAAAAAATCGTTATTTGTGACAAGTGAAACGTGCAAAATATTTCAATTCGATTAGATTAGTTTGAAGTTAACGGAATAAAAAAATAGCAAAGTCACAGCATGATTTAAAGTAAGTGAGTTGATGCTTTCTTTGACCATGTCATACAAAAACACAAAATCACACACACAGACAAATAAACAACAAAAAAAAAAAAAAAATCTCAAAACAAAACCAAAGCAAAACAAAAAAATCACCATTTATGAGCGTTTTTTTTAAGTGTGTGAAGAACAAATTACAAGAGCTTCTTTATCATTTTTCATTGTTGCTATCAGCTTCACACACAAACACACACACACATACAGACAGACATAGAAGACGCTCACACTTATGTACATATGTGCAAAGGCATACGTCAATTAAATGATAAATGATTGCAGATACTCGTACAACAAATACACGCAACTAAAATTTTCACTTTGCGATAAAGCCACGCTGGTTCTGTTGCTGTTGGCCCAAATGAATTTGAAACAATAACAAAGAAATTAATAATTCATAATTTTCATAACAGAAATTTCGTTATTGAATTCAATATTGGCTTTGAAGCAAAGAAAACACACAAAAAAAAAAAAAAAAAAAAAAAAGAGCAAAAGAAATGAAAACCACAAAATTGCTGGCAAAGTTCTACTTGTGGCTTCTTTTTGTTTCGTATTTCTTGCATTACGTTATGTTTATGAGTTATTTGGCATTTTGCTACCTCAAGAGGTAATTGCCAGCAATTGATAAGCGACGCACCCACCTTGCCCCGCCCCACCTGCCTTGCTACTGGCGTCGCCACACTAAACTTGATTTTACAGTGTTATTTTATTGGCGTAAATTATCACAAGGTCCGCGGTTTGTTTTTTTTTTTTTTGGTCGTAATAACGAAATAGTAATTTTTTTTTTTTTTTGAAAATTTGATTAAATATTGACATGTCGCTTTGCTCTTCTGCAATTTTGATAGCAATTTATCACTCACACTAAAGGTCAATTTATTTGCCAAACGAAATTATTAGATACTTTTTTGGCTTCTCATTTACATATCATGCGTGCTTGTTTTTATTTGTTTAGCGCTGAAAATTTGTGGCTTTTATCATAGCCAAAGGGTCGTATGAATAATGTAAAATATGCAAGGTACATTCAATAAAATGAGGCACGTTAGTGCTGATTAAACATCTGTTCAATGACGTCACACACACAAATAAACACATATACATAGCTGTGTGCGAAAAGTTCAAAAACAAACATGTGCGTCTGTATGCGTTAATGGCGATGGTATCTGATCGACAAAGCGCTTTACTATTTTTTCCACTTTTTTGCTTGTTTTTTTTTTTTTTGTTTTTTTATTCAAAAGGGATTGTTCTAAAAGCCATGTAGATAGTCTACGGCTACTATCGATACACTAACGACGCCGACATACATACGCATTCCCACACACACACACATACACACACATTATTGCGTTGACACTTACTGAGCCAAACAATCGAACAACTTAATGACTTTCAGTTTTTTTTTTTTTTTTCAGTTGAGCATGAATTGTGAGTAAAAGTGGAATGTTGTGTCGAAAAGCTGAATAAATTTAATAATTACATATGAAATAATAATAACAAAAACAACGTGTTCATAATTGGTTTTACAAGTCTGTAAAAATCATACATTCAATTCAAGAACAAAATCGCTGAGCAAAGGAACCCGCTGCATTCGAAAGAAAGTTGCTCAACATTTTAATTAAAATGAAAAGGAATTAAAACTAAAAAAAATTTAATGACATAAATGTTGTATTGACAAAACAAAAAAGCAAGTGTGAAAAAAGAAAACAACTTCAAGAACATTAAAGAAACAAAACCAAAAAAAAATTGATGCAGGAAAAATAAATTCGTAGAAATACTGTAAAAATGTTATTCAAACAAAAATGATTTAAAAAAAGAACCGTTAATGGTAAGTGACATTTTTCATTAATTTCAATAATTTGTTTTTGTTATTATTTCTTAAAAATTGAAAAATTAAAATAATTGCATGAAAGACACCTTCATTTTAATGCTTCAGACACAAATGTGAAATACAAAAGTTAACTTATCACAAAATTTCAAAATGTTCGATAACGATAAGCACAAGAACAAATAAACAAGAAACGACAATAGAACAAGAACAAAAGCAAGGAAAGAAATGAAGTTGGTAACATTGAACAAAAGATAATATATACGAAATCCAACAAGTTTCGAGAATCAGACACAATGCTTGATGCCCTACCTGTCTTTACTGATCGTTTCATTAGAAACAACAGATTAAATCAATCATTATTTTATAAAATATTTTTCATATTTTATTTGCATGAAAACTTGCATACTCTCGAGACACTTTACTCTTCAAGAATTGTCATGAAATTGTTGAGGATACATACATCTTTGAGTATGACAACTGTTATGGAAATTTGTTTTCGTCAAACCTCTTCAAACAGACAAGCCCAAGAGTACTGAAAACAATTGTAAGCATCCTTAGTATTTTGTTTGATTTACATATTATTGTTTTTGGGATGCGCAGCTGTATTACAATCGAATTGCATACTTCCAGGGTGCAGCTCAGACTTATTGTATATAAGCTCAGCTTTCAGTTGAGAAATATATAAAAATGTTCTTTTCTGTGCCCAAAACGATTAATAAACTGAGAAACGCATTTGAAATGTTCTTGTGCAGTGTGCAAAGTCGTGGGCACTTAAGTGCTGCGGCCCCCTTAAATCCCGAGCTGTCAGTGCTACTTATGGCAAAAAAACCAACAAGGTTAAACAGAAGAAAAACAACAAATATCAAATGGCGGCTAATAAATTTTGGCAAAAACATTTCGAACTTTGAAGTTATCAATAAGCTTTATTTAATACGTAAATTATCAATAAATTTTATGTTCAATATTGATTGCGTCGCTCTTTGGACTCTTTGATTTTGCGCAAAGTCATAACAACAAATAATGTTAAAATCTTGTCTCGCAATACTTAACTGTTGTTTACACTCAACACTCTTGGCAATACAACTTGATTTTGGATTTGATACCTTTGCTGCAAATATGAGCTTCAATTTCACGTTATTTGCGACACTCCACACATACACACGCAATTGCAGCGCACACACAAGCACAATGAATGTGCAGCAGATACTTGTAAATAGTTTAGATAATATTCACGACAGCACGCGTTGTTTATTTAACTACAAGCGCTTACATGATAATTTGCTCAATGTTCGTTGTTGACAATATTGCAGCCTTAGTTTTAATTAAAATAGTAAACTTTTGACAGTAGCAAAAGCTTTGGCATTAGTTTATTAAGGCTCTTCTAATATTTTGTGACAACTCAATGAAATGCTAAGCTTCGGCTATGCAGAGGTGTTGATACGCTTCGTTCTCTGGCAATGACATCTATTTTAATGGCATACAAAGAGATTTATCGAATAAACAAGTACTTATTAAGAACATTTTTCAAATATAATACAAAAAAAAAAAAAACTTCGAATTTTTCTATTTGATGATTGTTATATATCTGCTTAATTTGTTGTTGAATACTATCAACAGTAAAAGCAAAAATATTCTCATGACACTCCACAACAGGTGAGCGAGTAGTCAACTCAAATATTAGAGTGTGAAAAGTACAAAAAAAAAAGAAAAAGGTTTGTGAAAAGTGAAAACAATTTGTGGTCTTCAAATTTGAATGGCAATAATTATCACTTCGAGCTATAAAGCCATAAACTTGGCTAGGTCAAGAAAGCACAACAACAAAACAAAAAAAAAAAAAAATAACATAAAAAAGCACTGCGCAACGACAAAGTCGCTGTTGACGTCAACGGCAGCGTCGACGACGACGACGACGACGATGACTCCAACAGATGTCAACAATAGTGAGCCATAAAAATTTCGCTCGCTTTGTTGGCGCCTACTGAAGTACATGTGCGTGTGCTGTGTGAGTAAGCAAGTTGTAAATGTTATTAAGCTGCCTGATTGTTTAAATAATATAAAAAAAGACTTAGTGAAGATTACTAACACTATCTGCTTAAAAAAGTCATCTCTTTATAGATGCTTTTTGTCACCTAAGCTTGTTTTATTTTTTTCGTTATAAATAAAGATAAAAAACTGAGATACTTTATCAACATGTTGATCTTTGTGAAAGCAGCAAAGAAACTTATTTAAATTTGGGTAGATGATATTCGTTCATCAGTTTGTTGGCTAAACTCGTAGCTATTCAACTCGAATAAACGCTAATAGGCATGGAAGGCAACAGTCTAAGGATACATACAGACAGCTTCTTTGCCATAAGGAACATTTTTACGCTTAATTGTTAAAAAAAAAGATAAATCTGAAAAGTTCTCCGTGTAAAAAAGGACTAAGTACTTGAATATTAAATTGGGAAAAATGTTTCTTAAGCCGTCGGAAGGCATTTTCAAGCCGCAATTTCGGCGACAATTATTTGTGACTCTAAGTGGTATGACTGGCAATTAATCAGATAGAAAATTTAATAAAACAATGAAACAAACAAGGCGTGCAACAATTGGCTTTACAACGCAAAGTCGTTCAACTGAAATTTTGGCAAACTCATCGACGGCTTTTAGTGCGAGACTGCAAGTCACTTGTGCGATTAGCGCTAATTCAACTTTGTACAATGCGGCGTATACGTAACATTGGCAACTGCAAAGTGGCTTTTGCCACAGCATTGTTGAAGTCTATTGTTAGAAAGCGTTGCTAGGCTTTCACACAGTTCTGAAGAGATTCAATTGTAGTGCCATTAGCACGCTTAGCGTTGTGAAGTCAAAATGCCTGAAAGTAGTTTCATACAATACTCGTACTTACTTAGAAGAACTAAAGCACTTGTTTAATCTTGAATGATACCTTTTTGACAGTGACATTGCTTGCCTTTTGTCATGGCATTGTGCTGGGTTGGATGTCGCCCATGGTGGGCAGATTGTTGTCCGCCGAGCGCACTCCTTTAGACTTTTCCATCGATGTCAGTGAGGCCTCATGGCTAGGCTCGTTCATTAGCGTTGGAGCGTTGATTGGCAATTTTAGTTTTGCATTCATCATGAATCGCTTCGGCCGTAAAGCGGCGTTGCTTTTGCTCGCCGTGCCTCATATGGTGAGTTTTTTTATTCTTCGGGCAAATGTGTAAGCAACAATTTGTTTAATTTTGGCCGCGTGACTTTGCAGTGCTTTTGGTTGCTTGTCTATTTTGCACGCTCGATTGAGTGGCTTTTTGTGGCACGTTTGCTTGCCGGCTCAGCTGGCGGCGGCTCGTTTATGACCATGCCGATATTTATAGGCGAAATTGCTGATAACAGGTAAAACAAGTTGTACAACACCGACAAGGCAATACACTGCAATTAATGCACTTTGATTTATGCACGTTCATAGCATACGCGGTCGCTTGTGCTCAATATTTACGCTGGCAATAAACATGGGCATACTCGCGGGCTTTATAATCGCTAGTAAACTGGCTTATCATCTGATACCGCTGGTCGTGATTGCGTTGCCGCTTGGCTATTTGCTATTGTGGTTCTACTATCCGGAGACGCCGGCGCAGCTGCTGCGTTTTCAGCGCGTCTCTGACGCAGAGCAATCACTCAAGTTTTATCGCGCCTATGAGGCACACGGCACCAACAAGGAGGCAGAACTTGAATTTCGTGCAGAGTTTGATGAATTGCGGCATGCGATCGCACAGCAAAGCGTGTCCGATCCCTCGAACAATGTCGGCGTGCGTGATTTCTGTAAGTTGGATAAATTTTAAGGCGAAAATTCAAGTTCTAATTCAAGTTTGTGCAATGCAGTTAATAAGCGTGCCGTCAAAGCGTTCCTCACCGGTTTTATACTCATGATCATGAATCAGTTCAGCGGCGCCTTTGCGCTCATCAATTACATGTCGACGGTGTTTGCGGCCGTGAAAACCGAAATCGATCCGGACACGAATACGATCATCATTGGCGTTGTACAGATTATTGGCACTGTCGCTTCTTTGCATCTGGTCGATCGCTATGGCCGTAAGATACTGCTAATCGTCTCGAGCGCTGGCATGGCATTGGGCATGGGCGCCTTTGGCTTGTACGCATTCTACGCTGAGGAGACCAATGCCGATCTAACAGCGTTCAGCAGTTGGCTGCCTTTGCTGTTGGTCGCCGTCATAATATTGCTGGCCAACATTGGCATATTGCCGGTGGGTCTGGTTGTGCTCGTCGAGATTTTGCCCGCCAAGATACGCTCACAAGGCACCAGCATCTGCTTGGGTGCGCTGAGTTGCTTTGCCTTCACATCGCTCAAATCTTTTCCGGTGCTAATGGCCAACTTTGGCTTGGCGGCAACAATTTGGTTCTGTTCGACCGTTTGTGCTTTCGGCTTATTCTACATAAGCGTCTTTCTCGTCGAGACAAAGGGCAAGTCGATGAACGAGGTGGAAAATGAGCATTAGACTATTTTGAACTTTGTTAAATATCATTAAAAAAATTTTTTATTTATTGTATATATGAATTTACATAAGTATGTATATGTTTATTATTTTTAGAAAAAGTAGAAATTAAAAAAAAACTATTTTCTGTTGCTTTTATTACCATTTTTGTTTTTGAGTCGTTATCACAGAAATAGTTAAGTAAAACAAATCCAACGTCAAATATGAATGAATAATAAAAAGAGATCCGACATAATTATTTACAACTTAGCGCAGTCATGTTGTTAATGTCGTGTAAACAATTAACTTTGTTACCGCTTTTTAATTTACAACAAGCACACTCGCAAAATATTTTTGACGCTATTGCGTATCTATAAAGTGCGATGACGTCGTTGTCAGCCAAATCTCCACCAGCGCCAGTCATGTCTTGGGCGGCCATCAGTCGAAAAAGGCATGTTACTGACTGAAGGGGCTCGACTTTGCCTGTCGTCAGCTCATGTATGTATCTCTTTCTGCTTCTTTATAAACAAAATCCAAAAAAAAACTTAAGAAAGCCATGAGATTAAGTTAGATTGTTGTACGTTTTGTTTTCGAATTTTTGCTGCTAATTAATTACAAAAAGACTTGTCATAATTAGCGTAGAAGGCATTTTATATTGCGACGTGGTCTGTTTGCTCTTGTATTAAATGTCAACGTCGGATACTTAATAATGCTTATGATAATGTCAGTTATATGGATTCAAATTCCATATAATGACTTGATGTGCGTCTGTGTGCGTCTGTGTGTGTCTGTGTGTATTTGTGTATTTGTGTGCCGTCGTAGGTGTCAAAGATACCGTTTAGTTGCTTGTTTGTATGTGTGTATTTTTTTTTTTTTTTTATAGATTTTAACTTGTCTCTAACGAAGCATTAAAATGTTTGACTCTTTTTGTTGTCAACGACAACAACTTTTTATTTCACAATTTGCTTATTTAAATTATTTAAAGCAACAAATATAATTTTTTTTCTTAAATATTCATCCGCTTAGCTTTTTAGTCGTCAGACGTTTGGAACTTGTCTATGATTTTTTTTTTTTTTTTGAGTCAAAGGTACATTAATATGATTACGAGTTTTTCTCAACTTCATCGTCGGTTGCTAAGAGTTACAGAAAAATGCAAATTCGCAATTTTTGTACACAAATATTATTTTATTTAAAGAAAGGATTTTTTTTTTAATAATGAGCTTCATTTTTTGTGTTCTGAGATAAATCTTTAAAAAAAATTTCAATTGAATTTATTTTCATAATATTATGTTTTGTAGATAATTCTATGGAAATGAGCACAAAAAAGCGAAAGCCAAAGGATGACTTTTATAAAGCGAATGTTTATTTTAATATCTATAACAATGATAATCAACAACATATTTGCCGAAACAACAACAACAACACAGTCAGCCGCAATTGGTGAAGGAGTGAGTGCAGGACCAATGTCATATCAAATTGCAACAAATGTAAATATATTTCTATTTAATTTTATTTCTGAATATTTTCAATTATACATGAATTACAGCGAATCATCGTTGGTAACATTACAGGTAAGCAAAACAATAAGAAAAATGAATACTAGTGAACTAGAATTAAATGCAATTGTTTTGCAGACATCAATGCAAGCGTTAGGCTTTATGACATGAGAATCATACAGTTGCAGATACATTGGACGGACAATTTACCGAAGGGTAAACACAAACAAAAATAAAGATTCATTTTAAAAGCGATTAAAATTATTTGTTTTGTTTAGCAACAACTTACAATGTGATTGTTACAGCAGAGAACAGCACAAAGTGCCCGGATCCGCCTTGTCATCTTTATGGTATTCATAAGGTTACTTTAAAATGCTTGAAAATAACAACAACAAATATTAATTCATAAATACAAAAATTAACTTGTTCACAGCCCGAGAATTTTGTGCTTATGCCGGACAATCCGATTATCTCAGTTGATCCACTCGAGTGTAATTATATGTTTGGTTGCAATTACTCAGTCACAGTTGAGACATCGAATACATTGGTGGCGCGTCAACAGAAGATATCCGTGCCATGTTAGTATTGTTGTATAATGATTTGGTCAGAGCAATTATATTAGAATGTATTGATTCTTAAGATTGTATTGCGAATGACACTTGTTCGTGTCAAATACGACCGCAGCCGCCAAAGGTGAGCACAGAAGCGTCTTTCCCCAACAATGCAACCGTTGAGTTGAGCTGGTCACTGCAACTGAATGAACCACAAAATGACAAAGGTCAAAACGCAATAAAACTTAGTAATTTACAGTTTTACAAAATGCACTTGACGTGAGTAGCGTATACGTGATATTATTTCTATTAAAGTCATTAGAAAAAAAAATTGTGGTCTTGTGCTCATTTTTAGCATAAGTGAGCTAAGCAATCCTTTGCTGTCATGGGGCGGTAAGTTGATACCCATACTGAAGGAGACCTATCCGTTGCGCAGTCTTAAATACACTGAGCTGCGGCATGGCGTTCAGGGCGTTTTCAGAATTCCGCTGGTGAAGCGTGTTGCCGAGAATGCAACGCTGAATATTCACGCATACATCATCGATAATTTTGGCTGTCCCGGCGAACCGAATGTGACACGCGTAGTAGGTTTGTATGCTACAACCATCTAATCTTCGAGTTCTACACATTTGATTTGTGCTTTTTAAATTTCAGTACCTGCAAACAGACCGAGTAAATATTCGAGTCGGGTACGTAGCATCGATATTTGTCTATAAAGCTTCGACTTTCAATATCTAATGTCCACAGCTGGTTACGTTGATCACCGTGTCCCTTCTGCTGCTTTGTGCGGCGCTGGCGATCGTCTGGTTGCGTAAAACAAAACGTCAGCGTAGAAAGTTAAAGAACCGACGAGAAGAGCTATACTTGAAGTCATTTGCAAGGCCAATGGTCGAGTATGTTTTAATATTGGCATCGTCATATGAAAGAACATTAAATATACTTCTTTTTTTGCTTTCAACAGAATGGAGGACAATATAAACTATGTGGATAAGTATGTAGAGGTAAGTTTAGAAAACTAAAGTTGATCGATTTACTGAAACTTTGCATTTTCACTTACAACAGCAATCGCAGGCCCTCGGCCTGGCCGACGTCTTTGAGGTGCCGCACTCGGCGATCGCCATTGGGCCCGAAATTGGTGAGGGCGCATTCGGTCGTGTCTTCAAGGCCACCGCGCTGAATTTGCGGCGCATGCGTGGCACGACTATTGTCGCCGTCAAGCAATTGAAGCGTAAGAATGTCTTTGATGAAGTATTTTTAAATTTTATTCACAAAAATGTTGTCTTCAGGAAATCCAAATGCGGATGAAATCGCCGAATTTCTAAGTGAAATTGAGATGTTGAAAGGCGTCGGTACGCATCACAATATTGTCTGCTTCTTGGGCTGCTGCACGATACGTGCGCCGTACCTCATGATTATGGAGTTTGTGGGACGTGGCAATTTGGTATGTTCTGCTGCTTAATTTTCGATCACCATAATGATATAATATGTTGTTTTCTTGCTTCGTGTAGCTGTCATATCTGCGAACTGTGCGTCAGGAGGCTCCCAAGTTCAATTCAAAGAATGTGAATTACACGAGTTGCAAAGCTGTGCCACTCACGAAAGAGTCTGTTAAGTACATTGAACTAAAAGTATCGACGGAGACGCTGGACACGACGGGCTCCGAAAGCGGCAGGCGTCAACCGAAACCATCATTTGCAGATAGTAAGTGAAAACAAACTTCGCATCTCAGAACAATTAAATCTTTAATCGATACTTTGCAGCAACTTATACAATAGTGGAGGACGATGATGAACCCTTTGAGTATATTTTAGACAACAAGGAGCTGCACAACTTTGCATTGCAGATTGCTAATGGCATGCGATTTCTGGAAGAACAGGAAATTACGCATCGGTAGGTGGAAATATATTTTGCAATTAACTTAACTAGAATTTTAATTGAAACCACAGTGACTTGGCGGCGCGAAATGTGCTGATCGATGAGCGCAAAACTCTAAAAATATCAGATTTTGGGCTTTCAAGGCATGGTGTCTACACAAATACCAAAACAAGAAAGGTATGTTAGAATAGTCTGTCATAAACGCCCACTGCTATAACATACGACTTGTTTTAGTTGCCACTACGTTGGCTTTCGATTGAAGCCATACGGGATAATGTCTACTCCAGCAAAAGTGATGTGTGGGCCTACGGTGTGGTACTCTGGGAGATTGGCACACTGGGTGCTTCGCCATATCCGACAATTAGCAATAATGAACTAATACCATTCTTGCTAGAGGGTAAACGTCTTGAGAAACCAGAAATTTGCACAGAGCAAGTGTATGCAATAATGTTGCAGTGCTGGACTGCAAATCCCAACGAACGGCCTTCGTTCGACGCTCTCTATAAAACGTTAAGTCCAAAGACAACTTATGTAGATATAAACAAGATAAGTGATGATTATGTTTTCCCACCGATAAAGGAGTCTAATCATATTAATTATTAAGTTTCATTTAGTGAAGTACCTTCGAAGTTTGTGTTCATTTTATTATTATTATTATTTTTTGTTAGTTTGTTTTGTACAAATCATGACATCATGTAATTCTAACTGGCCGCACACTCGGCCAGGACGGATTTTCATAAAGTGTCTATGTTAGACAACAGTTAATTTAAAGCGACCAATGAACTTTTGCACTATTTCTATAGAAAAGTTAATTTAAATGCGCTGTGACA
This sequence comes from Phortica okadai, assembly GCA_034638295.1. NCBI lineage: Eukaryota > Metazoa > Arthropoda > Insecta > Diptera > Drosophilidae > Phortica > Phortica okadai. The sequence continues at coordinate 10,049,570 of CM067850.1, forward strand.
TTAAGCGTAAGTTAATATTAGTTTTAAACAACATTGTGTCATTATAATTATAAGGAGAATAGTATTAAAAACTTATTGAAAGCTAATTTTATATTAACCACTTTAATTATCTTCATGTAATTGTTGTTTATGGTTTCAAATTACCGTACACTTTATTCCAATCAGTGTACTGTTTTAAGTCCTGCGGTGATACACTGGGACGAATGCTTCTGAGTGCAACGCGAAAATCCTCAACCGCAACTGGACGCACCTGTGTCATAGAAACAGTTAAGCCAAATGTTTACCTATTATTTAATAAAAAAAAAAAAAAATACTTACGTTGCTAACGTTAAAGTTGTCTATTTGTGACGATGGTATGGCTCTAATGGGCTCCATGGCAGCCTCACGACACAAACTATCAATATCGGCACCGGAGTAGCCATCAGTCATGTTTGCAACTTCTTCAATTTCAGCATTGTTCAAATTATTACAGACGGTTGTCAACAGCTTACTGAGAATTTCAATGCGCGCCTTTTGTTCCGGGAGTGGAATGTACAAACGGCGTACAAAACGACGACGTGCGGCTTCATCTAACTCTTGTGGTCTATTTGTCGCACCGACAATCAAAATGCGTTCTTCATCCGATGTTGTTGCACCATCCAATTGTATAAGAAATTCATTCTGAAGAAACCGTAAAATGATTTAATCGTCAAGGAATATATACAAAAAATGTGGACATTTTACCTTAAGCCTTCGTGAGCTTTCATGCTCTGACTCTGAACGTTGCGATAGCAATGAGTCAATCTCGTCCATAAAAACCACCTTTTTTAGTATAGAAAATAAATTGTTAGTTTGTTTTTCATTATACATTACAAACCACTTACAGCCGGCTGATGCTCTGCAGCAACGGCGAACAAAGCCTTTACAAGTTTTTCACCATCGCCTATCCATTTCGATGTCAGAGTGGATGGTTTAATGCTGAAGAAGGTTGATTTGGATTGTGACGCTATACATTTGCCGATTAGTGTTTTGCCAGTACCTGGTGGACCGAAAAGTAGAATGCCACGCGGTGGTCGACGCAAGCCGGTAAAAATGTCGGGACGCATTAGTGGATATACAACTGCTTCCATAATTGTTGACTTCGCATACTCCAAACCAGCAATGTCGCTCCAATCTGTTGAAATCAGAATTTCATTAACATATTTACTATTTTAAGTTGTAGTTGGACGAACCAATAGCTTTATGTTTATGCATAATTTCACTCTTAATGATATCGATTAGTTTTTCATCGATATTCGCCAGCGGCGGACTGCACGTCGGCTCCTCATCTTTGCTCTCACTCACGTTTTTAGTAGAGTTTTCCGGCATTTCTGGTTTACGTGGTACCGGCGGTACAAAGTTGCTGCGCACTCGGCTTCCCAGAGACTTCTTTACACTTCCATAATTCAACGGCTTTACTTTTGACTCGACCGTCATTGCCGATGATTGTTTTCCGGCCTGCAAATAATTATTTAAAATGTAATTGCATTTAAAATTATTGTCAATCAGTCACCTTAAGATTTTGTAGAATCAATTCTTCACGGCCGGAGCGAAATCCGAGCGGAGCATCATTTCGCACTCCACTGTCTTTCGATTTATCCGTCACTCTTTGTACAAATGGCTCAATACTCCGTTGAGCTGGTCGTAAAGGTACCGTAGTATCTTTCCTAACGCGATCTTCGATAGGCATCAGTAACTGATGTAAATCTGCTTGGCTTACTTCGTTACGACGATTGCTTTCATAAACACCACGGATTTTTGGATCTTCAAGAGAACAAAGTAGTTGATCTAAGTTCTGCTGATCACTTATTTTAAATGGTTTTGGCGTCTTTCCGGCTTTTTGCAGTAGCTGACGAACACCTGCTGCTCGTTCTTCGATGTATTTCCTGCCAATTGTTGTTGCTTCGAGCTTCTTGTGGTGATCCTCCAAGATTGCGAACTTTGTAGCATCGTCAAAAGGTCTGCAAATGACAACAAATATGAGTAATTGTTTAAACTCATTTATTATATGTATAATTTATTACAATTCATTCAAAACAGAGTATTGTTCCCGCCAGGCTTTCATTTTATGACTTTCATTCGCATCCGCTGAATTCCAAACTCTTTGGCTGGCGGCATATTTACTTAATTTATCTCTATGACGATCGGTCATATTATTACTTTTATTTTATGATTTTTAACCACCGATTCTATTTTGCCGCTTTTGCGCCAAAATTAAATAATAAACATTGCTGTAGGGATTTTTACAAGTTTTTCTGGTAATGGGTCATGTACCATCGAGAGCACCGTGACATTCGGCACACCAATATAGAGTTGCGGTTTCATAACAGAGTCAATTGAACCAGAAGAGGAATCAGTTTGTTTACATTTTTGAGTCATGAATCGTTTAGCAGTCACGAGGTCTTTGACTCTGCAGTATTGGTTTAGCACATGTCGCGCTGCATTCACTGGAGATGCCTCAAAATACCAATGTTTAATGTTTTATGGAACTGTTACCACACTGTTGCTGACGTTTTGTAGCAATGAGCAATTTGGCTTGCCTTCTGAATTGTTTAACGGTCTTTTTATTTTGGTGCACATAAAAGTAAAAATATAATATGTATATTATTTCTTTTTACCGCTATATGTTATCTCAAAATTTTCAAATTCACAAAAATCTTTTAGTCCAGTAATTTCAAATTTAACCTTAGCTGTTGATTTGAATGTCGAACCTGCTTCACATTCGTGGACATTTTTTTTTTATTAATTTCAGTCAATTAAAAATGTCGCAATGTTTGTCCGACTTTTTTCATGCGATCAATTAAATCGTTCAATTTATTGTTTGTGTATTTTATTGAACCGGGTGTACTTCATTGATGCATTAGAAATTTAGAACTCTAAGAAACCGTAATAAGATCACAACAAACTATTTTGCGCAGTGTGTTGCCTGAGCAGCGACAGAGCATCTTTCAAATAAATCAGCATCTCCGTTTGTTCATCACAACATCGTTTGTTGACTCACGTTGAGCAAACATCAATATAAACACCATAGCGTAACTACGTGGTAGCGGACTCATTGTACCTGTGGCCAGGTTGACGATCTTATCTGAAGGGAGCCAGACTCAGATAATAAATGTAATATTTGATAAAAGTGCACGGTAGCCAAAAACAGACTCTCATTTTCGTAGTATTTGGGCAGCAAGACGCATCGTCAGTGAATGATTAATGCTGAGGAAGTGACCCAACGACCAGAAAACAGTCATACCAATAATCATAAATCGTGAAATAACAGTGATAAAATGTGCTGCCTGCCAAGCAAAGTGGATGGCCGTACTATACAGAGCATAGCAACGGCGATTGGTAAGGATGCGTCATCAAGCACAAGCGACTTCAATGCAAAACTTCCCATCGTAGTTTTTTGTCTTTTCTACCGTAGGCAATTTGCTATGCCTGAACTTTGGACTAATGTACGGAATAACGCTTTCGCATAGCGGTCTCTATCAGTCATCAGCAACGCCGCTCACTGATGTAACAGACGCGAGAGGCGCCTCATGGCTGACGGGTCATTTGTTCCTTTGTGCAGCGCTTTCAGCCGCTGTAGCAGGTTGGCTTTCACGCAAAATTGGACCCAAATCGGTGTTGCTGCTGTGCGGTATACTTCAGATCGTGAGTATTCGATACCATTTAATTTGGATGATATACGAAAACTTTGCTTTATTGTGTACTCATTTCAGTTCGCCTGGTTTTGCATTCACTTCGCCTACGCGCTTATACATATATACGCCTCCCGTATGTTTGCCGGTGTCGCAGCGGGTGCAGCATTAGTCGTACTGCCTCAGTACATTAACGACATCACCGAACACAAGGAAAAATCAGCGCGTCTGGCCTTCACTATCGATGTGTGGCGTACACTGGGCATGCTTGTCGGTGCCGCCATCGGTTACTTTTTGTCCTATGATTATGTTTCTATCGTTGGCTGCGCTGTGTCATTCATATTTACCATGAGCTTCCCCTTCGTGCAGGAGAGTCCATGGTACTACTTGCGCAAGGGCAATGTAGCCAGCATGGAAAAGTCACTGCGTTGGTTTCGAGGCATTCGTGACATTGACGATCGCACCAAACCGGAATTTATGCAGGAAGTTGAAATCTTTAAGCAGAAACTGCAAAACAGTCATAATATCTCCATTAATCCCATGACACGTGTTTACATCACGCGTCTGTGGTTTATCACTTTGTTGCTTGTCGTTGGTGCCCAACTGAGCGGCGTCTTTGTCGTACTAAACTATGCGCAAGACTTCCTAGGTGACGCTAAGATAGGCGCCCTAAATGTTGAGCAGGCCTTGCTTGTCTTGTTGGGCGCTCATTTTCTAGGCACGTTGATTGCACGTTTATTGGGGCCGAGGATGCCGCATAAGGTAAACAAATTTAGTAAAGACAAAGAATATTCTCTCAATCAAAGTCTATTTTTACAGCTTCTGCTTTGCTTATCCACATTGAGTTCTGCTTTGTCACTGATAGCGCTTGCACTCTATCGCAATGACATTTGGCATCTAAACTCCGCCTTGGACAGCTACGTGCCTCTTGTTTTGCTTTCGCTGCATATGCTCGCCGTTGGCTCCGGTCTACAACCTTTGGCCACTGTTGTACCTATGGATGTGTTGCCGCCTAAGGTGAGCAAGGCGTACTTATTACATTCTTTATAATTGTCTAATTTTCTTTGAACTTCTTTCGAATAACTCCATCAGCTTTACAGTACGATATTCGCATTGGCTTCTGCTATGGCTTGGCTTTTCGTTTTAGGACTCATTGAGGTAAAATTTTTTTGAAAAGCTTAGGCGTTCTCATGTTTATCCCACCAATATGGTTTTTCAGAGTTTTGATGAGTTAATTGAGTCCTTTGTGCCGATAACCTACTACATTTGGTTCTTTGCTGGTGCCTGCATTTGCACGCTGCTCCTTTCAGTCTTCGTGCTGCCGGAGACACGCGGACGCAGATCAACATTGGTGCAGCAGCAGTTGGGCTATGTTGGCAATGGGGACGTGGCCAAGTGCACAGAAATTACCAATGGCAACATTTCACACATTTGACCGGCATTTTTATTTATTTTTGTAATTTATAAGTTTTCTCTTCGAGTTTCTACAATATAAGTAAATTAGTTTATTGCATGACTACTTGTCTTTTGTAATATTCAGAAATCCGACGACTGTGTTGCGAATGAGCTCTTCATCCAGCTATGCCTTTTAACGCTGTTCAGGTAATGCTGATAATCTGATAAAATAACATATCAAACATATGACTTTGCATAGTTTGAGATCTTGAAGTTATGTGGGATTGCACAACTTTGTGCAGCTACTTATCTCAGCGACCTCCGTCAGATTTTGTGCTGTGTTATGCGAATGATTATTTTATGATAATAAAGCTAATGAAAATATTTGAATTATTTGTTGCGATTAAAAGATAAAAATAACTTTTGAGCTTACTTATATAATTAAAACATTGTAGTCTGGAATATAGAATCTTGAAATAAACTACTCAAGTTAACGTAAAAAATAAAGTTAGTTTTGTTAAAGTTTATTTTTAAATCGTAAAAATATAAATTCTTATCTGACAGTGGTCGTCTCCTAAATTGGGCACGTGGAAATTTGCTTATCATTATTTTTAAATGACTCTGGACTACAGTCGCGGTCAAAATATTGTACATACTGACGAATTTCTCAATATTTAATATAAATAATAAAGATTGATTATTTCATAGAGGCGAATATTAATTTAACGCATTTGTCTTGTAATTTTATGATATTCTTAAAAAGGTAGATGAAAAACTTGACTATCTGAGCATTCATCAAGTAAAAGTGGCAAATTGTGAACAGTCTAACTGTGTTTTATCGTTGACAAACTGCGATAATTTTAACTGTTTTATATACGCTACCGTTATGTTTATTCATTCATTTCGTCAATCTGTTGCGAATGGAAAACAAAGCGCCATCGACAATTAGACACTCTTACGCCTTTTCACGCGTTACTGTAGTAGTTATGATTATGTTGATAAAGTTGATATCTCAGAGATAAAAAAGATCGTACTTGGCCATGTACTTGTCACACCTGACTGATCTCTATATGGCTTACATTTATCATCTGCAGGCTACTTAGTGCGTATTATACAATAGACAAGTTAGATATGTGTTACGAACACATATACATACATCATGCTCGTGTATATACATTGTAGAAGTGTTGTTAAAATTATAGTACCATAAGTCGTTAGCCAAAAACAAAAGATTATAATCGTTTGACGAACGCTTGTCAAATCGCTATCTCACATCGAAGTGGCAAGCAAGAAGATCAGTACTACGGATGATCTAATGGATATAACTTGTGCTCTCATATGAAAAGGATTTATTTCAAGTGAATAGAAATATTTATTTTCTAAGCACTTTGAAAAGTGAAAGTTTTCTGGCTTTTGTATAGAAGCACATTCAATTGCTACGATAATGGGTGCCAACGGCGGTGGCGTTAAATTTCAGTATCTCGCTGGCATAAGTGGTTAGTATACTGTCAGGATTTAATATGATTCCAGAATATGATCATAAAATATTTTTACCCGATTCATCAGTCAATATAGTGACATTGTCCTATGGCATTTTCGTTGGCTGGCTATCAGGCAGTGCACTCGAATTGGTGGCGGAAGACACTCCGTTGCCGTCTGGCCCGTTAAGCGATGATCAAATCGGATGGGTCGGTTCCATATTGTGTATAGGCGGCATTTTTGGATCGGTCTTCTTTGCTTGGTATACCGAGAAAGTTGGGCGAAAGCGTTGTATGCTCTTGGTAGCGCTGCCTTTGCTGATCGGTTGGGTGCTCATACCCTTCGCACAAAGTCCCATCTACTTATATGCATCTAGATTTTTTGGCGGTGTTTCGGGCGGCGGCTGCTTTGCTGTTATACCATCCTATATCGCTGAGTTGGCCGAGGAGAGTGTACGCGGCACTTTGGGCACTTTTCTAGTGCTGGCCTGTAACTCCGGCATGCTAGTTGGTTATGTGCTCGGTTATTACTTCGATTGCATTACTGCCGCCTGGATAGGTACCACGTTACCTTTTGTGTTTTTGATCTGGTTTGCATTTTTACCCGAGACGCCGCAACAGTTGATCAAGCAGAATAAAGTGGAGGTGAGTAACTTTCATTTGTATTTTATTATTGAAATTTCTGATGTTATTCATAGGAAGCGGAAAATGCTTTGCGTTATTATCGCAACATACGTTCACGCCCGTCGAAGGAGCTGACCGAAGATCTGCAATATGAACTCAAAAAACTGCGCACCGTTGAAAAATCGGCTGAGGAATGTGCAGAAAAAGTAGAAGCCGCTACGTGGCGTGATCTATGTAAGCATCACGGCATCAACTCAAATCATCTCGAAGGCGTTCATGTTTTCTATAATTTATTACAGGCGATCCCACGGTGGGCAAAGCATTCTTCATTGGCTTGGGTCTCATGTTCCTGAATCAGTTCTGCGGTTGCTTTGCTATGCTCAACTACACCGCCAAAATATTCGAAGCGGCTGGCTCAAGTCTGTCACCCAAACTGGCTGCTATCGTTGTTGGCGCTATCCAAACCATCGGTACGTACATGTCAACTGTTTTGGTTGATCGTGCTGGCCGAAAATTGTTGATGCTGGTCTCCTCGGTCGGCGCGGGACTGGGCCTTGCCGCAATGGGCGTCTACAGTTATTTGTCATATATTGGTTATGATGTCAAAGATTTTGGTTGGGTTCCTGTCGCCAGTTTCTCGTTTTTGGTCTTACTCGCCTGCGTGGGTGTGCTGACTTTGCCCTTCGTGATCATTTCCGAAATTATGCCGGCGAAAGTCCGAGACTTGGCAAATATGATTTTGATGAATGCTCTTTGGCTATTTGCATTCCTCTTAATTAAGGTGTGTAATAAATTTAACATTGATTGGTTTGCCGATCATAATCTTTATATTTTCATCCACAGGGTTTGCCGTTTTTGCAAGATACATTTGGCATGCATGGCATGATGTTCATATTCAGTTCTTGTTGCTTTGCGGGCACCATTTTTATAGCCGTCTTTATGCCCGAAACCAAAGGAAAATCCATTGATGCAATTTTGGCCAGTCTGTAATATTTTTTTTCTGAAATAAGAAATATTATATAATATACATATACATACATATTTTTTTATATTATAACTAAAATAAGATTGTTAAGCATGTGGCAATAAACTCAGGATCAACATTTGCGCAAAGTAAACAATAATTTTCGCTTTGTCACAAAAATCATAAAATACAATTTTCTTTTGCATTCTTGAACTTGATTCCCAGACAGATCTTGAGTGTGATTGTTAAAACATAAAGTTTTATCTTAATTAAATCGCTTACCGCATGGAAAATCGCTTATCATTTATACTGAAAAGCTTCTTCACAACAGTCGTCGACAATATATTGATAATTTCACTCCAATTCAGCAAAAGTCTCAAGTGCTTTTCCCTCTCACAAATCTTCAATTCTAAATCTTGAAGTTAATTGGTCGCTGGGAAAAGATATTTGCTAAAAGAGTGTCAGAAAGTGGAAGGTTTTGGGTTGTTGGTTGTATTCTAAAATCGATTAAAGTATTTATTATTAGAATTACCCTAAGCCTTTAAAATATTTGTCAAAAAAGTGAGACAAAGTCTACAACTTTTCTCTCTTCTTCCCATAAAAGTATAAATCCTTTAAGTTCTGACATCTATTGAGATGTTTCCCTGAAGTTATTATGATCTACATTTTTTTTATGAAGCCCATTCTTGCAGAGCATCTCATTGTCGACTATGCTCGATCATACCATTCTCAAATGTTCCATTTTCTGTTTTGATCAACAAAAAACATGATGTCTTATTAAATTACGATTGAGGTTCTTTTAGCGCTCCTGTCTTATTATCTTGTCTCACTTCTACTAGCTTAAATATGTAAATAAAAGGCTTGTCTGCGTCTGGCTTTATGGCGTCATAAAATGGGACTGAAGCTATTTAAGGAACCTGGGCTTGGTCGAAATGTTTAGTATAACATCTGATCAGTGTCTGTCCATATGTCTTTGTAAATTGTATAAGGCAGACTCATCGCTGCCAAGACGTTCATGCACGATGTTCGACAGTCCGAACTTCTTGCTCAATCGCCGAAATCGGTACCAACTTCTGGTTACCCTAGTAGGTATGCTAGTGTCCGATTATAAAGTTTCACAACTTCCTAACAACTAATCTTATCGTCAGTGAACATCATCACATTTTCACATGGCATCGGACTGGGTTGGCTTTCACCGATTTTACGAAAGCTGCAATCGGTCGATTCACCACTAGATTTTCGTCTAGATATAATTGAGGTTTCCTGGGTGGGCTCAATCCTTGGCATTGGTGCCATTATAGGCAATATATTTGTGGGTTTCTGTTTGGAGCGTTTCGGGCGAAAGTTTTGCATTTACACGGTTGCAATACCACAAATTGTAAGCGGAGCGTTTTACTTATTTATTGAACATTACTCAACTTGGAATTATTTTTCTCAGTGTTCCTGGATCCTGATCTACAGTGCGCAGAGCGTGGAGTATCTTTATGTTGGCCGTTTGCTGGGTGGCATTGCGAGTGGCGGCGCCTATTCAGTGATGCCGATTTATATCAGTGAAATAGCAGACACGAAGTAAGTAAATGCAATTTATCTTCTTGATTAGGATTTGACAAAAAACAAAGTGTTGGGTCTTTCGAACTATCGTGATGAGATAACACCTTTCACAATTTTCCAGACATTAGCAACAGATGTTAAAAGTGAATAGTCTTGACATTGTGAGATTAGCTGTTCTAAGACAAGTAATGATAAAACCTTTTATGGCACCTTCCTTTCAGCATACGCGGCACGCTCTCTTCGTTGGTGATGTTGTCAGTAACTACCGGCACACTGGTTGGCTTTATCTTAGCGACGTATCTAAACTATCACGTCATTCCATTTATAGCTGCTGTGCTGCCGATTTCATATTTCTTACTAAACTGTATCTTTCCTGAAACGCCGCATTATCTCATACGAAAAGGCAAATATGAGGAGGCAGAAAAATCATTTTCATTCTATAAAAACATCAGGCAATTAAAAGGCGACATTGAAAAATCGAATTTGCGAGAATTTGAGGAACTCAAAATAGCGTTGACTAAAGGCCAAAATAATACTAATAAGTTGACATTGAAAGATTTTGGTGAGTATTTCTTTTATTACAAAAATCTGTGAATAAAATTGTAATTTTTCTCTCATTGCAGTTACAAGAAAAGCTATGAAAGCCTATGGCCTTACAATCGTTTTGATCTATGCAAATCAATTCAGCGGTCTGTTCTCCTTCATCAATTACATGTCCGATATCTTTGCGCTGGCCAAATCTACAATTGATCCTGACACATGTACAATTATCATTGGTGTTGTTCAAATTATGGCCGTCCTTACGACGACCATTCTTGTCGATATTTACGGCCGTAAGATACTCATGCTCATATCGACGTTGGGTGTCGCTGTCAGTCTCATGGTATTAGCCGCCTTCACGTACTATTCACAGTCCTATGATCTGACCGCGTTTGGTTGGCTGCCCTTATTGCTAATAAGCATCGACATATTCTTGGGCAATATTGGTTTAATAGCACTCATTTGGGTTGTTATGGTAGAAGTCTATCCATCTAAGGTGAGTTACTCGTTGCTTCCTCAAAGTTCAATCAAACAAATTGTTTCTCATTGTTCTTGTATTCACTTCAGATACGTGCTGTTGCTACTCCATGTTCAGTTTTGCTTTGCAGCCTGGCTACCTTCATTGCTCTGAAAATCTTTCCTATATTTATGAATAGTTTTGGCATACCATTAACCATGTTGTCTTGTTCATTGTCATCATTATTTGCTTTTGTATATTTCTTCTTTTTCTTAGAGGAAACCAAAGGCAAATCAATGGTGGACAATTGAAAAAGAAAAGACAAAGAAAAATCACACGGAACTTTAATAAATTAAGTGAATTTATTAGTATTATTTAAATATAATAATAGTTCTAAGAATCTCTTACATTAGCAATTGTTGAACTCTAGTTTTTAAGAAAGAAAGTCTATTAAATAAAATATTTAATGTATTTATTATAAAAAAAATTATTCAAGATTGGTTTTTTGTGTGAAATTTTATATTATGTTTGGGAGAATTCCAAGAATATTATTGAAGATCAATCTATGTTCACTTTTTGTGTTAATAAACAAGGATTTGTTATGTCTAATTAATTTATGATTACATTTCTTTTGTCGCTTCTGTGTTTATCATCTATTATATTAACTTAATCCTATTAGCTTAAAGATATAAATGAGTGTCTTATCTTTGTTTTACATTCAGCTTATTTAACAAAATTTTTAATAATGGCTATTTAAGTAATTTCGTCACGGCCGACAAGTTTAGTCTATCCTCTGGAGTGTGCTTGCCTGCATGTCATACAAAGCAACGGAAGTTAAACTCACAGTTGATACACGATGTTCGACAGTCCGAATTTTTTGCTGAATCGCCGAAATCGACATCAACTTTTGGTAACTCTAGTAGGTAGGCAGTCGTCCTGTTACTTTCTGACTTAAGTTGAACCAGCAATCTTGTTGCCAGTTAACATAATTACCTTCTCACATGGCATCGGACTGGGTTGGCTTTCACCGATTTTACGAAAGTTGCAATCGGTTGATTCGCCACTAGACTTTGGTCTAGATACAAATGAGATTTCTTGGATTGGCTCAATGATTGGCATCGGGAGCATAACTGGCAACATATTGACAGGGCTTTGTCTGGATCGTTTCGGACGAAAGTTTTGCATTTACATGGTCGCAATACCGCACATCGTAAGCAAAGACATTTGTTGGTTTATGGAGCATTAACTGGAATAGATTTTTGTAGTGTCTTTGGATCCTGGTTTACTGTGCACAGAGTGTGGAATACCTGTATATCGCTCGTTGGCTGGGCGGCACCTGTGGTGGTGGCGCCTATTCAGTGATACCGATTTTTATCAGTGAAATAGCCGACACAAAGTAAGTACATAAGACAAATTTGGCAATCTTCTTTGTTGATGCCTCTAAAAAAATAGATAAGAGGACAAAGGAAAAATATTTATTGGAGAAGAATGTGGATGGGTCGCGTTCTACATTTGACGCAATTCTTATAACCACTTAGTTACAATTATCTCCCGTTTTTGTTGGCTTTTGTTAATACTTTTTCCTTTAAATAAAAGTCGTTATGTCTCTGTTAATGCTTATAAGGAGTAATCTCTAATTTTATATACCCTAAGTTCATATAAATTAAAATAATACTCTTGTGACTAATTTTCTTTCAGTATACGCGGTACACTCTCATCGATGGTGATGCTGTCAGTAAACATTGGCACCCTGGTTGGCTTTATATTATCAACATATATCGACTATCATGTTATTCCATTTATTATCGTTGTGCTGCCTATTTCATATTTCCTATTGAACTGTATCTTTCCTGAAACGCCACATTATCTCATACGAAAGGGCAAATATGAAGAGGCTGAGCGATCATTTTCATTCTACAAAAATGTCAAGCCATCCGGTGGCGACATTGAGAAGTCAAACTTGCGTGAGTTCGAGGAATTGAAGACAGCGCTGACTAAAGGTCAAGAAAATAAGGAAATTAAATTGGAATTCAATGATTTTGGTGAGGATTTTCTATGACGTTCAAAACTTTAATCGAACTATAACAAGTTATCCAATACCAGTGACAAAATCCGCTATAAAAGGTTATGGCGCTGCACTCGTTTTGATCTTCGCCAATCAGTTCAGCGGTCTATTTTCATTCATCAATTACATGTCCGATATCTTCGCTCTGACCAAATCATCTATTGATCCTGATACTTGTACAATTGTTATTGGTGTTGTTCAAATTGTCGCTGTCGTAACGACAGCAGCGTTCGTCGATATTTACGGCCGCAAGATACTCATGCTCGTATCAACATTGGGTATCGCTGTCAGTCTCATGGCATTGGCCGCCTTCACATACTATTCACAGATCTATGATCTGTCCGCGTTCGGTTGGCTGCCCTTAGTACTAATAAGCATAGACATCTACACGGGTAATATTGGCTTAATAGCTCTCTTTTGGGTTTTAATGGTAGAAGTCTATCCATCCAAGGTATGTAAGATGTTGCTTCGTCAAATTTCCACCGGTCACGTTTTGTTTTATTTCATTATACACATTTCAGATACGTTCAGTAGCCGCACCTTCGTCGGTTTTGTTTGGCAGCTTGGTGGTATTTCTGGTACTCAAGGTCTTTCCCATTTTTATGGAACATTTTGGCATAACAGTAACCATGTTGGCATGCTCATTGTCATCTCTATTTGGTTTTGTTTATTTCTACTTTTTCCTAGAAGAAACCAAAGGCAAATCCATGGTGGAAGATTAAAAAGGAAACTTATGAAATAGAACTGTCCAACTATAATTTAATGATTCTTTAAGTGCCAGGAGGTCTTTAATTTTTATTTAGAGACATCAAATTCAGTTTTTTCTGGATAAGCAATTATAGAGCTCTAGAAGTATACGCAAAAACATTATTAAATTATTATTATTTTTTTAATCTTAATTCTTAAATATACATTCAATATCTGACGCGTTGTAAATGTCAGATTTGTGGAGTTAAAGCTAGCCTAAGAGCTAGCCGGCGCACCCTACTGGGCTGAATCAACAGAAACAAAGACTATAAAGAGGTATTTTGACTACCCCGTATGTCTTAATAATAAAATAGAAAAAAGATTTGTGGAAAAAAAAAATAAAATAAAACTTGATAATTTTTTTCGTTATTTTTTCTTTCATTGTTAAAAGTTTTGTTGCATACTTCGCGGCTATTGTGTATTAACCGGAAACACGGCAGGTTTTGACAACTGCTCGACATCTTATTGATTTTTATCGGTCTTCTAAAAGTCATTGGCCTTGTTTCGTTTCGTACTCAGAGACATTTCCGCTAACGTGGGCAATGACGGTATCATAATTTTGAATGCTTACCTATCCTCGATGCGTCAAATGGGACTTACCTATACAATGTGGCATTATTTTGACCTGTATACCCATATATTGGCACCCTCTTGTACATTTCTTAATTTTCTTAACGTATACCAACAATAACCCTATGGGGAAATATTTATAAATGAAAAGTATTAAAGATATTATGCTGAGTACAACTGCTTTAATATGTGAACATATACATAGTTTATATAGATAGTAGCGTATATAAATAACGATAGTAAATAAATTTACATTTTTGTTTTTATTAATTAAACTAATTAGTTCGCAAAACTGACAATATGGATTTTTTTTTTCTTTTCATTAATCATTCTGCACTTTATATTATTTAAAACTAGAATACTACATCACAGAATTTTTAGAAAAAAAAGGAAAATTATTGAAAGATTGTTATTTATTCTTTTTTTTTTTTTAACTGTATATACAATTATTAATGTTGCATTGATGATGAATTGAAAAAAGAAAGAAAAAAAAAAACAACAAAAATAAAATTGTTTTTAATTGTGTTCCTAAAAATTTCAACTAACATATTTTATCATCATTTTGTAAATATAATAAAGCACTGTGGCTATTTTGATGTATATATGTGTGACGTGCTAAAACATTTAAAATTTCTAATAAAATTTTTTCACGCAATTCGTTCAAACAAATTGAAAATGTTTGCTTAAAATAAAAAAAATGCGATTAAAAATAAAACACAACAAAACAATGCAAGAAAAAGAAGTAACATTTAAAAACATTTCACAGTGCGTAATTAAGGATGGATGTGGTTTGTTGTTTATGTTGTTGTTGTTGTTTTTTTTTTGTTATTGTTGTATTGCTTAATAATTTTTTTCTTTTCGTTTTTGCATATTTTTTGTTTCTATGCAAGTAAAACAATTTGGAATCACAAGCGGCCCTCAAAATATTCGTTGGCTACAATTCACTGATCCGTCAGCTACATTCATACATGTATCTACAATATCACGTCTTGGGACAACGTACATAACGCAGCACCAAGTAACCAAGCCCGCGAAATACGAGAAAGAACACCATGAGCACGAACGTATTAAGCCAGAGCGGATTTGAGTTCTGCGCCTCGAGTATCTCCTCATATGGAATGAATGTTGTTGCATTACTTTTGCATATCTCATAGCTGCTGGGCACACCACATCTGTAAGAGATTACACGAAATTACACACAAAACTAATATATAATTATGAAGAGCAACTCACTTGATCGCCGGTCCTTCACGGAACTCAAGTATCTGCATATTCTGATAGGCATAATGTATCATCGAAGTGTAGCGTATCCAGTTGAGTGCCTCTGGAATGCGTGACGACAGATAGCCGCCGAAAAGCTGCGTGGCCAATGTGTAGAGTGCGCTCAATGTAATGCTGACATTCATGTCCATGCAACAAGCGCCAATAAAGAAGCCAACACTCTGAGCCACCATCGTATTGAGCAGCAAAAAGATGAGCATCAGAAAGAAGAGCTTCAAGCTGTGAGCAGTGGAAGAACAAGAGTTTATTGTATGTAACTGATAAGAATTATAAATGTATATACCTTGAGCAGCCGAGCATTGGATAAGATATCATGAGGTAGACCGTGGGTAATGTGATGACCAGCGGCAGTTCACCAAACATTTTGGCCAAATAATAGGCGGACAAACGATAGGCGCCAGCACGCCGCTCCTTGCTTATGACCTCACGTTCTGAGGGGACTGGCGAAAAAGCAAGCAATGAGCACAAACACTTCACAATTGTCACAGCAAAACTTACATGAATTGAGCGCACCAAAGAGTGCAAAGAGCATCCAATAAGTCTGCGAGAAGAACATCCAACCCTGCAGATCATGCAGAAATTCCTCCGTGCGTGGTATCTGAAACCATATGGCGCCCGCCATCAACGCCAAGCCAATGGTCTGAAACCAATTCAACTTGGAGAGCATACGCGGCGTGGCCTCCTTGAAATTCCGGCTGGAGAGCACATGGAATTGTGTGTGAAAACGGGTGGGATAATCGAGCCACTCCATGTTGTTGGCTTTTGCGCCAATGCAGTCATCGCGATACGATTGACAATCACTGGAACCTGAGGAACTGAAATTCGATTGGGAATCGGCGCCACACCAGACCAAATGCTGTGCTGCCTCCTCGTCGCAATGGCCAACGCCGCCAGCCGCGCTCAACATGGTATCGGCGTGCTTGAGATGCTTGTGATGCGAATGATGACTGCGATGATTATGTTGATTGTGTTGTATCTCCTTGTAGTAATTATTGATCATATCATTGATGAGTATATTGCTTTGCGTCTGTGCTTTGTCCAATTGTTGGGCCTGTTGCTGTTGTTTGCCATTTGCATAATCACCATTGAGTTGACCATTATGATGTTTGCTATTATGTTGATTATTTGCGTGGACTGTGTTGCAGCTGCGATTGAATATATTGCCATGAGATTCTTTAGCGGCATTAAAGAGTTTCTCGCGTATATCAGGATATGATTTCAATTGTTCCACTAGAAATTTGAATTTTTATATTAGGCACATGCATGAATTATATGTAATTGCGGGCAATAACAATTATACTTACGCACAAAGTCAGCGGGATTGTAATGCGGCTTTATTGTTACGCCGATGCCCTCAAAGTGTTTATAGATATTGTTAACATCACCGAAATACGCTGTCCGTCCGTTGTGCAGCAGCAGCAATTTGTCAAACATATGAAACATTTGCGATGACGGTTGATGCACAGTTATCACAATAGTTTTTTGCTCTTGGAATGCATAACGCTTGAGAACTTTCATGAGCGAGATTGCCGAATGACTGTCAAGGCCGGATGTTGGCTCCTATTGAACAAAAAAAAAACAATAACAATAACAATAAGCACCTGCAACAAAATGCATAAAAAGCCTAAGAACAGCAATAACAACAACAATACAAAAAGCATGCCGCAAGCATTGCATTTACGCTCTCTCTCTCTCTCTCTCTCTCACTCACTCTATCTAACTCTTTATTTGCGCTCTTTAGCATTGCTTATCATGCTCTTATTTTTTTTTTGTATCTCATTCAAATGTATTTTCATAAATATTTATTTATTTTTATACTCACATCTAAGAGCATCAACAACGGATTTGTGAGCAATTCGCATGCGATATTCGCACGTTTCTTTTCGCCACCAGAGAGGCCACGATTTAGATAATCACCGATTTTCGTTTGCTGGCAAAAGCTCAACTCAAGCGTCTCAAGTATACGATCAACGAGATGTATCTTCTCCGATTTCGGCATCGTTTCGGGTAAACGTAAGAGCGCTGTATACATGACGGTCTCACGCAATGTCAGCTGTGTGAAAAATATCTCCTCCTGCAGCACATAACCGATGCGTCGACGCCACTTTTTCGTAAGCGGTTCACGATTTAGATAAATGCCGCCACTATCGATGCGTCGCTGTCCGCTAAGGCAATCAAGTAATGTTGTCTTTCCGCTGCCGGAGGGACCCATTATGGCGAGCACTTCGCCGGGACTATAATGCATTCCATATGCGTGTGTGTGTGTGTGTGCGTTCGTGTGTGTGTGTGTGAGTGTGTTTGTATGTTAGGAAGACAGAAAAGTTGTTTGCCATGTTAGTCGACTCTGGTTCAGTGGGTTTCTCATTGCACTGTCTGCAAGTTTGTTTTGTTTTTGTTTTTTTTTTCGATTTTTTTTTTTTTCAATTTTGCTTTTTTTTTATTTGTTTTTTGTTTCTGTTACCTGACTAATCCACTCACATCGGTTAGTATTTTGCGTTCGTTGTGCAAGACGTTAATACCCTGAAATGTCAGCTGCAGCGTGGGTTGTTGCAGTTGATGTTGTTGTTGGTGTTGTTGTTGCTGATCGGTGATAAAGGGAAATGTCACCGTTGTTGCATGATCATGATCATGATGATGTTGTTGTATGGCGGCGCTGTAATAAAATGAAAGCAGCATTAAATATCTTTTACAATTAACTTTTTTTTTGTTTTTTTTTTGTTTTTGTTCTTTTTTTTTAGCTCATTAAGCTTCCCGCACACAACTCAGTCAACTCAGTCGACAAAAGTCAATGGCCGCAGATAAAAACAAACACAAAAAAAAAAAAATAAAAGAACAGCACGAACCAACCTCTGTTGATAATAACCTATCGGAAGCATCTGTCACACAGACCAATTTTATACACACATTCACATTATTACGTATTATATGCTCCTATGTATGCATGTAAAACTTTGTGTGTTCTTATCGCTTTGATATCATGTATTGTATTATTATTATCAAAAGGAATACATAACCGTGACTGACTGACTGACTGACGGACTGACAGACTCAGCCGTCTTCTTCTTATTACATGTTCAGTTGGCCAAGCATGCTCTCATATCAGTGATGCTGTCTCACTCTCTCTCTCTTTCACTCTCTCTCTCAGTGCTAACCATAAAGTCAATACCCTCTGTGTATGCGCGCCAGATTTGTGTACCTATCAAATTTATTTAAATATTGTTCTTCTCGTATAGCAGCAGCAGCAACAGCTACAACAACAACAATATCAAAGCAGCCAATATTCAAGACAACAACAAAAACAACAAATATTAATAAAACCAATAAACAAGATTAAGTCAACTTGATGAGGCAGCGGGAACAGCAACAACAACAACAACACTCAGTCAGTCTGCCTGCCTGTCCAACAAGGAGCGCAGCAATGTCGGTCTGTTCGTCCGTCCGTCCATCTGTCCGTTGTTGCCCGAATAGGGAAGTGATCCGAAAATGTATTTAACACATCGATTGACTTTCAAGCAACGTATGAGAAAACTTATAATGACATCAAGCACACAAATATTAATAAATATAGATACATAGATACATTCTGTAAATTGAAATATTGTAAATTTTTCCACACGTCAACATTCAGATACTTATGACTTGCATTTCTAATGCAACAACAAAGCAATAGTTTTTTTTTTTATATACTTCTTTATTTATTTTTATTATTTTTTGTATATTTTCTTTTTTAAAGCTCTCTTGTTGACAAATATTGTGTGAGATACATTTGTGTATCTACACTTCAGTCAGCACGAACTTTAAATACATGTATGTAAATGCATTCAAAGCGTTCCAAGTGGGAGGTCAGAAACAGAAATCAAATCAAGGCTCTTTAGAAAGCCAAATGCACATTACCAAATTTGTCCGTCTGCCTGCCAGACTGTCTGACTTTCAAAGCGTTTGCACAATTGACTACGTGATCTCTTACACGCTTACATCATATTTAGATACAAAAAAAGCGTTGAAGAAATTAAATGAAGTCTATAATAAAAAAAAAGGGAAAAAGAAAAACTTTGCCGAATTTGTAACCAAAAAAAAAAAGAAGAAAACAAAACAAAGCCCAAAAGAAAGTTACTCAAAGTGTGACGTCTTTCGAGTTTTGTATCTTTCATTTTTTGTTTTTTTTGTATCTTTTGCCAATCAACAAAAATCACGCATACATTTGGCCAGTTCAGCTCAGTAATTAAGTTGAACACACAAAAAGCAAACTAACGAACATGCTCATTTATATATTTGTTATACAACAACAACAACAGCAACAATAACTACGTCTACAACAATACTAATAATAACAATTAAAAGAACAGCCACAAGGCGCCTCAAACAGAATAGAACCCGGCAAGAAATTAGGTCAGTAACACATTTGAATAAGCGAAGAAGCAACAACAAAAAAAATAAAAAAATATACGGGGAAAAAATAAATAAATAAAGTATAAAATAAAATAAATCGTTTGAAAAAAAAAATAAATTAACAAAAAAACGAATGTGCAAATAAAAAACAATTGACCGTGGTCACAGATACGTACAGCCGTGTATGAAATAATAGGAACAACAGATTAAAAACTAAATTCAATCCATAAGTCATTTTTTTATAATAAATCAATTTATATATTTAATAATTAAGCATCAAATATATTCGAGGCCATATTTTTTGGATCTCCCCATGTTATTATATTGGCAATTTTGTTAAACAGAGAATAAGCTCTTCAAAAAAATAAAAACAAAATTGAAGAACTAACGATAGCCACACTGAGAATCTTTAATTGGATATAAAGTTGGTCCTCCTTTCGATTTTTTAAACCCCAAAGTCCAAAAATTTATTAAAGTTGCTAATACAACAAAATAAGACCAACCAAATATTCTCTCCCTGAATGTATTTGAGGCTTAATGTATGTTTTATTAAATAAACAAAATATATTATTAAAAATTTGTATTTAACAACATTCTAAGAATTAATTATTTTATCACATTTGTTGTTCTTATTATTTCGAACACATCTGTAAGTACGTTCGGTCTGTCAGGCGGCTGAACGGACAGACGGACATGCTATGATGCAAAATACGTTTGAATTTTGATTAGGAAGTTCACGTTAGCAATAACAACAACAACAACAATGCAAAATAAATTAATTTTTGTTGGCATACATTTTGCTCTTTCTCCTTCACCTCAAACCTCTCACTATCCCTATCTCTATCTCTCCCTCACTCACTTACTCAGGCGTTCTACAGTCATGCATGAATATGTGATGCATAGCAACAACAACAACAACAAAATGCCAATTAAATAAAAAAAGTAGCAAAAAAAATGCCAAAAAAAAAAAATCCAAAAAAACTTCAAACAATTTGCAAAAGCTTAGCATTTTTTTATTGTTGTTTATTTTTTTTTTTTTTAAATTTTTTTTCATTTGATTTTTGTTTAGAATAAAACAATAAAGCACAAAAATTAAGTTGACCTAATTTTTTTTCGCTATAAATCTATTTTTATTCAAATTTGCTTTCATTTCAATATTCTTTGGCATTTTTTTTTTTTTTTTGAGCTTCATTCTTTTTATTCGGGAATTATTTGCGTTCTTTTTTTTTTTGTTTGTTTGCTTGCTTGTTGTTTTTGTTAATAAAACAATTTAGTTAAAAGGCGCAACGCAACAACAACAACAACAACAACAAAACAAAGAGTTTGCCTACAAATTAAGTTGTCATTGACCTTTTTATATATAAAACAAAAAATTCTTCTTTTTTTACACATTTCTTTATTCCTTCTTGTTGTTGGTCTTGTTCTTGCGCGAGTGACGATGTCAGTGACGCTGACGCTGCCGTCGACGTCGACGATTAACTTCGCTTTAATATCGGTCAGCATTCGAATCGAATCGAACCGAACCGAACTGAACTGACGACGAGATAAGAATTTCAAAAATGTTTTCGATTGCGTTCGAATTGCCAAACTTTCACGTAATTTTGCTTCTTCTTGTTTATTTATTTATTTATTTGTTGTTGTTATTGTTTCTATCTTACATTACGGCTTTGCTTTGCCTTGCTGTGTGCGTTTGCGTGTGTGTGTGTGTGTGTGTGTGTGCTTTAAAGTCAATAACCTGCGTCGAGTCGTGGTCAAAGCTGTAGAAGAGCAAGAAGCAAAGTCAAAGGCAGAGGGAAAAGGCAGCAGGCAGCGGGCAGAAGCTTGTCGACAACGGCGTCGTTATTGTTGTTGTTATTGCTGTTGTTATTGTTAAACAAACGTCGCCATTAGTCGCGGCAATTGGTTAAACAAAAAGAAAAAAAAGCAAAAAAAATGCAACAAAAAAATACAACAAAAAAAATTATAATAATGAAGATCGTTTTGTAGTTTTTCGTTAGTTATTTTTTTAAGACTTTTTTTTTTGGTTTTCAGTTTCGCAACGCATTAATTACGTAAAAGCAACGCACACACATACACAGATACACACACACAGATACATAAACAAATAAATAAACAAACACATGTTATTCGCAACTTCCGAAACGACACTTTCGCTAAAAATGAGTTTTATTGCTTCTTGATGCTTCTTTTTGTCGTCGTTGTTGTTGTTGTTGTTGTTGTTTTGCTGTTTGTTAATCAAATTGACGAACGTTGAAGTTCATATGCACAAATACAGTTTTCTTTTAGTACAACAACAACAACAACAAACAAAAAACAAGCAACGGAAAAGTTGACCAACGCCCACATTTGTTAGCCACCAAGAGTGAGCAAAAGTTGCAACAAGGAAGCATAATTTTCACAAATAATTACCGCACAATGGCGCCGCCGCACATGAAAGAAAAAAACACAGAAAGAAAGTTTGCTGCCAACGGCAACAACAACAACAATAACAACAACCACAATAACACACAACTGCAACGAAGCATGACAAGTTGGCAGCGACGGTGGCAGAGGCTTTTGAACAAGATGAAAGCGCGTTTGCTTGCTGCTCAATTTGCAAACGCATGGAAAGCCACAAAGTGCTAAGCAAACTAACAAGAAGAAGAAGAAGCAGAAGAAAAATCACCAACAACAACAGCAAGAAGAAGAAGTAGTAGTAGCATAGCATAATGAATTAACAAAAGCATCCTTTGTTGACGCCCAAATGCCAAATGCCTCAAAATGCATGCAACTTAATTGCAACTTAACCGACAATCAGCTGTGTGTTCGTGTGTGTGTGTGTGAGTGTGTGTGAGTGTGTGTGTGTGTGTGATAAATGCCACCTCAATGACACTCAGGCAGCCAGGCAGTCAGGCCGGCAAGTCAGCAAGTGCCACTTGACTTCGGTCATTCAAAGCAGGCGAGTGTCCTCAATGAGATCAAGATGAGTGCAACACGAGTGTTGTTGCCACTGTTGTTGTTGTTGTGCATGTTGCATTTGCAAATGGGTTTGACCCCACACACTTCAATTGTACGCTTGGAACGGCCAATGATGTTGGTGCTCTGATCTTCTTCTTATTATTTCATTTCTTTTTTTTTTTTTTGTTATGCCAAACAATCATAATGTTAAACATAATAATAATAATAACAATGTTAATCATCATCATGATGATCATAATAATAGCTCAGCTTAAAATTGCTTCTGGTTCTGTCGCTCTGTCTGTCTTTCATTGCTGTTGTTGCTGTTGCTGCAATAGGTGACTTTCTACTTGTTGCTGCTGCTGCTGTTGTTGTTGCTGTTGTTGTTGCTGTTGTTGTTGCTGTTGTTGTTGCTGTTGTTGTTGCTAGCCTGACCCACAACAGAAGGCAGTGACACCCACGCCGGCACCAATTCATCTACAAACGAGTTGTTGCTGCTGTTGTTGTTGTTGCTGTTGCTGTTGTTGCTGTGGCAAAGCGCATAAAATATCTGCCAAATGTCTTTTGATTAGCAAAGCGCGATTATTTGTTGTCAATTTACCTACAATGAACAACACCAACAACAACAGCAACAACGAAAAATGTGGCAGCCAAAAAGCGCAAAGCGGCACAGCATAAATTTCAGTTTATATGCAACGTTGCACGTTTGCATTTGAAAGTGGCTAAAAAAAATGGGAAAAAAATGAAAAAAATGGCGTTGTGACAAAGTCAAAAACATGTTGGGGAAGTTGTGCATTGCTAGTTAAATACATGCAAACAAACATATGTATCTAGATACATTCACACATTCATATGTACATATGTATATACGATACATAAATGCGCAACAGCGTGAAGAAGAAACTTCGTCAACGACAGCGATTGTGACTACAATAATGATGATGATGTTGGTAATGATTACGATAATGACGTTAATGATGATGATAATGACGTTGGCGTTGAAACTGGGTCAATATTTGTTATACTATGGCCAATGCAGCTGATGTTGTTGTTGCTATTGTTGTTGTTGCTGTTTCAACCGAGAGTTGCCTTTTTTGTTGTTGTTGTTGGTTTTGTAGTTTTTTTTTTTTTTTGCATTTAACTACAAGTTTTTTTTAAGGTTTTTACAAAGAAAAAAAGCAAAAAAAAAAAAAAACAATTCGCGAAAGTCAAACAACAAAATGAACGTTCAACAAAATTACATCATTTTATTTAGCCGGAAAAATGAAAAGCTTTTCTCATGTTTACATTGCATTGTAAACACACACACACACACACATAGATACATAGCTACATTTATATGTATATGGCTTAACGATGTGCTGAGTGCATGTGTGTGTGAGAGAGAGAGGAAGACAAATTGTGGGCAGAATGAAGTTTCATATGAAAGCTGTGAAAATTAGCAAATAATAATTAAATTAGATTTTAATAGCATTTTCACTCAACCCAACTGACTGACTGTCTGACTGTCTGACTGCCTCACAGACTGCTTCAGAGACTGCCTGACTGTGCTAGAGTGTCGAGTGTCTCTAGAAGCTGCGGCGAGGCATGCAACATGTGGCAAGCGTACGTGCTACATGAGTCAATTGTCAACGAATTCAAAAGATTTGAGTTTTTCTTTTCATTATTATTATTATTAATTGTTTTTTTTTTTTTATACCAACAACAATTATAACAATAACAATGCCAATGTTGATAATTACAATTACAACAAAAATAAAAAAAAAATCTTCGAAAAAACAACAAAAACAAGTAATAGAGAAACTCAGGAAAAATCTGCAGATTTCACCCACTGTATAAATGTTTTTGTTTTTTGTGTATGTAATAAACAAAAGGCAAAGAAAAATTATATTGTATGCTTGTGAAAAACTCGTCAGTCTGTCCAACTGTCCGTCCGTCCATTCGTCTGTCTGTCAGTAAGTCCATCAGTCAGCCAGCGTCTTGTTTGCGCATCTCTCTCTGAAGGCGAGAAACTCATTTCGCTAATAACTTGCTCAAATTTCACCAAACAGCGGAAGGCAAAAACATTCGCAAACATGAAACGAAATCAAACGAAATAGATAGAAAACAAACTATCCAATAGACAGACGGACAGACAGAAATAACTTAAATCGGAACTGTTAAACAGTTGTTTTTCTTTTTTATTGTTTTAGTAAAAGTCAAGTTTGCCTTTGTTTTGCTTGAAGTTTGCGAAATTTAACTTCTATTGATTTGTAACTTTAAATCAAAACTTTAAATTAATTTTCAGACTTCATAAGTTTTAAAAGAGATCTGAGATCTGTATCAAATTTAAAGTTGAGCTATAAAAACAAAAAAAGTTGAAGCTATTAAGAAATCGTGCGTGAAAGAGTGAGTGAGACAGCATGATGGGCCGCAAGGGCGTTCGCTGCTCTAGAACTTGTCACATTTTGGCGACAAACAAGCTCATTTCAACTTCGAAATCTTCATTTAAACATAAAAATAAAAAATCAAAAAAAAAAAAAACCTTCACACGTCATTTGCTGCACGTGTGTGTATGTGCGTGTGTATGTGTGTAGGGTATAACAAAGAACGTCAAGACTTTCAAGCCACATTTGCATATTTACGAATCAAGCGTGGCAATAAAAATCAAAAAAAAAAAAAAAAGAGACAAAAAAAAACTAAGCAAAGAATTGCGAATTGAAGCGTATGAGAAAAGCGAATGAGATCGTGTATGCATAAAGATGATAGAAAAGATGATCACAAGCACACTCACACACACACAAACACACATAAACATGTACATGTATATTCTCACTTACATGCAAAGCAAACATTAATGATAAAAGCACGCAGAGGCAAAGCCAAAGCAAAGAAGAAACATTTCAAATTATATACGAAGAAACAACAACAACAACAAAAAGAAGCGAAAAAATAACAACAACAAAAAACGCATGCAAAGTAAAAAGAAAATCAGCACCAGCAACAACAATAACAACAGCAACAGCAAAAGCTCCACAAACGTGGAGTCCGCCGCGTGCCGAGAACGCTGAGCGACGTTGGCAGAGCAATGATGACGGCGACAGCGGCGGTGGCAGAGCGGCACGAATGAGTGTTAAAACAAACAAACAAATGAACAAACGAATGAACGAAGGAGGGAACAAACAAACGATCGGTCGGTCGGTCGGTCGGGGCAGAGCAGAGGAGACACAACAGGCAAAATAGCAAGAGAACACATGCGAGCAAGCGAGAGAGCAAATGACAGACTGACTGAGTAGTGAGTGACGTTGACTGTGTCAGCGACCGCGGCCATTGAACCTTTAAAGTGGAGCTCAGAATTGGCGAAAGTGAAGACCTACTCACTGATTGCCGCAGGCCCAAATGCTATATTGGCCATGACGATGCGCTGCGCTGAACGGCGATGTGTTGAGTTGAGCTGAGTTGAGCTACGATGCGATGCGATGCGATGACGTAGTCGCCGTCGCCTTTGCCATTTGCCTTTGGTTTGTCTTTGCCTTTTTGCAAACAACCAAGTTAGCAACAACAGCAAAAAAATATCACAACAATGAAGATGATCACGCAGAAAATGCGCACCGGAAGAGCAGACAGACAGTTGGACAGACAGAGCCACAAGCCACGCCAACTCGAAGCTCAGCAAGTTTGTGCATTTGTCGTTGTATTTATGTGTGTGTGTCTGTGTGTGTGTGTTGGCAGAAGACGACAGCAACGCATACAACTTTGGGCCCTTCTTGGAATAATGCTTGACGAACAACAAAAGCGAAAAAAAATAAAACTTTATAAACATTAACTGACATTAAGTCAAGCACTTATACACACACACACACACACACACACACACACACACACACACACACACACATACATAAAAAGTCAACCTTAGCGGCAAACGGCATAACGCAATTGGCTCAAATGTAGGTCTATGGGTTTCTCGAATCTGTTAGCTGAGATACATGCATACATCATTGCCACCATTACCACAGCAACAACAACGACAGCAACGACAACGAAAACAATACAAATAACAATAACAAAACCAGCCCCAACCTTCCCCTCCCCTCACTCACTCACTCACTGTCTGTCATTGTCTATCACTGTCTTTCTCATTGTCTCGCACTCATTAATTACTGTGTTAATGCTTCAAATATGCGTATGTGCGTGCAGAGTTACAGCTATGGACAAAGAAATAGCACACTTCTATTATGATTGTCAGCTAAGATAGATAATGCCAATTTGTTGATAAATTATTGGTTATTGGCACAGAAATACTTTTTCTATTGAAAATTAAAATAGTCTGAAAACCAAACTTCTTACTTAAAAAAAAGATATTTTACCAAAAAGAGTAAAGAATGTCGAAAAATACCTAAATCTTATAATTTTTTTATAAGGATATTGTCGAAAACACCTTTAAATATCTTAGATCTCACGTAAATGTGCTTAAGAGGATGAAAGTTCGAACGTTGCTGAAGCAAAGACAATAACACTCCCGAAAAAAAGGGTCTAAAAGAATATGTCTGACTCTTCAAGACCTGCCGACCAATACAATCAGAAATGAATGGGAAGAAGACTTAAATGTATGAGTTTGTACAAGTAGCTAAAAGGAACAAATCTAATTTACCACAAAAAAATATCAAACTATATTTGTCGCTTGAAAGCACCCATAGGTATAAATACTACACAATCTCAACTGTCACAGCTTCTATTATTGATGCAGAAGTTCTTATGATTGTTGATTAACAGTTTTTCGTCAGAGTGCCATTTATGCATTGGAAGAATAACGACGAAATCAGAATTTACTCTCATTTTATGAAAAGTGTCTATTTCTTTGTCTATAGCTGTGTGCGTGTGCGTGTATCTAAGCTATCACAATAAGTGTATGAAATGAAGAAACAAAAAAAAAAAAAGTATCTATGAAGAATCTGTGTGCACAACGCACGAAAATGTTTTGTTTTACGTTAGTTGACTTTTTTGTTCTTGAATTTTTTTTTTCTCTATTTTTTTTTGTTGCTTGAAACTCACTTAATTCGGTCATAGCTGTCAGATACAGTTAAACCTTAGAATTTGTATGGTTTACAAAATTTGTATACGTAAGACTTTAGAGATTTTAATGGAACAAAGAGAAAAAAAATATTAATGATAATCACTTCTTCAAAAAGACAAAATAAATATCATTTTTGCTTATGTAAGAACTTGAAGCGAAACTACTGAATTAAGTAAACTCATAAGAGAATTCAGAAAAAAAATAAAATATATAAACAAACAAATAAGAACAACTGAAATTATTTAAAGAAGTGTTGAGTCACACAAGCAACCTTAATATATCCGCATTACATATTTGCATGGTGCATTATTCTGTATGCAAATATGTAAATACAAAAAGAAACTACAAGATACAAAATGCATATGCAAATTCTAAGCAATAAAAATAAATGAAAAAAAAAAAAGAATGAAGATAATAATAATAAAGTGAAGAAAGAACGAACGTGCAATAGTCATTGTACAAGTACAACGTTTGCAGATTAACTGAGTTCAAGAACGTTTAGTTTATCAAACGTAATGAACGAAACGAAGCGTTATGACTTCTGTCAAATGAACTTGTAAAGGTCATTGCAATAGAAGTGAATGCACGCGGCAGCAAACTGCAACTGCAACTGCCACTGCCATTGGGCCATGGCCGAAGGGGGGAACGGTGGCGTTGGCGGTGCTGAGGGTGAGGGTGATGGCAATTGCAGCTGCAACCGCAATTGAGACAAATAGCAAACAGCAAACGATGAACGACAAACGACAAACGACGAAATAGCAACAAAGTACATCAAAGTCAACAACGAGACATTGGCGATGGCGAGGCGTATATCATTATGACGTTCATGATAATGGCGTTGCTGTTGTTGTTGTTGACGACGATGATGATGATGGCGTTGGCGTTGCTGTTGGCTTTGGCATTTGACGACAATGTAAAAAAGATTTTATAAATTCATTTGTAAGACAAAACGCAAAGTAAAACAGAGCAGAACGCAAGTGCTAAGCAATTTTGTAGAGCAATGAAGCTTATTAGCAATGACATTAGAGTTAGGGGGTAAGATCCAGTTGTGGCACTTTTTTGATTATAGAATAAAACAATTTTCAAAAAAAAAGAACCTTCGTCCATCTGGAGAACAATTATGTATAGAATTAGTGACAATAATCCCAAACCAATCGGCAGAGTCATGCTCAAGTTATAGTGACAACTGATTAGTGATCTCAAAAACATGGAGGACCTACTATAACGCCATTGAGGTCGTTCCTTTAAAAGACAAAAATTTAAAAAAAAAAAATTTAAATAGTTCAAATTGTCTGAAATTTTTAGATACTATAATATATTCTAATTTGGAAAAGTGTAAAAATTATCGTTTTTTTTTTTTTCAAAATTCTAACTTAGTTCTAACCTCTTAAACCTTCTCAAATAGCAACAAAAACAACAGGCACTATAAATAAAACTTATCAAAGTCTGTGACAATTTTCATTAGCACCCAAGCGTTGTGCCACGTCCTCCCCCTGTGATACCCTCATTCAACACAACGTGCGTCTTACATCAAGTCAGTTGTCAAAGCTTAGCTAACGGTTGATAACACCTTACAATGTAAATTACTTTTACAAATGTTTTTCTTGTTTTTAAGTTTTTTTTTGTAATTTTTTATTTTGTTTATTTTTTGTTTTACAGCTTAAATTATAACAAATTGCAATTCATTGCACAATTTGCCCCTCAGCGCAATTGCTTCGTTTATTGTTTCTCTACTTCCCTTCCCTTGTTTCACCTCTTCTTACATCTCTTTCTCACACAGTCTTTTAGTTAAAGTTGCAATTTCTTGTTTTTTTATTATTTTTTTTTTTATTTTGATTACTTTTTTTTACATTTTTTTTGAATGTTTGCGCATAAATTTCCATATAATAATTTGTTGTTGTCATTTGACTAACGCCTTTCCTTTCTTCTTGGTCGACTTTCAGGCGTTAGTGCCTTTGCTCTTATTTATCTGTGTCTGTGTGTGTGTGTGTGTGTGTGTCTGTGTGTATTGGCGACCTACACGCATTACGAAACGACAATCGAGGGCAATAACTCACTCGTGTGGAACTGATGGCGGTAATACGCATGGGTTTGCCAGATAGATGGCGCTGCGGTTGCAAGTTGTAGTTGAAGTTGAAGTTGAAGGAATTGAAATCCAGAAACATACAACAAACAAACAAACATATATCAAAGTCAAAACGGATGCAATGTGAAAGACTTACATGAATTTACATGCATATAAATGTATGGAAAGACGGACAGAGAGACTGGCAGTCAGATTGACGGACAGACTGACAAACAGTAAGTCAGACAGACAAACAGTCAGTGAGTTGGTTGGTTGGTTTAGAAAAGTATCTTGCAACTAATAGACTACATTTGTATCTCTCTATGTATGTATCTTTATTTGGCGATGCAATGAGTTGTTATTGTTGTTGGTATTGTTGATTGTCGTTGACAGCGAAGAAGTTCGTTAGTTGTTGCTGCTGTTGTTGTTGCTGTTGTTGCTGTTGTTGTTGTCATTATTGCCTTTGCATTATCAACGACAATCTTGACCCACATTTGGGTTTGTTTGTTAACCGGTTCGGTTCAACAGAGCGCAGGAAATAAACTCCACAAAAACAGAAACAAAAACAAAACATAAATCAAACGAATGAGTTCGAAATATGTTCTACAAAAGGTAAGAAGAAAAATACACACACTCATACACATTACATACTTTTACAATCAAGTAAAAATGCAAAAGAAAAACAACAACAATAAAAAAGTTATACAATTATAGAAAAATAATGTGTAAAATAAGCTAAGAAAAATTATACATTTGCCTTATCACAACTAACAACAATAATAATAATAATAATAATTGCTCAGTTGATTAGTCACAAAGCATAATGTAAATCTCTCTCTATTATTGATAATTTCACCTCTTAAGTTCAATGCAAGTTTCGGAACAAAAGTCATCGATTTATTGCTTATTTGCAAATGTTTTTCTTTTTGCAATACATTTTTTTATGAAATGAAATTCAGTAGTGGAAAAAATATAAAAAAAAATGTTTAAAACAAAATACACATGTATAAACAAACAATTGTATTGTACCGAGTGTGTGTGTGCGAGTGTGTGAGTGTGTGTGAGAAGAATGCGTTTTGCCGCTTCTGGGTTCATTAAACTTTAATCGCACGTTTAACGTTTCGCTTCCCTTCCCTTCCCCTCCTCCTTCCTCACTCACTCATACACTCACTCAGTCAATCGCATTCGATCACAGATTCAAAGCTTATAATTGATACGTTGTTGTTTTTGTCTATACGCAATCGTGACTGTTTCGTATCGGCAAACTTCGTTGCAACAACAATGAAAACGACAACAACAACAATTGTTGCTATTGCAAAGTTATTGCGAAGGTGTTGAATAAAAAAAAAAAAATAAAAACAACAAAGATTTGTCAATGGCAATGGTTGAGTTTGCATAGATACTTTGTACTTATGTATGTATGCCAAAAGATATCTTTGCGAAAATCGAAACAATTCAAAAGGCAAACAAACAACAACAAAAACAATGGAAAATTGCTTTTGTTATAAATAAATTAAACCGTTTTGAACATGGTTGAACGTTTAAATGCGCCATGACTGACTGACTGACTGACTGGCTGACTGACTGAGTGCCTTACTGATGATGGGACGGATGGTCGGACGGACGAACGCATTGAGTGACTGAATGACAGACATTTTCTGCCTTAAATGACTAAATGACAATGCGACTTTGATTGACTGACTGACTGATTGATTGATTGATGTAGTTTGACTTTTTTTTTTTTTTTAATGCAACTCAGATTAAAGTTGTATCTTTTTTGGTATTTTTTGCACACTTTTTCGTTTATATCTCGTTCAATTATAGCAGATTAACCACAAACATAAAAAAAAAAACTAAAAAATGTACTTAAAATGCAATTGTGTTGCAAATGAAATCAAGTGAATTAAATTACAAATGAACAACAACAGACAACACCACCAACAACAACAACAACAGCAACAATGACCATGGCAGAAGTGCGATACAAATTCGCACGCTGCATTCCAACAACAACAACAACAACAACAACAGCAGCAGCAACAAGAACAAGTACAACAACAGAGTCAACCTCAACTTCATAATTTTCATTTAACTAAAATAAATTTTTACAATTATTGCCGTGCATTGTGTTCGACAGACAGACAGACAGAGGGACAAACAGACTGAGAGACAGACAGATAGATGAATGGACAGACGGAAAGTTGAACGGGTCGATCGTTTATACATACATACATATGAATGTTTATTCAGTCGACTCGATTGGTTCTTCACCCTCATCCCAATCCCAAAGCGTCGCCATGCAATTCGCTTAGCGCACACTTTCGTCGGACACTGTAGCAAGAGGAACAACAACAACAACAGCTGCTTTTGTTCTCGCTCTATTGAGGCTCACTGCAAGTTGCAACTTAAATGCATCTTATAATTTTTTTTTTTTTTTATTTATCTTTATTTTGGATTTCGCTTTATTTTGATTTTTTTTTTTTCATTTTTTTGTTGTTGTTTTTGTAGCGATTTTTGCTGAAATTGGTCGGTCGACAGTTGACCCACTTTTTTGGCGACTAAGTGGAGTCGAATCGAGTCGAGTCGAGTTGAGTCGCGTTGAGCCGTACCGTGCCGCGAGTCGCGTCAAGAGAAGACAACAACAACAACAAAAAAAAAAAAAAGAAAGAAAAAAAAATCTTCAGAAGAAGAAGCAGAAGTGGAGGGGGGAAACAAAATCAAGACAAAGTCAGACATGCAGGAGCGTTAAAGGCGACTTTGGCTGCAAAGTCGATGTCGACGTCGGCGTTGGCATCGGCGTCGACTTCTCACTTTTTGGCATTCGTTGGAGTTTTCTTTTGGTCGTTTTTAATGTTGGCTTTCAGGCTCAGGCTGAGGCTCAGCTCAGATAGTTGTTAATCGAGGTTCTACGTGATTTCCTTTTTTCTTCTTCTTTTTTTTAGACTTCTTTTTTTGATGCACTCTTTAGATTTGCTGTTGTTGTTGTTGTTGTCTTTCTCAGCGCAATGCAATGCAATCACTTTCTTTACAACTTTTTTTTTCTGCTGCTTTGCTTTTTTTGTTGTTGTTGTTTTTTTGATGCTTGTTTAATTCAACAAAAAAATTCTTCTTGGCCAAAAATTAGACCAAATCGATTTTCTACCAACACACACACACACAAACACACACAAATATTAACTTTCTTCTGCTGAAAGGCAATTTTCACAAACAACCTAAATTCTTGCCATGAAATATGTTTGTATCTCAACAGCGATTGAATCAACTAAACTTTGTTTGTCTCTCTGTCCGTCCGTCTGTCTGTCTGTCTGTCTGTTTGTTTGCTCTAAATTTATGTTTTGGAAGTTTTTGGAAAATGTACAAACCTTTTGCCAACCAATAAAATCGATTTATCCATGTTTGTGCAAAGATTCTCTGAGCTTGGTATTGTCGTTTGTGATGTGCTCGACGATGATGCCGTGCCCAATGCCGATGATGACGAAGGCGATGATGACGGCGTCGTCGATGATGATGATGAATATGTATTTGTTGCTGTTGCTGCTGTTGTTGTTGTTGTTGGTAACGTTGAATTGTCCATGTTCACATTGACCGTAAGCGTTTGACCGGGTCGTTCCGACTCCAGCAACAGGCAACAATCAATTGGTGATGCTGATGATGGCATGGTTGCTGATGTAGCTGCCGCTGCCGCTGCCAACGTCGCTGCTGAACGCTGCTGTTCTGTATAGTTTATTTGACCAACAGTTGTTGGTATTTGTATTTGTATTTGTGTTCCGGTCTTTGTCGTTGTCGTTGTTGTTGCTGTTGTTGTTGGTGCAATTATCTTTGCAACGTTTCGTTTGACCAACGGCTCCTGTTCTGCCGACACTTCGTCAGCACTTTCTTCAAGCAAATTCATTGGATTTTTAAAATATGTTGAATGCGCTCTTGTATATATTTCACACTTTTGTTGTTGTTGTTTTCTTTTTTGAATTTTTAATTCTTCACCTTCCTTTGGAATTTTTTGAACATTAATTTTTTTGCCAACAACAAGAGCAGCATTCGTTGTCGCTGTCGCAGTCGCTGTCGCAGCAGCCGTGACTGCAACTGTTTCCTGTTGTTGCTGCTGCTGTTGTTGTTGTTGTTGCTTGTTTTGTTGTGCCGTATATGTTACTGCGTCTGTGCATGTGCCTGTGTTAGTGCCTGCACCTGCGCCCGTCTTTGCCTTTAATAAGTCGACAACTTGTTCAGCTGCTCCTGCCGGGCTTTTTACTACCGTCGACGCAGTTGTATTTATTAATGCTGCTGTTGCTGTTGTTGTTGTTGTTGGTGTTGTGGCTGTCGTCTGTAGTGGTTGTTGTGGCAGTGGCAGTGATGGTTGTATTGATGACGGCGTGTTATTTATAATTGCCGGCTGCTGTTGTTGAAGCTGCTGTTGTTGTTGTTGTTGTTGTGGCTGTGCTCCGAGCGCTGAAGCGCTTTCTGGTATAATTGTTGCAAAAATTTGTTCGCCGAATATGAAAAGATCCTTGGAGATAATCATTATCACCTCTTTATATAACTTTGTATTGCTTATGTTTTTTCCCCTTTCCTGTTTTTTTTGTTTGTATATATTTTACAAAGTTGCTTGAGTTGTTGTTGTTGTTTTTATTACACTTGTTTTTTTATTTTAATACGAAAAGTATTTTTTTAAAGTGTTTTTTTTTATTTATTTTTAAACTTTATATTAAAACTTCTGACAAGTTCTCTTCATATAAACTGTAATTAATAAAGAAATATTAATTTATTTTTTCGCACAACACTTTTTCTTTTAAATAGACTTTTAAATTTTCTTTCAATATAATTTATAATTTTTTTTTGTTTGCTGCGAATTTTGATGAAATAAAAATTACACTTGTTGCTTTTTGAGAATTGTTCAAAAAGCAATTTCTGTGGGAAAAACTTCAAGATGCGCGCCTTTTTTCTGATTTTCTGGCATTTTTTGTTGTTTTTTATATTTATAATTGTTGTTGTTATCGTTGTTGCTGTTGGCGCTATGACAAAGCCTCCGTTTGTCAAATGGACGAGCGAAGGCGCGCAAGCGAAATAAATGAAATAAGTTGAAACGTCAGTTTTGCTCTTCTGATTCCTTTTGGGCACAACAGAACTCTGAACGGCGACGTCGGCGGCGAAACAACGCAAAAATGTCACTTGACAAAGATAATCCACAATTTTATTGTTGTTATTTTTAGTTTTTGTTGATGTTGTTTATTTTTTCTTTTTTAAACCAGAAGCATTAAATGCATTTTAAATTGTAAGAATTTTTTTGTACATTCTTATTGGAAATTAATTTACTTTTTTGTTGTTGTTATTTTGGTCAAAAAGCACAACACATCGAAGAAACACACGCACGCACGCACGAAATTATAAAAAAACACAAAAACGCGTGAAACCATAGAAATGTTGACAAAGAAAATACGAGAAATTATTATTATAAAAATATTATTTGAATCAAAGGCGAAAAAAAAACGCAACGCGCACACGAAACGTGAGTGAATAGTGAATGGATGAGTGAGTTAGCAAGTGCAAGTTGTTGCTTTTTTAACTGTTGTTGCTGCGGCTGTCGCTGCTGTTGCCGGTGCTGCCACTACTGCTGCTGCTGCTGCTTGAGAGAAGACTACAACCGAGATACAACGTACGAACGCATCTCCATCATCCGCGATCATGACGAACAACCGATCACCAACAAGCTCAAAACATTTGTGTGATTCTTTGTTATTGGAAACGCGCGTTCATTTCACCAATAAGCTCAAAATTCAAAAAACTCGTTGTCACAGATCAAGCAAACGCAAAAAGCGTTCAGCACACGAGAGCGAGAGAGAGCGTGACGACAGTGTGAGAGAGCGTCACAGTACAAAGCGATAACGATATTACGCATTTTTTTTAGATATTTAGCTTATGTGACTATAAAAATACATTTTCATTTTGTTAAATACAATGCTGAAACAAAAATTTATATTGCACCCACCTATGTTATGTGTCTTACAAGGCGAACATAAGGCAATTAAAACCACTTGTTTCTTATGCATAAGAAGCAGCAGCAGACAGCAGCAACAACAGCATCGGAGAGACGACAATGTGACAAGTGCTGAGAGAGCAAGTGCAAAACAATTAAAGAGACCGCGTTATTCTTAAAACGAAAGAGATACAACAACAACTTTTACAAGTTTTGAAAATCAAATTGAAGAATTAAAAAAAATCGGCAAGTTCGGTTAACTCGAAGTTAACGTGCGCTACGCAAATGAATTTTGTGCTCAGCTCATTGTTGTTATTGTTAAATGTTTTTGAGTTTTTAAAATGTGCGTATTATTTATGCGTTAACAACTAACATACCTGTTTTTCATACGCCACGTTGTCTTGTCACGCACCATGTTCAATTTAAATAAACACGCACCTTGTCTAGAGTGCAAGAAGCTACAAGCATACGATTTGACCAGAAAGCAGTTATAAAAACAAAATTACGGTTTTCTTATCAATACAAAAGGCGGACGGAAAAGGCAAGAAAGTACCGAATGCGTGTTGGAAACTGTCGATGACAACTTTTTAAAATGGTCTGCACTCACGTATCAAAATTTAAACATGAAAACCGGCATGAATTGCAATGGTTTTCGAACTTTTAAATTCAGGTGTTTATTTTATGGCAGTTGTATAAAGTTTATTTTTCTTTTCCATTTT
Source organism: Phortica okadai (assembly GCA_034638295.1). NCBI lineage: Eukaryota > Metazoa > Arthropoda > Insecta > Diptera > Drosophilidae > Phortica > Phortica okadai. Next base: position 10,086,026 of record CM067850.1, read on the forward strand.
TTTCTTTTTCTTAATATCATGTTTTAGTGCCGCCGCTTTTAGTTTATTAGTCGCACGCATGTATTGTTTTGTTCTCTACGCATTTTTCGTTGCCAGCACGGTTACGCACACTTGTACGTGCGTTATAAACACACACACACACACACGCACACATGACAACGCAAACACATACACAAATACATAAGCGGCGAGAACAGTTTAACCTTGAAAATAAATGCGTAGTTTTGTTGCTACTTTCCCATTTCTGATAAGATTTTTATAGTATATTTTGTGCGTTTTTGTGCTTTCGTGCGTGCACAAAATGTGAAAGAAGGTGGGCAAAGGGTAAGAACGGAAAGAATATGGCTATAGTTTGCAGTTTTGCTAATGCTAGATTTGCCATTATTTGGTGAACTTATCATTCACACACACACACACATATATATTTCATTCGAAATTGCTCGAGTCAGAGCAATTAAGCAACAACAAAGGAGCAATAGACAAATAATGAACCCCATTATCAGTCAACTCAATCAACGCCGCCGACTTGTTGAACTTTTATTTGCTTATTTTTCTTTCTTTATTTTTGGTTTGCATATTACAAAACTTTTATAATTCTAACAAATACAATCAATACACTGAAGAGCTAATTTGGAAGGAAGGGGACAAGTAATCTCGACCTATCAACAAAAATCGCTATTTGATTTGAGTCATTTCATTAATAATTTTGAACATTACTCTTTGTTTAAATTTAGTATTAATATTAAACCATCTTTATAATTTTCTGCCTAGCGATGGTTAGCGAATTTTATAAAAAAAATATCATTTTCTAGTGTAAAATATTTAGGTTAAATAATTAGTTTAAAAATAGTGAAATTACTCGGTTGTTGTGCCGCCTTTTAGATAATATTACCCACTATAGGTCATAGACCTTACGATGTTCTCACCTACAACGACAACAAAAAGTTGTTTTGACTTCGTACATTACAAGAAACCATCGAAACAACAAAACAAAAAGCCTTTCAGGCAAAATCAAAATAATCTGATTCGCATCTATAAATCAAAGTCAATAGCCGCAATATTGTTGATTGTGAGATTTTTTCGACTTTAGTCTAAGGAGCAAGATTTAATCTTGGAGCACCTCGAGGCAGACGCTCGATTCAAATAACAAAACAATCAAGGTTTTTAAAAAGCCCTTGTCAATTTTCGCGAATTGCTGCGATTTTGTATGCACAGCCTAAAAGTAGACTCACAGTTTAATGCAAACATTAATTCAGTTGTTTTACTTAGACTTTCAATTGAACTGTCTTATGTGTCAACACGTATAATCGTAACTTACGCGCAATACGCAATAATCTATATACGAAATAAAAATAAACAAATGTTTTTTTGTTCCATTTATTTTTATTTAGTTGGTTTTAAACTACAGCGTGAAAATTACATACATAATGCGTATATCCTCGGCAAAGCCGAAGTTTACAATCTATTTATGTTTAATTTTTGTTTTCTTTAATGTGCTTAAATTATTTAAAACGCTTCACGAAAGACATGATTTAATGCTTTATTCCTGGCAATTTGTTTGAATTCAATACAAAGTTTAGTTTCGCTTTATTGCTGCTTACGTTAAAACAAGGGAATTTTTCCTTTCGTATGCTTTTTGTTTTTTTTTCACTTTATTTTCGCTATCATTACATGAAATGCAATTCCATATTACAACTATCAATACTATAAATTTATACGTTATATAAACAATATTCTTATTTTCACATGTATTCTGCGTTGTTGGCAAAAATTTGACAAACATCTTTTTTTCTTTTTCTTATTCAACAACAACTACAAAAACAATGTTATTTATTTATGAACATTTTGTAAATGTAATCTAACAAGATATGATTTTACACTGAATGAGCTTTAAAAATACCGAATTGATCATGATGATGAATTTTCTAAAACAAAAATTCTCGCGGTGTCTCAAATGTGAAACTGTTTTTCCCCTTTAATAGCTCATTTGACGATACCTCAACAAACAAGTTGCAATGAAAACAAATAAAAAAGAAAGTATACAAAAACAAGTTCCATGTGTATGAAAACAAAGAAATGCACCAACAAGAACTTAAAGTAAATAAGCAACAAAGGACAAGCAAAAATTGTATAATAAAAAATCTAAAAAAAAAACAAAGTTACCAAAAATGTAATAAGATTGTATTTTATAAATTTAATAAGATCCTGTCAATGGTTCCGTTCTACATATACATATGTGCATATAAACATGCATACATGTTATTATGTTAATTTTTATTTCAATCACTTTTTTGTGACACTTTTCTTTTTTAAATATTCTTTTTTATGAATTTTGTAAACTCAATTTTTTTTTCTTTTTGGTGGAAAAGTTGAACTAAGGAACTAATCCGTTAAGAGGCCGTAAAACTGTTGTCGGTTGTTAGCAATTATTGCATTTATTGTATCTTTAACTCAAAGAAACATGAGTTCGGCCAAAGTCTTTTCAGTCTGAAATGATACAACAGTTTTTTAAGTCTAAAACAAAAACAACAGTTTACAAAAAAAAAAAAATATTAAACTATACAATCATATAAATGACATTTCAGCTTAATTGAATGTTGAAACAAAATAGACATGAGAAGAAATAATACAAAAAACAAAAACAAATACTTACATGAAATGAGAAATGAGATAAGCTACACTGAACCCAATCCTGGACCATGATTTTTGACTTAAGCGTAGATTTATGTTTTTTTTTTTTTTTTTGGAATTTTTTTGTTAACAGAATGTGTGCAAGAGTCAGAGATTGACACAATTTGTTATTGACAGTCGGACAGAACGCGGTGTGTTATCAATTACTTGTACATACAAACATGCAATAATCAACAGGACATACAAATGTATTTCATAACATTATTAACGTGTAAAAGGAGGTTAGTTAATTTTGTTTACATTCACATGTGGGAGTGTGTATGTGTGTGAATTTAGCGTTTGTCATGTAACTGCTTTTGATTTCGAACTAAAATTCATAATGCAAGTCGGCGATTTCTTGTTTCAACTTGCCATCATTGTATATCCGTTCGCAGACAACGCTCACCTTTTTCAATAATTCAATGGCAGTTTGTAGAACATGATGCCATTTCCGCAGCTCTGTTTCGTGTAATAATTCTTGTTGACGCAACAATTCAAGCCAATCCTGATTTGTATTTGGCATTTCCCTACAACAAAGAAAAAATTAACGCTTTTTATTGAGAACTATTCAAGTTTCATCGGTAAACTTACTTTAAGGCAGCAAAATTGGGTATACGCGCACGCCGACTCAGATCAACATCGATGTGTTCCTCCAGCTTCCAGAGCTTGAGTAACAATATCACATTTAATGCAAGCAGGCAACACATTAAAAATATAACAAATAACGAGATGCCTTTGTATTTGGTTTTGTGTTCCTTATTGTGTTCCTGTAGTAATTCTTGTTGATGTTGTTGTAGTTGTTGGTGTTGATGTGTGGTCAACGGTTTGCCGGCAATACCAATGCCACCTAAATGCGTTTGTGGCATATGTGCTGAACTATTTGTGACTAATAATGTCGATTCAATGGCCTCATTCTTTATTTGTGCTGTACCCATTGTATTGTCATCTAAGGGTCGTATCTGTGTGGCAGTACCTGTAAGATGATGATCATTGTTAGATGATTAGTTAAAGAATAAATAATTTTGAAGAGAAAAATAAAAACAAGGCAACCAAAACAAACAATGACAATGACATGCTCTATAATATATAATCGATACAATAATAAAAAGTTTCTTGTGTCAACGTTTCTAAAAAAACAAACTGAAAAAAAAATTAATAAATAGAAACAAATAGAAAAACTACGGCATACTGATAACAACATGTTGTGCGCAATCAACTAAAGTGTGTGTTTTGTGTCGTCAAATGTGGGTGGATGTATGATTGAGTTTGATTGATTGATTGTTGCAACAAAGCAATGGTGGCACGAAAATGACCTTACAATGTTGATTTGAGTCAGTTAGCTCATGAATATGTTGCTGATGTTGTGGTGGTAGTTGTTGTTCTTGTTGTGGTTGATGATGCATTGCTTGCAGTTGTTGTTGTTGTTGTTGTTTGTCGTCAGCGTTGTCGTCGTCATGACGTTTCGATAGCCCTGTTCTTGTCCTTAAATATGTTCTAGCGCTCATGATGTTTTCATTACTTTGAGTGTTGTTGTTATAGTTGTTGTAAGCATTTGTGCAAGCGATTAAAAAATGTTTTGCAGTGTTTGTATTAGCGGCAGAATTGTTGACAGTGTTTTGACATTTATCATTTGTGCATTGTTTGTTTGTTTGAGCATTAGCGGCAACTGTTCTAGCCAAGCCGCTATTGTTTTTATGCTTACCACGACGTGGACGTCGACCTTTGCCCTTTGCAGGCGGTATGCATGTCTCGCTTTGCAATGCATGCAATAATGCTGTGAAAAAGTCCTCCAGACCAGCCCAGGTGTTCTTCTCAATGAAACCCTTAACAACGCCCCAAATTGATTTTTTGTACTTGATTTGCGCGTGCACCGACAACATTGTATGATCGTCAACAGTGCTGAGAAAATAAAATAAAAAATATTTTATTCTAGAAATGTCAAATAATAATAATTAATGTCATTTCTGACACTTACCGTACTAGACAAAAATGCATGAGCACGCTAAAACTATCTGCATATGGAATGCCAGCATTGACGCTGTTTACATCTATGGAATACAGTTCACCCGGCTTGCTGCACTCGCGCATGGTTTGATATTCTGTGACCTGTATTACATAGAAATAATTACAATGATTTTCTGATATATAAGAACTTGTACCAACATACTTTAGAAGTCTTGGGTCCTACGGAAGCGGCTAATTGCACAGTCACACTAAAGACACGTGTTTGCAGACCTTCATCACTGGTCGACCAATCGCCAAATGTTAAATCAGTTGACTTGCGGAAGGCATGGAAGTCAGTGAGGAATTTTGATTTTGAGAAAAGTAAACTAAATAAAGTTTCTACATTAATTGGAAGTATTGTGTGCAATATTTGACGACCCTCATGTGTCGACGTGCACTCGGTGGTGGCAACAAATCTGTTTCAATGATGCAAAAGACATTAACATTTATGCAATTTGTATACTTGAATATGCTTACGGTATTTTGTTGTCTTCGGAATCCGATGAATCGGAAGCATCTGTTGGTACAGCCTCCGCGTTTTTGCTTACAGCATCTTCACGCTGTCTGCTGCTTTTGGAAATTTTGCGCTTTGCATCGTGGCTCGTTGTTGCAACAGCGGCGGCCACTTGGCTGTTACTTGACGCTGCTGTTGTCGACGACTTCTGTTTCGTTTCACTGCCGCTGCCGCCGCCAGTAAACGTCACAGCAACAGTTTGCTCTTCCGGCTTAACTGAACTCAGTGTCAGTTCTTTTGCATTCGATTTCATTTTCTTGTTTGATTTTCGTATACTTTCTTTGTTATCAGAGCCGCTGGCTGAAGCGTTTGTCGATGAATTCAAATTTGACGATTTGCCCGAATTGAAGAAATATGATTTCGTACGGGATTTACGTACGCCACCACCGCCGCTGCTGGCACTACTATTGCCACTAGTTTGAAGTTGTTGGTTAATACTCTGACTGGAATTTGTGTTAGCTGTATTATAATCACTTGTTACGGACATGCAAGCTGATGCGCTATCGTCTACGGCAGTTGAAAATTCCAAATCCGTTTCGGTGTCGGCCGGATCGATCGTTGGATCAATGTAGTCTTCGTCGTCAGTGGTTAGACCCAATTCATCGCCGTAACAATTATGAACATAACGCCAAATTTCTTGCGGTGAGAATTGTTTATTCATTAACGTATTCTGCCATACGCGAAATAGCATCAAAAATGACTTGTCGCGCGATGTGAATGTTGCAAAGAAATACTTTTCGTTGGCGGTGCAAATTGAGATCGCGTTCGGTATGACAAGCGCTGTTTTTTCCTTTGTTATGGCGGTCACCTCTTTCCACTTAATGCTCACATATGTCTCCCAACTGAAGATGTTCGCATGAAAGCAGACATAATTCTGTGATACATAAAGGCGTCCCTGCACAAGTATATCGCGTTGCAAAGCACACGAATAATCTGTAAGGAATATATTCGTTAGACAAACTTTTATTTCACATAACAATTTAACTCACCAACAATTAAACGCTCATCGTTTGGTACGTCTTTGAAGAGCTTTTTGAAATCCTCGGCACGTGACTTGTAATTCGGATAGATGACGTTATACCACGATTTCTTTTTAGCGCGTTCCGATAGCCTTGATGTGCTCTTGACGGGCTTTTCGTTTGATGTCTGTGTCGCTGCAGCGTTGTTTGCACCATCAGCGTTACTCGTACCACGCACAAATGCCTCAACCGCTACTGGTTCGCTTACACGGCTCTGTGCGTTATCCTAGAAGGTAGTTAGAGCTACGATTACTCAACAGTTAACAGTTAGACAGATGTGCTATCAATGAGTCATTTCACAAACCGGGCACAGCAAACAACCAAGGTGTCGATTGTCGACTTTATCTATGGCAACAGGTGTTGCTTGCCTTATCAGCTTACCAAAAACACACAATCGGTTTTATTATTTAATAAAGTTTCAAGAAATTAACTTCCATGGACTTCTTACAGAAACACATTGATGAAGGCAGCTGCTTATATAATTGTTTAAACACTAATTTGTACAACTTGGCTCTATTACAGAAAAAAATAAAAAATTCAGTTAGTATGCTATGGCATTGAATGCAGAAAATCTCTTTTTTATATTTCACTTGCGGCCTTAATGGCAATTATCGCCACCAACTAAAGCGCCAAACAACAAACAAACGACTAACAAAACACCAAACCTTATCAAAATAAAAACAAAAAAGCTATGAAGTTCTTTTCGCAAAGTTTGCGTTGGAAGCTTTCTAATCTATTTTGTTAAAGTTCTAGTGATGGGTTTGTCAAGCGACACTCTCACGATATCATTGTCGTACGTTAATTCATTTTTTTCTGTTGATTTTATGCACGTATAGCGCATTTAACATTCATCTAAGCTTATAATTTGTTCACTATTATTTTTTATATTATTTGTTTAACACATTTGAACTTGCGCGCTAATGAAAATTCATACAATTCGTCGCTCATTGCGCTCTTTCTCGTCTTCCACTTGTTTTTTATCATTTAAAGAAATAATTTGCATTAGACTAACCTCATCACGTCCACCGACACTGCTCGAATTCGAGAGCTGAGAGTTGAGTGAAATTTTCGATGAAGTCGCTGAGGGTGCAATCTTGGCTGGTTTGCCTTTCGAGCCTGTTGAACTTTTACGTCCGTGCGGACTATCCGTTGGACTTGAAGTGCTAATCGGTGCGCCAACGGATTTTGTCAAGTCAGTATCGTTGACAATTTGCTGTATCGACACGTCATCAACGACTTTTATGACCGGTGTTGTTATAGAGTTTATTGAAGTGACAGATTGTGTCCACAAGTTGGTGCCAGCTGGAGTAGTTGGTAGTTGTTGTTGTAGCTGTTGCTGTTGTTGCGAAGGAAGCGTAGGCGGTGTTGTGTTTATGTGCAGCGTTGAGTTTAGGCTTGTTGTTGCTTTGTTGCTATTAACACTTTCGTTTGTTGACTCTTCGATAGTCACAAGCTTGGAAATTGAAGACGAAGTTAAAGACAGCGTTTCTTCAGCAGCAACAGATGTGACTGGCCTGCAAGAAATGTTGTTGTTTTTTTTGTTAAATTCATAACAAATCAATTGAAAATATTATAAAAGTGCAATAAAATACAATTGTGGAAATATTTTGAGCATAAAACATGCAAATTTTGAATGAATATACAAGATCTAATAAACCAAATAAAGTGCGCATACCGAAAAGAAATAAGAAACACGTTTATTTTGTATAATCACCTACCTTTCCGTCAGGTTACACTTGATTTTTTCTTCTTCTTCATTTTCTTGGACATCACAAATCGTACTTTTCGGATTTGTTGTTGTTGATATTGTTGATGATGATGTTGTCGATGTTATTGTTGTTGCTGTTGTTGTTGTTGTAGTGGTGGTGGTGGTTGTTGTAGTTGAATTTTCAATATTCTTAATCCTACAAAGAATTTACAAAAAAAGCAAAAAAAAAAAAAAAAACGAATAGAAAATAAAAGAAAATCAAATAAAAGCCACAAAATGGAACGACATGCTTTTAAAATACACTTATAATATAATAAATGATTGTATTTAAATAAAATATGATGTATATTTTGTTGTTGTTGTTTAATTATTACTACCATACAACTTTATATTTATTTGCACTGTTACTCATTGTGGTAACAACACTTTTGATCGGTCTTGCTACAGAAGAAGCGCGCACTGACGCCTCAGATCAGGCGTGTAATTGTTCTATACGATTATTGATTGTAATCATGTTAACCATTTTGTTGCGGTCGATCGAACCTCCTATGTCGCTGTCTACTCACATTTTCAATAAACACAAACACAACTGCGATAAGATTAGTTCTGATTATTTGAAGTACATACTGTATATGGCTGTAGTACATATTATATTGTGTGGCTTTCTCATGAAGACTTTATCGTGTGTTGTCGTTATTCTTCGTTATACGGTCTTCAATAACAATGTTAAGGCAATTCAATACTCAAATATGCTGAAATGTGGCTTAGTGCTAATCTTATCTAATATGGCGACAATAGAGGAAGAGTAAATTTTAAATTGCTTTTAAAGTCTTCTATATGCATTTGTCTCATACTGAATTATTTCTAATGAAAAATGAAACTTAATTGGTACATTGCCTTCACCTGATAAAAAAATATATGTATCTGTATGACCTTATCTAATGAAAGAGCAAAATGGCAACAATAACAACAATGCAATACAAAAAGTTTCACTCAGTTTGAGTTAACCATTTGTTGTGTGTGTGTGGGGAATGGAAATACACAAATAAATAAACATACATTTATTTATGTATGTATCGTATATAACTATTGTTAAATTTGCATTGTTGATAAATTCTAAATAATCTTTATGTTTGCTTAATCACGGAAAGTAATGTGTAATAAATATAACGTTTAGCGACTTTAAGCGCTGCCGGCAAGAATTTCAAGAATTCCGGCTAAGCAAACAAAGAAAGACGTGCAAATCATTAAAATTTAATGCAACGTGACTTCACACATACGACGTGCGACACGAATGACGCTAAGTACCGTTAGTAATTAAGAAAATTAAGAGTGTCAATTAATTTGCTTTGAAGTTGTGAAAAATCGATAAATTAAAAGTTTTTCGCTATTATTGGTTATGGGCGACTCCATCAGCGAGTTTGTTGTCACCTCTCATTGACAGGGATGTTTGTTATTGTTTTCGTTGTTGTTGTTATTGTTATTGTTGTTCTTTTTGTGGTGCAAGAAAAGTGTGTCACGATTGATTTCCATAAGATACAATACATATAATATGGAATACACACAGCCTTGAATTATCAACCACCACGCTGATAAAACGGTCAACATTTGCCAAATATACATATATTTTTTTGACTTTAACTCATTTTTTGTTGTTTCTGGGAGTACCCTCCATTTGTATATAAGCGAATATCACGTCATATAAACTAATATGCTAAACGCGTCAGCCAATCAAGACACACACACGTACACACGGCGAGATTATCAAATGGGTTATACGCCACGGGCAGAGATGTTAGTGGCATTAATTGAGTATTCAACATTATCAAAAGTGTGTTAATTATATTAAAAGTAAAACAGTTCTAATACTTTCTTTCTTTTTTAAGGCTTATCTTGAGGAGTAGTTGAAAATTGTCGGTTGTCATGTAAACAATAATTAAGAAACAATATCAGAACTTCTTATCAATATTAGTATTTGTTTAAATGTCTAAATAACAACAAATCGAATAAGAATTTTTTTTATCCAAGTCAGAACATGCAGTAAATAGGAATCGAGACATGCAAGCATTAATAATGTTAATAGCCTACACCAAAAACAAGTAAAGTTTAAAATGTAAGGTATTTAATTAAATGAAATCAGGTCGAACCGGAAAAAAATACTTACATGAGCTTTTAGTTTACAGCTGATTTGGTTGCTGTGGCTGCGTTTCTAGGGAGGATGCTTCGTGTGTTTAGGCTGTTGTTAATGACAAAAAGTGTCAAGAACTAGCTCAGGTGAAATTCGGTTTAATCTGGAGACACAAAAACTTGCGAAACGCTGGAAAATTGGCAATGCTAGTCGGAGTGCCTTTGTTTCCTGCTCTTGGTGCTGACGTCTACGGAAGTCGTCTCATTTACACTTGTTGTATACAATAGTTTGGTTTTTTGCCAGCCTTACAATAATTTCCACTTAGATGCTTATCACTTTAATGGCCTAGACTTTACTTTGAACTTATAGCTACTTTATGAGATTCTTCTAAATTCGTTCAGTTGGAGTTCGCGAGAACAATTTTCCCAATCAGAAAAAGTAAAAAACTAGTGGTGAACTTTTCAGCGATACCAATACAACATTTAGTATCGATTCTTGAAAAAATATGAAAAAACGTCTGATTGCTAAAAATCTTTCTAATTTCCTAGATTTAAATAAATAAAAATAAAAAATAACGATTTGTATTGCATCTACGCACGACCCTAGCAAAACCAATCCAATCATAGTATTTGGTGTAGCGCCGCCTTTTAGCGTTTGCACACAATGAGGCATTTTTTAGTACATTTTCGTAAATTAGAGATGAGCAGTTTTCCGTTGAAGATAGTGATGAGCTAAACTGTTACTTTTTTGTTTGTTTTTTATTTTGCTAAAAAAAATGTGTGAATATTTTGAAATTTTAAAATTACTGTTTAAGACCCGTGAGAGCGTCAGTCAGAAATTCACAATACAAATTAGAGCGCTCGAATGAACAACTTACCATAGTGATCATAGAAATCACGCTCACGTAAAATTGCTCATCACTAGTTCAAACAAATTATTCGCTGCGATTTATACTGTAATTTAGATTGTCAATCTGCCTAGAGACTTGCAGGTGTACCAACTCATGTCACTTGATATTTTAAGCGAACATACGTCAAGTGACTTCCACTGTAACACTTAACAGCTCTGTTGCAATTTTCTTACACCCGTTTTCTATGTTCTTTTTCGCTCTTTCTCGCATCTGCTAACAACAGAAATACTAAATGTTACGAACATGCCAATAAAATAAAATAATAAGAAGAAGAAGGAGCGAAAATTGTACTTATTTTATTAAATTGAATTAAATTTTGAAAAAAAACTGAATAAATAGGCAAAATCTATTTATTTAGCTGCAATGGCGTCATCGCAGCGCACATTTGCGCAAAAATTATCAAAGTACGTTATATTTTTAAGTATGCCTTGATTTGAGTCCAAACAAATGTAGCAATGCCGCGCCCATCCGCTTTTATGGCATCAAAACAATAAACAATTACTTTGTTTTCATTTGATTACAGAACCCATGCGGCGGATGTGAGGAAAAATGTGGTCAATTGTCATATGCAAACAAAAACCATGGATGCAATGTCTGGGTCAACGGTAAGTCGGTGTCAATACAGAATTTCATGTTGAACTATAGCACATATTCTTGATAGCTGTCATTGGCTGAGCCTGTGGAACCTTTGGATTACGAGGAGTTTCTTCAACAACACATGAACCTTTTAAATCGTGACCCACTTAAGCACATTTTGGACTTTCCACAAGGTGATGTCTCTGTAAAGTATGTGCCACGAAAGATACGCACAACTGACCACATCGTTCCAAAGGAAAACATGTAAGTTCAGTGCTCAAAAATGTTACCGAAAGCATAATAAATCCAAATTATTTTGCTTTTAGAGTGGAACTACCACAGCACGTCCAGAATTGTGTGAATTGCTATACGCGTCCATGGAAAATAATTGAATATGCCCAACGTCATTATTCGAGTTCATGTTGCACACGAGAGCGCATTGATCGGGGAACGATCAGTCCTTCCGCCTATCAGCAGGAATTCGAAATCGACAAAGATAAAGACTTTTCGTCGTTTGACGAGTCACTGACAGATAAAAGTGACAGCTGCACGCCAAGTTCGAGGCAATCAATAGCTAGTTTGTCTTCAGCCGGCTCCTGTACTGACACATTGACTCCACGTGGATCGTGGGCCAGTTTCGACTTGCGTCGTTCAGTGAACGATCCACTAATACCAGATCTTTTGGATAACCCCGAACAGATCGACCAGACGAATGAAACGCGCCGGCAAGGTGATCGTCAGGAGGCCTTGTTCTCACTTTATCCGGAGACTGATGCCGAAGATTTGATCGAGCGTCGTTTACCAGCTGAAATACCAATGGAACACATTGGCCATCGGATATTAGTAAAGTGCCTACAACTAAGACTGGAGCTTGAGGTAGAACCGATTTTCGCCTCAATGGCCATATATGATGCCAAAGAACGTAAAAAAATCTCCGAAAATTTCTATTTCGATATGAACTCTGACACACTCAAGCGTATGCTGGTCAACCATGTGCGTTGTGCGGATACAAGTACTCAAAGTCGATCGGGTATTTTTGAAATCTCATACCCAAGCAATGATCTATTTTTGGTAATACGCTTGGAGAAGGTTCTACAAGGCGATATAAAAGATTCCGTTGAACCTTACCTCAAAGAGGACAAGGATAAATGCCGCGAAAAAGCAAGAGTGAATGCATCGGATTATTGTGAGCGTTTGGGAAAGTATCGCATGCCATTTGCTTGGACGGGTATATATCTGACAAATGTGTTTAATGGCGACAATTTCGAAGGCAAAGATTTACCGGGTGGTGAAAAGGAGACAGGTGGCTCTTTAGGGTCAGCTGCTAGTTCGAATAGCTTGGATCGTAAGTCTTCAACAAGTAGTTTTGATCAGCTGCGACGCAAAGCAAATGATATGAGTGGCACACTTACGCGCCGTGGCTCACTTGAACGCAAGGAGAAACGCCGGTCTTGGTCACCAGATGACTTTGCCAGTGTTGTGGAGGGTTTCCGACCAATAACAATAACCGTTTCGAGTTTTTTTAAACAAGAAGCGGACAAAATGAAAGATGATGATTTGTATAAATTCTTGGCCGAGTTAAAACGCCCAAGCACAGCGATGAAAAAATACAAATGTATACCAGGCTCAATCAAGTTGGAAATATCACCTTGTCCCGATGAGGTACAGAATGCGCTTACACCCGAATTGGCCAAAATTGAAATGCACACCGAAGATAAAACAAGACCAGTAAAGGAAATACTTGAGTTTCCATCTATGACAATATATAATCCTCATTATATATACAGAAATTTATTGTTTGTCTCGCCAAAAGAGTTGAACTTTTCATCACGTGCCGGTTCTGCACGAAATATTGCCGTGCGGGTTCAACTGATGGCCGGAGAAACACCTTCGGATGCTGTAAATGCGATTTTTGGAAAGTCATCATGTCCAGAATATGCTAAAGAAGCTTTTACCGCCGTGAATTATCACAACAAGTGTCCGTCGTTCTATGACGAAATTAAAATCGCACTTCCGGCATCATTGAAACAGAATCATCACTTATTCTTTACCATTTATCATGTGTCGTGTCAAAAGAAGCCGCAAGAAATGCAACCATCGGTGGAGACGCCAGTTGGTTACACTTGGCTGCCACTCCTCGAAGATGGCAAACTAAAAGTGGGAGAATTCAATCTGCCGGTAATGGTTGAAACGCCGCCGGAAAATTACTCCTTCATACCGCCCAATGTGCAATTACCCGGCACAAAATGGTTGGACAATCATCGGGCAGTCTTCAGTATTAGTGTCGATGCCGTCACCTCTGTGCACACGCTCGATCCGAATTTGGATAAATTCTTCCTAATGTGTGAATATCTTGACACACGAAAAATTCCACCACGCATTGGCGAAGGCAACATGGAAGCAGAAATGAAGAGATGTCTTTTGGATATTGCCAACGCAGAACGTGAGCCTTTAGTAAAGAACTTGCATTTAGTATTGGATAAACTAGTTGAGTTGTTGGTCACTACCTACAAGATTGGCGGTCAAACGCTGTCTCTGGGTTCGACAGTATTCGAAGTCTTGTGCTCAGTGTCGGCAAACTTATCGGTGAGCTTTGAGATGTCAATAATGCTTTCAAATTTTTCATAGTTGATTTTAATTTTTATTAGATACTCTCCGATGACTTAATTGTCGACCAATATGGCCGCCAAAATTTACTTTCTACTTATGTGCAATTTCAATGCAAGGTGCCGCATCCATTCAGCGGCAAGCGGCGCATCACAACCAGTCGCAGTAATGCAGAAGAGGTTAATTCAATCGTTTCGGAAGTGTACAGCATCTACGATAATGTGTCATTGGGTGGCCGCAGCTTAGATCGTAAAGGTAAATCAAATTAGCTCTTTATTTGAAATTATTTTAACACATTTTTTCTTACAGAAATGGCAATTGATATAACAAACTTCCACACCCGCGATGGTCATGTTCGTTTGCTTCATGAAGAATTGGCTTTGCATTGGGTCGTTACCAGCGGTCAAGCAGCTGAGTTGGCAATGAGCAATTCATGGTTCATTTTTGAATTGATTGTTAAATCGATGGTTGAACATTTGGATCATACACGCACATTGAACACTCCGCGCAAACAACGTTTTCCGCATCAGTTTACGGATGATATTTCCACTTTGGTACATCTCGTTTGCACGAAAATTGTTGGCTATCACAGCAACGATCCAAAGCTGGCACAGTCACTCAACGCTAGTTTAGGCTTCTTTGTATTTGATATATTCAATATCATGGATCGCGGCTTTGTGTTTGGTCTCATTAAGACTTACACCAAAGTACTCATTTCGAAGAACGCTTCTATACCGGATTTAATGAACTACAAAATAGACTTTCTGCGCATTGTTTGTAGTCATGAACATTTCGTAGCATTGAATTTGCCATTTGGCACCCCATACACAACCATATCAGCGCCCTGCAGTCCCACGCCGAGTACCACATCGAATAATAGTCAAACATCTTATGTAAGTCGGCCAACTATATTTCTATTTACGGCTTTTCCATATATTTTAATAATACTTTTCTACAGAGTTCAATTGAACGCGCCCTCAATGCCGATCTGAGTGCAGATTTTCGTCAGCAGCATTTCCTTATTGGTCTGGTCTTGAGTGATTTGGCAACTGTTCTGGAAGTGCCGTAAGTAATTCATTTAATGTTATCAAATGTCATGATGCTAATAATTTTGCATTATAGAAATCCTTATCTACATGGCAAGGCAATTCGTTGTGTTCGCAATCTGATGACATCTCATGACTTGGATCCGCGTTATTGTGACCGTGACGCCCGTGCACGTGTCTCTGCTTTATATATACCGCTGCTATGCATTGTAATGGACACTATACCCCAGCTGCATCAGTATTTGGCCGATACACATGATCGGCTGCAGCAAATTGGCTTACTTGAGGATTATCAGGGCCCACATCAAACCGTTGCAACGACAACTATCAGTCCAGAGGTTGCCTACGCCATTTCTGGCAGTCGCACATATTCATATATGTCCGATCAAGTAAAAAATAAGACCTCACTAAGCACGGAAAATACAAGACATCTCTTGGCCTGCTTTATTTGGGTACTTAAGAATTTGGATCGCACAATTCTCTATCGTTGGCTCCTCGGTTTGAGTCCACATCGTGTTCATCAAATGCTGCAGGTGCTTAACGTTTGCATACCATGTTTTGAGTATAAGGGTCAAAAGCGATTGCCCGCCTTAAAACGCAATACGCAAAGTTTCCGCAAAACTGCGCCGCCGGATGTTAAAGAAAAACTGGAGGAATGTATACGTGGCACGAACTCAGCACGTTATGATCTTATAAATCGCCGTAAGGATCGCAACTCAACAGAAAAGCTACGTTGGCGTAAGGATCAGATGCCTTATCGTTCGCAGTACGCTGATGTTGTTAGCAAATCTGATCCGGATTTGGAGCTTAATCATTACATTGAAGGTTCATTGGCTACAGAAGTTGTGCTCGTCCTGCTCGATACTTTAGAGATTATCGTGCATGTGTCAACTAACTCGGAATTACATCACAATCTGCTTGGCACTGTTTTAAAGGTGTTGCTTCATGCGTTGTCACGCAATCAATCAACGTTGGCGCTACAGAATCTTTTCGCATCGCAACGTTCATTAATCTTTAAGTTTCCGAATTTACTATTCGATGAGGAAACGGATATCTGTGCAGATTTGTGTTTACTGCTGCTGAAGCATTGCGGATCTCAGTTACCGGGCATACGTTCACAAGCATCCGCCTCGTTGTACTTACTAATGCGTCAAAATTTTGAGATTGGAAATGTGAGTAAAAAACACTTATACATGATCTATAACTATGATGTTTGATTGTATTGTATATTTTTAGAACTTTGCACGCGTTAAAATGCAAGTGACCATGTCACTCAGCTCGCTAGTCGGCACCAGCTCAGCCTTCAGCGAACAATCTTTGCGTCGCGCTCTGAAAACTGTGTTGGTCTATGCTGAATCAGACACTGATCTGCAGGAAACATCATTTCCTGAGCAGGTGCAAGATTTGCTCTTCAACTTACACATGATACTCTCTGACACCGTGAAGATGAAAGAGTACCAAGAAGATCCGGAAATGTTACTCGATCTAATGCATCGCATTGCGAAAGGATATCAAAACAATCCCGATTTACGTCTGACTTGGCTAGAGAATATGGCCAAGAAGCATCGTGAACGCGCCAATCACACTGAGGCCGCTATGTGCTATGTCCATGCCGCTGCGCTGGTTGCCGAGTATCTCAGTATGTTGGAGTCACAACCGCATCTGCCTGTCGGTGCTGTTAGCTTTCAACGTGTGACGCCCAACTCACTCATGGAATCAGCAGTCTCTGATGATGTGCTCAGTCCGGGTGAAGATGGCATTTGCCTTGGCAATCATTTTACCGAAACCGGCTTGAAGGCCTTACTCGAGGAGGCATCAAACTCTTTTCAAATTGCCGGCATGTATGAGGCCATGAATGAAGTCTACAAAATACTGATACCGATATGCGAGGCCAATCGCGATTTTCAGAAGCTGAGCAAAGTGCACGGCAAGTTACAAGAGGCATTCAATCGTATCGCACAGCTGCAAGGCAAGCGCGTTTTTGGCACATATTTCCGTGTTGGTTTTTATGGCGCTAAATTTGGCGATTTGGATCAGCAGGAGTTTATTTACAAGGAGCCAACGTTGACAAAGCTGCCGGAAATATTCAGCAGACTTCAGAATTTCTATGCTGATCGTTTTGGTCCTGACTCAGTGCAAATTATCAAAGACTCCAATGCGGTTGACATCAATTCGCTTGATGCGGAAAAGGCTTACATTCAAATCACCTATGTGGAACCTTACTTCGAGACTTACGAAATGCGGCATCGTGAAACTTACTTCGAGAGAAATTTTAATATCAGTAAGTATTTTTTATACACTATGTTGAAACTATGTTGATAATAACTTATATACTCTTACAGAACGTTTCATCTTTGCCACGCCCTTCACAAAGACTGGCAAAGCACATGGCGACTTGCATGAACAGTGCAAGCGGAAGACCATACTAACCACTGCGAATCACTTCCCTTACGTGAAAACACGTATTCAGGTCGTTGCACGTCAGCAGATAATATTGGAACCCATTGAAGTGGCCATCGAGGATATACAGAAGAAAACGCTTGAGTTGGCAGCTGCCACCAATCAGGAGCCGGCCGATCCGAAAATACTGCAAATGGTGTTGCAGGGCTGCATTGGCACCACCGTCAATCAGGGACCCATGGAAATGGCCAGCGTATTTCTATCGAATCTTTCGGATGGCACGACTATACCAACGAAGCATCAGAACAAGTTGCGTCTGTGCTTCCGTGAGTTTTCGAAGCGTTGCTCAGATGCGCTCAAAAAAAATCGCAATCTCATTTTGTCCGATCAGAAGGATTATCAACGTGAGCTTGAGCGGAATAATGAACGGTTTGTCGAGCGTTTAACACCGCTGGTGACACTAACAGCGGCACAGGCTCAGGGCGTTGTTCGGTAAGTGAAGATGATTTGCTATTTATTTGTTTTTTAAACTTTGTTTTATCAACTATCTTTTCCCATAACAGAGCGAATGCTTACAACAATAAAACAACGCCGCTTAAATGGTAAATGTTTTCAGTCTCTTTGCTAATTCTTTATAGCAAGAAAATATTTTGACTGGATTTCTATTTTACATGTCTGCTCACATATTGATGGATTTTTTATCATATATATTTCTTTTAACATTTTAAAGTGTTTCAGATTATTTTAAGTAATTTCATAACAATTAAGACGAATTTTTTTCAATGCAATATTTATTCTAACCATAAAGTATAGAATTTTTACAAGAACTCATAATGAAACCAAATACTAAACAATTAAGTGTGCAATAGCCGCAAGTAAACCGACTATTTGATGCCCTACACATACAAACGTGTGGCAAATTATGAAAATTAAATGAAATGGCGTAAATTTTCGCTGCGAAGCTAATAAGCTGTCAGGCCAAAATCATATACTTACTTAATGATGCCTCATGCCCAACCTGTGCGCTTTATGTATACGCGTAGAAAGCGAAAATATATATTTATACAATTATTGATTGTCAGCCAAAAGGACGACGCATAAAGGATGTAGCAGGGCGCTTTAAGGACAACGCAAAAAATGCGATAATATATGAAAATAATTGCATACATAAACAAATTATTTATTTATACCAAGAAGCATTTGCAGTATTTTTTGTATCCATTTTGTACTTTTATATTTTTCGTAGAACACAACAACTTTATGCTAAGTCACACACACATCACATGAACTAAAGTAATAAAGAGAAAATCTAATAAATAAACTCTATGACTTATTTATGCATAATTTGTGGCATTTTCAAGTAGCGTATTATTGCCAAATTGCAAAACATTTCCAAATTGCGTTACATTGCCAGCCATGAAGGCCTCTTCGTTGTGGTGTGTGGTACGGAATTGTATCAAAATAATGAGATAACACGTTGCAGCGCCCGTAATCTTGAAAACGTAGAAGATTTTAAATATTGCTGATGTTTAACAGAGTTCAAATTCTTACCGTAAAAATGAGCGTGCGATCCAAATTGAAGAGGCCAGCGGCCGTGAAGCGTACATGTCTATGGCACAATTGCAGCGACAAACGAAAGAGACGATCACGCAGCTCCGCGTCTTCCGTAATGTTCAGTATCTTATGCACAATGGCGGCGCTCTTGTAGCTCTCCTTGATTGTAATGCTGCTGCCTTCGACAATCAGAAATATGATGACAACATACCAAACCATTTGAGCGAAGAAGAAAGCAAAGAACTCTTCGGATTCAAAGATCTCCAAGCGATTGGGATTCAACATCACTTCGAGTATGTAGAAATCATCGAAGAGTATAAACAAAAAGGATATGGCAATGATGGCGAGCAAGGGATATGTGAAATACTCTTCAATGGTATTGCAAATGTCACAGAGCAGATTGTGTATGTTCGTGACCTGTTTGATGGCGTACTCGGGATTTTGGCGCACCAGCGTAACGACGCTCTTCCGGGCCGGACGATGCAAGACGCTGCGGCAAGCGGCCTTGGCATGCAGTGGCGATAGTTCCAACGCATTACGTTCATCGAGTATGTCTTGTAGAATCTTCAATTTGTGTAATTAACAATGACAAATCTCCCTTTGGAAAAAAAGAAATTGCTTACCTCATTCAAGACGGCAAAGCGACTTTTGGCCAGACGCGTCATGCAAAGAAACTTAAAGACCATGATGCTTATGTTTATGTGCGGCAAAGCGAAGCTGGTGAAGACCACAAATGATGGCCAAATCAAGGCGCTACGCAATAAGCTGTAACTGACACACAAGTAGATGACGTTGAAGGTCAGCATGCCCAGCGATATGATGAAGGAGTAGAGTAGCGTGCGTTTGTAGTCCAGCTCCTTGCCCAAACGCACTAGAATCTCATCGGCAATGAGACTATTCTGTATAATGCTGACAAGGCGATTGCGTCGGAAAATGGCAAAGCCAAAAATGGTCAACATGACGAGTATGCCGGTGAAGGAGAGCGTGGCATCGCCCAGCTTCGTTATGTTCGTTTGGAAGAAGTAGCCAATGATGGAATCGCCCTCCGCGATAGCCCCAAAGAAGCACAAGACAAAGAAAGCGAAATGCACAACGCCGGCGACAAAGGAGAGCGCCGATGTGCGCACCTCGCGGCCCGAGTTGAGGCTGAAGGGCGCCAGACCGATTAGCGAAATGTAGGTGAGCGGTCGTAATGATTGAAATATATTATCCGCTTGCGATAAACGCTCCCACAGTTTGAAACCCATTTCTTCTTCGTTGAAAAGCAACTTATTAATGACCGGAAATTATGACTGTTAAGGACGCGCACTTGAGAAATACTGACGACGGAAGCAGCTGAGTCTGCGAACGGAAACGTAATGAAACGACATCGTCAGCGTCGTCAGTGACCGCGTCAACGTCAACGTCAAAGCGCGTTTGTCTAGCAAATAGCATGATGGACACACCTTCGACACACGTGCGGCGCCAAAGGGGTCAAAGTTGACTTGACGCAAAAACATAATAAGCTAAAACAAACTGACACTTATATTTGATTAAGCTTAACGGTTAACCACTCATTGTTAATCATGCCACAAAGTGGCCGCTTTAAGTTGCAACGAACATAAAACGCTTTAATTTCGCCAACTGACAACTTAAGCCGATTAAGATACATTAACACTTTATGGCATTTATATTAATAAAACGAAAAAAAACCGTATTTTATCAGTTGCAACATCAAAAAATATATATTTTTTTCAATTTATCTAATTATGATTAATTCACAAGAATATCCAAGCTAAATTGCAAGTATTTTGTGTGTGTGTGTGTGTGAGTGTGTGTAGATACTTCATAGAGCGTAACTGGTGACATTACGTACCTCACAGCTCTCACCAGCGCCCGAGGCCGGCACATTCGATGTGAACTGCAGTAATATGATTAGATAAGTGGTCAAAGCGCCGCTTATCTAATGCATTAGATAGGAAAGAAAGCCAGTTTAATAAGCACTAAGCCAAGTAAAAGATACTTACAGTGAAGTACAAAGAACGATCGATGTTGAACAAACCAGCGGCTGTGAAATTGATTTTCAGATGCATCAATTGCATGGAGAATTGCTGCAACTTCTCCTTGACCTCAGCGCTCTTGGTCTTGATCAGCAGCGAGTGCACAATGCCGCCGGTTTTTTCGCTCTATGAAAATTATTATTATTATCTTTAGAAGATTTCATAGAGCATATGCAGAATTACCTTCTTAATGGCACGATTGCTGCCCTCGACAATGGAAACGATTGCAATCAGATACAAAATCATCTGACACGAGAAGAAGGTAACAAATTCGACCGTCTTGAATTTACTCTCGCGCTTGGATTTGCCCAGCAGAGTTTCGAGCACATAGTAAGCATCAAAGACAATGATGAGAAAGGCAATCGAAATGATGGTCAACAGCTGATAGGTGAAGTACTTATTGGCGGTGGCGGCGGCCTCACAAATCAGATGATGTATCTCCATGGACTCTTGTATGATCTCCGCGGGATCTTTGGTCACGATGGTGTACATGGAGAAGGAGTCGAGGCATTGAAGTGAGCGTTGCTTGTGTGTGACTGGCTTAACGGTGCGTGTATCCCACTGATGAGCAAGGTTCTTGAGTACCTAAAGCGGAAATGGAAAGTTTTTGAGAAATAAAATAACGAACACTTTTCCTATTGGTTGATTGGCTGTAAATAACACCCGCCCCTTTACCTTATTCAGAGCATCGAAATGCTCAGAGAATTTCATTGAGAAACCACAAAATAAGAAAGTCACCGCACAGACGATGACATGAGGTGAGAAAAAGATGATGACCGCTGTTAATTTGAGTACGACGCCAACACGCGAGAACAACATGACATAACTGACGCCAACAAAGGACATCATCGTGAGCACGAGCACGCCGGCATAACAATTGATTTTCACGGCGGTGCGTGAGGGCATAAAAGTCACGCCGACGGCGACAAAGCGCTGACGCTCAAGAACATCGAAATGTGCCAGCAGCGTGGGCAAATGACGACGCTTGAGCAGCGAAATGAAGATGACCAAACAGACGCCGAACGTGGCATTGAACTTCTCGAAGCCATCGGTGATGCGCGACACATCCGTGTTGAAGAACTGCAGCAGCAATGAGTTCTGCTCCAGCAGGCTGTACAAGAAGCTCAGCGCGTTGAGAACGAGCCTCAACAACATGTTCAAGTAGCCGAAGCGAGATGCATGGAGGCGCGAGAATGGCGGCGTTGCTGACAAGCTCTTTGTGACATAGAACGGCGTTATGCCGTACAGGAAGGCGAACGAGATGAGCAGCCGGTAGCAGGTGTAAACGTCACGCGGTTGCAGCAGACGGCGTAGGCAACGTGGCAGCCACATGACGACGACGATGTTGATGAACGAATGACATGTCAGCGCTTGGGCGCGCAAATACAACAACGATGAGTTTCTATGATTACGCACAGTTGATTAATCACACTCATAACTCACTTATTTTGCATTCATGGGCAATGTTGTAATATAGAAGGCGGTGCGGGGTCAATGGGAGTATGTGTTTGAGGTCATGCGCAAATATTTTATTGCTCACCTCGTTGAGTGAATCGAATTGCTGCCAGAAACGCATAATAAATGCCGTGTAGAGCAGCACAACGCACAGCAGGAATACGTGGGGCACATAGAATGCGACCGATGCCTGGAATGTCGGCCAAATGTCATTCCGAAAGAGCAGCCAAAGACCGCTGGCCAAATAAGCCACATTGACGAGCAACACGAACAACAATTCCGTGTGACGCACCCGCATTATATGAGCGTAATTAAAGACCACACCGATGTCGAGCAGCCGCATGTCCGTGCTGGCCACCAAATCGCAGAGTCTTATCACCACCTCACATTGACCGCAACTGCAGCAGAAGAGCAACAACATGCCGCTCATGCTGACGAACTTCTGCAGTGAGTCACCCACGCGTGATATCTCCGACTTGAAGAAGAAGCCCACAATGGACTCCTGCTCGGCCAGTGCCCAACCGAAACAGTACATGAAGAACATGAGCTGCAAAGCCGTATTGAGATAGCCGAAGCGACTCATCACAAAGTGCCGGGCGCCGACTTGGCCACGCAGGCGAAAAGGCGTCAGACCGAGCAGGAATGTGACGTAGAGCAGCGTTTGTTGCGCGCCGTAAGCGTCGCGTGGCTGTAGGCAGGCGGGCCAAAAGGACATCTTAGCAATAGCTGAAGCGTCAACAGAACGAAAGCTTTTATAGCGAAAAGTAACGAAATTGTTGTCCATTAAATATTTACACCGATGGGCCTTGAACTTTTCGCTGACACACCAAAATGTGCGCGAAAATGAACTGTCAAATTTGTAATTGAAACCGTTAGATACTTTGTTAAAAAAAAAAAAAACAAATCGAAGCAAGAAGCGAACCTTTTAACCCTTTGACTACATTGGGCAAAATTACATGGAATTCTGACATATCAAGCCTTCTTCTTCGCCTACCTTATTCATCATGACCAGTCGCATTTCCAGCAGATAAGTCACGCACGAGAACATTGCAATGGCCGTCGATAGCACGGTGTGTTGTATGATGAACGTGAAGTGCAAGGCAATCGAAGGATTCACATTCGACGAGTTGAGCAAGCTGAATGTGAAGCACATGTAGACCAAGTCAACGATGACCGTCGACGTGAGCATTATGTAACTGAAGCGCAACACTTTGCTGTACATTATCTTAATGCCGACGGTGTGCAGTTGTGTGTCCATGTCGTGTATCTTCATCAGATACTGTTCGAGATAATGCTTCGGTATAATCGCGGCCAAATAGATGACCGTAACGCCAATGAAACCGTTCACAATCTGCATCAGATCGCCGAAATAGGTGATGCGCGAACGAAAGAAATAGCCGGCCACAGATTCACAATTGTTCAGCAGCGTCAATGTATAGCAGATACTGTAGACGACAATGTGTGCAATGCCATTCAGATAGCCGAAGATTGACTTCTGCAGTTGCTTGCGATCCGTTTCGCTGTTGTGCGTGATATAGAACGATGTCAGGCCATGCACATAGGTGACGAAGAAGAGCGGACGCAGACACTCAAAGAGTTGCTTGGCCGAGAAGATGCGACGCAAGCGACGACGCAACGGCTGACAGAGCACATGTAATTCGGCATCTTTTTCCTCTTCTTGTTCCATGTTTGCGGCACTTGTGAGATACACACGGCTGACCGAACGGAACACGGGCGACTTGGCAATGTTGAGGACGTCTGGACGAAGCAAAGTTTACGCGGCTACTGACCTGATCAGCTTCTCGACGCATAATTTGCATGCCAGTCGTGGCTGTGGTGAGCTGAGCTGTGTTGTAATTGGTTCGTCGCTGCGTCATCATCGGCGAGCGTCGAACGTCGTTGTGGGCAAGGATGGGCGAAAGGTGCGCCGTCTAATGGCAACGCTGTCCATCCACTGTCTGTCTGTCCAACTGTCTGTCTTCCTGTGCATGCCGAACTAATAGTACGTTAAAGATATATGCAAAATGTGTGCTTTGCTGCGGGTTCATTGCTGTTGTTGTTGTTGCTGTTGCTGTTGTACTTGGCATTGTAAATGTATCTATTTGGTTAAACTGTTGCGTTTTAATTAATAGAGACTTCGATGGGCCACTAGAGAATTGTAGGTTACAATGGTTCAAATATCTTTCACTCACTCACAGACTGTTTAACGCTCTATCTCACTCACACGCAATACTTGCTAAATGGTCAACCATTCATGACTCTTCCACGAAGTCGTCGCTATATTGGCATATTTTACATTAACTGTCAAAGACCGAACCGTCAAAGAAAATGTTTGGAAAAACCACCCATGGGAGACGCAAAAAGTGTGACACTCTTTGCTCTCTAATTTTACCGTTATTCATGACGGCGGCAAATTTCAATTAATGCACGATTAATGTAATAAGAAGTAATTTCATTAGCCGACAATAAAGCGCATCGAACTCAACTATAATTCATATCAGCTCATTACTAATTGAAGATACTTTATCGGTAATTCGGCAGCGGTCAAACATAATACATAATTCAATTGTTGGCCTACCTTATTAATGATATCCAAGCGGCGTTCGAAGCTGAAGGCAATTACGCAAAAAAGGCAAATGGCGATGGAGAGCACCGAGTGTTGCAGGAAGAAGGTCATGCAGACACAGAAGGACGGCGTTATGCCCAACGAGCCGAGCAAACGGAACACGCCCACAAAGTAAACGCCCAAAATGAGCAACTTGAAGACGAGCAACAAAATGGAGTAACGAAAGATGCGCGAATATTTCACACGTATGCCGATGGTGCTGAAATTCGAGTCCAGATTGTGTAGAATGGATAGCGTGCGCATCAGCTTGCAGCGCTTGAGTATGGCCGAGACATAGATGACGGTGCCGGCAATGAGACCATTGCAGATCTGCATTGTATCGCCGATGGTTGAGATTTCGGTGCGAAAGAAATAGCCAACGACCGATTCGCCCTGCAGCAGCGAGACAATATAGCAGAAGCCGTAGAGCACAATGTAGGCGACGATGTTGAAGATGCCGAAGAGCGAGACCTTCAGATAGGCTTCGCCCATCTTCCGCTTGACGACATGGAACGGCGTCAGGCCATAGAGGAAGGTCAGGAAGAGCAGCGGCCGTAAAGCCTCATACACTTGCGTCGATATGAAATGTTTGCGCACGCGGGTCAATGTCGCGGACATCATCCAAAATGCAACCGAGCACGACGGGACTTCTGTGTCAGTTTTGCAAGGAAAAAGAAAAACAAAAATTGCCGGCGACACTTTGTTACACAGCGCGCGTCCAATTCGAACTGTTGGCGTCCAAACAAATTTCCAAACGCACAACTAATGCGTCGAGCGCTAAAAGCTCATTATGATGATGTATCTGCGCGCGTATGTACAAGCCACCCCTTGGCTCGCACAGTTACACGTTCGTCCTGCCGCACGACCTGCCCACTTTTAGCCATTTTGTGTTGTAGTTTAAGCCCTGTTGCTGCCAGCATAGTCAAGCCGGCGCCGCCGCATGTCTGCGCTCGATGTGTGCGTATGTATCTATGTGAGTGTGTGTGTGTGTGTGTGTGTGTGATTGGGTGGCTTCTACGCCTTGTTTTTGGCTGATTGGCGCAAAGGACGGACGCACTATCAACAGTGTGGCGCAACAAGCAACAAGCAGCAGCAGCAGCAGGTGGTTGGGCGCTCAGATACATGTCACGCGTCAACGAAAGAGTTTTGATAGTTTTTGTCTGCGGTCGAATAAACAGTTGCGAGCATATGTGTCGTATGCGCAATATTTACATGACTTTAGAGTGCGGAGGGCTGACTACGTGGGTGCTTTTCCAGCTAACTAACGCTTAGTGTTAAGTTTAGTGAACTTTTGCATATGTAAATAAAATATTCAAAGAAAAAATGGCACAATATTTGAAGACATCTCATGAGTAGTGCTCTACAACTGTCATTCTACACTGTCCACCATCAAACTTCCATTTGGCTTAACAATAATTGTGCTTCACAGCCTATCAGCGTCAAATACATAGTTGACACAAACTATGCTCGCATATGTTCGCATATTCACGCCAAGGCGCCACCTGGCCCGAGGCGTCCGACTGAGTGAGCCACAACGATTGATTGTTGCGCAAATCCAAATATATTTATTTTAATATTTTGCCTCACGTGCCGTTGCGCGCAGAATTCATTAAAAAAAGGAAAAAAAAAAACTAACATTAGATTGCAAGCAAAATGCAAAGTAAATATTTCATTATTAAAATATTAAAAGTGCTTTGGCTCGATTTTCAATGCTGTTGTTATGAGCAAAATAACAAAATAGATAAACAATAACAAATAACTAAATAAATAATAATAAGAAAAAAAAAACAGACAAACACACTTACAGTAAATGCAAAGATTGCACAAAAAAACCAGACTTGAGATACAAATCATAAAAAAAAAAAACAAGAAAAACAAAGATGCAATATTTCGTCGCCATTAGTGGCAACAACAACAATCACAATAACAATGAGCATAGTAAACTTGTCTTAGACGACAAATGGCAAATAGACAGACGTTTGTATGGATGGACGGACAGACAGACGGACGGACGGACGGACACTTGGAGACGGATCTATTCCCATGGCAACAAACAAGAAACAGCAAGCAGAAGCTACAAGTAGTCAAGAATGCGAATTTTCTCGAAACTCTGTCGCAACAATGTGCAGACGTGCACACACACACACACACACACACACAGCATTGCAGTTACAATTATACACACATAGATACTTTTATATCTACCAATTCAGTACAATATAAATTTTTTTTTTTTTTGTTTTTGTGATTATTATAAGCTAAAGTAATTTTCACACGTGCAGCTACAGAACACACAACAACAACAACAATAACAAAAAAGAGAAGGAAAAAAAAATTTAAATTGTTTTAGCTTCTTTCATATTGCTCAACATTGTTGTTGTTGTTGTTGTATATCTTCTTCTTAATTATCAGCACACGAAGATTGCTTTGCAATCATTTTTTGTCTAATTGAGCCCAAGACTTTTGATTTTTGTCGTTGTTCTTGCTTGCCTCACTGCAATCTTTACTTAACTGTTATGGCAACCTTTGCCAGAAGACAACAACAATCGCAACAACAACATCATTATCATCATCATGCAAGAAACTTGAACTGGGCGCACTTTACTAATGAAATTTGCCTAAAACACTCGCTTGTAGTTGCTTTTTAACTTGTAGATACTTTGTATCTTTTGTTATTTAAGTATAAAAAGTAAGTAAGTGTGCTCCCTGCTTTAACTCTATTGTCTTTCATCATTGTTGTTGTTGTCGTCGTCTTTCTTGTCGTTATTATTGTTGCCCGTGGTCACCATGAAATCTCTATTGCATTCATCCCATTGATTGTAT
This sequence comes from Phortica okadai, assembly GCA_034638295.1. Lineage (NCBI taxonomy): Eukaryota > Metazoa > Arthropoda > Insecta > Diptera > Drosophilidae > Phortica > Phortica okadai. The sequence continues at coordinate 10,114,084 of CM067850.1, forward strand.
TAAGTTCAAGTGCAGATACGTTGGCATGGCGCGTAACCAACAATATGTATATAAGTATTTGTTGAAATTTAATATCGCTGGCCAAAAGCTGAAGTAGAAATCGTCTGAGTCATGTTTGGCAATGACGAGCAGGGCGCTCATACCCCCAAAAGAAGCTGAAAGCGCCGCTTAATTAGTCCAAAAATAGCAACAAAGCGTTGCGAAAACTACGACCAATGCTGAAGAAGAAGCTGCTCAGTACTATTGTGCATTTCATGGAGATACAATATGATTATTTTGTTAATAATTATTTTTTTTTTTTGTGCTCATTGTTGCTATTAAAGTATCTTGTCTAGGCCAAGACATGAGGCCTTTTCTACACTTCTTCGGCTAAATCTTCTGAATTGAACCAACAACAACAACAACAGCAGTAAAGACGACAGCAACAAAGAAAAACTTGTGCTGCAGCAGCCTTGAATACACTTGTGTGATTGTATTGTTGTTGTTGTTTAGTTGTGTTGTGTTGTATCTTTCGTGCATGACAAAGTCATATTGTGTGTATTTTTATTGATATAGTTTCGCTACATGCGAACTAAGCCGACAGATACTCACGCACACACACTCTCATGGTGTGAGGCTTGAAACTTTCCTATTGCATAAAACATATTTATTTTTTTATCATTGAATGTAATTTATTGTATAAAGAGTCTCTAATGAAACTGTTAATTGGGGTTCCTTAGTTCTGTTAGAAAGCTTGTAAACTTTATTTTGGTATACATTTTTCTAACCATGTTCCCATCTTGAAATAATATCTATGGATCTATCCATCTATAAATGTATCAATCGCTCTACATATTAACCCATCTTTCATAAATCTATCTGTCGTTTTATCATACTAACTTAACTATTAATCGAGTGATATATTCAACTGCCTTTCAATCTACATGTTGATCTTATATACATGTCATTTATTTTGGAATTTCCAAAATTTTTAGAGAGCATTTTTAAGTCTGTTTAACCCAACCTCATTACCTTTTTTGCGTTTTTCTTCTTGTTAGTTTTATAACTTTAAATGCAGAAAAAAATTCATAAAAAAAATAAACAATTAAAAAGGCGCTTAAACGGCAACATGACTTCGCCTCTAACGACGCCCAACATTGATGGTAAATACGAGATTAACCCGAAATTACTTTATTATTATGATTATTATTGTTATTGTTATTATTGCGAACTGCTTTCGGTTTCAATTGACAAAGCACAACGAGGCCACACGAAAATTTCAACGTACGCGTTGGCGTTGACTTCAATAATTTCGCTTGCATGATGAAAGTGAAAACTATCTGACTTTAAATGAAGTGCTGACTCAACAACAAAATATCTTCAAATGTTCTGCTCAATGCAGTGAAGCCTTCTAGCAAAGAAATAAGGCCAACTTTGCTGAGCGCCAAAAGACGATGACTGACAAAATTATTGTACGCTTTTGACGCTTTTGGTCACGGCTTTTTTACGTTATTTGTTTAATTCAAGATTGCCAAAAGCGGTGGAAGAAGAAGCAGCAGCAAATGTATATTATTTTGTTGCTGGCAAATAGGTGAGTGCGAGTAAATATTTCGCTTGAAGAAAGGTCAAGTGCGCCAAGCTCACAGTGAACCGCAACGAAGCAATGATTTTTGACTCAAGAGTATCTTTTTTTTACTACTACTACTATTATTATTATTATTTATTTACGTTGACCTTTGCAAGTCATTCAGCGGCGTTGATATGATACGTGTAATTAACTGAGCTTTGGTTGAAAAGAAGACCTTTTTCAGCTGTTTTATTTATTTGTTTGTCTTTTTACGGTTATACTTATATATATATATATTTTTTTTATTGTTAATTTTGTGTCTTGTTAATTGCTGTTTGACTTTAATGCTTGATAATCTTTTCTAATCGCAACATGTGTCTTTTTTTTTTTGGTTTTTGTTTTCAGCCGTAACGAAATGATTATCAACGTTGAAAAGATAAAATAGAAAGATACAAATTATGTATGTTACACAGTAGTAGTATGTTTTGGAGCTGACAAAATCAATAAGTGGAAATATAATAATAAGTCAAATGCATAAAACAAATTGCCACATCGCAGCAAATGAGTTGAAAACTAATCGCGTTCAAAGTCAGCCAGTTGGGCTACTCTATATGTCTGTGTGCGTGTGTGTGTGTGGTGCTGTCTTGGCGCACAATCATACACACGTGCGTACAATTGTTGTACATACATCAGGTGCGATGTTCCATGAGCCTTGCATGCCATAAATCGCGCAAAGTGCGGCAAAATAACATTTGAAATGAAATGAAATGACCAAAAGTGAGATGCGAGCACTTCAATATGCTCACAACACACTCAACATACTCTAAACACTCGAACAAAATGCAATTAAAATTAATTTATTGCCTGACCTCAAACGCAAAAATCATATAAAATGCATTTCAGACTCAATAAACATAAAATCGAAAAAATATAAAAAAATATATTTTATAAAAAAAATTGAAGATGAGCAACATTCAAATTTCGAGTGTGTAATTTGCCTCGTTCGTCGCCTTGTTCAAAACGTATTTCATTAATATTATGTATTTGCCAATTGATATAATTACTTTAGCAAAAAAAAAAAACAACAACAAAAAAATACAACAAAACGATACAAAACCTATTTTATTTGCTCATGGGTTGTGCGATTTGAGGGACGCCTGAGCGGCTTTATTATTGTATTTTGACATAGCCGAGATCGTTGTTGATCCCAATTGATCGAAAGGCGCCGGCAGCAATATTAGCTTGTTGACATCATTTACCATGCTCCACAAGTTAGAGCGAGAGCGAGACAGAAGGTTGGCAAGACTTAAGGCTTATCAGTAATTGACATAATTAGAATTACCATATTATATTTCTTTAAGCGAAATTTCTGTAATATTTGCTGACCATGTTTGTTTGTCTTTATTGCAGTTATGCTAAGTTATTCCCTCGGTTGTTCGACAAACAAACAGACAAACAGACAAACATACTAAAAAACAAAAGACTTAAGCAAGCAACTTGAGCGCACAACACAACACAATCGAACATGTTGCATCGCTGCGCTGCGAACACAACACATGCAACAGCAGTGACCCAAATAGTAAAGGCGCTAAAGTCATGTGAGTCTGTTGGAGGTTCAGAAACAAAATTCCAATGTTCATTTGCACTTTTAAGTCGCTTTTTTTATGTTTAAGTAGAAAAGATATATGAATTTGTAATATTAAAAAAATACATGCTGTATAATCTTGAAAATTCGGACTCTTGAGCATACGCAGATAAAGTGGTAATTCGGACAACGAGTTACTTTCATTTGTAGTCTCTGAAGATCGATATTTTGGACATTCTATGAAGTTATTTTGGTCGTTGACCGAATACAAATTATCCGGTTTATTGAGATTATATTGTATATGAAAGATAAGTCAAGCTCCCGAAATGTGTGTCACCTTCAATGCTGCACCACCTTTGCCCTCATCATCTAGTCGTAGTGTATCTTGTTGTCGTTGTGCCTTCTTTACATTTTTGTATCTCTTTTTTTTTTGCACACACACCCGCAGCCACCCGCACTGGCCCACAGCTTGACAAAGCAAACATTACAATGCAAATGTTCGTTGTAAACAAGGCGCATTGTCAAAGCAACCATCAAACATGTTCGATTCATAGTCAAGCTTCTTCTTCCGCTGCTGCTGCTTCTGCTTCTGCTACAACGCCGTCGCAATGCCGGATTAAGCAAGCGCGGGGCCTGTAGCAATTTCTGTCAAGGGGCCCTTGGTTTGATATAGGTTCTCAAGATTAGGGTATTAAATAAAACAAAATTGTTACAAATAAACTTTTCTGGATGTATTATTGGCAAATTTAGAGATAATACTCTCAATAACTTTTAATTTAATAACTTTTTGTTTATAATTTGATTAATTCATTTTCAAATTACCCGCATTTTTCCTTGAGACTCTGAAACAACTTGCTCTTAAGATTGGCTGAACTAAAATTTTTTGTCGCGCGGGGCCCCCCGATACGCGGGGCCCGTAGCATTTGCTACTCTTGCTATATGGCTAATCCGGCACTGCGCCGTCGTCTTCTTTTTCGCTCGCTCATTGTTCGTCGTGCCGGCCAGGCTATAAACTGTGGTAAGATCGTCTCGATGCGTTCAGTTGGTAAAAGTTTGGCGTACCGTGCGGATATCATCAACAACAACAACAAAAACAACTAAGCAAATAAAATAGAAAATAAATATAAATTCAAGTGTTGAAGTACAAAAAAGAATTGCAAAAAAGGTGATTATTTTCTCTGTGTTTTTATGCTTCTATAAAGTTAGTGTTGTGCAAAAGTATCTCAAGTTGTTTATTGTCTAAGAAACTTTACTACATTGTTGAGCAATGTTGAGATTTTTGTGTGTATGCAATAAGATTTTCACAGTCGGCGCTCATTGAGGCGTGCAGCATCTGCAGAATATGTGCGCAGAATGTTTGGTATCTGTGTCGATGTGTCGAGATGTGTTGAGATGTGTCCAAGCGTGCAACTTGTGCATACTTTGCGCACTTTGCTCAGCTCAAGTATTTGAACAACTTTATAGTTGGCAATTATCGAACAAGCTCACAGATTTGCATTGCAGATACTTTGGGCGGTCATATACGCTTCCTCCAGTTGGCATGAAGTTCTTCATTAATGCTGTGAAACGACAATCTTTTGTCACCTTTTGTTTTTTAACTACTTCGACAATTGCTTCAATTTATGAGGCATAAAACTTACAGCGATTCCAGACCAGACCGGTCGCCGTAGTAAAAGTAATGCGCCTCAACTACAACAACAACAACTTTAATGAATTTTTTATCTTGTTTAATGTCTTAAACTCGTCTTGACAAGTATCTGCAGCGCTGTTGAACACTTTCAGATACATTTGCGCATCTTTTATTTTGCTTTAATGAAGCTACGACTTTATTTCAACGATTTTCCCACACATTGTATCACATACAATGTAAGTATCTTTTCCGTGTTTCACTTGATGACACTACTTCTGCTTCTTCTTCTGCTGCTGCTGTTGCTGCTTGTTGTGGTTAATAACGCTGCGCATTAAAACGCATCCGCTTCAGGCACGCACGAACCACTTGGTCACTTTCTTGCAAGGCGTCTTTTGAGCTCTGTCATCTTCGTTTGACAAGTTGCGTAGTGAAACTTCAATTGATTGTATTGCTCGAACCTAATTTAGTAAGAAAATAAGAGGAAAAAACAACAACAACAACAACAAGAGACGTGTAATGCAAAAATTTTCGTTGAAAATGAAAGCCAAAAGATCGATTTTTTTATTTTTATTTTTTTCGTATATGAATGCAGCACAGATACTATTTGCGCATGTCTGCGTGTGAAGCGAGTTTTGTTGTTGTTGCTGTTGTTGTTGTTGGCGTATGCGCCTTTGGCTTTAAGTGAAACCTGCAACAAGTTTTTGCCAAATGGGTCGACTGTTGACGACAACAACATGGCTTTCATATTTGCAATTGGCATTTTTCAAGAGAGAAGGACGTCGACTAACCAACTGACTGACCGACCAACTGACTGACTGGCAGACTGGACACCACAACAACAATAACAACAACAATTACTATGGCTATTGCCATAAGCCAGTAATTGTTGTTGTTGTTGTTGTTGTTGGCCTACTGCTTTTGTTGCTTTTATGGCTGCAAAGAAGATGCGTCTGACTTATGTATGTATCTCTAACATTTAGTAAAACCACTCAAGCGTCAACATTTCACAGAATATTTCTAATTAACACTAAGCATTGTGAAACCTACTTTATTTTACTTAGAGAGCGACAAAAAAAAAAAAAAAGAGTAGAAAAGATAAAAAAAGAAGTTGTATGAAATATTTGTGTTATGTGTAATACAAATACAAAAGTGAGGCGCAGTTCCGCCTCAACGACAACAGTCGCTCGTCTTGTATCGCTGTATCTAACGGCTGGCAGTTACAGATACAAAATACATTTTTTTTCGCATAAATTACACATTTTTGTTGACGCAAACTTTTTTTGACACTAAAAAAATAATTGTCTTGCCCCAACTTCACTTATTTGCGTGCGCCGCAAGAGGGCGCTCGCAACAGTACACGTTATACCAGAAGTATCTTGTATCTGTTGTGTGCGAAAGTGCATAATATTGCAATTTTATGATGAAAAAACAAAAAAAAAAAAGATTATAAAAATGCGACATTTGTTGCTTATTTGTGCACAGCTGCTTTTTCGGTGATTTAACTCATTTAATGAATTTTTCAGCAATAAGAAAAATGTGAAAAAAAATCCAAATTGCAACTTCAAAAGCGCTTTTGGCAAAGATGTGCGCGCGTGAGTTTTGTCACGCTTTTTTCACAGAGATTCTCGATTATCTTTTCATTTTTTTTTTCGAGATTTCATATAATTTTTTGCAAGAGGCTTAAAAACGATTACAAAATCAAACGAGTCGCGTTTTATTTTTTTTCTGTTTGAGCCTACACGGCAAATGTTTAACTCAATTTGATTCATTAATATTTGGTTAACGGAAAAAAGAAAGGCAACAGAAAAAATTGCCATATTTACGGTACTTACAACACAACAACAACAACAAAAAATATCTTCTTCATACTGACAGACATACCTACATAACTGTCAAGTGCCTACGGAATCGCCGAACCGAACTGAACTGAACAATCAATCAATCGGTCGTTTGGTCAGACAGACAGACGGGCAGACAGAGAGTCAATCGTTCCGTCATTCAGTTAGTTAAGTCAATCGATCAATTAGACAATGTTGTTGCAGTGTCCGTTACACCGAAAGCGATTATGTAACAAAAGCAAAGCAATGACAACAATAACAACAACAACAAATAAAGTTAAAATGTATATTTGTACAAAAAAAAAAAACACGAAAAAAAAACGAAAATTAGTCTGCGTCTCAAAGTCGTTGTTGGCGACTGTCTTTGCTATTAACAACAACAACAACAACAACAACAGCGACAATTACGACAACAACAATTCACGCACGACGTTCGACAATTAGTTGGCAAGTGCGACGAGTGCTACTTGAAGTACGCGACGGGGGTGTGGAGTGCCACCCGAAGTAGAGCAGAGGAAATTCAAATTAAATCACACACTAAAAAAAGCCAGAAAAAGCAAAGAAATGAAACAAAAATGACCAAATTACATTGCTGAGGCGCAATTGAGTTGTCTCTGTGTGTGTCTGTGTGTGTGTGCGTGCCTGCGCAAGTGCTTGTTGTTATTGTTATTGTTGGCACAGTGATGACATGCGGAAGAAGCGCGCAAACGTCAACGTCAACATTACCGTTTGCTGCACTGAAAACTTTCTCCATTCAAAAGCAAACTTAATAAATATGTTGGCCTCGTAAATGGCCTTACGCCCATGTCCGAAGACAATTGAAGAGCAGACAAGCACGGCACTTAGGCATCTCACGTCTTCTGCGCAAAAAGATAAACAGAAAAGAAAAAGAAAATAATTCCCAATCATTAATGATAAAAGGGCAGGCGAGCGAGCGAGTGAAAGAAGAAAGGCAGGAAATCATATAATTTTTATTGAGTAAGGTCAGCAATCAAATGCAATAATACAGTGGTCAGGCGCATGGACAAAGAGTCGGACAGACAGTCAGACAGACAGAAATGCCAACAATTTCTCACGTAATGAATTATATGAATAAGGGCTACGCGCGGCCTTCAATCAAAAATGTAATGACAACAATAACAAAAAAAAAAGCTACTCAATTAGCCAATAAATCGTGCCATTAGCGAGCATTGCACTAATTAAACTTGTTTAGTAATAATAAGCCAAAAAAAAAAAATAATAAAAGCAACAACAAAGCAACAAAGTTCATTCAATCAAAAATGCTCAAAAATCGCGATTATTCTAACAGTTGAAATCAAAACATGTTCACATAGATACATTTGCTTTGACAAGTCATGCGAGGGTCGATCGATAAGTAATCATAAGTCGATTTTTGAGAGGAAATGATGCCGACGATTGAGGCTTTTTAACTCAAACCCCAAAAAACTCGAAATGCTCTCTAAAAAAAGAAACTTAATCATTTCCTTATGGTATACTTTTTATACATGTCAGAATTTATAGGACTTTATATTCCAAAGATTCCCCTATTAGTCGAAATTCTCTATGTCAAAACTGCTCAGCTCGAAGTTCTCGACTTGAGAACCATAGATGTTTTCGGTTTAAGCTGATCTGAAGATTATATGGGAGTAAAAATCAAACGGAAAGAAGAACGATCACAGATTACTCACAGAACATGGAAACTTCTTCAAAAATCGACCCTCGAATGTATGTATGAGTGTGCTAGTGTCGTTAATATTGTATATTTCCAATCAACGATTTCGCATAAATAAAAAAATAGGCAAGCCCCCCTTACACGTTGTGCATTGAAGCGTAAATGGGTGTGCGGGCACAAAGTAACTCATTTCTGATTGATCATCATAGATGAGTCCATCAAATCAGTCGGTTGGTTCTCATGCCCCAAGCGACGACTCATCGCTTTGATTAACTCAACGCCACCGACGCAGTTACATTTTTGACGTCCACTTGACAAGTAAACTCATAAATTTTTATATTGCAGGCTCAAATCTTATACACACCCACACACACAGCAGCCATAAAGGGTTAAAGTTAAGGGCGGAATGTCGGTGCTACGTACTCTGATGCTACTGACCCTGGGCGCAGTGGTCACGCTGGCCCAGCGTCGCTTGGCGCTGCCGGATCCGCGCAGCTGTGCAAACCGTAAGGCATTTAATGTTGTATCTCTCAGATACATTTCTCACACTTCCGCACTACCAACACAGGTGTCCGTCATGCCACTTACCGTGATGCACGCGGCGTTGCGCATTCTTACTTCTTCAGCTGGGAGCACGCGCCGACGCGCAGCCTCGAGGTTGACTGGTTGGACTCGCGTAACATCTGCCGTCGTCACTGCATGGACGCCGTTTCGCTGGAGACGCCACAGGAGAACGAGTTCATCAAACAGCGCATCGGACGCGGCAATGTACGCTACATTTGGACCTCGGGCCGTAAGTGCAATTTCGCGGGTTGTGATCGTCCCGATTTGCAGCCACCCAATGAGAACGGCTGGTTCTGGTCTGGCTCCGGCGCCAAAATCGGTCCAACATCGCAACGCAACACGGGCGATTGGTCGCACACCGGCGGCTACAATCAGGCACAGCCCGACAATCGTGAGGCAGCACAGGGCAACGACGAGTCATGCTTGGCCATATTGAATAACTTCTACAACGATGGCCTCAAGTGGCACGATGTCGCCTGCCATCATCTGAAGCCGTTCGTCTGTGAGGATTCCGACGAGCTGTTGAACTTTGTGCGCTCACGCAATCCCAATGTACGTCTGTAGGCCAATGGGGCAATGATCTGTGCTTGGTTCAACACTTATTTATGTATGTACAATTACGATACGTTAACAAATGATGTTAAGTGGCAAATTAGTTAATACGGTTCGACCCATTTTTTTCGGCCCTGTGTGCAATTTGTTTTTAATGATTTATTGGCTTCTTGTTATAATTCTGTAAAGATCTTTTGCATTAAGAGTACCATACTTCTCCATGTTCGCATTTTAAGTTGTAATTAAACATTTAAAAACAAACACAAAGCCAAGCGTATAACAAAATTGTTAAATAATTTTAAACACGTTGAAATGAAATAAAATCTTTTTTTATTAAATATTTTTTGGCGTTCAGCCTGCCTTTTTTTTTTGGATGCTAAGGAGTTTGTTTTCTGGCGTTCCAGATCAGCAACGTTGATATCTACACTGTGGCATGGAATCTTTAATAATGAATCTATCAGCAACTCTTGTGCAATCCCGAAATCCTTATTAATAATCAAGCACTTCAATAAATAAATAGATTTGGGTTTTTGTTTACATTTATTATAATATTTAGTTTCACTTTCACTAGAAAAATGCGCTTAAATGTATCTGAATACATATACATACATATATAGAATACTTTGGTATATTTCTCTTAGTTATAAATATTATATTATTTCTTTTTTCACTTCATCTTTTAATAATTCGATTATTAAATTTATAAATTAAAAATATTTAGTTACTTTCGAACTCGAGAAGACACAATAAAGACGATTTGATCTATCAAGGAGCTAACAAATTCACAATTGAATGAATAACCAGTATTTTTTGTTTTTTTTATTTAACACACACGTTGCTTTGCTGTGCGTTTAAACTTTAAAGAGACATAGGTAAATCTTGCTAATAAATAATTGTAATGAAACTTTAAATATTTGTGCGTTAAGTTGGATATATATACATCTATATAATTACATACTAAAGACTAAAATAACAATTTCGTATTGAAAATTTGTTAACATAACAAAAAATAATAAAAACAAAAGCGATATTGAGTAAAGTAAAGAAAGGTCCTTAAACTAAAATTGGCGTCCGAACTTATATAGAAAAATTCAATTATCATTAATCAAATGCACTTAAAAATAAAAGAAGTAAAATAAAAAAAAAAAAATAAATAAATAAATAAAAATATAAAGTGTCGAAAAAAGTTGTGCTTTGTCAAACAAAAGTAAACTTTGGAGGAAAGCGTTTTTGTATATATTTTATTTTGGGGAGTTTGGAGGTACGCAAGGTTACCTTTGTAAGCATGCAAATGTATATAAGTAGATATATTGATGGTGTTGGATGTGTGTATGTCTGATAACGCATTTTTAAACTGCAAAATCCAAACCTAAAACAAAATCGATTAAAACAATGTCAGTTCAATGGTAAAAATATTAAATGCGACATGAAGAAAGATAGACAGAAATAAAGATAAATAGTAAAATAATTATGTATGAACGAATAAATTAAACCAAACACCGTTAAAACGTTTATGACATAAATTTAGTGGCGCAAGGACAGTATTAGTAGGCTATTGGTTGGGCTTTTTTCTTTCGGGGAACACGTTTAGCATATAAACAAATTAGTTATACATTCTACAATACATAATAGGTAAGTTAATATTTAAACAATCACCATTCAAAGCGACTAAGGGCATGTTGTAGAGTACATGTGCCACGTCATTATTAAAATAAACATAAAAAGGAAAACAAAAAATAACAACAATAACAACAACTTAAGCAGTACTTGAATTGTGCGAGGCGCCACTGATAGCATTGAACAAAGCCATGCTGTTACGCTGTGCACTGCCAACGCTTTCATCATCCAACGGCTGGAAGGACTCGTCGAGTAACTCACATAGCGCCAGACACAACTTCTCGTAGTTCTCCTTCAGTGCGTTGTGGTATTCCTTCTGATCGGCGCATATCATGCGCTCATTTAATTGCAACGCTGTATGGCAAACGTCCTTAAAGTCACTACAAATGAATAATTATATGCATTTCATTAGCAAATCAGCTCAAATAAGCATTTTATACCAACCGGAAGACATCCTTCAAGTCCTCTACACGATCAACGGAAAAGTTGTTAATGACTTTGGGATCCAAGAAAGCCTGAGCATAGGCCAGCGGACCCGCGTTCACAGTTACCGCTACGCTGCCTTGCAGGCGCAGTTGCAGCTTCTTAACGTCCGGCGGCGGCAGTATGACCTCCTCGAGCTCCGAAACCTTTGCCTGCATTTCATCTATGGCCACTTCAATGGGACTAAGCTCAATAATCTCCCGCGATTTGACTGGTATGCGCTTCAGCACATATGGGAAGGAGTATTGTGCTGTAAATAAAAGTCAAATTATAATTAATTGAATATTTACTTTATTTTTCTACATACTTTTTATCACTGTTTTGCGCTTCCACTGTTCCTTTACGCTACCATGCGCCGATCCTGATTTGGTAAATGGTGTTTCGTACATGAATGTGTCTACGTCGTGATTGCGTTCGAACTCATTGAGACGATGATCGAGTTCTTCTTTGGTGAAGAAAGCAATGACATGTGTTACTTGGATATATGCCAATTTGGGATCCAAGTCGTTAACATTAACCTGAAGAAAAAACAAGGTGAAAGTTTAAAAAAGCGCTGACGATAAATGTTGTTAGCACACTGCTTTTTAAAACATTAACACGGTATTATCTTTCATTCCGCATAATTCTGTGTTACCATTCGACAAGTGTTCATCACAGGGCGCCTCAGAAACTGTTTTTAGTTATTATTTTTGCGCCATGCGCATTTGAAATGTTAAGACACTTAAGAGATTTCAATATAAAACTGTAAATTTTAAATCACAACCACTTTTAAATTTGTTCTGTTACGTTAAAGTACTGCTGCTAACATTACCAGTTGCTGTCTAATTAGAAAGATTAAATAATTCGAATAATGATTTTCTAGAAATTGTATAGTTTTTAGGGGTTTTTGGTTTGTGTTTAGGGGGAAACAGTTTTGAAAGTTGGTAACACTGTGCTATTGTCAGCGAAAAATGCCATGTCGATAACATGGTTAATTACGTTAACCAGAATTTTAAAAAATTTTAAGTTCACAAATTTAAATTTTAATAAAACAAAACATTCAGTTGTAAATATTAAATAAAAACTCACTTTCTATATCTCGTAACTACTCAATAAATGAGAACGGAATACACAAACACAATCCTCGCATTTAAAGTCAATTTCTCATTTTGTAACGAAATAAAAAAAAAAAAACTCTTTAAGCTTTTTGTGTAAATTATTTGTTGAGTCTGCGTTTTCAACCAAGTGAATAAAAATCTACTCTTCTCCACTTACTGACCAATTCTTATCCTTTTGTAACTAAATGTATTCCATTACTAACATCTAATGGATGCACCGACACAAGAAAAACCTCCTGCGATGCCCACACGGCAGCCAGAAGCCAAACCGCTGTCAGTTGAAGGCAGAAACGCAGAGGAGAAAACAGATAACAAAGTGTTAACAAAATCTAAATTGAATCCTGATGCCAAAGAATTCGTACCGTCCAATCGGCAAGCTCGCAGAAGTCATGCCTGTGAAATAACTGCACCGAAGGATGAGTCCTCCAATGGCAGTCCGATGCCTCCCAAGCAGTTAAGTACGAAGGCAACTATTAGCGAAAAGAGCACAGAAGTATTGCAAAATCTGCTTAATGAGTTCAAAGACAAAAACAAGCAGCTTGCAATTATAAAAATTTCAATTGCCAAGTCAACAGATAAAGTTGGAATTGAATTAATATGTGAGGATAAAGTAATGTGTAATGTAGCCAAGGCGAATGATACGCAACAAGATGAAGTAATCACAATAGATTTAAATTCCACAACGTTAGTCAAGTCGAAGCAACAAAAACTTCTTGTCTCAAAGTTATTTCGCCGAATCAGTGACATAATCAAGAGCAAAGCGAAGGAGGATACTGTTGAGCAAAGTCAGTATAATGACGATGAGGAGGAGATCGCCAATCAAATTGAACGCATTAAAATGTTGCACTCCATCTTGAAGCCCGATTTCAAGGCCAACGAGGCGATTGTGCAACGTACTATTCATAGTTTTTGTGAAAAGTTGGGCATACCCGAAACCGAGTTAAGTGAAATGCTTGAAGATTCAAAGGATGAAAGGAACAGCGCGACTTATACAAGCGAGCAATTGAACGACAGTCGCGCTGAAACGTTTTGCTCTTCGGAAATTACCAATGAAGTATTTAAGTTTGAATGTTTTGAGGATTATGAAGTGCATATAAATGAATTAAGTGAAAGCGATTCCAAAGTAACACATTTCGATACCACTTCGATAGACGCGCCACCGACAACGCCGGCGTTATCAGCAACGGCATTGAATGACATGAATCTGAAGTCTGAATCAAAAGCAAACAGAAACGAATGTTTAACCAACAATACAATAAAGAATGTGGGCCGTAACACGTTGAGGGACGCTGTGGTCGATAAGCCCAGAAATGCTAGTCGTTTGCGCAGTGGCGCTATAAGCCATAAAAACCAGAACCAAAGTGAACAAAAAAAATTCAGTGTCGTGGTTGAAGCGGCCAAGCCAACAACAAGAGCATCGAATCGCGAGCCGGCCATTAAGTGGATGCCTTTGGAGCAGGGCGAAAAGAAAAAGCTAACCAAATTCAGTGCCGTCAGGAAGGACGAAAAGTCCGCCAGTAAAAGTTCAAGTGAGAAGAGCTCAAATGAGGCATGGTAAGCTTAATTTAGATGATTGTCTGATAAGCGTTTAATTGATGGCGTTCCATTCACAGCAATGGCGGCACAAAGTCGACGCTGGCGTATAAAACAATCGCGACCAAGACAAAGGAGAAACGCATTGTGCCAAGCCAAAAGTTGCCACCGCGAGGCACAATCACAACCGCGATGCGTGAAAAGGAGGCAAAGAAGGCGAATATGCTTTGGAAGTTATAAGATAATTTTGACTGTTTCATATTTAAATCATTTGTTAGAGTTGAAGTGTAGCTAATCTTTAAGCAAGTGAGTTGAACACTTGACTTAAAATTTGTTGTATGTTGTGAGAAGTATAGAATACGTCAACAAGACATAATTAATGTGTATATTGTTAAAGAACGTGCAAATAAAATTCTATATTATTTAATCAAAGCCGTTTAAATCTTATGCTTACCGGCGATGAGTCCATTATGAGCTTTACCACATCGGCGCCAAACTTATCCTTGTATTGTTTTGCCAAACGTTCCGAAATTTCGCTCAACGAAGTCAATTTCGGTTCTTTGTACACATATTCGATAGCATGATCCTCCTCGAAATATAACTGATGGCACAAAAAATGATATCTCTTATATTCGATGCTTTATAGAAAAATCTTATCTAAGACTTACCATGCCATAGAAGACCACACGATAGAAGCGTCCCAGCATACGTTTGCCGGAACGATTCACTTCGACTATTTTATTGAAGGCTTGTGTCAGATGATCGTAGGAATGTGCCAGATCGATGTAACTACGGCTGCGTTCGTAGAAGGGCAGTATAAGTTTATACAAATCACCGAGACACTCGAAACGTTCAGCACGATCCAAAAAGTCTGCGCACTGCTTCAGCTGCTCCAGCAGCATCGGCTCAGTGTATTGTGAATCTTGGGCGCCAGCGTCCAACTTCAGGCCTTTCTCATCAACAGGTATATTACGTGAAATTTTTGCAAAGGCCGACGAGCCCCAATTGACATTACCAGCGCCGCGCAGACGCAGATACTCGCACATAAGCGCGGCAATATGAAGATGACAACAGGCGGCCTCCGAGAGATTGCCATTCTGTTCGTGATTTCTGGCCATGGTGACAAGCCAAGTGTGACGTAATTCCGGCGTCGAAGCATACGAATTGGCCAATGAATACTGCAGTTCAAGCAGACGCTCAGGATCCATGTGATGTGCCTGCATCTGAGCGGTCGCCATGAGCACGGTACGCACGCGACGCGTCAAATCCTTCACCTCCATGGGGAAACCGGTGCCCTTCATGACTTTATCACTGCTGGCATAACTGTTGATCAGCGAGAGACTCTCTTGGAAACGTGCATTATTCAAACCAATCACATTGCCAATCATCTGTGAAACCGATATGATGACCTGCAGATGTACACGTGTCAATCCTTTGCGGCCGCTAAACTCAAAGTTGCTACGCATCAGCAGATAGAGCACAGCGCACGATTCGTGACGAATTTGCACAAGCCGCGAGTCGCAGGCGCGTAGCAATTCGTAAACCATTTGGCCACAGAGCACAGCGTTGCCGCGGAAGAGCGCCGCTGAGAAATTATTGATGAAGGCGCGCAGCGCTGCAAAGACATGCTTCGATAGGTTCTCGGATTGGCCCAGTTGCAAGAAACGCAGGTAGACGCGCGCCAAATGTGGCAGCACAAGACTGTCGCCAAGCAGCTGCCGGAACTGCACCGTGTACATGCCGAGGCAATCCAACACAATCATGCCAACTTCCGTGGCCAAATTAGACTCATACAAAGCCAATTGATTACGCGCGCTCTCTTCGATTAGGTTCTCACGATTGGGACTGTGCGTGAGTGTGCCAGTTTCGTGTGGATTGCTGAGGCCATTCTCCATGTTGGGTGGCAAACAGCGGGCGGGCAGTGTATTTGCTTTGCCGCTGCGCGCATTGCGGCTGTCATCGTGCAGTTTGATATTCTTTTTGCCAACATAACGGAAATGCACGAGGCAGAGATCGAGTATGGAGAGAAATTGTAACGTTTCGGTTTCATTGCAGTTCTGCCACCAACCAATCATTTGGTCCGACGACAGATGCTTAACGATAAAGAGGAATGCCAGCAAGACATCCTTGCTTTCGAGTGAACTAAATTTATCGCAACGTGCCAATATTGTGGCTTGTGTAACGCTGACCGAGCGATTGTGTCCGTTGCGCAGCGCAACTTCAGCATCCGGATGGCCATTCGAATAAGCGCCAATGGTGTTTGTGTCCTGTGAGTTCTAATAAGAACGAAACCACTTTAGTATAACCAATAATCTAAAAAACAACTCAACAACTCACCTGCGAATCCGAGTTCAACGAGTTGAGTGACAGATTGGACACGCCATTGGGCATCACTTGACCGGCGATGGCCGCCAAATAGTTTGACTCCTTGATGTGCACCGAATTGCGTACATACGGACTAGGGTGTTCGATGTGCAGAGTCATGCGATTTTTCGAACGTGGCGTCGACGCAACAGAATTCAATGTTGAATCTTTGCCAAAGACATAACTGCTCGCACAGGATAAACGTTTCGTATAGGACGCGGCATCAGCGTAGGTGTGTCCATTTGGCGTCGTTGTGGCCTCCGACTGATCGTCGATGCGGTGCAAATTATCCATGACAATGCTAAGCCAGGGAACGTACAACAAGGCAATGCGACACATTTGGCCACGCTTCTGATAGCGATTGTCCAATTCATGTTTGGCCAGAAGATTTTTGAACACCGCCAAGGCGTGACGCCGCACATTAGTCACCTCATTGAGACTGCTCTTCAGCTCCTGTAGCAATAGGCCGGAGAGAAAATGCTGACGACAGAAATTCTCAGAGAGTGAGAAATGTTGCATCATTTCAGGCGGTCGATTTTTCGGATTCAAAACGAATGGCAAATTCAGTGGCACATAATGTTCGTGTTGGCATATCTCCTGCAGAAAGTTGAACTTGAACTCTTGCAGAGTGTGGGCATCGCCGGGCGTGAATTGTTCCATATAGAAACGTATGAGCTTGAAGACGAAACCACGATCCATATAAGTCAAACAACGACGCAAGAACTTGGCTATTGATGTATTGAGCTGTTGTGTCTCTTCGTGGAGATCCTTGTAACGGGTAATAACATAAGGTATAAGTATTTTTAGGAGATTCTCTACTTTGGCGGGATAATCCTTGGGGAAGCGCTCATTACGCATCATGCGTATGCGACCAGTCGAGAGCAAATGCTGGGCCATGCTTTTAATGATTAAATCAAAGAATATATTCGAGTAACGCATAAATTTGTGTACAATCAAAAAGTCCGTATTATTTGGATTCAGCAGCACCGGCAGATATTTGCAGAGCTCGCCGTGTACGGAACGCGTTGTCTTCTGACTGTAGTAGGGCGCATGAAAAACGTATGTCACATAGGAGTCCAGCAGCTCTTTACGGCCAGCTTCCTCGCTTATCATGTGTATTATATTGGTAAGCAGACGTATCACATTCAGGCCAATCTCCTCCGATTGTGTGTGTATCAGCAATGTGAAAAGTTCGTTCAACAATGTGGGCAGAAAGTTTATCAACGAGCTCATGTCAATGGCATGCGTTGCTTTAAGTATCTTGCAAGTTTCCGTTTCTGCGGGCACAGCACAAGTCTTGCCGCCCTCGAGCAGACGCTCACAGTGTGCAAAGAAGTTGTGTAAATGTTGGTCACAACTGAGCACCGTCGAGTCTAAGCGCAAACCGACAGCGAACAGTGGGCGCTGGTTGTCAATCCATTGGATGTCCGGACCACAGTTCTGCTAAAAATAGTTTATGTTTTGTAGCCAAAGACAAGGGACAGGCGAGATGAGATGACACGAGACGATACGAAACGAAACGAACCGGGCATGCAATGTGTTTGGATGTGGAGTGCATGACATGAAGAAGTATAATAGAGGCAGAGAGGCAGAAAGTATTCAAGTGTTTCACAAATGTAAAGATGTTTTTTAATGGGCACACACATGTTAGTAATCGTATTGAGTTAACACTTTTCATCACACAACTTACCCCCTTGCCCCAGCCCAAAGGCTGTATAGAAAGATAACCGACAGGCAGCGTTGCAGCCACTGGTATAATTTGCTCCTCCAGATTGATGCGACCTTTCTGCAAGAGCGGCAGCCAAGCATAACCAATGGGCGTCTCGAAGGCGGCATTTGCATCACGTTTCTTGCTCAAATTACACGAGACATGATAGAAGGAGAAGAGCAGATGATGCTCTGGAAATAAACCCAAGGGAAGACGCATTTTCACTTCTTCATTCCATGTGGGCGTGGAATTGTGATGCAGCACTGGACAGGCTACTTGAGAGACAAGAAAGTCTTGACCAGGGCGTCCATAAATACACTGCAATAGTAATTATAATTCTTAGGCATAAATTGATATGGTAGTCGTAGGTGAGAAAGACGCACCTTCAGCGGTTTGCTGTACTCGTTGTCACTATCACGGAGCTCCACAATAACGGTGATATTACGTGCACGTGAAAAGAACTTTTGACTGTCGAATTGCAGACTCAATGGATAGACGAATATGTGATTACAGAATGTCGTATACGGATGTGTATCGCGCTCACATTTGCTCTGGAATTCGGTGATTTCCAGCGTGGGTTCCTTCACCTCGGCACCCATATTGGTTAATGGAACCAATGATTTACTTAATGTGCCTATGAGTGTCGAATATCAACTAAAGTGAACTTAACTTTAATACAAATTAGTTACCTTGCATCTTTTCAACACCTTCCACGTGCAGTTTGAGACAGCCGGGAATTTGCGTCAACTTGTTCAACTTCTCGGGCTTTCGATATTCACTTAATAGTTTTAGCAACTCTTCGTCTCTTATTCTTTGCGGTTCCTGGCGATAGATTGTATTGAATTCAAATTCATTATTCTGTGTGTCCAATTCATTGCTGTAGAGCCGGAAGAGCGGCTTAGCTGCCCAGGCGAATGGCTGACGATAGTGGCCAATATTTTGCGCATAGTTGCGCACAGACTTGTGCACTTTCAGTCCCAACTTGGGATCACGTCCTGCTTTCAGATAAGGGTCGGCCGCTTGCACAATGTTGCCTTGCAGTATTTTCTCGATTTTAAGCACAACGAATATATCCGGATGTGGCGCGCTCACCGAGAGTAAACATTGTTTCAAGTGCATAAATTGATCCTTTGGACAGCGTAGCAATTCTGCCGAAACGCTATCGAACAGCGAATGAGGCGCTTGTGAGGAACTGCGGGTCTTCTCATCACGTTCATCACGCCGGGGCACACAGCAGGCGGCCACGGAAGGTGGCACTGCCGTGTTAGGAAGCATATTGTTGATATTATCGTCATTGATGTTAAAATAAAAAGATTCGGTTAACTTTCGATTCGCACGCGCATCGTACAATGCAATGCTCGTTATGTAAGGTTCAACTTGACAAAGATGCTCGGCACGATCGGCGGCATCTTGCATAGGACACTGCAGCCGGAAGCTGAGACTACGACAAGCAATGAATATCCGTTTGCCGAAGTGTTCACGATACTGTTCGACTTTGTCGACCAGCGTGACCTTCGAGGGTGATTGATAACAAGCAAAAAGACGGCGACGATTCTCACGACGTGCCTGGCCGATAGAAGTATCGGTTTCTCGGCCATATTTTATCAATTGCGGATTCATTGACTGATCCAGACCCTTGAGCGTGCCGAAGGCCAAGTTGCATGTGGATTGAACTTGTTGCGGTGGCGGTGTACGTTCCAATGAAGCATTTCGTTTCTCCTCTTGAATTTTATTTTGCAACAAAACAGATGACAGTTTATTCATCCAATCGGTTAAGTCGTCTTCGTTCTCCGCGGCCAAAGTGAAGGATTTGTGGCCAGCGGTCATGCGTAATTCAAAGCAGAAGCGACCACGTTTTGGATTCTGAGCGTGAAAAGTTGTTAGTTTTGAAGTTATTATGTATCTTATAGCAAAACCGACCTGTACAACTTCAGTGCAAAAGTCCATCACAATTGTTGCCTTAGCCTCGCCTTGCTTCTCATCTTTATGCAGCTCAAGTATGTAAGTGCCATCGACTTCTTGGCGCAAGTAACAATATCTGTAATTACAATTTATTTACATTAATAAAAAAATTTCCGGAATACCGTGAGGTTGGCGAGCTGACCTACGCTTGAAGGACTTATTGCCAATGTTAACGAACATGCGATCGGAGCCGGAGTCTGGTCCTTTGAATAGGAAACCCTGCTTTGTAATCGAGTCCGCTTGTGATCTTGTCATTTGCTCGTCAATACGCTCGGGATCGGCATCGATTTCATAGACCTCCTCGGTTAGTGACTCCGATGGTGTTATTCTAAAAGTGTCAATCTGATTAAAAACTAACTTAAGTCATCCTTTTGGCTCACTCACTTTGGCAAGTCATGGCATGTGCCGCCATAGGCGCTGTACTTGTAGTCAATCATGTGATTCTTGGCACGATACGTGTACAAAGCCTGCCGTGTAAAGCGCGAGCATTCGGCGCGTGTGCCATGCGCCTTTTCGCCATTGCATTCGCTATCGCCCGTGCCATCCAAATCGTCCACTTCCGGCTGTGCGAGATTCGATTTCAGTGTCGACGACGATGAAGACGATTTCGATGATGAGAGCGGCATCGATAGCGCCGACTCATAGGATTCATGCGACGATGCTGGTGACTTAATGCCCGCGGCCAACTTCACGGACGCTGTGCTCGAGAGTGAACTCTTACGTGAGCCATTTGCATTGCCATTTTGTGTGCTCGCAATCGATTGTGTGCTATTCTGACGTTCGACATCGATGAGATTCGTTTTGGTATAACCATTGCCATTGGCAGCCGCCGCGCTGGCAATTGAACCATGCATGGGACAGACGATCGATTCATTTGGCGGCTCAAAGCGATCGGCAACGGATTTGGCACTCGTGCGTAATTTACGTGTTGTTATATTCTCCTAGCAAAATATTAACAAATTTACATTACATGTGTTGTAATTGTTGTTGTATTTCTACCTACCGATACATCATCATTCGGATACATGAGCAGCTCACGGTGCGGATCATTCTGTATGAGTGTTTTATTTTTGGCAATGAACGCTTCAAAATCGATGGGCTCCACAACGAGTGGTTTGCTCTGCAATAAATGGGTGGGGCACATGTAAAAGATACAACAATTTTTATTTGTTTTTTTTGCTATAAAAGAAGACATGCTTATGAAAAGAATTTCTACGGCAACATGCATTAACAAGTTTAACTTTAAGGTTGACACCAAACACTCTAATAACTAATAAAAAAAAAGACAGTATCAATGCGCCAAGGACATGGGCTTGGTCGATCGTTAACACCTTCTCACGCGCCTTTCTTCAACACGCGCACACATGTATATGTAACTCTCCTACGCTTCTCGGTTCTGTTCTGTTGTTCATCTTATTGCCAGTTGTAAAATAAATTAAACACTTTAGTCGTACATTTCAAACTAAATTGTTACACGTCACGCACGCACATTAAAAGTGCCAAATTTGTTCGTGTTTTTTATTTTTTTTTTTTTTGCTTTTCAAATCACGAAAACTTATATTTTGCCTACGGCATTCATTTTGGTCAAGGTTAAACACAGGTAGCGAAATATTTCATGTATCTCATACTCTGTGTTAGTATGACGTCGTCTATTAAGTATAAAATATATGTAACTATATAAATAAACAGCAAAAAAAATAAAAAAAATCTCAACTGATCTAATAATGAAATTGCTTTTGTTATTGTTCAAATTTGTTTAAAAATGTCGTGATATAATAAAGCGAAATTGTCGCTTTCCCTGTTGCTAAAATACACACACTGACACACAGCCATTCTCACATAAATAAACATGAAAATCATTGTTGTTTGTTTGCGCTTCAACAAAAATGAAACTATTTTTTAGATACAAATATTTTTTTTTGGTTTTCTTTTCATTTTTTTGTTTTTTTTAGCAAACTCATACTTTAATGGCTCGAGGGGCCAAGCGGGCGTTCAATCGGTTTGCTTGAGTTGAGTTTGTTTCAATTGGACGCCTTTGGTGCGCTAAAGTGGACCATGACTTTGTGTAGCGTGCAAATTAACAACAAAAACAAAATACAAACAACAAAAAATTGAACGTTAAATGAAAATAAAATACACGCTAATTGAAAGATACAAAGATTCGATGGGAAGTTGTTCAAAGCTTTGCGAATACAACAACAACAACAACAAATTTGTCATGCATGTTGATATTGACAAGCGCCAAGGAACATATTTGGGATTTAGTTTTATGAGCAAGTCGGGCGCCTAATTGGATAACAATGAAAAAAAGTTCATATTTCAAATTTCATGACATTTTAATCCTATAAAAATCATCATCGTCGTCGGCGTCGTAGGCGTGTTCTAATTTCGACAGCGAGTGACTTCTGCCAATTAAGATACTTTTATTGGCAAGTGAGGGGGCACATGTAGTGGGCGTTTTGGTGCGTAGAACCTTTGACCGCTCGCTAAGTAGCTCGACACTTTTGACACACTCAAAGCCAACAAAAAAAAAAAACAAAAAGCTTTTTAGGTTTCTTCAAAAAAAAAATAAACTAAAATCATTCCAAATTGAAATCGTAAAATAAAAGATGGAAAAAAGCAAAACTTCATGTCTGCCATATGTAAAAAACCACTTGAAATTCTTTGAATGTATCTGGGCGTTCAAAACTGTTTTCTGAAATGCATTTAATATCCAATACAGAAGCATTTTCAGAGCAGTGCACACAAATTGAATTGCTTTCAAATAAACTCACAAATGCATGGAAGAAGGCAACTGTTTTGAATGCCAGAAACAATTTAGAAATTAATGAATTTGATAAGCAAAATGCAAACTGAAATATGAGTCACAAGAATTTCAATATCTGCAATTTGTTTGTTTTTTTTCATTGGCGTAAATTTCAACTGCAACAACAAAAAGAACAACGGCGGCAAACAAGGTGGAAGCACTCCTTACTGTTAATTATCATTAACAAACGTCAGAATATTGTTACTTTTTTCTACTTTTGACATTTAGATGTATCTGTGTATCTTTGGCAGCCTCGTTGTAGTTATAGTATCTGCTGCATATTGACTTTTCAGAACCAGAAATTGAATTCTTCAGCATTTTGCCAACCGTTCAGGTTCATTCAACTTAATAATGATTGTGCAAAATACAAAACGAACTACAAATACAAAAAAAAAAAAAAAACAAATAATAAGAGAATTGTAAGTTAAAAACAAAAACAAGCTTACTGCGCTTGGCAATGTTCGTTGATAATGTCATACCCTACACAAGCCAAGCCCAACTAAGCCGACTGTGCCAACAACAAAGTTGTTCTGAGGTGTGTGTGTTTTTTATTGTTGTTTACGTCACTAGAAACTTATCATGTCATTCAACCTAATTGTAGGGTATTTTATTAAATGTCTGTAGAGCATTTAATGCATTGTTGTTGTTGTTGTTTTTTTGCCTTGAACATGAAGGCAGTCGAGGAAGTCAGGCAGCAACAAAATGTTGTTAGTGCAAATGACATGAACACAATGACAGAGAATCAGCAATAGAGCTAGCGAGAGAGAGAGAGAGAGGGAGGAGTGCAGACGCCCATCAATACGCTTGATTTGCGCTTTGTTGTTGTTGTTATTGTATTGTTGAAGTTGCATGCAATTTTATTATGCAACTCACAAATGAATGAAACAGATTACGACAAAATGCGCACAGAAATGAGTGCAAAACAACAACAACAACAACAAAAACAAACAAAATACAGAAATAAATAATAATAAATATAAATGCAAATATGAGTGAGCTGCAATTGCTGTTGAAGAAGATGAAGAAGGCGTTGTCTGTGTCGCTTTAAATAACATTGCAAAATATTCATGTGTGTGTGCGTGTGTGTGTGTGCGTGCGTCGTTAAATATTCCCACGCCGCCCAAAGACAAAATGCCCACACGCGTGCTTCTGCCAGCCGGTTAGTAGAGGCCTAAGAGAGTGTTAGATGATATTCAAGACACATCATGTAAAATTCAACGGACAACGTGCTCAATCATCTGAAGAAAGTAGCTGAGAAGCTTTAATTGCTATTGAGATATACGATCCTTGTTCAAAGTGGTTGTTGGTTGGCTTTTTTGTTGTTGTTGTTGTTGTTAATATTTCCCAAGCGCTAAAAAATATGAACCTGCAAACTGAATCAAGTTTACTTTAATTGCTTATTGCAAGACACCAACATCTACTCACACACAGACACCAACATATGCACACACCCATTAATAATGTTTATGACGCGTGTTGCAATGTCACAGTCCGTCCGTCTGTCTGTCTGTCTGTCTTTCGTTTAAACCGTTCTTGTTAGAAAGTTGCTCTTTCGCACAATTAAAAAATTTAACAAGTTGTTTGAGCACATAAAAAAAGCAGAAGAAGCAGCAGCAGCAGCAGCCACGCATTAACAACAATTAACTTCATTTAAAAAAAAAAATAGTAATAAAAAACCATAAAGTAGAAGAAGACGACGTCAACAATTCGTAGAATTAAACAAGTGCACAAAGTGTGTGAGCCAAGATGAGAAACTGTCGCAAATGTTTTGCTTTGGTGACTTTCAGAAACATGATCAGCCAGCCAATTGTGAAATACATACAACACAAATATGTACAACAACGAAAGCAAATGGTAACAAAAAAAAATAAATCACGCACAGCTCAACTTTCTAAAAGTACTCAACACTTTCAATTGCCAAAGAAACCGAAACTAAAGTTTGTCACACACACTCAGATACATTGTGTTTATATTCATCAAAAGCTGCAGCTGAAAACAGATATGAACATGTGACAGAGAGACAGACAGTCAGACAACAAATTAAAGGCAGCACAATTATGGCTAATTGAGGCAAAAGACCTCTGAGCTTTGCTTTGCTCATTTCGGCCATGCAACAATTCAAAGTTGGCGTCAAATTGAACAACTTCGATTGTAAATATCAACACACAAATAACCATAAAGGAAAACATAAAAAAAAAAAACAATGTTTGGCAAACTTAAATGTCGCTGCGAAGCCCAAAGACCCGACACGCCTTCATTGACATTTGCAGGTGCTTTGAACAGGTTTCTTCTGCCTCCTCTGCTGCTGAGTCTCTTTAATGCCGCTTGAGGCTAACAACAAAAACAAGTACAATAAGAAAATCTTTGCTTAAGGCTTTAATGATCTAATAAAAGACTGCGCTGGCAAATGAAAATGAGTTGAATTCATTTAAATGCAAATCTTGCAAACGATTCATTTTGCCGATAAATAATATAAAATTTATATGAAGAAAGCATTTTATAATTTCAATTGTGACATGAAGTTATGTCATGCGCTTTAATCGCATTTCATAATGTCATTAGTTAGGCAGCTATTATTATTAACAAGTGTTGTATCTATAACAAAAATTTTTATATTTAACTGAACATATAATGCAACCGCAAGCGGCATTGAATAACAGAGATACTTTCGTTGGCACAATAAAACAGACTTTGGCATTTTTTTCATTCTTTATATAAAAAACTTTATAAATAAAATAAAAATGGAGCAAATTTTTCTGTAAAAAGAATGCATAATCAAAATAAACATTAATGAAGTCTTTTACGCAAAGCGGTCTTCTTTAAACTTTATATAATGTAGACACTTGTATAAGGCCTGAATACTAAGCAAAAAAAAAAAAAAATAAATAAAACCTTGTAATTTATTGCTTCGTCCTGTCATGTGTGTTGGTGGCATTGCTGCAACTTCAACAAACGCCGACTTTGTTAGCACGTAACAACATTTATACACACATATGCACATGGATGGCATAAAAAGTTGCGAGGAAACCTATCAAGGGCACATTGGCATGCCAATACAAGTAGTCGCATTATGCAAAACCAGAAATCCGAAGGGATGTGCAGCAAGATAAAAACTTTGTCATCAACATGCAAAATAACAAAAATCAATAAAACAAAAAGTTCGATTCTGAGGAACATTCAGGCCCAAGAACATTGCACTTCGTAGCTTATCGAAAGAGAGGAGAGGTTGTTTTATATATACATACAATATTATATATGCACATGTTTGATATAAAAATTTACATTTATCAAAACAACAACAATACAGAAAATAAAACAACATTGAATGTATATTTTTTTTGTTCTAAGGCAGTAAAAAAATTACCAATATCGAAAGACTTTGACGTTCGTTGCGGCACTTCATCTACAATGATAAATTTACAATAAAACAAATAATCATATTTAATTATTTTATTAGCGTAAAGTCATGATGAGCTAATGATGTGAGAGCGTGAGTGTATGAGCGCTATTAAATGAGTCTCTTAGAGACCGTAACGTTTTGCTTGGTTTAAAGTCTTTGCACCGAAAATCTCACACTTCCGCCTTAGACAACAACGAGTTTTTTGAGCCGTAAATACTTGACTTGAACACGTCTCGTCTCGTCTGGGTGTGTGTGTGCTTTGAAACAAGATGCAAGATTAAAAATAAAATTCTATGTCGATAACTTTTGACAACTTGTGTGGGTGCCACATGTGGCAACAACGCCCACAGAGCACTTTTGCCACTTGATTGCGCCAGCATTGTCACAAATTGTTTTATTTATTTTAAATGAAAATAGTTAGCGAACAACAACAACAATAAAATACAGACATTTACGGCTAATTTGAAGTCAGTTAATCATTAATGGTGGTTTCGATCGTTAAATAAAGTTTATAGTTATGCAATTAGCGGCCACCAAAGGCCACGAATGAATGGACCAATGAAAGAGTTAATAACCTTGGCCATCAAGCCGCGTGTGTGTGAAGAATTGCACCTGCAGAATACTAAAATCGCTTTAAACTATTATCGACCGCAATTAAAATATCAAGTTAATTAATGCGAGGCTTAAAAAATCTGTCAGATGGCGATAAAGCTAAGGAGCGATATTTTTGGTTTTTATAACAACTTTTTTCTATATAAAATTGAAAGTAAAAGAAACTTACTTTGTGGTTTTAAATAAATTTAATGCGCAAACAAGTTTCTTATTAGTTATTTTGAAAAATGAAAATATGCACAATTGCACAAACACGTGCCGCCTCAAATGAAAAGCTGTTGAACGGAAAAACGTTTCAAATTCCACAAATACTTTGCGCCTCATTCTCAGCAACGGCAGCATAATATAAACAGACAAAACGACCGACTGACTGACAGACAGACTCAGCACGATTCTCAGCTACTTCAATGCGGCGTTTTGTTTATTATATTCTATCTGAGATGACTTTATACGCTCGTAAAGTATTCAAACAGCTCATTAAGTAGTTCGACAGACCGCCCGTCAGCTGCTCCACTTAGCCAGCCGTCTGCCTGAGCGTGACGGCCACGCTTAATGTTTCCTTGGCTGTTTGAAACAACAACAAATAAACATATAAATTATATGCAGCGTCTAAATGATTCGCTACAGCCGATTTATATATATTGTGTTTACTATCTGTTTTGTGTTTACATATCTGAGTGAGTAGAAGAAGAAGAAGACGTAGCAGTAGCGCAATCAACTGGGTAAACGCCGCAAGAGATATGAGTATTTCCCGCAAAACGACCTTGAGCATTCAGACTCAGATTCAGATAGACGACGATCCGATCCGTTTCGCAGCGATCTGTATAGCAAAAGCATCTGCTCAGAATCATTCTGCTTCATTCTTGTGGTGGCGTTGTGGAATGCGAGTGTTTTTCTGAGTGTTTATCGCCGAAAAATCATTAATTTTACGATTACAACGATTGTGCAACGTTGGCTGGAGGCGCACGTATCGAGCATCAGCCACAGTGCCAAATACGATCTATTTTTTTTTAGAGAGATTATTGCAAAATCGTATAAAACAAAAAAAAAATCAACATACTGCAAACTGTTTGGCCTCTGGCCAAATGTACAAAAACAAAACTAATTGTGAAATTTTCCGAATTTCCACATAACTTTTTCGCCGCACTTTTTCTTGCTGTTGCTGCTGTTGTTGTTGTTAGTGTGGCTGACGCTTTGCAGGCAAAATAAACAACAACGAAGAGAAAGACATGAGGAGGATAAACAACACAAAAGGCATTTGACATATTAAACATTAAAATGCCAGCGGATTTTTCAAATGCAAATATGACAATAAGCACGTTATTCATTAGTGATGTGTGTGTGTGTGCGTGTGTGTGGCTGTCGTGCTTATATGGTCACACCGTGTTGCATTCACGATCGTGACCAACAACTGCAGCAACAACAACAACAAACACAAGCCACACCCATCCGTAGCATACCCTTAATGGAGTGACACGCAAACCTCCTGCAATCCATGTTATATGCAATAACAACAACAACAAAAAAATACTTACCAAAACAGCACTTTCGCGCACCACCTGTGAGACTGTTTCCCTCAGCTGAGCCGCCATGCCCGGCTTATTCAAGCCGCGCGTGAACTTTCGTTCGGTCATTGCTGTTACTGTTGTTGTTCTTGTTAGCGTTGTTGTTGTTGCGAATCACACGCATACAAATGTAACGGCCGGGCCGAGTGCTGAACGACGAAGAGTTGGCGGTGGCTATCGTATTATGCTTGTTGTTCTTGTTGCTGTTGTTGTTGTTGTTACGAAACCGGTGTCGGCAGGAAGAGGCAAGTTTAGAAGGCAGTCGTCGTCACGTCAGGCGGCAGAAGCTGTGTATCTGCGCGCGGGCAATGGTGCGGGCAGTTCGGGGTTGGCTGCAGCGATGAGTAATCCTTCTTTCAGCTTGAGTTATTTATCTGTTAATAACTAACATAAGCAAGCCACATACACAAAACTTTCAATTCACTTTTCTTTTCTATATTTTTTCTTGTTGTCCTCTGAAGGACATTGAATTTTCTTTTCGCACTACTTTTGTTATACACAATCAGATTTTTGTATTATTTTTTTTGTTTTTTCTTTAACACATTAAGCAAATACGGCGAATTTAACAACTGATTGCCAAAATAATTATAAACAAGGCAATCAGTCAGTTTTGCGCACTGAAAATCATCATTTACATTATTAACAAAAACACTTTGTGCGGAGGCTTAAATTAAACAAATGTTTTTGTGCGTCCGTTTAAAACTTTTTGCACATTCCAAACCGTCTGCTCGCCCCCCGATTCGAAAGCGACGCGTATTTAAAAATCACCCGCGCAAATAGAATAATCTGATATGAATTATGACGGTTCAAGTTTTTGTGCGTTGTTTAAAACAAAGTTTGCTATTTTTTTTTTTTTCAAGAACGGTTTTAGTTATTTATTTTTGCATCAGAATCGTGTTCTATCGCGACATTTCAACCGTTTGGCCCGACGCACAACCACTCGCTTCAACGTATCTCTCACTTTTCTCTTTTTTCGCTTTCGGACGAAAAACAAATGCTGTCAAATTAGTGCTGCCGTCTGCTCCAGCACGCGCATGATTGTGACATTTTTCGAATCGTCTTTGACGTGATTATATTAATTTGCCGCAAAAACAAGTGGCATCACTCTATTTGGAGGAATGGTTCTCCATGAGAGCAATAAGCTCGCTTACTCTCTCAAAAAGAGAGCAACAGGCATCTTACTCTCACAGAAAGTGCAATAGAGCTCTGTTAAAATAACAGATTCTATTATGAGAAGAGCAGCGGCTGTGGGGAAAAAATCCCTAACATAATGTTAAACTGTTGACTTGCAAGATGCGTTTCATGCGCATACGACGGCCGTTATTTTCGACAAGATTCAAATTTTTTTGTTGTTTCACAAAATTATTTGTATTTTTTATTGCCTCAAAATGATGAAAGTGTTATCTTTGTCCACCCAAGTTGATCAAAAGTGCCCCTCCAGAAAATAAGCACAAAAGTCGACTATACGCAGTTGAATGTCGACTAAACACAGCAAGCTGCTTTTCAAATCCGTTGAAATTAATTTAAATTTAAAATTCTGCTGACTTTAAGACAAAAACTGATCATTTGCAGTAAATCATGTATTTTATGAAGAATACGCTACACAATAATAACTGTTATTATTAGTTTAGACATTTAGTGAAGAGGTATATTGATTTGGATATGTCTGCGTTGAGTGCATCTTTGGGAAAGGGACGGAGTTGGGTTAATTTCTGTTTAAATACATTGACTTATATAAATTTTGTTTTGCATTTGTACTAAATACTTTCATCGCTGGTATGCTTTATGTTGCTCATCTACTTCTAGATCATTGATTCAAACGGATGTTTCTGTTGGTGTAAGAGATCCGCGCCACTTCGTCGTATCAAATGCTTTGTTGCTCTGCAAGAGAAATATTTTTTTTTTGTAAGTTTCTTGTACACTGCGCAGGCACAAACTATTTGAACAAAGAATTGCAAGAATGAAGCGTTCGATGATGGTATGTACAAGAACAACTATGGTATATATGTATGTACATAATAAACGCATTACACACGATGCAAAAAAGCTTAGAATGATGATGAATTTGAATTTAAAACATATTTGAATTTCACAGCGGAATGTCAGCGCACTTGCCCTCCAACCGATGCACAGAGCACGTCTAGTGTCTGTCTGGCTGGCGTGGCAATGGGCGCCCACTCATCAAAGCAATAACACATGAAATACAAGCAGTCTTTTTTTTTTTTGATTATTCATTTGAGCATTGAGAAAATGAGTTTATTGAAATACTGTTTGTTCTTTTTTTATTTCGATAGTATTGAGTAGTGAAGCTGAGATTACATAATGATGAGTGCGTGTGTCATACACATTCTTAAGCTAAAACCCTCTAATAGTATAATTGTCCCCAATACAATAATATTCACTCCCCCGCCCCCTCCCCACTTGAGCGTGGCGTCAAACACGCCCATCTTTCTCATCTATGAGTAAATTGCATGATAAAAAATTAAATACACACACATTCATTAAAAGAAATAATAATAAACATTCTAAAATTTTGTGTGCCATTATGGATGCAAATTGACGGCTTCAGTTACACTAATTACATCCAACTTGTGATTGGAGATTGTGCGTAGTACAATGATTTTTGGTTGTTGTTGAACAGTCGCCTCTGTCATTTGGGGGCGCTCTGCTCTAATCTATCTTACAGTTTTTGCGAATTTATTCGCTCTAATACAAAAATTTACGGTTAAGCACTCCATGCTGTCTTTAGTCATTAGAAAAAAGGAGCATTACTTGTTGTATGGAGTGTGTAGAGTATGTTAGTATGTTTTGTAGTAGGTATGTCTAAGCCCTATGTACGATATGCTGGACTGACTAAACGGCAGTTATATTCGGATCCCGTCCATCGTGCTTTGCCAGTATAGTTGCATTCGGATTGATGTCCGTACCGATGCTGGCGCCATCTTGTTCCTCAACCTCGTTCATGGGCGACAAACGTTGAGTATTGATGTTGGCATGGTTGTTTGTACTGGTGGGGGGAACCGGAAATGGATGGTAAGCGCATGAGGCATTTATAAAGCACAAATCTTATGTGTATCTGTGTATGTGTGTGTGTGAGTGAGTGAGTGTGTTGTGACTGGTCAGAGTTTGAATCTTTTAACAATCACATACTAAAATCAGCATTACTTTAAAAGAACAATAAAAAAAAAAATAACAATTTTAAATTTTGTTGATTTTTTTTTTTTTTTTCGTTTTTCGTTTCAAAAACAGAGCCAGTCCAGTTTAATGTTCTTCTTCTTCTTCCCTCCAGTTGGCACTACAACAATTAAGCCGAAAACTTACTGATTGCTGCCGTTGATTTGGCGCACCTTGACGGCAACCGGTATTATAAGCTGCTCAGAGACGCCATCTTTGTTCACTTGCTGCCAAACGGTGGTCCGGTTGACCTCCTGTGTCATATTCAAGGGCGTTTGTGTTTTTGCGCCCGACAATGGTATATGTATCGTCGTAGGACCGGGATTATTCGGATCATAACTAACGCCAGCCCCGCCGCTGCCACCGACGCCACCTCCCCTGCCGGCGCCACTTGTGCTGTGCTGATTCTGATGTTGATTATCCTTTAAAAATTGAGGTAGTTTCATATAAAAAGAATCAGCTTCAACATGATACTTCAACATATTGCAAAAGCGTGATTCAATCATGTTAGCAACGACACATTTTGACTTTTGGTGTTTGGTGAAGGACTTTCTAAGACTTGGATTTGGTGTCATACTAAAATATGGGTGTAGGGTGTGTGTTTACTTAGCGTACTTTGGCCGTGATTGTAAGTCTAAGAGAATCTTAAAGAATTTTTCTTGGATTTTCATTTCGAATTAATATCAAAATAACAACTCACAAATTGAAATTTTCAATTTTGAAGATCAAATCAAAGTGTTCGAATTAAGCGCTCGTAAATATTATTATTTTCCAATTTTTTTTTTTTTATCGAATTTCGTAATTTTGTATTATAAAATGTTCAATTTACATGTAATACATTTCGGGTATGTTTAAAATTGGCTTATGTTAATATGAGTGTACATACATACATAGGCGTAGATTATTAAAAATATTTATTGTTTAAATGTTAGAAAAAAGTGGTGATAACGAACAACAACACAACAAACAAAATAATAATAATTATCATAATCATAAAAATAAAAAATTCCAAAGGGAAAGATAGGAAGAAAGTAAATTATTATTAAATAATTAAAATATTTTATTTTTTTTTTATTAATAATATATATATTTGTTTGTTTTTTTATCTACACATTCGGTGTTCAAGCGCCATGGCATGACGGCACTACAACAATGAAGTAACAAGTTTTTGTTTAGAATTTTTTTTTGTTTAAACATAAGCAGAGGTTAAGGGGTAAATGGATATAAGTAACATTTGAAAAGTTGGCTATTGGAACTTTATTTAAAAAAAACACATTAATGAAAGCGTAGCAGTTTTGAAAATTAATATTCTTTTTTTTTTTTTTTTTTGATTAATAATTCGAAACCTTAAAGTTCCAAACGCCGTTTATAGGAGGTACAATACATACATATACATATAACAAACTAAGGGTTATGATAGGCATGCTACTTTGTGTCTAATATAACACAAATATTAAAATACTGTTCAAGACATAAAACAACATAGAATAAAGTGCTTCCTTATTTTTATGTTTTGTTTTTGTTTTAAAAAAGTTAATGCTGCGCGAATGCAACATTGCTGCGTTTCATTGGCAAAATACCATGGTGTACACTGTACACAATATTGTACAAGTAGAAGAAGCATCATCATAGTTCAGGTTAGTTAAAACCCAAAAAAAAACAAAAACAAAATCGTTGACTGTTGACAGCGACAGGTGCATTATTGTGCTCGTCTCTGTCTCTCTGACTACGGTGAGCGGTGCAAGCACATTTGTCTTTGTGTGTGTGTGTGTTGTGTACTTTGGGTATGTGTTGAGCTATGTGTATTGTAGGACTAGACTGGTGGTTTTTTGTTTTTGTTGTTTGGATTGGTGGGTGGTTTTTGTTGTTTTGATTTTGTTGTTAGGTGCTCATTTCTTCAGCAGACTGCTTTGTGCTTCAAATTCCTTTTCGTTAGCATTGCTTGTAATGTTGACCTTAATGACACCACCACTAGTACCCTTCTCGGCGCTTGTCGCACGACCACCGAAACAGGGTAACAACTTTTGACAAAAGCCCACCTCAGCGTCCAATTGATGCA
Source organism: Phortica okadai (assembly GCA_034638295.1). Lineage (NCBI taxonomy): Eukaryota > Metazoa > Arthropoda > Insecta > Diptera > Drosophilidae > Phortica > Phortica okadai. The sequence continues at coordinate 10,147,851 of CM067850.1, forward strand.
AATCATCGGCGGCCGCACGCTTTGACATCTCCGGCATTATATCATCCAGAATCTTGAGTTCGCGACGCGTAAAGACAAGATCGAGCGCCTTGCGTATGCCAATCATGACGACCAACATCAGCGGAAAGAGTATCGATGTCTGGGAGAAGGATTTGATCAGCCAGAGTATAATCAGACAGGCCAATTGTATGATTGTGAACAAGTGCACGCGCTTTATAGGTACCTGTGTGAAAGACACAAATCATTTTGAAGAAGAGTTCCCGAAAAAGAAAAACAAAATTTGTTGATCGTAACATACTTGACGCAAGAACATGTAATCGGGCTGATATTTCGCTGGCATGAACATGATCAGCATGCGATCGAAGAATTGCAGACCCTTGAGCGATGCAACGCCCATGTAGAGAAACACGCCGAAGAGCACCGGCATCGGAATGTGTCCGAGCAGCGGTGTCAGCAACACCGACAGACCGATCGTAAGGAATATGAGTATGTGTGTGACACGTTGCTCGCGCACGCCCAGAAATTGTGGCTTCTCGCCCGGCGCCGAGCATTCCGATTCCAATTTGAGTGAATTGACGTGATTAATGCTCAGCACAGTCGCAGCAACAAACCTGGGGGAAATATAAACATTGATCAATTGAGTTTAAGCCGAAAGAAGTCCAAAAAATGCTTACCATGGCAAACCCATTAGACTGCAAATGCCAATAAGTATGGAGAGCACAAAGAGATCAAGATGATAGCCGCAGCCTTTATTTAGTTTGTTCTCTTTGCGATTGACAATCACAGCGGTGATCTGTTGATCCATGAATATGAGAATTGTGCCCAGCAGTGCGGGTATGACGGCGATTATCGTGGACCACCATGGATTTTTCTCGGTGAAGGGCGGTATTAGCCAACCGCGTGAGTCCAATGTCGGTTTTAGCTCGTGTGGCACCTCCAGTTTCTGTGTCGGCACATTGAGGAAGTAATCGAAGAACGACATCGAGAAGATTGCAATGAGTACGGAAAAGTCGCTAATGTACTGGCGAACAATTGAGGGGAAAAAGAGTGCGTTCTTGAAATCCTTCAATATAGTCGAGATAATGAAAGTGCCCGCGCAGAGCACCACCGACATAAGGAATACGTTCTCCGTGGGCGGTTTGCCGCAGTCCGGGCCGACCAAAGTGCCATTCTTAATCTGCAACAAATCAATGATTATGCTAATGTCTCTAAACAACAATAACAAATCACTTACGGGACAATAATCGTAGCTGTACTTGGCATAGTCCAATATGGTGGCATTGCTTTCAGCTGGTGGCGTGCAAATACAATCGTAAACATCTTGATTGGCCGGAAAGTTTTTACCAATGACGAGCACATTTTCAATTGCCTATAATTGAAAAAGAAGTTCAAGAACGTGCCCGAAATTGGATCCCACAGTGGAGACTCACCTTATATATAAATATGAAAGCAATGAGCGTGGCGAAATTCTCCTCGGTGAAGCGTGTTATATAGCAGACCAGTGCCGATGCATCGATGGCGGTCAATAAGAACAAAATGCCAGCGATCCACATGCCGATCCAGAAACGGAATGTCATATAGTCCCAGCCCATTTTAATGCAAAAATCGTAGACAATTGTCTCAAACACCAGCACCGGACCAGTTGAGCCCATGATTGTCAACGGCTGGCCGGAGAAGAAGCCGTAGCCAATGCCGCAAACAAAGCCGGAGACAAGTGATTCCATGGCCGCCATATTCTTGCCAGTCGCCTCGCTCAGCAGCCCACCGAATGTAATGATTGGCGAGAGACAAGCAAAATAGAGGAAAATCCATGAGGCGACACATTGCATTGAGAGTGAATCCCTGAAATCGCTCCAATACCAGGGCGCCTTCCTCTTAATATCGTTGATGAGGCCACCAAAGAGGCGACCCGAACGCGACAGACCAGACTCTTCGCGCAAACGTTGCTCCTCCTCCTCTTCGTCGATTTCCTCTTTCGGCATTTCCGGCGGTCGTTTGCGATCCTCTTGCGATGGTATGGCAGCCGGCGGTTCAATGCGTATAGTGGGATCCCACTCACCTGGCGGTAGCACGGTGACCGCATCCAAGAACTCATCGATGCCGGCAAGCAAATGATCACGTTTACGTGCACGATAAGCGACCTCATGGAATACCTCATCCGACATGAGCGTTGCCATGGAACGGCCAATCTCATGATAATTACTTTGACTATCTGACGGACCCAACAGTATGAAAATGAATCTGTAATCGAACGATAAAGTTTTATTAAGTTAAGAGTCTAACAGATGAGTTAAAAGAGGCTTGGCAGAGAGAGTTTTTCAGAATCTTACCTTGTCGGCACTGGCACCTCTGTGAGATCACCCATTACCACAGCCTGACTGAGGCGTATGAAACAGGACATTGTCCTTTCGAGAAAATCAACCTCGCCGACAAGTATGTTGCTCGCCTCCGCGCCTGGCGGTATCTTGCGCATGAAGTGCGTGTTGCCCTTGTGCTCGCTCAGCTCCGTGCCGCTGTTGTTGCGCGCCATCGACTGACTGCTCGGGCTCTTCACCATGTTATCCTCTGTGTTGTTTTGTAAATTTCGGTTTTGACGCAATTTTTTAGAATTAGTTTTTTTCTCTTTTATTATTTAAAACAATATTTTGTGTTTTTTTTTTTTTTTATATACACAACATACACGTAATTGTGTGTGTGATAATTATCAACAAAGTGGTTTTTGATATAAGTTTAAAGTAAATAATTGCGTAACCAAAAAATAAAGGACATTAAAGAAAGGAGAATACAAACGATTAAACTATAAATTCAATAATATATTTTATACAATCAATCAATTGAAGGCATGCAACTTTTGTGATAATGTCTGAAGGATGTCGTGGGCTGTGTGTGATTTGGGCGTTGCGTGCATATTCTTTATACAGTGGACAAGTGTTAGTGGGCAGAATAGTTTATTATTGTCATAAGAAGTAGAAAACAAAAGAAATTCTTTCTTAGCTAAAGAAAGTTATGTTCATGCAGGAAAGAAACTAACAAATATTATATAAATTTTTTTTTTTTGGTTTTTTTCTTACAATCACATGAAAAATTCTCAATCAATCATATATACTTTTTTTGGAACAGAAAATTCGTTGGAAACCAAATTTTAAAACGTTCAAATGCAAATTTTTTAAATATTTTTTCAACTTCTTTCAATTGTGAAAATTCTCTAAACAAAAACAAAAAAAAAATTTAAGAAGAAGAAGACGTTGTCAAATGTGTTTTACCATTTGGCAAAGCGAGTGTCTTGTTTTTGCCCGGCACGGCCAGGAATCGTCCTGTATTGTGACCATTTGTGCTATTTAGTCCTGTGCTTCCTGTCAACGAGACCGGCGATGTCGCTGAGGCAATACTGCTCTGTTCTTCAACTGAAATTTGCATTGCAGTGTTTGTTTTTGTTTGGTCAACGATTTTAGTTTTTTCAGTGAAATAAAACATTTTAAATAATAAACTCTGAAACATTAAATATAAAAAATAAACCTCATAGTCAACAAAACTAACATCTATGTTTGAAAGGGCATTTGAATTCGTTGCAGACGCGCAAGCACAACTTTGCTGATTGTCGCACACACACACACACACACACACTTATAGACTCAACAAATTATAACTCACATACGCATATTTTTCCTCTGTTTAAGTTTATGGCGCACTTAAAGCCAACATCGACGCCGACGTCGACGTCGAAGTCAACGTTGCCGACAATTTTGATATACTACAAGCATAATTAGCGCTTTTATTGTTGGCAAGATTAGTTATTATTATTGTTGTTGTTGTATTGCGTTTAGACATAAGCATATTTTTGTCGCCAACAAGTTTTAAGTACAACAAAAATTAAAGAAATCAATTTTTACTTTGAAAAAAGTTACAATTAAGTATACGACATGTGAAAGCTGACAAATACTAAGTATAAATAAAGTGTGAAAGAGAGATTTGAGAGAAGAGAAGAAGTCAAGAAGAAAAGCCAAATGCATTTGTCATAGAGAAAAGTGTGCGCAATTTGATTTTCATATATAATAATTATTATTAAAGTTGCATAAGAAGTTGCAGTAGTTGAAGAAGAAGAAGTAGTAGTAGAAGAAATTGAGTTCAAAGTAGAATACGAAACAATTTAAAAGGAATTAAATTTTAAGTATTAATAATTTTTTTAACACTTTTCTCAGTTTGTGTGTGTTTTTTGTGTGTGTGAGATATTTTTTTTTTTTTGGGATTTTTTTTTGAGTCACGCTCAATACTTATTTCTTATGACGTGCAATGTGAGACCTTTGAAATTATCATTTGTTAGCATTTGACGTTGTCGTTGTTGTTGTTCTTGTTTTTGCTCTTGTTGTGCTTTTGCTTGTTCTTGTACAGGCTGTTGTTGCTGTTGCTGCTGTTGTTGTTGTCGTTGTTGTTGTTGTTCTTGTGCTTGCGTTTGCTTACTTTGATTATCCAAGGGTGCGGCACCAGCATGGAGATGGAACCAAGTGGTGACATTAACGCCCAAATATGATGTTGCCACACCGGCGTTACCCAAATCAGCTTGAAAGCGTTTGAAGACACAAAACAAAATTAACTTTCGAATGCTCAAACAACAACAAAACGAAAAAAAAACAATACGAAAATTGCAACTCTTTGACAATCAAGACAGACGAGGCAGAAAAGGATCGAAGTTACAGAAAGGGAGAGAGAGAGATAGAAGTAGAATGATTGGATGAAATGTTAGGCAATTTAATGAGACATGTTTTTTAGACTTTCGATCTTAGCTAAAAACACTTTTGCTTTCTTTCATTTTCTTTGTTGTTTTTTTTTTCTTCTTCTTTTTGTTTGGGCTTAGGGCAATGGCAAATGTATTACAGCAAGCCTTAAATTTAAATCGCAACAAGGCTTCTTTACAACAAAATTTGTGTCAACTGTGCAACAACAAAGTGTGTCTGTGATATACAATGTATGTATTTGTGTGTATGTGTGTGAGAGAGAGAGAGAGTTGGGCGGTCGGGTTGGCTTTGGTGTACTAGGCAATCGTCACACACTCGTCGACTGGCATCGTTTTATTTGCTGCTCTCCTCACACAAACGGAAGTTACAAGGCGTGCGTTTTAAGCAAAGTGCGTGTTTTTTTTTTCGGAAGAGTGCTGACACTTCTTATTTTTCTTTGGTATTTTTGTAATTTTCGAATGCTACAACTTTTATACCTGTTGGCACCGAGAGATAAGCACCTCGCTTATCCTTACTTGGCGTATAGTATGTTGTTGTTTGTTGGATTCCATCTATGCCAGTTGCTGTTGCTGTAGTTGTTGTTGTTGCTGTTGTTGTTGGTAAGGTTGTGGCATGCAGTAAGTGCCCAGATGGATTATTACGTAATGTTGGTGCTTGCTGTTGTATGCCTAAGTCTGTTATTTTTAGACAATAGTTTTTTTTTTCTCTTTGCTTTTGTTTTAGTATTTTAAGTCTACACTGTACTACATATATTTTATTTTTTTAAACGGTTAGTTTGTAAAGTAACTCAGAGAGTAAAATGAATCTCAACTAAAGTATTTAGTTGCCGTTACAAATGCCTATAGATGATTTAAAATGCTTTATGTATGTGAGTCCTTTGCGTATGAAACAAAAAAAAAAAAAAACAAAAAAAAAATGAAAAGAATTAACAAAAAAGACACTCAGTCATACACAGTGCGTTAGTATGAGTCAATGATTGTCGTCTACGCTCGCACGCCATTTAAATAATTAAAAAAAAATTATAATAAAAAAAAAAATGTTATATAAATCCCATGAAATGTTTGTAAGTATGTAAAATGCGCGCTAAAAAATGCTCATGTATATGTATGTCTTATATAGAATTGCACTCACTTTTCGACGACGAATGATTGCGTCCGATGTCCGCCAGCGAGCGTATGATGGGCAGACGCGTCTTCTTGCTGTACTCGTGCTGATGCCGATGCCGGCGCAGCAGGGCATCCTTGACCTTGTCCTTGACTTTGGCCGCCAGCATGCCCGAGTTGACCAACTTGTCGCACACTAAATCGGCCACCGTCTCAAGGTTGTGTGCCTCCATGTCGAGCATGACGGTGCCATTGAGCAACAGACTGCGCAACTCGAACAATGAGTGCAACGATAAGGTTGCAACGTGCGGCTTTGACCAACGATTGCCGCCCTCCTCGACATCCTCCTCGAATTTGATCCAACGTGCCGTTTCCTTCCATTCGATTTCATCGCCCTCCTTCACCAGCATGCCCATCTCGGAGAAGAGCGGATGTGAGACATGTGTGCCATCGTCAACATCTTCGCCGAGTATGAATTGTACACGTTGTGCGGGCGGCGTCACTGCAAGGAGTTGTATATATAATTATTATACGATGACGTCACAAGCCACACACACATGTCCTTTAATCAACATGCTTGGTTTATAATAATAAAAATAATGCCATAACATGTCATTAGTGGCAAAGCTTTGATTACATATACATATAAGCACTTGTATCTTTCGCTCATTACACATCATTACTTTGATTATATGCGTTTGTATCTTTTGCACATCATTACGCAAACTTAGATACTTAGCTACAAGTTCAGCTACTCGTTAGCATCTGATATGTACTTATAAGTATAATTGAAAGTAGAAGTTGCTCACCTGGTCGCTCGATTTCCACTTGCTTCTCGCTGCCGCTGCCGCTGTCCTTGGTGCCGTGATGGTGATGCTTGCGTCGCCTTTGTGAGTGACGTCGCCCGCCCGGCACATGCACGCCCACAAAAACGGTGTGCGCTCGATGTCCTACAATGGATAACGAAAACGATTAAAACTTTTTCGTTTAACTACAAAGATTCGTTCAAACACAAACAAACCTTCGAAATCATTTTCTGTAAACTGTTGCGTGAAATCCTCGCCGCCGGTTTTTGGGTCCTTTGGCGCCTCATCATCGCCGCTAGACGTGTTCATTGTCCAAGGTCTGTTGGGACCACCAGAATAACTAAAAAGAAAAAAAACATTAAAAAAAGTCTCAATAAAACAACAATAAACAAAAGCATCAAGCAAGAGTGAACGAACAAACGAAGGCACGAAATAAAATTCAATAAAAAATACGCGTGAGAATTCGCAGTGACGACAGCAACAACAACAGCAATAACAAAATGTAGCACACGAGCGGCGCACGCGGCCGCACCTGCCAACAAAAACAAGTCAACTACAACAACAAGCGTCGCATGTCCACCCACTCACACACACACACTTTTACATGCTTAAGCCTAAGCTCTCACACACTCATTCACTCCCTCCCACCCTCACTCACTCTCTCGTCCATTGTGTGCCGCTCTCACACTTGTGTTTGTTTGCATTCTCGCTCTTGTTGACTATAAGTAATATGCATTTAATTAGCAACTCGCAAAATTATTTAATGCCGATGAGTTACTCATCAGAACGCGCGCGAGCCTTCATCATCATCATCATCATTGTCGTCGTCATCTGAATGAGTGTGAAATACTTTCCCCCTGACACCCCCCGTGTCGCTCATACACTAACAAACGTGTGCATGTTCAATTGCTTAATTGAAATGCACGTTTTTGAAATTGACAAAACGCTCGAAAGCTTCATGACGCTCGAGTTCAAGTTGAATGTTGTTGTTGCTATTGTTGTTGACAACGCTGCGACCGCCACTCATCATTCTCATCACCATCATTATCATCACCATTACCAACATCTTCGCTGCTGCAATGACAACACCAACACCAACGCAATATGCAAATGCATTGGATTGCATTACAGATACAGATGCTTGTATCAAGTGAGTTCCATTTTGGCCTTTAACTGACTCAATGTGCAGTGTGTTAAGTCATGCTGTCAACTTGTTTTAGTTTGTCATTAATAACAACGGAAATATAAATATTTATAGTCATATTGATATCGAGAAAAATGAGATTCTATAAAATTATAATACGAATTTTAGATATGACTTCAACTAAGTGATTATTATTATTACTATTTCATATTCAGCAGCTTTTTGCAAATAATTTTATTGGCGCTTAAAACTTTTAATCTTTTAATGTCCCAATTATAAAATTATCATTAGATGATCTAATGATCTATGCAAATATTTTTATACTGCAATAAGTTATAAAGAGTTTGTGTAATAAAAGAATTTGTAATACATTTTTTTTTCGTTATGAAAAAAAAAGAAAACCGAAATTTATGAAAAGAATTTCAGAATAGTCTGTTCCTCAAATGTTCTTCATTTGTAGGGTAAACTGTTTTGTTGTTTTTCTGCAGATAAGACTTCCCTAATAATTCTATAATTTATACTTGATTCATGCATTTCAATTCCATTAAACTTTGATTAACTAAACTTTTAAGCCTTCCGTTCTTGAATTTCTACTCGGAACATTCAAAAATATCTTATCTTTCAAAACTATCCTCATTATACAACTGCATTTGTGGGCGTGTTCATCAAATGTGTTAAACTAAATAAATAGTTCATTGTCAAACTTGATTTAACACTTGATCGGCGTATTTGATTATATATCTTGTCATAAATGTGCTCAAATTAACACTTCTATTTGTCTTCTAAATGCAGCGGCATTGTTTAATTCAAGTGCTTTTGTTATTATTGTTTAATTATTTTTTTAGTTTGCTTTTTTGTCTTTGATCTCTGATTGTTGGTTGTTGAAAATTGTACGCTTGTCAAATAGCAAATTTAATGAAGGTGTTAGCGCTAAAAGTCTGTATTTGTTTAGCGTTATCACCAGCCAAATTTGTGTTAATTGCTGCCTTTAGATTACTTTTTTTTATTATAACAATGATATTATCAAAAAAAAAAAAAAAAGTGTTGTTAAAATATTAACAAATTTCCGAATAATAAGACCTTTTTTGCCTTTCTTGGCTTGTGAAATTAACAAAGCGGAATTATTTTCTTTTAAGTTTAAGTATTAAAAGTTTAGCACTTTTTGGCATGACAAACTTTTTTTTGCAAATCATGGCAATCAAAAACGTGTATAATTGTTTTTTTGTTGGTTTTTTTGTTTGTTTAAATGTATTTTATGGTTTGATTATTTTATTGGTTAACGTTTACACATGTAACATGACATCATTGTATGCAATCTTTGTTGTTATTGCTTTTTAATAACATTATCTATTTTTTTTTTTTTTTTTCAATTTCTATGAACTTTTAACCGTTAGCACAAAAATATCTATGAAATATCAATAAACGTTTACTAAATAAAATTTCCTGCTGATAAAGATTTGATTTTTCACGTTTACTGTAAATGCAATGCAAATTCCAATAATTGTTGTTCATTATTATACGATTAGAGGCAATACTTTTCGTAATTATTATTATATGACTTTAATAGAAATCAGACAAACGTTTAAGAATAACTATACTAAAAATCGAGGACACATTAGTCAAGGCGTATTAAAATACAAACACTTACAATTCAATATATTCATTCATAACACGATAAGAATGTTTATCGCACTTTATATTCTTCTTGTTCTTATTCTTTTTATTGTTTTTGATTCTATTTTGTTGTAAAAAAATATATATAAATTTATAAACAATGCGGAACGTTATAAATTTTCCAACGTCTCTGCGATTTTTTAATTGTATCTTCAATACTATTTTTTTTTATTTTTAGCACAGACAACTTTTTATTATTTTTGGCAGTTATTTAAATGCTGAGCGACAAGCGTAGACTAACTCAACGGCATATGTGTCGTTTTGAGGTAGTAAAACCGAATGCTGATCTTAAAAAAAAGGCGACTGATTAACACAACGCTCAATGACGATAACAACAACGACAGCGACGACAGTGGCGACGATCTGACTGACTGTGCCGTTCGACAGCTATAAGAAGATTGACTGGGGGACTGAATTGCCGCTGACTAAATGACTGACTGACTGATATTAATGCAAACGAAACAATGAAAATCGCATTCGCATCGACGACAACGCCGGCAGAGGCAGCAGACAACAACAGCAACAGGAATAACGGCAGCGTTGGTGTTAGCGTCGACGTCGACTGCGGCGGCATTGCGATAGCATTTGTGTTTGCCTAACAAGTTGAAAGTCGAAAAATGTGTTTTTAATTGAATTTCTTACAGTTTATTGTCGCTGTCGCCGTCGCTGTAATCTAACCGGCCGTAAGTCCGAGCCCGAGTCTTATCAACTTGTTCAAGAAGTATTTTGTTTATTTTTGTTTTTATTTTTTTGATTTTTCATTTATATTTCGTTGTTGTTGGTCACTTACAGCAAGGCAGTCGGCCATGGTCATGGTATGCTTTGTGTTGGGTTTGATATCGTTACACACCCCAACAACAACAACAACACCCACAAGCCAACCTCAATGGCACTCAATGGTTCGAATATGTTAACTTGTTTTATTGGTATTTTTTTTTTTTTTTAATAGAAGAAAAAAGTTAATTGTTTGTGCATGTGTCATAATGTATAAGTATTTCTCTTTTTTGTACATAATATTTAAATACAATAATCACAACAACAACAACAACAAGAACAACAGTAAGAACTAGTTAATACCGCACATTTCCACACAAAAAAGTGCAAAAATAGCAGCGTTCGAGGCGCTTTCCGAGCTGCTTGAGGCAAGCAATGTCACACGCGCCACACCGCCCCACTGGCCCACCATTTAATTATAGACAGCAAAGTTGTTTTTGTTGTTGTTGGACGTTTTTTTTTCTTTATTTCTTGTTGAGGCTTTTTTTTTTTGAGTGATTTTTGTCGCATTTGATAGTATTTTGTTTGTTTTTATTAGTTTCTTTGGAGAAACAAAAAAATAAACAATAACAAAAATCACTGATTTGATCAATGTATGAATAATGTTATTAAGCACGATCGACACGAATATATCGAACGATATTATTCTTTGTATAGTAACAAAAAAAATGTATAACAATTTTTTTTTTTTGATTTGTTAATTTTCTTCATTTCCGAAATTAGCAAAATGACAAAAACATTTTTTTTTTTAATCAAAACAGAAGCAAAAAAATAGATGAAAAAAATAAAAAATATTTCTTTTGTAAATTCCAGTCTGAATCGGTAATCAGCTGTTAACTTGCTTAGTTTCATTATTCACGTATACATGTGTGTGTGTGTGTGTGTATTCGTGCGTGTTTGATTTAACGCAAATTAAATTAAAATACCAACACACATAGCCACACAGACCGACAGACAGACAGACAGACAGACATGTGTGTTAACATATGCATGCATGCAAGCATGTTTCAAAGTGTTATCGACAGAGAATGAATGAGTGAGTGAGTGAGTGAGCGAGAAGGAGGCACAAGGCAGAAGACAGAAGGCGACGCCGTTGGCAAAGACAGCGCCAGCGACTGAGAAGTCAACGCTGACGCTTTCCAGTATTAACTGGAATGCGTGAGCTCAGGTGAGTCTGTTATGTTACTCCAGTCTTGGCTGTCTGTCTGCCTAAGCAAAAATACTCCACAAAAAAAATCTACAATAACAACAGCAACAGCAACAAATAATCAAATGCAACAATGCAGCAAAACAAATTAAAATTGGCATGCAATTGCATTTAACGACACATTACGACGCCTCTGCCACTGTCGCTGCCGGCGTTGCTAATAAAATCATCACCAACGTTTCAACGCCCTTCAAATATCAAAAGCAGAAAACACAAACAACACAAAACTATCATAAATTAATCATGACGTTTTGTGTAATATATACTTATAATAAACACTCATATATCCAGAGACCCTCTCAGAAGGCCAAGAACACAGCCTACTGCTGACAACCGCATACCGACCCCCCTCCACGCCCCTGCACCAAACTGGTGGATGACTTATGAGCCGCGTATCTGCACGTGACTTTGGCGCGATAAACTTTTTACGACAGATCGATAAAACGTAACATTGTAGAAGAGCAAGTGACAGCTGGGGGGAGGGGCAGGAGGAGGAAAGGTGTCAAAGGCGAGAAATAAATCAATTTGCCGTGAAATTAACATTAGTTAACACTTTTATATAAAAACTTTTGCGTTGAATGTCTTGCCTACTAAAACATTTTGTTTAATCGAATTTGTTCTTAATCAATAATATTAACCAAAAAAAAACAAAACAACCATAAAAAAACTGCCAAATATTTTTTAAAAATAAATAGCAAAGCTTAAAAAATTTTTATTGTTGAAATCATATTAATTAGCAACAAATAAATTTATTCTGTTGAACTGATTTCATTGACAGAACAAGTTTGAACATGTTGGAGGGAACAATAGGACGGAGTAAGGGAGTAATACAAGGGTAACTTGACATAAATTCGTAGAGAACAGTTCAAAAAATAAGTCAAGTGTAATCAGTCAAGGATTTCTATTCTTCTTCTTTCTTATTATTTTAAGAACTGAGAGTCAAGAATTTCAATGAAATGTCTATGATCGATGGAACTAAGGGGAACTCTTTCTAAGAGTTAATTGGGGATTTTTGCCAAATTTTTTACATAATTTGTGTGATTTTATTTTTAAAAACAATATTAAGCGAAACTTTGAAAACAAAAGATATTTTTTGTATATTCAATCAAGTCTTAAACCAAACTCGCTTAAGTCAACGTCAAACAATAAGTGTTGACGTCAATTATTGCAAACCAATTAAAAAAGACAGATTTATGTGGATAATGATGATCTAATATGGTAATGATGATGATGACGATCGATTACGTTGCATTTACGTAGCAAAACAAAGCGTTTATTTTCGATCGAAATAAAAAACCATATCATCGATAAAGAGCTATTTTTACGATGAGGTTTAGTTGGCTTAGCCACCACCCGAGAGGTCTGTCATATCATGCCTCTATGCTTCTACGTCAGTTTAATTTATGAAGTAGCTCAGAAAACTTTCGCTAACCGTTGAATTGGCACTTTGATTCGATCGATTTGACAAATATAAGCATGTTAATTCGAAACGATTAGATTAGATTTATTATAGTAACGCAAACGGAGCAAAGAGGGCGCTGTCTGTCTTCAAAATATCATCACTAACGTTCCTCACTTCTACTGAAGTGAGTTTTCTCTATCCGTCGCTCACTCGCTTCTCCATGAGCTTAGCTGCCTAAAGACACAAATTAAATCTGCCAAACATTCATGTACTTAATAAATTAAGTTGTTTCTAAGCCTAATAGCTTTGTAAAATACACTTTAGGCTTATCTAAGTCAACAACAGCATTTTGCTAATAGTTTTCGAAATACAAAAATAAATAAATAAATTAACATTAAGTTGTTTTATTTTTTTTAAATAATCCAAATGGTGGCAAAAAGCAATAAAGCAAGTAAATAAATAAATAAAAAAAAATATTCAATTATTTTCATTTATCACCAGCAATATGTGACGTCACAGAAGCGCTAAACTAAATTCCATAAAAAAAAAATTACTTTTGTTTGTTGATTATTATCATTTGTGTTGCATGCGTAGAATGCATTTGAGTATTTTAAAATAATATTCAATTTATTTTTACAGTAACGGAAATTGTCATTTAAAAATAAAAAAAAACTCGTATGGGACAATAGCGGGCGGACGGACGGACGAAGCAAACATGTGCGCTTTGTTTGAGGCAACCTTAGAAATGTTATACCGTTATCTGGCGCGTATACGGAAGTCACAAACACACACATATACATATGTACATGTAGAACATTTACTACGACGCCCCTGAAATCGAGAGCATTGTCCTCCGCCAACTAACAAAAACAAAAACCAAACAAAATTGTGCTGAGATGAGAGCAAAACTGAGTGTAGCGGCATCAATAAGACAAAAAAGAAAGAAGCAGCATAAAAGCAGAGGAAAAGCATACGGAAAATGCATTCAAAATACTCGAAAAGGAAAATGCATGACAAGTCAACCCTGTTTACAAGGGAAGCCGAACATGTGCCAAAGCAACAACAACGATTACAACAATGCAGAGTAATACAACTGTGTGCAGTGGGCGCGTGCCTCAGTGTATGCATGTGTGTGTCTGTGTGTTAGTGTAGTGTAGAGAGAGCGAGAAAGCATGGGAGCATGTCATTGTGTTGCAGCGAATTCCTGTGCAGATTTCACAACTGCTGCAGGACACTCTTGTGCTGCCACCATTGCTGGCTCAACTCAATGCTCAACTTGTTTTATTTTATGCAACACCACCAACAACAACAATTGAGCGCTGACCTGTGCCTAAGCCTATAACAAGTTACAATTGCTCAAGTGCCATGCTTTAATGCTTGTTATCAAATAAAAAAATTTTAATTGATTCAACTGCAATCGTATTTGCATTTCACTTGTACGCTTTGAAGATGCTCAAGTCGCTCTCCTTCTCTCACACACACACACTTTTCGGTTTTGCAAACGCTCTCACGCTTTGTTCACAACGACTTCTGTCTGTCTGTCTGTTTGACTGGCTGGCTGTTGACTTCATGCTAAAAATGTTATTGACCCGAACGTGCCGCCTTTGACTTTGAGGGCCAAACAAAATGCGCGGTGTCAAAGCAGAGCTGAGCTGAGCTGAGACGAAGACAAAGACGACTTTGGTCAGCCGTCTTTGTATCTTTATTTATAGAGCAAATCTTTATTAATAAAAATTTTTATTATTCTTCAAATAGAATGCATTGCACTATCGAGACTTATCAGTGTGTGTGTGTGTGTGCGTGTGTCGCGCTTTGCGTGTCTTTGCCGGTCATTTCCTCATTTGCTTTTGTTGCCTGCTTCAATTTCCCTCGAGTGTTTCTCATTATGGTCTTTAATACACTAAACGTTGTACAATCATTTGTTGTTATTGTTGCATTACAATTGTAATTTTTGTGCATTACACAGTTATTACAACATTTTAAGTGCCGGTAAATGAATAAATAGATGTATTTTTTAAACATTTTTTGGTGTATAACCGACCTTGTTGCATGCATGACACTTTGCTTTGTTGACACTTTGTTTACTTTCATTGTTTTCGCGTTTAGAAAAAAGTATATATTATTTTACAAACGCCAATAGATACAAAACTTCACTAAAAGCCACACTGAGTCTTTCTTTGTTTTGGTATATGCTTTCTTTCTTAAACTTTCTTCCGTTTTTTTTTTTTTATTTTTCATTTATATACGTGTGTATTGCTGTCCGTTGCGTTCTTCCGGCACAAATGATACGCGTTTGCAACGCATAGCCTAACTGACTGACGGAGATTGCATTTTCAACGCTGCACGAATGATTTTGAGCCTGTCGCATTTTACTCCCTCTCCGCGCTCTCTCTCCGCCGCTCGACATCGCTCCAAACAACGTTGACTCTTCGCCGGACTTTTGTTATTGTTAGCTCAGTTTGTTGTGATTTTGTGTAAGACAAACACACACAAACACACGCACATGCACACAGCAGGTGAGCGCGCAACAGACAAAAATAGAGAGAAGAGTTTGAGAGAGTGTATTTGTTAGAGAGTGCGCGAGTGGAGTGTGCATGTGAATGTGTGTGTGTGTGCGCGCTGCAGTTTGCATTGCCCATGAATAACTAACTGTACCACAGCTGTTTTCTTCGCTTTGTGTCAGTTTCGCATGTTTTCTTAATAATTTCTATTGTCTGTTTTACTATTAACATTTTTAGATTTAAAAGTTTATTAACACAGCTTTTTTTTTTGTTTATGATCAATGAAGTTTTATTTAAAATTTGAGAATTACAAGTCTTTAGGCTCTAATAAGCCATTCCAAAGTGATATTGCGTAGGATTATTTTGCAAATTCAAAGCTGATCTTCTAATGATGAATAATTCAAACAACAGATACCAACAAAACACTCCAAGCAACAAAATATCCTCTTCAACATTAGTCAGCGTTTTCACGCATTTGTTTTCATATACTTTGGCTTAGCGAAATTAAGTAAGCGAAGGACAAAAGTCATTCGGATAATTTAAACACTTCACAGACCTTCTTCATAGCTTCAAGTATCGCATAAGCGAGTATACCGCAATGGTCGGTTGCCTATTGACATTAGCACACTCACCAAAAGCTTTGAGAGACGTGCGCGGTCAGGAGTTCTTCTTACGCTCTCGCGTCTCTTCCTGTCTTGCCCAGTTGCCCAGTCGGCTTCCTCTCGCGTTCGCTGCCTGTGTTGTGATTGTTGTGTCACTCGTGTCGTTGCGTTTGTTGGCAGAGGGGCGTTCGTGTGTATGTGAGTGTGTGTGTATCGTTCGCTGCGAGTGAGCCTAGTGACCCACTTCGTTGGCACAGGCTGTTCGCTGGCAGGTGGAGGCAATGCTTTAAATGCTTCTTTTGGTAGGTAAAGTTGTAGCTTGTTGTATGAGCCGCCGGTGGTATTATTTGCATATACTTTTCTTCAGTTATTTTGGCAGTGCTTGGTTTTTTTTTTTCTTATACGCTTCGCTAAATTCTTCTGCTAAAACGTCGAGATTTCTTATCAGATTTTAACGCTGCTTGATTTGTATCTTAATTTTTCTTCTTTCTTGCCTCTGCTGGAAATCAATATTTTGACACGAGGGTTGTATTAAACGATTTGGTTACTCAATATCGAATTTTTTTTGCCTTTGCTGTTTTGCTGCTTTTACACTTACATGTGTGTGATTTTATTTTTAAATATCGATTTAATTGATTACACTTTTCCACCACAAAATAGGAAGTAGAATCACATTACACTTACAATAACAACAATAAGTTTGATAGATATACTTGTATGTGTGTATGTATGCATAGACAACAAAAAGCAGCCTAATTAAAATATGCTGTAACACTTTTAAAACACTAATAAATTACACTATTTAATTTATAACAATTTTTAGCACATTGAATTGGCGCTGTTTCGTTTAATTGATACATGATTAGCTTATTTTTGGTTGGTTTTCGTTTTAGTAGTAAAAATTTTCTTTCATTTCTTGCCTAACTTTGATTTGTCGCTTGGCAAGAGATTTGAGTTTTCTTCAAGCCTCCAAAAACCGCACGAACAGAATTATCCCGCAACACACAGGCAGCACGCACGTCCGCACTGTGCCACACATTCGGAGAGAACTGAAATTCTTAATTCGCCCGCCGCCCTTAAACAGCGCAAAAAAAGTTCTTTATGTATTTCTGTGTGCCGACAAAGAACGAGAAGGCGTTTGGCACTTCGTCGCCCCATCAGCCGATGTCGATTCCGAATTGACTCGCAGCCGCTGCCGCAACTTGTTATCGCGACATGTGCCGACTTCTTCTTCTTCTTCCACCACTTCGGTTTTATACATTCCTTTGTGCTGGTTGTTTCATTCGGTCCATTCTTTGGCAACAACTGTGCTCACGCGCAGTAAAGAGCACAACCAACAATCCTAACGGTACTCTGTGTGGGAGTGAGATGCGATGCGAGGCGAGGCGACGCAATGGTGACATTTACAATGTCAGTTGGCGCGCATCGAATTCGCCGTGTTCGCTCATGCCTCTTCCTCTTCGTCTTCGGTCATGCTCTGCGGTCATGTTGATTATGCTTCGCTCTTGCATGTGTCGTTTAATGTTTTGCACTTCGACTTCGGCTTTCAGTTACGCCGTTAAATGGCAATGTCAGGTGCTTTTATGGTCATTATTGTCGCGTGCCCCCAGCCGATGACGATGACGACGACAACGACCGTGCACTGTCTATCAGCATGCCTGTCTGTCCGGTTGTCCGTCATTGTATGAGTGATGATAAGTCGTTTAATTATATCAAATTTCAATTTTATTACCGGCGCCAACGATGAGAGTTTTTACTGTTTTCTTATCTGTTGCTGTGTGTTTGCATCGATGCTCAGCGCTAATGTTGGTAAGACATGCGTGGGTCACCTGAACATGGCTCGACAGTTATGAGTCTTGGCTAAGTCACTTTATTAGGCCTTTATTAGACCTTTGATTGATGAGATCATGGGAAAAATGTTGATTTTATAAGAATTTAAAAAATTCGCAATAATTTGAAAATTTCTGATATAAAAAAAAGCAAAACACTGAACCAGAACATATGATAAGTAAAACTTTTTTATTAATTTTATGTAATAAATAATGATCGCTGCATGGAACCCGTGCAATCCGATGATTCTTTGGAGTCTGTTATGAACTCCGAACTTTCTTCTGCGCTGTACTTCGTTTGTGCATATTCGTAGCCACGCCCACGAACTTGTTTATCATCGTATCGATAGTTTCTTGGTGGCTCACTCGTTGCCGCCAGGGGGCGTGCAAGGCTACCGTAGGCCAGACAAGGACGTCTTGATCTGTTCGCTCTGTCTGCGCAATTCAAGCCGCTCACAATGTTGTTCAGATAGATCGACGGTGGTTCCCGCGGTTTATAGACGCTTTGGGGCGCTTGGAAAATTTGTCTATCATTGAGAAAAAAGTTCTGATTCTGTGGCAGAAGCGTTCTACGCGTTGGACGCATCAGCTTTGTTTCATAGCCAATCGGTTCCATATATGTTTTCTTTGGCTTCTTCTTCTTCTTCTTTTTGACTTGACGAAGCGGCGGCTCAACTAGAATTTCGATGGAAGTTTATCAATAACTATCGAACTATTAATCTACTTTTTTATCTTACAAACTACTCATATATTTTCTAAGTATTTCTAATCTATCTATTTACAAAATGTATCTACAACAATCAATCTTTGTTTGCTTACAGTTTTGTTCGTACTGATAATCATCTTCTTCTTCGGGCTTTGTGTACTCTTGGCATAACTTCGTGTCCAATACCTCAGCGTCGTTGACTTTCGCCTTTGTTATAATTCCTTTTTTGTCAAAGAAAAGTTCTCAACTTCATTATTAGGTAATCTAAACATGCTAATTTACCTTCTGTGTTTGTCTCCGTGCTCTGCTTCGCTGTTATTGTTGTTGTTGTTGCCATATCATTGATGCTTTGTGTCGTCTTTTGTGTAATCTCATTCAAAGAAACACCCAAAGTGGTTTGTATTGTTGTCACCCCATTTGTTGTTGTTGTTGTTGTGTCGGACGTTATCTTTTCGGTGTTGTTTAGTCTTGGTGTTTTCCAGATCTGCTTTGTTTTAATTGGCATACTTTTCTCTGTGCGACCTTCGATGATAATTATGGGTTTCGAGGGCACGTCGGGACGCTTCGATGAAGATGCTTGAGTTGTGACATAATTGGAAGTATCCGTTTGGTTGGAAGTATCCTTAGGCTGTGGTATATTAGTTGTCTTTGGACTGGAAGAAGATACAACTCCACTAGGAGTCACAGAGGTCGCCTCGGCAGTCTGGCTCTTTGATCTTGAGACGCTTTGTTGAGCCTCTTGTTGCTGTCGATCGATGGTATCGCTCGTCTCTCTGTTCTCTTCAATTGTCCGTGTTGCCATGTCGATTGTCAAGGCCTCTGCCTCATTCTGCTGACGTCGCAAATTCGCATTGCCCATGAAAAACAGTTTGCAACAAATGTCGGTCTCGCACGTCTCAATGTCGTAGTCCTCATAGGCAGCGCTTTCACTGCACGCCGCCAACAGCTCCGAAGGACTCAGCTCAGTCAGCAATTCATCACTCGAACGCTCACTTAGCACCTCACTCAGCAGCTGATGAAGCTGCGCGTCGCGTTTGCCTCTTGGCGCCGATTCGATGCTGTTTCATGATTTCATATGTCGTGCTTATTAATTTAGCTGAAGATATTTGAACGAAAAAACAAGCGAACTCACCTCGCTGAAGCTGCCAGCGAAATCAACGTGATTTGGAGCAGCAACAAAGTCAGCTCGAACCGCTTCATGCTAAGACAAATCTGGTTGCAACCGCACTGCGGAGTGGTTTCCATGTAAATGTTGCAACGTGCCTAAGACAGAACGTTGTTATATTCGCCAAGAGGCCAAAACTGTCAACTGCCAAGCAGACTTACATGGAAACGTGCCGCGGCGCCCCCCGCCAGTCCCCCTCAGCAATCGCAGACGTCGAAAATTTCATGTTCATCAAAATCGCTTTCATTGGATTTCTTGCCCCTCTTTCTCACTCTCTTGACCTATGATATAATCTGCTATTTTTTTTTGCCGTGATTCTGTCTAAGTCAATTTCTATTTTTTTCTTCTTCTTCGTGTTTGTACGTTGTAATTTTAACTTTTGGCCACCAAGTGACGTGATAATTGGCCAATTTGTTTATTTTTCATTTATTAGAAAATGCACACTACACTCGTATTAAGTTTTATATGCTATGCCAGCTGTTTGTGACGTATTACCAATGATCTCAAATCTTGCTAAATGTATCTCTCTCTATACTTACCTCATCTTATCTGCATTGCTTCCATCTTGATTAAAATTAAAATTCATTCAAAAAAGCTTAAAGATTGGTTGGATATTACAAAAATACGATTATTTCTGTAAAAAGATGGTTTAGTTTAGATAGATAGGATTGTTCCAGGGCTCAATTAAGTTAAGACTTTGTATCACTTTGAATAAATGAGCTATTGACTATGATTCATGTCGATTGGGATCCCCCATGTCCAATGTTTCATGTCTACCAGTGTCTATTCTAAGTGCAGCGTATCTAACTTTCGTCTCAGCCGAACTGACCATGTTTTTATAGACAATGTTTTTTTTCTTCGCCCATTTGAACTTGTCTTATATTGTTTGTTCTATTTTTTGTTGTTATTTTGTTTTATACTTGTTGACTGTTTGTTATTATTATTGTTTTTGTTGTTGTTGTTAGTGTTGACTTAATTTGTGCTTTGGTAAATATAATTTTTTGTTGTAGCGCTTTGCTTGATATAGCATGACTTCACTTAAAGTTAAATAATACTTTTTTTTTTTTACAAACAAAAAATACAAACTGTGATTTATCTTACCGAATGTATGTATTTGAAATCTCAACAGCAAATTGACATTTGTTAAATTATGATGTGTTTGAGAGTTTTTCAATTTTCGAATAATGATTGATGTGACTCAGCCCCTTTTTTAAGTGTCTATAGTAATATGAAGGCAACAATGTTATAAAATATTATACATTGTTAGATCAACTTCTGTCACAGTTTTTGTGAGAATCATTAAGAGATATTTTTGAAGGCCTTAAGGATGATTTGCTATCTTTAAACTCAAGGCTTATATTTCTAATGCAGAGTGTGAATTCAAAGACTCCTTCTTCTGGATTTCTACTCTTCCCATGTCTTCTCTCTCTACCCATTTCGTTCTTAACGGTCAACTCGTCGTTGCACCTTTCCACTTTATACCAGTTAACGCATGCTGCATCTGGCTTCGACTAGTTGCACCCGCTCGGGCATGTTTTGATGTTTGCTCCCGATAAGCGTTTTGCATTTGAGGTGTTCGCTGAGCGATAACGAACCTGCTTCGCTGAGCGTGCGTCTGCTTAGTCTATTATTGGCTCAGCGTTTTTCCAGCGTTTGCGATAAGAATTTGTTACATGGCTCTCGGTTTAATCATGCATGCAGTTAGCACTCATTTTCGACTGCCACGGCATGATGACTACGATCATAATAAATGACTCATGAGCTCTCTTTGGCCACTCTGACGCACTCTCTCGCTCTCTCCCTTCATTTGTCTGCTGAAGCAAGTGTTCTTATCTGCAGACGTTCTGCACTTGCAGTAAGACTTTCGCTTGACGCTTCTTTACTTCTCACACTCCCATACATCACGTCACATGTCTATGCCTCCCCAAGACATTTGAGAATATACAATTCCAAATTTGTTTTGGTTTTATTTATTTAAATATTAAAACTGCTGTTTTTTTTTAGGTTTTTGCTAAAATAAGTTTTACATTTTTTTTTTGTTTTTTTTTAAAGTATTTTTTTTTTATTTTTTCTTCGTTTTTTTTACTTTTAGTGGCGAGCGCGGCTGCTGTGATCTGTACTGTTATATAATGTTCTCAACTCAACTCGTCTCTCCCTCTGCTCCTTCTTCCAGTCTCCTCAACCACTTGCTTTCCTTTCCTTTGCTTCCGTATCCGTTTCTGTTCTGTGTGTGTGTGTTTTACTTTCTCTCTCTCTCTCTCTGTCTGTCTGTCACTGTCTTTCTCTCACTTTCTGTTCAGTAAATGGTTAGCTGTATGCACGTGCTTTATTCTCATGATATATTCGATTTCAATTCAATTCGTACGACATGTAGAAGTGTAGGAATGAGAAATCCAATAGAAAATTCCGAAAAGAATATTGTTCATCATGTAGTATCGAAGTCTATTTACAAAAGTATCTGTCCTCGTAGCTTTGACAGTAATCGCAGATGAGCTGACAGCAGCGTCCATTGTTGAAACGGCACCGGCACTTCTCCACACGCTTCAGAGCACGCGTCGTATAGCCGCGTCCGCAGCACAGATTCGCACAGTTTGCCGGATGGAGACACTGACGGTCCTTGGTCACCGAGCAGTACGTGGGCGATGTCTCCAGATAGTACAGGGTCGTGTATTGCGATTGTTGCTGTTAATATTAAACAAAAATCTTAATTAGCTTTGATCACTGTTGAGTTTTTTTGTTGTACAAACTTTCTTTCGTCGCTGCTTTGGCTTTCTCATGCGACTTGAGGGCGCCTGACGCATCGAACGTGTGCTGGGCGCCTTGCGTATGGCTTGGTTGTACTTCTGACGCAGCAGCGTCGAAGTGGAATTGAAATCGGCCATTTTCTTCCAGCAGGTCTTCATCGAACAGGAGCCGGAGACGCCATGGCATTTGCATTTGTCCTTCATCAGCGTGGAGACCGCTTCAATGCCCACCTAGGATAAGAATTGATTTAAGTATAAGGCATATCTTTGGCGCTTCACGCATCCTTACTCACCTCAGAGTCATGTCGCAGTATCTCGGTCACTTCATCACCGTCGCCGCCACGTAGATCGAGAAAGCTTCGCGTCACCCGTTTGCCGTGCTTCAAGTTGTCATTGCAGCCGCCCCACTGGAAGTCCTGATCGACGCGATTCTGCTTGCGTGGCCCGCAGCTGCACTTGTTCATACGGCCCTCGGCACAGGCGCGTGCTATCGAATGTGTCATCGCGGCCGCGGTCAGAGCGTGTACAAAAGCGGTTTCCTTGTAGAGCTTCCGGAATATGTTCCGTTTGCCTCGCGTCTCAATCGAACAGTTCCAGCGATCGTAGCGAAACTGATCTTCACAGTGCGTGGTGGCCAGCCGACGTGCCTCGCGTAGCGTTTCCGGCAGGCCGAGCTCCTTGCGGCACTGATGATTCTGCCGCCTTGTGGCCGGCATGTAGCGACATGGACCGCCCACTTGGCCTTGCGAAGTGAAGACAGCCATAACGGTTTGCTCGGAAATGAAGGGTTCACTGAAAACATCAAAAGGATAATCATTAACAAATTTCCTTTGCTTTTCGAATTCAACGTTAAAATGGTAAATGGAAAAGGTTTACGTCACTGCTGATACAAGGAGCACATACAGCAACGCTATGTGGAAATGCCACACTTCGTTTAAAAAAGTACCAAAGTTATGTTATTTAAGCAAAGAACTGCTTTATGTTGCACCACACTTAGCGTACATAAAGCTTTTCAGCATTCAAAATCACGATTTTCAAATTTCCCTTTCAGCTCAACCGCATTTGTTTTGAAAGCTGATTGCTACAAAACGCAATGTTTACTTGCGTTTCACTCGCACACTTCTGAGTTAACTGCCCCGAAATGATGACGAACACGAGCACCAGAAACATACATGTGTTCTGGCCAAAGAGTTGGCAGTTTGGGATGTTTATTCTAGAGCCGTTAAATTGAAAACATAATGAATTTTTTAATTTGATTTAATTAGAAAAGATAATAAAAAAATAAATTAACAAAATGATCAAAGCGTTTGAAAATGTTGTGTAAGACAATGTGAACAAAACAAAAAGCGGCGAATAATGCAACATTTTACGACATAGTCAAACAATAAAAATTGTTTTAATGTTCTTTTTTGTTGTAAATTGCACAATTAGACGACATGAATTTTCAATATACCTTTTGTTTTTGTTAGAATTATCAAAAAGACACCACACCCACGCACAACAACAACAACAATTCATTCAATTCAATAGAGATAAACCGCGCCAAGACTGTTTCTATTTTTTCCCTTTGTTTTTGTTGTTGTTGCTGTTTTAGTAATCAATTGGCGGAGTTATAAATAATTCCTCAAATATTACAAAAACAACAACAAAATGCACAAAATTTATTTCGCTTTCGATTCAGGAAATCTTAAATTCTAATAAAATTTAAGTGTATCGTAAATTGTGGCATGAATAACGAGCGCAAAAGATGTCTACCCCGCCCCCAAGGCCCCCTCTTGACATTACTATTCCGTACACTTCATGTTAAATTATAATTTTAATAAAGGAAGAAGTTTTTTTATATTTTTCTTAGCATTTCCTAACCTCAAAATTGTGCTGCCTTATAAATTTGCAATTCGCGCAATTTGTTAATTCAATTTTGTTTATGTTTCGACAAATCGAATTGAAATTAAATTGGAAAAAAATGTTGAGATTTTTGTTGTTGTGTTGAATCTTTATCTATTTCGCTCCCGCTGTTTTATGTCTTATTTAAACGTAATTTTTGGCTTTTGATTAAATTATTTGAAATTATTTGTCTTTGTCTGGCTTTGAAGAAGAAGAAGCAACGTTTTGACGTTGGCAGACATAAGACAGACAGACATTTAAGCCTCATGAACAATTTGCAACACGCCTCATCAACCAACAATAACAACAACAACAAAAACCCTAAAAGAGTTGTTAAAAAACGTTAAGCAGAAATCGAAATCGAAGTCAACGAGAATTACAAACGAAACGAAATGGAATGGAAATGGCAATGGCAATGGAAGTGGAAATGGAATGACATATGCACTTACAAGGCATTACGTAAGTGAATCGACCACAGCGTGCGAGCACAAAGAGCATTTGGAAGGAAGCTCAGTGCAGACATAATCCTTTTGACAAACGATTATGCCAAAGAGGAAATACAATTAGCCGTCGTCTTAATCAAACCCTCAACGAACGCCCAGGCGGCCCACAATAGCCGAACGGACGGACGGACGGACGACCAAAGCAACAGAGTGGGTGATAGACAGAGGGAGGGCGACAGAGTAATTGCAATTGCAGCGCTTTTAGTATAAAAGCCTAACGGGAAATTGTTTGTGAGTGTGTGCATGTGTGTGTGAGTGCATTGCGTTTCTCAATAACCATAAACAGTTCACTAAAACATTCATTCGTTGATGGATATTTTCCTTCTGTCGGCCATGAAGTCTACGCCGATGATGAGTTTAGTCAAAGATATTCATCAAATTTTCGTTAAGTTAAATGCATTTCTATGTCTGTGTGTGTGTGTGTGTGTGTGTTAATGCAGCCTACACAAGTGCAATTGCATATTCCATACACTAAACTACATTACACTACACTGCACAACAGAGCACAGTAAGTGGGAGTGCAAAGTGGCGGGCAAATAGACTTGTGGCACTTTCATGGCCGTTGCCGCTGCATTGCTGCAACTGCTTAAGAACTAAAAAAAAACCGTTTAAGTTTTATGATCTTTTTGCATTTTATGATTTTTCAGTTGTGATTCTTTTTATGAGCCTCATTTGTTGCACCACAAAAAAAAAAAAACAACAACAACAACAGCTGCGCTACTCGCCTTACATTATAAGTGTGCGTGCATTGCCCGCGGGACGGCATCAACACGACTGACCAAACGACGAGCAGCAACAACGACGATCAACATTACATTTGAATCGCTTCAATCAATGCAACTTTGATATGTTCATTTTGCCAATGCGAGCGAAACGAGCTGTCACATAATTTATCCGTCGTCGTCAATTACACAAACAATGCATGACTACTGCAAGTTGCCGAAGTCGAACGAAGTCTGTCTTAATCGTGCGAATGCGTATCAATTACAAAGACAACGACAAGGCAAAGCAGCTGCGGCGGTGAGAAGAGAACGTTGATCATGCACTCGTGTAATTGCACTGCACTCTCTCTCTCTCTGCACAGTCTTGCGGCAGCATTTCTAATGGCAGATGGCAGAACAATGGAAGTGGAACAGTGCTAAAACGAGAAGACGAAACGGCAAAGTTTGCAAACCGCACAAACAACAAATGCCGAACGCAGTAAGCCGGCAATGTGTGTGAGTGATGGTGTGTTTGTTTGTGTGTGCGTGCGACTACCGCCTTCGCAATATAGCCACCCCGTTATTTGATAAATCCAAATATAAAATATGAAAAAAGTGTGGCAGAAGGAGCGCCATAAATGCTGATGTATGCTATGGAACGATTTAACACGTTTAAGTATAAAATATGCTCCGACGCTAACACACACCAACAACACATTCACACATCTGCACGCTTCTGCTACTGCTTTTTTTTATAGCCGGCATTCATTTGCCGAATAGCGGTAAACATGTCAGATGAGTAATGCTTTACAAAGATTGTCGTATGGCCGGGCGGACGGGCGGTCGGTGGGTGGTGCCCAACACTGACTGAATGACAGACAAGAGGGGAGAATGACAACAATTTCGCATTGCAGCGCAAATTGTTTGTAAGAAAAACATTGCATTGCCAAACAACGCTTGTAATATGAGCAGAGACTGCGGCAGTGGCAGTGGCAGCGCCGGCGACAGCATCATCGTTACTAACTGCTTTGGCGGTGGCAAAGATTATGGTCATCAATTTCAGCATCAAGCGTCGACAAACATTGTAAACGTACACCAGCATTGTCATAAGGCACCACCGAGCCCCCCCCACCCACGAGCCAGGCATGCCGTGCCGTGCCAGTAGCCACAACAGTAGCTGTGACAGCAACAGCAACAGCAGCGAACGACAGCAGACGAAATGTGCCCCAGGAGAGTCGAAAAAATGGTTAAAAAGGAACGCATTTTTATGCTCGCTCATAAAAATTGTGCACGGGATTTGCGAAGACAATAAAAATTGTTCGTTACGTTAGAAAAAAAAAAAAACAACAAAAAACCTTTTTCATTACACCAACACACACACACACACACACACAAGAGAGATAAAAAATCTACGCAGCTCTTAATGAGTAAACGAACAAATTAAGAAAAAACAACAACAAAATAAGCAAAGCTCAGCGACAATTGTTGTTGTTGTTGCTTTGCACTCCGTGGCACGACATGTGCCCGCACCAACCCCCGCGCACGCCCATGCAAAACGCATAACGCTTTGCCACCCATGAAGAGCGCCCGGCAAAAATTTGATGAAACGGAAAAAGCAAAAACAACAATAACAAAACAACAACAACAACAAAAAATAGAAATATATATGAATGAAGTAGCAAGTAGATGAAGAAGAACAAGCAGAAGCAGAGCAGAAATGCGCTACTTTTGTGGCGATTGTGCTAAGCAGCGATAGCAACGGCAGCGAGAAGAACAGCGGCGGCGGGAAAAACAGCGGCAGCGACTCATTTATGTTGCTTACGCTGCGTTGTGGTTGCAACCTTAGCGTTTATTTACTTAAAGCGTGGAACGAACGAATCCAAATTAAGACGAAATTATCGCAGCGGCAACAAACACAGCAGCAGCAACAACAACAACAACGCAGACCAAGACGAAAGGCAAGCAAGAAAAAAAGCAACATGATTGTCGATTGCAAGACGCAAAAAGGCAATTGTTGTTGTTGTTGCTTTGGCTGCTGTTGATGATTTTCTCCTGTTGCCCAATGCTGTGCGTGTGTGTGTTGTTGTTGTTGCTGAGCGATAAAAACGCAATAAAATATTTACGACATTTGCTGCTGGAAACGAATGCATGAAGCAGAAAAAAAAAGAATGCCCAACCACCGAAGCGTCCCTCATGCCATCTCCACCACCATCACCATCGCCATCACCTCCTCCTGCTACTCCGCTGCCAACACACGCCCACGTGCGTATTTGGCCTCCATCTGGCGCGTCATTTAATGCTCAGACGTGTGCCACTGTAAGTCATCGTACAGTGAGTGAGTGCGTGAGTAACTGAGACCCTTCTGGATCATGCTGAGCCAAGAACGAATGCATTAAATGTCTTCATGCCTCATCCCCAACCCAACGCTGTGTCACGTTGCGCATGCTCAACAACAACATGGCTTTGTCCTTTTTGCCAGCAAAAAACAACAAAAACATACTTCATGACTTCATTAATAAAATGACATCAAAATTAAGCACGCTTTATTTTTGTTTATTTAAGTATTTTCTGCGCTCATTTTTTGTTGACATTTTCATGTGTAATTATATACTTTTTCCGAGCAATGAAAATTGACGTTGTTTGTTTCTTGGGCACATGTCAAAGGATGCGTCGCAGTCAATGTGCGA
Source organism: Phortica okadai (assembly GCA_034638295.1). Taxonomy (NCBI): domain Eukaryota; kingdom Metazoa; phylum Arthropoda; class Insecta; order Diptera; family Drosophilidae; genus Phortica; species Phortica okadai. Next base: position 10,176,016 of record CM067850.1, read on the forward strand.
CTTCGCGGTGCTAATATTAGCTTCGTGTCACGCCCACTTGCCGCCTTTTTGTGCATTTCCAGCGCATATTTTTGAAAATTCCTCAAATTTTCTTCGGGCATCGCTGAATTTTGACTAAACTCACAAAAATATGCGTTCTGTCATGTTTGTTGTTGTTGTTGCTGCTGTTGCTTCAATGAGCATTGTCGTTGGTCTAGAAAAGTATTTGCTATTAAGGAATGTCTTTTTGTTGCGTGTCGAAAGTTTTCCCACTTTGACTTTATCACAAAAACAGAACATTCAACGGATTCACTTTTGTCGCAGCATGGAAGCACAGTAGAAGCTCGTAAAATAGAATTTCCAAATATATATGTATGTCTACCATTGATTGTCTGACTGACTGTCTCATCATAAGATCTCCGAAACTCCAGGACCGATTGAGTTAAAGTGTTGTAAAATAACTACTTCATTGATGTAGACGGTCACTAAGAATGGGATTCCCGAATGTCCTGTTCGTGAACTTAAATAATCCGGATACACGTTGATCAGAGAATTTCAGTTATTCATATACATATGAAACTCATGCCAGAAGTTACAGCAAAATCTTATCAAAACCCACCAAGAGATTTCTCCTTTTGGTGAGATTTCTTGAGAAAAACCTTTCGTAATTTATAGAAGGCCTTTAATCAAAATAATTCTATAATTTGGACACTGTCTGCAGCTAATTGTTTGGATCTGGAGGTTCTACTGTACTAGTGAAGAATATATCACATTCAAATGGGAATGAAAAAGATTCTCATTTTCAGATTCTAAATTCCAATCATTACAAACACCCGAGTATTGTAATTCCTGAGTATTCACTGTAATGAAATTCTCACAGCTCAGCACGGCACGGCATTTTTTTTTTTTTTTGCATTTGTGCTGTCAGCAATCTCATTGAATTATGTCATTAACGATCAACTTTATGATTTTCCATTTCAATAAACATTTCAGCAGCGTTGGAAACGAGTTTAACTTCCTCTGCTGCTGCTCCTGCCTCTCGTCATGCCATGGTCTCGGTCCACTCGACTGTTGCAAGCAATAACTTTGACAATCCTGGTCGAGTGAGGGGCAACAAAGTGATGCCTTTTATGCTCGGTTGTAAAATTGTTCTATTAATCATTAATTCTTCTTTTGCGTTGCGTTGCGTTTCGTTTCGTTGCGAGCATAAAAGTGAGTACGAAAAATCGACAATAAACGCAACAAACATTAAAAATTAACGTTTATCCGCTTTTATTATGAAGATGGCCAACGACTTCTTTTGCAATTTCGGAAAATTTTTGCTTTTGCTTTTGTTTTTCGTTTTCCGTTGTTTTCTTTGTCATTTTGGCGACATTTTATATGTTCAATAAAAATGGCGAAATGTCTGTTTGCGAAACTGTATAATGGCCTGGCCATATATCCTTTGCCACAGCGGTCCTTCATATACTAATATAAATGCCATTTTTATGACTTTGATGAAAATGGAAAATTTTTTGTCAGCTGCACGAAAATCTGCAGAAAGTGTAAGGACAAAGGGAGCTTAAGCAGATGAAGAGGAAGCAGTGCAAGATAATGAAGTAGCAGGCAGAAGAAGAAGACAGTGGGAAAGTCGAAGCGCTTCAATCGACGCCTTTTTGAAGTTTGTTTTTTGCTTATGAAATACGAGTTTATAAGTATATTTTCTTCATGCTTTTTGTAAATAAACTCAAATATTTTGATACAATTCGGTCAAACGCATTGATTAGTCTACGCTAAGGGAATCATTTTGTTTGGTCTTTGTTGTTTTTGCTTGTTAGTCCATTGAATTTAAGAGTCCCGCCCCATAAATGGGCCATGCTGGCGCCATGTTCGTGCTGCTAAGCGTTATGTGTCTATACATTTATGTGTTGGTGTGTGTGTGTGTGTGTGTGTTTGTGCTCACTTTGTTTTTATAAACAAATCAAACGTTGCGATCTACTCAATCAGTTGATTTTTTGTATAGCATTACGAGGTGATAAAACAAATACAAATACAAACATGAAAAAAAAAGAAACACATGATATAACCACAACAATCAAAGTAGCAACAATGCAGTCAAAAATTTGTTGTAGATACATAGATACATATGCATGTAGATACATAGATACATCATTATTAGCTAATTATGCAGATTTATTAGTTTTTTGACGCACATCTGCTCTTCGAAAAAGGTGCTCATCATTTAGCTTGTTTAACAGTTTCTGCTTCTGCTTCTTCTTTGGCTTTTTGGTTATTTATAATTTGTTTGTTGTTGTTGTTGGTGTTTGCTGTTGGCCGCAAAGTGTTTGGCCGCCGCTGACATGCTCCGCCCGCAAGCAAGCAAGCAGCAAGCGAGCGAGTATTTTGACAGCGCTAATGCCGCGTGGCCGTCGCTCACAACTCGTGATTAGTCAAGCGATATGTTGTTGTACAATAAATTTGTTGACAGCACTTGATAAATGCCTTTGTGCGAATATTTTTACTTCTTCTTCATACATACACTCACACTCATGCACAACCCTTTGCACTTACACACACAGAAGCCCTTACACCCACTAGGCGGCTATCGTAGTAGGCACAACAACAACTACTCATCAATACTCATGCTCTCTGCCTTTGGTCTCTTTTGCGTGCGCTCGCTCACTCATTCCTCTACCACATGTATGTGTGTTTGTGTGTGTGTGTGTGTTGTCAAGTCTTGCAAAAGGCAATTTTGCATAATTTCCGAACACATGTTGCTTTCAATCATGCGTGCACGGCATAGCGCAATGAGCCCCAGGGCAGCAAACAGTCAGTTTAGTCAGTCAGGGCGTGAGACAGTCAGTCAGTTAGGCAGGCAGCCAGGCATGCTGCAGAGTTGCTGTTGTTTTGTACAAATGCAGAGTTGCAGCGGCAGTGGCGAAAATGCGCCGACGGCATTAAAGAGCATGCGAGTTGTAGACTGACAAATTGACTGCGAGCTTAGTTTCTTTTTTGTTTGTGTTGTTTTTGTGTGTGTGTGTGTGAGTAGGCACTGATTGAAATCGAAATTGCATTAAAATAGTCAAGTCGAATATCTGTTGCTGAAACTGCCGTCTGTCGACCGCCGACAGCAGCAACAACAACAACAACAACGACGACATGCATGTGAGCGAATAAGCGGAAAAGTGAAAATATAGCGGAAAACATTTGAGCACTAATTACGAAGAATGCATGACGACGGACGCCGCCATTCAGCGCTGACTCTTTGACTGCATGCACGATGATACATACATATGTATGTATGTGTGAGTGAGTGAGTGATATGGTGTATGTGCGTTTGTCGGCCTTTTCTCCTTTTGGCGCTCACACACACACTCGTTTTCTTTTACCCTTTCTGCTTGTTGTTGTTTTCAATTTCCGAAAATAAAACTTTAGCAAGGTGCAACTCTCTGTGTGAGTGAGTGAGAAGCCAAACGATGATTTGCTTATTATTTTTGTTGTTATTTGTTATTTGTGTTTTTTTTCTTTTCGAGTTCGAGTTGATGAGTTGAGTGGCAGCGCTTGTCAAAAAAGGATGCCCAATGCTAAGGCAAGGTGACATGGAACTTCACTCAACACACACACACATACACTTGGCATAAACATCATGCACTTGCTCCAGATATCAAAAAAAAAAAAAAAAAACAAGATGTAAAGGAGTTTCAACGTCGCAACATTTGCTTTAATCACATTTTATGACACATTGAGATGCTGCGTCAACATGTTGCGGCCGCCGGCGGCGTCTGAAGTTCTTCTTCTTCTTCTTCCTTTTGGTGTATTCAGTGTTAAAAATCATTCGTCAATCAACACATGTCGGCTGAGTTCTTCTTCTTCTTTTATTTCATTTCAATTAATTTCATTTCGTTTCGTTACTCTTGTCATGCTTTCCTTTTCTCACACACACACTTGCAGCAAATTGTTACAATTCCAGAATGGTCCATGTTCTATGTTCGGTCGGTCGGTCGATCATTCTGTCTGTCGATCAGTCGTTCGCACCCATGGGTCAAGCGTACTATTAATAATGAACGCTAGCAAATTGAAATGTTTTCAATTAACACTGACAAAGAAGTCAAAACAATGTAAAGATTGATTGGCTTTTTGGGGTGTGGAATGCTGACAAGACATGCTCTTTGGTTAGCCCAACACAACTCCCCCCGTCCCACCGAGCCAACGCCACTAATCAAGGCAACAGCAACAACAATAACACTTGACAAACGACCATTAACACCTTTGAACAGTTTAACTGACAATTACGCCAAAGAGTCATTGTTGTTGTTGTTGTTGTTGTCGTCACACCTTTTGCGGTGGCTGAGAGATGAAAGCAAAAAATGCCGCACACACAACACACATCAATTAGGCTTAAAGGGTCTCTCGCGCTCTCTGCCACGGCATGTGCGGCATGTGCTTAACTTAGTTGCTAATTTGTGCAAATTATACGCAAAAAAAAGCAACAACAATAATAATAAAAAGAAAAGGTCTTTGAGTACCGTAAAGTGTTGCGGCGAAGAAGAAGTTGAAGCTGTAATGTGTATGAGTGACAATGCGACATGTTGCCAACGTTAAGAGACACCAATTATGCATTTGTGTGAGTGTGTGTGTGTGTGTGTTTGGCAACAATATGAGCAACACGACCAACAACAATAGCGACAAGTACTACAACATCAAAGCTCAAAGCGTTTCTTTTTTCCCTCAAGTTTTGCTTATCCGCTCATGCTCTCCTTATCCCACGCTGCCTCTTTCCCTCTCTTTTACTCTTCTACTGCAACTTAACTGTTTTGTACGCGTGCAGTAAACGCTTCATGGCAATAAAACAAACAAAAATGCCGACAACTTCAATTGGCGCAAAAGTGGGCGTGCCCTCTGTTAACTTCGGCTGACAAGCTGGCTGGGCTGGAGGTCTGGGAAAGCCTACTGAGAAGACTGACTGGGTTGGAGCGCTGAGATAAAGGTCTTGAATGGCTTACTGAGATGACTAACTGAGATGGAGGTCTGGGAAAGCTGACTGGGATGGAGGTCTTCGTAGGAGATCTGAAACTGAGGTCTGGGATGGCTGACTTGGCTGGAGGCCTGTGATAAATAGGATGGCTGAGTGAGCTGGAGGTCTGAGATGGCTTACTGAGAAGACTGACTGGGATGGAGGTCTTCGAAAGAGGTCGGGGTAGGCGATTGGTATGGAGATCTAGGATGAAGGTCTTGGAAAGAGGTCTGAAACTGAGGTTTGGCATAGCTGAGTAAGCTGGCAGTCTGGGATGAAGCCTGGAGATAGAGGTCGTGGAAGTAGGTCTAGGATGGAGGGATAGGACAGCTGACTGTGATGGAGATCTGAGCTGGAGCTCTGTGTTGAAGGTCTTGGAAGGAGGTCTGGTATCTCTGACTGGAATGAAGGTCTGTGCTGCCTGACTGACTGCCAAGTTAGCATCAAGTGCCGCCCTAAGGTGCACTCAATTCTATTTGGCGCTTCACGCTTCATCACCTTTCCTCAGAGAGCGTTAGAAAAGCGTGGAAATTTCATCCTATTTTTGTTGTTTTTGCCGCGACCAAGCGATCACTTGTGCTCCAGCGACATATGATTAAAATGAACTACACAACAACAACAACAACGACTTTCGCTTACAGCAACATCGTATTTATGTATCTTTGGTTAAGTAAGTCTCTCTATAGATGGTATTGCCATTAAAAGTATTTACAGTTGGCGTAATTAAATATCAGCTACCATGTGTTCGAACTTCGATGGCATGGACAAATCAAGAAGAAGCGGCAGTGAGTTGTTGTTGTTGTATTTGTGTACTTCAAAGAGCAACGGCAGCGCTGCTTACCTCAAGCGTTGAAACACCCGCGCGCTACCAAAAAAACAAAATAATAATAATAAAACAAAAACAAAAACAAAAATGAAATGTAAAGAAAAGACGAAGAAGAGGAAAACCATCAGCGGCCTTTTAGCATCTTCCGCTTGTATGAATGTATTTGTAGCTGTTACTTTGTTGTTGTTGTTGTATCTGTTGCTGCTGCCGGTGTTGTTGTTGTTATTGCTAGTATTGGGATAACTTTTATGCCATGAAAGGCAAGAAAGATGCAATGTACATGAATATATGTTGATGATAGCATTGCTTGTGTTGGTGATGGGGAAGGAGGTAGAGGGGGCACAGTGAGTTAGGAGGACAGCGGTAGGCACAAATAAGATCAAAGGCATACTAAACTAAACGGCTCAAAGCAATCGCAGCACATCTGAGCGAACAAGTTGAGTTGACTTTACTTGAGTTGTGTCGATGACGATGATGATGATGATGACGATGATGATGATGATGAAGACAGCGACGAGTGAGTCGACAACCAAAACCAAGTGACGAAGACGACAACAAAGTCAATGACGATGACAGCAATGTTGTTGTTGTTCTGGTTGATGATGATAATGATGATAACGATGATGATGATGATGATGACAACAAGAAAAGCGCATTCGGCATTCATTCAACTGCTTAAGATGGTCGTGAGCATACAAAAGGGGGGAGATGGGCAAAGGGGTGTGGCGGTTAGGCGGCAGGTGTTGTGCCATGCATGGAAAAGGGCTCATATGTGTGTGTGTGTGTGTGTGTCGATGATTAAACATTTGCCTTGCAAAGCATAAACACAAATATGCATTTATGTTTGCACAGATACATAGATGCATAGATAGATAGATATACAAACATTACAGATACATAGATACAGCCAAATGCACTTGGCATAAATGTTCTTCCGTTTGAGTTATTTTTTACACCTTTAATTTGTTTGATTTTGCTTTTTTTTTTCCTTCCTTTTTCAACGTTTAAAAACTCGAAATTTTTTTCGTATCTTTAAGATACAAGTTACTCAACGGTACAACTAATGCATTTCAAGTGAAACAAAAAAAAAGAAATCCGCTTTTGCGTCTCAACTGCACAGATGGAATTCCATAAAGTTGTTACTGCCAAACCGAAAATGTATCTGAATCGGCTTTAATGCTACGATACATGGGCTTAAATATACTCAAAAGCTGATTAGGGGATGTAATGAAATTTTAATAATTGCCCCGTTAAGGGCATGCCATGGGCTCTGACTGAGTAATCGAGTCTATTATATAATACAACGGGGATGTTGCCTGCATTTGGGCGCTGACAGAAGGGGTTGGTTTCAATTTCAACAACAACAACAACAACGTCAGAGACAATAACAAATATTTGTCATATAGTTTGTCGTTTAGACTAATAAAGGAACGTACGTTTTGCTTGAGATTCTCAATGGAAAGGGCAAAAAGATTGAAGAAGAGGGGGGAGAAGAAGAGGAAGAGAAGATGTCGTATGACATTTATTACATTATAGTGAAAATTATGTTGTCATAGGGTAACAAGCAACAAAAACAACAAGCAACAACAACAAAACAAAGACAAATAATACGCAACCCTTTTGCCCCTGCTCCTTCCCCTCATAGATACATTTTCGTACAACTCTTCTGTTTGTTTTTTGTATCTTTGTTTTCTTTGTGTTGTGTTTTGTTGTTTTTGTTGTTTTGGTTGTTGTTGTTCTTGTAAATTTGCACAAAACGAAATTCAGCGAAAGAAATGTTTAATTGAGCGTTCAAATTAAAGGCTCTCGTCCTCTGTTTGGCGTCCTTCCTCTATGACTGTTGCTTGGCAGCATGTTTAATCAGGTTTACGGCAAATATTTGTAAAACGGTAATTAAAACTGACTTAAATCAAAGTATTCTCTTACAATGATAAGTAAAAAGTATCTTTTTTTTCTGTTCCTCGGTTGGTTTGCTTAAAGAAATACGCTCCTTAGCGCAATTAAAGTGAAAGCAAAACAAGCAAAGGCATAAATAAATAGAAGAAAGGCTGAATAATAAGGCACGGCTATGTTGCATTTCCAATACGCTACATTGGAATTCGGATCTTCATTTCATTGATTTTCATTGATTTTGAAGTTTATTTGAGAGCATAAGTATGTAAGGGAAAGAACGAGGCGAGTGAGATCCTATAGAGAATGACCGTATTCATGGTGAGAAAGGCGAAGTATTGAATCGATTGAGACAAGTTCGTTCGACCTTCTGTCTATCCGTCCTCGTCTTTGGCTACATCTCCCAAACTATAAGTGATACGAATCTGAAATTTCGTACACAGGCTCAGTAAATATACCTCCTTAAAACTACATTCTACAAAATGCCCCTTTCCCTCATTGTTGCCCCTCAAAGACTCTTAAACTAAAATTAGTTATAAATTCCTAATTTTTTATAGATTTTTTTATGATATTTTGAACAATATTTAAATGGGCAATGCCAAATATACAAGTCTATTTTTACATTTGGGCTTTGGCACCGCCTACCGTGTGTGCAGGGCATTATATTGTCGACTACATCGGCCTTACTGCTTTTGTATTGAATTACTTTCTTCAATGTTGTCAATTGTCTTGGCCTTGTCGCTCATATCAATGGCAATAAGCCTGTTAATGCATGTAGCGTATATAATGTAAAAGAACAAGTAAAATTTGGTATATTCTTTTTTTTGTTTTTTCAAATTGCAAAGAACAAAAGTCATTTGAACATTTTCTACCCTAGAGTGAAACTTTTGCTCAAACATAAAAGCAAATAAACATAAAAATGTTAATTTCGCCTTTGTCTACAATCTCAGCAGAGCCAAAAGAGCGTGCGACAGAGACAGCATTATATATTAAGTGTGAGCAAAGAGCGAGAAGAAGCAAAAGCGACTTTTGTTTCATCCAAAAAATCATATCAAAGTGGCAGATAAAAATTGTTATGAACGAAGCAAAGCAAAATTACAACAACACAACAACAATAGCAACAATAGTACCAATGAATAAGAAGAAGAAGAAGACGACGACAATGATGACGCTGTGCAGAAGCAGAAGACGTTGTTGGACGAAGGGGACCAATTGACGGTAACGATTATGGACAAAGTTTGACGACATTTGATGAAGAAGAGAAGAAAAAAAAAACAACAAAAATTAAGATTTTTTGATTATCAAATTGTCCTGCTGTTCTTCTGTTGTCCTGTGTGAGTTTTGATATAAAAAGACATGCCAACATGTGCCGTCGAATGTCATTTACATAGAATTGCGTTGAAAGAATTCGGAAAATATACTTAAACAAAACAAAAAGATGCTTAAAAAGTCAAAAGTGTGTAGTGTAAAGTACCGTTAGCCAACAAGAAGAAGAGCAAATAAGTAAATCAGCATGAAATCATGACTAAAATCAAATCATGCTCAAGTTTGGCAACAACAAAGGCGAGCCAAAGATCAATGCAGCACTGAAAGCTGTGCAACAGAGAGCAAGGGAGAGTGAGTAAGTGAGTGAGTATGAGTGAACATGTGTGGGCGATGAAGAAGAAGCACGTTCAAACGGTCAACACTTCAAATCAATATGCGCAAACGGCGAACATAAGGCAAAGTGCATGGGAGAGTGACCGTGTGTGAGTGTGAGTGATTGACTGAGAGAGCATGTGCGTGTGCGTGTGTGTGTGTGTGTTAGCGAACGCGTTCACTTACAGCCAACAACATGGCTAAGCCGATTAATTGTAATCAAGCCTATCAACTGTAAGGAATGGTCTGAGGTGTTTTTTTTTTTTTTTTGCTATTATATTTTATGCTTTTATTGTTGTTGTTCTTTTTTTGCATTTGCATTTCTATCGATTTGTCTGCGTTGGGTCAACAATTCTAGAGTAAAGTTAAGACAACAACAGCAACAATAGCAACAACAACAAATGGAATGCCATTTGTAGCATAGAACAATAAAAATTGAAATTGGCGAATTGCCGCTCACACACACGCACACCAACACATACACACATGTGTTTGCTAACTCATTCACTCGCACGCTCTGTCAGTCGTTCATTACCGCTCATTTACTCCTTGCTTACTGCCGCACTGACTGATGGACAGACAGAATGGTCACTCTTAATGTTTCTTTCTATTTGTTTCTTGCTGTGTGTTTTTTATTGTTGTTGGCTTGTGGGTGGTTGTCTATGCTGCTGTTGTTGTTGTTGTTCGTTGTCATTGTCGTTGTCATGTAATGACAAATAATAACCACGTTGCCTCCTCCATCCCTCCTTTCGCTACAAACATCAACCGTGCCGTTTACACATTACCGGCGTCGCCACTGACAAATGGACAGACGGACAAACAACAAAGTTAATGTGCGTTCCACTCATGTAAGAAGGCATTTACATTTTTAGCCCTTAAAAGTCAAAGTGTCTCAAAAAAAAATAAACAAAAAAATCGCAAAAAAGAAAAATTCGCATTTTCAGCTTGAAAAGTACAACAACAATAAAGACAACAACAACAAAAAGGAATGTGACACGTAAAATTTGCGCCGCCAATGACAGAAACTATCATTAATAGCATGGCTGGCTAACTGACTGAACTGACGGAGCGATGGAGAGAAAGAGGGGATTGATGGAGGGACAGTCAGACAGAGGGACTGACAGACAGATGGATTGTTCTGTTGTTTGTTGGCTTTGGCTTGGAAATTGGCTTGAATCAGCATTGTTTGAATTTGCCGTCGCCGATAAACTTAACTAAACCAAACCGACAACAACAACAGCAACAACAAAGACTTTGCATGCTGCAAGTCAAGCAAAATTTTGCACAAATCCACGCAATGCACCAAAACCGTTATTTATTTATTCATTTAAGGAAATATACAAAAAAAAATAAGAAAAAATACCAAAAACAAAAATAATAACAAATAAGTAAAACAAAAAGTATTCTCAGTATTGATGGACAGCAAATCTTAAAACAATAAAGCAACTTCTTTTTGTTGTCCGTCCGTCTGTCCGCCTGTCCCGCTATCTGTCTTCCCTCTCTGTCCATTTGTTGCAAGCAAATCGAGTCAATCATGTCTTATGCTCATGGTGCTGCTAATGATCATTAAGTAGAACACAAGCGCACTTCGCTGAAGTCAAATGAAGTTCAATCGCTCTGATTAATTAATGTTTTCTGTCTTTTCATTTGATAAATTGCAAAACTACAATAAAAACAATAGTAATAACAACAACAAGACGGCATTCTTCTAGATACTTCTTATAGATACATTCTTACAGTTACTTACTTACAAGTTAGGAGACATCGATCGAGGTTTTTTTCTCCAAATTTAGACCCCTCCCCCTATTTGTGAGATTTTAAGGAACCACCCTCCGTATTTCACATGACATTTTTGCAATAATTAAAAAAAAAATGGATTGAAAAGTTCTCATGAGCTGTCCGATGAAGCCTCCTCCCCCTGGTGAGATTTTCTGAACCCCCACACCCCTAATTTTATCTCAAGTAATTTATAGACGTCCCTTTAAAAAAAAAAAATTCATTACTTACTTGTAAGAGTTCTGATTGTGTCCAAGATCCAAGCCAATGCCGCCACCGATTGTTCCTCCTCCTCCGCCGCCTCCACCACCGCCATTGACACCACCACTCATGCCATGCATTCTGCCACCACCACTGCCGCCTCCAGCCATGCCCATGCCACCAATTTGTCCTGTGCTGCCTGGCACAATGATCCCTAGGCCAGCGAGACCGGCAAGCGCATGTCCATGCGTTGTCATCATGCCGTTACCTCCACTGACGCCTCCTCCTCCTCTTTCGCCGCCACCACCATTGCCTGTTGCACTCTGCGTCGCTGTTGCACCACTTGCACCACCACCTCCCATTGAGCCACCAAGATTCACAGAGCCGCCAAGTTGACTGCTGCCGAGGCCGCCATCAACTCCTCCTCCGCCTATGCCGCCGCCATTGCCCATGATCGTGTTGAGCAATGTGCTGTTCATGGCCAAAGTATTCATTGGATTGCCGCTTGTCATGCGTCCCCCGCCGCCGCCACCACTCATGCCTAGACCACCACCACCACCAACGCCCATGCCGCCGCCACCGCCACCGCCGCCTCCTACAACGTCCAGCGGATCCTCGCCGCGTATAATGCTGAGGTGCAACATCAAGAGTGTTGCAAGCAATGCGAATATTGTTAGTTGTTGCATCTTCTTCTTCTTCTTCTGCTTTTCTTTTTGATTTACTTTTGGATTTACTTTTCCTTTCTATAAACTACTTTTTGGCTTTGATTTGTTGTTGTTGTTGTATGCTATAATTAATACAATTGTTTTTGTTGTTGTCGCGTTGCAAAAAGGGCGTCGTAAGTACTTGTTGTTGTTGTTGGTATTTTTGTTGTAATAAATTAAATAATAAAACGTAGTATTACTAAATTGTTGTTTTTGTTGTTGTTGCTTAAAATGTTTTGCGTATATAAAAAAACCTCCTTAAAATTTTTCGTTGCTAAACACTAATTTATCTTTTTTTATAAAATGTTAAATTTTATATTATTTTTTTATTTTTAAAATTTTCTTTGAGATTTTTAGATTCTTTTTTGTATATTTTGATATATTTTATTTATTATTTTTTATTTTTTATATGTAAAACTTTATCTTTTGGACTCTTTTAATACTTTTCGTTTGGCATTTGGACATTTGTCTGTTTTATGTAATATATGTTTTTATTGTTTTTGTTGTTGTTGTTGTTTTCACATTTGACCACTCGAGTCGGAGAAGCAATCAATCAATTAGTGAATGCACTTTTGCCACAAAGTGCCGCCGATAAAATTATTAACGTTCTTTTTTCTGTTGTTGTTGTTGTTGTTTTTGTTTATTTATTTGTTGTTGCCTCTTTTGCTGCACAAATTATTGTTGTTTTTGTTCAGAAATTCTTAAACTTTTCACGGATTTTTATCACAACGATTATTTTCCACTTTGTCTCTTGTCTTATGTATCTTGTATCTTTAAAGTAAAGTAAACTCGATGCGGCATATCCATGCTGATAGCTCGGCAATTGTTGTTGCTATTGTTGTTGTTACTGCAGTTGTTGTTGTTGTTGTTGTTGAGCGTGCTGCCGTAGGTCTGATCAAACGTCGCCGCCGCTTCACCGAACATCAAAAGGCCGACAATGCAACGAACGCATTTAAAAACCCGTTTAAGAACTTTTCACGACGGGATCGGGATTGGGATCGAAATCGAGCGACGTTGGCGACAACAACAACAACACAGACGAAGACGTAGACGAAGAAAACAGACATCGAAACAATTGCGATCCATTTATGTGCATTTATGTATTTTATGCTCTTTTATTATTGTTACTATTATTATTATTTAATTGTTGTTGTTTATTTGTCACTGTAACTGAGCGTCTGTGCCGCTAAACATAAACCCAATTTTTTTGTCTAAACATTTCTTATGAATAAACTTATTTCGCGCTCAAATTTTTTTTATTATTATTATTTTTTTTTGGTTTGCATTAATATTACAACAAATTGTCGTCCGTTTGTCGGTCGCACGTGCGTTCACGTTCGTAACTCGCACACGATTGCCACACACACGAAAGATACAAGATAGTATTGTATATCAGATACAAAGGACGAAACTTTTGTAACGTTTTAATGCGCGTACACATGCGAACCGAACGACAGCTGAAAGAGAAATGAGAAGAATCGAACAAACTGAACTGAACTGAACGAGCCAAAGCCTCAAAGCAATTGAGCAATTGAACGTGGTGGAAAATGTACGCTCAACCGGCCGGACCGACAGACAGACGGACGGTCGGTCAAAAGTGAAGTAAGAATTAAGCCAATTTGGTTTTTTGTTAAATAAATATATGTTCTTTGTGATCAAATTAATGTTGAATGCACTTTTATCACTATCTCGCTCGCACTCTCTCTGTCTCTCTCTTGGCTTAGACAGGAAGTTCAAAGCGTTAACTGTTGCTAACAGGTGATCAGAAGCCGCCGGAAATAATTATATTTGTTTGTGCCTAATGATCATTCAAACTGACATGCCTTTTGACTTATGTTCAAACCATTTATCTTAAAACATGACAGTAATTAGTTCAGAAATCTAAAATTAGTACAAGATGCAAAGCATTTCAAGGTAACATAAGTAAGATTTCAGCGCAAATTTAATAAAGGAATGTTGAGAAAATTCGTGCACGAAATATTTGCAATGAAATGCTTATGTATTGCTAGTGGCGCAAACAAACATAAGCCAAGTTAACTGCAGCACTGTTTCATTCCAGTTTGTTGTCAATGTCTTGCAGCAAATAAGTTTGCTTGCTGCTGTTTTTGTACGTAGTCAATGGTTGTATGTTTGAAACTTGTGTTACTTAACTTACAGCATAACAAAATTGTTTGATGTCACAATGTAACAGTGAGAACAACATTTGCAATTCCATTTTATTTCAATGCGACAGTTAACATGACGTATGTTTACATATCATTCTACTTGTCATGAGATATTTTTATTTAAAAATTATGTGTTTTCGCGGTTAATGGCTTTATGAGCGCATTGTAGTATAGAAAACATAACCGCATATCGCATTTTAAGTCAGATGAAAATTAATAAAGGTTTACGATATTTAATCCCTTTGCTACTTCCTTCTCAATTCCTCTTCTCGACTCCTCTTTTCTACTCCCTTTTCTACACCTTTTTCTAATCCCTTTTCTACTCTCTTTTCTACTTCCTTCTCTACTCCCTTTTCTTTCCCTTTTCTACTCCCTTTTCTACTCCCTTTTCTACTCCTTTATCTACTCCTTTTTCTACTTCCTTTTTCTACTCCTTTTTCTACTCCCTTTTCTACTCCCTTTTCTACTCCCTTTTTCTACTCCTTTTTCTACTCCCTTTTCTACTCCCTTTGTTATTCTCTTTTCTACTCCGTTTTCTACTCCCTTTCCTACACTTTTTTCTACTCCCTTTTTCTACTACCTTTTTCTACTCTCTTTTTCTACTGCCTTTTCTACTATCTTTTTCTACTCCCTCTTTACTCCTTTTTCTACTCCCTTTTCTACTCCCTTTTCTACTCCCATTTCTACTTCCTTTTCTACTCCCTTTTCTACTCCCATTTCTACTCCCTTTTCTACTCCCTTTTTCTACTACTATTTCCTACTTCTTTTTTCTACTCCCTTTTCTACTACCCTTTTCTACTCCATTTTCTACTCCATTTTCTAATCCCTTTTCCTACACTTTTTTCTACACACCTATTCTACCCCCTTTTCTACCCCCTCCTTCCCTCTCTCTATCTCCTTTCTACTCCTCTTTCTACATACATACATTTTGAAAGATTTTCAAAATTTCTTAGATTTGTTTGTTTTTTTAAAAAGAGTTTCACATTTCGTTAAACTAATCTAAACCAAACACGGACAATAGAAACTTTGTGTCAACCTGCTATATATTTCTATAACCTGAGTGAGATTTCTAAACCAAACTCAGGGCGACAAACCGACGGATGGTCTGTCGGACTGCCAACAATTCAATATTTACACACTAAAGGCAATTAAAGGGGGAAAAATTGACATTGTGCACTTTCCCAAATAATAATAATAAAAGAACCACAAAAAAAAAAACACTTTCTGTCGCTTAGATTGCACTCAAATGAATGATAACAAATATCCAAGAAGCGGCGCCTTTGAACGAGGCGAGTCTGTCACCGCTCATGCTTTTTTATTGACACAAGACAAGCCAATGACAAGTTTGGACTTGAACTATCAAAACACCAAAAAAAAATTGAAGAAAAAAAAGAGAAAAATACACCAAAATAACATAAATTTGATCATTTGCATACAAACAAACATTTAATGGATCACTGCGGGGGGGTGGGTCGGTTTGCTTTGGCTCGGGTGATGTTTGTCATCAATATTTTTGAGCCAAAATGTCATGGTTTCTAATCAAATGTCTGTGTGTCTTACACAATGCGCGAGGGTTCGTTCATGTCGTTTTTATTTCATAATTTAAGAATTGCATTGAATTGTTCTGAGCAACAATGAAGATGTTCCATAAGCAGAGCGAGCATGTGCCAGACTCATCATAATTATGACAGCCACGACGACGATGACGACGACGACGGCGATGACGGGCCCGGAGCACATTCAAGGCATATGCGGGTTGATTATGTTCTTGCCTCAAAGCAAATAATAATAATAAGAATAATATAGAAAAAAAAATAAGAATAGCATTGAAACTGAACCATAGCTGAGTTGTGGGGCGGCGCGGGGCCATTGAGCGGTGAGTTGTTGTAGAAAATTTCAAGCGACTAATTCCCGCAATGAACAGAATAATAAAAAACGAATATAAACACTTTTTTTTCATATATATTACGTCGTCTTCATCTTCATCATTGCTGTACATGTTGTTGTTATTGGCATCGTCAGCCGAATTGATGACGTTGTTGTTGCTGTTTGAATCTGATGCGAAAAGAGTGCATTTAATGGTTTCGCTCTTGAGTGCACACAATTGCTTTCAGATGAAATTTCAATTGTCCAGGCGGAAAATTAAACTCTAAACGAGCAAGTGAAAGGAGCGAGTGAGAGAGAGTGGGTGGGTGGGTTAGTTTGTGTTAAAAGCACAAATCAGAGGAAAGCAGTGAATTTGGACGGTTGCCATTTGTACCTCATTGAACGTTGTTTAAATTAGTTAATGAAAATAGTTTTTTCTACTCTGGTTTTTAATACCAAAAAGGTGTAACACCTGAGGGTCTCGAAGCGCCTCGATTGAGGTTGAGTGGCGGTGCACACTGATTGGAAAATCACTCGTCGTCATCAGCATCATCGTTGCCTGTCGTCATTGGCGTTGCCTGTCGTCGTCCGCCCCCCGAAAATTTCAGTTAATTAGCACGTTTTGTTTTCAATTACATGCCTTTCACAATAGTCGCCGGCGGCGATTTTTGCTCAGCCATCAAATGTGCCTTTTAGTACGCATTGAAAGCGAATATTTTTGTATTTTGCGTGTAGCGAAACAATGTTGCATGCAGCATGGGCACGAGGGGCATGCGGAACGTTGGCCGAGTCGAAAGGAGTCGTTAAGGAGCGTCGCGCTTTTTAATTAAATGAAAAAGCCGTGTTGAGAGGTAATTGCGTTGCCGCCTTCGTTTATTTACTTATCAGAATGGCTAATTTGTGTTCATGTTTTTTTGGGCCACCAAATTTTGCAGACAATAGCAGAGTTTTGCATAAGCTTCGATTGTCGATAAGGCAACAAACAAAAAAACAATTGTTGCTTTGTATTTAATTAATCGAAAATCGCGGAAAATTGCGTTTAGTTTATATTGTTTGCTACAATATTGAAAATACAAAGGATTAGCATTTGGCTTTGTTGAAATTTAATTTAATTCGAAATTTTCATACATTTTTAATAATATTTGACGGTCGAGTACAGCTTCAAACATTAAAGTGCTTTAAGTGCAATATGATTTACGGAAGACATGAGATTTTCTTGTATGTAATTTGAGATTTGAATACAAATGTAAACGAGCACATGACCTTCGGTCAAACGATAATGTAAAAAAACATAGCATACTTTTGGCGCTGTATTTATTGGTTGTTCATGTGTGCGCGTCAATGAGATCGTTCAAAATTATTTTCGAACATTTGAAACTATTTCGGAATGAAGGGATATTTTTAATAAATAAAAATAAATTTCAAAAATTACCTTAAATAAAAAAAATTGCACTTTTCGTAATTTGATTACGTTTTCTGAGTGTGTATGTTGTCATGTATCAATTGAGAACTTACGCCACTTCAAAACTTAAGAAAAAAAAAGTTCCTTCCACATTAAATTGCTTTAAGTTTTCATAATTGAATGACCAATAATTAAATTTGTAATGCAAAAGCTTTCGTTTTCATACTTCCTATGCAGAAATGTCAGAATTATGATTTCATTGGCCAACAACAAACAATTAAAAAACGTTGAATGACACAACAACAACAACAACCACGGAATGTTATTTAAAAAGGATATGAATTCGAATGAAGTCCTCGAAGCGCTTACGGACAGACGCATTGCGACCGTCTTCACCTTAGCCTCAACTGTTGAGTTGTTGTTGTTGTTGTTGAGCGCAGAGCAGTTCACCTCGACTCAGTTCAGTTCAGTTGACTGCAGTTCGGCAAGGCTCAACTCAAGCACTCTACACACACGCGCGCGCCACACACCCCCCGCCCACCGCACCCCCCTCTCGTTGTAAGTTACAATGAATGTTGTTGAAGGATGCGTACAAAAATAATAATAATAATAAGCGCCTATCATGCCTATCATGCCCTCTGCCGTGCTCATGTTTTTTGTATTCATCATGTTGAAAAAATATATAAAAAAAAATATAAAAAAAATATAAAAAAATACACACAATGCTGCAAAAACCCAAAACAGCTTCGAGCTTGAAAATTACTCCATTTCAGAAGAGCGAAAAAATGTTGAATTGCAGCCACTTGACGCAATCTTAATAACCATGAAGCAGCGTGGCTAATTAGCACAAAAAGCTTGGCAATAACCATTTTCAATGAGGCAGAGGCAGCAGCAGCAGCAGCAGTGGCAGTGGCAGCAGCAGTTTCCAGCTTATCTGCCTGAATGGTTTCAAGACTCGGTTGCATGCCACTCACACACTCACTCACTCACTCATCCGCCTACTCACTGACTCACTAACTCAGTCACTCGTTCACTCATCAACATCAACATCAACATCAGCAACATCATCATATCTATTCGCTCTCTCACTCACTCACTCACTCATTCACTCGCTCGGTCTTTCATTCATTCGCTGTGCTTTGCTGCACTTGTGGACCGCTTCAGCTCATCGCAGCGCATCGCAACAAGCCTTGCCACGTTGTGTTGAATATAGCAGAGAGATAGAGAGAGAGATAGAGAAGAACAACAGCAATGAAATATAGAAAACCATTTGGCTGATGTGCCGGTGAACTATATGCGCTTGAAGAACGAACGTTCCTTTTCTATGCACCACAAGTGCATTATGTGGGGCGTTGCGTTACCCCTCAATGAGCAGCCCCAAGGCCACCTTTCGCCACAAAAACAAAACAATGACAACAACGAGAACTTTTGGCGTCATTCATTCATACAACAGTGGGGTTGGTTGCATGTTGCACAGTCGTACTGTCATTTATTTGAATGGCAGCGCCGAAACGGACGCACCAACATCATCATCATCATCATCAACTCATGATGATGATGATGACAATTCGCCCAGTTGAAAATAACGGCAAACAAGCGACAGCTGCCAAAAGATACACGTGCTCTGCTCTAAGCAAATCAGAAACGTGCCTCGACGCTTAATGTGCGCAAAGGGGCGCAAAAACCCAATTGGAACAACAAAGCAGGCAAGCGAATTTCCAACTGGGCGGCCTTGGCGTCGTTTTGCGACATGTCAGTTATCATTTTATACAGCTTGTTGATGATTTTCAAATCAAATCGAATGCATTTGCAAAATCAAAATCATTTAAATGGAAAAAATTGTTGCTGTTATTGTTGTTGTTGTTGTCATTTGCATGTCAAGCACTTCCGTTCGCTGTGCATGAAAAGCCAATAAGAAATTGAAAAGAAAATAATAAAAAATCAAAATTTTATATAAAATTTTGAAAAGAAAGAAAAAAAAAGATGTTCAAATCAATTAAGACATTTGTTTAAAAAAAAATAAACAGCGCACAAATTATTAACAACAACAACGATGGCCCATACAACGCTTAACTGTCCAACTGTTGGAATTTCCCGTCAACTAATATATTGTTTTTTATTTAGTTTTTATTTAAAAGTAATCTTAAATGTCACAATTCGTTTTTTGCTTGTTTTGTTTTTATTTTTTTGTATTTTGTTGTTGTATTTTAATGAAGAGCAGAACATTAGTTGGACCGATCGATCGATCGATCGATGGATCGACGACAAATATGAAATCGCTTTTGGATCGCTCATGATTTGGGCTCAAAGAGGCGCGCCCCTTTAACTTGTCTGAACTTTCAAAACTTATGCAAATCTTAGTTGTTGTTTCAAATTAAAATTATCTTAATATTATACAAAAGACATTCACAAACTGAAAATAAAAATGTATCATCGAAATAAATGAAAATGATACAAAAGAAGCTACAAAATGCAACAACATTTGATGATGTTTATTATGTTTTTGGCTACCAACTTTTATTATTGTTGTTGTTGTTGTTGGTTTTTTTGTGTATTTCCCACACACATAGTTTTTGAAAAAGACCATAAAAAGGAGAAACCAGATCACTAATGTTTAATCAAGTTATTAACTCGTAAGATATCAACACATTCCACAGATTAAATCATAAATATTAAAAAAAAAAATAGAAAAAAAAATATATACAATATTAAGACATGAATAATTAATATCACTGATGAAAACTTAATGAAGAAATATACAAAAAAAAATATCAGACAGAGAGACAGACTGAACTGACTTGGCTTAAGTAAAGCAACAAAAACAAAGATACAAAAAAAACGAAAAAAAAAGAAACAAATTAAATAAATTTGTCATAGTTCGTAAAAAACAAAACGCAAATGCTAAAAACCAGCAGCTGTAGTAGAAGAAGAAGCAGAAGCTGAGGCAGAAGCTGTAGTAGAAGAAGAAGAAGCAGCAGCAGAAGCTGAAGTCAGGCCATGATGATGATGATGCTGATGACGATGATGACTACGACTGACCGAGGTTCGTTGGCTATGTGAGGGGGAAGGGGGCTTGGGGACGGTGTCAGTGTTGTGTTGGTGACGACAAGTCGAGGTTGTCGATGTGTTGTTGTTGTTGTTGTATAGATCGAAGACCACACATGAATTACTATGCGAATCATCATCATATGTGTGTATGTCTATAAACAGCAACGAAGGGCACGTACAGCAGAGGGGGGAATGGTGAGGCAGAGGGGGAGGGGCAAAGCATAAACAGTGGGTCGATGCGAGTCGGTGGTCGAGCAACTTTTTATAGTTCAACATTTATATGTAGAAGTTAAAGCAATAACAACAACAAACTAAACTCAACTGAACTGAAATGCGTAAAGTGGCAGCATTGAACAGTAGAGCAGAGCAGTCGAAGAAGAAGCAGCAGAGTAGAGCGGAGAAGATCGGAGGAACTGTGAAGATACATTTTAGAAGATTAGTTAAAGGCAATGAATTTATTATTGCTTGTTTTTAATTTTTCGAGTTTATTGAATGTCTCCATGTGTGTGTGTGTGTGTGTGAAGATCAATGATGCCAATGTTGATGATGATGATGAACATAATAGTGATGATGATGATGAGCAAATAATTTGTGCGTCATAAATGTTTGTAATTTTGTCGTATTTTACACAAATTTGACACATTTACGACTGACTAACCCAACAACAACAACATTGATTTGTATCTCAAAGTTTAGGCAAACAGCAAAAGCAGCGGCCTTGATTGTCTGACCGTCCGTCCGTCTGTCTGTCTGTCTATCCCAACGATTTATCAGCAAACAGAAGCCAAACGAAGAAGAAGAAGAAACGCTGCAAGCTTCGATCGTTTTGTATATAATATTGAACGTGCGACAGATGTCGAGCACAGTCATCGTTGTTGTTGTTGTTGTTGTTGTCGTTGATTTTTATTGTAGACACGCTGCCTAAAATACAATAATGTTTGTTGCATACAAAATGTGCGGATTAACAACTTAATTAGAGAGAGAGAAGCTCAACGAAGGCGACAGAGGAGAGTCTTGTGGCATGTGGCACGAAGCAAATGAGCCAATGAAAATTTCCAACTAATTTGCTTTAACGGCGTTAAAAGGCTCACACACACACACACACACACACACACACACACACACACACACACACACACACACTGGCATTGGCATACCAAGCATGCCTTCAGCGCTCCTCACCGCTCACCTCGCTTCGTCATCAGCATCCTTGCTCTTTTGGCACTTTGTCTGCCAACGTTGATTGAGTTTATTATTATGACACAGGCGGCGTCATCATCAGCATCAGCATCGTCATCATCATAATGATGATCATCATCGACGCCGCCAGACAAAATTGTCCATTTCGTGCATGGCTCTCATAACCATAACAATTGCCGTAAAACGCTCAAATCGCTCAGTCAAAGGACCAAAGGTTTAAGCTCATTTATGTCTGTCTGTGTGTGTGTGTGTGTGTGTGTGTGTTTATAAACTAAAAAGGATTTCAACAGTTTAATTGTTATTATGGCGCTCATGTGCGCTGCAATGCTGACATTAATGAAAAATAAAACAAACAAAAAAAAAAAAAACAAAAGCAAAAAATAATCGATTTCAAAGACCACCAAAAGTTCTACAAAAGTTCGTTTGTAACTTTTACGCAATTTCATGTCTTAATGAAATTTGTAATGCGCAACACTGTGATGTCTCTGTGTTTGAGTGTATGCGTGCATGTGTGTGTGTGTAACATGAGCGGTAATAAAATTAAAATTTATGACGAGATTCCATTAAAGTTTCTCACAATACAATATTTGCCTACAACGGCAAACAGAGATGAAACTGAAATGAACTGAATCGGCATATGAAGCCGAAGCCGAATCTGAAACAACAACAACAGCCACAACAACAGCGACGACAACGAAAAGAACAAACAAGAAGTGAAACACAAAGTTTCATGATTTGATGTGTGTTGTTGTTGTTGCTGCTGCTGCTGCACAACAGTGATGCTTTTTTTTTTGATCAAAGCTTCGATGATTATTGCTTGCCCGCTCTTACGTCTCATCGCATCTCTCTCCACTACGCAATGCATTCTCACACCTATTTGCATGTGCTTGTTTGTTTGCTTGCATGTGTGTGTGTGTGCGTGTGTGTGAGGATTTAACAGCAGCTCGCTCAGTCAGTAGCCAAAACGGCAGCTGGAACAAGCAGGAGTAGCAACACAAGCAGCACAAAAACAATAACAGCAACAACAACGACGACAACAGCAACAGCAAGTCGTAATGAGTTGTGTGAGAAGTGAAGAGCTCGACAAGGCAAAAAAAAAAAGAAGAAATATGAAATGAAATGATTTTTTATTGCGCAACGAAATTGCCTTTCTCGTCTTTATTTTAATGTAAAAACACTGTTTCGTGTTAAATTCTTTGCAATTAGTCGCCGTTATTTGTTAATTTAATGAATTGAGCGCAAAAACAACATCAACAACAGCAGCAACAACAACAACAACAAAACCAGTATACAATCTTATGCGCCGGAATATTGTCGTTCGTTTACTGAAAGCTGTTGCCAAGGGGAGCGGAGGGGAGTAAGTTGTTAATTATATAAACTTAACAGTAAATTTCGCAAAACCAGACTAATTAAGTGTTGCCACATTGCGAAAATTTTATAGATTTCATCTCAGAAACTTATCTTGTTTAAATTATAATAAGAATCGTTTATAATCGAAAACTTCTTCATCCAATTCCAATGATTTTAGGAATCTCCCACTTCTCTATTGGCATGTCATTGGCAAGTCTGCTTAGTATAGATTTGTGGATCCTTCTTACAAAACCAATTCTTAGTTCTCACATTGAAGAACTTCGCAATCATTGTACGAAGCACTTTGATGCATTATTGTCATAAATGCATATTTATCTATCACTGCACTCAATTGTATGTGTTGTATGCACATTGCATTGCACATAGAATATATCACAATTGTCCCACGCTCATAAAACGCTTTGACTTCACTATATTTGTTGAAATAAAAGATATTTTACCGCACGGATTCCAAGAATTCCGAAATAAGTCAACACAAACTCACCGATCGAGAAGAGTAGAGTAGAGCAGTGAGCAGAGGTGAGTTGAGTTGAGGTGAGATGAAGACACTTGGCGGGTTGGTTGAGTGGCTCAATGCTTGGCTTGATAGCTCCAATGTACACACATACATACATGTGCCTATCTGTCTGACTGTCTGTCTGTCTGTCTGTCTGTCTTTTTGTATTGTAGATATAGACAGTTGGACGGACAGACATAAAGTGCCTATGGGAACGCTTGAAATGTTAACAAAATAAAAAATATGTATATATATTAAATCTTAATTGAATTGTGGTTCTGATTGTTCAACAAAGTCTGACAACAGACGACAACAAAGCGTCAAACAACAACAACAGCAACAACAACAAATATGGAGCATTTGCTATAGGCATGAATGAAGGTGTGTCCAACACATATTTTTCAACGTTTTACAACATTTACTTTTTGCTGATATTTACCCATTGTCACAAAGTGTTTGTGACGTGATAAAAAATAAATTTTTTTCTGATTGTATACTTAATTTTATTATGTATGACTTTTTCTTCTTCTTCCTTTATTTACTGTGAAACAAAAACAATGAAAAAAATTAATATTTCTCAATCAAAATTTGTTCAAAAACGTTTTACTTCAATTTCAGATACTTTCGGATAAGATACTTAATGAGTTACTTGCTAATTAAAGGGGCTAAATTAAGTGAGATAAAATTAGGGGTGGAGGATTCTACAAAATCCCACTAAATCTCACCAAGGCGTTGGGGGATCATGGAAAATCTCATGTAATTTTTGTAGTCCAATAATTTAGTAATTATTTTCAAATTTTAAGCGAAATCTCACGTGAGATACAGAAGGCGAGTTCCTCAAAGTCTCATATAATTCATGTACATGCCCTTAGCTAATGCGTAGGGTATCAGATTGACTTGCACTACGCGCTTAGCATGTTCTTCTTTTTTGAAACTTTTTTTTTTGATTTTATTATTTTGTTTTATGAATTTTTTTTCGGTTTTTTTCATTAAGAATGGCAACCTCAGTCAGTCGGAGGGCAAACAAACTATGCTAAGCGCGGGTCTATCTGTCTGTGTGTCTTTGTGTAAACTGCGTGCATTCGATCAACCGACAAAGCGTTCATCTAAACAAATAAATGCCATTCGGCCAAAACGGCATACAACTTGCTTACTTCATCGGTAAATTTGAAAGGAAATTAAATCCGTAAATGAGGAAATCAAATATCGTAAAGTGCGCTTGCATACACACACACACACGCACACACACACAGAGACACAGACCAGCAGCAAACCAACAGCAAGCAAAGACGATGAACGGGTGTCGATGGCGATGACGACGACGACGATGTTGGCGGTGCTGGTGGCGATCGAGCGCTGTTCATTCCTCTGCCCGTCCGTTCAACTGTCCATCCGAGCGTCCGTTCGTCAACGCAGTCGCACTTGCGCCGCGCAATTCCCATGAATGTAAGCAAACAAAAAATCATTTTAGCGTTTTACGCCACGCAAACTCAGACGCGCTCAATCAGACTTGGCCAAGACATGCCACTTTTTTTCTCTTCCTCACCTCTCTTCACTTTATTTTTGTTTACATTTGTTTGTCTAAAACATTTTTCAATTCGCTGATGCATTTTATGAAAACAAAACAAAGAAAAAACAAAAAAAATTTAACCTTTTTCTGCTTTTGTGGCTTACTCGCTTACTACCTGTAAAGTGCGCGCGGGTTAAACTGTCCGTCCGTCTGTCCGTCCACCCGACCACGTTGGGTCAGCCAAGTTGGCCAAGTGGTTTTTCATGGCAAAGTGCAAAGCGTGAGGATTTGCTTTACGCTACAAATCGAATTCAAAAAGCAAACATTTTTTTTTTGGATTTGTTAAAAAAACAGCAAACAAACCAAAAAACCAAACACACACACACACAGACAGACAAGCACATGTCGTCCTAAAATGTCTCAATTATATGTTGTTGCTTTTGGCCAAGCCAAGTGGCCAAGAGGATACACTTCAAGCCACTCATGAGCCATTGATCAAAGGCCTGAGAAAATATTTGTCTGCGTTTTGACAGCCAAAAGAACGCGCGTGCGCACAAAACAAAAACAACAACAACAACAACAAAAATGATAAAATAAATAAATAACTAAACAAATTTACGCAATCACTTTGATGTTGGTTAATAGAATTCTCATTGGCAATTAGATACAAGTTACAAAACTGCAACGGACACAAAGACACATGTCAAGAGCGCTTTCCTCTCTTATGCAAATCCTGCCAAATCGTTGAGCTCAGCGCAAGAGATACTTTCACAAAGGACACCGCCTTCTTTTTGTTGCTGTTATTATTGTTGTTGCTGTTGCAAAAAGCACTCGAGCATGTTTGCGATTGTATTGCATTGATTGATTGTTGTGCTCTGCTTAGGCAATGAAATGCATCCTCAAATAAATAAGACACAACAAATAACAAACAACATTTTGAACATTTGCACAAATTTAATTTTCACTAAGCCAAAGCGTTCAGTTACTCGACAAGGCTTAAGATATTTAGCTGACATGCGAACGTACATATCTGCTCATGTGTGTCATTGTTAGTGCAATTTAACGCTTGAAATCCCAGCAGATTTTTCAAGCAGGCCCTGGCAAAGCAAAGGCATGCTAACAGCATTCCGATGAGGCGCACAATTCATGCCTGATATTTTCATGTGATGCGGAAGCACATTAGCCTTCGTTACAAAACACGAAGTAGATTTAGCAACACTTTATGTCTTGCTAACCATGCCAGAGGTCTTGCTTTCGTCAGTGAGAGGGCATGAGACTGTCCTGTCCACTTGCTGCTACTTGCAGTGAACGTCTCATGGCACTATCATGCTCGGCTTCTTCTTTTTCCAAGGAACAGCGCATGGGTTTGTCATTGAAAAGAGCTACATTAACATTGGAGTGGAGATTGATCTATGCAGGCCTGCAACAGCGGTAAAAGAGAAGTCTTCTAATTCCTACTGGGCCATGCTGCCAATTCGCATGCTTGTTGACTTGATCAGCTCATGTTTATATCGATAGTTTTCTTTTCTTTCTTTCCTTCTTTCTCCCATTGAGCAGGAAGCGATTTTCCAATGATTGACTTTCATGAATGCGCTTGTCTTATGTTAGTGCGATAGCGCTAAATTGATAAGCGATCTCACTCAAACACACATGTGTGTTCTTTGGCAAAAAGAACAAAATCTTCATCTTTCGACAAGACGAGCCTCACAGCCTCTCTGCCTGCCTTTCCTGCCGCCTTTGCACAACATTTTGTTCCAATTTCGGCGCATTGAAAGCAAATCAAAGCAACTCATCTTCATTGGCTTAGACAAAATTCTATTATCTCAAAGCTAACATCGCCGCTTTTAAGGCAATCTGCACTTCCTCGGCCAGCGCTTGTATCTTGTATCTCGCTTGCTCGCTCGCCTCAGGACAGCTTTGCGCTAAAGTGCCACCAGCGTTTTGTCAACTGTGACAATAAACGCGTATTTGCGCAAACTGACGACAGTTTATTGACATCATGGGAATATGCAATCCAAAGAAAGAATGAAAAAAAGAAAACATTAAATACACTCAAAGGATTTCCATCAACCCAAAAGAAAAATGTTCTACAAATTGCTTCATGTTAGAATTTGAAACCAGTTTAGGAACTTTGCAACTTCTTGTCATATCCAAAAGATACAAAATGAGAAAACATATATTAAAAAAAAAAGAAGAAGAAGAACAGAACAGAAAAACTAACAAATCAACTTATGCCGATCTGGGTTATAGCGCTGACGCTATTTGGGTCGGCATCGTTTGTGTTTGGGTGCGACGCGCGTTCACTTTTCAGCTACAGATACCAGATACATATACAGATACATATACAGATTCAGTTTGAGATTTTTTCACACGGCAGCAGCGACGGTGGCGGCGGCAACAACGATTGCGGCAGGTACTTTATACAATGCTGCCGCTCGGCTGCTCTGCTCTGCTGCTGCTGCTGTTGCTGCTTCTTCTTATTCGGCATCTAATCGCTTGTAGTTCGCAACTTTGGCGGTCCTTTCCAAGAAGTTGAGCCTGGCGTGCGCCCAACAACAATGTACGCATTTGTTCTCACTCTTTTTTTGTTTTTTTTTTTTGCTCAGGCAACTCAGATGCAATCCAGCAATTGCATCTCTCTTCCTCTACCTCTCTCGCTCTCTTTCTGACTATCAGCATTGGCTTGCTGCCTGCCTGCTTGTCTACGCCGCTCTGCTCCGTTCTGCTCTGCTTTGCGCTTAGCGTTTTTATGCAAATTACAAGCCACTTGGATTACATTTGTACTTACCTACTTTATTAGAACAATTCATTGCTACTTCAGTTTCTGTTTCAGTTTCAATTGAGTACCGTTGTCTTGCAATAGATACTTTTGTCTTCGACCGTATCGCTTTCAAAAGTGTGTGTGCATTTAAGCAGATTTGTTTATTGTATAGAATTTTTAATCTACATTTGACAAAACTATTGTTTTTTTTTTTCCAACAACAAAGGTGCAAATGCTTTTGAGTGTACGAGAGTATCTCAGATACACTTCAGCAAAACTCGTTTATATTAAAATAACACCAACAACAACAATTTAAGGATCTTCCAAAGCATGTAACTAAAACGAAAGTATCTGTCATCCTTACAACAACTTTTAATTTATTCAGATATGTTAAATAATTTTCCTTTTAGCGCCACCATGTACGACTGCAACAGCAACAACAACAACAACAGCCAATAACAATTATTGTAGTCTTTGTGTTGAACTGTTCGCCCTTCAATTTAATTGAGTTCGCTTCGAAGCCAATAACAATAAAAATTAATTCTCACCATAATGTTGAACCTTTTAACCCTTTGCCTGACCCCTTGAACCGCTCCCCAACATTTACGTTAATGCGCCACACCTCCGGCAACACCATCTGTGTATATCGATGTATCTGTATCTGTATCGGCATCTGCATCTCCATCTGCATCTGCATCTGCACGCCGTTAGCCGAAGTCAGTGAACTATTTCGGGAAGTCAACAGACAACACAGCCAACAGAAGATACAAAGTCAACTTTGGCCCACTTGCTTGACTCGGCTTGACTTGACTTGACTGGAGTTGACTTCGCTTGGCACTGTGAGGTGAAGAACACGTGCTTTTCATATTCATGGCGCTTGCTATGCGATCGACGATCTTTCTCCATCTCACTCCCTCTCTCTTTCGCTCTTTCGGCGGTCTCACTCAGTCACTTAGTGCAGGAATGTCGTTGCTTTGTGGTCAGGCCACTGTTTTAATGGCTAAAGTTGCCGGAAGATTTAAAGAATTGACTCAACAATTGTTGAATTCCAAAGCAATTTGATTATTATTATTGTCTATAAGCTATAATTAGTAAGTGTAAAAGGTAGAGAGAGAGACAGAGAGAGAAAGAGAGAGTGTGAGAAATGAATTGAACGTTTCATGTCTCATTTTCAACAAAAGTCATACCTATAACCAAAAACCATGCAACAACAACAATAACAACAACAAGAAGACAAACCACAGCATCAAACAAAACGACCACGACTGAAAGAGAAGTCAAGGCATAAAACATGACACGATGACAAGTAAAAAGAAGCGCCATGAATGGACAAAAGACAGACAAATTGAACGCGCAGACGACCAACAATCTAACTGATGGACGGACGGACAGACAGACAGACAGACAGACAGAAAGACTGACTAACTGACTGACGGACATGGCTTGGCTTGGCTGGGTGTACTGAGTGAAGCTATCAGAGCGCGATTAAAACGATCGGCGCACATATCAATCCAAAAAAGATACAACGACAATAACAACAACAACAACAGCAGCACTATGTTTGAGCCTCTGCCTCAGCTGAACGGATCTCATCTGATCTGAGTTGAGATGAGTTGAGCTGAGCTGAGCCGTGGCTGAGGCTGAGGCTGGCTCGTGGGATCGGTGAGATCGTGTGGAGTTAATGCGAGCATTAAAACCTTTTAATAAAAATCTTTAATGAATCAATGAGCCAACAACAAAAACAAAAGCATACGAAAAAGACAGACACACAGACGGACAGACAGACAGACAGAACGACTGCGAAAGATCGAACGCTGGAAGAACGTCTTCGGTGTATGTCATGAATGGACGAACAAATGAACGCACAATGTAGATGGAAGGCGCTGATTAGGCACATTAATCGATTTAAGCCATAATCATTTTTTTTCCTCACTACAAAAACAAAAATCGAAAAAAAAAAAAATAACAACAACAAAAATCTTTACCACGATCAAGCAGAATATATATGTATATATGCATGCAGCTTGAGAATAAACTTGGTGTCGCTGATATAATTAAAGATGCTCACCTCGCTTGGCCTTAAAAGCAGTCAAGTGAGAAAGAGAAAATATATATATGTATATATCTAAAATATATATAAATGGTGTGAGCGAAAGAGAGCGCAAGACAGCGAGTGAAAAGGAGTAAAGAGCGAACGTGCACAAGTTGCTGGACAAGTTGTGAAATGTTGAAAGAAAAAAAAAAATTAAAAAAAAAAAAGATACGCGCGTTTGCATCTTCAAAAGTTTTGTGACCATGATCTGATCGAATCAAGAGGCGCTCAAACAAATTTACCTACATGAATGTCACACACACACACAAGCACATCATCATCATGATGATGATCATCATCATCGCTCAGTGCACATTTACTTAACGCTCGGCCGCCGCCAACGCTCCTTATCAATGGAATATTTAAATAAGAATAAAATTAATTAAATTTAAAAAAATAAAGAGCAGCAATAAAATTGAATTAATCTTATCAGTAATGGACAGCACTGTAGATAATAGTAAAGACCAAGTTAATGCGCGTTTGGCTCACAGAGGCCAACACACACACACACACACACTCACGCACATATACACATGGCATGGCATCGCATCACATCACATGGTATGCCATGGCAAGGCAAGGCATGACAGACAGCAATGGAATGGAATGCAATGCAATGTGCCAGGATGCAACGCTCTTTGCTCGCTTGTTTGTTGCTGTTGTTGTTATTGTTGTTGTTGTTGGTGCTTTTAACTTTATGTTATATGTCGCCGTTGTTTCCGCTGACCTACGCTGAAGAAATAATTAACGTACCAATCGAAAGCAACCAACCAACCAAGAGCAACCAAGAGCAACTGCAAAGCGTTTCGGAACGTTTTGCTATCAGCTAATAAAACCTTTTAATATTTCTGTCTGCATTACATGAAATTTACGCCATCAGCAGTTGCAGCATAGCTTTAATGAGATTGACGGACATGAACATAGAAAAAAATTTAAAAAACAAAAAAAGGTAAAGTTGGAAATTCCCGACAATAATATACCCTCTATAGTTGTTAAAGCGACTCATTGGGGGAGAGCGAAAGCATTTTCTTAGCAGATGTGTGTGTGTGAGTAAAGGTAATTTTGTATTAAGATAAAATAAAATTATTACACAGCTGAGGAAACATTAAAATTTTTTCTGTTTATCTATGAGAAATATTACCATCTATTGGAGCACAAATTTCGGTCGAAACTTATTGAAACTTTATTGCCTTCAAGCTATTGTAGTCAAAATATGATACGATCCTGAGAGAAACAAGTAACACATGATCATGTAATGGTTGAAGATGTAAATATATATTAGAAGATTAAACCGATAAAGTTAATAGACACCCAGTTGATTTAATTTGAATTTATCTTATGAGAGTCAAGTGCAATTTCATGGCATCTTTGGAGAGCTAATAATACAGAGTTGGTCACTTTAGCAACAGCTAATATACTAATTAGCCAAGTGGGCATAAAAAGAAGGGACATGCTTTGGGCTAATAGCAAAAACAATTACAGACTATTAATAAACCGAGAAAAGCGGAAGCAATACTTGAACAAGGAACAAGATTTACACACTGACAAGGAAGCTGTCCGACCGGACCGGACAGGGCATCAAATGAGGGAGCGACGCAGCTGTTTGTGAAAATGATTTGCTCAAGGAATATCAAACTGTGCCATTTTGAGGTACCACTTGACGTTGCTACGCCGGCGGTGACAGCACTGGATAGGCAAAGGGACAGTTTGAGTCGTCGGTCCGACGATCGGTCGATCGGTAGGCTAAGAGATGATGCACAGAAGCTACAAACGACGTTGGCGACGACAGCTCGAACAATTCATTAAAGAGGCCTGCACAGTGAGAGCAAGTGCCTCATGTGGTGCACACACACACACACACACATCTACTTGTACTAATACAGACATACTGTAGGCAGACAAGCACACTGAGCGCATGATTGTAAGCAGGGCGATCAATGACTGGGTGGTCGTTCAAAGTCGACCATGGGCGGAAGATCCATGGGAAGTGATGTGAAGAGCGGTGTGGAGTATAACATAAATGAAACCTATGAAATTCTATGTTTGTTGCAATTGTGCGGTCGATTGGTCCAAGTCCAATTGTCCAAGTCCAAGTCCGAGCAGAGCAACCAACATGTTTGAGCAGTGCCAACGATCGATCGTTGGATCGATGGCTGGAATGTTTGCTGCCCACTGCTATTAGCAGAAGGCAGAAGCGAGTGCGGCATTAAAAATTGTGCATGTTCTAAGTTAACTGTCACAAACGCGTTACGTGTATTAGCTAAGTATCTCTCTCTGTGCATGTGATTCTGTATATATAATCTGTTGGCAAGGCTGATAATAATGATGATGATGTTGATGATGAGGCTGAGGCTGACGCGGTGGTTGCCTCACGCGGCATGCGGTCGTCGTTGTGGATACAGAGCAACGCATGTTGACTGCACATGTTGACGACCGACCAACCGACCGATCGACCAATGGCCGAGCAATAAAATATCGTAACACATTCAGATATAAAACGGCAAGTAAAAAAGCGACTAAAGGCAGCCAACAAAGTGGTGACGTTGGGTGAAATTGCATCATCAGTGGCCAGCAACAACAACAACAACAACAGCAACAACAGCAGCAATACAAGTTGACAACACAGACACAGGAGCAAATGAAGTGATAAAGACTCTCACTTAGCGACGGGGGGGCGCCCATTCAAGTGGCGGTCAAAGGCGGCCGGCAAGTCAACAAAGCGTTTTAAGATCAGCTCAGATATAAATTCAACGTGTGAGTCGAGACGAGTCGAGATGAGTCGCGCGACCAACAAATATTCCCACATTTCAACACCATCTTTTTCAAAGGAAAAAAAAATGTTATCTTTTTATAAATGTGTGTGTATGTGTGTGCGATTGTTGACATTTGAATTATAAAAAAAAAATGCCGTTGCATTTCAGTTAACAATTGCGGCTAAAAGCAAATCAATTGTTTTAATGACACGCTCCTGAGTTCTCTCATCTGAACTACACAACTGACCACCAAGGCGCGCTATGAGTGTGTGTGTGTCGTCATAGCTGCAGAGCGGAAATTCAAATGTTTCTGCATACAGCTTGCAGTTACAGATAGATTTTGTATCTATCAGGTAGTACAACAAAATATTGCGTACACTTTGTTGCACCTTTCTAATACGCACATCCTTATCTTTCTCTCTCTCTCTCTCTCTGTCTCACCATCTCTTTAATAAACTCGAATTTTGTACGCTGTCACTTTATTTGATTTTCTTTCTATTTTCTTCGCTGTGCCGTAGAAGAAATATTTCGCTTCGAGGTGGCTGGCAATATGTGCAAACCATGTTAGTTACGCTTCAACAATAATGAAACATTATTAACTTATTTAGGCTCCTCTCTGTGCGTGCGTGAGTGTGTGTGCCTGTGTGTGTTTGTTGTTTCCTGTACGGTTGCATTTAACCGCCCGCAGCTGACAGTGAAATGTCTTTCTTTATCTTCACTTCACTCAACAACTCATGTGTTGTTGTCTATGATTCCCTTTCTTTGCCATTCTTTCTTTCTTCCTGTGAGTTCTTAAACTCATCCTGTGGCTCATTGAGTATTCTGAAGCGTATTAACATCATGATTTGCTCATTCAATAGGCTTGTTTGTATTTTTTTTTGCAATGATTGAAGTAACGCTCGTCTCTTTCTTTCTCGCTCACTCTGCTTCAATACAAATCTAAAACGAATTATGTCTTAATTAAGTCTTATTTGACTCTTAACTTCGCTTAGTCTTATTTCTTGTCCGCTCTTGTTTGTAGTCTTTTAGTCTAAGGGATTCATGTTCATGCCAACTTTGCCAAACTTTTTTGCATTTTATCTTTTGCCAACAAATCTTTACAGAACTATCCGAGACTTTATTGAGTCGCCCAAATATCATGAGTCTTTCAACTTCGTCAATGCTCTTCACTGCCATTTGACTTTAATTCAAGTCATTGCAGCACTCAGCCCTCATTTATTGTCTGCTGCTATCAAGGGCACATCATCAATTGGCCATTACCTTGCACAATGAAGTCGCAATTCGTTGATTTACATATGGACGAACCGTTCCGACCCCATTAGCGGTCTTAGATAATGAAAACAGATGGCGGCAACTTCACTCTTCGTCTGTTGGAACAAAAACATAACAAAAAAAAAAAAAAAAAACGATCGCAAATATTGTTGCATGAAACTCTCTTTTATGCCTTCTTTTTTTGTTGTTGTTTTTTTTTGTCTGTTGTAGCATTTTTTCTTGCATTTAAAGCCAAATAAGAGCTTATTAAAAAATATTTCATCACTTTGTTGTTGAGAGACAAGAAATACAAAAAAAAATGGAAATAAAAACAAAAAATAATTCCAATAATTTCCGAACATGTTGAAGTCTGTTAACTTGGCTTGTTGGCTTGTTGATTATTGCAATGTGGCTACCGAGCATGATGCTGACAAACACAATGATCATCTTCATCATGATGATAATGATAATGATGATGGGATAGCGTACAATTGACAGTTTTAAGCAGACAGCAATAAAAACTCGATCCGTCTGAAGGATCAGCGTTCTTAAATGTTATAGGCCTTCATTCGCTCTGACAAAACGAATGAAATAAATCTTAAGAAAAGGTTTCGCCGTTTTTTGCTGCACAGGAAAAAAAAGGAGTAAGAAGAAGAAGCAGCAGCAGCAGCAGAAGTAGAAGGCATCAATAAACTGTGATTTAAGTTTCTAGTTTTTTGTGTGTGTGTGCAACATTGACCGCGACGCGTCTCCGGAGAATTGCACGCTTTAAGCCAACAACAACAACAATAACAACAACAACAGGAGCAACAAACAAAAAATCGTCACCGACCGCACCCTCTTTGTTTGCCATACAAGCCATGCCACATGCCTCATGCCCCATGGTCATGGCTTGTCAACAACACAAAATACACAAGAATTTCAACAACAATTTTTTATTATTATTATTTTTGTTTTTTATTTTTTTTTTTTCTGCGATCTACTGCAATTTTTTCTGCACGGACTTTTCCAATTGGATCCTCTCAGCCGCTGGCGAAGCAACTAAAATTTCACAATATTTTCGTAGTGAAAAAATGTGAAGACACAGCGCTGAAAAAAAAGGAGTCTTACACATTTAAAATTTCAAATTAATATTGGCCGAAATACGCATTCGGATCGAAGCGGCCGAGACAACGGCTTTGCTTTTGCCAGAGGATCGTAAGACGGTAAAAAACCAAAATCCAAATTCCAACAAAAAAAAAAGGAGAGTTAAAATATCGAAAAAAGCGCTGAAAGCGTTGAAAGCTGAAAAGAAATGTGGAAAAAAATCGCGAGGCTGCTAAGAAAAAGAGCGTTAAAAATCTCATGTGTATAAGAATTTCACAAGCGTTGCAATGCGATTGGGGGCGTTTGGGGGAACGGTGAGGGCCGGTGGCGGTGGGCTATGGTCATGCCATCGTGAGGATGGAGGACTGAGACCGTCAAGTTGACGAATGACGAATATCGCCAGCGCGTCTTTGGACACTACCAAGCCGAATTTGAAATTTATGGAATTTGGACGATGCAACCGCCCGCCAGACGCTTCACCCTCGGTCGGTTGTTGGTTGGAGGATGTCTGTTGCAGCGTTAAATTTGCACAACGACAATTAGGCACGTTTGTTGGCAAAAATGTTTTTTTTCCGTCAACGACAACGACAATTTTTATGCGACAAGAATTCATACTTCCAAACAATTTCCCACAGGCAGAAGATGAGCAGCTTTTCCATTAGCTTGTCGCTTATTTTATACTCTTTTTATTTTTTTTGTCTTTCATTTAACATTTTACAAGGCAAAGACAAAATATGCAAGCATCCGATTTGACTCAGCCTCACTCTCAGTCGACTGCCGCTGTAATCTCTTTCCCAGCACACACACACTAACACACACATGCACACACGACCGCGCCAAAAAGAGGCGCAACCTGATAGTCAACATTCAACATTCATTTAAAACAAAAAGGCAACAAAATATAATACAAATGATACAAAGAAGACAAACCAAAAGTGGGAAAGGGGCAACTCAACTCAACGCAACTCAAGTCAACGCAACGCACTAAAAGGCATTCATGCCACATAAGAGATTCATTTTTATGTGCTTGTCCATCCGTCACAAATTATATAATTATCACCTGTATTGGTCGCTTATCGCTGTTCAAGATCTCAGTCAGTCGGCCGCCGCTGCCGCTGCCGCTTTTAAGCAAACTGCTCGAAATTTTCGATTAGTGACGCTTTATGACTTAATTTTTTTTTTTTTTTTGTAGTTTTTGTAGTTTTTAGTATGAGAGTAGCAAGACACCCAGAGAGGCGACTACTACTACTACATGCCTCTCTTTGTTATCTTTCTACGAAATGCCACCCAAATTCACGAGCTCAATTCACCTTTTACCGCCTCGGTCATTCACAAACAGTTTTGCTGTCCATAGAGAAAGTGCTTTGTGACTTTCATTCGTAGAAATTAATAAAAAAAAATTATAAATTAAATAGAAAGAAATATATGTTTCGCTTGATAAAAATTTGAGGAAGTCTTATCGAACTGACGAGTGGTTGAGAATGTTTCGGTTATTTCGGGATATTTCAAAGATTCTCACTCTGAAGGTTTTCAATTGGGTTTTTTTTTTCCCATAGGTTAACTTTTGTTTTAAATTTCAATGACTAAGAAGTTTTATTCTTTTCAAAGATTATCTGATAGTCAATAAGGCTGTGGGGTCATATAATTAACAATGATCAGCCATGAGATATAAACTATTTCTAAGGGATCTATTAATTTGGAACTCTTTCTTCTTCTTTCTGAGATTTGGTAAAATGTATAGAAGAGGTCTCTATACCACAGATTTATCTTGGAGTCCTTCTGTCCCACCAAATGATTTATTTTAAAATCTTTCTGAATCTCTCCCACCATATTGAGACTTCTAAACTGAAACTGTAAATTTTTTATGATATTCTCACTTGTCAATTCTCTATCATATATGTAACTTTGTTTTAATCAAGAACTTACTTATTTTCCCATCACTCTTGCAGAATTCTTTTGTAAATTTTTATACATAATACTTAATTATGTTGTTCTTCATAATATTTTCATGCTTTCTCTGCATTGTTGACCTTTTCATTGATATATTTACACTATCGGCATTTTGGGATCAACACCAACAGCAACAGCAACAGCTTCGTCATTCTCATCATCAACATCAACATTATCATTATCATCATCGATGATTATTATGTTCGGGTTCAAGCAGAGCTCAGCATCATCGATGTCGACATCGACGACGCTGACGACGGCACAAGTCACGCTCGACAGCTGGTGTAAATTGATTTAACGCCAAAGTGAATCCACACATTTTTCTCTGGACTCGCTTGTGTCGCTGGACGCTCTGGAAAAAAAGGCAGCAGAGTAGAGCAGAGCAGCGCTTCGCTCAGTGCGAATTACGGGCGACATACGAAAGCGTAACTAATACGTTTGGTCACTGATTGAGTCCATTTGATTGAGGCATTAGATGTAGATAATGATCATCATCAGTGATCATGATGTTAATGTTGATGTTGATGGAATGTTTGCCTACGTGTTCTATTCTATTCTGCTCTGTTCTGTTCTGAGCTGATCTGTTGTGTTCTAGATTTTTTCTTGTTATTACCGCAGCTGCGATCATTGGGCTTGAACCTATGGAACATGTATGTATGTATGTATGTTATGTATGCCTATTAGGGGCTTTTGTA
Source organism: Phortica okadai (assembly GCA_034638295.1). NCBI lineage: Eukaryota > Metazoa > Arthropoda > Insecta > Diptera > Drosophilidae > Phortica > Phortica okadai. Next base: position 10,213,669 of record CM067850.1, read on the forward strand.
TGCCAAAAATTCCAAGAATGAAGTTGTCAATTGGCGCCAAAAAGGCCGTTTGCCGACTACTTGAGCCACAAGCGAACAAAAGAACAATGTGGCTGTTGTTGCGTGCCTGATTATGCAACAAGCGCATAAGCAGCGGCATGTTGTTGTTGTTGCTGCATTCGCACTTCATAAACTTAGCATTTTTAATAACAGCGGAAGCACACTTTGCCTCATATTCAAAGGAAAGCCGTGCGCCAAACATTCAAAGTGGTTGCGCCAAAGTGGCGTCAACAGCGTCGTCTCGGCCTCGGCACTGGCACTGGCAGCGTGGGCGGCATACGTGTGTGTGTGGCGTCGTGTATATGTATTTTTGAGCGCTTGTAGTCTGACGCAATAATTAAGTATGTTAATATACTAATGCGTTTATTGTTTTTACACATGTCACAATTAAAAACACAAAAGTAAAAATACCAACAATAACAACAACAATAACAATTACCAAAAGCAACGTCAACAAATATGAGCGCGCAACAATAACAAACAAATTCGACAAGCACACACACACACATGCATACATATACACTTGCATGCACGCACGCGTTTGGCACTTCGGCTTGCCGAAGCAACAACAGCAGCCGCAGCATCGTATTCGGCGTCTTCTTCTTATACGTTGTCTTTGCATTTGGCTTTGTCGTGACGAAGTGTAATCCAAATGGTAAAGTAACAACAAGGACTGTGTGGAATGGAATGCCAAACATATTTTTGGTTTCTCCAAGCATTAAAATTGTGTTTGTTGTTGTTGTTTCTGTTAATGCCATTCCACTTGTTTAGACAATTTATTAATCCCACGTATGTTTAATAAAGACAACGACGACGACGACCGTGTGATCTGTTAGTCGCCTTATGTCTTATGTTTGCTCTTCTCAGCACTCGACTCAAGTCAACTTGACTCGCTTTTGGCATCATGTTCATGTTTAGGCAATAATATTGACAATTTTATGCGCGTAACGGTAAATTGTTGAGTTTAAAAGGTGTTCAAGTGTTTAATACATTTACAAAAACATTATATAGACAACTAAAAGGAATATTATACACATGTCTGTATGAACGAAGGACCAAAGAGTTGATTGTGGTAGAGTAAGAGAGTGAGCAAGGGGAAAGCGTGAGTCGTGCAAGGGTTAATGTCCCTCAGGTGGCGCAATATAAGAACCAATGGCTCCATCATTAATAGTTGGCTGCTCAAAGAGGCCAAGAAACCGTTTGCACAAATCTAACGGACTTTCGGCTTCTCACAAAAATTATTAGAACTGTCGAAATTCAGCTTAGAATTTTTATAATTGCTTAACACTTTTGTTAAATGTTTGTAATTTAAAAGAAACGCTTCGCTGAGCAATATCTGACTAACCGTTTTAGAAAAAGCACTCCAAACAGGTCCGGTTTGGTATTTGAGAAGGTTTCTGGATTTCGGACAAAGACTTTGCTTAAGGAACTTTCTTAAATTACATGAGATAAAATTTAGGTGAAGGAGATCCAGTAAAATCTCAACAAATGTTACCAAGGGGAAGTGGGGGGATCATTGAAAATCTCATGTCAACTTTGTTGTACATAATATTAATAAATATTTTAAAATATTAAGCAGAATATTATGTGGAATACACAGGGGAGTTCGTCGAAATCTCAGCAAACTCAAGATTAAATTTTAAGAATAAACCTCACGTAATTTATGGACGTTGTCTTCAGCCAAAATATAAATTTAGTCGAAGGAAGTTTTTATATTTTACGGCCACGATCTTTTTGAAAGCCATTCCGCTCCTGCATTAATCCATGGTCATAACCGAGTCCACTGCATTAGATTCTTGTGCATGCCCATTGGTATGCGGGCTTGTAGGCGTGTGGAGTGAGTGGTGAGGGGTGTAACTTGTAGCTTGGCTTTGTTTCCGGACCGCCAAAGTGGCAAAATGAATATTCAATTTCATTTTTTATGCATTATAATTTTTGTCTAACACAACGAAGCATAAAAAGTAACGTCAGCCAAGGCTTAACAGTTACTCTGATGCCCTACGCACATTTCAAGATCATGCCATGGGAGATAATTCGAACTAATGACATTCTCTCACTTTTCAAGGCATTTCAGAGGCTTATAAAACTTAATATCGGCAAAGCAGGAAGCATGATACTTTGTGCTGACTGTTGCCTACGCTGGCACAGCATTGATATGCCGAACGTTGCAGGGCATGAACGAACTAATACGAGGAAATTCTACACTGTCATCAAAGCGTAACTAAACGCCCCTTTTTATCGACTTTAACACAACCAAAGATACATTTTAGTTTTGTTGCATTTTTGTTCAACCATTTTTTTGTTTTTTTGTTTTTTTTTCGACCATTTTTGGGTGATTATTAGTGGCATTATTATGGCTTAAAGTGCGTGAACCATGTCGATCGGCTTGAAAATACAACACAACAAAAAAAGAAGGAAAAAAAAAACAAAATGAGCAATGAAGTTGAGTAAAATGGACCTCCCTGGCCGTGTTGGCTACTTGCCAAAGAACTTGGCCAAGAGCATGTGCGTGTGTGTGTGAGAGTGAGTGAGAGGGAGAGAACAAATGAACGTATTAGCGCCTCAAGCGAAGGCAATAACAGCTTAGGTAATAACTCTTGGCAGCGGATATAAAACCTCATTGGCTAAGAGACCGACAGACGGATGGACAGACGGACTGCTCGACTGGCTTGAGCCTCAATGGGCGACGACCACCATGTTGGCTGCCGTTGCCTCCGCTGCCTCCGCTGCCTCCGCTGCCGACTGGCGTTGATTATACGTGTGTATGACGCTGCTGTTCGACGCAGCTCAACTCATTCTTGGAATACAATTAAATTGCAGTCGTCATCTTTCGGCAGCGTTGAGAAAAAGCAAAAAAAAAGCAACAAAAAAACTTTAATAATTGAAGCAAAGTCACTTTTTTCTTTGTAGGCCAACAATTCATCAGCCAAATGACGGTTTATTAACGCCAAAGCAATTTCAAAGCAAGAGTAGCTTTGTTGTATCTTTGTATCTGTGAGATACATGCGTGCATAGCGTGTTACTTGTAGTTAAAAGAAGTTACTAAATGATGGCAAATTTGCTACGCTAAGTTGTGCAAATGATGAGCACAGCAACAACAACAACAACATCAACAAGAGCAGCCAAAAAAAAAAGTGACAACAAAATTATTTGGAAGTAATTTTCACGCCCTGCGACACCTTTGTTGTTGTTGTTGTTGCTGTTGTTGCATTGCGCGCTGCGTAACGAACGAACGAACGAAATGCAAAGCGGCGTAGGTGGCAAGCAGAAGAAGAAGAACGCACGAACATGTTGCAAGTGCGACCCATGGTGCACATGGTTGTTGTTGCTGTTGTTGTTGTTGTCGCACATCATATGCAATTATCGACTGTCGATCGATCGATCGTTCTTGACAATGCTACCTGTCTTCCTACTGCTTCTTCTTCTGCCTCTTCTTCTTCTTTGCTCCGATGTGACTTCAGCCAACGCTTGTCCAACGCCCCTTTTGGCACGCCCAGTCACGGCTAACGGCTAACGGCTCATGTTGCATGTGGCACGTTAGTTGCGCTCTATGCAAGTTTAGCGACAATTATCGCCGATTAGTTGCGACCTTCTCTCTCTCTCTCTATCTCTCTCTCTGTCTCTCTCTGTCTGTGACTGTGTGTTCTGCCAGTTGTCTACGCTGCATTAACGAACGATTATTGGCAATAATTTTGTTGTTTTAATCATAAAAATATATATGATCGAACAGTGGAAGAAATCAACATCGGTTGACCGCTTAAATGTTTCGTGCCACCAAATGACCTTCAGTGTGTGCCGGAAGGTCGCATGTAATAATAATATTAATTGTCACAGTTGTTGTTGTTGTTGTTGCTCATGCACCTTCAAGGACATGCAAGGACTCAAGGTCATTCTTCAGGGCTTATCTTCTCAGCGCTGTTGCGGCTTTGCGGCTTCTTTTTTGTGGCTGCCCCCCAAAACGGTGCATTGCTGTTGTTGTTGTTGTTGTTGTTAGTGGTTTTGTGCCTTTTAAAGCAAAATTTGTCAACAAAATGAAATGAAAATTGTACAGAAATATACAACAACAACAATTTGTGTCATCGACAGTCGATGAAGGCCAAATGAAATTTATGTTTTACAAATAGATGCGTAAACCCGTTTGGGTTTGTCGACAAAACAACAACAACAACAATTAAGACAACAACTAAAACAAAAGCAAATAATCAACATTCATTTGTTGCCCCTAAAAGTGACGCATAGACTGTGTTGTTGTTGTTTTTGTTGGTCTCTCTAACATTTTCGCGATTTATTGAATGTTCATGAGTATTCTCATTGTTGTTGTTGTTGTAATATCGCTGGTGGTTTATGATTTATTTACACACTTCCGTTGCTCAACTCACGCACACTCACACACACTCACGCACGCACGCATGAGGCATAAACATGGTTTTTCCTTTTCCTTCTTGCTTTGCTTTGCTTTGCTTTGCTGAAGCCATAAAATTAATAAGAACTTGCTAATTTCGTCTCAAAGTGCAATCGATGGCGGATGGAAGGAGTTGTGCTTCAACCCTATGCGCAACAACAACAACAACGACAACAGCAAAGCCTAAACAAATACGTGCTTCTTCTTATATTTTTGTTTCTGTTTTATTAAAGACAAATTTTTGATGCTTTAGGCCTAAGAAAACATTACGAAACCATGTTGCATGCCGCATGTTGCATGTTGTTGCGCTTCTGGCACATTTACTATAATAACAACTCATTTGTCGACTGCAGACAACAACAACAACAACAATTGCTATCAATAATTGGCAATTTGTAAATCGTAAAAGTGCCAAAATCATTTTAATTGAATATAAGCAAAGCTTTTGAGTTAATCATCGATCGATTGATGATAATTACAGTGATGATGATGATGATTGTTCGCTTTAAGGCACATTTTAATGAGCAATTGTGTAAGCGTGTGCGAGTGAGACAGCAAGACATGTACAACAACAATAATAATAATAATAATACATAGATGTAAGTTCATGTATGAAAGCGCATTGCAGAAAGAGACAGACACACATACAAAAACAACAACAAAACAATAAAAATAAAAGCCAACAAAATGTTTGACCAATTATGTTGTTGTTTTTGTTGTTGCTGTTCAACTGAAAGCACAAAAATAAATGCTTAACAATTAAAAGTGAATTATTTTTGATTTAAAAAAATAAAAAATAAACAAAAAATTTGATTAATTTAAATTTTTTTTCGTCATTAAAATGAATTTTGTTAATTGTAAAAATTGTCGCAAAAATTGCATTGTTTGATTTTGTTATTGTTTTTGGTATTTTTGAGCCACAAATCGTAAACGGTAATTTTTGCCCACACGACGCCATTTCTTATTGGCTCCACGTATGAGAGCGCGCGCGTCTCTTACACATATATATATTTGTGCAAATGAAACAGCAACAAGAAGTATTCAAGTGTGTGTGTGTGTGTGTGTGTGTGTGCGAGCATACAACATGATTAAAGAAGCTAGCTGAGCTGCTCGCGCACATGTCTAAATAAAGACATGTTTGCGCTTGTTGGCTTGCTTACTTGCACAACAACACATTAACGAGTGCTCGCTCTCTCACTCTCCCTCACACACACACACACTCACATCCACGCATATACGCCGCCTAAGCATGCTTGAATGCAGTTCGGCTCCTCCTATGCTTTGATCGTACGTACAAACGTACAACAATCGATCAGCAACAACAACAACAGCAGCAAACAGCCGACTAGGCAGTCAGGCAAGCAAGCAAGCGAGCGAGCGAACCGACGAACAGCATCGACTGCGACGACGACGACGACAACCACGAAGGCGATGACGATGACGACGATGTCGACGACGACGACGGCTGAAGCACGCAAAGTGTTTCAGTTAAGTCTTGGCACTGAGTCGGGTAACAATAATTCGTCCGAGTGTGTAAGCGAACCGAAAGCCACAAATAACATTTGTTGTTTTTATTATTTTTGTAATTTTTATTGCACAAATAAGCCAAATTATATGAAGTATAAAATTTCATTGAGTTTTTTTGACAACAAAAAAAAAAAACGAAATATACAACATTACGCAGTTTGACGTGCACGAACATGGTTCAATAACAGAGACGGCGACGGCAGCAGCAAGAAAGCAAAGAAAGTGCGCAAAGCCGACGTTGAACGTTTGAAAGTTCTGCAAAATTAAACAGCAAGCAAGCAAGAAAGAAAGTGTTTGTGAGACAAAAAAAAAAATAATAATAATCAATAAGCAATAACAAAAATGAAGTGCAACAATTAAAACAAATAATAAACCCATAATAAACCAATAATCATTCAATCAATCGTTCGATCGTTCAAGACAAGCAAAAAAAAAAAAAAAAATAAGTAATATACCAACAACAACGAATAAATTGTTAAAATGTTGTTGATATGTTGATGTGCGCTAATTGAATTGAATGTGCAAAGAAGAAAAAAGAGAAATAAAAACGCTGCAAAATATTTGATTAAGTGGCATTGATTTGTTAAATAATAATAATAAAATCACAACAACAACAACAACAATATTATTACTCATGTTATTTGCACTACAAACAACAAACAAACAACAAATAAAATAACAACAAACCAAATTTTTTTTGTGTTCCAATTGTGTTGTTGTTGCTGCTTGAGCAAATAATAAAGCCGACGGAAATAAAGTTTGTCTTACAAGCTGCCAAACTGTTAAACTAACAACAACAACAACAAAAACAACCCACAAACAAACAAACAAACAGACAGACAACAACAAAATATGGATTTATCGTATTTATTGTACATTTGCCTCGTTGCGATTTGCAGCGCCGCCGAAAGCAAACAGAAGACGGGCCGGGGGAGAGGCTCCATGTGGTGGTAAGTAACATTAACACAAACAAGAACCTTGGCTTGTCTTCAGCTCACTTCACTTCACTTGTCTCAACCGCTCTCCACTCTTCGCTCCCCTTGAGTTGACTCAACTTGACTGAAGTTCGAATTGAATGTCTTAAAAGTTTATTGTTATTTTGTGTTTAAATATTCGTAAAGCCTCATTTCATGCACAAATTGACCAAATTAATTAACACAACGCTGACAAGCACATGAGCAAACAGCCAGAAAAAAAAAGAAAATCAAATAAAATTCAGAAAAAAAAATTCAGTAAGAAATATTAAGAAGAAATTACGGCAGATGAAATCAAACTCAGCTCAGCTCAGAGCCAAGTTAAGTCAAGTCTATGCAAGCACGCGCCAAACAATTTGAGCGCTTGACAACAACAGCAACAAAAATGCTGTAAAAAGAACAACAAAAAGCAACAGCAACTTTTACCTGCAATAAAATAAGCAACAAAAGTGAAACAAATGTTTTGAAGCTTCCAAAAATGTGTGAACGCTTCATGTTTCTTCACACACACACACACACGCACAAACAAAGAAGCTCAAATGAAATGAAAATGTTTGAGTGCAAGCCAAGGAAGCTGAGCTGCGCCACAAAAGTCGAGCGAGCAGCAAAAAAAAGCGCCGTGTTGAAGTTGATTAAAATTCTAAGCGCGCACGCGCAACTCACGCACGTGAAGAGGAAGCAACAGCGGTAGAAGAAGGCGGTGGAGGGCGTTGAAAGAGTCAAAACTCCCTTCGGCCTCCGCTGCCAACATTTTCCGCGCTTAACTCAAAATGAATTTCATATTTTTGCGTAAACAACAATTTTATGCAAGTTCGTTGCTTAAGTCTTTCGTTTCTTCGTCGTCGTCGGCGTCATAACATTTTTATTGAGTGACAAATACAACGCGGAATAGTTCGGTTTTATATTTTTTGTGTATTTTTTATACAACAAATGTGATAATAAAAAACCCTTTTTGACGTTTTTAAAGCAGCAAATATTTTTTTTTTTATATGAAAAGCCCAAAAAGAAATCAACAAAAATGAGTCAACGGCAAAGTTTTCGTTGCGTTGACGAGCAGAGGGCATAAATCTTCTGTTGATTTAATCCGCATGGGAATCAATAAAGACAAAACGCAAACGACGATTTTTGATCAACTTTTGGCTGATTGGCGACGGCGGTGGGGAAGGGGAAGGGGAAAGGGCGGTGAAGCTACGACTTCAATGCGTTGGCACGCGGCTCATGTATTTGCTTTGCTGTTTTGAGCTTGTTTTCATAAATTATTTGTAACAAATTCATGGCGACATTTTGTGCTCACATGTCAATTACAATTTGCGTGCCACAAATGAGCGCTGAGCTTGTATCTTTGTATCTTTAGCAAAGCCTGAGCCTCAGCTGAGTTTCTGAGCCTCAGTCTGAGCTGCGCTTGCCAAATGCTTGCGGTTTCTCAATAAGCAAACAAACACACGAGTTTGAGCATCTGTTTGCTTTGTTGTTGTTGTTTCTTTTTTGCGTTTTCAACAAAAAAAAAAAAAAGAAGTCTTTGTGCGTGCGTGCGTTCTTCATGCAATCACATGAGCGTATTTAAATTAAGTGCAGCGTAAAAAAAGTATATATATTTGTTTGTTTCTTTTTCAAAATTGTTCCCATATTTTTTTCTCGCTTCGCTTTTCATTACAAAGCATGAATTTCTAAGCATAAAAAAAAAATATCAAAAGAAAAGAAGTCAAGTGGAAAATCTAAAAAAAAAAAGAAGGAGAAATAACATGAACCGCAACAAAGTGTTCGAAAATGTTTCAAGTGCAGACAACAACATTCACATGCGTGTGGCACACATTCTGCACACAGATACACACACACACATACACATGCCTAATTAAATGAAGCATATAATAGTTTTGACAGTTGATGCTCTATTAATTTGTTTCTTGTGTTCTTTTCTTCTTCTTTTCTTTGCTCATCTCATATTTTGTTTTTGTTTTTCATTGACGGTTTCTCTCATTATTCTATTCTGTTCTGTTTCTGTTTCAGGGGCATTGCCAAAGTCGGTGAACCGAATAATATCTCACCGATCAGTTCGGGCATCATGTACATGGACCCCGCCATACACTCGACGCTGCGACGCAAGCAGCGCCGTCTCGTGCGTGACAATCCCGGCGTGCTGAATGCGCTCGTGAAGGGCGCCAATTTGGCGATCAGCGAGTGTCAACATCAGTTCCGCAATCGTCGCTGGAACTGCTCGACGCGCAATTTTCTGCGTGGCAAAAATCTCTTTGGCAAAATCGTCGATCGCGGTGAGTAGAAAAATGTTCATAATATTAAAATAAATTATTTAAATATAAACAAAGTTGAAGTGTAATTTGAGCCTTGAGTCTTGAGCGTTGTTGTTGAGGCACTTAAGCGCTGACACGCCTACTTTTTAGTGCAACAACAGCAATAGCAACAACTCACTTGCATGCAATGACAATTCTCTTCTGCTTCTGCTGCTGTTTGTAATATGATATACATAATATTTGCTCTTCTTCTTGTTGTCGTTGTTGTTGTTCGATTTGTAGCACAATCTTTGTCAAACGCTTCGCTCATTTTGCAAGCTGTTTTATGATCTTTCATAGCGATTTTTCAGCCGAAATCGGCATGTGTGCGATTTATTGCCACCGTGCGCAGCTCACTTGTACGTCTGTCCATCTGTACGTCTGTCCATCTGTACGTCTGTCCGTCTGTCAGTGACAAACAAAGGCGCAGGAGGAGCGCAAACGGGCGCGCGCGCATGCTCAGCTTACGGTAGCAAATGTGAACGCGTACGCGTGGAATGCCGACGCAGTCGCAGTCGCAGTACTGCGCTACCTGTGCCAAATGCAAAGTGCGCGCAAGAGCGAGATAGCATCAGCAAGAGCAACGATTGCTGTCGCCGATCGTAAACAATTTGCCCTTTAACCCAACCCAACCAAACGACAGCAATTTCAATTCGAATTTATTTTCTCACATCGTATAAAAATATATAAAAAAAAATATAATAAAAAAACAACACTTTCTCTTCATAAAAGTCATGCGCATTGCTCCCGCTTATGTGTCCTTGTTAATGCTCTTGCCCTTGCTGTCACTTTGCGCTTATCGCTTATCGTTTGCGCTTTCCCCCTCCGCCAGCAACATTTTTATGAGCCTCAAATTGTATATCCTGTTGTTGTACGAAGGCGTTAAGTACCGCCGACATTTACGGCCTGGTGACAGCTTTTTATCAATGCACTTTCATCTACGATCGCTCCTCTCTCTGTCTGTCTGTCTCAGTGTCTATTAAGACGCACGTGGTCTTTATATGGCCTGTCCGTCGGCCTGTCCAGCTGTCTATCAGTCGGTGCTAAAGTTCTAATGCATCAATTAAGTATTTTTTATGGCTTGAACACATTTTATTTTATTCCTTCTTTTTTATTTGCCTTCAGGCTTCATCATTTGTGCGTTGCTTATTTATGACTTCTGTTGTTGTTGTTGTTGTTGAGTTGTTCCTGTTGTGTGTAACTAATGTCGCTGTCACTTGCTTAACTCACTCGCTGACTGACTGACTAACTGATCAACTGACTGAGTGACTTATTTATGGCACAATTGTAATATTTCACTTCTGCCTTTTGGCTCAAGCGTAGCGTTTATTGCTCATTTGCACAGCATGCTTTCAGCGAGTCAACATGATTTCTAATTGGTGACACCTCAAGGGGCCAAAAAATATGTGAAATGATCTTTGCTTCGCTTCGCTTTGGTTCGCTTTGGTTCGGTTCGTTCAGGCAGCGCAACTAATTTGAAATGCTCATGGATTTTTGCCAAAAGGAGATACATTTTCTGCACATTCATGTAGCTCATGTTCAGTTGACTGTTGCGGATACGCTTTAATTGGTGTGACTTCCAAGAGTTCCAAGCAGAAATGATTAGAACATTATTAGGTAGAAAACAAGTTCAAAGTGCCAATGAGCATGTTTGAATGCAACAAGTTGATAGATTAGCAATTTACGTGAACTGCTTTCATGCTTCTACTGTCAAAATGAAAAACTACTGAAATGTAATGAATTTGTTAGCCAAAAAAAAAAAGAAAAAGGAAGGAAGGTACGAATTTGTGGTCAACAGTGTAACGAATCGTTTGACTATTAGTTTTTTTTCCCAACTGAGGATTATATCACCTTTCTGTGCTTATGTGTGTGTGTGTGTGTGTGTGTTTTAAGGTGTGCTCGCCTTTGTTAGGCAAATCAATTCGTTGCCGTTGTCATGTCTTTATTAGTAGCATGATTGAAATTTAAACGAGAAAAAAAGCAAAAACAAAAAAGAAGATTGCTTGAAAAGGACTCGTGAGATTGCTTTGCGCAATTATTAGCTTGTATCTCTGTGTCTGAGTATCTCTACACGTGTGTGTGTATTGCTTTAAGTGCTCGACGGCTTAGTTTCATCTCCTTTCAATTACCTTCAATTCAATTGTCTGAGCACATGTTACACCCACAAGTGTATTGTATAATGAAAATATATATAATAATAAGTTGCTGCCACGCCCACAGCAAAATTAGCACAACGGCAGCAACAACGGAAATCCGTTCGTCTTCTTTTGGGGATTTTCTTCTTTTTATTATATTATATTATTTGTTGTTTGTTTGTTGTTTTATCTTTTTGTCTGCTCATGTCTCATATTACTGTATGAGTAATTGTCAAAATAGGAGGCATTTGTTTAAACAAAAACAACAACAACAACAATATTAAAAAATAATAAAAATTCGTTGAGCAATCGACAACAACAACAACAGCAACAAAAATGTATTAAAAGAAGGCTCCACACCCAATTCGAGTGAGTTGAGTTTAATTTGTGTTTCTTTTACTTTAATTGCTTTTCAACGTTGTTGTTATTGTTATTGTTGTTGTTGTTGGCGTTGTTTAATGTTGTTTGCTTAATTTCATTGTTGTCAACGCAATTGTTGTTTCCACGAACGCTCAAATATCAATACTACTGTCACATTAACTATTTGCACAACATAAAAAAAAAACCGAAAAGAAAAAACCAAAAATAAAATAAGGCAAAATCGTCATCAAAGAACGAATTCCTGTTAAGCTAATCGCGTTACACACATACACACATACACTCACACACGCACAAGCACACATTTAGTCATGTAAGCAGCCTCGGACGCACGCACTTGTTCTCGTATGCATGCATGCGCTCTCCTCTGCCGTGTGTGCTCTCCTTTGCCGTGTGTGCTCTCCTTTGCCGTGTGTGCTCTCCTTTGCTGTGCGTGCACTCCTTTGCATTGCGCTCTCTTTGCGCCTTCGCTTGCTTGCTCACTTGACTCACTCCTTCACATGTGCGCCGCTGCTTACTCCTCCAACGTCAACAGCAACGCCAACGCATTTGCGCACGCTCGCTTTGCACTTGCCGTTGTTGTTATTGTTGTTGCGCTTGCGCTTGCTCTTACACAAACACACATATACGTTTCTTTTCACTTCTTATCAGCATTCGCGCATCGAACGCATGTCTGCGTGTGACTTTTCACTTGTGATTTGTTTGTCTTCTGATATCTTTGATTTTTTTTTCGTTACATTTTGCTTATTGCGCATGTATGTGTGTGTGTGTGTATGTGTAATGTTATTTACATTGCCTTTCCGCCTTTTTTTCTTTTGTAGTTGTTGTTGTTGTTGTTGGTATTATAAATATTTTGTATGCATTTGCGGTTAAATATTGTAACCTTTTTTGAGGCATGATGAAGTCAATTAAACAGAAATTACAACAAACCCAACAACAACAACAACTTCCTTCCAAAAACTTATTTACTTAATTTTTTTTTTTTGTTGTATTTGTATTTGTGCCTTGTTAACAAAAGTGAAATGTATCTGCGAATGTGTGTTGATTGATAGCTGACTGACAGTTCATCAATCGTCACCTGTAATGCAACAATGATGATGCATTGTATCTGCTACAAATGTATAGATACATTTTCATCAAATTTCTAACGGCCTCAAACGGCAGCAAAAACAATCCCACTTTAACTAACGAAATACTTACATGTATCTATGTAAATGTATCTGCCACACTTTATGCTGATATGCAATAATAATAACCACTCGAGCACATCAGCAACAACAACAACAAATAGGACAACCCCACTTGAGAAATTATCTACAACATGTAAACTCAATTCTCATTTTTCATTATCTGATTTGTCTTTGAGAAATTTCAAAAAAACAAAAACAACAACAATAACATACATTTTACAATAAAAAGCAAAAATAAAAACTATTATTATTATTATTATGCTTGACTACTCCGGTGGCATTATGGTGGCTTCTGCTGCTCACTTTGTTGTTGTTGTTGCTGTTGTTGTTGTGCCTCGCAGCTCTATCAAAATTTTCAAACGGACAAAGAGCGAAGACAAGACAAGAGAAGAGAAGAGAAGCGGTGAAGTGAAGTGCGGCCAAGGGAAGTTTTAGTGGTTTAACGTTTAATCTGTGCGACTCAGAGGCATTAAACTTGTTGCCACAACGCACAACTTCAGCTCAACACAGCGCTGTATCTTTGTATACACAGCTGTGGTCAAAAAAATAGCTCCCTACTATTTCTGTTGTACACAACGACAATAAATTCAATTTTTTTTTTGAAATTCTTATTTGTTAGCAAAGAAATACTATTTTCTTTGCATTTCCAACGATCTTGAGAGTGAAAATTGGCAGATATTCTTCACTTCTTACTTGCAAAAAGAACATTTTTATTAAAAAAGGTGAAAAATGTCGAAAAATTCCTAAATAATTATTTTTTTATTAAAGAATATTGTCTAAAATTTCGGGTTTCAACAGTTACATAACTTTATTAATGTTTTGTTAATACTTATAAAAAATAAAACATTTTTGCCCAAGGACAACTACAATAAATTGAAATTCATTTAAAGTCATCTTATGCAAAGTGTCCTATTTCACTGTCCACAGCTGTATGCATGTATAGATCTGTGCGTTGCTCGTATTCGTATCTGGCAGTGATAACTTGAAGTGTCATAATTGACCAGTCTTTTAAAGACAAGTGCCATTACTCATAATTTTCTTGTAGTTACCTACAATGTCGGTCAGTCCGCCGGACGGTCAACGCTCACATTTCGCATAATAGTATCTCCGACGAGAGCAACATAGCTGAGCTCTGCTCTGCTCTGCTCTACTTGAGCCGCGTAAAGTACGAGTTTGTTGTCAAAATGTCTTTTATTTACATTGAAATAAATTTAAGCGATATCGAGATCGAGTTTGACTATGCCTCGTTCGCTTGAACACTTGATCAGTGGCAACAACAACAACAACATGGCTGACTCACCGACTGATGGTCCAAAACGTAGCTGGCAAAAGAAAGATCACTTATCGTGAACACCCAGAAGGTGCTTTAAAATAATAATAATAATAAAAAAATAGGGTGAAAAAAAACTGACAAAAAATGATAACAAAAATTAATAACTTTGCTTTGTTGTTGCTGTTGTTAATAATGACTTTGATGAATAGTTGAAATATTTTCTTCTACAAAATGCAATAATTTAAATGGTTTTCTCTCTCTTTTTGTCGCTCCTTGCAGGCTGCCGCGAGACGGGCTTCATATATGCGATCACCAGCGCCGCCGTCACACATTCGATTGCACGCGCCTGCAGCGAAGGCAGCATCGAGTCCTGCACCTGCGACTACAGCCATCAGTCGCGCTCGCCACAGGCCAACCATCAGTCGGGCAGCGTGGCCGGCGTCCGCGACTGGGAGTGGGGCGGCTGCTCGGATAACATCGGCTTCGGCTTCAAGTTCTCGCGCGATTTTGTCGACACGGGCGAACGTGGACGCAACATCCGTGAGAAGATGAATTTACACAATAATGAGGCAGGACGTGCGGTAAGTAACACAAACAGATGCTTAGATACATAGATACGTCGAGACAATTGCAACAATTTTATAGCATTTTAATGCCAACAATTTCACTTTGTTATACACTTGTAAAAAAAAGAGTATATTAAAGTATATTAACTTTGACGTGAAGTTTGTAGCTTGTTCTTTGTAGAATTCTTATATGATCTTGAGAATTTTGAAGTTATCGTAAAAATTTGAATGCAGAAAACCTTTGTATATGTCCAGAAATTGTATAACTGAGAATTAACTTGATCGGATCACTACAGCACATGGCTGCCATAGGAACGAACGTTAAAAAAAAAGTTTTTTGTTAGAAAAAAATAGTTTGTTCTTGAATAGAAACCGACAAAACTTTGCAAGAACAATTTTCCAATAAGAATAATTGATAAAATTCATGCAAGAGCATATAAGTTTCTTCAAAACCGAAAATAGCTTCTTTTTTTCTTCTCATTTGTTTGTTTGTTTCTTTGTTGGTTATGGATGAAGTCTAAGCCTATGCGAAGTCTGTATAAAGAAGATTTACGCGCGCGTTAATAAAAATCAACCAAGTTTATTACACAAAAAGTCGATTTCCGTCTCAGTTGAAGTCAATTCAAGCAGCAAACTCTTTGATTGCCTGCAGGAGCACAAATCGAACAACAACAACAAAAAGAACAAGACAAGTAAATAAAAAGTGCCCCTTTGCCACATTGTGTTGCACCATGCTGTGTTAACTTGTTAACCGTGCCTAATATTGAGTATAAAACAACACAAATACTTGCATGATAGGCAAACTCATCGACGCTCTACTTGAGCTGAGCTGAGTTGAGTAGAGCAGAGTAGAGTAGAGTCGAGTCGAATCGACTTCATGTTGCTCGTTTATTAAAATGTTGACAGCTTTGTTGATAGTTAAATGCTCTTTAATGGTCTCAGTCAATGACAGTTTGCATGCAAATGTGCCTGAATGTGTGTGTGAGTGTGTGTGTGTGCTAGCAATTTAGACAAGAAATGAGCAATAAAAAAGTACTGCTGCTGCCAACGATAATAAAAGTAGCAACAACAACAACAGCAATAATAATGACAACAACAATGCAAAATTGCGACGATTTGTTGCATTTGCATTGATTTTTATTAGTTGGCACACTAATTGTCCATTAAAAGCTCGTATGTATGTGCATGTATATATGTGTGCGTGCGTCAATTGCACATGGAAAATTAAGTTGCTATCGTAAGAGACGTTAAAATTTCTCATAGTACATTAGCCAGCAACAACAATAATAACAACACCGCATTGCACGCACGCATGAAACGAACGAAGGAAGGAACGCAACGCAACGCAATGAAACGTACAAAGGAACGAACGAACGATCGATGGCTCGTTGAAACGTTCGTTCGTTCGTTCGTTTCAATTGAACGATCGATCGAACGAACGATTCGGCAACACACAAAAGCTAAATTGTTGCTTTTGACTGTGACGATGTTGGCAACAACAATAACAACAGCAACAACGATGGCAACGGCGACCGCCTCTTGTGTTATTATTTTATTACTTGTTATTGTTCAATTTTCTTGTAATAATACCCACAAGAGAGCGAAAGAGACGCGCCAAAAGGCGGGCCCCCCAACTGAGTTGATTTCTTACTTCGCTGTTTGCGAGCGGCGATTCATCTTGTAATCGAAAGCAAAGCAGAAAAAAACAACAAAAAAAAAGAGAATTATAATAAAATCAAAAAGCAAACAAATAATAAAAAAAAAAATAAAAGAAAAACTTAAGAAACATGAAAAAATTACATTAAGCAACATGAAAGCGACTTGAATTGACTTAAATGTTCAGCTTCCTACATGGCCAACGGGACACACATGAAGTTAACAAAAACAACAAACAAGAAAAGAAAAAAATCAAACAAAATGAAGAAATTGTTGTTGGAAATGCTATAATTTGTCGCTTAATTATTAAATTTTCGCCTTATTTATTTTGTTTATTTTCTATATTTGCAGCACGTGCAATCGGAGATGCGTCAGGAGTGCAAATGTCACGGCATGTCCGGCTCATGCACAGTAAAGACATGTTGGATGCGTTTGGCCAACTTTCGCGTCATTGGCGACAATCTGAAGGAACGCTTCGATGGCGCCTCACGCGTCATGGTCAGCAACAGTGCGCGGCAGAGCGCCAACGCTGTGGCCGGCGGCACGCTCAGTCCGAATGCGGCGGGCGTAAGCAATGCGCTGCTCAGTCCGAATGCAGCAAGTCCGAATGCGTTTGCCGATGAGCTGCTCATGCTGAACGATCACACGCCCGAGCATGCTAACGCCGCCGGCGGCAACAAACATCACAATTCGCCAAATAGTTTGCCCAATGGCATTTCGAGGAATTCGGTGCGTGGCCGCGGACGTCAGGGCAAGAAGAATAATCGGTTAGTATTGTAGCTAGTTGTTTATCCCAACTATTTGAACCAAAAAAACATTATTCAACAAATTATTTACTTATTATTTTTTGCATTTGTTCTATTCTTCTTCTCAACAGTTATCAACTTGCGCTGAAGCCCTTCGATCCCAAACACAAAACGCCCGGCACCAAGGATATTGTCTATCTGGAGCCTTCGCCGGGCTTTTGCGAGAAGAATCTACGTTTGGGCATACAAGGCACACATGGCCGCCAATGCAACAACACATCGATCGGCGTCGATGGCTGTGAGTTGATGTGCTGCGGTCGCGGTTTTCGCACGCAAGAAGTTGTTGTTGTCGAACGTTGCGCATGCACGTTTCACTGGTGCTGTGAAGTCAAGTGTAAACTGTGCCGAACAAAGAAAATCATACACACGTGTCTATAAGCATCCACGACAACGGCATAAGAAACAACCACAAACCGTCAGAGAGAGAGAGAGAGAAAGAGAGAGTGCGCTCATGCACAAATGCTAAGATTTCATGTCCATTCGTTTCGTTCATTGCGGCCTGCATGCGTGCTCCGTGTGTGTGTGTGTGTGTGTGATTTGTCTATGCTTAGTTTGTTATTGCCTTTTTTAGTTAGTTTAATGTAGCTGTACTTGATGCACTACTTGCCGCTACACGCTAGGTGGCGCCGCTGTCATCAATGCTGCCGCTGCAGCTGCCGACGTCATCATACTTTTAATGCCGCACGCATCTTGTGTCACTTGTGAAATGCTTACCAAATGTCAGCTGTCAGCATTGCCACAACATAACGCATATCAAACTGTAATCAAGACCAGACTGACCATCCTCCGCGCTGATCTGCTCTGCCCGCAAAAAAGTAACAGCGGCGCCTAAAGACACATACACACATATCTCTCTATATAACAGTATTAATACAAAACGTACAGTTAGTTTCTTTCTTGCATTTACATATATATTTGTATATATGTATTAATGTTTATTGAAAAAGAAAAAAAAACTCACACACAAAGTTGTTCAATTTTGTAGAAGTCTAAAACAAGTTTGCCCAGTTTTTAGTTGTTTAAGTTATGCAATTAGCGCCTAAAATCAACAAAAATTATAAAAAATAAACCCTAAAAAATAATGTATTAGCTTAGAAACAAGTGTATAAATTATTAACTATTAATATTAGTTTAACGATTAATTTAAATTTTACGTCTGCTTAAGTTCGACGCACATCCTTTTGTCCCTTTTCCTTGCATTCATCAACATTTTTTTGTTGTTTTTTTTTTTTTTTGATGAAGACCAAAATAAAGACTGAAATTTTGTAAAGCTGCAAAGGCTCCGCCAGCGAGCGTAGCCTCTTGTCAGCCGCCTTTTTTTTATTTTAATCATTTATTTTTTATTTTTTTCTTTTGTAAAATTATCAGCGTCAAGCTTGTGTGGTCTTGAGCGTGGAGACTCAAGCCGCAACAAGTATACGCGACGTTAAACTTGTTAAATATTCAAATGAAAAAGTTTATAATAATTAAAAAATAATAATAACAAAAAAAAAGTACTTGTAAGTTAGCGTTTAATTATAAAATACTTCACTTCGGTTCAGTTGTCTTTTGTAAATAAAATTTATAATAACAAAAAAAGAGAAGAAGCAGAAAATACGTAATAAATTTATTTAATAAACAAAAAAAGAAAATATCGTATGCAACAACGCACATAAAATTAACATAAAACAAATAAAATAAAAATAAATTAATAATTAAATAAAACCAGTCTGAAAAAACCTTCTTTGTTTAAGCTCAAGTGAGATTTTTCGATTTTTCTGTTGTTGTTGTTGTGCGTTGTATCAAATATTTATTAATTATTATTATTATTTTTCTAATTATTTTTATAATATAAATTATAATAATTTTGCATATTTTTTTATTTAAGTTTAATTATATTTTTAACATTAATTTATTAGACATAAAAAAATACAAGAAAAATGAAATGAGTTAATGATTTTGTGTAAAGTATTAAAATTTAGTTAAAGTCTTAGCAAATAAATGAATTAGTACATGTAATATTTATTACAAAAGCACATGTTTTTTTATTTTTTTCTCAAATATCAACTATGAAAAGGAGGTAATACATCCATAAAAGTAATAATTCTCATCAAATTTGACGGAGTGATTGGCGAATCTTCTTATTTTGAAATTTACATAAAAACAACCAAAATTTGAACAGGGGAGTTTGTGAGAGATTCTTATGTTTGCCTTCAAATGCTTACAACATACGCTAGAAAGCTGCCAAATTATGTGTCTTTCAAGCCGTTCTGAAAACTGTCGTTGGATCCCCAAAAGTCCATCAAGACGGCGTGATTTCTACTCTATATGAACTATTACTCTATAGTTCAAGAATACATATTCAATAATGAATGGTCACATGTTACATACAGTCACATTGTATATAGTGTTCTCTTGCGTTGAAACTTTGTTCTCAAGCTCGATTTTTGTGAATTTGAGTATTTCTGTAGTCATTTTTGCATTAGTCATTAGTCTAACAAATGAAGTAAGCATTTTGAGTTGTTTTTTTGGTTTTGTTTTTTGTTTTTTTTTGGTTACAAGGCAATCAAGTTGGAACAATTGACATATTTTGTGACTGTTTCGAAGTATTTTCCCACTGATCGCACACGCTTAAACAGCTACTCGTATCACTGTCACATACTTCAAGATGTAAATACTCGCACAACACGTTCAACAACAACAGCAACAACAATAACGTTGAGAAAGACAACGAGGATGAGTCTGAGTCTGTGACTGAGACTGAGACTGACCGAGACAATTGCGCACTGTCAACATACTCAGCGGCGACATGCCTTGCCACAAACTATGTTGACAGCGACAGCGACAGATCTAGACGACATTTTTTTCAACTCTTATTCTTGTATTATTTGTATTTGTAGTTATATTTGTATTTGTATTCCTTGCGACAAAGCTTCTTTCTCAACGCTCAACGATTATCTCCCCACTCAAGAGTTTATCCTGATTTCATTGCAGCTACTGACCAACTCAAGAACAACAACAACAACCACAACGACGACGACGACGACAATTGGAACGCGGCTTATAGATGAATGATCTGGCATCAGCAGAAGACACTCAGACGGACGGACAGAGTTGTAGCCAAGGTTCACATGCTGCCATGCACAGTCACAGTCACATTGACAGTTTGCTTTTGTTACTTGACTGTCTCTCGCTCACATCTGAACATCTCAGCAGCTCAGATCAGCACATATCAGCCTCCGAGCAGAGCAGAGCAGTTCGCGGGCGATCGATGTTTGCCGATCTTGAAGTTGTCTGCATTCAGATCGAATCAGCCAAGGGCAACGCGCAGCCACTGAGAGTCAACGCTTCACTCTGCTTTACTTTGGCCCTTTTTTGCATCTTTCACTTTGGCTATACATACATATGTGTATATCTGTATCTGTGTCCGTGTCGTCTTGTCGCATTGTTGTTTGTTGTAATAATGAAAGACAAGCGACGGTTTTTTTACTTTAAATCTTTTTGGCAATAATTTTATTATTGCTCACAACACAGAAGCTTCTTCTTCTTCATTGTTATTACTCAAGCGCTTAAAGTATCTTTCTTTCTTCTTTTTTTTTTTTGTAATTTTCCATAGATTTTTGCATCCGTTGTCGCAAACAAAGTTTATCTCGTTACACTCATTCGCGTTTGGCATACTAATTCAACCATCATCATCATCATCGTCATCTTAGTCATGATCATCATCACCATCGTCGCCGTTATTGTTGTTATTGTTGTAGCTTGAAGAACTGAACCAGTTGAGTGTTACAGATGAGAGTTCAGTGCGTTTCTTTGTTAGACAAAGTCGGAACAAGTTGGCGCCAATTGTCGCTTCCGACTCTTGGCCATGTCATTACATACTGAAGCAGTTCTGGTCTGCGACAAAGTCTGTCATAAAAAAAAAAGAAATGGGGAAAAAATAAAAACAAACGGATTAATTTTTTGACCGGCAACCGAGCTACGAACTTCTTTCTACGTACGTGATACGTGCCGTTCTTTTTTTCTCATAGCCAAGCGGCGTAAAAGCGCACGCGCAGCGTTCCACAGTGGCGTCCACAGCAGAGGGGGACTTACTTGAAGTAGCTCATCTATATATTAAAAGAAATTTAAATACATGAATCACTTCTTGAAAGAATATGTGTTTTCAGAAGGATATAAGAGACTTTTTTTTTTATTTTTTAATGTTTCAGTGCTTCCCCAAACCTTACCTGTCTCATTTCCTTTTACACAGGTGTCATCGCTTTTTGATGGCCTTCTTTTGATGGGCAACAAGTATCTTCGTAGATAATCAATGAGTAACTCAAAGATACGCCACTGTTTACCGCTTTGTTTTAATAGTTGCCATGAAATCATTCCAAAAATGGACTTTATGGAGAATTGTTGTTGTTGTTAGTGTTTACTTACCGTTGTTGCTTTTGCCTTTGTTGTTGCTGTTGTTTAGCTTTGCTTAAATTGCTCTGCAAATGTTGTTGTTGCTGCTGATGAATGTCGTTGATGATGATTTCACTGCTTTAGTGACGATGAGCGCATGTGCAACACCAAAGCGGTGAGGGGTAAGGTGTGCGGGGGGCGGGGAATGCGTGAAAAACGAGTCTAGCAGAAAACGTCTGTTTGGCCACAAATGATGTGACAATGACAGTTGTTGTTCATCGCTCTGCTCAGCCGCTCTGCTCTCCCCCTCCGACGCGACGCTGCTCTGCTCCGATGTGCTGTTGCGGCGAACAGAGAGTTTTGTAGCTGTAATTGCAGACGCCACACGTTTTCTTAAATTGCCTTTGTTAGTGTTGTTGTTGGCTGCTCTGCTCTGCTCTGTGTTGTTGTATTGTGTTGTTGTCTCAACGGATCTCGTTCAACATTTGATATGCGTTGCACGTGCAATGTTGGAATTGCAAAACTTTGAATTCTGCCACAAAACTCATCGTGTTGTCAACACCGCCGACACCGCCGCCACCGACAACAGCAACAACAACAACAACAATTGCCGCAAACAACATCGTCAACATTGTCGTCACACCATTAACAATTTTGTCAGCTGTTGCGCATTTGGGAATAAATTGAAGTTGAACGGATGCCACAATTAAGTGTCCATTGTTGGCTCAGCTCAGCTCCACTCACCTCCACTCAGCTCCTCTCAGCTCGGCCAATATTGCTGCACAGTTCAGCTGAGTTGGCTTGCTTGCTTTGAGCCAAGTTTGTTCTGTGTGAACTTGAGTCAATCAAATAATTGCTACAAATGCCGTTGGGTTGTTTTTTGGCTACAAAAGTGGGTGCAAGTTGTTGTTGCTGTTGTTGTTTGTCGAGTACAAGTACAAGCCGCAGGAACAGCTGCTGACCAACACCAATGATGGCCACCACTGGAGACGCAATCAATCATCGCTTGACACATTTACTGTAAATGTTAAATAGTCCACTCACCTGATCCTCAGCCGCCATGCTCTGTCTATCTGTGTGAGAGACCACAGACCAAGTTAGACAATTGGACATTGGGACGCCGTTGGTTGTTGTTATTGTTGTTGCTCTGTTGTCATTGCAATCCCTTCGAGAGGCGATTGTGGTTGCATGTAATTAGCGACACGCAAAAAACGTTAAAGCCAACTTGTTGTTGCAACAACAGCAACAACAACAACAACAATAGCAAAAGCGACGCTTGCATTACCATTTTTGGTAGACGAAGAGACGCAATGACGCATTGTCGCGCTGTCTGCGTAGCCTAGACCAAAATCAACAGAGGCGATGGCTGAGACAGCGGCAGAGACGTTGGCAGCGCCGGAGATGACCACTTGGGTGGGCAAATTATAATTGAGTTACAAAGAGGTCATCTACGTGCAGAGCATGTGAGTTTTTGTTGTTGTTGTTGTTGTTATTGTTGATAATAATAAATAAAAACTTAAGAAATGAAAAAGAAAACAAAATCGATTTGCTGCCCATACATATGTATGTAATATAAAAGTTTAATTCATTTTGTAATTATAAGCACTTTAAAGCATAATTAGTTTTTGATTTTCTTTTGTGCCCTTTAGTTGAACTTGAGCGACGGCGACCGCGGCAGCGACA
The DNA here is from genome assembly GCA_034638295.1 of Phortica okadai. Lineage (NCBI taxonomy): Eukaryota > Metazoa > Arthropoda > Insecta > Diptera > Drosophilidae > Phortica > Phortica okadai. The sequence continues at coordinate 10,236,957 of CM067850.1, forward strand.
GCGACGACAGCCACCAACAAGAAGAAGAAGAAGAAAAAGAAGAAGTGCAGAAATCTGAACGAACGTAAATGCCAAAAAATGTTCCCACCATTTGCGCTCATTATAAGCCTTGCATACCCACCGAATTCCGGGAGCCCATGAAGAAGAAGAAGATCATGAAAAATGAAATAAAAACAACAAAAATGAAAATAAACAGAGCAAGCAAGCGCAGAAAGGCGATGATGCTTTGGGTTAGAGCGGCTGGCGAAGTGGAAGAAAAAAAGTGACTCACGCATACAATGAAAAAGAACTGAAAACTTCATGCTCCACAAGTGCACACACACACACACACATAAGCTTATGGACAACAACAACAACAACACTTGTGAAAACGGATGTGTGTAAGCCTTTGTTATTAGTGTAGCAGCGGCAACAACAACAACGACAGTGGACGAAAGCTCACTTGTTCAGTGTTCAATGTTCACTCACCCAACGGTCCGACGACAAACGTTGCGTCGGCAAATGCGTAGTCATCAAGGCAGTCCTTTGTTCATGCGTTCCACTTGTTCTGTTCTGTTCTGTGCTGTTCCTTCGTTCGTTCGCACACCCAACGAACGAACACACGACCAAAGGCTGTGAGTGCATGGACACATGACTAGACTGAGCGGAACAAGCGCGGCATGTTGTTGTTCATTACACAAACAGACAATGTTGAGTGCAGCTAGAAAGTGAAAGAGCGTTGTGTGTGAGTGAAAGAGAGAGGCAGAGAAAGTTCGCTTGCACAAATGCGTTTGAAAGGTGAAAACTTTCACGAATTTTGCTTTGGCAATAATTTTCCCACACTAAAAAATAATAATTTAATAAATTATTTTAAATATATTTATTGCAAGTAGTCTCTGTTAAATGCCTAAAGGGTGTTTTAAATTCGGCTTTGCCGTTGATTTGGTATATATATATATTTTTTTTTGGTACGTATTTATAACACAGACAACACTTGTTGCGCCAATAAAAAAAAAAAAATAACAAAAAATTGCAAAAACAAAAAAAAAAAATAAATAAAAAATAAAGAGAGCGCACCTCGTCGATTGTGAGAAAGATAAGTACTTTGGCGAATGAATACAAGCGCAAGAAAAATAAATAAAACAACAACAACAGCACAACAACAACAACGAACAAACAATGAGTTAAAGGAATTTCGCTGAGATTAGCTTTGCAATGCAGTAAAAGGCAAGCAAGGAAAGGCAAGGCAGGCAAACACAACAACGAACAACATTGAAATAAGCAATGCGCACTTTAAAAATATGCCACAAGGTATTGGGGCAATTAGTGCCCCACTAATTGATTTAAGGCATTTCCTTTTTCTTTTACAAAAAAAAAAGAAGAAAAAATCACAAAAAAAAAAAACTGATTTCCGCATGAGACTTCGAGCGACGACAGCGGCGACGACTGAGACTTGGCGATTGGAGCTTGTAGCTTGAAGCTTGAAACTGTGGCAGCAACTTCAGCGCAAAGATTGCAACATATGCGGCATGCATGGCATTTGAGTTTTTTGTCGGCGATACGATACCGGTTGATATTTGGTATTTCAGGCAGTCACCGTCACCGTCACCATCATCATCATCATCATCAGCATTGCCATCATCATCATCATGGTCATCATTGTCACAATCACAATCACAGAAGTCGCAGTTGAAAATCACAGTCAAGTTCTTGTTTGCCATTTGCGAGGACACTTGCTCATCTGCTCAATAGTTGTTGTTGTTGCTATCGTTGTTGTTGTTGTTGTAGCAGTTGGTGAACGTTCGTGTTGAGATCATAAACGGTCACTGGCACAGTGGCATTCCCTACGCGCCAAAAAGTTGTAACCCTCTCGCGTAAAGAAAAAAAGCTCTTGAAACAAACATAGCACAAATATTGCAACAACAACAACAACAACAACAACTTACAGCAAAGCAATTAAAAACGCACTGCCAACTGAGAACGCAGTAATTTCTGCACTGATTGCAACCGTTTCATGCTAAATGAACAACAACAACAGCGACAACAGCAACAACAACCACAACCACACCGAAACAATTCCAATGCGACTTTGAATAGCTGAGCTGAACAGAGCTGAGCTGAGCTAAAAAGCTGCCGCCGCAACTGCAATTTTTTTCAGATTTTATATTTATTTTTTTTTATCTACAAGACACACACACACAGACACACACACAGACACACACACAGACACACATGAGCTTATCTCAGGCTCAAACTGGCATTGGTTTATTTTTCTTTTCTTTTTTTTTTCCTATAGTATTGAAGTATTGGCCAAGTCCGAGGAGCATGTCCGTCTGTCCGCGTCTCAGTCCAACCGTCGGCTTGCTCTAGCACAACTTGGCCCGATCCAACCTTTATGCCAAAGTATTTAGTTTCAATTTGTTGTTTTGTTTATGCGTGTTTGTTGCAAGTTTGTTTAATCGACGATCCTTGCGGCCGCAGCCAACGTCTCTGCCACCGCCGCTGCTGCCTGAACTATTCTTCTGCAGAGCATTTTGCTACTTTGGCTAACTTTTGCTTAATTTTTGCGCTGCATTGATTAATTTTTGCACTATTTTACAAGAACGTTCATTTGTGGCTCGGATCGACTTTCATTCTGGGTCCAAAGACAACGCCTCCGTTCTGATCGTGTGCACCGTTCAATATGTTCAACGTTTGCCTCTTAATTTTGAAATTAGTCACGCGATTTTCATGTTTTATCCACGTCGCTAGTCAAGTCGTATGACAAATGATTTTATTAGCTTAGTTGAGTTAATCAATGTTGATGGTATTTATTAATTATGTTGTACGTGGTACGTTATTCTATACTTGCGTTCGATTGCGTTTTAGATCACACATGATGATGATGACGGAGACGATGCAACAAAGCTGCCAATAGCTGCAAATAGTATGTAGCATGAGGCCGCCAGGCATGACTGCATGCAAGGCATTTGCTCGCCTTGGTCCGTTGTATGAAGCTTGTTGAAGGAGGAGGAGGAGGAAGGGTGTGAAGGCTGCGCCCTGGGTTAATGTCTGTTGCATGAGCATTGAAGTTGAGACACCTGCAAAATGTTGCATGTTGCATGTTTTGCTAAAAGATAAGATAACATTTAACAAGCACCGCAATTGAGTAGCAATTTAAGGATACTTAAAGGACATCATATAAAGTCTTAAAAAGTGGAAGAAGTTTAACAGTAATAAGATAAATATTATTTGAAGTGCATTGGGTGGCATTGATGCGAGCAAATTCTTGATCTTGACTTCATCTGCAATCGTAGAAGTTAAAACAAATCAAAAAGCAACAGAAAACAAAAACAAATTCATTGCCAAAGGTGCAAAATTAAGTTCAATACATAATATGCATGAAAAGGAAGGCAAGGAAGTGTTTGTCTTGGCCAAGAACACTCAATTTAGTTGCTGTTGTTGTTGTTGCTGTTGTTGTTGCAGTTATTGTTGAAGACTTTGGTTTTGTTTTTTGGTGTTGCCATTTGGGAAGTCTGGCCGCACTTTAAGTCACGATACATCTTCATTCGTTTTGGACCTCCGACTGCGAAAATGAACCGTTTATTGTTGTTGTTGTTGTTGCTGTTGCTGCTCTTTCCATACATTATCATAGCGACGGCACAGACGCGTTGCATGCAACACGATGTTGAAAGTGGTCGCCTTGATCGTCATCATCATCGTTGTTGTTGTTGTTGTTGTTGCTGTTGTTGCTGCCGTCATCAATGTTGCTTCAACGCCAATTTTAGCCTCAAGCTAAACTTGACCAAGATGGACATGCGTAAAGCGACGGCGTTCGACGATTGCGTTGGCGTCGACGTCAGCCTCTGCGTCGGCGTCTGCAAATTCAATCGTTATTTTAACGTAATTGTTGTTGTTGTGGTTAATTTACAAAGGATACAGGCAAATAATGCAAAAAGGGTCGTGAAGTTTAAGAAATTTAAATTTTTATCACTTGTTCTTCGATTTTAATGTTAGACTCTCTTATGTGCCACATAGCACAATGCAACATAGGAGTATTTAATATTGTTTGTATACATCATTTTTTCAAAAATCACACAAATTTATTTTTTCCCTCGTTGATAGATCTTTTACGCAAAAATCGATTTTCTTCGTGCCTTTCAGGTCAATCTTACATAATTTAATCGAATTTCTTACAAATTTCTAAACTTTTTTTATTTTTTCTTGATAAACTTTCCAACTCACATATCAATTTGTTCAAGGTCAAAATTTTGCATCAAATCAGTCGTAATTCTGCACAAATTAACATTAATGAAAAATGTCACTTGTCAGTTTGTCGTTTCTTGCAAAGAATTCGGCAGCACAAGAGCGACCATGAGGATCATGAGGCCCTCAGCGACATAAATATGTGTATCTCCAATTTGTTGCCAATTCGCTCAAAGCTTATTTCGCTAATCGCATCAAAGAAGCTTACAAAAACGACACACACACACACACACACACATGCAAATATGTATTAATAAAGGCAAAAGTTAAAATTAAAAAATGTCGCTTCATGTCATTAGCTTGAGGCTACCGAAGGGTGCACACGGCCATCAAATTAAAGCCGTTGTCATCTGACAAACCAAAAAAAAAAAAAATAATAATAATAAAAGAAGATTGATAAAAAACCGAAGGCAAATAAATAAATGATCGCTACCAAGTCAAGATCATTGAGTCGGCTTATAAGCGACGAAAAAGATTGCTCGACTATATAATCAGCATAATCGCAATCAATTTGAATGAAGTCATCAATACTGAGTTCGGTACGCATGCAATTCTACATGTGTGTGTCTGTGTGTGTGTGTGTCATCATCAGGTAGACTTGTTATCCTTTGCAAGTGATGACAGTAAGAGACCAAAAATGAGACAGACAAAAAAAAAATAAAATAAAACAACACAAATATTTCCACATTTTGATGTATGATGTTAAATACTTGTATAAAGATATACACATACACAAGATACACCCACCAACGTCGACAATTTCATATCATTTCATTTTCTATGCGCGCACATTGCATACCAAAAGCAAAAACACAAACAAAACAAAAAAACCTATTTTTTGATGTCATAATTTATAAATATTAACTCATAAATAAGCAAAATGCAATACTTGTTGCTCGTTTTGGTGGTAAGGACTCAGTGTCCGACTCAGAGTCAGTCTCAGCCTCAGTCTCAGCGACAGTGACTCCAACAGCCTCAGTTATACTCAGTTATAGTTATAGATACAGATACAGATGCAGTCATGGTTTCAAAGTCGTTGTTGTAGTGCATGTGAATTACAAACTGGGTTAGTCAATGTACGACTCAATGTTGTTGTCGCCGTTGTTGTACTGATTGTTGTTGTTGTTGTCGCTATGTTCAGCGGGAGTCAAATAGTTTTGCCATAAACTCAATCTCTGCCATTTAGAGCACTTAATCTACGCCAAAACTGCAACGCAGCTAAATAAATAGCGGCGAAATATAAACCCATAAAATTAAACTTACCCCCGTGTCTACTTCAGCCCACAGCTAACAGTCAAGATTGCCTGGACACTTGGCTAGAGCAGAGTTGAGATCAACTCAGAGCAGAGCTGAGCAGAGCAGAGCACAGACCAGTCCAAGTTGTGGCTATAAAATCGGCACGACTTTTCAATAAATGTTGACAATGAAGCGTGGAGTTTTATGATATCCTAGAGGAAGTGAAATATGATATTAAAACGTTGGACAATAGGCGGTGGGTCGCACCAGAGCTGACCAGAGTAACTGACCAGACGTACTTGTCGTATCGAACGTAAATGCAAATGGAACGCAAGAATTGTGTAAAATATATTTCATTGGCGCATTTCACTCAATCATTGCTCGACTGACTCACTGACTGACCTGTACAACGTCGTACCTGACGCTGACGTGCAATTGGCACACGCATTTGCCATAAGTTTTCAAACACTTTTCATTAACTTTTGTGCTTTAGATATTTCAACACAATTTCCGAAAGTTTTTTTTTTTTTTAAATTTTTATTTTATTTTCTATTTTTTTTTTTGGTGCACAAATGTTTCATTGAGCTCTTTAAATATGCTTATTAATAACTTCTGGTTATAAATTTCAAATAAATGAGTTTCAAGTTTTTCATAGCAACGTTAATTGTGAAAATTTATACGCAAAAATACGAAATAAAATAAAAAAAAAATTAGTAATTGTGTAAAAATGCAATAATTATATACGAACTGATAAAACATAAACGCCAAAAGTATACGTAAAATATAAATTCATTATTAATAAATAAGTTCATGGAATGTGCATGTGTGTGTGTGTGTGTGCGTGTGTGTGTGTGCGGTTGAGGTTAAGTGATGGCAAGTATCTTTTATTTGTATGGCATTTTAAACAAACCATACAAGTTATGTGCTTAAAGCGGCAATGTATTTCATTAGCAGAACAAAAAAAACAAAAAAGATACAAAAAAGTATCTGAAATTATTAATTTGAGTGGCACTGTTTATGAATATGACTTGATCACGTTGCTCGCTTGCTTGCTGACTTTTGGCTTATGGTTTGTGGCATGTTCTTCTTGTTGTTGTTGGTGTTGTTGTTGTGCCGTCATGTGCCGCACCGTGGCAGCACTGTGGTGGGTAAAAAGCAATTTGTTTTAATTTGTTTAATCTCTTAATCCCAGGCAAATTGGCGCGCTTTGCTTTGCTTTGCGCTCTGCGGCTCTGCTTTTTGCCATTGCCATTTCAAAATGCCTGCCAGCCTACTAGCAACTCAGCCCAGCCAGTGAGCCACTGAGCCAGTGAGCCGGCGAGTGAGCCAACCTGACGATCTTCGCTTTATGAAGTCTTTGTGCGAAATAAAATTTTTTGAAACCAGTTTTGACACTCGAAAACGCTTCATTTGATTTGATTTCTTCCTTTCGTTAATTTTTTCTTTTTGTTTTTATTCTGTTTTTGTTTTTTGTTCTTTGTGCTTTTTGAACTTCTGCTCGGAGTCGTCGGTGGTCGTAGGTTCAGCCAACACGGCGAGCCTGACGTGCTCGCATTTTGCATGCCTTGAAAGCGATACAAATTTTCACTTTTCGCCTTTTTTTACTCGCATGAGGCATAATGCAACTTGCATGAAATTTATGTTGCATGCTCAGCATTTTTTTTGGTTCTTTTGACTTGTTTGTTGGTTTTTTTTAATTTTCAATATTTTTATGAACAACTTTTTTATGTAAAATTGTTGTAATTGAGTTATAATATTTTTATTATTTATTATAAAACAATATTTCAAAAGACACATATGTTTTCAATAAAAATTTTTATATAAAATATTTTTTTTATGTATTTAATATTTTCTTTTAATTTTTTGACATCTTTAATTTTAATTTATATGTATTAATTTTTTTTTTTTGTTATTTACAATGATATTTTTTTACATCTTCTTTCCAAGATTTAAAATTTTTATATTTTTTTTTATATTTTTTGTGATTATTTTATTATTTTTTCTCTTAAAAGTTTAAATAATAATAATTATGCAACGTGCAAAATTGTGAAATGTATTTTGTTATGTTTTTTTTTCCCAAAAAACGCCATAAACTTATATAATTTGTTATTGTTATTGTTGTGGCTGTTAATAACAATAATGAAGAAGTGAGTGTATCTGATGTGTCTGATGTATACATGTATATGATAATTAAGTTTACGCGAAGCTGACGAAATTTAACGAAATGTATAAACAAGATATAAATCTTTTTTGATTCCGACGCGCCTGTCAACACTGACAAACATTTCGCTCTCTCTCGGCGTTTTTTTTTTCTTATTTTTTTTTAGTACACATTTTGTGTTATTGTGTAGTAAATCAACAGAATCACATCATTCAGATACAACGTATAAAATACAGAAATAAATAACAAAAAAAGCCAGAAATGAAGATGAGTCTCACCGACATTCAGTTGAAAAGTAATTGTTTATAAAACAATGGGTGGTAAATATTGAACTGATCTGAAGATCTGCCAATCGTTTAATCGATATTTGAGTTAAAAGACAGCAAACACTTAAGCGCTCACCACGCCGCCCCGCAACTAGACAGGCAGACGGATAGAAGACCCTTCAAGCACACATGTACATAGGTACAGTGCAGAGATGCTCAGATACATTCAGGCAGCCAGAAACGCATTGGATTGCAATGACACATAAAAAGAGTCGATCAAAAAATATTCAACGGCGCCAAACGAAAATGAAATGAATTGAATTATGAATAAGACGCATCATAAATACTCCTTCTACTTTGTTGTTTTTTTGTTTTTTTTTTTTGTTGTTTTTTTTTTTTTTTTTAATTTTTATGCGTTTTTAATTGCAAACGCCGCTTGCCTAATCATGTCTGTGGCCCACACACACACACACACACACACATACACCCACACATAGACACATGGAAGATTTTTCGAAATCTTTACGTTGCTCGAGTTCCACTTTCAGTGCACTGTTTGTTTGTATCTATGTGTGTGTGTGTGTAATGTTAGTGCGTATACAAAATAACAAAAGCAACAACAACAACAACATTTCATCTAATTTAGTTAAGTTTATCAAGAAGTGCTTGTGCAGCGTTGCTTTTGTTTGTTGATTTTTATTCCAAGTTTCTCTTCTTCTTCGTCGTCGTCGTCGTCTTTGCCTTCGACTTCACTGCTAAAACAACAACAATATACGTATATGTGTGTATATTTCATTTGTTGCTACTGTTGTTGTTGTTGTTGTTGCTGACTTTGAGTTAAGCATTACGTTGGAAAAGCTCTTAAAAATTTGTGGAGCTCATAAAATTTTTATGAGCAATTGATAGTGTGAACAAACGCTTTCCTTGCATAAAATTTTTAAAAATATACATTCACCATTCACAGATGCGCCAATAATAATGAGACCAACACGAGAGTGTATCGTATATGAAATGTTGGAGGAATTACAAAAAAATCTAAAATTTCTATAATCAACTTCAACATGTTTCTTTGCAAATCATTTTTTTAATATAAAATGCATGATCAGCATGACTTGACACGCCCACTTGTTGACCATAAGCATCTCTAGTGCTACTGTCAACAACAACAACAACAGCAACAACAACAAGAACAACAGCTCTGTAGCACAAGTGTGATCTTTGAAGTCTTTGCTTTTCGCTTATTAAACGCGGCGTGACACTAACGTGTTCATAATCAAACATACCAACAACAACAACAACAACAACGTCAGCAGCATCCAAAAACACACACACACACACACAAACACACACACATGCAGAGACAAGCGCAAATACACACATCAACCCGCATTAAGATAAGTTAATTACTTTTTAAATATCTTGACAACTTGTGAACTTATTTGTGTAATTTAATTTAGTTTATCTCAGCGTAAATAAGCTACTGCGCTACAGTGAAGCCAACACAATGTGTACAAGCGCATTTTTGGCGTGCGCGCAACATGCCGTATGAGTGATATTGCTTTGAACATGCTCGAAAATGTTGCATTAATCATTTGTCATTTGTTGCATGCAAGCAGATATATTTCTTCACTTAAGAGCAAAGCTAAAATTGTCACAGCACGTTTAATTGTTCTCACTCTCTCTCTCTCTCTCTCTCTCGCATGCTTTTGCCTTGTTGCTCAGCACATGAGCTGAAGCAGCAAAAAAAAAGATACACAAGTTTTCACTCAACGACTGCCACTTGTTCTACTTAGATTTACGAGTGACATGCAAACAAAACGCGTGAGATTTACAAGCGCCCCATGCCTGAAATGTATCTAAACTTATGTATGTATCTGTATCTGTTTAGACAGCTACTTTTTTCTGTTTTTTTTTTTGGCCATATCGACGAAGATCACAACACGTGATGATGACTCTTTGACTGACTGCCTGACTGAGCGCTTGAGTGACTGCCCGCAAACTTTGCATATGCTTCAACACTTCAATTTTTTTTCTGAGCGACAAGCCTTCAGTGAGTTGTTGTTGTTGTATTAGTCATAGATGCCATAAACCAAAATTGGCCTCAAACTCAGCTCAGGTTGCAGGTCAACGCATGCCAAAGCGTTTAAACATGCAACAACAACAACAAACAACAACAAGCCAAAAAAAAAAAAAACAAAACAACGACAACAACAAAAAGATGTCACTTACCTTTTGGTTATCAAAAACAAATGACAAACTTTGTGGCTTTGTAAACAATTTGTTTTATGTTCTTTGTTGTTGTTGTTGTTGTTGTTGTTGTTGTAGCATTTAAAAAAGTCATAATGAAACAACTGACAGTAGAGGAACTCACATTGCATACGCGTAGTTTGATGAGTAGATTGCATGTTGTACGTTTCGTGTGCGCATGGACGTGTATCTAGATTCACTAGAAAATATCTTAAAATCAACACAAAACCAAGAAAAAAAAAATAAAAAAACGAAACTAAATAGAAAACTAAACGAAACGGAACGGAACGCACACACAGATACACGTACTTACAGACGGACAAACAGCACTGAGAGCGCAAGTGAAATAGATTTGACGCTTCATCCAAGCGACGGAACGACGGACGGACGGACGGACGGCGGCGGAAATCACCGCATGGCATGGCAGGCAGCGCGTCTGAAGAGATACCCAGGCCAGTGCAGATCAGATCAGAACTGAGCAGAGCAGAGTAGAGTAGAGCAGCGACTAGAGCGACGACTGTCAGTTAAGTTCAGAGCTCGGTCAGGCCGGGAGCAACAGCAGCCACAGCAGCAACAGCAACGGCAGCAACATTCATGAGCGTTCAGCGTATCTGATGAGCGTTTTCTTCTTTTCGGCGGTCACTTTTTGTAGCAAGAATCGCAAATTTCGCTCATTTCACTTACGCTTGTCAAAACACACACACACACAGTCGAAAAAAAGGAAGAAAACCAAAAAAAAAGCTTCGAAAAAATAACAAAAAAAAAAAAAAATTCTATCATTTTGTTTGTGCAAAAGAAAACCGAATTCGTGAGAATAAAACGGCGTCGACGTCGTCGTCGCTTCAGTCAATTCGTCGAGCGCTCGAAGACAAGTTGATGCGAGCATGTACACGGATGAACACGACAACAGTATCTCAGACAAGCAGTGCGATAAATAAATACATTAAAACTACGAAAAGTGTTTGCAGACATAACAATAACAATAACAACAACAAAACTGCAAAAAATACAAAAATACAAAAATTATTTTACAAAAAAAAAAAATATTATAAAATAAATAAAACGGCAAAAAGATACAAAAATTAAACAAAAGATACAAATAAAAAATTATGCTTAATTCACATAAAACGGCAAAGCGAAATGCTCATGGCTTTTGGCCCTTTTGGCCGTGTATCTAAAAAACAACAACAGCAACAACAACTCAGTCACTGAAAACGACAACAAACGAAACAACAACAAAAACAAAAGAAGCGTACAAAAAATCGCAGCGTAGCAAAAACAACAACAACAGCAACAACAACAACAGTTTAAAACGCCGCACATCCTTTTTTCTTGCGTTACTCTTTGATTACTCTTTCGGCATATTTGAATCGGCATCTTTCACCAGATGCGCTTACCGTCTTGAGCGCTTGCAGAACGCTGCCAACCGACCGACCGACCGATCGACCCAACGCCGCCAGCCGAACCGACACCCGCTGCCAGGCATCGACGCCATCGCCGCCTCTGCCTCAGCCTCTGCCTCAGCCTCTGCCTCAGCCATCGACATCGCCTCTGCTGAATTGGTTTTGCGCTTTTTGGCGTCGCTGTCGCCGTCGTCGTCGCTTTGCGATCGTGTGTGAAAATCACCATTAAAATGTGCGTGTGTATTTGACCATAATGATGAGTGTCGGCGGCCAAAGAAGAACAGAAAGCAGCAGAAGAAGAAGAAGTTCTCCAATGCGCGGCTGCGTTTTGAGCGATTTTTAGTTCGCGTGCGGCAACCTTCTGCGTTTGACGGCTTTACATTTTAAGCAAAAGCAACTTTATTATTTCATTCTGCCATTTATTAAATACTGAACGAACTCAAAATCAAAAGATATAAAGATACAATTATTAAAACAAAACAAAAAACCGTTAATTAAGTGCCGTTCAATTAACGCGCCACACAATGAAACAAAATCATTAAATACTTCAACGCTTACGGCCGTGCAAAGTATCTACAACTACAACTTTGTTATTAACCTGTGTCTAATTAGAATTATAAATACAAACAGACAGAGAGCCAGTCGGACAGACGGTCAGACAATTGTGCTTGGACTGTGAGTAGAGTAGTTTGCAGTTTTGGTGCAAGTGTTTTGGTGCAGCGACTTGTGCCTGACAAACGGTCTGACGGTGTATCTGTTGTGAGCTATGCGGTTGCTCATGTTCATTGCAATTTTAATATACGCAATGCCAATAACAGGATTTGGTTGGTAAGTCACATTAAAGATACTAAGCCTTAAGTCGAGCACGGGACATAAGAAACAGGCTGTTGAATTGTCAGTAGTGCTCAACCTCTAGACCAAAGATTCATCAAACCATTTTTGTTTGTGTTCATAAAAGTTTCCGAGATTTTGAAGAATATTAACATTGATAGGTTTAAATTAATTAATGTGAATATAATTTGAATATGGAATTGTACAGTTTTTTTCGAGAACACCTCTGTGTGTATTCTCAGACCGTCAGTTGGGCAACGCTGTCACGACTTAGAGTGTTACAATTTCTTTGTCAAATTAAAGGAACATGTTTTAAATCTACAAAAAACAAAGTCAAAAGTAATCTTCTGCTGAATGATATATTACAAAAACATGATCCCGAACCGAACCTTATTATAAATATTCACTTTAAAGCTTCAGATCTTTTTAAGTGTACCATAAGAGAGATGTAGGAAACTGTTCTGTTCATACAGACTTCAATAACATCGCCAAGTCCTTTGATCTAACTTATGCCTTAACAATATATGAAAATCGCATAGAAACATTATATTTCCTATACATTTTCACACTTTATTGCAGCTTTGATTTGCTGCCTTCTCATATCCTTTACATAGAACAAACACAAATGAAATTTTAGAATTTTTGGCGAAATTTTTATTATTTTTATTTATTTAATTTTCATTTATTTCTTTCTTTTTGCTGTAAATTTTGTTGGACGCGTCATAAAAACTGACAATTTGTCTTATGGGCCATTTGCCAACGGTCTCAGACTGCCTGACGATAAAGTCGCCCACGACTGTCAAACTTTTAATTGAAATATGGATTTATAAAAATAAGAATAACAAAAACAAAAACAAATGCAATGAAATAAGAAATTGAATTAAATAAACTAAACTAAAGTCAATTTAACTCAACTGTCGCATAGAACTTTTGCTTTGAGGCACATTTGCCTTCAATTTACATTCGTGCGACTTTTGAAAGCGAATTCGAAATGTTTTTTTATTGTTTTTTGTTGTTTGTTGTTTTTATTTTGCCGGTTAGGTCAGCGCACGCATCACTTTGAATTAGATAAAAGTTAATTGAGTTTTTTTTTGTATTTTTTTTTTTCAATTTTTTTCGATTGCAATTCACATGAGGTAAATATTGCTTTAAGCATGCATAACGCCTTTGATCTTGCTTTGAACACACCCAGTTGCAAATACACACACACACACACGCATAGGCACGTTGAGTCGACATTTTCACGCCTGATCTGCAACCGCCAAGGGCAGACTGAGGCAGCTAAATAGGCCGTGACGACAGCAAAGTCAAAGCAGCTCAAAGCGTTTTTTTTTTTTACAAGGAAATGAGTTCGCACACACACATGTGCAATGATACGTTTTTTGCATGTGTAAATGAAATCAATCTATTGGCATTTATCAACAAAAAAAAAGAAGAAAAATAGAATAGAAAATAGAAAAATCGCACGCTACTTTAATTAAGATTAAAATCTGTAATGACTTTAATGCACTTTGATATCAAATGTGATTGCGTCAGTGGCGTACACATGCACATAGAGCTGGCTTGCTTGCATATAAGACTGCAGCAGCAGCAGCAGCGGCAGAAGCGGCAGAAGCAACAACACAGCGACAATTATAAATGACACAGCAAATTACAGCGCACAATTTCGATTTGAATTAATTTTTTATTATTTGCATTTGCCTTCTCGCTCACACACTTGATTTAATTATATCGAATGCGCTTTGTGCACATCGAAATTCATTTAGAGTTCGTTTCATTTCATTTCACTACACTTGTAAAATTTTCATTGATGCAAAATTTTCATTCATTAATTGAATGTGTGCAAAATCCAACGCCATCGCCTCGCCCGCCGTCGCCTTGGCCTACGACATTACGTATACGACGTGTTGCGTTATGCGATTTGCATGAATGTTGGTGTTGCATTTGGCGAACGAACGAACGAACGAGGAACGAATGCAAAGCGATGACATAAATCAACGGGAAATACAATTAAGATGATTTGAAGCAAAGAATTGGCTAACGTATAATAAAAACATTTGCTTTATGTGCTTATGTGTGTGCGAGTGTGTGTGTGTGTTTATATAATAAAGTACACCTACTTAATATTATGAAGAGCATTCATGTATCTTGTGTTGTATATCAGCGTTATACAAACAACAACAACAACAGCAACTGACAGCTAAAAAAATATAATAATAATGTAGAAGCAAACCATAAAGCCAGATGTATCTAAATATGAAAGTATCTGATTTTTTTTCTTTTTTTTTTTGCTTATAGAGAACCTTTCTTCATTATATGAATTATGATTACGTATGCGTTCAGCTTATGCCATCTTATTTCCTTTAAGTGTGACGAACAACGTTCAATTTCGCGCAACAGCAACTATCACACACACACACACATAGACAGAGACACTGTGGGCCAATTGCCAATAGTTTGTCTCATTATGATGAGCATCGCGCAAAGGTGCAACTGATTATTTAAGACTGTTTTTGCACTTTTTGGCAAACGCATCATCATCATCATCATCATCATCATCATCACTCTGTGCATGACTCTAAAAGTGTTGACAGAAAAAAGCAACAACCGAAAATAATAATAATAATAAGATAAACTAGAAAATTTCATGTTAAAGAACGGAAATTCGGTCACGTTCAAGTTCATAAACTTTTTGCTTTGCTTTGCCATCATATAAGCATCATAGATACAAAGTATCTGTCACTTTATTTGCATGTGATGAACAGGAACAGTTTCTAATAAGTTACATGCCAAAAATTCTACAAGTTTAAAGCCCGTTTATGACAATAACAATAGCAACAACAATGACTAAAAGCTGTGCAGGCACTGAAGCGCACCAAATTAGTCACGGCGGCAATCATCAACTGTTCTATAGTACAGCAAAATGTCAAAAGCAAGCAAACAGGAATGAGAAACTCATTTAGTTGCAACCACAACAACAACAACAATAACAATGCAACATCATGCGATTAATAAGCAAAATTAGCCACAGTCGCTTTAAAACAATGCAGATACGCCCATTTGAGCTATAATTAAGTTAAACGTTGTCGCAATTGCGCTTGTCAAATCAAACAACGCCCGTCATCGTCATCATCAACATCGTCATTCTCATACTCATCATCATCGTCATTATCATTAACAACATCATTATTGTTGTGTTGGCCAGACTTTGTTGATTGCCACATTTTGGCTTACAGAGGGCAAAGCACAAAGACAGACAGACAGACTGCATGCATGCCTCTCTCCAAACAACAATCCCACCATCTGTCTCTCTGTCTGTCCTTTGTTGCTGTTGGTTTACCAAATACATTAAGCTTTGAGCAAAGGCTTTGCAAAAAGGGAGGCGGGCGACGAAAAAAAAAAAGAAAAATACCCATGGCTAATGAATATGTTGAGTTGTAAACGCAACTTGACTAATTCACCTTAAGGACTCGCAATTTGACATGACGCAGTGGGCTGGGAAAATGCAATTGTTGAAGCCTTTTTTGAGTCATTTGATCTATGAAGGGTGCTCAGACAAATGTGTATTAGTTTAAAGCGAGCAATTTGAACAATACTCATGTATTGACATGGCGCTAACTAAGGAAAAAAGACAAATAAAAAAAAAAAATAAAAGAGGTCAAAAAGAAGTGCCAACTTGTGAATTTGCTAATTTTACAGTGCTGACAATATAATCAAACAACAGCGACACACACACACATGCACACATGCACACATACAAGAAGGTGTCAAACGTTAAGCTTAAACAAATGACAAAAAGCTATGACAAACGGCAACGCCCTCCAGCTGTGAGTCAGCTTTTTGTCAGCAAACGTTCATTCGTTCGTTGGACCAACCGACCGTGCCATGAAAAGGTGAAGCGCCGCCGTCGCTGCCACCGCCGCCGTCGATGACAAACTGCAAATAAGTTTACGTACGGGCTTGACTTTGACACCTACACGGACGGCGCTGGCAAAACAATAAGTCATTTTAACACGTTCGTTGTTTAAACGCAAAGCAGCAGCCAAGTTTTTGGCACGACTATCGATATAATCAATTGCCACCGTGAACGCCCACCAGACGCGGCCCACACAGATGGCAGAGCCGCGGCCGCAGCAACCACTGAGATAGCACGATACACAAATTGTGCAAAAGAGATGGCGATAGATAAAAGATGTATAATGCAATTGTTAAACGTTAATAGTTTATGTAAACGTTCTTAGATATTTCAATACATTGTCTCTGCTTCTTCTTCATCAGTTTCTGGTTTTTTTTTTGTCCATTTGTTTGCCCACCTGCAACACTGACCAACCACAACAACTAAGCACTCAAACACTTGAACAGACCGGCGGACAGACCGAACAACTTCGCTTTTTTTTATTGAAACTTCTTTTTCGTCGTCGTCGTCGTTGCTTGTGATGCCTTCACGGCGAGCGCATTTCAGTGTCAATGTTTGTACAAATACTTAAAAAGTTGACAAGTGGCGGCGGTGTAAGTTGTCGATTTCTTTATTAGAAAAGGGCAAACAAACAAGAAAATATGTATATGAAAACAAATATGTAAGAAAAATTTCATTGATCAGAAAATGAGTCAACAAAGCCAAGTGGACAGCACCGCGCATTTGATCTGAAGCTGTGATCGCATGTTCTACTATTTACACGCACGCACACAGGCACACAAACAGTCAGTCAGTCAGCGAGACAAGCATGCATGCATGCATTGCTCTAACTTGCTCTTGCTTGCTTGCTTGCTCTCAAACGACGTTCACCTGTGAGAGCCACTTGACAGGCGTGCGCTCTGCCCTTTTCTCTTGTTGCTTTCATCTTTGTTGCTGTTGTTGTTGCTGTGCTTCTTGAAGTGTACGTGTGCCGCTGCTGCTGCTGTTGTTGCTGCTGCAGCTGATGCACTTGATCAAAGCGCGTAAATTGAGTATCGACGTGTGTGTGATTTTTTTTTTCTTCCTTCAACGTCGAAGTCTTCTTCTTAAATAATAAAAATGCGAGATTTTTTTTTTGTTTTTTGTTGGCTTTTGCTTTTTCAAGTTTGCCGCCAACTTCAACATTGACAGACAGCCGGCGAAATTCATGCAGTGAAGGTGTACAAATTCATTGCATTTCGATTATTAATTGCATTTTGTAGTTTGTATCTTTTCTCTCTTTCAATTAATATTTTAGCAAATTTGTTGCAACAAAACTATGTAAATCGAATTCTATATCTGTTTGTCTGTGTTTGTGTGTGTGTGTTTAATTGCAGGCAGTGATATATGTGCAAAAGCGCCTGAAATTCGCATATTATTAACTGCTCAATATTCAATGCGCTGATTTACTCAGCGCGCCTCTGTGCAAATAAACAAACAAGCCAATTGTGCATTTTTCAGCGCGAAAGTGAAAAAAGAAACAAAAACAAATATAAATAAATAAAAACTAAAAAAAAAGAAACCACTCATATTGTATAAGTATGATGAATACATTGAACGGTGGTTGCAACGCCTAGAAGCGCCGCGCCGCGCCACACTGCTATATCTTCTGCCTCACGCCGCACCTCGCCTCATCATTCACAACACAGTCTGAGCAAATAAGTAGTTCAACGGCGTTATTACATACATACAAACATACATACATACATATATGCGTATGAGGCAGCAAAAGAAGTGTAATGACTTGAAAAAACAAACTTTGAGCGTTGTACAAATAAATAAAGATCTTAAATTGAGTTGTAGAGATGCTAGATGAATATTTTGCGTTGACGTTGGCATACTTGGCAAAGCAGCTCAATCAATTTTAAGCGCACAGACCCCTATAGATACTTACATATACATACATATATCGTATAAATAAAGATACATAAATATTAATATAAAAAAAAAACTAAATTTTATATAATTGCAGGGCTGAGGGCTCAAATATACTACTCGATCCAAATTTAATGTGCAAAAAAACGCGTCGTCTGCGCGGCAAATTAGCCGAAATCTGCCGGCACGATTCTGCCCTCTTGAAGGAGATCATCAATGGCATAAATCTTGGCTTCCGAGAATGTGAATTTCAGTTTCGTAATCGTCGCTGGAACTGCACTGTTTTGCGTAAAAGCATGCGTAAAATACTAATGAAAGGTAAAGACCAAAAACAACAGAACCCAACTATTTGCCAAAGTATCTGTGTTGGCTAGTATGAATTGCACTTAGTAGATACATTTCGCGCACACTTAAGCCTTTACTCAAGGTACTCAACGATTACCTCTCTGTCAACCTCACTTTTAGCCACTAACACACACACACACGCATACACGCATACACATGGCGAGTGAAATTTGCATAAATGCGCTTGAAGTCTTTGGTTTGACTTGAAGCGTCAACTTCATTATTATGCATTGTTGACGCTCTCGTCAACACTTGTCACGCGTGCAGCGGCGTTATTGTTGTTGTTGTTGGCGTTGTCGCTGTTGTCAAGTGTTACCACCTGATCTGATCTGATATGACATGATCCAGACCACGCTTGTTGACGACAGATACAACATGATTTCTCCTGTTGTCTTTTTTCGGTTTTTTTTTTTGTTTATTTTTTTATTTATTATTTTTGTATACGCATTGTCGACAGTCAAATAAGCTTATTAAGCTTGAAGAAAGTATCTAACTTGTGTAATAAAAAAAATCTATTTAATATTTATGCAGAAATTTCTATTATTAAATAATGATTTATGTTCAATAAGCTTATTATTAATAAATATAGTTATTAAATTGTCCAAAGATACGACACAACTGCATGTATCTATGCGCAACATGTGTGCTTTGCTCGGGTAGCTTCTTTTTTACAAACATTAGCAAATTATTTTTACATTAAAATTGTGCAACAACAAAACGAAGGACGGTCGGTCAAACGGTCGCTGTAAAGAATGGACAAACTAAACAACCAACCGAAGCGAACCGAACAGAACAATCAACCTTGGCAAGTATAATGAGCTGTCCAATTCCAACAGAGAGTGTTATAAATAAAGAATGCAACATTGCTCACATGCAATTATGCAGCGCTGAAAAATAAGTATATTTCCTTCGTTTCGTTTCGTTTCGTTGTTGGAAACTGTCACTCAAGAAACCACATCATCCATCAAGTTGTATAATAAAAATGTTGAAACCTGATGAATAGCGCTCGAAATGAGCCTGCAAAGCTGTCAATTTAAGAAAAATATTACCCAAAAGATACGCAAAAACCGTAAAGGCCAATGCTTGGACAATGATGGCCAACAACAACAACATTAACATTAACATACACACATGTCTTAGTCTTAGCCAACAGCAACAAAGTGAGGCATTCTTCCATATGGCAAACACATACACAACAATTGCAACAACATGATGTTGCAAGCGGCATGCGGTGTGCAATTTAAATAACCAAAGCGTTGACATTAACGACAATTCACAAGCGAAACCGCACGCCAAATTTACAAGCAATAAATTTGTGCATTTAGCCAAAGATTCACGCAATCGCCGTGACTTCAATGGTGTAATTTAGTTTTTTTCCCCTTTTTTTGATACTTTGCTTATACAATTACTAAGCCCACTATTTGGGCTACCCTATTAAGCACTGTTAATAGGAATATTCTATTAAATGACAGATTTTGCTCTAACAGTTTTTTTAAAAAGCTGTTCTTTTGGTCATGTTAATTTGCTGTTACTTTACATTCCAATATCCAACAATGCTAGAAACGAAGGGCTTGTTATGTAAAGTGACTGGTATAAGGTAACAATACATTTTTCTATTAAAGAAACTATTAAAAGCACTCTTAACAGTTTTTTAACAGAGTTGCCAGAACAAATTTAAATGTAATATTGAAATATCGTCTTTCCTCTTTAAAGATACACGTGAGACGGGCTTCGTGAATGCCATCACGGCGGCTGGCGTGACTTATGCCGTGACAAAGGCCTGCACGATGGGCAATCTGGTTGAGTGCGATTGTGACAAGAGTCATTCACGACGCAATGGCGGTCATCCACAAATGGTGAACGCTGCCACGGCGGCCGATGTCTTGGAGCGTCAACAGGCCGTTTACGGCCGCAATGTGACCACAGCAAAGCCGCGACGCACACAAAGACCGCGTCGAAGAAAGCTGCTCCGCAATGTGAAGTTTCCCGACGGCGAGTGGGAGTGGGGCGGCTGCAGTGACAATGTGAACTTCGGCGTGCGCAGCTCGCGAACCTTTCTCGATGCCAAATATCGAAAGCGCAGCGATTTGCGTACGCTCGTCAAGCTGCACAATCACAACGCGGGACGCTTGGTGAGTCAGCCGGTGAAAGCAAATAAAGGTTCATTATGCTATCTCCCTCTCCCTCAGGCCATACGCGATTCAATGCGTCTTGAGTGCAAATGCCACGGCCTCTCCGGCTCTTGCACGGTAAAGACATGCTGGCTAAAGATGCCGCCATTCCGTGAGGTAAGCGCACGTTTGCGTGAGAAGTTCGATGGCGCTTATAAGGTGGCGTTACGCAACGATGGCAACAGTTTCATGCCCGACGATGGCATGGGCATGGGCACGAGCACGGGCCCCGGCAAATATGATCTTGTCTATGCCGATGATTCATCCGATTTCTGCATGGCAAATTCAAAGACGGGCGCATTGGGCACACAAGGCCGCGAATGCAATGCAACGTCAACGGGCGCCGACAGTTGTGATCTGCTCTGTTGCAGCAGAGGTCACAAGCACCGTTGGGTATCCGAGTGGGTCAATTGCAAGTGTGTCTTCAAATGGTGCTGTGAGGTCACGTGTGAAAGATGCCTGGAGCATCGTGAGGTCAACACTTGCTTATAGTGTGCGTGCGTGCGTGCGTGCGTGAGCGAGGCGAGTCAACAACGTGATAATGTGTAACGTCTTGGCCATTTAAGTATTATAAATAAATAAATAAATCGATAATTTGTATTAGCGCAGACAGACAGACGGACGGACGGACAGACGAACAGCTTAGTTGTAGAACACTCATTTTATTGTAATTAGCAACATAAAAAAAGAATACGTTTAGCACATAAAATTAACAAAAAAGGAACACATACGAGTATACAATATTAAAAAAAAAATAATATAATAATAACACAAAAGTCGTTATTGAAATGTTTGTCTCTTTGTGTGTTATTGTTTTTTTTTTATGGGAAAATAATTGCATTGCCACAAAAACGAAACGTTTAACAAAACGTAATATTTCTATTGTTATATATACATATTTATATTGCTCAAATTAATGTTTTAAATCTGCATAATTGATTAACAAAACTTTTAATGAAGACGCCAACGGGCCACACGGTGGCTCCTCATCAATTTTGCTTACCGTTTGGTTCGTAGTTTTTGTATTTTTTTATGAAACTAGTTTGCCGACGATTTAATTTATTCATTATGATGTTCACACATGCTATACAACTGTATGTATTTGCCTGTATGTGTTACTGGGTAAGCGTTTAGGCATTATCAACATGCTTGAGTAGTTGGAAACATGCTGAAACATGTCAATATATTGACAAGCAACTAATGTCTATATTAGTAACAAAAAAACAAACTTGTTCAAATTGAAAATTGAATTTGAGTGTTTGACTTTTATTTATGTTATGTTCGAATTATACAAAGACTTTACTTAATTAAGTTGATGTGTGCTAAGGATTTTTGATTTAAAACATTTTCAACTTTGAATCAACACAAAAATTGACTTATAAACAAAAGCGTACTTTGGACTCTTGTTGTTTTAGGCAATGTACATACATTAGGTGAGGTTTTTTCATGAAATTTGCACTTCTTCTTATACCTCTCGGTGAGATTTTCTATATCTGACGTGGGGTTTTGCTAAAAATTTGAAAATAATTATTAAATTAGGCTATTGAAAAATTGTCATGAGATCTTCAATAATCCATCCATTCTCTTGACGGAGATATACTCGGATTTCGTGGGACCACCCTTCTACCTAATTGTACCTCACGTAATTTATGAAGATAGCCCTTTCTTGAGGAAGGGTATGCGTTGTTTGGTCATGTGTTAGCGTAAACACAAATGCCGCTAACTTGCTTAGGCGAACTACTGTTGTTGTTGTTGTTAAATGTCAAAAGAGAGTTAAAATTTTATTGGCAAACTTTGTTAATTTTTTTTTTCGCTTTTTATTTTCATTTCTTTTGTCAACAACAACTTTTTATGCACACAACGTGTGAACAAGTAAAGAAAATTAAAAAGACGTCACTAAACGATAGTAATTAATATCATTTGTATAAAAAGGCACAAGTTAACATAATGACAGCTCAAAACAAAAGCCTAAAATGCTTCATTATCTGAAACCCGTTTGATTCGAAACACTTTGAGTTGATCATGTCAATTTAATTTGAGTCGATGTCACATAAAATCAAACAAAAGTTTTTTGTTTAACTGTTTTATGTGCGCTTGCGAAAAACAACAACAACAATGGAATGACAACAAAATTTATGCGTTATAATTAGATACTCGCTTCATTACGATAAAGTTCATTGTTTGTTGCATGAAAGCATTTTTTTTTTTGTAGCTTTTGTTTTTGCTTCTTTTATTTTCAACAAGTTTGTTAATTCGCTCGTTTTTCGCATGTTGGCTAAGAGTGCGTGTGTGTGCAAGAGAGAGAGGAAGAGGGAGAGAGAAGGAACGTTACAATTGTCAGCGCATTGCATACCAAAGTTGTTGCTGCTGTTGTTGTTGTTGCTGTTGTTGCTGTTGGCGCACAATCAGCACGTCGCGACGTTCAAACTTATCTGACCTGACGTGTCTTAATGAGATTTGCTTGTATCTTAGGCCATTTCGCAGATTGGTATCTCTGCAGTTGATTTCAATTAATTGCGACGACGAATATTAGTCATCAATCTAACAGGCTAATCATTTTCCCATATACCATACACGTAAGCGCAGCTGAGGTAGCCGAGCTTAGGCCACATACATACACATATAGCCTATAGAACGCCATTGACCCAACGTTTAACGTCCTTGAACGTGCGCTGTGCGTGCGTGTGTGTGTGTAAAGGAGAAAGAGTGTGAGCGAGAGAAAGCATGTATCGTATGTATGGCGCTAAACTGGCAGCAGATGATCAAAAGACCATTTGCGTCTCACACACACACACACACAGACAAAACACACAAAAATACTAATGGCTTAATTTTAAAACTTTTACACCTTCTTTGACTTCCTTGCTTGAATTGACTTGCCTGACTTGACTCGTCTCAGCGCATCTCATCTTGACTTGAATCGTCTTGTCTTGACTTGTCTTGTCGCTGACTCCGAGTTGAGTTGAACTGTTTGTTTGTTGGCTTGCTTGGCTTGGCTTGGCTTGCTTTGTTTAACCGATCAAAGGTATCGCAGCCAATGATCTCTACCTGTGAGTCAAAGTCAATCCCTCGCATTAAAGCGAAAATAAACGTTCATACAATTTTAGCCAAATTGCATGTTGTACGGGGCTAGCGAATGGTCTCGTCTCTCTCTCTGTGTGTATACGGACCAGCTCAAAGGAACTAATACAACAACAGCAGCAGCAGCAGCGGCAGCAGAAACAAATAACCGCAATAACCACACATTAAAGCCAACGCTGCGAATGAAGGCAGCCGTCGAAACAACATGAAATTCCTGCGTAATTTGTAAGGAAAGGCGTGAAGAACACCAACGAAGGCAACACCTTAATTAATGTTATTAAAATGGAACGAATGTGAAAGAGCAAAAAGGCAGAGAAGAAGAATGCTGCATGCAGCCCAAAAAAGGGTCTACTCTGTCTGTCTGTCTGTCTGTCGGTTGGTCGGTCGATTGGTCTGTTGGTTGGTTGGTTGGATGGTCAGTCAAGTCAGCAGGATTTTTTATTGAGAACGGTGAGTTGGCGAAAGAGCAAACACACGATTCGGACAAGAATCAAACCAAAGAAATGAGCGCCTGCCGTTGGATTGTTTAACAAAATTAATAATATGGCAAGGGGGCATGCAGCAGGCATTTAGTTTGAGTTATATGCGCCAAATAGCGAAGGGGGGGGCAGAAAAATTTCATACAAAATTAACAAATTACACAATTTTCTTAACTCAACTTGAGACAAAGACTCACAGCATAAAAAACTTCTTATTATTATTAAATCTTGTCATAATCAAAAACAAAAAGCGACAAAAAAACATTTCAAAATGATATTCAAAAAATACTCAAACACATTTTTTTGATATATTTATTAAGCTGATGGCACATCATCAACGAGTGACAGCGAACGATTGTCTACATGATCTTTTGACACTTTAATGCTGTAATTAGGGTTAATGGCTATTAGTCAGACAATACAATAAGCAAATATTAACACAAAAGAATGCCTACAATACACAAAAAATAACAGAAACAACAACACAAAAACAGGCAACAAAAAGGTCCGAAAAAATTGAGGCAACGCCTGCCATTTGAGTTAACGGTTTGCGCCGAATTGGCTTACATTGTTGCCAGACTCGGCAAAGGCACAGCAGTGCGTCTGTCCGACGAACCAAGCCGACTGCGACGTTGTTGGCCAGGATAGCGTGAAGATTATGACACAGCGAAAAAATTGTGCAATTAATTTCAAAGGTGGCATGTAATGCCTCGAACCCAACATGAATTCCTTTGCTCTTTCGTATGCTCTAAAAGACTTTACCACGGCTGATTTGCGTTGAAAGACTAAATGATTGGCAAAGATTTGTTTTTTTGTTGGTTTTTTTTCTCATTTTGTTTTTGGTTTAACGCAGGAAACCGAACATAAATTAAAAGAGATACAAATAAAACTGTGAGAAAGTTCACAAAAATCATTTGAGCAGCGAAAGATACATTATGATTGTGTCAAAGAGTCCTTAGAGTCAATACAAAGATGTATGAAAAGAAACACAAATCCTAAGCCACTTTAAAATATATCCAGATCCCAAACAACTTTTGCGGTGCACAAGGTGAAGGAGCTATGAGTCATCATCGCTTGATGATAATAGCGAAATAATGAGTACTCTTGAACAGATAACAAAATGTGGCAAAATTGCAAAACAAATGCTCAGGAAAAATACTCAAAAAGCGCTTTGTCGAAGTCTTTTGTAAACTCAAAGTTCTTTAACTCATTATTTTCGAATCAAAGCTGATGATATATGAATTTTTGTCTAGAATTTGAACTTTATCTTAGAGCTTAATGTTAGACTGCTGTATGTGCGCCGCAATCATGTGTAACATAAGTCTGACATGATCCAGAATTTACAGAACAACTTTTTCATTGAATGTGATTCATTTTTCAAAAACTTATTACTATTCAAAAACCACATGTAAGACTTGATAATTTCGACCAACTATAATAATGTTAATCGAAACGGAACTGAAAAAATATTGCGTGAATTTATTAAATACAAGAAAACAAAGGTGATCAAAAATAAATATTTTGGTTGTCGTGTTTTGTCAGACATTTCGAAGCATTCAATGTGACCAGCAAGCAAGTAAGTAAGTTGGCCAAGTCTGAAGCTCCGAAGGCCTCTGCATTTATTTGGCATTCGTGCGCAAGTGTGAAGATCTGCGCAAATTTCAAGCGCCTTCGAAAATATGATTTTTGTTGCTCATATTTTATATTTTTTTGTTTTGTTTATTTTTTTTTTTTTTTTTGTCTCACAACATTGGAGGTCTTCATCTTTAGGGGCCGACCCCATGGGCAGTGAAATTAAGTTGATTTTTAATGCAGTCATGAAGTTGTTTCACAACGCAAAGAATGCTCAACAAACAAAAAAAAAAAATAACAAAAAGGAAATAAATAAAAAAAACTACATAAAAGACATGAGATACAAAAATCCCAAAAAGGACAAGTCTTGCAAGCCTGCAGCGGCGTTGATTTGCATTATATCTGTAATAAAATTTAAGCTTTTGTAATACAAAACAATTTCAGTGCATTTATTAAGTATAAAATCAACATGAGAGCGAAACATAAAATCAAAAAAAAAAGTATATATACATGAGTATATATAAATCTACATGCGATATTCAACTTGTCCACACTTCTGGCGAACAAACATTTTGAGAAGTTATTACCATGAATTTTTCATTAAATGTAAGCCTGATGATCTTAAATTAAATGCCCACATAAGGCATGAATTATGTAAGCTGTTAATAAAGTGATACCACAGTTGATAATGATGATGATCTTGATGATGATGATGATGATGCCTGCCTGCCTATAGCAGAGACTGTGGTGGCACGTAGTCACACGCAGCAGGCGTTCGTTCAGGACCATATGACTTACTCATCGAACTCGACAAACTTTTGTAGATCATTTGTGGTGTTGCTCTTGGCTGCTTTTAAACTTTAAGCATTCTTATTATTACTCTTGTTGTTGTTGATTCGTAAAAGCATCTTCCTGATGCAAGGCCATGTGGATGCATGCATGTTGTTGTTACTTGTTGTCTGTCTGTCGTTAAGCTCAAATGTTGCTCAACGACTGAACTGAAATTCAGATGAACTCAGCGCCTTGGCTCGATTGTCGTTGAAATGTCGCTTAATAAAAATTGTTATTGCAGTTTAAATACACTTTCGAACATACAAAAGAACGTAGAGCACTTTATTTCTGTTGTTGCTGTTGTTGTTGGCTTCTTTTTTTTTATTTATGTGCAACAGATTATGGTAAATCGCTCATAATTCGTAATCGAAGACAGTTGCGCGTGCGCCAAGCGAGAACGGACAGACGGACAGACAGACAGACAGACAGCAAGAGCAACAGACAGGCAGACAGTCGGACAGACAGACATATAAGCAGACAATTGCACGAGCTGACATATGACAAACGTATGCAAATGGATTTATTGTCATGTTCAGCGCTTGAAAGACACTGAGCAGGATGCATTGTCCTTTTGGCATTCATTTTTTTTCTTTTAGACATTTTCATATAATCACAGAAAGCTTTAAAGCACTTTTGTGCTTTCTAATTAAGTTCATGAAAAGCTTCAAAGTTCATTCGAGACTTTGACTCCTCCCTTGCGTTCATCGCGTTCATTTTGCGGGCATTAAAAATACCCCAACTGTACGGGACCTGCGCACTGAGCGGCAACTTGTCGCTCGTATTTAATAGAACTTTTAAAAAAATTCTATTCTTCATTAATTTTCTCAACAATCAATGAATTTTTTCATTAAAGTGATCACCATTCATCAGTTATTGAGTACTCAGCATACAGAGTGCTTCAAATTGTTGTCTTTTTGTGCAATCTGCTGTTTGCTGTCAACATTATTGTGGCTTCACTGTCATGTTGAACACGCGCATCTATCATTGACTCAACAGCCTCCAATGAGAACACTTGGAGGCGCGCACTTCAACCAATACACAAACACTTCTCCACACACACACACACACACGTACTCACACATGGCGCAGAAAGAAGCTGAAGACTGATTGCTGCAATTTGCGCAATTTGCGAGCAAATTAAATGGGGGAGCAACTGCTTTCTTATCCTGCCCCCCCACCACATCGAGCTCGGCACACAACTGCTCAGGCTGCCTTGTTGCAACCTTACAGACCCGCCCAGCATCGTTAAGGCGTGAGTACGCTCGTTGTTGTTGCTGTTGATGTACTTGCCGTTGCTGCTACAAAAAACACTTGTGTTGTTGTTGTTGTTATTGTTGGGCTTCTTGCAAGACTGCAACAAAAACAAAAAGTATGAAAGAAAAAGAAAAAGATGATGATGAACTTTTTTAAGTGAATTTCAGCCCTCTTTCGCTTCAGTTGGTTGGCTTTCACAAAATGCTTGGCATGCCAATGCAACAACAACAACAACAAGCGCAGCCAATGTGACTGCAACAACAAGATGGATGCTCATGCTGCAACATTGAAGTTGCACTTGAACTTTCATTTTGTCGACTTTCCACCCTTTTTATTTTGATTTTGATTTCTTCTTTCTTTCTACTTTTTTTTTTCTTCCTCTTTTTTGCATTTGCCAACAGAACCGTGCGGCGAAGCAAACCAACCAACCAACCAACCAATTTAAACTATTTTTAATTGTAATGTTTTAAACATGTTGCCGTACCGCAAGTGTTGCATTGTTGTTCTCTCGAACGACCGTTTCAAACTGCCCCACCCCACCCCAACGCCTCACTCGAACTGTTTACAGTCTGCTGCATATTTGAGACGTCGTTACAGACATTTTTTACATGCCATGCCCAAATGCCTGCGCTGCTCTTGTGGATTTTCAGGAATGCCCCAACAGAAAGGGCACTAAACGCAACATTTTGTGGCATGTAGACGCTTTAAAACCGACGCACAACAACTACAACAACAACAACAATAGAATACAAAAGCATGGCATAGAAGCGAATAGAATAGAATAGAATTTTGACGAGTGGGTGACGTTGAAGCTTTAAACAAATACTGAAATGCTCTTTAAGTAAATTGATTTATTTTTTTGTATTTTTTATTTATAATTCGCAGTGCACAAGTAATGCCTGAGTGGCTAATAAAGCAACAAAAATAAAAATACTTATATATAAAAAATAATATTAAAACAAACTCGTTCAAAGCGCAATTAAATGTCAAGAATTTTCCCACAATCGCTCAACTTGAGTTATTTTTTTTTTCTGATTTTTTTTGCTTTTGATTTTTATGATTTGTTTTATTTTTTTTTTGTATTTTTGTTTTTTTTTTTTGCTTAGTCACGACGCCATCACATGCGTGTATCCTGCTCAGTTATGCATTGAATTTCTACAGAGTCCCTGAGTCCGCCACTGATTTATTTGCCATGTCAAAATGCGCAGAACGCTGATTGGGCCATGAGGTATTTTTTTTTTTTTTTTTGTTTTTCTTATTTCTGCCTTTTCCTTCAATACTAAACGCAACGATCAAGGTAAAAGAGCAGCAACAACAACAATAACAACAACAACAACGAAAGGACTCTGAGCATGCCAGAAGTTATTCAAGTTATTCGATTGGTCGTCAACGACGTACTCATACTCATACTCGTTACTTGAACTTCAATAATTTCGTTGCATTTAAATTTTATTTATATTTTTATTTCTTACTTTAGCAACTTCAGAGCAGAAAACGAAAACGAAACTTTTATTGTTATGACAAAAGTATTTTTTTTTTTAATTTTTTTTATGAAAAATGGTTTATGTGTAATAAAATCTAAGAAAGTCACAAGGGCAGCAACCCAAAACAAAAAAAAAAGCTTCAGAAATAAAAATGAAAGGCAGAGATAAATCAATGCTTGAAGCTTTGAGATTTTTCACACAAGATTATTTTGTTTAACAAAAAAAATATTTCATATTCATAGTTGAGTGATTTGAAAAACAAAAGCAAACGAGAATTGATAATTATCAAAAATTTTTTCGCCTGAGAATTGTCCAAATGTCAAGAGCACAAACAACAACAACAACAAAAAAGCGGTTTGGGTCACTCGAAACAAGAGTTGAACCTCAAATATCGAGCTGTGATAAAACAGTCATCCCTCAGCATTGACATTATTCCTTTCTTTTTTCAATAATCGCTGATAAACATCATCCTTTTTTTTTTATTTTAATATTATTTTGTTTTTAATATGTTGGCCGTCAATAGTGGTGAAAGAGACCCTTCAATTTGGTAGAGCATTGGCAATCGATGAAGGGTTGTTTGGCTAAAAAATGTTATAAGATTTGTGTGCGCGATAGAAATGCTTGGCTCGCTGAATCATCGAATTAGCAAGCCGTGACAAGACTTAAACAACACTTTTATTGTTTATGATTTGCACTGGAAACATTTTAAAGACATATGCTGACGGCAGGCAACAAGTGTGTCCTTGTCAAGTAGCGCCAAAGTCAAAGAGGTTAAGTTCACATTAAAGAAATACCGACCCATATTTGAGGCCTTGCAACTCATTCTATGCCTCATGTCCTTGTTCCCCACACACACACACACACACACACAGACACAGCTGTACATTTTAAAGTCAACTCAAAGTTCAAAAAAATAAAAAAAAAGCCGACAAACACAAACACACACACACACAAACACAAATCAATTCTATCATCATCTTTGACTTTGTTCATTGCATTGTTTCAGGTGTGTAGGAGGATGCCGCAAAGTAAATTAGCATATTTCGCTTCGAATGCATGTGTGTGTGTGTGTGTACTTACATAATTGGAGTCCTTGAGATGTACGCTGCTCTGCAGGGGTTTTCACCTCTTTGCATCGTTTGGAAAGATTCACTTTTCATCATACAAACACACACACACACACACACACAGACACAGACACACTGTATTGTACAACAACAATTGCAGCCCTTTGATGTTCAACACAAGTGGCACTCAGACTCGTGTCCTTGTGTCTGCATCAGCAGCACTTAATCAGTTTGCTCTAAAAAAAAACAACAAAAAAAAGCATAAAGATTTAACTGCTGCGGCAAAGTGTTGCTATTGGCATAACCATTCGCATTCGTAGCCGCAGTTGACATTAGACGCGCAACAATGCAATGCAACGCAACGCATCGCATCGACAATGCCACTTGGCTAATTTCAAGAAAAGAAAAGCTAAAAAAATAAGATAAAATACGAAAATATTAAAAAAAAATTAAAAAAATGAAAGAAATAAAGTCTTTCATCGCTGGAATGCACTTTCGTCAACAGAAATGCGTGTTAATTGGGCCGCAAAGTCAACAACAACAATAACAATAACAACAATAACAATGTCGACTTCAATAGCTTCGCCTTCGCATAAAGATAACAAATTTCTCGCATGATATAAACATGATGATGGTGATGCAATGATGAGTTGTCCGATGAGAAGATTAACGCTCGTTCACTCGCTCACTCACTCAGTGACTCAGTCAGTCACATGCTCTCTCGCATTCGCATTCGTCCAATGCGAATCCTGTCTGAACAAGGCCGTACATCAAAGTGATGTCCTCAACGCTGAGCTGAGTCTGTCATTCGTTGACGACGCGTACCCCAGCAAGGATGCTCGGCAGGCGCGTAACACGGCATTATTATGTCAGGATACGCAAAGCACCACAACAACACCAACAACAGCAACTTTACAATGACAATGTCGACGTTAGCGACAGCGACAGCGATTGTATCTCATCGGAGTTGCATTGCATTTGGCAGTCGGTGAGCAAAGAGTTACGCTGTTAGACATAATCCTGTGAAACGTTTTGACGTAAGGACGTGTACGGTTTTGAGCGGCAGTGATCAAAATACGGTTTGTGTTTCAGAATAATGAAGGATACTTAAAAAATATGCAAGATTTTTAAATAAAAATGTTTAAGCAATAAAAATAATTTAATAAATAAAATCAATAAAAATAATAAATAAAAATTCGCAACAAAAATTGATAATAAATTTAAAATTAATGAATTATTCATACAGCAAATTTTTAAAAGTGAAAAGTCCGAAAAATCCAAAAAGAATTTCATTAAAAAGTAATCTTAAAAAAATGCTTTGAATAACAAAAGATTTGAAAGTTCGAAAAAAGATATTTTGAAAATATAATAACAAGCATTAAACGCTAAACAATTGTAATGCAAAAATCACAATTATCGTTAACGTGAGCGTCGTGAACACGGTCGTTTGCTCTGGCTTATCAATGATCAGGCAAAAATGTACGAAACATGTAGTAAGCAAAATAGTTGTGAATTATTTAATGGCAATTCATGTGCAAATTTAGTCATTGTAATTAATAAGAACAACAATAACAAAAACAAAAACAAAGTGTATAAAAATTGTGCCGCAACGTTGCAAGACGTTACCAAGAAGCAATGCCTGAACAGCGCCAGCAGCGTGCAACGGCGAGGCAACAACAACAGCAGCAACAACAACAGCAACAACAGCAGCAAGTGGATAGGAAATCAACGAAACAATCAGAACAACACCGACGCTATCAACATCGTTCCGATCCGCCAATAACACAAGCACAACAACTATTAACAACAACAACAATTACAACAGCAACGACAACAACAACAACAACGACGACGACAACGGCATCAGCAACAACAATAGCAACAACAATAAGTGATGCAAAAACAACATTCATCGCCACGCCTCAGCGCTCATATTCGCCTTCGCCAACGACTTCACCATCGACTTCACCATCGACTTCGCGCTTCGCACATTCACATTCGCATTTGCATTTAATTCTCGTAATTATCTTGGCCTGCTGCACGCCGTGGTAAGTGTTGCAAGTCCAAATCCATCACTTAACGTCGACTATGTTAATTGTCTATCAACGAGCTTTAACGACTTTTCGTCGCTGCCACCGCCACTGCCACCGCCTTTGCCTTTGCCGCCTCAGTTGCCACCTTCGTTGTTCGGTGGCGACAACATAATTAATTAAATGACATGTTGTGACAAAAAACTAACCAATTCAGTCTGTTTTGGTGGCGGCGACGGCAACGGCGTGCAATCGCTGAAACTGTCGTCACAAGGTGTTCGAGCAATTAATAATGTTGTTAATTTGTCTGCCACAACTACAATTTTCTGTTTTTTTTTTTTGTTTTACTTGTCTTGTTGCTTTTGGCATGGAATTTTTTGTATATTTGGGCGGTTAGCAATTCAAATTCGAAAATTGTTTTTAATTTATTTCACACAAATCCAAAATTATATGTGCAGTGTGTATAGATACAGGGTGCGTTGCGTGGCTTGCTTTAATGCAGAATGCTCTTAAAATCTGATAGACTTGACAATTTCGGATACTCGGTGTATGAAGAAAAACAAACTTCAAATTTATCATCAATAAAATGTTGATAGTTGTGATATCACAGTGATATTTTTATTGGCAATGACATAACTTGTGATATTTGAAACTGATAGAATTTCAAGCAATCAAATTTACATATGTAAGCTGATTATAATATCCAAAATTATCAGTGATATTTTTATGATACAAATTGTTGGTCCAATCTAACGGCATGGCGTCTAATTTTGGATTATCTCTGTCATGAATTTTGGATCCTTTTTTGACTCTGTATGAAACATTCATAATTCGACATTAGATAGAAATATGAAAAAGAGATAATGAAGACATTATTTATCATATCTCTATCGATAAAAAGTCCGATTTATAGACCAAGCTTACAGACACCTCAGACACTTGGCTGCTTTTGCATTGCAGAGTAGATAAAAACTTTGAATTGAAGGACTTTTTATACTTTGATCAAATCAAAAGCCAATCAAGAAACAGACAGATGGACATTTTTTAATTTTATCACAAAGGATAGGATATGATAGGAGGATCAGACAACTCGACGGAGTCGAGAGCACCCAGCGACCATTGGGTCCATTGTGATGTCTGATGATGGCAGGAGGAGTAGCTAGAAGTGGGTAGGGATGATGGGATAGTGGATGAGCCAAGGGTTGAGTCTTATTCTCCGGGTTCTACTGGCCAGTCCCAATAGGCTTTGGCAGGCCGCGAAACCACCCAATTGATCACAAAAAGTTGCCTACAAATTTTGCCCAATCCTAATGTGTTACAAACTTGAAGATGAACTAATAAAACGAAACCATGCGTGTAGAGTATAAAAATAAAAACAAAACATAACATAAGATGCCTTAAAGAAACACTGAAAAAAGAAGAAGAAGAAAAGACAACGGCAGTGTAGAAGAAGAAGACTCAATTGTTGTTAACTTTGCTTAGGCTAGCGAACAAGTGCAACACAGCAGCAGCAACGGCAGTGGCAGCAACGGCAGAGGCAGCATTGAGGCAAATGCAACTGAAGTGCAATATGTGCAACGTGCGCCGACGTGCGCCATAATCACAGCTTCATATAATGCATAATGAGGCATTCGCATGGATATGAGCGCATTGCTGCACATTAGTACGTGCATATGCCATTGTTGCCAGCTTCTGTAGTGGTATGTATGTAGTTGCAAGGCCTATAAGACGAAGACAACGTTGAAAAAAAGGAGAAGAAGAAGAATCAGAGGCAAGAACAGAAGGTGTTCCCTGCGGTGCATTTTGCAACTTTAGATTCGTTTGAAATGCAAATGAAGCGCACGTCATGAACGACCAACTGAACGATTCAACTCAAGCCAAAGTGTGGGTGTGCGTGCGTGCATGCGTGTGTATGCATGTGTATCTGTGTGTGTGAGTGTGTGTGAGTGCATTATGCAGCAACCTAATTGGATATGATTGCAGGACTTGCAGCGCTTCATGCACTTTGCCTATTGTCAGTTGGTTGCAGTTTGAAACACGACTCAGGATAGTGCCTGAGTCATACTTAATGCAGCTCAGCTCATTTTCAACGCTCATCAAGTGTGCATATATATGTATGTGTGTGTATATGTCAACCACAACTGCATACACACGCAGCTAAAAGTGACTCTTGATTCTTACCTGTTTTTTTTTTCATGACTCTTTTTTTTTTTTCTTCATATAATTTTTGTTCGATATCACAAAAAACTTCAACACAGTTAATTAATCCAATAAGACTTAAATTTTAATCTGATTTGCTCGTTTTTTTTCGTTTTTTTTTTTGCTGCCAAGACAAATGTCGCAAGTGTAAGCGAGATAGCATGAAGGATAGCGCGCTATCCAAATCGCAAAACTTTATTGATAGAGATTGTTTGCACATAAATAACAGAAATAAACAACAACAACTACATCAACAAAAATGCTGCCCCAAGAGCGACTAAAACGAAAGAGGCACCTTAATTGGTTTTCAGATATTAAATGCAAAGTATCTTTGCGATAACGAAAAGTGAACGAAAAAAACCAAAAAAAAAAAGCAAAATAACTTTAAACTGATGCACATTTTGTTAACAGCTTTATAAGCTCTTCGCTCAGTCTAGATTACCTTAATACAAAATTCACTAAACTTGATAAGCGTTCACACACTCACACACACACACACACACACAGACACACACTGAGATACAATTGTAGCCAAAAGGCATCATACAGTATGCAAGCGATAAGCACACAGCAGAGCACGACAAATGCAGATACAGATACACGCCATCTCGGCCATCTGAGCCATCTGAGCCATCTGAAACGCTCGTTCGGACCAAACTACTTTGTAATTGGCCGCTTTGGAATTTATCGATCGATCGAGCGAGTTCTTTCTTTCTCGTTCGTATCTCGTATCTGTCGCGCTGTTAAGAAACTGTCTGCGACTAAGATTGCGAAGCAACCTAAAACTAAAACGCACATTTTGTCAATAAATATTTCAGCTTTGGCCGAAGTTCTGCCATAATAATAATAACAATATTGAATATTGAGCTGAGGGCATTCAAATTGTTGACGATGAGTTTCTCACGCTTGCCAAAAAATCACAACGACAGACGGAACAATAAAGAGAAGTTTCTCGTATAGGCGCCGCAGTCTTGAAACGGTTGGTCGATAGGTCTGTCAAACAGTAGCCAAGGCATAAATCAAGGATTAGCTGCCGATGCTGTTGCTGTTGCTATGACTGTTGCCGACTGCGATTTCATTATCTGCTTCAGCTAAATTCAACATAAACACAATGTTTCTCACAATTGCCGAAATTCCAAACATCTAAACTCAACTCACACACACACACACACACACTCGTGCATTTGTACATTCACTTTTGGCTGCCACAAATTCAAAGTTATGCCGGCGAGGCCAATTGGAATGCTTTGATCTTTTGCTTAGCATGCCAATACAGGGTGCACGCTCGCTGACTCAGCCAAAGAACGCACAAGAAGAACTCAATCAGTTTAAACCGAAGCAAATCATCATATGTATATATGTTAACATGGCTAATGTGCTCAAAACACAATACAAATTTATGACATTTCGGTTTTTTTTTCCTACTCTTTTTGTTGGTTTGTGTGAAAGATACAAAAAAAGCGCGTGGTATTTCGTGTTGTACAAGAGCAATGACAACTTTAAGCGCGCCAAATAAGTACTTTTTTTATAACAATAACAATAATAATAATAAAATATATAAATAAACTTGTTAGGGCACAGAGTCTTATAAGCGGCACGGCACGTACTTTGCCAATGCGCATACGCCATGTTGTCAGCGCACGCAAGCGAGCAAGCAAGCAAGCACGCACGCTTCAACGCAAAAGAGATCTCTGTGTTCTGATATCGTTGTTGGCTGTTGATGATGTTGATGATGTTGATGATGAAGATGTTGAAAGTTGAATTGGGCCACGTTTCATATGATACATTAAGTATAGAATGTCTTAACACGGCTTGCGTATCTTAACCTTTGACCTTGGCGGCATACCAACGCGTACAAACAATAGCCTATTTGGCTTACGACCGCGATTGTTCGCTCAGTTGTTGCTGTTGTTGTTGGCTTGAAGGTGTGTCTTGTCTTATATTATTAAATTGCTACCTGTTGACAATAAACAAGCATAAATGAAAGCACATTTACATATGTATATATATAATATATTATATCTTCTATATGATACATAAATTGCATGATTCATGTATCTGACAAATTTCCGGCTTCAGCTTTCATCAGCACTCAACGTTGTTTGCACAACATGCTCAAATTTAAGCACTAATTTAATTTATTTTCATTATTACTTTTATAATTTTTGCGCTTCTATGAAACTTTTGCTGCTTTGGCTGCAAAGTTTTATTTGTTGTGGTTTTGTGTGACTTTTGAGCAAAGATTTTTGTGGTTTTATCTTTTGCAGATTTATTAAAAACAATTCGCTAAAATGAGATTTATTGCTGCGTAGTTTGTTGGCAACAGAAGCTGAAAAGTGTTTAGATTGCATGAAATATGTGTGTGTGTGTGTGGCGTGTCCGTCTGTCCGACGTTCGCTTGCTTGATTTAATCTAAAAGTTTATAAAGCAAAAAAAATTGCAGTAAATATTTTTTTCAAATTGGTTCAACAAAAGTCAAGGTTAATCACTTTTTTTTGTTGTTGCTTAGGTTGATAGATGTGCTGTCGGCTCAACTTGAGAGAGAAAAAAACACACACGTTGTTAATTAATTTAATAATTTCAACATTTAAATGTTATTACGCAATATAATTGTCTTTGCAGCGGCAAGTCAATGCCGGATGGTCGTGCAACATGTCGCTCAGTGCCAGGATTAACAAAGGATCAACTTGAATTGTGCTACAAGGCGAGCGATGTGACTGCGGCGGCGCTTGAAGGTCTCGACATGGCCATACGCGAATGTCAAGTGCAGGTAATGTCACCAGCAACAACAACAACAACAACAGCAACAACAACACAATTAAATAAATAAATCGTCTTTGCAGTTTCAATGGCATCGCTGGAATTGTTCATCGCTCAGCAATAAGAGTCGAAATCCGCACGCCTCGAATCTGCTCAAGAAAGGTGAGTAAAACTTGAACCTTAACAGAAAAAAAAGAAGAAAAAAAAAATACAGTAGCTTATTCTAAGCCGTAATATTAGTTGCATGAGTATTTGAGTGCAGTAAAATTCATACTTTGACCATGTAATGACCAAGAAAGGCGAAACTGAATTAATTTTAGTCACTTTTTTTTGTAGTTGTTGTTGTTTCTCATTAGTCTAAGGCAAAAGACGCACCCATGCGCTTTGTATGCTATTCATGTGCATATGATAAACAGATTAGTTTGGCATCGAAACCGCAACAACTGTCAACGAGCGTGTTGCGGTCGCACCACCAAGTCAGCAACGGAACTGCATAAGACCCACACACACACACACACACACAGGCCTGCAAGAAAGTGCACAATGGCAACAACAACATGTCTAATTAGCATTACAGTTGTTGTGTTTTCGCAGCTGTGCGAGCGCTGTTGCATTAAACACGCTCAACGCAACGCAACTCAACTCAAATCAACGCTCAGCACTGACTGACCAACAGACAGACAGACAGACAGACAGACAGCGAGACCGAGCGATCGTCCGACCACCGCCAAAGGCCTGAAGGCATCATTCAAAGCGTTGTGTCATTGCATTATTAGACACGCTGCGGCAGCTACTTTCAAACTCACTTCTAATATTACCAGAACCGCAAAAGCTTTGTGGCAACAACATCTTTCATTATTTCTAGCTGAAACTCTGAGACGCTCTGAGACGCTCTGAGTCGCTCTGAGCCGACCGTGCCGCCGCTTGACCGAATATCAAGTTTCCTAATGTTGCCATAAATCGCATTTAATTTGTGTTTTAAGTCATTTGTGCGTTGGACTTTTGTTGTTGCTCTTTCCACACACACATAACATATCATTTCGTTTCGTTTCAATGTACTCTTACTATAATTTCTACACTTTCTTTAAGTGTTTTTTCCTCTTAATCTTCCACTAAGTGGAAAGAAAAAAAAAAAACCAACAAACAAACTGATTTACGCTTTGAGAATATTATCTCTTTGCGACATATCGAATTGCCTAAGCTGTCTAAGCGTTGAAGATGCTTTCGATCAATGAGCAAAGCGGACGGTTGCGATCTTAGCAAATTTGCCGCAGCGTAAAAAGTATCTTTTCCATACGCGTGGTTGCAAATTATATTAGGCATAAGCATTAGAAAAACAAAAGGCGTGAAATACATACATATGTATATGTGTTTGTGTAATATAATGCCTGCTTATAAGCCAAAGTTATAAAGATATCTTTCGTTGGCCAATTAGCCAATTTGGCTAATTCAAGTTCAGCTTACAACATGACCAATCAATCTTAAGTCAAATAATTTACAAATAATTTAAGCCTAATTGACTTAATGAGCTGTCCTTAAGCACTTGATTGCTGCTCCTTTCACATGGCATTGCAACTATAACATTAAACAATTCTGATTAGCAACAAGTTCTCATTAAGTGTGGTAAAAATGCAAGCGTCTTGGATAAATTTTTTTGTTGGCTTGCAATTCGTATGTTTTTGTTTTTGTTGATCTTTTTTTTTTTTGTTATTAAGCAATTTCCATTTATATGCACAAAAATACCAACTATAAAAACAATGCCAAACCATAAATCTCTCAGCGAACATGAGCACACAATTTCGTATGTATGTTGTACACTTCCAAGTAACTAGCGGACAGACCGAATATGGTTGCCATATGTCAACGCTTGTCCATTAAATAAGGAAGAAACCCAAACAAACCGAGTCAACTCGACTCGTCTCAGCTCAGCTCAGCTCAACTCAAATCGACGACTCCACTCGAATCGAAATTCAAAATCGACTGCTCGAGTCAATGCAATGTCGTTACGACCCCAAAGCCAACAAAGCTAAAGCTAAAGCCAAACTCCAAAACATCAGCTACATTGAGTTGGCTGCTGCTGCTGCTGCTGATCCGCTGATCTGATCTCTCGGGCCAAGTGAATCGAAACGAATCAAGCCGCGAACTGCACTGAATGACTGACGGGTCAACTATTTTGCATATCTTATTGAGTAAGCGCTCTTTCGCCATGCATTATTGTCAATCAATGGGACGACGATGACGACAGGCCAAGCAACAACAACTACAACAACAAACCAAATAACTTCCAAGCCCTTGCCTTGTATTGAACAACAGAGGGCGGGCAAGAGTAGTTTGACGGTGAGATAGGAAGACTGACTAAGAATTAAACGAGCAGCAGCAACAACAACAACAACAACAGCAAGAGTAAAGAGAATGACAACGTCAACGTATGTCGCAAACAATTACTTTCGATCCGAACCACTGTCGAAATACGAGCGACATTGCCAGCAGAGCAGAGCAGAGCCAAGTCAAGCCAGCAAGCCAGCGAGGCAAGCCAAGCCAATTTATGCGCAATCCAAAGGAAAGGGACAATGCTCAGAGGCCGATCAAGAGTAATTCGTATTGTCAAATGTGGCGACCATGTTTAAAATACGACATTTGTACGACCAAAATGTCAATCGACCAAAAAGATATGTATACCCTACACTAGCACACAGCATACACACACACATCTCTGTGTACATAATCATTTTTAATGCATTTGCAAATCGCATTTCTTGTTTTTTTGTACTTTATACTTTTGTGTGTTTGTTGTTCTTACATTTACTTTTGATTATACGATATCGCATTCAACATCAAAGCAGATTTCACTTGCCACAGACTACAGAATTGTAGGGTATATATTGCACAGTGGCAGACAATGGCATGTTGTTTGGCTTATTGGAAAAAAAACGAATCGAAACAAAAGATGCAAAAGCGTAGCTTGAACAACAATTTTCAAAAACGGCAATAAACGGCGAGTTAAAGAATTAAAAGATATACAAACGGCATAAATCAAGGCGGAAAGTTTGCGCGTCGCACGTTGTGTCCTCAATTTGATTGATGGCGACTTAACGATATGTTAAGCAATCAATCGCGCTTAGGGCCAAACATGCGTCACAGTGACGAAAAGCTCTACGACAATGATGATGATGGCGATGTGGACGCTGAGCATGATGGAGCTTGAGGACGATGTTGGTGATGGCATGATGGTGATGTAATTGCGTCGCCATTGACATTTAGCAGTCAAATTGCGTTGGCTAATCGAACTCATGTATCAGTATCGAGCATCAACATCGACAATGCCAAAGGCTTCAGCTTGGGCTTGGGCTTGGTTTTGTGTATGATGATATCAAGTGCAACAGGCAACAACAACAGCAAGCAGCAACAAGTGCGTCAAGCTGTCTCAACAATGACATTTGCATTTGCATTTGTCCCGAGCTTTGGCAGACTGATTGAATGGCATGGCATGGCATGTCAAGACATGACGTTGACTTGTCAGTTTGACATATGTACTTGGTGCCTGTGCATGCATGCATGTTGCCACAGTGGCAGCGGCAAGTCGAACGTTCAGAGGCGACATTAACTGACGCAATTGTTGTGGTTTATCTTTGTTGTTGTTGTTATTGTTGTTTCCTCTTTTAAAGAGCGCTTTATCAATATTTATTAGTGACATTTGTCATATGATAATTTATTTAATACAAACATCTTAATTTTAATTAATTTAATGAAG
This sequence comes from Phortica okadai, assembly GCA_034638295.1. Classification (NCBI taxonomy): domain Eukaryota; kingdom Metazoa; phylum Arthropoda; class Insecta; order Diptera; family Drosophilidae; genus Phortica; species Phortica okadai. The sequence goes on from CM067850.1 coordinate 10,278,158, forward strand.
CATTTTTTTTTATATTCAAAAAAAAGTATCTCATTAAATGCAACTGCCTACAAAATGCAACAACAACAACGATACAACAAGAAAATCTTTGCAATTTAATGTGCAATTATTTACGCAACTTTGGCAACTTAACTGAAGTGTCCTTGTGGACTCAGCATAAACAAAAGGCCAATGCGCAGCTTAACAATAGCAATAACAACAGCAACAACAACACTAACAACTACAACAATAACATGTTGTACATGTTGCTGGCAAGTGGCGAGAACACCTTCAGTTTGCCGCCAAGGCACATAACTTGAAATTCCCACTGGGATTTGTGCAATGCGCATTTTGCACTTGACTACTTAAAGATGCAGTGTAAAAATGTATTTTTTAACATATACACAGATACACAGATACAAAGATACACTCGGCTTGCTTGTATGTATGTGTGTTGCTGCCTTAGAAGGGATTTACGTTGTCCTACGAACTTTAAATTTAATGCATTTTGGCTTAACAAGCAACATAGTTTTATCGTCTGACATAGACGAATATTTTGATGCGCTACAAAGCTTATTTTTTTTCAAAATAAAATTTTCAGGTTACAGAGAGAGCGCCTTCGCTTATGCAATCTCAGCGGCGGGCATAGCGCACAGTGTGGCACGCGCCTGCAGTCAAGGTCGTCTGATGACCTGCGGCTGTGATCCTTCGGTCAATCGTAAGACGCTGAACAAAAACCTACGGCAGTCGCTTGACAAGGAGAAGAAACTGTTTCTGCAGTACTTGGAGATCAATCAGATACTGACGCCGCAGGACGAGAAGAAGTACGAGCGCGCCAAGATCGCCAGCCGTTGGAAGTGGGGCGGCTGTTCGCACAACATGGACTTTGGCGTCGAGTACTCGAAGTTGTTTCTGGATTGCCGCGAGAAGGCCGGCGACATACAGTCGAAAATCAACTTGCACAACAATCATGCCGGACGCATTGTAAGTAACTTCTTCTTCTTCTGATCTTGACCTTGACCTTGACTCTGGATCTCTTTTTGTTTACAGGCCGTGTCCAACAATATGGAATTCCGTTGCAAGTGCCATGGCATGTCCGGCAGTTGTCAGCTGAAGACTTGCTGGAAATCGGCGCCCGACTTTCATGTCGTGGGCAAAGTGTTGAAGCATCAATTCCGTAAGGCGTTACTGGTGGATCAGTCCAATCTTGGCAACGGTGAGCCGATTGTGGTGCTGAAGCGTGCGCGCAACAAGAAATCCAATGGTGCCGGCGGCAATGGTGAGCATGTTGGCGGCGTTAGCGCGCTGGCGGAGCTCGAACGTTCGGGCGGCGGCGGCGGCGGCGGCGGTGAACGTTCAACGCGTAAAACGAATGCCGAGAAGAGTGCACAACGCTCGGCCAGGAAATTGGAGACATCGCTCTTCTACTACCAACGCTCGCCGAGCTTTTGCGAGCGTGACTTGAGCGCCGATATACAGGGTGAGACGCTTTGCTACTGTTTGGAAGATCTTGTCTTTTATTGACTTGCATATCCTTGTATCCTTCTAGGCACCGTGGGTCGCCGTTGCAATCGCAATGCAACGACAAGCGATGGCTGCACGTCGCTCTGCTGCGGCCGTGGCTACAGACAGGTGAAGGAGCGTCGTGCCGAACGTTGCCGTTGTAAATTCCAATGGTGCTGTAATGTCGTCTGTGACGAGTGTCACGTCGAGGAGTGGATCAGCGTTTGCAATTAATTTTTAATTCACCTCACCTCCAACCCTCCACCCGTCCCCCAAAACCAAGAAAAGCCAAAGTTTTTTAAAGACTTAATATTATTAGTAGTCGGTACAGTATTATACAAGTTATTGTAAATGCACCAAAGAAGTAAATTATTAACGAATTTAAAAACAACAACAAAAAAAAAAAGTCGAATTTTCTTGGAGCTTCTTGAAGTAAGCAAAGGAAGTGCGAATACTAATGATGATTCATGGCTCATTCTATCATTAACATTTAATGAGTCATGTGAGTCATGCTTTAATTCAAATGCCACTCACTCACTCACTTACTTAGACCGTCTTGTTTTCAATTATGCCTAATTTGCGCTCTTTTATTTCAATATTATTGTAAGTCTGTAGATACTTGTTGGGGCATATTGAGTAGGTATGTGTCTGGGACTTAGCAAAATAAGCCGAGGTTTTATGCAACGATGAGCTTTTTTGTGTTTCACAATTGTCTTCACTGCATTTTCGTTCTTTTATCTGTGGCACGTGAATGTCACAGACTTGAACACAGACATGGAATAACTAATTCAATTAGAAAATCACAAAAGTGTAGTAAAAATGTTAAACACCTCAAAAATCGATAGAATTTTGTATCGCTTTCGATAGCAAATGCTTTGAAACAAAGTAAAACATTGGACCATGTCGATATTGTATTGGAACTTTTAGGGTTTCTTTGGTTGAGCTAAATTTGCGTTGGACATTCTTGCACAATTCAGTTGGCTTTCTGCAGTTGTCGGTTCTGCACGGCGATCGGCAGCAATTGAAATTGAGTGAAGTGTTTGCGAGGCGCGTACTTGGATAAAACAACACAGATAAAGGATAACTAACGCAACAAGGACGAAATTTGGCGTGCATCAAACAATTGTCCTTGCTCTAGCATCATTGTGATTAATTGGCGTTAGTTGTGTATAGGCGTTTTTCGGAGATTTTGTAAGGTTTCTTTTTGTGCAACAAACAAAAAAAAATCAATGAATGCAAATTGTGCTTTTAATGAGATTTAAGATTTAAATGTTGCATAACATTTCAGTTCTGTAGGAGGCTGTACATTATACATAACTGTGTGACAAAGTAAAGTGGTGCAAAATGTATCTGCCGTATGCCCAACTACCCGATCCGACTGACAAGTTTGAGATCTATGAGGAAATTGCGCAGGGCGTCAATGCGAAGGTCTTTCGCGCCAAGGAGCTCGATAACGAACGCATTATCGCCTTGAAGATACAACATTACGATGAGGAGCATCAGGTCTCCATTGAGGAGGAATATCGCACGCTGCGCGACTATTGTACGCATCCGAATCTGCCAGAGTTCTATGGCGCCTACAAGCTGTCCAAGCCCAATGGTCCCGATGAAATCTGGTTCGTTATGGAGGTGAGTAACTCAAAGAGCGAGACGCAGCCAAATTGTTTGTTAATTGTGTGGCTTGGCTTAGTACTGCGCTGGCGGCACAGCCGTTGACATGGTCAACAAGCTGCTCAAGCTCGATCGTCGCATGCGTGAGGAGCACATTTCGTATATTATACGTGAGGTGTGCCGTGCAGCCATCGAGTTGAATCGCAATCATGTGCTTCATCGTGACATACGCGGTGATAATATTCTACTCACCAAGAAAGGACATGTCAAGTTGTGCGATTTCGGGCTGTCGCGTCAGGTGGACTCGACGCTGGGCAGGCGTGGCACCTGCATTGGTTCGCCCTGTTGGATGGCGCCCGAAGTGGTCGCCGCAATGGAAGCACGTAAGTGTTCTAGGACGCCAAGTCTTCTATACTCTATAGCATCAATACTCTACTCAAGGCGAACCTGAAATCGACGTGCGTGCCGATGTCTGGGCTCTGGGCATTACAACCATCGAATTGGCCGATGGCAAGCCTCCCTTCGCCGACATGCATCCCACGCGTGCTCTGTTCCAAATCGTGCGCAATCCACCCCCAACTCTTATGAGACCAACAAATTGGTCGCAGCAAATCAATGATTTCATCTCGGAGTGTTTGGAAAAGAACGCTGAGAATCGACCAATGATGGTGGAAATGGTAGAGCATCCTTTTCTCACCGAGCTCATCGAAAACGAGGATGAGGTAAAAGGTTCTAGGCTTATAATATATAAGAAAATTATTACTTTTTATGTCACAGATGAGATCGGACTTGGCCGAAATGATCGAACTCTCCCGTGATGTTAGATCGCTGTACAAGGAGCCGGAACTCTTCGTTGATCGTGGCTATATTAAGAAGTTCGATGAGAAACCCGAGCGCATGTATCCTGAAGATCTAGCAGCGCTCGAGAATCCCGTTGAAGAGTCCGTTTTGGATACGCTACGTAATCGCATAGCTGTGGGCGGCTCTTATAGCTTTATTGGCGATATTCTGCTCTCGTTGAACTCGAATGATCTTGACGAGGAGTTCTCGGATGAGGTAAGCCTGTAAAATGTTTAAAGGCAAGTCGAGTTTCATTGTCGTTTCCTTAATTAGTTTCATGCCAAGTACAAGTTTAAGTCACGCTCCGAGAATACGCCACATATCTTCTCGGTGGCGGATAACGCCTACCAGGACATGTTGCATCACAAGGAGCCGCAACACATTGTCTTCTCCGGTGAAAGTTACTCCGGCAAGTCAACGAACTGTCGCCTCTTGATCAAGCATCTGTGCTATTTGGGCGCAGGCAATCGTGGCGCTACCACGCGCGTCGAGAACTCCATCAAGGCGTTGCTGATGATGCTGAATGCCGGCACACCCGTGAACAATAATTCAACACGTTGTGTGCTGCAATATTATTTGACCTTCGGCAAGACTGGCAAGATGAGCGGTGCCGTCTTCAACATGTACATGCTGGAGAAACTGCGTGTGTCGACCGTGGATGGGTGAGCTTAATAGAAAAAAGGTTTTTAATGCTTTTAAAATCCAATTGATTGCTTCTTTCAGTAATCAACATAATTTCCATATCTTTTACTACTTCTATGATTACATGAATCATGAGAATCGCCTCAAGGAGTATCATCTCAAGGCTGAACGTAACTATCGCTATATGCGCATACCACCAGAAGTGCCGCCAACTAAGCTGAAATATCGACGTGACGATCCCGAGGGCAATGTGAATCGCTATAAGGAATTCGAGACCATACTGCAGGATCTCGACTTCAACTACAAGCAACTGGAGACCATAAAAAAGGTTTTGTCCGCCATTTTGAACATTGGCAATATAAGATTCCGTCAGAACGGCAAATATGCCGAGGTCGAGAACACGGATATCGTGTCGAGAATTGCGGAATTACTGCGTGTCGACGAGAAGAAATTCATGTGGTCCTTGACGAACTTCATCATGGTCAAAGGCGGCATTGCCGAGCGTCGTCAATACTCATCCGAAGAAGCGCGTGATGCACGAGATGCCGTCGCATCGACACTCTACTCACGTTTGGTGGATTGGGTCATCAATAAGATCAACATGAATATGTCCTTTCCACGTGCTGTCTTGTAAGTCATTTGAGGCACAAAGTTCAAACCGAATGCTTTGCAATAACAACATTTTTCAGTGGCGACACCAACACTATCGTCGTGCATGACATGTACGGCTTTGAGTGCTTCACTCGCAACGGTCTCGAACAACTGATGATCAACACTTTGAACGAGCAGATGCAATATCATTATAATCAACGTATTTTCATTAGCGAAATGCTTGAAATGGTAAGCTGGCATTGAAGTTGAGATATGACTATAAATTTCATACTTTTTCTAACACAATAAGGAAGCGGAGGACATACAAACGATTAACTTAAACTTCTATGACAACAAAACCGCTTTGGACAATTTATTGACCAAACCCGATGGCCTCTTCTATATTATCGATGACGCATCGCGTTCAAGTCAAGATCAGGATCTAATTATGGGTAATTATGGGTAGGAGTAGTAGGCATCATTTGATAACTCTGATTTGTGTCCTGTTAGATCGCGTTGCCGAAAAGCACAGTCAGTTTGTGAAGAAGCACACCGATACCGAAATATCCGTGGCTCATTATACCGGTCGTATACTTTACGATACACGCGCCTTCACCGACATCAATCGTGACTTTGTGCCACCCGAGATGATTGAAACATTCCGTTCGTCGCTCGATGAGAACATCATGCTCATGTTCACCAACCAGTTGACCAAGGCGGGCAATCTGACAATGCCCTTCGAAAGCGTTACACACAAGGATGACGGCGAACGCAAGTCATATGTAAGTGGCTCAATGGCTCTCTATGTTTTTCAAGCGATAATTAACTACTCCACAAGATACTGAACACGCTCTCGGCGGGCTGTATCTCGCAAGTGAACAATCTGCGCACGTTGGCTGCCAACTTCCGTTTCACGTGTCTGACTCTGCTCAAGACACTCAGCCAAAGCTCCAACTTGGGCGTGCAATTTGTGCGTTGCATACGCGCCGACTTGGAGTACAAGCCGCGATCATTTCACTCGGATCTTGTGCAGCAGCAAATGAAGGCGCTGGGCGTGTTCGATACGGTCATCGCCAGGCAGCGTGGCTACTCTTGTCGCATTACATTTGAGGAGTTCTTAAAGCGGTCAGTAAAGCAATAAACTTCTATAGGAGAACCTTTTATATATTTCATAATGTTTTATATTCAGTTATCAATTTTTGGCATTTGACTTTGATGAGACCGTTGACATGACCAAGGACAATTGTCGCCTACTATTTTTACGTCTCAAGATGGAGGGCTGGGATTTGGGCAAAACAAAAGTTTTTCTACGCTACTACAATGATGAGTTCCTGGCACGGTAATTTTCGATACTAAATTTCTATTTAATGATATATCGAAAATGATAATTTTGCACTCAACAGACTCTATGAGGTACAAGTCAAGAAGGTCATTAAGGTACAATCGATGATGCGCGCTCTATTGGCAAGAAAACGCATGAAAGGTGGAAAGGCGCCAAGAAGTAAGTTTTATAGAACAAAACACTTCAAACAAATAACATAAAATCGAAATTTTCAAAATAAATTTTATTCTTATAGTTGGACAAAAAGGCGCTGGTCATCATGATGAGGCTGCCTCCAAAATACAAAAAGGTAAAAAGAAAAGCACGGACAAGGATGCTGAATTCGATGTTGAATGTCTTGAAATGAGCGATACACAATCTGAGGTTGAAGAAAACTTCTTGGAATCACGCATGAGTGAAGCGATCTCGGCACATCGTATCTCAAGAATTGAGCAGACTTCGTTTGATGATTGAGTCGTTTGTTTCAACCTTAGAACTTCTACAAATATACCTAACTATAGTTAACTAAATACTTACATACATACATATAGATTGTGGTAAAAAAAAAAAGAAAACCAAAGCCTAAGGCCTACTAAAATAAAGCTAAAACAACAACATAACAACAACAAAAACAACTAATGCAAGTAGTAGCAAAAAAAAAAACAAAAACAGAACCAAAGAGAGCAAAGAAAAAAATTCAGAACGTCCAATCAATGATTCGTAACCGCGTACAATTTAATCCGCTTAAATGTCGGGCGTGTGAAGAAAACCCAATAGAATATTGCCACTTGGGCTTCTTCATTTCGATGTTTCACAATCGTAAAGCCGCTTAGGTCCAACTGACTAGCACATATCAGGCATTCAGGTTGGCAGGCAGGCAGGCAGACAGGCAGACAGACATCGTGATGCAACTTAGCACTTGTCAGGCCTTGACAGAGATGAATTATAAGTGCAGCATTGGAAATAAATGAAAATTTAATTAAATTAAGGTGATATACAAATAAAATGTATGCAAAAGCAATGTGAAAAGGGAATGCATTACATAATGAACAACAACAAAATGTACAGCAACAACAAGCAAGCGATTTAGTTTACTTTTTAATGATGAGGCACTATAGCTATAAGATAATTTATACTTTATGAAATGATTACGTAATTATTTTATATTTATTTTGCTTTTTACAGCATTTCGTGGTTTTCGCGATCGTGTGTCACGTTTTCAACCCTTGGTGCATGAAAAGACTGGCCAAGGTAAACAAACAAAAGTCTCAAGAAATATTTAAATGTATCCAATGAAAAAAATATTAAAATTCCTAAATAGTTAACGAACAAACGGCGGACTTTATTCGTCACTATGCAAAGAAATGGCGCGAGAAATCCTTGTTCCAAGTGCTGTTGCACTATCGCGCGGCGCGTTTCCAAGACTTCGTCAATCTGTCACAACAGGTCGGCAGCGAAATTCTTATACGCAACTTGATAACTTGATATTTTGAAACCCTTACAGGTACACATTTATAATCAACGCATGGTGGCCGGCCTCAATAAGTGCACACGCGCTGTGCCCTTCGAGCGCATCAACACACGCGAAGTGAACTCATCGCAGTTGGGTCCAATGCCATTACCAACCAAGAAAATGCCATTCCGCTTGGATCAAATACCATTCTATGATACACAATATATGGTCGATCCGGCCAATTCGATATCACGTCAAACATTTCCCAACGCGCTGCTTGGACAGCACGATGACGAAGAGGCCTGGGATAGTCCATTGCAACGCAATCCGTCAATGACATCGTGTTTGCTCACCTACAATGCATACAAGAAGGAACAGGCCTGTCAAACCAACTGGGATCGCATGGGCGAAAGTGACGTCATCTATAACCAAAACTTCTATCGAGATCCTCAAGCGTTACGCAGGTGAGTTTGAAGTAGTCAAATCCGAAAATTGTTGTTGTTAAATGAAATACGAAATTTCAGAAACCAAGTGCAGAAGAACATGAATGCATACAATACCTACGTCAACTACAACAACAATCCCACGAGCAACTGGAACAATCGACCAGGCTCACGTCGCAACTCATTGAAAGGCTACGCAGCACCGCCGCCACCGCCAATGCCGCCCAGTAATATGTATCGCAACCAGAATCGACCACAAACACAAAATCAAAATTATCAGAATCGTTACTCGTATACACCATCGGATCCAGTGAGTGAGCTACAGGACTTGGTACGACGCTCAAACGATGACGTTAGTGACAAATATAATATACTCAACTAAACTCACTCAACATAAATTAATGATATATTTTTCCACAGTCTGAAGATGCACCATTCAACTTCAAGGCCATGCTACGCAAAACGAACTATCCTCGCCCGGAGTCCAACACTTATGACTTTAACAATCGCAGCGACTCGGACACGAACGATCATCACACTTTTCAGCCACCGAAATTAAGGTCCACCGGCCGCCGTTTCGATGAGGGCGCTAATTACGGTGCCGCGCGCAACTTTGCCAATCGTGCGCCGCCCTTGCAACAAACTTCAACAGCCTCGGTGGGCAGAAGTTTTGACCATTCTAATGCGCGTTCATTCGAAGAGGCAGGCTCCTATGTCGAAGAGGAAATCTCACCGGGCGTCACTTTAACGGGCTATGCCGTTGACATATAAGGTGTTCTGCGTTTTTAAGTGTTTGCATTCAGTTAGAATCCAGCTAAGATACATGAAGTAATCTTTAGTTTTATGTAACATTAGTTTTATTTAAAAAAAAATAATAATGATAATTACTAGTTCGAATCTTATCAAATTTTATAAAATGTTTAAGGAAACGCAAGGAAACTCAAAAGTTGTGTAAACTTCTATCGATGTATTGTGAAAGCAATAAAAAAAAAATTGGTTCAAAATCAGATTTATAATAAATAAAACGGAATGTTAGTCTTATGACACGATGTCTATTATTTAATAATTATTGTGTGAGGGTGGCTAATTAAATGTGCATTGCCAAAGGTGATCAACGGCGGCCCCTCGGTCCACCAAATACTTTTGTTTAGTATTTTTTGTTTTCTAAATTTAAATTTTAAAAACAATATTTGTTTCAATTACAAAACCAAAACATACATTAATAATGATCAGTTCTTTGCATAATATTTGTTACTTTCGCGTGTAACTAATGGTTTACAAGGATATAAAAAGGAACAATTGGATAGTCTTAACTAAGCGTAAAAGTTTTTTTTTTTTATATCGCACAGAAGAATTGAGCGCACATTATGCATATCGTTTTCTCAGACCGAAGAGTTTTGATATATAAAGTTTACTTATTTGATAATTGTTTAAAAGAATAAATTCTAAGAAATAAACAGCTGAATTGCGACTTGTTTGAGTCGTTCTATAAAGTATCACTGATCAAGCTCAGGTTCACGCAGACCTTCAGAGTGCATTTTCTTGCCAGCGATTTCCAACATGGCAACGTCTTCAAGGTTGTCCAGCACTGAACGCTTTTGGTAATTAAAAAAAAAAACATGTGAAAAGTGAGAAAATAAACAAACCAACAAATTTAGTTACTTACTCCACCCTGTCCTTCTTCAGCATCCTCATCTTTTACTGGCACATCGCCAACAGCCCAAACTTCTAAATTACGAATTTTAAAATTCTTACGTTTGCTTAACTGCACATAATCACGATATGTGGAACAACTCTCCACACTCTGGCCTTCACCGAACATGCTATCTAGCCACAAGCCCCAATATTCGAATTGGCCACCCATGCCCTACAGAGAAAAATCAATGTCAACACTCATATTAAAATGAATCCAAAACGACTGAATAAATATAAAAATGCATACCAAACCATTCGGCATTGTTTGTTGATTTAAATTTAAATACTGATAATGATCGTTGTAACCGGTCGTGCTGAAGCAACGCATCGCCGGACTGAGTGTAAAGAGCAATGAACTGTCATCGCCCGCAAATTGGGGTCGGAGAGCCCATGATTCCGGTGCATAGCTGCCAAATATGTACTGATCTTCATCTTCGATTATAAATAGCGTTGGACCTTTGTCCATGATCTTGCCTAGCATTGTAGAAAAACTCTGCCCATTTATTTTCGTAGAAAATAGGAAGCGCCACTTGTGTCGAAACTCATGAGGAATACTTGAGTTTAAGAACAACACATGCGGTATCTCAACGATAGGTCTGTAATGGCTGTCCTTTGGCGCATCTGAAAGAGAGTTAATAAACATATAAACAATAAGTGCACTTCTCATCAATTCTTCCTTCAAAAACTCACCACACAACTGTGGCAACAGCCTCACATCGGGCTCCTTAATCAATGAACGTTTGCTGCCGCCTTGACGGACGTACAGCTGAACAAAAACCTCACGCCAAAGCTGCACAAATTGTGGTGTAGCTTGCAGCCAATGTTCCAATTTCTCCACTGGCACTGTTAATTCAAGATTTTTTCCCATATTACGTATTAGACCTTTTGCCAGAATTAACTCAGAGCGTTCTGTCGAAACAAAACCGATGTCATGCCAGTCCTTAATGTTGGAACGTGTATCTGTCGATTCTAATTTAATGTAACTCTTGATTACAGAGTGCACATACTGTAAATACATAAAATTATTGATCATGCAAAGCTATCGTTTACTCTCTGATCGCAACCTGTTCGAGTTCCTTTACGTTGAATGAATCCGAATCGACTTTTTCCATTGAGCCTAAGAGCAATTTCATCTTCATGTCAATTGTGCCGCGGTCCAGTATGAAAAATGGCTCCGCGAAACGCTTCAATGAAATATTTAGGCATTGTTGGCCAGGCTTGGTCGGCTGGAAAAGCAACTGAGCCGTGGCCCGTGCTAGCGAACGTTCAATCAGATGTGACCATGATTCCTAGCAACGAATAATAAAACAATTACTCAATATAAATTATGGTTATATAAGATTTTACAAGCTTTTTTATTCCGTGTGTAGCATATTACCACAACCCTTCTAATTATACCAAATGACGAGCTAATTCGAAAATTAAAACAACTGAACCAGCGCCCCTTTTTCGACACAAAGCAAAACAAATCACACACACTAACACGGGCAATGACTTCTTTAATTCAAATTACTTTCGGAAACAATTAGTAGACACTTCCACTAAATACAGCAAACAAAACAAAGCTCAGAACGACATAAATAATCCGTAAACTAACTTTTTGCTAATTGATAACGCAAAATACAAACATATTTGTTATCTGAGGCACGTCTCACGTGTCCATGAATGCCTTATGACTACAAACAAATCGCGGCCTGATTGATTTTATGTGGCTCGATGTGACAAACAAAGAAGTCAGACCTTTCACTCCTTAAACGGTTCGAGTGCTTACTTTTCTTTCAAAAAACTTTATGTTAATACGTATTCCGGCAAAGTTATGTTTTTTCTTGTTTTTGTTTACGATGCACTTACCACCAATTTTTCAAACGTGAGTTTGTCGAGTGGAGTAGACAATGCACTGCGATAAGCCCCTTCCAATAAACGGTGTTCATCGGGGCTAAAGAGATTATCCGCGTCTTTTTTGCTGCTTGTGTTTCCCATTACGTTTAATTCGCGAAATTCACAAAAGTTTTTCAAAAAATCGCACAATACATTTGCTAGTGTTACCAGCTCACGAAAATTTGCTACCCTGTAGATAGCATGTTACTAACATTCAGTTTTTCTGTTATATAACAGAGGCGTGAAAGAGGCGGCAGTGGAAAAAAGAGACAAAACATATCAACATACTTCGGCCGCCGAATTGGCGCTAACAGCATGTTAAGGCCGTATGTTAAACCAAAAATGAAATTCACTTGGCTTATGTGCGCTTAAAAATGTCAAGCGACATGAGTTGTTACACCGTGCATTCGATGCTAACAGCTGGATTAGAGTTGCCATATTTAGATGAGACAACAAGGACAGCGAACGATGTGGCAGTATTTTTACAGGGTGGCTGATTTGTAGCAAAACAAACATTCAAAACAGCGTGAATGCTTTATGTTATGGTATATCTCCTTGGGACATAAGAGCTGTGATTCTTTCAATTTAAAAAAAATCCGTTATTTTTACTTTAGTGAGAATAACAGTTTGTGTTGTCGTAATTGAGAACACATTTTGCCGTATGTGTTTTTAAAATTCAAGCTAACTTAAAGCAAATAATATTTGAAAAGCCAATAATAATAATAATTGAAATCAAGTTGTCTTGGTTACTTGTTTTAGTTGGATCAAATTAATTTTTATATCATAAGAATTAAGCAAAACTAAAAAAATGTCTGGAGTTGAGAAAACGACAAAGGGACGCCGGGGACCGGAACTCACATGTGGTAGTTGCCCAGACCGTATATCCAGCGTAAAACGAGCTGTTATTGTCGAAGACTCCGACAGCACAGAAGTGGAATCTTCAACAGACGAAGAGGAACGCTGGAAAGAAGTAGCACGTGCAGCTGAGATACCAGCGGATTACTATAATATACAGAAATTGGTTAAGTACATAAAAGCTGGCAATCAAACGGCGACAATTGTCTCGCTTTGTTGCCTCAAGGATTACGATTTGCGTACGCAAATCAATCAATTTGCCATACAGGATATCGGCGGACTCGATGTGCTTGTCAACATTTTGGAATGCAATGACACCAAGTGCTGCCTCGGTGCATTGACAGTGCTCGCAGAGATCTCACTTAATATTGACATACGTAAAACTATCGTTGACTTGGATGGCATACCTTTGATTGTCGATATTCTGAACTCGTCGATGAAGGACCTGAAAACAATGGCAGCAGAAACGCTCGCAAATGTGGGTAAGGTACGTTTGGCCAGAAAGTATGTACGCACTTGTGGTGGCATACCGAAGTTGGTGGACTTGTTGGATGTCAAACTGGCGTGAGTTGTACTTGTGCTCGTGCACCGTTTCGCATATCTTACACAAATACGTTTTAGTATACTTCAAACGCCACGTGAAAATCTCACCAACGATGATATTGAGTTCTTGGATATGGCGCGAGCCGGTGCTCGTGCACTTTGGACGCTGTCGGACTCCAAGCACAACATGGAACAGATGCGTAAGAGTGGCATTGTGCCACTCATGGCACGTCTGCTCAAATCTGTGCACATTGATGTTGTCATACCCATAATGGGCACAGTGCAGAAATGTTCCTCCGAGGTACGTAAACAAAACTCAAATCAATATCATTTGTTCATTCTATCATTCGCAGCCCAAGTTCCAATTGGCCATCACAACCGAAGGCATGATTGCCGATATCGTCACACATCTCAGTTCGGAGAGTTTGGACTTGAAGATGGAGGGCAGCACAGCCATCTACAAGTGCGCCTTCGACGACACAACACGTGATCTCGTGCGCGAGGCTGGCGGCTTGGATCCTTTGGTTGCAATTATCAAAGACAAAACCGTGCGTGAAAATAAACCGCTACTCAAGGGTGCCACTGGCGCGATTTGGATGTGCGCCGTCTCCGATTTAAATGTCAAACAATTCGATACAATGCGCACTGTCAATCACTTGGTGGCACTGCTCAATGACGAGGACGACGAGGTGCTCACAAATGTCAATGGCGCTTTGGCCGAGTGTGTACGCTTCCAAAATAATCGTGAAGCGTTACGCAACGCTGGCGGCTTGCCATCCATGGTGGCGCTGCTCAACTCATCGCATGCGCCGCTGCTCGAGAATTTGTCAAAGGCTTTGAAGGAATGCGCCGAGGATCTTGATAGTATGCGCATACTGGAAGATTTAGATGCAGTACGCTTGACTTGGTCCTTGCTTAAGAACACCAATCCACGTGTGCAGGCCTACGCCGCCTATGCGATCTGTCCATTTGTGCGTAATGCCCGTGACTCCGCGGAGCTTGTGCGTAGTTTGGTTGGCGCAATGGAACTGGTTGTGGGCCTGCTCAAGTCAAAGGATGTGCTGGTGTTGTCTGCAGTATGCGCCGCCATTGCGACAATTGCACAGGATCAAACAAATTTGGCGATACTCACCGATCTTAAAGTTATCTATCAACTAGCCGATCTTGGTAATTAAGACTTTTATTGTGGGTGTTCTTTGTTTGAGTAATTCTCTTGCAGTTAATACCACCGATGATTTGCTAAGGGAAAATCTTGCTGCCGCAATAGCAAGCTGTGCCACCTTTGGCAATAATACCGAAGAACTTGGCCGCTTACGTACTGTGACGCCGATTGTTACCTACATGACGAGCGACAATCCTCTGGTGCATCGTACAACTGCCATGGCTTTGGAGAAGCTATCAATGGATCCACAAAACTGCATAACAATGCACCAGGTGAAAATCACTCATTGTTATTTTTGCTACTTCACTTTACAATCTTCTCTTGCCACAGAGCGGCGTTGTGCCTTTCCTGCTGGAATGCGTTGGCTCTACCAACAAGGAACTGCAGTTGGCTGCTGCCGGCTGTTTGCGCAACATACGCGAGTTGGCCTTACGTGCCGAAGAGTACTTACTGAAAATCGATGACGATTGATTTGTTTCATTCATTTGATTCAAAATTATTTACGTATAATTATGACTATATATATTTCACATACATGTATATTTTTTGTTGTTATTATTGGCGCAATAGATTGTACACAAACATGGCCACAAAACACCTAATTCTTGTTTAACGATTTGGCTAACTAAGTTGTATAGGATAGATAGAGAATGTCATAGAATTCAATAGCTGGCATTGCTGCCCCTAGTAGATATACTCATGCGTCGCTCGACGCGATTCGAGTGCGTCATTAGGCAACCGGGCGGTGGATAACGCCAACGTCGACGCGTTCTGGAGAGTAATGTGCCATCGGTCGAAGCACGACTACGAAAGCTGCTCAAACCGTTTGCTGTTTGTTCATCTGTCGATTCCATGTTGTTTTCCTCCATATCAGCACTGCCTAAAAATATCCAATATGAAACACAACGGTGGGTAGTTTCAAGAGTTGAGCTTACCAACAATGAGAAATGAACGTCGCGGTTGACTGCCTAACGATGTCGAATCAAAGAAGAGACCACTCGAGGTGGGTGTCAATGTCAACATGTCTGTCGCGTGTTGCACGTCGCTCGTGGAACGTTTCAGCTTAGGAAACTTGGTAAAGACACGCCAAAAACGAAAAACATCACGGAAGGCAGATTGCACCTGGAGACAAAATAATAAACATCAATTTAAACAAACTCTTTTTTATATGAATTGAAAATTATTCGTTAAAAAAAATTAATTTGCAAAGACACACCTGATCGACACTTTCTCTCACTGAGATCTCGTGGAAACATGCACAAGAAAGGAACATGCACATGCGTTGACCCTCCTCAAGACTTACCATACGATCGCCCGACTGATCGGTCTTATTGCCCACCAAAATTACCGGTATATCGAGCGCGCAATCCTGTATAGGGATGATTATTTAATACAATTATTTTGAGACACCTCTAACTCAATACTAACCTTATTGGCGGAACCAAGCTTACGTCGTCGTTTGTTGTAATTTATGAGAAACTTGAGACGACTGCACTCATCAAAGGAACACTTGTCCGTCACAGAATACATGAGTATGAAGGCATCAGCCCAACGTATATTTGAATCCAAGTTGACAGCATTTAGATTCTATAAATACAAATAAGAGAAAATATTGTAGAGAGAGAGGGAGAGAGTATGTTGTAACGGCTCACAGAGACTCACACTAAGTTGGCCTGTGGCATCCAATATCTCGAATTGCACCTGTTCGTTATCCAACATTGTTGCATGTGTGTAAACCTTTTCCAGATTTGGATCGTATTCGCCAATGAAACGACGTGTGACAAAGCGCACCACCATGGCCGTCTTGCCAACGCCACTCTGGCCCAGAATCATCACTTTGAGTATCTTCTGCTTGGAGTGCAGACCCAACTTGACTAGCGATGATTTTGGCGAAGTTGCATTCATTGTCGTTTATGTTAACTGTTTGGTAAGACAATAAATTTGTATAAATACTTTTTTTTTCTTTTTCGTTTAACGTTGTCATGTCCATTTGTTTCGAGCGACCCTACTCGTTTCCTTCTATACAAATATGTACAATAAAATATCAATTATCAGTTGAACCCTCCCATAGCTGTCACATAAATGTACATACTTATGTACATATGCCGTCTAGTCACAGTGTCTACGGTGTACGTAAACAAAAAAAATGTTATCGGCTTTGATGAATATTTTGTACTCTCCATGCGGAAGTGATTGTTTTAATGAAGGTTTTAGAACTTTTTATTTAATTAAAAATTTGACTGAAAGTAGCCCTGTAACGATTTATATCTTTCCGGCATGTGGTCCTTAAAAGTCCTACTGAAAAGCAATCGGGGACAAATGTCATGTCGAATTCATGTAACTCATTACTAAATGCATAAAACAAAACCAACCATTGACAAGTGCGCTTTACAATGTAATGTAATGTAAACAAATTGACACACACACACATACATATACAATTACATTAAAACGAGACAAATTCATTTAGAAAAGCAACTCAGAGAAATACGATAAATACTCATCAGTCTGTATAAACACCTGTTGATAATGATAATTAAGGCTCCGGCGTGGAAATTCATTTGAACTGCGATTATTTTTATTTCATTTTGCTATTATGTTGTTGTTGTTGCTGTTATTAGAGGGGATTACCAAATCAATGGTATTAGTTACACGATTAAGCTGAAGAGACTTACTGAAACTCAAAACAAACTCAAAACTTTGCTTTTTGCTAACTTTGAATTAAGAAAAAAGAGATCGAAGTGAAATGTGCAACTTAATAGACGTTAACGAATTACTTATTACTTCAGTCTGACATTTTTAATACGCATAATAATTTTATTCTTCGCGATATATTTTTAAAATGATGGTGTTGTTGTTGTTATTGTTAACGTCTTCAAAATACGTCTTACAAGCAAAGCGTCAAAACATACAAAACAATAACACGATGACTGCAACAATGAGCAGCAAACAGTGAAATATACAACAAAATTAAATGTTTGTGTTTTTTTCTTTCTGTTTTTTTATTATTATTGTTGTATTTTTTTTTTTTTTGCTGGTAGTCATGGTGTGCGAGCAGGAAGGTCATGGGAAGTGTAACACTTGCGCGTCTCTAAGTGCGACGCGACTCAACTTGACTCACTCGACACGACTCGCTTGGTATTGGTTGTCAGTCATT
Organism: Phortica okadai; assembly: GCA_034638295.1. NCBI lineage: Eukaryota > Metazoa > Arthropoda > Insecta > Diptera > Drosophilidae > Phortica > Phortica okadai. Next base: position 10,295,831 of record CM067850.1, read on the forward strand.
TGTGCCAGAGAAAGAAAAAATAAGAAAAAATGTGAAAAAACGAGAAAAAAAAACGAAAATCACTCGTAATCGTAATTGTTTTTCGACCATGAATGGTTTGTAAAGTCAGTGCGACGACTATAACGAAGCTAAGCAACGGGAATACAACAGAACGTATGCGTAATATTTTGTTAAGGGCCTTCAATGAAAATTAAATGAAGTGAAAGTTTAAGAATTTTATTACAACGAAAAATTATAATTTATCTAACACGGCTGGAGACAAGTATCAGTTGTTTTAAGTTCTATTCTTTCATTTTTTAAAGGCATGTTTAAAACGGCAAAGAATTATTTTTCAAAACGCCTTAGATTCCTTAAACAAATTGTTTTGAGTCTAAAAGAACTTGACTCAATGAAGTTTGGACTTCCAAATGTTTTGAATAGTTATCTTATTATACAAATTGAATGCAATTCGTGTTTAAAAACAAACAACTACCAATAAAGACAGATATTAAGTACAACTTTATCGCCCAACTCAATGACCTTATCCGATGAGAACATGATTAACATGAAAACAAAAACTTAAATCATGATACATAAACTAATAAACATTCAACAATTTTGCAGTAATAATAAACAAAACAATATGTATAAATATGATTGTATATTTAATTTTGTATATTGAAAACAATTCAAAAGCGAACAATTATAATTACTTTCAAGGTTTTTCAAATTTCTTTGTTGCTTAGTTTTCTTTTTTTTCAATAACTTTTAAATTATTTGTTTATTTTTAATGCGTTTGATCTTAAATAAAACTCACTGAAACGTGCACTTTTCCATAAATTAATAAGCACTCATCTTTTTTCTTGTTTTTGGTTTTGTCTTTTAAATTCGAAAATAATTTCAAATCATTTTGTGCTCGATGACTTAACATTTACGCGCGACCCGTGCAATTAAAATATTTAGCCGTGATTTTGACCTTATATACACTAAATGACTCAACAAAAACAAAAAAAATATACTCGTATATAGAAGAAGAGGATAATGTCACTGTTCGTTATATTTTGCGTTGGCCAAAACCTATGTCGTAGTTCAGATCGAAGTCACACCTATTTAGCGCGAAGTTCTGTAACAACTTTCAAGCGAACTCTCGCAATGAAGCGCGCATTTATAAAATGCCCAAGCAGATTCGCGTCGAACCAACGACGAACCGATTGAACGAGTGAATAAACGTGCAGTGTACATAAAAATTGCTTACACCTACTTAATACACATAAACATCAACAATAGACAGGGCCGTAGCCAGGACTGAAAGAGGGATTTATAAGAAAATATTTTTTTTCTTTTCTAGACGACTTTTATATTTGATTTCATAAATGAATTTCTAATTTCAGTTTTCAAAAATTGTTCATCGAAAGTAATTGTGTAAAAAAGTCACAAATATTTTAAATTAGGCGATTTTGTAGAGACTTTGTTTTGGTCACCTTTACTTTGCATTAAAAATATCTTCTCACAACTTAATTGAAGAAATGCTATACAATTTGGCTAAGAAAGAAGAGTTGAACGAAATGTAAATTTTTTTGTTTTTATTTAACTCCCTCCCCCCGTAATTTGGGTACGTTCCCTTAAGTCTACATAATATTTACGCGCCTGAGTGCATGGCAACTTTGAAACGGACCTGAATTTGCGCGCGTTCAACAAGTTGCTCGCTTTTAGCTCGTGGAGCGGCGCTGATGTGAGGGTGCATGCCTGCACCTTATTAGAATAACAATAATACCGACGATTAAAACAACGTGTTCATTCACCTGAGTGTCACCTGTTGACATAAACGCTAATGTGCCTTAATCAGCAAAAAAAAAAAAAAAAAAACACAACAAAAAAAGGAATAATAAACAAAATAAGTGAAAATAAACATGTTTTTTTCACGTTTGCCCTCTAATTACATGAAGCAGCTCGAATGTACTAGAAAAGGATGCTAACCCAGACTGACGGGGACCGAAAGGTTTTAAGAACTTTTCAGTTGACTGAGTTCCTTGCACAAATCGAAGCAATTTGTTGAGTTTTAAAGGAATTTAATTTATTTGATACATTTATTTTTATTTTTATGATTTCTAAGCTCAAAGCTCGATTTTTTGTAATCATTATTCGTTTATACAAAAATCTACAACAGTCAGGAAGCTCATTTTCATGACCTATCCCACTGATAAGAATGTTTTTTCTTTCTTTAAAGAAAATTCACGCGCAATTGTTTTTTGCAAATACAAAAATTACAAGGACAGTCGTGTTCGCTTGCTCGTGAGCGACCACGACATCCAACCGGCCCAGCACAGTTATTGCAAGACTGAAATTATGCAAGGTGTCTTTTGGCAAATGACAGAGCAATACTTCTATATCAACTTTCATACCTACAACACTTTTTCATTATTTTCATTACTGCGCATATTGATTTTCTAAGCTTAAGTTTTAGTTCTGATGTTAAGAAATGAAGGGGAACTGAAAATTGCTTCGTTTTCCAGTTAATTCTTACTACTCATTATAGAAAAATTCGTCTTTATTCAAATATGAGTTAGGTTACTTTTATATCATTGCAAAAGTTTCCATTGGTACTTAGAGTTCAAGAAAAATATTGTTCATAACCAAAAAAAGAACAAACAAAAGTGTAAAACTTTCCATATGAAAGTCAATCAAACAACTTAAGACGGAAAAGAATTTGACTTTTGCAATGCATTTACTCAAACACTCATAATAGTTCATGTGTGTGTAATTTACACACAGATACAAACGCTCACAATGAAATAATCTCAACGTATTTGAATAGAACACCGTTTATTCTATTTATAGTGGCGACCAGACTGCGTCGTTCACATAATAATTATTGTGTTAGTTTGAGCTTAACACGTCAAGAGTATATAAAATAACGTGAAATAATTTGTGTTTGATATTCGATTGCGATACACTTAACAATTTGACTTCTGTTGGCTGTTGACCCAATCACGACCTAAACACGACAATGGGCATTAACGAAGCATCAAGTGGGTTCGACATACTAAAGTGCTCAACACACGAACCACTTCACTTTTTTTTATTTTTGTGATTTTGTTTTTGTAATTACTTGAGATAAAAACAATTTCGATTATAGTTTAAACATAATCAATTGCTACTGTTGCTGTTGTTGTTGTTGTTGGTGATGTTTACATTGCAAGGGAAACAAACAAGTTTTATCTGAAGTAAATGCGCTTACTATCAGAGAGCTGCGCAGCTTCACAGCATTGATACTAGTAGAAGCTGAAGATAGTTAATTTTACATAAATATGAAAATACAAATCATAAATGAGTGCAACGACAAACGACGAATTTTGGCTAAAGGCCAAAAATAAAACAAAAAGAAAAACAAAAGTGAAAATTCTCTACAAAATAAATAAAATTGCACGCTTTTCAATGTCGATGTCGCATGATGTGCGTTCATTCGCATTCGTTTATTGATCTTTTGTTGTGCTTTGTTGTTGTCACCTAAAGCTGGAAAATGAAGCTTTTTCATTGTGTCTTCAGTTTAAATACAATTCGCGAAACTGCACAAATCTGCACTGCAACATTGAAGATTCAACGCGAACGAACCAAAGGGGTAATTTTATTATTAAAAAACAATAAAATATAATCTGAAAAAAAACAACAATATGTTGATCTTGTAACGAAATTCATTATCATTTTTAAAAGCATTAGACAAAACTAAAAACAGCAACAACGACAATTCCTTATCAGTAGAAACTTTTCGTTTAGTTGTGTTGCTTATCAGCGGAGTCGTAGACAGGGTCGGGGCAGTGCCGTGCGGCTCGATCAACGCGCAGCTCGGCTTTTAAATAAAGACGATCAACTTGTGTTGACGTTCAGTACGCTTTGAAACTTGAATAGGCAGACAGGAACTGACATTGAGCTGCGAGCAAAAAAAATAGTAGAAAAAAAAAAAAATTACATCACAAAAACAAAAAATTACGAACATTTAAAATAACAAAATATCATTACGAAAAATTTCCTAATTGTATACCTCTCCTCCATATCCAAAATAGTGTACAATACCTTGAAACCTCATTTGATTGTGTTCACATTCATTTGCTTATCATTGGGTCACATTCAAAGTGTTCAGTTCCAAAATCAGAACAATAACAACAATAACAATAACAATAGCAACAACAATAAAAATAAAATGCCTGAAAAACGTATTGCAACAACAATTGAGTCTCTGGAGGATTTCGAGCTAAAATTGCCCGGGTGAGTTTTTGATGACCTTTATCAACGAAGCATTCAATTGAATCATGTAATGACAATCATTGACTGAAAAACAAAAAAAAAACAAAATTAATTTGATTGGCAATAATAAAGAATATTTCATGCAATTTATATGACAGTTTTCTCAACAAGAACGCCAAATTGGCCATACTGCTCGACTATGACGGCACACTTGCGCCGATTGCGGAGAATCCGAACAAGACCGCCATGACTGTGGAATTGGAGATAATGCTGAACAAGTTGGCAAAGGAACCAAATATCTTCATGGCCATAATATCAGGCCGCGGTCTGAAAGACGTACAGGAACATGTTGGCATTCCGGGCATTACCTATGCGGGAAATCATGGCTTGGAAATTGAATATCCTGATGGTTCGCGTCATGACTATGAATTGCCCAAAGCTATCCAGGTGGCGTACAAGGCATTGGTCCGAGAACTGAATGAGAACATAAGCGTGAATAAGGCATGGGTTGAGGACAAACGCGTCTCGCTGTCTGTGCACTATCGCGAAGCGCCAGAAGAGCTGAAAGAAACCATCCGACAGACGTCAATCGAAATTGTCGAACGACATGGCTTCCGTGCGAATCAGGCACATGAAGCTATCGAGGCTAAGCCAAATGTTAACTGGAATAAGGGCGAAGCAGCGCTGCACATTTTGAAGAACAAATTCGGCGACAATTGGAGTACAGAGACAAAAATTGTATTCGCTGGCGACGATACCACCGATGAAGATGCCATGAGAGTGAGTTGCAGCAACAAACCATCTTGTTCAAGATAATTAATGATATTTTTTTTTTCCTTAGGTGTTACAAGGCATTGGCAAATCTTTCCGTATCGCAACCGATCCTAAGGTATCAACCTTTGCTGATTTTCGTCTGCCACGTCAAACTTTGGTCACCGATCTCATAAAATGGATTGCAAATGTTTATGTTCAATAATTTCTTCAATTTGGGCATATTTCTTTTAAATTTCTATACTGTTATGTTATTAACACGTCATACTCGACATATTCCAAAAACAAAAAAAAAACAAAAAAACAATTGTTAACCACAAAAAAAACACACGATTATTTGCTCATGTATAATTAAATAAAATTTATTTTATGAATTTTGTATATATGAAAACAACACAGATTACTGTATGCATTTTAATTTATCACTTTTTGGGATATTTGTGTTTGGCACAGAGAAAAAAATATGTATAAGTCTAAAATTTATGCTTTTTCGAAAACACTTTCAATATTTTCACTCTCGAAAATATTTTGTATCTCGAAAATGCTCTCGAGACGCTTATGTATGAATATATCTTTGAAAATATTCATATAACACATACTAGCAGATACATGCATGCATCTATGTATCATGATAGTGTTAGTATCTGTTAGTATGTGTGTGTGTGTGTGTGTGTATTTGTGAGTTATATGTACATATAGACTCATAAATTTTTGGGTGCCACTCAACCACCTCTCCGTATGGATTATTTGGACTATATTGCAGAGTGTATCGGTGGCTTTTGGTCACACAAGAACAACAAGCATACTGCAAAGAACAGTTTATTATCTAAAAATATCAAGTGAGAGTGAGAGCAAAGAACCCCCACACACATACACAGTAGTACAGATATGTACACCCACAGAGAAATTTTGAAAATATGGGAATCGCCGTGCCGTATGAGTTCGTCATAGCTTTGGATCTTGGCACACGTCGTGCCGCCATTAGTATTAAGTCGATAGACGAGCATCCAGCACGGCACAAGTTCCGGTAGATTTTTTAAAAACAAAAAAAGTTGTTCTTCTGATATATTAGATAGTACATACAATTGATTGAAAAATGGCTGAGCAAAAGAAGGCACCGCTTCTGAAGAAGGAGGAAGATTATGTCAAGGCCCTCGAAGGGTAAGACGTTAGATGCGTCAAGAGTGTGTTATAGAAAAATAATTTTAATGATCTGTGATTAAATTAATTACAGTTTCATTAATCCCGAAACCGATCAAGTCGCTTTGCTTTTGGATTATGATGGTACTTTGGCACCACTCACCGAAGAATTATCGGTTATGCCAAAAGATACGGAAATCAATATCAAGAAATTGGCTGGCAATGATAAAGTGTTCATGGTTGTTTTCTCTGGTCGTGAATTGAGTGAAATCAAGAATCATCTGAAGTTCCCCAATGTCACCTATGCCGGCAATCACGGTCTAGAGGTCGAATATCCATCGGGCAAGAAGTTCAAGATTGAAATGCCAGAAGAATTGTTGGAGAAACACAACAAATTGGTTGCTGAACTTAAGGAAAAGGTAAGATACAATAAAAACACACTTCCACACACAGACTCAGCGATAGACACGGTTATAATGAAACTTTAAACAATAAAACATATTATTATAGGTTGTCTGCTCGGGCGCCTGGGTTGAGGATAAGAAGATCTCGGTCAGCTATCGCTACAAGGGTGTCAATGACAAATTGAAGGGCAAACTGGTCGAGACCGCTAAGGGTCTGATACAAAGTCATGGCTTCCAGCTGATTGAAACACCATACGCACTCGAGGGCAAGCCACGCGTCAACTGGGACAAGGGTAAGTGGATGTAACAGGAAGTCATTATAAGGTTAACTAACTGACCCCCCACACTGTACCGCATGACCAAATCAAATTCGAAACGTACGTTGGCCCACGTCCATGTGCGCCAAGTTGCACCTGTGCAGAGCAGTTCCATTTCTATATATAAGCACAACAATCCCAACAAAACTGAATAACAATTTGTCTTCACAGCAATTCTTTTCAGCCAAAAAAATCATCCAAATTTTTTTTGTGTTATTTTACTTTGTTTTTTGTTTCTGTGTCTCGACGTTTTTCTGCAATTAGAAAATTTATGTAGGCGTTCAAATAAATAGTTGCGAAAAAAAGATGAGCTGAAATGTGAAGACAACAAAAAAAATGCCCGCTGCCAATCACAGCCGCACACATACACCCAGAATCGGAATCATAAAACAAAAGCACCAACAATTTTCAAAGAATCTTCAAATATATTGTAGCAAATTCAATATTTGTCGTATAGACATTTTCATCTAGGCTGAAATTGCACATAAATTATACTCTAAGAAATGTCTCAAAATTTCTTCAACTATGAAATATTAATTATGATTGTCCGACTATAAGTATTAACGGAAAAATTTTTAGAACAAATCCCAAAGCACAAAAACAAAAAATTAAAAAAAAATAACGAAAATTAGAAGAAAAAAAATATATTCCAAAAATAATATTATATGTATGCATGAGAGACTTGCTCCCGCAGACTTTGCTTGTATTGTATAACAAACAAGCGCATTTCCAAAATTGTTGGTGCCGTCTGAAAAAAAAAAAACGGGAGAAGATGCACAGATGTTAAATGACACAATTTTTCAGATACAGTTTTCTTTACAATTAATGCCATTAATTGCCAAATGCTTTAAACGTTAGATTTTGGCTAAAAGATACATGATTTTTCAGATACAAAGATTTAAGTAAAATGAAAGTAAATTCACTTAAAGTCTTAGTATGAAAGTAAACAAACGCCCACAGTCGCACAATGACTAAAAATAAAGATGAATATTAACGTTGGTCGGGCAAACTTAGCATTTGTTCTAGCAATTCTTCTGACATTTCTAAGAAAAATCTGAGAAAACACAAAAATTTTTGCTTTCGTATTACTTGTTTGCGGTTTGTTTGACGTTAGATAAATGCCACCATTTGTTGACATCTCTATGTATTTAGTATGAGTCAAAAATATTTATTGAAATAAAATGAAATGTTTGTAAATCCACAGGTGAGGGCGCCAAGATGATCTTGGAGAAACAGTTCGATGCCGATTGGGCTAAGAACCTGAAAATCATCTATGTTGGTGATGACACAACCGATGAAGATGCCATGAAAGTCCTGGCCGGCATTGGCAAGACCTTCCGTGTCTCTGAGTTGCCAACTCTTAAGACTTATGCCAACTATCAAATCAAGACCGTCGAAGAGGTTGGCTGGCTGCTAAAGGCCGTGCAAGCCAACTACGAAAAGAAGAAGCTGTAAAAGTTTTGTCCATACAGTAAATCGTGCAAATTCCTTCCAAAACAAAATATTTTGAATTGAATAAATTCATAAACAGTGCGATCAGTGACCTTTCGACCACCTCTTATACAACAGGTTGCGTTAATACTCAAAATTAATACATGTAATAATATATTCTAACTTTGTAATTTGTTTCATTTTGTCAATGATTCATTTTTTTAAACAATAAAATAACATTATAAAATTACTTGTAAAGATCTTCGTATTAGATTTTTCGCACACCTACCGCTTCATTTGTAGTGGTTTGATCTATCTAAGCTCGTCATCGCCTATCGGCTTTCATATTCCCGCCGCGTGTTGTACTGCCGCGACCACCACGATTGGGCTTTCCCGCCGGTGGTCCTGTACTTGCTGCTGCTACCGTTGTTGCTGGCACTTTGCCTGCTGCACCGCCAGCTTGTTGTTGTTGTTGTGCTACCGCCACAGGTTGTGGACCTGGTAGCGCTTGCACATTGCTCTGTGGCTCTGGTCGTATCGGTTCACTCATGTTCACTTGTTCGTTGAAGATCATGCAGAATTCACCAATTTTGAAAACTTCACCGTTTTTGCCGGAATACAATGTCAAACAGTGACGCCATGTCGACGCATACGCTTTGACCATGCGAATTATATCGCCGGGTGCCAACATTTTCCCCGGCTCATCCCAAATACTGCAATTAATGCAGGCCGTCGGATCGCCTACTTTAAAGTTGCGCACTTCACGGTTTTCCTTTGTTACTGTTGCCACTCCCACTTCCAGGACAATAAATATGACGTTGATATTTTTTAAGCCGGGCTTAATATCCTTGATTGGAATACAGTCTCCGTTGAACATTTTATTGGGATTACTGCCTTAATATAAGTTCCCTGTGGAAATTCAAGCTCAAATGGAAATCTGTAATATTAAAAAAATGTTTAAATTAGTTATTATCATCAAATAAACAAAAGTGGAAAAATATACTATAAGACCCGTCTTTTGCTTGTTGACTCAAAATTAAAAACCACTAGAACATGCAACTATTTCACACATATTTCTGCAATGTTTAAATGTTTCTAAAATTAAATGAATTTTAACTGAAAATGATGGAAAATTCGTTGATTTAATCAGACAGATCGCCGCATGCCGCAGACAAAACTATTGGCTGCCTCAAGTTGCTCACCGATTGTTCAAAATAAACAATGTCTTGTTTGAATATCTTCTATTTTCCGCCTTCTTAATCGCTTTTTAGTTATTTGACCGAATTGTTGAATTTGTTTAAATGTTTATTTTAATTTTTTATTGTTTTTTTTTTTTTTTAAGAGGTTGGGAAACGCTGAATGCGGTGAGCTTAGAGTGGGTAGGAATATTCATTTTAGCTAGGGATGTCGTTAGAATATCGATGTATATCGATATTTCACATACTTTGATATTTTGAAATAAAAATCGAATACAATTTTTATTAATAAAATTACTATTAAGCTTAAATAAAAAAATTAAATTCAAATTACTATTATTAAATGTACATCTGCGATTTCAATTTGTGTCCACATCTATTAAAAAATTACAGCAAAACAAAGTGAGCTCTTATCATTTATATCACTATTGTTTGTTATCGAAACTTTACTATCACTCTCGTTAATATTATGCCTGACTTGCAGGTGTACCAACTCATGTCACTAAACATTTGAAGCGAACATACGTCAAGTGTTACTAACAGACTACAACTTATTTGTTTTATTTGTTTGTGTTGGCGACGTGGAAATGGACTCAAGATTAGATGTAAGTGATTCACTTGACCAGGAACATAATCTGATTCATTTGTGCACATGTAGATGTTTGACGATGTCGGATCCACATCGTTGGAAGGCGACATGGGCGATATGTCCATACCCAGACGAAGTACTGCCAAAAACGATGGCAACGTTCCCGACTACAATACATTGGATGAGCCCATCAAGGAAACCGTACTGCGTGATGTAAGAGCTGTGGGCGTAAAGTTCTACCATGTGCTTTATCCCAAGGAGAAATCTAGCTTGCTTCGCGATTGTAAGTCCACCATCAAAGTCACCAAAAGACAGTAAATAATATGTTTTTACTTCTACGAATCAAGGGGATCTCTGGGGACCTTTGGTGTTGTGCACGTTCATGGCCACAATATTACAAGGCTCCTCTTCGGCAGACAGTATGTATGACAATGGCCCAGAGTTCGCACAAGTATTTGTCATAGTTTGGATTGGCGCCGCGATTGTCACACTCAATTCCAAATTACTTGGTGGTAACATGTAAGTTTGTTAGCAGATTTAACATTAATTATAATTATATAACAAACGTTTCGACGGCTAGTTCCTTCTTTCAGTCGGTCTGCGTCCTGGGCTATTGCTTAACGCCAGTGGCGCTTTCATTGATTGTGTGTCGAGTAATTTTGTTGTCTACACAAACAAAATTGCTCTTTTTCTTACGTTTAGTTACAACGACCATGGGATTTTTGTGGGCTACTTATGGTAAGATTTTTGTATATATTGAAAAACATATGCATTTAATTTATAAAATTATTGTTTTATTGCAGCTTCTTTCATTTTTCTGGGTCAAAGTCAACCGCCAAATCGCAAACCTTTGGCTGTCTATCCAATATTCTTGTTTTTCTTTATTATTTCTTGGCTCGTCATATCTCATAATTAGATGTCTTTGCCATTCAAGCTTTATGTAAAAATCATATTCCAAAAAGAGCAACCACAAAATTCATTCCTTGTAAGCTTGTAACTTAATAAACCACTTAATTATAATTTATAAACGATTTAGACAAGAAACAAATGAAACATTTATGATTGTTTCTTGCGATTTTGAATTTGGTTCAATTCGTTTTATTTGTTTAATTCACTTATATATATTAAAAATGTTTATAAGATGTGATAATGTTAATATACGCCTACTGCTACACCTCTAAGTTATTCGATGCCGAGGTTATATCCAAGGACATTTGCATTTTGACGACATCACCTTTCGTCGGTCGATACGTCAGTGAATTGGCGCGAGCCTTGCGACCCATGAAATGTCGTTCAACCCATTTGAGTAGCGTATATACGGAATCTGTCGAAGGCAGACGGTGATCAGCCGCAGTTTTAACAATATCAGATGAGGTAACTCGGAATGTCCGCGCCATGCCTTTGAGAGCCTAAAATTACATAAAAATTTAAAGAAACCAATTTGGCAATATTCTAAATCACTGTTTGACTTACCACCATGGCATCTTCGTCCGTCAAATCATCACCCACATATATAATCTTGATGCGTTCATTCCAGTCAACACCGAAAGATGTGCGCAGAATATAAATCGAAGCACGACCCTTATTCCACTGTACGGGTGGGCGTGCTTCCAAAGCGCAATTCGCTTCTGTCGCACGGAAACCGTATTTTTCAATCAGACTACGACCCTTCTCAATCATAGCTGGACGCAGCTGAACAGGCGTCTCACGATAATGGAACGTGAGCAGAGCACCTTTGTTTTCGACCCAGGCGCCATCACGGCAAACCTATGAAACCTTTGCTATTAGCGATTGTTGATATTATTTTTTAAATTCGAAAAGCATACCGAGTCCTGTAGAGCCTTGAGCAAATGGCTGACCTTATCCTCATATTCGATTGGCATGGGATGAACGAATTTGCTGCCGTCCGGATGCAGAATCTCAAGGCCGTGATTACCAGCATAAGTGATACCCTCAATGCCGACCATTTTCTTAACATTATCCACGTTACGGCCGGAAATGACAGCAACATAGACATCGGAGTGATTCGAGAGTTTATAGAGCACATTCTTGATTTCTGGCGAGAGTGTAGCCAAGTCCGGATGAGGCGCAATCGGTGCCAAGGTACCATCGTAATCCAAAAGCAAAGCTAGCTTGTGGTTATAGCCAATGTATCTAGAATGATAAATAAAATATTAATTACACGGTTCTTGATAAAGTGTAGAGATGTTCTTTAGCCCTACTTTAGTAAGTAGTCATCGAAGTCATCGACAGAGACGGGCTGCATTATTGTCGTGCCCACGTCGTCACATTCGATCGTGCCCATAGCCTTAAGAAAACAGCGCATCCAATGGCTGACATCACACTCGGCTTCACGTCTACGCAGACGCGCCATACGCAAAACTCGTTCGTCCTCCGGCATTGTGAGCGCACGGTGTATAACCTCAGCGGCTTCATCCACTTCATATGGATTGCAGAGTAGCGCCTCGTGCATCATTTCACCAGCACCAGCAAAAGGTGAAATGACCAGCACGCCGGGCACTTCATTAATCTGACAAGCAACAAATTCCTTAGCTACCAAATTCATGCCATCGCGCAATGGCGTCACCAAACAAACGGCAGCATCTCTATAGAGTGCAGCGAGCTCATCTTGACCGACATAGTCGTAGATGTAGCGTATTGGCGCCCAATTTGCGGTCGTAAAACGTCCATTGATGCGACCCACAAGCTGATCAACTTCTTCCTTCAGCTCACGATACTCTTTGACATCTGTACGCGATGGCACCGATATTTGCAACAAGCTCACCTTTTCCTTGTGCTGCGGATACTTTTCCAACAGCGCCTCGAACGCCATCAGACGATGCACCAAGCCCTTTGTGTAGTCAAGACGATCCACACCCAAGATGATTTGCTGCTTTGAAGTTTTAAGCACTTTCGGCGCATTCTGTGCCAAATTCACGAATCTCTCATATGGTATGCCAATTGGCAGCGAACGTACACGCACAGTGCGATCACCATGCTCGACCAACAAGTTATTGCGATCGACACGACAGCCCAAGTTACGTTGACAGCAATCCACAAAGTTCAAGCAGTAGTCCTGTATATGAAAACCGACCAAATCACAGCCAAGCATGCCCTGCAGTATCTCATCGGACCACGGCAGTAAGCGGAAAATGTCCCATGGCGGGAAGGGTATGTGCAAAAAGAATGCCAAACGAAATGGTAGATTCTTTTCCTCCGCCTGTTCGCGCACCCAATTTGCCGCGAGCATCAAATGATAGTCATGTATCCATATAATTGGCGGATTCTTATCATGTCCATTATTCTTGGCCAAACACTTCTCAAGCGCTTCAATGGTGTGCGCGGCGAAGATCTTATTGATGGCTACATAATTACGCCAATGATCGGCACCGAATGTGGCACGACCCGGCATTGAGTGAAAGAGAGGCCAAAATGTCTTGTTGCAGCAGCCATTGTAGTAACTGTCAAATATTTTCGGATCGATATTTACCGAAACAACTTGCTCGGATTTGAGGCCAGCCGTGGGCGTTTGATCGTAAGGATTCGATTCCGGTATTGGCTCATTTGGATCTTCGAGATGTAAGCCCGACCAGCCAACCCAAAGACCGCTTCCCTTTATGACAACGGGACAGACGGCTGTCACAAGGCCACCAGCACTGAAAACAATCAGAGAAAAAAAAAAAAACCAAAACAAATAAATAATTTAATAAAATAAATCGCGCATATCAATAATATTTTTTGTTTTCTATGAGTTATTCAAAGTTAAATCGTGTTATTGAGTAGTGTGTAAGTCGAAGATGTTGACACCGCAGCCAACCTTATGCTGATAAGATCGATTGCGGTTCCCTACAGATGATTATTTGCTACTCATCAATGTGCTGAAAACAATGTAAACGAACTGAATTAACAAATATTGTTTGCTTCAATTCAATAATCGGAAATTCAATGTTGACAAATGTCTGTCTGTCTGTCTGTCTCGGATTTGGCTTTGGCTCAGCGATTTTCGAGTTTTTACAAACAAAACATATTTTATCTTTTTAGTTAGGAGGGGCAGCAGTATTCCGTACATTAAATCTTTTCGAAACTATTGTCAATTGTCCTAACATATACATATCACTCTTAACAACCGACCACAAGGATCGGATTAAATCTAGAGCTTGGTCATGGTATCCGTCTTTATAGATGCTTCATGTCGTAGAACAAGCCACTTGATTTAAGTAGAAACATGATCTAATTATATTTTCCAAATAATTTAAAAAAAAACATTTTTTAATTAGAAAAAAAATTTAATAATTTCCACCATTTTGTTTAGCTACGTAATCACTCAATATGTTAAAGCTTTTACTTCCTCCGTCGACTGAGCTTTTTTTCTAATCAGAATTATGTAATCCTTTCTTTGAAATCAGTTTTTATTTTCACAGTTGTAATTCATACTTTTCACAATTTTTTATATCCTTTGAAAGACAATTAATGGCTTACCTTGCCTTCCTTTCCAGCTCCTTTGATTTGGGATTCCTGGTTAATACAAAAGGCAGTCGATTGGAGACGACAATCAAACTCGCCTTCGCGGAGGGCTCAGATGTCACTATAATTTCTGTTTCAACCATGGCTTATAACACTTTTCAAATTTATTCAGAAATTAATATGAAATATTTTTAATTTTTAGAGTGATTTGTTTTTTTTAAAAAAATATTATTTAAAGTTAGCACATAATGCTATAAATATGTTCTGTTTGAATGTTATTTTAATAATAACTATTTTTTTGTTATTTTCGTATTTAAATATAGATGTTTTTCACAGGACAACACAGCTTCTGAGTTAAGAACCGTTAACGCGACAAGCTCTATGTGTGTGCTAAGCTTCACGGATCGAATCTAATTGCGTCGGGAAGACACAAATGATTGGCAAAATGCAGCAGAAGCCTCGGTGACGGTGACGGCGACGGCGACGGCGACAATGATTACGGCGGCAGATGCTGATGCACTGATACGTCGTCTTATCGGGGGAAAAACAAAGGCGAAAAATAATTGAAAAACGTGTGTATGTATGTGTGTGCGTGTGTTTGGCAGGCGACGGAGGGCTTGACGTCTTTATGTGCCTATGTGTTTGTGTGTGTGGCGTACAGAGGTGGGTGCGCAGTCGGTGCACTTCACTTATCTCTCTAATGCAACCAAATTCGCGATTATTAAGTCTCCGAATTTTAATAGAGACAACCGTTGCTGCTTTGCGTCTCGATTCGACTGATATTCCGAAAACTAATAACGAAGCTTTAAATCGCCTATTTAATTCAAAGTTAATCATTTCAATATGTTATTGTGCTGTTCCTTATCAGACAATGAAAAAAAAAAAAATTGTAGTTTTCGAAAAACGTGTCAAAGATGGCTGCGTCAAATAAACAAAACATAAAAAATATTCGAAAAAGGCGAGAAAAAAACAGACCTGTACTTGTTGTTTGAGGCAAAGTTCTATGCCATGACCGAATTACTTCACATGGGCAAGCCTCAGGTTCACTGTCCGGATTTCTATGCCAAAAAAAAAGACAAAATTTACTATTTCCCAAGCTGGCTAACTACTAGTAGAATAGATTGTTGATTTCTAGTAAATTCTGCTTACGCCTGGTTTTATCAGCCTTTGGACGTTGGTTCGGGCGGCACGAGATGCTGCTGGAAACAGGCAGCATCATCGGCGCGACGTTGTCTCACAGATAAATGTCTGTGTATTTGTTCACGGCATTGTCAATCCGTAAATATTCGAAGATGTTGTTTTGTATTCTTCTTAGGCGATATGTTTTTTTTTTTTTTGCGATTTGAACTTGGAACTCAAATAATATTATTCCATTAAAATCATTTGGTTTCGAAATCGCTCATTCAAAGTTGCATTCATGCTTTCTCGTTCCTTTCTTATTTTTATATATTTGTTTTGATTAAGATAGTGCCTGTTACTATTTTTATAATGCAACGATCCCATTTGTTGACTTTTCTCAGGCAGAATATTACAGCTCAACCTTGCTATGACCGCCATTTGTTGTTAAATGCTTTTTTTCCGCTTTTCTTTAGCTTTTTTTTGTATTTATTTGTTGTTGTTGTGTTTTATAGTTTAGAAATGTAACCAAAACTGATAAGACAGCATGTGCATTGTCGAATTGTGCAAAGTGCACCTCTGCCATAAAGCAGGCGTGAAAATCACTCGCTCAATCGCAGCGCTTTATGTAAGCGGCAACAATAAATCTACGCCATTAATTACACTTTTAGTCTGACGGTCACTTAGTCAGTGTGTTGTCGTCACTCGGTAGCAACTGCGGCACCCTCCGCCTCTATTCAGTTTAATAACGACATCAATTTGGCCATGCTTTGAACCGATCATGTTTAGAATTCATGGACTTATCACGAACTAACGTTGTGACAATTGAGGTTTGGCTATTTTAATAAATGTTTATTGCTTTAATCAAAACAGAAAAAGTTTTTTGTTTTCGTTTTTTTTTTCATAAATATTCTTTACGTCAGAGATCAATTCGTCTCATAAGTAATTAGCTGTGAATTGAATAGTTTGTTTGTTTAGCCGTCAAACAAAGGATTGAAAGTATAAAAATCAGCATTAACAATGTTTCAAAAGTGATTAATCCGGCAATTAGCAGATTTAGCTTGTTAACAATTACTTTGATTATATGTTTTATAGTTTTTTTTATTATCGATTTGTTGAATTGTGTGTGTGTGGAAACATAATCGCCTTTCTTCGTTGTACTTTGTTTAAGTTTGAAGCAAGCCCAGTCAAAGTTAACCCAGGGTTAACTCCGAGTAACAATTTTTCAGTTTCACACTTAGTAGTTAACCCCTGAGTTAACCCTACTACATTGTTGGGTTAACCCCGAGTTAACTACTCTGTTTTAACTTTTTCTATTTATGTTTTTTAATGTCAAAACAGAACTAAATTTGTCTGTCAAAAAAATAAAAATTAAATATGTCCCAATCAATAGAAATCAATTTGATAAATGAGCTTGTATAGCAGTAGTCCACCAGGTAGTCTCACATCATATGGAATAACTGACATCGGAAGTGGTTTACTTTTCATTGGGAGCAGATATGCATCATTTATACAAAGTTTCCTTGTGTGATTGCTATGTGTATTGTACCCATGTTGTGTTTTACACGAAACTAACAAAACTACGTACTATTGTACCATTTGAAGAGCGCGGTTTACTTTCGTTGTGCAGAGTAACTGCCCGCCCCTTACTAATGGTAAACTATACAGTTAGACAAAATCGAGTCAACATTTCCTCGCTTGTTATATTGGATTCTCTTCAGCTATCCATTACTAATTGAAGGTGATTTTTAAAATAACTGAAAAAATAAAGTGTTTGGTAAGTAGATGTTCAATGTTGTAAAACATTAATCTCAAAAAATAGAAAGTTACCATACTTGTATAACTAGAGTTAACTCGTCACTGTGGAACTGAAAGTCCGGGTAAGGGTTAAATTCGAGTTAACTTTACTCTGGGTTAACCCTAGACTGTGAAACTGGGCCTTAATGTTTGGATTCGAACAGGAAAACAGTTGTAAAAAGTTATTATACATTAATTAATAAACAATGCAGAAATTTTATTGAAAATTTCAACAAATGAAGATCAAAATGCATTTTTTAAATTTAACGTCTAATCATAGCAATTTCTGTCGATGCTCATCTCTTGGCAGAGTTACCATTTTCCCTTTTTGAGCAAATTTTGGCAATACAGCTGTTGATCGAGATAGTTGCCTGTTGAAATGACGCATGCAAAATAATATTTTAAGCAAACTAAAATGCAACCAACATTGAAAAGTGTAACCGAGGGTCAGAATCTGACGCTTGCAGCTTTTTCATAATTTAAAATAAATTATTTTACCAATTCTACCGGCATTCGGCCTAATTATCGTGCACGATGGATCCAGCAACAATCGAGTTCATTGGAGAAAAGTGTAGAGTTGGCGTTATACCCAATTTCTCATTTGAGCCGCTTCATCTGATCTCTGGTACACTGGGTCCATTCCGGGCTGGTATGCACGTTCATGTGCCACTTTGGTTGGGCATTCATCTAAAGAAGCAGCAAAAGTGTCGTATTGTGCCGCCAGAGTGGATGGATATGGATACTCTAGAAGAAATTAAGGAGGAGGAAAAACGTTCAAAGTATGACTCATGTGTGTGTTATTTGCTATGCAATTCTAATCACTTCCTTTGCAGATTCTTCACAAAAATGCCCAGCGAGCACTACATGATCGAGGCGCAGCTAATCATGAGCACGGCGCCAGATGATGTACCACGTTGTGAGGAACTGCGAACAGTCATTAAGGATATCTTTGACATACGCGAATCAAAATTACGTACATCCATTGATGCATTCATAAAAGGCGAAGGCACATATGCTAAATTGGACAATTTGACCCTGCTTGAGATGCACAGTGTACGTCCCATTCTGCCTCATTCCTTGGATCACATTGCTCGGTATCAGCGCACTGCTGCCCACGCTCGTACTCAGCGTGACATGTCATCGACGATTGGAGGATTGAGCTCAACAGCCAATTCAAGCTCCTTCTTCACAACTCAGTAATGTAGTCTTTTCTCAAGTATTTTGAATAAGAATTTAAGCATAAGTATATTAGTAAATGATTAAAAATAAATCAAGTTTTGGCTTATCACAGGCGCCAACTTTTTCAAATTTTTTGAAGACTGTGTTGTAATCTGACATTTGAGAAGCTTTTAACACTGATTGACAAACACATCGAATATTGCAACACTGGTCCAAGGGAGGTGGTTTGGCCTATGTCGCATGTGCACTTTATGGCATATGTGCTATTGACAGAAAATGTACGCTTAGAAGGCATAGTGACTATTGCACCTGTCAATCAGTGACTGCAATCATTTCCAAGAAAATAGAGTTTATTTGTTATCACATTTTTTGATAATTTGCCGCAAAAATGACTGATTTGGAAACGAATAATGAAGATGGAAAGGCTCTTCACAATCGAATACATTTTACTAAAGAAGTTAAGAATGTTATTGACAAGGTAAATGTTGTCAAGACCATATGATAAACTCTCACTAATTGTTACTCATTAAATGTAGGTCCTTAAAACCGATGACCCAATGGATGCACCGGACTTCAATACCATTGACTACATCAACCAGCTCTTTCCAAACGAACAGTCTTTGGCCAACATTGATGAGACTATTCAGCGGATGCAATGTGAGGTGTCACTGATTGATGACAACATTCGTGAAGTCGTGCGGGGACAAACGAACACCGGGCAAGATGGTCAGATTGCTCTGAATGAGGCGCAGAAAGTTATAAGTCTGTTGTATACGCATATTATCGATGTGAAGGCACGGGCCGAACGCACAGAGGAAATGGTTAAGGACATCACAAGAGACATTAAGCAATTGGATTGTGCCAAGCGAAACTTGACATCGGCCATAACGACTTTAAATCATTTGCACATGTTGGTCGGTGGCATTGAAAGCCTAAATGTACTTATTGAAAAACGTTCGTACGGAGAAATTCTTAATCCGTTACAAGCCATTACCGAAGTCAACGAACACTTTCAACTGTATTCGGACATTGATGAAATTAAGGTAAGCATTTGTGTTCTACAAAAATCGTTAAATATTATAATCTTTGGTTTTCAACATTTGTCACTTAGAATCTCTCGCAAAGCGTGGATAAAATACAACACACACTGGCAAACCAAATAACTGAGGACTTCAAGGACTCGTTTGGTCCGAAACCGAGTGGTCAACACAGACTCAGCTTAAATCAACTCTCAGATGCGTGCAAAGTCATATCTGTACTGGATAGTAAAGTTAAAAAGGAGCTACTAAAGTGGTTTATTGGTTAGTAAATTTGGTGATTACCAAATTATTAAAATAGTAACTTCAATTTTTATCAACAACAGCCCAACAACTCGAAGAGTACCTGCATCTATTCCATGAAAATCAGGATATTGCTTGGCTGGATAAGATCGATAAACGTTATGCATGGCTGAAGCGTCATTTGCTCGATTTTGAAGATAAATACGGTTCAGTATTTCCACTTGACTGGGATGTGTCTGAACGCATTACGGTAGAGTTTTGCAAGCAGACACGTGAACAGTTGGCGCAAATTATGGCTAAGCGAACTAATGAGATTGATGTACGCCTGTTGCTTTTTGCTATCAACAAAACTCAAGCATTCGAACAGCTTCTTTCAAAGCGGTTCACCGGTGCGACATTGGGCTCTACTCCAAAAGAACAAACGCTTTCCGAAACCGCCATTAACAGTGATGGAAGTCCATCACTAATCACAGTATTTCATGATCAGATTGGCGCATGCTTTAAATCCCATTTGGATATATATATCCGAAGTATCGACCGTAATCTAGCCGAGTTGATGGAGAAGTTTGTGGAAATTTCAAAGGAGCCGTTCAAGTTTGCTGAGGCGAAAACCACAGTTTATCCCACTTCCGGCGATCTGTTCTTATTCTACAAGAAGTGTATGGTGCAATGTAATCAGCTGAGCAATGAACAGCCTATGTTTGACTTGGCTATGGTGTTTAAAAAGTATTTGCGAGAGTATGCAATGAAAGTGCTTGAGGGCAGCACTCCAAAGCTGGTAACACCCACCAATTCTATAGGTGGGTTCCCGACATTTAAAAAAATGTATGCGTTCATTTTAATAGTTAATTATTCACAGGTAAAAGTGTTTCACTGTTAACACGGGACATGCAGAATCTTTCGACAGCGGCAGGTCAAGTATTTCACAATTTTCTTAAAGATGGTGAAACACAAAGATTTAGTAAAGATGATCTCGTACGTATTTGCTGTGTGCTAACGACGGCTGAGTATTGCTTGGAGACCGTACAACAACTGGAAGACAAATTGAAGGAAAAAGTGAATGCGTCCTATATCAATAAGATCGATATGTCTGAAGAGAAGGATGTCTTCCATCGGTTTGTGCCGTGAATATTTTCAATGGATCATATAATAACATCTTTTTTTTCTTACAGCATAATTTCCAATTGTATACAAATGCTTGTTCAGGATTTAGAATCTGGCTGTGAACCATCACTCCAAGCCATGGCCAAAGTTCAGTGGCAACATATTAGCAACGTCGGCGATCAGAGCACTTTTATTTCAAGCATTTGTTCAAATTTTAAACAATTTGTGCCTGTCATACGTGAAACACTCGCAACATCACGCAAATATTTTACACAATTTTGTCTAAAGTTCGTCAACTCATTTATACCAAAGTTCATAAATGTGCTCTACAAATGCAAATTAACTCTGTCCGATGGTTCGAATAATGTCTTGGGTTGCGAACAATTATTACTTGACACACACTCACTAAAAACGGCATTGCTTGATCTACCGTCTGTGGGGTCGAGTGTGAATCGTAAAGCGCCAACAAGTTTCACAAAAGTAGTGGTCAAGGACATGACACGAGCCGAAATGATTATTAAGGTTGTAATGACACCAGTTCAGCCACCAGCACATTTCACACAGCAGGTCCTGAAACTGCTGCCAAACATATCCATTGTGGAGTATCAAAAGATACTCGATATGAAAGCAGTCAAACGTGTTGATCAACTGCAGCTTATTGACTTATTTAAACACACAGCATCGGCAGCAGCTGTCTCTGGCCTCATTGAGGACAACGTATCTGAAACGGATGTGCCCACAACTCAAGAAGTACAAGAATTCACGGGCAGCGGTCAATCATTAAATTCTACACAGCCGGCCGCGACTGGAACTTCAACTGCAACGCCTAAACGGGCATTCATTTTTAGCGTTGGTGGCTTCTCAGCCGGTAGTGTGGATAAAAGTGTTGATGGTACATCAAATTCAGGGGATCGTGGACGCATACGCAAGCTAGAGAATTTAATAAAAAAGCGACTGCCGTAGAAAAACTGAAGTAGTGATATAAAAGTAGTATTAAAAATGTTATTTTATAAATCGGATGCAATAACAAGTTGCATGCAGAAACAAGAGATACAAGTTTAGACACGCTATGCATACAGTTTAAATTTTAAGCATTCCAAATTTGTGCTTATAAGTACACATTAAAAAAAGTAATATAACTCGTTTATAGCGAATGTTTATAATGAAATAAAAAAACGATTTAAAAAAAAATATAATTTTTTGTTGTTTTTTTTTTTTTTTTAATCTTACTTTGGTTTTGTTCCAGCAATTTGTTTAATATGCAGTTTGATTGATTCAACTTATCTTAGTGTTTAAATATAACCATGACTGTTAAATATATTGTTACATCGAATTGTCAGACTGAGCTTTCATTTCGATTAGGACAGGCAAACCGAATGAAGCACAACTGTATTGAATGAACAAACAAATGAATAACTACTCAAATCTTTAAATACACAGTATTTACTTAAATCGAGTAAATGTAATAACTTAAACTACTCAGTAAATAATAAAACTTAAATGAAAATGATTAGCAATATGACTAAACGGAGACAACTTTGCTTGAGTCGACTTTGACGCGTAAAAAGACTGTGTCATCCTTGATGAAAGGCCGGCGGTGAAGAAGTTCATGAGAAATAAAGCGTGGAAAACCGAAACCCAATTGATCTGGCTCGCTTGACGGACGCTGAAAATTCTCCCATGTGGGATCCGGCACAAATGATTCGGCAACGCCGCCCTGGCCGCCGCCGCCTTTATCGGTTTGTTCGAAGAGCGTAAATGTGATAGAGTGTGAGAAAGGCCACTTAAGCAAGGCGTCGTATTCACCCGGCAGAACTTTAATGTAGACAGAGACATGTGTGTTCTCGCCAGGACCATTGCCATTTAAGAACATGGAAGCTTGTAATTTGTAGCCATATTGTGAAGTGTAGAACGGCGGTGAGACCAATTCCAAGCCGTCTTTGCTACGCGCCTCTGCCATTTTAGCCGACCAATCGGTGATCTTCCACAGCAAAGTGCCGGTGTAATTAATCGACAGTTTAGAGACGGCTGCCTTTAGCATTTGTATCTGTTGACTTTGGCTCGAGGAGAGAGCCACCATAAGCGACAAGTGTGACGATGCATTCGCATCCATGTGTGCTTCTAGCAATTGACGTGTGCCCTTGAAACGACAACCGGCCTCTTTGAATGGACATGGCACTGCGAGCGCTTTGCAGTGACGTAGATGAGCGTCCATGTCTGCGCGTGCAATCTGACCGGCATCGCAGCGCTGTGGACATGTGGTTGGCGCACGCTGACACTGTCCCAGATGCAGCGGCAAAGTGTCGGCAGAGAACTCATGATTGCAATGAGTGCAGCGACGTAAACGTTTTGCGCAATCTTTTGATTTGTGCAAGCTCATGCGACCGCGTAGCACACGCTGACCACACTTGGCCTCACAGTAGATCGGCTCTTGAGCACAGTTGCCATAGTGGTCCTCCAATTGAGCACCAGAGTATTCACGTAAACAGAATTCACACATGGTGCGTCGCATGGTGCACGTGTATTGCAGATGATCGGTCATGACGACACGCGGTATCTGTGCGCCGCATTTGTTAGGGCACTGTGTGGCATCATGCTTGCAGACATTCAAGTGTGCCTAAAATGAAAGGAAATGAAAGATTAAATGTCTGTTTACACTTATAGACACACAGATAGTTAACTCGATAAGTCAATAGTAATGTACAGACGTACGTACATACATACATAAATAGGTAGTGCGTTTGATAGGTAGACAAATATGTAGATTGATGTGTGTGTACATTGTTAGATAGATATGCTACTATTTGTATATTGGTATGTGAGCGTGAGAATATGTTCGTTTGTTTCTTCTAACTTACTTTTAGTTTTCTCAACTCATCAGACCAGTTGCAACCTTGCTTGTGATGTATACAAAATACCAACGAACCCATAATGGCTTGCTTGGGATCTGGACCAGGATATATCTGTAAAATAACAAAGAAAACAAAAACTTTTATTATAATTATAACGACAGGTTTCCAAACAATTCGAGAAAAAAAAAAAATTAAAAGACCACAAAAGTTCTAAGTGGCTTTGCATGGGTCTTTGAATGTTTCTTCTTTTTGAGGAATGCATTATTTTTTTACTCTATTTTTGTACATTTTTCAAAATGTTTATGTTTGTGTTAAGTGCCTGCGGCTGACACTCATCTAAAGTCAATGCCAGTTTTTAACAATTTCGATGTTTTCTATTTTTATCAGAAATTTCGAATGGAAGTTTTTGTAAATAATCATTTTGAAAACAAACAAAAACTTTGCATGAGTTTTGTTTTTAAAAATGTTGCACATAAATTTCAAGTCAAATGACATGAAAAATTGATCTTGACAAATATGTTTTTTGGCTATTTGTCTATGTTCCATCTCCATCTATTTTTCTATATACATAGATATAATGCTTCATCGTCGATAGGTGTTCGTTATATTACAGATCTATAATTGGATTTTATTGTCTTGTAAAACGATTGCATCTGTTTATCTTTCTATCCTTATACAAACACTATATCTAACTACCCCTATATTTCACCATCTTACTGATATCATAGCAGGTAAAGTCCCCTCGTTTGTTAATTTGTTGCCTACCAGAATACATTAAGTTTAATTTGACTTTTTGCCACGCGCGCTTCTCTCACCCACCCTTTTGCAAGTACATAAATTACGGCTTATAGCACCGGGACCAAAGGTAATACTGACTTCAAATTTGGTATGTAGATTCTGATGAAGAAATTCCATTCCAACAAAATAATGATTTAAACATTTTACCTTTAGTTTGAAGAACAAACATTTTTCATACAAGATACAATCTTAGCGTAGAGCCAGTCTAACAATAATTGTATGATAATATGAGTTGGTGTTGTTGTATTTTTTCAACTTTTCGTACATATTTCCAGAGTTAGTCAAGCGAATGAGCGTGCTTAAAAGCAACTTTGCAGAACGTCAGGGCAAAACGAAGCTTGGCGTGTGTTGTTCGAATCACTTGAGTACACACACGCGTGTAGTTAGATACAATATAGATACATTAAGGTACATGTGTATGGAATAGTTTCTAGTCGTTCCGGCTATGGTTCTGGTCGACTACTGCAACTGACTCTTTCTCACTCTCTTTCGTTCATTGTTTCGCACTTTCCAAGGTATAACTTTGTTGTGAAAATGCAGCCATTGTTTTTATATCGTCGTCTTCTTCTTCTTCTACTTCTCGTTCGCTTCTTTCCGTTTTGCCGTACTGCGCTCCCTTTACTTACAGCTTGCTGCCAATGCAGGTGAAGTTGCATTTTGAAATTTCGTTGTTGTAATAAACACTGTTTTTTTCGGTTTTGTGACAAAGGCAGCTGTTGGATGTTGTTGTCGTTGTCGTTGTTGTTGTCGTTACTGCTGCTGACACTGTCACAGCCACACAAAAAAAAAAGAACAAAAGCACGCGTGTGTGTGTGCGTGCATATTTGTTGCTGCATCTGTTAACTATTTTCTCGAGATTTTGAAGTAAACAAATGCGGGTGGTGGTTGCCATGTTCATGTTTTGCCCTCTGCGTTATCAGCTGTATCCGAGAAAGATGTCGGTCGGCATGATGATGGTGATGGTGGTGAAATGCAGCAGCTGCTGCAGCAGCAATTAAGCACGGCTCAGTTTGCCGGAAAACCCTCAAAAGAATTTCAAGTATTTTTAATGCAGGCCGCCGTTGTCGTTGGCAGCAGAAAAGGAATACATTTCATTTCATAGTTGAAAATGTTAATTTTTATGTATCTTTAACGAGTACGATAATTGCAAAATTTTCAATCAAATAAAGAGCCCACAAACTGGTTGACCTCCGGAAGTATGACAATTTTAACACGCATTATCATAACCATTATTTATTTATGTATCTTTACTCAATACGTCTTTTGTTTTTGTGTTTATTTTCATTTTGTCTTTAACACTTTCTTGGGAGTGTGTGCATGGTTAATTAATATGCAAACTCGGTATGCACTTTAACTTTATGTGAGTGTGCGTGCGCCTTTTGTGAATTTGTTGTTGTTGTTGTTTTTTTGATAGTTGATTCCCTCATTTAACCATCTGCACCCTAATTTACGGATATGAATATAAAAAATGCTGCCTGCATAAGAGGAAATGTGCGGCTTTATGCACATGCGCCCTAATAATTAACCAGCCAACCAACAGACCTTCTGTCCGTCCTTACGTCGGACCAAACGACCGGCTGTCTGTCTGTCCGCTGGTCCGTTCATTCATTCATCAAACCGATCGGCGTTAAATCGAGTTCTACTAAGTTGAGTTGAGTTCTGTTGAGTCGAGTTGAGTCGAGTCGAGTCGAGTGCATGCCGCGCGCACATGTGACGTTTCAAGCGTTTCAAGCGACATCCTGTTTAAGCACTTCTGTGCATGTATTTGTGCGTATGTTTGTCTTTGTTGTTGGTATTTCTTTTGGTTTTTGTTGTTTTTATCATGCTTCTTACCGACATATGTTTCCATTATAACAAAAAAAGTAAAATGAGAAAAAGTGAAATAGCTTGCCATGCTACCATAATGTGTGGCACATATGCAATTAACAACAAAAGTCATTTCAGTTGACGTATGTACATATGTTTGTAGATACATATGCTTGTATCTGTATTTGTATCTGTATGTATCTTAATGTTATAAAGAAATCATTTTTCGCTTTAAGTCAGGCAGGCATCGCACCGCACATATTTGACACTGACCTAACTGAATTTCTTAATTCATAATAAGACGCTTAATTTGTACATAAGAAAATTGAAATAAAGCCCGGCTTGATGTTCACAGTGAGTCAACAGAAAATGAAAAGTCGTCGACGACAATGACGACTCTTAACAAAAAAATAAACACACCAACAACAACAACAATAACAAAAACTAAAAAAAGTATCTTTAACAATTATAAACTTTACTTACGATTTGTTCCAACTCTGTTATGGGCATGTTGCTTTGGTGTATCTTTGTTGTTGTTGCTGCTCCGGCAGCCGCTGTTGTTGTTGTTGTTGCCGAGGCAGAACTATTCGAATGAGCTGAAGACATCGTCGACGATGAACGCGAAGTTGAACAGTTTGTATTTTTTTTACTATTTCTAGGCGGCGTCGGCGGGGGCATTGCGGAATTTGTATTGCCAAGTGTTGTGCAATCTTTGGAGTTGCGATTTGGCGACAGACGTGAGGGGAAACTTAAAGTTTTTGTCCACTGTGCTAAACTGCGCACCATTTTTTCTTATTTGTTGTTTTTGTTCTTTACTTTTTAAATTTTAATTATTATTCAAAAAAAACAACAACCAACACTTTTGCTTATTTATTATTATTACTTCCTTTTACACTTTGTTTGATTTTCTCACAACTTTGGTTTTTATTATTATTATTTTGATTCTTTTAGCATAGTCTCTTTAATTAATTAGCAACAACTTGAAGTTTGCTTTATATTATTTATATAAAATGTGTTAAAACCGCTTTTTGGTAAGAATTTAAAGTCACCTTGCCGTGCACGGAGTCAAACGATCCGTTAACGTTGACAGTCTGAGAGTGTCTGAAACATGCAGGCGCACACCAGCGGCGATCACTTGCACACACGCTCGCTCACTCACTCGCACACTCGTTTGCTCACTCGTGCATGCTCGCCCTCTCGGCCGCTGTCTTTCTTTATCAAACACTCGTTGGTTGCTATTGTATGAAGCAGCGCAGCCACAAAATGTGCCGACAGATGTTTTTATTTTTATACCCTTCGTTCACAATTCTTGTTTCGTTTTTGGAAACAACTAACAACTTTCAAGAAGACTTGTATGCATGTCTGACTGTAGCGTTTAAAATAGTCGATGTGACTGCCTGTTATCACTACATGTGTGGTGCAGGCCTAGTACACACATAAACAATTAACAATTGAGAAGAAAAGCCGACTGCAGTAGCTTTGAGCACAGATACTCACATCGCACTCAGAAACATGTCGATCTTGTTGCACGCTTGTTAACTCAACGCGCACGCGCAAACGCATCTGATCTCTGTGTAAATCATTTATATACACAAGATGATGAAATTAATGAATCCAAATCTAGAGCGCCAAACACAACGCTTAGTTAAAAGGAAACGCGTTAAGAATTTCATCATCTCATCATCCCTTTTATTTGCGTTTCAGCATTTTATCTTTTTCTCGTTGATTTACGTCTATTGTCACCTTTTCAAGGTATTACATTACAGCAAGTGAAGCCGTAAGTGCCGTTATTGCTATTACAATTAATATACAGCCAGCCACATTTATATTTACATTCCAGACGAATTTCATCTACTGATCAGGACAATGATATCCCAAACTCAAATGATTTCCTTTACATTCTTGCAACGACAGATGTTTTCGTTGGCACCTTCGCATCTGTATCCTTAAATGGGGTTGTTTTCCTTTTTGTGTTGTTTTTTTTTTGTTTTTGGTTTTATTTTATTATTACATACATATGCGTATTGTATACATTTGCGAGCGTCGCTGCTCATAATGGCATCCGCCTTGAGCATTCAAGGATGGCAGATGTTTTCTTCGTGCGTTGCACGCATTTCAATGTGACATGAAAAGGATAACGAAAATTGCGCCAACATTCCACAGGGTGCGGTAACCTATAAACAGTGACAGCAGACATCAGACAGCCGACAGCATCTCAAGCGAGACTCAAAGATTAGATAAATAAATGAACCGATTCGCTCAACTGCACTCAAATTTTAATATAAAATATTTGGAAATTTTTCTTAATCTCAAAAACATCATTGTTCATGAAATTATCATCAAGCGATTGTTATGTCATCGGTATAATAGAGCCAAATCGACGGTGGCGGCAACTCAACGGAAGAATCCTCATCATCGGTGAGTCCATTCTCATCCAATGTGCTATTCAGATCGAGATGACTGCAAGCAACACCCTGAGTGAAAATAAAATAATAATATTTCGCTGTAAAGCAATAATAATTTAATATCAAATCAACCAACCCCATTCGAGAACTTGCGCCATTCATAGCTGCCCGCATGATGATTATAACGTTCCTTATACTTACGCTGTATATCATATATCGTATCCTCATCACAGACATGCATCATTTGTGTGCTGCCGGTGAGCGTGTTTATAATACGCAAACGACGTGCACGGCGCGTTAGGCAACCGATATGATAGAAAGGATCCTGACTCCACATGGCATCGCTGGTCTTTGCATACTCACTGATGGCCACTTCAAGTATTGGCGGAAATAAGACACGTGGACGACCCGAGACTGGCGAAATTTCCGTCTTCGGTAGACCATCTTCATGAAAAAGGTGAGAGAGGTCCTTGCCACCGAATGCCAACAAATAGTCAAGATTCTGTTGGTTGGTTGGCTTAAACAGCAAAAGTCTATCGAACAAAACTTTAAAACTTACACGATTCCA
This sequence comes from Phortica okadai, assembly GCA_034638295.1. Classification (NCBI taxonomy): domain Eukaryota; kingdom Metazoa; phylum Arthropoda; class Insecta; order Diptera; family Drosophilidae; genus Phortica; species Phortica okadai. The sequence continues at coordinate 10,325,269 of CM067850.1, forward strand.
ATGATCTTTGCGATCGTTAATCATGGGCGTCAAATTTAAAACATTGCCATGTATAACAATCCAGAAGTCGCATTTCTTATTATGTATGACCACCTCATCGTATAAATAAAATTTCATATTCAAGTTTAACGTTGGAATTAATATTTGAAAGACACACTAAATTTTTTGATTTGTATATCATAGATGTTAGTATAGGTGGTAGATAGTAGTAGGTAGTAGGAAGTAGTAGTATATCCATAGTATCTAAAACCCTCTTTGGCTACAATTGGCGACGGACAATAAATCAACAATCGATTATACTTGTTTTTTTTCTTTTTTTTCCAGGTTTTTATAGTTTATGTTTATTGGTTTGTTTAGCGTTTAAATGTTTGCTGGCGGATCTGCATAGGATATATGTATGTACTTGGTAGATTATCATCGGATTTTGTGTCATGATTTTTTTTGTATTCTGTATTGTTTTTGTGTTAAATATATGTATAGATTTCTATTCTTTATTTGAATTTTTTTTTTTATTTTTTTCTTTTTAAAACGCACGTTTAACAGCCACATGTATAATTAGGTATGTATATATTTATAGACGACTCGAATAGTGATAAGAAGCAAAGGTTGTTGTTGTTTTGTAATTTTTTTTCAATTAAAATCACTTTGAATAGACTTGTTTAATAATATTTTTTCTTCTTTTTTAGTTCGATTTAAACCATTTACATTTAGAGTATATAGTAAATATATGTATATATTGTTCATGTACACATGTATATAATATTAGTTTTGTATATATATATCTTTTATCGTTTATCTAATCGTGTGCTGTAACTCATTGTTCAAAATCAAGTATTTAAGGTTTATTCCTGTAGAGACAATTGTTTCACTTGTATGTATAGTAATAATTATGTATCTTTTTTTTTGTTGATGTTTTCTTTTTTTTTTTTTTGTATTTTTTTTGTATTTTATTTATTTTTTTTTTGTTTTGTTTTGTCGCTTTATTATAATTACTTTAGTTTACACAGAGACAAAATATTTTTTTTCAAAAATTACTTTGATATTTATGTATTTCAATAACATTCATCAACGTTTGCTTTATGCCCAAGTTCCGATTTGTTTTCTTTTTTGTTGTATTATTATTTGAAGTTTTCAAAAAATCTTTATGTAGGTATGTATGTTTATCGTTTAGTAATCACGATACAGCGAGTTTACATCGCGTTTTTTTTTTCATAGATAGTTTTGAGACTAATATTAATCATCAAACAAACTGTGCTCTCAGCCAGTATATATATGCATATATATATATATATATTTAATTTATGTATATAAGTAAATATTTGTATGCTTTAATTAATAACATTTATTTATTTATATATTTTTCTTTCGGAACAACATTTAATAACTTTGTCGAATTTAATAATTATTATTTGATTTGATTATTTTCCTCACGTTCTTAATTAGGATAATCCAAAAATGTATGAAAGCTTCTCACATTTATATGTATTAATATTGATTGATTTATGTATCTTTTAGTTTAGCCATTCAATAATTGTACTTAAATATTGTTTCTTGTACTTTTTTATTATTATTTAAAAAATAAATAGATAAATGAATGAAAAGTAATTAATAGAAAATTTATAACAATTAAAAAAATTAAAAAAAACGTTTTCAAGGAAACTTATTAAAAACATGTAATCAATTTTTATTGAGGAAATTTTGACATTAAATAAAAATATATTAATTTCAACAGTACTTCAAAAGTGCTTCGTGTCAGCTAAGACACCGTAAGACTGCCAGTAATACATAAGTATAATTCATAACAGAAGCCCCTAAAATGGTCTCAGGCTTAAAAAATTTTACAACATAAATATTTTCTCCATAGGTCTTGAAAATAATCTAACGCTTCTTACAAATACTTAAAGTTTCACTTCATGCTAATTTGTCTTTTAAACGTTTCTAATATAATTCAATAAAATTAAACAATAATAATTTATATAACGTTTATAAGCTTTAATTTACACCATCATTAAAATATTGTTTTTTTGTTATATTATTTTCTCAAATATAACTTTTTTGTTTAAGCTACGCATGGTTGTTCTGGTTGTATGTTAGTAGTTAGAAAATGAATATTTCATTTCAAATTTTTACATTTATTAATTAATTTTTTATATATGTATATTATTGAATAACACGTGAAAACGTTCTAAATCGTTAATTAAATGTTTTCTTAGTTTAATTGATTCTTTTGCTTTAATAGTTTTAATCTTCTTCTACAGCATCATCTTGTTGTTTGTTCAAATGGGACTCCAAATGATGTTCTTGCTGATGTTGTTTTTGTTGTGATTGCTATTTGAAGTCCCCACAGTTATTGTAATATTGTTTAGTTTTTGTTGTTTTTGTTTTGAAAGACAAGTTTGTTGTACAAAGTACAGACATGCAATAATAGCAGTTAATAATAATGATAATAACACATAATAATAATTAAAGTGGTTTTGCTTTAATTAGTGCTTAAATCTTTAACGTGAGACATTTAAAAATCTCTGCAAAAGTTAAATTGCCACAGTTTTTTTGTTTTCTTATATTCCTTGTATGCTCTTTTTATTTACTTGTTTGTAATTAATTAATTAATTTAAAAAATTTTCAACTACTTCAACTTTGAATATATGTATTTGTTGTAAATTGTTCAAGCATTTATGCTTTTGACTATGTGTCATAGATACTTTTTATCTTGTTAATTTTAACTTCATCTAATTAAGAAATTCTAAGTCGCTAGGAAGAAAACTGAAAGCGTCTTTGGTTTTTTTTAAATATTCATAATTTTTTTTTTTAATTTTTACGTTCGCTCTTACCGCTTGACGCTCAAATTGGTCTCTCTACTTAAATGATTTAAAGAGATTTATTGTAATACAATATTGTGCTTTTGTGCCTTAGTAAAGTAAAAAATTGTGAAACAAAATTTATTAAAAAAAACAATTTGTTTCTTTCCTTTTTGTTTTGTTTTTTTTTTTTTTTTGAAAAAAAATGTACAAATTTTTTTTGTACAGACATAAATAGTTTTTTTTAATGCCCAATTTTTAGCTGCCCTCATTGTGTGAAGTTCTTTTAGTTAATAATTTCAGAAAGAACAACTTCAATATATATATATTTTTTTTATTAACCAATTTAGGATTATTTTTTGTTGCTTTAATGGTGTCGATGAATGCATATGTGTGGTAATTATTGCATATACATCAAATAGACATTTATAAATGAATAAATAAATGTTAGTACTTTCTTTTTTTTTTTTGGTTTTTTTGCATTTTGCTTATATGCATTATGTTGTTCAAGTTTACAACTACTTTTATATAGAATATTGTATATATATATATATATTTATGTATATTTATTTTGCTTAGTATTTTCTCATGTAAGTAGACACACATTCAAAAATATATCTGTTGTATATATTCAATTTAAATTAAGATAATCATTTTCTGTTAATCAGGTGTTCTTTTTTTTGTAGTTTTTTATTCGTTTTTTTTCTGATATAGCCATTTGTGGTATGATTTTGTTTGCTTGGTTAGTTTTGCATATTTTTTCATTTGTTTTCACTTTCAGTTTGTTTTTTGCTTTTGTCAATAAATGTTCTTTAAATTAGCATAATTTGATAATAATTGTTTTGTAAATTGATTAAAAATTATTTTATTTTTTGATAATACTTAAATCGCTCACACATAATTATATCTTTTACTAAACGCTATATGTATTTATATATGTATAATTGTATCTAAATATTTGTGTGCTCAACATTGTTAAATTGCAAGACTATCTCATTATTTGTACGCTACAGCTGAGTATCGGGCTGGATGATGCACAGTTGTGGCATTTTAACGATGAGATACTTTTCCCAACTGTCGCAATGTGAGCGCCCGAAAATCAATAAACTAAGCCATCAAATCAAAAATTGCATTATAAATTGAAACCGTCAACTTGCTTTCCTTGTTTTGCCTTTTCGAACCGATCAGCTGCCTTCGTTCTTATAACATAATTATATAAACTTTACAAGAGGAAAACAAAATGAAGCTAAAAATTTTCTTTTAAGGACATTATTTCTTAGTTTGTTTGTTTGTTGGAACTTTGCTTATTTCTTCTTGACGCTTTTTGAGGGTGTTTTTGGCGTTTCCTTTTCGACGACTGACGTTGTCTTCGGCTTGTCCTTGCCACTCACTTCGGCTGCCTTGCCACTGGCCTTCGACGTTTTTGGCGTCTCGGTGCTATCCTCTTCTTTCAATGGTGGCTCCTTTTGGGCCGCTGCCGCCTTATCTTCGCTTGGTTCACGTTTCTCCGCGGATTGATTGGCGGGTAATGCCTTCAGTATCGCATGCACTTCTTCAGCCACTGCCATGAGCACGAATTCGAATTGTTGTCGTGTTGCCACCAGTCCGGAACGTTGATCACGCAAGTGCTCCAACGTGGCTGCAATATCGATCTCACGTGCGCCCTTGTTCATGCGACCCAAGACCAAGTCGAGCAATATATAGGCGCCGGTGCGACCAGCGCCCTCGCTGCCATGCACGACAATGGGACAGGAGCGACCACGATAGGATTTATTCACCTTTCTGTAAGAGACATATTAGTGAATTTTCAAATATGAATTGTTGTTACTGTGATTACCTTCTGAAGTCCAAAAGCGCCTTTGCCTGTGCTGGCACGCCACCTTGCGGCCAGGATAGGAAATGGAACTGGGTAACCGTGCGTGTTTCGCTTGTGCGCAGATTTTTCAGATAGAAAGAACGTACGAGGTAATCATCACACCAAATGTGTTCACTGACCAAATGAACCTGCAGACAGTAAATTATTTTCATAATTTATTAACAAAAGGATGAATTCGAAATACGCACCTCATAGATGTGATAAACCTCAGCTCCCTCTTCCGGCCAATAGCGTGCGCAGGCGACTTCACCGTTTTCTTGCAGGCGACAGAGCGCGACAATAACGACGGCACCTTGTTCCCAAATCATTTGCCAAAAGTGTGCCAAAGTCGAGGGTAGAGGACCTTGGGCGGCGACATAGCAGACTGGCGCCCGAGGATCGTGATCCGTCTGGCGGATGAACGGGGTTTGGTTAGTCAGTTAGTTCAAAAAAGTTATTATACAACTAATGATGACTTACAATAGTCGAGGCGTTTACATAATCCAAGCCATCGGCGTTCGCTAGATGATTGAGTACTACACGTGAATGATCATACGGCAATGGCGCTCCGGTGCGATTCAGATTGGCACAAAGCGGCTGAGTTGCTGCCTCGCGTGCGCTGGGTTCGGCTTCGTAACGGCACAAAGCATCCCACTCACGCTGCAGGCGACCTTTATTGCGCAAATGATCTTCCATGTAGGACTGAAAGCGTAGGATTAATATTATACCACACAGAGGATTTAATGAGCAATTCCGATGGGATGACTTACCAAAACCATGTGTCCCGTTGAGATATCCATGTTCGTTAGCGCTGGTTCTTCACTCCATGACGATGTACTGGAACGCGATGATGGCGGCTTATCATTCTCTTTGCTCAATGTTGTTATTCGACCACTCGTTGCCGGTTCAGCTGCATTGCCCTTACCAGCCATTCGAGCACGACAGAGATCCTGATAATCCTTGCTGCAGCTCTCGGCAATACCGGCAATACCGCCAGTCTGTAGACCGCCAAGCTTATCACGTGATTTATCATGTCGTTTTATCAGAATCAACGTTATGAAGATGACAATAATCGCCGCAGCACCAGCACCCGCGAACATATACGCCATAATGTGCGTCACATCCGGGCCTTGTTCCGCCAGATCAATTCTCGATGCAGAGACATCAGCATCTTCGCCGGCCTTTATCTTATCGCCGACGCCAGCATGCTGCACCGTTACGCCCAAGCGACGTAAAACGTTGTTCTTAACGCCACGATTCTCATTGATCATACGTGCCACATCGGCAGCGGTTTTATGTTCCGGATTTTTTGAGTCCACACGGAAGGAGACTTGATGCGGTTGAACGCTGCAAATTGTAAGAGTGGGAGAGAGAGAAAAATGAGGAGGGAGAGATGTGAAATGAGCGACTTGAATTGAATATTATTTATTACTAACGTTAAATAAGTAAAGTATCCCTGCATATGAAGTACATTCGCCAATTCGGTCATGATGCGCATACCGTCGTTCCAGCTATCAATGCTACAAAGGTAAAATGTCCAATGATGATGATAACTAAGTTAAGTGAAATGATTGGTGAAAATGGGTAAATGTTACTTACGGATTCTTAACAATCACATGAGCAAATTCGGTATCGACGGTGTGCGGAGCATGATCCTCGTCTGAGTGATTCTTAATGAGTTTTTTGTTCTTGTGTGCCTCATTGTTGTCCTTTATGTGCGCCGGTAGTATCTCCTTGTTGCCATCCTCCTTGAACGCTGACTCAGCTACTTCGCTTGGATTCGGCTTGAGCCCTGCTGGTGGTCCTAGCAGTGGTCCTGGTTTCTTTACATCCAAACGTTCGTGACGTGCAAAACCGAGCATATCCGCAAGTAGGGATTGTTTAATGACACCAGCTTGATCGGATTGGATATCTTCATTATCTGGTACGTAAATTAGACCACCTTCTGCGTATACACGATCGTTTTTACGATGATTGAGTGTCGGATAGATATTTGAGGCCAACATAGCTTCTTCTTCAAAAGGAGTCAATGAGTTTTGCAAGAGACTCTCTTGGAAGCGTTGTTGTTGCTCGTCCAACCCATCCACTCCATTACCACGGTAATCCAAAGGACGGCGCTTCAATTTTGGCGATAGCTCATTCAATGTTTCCTGCTCCACACCCTGTTCGGCCGCCAGCTCACGGAAAAAGGAACGATTTGGTTTATATGGTTGTTGGATCTGTTCGGTTTGTGGCTTTACATCCGTCCGCTTTAGAGGCGCGTAATTATCCGGAAAATACAATTCACTTGACTCGTTAACTTCTTCGGGCGGCACATACACCGGCGCTGGCGTTTCACGTTGCTGCTCTACCATCTCCTCGAGCTGTTCCATTGGATTCGGTTGATTGCGCTGAAATGGCTGCGGATCTGGTTCGGAGTCGGCTAAGATCTGATAAAGTTCCAGTTGACTCTGTTGTGAGTGCTTGCGTTCCTGTTCCTGTTCGGTTTCGCGTGCCTGTTGCTCGCGCTCGATACGCTGACGTTCGGTTTCAAGGAAAGCATTTATCACGCTTGGCACCTCTAGTTGGGACGTAACCGGATGATCCATTTTGCCAAAATGTTCCAATTCCATGGGATCGTGCCGTAAGTGACGTCTGTTTTGTAATTGCAATTGTCGCAACATCGTGTTGAGTCGATTGTCACTCTCTTCGGCGATTACCTCCTTCTTGGGTGGCGGATAGAACAGTTGTTGATAGCGATAGAAACGTGCTGGTGGCGCCGAATGCTCTCTGGTCATTACATCGATGGGTTCCACTTCAGGTGTCGTTGCTGCCAGGTTCGCGCATAGATTTGGCGGCAGTTGAGTTTGCCTTTGCAGGGAGAAGAGCGCCGCTTGTATGCGACACTGCACATAGGGATGATTCCATTCCAGACCTTCGCTCTGCAGCTCCTCCAGCATGGTGGCCAGCATACGTGACTCATGTAAGGCCAATGGGGTGCTGCGTGGTTAAGAGGATAAATATATGATTTTTTATTTGGTATAACAAAGGAAGATTGAAAAATTTATTGTGCAGAAGAAAACACATGTCAGTAAAGGATGTGAGGAACGAAATTTACTTCTCTATTTCCTCGACGTCTACGCCAGTTGTGGGTATACATTTTCCAAAGATGTTGTCTGTAAAAAAACATGTAAAACATTAGGAGCATTACATCTAGAAACGTTTAGGTCAGGTCAATCGTATACTATATTATATAACAATTAAATATTTGTAATGCTTGTTCCTTACCATCGAAGCAAACTTCACTGTCCTCGAGGCACAGGGTCTTTATGAAATGACAGCCCACATTTCCTTCCGCATTCGTATAATTTCCCATTTCCAATACAACCAACACTTGCAACAATAGGACAATACAGCCAAAATGCATCAATTGTCTTGGCCTATTGCTGAAGTCGAATCTGCGGCGCAGAAAGCCAACCCATCTTGATGGCTTCTCTTTACGTTGCAATGCCAGTTTAGCCACGCTCTGTCGATCATGCTTCTGATTCTTTGCCACGCCCAATCTGCGCCTACGTTGATGTCGACGATGCTGATGCTGATGAAGTTTTTGTCGGGGTCGTTCTCTAATACATGATTTTTCTTGTTGTGCACTGCTTGCCATGATAAACGGCCCTCCTGTAAATAAGCGAAAGGATAACGAAAGTTGGAGTGTGAAAAGTTTTTAAAATAGAGTATTGCAACTTTCAACTATAAAAGCTCTGGTTGGCTTTTTCAGTGCGTGTGTGTGTGTGTGTCTGTCTGTGTGTCTGTCTGTCCTTTTTGCGCAGTTGTGCAATAATTTTCAAAGTCCTGCTGACATTTACAAACATAACGATTTCAAAATGGATATCAACACCTTCCTACGAACGTCTGTATGTATTTCAGGTTGTGTGTATGTGCGTATCTATGTGGCTGTGTGTATGTTAATATCGATATAGATAAAAATTGTGTGTGTACATCAAATTGCAGATTAAGTGTAGGCGTTTTCAATGAACTTCAACTGCGCCACAAAACGCATAAAATTTTCATTAATGAACCAAAATGTATGAAATACAAAAAAATAACAGTTTTTTAGCTGAGATAAATTATTTTGAGATTAAATTGTATACATTTAAGCTTACCTAATGTCTAAATTGCACGAATAATGAAAGGATCTGTGCATTTTGTGAATGATGCAGCATGCCATACGTTGCAGGACTCAAGCTGAGTACACGCCCATGCAAATAAACCACTTAAAGATTCTTTTAAAAGCAAAGAAGCTGTGTTTAATTTCTTTGTTCTTTAATGCACTTGACCGTTACACTGAGCTCAGACTGAATTTTTTTGTTGCAATTTATTTATTTATTTATTTACAAAATTAAATTTTTATTATGTTTTGTGATATGAGAGATTTAGTAACTTTGCTTATTTAACCGCTCAACTCAACATTTAGTCTCCTTTAGCCAACATTGACTGATGGCACGCATCAGGTAGTGGCCAGCAGGAAAGCGGCCAATTTGACGCAGCTAAAGCTTCTTTGCAAGCTTTTGCGTAGTCGTTAGGGCAAGTCGCGTAACAACGCATCGATTGGCATGGAACAGGTTGAGCTTTTTTACGCGCAGGAATCGAGGTATTCAACAGGAGGCATTTGTTTACTGTTATTTTGTTTTTGCAAAGTCAAATTGGGCACAAAAAGAGAAATGTTGAAGGTGTGAAGCTTTTCGCTGCTTTCCAACATACATTTGTGTGTGTGTGTGTGTGTGTGTGCTGTATTGGAGCAGCGCCTACGCAAAGCTCTCGGTTGCTGTGACGTTCGAATGTTGGTCTTGCGCAGCTCTGATAGCCGCCCACAACTAACCAACACCTACACAGGTTATTGTTTGTGAAGGTTTACAGCTAACTTCTTTCACATGTTCTTAAAATAGGCACACAATTACACTTAGCCGAAACACTTAAACGGAAAGGAAGACGGCATATGTATATACATATGTACATATGAACTTGTATATATGTATAGTCGTATATAAATACATATATAAGGCTAGCGGCAGGCTAGATTCCTTTTATGGGTCATTATGACCAAAAAAAAAAAGAAATAAATAAATACAAATTCATTTTATTTGATAAAGCGATAAAATGTCAAAATTCGACCATTATTAAGGCATCTGAGCTAAAATTAGACATTAAGCCTGACGGAATGTTGGGTGTAGCTTTTGTTGGTGGCAATGTAAAAACTTGATGGTTTTAATCGTTGTCGGTGCTAATGAATGAAGTGTTGAGCAAAGTAGGAAGAGTCGTCAAATTCGAGAAGCCTTTGTAAGCCAAAAAACAAAAGGAATCTATTTTAGTAAAGGGATTTTCTTTTCCCGTTTCTCTATGAAGAACACTCCTTCTTCTGGAATATTCTCTGATTTGAATTTAAAGCCTTTGGGCAGTTTCTGGTCAATTTAAGAACAGTTTAAATATAATATATAATATTTTACGACGTATGGCAATGCTGAAAATCAACCTGTTGCCCTCCCCCTTATAAGAACGGCCAACAGCAACTATAAGGTTTCATTTACTACTGTTGGGAAATTGTTCTTTAACCCAGTGATAAAAAAAGGCAAATTTTTCTATAAACTTACCTTACTTTACCATTTATGTTGCTGCTCATTTACGCAAATTGTTTGCTTGTTCCATGCCCGGCACTAAATAAATAAAGAAACATATAAATTATTTTCATTAATTATGACACATCGCTTAATTTACTGTCATTACTACTAACAAGGATCCTTTCACGTTATATGTAAATACATATATACAAATGGATCTTATTGACAATTTAGAGTGCCATGCATGTCAAATGTCAATTAGAATGATGCATAAATCGAAATCAATGGCAAGGCTTCACTCAAAACCACTTTACTGTATAAATATTCAATTCAAATATTTAAACGTTCACCGGGTACAGATTATTTCAATGGTCGTCAATTTCAAGTCAACTTGGCTTTAAGTACATATATAAGCTATGTACATATATACACTAAATATATGTATGTATGTGTGTGTGTGTGCATACGCTTGTGATGACGTTGAATGGGCGCACTTGTGCAAAAATTCTCGCGCTGCTCAACGCTTTTCAATAACGAATGCGACACAAGTGACGGAATTTTTTCTCGTTTCCTTTTTGTCATTTGCCGGAAGGAGACAAAAAAAAAAACGTTGTAGGTGCTGCCACCTACATGTGGTCTACATACATAAATATTTCATGAACGACGTAATTTATGTTGCGCGCTATCTGTCTCACTTTCTCGCTCTCTCGCTTCTACAATCTATCTCACTTATACGCATACACTTTTGGTTGTCTATCAGTCTGCCATAAGTGAAAACAATTGCATTAATGACACTTTTGGAAATACTCAATGGCCGTTGGCAGCATATGTTGGAGGCGGCCGTGTATTTGGTCAGGCGCAGTCCGAATGTATATACACACACAAACACACATGGATGCAGGGTAATGTTTTGTAGTTTTTTTCTTCCAATTTTTCACATCCGAAAATTATCAAATGCTGTGAGGATTTCTAAGTTCTTTTATCTTAATTAGATTTTTCTTCTAAACTTTCTCACATTAAGCAATTAATTTCAAATAAAACTACTTCAACAAAATATACACTCACATATGTATGAAAAACACAAAAACAGATATTTTTAGATTTTTTTCTTTTTTTTTTTGGGATAAATTAATTTTGCATTTTCTAATGAGAAAATAAGTATATACTTTTGCTTTTTCTTCTTACAAATAAAATTACTTTTTGTTGTCTTTCGCGTGAAGCACAGATAGTTGTTAGCCGTCGTTTTGAAGGACTCTTGTCCTACTGAACGCAATAGTTGGCAGCAGACTTCGTTCGTGTTGGACTTCTTCGTTTGTGGTGGTTGCCTCTGCCAGCAGCGAAATTTTGCTGTTGTGCGTAAGCGTTTCGTTATGGCTTTGACATTTCGGGCTGTACTAGTGTGTGTATGTACATATCTGTGTGTGCATGCGTGTGTACGACTTTGTGTGTGTATGCCTGTGAAACAGGTTGGGAATAGCGTTACATGCGCTCAAAGCTCATTTTCACGAAAGAGATAAAACATTTTTATCACAGATATTGCGTATATGTAATTTATATATAAGATTGATTAAGTATGCAGTTGAAGCAAAGAATATTAACCAAATTATGCTATAATTTATAGTTCCTTGCGATACTTACATACACAAAAAATTTTCTTGAGAAGAAATCCTTTTCGCTGCCAAGAAAGCTTTTCACTTTATACTAAAATCGAACAGCTGTTTGCCATTGGCTCCTTTATTCTGATGAAGGCAAATTTATTGATTTTCTGATTGCTCGTATCCATTCCAATCGAAAATGAAGTGTGCAAAGTCGAGAAGCTGATAACTTACTTACGAAACCGTTAACAGCAACAGTTTATAATTTCTAGCTTTCACTTTTGTTCTCAACGCACACACACGCACTCCCACACACAAGTGCACGCACACATTGAGACAGAAAAGTTGCTTCTGCGCACTGAAAAAGAGCTTTCAAGCTAAAACAGCCTGTTGCGATTGCACACCCAAGAAAAACAGCAAACGCACTGTTGTCAATGGTTAGGTCTTCGACAAACCCCGCCCGCACCCAAGAGTGCATACATATAAACGACAAGCACAGCGATGAAGTCATTAAATATAATAAAATTAAGTTTCTATTCAACAATCCTTGACAAATAATCCACTCAGCGTGTTTTGAAGCGTTTCATAGCTGCGTTGTTAATTGGACGCAAATTGCAAAAATTAAGCGTTGCGCTGAAGTGAAATACAAATTGCTTATAAATTTGTTATAAATGTTGAGATTATAGAATTAAATTAACTTTTGATTGAGTTTGTTAATTCACTAATTTGCCATCGTTCCACAAGAATTCCAACCCGCTGCAACAACACCAAAATAAAGATATATCAAATTAGTGCGAGAATTAAATATTTTATCCATTTTTATTGTATCATTTGTATAATTAAATATTTCTGTTTATTATTTTTTTTTTTTTTGTCGTGTTTTTCGTTTTAGCTTATTTAATGCAAAGTATATAAAATAATGGATAACTTAAATCGATTGCATTTAAATTAATAAATATAAAATTATTTTCTTTTTTTATAATTAAATTCTGAATAAGCTGAAAATGAAACTCTCTTTTTGCTTTGAGAATCGGTTGTGATGAGATTAAAGCATTCTTTGTTTGCGTTTTATATATTTTTCGTATCTTTTTTTCTTTTTTTTTTATATACTTATGTAATTATGTTTATGTGTGTGTCTGTGTATGTAAGGATAGATAAGGAGAGCGAGTGGTTGAGAGTATTTTAATAAATTACTATTTTATTAACTTCGTATAGAAAATCATATATTATTTTCTGTATGTGTGTATGTGTTGTACAACTATCATAGTACAATTAATTCTCTACTTAAATTTGATAGATTTTGTTATTCTATCATTTTCAAATTCTTTGCTGTATTCGTTAATAATTTATGTTTGTTTTGTTTAAATTACTAAAGCACTTTGTTTAACACAAACTTATTCATATGTAGAAATTAATACAATTATATATGAAACTAAAATTACAATTAATTTTTACACTAATCGCGAGCGCTCTAAATTAACTTTTTTTATAACTAACTCAGGAAAAAAATACAAAACACAAAAATTTGTTCTCATACGAAAAAAATTTATATATATATATATATATATATTAATATATTATTATTAAATAATAATAATAAACTAAATGTTGAAAATGTTATACTGACAAATAGCACAAAACATGAATTTCGTTGCATAATGACAAAATAGCTGCTGTTCTTACTTAAGCGCTATAATTTCGTGTATGTTGTACAATTTATAATTAGAAATGTATGTGTGTTTGTGTGTAAGTGTGTATGTATGTTTAACCTCATGCTATTTTACTCAGTAAGCAGAAAATATAAAGTGTAAAAGTTAACATTTATTTTTTCCATTTTTTAGTATTTTTTGTTTTTTCTTTTCTTTTTTCTCAGTGTAAACAACTATTATATTTAAGGCGTCTTCAGCGTTAATGTATCTTTGTTCCGGTTCCGACTCATCGAGTAATGTTGATAGAAAAAGTTTTGACCGAATTTACCCTGAAGCTTATATGATTTGCCGGCTAGGAACTTTGTTATGCTCTGCACATAGCCGCGCAGGTCATCATGATCCTCCAGCAAATGTATCGATATCACATCAATTTGGACTTTGTCAAAAGGCAACGTTTGAAGAATCTACAATTCACAAATGAGAAAGTTTATTAAAAAAGACTGATCTATTCTATTAATTGCTTAAACTTACATCCAATTCATGTCCCTGAACGCCCAAACTAAGTAAATCGTACTTGACACGTTCACATGCGAGCATAATTGTATAAAGTGGAAAACATTTAACGCGCGAATTGAACCAAGATATCTCCTCGTCATGTAAGCTATTAATGCGCACATCCTCATTGTGTATGGTTATCTGTTTTAATTATAATTGTAATAAGAATGAGCATATTTTATTCATGTTTTGCAAATACTATTAATTTACCTCTTTGGGATAGGAATTCGGCGAGACACAGGCATGTACAATCTGCATGCGTTGCTGTTGTGCATTTTGTTTGCGTAGCGTGAAATACCAACGCGGTTCCGGTTCCACCAACACGCCCATCCAATGTAGATTCTCACTCAGCCATGGCGCCGTTATCAAATGAGCCGTTGGACCGGTCAACGATTGTATAACAGCGCCATTCAACTTGCCGCCAAACAAATCGGCCACATAATGCGCCATTGTCGGTGCCAAATTATCGCCATTCAGTGCGCTACTCATATTGAGCAATTGCTGGCGATCGACCGTGGCACCGCCTATGGCGTGACTGTTCGGCACGAGTGCGGGCGGCGGTGGCGGTACCGCAGATGGTGCTTCGTTGACGGCCTCATTATTTTTAAGGAATTTCATAGGAGATTTACGCATATGAATTTGACGTAGGAATGCAATAAGTGAAGGATCATCTTGGGCAACGCTATTCAGTTCGTAATCTCGTGACATATTCAATCGGAATTGCTGATGTCGTATCTCTGCAAATATTCAAACATAAAACAACTGTTAATTTTCACTCTGCTTTGCGGAATATATATAAAAAAAAAAAATGATTCAGTTGGAATGTACACAATTGATGCAAGCGGCGTAAATGAGTCTTTTTCTTCAAGTCGAACGCAATGAGTTTCTTTTTTTGTTTGTTTATTATTATTATTATTATTTTTATTTTTTTTTTTTACTTATAGAACGGTGACTAAACAATGCAGAGAGAATTGTGTAGGGCTTATACATTATTTTCTGTGTCACGACAAATTGAATTTAAGTAAAGCAACTTACGTGCAACGAAATTATTTTCGACAAAATGAAAAAAGGGGTTTGCATTTTGATCTTGATTAGAAGCGAAGACAGCACAATAAAAAGAATGAAATTTGGTGGCAGCGAAGCAACCACCGTAAAAAACTTAAGCTCAAAGAATGAACGTCTGGAAGGCTTTTGTTATAAACATGAGGTTTGACACGCTTTTAAACTTCTTCTTGCGCTTTGAAAATGTGAGGGTTACTCAAATAAGAAAATTACGTGCCCTTCACTTAACAAATTAAAAGTTCTACTTTCAAAGAATAAACAACTCAAAAGAGGGTACAGATCGAGTTGAGTGTAGCTTTTATAACCGGCAGGCAACTCACCAGTAGTATCCATGTAGACAATCAATGTCGCAAACACGGCTGCAAACGATAGAATGCACAAAGCTATCGGCAATAATTGACGGTAAGGCGAAGGACTAAGCCGTGGATCGAGCTTCTTTTTGCAAGCGCTATTCGTATCGCCCATATTACATTCGGATTTCTTAAAGTGATGATGTTGATTATGATAATGGAAATTGTGATGCTGTCGATTCTGCATTGACGAAAACTCAGCCGACTTCTGGCAACAATAGTGACGACCGTGCTGTAGCTGTTGGAGTGGCGCCAGTCTTGTTGGTGTGGACAGTGGCGATGATACCGTACTGGCCGATGGTGAACTAATAACGCTGCTAACGCCACTTAAGCAGCCGCCATCGCCAATCGGCCCCGGACACTGATCCACTGTTTCCGTTATATACTGTCGATGATTTATTGTTGTTGTTGCTGTTGTTGATGGTGTTGGTGCTGTCGCTGCAGTTGGTGATTTTGCCGAATGCATCGCATGCTGACTGTTTTTGCGTGTAAAGCGTTGCTGCACATGATCGGTTACATCAACGGATTCGACCTCTTCTTCGAGTGCTGGCACCTTCGTTGAATTGTTTATACAGTCTTTGGTTTGCCTAACAATGCCATTATATGCTACCTTTCCACCAACATTATCTTCCGAAATAACATTATCATCGTCGTCATCATCATCGTCGACGGACGCATAATTGGTTCGATCTGGAATTGTTTTGTTGTTTTGTGACGCGACAACATCATCATGAGTATTCTTAGCACTTTTACATTGTTCCGCTGTGGAAGCTGGCGTAGTGTTTAGCATCTCAGCAGTAGTGTTGTTTGTAGCTGTTTTGCTACTATTCGAGTCAAATTTAATTGTTGCATCATTCGAGACAGTTTCGCTGGCAGCTGCCTTGGCTGATGAGTTAGTCGCTGACTTCGCTGAAATGCTGCATGATCTGCTTGTGAATTTTTTATGTGGCGTCGTTCGCGTTGAGTATTTCCCACTGTTGCAACTATGTCGTCGGCTGCTAGCACTATTGTTATTTGTACCGCTGCCACATGTCTCCAATTCAGCCTGTTGAAGTTGCTCGGCGGCTATAGCAGGATGTGCCGAAAAGACTGTTGCAGACATTGTATCCTTTTTAATATTTCGTTTTTTTTTTTCGTATATTATTTGTTTTCGTTTGTTGTTGAAGGCTTTAGAAAGATTATGAGCTAAGCATAAGTTTCATGGCGGCATTTATCATTTATACAAGGCGTGTAATCTGCAAAATAAAACAGAAAACAATTTTATTATTATTTTTGGTAATAAAAATTGAAGTAGATAAAATATGATAATCTATCTACTTGTATGATATGATAAACTGAAAGAGCGAAGCAAAAATAAGTTTTAAATTTCATGCCCCCACAAACAAGTTCCAGCTGCCTAAGAGCACAGTGTACCATACACTGCTAAAAATTCTATAGTTAAAATACAAATTTTCTTGGCCTTTCATTGTATAGAAAAACGTATAGACAAGTTTTTTTTTTCTTGTTTCTTGTTTTTATTACTTTCAACAAAAAGCGAAAACATTTCATGTAAAAAAAACAACTTTTCTTTCGCAAGTACATTCAATAAATTGTAGAAAACACACTTAAGTCAGATTGCACAGTAAGGTCAAATTTATCTGTGCTGAAAGAAATTTGCGCATTCAAAGACAATTGAATAATTACGCGACAGACAAATCAAGCTAAGCCCAAGTCATATTCGCTTTAATAGCATTAGAGGAGGGGGCGGTAAGGAGAGATTAGAAGAAAAAAAAAAAAGTAGAAATAAAGTAAATAAAAGAGGACGGATGTCTGAAATTATGACTAATGCCATTTTCCAACAAATAATAGTGTTCATACTAGTTTTCATTAATGTTTCCGCGATCATACTAATGTCATTAAGTGAGAATACATCGAGACATGAGCTCTGATGACTGTGGCAACAACTTTCTCTGTTCCTCTCTATCTAATGTGCAATGCATTGCAACTGAAGCGAGACAGTGAAGAAGCAGAACAGAAGCATAAGAAGAACAGCAGCTGCAATAAAAAGACTAAAGGACACTTGTTTAAGAAGTTCTCTCCGGTTTTCTTACTTCATTTTTATGTTGGTTTTTCTTGTTGTTGTTGTTGTTTTTTTTTTTTGCCATCTCATTCATATAATTTTTTCAATGGCCGCTTCGAAACGAGTAGAAACTCACGCACGAACAAACACAAACACACACTAGCAGACAACTGCATACATAGAGAGGACACACACACGTGTCGTTCCGTACAAGAGCGTGGGGAGAAGTATCAAGTGTCAGTGCAAGACACAACAACAACAACAAAAAAAATAATAGTAATAAAACAACAACAACAACCTGGCATATGTTGTGCGCTGTGCTCTGAACGAGAAGATTGCAATCAACGGTGGCACAGTTAGTTTATCCAACTGATGTCCTTAAAAATTAGGACTTTTGGTAAATGTTATGCTCCGTTGGTGTCGCTCCAACTGCAAAAAGCGTACTAACTCAAACAGCCGACGCCGGACAAGACCCAAAGTCACAGTCACCAAATGGCGTCACTTTTAGGTTTTGATGAAATTATAAAGCACTTTGAATGCCTTAGTTACTCGATATTTATCAAGCTATTTCTAATTTTAAAACAACTTCTCAATAACTTGAAAATTTTACTGAAACCGATAAAAAGTATTAATACTTAGAAACAAATACGTTACTGGAAAAAACCCTTTTGATATAGAAACAACTTTGGCATTTCGCAAGTCTGCCAAGCCCAGCCCTGCCCTCTTTTCAAATATATATATGTATATTTTTTTATGTTACTGTTACGCTGCGCTAGTTGAACTATTTGAAAGGCACATTCGTACTACGCTTTTTACTTTACGAGGCCATCTTTTGACTTTTCTAACTCTATGAGTATGCAGAGTAAACGCATTTCTCTTGCTTAGCTGCCTGTCGGTTTATTTATGTGTATGCACATTCGTGTGGTCTTAAGAGGAATTTGGAAAACTACTGCGGCGTATCAAGGCGAGAATTACCTGCTGCAAAACGTGCTAGGCGTGAGAACTACATACGTACGTACACATGCACTACTACACTGATTGATTGAACTCTCTCGTTGGTAAGTGTGCAAGGTCGGAAGTTACACTGATTGATGAAAGTAGGCATGCGGCAAAAGAAAAGCAAAATGATGCATTTCTAAAAAATAAAGGAAAAATAAAATTAGAACTTACCAGTATTTTATTGATTTTTATATTTCGTAATTTTATTTTTTTATTTTTGTTGACTTCTTTGATTGGCGTGTGAGTGTGGGGCAGGTGTTAGTGATTCACAACCGGCGCCGTCTCAAAGTTTTTTTTTTTTTTTATTTGTTATATGTAGATGAGGAGTGCCGTTCCAAGAGCAATTGTTTTTTTGTATTTTCCAAAACTTTTGCTCAGGTATAATTGTTGAAGCACCACGGCACACAACAACAACAACGATAACAGCACCAGCAGCAACAATAGAAGAAGAAACAACAAAATACAACAACGGCAATGACTGTTTCTTCTTTTTCAGCAGCAGCAGCAGCGAATGAATTTCTGCTTCACTTGCTTCTCGTTCGTTTGCACGTATACACACACAAATTGTAATTAATAATAACTACGTACATAAAGGCACTAATTTCAAACTAATCTTCTTTTAGTTTTGTAATTTCTTAATATTTTATTTATCATATGCAAGCGACGATATACACATTCTTGTTTTATTTTATCGAAGGCGAGAGAAAAAAAAACACAGTAGACGGAACAACCACAATACGCGTCTTTTGGTATAATCGTCAAAAAACTCTGCGAAAAACTCGTACAATTATTTAGTAACGAGTCGTTTAGTTATGTTTGTTTTTTATTTAGATAATGTGTGTGAAAACTGGAGTTGTTTGAATATTTTTTCTTAACAATTTTACAAATTTCTAAAAATATAAATTTACACAAAAATACCAAACACGACGCAGCACACTTGACAACGTTTTGGGTTCTGGCCGTTCTCTTTTGTGCGCTTGTTTCTCCTCTTTCATTCGCTTTGTGCTGTTGCTTCGTCTGCTTCTCCTTTGTTTGCTTGATTTATTCTTTTGTGGCTTTTGCGTGGTCTTTCTTTGTGGCAAGACACGCAAAAGTGACGCTAAAGTGGCAGTCGTAAGAAGCACCAAGAAGTGTGAATTAGTGCTTATGTTTACCTTAAATACTCCAGGTCATAAGATAATTCAATATTTAATTGTCGAAAGAACCCAAATTGTGAGTCTTTAGTGAAGAGTACGGTCAGTCACACTCAGCTCGTCTATGTTCGCTTCAAATCACAGGCAACATCCATCACAAAACACGAAGCTCTAGACAGTGCATCTGAATTTTGGAAGGGCACAGAAGCGTTAAACTAAAAAAATGAGTCGTGGTATTAGAAAATAATGGACCACCTATGATCACTATTTGTATATTTGGTTAATTAATTTACTGACCAATAGTTTAGTCAAGTATTAGCTGCGAGCTATCTGAAATGCATTATCCATATGTATAACAAATGACTTTATTTGAATGCCATGTGAAAATCTGTCCGTTACTTTGCTTCTCCAAATAAAGGTAACAATTTGCCAATTCCGGTATGGAAAGAGCTCCCACCTGTTATGCGCATATGTTTTTTGCCGATCGAAAGGCCAAATATGCCCATTAGAGAATAGCCGGAAAACAAAATTTATTTGTCGCCAAGCGCAAGTCAAGAAAGACAGTCTTGGACCGAAAAAGGCTAAGGTAGCAGCACTGATAGGTCCTCCAGATGAATGTCGACCATTCGGGGTGAATGATAAGAAAAAAAGAAGATTTCAACAATAAAAAGTCGTAAATTAAACAGCTTCAGACGAATGTCTTTGTTTACGACCAAAGAAAAGGGGCAGGGTTTTTGTCGTGTTTGGTAAATAGACAATAGAAACGAAGATTGCGACGCTATACAACGGATTTTCTCCACTGATGGATAGCGTTTTCGAAGCCTATCTAGGCCAGGCTGAAGGTGGAGAACCAGATGACATTCCAAAACACAACACCACAGTTTGGGTACTTGGAAGATCATATAATGCTGTTCAGCGTGAGTAAAGACATTTTTTTGCTGAGTGTAACGTTGACTCTCTTGATTCTTATGACTCATTGTGATTGGTTCTTCTTTTGCTAGAATTGGAGTTAATTCGACGCGATATACAATCGCGTCTATGGTGTACGTATCGTCGTGGCTTTGTGCCACTTGGAGAAACTCAGCTGACCACCGACAAAGGATGGGGCTGTATGCTACGCTGTGGCCAAATGGTCTTAGCCCAAGCCCTCATCGACTTGCATTTGGGACGGGATTGGTTTTGGACGCCCGAAAATCGAGATTCTACTTATCTTAAGATTGTGAAACGATTTGAAGACTCACGGAGAAGCTATTTCTCAATACATCAAATCGCCTTAATGGGCGATTCAGAAGACAAAAAGGTCGGCGAGTGGTTCGGTCCGAACACCATAGCACAAGTCTTAAAGTGTGTATAGTTTTCAAATAATTCAAGACGCAATTATTGAATTGTTTGTTTATTTTTTTTTTCAGAAAGTTGGTGCGTTATGATGATTGGTGTTCACTCGTTGTGCACGTGGCAATGGACAATATTGTTGTTACAGACGAGATACTCTCGCTCTGTCAGCAGAAACCCAATAACGATGAATCGTGGACACCGCTTTTACTAATTGTGCCATTACGCCTTGGCCTCAATGAAATTAATCCCATATACGTATCGGCATTGAAACGTTGTTTTGAACTTGTTGGCTGTTGTGGCATGATTGGTGGTCGACCAAATCAGGCACTCTACTTGATAGGTTATGTAGATGAATCATTTTTATTTTTGGATCCGCATGTAACACAACGTTCGGGCACAGTGGGTCTCAAAATGTCACAAGATGAGATTGAATTTGATGAGACTTTTCATCGAAAATATGCCGGACGTTTGAGTTTTCAACAAATGGATCCATCATTGGCAGTGGTATGTCTTGTATTATGTTCATATGACAATTTGCTATACACAAATACTTCCATTTTGTAGTGTTTTCTCTGCAAATCTCGGACTAGCTTTGATGTACTAATTGATAAACTACGCAATGAGGTGCTCACAGCAAGTACACAGCCACTTTTCGAAATAACGAATAAACGCGCACCCGAGTGGCATACAATGGCAGGTATGGATACAGACTGTTGTGCATCAACAATAAGCGAGACTGAACCTGCTTTCAATTCCTCCACCTTTAATTCGTTTACGTATGAGGCAATTGACTGTATTTCAGCGTCGACCAACTGCAGCAATGCGACGTCGTCAATTGTACCTACACTAACAACAACGACAACAATAACAACAACAACAACAACATCATCAAATGAATCAAGATATCCTTATGATAGTAGTCACTGTAATCGCACGACGAGCTTTTGCGATTCAGAAGGTTGCGAAATGCATTTTATTTTAATTAGTTATTACATTAGTATATATAAAACAAAAAACTTACACATTCAAACACTAATAATTTATTTTTTCTTCTCTTTATCCCTTTTTTTTATTTATTTCATTTCAGATTTTGAAACAGTTCCGCATGCATCACTCAACAACAGCAGTTGTTGCGAACTGGAGGCCGAGTCTGACGAAGATTTTGAAATTATTTCTTAGTTTTAACACATTTCTGAGCTTTGATTACTTTCACAAAACTCTTTTGTTAGTTTCTAAGATTATAGTCTGCCGCCTTTTTCAAATCAGGAATAATATTTTTATACACAAAATTAAAAACGAAACGTGAAGAAAAAACAAGAAAACACCAAGAATAAAGCAAATGCTGCCGATTTTTTATTTGCTTAATATATTTAAAACGAAACAAAAAATGCTATGAGGCTGAAAGAATATATATTTTATTTTTTTGTTTTTTTTTTTTTTTTAAATTTAATTGGATTTAAGGATGATTTGGTTTTTTCAATTGTCCTTGAGAAGTTTAGTAAATGCTGCTTTTTATATACTTATTAAAAAAAAAAAAAACAATAAACTAATTGTGCAAATACGCTGACATTAACATACTCGTATTCTATTTTTATTTTATTGTAGCTTATTTAATTTGTAATTGGTGCTTGAGCATAAAAAGGGTTTGCCAGAAGTGAATGGCTTTGATTTTTCAATAATTGAAAAATGGAAATCTTTTGTTTGTTATGAATAGAATTTAGCAGCCATTAAACCAATTCAAACTCAAGAACAATTTAGTTAACAACATTCCACAATTAGCTAAGGTGGCTTATAAACAACAGCAACAACAAGAACAGCAACAAACATTTTCTATAGTAACACAATAATGAAATCGAGTCACACTTGAATATTTCAAAATAGTCACTTCAGAAATTGCACGTTGCCTTTGGCGGACCTAAAACAAGCCAACATGTTAATAGCGTTTGTTACAGTTCTATGCCAACGACTGTTTGATGCTCTACTTTGTTCAAAAAGTTTGTTTGCTTTTTGCGCTTATTTAGCATGCTTAATTAAATGATTCTGCTTTGTTTAAAAATCATATTTTTAATAAATTATTTTAGTTATTTGGCATTTTTGTGTCGCTTATCGTTCTATGTTAGCTATGTGCCGCACAACATTTTGCATTTGTGTGCAGCGTGCAAAGCGCCAATTTTGTGCTTTGCTTCAAACAAACAAATATTGAACATTTATTATTAATTGTTATTAATGTTGAAAGGAAACCAGTTATACTTACATACATATACACACATCCACATGTACAAACATATTTACAACAATGAAGTCTCAAAAAGACTTTTGATCGTTTGTTGTTGTTGTTATTATTCGACTTTTATTTAATTGAAATTCGATTGCAGAGTTTTTCTTTTCTTTTCTTTGCTGTCGCTTTTTGAATTGTTCAATGCTCTAATATTATACAACATAATGACAAAATGAGGTGTGGGCTTCAGGTTCAAGATCAACAATTTAACACTTCCATGTAAGAAGAGCTATAGATACATATACATATATATCTTTTTTATATGTATATATTTTATTTTGTTCAACTATTATCGTACGCACATAAAAAGACACACTTGTGCAGATTTAAGTCACTTATGTAGATCATTTGATAAAAGGTTTGTTGTTTTTTATCGACGTCGCATATTTGAAAGGTTTCTTGCCACAATGAAATACAATGAGACACGGCTCAAGTGGGCGAAGTTAAAAAATAATAATAATAATCGCTAAGAACTTATAACAAAAGTCAAATGCAAAAAGATTTAAGTTGATTTGAACAATTTGCGTAAAATTTGACATTTACTTTGAACAATAATTCGTCTGAACTTTTTTAAACTAGTCAAGGTCCATTTTGGTTTTTCAACCGAAAGGAAATGCCATTGTGCTGTGCATCATGAATATTAACTCTTTTTTTAATCGTTTTTGTGTTTTTAGCTCAGTTTTTTTTTTTTGTTTTTTTTTCTTTTTTACAGTCATTAGTCATAATATTCTGAAAAACGATTTTATTAAATTGAGTTCAAAGTGTTTAACCACAAGGTTCGTTTGTGTCATAAGTACTTTTCAGAACTTCGGGGTGCGGCAGGTGTACAATAAGTTTATAAAGTTTATCTTTAAAACAAAAACTAACTTTATGGCTTAAAAGAACTAAAATCTCGACACTGTTTTTATAACTCTGACTTCCTTCTTTAAAAAAAACAGTTAAAATACTTTATAACGAACCGTAATACATAAAAAAATTTAATAGAACGAAATTCTTAGTTCCGGATTGACTCTTATAATTTCGAAAAATTAATAATTAAAACAAATTTTTTCTCGAAAATTTTTAATTATTAAATTTTGATATTCTCTCAACAACTTATACTTGTCCATTGCCCCCAACAACATTATATTGCTGTTCTACTGTACTATGTTCGTGTTTGATTCTTGGTAGCCACGTATCCGTCTTCATTATGAATGTTTCGTTCTTGGTATTTCTGTCTCAAACTGTTTTACATCCGTTTAGTTAGGCATTGATTGCGTATACTTCTTTATATTAAAAAAGTTAATATCCGTCTATGAAAACAATAACAATTTCATAAAGAAAGTACATTTTCCAACTTCCGTTTGCACTTCCTTGCTCAAAAACCCAAAACACAATCATAAAACTTGTTAAAAATTGATTGCTTTTGTAAATAAGATCAAAAAATCGCTGAGAACTTGTAATTGTGCTTGGTCGGGGATTCCAATGAAGTCAAGACGTCACGCTAAAAAGTCGAGAGCTCAGTCGTTTGTCGTTAGCCTGAGTGATTCAACAAATGAAAATGCATTCACAACAAAGAAATTACAAATAATTATAAATAAATGAGAGGAATAATTTTCATTTGACTAACTACATAAGTCGCTGTGTGACCGCAAGTGACTTCAAAAGGGCAACAATACAATATTACTCATGACTTTTGTATTTATTTATTTATATCTCTTTATTCAAAGGTATTGAAGTATGAAAAATGTAGGTTAATGTTAATCTGGAAAATCTGCGACACAAACATTTTTCACAACCCGGACACATTGGCGTATCTGAAGATCTTATTTGGTGTGCTCTGTCAAAGAGTTAAAGTATTTCAAAAATTATCATGATTTTTGTGCCATCGTTTTTATTTTTTTTATGGTTGTCTTTTATTTATTATAAGGTACTTTTTCCTTAACATGCTCGTGATGCGTTATGGCAATTTTATGCTCCTTATGCTGGGTACATAATAAAAGATACAAAAGTATCTCATGTATGCATGTGTGTTACTTGTAGTCATACGCTCTTCATTGTAGAGCAAAAACAACAACAACAGCAGCACCAACAACATGAAAAATCGTGTCGTTTGTTGACGACTGAGCGAACGAGCATATTGTATTAAAACAATATTAAAAACCCTTCACCACAAATAACCCAACAAACATTTTTGCTAAGTTTTCGTAAAATTTTTAAAAAGCTTTAATAAAATTTTTGTATTGGTAAGTTTAATAACAAATTGATCGACAGATTAATGGAGCAGGAAATTTGAAAGTGAAATAATTTGGAATCTTATAGAAAACTCGGGTCTGGAGCGATTTCACACTGAATTCGCAATCACTTAGAAGACTTTTTGTATAACGACATTAGTTGATGGCTCGAAGAGTGCTGAATGTCGCTATTAAAAAAGGAAAACCATACATGGTTTTCTGTGGGATCAATCTGGTGCATATTTCTATAACGATATTATATTTGCAATTCAGGCATCTCTATTATTTTTCTTCTTCTTAAATCACAACTAAAAGCTTATCTTAATAAAGTTCAAGCTGTAAATTTACTGAGTTGCAAAATGCTTCATATGATTGTCGATTGGGTTGCGAACACTTTTGAGCGTTGTTGTTATTGTTATTATTGTTTAGTGCTGTCATTGTTGTTGTTGTTGTTGTTGGTAATTGTATCTCAACGCGCTCACCTTTACTCAAACTTGTACGAAAAGCGTTTTGTTTTGTTGTTGTATTTGTTATTTTTTTTTTTCAATGGCTTTGAAGTATGCTTATGGGCGCTCATTTGCACCAAACTTTTCCATTTTAGTTTCCGACTGCAAAACTTGGGGCCAAGTGCGAGAGATCAGTCAGTCAGCCAAGTCAGTTAGTCGAGATCATTAGCTCGCCGCGAACGGTAGTTTGTGTATTTATGTACACACACATGTAGTAACAATTTTATACAATAATTTCGATTCGTTTTGTTGTTTTTGTTTTTGTATCTTAACACTTGCTGTTCGCATATGTATATTCTCGTACTGTTGTTGTTTAACGTTTAATTTCGTTTCGTTTTTTGTACGTTTTGTTGTTCTTGTTTATTTGAATACATTTTTTTTGTTTTTTTTTTTGTATTTTCGCCAATAATTGCGCGGGTCGTGCAGGCGCGAATGTTTCTTTACGCGTATTATTTGCATGTGTACGTTGTTGGTATGCAGTAAAAAATAATATAATCATATATGTACATAAGCCCACATATCCACACATACATACATATGTCTACATGTACATGATAAATAAATGGTGCTGTTTTGAGTATATATGCCGAAGCAGAAGCAGAAGCCAAAATCGAAGCAACCGCAACAGCAACAGCAAAATCAAAAGCAGAGCAGAGCAATAAATTTTGTACTGAAAAAAAGTTGTGTTGTTGTGTTTATTTGTGAACTATTATCGATGGTTTGTAATAAATAACAAAAACAAAAAAAAATAATAATAAAAAATACGTTTAAAAAAAAACAAACACAAAAAAAATATCACGTTCGTGTCTTAAGTCTTTTGATTTGAAGAAAACGATTTGAACGAAATATCAAAATCAAATAAAATAATGAACGTTTGCTGAACAATGGCGCTGACGAACTTTTCATTACCATTCGGCGCTTTGGCACAACCCTGGGGCGCAACCATATCGCCATTGCATCCGATACATCAGCTGGCGAGCAATACAAATAATTTACTCTACGCGCCGGGCGATCATCAGCAAGAGAATGGCGCCAATGGTGCGATTGCGCCAGCATTGCGTGCGGGATACTACAAAAACAATCCATATGCGCCGCCACAGTTGCATCAACAGCAACAACAACAACAGCAGCAGCAGCCGCCGCCGCAACAAACGTATCAATTAAGTAGTAACAATAACAATAATAATAATAACAATGCCAGACGTAAGACCGGCAATACGTATTTACCTCCGATACCGCCACCGGACGTTGCACGTAAAACTGTCTACCAACAACAACAGCAGCAACAGCAGCAACAACATCAGTACACACACTTGCAGCAAGAACAGGAAGTGCATAACAATAATAATAATAATGTTGTACAAAAATTTGCCACTTCATCAACGGTTGCCAATGCGGCAGCGGCGGCAGCATCAAGTCGAACGTATGGTGAAACTTATAGTTCGTCGCCCATTGAGCAAGGCGAGCAAATAAATCAACCAGAATCTCAACAATATTACAATTCCTATAGCAGCAGCACAAGCTCAAGCTCAAGCAGCGCTCATGCCACAAATGCGGCGACAGTTTCCGCTTCCTCATTTAGCAATAGTCGGCAACAGCAGCAGCCACAACAATTATCACAACAACAACAGCAACCAACATCAACGAATCAAGCAAATTCGGCTAACAACATTGATAAGCCCGCTATAACCTACGGTCCAGCACCGGCACGCCCACCTGGCTTCACGCGCGTACAATCCGGTCAAGGTTCACGCACTCAGGTGCATGCTGTATTAGACTATGACGTCGAAGATGGCGAAGAGGATGATTACTATGATGTTGAAGATCAAGGTGAAATAGTTAATAAAGGTAAGTTCAAATTCTAAGCTAACATCTGAGCCGTAAATCACAAGCACTAAAACAAAAACAAAAAATAAAAATAAATAAATATCGCTCATCAGTGCGAGTATCTGTTATAGTTGTTGTTGTTATTTCTTTATTTATTTTTATTTTACTTAAAACTACTAAGCTACAATAGTTAAAATATGCTAAAAGTCTTAAAAAAAAAAACACCAACAACAACAACAACAATACAAAACTATTCAAAAGCAAACCAGTTTTAATATAAAAAAAAAAATAGATAAAAAAATCTACGACCGCGACTGGCACAGCAAAAGTTTATAATGTAAGCACTCTATGTATGTATGTATGTATCTATGTATCTAAGCATGTACGCTTATGTTAGGAGTAGCAAAAACAACAACAACAACTACAATAAAATAAAGTTACTGTTCATTGGCCGTACGAAAAATTTATGATGACAGAAATATATTATGAAGAATATATTTTGATCTATCTGTTTTTTTTTCTGACTATCTTCACATTTTTGAAATATTTTTTTTTTCTTTGATTTTGTTTCACACGTTTCAAATACAAATTATTTATTACAACACAAGGTCAAAGATACTTTAATGAAATTGCAATATTTTTTTGTATATTTTTTTTTTTGATTCACAGTTGTTACTGTCATTGTTGTTAGTGTTGTTGGCTGAACATGAAATGGGCCATAAAACAGAATAAAATTGACTAATGAATTCATACACACACACACACACACAGACAAAGTTGCCACAGCAAGAAGATGCTAACAAAAAAAAAAAAAAAATAACAAATCAGATTTAATTTGATTAAACAACATGAGTATGAGAGTGAGAGTGACAAATCTTTTGCAGACAAAAAGTGGCCGACTTTTAGATACGCTCTGATGTGTGTGTGTGTGTGTGTGTGTGAGTGTGTGTAGGCTTCAAAGTTCGCGAACATGTCGAAGCAATTAAGACTCACTGAGCAATTATTATGGAAACATTTCCGGCTTAAAAAATATATTGAAATTCTGATTCAGTTGTAGGCACAAGATTAGCAAAAGGGGCGTGGGTAAACTACTGATTTATATGAATAGTTTTCTTTTATTATTATTTTTATTTTTCTTAATTAGTAATGCTACAAATATGGAGAATGTGTGAGAGATAAATTTGTTTGATTGACCGCAGACGGTTGCAAAAAATAGAGGGGCTTGGCCAGAACTGTTGACAATTCTTATTAATGACGCTTATCCTATAATTAAACAATCGCTTTTGCACATACATAACGTGTTTTACAGATTAATTTGTATCTGAAGCGCATGAAAGCCACGTTTTGTATTGTGACAGGAAAGCGCTTCATTTGACAAGCGCTGTGACGTCTCCAATGTATATTAATATAAGATTTACTATAATTTATTTGACTTTGTGCCATAGTGGTCGATTTTTCATTGTTGTTGTTGTTTGCATTTTATTTATTTGCCTTCGCGACAAAGCCAAGCATTGTATTGCAAAAGTTATATTTTATTGTCACGTTATGATTATTAATTAGAGTTCATTTTTTTTCTTCTACTTTTTGTTTTTTTTATTGGCCATTTTTTTTGTTCTTAAGCCAAGTCAAAACAATTAGTTTAATAATAAACCGAGTCAGTTAAGCTGCAATTAAGCGAGAACTAATGCAGGCAAATATATTTGCATAATGTTGACAATACAAAGTAATATATACAAGATCGGCAGTCGTAAAGTATCTTAAAGTATAACGCCAACCATAAATATAACTATTTGTGCTGTTTTCACAACAGTTGACATCCCAAAAGGTGCAGCACGACTCATGGAAATTAACTCTTTATACAAACTATACATACATACATACATAAAAAGATATATGCGTTGTAGAGATACATTTTTAATTGCACAAAGCCTTGCACTTTAATGCCCTACAGTAATGAATAGCATTGAATTCCATTTAATTAACACTCAAATGGTTCAAATGCATGTATGACAAAAGATACAAAACTATTTCATAAGAATTATTGCCGAAAGCGTCGAAGTAATAAAACTCTGGCTGGAGATACAGGCGTGTAGCTCATACAGGCAGCGTTTAAACCGAAATGAACTTTTGTATGTTTGTTTTTTTTTTTATGCCATTTACTTGTCTCAATAGAAAACGAAAGGCCTCGTTCGCCTTGAATCACTTGTGACACAGCCGTCGTCACATGCTTCGTCCCACCCCGCTGCCAGCCCAAAGCTCTTGTTGCACATGCGACTGTTAAGATTCTTGCAAACAAATTGTCTTTAAAATAACAAAAACAACAACAAAATAAGTATAATGAAATAATCAAAAAACGGCAAACAAAAAGAAACAATTTTGATTGCTGTTAGTAACGGCACATGAAGTCATAAAAATCTGCGCCAGTTCGGTAGCTGCCGAGATACATTTTAGTCCGCACAGCTGCAATTCTACACACACACACACATACAGATGTGCATACATGTGTGTGCGTGTTGTGCAAGAAGTCATGTGTTTAATTATTGTAATAATTTACAATGTTAATTTCAATTTTAGTTACATTTTTGTTTGTCTTATGCTTTTTTTTGCCTCTTCTGTCTCAAGTTGCGACATGTTGCATATGATTTTGTTGTTGTTTTTGTTTGTACAGCCTTGAAATAAAAGGCAACAATTTTTGTGTCTCTCAAAAATAAGTAAAGTGAAAAGAGAAAGTTACCAAACTGAATCGATGAAGAAGAAGAAGAAGAAAAAATTATGTATAAAAGATATCCACTTACAACTGAAGACCTTTAATTGCTCTTTTCCCTTTTTTTGTAATTTTTTTTTTTTTTTTGAACGCTTACACTTGATAAATACATATTTGTGTTGTTGTTGTTGTTGTACTCATTGCACAAAATAACAAAAAGCAAAGCAAAAATTACAAGTGTATCAACAGTCAATCAATCAATCGATTCTCAACAACAAAAAAACACAAAATAAATAAAAAAAAAAAATGAAGTCTTCAGAGGCACTCATTTACATAATATGTGCATTGAATCCACGGTTGTAATCATCACAGAGCTGAAGTGGAAAGTGCAACTGGAATTGAAGTCAGCAATGATATCGAAATGAATCGAGTCGCAATCGGAGTCGCAATCGCATTGCCATCTCATTGAATCGCATTGAATTGAATCGAAATGGACTTGAAGCATTTATGTGACATTAAACAGCAGCAAAAGTAGCAAAAGCAGTTGAGCCAGTTGAAGGTAAAATGCATTTTGCAGAGAGTTGTCTGGGCGCATTTTAATGTTTATCACAACTTTATTAACTGCAATTTGCATTTATGCCATGCCGAGACATGCCACGCTGTGTGCTGTGTGTGCGATGTTGACAAATGTAATGTTAATGCACTTTTGGGTAATTCCCGAGCGAACGTGATTTCAATAATTGCACTTTAAGGATGTCACATAAACAACTTCCAATGCAAAAAAACCAAAAACTTTCAGCCTTCGGCATTTTATTTTTTTGCATGAAACCATTACGTGTTGCATGGCAAAGCGTTGTGGCTAATTGTTAAACTAGACACATGCGTGTATCTTAAGTTAAGATAAGAAATAAAAAAGTAACGAACTGAACCGACATGAGTCAACCATATAGAAGGTTTCAGTCAACTTCTTGTGCGTCACTTTGACTGATTAGTAATACAGAGTGAGATAGAGTGAGATAGAGTGAGAGAATGTCAGTTATATAAAATTGAACTTTAAGCAAATATTTTTTGTATCCCGAATTTTAATAATCTTCTACATTCCAGATGACAAAAAAGCGGCCATGCCCACTGTGACGCCTATTCAAGGTCCCATATTTTTGAAAAATGGCTCCGTACCAGTTGTGCCATTATTTTCGTATCCTACTTTAAACAACGGTTCCTTTGTACAAATACCGGTAAGTATCTAATACTTTGCTGAGTGTCATGCCTTAAGGTGACAAACCTTATGACCAAATTTAAGTGCCACGCAAAAAGGTGTGTGTGTAGTGTATGAGCGACCTTCATTCATCAAAAAATAGAAAATATTTCCGTAATGATCAAACACGATCGATATAAACGTGCAAACGAAATAGATTTTGCGAAAAATAAATAAAATAAAATATATAAAAATTAAAAAAAAAAAAAATCACATCAAAAACAAAAACGCACAAGACGCGAAAAAGTCGAAAAAGTCGAAAAAATCGAATTCTGTTGACGTTGTTGTCGTTGTCGTAGTCTCGAAGTCACAACACTCAATTCAAGTTGCCGAAAAGTCAAACAAGTCAGAGGAAAAGATACAAAAAAAAAAGAAATAAACTAAAGACGAATTAAAGTGTTAAGAAGTAATTGATACTGATCGACTCGTTGATGCACTACTCGTGCATATTAATTTCAGCTTGTCGGTTTTCCAAACTTATATAAAAAACTTTCACAGAACGGTGATATATTTATTGTATAAAACGGCAGGCAAACGATGAGTCGTTGTCACACTGAGTCGGCCTTACTTTTGGTACGCCATTTTGTCTTCTATAACTTTATTTAAATCTACGTAGCGTGTAAAATATTCGCTATAGCATAATTATTATTTTTTTGGCATTTGAATATTCAAGACAACTTTCGGTTTCGATTTGATCACAACAACTCAAACGATTCATTCATGTTTACAGATCTGGTGGACGGCATTATCCGTTGCTCTTGGCCTGGATGTGCGCGGTGATATTATTAAGGGTGTACCATGTATTAAGCGTTACCATCAGTTATTCTGCCCCACAGCGGGCAACACTTATCCCATGTGAGTGCGAATCTTCTTACAGTTTTCTTATAAAAAGATAAAAAAAATCTTGTTTCAGTGACAAAATCGAACGCTTCATTGACGATAACAAGGCGCTGATGCGGCGCATGTACGGCGACTTTGAGATGAGCATAGACACGGGGCCTCGACAGCAAAATAAGAAGCGAAAAAGACGCTTCATTGATGAGTAAGCAATGCGGTATTTTTGATCTTTCGTGCTGAAATACTTGTTTTTCTTCTTGTATCTGTCCAACAGTCCTGAAGAGTTCATACCGCCGGGCGAGTTTGGCGAAGCCGGTGACAGTTATTTCGGCAAATTGCGGAACAAACGTCAGTCGGGCAATCAGAACCGGAATAACAATCGGCCGGGCTTGAATAGATCGAATGGCCCGGGTAGTACCGCCACCTCAGGCACGGGCAGGTTTGTTCCCCGGGCTGTTACACAAATTGCCCATAATTTATATGACATTTATTCACATATTTCAGACTTGATGCTTGTGAGTCAAAGGTTGAGATTGTTACACCATATTGGGCCTCGAATTCGGCGGGCAAAATCCGTGCCATTGTGAATACGCAGCACTTCGAGCAGGCCATACACCAGGAGGTTTGTAGGTGAGTCTTTTGTTGTAAAGCTTAGCAATTTGTTATTACAACATTTCCCCCCCTTTGTAGCAAAACTCAGACTTCACGTTGCGAGGGCGATTGTGGCTGCGAACAGAAATACAAATGGCATCGTCTGTTGGCCTACGACCCGGACAACGATTGCAAGGGCATATTCATGGATTGGTTTCTGTTTCCATCGTGTTGCGTGTGCAGATGTAATCCCTAATCGCATTAAGCTTATCGAATGGCAGACACATTTCGTCTCATTGAACTGCATTGGTATTTTATTTTATATTTACTTTTAAACTTCATTTTTGATGCAACAAATTTTCTGAATAAAAAACACAAAGTTTACCAAATTACAAATTGATCATGATTTAAAAAACTGTTATACATACGTTCAATAAAACCAATTTACCGAAAGTGTTCGCTTAGACACCTAAAACTTGAGATAACTCAATGTCGACAAACACAAACCATAGCACAGCTTGTGCAAATTTATGTATGCGCATTCTACACTGCGCACGTTTTTGGTCATGTGTATCCGGTTGCCGTATTCGTCATGTGCTTGCTAAAGGGAAATAAGTAATGGTGAAGCATTTCCGCAGAAGCTTTGAGCTTTTTGAACAAAACTTTACGGCAAATAAAAAAAAAAAGAAAATAAATAAATATCACAAAAACAAAATCTCGACCAAATCATCAATGAAGGCTGAGTCATAATTGGCTGAAATGTATCTCTGACAAACTCAATTGACGAAGTTTTCAATGAATGAATGAATCAAAATCGTTTGCAAAGCTTAAACAATTTTTTATTTTATTCTTTTTTTCTCGACTACTTTTGAACTTTAGTTTTACTACTTTAATTCGTGTTCACATACCTGTCTCAATGGTAGAAGGTTGGGTTCTTCCACAATGACATACATTCATTTTTTATTTCTCGTATATTTTTTAGTACCGATTTCTGGTTTATATCTGACAAATGCTGACGGCTAAAGGAAATGTGCTTTATCTAAAAAGTGCTTACAAAAATAACTCGTATAATTTTATAAATTTAAGTAGCTTAATGTACTTAAAAGTCGCAAAGTAACTTTTTGCCGTTTGCCATCTAAATTCATGTCCATTAGAATCTTTCGTATTCCATGAATTCTTTGTAACATCTTAAGTAAAGCGTCTATTTTAACGACTTATCCGGGAACACACGCACTCAGGCAACATTATGACACATTTTCTCATATCACATTACGCATTCATGGACCTCAACTTCTCAACTGAAATTAGCTCGGCTTCTTATTATGTGCTACGCGTAGGCAACAAGAATGAAAGGAATTATGACGTCAGTCAAGAAATTCAAAATCTCATTTAATTTAGCCAATGTCATAAAAGTTGGGCTTACGAGTCCGACACATCTTGTGGCAGAAATGAAATGAAATGAAATAAGCAATTTCAAAGCATATTCAACGCACGTTTGCAATGTGCAAATATTTCTGATGCGACGCACAATTCCTATGCGTGTGTGAGTGAATTAGTCAGTTAGTTAGTTAGTTTGGCGCAGTACTAATGAAGTATGAGATTTACACAATCAGTGAAGAAAATGAAAATCGATTGAAATGGAAACTTTTGTTTGCCTCACGATGTTATTAAGCAAGTCTTGAACAAAAGCGTTGCCGAAATTGTTGTTGTCATCAAACAAAATGGCTGCTGATAGCCAAGGCAACATGGCTGACAGGAATTGCAAAAGTTAACAATCGACGACAAAGCCAAATGGCTCTCAGATGCCATTAAAAGCATCTTGATGACTGTTTTTGTTAATTAATTTTTGAGACTTGAAGTACGATAAAGCGTCTTTCAAGAAGTTTTTCATAAGAAATCTTTAATATTTTGATTAATTGCTTTCATTGAAAGTCAAGGCAAGATTATCTAATGTAGACTAATGACTGATTGAACTTATTTCAAGAATATTTCAATCCAAGAAAATCAGTAAAAATATAATAAAATTGTTGGGAACGTTAAAAAGTTTCTGGATCTTGAGAAAAATGTCATTTATCGGGTTCAATTACAGCTAAGAATTATTCAAGAGTCTTTACATATTATAATTTCATATAAATTATTGAAGCATTTTAGGTGTTAGAAGGAATGACGAACACAATGGATTTTGATAGATGGAAAAATTTAATTAATTAAATAGAAAAGGTAATAAGAAACTTGAACATATTTACTTAAAAATGATGCACAATCGAAATGAAATCTGCATTTGTTGACCAACTCTGTTCAAAGTTGCGTTGAATAAGCGCAAAAGGGCACCTTTGCCATCGACGCAGTTCAGGGTCAACACAAACACAAAAAAAAAAAAAGAAATCCAAAAAAAAAAAAAACTACAGAGCAAAAGAAAAAAACAAACACATAGAAGTAAAAACAAAATTAAGGTTAAACAAAGTGTTGGCACTAAAATCAACTCCCACTAAGACAACACTCACACACAGATACATATCATACACATAGATACGCGCATAACAATGAAAGCGATATTAAAATAGTTATTGAAATAAAAATACTTGTTCGTCACACATTAGACGCTTACGTATGTACAAGTACGTGTTGTACGTAAGTCCGGTCCCGGGCTCGGGCTCTGTTACACACAGCGTTCGAACAATAGTGTTCGATACTATTATTGTTGCTGTTGTTGCTGATGTTGTTGTTGTTGTTGCTGTTGTTGCCATTGTCGTGTTGCCACAATTCATGCCCCACATGATGATGCTTGAATATTTGCGCGCGCGCATGTCCTGGCGCACAATTGTTTATCTGTCTGTCAGTCTGTTTGTCTCCATGTCCTTCCTTCCTTCCTTCCATCCATCCTTGCTGGCTTCGTTACGTTTCATTTGCTGCTTTCGCCTACTCGCTAGCTGTTTGGCCTTTTGGATAACTTAGCAAGAAGAATGAAATATAAAGATTCTTCATTGAGGGTGCAAGCATTTTTGCTCTTTATTATTGTTATTGTTGTTGTTATTGTTGTTCTTGTTGTAATTGTGCTTTTGTCAT
Organism: Phortica okadai; assembly: GCA_034638295.1. Classification (NCBI taxonomy): domain Eukaryota; kingdom Metazoa; phylum Arthropoda; class Insecta; order Diptera; family Drosophilidae; genus Phortica; species Phortica okadai. Next base: position 10,361,527 of record CM067850.1, read on the forward strand.
AAAGAATTTGTTATACGAAATTTGTGCTTTACTTTTATTTTATTTTATTCTATTATTATTATTCTTTTTTTTTTTTGGGTTTTGTTGTTGTTGTTGTCATGTGTCGCGTCGTTTGGCTTTGGCTTTTTCTTATTGTTGTTCTTGTTGTAGGACACAGCGTTAGTTGGGCTGGTTGGCCGCCATCCTGACTGACTGCCTGCCCGCCTGACGTCTGTTTTATGCTGCTGCTGCTGCTGCTGCCGACGCTGCTGCTGCTGTATAGAAAAGAAAAGCTGAGAGCAGTCAGAATGCGTTGGGATTTTTTGGCTATAAATACAGTTGCTTACACCAAATGGCGATTAAAGCAAATCTGCGCGTGTAAGTGACACCAAAAAAATATACAAAATTATTTTTGCAAACGCCAAAAAAGAAAAGGTGAAAAATAAAAACAAAATTTATTAACTTTCTGTGACATAAATCGGCAAACTTTGCTCAATAAATATTTGCAATAGTGCAAAAGTTATTAATTGCGTATTTTTGATATTTTGTGTGACAAAAGTTTAACAAACAATTTTCGTATTACATAAAAAGAACAAAACTTCACGCATTTACAACAATTATTCTCTGAGTGTGTGTGTGTTTGTGTGTGTGTGTGTGTGCTTGTATTTGTGCCTTAAGCGCTTCAATGTCACAAATTGTTAATAAAATAAATATAAAATTTTATTGAGAAAAAAAAAAATAAATAAATAAATTTGCAAAAAAATTATTGAAATTTCACAAAACTGTTGAATGTTCAATAATTTTTGTGCAATAAAAAAAAATAACAATTAAAAAAAAGTAAATTATAAGTTAATTGTTTTTTTTTTCATACTAAAAAACAGCAAAAGTGAAATTCACGCGACATTCTTTGCACAAAAAAGATACAATAAACAAAAAGAAGATACGATAAAAAAAAACAAAAACAAAACAGTAGCAAACCGGAAACACAGACAGACAAAGCTACAGACAGAGAGAGACACAAGAGGACAGACAGAGAGACAGACATACGAAAAGCGGCAGCGTCATCATCGAGCAGCGAGCAGCGTGCAGAGTGTGAGTGGCAATGAACCGTTGCAGGGCTAGTGGCAGTGGCAGTGGCAGTGGCAAGTATCTGGGCATGTTTGTCTTTTTACTGTTGGCGGCATTGCTGCTGCACACGTCCGAAGGACGGTATCTGCCAACAAGGTCGCATGGTGATGATCTGGACAAGCTGCGTGAACTCATGATACAGGTTATTATTATCATTATCATTGTTGTTGTTGCAGTATTATTTTATTTTCCTCACTGCTTATTTACGGTTGTTGTTGTTGTCATTGTTTTTTTTTATTTTCGGTTAATTAAATTTAAATGGTTTGCCGTCTTTTTTTTCCAACTCAACGACGCATTGAGGCTTTTAGTGCGTGTGTGTGCTCTTAATTATGTCATCACAGTTATACACGCACACGCACACACACACACATATATATATATGGCATATAAATTTTATAATAACAAAGCCAGCAAGCAGAAAAAGAAGCAGCGTGCGAACCATTTTGCAATGCAAAAAATCACAAAAAAATAATAAAATTTTAAAAGACAAAAAAAAATGCGAAAAATTCAACGAAAAAGATGCGTTTTGTAAACTGCATTTAAGCCAAAACTGCTGCAATTCACCGAACCTCATTGCTTCATGTCCGTGTTGTTGTTGTTGTTGTTGTGGCTGCTTCCTAAGCGATCTTCAGCGTTCGAGATGGCACAGTTGTTGTTGCTTTTTGCTGGCGATGATGATGATGATGTAGAAATTCCTGTTCTTTTTCGTAATCAAACAGAAATGCTGCTTGACCAGCAACGTGCTCTGGCTGAGTTGCATTCGATTGCAGATACTTGCCACAGCGACAGCTTGACCCAACTGCATGGAAGTCTGCAATTTACATTTTCCCCCTCATTTATTTTTGCTTAAACACGACATACACACCTATATATACATATATGTATATACATATATATAGCGTTGGCGTCTTGAGTTGCTCTCCGCTTGACGTTTGACCACACAAAATGTATCTGTGGCATTAACATGGCATTTGCTTGCAGATAAATTTGCTCAACTGTCATTCGTTGTTTGTAATCAACTTGTTTTATTTAACAAATGTGCTGTGAAACTCATATTTATTAATATCTCTCTCTCTCTCTCACACACACACCCAGATCTTGGAGTCGAGCAATGAGGACACTGGCAAATCATTGCATACATCAAAGGATGCTGCCAATGGCAATGTCTTGGCACAGCATCCGAATTGGTTTAATAAAATGAATCCACTTGAAGCTTTGGATGCTTCAACACGCAAATTTGGCGTACGAAATCCCTATGACGACAATGGACGTTACTACTAAAGCATGAGCGGGCAACTCGTGGACGGACGTGGCAGCTGTAAACCACCAACAACAACGACAACAACAACGAATATGAGGATGTCCACCAAACTCTTGCTTGTTAAACTATAACAGTATTTATGACTTAAAAAAAATATATACAATACAAGTTCCTGACGGAGAACATGAATTTAAACAAAACAATAATATTAATAATAATAATAATGAAAAAATATATTTGTGTTTATTGAAAGTACCTTCGGATTCGTAAATTATGATACTTATTTTAACAAATATACATACATACATATATATATATATATACATAAATGTATGAAAATGATAATAATTTTAATCGCGTGTAGTTGAGATTGTTTGCTTACGAAATACATATTTGCAATCAAAGAGTTTGAAAAACTGTCAATTTTATAAACGAAAATTTAAACATTTTAAATCATACTAAATATTTATTAATAATGATGGTATTGCGAACGATATTTGTATAGCATTTTAAGTTATTGTTGTTTTTGGATTATGTTTTGCAAAGTACAAGTACAACGAATAAATGAACGTTAAAATACGAAGCATATTTATGGGCTACAGGGCGGAAGGCGGTATAGATGCGATAAATAAGATTCATATAAGAATTTGAAGCATAAGCAAGGTAAAGTATGATTGAATTAGCAGATTTGCGAATCTCTTATTAAAGATATCTGATTTTAAAATCTTGAAGGCAGAGAAACTCTGAATCATGCCCTCAATCATTCCCAACGTCTTTTTCAAAGATTTCATTAAAAGATTATCAATTATAAACTTCAAAAAACAAATGTAAAGGCCTTGAGATTATAACTTTCGCTGAGCCTTAGATCAAATTTTCAAAAAATCCTACCGATCTGCAGACCAACAGTTGGGAGAGGTTGGCTGCCTGTGCATTAAATCATGTGACTTCTTTTGTATTAAAGACAACTAATTTATTTCTTCTATGAAATATTATGTCACTTCTTTGACCTCATAACTTGAGATATTTAACCATCTACCACTTATTAGCAAAGCACGAAGAAGCTCATGTGTAAATAAATGTGGGTCAGTTGGATAAACGTTTTCCCAAGTCTTGTTCGAGAATTGATTTCCTTATGCCAATTATTATTTTCATTTTTTTATTGTTGTTATTATGTTTTGTTTTTTTTTTTTTTTCTGATAAAAATCCTTACTTTTCGCATTACCAATCACGTATTGATTGAGCAACGTGGGACTTACACTTTAACCAATTCTGCCGCTCTAAAACACAAATGCACATGTAATGATAACCAAAAAGACAGAAAAAAAATGAGAAAAAAAAAAACGTTTGAAAATAAAGTTGCAATAAACTTACATAAAAGTGAGTTTAGTTGCCACATAAAAAATGTACATACTCTAGTGGCGATGATCGTGATGGCAATGATCAAGGCGCATTGGCAACAGCAACAACGGCAGTGCCAACAACAACAACAACAACATTAAACGTTATTGTTTTTTGAATGTTTAAAAAAAAACATTGTGCGTTATACATACACAAACACACTCACACACACACACACACTAACATAGGCAGATGCGAGTGCGATAGAAACAATGAAGAAGAAGAAGACGAAGCAGAGGCAGCGGAGGTGGCAGAGCCAAAAGACATAATAAAAACAAAAAACGTGAGCATCATCATCAGAGCATGAACGAAAGTAATAATGAAGTTAGTTAAAGTACGGCAGATGGACGACCCGACCCCACTTAGAAATTAAAATTCAAATCAAAATGAAATGTTTGAAGTTGAAGCAGAAGATGAAGAAGAAGAATGACGTGAAGACAATAATTACATAGACATAAAGCCAACCCAAGTACAAATGAAGAGCCAAAGCAACATTTTTAAGTGCCAAAATAAAAAAAAAAAAATAAACCAAAAAATAAAAAATAAACATAAAGCTCAAAGCGTGAAAAACGTTGTGGGCTAAAATACAAAAAAAAAAAAAAAAAATTAAGTCAAAAAACATTACAACAAAAATTCAGCGAGTCGCATCACCAAAAACAACGAACCAAAAACAATAACAGCAACAACAACAACAAATTACATATATTCAATGAAATAAAATCGAAAGTGAACAACTGACCAAGTTGCTTGTAAAAAAAAAAAAATACAATTACAAAGAAGCAACAACAACAACAAAAATCGCGCAATTGTGATCTGCGCGCGAAGAAAATGTGCGAAACGAAGTCAACAGAGTTGCTTCAGTGACCGGTTGAGAGAGGGGGGGACGGCAAAGCGGCAGTCACATTTTGTTGGCTCGGTCAGATGACTTTGCCCAACAGCTGAGCTAATGTTGTTGTTGTTGTTGAGTTTGGTGTTGCTGTCGCATCTGCTGAGTAATATAATTTAGCTGCTGCTTAAAACAATTTGGCGATTTTGCTTTTTGGCGATTTTCTTCGCTCTGCCAGCAACATCAACATCATTATCACGACCATCATCATCATCATCATCGTCAGCAACAGCAGCAGCGTCATTATTGTCATCAACATAGTCGCTCGCCACTATTATCATCATCGTCGTCATCATGATCACCATCATCGTGAGATTGTTGTTTTTGTCGTTTCAGTTATGATATTTTTTTTTTTTTTTTTTGTTTTGTTTCGGTTACTGTTTTTGTTTTTGTATTTTTTGTTCGTACTTACATATAAATAAAACTGCAACAATTGCTGAAGCATGCAGTCAGACGTACTCCGTCGAAGAGTTCATGTTGTAGCGACTCAACTTCCTTTGCTTCTTATTATTATTTACAATTTTACAATACGAAAAGTTTTGCTCCTTCAACGTAAATTTGTTTCTTAAAAAATTGAAGAAAAAAAAATTACAAAAAAAAAATAAAATGAAGTGTTTCTATGCGGTATGTGTCTCGTTGATGACTTGTGTAAATTTACAAAAAATAATAATAATATAAAAAAAAATTAAAAAAGAAAATAATAATAATTTAATTTCGTGATTGGTGTTTTTTATTCGAAAGAAAGCAAAGCTTGGCCTTGTGCCACAAAAGGACGTTGTTGCAAGTTTGCGTGTCTTGTATAAATTCAAATTTGAATTAAAGAAAAACAAAACAACAACAAACACAAACAATTATTTAACAATTATTTACACTTTAGATTTTGCTTGGCGTCATTGCAATGGCATCAGCGCGACCGGAGGCGCCACGTGACAGTTACAGCGCACCGCCGCCGCCCAGTGGCCCCAGCGGCGGCTATGGCGCTCCTGCGCCCCAGTATGGACCGCCACAGCAGGCGCCTGTCATCCACAAGCATGTCTATGTGCATGTGCCACCACCAGAGCCCGAATATCAAGCGCCAAGGTAAGCAAGCTCAGTGATAAATACCGTTAGGTCTTGGTTGCGATATGTGGTAAGTGTTGTCGCATGGCGTTGATGATGATGATGGTGTTGGTGATGATATATCACCATTGTCATTTTGGTTAATTGCACTCAAAAATAATATTAAAAAAAAAAACAATATTGTTATATATTTTTGTTGTTATTACACTCGAAAACGCTTTCGAAATCGACTCTTACTCCACTCATGCGATTTTCCCACCACCAGCAGCAACAACAACAACAACACAGATCGCTTAAAATGTATTACAATGTGTGCTGTACAATATTTCATTGTCTCACCTCATTTTTTTTTTTTTTTCAACATCTTGTTGAGTTTTGTTACGGCTTTTTGTTGCTTTTCTTTATTTTTTATTATTATTTTTATTACTTTTTTGGTTTATTTTTTTTTTTTTTTTTTTTTTTTGTGCTTAAGATGAAATTATTTAAATATGTGCAAATTGTAGGCAAACAAAAAAAAACGTAATTGTTAAAAATTTTGTAAGTTTTTTGTGAATGTTCAAATCAAATTAACAACAATAACAATAACAACAAAGTCGTTGAAACTCTTAAGTAATTGTTAGACAAGTGTTGAGGACGTAATGATCCCATGATGAGTCCATGGTGATGATTTTATGTTTTAGTTATAAATCATTGTTTAAAGACTCAAAGTTTTTTTATTACTACTTGTACATGATTAGCAACTTTCAAAGCAATTTTTTTTTTTTTTTGTTTTCAATTTAAGTAATGCTCAATTAATTACATCCTTATGTGTATTTTTAATACTATTGACACTTATATAATTGAGATACTTTATCTACATTCCAATTCGGTTTATCAACTCGAAAAGCTTGAAGGATTAACTTTGATATTTGAACAGAAGCTCAAAATATTTTGACATTTGCAAAACGCAATTTACAAAAGTAATAAACAAAAACCTGCTCAGCTTAAATTGCGTTTAATCAATACATTTACTTATTAATGCCTAAAAAACATTAAAAAAAATACGAAAAAATCGCTTCAAGTCAAAATAATTCGTATGCCAAATGTCAAAAGATATCAAAATCGAAAGAAAAATGAAAATCAAAGCTCATCAATTCACTGCCGGCCGCACGAAATGACGGCAGCTGCTGGAATTTCGGCAGCATTTTGGAACGCGTTGTGTTTCTAAGCAAAGCTTCCTGATTACAATTGAAGAAAGTGAAAGGCAGCAACAAAAAACCAAAAAAACAAAGACATAACAAAAACAAAAAGCGACTTAAATACTTGAGTTGATTTTGGGCTCGTCGTCAGTGTTGAATTTTTCATTGTCTTCTTTTATTTGAATTAAGTTTTCATTATTATTATATTTTTTTTTAATTCATATTTGTTGTGTGGCGTCAAATGTCGAAAGCATGACAAAGTTGCAATTCAGGAAGTCTTCAGTTAGTAATTGAAATGTACACACACACACACACACTCACACACGCACAATTATAACAAACAAAAACAAAAATTTATGAAGAAAATAAAGCAACAAGTGTCACGCAAATGAAATTCAATCTAAAATGCAATTAAAAAACATTCAAAGCAACTTAGGGCTGAAAATGAAGATTAAGCTACAACACCAACGCTGAAAGTGAAGCCAACAGCAGCAGCAGCAGCAACAAAGACACAGCATGGCGTATCCATCAAACACCTGTGCTACTGTTTTGACCTCTGCGGTGAAATTCGCCTGTGGCAAATGATGATGAGCATGTTGAACGTCTTTGTAACAAAAGTGAGATACAATCTTAGCAATTTTGCTAAACAAAAGTGGGGAGCTGACAATTACCCGGCCCCGTGTTGATTATGATTATGATGAGCGCAAAAGCGTGACATAAATATTACCTAAGTTATTGTCTTACTCCCGGCCCACATGTCGCGTTGGCGTTTTTAGTAATTAGTGACTGACTGCGAAAGGAATTGCACACACAGAAGATATTATTATTGTGTATGAAATATGAAATTACATGAGAAATTTATATAACAACAACAACAAACACAAACAACAAACAAAAAATCTTATGGCAACGCGTTAGTATCAAATTACCAAAAAAAATAATAAGAAAACTAAACCAACTCTTTTACACATCATTGTTGTTGTTTTTGTTGTTATTGGTTAACACTCTTTCTTTCGCAGTGTGGCTGACCCCATTTATTTTACATTATTTACATACAAAGACTTATTTTTGCTCATAATTATTATAACTTTTTCTTTGCTAGAAAACCCATTTATGTGCCACCACCACAGAAGCATTATAAGATTGTCTTCATTAAGGCGCCATCACCGCCGGCACCAACAGCGCCAATAATACCACAAATCGCTCAAAATGAGGAGAAGACACTTGTCTATGTTTTGGTTAAGAAGCCCGAAGAGCAACCCGACATTGTCATACCAACGCCAGCACCGACGCAGCCCAGCAAACCGGAAGTTTACTTTATTCGCTACAAGACACAAAAGGAAGAGACTGGTCCATACCCGAACAGCATCTCACCGCCTTCATCCGATTATGGCGCACCGCCATCAGCACCATCGGCGCCCAGCTCATCGTATGGTGCACCATCGCATTAAGCTCACGTCGTGTAACCGTTTAGGACTCAAGTAATGGCTCTCGCATCTCTGTACATCTTGTCTCACTAACACAGTGAAGTGACAAACTTCACTCAATGGTCGTAGTAGTAGAAAGTATTCTTTTCAGCATATCTCAGCAAACGAATTACATACAACAACAAAAAAAAACCTTTTTTAACGTGTGACAATTTCACAAGTTCTGTCGTCGCCGCAGGCATTCGAACGATTTACTTGTTGTTTCAGGCCAACATAATTGACAAACACAATTTGATTTGTGTGTGTTTCTTTTTTTATAATCTTAGTTAAGCGTTCGAATTTTGTTTTTGGCGATTTCTGTGGTTGTTTGTTTCATATACATATATATATTTTGTTTGTTTTTAATTTTAGTTATTAAGAAATGCGTTATTTCATTTTAGGAGTTTGATAAAAAATAGTTAATAGTTTTTTTATCACTTGCAAAATGCATTTGCCTTTCTTAGAATGTAAGAAATTGTAAAAAAAAAATCTTTAAAAAAAGGAATTATTAGGAGAAATAAAAAACGACTAAAAAACCAAAACAAATTTCTTTTTCTTCAGTTTTCTTTTCTCTTTGAACAGCTCATTAATCAAAAAGTTATAAAAAATACACATAAAATAAAATATTTATTTTTGTAAATTACAAAACCTTTTTTTTTATGTTTAAAAATCTGTTAAACAACATTTGTCTCTCTCTCACTTCCACACCTTTACTCAAACCGTTAGCAAACGAACTGTGCTGAAAAGTGCCGAAAAACAAATAAAACATTTTTGTGGATTTCAAATACTTTCGAAGCTCCAATCGTTGTTGCTTTTGATTAAAATTATTTGTTTATGCTCAAAGTGGTTTATTGTGTTACCGTGTAGTCGTGATTCACTTTATTTTCGAGTGGTCAGGGCAATTCAATCCAATGGTTGTTAATAATTAAAATTAGTTTCAACTTAGGCCTAATGGTACGGACTTAGATTCCGTAATAATGTGTATCGGTTTGGTAGTTGGGTCTTGGTTGGAATTCTAGCAGAACTTCCAGCGGTTGCCACACTCATTGCACAAGACAAACGTGGTCATCGGTTCATCGGAGGAGCGCGTCTGTAACTGGTTGTAGGTACAGTTGCGTTTTTTGCATTTGCCGCACTTCAGCAGATCCGTCTTGGTGCCCTGGACGGTCGCCAATTGTGCATCATTGATTGCTTCCTTAACAAACTTCTCACGCAGTTTCTTCATCTCATCGCTGGCCATTTCTTCGGGTGACATCTTTGCCAGCTGTTGGGCAGTGACGGCGCCGCACATGTAATTACCGCGTAGCGTTGGATTTTTCGGATCTTTCAGATTTGCAACACGTGAGCGTATACGATTTTTGTACTTCATATCAGTATTCCGGAACTCGGCATAAATAGCGTCTTCCAATTCGGCAGCAAGTTCCTCCGGTTCGGGACACCCTTCAGGCACATCACCGGTCTTAAGAGCTGTAGTCAACATTTCACGGCACTTAAGGCGCACCGCGTCCGTCATGCCACCCGAAGGAAACGAGGTCTGTGATGGTTTACGATCATCTCTCGATGATGATGACGAAGAGTTTTTCTTTTCCTTGTCTTTCGATGAACTTGAAGAGTTCGATTTATCCTTGCTACTTGATGATGAGTTGCTGCTTGTTTTATTGCCCCCGGCACTTGACGACTTCGAGGCGCTACCCGTTCCAGTGCTTTCTTTACCGCCGCTTGCTGCAACGGCTGGTGTCCCAGGTGCAGCGAGGAATCGTTTCCAGTTCTTAATTAGCGTCTTGGCGAGTGCTATCACCTCTTCGTCCTTACTACTTTTACGCAGCTCGTTCACAGTCATGCCAATGCGTGTTTTTGTTAAAATTTCCAAATTTATGCTGAGCGTTTGAAGTGCCTTCAGCAAATCTAGTGCTTGATCCTGTCCCTAAATTGGAAAAAATTCAATGTTAGCACAGTTCTAAAAATGACACGAGTGCCTGTCGACACCTCCTTATCAGCAGTACAGGCAACGAAAATATATAAGAACGCGCGCTACTCACCGTTCCATCGTTTGTGGTTATTTTGCTCATTTTTTTCTGTATTTTAAATACTTCTTCTTCCACACTCATCTTGGATGCTGTACGGGTAAGTTTTTATGTTTTGTTAATTATTTATTCACAAAATTTACAAACAAATTTCTCACAATTTTTGTGTATTCCGTGACGCTTTTTTCCAAGCCGCTGAAAAATGGCGGAGTACTGATATCAGCTGTTCGACACCGGCTGTTTATATATTTCAGGGCTGCTAATGCTAGTCTTTGCACAGGGTGTTTCATATTTTTGTTTTTCGCAAATTTTTGTCAATTACATTTTTGTATCCAAAATAATTTTTAAACGATTTCTTCTATATACATACGTGTTATTTTTTAGTTAATAATATTGTAGAACTTCGTCGGTAAGGAGTCTACATCGTGTCGGTGAAAGAGACACTTGTGCGTCGAAAACGCACTTGCGCCAACAAATTTACGCAGTTTCTGCAAAAACCAAATGACACGGTGGAGGGCGTTAGTACAGGCCGACTCAATATCGCTTTTAGTTATACGGTCTTTTGGGCTAGGTCAATGTGGGTGACTCTCACCAATAATGCGGTGGGTAGCCTTATTTGTCGGTTACCCGAGTACAAATTAGGGTCACCCTTGACTGGCTTCTTTTAGCCTCTCTTATCGCGCGCAGTTGTTGTTGCAGTCAGCTGGTTGAGGCTAAAAAATTTAAAATTTTTGTTTGGATTACGAAAAGCTTGTATTTTATTGAATAAATTGTTAAATAAATACGACAACAACTTTCGTCATGTTATGCGCTCTTAAGTTTCTGCGTGCGCCCATCTCAAACTCAGCAGTTGTCGTATCAAAGCGTTTTTATGGTAAATTACACATATACTTTGCCGGTTCTTATAAGATTTCATAACCTCTTGCACGTTTTCAGCTTCGCCGCCAAAGCGTTTCTATAAAAATACATCCGTGCTTTATAACGATGGCAAATATGAAGTCACTCTCGATCATCGTAAACTCAAGACACCGAAGGGTAATCCTTTTACAGTCAAAAGTGAGCCATTGGCAATTGCAGTAGCCACCGAATTTGATGCACAACGTGAGCACATCGACCGATCCAAGATGCATCTATCGGCCTTATGTTTTACAGCACTAGACAATCCAAATAATCATACAAAACTCGACATGGTCAACTATTTGCTTAACTTTGTAGCAACTGATACGATACTCTTTCAATATGATGTTTGTTAATCTCGTATAGGATTATTTAATAATTTACTAATCTTTATCACTTTGTACCGAACAGGATGAAAAAGATTTGCAGGACCTGCAGCGCAATGAGTGGGACCCGTTGATCAGCTGGTTTAATCAGCGTTATGAGACTAATCTTCAGAAGACATTGACTATTACACCGCCAGAGATCACCGACTCTGATAAAATGAAAATTGCTAAGTACTTCACCTCACACAGTCTAGAAACTTTACATGGTAAGTATTGATATGTATTAATATTTCCAATCATTGCAACTTTGTGGTTTGTTTCAGGTTTTATCTTTGCCGTCGACACTTTGAAGTCCATCGTGCTCGCCAGCGCTGTTATAGAACAAGAAATATCCGTGGAAAAGGCTGTCGCTTTAGCGCGACTGGAAGAAGAGTATCAACTTAAGTTCTGGGGACGCGTTGAGTGGTCGCACGATCTCAGTCAACAAGAGTTACAAGCGCGTCTTGCGGCTGCCGTGCTCTATGTGCATCTTAACCGTTCGGAGCACTTTATCAGAGAAAAATTGGTTATTTAAGTTTAGTATAATTTTAGGACTTACCCTGAGAAAGTTGAAATTAAAAGATCGACATTTTCTTGCAATTTGTTTAAAAGAATTTTTATTGCATACAACATTTTTTTTTTAGTTTTTGTGTCACGTATTCAGCTGCTTTTGTTAAATTTTTAGGCTCTGCATAAATTTATTGTAAATTTTATACTTAAAAGTTTTTTTTTTTGATTCCGTTTCCTTTTTTTGTTTTTGGTCTGCTGCTACATTTGAAATATTTTGTTTATTTTTGTTGTTTTGTTTGCATATCATAAAAAAATTAACTATTTAACAATCTTCTGGTTTCGTTTCCACTCTGTCTATAGTTTTTTTTTTTTATATTTTGTTTTGTACGTTTGCGTGTCGAAAAACACGCAAAGCTCATTCAAAAATCAAGGCGAGGTTTCAAAAAATGCTTTATCTGTCACGATTGCAATGACGCTTTAAAGCAAAACTTTCGTACATACATATATAATCATTTTGTATAGCATCTGAATTCGTTTATTATTTTTTTTTTTTTGCGAGATTAACGTTAAATTTTCTTTTTTTAAATAGAGTAATATTCAAGAGTTTCCTTTCTTGTTTTATATAATTTTTAAATACTCAGGTTTCGTGTTCAACTGGCAGAGAGTTAAGCAATAAAAGCGTTCATGGCGCCGGACAGGGCTGCGATTATTGAAGTCCAAATCGTCAAACGGTGTCAGGAAAGGGGGTCATTTTCGACCAGCGCATGATAATTAAATATATAGAGATCTTGAAAGTTGTGTATGATATGCTCAACGTATAACGCAATCATTGTACATAATATAATTATTCGTATGTTGTAGTATATAATGCTAAGCTAAACTAAAGCTTCTTAGAAGCTAAAATAATGCTTACGGTCTAGAAATTGAATAATCAATTGTGAGATACATAAATATCGTTAGTATGATAATCAACCTATGCGTTAATAGTTCACAGAAAAATACTTAACAAAATTGCTTGAGATAAAACTTAAAGAGATCAAATTTGCCTAAATGTATTTTGTATTTTGCTTTCGAATTTTGTGTTATGATATGAGAAAATAATGTGATATGATATTAGTATTTGAAATGAGACGTGTTTCCGTATCAACAGTGATTCTTTGGTTTATTAGATTTTTATTAAGAACTACATATCTTATGAAGAGATCGTAAACAACAGAAACACGCCGTAATTTCGTTATTTAGTTCAGAACTGTGAACTCCTTTGGACGCTTGCCTTGCCCGCAGTTCCAAACGTTTCTACAATGCTTCTCTACTTATGCATACAATTTATTATTTAAATTAAACAATGTTATATAATAATATCTCAGCACCATTTTTCAACAGACGCATCACACAATTTCAACACTTGTTATGCTTATAAGTTTTAATATTATCTAAAATATTATTGACTAACACACATCGATCTAGATACTTTGTTTTTGCTACTAACCCCACCCATACATAAATCCTAGTTCAAATATGCTTTTATTGCTCAGCTCTACTTGCTTATCGAATTCGCTTCTATGAAAAATGTTTAGCCTAGATCGGATCACTTACAATTATACGTTTTGATTAGATCACTTGTGTGTGCCGCAGTGTCCTTAGTTTTACACTTCTGTATCCATTATGCTGGCATAAGTTGTTGACTCATCGATGAACAGTGGCGCAATGTGCTCCTCGTAGTAGTTGATGAAGATCTCCTTGTACTCATCGGCAATGTATTCCAGTGCATTAAGCATTTGCATCAATTCCCTGTCACTGCATTTATAGTTACTGAGCGCCATCACGTCCCAGAAATATGAAAAGTGCTGTACGTATTGTATGGCATAGAGCCCGTATTGGGCGATGATTATGGGCATGGCACTGCGCATAATTGAACCGAGTTTGTTGAACTCCCAGTCATCGAGTGTGGTGGCGCCGACTGTAAATGATGGATAGGAGACATTTAAGGTTGCAGGATGATAGAACGAAATTGGGAGAAAAGTGGACGAAATTAAAAGGAAGTTGTGTATTTGTGGTAAGGGGTTTATATAGAAAAATATAGGCGAAAGAAGGACAGAGATAGAGGTAGAGGTAGAGGTAGAGCGGAGAGATTAAAAAAATTGGTGTGTGAGTTAGTAAGTCTCTGTTTTATACGAGTGAATAGTAACAAGAACTCTAACTAATAACTAGCGTAAGTTGTGAGAAGGGTGTTTGTTTTGGAAAAGTTGTGGACAACGAGTAATAGTAGGGATGGTGGTGGTGGTGGTAGTGGTGGTTGTGGATTAGTACTTGTTCACGTTAAAGTTGTTCTCGTCAATAGAAAAAAAACTGGCTATTATAGTCTAACTACTTTAAATGAACTTATTTAAATAGCTCTACTTGTTGATTATATAAACTACGCTAAAGATCTTGTGCTGTCCTGTTAAAACTGAGCTTGAAAATGTTAGCGAGCGTTTTCCTCACTGAGCAACTTTTGCTTTGACCAACATACCTCGATGCATCAACAAACATTGTTCGATTAGTTGACGCGCCAGTGCCGCCTTCAGTTCATGCAGCTCCACAAGTTGCGTATTAGCGCGTTCAATGGCGGCATATAATTTACAACGTTCCTCAATTGCATCACAGCCATCCAAGGCGGCATTAAAATTCCAATACCATTCCAGTTTCTGCGTTGTATTACAGTGGCTACATATCAATGACTCGGCAGCGCCGTTATTCTCATGACGCTTGTAGTATTCGGAGAGCCACCAGCGTAGGTTGCGCGTACGCTTTAGGTTGTGGGGTGTGAAAATTTGCATACAATTCGGATTATCACAGCGATAACGATGGAATTTTTGCTGAAAATTTGTTAGTTGGATAATATACGAGAGTTTGATACAACAACAACAACAACGACGACAAAAAACAAAAGTAACGGTTAAAGTTGTACATGTGTACATATGTTTCTATGCATGTATGAATCTATGAAAAGAACACAAAAGCCGAATAAGGCGATGAAAATGAAGGTGAACTTAAAAGTGAGGTTACATTGACGTAACGACAGCTGCTGCTGCTGTTGCTGGAGGTGGTGGTGGTGGTGATGACGAGAATGTAATGCTGATTGGAATTGTTGGAATCGACTACTGTACAACATCGATACACATTCAGTTGCCAACGTTAAACCATCCACAGAACATTGAATCACTATATTTATTTACGGTTACGCACAACAGGCAACACACGCAAACACGAAACACGAGAGTACTATTGTAATATAAAGTAAAGAAAAAAAAAAAAAAACACACGCCCAAAGTCATCACATTTAATTGAGTTTACTTACGAAATCCTCGTCCGGCAAGAGGCGTAAGCATTTTTCGCATTTGCAGTCAATGCCGCGCGCCTTTAATTCGTCCTGGCGATCAACAAAAGCCGACTGTCGATAATCGCCGCTGCCACTGGCAAAGCAATTGGAAATAGTTGCGCCGGCAGCGATGTCTGACTTGGCGTATGCTGTCATTTTACGCTCCGAGTACTTTATGTGTATTGTGCTGGCGCATGAATGCCTGCATAGGCTGAGTAAGTGTGGATAGACGGCATAGGCGACCGTAGCCACATCGCCGGCAATCAGATGCAGATGTCCTTTGTAGGCGCGCAATGGACCGGCCCACAATTGAAATTCATTGAGCGCGGAATGAACATGTGGATCGGCTGGCAATACAAACGAGGGGCAGTGTATGAGATTTTTGTGTCGCAGCTGGCAAATATGAC
The DNA here is from genome assembly GCA_034638295.1 of Phortica okadai. Lineage (NCBI taxonomy): Eukaryota > Metazoa > Arthropoda > Insecta > Diptera > Drosophilidae > Phortica > Phortica okadai. Next base: position 10,377,446 of record CM067850.1, read on the forward strand.
GCAACAGCAATGCAGCGGTAAGCAGCTCCCATTCGGTAGTCGTGAGTTTTGCCGGTGATGGCATCGCACGTTCCAATTGCTCAAAGAAACTAGTACAATTACTTAGATAAATTGCGAGAATTTGCGCGACAATGGCCAGCATGGCAAGCGTTTCCATATTTGCGCTATCGGTGTGCGCTTCAAGGCGCAGTATCGCAGAGTAGGCAATATCCTGACGTTCGGTTAGCACGCCGTTGAAAGCATTCCACATTTTTTGCAATGTCGGTCGTTTGCGACAGTGTACGACGACCTGCGGCAGGCCGGTTATGAGCATACGGAAGGCTAGTTGCAGAAGACGCGGCTTACGGAATTCGGATGTGAAGCGTTCGAAGAGCTCGATCTGGTGTGCATAGCATTCGATGGCGTGTATGGAAGCGTGTTGGGTGCGGCATTCACGTGAACAATAGACGGCTGTACGATTGGAGCAGTAAATGCAAGGAAACGGCACGAACTGTGTAGCGCCACAATGATCACAGAGCCGACACTCACCGCTGGGTACCAGCAATGAAGTCTCCTCGTGAAATATTGCTTTAGCGCATGGTATATGACGGACGGCGCGTAACTGCGCGCTGCGATTCGACGTCATCGTGTTGCTGTTGTCCAGCCAGGCGCTGTAGACACAAAATATTGTCGGTGAGTGTGTGTGGTGGATAGGAATTTAAAAAAAATATATATCACTTACACCTCATAGACTTTAATGTCGTTGGACGCCAAATCATCGCCTGTCTGCACGCCCATCTCGTAGCGTTCGGCTTTCAGCACTTCGCACTGATGCCACAATTCATGGGTACGCGCCTCAAACACTTCGTTCAGTTCCATGTGCAGCAACTGGAGTTGAATAGCAATGAAAGAATTGAGTTCCCCTGCAGTTTTTAGATGCATGAAAACTACATTTACATACCTGATGGAGGTGCTCCTCGCAGAGCGCAAAATTACGCATTTTTAAGGCACAAGAGGCTTGACGCAGCTTAATGAGCGTGTGATACTCCTCTGGATAACCCAAATCCAGCGCGCATAGGCAATCATCGTACGACTCCTGTGCACGAAGCAACGTATATATATGTTTGCATATATAATTACGGTCTTGTTATGTAAATACCGTTGTAATTACAGCTTTAACTGTAAGTTGTACTCACCGCATACATGCCACAGTCATAGAGAACTGTTGAACGGTTTGCGTGCGCTACCGCTGCGGCTATGCTGTTCTTTGCGGGCGCCAGAAATATGGCTTCGGTAAAGAAGTCACATGCCTTCAACGAGTGTCGTTCCTTGCGGTATGAGTCGTTGCCAGCTTCGCGTGCACGCCGGGATTCCTCGTCGGATTTAAAGTGTGCTGTTAGTTCGTTTAGTTGTTGAAACCATTTAAGAACCTGTGACCTGTCACAGTGGTGGAAATGAAGTTTGAATATGGTTAGAGAGAGAAGAAACAATAATATATATGTATATATGTATGCAGAACGAGAGGACGTAAAGTCTAGCGAGCGTGCGGACGTGCACGAATCGATAAATGAAAGTAAAATGTTTTTCATGTAAAACTATTCTTTTTGGAGAAGAAGGTTTGGCACAGATTGCGTAAATTAAAAGCGTGCCAAAGCCAAGTTTGATAAATCTACGCCAAAATGGTAGAATACAGAAATCTTTAATTATGCACTGAACATGCCAATTTTTGATAGGCATGACCCCATTTCGTGAATGGGCACACAAACGCCCCTCGCATTTATCCTGCACTGTCGCACGCTCGTCTAATCTGTCATTGTTTGATATAAATTGCGTTTTTTGTATTTTGTATCGTTCGGATTGCTTTCCACTCATAAGCACACACATGCACACACATACCTGAATGGCTCCTTTCGTGTACGCGCGTTCGCTTTTTTGCCGCCGCCGCCGCCACCGCTGCTGCTGGCGCAATGTGCTTCCACACGTAATGGCTCACCGCCTACCGCGCCAATGAGATCATCATCAGTGCTGTCACTTTTTGACAGCGGCGCCAGACCGCCAACAACGAATGCAGTTGTTGTCATCGTTGCTGCTGCCGTTGTTGCATCCTCCTTAATACCAACACTGCTGCCGAGTGTTTTCATAAAGCCAGCGCCACCTGTCGCACTGTTAGTATTGCTTTTTGGTGAGATCGCATCCAGGAGGCATGATTCCGTATCCGGTGAGGTTGCTTGCTTTTGCAGTCGTTGCTTCTGACCAGGCGGCAGCGTGTCCAATGTGGCCAGTTGCAGTAACAGCTGCAGTTCATCCTTGTAAACATAGTCGGCGTAATTAAAACGTTCCAATTGCGCGGTAAGGAGATCACCCAGTGAGATCAATGATGTGTTGCCGTTTATAGGCGAATTTGTTGCTTTTGCTTGATACGGCGGCGGCGGCGGTGATGATTTTGAGTTTGAGTTTGCGTTTTCTTTCGTTTTTGATTTCGAATTTGAATTTGTACTCGTGCCGGAGGAGGTGGAGGCCATGCCCGTTACTTACGTCGTTACCGTTGTTAGTCTTCGTCGTCGTCGTCGTTGTGTCGTTATTGTCGCCACTTTCACTTGAGGCTGCCGTTTTCTACTGTGGGCTCGTGTTAGTGAAATTGTTGTTGGTATTAGTGTTGTGTGTGTGTGTGTGTTTGTGTGTATTTTTACTTTTTTTCGTAGCACACTTTAAGGTGTTCCACTTTGAGGGAAAACTTTGATTAAATTTTTGATTTTCGCGTTGTCAAACATACGTTTTATTGCTTGCTGTAACCTTATTGCACCTTGCACGTTTCGCAAGTGCATTTAATTTTAAAATACCGTTGGTTGCCATTTAAAAAACTAGAAAATTGATTTCCATTGAAATGCGCACACGTATTGATTTTTACCCAACAACAAACAACTCAGTTAAAATTCTTCGACACACACCAGTCAGTTAACGGTAACACAACTCATAAGCGAAATGGTAAACGAAAATAACGAATGGACGAGCAAAAGCGTACAGGCGCACTAACAACCGAACGACCCACTGTTTGACGGACCGTGTGACCGAGTGTGCAAAGTTGACACGGACACGGACATGAACGAAAAACGAATATTCTGTTTTTGGTCAAAACAAAACAGTGACATGCAATGACAGTCGACTTGACTTCTGCTCTCTTGGTGGCTTCCTTCCCTTATGCGGCCGTACCAATTTTGCTCACACATTAATCGTTGTGTTGTTTTGCCCTCTCTTTCGCAGTTTCACTTTTCCATTTTCTTTGGCACACATTTGCGCCATGTGAACGCGAAACGTCAAAAATTACGTATAATTAGGGGTGGTTCATTAATACAATACGTTACATTGCAGTACTATCAAATATTGCATTTTTGCCTACCAAAAGTTTAACCGGAAACCGATGGTCTTTCCAATTTAATTTGTCTTATGTCTACACCGTCTTTATAGACACTTTCGGCTATTGGATTGTTGCACTTCTTGACAGGGTTATCGGTTCGTGGCTTGGATTCATGTACAAAAATAATCGGCCATCTATGTGTGATTTGACGAACTTAAACTTCTTTACAAAAAATTATATTTGAACGTCAATCTTATCGTATGTTTCTCTCTACGCCTGTGGTCAAACATCATTTCAATATTGAAATTTATGAAACCGTTACTTATTCGTATTTTAAATTCATAGGTTTTCAATCCGTCACGTATGTCTCTGTAAAGGCCGTGCACACTTAAGAGAAATAAATATAAAAAGTAAAGTAAAGAAAATAAAGTAAAAGATTACTAATCAGTAAAATATTTTTGAGTGGTGCTGCGTTGAAATTGAATTCCGTGTGCAATCCGTATAAGAAGTAAACAATTGTGAAGCGTTAACGCGTTATTTGTTGCCTGCTTTAAGTAAATATTGCTCCGTTTATGATGAAAGATAAGAGGTAAACAGAAACAAGATTTTTTTCTTAACTGTCTGTTTATGATTAACAATAAATCGAAAATGATAGGTGAGAAAGGGTAGAGATTAGGATTTGTAAACTGTTTTGATAGAAGAAATCTCCGACAAGTTTACGTTTTCATGCTAAACTTGAGTTTTTCCATTCCTTTTTTTCTTTTTCATCATATGTGTCATCTCATTTACAAGTCATCTCTTTTATTTTCACGTCCCACCTTATCGTAATCTTCTTTACAACGATCTTTGCACATTTCACCACAGTTAAACAAAAGACTATTATCAACACACACACACGGAGACAGTGCGGAGAGCAGATGACTGAAAGATGAATTATCAATGCTGCAGTTTACGCTCTTCCACTTGATTATAAGCAACTAGACAGAACATGAAGTGCAGAGTGAAATTGTAAAGTCGCTTCTTCTTCAACTGCTTAATCTTCTCATGCTTATTCTTCTCATTTCGGTACTTAATGGAATTTGTATAAAAAAATGTGGTCTAGTTGATTCTCGGCATTCAGAACGTTTACAGTTAATGAGTGATGTTAATGAGAGTGACGTCCGTGCTTTGAGGGCAAATTGGTGACATTGATTTATTAATATATTTTAAAAATATATAAATTACACAAAAGTGAAATAAATAATCAACATAATTGAAATAAAGAAGTTTTAAAAAATAAATATCAAAAGAATATGTCGAAAACCGAGGATACACCATTTGTTCTGTAAGTTTTATTAAAATTTCTTCATTGATTTAAGTAAAATGAAAAGTCTCAAAATTGTTAAAATATGCCAATCCATAAAAACGAGACGATGGATATTTGTTGAAAGTAAATTATATAATAATTCAATAGTTCAGTAGATGTTTGTCTCTGGTTAAAGGCGCTGTCTTTCACTTTACATTCTTGGCTTATCAATTGTCACTACTCTATGATATCTTATCTAACTATGTATCTCTGCGAGTGATCTCGCCTAGATTAATTATTTAATTTATCAACAAGATAAAGCGTTTATCAACGTTGTTTTCTTTTTAAGTACTGCTTATCTTTATTTATGCACAACGCAAAGATTTCTTAATTCGAGCGTGCTTAAGCTCAGGCGTTCGAGTGCAACAGCAAATAGCTCCGACAAGGAAGGCAGGCAGGCGAAGGCGAAGGCGTCCGTGGCTGGCACGTGGGAGCGAACACATTGCAGCGAAGCCGCAAGATGCCGGATTATGTCAATCAAAAGCGCTGCCAACTAAGCTAGACTAGCCGTGCGCAATGGGAAGCGCCAAGAGTGGCAAAAGATTAATGCGCGCGAGCTGTAGGGTTGTGCAGCATGAGTGAGGATGGGCTGTGGAAATTGGTAAAGTAATTAAAACGGCTTTGGCTTAGCACAACTCAACTCAACTCAACTCAACTGAGCTATGCCGCCACTGTCTGCGACATAACTCGGTTTGGTTGCCACACTACTCCACCGTGCTCCTCAATCAATGCACCCAACGACCGACACACGTTATTTCAGTCAGACTTCAAGTGCACTTCAGCGCTTGCAACCAAAATCAAACTTTAACTTGTATCCCTTTCTGCTATATTGTTGTTTTTGTGGCGCTTTTTGCTCGTTTTGACGCTTGCTTAAAATTGCATAAGCAATTTTTACTCAATTAACATAAATAACAGCAAAATCCAAGCGCGACAGCTACCAAAATTGACTCGTTGACTTGACGGTCGGTCGGTCGGTCGGTCGGTTGGTCGTCGCTAACAATGCTGCAGAGAATGCAAGAAGCAATAATGACTTCTCCCCCACCATGCACTTATCTTTTCGTAAAAAGCGTTGGGCGTCGATTTTTTGCCAACACCTTTTTCTGATTTTTCTTGAGAATTTTAATTTTTTGTTGCCAAATTAATGAGAAACTTTTTGCGCAAAAAACTTATTAAAAACTTTTTGCTTAAATACAACAGACAAAAGATGACAACAACAACAATAAAAGTGTTGAAAGTTTATTTTTTAGCGAAATCAACACTTGTTGTTGTTATATAGAAATATTTTAACTCTCATGTTGGTAGATATTTTTTTAAAAATTGTTTAAAAAACAACAAGTTTTTCCGAAATTTGTTATTCGATAAGTTTCCCAACACTTTTTGCTGTTAATTGCAAAATTATTTTAGCAGAAAATATTTAAATTTTTTCGTGGCATAATTGAACAGCGAAGTGTATGAGTGAAGTTTGTAAAGCTTCTATGTGTGTGTGTGTGGCGGTTTGATAGCGCGAGGGGAGTTGTGCGTTAGGTCAAGGGGCGTGGTGCCACTTTAGATGAATGTGCGACGCAGTGAAACTTTGCTGCCAATGCAATTGAAGTGCAAATTGCATTGGCGAAAATCGTAACAAGCCCAAAAAGAAAAAAAAAATTGGCGAAAACTAACAAGAAAAAGTTGCTGTGTAAGACGAGTGTTCAAGTACAGTGGGATCTTGATAAAGTTTATGCAAATAAGAGAGTTGTTTATTTCAATTGATTAACTCTTGGGTTCACATTTTTGTGTTGTCACTGTAGACAAAATGAAGAAGCGTTTTTGTGCCATTTGCACTTTTCTTTTACGCAACGAAATTAAAGTTTTCCACACGCGTGACGCGTCAACGACATGTAGCACACATGTGCTCCTCGAGCGTGTGCAGCATAGTGCCTTATATCAATGTGTGTGAGTGTGTGTGTGAGCTGGTGGGTGGGTGTCAGATCCTTGTGTTGCCAAGTGGGCGTTAAGTAGTTTACATTAAGTTACAAAAATATACAAAATCGAATTTCATGCTCTCAACTCCGCTCCTCTTTCTTTTTGTTTTTGTGTTTATTTATGTATTTTTTGTTGTTGCATTGACGATGCTGTTTTTGTTTGTAACAACTTTTTTGTGAAATCAATTAAATTTTGTCTTGATTTAACACTTTACAAGCAATTATGTTGAACTAACGGTGAATATCATTTGTTTCTGATCTAAATTTCTGATAATCCTCTATTGAGAACCTTATTTGTTTACTTTTCAAACACAGCAGCACACCGTGGCAATGACTTTTCAGAAGTAAAGAACTGCAAAGTACAAAGTGCATTAAGCAATCGGTTGAGGTTTTTGCAAAATAAGTAAGCAGAAATGTTTTTAAAAAGTCGCAACTGAATGGCACTTGATTGCATCATTATCAACTTTTGCTGCACTTCACTATTACTATGCATACATATACATATGTAAATGTATATAGTTATTTCATTTTTTTTCTTCCACTATTTACATATTTTTCTGCCAACTTACTTTATTTTTGTGCAATCTTCAAGTTTTTGTCGACTAACAGGAAAACAAGTATGAAAGATAGTGGCAAAAAAAAAAAAAAGATACGTCTAAGTCAAAGTGGCCACAGTTAGAAGATGTTGTTGCGGAGTCAAGCGGAGTGGCGCGCAATCACTCACGGCAAATGCGCGGAAATGCGCAAAAATTCCGTGGGAAATCTCAGTGCTGTGAAGAGCTAAATAAACGAAAGAAAACAAAGAAAAAAAAAATCTTGAAAACTTCAACAAGCAACTGAGCTGTGTAGAAAGCAGTGTTCTACAGAGCTGAGCTGAGCTGAGCTGAGCTTGGTTGCCCACAGCAGCCTTGGGCCTTTGGTAAGGCCACGTACATATGTACGTCTCTCACTCGCACTGTCAAAACCCAAAACGGTTTTCATAGTTCAGAGACAACGCAAGACAAGACAAGACAAGACGAGATGGCAGGCAATGCAACAACGAATCATTTCCTTTCGTTTGGCACTGAGTAATGCGTTCTGTTCACTGCAGTTGTTGTTGTTGTGTTGTTGTTATCGTTGTTTTTCATATTTTCCCGCTAGTTTTGCCATTTGGCCTTGCATTTTACCACTTTGATGCATGTTGCAACAAAGCACACGTTGTAAATCCCATGCGTATTTCAAGTTGAATGCACAAAAGTTTCTCTTGCTTCTTCATGTGTCTGACGAGTAACTTATTAAGTCTCATACATTCCGCCACTCTCTTTCTCTCTCCCTCGCACTTTTAACACTACTTTTGCAACTGCCAACGACTGCAAGGTTCTTAAGCTCCTTGTTGTGCCAGAAATAAAAAATCTGCAGTTTTTAGCGTATGTGAAAATTCTTTTTTTTTTTATAATCTTATAATAGGATTTATTTGAATTTTTTTCCGGCATGTATTAATTTTTAAATTAACCTTTGCAATTTTACTATAACTTGCAACATATTCTTACTAATTTATTTCTTTTTTTGCTTTACAGTGATTACAAACAAAAGCGACTCGGCAATTATGGCGCCGCTCTGCGTTCTTCAATGGATTTCAGCCCCGGCTCAAGTCATAGCCTCAACAACAATAGTGCCGGCACGCCCACTTCACAGATTTTTCGTCTCTTTGGTCGCACTAACATTGAAAGTGAGTTTATTATAAACAATTTCGAATAAGACAAAATATCTGTTAAGTAAATATTAAACTGCCTCATGCAGTACGGTTGGTTTTTGTTGTTGTTAACTAATTTAAATATAAGTTTCTCTTTTGAGAACGTGGCTTGCCACAATGGCTTTTCAAATGCCTTCAAATGCGACTGTGAGAAAATTCCAATTGGCACGCGTCTGTTTTTAATGCTTCTGCATTGTATTTTTTTATTGCAGTTTTATTATCATTTCTTTTTTTTACTCTGCATGTACCGTGCATAATTGTTTTTGGCGCTTGGTTTTATTTTTTTATTTGATTTCTTTTTTTTTTTTTTAATGCCAAGCGGCTTTGTTAGTCATTGCAACTTGTCATGCCACACACACATCAAATTAGTCTTCGCTGCCACGTTTGGCTTTGGTGAAACTTTGTTTAGCAAAATCCAAACCAAAAAAAAAGAAAATGGTTGACTGGTTTTTGACTAGATTTGTGTAGAAAATAGAGAAATCGTATTATATGAAATACTTTTTGGTTACATTTTGTTGGGTGACTTTGGAAAGTTGGAAAACGTTTTATTTTTTAATTAAAAATAAGCTTAGCGTAAGGGCTTAACCGTAAATAAAGAAAAAAAAGTTTGATGAAAACTGCTGACAGCGCAAACAACAAAAACGCAAAATAAAAAAATACAAAATTAAAAAAAAAATAAATAACACAGTAAATCAAAAAATAAAAAAATTAAAGACGCAATGCAAAATATATATGTATATAAAAAAGAAACATAATAAATAAAAAATTGGGTCGTTTATCTTGTTTTGTTTTTAAACAATATTCTCTTAATTGTGTTTTTTTTTTGTCATGACTGGCAATCGGTAAAACAACAACAAACAGCTCAAACAGATTCAATTTAAATATTTTTATTTAATGAATTATGGAAAGCTGCTCAAATAATAAAAAAATAATATAAATTGGCTTCAATGAAGTTGAGATAACTTTGCCAGTTGTCAAATGAATGGATTTTACTGTAACAACAACAACGAGAAGTACATTTTTTTACCTTCACTTATAATGATTATGACTTAAAGTCTTCGTTCATTGAGTGATGACTGTTTGAAAAATAAGCATAGTATGAAATATTGCATAACAATTACCTACTCGTTTATGACAATCATCAACATTAGCTTCTAATCAAGCGCTGTTAGCTCTCCTTGTCAGAATATGAATTTCTTTCAGCATATCATGGCGTATGAGTAATGCAGGCTTTTGGGTATGATTGTTTGCAAGTGCATCAGTGTGTGTGTATGAGTGTGTGATAAATAGCCATGAAATGCGCAACGTTTTTGTGCACTGACGTATACGTAATTTTTTGATTTCATACAAGAAATGCAGAAATGAAGTGAAACTTGATTTTTCTTTGTTTTTGATTTGTATTTCTCTAATTTCCTGTGAATTTTATCGTTTTCTGCTTCGTGGACTTCTTCATCTACTTCGTTTTTCTTTTCGCTACACTTCAATGCTTCTGATTGGTTCGTTTGCTTAGATTAAACATAAATCACATTAAACATGTCTAGACTGTTTGGAAATTGCAATAAATCGCTAAAAATCGATGACTTTGTTGGCCGCGCTTGATTGTCTCAATGCTTGTGTGTGTGTAAGGGTGAGTGAGTGAGGTGCACAGGAAGCGCAAAGCGCAAAGTTGACGCCTGTGTGATATATAATGAGCTATGTTCATATTAAATTGCAATTTCTGATTTGTAGACAGGAAACAAAAAAGAAAATTGAAGTAATTGACTACAAATTTGTTTTTCACGATGAATGAAAGGTATGAAAGAACAAATACAAGATATTTTTTATCTACAATTGTATTTTAATAGCATTTCAATTATATTTCTTCAAGATTTGTTATTAAGATTTTATATATTGTGGTTTCTGAATTTGACACTTTATTATTTCAAACCTAAGATGCTTTTAATAGTTTCGTATCGGAAAATCCAATCAATTTAAAATGCACAACAAGCAACCGTCATCATTGATGAATTTCCTAAAATTATGCAATATATTTGTTTTTATTATTATTTTCTAAATTGCCAGCCAAAGGACAACACCACGGCTGACTATGACATGATGATGATGATGATGATGACGACGACGACGACAATGACGTTGACATTTGTCAGTTTGTGTTGACAGCATTTTAAATGTTTTACTCATTTTCAACTCACAGGTCTCTCTTTCTGCTTGTTGTTGTTCTTGTCATGTTGTGGTGTCCTTTGACCAATGTTGTACAGTTGTTGCCTTTTTCTTTTGGTCACTTTGGACATAAACAAAAACAATTTGTGTGCAAATTTATGCAAACCGAAGACTCTTTTTCAACGCTGACCCAACTTGGTAAAAGAACCAATGGTCTCAACAGACTTGTGGGTGTTTTGTCTACCGTTGGAATATATCATTAAGTAAATGAATTGCACTTTTCACTCGTATGTTCACTTTGTCCGTCCGTCGGTCGGTCGATTGGACGTTTGGTCGTTGTTGACATCGCACGCTCTTTGATTTGAAGCTGCTCTTGCGATAGATGCTGTTTCTACTGATGCTGCTGCATTTGATTGATGCATAATAGTTTATTTAATTGCATGGAAAATTGATTTGGTCATTTGACGTCTGAGCCTTTGGCAACCTTTCAACGTCAGCCATGCAAACTAGCAACGTAGGTTAAATTGCTGTTTGCTGTAAAGCACCGCAAAACATATCACAAAGTATATCAATGGCATGTCATTATTTAAATGTTAAAATACTTTGTCTTACCTTTGATGTAATCAAGTGCTTTGCTCAAGCATTTCTATTTTGACATTTAAGTTTTATTTCTTTTTTTCTTCTCATATTCATTCATTTGAGTTTTGCTCAAATAATGAAAATATAAAATAATTGAAAATCGAATGTTAAGATTTTGTGATTTACAAAACTATAAATGAATATTGCAAAATTGAAACAGTATTAATTTCAAATCTGTTAACATTAAACTTAACTTCAGTTCATTTTAGTCAACACACTTGACTGTTATTGGATTAGACTATCATTGTATATACAAACACACACATTTTCGAACATTCGCACGCTCGTTCAGTCAGTCAGACAGACAGTCAATCAGCACATCAGCACAAAGTCATTGACATTAAAGTGATTACTCGAGACGACATATCAAACACTTTTATCGAAGACTTGTATTGCAGGCACACGCTTAGAACTACGATTTGCTTAGACGCTACAATAGCAAAACGGCTCAGTCGTAGCGCGACGTTCAGGCGGCTATGATGTCTCAACTCAACTGAAATCGATTCTCATCTTTAAACGTGTTGGCGGTGGGCAGGGGGCATATAAGGCATGCCAATTTCTTAGCACAATTTTTTCACATCGTTGCGCTTTTTCGGCCGTCGTGTCTAGCGTTAAATTGTATAAAGCAATAAAGATAAAAACAAGAAAAAAGTGACAAAAAAAAAAAAAAAAATACAAAAAGAGACAACAAACAACAAACATAATTGTGTTTTTATGTGAGTTTTTTTTTGTTGTACGATTCAGTCAAGTGTTGAATTAAATTGTGTGTGTGAAAATCTAATAAGATAATGTGCTGAGTTATTTGTTTAGTTTGACTTGCATGCATGTTTGCACCTGCAAAGTCGTTAAATGAAGGCGTTTTCAACACACAAATTTAATTACGTCTCGTGTATATTGAAATTCATTCGGCTTGGGGCGTCAAAGATGGGAATACGCTTTGAGTTGAAGTCGAGCGAAGGTAATTTGTGTGAAAATGTGTTTATGTAATGTTATTGTAGTCGAAAAATAAGTAAATAACTGTTATTAAATAGGTAATTTAACGGCATAATTTTTATTTATTAATTTAAATAAAATTTTTTTTATTTTAATTAAAGAAATTCAATAAATTTTAATTTTGGCTAATTAAAGTTATTACGATATAATAATAAACTTAAGTGATATAGTCTGATGAGAATCGTGATGTATTCAACATAAAGTCTAAACTTAAAAGAACAATCTGTACAATTTTCGTTAGAAGTTTTTTTTTCAGAATTCCAACACCCATATTAATTCTATTATATATATTTTTTAAACCTCAAATGTGTATTTGATGTATTTCAATTTTTAATAACTATTTTTAAAGTTCAATAGAAAGATAAATAACTTTAAACTCGAGAACAAAATTTAAATGCTTGACTGGCTTATGTTCACTGTCGTCCTGGCTAACATAGGAGTTTATTATATAATATTTTCCATCTTTAATATCAAAAACTCTGAACTTCCAGCACGTTTTCTTTCCATTGACTCATTTATGACGCAAAATTCAAAATGTTACTGCTGTGGGAATCGCCTGCTATGACGCTCAAAGCGATTGCCGTCACAAGCTAATTATTAAGTGCTTCTCTCAGTCGCCGCCGCCACTTACTTTGAGTACGATTGCTCATGCATCGGTTGGCGGTTTGACGAATTATTTTGTATATGTTTACATTTTTTTATGAGCCACTTAAGCGGCATACATTTTCATACATTTCCGGTAAAATGTTTGCAATGTCGCATGTTGTAAAAATTACATATTTTTGTTGTTGTTGGCATTTTGTTGCTGTTGCATGTGTATTTTTTTTTGTTGCTCATGCATAATTCTGAATGATATATACATACATATTTTTGCAGACTCGGCGCTTCGCATTTAATTTTATTTATGTAGATATGTTGGTTGTGTGTTTGTGCAATATTACACTATGAATTGTTATTTTTGTTCTGGCTATAGTTGTTGCAGTTACTGTTATTGCTATTGCCGCTGTTGTTGTTGTCGTTTTTGTTAATTTATTAACAACACCATAAAGGTTTTAAGTGTTTGTATTGAAAGATTTATATACGCCTTTTGTCGTTGTAAAGTAGTAGCAGCCAACAACAACAACAACACCAACAACAGCAGCAGCGGCGCTTGTAAGCGTTGCGACAAGTATAATCGTCTTGCTCACACGCTTATGTTGGTCAGAGAGAAAGGGGGGAGAGAGAGCGCAACCCTCGATTATTGTCAGAGTCACCCAAATTCCGACCAACCAAGCGACAATTGCATCCACAGGCACCGTCATAAATATAAGCACTGTAGTTGTTGTTGTTATTGTTATTGCAATTGTAGTTGTTGTAGTTGTTTCGCCCTCATATCGAACACGCGCTTCAAAATATATTACACAATTATTTGTTTGCAATTTTTATTTTTTTTTTTATGTTTTTCTTTATTTGTCGCGTGAGTTTTCAGTTTTTTGTTTTTGTGATATTTTTTTTCTTATAACAATACATTTTTAATTGTATTGCTTAATTAATAATTTATAAGCCATTTTCAATGATTTGTTACAAATGTGTCTAAAATGCTTAAAATGCAAGCGGCAAATCATGTAAGCATTTGTTGTCAAATCACAAATACAGATTTGGTTTATTTGATGTTATTTGCACGATTTGTTGATGTTGTTTTTGATTTTGTAACTAAGCCGAGCCCTTTTGTTCTAACTATTTGACATTGTCATGCAACGTATTGTAGATGATGCAATTTGCCTATGAAATGCATTTGAAGAAGATACTGTCAATGTGTCAAAATGCAGACATGAAGCCGGATGTTGTACGAATAGTTTCGGTAGAGTAAATAATCGTGTGAATTTCTACATAAATATATTGTGCAAAATACGTCAAGCAATTGTGATCAAGCAGAAGGAAATATTAATGACCTTCATTAAGTCTGATGATGATGACGTTGAGCAAAGCTAGTCTATACAAATTGTATTGGTTAAGTGAGGTTAAGTAAATTCATAAGCAGATGCAAAGTAAATAGACACATCTTTATACAAAACGTGTTTCATAGTTTGAAATGCTTATTAATTTATTTAAAGTAGATTTTCATGCTTTATGTCATTTTCAATTTATACATATTACAAGCAGTTGATTTATAGAAATTCAATGAGTCATTTGATTTGCGCATCAGGCGCTTCAATGCGGCTTAACTGTCCTTATTTAAATGATGTATTTGCAATGTCCTTTATGAACATTATGCTATATGTGCCTACATATGCGTCTGCTTTCACAAATGAGACATGGCCGAATATGAGCCATGAATGCTTTTGTCGCCTATAAGTACAAAAGAAGAGGAAATAAGTAACTTCATGCACATATGTTTGTATGCATGAACAAAAGCGAAGTAAGAAATTCAATTAAAGTTGGCGAGTTCTTTGCACATTTGCAATGCGTATCTTTTTCTTTGTTGTTTTACTTTTTCCGTTTATAGCTTTTTCTGCAATACGTGTTTCTTTATGAATGAATGCGTGTGTGCGTGCGTGTGTAGCAAGCATGCAACACAACGGGCATGTAGTCGCTGTTGCATCTGAGTCTGAGGCTCTGAGTGGAGTCGAGCCGAGTCGTATCGAATCGTGTTGAGCTTGAGTTTTGTTGCCTTGTAGTTGGTTGTGTTGCATGAATGAATTTCATGCGCCGATGACTGAGTGCAAACAAAACGCGAAGCGGCGCATAAAATTCGTGGCATAAAAGGTGAAATTGTGCTCTGACAATGTGAGAAAAAGAGAAAGCAGGCAAAAGACAGCGAGTGAGTGTAAGGGAGAAAGGAATTGCATTGCTTTTGGTTTCTACGAGTTTGGTTTTGCACAGGAATTTAATTTGGCTACCGGCGTTGCATTGTCGCTGTTCTTGGTGTTGCTGTTGTCGTTGTTGTAGTTGTTATTGTTGTTGGAATAGCGCCCAGTGCATTGTGCTGCCTTTTTATGCTCAATGTTAATGCATATATGTATGTGTAAGACTATGTAATATAAGAAAAAGCAGAAGAACAAAAAGAACAGAAAAATGTTCGCTAACGACAACGGAAATGACAAAGCATGAAATATGGCGACGACAAATGCAATAAAGTATTTAATAGACTTACAAACGAAAGAGCGAACATGCATGAATTTCTCTTGTACATACGTTTGTGGCAGCACCCGGTCCCCCGACATTACCGCCACTCCATCAGCGCTGCTGGCAGAATTGGCGGCGTTGCAGGCCGCATGAGAATATTCTGTGCATATGCAATGGCGTGCAAGTGTGTTGTATATGTGTGTGTGTGTGTTGTATGCATGTGTTATGTGTGTGGTTGGTTGAACTCCCGCTGGTCATTATTCACACGTGTGTTGGGCTCTGACGAACCAAAATTCTTATATAAACCATTTTAAAATATTTTTTCTTTACTGTCACTTTGATTTATTTTTTTTTCTGTTCTATAATTTTATTTTTTCATCTTTTTTTCACTCTCTCTCTCCTTCTATTTGCAGTGCGCGACCATTGTCATCGTGCCCGCAGCGAAGGCATCGATTTAAAGGCACGCCGGAAGTTAATCATTGCGAGTGTTCTTTGTTTGGTGTTTATGATTTGTGAAATTGTTGGTGAGTAAACAGTAAAAAAATAAAAAATAAAGAAAAAATTAAAATTTTTAAAAGAAAACAGCTTATATTTTTATCTTTTTTAAATTAGTTCAAAATCGTAGCATAATTTCAGGCTTGGTTAAGCAAAAAGCACTTTAAAAGCACTTTCCGTGCACATTGAAAAGCTATGAAAAATTAATTTGTCATCGAAGCGCAGCGTAAGCATTTTTCAAATCCCAGGAAAGGTCAAATTAATAGATTTTTTTTCCGTTTTTGTTTTTGTTTTTATTAAAAAATGTTTCCTTTTTTGCATAATCATGCAATGAGTTGTCATTTTAACCTTTTTGTATTCCTTTTTTTTTTTTTTGTTTTTTGTATATTTTTTCGCGTGCTGAACACGCTACTTAAAACAAGTAGCAAATGAAAAGGGTGCAAAAATGAAATAAAAAATGAGACAAAAAAAACAAAGAGAAAATTAAAATCAACAGCAGACAACAATTTGCCCTTGGGGAAATATTACAAATGTCGTTGTGTAAGAAATTAAGGAAAGTGAGAAATAAAAATGATAATAAAAAAACACAAAAAAAGGGACGTACAAACGGTGGACAGACAGAAAGACAGACCAACCAACCGGACGAAAAGTTGAAAAGCGGTCACCGGAAGTGCAACAATATGGCCAACGGAAGTGCTTACATATTGACTGTCAAGCAGATTTCATAAAACCAGAATTTAATTTGCAACTCACAGAGAAAGAGCGAAAGAGGGAAAAAATGAGCGGATGAGAAGTAAGAGAAGTAAAGAGATAAAACAAAAAAAAAATGCAAATTGTTTGAAAGGTTTGTGTTGAAAATGGAGTGAAAAATACCGAGGAAAGAATCAACAACTTTGTGGCTTGAAAATTGAAACGTTGACATGCAAACGAAAGCGAAGAGTGAAAATAACGAAAAAAAAAAAAAACAAATTGGTAAAAATATATATAAAGGACATCCGCGGATGTGTGCAGGACACGCAAAAGTGAACGGCGTGCAGCGTGTGTGGTTGCAATAAAGTTACGTTTTATAACGGAAATGTACACGTATCTGTCTGTCTGTCTGAATGTCTGATTGTCTGTCTAGCTGACTGTTTGCCTGTCTACACAGACCATAAAGACGAACCTCAACTTAAATTTGCTTTTGCCATTTTATTTTGAGTAATTTTGTTTTAAATTTTTTATTTTTACATTTTTTTGTCTTTTTTTTTTTGCTTGAAAACTTTGCTTCGAGTTGTTTCCAATGCAGGTGTTTGACCATCTTTTTTTTTGTTGTAAATTAAGTTTAGCACTTTTACCCACCACACTCCCGCGCGCACACGCACACGCAAATTGTGACGTTGTCAAACTTTCTGGCTAAAATGTTGCAATAAAAAAAAAGGTAAAAAATGTTACTATTTTTCATTTGAAGCCACCGAACGTTTCGTATGCCTGCATGTCTGTGCCTTCTGATGTTACTTCGCCTGATTTCGTACTAAATCAAAAAGTGCTTCATTTTGCTGCACAAGTTTTTCAACTCCGCCCATTCGCTGTCGTCGTCATAGCCCTCGTCTTTATCGTTGCCGTTACCATCGTCAACGTCGTCGTCGTCATCATCATCAATGCAATGTTGATGGCTTTACTTGCTAGCAAGCTCATTCCGACATTAACTGAGCGACTCGACCAGTCCGCAAAGCCAAAAAACCCAAACCGAATAGAAAAAAAAAAAAAGAAACACTCAACTCACAGTGACAGTGACAACTTTCCTGCATTGCTTTTAACTACAAACTTGTTTGATTTTGCACTCATATCATTTTTTTCTTTTTTTTTATTCTTTTTACTCCTTTTTGTTGTAATGCAGGTGGCGTGCTATCGAATAGTTTGGCAATTGCAACAGATGCCGCTCACTTGCTCACAGATTTTGCCAGTTTTATGATATCATTGTTTGCCATCTGGATTGCCGGACGACCGTCGACACAGCGGTAAGTTGTAAACACACTCACACACTCACTCTTACCTAAGCACTACACTTACTTAAGCACACACACATACACACACAAGTACACACTAGATCGTTGGTATAAGTGCTTCGCGCATTAAGTTTTAGTGATGTTGAAAATGTGCGACACACGCTTACTCACAGCTGCGACGTAAACAAACTGCCGGAAATTGTTACATTTAACGTGCATTTATTTTCCGTTCCGTTGCTTTTCACATTTTCATGCCTTTTTGAAGAGCTTACATTACGTATACGTAATATAAATACCTCTAACAAAATTAATCATACATAACGCACTTAAATATGTCGTGTTTGTTTGTGATGCGTTCCAAGCGATTTGTAAGGCATAAGTGACTACACAGTCTGGCATGTGCTTGTAATTATGCCTCTTGCCTAACGATTAAATTTGTCGTGATTCACACAGATTGATAAAAAGCTTTTTGTTATCAAAGTTAATCATAAATGGAAGTAATTAAGGACGCTCATAGAAGAGCTTCGCGTGTTTGAGTACGAAAAGGTTTATTAATGTAAAAACGTAATTGTCTAATGGTTTTTTTTTCCTACCAGCAAACATGAAACATCAAATATATTTGCTTTAAATGTATTTAAATAAATGTAACAAAACTTTACAAAAGTGTACGTGGGAAAAAAGCCAAATAAAACATGTTTTTGCTGTCCAAGTTTTAGTGCAAAAGAAAGAAAAAACTTTTGCAAAATATGCCTTATTTGCCAGACCTACAATTTGTGTTGCATGCTTTTGGGCGCATTTGAAGAAAAAATATATATTTTTTTTACAATGAATTTTGCATAAACTTCAACTTGTGCAAGAATTTTTTTTACTTTGTTGTCTCAAAAGTGAAAAAAGCTAAAAAATATAACAAATTTATATTATTCGCAGTGTTTTTTTTTTTTTTTTTTGAAGAAATAAAGAAAAAAATGTTGTAGACGGCGGCGGCAGAATTCAGAAATGGAAGAAAAAATAAAAAAATAGTCAACCTTCTCAGAGTGCCTTTGCATATTTTATGAAAATGAGATTGGTTTTCGAGGCGCGTCAACTTGCCGTTTGTTGTATGACAAGTTTGTGTTTATTTTTTTGCCTTATGGCTTTTTCTTTTTGATGCAATTCGAATATGAGAAAGAGTAATTTCAACATAAAATAGGCAAAAATGTTTAGAGCAAAGAAGACGTGCCTTAAATAAGATACAATAATTTTAGATCAAGTTAAAGGCAAGTCTATCTCAAATGTCCAAACAGATTTTCAGTACAAGGTGTGTTCATAAGCAGATGACTTAAAAATTTTGATTAAAATTTGCAGCTTCTTATAAACTTTTTAAGCTGCAACCGTTAAAAGTTATACACAATGCAAAAGCACCAAAAAATAGGCAACACAAATTTCTATTTTTTTCTAACGCGCTTCGAATATTCTGCTAATTTCTCATCGAGCTACTTTGCCTCTCATATGCACCTGTACCTCAACCCCTTGAACAACTTTAAACGAAAGCACAAGTTTTGAACATCTTTTTGAATTTCTTGTTTTCTGTTTTTGTTTTGTTGTTGTGTTGCTTCTTCGTGCTGCTTTCGTGTGCAAAAGTCGCCCACTCAATTCTCATTCATTTACTTACCACGCTCGCAACATTGCCGCGCACAGAGCAAAGAACTGTTCGTACAATTCATTCATGCAAAAATCTCACTTTGTCAGCTGCAGGCAGGCAGAGAGGCAGGGTAGGCAAACAGGCAGCAATAGAAACAGCAACAGCTTCGGTGGCAACCACAAAGTGAATAATGAAAAACTTTTGCAATTTGGAGCGTGTTGCATGGTAATTTTGTAAATTTTCATGCTGTTTTGCCACGTTGCGTCGACCGCTTGTGCCTTAACTGCAGTTTATGCAGTAAAATAACAAGTAGCAGTCTGTGTTGCATAGTTTTAGGCGTGCTCGGTATGCGGTTTCATACAAAATACGTGCATTTGCTATTTCACCATTCTCGCCCAGGTTGACAAGCCTAATTTATCAAAACAAAACACATTTATACAATTGCCAAACCGAGCAAACGAAATGAAACCAAACCGAACCGAACTGAACTGAACAGAAACGAAGCGAAGCGAACTAAAACTGAAAACCAAACCCAAAGTTGAAATGCAACAAAATGCAACAGCGAGAACTCAACGAGACTGTTTGAGACTGAGACTGAGCAGAACTGAACTAAACTGAATAACATTAGCAATTGCTATGCAAACATGTTTTATGGGAGCAGCGCCAACAGTTGCCAGACACATTCCTTTAAGCAGAATGATTGCAAGTTTTGGGTGGACTGAGGTAGAGGTGGTAAGCAATTGCCAAAGATGTTAGTAGATGCATTGCTGGTGATAGAGGAACCATGGTGGGCACTGGCATGTGGCAAGAAAATTAAATTGCATTATTATTATGTAATATTTGTTGCTTCCCGGTGGCGTATTTCAATTCGAATTCCTTTCAAAATTGCCAACAATTCTAACAGTTGTGTAACGTCGAGCGTGCATGAGGAGACTAACGCCAAGAACGTGGCCGCTTTGAGCGGTAAGCACACAATGTTTAGTGCTTAAGTGATTAGTGAAATGATTAAAGTGATTTGCAAGTGCATAGTTTTAGGCTGAAATGATTAGTTCATTGCATGTAGAGAAAAGTTCGGCTTTATAAGTTTAATAAATTGAAATCAGCTTGATTAAATCTTAGATTTATGGCTTAAAATAAATGAAAAAGGAAAGAAAGCTCCTGAGCAACCTCTAATTAATTGGCATACTTTTTAAACGTTAACCAACTGCAAATTCTTATTTAAGAATGTCATTTAATTTCTTTTTTTAATCTTAAAAGTGCAACATTAGACATGTGTATAATAATTAAGGCATTTTCACTTCAAGGCTAATAAAGCGCATATGCGCACATGCAAGGCACTCATTACATTTAAATACCTCAACAAAGCGAACAACGTTGTAAAAGCCACGGCCACAGGCGCCACAAACCGCCCTTTTTTGAAAGCTCTATGGGAAACGAACTTATATGTAAATATATGTATGAATGTGTGTTCATGCACACCTTGAAATGTGGGTGTAGAAACAAAAAACAAAAAAAAAAGTATATATAAAATTCTATTTTAGCAAGTAATCAGCATGCCTCACGTCGCACATTCATGTTTAGCGCACAGTTTTGCATACTTTTAGGTGCTTTGCTCTTTAGCCACTAAACTCAAACTCACAAAAAAAAGTTATGTTTGCTTTGACGTTCGTAAAGTGAAAATGTAAATTTGTTGTTGTTTTACAGCAATAAACAAATTCATTTCATTTTTAAATTAAATAAAATTTGAATTGTTTTTGGCACAAATACAAATGTTTTTTCACTTCTTTCCGCTCCTTTAACTATGCCGTCACCGCTTCAAACTCTTCACTCTAATATATTTCAGCAATGTCAGAAGGTCTTCGTTGTCGAATTTTTTCAATGAAAAATTTTCGTAAGCATTTCTGGCGACATTTTCTTTATTTTTACTTTTCTTCCATTTTATATGCAATGTTGATTTCTTGTATGTTCGATGAAAAAAAAGAGAAGAAAATAATGCAGCTCAGAATTGTGGCAATGTGCCATGTGTGACAACTGTTGGTGAGCGCTGAGCGAGCGTTGGATGTAGGATGACAGGGAGGACATGGTCTCACGCTGACTGCGCTCATATTTGCGTTGCTTGGCGAGTTTACTTAACATGCATGCATGTACCATGCATACAAACATATGTACATACATATGTGTAAAAATGAGTGTGTGTTCATGGCAATTTCGCGAAATAAAAGTTAAATTAGATTTCCTTTTTTTGCCAAACAGTTTATTTTTTTTTTTTACCAAAAGTTGAAATGAAGTGAAAAGTGGTGATACACACACGCACACAAACACACACACGCGAGCTTTAACAGCGCAAGCGAGCAAGTCATGGCCATTTACGAGTTTTCTTTTTCATGAGTTTGTATCTGTGTGTACGTAAGTTTGTCTGTCTTTGTCAATGCCTCTTGGTTGCTCATTTTTTCACTCACTCAGTCTGTCTGTCTGTCTGTCTGCCTATTACATTAAAACTTAATTCGTATATTATTTTTATTAATGTGCGCAATTTTGCTTGAAATTTATTTTATTGGCGTGTCAGGCGAAAGTTTGAAAAACAAAAAAATTTATTTAATTTTGGAAAAAATTCTGAAAAATGGCATAAAAAATGTCGGCACATTTGTATTCTCATAGTAATAGGTTTATATGGTTAGAGTATTTTGGATTTTAGATGCAGAATTTAAAATATTCAACAATTAAAGCAATTGGACAGACATATCTTTAAGACATTTGCATATGATATAATATTTCATAGCACATTTCTCCATTATATTTTACTAAGATATAAAATTGTTGTTTTTATTGAAATACTCATACTTTAACGTCTTCGCTTTATTACCTGCTACGTCAATTAATTTACTTTGCTTGCGCTATTAAAAGCGTGCATTTTCACATTTCAATCACTTTAATCAACAACGACATCGATAATGACTTTTGTAATGGCTGAAATAAGCTTGAGCTTAATGACTTTTCGTAAATTATATTAGCATACTTAAGTGAGCGCTGTGCCTTAAAATATGTCAAGCCATTGCACTATAGGAAATTTGACCACTTTTGATGGCCAAAACTATATTTTCAAACTTCATTTTTAAAACGCGATTTTGTGACTGATATTTTATAAATATATCGATACTTAATGCTGCATACCAGAAATTTCATAAAAATGCTTCCCTGGCTAGTTAACGGCTTTTAAACACATCTGTTAATATTGATAACTTTAAACTTGTAAAAGTGAAATTTTACTTGCGATTTTAAATTTAAAAAAAATTGATAAAAATACCATTATTTAAACAATATTTGGAATGGAATTAATTCAGTCGGGTATGTACTTTGTGTTCGTAACGTTGGATAGTCTAAATTTATCGTTTTGTTCTTATAATTGTGTAAAGAAGTGAGGCACCTTTCAAACAATTTTTTTTGAGAAAACTTATCTTTGTGAAGGCCTACAAAAAATTGTTTGCATTTGTTAGCTTTGAAATCTTTTCAAACTCATAGAGTCATCAATTCTGAATCCGATGCATCTAATTTTAATGTGCACTTTTGCGCACTTTTCGTGAAATTTGATTTTTTAGCAAACAACCTCATATTTACCAATACAAACTTGTATGCTACTGGAAAGAAGTAATAGGTGCTATTTAGCGTTTTTAAACTTTCCATAGCAGGTTTTATTATAATAGTCTGCTTATTTGTCGTAATGGGCATTATCGGACCTCTGGAACTGGTAGCCCCCATACGAAATGAAGAGGAAACATGAACCAAACTTAAATCGTTGTATGAAAAACTTTTTTGTTTTGGAAGATAGAGAGCTGAAATTTCAAAAATAGTAGTTTTACGTAGTCTGACTAAATGTCTGAACGTTTCATTAAGATCGGACAACTGGAACTGGTGTCTGTCATACAAAATGAAGCAGAGGGAGAGCAAGATTCACGTCGTTGTATGGAAAACTTTTTTGTTTCTTAATCAATCAACTTGAAACTCCACACATATATTCTAAGGGTGGCATGAAAACTATTTTGACCAAAAAATGGGCATGGGTACGCCCACTTATAGCAAAAATCAATAATTTGCACATGTCCGGTACACAATGAGCAAAAACAATGAAAATTGGTATATGGGCAAATAAAATGAACAGAAAATAGATTCAGACAAAATATTGGGCGTGGCACAAGAATGGGCGTGAAGATTATCTAAGCTTCAGCCTTGCTGAAGTTAGCATCCTTACTGGTTATTTAAAAATTGGTTTCTGAAACAATGGGCGGGATGCTACCACGCCCATTTTTTCCAAAACACGGTCTAACGAGCCTAAGAACTTAATGCAAAAATCGAAACCATAAAAAGTTGCTTAGTCTTTGAGTTATTAATTTTTGCCAGATTTTGTAGTCAAATTTCCCATTGTGCATTGTGCGGGCGTATGAAGCATAAGCTCATTAATTTTTAGCACATTATCAAAATAAATACGATTTAAGTACATAAACTAATTACAAGACGTGATGTAATGCAACAAGACTCACGTAACCAAAGTTGACTCACACCTTTAACGACAATTGCGACTACTACAAAGGTACGGACACCCGCAAATCATTGAGTTGCTTCATTAGTGTCTTTATTTGCTTGCCATTCCATCTTGAATTTCTTTTCTTACTTATACTTCTTCTTCTACTTATTTTTATATTCTCTCTTGCAGCATGTCTTTTGGCTGGTATCGTGCGGAAGTCATCGGCGCCATGGCATCCGTTTTCATGATTTGGGTTATAACCGGCATCTTGGTTTGGCTGGCCATCGAACGTTTGATCAATCGCGACTTTGAAGTCAATGCGAAAATCATGTTGATTACATCGGGACTTGCGATTCTGGTCAATTTAATGTAAGTAGCAATGAGACAAAAAAAGAGAAACAAAAACTATGAAAAAAACAAAATGTTATGCAATTAAGTTAATTGTCAAAATGGAAATTGATTTTCTTGATGCTTGAGCAGACCGGTTCATATTTTCTACCGTATGTCCATCTGTCTGTCCGGTAATCATCAAAGTTTGTGTTTATTGTTTGGAAAATAGTTTTTTGCATTACATGCCAAAATTTTAATGCCAAAAAAGTGTTTGTAGAGCAGGAACGCAAAATCATGTGTCAACAGTTTGTATTTTTTACTTAATTTTTTTGTTGTTTTTTATGTTGCATACTTTTTGGCAGCATTTCAAATTTAGAGACGTTTGCGGTTATTGTTTTAGGCAGACGTCCAAAACTTGCTTTTGGTCACACTTTGTTGACAGTTTGTGACAAGTTGCGGTTTATTTGGCCAAGTGCTAAATAAACATTTCTAAAAAAATGTATTATTTAATTTTAGGTTTCCTTCTTTCTTTTTTTTTTGTCATCTTGCAAACATTCTATTTATACATCTTGCTAATGAAATTCTCTGCTTGCTTCTTGTTTTAAACTAAAGACTTGCCTGGCATGAAAATTTAAAAATATGTTGCACTGCGCCTAAAATACTTACTTTGAATCTGTGTAGTCTTAACAATGTTCATGCCTAATGAAATTTCCGGTAACTGTTAAGTAAAAAGGAGAAAAAAAACTGTGAGAAATTTTCACATGTGTCTGCCGGTCGGCCAACAATTTCTTAGTGTGTGTGTGCTTGCACAGGAAATTGTATCATCAGGCAGCAGGTACATGTACAATACAACTTCCGTCCGATTTCCGTTTTTCATTTGTAAGTGCAACTAAAGAGCGACAGACCCTTTTTTCGTTACTCTTTGAATTTTTTTTTTTTTGGCAATTGTGGTCGTCAGCAAGATTGCTGCATGCTCATTCCCAAAAAATCTCATTCACCGAGAATACAAAAGGCGTGTCCACACCATTTTTAGTTACAAAATTTGTGTCAACAAAGGGACAACTTGCTCTCATATATGCATTACTCTTTGAGCGTGTGTGTGTGTGTATCTCGTTTTGTCCATCTTTCTTTTTTGTTTTTTTTTTTTTTCGTACTCATGTTCGTTTGTGGTTTGTTTTCATTGCCAGTCATGCATTGCTTCCATTTTTTTTTTATTTTTAACCATTTGTGTCTTCAAAAGAGTTTCAAACTTGCTATGCCAGCTCAGCTCAGCTTCCAGTCAGCTGAATGCAATGCCGCTCAACGCTGCATTTGTTCATATGTATGTATGTATATATGTCGAAGCATAGTTTTTGGCGCATAAATCTATTTTCTATTGCCCAAGTGCTAACATGTATGCTTGCTTGCTTACTTGCTTGCTCCTGCAAGTCCAGCGCCCTTTGCTCTCTGCCGAGCATTTTTTTTTTCCATTCCTTTGTGTATTTGTAGTTTGGCGAAGTTTTTACCGTTGACGTTGGCATTTTCAGTGTTTGCCACTTGAATTGTTTGATTACGTGAATTGATTGTAAAAAAACGTGCATCGTTTTCTTTTATTCTTCTGCTGCTTCTTATACATATTCCTCTTCTTATTCTTATATACTGCCTCTGCAATTTTTTTTCAATTTTCAATTGCGCCAAGTTGCTAAGGTGCTCACCGTCACCGTCGCCTTCGCCATTGCCGGTTGATTGCAGTGTTTACTCTTCAGTTAGCAACCAGAAATTAAATGCTTACTTTGAACTTTTTTTGTCTTTTTTTCTTTTGTGGCATAGTTTTTGGGCGTTTTCTATGTACACGTAAATTGCATTAAATTTTAAGTCAGGACTGAAACTTTTGTGCAGTTTTAATTCAATTAGAAAAAAATATTTGGCAGAGGCCAAGAAGTCTTGCTTTGTTGAGCAACGAGTTTGCTGAGTTGGCTTAAAATGCTGAGCTAATACACTTCATTACACCGAATGGTCAAAGTTTTGCAGTTAGTTTATCTTCCTATGCTTTAAGATTTGTAAGATTTTTATGAAACTCTGACTTTTATATCATTGAAGACAAACTTTATTTATATGTTCTCATTTGGTTCATAAAATTGACAGAATAAAATAAAATCTTTACTGAAATATATAAATGTGCAAACACAAATGAAGTTCATCTCAACAAAACATGTATTTATTGTTTTTTACGTTGAGTTTTATTTTGTTTAAAAAAAAATATTACAGTTCTGATGTTATCGTAAGCTTCATGGTGCTATTAAGTAACAAGCCATTGTTTTCTTCGTCTAATGACTTGACCTCGCTTCACTCCTAATTGCACTATTTTGAAAAGTGTTTTTACACGCTCGCACAATACAGAAGAACTCACACATGGTTACACACACACACACACACACACAGTTTTTTTTGTGCAGTCGTTGTTCGTTCATACGTTCGTTGCTTTTATGAGTTGTTGTTAGAGCGTTGTATTTCCGGCTCGTTAAATTTCAACGCTTTTTACTTAATGGCCAAAAGGATTTCAATGCAATTTCTTTATTTCTTTATACTTTAAATGTTGAAAGACATTAAGAAAAGTTTTTCAACTTCTTCTCATACACTCATACATGCACGCATGGTTGTTATACACACGCAGGCACGCAGGCACGCACGCACGTACACGCGTTTATTTAATGCAATCGTAAATTTACAACGATTGGGGAAATAAGCACAAATACACACACAATCGCACATATGAATGTGTATGTTTATGGCCGTGCTCTTTGTAAAAAGAAAAGAACTTAAGGCACAACGAAATGTGTGGTCCTTAAAGCAGAAAACAGCATCAGCAGAAGCTTCAACATAGACGAGACGACAAGCGCAATTAGAATGATAAAAATGTATTTCAATTAATTTTACCATATTTTTTTGTGTTTTGCTTTTATACACGCAAACATTTCATTGTCTGCATTTTGTCTCTCTTAGTGCTCCTGAGCTTGGCCAGACTTGTCTGAACAAGTCTGATTTGGCTCTGCTCTGGTGCGATGATGATGATTTGGTATGTTGGCTTGGCTTGGCTTCTGACATTATTTGTATAACTTGTTTTTTTTTTTCAACTTCATTTAATTCTGTCATGATGGTTGATTTGACTTGATTTCGTTTCGTTTCGTCTGTCTCCATTGGGCATTGTTGACTGTAACAGACACAAGCTGCATGTTAAATCTTCTGTCTTCACTGACAGACAGTAAAAAAGAAAAAGAGAGTGTGGGAGAGAGTGTTGCTGGTTTGAACAGTTGACATATTTCTTGCTTCCTATCATTTGACTTTCAGTTGAGATTTAAAAACTAAAAAAAAAAAATGATTTTGTTAAAAAAAATAAAAAAAAAAATAGTGAAGTAAGAAGAAGCGGGTGCGTTGACCATTAGCGATTAACAGTTGAAAATGTGAAGCCAAATGAAGCTGCCACTGCACTTGACGCCTGTCGCATTTGTCACGACACGTGAGCGTGCAACAATGGCGTTGCCAACGACGCGTTGCAAGCTCGTTAGATAGAAAGCTGCAAGTTGCATGTTAGCATTGTCCTTTATTTCTTTGTTTTATTTGGCTTGCATGAGTAGAAAGGAAAATAGCGGAAACATCAAGTAATGATCGAGCCAAGCCGCAAGTAGCAACACATTGATGTTGCCTCATGATGTCACATAAGGTTTTTGTTGTTGTTGTTGGTGTTGTTGTTGCGTTCATTCGTTTTAATGGTCAACAGTGCGGCGCACATATGCTTTTTTGGACTTTGAACATCCGATTGGCGAGGAATTACAATCGATGTCAAACGCTTTACCACAGTGTGGGTGTTCTGTTGGTATTTTTCTACATACATACATACATGTGTGTGTGAGTTTGCTTGAAGGCAAAAAATGCCAACGTTTCTGTTCACAGCATGTAACACAAAAACAACAAGAAATGAGCAGATGAAGTCGTAGCAGCCTCACGTTCCAACATGACAGCAACGCGTGTCCTTTACATTTCAGCTTGAGATTTTGTTGTTCTTTCTCCGTTCTGTTTTGTTGGTGCTGTTGTTGGTGTTGCTTTAACTACAAGCTTCAGCTACAGCTTGAGAAGTCAACATCGTCGTTGTCGTTGGCGTCGTCGTCGCCCACAGCGCTAAAACCAGCAAGCAATGCCAATGGCATTGTCGTTATTTGTAGCGCGCGCAATGAAGCATTTCCCTTGATTTTGTGGCATCTTTACTCGCCTCGTTAGTGGCCAACAAACGACAGCAATAATAACAACAACAACAGTCACAACAACAAGAACAAAAACACAACAGGAGCAGCGGAGGAGCAACAAGATGTGAAATGTGAGGTTCGTTCGTAATGGCAGTCGTGGCGTATACGTAATGTCTTGATTTAATTGACAGGAACATAAATATAAGCGCATATCTTTTGTGTCGCATGATAGTTCACTCTGTACACTTGAAAAAACTAATGATTCGATTAAAAAAAAACAATTAATTTTATAATATTATTCATTTATAATTAATGTATATAAACATTTATATAAATAATTAATTGCCTTATGAGCAAATTGTTCGTTGTTATTTTTTTACAGTGTACCCATTCTTCGACGTTTACGTAACTTCAACATGTCTCACCACATGTGTACATATGTATGTGTGTATCTCTCTCTCTTCTTCTCTCTTTCTCTGTGCTGTCGATTGCCCTTGTTGTTTGCTGCTTGACGCCTTCGTGGCTTGTTTGTTTCACTGTTTCACTGCTTGACTGTTTTACTGGTTTCCTGCTTCTCACGCCCGCTACAACGATTCGCTTCATCTGCTCTGATTATAGTGTGTACGACTTGTGTTCCACTCGTTAGGTTTTGAGACACAAAGCATTCGTGCACGCGTTGTCGTCTTGCTTCATCTATGACCTTGCATGCGCTCGTTTGTTTCGTCTTGACATTGCATATTTTACGACTCAACGAAGCTGTTGCCGTTTCTTTGCTTTATGTACTTATGTTTTTTCCTTTTTGTTTTTCATACAGTTTTTGTTCTCAAACTTTAAGCCGTTAATGTCAATGCAACAATGAGTTGTTGAAAGCTCTAAAAAATCGAAAACACTTGCACACACAACATTACATTATTGATGAAGCAAACACTCTGTTAAATATATCATGTGGCACACATTCTCACATCAAATAAAACACATATATTCTAAACGTTGACATTAACTAACAATACTTTGGTAATAAATATTTGAAGCGGCAACATCAAAAACTATGCAACATAAAATTGAACATTTTATTTCGTGTGATTGACCTCGTTTTTGGTTTGCTCAGTTGACTCGAGAAAAAAACTACTCATATCAGATTTAAAGCAACGCTCGTACACATGAAAAAACGATAAAGCTGAACTGCAGGCTGCATTTTTATAAAATAGGAAAGCCATAAATCGTGCAATGTCAGCATTTCAAACAAATAAAAAGCCAATGTGCCAAACTATTAACTGCAGCTTCGGCAGCAATGCCGCTCCTGCAATGAATTGTATTGCATTGTGGATAAAAACGTTGTGGATAAAGGCGGGGGGGAGGTGCTGCCCAGTAATACACTCGGCACAGTCAATGTGTTTTTAATACTTCATTGCAATGTGGGCAACAGTTGGCGTTGATAGTCATACAAAAACTTCAAAAACAACAACTACTGTAAGTGCAGTAAGCGACGCCGGCATGTATTTCAGTAGTGGTCACAAAATGAAATGCTCGACAATGTCAATTCATTTCATTCCACTTTTATGTCTGTGTGTAAAATAATTTTTCATTGCTTTTCATGCCATGCGATGCTATGCGATACGAACCGATACGCTACAATACAATACAATACGAATCAATATGTTATGTTGATGCACGTATTGACTTTATCACTTGATAATGCCACTGACTGTAGTGCCGCTTGTCGCCTTATGTCATGATAGTTAAATTCCATGCCTAGAAGTATGCAACGTTTTTTTTATTTTCATCCTAAGAAAAAGCTTTTAGCTTTAGTAGTAGGTTGCGACTTTTTTCCTCGCAGTAATTTGTGAAAAGGGAGTAAATAGTTTTAGGTAAATGTATGTGTAGAACCTCTTTATTAAAAGGAGATGAACACTTGATGCATTTAAAAGTTTGATTTATTTGGTTGATCAGGTCGTTGTTCTGGCAAATATTTTTGTATTTTTGATACCGGATTTATATATATTTACGCCACCTATCGGTATACTTTGGTATAGTGCAGTAGTGCACGAGATTGACGCACTTGCCGCCGATTTGCATACGTGTCAATGTCAAAAAAAAAAAAAAAGACAAAAAAGTGCCACGTACATCCGATCGTCAGGAAACTCGATCTCTTTCCTTTTTGATCGTCGTAGTGAACAGTCATCTTCTCTAAAAAAACGTCTACCGTTTTAAATATACGTTTTGAACAACATTTTTTCTTTTCGCGACCGCGTTGCGTTATTAAAACAATAAAATACAAAAAGAAGGAAAAAAGATAAAAAGCCTTAAATTTCGTTTGGAAGGAAAAAAAAAAAAAAAAAAGAAACGTTTTCAATAGCCATCCGGCTGATTGTGAACCATCGGAGGTTTCCCAGATCTGGTTGGTATTTCGGAGCGCTTTTTTAAGACGCATCCAACCGCAGATCGTATTATTTTTGTTGTGTTGGTGCCACATCCATGCGGGTCTGGCACCAAATATGAAGCGCTAAATTTTTGGGTTTAATCATCTTTGTGAGGCCGCTGCGATGCCTTAAACACGCAGAACAAAAAGCAAAAATCAACGTGAAGTTGACGATCGCCGGCCACGCCAACTTTCGTACGCGCTACGCGCGCTAATCTCAACACTTGGCTGAAAAGCGGCGATCTTCGATGCCATAACCTCGCAGAGCAGGCTCCACTTTTTTCGTACACCCTACGCGTGTTAACCGCACCTTTGGTGTATGGCACAAATCGCTACGTCTGGCGCCGGTAACTCGCCATCAACTTCACTAAAGTGGTATCTCGCGAAAGATCGACTACAATTGCCCATGTGTCCTCTACAACCATATTGTGATCGGCCAACCTACTAGCGCGTGCCGAAGTTATTTTTTTTTATATATATACCCCCTATAAGTGCTATGGAAAAGAAATTGAAAGCAATAGATTAAGCCTTGTTAGTGTTACATTTTTTTTTGTATTCATACCAAATCCCTGTAGTGTGTGCAAGAACATATGTGAAGTGGTGTAGAAACACAAATTGTCTTATTAATGAGCTAAGTTAAAGAAAAAAATAATTTTGCTATGAGGGGCCACAAAGCTGAAAGAAAAAGGCCAAAAGATTCCTAATAAAGTGTCAGTGATAAAAGAAAAAATATATATAAATAGTCAGAGGTTAAAAAGAAACAAAAGAAAACCGAATCGCAAATTGCTAAAGGCATTCCTGAATGCAAAAATATCTAATGCTCAAATGAAACAAGTGAAACAATAATCAACTAACAAAAAGTATTTAAAAAAAAAAAAAAAATTAAAAAAAATACACCACCACCAAAACAAACAAATAGTGACAAACAGTGATCAACGCAGTCAACTACCGTTTTCTACCTGCTTGATAAGCGTTTGCTCGCTGTCGGCGCTTTCTTTCACCCCTTACAGCCTCACCTCAGCGAACATCGAGGAAAGATCTTTCGTCGTGGACGCCTCAAAGTGAGTAAACTTTTGTTTGTTTTTGATTATTTTACTTGATTATTATCTTCTCCGCGAAATGCGTTATCAGCGCGATTAAATTCTGTTCTCTTTTATTCATTACGCGTCAGTGCAGCAATATTTGTTGTTGTATTCACACATCAAGACATGTTGCTGTACTCTTGTAAAATAGACCGCGATCACAAATGATTTATTTTTTTGATATGCATTACAACAAGTTTTTGTTTGTTGTTTTCATGAACAATATTTCGCGATTGTTATAGTAACTTGCGTTTGTATTCGAATTTTTTTTTTCAAGTTTGCTGATTTCTTAATTCATTTGATTACGCGCTAATTTCGAGCAAACCGAAATAATAATACACGACATAATTATTAATTTACGCATTTCGTAAATTTCTCTCTTATTTTATTATAATTTTTTTTATATATTTACACTGATTTATTATGAATGTATTTTTTTTTCTACACTGTACCCATGCATATAACTATATTTTAAAACATTACTAGAATATCCAACCAGCATATATTTTCTTGCACCTCTACAATATATTTTTAAGATAGAGCCATAATTAGTTTTAATTACTTTTGGAAAAAAAAACAATAGCCAATGAATTTTGTGAATAAAGATAATGTTTTTCTAAGTTGAATTCTAATTCCCGACATGTTCTAGTTTAATTTTCTTCATCTTTGATTCGATGCAGCACTACGAAATGTGTTGTAGGTAAACTGCGACTAACAAGGGGTCATGGAAAAATTATTTTTGTTTATTTTCGGAATCCATGACCAAGGTAGGGTGGGCAACGTTGCAGCATTTCAACTAGGCGCAACATTTTATTGTTTATGTTGGTTCGAACACCTGCATAACCTGCATACTTGCCACCAATCGTGAACCGTTCATCATCTTCTCATTGCTAACCCCCTCCCGTTCCTGAAATACTCCCTTCTCGCACGCAATGTTCTTCAAAAATAATATTGTTCGTAAACAAGAGCCAAGAGTCGCCACGGTGATATCCTCCTCAACCCACGACATTCCCGACGAGCCAGAGCCGGATAGCCAGTGCGTGCCCGTGACCCCGACTCTCCCCTTCACCTACTCGCGTTTTGACAAATTCAAAGTAACGTTATATGTTACAATAATATTATTTTTTGGCGCCCAACGTGGGGCCCGATTTGCCTATAGTTTGAATTATTTGAAAGCTTAAATCACTATAGTGCGGCATGCGTATAACATCTTAGCGTATGCGTTAGTTCGTGGTCCCTATTTTTGTTTTTGTGCTGTTCTAGCAACCATGAGGCAGTAGCGGCTCTAGGATTGATTTAGATTTCTATGGCGTATGTTAAAAGCCGTGGTCTATCTCCTTTTCAGCCGATCTGATGGTTCTTTTCAGACCAGTTTGGAGTCTTAACCATTTCATACTGCGAGTCCATGTTGCAAGTTCATGTGTGTTTTCCTGGTTTTGTTTATTGATTCGGTCAACTCATAGCGCTTGTAGTCGTTAGATTATGGTTATGTGGAGACGATCTGCGGCCTTTCACGACACTGACGGCGGTATGAGTAACCCAAGTAGTCTGTCAAATTGCGAGCCAAGATAAAGTATGAGCATTGGTGCTCGATAAATGGTTATGTGGACTAGATCTGCGGCCTGTCGCCCGATAAGAATGTTTTATCAATGACTCATAATTTAGACAGATTGTGGACGTTTTGTTGTTTTTCCTTTTTTCCTCTCCTTCCCTATTCCGTATACGCTTACTGATGTAGTTGGGTTATAGATGCAAAAAGGGATAGATTTTAGATACATGGTCAAATTAAAACTGTGATCTAACTCCCATAGTGCTCTGTTCCCTTTCTAAAATATTTAGCTGCAGTTAGAGCCGTGGTTCAAGCTCTAAAGGGTAGGCGTAGATAAACGCTTAACCTGAAGAGTGATTTGGATTTCACATGGTGAAGAGCTAGTATTGAAGCGCAAAAAGGTTGCGTATATTGGATAATGTATTTATTCTATTTAGTCCTGTTCATTTACGTTTATTTTCCTCTCCTAATAGGCAATGAGTACGGTTATTTTTTTTTTTCCGTTTATGAAGAAAAAGAATATAAGCAAGTATTAAGAGGTTAAGTTTGCTGGCAACTCGTCAAGTAGTTGCTAACATCGAATCAAAGATTATGTTTATGAAGTTTTGGTTTTTTTTGTTGGGTTAATAGCACATTTTGGTTTTCTTGCTAATAGAAAACATTTCAGTTACCTTTTGTTTTTGGTTTTTGCTTTTGGTTATATAATTTGCGGATTTAGTTGCAGTTTCCTTTTTTTTTACTTTCACTATTTCGTGCTCGCTTTGTTGGTCATGCCGATATCGCATAGCAACGAAAATTTGGCCGTATCCTCGGAAAACGAGGTAGTCTGTTTTATTTGCACAGGGGTGATTGAGTTTTCGGCGCAAGTTTTGACAACGAGCTGTGCGCATACTTTTCACCGAGTGTGCTTCAACACTCGTGTGGGTAACAAAAAAATTTGCCCAGTGTGCAAGTTATCGTTACACTCTTCGACGTCGAGTTTGTGTGGAGACTCTATGCCAGTTGGTCCACCAGTCGTTGCGGGGAGTTCCATGCAGCTGAGAAGCCAAACGCGCAGCGGAAACGCACCTTTGATGCAGGCCGATGCTAATGAGCAGCCAACGTTAGTGTCACGAAGGCCCCAAGAACCCCCACAGGACAATTCGGAACGCCGAGAAATGTCAGGGACATATCCGACAACCACTATGTTGGATGAGTTGCAACGCGTGATTGTCGAAACAATGGCTCAAGTTTCGCTTAGGCAGACCGATATGCTCACCCAAGCTATGGCTGCCGGTTTTGAAAGAATGAGCTTGCAGCGGCCAACGCAGCCGCAAAGGACCTCCGGAGAATCAGGAGAGGCAGCTCAGATGGCTGGTTTTACAACTGCACCAACCGCTCAGCCGGCTGCGGTGTATCCGAGAGAGTCAACCAGTAGGCCGTCGTTTTCAAGTATAGAGTTGAGGTCAGACCGAGTGAGTCAGATTATTTGCAGTTGGAAACTTAGGTTTTCTGGCAAGTGTACCATGTCGGTGGACGATTTCATTTATCGTGCAGAAGCACTGACTGCTCAGACGCTCGATAGTAACTTCAATTTATTGTCTCGCTATGTTAGCAATCTTTTTGAGGGCAGGGCTAGCGACTGGTTCTGGCGCTACCACAAAAGCGTATCCGTTGTCAGTTGGCCAGAATTATGCAAAGCGTTGCGAACTCATTTTAAAGATGAGCTAACTGACGTTAGCATTCGCGCGGCTATTGATCGTCGCAAGCAAAAAGAATCGGAGTCTTTTGACGAGTTTTACGAGGCTGTCGTTTTATTGGCAGATAAATTGTCCAGTCCGTTGCAGGAATCTTCATTACTGGAATCTCTGCGGTCGAATTTGTTACCCGAGATCCAACATGAACTTCTATACGAATCAATAGAGTCAGTAGCTCAGTTGCGTAGACTGGTGAAAACACGCGAAATGTTTATGCAAACCGTGCAGAAACCGCAATCGGTAAAACCACGTCCGGCACCGAGACGAATGGTTCACGCTGTCGAATGCGCTACTGATGAGGAAGTTGATGTTGAAGAAGAGGAGATTTCCGCGCTAAACTTATCCTGTTGGAATTGCCTTGAAAAGGGACACCGATATCAGGATTGTTTAGCCAATCGTCGCGTATTTTGCTTCGGCTGTGGCCAAGCCGATACGTATAGGCCTTCATGTGCTACATGCAACGCGACAAAAAACGTACTAAAGCGTGCACCACAGAGAAGTGCACGCAAACAAGTCGCAACGAAAGCGACAAATACGGATTAGTGGAGCAATCTGACTCAACTAATCGCGAATTACCGGATATGACTACTAACCCAGACTTACTTTTACATCATCGCGGACAAGCTTCAAAAACGTCTGCGGCAAAGAAAACTAAGCAAACGCGTAGCAATAAATATTTTAGAAAATGTAAGCAGGAGTATAAGGAACTTGTTTCAGCAATAGTCGGTGACGATTTAAGGCCTTATGCTGAAGTTACCATGTTAGGGAAGAAAGTAGTAGGTTTAATGGACACAGGAGCCTCAATCAGTTGTATTGGTGGCAGTTTTGCATTAGATTTAGCCGACCGTGAGACAGTCCATAAACCTATGTCAGCCACGGTGCGCACTGCCGATGGGAAAACACAAAACATAATTGGCAAAATACGCACCGAAGTTTGTTATCGTGGTGTAACGAAACTTCTCACTTTTTATATTGTTCCTTCACTCATCCAGCCGTTGTATTTAGGGATAGAATTCTGGACGGAATTCGACCTTTTGCCGTTAGGGTTGTCCCGATCGGGTCAAGAAGCAACTATCGCCTGCTTAGACGGTGAAATATTCCGTCAATTAACCAACACGCAGCGAGCGGAGTTAAACCAAACTATTAAGTCGTTCTCCTCATTTGAAGAGAAAGGTTTGGGCAGGACATCTATGCTTCATCATGCAATAGATGTTGGCGATGCTCGGCCCATAAAACAAAGGCACTATCCCGTTTCTCCGGCGATAGAGAAACTGATGTACGATGAGTTAGATCGCATGCTGGCGCTAGGCGTCATTGAAGAGTCAAACAGTTCGTGGTCTTCACCAGTGGTGCTGGTTCGCAAACCTGGCAAGGTGCGGTTATGCGTGGACAGTCGTAAGGTCAATGCGGTTACAAAAAAAGACGCATATCCGATGCCTCTCATTGACGGAATCTTAAGTCG
The DNA here is from genome assembly GCA_034638295.1 of Phortica okadai. NCBI lineage: Eukaryota > Metazoa > Arthropoda > Insecta > Diptera > Drosophilidae > Phortica > Phortica okadai. The sequence continues at coordinate 10,414,133 of CM067850.1, forward strand.
CTTGCCGAAAGCAGAATTTATAACAAGCTTAGACCTAAAAGACGCATATTGGCAAATACCCCTGCACCCCGATTCGCGTGACAAAACTGCGTTCACCGTTCCAGGTCGACCACTATACCAATTCACGGTAATGCCTTTTGGGCTCAGCAATGCTCCGGCTACAATGTCGAAGCTGATGGATCGCATTGTGCCGGCAGAATTGAGGAATGAGGTTTTCGTGTACTTGGACGACTTGCTAATTGTGTCTGATACCTTCGAGCGACACATAAATGTGTTGAAAGTAATTGCAGTTCAGTTGTCCAAGGCTGGTTTGACAATTAATGTTCGCAAAAGCAAATTTTGCGTCCAAGAGGTGCACTATTTAGGTCACGTTGTTGGGCACGGGACCATTTCCATGGACCATGACAAAATAGTGGATATTCAGAATTACCCAGCTCCTCGTTCGCTGAAACAGTTGCGTCGATTTCTAGGTATGACTGGGTGGTACCACAAATTTATACGCAACTATGCTACTGTCGCTACACCGTTGACAGATGCTCTGAAGCAGAGGAAGCGATTTGTGTGGTCAGAGGCAGCTGAACAGTCCTTTCAGGCTCTCAAGTCTGCTATGTGCAAAGCCCCTGTGTTACACACACCCAATTTCGCTCTACCTTTTTTCATACATTGTGATGCCAGCCATACCGGCGTTGGAGGCGTGCTGATGCAAGTCAATAGCGACGGAGACGAAGTGCCTATCGCTTTCATGTCGCGCAAATTAAATAAATGCCAGCGTAACTATTCAGTTACAGAAAAAGAATGCTTAGCCGCAATACTGGCCATTAAGAAATTCCGAGCATACGTAGAAGGGCATCAGTTCACTGTGATAACAGATCACGCTTCGCTAAAGTGGTTGATGACCCAGACTGATCTCAGCAGTCGCTTAGCTCGATGGGCGTTAAAATTGCAAGGTTATACCTTTAGTATTGAGCATCGAAAAGGCAGCAGGAACATCGTTCCGGACGCACTGTCACGTACATATACGGAAGACTTGTCTGTGCTGGATGTAGAGCAGATAATAGACTTGCAGTCGCCTTGGTTTAAATCAGACTCCTACAATGAGATAAAGACAAAAGTTGAACAGAACCAGGCCCATTTGCCAGACATTAAGGTGGTAGATGGATATATTTATCGAAGGTCTGAGCACGCTTCTGGTGATAAAGTTGGTGACGACTTGGCTTGGAAGTTGTGGCTCCCTAAAGAATTAGTACCGGTTGCCTTAAAAACGGCCCATGATAACCCCTTGTCCTCTCATTGCGGTATAAATAAGACGTTAGAAAAACTGCGGCGTTTCTATTATTGGCCAAAGTTGGTATCAGACGTAAGAAACTACATAGCGCAATGTGAAGTATGTAAAAGCACAAAATATCCCAACTACGTACTGAGACCGCCGTTAGGTAAAACCGGACAGACTCAGAGGTTCTTTCAAAAGGTTTTCATTGATTTTTTAGGCCCATACCCTCGCTCGAAAACTGGTCATATTGGCATATTTGTGGTTTTGGACCACTTTACGACACATATAAATTACTACGTGAGCTAAATTTGTTGGAAGATCGCAGTGTGAAATTCGATAGGGACGATTCCTTCGAGATAATGAGAAATAAGGCTGCGGAAGGTATGAAAAAGCAGTTTCTAAGGAATGAGAATAATTACAACTTGCGAAGTCGCCAAGTGTCGTTTGTCCCTGGACAGGAAGTATTCCGTAGGAATTTCCAGCAAAGTAATTTCGCTCGAGGTTTTAACGCAAAGCTGGCACCCACCTTTATAAAAGCCCGAGTTAGGAAAAGGTTGGGTAATTGTTACTATGAGTTGGAGGATTTGCAAGGCAACTTCGTTGCAAAATATCACGCGAAAGACATCAAGCAATAGCGTAAAGAGAGTGTATATATGTTGAGCTCCAATCGGGTATCCCACCTTGTGAGTTTCACCCCCAAATTGTGATTTTGGCCGGGGGGAAATTGTAGTGCCGCTTGTCGCCTTATGTCATGATAGTTAAATTCCATGCCTAGAAGTATGCAACGTTTTTTTTATTTTCATCCTAAGAAAAAGCTTTTAGCTTTAGTAGTAGGTTGCGACTTTTTTCCTCGCAGTAATTTGTGAAAAGGGAGTAAATAGTTTTAGGTAAATGTATGTGTAGAACCTCTTTATTAAAAGGAGATGAACACTTGATGCATTTAAAAGTTTGATTTATTTGGTTGATCAGGTCGTTGTTCTGGCAAATATTTTTGTATTTTTGATACCGGATTTATATATATTTACGCCACCTATCGGTATACTTTGGTATAGTGCAGTAGTGCACGAGATTGACGCACTTGCCGCCGATTTGCATACGTGTCAATGTCAAAAAAAAAAAAAAAGACAAAAAAGTGCCACGTACATCCGATCGTCAGGAAACTCGATCTCTTTCCTTTTTGATCGTCGTAGTGAACAGTGATCTTCTCTAAAAAAACGTCTACCGTTTTAAATATACGTTTTGAACAACATTTTTTCTTTTCGCGACCGCGTTGCGTTATTAAAACAATAAAATACAAAAAGAAGGAAAAAAGATAAAAAGCCTTAAATTTCGTTTGGAAGGAAAAAAAAAAAAAAAAAAGAAACGTTTTCAATAGCCATCCGGCTGATTGTGAACCATCGGAGGTTTCCCAGATCTGGTTGGTATTTCGGAGCGCTTTTCTAAGACGCATCCAACCGCAGATCGTATTATTTTTGTTGTGTTGGTGCCACATCCATGCGGGTCTGGCACCAAATATGAAGCGCTAAATTTTTGGGTTTAATCATCTTTGTGAGGCCGCTGCGATGCCTTAAACACGCAGAACAAAAAGCAAAAATCAACGTGAAGTTGACGATCGCCGGCCACGCCAACTTTCGTACGCGCTACGCGCGCTAATCTCAACACTTGGCTGAAAAGCGGCGATCTTCGATGCCATAACCTCGCAGAGCAGGCTCCACTTTTTTCGTACACCCTACGCGTGTTAACCGCACCTTTGGTGTATGGCACAAATCGCTACGTCTGGCGCCGGTAACTCGCCATCAACTTCACTAAAGTGGTATCTCGCGAAAGATCGACTACAATTGCCCATGTGTCCTCTACAACCATATTGTGATCGGCCAACCTACTAGCGCGTGCCGAAGTTATTTTTTTTTATATATATACCCCCTATAAGTGCTATGGAAAAGAAATTGAAAGCAATAGATTAAGCCTTGTTAGTGTTACATTTTTTTTTGTATTCATACCAAATCCCTGTAGTGTGTGCAAGAACATATGTGAAGTGGTGTAGAAACACAAATTGTCTTATTAATGAGCTAAGTTAAAGAAAAAAATAATTTTGCTATGAGGGGCCACAAAGCTGAAAGAAAAAGGCCAAAAGATTCCTAATAAAGTGTCAGTGATAAAAGAAAAAATATATATAAATAGTCAGAGGTTAAAAAGAAACAAAAGAAAACCGAATCGCAAATTGCTAAAGGCATTCCTGAATGCAAAAATATCTAATGCTCAAATGAAACAAGTGAAACAATAATCAACTAACAAAAAGTATTTTAAAAAAAAAAAAAAATTAAAAAAAATACACCACCACCAAAACAAACAAATAGTGACAAACAGTGATCAACGCAGTCAACTACCGTTTTCTACCTGCTTGATAAGCGTTTGCTCGCTGTCGGCGCTTTCTTTCACCCCTTACAGCCTCACCTCAGCGAACATCGAGGAAAGATCTTTCGTCGTGGACGCCTCAAAGTGAGTAAACTTTTGTTTGTTTTTGATTATTTTACTTGATTATTATCTTCTCCGCGAAATGCGTTATCAGCGCGATTAAATTCTGTTCTCTTTTATTCATTACGCGTCAGTGCAGCAATATTTGTTGTTGTATTCACACATCAAGACATGTTGCTGTACTCTTGTAAAATAGACCGCGATCACAAATGATTTATTTTTTTGATATGCATTACAACAAGTTTTTGTTTGTTGTTTTCATGAACAATATTTCGCGATTGTTATAGTAACTTGCGTTTGTATTCGAATTTTTTTTTTCAAGTTTGCTGATTTCTTAATTCATTTGATTACGCGCTAATTTCGAGCAAACCGAAATAATAATACACGACATAATTATTAATTTACGCATTTCGTAAATTTCTCTCTTATTTTATTATAATTTTTTTTATATATTTACACTGATTTATTATGAATGTATTTTTTTTTCTACACTGTACCCATGCATATAACTATATTTTAAAACATTACTAGAATATCCAACCAGCATATATTTTCTTGCACCTCTACAATATATTTTTAAGATAGAGCCATAATTAGTTTTAATTACTTTTGGAAAAAAAAACAATAGCCAATGAATTTTGTGAATAAAGATAATGTTTTTCTAAGTTGAATTCTAATTCCCGACATGTTCTAGTTTAATTTTCTTCATCTTTGATTCGATGCAGCATTACGAAATGTGTTGTAGGTAAACTGCGACTAACAAGGGGTCATGGAAAAATTATTTTTGTTTATTTTCGGAATCCATGACCAAGGTAGGGTGGGCAACGTTGCAGCATTTCAACTAGGCGCAACATTTTATTGTTTATGCTGGTTCGAACACCTGCATAACCTGCATACTTGCCACCAATCGTGAACCGTTCATCATCTTCTCATTGCTAACCCCCTCCCGTTCCTGAAATACTCCCTTCTCGCACGCAATGTTCTTCAAAAATAATATTGTTCGTAAACAAGAGCCAAGAGTCGCCACGGTGATATCCTCCTCAACCCACGACATTCCCGACGAGCCAGAGCCGGATAGCCAGTGCGTGCCCGTGACCCCGACTCTCCCCTTCACCTACTCGCGTTTTGACAAATTCAAAGTAACGTTATATGTTACATGACCCAACTCTATACGCCAATGTATGTACTGTACAAGTCTTTAAACTGACAAATCGAATGACTGACTGACAGACGGTCTATCGTACAACTTGACTACATAGCTAACCGACTGAATGACTGACTGATTGGTAGACTGGGCTGTGTGAAACACATTCGATACGTTGCGTTGCGAAAGAACAAAAACATTTTCACAACGCCTTTTGTAACATAAAACTTGACTTTTTTGTCATATTAAATTTTCAGTTGATCGCTTTCTTTTTTATAGTTTTTTTTTCTCTATTGTGGGACGAACAATATTTCATTTGATTTGGTCATGCTTTCGGTTTTGCTTGGCTGACAATTTTTTTGTTTGTTGTTTTTGTAAAATATCATTCAATGTTCGTGCATATTCAAAGTAGTTTTCAAGCCTTGACCTTAAGAAAAAATGCATATTTTTTACATACTTGCTGGCTCAAAGAAACTGAAAGGCAAAGAGAGTGAGAGAGAGAGAAGAGTGAGTAATTTTTAGTAAAAAATTGTATTTTTTTGTGAAATCACTTTTTTAAATTAATCCTGTGTGGTGTTGCCCCCTTTTGTATGCAATATTTTTTTTTTAATTTTCCATACTGATGCTTTTTATTGCATTTGCTGTTGCCTTGACTTGATTTGGCTTGGCTTTCCTTGCCTTGCCTTGCTTTGATGTTGCTTAGAAAATTAGTTTTCATTTTCTGTTTGATTTTTATGCAAAGCTGCACTTTTTTCCAATTTCAATATATTAAAAGTGACATTGACAGAATGGTTTCTATGCTTTGCTTTTCTTTTCCTCCAAAGTTGTTTTTATTTACACTTTTACATTTCATTTGCAAAAAGCTCAAACTTTGAAAGTTTAAATTTATTTATTTGTGTGGAATTTTTTTTTTTTTAAATTGATTAAATTTTAATGATAAAGTTTATGATATGAGCATTTGTTATGAATGACATTAAGTCACCGAACCATTGTGCTCTAATGCCTTATATATGTTATGTTTAACTTAGGAAGGTCAGTTTAGGCCTTTTAATTTTATGGTTTATGTTACTTTTCTTTTCTCTGGAATTTATTTATTAATACATTTATTTCAATAAAAACTTTAAGACAAGTCATACCATTGTTTAAGCAATTGAACAATCCTGCCAACCAATTCAAAGTATCGTTTTCACCATTGAACGTACAAGTATTGCACGATAAATTTTGCAGTAAAGAAAACAACAGAAGGCAAAAATTGCTAATAAAATATATAAAAGAAGTATAAAAAAGAAAATAAAACAAAATGAACAAAATAACAAAGCTCACATGTGTATTGGAAATAACTTGAGGCAGCAGGAAGCAAAGCAAAAGGAAATGGAAAAAAGTGTCATGTAAAAACCGAACGAATAATATATAAAGGCAAAAACAATGTTATCTACAAGCCACGACACGAATAAACAATAAAAGCGCAAAGTAAACTGTCAAAGTAGAAAACTCAACTTGATGACGGGTCGGTTTGGATTGGTTCGGTTCGGAGTGGCTTGCCATCGCTCGAGACCAGGCGAGGTCGGACCGGTTGGGCCAGGCCAACGTATAAAACAAAAGGCATAGTTGCGGGGGACTGTGAGACTGTGAAGGCGGAAAGTGTCAAAAGTAGTACATGCGACATAAGATCGATAAAGCAATAGAGCATTTTACTGCCGCCGTTGTTGTCCCTGAAACTGTGCGAAAGTGCAATAAATCTGACAGAAAAGTTTTGCTTGTCTGCCTCAGTTGAGTTGAGTTGAGTTTGCGATTGAACAGCGGCAAAAAGAGGCTGATACCTTGAGGCTAAAGTGTGCTTGGCAGCAGCAGCAGCAGCATGGGCAGCGGGCTGTAAGTGGCCGCAGCTTCTTCAACGGCCTTAGTGTTCTTAGTTGTTCTAGTATTTGAATAAGAATTTTATAGAATAAGATTAATTAAGATTTTGTATAAGAAAAGTAGCTGCAGTAATCTTAACCGAAATAAGCTTAAGAGCACTTGCATTTCGCTTGTGCTTGGCCAAGCCTAAAAGTAGACTAGCACAAGTAATGAAACTTGAAAGATGCAACAAAATGAAAGCTGCCTGTTTTCATTCTGTTGCATCTTTCATAGAAAGAAGAAAAAATAATAATAATTCTTTTCTTTTCATTATACAGCATGGGCTTTCAACTGCAACATGGTCATTCGCATTCCTTGGGTGGTGGTGGCGGTCACAGTCATGGCGGCGATGCACATGATGAAAAGAAGAAAGGCGCCAAATCAACATCAAATACAATACCCGATCCCACTGGGCTCGCGCTCACCAGTCATACACAACGCCATAGCAGTTGCAAAGGTGCCTCAAACACAACGCATTGCCCCTCATCGCCGACGCAACGTCTTGAGGATGGCGTTAGTATTGATGTTGGTGCGCCGGAGGATGCTGAGCTGCCTGCTGCTGGTCTACAAACGTTCTCCTATCAGAATTCAAAGAATGTACATGAAGTTAATGCCGAAATTGCTGCTGTCATGGCTGAAACAGCGCCGGGCTCGCATCATCATGGTGGCGCCGCGGGACAGGAGGCGGTTAACATGAATGTGCGTGCAGCATTCATACATGTCATTGGCGATATGATACAGAGCGTTGGCGTATTCGTGGCTGCAATTGTCATTTATTTCAAACCCGAGTGGGCAATTGTTGATCCCATTTGCACATTTATCTTCTCGATAATTGTACTCTTTACCACATTTACGATCATGAAGGATGCTCTGCTGGTAAGTCAACTTGTTGGCGACACTTGAAATCCAAATGTTTCTTAACTTAAAACTTGTTCTCTTTCATTTCCATGCTTTTTTTTTGTACTCCAATGCTGATCTCATCTGATTTAAATATTTCTGTTGGCGCCACTACAACCAATGTTTACACATATAGGTCCTTATGGAGGGCACGCCCAATTACATGCACTATGCTGAGGTTATGCAAGTTTTTCTGCAGATTGAGGGCGTGGAACGTGTACACAATTTGCGTATTTGGGCGCTGAGCATTAATAAAGTTGCTCTATCAGCACATTTGGCCATTGGTAAGTGCTGTGTATGTCTGCATGACTTTGTGTATGTGTCTGAAATTCGAGTGTCGGGCGGACATATTTGTTTATGCGTTGTTCACTTAGGCGTGATATCATGTGTTTGCTCGCTAATTATCCCAATGGATTTATGCGTTCCGAACTCAACCTCAATAACTGAAATGAACGCGTTATCTACGGATGTATGTGTGTGTGTGTGTGTGTGTTTGTGTGACGATGTTCTGTGTCCATGCAAATGAAGCAATTAGGTTAATTATTTTTGAAATGGGTTTTTAAACACAACGCTTTGGTTCAAAAAAATATACACTGTTGAGTTTGTATCTGCCAGCACTTTTCGAGCTCAACATTTGCAGCATTGACCAATGGCGGATTATTAAGTGCGTGTCAAATGTATTAAAGTTGACACAATGATTGCAGCTTATGAATTATTCGTTCAGAATGTATTGAATAAATGCTCCTGAAATTGGAGAATGGATAAAGTCACGGAAATTGCTTTCAAATAATTTTTTTTTTTTTTTAAGTTAAAGCAAACAATTTGTCGACATGAAAGTAAGTTTTCTGTTGCAGTCTAACTTTGTTTTTAGTATTTCCGCAGACGCTATGCCAGCATAATACATCACTTTTTCTCAAGTAACACAAATCATTTTTATAGCACACACTGAACAGTTAACAGACTTTGATTTTCTTCAACTCAGAGGTCATGCTCGTAAAATGCTCAAACAATTTATCTCAAATGCCAAAATGCGCGAAAAAAATCTTCAAAGCGTCGAAAAGTATGACTTGTCAAGCTAAGAAGCTGAGCCAAGGCACGCTGGCATTGGTTTGTGTTACTTGAGTTGGCAGTCGAAAACTTTAAAACAGCGCCGAATTGCTCGCCATCGATAATAGTCAAAGTTTGTCTGCTTTTAAGTTGCGCTTACATCATAAATCTTGTATTAAATTTTGTAAGTTTTTTTTTGGGTTATCGGACTGACTTGATTTAAGATTTGACTAAGCAATCACCGCCTGTGGCTATGCTATTAATATTTTTTTGTTACCTTTGATCTAAATTTAAGCGAGAGAGATTTGTATTTAAATTACTCAATTGTGAAATTTCTGACTCATTACAGCTCTCGATGCCAATCCCAAGAAAATACTTCAAGATGCCACTACTGCCGTGCATTTGCGCTATAACTTCTTTGAGACAACAATACAAATTGAAGACTACACCGCACAGATGGAGAATTGTATACAGTGCACAGTGCCAGAGAAGTGAGCAAGATGTTCTGCAAATTAAATAAGAAGTAGAAGTGCACTGTCATAAAGGACATCTGAATGTTTTTCTTCAGGCTTTTCTTTTTTCACATATTTCTTGCTTAAGTTGTCCGGAATACATTTAGGAATGAAGATGAGTTGAACACTTGTGCCTTTATAAAAAGTTTATAAAGTTTTGTATTAATTGTAATTAGTTACTTAAGTGTCGCTGGAGACTTTTGCTGAAGGCCACAGTATTTGACTAAATATTGTTAATGTACGTAGTTGTTAAGTGCGCGTAAATGAAAAAAAAAATTGTATTTGTACTTGTTTGTACATATTAAAACCAATCATTGTTCATTCAATCATGTTATTTTGTCGTTTTAATTTTGAGCCACTGAAAAATCCCTTTTAAGCCGCTAGGACACTTGATTGGCATGCAATTATGGTTAGCCGCATTGAATGGCATATTTTGGCTAAATCGAAAAATAATAATAATAATAACAATAATATTTATCAAACGCCCGCACGTTGACAAATTTAATAGTTTACACGCAAATAATTTATTTAATGCATTTTATGCCATTGGCTCATTTTCTTTGCCTACCACGCCGCGCGCGGCTGAAACAATTACAAAACCAACAAAATACTAAAACATATTTCAATGTAAATTAATGTAGATCAAAGTGCAAAGTATGCAAATGTGTAAAGCTAAACGAGCTGTCAGTGTATAAATAAGCGCATAAATTTTATAAAAGCCATGTACATGCCAATACCACCACCGCTCACTCACACTCACACTCACCCTTGGAACCTTTAGATTTTATGGCACGTCGCGAGTCAAGTCAACTCGCTTGAAATGTTATTGTTGTTTTTGTGAAAATTACCTTTCAAACATTTTGTGTCAATTTATAAAAATAGACATTATTTCATCAACAACAACAACAACCATCATATTGATGGTGATGATGACAATAGCAACAACAAGAGCAGCTGTAGCAACGGTAACGAGCACAATAACAACATTGTCATTATTAAGACAACGTCATCATTGTTATCATTTACAATCATCATTATTAACAAAATTTTAATCATCATCATCATCAACATCAACATGCCGCATACAATAAACAACAACAACAAATACAGCGTTGACAAATGTGACGTTCAACCGCAGTGCCGCCAACAATACATATCGACTTCTGTAGGGTGGCAGTTGTTATGTTGGTATGCCGCCTGTCAATATTCAAATATTGTACATAAAAGTTATGAACGAACCGACGCAATGGCGTAGAAGCGATTTTTCAACCTTACTAACTCGCGGGACCCTCGTAATCGTCGAAGTTGCCGTTGCCTTTGGCGTTGCTGTTAGCGCTGTCACCGCACACACACACACACACACACACATACTAATACCGATTTATGGTTTCGAAATAGTCGCATAGTAATCGCTATGGGAGCCTCATTGAGGGCGAGTGTGAATACGCCCCCGAACGGCTCCCGGCTTGATGAACACTAGCAAATCTCACACATATGCGTCGCCAAAAATCTATGCTCAGACAAATAATTGCGTTCACCTAGCTATCAGACCCATAAGCGATACATTAACAGACGCGCTTCGATTGAGGCGAAGGCGTGGTCGTTTATCGTGAATTCGCGTGTGCATAAGTGTAGCTTAAACTATAACTAAATTTATGACCAACACCATAAATAAAGAATGAAAATAAAACTATAAAAAAGAGAAAAAAATAGGGTTCACGCACTATTCTGCGTTTTCGGTTGTAAACTTTTAGGTGCAGTAAATAAAGACAAGGCCAGAAGCTTAACTTGAGCTTGATGAACATAAATTTAAATGCTCACGTCGTCGACATGGAGTCACAAATATGGCATAAACTATTATTATTAGTGATATGCTTTGGGGCAAGATTGTAAACGTGCCAAACAATGTCTGTTGCTGCCCGAGAGTATGCAATATTAATTGATTTTAATACGCAATACAGCCAAGTAAATGCAACGAGATGACTGCCGCTGCAACTGATTGATATAAATGCAGTGGAGTGTGGCACAAATCATATACAATTATATAATTGTAGTATGAGCAGCTGAATCCGCAAAGTATGCTTCAAATTCAAAAATATTTTTATTTGGCCATATTTTGTTCACTTAGTTGCAATTGAATAAAAGTGTGGCAGGGAAGAAAACGTCAAAGGAAGACAAAACAAGTGCAGGAAATACATGAACATGTTATGCATACGTTTAGGTGCGTAAAATTGAGTAACTATAATGTTGACAATTTGAAAACATTTGCTGGCTTGGCGCCATCATACGTGTACCATTCAAAAAAAAAAAAAAAAAGCAAGTGCGTGTGCAGTAAGAGTCAGGCAGTCGGCAAGAAATCGTCTGCATTTGCATGCAACGCCAAAAAGTATGCTAAATGCAACCGAAAGTAGCTAACGAGACGAGGGCTGCAGTAAACAGAAACGAACAATAAAGAGCATCAAAGAGCTGAAAAACAACAACAGCCGAAGCACTGAGCAGGACTTGCGCAATGTATAAAAGAGAGAGTTGTGAGAGTATTTGAATGATTTTAGTACAAAGAGCAAAGCCGACATGAAGCAAGTCAGAGTCGATTCAATGTTTGTCCAAAAACTCGACTTGTTGGTTGCTTTTTGTGACATTTCGTCAGAGTTGAGTGAAAATGCATGAGTATAAAATGAATGAGCGCAATGAGCAAAAGAACTCAAAATGAAAAATATGAGTTGGCAAACGAAATGCAAAACGACAATAAACAAATTCAAAAGGTTTCTGTGCTGTATGAAGCTACTTGACACGTTAAATAGACAACGGCAAATGCTGAGCACACGAATTTGAATAACAAACATGCCGGAATGAGCAGTTCTGTCGTAGTGGGTGACCAACATAACAGAAACAATGGCAGAGCACGTTGCTTTAGTTTATTTAACTGTCTGACTGCCAGACCGGTCGCTCTTATCAAAATGTGTCAACATAGAGCATGAGTGAGCGACGGGGGAGTGAATGAGGTGGCCATTTGGTCAGAGACAAAAGACACAAAAAGCACTTAGGCAATAAAACAAAGTTGAATTGTGTTTTCTTTTCTATTTTTGTTTTGCACTTAAAAATATTGTTTTTTTTTCTCAGGTAGAAATAAGAATCTTTCACTTATACTTTATGATTGATTTTTAAAGCACAAATCAAACACAAATTTTCAAATGTTATGTAATTAAAATTGCCATTGAAACATTCACACAAATGAGTCACTTCACATAAAGTCAAAGTTCTTTCGACAAGTTCACTCTTTCGCATTAATGGCGTGAAAATTATGGCTTACGACGCCCACAAATATTTCGAAAAACAGAAACCAAAATAGCAAAGACATGCACAGCTCGGTTAAATATTTAACGCTATGCGTTTGAATGTGGGCGTGTGTAAGTAACACGCCCAATTTTTGGTTGCTAGAGAAACAAACAAAAATCGCTTAATTTGTAATATTTAAATGAAGGCAGTAGGATTTTCTGCTTCGTTAAAGGACACGCAAGCTGTATATCAAGGAGGAAGAGACTCACAAATACAAACATTCACTCACACACGCAGTCGCGCACACAAACACAAACTTGAGCAAGTTGCTGCTTGACAAAGAGCATGAACTGAAATGTATTTAAAAATGTTCTTTAATTCGCTCAGTCCTTTCATTATAATCCTTTTACTTGTGCTTTGCGCCCTGCCGCCCACTTTGCCCTTTGCCTTATTATACAGTGTGTTCGTTATTCACTCACAGTTTCGGCCTAACTTCCTTCCATTGGTTTTGCTTTTGCGTTTATTTATTCCTTTTTTTTTTGGCATTCGCTCAAGTGTAACGTCCTTGAAAATTAATTGGAAATTTTTGCGCCAAAAATTTTGTATAAATTGAATGACGATTGAAATTATCCTCAACACTCATACACAAATCCAAACACACATATACATAAACATAGCACCCGATATGCTACGGTCATGTCGATCGATCGTTGAAGACTTGAGTTGCTTTCGGAACGCCGCAGTTTCTGGCTACTATCCATTTCCAAGTGTTGCTTTTGTTGCTGTTAAAGTTGCATTCGCAAAATGCCAAACGACAAGCGAAAAAGTTTGTACTTTTTGTTGCTGTTGCTGTTGTTGTTGCTGTTTTTTTTGGCACACTGCAAATGAAAAGTTTGCACTGAGAAGTTTTTAATGAGAAGCTTTCGGTGTAGCATTATGCTGCATGCACTCTTCGTCGTCTTGAACATTCTTCATTGACTGCCTTTTGTAGTTTCTTCCTTCGTTAGTGCAACGAGGCATTATACCGTGTTGCAAGTTTCATGAAATTTCTCGTAAATTTTATAGCGAAGTGTTGCCTTGTGTTTGTTTCTTTTGTTATTTAAATTAAAGGCATAATGAAAATTGCAATAATAAAGTTTCATCAACTGCTCAATGCATAATGAATATTAAATTTATTAATGTATGCAATTATTTCTTAGGCTAGGTTTCTATAATAGTTGAAATTCTAATAACACTAAATCGTTAAAATTATATAAACTTAAAAAAATATATTTATATAAGAATAAATAATAAAATATACATAAATAAAAAATGATATATTAAAGCCACCAAAATTAAAAACTTAACCCAAATGAAGATCATAAAAAATTCTTATTGATTTCTCCTTTAAAATAATTCAAGGAACTTAAATCACACAACCTGCCAAAGAAGCGCTCAGTAATAATTTAACATAAAACATTCATTTCATGCGTCTGCAACAACTTGTGAAACACTTTGTATGAACATTGCGTATGCGTAATGTGTGCAAACAGGAAAGCTATTAAAAATTATATTGCGCATACGCCATGTAATCTTGATTTTTAGTGCGTGGCTGGCTTTTCTTAATAACAACTTTAATAACTAAATACACGCTCTCATGGCACATTCAATGCATATAAATTACTTAACATTAAAACAAAAACAAGAAAAAAAGGAAAATATTATGAAGGAAAAGTTTACAAAATGCAAGTTGTAAAGCAACAAGTTTATAATGAGCGACATACTTGTTGCATAAGGTGAAGAGCGGCGAAGAGTTACACATGCAATAAATGCAACATTGATGATGGTGCAAGATAAAATGCCAAGCACATAATGTAGGTCATTAAGAACACTCAAAAGCGCCAAGCACAAGCACACGACCCACACGACCTGAGCCAACCAACGCATGACAAACGACCAGAGTAAAGGAAGACGACGACGAACAAGAAGCAGAAGAAGAAGAAAATGAAGAAAAAGAACGTAACAGCTTCAGTTACCTTTATTAAAAGCAATGAAGAGCAACATAAGTTAAAGTAAAAGTTTTCAATGCGTTGCCATATCAAAGTAGATTCATATCAGAGTGCACACAATCGCATACATACATATATTACATATATACATGCGTGTTGTGATTGACTTGGCTGCTTGTGAGCGTAAAAAGTTCACAATGTTGTGGCTTGTATTGCACATCCTTTTCTCTTTGCTTGTTCATCCTGTTGCACATGTTGCGTGTTTCGTATATTATTATTTGCCTTAATAAAAAACCAACTTCATTTCACGAGTGGCGCACATGCACACACACATACGCATGCATGGATGCACAACTACAATGCCTTAACTTCTCTTTATTCTTTTAATTTTTGAGTTTTTATTGTGCTTACTTCTTCAGTTCAGTTCATTTCGGTTCGTTTCGCTTCGTTGCTTGCAATTCTCGCAATTTTGTGCATTCGCATGATACTTTTGCCACCTCCTTTTTTTCCATAATGTAATTTTAATTAGTCCTTATAACATGCGAAATATTTCTCGCAATACGGTCTTTGCAACATTCGCTTTTATACATCATTTCCTTCAACGTCTTGTTACTGTGTTAATGACGGCACAAAGGAAGTGCCATTCTTTTTTGTTTTTTGTTTTTTTTTCGTCGGCAACTCAGCATTGTTAAGCACTGTTCAGCGCCTTCTTTACGCAATTACAATGGCTCGTTATTTTCTTCTTACCTCATGTCTCGAAATCTGTTCATTGCATGTGTGTATGGTTGCATGCATGATTTCAGTCATTCAATAGCTCAGTCAAGCAGTTGTTTGTTATTACGTTTATTGTGCAAATAAAAATAATGCTCAAAGTGTCTTAAACGACTTCAGTAAAACGCTCAACTGCGATTAGCTTTTTTAAGTGAAAAGTGCTTAGTATAATTTACTTAACACTTATTTGATGTTTAAATATTTAACTCTTTGATGCTTTGCCATTGTATTTATACTTATAACTTTGCTCATATTGTTGACTGCTATGAAGATAACAATAAAAATTTAAGCGTTTTTGATTTAAATGCTTATAACATACTCGGTTTTAAGGATATCCCGACGGTGATTTGAACATAAACAGCTCATAATAGATTATTATTATGACCAACATCTTTGATTTTATTAGCCACACAGATTTCTTTCATGTTATAACTTTAAGCATACATTCATCGACTTGATGTTCCATTCAAAGTGCATTGCAGGGCGTCACTAAACCCAAACCGGAATGAGACCACGCCGTAAACCGGGACCAACGCAATGCATGGCAAAAACAAGCAATAATAAAAAAGCAAAGAAAACAAGAAAAAACCACAGCGACGAGAACTACGATGACGTCGACTGCAGCGAACATCAGCACAAAAAATGAATATTTTTTAACAATTCGAGAATATAAAAGTTTTTCACTTAAAAAATTGGTTGTGGCAAAAAAAAAATGTTTGCATATTTTTATGAGCAGTCGAGAATTGAGCAGAAGTGAATGCATTTCGTGCACAAATAAAAAGGAATCAAATTTAAATGAAAGCAAAAAAAAAAAAAGGACGATGAAAAATTGTTTTTCAACTTGTTTAAATTCGTAAATAGAGTATACCATATAGATACAATAACAACAATAAACAACGTGCAAATTATTACGAGTGGTAAAAAAACTTCTCCAATACAGTAGAACTTCCTTGTGATGAACAACGAAACTATTTGCATAAAATATCTTACGGAGAGTTTTTTCGATATAACTTTATTATGTGCCCCAAAAAGGGGAGTGTAAGAACAGAAAAATTGATATCAATGAATGTTCGCTTTGAAGAAGTTTGACTGTAAAGAAAAAATACAAAATATGGCACTGGCAACTTTGCCTTAAATGGAGCCAAACATATTCAGCCAATAAAGTAAAAAGCTTGAAAAAAAAAAATTACAACAAAAATAAAATAATAATGAAAAACAGAAAATATTGTTTAAAATAACAGGAAAAGTAAAATTCAGAAGAAAAAAAAAAGTTCTGCATATATTTAAATATATGTATATCTGCTCAATGTGTGTGTGTGTTTCAGGGATCATGTAACGCCGATTTTATACAAATTTACGTTCGCTGCGTTCGTCACCACCACCGTAGCCGTAGCCATCATCATTGCGTAAGCTGCAATCGACAATTAAAACTTTATTCGCCGCTTTCAATTTGGCGATCGAGTGCATTCGCCGCTTTTGGGGATTACAAAAAGCTGGCGAGGAGTAAAAGTAACAACACAAATTGTTAAAATGCATGCCCGGCGTATAAAATGTTGTAAGGGTGTGTGAGTGAGTGGGAAGAAGTTTGACTGAGTTGAGAAAAGTTTCAAAGTGCTGCAGTAAATACTTCAAATTTGATTATCGCTTGACTGCAGTAAAACGAAGTTTGGTAGAATGTGTAGAAATTGTATGACGAACGAGTTTATGCTGGAAAAGAAGAATGAGACGGTGATTGTATAAAAAGAAGGTCGATAGATAGAGGTTTGAAGAGCGAGAACTAAAAGGAGTGTGTAAAAAGAATGATTGATTATTTAAAAATGTATTTTTAGACAATAAAATTGAAGTTTTGAAACGTTAAAGTAAATTCCAAGCTTATTAATGTTGATGTTATGTAAGTAATTACGGTCAATTGGCTTGTCTAAAATGTAGAAATTTTAGTTTTGAAGGTCGTACTAAAAAAACTGTATTTTTAAACAATATAAAAACAAAAAAAAGTTGTTTGTCTGTTAAATATTTTAGAAAGACTTTTTAGTTTGTTTTAATTTTGAATTTTCAACTTAATAAAAACTTGTACGCTTAATTAAAATCTTTCTTCATTGTTTTTGTCTATTACTTAAATTTGTCGCAAGACAGGACGTATGCGCAATATCAAATTGCTATAAAATACAAGACACAAGCCCAGCTAATTGCTGTGAAAAACAATAAACGAGTTCAAGACATGTTAAAATGTCAAACGGACAAAAAGACTAACTTAACGAGTTCGAAAGAGTGAGCGAGCGTTATAGTGAGAGAGGGGGGAGAGAGATAGAAAACAGCTGTGCCGAGTTAAGGAAATACGAAAGTCAAACGATGACTTGAGAAGAAATTAAAAGAGCAAGCAAAAACATGAAAAGAAGTTAAATAAGAAGCTCTAGACAATTTGACTTGAACTGCTGTGGCACGGCAAGAGCATTCAGTGAGCAACTTGAATAACTAACAACAAGAAAAACACGAACACGAACACAAACAACAGCACATGCACGAACAATACTACAACAATAACATCAGCAACAACAAGCAAATTCACAAACACAAACAACAACAGTTTAATAAACAACAAGAACTCAGCTAAAGAATAGAACTCGAAGACGAAGTCTATGTCGAAGTCGTAAGAACGAAGTGGCAGCATCGAGAAACTTGACTTGACTTGTCTTGACTTGAAAGCAGCATCATTCAAGGTGGCAACGATTCTGGCAAAATGCAATCTCGGTTAAAGTTTAGAATTTTGTTTTTTTTGTTGAATTGTACTTGCTTAAATATGCAAAACGTGTACAAAATGAACAAATGCAGGGAAGCGTATAGAACGGATTTATTTAACGTTAACAAAATTAAAAATAAACTGCTGTAGAAATGGAAACATGCAATCGAATGTCGAATGCTAAAGTTACTGATGAACGACGAACTCAGACATGCAAAAGTTGCAGCATGAATTCGGACTTCTTCAAGAAGTTGACTTTTATACAAAGTTCCAAAAATTCTAAAGTGCTGTAATGATTTATTGTTGCTCTTTAAAGCGACGGACGGACATACTGCATTAGTAATTATTGTATTGCTCCGATTTGACTTGCTTGGCGTTCATTTTAAACATTTAAACAATGAATAGCAGAAATATCATACAAAAAAATTAAAAAAGCAGTAAGGACGCTAACTTCAGCAAGGCTGAAGCTTAGATACTCTTTTGTGTCCATTTTTATACCCTGTACACCTACTGTGTATGAGGGTATATTAAGTTTGTTAGAGACGGTTTGTATGTAACGCACAGAAGGTGAAAAGGGGGAAACTATAAAGAGACATTCTGTTAACAGTTAACAGAGACATTCTGTTAACAGTTAACAAAGACATTCTGTTAACTGAGACGTTCTGTTAACAGAATGGAAATGAATATTTCGATCTGTTACAAACTCCGTGACAAAATTATAATGCTATTCACATACGTGAAGAGTATAAAAATATAAGATATAAATAATAATTTTCGTTGTGTATGCTGCACAGAAGTATAAATTTGCACGTTTAGCAATAGCGAAAATAGCCTTGAGCTGTGATTTATGTAAGCAATTGTTTGCCACACTTGGCTGAACTCTGCAGCGCCAAGGCATTAGAACCATGACAAAGGCAAGCGACGGCGGTGTTGATGGTGAAGGGAGAAGCTTGTTGAGCACGAAATAACATTTAAGATGTTTGCAAAGTGTCCAGCAAGCAAATGTTGCCAACTAGCGCATGCATAATGCAGAGACACACACACACGCGACAAAGTACCGTTGCAATCGTTCGCCAGGATATGCCAGTTTATTTCGGTGGCTTCGTTTGCCTTGTTTTCCGTTAGAATAATGCGCTCGGCTGCCGTGCTTTGCGCTGCTGTGCTGTGCTGTGCTGCAGTCTGGCAAATAGCTGCGACAAACTTTCCACCAACAATTGCGATTGCTTATAAAAGTGAAAAATTTATGTATTAAATAACTAAAAGAAAATAACAGTGCAAGAGAGCCTTGCTTTGTGTGTATGCAAAACAACTGCAGATCGTTTGCCAAAAAAAAAAAAAAGTATATAAAATTTCGCAGAGCTTTTGATATAAAACAAAATAACTTTAAACAATGTTATTTGGCAAGCGGTTGGAAAGAACATTGCGACGAGTCTTTGCTGCCACCATAAGCATTATTTTCCACTGCTTAAAGTCTTATAAATGAATACTTTGAAAACAATGTTAGCTTCTTGCTGCGAGTTTTTATTTTTCGCTTTGACTTTATTAAGAGCGCGTCAAAAAAGCGCAAAAAAAAAAAATTTCTATACTACACACGGCCATATAGCACATACTGCAGTCTAAGAGTCTTCTTTTGTATGTATATGTTTTTTTTTTTTGTAAAAAATTTTTTTTTTCAAGTAAGCTATAATTTTAATTATGAAGAAGATTTTTTCTGATTTTAAGGCTCTTCACTTTGTCATTCAAAGCATTATTATTGTGTGTTGTCTAGACCAATAAATTAACTTTTTAACTATGCGAATATAAATCAAACGAGTGATTAAGTTTTCAATGCCAATGTTGAGGTCGTGAAGCTAAACAGTTTAAAACTTTAGTTGTTTAGCAAATCACTCCTTTTCCTTTATTTGTGCCACTTACTAACAAAGTCTGCTAACGACGGTTGTCCAGTGGCGTTTGAAAATCTGACATTCTTTGTTGACACGTTGATGAACTTTTTTTTTTTGACATTAAAGTCCACAAAATTTGTTTACCAACAAGCCAACATGCAAAAATATACCAACAAACTCACACGGTGGCACACAAGGAGAAACAAGGACCAAGCTAGGCGACGCAGCGTGAACTTGTGGTCGACCATTTGTTTTTGTGATCGAGGTGTAGCTTTTGTTCGTACTTTCATAGGGATTTTTTTTCTTTTTTTTGTGAATTTTTCTTTGTGCATTTTGTGTCATGGCATAATTTTTGCCACCGACCATGCAAGTGCAAAGGACAAGTGTTGTTTTTTAAAGTGTTTTTTTCCTTCATGAATTTCAGTACTTTTTTTTTGTCATCTTATTTTTGTGGATTGTTTTGGCATGTGGGTACAAAAAATTGTTTTCGCCGTTTTGTGACCCGCACAAAAATACGTTGAAAAAAAAGTTAAAGGAGTAAAAAGCAAAAATTGACTTTTGTAACTAGCGGTTTATTCATGACACTTAACAAAGGCCAACGTTGACTTGTTTTGTTGCGGTCCGCAAAGGCACAAAAACAGGGAAAACCCGAAAAACACCAACGTCCAAAACTAAATTTGCCAAATAGGAATGTCAGCAACAAAACTGGAAAAATAAACTTTACGACAAAAAAATCTAGTTTTTATAGAAGTTTCAGTGAAGTTAAAGGAATATTATTATTTAAGACTATTTTGCATCCACGCGGCGAAGTTTTATTGTTTTTTGGCTTTTAATGAACACTTTTGATGATGAAAAATTATTATTTTTTTGTTTTTAATTTGAATGAAGTCAATGATAACATGAGTGTGTTGAATACTTTCAGGTTGAAGGTGTTTTAATTGGGTTTTTTGTGACTTGCGTGCGCACCACAATTATTCCATTAATTAAAATCAATTAAAATTTATTATTATTTATTTAAATAAATAATGACGAAGGAAGCCGCAAGCACATCTGTGTTAATGTTCGATATTGTTGTCACACATACACTCACAATATATCGCATAAATTATCATTGTCGACTGTGTGCATAGTTGATCATTGTTAAATAAAAATACTTTATTGGTAAATATTCGTATGTATACTTAATCTATAAACATGATTTAAGATTGTCATTAATTCTGATTTTGGATTGAAAAGTTAACGATTCAATGATATCGAATATCAAACACAAATAATGCAAAAAAAAGATGCAAAGAAAAATTTAAGGACTCTACCTTCATTGTACAAGTATATCACACATTGTATTCTGCTTTGTTAAGGAACACTAATTCTTAAATATAATCCTAAATAACTGCTACACATAAAGCAACACGACTTAAAAGAAATATATGCTACAACATCATGTTCATATCATTAATTATGCTAAACAGCATTTCATTTTGTATATTTTCTATGCCAACAACAAAACTAAAGCATTTGGAAATATTTTACAAAAGTTTTTTTATTTTTTCGTTGCCTTTTTTCCGCTCTCTTTCAGAATTGAGCATTTTTATAACTTTTTACAAGCTTTTTACCCTATTTAAATTATTTGATAATATATATGGTTTTTTTCCTCGCTGTCTGTGCGGTTACTCTATGTCTCGAGTGTGTGCTTTTGTGTGTGTGTAAGTGTGTGAGTGTATGCTTGTGTCTTGTTGCTTTTTACAATTTTGCCTGAAAGCGCAAATAATTTAACCTTAATAAAATTTTTAGGGATTTTCTGAAAGAGGCATAAATAAAATTAGTTATGTTATTTCGAAATAGGCAATTTACAAAATTGCATTGAAAAAGGGAACACGTTACCCTTTCACTTTACTTTTCGAACTTTCACAATACAAACATAGACAAGCAGTGGGACACACATACACTCACCTTGCCACACAAGAGCAACCCAAGTGAGCTAAAAGTGAGGTCAACTCGTTGCTTGGCCTGACTTTTTCAATCAAACTTTTACTTCACTTCGTGGTCAAAATGGCAGCGTGCGGGCATACATATGTATGTATATACATATGTGTGTGTTTTATATGCTAAATTTTGGTCAGTGTCTCGTTTTCGGCCTCAATTTGTATTTTTAAGGACTTTTTTTTTTGCTTTTGCATAAATATAAAATGTTTTCAGCACTTTACCTTTGGCAGTCGCATTCGAGTCGTTCGAGTCAGTTTGGCCATTCAGTTTCATTGAAGCAAATAAAATGCAGATTATTTGGCTGCTCTTGCTCTGTGTCTGAGAATATGATAAAATCGCCTTTGAAGCACTTTGTAGCACTTGGCATGATTCACTAGACATATTCACACACTTATTTCAACAGAAAGCTTAGCCTTCGGTTTATGCTCGAGAAAAGTTGCCAAATAAAGTTAATTAAATACTGAATCTGTTGAAATCTCAGATTGCATAGCAAAACAAGATAATTGCTTAAATTGGTATTCGTTTGCTAAATAGAGAAGCAATTTATTAAACAATTGGCATATGCATCAATTACTTCGTTAGTATTTTCAATAAAATTTTTCTTTAAAAGACTTTAAACATTTTTATAATTTTTTTTAATTAATGTACAATATAGTAGCTGACACCTTTAAGTGGCATGAAAGATAAAACAGCATTGAAAAATTAAATTAACAAAATTAATTGTGCATAAAAATTGTATTTGCATCCAATCAACAGAACAATCATAGAAGCAATTTTAGGCCTCAACACCTTCAATCTAACTTCGAAATTCCATTCTAGACAACAACAATAACAAAACGAATTATGTTATAAGTGAAAACCAAAATTAGTTGGCATCATTGTCGGCGTCAACAACATCGTCATCATGGGCTCTCCTCTGTGTTGGTCGAGAACGCAATCAGAGCACGATAACAATCTCAACAAGCACAACGAAAAGTTTATGCCAAACTAAACATCTCATATGTACATACATATGTGTGAATGTATGTACAAGTGTGTGTATATTTGCCGTTAGCGCCAAATTTGAGGCTGACGAAGACCCACACGGTCTTAGTTGAGGCTTTTACTTTTGTAGTTGTAAAACTCATTTCAAGCAACGTCAACAAAAACTGAACTCATGCAAAAAAACGGGCGCAAATTACATATGAAAGTTCGCTAAATTATGATGGCACTAATACAACTATAATGCCTCAGTGTGTGTGTTTGTAGGCACACACATACATATTTGTTGACTCTTTTTCTGTCATTGTCGTTGTCGTTGTTGTTGTTGTTGTTGATTTTGTCATTTTCTCTTTGCTGGTTTGAACTAAATGAATAAACTTTTTCACTGCATACTTTTCGGCAGCAGTAAATAGTGTTAAAGTTAACACATTTGATTTGTTTTTACTATTTTCTGTTCATTTGTTCGTTGTGTGTGGCGTTGTTTCTGCCTTCATTTTCAGTCGGCAAATTTGTTTTTGTATTACAAGTTTATAAACTCTACTCACGCCTCTTCACTTATGCATGTATGTATGTATGTATGTATATGTGCTGATTGTTTTTTAGCATACGAAAAATTTTTGACAACACTTTTTCGCTGAAATAGTTTTTCCATTATGACACTCACTCAGCGGCATTGCTCTTGGGGTGGGGCAAGTTTAATGAAAGCGCTGCAAAGTATGTGACGAAAAAGTTTGTCGAAAATAACAAAAAAAAAACAAAGTAAAAGAACAAAAAGTAAGTAGTAAGCAAGTCCTTACCAAAGAAAGTGTAAATTAGCTTTTGGCTGCTGTTGCAGTCTTTTCACATGCTTATTGTTGTATCTGAGAGAATATTTTAAACTTTTGTTATTGAAGTTTAATAAGAAAAACTTACACAAGCTTCACTTCACACATGCACTTATTGCAGAGTAACTTTTGTAGCATACTTTTGAGTGTTTGTTTCGTACTTGTTTAAGTTGGTTTTCGGTTTGCAAATAATGACATGACTTATTGGCTGCTTGTAATTTATTTTTCGGTTTTGGTTAATTAGGGCCTGTGAGAGTTTATGTCAATCGGAACATAATTCCATTATAAAGAAAGCACTGACAATGCTCCAAAGGCTGCAGTGAAAGAAGTGTTATTATAAAATTGCGCCAATCAAAGTCAAAGACTGCAATTAAGTAATGTTTGTGTCACACACACACATAAACGATTGCATTAAACTCAACTGAAGCAAAGTGAACAAAATCGGAGAACGAAACTGAATGGGAAAAAGAATTGAACCAAAGTGAAGGACAAACAAGTAACGGTAGTAGCGTCGGTAGTGCAGTGCAGTGCCAATTAATTCAAACTAACTGAAACATGTCTGGTAACATGATTAAATGACGACGACGGTGTCCGGCGGGTGCACGTCAGAGACTGGGGGAATATTGCATTGAAGAAATGCACACGAAATGCAAATAGAAAGCAGACAAATCACAGTTAAATAGACAGCCAAGAGCAGTACAGCCATACGGACGGACACCAAATAGACTGACAGTTGGCAGCGACACTAAAGGGTAAATTAAACATAGAGGGAATGTAAGAGGGAGGGCGGCCTGTGAATGTGCAGGCAAGTTGAAATGCATTTAATGTGGTGCATACTTTCAGGCGCACCAAAATTTTGTGCAAGCGATAAAATCGCCGTAGAGTAAAGTTCATACAGTTAGGCAATTCACTTGAGTCTTCTCTCATTGCAAGATTACTATCATGTCATGGCATACACATTTAGACGCTTGTTTGGCGGCATGCTGATTTTGATATTGCACTGTGCAGCTTTCTGTCTGCCATTATGCGCCTAACTGCAAACTATATTAGTAAAAAAAAAAAATGAAACCTAAGGGCATTGCAAAAAGTTCTTTTTCAAGCAATGTTCATTTGAGATAAAAGTAAATGACACAAATTTTGTCTCTGTAAGTGCAATTAGATAAGACTCCGACTGGCATACAGTCGACTTTTAGGCGCGCATTGCGCAATTAGCAAAAGTGAATGAGAAGATTTGTTCATTTTGCATGCAAGTTATTATCAGTATCATGTTTGTTTGCTTGTCTGGAATAAGTAAAAATTTTATGAAAATTTTCCTGCCTGCCTGGAGTATCTTGTGCGGCATGTATCGCATTGAATTTGTTTACACATTTTTAAGTAAATTTTTTGGTACACGCATGATGTGGCAAAGTATTTCAATTGCGTGTCAAGCATACTTTTAGACACTACACAATGTTGTAGTTATTGCTGTCGATCGGCAGCCTATTGTGAGTCATTAATGTGGCTCAACCAACGTGCAATTTGTTGCCTCTTTCCCCCTTCACTGCTGCACAGTTGCTGCAAATGAATTTCATTGGCAAGTGTTGTTGCTTATGAGTGTGCGTGTGTTTGTGTGTGTGTGTGTGTGTTTTTGTTCGTGCCAGTCTGAAGCTGTCTCAATTGCTGCCAACTCACATACCCGCACACCAAGCTCACCGCTGCTTTTATACATTAATTATATTGCCCCGAGTTGAGTTTACTTTACACGCCACGCCGTAATGTATGCTACGCTGCGCTGCGCACAAAGGCAGTGCACTTGAATACAATAAAACAATTGCATGCGGAAATTTAAACTTGTTTCGCCGACGTAAATCCACAACAAAGTTCCGTTCTACACCGCACATTGTTTATTGTTGTTGTTGTTGCTTGTCGAAATGCTGCAATTTTAAATTGTTTTGTTCACTCTTTTAGCGCTTTTGCTTTTTGATGACATCGTTGGCATTATTGTTGTTATTGTGGTTTTTGTTATTTTGATGCGCCAAAAATTATGCAACGCTTTTGTTTTGCATGCGCGAACAGCAATTCAATTCCAATTGAAGTTGTCATAGGCATTTTGTATAAAAAGCTCTTCAAAACGGAATAGTGAGAAACACAAAGTTTTTTTGAATTCAGAGAAAACAATGCCAGAAGCTTTGTTAAAAATATCAACATTATTTTCGCATTGTCTTTTGTGTCTATCTATTTTTTTTTTTTGTTTTTATTGTCTGTTCTAAACATCTCATATGCATAAAACAAATCATGGTTTTTGAAAGTCAATTGTGTTCACAGCCCAATTGACTTGCATATATTTGTTTTATATATGTGTACATTTTTTTTAAGGCTTTACTGTAATGCGATTTGATTTTCGTTTTTATGAGCTCATAAACTACTTGATACAATTGCAGCAATTACAATGCAAAAACAACTACAAAAAGCACTCATGTATAACAAGCAATTGTATTTTAGACATTTGCATTTTTAATAACTTCATTAATTGGTAGTTTTCAACAAAGCAATAAACATTTGTCCATTTTTTTTAGTATGAAAGATATCCATAATATACATACACTTCATTATATACTTGTTATGCTCATGCGTTGTTATTGCAAGTTGCTTAATTAACAGAGCAAGTCACTTAAATGTAAAACATGCCTTTGTACTTAATCAAAATACTGAAAATTGTTAGATACATGCATAAAGCGCCCAAAAGTGTGCACCACATTATTAATATTATGAAATTATTCAGTTAGAAAACGTTGTGAAATGATTTCACTTATTTACAGCACATTTCGTTATTACTAACACGCTCTATTAAACTGAATTGGTTTGCCGTTGCCAACAACGAAGCCACTTGAGCATATCAGCAATTCAAGTGGCAGAGCAGCTATGAGGTTGCTAAGTTGCCAGTCTGCCTGCCAGGACGTTTAGCGTTACTTTAGTCATTGTCTGTGGAATCTTTTTGTAACGCAGTCAGTTCCTTAGTCACGACAAAGAAGAATTAGAAAAAAGTAGGAAAAAAAGCAAGAATATAACAAAGTATCTATAGCGTAAATGGTCATAAAAATTGGCATTATCGCCGGAAACATGTTGTTGCCAACTTAATCTCTTTGCCATTTGTTTTGCCATAAGATTTCGATAAGTTTTACGAAAAAAACAAAAAAAAACTAAGGGCAAAACGAAGAGAATGCTAGAAAAAGCGATGCCATTTTTTCGTTGTTTGTTTGTTTTCGTTTTTTTTTTTTTTTTTATATTATTTCTTTTGTTTTTGTTTTTTCTTATGCTTTTTAGGGCAAAGAAAGAAACGGTCCATATAGCGATTATTATGATTATATACAAAATCGAGACACAGAAAATGAAAATGCGTTTTCGTTCGCAAATGAGTTTTACACAAGGGAGCAATTCGCACGCACAAAATGAAAATAGATAAACTCTGTTTTGACAGATAATGTGTTAAGCAAATGGTAGAGAAACAAACGAAAAATGCCGAGAGCAAAAAGCAAAAAACAAGAAGAATTAATAAATTTAATGCAAATGCTGGCATAAATAAGGAGCTATTTAAAGAAAATTATTTATATGTATTTATTTATCTAAGAACAGTCTAATGAATATGCTTAAAGAACACATACATACATACGTCATTATAGACTGCCGAACATTATCAACAATTTTAATGTTGAAGTGTCCTAAGGCATTTCGCAACTTTGGTTGGAATATTCATATTTATCCTTATTTTATCCATTGACCTTTAACGCATACACATTTAATACATAATTCATGTTTTTTGCGTAATTTGGGTTACTCTTATTTGAAATATAATATTCTAATACTTAATTTCCAACCAAAAGCCAAAATTATCACCGATAAATGTTAAAATATTAAATATTTCATAAATAGTTAACACAGTTAAATCACACAATACTGGAAATCTGAGCCCAAAGTGTGAGATTTCATTCCAGATTTGGTGCAAGTTTGGCTTAGAACTAAATTTATTTTAAATGTCTGTTTTTGTTGGGCTCTATTTAATATGATACACACACACACATCCCGACAACGTCAGTGCAAATATGACTGATACATAAATTATAACAAGTTATTAACATTATGTGCTGCAAAATCTCTCTTTTCACACACGCGCTTATCTATGCAAGCAGCGTTTTGTATATGAGAACTTGGTCTTCTACATTATTTGCTATAAAATATTTAACAAATATTAAAACCAAACAAAATGAAACGACAGTTTTGACAAATGTCAAAGCGACAGTTAAGCTCTATAAATATGATGATGGTAATGACGATTATGGCGTTGACTATGCCATGCCATATTGTGTGATACACAGCGAGCACGTATCACAGAGCAAAGCAAACAAATAAATGTAGTCAAATCTGGCGCACACATGTGAAGCTTCAAACGAATTGAGTTCTGATGAAATCAGTGGCAAATGCATTAGGCCAAGTCCATGGGGAGGGAAATGGTCAAAGCGAGCGTGTTATAAGGACACAAAGCAATCATCTACAAAGCAAAGCAAAGAAAAGAAATAAGTAGAAATCATAAAAAAAATAAACGTTTGAGGTTTGGATCACCCAAACACGGTCAAACTAAGTGGCTTTAAGTCCAACTTATGTTAGTCATTGCGCTGATAAGCGCGCCCAAAAGTATGCCTCACATAAAGATACACATGCACACACACACAAACAAATGTATACAGTGTGTAAACATTACTTAGACGTTAAGCTCATTTTGACCGAGAAGCTTCTCTCCTCGCATTCACTTTTGCGCTGTGAGCCTGCAAATCACATTAAATGCGTTATATAAATGTGCGTATACATACATATATTTATGTGTGTGTGTGTGCGTGTGTAGTGAGTGTTTGACGTTTATGTTAACATGCCAGCTCGGCGTGTGCTTACACGCGCTTACAAAATGTCCTTCATCGTTCATCGTCGTCGTTCTTTGTGCGTTGATATGCGTGCACCCAAGCCGCCGCCACCGCCCCCGCAAAACTTCTCCACTCGTCTACGCTTCTGAGTTCGTTGCTTTGCTTTGTGTTTGCTTAACTTTTTCGCCATTCAAGTTGCACCGCCCTTGCCTCTCCCTTCGGTCATTGTCATGGCAACACAGCACATCACAACATTTGGCTATAAAAAACGCTCGTGGCTGTTAAATTGACAACGTTAAACACTTTGTTTGACATCTTCAGCATTATTAGCTCAACATGAAATGCTGTTGATACTTATGCTGATGCTGATGCTTGCCACCGCTTTCGATCTCAACTGTAAGTACCATACAGCTGATGTAACTGTGTCTGTGTGTCTGTGCTATTTATCTCTGTCGAAGTAATTGATGCCAGAGTGATTTAAATAGCTCAAAGTAAACTTTTACTGTGCGTAAGCAGCTTAAGATCATAAATACGTACATATACAGCGGCGTGAGCCTAAAAATGTTGTAAATACATGTGCGTGTGTTCAATACAAATGCGTCGTTTCATACAATTTCGTTTAAGCCTTTTGAGTTTAGCTTATAAAAAAAAAAACAAACATAAAGAAAATGTTACTCTTCGTCAGAAAAATACGCCTGAACTGTAATCAAAGCCACTATCAACGCACATAAATCAGCTTAGCGTAATTTAGTATCGTAAGAAGCATGCACTTTTCAAATCAGTTTAGCTTGAACCAAAATGAAGTTATTGCAAATGCATAAACATTCTGGCTTACTTGGTCTCCTTACCCCATTTATTTGCTGATTTTGATTTTGACTTAATAAAATTTAAATGGCTTAAATTCGCTTCGTTGCGTTTCATTAAACTTTTTTTTTAAGTTTATTATATATATTTTTTTTTTAACAAGCTTTAATTCTTTTAAGTAGCTGACGACAAGCAGGCAGGAAACACTCGGGCGGTTATGCTGTCAACGCGTCGCTAATCCTTAACCGGAAGCAGCATGTAACGTTGTAAGTCGCTGCCCTTGTATTTATTGCAACTCACGGCTGAGCATTCGTTGAGCTCGTGTTTTATTCATAAATTCGATTAAATGTCGAAAAGGTTAAACTACCACTTCCGGCGTCCATGATCGTACTCAAAGGAGGGGGACAAATAAAAAGGCTGTCGAAAGTCAAAAGGAGACATGAAACATGAGCGTTCAAAGTTGGAGCCAAGCAGAGCAGCGACTTTGCTAACGGTGCGCAATGGCAAGTTGGCCGCTCGTAAAATCTTTCATTTTTGCTGTGTATGAGTGTGAGCGTTGGTTTTATGACAAAAGGCAAAGTAAAGGATTATTTTCGTTTGTGTACAAACCGAAAAGAAAAATGTATAACTCACATAAAAATGAAAAACATATTAAAATTGACAATAAAGCGCGACTTTATGTCGCCGAGCATGTTAAATTTTTTAGCATCAACTGTAAAATGGCTGCAACGCTTTAAAAGTCATTTTTGTATACGTTTTTTTACTGCAATGGCGTATTTGTCTCTGCATTGAGTAAAAAATAGCATTGTTGTTTTTTTGTTTGTTGTTTGTTTATTTGTATGCTTTATATCACTTTACATTACTTTCATTACATGCCTGTGTGCTGACAATTACCTGTTGTAAAAATGTTGATGGTGTAAGAGGTGAGGGGTAAAATGAATCGTTTACAATCAAGTTTTGTTGACTTGAGTTGCCTTGCCTGTTTTGTTATATAATTTCCATTTGCCACTTAATTTGACCAAGTTGCACAACACTGTCAGACAAATAAACACACACACACACACACGGCGCATACACTGCTAGTGCATGACATTTACGGCACGATGCCAAGGCAAAAGGAAACGAAACCAATTGCAAAGTGGAATCGGCGTCGAATCAGTCAAGCGCGATATTTGCGCAAAATTTCCGTTTTGCAACTTGAGACTTGAGCCAGCAGTAGAAGCGTTTGTTTGCTTTGCTCTGCAGTTGTGTTGCAGTAAGCATGACACAAACACACACACACACACACAGGCACACAGGCACACAACAAGGTTCATAGTGCTGTCATTGTATTGCATACTTTTTGGCTTGTTTCGTTTACTTTGCAAAAGTCTCTTTTTTTGAGTTATTACGAAAACTTTCAAAGCATAAAATTTTTTCTTACTTCGCTTCAGCGAAGCATAAAAACTTATGTCTTCTGTCTATAGACACAACTGTCAGTTCGAACGATCGCTCAAATGTCTTCACTAATATCTCCAGGCTGGGAGGTCTCCACAGCTCTCTCTCTCTCTCTCTCCTTCTCTCTTTATCTTTCTCACACTTTTTCGCTCATCATACAGTTTGTTGGCTTGTTTGTTTGCCGGTAATATTTCTTTAAATCGAATAAACAAGTAAAGTTCAACAGAGCGGAAACGGAAGTACAACGCACATGCAGAAAAACGGTTTGCTGTCTTGGGACAAGGTGGCGTTCTATTAAGTGGGCGTACATTGTTGTTTGATAGAGAGACAGCAACGTACACGAGTGTAATGTGCACGCATTGTTTGTTTTCTTATAAGCTTTTTTCGTCTTGGAAAATATGGCGGCAAATATTCTTTGCTTTGCCATGTCGGCTGCTGTTCTTGCTGTGAAGTTTTCTTTTGTTTTTCTTGAAAATTGCTCACAGCAATAAGATGAGCATGCTACGTCGAACTTCCTGCCTGCCTGCCAGCCTGCCCTGCTGCCTTGTTGGCTTGTCTTGCGTTTACTTTAGTTTTGCTGCTCATCGTTGAAGTTGCTGCGTTGTTGCGTTTATCTTCAGTTCGTCTTTAGCAGCGGCAAATTGAAATTGAAGTGTTGTTGCACAAGCGCTCAATGTTGGTAACTGTTTGTCTTGGCAATCGCATTTATTTTTGCTGCTTAAAAGGATAATCGAAAATAATCACACTTATTTAGCTGCTTTGAACATGTGCATGTATCGCAATGTCGCAACTAAGAAAAATGTGCTGCTTCCTTTGTATCTACACTTGGTTAAATCTAACAGCGTTGCTACGGTTTATTTGCTTTGCTTTTAGCTTTTATATACGCCTTACGCTCGTTATCCTTTTCGCTCGCAACCTTTCGTTTTATGTCTTGCCATTGCTCAAAGTCAAATACGTTTTCGTATGCTTCGCTCTGGCTGAAACAAAAAAAAAAAAGATCGTACTCAAGCAGTAGATGTATTTTATATTGTTTAACAATTGTCTTGTTTAAAATTTTATGCAATCAATTGAAAATGAAACTGTTGGAAATTTGTCAATTGAGTCAAATTGATTTTGATCATTTAACGTTTTTATGAGTTGCGATTGATTTTGTTCTCGATTTTCATTGCTTGTTTTTATTGGCGCATGTACATATTTATATATTATAGAAAAAAATAATACAAAAATGGTTTTTAAAGCTCTTAGCTCACTTGGCGAATTTTGCTGCAAGCGTAAATTAAATTCTTTGCTACTTTGGCACATTCCGCATGCGAAATTCTTGTGAAAATACTGCAGAACAAAAACAAAAATAGATAAAGGTAGAAAAACACCAACAAAAACAACAACAAAGTTGACGACAGGCACGTTGAAATAGAAGCAAAAGCGAAGCAACAACAAGAGTAGCAAATTTTTTTTGTTTTTTTCATGAACTATTCAACAATTTGCCTTGTCGTCATAGTTGTAGCCTTTTTTGGTTTCTCTTCTTCTTATTTTTTTTTTGAAAACATGTTTGTGTGCTTATGTATGTGTGTATGTAGTTGTCTAGTGTAGCTTTGTTGTTGCCGCCACAACGACAACTTTAAAATATTTTTGGTTGGTTTTTATGACTTGTCACTCTTCAAGGCTTCGCATACAAGGCCTATGCTTATGTCTGCCTCACCTGAGCACACACATACAGTGATGTCTTTCAGCGTGGTTAGTTATGAGCTGTTGCTACTGCTTGGAACATGCCACAAACTATGCAATGGCGCAGTAGAATGTTTTTTGCAATAACATTATGAAAGTATTTCGTTTATGAGTCTGTAGTCTTTTGCCAGACGCAAAAATAGTTTCAGCATGTTTGTGTGTGAGCAAAGCAGAAAACAGCCGACGGCATTAATCATGTGTTTAAGTCAACGAACGAAGAGTTATTGTTATGAAGTATGTCTTTTCCAAGGGGTTTTTTGAGGTTTCAACTTTTGGTTTAAGTCAAAATTGTCAGTTGCTTTTAACTTTGTGTGACACGCAGAAAAATTGTAACAAATTTTTGTCATTAGTTGATTTAGTAATTTATGTTTCTTTGTGACAAATAGCTTTGTTGAAATCTTGGAGATCATAGCATTACTACAGCCTAAATAAGGTTATCTTTTGACTTTGCTCGTTTTTTTCAGATATTTTAATCTTTTTAGCATAAAAACGTTTTTTACACATATTTTTAATGATTATCCTTTAATACTTACAACACTTTTTTGCATTTCTCTTTTGTTGTTGTGTTTTTGCTGTAAAGGAAATTCTCCTTTTGATGACAAACACTTAAAAAATTATCATCATTAAAATGTGCTGCAAAAATTTGTATTCACTTGATTGGTCAGAAAAGATGAGCTTGAAACGGAACGAAAGCCCAACAAGCGAACGAGACATGTACATGGGTTTGACATTAATTTGTCGACAAGAAACCTACAAAAAAAAAAAAAAATCAAATACCTAACAAATTTGGCTTGAACATACAATAATCTGAGTCAATTCGCAACGGTCAGGCGACCATCCTTTCTGTGTGTGTCTGTGTGCTCAACCTCAGTGAACGAAAATGTGGGAGCGCGCCTTGAATGTGAACTGTTGCAAAACCGCAACGAGATTGTTCAAGGAAACCCTTTTTTAATTTGCAACATGTCATTGCCAGTGTACCAATGCAAAAAGAGAGAGCATTGAAGCAGTCAAAAAAGGACACGATTCGCATACGCTGATGTCCTTGCCTGCGTTGCTTTGTTGTGTGTCTCTGTGTATATGTGTGTTGTTTTATGTCAATAACTGGCATGCAAACATAACACAAAGTACAGAGGACACTCACACACACACACACACACACACACACACACAAAGATATAAACAGAACCAATTTGCAAAAAGAAAAAAAAAAATGAAATAACGAAACCAAAAAGGGCATGAAAATGAAGACAGACCAACACAAAAAAAGGGGTACTCTTTGCCTGCTTGCGGCAACATGTAGAGGCCATGGGAATGTCAGCCAAGTGACCCATACTAAATTTTATTTGCGGTTTCAGTAAAAGCGAAAGACCAACATAAAATTTAATTGGCTTTATAAGCAGCACAAGACTCACATTCACTCAATGCGAAATCAGTGTCAGTGCAAGTAGCGTACGAAAATGAGACACGTGCCGAATCAATATCAAATGCAAAATATTGCCAATGAGGCCTCGACCGCAGACTAACATACATACATTGAAGCTGTTCAAAACAGAAAATCATTTCAAATCTGTATTAAAACAAGACTGATTTGCAAACATTTCTCATGCTACTCTCATTTCTATACTCATTTCAAAGTGTTGCAAAAGAGGCGTTGAAATAATGATCAAAAATTCAATTGAAATTGACTGAGTCTGCAAAATCTCTGGCGAAAAATTATGTGTTGTTGTTTATTGTGTGTGTTTTTTTTTTTCTGAAGGCAATTAATTCTCACAACATCAATGTTTGTTTTATTTCTCAATATTGCAGCTTTTTTCATTATTTTGCTATGTTTTGCTTTGCTTTGTTTTATGTTATACAATAAGTTAGACACGAAGTCCTTAAGGACTCGTTAAACAAAAAATATAATAAAAATCTTACACAAAACAAAGCTATTTTTGTACGATTTTTTTGCCTGACATTTTCGTTTTTCTTATTGGACACAAAGGACTTAATTTATTTTCTGTTTACGTTGAAAATTTTTAAGTGTTGTCAATGAGCTTTGAATTTACCTTTATTTTTGTGCAGCTAAGTGGACTATTTCTAAAGATTTTTTTCATAAAACAAAACACTTAGTAATATTAAAAACTAAAAGCATAAAAAAGAAGCACAAAAGTGCATAAATTCGCCATCTCTTTTTATTAATTCATTTATGCGTCTGGCAAGCTGCAATGTCGTGGCTTACTTTGCACTTTGGCGCCATACATTCATCAATCGTATGTCCTTAACGTTGACAGGCAGCGTGTGTGTCCTTAAAGTACGCAGACGACAACGTCACGCCTACGTTGGCCACGTCAAGGATAATGTATACGACATGTATGTCGTGTCTGTTGCTTTTGCTTGCACGCGTCTGTCACGTGCACTCCTCGATAAGCAAGCAATATCTATCGATGTATGTGTGTGAGTGTGTGTGTGTGTGTGTGTGTGTGTGTGTGCATTACGCCAAGTTGTATTGACTTGTTTTGCCCTTGGCAAAATGATTGCTTTTAATTTCAATTCATTTGGTTTCTTCACTCACTTAGGCCACATGCGGCTTACATCAATTGCTTGGGACAAGCTTATGAATATATAAGTACGCATTGGCCGCATTATCCATGTTATTGCTGTTGTTGATGCCTTGAGCGTTTAATATATAAATAAGTGCATACAAATGAGTATATAATTATGACGATGTAGACAAAAGCTTTAGCCAAAGCACACGGCAACGTATAGAAAAGACCTTAAGACGTTTGCTCAGCAAATCTCTTGACTTAATTTATTTATACTCTCTCTATGTTGATATTGTTTTTGTTCTGCTGCTTTCCTTGTTTGAGTCTGTAATCAAAATTTCCAATTACTTTGCAATTTTGCGTAGCAATTAATGGCAAAATAGAAGAACAAAAAACACTCACGACAAACTTTAACAATAGTAAGTAGAAGCGTATAAAAGTAAACACGTTCCAAACAAAGGACACGTGTTCTGCTGTCCATTATCCTAGAGCTAATTAAGAAATGTGAGACAAATGACAAACGAAAAATGTTGCAAGAAAAGAACACAACGCCTTCGATACATCGCTCTGCTTTCAATGTTATTCTACGCCAAGGCCTTTGTTGTTGCTGTAAGAGCGTGAAAATCTTACAAAATAAATCAACGTTGATATTACACGATACTTGAAGGTTAAAAGCGCAGCGAAAAAGTCAAATGGAGTAAAAAATATTAATTATAGAGTAAGATTCAAAAAACAGTAGAACAGTAGAACAGTAGCTTGAAGACCCAAACTGAGGCAGATAAAGCTCAGGACTACGAATACAAACAATGAACATTGGAAATGGCAAATGATTCGACAAACGGACAGACAGACAGCCAAATGAATGGATGGTTGGATAGACAGACAGACAGACAAACGAGTGACAATGTCTGCTGTTCTTACAGATGGTTTTTTTTTTGCTTTCATGTTTGCGTTTGATTGACATTTTAGGGATAAAGCTCTTAAGTAAGCAGAACACTGCCACGGACACGGGCACATAAGTGTGAGACTTTTTGTTGGGTGTGTATGTGTGTGTTGTCATTGCTCTTCGGGCTCTTTAAGATTTTGCTCATTGTCTTTATATTTATGTGAGCCAACGACATGAAAGTGTTAAATTAATTGGTTCTTTTGAGTAACAATAAATGCGCAAACGAATTGCTGCCACTCAGTTTGCTAGCTTTGTAGATTTGGCTTGTTTTCTAAGCTCATTCAAGCCACATTGCACTTGGCTGACAGCCATGTAATTGAGATATTTTGATTTGGGTTTGAGCTTGGGTTTTATAATTGCATGACTTTGGTATTATTATTTATTCTGATATCTATAATTTTTTTTCTTGCTACATGAGTGCTTATTTTGTTTGTTAACAAATTAACTTGACAAATTTTCTTCATAAAGTGATTTTGTGGAATTTTTGAAATGACGTGTAAAAAAATTTTGCTTCAAGATGAGTAAAACTTTTGAAAAAAGTTCTAGTTTCTTAGCAATAATGATTTTATACATATCTGTTTTGCTTAGTAAAATATAAACCCAATGCCATTTGGAAAATTTTGACGTTCAAAGCATTTTTTGCAAACTAATTGTGAGCAAATATGTCAACGTCCAATTTTAATTTTGAGCGCAAATAACATTTTTTCATAAATGCGGTAACATTTTCAATTGAATATGCGCACAGATACACACACACACACACTCACTTACAAATGCGAAACCGTAGGAAATGGAGCGACGAAGTGAAATTTATAAAATTGCACACATGCAAACATAAACACATACATTTGCACAGTCATCATCATCGACATATAAATAAATTGGTAGACGCCTTCATGCATACCACAATGCTGTACATGTGTGTGTGTGTGTGAGTGTGTGCGTAAAGTCGATTGATAAATGCAGGTGAGCAGCTTTTACTTGGTTACAAATTGCAAATCAATCAATAAATAATTTAAATGAAAATCATTTTTCTGGTTTTAACTTATCTGCAAATGTAAATGGCAAGAATCTGTTCATGTATGTATCTGTTTCTATGTATTTACTTACGTGTGGTGAAATAAAATGTGCGTGTGTGTTTTTTGCGGTGCTTTGGCATATATTTGTCCGCATATGTCTGTATTTGTGTAAGTGTGTGTGGAACGGATGTTGTTTGAAATTTTGTTAAATTGCAAATTTGCAAATCTATTTCAATATTTTGCTTTCAATACTTTATTTGTACCTTTTATTTCATCAATAAAAACTCTTATTGATGTGTAAAGTTTTCATCAGATTTCTTGAGCACTTTTATTGCCAAACAAAGTTTTACTAATAAATGTTTAAACAACAAGAAAACAGATAAATTCAGTTAAGCTTGCTCATTTGATACTCTTCACCTAATTTTTAGTAATACAAAATATTCTGTAAGACTACTGAGAGACATTTAAGGCTCTCATATGCTGTTTAATATGATGTTAGTAGGCTAACAGTAAATTTTTTGCAAATCAGATGACATAAATATAATGATGTGAATTTGCTGTCTTTCTTCCATTAAAATATATAGCTTTAGATTCCTACTTACTCTTGACTGGATGAAGAGCTTAAAAATAACATTTTAACAATTTGCCATTTAGGGGTTTTGTTGTTGTTGTTTATTTTGCTCTTTATTTTTTTATTTTGCTCGATTGTCCCGTGAGGACTTTTACCATAGAACTCGTTCGTATACTCGTTTGAAATTTAATTTGAAAACTTCAGTTTTT
This sequence comes from Phortica okadai, assembly GCA_034638295.1. Taxonomy (NCBI): domain Eukaryota; kingdom Metazoa; phylum Arthropoda; class Insecta; order Diptera; family Drosophilidae; genus Phortica; species Phortica okadai. Next base: position 10,451,945 of record CM067850.1, read on the forward strand.
TTTTTATTTTTCATTTTTTTTTTTTGTTTTGCTTCACGCGCCATATTCCGCACAAATACTTTGAGCTGCAGAGCGCGAGCAGCTGTTTGCTGAGTTTCACGTTGCTGTTGTTGTCTCTGCTGCTGCTGCTGCTGCTGTCACTATCTACCACATGTGCAACACATCCACTTTCACTCCTTATGGCAGACGCACGCTCAATGCTTGCTGGTGATTGACGCACCAACAAATCGTTCAATTTATTGCAGCAAATGCGAACGACTAAAAACTAAAAAGTACCAACAAAAAAATGTTGTCGTTGAATTTCCGGCACGCTCAATGCGCAACGCTTCGTTCCACAACGCGGTCTGCACGGTGCATGCTTTCAACGGATGGGATGGAGACGACAACCAAATCGCCAAGAGTCATACAAAATAAAAAAAAAACAACAAACATCGGTGGCAGCAACGGTGATGATGACGAGAAGTGCGAGGAGGACGGGAACGACCTTGATTGCATTTGCTGAACGCCACAAAACATGCTGAAAACAGAATTTGACTGAAATCTAATCAAGTTGAGGGCTTATTGCGCTCGAACGCACACACACACAGACACACACATCACAAATATAACACACACATACACACAAATAAAAACAGAAAACACAAACACATGGACTTTGGGTGCAGAGCGAGCGAGTGACACATGTCCATAGACGAACACGCACTTGAATCCTTCAAAGGTTTGACAGTCTTTCGGCGTTGTTGTGGACGTGCATGGGTGTGGGTGTGGGCGTGGCACCACAAAGTGCTAAAACATGACGCACACACATTGTGACAAAACCCTCGAAAAGAATTTTGCATGCGTATCACTGAGCGAAACTGCTGATGAGTTGAAGCGTAAATGTGCAAAATCAAATTGAAACGAGTAGAAGCATTATAGTCGAATATACTCAACAATATAACACCCTGCACTGAACGCACGGAAAGTAGTGTGCTATTGAGTGCATGCTCAATTATAACTTCTCTGCCATAGTACACTCCACTGTGAAAAAAATAGTGCTGACAAGGTTCCAACCCTTTGCTCATGCTTATGTTGATAATATGCATGTCATTACAAAGCGTTTATTTTTGACATTTTTGGTAATTAATTGTGTTAAAAAAGCTGCAAAAGTGTAAAGTACGATATGGCATTACTTGCCTGAGCTTAATTATGAACAAAGTTAATTAAAGTTGCGTTGACGCATGTAAAAGGTCAGTGACGAACTCGCTTTTGTGCATTAAACTAAATCATTTATAAGCATAAAATCAATAAAACCAACTAAACTAACGTTCATATTCTCGCAACTCATATTGGCATCCCTTCTATTAACAGCCTTTGTCAATGAGTAAGTTTTCTTTCTGCTAGCCACTTCCTTTCACCTGTGCCTAAATTTTCATTAGTGCGGCTTGTGATTCAAATGTAATAGTTTGTGCACTAAAACGATCATTGAATTAAATCGTTCAAGAGTCATGGAATCGCGTACTTGCTGATCATAACAATGCCAATGACTTAAAGTGCGTCGACTGTCTGCCCACCAATGATGACTGTTAATAATACGTTATAAACGTGGCGGGCGGGGTGAGTCATTGGCAATATCTCCGTTGATTTTACCCTGATTAAGCGCATTAATTACCGCACACTCGTGTTATGAGCGATTTACCGAGACCGGTCAGTGCAGGCTCGCTAGAAATTAAGGACCAATGCATAAGGCAAGAGTCAGAACATACACAAACAAAGACACACACTTACACACACCAATTTTCACATACTTACATGTGCAATTTGCGGTTTTGTGTATCGTGTGCCCGTTGCATAAGTGCGGGCGCATTGGCAGCCGTGAGCACAGCAGGTCAAGCGTTTCCTTGGTTGCATAGCAATTGTTCTCGGTCAGTGGCAAACGCATAACTGAAACTGTTTGCGGCGAGCTTGTTTGATTTATGCTTTACCATGCGGTGAGTACTGCACGTGTCTGTGTGTCTGTCGATTAAATTGACAAATATGTTTTGTATACGCTTATAAATGCTTAAGCCAAAATTGAGAATATTAATGAAAAATAATTATAGGCGTAGGTTTTGCTTATACTTCCTACTTCTTTATTGGTAAAGTTTTCTGTTTTTTGTGATCGCAAAAGGCTTATGTAAACAATGTCCTAAATAAACACAATTTTTTTACCATCAAACATACATGTATGCTTTTTTTAGCATATTTACTTTGCATACTTAAAGAATAACAAAAAAATGTAGGAGTTTCTCACACAAAAGTTTAAAAATAAAACATGTGATTTGCTTAGAGCACATACAGATTGGAAAACATTCAGTGGGAAGGAGAGAAAGAACTGAAAAGTGACGTCGTCAGTAAGACCAGCATTACTTTAAGTTGTGTGTGGGCTCCGATTTTACTTTTTATGAGCTACAGGGGGCATTCTGTAACCCCAAAATGTCTGCAGCACATTTTGTTATTTTGTATTTTTGCATGTTGTTGACTGTTCAGTTACTTTTTTTTGTTTATGTTATATAAACAAAATTTAATAATAATTTACATAAAGATTGTTAAAATGACTTTTACAGTTCCAATGAAATTAATTTCAATGCTGCTCAATCAAAACTTGTATTATTTGTTTGCCTGCCTTACATACATATTTCAACACTTGGAAAGTCATGAATGGTCGAATCATAGCATAGTAGAGTATCAAAGTTGACGGTTTTGTATTTGAACTTTATATTACCTAATGAAGCGAAGTCTCTTGACTTATTATAATAACAAAGTTTGATGCAATTAAGTGATATATCACAAAAAGCATTTACAACATTTTGTGCGTTCTGCAATCAATTGTGGTTGCATTACTTGGCAAATGTGTGAGTTAATGTGTATTAGAAATTTATTATTTGTTTTTTGCACAACACACACACATGCACACACTCACACACAGGCAATTGCATTACGTTTTAATGTCGTTGTGTAGGAAATATACATAGAAATGCGGTTGAAATCTGCATTAACTGCTGCAATTAGTGTAAAATTCTGTATAAATTATGTAAAGAATAGTTTTGCGGCATTTTCTATGAGCTATTTTAAGCGAGTAATTTTACAATCAAGTTTCGCAGGTGTCCGAAAAAAAAAAACGGAAAACCAAACAAAAACAAAATTTGTGTGATGCTTTCAGCTGCAATCGTTGCATAATGAAATTGCATTTTGAATTTTGTATGATAAATCACTTACACACGTACACAAACATATGTGTGTGTGTGTGAGCGTAAAGTGTGCATGAAAATTGAAGAGTTCAACTCGCCGTATGCGTGATATTTGCTAATTTGACACAAAGTATAACTATCTCACTCACTCACTTGCTCTCTAGTGGTTATTAATGTGTGTGTGTGTGAATGAATCCGTAAATTTGCAATTAAATTTTAATTAGCACTCTACTTCGTTATTTATATTTGTATCCATACATAGGTATGTATGTATGTATGCACTCACATAAAATTTGGTTATTAGTCTAAGCGCCGTTTAGTATGCTGCATTTATTTTATTTGCTAATTTCTCGTATTTCTCAGCTTTTGTCTATGCATGTGCGTTCGTTCACATGAACGTACATACATATATCATCAAAAAATCACTATTTATTCATTAGAATTTTACAACAAATTTTGCCAATTAAAATAATTCAATTGTGTTGAATTCATTCCTAATGATTTTTTGGTTGTGCGGCATTGTATTTTTGAGATTTTATGGTCTATAATTTATTTTTAGCTTGTTTATGCAATTAAAGGTTTTTGTTTTGATCGAATTTTTTTTAATGAATTTTAGTGTCTGCTTTTAGGCGCTTTTCATTTGTTGAGTGCCATCATATGGCGTAAGCGAATGGTCTTCAGGCGACTTGCTGTATTTTTTCACAAATTCAAATATGTGATATTCAAACCTGGTTTCACGTTTTGCGCCTTGTAGTATGCTCTGCAATTTCTAAGTCCGCCATTTCAAGTCACGTTCATCGTTACTCATTTTTTTTTTTGGCGCATTTCGTGTTTACTTCAATTAGCGCAACAATTTACTATTTATGAGAATGTGTCTTTTTTTGGCTTTGCTTTTGTCTCACGTGTCAAAATTGATTTTTCTGTCTTTCTTTTTCTTGCTATGTGTCTCCGTCAGTTGCATCATGTAGCATCTTCAGTCAGTCTTGGCACGTGTTTTGTTTACGTCAACATTAAAGTTGTCTGCCTCGCCATTTCTGTCACAATAAATGCCAAAGGCACGTTTTCAACTCAAGTTCTTGTTGTGTTACCTTAATTTATGTTCGTGCACAACGCCCAAACTGTTAACAAAAAAAAAAAAATAAGCTTCTGTGTAATTGCCGGCAACAATATCGAACTACAGTTCATTAAAATTAATTATACGCCACGCTGTACTTCGCTTTATTGACCGCTTCGTTTCTTCTTCAGCTTGCGTATGATGACGCCCACGCCTACTTTGGTCAGCGTGACCATTGTCGATACCTTTGCGAGCGTTGCTATTGGCGCCTTTGCCACATGCCATTTAACTTTGATCAATTAATTTCTGATTATATTTTTTTTCGCACTTTTTCTCACTTTTGCTCTTTCTCAGCGCCATTATCGCCTTTCAACATTGTTGGCACTTTGTCTTCATCTTCATTTTGCTTGTTCGACGTCTAAGATTGCTGCGCAAAGTTTGCTGCTCCGGAAAAAGTTTGCTGCTGTTTGCCACTTTCCACTTGACTGGCTCTCCTGGGCAACGTTGCTTTTGGTTTCTTTTTCCTTTTGTTAATTTTTATACGTTTTTTTTCCTCACACTCTTACTTACGCTGCCAGCCGCCCACGTTCAATTGCTTTTAGCTTTAGCTGCTGTTTTGTTTGCTCGGCACCTTCGAGTACATTTAGAGTGTGTATGTGCAGCATAGTTCTTGCCGCATGCCACGTGCTACCTCACATGCCACACACGCTCGCTCGCTCGCTCGCTCGGGCACTTAATGTTGCCGGGAGTCAAAGTTGTCGTATGAGTTACGCTTGCTTAGTTCTTTTATGTGCAAATGTTTTTCACTGTTTTGCCAACTATTTTCTCATATAATGTTTTTCGCGTTTTTGTTGTTCATTGCTGTCGTTGTTGTTGTTGTTGTTTTACATATGTTGGTCGTTTGTATTGCTTTAGCTTTTGTTGTTTTGTTGTTTTCTAAGCGCATTTTCGCAGAAACTTTTGATTACACACACACACAAACACGCCACTTGCATTTTACCTTTGCTTCTTTTTTTTTTTTTGTAGTGATTTTTATTACATTAAACGTTGAATTACGCCTTGCTTTTGAACCGCTCCTGCCCGCCCGTCTGGTCGACATTATTTGTTGCATTGCTGAGTTCATTTTTGCGCATAAGTTTTTTTCTTCAACTCAAAGCGCTTCCTGAGCACATTTGTGAATTGTTTGTTTGTTGTGTGTTTTTTCCCTTTGTTACTCTTATTGTGTTACATTTGCAGTTTTATTTTCTGTTCAGTTTTATTTCATGTTTACTGCCACTGTTGATATTATTTTCTACTCTGCGTTTATGCAGGCAGCAGGTGTGTGTGCGTGTGTGTGTGAGAGCGACCACTTGAGAAATAACTGCAAAATACTGGAAAAAGTTTTACGCTTTTGTCGTTAAAAATTAAGTTAAGTTAAGTTGTTCTATGGCATTTGTTGTTGTTTTCTGTTGTTGTGTTTTTGTGCACTTTGCCTCTTCTTCTTCAGCGATAAGCGTTGCTTCATCGATGGTTTTTTTTTTGGTTTATGTAGGAGCACGGGTGTTTTTATAGCTCTTATAAAAGTGAATCTTACAAACTATTGATTTTTATACAATATAATTTTCAATACATTTTTTATACTCTTCACGCAGTGAATAGTATTATAAGTTTGTGCTAAAGTTTGTAACACAGAGAAATGTTCGTTTCCGACTATATAAAGTATATATATTCTTGATCAGGACGACAAGACGAGTTGATTGAGCCATGTCTGTCTGTCCGTCTGTCTGTATACATACGATCTTCTTCGACAGTTTTTTATTTTGACCACAAAATGGGCATGGTTACGCCCACTTATAGCAAAAATCAATAATTTGTATATCTCCGGTACCCAATGAACAAAAACAATGAAAATTTGTATATAGACTAAAAAGATGAATAGAAAATAGATTCAGTCAAAACCAGTAAGGACGCTATAGGCGAGTATATTCGCCAAAAAATCATATCCTGCACACTGTAGGCGTTGCCACACCCCAATTCTAGAAAAAAAATGTTGATCTGACGTCGTCTATTCAAATAGGGTTCAAAATATCAAGAAAACCAAAAAATGTTAACTGTTAACAGAAAGTCTCTGTTAACTGTTAACAGAAAGTCTCTGTTAACTGTTAACAGAAAGTCTCTGTTAACTGTATTGAAAAGTTCAGAGCGTCAAACAAGTTCGTCTATAAAAAGGCAATAAAAGTTCTTTGCTTGCTTGCTGAACATGTTGCGATAAAAAAGCGATTCAACTAATCTAAAAACTTTCCAGATTCAGCATTTATGCAACGAGCATTGTCAATTGACATGGTAACACGCACACACACACACACAAACACGCGTAGTCACAAGTATACGAACAAAAGCGTATTGTGACCACTTGAAATTCTCGTCGTTTGGAAAAGGAAGTTGACCATTGCGAAAAGTTATAAATATATACAAACTGATTTGCTGTCTTATTCTGCGTGCGTTCGTGCTTCCGTGCGTGAGTGAGTGGGCGTTGCTGCGTGCAATATGTGTTTGTGTGCGTTTGTCTTTATGGGTTTTTCTGCTGCTTAAGCTTTTTTCGGGTTGTCACCTTTTGAAGCGAAACCTTTTTTGTTGAAGCGTCAAATACGCACACGGTTCGCACGGTCCGCTCGGCAAAGAGTTCTTGTTGTAGTAGGCATGCTTTTGACCGCTGTCGAAGTGCCTTTGAGTTTATTGTTTGTGTTTGATGTTATATCTGATCAACTTGTTGTTTTTCTCTTTTGTATTGGCTTCATTGTATGCTGGCAGAAGCAAAAGGAGATTTATGTGCGTAAATTTCATGCTGACGGCATCAGGTGATTTAACACTTTAGATAACAAATACGCTCATAGTTGTACTTCATACATATATAAGTGCCTTGCCTCTTCCAGCAATAAGTTACAGCAAACAAAATTTTATTGCCTTCGCATCTTTTAAATAAGTTTCCTTCCTGTTCACTTCTGGCGACCATTTTGTATGTGTAAACATCGTAGTTTTCGCGGCCGACCATGACCGCCCTGTTTTTGTGTTTTTTTGTTGGGATTGATGTGTCTTTTGGGGTCATAAAAATTACAACCAATATGTTTTTTATGCAACTTGTTTTTTTCCTTTTTCCTTCAGCCTTGCTAGACAAAGAAACTGATTATGTCTCTTGGTCCCTCAACAGAGCTCTAGATTTGGTTTCGAAATATAAATTATTTTTTCGCTGTCCTATGCTGCTCTTTTATAGCTTATCGAATGTACTGCAAATGGAATTAGATACGTGCCGTGGGAATGTTGTGTGCCAAGTCGTTGGGATGAGTAATGTGAAAGGAGACTGCTGATAGTTTTGGCTGTAAATATTGATTTATGTGCTTGGAAAAAAAATGGAGAAAAAAATAAATATGAATAAAACATTTCGAAAATGAAATGCATGACACATTTTTAAGATCTGTTAAAAAAAAAAATTATGTATTACCATATTGTAAAAAAAAAAAAAATAAATAAAAAATGTTGCAAAATTTACTGCAATTGCAAAGTCCAATGGGACTTATTTAGACAACGAATTGCATGAAATAAAAATAAATAAGAATCAAAAAGCGCGAAAAGAGGAATGCGCAAGAATGACCGAAAAAGTTGCAAGAAAACATTTTGCAATCACAAAATAACAATTGCGAGCAATTACCAAAAGCAGAAAAAAATAAATTCATACAAGACAAAGCTCAACAGATAGAAACTGCTGGTCGATGGTGGCAACAAGCAGCAAACGGAAGTGGTAAATCTTCCAGTTGGCTGAGGGATAAACGTGCAGCAACACAAAGTTGCAGGAAACGGCAAATCCGTTAAACCGCAACAAGCGTTGAGTGCGCAAATCTTGAGCGCAAAAGCGAGCAGCGATGCGAACAACCGAAGGCGTAAGAGATGCAGAAACACAAAGTGAAGCAGCTGACGGACTGTTCGTCTGTTGGGTCGACCAATGCCAGGTGACAATTGAATGAGAAACGTTTATTTCATTTATGATGACAAGTAACTCCTGCAATTGCATGAAAGTGGCAAAGAAAAGCATAGTAAAACATAGCGAAAACAATAATGAAAACAAGTACAAGAAACAGAAAAAAATAATGCCAGAAAAAAATACAAATCAAAAGCAAATCCTTGCATTCTTGTTTCCATGCAATTTCAACTTAAAGCAACGAATGGCAAACGAAGACAAGGACACGAAGGATGAAGAAAGGCTGCTGCAGCAAATGCGGCAAACGTTTGCGGGCTTTTCATAGACTTGTTCAGGGAAAAGTGGCAAAATAAAACGATAGAAAAAAAATGTACGAAAAAAAAAACAAGTAAAAAGAAAACAAAAACACAAAGAATGCAACAACAAAAACAGGCACAACAATTGAAATAGAAACTTAACTGTTTGGCATAATGTTTTAAAGGCTTCGTGTGCGTTCGAGGCGCAGTAAAACAACAAAGATGAATTTAAGCGCAAACACTTTGCTCGACTAAACTCAACACGATTTGACGTTGGTGACGACGACGACGACAACAACAATGACGACAACCGCAGACGAACACAGCAGCAGAAGTAATTATTGAGCTTGAAGCACAACAACAAGCCAACAACTCAACAAACGCTTTTGGCACTGAAAAATGAACCGACATACGAGTACATGCATATCTATGAGTATATTAAATATTTACGCACCCATCAAGCTCTCGTGCCTGACCCAACCAGCTCCGGCTCAGATTTTGATTACAGACTGGAACACGACCGACCACAAGGCGTTGCTCGGGCCGAGTTTCTTGGTCCGAGACATTGGCAAAAACCACAACGGCTGCGTGCCTAATATGAAAAATGACCGCTTTACGGCATGAAATTTGTTTGTCTTATGTAACTGACCGTTTGGCCCCGGAAGTGGTCAGCAAAAGTATCGACAAATGAAAAAAGACCAACGGACAGGCAAAGCATTTTAAAAATTAATTGAAACATCACTTGAGGCCAAAGCAAAGGACATGCAAAGGCGTACAGACAGACACAAATGTCGAACGGTGAGCTCTGATGACAGAGATACATTTAAGGCACGTAAAAATGGCCATGTTCGATCGTCTTTGCCAACCAAAAGCTGAAGGCCAACTGAAGGTGGCAATACTAACAAGCCCAGACAAAAAGTAAAGAAAAGAAAAGGTTTCGAGTGTGAATTTGCAAATTGTTTGTGTACGTTGCTATTTATCAGTTTAAGCATAGATTTTCTAACCATCCCACTCAAACACCTACACACTAACCGAGCTACACAGACAACTAGAACGAATTTATGTTTATGTAGACGCATTCTGGTTGACCAAGGGTTTCTTCGTTGTTTTATAGCTACTGAGATATATAAGTTTATTAGCAATTTTGTGTTGAAGCTTTTGTGGCTTGAAATATTTATGTTGGCCATCTATTGCAAGTGCCTAAATAGTAACATTTATGAAGCTTATGTTTTATGTAGCGCGGTTAGACTTGGCTTGGCCTTACTTCCCCATTTTGTTGTGTGGTGTTGTATTGAGCACGATTAATCTTAAGGTTGAAGTTTAATGATTAATTTAAAAATTTTTGGTTTGAAAATATATTCATTGGTATTACTGTCAATAACAACGACCAATTCAGTAGAAACTCGATCCAGCCTTTGATTATCCGAACATTCGGTTATCCGGATACAATCGTCTCGACTCTAATTGATGATTTACAATTTTTTTTAGGGCGCAACGTTGTCAATCTAAAATGTCCAAGCAAAAAAAATATTGTCTCTTCAAGACAAGGTGCAACAAATAAATATATACATATAACAGACTTCAACGATATGATTTTACTTTGCAGTCGATTATCCAGATTTTCAATTTTCAACAGGATACCCCTAATTTTAATTGATCCGGATAATCGGGTTTCTACTGTAGTTGAAGTTTATGAAGTTTCTTCGAAATCATTTTTGAGTTTAAAGTTCAATGGTGTTTGCCAAATTAATATAATGCATATAAATATTCGTAAAGCTCTCACCTTAGTAATCATTTTAGCTAAACATGACTTCAACTTATAGTAAGATTATTAGAAATTTTGTAACTTTTACCGGCTTTTTTGTTTTTTTTTTTCTCGTACTGACGTTTTCATTCAAATATATTGTTGCAATGCTCAAACCTCAATTCTCTCATATTGCGCATGTGCTTGTTCATCACATCGCTCGCTCTTTGCGCTCAGACGCGCTCTTTTGTTGCGGCACGTAACGCTCTTTATTAACACATTTCCCATTTAACGGCATAAGGAAGCCTAGGACTAGGACAATATATTTTGCCTAATTGTACGAAATGCTCGCCTGTGCGAAATAGCTCATACTCGTTGATTGGCTTCGTTCGAACCTTTTGCTCACATGTTCGTTTGCTCTGACACTCGGCCAAGCATTTCGTTCGTTCGTTCGTTCGCTTGTTCGTTCTCCGGCAGCATCTTCGGCTTATGCCGTTATTTTGGTTGTACGCTCGTTGCGTCGGGTCGTGCGTGCGCTTGTACTAAAAAAATTGCAAATGAAAAAAGTTAAAAAAAAGAGGCAACAACAACATGGCAGGCAGTTCAACTTGAGCACGCGACAACAACGAAGCGCAGCAAAAATTTATGTCGTAGCATAAAACGCGACAAACATCGTGCGGCGATTTTAGTAGACGGATGTTACTTGCGACGTTAAGACACACACGGAACGGAAAGGCACGTAACGTAACGTAACGGCACATAACGTAGCGCAACGAACAACCGAAACGTATAGATTTTCAAATGGATATGCGTAGAGGCTTAACGGAAGCAACGCGTTTGTGTTTGTGAAATAATTACGCATGTGAAGTGCTTTCGTTTTGTTGTTTCAGTTGTAGTTGTTCGAGTGTGTGTGTGTGTGCGAAAATTCAAACGTTAGCCGGTCTGACTGACAGTCAGTAAACTAATCGTTTGGTCAGTCATTTGACTATTAAAATTTCGGTTTATAAAATGGCATTGACTCTCATGGAAAGGCAAATGCTCAAATTATATTTAACAAATTAATGAAATGTCACGTGTAAATGCAATTAAAACACTGTGAAAATATATATACAGATGTAAATTATGTGCGTAATAAATTATTTAGTGTGTCGACTCAATGCTTTTTGTTGTTGCTGTTGTTATTGAAATACATACACACATACATACAAATATTTGCCAAATTTGTGCGTACAAGACAAGCTGCTGTGGATTAATGCGGAATACATCTTGAAATAGAATTGAAAAGTAGGTGTTATTTTAAGCTGCTTAAAAAAAATCTTTGATGTTTCTTTTTTTCTTCAGTGTATTTAACATTTTGAATAATTATGAGCAATAAAAATTATTTGTATTTTAAGATGCTTACAAAAAGTGTATGTTAGCTTAGGAAATATTTAATAAAATAAAATTTATTATTATTCTATGTAAAAATAAATTATAGAATTATAAAAATTTTGTTTGGCAAAAAAAGAATTTAAAAAAAAAAATCACAAAAAAAAAAATTTGAAGAAATCTCTTCATCGCTTTTGCTTAGCAACTGTATGGCATGGCTTGACATGGTTTGGCTTATCTTGAATTCGAAGAAATTATTATGACATTTATCAAATATGACATTTCGTTGAAGAAATTGCATTAAAATTACAACTTAGTTTAATCCTCAGATTTTATGTAGGCGAATGTTTATAAATAGAAACTTAAAATAAATGCTGCCTACTTTTCAGCACTGATTCGCCATAATACTTAAATCTTTAACGAGCACAGTCATGTGGTGCAAAGTGGCTTTGCTAATTTATTTTTAGCCTAAATTAAGTTTAACAACTTTTGCTTTGCCAATAGCTTTCAAACACTTTGTTGTTGCCTTCGAAAATTTGCCAAAGTGAATGTAATTTTGCTAAAACAAAACTTTTCAAGTGCTAAAAGAACACAAACTTATGTAACATAAGATAATGTCGATACTCCATCATCTTTCTGTGTAATAGTCATCTTCATCAACGCTCTTATGAACGTTGGCAGTTTAGTCAACCAGACTTAATCAAACCAAAGCAAACCAAGGCAAACAAAATCGGGTTAAGTGCTTGGCAAAATTTCACTAAAAGTCTCATTTCCTGAAACTCTTCAAGCTGCTCTTGAGCGCTTGTTGAGCCATCTTACACTACGACCAAAAAAAAGAAAAAGGATGACAGCGTGCGTGGGCAAAAGGACGAAAACATTGACGACGAAGACCATTTTGGCATTTGCTCATTTCCGCTGGAATGAATTTGAGCCGGAATTGCATAATTACGAAAAGTAGCAATGCCAACAACAGCAAAAACAACAACAGTTAAATCAACGTTGACGACTACTTGTGTCTTGATAGTAACATAAACACTTTGGGTTGAATTAGTGGAAATGACAAGAATTAAATTTTTGTTTTCTCTCTTTGCTGTTGTAGGGAAATATACTTCTATGTATCTAAATACATTTCAAGTAAATAATGTCGTTGCACTTTTCATTGGCGGCATTTTCTCTTTGTTTTTTTTTGTGGGCCGGAAAGCGCTTCATGACTACGACATGAAAGCACACAAAACCGGAATCTAAGTCTTTACTTAAACATTTGTGTAAGTTTTGGTTGGCGGTTACTTTTTCTTGTGCTTTGCTTCGTTTTGTTTTGGGCAAAGTTGCCTGCAACATGGCAAATGCAAGCAAAGGTTGTTTGTCAACCATTTAACTGCCGGTTTCGTTTAAGTTTTCACACAACAGCAGCACACACACAAGCACACAGTGCCAAGCAAGCTATAATTTGAGACACACACACATGTAAACAGAACAACTTTTACACAGATTCTTGTGCCATGAATTTACGCTTAAGCGCCAAAAAACAATGACTCTGCTCGCTTCTAGCCTAGTTTGGCGTGATTTTCAGCTCCTTTGTTGCCCGTCTGGCTGAATTCCAGCCACACACAAAAAACTCTTGCCTACTTTTTGGCTGTGCGTTCTGTAGCGCATGTCGTCGCAAGCCAAACTTCTTGTAATTGTTTTTTGTGCTTCGCTCCTACTACTTTCTTCTTCTTCGCTTTTGCTACTTTATTGCTGTTTTCAGTAAGTTTTTTGCCAATGCATTTTGCTATTCCGCTATTCGTACTGTCGTGTTTGCCACTCCACTCCACTCCACTCTACTCCACTTCAATTCACTGAAACATGAAATTGTTTCTATTGTCACGTGAATTTGACAAAAATTAGCCGCGTCAACGAGAACACAAGCAAAATCAAGGCAAGGCAAGGCAAGTCAAATCAAAGCCACGCCAAGCCAAGACATGAATATTGGCTTCATGTTTATTGTTGTTGTCGTTGCTTGTCTTAACTCTTATTGTTTTTGTTTGTCGCTTGACAATTGTAGTTGATGTAATTGTTGTTGTTCTTGTTAATTTTCCTGCTGTGTAACACTTTGTAAAATACTTTATTTTGTTTCTATTTTTTTTTGTTTGAAGAAATTTGCATGTCGCCGAAGACTTTCAACAGCATTGACTTCTTCCTTACGTCGCGACGTCCTCTCTAACGTCACAGACATTGCTTTGGCTTAACTTGAAGTGTTTTTGTGTGTGAAGTTCGTCAGGTGAATGACATTATCCGGGCGTGCCTTGACTGAGCTTCAGCCTCTGACTATTGCCACTTGACAAGCTTCCTTCTCCCTTCAACATTATTGATTTTTTGTTGGCTTTGTGTTTGTTCTTTTTTTGACAAAATAAATAAGTAAATTATTGTCGAATATTTCTGTTTGATTTTCGTTACGTTTATGTATTTTGTTTGAACGAATTATCTTTTTGTTGAGGACTTTTTTGTTATTGTTTTGTTTCGTGCTAAGTAAACTTTCGGCGTATAATTGATTTTTAATTATTGTCCTTCATAATTGCTGTTGTCTATCATGTATGCAATGCTTCGGCAACACATAAGCGACGCAGCCATGTACTAAATGTTAATTTAGTGATTTGCGCGTGTTTACATTGTTGATTGTCGCATTAAGTCATGTGACGTCGCGCGGTGGCGCTTCGGGCTGTAATTGTTGTTGTTGGCCGAACAATGACATGGTCATAAACAAATAGATTTATTAAGTCCAATTGGTATTACAATTATTCATTTTGTAAGGCCACATTGGGCATGTGTGAATCACAGCAGTCGACGTGACACGTTCAACGAGTCTCTAATTAAATTTCGTGTTTGTGTCTTTGAGAGCAATCAAACGCCTGACTAACATTTTTCACATTTATTTGTTTATTGCATTTTTGTTTTTAACTAACAAAATAAAATTCAATTGATTGTATTAGTTTTAATCGCTGCCGAAAAATAAAACTTATTTTTTTTTTTATTCAAAAAAAAAAAAAATATTTTCAACATTTCCTTTCTATGACAATTAAAAACAAACGATTTTCAGTTATTTATTTTTTATTTCAATAGTTCGATTTTATTTTTATTCATATTTATTTTCGGTGCTAATTTAGTAACATTGTTTTGTATATTTTTTGTTTAAATATTCAATTAATTTTGATTTCTACCAAAAAAAAAAAAAAAAAATTTGCAACAAAAATAGTAAAATATAAAAATTCTAAAAATTCACGGAATAATAAATAATAAATGAATAAAAAAAAAATTTGCTCAATTCAGCGTACAATAATTTAAATTTCAATTTGAATAAATGTTCTTTTTGTTTTCTTTTTTCGCTTAGTGGTTTTATACTCATCGATTTTTATGCCATTATCATAAACATAATCATCATTGTAATCTGCATTTAAGTCATTATTATGTTGGTTGTCGCACATACATATATACGTATGTATGTATTAAGCTAATGCTAAGCTCATCATCATTATCTGCAACGTTACAATAATAATCATTATCATCATTAACGTTGTTTCCAATGCCTCTTTGTGGCTCATGGCTCATTCAAGCGCACAAGAGTTCAACTACAAAAACAACAACAAAGATACAACAAGTACCATAAGTTTTTTTTATTGGTTTTCTTCTTTGCTCATTTATTTTCATTTGCTTTGATTTTGTTATATTTTCGCTTTGAGTCTTTTTGTTTCATGTGCTTGTGCCGCTTTGGCTTTATCTTCTTCTGCCCTTCACTCACATTCCCCGCTTGCCGCCTTTCATTTCATCGCTTTGTGTTGAATGAATGCTTATTTCGCAAATAAATCAAATTTTCTCGAATTGTTGCCCAGCCATTTTATTATTGCCTCATTTCATCATCATCTCTCCTTCAGTTCGTCGTTTGTGCACTTCTTCGGCTTCATTCAAATGTTAAGCAAATTTAAATTTAACGTTTGTTTCGCTTCTTGTTTTTCATTTCACTGTACGTGCTCTCATGATTTGCTACACAAAACTTTTTTGTATGAGTTTCATTTAATAAAATCTGTATCGTCCTCTCCTTTGTCGCTGCTGTCGTCCTTTTTGTATTGAAAACATGTACAAAATTTTATTGAATCGAAATTGCTTTTGATGGTCGCTTTTATTTAATGGCAACATTGAATGCGTGTTGCTGATTAATTATTGCCTTACATGCCAAATCGAAATAATTTCCATTAAAACATTTCAGTGATCAATGTAAATGCTTTGAGTGCACGATTTCAAATCGTATATTGCAATATTTTGCATCAGTTAAACGTTGATTATAAATTTACAACTAATTACGCATACGCAGCGTGAGCTAAGCTACTAAATTTTGTAATTTTTTTTTGTTTGGGCCGCTAATGTTGACGTTCACTAATTAGACAAAATGAAGGTTGTACTCGTACACCCGACCGACTTGCAGCCTTCAACATTTGCAAACACAGTATTCGTTCGTTTGTGAATTTTTAAAGACTCGTTAAGCTTTTTAACATATTTATGCAGCACAGCATGTCATGGCATGGCATCGCATGGCATTGCATGGCATGAAGGAAATGATGGCATTCGTTAAATTGCATAAGCGAGAAATCGCGAGGCACGCGCACATATTTCGCTTGCTCAGTCGCTTGTATCGTGGCGTGCAGCAATCAGCGCATGTGGTTGAGCGTGTGGGAGCGGGAGAGGGAGGTAGGCAGAGCGTGCTGTGCAGAAAAAAAACAACAAGTGAATTTAAAGCAGCATTTTGCAGTCGTCGCAAAACGAAACTGAAACTTGTTAGTAGCTGCGAAAGCGACAGCGACAGCGACTGAGTGCAGAATTTAGCTTGACTTGTGTGCATTTTGTATTTGATTTTGTTGTTTTTCTTTGCTTTTTGCTTTTTGTTATGTGTGCGTGTGTGTGTGTGAACTCTTCAAATATGCCACAACATGTTGAGACACGCGGCTTTGCGTAAATTTGTGTTGAAGTCACGCCGCATGGCAAGGTGAAGCAGTGACCTCAATTGCTGCCAACGCCTAAAAGTATGCCACACACTTAAACACATGCCCATTTTGGCTTTTGTTATGTTGCAGTGTTGCAAAAAAAAAACAACAAAAAAAAACAAAAAAGAACTACAAAAAATGTAACAAATGCGCACACTTTCGCATTCATAACGCAAACTTAGTCATTGTTGATGGGGGACGGCGACGGAGGTGTGCGCCTCGAAATCATATAAGCGTTGTAAGTATGCGTGTGTGTATGTGTGTGCAAAAAGGCGTTGCAGGAAAAACGGCACGAAAAAGCGCTCGAAGTCAGTGTTTTATTTTCAGCTGCAGTGTGTGTGTGTGTGAGTGTGCTGAGTGCTTTAAATTGTATGCTGTAATGTTGAGAGAACAAAGAAGTCGCTAAACTACTTTTAAGCAACTTTCACGCCATGTGACTTAGACAAAGAAAATTTCGTTGCACAAAGTTTATATTTTCACACCATTACTATATATGGAACACTTAAAAACATTCACCTGCTGAGCGTTCCACTTGACAGTCTGTGTAGGTTTCTTTTTTGCTTTTTTCGACACACAAGCCAATTTGAATAGCCAACCCAAAAATTAGCATTACTATAAATACTTATTCTAATACAATTTAACGCTCATTTGCAAATATAACACACACGCAAGCAAAAGCAGCAAATTTGCATACGAAATACAAAAACATTTACACAAAGTAAGAACATTTTTGACAAAATAAAATAATATTAAATAAGCAAAAAATAAGCGAAACATAAATAAATAAAATAAAATGAAAGGCAAACAAAACAAATTCATTGAATTTGCGTTTGAACAGCAAGCAAACAAATACGCTAACTTTTGTACAGCATACACACAGGCGCATACCAAATAGAGCCAAAAGTGAGCCATGTTTTGACATAGATTTAAATTGACGTCGCCTTCACACACACTCACACATATGCATGAGATGTTATATACAAAATGGTAAAAAAAAAGGTCGAAAAAGATTTTCTTTCTCGTGTCTGAAAAAAATGTGTTGAAGTCTTGTTTAAATATGCAATATCGTATCAAAAATATAAAAAAAGGAAAATGTGCCCAAGCACTCGGTTGCCTTCGAAGCGACTTGGTCTCTGCTGAGTTTTCTGGCACAAATACACGTGCACCTACACACCAACACATATTTGTTTATGTAAATATGTAAAATAGTTGGTTATTTAACATATTTTGCGTTTGGCTTCTGCATATGTAAAAGTATTTCTTTGGTTATCTGTCTGTCTGTCTATCTGAATGGCTGCCTTCAATATTTGTCGCTGCGTGTCTGTGTGTGTGTGTGTGTGTGTGAGCGGCGGTCGTAAATTGAAATGGGCAGACATTTGCGTAGACAAACAGCCACAAGGCATTCAATGTTCATTCGTTAGCTCCCTTCACAACATGCCTACAAGCTGCCAATTTCATTGACTAACTGTCAACCCTTTGACGCTATCTTCATCAGCAAAGGCAGCGACGGCCGAGGAGGTTACTCATACCATGAGTGTATTTTTGCAAATATTTGCCACTTGTTTAGAGGTAAAAAAGGATGAAAAAAGCACAAGCTAAAAATAAAATAAGAATTTGAAAAAGTATAAAGTACGAGCGTAGTTTGGATTTGTCGTTTGTATTGACTTTGATACGTCGAAGATATTTTTATAGTTCATCCTTTATTTTGTATGTGTAAAAAGATTGAGCAAATTGCTGACAGGAAAAACGACGAATAGGCTTCATAACTATGCATGGGTCGTTTTTCTTCCCCCCGTTTAAATCTGACTTCAAGCATAGCTTATAGCGTATGATATAAGACATTTAAGGCTTGTAAGCTGATTAACTTAAATGGGATTGAAAAAATGTGAAGAGTTTTGCATAATTTATGAGGCATACACATTTTAATAGCAACATAAAACAAAGTGGGCGTGGCAGTTGAATGTTATAATAAAGCAGTTACACGCGCCATGCAATAAAATATGAATGAACCGACACATGCACCTGTACATACATATAAAAACAGCAATAAAGGCACACACACATGACTGCAGATACACTCAAATTGCTGTAGTTTCGCCCTCGCCTTCTTAAAGAGTCATTGAGCTGAGACTTTTTAATGCACGACGTGTATACAAGTTGTTTATGAACTCACATTTCACATAAAAAGCACGATTGTATGTTGTTAGTTGGCAAAAACATTGTATCACATTGCTTTGTACTGAAAAAAGTTTATGCAAGTCGTTAATGACATGCTGAAGTTTACTTCATCATAAAAGTATATCCATTGACAGAGCTTAAATCGACAATTATAAGTCAACTTACAAGTTCAGTTCTCATATTCAACTTGTAGCATTTCAAGCATTTCCTAAGCATTGTTCGCTTCTAACAAAAAAGAAAAAAATTTATCAAGTGAAAAAAAAGAAGTAGACAAATGTTGATAAGAGATTCAACTAAGCTTTACTGAGCTTGGCACTACAAAAGCGAAAATAAACTGTTATATGAGTAGATGTAAGATGGTTTATGTATGCAAGTTGCTTGCAGCAAAATTTGTTCTGCTTTTGACACTTCAATAACACACCTCTTTTTTACACACACATATGTATATATTTTTATTCACACACACAGGCACATATATACATTTTGTAAAGCTTGATTTTTTATTATCATTTAATACTTGTTTTTATCTCCTTTCTGTGTGCATTTTTTTTTTTTATAAAAGTTCTCGTTCTCCATTATTTCTTTATTTTTGAATTACTCTTGCAAACTTTTGTGTATCGTAGGAAAAGATAATAAAAAATTGCAGGTGAATAAAATCAAATAATATTGCTGAGTATGCCAATAGCGGTTTATACATGAAACCTTGTCTGAGTGTATCCTGTCCTATTTTATTTTATTCTTTTTCAGTCTTGTGCGTAACTCACAGCAAGTCTATCTATCAGAGCTATTCACGTCTGCATTGCCAGTCTTTGGCACATCATCACTTATCTCTCCGTCTCTCTATCTCACCATCATGCTTCCCTCTTTTCTCACATTGGTTGCTTCTCACTTGGCCTGTTTGCAATATGTGTCAAATGCAAATTCAAATCCTACTAAAAAAAATTGCAGCTTATAGTACAATAGAAATGGCAGCGTTGAGTCAAGCTGACAATATTCAATGCATTAAGATTGAGCATAAAAGGGTATCCAAGAGGGGTAGAGAGCATTGAGAAAATAAATCAATGCATAAAACCTTAGCAAAATAAATTTGATTTTGATTTTATATATTTTGCTATTTATTTCAATTGTGCTTTGGTTAGCACATGACATTCGTTTTCACATTTATTTTGCTTTCTTTTGTTCCCATTGTTTGACTGAAGATATTTCGTTTGTTGTGTAAGTCCGCTAACTCCTCAACTCCTTGCCACTTGTTCAGCTATTTCCATTGGCAATTTTCCATGACTGATGTGACAAGCTTCTGTCTGTGTATGTGACCCTCCACACGTCTTTGTGATATGTATATTCGTGCGACAGGTTTCGAACGATTTCTTGTGTAATTTTCTCAAGAGTATCACTTATGCTTTGTCGCTTACGTATATGCACGTTCATTGTATTGTAGTTGTTGTTGCCTTCATTTCATAACTTGTCGTGCTTAGTTTTTTTTTTTTTTGGTCTCTTACAACACTATTCAATTGTATTGCGTTTTCCAATAAGTGAGTGAATATAAATATTGATTTCAAGTAGCATGAATCATTTTTCATAAATATTTTTAATAAAATTTTATTTGAAATTTAATAAAAATATTTTTAATATTATGTCACTTGAAGTGACATTTTGCAATTGTTGCTTTCAGTACACTTGTTGCAAATAGTGTTTGACTATAGGCCACTCATTGATGGCAACATAAATTCCGCTTGCCTGTCTAATTTTGCCTTGAACAAACGATTACAGTGCGCTTATCCTATTTCAGCCTCTTAATTTTATTTCCTTTTGCATAGTCGGGTAAAATTTATTTGCCTTGTCGCAGTTGAAAAGCATAGCTGGTAATAAGTGTGTAATCTGCGCTGTGCTGCACTTATCATCCTGCAAATCTCTGCTAACAAGATGAGCCACCAGCAAAAGCAACAGTCGACTTTACGCCGTTGCCGTGAGTGGCAGCGAAAGCGGTAAATCCTTGCACAAGCTATTTGCGCATCACTTAATAGTAAAATCCTATAACAGACAGAAGAAAAATATATATATGTATAAGTATTACAAAAAAGAAAAGATAAAAGAGGAGTAAACCAAGAGAGTGAGAATAAGCCACGTTCAAATTGGCATTGAATTATGGCGACAACAAGCAAACAAGTGCAATAACAGCAAATCTAAACAGACAACAAAGCCCACAATGAGGATAAAACGATGAGAAAAAAACGGAAGTTGAATTGTGTCGACAGTAGATACAAGTATGGCAGGCATTTAGGCGTGCGGGCGGAGACACGAAGCCAAGCAGCGAGGGCGTACCTTATCACTTCTCGTTGTTCTGCGCTCAACCTCGGCGTGTTATTCTCGTCTTTGTTATTTA
This sequence comes from Phortica okadai, assembly GCA_034638295.1. Lineage (NCBI taxonomy): Eukaryota > Metazoa > Arthropoda > Insecta > Diptera > Drosophilidae > Phortica > Phortica okadai. The sequence goes on from CM067850.1 coordinate 10,473,141, forward strand.
TTATTACCGTCAAGGTATTAATATGCTCATAATTTATAACGAACTTGTCTACTCACCTGTTAACAGCTTCCGTTGCGGCATGAAATTTAAAGCCGACTGACGTTGCTGACTTTTAGCTTTTTGGCTTTATTTTTATTTATTACCGATATTAATCAATACACATGCTTCTTGAATTTTTTGAATATTCAATTTGTTGGCGCAAAGAAAAGCAAAATGTAAGAAACGAAGCCTTCTGAAGCCCATCATATGCATATGTATATAAAGCCATTTTGATGCGCTTAAGTCTGATTTCCGGTGAAGCCAAATGCGTGCAGCAATTACCCGCATTCGCTTTCGCATTCGTGTCGCTGTTGTTGTCTCTTTTGTGCATTTGCCAAACAAATGTGCTTTGCCAGTATTATTAAATTAAAATAAATGCTTTGCCATTCATGGTTTTGCATTGGTGGCAATCTGCTTTGCTGCAAAAATGCCCTTCTCAACCTCATGGCCTGAATGCCAAGCACTCAATCAGTGCGTCTAAAACGGGCACAGTGGATCAAGTAGCTTGCTGCATACTGTAAAGTGTAAAGAAAAGACTTGGTAACAATGTACATAGTACAAAATAAATGAATGAGTGCATGAATGCATGAATGAATGGCGAAAACAAAAACCTCAAACACTTTTCTTTGTCTCTGCATGAGTGGGTGTGTGTGTTGTTGTTGTCTATAAAGAATGCAGTTACAAATAAGAAAAACTATTTTCATGCATCAACTGCCACAAATAGCACCTAAAAGTATGCTTGTACTGCGGATAAAACAGTTAAGCTTTATGTATTTTATTTCGTTTTTTTTTTCGTAGCTTAAAGCGCTTTGTATACATTCCTTACTACCGCCAACGCTTGGCCGCAGCGATACTTTTTTGTGGCCAGATAAGGCGATTAGCACGTAAAGTTCATTTTACAAACGCCTAAAAGAATGCAAACACAAAAGTCTGTTGTGACGCAAAAGAGTTAAGCGCGTATTCAACAGGCACATGCGGTTGTTGGACTCTGGTTGCCGTTGCCATGTGCTGAGCCGACTCCGTCACTTGTCTACACTCCACAGTCGTCATCCATGTGCACAACATTTTGAGTTCAAGGCGAATCGCAGTTGGTTTTTTTTTTAATTTAACAGAAGCTTTTCTGTTACAATTATGCTTTGCTTGCTTTTTTCATTGATTTTCTCTTTTCCAGCTTTGTCTTTTATGTTCTTTTTTTGCCCATTCACTGCACACTTTATTTAAAGCTTTTTTGCGGTTTTTGTGGCGTTTGTATCACTTTATGGTTAACGAACTTCAAGTAATTAAAATTTACTTACGCCGTTACTCAACTATGAAACAGTAAGAAAGGAGTAAATAAAACGTTAAATAAACAATTACGCAATAAACGAAGCGTGTCAGTAGTTTTTGGCTTCTCTTTGTCTCTTGTCACATTTTTCCTTCGCTTTTCACACTTTCGCTTAGTTTCAATAAACTTGTCATGTCACATTGAACTTTGACTAATGTTGTTATTTTTGTGTGTCATAAATAAATGTCACGTGTAATAAATAAGTCAATATCTGACTGACTTGTATTGAGTTTATTGCATTCACGCGTTGAAATTTTTATATTCGATTTATTTGGTCATTAAACGCACGCAAAAAATATTACTTTACAAAGAATAAGCGAAAATTCACGAAGCTAATAATTGAATAAAATTAAATGATTTAAGGTCAAAGTTGTATCGTTCTTAGAAAACAAAAGTAAAGAAAAATTATTCAATTTATATTTTTCAACAATTTATGCAAAATTTTAAGTTATGTTACACCTAAAATTATGCAATAAATTTCGTTTTATCTTCATTTGAATTGTCTGGAGTTTTAAACAATTGTTACTCAAACTACTGCTCATTGTATCTGCTCAAATTGTAAGGTTATTGCTGTGTGGCAAACATTTTCAAGCATAAAAACTGAGCTAACAAAAGCAACAAAGTGTACAAATCACAATGCCAGCCATAACAACAAGACACGTAGTCATGCCTTCGAGTGTTTTGTTATAAATTTTGGCATAAAATTACCACAAATGTTCAAGTGTCTTCTTTGTTTGGTTTAGTTTGCTGTTAGTTTGAATTTGACACGTAAAAGGGAAATGGATGAACTTGCTTGCAATTTCGATAATGGCACTTCGACTTGCCATTTCCTACGCCAACGAAAGTCTGATGTTTGAAGCAGAACGTATGCTCATTATGTATTTGACTTGAATGCGTCGCACGTAGTCACATAAATTTGGCTGAGCACCTTTTCCAGCCCACCACCAACGCCGTCAATTCACAAGCACAATCTTGCTTGACTTACACCAACTCAATTGAAACAGTACGAAACTAAGCTTTAGTCTTAATGTATTAACATTGGCGGACGGAATTTATGTGCGTATTAGCAGCGGCCTTCATTGATCTCTTAATTGAAACTTAGCTCGCTGCTAAGACTTCATTAGCTTCACTTCGTTTCTGTGTGTGTGTTGTGACGGGTGTGAGCTTATTTGTGTGTATGAAAGTGCATTAAGTTCTCATTTGTGAAATAACGATGTTGGTTTAATTCAATAAATTGAAATGAACTCTGCTAATGGACAAGGCTCAACTCAATGCGTCGCATACATATTTGTACGTGAGGTTTCGTTAAGTTAAACGAACCGTGTGTATTAATATAGATACATTTTGTTTGCGCCTTTCAAGATTTATTTCAGCCAAGCATATTAAAGAATTTAATTTGGTAACTCCATGGTGTCATTTATTTTCCTCTGTTCTTTGTTTGCCATTCATTCTGAAAGCAGCCAAGTAAGCACAAAAAATATCAATCATATTGACAGCAAACACAGCCGTAAATAGTCTGAGCCTAAAGGATATTTTCTTTTTCCTGCTGTATTCCTTTCATTGGTGTTGTTAAATCGATTATCCTTTCTTTGGTGCTCATATTGATGGCAACCCTTTGTGCTTGATCTTGGTTTCAATTGTGGAAACTCGTTTACAGCTTTTGTCGAATCACACACACATACACACACACACACACACACGATACAAATGTATCTTGATGCGATTACGGCGATTCGTTTCTGTTGAAGCATTTATATTTGCTTTTGCCTTTTATTTTCTTGTTAGCTTGATTTATATATATATTTTTTTGCTTTCTTTTTAAGGCGGCCATTTTTATCAGCGCCTGGGAAGCATCAATGATGCCTAAAAGATGGCTTTATAAATTTCAATAAGTTTTATCGCTCGTGTTGTTTTAATCATATTCAAAATGAAGAAATATTCATGTTTTTTATGGTGTTTTTTTTTTCAAATTGATTCTTTGTTGCATATTTCTCTATATGTCTGCCAACGAGAATTTTCTTTAGAATTTTATATCCACCATCGCTTCGCTACCTTCTATAGATAAGTGTGCGAGTCATTGTCTTGCGCCTTTGTATATCTTGTGCTATATTTTCTTTCTAGCATAATTTTGGGTCACCAAAGTAACATCGCTCCATATCTTTTGTGTTGCCTAGCACTGCACCTGGCTATTATTGTCACACGTTGCATAGTTGCCGGCGTGTTATGAAGGTGGTCATTTGCTGGAAACTAAGTCAACATGCCTGCTTCAACAATTCCAAGCATCTATGGCCGGGAGGTGCGGCTAATGTTGACACTATTGTCACTCTTGGCGCGTTGGCAATTCTGCTTTTTAAACGCGACACAATGCGTTCCATTGCATGCTAACATAAACCAAAGGAAACTGTCAGTTTTTCCAGTTCCTCCATTTCCTTAAAGAAGCCACTGAACTGTGCCTTCAAATGGGGTTACTACATGTGTGTACAAACAAAGCAAAGTAAGAAGTAGTAAAGTAAAGCGATCGATAAAGAAACAGATTTGTGGGTTGTCTTAAGTTAGATTTGTTAAAAACGAGACGAATTATTGAAGGGAAGGAAATGAAACATTAACATAGATACTCGTAATCAATCATTATTTTTCTGTGTTGATGTAATCGAAAAATTGTCTTCAAAATTAAAATGAAGAAAAAGAATATTCTACATTTTTCGATACAAAAGATAAAACAAAAAAATAACAGTATGTAAGATCGTCGTGAATTCGTAACAAGCCATTTGTTAACACCGAGACTCAACTGACATACATATGTATACATAAAAAGACATCAACACATCAACTGAGCTCAACTTGAATGTAAGTTGTTGTGAGCTTAGTAGCATGGTTTTCTCATACAAGGAAGCAATGTTAACGCAGGCGTTCCGAGTCAAGAGCAGCTGTTGATGAAATGACGACAAACAGCAAACTCAAAGTAACACAACATAGTCTGCAAGCATGCGAAACAAACGTTGTCGTATTACAAAATGCTATAAAAGTGAAAAATGTTGAAGGAAATGTAAAGAAAAACTGACAACCGGAAAGGCAAACGTAATGAAGCGTAAATAGGACATTTTTTTTTTTTTTTTGTTAGAAAGACACAGGCAATGGAGCGTTGAGTGGCTCAAGATGAGTTAATTTTCACCTACCATTTTCCTACTTCCATAAGTGCCACATGCGACAAGTATGTGAGAGTGTACACATTTTTGTAGCATACTTTTTGGCTTCTGCTTGATTTAATTTTTGTTTCTTGATTTAAACATGATTTAAACAAATCACCGAAAATATTTTTTGTGTTCATATTTATTTAAGTAGTCGCCGCAAGCAATCAATTTGAAAAATTTTCGCACGGCTGCTCGCAATTTCGTAGGTTGGTATATGTCTCTGAATTCATCATACATCATTCATTATGTTATATATGAGCTTAATGCGTGCAAATTTATGTAAATCGTCATAAGAAAAAGTTGAAATTTTTTATTTGCTTTTCTGGTTTTTCTTTTCTTTTTTTTTTGTTTTTTCTTTTGTTGCCGAAATCAAAATTCGTGTTTTGTGCTTTTCGGTTGTTTGTTGTTTTACTTTTCGACATTTACGCCTTTGGGCGTATGTACGTGAATTCTACGCGTTGATTATAATTTTATTGTGCTCGCGCGCTTATTTAAATTGCAAATTAACACGAAAAATGGACAGACACAACAATCAGAGGAAACGAAATATTTCAAGGCAACACGAAACAAGTGAAGGACATTGCCAAATCGGAAGTCAAAGTCAAAGTTAAACCAAGCCCGACAATCGTACATAATTTCGAGTGACGTGCATGATTTTCTTTTTTTTTTTGGCTTGTTTGTTTGTATTTTTATATATTGTAACAATATTTTTTTTTTTTGGTTTCCCTTATTTGCCGTGTGTTTTATTTATGTTATTTTTATTTTACTTAAATATTTATACATTTTTATATGTTGCGGTGACGTTGCGCACGTGAATGAAATAAAATGCTTGTGTCGTTTTGGCCGCGGGGCGAATTTTGTCGCTTTTCGCGAGGGCGGCATCATGCGATTGAGAATGAGGCGAAAAAAAGGAAACAGAAAAAACAAAAAAATGGCAATTCCGTGAGCGAAATTTAAGTTGGAAAAACATCGTTTAGTCGCAGTTTGTTGAGGTTTTTTTTGGAACATGCTCACATAAGCTGCTTAAAACGACTTTAAAAGAGGAAATAGACCTCTGTTGGTTGCCAGGCAGCCATTAAAGCTGTATGACACAACATTTTATTAAAGACACCAAAAACATTTCAACAAATGAAAGGAATTTTGAACATGACCAAATCCAAGTGTGCTTCACTTTTGTTGTATATGAGTTGAACGCTCTGAGCTGAGCAGAGCTGAGCTGCGCATTGATTTTCCGTATGATATGCTTTAAGTCGCTTTGGGATGATTACACACAGCACATTCTGATTTAATATGCTTGTGGTTTTTGCTTTATTTTATTTTATTTTTTTGCTCTTTTTTTTTTTTTTTTTGTAATACTTTCAATTTATTTTTCGCAATACACGATTCGCGCATGGAATCAAATGAGTTTTTACGCCATTTCCGGTCTTACAAACAGTTCAACTCGTCCTTTTGCCACTGATTCTCTTTCTCTCTTTCTCTCTTGTGCTTTAGTGAGCTTCCATCAAGGCAGCAATATTTATGATCATTGCATACGAATGCGAATTTTTAAGCCAAGTGAGAAATTTCAATAAACTTGAGTTGCAATTCGACTGTGAATTCAAAAATATACACAAGCACGAAAGTATACAAGAACAAAACGAGCAGGACGTTCACCGCTTCCTCCTAGGTTGCCTGTATGTGCTTCGTATGCATGTCCTTGTGCGTTGTTTTTATCACAATTGTTACAATTTGTTGGTTTAGACGTTTTTGTTGTTGTTGTTTCTGTTTATATGTATTGTTGCTGTTGTGGTTGTCGTTGTTGTTGTTCTAGCATAAGTTGCATTTGCCACTTCCGTTTGGTCTTAAAATGTTTGCTGCTTGGTATGCATTTCGAACATGTCATTGGTATGCAAGCGCGTTCATTGCTCTTCCATTTGTCCTGCCCTCTTATCGTGCCTTCCTATACAATCTCTTAGTCCCTTGCTATTTGTTTGGCCACTCTTGCCACCCAACTTCTTTCTATTGCCTCTTTTGTTGCTTCAATCCTTGCCATACTTCTCCTCAACCCATCAGCCTCGGCTGTATTACTTTGGAGTTTTAACACACATTTTTACTCTGGATGTGTTTTCCAAGTCCTGTTTTTGTTTCTTCAACTGTTTGCGCCATTTCGGTTCTGTGCCAACATGCGCGCCTCTCATAAATCGTTGCCAAATATACATATATAAATGGCAAATAAGGTGGGCATTGGGCGTTCGCTCGCAGGCAAATGTACAACACAAGTCTGGCGCTTCGTACACAATCACATCCGTAAAAAGTTTTCAAAATGAAAACTTTCACTAAAAGCAACTTTGCCCACTTTTCATTAACTTCCCACTCACTCATCAATAAGTGATTCTATTACACTTTTACTTGTGTTGTTTTTTCTTGTTTTGTTTTGTTGACTTTTATTTTGTTTTCTTGTTGTTTTTCGTTCGTATAATTTATTTGCCACACTACGCAAATACTTATTTCCGTCCACAGCGCCAAGTTTCGCTTACGATACCTTCAGCACTGCCCAGATCATTAATTATACGCACGGTTGTACGCAACGTTGCGGCGCGTCGTGGCAGGCCAATTAAATTTACGCTTTGCCGCAGTCGTTGACGCAGTCATAGTCGCGGTCAAAGCCGTGGTCGCCGTCGCAGTCGCAGTCGCTGTCTACAGTTGTTGTTAACGATGCCGTGTTGAGTTTGAAGAGCGAACATCTTGCAATTTTAATACATTCCATTAATATTATAAGCAACACGCATACGCACACACAAACATTTGCCCAAGAGGGTCATTGACATACATTCAACGAATGTGACTCAACTGTGCTGCATTGGCGAACTATCGTCGACAGAATGCTTGACTAAGTGAGCGCGAATGAGTGACATATGTCTCCATGTTGCCGCTCGATGTCACGCACACACACACACACACACACATTAATATAGTTTCAGTTTGTCAGCATTTTTGTTTTTCTATTTATTACTTTTGCTTGTTAAATGCCCGTGTCGAGAGTTGAGCTTGTCTTGTGTCTTGTTATTTCCGTGCCGTCTTGTCTTCCTGTCCTGTCGTGTCATGTCATCTGCGCCTTGTGCCAGCAATTAAAAGCTGTCATCTGAGTTTATATATTTTATCGTTTGGGTAATGAACTGTCTATGCGAACATGTGTCACTTTGAAGTGCCTGACAGAGCACAGGTGTCTTCTAATGAATCTTCTTCGCTTTTAATTCCAACATATGCAAACAGCTCAAAGGCGCTTAATTTTGTTGCTGCTTGTTGAAGTTCAGTGCCACGCACAAACTAATGAAGTAAACTTCCTTTAATTTTTTTGGGTTTTCCGTTACTGATTTGATAATTTCCTATGAAAAACACAGCACAAAAAGTTCTCAGCGTAAGGCGAGAAGACTTAGAAAGAGGATGTGCGAAAATAAAAAGAAGCTGCAATGTAATTCTTTTGATCTGAGCATGTTTATAAATTTTTCTCTTTATATGAAGATTATTTGTTTTTTTTTTTTTCGTTGTTGTTTTTTCTGAAATGTTTAGAGAGCTGCTGCGAATAAAAGTCGCTATGGCGCATTTAACAACACAATTCCCTACTTAAGCTCAACTGCGCAGATACATGTGCTCATAGAAGTACTTTAAAAAAATAAAAAAAAAATTTCTAGCAAACGGAATTCTTAGTAACCTAAGTTATTACCTTCACAACGTGTACATGCATGTGCTCAGTGCTTGGCACATCTCTTGCTGAGATACTTTTCCGGCATTTTGCTTACACATGTGCGCTTTTCCGCTTAGTTCACTGCCATCTATCGCCGCATGCAACTAGTTTGTACATGTTTCTAGTGCAACAATATCGTAAAAACAAGTACAACAGTCTACGAGGCAATAATATTGGCGCACCATGATGCCTAACGGAAGCACACCTGACGCCATCATACAAACAGAATTCGACGCAGCAGCCAATTATTGCAACTTGAGTGCACAAAATTGTTGCAAATGCGCTCAAAAACTTTATGTTGCCATTATTTTCTACTTGCCCAAGTTTCTTTGGAAATTTTCCTGCCATATGCATGTGTTTGAAGTTGTTTTTTGTTAGGTAGAGCAAATAAATATGCATTATTTATAGTCTAGACTTGTTTTATAACCTTGAAAAAACAACATGTGCGCTCTTTCAGTTTGTTATCTCCTTCAATTTAAATGTAATGCCATTGAACAAAAGAAAACGGTAACATTTCTACTATATTTTCATACCAAAATATCAAACAACAATAACCATTTGAATAATCACTTAACATTGTCTGTCAGTCCAAATAAAAGTTGATTGATATGACAAAAATGTCTCGCCGCGATTGTATTGGAGCACCTATGGAGACACATGATGCTTTTAAGCACAAAAGAGAAGTTGTCTATTAACGACAAAAGCACACTCAAAGGCACAAAAAGATTATATCTATGGCAGGGTATGATAAAGAAGGAGCGAGCATGAGTTAGGCATATTGTAAGGCACAAAACGTTGGCACGCGTCATTAACAGAAATGCTAAATGACTGAAATGCTGACAGGCAACAGACTTCATTCAAAATCAGCGACGACTAACGACTAACGATAACCGACGACGATAATGATAATGATGATGATGATGATGGCTGAAGGTGACTACGACAACAGATTGTTTTGTGTAGTAAACTAAAGAAGAACCAAGCAAAAAATTTTTTTAAAAATTCAAATTCAAAGTGAGACTCGTTGTTGCCGTAATGCCGCAATATTATTTTATTTGCTTACGCAATGATGTCAAGTGTAAAAATTCACTCATTTCAACTAATTAAAACACACGCAAAAGAAAGGCGCGCTCGGCTCTGTGTGAGCCATGATTTTTGCAGAGGATGGCTAGGGGAAACCGAGAGTTTGTTTGGCAACGTCAAGCACGCTTTGGCGTTGTTGTGAGTTAGTTGAGTTGAGCCAACTTAAGTTGTTGTTATAGTCGTTGGCGCTTTGAGTTACTTTGCATTGCGTCAAGGATAATGGCATTGGTGATGACAATGTCGCCCTCGTTGTCACCGTAAAGAGCGCGACAGTGACAACGAAAGAAAAGTGAGACAAACGCGAATGACAATTAAAACAAATTACGCAAATTAAAAAGTCACAAAGACAAAAAACTCATGGAAGCTTCATTTGTGTGCTCAGCAGCTTGGAATATTATTATGGAGAAGTTGGTGAGTTTAGTTGGCATTGATTTTACTTTTGGATCGGAAACAAACATAATTTATTTGCTGACATTTTGACTAAGTTAATTAAGTCATCTTTGTAAGCCAACTAAAACCAACTCATATGATTTCTGAAACTTTTGCCAAAAGGCTTTATTTTTGCAGAAGTTTGAACAACTTTTACTCCCGAATATTTTTGCCTAATTACTGATTTACTTAAATTTATTGTTCACAAAGCTTATATTCTTTCATTTACTGAGTACTTGAGCCGAAAAGCGACGAACACGGCGCACATTTGCTCATTGGCAGCATTACGTGATGTTTTAACGCGCCTAAAAGCCTACTATACACACGTGTTCCCGCTAGCAGAGAGAGCAACTTTTTTGGCAGTCGTGTCTGCTTTGCGTTCATAAATCGTGCGCCGTGTGACAATTGAATTAAATTTTTATGCAAAATAAGTGCAAGTAATTCCATGCGCAATTGTTCGCTTGCATGCGATACATTCATAAATTTTCGCTTATAGAGCGAAAATAATACGCAAAAATTACAGAGTTTTCGGGTAAGGCAAAGAAGACGGCTCGGATTACTAAACACACACACACATGAAGTCGAGAAAGCAGAGGAAGTCAGAAAACTGCTTTTAATGCTTTAGTAAATATTATATTATTTGTCTGGCTTGCCTCTCCTCGCAATTTGTTTGGTCGAAGTACTTCCATTAGCGCCGAGACTCATTAAATAAATGAATTATCATACACAGACATATGGAAGTATTTTGCCTGACATGTCACTCGTGTGAGTTTTTTAATTAATATTTATTAAAATTAGCAATTTAATGTTTGAATTTAATTTTTCTATTAACACTTTATTTTTTCTTACTTATTATTAAAAACTTATTTGAGTTGAGAGAATTTCTGTGTATTAAAAATGCCGATGAGTAATTTGTAGACATTCAATCGATAATAATTTAACAGCCGAGCTCGGTTTCCTCGACTTGCTCTTAGTATAGCGAAGGCTTTTGAACAAACAAATCGCCAAAGCCAACGAAGGCGATGGCAACTGACAACCATGTCGAACTAATTCCATGTGGCAAAAGTTGTTGTCACTGTTAAGCAAACAAATCACGGAGTGTCAGTTTGTTTGTTGATTTTGAAATTGATTTAAATTATAGTAAAGTCCTTAATTCAGAGGCCAAAGTCATTGTCTTAGTTAAAACAGTTATTACATCTACAGTTAATTATAGACTTCGATTATATAATTATGTATTATAATATAATATTGGACTTCGAATTGCTTTCAGGCAGTAGCAATTATTAAGGCAAATACTGCAATTAAATCCCCAAAACAAATGTGTCACGTCATTAAGAGACAACAATTAATTCACACACCATTGAAGCATGAAACGAAATTACTTATGCATATTTAGTTAAGACAAATGCCTTTGTCAAGTGCGTTTCAAGTTGGTGGCCTTAGCAGAATTACTGAATAATGGGTCAGAAGGGATGACTTGCCTATCAGTCTGTCTATTTGTCTAATTGTTGACAACAAACGTCTGATGACAATCGAATGTTGCTTTGTGCGAAAATTTATTTAACAACTGTTGAATGAGGAAACTATCTCAAGTTCTGCACACGCAACTGCACATGTCACTCAACGCATGTACGCACACATACGCATAAACAGATAATAAATATAAGCTTAGACGAAACAATACTTAGGACATGTTTTGAACTTCTTTCTATGTTGCTCGAAATTCTTCCTTTAAAAATAACGTAAATTCATACATGTGTCACTCAAAACAGTCAACAGCTGACAGTCGGCGAGTCACTCAAATTGTTATGTGAGGAAAATGTAATATTCGCAGGAAAACATCAGTTTACTTTGTTCTTTGAAAACAACACCTACACATGCAAGTGTTGAAGCATGTGTAACTGCCTGAATGAACACTGAGTTGATTTTTTGTTGGATACCTTTTGCTTTTCATTTCTTTCTTCAATGTCACACATGACGTATGCGCAATGTCGACAACATAATGCGTGGAATTGGCGTCCCCTTTGATTTGATTTTACAAAAATTCAGTCAAGCAGGAAATAAATGCGTAGGTTTTTTATATGTTTCGCATTTGATGAAAATCGTAATATTCTTATTTTTTATGCTCCTCAAATATGATTACAAATCCACGCACATGTCTACGCATATTTTAAAATTGCTTTCCTTGTTTGTACCAAGCATTTATTTTATATTGAATATTTTTGGTTGTTATTTTCATGTTTGTATACAACACATAAATCGTCTATTAAAATATTGACAAGTCAAATGTTTGTCAACAATAAAAAAAGGAAGACAAAATTAAATCAGTTGCTGAAACAAAGTTAATCTCCCTCATGTTTGACTTTGCCCGTGGCCAATTGAAATCAGCGCATTTAAAAAAATGCTTATCGCAATTCAACGTTCAACTTTGTCGCGGCAACAACATCAATTTAATGAAACAATTCTCGGTCGTCAACGCACAAAATGCAATAATTTCTGTGATTTTATGGCAATAAAAAATGTCATTTGCCACAGCCGCTGACGCAATCACGGTTGTTTTTGTGAGTGTTTCTGTGTAAGTACTATCATGAATCATGTAACGAGCAAATACTGTTCGGAGTTCATTGTTCGATATCAATTGCCATTTTTCGATATAATCATGCACAGGTTTATGCTTGTTTGCCTGTGTCTGTTCTAAAAACAATGACAGATTTATTGTGCTGGTAATTGGGATTAAACAACTTAAAATGCATTTTATTACACACTGATTGCCTCATGAAAAATAAATAAGAATGGATTGACTCAGCAAAATATTTCGCAATATGAATAATTTGCAGAGAGAAAAAAAATCTGCGCATTTTATTATTAATCGAGTTACGTTTTGTGATTTATGAAAAGCATTTAATGACATAAATGCATTTTAATTAAGTAAAAAAGAGAGAGAGTGCAAGTGAGAGAAATTTCGAAATTTCGTTCCCCCATATGACAATGATAACCCACGAATGTCTAATGTCAACTTATCCAACAAAATTATGATGGAAATTATAAACTTGTCACTTTCATACACATGCACGCAATGCCTCAAACATTGGCCCATTTATAATCCAACGAGTTGCTTGCTTGGCCCGAATTCACAGCCGTCTGTGGGTTTTGGCCAACTGAGCGCAACTTCATAAGCAATTCATGTGTTTGTAAACAATTCAATTTAATTTTAGTGCTTTCGGCGCAAATTGCTGCTGAATTATTTATTCAATGAATGCCACCGACTATCGCCGGCTAGCAGAAGCCGACGTAAGTACAACACGTGCTGGTTTATGATTGCGATTCATGGCGCCGAAGTGGCATAAGTTTTCACGCGCTCCTCATTCGACAACGACTGTTTGTGCAGTGCGTCATGTCACTCGCCTTGTCATTGTCGTAATTAGTGGGACACCATTGAGCGAACGCGTCGCCGAAAGTGTTTGGCATCGGTGGGCCGTTGTTTGTTATTGGCAAATGACAAACTAAGCTGAAGTAATTGCACATTCATGTACGAGACTTCTTAATGAGAATAAGGTTTACTATTAAAGTAGTAACACAACACTTATTATCATTTTAAAAAAACATTTAATAAAAAGAAAACAAACCAAAATTTTAGTTGTTTGCATTATGGGATCAAATTTCTAATCCAAATCGGAAATGAAAACTTTATCTTGCAAACAAAAGATTTATCACACATAATTTAAAACCAATTAGTGAATATTTGAGAACAACAACAAAGTCCAACCCAGAGACTTGTCAGTCATCGTAGCTTGTAAGCTCAGATTAATGAGCTGAGTTTAATTTTCATTGTTGATTCACGCAAAACTTTGAATCGCTAAAGTTGCGATTGTTGTGGCGATTGTTAGCCAACTGAACGACGCACAGACAACTTGGTAGTTCGGCCACTAAGTGGTAACATAATCAACGCAAACCCGAAAACAGACACATAACACACACTAAAAGACTAACGGACTGACATCCTGCATGTGTGTGATTCGCACATATAAACGTGAAGGGAAAACGTTTACCTTTTCATACACATTGTTCGAAAATTGCATAAAAGGAGCGGCGACGACGCTCACATAATTGCGGAAACTCGAAGATAAATTACCCAAACTCAAAACTTTGACCTAAGCGTTGTTTCCGAGTGAATAAGATTAATGATGCGAGCCATGCCACATAAAATGCTAACAGTGAACAAAAACATCAACAACAATAACCATAAGGACGATGGCAGTGGCATTGGCGGTGCCGTTGATAGGAAGATTGTCTCAACAACATAATCATTTTTTCGCAACAAAACTAAGCAAAAGTTGAACTAGATTATAATGTGTAAAATACATAGTAATATAGTAGCAAGACGGACGGAAGTAAGGACTGTAGATCAGAGCAGAGCAGGGAGAAGCTTGCGGTTAGTTTTGCATGCACATGTTTTGGTCTGTTGAGGTTTGAGCAGAACTGCCATGGAACCGTACACAGCGGCAAGGTGTGAGTAGCTATTGTCGTGTATGTGTTTACGGCTTTTTCATTGAGTTGACTTGAGTAATAAATTTTGTTTTTATTGTTTGACTGCGACGCACCGAAAATGTTGCCCAAAAAGAATTGGTTAAGGGCAAAAAGCTAAAAGCAAAAATAATAAAAATTACAAACACGGCAAAAAATATAAATTAACTGACTTTTTGACAGACTGGGAATTCGGCATTAACTTTTGCAACTATGTAGACTGATTGAGGCAGAAAACGAGGGAACGAAGCAGCGAAATGTTAAGCATTTTGCTAAAATTGGCATATTTATGGCCAGTGAAGGCACAAGTTCAAATAACACGCCTACCGCAGACGCAACGCTTGTTTTGACATTATTAAGGCGGGGCGGTGCGGTGATGGTCAATAACACGCCCGCTTGTCTGATGGCGTGCGTGTTAATCTCATTAGAACAGACTGATGGAATAAAGTGGTTGCGAGGCTGAAAATCATCCGAAATGTTTGGTCGCACAACAACACTGACAGTGCGACCACAACAACGGCCAAATGTATAAATTTACATTGGCAAACAATCAGTTGGAAGTTAAACAATCAGGCAAAATCAAATGAGTTCAAGCCAAAGTTGAACTTAAGCGAATTGACGTATGAACAGTTGTGTTGATCAATCAATAATAAATGAGGTTTCATTTAATTTAAGATCGTTTGAAGTTTTAAATTGCATTAAATTACATTAAATACAAATTGACGTTACAAAAACCAAATTAAAGTTTTTTTTATGAAATTATTCATTTATTTATTTTATTGCCGCCACAAAAGTTGAAACTCATTTGTACTCTGTTTGTTTTTGCATTGAGTTAAGCTGTGATGAGTATCTTTAAGGCATAATGGCTTAGTATTTGACTAAAGAAGCCAACATTATTTCAGTAAGCATAAACAGAAGCATACGGCAGCTATCACATGAGGCACCTCCCAGGAGAGTGCTCCATTTTTCAGCATGACAAGCTGTGGTTGCCACTCAAAGGAAGACAGAGAGCGAAAAAAAAGATAAAGGAAATTTCAATGTTTCTTTTCGGGATTCCCCAATGGACAGCATATCATATTAATGTCAGCATTATTAGTTTGCTGCTTGTTGACATTTGATGTCACTGTGACAGGCATAAAAAATTGAAAAGGCAACGTCGCGCATAAACCTCTGTTGGAAATATGCGTAATGAGAACTTGTGGTTGACTATTGTTTACCGTTCTTTTATTTTTTTTGTTGAGGTCGACATGGTCTTTTATTGTTCACCACCAGATATATGTCTTTGTCAGACCGTCAATCAGTGAGTATCTGCTTTAGTTGTTTCGTTACCAATGTGTGTCACTATTGTCCTCATTATTTCCGCAACGCATGAATATAAAAAGCAAATAAAATAAAGTTTTTTATGTCATATTTATCTTTGCGTTAACTCAACTTACTGCGTCGTGCGCTTTGAGCTTCTAAATAAAAATTGTGGTTATTAAACTTGATAACAGTTGTGCCTTTCATTTCTTCTTTTTGTGTTAAGAAAACATTTTTGGCACATTTTTCATACGTTTAAAACGCAAAACGACGATTTTGTGAATTATGACATGAAATATCTAAAATGTCACGCATAAAAAATGTGACATATAAATTAGACACTATACAACCGCGTGAGTCTTTTAAGATTTTGGTAAAATTTGGCGTTGGTTCTTAATTTTGATTCTCAAGTCACTATTTTTCCAAAATTTTACTCAAAGCTTCAAATTGGTGACATCATGTCATCTCAACCAGAGGAAGTGTACAACAAATTATTTCATTTCCATTGAAAATTACGACAGTCGACATAATTGCCATGAATATCAATGCAAATGCAAAACAGATTAGAAATTATGTATTCTACTAATTAACTGGTGAGATTAAAGTGCGTTTTTTTTTTCCATTTCACGTGAAGCTTTTCTGCTGAAATACTTTTAATGCACACAAAGTTAAATCAGCATAAAGAAGTAAATAAATTCCTTCCCACACAAGCCGAGGAATTTTAATAATTCTCACGTTTATGATTATCGTCGGTTTGCATGAAAGCACGAGTTTCACTAACGACGCGACGTGCGTTCAAGGCATGCTAAATAGGCACACGAGACGCAGCTAGCAAATGGCGTTGAAAAAGAAGGACATAGAATGTTGGGGAAACAGTTATGAGGAGCACAGAAAAATGACGAGGCATGCGTTGGCATTCTAACCTGTCATAGTGGCAGGTGATTGAAGAGGGCAGGCGGCCATTTTATGGGCTGCGGAAGTACTGCATGTGCCAACATTTGCTGCTCTTGCAGGAAGCAATAAAAGAATTAGCTCATTTCCGACTGCAAACTTTGCGCATTGCGTAAGTTTAATATTTCTTAGTTAAAAGGTGTGCTTTGGTTTTGTTGCTCACTTCTATAATAGTTATGATGTCAAAGTCGCACTTGCATAGATATCATTTAATTTGTTAACGGTCACCATATTGTTTGTCTACTTTAGTTTGCGATAAAGAGTGAAAAAGGAAGAAATGAGAATATCGTCGGCGCAAGCCCAGACAAATGACCGGCTGTGAGCATTTTTTGTCATGTTGCGACTTCCGGGAACCGTTTTCAACAGAGCATTCGCATCTGTAAGCTGTCAAAAACAAATGATAACATTCTGCTACGGCAGTGGCGCCGGAGCCACGTACAACGTTGGGGAGCGTTCTTTGGAGACAACTGTCGCAACATTTATTTATAAAAATTAAATTAAACAAAACCTGCCTCGGAGCAATTTTACTGTCATGCTCAGTACCGCTGTGCGCACCAACGCGTCTACTCCACTCTTACACTCTGTCAAGGGCAGACCTGGCACCTTGTCACCCTCTGGAACGAAGTTGGTGATAGTCCGAGTGCGTTGGCTTCAAACCATGGCATTACTGAACTGTCGACTTGTCGAAGACACAAAGACGGGGGAGCAGCATTGTTGCTCAGTCGGTTATGGCATAAGGCAACTGACAACTTCTGACAAACTATGCTGGGGCATAAAACAAAGAAGGTTGAAAGACACGCCGCTCATTTTTTCATATTTCTGCAAGTCATTTTGGTTGAAGTTCGTTTTTATTTTATGCTTTTTTTTTTGTTGTTGCCCTTTTGTTGTTTTGTACTTAATTCTTTCGAGAAAACAAGAATTTAAGCAAATGACCAAGACAGCTGTCTCCGACCTTCTTGCCTAACCACTTCAACACACCCCTGAGATGTTTTTGTTGTCTACAATCACTCACAGACTTCTTTGGCATAATGGTGACAACTCGCAGCCAGAGCCTCTGGCATAGTTCTATTATAAATGTCAGACGTGCGGCGCAATTATGAACAAGTATACCGCAAAGAAAAAAAAAATGTAGAAAAAAAGTGTATATATTATACATTATGACCGTGGAAAATAAAATAATGAAATAGGAATAGGGAAGTATGCTGCTCATATTGTTGTCCTTTATTTTTTTCTCCTTCTTATCGCTTCCACTCTAGCTGCCATTGTTTTCGTACTTTTTGTTGTTGTTGTCCGCACTTTAGATATGCCACCTGGCGATGCAAATGAAATTTAAAAGTTTAAAGTTAAAGCAAGTAGGGTTGGTTGGCCAAATCGGTAAAGTTTTAACTGGCAAAGTATTGAGATTTAAATTTTATGCGCTCTTTAAAAGGCGCTTTGCGTTGCTCTTGTTCACTTAGTATATCTTTATCGTTGTCTACTTGGCTTACATTGTTCTGGCTTAACAACAAAGTCTTGCAAGGCAGTTTTGTATTGAATAAAATATTGATAAAACAAAAAATTCAAAACAAAATTTCAATACGCATCTTAAATTTTCATTATTTAATTGTTTAAACGCTTTTAAATTAACAACGTCTCGCTGGTTATTGTGTCATCGTCATTCGACACATAATATGAAAACATTGATTTCGCTACTTATGGCGTACAGAACCTGAGTACTTTCCAAGTCATGCCTAAACTTGCACTCATGTCTCTACGCCAGCGACGTTGTCTACGTAATGAAAACACGTAGAAAATTAAAACATAAAAAGTCAGCAAACAAATATAAACACAAACAAAAACACACTCAAACACAAACACAAACATACTTAGACAACTTAAATACACAAGCGTGAATAAAAATGTTGTCTGCGGCGGTTGTGAAGGGAATTCCTTTTGTATTGCGCTGTATGGTTTGCCAAGGTGTGTGTGCGCCTGTTGGGTGTGTAAGTTGCTTATTTTTGACTCACAGTATTATTTTTTGCTTTAATTTTTTTTCGTGGCATATTCATGCTTCTCATTTCCAATGTGGTTTCATTCACCCAACACTCCCACACAATTATCGACAATCGTGTTAATGACACTGGTATGCGACGTAAAATTCCTTCTGTTTGTACATTTTCTGTGCAAAAGTTTATTTTTATATTTTTTTTATGTTTTATATTCACAAATAAGCATAAATTTTGTAGGTATTTTTTTATACATTCAGGGGCAACTTTGGCGTGTCAAATGAACATCATCTAGAGGTGTTTGACTTTGTTTGGCTGTGTGTGTGTGTATGAGTGTTTATTTGACGGATGTCTGTTCCCACATTAAAAAAATTATTCTTGCCTGCACATTAATGTAAATTGTCCCTAAACTTTGTAACTTTTTTTAATAAACATGAATCAAATTATTTTGCAGCATGCAACGTCATCAGCAGCAGCGACATACTTACAAAGGGCAAACACGGCACTGCGACTATCAACAGCAGCAACAACAACAACAACATCATCACCATTACAGTAACCGCAGTGAAAAGCCCCTGCCGCTGCCATTGCCCCGCTTTACGACCCATCAACTGCTGCTCATCGCGTTAATCTCATGCCTTTATTGGTTTCGCTGCACAGCAGATGGCTGGAAGTTCGATGGTGGCGGCAGCGATGGCAGTGAACGGCGCGGCGCTGACCCCGACCCTGGTCGATTGCAGTTGACACGCTTTCCGCGCAATACGAACGCAGCACGCGTCGCAGCACGTGGTCCACCACCAGCAGTGCCCAATCAAACGGGCAATGGCGGCGGGTTTGCTGCCCTGCTTGGCACCCAACAGCAGGACATACTCTACTCATGTCCATTGAACTCGATGTGCCAATGTGCGGGTCTACCAAATGAGACGTCGACGCTGATTGAGATTAATTGCAACGAAGTGGCGTTGTACAAGTTTCCAGGTGAGTTCAATATCCTTACTCCTTTGTTGTCTGCAAAATTTTGACCAACACATGATTTGATTATTTTTGTATTTTTATTATTACAAAATATAATTTTAAGCCATTGATGGCTCAACACAGACTTCCATTAATGCAACTGCATATTTTTGTTATTCCTATACGTCGCTATAATTTATTGTGGTTGTTGTTGTCACTGTCCCGACACTCGCTTCTGACTATCAGTGGCAATATGCCCGCATTTCGACCGCATTCAGCACTGGTTGTTGTTTGCTGCGGATTTTGGTTGTGTGCCAAACTACGACAATGGCAACGACAATGACGTTGCGCCGCTTGAACAACATTTAGTCATTAAATCGTGGGCGAGTTTTGGCTTACATATGTGTGCAGCATGTACCTTTCAGAAAAACTGGTCTGTATGTCAGCATTAAAGAATTTTAAATTCAACATTTTGCATTCACTAATCGAATTTAAGCTTGAAGAAGAGGAAAAAATAATTCCTATTTCCACCTGTTCCCTTGCCATTTTACAATTGACACTTGTCATGTAGAAAGTGGCATTAAAATTTAGTTGTTTTCTTAAATAACCACAAAAATATTTATTTTTTGCATAATTAAGCCTTTCTGCGACCAAATGAAAATTGCCAATAGAAAAAAGGAGCTTCGAAATAAAATTAATTAAATTTCCTGTGTATATGAGCATTGGGATGCCAAAGTAGAAAGAGAAGACACACAAGGAGTTTCGATATATTGAAGTTTGTGTGCCTTTTTGCTGTTGTTATGCGCTGTCATTTGTAACAGTCATCAGGATGGCGGAGAGTGAGCGTTGCTGCCGACTTAGAAATTGTCCTTTTGCTGTTGGAAACCTCCGTTTTCGTTGTGCATTCATTTCCATTACTGTTGCGCGTTCATTGTTTTCTTTCCCATCCACCTTCGTATTTGCACTCACCCACAATGATGGTATTGTAGTTGTAGACGGGAAGGCAACAAGGAAACAACTAAATTAAATCTTACATTTAAGTTTGCCAATTAGTTGTAAAAATAAAGTTATCCCCAACAAAACAGAACAGTTTTCTTGGTATCCTCTCCTACTTTTTGTGCTCCTCTTCTTTTTAATTTCATGATTTCATGCAACATTTTCTCTTTTCTCCACGCTTTTGTTGGCCGTTGGCGCTTAAGTGTGGGCGAAGACATGGCTATTGGTTTGAGGACAAAAGTTTTTAACTTTTCTTTTTATGTTCATTTTTCGTCTCGAATTTTTCGCTTTTTTTCGTTTTTCCTCACACCGAGCAATGAATGAGTGAATGAATGATGCTAATGAATGAATGATTGATGGACAAGTTGTGAGCTTTTGTTCGTGGCGCTCTGCTTGGCAGAAATTAAAACATTTTCGCGAGAATATGCCGAAAGGAAATGTGTCGTTCAACTGCACAAATTATTCATTAAATTTATGCTGATTGCTTTGCATAAATTACAAAGCAACGAGGTTCGCATCGACGTCGTCGCCATCGCCATCGCCATCGTCGTAATCATCATAATCATTGTCTGCGCTCATCCTCATTAACATCCACGAATGCGCTCTGCTGAAAATGGGCGGCGCTTTTATTGTTATTATTTTTCGCAGCGCATTTCCGGTTGCGCGATTCGCTTGCAAGACAAACATTTGCCGAGCCAATGTTCTCCTCCGCTCCTCCTCTCGCCACTTCTTCTCATCGTCACCTTTGCCTGTTACAGTCCATGCAAGTAAAAAAAAAAACGTTTTGTTGCTTAATGTTTATATTTTCCGAAAGTTTTTAGTCTGTTCCGTTCTTGTTTTCCGCGTTTTACATATTTTTAGCTTTTCAGAAATTTTGTGCCATTTTCACCATTTTCCATTTACATTTTGAGTACTTTCGGTCTAACAATTCTCTAAGCTTGAATTTATTTGCGCAGTGTGTTGTTTATGTTTCGTTGCATACTTTTCGCGGTCGCATTCTCCGCTTCGCTGCGCTTGTCCTAACGCATTCGTTGTGGCTTCCGTGCCCACAATCCAGTTGAGTGGCCGCTTCTATTTCACGCCTCTTTCACGGCCCACTGAGAACATGTCTTTGTGGCTCCCATCCCCATTTCAACCCGCTCAGAACCCATTCACACTCGAATTTAGTTTTATTTGGTTTATGTGTGTCATAGAAAAGCTTGTCGTGGTTTGCATTAATTGAAAATCCATGTAAAACACGATTTATGTTCGAGTTTGGTAAAAATGTCACTAATGGAAAACAATTCGAATGCAATCAATGTGATTCGGTCGCCTTTGGGTCATTTTGTTTCCAATTTCAAACATCATATAAGAAGCTTATCATTTGAGGAGAATATTTCAAGCATAAATGTGCCGGGTTTTTTTAGTCTTTCTATTTGTCTTTTCAACTGAAATGTTTCTCAAAATACCTTATGGTTCGACGACAACGCAAACTTAAATCGAACTACAAAATCATTAAAATTATATAATTTCATTAAATTTTGTTCATGTGAATGAAACTTTCGTGCGGTAAGATTTAATGCAATTATTTGCCGAAGACACGTGCTGTCAATTCAATTAAGATGCAAACTATTTTTGTGATTGTTTGTTTTGAACAACAATGAAATTGTTATATAACATGATTTACATTATTTCGGAAAACACATCAAAACAAAAGTCCAACCCACATGGAAGTACATATATGATTTCACACAAAAAGAATACCAGAAGCGATAGCAAAACAACAACAATATCAAATGTACAACTACAGCTAACAAGTATTCAACATAAACAAGCAACAACAAGTTGTTAAAAGAAGAAAAATAGTATAACTTTGCAAATCCTTCAAAGTCAATTGTTGCTTTTTCATGCTACAGTATGAAGGCGAAAACAAGTTGTGTGCACAATAGGAGGCAACTTCATCTCACACTTGTAGCCCTACCGGCGCTCAAACACTTCCAGCTGAGCTCAACACATTCTCACTGGCGTTGAAATTTCTTGTTTTGTCTCTGTTTTGACAGCTTATTACAACAATTCGGCATAGGCGTCGTTAGCTTCCTTGATGCTGCCTGAAGAGGGCGTTCTAAGTTGATTTAGCTAGGCTCGACAACATGCGTGTGAGTGAGTTGGCATTAGTGGCCATGTTTGCAGGTGGTTGCGTAGAATTGACGAACTCGTTATGTGAACATGTTCATGCTCGTTATTTATGCTTGCCAGAATTTGTTTCATTGTTTGCCTCCGTTCTCGGAGTGCGTACAAGTTCGATGCTTTCTCAAGCATTCTAATCGAGAAGCAACAAAATAAGAAAATATCATTCAAATTGAGTTTTTTTGTCTAGTGAGGCAGTAGTTCAATCAACAGAGTAACTAGGAAAGAAAATAATGAAAAATGTTGCACTTGAATCCGTAATTTGAAAATCTGGGTCAACCCAAGCTGATTGCTTTCGGCAGTATTCTATATGTAAAGCAGTGAGCTGCAGATAATAAGTGATGTGGTCGTGCTTCTTGCTCGGAACGTCCGTTTCAGTTTGTCTTGCCAAAAACAAAAACATAATTCGGATGTAATTGGAAACAGAGAAAGTAGAAATTTAATGAAAAGATCAGCATGAATCACTGGCATAATAATTTACAAAAGAGGCTTCGGCAGAATCTTACACTGAATTCTGTTATGGATCACAAAGAAAAGTACATGAAAAAAAATTAAACAAAAATATTGGATTAAAGATTTTTCTTAAGTACTTCAGATCAATTTATCCATAATTACTATAAAGAGTTCTCCATTCAACTTAAACTCGTATTTAATGCCTAGCACACAATAAATAAAGTATCGATCAATATGTCTTGTTCACAATAACTGAAGTCCTTATGGTACGTTCATTGCTTTCTCCATTTAAGACACAATTAAAATTCCCTTGCATTCGACCACCAATGATAAATGAGCTGACAATTTTCAACCATTTAAAAATCTGCAATTTTCGCCTATGCAAATTTATTGCGCCCCACTAACTTTATATGTTGAAAATGCTTTATAAGTATCTTTCATTTTAACTTTTGATGATTTAAAATGCTTTAAGTATGTATGTATGGCAATTGAAATTTGCTCAAAACCAAAATAGTAACATTTCGAAGAAGCTAAATATGTTTTGTTCACAACTGCGGCGACGAGCTGAATAAATGGGCTGCTGCACATTTTGAACAATTAGCAATTTAAACAGAACAGTTTTTGCATTTTTACTCAAGCAGAAACTCTCCCGAACAAGGACGACGACAGCAGCTGAGTCTGTTTTCTATCCTACTGCATGTGTGCCTCCCGCTGCTGCCACAGAAAAAGGACAATCAAATGAAACACATTGCGAAGCGAATATTTAAATTTATGTGCAAGACTGCATAGAATTTAAAGTCGCTTTGGAAGCTTCAAAGAAGGGGAGAGGAGAGCGAGCCAACAACGAATGAAAATTTGGAAAACTTGCCAATGTCTGAGTCGAAATAATAAAATAAAACTTTTTAAGAAATCCAACAGATATATTATGTGTGTGCGTGCTTCTGCTTTGGAGAGAAGCTAAAGTTCTGAGGAGGAGATATTAAATGTGTCTGTAGGTCAACACACGAACACAACACTTTTTGGGATATTTGATTGGGTGTGCATGAGTTTGTGTGCGTGTGTATGTTGTATACTAAATGTGTGAGTTGATTTCTTGACTTGCATATTCATTGAGAACTTCCAACAAAAAGAAGTGGAAAACTTTGTTAGCTTAGAGCCAAAATGTGCAATGCAAATGTTAATCAGCTGAATAAAAATGACAAATCTTGTTCAAGCCAAAAGTATATTTTTGTGCTTAAGAGGAGTGAGAAGAGTTATACTTGGGGCTTGGACTAGCAAAGCCGAGGAAAGCAGAGTACTTCCACTGCCAAATATTTACATTTGCTGCTAAATTAAATTCATAGAAAATTCATTTTGGACATTTGTACACACATTTTAATGTACACACACTCACACACACAATTTATGTGTGTATGAGTATGAATTTTGGCTTATGTGTGGGCATGGAGAACACATTTCATTTTAGTGATATTTTTTAATTTCACACAAGTGACATCTTTAAAATGTTCTTTCTTTTCTCTTTTTATTCTACAAGTATAATATATCAATAATGATTAGCAGGCTCGAGGTCAATTTTGATACACCAAATTTGTAATCAAAAAGTTTTGGCAGTTTTAACAACAAACAATATTGCAAGAACTAGCTCAAAAGCTAGCAGCAGGCAGATCGTACAGCTGTTTCGGGAGTTGCCAAACTCCTTCATCAGCGATCTTTGCTTAACGATGAACGGATTATCAGCACTCCCCATACGTTTTTCTTGATAAACTGCATGAGAATTGCAAGTTATCAAACGAAAAACCCTGAGAAATGCTGCTTCGATCATCGCCTTGCAATATTGTTGTTGTTGTGGGCCACCGCTGTTTGTTGGAGTCAAGTCTTGACTCACGTCAACTGCTTGTGGACCAAATTTAGAAAAATAAAACAAAAATTTTATTTTTCAAGTTTCTGTCATACTACACAATTATGTGGATGACTACGGCGTGCCTTCCGTTTTAGTTAAAAAGTGTTTTGTTTTACGACCTATACAAGTAATTCAATAATGATTAGCAGGCTCGAGGTCAATTTTGATACACCAAATTTGTAATCAAAAAGTTTTGGCAGTTTTAACAACAACCAATATTGCAAGAACTAGCTCAAAAGCTAGCAGCAGGCAGATCGTACAGCTGTTTCGGGAGTTGCCAAACTCCTTCATCAGCGATCTTTGCTTAACGATGAACGGATTATCAGCACTCCCCATACGTTTTTCTTGATAAACTGCATGAGAATTGCAAGTTATCAAACGAAAAACCCTGAGAAATGCTGCTTCGATCATCGCCTTGCAATATTGTTGTTGTTGTGGGCCACCGCTGTTTGTTGGAGTCAAGTCTTGACTCACGTCAACTGCTTGTGGACCAAATTTAGAAAAATAAAACAAAAATTTTATTTTTCAAGTTTCTGTCATACTACACAATTATGTGGATGACTACGGCGTGCCTTCCGTTTTAGTTAAAAAGTGTTTTGTTTTACGACCTATACAAGTAATTCAATAATGATTAGCAGGCTCGAGGTCAATTTTGATACACCAAATTTGTAATCAAAAAGTTTTGGCAGTTTTAACAACAAACAATATTGCAAGAACTAGCTCAAAAGCTAGCAGCAGGCAGATCGTACAGCTGTTTCGGGAGTTGCCAAACTCCTTCATCAGCGATCTTTGCTTAACGATGAACGGATTATCAGCACTCCCCATACGTTTTTCTTGATAAACTGCATGAGAATTGCAAGTTATCAAACGAAAAACCCTGAGAAATGCTGCTTCGATCATCGCCTTGCAATATTGTTGTTGTTGTGGGCCACCGCTGTTTGTTGGAGTCAAGTCTTGACTCACGTCAACTGCTTGTGGACCAAATTTAGAAAAATAAAACAAAAATTTTATTTTTCAAGTTTCTGTCATACTACACAATTATGTGGATGACTACGGCGTGCCTTCCGTTTTAGTTAAAAAGTGTTTTGTTTTACGACCTATACAAGTAATTCAATAATGATTAGCAGGCTCGAGGTCAATTTTGATACACCAAATTTGTAATCAAAAAGTTTTGGCAGTTTTAACAACAAACAATATTGCAAGAACTAGCTCAAAAGCTAGCAGCAGGCAGATCGTACAGCTGTTTCGGGAGTTGCCAAACTCCTTCATCAGCGATCTTTGCTTAACGATGAACGGATTATCAGCACTCCCCATACGTTTTTCTTGATAAACTGCATGAGAATTGCAAGTTATCAAACGAAAAACCCTGAGAAATGCTGCTTCGATCATCGCCTTGCAATATTGTTGTTGTTGTGGGCCACCGCTGTTTGTTGGAGTCAAGTCTTGACTCACGTCAACTGCTTGTGGACCAAATTTAGAAAAATAAAACAAAAATTTTATTTTTCAAGTTTCTGTCATACTACACAATTATGTGGATGACTACGGCGTGCCTTCCGTTTTAGTTAAAAAGTGTTTTGTTTTACGACCTATACAAGTAATTCAATAATGATTAGCAGGCTCGAGGTCAATTTTGATACACCAAATTTGTAATCAAAAAGTTTTGGCAGTTTTAACAACAAACAATATTGCAAGAACTAGCTCAAAAGCTAGCAGCAGGCAGATCGTACAGCTGTTTCGGGAGTTGCCAAACTCCTTCATCAGCGATCTTTGCTTAACGATGAACGGATTATCAGCACTCCCCATACGTTTTTCTTGATAAACTGCATGAGAATTGCAAGTTATCAAACGAAAAACCCTGAGAAATGCTGCTTCGATCATCGCCTTGCAATATTGTTGTTGTTGTGGGCCACCGCTGTTTGTTGGAGTCAAGTCTTGACTCACGTCAACTGCTTGTGGACCAAATTTAGAAAAATAAAACAAAAATTTTATTTTTCAAGTTTCTGTCATACTACACAATTATGTGGATGACTACGGCGTGCCTTCCGTTTTAGTTAAAAAGTGTTTTGTTTTACGACCTATACAAGTAATTCAATAATGATTAGCAGGCTCGAGGTCAATTTTGATACACCAAATTTGTAATCAAAAAGTTTTGGCAGTTTTAACAACAAACAATATTGCAAGAACTAGCTCAAAAGCTAGCAGCAGGCAGATCGTACAGCTGTTTCGGGAGTTGCCAAACTCCTTCATCAGCGATCTTTGCTTAACGATGAACGGATTATCAGCACTCCCCATACGTTTTTCTTGATAAACTGCATGAGAATTGCAAGTTATCAAACGAAAAACCCTGAGAAATGCTGCTTCGATCATCGCCTTGCAATATTGTTGTTGTTGTGGGCCACCGCTGTTTGTTGGAGTCAAGTCTTGACTCACGTCAACTGCTTGTGGACCAAATTTAGAAAAATAAAACAAAAATTTTATTTTTCAAGTTTCTGTCATACTACACAATTATGTGGATGACTACGGCGTGCCTTCCGTTTTAGTTAAAAAGTGTTTTGTTTTACGACCTATACAAGTAATTCAATAATGATAATGATGTTGTTAAAACTGCCAAAACTTTTTGATTACAAATTTGGTGTATCAAAATTGACCTCGAGCCTGCTAATCATTATTGAATTACTTGTATAGGTCGTAAAACAAAACACTTTTTAACTAAAACGGAAGGCACGCCGTAGTCATCCACATAATTGTGTAGTATGACAGAAACTTGAAAAATAAAATTTTTGTTTTATTTTTCTAAATTTGGTCCACAAGCAGTTGACGTGAGTCAAGACTTGACTCCAACAAACAGCGGTGGCCCACAACAACAACAATATTGCAAGGCGATGATCGAAGCAGCATTTCTCAGGGTTTTTCGTTTGATAACTTGCAATTCTCATGCAGTTTATCAAGAAAAACGTATGGGGAGTGCTGATAATCCGTTCATCGTTAAGCAAAGATCGCTGATGAAGGAGTTTGGCAACTCCCGAAACAGCTGTACGATCTGCCTGCTGCTAGCTTTTGAGCTAGTTCTTGCAATATTGTTTGTTGTTAAAACTGCCAAAACTTTTTGATTACAAATTTGGTGTATCAAAATTGACCTCGAGCCTGCTAATCATTATTGAATTACTTGTATAGGTCGTAAAACAAAACACTTTTTAACTAAAACGGAAGGCACGCCGTAGTCATCCACATAATTGTGTAGTATGACAGAAACTTGAAAAATAAAATTTTTGTTTTATTTTTCTAAATTTGGTCCACAAGCAGTTGACGTGAGTCAAGACTTGACTCCAACAAACAGCGGTGGCCCACAACAACAACAATATTGCAAGGCGATGATCGAAGCAGCATTTCTCAGGGTTTTTCGTTTGATAACTTGCAATTCTCATGCAGTTTATCAAGAAAAACGTATGGGGAGTGCTGATAATCCGTTCATCGTTAAGCAAAGATCGCTGATGAAGGAGTTTGGCAACTCCCGAAACAGCTGTACGATCTGCCTGCTGCTAGCTTTTGAGCTAGTTCTTGCAATATTGTTTGTTGTTAAAACTGCCAAAACTTTTTGATTACAAATTTGGTGTATCAAAATTGACCTCGAGCCTGCTAATCATTATTGAATTACTTGTATAGGTCGTAAAACAAAACACTTTTTAACTAAAACGGAAGGCACGCCGTAGTCATCCACATAATTGTGTAGTATGACAGAAACTTGAAAAATAAAATTTTTGTTTTATTTTTCTAAATTTGGTCCACAAGCAGTTGACGTGAGTCAAGACTTGACTCCAACAAACAGCGGTGGCCCACAACAACAACAATATTGCAAGGCGATGATCGAAGCAGCATTTCTCAGGGTTTTTCGTTTGATAACTTGCAATTCTCATGCAGTTTATCAAGAAAAACGTATGGGGAGTGCTGATAATCCGTTCATCGTTAAGCAAAGATCGCTGATGAAGGAGTTTGGCAACTCCCGAAACAGCTGTACGATCTGCCTGCTGCTAGCTTTTGAGCTAGTTCTTGCAATATTGTTTGTTGTTAAAACTGCCAAAACTTTTTGATTACAAATTTGGTGTATCAAAATTGACCTCGAGCCTGCTAATCATTATTGAATTACTTGTATAGGTCGTAAAACAAAACACTTTTTAACTAAAACGGAAGGCACGCCGTAGTCATCCACATAATTGTGTAGTATGACAGAAACTTGAAAAATAAAATTTTTGTTTTATTTTTCTAAATTTGGTCCACAAGCAGTTGACGTGAGTCAAGACTTGACTCCAACAAACAGCGGTGGCCCACAACAACAACAATATTGCAAGGCGATGATCGAAGCAGCATTTCTCAGGGTTTTTCGTTTGATAACTTGCAATTCTCATGCAGTTTATCAAGAAAAACGTATGGGGAGTGCTGATAATCCGTTCATCGTTAAGCAAAGATCGCTGATGAAGGAGTTTGGCAACTCCCGAAACAGCTGTACGATCTGCCTGCTGCTAGCTTTTGAGCTAGTTCTTGCAATATTGTTTGTTGTTAAAACTGCCAAAACTTTTTGATTACAAATTTGGTGTATCAAAATTGACCTCGAGCCTGCTAATCATTATTGAATTACTTGTATAGGTCGTAAAACAAAACACTTTTTAACTAAAACGGAAGGCACGCCGTAGTCATCCACATAATTGTGTAGTATGACAGAAACTTGAAAAATAAAATTTTTGTTTTATTTTTCTAAATTTGGTCCACAAGCAGTTGACGTGAGTCAAGACTTGACTCCAACAAACAGCGGTGGCCCACAACAACAACAATATTGCAAGGCGATGATCGAAGCAGCATTTCTCAGGGTTTTTCGTTTGATAACTTGCAATTCTCATGCAGTTTATCAAGAAAAACGTATGGGGAGTGCTGATAATCCGTTCATCGTTAAGCAAAGATCGCTGATGAAGGAGTTTGGCAACTCCCGAAACAGCTGTACGATCTGCCTGCTGCTAGCTTTTGAGCTAGTTCTTGCAATATTGTTTGTTGTTAAAACTGCCAAAACTTTTTGATTACAAATTTGGTGTATCAAAATTGACCTCGAGCCTGCTAATCATTATTGAATTACTTGTATAGGTCGTAAAACAAAACACTTTTTAACTAAAACGGAAGGCACGCCGTAGTCATCCACATAATTGTGTAGTATGACAGAAACTTGAAAAATAAAATTTTTGTTTTATTTTTCTAAATTTGGTCCACAAGCAGTTGACGTGAGTCAAGACTTGACTCCAACAAACAGCGGTGGCCCACAACAACAACAATATTGCAAGGCGATGATCGAAGCAGCATTTCTCAGGGTTTTTCGTTTGATAACTTGCAATTCTCATGCAGTTTATCAAGAAAAACGTATGGGGAGTGCTGATAATCCGTTCATCGTTAAGCAAAGATCGCTGATGAAGGAGTTTGGCAACTCCCGAAACAGCTGTACGATCTGCCTGCTGCTAGCTTTTGAGCTAGTTCTTGCAATATTGTTTGTTGTTAAAACTGCCAAAACTTTTTGATTACAAATTTGGTGTATCAAAATTGACCTCGAGCCTGCTAATCATTATTGAATTACTTGTATAGGTCGTAAAACAAAACACTTTTTAACTAAAACGGAAGGCACGCCGTAGTCATCCACATAATTGTGTAGTATGACAGAAACTTGAAAAATAAAATTTTTGTTTTATTTTTCTAAATTTGGTCCACAAGCAGTTGACGTGAGTCAAGACTTGACTCCAACAAACAGCGGTGGCCCACAACAACAACAATATTGCAAGGCGATGATCGAAGCAGCATTTCTCAGGGTTTTTCGTTTGATAACTTGCAATTCTCATGCAGTTTATCAAGAAAAACGTATGGGGAGTGCTGATAATCCGTTCATCGTTAAGCAAAGATCGCTGATGAAGGAGTTTGGCAACTCCCGAAACAGCTGTACGATCTGCCTGCTGCTAGCTTTTGAGCTAGTTCTTGCAATATTGTTTGTTGTTAAAACTGCCAAAACTTTTTGATTACAAATTTGGTGTATCAAAATTGACCTCGAGCCTGCTAATCATTATTGAATTACTTGTATAGGTCGTAAAACAAAACACTTTATAATATATCATTTCATATATTTTATATTTGAGATTATTATCTTTCGCACGTACTCGGCAACGATGCGAATATTCACTCAGGAAAATATTTTGTGTCGTGTGCCTCGAGCAATTCATAAAATCAACTTGATCCAAAGATGCTTCATAAACTTAATTCGTTCCAGAGTTTATTCTAAGCTAAGCAATGAATGTGACAAGTAATCAACACCGAGAGCTATTTCTCTATGCATGCTAGACAAACAAGTCTATGTGCTGGCCGCCAAAAACAATAACTTCTCAACTAACATAATCTTCATCAACACTTCTCCAGTACATATGCATGAGTAACATCAGTTGTTATGCCCTTTATTATGCCACATATTTTGCTATTCCGAGTTTTTGCCGCTGTTGTTTGTGTTATTGTTTACGTTTGCCCTTTGTCAGCATAGCCAAACACTCCAATAAGCGGGCATGGAAAAGACGAGCAACGCAAAAAAAGAAAATATAAATAAAGGAAAAGAAAACAAAAAGTGAGATATCTAACCATGCTCCCACTCACATAACGCACAGTCAAATGTCTGAGGAGGCCGTGTCTGAGGCTCGTTTTCGTCATTGCTGTTGTCTTGTCGTTGTAGTGAATGAGTAAATAAATAAAAATGCTTAGTCTTTGTCAGAAAATTGACTTAAGGCTATAAAAAAAAAAAGCTAACCAGCATGAGATAAGCATAAGGAAAGTTGCCGAACTTTTATATTATTTTAGTGTCGACTGAGTCAATGAAAATATTTATTTATGCAACAGCATGTGTTACTCTTGTCGTTTTCGGCGTTTGTAATATTCTTGTTGACCACTTGTGACAATAACACGGAACCTCAAACTTAGTCCGCTCATAAATTCGGACACACTTTGCTTTTGGTAAGACATGACTAACTAAGCTGAGCCATGCAACACCAACAGTATGAATTTCGTGTATATAAATGATGTAAACAGTGCGTATGATTAATATTGTATTAATATAATTTTGTTGTTATGCCGTAGATACACGCCTAGAACATTCAAATGCATGTTCTTGGCTGTTGATCATTAATGTATATTTGCTTAAACTTACGCCTTGAATGAGTGAAAGTGTGTGTAAAGGTTGAATGCTTTGTGAGGTTTGGCTTGCTTAAAGCTCAACAGTGCGTATGAGTTACACGCAAAAGGGATATTATTAAGTGACTGCACGTTAAGTCAAATTCGCTGAATTGTAGACATTTTGTCTCACAACAAAAGTACATATATATTTCTTTAAATACAATTTTTTAAAGATATATATATGTACTTACAATGTGAGTAATTGACATTTAATTGATGCAAATGTCATTGCAAAGAAAAATAATAATCAAAAATATCAATCTTGATAAAAGCTTTCCATTTTGTTCACAGCTCTGGCGTGAAAAATGTTACTATTGCAATGAATATTATGCAAAGGTGAAAACAAATGCGACAAAATTTCCAGCAATAAAAGTCAATATCACAGAAATTTATAGAAACGATTCACTTTTACATAATTAAGAGCATGCCAAGTGCATTTTCGTGTTGCACGTCACTTTTTGGTTATTTGCCTTTCTTCTTGGCGCAAACTAGCAAACAAATATTTGTATAAAATTGTGTATTTTCAAGCAAAATAAGCAAACAATAAAAATACATTAAGAAAACAACTAAAAAGGATAATTTTTCGGAAATTTAGCGACAGCGACAAATTGTAATTGGGCCATTGTGGCAAAGCTAGCAAGCATGAAGGCCAAACTGGGTAACAACACTGAGTGAGACTGAGTGTAGTGTGGCATCGCGGCTATGGGCGTGTCAGTGTGACAGTCACAGCTACCCCAGAGCAGCATGAGTGTTTACCCAAAACTAAAACTCATTCGCACGGAAATCCCTTTGGTACAGAGATAATCACACTAACATCATGTGGTCCAGGCGCATATCAACACACACACACATAGACACACATGATGGTCCTGCAATCGGCGTCGCTTGGTCATTCATTTGTCGGTCGGTCTGTCTGTCTAACTGTTCTGCTGGTCCTAAGGACCTTGTTGCCGCCATTAATTAACACATGTTCAACGAGTCGTAATTTAATTGTTGTGTTGATGTTACGCCTGGGAAACCACATGTCCTCTATATGTCAGTTTTCTGTGTGTATATTTGAGTATGTTATACATAGTAAACAATATGAAATAGTTTTTTTATTTTTGCTTATTAAGTTATTCAAACTTACGCATGGTTTATTTTTGTCTCGCATCGCGTTCAATTTAACGATTTTGGAATGCAAAAATTCCTTAGTTGAAAGTCAATTCTTTTCACATTTTTTTATATACGCAAAAAATCAAATGCTTGTATCATTCTTTGGTATGTCGACGAGGCGCTCATCATTGTCGCCTATTGTTCTTTGAATGGCACACTGATTTGCCATTCAATTTGCTGCAATTTCATTCGCTTGCCAACTCATGGTCAGTTGGCACATAGCAGCGTACTGAACTCAACGCAACGCAACTCAATTGACGATGAAACAAAAGCAATCATGCCAAGTGGCACAATTGTTAGAACAATAAAACCGAAAATTGAGTGTTCGAAATCAAGCATCTCTCTTGGTCAGCTCCTGAGAGTGCACCAATATGTTGGTCATCCAAACAGTTCTCGTATCTTTACTGAAAAATATAAATGACATTTCATTTATTTAATTTATTCCTTAACAGTGCGAAAACAATCAGAAATGTTATTGTTTGGAAAAGAAAAGAAAAATTCAATAAAATATATTTTTTTTTTTCAATGTGCAAACGTTTATTTAACTCTTTTTTTCTTTTTTCATATCTCTTTCAGAGTTTATACACAGCTCAGTGCGCTACATTGAAATGTCCAACACACATTTGCAAAGCGTCGATGATGAAACCTTTCAAGGCCTAAGGCTAAAAACATTGAAACTAATCGACAACGAACTGCAGGATATCTCAGATCGAAGTTTTAGGTAAGTTCAATCGAAGTTCAAGTCTGCAGTTCAAATGCTCAACTAAGTATGAAATATTACGCAGTGTGTCGAACAAATACACCAAGGAATACTTATGTGTCTGTGTAAAATATGTAACTGACCTAAAAACGCACGTGCAGCCAATATATCAGTTCAGTACTTTATAAATATTAATCGTTTTTTGATGCTAAGTATAGTAAATGTAAAGGAAGTGACTACGAATACACTGAGCGAAATATCATTTGTTTGGCTTAAAAAAAATAATATTAGTAAAATTTTTTGAGATACATGTGTACATTTTAACTTAAAAATGATTTGAATCTTTAAACAATTTTATCATTTTTCCAAATTTAAGTATACATGGAACTGTAAAAATTTTTTTCCATGTATCTCATGCTACAGATTTTCAACTATGAGTTATTTATCGAGTTTTTCGAACAAGTAAGAAAGAAAATCAATAAAGAAAAACCAAGGAAATTTATATTGTGAGAAAAGTTTACGAGTTAAGCGTGCAACTATAGAAACTGTATAAACAGATAGTTCCCAAAGATGACCAACAATGTATGCACGCCACATGTGTATTTGTGTGTGTGTGTGTGTGTGTGTGCGGCCATCAGCAACTCAGTGGATATGAGTCTGTGTGTGTGAGTGTGTTTGGAATACTTTATAAAAATACTTTGATTTATTACACTGGACTTTTGTTGGCTGCCACACGCCGGGCTTGTATGGACGAGAAAGTTTCGAAATAATGCAACAATTTCTTTCCGATTAGCATCGCGTCGAGTTATTGGCGTATATGATTTTTCAATTATGGTCAGCAAAAGTTTTTATCAAATGTAAATTTTATGCAACAACCGAAATTGGAAACTTTGTTTAAAAACTTTATATTTGATTTCGGTTTCCTTATACAAAAGCATGGCTTGGCTTATTTGTATGCGCTCATTCATGCGGTCGTTCATTGAGACCGAAGTGTTTATAAGGTTTAGGTTCTGATGCTGTCATAGCCACAGGCCGAGGCGTTGTTGTGTTGGTCTTTTGTGGCGCAAAATGTTGAACGGCAAATTAAGTTTCGCTTCAGTTGGCACATTGTGTTTGGACTTGGACGAACGCTGTTTGTATGATTTAAGCTATTAGGACATTGTTCGTACAGCGTCATTTGTATAACAATAGGGGATGTATGAAGTCGCGTAAACGAGCTTTGAAAGGCTCTACTGCAGTTGGCTGCCAGTACGATTAGCAAACAAGCAAACAAACAAAATCGAACTCAAACTCAGCCGGATGTTGTATGCTGCAATAAGAGCGGAAATGTTTGCCAGTCGCAGAACAATAACGTGGACGATGGTGATGATGGTGATGTTGGCATTGTATGATGATGGACATGAATATACTCTCAATGATGAAGAAAATTCAGCATTCAACTGTGACTGACTAAATTGCACGATTGAAATTGTTGTTGTGGTTGTTGTTGCTGTTATTGTTGTTTTAATAACAGAGGAAGGTAATATGCTTGAGTGCAACGGAATGCACTTGACATGTTTGTCATTTGGTTGCCGCTTTGGATGTTTGAACTTTGACAAACAATGTCATGACAACAATAAAAACATTAAACGTGTTGGCTTTATTTTGCTCATCTTTGCTAAAAGTGAAGTTAAAGTAGATCGATTAAGTGAATGTAAGAGTTCTTCCGTCTTATTTCTATATAAAAATGTATTCCGATAGTAAAACTTAAAGTTTATGTTGAAGCAAAGTGAAATTTAATGCCTTTGAAGGCAGGGTTACTAATGTCAGACATTTTTGCTTAGCTTACGGCACTTAAAGGGCACAGCAAGTATGCTTTTGTGTGGCAAACCCGTCAGTCTGTAGAATATTCCTGCATACCTTTTTGGCAAATTAGTTCAATGTCGGTTTACCTGCCAACAAAGATGCAACACAACAACAGCTGTGCAATTTAGCCAACAGACACAAATCCACTGAGTGTAGGTAGAGGGTCGGACAGCCAGATAGGCAGTCAGGCAAGCGGTCTACTTCAAACGTTCTCAGGCACAATAAGTCCTTGAACTAAAAAAGCCAAGTTTTACAGAACTCACATAACACACTCAACAACCACGAAAAAAGACACCAAAGTACCATAATGGTGTCGACGGCGGCCACAGCGTGGGTGACGACTACGGCCTTACACAGACAGTAACACACTCAAGCATTGGCTGATGAGGGAAGGACGGTGGACAGGAGTGAACATGGGTGTCGTGAGCGGCGGCGCACTGAAAAAGTCAGATTGTCATAGTTAGCGACACAACATCAAAGTGTATGATGACATGTTGGTTTTTGCCACTCAGCGTAGTAAGCATTTTTAGGCGGCAGTAAGCACTTTTATTATTTCTTTGTGTGAGTGTGTGTGTGTGTAAAAACATTTTTACAACACAAACTTTTTGGTGCATAAAGGTGGAAGTTGTAAAAAAGGCGTAAAATTAAATATATAAAGGCGAGAAAATATAACTAATACAGATAAAGCAAGCACTCATACACACACATGACGCCTAACACATACATATGTGTGAACAACGTATAAAATTCAGCAAAAAAACATTTGCTTAAACACAAAAAGCGCGAACAAGTGCTCGAAATGCAAGTTCATGCTTTTTAAATGACAGCGGGGCGGTGCGTGGCTTGGCAAAGGCAGACAGTGTGGGCGTGGATGGGTCGGCAAAGAGGGAACAACTTGTTTGGCTGTAAATAATATAAGGAAAAGTGGTTGAAATTTTTGGTTTTGATTTCGCACATGGAAAACACGACTTTTGTTGTAATTGCAATGGCTGCGCTCACACACACATCCACTCACACACACACACAAACACATGCAGACAAATAAAGTCCTATTTAATTACACTCTTACATAGAATAAAACGCGTTTTGGCGCTTTGACTAATAAAAAAGTTCAGCTCAAAGAGGGATTTTGATTTAACAAGCGTAAAAATAGAACACAATTTGGAAAGTTTAATGGAACATTTACTAAGTTTTACCCTAAAACAAATGAAACATAAAAAAAAAAGACAAAAAGTAAAAAAAAAAACAAAAAACAATTTCATAGAAATGAATATGAGTTTCCATGACTATTTGGGACTGTTATATAATATTTGTTATTTTGGTTTTTAGCCATTGGGATTCATTTATTTACAATTTTAGTGGCACAGCATTGCATTTTTCAAGAGTACATCACAGAATATTTCAAACTTCATTTTTATTCATTCACTTATGACTGAGTGTTTTGTTAGATATTTCAGAGTAACAATATTTGTACATACATATCAAATATTTGAAAACTTTCGTTATTATTTGTCGCTTTCAACCACAATAAAAAATCAACAACAACAAACAAAGTAATAATCAAGATATATGTATGTACATGTATGTATATATATATATAAAGAAAGGAGTAAAGAGGTTGTAAAACACATAGAAGAAAACCGCAAATATTCGGTTTTCTGTTTGATTATTCAGAACAGGCAGAAAAAACAACACTGGAAAATTTCTTGGAATAACGTGGTTTTGTCACAATTGAGGTTGTGTTTGCACTTGTATATACATACATATAGATATATACATATACATAAGTAGGCGTCATCAGTGTTGGGCTTTCGATGTTGTTTGGCTTTTGGGCTGGCAGGTGTGAGGGTACATGCCAAGCAGGTTTGGGTCAACTCTGTGCGTTAATTAAGTTCAAATATTTGCGCACAACTTGTGTAGAAATGTACGAGCATAAACGCGTTTACGTGTTTGTAGTTGTAGGCACGTAGTTTTAGTGGCATGAGTTAGAACACACAGCAAAGACGAGTAGGTTTTTTTTTCGCTTCACACACAAAATAACACAGCGAAATGTCAACACGCATTAGACCAAGCGAAAAGTCAAAGTACAACAAGCAACTAACTAACTAACTAGCAGCAATATTTTATTTACTTCTCGCTTTACCGCTATGACTATTTCCAGCACGATGACACACTCACTGATGACGTTGGATATTTCGGGTAATAAAATGCAGCACATACCGCTTGATGCGCTACAGAAATTGCACTCGTTGACGCGACTCGTGGCACAAAGGTAAATATCAAACAAACCAATTAGACCGAAAACGAGCAACTGATACAGCGACAAACCGATGAACAGAAAGACAGACAGAAAGATAGACAGAAAGACAGACATATACAGAGAGACAGAGCGATGTTGTTAATGAACAACGAGGCAAATGGAATTGACCACATGCTTTATAACTGATGACATCGTTTCGTTTAATACACTATCTCACATTCTACTCTTCCTTCGCTTGGACCATCATCGACGCGACAGAAACCACATTACTACGCTCGACGGCAACTGGGAGGCGCAATTCGACAGTCTACGTTCGTTGCATCTCGCTGGCAACGACATCAATGAAGTCTCGCCCAGCATGTTAATCACACTGCATGACGCTCAGTCGAATGGCAATAGCAGTCCGTCCCTACAAACGTTACAGACACGCGAAGAGGCCGCCAAAGCGGCGATGCACCCGAATCCACATCCTGGCCAAGGCAATGTCAGTCCAACGGCCACGCATTTGCAGCCACTGGCGAGCAAACCGTTTAATAAATTACAAAAGTTGCTCTGGCTGGACTTGTCGAATAATCGCATCTATCATATAACGGCCAACTATTTGCCGCACTCGTTGGTGACGATTGACCTCTCGAGCAATTTGTTGGCCACATTTCCCCATCAACTGTTTGAGCATTTACATGATTTGCGCATCATCAGTTTGCGCGACAATTTGCTACGCGGCATGCAGTCAAAGGAGCTCCGTCTGATGCGCATGCACCTAGAGAAGCTGGACTTGGGCCAGAATTTGATCGATGTGCTTGAATCGGACTATTTTCAGAATAATTACTCGGATGTGCATATACGTGCTTTGAACTTGGAGAAGAATTACATCAAACAGTTGCCAGCCGCCGTGTTCAAGGACACGGGCATTGTGCATTTGGTGCTGGCATTCAATGCTATCGAACGTGTGCATGCGAATGCCTTCGAAGGCATCAGTGATTCATTGGAGTATCTCGACTTGGAACGCAATGAATTGAGTTCTGTGCCCGCAGCGATAAGTGGCCTGCACAAGTTGAAATATTTGTATTTGACATCGAATAAAATCTTTCAGTTGCAGAATTTGCCCAAGTACACAGAGAATTTGCGTGTACTCAGTCTGAGTGGCAATAATTTTACGATGATACCCATTCTGGGTCTCAAGAACTATACGCAACTCTCGTATCTGAACATGGGCTACAATTCCATATCCGATATACCCGAGGGCATCTTTGCTGTTGATAACTGGGGTGCCAATCTGCAAACAATTCTACTGAGAAACAATAAAATCACACATTTGCACCTGGGCTCCTTCAGCGGCTTGGATCAAATACAAGAGATCAGTTTGAGCTTTAACGACATCACCATACATCATCCAATGGTTTTTGAGAACGTGTCACGTACCTTGAAAATACTTGAACTATCATTTGCTGTATTTCCGGCGCGTAGTTTGGAGTCGCTGGATCCGCTCGAGGCACTGCAACCTCTTTCGCAGCTTATGTGGCTGGGCTTGGACAACAACAATTTGAAGGTGATAACGAATGAATCATTGGCTTATATGCGTGAATTGGCTTACATCAGTCTGAGCTTTAATCAACTGAAGCAATTGCCGCATGGCCTCTTTCAACCCGATGTGCATAGTCGCCTAGTCGAGATCGATTTATCGTACAATACACTGGAACGTCTCGGACCAAGAACTTTCCACAACTTGGGCGATTTGCAAACGCTGAATTTGCAGTCAAATAAATTGAAGACAATCGAGAAGCATGCATTCTACAATCTTGAGTTCTTGCGCTACATCGATCTTTCCCATAATCATTTGAACAACATCTCTTTTGGCGCATTCACAATACTGCCCAATCTGGCGGCGCTTGATCTCATGCACAACAACATTTGCAGCCTCTCTTTAAAGGTGTTTCACTATGTGTCAAATACAACAACGCCGCTCAAGCTGAACCTCACCTACAATCACATTGCACATTTCGATGATGAGCTAAGTTCATACATGTACATTTACAATCTGGACATGAGTCACAATCATATCAGTAAGCCTGACAGCTTTGCCAATCTCGCGAATACATTAAGATTTCTCAACGTGGCACACAATAGCATAAACACGCTGAGCAATCATGCCTTCGGCGATTTGGAGTTCTTGGAGATACTCAATCTGTCGCACAACAATCTCACATCACTGCGACGTCGCAGTTTTCAAGGCCTAAACAGCTTGCAGGAGCTCGATGTCAGTCACAATCAATTGGATCAACTGCAAGTGGAGCAGTTCTCAAATCTACGCAAGCTTCGCATTTTGCGCATTAGCTCGAATCGTTTGAGAGCTTTGCCTCGTGAAGTCTTCATGAATACGCGTCTCGAGTATCTCGATATTGCCGACAATCAGTTGTCCGTGTGGCCGGTGCCCGCCTTTTCCGACGTTGGGTTCACTCTGCGCAGCATACAAATGTCAGCCAATGCCTTGGAGTACCTTGATTCGAGCATGTTTGTCAATTCACAATTTCTGTATGATGTAAATTTGGCACGGAATAAAATCACTGTGCTGCCCGACAACACCTTCACATTCCTGACCAACCTGACTAATCTTGATTTGTCACAAAATCCACTCGTCACGACAAACCTCAAGGAAGTCTTCTTGCATACGCCACGCTTGCGCAAATTGAGTTTGCATCACATGGGTCTCTATGTGCTGCCGCCATTGAATTTGCCGCTGCTCTCGTATCTTGATGTTAGCGGCAACTATCTGCAGGAGCTCTCGCCACTTAACGAGATGCGTCAATTACGTTACGTAAATATCTCGCATAACAAATTTGTCAACGCCAGCTGCGCTGTAGAACAACTTCCACAGGCAGTGCGTGTGCTGGACATGGCACATAATCCACTACGTCGCATCACTTTGCATGACATGGCCAATCTACGGCATCTCGCCGAATTGAATTTGCTCGACGTGAAGGTCGCCAATCCGCAGGCATTTGCGAAGCTACGTTCACTAAGGAAACTGCATCTCACCTCGCATCAGAATGTCGGTGAAATTGTGTCACGCATACCCGGCCTGCAGGAGTTGCGCGTGCACTGTGTCGAGCCGAATGTGGGCGCACAACTCTTCGCCAAATTGGCGAACAACACGAAATTGCAATTGCTCGAGTTGTATGGCAGTAATGTGCAGACAATTTCACCGGATGCGTTTACGGCACTGGCGCGCAATCAACACTTGACTGTGAAGATTTCGCATACACGCATTTCCGATCTGCCGCCGGGCATCTTCTATACGCTGCGTGATGTTCCTTATCTCTCCATTGACATCTCACATAATAAGATCAACGCACTGGCCGCCGACAGTTTCTATCCGAACAAAACGTACTGGGACACTGTTGGCACGAGAAGCATCATGGGTGGCCTGATCACGTCACACAATCCGCTTGAATGCGAGTGTGGTTTGGTCTGGTTTGGACATTGGCTTCGACGTTGGCTGCGCGAATCGGCACAGATCAAAGTGATTCAGAAGGACGACATGAAGCGCATGGTACAGGTATGTTTGACTTGATTATAGCTGAACGAGAAGTGATTTGAAGTTCTAAATTTATTTCTTATATAATTTATTACACTTTGCCAAATTGAAGCTACCCTTATCCATGAAAGATATGCGCGTAAGCTTATACACTTGTCTTTATTTCATTGAATCGAACTTGAAACTATAAATCCTTGTTAATTAATGTGTTCAAATGTCATTCACAGCGAGCACGTGCCAACGCTTGTCACGATCCAACGACTGGCCGACGACTGCCCATACTCGAAATCTTCCCGGAGGATCTGCTCTGTCAGGCGAGCGCTTTGAGCAGTTCTAGTGAGCGTCTATTTTTGTTATCATTCGCGGCAATCATTTTGCCACTCTTCACGATGTCACTTTGATAATTGTAAAAGCTAAACGTGATTTTAATGAAGATAATGATAATGACGTCTGGTACGGTAAGCACGAGTAACAGTCCAAAAACCATTGCCGAGACAGACTAATCGCCACAACCACACCTACGCCACCTCTGCCGCCAGCGCAACTTTATCCAAGAGAATGAGAGTCTGCTAAGAAATAAA
Source organism: Phortica okadai (assembly GCA_034638295.1). NCBI lineage: Eukaryota > Metazoa > Arthropoda > Insecta > Diptera > Drosophilidae > Phortica > Phortica okadai. Next base: position 10,515,474 of record CM067850.1, read on the forward strand.
AAATTAAAAAAAAAAATACAAAATGAACAAAAATACGCCTAAGCGAAATTCGTTGGCAAATTGAACAATGTTACTCTTAGAAAACATTTAAATTAAAAAAAAATAATACTCGAAATTTGGAAAAGTGCTAATGAATGATGGGATTCATAGTAATCAGCATCAGTTTCATGTGCAAACAAGCATCATGCGTCTTGTAAAATATGTAAATAATTAATTTATATATTTAATATTGTTAATAAATAAAACAAAACTAAGATAACAAATATTTAGATTGCAATCGATAACAAAAACAAAAAAACAAAATGTTGAATTATGCAAAATATTCACAGCGGTTTTATACATTTGAGTAGTTTGTATCTCAAAGCAATTGCGAATATTCCAAAGACAAAATTGAGCATGTTTGTGTGGATGATGATAGAATAGTTGAATAATGAATTAGTTTTAAATTATTAGTTTCATGTTGAATGAACTAAGTTTGTGGCAAAGTGAAAACTTTGTGGGACATGAGTGACACACCTACAAAAAAAAAAAAAAAAAGTAAATAACAATTCACATCTGTAAGTTACGCCCATCTATAAGATTATGTAACCGCTTCACTCATGTCTTAGTTTCTTTGATGTTGGTGAGAATCGATGAGAGATGGTGCGATTCGTCGCAATAGTTAAGAATATGATGAAAATTAATGGGCCATGATTCCTAGTAAGCAACTTAAATAAATTTAATTGAAGCCTAGCAACACACAAACACATACACACACATAAATAAATACACTCACGTACTTATGCTAAGATCACGTACAGTCATGGATAGTTGTTTAGACACAAATTTGCGGGGGCAATAAATAGTGCGAACAATATTGTATGTGTTATTAATGTTCGACCTGTTAATACTGCACTAAAAAATAACAAAAATAATAAATAAATAAAGGAAATGAAATGAAAACAAAAATTCTACTCTAGCAAAAAACATATTCAAGCAGCTAAGTCACGTACTCAGCATTATAGAGACCCTCGTGTACCTAATCAACTGTTGATGAGTGTTACAACAAATACAACTGAACTTTAGTTTTGTACATAAATCATTTTAAACTACGAATTAAAACTATAAATTAATATTTTAATAAATAGCAAAAGGGTAAATGTTAATTAAATAAAAGAAAAAAAAATTAAAAGCCAAAGAAGCAAAAAATCACGGCTTTAAAACATTAAATGGTTAAAGAACGTGGTCAAATTGACGGGCGTTGAAAAACCAAGTAATTTAATAATAATAATAAAATTTAATAAATATTTTATAGAAACACATAGCATATGTGCACATGAATAAGTTTGCAAAGTTTGTAGTTTTTTTAAGTTTATTGTTTATGCAATTGAACAATATAAGCGTAAACATGTTTTTCTAACGAAATTAACTGAATTTTATATAAAGTCAATTTTTTCACAATTCAATTGAGGCCGCAACATATCATTTCGGAGTAAACAAGAAAATTTCAATTTATAAATAAAGAATAATTATTAGCAAAAAATATTGCATATGTGAAATTTTCATTTCATAACATTTATTTTTTACTATTGTTTATAACAATGACAATCGTGATACTAATTGTAGTTAATTATAAAACATGTATGAAAAAATGTTAAAAGAAATAAAAGTAAAATTAATAAAGTGAAAAGAAATAAAATAATACGAATGAAAAAAAATATTCAATAAAAACAGACAATGCACAAAAAATCATTACGAACAATTATTATGAATAACAAGAAAAATTAACAACAAAAAACAAGCAGAATGCAAAATGAAAAAAAAAAATAAAATAAAACAACAAGAGAAACAACAATTAATCGAATAATGACAAAAGCTGAATTTGATGTGAAATATGAAACATAAAATTAATGAATAATAAAAATTCTTCGATAACTGCCATTTTGTTGAATGAGTTTGTCCAATTTTATCCTGCATTTTATGTACTTATGAAGAAACTGTCGAAAAGTGTAAATAATAAAAAGAACAATTGATGGAAAAACTGAGCATTTGATGAGATAAATAGTAGTGAAAATACAGTCTGTAAAATGAAAAACACGAACAATGAAAAGATGATTAAAACATCCAAGAGACACGAATTTTTTAACTGAGTACTACGAAAAAGTATTTGAGAAAAGAGAAAAGTTCAATAAACCTAAAATATGAAAAATTAAAGTTAAATTTGTTTTATTTAAAGGTTTCTTCATTTCATTTGATATATTTTTGGATAATTTTAACGTAAATATTTGGAAAATATTAAAACTCTCTTAAAGGTATTGCCATCTTAAACTGTTCCCTCGTATTGGAGCCAAACGCAATTTGTAATTAACTACAAAACCAGCATTTGCCCTAAACTCTATCCCAAGTCAGGTCAGAACCAAACGCAGCTGTTGCCTTCGTTTCAGCTGTGAATCCGTAGAGGGACCCGAAATTTTCCAAATGTCTCAAATAACAAACTAAATAAATGTGGCCATGCGGTCGCACCTCATTCTGACTGCCGTTGCCGCACATGTTTATGCTCAACTTTACGTTTAACCTTGTATTGGCTGCGCTTCGCGTTGCCATCCCAACCTGCTTGTCCTTTTTGTCTTCTGCCTTCACTTCACCTTTGTAACAATTTTCAGCTCTACGTTGTTAATGAAACCCGATGGTAATGCGCAACGTGTGCAGTAAAGTCCACAAAAATATGCGAGCATGTTTTAAATTCCAAACACAAAAATAAATTCATATAAACCAAAAACGTTTCATTTGCGGCTTTTAAGGAGGTCAAGATGGTCAAACAAAAACTAAACAAAATAAAGCTTAGTAACTGAGAAAACTCAAAGTATTTGAACTTAAAGCGCAGAGTTGTGGTTTTTAGCGAAGCCTTTCAAGCGTCTTTTTTAAGCCGCTTTGTTTAAAGCTCTGAATAAGCCTTCGTTAAGTGTTGACGATACTTTTTCAGCGCTTAAAGTTTGTCGTAGCGATTTAAATGCCAAGTGATAACAGGAACAGCAAACAACAACAACAGAAATAAGCTGAAACTAACAAGTTTTACTTGCGTTTAATTGGCTCTCAGTGTCGGCAATGTCGAACGGAAGGAAGAAATGATATGCCATGATAAGTACAATGGAAGCACGCGAATACAAACCAGTTGAGAATTTGTTAGTAATGATGTTGTGGGCTAATTTTTTGGGCATGTGGTCAAAGCAAAAGAAGTGGTTGTTAATGACTTAAATAACTTGCCAACCAGAAAGTGACTTATAACAAAGAAAGTGTCGATGACGTAAGTTGTTAGCTTGGTGCTCCTTTGTTCCCATTTAAAATACTAGCAATGCTTTATCAGTGTGTCCAATTCTGTACGGAAATTTAATTTCCAGCACACACCGAGCTTCCTCGAAAAACTATTTTCTTCTTTTAAAATGGAATATAACGGCAAACAAGGTGCGCTGCAGCAAAATACATGTAAAGACAAATGTGTGTCGCATGCCACAAAGTTAAAAAATAAGTAGAGGACGTAAATGAAACATCAAGAATGAGAAAAAAACAAGGGCAAGGGCTGAAATAGAAAATATGTAAAAAAGCGGTAAAGAAGGAATGAAAACGAAGATTAAAACTGGCGCAACGACCAAATAATACATAAGACAGATTTAGAAACCGATGGCCAGACAGAGAAAGAAAGTCAAACGAACAGGACACTCAGACAAACAGTATACCATAGAAAGTGTAGGGAAATAGGAAGGCAGACAGAAAATGCCAACGAAGTGTAACTTTTTTGCAGTACAAACAAACAAACAAACATACAAAATCAAGCAAAACAAAGCAGCAACATATGTGAGTACGAGCATGAGTGTGTAAGCAGCGCCTGAATGCATGCAATGAAAAATACATGCATTGCACAGCTCTGAGCATAGCATAAAAGTACACGTGAAAAAATGGTAGAAGCAAAAAAACTAGAAACAACGATGACTGTAAACCACACAACAAAACACCCTTGAGACAGATCAACCTGTGCAAGAGCTACATATATGTCCGGACGATGAATTCGGTCGGGCGAAGAGTAAAGCACTCGTAGCGCTGGAAACAAAGTTTACGATATGCAAAAACTACGAGCAATGAGTGAAAATGATGGTTGGTCTTGTCGTAAGTTCACCGTTGGGAACAGATTTGTTAATTTGTATTTTGGAACAGAGCTAAAGGACATACGAACACACACACACATTGAGCATATTTTAGTAGTTGAAAAAGTATACGCAGTGATACTCATACATAACGAACTGAGTGCGACCAAACTTCGACTGAGTGAGCTCCAAGCAACTTGGCCGCAGCGCAGTTTGAAGTCCTTTTAGCGAAATGATATGGATATGGAAGGTAGAAGTATTTTATACTAGCGTGGCAAGTCGAGATATATATGCCAAAGGCATATTTTGCAGAGACGTTTGAGTTTCGTTGATTTCTTAACTTTGCTGTGAGCAAATATGTACAAGTTTCTTTTTAGAATTTTGAATTAAATTAAATTAAATCCAAGAAACAATCATTGTGCTTTTACTCATACATCAATTGACTGCAATAATCATTGCTATTTTGTCATCCTCGTTATAATTCGACGAACAAGACATGCACATGCTCACGGCCACACAACCGTAATGAGAAAACTGTTAAGAGTTGCATTATGATTTCTGATAACTTGATTCCATTTGATTTCATGCTGAGTTAATTGTCAGTGATGCAGCAAGCAGCATCGTCAAGCTCAACCGAACTGTCAATTAGTCGCTTCACTTAGCAAATCTACTTCAATGCAGGAAACTGGCGCACGGCTTACACCTGCTTAAAGCCGAACCACTGCCAGCATGTAAATGATTGCACACAATAATGTTGTAGGAAAGGTGCCATCAGCACGAAAAATCATTTCTAACCCAATGAATGGCTCAATGTTAGAAATTTTGCGGCTGAGCAGTAATCAAATGGCAGTTTAATTTTAGTAACGACGACGAGTAAAATGAGCAACCGAATGAGATATCGAAAGATTATGTCAGACGCACATTGACGGATGTTCAATGAATGCTCCTTCTTTTAATACGGGAAGCCTTCTCGTTGTGCTTCTTGCTTATGCATTTGTGTATGTGTGCTTTCTATGTCACAAGCATAGTCGGAGTCACCAACGTTGCAATAGAACGTTTATATGGTAATATGTTATGTAAGTAAGCATATGGAGTTGAAACTTGGTTACTTACTCAGTGCTAACCTTTCTTTCCCATCCATTGGTCTCTGGTACCCACATGCTCAGATCCTTCTGCACACATGGTTGTAGAGTAACAAAATGGCCATCCAGCTTAGTGCCTATTGAAATGGAATCTAATCGGCTTTTGATTTTCCAACAAGGCTGATTCGAAACGTGTCTATTCTAGTTAAGCTTGTGTGTGTGTGTGGGTGTGTGTTATGCTTGTTGCCACTTTGCACATAGCATAAGTATGCAATATACATTTCGCTCATTCGCTTGTACGTTCATTGGTTTCTTCGTGGATTCATTTGTTCGTTCACTGAATGATTCGTCCTTTCGTTTCAAACACACTTCTCTAACACATTACACACCCACACACATAAACTAACAAGCATGGACACTAACATCTATGCTTGCAAAGATTTTGTTTTTGTATTGTTGTCTGATGTTGCTGGTTTGCCATACATGCCGCTTGTCTTATGTATGTATGTTGGTTAAGAACTTGAGCACCTTTAGTTGTTGTTGTGTTATATATGATTTCTTTTGAAAATGTTGCTTGTGCCATCTCAAGTGTTCAACATCGACTTCGACCTCGTCATGCAATTCAACGGGTATTGTCTTTTTTTGCCTCTTCTTGCTGGGACAACTAAGGCTCTACTTCTTTGCTCACTCGCTGCCTTTGCCATCTACTTTTGTTTAACCATACTTATTGGTGCTGCGGTGCAACTTTGACCCTTCTGATACTTAAGCTTCAACGCTTTTCAAGTGTTCAGTGCAATCTTGCATCGAACTTTTCTTGCAATGTGTTCAAATCCTTTTGGAAATCGGCTTCTAAGTGTTTGTTTATGCGTCTTACTGACATTTTGAGTGGCGTTTTTCAAATGTTGAGTTGAGTGAAGGTCTCAAGGAAATTTGCTGGCTGGCATAACGAACCGTTAGCCACGTTGGTTTGATCAAAATCAATTGCAAGTCCATCAAACGAATATTTGAATACATGAGATATTCAGCTACAAGTTGCCATTATTAACAACACACTTTGACATTTTGTAAAGTAATTTTCAATTAACACAAAACGGAAATTACTGTCTGCAATACATTTTTCACACCTTAACCAACACGTCACGACAGTCAGACAGGTGACTAGCAAACTCGACAGCAATTCGATGTATTCGATGATAATGGCATGGAAAGAGTATGAAATTGATTCATATTACTGTGCGCTGTTGAATGTCTGCAAATCAGTTTATCGATTTTCATAATTTCCTGTAGAATTTCGATATGCAAACAGACAGGACACGCCCGATTGAGGAGTCCATGGTAAACGGCCTAATTGACAAGCTGAAAACTTTGATGGCGAATCGTTGCTAAAAAGTTAATTGACTTTTTTTTCCATTCCCTTCTTCATTTGATTGGCTGTTGAATGAGTTTTCTTTTCTAATCTGATTTTAGTGCATTAAAAATTTTAGTTTACCATATGATTTTAATCTTTGTGCTTAGTTTGTACTTTTGCTCATCTTATTATATAATAAAAATATTAAAACATTAATTTCTTTGCTTTGAGTTTTTTAGTCCTCATCAACATTTATGAAGCAGAGCAATCAAAAGCGAATCCAAACTAAACAGAAATTAAAAAAATAAAAAAAAAAAAATATTACCTCACCACAAACTAGTTTAGTGAAGTTATTTAATATTTACTTCGTGTACGTAATTATGTTAAAACATTACAAAATATTTTATTTATAAAGCATGTTGCCAGCAAAGCAGAGCAGAGTTCAGTTTGGCACATACAAAAGCCTTGAATGAAACAAACTGCAACCACCCAAAGTAACTTATGAGGCACCATCGTTCTCTCTGCCTGACATCCTTCCGTTCTCTGTCATGCCAATATTATTCAGTTCAACTTTACTCAACTTAAAATAAGTACAATATTTTTATTAAAAAGGAAACAAAAAAAAAAAAAAAACACATACATTTTCAACAAGGAGAAGCTTCCGTTCTGCCAGCTACTGTGACATTAAATATTTATTGTGAGTGCGAAGCATAGCGAGCAAATGCCAGCTTATACACAAGAACAAAAAAATAAACTTAAAAAAAAGTAAAACATATCACAAAAATAACAAATTAAAAGTACTCGAAAACGAGCGCCAAATTATTTAAAGTATGACTTTTTTTTTTTTTCTTTGTCAATTTCATTACGAACATGACTACGTAAAGGACAACGTCATCGTCGTCATGACTTGGCTTGACATGCTTCATAATTATGTTTGCACATTTGCCACGAATCAGTACCATAATGATGATGATAATGATGTTTGTGCTGTGCTGAGCTGTGCTGTAGCTGACCTAGTATAATGCTCATGACGCATAGGTGGCGATGCAGCTGTTGAATCAAGCCTTGCAATGGCAGATGGTTACCAACAAGAAACAAGGTTAATTAATGAATTGTTAATATAATTTGCGCACATATGTCACATTTGCATATACAAGTAGAAGAAACAAGCCAAACAACTAAACGAACGAACGACATCTGTCGAAATAACAACTACTAAACAAATGAGTTCGGTGGCTTACATGCTGGTGCATAACCCAACTCTACCCGCCTACCGTGTCAACGTTGCGCTCCCTGCTCTTGCTCAGCTCTGCACTCTAAACGAGTGCTCATTATTTTTTAATTATATTAGATCCCTGCTATGCTTTACTTTACTGAAGCCATCACTGAAGGCAGCATCATATTGCAATAGAAATTAGATGACTTAAAAGTGTTTTTACAAGCTCGTCGATGCGCTTCATATAATGCTGCGACAGTATTGGTTCATGCAACGCATTGTATCCTATGTTGCGTTAAAATCTTAAAGTTGGATATCTTAAGAATATCATTAATTGTGTCATGAAATTAATTATATATGCTTTCACTCTTTAGTCTTGAACCATTCTTAGTTTTGTTCTATAAGCAAGGCCAAACTGTTGTATTTATTTATTACAAAAACTTCCCCATGAAGTCTTTTTAAAGTAAAAAATTTTGATTTCAAATTGTCTAATAAATTTAAAGACAGAATGCGTCTTCACTTCTCTATTCCTTTGATATATTTTTTTTCTTTGTGTTGTTTTTCCTTTCCCATTACATGAGTTTATTCAAGCAATCAAGAAATTTATTCAGGCGAATGCACAGTAAATCAAGTTTCGAACATAAATCTTTATGTGAAAGGCGTTTAATTTATTTGATTTTAATTTAAATTTTAGAAAACGATTTATACGTGAAATATAAGTAAGATAAAGTAAGCACGCACTCATCAAACAGACTTCGATGACGTGTTACGTGGGTGGTCAGATAGGTAGGCAGTTGCTTAAGACCTAATTATGCATTCAATTGTGAAAATATTAGCGGAGAATATCAATGACATGAATAATAGCTATGCCACCACCAACAAGAAACAACAACTTCAAACTAATTGAAATTCAAAACATTTCAGCAAAATCGAAACGAAGATTTTAGCTTCGAGAACTTTATTTTATTTTGTTCTTTTTTGTTTGGTAAGCTCTTTATAAGTACTTATTCTTCTACTATCAATAGTAACAATGATATCATATTCAGATCGCTGCTGGCAGGCCTTTTCCTGCCAATGGATTGCTATTCAATTTTCTGCACTATCTTTGCTGCCCGCCATGCGCTATTGTGTGGTCATAGTTATTTCCAGTTGTTGCTTCCTGTCAGCCGTTGTGACTGTTATCTAAAATCCTTTGTTATGCAGTAGGCGACATAGTTCGCTGCCAATCGGGTCATATTAACAAAGCCAACGTGCTTGTCTTTAGTTTCCTGCGCCTGTCAGATATTTTGCTTTGTATTAAATTCCCTTTTTTTATCGACTCGTGTATGAATACAGATGAGCCAAACCCAAAAAAAAAAATCATTTTAATAATGCTTTAAAAAAAACATTGCTTTGTCATATATTCAGCACACAGCCTGAGAACAAATTTCAACAGTAAAATAACGTATACGCACTGTCACATTTTCAAATTTTCATTTCGTACAAATATAGCAATTTTTATAGTTTTTTAAGCATTAAACATTTAGATTGAAATTTAAATTGCAGATATTGATAAAGCAAATTATTGTTGAGTTATTTGGTAGTATTAAAAAGTATTAATTTGTACCTTCTTCCAGTGATTTTAATGCCATGAGAAAATTACAATACTCTTCAATGTGCGTATTGCTTCTCAAGCTCACCCACGCTTTTCTTGATGCTTATCTTTTCTACTTTTTCATTGCTCGACTTCAACATCTCTGCCTAACATGCCACGCTGATTTTCAATTGAGGTTATAATTCTATGTTGGTCCTATTCATTTTGTGGTCGATACCAATTGGGATTTAATTTGTACTTGTTTGTTATGCGCAACGACAGCACCAAATAACAACAAATAAAATTTTCTGTGCTCGTTGTATGCCCTCGTCGTTCATCGCACGCCTCCTCTTATTATTGTTGCTGTATTCGAGTGCGCCCCACATTATGCTTCAATTTCCATTCTATTTTTGGCGTACTCGTTTCATGTATATTTGTGTGGGTATGGGTTTTGTATATATTTTTGTGTATATGTATGTATCTTTGTGTTTGTGTGTGTGTGTAAGAGTATGCAAACATTTGAGTTCATTCAGCTACTAGAACTGTTAATGGGCATTTTGTATTTATTTAATGTGAAAAGTTGTGCTTTTCTGTACACTTGTTCGGTCTACCTTTACCACGCCCAACTCATTACGTTACATTTCGACATAACGCCCACAGTTTTAAATGTTCACAATCGTTGTTGTACATTGCTGTTGTTGTTACTGCTGTTGGTGGCATGGCAAAAAAAAAACGGAAACTTTAGTTTGGTAATATTTTAATATTGTTTAGGGATAATTCGCAGAAATTAATAAGCCATTACGACTCACTTAAGTGGTTTGATTGGGATGCAGATGGTCGCCAACGAGTGAGAGGAGCGAATTTATATTTTAAGTTGTTCGTATTGAAGTTGAATTCAATTGGGAGTAAAATTAGCAAATGCTATTGGGGAAAAAAGTTATGGTTTTGTTTAATTTTATTTTGTTTTTGTTTGCTGTTTTCGTTGTTATACTTTTGTTCGATGGCTTTAGTTAAAGTGAGCGTAAAGTTTTTGTAACAGATGACGAAAGCAGGAGAGCTGAGGAAAATTCAGTTGAGTTGTGAGTGGCTTGCAGCTGACAAACATAAGTCAAATTGTACGACTTGGGATCTTTAAAAGTTAAATCCCACGCTGATTATTTTAAAAGGAATTTTAGTTATTCACTTAAAAATTCAATGTTGAAATTTGAATTATTAATGTAAACTATGTAACATGAAGATATGCCAACTCTTAAGTCACATCAACACTTATAACATTCAGTACATCACAAGAATTCAGCAAGTCATACATTTCACTAGACCATGTGGCATCATGGGGCGTCGATTGTATCTCTGTGTTTGTGTTTGTGTGTCTGTTAAAGACATATAAACATAATTAGTCAATTTGTCGTTATAATTAGTAACAATTTTGTACATCAAACTGAAACTCTAATTGGCACAAAACTTTACGACAAATCTTATTCATATGAAAATTATAATGAATACGAAAACAAGCAACAAACTATCAACGACACCCAACTTATCAACATGAGTGACAAACTTACAGACAACGTCGCTGTCGGCAAACGGGGACGTTCGGTGACATTTCTAATTTAAAGTTGCACATTTCGCACTAACGACCAATTAGGAAACTAACTTCACTAATGTGACGCCTGCAACAACAGCATCAAACATCGAGTATCTTTTTTTACTGCTCCTCTGCCCGCAGCTGCTCACCAACACTGCCTGCATATGAGCAGCCACATCATTAATATGCAGCCATGCGTAATTCCGACGTTTTCCAAAACATTTATAATTCGTTAAGTAAATTAAAGGAGAGTGAATAATTTTATAGAATACTTGGCTGACAGAAGTCTTGGTGTTGTTGATACATGGACTGACGAACTGTGAGCTGTGTCAAATGTTGGGTAAACGTGCTGTATGTAAAAAAAATTACTGAATTCTTTACTCGAATTGAAACAACTATGGTTCGTAAAGAAAGCCATGTTTTTGCCAGTGTTGGCAGTGATGACAAATTAATCACCATTTTCCGTTGTGTTATATGATTCCCACTTTTGGAATAGTGTTCTATATATGCATGTATGTAAATGTCTGTATAGACATAAGTGTGAATTTCCTAAAAGCTCTGACGTTGTGCTTGTGTTATGTTACTAATTATCTGACAGATTAGCTTAATTGGTAACAAGTGCACTCAATGCTGCCAGACCACACTCTAATACAGCAAAATATACATACACATACACACACACACACAAACATGCATCGCGTGACTCACTCGAAAATGGCATTAGCCTACTTTTGTTGCCGGTTTTCAGTTTACTCCGTTGCCTCTGTCCCTCTTACTTCCACATCAGTCAGTCAGTCTGTCTGTCTGTCAGTCATTCTTGCCGCAGTAGTCTCAGCTGTCACGCCGATTGCAGTAAGTGCATAGAAACACAAAAGTTCGGCACACTTTCACCAAAGTCAAAAGCCGAAAAACATTTTGTCAGCGCCATCAGCAGTAGGCAGTGTCGGCTCTTATTAGTGCCAAAAACCGCAGCCTTCCTCGCCCCGCTTCAGCTCTATGCGACTGTCAAATTGTTCGCTTGGCTACACCGAGTGCAAGTGTATGAGTGTTTAGTATTTGTGAAGTGTATTCCGGCTCTTTATGTCTGGTTTCGTTCTAATGTGAAATTGTGTTGATTTTTCGAAAAGTGAATGAATTCAACAGCCGATTTTCAGTTTGGTAGTAAAACAAAGTTTACACTTTTAATTGTATCGTTTCAAGTAATTTTTGCTTTATTCTTCGCCATTGCTTTTAACTCTTCTATTGTGTCTATCTGTCGTTGAGTCGTTACCCTCAAGTCAATTGCAGAATAGCAACAAAAAAATGTTAAGCCTTAGGCTGACAAACAAAAGTCTCTGATACCTGTGTTGCCTCGAGCGCACTCCCCTTGTCATCAATCACCTTGGGGGCTAACAAATCCTGGTCTTTCAGTCATTTTAACTGCATTTGACTTTGACGACATCTCAGCACAGACATGCCTAACGGGTTGACTGGCGGTCTCCCAATCTGTTTTTTTTTTTGTCTATCACTCTTGTTAAAAGCTCTGTTCCAAAACAATGTCTGCCTCAAAAGGGCAACCATGTCACTTACCCACACACTACCGCTGGCCAAATTTTTAACAAACATAAGCGGAGGCAACACAATATGACTAAGAGCCTCAGTTCCTGAAAACTGCAACGGTAAGTATTTTTCAGACGAGTACATTTATTGACATATGAAGCAAACTGTGAGATTGTGTGTGGAGCTATCTTGCCTTCACTCAATCGTTTGACAGACATCACATAAAATTGCTGACATCAGTTTCAATTCATACAAAATACAACTAGCTGTATCAGAATGTGGAATAAGCATCGATTTCTGGCTCGACACTGGAGAGTTGTTCGTTTATTAACTAGTGTCGCTACCCGTTGTGCTTTCTACTATTGTTGTTGTTGGTTGTGAGTGTATTGTGCGGCTTTGACATTTTCAGCAGCCGTTTGCCAACTAACGAAAATTGCTATTAATCCATACTAAAGCATACTAGAGCTGTACATTCATACATACATATGTACTACAATCAACAGAACTTTTAGACAGTCCGTTCTTGTCTCGTTTCTAGTCATGTGCTTTCGGATGACAGTCAGTATTCAAATCTGAGTTGCAAGTTGCAAAATTTACTCATATATGCGATTGATTTTGCAATTAAAAATTTAAATTTTGTTGTTTCAACATTTTGAACTCGAAACAAAAACAATTTTGCTATCAAATTTATTTCTCTCTACTTTTCTTGCCATAATTTTGCCTATAAGCTTCTACTGCCACAACCGCTCTCGTCCTGGCTTGATGTCTGTTCTGTGCTGTGTTTAAGCTATTCAGCATTTCGGAACGGATTCATTCAAAAACCAAAGTGACATGTTATCATTAATTGCTGCAGTTGAGGGTTAATGAGTGCCGTCCTGACAGACTTGATTTCATTGTTGCTCAACACCCCGATTGGTCGCTTCCAGACCAACTGGCCTCTGAGCCTGTGCGCTTGTGACTTATTTAAGGCAAAAAAAAAAAAATAAAGTTTAAGCTCTGTATTTTTGTGTTGTTGCTTCGACAGAGAGATATTCATTATTCATGTATTTTTGCTTTGTCGTTGAAAGAAAAATGCTTGCAACCACAAACACCCTCCAATAGCCCCGCTCAAAAACAAATATTCATGCTTTCGCACACTCATTCATTGCTTGACTTACTGGTTTTGTTTGCATTTCGGTTGCGTGCTCCTCTTATTCTTTTCCGCTTTTTTCTCTCTCTCTCTCTTTGCTTGTTTTATTATTTTTCAATGCTCCTCTTTGTGCAAACAATGGTTTAGCATGAATAGCAAATATGATTTACCAGCCACTGACTGACTGCCTCTGCTTCGAAGTGCTCGGAGATTTGCCGTGCAGTGTCAAGTCAAAGCGAGGCCGAAGATGGTCCTGCGTCACTGCTGGCTTCGGTTTGCTCACTCACCCGCTATGGAAATTGCATGGAACCTTTGTATTGGTGTGCGTCATTGTGATTAAATCTGAGTTAGGAGTCGCTTTTTTATGTTTCCTTTTTATCGTTCACATAGACATTTACGGTGCCTTTCAGTCTGCTCCTCTGGGCCGCAGAGCTTACTGACTGTCTGCTGTGCTTTGATGAAATATTGATTGCGCTCTTTTATATTTCTTTTTTGTTGTTGGGTTTTGCTTTTGTTCTTTGATGACAATAAATTTGCATGTCTGTTTTATGGTTTTTTTTTTATTGTTTTTATTTATTTGTGACTTTGCAGCAATAAGGAAAAGATACATGAATCGGCATATCTTGCTTGGTGGCAATAGAAATTACTTGCCTCTTGATTGTGCCTTATATATGTACACATACATAATAATGATGCCAGTATTGTACAATATCCAAAAACCAAAAACTTCAGCAAGTCACTCCAAAATCATGCTTAAAAGTCATGCTTTAACAAAAGATACAAACATTTTTTTCAACATCTAAAGACATAATAGTGCACATATGCTTTTTGAAACTACTCACGCGTGCTTAATTCCCCACTTTTTTGATGTCAGCACACGAGACGTGCAAACATTTGCGGGCGTCGCTGACTTGGTTGGCCTCGAGCACCTTTAAGGATACGAGAAATCTCGCGCGCTAACATTGCCTGTCGGATTTTATTCAAGGCATGCGCACATACAACCACAAACAAGATGATGCCCGTTCCCACAGCCAGACCACCACTCAAACGCTTCCGCAGCGCTTACGCAGCTAAACTGCCACACAAATGTTTCAAATGTATCCATTCAGGTGTCGTTTGGTTTGTTTTAGTCAACGAGTATGTGTGATGTGCATGTGTGCTTGTGGGTGCGTGTGTGTTTGCATGAATGTATTGCTGTTGGGATTTGGTGGCAATTTCAAATACAAATTGCATCGGTTCCTTTTTTTGTCGTTCGACGAACCATTTTGTCGTTTGCTGCCACATCGCCATCATTGACATTGCCATTGTTATTGTTCGAATCAAATTTTTTTGCTTCGTTTATTTGTATGTGCGTGTGTGGGGAATTTTTTAAAAGCGCGCATCGAACGAAACTCCCCAACACTCAACTGCAATCGCATTTAGTCATAAAAAAAACATATACAATATTTTTTTGTGTCAATCAATGCAAACCCATATTTGTTCTGCAACGGCTTTAAAGTCAGTAAAACTTTTTGTTACTTTCGACAGTGGCAGATTGTCAGACTTGTTCGTTATTCGGCAAAATATATAAATATATTTTTTTTGCTCTTTTGCCACTTGGTAAAAACATTGTAGAAGAAACCGCCTAACAAACAAACGAATAAACCTTTGAACAAACTCATTGCCAAATTCAACGGCTCAACGACACACGCACCCAGCCCACAAGTTGGTCGCCAACACCTTTAAACGCAATTAGCGTCTTGCCAATTTGGTTTTAATTGCAAAATTTACAACATTCAAGGAACATTACCACTTCCGTTTTCGTGTAATTGCTTTAACACCAAACACTCAAACACTCACGGCCACGTTAAGGATTCGATATATTTGCATGAAATGAACTTTGTTGTTGCTATTGTTGTTATTGCCGAAAGCCACAAAATTGGTGCTTTCAGCAATTGATGCTTTCAGCAATACACAACCACAACCAACCGAAGAATATTACAAACACCAACGCAGCAACAAGAATTACAAGTAACACAGCAACAACAACTTGGATTGCGTTGTTGATTGCATTTGTTTTACAAAGAACAAGCCAGACTCATAGAACAAGCAAGTTAACGAAAGGGAAAGAGCAGAGCGGAAAAGGAAAGTGAATGCACAAAGTGGTGAATTGCCACACTTGCAAATAGACACCAAGGCAAGGCAAGGCAAGTTTGTCAGCAAATGTCTATGGGCACTAATTTGTCTTGTTTGCCATTTGCGGCCGATTTTGGGCTGAAATCAAACTGACGATGGTTAACATGACAACCACGTTGCTTGAATTACTCACAGACAGTGCAGGCATTTGGTGATAATTAAAGCGGTTTGGCTTAGTTTAAGGAAACATTAAAATAAGTGTGATTTCACTATGAGTAGCAGCAGAAAAAAACTGTTGCATACTTGCAGGAAGTGATGAGTATGCTATGTGTGATATTTTTGTTGAAAATGTAATTATTTGAAAAATGATGATTATTATATTAAAAGCTGCAAGAACAAGTTCAAACTCTTCACATAAAATTCTTTACTTACCATATTTCTATAATCAATTCATCGTCTCATTTAATGCTTATTGCATTTTATCATACAAGTTTGCCAATTTTGCATTCAAAATTCAAATTGAATGTTAATTTAGACGAATTGTTTGCAATCATTTCGTTTACAGTCATCAATTACTATTTCGAGCATGGCTTTTAATGATAATTGTTAATAATAATTTATTGAATTTATGCTTATTGAAATTGTTTATCTAAGCAGCAAGCAAATACAACAAGTGAAATGCAAAACATGTTCAACATAAGCATTGTAAATTTGTCTTATTCAGTTGAGTAAGCTAAAAATGTAAACCATTCTGAGTGCAGTGTTATGAGTAGTACATAAATGCCTGAATTGAAACTGTCTTCACTTGTAATTACTTCCTTTAGCAGTAACTTGTGCACTCGTTTTTAATCAAAGCTTCATTTTTATATTTTTTCACATGTAATCAAGTTAAGCTACTTAAAATTAAATTATTTACAGCACCATACGCGACCAAAGCCAATAGTATTAAACAACAATAAAAATGGTAAAGAAAAAACAAGAAAATATAAATAAGTGGAAAGGCATTAATTGACATAAAGGCATGATAATTAAAATAAATTGCCACTGCATGTATGCAACGAACAACAACAACTACAGCAACAACAATGCCTTGTGCGTTGCGATGCACGACCATTCAGTGACATATTGTATTTATAAAGCATTTAAAATACAAGTAATTTATTAAATTTACTTAAAAACGACAAACAAATGAAAATATTTTATATTATTTAAACATTTGAAGGGTTGGTTTACCTTGTGTGTGCGTGTGTGCGTGTGTGTGTATGTGTGAGTATCTGAGCAGTGATTTCTGTTTATATTTTTAATTTAAATTTAAGTAGACATTTGCGTGCAGCTGTGGCCTTTCTGACTGCAAACATTACTCGGTCAGAATGGCACATGACAACGTCAGTTGCAGCCAAACAAAAACCGAAACATTAAAAATGCAAGTGCAATAACCAACAGCAGCAGCAACAACAACAACAACATCGATGGCAATCAATATAATGAGGTCGAGCGAGCGAGCAATGGCGGAAACAAAATAGTCTGAAAATGCACAATTCAATAATTATCGAAGCATATTTAATAACAAATAATATATATATAATGAAAAAGTTGGAGATAAATTCACAAAAGACTATGATCAGATTGTATACACTACGAACTGAGCTTAACGGTTGTTATTCGTGAGAGCTTATCCGTTAAGATTCTAATTGATGAGAGCTCATCCGCTGAGGTCCTCAATGGTGAGAATTAATCCGCTGATAATTTGTGTCGAAAAATGTTTCTAAAATAAATTTTATTATTTACTATTCATTATCGCATAAGCTGAACAAAAAATTATGAAAAGTAGCGTACAATCGAGAGGGATACAAAGGAAATGTACGAATAAAAGCGAATTAATTGCGAAAAAATTAATGCGACCAAACAATCAGTAAATGCATATACATATACATGTATGTTTGTATCTATGAGTGTCTGTGTCTCATTGCGCATGTATGCAGGCTGCCACACATGTCCAACTTATGAGTATGAGTTTGTATATATTTATATTTGTGTCTGCGCGCATTTTTGTTGCTACATTATTTTCGCACATTATATTTTTATGTTAAATTTTTTAAAATTTTTAAACATGTTGTGCGATTTTACATAAATGCGAAACGTAATTTTACAAATAAAAGTTCCGTTGACAGAGAAAATGGCGGCATTTCGCATACTTTTTGTTTGTTTGTCCATTTGTTTATTTTTTGCGCTTTTTGTCTTTGATGTTGCTGATAATAAAAATTGCCGCATAAAAATTACAGACCACAAATGTGCGTGTAAAAGCATTTGCCATGTTATTTTTTCATCACACTTTTTTTTTAATGAAACATATTTTGATATTTTTTTTTTAGTTTATTTTCATACATACATGCATTTATTTAAGAATTCAAGCCAATGAAATTCGAGAAATTTTCACGCTTCAAATGTTTGTTGTTTGTATTATTTCATTAATTAATTAATTTATTTTTATTTCCTTTGTTTTTCTTTCTATTTTTTTGTTCAACTTTGTACTTTCATTTGCCAAATGTCAAAATGTTGGCCATAACAGCAGACGAAAAAAAAAATTTGTATATCATTTTGTTTAAATTAAAATTTAGCATTTGTGTTGCTACAAAATGCCAATGGCAGTTGACTATTTTTGTGCCGCTGGTTTCGCCAAATTATTTGTTATTTCAATTACTATTAATTCTCAAAATATGCAACAATCAAACAAAAAGCATACAAATAACTGAAAAACAAAATTTATACATGAAAAAATAAACGTACATATGTATGTATGTGTGTCACAAAAATTGGCGGTAAACTGTAAACATTTTTGAAAATCAAACGCATAAATGGTGAAAACATTCAGTCAATCAAGCAGCCTGGCTTTTAGGCCAGAAGAGTGCGGCGCGTTTAGTTTTTAGGCAGCATGTTGTTGTATCTCCACGCATGTTGAATACATGTTGTTATTTATTGTTATATTTTTTTAAATCGTTGTTGCAATCGATAAAAGTGGCCACAATGTGAATGTTTTTACATTTTACGTAATGGTGTATTAGTTTTGTAATAAGAGGAGACCAAACAATTTAAGCCTATTTTGAAATTTTATTTTGTATTTTAAGAGTGTACAAGAAGAAGTATGTATGTAGTCGAATTTAAAACGACACGATATTTTTGCATAGTCTAAATTTAAAAGATTGATAGCAAAGGGTATCTCGAAGCCCGAAATTCCGACAAAAGATTTTTAAATTGATTTTTGTTTTTTCCAATTAGACAAGCAAATCAAATTTGAACAGTTGTGTTGTGTGTATTGTATATATGTGTTGTTTATATACGTGTGTGCATGTTTTTACTATGCACATGTCAAGTGTTGAAATGCTATCGCAAATATCAAACAGGCTTCATTCAATATTAGCATATATGCATTGAACTCTGTAACTTAAAAAAAAAAAAAGATTTTCGCATGGAAATTTGCATTTTTTTTTTGGTCATGTTCGTTATTTTTGCTCACTGAGGCCTTCACTAATAGGCGTTATCATTTTACTTGTTTTGTCAAGTTTCCATCAATATAATTTCAACATTATTCCCAACTATTTATTATAAAATCTGCATCAAATATAATTATCAAGTCTTACTCATCTGCGCATTTCCAACAATTTTCTTTACAAATTCACTTATCGATTTCCACTCAGGTCATGGTCCACTCAGCCATTCAGAAGCCGTCAACTATGCCAGACGCGCTTCTACGCAATTTCATTTATAATGCAAGTATTTATTTTCAATTATAAGCTGTCAGCACACGTGTCCACCCACCCAGCACGAGCTTGCGTGCTTGCAATTCAATAGATTTTGCACTCAATGTGCGACACGTGCACAAAAATACAAAAATGAATACAACAAAAAATTTTTATTGAAAACCACTCGTACATGCAACACGTTGCAAGCACATGATGTGCCAGCAACACATGCCGCTTTGAACGAACAGCAATCGAGTGGTTGGCGTGCTTAAGCGCACTTCTGCACATAAGTTAACACTTGTATGGTTTTCGGTGCAATTATGCCAAAATGAAAAACAAATTCCAATGTCCCTTTTACACGATTATAGATAATTGTATGAGTTATAAGTGCTCTTCATGATAATCAAGAAATACTTTTGATTTTAATGTAATTCTACTTACAGAAAACTTTGAGATTATCAACTTTTTAGGCATATACAGTTCACTACAATAATATAGAATTGTAAAATATAATTCTAGCTCCGTTTATTATTAACAACATTTAAAGTATGTCCTTTATATATTTGCACAATCATTTAAAATTTGAATTTTCACACATAAACACATCTTTCTTATTGCATAATATCCAATTTACTTACCTAGCACAAATAAATACAAAATGCGCAAAGCATTAAATTGTCAGAAATCGTTGAACTTTACAATATGCTCGCATTTATGACGAGTATTTTCCAACAGCAACAAAACATGCAACGAAACGCACACTCATCAGAGCCATGAGCAGCTGCCGCCACCTTTTTGTTATTTTTTATGCAGTAATAACTAAATTGGATAATAGTTAGAGGCAATTAGATGAACTTCCAACCATGCCAGCTGTGTGCTGATGTTGTTGTTGTCGGTTGCTGGCGTTGAAGTCTTAATCGGCAAGTTTATGTATATCGCATTACTTTTTTTATGGCTTATGCAGTATTATTAAGTGAAAACAAAATAGTTTAAGTCATGGTGAGAACAAAGACACAAGGAGGAGGTAGGTGATGGGGTAGCAACAGCAATGAAAACAAGAACAGTTGCAGCTATAAAATGACAAAATGAAGTTGTTGCAAGTAAAAGACACTTGTAGAGACCACTTAAATATGCATTCTCATACACAGCCAGACAGATAGACAGACACATCGCATACTCTCATGTTCTTTGTACCTATAGAAACAAGCGCTCGATTTTTCTCATACTCTTACTCAGAACCCTCTCATGCAACCCTTTTGCACATTTAATTTCTTCACAAAACAAACTCCAACTGCTTTTCCATAGTGCTTTGTTTCTTGTTTATGCATAAGTGTGTATTTATGTGCGTGTGTGTCTGTGTGTGTGTCTGTTCATTTGTGGGGTTACTTTGGTATTTGTATTTGAGTTTTTGTTTGTTTGCAGCACTTAATCCTTTCATTTTCATAACTCGTCATAAAATGTAAACAAGATTAAGTTAGTTTTCTATGTTGTTCAAGTGGCTTTGGCATGCCAAACAGACTTTGGCAGGACATACAATATGCACAGAACCCGCACAAGTCTCACTATTGCTCCCTCAATGTCGACAAATGTGTCTCGCACCCCACTCTTTCACTCTCTTAGTTCTCAGTTAGTGAACTCAATGCAAAAGTTTTCGTATTAAAAAGTTGAATTCAAGGATTTCACAAAAGCTTCTGTCGCATTATATCAAGATCATGGTAAAGAAAAAAAGTTAAGAATGCAGCACAAAGAGGCAACAACATTAAAGCACTGATTGCAACAACTTCTGCAACATGATTAAAGTTGCAACTTTGAATTATGCAACATGTATCGTATGCCATTTTATTTTTTGTTAATATTCATTTTAGTTCTTGAGCTCTTTTATTAACTTCTAAACTAAACATTTTTTCATCCTTTTAATTCACGACAAGGATATTTGATTTATAAAAATAGACACAAGCATGTCATGTAATCTTCATTTAAATCTTTAAATTTATATAAATAATGAATTAAATTTCAATCAGTATATAATTTGAGGCAGCATACTGGAAAATGCCACAATATTTTGTTAGTTATATATGCTTAATGCTAAGCC
Source organism: Phortica okadai (assembly GCA_034638295.1). NCBI lineage: Eukaryota > Metazoa > Arthropoda > Insecta > Diptera > Drosophilidae > Phortica > Phortica okadai. Next base: position 10,537,011 of record CM067850.1, read on the forward strand.
AAACCAAAGTTGACCGCATAAAATAATCAAGTCTTCGAACTCTCTGCCCCTTTTTGGTCATTCGCCATTCAGTGTATGTCATTGGGTCCTTTGGTTGTTCAATCGTTTCCTCTTCAATTGCGATTTACCACAACCGATTGCCATCAGCCCGCAACAACATGGCTGTTGACCACCAACTATATTCATCCACACCACCCAGCAAACTGTAAGCCCAACAAAGCCTTCACAGCAAAATCTATGCCTGCAGTATTTGTTGTCCGTGCCAAGTTGATTTTAAGGAGCGCTCATACAACGCCCATGGTGGTCTCAGTACAAGCTTCAGTTATCGTACTGGCCGCTCGACGCTGACGTTCTGTGCATGCGGTCAAGTTGTGCCATGTTATTGTTGGCATATAAAATAACAGGCGTGGATGTTGTATGTTGAGGGGTAATTTCGAATAATTATTAATTGCTATCGACAAAAAATTTGAAGTGTGAAAGGTGTTTTTTTTTATTGCAAATCAATTCTGGCCAAGCTCAAATGCACTAAGATCAATCCCTTTAACTACGCCACTGTTTTCCAATCAAGCTTAGTAAATGTTAACGCTTGTTTGTGCGTTTATGTGTGTTTGTGCCACTGTGTGAATATGCTGTAATCGATCTTGCGGCGTACGTAAACTGCATGTTAAATGTTGCCATGATGCTCGGTAATGTTTCCCGGCAGGCACATGGCGTCCAACGACACAAACCAAGCAACTTCGACAGCAACAACAAAAATATCAACTACTATAATATCATTCGCACTCGCTCACACCCACAAACGCGCACAATCAAACTATGCTTGTATCACAGAAGCGTCCATCATCTGTCAAGTTCGAATGATATATTGCAAAAGCATTGGAAGACCTCAGACCCCTACTTGGATCGCAGTACCGCATAATTTGCACATATTAAGTCATGTTAAAATTCTGTATACGTGTGTGTGTGTGTATGTGTGTGTGTAAAGCGTAAATAAGATTATCTGTTTCGCATTTATTAGACATCATTGCACTTTACACATGCATTACGGTTCGATGGATAAGTTTCTACTAAGCCAGTCGTCAACCTTTCTCTCACCCACCTCATGTATGCCATAATGCAGGCAAGTTACAGCTCTTAAGCAAATTGTTGTTGCACTTAATATTTCCTCACATCTCATACTTTTATGCTTCCGGCTTCTTTCGTTCTTACGTACGTACGTTCGTCCTTTTGCATCTGCATGCAATATTTGCGGTTTAAGTAATTGCTTTGCGTGTCTGTATACATGTTGTTAGTTGTATGTACGTATGTATGAGTAAGTGTATGCGTACATGGTTGCGTATGCAATAACACACATGTCTGTTTGTGTTGTGTGATATTTCACTATGTTACTTTTAAATAAAACGACACAGGAAACGCATTTTGATTTAAAATGCGTGAAGAAGAATAAATGTGTATAAGCGAAGCAATTTTGTGTGTACAAATGCAGGAGTTCAAAGTGTTTGAGCGAATGAAATGTATTTTGCATAAACATCTGTGCAACATTTTTTAATATATGCCAAGCAGAAAATTAAGATTGACAACAGAACATTTACAACGCACTTAATTGATTGGATTGCAGGTAACAAGTAAGCAAGTCAAAGAAGCATGGTTATGTAATTTTTTTAATCGATATCGAAATGTTCACACAAACAGACTCTTTGAAATACTCTGTACCAGGCTTTTATTCTTTCCTCTATTATTTCTTTATTTCACCTCCATTATACTCTTTATATGATAGTGTAATCCACACACTCAACCACTTGTAAGCTCTTGCTTGACCAAACGCCACTTTTATGGAGCAACACGACGTATTAGTAATCTTTCAATTACATATTAATACCAGCATAGATTATCGTGACTTAACTGCGTAAAAATAACAAGCAATGCAATTGATTTGTGGTCTTGTTATTGTACCATATGTGCGACTGCAAATCTGTGTGTGTGACTGACCGACAAACCAATCAGTTCGCCAATTAGGCTTGTAGCGCGTAGAGCTTAGCCCTCTTGTGCTACTATAGTGGCCAATTATTTCGATATTTGCGTGACTTTGTCGTAACTACAAATCGAGATCAACCACTAACTACAAAGCCTTTGTATTGGATACAATAAAATTTCATAGTCTTCTTATGGACATTCAATGCTTTTTTTTGGTAGTAAAGTATGAAAAATAAACGAAATGCTTTGCAAAGATTTGTCACCAATTGCTTTTTATGCTTATGCGCAGCTTTTGTATGAATGTACCAAAAACCAACAAATAAGCAAACAAATACATGCACAATATAATACACAATAAGCACTAACAAGCACACACACACACATATACATTCACTTAGACATATTTGCGCGTGTTTTGCAAACATTTGCTAAAATGAGAGTACAATAGAAAAAAGCAAATATTTTCAGAACATTTTTTTGTTGTTGTTGTTGTTGTTTTTCTTGGTGTTTGTCGTGTCATTATGCTAACAAAGTGTGCATGCGTGAATATTGTATATTATTTATGCATGTATGCGTGCATGTTTCATTTCAATAACAAAATAACACAAATGCTTGTTACCACAACTGACGCTTGAAGTACAAAACTTATGCATACTTTTTTTTTTTTACAAAAGATACAAAACTGAGAATGAAAGAGAAAACATGAATATATATATAAATATGCATATGTGTGCATTTGTGTGTGGTAGCGTATAACGAGAGCTTGACAATCGTAACTAACAATGGCTTTTACAACAAACAAATGATTTATACAACAATGAGTTGCTTTAATTTACAGCTAAAACTATCAAGTATCTTATGCTTGATAGATGCACATCCCATGCGCGATTATGTCATCTACAATTTTCAGTTATCCAATTAGTTTATCACATTTCTGTACAGTTCACTGTCTAAAAAATGTATTATCCTTTATGCACACTTGCGCTCGATTAAGCTTGAATTGCACGCTTTGGTGCTCGAAAGCCACAGATAAAAATTTTACAAAAAAAACCTTCAATGCTTTAAAAACTTTACAAACACATTAAACTTTTTCTGCTCGGACAACTGATCAAACTTTGAGACAATTTTCAAAAATTTATAGTTATTGCGAAGCGAGAAAAGCGAATTAGCGACGACTTGAATGCACAGACAAGACAAGTCATACGTGCGGTCAGGCAAGTAAAAGGCTGAGCGCAAGTCAAGCGTAAGATAAGCACCTAAGCAACCATTTTGTACCTGCATTTGTCATAGTATTAATTTTGCTAACTGTAGACAGACAGACAGCCAGCCAAAGGACACCTGCATGCTTCCTTTCTTACTATTAGCCATTAGAGTGCACTGATCGAGATCTCCGAACGCTAATCAAGTCTTAAGTGTTTAATCCTTCGCACTTTCAGCAATAAAGTCTCATGTTTTGTGCTTCATGCTCGCTGTTGGCAACAAAGAAAACCATGTCTAACTTCATGCGTACTAATTAAAATACATTTTCAAAAGCAAGTAGAAACAAAGTAATGTGTATAAAGTAAAAACAACTTTGCCCAATATTTGCTGTCTCGCTCGCACGTCATTTAAGGGCGAGTAATGAATGTGTCATTGTTGTAGAACCTTTGTTCCTTCTCAGCTTTCGTGAAGTAGATTTATTCATGTGGAAGACTAATCTGTAGATTTCCCTCGTACACTGTCGCTTCATGTATTTTTTGGTCCTTTTGGAACTTTTTGAACAATGAATGATACTCGCGCGAAAACTTTCTAAACTAACTGGTAGGCTAACATGACGTTCAGAGCATGAAGACTATGCGCAGACGTCGTCGCTTATATGCTGTCTGCTGCAGGGCCTTGTGCACTCCACACAGACGTGCTGTTGTCTGTTGGGAATCTGCTTACTGACTGCAATAGTACAAACGATGAAGCAACCAAGCCGATAAGCATGTTGTGTAATTTTTTGTTGCAAGCTCGAATTTATATGTTGGCAGCTTTAAAATGATTTCTAATTTTTTTTTTTCGCACAATAAATATTTTTTTTGTGTTTTTTTATTTTTCACTTAAATTATTAAAAAAAATGTACGAAACATAAAAAAAACTCTTTGTTTAAAGCTTTTCTAGTCGATGTTTGACTTCAATCATTTCATGCAGAACGCCTGTTTGTATGCCACAGAAATAACCGTGTTCATTGACATTTTACAATGCAATAAATTTGCACAGCAACAACAGCTGTTTAAACGTTGGTTGCGATGGCTCCGTAGTCTGTTGTTGCTTTAGCAGAAAACCAACTTGTTTCATTGTTATTGTTGGCATTTTATTATATTTTAACACAATAAAATGTTGCGCTCAAATGTAGGCAATGATTTTTACTCACTCCCATGCACTCGTTCACTTATTGTCGTTGCCGTTTTTCATTGCTTGCTAAGCACATTTCCTGCGGTTGTCAGGCAAACAAATCACCTCTGCCCCTCCTCTCAACATCATTGTACTTTCGACTTCTCCTCATGCGCCTCTCGCCAATTAACTTCGCTTGAGCTTTGAGAAAAAACATCAAAATGAAAAGCGGATTTTTTCGTGCTTATTTCATTAAATTTCTTTATTCTTTTGCCCGTTTTATTGTGCGCTCCTCGCGTCTTTTGTGTGCCTGTCACTGTTTTCCGACTCCAGTTTGCTGCCGCATAATAATTTATGTTACAAAATGTTTGCAAAGTCAATGAAATGCAACAAATTTCACTTCGGCTGTCGGCCTCAGACTTATACTTGTATGCTGGACTCAGAATCACATACACAAAACAGACTCAAAGCCGCGGCAATTCAGCTCGTTGCCGATGTTTGCAAAGCCTGTCAAATGTTTTGTATTTATTGTCGTGTTGCCATAACCAGTTCAGAAATCTCGTCTACGCTAACGTTGTCGGCTGTGTGTGCAGAAAGGCCTGAGCATGGGCGTGGCATGTGGGCGTCTCTGTTTCTGCGTTCATTACATTTGCTTGTTAAAATTATTTTTCATATAATTTTATTCGCGTACTTTATGTGAATTTGTGTGTTTCTAACTTTGTGTGTCTTTGGCGGTTTTCTTTGCTGTGCTTTCGAATTTTGGTTGTCGATTTGATTTTTATTTTGTTATTTTTGTGGCCTATAAATCGTAATTACAGCACGAGTTCAAATGAGTTGCTTGTTAATAAGTAACGTTCTTTGCAGGTTGTCGACGATGCTTTATAGCGCACGACTTGACTTGCCTGAACTCGGCTCAACTTGGCGCATTTTGACTTTTGTAATTACTTTAACTTAATGCCCATAATGAAAATATGTGCTTTACTGCAAGCCATTTATGTTCGCTTTATGTCTCGATTTTTAATTGGTTTATTCAAACGTTTGCACTCGTAAATCTTTGCTTAATTTCCAATAACTTTTGCAGTTCGTTAACTTAAATTAATGACGTAAGGCGTGAGATATATTTTATGTATGTATAAAAAAAAACAATAAAATTAAATTAAACAATTTTCACGATAATTAATTACTTATTCAATTTAGTACTCATAATTCTTCACATCTGAAATTAAGTAAAGTTGTGCTAAGATCATTCATTATCCTTCATGAACCAAACTCAGCACACCTTATTTTTTACTTAATTAAGAGTTTTAGACCAACTACAGAAATTCTTTATTTTGATAGAATTCAATGTTTTTTGTTTATTATATTTAATTTCTAAGGTTTCACTTTCACACATTTCCCTTGTGCGCGCTTTAATTTCCACAACCGTTATTTAACCTCAGTGAGTATCTTATAATTGTCCTAATTTCTTTGGTAATTATGTAAGAAAATGTGAAGAGTAAGCATGAAAACAGAAAACAAGTCAAGCAAAAGTAAAGTGAAATGAAAGCCAAAAAAAAAATGTATTTATAATAATTTCCAAACCGGATATGCAAAAGTTTACCCGAGCTACTTTTTGTCTACTTTGCGCATATTTTTTATTTCCTGGCTTGACTTGGCAAATATGTAAAGGGGAGGAATTGCGAAGACAGAAAGAAAACGGACGCCTTGTAGCCTTGTGTTTGTCGCCGTTTTATAAATGACAAAAAATTTCTGTGTAATTATCTTTTGAATAATTAAAGAAAAACGTTCGCAAAGCTTAATAACGCCAAAAAAATAAAAAAAAAAAATTTGTGTAACAAAGTGGAGCAAAGAAAAGCGACTGACAAAAAAAATTAGCGTAGCATTTTTGTAGGAGCAACAGCATTTTGGGTCGCGGAGATAAGTCAAGCGTCTTGAGAAAAGTTTTCACTAGAGTTGGGCTGTTCTTATTTTTTTTTTTTTTTTGTTTTGAAGGTTTGCAAACCGCTTCGGACAACGCAAATTATGCTTCCACTGTGCCTATTAGCGCGGTTTTTCTTTCTGCAACTTACTTTGAAAGAAAGCAGAAACGTGCGGCATAACTTTAGGCGCCGCCAGCAGTAGACTCGGTATTGGAGGTATGCTGACTTTTTGGAAAATTTATAAATGTTTATATGGAGAGCATATTTCCGCAAATAACAACAAATTATATTTTTGGTCATTATAACAATTCCAAAGACAGTGGCGATGATAATAATTTATAAAGTAATGCAGATATTAATAAACTTTTTATATTTGCAGTTGTTCGCTTTAAATGAAGCGATAAGTTTGTTTTATTCTAACAGACAGATGAACATGTCAATATTAATTAGTCTCACATTGATGAAGTCAATTCAAAAGCAAAATGAAACAAAAAACTTTTTTTTTTTTTTATAAAATGATCTTTAATGTAAATTACACACAGCTTACTTGTAATATTATGCCAATTTGGCGATGGCGTTGGTAATTTGCTAGTGGAAGCAAGAAAAATATCCTGTGCAATAAAGCAAATGTGTTTAAGTAGTAGTTAACCTGAGCACAGGAATGCTGAGTGTTGTTGCTGCTGCTGCTAATTTCAGTGCACTGCAGTGGCCAAGTGTCAGCTTCAAGCTATGCTGACTCGACAAGCGGTGAGCGCCCGCCATGGCGCTAAGCGTTGTTGCACCTCCGAGACAAAAAGCGACTGCACCAACAGCAACGACATGCGAAACTTGCACGGATTGCGACGAGTGCACTTGGCGTTGTTTGGTGCCGCAGCTACTTGCTAAAATATTTAAATGGCGTGCACTGCGGAGGACGTTGGTAGGTGGCTCAGTGCAAATGAGCGAAAATAACAAGCTTTGGGTATTTGGTTAAACTTGCTCTGTAATATTTTGCAATGTTGTTGCGGATGTTGCGACAGCGACAATTTGCACTTCTTTCCGCATATGACCTATAAGTAGGCTTTATTTTTTATTCAAGTTTATTTTATTTATTTAAACCTTCTGCAAAGATAGTTGAATGCTTTATAAGTTATACATCGCATTGTGAATATTATTTAAGAAGTACTTTGGATAAATTTCAAGATCAGAAATTAATAATACAGTTACTCAACTGAACTTCTGTACCTCAATATAGAAAATTTTCTGTCAACGTTTTCTTAGTCACATTTAAAACTGTTTCGCTTAATAAGCAACTTGAATTCTTAGTCCGATGACAAGTCTAACTCTGGCAGTAACACAAACGTCAACTTTTGTGCCAACTGCGATGCTGTTGTTCAGTCCAAGACTCAAGTTGCAGTCATTTCAACTTTTAAGCGTTGTACTAGCGGCTCACAGTTGGACAGCACTTTCAGAGAGGTGTGCCAAGAAGTTTGTCATACTTTTAGTTGCATTTCTGGTTACCGCTGTTTTAACACTAACAAGACATGTGAGATGAGAGTGTCTCATAAAAGTGCTTCACACTTTTTTTCTTTGCTGTTTGCATAGCTTTGGTTTTGTGAATAATATTTCTGTGGTAATATCTTATCAATGTTAAGTGCAATGAACTCATCACTTCACCTTCTCCTTGCAACATATTAGTGATACCTTTTTTTTATCTTTATTGATTTCGAATATTTGACACGTGACTTGTGTTTGCACATTGAGAGTGAGAAGCATTTTGTATTGATAAAGTGCTGATTGACACATAAAGTGGCGTCAATGACAAATCTCTTGAGTTGATAATGTGCACGATAGCGAAAAGTTGAACCGCAACCATTGAAAGCGTTGTGAACTTATATAAAATCTCGTTGAATCTGAACAACCACAAATATACATGCGCTGAGGTAGCACAATGGCAAAAGTTGTCGTAAATCGCGATTCACATTTACAGATGCGAATAGCAAAACTTTGTAGCAGATTGAAAAACCAGACAAGAAGAGATATTTGTTGAATTTTACTTTCGTGTCAAAATAGAAAAGATAGACTGCTAACCGAGACACCTTACTTACACTCAATAGATAAGAATCACTGTTGCAAACAACAATTTACTCGCAAACACAAACCCACAGATATAAAAACACTTCTGGTAGATACAAATAAAATTGTGGTGAAATTTCGCTGAAGATAACCGCGTATTTGCCTGAGTCTGAAAAAAGCAAACAAGAGCAAATGTTAAATAATGTCAGTGAAAGTACTAAAAACCATTTGAAGTATACAAATCTTGTCTTGGTGAAAAGTCAAAGAATTCAATTCCAATTATATGAAAAGGCAAATGGAATAAAAGAAGAAAATATTTTTAAAATTGAATAAAAAAGTGTTAGTTCATAAAATTTGTAGCTGCGATTCAGGCAGCTGAATAGGAATTCAATAAAATTTGTAATCAAGGAAAAATAAATTTATAAGAAACAAAAATCTACTAAATTTAATTAAAACAGAATGGTTTGCTTGTTTCTTGTATAAATAGACTTATTAAGGATTAAGTGAAAATAAAATTGAGTAAATAAAGTAGAGTATTTGAAATCACCAAGTGTGACTGAAACATTCAAAAGAATCTAACTACAAATTGCTCAATCAACCGAAGACAACAAAATTCTATCAATGATAAGAAAATGAAAATGCAATTTATTAATGGAAAAGGAAAAAAAAAAAACGAAAAAGCTTTATGATATTCGATTTGCATATATTTCAAGTGCATCTCTTTCCACCACTTGTTTTTGTCAGTTAAAGCAATCAATTTGATAATTTGTTAACATTTTTTGAGTCTTGATTTATGCAAAGATTTGGTCCCAAATACATGCGCTACACGAGTTTTGCCTTCATTTATTTGTTATTTAGCATATTGGCACCCTGAGGGCGAAGCAAAATAAGATTGGGTAGACAGACTCAACCAATTGGCCATCAAGTCGGTAAGGGTAATTTGATATTGACACGTGTAGTCTTGGCAGTTGAAGTACCGTTTTGTTTGGTGTTCATCTTTTATGCAGCTTTTAAATTCTTGTTTAGCCATTGTGGATTAATATTTTTACAACCCGCAGTGCTCAAATTCAGAAACAGTCCTTGTACTGCTCCTTTTTTTTACTTTGCACAGTTGTTGGTCTTTATTGGTTTTGCGCTTTTCTTTGCTTGGAAGACGTTTGTGAAAATATGAAAATGAACGTTAACTAAATGCTATTGAATAAAAATATGGTTTGATGGTAAGGTGCGTTAAGGCAAAGCCAACTTGCGCTCGAGTGCGCTAATCAACGTTCGAAGGCTCAACAGGACACTCGGAATGTTAGTCAGCGGAAAGCATGAAGCTGTAAATCAACTTTTGCCATGACAAAGCATTACTTTGAATTTCCCGCTGTCACAATTACTTTCTCAATGTGAGAAAAATTCACCTGTCACAGTTTGTTGCTCCCATCTCCACCACCTTCGAATTGTAGTGAACCGCCTCGCAAGATAATCATCGTCGTCGTTCTTGCGCTGGCTTGGACGGAGAAAAAGAAAAGAGAGATTATCTGGATTTAATGCTGAAAATCAGCAGATGAAAAAATGAACGTGCGGCAATTTGCATACTTAAGTTGAAGCATTCTGTTCGCTTTCATGCCTTCATCTTGTCTTGCTTATCTAGGATGGTATGACTCTGTCCAAAGCGAAGGTGCAGAATTTTACGTTTTGATTGACTCACGTGGGCGTTAAGTCAGCTAAGTAAATATTATGCTACTTTGAAATATTTTTCGATTTACTTCGAAATCGTCTACGGTTCAGCTCGCATTTGCCCGTAGTCGTGAATGTGGGTGTAGGCGCAGACTTGATTGTCTTGGTGACTTTGCTTTTGATGACAATATGGCCGTTTGAGTTTGGGATTTCAAAGAAAATTCTTTTTTAATTGAAATTTTTTCTTGTGTTACGTGTTAGGAAAAATGAGTATCGAAACGAGAACTGTTGAACAAAAGCAATTAAATTGTTTAAGCTTGATCGATTTTGTTAGAAATTCAGAAATTCTTGTACTCTCCTCTTTAGTTCTTGTATATTTTGAGCTATGACGATGTGGCAATATTTTTAGCTCAATAAAAAAAATAACTGAAATGTAAGTACATAAAACAATTAATTTAGATTTATTTATTGCGTAGTTTTATTAATTATTCTATCGATTTTTTTTTTCTAATTGTTTACGCTCTCGTTTATTGCTACACTAATTTCCGCTTTATTGCATTATACTTAAATCTTTAAACACTCGCAGGACAACTGAGCTACTCAAGGACCAATCCACGCAGTCTGCTGGCTATAAACATTTAATTAAATAAACTCTCAATGGCTTCACTCTTGCTCTAGCACAACCCTTGTTTTTTTATCTTGTCCCCATTCACTCTTCAACCTGCTGTTTTATTTTTAAAAAAGAAAAATCTCTTTAATATTTATTCATCATTCTGTCTGTGCTCAGTCGCTTTCATTTTGTACTCACAGCTACGGAAATGCAATAAAAATTGCTGATAGATGAATTTGAATGTGAGCGGGGACAAATGTGAAATAAGTCTTTGAAAAAAAAACAATGTATAAATGTATGTGCGGGTAATACCCACCATACCCATCGACATATACTTCAAGTACCGGCAAACGCCAATAAACGCAATCAATGCAAGCAGAAGCAACTCAGCAATCGTCAGCTAAGCTTGATGTGCGCATTCCGCCTGTCCTTGTTCTCCTGCTGTGCCTGTAAATACGTTGCTTCGTTGCTGTTGTCACAGATAATCCTCAGCTAAGTTGGCTTGCTTGACTTGACTTGGCCTGACATTGGCTTTGCTCTTGACTGCGTTTTACCTCACTTGATGCCGCTGCCCAACCATTCGACTGTCTGATATGGCTTATAAGCTGCCAATATTAAAATGATGACAAGCCCAACGAAATACAAAACTGAGAAGCGTGAAAAATCAACGAATGCAACACGCACGAAAGCTCAAATAAGATAATCAAGCAAATTTTTTTTATTAAAGAAAAATTAATATTAATAAATGGTTTGTTGATCAAAAATAAATTCTTTTATTACGCATTTTCCTTTCGCAGTAAATGATTTGAAGAAAACACGTACTAACAGTTGAGCACTCAATTCATAAGTCGTGACTGTTGTGTCGTGAGCAATGCAGCGTGAGTCGAATTTTCATTGTCTGTTTTGATAGCGCATTTTCAACAACTTGTCAACTTTGCTTTCTTTGCTTGTGTGTGTGTGTCTTTATTTTATTGAACTCATTTTGAACTTTAGACAAAAATTCATGCATCCAAACGAAGCATTTTTTATTTAGCACGTCCTTTTTATACAACTTTGGTTGTCTACTCCAAATTCACGTTTATTGCATTTGCAATGGACTGTAAGAAGTTTATCGAAATGACATTTTTATGACTGAACGACGAACTATTCAAGGGATATAAAAATAGAAAGAAACGAAATTGTTTTCAACACCTTTTGGCTAATCAATTTTGATTGAAGAGTTCAAAAAGTAGTTGAATAATTTTAATAAAATTGACAATAAAACGAAAACTTTAATATTTGCTTCAAAATTCAAAATGAAAAATGTATGTCAATTAAATTGTCCTGATTAACATCAAACACAAGGAACATGCATTTGTTTCCTTCTCACATTCCGTAACTTATTTTAACTGTTATTTAATTAACATAATTTTTATTGTATTGCTATTTTATTGTTCAAATTTTCAATACAACATCATCATGTCAAACACGTTCAACTTAACAAAAGCTTCAACAAGTATAAGGAAGAAAACAACATACCTTCAATTAATCCTCACATGTCCATTGTGTAAGTTGTCAAAAGGAGGGTTTCGTGCACTTCACAATTCCCTCATCATCACTCAGCAGTGCCATATCAATGGGCTTGATACAACCCCTGGGCAACAAACAAGTAGCGATGCATTATTTTGCTGCATACTCTTCAGCATTGTGTACTGAAAAAAACAATGATTGCGTGTATAATATACGTATATACATAAGTATGTATGTTGGTGTGTGTCTGTGTGTGTTGTACATTGAATCAAACGAAGTTGCAATGCAATATTTTGCATTTTGTTGTATTTTGTATAAAATTGTTTGTTTAAAACTCTTTTGGGGCAAATGTTCATTGCATTTCTATTGAATTTCAATTTTATTATGTTTTGATTTTGATGTGAAATCTTGCTTATTTTAAGTTTAACTTCTCAACTAACAACAAGCAAAAATTGCAACTAAGACATGTTAATATAGAGTATATTTTGCCATTTCATTCATTGTTGCCACTGAGGCCACAGTCTTTACCGCACCCACGCAAATAAGCGGCAAACAAAACTTAAATAAATATTTTAGCACAAAAAAATTTCTTCATAATAGCTTTGCGGCCATGATTATGTTCATTCGTATATAAAATATGCAAGCGCAGCAAAAAAAAATAATAAAAAATATAATTTTTAATGGAAAAAACGCAATATGAAATGCATTACACTACCAAGCCCACAGTGCACCCACATAGCCCATTAGTTGCACACCGTAGCCACCTGACCGCCAGTGCGCCCGCCAATTCAAGACCACAAAGCGACGCTGGCAGACGCGCCGCCGCGTGGCACCAACATTTGTGACCGAATCGTGCCGTCGCAGTTGAGTCGACAGGACAAGGTTGCCACGTCTCATTTGTATAGCGACAGTGTTGAAAATGGAAAAGAGAAACACGCGCACAAAAAATAAAAATATAGAAAATCAAAAAGAAATCTGCATTGCTAAACGACAGATAACATTGCATTTGCAGTTTTGCAAACTCTCACGTATTTGGCCTGGCCAGACGTCACTTGCTTGGATTAATTTCGCGCAGAGGTGCCACTTTTCTAAGGTACTCTTTAGCATATTGCATGAGTTAGCTTAGGTTTTTCGGTGTTTTTTCTTTTTTCGTTTGGCTTTCATCAACACAAAAATAACGACGACAACGACGACGTTCGCTATGTGACTGGCTGTCTGTTTGGTTGGCTGAATGCCTTCCGTCATGCTTGCTTAATGAATGCAAGGGTTCTTCGGTTTGCTTTCATTGAAAATTGACAGTGTCAGGCACAGTTCACTCACTCGTACACTCATTCACTTAGTCAGTCCAACATGGCTACTTAGCAGGTAATTTTCGCGCTTCCAATGTGAGTGTTTGCATTTCTCAAAAGGCAAACATGCAACATAAAAGCCAAGAAGAAGTTTCGCTTTGGCGGTGTAATCTTTTCAAATATATTTCTTTTTTTTTTATTTTTGGCATGTTTTATTTATATTGTCGACTCTTCCTGTTCGCACGTGCAGTTCATGCTAATAAGACACGTAGCATAATTTTTTGCGAACTTCACTTAAAGCAAATGAATGCTTCATTTTTGATTGGCAAAGAGAATTTTCAATGGCGTATTAATTTTTTTTGTGTAAAGTTGAAGTAAGGCTTAAAAAGGTATTATTGTTGGCAAGAGTACTCCGTTTTGTCCTTAAGCAACAAGTAAACATAATTACGACTGAAAAGTTCATTTTTTACTTATTGCAATTCAAGAAACAAAATGAAAATGCAATTTGAGTCTGTCATGCTTAAATTTTTTTATGAAACGCCATCAAGCCATCAAGTCTTATTTACTTACTTCGCTACATTGTTTATGTGTGTTAATAAACATTCGGTTTGTCAGCAATTCTAATTACACATTCAACTCAATCGAACGCAACTCGACTCAAGTCGAACCCCCTCACAATGCATTATGTCGAGTGTTGGAGCTCAAGTTAACGGTAACGGTAATGGTAACTGTTGCTATTTTGCTTAGTGCTGCGTACTACACAAAGACCACACATATACGAGTGGCACACCCCTGAGGCAGCCTCTTTGACTCAGTAAGGATTATTATGCTATTCTGGCTTCTCGTTGCCGTGACTCCTAACTCTTACTGCTCATTGATGACTTAATGACTCACTGACTGTCTGACTGACTTGTCATAATGTTCTATCTTTATTTCGTTTGGCGATATTCCCATGACAGCGCTTATTGTTTTCTTGGCAACACTGTCAGTTCTTAAAAGAAGCTTTGCTGTGGCGCACATCTTTAACTAGCTAGTCATGATAATGTTGATGGCTGATGGTCTGTGGCTTGACTGAGTCTGACGGCACTAAATGTGAATATGTATGAAGCTGAAAAGCAACTGCTCAATAAATTCAAATGAGATATTTGAAATGCTCTTATTAGACGTTTTACTTTGATCAAAGCAGCCACAAATCTGATTTTGTCATCGCTAATGTTTTATATCTTTAATATGCATAAATTCGATCAAAGTGAAATTGTTTTGATTAAACGAATTAATATTGTTTCTTGTGTAGAATTTTAAATTAAACACCTTGCCAGTGTTGAGTACAGAGAAATTCAAACTTTCGTTACATGTCCGTTTTAAAAAATTTTCACATTTTTGGTTAATCAAATGCAAAAACTTTTTGAAAAATACACAAGCAGGTTGCTTTTTCAACATTTTACTAAATATTATTTCACACAGAACCTAAACTGAAATGGTGAAACGGACATTTTGCATGCTCGTTAAACATTTTGTCTAAACTTCATACAGGCAACTACGAGTGCAATCATGTACAACAAGCTGCAGAGCTATGTACATCTGCATAACCATTAGACAGACTGACGTTTCTGACGCGCTGTAAGCCGCACCGAGTATTTTAGCTTTGCGAAAAGTTTAATTAACTAATGAAATGCCTCTCGGAATGATGAGTGGCGATGAGCCCCACTTGAGCGCCTCTCACACATCATGAGTGCAAAACTAAAAATGAATGTGCGCATTTATTTGAAAATAAATGTAAATGTTTAACAAAGAGCAAAACTTTCATCATTTCTAATGATGCCTCACAAAATATGCCTTAAAAAAAATTAATAATTAAAAATATCAAAATGTTGAAAAACATTTTTTTTAAAGCTTACTTCAATGAGAATCAGGTAGAAAATAGTGAGTTATGATTATAGAAATATTACAAGTATCATTTGCACAAGGCAATAACATCATCAGCTGCCGTCTGCAATCATTACTGAAGCAAGCCAACTTAAAAATGTACTTACAATAATATATGTATATGACAAATGATCCGCTTAACGTTTCACTTCATTTCTGAATATTATCAATGGAATGAGTTGCGTATCAAAGTGCAGCTGTGATTACATTACGCATGAGAGCGCTTTGTACAAATTACTCACTTTCTATGGTATATATGTAGTATATGATTATGTGTACTTGTTGGCATTGTATTGACATTGTAGTTGATATTGCGTACAATGCTATTGAATCACTGCTGATGCTACAAGTGCTTATGCAATTTAGTTGAGCGGATGCAACTGTGCTTTTCACTCTTCTTCTATTTCCTTGCTGACGTCAAAATTTGCTACTCATACAATCGCATTCGCAGTTATTAATGGATGCCAATTCTGCTGCTTGAGCTTCTGCTCCCAACTTGAAATTGTGAGTTATTTTGAACTTTTTATTTTTTTCAAATATCTTGCAGAATGAGTAAGTAAAATCATGTAATATGTTCAAATAACTCTATAACCATCAATGATTGTTATCCATGTCCTTGTGAGTGATTCGATCCACATACTACAACATAGTACATACTAAAATAATGATTAACTTAACTGATAAATGAAGAAAGAGTAAAGCTGTTTGTGGCTTCATTGCAGCTGAAAAAGTTCTTGGAAGCGTACTTGTACATTTCATTAAACATCATACAAATTAGATATTTATTTGTATAAAACTTATGCTAAGCGTATATCACTCGCACAAACTTCAACTCAGTCTTTCTATTTATAATTTTGCAGCATATGTGCACCATCGAGCATTGTATTTATTTAAGTTTTGTTTGTGCAGAGTTAAAACAAATACAAGCGCTTGCATGCATTTACAAACATTGAGTAAGTAAATATCCGTTTGCAATTTAGCGTTTTTCCTCCCGTTACCTAAAACTAAGCCAAGCAAAAATATACACTCATGCAATGCAAAATAGGCTCATAATTTTCACGAAACACCATTAAGATCTTCGATAGGAATGTACGAATTTGTTTATTGTATGGCATCTTGCGTTGGTTACTCTCAGGAGCCACTGCAGGTCCTGGCTCACGTTCATGTTAATAGTTCTTCATCATGTTCCTCTCTGCTCTTTGCCTTAAGTCATGTTTCCACATAGAATGAGTCCACTTAGCATCTTCATCAGGTATTCCAGGCTGGCGCATGTGAAAGTAGTATCCTTTTCACCTGTTCGTGACGAGTATGCCATGTTCTGTGCCAAGTCCATAAAAAGTGTAAAAAGTTTTTGGCTTCGGTTTTTCTGTCAGTTTATTTACTTATTTATGTTATAACATTTGCTTATTTATTGTTTTGCAAATTGAATGAAGCACAAATTCGTTTGGGATTTTCCTATTTTTCGTATTTCGATCTTTTTTTTGTTTTTCAAAGGATGCATGTTGCTAATGTGTAAACTTCGATTGGGCGTTTGCGAATATTTGCATTTAATTTATGAGTTTGAATTAAGTGCTGGAAAAAGTTGGCAAATAAAAACGGTTTTCAATAGACTCATGTAGTTGTAGTGAATAAAAAATGTTTTACAAAAAATATATGTATTAAATATCAAAAAAAAAGGAAGAGATTTATCATATCATTGCCACTTATAAACATATTAACATTAATTGCTTACAATTTTCACCCCCCGCTGATAATGCATACACGTTGATGGTGTATAGGATATGAACTTGTCATAAGGACTAAAGTCGGCGAACCATGTTAGCTTAACAAATTACAATAACATTTCATTTCGCTGAAGCAACAACATCAATTACAACTACAACAAAGCTCAAAGTAATAAATAAGCCTCATCAAGCTTATGAGGCAACCCAGTAAAGTCACAAGCAGTCAGCCAGAAAGGCAGCGCGAGTCCTTTATGTGTATGAGTGTTGCGATGGATGACTGCCTAGAATGTCAGGGAGAAAGTGTAAGAGTTCGTTCGTATACTTGTTGTTACGTCAGCAATAACACACACTAACGCTGAGTGGTTGGGTGAGGGGTAATGCTGTGTTGTTGTGATGTAGTAAATGGCAGGCGATGAGCGTAGGCGACAACGTCGAAAACAAAAGCTCGAAGCAAGAATGTTATACGCGGACCTCTTTCGCTTCTCATCACACGCAACGCAACGCAACGCATTCGCTTTCGGCTTTATAAACGCATGTCATGCCGCATTATTTCCGCTTAATTTATGAGTTGATTGCGCGTTATTAAACTGCAGCAAGCAACAACAACTCCCACACAAGCACACCAAAGTGCTATGACTCAGTTCAAAGGACTTGGGATGTTGACATATGCAAACGCACTGACTCTTTCAATCGCATACACATATATTTCTTCATCATTTTTCATTGACTCAAAAATAAAACGTTTTTTTCTTAAAGTGAACGCGCCTAAATATATGCGGAATTATTTTAATGTCATTTGGCATTTCTTTTGACAATTTTTCAATTAACAAAAAATTGTTGACGGAAAAAATAAGCGAAAAAAAACAAAGGATCACAAAAGGTTCAAGCAAGTGAATTCTGTCATACGCAAATTATTTTTAAATCCTTTTTCGGCATTGAGTTTAGTCCTGCTTCTGCTACGTGCGCAATTTTCCCACGCTTCATTGTTGTTTTTATAAGCGTTAAGCTTTGCCTTGAGTTGTCGCTGTCGTTATCGTTGTTGGTGTTGAAAGTTGTTTTTTGCAATGCTCTTGTTGTTGTTTTTGTTGTTGTCTGCTTTTGCTTGTCTCTTTGTTGTTTACGGCGGTCTTTGCGTAGGCTTCGCTAATGAAAAAGTTTGGTTTTTGCAACTTGAGCGTAAACTTTTTCGCTTAAATTATCTCTTGTGCGCTTGTGATATTTTTTTTTTTTTGTTGTTATTGTCTTTTATAAATGCCATCAGACAAGGCTTTGACATGGGATTGTTTTCTGTTGTGGGCTTTGATCGTTAATGGCAAGTCTTTTGGGCATACTTTAATGGGAAGGCAATAGTGTGACGAATGATTTAAAAAATAGAATAAAACAAAGGCACATTTAATGTAATTGTCATTCAATCAAGCCACTCTATTAATTTGCTATGCAGCCATTTTAGTGAAAATTTGCCAAATTCCATTTTGCTTAACACATTCTTAATGCAATCAAGATCGTTTGCAAATTTAATCGAATGAGGTAACAAAAAAATTAAATAATTTGTAAAATTTGCAAATTTCTGAACACTTTTATTTCAATTATTTGTTTTAACAGTGCCAAAATTTGATTAACACTTCGATTTCCATTATTCCAACAATAATAATTAGATTGTGTTTGTGCAACACACATAGCCAAATGCCAAACAAAAACAAACAATAAGTTTAATATGTATTGCTCTATTTGGGGCGAGTGATATTGTTGCTATGTATATGTGTGCATTCGTTTAAGGTTGTGGATTTGAATATCGGTTTGACTTTTTATCAAGTGGCAAACTGTATTCGAATTTTGTTAATTTGTTTGCTTGCTCGACTACAGAAATGCAAAGCTGAAATATGCAAATACAAAATCGCACAAACTGACATTAACTTATTAATTTATTTATACTAAATACACATTGAAAGCAAATATTTATAAATTATACATGGAAGTAATATATTTAATAATTGCTTACTTTATAATCCAAACAAGGAAGAAAACAAAGTTTTCTTAAATATATAATTTATATGTTTCGCATAAAAGATTTTTGTTACAAAGGATGTTCTTTGCATTTGTAAATTTCTTTACTTATCCTTTAAATCCATGCAGCTTTGCTTATGTCATTCAACTATTTGTCCCAAGTCTTTAATTGACAAGTTAATATCACAAAATTACATTTAAAATGCAATTGAGTGTGAAAAAATGGAGGTAAAGAGTAATTATTATATGTCACAGACACACAAAGGTAATCAAACTATTACTTGAGTATATGTATTAATATCACAAAACAACTCATGTGTGGGCCCGTCTTAAATATACTTAATAATTTTGAATGCATTTCTCTTCAACTAATTTGACACAATTATAGTTTCCGGTGAATTGTTATATATCATTTAATAATAACAATTCTGACAAATGGCAAATCCCATCGATTGATGGCCTAAAAGTGTCGAATAATCGTAATTATTGAAATATTTAAAAATTGATTCTTGCCACAACTGATGCTTAATGTGCTAATGATGTTGAGAATTATGATGACTGTGCTTTTGACATTGATTTTAATAAGTTAATTAATCATGTTCTGTTTGTAATTCGTTTTGGAAATGAGCAAGCATGATTGACGCTTGCACATACAGAAAATCAACTCAACACGCCTTCATTTGCATACATGTTTTGATTGTGCATTGAGAAAGGTATTCAAATTTACATTTATCAATCAAGCGGAAATTGACTTTTCGCCACTACACAGGAAAGTAGAATGACTCGAGCAACTTATTAATTAAACTCAAGGTAAGAAGAAAGACTCTTTTCAAAACACCAAAGAAAACATTGTAATCGTTTTAAGTAAGTCATTAAATCGGAGTTTAAATAACCTTTCACCATTTACTTCACATACATGCACACACATTCAAGTATTCATGCAAAAAATAAATAGCAATTAAGTCTCTTTGTGAAATGACACAAAAGCGCCGAAAAGGTGGCAACAAAAGCAAACGATCAAACCAACAAAAAACCCATTCAAGCGCCAAACACTCAACTCAACTTAACTTAACTCTATTCAACTCAATTCAAGTTAAATCGTTGAACGGGTGGAAGGCACGAACAGGGCGCAATTCAGACTCGGGGCGAGTCATTAAGCCGCGGCAACAAACACCTGAAATGAACCGACCGAAATGAACAAAGTTCAAATACACACAGTCACACACACACATGCGCATGCATATGAAGAAAAGGCACGAAGGGTACATGAGCTCACACACTTGCGTACTCACAACCGCAGGCACTTCAACATATTTATATATGTATATACATACATAGATATACATATATATATTCATATACACAATGTAAAATAAACCAGAACAAAACAAAACAAAACGAAAGGTACTTATAAAGACTTGAGCGCTCATCGAGAGCATGTGAGCCAGATTATAATCAACTTTTAGCGCCTATAATTATGCAAATCGTTTACATAGCTTTTGGTTTCGCAATATTGTTATTTGTTGTACTTTATATTGATGTTGTTTTTGTTGTTTTTGCTGTTACAAAGAGATTATCGCTTGTGTGTGCACATGTGTTGGCAAAGGTGTTCTGACATTGTTGCTGTTCGAATATAATGCATATGATTTATAAGTACAGAAATGTGCAAATAATATTTTAAGCCTGCCTTAGTGCATTGCAGTTAAGATTCATATTCAAACTATGGTGGTCAGTGTAGCAAAATATAATCTGCAAAAGTGTCTGTAAACTTTACAAATTCGTTTTGATGAAACATACATGTGCTTCGCACTAAATAATTGTTGAACAATAGAAATTTAACTTTGTATCGCACACTAGATTAATAAAGTGCACACTTGCACAATTACAAACTAGCCATTTGATCCGAAATTGAACACTGAACTCAAACAAATCACAACAAATCATGCTGCAGCAGCGAAAAGTATGCTACGAAAAATTTCAATTTGCATTTTATGCGTGGAACAACGAAAACGTGCCATGATACAACAATTACAACGCAAGCAAAAAACTGAAATGCGCAACGAGAAATTTCGAACAGATTCAGCGAAATAAAGGCAGATGAAAGAACAAACAGATTGCGTGTGTGTATGGGGCAAATGGGCGGACGAGGTGGGCGAGGTGAGCAAAGTGAACAAAATATTGTTTCGGTCAAAACAACAACAGCAACAATTTTTCACTTTAGCCGATGTGAGCCTTGACTAACTTGACTGCTTGATAAAGCTCATTTTGCCACACACACACGCAGACACTCACGTGAAATCAAAGTCATTAACGCATTCACCACATAACGGTTCAGGTTGCTGCCACCAAAATCAACAAAATTTCATGGTGAGCCAGAGAAGCTGAGAGACAACAACAAAATACTCCGAAGTAGATTATCTGCGCTTATATTAATTGAAACTCAAAAGGATAGTGATACCAGCAGATTGCCTGAATATTTCATTTTGGCTTTGTTATTTAATCAAATGAAAAATTCTTTAACTTTTAAATGGTGTTGAAATAAAATGATGAGATGAAAAGTATGGCGGAAACAAAGTAAAATCACAAAGGTTATTTTTTTGTAATATTTTTTTCCATCAATCGTTTCAAGGCTTATCCGACGTACTTACTTATTGCAGCACAATTTTCTGTTTCCTTTTGATGTTATTCTTGTCGAATATACATATATATATATTTTTAGCATGTTTTTTAATATTGTTTTTTCTTTCAAGCGACGGTAAAAAAAGTTTACAATTTGTAAGTATTCAGCAAATGAAAAGTGTTTGTATTAAGAGTGCGCTTGAATTTATTTTAAGTTTTGCTTGAAATCGATATATTTTCTTATAATTTTGACCTTTGACCTATCATGAAAATGACGAAATTTTTATCAATTTCAATTGTATTTGAAACAACAAAAAATTAAATAAATAAAAAACATTCAAGACTCTAAAAACCATCTAAGCTTGCTAAGTTTCTTTTTTATTTATTTATGTATAATTCATCCTACATTCATTCATTCAGAACGGCGGTCGTTTCATATGTTGAAGCTTGAATTAGTGTAAAGAGTGTAATTTATAAATAACGTTTCTTAGTCTTTCTTTTTGGTTATTTTAACCATTGACAACGTGACGTATGCGTAATATTTAAAATTTAAAAACTGAATGCCACCATTAGTGCAATATAAAAAAGTGTTAGCTTACGTTATTCAAAAATAATATTTTCAGTTTGCGTTGCGCGTCAATAAATGATGGCATTATGTGTGAACGATGTCCTGCGATTGTGACACGTTCGGCGTTGACGTCTATCTACCAAACGCTGAAATGTTTAAATTACTGTGCATTTTTTTTTTATTTCTCACTTTTTAACATTCAATATTGTACAAGTTTTTGCATTGTATAAATATTGATTTGATTATGGTGTGTGTGTGTGTGTGTGTTGCAGCTGATGCTGAGGTGTCAAAGCATGACATGATGCATGAGTGACATGAAAAACGTGTTGTTTTTACATTAATCAATGTAGGAGTTTAAAGCAAAAAATAATTATTTTTTGTGTTTTGAAAAAGGTTTAATTGTTTTTTCTTACAACTTTCTACGAAGAATCAATTTGGTTCTAGAATTCTTTGTGGTTTGGCGTGTGAATGACTAAAAGGAACTTGTAATTATTTTGGTTTTTCTTTTTCAATTGTGTTATTTCACAAAGTCCATGAACTCAAATGATTTCGGCTTCAATGCAACCGCAAACTTCGCACATGCCAGCAGCGATTTTTATTTAATGCCCGACGTGACTCAAAAACCGCTAACACAATTTAAATGCGGTGCGGTGCCTGCAAAAAAAAAAAAAAAAAAAAAACGAAAGAAAAACGACAAGGAAAAACTGTTTTATAAAATAAATGTTGTTCATGTAAAAATTGGAGAAAAAAACTAAATGGTTTCCAGCGGCATGTGAAGCCGCACCGAGTTCAATTGAGTTAAATTGAATTGAGTCGAGTCGGGGCGAGTCGCGTTTAGTTGAGTTGGTCGATTTAAAACAAAGGCAAATAAAATTCTAATTGGAAACCAAACGGTTTGAAAAACAACTTTTTCAATTAAAATGCAAACAGCACAGATAGAAAGGGACCAAGCGAAAGGGTGAGTGGCTGAGGGGGAGAGACGTGTGAGTTGAAAAAGTGTTTGGTGTTGCTATTGTTGTTAAAGTTATGCTAACCGCAGACACAAATGTTGAAGGACGCAGGACGCTCAAGCACGGACAGACATAGCGAAATGGGCAGAGGCTGACACTTGGTACAACTAACGGTATAAAAGCACACAGTTGGTTGGCAACCTTTCAAGCCATCAATCTCTTGATCCTGGCACTTACTCAACAAAGACAAAAGACGCCATTCAATACTTGATAGCTTAAACGATTGTTTTGTGGCGAATGAATAATGGAGGAAAAAAAAATTATTTGATCTAATCGGAAAATATGTAAAATACCACAAAACAATTATACGAAAATTAAAATAAATCAAAATGTATGAAAAAAGACTCAATTGAGGCCAGAGAATTTGCATTAAAACCATGGAGTTTGAAAACGTTTAGACAAAGTAGAAGGCGACGCATGAACGCTGGAACAGGATGTGGGCTAAGCCACTTATGCGCAAATAGATAGACGCCCATTTCCGGTTTTACTGCAATGTACATTAGAGATAAAGAGAAAAGGAGATAGAGCGAGAATGAAACCAAGCAGTCAGTAGTAACAAGAAGAAGAAGAAACGAACACAGACCATGAACTGAATTGCTTGCCAAACGACAAAAGTGGCAAATAGAAACGGCAGTGAAATGTTGTGCAAAGTACTTTTATTGCCGCTACCGCTGCCATTATCTGCTCAGTTGCTTAGATTGCTATCTAAATTACTTCTGTTGTGCGCTTCGACTGCGAAGTCATTGCTTACTGCCTAACCACCGCACCATCAACGGCAGTTCATGGCTCGTGTTGTAAGTGCTAAGCGAGCCAACCAACCAACCAACCAGTCGTCAATCCAACCAACCATCCATCCAACCAATCAGTCATTTTCATTTCTTCGTTCTACACTTCGCCATGCCTTTTGTGGTTGCGGGCAGTTTTCTTCAACTTGAGTTGCATAAAGAAACAAATAGACGAATGAATGACTGGTGGGTTAGCGAAGCGACTTAAGAGTAAATGTATTTGAAAATAAATTGAAATTAAAAACCACAATTGAATTGGTTGCTTTGTGGCATAGACAAACTAATGGCTGATGAAGATGCTGAGTATATTTTAAAATAGATAGCCGGATGTAATAACACCATCTCAATGATATGATCATTGCCAGTGTAGAGTATAAAACAAAGCAAAAAAACATTTTATATATATGAATGTGCCTCAGGCAGTCACATACGCGCTCATACATGTATCAGCAATATCTGTAAACCGTTGACACATGCATATATGCAATATGTTTTGCATTTTCGCTTCCGGTTAACTGGAACTGCTATTTAAATACCAATTTTTAAAAAAAAAACCCCGTCACGAAATCGAAATGAAGCTATAACGGAAGTGAGCACGTTACGTTGATTGAATTCAATGAATTGAGCTCAGCTCTGCCAAATATATTGTACACGAACATTGGTGATTTATATATCAGCATTGAATGAATGAGTGCAAAAGATGGCCAAATTACGAAGCTATAAATTGTTTTTTTCCGGAACGATTAATGTCCACAGATAAATACTTTAATATTTGATAAAAAATATAGATTAAATATTAACATAAAAAAACAGAAATGTAATTAAGTAAATAAACAAAGAATCAGTATCGACTGAGTTTGATAAATTGAAAAGAAATACATTGAGAAAGCACATCTTAAGCCTCTTACTTTATTCAACTCTACTTTGTGAGTTGACATTTTAGGTTGTCATGTGTTATAAAGCAGCTTATCAGGCTTGCTGAAAATTCGACCTTTTTTTGCTCCTTAATTAAACCGCAAACTTTGCGCAATATATATTTAATGAATCTAAAGCATGTTTTTGCGTCGAAAATCAAGTTACTTTGCGGTTAGTTAAATTAAAATAATTAGCATAAAGCAATTAGGCTTTGGCTGTGCACGAGGTCAAGTGTTTATTATGACAAATTTTAGATGAAGATGTGTTGTTGTTGTTGTCTTCAGTTTGAAATCGCAAATATTTTCAAATAAGACAATTGTAGTAATTGAAGTATTGAGAAAAAAACATTATGGCTTCCAATCGGTAATTTTACAGTAATTGAAAATTACCACAAAATTGTATAAATATTTAATCCACTTATGTAAATTATTACCAATTAAACGCATAAAAAATAAAACAAACCAACCACTGAAATCAATACAGACGCATTCAAATATACATGCATGCAGAAATATAATTAAACAAAAGAGCCGCGGTCGTAATTGAACATAACCTCAAAACATAACCGAAAACAATTAATTGCGTTAATATTTACTTAAAAGAGCAAGCACAAAATATGCCAAATATGGATTATTCCACTGACACCTTCAACAATAATGTTTATAATTGTTATTATTATTATTACATATTTGGCAATCGCGGTCACAGACAAAGAGCCTCAACAACAATTCAACTAAAAATGAAAATTCAATTGAAATAACGATAATTTATTGCATTTGCGCTGTCAATGCGAACAATAAAAGTTTTAATTTCAATTATTTTTTCTTTTTTTGTCATGTAATTTTAGGCGTATTACAAATTTTCATCAGTCTAAAAAATAATTAATCTAATCAAATATGTTTATTTAAATATTTGGTCTATTATTTATTCAAAGTAGAAAAAAACGACTACTGATTTAAGACTCTAAGGACTCAATAATTAGTTTTTTTTAAGCACTACATTGTTGATAACAACAATCTAAAAATTACATTGTGAACAATTTTTTGCCGATGTTTTCATATTACCTTTAAAAGTTAAACCCATGGGATGCTAAAAGTTATTTTCAAAAAATACGTAAATTTTAGTTGAAGATAAATAGTTATGTTCATAAATTTTATTTAATGAAATTATTACAAAAGTTTATTTTTTCTTAATCAATAAATTGAAAGCACCTTAGAGTATTGACATAAAATTAACAAACCAACGAACGAAGAAAGCGTTGTCAGGGATGGTGAAGATCCGAGCAGGCAACGTCAATTGCAAATCTTTGTTGCCATGATATGTGTTGATACGCGCATTGACCCCATGATATTTCCTCCAAAAAGATTTCCTTGTGAACGAATTTTAGATTTCAGCAAACTCTCTGCTCCATTGACAATCCAAGGTTGTGTCTGGCAAACACGTCTATAGATGTTGCCCATGTCTTGTTATCATACCGTGGTGTTACTATATTTAGCCTTCATGCCTACTGTCTCGACGTCTGTGCCACTTTGGTCCAATTACAATTTACAGCTAACGTTAAAATGCCGTTAAATTATTTTCCACCGCTGTTTGACTGTATTTTCGAATACTTATCGCTGTAAAATATACAAACCATTATATCAATATTTGTTTTCAGTTTGCAGCAAGAGAGAGAAGAAGCAAGAGAAAGTTGTCATGCAACATGAAAATGCACTTTCCATGCTTTTAATTAAATAAGAGCGAATGGTTTCTTTTAGTTTGTCTAAAATTAACTTTTATGCCTTTCAATTCTGTTAAACTCGAAATATCATTGCATTTGCTTTATGCCTTATAATTTATTCAATATAACAATGACGTTGTTCGTGACTGAACAGTGAAAAAAGTGGTAATTTGTAACGTTTGCCGTTTTTTAACATGCTCGCTGACTAAACCAATTAAGGTTAATGATTATTGTCTTTACTATAGTGATTTTTTATATGAGAAGTCGGCATCAGCTCAATGTCAATTAACCAAATTGTTTGTACACTTGATTAACACACAAGTTAAATGCGAGCATCAGAAATGATTTAGCAAATTGACGTTACTTTCAGTGTAATGAAATCACAAATGAAAAATCTCTGAATACAAAGCGTCCAAATATAGATTTCTTGTCCTGCAGCACTGGTCATAATACACATTAGAAAACATAAGTAAATATTTTTTAAGGTCTTTTTTCAATGATATAACCAATAAATAATTATTTCCCTTTCTATGTAACTCATAAGCACTGTTGAACTTTAAGTAATACTAGGCACACAAACCTTTAACCTTCACACACACATTTGCAAAACTTGAAGGCGTAAGTTTAAGCAAATATTCATTAATAATAAAAAGCCGAAAACATATTGTATGCATGTATGTGTGGCATAACAACAAAATTATATTAATACAATATTAATCATACGCACTGTTTACATCACACACACACGCAGCCACTTTAACATACTTCGTTGACATTGCTTGGCTCGGCAATGTTTAACCAAAAGCAAGTGTGTCCGAATTTATGAGCGGACTAAGTTTGAATTGTTGTTGGTGGCGTTGTTGCCACCACTGGCAGAGGTTCTCGTGTCCGTGTTATTGTCACGAGTGGTCAACAAGAATATTACAAACGCCGAAAACGACAAGAGTAACACATGCTGTTGCATAAATAAACATTTTCATTGACTCAGTCGACACTAAAATAATATAAAAGTTCGGCAACTTTCCTTATGCTTATCTCATGCTGGTTAGCTTTTTTTTTATAGCCTTAAGTCAATTTTCTGACAAAGACTAAGCATTTTTATTTATTTACTCATTCACTACAACGACAAGACAACAGAAATGACGAAAACGAGCCTCAGACACGGCCTCCTCAGACATTTGACTGTGCGTTATGTGAGTGGGAGCATGGTTAGATATCTCACTTTTTGTTTTCTTTTCCTTTATTTGTATTTTCTTTTTTTTTTGCGTTGCTCGTCTTTTTCATACCCGCTTATTGGAGTGTTTGGCTATGCTGACAAAGGGCAAACGTAAACAATAACACAAACAACAGCGGCAAAAACTCGGAATAGCAAAATATGTGGCATAATAAAGGGCATAACAACTGTTGTTACTCATGCATATGTACTGGAGAAGTGTTGATGAAGATTATGTTAGTTGAGAAGTTATTGTTTTTGGCGGCCAGCACATAGACTTGTTTGTCTAGCATGCATAGAGAAATAGCTCTCGGTGTTGATTACTTGTCACATTCATTGCTTAGCTTAGAATAAACTCTGGAACGAATTAAGTTTATGAAGCATCTTTGGATCAAGTTGATTTTATGAATTGCTCGAGGCACACGACACAAAATATTTTCCTGATCAACAGAGTGAATATTCGCATCGTTGCTGAGAGCACGAGAAATATAATAAACACATATATAAGACATGTGAAATTATATATCAGACTTGCAGAATAAATAAAAATGAATGAAAGAAGTATTTTCAAAGAACATTTTAAAGATGTCACTTGTGTGAAATTAAAAAAAATCACTTAAATGAAATATGTTCTCCATGCCCACACATAAGCCAAAATTCATACTCATACACACATAAATTGTGTGTGTGTGTGAGTGTGTGTACATTAAAATGTGTGTACAAATGTCCAAAATGAATTTTCTATGAATTTAATTTTGCAGCAAATGTAAATATTTGGCTCTGGAAGTACTCTGCTTTCCTCGGCTTTTCTGGTCCAAGCCCCAAGTATAACTCTTCTCACTCCTCTTAAGCACAAAAAGATACTTTTGGCTTGAACAAGATTTGTCATTTTTATTCAGCTGATTAACATTTGCATTGCACATTTTGGCTCTAAGCAAACAAAGTTTTCCACTTCTTTTTGTTGGAAGTTCTCAATGAATATGCAAGTCAAGAAATCAAATCACACATGTAGTATACAACACACATACACACACACACAAACTCATGCGCACCCAATCAAACATTGCAAAAAGTGTTGTGTTCGTGTGTTGACCTACAGACACATTTAATATGTCCTCCTCAGCACTTTAGCTTCTCTCCAAAGCAGAAGCACGCACACACATAATATATCTGTTGGATTTCTTAAAAAGTTTTATTTTATTATTTCGACTCAGGCATTGCCAAGTTTTCCAAATTTTCATTCGTTGTTGGCTCGCTCTCCTCTCCCCTTCTTTGAAGCTTCCAAAGCGACTTTAAATTCTATGCAGTCGTGCACATAAATTTAAATATTCGCTTCGCAATGTGTTTCATTTGATTGTCCTTTTTCTGTGGCAGCAGCGGGAGGCACACATGCAGTAGGATAGAAAACAGACTCAGCTGCTGTCGTCGTCCTTGTTCGGGAGAGTTTCTGCTTGAGTAAAAATGCAAAAACTGTTCTGTTTAAATTGCTAATTGTTCAAAATGTGCAGCAGCCCATTTATTCGGCTCGTCGCCGCAGTTGTGAACGAAGCCCTCTGCCTAACAAAAACATATTTAGCTTCTTCGAAATGTTACTATTTTTGTTTTAAGCGAATTTCAATTGCCATACATACATACATACTTAAAGCATTTTAAATCATCAAAAGTTAAAATGAAAGATATAAAGCATTTTCAACATACAAAGTCAGTGGGGCGCAATAAATTTGCATAGGCGAAAATTGCAGATTTTTAAATGGTTGAAAATCGTCAGCTCATTTATCATTGGTGGTCGAATGCAAGGGAATTTTAATTGTGTCTTAAATGGAGAAAGCAATGAACGTACCATAAGGACTTCAGTTATTGTGAACAAGACATATTGATCGATACTTTATTTATTGTGTGTTGGGCATTTATTCCGAGTTGAAGTTGAATGGAGAACTCTTTATAGTAATTATGGATAAATTGATCTGAAGTACTTAAGAAAAATCTTTAATCCAATATTTTTGTTTAATTTTTTTTCATGTACTTTTCTTTGTGATCCATAACAGACTTCAGTGTGAGATTCTGTCGAAGTCTCTTTTGTAAATTATTATGCCAGTGATTCATGCTGATCTTTTCATTAAATTTCTACTTTCTCTGTTTCCAATTACATCCGAATTATGTTTTTGTTTTTAGGGAGACAAACTGAAACGGACGTTCCGAGCAAGAAGCACGACCACATCACTTATTATCTGCAGCTCACTGCTTTACATACAGAATACTGCCGAAAGCAATCAGCTTGGGTTGACCCAGATTTTCAAAATACGGATTCAAGTGCAACATTTTTCATTATTTTCTTACCTAGTTACTCTGTTGATTGAACTACTGCCTCACTAGACAAAAAAACTCAATTTGAATGTTTTTTTCTGATTTTGTTGCTTCTCGATTAGAATGCTTGAGAAAGCATCGAACTTGTACGCACTCCGAGAACGGAGGCAAACAATGAAACAAATTCTGACAAGCATAAATAACGAGCATGAACATGTTCACATAACGAGTTCGTCAATTCTACGCAACCGCCTGCAAACATGGCCACTAATGCCAACTCACTCACACGCTTGTTGTCGAGCTTAGCTAAATCAACTTAGAACGCCCTCTGCAGGCAGCATCAAGGAAGCTAACGACGCCTATGCCGAATTGTTGTAATAAGCTGTCAAAACAGAGACAAAACAAGAAATTTCAACGCCACTGAGAATGTGTTGAGCTCAGCTGGAAGTGTTTGAGCGCCGGTAGGGCTACAAGTCTGTGTGTGGTAAATACGATGAGATGAATTTGCCTCCTATTGTGCACACAACTTGTTTTCGCCTTCATACTGTAGCATGAAAAAGCAACAATTGACTTTGAAGGATTTGCAAAGTTATACTATTTTTCTTCTTTTAACAACTTGTTGTTGCTTGTTTGTGTTGAATACTTGTTAGCTGTAGTTGCACATTTGATATTGTTGTTGTTTTGCTATCGCTTCTGGCATTGTTTTTGTGTGAAATCATATATGTACTTTCATGTGGGTTGGACTTTTGTTTTGATGTGTTTTCCGAAATAATGTAAATCATGTTATATAACAATTTCATTGTTGTTCAAAACAAACAATCACAAAAATAGTTTGCATCTTAATTGAATTGACAGCACGTGTCTCTGGCAAATAATTGCATTAAATCTTACCGCACGAAACTTTCATTCACATGAACAAAATTTAATGAAATTATATAATTTTAATGATTTCGTAGTTCGATTTAAGTTTGCGTTGTCTTCGAACCATAAAGTATTTTGAGAAACATTTCAGTTGAAAAGACAAATAGAAAGACTAAAGAAAAACCCGGCACATTTATGCCTGAAATATTCTCCTCAAATGATAAGCTTCTTATATGATGTTTAAAATTGGAAACAAAATGACCCAAAGGCGACCGAATCACATTGATTGCATTCGAATTGTATTCCATTAGCGACATTTTGACCAAGCTCGAACATAAATCGTGTTTTACATGGATTTTCAATTAATGCAAACCACGACAAGCTCTTCTATGACACACATAAAACAAATAAAACTAAATTCGAGTGCGAATGCGTTCTGAGCGGGTTGAAATGGGGATGGGAGCCACAAAGACATGTTCTCAGTGGGCCGTGAAAGAGGCGTGAAATGGAAGCGGCCACTCAACTGGATTGTGGGCACGGCAGCCACAACGAATGCGTCAGGTCAAGTGAAGCGAAGCGGAGAATGCGACCGCGAAAAGTATGCAACGAAACATAAACAACACACTGCGCAAATAAATTCAAGCTTAGAGAATTGTTAGACCGAAAGTACTCAAAATGTAAATGGAAAATGGTGAAAATGGCACAAAATTTCTGAAAAGCTAAAAATATGTAAAACGCGGAAAACAAGAACGGAACAGACTAAAAACTTTCGGAAAATATAAACATTAAGCAACAAAGCGTTCGTTTTTTTACTTGCATGGACTGTAACAGGCAAAGGTGACGATGAGAAGAAGTGGCGAGAGGAGGAGCGGAGGAGAACATTGGCTCGGCAGATGTTTGTCTTGCAAGCGAATCGCGCAACCGGAAATGCGCTGCGAAAAATAATAACAATAAAAGCGCCGCCCATTTTCAGCAGAGCGCATTCGTGGATGTTAATGAGGATGAGCGCAGACAATGATTATGATGATTACGACGATGGCGATGGCGACGACGTCGATGCGAACCTCGTTGCTTTGTAATTTATGCAAAGCAATCAGCATAAATTTAATGAATAATTTGTGCAGTTGAACGACACATTTCCTTTCGGCATATTCTCGCGAAAATGTTTTAATTTCTGCCAAGCAGAGCGCCACGAACAAAAGCTCACAACTTGTCCATCAATCATTCATTCATTAGCATCATTCATTCACTCATTCATTGCTCGGTGTGAGGAAAAACGAAGAAAAAAAGCGAAAAATTCGAGACGAAAAATGAACATAAAAAGAAAAGTTAAAAACTTTTGTCCTCAAACCAATGGCCATGTCTTCGCCCACACTAAAGCGCCAAAGGCCAACAAAAGCATGGAGAAAAGAGAAAATGTTGCATGAAATCATGAAATTAAAAAGAAGAGGAGCACAAAAAGTCGGAGAGGATTCCAAGAAAACTGTTCTGTTTTGTTGGGGATAACTTTATTTTTACAACTAATTGGCAAACTTAAATATAAGATTTAATTTAGTTGTTTCCTTGTTGCCTTCCCGTCTACAACTACAACACCATCATTGTTTATACTATATTCTTGGATGAGTGAAAATACGAAGGTGGATGGGAAAGACAACAATGAACGCGCAACAGTAATGGAAATGAATGCACAACGAAAACGGAAGGACAATTTCTAAATCGCCACGAACGCCCATTCTCCGCCATCCTGATGACTGTTACAAATGACAGCGCATAACAACAGCAAAAAGGCAGACAAACTTCTATATTTCGAAACTTCTTGTCTGTCTTCTTAGTCATCCCCATGCTCATATACACAGGAAATTTAATTAATTATCTTCCTCTTCCTCTTTTCTATTGGCAATTTTCATTTGATCGCAGAAAGGCTTAATTATGCCAAACATAAGTATTTTTGTGGTTATTTAAGAAAAAAACGATGATTTCAATTCCACTTTAAGTATGTCAAGTGTCAATTATG
This sequence comes from Phortica okadai, assembly GCA_034638295.1. NCBI lineage: Eukaryota > Metazoa > Arthropoda > Insecta > Diptera > Drosophilidae > Phortica > Phortica okadai. The sequence continues at coordinate 10,570,047 of CM067850.1, forward strand.
AAAAGGCGAAGGGACATGTGAAGATTAGATAGAGAGTTACGAAGATTACGTAGTAGCTGCCATCACTTTTCGTCTTCATATAAAATTCAAGCTCAAATTTGCTTAATGATGAAAAAAGTTAAATTTGAAACTCTTTAATGCTGACATACAGGTCAATATTCTCCGAAAGATACATGCCGCACACATATGTAAGCCAAAACTCGCCCACGATTTAATGACTAAACGTTGTTCAAGCGGCGCAACGCCATTGTCGTTGCCATTGTCGTAGTTTGGCACACAACCAAAAACCGCAGCAAACAACAACCAGTGCTGAATGCGGTCGAAATGCGGGCATATTGCCACTGATAGTCAGAAGCGAGTGTCGGGACAGTGACAACAACAACCACAATAAATTATAGCGAAGTATAGGAATAACAAAAATGTGCAGTTGCATTAATGGAAGTCTGTGTTGAGCCATCAATGGCTTAAAATTATATTTTGTAATAATAAAAATACAAAAATAATCAAATCATGTGTTGGCTAAAATTTTTCAGACCACAAAGGAGTAAGGATATTGAACTCACCTGGAAACTTGTACAATGCCACTTCGTTGCAATTAATCTCAATCAGCGTCGACGTCTCATTTGGTAGACCCGCACATTGGCACATCGAGTTCAATGGACATGAGTAGAGTATGTCCTGCTGTTGGGTGCCAAACAGGGCAGCAAGCCCGCCGCCATTGCTCGTTTGATTGGGCACTGCTGGTGGTGGACCACGTGCCGCGACGCATGCTTCGTTCGTATTGCGGGGTAATCCTGTGAACAGCCATTTGAAGGGTCGTCAAGATGAGCCTGAAAGTATGCAATACATTTTTTTCGCAATCAAATGCATTTTCATAGAATGGGCATAAAGCGCACATTTTATTTCATATGAAAATAAAGACTAAATAAAATATGTTGACACTAATAAATAAAATTAAAAATTAAATACATAAATAATTAAATCGCAAATTCTTATGAAAGCTAAATTAACGCTCAGGCAAGGATATTTTTAATTTTAATGTGGAAAGAGGCATTAATGTGGAATAAGTGCACGCACACACCACCAACTACACAAAGTCGGAAGCGTCACAATGATGTTCATTTGGCACGCCAAAATTGCCCGTGAATGTACAAAAAACACCTACAAATTTATACTTATTTGTGAATATTAAACATAAAAAAAATGAAAAAACTTTTTCACAAAACAAAATAAAATGAACAAAAAAAAACAAGAGGAAATTCGCGTCGCATAGCAGTGTCATTAACACGATTGCCGATAATTGTGTCGGTGTTGGAGAATGAAAGCCACAGTGGGAATGAGAAGAATGAGCATGCCATGCCAAAATAAAAACAAAATCTGCTGGGAGTCAAGAATAAACAAGACTCACACACCCAACAGACGCGCACACCTTGCAAACCATAGAGTGTAATGCAGAAAGGAATATATATTTTAATGTTCAAAAAAAGCTCAAGCGCAACAACAACTCAGCTCAAAGAATTCCCGGTACAATCCCCGCAGTCATCATTCACGCTTGTGTATTTAAGTTGTCTCAGTATGTACGTGTGTATGTGAGAGTGCTTTTGTTTGTATTTATATTTGTTTGCTGACTTTTTATGTTTTAATTTTCTACGTGTTTTCATTACATTGCCAACCTCACTGGCAAAGCCTTGCGTTCATGTTTGGGCGAAATTTGAAAAGAAGCTCAATTCGAATTGTTAAGAAAACTAAGTTCTTTGAAGATCTAAGTGAACAATCCAACAACTTTCTGATAATTGCCGACTATTCATTTAAATTAATGTTACGTTTTGAAATTATAGATTGATTATTTTAATCCATACAAAGCTGTCTTCTCACGCTTCAATGTTACAACACACAAACAATAATGAAGATATAAGTGAATAAAAGCAACGCAAAGTGGCACTTGAAGAGCGCATAAAATTTAAATCGCAATGCTTTGCCACTTAAAACTTTGCCGATTTCGTCGACCGACTTACTTTAACTTTAAACTTTTTTATTTAATTTGCGGCGCCAGATGGCACCACTAAAGTGCGGACAACAACAACAGCACACAGAATAATAACAACAACTATGAGATAGAAACGACAAGAAAAAACAGGACAACAAGATGAGCAGCATAAATCTGCCGCCACTTTTGTATTTTCATATTATTTCTCTTTTATTTTATTTTTTCTTGGTTATAATATATATGCATGTACACTACACTCGTTCATAATTACGCCACACGTTTAGCATTTATAATGAAACTGTGCTAAAGACCTTTTAGTTCTGAAAGAATCGTCTGACCATCATGACTAGAATGACCGCAAGAAGGTCTGTATGTGTGTGTATGCAACAACAATATCCCGAGGGCTGTTGAAGCATTTACGTAAGTAGAGCAATGACAGCTGTTCTCGTCATTTGCCTAAGTTGAGTTTTTATTGTCTTCACTTTTATTTCATAAATAAATAAATGAAAAATAATTCAAAAACACAAAAAAACAAAAATACTTTCAAACAAAATGACTTGCGGAAATATGAAAAAAATGACCCGCGTAGCTTTCAACCTTCTACGTGTTATTCCCCAGAACATGTTGTCAGGACTTGTCAGCTTGTCTTACGCCATGACCGACTGAGCAACAATGACGACCTGTCGTGGCCAACGTCGTCAATCTGTAGTTTGTAATCGCCAGTTGTGAAGCCAACGAACTTGCACTTCGACCAACCGGCCGACAAGACCTGACACAGACAAGGTGTGTAAAGAGAGAGAGGAGTGGGACAAGTTGGGAAATGTTTTGTTTAATTTGTTTGTTGTGAATAAATGTTGCGACAGTTGTCTGAAAAGCACGCCCCTTAATTCGTTTGCATGGTTGCTTCAACAGCCATGACACGCTCGGCACGTTGAGTCGCAACAGATGGCAAGTAACATCATTTAGTTTTGACAGCACACAGACGCGAAGGCTCTGTTCAGAACAGACGCCGGAAGTCGCAAACCGCCGATGAGTGCCATTGCCCAATACCTGGGGATCAACAAGGACATTCTTGTTTTCTTCTGTTGTTTCTTTTCTTCATATACACGCAAGAAAGTTTCTGCTTTCGCGTCTAATATGAAAATAGTTGAACAAATGTAAAAAAGACCGCAAAAGTAAAAGTAATTTTTACTTTGTCATATTGTTTTCTATAAAATTTAGTAAAATTTTCAAGTCAAACATAAACTGACATTAAATTCGCACAATGTGCAAAGTTTTCAGCCGGAAATGAGCTAATTCTTTTATTGCTTCCTGCAAGAGCAGCAAATGTTGGCACATGCAGTACTTCCGCAGCCCATAAAATGGCCGCCTGCACTCTTCAATCACCTGCCACTATGACAGGTTAGAATGCCAACGCATGCCTCGTCATTTTTCTGTGCTCCTCATAACTGTTTCCCCAACACTCTATGCCCTTCTTTTTCAACGCCATTTGCTAGCTGCGTCTCGTGTGCCTATTTAGCATGCCTTACACGCACGTCGCGTCATTAGTGGAACTCGTGCTTTCATGCAAACCGACGATAATCATAAACGTGAGAATTATTAAAATTCCTCGGCTTGTATGGCACTGAAGTTTTTTTATTTATATATATATTTCTTTTCCTGACTAATATTTAAATATTTACTTCTTTATGCTGATTTAACTTTGTGTGCATTAAAAGCATTTCAGCATAAAAGCTCCAAATGAAATGGCAAAAAACGCGCTTTAATCTCACCAGTTAATTACAAGTAGAATACATAATTTCCTCCTCTCTTTTGCATTACACATGTTGTTATTCATGACAATTATGTCGACGGTCGTCATTTTTTACGGAAATGAAACAATTTGTTGTTCACTTCCTCTGGTTGAGGCGTCATGAAGCCACCCATTTTATGCTGAGTATGTATTTTGGTTTATGTGTGGCGTGTTTGTTAATGTGTTGATTAGACAAAGTATTTTTCCAACAGCAGAGATTTTTTAGAACAAAGTTAAGTATTGTGAATACTTTTGTTACGATACAAGAGGGCAGCTTTAGTAGCTATCTTAAAGAATAAAATAAAAAATAGATTACTTAAGACCCTCATATGACGAATTCACATGTCACAATCAGTTTTTCTTTGTGCATATATAATAAACATTAAAAAATTCTTCCTCTTTTATTTTAACTTTACTAAAGCAAACATTGTGGCAAAGAAAAGATAAATAAAAGTTGCAGTCTCTGGACTTAAATATTGCAATTTAATCACCTCAACTTTTATTTTCACGCCCCAAGCGTACAACCATGACAGCAAAAGCGTGATAATGAGGAGAGAGGGTGTGGGTGGGCGGCGACAATGGTGACGTAACGATAAATATGTCGTAAAAAAGTTTATTTTTTATTTGACTTTTATGTCCAGGCGCTGTGGAAACAACAAAAACAATGACAATAACTGATGACTTGCTGATAGACAGAACAAACCAACAAAACAACACATATTGGAAAAAAAAAACACAATTCCGTTGTTGGAAACTTTTAACTTCTTCAAACATTTGACCACGTATATATTTATATATATTTGCTGATTATGAATGTTAAATTCAACAACTTATTACATTTTTGGTATTTCTCTGCCTCGCTCACTCTTTCTCTTATTTAATTATATCGCAAAGGTTATCAAAAAAGCTTCCTTTATTTTTGCTTTTCTAATTTCTATTATTTTTGCTTTTAGCTTTTTGCCCTTAACCAATTCTTTTTGGGCAACATTTTCGGTGCGTCGCAGTCAAACAATAAAAACAAAATTTATTACTCAAGTCAACTCAATGAAAAAGCCGTAAACACATACACGACAACAGCTACTCACACCTTGCCGCTGTGTACGGCTCCATGGCAGTTCTGCTCAAACCTCAACAGACCAAAACATGTGCATGCAAAACTAACCGCAAGCTTCTCTCCGCTCCGCTCTGATCAACAGTCCTTACTTCCGTCCGTCTTGCTACTATATTACTATGTATTTTACACATTATAATCTAGTTCAACTTTTGCTTAGTTTTGTTGCGAAAAAATGATTATGTTGTTGAGACAATCTTCCTATCAACGGCACCGCCAATGCCACTGCCATCGTCCTTATGGTTATTGTTGTTGCTTTTGTTCACGGTTAGCATTTTATGTGGCATGGCTCGCATCATTAATCTTATTCACTCGGAAACAACGCTTAGGTCAAAGTTTTGAGTTTGGGTAATTTATCTTCGAGTTTCCGCAATTATGTGAGCGTCGTCGCCGCTCCTTTTATGCAATTTTCGAACAATGTGTATGAAAAGGTAAACGTTTTCCTTTCACGTTTATATGTGCGAATCACACACATGCAGGATGTCAGTCCGTTAGTCTTTTAGTGTGTGTTATGTGTCTGTTTTCGGGTTTGCGTTGATTATGTTACCACTTAGTGGCCGAACTGCCAAGTTGTCTGTGCGTCGTTCAGTTGGCTAACAATCGCCACAACAATCGCAACTTTAGCGATTCAAAGTTTTGTGTGAATCAACAATGAAAATTAAATTCAGCTCATTAAACTGAGCTTACAAGCTACGATGACTGACAAGTCTCTGGGTTGGGCTTTGTTGTTGTTCTCAAATACTCACTAATTGGTTTTAAATTATGTGTGATAAATCTTTTGTTTGCAAGATAAAGTTTTCATTTCCGATTTGTGTTAGAAATTTGATCCCATAATGCAAACAACTAAAATTTTAGTTTTTTCTTTTGTTAATTTGTCTCAAATTATATTAAATGTTTTTTAAAATGATAATAATCGTGGTCTTACTACTTTAATAGGAAACTTCATCCTCATTAAGAAGTCTCGTACATGAATGTGCAATTACTTCAGCTTAGTTTGTCATTTGCCAATAACAACAACGCCCCACCGATGCCAAACACTTTCGGCGACGCGTTCGCTCAATGGTGTCCCACTAATTACGACAATGACAAGGCGAGTGACATGACGCACTGCACAAACAGTCGTTGTCGAATGACGTCGGCTTCTGCTAGCCGGCGATAGTCGGTGGCATTCATTGAATAAATAATTCAGCAGCAATTTGCGCCGAAAGCACTAAAATTAAATTGAATTGTTTACAAACACATGAATTGCTTATGAAGTTGCGCTCAGTTGGCCAAAACCCACAGACGGCTGCGAATTCGGGCCAAGCAAGCAACTCGTTGGATTATAAATGGGCCAATGTTTGAGGCATTGCGTGCATGTGTATGAAAGTGACAAGTTTATAATTTCCATCATAATTTTGTTGGATAAGTTGACATTAGACATTCGTGGGTTATCATTGTCATAGGGGGGAACGAAATTTCGAAATTTCTCTCACTTGCACTCTCTCTGTTTTTTACTTAATTAAAATGCATTTATGTCATTAAATGCTTTTCATAAATCACAAAACGTAATTCGATTAATAATGAAATGCGCAATAATTCGTTTTTTTCTCTCTGCAAATTATTCATATTGCGAAATATTTCGCTGAGTCAATCGATTTTTATTTATTTTTCATGAGGCAATCAGTGAGTAATAAAATGCATTTTAAGTTGTTTAATCTCAAATACCAGCACAATAAATCTGTTATTGTTTTTAGAACACACACACATACACACAAATGAAAACACAGACATACAACCATAAACATGTGCTTGATTATATCGAAAAATGACAATTGATATCGAACAATGAACTCCGAACTGCTTCCAGCTAAACCAACTGAATTTGCTCGTTACATGATTCATGATGATACTTACACACACACACACATCCACAACACTCAATCACCAACAACAGCAGTGATTGCGTCAGCGGCTGTGGCAAATGACATTTTTTATTGCCATAAAATCACAGAAATTATTGCATTTGCTGCGTTGATGTTGTTGCCATGACAAAGTTGAACGTTGAGTTGCGATAAGCTTTTGCAAATGCGTTGATTTCAATTGGCCACCGGCAAAGTCAACAGCATGCACACAAGAGGAGATTAACTTTGATTCATCATCTGATTTTATTTTATACTCCACTCGCATGTTATTGACAAACAATAAATTAATTGGTGGTTTTATTTAGTATGCAATATAAAATACCGATTTAATGCAAACAAAATTTTTGCAGCTTTGAAAATATGTCAAATTTGATGAGCGTAAAAAAACAGAAGAAGCTTGTGATTTCCATGAAATGTGAAAAATATTATTTATGAAAGAATAATAAATGCCTGGATGACTTACTTCTGTCTGTAGAATGTTTTTGAAATCAAGTCAACGTAAAACTCTTCTATAAAAAGCAAATTCCACGCTTTTTCAAAATTACGTATACGTCATGTATGGCATTGAAAGAAAAATCAAACAAAAATGGGAGCTTAGTCAGTCAGACAATCAGCGAGACGAGCTACAAAACGCTCTGTCAGCTGTTGCGATAACTGAACGACACATGTGCGTATGTTCAGGTATGAGTGAGCGATTATGAGAACTAACCTCTGATAGATAATTAAAGTTTTGGAAAACATGGCATTCAAATTATTCATATTCATTGCACAGAAAACCTCTCAACTCAAATAAGTTTTAATGAATAAGGTTTGTAAGAAAGTGTTAATAGGAAAATAAATTTAAACATTTAATTGCCAGTTTTAATAAATACTAATTACAAAACTCACACGAGTGGCATGTCAGGCAAAATACTTCCATATGTCTGTCTATGATAATTCATTTGTTTAATGAGTCTCGGCGCTAATGGAAGTACTTCGGCCAAACAAATTGCAAGGAGGGGCATGGCAGACAAATAATGTAATATTTACTAAAGCATTAAAAGCAGTTTTCTGACTTCCTCTGCTTTCTCGACTTCATGTGTGTGTGTATTTAGTAATCCGGGCCGTCTTCTTTGCCTCACCCGAAAACTCTGCAATTTTTGCGTATTATTTTCGCTCCATAAGCGGAAATTTATGAATGTATCGCATGTAAGCGAACAATTGCGCTTGGAATTACTTGCACTTATTTTGCATAAAAATTTAATTCAATTGTCACACGGCGCACGATTTATGAACGCAAAGCAGACACGACTGCCAAAAAGTTGGTCTGTTTGTTGGCGGGACGTGCCAGTATAGTAGGCTTTTAGGCGCGTTTAATCTGCACGTATTGCTGCCAATGCGCAAATGTGCGCTGTGCTCATGTACTTAGTAAATGGATGACTATGAAAGTAGTAAACAATAAATTTAAGGGAAGTAGTCATTAGGCAAAAATAATCGGATGTTGAATTTGTTCAAACTGCTTAAAAGCCTTTGGCAGAAGATTTGGCTTTGATTGTGGTTTTTTTCAGCAATTATTTCAGAAATTTTTTTTATTGATTTTTTTTAAAAGATTTAAGAACATTTGTTCCAAATAAGCTCATACTCAACTACCAATTCTGAGAATTCCGCCATAATCATATTTCAATCAGCTGAACGCACAAAGGAATATTATCTTATGCGCAATCCCCGAGTTCTTTGTCTTTGTGGCTTTTTAATTTGCGTAATTTGTTTTAATTGTAATTGTCGTTGTCGCTGTCGCGCCCTTTACGTCGCTATCATCACAGCTCTAGTCATTGCCATTGTCCTTGAGAGTAACTCAAGGCAACAACAGCTCAGCGACAAAGCTTGTATGTATGTGTGAGTGTGTGTGTTTTCCAACGTGTTTGGGAATTACTTACAAATTGACGCTAAACAAACTGCTACCGCTTCTTTTTCTCCTTCTACCCTCATGCTACGCAGTACTGTGCGCGCCTTTCTTTTGCGTGCGTTTTAATTAGTTTAAATGAGTAAATTTTTACACTTGACATCATTGCGAAAGCAAATAAAATAATATTGCGGCTTTACGGCGACAATGAGTCTCATTTTGAATTTGAATTTTCAAAATTTTCTGCTTGTTACTTCTTTAGTTTACTTGTCAAAACAGTCTGTTATCACAGACGCCCACAGCCATCGTCGTCGTCGTCGCTGAACTTGAATGAAGTCTGTTGGCTGTCAGCATTTCTGTCATTTAGCATTCCTGTTAATGACGCATGCAAATACTTTGAGTCCTTTAATGCTTTGTCTCGTTCATATACCTCTCTTCTACCTTCACTGTCTCTCTCTCTTCCCCTAACACATAATCTTTATGTGCTTTTCGTGTGTGATTTTACCGTTAGAAGACAACTGATTTTCTGCTTCATGTGCGTCACAGCGTAGGTGCTCCAATATAATCCTGGCTAGACATTTGTGCCATTTCAATTCAACTTTTCATTTATTGTTTTTTTTTTTTTTTTTTTTGTAACTGACAATCAATGTTAAGTGTTTACAAAAATATTTGTTATTTGGTCCTTTGTAATAAAAAATAAAAATATTTTTTTGTTTCGGTTTTCTCAATGACATGTCATTGAATTTGAAAGAGATACAATATGATTATGAGGAACATATGTGTTCCCTCTAAAAGGTGCCCTTTGTACAAATGTCATCGGCATATGTTTGCTTTTCAAGGTTATAAACCAAGTCTAGACTACAATTAATGAACAGTTTAGTTGCTCTACATAACAAATGACAACTTCGAACACGTGCAGCTATAAAAAGCATTAAATTGCTAAGTAGAATTGTGTTCAGTCATGGTGGTATCTTAGTACATTTGTGCGAAGTCAAAGGTTAAGTCACAACAATTATGCACTCTTATGAGACTTCTTGGCGTCTCGTTATTTGTTTGAATTCATCAAAAGAATGTCAAAAATGATTTTACGATTACATAAGAAGGATGTAAACAAAAGGAAGCCAAGTTAATTTTTCCAATCGATACTGTTTTAAAATCCGGATAAAAATGATATATTGATAGACATTATTTGTCACAATTGATTGATCAAGTAAGTATAAACATTCTTAGATCAAAAGGCACACGTGGCATCGTTTTATTTCGTGTTTTCTTAGACGCGTTTTTCGTAGAAAATTACGAAATCAACAAAGTAAAACCTTAAACGGAAATTCAGTACAGAGAATTTTTACACAGAATTTGAATAAACATCAACAAAAATTAAACGACTTTGAGCTGTTTGCAAATGTCAGCAATAAGCGCGTGTCATCAAATACAAACTCGAACTTAAAGTGGAAGCAAATACAGAAACAGATAAATTAACAGACACCTGTGCTTGTCAGGCACTTCAAAGTGACACGTGCTCACATCTACAGTTTATTATACTTATAAAGAAGTACAACAAAAATAAGAATAAACAAGCAGACGATAAAACACAAACTCAGATGACAGCATTTAATTGCTGGAGAGAGACATGCATGACATCAGAGGGCACAGAAGAGCAAATAAAAAGACAGAAGACAAACTCGATTCGCGACTCGGCCATGTATCAGACTAGAAAATACAGACCAACTGAAACTATATATACTTAAGTATGCATGTGTGTTTGTGTGTGTGTGGCTGTAGCATCGAGAGCTGTCACTCATTCAGTCGCGCACTCACTTAGTTAAACTTTCTGTCGACTATCAGTCGGCAATGACCCTCTTGGGCATATGTGTGTTAATGTGTGTGTTTCTTGCTTATAAAATTAATGAATGTATTAAAAATGCAAGATGTTCGTTCTGCAAGCCCAACTCAACTTAACGGCACGGCAATGTTAACAACAACAACAACATGAACTGTGGACTGCGATTGTGGCTATAATTGGTTTGCCACGACGCGTACAACCGTGCGTATAATTAATGATCTGAACGAAAGCGAAACTTTGCGCACAGACGGATATAAGTATTTGCGTAGTTTGGTAAATAAAAAAAAGAAAACCAAATCAACAAAAGAAAAAGCAACAAAGAGAACTCCAACTGAGCATGGTGAGGGAAAGTGCGAAATCTTCAGTTTGCTTTTAGACGAATTTTTCATTTTGAAAACTTTCCGTGGCTATAAATGTATATGAATGCACCACATTTTGTTTAAACATTTTGGCTGCAAGCGACAAGCCAACACTTTCTTTATTTGGCATATATATTTGGCAACGGTATATGCATGCACATTATAAGAGCAACAACGAGTGCCGCATATGGTCGTTGGCACAATTCTGGAAACCAACAAAAATGGGACTTCAGTGTGAGGAAAAGCACATCCAGTGCGAAAATACGATAACTGTGCTAAAAGTCCCAAGCATTGCAACCGTGGCTGATGGTGCAAGATGAAGTATGGGAAGCCGCATAAGAGGCAATCGAAAGCAGTCGGTTGCCCAGAGTGGGTTGACGTATAGCAAGAGACTATTCGAATGTGCAAGGGGCAAATACAAAAGTGCAGAACCAGAGGAAGAGGAAGAGCAAAGAAAGCGCGTGCATACCAATGACATGTTCGAAATGCATACCAAGCAGCAAACATTTTAAGACCAAACGGAAGTGGCAAATGTAACTTATGCTAAAACAACAACAAATGCTTAGAGAAGAACAAAAAACAACAACAACAACAAAACTGTGTAAACCAACAAATTGTAACGATTGTGATAAAAACAACGCACAAGGACATGCATACGAAGCAGGAATAAACACAAGCACACTCAAACACACACACTCAATCACATAGTCAACCAAGAAATAAGTGAAAGACGTCCTGCGTGCTTTTTTCCCGTTTATTTTTGTACTTGTGTATAAGTATTTTTGAATTCACATTCCAATTGCAACTCAAGTTTATTGAAATTTCTCACATGGCTTAAAAATTCGCATTCGTTTGCAATGATCATAAATATTGCGGCGTTGAAGGAAGCACACTAAGCCAAAAGAGAGAAAGAGAAAGAGAGAGAAGCAGTGGCAAAAGAGCGAGTTGAACTGTTTACAAATCCGGAAATGGCGTAAAAACTCGTTTGATTACATGCGCGGATTGTCTGTTGCGAAAAATAAATTGAAAGAATAACAAAAAGAAAACAAAGCAAATAAAACAAACCAAAAGCAATCAAACTCTGTTTTCTGCATATTATATTAGAATGGATTGTGTGTTATCAGCCCTAAGGGTCTTAAAATATATCATTCAAAAAAGCAATACAATTGTATTAAGCTCAGAATATTCAACACATGTTCTCATTAACAAAAGGTACTCATATCATGCCATGTTATTGTCTCAACGTCTTATATTCTTTAAAATATTAAAATGACCTCAAAATTTGTTTGAAAAGCTTTACAATCTTCATGGCAACCACTAGAGAACCATATCCTCTTTTAAATCCGTTTTTAGTCGCTTATGTTAGCAAGCTTCAAAAATACCCATACAAACTGCGACTAAATGATGGTCTTTGTACTTAAATTGCGCTCTCGGCAAGACTCATTCGTATTTTTTCGCCATCGCGTAAAGCAAGAATACTGTGCCCGCGGCCAAAAAACACATTTTATTTCATTCACGTGCACAACGTCACCGCAACATATAAAAATATATAAATATTTGAACGAAAATAAAAGAATAAATAAAACGCACAGAAATAAAAGCAAAGCAAAAAAATGCAAACAAGTGCAAAAAAGAAATCACGCACATCGCTTGGAATTCTGATTGCCGGGCAGAGTTTCACTTTGACTTCATATTCGGCTGTGTCCTTTACTCGTGTCATGTTGCCTTGAAATGTTTGGTTGGCTCAGATTGTTTGTATGAGTGACGGAAGGTTCGTTTTTCGTGTTGATTTGCAATTGAAAAAAGCGCACGAGCACAATAAAATTAACGCGTAGAATTCGCGTACACACGCCCAAAGGCGTAAACATCGCAAAGTAAAACAAACAACCGAAAAGCTCAAAACGCGAATTTTTAAAAATGGGAACCAAAAAAATAACAACATTTCTCTTACTTCCTTTGAATATTTGCATTAATTTGCACGCATTAAACTCATGTATAAAATAATGAATGATTTATGATTTATGCTTAGATTCAAACACACACACTCACGCAAGAAGGTGCTCAAACATATTTTAAATCGATTGCTTGCGGCTTCTATATGAGCAAATAAGAAGCAAGAAATATTTTCTGTAATTTGTTTAAATCTTGTTGAAATCAGGAGACAAAAAAAAATGAAATAAATAAATAAAATCAAGCAAAAGCCAAAAAGTATGCTACATACTTTAATGACACATGTGCTGTTCACTTGTACCATACATGTGTGTGCGTGTGTGTGTCATGTCGATGGAGGGATGTCGTCGTCTAGAAGCATTCAAAGCACTGTTGACTTCGTATTTTTATGCTTCATGTATTTTGCCTTTCATTTTGTCAGTTTTCTTTACATTTCGTTCAACATTTGTCACTTTTATAGCATTTTTTGTTTTGCTTTGCTTGTTGGCTCCGTTGTGACGCATTGTGTTTGCTGTTTGTCGCCATTACATCAACAGCTGCTCTTGACTTGCTACGCCTCCGTTAACTTTGCTGTCCTCCCTTTTCTGCTCCCTTTCTCTCAGCAGAACTTCACTTTGCACTGAGTTTGAGCTCAGTTGATATGTGTGGCTGTTCTGCCATCTGTCTATGTGTATTTGTATGTCTGTCTGTCTGGCGGCGTGTTGATGTATCTAAGTGGTAACAAATGTCATTATAAAAAATTCATTCAGATTTCATTTCTTTTTTCTTTTTATTTTTTGTCACTTCAAGATTTGTTTAAAACAATATGAGTTTTTTTTTAAATTAAAAAAAAATTTAAATTCAATATAAAAAATGCTCTTCAAAAATTACAATACTTTATTGCTTTTATTGTAGCATGGATTTAATATAGAACTTCAAGCTTAAGACACCAATCTTCATTTCAATCAATTCCTTTCACTTGATAAAGGTATTCATGTCAAATTGAAACACATGCACTTTCAACTAACCTCATTCGAAGGCACACTCAAAATTTCTTCATTTCTTTTTGTAAGAAAATGATGAAAAAGAAAAGGCAAACTGTTTCCTTTCGTTTTTCTGTCAACTCACAATGGAACGGATTGCGTCGCACTTGAAAAGAAAAATGCTCAAATTTCCAACAGCGACAATGGTGTCAACAGTGGCCAACATCCCTTTATGCCCCCTTGAAATTTTGAAGCAACCATGTTGCCTTACTTCCAGGCAATAGCCAGGCAGGCAACAAAGCCACCTGCATGTAACGCCGGTAACTATGCAACGAGTGACAATAATAGCGAACTGCAATGGCAAGCAATAGAAAAAAGCACAGGACGTAACGTTGGTGGCCGAAAATTATGCCAGAGAGGAAATATTGCACAAAATTTACATAGACACAGGACAAAAGCTCGCACTCTTGCCTGCAGAAGGCAACGAAGTGAAAGTGGGACGAGAATTCAAAAGGAAATACAAGTTGACAATCAGTTCGACGTAGAAAGTTAAAGTTTTTTTGATTGCGAGCAAGGAAAGCGAAAGAACATTTTTTTATACACATTAAGCTTGTGCACAAAAGTATGCTACAAAACTTCGAAACTTATAAGACGACCAAACTTAATTTTTATCGCTGTGCAAATGATTGAAATCTATAAAGAAACCTCTCCGAACAGTGCACACCCAAATTCTAAGAATGAAAATCGAATAAGAAACTAATAGGCCAAAAAGATGATGAATGCTTGAATACAAATGAATTATAACAATCACATAAACATACATTTTAATGGTACATGCATCCATACATGTATATTTATGTATATATGTGTGTGTGTCTGCTTCAACAAAAGACATTAACGAGTTTCTTCAACTGAAACGAACACCAAGCACAAAGGGTTGCCTGGAGCACACGAAAAGAAAGGATAATCGATACAACAACACAAAAAAAATGGCCAAAAAAATATAAAGAAAAACTCTTTAGGGCAGAAGTATTCACGGATGTGTCAATATGATTGATATTTTTTGTGCTCACTTGCTAAAAATGATAAAAATAAGAAATAAAATTGAATTGTCAAATAAAATACATGGATGCGCATTGAAATAAATTTTCAATCGTGCAAAGAAAGAATCATTTGTTATATACATGGTTCGATTAACTTAGTTAAACCGGAGTTAGGACTTGTCCATTTATTGAATTAACTGAACATGATTATTTCACAAAGGCATATTTAATGCACTTTAACACACATCGAAATGAGACTAATGAAGTCTAAGCTGTGAACTAAGTTTCAATTAAGAGTTCAATGAAGGCCACTGCTAATATGCACATAAATTCTGAGGCCATGTTAATACATTAATACTAAAGCTTAGTTTCGAACTATTGAATAGAATTGGTGCTTTCACATGACTTAGGGGGGGTGGCAGTGGAGGCTGAAAAATGTGCTCACCCAAATTTATCTGACTACGTGCAACGAATTAAAGGCAAATGTACAATGAGCTTACGTTCTTCTTCAAATACAAGACTATCGGTAGCAAGTTTTAATCCCATTATCGAAATTTCTCTCTTCTCTCTCTCTATCATTCATACATTTTCTACTTACGTGTCGCATTCAAACTTAGCGAAAAATGCTCAACTACCAAACAAAGGAGACAGTTTAATATTTTTGGTAATTTGATGGCAAAATGTATAACAAAACACTCTGAGGCATGATTATGTGTCTGGTTGTTGGTTTTGTTGTGGTTGCTGCCATTGTGATTTATTCACTTTGTTGCGGTTGTTGTCTTGGTTTTAATATTACTCTTAAAGTTGACAACATTGCTCCGTTTAGACATAAACTCATAAAGAAACACAAACGTTTACTTTTCAATATAAAGAATGATTTTTCTTGCGTGCATTTAATGACTTAATAAATTGAATATTATATTCAGAGCGAAAGTGCGATAAACTTGAATGAGTTCACTCTGAAGTTTAATTATTTATAACAACCGAAACGGTTTGGTTTTTTATGACCAATAATAATCGTGAAAGACAGAATGCGACAAAAATATCATACACTGCCATCGGTCAAGGTTGAATGTTCGCGAAGAGAGGGTGTGACTAGAGAGGGGAGAAGAGCATGGTGCAAACTAGTGGCAAGCTTCATTTAATGCGCAATTGTCTGCTTATTTATTTAAAGCTTTATCTTTTTTTTTTTTTCTCCTTCATGTTTCTCTTTTATGCCTGAATGACGGTGAAAGTAAATTTTAATTACTTGAAGTTCGTTAAGCAAAAAGCGACATAAAAACCACAAGAGACCTTTGAGTAAAAAAGTACATGAAGGATGAAGCTGAAAAAGAGGAAATTAATGAAAAATGCAAGCAAAGAATAAAAATACAAAATAATGTTGGAAAAAAACGAAACAAAAAAAAACACTCACGCTTGATGGAAAAATACGAGTCGCCTTGAACTCAGAATGTTGTGGGCGTTGCCGATGATTGTAGTGTCCGTTTGGCAAACGGCAAATTGCAAACGAGAGCCCGAAACCGCATGTGCCTGTTGAATATACGCTCGACTCTTTTGCGTCAGAATTGTCGTTTGTGTTTGCATACTTTTTGGCGTACGTAAAATGAACTTTACGTGCTAATCGCCTTACCTGGCCACAAAAAAATATCACTGTGGTGGTAGTAACGAATAAAAAAGCTTGAAGCAAAAAAAAAAACAAAACCAAAGAAATAATATATACAAAAAGCTATTTCACTGAGCTTTATCCACAGCGCAAGCATACTTTTAGGCAATGTGTTTGTTTATCGAATGAATGACATTTTCTGATGCATGAATGTGCCTGTTTAAAATGCACTGCTAGAGTGCTTGGAATTCAGATCATTTATATTGAGAGCACTAATGTTGTCATAACACTATTAATGACCAGCAATTCAGAACCTGACGACTGAATTAAGAGTATCTGAAACGGCAAATTTTGTTTATTCAGCTTTTAATTCAAATTGAATATTCAACAAAAACAATAATAATATCGATGATAAATATGTACGAAGTCAAGAAGTCAGCAACGTTTGCCGGCTTCAAATTTCCACGAGTCTGCAATGCTATAAACAGGTAAGTAGACAAGTACGTTATAAATTATGAGAATATTAATATTTTGACAGCAATAATAAATAACAAAGAAAAGTAGTAAAGAAAAACACACCGAAACAGATTACCAAAGCGTTCGGCTTCATTGTTGGCTTCTTGCTCGGCGTTGGTCATTGCCCGCCCATTAAAGTGGCTTTACTTCTGTCCTTTCTTTCTCGGTTTTATCTTCATTGTGGGCTTTGTTGGTTGTTTAGATTTGCTGTTATAGCACTTGTTTGCTTGTTGTCGCCATAACTCAATGCCAATTTGCGCTTGCCTCATTCTATCTTCCTTGGTTTTTCTTTTTCATAGCCATTTTAAACAATATTTTTTATTATTTTTTTTTTTTTTCTTAGGTCCTTACTATTAAATGGTGCGCAAACTGTCTGTGCAAGGATTTACAGCGTTTGTTGCCACTCACGAAGCCGGAGTTGGGTCGACTGTTGCTTTTGCTGCCTGCTCCTGCTCCAGACGTTTGCAGAGTAATAAGTGCAGAACAGCCATAAAATCTTTGCTTATTGCCAGCAACGCTTTTTAAGCCCAAACAACGCAAATAAATATTCTTAGCTGTGCAAAAGGATGAAATAAAAAGGATGGCAAAAAACAAAAAGCAGATGTGCGGCATAGTATCATTTATTCAAGCTAAAAGAAGAAGCAACTGAGCAAGCAAGACACATTGAGTGTAGAACATGTTGTATACTTAATATTGCATGCAACATGTGAACAATACAAACGGTTGGATGAATTGCATTGTCGTCTTTGGCAGTGACTCAGAAATATAATAGAAATGTTGAACCGAATTCTTGTGCAAAGAAAAATGAAATAAATAAATACATGAAAGATGATACGTGACACGCGTTATCAATTCGATTGCTTATTAGCATACGCACAATTGAAAACGATTCGAAACAAAATATAAATAAATAAATCAATAAAAAAAAATGTATTTTGAAGGCGACGCGTTATGAAATATGGAGCCAAAAATACAAACGTAAGCGATACTCTTGACATTCGTAAGCATTTCGTTGAAAATTGTCGCACGAGTATAGCGCAAAAACGTGTTGACATGCACACACACACATACACACACTGCAGGATGAACGTTGAGTTGCGAACGCAGGCAATAGAACAAGGAATATGGAAACGATTGACACCCACAATATATTTTCCTCTTTGCTTTCTTATATTTTTGTTGTTAGCGTCAGTTTTTTTTTATATAGTTTTTAGGTATAAAAGCGTTAAACAAGAAAAATATTCGTATAAAGGAGAAAATGTAAATTACGCTGCACTATGATGAAATATCTTTCGTTGGCAACGTCACCAACGACATCAACGTCTTGCCATGCTTATGAAGCAGCAATATTAGCATGAACAGAAAGCACATACGAAAAAAATAAACGCATAATAAAATTATTGTATAAAAACATTTTAAAATGTGTTTTCAGCAAAGTGTTTTTACTTATTATTTGTAATAATTTTCCAACTTTATTAAAAATTTTGGAGTGTCTTCTCACTGAAAGCATTATGTCAGAGAAATAATAGCTTTCAATAAATTGTTGGTAAGCAATGTGTATAAAAGCAAGCATAAAAGTTAATTGATAAATTTTTATCAATTAATAATTTAAATGTGAAAACAACTGACATGTGATAACTATAAATAAATAACAAAATGTCAAATGAAAATTCATATTATTTTTTTAAGGTTTTCTGCACAGATTTATTACCCGAATGCTCCGCACCCACACGGATACACAATCAAGCATTATGCTCAACGCTGCCATTTCTATTGTCATATAATCTGCAATAGGATTTAAATTTGCATTTCACACATATTGCAGGGCAACAACAAAGCCACAGAAACACTAAATCCAACAATAAAGGGAAGACAGACAACGAAAGAGAGGGTGATAGATAGAAAGAAAGCAGTGACATGCCAACGACTGGCAAAGCGAAAGTAAATAGTTGTGATAGATACTCTTGCTGAGCGTTGAGCATGAAGATAATAATGGAAAAGAATAAAAAATAAGAGATTTAAATAAAAAAAGGTGTGAGAAACACTCTGAAAACCCGCCATTAGCATATTCAGAAATATTATTTGATTTGATTCAACAATCTTTTCTCTTTTTTGTTGAAAGGTGTGGGAGAGCATGCCGAATTATACAAGAAAAAATAAGAATAAGAAATGAATCACAGCTTTGAAATGTTTGCATCTTGACGCTTCTAGCGATCAATGATGTGTTGACGGCAGGACATATCTTTCCGCTTGCAATTTGCAACAAACACAAACAAATTTAAACTAAAGTTTCATCTCTTTGCTAGCTGACATTTTCTCATATGTAATTTTGCGTATTTGCATTAAATAAACCGCATGACTTAAATCAACTTTGAATAT
Organism: Phortica okadai; assembly: GCA_034638295.1. Lineage (NCBI taxonomy): Eukaryota > Metazoa > Arthropoda > Insecta > Diptera > Drosophilidae > Phortica > Phortica okadai. The sequence goes on from CM067850.1 coordinate 10,589,378, forward strand.
TTCAAGTCAGCTATGACAGCTAAATTGAAAGCTACGCTGAACTTGCAACTTGACTTGACAGCAACAAACATTAAGTCATTTGAAATATGAACTTTTATGATGAAATGAACTTCAGCATATCATTAACGACTTGCATGAACTTGTTTCCGAGTGATACAATGTCATACATTGTTTCTGTCAGACAGCACACACACATACATACATATAATTGTGCTTGTAATGATAAACATACAAATGTGAGTTCATAAACAACTTGAATACTAGTCGAGCATTAAATTCTCATTACACACACTGAGCGTAGAAGGGTCTCTCCAGCTTTACGCAGCGTTCACTGATAGCATTAGACACTGCATGAATATAATAAAGAAGAAGAAGCAGCAGTATCATCAACTCGACTGTGTCTGCAGTCATGTGTGTGCGTTTATTGCTGCTTGTATACATGAACATAACACACAACACAACACAAGCAAGTAATGCTTGTACTTTGTGTTTTATGTATGGTATGTGTGCTGGCATGTATATGAGTGCGTTCATTCATATTTTATTGCATGATAAAATGCTTGTGCCGCGTGTAACTGCTTTATTATTACATTCAACAGCCACAGCCACGCCCACTTTATTTAATGCTGCTATTAAAAGAGTATGCCAGTTAAATTATGCAAAAAGGTTTAAAATTTTCAGTCTCATTTAAGTTAAGACAGCTTACATGACTTAAATGGTTTCTAATGCAGACTATAAGCGATGCTTGAACTCGAATGTAAAGAAAAATGCTCTGAGTAAATTATGGAACTAATCCGTCACTTTACCTGTCAAGTAAATTGTTAAATATTATTAAAAAAAAAAAAAAAATGTTTAAAGACAAGTTATAATTTAAATTAATATTAATGTTTGTATTATGGTTAAAGCAATTTCCGATTTCCAAATTGTGCCAACAACTTTGAATTGGTTGGCCAATATAATTGGGCTTTAAATAAAATAAGGCATCCGTAATGGAGTAAACTATTTTGGACTTCCCTTTTGTTCCATTCGCCTAATATTTCATAGTGTTACATTTTTTTTAAAGAATTATGTACTTATTTTATTGTTACGGACATGAGAGCATACAATAGAATGCACTCAGCACTCTCATCAGCTCTAAATGAAAGACTAACAACGCCATTTCGCTATACAATAATTATTAGGCAATGATTACCACCTGACCCTCCTCACCATCATCACTTGCCTGTGTAATGTGTGCCAAAAAAGTGCGCATTTGTTACTTATTTCATTGTTTTATTTCTTTTTTCCCCAGTTGGTTTGCAACAATGCCATTTTTTTTTAACAAAACGAACACCAAACAATGTGTGCATGTGTATGTGTATGTAGCATACTTTAAGGCGTTGGCAGCAATTGAGGTCACTGCTTCACCTTGTCGGGCGGCGTGACTTCAACTCAAACGTACGTAAGCCGCGTGTTTCAACATGTTGTGGCACATTTGAAGAATTCGCACACACACACACGCACAAAAAACAACAAAACAATTACAAAATGCATACAAGTCAAACTCAGTGCTGCTCTGTCAGCCAACAGTTGTTTCAGTCGCAGTCGCAGCGATAAAAAATGTTTCTCTTTCATTTTGCGAATGTGACTGCAACTGAATTGGAGAATAAAATTCACTTGTTGTTTTGCACAGCACGCCGAGCCACCAGCCCCACTCGCCTACGACATATCACGCTCAACCACATGCCCTGATTGCTGCACGCCACGATTCAAGCGACTGAGCAAGCGAAATATGTGCGATTTCTCGCTTATGCAATTTATCGAATGCCTTCATTTCCTCCATGCGATGCCATGCTATGTCATGCTGTTTTGCATAAATATGTTAAAAAGCTTAACGAGTCTTGAAAATTCACAAAAACGTTGGCAATGTTGAAGACTGCGAGGCAGTTGTCTAATTAGTGAAAGCCAACATTATCGGCAAACAAAAAATACATAAAATATTGACTAACGTTGCGTATGCGTAATTAGTTGTTAATTTATAATCAGCAATATTTTATCATACAAATCAATGAATGACATAAGACAAAGGATATACGGTCTATGGTGTATTTAATCATATTATGTTCGTATAAAAAATATATATCATGAATTGTTTAAATAAGGACTAAGAATTTCTTAGTAAGAAACGAACGAGACAATCGTTCAATAATTTATGTAAATTTGCTTAAAATTTTCAAAGAGCAAAATAAAACAGAATGAAGTGAGATGAGGGAAATGAGGCAATAATAAAATGGACGTGCAACAATTTGAGGAAATTTAAATTATTTGCGTAGTCAGCATTGACTCAACGCGAAGTTGAGCGACGGCGTGAGGTCGAGGGTCGTGAGTGAAAAGGCGAAGCGCAAGAAACAAAAACTCTGAGTGAAAAAAACTCATGGCATAAGAAAATCAAAGCGAATAAAAACAAATGAGCACGAATCAACAAAAAGAGCAGAGAAGCAAAAAAATACGCAAATGCGCAAGAAGAAGAACCTATAAAGAGGATAAAGAGCATATAATGGTTATCGTAAACTGTTAGCATTTGCGTAGTATTATCATAAAGCTTATAGTTCAACGCTTGCCTGCTTAAATAATGATGATTATGACGATGACAATCATCATGAGAAAAAATAGAAATAATGAATAATAAGTTGTTTTGCGGAAGACGAGGACAATTGTGAGTTTAAAATCGATGAAAGTCCTTGCAGAATATCGCAACAAAATGAACAACAATTGTAAGGAAATGGAGAAAATGGTTTTGCAAACACAACTAATTTCTGTCAAATTCACGTGACAATGGCAGCAATACAGAAGTACGAAGGTAGCAAACCAGCAGGAAGCTGCTGAAAGAGTGAAAGAGAAATAGAAAATAGTCGAGAAAGTGTCGATGGCAGGAGCAGCAATTGAATTCGACTGTGAAATAGCACAAAAAACAGTTACAAGAAGTTTGACTTGCTACGATAAGCTCAACAAAACGTACAAACAAAGAGCATACAAGTTTTGATAGCAATGTTCGTGCAGATCGGCAACAAAGCAGAATTACTCAGGTGAGCAATAGAGGAGCAACAGAGGAGCCGAGCAGAAGCATACATAGAAAAAAGTTCGAAGCAAACAAAGTCATTGTTTTTGTGTATAAGTGTCGAACTAAGTATAGCTTTCGTGTTAGTATTTGTGTAGTTGCATATGTGTTAGTATGTATCTTTTTTTTGCTGGTTTAAAGACTCAAATGAAAATACGGGATAAATGGTTGACAAACAAGCTTTGCTTGCCTGCAAGCAACTTGGAAGCAAACAAGAAAATTCAAACTTAAACTTTAATAAATGCTTAGAAGCCAACTTTAATGTCGGTTCGGTTGGTCAACCATGAGAAGTGCAATGACATTTTCAATTGAAATATACTGAAACTGTCAAAACACAAAAACAAAAACAGAAAAACTAAAGTTAAATTCATTGTCGCATTTGATTTCATTTCAACAAACTAACCCGGCAGCGACATTATTGTTGCTGTTGCTGTTGCTGTCTTTGTTGTTGCTGCCATCGTTGCTTTCGGTATTGTACTGTCTGACAAATAGTGCACTTCCGGCTCAAATTCACTTTAGCGGAAATGAGCAAATGACTAATGGTCGTTCTCGACGTTGGCTTCAAGAGTTTTAGGAAATTAGTCTTTTACTGAAACTTCGCCAAGCACTTAACCCAATTAAGTTTGGTTTGACTTGGTTCAGTTCGGTTCGGTGTTGTTTGGTTGAGTCTGCTTGACTGACAGCCATCGTTGATGAGTGAGACTCGATGCGTAAAAGATAGTGTCAGCGTTACATTTCAAAAGTTTGTGTTGCTTTAGTGTTTTTGAAAAGTTTTCATTTGGCAAAGTTTGTACACACTTTATACGTGTCTGGAGACATTAAAGTGATTAAAAACTGAACGGCCAAAAGTTATTAAGATTGGTTTAAGCGTTTGATTTGTAAATATATAATACAAAAAAATATATTTATAAATAAAATACCATATATGCATGTTTGTAAAGGGTGCAACCAAAAGTAGGCAATATTTTTTATTTAATTTACGAATTGTGGTTTTTGTTTTGTTGCTTTTACTGCATCGTTTTGGATCCTTACTATATGTATAAGTAACTATCTTCCACCTACCTCCATTTAATGTTCTCGTTTTGTCAAATCGCATTTCGTATTAATTCACAGCAGTTTCCCTTCTCCAGTCAAAAAATGAAGCTATAATTGGTTTAACAGTTGTAATAATTTAATAACAGTTAGAGCATATTTTCACAGGTTTTTAATCATAGTCACATTCAACAATTAATATCATTTCATAAGCTGAAAATTTGATAACCGACTGACAGCCCGACAATCAGACTGGGCGCTGGTACTAGACATAAGTTAGGTACTTTGCATTCACATCAGGATTCCGGTCATTCGTTTATTTCCGTGCGTGTCTTCACGTCACAACTAACATTAATATACTAAAATTGCCGCACAAAGTTTGTCGCGTTTTCGCTATGATATAATATTTTTTACTCTTCATTGTTGTTGCCACGTGTTTGACTATGACTTTGTGTTTTTCCTTGTTCTCAGTTTTTGTAGCACGACCCAATGCGATAAACGAAGTTAGGTTGCGAGCGAACGTGTTGTCTCTGTGTCAGACTGAGAGCATCAAAGTTCGAACACGTTCGGAAGGCATCAAACCGACGAGAGTTTCATGCAACTAGAAAAATGTTGTCGTAGTCCTTGTTTGTTTTGCTGTTAGATATGAACATTAAAGCAGTAAAGAGCAACATGTGCTGTAACACAAGAGCAGCAGCAAGTGTGAAGATCGAGCGAATTTACAAATATGCTGAGTCTGACATGCGCAGTGATTGATGGCGTATATTTGAAAACAGTAAGCATGGTTTTATAAAATTTAAAAAGATAGAATTTGAAACAAAAAAAATTGTATGACAAAAAGTTTATTTTAAACAAGTGAAGTCGCTTTCAATTTAACAGCTTTGAACAAGTAACGATGTTGATTGGCAGTGAGCCAAGTAATTTTGTATCTAACATTCTTGAACTCCCATCCAGAACACATCACACAAACCGCACAACCCAAACCAGAACATTTATCAATATAAAACTTTGACACTTTTCGTCGATGGTCATCATAAATATTTCAAGCCCACAAGCTTTAACATAAAATTCCTAATAAACTCATATATCACTGAAGCTATAAAACAACGAAGCAATCCCTTGTCAAGTGTAGGTGGGGAGGTCTGATTGTAGAAAGGTTACAAAGCCGTCGTCGTTGTCATCGCTCAACGCTTGTCGTTCGTTTTTGTCTGTCCGCCTACGTTTGCCTGTCTTCTGCTTGGCCTCAAGTGATATCTCAATTAATTTTTAAAATACATTGTCAGACCATTTGCTGTATCGTTGGTGCTTTTGTGAAAGCGGCCACGTCGATTCGTTTGCTGACCACTTCCGATGCAAACGTTCAGATACATGAGACAAACAAACTTTTTTTATGCCGTAAAGCATTCATTTTTCATATTCAGCACGCAGCAGTTGTGGTTTTTGCCAATGTCTCGGACCAAGAAACTCGACCGAGAAACACTTTGTGGTCAGTAAGGGTTGGACAACGAGTCCAGTCCGTTCGCTGAGCAGCCGTCAGGCTTGAGAACTTGATGGGTGCGTAAATATTTAAAATGCTCTGTGATTCATGTGAAGGACAATAAATTTTTCAATGCCAAAAGTGTTTGTTGGGCGGCGGGCTCAACTCAAAGCAATAATTACTTCTGCTCTTATCGTTGTTTGTGGTCGTCGCCAACTGAAGTTGTGTTGAGTTAAGTCGAATGAAGTGTTTGCGCTCAAAATCTTCTTAACTGCTTCAGTTTGCTTGCCACGCACACAAAACCTTTTAAAAATATCCTGCGCAGCATACAAGTCGTTTCGTTCAATTGATTTTGTTGTTGTTGCATTCTTCGGTAAACTTATTGTTGATTTTCATTTTTTCGTATACTTGTTTTTTTTTTCGTATTTCTTCCCTTTTTCTGTTTTGCCAATTTATCTTCGTGCAATATTACGTAAAGCCCGCAAACGTGTTCTGCATTGGCTGTCGCAGCCTTGCTTTATAATGCGACGCGTCCTTCGTGTCTGTAAGCCGATTCCTTGGCGCGTTTGCCGTCATCGTTGCTGCAAGTTGAAAATGCACTCAAACATGACCGAAAGCTTTGCCTTTGATCTGTGCGGCTTTCAGGCTCTGCCACATACTTCTTCTTCATCTTACAGTTTTCATTGATTTTTCTGTTCTTTAGTAGCATTTTTTTTCTTTGTTGTTTTTGTTTTGTTGGCTTTCTATACAAGTCCTATCGCTGGTTTTCTTCATTAAACACGTCTATGCAATTGCAAGTGTTTCTCAACACCTTGAATGATTTTCAATTAATTGTCACTCAGCATTGGTTAATCCAAGCATCTTCTCAGCTACAGAATTTCTTTTGGTTTCGGTTGCTTCCATTAACCTTCTTTTTTCTGCTCAAGATTTGCAAACTCAGCACTTGGCGATTTAATAGAATTTTCCATTTCCTTACTTACATGCTAACTTGCCTCTCGAGTTCCTCCCCCAGTCAACTCGAACATTTACCACTTCCATCTGTTTCTTGCTTCCCACATCGTCCAGCTTTCTCTGTCTGATCTCTGACTGATTTGTAGTTGCTTTGCTATGAGCTTATTTTTTCTTTTTTGGTAATTTTTCTCGATTGTTATATTGTGATTGAAAAATGTTTGTCGCAATTTCTTTTCGGTCTTGTTTTCTTGGTTCTTCTTTTGGTTCTTTATGTGTTTTATTTATTTTTGTTTCGTCCAATTGGTTTCCATTGCACTTTTAAATGCATTTACAATATTTTTTTAAGCATTTGTTTTATTATTTGAAGGTCTTGTGTCGCTTAACGTAAGATAAGTAAACATACTTCTGCATTCTATCAAAAATTTTCTATTTACAACAACATCAAACAAAGCTGTGGCTACCAAAAATTAATGATATAAAACATGATTAAAAAGAATTTATAAAAATATAAAACAAAACATAGAAACATCATGGCGAGCTTTTAACAAAAGCAGAACACTTCAAAATACTGTGGGTAAGAACAAGTGGGCTCAAAACACATTAACGGAAACTAGAAGCAATGCAACAACAACAAAAAACCATAACAACATATAGAACAACAAAATTTAATTTGTAACGACAAAAGCGTAAAGCTTGCAGTTTTTTTCTCAAGTGGTCACGCATACACACACACACACATGAACACACCACCATATTCATACATTTAAAAAATACAATATCAACAACAACAATAAAACGCGAACATGCTTAACAAAATAAAGTAGAAAATGTAATACAATGAGAGCAACAACAGCAACAACAAACAAACAACTCACAAATGTGCTCTGGAAATACTTTGAGTAGAAGGAAAAACTCATGCGCCAAAATGAACACGGCAATGCAACAAACAATGTCGACTGAAATAGCGGGCAGGTGGAGACCAAGAGCAAGGCGTAACTCAACGTTTAATGCAATAAAAATTGCTTAAAAAAAGGAATGTAAGAGGTGTGTGTGTGTGTGTGTGTGAGTGCGCCAAACGCGATGTAATCAAAAGTTTCTGCGAAAATGCGCTTAGAAAACAATAAAAGCGAAAAGCCAAACTGAGCGTTGCATACAAACGACCAACAACAAAGAATAAAATAGAGAAAAAACGAAAAATATGTGGGAAAATTGTTTGAAAACAGCGAAAAACATTTGCACATAAAATAATTAAGCAAGCGTAACTGATACGATGTCTGAACGATGGAGGGAGCAAGAGGCAGGAGACAACACAAGTCTGTCTTATGACAACCAAAGTTTAGTTGATCGCAGGATGGTGAAAGAGAGAGAGAGCGAGAGTTGTTGTAATATAAATAAGAATTCGAAAACCTATTAAAGACAACGGCACCAAGAAAGCAAGCAAGCAAGCCATGTGGAAAGTAATATAAAAAGTATTTATGTACATATAATAAGTATGTTCTGAATGTTTGTCCACCTGACATTACAAAAAAGATCTCTAATGTTGAGATTGAGAAAATGAACATTTAAAAAATTTAAAATTCCAAAACGGCTTAGAGCTAAGGACACAATACGTGTTAGTCGACACACAGACGACGGACAGACACGTGCAGTACTCACCGCATGGAAAAGCATAAATCAAACAAGCTCGCCGCAAACAGTTACAGTTATGCGTTTGCCACTGACCAAGAACAATTGCTATGCAACCCAGGAAACGCTTGTTTCGACCTGCTTGACCTGCTGTGCTCACGGCGGCCAATGCGCCCGCACTTATGCAAGGGGCACACGATACACAAAACCTCAAATTGCACATGTAAGTATGTGAGAATGGAGGAGATTGTGTCTGTGTGTGTGTGAGACTATGTTTGTGTATGTTGCGACTCTTGCCTTATGCATTGCTCTTTAATTTCTAGCGGGCCTGGACTGACCGGCTTCGATAAATTGCTAATAGCACGAGTGTGTGGTAATTAATGCGCCTAATCAGCGTGAAATCAACGCAGATATTGACCATGGCTCCCCTCGCAACAAGCTCATAAAGTTATTAACAGTCATCATTGGTCGTTGCTCTTTAAGTCATTGGGACTATTTCGTTCAGCGAGTATGCGATTTCATGAGTCTTGAATGGCTTGATTCAATGCCCAAATTAAAAAATAATCGCTTTGTAGTAACATGAACAGTTCACAAACTAACGTAAAAGCATTACCTTTGGACTGGAGGGGTCATTATATATATACAGAAACTCTGTACCTCACTACTTTCAGTTGATTTAGTGCAGTGTATTATGTTGTTGGCTATACCCGACTATGTATAAAGCATCTTGTTTTAATTTGATTCTACTCATTCACGCTTCAACTCATCAGCAGTTTCGCTCAGTGATTCGCATGCGAAATTCTTTGTCAAAATGTGATTGCGCCATGTTGTAGCATTTTGTGGTGCCACGCCCACTCCCATGCATGTCCACACCAACACCAAAAAATCGTCATACCTTTGAAGGATACCAGTGCGTGGTCAACTATGGACATGTGTCACTCGCTTGCTCTCCTCCCAAACGCCAAGCGTTTTCTGTTTGTTTGTTTGTTTGTTTGTGTGTGTGATATGCGTGATGTATGTGTGTGCGTTCGGGCGCAATAAGCCCTCAACTTGATTAGATTTCTGTCAAATTCTGTTTTCAGCATGTTTTGTGGCGTTCAGAAAATGCAATCAAGGTCGATCCCGTCCTCCATGTCGTCGGTGCTGTTGTTTTTTTATGAATATTCGCGCTTTGTTTGTCGTCCCACCCGTTGAAAGGATGCGCCGTGCTGACCGCGTTGTGGAACGAAGCGTTGCGCATTGAGTGTTCCGGAAATTCAACGACAACATTTTTTTGTTGGTACTTTTTAGTTTTTAGTGCAATAAATTGAACGATTTGTTGGTACGTCAATCACCAGCAAGCATTGAGCACGCGTCTGCCATAAGGAGTGAAAGTGGTTGTATTGCACATGTGGTAGATAGTGGCACCTCAGCTCACAGTGTTGTGCGTGAAGCAAAAAAGCAAAAACAAAAAAAGAATTAATTAAATTTCAAATGACTGAACAATCAAGTAACAAACGTCATCACAGAACAAACGAAAGCAGTCATAAAATAAAGGGTGAATATGAAGCAAAGAAATAAAAAACTTCACACATTAAACATTTGTTATTCAAAATTTGTTTGCTGAATTACGAAATAATTCTTTTTAATTTTTTTTTTAATGAAATTCAAATTAAAATATTGAAATAAATTTGAAAATTTGCAATTCAACAAAATATCGATCAACATCCGTTCCATCCTCTTACACACGCATATTTTATGCTGCCACATACAAATACACATACACACATGCACACTCATACATACTAACGTGAACATATTCTTGCCATTTACATTTGCAGATAAGTTAAAACCAGAAAAACGATTTTCATTTAAATTATTTATTGATTGATTGATTTGCAATTTGTAACCAAGTAAAAGTTGCTCACCTGCATTTATCAACCGACATCACGCACACACACACTCACAAATACACCACATACAGCATTGCAGTATGCATGAAGGCGTCTGCCAATTTGTTTATATGTCGATGATGATGATGTGTGTGTTTGATTGTGCGCATATTCAATTGAAAATTTTACCGCATTTATGAAAAAATGTTATTTGCGCTCAAAATTAAAATTGTACTTTGACATATTTGCACACAATTAGTTTTCAAAAAATGCTTTGAACGAAGAAGTTTTTGCAAATTGAGTTACAACATTGATTTTCAATATGAATTCATATGAACTTCTTTTTCCTTTATTAAATAAAAAACACCATGTTTTTCGATAATGTGTTTTGTGTCTAGAAAACAAAAGTAAACACATATCCAAATCCTCTATCAAGTCTTAAAATTCCAACGTGCCGCTTATCGAATTATTGTTGTCAAGTTGTCTTGTTCGGAACATAAAACAATTCCAAACCAATTAGCATTTAAAAATAAGAAAAACTCTCAGCATAAATAACAACATCCGAAGCCATGCAATTAAAATCCAAAACCCAACTCAAATCGTCTCAATTACGTGGCTGTCAGCCAAGTGCAATTTGGCTTAAAGTAGGATTCAAAACAAGCCAATTGTTAAATATATAAAACGAAGTGGCAGCAATTTGTTTGCGTCTTCATGCCTTCTCTAAAGTAGCAATTAATTTAACACTTTTGCGTCGTTGGTCTGGCATAATATTAAGGCGACGGGCAAATTCTTAAAGCGCCACAACAACAACACATGCACACGCCCACGCACAGCGACAGTTCACGCACCAAGCTGAACATACAACGCGTCGAGATGTTCTTTACTAACCGACGCAAGCTCAACTGAACGCAGCTGAACTCATCCGTAAGGACTTAAGCTCAGCGGGTCAAAGTTGCGTTCGAAATTTGGCGCGCGACGAAGAAATCACAGATTTATGCTTTTCATTAGCCGCTTTTCTTATTAAATTTACAATTGAATGGATTTATGTCAGCGCTAAGCAGCTCAATGCCCTTTCGTGTGCTGCGATTGCTGATTTCACGAAGCAAACAGCAAATCACAGCAAAAAGCCAAGAAGCAAGAGAGGTGAGGCGAGGAGGAAGTAAAATATAGATGAGTAGACAAGTGGCTGTGTAGCATGGCCAGAATGTTTGGTCCTCAGACTGAATTGGCTATTTTGCTGGAATGTGTCATGGCATGACGTGATGTCCTTGGCTTGGCTTCAGTGAATGCTTGTCTATTTGTGTGTCTGTCTGTCTGTCTGTGTTGTGCTTACTTAAGAGCTTTATCCTCGAAATGTCAATCAAACGCCAAAAGACAACTTCAGCTGACTCTGTCACTTATTTGTCCGCCCATCCATTCGTATGTCCGCTTTTCTCTGTATCGAAGCCATTGCCCGCACCATCACTCTTTTGTCTGCTTTTTTGCAGTCCTTCGTTACATCTGCTGCTGCTTTTTGTTTTGTTTCTTTAACATTAACTCGCCTTCATGACACTCACATTTTTTGTAGCTTAATCTATAATTAATAATTATTCTTCACTTTAATGTTTGTTTTGTTGATGCTGATTTATTTTGTATGATTTTCGTTTTTCTTTTTTTCAGTAAATATCTTTATAGCAAAGGCTTATATGGAAGACAGCATGTCCTGTCAATGTTCTCATTTGTTTTCCACTTCGGTTTGCATTATATTTTTATTTTTTGTAACATTTTTCGATTGTCATTTTGCTCACGTTTTTTAATTAGCTGAGAATAATGGACAACAGAACACGTGTCCTTCATTTTGAACGTGTCTCATTCACTTTGCTTTACTTATATTATTGGCTTTGTGTGCTCTTCTTCTACTATCTCATGTTTCTCAGTTTATGTTTCGCATAATTACAAATTAATTGGAATTTTTTTATTGCAGCCTCAAATTCAAACAAAATTAGAAATCAAATAAAATACACTTTCGTCATACAACAACGTCATCAGCTGGATTATAAATCAATTATGTCAAGAGTTGCTGAACAAGCGTTGGATTTGGGCAACGTCTTGAGATATTATTTCGAGTGTGCCTTGGCTAAAACTTTTGTTCACGTCTGCATAATTATATAGTCATTAACAGGCACTCACTTATACATATGCATATTTGACGCTTATAGCATGAACAGCTCAAAGTCATCATAACATGAGTAATCCTCTTATATTCATAACAAATTGATGAAAACACCGTGTACTCAATATGACTCATTAAGCAAAATGAATTGAAATTAAAAGCAATCATTTTGGTATAATTGCCAAGGACAAGTCAATGTGATAAAGCTTAGCTTGCATATAAACAGAACTGTTAAATTCTCTGTACATTAAAAAGAAGAAGCAAATAAAAAATCAAGATTGTTGAGAAAATTAATCACGACCCAAGAAATTTTTTTCGAATGGCAAAATTTAATGCAAGCCCATTTAATATTCTATCACCTTATTCCAAGACAGTAAACGAGTTAGTGCATTTTACTTCCTTTTACGCTTTGTTGAACTTCGTTTGTTTACTCGATTTGAAATAGTGACGGCATGTAAGCAAGACAGCCAACAAAACAAACTATATTGGGAATTAAATGAGTTTTGAGTCCACAGGCTATATCAAAGACATTAAAAAAAATCGTTCGGTGGCATTTCTCTGAAGACAAACATTAGTTTTTCTGCTTCACTGAAGCGAAGTAATAAAAATGTTATGCTTTGAATGTTTTCGTAATAACTCAAAAGAAGAGACCTGAAAAGTGCACAAAAGGAACGAGCCAAAAAGTATGCAACACAATGGCAACACTTGCATGTTGGTTTGTGCATGTAGCGCCATATCTCCAATACAACTGCAGAGCAGAGCAAAGCAAAGCAAACAAACGCGTCTGTTGATGTCTCAACGGAAATTTTGGGCAAATATCGCGCTTGACTGATTCGACGTCGACTTCACTTGCCATTGGTTTCCTTTTACGTGGCAACGAGCCGTAAATGTCATTCTCTATGTGTTTGGTTTTGTGTGTAACTATGTGTGTGTGTTTATTTGTCTGTGCAAGTTGGTCAAATTAAGTGGCAAATGGAAATTGTGCAACGACTCAACAACCCAACTCAATTTAACAAGACATAACTGCAAACTTTTCAACTTTCCTCCCACTCCACTCATCCCCCACACAATGTTATAGTTGAACCATGACTGCAGTGAAAAAAAAATGTAGAGAGAAGAAGAAAAAAGACGCAATTTATCCACAATGCAGAGACAAATATGGCAATGCAGTAAAAGGAATACAAGAATGGTTTTTTAAAGTGTTGATGCTAAAAATTTAACATGCTCGCCGACATAAAGTCGCGCTTTATTATCTATTTTAATATGTTTTTCATTTTTATGGAAGTTTTATTTTTTGTCGGAATTTAAACAACCAACCAAATCCTTTACTTCGCTATTTTCATAAAGCAAACAACAAACACATAAAACGAAAGATTTTATGAGCGACAAACACGATGTCCTGCTCAGTTATATTTGCCTCTCTCCATTTGACTTTTCGTGCGCTTTTTACTAATTTAAGGATAAGCAAAGCCATCAAACAAAGAACAAGCGTGACTTTAATCAAGTTTATGAATAAAACACAAACTCAACGATTTTCAACGAAGAGTAGCAAGTCACATATCGACTAAAGTCTATACATGTTGCTTTCCATCAAAGTTCAAAACCGGACGATTAGATATATTGGGCCAATATTTCCAGTTTGCTTGTCGTTAGCTACTTTAAAGGATTGAAGTTCCCAAATAAAAGCCGATTTAACGTGGGTAAACTTATAGAAAAAATGTTTTTTTTATTTATATTATTATATAAATATATATTTTTTTTCAACGCGATAACTTTGTATTTATAACCAATAACAAAACTAAAAACGAAAAGCTCACATTTGTTCAAGTGGGCGTTGTAAGCCGCTTTAAGGCCTTCTTAGCTCACATTCAGCGCACTCCGTCGCGCCCATGTGCGAAGTTAAGCCGCTTACGCGCTGTAAAAGTTTACTTTCAGCTATTTAAATCACTCTGGCATCAATTACTTCAACAGAGATAAGTACCAAAGACACACACACAACCAGCCCGAAGGATACTCACAGTAGAGACCGAAACGACAATGGTAGTAGGAGCATTTCATGTTGAGCTAATAATGCAGAAGATGTCAAAAAAGTGTTTAACGTTGTCAATTTAAAAGCCATGAGCATTTTTTAGAGCCAAATATTTGTATTGTTGCATGGCTATGACCAAAGACAGACAAGGGAACGCGACTGAGGGCACTTGAATGCGTAAAAGTTTTAGCAAACACAAAGCGAAGCAACAAACTCATAAGAGCCGACGAGCAGAGGAGTTGGGCGGGGGCGGCCGGCGGCTTTGGTGCTCGCCTACCAACGCACAAAGAACGACAGCAACGACGACGGACGACGACGATGAACGATGAAGAACATTTTCTAAGCGCGTGTAAGTACACGCCGAGCTGGCATGTTAACATTAACGTCAAACACTCACTGCACACCCACACACAACACATCGCATATACATATATGTACGCACATTTATGTAACGCATTTAATGTGATTTGGTGGCTCACAGAATAAGAGAAGAAAGCTCCTCAGTTGTAATGAGCTTGGACGATGATAACGTTTGCTCATAACGTTTATGTGCGTCACTTTTTGTGAAGCACTCTTTTGGGCGCGCTTATCTACGCAGTGACCAACATAAGTTGACTTTAAGTCATTAAGTTGCCCATGTTTAAATGGCCTATAATTCAAACGGTGATTTCAATGTTATATTCTTCCTTTTTCTTTGCTTTGCTCTGTAGATGATTGCCTTGTGTCGTTGCCTATTGGTCTCCCTATGGACTTGACCTAATGCGCTTGCTAGTGATTTCATCAGAACTCAGTTGTTTCAAGCAACACATGTGTGCGTAGGATTTGACTACATTTATTTGTTTACTTTGGCTTGTGATATGTGCTCTCAATATGGCTTGGCATAGTCGACGCTTTCATCATCAGCATAATCTTATTTAACAAGCTTAACTGTCGCTTTGACATTTGTCAGACTTATCGTTCTATTTTCTGTGGTTTTAATATATGTTAAATATTTTATAATAAATTATGTGAAAGATAAGTTGACTCAGAAATACAAGTACACACATTGTAATTAAAAATGAATGCGTGAGTGTTTCAAAGAGAAACATATGTTCTGTTGCATATAATTAATGTAAGTCACTTGATATCATTATGCATGAAGGTAAAAATAAAGTTGCACTAAAATTAGATAGAAGTTCCTGGAAAACACGCTTGGGATCAATAGAATACATAATTACAAAGGTCGATGATGTTTTGCGTAGGTTTGCTTCAGTCGAGATTTGCTTAAGTCATCAAGTGACTCTGGCAATAATGGAAATTCTACAATACTACACATGTTTAATTATAATAATGTTGGGCAAGTTTATATTAATTTTCTTTTGTTATTTGTCATTCTGATATTTTGTTATTCATAATCCAAATTCAAGTATTGTGTCTAAATAAAACAACATGTTTGAACCATTTTCAATTGATTTAAGAAGTTTAAAAAAAAAATTATATGTTTCACTACAATTAAAAACGAGTATAACAAGTACTCAATAGCATGCATGAACATAAAATATATCCCTTATTTAAAAAAAAAAAAATCAAACAACAAAAATTGTGAAATAATGCTTATTTCTTGTTGATATTATTGCTTTGATAAAACATTTTGTACTTCATGATGTTATTAACAATTCAAAATGCAGGAAAGTGATTACTTGTTATACATGAGTGCGTTCTGTAGTTGCTGTTGTTGTGTTTTATTGTTTGTACTATTATGATACTTGTTTCTGTGGTTAATAAAAAAAAATATTTAATATAATATGGTAAAGCATCAATTCATTCATCAAAAAAGTAGCAGAAAACGACAATGTAATAAATGTGATTCGAACTAATAAAGCTTTATATACATATATATATATATATTTTTTTTTTTGTTTATAGTGCTTTATTAGCATTTCAATAAGCAGAATGATAACAACAATAAACAGAATTTGACATCGACAGATCGACAAAGGGAATTTGTTGACTTTGTTGTGAATTCGCACGGCTGAATGAGGCCAAATGTGCAAAAACAACTGGTCAATTGTGTTCAAGCTTGTTGCCTGTGCTCGCTGCGTGTCATAAGGCGTGTCGGCTTGGGTTAACTTTACATGAGAACAACATAATTATTACATGAAAGAGACGAAAAGGTGTTGAGACATTGTGAAGTGCCTATAAGTGTACATGACATGCAATTAAAATCCTTTGTCTTTTGTGATTATACCAAGATTCATTCAAAAATAATAATCAAAATAACACAAACAATTTTAGCGCATTCAATTTTAAAACATGCTTAAAACAGTTATGAAAATTTATCAATTATGTGTCGGCACTAAATTTTTGCTATTAACAACTTGTACGGAAAGACAATTTCAGAAAATCGCTTTCAATTATCCGAACAAAAATTTTAATGCATTTTGGCCAAGTGCACAAACGGACGCCTAAAAGGCGACAATAAACGCCTGTTAGGCAAAATTGACTCAATTACGTTTATCTCGCATGACCATTGCTCGAAAAACTACTTTTGAAATGCTCCAAGGTCTAATTTTGCACAAATATAGTGGGCAGTTGGGCGCAATGCAAGAGACAAAAATGCCGCTCATTGTGATGCAGCATATCGAAATCAGCATGACGCCAAACAAGTGGACAAGTGTGTCTGTCATGTCATGATAGTAATCTTGAAATGAGAGACGACTCAAGTGAATTGCCTATGGGAATGAAATGATTTCTACGACGAATTCTACTTTGCACTAAATTAGGCTGTGCCTGAAAGTATGCAAGATGTAAAATGCATTTTCACTTGCCACAGACTTCTTTTATTGCCTAGCAACCAAATATACTCTTGTCTCTCCATGTTATCACTTGTTTCAATTAATTTGAGTTAATTGGCATTTTGAATCAGGAGTTTGTCGGGTTGTCGTGTATCTTAAGTTTTGAAATTTCAATTTAGTTTTGCGTTGTTCAATGCAGATCGGTGCTATGTAAAACTAACATAATTTAATTGCATCGTCTGATTTTGATGGGCGCAATTTCTAATTATCACTTTGAAGTAAATAATTATATACAAATCGGAAGCAACTTTTACGAACAATAGAAGACACTTAGTTCATTTTATTAAATTCCAAAGACTAAGTTTTTAAAACTTTCACACAGACACAACAATAAGCATATGGAAAAGCCGCCAAGTGAGTGTTGTAATGGAAAAACTGTTTTCAAAAAACAAATGTTGTCAAAAAAATTGTCGCATGCTAAAAATAAACAACACACACGAACGGCGAAAAATAAAAGAGACAAAATGAACAGATAATTGCAAAAATTTTATTAACTTCAACACTTTCAGCTGCCAAAAAGTATGCACTAAAAACTAAATTTATTAAGTTCGACTAAAACATAAGCAAAACATAAAATTATGTTAAATTGATGAAATCAATTATTTCATATCGTCGAAAATATTCATACACTCTTCCAACCGTCATTTGAGTGCAAATAAAATAAATGTGTTGACCGACGACTCATATTTTCAACGTAATTATCAAGCGCCATATAAATAATAAGTAAATAAAAACTATGACGTGAGTCAACAGCGACAATTTATATAAGTGTAAGAGCAACAACAACATCGGTAACTTCAGCTATACAGACATGCCTGCCGGATGTTCATTCATTATTTAAAAATATAAAGTGTTGAAGTTTTAATTGTTTTTAATTAATGAACAAGTTTTTAATTGTTGTGCGCACGCAAGTCTCAATTGAGTCGCTATTAAAACGCCCTTAGCCTGAAAGTATGCAATGAACATTACCAAAGCAAACATATGCAGGCCTGCAGGTCAGCAGCTGAAAGTACAGCATGAAAGCTGCCGTGTCCATGCCTATGATGTCGATTTTTAATGAGTTGCCAATCTGAACATGAAGATCGTTGTTGCTATTATTAATTTAATATACAATTTTTCTTTTTTTATGCTTGATTATAAACTTGGAAACATTAAACTCACTATTCAAATGCTATTTTTAGCATTTCTCATGTGCCTTTATACACCAGAAACATTGAAAAAGCTTTCAGCGGATGTGCATAACTCAAACTTAAATGATTTAAGACCAAGTCGAAAATATACGAAAACAGAAAAACAAAAACGCAGCGGGTAATCGCCATTTTTGCAAGTTCTCATTTATGTGAAAATGTCGTGAACTTTGGCCAAAGAGCAAAGAAACTGCATTAGCCGGAAGCGCCATGTTTATTTTCATATTTTTGCACGACCCAGCCGAATGCCCAACCCAACTGATTGCGTGCTAGCAACCAACATTTTTTTTAAATTATTGTTGCTGTTGCCAATGCTTTGTTTTGTATCGCAAGCATTGCCAAATTTTTATTCTTTGGAACAGCACTGCAATTGCTGCTTTGATGATATTTTTTTTGTTTTATATTTTTTATTAAAAATAAATTTTTCACTTTTATTTACAATTGCAAAGTTAGCTGGAATGTTTGCCGCAGCTTTTTGCAAGAGCAAAGTACAGCATAGCAACAGAGCGCATTATTCTAACAAAAAAAAAAAAAGATGTAAAACCAAAGGTACTTTGTTGTTGTCGCCGTTGTCATTGTCATCGGTAGCTTGTACTTGTGTATGTGTATGTGTGTGCAAAAGTATCTATATATCTGCATTATGCATGCGCTAGTTGGCAACATTTGCTTGCTGGACACTTTGCAAGCATCTTAAATGTTATTTCGTGTTCAACAAGCTTCGCCCCTCTCCACTCTTCTCCTCTCATCTCCAGCACCATGATGCTCTCTCTCTCACTCTTTGGTCTGCTTTGCGGTGCTTTGGTAGCAACAAAATTCAGCGAAGTGTGGAAAACTTTTGTTTACATAAATCACAGCTCAAGGCTATTTTTGCTTTTGCTAAACGTGCAAATTTATACTTCTGTGGGGCTAACACAGCGTAAATTATTTTTCTTATTTATTTTTTTCAAATACTTTTTTGCATTTGAAAGTTGCATGCAAATTTTCTGTTGTTTAAAAATTTAAACTAATGCAAGCGACCAAGTGAACTCTTTTTGAATAATTATTTCGCTAAGAATCACTTTGTGCGATGAATTTGAAATTAACAAAATCTTTCCTTTGTATTCGCTGAATGTTAACTCCCTTGGTTATATAAAGTCGCTCATCAGCGAGTTCAACATTTCGATTGCGACTTATATAAATTTGTTTATTTCGCTGCTCGGCTCTTGTTCGTTGCGTACATGTCTTGCAGATTTATGCAAATAATGGAATATTCAAACATCTTGAGCATCCTGAACTAAAGTCAAAATTGCATTTTCATAGTGCATTCGCATGTTGGCTTTAAGACAAGTCATTGCATGTTTTTCGTTCCATTCGACTTCTCTTTGACTTCGTGTTCCATTCTTTAGCTGAGTTTTGTTTATTAATTTCGCTGCTGTTTCTGTTTGTTTTCGCATACTTTCTTGTTGCTGTACGTGTTGTTCGTAAGCGTGTTCGTGTTAGTGTTTTTCTTGCTGTTAGTTATTGAAGTTGCTCTCAGACTGCTCTTGCCGTGGCAAACAGTTCAAGTTAAATTGACTTGAACTTCTTTCATGTTTAATTTATTTTCTTTTTTTTTTCACTTGCGCTTTTAATTTCTTCTTGAGTCATTGTTTGACTTTTGCATTTGTTAACAAGTCTGCTCAGCATTCAACCCTCTTCTACCATTCATTATCACGCTTTCCTTTGCCATCACAGTTGTTGTACATTATTGCATGCCTTAAACACGTTTATAATTTGCCACAGTAATTAGCTGCGTTTGTAGTTTATGATCTTTTGATATTGCGTATACGCCGTGTCCTGCGACAACTTTTACTAACGGAGAACTTTAATTAAGAATATTTGTACTTAAATATTGAAACCTACAACACTTTTTTTTTTAAACAAATAACACCCTTCAGAAATGATTACAGTGGCTTGAAGAATTCTTAAGTTACCGAACCTGCTTAGCTTGTCTTGACTCTAATATTTTCTTTACGAAGCTTTGAAAACTTTCGCGTTTTTTGGCATTTAATATAAATTGCATGAACATTTTATGAGCCAGACCTTTGCGGAGAAGTCTTCTGCATAGCTTAAGCTGAGAAAACGATTTGTGATGCTTCATGATATATGGTGTTGCATGCCTCACACCTGTAATTTTAAGTTGACATTCACTTTCTCTTATTTTGGTGGGACATGAGTTATCAAAGTTTCAAATGCTTTCATTAAAGTTAATGACAAATTTTAAGCTCATTTTTAATATCCTGGCAAGTTAATTTTGAACAGTCAGTACATTTATTCATTTGAAGCGAAGAATGCTCAAGGGTGAACAGCTGCTTGTATGTTTCAAATAAAACGATATGCTTAAACAGCAATTTAAAAAATAATTAACCTAATTGCGTCATTTGCGTGGACGCAAAACACCGAAACATACACGCACACACACATTGATAAAAAGTTAGTTCCTGTTTTAGGTTGACTGCGAGGCGATGAAATATATCGCTATAATTAGTATTACCAAAGAGTAAACAAATTATTCTGACCGACTCAGCTACTCTTAACGCCCGTCAATGGCCAAAAGCGCTGATAAGGCAACTTTATTAATGCACACGGAAGGATCTCACCCCAAAGAGACACGTGATCAATTCAGATAAATGTTGCTATAAGTAAAAAAAGCGTACGTTTTTTTTAATAATAAAAAACATGAGCGATTATTATAAAGTATTTTTATAAAGTGCATTTTTTTTGATTTAAAAAAAAAAAAAATAGTTCTTTTTTTTGGTTGGAAAGCCCCGTGCTTTTTTTTTGGCTATAAAAACCGCGTGCGTTTTTGTCGTAGGTTGTTAAAAACGCGTGAGATGCCAATAACCATATTATTTTCCTTTCCATGACCAACTTGGTAACGCGTTCGACATAAAGAACATTTAAAAGCGCCCACTTTACTCACTCATTGTTTTCACAGCAAAATTCCATCTTTTATGCATTTTATTTACATAAACTTCATACATGCAACTCCGTTGAGTACTAGGCAGAAAATTCAACCTCACAGCGTGCATCATATATTGACTCAAATTGAAAATTTTAAGTTCCTTAAACGATAAACCAGAAATGGTTGAGAAAACCACTTGATAACTTCAAAAGCAAAATAAATTCTTTTGACATTTGAATAATAACATGTCATTGATACACTTTGTGATATGTTTTTCGGTGTTTTACAGCAACAATTTTACATTTCTTGTGGTTTTTATATGGCGGCAATTTTCCAAAGGAGGAAAACGATTTTCCATGCAATTAAATAAACCATTATGCATCAATCAAATGCAGCAGCAGCATCAACATTGACAGCATCAGCAGGCAAAGCTTCAATTCAAAGAGCTTGCGATGTCAACAACGAACGAATAAATGAACGAACGAAAGAGTGAAAAGTGCAATTCATTTACCTAATGGTATGTATCAATGGTCGGCAAAAACACCCGCAAATTTGCTGAACTCAAAGTTTGCTCATGTTGGGTCAGCAATGAAAACGAGTCTTGGGATTGCATAAATTTGCACACAAATTGTTTTTGTTTATGTCCAAAGCGACCAAAAGAAAAGGCAAATAACCGACAACTGTAGAACATTGGTCAAAGGGCACAATATCACGATACGAACAACAACAAAAAAGAGAGAGAAAGAATTAGCTGTGAGATGAAAATGAGTCAAACATTCAAATCAAACAAATGGTTTCAGTGCAAACCAAAAAATGTCACGTCACCATCATCATCATGTCATGGTCCATGTCCTTTTGATACCAATTAAGAAAAAAATATTAAAAAAATTGATTGCATAATATTATTTCATCAATGAAGACGTTTGGGATTTGTGCGTTTGAAACGATTGGGTTTTCTTACATGAAGCTATTAAAAGAACGTTAGGATAGTAAAAATTATACACAACTTCAAGAAAAATGCTATCAAAAATTTGTTCCGTTTATCGTTGTCTTTACTTACTGATTGCCTATCACAAATTAAACGCATGATAAAGCAAATAATTGTCGCCCTTTTTTCGTTTTCAGCGTAACAATCATCAATTACCAATTGCTTTAGAACTGAAATAGCTCATTTTGTCACACACACGTCAACAATGCATTTCCAGTTTCCTGTGCGCTCTCACACACCGCCGCACTCATTAATTAAATCATCCGCCAGTTGCTTTTATTTTTTGCAATTCAATTGAATTTCCAAACAGTCTAGACATGCTTAATGAGATTTACGTTTAATCTAAGCAGGCAAATTAATGATTACGAATAATATCCAAGTGTTGATATCAATAGTTTGTTCGACTCACACATGTATTTCACAATATTTAACTTTTGGAGATCATTTTTTTCAATGGCGCCTCCTTATGTGCAGAACTAACGATAATCTCACTGCGGCTAAAATAACGAGAATGTTGCAAAACCATCCAATTTGCATAATTATAGGCATTACAATTTCATTATACTCTTG
The DNA here is from genome assembly GCA_034638295.1 of Phortica okadai. Taxonomy (NCBI): domain Eukaryota; kingdom Metazoa; phylum Arthropoda; class Insecta; order Diptera; family Drosophilidae; genus Phortica; species Phortica okadai. The sequence continues at coordinate 10,612,115 of CM067850.1, forward strand.
CTCCCTCACTGCCGATATCCTCTCAAGTGTTTATTCATTTCGATTTGTTTGTACAATATGTATGAATACACATATATGTTATGTATGTATGTGAATAAAGAAGTGCTGCTGCGCGTATAAATGACCGCTTTATATGTCTGCGCACATACATAAGTGACTGTGAGTGTTTGAACTTTATACATTTCGGTCATTGAGGTGTACGAGGGCGCGGTTTGATGACTCGTAGTAGGTCTGTATTGTATATGTTGGAGACTCTCCTGTTGAACGATTTGACTTGAATTGAGTTGAGTAGAATTAAATTGAGTGTTTGGCGAATGAATGGGTTTTTTGTTGTTAGTTCGGTTGCTTTTGTTGCCGCCTTTTCGGCACTTTTGTATCATTTTACAAAGGGACTTAATTGTTTTTTATTGTTGAATGAATATGTAAATACATATGAATGTGATTGATGGTATACTAAACAAGCGGTTATTTAAACTTTGAATTTGGAAAAAGCCCTTCTCTTCTTTTGGAATTTGAGAAAATCAAAAAAAAAAAGAACTAAATCTTTATCAAATCGAGTGGAAACAATATTTGTTCACTAAAGCTAATCTGAAATGAGCAAAAACATTTTGCAAATGCAAAATTAGTTTTGAAGTTGAGTGGAAAATGACTCTTGGATACATTATTTTTCTACATACATATACAAAATTTCGGTATTTGCATAAAATTAAGATTTTTCATAAAATCAAATAATAATAAAAAAATGCCGAACAATCAACTTCCGATTTAATTAAATACACTCGCAATATTTCTCCAATAAATTTTATTTGCTGAATGAACTTAAATTTTGTTGTTCAGTGTAATTGTAATAAGGTAACTGCTGCTTGATTAATTACACAGCATGTTGGATATAATATGAGTTAATTTTCATTTGATTTTCAATGCATTCAAAACAATATACCAAATTGAAATGTGAGGAGTTAATTTGCGTGCATGCATGAATCATGTTCGCTTAATTGCAAACGGTATTTTATACATTAAATGATTAATTAACTTATTAAAATCAATGAAAAACACACAAACATTGCACTTCATCAATAAATTAAACAACAATTGAGGCAACAAAAAATAATTAAACAAATTTTTAAATATATTAATAAATAAGAGAATTTGACACCTTCATTCGGTCATTGAGTTTATCTCAATCGATTTATTATTTGTCAGGACTGACTTAGTTTGCATATTTAAAGAGACGATAATTGTGTCAAATTAGGGCATTCAAAAGCATTCAAACTTGTATTAAGAATCTTTAAGTTGGGCTGACAAATGAGACTGTGATAATTAATATCAACATTATGTTTGCATTCTTTTACGCAAAGTTTCATTTTATGTAAAATGAAATTTAACATTAGTTAATTAAAGATTTAACTCAAGAAGTATGCGCTTGAGTAAAGAGCAAATGGTAAATAATATTTGCTTGTGATATGTAAATATTTGACTTCAATAAATGTTTGCATAATACATATGTATGTGTGGTTGGCTTTGCTTATTTAAAGTTTACACTTCAGTTGTTGTGCAAACAAACAAATTAATAAAATTGGAAAGTAATCAGACACACGATACAAATACAAATTCAAATCTAAATTTATATCCGCACTCCCAAAAGCAATATTTATTTGACATTTTGCTTGTGTGTTTTTCAAATACAATCAAATTATGTGATTGGAACAATCGAAACAAAATGTTAATCAAATGTTGGCACTTTAATAAATAAATAAAATATATCTGACCAAAATTTCGTTAAAATATTTCGGTGGTTTACTCAATTATATATAATTTCCTATGAATTTGGTTAAAAAAAAAAACATGTTTTGACATTGAATTTAATCTGACACGTTTGTGTATGAGCGAGAACAAAAAAAGGTCACCTACTTACATATGTCAACACCGTGTGTCCGTTGAACAGTGTCACATGAATGTGATCAACTCTTCTGTTCGTCTTCTCTGTGTGGTTGTGTGGGAGTTGTTATTGCTTGCTGCAGTTTAATAACGCGCAATCAACTCATAAATTAAGCGGAAATAATGCGGCATGACATGCGTTTATAAAGCCGAAAGCAAATGCGTTGCGTTGCGTTGCGTGTGATGAGAAGCGAAAGAGGTCCGCGTATAACATTCTTGCTTCGAGCTTTTGTTTTCGACATTGTCGCCTACGCTCATCGCCTGCCATTTACTACATCACAACAACACAGCCTTTCCCCTCAACCATCCACTCAGTGTTAGTGTGTGTTATTGCTGACGTAACAACAAGTATTCGAACGAACTCTTACACTTTCTCACTGACATTCTAGGCAGTCATCCATCGCAACACTCATACACATAAAGGACTCGCCCTGCCTTTCTGGCTGACTGCTTGTGACTTTACTGTGTTGCCTCATAAGCTTGATGAGGCTTATTTATTACTTTGAGCTTTGTTGTAGTTGTAATTGATGTTGTTGCTTCAGCGAAATGAAATGTTATTGTAATTTGTTAAGCTAACATGGTTCGCCGACTTTAGTCCTTATGACAAGTTCATATCCTATACACCATCAACGTGTATGCATTATCAGCGGGGGGTGAAAAGTGTAAGCAAGACATACATGAGTGTTAATATGTTTATAAGTGGCAATGATATGATAAATCTCTTCCTTTTTTTTTTTGATATTTAATACATATTTTTTTTGTAAAACATTTTTAATTCACTACAACTACATGAGTCTATTGAAAACAGTTTTTATTTGATAACTTTTTCCAACACTTAATTCAAACTCATAAATTAAATGCAAATATTCGCAAATACCCAATCGAAGTTTACACATTAGCAACAAGCATCCTTTGAAAAAAAAAAATTTAAATAACAAAAATTGAGAAACAAAAGTAGGAAAATCCCAAACGAATTTGTGCTTCATTCAATTTGCAAAACAATAAATAAGCAAATGTTATAACATAAATAAGTAAATAAACTGACAGAAAAACCGAAGCCAAAAACTTTTTGCACTTTTTATGGACTTGGCACAGGACATGGCATACTCGTCACGAACAGGTGAAAAGGATACTACTTTCACATGCGCCAGCCTGGCATACCTGATGAAGATGCTAAGTGGCAAAGAGCAGAGAGGAACATGATGAAGGCAAAAATAGAACTATTAACATGAACGTGAGCCAGGACCTGCAGTGGCTCCTGAGAGTAACCAACGCAAGATGCCATACAATAAACAAATTCGTACATTCCTATCGAAGATCTTAATAGTGTTTCGTAAAAATTATGAGCCTATTTTGCATTGCATGAGTGTATATTTTTGCTTGGCTTGGTTTTAAGTAACGGGAGGAAAAACGCTAAATTGCAAACGGATATTTACTTACTCAATGTTTGTACATGCATGCCAGCGCTTATATTTGTTTTAACTCAGCACAAACAAAACTTAAATAAATACAAGGCTCGATGGTGCACATATGCCGCAAAATTGTAGTTGGTGAGATTGAAAGAAGGAAAGAGAACGCATGCGTAAGAGGAAATGAGAAAGGCTGCGTAAAAGTTTGTGCGAGGAACACACGCTAAGCATAACTTTTATATAAATATTAGATTTAATTTGTATGATGTTTAATGAAATGTACGCTTGCGGGCGCTTTTTCGGCCGCATTGCAACCACAGCTTCCTTCAGCCTTTGCTCTTGCCTCTCTACATTTTTATACCCTGCACATACAGTGTGTCAGGGTATATTAAGTTTGTTTGAACGAAATGTATGTAACGCACAGAAGGAGGGGAGGGGGACCCCATAAAGTATATATATTCTTGATCAGGATGACAAGAGAAATCGATTGAGCCCTGTCCGTCCGTCCGTCCCTCCGTCCGTCCGTCCGTCCGTCTGTATTCACCAATGGTTCTCGGAAACTATAAAAGCTAGAGACTTGAAATTTGGAGGGTAGACTCGTGATGCTTGGCACTACATCAAGTTTAAACGGTTTTGTGCCACGCCCACTCCTTCCCGCCCAACCAGCACCACCCACTTTTTTAAAACGTTGTAACTCGAACACCCGAAGAGATAGAAACATGAAAGTCAGTATGTAGACTCAGCATGAGGAGCTCTACAAAACTGCATACCACAATTTTTCCCCCTCCCCTTGATTTCCCCTCACCGAGTTGTTTTCTCTAAAAAGCAATATCTCCAAAACTAATAAAGATATGAACATGAAATTTTGTATACAAGCTCAGTAAATATATATCTTTAAAACTGCATACCACAAAACTCCCCTCTGTTCGAAAGTTACCCCTCAATGACCAACAAACTCAAATTTTTCGTAAATTCCACTTTTTTTGACCAATTTACTTGATATTTTGATCACTATTTGATCGGGCGATGTCAAATCAACATTTTTTTCGTAGATTTAGGGTGTTGCACCACCTACTGTGTGTGCAGGGTATTATATTGTCGAGTATACTCGACTATAGCGTCCTTACTGGTTATTTATGGAGTACTCACTTACTCCTTCGTCAGGTTGTGTGTTCCCTCAACATGCCAAACCAGTTTAGGTTTCCAAAATTATAAACATTAAATAAACATAAAAGTTTTAATAGAAAATTTGTTTAGTTTTAACAAACAATTTACAATGTGTGTGTGTATGAGTGTGATCTGAATTGCTGTAGAAATGTTGTGCGTTATTAATGGCCTATCTATGATATAATATGATCAAATCATATTCCTTACAGTGACATATTACCAAAGAAACAACGATGATCATTAAAAAGAATGTTAAAAATAATTTTTTTGAATGAATATAAGATGACGGCAGCTATAAGCTGAGACTAACTTACGAAACTTATTCCTGAAATGTGAAATGTGGAACAACTTGAGCTTATTAAATTTTATATTTTATACTTTCACTTCGAACGTTGTGTCAAATGCAGAGTGTGAAATAAACAAGTAAGATTAAACAAATTGAAATGTTTCTCTCTTTGTTTTTTATTATTTTTAAATAAGCTGTACAAAGGTAACAATATTTGTTAATTAACAGCAAGGAGCGGTAAAGAAGAACTCGCAAACGAAATGCATTTAATTAGTTTTCTCGTCAAAGAAATGGAAAACATTTGAAAGATTGCTGCAATGCGATTGAAAAAACCTAATTAAAAGCAAGCTGCTCTGAGTGAGAGACTCAGAAAGCACAAGCGATAAGCAGCTTAAGGCTTTATTGTAGGTTAAAATATACAAAATTTTACTATTGAATTTAGTACAATATTTACGTTAGTTTTGAATTTATTTGAAAAAGTCATGACTCATCCAAGGTCTCAAGAAAGAGTCAGTAACCTAATTTAAAAATAAATATTGTAAGTTCTTTTATATACTTTTAAATTTTTTACTTTACTGGGTATTCCTTGTATCCTTGACACATTTACCAATCAATCAAAAGGTGACAATGTTTGAAGTGAAATGATGATCTTAATAGCAAAACTTGAACGCTTATATTGCACCGACATGCAGTTGATAGACACGAATGCATACATGCTCTACGAGAGATATCCTTGTACGCACACCAATCGAGCAGACAAGGTGACTGAGTGCCAAGCGCGTAGCACATTATTTCTCACAAGACATGGCACGACATCAATTTAGCTCAAATCGAAAGTGAACGAAAGCAACGCACATAAATTTGCGCTCTTTTCCCGCGGCCATAATCGATGTTGAGCAAGTATATTAAAAGTACATGCACCTCAGTTGCATGACTCGTTTGATTGATAATAATTAATAATAAAAGTACTAATTTTACTATTTGCCATCAATGTTAATATTGTCGAAAATTGTTAATTTAATTGTTATTCTTCTAGAATTCTGGTCTGTTTGATATGTTTAATAATTTCTAGTTTGTTTTGTTGTCTTTTTTGCGCATCAGCAGAAGCGTTTATGAAAGTTTTGCACATTTGCAAAACATATGTATATCGTACATATGTACATTTATACCTGTGCACATGGAGCTGTGAGAGTAACGCTCAGAGCAAAGCATCGAAACTCATCAGGCCAAGTGACGTTTCATTAGTTAATTAAAGCAATTCTGAAATACTGAGAGCGGCTTAAAAACGACTGACCGGCAGTATTTTCCAAAAATTTTCAGCAAGTTTTACTCGTTACATACAAAATGGTTGGCAAGAGTCTCTATTACACGTTTTCATAGATCCTTTTATAAAATGCACAAAAGAAATATTTTTTTGTAGTTGATTGGCCGATTGGCCTAAGTGCGCAAATAACGAGCGAGTGAAATTGACTTTAGTAAATGCATGTTAAAGAGTTTTAAAAGTCCACTCAATGTTTATGGAAAACCAATTAACAATACAAACTGAAGAATTAATTTTTTGTAAAAAATGTTGACTAAAATTTTTCTTTTAGGTGCTAAATCAAAGATAATGCCTTCAAACATATTTTTATACACTTGCGTGCGTTTTGCAGTTGTTTATCTTCGCGCTTTTCAAGTTTTCCAATACTTGCTTGTCATCATTTTAATATTGGCAGCTTATAAGTCGTAGCTCAGCCAAAGCCAAAGTCAATGTCAGGCCAAGTGAAGTCATGCAAGCCAACTAAGCTGAGGATTATTTGTGACAACATGCTGCGGTACACAAGAACCCAGAAAGAGCGTGCACAACTATCAAGCTTAGCTCGCGGTTGCTGAGTTAGTTGTTTTTGCATTGATTGCGTTTTTCTGCAATTTGTAGATGCTTCAGTTGTGTGGCAGTGGATGTGACTTTTATAATACTCGCACATTAAATTTTTTTTATTTTTCTTTATTGCCGTAACTCACCATCGACATGAAGCTTAGACCAATCAACGGTTTTTATTGCATTTTACTGATTGGGAACAAAAAAAAACTAATAATTTTTAGCGACTTAACCGGGCGCAGAGAATTTGTAGAATGAAGTGTTGTGTAAATATTCAATTTTTTCCTCACAAAACGAATTAACCCATGAAGTCGTGGTCATAGTGAGTCATAAAGAAAGAAAAAGACAGAGAGAAACATAGTGGCTGAGCAAAGCAGGAAACTGTTTATTTCACTATTTGCGTTAAACAGCTGCTGACTGCTTGCTTGGTCCTCGAGTCAGGCTGTCGTTGTACTTTCATCGTCCAGCCAGCGTTCAAAGATTCAATTATAATGCAATAAAGCGCAAATAAGTGCAGCAATAAACGAAAACATACAAAAAAAAAAAGAATGGAGCGCTACATTTGACCTCCTACTCTGGCTGAGCTGCTGCAAAATGTAGCACAAGTCAATCTAGTAAGGTTGCAACACAGTGTCTGTGTTTGAGGAAAGCGCTTTAAAGTATACTTCACTTAGCGGCTTTCTAAGTGGTGAAACTTACCAATGTCTGTCTGCCATCAGCGGCGGCGTTGGTAAAGTGCCACCATCTCTCTTGTTCGCATAACTCTTCTCTTTTTATGCTATCAAGTGAGGGGCTTGCCTTACTTTAGCTTTGCTTCGGGCATTTTAATAACAACTATGAAGATGCCAACTGCTCAGCAGCTGTTTTAATGGGTTTTAATATGATTATTAAGTATTAAAAATTTTTATTTTCTTTTATTATGTTTACTATAATTGTTCGTGTTGTTTTACTTAATAAAATGCATGTAAATTTTACATTTGAAAATTATATTTTAGGAACTGTCATCTGAAAAAGTGATGACTTAATTTTGCCAGCAATTTGCTTCAACGCAGCTTTGCCAAAGTTAATTTTCATATTTTTACAAAAGGCGTCAAAGCAAAGCAAAGTAAAGAAAAGTGCAAAAACTATGAATGCCAACAACGAATCATAGTACGAATTGTGAGTGGAAAAGACTAAAAAACTGTTTCTGAATTTAAACGCTGCGGGTTGGATAAATGTTAATCCGCACTGAAGACCCATACAAATCTACAGAAGAAAAGCTGAAAAAAGAGAAAAGATTTTTTTTGTATTATTTTGTGCACTTACCATACCACTATAAAAACTCATTTTTTCCGCTTTGCCCTTAAGACGCAAATATGCAAAACAATAAATAAAAGACAGCGAATCTTGTCTAGCTCTTGTAGTTAAATTTGTATATTTATTCTTTCTGTCTGCAAGGGGAAATTTTGCTCGAAGTTAAATCTTTGCATTAAACTTCCAATAAATATATTAAGAAATTATGTGTGGGTAAGAATTTTTAAACTTATTTAATATTTTTAATCAATTGCCTTTGATTTTATCACCATTTCAGACTCTCTGACTTTAATTTAATCCAAAATAAGTATTTTTACATCAAAGAAAATTCCAAATTTTAAATTGCTGCCTTGAGCTTGAGAAATATTCATTTAAATGAACTTGAAGTTACATGAACCAAAAGTCTAAGCTTTATGCATCTTAAGCTGTTTTTTAGTACTTTTACTTGTATACAACTTCCTTTTGGTGTTTTATTATATGCTGATATAAGCTGTGTATATCACTCAGTGTGTGTGAGTGAGCTGGTGTGTGTAACCGTGATCTTTATCTGTTGAGTGTACGTAACGTGTGCAGATTTACAGTCTGTCTTTTTTGTGTTGACATGGAAGGAACATTAAATAAACATCTCTCCTTGACTGCCTTTTCAATCTGCTTCAATGGTTTTCTTTTCATATCTGTAAATGTAAATAACGATTTGGTATAACTTTTGGCATTGCTGAGGTAACGCAAGTATATTTTTGGTTGCTTGAATTCAACGTATTTTATAAGAGCTTCACAATGTTCACAATGTCTCTAATGGTTGCGGTGAACTTGTCGCTTTCGAGCACCTTGTTAACTCTAGAGATTTGTCATTGACGTCACTTTATGTGTCAATCAGCTTCCGTCATCGTGACTGCTTATCAACTCAAAAGGCTTCTCACATGCTCCGTGCACACTTAAGTCATCTGTCAAATGTTTGAAATCAATAAAGTTATTGCAGTAATAAAACGAGCTATCATTGATGTGTTATATATTTCAACCTGAAGGTGATGAGTTAAGTTCATTGCACTCCGAGTTTGGAAAATAAATCAATCGATTGTTGAGAAATATCTTTACTTCAACATTAAATAACGCTACTTCAGATTATTAGCAAACAAGCTACTTTCGCCAGCCAGTTTCTTCTGAGTCTGTGAGCGTGCAATACAATAAGATCCTGATTATTCTTTAATGAAAGCAAATAAGCGCGAACAACGGCATCGGCTTCCATAAAGAAATGACATTTTACAAATTGGTATTAGAAATGAGCGAACTTTTTTCTCTGTCATCAAGTATACATTAGCCCGAGGAGGCAAGACACCGCAAATAAGTCAACTGAGTAAAAAGTCAACGGCATTTTAATTATGCAAAGCTGTGTGATGACGCCGAGCAACCAAGAGAAAGACGGGAAGTCTATAAGATTTTGTTACTGTAATAGTTTCTTTATCTTTTTCGCAATCTTTCATTCTCTAAGTAAAGAAATCTGCGCTCTGTGCTTTGGACTTTGCATTTTAATCAGGCGACAGTCGCAAAACAACTGGAAAAGTCTGAGAAAAGGGAGCAAGTATACAACAGATATGATATGCAAGAACCCGAAGCTGTGCAAAGTGCAAGAAAGTCAGTCACTAACACTTTCGACTTTGACGCCCGCTGTTCTTTCTGTCTCAGTTTCAGTCTCAGTTGATTTATTCGGTTTTGTCCTGTGCGCGTTGAAAGTGTGCTAACCGGAAATGCGGCAAAGCAAGAACATGACAGGTTCTTGGTGAACTGGTGATAGAGTTGACACCTCGCGGCGAGCGTGAAAATGGCAATTATCGCTGAAAGGAGTGCCACTTGAGACTGCAGTGAAATGACAGACTTCGTAGCAATGACTGCGGCTACAACGCAACAGGGGTCAGAGTCGACGTCGGAGTTGGCGACGAAGTTGGTGTTTGCGTCAGAACCATTCATGGTTTCGAATAACATGTCTGACACTTCACTGGGTTAAGTTGTCAAGCTGTAATTTCTAATCAACGTTTTGAAAACTTTTAAGCAAATTCGAAAACAAGATTGTTCAATGAGTTTCAAAAAGATTTTTTAGAGATTGTTCTTAAGATCTTTCAGATATTTTTCTAAATTTATTCAAAAAGTTAAAAATTAAGGCAACGTGAACAAATTTGAGTGGAGAAGCAATAAGTATTGAAAAATATGCTAGTAAAGAGAAAACTTTGGATTTTTTGTAATTTTCTTTTTTTTTAAAGACTTCAAATTTTAGGACGGCTGTAAATTAGATGTGTGTGAATGTGAAAACGCTTTGAATAGCTATGAATATTGATTTATGATAATTATATAATTAAAAAAAATCTAATGTTTATTTATACAATTGTTTGAAACAGAAATATTTGTCATGTCTGACAAAAATAATTTGAGTTAACGAACTGCAAAAGTCATTGAAAATTAGCTTCCAATTTATGAGGGAATGCTTCTCAATAAGCCAATTAGAAAACAAGAAATTAAACGGCAATTTTCATTATGGGCATTTAATTGAAGTAATTGCAAAAGTCAAAAAGTATAAAGTCGAGATGAGTCGAGTGAGTTCAGACAAGTCAACTCAAGTTGAATAAAATCGAGCAAAGCAGTCGAAACTAAGCCAAGAGTGTTACTTATTAAGAGGCAACACATTTTATTTTGTGTTGTAATTACGATTTATAACGCAAAAATAACACAACAAACAAAAGGCAAATAAATTAAAATCAACGAACGAGTATTCAAAAGCAAAAACAAACCAAAACAACATTAAAATCATAAATTTATATAAATTGCGCGAAAGAGAATTAATGAAAAAGTATTTTAACAAGAATTGCAATAAAGGCGGAGACAGAGACGCCCACTCTAACCACGCCTATGCCTTCATTCATACGCATGCTGCCTACATTGACAAAGTAAATGAGATTTGTAGGCAAATACAAAACAAATGTAAATGCAAATCTGAATTCTGTATTGAAGTCAGACTGCGAAATTTGTTAGAATTTATAGACTTTTGAAACATTCGGTAACATAAATTTCTATGCGGCGGCAACTGAAGTCGGAAAACGCTGACAGAGTTGCAAAAGACGCAAAGTGAGCTCAACAAAACGCAAAAAAGAATAAAAGAATATAATGAAATAAATACGAGAAAAACACAAATAACAGATATATTTTTTATTTAAGCTCAATGGTTGAAAACATGAGAGAGGTGCATGGGGAAAATATCTGAAATACAATAAAGGTAATGGTAACTGAAGCGAAAGCGAAGGCGGACGAGTTTGTGTGATTTGTTAGCTCGGCAGCCGCAGGAAATATGACCAGCAAGCAACGACAAACGGCAACGACAATGAACGTACAGCTGTGCGACAGGAGACATTTGAGTGCAACATTTCATTGTGTTAAAATATAATAAAATGCCAACAATAACAATAAAATAAGTTGGTTTTCTGCTAAAGCAACAACTGCCTTCACACTTCCCTCCTCTTCATCGACAGTTGGTTCTGCTGCTGTTTAAAATTTATTGCGCTGTGAAATGTCAATGAATTCTGTTATTTTTGTGGCATACAAACGGGCGTTTTGCATGCTTTTTATGCCTTCGTATTCTTTATTTTTTTATATTTTATGCTTAACAAAACAAAACGACAATAATGAAAAAGCAAATATTTATTCTAAAATGTGTTTTGTTCCCAAAAATTATAAACCCATTTTAAAGTTGCCATTGAAAGTTGTACAGCATAGTTGTCCTCACTGACCCGCACAGAGTTGTCGCCCATATTTTTACGGATTATTGCATGCACAATTGCACTGAGCAAGTCAATTCCCAACAGACAACGACACGCCTGTGCTAGATTCACAAGCTATATAAGCTGCAGCATACAGTTTCCCCCATCACCATCCATCGGCTACCGATACTTTAGACAGTTTTTGCGCGAATTTCATTCATACATGAGGACAAAAGTAAAGGAAAAAAATAAGCAAGCGAACGAATGAGAGGGAAATCTGCAGCTCCTCTAAATTTTCACCATAGAAACGGTGAACAAAGGTGCAGAGACTTAGTCACATACAATACTCCAGCCCACTCCTCCTCAACTAAACAAGCATACCTAAATTTATGTGACAGCAAATCACGGAGACTAAGAAGTTTGATCGAATTTTGGCCAACTTACTCATGTCAAAGTAAGACAATTTTAAATTTGTACTAGTTCTACTAAGATCTTCTATTTTAACTGACAAAATAATATGTACAAGCCGAAAATTTAAACAAATATATAAAGGCAGAGACCAGCATGCTTCACAAAATCAACTTGGCACGAACAACAGATATTGCAAAAGCAAATATTGTTGCGTTGTAAACAGTTTGTGGGACGAGATGGAAAAGGTGTAAGGTCAATAGCAATTTTAGTGCAAACCGATGGCAATGTGTTGTGGTGAACAGCATCAATTGAGCAGCAAACGACCGTAAGACCTACCAACATACTGAAGTACTCCTACAAAGATTAAGAGGACAATTAGAAGAGAGCTCAAAAACTTGATTATTTTATGCGGTCAACTTTGGTTTGCCTTAATTTTAAACACATATAACTTACACAATCTTGTGGCATTTTCAAGTAAAATGCCATGCGTTGATTAAGATTTTATGCAGTAAATACATAAATTGCTGTGTAAAATCTAAAATGAATATTGATAATATTAAAGCAAATGTAAATTAAACATCTTAGGCAATTCTCATTTTAGAGAGAAATCAATTTGAGCGAAGCTGTAGAACGGATTGATTAAAATTAAACATATGGAGAGGCAAATAAATGAGTTTGTACTACATGACTTCGTAAAAGTTGAAGGAGCGGAGTAGAGACTGCATATTCTATGCATATATTTAGCCAAAGTCGGTTTGACATGCCAAAGCCACTTGAGCAACATAGAAAACTATCATAATCTTGTTCAAATTTTATGATGAGTTATGAAAATGAAAGGATTAAGTGATGCAAACAAACAAAAACTCAAAAACAAATACAAAGTAACCCCTCATATTTGCACGCACACATATACTTATTGTTGCAAATACAAAAACAATGGATAATAAAACAGTTGAAGCTTCTTTAGCATGAGAGTAACTGAGAAAAATAATGCGGTAAGTCGAGCGGGTAAGAGCGTAGATTGAGTTATTTGCATTGAGTTAGAGTATGTCTGTTTGTATCTGTTTATGAGAATTCATATTTAAGTGGTTTCCACAAGTGTCTTCTTTTATATTGTCGTTTTATAGTTGCAGTTCGTAAAGTTGTTATTATTTTTACTGTTGCTTCTACTCTGTACTATTGTTCTTAATGACTTTGTTTTGACTTTATAGTACTGCAAACCCATAATAATTTGTCAATTTTTTCATAAAATTTAACATTTAACGCTTTTTCAGTAGCAAGAAAAGAAAATGTAAATTTCTAGTTAGGCAAAAGTACTAAAAGAATTCCGATTCATATATGAGGACTTGTGACACTTTTCACAAATTAACAATAAATTTAAAAAAATATATATGTATGTACATATCGAAGTCAATTGGTTGTATAAAAATTTTTCGGTTCGACATTCGTGTGCATTTCGCATTTCCATTATTTGATACATGTCAATATTGTATGTATTCTATTTATTATTTGGGCGTGTGTTTTAACACTTGACATGTCTGGCTTAAAAAAAACACAACGCAACTTTTCATGTTCGGTTTATGTGGCCAATTGAATGAAAAAAAGTATTCGCATTGTGTTTCCTTTTGTTGATTTCAATGACAACAACAACGACGATGTAAAATAACTGTGCAAAAATGAACAACAACAACGAATGAACAACGCATATAAATGGCATGTGTTCAGATACACCGTCATACAAGCTAGCCTGGCATTTTTGGGTTAACATTTTATTAAAAAAAAATGTATTTAAATATTTTCGAGAACTCTTCAGACTTACTTTTTATATGTAACTTTTTTTGTTCAACATTTTTACAACATTTTGTTTGATTGTTGCACATGCACTAAATGACATGAACAGAACAGCAAAAGCAAACGCAGGTTATCGGTAGTAACAAATATACAAAATAATTTCTCATACGCAATGTTGGTAGACGACAAATAAACTAAATAACTGGGTTTAACGCATAAAATGCGCAATTTTAAATTAATTAAATGTTTTCATTTTATTTCTTTAAACGGAAAAATATGTAAATTTGTATATGTAAAATTGTAAATTCTTGTATGTAAAAATTTATGTTTTGAAAATATTTAATGACATATTTGTGGTTAATAATAATTGTGCGGTGGTTTTATATATCAGCAACATTAAAGACTGAATGAATTTATTTGTTTAATTTCAAAAATGGAAATATAAATCAATGAAAATATACAGACTCACAGACAGGCCCACAGACATACAAACACACACACATATATTTATTAATTTTTTTTAAAATTATTTTAATGATTCTTTAATTATTGAAACTCACTCTTCTGGTCTCGCTTGTCGTCGATGCAATTGTTGTTCACTTGTGTTATTTTGTGGTTTTTGTTTTTATTTTATTTTATCGTAACAACCGTTGTCATGTGCTTCGACAGAGATACATTTGCGGGCAGAAATACCGCAGCTGCACGAAAATGTCTATTTAAAGTTTAATTAAAAATAAAAACAGAAGTCATCGAACAAGCACGCGAAGAATAAGCAGACAGTAAGCCAACTATTTTTAATATGAATCTGCTTTCATTTGAACCATTTATAAAAAACTACTCATTCTTTTTCAAATTAATCGTGCAACGATTTTTTTAATTACCATACTTTAATGTCAATCCGAAAATCAAACACATTAACAACAATATGTGAAATTTCAACTTGTTTTATTTGCTTTTTGTTACTTTGATATAAAATTTAAATGTGATAAATTCAACAGTAATTATTGCCAACAAGTTAAATAAGTAAGTGCATATCATTTTATCGCTTTCATACACACACTCCTTCTCGGAGTAAAGCGAGCCCAATCGACCACTCAATCTAAGTGAAAATTGCTTGCAAATCAATAATTGGAAAGTTGTATTTTATGTCATTAGATAATTACAACAAAACAATCAACAAAAGCATATTAATAGCTAACGGGTGTTTTATCTCCATCTTTGTTTGTTTGTGTTCGAATGAATCTTATTGGATCAATCAAATGAAAATGGAAGTGAACATATTGCTTGAATGTTGAAGTAAATTTTGCAATTAAAATTAAATAATTAAGTCACAACAATTTGGCAATTAAATTCATAGTTCATAGCTGACTTCTTGTTAAATAATTCTTATGTTCATATTCATTCCTGTATTCAGTATAATCAAACTTTTTATAAAAATAAAGAACTTCGAAGTCCACCTTTGGAAAATCTATAAGAGATATGAATACAGAATTATAAATAAATTTCCGGTAATACTATTTTTGTTGTTTTGAACTCCAAATTGGGATGAAGCTACAAAACTTATATTTTTAATTGCGAGTCTATTCCACTTAACAAGTAAAGTGTATTTCCAACTCGGAATACAGCTTCATATACTGACCACAGTTCAAATTTGTTATTTAGAATCAGAAATGAGACAATGAGCGATTGTCTCTGATGTGCTTGAGTACAGCAAGTTTCATTTTATTGGAACTGAAATTGATGTCAGCAATTTTATGTTTTGTCTATCAAACGGTTGAGTGGCGACAAAACCACCGGATGGAAAGCAAGTTTTGAGGCGGAATAACGCCTGACAGTCACAGTTTGTGTCATGTATCAATAAATTGAAAAAAAAAAATGAAAAAATACAATCTGAGGCAGTTTTCAGTAGCTGTGACTCTCATTTACATTGTGCTGGCTGCCCAACTCTTCCCCATTTTCAGACAGACATGCTTTGGGATGTGCAATTGTTTCGCAACAGAGTTTTTTAACGTCATAGTCAGACGAGATAGTCGAATGCTGTAAAATATCCCACAAAAAGGCTGATTTGTTAGCCCTTGAGATTGTTGGTGGTGAGGAGACAACGCTTTGAGCAATACTGGTATCTATCTGTGCTATTGGTTTTGTTAGCCTGAGGTTTGACATGCTTTGCTGCTATATTGAAGTTAAATGGTTAACAACAGACTGACAGATAGACTCAGGAGCAGAGCAAGAGTGTTTGTGTTAGAACCAGTTGTGAATATGAGATACAAAAAAACTTATAAGACTTGATAAGCAATTCAATTAAAAAGAGTCAACTTTGTTACATTGTCGAATTTGTTGAAATAATGTTAAAGTCGGCAAAGTAAAAAAATCATGAAATTCGAATGCAATGAAATACAAGAACTTTTTAAGAATAACTTCAGCACCAATGGACAAGGCTGCCACGTAAAAAAAAATACAACTACATTTATAGATTGGTCAATGTGAGTATGTTTGGTGTGTTAGACAAGAGTGTTTGAAAAGAAAGCGGAATATGCAAGAAGTGAATGAAAAAACGGGCAAGCGAATGAACATGTGCATGTACGAGACAAGCGGAAACGGATATTCCATACTTGTGCTGAGTGCGAAGTGGCAACAAGCATAAAACACTTACTCAAATACTTACGTGCACAGCGGGAGCAGGCCGACCTTGTTTGAAAATCAAAAGCCGATTAGATTCTATTTCAATTGGCACTCAGCTGAATGTCCATTTTGTATTACCTCTGTATGGTATGTGGACCGTTTTAAGCAGGTATGCCTGAAGGAAGCAAAGTGTAAAGTGATGGCAACAGAAGCGTTCTGCAAAATGAGCAGCCAAAATGGCGACTAGCAATCTGCTTAAAGCTACATAACACATTAACTGCGAACAATGTGTAGGTGGCTGTCAATGACATAGACCAAGACATAAGCAAAGCTAAACGGATGCCATTATTGGTAAAGGCATTCATTGAATCGAACTTTGTTCAATGTTCGACTAAGGTTATCTTTTAAGTTCTTCATTGGCTACAACATCATCATCTTCACTATGATTTTTGTTCAGCTCACACACTCACTCATTCAGCTCGAAATGTCTTTTTATGCTGATGTCAGTTGTGCTTTTCAACATTTCGTTTTCTTCAATAACTTACCTGCTGGCATATGAAGGTTTGTTATTTGCTTAGTGAAGCAACTAATTGACAGCTCTCATGTGCTCGTCAATTTCGTTTCCTACTGACAATTAGGCAGCATTCAAAATAGCAAACAGAATTGAATGGTATATCTTCATAATGTTACTACAGAGAGTTACCCACTTGTGTTTGGTGGCAATGAGGTGAAAATTCCTGTTTGTGCTTTTTAAATTCGATCACAAATTATTGCCTAAACTATTATTTTAAGAAAATGGAAGTATAAACAAGTTTTGAATTTTCAAAACTAACATAGTCATGTGAATAATAATAAACAGAAATGTGAACTATTTTAAACATTCACCTATAAACATAAATCACAAAAATGCAATCAAATGCCAGAAACAGACTTCAATATGCAAAAGTGTTTAATATGTTTAAAATGTTCCATTTAACTTTGCAAATGTTTCCATGTTTGTTGGTTTATTTGTTGTTATTTATTCTATGGTATTTTTATTTGGTTTTCATTAAACGAGAGCGAACAATTGCACTTGTTTTTGCATGTGTGTGCGTGTCAATCATGGCTATTAAACCAAATTCGCGCCGAAAATTTCTAGCCATATATTATTTTCATTGAAACGAGTAGCTTTGTACAAAAAATAACACGATGTTTTATGTTCCTCTTCTAGTGGCACCCACTGAGCCTTTGCCACTCTTCTGCCTCGGCTCGCTGCCATTAGCAATGCATGAGCTTGCAATTTCTGCAGTTGTTCCCGTATTGTATATTTAAGTGAATACTTTTTATTTTGAGTTTGTTGGCTTTTCTACGTAGTTCACACATGTGTTCAGCGGCGTGTTTGTGTGTATGATTGAACTTATTGTTTGAGTTGTTTTTGCTTGTATTTTGAAAATGAATTTTACGCCTTTTTACGATTCCCACCTTTATGTGCGGAAAAATAAAATAAAATATTTTCACACTCGAATTCCTTTGATGTGTTATTTTTTAGAGTTTCTTTCATTTCAAAGACTTCTAATATCGTTTTACATTTGAAAAAGGTCGACGTTCTTGTTTGTCTTTAATTACTGATGTGATAACAATTTTGTTATTCATAAATATTTATTTAATTTCAATTCATTGCGCCTTATGCCAGATTATCTCCCGAAAAATTTGAAATTCGCCACAAAATACTAAAATACTTTTGACACTTTTGTTGTTAATTAACCAATCGAAATTGTATATATTAAATAAACAAATAATAATAATCACGATTGTACTTACTCATAAGCACAAAACATAAATGTAAACAATTAATAACGCATGTGTATACTTAAGTTATCAAGAGCAAAAAATGCTTATGTATTTGTAGCCGTAATAACATTTATTTATTTGTTATATTTGACAACGTACATTTCAGACAATGAGCCATGTGCTAATGCTCACACGATCAACAACAATTCAGCTGAAAATTTCAATTGGAATTACGAATATTTATTTCATTTTTGCTGTCATTGCGAACAATAAAAAATACCTATTAATTTTAATTTGTGCAATGCACACTTTATTTTTTTCATAATGGGCTTTTAGGCGCATTATAAATTCTCATTTGATTATATTTCACAATTCTAAATCACAATTTGCAAACAATAAAACAAAATTAATATGCTTAAAAACGATTTACAGCGCTGTGGTCAAAAAAAATAATATATTACAAAAAAATAAATTAAATGTTTTCGTTCACAAATTATACAATTCAAAATATTTTAATAAAATTTAACTAAATTAATTTGGAAACATAAAAAACTGTCTTCTAATGGGATACATCTCATATAATGGAATGAAAGAAAAACAAAAACAATGTCCTAACTTATTTCCCGCGTGAAGATGCCCCAAAAAATGTTTGATAAAATTATAAAGTTAAAAAAAAAGAAAGACGAGAAGAAAGTGAAAATTTTCTTTGTGTTGTGTTTCTGCTGAAAACTTTTTTTTTTACAACTAATTGGTAAACTTAAATGTAAGATTTAATTTTGTCATTTCTTGTTGTCCATGCGAAATCGTCGTCCATAACATCAACAACATTGTCCATGTTCTTAGTTGATTGTTGGGTGTGTGCGAGTAAAAGTAGAACAAATGAACAACAAGACCGGAAGTTTGCAACAATTTCTAAATCACCGCCACCGCTCAACATCCGCGAGCCTTGCCGCTGACTTTTACAAATGACAATACACAATAACATCAAAAAGGCAGACAAACTTTAATACTTTGAGCCTCTTTGTTCAACTTCTTGCTCTTTTCAGTATAGCCAAGGCTCATACACACAGACATTTTAATTAATTTTAGTGCAAAGACAACTTTTCACTGTTGTTGGCAATTTTTGCAGTGTTGCTTCATTTTCATTACGTCGCGGAAACATTTAATAATGCGAAAAATAAATATTTTTCTGGTTAAAAAAAATAAAACCGTAAATATTTTGAATGCCACTCGAAATCAGCGCTTTCGTTTTGACTGCACGTCACTCCAACCACCATGAAGATTAATGAGGAAGTCAAGTATCAATTGCGAAATGAAGGCGGCACAGGTGTATGCTTGCCCAGGGAGTTAAGTCAACAAGGCAACTGCCACGAATTTTTCCTTCTCATTTATTAACTGTCTGTTCTGTGCGGTTAAACAAAACTGTGAAAGAGCAAAATGTGAAAAAAAATAAAAAAATATCGCAAGTACGAAAGGAAAGTAAATTAAATAATGGCAAGCTTCAACCTTCGCTTGAGTGTACTTGAAAATATGGGTCAACACGGAGAAGTGGAAAAAGGGTTTGAGTTACACAACGACAAGCAAAAAAGTATGACATGAATAAAGGGAAATGAAGAGAAGTTTGCAGTTCACGAAAGACGCATAATTAATTGTACGCAATGATATGGCAAAAAAAAAGTATGTTAGTACAATTAAAAAAAAAGTGGAACGTCATGAGGAATTTCTTATATTTCTTCAAGGAAAACATCGACATCACCGCGATTTAATGGCAATTAATAATTTCTAACAAAGGTCGAAGCATAATCAAAGCGCGAACTTCAATTTTAATTGACAATTTGTTTTTCGTTAAATTCAAATTTAAACTTAAATTTTTCGCTTTTCATTATATAATATTTTGGACATTTTTGTCTCAGTAATGAAAATAATGCCAAGCATGACTGAAAGCCAAAAAATGGCGTTCAAAACACAATAATGCTCTTATTCACACTTACAGCCTTAAACACACAAGCCGCATGAATACGCCAAATGATTTCCACCTTTTAATGAGCAAACGTTGTTAAAGCAATACGAACGTCATTGTTGTCCTGCCACACAACCAAAGCCGCAGCAAGCAACAACCAATGCTGAATGCGGTCAACGTGCAACCATTTCAGTACTGTTAGCCGAATCGAGCGTCAAAACCAACAACAATAAAACACAACAGCTGCGTAAAAAAGTATAATTTTCAGTAGTTTCGGCAAAAGGCGATATGTGTGTGTGTTGCACTTAATATAATTTAAAATCATATATCAATAACTTTCATCAAAATCATACACCACCTTTGAGCACAAGAGGCGCTCTTCACAGTCTAATAAGTTATAATGAGAGGATAAAAAAGTGCTTAACTCACCTGGCTACTTGCACAACGACACTTTGTTGCAATTTATCTTAATCAGCGTCGACGTCTGCAAAATGAGACTCGCCATGGACTTCAATGGACATGAGTAAAGTATGTCCGGCCGTTGGGTGCCAAGCAGGTCAGTACTGATGGTGGACCACGTGCCGCGATGCGTGTTGCCTACGCGGAATGTAACAAAAACAACTAAGGCTGGGGTCAGTCTGTGTTGCCACAGCAACGACTCATCTGATGCCGCCACCTGCCACGCGTGCTTTTCGCTGCGGTCACTGCAATGATGATGATGCTGGTGCTGTTATCGTTGGTAAAAGTGGTAGCGTATTTGCCGAGTACGTCCAATGATGCTGCTGATGTTGAATACTGAAATCGAATTTAAGAACAAAATTAAACAAAGTCAAATGTGAAGCTGAAATAATCGTTGATTTTCATGTTAACACAAAAAATTCTCGCAAATAAATCAAAAACCCAAAAACAAACATTTTTCAGAACATCATTTTAATTGGCGAACATGTATAAGCTTATGATAATTAATGCTTATTGGTATGCAGACTTCTTTCATTACTAAGAAGTTATAAGTGTTGGAAAAAACTGCAAAGCCTTACTCGAAGGGCGCATACAATTTAATGAGCAATGCGTTGCCACTTAAAACTTACTTCAACTTTAAACTTTTTATTTAATTTGCGGCGCCAGATGACACCGCTAAAGTGCGGACACCAACAACAACAACCACAAGGACAGCAGCCGGAGAAAGAAGCACCGGACAACATAAACTTGGTTTTTTTTTTTGCGCTAGACTCGTTCAGCGTTTATAATGAAACAATGCTAAGCACGCCTGTCAGCTCGACGCGAGTCGCCTGACGAGTTTAAGCAGCATAGATGTAAACAAGCCTGCAAGTGAGTTGTGACAAGAATAGAAACTCAGAGGAGCTGAAGTGGTGCTTCTTATGGTCATTTATTTAAATTTTAGTTTTCTGTTTTGTTATAAAAAAACATAGAACAACAACGAAAGCTAAGAAAAAAATTTTAATACCTTTTCAAAGAATGTCACATGCAGGTTTCTGTCAAAATGAAATGGAACATTTAATTGTTTACGTTAATGATTGCGTCCAGTGCACGTGTGTGATCATTCATTAATTTAATGCGTGTAAGTGTTACCACAACTAATTTAACCAAAAACATACGAAAAAAAATTTCATATAGAATTCTAGTCAAGACATGTAATATTTATAAACGCATTAAGACAAATTTCAGTTTATTCTCTTTTTCCCCGACTTCATGTGTGCCTAATAAAGACAACCTATTTTTTTTTCTTGCGAAAATTTATGAATGTATCGCATGCTTGCAAACAATCGCGCTGGTAATTACTTGCACTTATTTTGCATAAAAAATTAATTCAATTGTCACACGACTCACGATTTATGAACGCAAAACAGACACGACTGCCCAAAAATTGGCTTATTTTCTAACTAGCAGTCTGGCCGGCGTTTAGGCGCGTTTTGTCTGCAGAATTACTACGAAAGAGCAAAGTAACCCCCTGCTTATCACCACTCGGCTTAAGTACTTAGTAAATTACCAAGTAAAAAGATAATGTGAACAGTAAAATTAGTAATTAGGCAAATATATTGTAGACGGCTGCTTTATTTTTTCATGAGATACAAATTCTGTTTACGAATGTAAGTGGCAGAAAAATAACTATTAAAGAGGAATGCATTTTCATTGACAAGCAGAGATATTAATTTTAATTTTTTTTTTTTCAAAAGATTTTTTGTTGATATTCCATGTCACACGAGGTTGTGTTATGCACTGACACCTTTACGTTAGCTGAGGCAGTATTCATTAAGCGAAATAAAAAAAAAAAAAAAAACATTTCACTCACTTTAATCAATTCAATATTTTCATACAGCAAAAAAATTCAACAATAATTATTCAAAAGAAAAAACTCAAAAATCACTTTTATTTCAGCACAATTTCACCGTTTGGTCGACAAACGTTGATGCCAAACGTGACACGATTGCAATCGCAGGACATCATTCACGCATAATGACTTCAATTATTGACACCAGCCGTTGACGATTAAAATATATATTTTTAAAAGGCGTAAAATAATACGCATACGCCATGTACTCCAGAAGGAAGCAAATGTCATGGTTTGATTCTTTTTGCTTATGTAAATTTTAATTTTATTTTAATAACTTAAACTTTATGTGTGGTTGTTGGAAATTCAACACTTTAGTACAACCTTCATAACGTGAATCTCTACTAAAGCTCACTCAAAAATATTTTGAATATTCATTAGTGCCCTCTACAAAGCTTATAAATCATGCACATTTTATTGTATAGCCGCAACGATAGAGCTTTTGTATTCGTTCAAGTTCTTTGTAGCTGCACCAGCAATAACAACAGCAACATTAAGAATCAAATACCAACAACAACAAAGAATATGGCAAAGCCAGCGATTTGCATAATTATAGGCGCTAAAAGTTGATTACACTCTTGCTCACACGCTCTCGATGGCCGCTCAAGTGTTTATACATTTCGATTTGTTTTAACAATGTGTATATGAATATATACATATGTATGTGCATATGTAAACGTAACTGCACATGTGAATACGTAGTGTGTTTACGTATTATATGTACTCATTCTACAAATTCACGTGTATATTTGAACTTTGTTCATTTCGGTCGCTTCAATTCAGGTGTTCGTTAGCGCAGCTTAATGACTCGTCCCGAGTCGGAATTGCGCCCTCGTGGAGTCTCCCACATTGAAACAAGTCATTTAACTGAGTAACGTTGAGTGTTTGATGCCTGAATGGGTTTTATGTTGGTTTGTTCGTTTGCTTTTGTTGCCGCCTTTTCGGCGCTTTTGTGTCATTTTACAAAGGGACTTAATTGCTGTTTATTATTCAATGAATATGTGAATATGTATGTGAGGGACAATGTACGCGAGTGTGTACGGTAGAAGGTTATTTAAACTCTGATTTAAGAACTTATTGAAAGCGATTACGGCTATGAGTTAATTATGGCCTCACATATTTCATTACTACTTTGTTTTTGGGGTCTGAAAAGCAAGTCTGACTTTTATGCGCTTTAATTATTGATCAAAATGAAAATAAGCGACGTCACATAAATTGTTATTAAATTGCTTGAAGTTATTAGTGCTGCATTGTTTACTGTTTGGTAGTTTTAGACCAAGGTGACCGAGAAACTAATTTGACTTATCTTAATAGCTTATTCGAGCTCTTTTTTTATGTTTCTGACATTTGAGTATGTGATAATCCATACTTTTCATTATTGTCTCAGACACAGCAAGTGTCTAAATAACTTCTTTGGATATGTAAAATGAGAATATGACCAAACAATATAAAGACAAGTGAGTCAATTAAGCAGCAAGCGGTTCAGAGCTAGAAAAGAATGAACATCTTGTCTTGCTCCTGGCTAAGAAAGCTGCTTCAGATGTGAGCAGTTAGCTTGTTCACACTTACCCTATGAACAATTCACTTGTTCATTTGTGGTCTTTGTGTAATACATAAGCAGCAGTTGCCCATAAGTTGAGCGTAACACTTGACTCAATGCAAAAGGACTCGGCTCTTCCTCATGCTTCGAGTTAAGTGTGTACTCTAAATGGGCTGCCGAACAAGTAAAGTATTAACATATAGCCTGACATAAATAATTCAAAGATTACTCAATGGCAAGACCTTAATTGCGGTGCCATCTTGTGACATAAGTAGCACTGAGTAAGCAAACAAAATTAATGTTGAGTTCAAGGCTCACGGCTGAATTTTATACGCAAGTTTATTCAAATCGAAGAGTTTCGTGGCAATTGACAGTTTACTTACTTGTTGCTTAAGAGATAGACTAAAGTACTTCGCATAAAAGTACTTAAATCCGGTATTTCTCCTTTACAAATGAAGGCTTTGCCTTCTTCTTTTTCAATTTCTTAGCTTTAGAAAACTTTACAGAAGAATTTAAAAAAAAGAACGAAAAGCTTAAACGAAGCACGTTTAATGTTGCTACTGTTTGTATCTTGTTCAGCAATCACAACTAAACATAATAAAATTGAAAATTCATAGAAATGCATTGACAACGAGACCCAATAGGTTTTTAAACAAAAAAAAATAATGCCAAGCACAACAAAATGCAAAATATTGCATTGCATCACACACACAAAAACACAAAGCCAACCACACAATAACAGACAGACAAGCAGACAAACACATACACTTAAACAAAAGATACACACAATCATTGTGAAACTCAGAGCAGAATGCTGAAAAGTATGCTGCAAAATAATGCGTTGCTGCTTGTTTGCCCAAAGGGTTTTTTAAAGCCCGTCTGTTGATGTGACTTGGCTAAGTGGCGGAAGGAGACGGTCGTGTGGTGCGGTGCGTCGACACTGTGGGAATTGTAGTCAAGTTGTGAAATGCATTAAATCCCCTTTTGCCAACTTACGCAATTGACATGCGAGGATTATTTTATTGTATGTTTTCTTTTTTGTTTTTGTTGCAGTCTTTGTAATGTTTATGTTGAACGTGAGCAGTATAAGGAAACGAAATAAAGAAAAATATATATTATGATAGAGAACTGGAATAATAAAATAAAATTCATACAATAAAAATTACATAAATCAAATAAATGTTAAGACAACTTTTTGCATGTAAATGGCAAAAAGGACAAACTATCTGTGTTTGTCAGTGTTGAAATTGTTTCTATTAGATTCTTTGGAAGCTGTCGAACAACCGAGAAATAGACAAAGAGCTTGTAAAAAAGATTTAAACAATCATTTAGCAGTCAAAAGTCAAAATTTGAGCTCTGAAGTTTACCTTTTAATCAACTGAAAGACGCAAACAAACGAAAAGCCAAAGAAAAACAGAAAAAATTAGAAATGAAACGACGAGGAGGAAAAAAGTTAGTTAGTAACACTTTTTTTTTCAGTCTCAGTTTTCCTGTCTGCTGCACAAGCCGGAAATGCGACAAAGAAAAACAAGACAAGCTTCGTTGCACACCTCTTGCTAAATGCTATTCAACCGTGAAGAATGATCTAGCGCCAAAGTTGACAGTTGACAGCAAGTGGCGAGCGTGAAAATTGCAATTGTTGCCAACACGACTGTAACATGAGACTAAAAGCGAATGCAGACGTCAGAGCAGCGATTCCAACAGCCAGTTAGCAGGCGTCAGAATTTATGTTTGTGTCGGTGTTCGTTACGTATAACATGCCTGACATGTCATCGTGTTAAGTTATCGCGTTGTCATTGCTAATTAAGCAGAGCAACAACGAATATTATGAAGTTTTACCGAAAATACACAAGAATATTTTCTAAGTAATTGGACGATGTGAAAAAAAAAATGGAACCGAAGAAATTTAGACTTTTTGTCAGTATCTTAACTTCATGACGTCTTGAAATTGCAAATGTGACGCACATCCTTTAAATTAAAGTCATACATAAATATATCATCAAAAATACTTTCAGTTCAGTTTTAGGCACAAGATGATTTGGCAAACTGATTGGATTGTTGAGTGTTTAATGTGAAATACACACATAGCAAGGCAACGAATCAATTGTCTTGCTTGTTCTTTTTGCGCAGTTAAGTCAGGATAATCTCCGCTGGCATTAAGTTGTAATTGACAGATTGCTTATACGTCATGTTGTATTTGGAATATGGTGAATGGGTAATATATAAGCTGACAAGTGGGCAAAGATGGACGCTACATTAAGGGCGGTAAGAAAGTGTATTACTCATACCGAAGTTGCAATCAATTAAGTGCATTGTAAATTTTGTTGTCTTATCGTTTATTGTCAATCTTAATTTTCCGCTTGACATACATTGGAAATTTTGCACAAAGGGTTTTTGCCAACACACCCAACCACCCAATAGCCTAGAACGCACTTTGCACACACATGCGACGGGAACTATACTTTGAACTTCAGCATGTGCATACAGAAAATTGCTTTGCTCACTCACAATCGTTTTTCTTTACGCATTTTAAATCAAAATGCTTTTCCTGTTTCTTTTTTATTTAAAAGTAACATGTTGGAATGCCACATAGCACAAGCATGCAATATGTACGCACGCAAGCACACAAATACTCAGACATTAAATTAATGGCATGTACATAGGCATGCAAAGCAATTACTTAAACCGCAAATACTGTATGTAGATGCAAGAGGATGGCACGTACTATAAAAGAAGCCGAAAGCATGATAGTGTGAGAGTAAGGAAATATTAAGTGCAATAGCAATATGTTTTTAGAAGAGTTGAGGTTTCATGCTGTGTTGAAGGTTGACGAATGGATTACCACACAAATTTACAAAGACTTGCAATGCTAAACTAAACACATGAAGAATATACAAACGCATATATAATAAAAAGAAACGAAATTTGATCGTGACTTAATATGAGAAAACTAAAATGAAATGGTGTATTCTTCTTATAAATTAGTAATAAATGTCGAGAGCTTCTTATATAAAATTTAATGTAGAGACAGTATAGCTACAAACACCATACTAAAATTAAGACCAAAATCAATGAACAAACTGACAGTCCACGATTTGTTTACTTTACCGCGCCACAATGCCAATAACTTTTGTCAATGCCAATAACTTTTGTCACATGCTAGTTCGTTGTTGTTGTTGTTGTTGTCAGCCATCGTTCTCGTTGACTTTGGCAATTTGTTTGTACAAAGGCTTTTGCTGCTCTCACGGCGCGTTTGAGCTACGAGTCCTGTCCGGGCTTGGCTTCAAAATTAGTAATAAATGTCGATTAATTGGCCAAAGCAAATTTTAATGTGTTTAATTTATGCAAAGTTTTACTGCGGCCAAGTTCGATTATTGAATATTTTGTTAATTAAGTTGGTTTGATTAATGCAGAATGATTGTGTCAAGAGATTAAAGTTAAGAGCATTAAAAATGAAAGCGGTTTGTTAATTAATGCGTGGTGAACAATGGAAATTCAAATATTCTCGTGCCTTTTAAGACTTAAAGAATACAGCTCGTTGCTTTTCAACTATACAGGAGTAAAATTATGTATATCTTCAACCATTAGTTATATAAATACTGAAAATTCTATGAATGTATTATTTCAATCTGCGGTATGCACAAAGAACGCTTGTCTTGTGCATAATTCCTCGAGTTCTTTGTGGCTTTTTAAATTGCATATTATGCTTAAATTATTATTTTCTTTTTTTGTTATTTGTGACATTGTCAAGCCTTTAGTCATCATCAGTGCCATTGTCCTTGCTGGAATCCAAAACAACTCCAAGCAACGGCGCAACAAAAACAACTTGACTTAGCTCAACTCTTCTTATTTTGCAACGTGTTTGAGAATTATTTACACATGTTTGAGGAGTTATTGTTGCCTAATACATTCAGCCTGACTCATGCACTCCATTGCTGTGCGCGACCTTTTTGTCTGCGTTTTAATTAGTTTAAATGAGTAAACTTTTACACTTGATATCGCTGTGAAAACCTCACATTGAATTTAATTTTCAAACATTTTCTGCTGGTTTATTCTTTAATTCAACTGTCGAAACAGTCTGTCAGTCGCCATCAGACATCGTCGTCGGCGCTAGTTGACTCTGAGTTGAAATGTAGTCTGTTACCTGTCAGCATTTTCGCAATTTAGCACTTCTGCTAATGACGCGAGCGAACGTGTTAAATCCTTTACCGCTTTGTTTTACACTTTCCAACCTGCTTTGTGTTTCTCTTACCCACACATATTGCTTGTGCGCCTTTGTGTCTGTGCTTTTGTCGCTAATAGACAGCGGATTTGTTGCTTCACGCAAAGATTGTGCGAGTGTGTGAATGTAAATAAACATGCGGTTAAACGATTTTTTTTTTTTTTTGTTTCAACAAACGTTGTTAGACTGACAGCTAATGTTAAGTAATTATAGAAATGGATATTATTATAATGAAAAACGGACTCCTACTGTTTTAACTTGTTCATTGGAACAAGCTTTGAGTGATTGCGCTTTTGATGGTTTTAAACTAAGTCTAGACTACAAGCATTGAACTTATTTCTGATCTCCATAATGAATGACAACTTCAATCATGTGAGAAAGTTATCAATATCGTTTTTTTGTTTACATTATCAATTTCAAGACTAGGCAAAATGCATAGAAACACTTGAAAATAACATGTGCTATACGTTTAGTCAAACGTTGAATACAAAAAGAATATAAATGTAAAAAAAATTAAAGCGATAAAATCCGTCCAAACGTAAGAACAATTGACATGTGATAAGCAAAGCACAATTGAAATAAATAGCAGAATATAAAATCAAAATTACATTTATTTTTTTTTTGCTTCGGTTTTGTGCACAGATTTATCCTTTCTTTTCTCGCTCACTCCCGCCAAGCTAAATGTTTGGCCTTGTGTGGAAGCACATTCAGCTCAGCGTCGCTCAACGTTACCAATTCTATTGTCACATAATCTACAAGTTTTTCCAATAGAATTAAAATTTGCATTTGACACATATTGCAAAGAGGCCAACTGAGCACACGGCTGCATTGACTACGGTAAAAAGAGAAAGCCAGCAAAACCTAGAGAAAGAAAATGTGAGATGGCAAACAGGAATGGCTTGTCAGGGACTGGCAAGCGGAAGTGAATAGCAGTGATATATAGACTTGGTAAGCGTTGACATAATAATGGAACAGATTGAAAAACGAAATAATAATAAAATATAAAATACAAACAGGTATACGATGCAGTGACTTCTTTGATAAACCATTATTAGCATATTCAGCAATATTATTTGATTTTATTCACCAGCATTTTTGTTCTCTTCTTTCGATGTAGAAAGTTGAGTAAGATTATAACGGATAAAAATAAGAAATAAGAGCAACAAATATAGTGACAACTTTGAAATAGTTGCAGCTTCGATTGTGCCGAGTTAGGAAATGGATAAAATCAAGCAGAAAATGGAGAAAAGTTGAAAGTGCATGAAAGAAAATATATGCCGATGTATGAATTTGTGTGCCAATGAGCCGCCTCAGGTCTTCGTTGACGTGTCGAAAGCAGAACATTCACACATACTCCCACTTAGGCATTTACATGCTCGTATAGAGAAGCATTTCGCTTTCTTTATTCATTCAACATGCATTTGCTTTTATACAACTGACATTTTGTCATATGTCATTTAGTTTGTTTGCGATCAATAACTAACAAATAAACTGCATGACTCTGACAGCTTAAAGTTGAATATGACAGCTGATTTGAAGCTGAACTTGCAACTTGACTAACAATTGTGGCACATTACTACTTTTATGGTTAAGAACATTCTTGCATACCATTAATATCACCCATCAACTTGTTTCCGAGAAATACAATGCGTTACAAAGTATCTGTCATCATCAAGTCTGTCATATTGCACAAGTAGATAGGAAGTTATGAGTTCATAAACAACTTGAATACTTATCAAACATTAAATTCTCATTACACCCACCGAGCTGCAAAGAGTTTACTGATTATTGTTGCATGAAGATGATAAAGAAGCAAGCTGTATTTGCAGTCACGATGATTCTAATATTGTTTTTGTACATGAAAAAAACTCACACCAAAGATACTTTATGACATAAGTATGTACATGTGTGTATTCATATTTAATTCTACCATAAAATGTTTAAGCCACGTGTAACTGCTTTATTACCGCATTCAACAGCCATGCTGTGCTATTAGATCAGTATGCCTCATAAATAATGCAAAAGGCTTTCAATTTCAATTCACTTGTATTCCGTTAAATCAGCATTAGCTACTTACATTAAATTTTCGGTATTGTAGACTTAAAGCTATTTACTTACTAAACGATAAAGTGAAATTTATGAAACCAATTTACCACATTTCCTGTCAACCAATTTGTTCAATCATTACACAATCAGAAAAAAAAAGAACAGAATACATAACTATTTTTTGTGCTAACAAAGGCAACACCAACGATAAATCCAAACTACACAAGGAATATCATCTTTTGAGACTTTTTTTTTTGTTATTTTTTCTTCCTTTGCAAAGATTTGCTGACAGTTAAATATGCTGCATGTTGGGTCTAACATGCGCTACCAACAATTCTGCAATACTTCTGTTGATGAAGACAATATCAAAGTGTTCCTTAGTTAGTCAATAAAATTGGCTTATTCATGGCAAAGACTAGAGATTGTTGCCTACGCAAACTTCTGCCCATTTCAGTTCACTCACACACAAAAAGATAAGGAAAGAAAGCAATCACTCCAACAGGTTGGTAAAGAGAGACGTACAAAACACCAATGCAAAATATGTTAAAGAACTATTGTGTATTTAAATGTATATTCATGTTGAAGCCAGCGAAAAAGCTCAGCAGAAACTTATTCACAAAAGAGATTTGTGAATATTTTCCTTTTCCTTTTTTATATTTTTGGTGTCGCATATTTCAACAAAAATTCGACACATTTCCTTTTTTTTTACATGCTGCTTCATTATATTTTGTTTTCTTATATTTTGCATTTTGGTCCTTAGTGAAAGCGACGTCAATTTAAATCTATATCAAAACTTCGTGATATTTTTGCCTGTGCGCCTGTGTTTATGCATATTTATTTGTCTGCTCCTTAAACACAAATTGAATACATTTATTTTTATTTTTATTATTACTATATTACTGATTTTGTGCAAAGGTTTCACGATTTTGTATGCAAATTTCCTCTTCCACTAAGACTCTTGTCAATCCCTGGCGTGTGTTATTTGTAAAGGGGCGTTAAAATGTATAAGTATAACTATTTGTAGTTATGCTAATTTTGGATTTGCTTCTAAAATTGGCTTCGACATTTCTCCAATATCCAAAAACAAGGCGAATAGTAAGAAATGTAAAATTCTACTATTCTGTTTTATATAAGTAAAAAATGAGAATTGACATTGCAGAATCGCGGCATTCGACACGCCAATGTTGTCTAATAAGCTAATATTATGAATATGAAAATGTGCGCATTTGTTACTGTTTTTTATAGTTTTTGTTCCTTGCAACGCTGCAGTTTCTAAAAGACTACTAAAAAGGACCATTTCGGTTTATGTTGAAGTGTGTGTCGTGCTGGCAATTGAGGTCACTGTTTCACGTTGCGGAGTGGAGTTACATCAACTCAAATTTACGCAATCCACCTTCTTTACATAAGTAAGCAATTTACGCAAGATTTTTTCGAAATAAAAACATAATCGACAATTACGAAACAACAATAATACAATTGTAGACCCACCAACAATAAACATTAAGAAAATCTACACGTCTTCGTTTTGTCACAAGTTTGCTTGGGTGTGGTTAACTTGATTTGGCTTGTATTTCTGTTGACGCGGCTAATTTCTGTGAAATTCACGTGACAATAGAAATAATTTCGTGCTGCAGTAGAATGAAATGGCAAACACGAATTCTCGAAGGCAGCAAGCCAGAAGAACAATACAATAGCAAAAAACTACATGACAATAACAACAAGCCAGAAAACCCAAAGGAAGCAAATCGACAAGGAAAGCATCGAGAGCGGGAGCGGCATGTGAATGCGACTGTGAAATAGCACAAAAAACAATTACAAGAAGTTTGGCTTGCCTCGACATGCTGAACCGTAGACGAAGCCAAAAAGTATGCAAGACTTTTTGTGTGAATTGCGAAGTGCAGCGAGAAAAAAAAGATTTAAGACGGGCGGGTAACTTAGGAAGCGGAAAAACACGCCAAACTACGTTAGAAGCAAAGGAAGTCACCGTGCTTTTTGTTTGGGAACAAATTCATGTCGCAGTAATCTTTGTAAATGTTATTTTGTCTATGTGCATGTATGTATGTATGTATGTGTGTTAAACTGTACCTTTCGTGCCATATACACATGTTGTTGTGTTCGCTGCTTGTGTGAAAACTTTAACAAAACTGGCAGTTAAGGGCTTGACAAATAACCTTTGCTTGCCACTTCGTTGCGAAAACAAAATGAACAAACACGAAAATTTAAAACCAAAAGTTGCACGAATACCTAAAATCGTATTAAATTTCGGTTTGGCGTGCTTTTTCACCTAACAAAAACAGTAAAAAGGAGCTCAAATATAAAAAAAATTGGAATTGAATTCTTTGACGCATATTATTCCATTTCTACACATTCATCTTAATGTGTTTACGTATTTTATCTTCACACAGGTAATCGTTGATTCCATTCTTGTTGTTGTTGTTGCTTTGTAATTGCTACTTTCGTAATTGGCTGACAAGTAGTGAACCTTCCGGCTCACATTCAGTTTAGGGGAAATGAGTAAATGACTAATGGTCCTCGTCGTAATTGTCGTCCTTTCGCACCGTCGTCATGGTCAAGTACTACATAGGTTGGCTTAACAGCCGCTGAACAGAAGCTTTAATAGTTGCCGGATATTTGACTTTAACTAAAACTTTGTGAAGTTCCTAAACTGATTTAATTTGGTTTGGTTAGACTAAGTCAGGTTAACTAACTGCTTTCGTTCATAAGTATGAATATGGCTGTCTTGTATCTATTTAAAAAAAAAATCAACTAATTTTTTTTCAAGCCACTTTAATTCATTTATAATTGTTTGAAGAAATTATTAAGTATTTACACAGATTTTTTATTGGCGTAATTTAAAAATAAAAATAAATTTATTACCCTTTTTTTAATTTCCAAATACTTTCTGCTCTTATTTGTCATTTTCTTCAAAACTACGTATCTACGTTCAAAATTAATGTCTTTCAGTCATTCGTTTCGTGCCGTTAGTGTCCTTATGTCGCAACTGACATTCGTCTACTAAAGTCGCTGCACAATGTTTGACGCGTTTAACGCTTTGCCAATAAGCAAGTTTTCCATTCTCTTCATGACATTCCTCAGCAGAAGAGCAAGCACGACCCATTGCAATAGGCTATTATCCAAACTAACGACTCTAACAGAAAATGTTAGCGACGATTTACTCTCCCAGGTTATCGCTAACAGAATAATAACTCAAATACTGTTAACTAAAATAAGAAGCACATTGTAGTGGACTGACATGGGAGATTATACAGATCACTCAGTAGATTGATGGCATTTCCTGTTCTCGAACAGACAGAACTGTTAACTATATTGAAGATACAAGTGTCATATAATATGGAAAAGTTTCATTTAAAACTAAAACAATTCTATCGAAATCGACTATGGTGGCAGCACTGTATGGACTGAACATAGGTCATCAACCGAGTGAACATAAAAGCAATGTTCGAATAAATAAGAGTTCGAACGAGCACGAATGACATCAAACAGGCGAGAGTTTCAATCGTCTAAGAAAATGTTGTCGTAGTTCTTGTTTATTTTGCCTTCAAGAAGGTTAATGTAAACAAAGCCGATGTCAGTAAAGAGTAACACGTGCCGAAATACAAGAGCAAGCGACAATATGAAGAGCGAGCAAATTTGTTAGCAGAAGACATGCGCAGTAATTTAAAGAGATTTTGAACTTAAGAAATGATTATTGAACATAAAAACCGGTAAATGCAGAAGAAGAATGAATAAATAAGTAACAATAATTTTAAAAACCTTCAAATACAAAGAACTTTCCTCGTTATCAATTTGGCTTATGTTTTTAACAACCCACGCACGCCATACTAACCTCACTGCATAAAGCATAAGCTTCATCAATATTAATTCATAGGCACTTTCAATCTATGGCCAATATAAATATTTCACACCACAAACTACAACACAAAATTGCTCACAAACTCGTATATTACAGGTGCTTATAGCTAAGATACTTCTGGGAAGCTAGAATGCCATAAATACGTGGAGTAGCTGTGTGTGAAAAGGTAATAAAATCTATGCTTAAGCTGATAAATTGCTACGCAAGCAAGCAATTTGCAAATTCACACTCGAAATATTTTCCTTTGGTTGCGTGAGAACTTTTACCTTGTTTGGCTTTCAACTTGAACACGGTCACCGGTTTCCGTTCTTAATGAGCTTATCTACTCTACATCGGCATCATTCACCGTTCAAAGTTTGTGTCTGTTCGCCTTTTACTTGGCCTCAAGTCATGTCTCAATTAATTTTTAAAATTCCTTGCGTGACCATTGGCTATTGTGAATAACAAGGCCAATGTTGGTTCGTTTACCGACCAGTCAGATACATACGACCAACAAGATTCATGCAGCAATTTTTCATACAAAGCACGCAGCAGTAGCGGGTTTTGCCAGTGACGCGCCTAAGAAACTACTAAAGAACGCCTTGTGGTCAGTTTGGTTCGGGTTTCAGTCTGCCAACGAAATGTGAGCTTTAACAGTTCTCGTTCAGGCTGGCAAACTCAATAAGTGCGTTAATATTTTATGCACATTTTTCAGTGTCAAAAGTGGTGAATGAATGATAGACTATTGTGCGCCCGTTGACTCAAGCTCAACTCTATTATTATTTCCTCAGCTATGGCCGATGCATTGGCTAAGTTGAGTAAAGTGTTTGCGCATTCGTGTTTTACTTTGCCACAAATGCACACAAATCCTTTTAAACATCTTGCGGAGCAGTTAAATCTTATTTTCAATTGTTGTGCGCATTTACTGCAACTTTTTCTTTGCCCAAGACAACGTTAAGCCCCTAAACGTGTGCTACAGTTTTTGCAGAAGCCATGCTTTATAGTTGAACGCGTGCTTCTTGTCTGCAGCTCGAAGACCTCGTCCGCTGCCATTGCCGTTGTTGTCGTTGCAACAACTTGAAAATGCAGTCAAACATGGCCGAAAGGATTTGCTTTTGATTTGTGCGGCTTTGGGGAAATTTTTTTTTTTGGTTCTGCAACATTCTCTTTCTTTACTTGTTTTTAGTGTTATTTTCTATTCTTTTGTAGTGTGTTTTCTTTTTTTCTGGTTCTTCCTTTTACGCGTCCAACCAAATGTATTGCAAGTTTTCCTTGTTGCCCCGAAAAAAACAACAATTTCCACTTGATTCTCACGCAGCACTGGTTAACCTAAAACATCGCCTCAGCCGTCTCTCAGTTGCTCCACAGTTGTTCTTCTTTTCCTCTGTTTTCAGTTGCTTTTCCGCTTAAGATTTGCACACTCAGCGCATGTTTCGGTTTAATGTATTTGCCGTTTCCTTGTTAACAACTGCAGCGTCCTCCCCTCAATCTACTCATCTTTCAGCACTACCGTATGATTCTGCTTGCGCCAATGGTCCAACTGTGTCCGTCTGATCAGCTTTGTCTGCTTGGCTTCCTGCTTGCTTTCCCTTTTCATTCTCTTGATAATTGCTTTTGTTAGTTTGTGATTGCAAAATTATTTTTTTTTATCTACTTCATTTTCCTTTCTGTTCGACACTTTAAAGTTTTATTTATTTTTATTTCATGCAATTCGTTGTCCAAATAATTCTCATTGGGCTTTTAGATACATTTTTACTTTTTATTGCTTTTTTTTTATTTTACTATTTCTGCTTCGTTTTTTATTTTTGACAATTGGTTTTAATGACAGTTTCTACTTATTTTCACTTCCTCCCGATTTTCTATCACACGCACGCACATAAAAAAATATTTACTGCCAAAACTATCAACAATCTTCGTAGTTATCACAATGGTCTGCATGAACAAGCCAAACACATTCCCACGGCATGTCTCTAATTTGATTTGCTTAACATTCGACAAACTAAGGGAGCATGTCATAAAAGTCATAAACAACACAAAACACAAAAATGTTGAAAACGATAAAAATGTTGTTCGTAATTTTTATGACCCCAAAAGACACATCAATCCCAACAACAGTACAATATGGCAATGTGTAGGCATTAACGGTAGTGAAAACTGCGACTTTGGCAAATTCAAAATGGCCGCGAAAGCGGTTCAGAGAAAAAACGTTTTTAAGACATGAAAGCGCAATAAAATGGAACCTTTTTTACCTCTTCACTGAGGAGAATAATATTGTATATATGTATTATACAAAACAAGAGTTTATGGTCGACATATATTACTATTGTATAAACTGTTTCAAATAATCTAAAATATTAAATCACCTGCTGCCGTTAGCATTAAATTTACGCACATACACTGCACACAAAAACAGCAAACAAGAAAAAAAAACACATTTTAACCAAATACCAAGTCAAATGTAAACAAATACTCAAAAGTACCAAATGAGGCGCCACAATGCCCATACAACAAGGGCCAATAACCGAAGTGAGCAAAGACAGTTGCATGCTGCTTATCGACAGAGCCAATTTGATGCTCAACAAAAAAAAAAAGGTTTACGCTGGAAACAGTGACAAGCCAAAAAACAAGCCCACACAGCAGAAAAACCCATAAAAACACGCACTTTGCTGATTTCGTTTGCCAGCAAAGCAGTTTCCACATATTTTATAACTATTTGTCAAAAAAGTGTTCGATTTTTAAGTGTTGAATGCTCCAAGAAAAAAAAAAACAAAAACAATAACACAATAAAAGCAAAATGAACAGCAACGAAAGAGCTAAAAAAGCTTCAACTTAAAGCATAAAAGGCGCAAAATTAACTCACAATGCAACAAATACTTATTGCTGTAAGGCTTACGTGGTGGGGCAAAAGGCGAAGAGTAATAGAGCGCTGAATGCAATACACTCAAATAAAACAAAAGGAGTTAAGGTAATACTATTAGAATGTGTGGGTGTGTGTGTACGACGTAATCAAAAGTTTTTGCACACATTCGCTTAGGAAACAATAAAAAGTGAAGCTAAAGCGAACGCGGCACACAGACGATCAACGCATGTAAAGCGACAACAACAACGAACAGAAAAAAAAACAGTAGAAATATGTGGGAGAATTGTTTGAAAACAGCGAAAAACATTTGCGCATAAAAGAATTAAGCAAGCGTAACTGATACGATGTCTCCCACACTGGCTGCGATAAGCGCGCAAGCATGCGTGTGGCATGTGAAGAAGCAAGCATGGCATGTGGCATGAACAACTCTTAATGTGCTAAACTGTTGGACTACAAACTAGCAGCGATTGAGAGTGAGCGTAGGAGCAAGAACAAATAAGAATGCGGTAACGTGGCCCAAGGGAGCCACTCAAGTGAAAAGTGCCAAACAAGAGCAAACTTTTTCTGCCAATTTCACGAAATCTTATGGCGAGTCGAATGTGCTGAACTACTAACATTAAAATGAACAAAAAGCGACAGTAATATTGAAAGGCGATAATAGCCGTGAAGAAGCGAATAAGAAAAAAAATGTGGAAAAAGCAATCAGAAATTAATTGATCAAAGTTAAATGGCATGTAGCGACGTCGACAAGGCAATGATATCATTGGGGTACTACGTAGCGTATAATTAATTTAAATGAGTTGTAATTCGAAACTGTTGCCGGAAATTGCACATTTACATATACTTCAACTCGTTAGGCGTTCTGAACTTAAATTCAAACAGCGACAAACAAGAACTGAAGTGTGTCTGTGCCACATATACCATAATGTCCCAAATAAAGGGATAGGCAATTCAAATGTGAACATCAGTAACAATAGAATAATAGAAATATCCAATTTGATTTGCTACATGTGAGACATTATAGACAGCATGAACAAGGAATAGAAAATAATTGTAAATAATGAAAACGTTTATTCTCTTCGAGCTGGTTATAGTAATAAAAATAATTAGCGCCTGAAACTATCAATAATTGAAACAGCAAACAATAAAAAAAATATACATATATCATCAATTGACGCAAAAATAGTAAACGATGAATTTGTAAAATCACATCGACGCACAACCAAAAAATCATTCAGCATTCATTCATTAAACTAAATTGAAGCATTTTAATTGGCAAAATTCGTTGATAAACATTTACATTTGTATTTCAATAAATTCTAATTTTTTGTTGACATACATAATTACACACATTTCGAACAAAAGCTTATGTACACAGCCAAAGTGCGACAATCTGACAAATACGAAATTAGCAAATAAAATAAATGCAGCATACTAAACGGCACTTAACTCATAGCGAAATACTGCGCCTCTGCATATATATACATGTATGAATAACGAATTAGAATGCAAATGAACATTTAACTGCAACTCACACACAGATCACTTATAGAAAAGGAGATGATATAAAATTAGCGAATATCACGCATACGACAAGTTGAACTCTTGAATTTTCATGCACACTTTCACAGCTGCGCGAATTCAAGTGTTTGAGTGTGTGTGTGTATGTGAGAGTGTGTGTTTGTAAATTATTCATGATTTAATTTAAAAAATGCAATTGCATTAAGCAACCAAAGCAAAGTTTATGATCACGAGGGAAGTTGAGGTTTTCATTTGTTTGCCACAAAACAGCTCATAAAAATGAACAACGCAATGCCACAAAACTATTTTTACATAATTTATGCAAAATTTTAAACTAATTGCAGCACTTAATGCAGATTTCAACCGCATTTATATATTTCATGCACAGCGACCAACTAACAATATACACAAATTTATGTGGGTGTGTGTGTGTGTGTGTGTATGCGTTTATATTTGTTGCAAAACAACAAATAGAAAATTTTCAATCTATTCAAATTTACACTTTTACTGACCATTCCTGCACTCGTGTATGTGTGTGAGTATTTCATAAGCTTGCTAATGTAATCGCAAATTATTGGAGAAGCTTTTTGTGATATTTTACACAAATTGCGTCAAAAAGAGATATTGATATTCTATCAAAACAATCACTTCTTCTTAGATTTTGTTTTCCATTTATACCGAAATTAATATGTGTTCTTTTGTTGACATTTGTATCCTTTAAAGACATCAGTTGTATCTGCGAAGCCATGCTCCCGCCAATGTTGTCCCACACCTATGAATGACTGTCAAAACTTTGAAGGACATGTTGTCTCCCTTTTCCAAAATTCGTTGGCGCACAATAAGTCCTCAACTTGATTAGATTTTCGTCGAATTCTGTTTTAGCATTTTGCGCTCGAGTCGTCCTGGTTGATGTTTTACTGCCACCGTCATACTGTTGTCTTCTTCAACCCAACCGTTGAAGAGATGCGCCACGCAATGTTTTGGATCAAAGCATTGCGTACTGAGCGTGCTAAAAATGCAACGACAAAATTGAAAATACATTTGTTTTCTTCTTTATTTTTGTTTTTTAGGTTTAAGTCGATCGCGTTTGCCGAAATAAATTGAACAATTTGTTGGTGCATCAAGCGCCGTGCGTTGAACGCTAAGCGTACGTACGTCTGTTGAGGCAAGTGAAAGTGAACGAGAATGTGTTGTATGAGAGCAAAGCCAACAACAGAAATAAAAACTAAAACAGCTGCACGCGTACGCCAGCTCAAAGGATTTGTTAGGGATTTGGCGCATGAAAAATAAAAAAAAAATATCTAAAATAAAGTTTTTAAATTGAATTTGGAACGAGCGAACGAACAAGTTGTGAAAGTCCTCATGGGACAATCAGGCAAAACAACAGAATAAAGAGAAAGGAAACAAAAAATTGTATTTTTTTGAAAGAATAATCCCTTCACTTACCTTTACCTAGCAACTATTTTTAATGCAATAGCGCATATTTTTTTATCATCCCGAAGATTCTGCATGAAGAGTATCGAATTTTCAGCTTGATTAATAAAAGTTTATTTCCGTGGCAATAAATCTCTTTCAAAACGGTTCAGTAAAATTATGCATATTAATAAATGTTTCAAACTATTGCCAAAAAAAAAAAAAGGAAAACGTGAAATTGATTTGAAAATTTGCAATCAAACGAAATATTAATCCCCAACCATTAAACACACACAAATGCACAGATGTATGTACAAACAACAACCACAACACCGCAAAAAAAATGAATGAATATACGCATATTTTATTATATTTTCCCACACATGCATGAAAAGATTCTTTCTATTTGCATATGCAGGAAAGTCAAACTCAGAAAAATGATTTCCATTTCAATTACTTATTGATTGATTTGCAGTTTGTAACCAAGTAAAAGCGGTTCACACACAGCCACATAGCAATCATGGCCCAGAGACACACACGCAAATACTCAGCATTGCCGTTTGCATGAAGAGATGTCTGTCAATTTATTTATATTTCGACGATGACGACTGCGTGGGAGTGTGTCTGCGTTTGTTGGGAAGTATAAATGTGAGTACTTGTGTTTGTTTGCATGTGTGCACTTTTATAAATTGTCTACTCCATTTCTCCATTTCATTGCTGTGTGGCTCAGCACATGTGTGTGTTTGTTTGTTCATATGTATAATTGAAAATATTACCGCATTTGTGAAAAACTTATATTTGAGCTCAATATTAAAATTGGACATTGACAAATTTCTTCTACGAACTGGCATCTTATGTAAGCTCAAAAGTCTTTCCTTGTATAAGTCATGTTAACATGACAAAAACGAAAAACAAATTTAAATAAATTATTACTGATAATATAAGAAACTAAGAACACACATTAAAATAAATTATATTAAAGCGATGTAATAATTAAGAACCAAAACTTAACTCAAATCGTCTCAATTACGTGCCTATCAGCCAAGTGAAGTATGGCTTAAAGAAGCTTACAAAACGATTAAACGTTGAACATATAAAACACAAGACAATTTTGATGCATTCATTATATCTTTTAAGTAGCAATTAATTTAACACTTTCGCATTGTTGACTTATAATAACTTAAAGCGATGAGCAAAATCTTCAAGAGCCAAAGAGCAATAGTCACCTCAGTAAACACACAGCACACTCCTGCCATCGATGGCCACTGATGACATGACTCGCACTTTTAACTCAACTCAGCTCAACTCATCCGAAATGGGCTAAGCTGAGCTGTCCAAAGTTCCGCTCGAAATTTATATTACAGATTTATGCTTTTTATTTTCAATTGAACAGATTTATGTCTGCACTAAGCAGCCAAATGTCTTTTGGTACGCTGCGATTGCTGATTCCAAGAAGCAAACAGAAAATCACAGAGTACGCGGGAAGAAAGAAGGAAGTAAAATAAAGCAGGGAACTGACTGACTGAGTTGGTTATACACTGTAATGTGTATTGGCATGCTGTAATGTTGATGTGTGTGTGTGTGAGTATACGTGAATCCGTGTCCTGCTTATTTAAGAGCTTTATCCTCGAAATGTCAATCAAACACCAAAAAACTGCTTCAGCAACAAAGGCAGTTGCTGTCACTCATTTGTCCGTTCGTCTATCTATCCAACCATCAACCCATCCATTTGTCTGCCTGATCCATCATTCGTTGTATGTTTTTTTTTCTTGAATTTCGAGCGTTGCTTGGCTCTATTGTCTTTTCAACACAATGTCGCACTTCACAGCATCCTTGAAGCTCACTCTATAATTAATAATTTTTACGCCACTTGACTTTTTCATAGCGCTTTTATCCCTCAAAAATTATATTGTCTATCTTCAAAGCAAAGAGGGCAGTACTTCTCTCTATCTCTCTCAGTTGTCGTTTTTATATATATACAAACTTTTTTTTTTTAATTTCTAAAATTTAAATTATTTAGCAATATTCTGCTTCACAGCCCAAAAGGTAATAAATAAGAAAAAAAACATTTGTGATTATATTTAAAGCTTATCGACAACACTTGAGAATCTCCATTTCAAAGTAAACAAAAAAATTACGGTCCTTTGGGTGTAATAAGACAAATAAAATGTCAGGAAAAGAAAATGTGCTACGAAAAATCCTGTTGTTTTCGTCTTATGAGTCCTTAAGGACTTTTTGTTTTCCTGAGCATGATAAGACAAATAAACAAAATCAAAATAATGATATACAAAAGGAAATGTTTTAAATAAAAAAAATGATCGACGAACTGGAAAAAATTAATTGCTTTAAAATAACAGCCATGCAGACGAATTTTTCACCAGACATTTTTTAAACTCAAGAAAATTCACTTAATTTTTTGTTGATCAAATTAAAATTAATAATAACAACACTGCTTTGCGGGGGTCGTTGGCGGCTGTAGACGAGAAATTAAGTAAACCACTAGAATCGGAGCCTATACGACATCAAAAACCGATTTTGCACGCGTTTAATTTTCATTTGCTCCTTACTGACATCGATTACACACAATAACTCTGAGTATGTGCCTCTGCTTATGAAGCCTATTAAACTTAATGTAGGCAATTCGCTTTCATTGAAACCGCAGATAAAACTTAATATGGGTCACTTGGCTGACATCTCCATGGCCTGTTTGGCTCTTGTTGCTGCTGCTGTCGGTCTGTCTTCACAAGAAAATTATTTTCTTGTTTACTTATTTGTATTTTCATTTTTTTTTTAAGCTTGGGCTCGTTTGGTGCTTTGTGTCAATGTGTGCAAAAGCGGCACAGGCAAGGACATTAGCGTATGCGAGTCATGTCCTTTTTCAAATGCTTCTCTGCTCTTTTTTTGCACTGGCAATGACATGCTGCAAATTAAAAAAGGGTTTCCTTGAACAATCTCGTTGCGGTTTTGCAACATTTCACATTGGTTGCTCGCTCCTATATTTTGGTCTCTCAAAAGGAAAGGACACACAAGCAAAGCGGTCAACAGATTTCGTATTGGAAGGCAAACTGGCACAGATTATAGATTGTATTTAGGCAAAATTGTTAGGTCATTTAGTTTTCATTTTTTTTCGTTGAGCTTCTTGTCGACAAATTAATGTCAAGCCCATATTTGTCCCATTCACTGGCTTGACTTCTGTCCAGCTTTAAGCTCATTTTTTCCGACCGACCATTTGACCAGTAATTGCT
The DNA here is from genome assembly GCA_034638295.1 of Phortica okadai. Classification (NCBI taxonomy): domain Eukaryota; kingdom Metazoa; phylum Arthropoda; class Insecta; order Diptera; family Drosophilidae; genus Phortica; species Phortica okadai. The sequence goes on from CM067850.1 coordinate 10,655,413, forward strand.
GCAAAACATTTTAATGATGACCATTTTTTCCAGAGTGATTGTTATATGATGACAGTTTCTGTTAGCAGCCAAAAAAAAACCCAAAAAAATTACATCAAAAATGTTTTCATTTTTATTTTTTGTAGCAAATCCTTTAAAGGCATGAGTGTGAGACAGAAAAACAAATTGGTCGATTAAAATTAAAAAAGCGACTTAAATATTACCAAAAGATTAAATGAATTCAGAAGTGAATCACTTCAATGACCGCGGGCTGTATTCCTGCTTGCTCTCACTTAGTTATTTCAATAAATTTGTTGTTTGGCGAATGAATTTTTGCGTAAGCCAATAACTACTGCTTCAGTGCTTTTACATAGTTTGGTAAACATTGAAAAAGTACCTCATAACAAACTTACGTGTACTTATAGGTTGAAGGACATGAATATAAAAAAGTCGTCATACACAAGCAAATGCTTTGAGTAAAGCTAAAGAAAGACAAGACATAAAAACAACTACAAATATTTAGCACATTGTTGAAACTTATATATAAACATATTTTAAAATAAGAAACAAAAAAACTTTTAGTAAATACTTAAATTCTTAGTTCATAATAAAATGTTGTAACACTCGGCTTTGCTTTAGTTTTGTATCTCTTGCAACCTTCAGGTTGCTAACTTCATATTTTTTATATTTGTTGTACAGAAGAATTCCGTTAGAAAAATGTGCTAAAGTAACAAAGAATTTAATTTAAGCTTTCAGCAAACTTTCTTAGTTTAGCTTTAAAAAATATACATATTTTTTTCAAACGTGAACTAAAAAACTACAACAATAAATGCACTGCATTCATATAAACGTTAAACGACCAAAATCAATTTCCAATTTGACAAATTGCAAACAGTGTAATTTTCAATTGATTGCATAAAAATTTAAACAAGACATAAAAGTGTGAGAATAAATGTTTACAACGATTGCTTGAATTTAGTCTCATTCGACGCATTGAAAACGCATTTGACTTTGAGCAATGGCAATACATAAAAAGAAGGATACGTAAAAAAAGGGTGACTAAAAGCAGAGTAAAGAAACCCAACTACTTTGTTAGGTTGAACCAATTGAAGGGACAAGGAGAGACATGAAATTTCTTTTAGTTGCAATGAACAAATTCATTGCAATGCATGAGACTACACATGAGAATGTTTCTAGAACTAAATGGGTATGATTATTTACGTTCATCCCTTTTAGCAGACAAAATAAATGCGATTGCCAAAACATACATTTACGATCGTACACTTGTGCAATGCTACAGACAAACTGAAGACAAACTCAACTCAGCTTACATCAACTATGCTAAGGAATTAAACTAATGTATACTCAAGGCAGTCAGACAGACAAATGCTAACGCACTACCAACAAGGAAGGTGGAAGATGTGCGGAAATGCTTTGTTATTGTTGGTAGAAATTTCTACGAAAAACATAAGGAAATTACTCCGCCGGCAACAACAGCAGCCGACATGCCAAGAAAAAGCATATTTGCCGTCATATTTTCCAAAAAAAAACAACTCGCATAAGTTATACTTTCTGCTATCTCTTTCGAATCCAATGCAAGCACACTAAATATATTAACACCATGTCCCAAGACAATGAATGCATTTGTGTGTGTGCGTTGTATTTCCGTTTCCTCATTGTTGAGCTCACTTGTTTACTCGACTTAAAGAAATATAACCGGCAAATAAGCAAACAAGGCAGCCAACAAAACAAACGAAATGTGAAACGAGCAGGTGACGAAGAAGAGATCATTTCGTTGCCAACTGTCTATAGACAGACATAAGTTTTTATGCTTCATTGAAGCGTAGCAAGAAAAAATTGGTGCAGAAAAAAAGACCTGCTAAAGAAACAAAGCAAATCAAACAAGCCAAAAAGTTTTCAAGACTTTGCACGTGCGTCTTTATTTCTGTATTTTATCTGCAAAACAAAGTAAACAAATGCGTTGTTATTGTCTCATGCTGCAAACTGACTTTTGTACAAATAACGCGCTCTAAAAATCGACACCGAGTCCACTAGTGATTCCGCTTTTGCTTTTGCTTTTTTAAAAAATAATTCAAAGCTCATGTCAGAAAATTAAACGTAGCATTATTGTCTATTTTGATATGTTTTTATTTTTATGTGCAACATTCTTTCTTTCGTATTGTAAACAAGCATGCAAAAAATAATTCTTTACTCTTAAGTTTGCCATAAAATCAACGACGCGCAACCGCTCAACATAAACACACAAACCAAAAACCGAAAGATTTTACGAGCGGTAAACTTGTCGTCACATTGCGCTTCGTTTCAATTTTTATCGTGCTTTCCGTCTTGAGTTTACCCTTTTGACCCTTTTTGGCACACGACAACTTTACGTGCGCTTTTTGCTAGTTTAAGGATAAGTAAAGCCGTCGTCAGCCATCAACCAAAAAAACAAGCGTCACTGGTTGGTTTGCTTGCTGACTAGGGCGGCCTGGCTTTGGCTGTCGGAAATGGTAGTTTAACCTTTTTGACATTTAATCGAATTTATGAATAATATACGAGCACACCGAGCACCGTTAGCTGCAACAGCAACAACAAGTTATGCAGCGGCTTCCGGTACAGGCTCAGAGCCGCACTGACGGAAAAGTTGCCTGAATGTTTCCTGCCCGCTTGTCGTCAGCTACTTAAAAGGATTACGAAACGAAGCGAATTATAGCCTTTTAAATTATATAAAGCGAACAAAGGCAAAAGAAGGCATGAATATAAGTAAGTTGCATGCACGTTTCTGCAATTGCAATTGGTTGTTTGAAAAATTCAAGTTTTGGCGTCACCAAATTAGGCCAAACTGATATGTATCTGTTAATAGAGTTTATTATTTCCTTTTCTTAATGCCTTCGGCAGCTTTTTATTAATTTTGTTTTTGTGTATCTGAAGTCTTTTCTGACCTTTCATATGCTTTATACTTTATCTATTCTTATTTCGTGCGTGCGAATTGCTCCCTTGTGTAAACTTGATTTGCAAGAGGAAACTCGCTCGTATTTTCTTCTTAAGTCAATATCATGTATAATCATAATCATCGTTAGATGGATAAAAGCAACGTCCAAAATAAACACACGCTCTTTGATACATTAAATAAAACAACAAACGATCAAAAGGGTCAATCAACTTTTTCCAAATTCCATAAAGTAAACTATGTACGCCAACTAGACGTTTACATAACTGCATTAACAAACTAAATTTACTCGTTTTTTTATTTGCTCGAAAAACAAGTAAAAAGATGCCCTAAAGTCAAATTTTCCACTGGCAATGGATAAAACAGCAGCTCTGTGCAGGCCAGCGTATCTAAATCGACATGGCGCCAAATAATCGAACAAGTGTGAATGTCATGTCGTGATAGTAATCTTGAATTGAGCGACTCAAGTGAATTGCCTACCCGAGTGAACTTTACTTCACAACGATTTCTACTTTCATAGAAAATTGTGCCGCGCCTGAGAGTATGCAAGGCATTAAATGCATTTTCACTTGACAATACATCGAATAGCCTCTATCGCTACTACAGTTACGATACCCTCTTTCTCTCAAACACTCACACGATGTCTCCTTTTTTCAGTGTCGCTATCAACTGTCAGTCTATTTGCTCTTGGTCTGTGACCCAATTATTTTTGTTTTTTAATCCAGCTAATTTCTCAATGTAATTACACCAGTCAGGGGACTGACAACCTTCGGCGTATCACCAGCACTAGTTGTGTTGGTCTTTAGTTTAAATTTGAAATTTAAGTTATTTTACTCCAATTCTACAACATTATATTTTATGGTATTTCACCAATGTTTTTGGTGCATTGTTAATAATTATATCGAATGCAATTATGCGCTGAATATGTCACAGCTCGCATATGTGCAAACCAAAAGTTAACTGGCAACCAGAGAAAGACTTGCAAAATGATTGAAAATTATGTGCTTACCAAAAATCAACTTGAACAATCAACAATGCCTTCAAGTATGCAACAAAAGTTACGCTGCAAGAAGTGCAATTGTTTTTTCCTTTTATTAATAAAATCAAATCACAAAGTTTTTAAAAACACACACACACACAGTCTCAGTCGTATATAGTCAAAAATAAGCATGCGGAATAAGTAAAACACCCAAGAGCTAATTTACAATTTTCTTGTTAAGTCCTTGCTTACTTCTGCGATTTTCCTTCTTGTTCTCATTTCGTTCTTCATCAACTTTTCTTGCACACATTTTATGGAGCTTTCATTTAACTTGCTTGTTGCAGAAAACGAAGCCGCTAAGTGAGTGTCATAATGGAAAAACTATTTTCGACGCACAAATGTTCTCAAAAAATTGTTTTTGTATGTTAAAAAACCATCAACCAACACACATGTGCACACACACACATATGTAAATTTATAGAGAAGGGTGAGCGAAGTAAGCAAAGTATGTCGACTTGTAATGCAAAAATAACAACGCCGTCGAGAATGGAGGCAAGAAAGTCAGAACAGAATATAATACAAACAAATCAAATGTGTGAACTTTTACACAATTCAACGCCGAAAAGTCGGCAGTAAAAAAGTTTATTCATTTAATTCAAACTCATCTTGAAAAGAACAGCGAAGAAAACTAAGACACAAGCAACAGCGACAGCGACAATGTTGGTGACACAACAGAATCAACAAATGTGATGATGAAGAGGGTTCTCGTTTGCTTAAAAACTTACACGATTACTCATTGTAGTTGTATTTGTGCCATCATAATTTTAGCGCATTTTCATATATATATTATTCGTAACCATTTTTTGCTTGTGCTCAAATTTTCGACAACAATATTTGCTTTTGTCATTCATTCCTTCAACAAAACACAATTCAACTCTTTTATTGATTCAACTTTATTGGTTAAGTACCAACCAGCACAGCAGTGAGTCAAACAAACAAAGGCAATTCAACTTTGTCAGAATAACTTATTCCAGTACGTTTGTTATAGAAACTCACTTACTTTGCCTTTGCGTTAATTCACTTTATGGGTCAAGCAGCTTCACGCAGCGAAAATATTTTGTATGAGTGTTTATTTTACTTTGTGATTATTTTTTACTCACTCATTCATTTTAGACTCATTCATAATCACGCAAAGTCAGCGAAATGTCACAAAATGTAGCCAAGAAAACGTGGTTTTTGGCCAAACGCTAAGTGGCACTCCCGTGCTCTTTGTACTAAATAAATTTCTCTTGCAAAACTCTTCTATTCACTGCGCAAGTCATATTAAATGCATCGCCGTTTAAGTTTCGACTCATTTTCATGCTCCCGTCGTTTAGCGCAACTTTCATCTCCTGTGCCGCAAGCATACTTTTCGGCGTTGCATGCACATGCCTTTCGCACTGAGCCCTCACTTGCTCCTAACACTTCAACGTTTTACATTTCAAATATACTTTGCGGCGTTTCTAGCTCACACTGCTATGATAATGAAGATGAACACGTCATCAACACAAATTTGAATATGATTTGTGTTAAGGCATTTTGCGTTCATGTCCATCAGTCAGAGCCACGGCATAAATATCAGATTTAACAGAGGGCAATGTTGCGCCAAAAAGCTAATTAATCTTGCATACTCTCGGGCTAACCGATATTATTGCAAGCGATTCATTATTGCCCCCAGAGTATTTTAATTTGTGGTAATAGCAATAGTTCACGTCAGATTAGTCAGCTAACGGAGCACGTGTTTAAATTAATATTCATCAATCGCAAGTTTTACTTTAAGCCTTGTCTTCATTAAGTCAGCCTAAAAGCATACAACTAAAAACCGTGTGCGTGTATGCAGATTTTTTTGTTTCGCTTTCATTTTATTGGTTTATTTATAATGTTTAGGCATAAAATTATTCAGAATTTGAAGCTTCATTTACGCACACGCGATTCTCCTATAAACGAGCACTTCTCCGTCCCAATCGCAAAGCGGTCCGTGTCCGTGTACCAAGTGCGGGTCTAATAGCTAGGCAAAAACACCTATTTGTCAGTATTCGTTGAAGCAACGGCACCTTAAATTATGTATGGTTTTTTGAGTACGCACATGTGTGATTTGTCGGTGCACGAAATGTTGGGAGCATTGCGGGCGGATCGACTCTCACCAATGCGATTACCATGCGACTATTTCGAAGTCATAAATCGGTATTAGTGCGTAGGGTAACGCCGCCAATGGCAACACCAAAAGCAACGCCAACATCGTCGGTTTCGAAGTGTGCAGAGAACTTGAAATTCGTAGGTTCATAGTTTGGTGCGCTGAAAAATCGTTTTTACGCCGTTGCGTCAAAACTTTAATAACATTTATGTGTTAGCATATTGACAGGCGGCGTACCTACATTGTTTGCGCGACAGTGTTGCCAACACAAGCCCTCTTAGTTCCCGTCGTTCAGTGGAGCAGAAGTTGGTATTGTTGACACTGCGGTTGCACGTAACATTTGTCATTGTTTTTGTTGTTGTTATAATTGATGTTTTTGTTGTTGTTTCATGCCACCATGTTGCGGATAATAATGATTAAAATGGTAATAATGATCACGTAAATGATAACAATAATGACGTTGTGTTGCCGTTTTGCTTGTTATCGAACCCAAAGTATTACTTTTGTTGTTGCTGTTGTTGTTGTTGAAGAGACAATGCCTGTTTTTTTATAAACTGTCACAAAATGTTTGAAAGGAAATTTCGCACAACAACAATAAAAATGCAAATATTTCAAGTTGAGTTAACTTGTCACGAGCTGTACTGCAAAATCATGAGGTGGCGGTCGCATGTTCATTGCTTTTATAAAATTTATACGCCTATTTGTACATTGACAGCTCTCTAAGCCAAACAATTTGCATACCTCGCTTTTTCATCTACACTAATTTGCATTGAACTATATTTCCGTATTTTGTTGTTTTCGTTTATATTTCTGGTGACATTAGCTAGCAAAACTCATTAGTTAAATTGTTCGCGCGTAAACTATTATTATTTGTCAATTATTTTCCTACCTTGTCAAAATATGCAATTCAATATGGTTTACCATAATTTGCGGCCAATCAACTCTTCTATCAGCTTAAAAATCATAATCAAGTGACTCAAAACTAGAACGTTAAAATTATTCGAATTGAACAATGATTATTTTCAATGAATTCAAAAATAATTGGTATTCACATTATTAACAACTAGGATTACTGCAGTTACTATTCTTTTAATCAACCTTATTCAAGTCCTTTTTATTTAAACATTTAAATTATATGGCTAAAAATTAAATAGAAAATAGAAAAATAGAAAAAATAAACACAAATAAAAAGATGAATTATGTGTCAGTCGGTCAGTCAGTCAGTTGATTGTTCATGAAAGCTAGTCAAACATGAGTCTATCAATGAGTAAGTCAATCAGTTTAACGGCGAGCAGACCATGAAGTTCAATTCAGTTGGTCAGTGGCACCATCAAGTGATAAAGTAAATACGTGCATCCGTCGCAACGAATTGAGTGGCATGAAAACCAATGAAAAATCATTTTACACACAGACATGAAAGTAAAATGAAATGAATTGTCATTGTTGAGCATTTTATTTGGTGACCACTACCGAAATACATTCTGGCATGTTCGGTTGTTCCCTTCAGCTCTTGTCATCGTTGTATGGCCATCAGTGCCAACTGAGAATAAAGTAGTACAATAGCATTGCCTGCACCCAGTGAACACTCACTCTCACTCTTCATCAAACTTGTTTATCCGCTTTGCAGTGCAATGGGTTGCAGAGAAGCCAAGCTGCAGCACATTGGCTTTTTATTTTTATTTGAAATACTGACATTGCACGATTTATTGCTTCCTTGTTTTAAAAATGCATTCGAGTTTGGGTCAATTGGGCAACCAAACGAGTTCAATCACACATAATAAAATATATGTAAGTCAAGTTCGAATATTTATTATTAAAGTGTTTGTAGTTTATATCAGTAAATTATTCATGCTTTATTTTCTCTTTTCGCATGCAAATGATTTCATTGTACTTGCTTCATTAGGCGCTTCTTTGTCAAGCGCCTGAGTCGGCATAAGCTAAACAGACGCAACGACAAGAAATAGAACAACTCAATGAAACTCAAAATGGAGATTCCCATAAACAGACCAAAAATACCGCCACAATTGGCAATTAGTGTGGACATGCCAGATAGACTTGTGCGTTTAATTGCGGTAAACTGATGTTCTTTAAAGTAAACAGATAGACGCGAGGCCACAAAGCTGAAATAGGATAAAGTTGGGTAGACTATTTCAAACAGTTCATTTCGAATAATTTGATAAAAAAACTTACTCTTTATGTTCAAACTCTTCTCTAAAGGCTTGAATCGTTTTGGCCAAGTCATAACGCGCTAAAACGGGTTAGACAAAGGCCATCCAAAGGACATTTCTTAATTCAATAGATTTAATTAAAACATACCTCGTGATATTTCAAAATTATATTCCAACGATGTGCAGCCCGGCATACAATCGCACATTATCTTTGAGTTTGTATCGGTTGTATGAGTCATCGTTTGATTTTCGATAATTAATTGGAGTTCTTTTTGTGCAGCATTGAAACACTCTAGTTCGGATAAACTGCAAACGGACACGTCCAGTGGCTCTAAAAATGATTGTAATTGGTAAAAAGAGCATAATCTTATATTCTTAATCATTGTTCAAACTTGGCATCCAGAATTTAACACAGCCACATTTTGTTATAGTGAAATTTGCCAGGCATTCAATTTGACAGTTGCTATGCGAATAAGAGCGAAAAAAACGCAGATTCCGCTCATCGTCGAAATAACATTGTCGCCTGTGTCCCAAAATAAAAATGTTTTTTCCCCGAGTTTTAACAACATTGAAAAAGAACATACTTTTCGGCGCTAAATTCATGCAAATTACTTGTCGAAATTATGTATTGCGGCAAAACACTAACCATGACCTCAAAGCCATGCGGCACCAGTATGTAATTACCGGTTGTTGAAGGCACACTCTCTGGTGAATTTAGAAACACCTTAAAAGCAACTTTGATTAGTTTAATTAAAAAAATAACTAAGAAGGAACCTTGTAGCCTTGTTTAAAACTCCGACAATCGTAATCAAAATTATGTTCAAGTCCGTTCAAATAAGCAAATAATGCATTGCGAACAGATGAGAAAACTGTGCGCTGTGGATAAGCGTTGAAGCTTTGTCCCACATAACCAGTTTCAAGGGACCAGTCGCCAGTGATGTTATTGAGAAGTGGTAATTCTTTATCATTGTATATATTAAAATCCGGAATCTGTGGATCAGCATAACTTAAGAACCTGTAACGAAATTGACACGTATGTCAATGATTAATGATTTTTAAAGTTCAATCGCTTACCGCTCATCTCGGTAGAGATCCTTGTTATGCATTCCATTAAATTGATAGCAGATGCCTAAACATATTCATTGATAAACAATTGCTTAAAAAATAATTGCTTAAAAAGCTACTCACCGTCATCGGTTGCTACAAAATTATAAATGCTATGACAGAAGTAAAACCGACCATTCCATTTGCAAAAGGGTAATGTTTCATTTTTTGATATAGACATGTTTACCAGTGTTTGGATGACATTTGGTGACATGTCCTTAGGTATAAGAGGCGCAAATCGCTGAGCAACATCCAAGTCACAGATTTGCAATGTGGCAGCCAAATTTTCAATGCTATAAAAATCAATAATAATATTTTATATAAATTTACGAAAAATGTGTGCCCAAACTTACTGCTCCTGTGAAATGTTGGCAATGTTTTCAAACTTATCATAAAGTTCGAACTCGTTCCATACTTGTCGTGAAATGTTCCTAAAATTAAAGACATTGCGATCCGTTTTTATTTCTGGACAAATCGTTACAGTCGGGAAAGGGATTTTATGAACAGGCACAAGCGTCTCATCGAATCCCATAATGACAGGTGAATCCTGCCATTTGAGGTAAGTATTCCAAATTAATAAAATTGCAATTAGAGCGGAGGCGCACGTTAAAATAAGCCAATACAGTCTGAAAGTAAAGAATGTTATCATAGACTCTTAATTTTACTACAATGTATAACATTTACTTCTCATAAATTGGTCGATGAAATTCGAAGATATATCGTATGCCGTGTACCGTCGTTATTTTTGAGTACTCCATCAGCATGCCTTTGCACGCCGACAACCGACTTCCATATTTGATACGCGACTTGATGATAATATCGCTGGCAACATCAGTCAATGCTGATGATGTTATGCTTGCACTATCTAAATATTGTTCCGAAACTAAAGAAACTTTCTTTTCAGAAAATGAAGTATTTTCTTCGCTGCTGCTTAGTTGTATTTCATTTTTTTCCGACATGTTGAAACTCTCCTTTCTGCTGTCGACGTGGACTTCAACTAATTCTCTTTCTAAGCGGCACGCTTGCTTTTATAGCGATTCGAATGTTTAGAATCTACTAAAGAGTTATAATTTGCATATCCCCTAAGAGCACTCGCGGTGGTCTCACTTAAAAATACAACAAACAACTATCGTTAAGAGGACACTCCTTCAACGTGTTCAACATATGCAATAATACACTTACTTTAATCCTTATATAGTTTGACAGGCATAAGCACAACGACCCTAAACATTCAAAAAAAAAAATTTAAAAACTGGAACCAAATAAAACGGTTTAGTCAAGTTTTGTAAAGTATTTAATTTTTTCACCCTCCGTGTACATATTGAAAAAAAATCGATGAAAAATAATTTTAAATGACAAGCAAAGGAATTTTAATTGTTTGAGTGAATATGAAAAATGACCAGGAGGAGTTCCAACAACCACACGACTATGCCTACTTATAAAATTGGTGCACAGTGAAATCAGGAAAGAAAGACTCTGATGCCGCAAGAATTTATAACGTCACGTATAAGAATATTCACGCTCGCCTTTGCTTGAGTAAGTCTATTAAATACTTTATTTTTCGTCGCCGGCGTTTGATCATACATATATTTGTTAATAAGAACAACTGCAATGCAACACCAGTAGTCGAATTCCGCTGCATAACCGAGCGGTTTCCATAGACACATATGAACACGTGTGCTAAAAAAACGCAAGCCAAACCCAAACCCACTTACCAACGTGCTTGCAGCATAATTTTACCTTTTATGCCTTGAATTTTATGCGCCGCTTCATTCTTTGTTTGCACTCAATCATCGGCGCTTGAAATTCATTCATGCAACCAACCAACTACATGGCAGTAAATCCAACCTCAACTCAGCATGAGCGAACATGAAATCCTGAAAAAAGTAAAATAATTTAAACGAACGAAAAATGAAGAAAATATTCACAGCAAAAATGCAAAAACCATACGAAACTTTAATTGGTTTTTATTTTTTGGTTGATGTTCTTTATTCCATTCACCGCCACATTTCATATATTCGTTTGTTAATTGCCAACAATTTTTCATTTAAAAGGCGTCTTTTTATTATTGTATGAATTGTCTAAATGAGTTAAATATGTACAAAAATATCATCGGTCAAAGTTTATTTAAACTACGATCTAACAACTTATTATAAATAAATATAGCTCTTTTTTTACTCTGGAAGATTTTTAACATTGTGACTAACATAGCTATCAATAGGTCTGTCAATGAAATATTTTTGTATAGTGTCATAATGATAAATCAATAAAAGCTTGATTGATTCGCTCGCTCATCATGTCAAAAGCTATTAAAGTTAATTTTCAATAATTTTGTTGATTATGCACACAAAGCAACATGCCAAATGAAACCATGTGGAGTTAATTACCATGCCCATTACCATTACTACATGCATGATCCTGCGCATGTGTGTGTATGTGTGTGAGCATGCGTCCCGTTGCTTATTTACAAATGGTATTTTAAACTCAAAGTGATTAATTAACTTATTATAATCAATGTCAAAAGCACAGTCATAATTATTTTTAACAGCATTCTCACGTTAAGCGTCAATTGAGGTTATTTTATTAATGCAATGAAATTTGAAATATTTCAATAATTGACATTTTCATTATCATCACGAATATCAAACAAAATGGACAATTGACATGTTTTGTTGCCTTTATGTGTTTGTGCTATTTAATTACAACATTATATATTAGCACTCAGTTAAATTTTTATGTAAAAATTATCAGCTTAAATCAAATGAAGATATATGTAAGTAGTCAAAGCTACTTGATTCAAAGAAGAAGAACTCAAATTTTCAAATACAAGAAACATCCTATCAATCAATTCTCATTAATTCCTGACACATGAAATACAGTTTGTTTGTGTGTGTATGTGTGTTCGTTAAATAACATTTTCATTGCACTTGAATAATATTTAAACCACAGGCGTATTTCAAATCTGCTGTTTGACATATAAAATACTTGAATACACAAATATTTAACATATTATTTTCATATTTGCATATAATATGTAAATATTTGTGTTCTCTCAGTGTTTATATAATATCATAAAAATACACACAAAAAAATTAAATACACAAATAAACAAGTGATTCGAGTGTGTGTGTGTGTGTTTGTTTGTGTGCAAGTTTCCATTTGCTTATTTTAAGTTTACACTTCTGTAGTTGTGCAAATAAGCAAATTAATAAAGTTGAGCACTTGAAACAAATACAATCACAAATCTATATTGAAATTCAAACCCACAACATCGACTGCACTACACACAAACAGACTCATATCGAAATACTAAAACCTTTGCCTTAAATTGAGCAATAAATATACAACATTTTGTTTGCTTTTACTCGCAAATACAAACTAATTATTGTTATTATTGAAACAATCAAAATCGAAATGTTAATCAAATGTTGGCACTTTACAAAATAAATAAATGATTTACAAATTATTTGACCACAATTTCGCATAGAAGTATTATTTTCTTTTTGCTTATTCGATGATAAATTGTACAAAATTCGGCAAAGTTCCAATTTCCATTTGTTTTCTTATCTTTTCTATCATTCATCACATCTCTTTTGTGCCACCAAAGTATTCTCAAAAGGCCAGCCATTAACGACCTTGACTAAAACGAAGTATCATGCCGTTTATAAAGACAATAATAGAAAGTACAAGCCCAAAAAATCCAACATTTTAAGCGAAAAAGTTAACGCTCAAGTACAACCAAACTTTTTCATAAGGGAAGCCAAAGCAAAGAGAACAACAACAAAGTCGACATCAATACAACACAAAACTTAACATTAAGAAAATAACAACATTGAGACGTGGGAAAATTGTGTAGCACGTAGCAGCAACGAGTCTGAGTGCGATGCTAAAAAGGGATATAAAAGTTATTTGCTTAAGCCCAAAATTCACTTATAGAAACCTTTTGCGATCATCTTTTTTTTTTGTTTGTTTGATAAATCGACATTTTTCGTTAATTAAAAAATTGTGAAAATAGTAATAATATTAAAATAACTTAGTATACATTAAGGCGTCGCGACGATTAAAAAGTTAAAAGTCACATTAGACTGCGTTTACTTCGGTAGTTGAAGTGCTTGAGAGTGTGAGTGAGACTACTTCTATGTATGAACAATATACATGCATGTCAGAAACATGAGTACTTTAAATTGTATCAGTTTGATATGAACAGCTCTTCCGGTTGCCTTCACTGTCTGCTTGTGGATGAGTTGTTATTACTTGCTTCAGTTTAATAACGCATAATCAATTTATAAATTAAGCAGAAATAATGCGGCATGACATGCGTTTATAAAGCCGTCACCGTGTGAGTTGTGATGTGTGTGGAGAGGAGCAGTGGAAGTTTGCGAATATTGTTCTCGCATCAGGCTTTTGTTTTCAACGTTGTCATCTACACTCATCTTCTGTCACTTACAACATCCCAATACAGCCGTCTCTCTACTCTCTCAATGCCTCTTCATCTACGGCTTTTTTCTTGCTTGTGTTCACGCCCACTCTTGCAGTCAGTCACTCAACGCTATAAGTACTTCCAGTGAGACCGCCTGACTGCAGCTCGGCGTGCATATATCAAAAGCTTAATGAGGCTTATTTATTAAATTGAATTATGTTGCTGTTCTTTTCGTATTGTTGTAATTGTAATTGGTTCTGTTGCTATAGCAAATTGAAATGTTGTTGTAATTTTTTAAATCAATATGGTTCTCTCACATTAATGCTTATGTGAAGGAAATATCCAATTCAGATGACACTTAACTCTCTATTTTTATTTTTATTTATTATAGAAAAAGAAAAGTTTTTATAGAAAATTAAGACTTAAAATCATAATCGGAGTGTAAAAACGTTCCCACGCACAATTGACTCTCTCAATGGTAGCGAAAGTCATTTCAGAATACCCTGCGCTCAAAAGATGGCAGTAGCTGAGTAACGGAAATTGCATCCAATAATAAATGCGAATGCGTTTGCGAATGAATGAGCAACAATTGCTGACGTCAGAAAATAAGAAGAAGAGCAAATAGCGCAGCTGCTTCCGCTTAACTAGCTTGCGCAAGCAATCGTCAAGCACCCGGCACCCCACCAATGTATGCAACAAAAATAACATAGTCGATGTAACGCGAACAAGTCTTTTAGAAAAAAACTTGCGTAGGGAAGATGAGTAATTTGTTTAAAATGCTCTCATGCGTAATGCAATTACAGTTGCGCTTTGATCTGCAACTGATGCCAATCACAACATTACAATATGAAATTGAATGTAAAGCGGATTAGTAGATTTTTTTTTTTTTTACTTTTCTCTTTCGATTGATTTCATTTAATAAAAGCAGACGGCAACTAATTTATCTATTAGTTCAAGAGAATATTACGAGTCCAACTAACGAAATTTTCACTTTATAAAAATTTGGTTACAATACATTCATACCTTTTTTCATGTACTTGTATTTTATGTTGTTTTTCAGGTTCCTTTTTTTTTGGTTGTAACCCTGTCACTGACGTCAAAACATTTGCCCGCATACACTACTCGTTTATCATGCGCATTTTGACAGCTGACACCGCAAAATATTTTTAAGTAAGACAAATTATTTGTTTGCCAAAAACCAACAAAACACTGGAGAGTGTGGCATTATGGTCGGATGCACACATGGGTTAATTGAGTAAGCCAATGCCTCAAACAGCAAACACAAAACATGTTCTCAGCACATATGCAATTTCAGTTCGCCATGTAAGTGAAGAGAAAAATATTATACTTAATGAAAATTTTTAAACTCAAAGCAAAATTATTTTTTTGAAAAACTCTTGTTTTGGGATAAGTATATCTAAAAATGTTTATTTGATATTTTTTTTTTTTTTAATTTTTTGATATGTTTGTTTGGTTTTTGTTTTCAGTCATTTTATATTCAAAACAAAAGTCATGTTGGCCCATTTCTGAGATTGAAATCAAGGCATACTTACTCGTACCACAACTGAAATCAACTTTTCAACTGAGCTTTCTTCTCGACGTTTACTCAACACCCATTCCGTTTCATTTTGTTTCTCTCGCAACCTTTCACAAATCTCACCCACACCCACTTTGCCAATGTATACTCGTAAATATGTGCACAAAGTTGTTGCAACATTTGCATATGTCCTTTTTGCACATGTGTAAATGTTTTCTGTGTTGTTTTATTTTACTTTTTGTTCTTGTTGGTTTTTATATTTAATTAAATTGTTTGCTGTTGATTGTAAACATTCAAAAGTGGAAGTTTGTTAAACAATATTACACGCCTCGCTGGCCTCTCGAAATGGTAAAAATGAAATTAAAAAAGGGGAGGTTGCAATCAACGAAGCAGGTTGGCATATAACCGTATTTTTATATTAAATTTTAACTTTATAATTTCAATTTCAACATGAAGTCATGTGCAGTTCTCGTTTGGTAAAATAAAAATAATAAATAAATAAATCTTTTCAATTAAAATGAAATATTAACTGTTTACTTTTTCCCAATATTTAACGAATAAGCTTATGCTACTTATTAATCGGAGTTACATACCATCTTTATCATCCACTGCTTTACAAAGATATTCCAAATTTTGAATAACATTTTGAGTTTAAACTTAATATGTCTTATATCATTTAAAACTTTTAGAATACTCATGATTCATTAAGTATTTTTGAGTCATTAAATGAAACCAATTTAAAAATGCTCGAAACTCTTCATTGCATAAACAACATCATATAAACACATGAACAAGTTGTAGACTTGCTGCCTCATCATGGTTGTTATGTTCGGTTTTTTATGTGTTATATTTTCACACGTCCTTAGATAAATTTCACAACTTCCTAACTTTTTTCAAGTGCACTACATCAAAGTAGTAAAGCATGAGCCAGCGAAAGCAAAGTGAAAGAAGTGCTAAAGGAAAAGTGTTGCAAAACTGTTTGAAGCGTAAAACTTTAACCTGAAGTAAGAAAGAGAGGAAGAAATAAACTTCTAAGGCAGTCGCAATGCTCAAAGCTTCAAAGTCTGGCTTAACACTCAACTGCTGACTCAAGAAGAAATCATTACACTTGAGTGATTTAGCACCTTTGTTGCTAAACAGTTTCAGCAAACGGCTCACGGCACTTGAGCCAAACCAAAAGTTCTTTATTTAAGTCGGTTAAATGCAAAATAATATCCGTCATGCAAAAAGGGTTTAAGTTTCTTTGCTTTAAACAATTTATTTTTGTAGAAAAGATAAACAATATTGTAGGCAACGCAACATGGCATTGACAGTGATGACGAACCATGCCAGTCACGCCTCTGAAATAGCGAAAAATAGAACCGTCAAGTAGTAAAATTGTTAATAATGCCAATAAGACACTCCATCTCACATGAACATCCACTTAAAGGCAATAAATGTCGTCATGAATGGCATGGCAAAGGCTGTAAAGTGAAGTGTTTCATTGCATTGAATTAAAAGCCTGCCTGAGGACAACTTATGCAAGTAAAAGAGAAGAAAAGAAAATAAATTATTTAAAAAATTGTTTAACTTTTCTTCGTTTATGATAAAAAACAAACAAGTGAGTGTCAAAACAGGCGCAAGAGAGAGATGACTATAGTTGCAGGCCATGTTTCCTATTACACTCAATAAGTTCGTTTGTGCTGTCTTCTTTGCGTTTGCAACGTGTAGCAAGAGATCCTTGTGCATCCTTGTGCAAACGTTAGCCTGACACATTGAGCAATTGATCAAAATGTATCAATATTTGATGAGAAATGATGATTTTGCTTTGTTAACAAACCATAAACGCATATACGAGCATTGCACCGACCTGAAGTTGGCGGGCAGGAGCACATGCACACTCTGATAAACACATACTGGCACGCACATCAGTCGCACAAACAGCAAGACTGATTGCCAAGCGCAGAGCACGTCATTTGACACAAGACATGACACGACATCAATTTAGCTCAACTTGAAAGTGAACGAAAGCATATAAATCTCCTAACCGCGATTGTCACGAACCGTTGCTGTATAGCGCCATGAATCATGCTACATTTCTATACTAGAGCGTTGAGCAAATTATAAAGCACCTTTTTCGTAATCGACATCATCAGAAGGTAAACGAAAAGCTTACATTTTATGCTGTGCGTTGCTTGAATGCGTTTCAAGCTAATAATTTTTTACATGGTTGATCACCGAAAACATGTGTGCAGAGTTCAGCATCTTAGTTGCTTGACTCATCTTGAAGGCAGTTTGTAAATAAAAAAAAACTCTGCGCTGCAAGTCATGCAATTATGAGCCAAATTATTGACATCATATTAAAATTGTTAAATCGACGAGATGTTACTTTTCTTGCGGCTTCCGTTTAGATGAAGAAATCCATTGTGTGAAAAGTAAAAATGTTAAAAGTTGCTTAAAAGTTCTTCCTCAAATATTAACACTTCACTTTACCTATCGAAACTTCAACTTGTATTACCTTTAAGTGCAGTCGGTGGCATTATTCCTGCGTGTCTTATTAGTGTATATGTAAATAGGAGAAGGAAACATATATAAAAAGTCCAAAAATAAGTAAAAGCTTCACCGCCAAAGTAAAATTCCATCGTGACTTTTATGTTGCACGTTTGCCTTTTAAAAAATGCATACACTCACTTTGAAAGCGCGAAAATTACCTTCTTAGTAGCCCGAGACTGACTAAGTGAATGTGTTAGCGAATGAGTGAACTGTGCCTGACACTGTCAGGTTTCAATGAAAGCCAACCAAAGGACCCTTGCATTCATTAGGCAAGGCAACCGTGTAGTCACATTGCCGACATCGTCATTTTTTTGTGTTGATGAAAGTCAAACGAAAAAATACCCAAAACAGTTACATAACATTCTTACTCATGCCACATGCAACAGCTCCCCTTACGCGAAACTAATATAAGCAACGGCAGACACTGACAGCGCGTCAGTCGAAATACGTTTAAGTTTCAAAATGCAAATGTTGTCTGTCGTTTGCTAATGCAGATTTTTTAGCTTTTTTCGGTTGTTTGTTTGTTTCTTTATTCAGCACAACCACTAAACAAATGAGAAGTGGCAACCTTGTCTGTCGACTTGGCCACATTGCTTGAATGCAACTCAACTGCGACGGCACGATTCGCACACAAATGTTGCTGTCACGCGGCGCGTCTAACTGTGTCGCTTTGTGGTCAGGAGTTGGCGGGCGCCAGAGGTCAGGTGGCCTAGGTGTGCAACTAATGGGTTCTAGAGATGCACGAGTCTGCCCTTAGCTTTGAAGTAAATGCATTTCATTTTGAATTTTTCACATTTTTTGTTTGTTGTTTTGCGTGTTGTTTTTATAGAGAAATGAACGTTGTCAAAACCACAACGTTTTTATGAGCAAATAACACATTTTTTTTTTTGTAAAAATATTTTTTCATAAAATAAAATATTCTTTTGTGAGAAGAGTTTACAGACAGTAAATGAAATGGCATATTATCTCCTTTACCTAAATTCTTAACTTACTATCACTAAATCGGCTTCAAGCTCTTGTACCTTTAAAAAAAATTTTTTTTTAAATCAAAAAACCTTCTGGTTAAAAATCTTTGATATTGACACTGTGCGTACTTTGTTCGGCAATCACATGTAAACAGAATAAAATTGAAAATTCATAGAATTGCATTGAAAACGAACCCCAATAGACTTTTAAACAAACAATTTAATGTCAAGCATAACAAAATGCAAAATATTGCATTCTGACTCGGTATGCATCACAGCATAACCACACACAGACAAGCTCGAACACAAGCACATAACCACAATCATTGTGAATCACAGTGCAATATGCTGAAAACTATGCAGTAAAATAATGCGTGGCTGCTTGTTTTTTGCACAAGGGGGGTTTTTTTTTTTTTGTGTTGATGGGAAGACGGAAGTTGATGGTTGTGAGGTTCGGTATGTTGACATTGTGGGAATTGTAGACAACTTGTGAAATGCACGAATTTCCCTTTTGCCAACTTAAGCATCTGACATGTGGGAATTGCCTCCTTATTCATTCTTTCATGTTGCAGTTTTTGTTAAAAACAACAACAAGGTTGCTTGTATTGAAAATATTTAATTTTTACAATAAGAAATCACTTACTTTATTAAAAAAAAATGGCAATCGAACTGAATTTGTGTCAAAGAAAAAAGTAAAGCTTTCTTCATTTTTAAAATTTTTTTTTCTAACTTATCAATTTTAAATCTTTATTATTATTTTTTTGGCAAATTTTAACACTTATTTTTTCGTCAAAACAATTTTAGCACTGTCTCTGTCATAAAAACATTATTTCGATAAACTCACTTCAATCCATTACGATTACATTTAACGTGAACTTCAATTCGATAGTAAACTTGAGTTGAAAGCATTCGCGCACTTGGGCATTGAGTTGAACAGACAGTTTTTTGAACGTGCTAAATAAAATTGTGTTTGTTGCTAACATTTGTTTTTGTTTTTGTTTACACTGAATGTTTTCTAAAGTTCACAACGTGTTCGATAAATACATATACTCATACACGTAGGCATACAGACGGCAAAGTTGAAAGGTTGTTGAAAATGCGCTATCAAAATGAGTCAATAGTACTTGACTGCCTCCCAGTCAACGGCTCATCGGTCACGATTCCGAAGACACATTGCCAGCAGATGAGAGGTATTTTATTTGTGAAAACACGAAAAGGAATTGAACCAGTTAGTTCTGATCAGTATGTAAAATAAAAAAAAAAAATATTTAATTATGATAGTTTTACTTCAATTCTCGTGCTTGCCATCATTTTATTATAGATTGCTTTTAACTCAAGCTAGACAGTTGAAAGAATGCGCAACCGTGTCAGCAACGACTGCGGCATGAGCAAAGCCAATGTCAAGGAAGCCTTTTGTGCTGAGGATTATCTGCGACAACAGCATGAAAGCAATGCATTGACAGACGCCATTGCACTATGAAAAGAATAAGAGCGAGAACATCAAATCTGCTGCAGGCATCAAACGTCTTAAATCGCGAGGAGTTCGTTCTACTTGCATGGAGGAGTGCATTTTGTGGCATGGGCGCGGATACTTGAGATGTGTTATGCTGGGTTTGGTTTTTATATTATTTGCCCCTTTTTCTATCACATTCCTATTTCGACACCCGCTCACATTCAACTTGAAGCAAAGATCTATCAACGATTTTTATTGCATTTCACTGGATGTAAACAACATAAAATAGAAGGAGCGACTGAACCGAACGCAGAACACTTGAAGTGAAGAATGTTGAATAAATAGTACTATATATTTATTTTATTAAGTGCTGAGGAGCGGAGGCGACGCAAGCAAGGAGTTGTTTTTTTTTTCCCAGCTGCTGACTACTGACTGCTGGCTTGGTCCTTGAGTCGCGCTGTCAGTGCACTTTTATAGTCCTGCCATCGTTCAAAGATTCAATTATAATGCAATAAAGCGCAAATCAGCGCAGCAATAGACGAAAGAGTATAAAAAATAAAAAGTGGCAAAAATATAGTACAAGTTAATCTTGTTAGGTTTCTTAGTGTATGTTTGTGTGTCAAATCGCAAGAGTTGTTGCAGTAGTAAGCTGTAAGGCAAACGCTTGAAAGAAGACTATACTCAACGGCTTCTTAAGTGGTTAAACTAACAAATGTTTGCCAGCAACAACGTCGATGGCAAAGTGACGCACTCTTTCGTAATCGCATAAATTCGTTCTTGTAACTTGTTGGGGTCTTCATAAGCACGCTGCGCCACTGGCGTTTTAATGATGAAGATGACGATGATAATGCCGTTTTAATGGGTTTTAATATAATTGCTTTTAAGTTTTAGATTTTACACAATTATACCTTCTTGATTATGAGTTGTGTTTATTTTTATTGCATGTCGTATGCATAATTATTATAAGTATACGTGTTGTTTTACGCTTTTGAATGAAGGTAAAAAATATAATTTTACAAAATAACACTTGAAAAGTTGTGTTTTCATGTAAAGACAATTATTCAAAAGCATTAAGAAATATTGACAAATTATTTTAGTATCCAAGATGCTTACATTTTCCTAAAAATTTTTTTTAAATTATATTGTCATTAAACTAATTGATCTTAAAATAATGCAATATTGTCAGATTTCAAAAGAAAAATCCCCAGAATGTCAAATATCAAAAGCAACAACATAAAAAAAAATTACTACGAAATCAATCAATTTTTTTAGAATTTAATTACATTTTTTCAACAGTTTTCATTTCAGGCTTTGCTTTCTTGGCACGGAACACACGTACAAATATCAATTAAAAAAGAATTTCTTTGTAATCCCAAACTCAAAGAACAATGTCACCAACACAATCACGTATACAGATATTCACGACAACGACCAAGTGCGAAGTAAATCCAAAAATATTTCAAGGTAGCAAAATATTTATTTAGCTGACGTTACGCCCTCGTGAGTCAATCAAAACGTAGAACACACCTTCTTCCCTGCAGACCGAAGCACAGATTCAGAGAAAAGCAAGACATACGAAAAGCATGAAAAGCGAACAGGACGCTTCAACTTAAGTATGCAAATTGCCGCACGTTCACTTTTTTCATCTGCTGTTTTTAAGCTTCAAATCTTTCTTTTTTTCCAAGCAAACCAAGAAACCACCCAACTTAACGATAACGATGAGTTTACAATGAACTAAAGCGATTCAGCGTGAAAGAAGAAGAATATGACCATGCCAGATGAATTTCTCTCACATTAAAGCAGCACGTCTTCAACTTTGAGACTTTCGGCTTTCTCTATGACGAGCGTTCTATTGAAGCCTTCGAGCTCTGATTAGCGCACTTAAGCATTCATCTTTTCTTTTCTGACTTACCTCACCTTACAATTCGCACTGAAATAAAAAACAAGATGCTGAGCAGCACAGAATATTGAATAGACACAAAAGTAATAGCCTCACATTTTTTTTCCTCTTTCTGGCGGCATTTTTCTTAAACACAATTTTATTAGAGATAATTCTCATATTTTTACAAACAACTTCATAGCAAAGCCAAGAGATGTGCTAGAAGAAAATATGAGTGGGAAAAACTGTTTCTAAATTTGAGCACTGCGGGTTTTAAAAATGTTAATCCACCCTGAATAAGCATGAATAGTAAGGCTACGGAAATGATGAACAACAAAAAAAAAACCAACTCAACAGCCAAGAGTACAAGTGTCTATATTTCATTTCACTGACTGTCTTCAGTGGAACTGTCTGTCTGCTTTTATTCATATTTCTTCTTCTCTGCCTTCAAGGTGAAAATATGCTAAATAACAAATATGAGATTGCGAATCTCGTCTAGCTGGTTCATTCGTATCTATGTATCTGTCAGTTTGACTGCATTTAAATTTTGAAATATATTTTTACAATAAAAATTTTATGAAATTTCTCGACTTTAATAAAAACTGGTGTTAAATACCATGTTGTTAGATGAAATCCAATGATTTAATCAACTCTTCACATCCTATTTGAAACTTTCTCTTTTAAAAAATTAAAACTACATACTCAACGTATTAATCAAGTTGCAGTTGAACTCTATACCCAAATGACTTTTGAGGTGTATGGCTGAGTGTCTGAGTAGACCTTTTAAATAAGGTCACTGTAAATAATTTCAAGCGCACTAGAAGCAATTATACAAATGCTTCAAATGATTGAAGCTTAAATAACATGGGTTGTAGAAAACCATACAACAAAACCAAAACTATTTCCGGTTACTAATTAAATGTTTGAGGTCAAACAGAGACTGAGTCTAAGCCTTGGTTGACTTAATGCGCCTTAACTAATGCCTAGAAACGTACAAGAATGCAACTTTACGTCGCCAACTTCTTGAACAATAAATCGGTGCCAACATTTACCGCACACTCATAGTTAATTTACCAGCAAGCCAGCAAGCCAGGCAGCCAACTAACCAGACTTGACTGAGCGCCAGTGAGTATGCAATGCAGCATAATGCTAATTAACTGCAAATGAGGGCAACTACAAATGACTTTGCATACAAAACTAACATTTTGCCCAACTAGTGTTAGAAGTAAGCGAAAAGTTTTGCTTCTTTATCAAAGTCACGTTATACTTAGGGGGGGGGCAAAGCAAGGAAAGTGTAGCAGACGCGAAAGTCAATGGCACTTTAATTATGCAAAGCTCTGTAATGACGCCGAGCAACCGAAAAGAAGACGACGAGCTTATTTGAAGTTTTTGCTTGGTTTTAATTTCAAGCCGTCTTTCATCCACCGAGTAAAGGATCACGCGCTCGTTGCTCTCAGCAATTCGCCATTTAATCAAATGACAGACGCAAACAAATGGAAAAGTCAAAGAGAAGGCAGCAAAAATTACAACAGAAATGATAAACAGGAAACGAAAACTATGCAAAGAACAAAAAAAAAAAAAAAAACATGACGTCAGTAACATTTTTACTCCAGTCTGAGTTTTTCTGTGGGATTACCTTGTGCTACTTGGAACATTGCAAACCGGAAATGCAACAAAAGGTAAAACATGACAAGCATCGTTGCACTTCTCTTGGTAGCGCCATAGCTGACAGCTCGCGGCGAGCGTGAAAATTGCAATTGTCGCTGAAACGACAGCAACTTGAGACTACAGTGGACTACAGCAGAGACTGCGACAGCAACGCGGCGGGGAGTCAGACTCGGTGTCGGAGTTGACGCCGCAGTTGACATCGGTATTGGTGTCAGAGTCAATGATGGTTTCGTATAACGTGTCTCAGTTGTCACTGGGTTAAGTTATCACTTTGTAATTTCTAATTAAGCGAAACAATGTTGAATTTAAAAAACATGTTGATGGAAATGTATTAAAAGGCAATGAGCAGCGTAGTTCATTGATTGCTCTGTGCTCGACAATGTTTTTGTAATCATACTTATTTTTATAAATATTCTTTTTTTTTTTTTTTGCAACGAACATAAATTTTACGCCTTACAACATTAATTTGAGTTAACGAACTGCAAAAGTTATTGGAAATTAAGCAAAGATTTACGAGCGCAAACGCTTGAATAAACCAATTAGAAAACAAGACATAAAGCAAACATAAACAAATCGAAATAAAGCACACACATTTTCATTATGGACATTAAGTTAAAGTAATTACAAAAGTCGAAATGACCTTAGTTGAGTAGACTCGAGTTGAGAGAGTTGAGAAAGTTGAGACAAGTCAAGTGAAGTCAAGCCAAGTCGTGTGAAACCGAGCAAAACGCGCAATAAAATATTGCCGTCAACCTGCCAAGAACATTAATTATTAGCCAGGAACTCATTTCAAGCCGTGTTGTAATAACGATTTAGAGGCCAAAATAAATCAGAGCAAAACACACACATATTCATATAAAGTGCGCGAATGAGAACAATTGAAAAAGAGTTTCAACTAGCGATGTAATGAAATCATTTACATCAACGCCCACGCCTACAACCATGCCTCCACTCCACTCAAGCCTGCTACACCGATAACCCAGACCAGATCTGTGAACTGGCTATGGCAAAAGGACAATAAATACAAAACACTTGACAGGATTAGAAAGCAGCGACAACGTGGCCTTTGAGTCTGAATCTCAGTCTGAGGCTGTAATAAGAGTCTGAGTCTAACTGCCAAACCGAAATTTGTTGCAATTAATTGACTTTTCACATACTTTGTAACATAAATTTTAATGCTGCAGCATCTGAAGGCGGGAAGCAGTGACTGCCACAGAGGTATAAAAAAAAAAAATAATGAAATATATACGAAAAAATACAAACAATATTTTTTTTTGTGCACTATGAAGCCAGCGATGGTAAAAGAAGAGCATGGGAGGAAATTTGAAGCACATCAAGATGATGATGCTGAAGAGTGTGAGAGCGAGAGCAGAAGCTTTGTGTGATTGCTATTCTGGCAGCCGCAGGAAATGTGCACAGCAAGCCACAACAACAAAAAGCGAATCAGTGTACAAGAGAAAAAAATTCGTTGCCTACATTTTGGCGTAACATTTTATTGTGTTAAAATATAATAAAATGGCAGCAATAACAATGAAACAAGTTGGTTTTCTTTTTGGTATACAAACAAGTGCCTTCGTATACCCCTCTTCGACAGCTGTTACTGCGGAGAAAATTTATTATGCTGTGAAATGTCAATGAACACGATTATTTTTGTGGCATACAAACAGGCGCTCAGCATGAATTAATAAAAGCCAAAGAGTGACTAGAAAATTGCTTGTGTGCTAGCTTTTTATGGCTTCATACACTTTATTTTTGAACAATTTTAGTAAACAAAAAAAATTAACAAAAATTATAACAATAAAGGAAGAATATATTGTGAAATTTATTGAGCGTTAAAATTAGAAATCAGTTTTAAGGCTGCATCACGTCAGTATGAATTTCAGAATTGTTGGAGACACTCAAAGGAAAGAAGCAGCGATTTACAAACGTTTCCATTATCATGTTCATTTATTTTTCGAATTATTTAATAAGCAAGTAAATGAGGCAGAAAATTTTTCCACTTCCAAGCAATCACATTCATTGAATATGCTAAAATCATCTCAGCAATCGCGTTGAACACTTCATTTCAGTGACCGAACAACGCTGAGAAATCAAATACTTTAAAATTCCAACTATAAATTTTAGATACTTCATACAATTTAAGTATCTTGAGTGTTAAATCCAAAGTGCCGTTATATCACTGCTACACACACACATACACATTTGCTTATTTATAACTTAGCATCGCAGTCTTTTCCATGGAGACGCATTAGTTTTGCATACAAATTTTATGTGTTGGTGTGAAGCGTCAGTTGTGCTGACATGCTTTAGTATTATTTTGTTATTGAAACGAAACATGCACGCACACTTGCTTAAATAAACACATGCACGCATTGCTAGTGAAACGACATGATATACACTGACAAAAGCAACACAAATCAGTGAGAAAATATTTGCTTTTTGACTTTCTTCTTTAAGTAAATGTGCGCAAAACATGCACAAATATTTCAAAGCGAATATATTATATATATAAGTTTAAGCATATGTGTTTGTTTGTCGGTGATTACTCTATTTTATCCAAAGAGTTTTTTCCATATCTTCCACAAAAAAAAACACATAAAGCAAAGACTCCATTGAAGTGCTTACAAGTAGATTATGAAATTTTTCATCATATAAAGCAATGGTTAATCTTGAATTGTATTGTAGTTTCAGGAGTGTCAAGCAAACTGCAAATATCGACGTAATTGGCCAAAATAGTGCCAAACGCAGACTAAAGCCCCTTGCGATACAAGCCTAATTGGCAAACTGATTGGATTGTCGAGTTGTTCATGTGAAACACCAAAGCACAAATACACACATACACACACACACACATACAAAATCGCAAACTAACATGCTCGTACACACATGTCAAGGCAACAAATTAATTGCCTTGCTTGTTATTTTTGCGCCGTTAAGTCTTGATAATCTCTGCTGGCGTTAATTTGTAATTGACATATTACTAATACGTCATGTTGAACTTTTAGAACGACAAATGGGTTATTGAGAACCTGACAAGGAGGTGGTCGTCGAAACTACTGCCAATTGAATGGTTTTACAATCAATTTAGTGAATTGTAAATTATGTTGTCTTATTGTTTGTTGTCAATCTTAATTTTCCGCTTCACATTCATTTGATATTTTGCACAAAGACTTTTGTACATTCATGCTTGAAATTGCAAGAACTACTTCAGTAGTGATTAACGCACTTAAAATTAAAATTTGTTTTCCACTTTGTTTTCATTCAAACAGATTCAAAAAGCAATCGAACGGAAACATAAAAACATCAGACAATAAAAATTCGCTTAAGTGTAGAAATTGATATAATGAAAGAGTGAGCGATGAAGTCAAGTAGAGACTTCATGCTTTGCTGAAGTTTGACAACTTGAAAGTTTGCTTCATAGAATAACATCCAACGACATGTATCGACTTTTAAGTACAAACTGCAACAATTTACGCACACATACTTAAGTACACATACACATAAAGTGGTACAATATTCAAACATGACTTAATATGTGCAAATTTTGCGGTTATGCAATCAAAGTGGAGGCCGAATATATTCAACACTGTTAAAATGTATACTTCATGTTCGAATGATGATGGGCGTTTCTGCATTGTGTAAGCAATGTATTACGTTCTTGTGTACAAACGTGCTAAAGACGATAAAGTTGCTTCTGTTCTTGTCGTCATTGTGGGCTTCAGGCGTTTGCTCAGAAATGTTACCAAGCAACCGAGTAACATTTAACATGCAGTTTACGTACGCCACAAGATCAATTACATGATATGCTCACAATGCTACAAATATATATGTATATATATATAAATATATACGAGCATTAACATTCATAGAGATGCTTGCAAACAGTAGCTTTTATTGAGATTGCTTTAACTGCATTGCCGTTCATGAAAAGTGAAAGTAACACAAATAATAATAATAATAATAATAAATATTAATGACGAGTAATTATCAAAGGAAAAAATTTTCACTTCATTGCAGATCAGCAAGCTCTTGAGACAAAAAGCGTTTGAGTCCATGCCTGATGGTCGTTGTATCCACCATGGCCGTTTCATATGCTCGCTTTAAAAACACACCGCAGGCGTACATGTTGTGTGTGAAAGGCTTTGATGGTGAAAAGATATGTGCTCCGACCGATTGCAAAAGTTTGCGGTGAAACTCAATTGAGCACCAAACGATTGAACGAACAAAAGACCAAAAGACATATTGAATGCTGAAGTAACAAACAAGTCGTAATGATTGCAAAAACTTAATTGTTTTATGCGGTCAACTTTGGTTTGGCAAAATATTCTGACATTTTGAAATATACTGTCTAAAATTATGCGATGATTGAGATTTTATGCAGTCTGCAGTATTGCATCGTAAAATTAATATTAATGACATGAATGCAAATGTAAATTAAATTGAGAAGGCAATTGTTATTTGAGATAGAAACGCATTATAATGAAGCTGTGAATGATGTAAGCACATATGCAAAATGAATTAACAAACTTGTAGTCTTGTACAGATGCAAAGATACTTACGTGACTAAAACAATGTTGCCAAAAACAGTTTGTTGCAACTTTAGTAATGTTTTGAAAGTATGTGCAATCAGTGTTTTAATGCACTTTTTTTCTTATTGTTCATAATCTCGATACAATGCGACGGAAGTTTTTTATGTAATCGTACCATTTAACTTTTTAATATGAAAACTTTTGAGAGACTGAGAGAGAGAGAGGGAGAGAAAGAGAGATGGATGTGATTGTACGATTGTGGTAGAGCAACTTGTGCAGAGTCTTTGCATATTGAATGTCCTGCCAAAATGAGTTTAGTATGCCAAAGCCACTTGAATAACACAGAGAACTAACTTAATCTTGTTTACATTTTATGACGAGTTATGAAAATGAAAGGATTAAGTGCTGCCAACAAACCAAAAACACAAAAGCAACCACACACACAGACACAATATAAATTTTACAATAAACAAAGACTCATAAGAAAGGACTTGTGAAGAGTTGAAATTTGGTTTGCGGAGAAATTAAATGAAGAGAATGATTTTACGCATGAAAACCACGCTGAAAGAGCATGAGACTGGTCGGGGAGTGGAGATAGAAACAAAGCAAGTATATGTAAGTGTGTGTGTGTTTGTGAGAATTGTTGCTTCAAGTGTCTTTTGCTTGCAACACATTTTTATTGTCCTTTCACAGCAGACAGCGTGGTTATTATTGTTGTTGTTTTTGCTGCTACTTTTTCAAGTTCTCTTACCTTGCTACTTTAACTACTTTGTTTTCACTCAATAGTACTGCATAAGCCATAAAAGATGAGGGCGTTGTTCCGTCTTTTTATTGTACCTCAGACAGCAACAGCAGCAATTGTATGCAATGGTAGTCGTAAGTAGTTTATCTAATTGGCTTTAAGTATTATCCAATTTAGTGAGCACTGCAAAAACGATTATTCAAATAGAATGAACGATGGTTCTCTGGATATGAAGGGGCAAAATGTTGTTTTAGTTTCTTTTACAATCACAGTGGGAGTTATGTCAATGATGAGAGCAAACTGTTTTTACACTTGAGTATAAAAACTAATTATTAAGCGATGCAAACATTTCGCGTCATTCAAATTTTCAATGTAGCTCAGATTGCAGATACTTGGAAAAATAGAAAAAATTAAAAGTCTAAATTGACATTCCCGTCCACTTGCAATATTTTTCATCTGGTAATATTGTGTGTAGACTCTTCAATATTTGTATCAGTTATTTAACACTTGATGTGTGCATGACAACATACAAAAACATCAACACTTTTATACTGGTAAATATTATGAAACTTTGTGTGTTTTACGCGGCCAATTGAAATTGAAAACAAAATATCTAAAACCTTTGTACATAGCAAATACAACAACAACACCATTGATTGAAGAGGAAAAAAACATATACGTTCGGCATGTGTTCAGATACGCCGTCATGCGGCCTAACAAATCGTGCTGCACTCTTCTGGCTTAACACTTTCACTGACAGTCTGCCTGCTCTGTTGACTGCATTTATTGTTTTGGCATTTTATTAACAAACAAATATTTTCGTGTTTATGTTAACTTTTGTGACATTTTTTTTATAGTTTTTTGTATATTTATTTATTTTTAGTTTTTTAACTATTTTAATAAATTATAAGCTATTGTTTTTTTTAAATGAATATGCACAAATGGAAACTGAGAATTCAAAATAATAAAAGAATTTTTTTTTAAATTTTAATTTAACAAAAAATACTAAATTAATGTAAATAAATTTAAAAAACAAAAGTAATAGAAATATTAGTTGTTCATACGACATGTTGGCGTATGACAAAAATATGCACGAAAACAAATATAGAAATAAATAAACATATAATTACAATAAAATAATATTAAAAACTGCGAAACTCTCTGGAATTTTACATTAATTAAACCAAAACAAGAACAAAAACAAAATTTGTTTATTTACACATAAAAACAAATGTTGTGACAAAATTACATGGCAGCTGTTTTTACACGCACATTTGTGGTTATTAATAATTTGTGCACTAATTTTTTCATCAACGCCATCAAAGACAAATTGTGGAAAAAATAAACAAAAATTTGCGGTTTCAAACGAATCAACTTTTATTTAAAAAATTATGGTTTCAATTAATGCTAAAATATGATATTTTTTTAATAATTTCGAATTTTAATATAAAAGTAATGTAGCAATAAGACAATACAAACACATATTGTGACCGAGACATACATTCATACAATCATATATGTTTACGAATACAACTAATTGTTGGTCGCTTTGATTTATACTCACTTAATTCGGTTTTTTTTTTGATTGTTTCATTTATATGTATGTATATCCCTTTTTGAATATGCACTACTTTTTATAACACTCACTTTCAGCTTCTACGATTTTTTATAAATCAAAAAAATTTACCTTGTTATGGGAAAAATAGATCAACAAAATTTTAAAGCTGAAAAAAATTTGTAATATTAAAAGCGTTGAAGGCTAATGAAAATAATAAATATTTTTTTATTTAAATAGTCGACTAACCGATAAGCTCAGATCGTAGTGCATGCAATCTGATCAATGGTTTTTTTTTTTTTGTGAATTTATCTGTAATTTTGTTCTTTTTATGGCATTTATTATATTTGTTATTGAATATGCTTCTATAATTATTGAACTGAGACTTGCTCATTCATACTCAAACGCATGTCCTCGACCTCAATATATGTATGTATGTATTGTCATTGATGTGGCCGTTGTTGTTGCTGTTAGTTGCAGATGCATAACTGTCATTGCCATGTGTCATTCTGTCCGAGATATGTTTATATGGTAGTTAAAAAGGCCGCAGCTGCACGAAAATGTCTATTTAAATTTAAATTAAAAATAAAAACAAAAGTCACCACTCACACACACATACACACATACATGAACACACGGTTTTTAATTGTTTAAATAATATAAAATATATTTTTGTTTTTGCAGAATTTTGAAATAAATTTCATAAATTGCTTTCATTTTAAATGATTTACAAATATGTACAACTATACGACATTGAATGGCCTCGCGTTTTATCACAGGGCATTGTTGCGCATAGCGTTGCATACTTAGCGGCGCAATATATTTTAATTAGCTTGCCTTTACGTCAATTAATGACAACAAGCATTTTTATTATTATTGCTATAATTGTTATTATTTCACTTTTTGTTTGATGTTTTCCGATTATTTTTGAAACATTTTTATTATTGTTTAATAATAAATAACTTCATTTTAAGCAGCTTAACTCAATTACATGTGAGAAAATTAAAATTGCTTAAATTACGCAAGATCTTTATGCATTTATTTGCCCCTGTATATGTGATTTAAATAAGTTAACACTTCATGTAAAATTATTTGCCTGTTAATTGAGACAAACAAACAAAACGACTGTTTAATAAATTCAATTTGCCGTTGAGCTCAACTCACAACTCAACATTGCAATTAAATTGTATTAAGTAATTTCTGGCTGCTACAATTGTATTAAACATAAATTCAATCATATTTACTGCTAGCAACATTAAGTGACTTTCATACTCCTTATTAAATATTTACTCAGGAATTGTGCTCAATTTCTATGCAACATGTTTCATTTCATCGAACTGATGTTAGTATTCTATGTTATGTCTGTCCAACGACTGAGTTTAGGGAAAGATACCGGATGAGAAGCCACTGTGGAAGGAGAATAACGTCTGACAATCACAGTTTGCGTCCTGTGACAATAAACGTTCTATATGACTAAAAAAAACAGTGGCTGTTCAATAGCCAATGCCTACGCCCACTTCACTCAGACATGTGCTGGAATGTGCAATTGTTTTACAACAGAGATTTTAAACTGCATAGACAGACAGACAGTCAGTGAGACAGGTAGGCAGACAGTTAGGCAGCTTTGTGCCAAGATGTCGATAAAGTCAATTGCAGTAAAATATGCCAGAAGAACCGAATTTGTAAACAACTGCCAAGCTTCCCTTGCGGCACTTGGTCGCTTCTCTGCACATCTACCTTTGGTTTTGTTAGCCTGAGGTTTAATGGTATTTGTTGCTATTTTGAAGTTGACTCAATGGTAAATGACCAAGTGACTGTTAGACACAAAAGCTGATTGTGTATGTAAGTGACAGCTGAAGAGAGACATGGATGTGAGAAGCAATATAGCTTCTAACACTCAAAGCGATTCAATTAAATCGAGTCGACTTTGATACATTGCAAATTTGCGAAAAGAGCAACTCAGGTCATTCAGAGGAGTAATTGAAATGTTTATCTCGTTGTTCTTCTACAATGAAAACTCGCTTGGGTGGATTGTCACTGTTAGATCATTCAATTCGATTCAAAAGGATGTCGCTTTAAAATGAAAAAAGTATGAATTAAGTATTTTGAAAATCATGCAAAACGACCAAAATACACTTGAACACGACACGCAGAAGCACTTGGTGCAACTATGCTAATGCTGAACTGTGAAGTGCTGCGGCTTGGAGCACAACTAAAAGTCAACAGCATTAAGCAGTACTGCTGATGGCGCTGGCAAAATATTTTTCGGTTTTTGAGTCGAAAATTTATGTTTCTATGCAATTACTGCAGTCATCGTGACAGCTGTGACTTCTGCAGAGCTAAACTACTAAACTAAACCGACTAAAAAGTGTGAGTGACAAAATTAGGCTAATGCTATTTTTGAGTGAGTCACGCTATGAGTTTGTGAGGCTGATTTGTAAGTAGTATGGCCTGGCAACGTTGAGCAGCACTTGTTACCAATTAAGCTAATCTGTCGTATAATTAGTAACACAACATAGGCAAACTATCAGAATTTTCACAAAATTCGCACATACTTAGATATAACTTTTATTATATGGGAGCTAGAAAGCATTTTGATATTTTCTCATATCGACAATGACTCAGCTACTTGATATGAATTCGCTTCATCATAAGTGCTTTCAACGCAGCGTCAACATTGTACACATTGTCGTCAACATTGTCGCCAACGCATCATTAAAAATTATGAATTTTGCAAGCAAAATCTTTATAGTTTGCATCTTTCTTTATGATGCTAACCAGCACTAGACGTTATGTCAAATATAGGAAAGTTTTCCATACCAACGAATGAAGAATCTCCAATTAGCTTGACTACGTGACATCTTTTGCCACAACCACATTTTTACACCTTTCAAATTAGCTCACACATACAAAATGGTTTTCTAACACTTGGCGTAGCTTATTAAAATTTAGAAATTGCAGCATGCTCGTCACCCGAACTCAGCCAAAACCAAGACTTTAGGCAGTCACATATGCTCAAGAGTTTGTTCGCTCATGTTTGATTTACGTTATGCATATGAAATGCTTAGTAAAATGTGGGGAGCTAAGCTTGGTTGAATATTAATGAAATTTTTGTACAAAAATGTTCAACGTCGGTGAAGAAGCTCAGGCGCCGGTGCATATGAAAATTATATTTGATGTCTAATGCTGTTGTTGATTGCGTCACATTAGTGCAGTTAGTTTCTTAATTGGTCGTTAGTGCGAAATGTGCAACTTTAAATTAGTAATGTCATCAAACGCCGGCATCGTTGTCAGCATCACTGCATGTCATGGTGACAGATTGTGTAAATTGGGTGTTCGTTGATAGTTTGTTACTTCTTTGCGTTTTCTTTAGAATTTACATTTGAATGTATTTTGACGTCGAGTTTTGTGTCAATTAGAGTTTAAGCTTGCTGTACATAATGACTGCCAATTAAAGTAATAAGTTATCTAATTATGTTGATATGCCTTGAACAAACTCTCATGCAACTCATGGAACCATAATCATATTGTTTTATTCAATTTTGTCTCAATTAAACCTTAAATTACTTAAAGCTTTCATAAGTTCAAATATCCAACTACAATGACTTAGGCAACTTCTAAACTGCTCATATAATTTCCGTTGCTAAAAACTTTACATTCATTTAAACTAAAGTCATTTAACAACAAGCAAACAAAATACAAAAAAAATGAAATAAAAACAAAAACTTTATTTAAAAAACAAAGCTAATTTTGCTCCCAATTGAGTTCCATTTCATAACCAGAAACATCCAATTTGAACACGCTTGCCTTCTCATTAGCCGCCGTCTCTGACATCATCATTCCACATCAAACCACTTAAGTGAGTCCTAATAGCTTAATAATTTTTGCAAATAATACCTAAACAATATTAAAATACAACCATAGCAACAACAACGACAAAAAACAATTGTGAACATTTAAAAACGTGGGCGTTTTGCCACAAAGTAATCTAATGAGTTGGGCTTGGGCTTGCAAAGGTATGCGGAACAAATAAACGGAAATGCGCAAACTTTGCACATTAAATAAATACAAAATGGCCATTAACAGTAACTGAATGACCTGAAATGTTTGGAAAAAATAAATACAAATACAGATTTACAAACTTAACACACACACACACAGCTACTTACTGTCGACAATTGAATGAAACTTTAAGCACTCGAAATCAAGACCTCTGCGACGAGCGACGAAGGCATACAATGAGCACAAAAAATTTTGTTTTTTTGCTATTTTCTGTTGTCGTTGCGCACAACAAAGAAAAACAAATTAAATCCCAATTGGCATCGACCACAAAATGAATAAGACCAACATAAATTTATAACCAGACATTGTGAATAGAAATCAAGTTCGGTAACAATAACATATGCGAAATAAGAAAGATGTTATTATTTTGGGAAAGTCACCAACAATAAGAAACTAACGAGCACAACTTGTTAAGAATATTGACGATGCATTGCTTTTCTTTGTCTATTTTTATTTCATTGTGCGCTCAAAAAAATATCAAAACGCAAACTAATATCTTTCTCTATTAAAATTTTAAATATTGTACCAAAAACATAAAAACTCCCGCAATTTCTCAAATTTCATTGTCATTCCGTTGTTTCTCGTTAGCCCACGTGACCAACCACTTTCGCCAAACATTATCATTGAAAACATTTTGACGTCAAAGCTCTTGATTTCAACGTACTTGTATTTCACCTATAAATCGTTTAGAAAATTTAAATTAAAATCAAATAAATTAAACGGCTTTCACACAAAGATTTATGTTCGAAACTTGATTTACTGTTCATTCGCCTGAATAAATTTCACGGTTGCTTGAATGATAGACATTGAGGGGTAGAGTAAGAAACTCAAATCTTTGCGTGAAATTTATTAGAAATGTTCAAACAAAAAGGGGTCCAAAGAGAAATGGCATATTGAATGGCGTTTTAGTAGACCAAATGGAAAGCTTTGTTATATACTTACTGTATTTATGTATTATAAATGAGTTCATTGTCCTGACAAGAATAGCAAAATAATACATTTTAAACTGCAATCTTAAATTCATAAGCTTTACTGCACCAACATAGAATATGAGATATGAAGTGCATCCTTCCAATTTATATTGCACCATAGCAAAGTCTTCAAATAAGCTGCCACAATGATGACTTCAAGAGTAAAGTGTGTACTATAACATAATTTAATAATAATGAGCGCTCGTTTGCAGTGCAGTGACGACAGGACACATGTATGTTCTATGTGTGCGCACATTTGCTCTTGATGTACTACCAAAAGAAGCAGCTGCTAATGCTGGTTTTTGTGTGTTGAAAATAGCTCATGGTTAGCTCATGAGCTGCTTTATGTGTGCTATAAAACTCGTTAGATTAGTTCTTGTCATTTTAACATATGTTGTTCGTTCCTTTGTTTGGTTGTTTGCCGTTCTGCTGGCATGCTCCTATATAAATTATTACAAATTATTAACTATTCATTAATCTACCTTCATTATAATCATCAGCGCTCAACTGCAGTTGCATGACATAACAGCTCAGCTCCAACCCGAGACCAACGCCATCAACATCATTGTCATGATAATGGCTTGCACGTATGAAGTATGTCAAGATATGCCAAGCTCTGTTGATGTTGTACTTTACTTTAATAGAAAAAATGGCAACTTTACATATTTTCAAACTCTGTTCTCTGTGTATTTTTTATTTATAATTTTTTTATGATAGTTTACATACTTAAATCAACTTGCGTTTTCTCACACTTTTCTCCACTCGCTTATAAATAAAAAATATTACACTGTCAAGTTGAACTGAGTCATACGAGTACAAGTAGTTGCAAGTAAAAATGACAAAGTCGCTTGGGAGCTGCAGCAACGTCATACAAGGCTGTCGAGTGTGTGCTGAGCTGACATTTGCTTTGCTGGTAATGTACTGTACTTATAAATAAAATATTTTTTAATTTTTTAACCTAATTATGTAAACGAATTATTTTTGTTTCAGCTTGGCTTGCTACTAATAAGCAAAGTAACTGCATTTATCATTGCTTTTAAGGGTGCAAAGTTTATAATTTCGATAAGTTAATAAAATATGACAATGATATATAATCTTCAATCCTGACAAAAAAAATCTCATTAAAAGACATAGATCGATTGTACAACGTGCTCAACTATGGTGTTTACCACTTCACATTTAATCGAATGTTAACTTGTTTTTTCTTGTCACGTTTATAATGATTGAACGACAGACAAGTTCATTACATTGGCTGCTTGTGCAATGGTCGTATAAAATAAAGCATGAAAAATTCATTGCCTACAAAAATTTTCGTTTTGGGCTTATTTAAAATTGCTTCATAAAATGTCAAAATATAAAAAACTTGTTGTAAGATTTTTTTACTAAATCTTCTTTGATAGACATGTTCTCCCTTCTGATACAACAAGCTTGCCTAACGTCTCATTATTACAGGTGAGTGCATCGAACAGTTTACGGAATAAAAGTCAGAGGCTTGAAAACCAGTCAAGAGATATCTCTACTTCGTCCGCCTTGCAGTACTCCACAAACTCTTGGGTACTCATAGTAGGCGCTAAGTCAAGAACGAGTTAAGAGCTTTTTTCAGCTCAGCATTTGTTGGCGTCACACAAGCTGTCAGTTGAGTGCATAAAAACACACTTGCAAGCCTTTTTGTGCAAGCAAGCTACAAAAAAGTCTAAAGCAAGTGGACTCGACAGGTGAAGTACTTGCCAGGGGTGGCGCATGAACTTCTTCAAGTATCAGTTAGATCAAAGTGTGCGATACATGAAAGAGAATAAACGACCTAATACTCAAAGAAGTTGTGCCAAACTCAAAGAAGTCAGCAATAAAAAGAAAATACACATATAACTACTACTACTACTACTACTACTACTACTTGTGATGAAACAAACAACAACTTCAAAAGCAGGAAATGATAATTTCAGCATTGAGTACTTCAATGATTTGCATCGATAGGCCAACAATCAAAATTAAACCTTTACAGTTGTTTGTAATTATGTGAGTGCATTGGCAAATGTATTTGAGATATGAGAACGAATGAAGCAACAAATGCACAAACAAGCCAATCGAAAGCAAATTAGTAACAAGCCCAAAACATACACACACATATACATATTGGCAGCGGAAGCAACTACGTTCCAGAACATACTTGTTTGAATATCAAAAGTCGATTCGATTTCATTTCAATAAGCACAGAGCTGGTTGGCCACTTTGTTTTACTACTGTGTGTGAAATGCTGTAAGCAGGTAGGATCGGTGCTCATGTGTGGAGTGTTGCCAGCAGAAGCGTCCAATTACGGACTAAGAGACTTTGTCTGCTTACAAAATATATTTAGATTGAAATGTTCGACAGCGACCACCATGTTACATAGATAACGCCAGAAAGATGCCTGTATGAGTCACCGCATACGTTAAATCGAACGTAAGTATATCTCTCAATTTCTGCTTACCATTGATGGAACTAAATTGCACTTCGAATATTGCTCAGCCGCACATTTCATTCAATGAAATGATTTTTCGTACTTATGACAGTTCTGCTTTCCAACAATGTTCTTCTTACTTCCTTTCCTTTCCTTATCTATCTTATTGAGTCCAATGACAAAGGTATGTCGTATCAACTAGATATGCCAAGTGATGCGACTAATTGTCTACTCTTGAGAACTTGTGTCACTGACAATTTATCAGAACGCATGGCATCAAAGAGGAAGTGAGCTATCAGAAACTTTGTGACAGCTTTTGTGTTGTGTAGAGATCATGTGTGTTTGCTTGGCTTGTTCGCTAAATTTCGATGACTTAATTTTAAATTGTGGTAAATTGAAGTAAGTAACGCTTCGCAGCAACCACACCTCTTTGCCAAACTAAATAGTATGAAGCAAATATCACTTCGCTAAAAGTATTCCACGCTTCGGTGCGTCCAAGTAGCCCTTAGCGTTGCTCATTCGTTAGTTTATGCGATGTTAGGTCTCTCTCTCTCACTGAAAGCGGTTTGCTGTACGTTCTGTTATATATGAGTATCGCTGTAAATAAGTTTTCAGCTGCTAAAATATGCTGCATTTGTGTGTGTGTGTGTATGCTACCTTTCTCTGTATCCCTACTCAACCAAAAGCTTTGCATTGCAATGCCAACACTAAAATAGAAATCAACTAATCTGTTCCCAACGGTGAAGTTACGAAAAGACCGACAATCATTTCCGCTCATTGCTCGGGGTTTTTGCATGTCGTAAAGTTTGTTTCTATCGCTTCGAGTATTTTACTTCTGCCCGTTCCATCTGCCCCCCGGAACGAGTACGTCGTCCCGTTACACTACACTTTCGCAGGTTGAATTGACTCTAGGGTGTTTTGTTATGTGGTTCAGAATCGTCGTAGTTTGTTTACTTTTTTTTTCTTGTTTGCTGTGCTATACAGCATGAATTTTTTATTGCATGCATTCAGGCGCTGCTTTTACACTCATGGCATTGCGCATTGCTGTTCTGCTTGCTTGTGTCAGTTTGTATTGCAAAGTTATAACTTCGTTAAAATAAGTACGCTGTTTGTTGGTTTTTCTATCTGTCTGACTTTTGGTCTGTCTGTTTATCCAAATGTCTCAGAATACATGAGTTGAAATGGTGTTGCCAATTGAAGGTTTTGGTAGTTGTGCAAACATTACGAAATCCTTCTCGACATACTTTCTACATCAACATACTGTCATCAATCCTTGGACTCATATGGATAAGTTCTTGGCGATAGATAGATAGATAGATAGATAGATCCATCAACTGACAAAAACATGGCCTGCCTGCTGTTGCCACTGGACTGAGCGCCATGCAAAGGGGCTATCGAGTTGAACTTAGCCGAACATGATGGTATAGTTTCTCTTTGACCTTCCTAAGCAACAGAGACATAAGTTAAAATGTTTGAGGTAATACTCCAGCTGTCCACAGTGTCAGTTGCTCGTTGTTAATATAATTGGTTTATTTGATATTCTTTGCGCCTTGTATCCTGTGTGCAATATATGCGGCATTTTAATACTCAAAAAGGCCAATGTCATCAGTGTGCATGAGTTTCTACTTAGTTTAATGCAAGCCTGTTGTACTTGAACCTTCTGCTTGTTCATTTCGCTGTGTTATTTGCAGCACCAAGCGACAAACAACAATTTCCGTTGCTCTGCCATCTTTGATATTGTACATTCTCCTTTAAGCCTGTATATCTATGACTACAAGCACGTATAACGCGTTCATGCTCTCACGTATCATAAATTCAATGCAAATATTTGAACTTAATTAACGCACTGAGTTGAGCCAAGCCTGCTTGTCGTGTGGCCTCACACCTGCGTGCCCAAAGGCCAGAAACCGACGACAATTCATACACCAACACACTTGTCACAACAGAGTCCGATGAGGCCTGCTCACATATGAACACACATTCATATGGCCATGATCAAACAGCAATTTTGAAAACCATCAAATTCAAGCTATTCTGAATAGACAAAATGAAAACCGAATAATTGCGGTTTTATTCGTTCAATTCGAATAGAGTGCAAATATAATATATGTTTGTTTTCATATTTCATTCCTTCTATACATTATTTTTACTAATGAAAGTTTCTTTAACATTATGTCTAAAAATGAATTTTTGTTGAGTGTAATTTTTTTTTTTTCAATTTTTTCACTTTTTGTGTGTGTATGGTAAAAC
The DNA here is from genome assembly GCA_034638295.1 of Phortica okadai. Classification (NCBI taxonomy): domain Eukaryota; kingdom Metazoa; phylum Arthropoda; class Insecta; order Diptera; family Drosophilidae; genus Phortica; species Phortica okadai. The sequence goes on from CM067850.1 coordinate 10,695,766, forward strand.
TTATTAAACGTTCCTTTTAACTTTACAAATCGCATTTAATTTTTACGCTTTTAAAAAAAATAGCTTTTTTTGCGTAGTCGTGCATTTTTATTTACTCAAAGAGCATAAAAGCGTTTGGCTTTCGTTATGAATAAGCGAGCAATTGTGTTTCACTGTGTGTGAGTGCTGTGCCAGTGCAGTACAACAAAAATCGCGTGTATCATGTGCGAAAACAAAACTGAGAATTTCTGCCATTTGTGTTTGTGTTGTATTATTTACACTCAAACAAGTTTCTTTGTACCACAGAAAAAAAAAAAAAAAGAAAGGAAACTTTTTCGTTCCCCTTTGCCATGCCTGTTCCGCACACAGAGCCTACCTTTGTCTCTGTCGCAACGCACGGCGCTGCTATTGGCAAAGCACTCACACACACATTCGCATTTGCTGCAGTTGTTCGCGCACAGTGCATTTGAGCGTATGCTTTTTCACTTTGCTTTGTTGGCATTTTTACGTTGTTGTTCGCACATGTGATCGTCCGTGTGCCGCTTCAAGGTAACTTTTTGCTTATGTGTGTGTGTATGTGGTTATATTTGCTCTTGTTGTTTGAGTTGTTTTTGTTCGCAGTTTTTATTTTTAATTTTACGCCTTTTTTACAACTTCCACTTTTATGCGCCGAAAAATATGTGTTTTTTTAAATAATTTCACACTTACACACACGCACACAAAAAGTGTATGTTCTATGCTGCCTTAAAAATGCTTACAACATTGAGTGGCAAAAAACCAACATATCACCATAGGCTTTGATGTTGTGTCACTAACTATGACAGTCTGCCTTTGCCAAAGCGCCGCCATTTTCCCGCGTGCCGTTGTGCCAAAACCAAGCTCTGTCTGCCTACGCTTGAGTGTCACTTTGTGTGTGTTTGGCCGATGCCGCCAACGCTGTCGTTGACATCATTACGGTACTTTGGTGTCTTTTTTCGTGGTTGTTGACTGTGCATATGTATAGTTTGTATAATTTGGCTGTGTACATTATTTTTAGTACAAGGACAGTACATTCTCGGTAAATGACTTTTGAAGAAGGCTGACAAAATAGGTAGTGCTCTGTATGTCTGTCAGTCCAAATTCTGGCTATTTAAATGACAGCTGTTGAAACGTGTCTTTGATGCATAACATAAAATTTTTATTGACATTGAACTCAAATTACCCAAAAAGGATGCAATGGCATTTTAAAATCTAACGTATGCATGATGTTTAAGTGCAATCACTAAGTTAAGTGACATGCATCAATTTAGCAAAAATGTCTGTCCTTAGTATTCTTGCCGGTTGTCTCTTTTCTATTTGACCAACCTTATTCTTGACTTAGCATTGTTGAAATTCATTCGACAATCAGCAATGACAGACGCTTAGACAAATATGCCAAGTGAACTGAGTTGCAAATTACCTCGTTTTCAATATAACCTTCACCAGCATTGTTTGCATTCTTATGCAGGATGCAACTTCCGATTAAATTGACATCCATTGATTGATTTGATTAGCTGTTCGACTATTATTAGGCAGGCCAACTGACCGTCACAAATACCAAGACCATCAACCCCAGACCAACTATCATGCTTGCTTTGGTTATCTTACAAACGTTGCTGCTGGAACAATGCCCTTATAGGATATGCTTGACATACACTTGTCCATGTCCAACCAAACTGGCAAACTCAAGCGTAACAAAAGACCAACAGAGCAAACAAAACTTTGTGATTTACTTAACTTATAAACACTTTGACCTCAATAAACGACCGTTATGCGTGGCGGCATACAAATCAGCCAAAGTTATGTACATATATATGCACAGACTGTCCCTCACCCCATACCACAACAAACCAACCAATAAAGTTTTAAACAAACTTTTCAATTTCGGTTGTTGCATCAAATTTACATATGATAAAACTTTTTCTGACCATAATTGAAAAATCATATACGCCAATAACTTGACGCAATGCTAATCGGAAAAAAAAACAAAATTCTTGAATTATTTCGTAACATTTCCGACCACACAAACCCATAGACTGAAAACGGCAAAAGTTTAATACACATAATAAATCAAAGTATCTTTATAAAGTACTTTACACACACAGACACATGCACACATTCCCTAAGTGGCTGATAGCTGATGACGGCACACGCACACATGTGAAGAGAATATATTGTTGGTCATCTTCGGCAACTATTTTTCTCTCGTTTCCGCTGTTGGTCCTCTAACTCGCAAACTTTTCGTACAAAATAATTTTTCATTTTTTTGTTTATTTTTTTCTTATTGATTTTTCTTTTCTACTTTCATGAAAAATTCAATAAATAACTGCCAAAGCAGAGTTTTTCTTGTCGTTCTTGGCCAAATTGCAAAGCTGAAAATCTTCAAATTCAAACTTAATGGCTGAAAAAACTAATTTTAATAACTGATATATTTTTTTTTTTAAGTTCGGAACAAGTTTTTCGGCACTTCTTCTGCCATAATTGAAGTATAATTTGAATGAGTGAAATACACAGCTGTGGGACAACGGCAGTATGTCTCAAGGGTCGTGGTTGCACTCTGGATGGTTGTGTGCAACTGTGAAACTTTTTTGCAAATGCAAACTTGAAGTGCAAATTGCATTGACGAAACGAGCAACAAGGGAACAAAATTAACGAGAAACAAAATTAACAAGTAGTTGAATGTTGAGATACAGTAAAGGGTCTGCGGTTGAAAGCGCGAAAATTTTCGCCTAGATATTAAAGTTTTGACATACTTCTTGACATGTGCTGAGCGAACACATGTGTCATGGAGTGCCTTTTGGCCTTTACTTTCGTGTCAAGTGCGTGTTAAGTGGTAAGACTTACATTTTTTTTGGTTTATATAAAGCAAACCATTGAACAAGACTCTCAAAAGTTCAAAATCCATTAGGCAATCGTTCAAGAATGATTTCGAACGAAGCATTTGAATAACACTTGATTGCATCATTATTACCATTTTCTGGAAGTTTATTTCTGACTTCTGTGCAATCAACAAGTTTGGTCAACAATAGCGAGTTGACCAAAAGGAACATGAAAAGAAGTCGAAATACTTAAAAATCCTTTAGATTTTCCGTTAAAATATATTTAAAAGTTTAACAAGCAAACTTTTATTTTGCCTTTGGCTTTTGCATAGACCAAGTTCGGCGACTCATAATCGTTTAATTAAGATTGGTATTTCTCTAATTGTCTTTTGTTGCTATTGTTTTATATTCGATGTGTCTGTCCTAATGGCTCTTATCTATATCCTTTACTCTCTTTATTTATTATTAATTTGTAATTAAAAGTTTAATTATACATTATCACTTTATTTAAATTTTTTTGTAATTTTCCCACAAACTCAAATGACTTCGGCTTTTCAGCGACCGCAAACTTCGCACATGCCTTCGATGATTTTTATTTAAAGTGCAATGTGCGCCAAAAAACCGCTTAAACAATTTAAATGTGGCGCGAAAAAAAGAAGAGTTTTTTTTAAATAACATCAAATGGTTTACTGGCGGCATGTGCAGCCGCAACGAGTTAAGTTGAGTTTACTTGGATTTGATTGAGTCGAAGCGTGGCGAATCGTCGGCGTTGGTTGAGTCGATTTCAAACAAAGGCAAATAAAATGCGAATTGAAAAACAACTTTTTTAATTAAAATGCAAACAGCGTCGAAAGAAAGGAGAGTGATAGGAAGGGAGTGAGAGTGAGTTAGAGCTGTGAAAGAGGAAACTTGTTGCGCGTTGCCAACCGCAGAGCCAAAGGACAAATAATCAAAACTACACGCTCCTACATGCATTACCATGAGAAAAAAGATGGAGGCTGTTACTTGGACCAAAAAACATACACAACAAACCAACACTTGTTTGGAAATTTGATCCAAAGGGAAAATATGTAAAACAATTAAAAACCTCCAATAAGTAAAAATATATAAAAAACGATTTATCTGAGGCCAATGAATTTGCATTCATGCATATATGTTCAAATCGCTTTTTAAATGAAGACGGAATCGAATAAACGCTTACAGGAAGTGGGCGACGCCATTTACGCGCAAATAGTTCAGCGCCCATTTCCGGTCGTACCACAATGAACGAACGAAGATATAAAGCTAGGAATAGAACAGGGCAGGTCTAACCAATGATAGAGAGAGAAACTGAGAAAATTGCAAAGCAGTTAGAAATGCTTGGCAAATAGACAAAATGGCAAATGGAAACGGCTGTGAAATGTTGGTCAAAGTGCTTCTATTGCCGCTGCCGCTGCCATTATCTGAGCATTTGTTTCAGTTGCCTAGATTAATATCTAAATTACTTTTGTTGTGCCCTACGACTTGGAAGCCGCTGCAGACAGCACCAAGCCGTGCCAACGACGACACTTCATGGTCGTTCTAGGCGGCAAGCAGTCATCAATGCCAGTCAACCCTCTTTTTCATTTACTTATTATTTCCCTCGCGTTGCCGGCTGTATTTGCGGGCAGTTTTCTTCAATTTGAGTTGAATGAAGCAACGAACAAACAAATGAATGAATGAAAGACAACAACTTTGAAGAGAGAGTAAATGTATTTGAAAATAAATTGAAATTAAAAAGCACAACTGAAGCGCTTCGTTTATGGCATAGACAAAATGATCGAAGCGAATGTTTCCAACTAACGATGATATTGAACAACGAAAATACAACAAAACTAATCAAACAAACATCAACTAACAGTTATGTGCATTGACTGCGTAGGGTATTAAACAAAAAAGAAGACTAGAATAGGAATAATTTCATACACAGTTGCCTCGGGCAATCACACACTCACACTCGCGCACACACATAACGGCACATCCGTTCACACATGCATGTCTGCAATATGCTTTGCATTTCCGCTTCCGGTTAAGTCGCACTCGCATTTAAATTGCATTTTAAATAAATCCATCACGAAATCGAAATGAAGCTGTAACGGAGGTGCGCACGCTATATTGATTGAATTCAATGAACTCAACTTAATTCCATTCAGTTCAGTTCAGTTCAATTCAGCCAAAAAATACATAAGCGAATGTTTGAGTTTCAATAGTTTGATTAAACGATTTATTGATAAATGTTTGAAAGGGGAATCATTCCTAAAAAATATTATTGTTAACTTGTATCATAAATGTTGTAGAGTCTTTAATTAATAGTTAATGTTTAATATATGTCAAGATTAAAAATCCTTGAATTAGCATTTAATACATAAACAAAACTGTTGTTAAAAAGTACCAAAACCAAACAAAATTAATTTTCACAATTGATTATTTAATTGGCATGCAATTTAATTGGCATTTTACAATTTTGTATTACCACAAAATATTAAAATATTAAAGCCGATTTTGAATATTATTACCAACGAAAAAAAAAAAGAATCAAAAGCAAATAAAAATGCCATTTTAAACCAACGTATGTGTATGGAAATATATGAAATCTAAAACAAATAAAAGAGTCACGGTCATTGTTAAACACTCAAAACAACCGAAAACAATTAATTGCGTTCAAGTAAGCAACAACAATATATGCCTATCTACAAAATACTCGCATTCATAATAATATTTAAGCACTGACACTTTCAACATTGATATTTATTGTATTTATTTGGCAATGGCGGTCACAGAAAAAGAGTCCTTTGCCAATGTTCTCATGCTCAATATTAATTCTGTTGAAAATTACAATTGGAATTACGAAAATTTATTTCATTTTTGCTGTCATTGTCAAAAAAAAAACATATTCATTTTAATTATTGCATTGCACGACAAATTTTTTGGTAATGTTATAAATTTTCATTTAACTGTATTTTAGAACTCTAAATCAACACTTCCAAACAATAAACAAAATTTTAATTTTACAGCTTGTGAAGTTGTAAATTTAAAAAAGCGATTGTTTCAAATTTACAATTTACAGTTTTGAAAGTACAAGAATATTTTTAACGGCTATTTAATTTAAATTTTTCATTGAGCTTTTAAGTGAGCTTTTTCAAAACTGAAAGAACAAAAATGTGCTGCCAACTTAACAAAACAAAAATAACGGTTACCTAATACAAGAACCAAGTGAAAAAAAATTAAAGGTTCTGCACAAGGCTCTTATATCCTATCGTTCAGATATAACTTTTGGAGATCTATATATATATACATATATATATATATTTACAACGCAAAAAAAGACACACAAATTTTGGGCTCGTTCAACTTTAAATCTAAAGTTTCGCATTTATTTCTATATTATTTCATATTCTTTTCTTTTGTTTTACATACCCGCAATTAAATTATTTTATTATAATCGTATATATTTGTAAATATTGTATATACTTCTAAAGATACTAAATACACAATTTACCCAACTAGAATTATAAATATTTTCATATCAAATAAATGAGTAAACGACTTTGTTTATAGAAAAAAAAAACAACTCAAATATGATATCAAGTACAAAACAGAAGTCATAGAAGTATAGTAACAAAATTATATAACAATAAATTTCACTTATTTTTCTTTGTTAAAAATTATTAATATAAATTTTCAATGAATACGATATTAAACTGAATAGTTTTAGAATCATTGCCACAATTTGAGCAGCATATTTTTCAGTTGTTCAGTAACGAGAACACAATTTATATAGAATTTCCATTTTTTTCGAATGTACTTTAAATTTGATTTTTAATGTTATATATTTTATCATAAGTATTAAATTCACACCAAATTATTAATAATGATTTGCAAAAATTTTATGAAATTACATTTCATACATTAATCGTTATTATTTTGATTTTATCAACGTTTTCAAAAGCACATCGATAAATTTTTATTAAAAACTGTAAATTTTGTTGTTGCTATTAAGAAAAAATCGTTTGCTAAATATATTAAAATCAATTCATTTTGTGTATACGTTTAGAACTAAGTCTATTTTAAACATTTCATAATTATTTCTTTATCGTCTTTATCATAATATTTTGTTTCATATTTCATATGCGAATCTACACACTACTTTTTCGTTTGTTAAAATTAAATCTTAGTTTTCGTTTATGTTAGTTAATAATTTCTTTATAGATTTTACGGTATTGTTTTTATTATTATTAGTTTTTTGTTTTTTTTTTATGTATTATTGAATATTCGCTTTGTTGCGATAATTTGATAATTTACTTTGCCAAAATTGAGACTTGCCTAAATTTTTAAGTTTGGAGGAGGGGAAAATCGTAAAACTAATATAATAAGAATATCGTTTAAAATTAAAATTCAACTAGAATTGCCAGCGACAACGTGTATAATTCATCAGCAGCAAACATTTTGAGGATACGTGTTGGCTCCGAGAAATAGAAATGAAAGTCTTTCGATTGGTGAGTTTTGGTATTTAAGTAAAGACCGCCGAGCGCTTGTCGCGGTTTTTGCCACGTGAAATTGAGCGTGCCTTGAAAGCTGCCGCATTCACCAAATGCTGTAAGATGTAAATATTGAATTATAACATCAAATAATATATTAAATAATAAAAATTTATACTTACGCGTTCCAATTTGGTTTGCTTAATCTTCGTGTTGCCATTGATACCGTTGACATTGAGTTTGGCGCCCAACTGGAAAATATCGCGTATGAATTCATTCTCTTGCAGTTGTGAAGTCATACCGGGTCCCATTACAGCGCAAAGTGCTGAATACTGATGGTGAATCGACCAGGAGTCCAGGACGAGACACTCAGTGCCAAAACGTATATTTATCTCTGGCGAAATATCCTCCTACAAAAACCAGATAAATTTTAGTAATTAAAAGAAAACATAGCAAGCTTTAAAAAATACTGAGAAACAGTCATTTACAAAAGTCTCATAAATGTTTTAATGTTTTAACATTGAACACGTAAAAAAATACATATAACAAAATTCTTGTAAAAAAAAAAATAAAATCTCAACAAAACAAATGGTAAAAAAATTGTTGTAAAAATTGTAAATCGTAAAAAAGTGCAAAATTCTTGTAAAATCGTTTGAAAAAAAATTGCAAAATTAATAAGCCTAAAAAATAAATATTCAATACAATAAATCGCTGAACCATGCTGATCACCACATATAGACACGACTATGTGCCACCAAATGCCAAACGTTACGAGTTTATAGTCAACAAAACCGGCAAGGATGGCAAAGCCGCCAAAGACGCACAGCCGGTTGTGGAGTGTCAGTGCATCGAACCGGATCAGATACAAGCGCCGAAGCAAGCGTTCAAAGAATGCGGTGGCGTCGAATGGACGGGCATTGCGCCCATGGGTCGTTTGGTGTCGCCACGTCTAATACCCACACAGCTGGCACAGGAACAAGTTGACAATTTAGCGACTGCGCCGGATTCGGATTGCTTCAAATTGCAACCAAATCGTTTTCTAAAAATCTTACGCACTGTTTATCCAGATTTATATGAACGTCTGAAGGTTATGCCCAAAGAGGAACTGAGTCGACGGTTGGAACGTAATCGCATGTATACAACGTATCAGATTGATTATTGTAATATGAATGAGTATCCGGAGGGCATTTACGAGAGTCTCAAGACAGAAGATGAATCGTCTAAGATTAATGCAAGCAAATTGCTCAAGAACAAAGGTCCATGCTCGGAATTTCGTGCGAATGTAACACAGGAATTGGAACGTGAGAATGCTGATGGCTACCAGGTAGCAATCGATGAGTGCGAAAAGGCCTACAAACCATTTAAGACTACATTTGCGGATGCTTCACGCTTTGTAGACTCGGGTAATAATTCACATTGGCGCGCCTCACCGACCACATTCCGCAAGCTACCCAACTTTACAGAGTACATGGATTCGATTAGCCGAAATGGCTGCATAATAATGCGAAATCGCTTGCACGATCACTCAAAGTGTCTGAACAACTATTGTCGGCATGAGCTGAAGTTTACTTGTAACGATATGAAACCATGAAATTGGCAAATAACAAATGTCATTATGGGCTTGACACAGTTTTGGTTAGCTAACAAATCTGTAGTGTTATGTCTGAGTGTAAATTTGTCTAGTGTCATTAAGTTGTTGGAATGTAAATTGTGACTAAGTAATAAAGATATTTTTTGTAATTAATTCTCTTGTTCTAAGCTTACCTCCAAGTATCGGAGCACATCTCTGAATGTAGCACGTTGTGCCTTACGATCACGTTTGGCGCGATATTTGTGCGAATCGGTGGCCAATTGTTTGACAGTATCAACAAGATCGCTTATATAATCATCCAAGAAATCTTCATCATGAGCACGACCCGATTCAAGTATCAAAGCAATGGTCTCGCCGGCAGCCATGCGCACATCCAAGTGAGGTGACTGCAAGAGTCCCAAGAATTTCTTAATTGATCTGTAAAGTTTGCAAAAGAAAATTAATTACAGTATTGGATTTTATTTGACAGACAAACTTACGGAAACATGTTCTGTCCAGTGGTCATGAGCGATACGAAATCGCCAGCCGGTATCAAAGTCAGTAGCAAGCCCCAAGCGGACAATGCCTCGGCATGCAAAGTGCCAGCCTCAGCATTAACCGAAATCGGTGTCTTGTCATCGCCACGCAAGTAGCTGCCACTGAAAATACCCTCGAAGAATTGCATCAAAGTCACAATCTCACCGACATCGGCACTGCCCAGAAAGTTGAGTACACCAAGCGCGGTGCAGCACTTTGCACGTGCATCGAACGACACGGACTTATCCTGTACAGCGGTAAGCAAAAATTGATTCATTGCTTTGGAGATGCTCTCATCGCCGCCCAATTGCAAGACAAGCAAAGGTGCAAGACGTGCGCCCCACACCTGCTCGGCACCCTTGCCACGGCGTATGCTCTTCTCAATGCAATCGATGAGCGTTACTTTGCGATCTTCCACAAAGTCTGGCATATAACGATGCATTAAAATCTCACAAATCGACTGTAATGCCTGTACACGTGTCTGTGCTGATTTCTCAGTAGCATTTTCAAGTGCTTGTGCGAATTTCTCCTCATAACGTTCATTTGCCGAAAATTCATCGGAATCGTTCACCGAGGACGGTGCATTCTCCGAGAGATATGAGTAGACACTAACATTGTCGAAAGATTCATCTTCAGAGTTGGAATCACCAACACGTCCTGTAAAATGGATAAAAGAAATAATTTTGTGTTAAAAATTGTATTCATATAAAACATTAAGACAAAACAGTGCTACTAAAACTGTAAAATGTACCAACAGTTCCTCAACAAAAAAGTGATTGTTTCGCATTGCATTGAGCGGTCGTAACATGTGATTTACGCTAATTATTTTTAGCAGTTTTCCGTTTTTCTGTTTCTTTTTGATTTTCGTTTTTTTTTTTTTGCATGCAAAACTAATTTAGAGCGTCAAACATGCAAAAATGTCATTTGCCAAAAAAGTACAATTGCAATGACCTTGACTTGGCAAAAATAAATAAAATAAAATAAAAACACAAACACAAATAGTAAATATTTGCATTGACTTATCTTCAAATAAACAATACGTTAAGTAACAACTACAATAGAGTACACAGACTAACTGACATCATTTAATACTCTCTCTTTCTCTCTCTTCACCCACTACGAATTTTGTTATTGTTTATTTAATGGAATATATCATTACTAAATAAAAACAAACTATAAGCTAAAAATAAAATAAATTTGTGTATAAAAAAAAAAACAAAATGTAAACTTTCTTTTTTTCTCTCAAACTGTTTATGTTTGTTTACCAAATAGAGACGACCACAGTTGCAGCAGCATGACGAGATCGCACTCGTTGCTCAGCTATTTGGGACAAGGTGATTTCCGCAAGGCGACAGTCATGCGAACGTTCGACTCATTGCAACAACAACTTCGACTAACAAAATAACAAAAAACCACACTGAATGCAACTCTAACCAGTTTTGCTGTCATGCAACAAGTCAAGTCATGTTGCGTCTAACAAACAAATAACAAGCGGCAACGGTGGGCGAGTGTGAGGGTGGCGGAAAGGCAAGCTGGTATGCCACAATATCTTGCAAGTTACCTTTCACTTAATAAAAGTGATTTTATAATAGCAAAAAAAAAAACAAAAAAAATCTCACAAAAAACTATAGTCTGGTAGTGCCTTTGGGCGTGCCACTAAAACCACGACCGACCAGACCAAATGTAACAAATCGCTCAGGCGGAGGCCAACAGCTGTTAATGGTTGCTTTTTTTTTTTTGTTTATGGCGTTTACGTTGCTCCACTTACGATACCAGGCCATGATCGAACACGTTCGAGGCAAGTTTTTAGGTTACAATTTTTTTTTTTTTTTTTTTGTTACAAAAAAATCAAACAAACTTAAATGCTTCTTACAATTGAAAGTTGTTTGTTGGTTTGACTTGACTTGACTCGGCCTGTCTTGTCTTGGCGTCAGTTTCGGAGGCAGTCAGTCAAGCAAACTAAAAAGCATTAAATACTTGAACAAAATGAATTATTGGCGTAACTTGTTTCGCCCGGCAACAACTGTCAGGCGGGTGTGCTAATTCAACTGTCTTAATGCAACTATTGTTGCTCCCTCTCTCTCGAAATTGCATAATGCCGCCTGATGATAAAGCAAAGCGACATAGTTAACGAAATGAAAAAATAAATAGAAAAAAGAAAAAAACCTCTCACGTCTCAATTAGAGACAACAATGGAAAATTACGATTGCTATGCGATTTTGACGCTGCTTTCATTACAAATAAGTGTGGCGATTAGACAAAATATCGTAATCTCTTCTATTTGAATGCATATCATTACAGAATTATCATACATATTGTTTGCTCAGACAAATTGTTTGTTTTCGGAACATAAAAGATTTGAATGGAACTTATTTTGCTGCTTAGTTACGAAAATTTTACAGGACAACAATGTAATTTTTATTTTCTTTTAAGATAAGCAACTTGAAAGTCTTTATCTCATACATTTTTCTAAACGAAACAAGTACCTGAAAGTACCATGCAAAGAGCGCACACTGTACTTTATTAGCACAAGTGTTTTATATGTTGTCACTTCTTTGTTGTCTCGCTCCCTCTCTCTCTCTCTTTTACACAGTATGTATTGAAGCATGTTTTAATACATAAGACTAGGTAATTATTTTATTTTTTCTTCCATTGTAACTCATTTACATGAAATACATACTCCGATTTAGTGTTTCCGCATATACTCGTATATGTACAACAACACTGCTGCAAACACGCTATATAAATACAGCACAATAAAAACAGTACGAAAAAAACTCTGAGACGATTGCGTGTTAAATGAAATAAAAAATGTCGAAAGCGTACATTTTGAAAAATTCGTTTAAATTGTTTATTTATAAACTCGTCAAAAGCCATGCGAAGATACCAACACTCAAACACAAACACAACACAGTTACTTATCAGCTGGCCACTGCAACGGCACATGTGTACACTTTCAGGTCTGTGTACGTAGTTGTGTGTATGTGTGTGTGCTAGATTACTTCAACACATGTGTGAGTACGTGATTTTGATAAGATGGCATTGAGATACATTTTGTTCAACTAATGAAAAATAAAAAAATAATAAAAACAAAGTAAAAAATAAAAAAAAATACTAATTGTGTACAAAAGCTTCAAGTAAAATTTTCAACACATAAAATACAAACAGAAAAAAAAGTATATATGTATGTAAAAACCATCAATTATGACTAATAGTGACATTGAAGAGCAAAAAGTTTGTTGGAAAGAGCGTCTAACATATTGAGAGCTTTATAGAGTATTGAATACTTTGAAACACACAGATACTGGTTTCGACAAAAATTATATTTTGATTAAACAAAAAACAAAAAATCCAAAATAAAATGGGAGCTTTTTATGTGTTTTTTGTTTTTTGTCATTTTTGTTTTCTTTTTTTTTTATATCAGCAAATTTGCTAACTACGCAAATACTTATAAAATATACTTTTTTCGAATGAACAAAAACAGCTGCGTTGGCAAAATTACCACAAAGCGTAAGAAAAAAAATACATGTATCTATTTACTTATATAAAATGGAAAGTTGAAAAATTGTAAAGGAGGAAAACAATACCCGGAAAACATCTTTCAAAGTCGCATGTAGCGCAAAAATGAACGTAAAAATTCTTAGAAAAATGCATTCATTGTTGCATCAATCGATCTTTCAGTCACTCACTCACTCACTTACACACTCTTTGTTCTCATTTACGCACAGCATGACATGATTCATATGACTCACCTTTGCCTCCTTTCTTGTTACGACGCGGCATTTTTGTATTTGCTGCTTCTGTTACTGTTGTTGTTTTTATCCTTTGAAAACTCTCCACACGTGATTTTGAGCGCAAACTCTTAGGAATTTTGTGACACAAAAGTTGATGTTGGGATTTGGACTTGGAAATTTTGATATATTTTCTTCGATACGAATTTCAAAAAAAAATTGAATTTTTCGTTGAAAGTGCAGGTAGAAAAATATATATGTGTATATGTGTGTGTATATAAATCGTTGTATAAACTACACGTGGAGATTATATCCTTCAGGCGTTCAACGTTTGTAAATGCACGCACGTGTTAAAGTCTACACTTTTGGTTATCGATTTTTTCACGCTTCCTGAGCTTATGTTGTGCAAATTGGCGCGGCACGGTAAACGGTTGACAGTTGGGAGATATTTGGATTAGGGCGTTGTTTTTTTTAAATTAAATTAATTTACACTCTATTCGCACTTATTTTTTAATTTTACTTAAAGAAGAATCAATATTAATCAAGATGCTGCTATGCAAAAATTTTGATGTATCCAACTTTTCGTACTTTGTTGCGATTGTCTTTCAAATTGTATCGCGTACAAAGAATTTAGCACGTTTTTATTCTTGTAGAGCACGCGATGCTGATGATCGAGTTGGGCGTGAGGCTGTTGCGGATGTTGACCGTGTATGGCGTCTAAAGCGAGTGCACAATGCGAATTTATACGTTTCTGTTGCTTTTGAGCCTGCTTCAAAGTTATCGCTTTACTAATTAATTTCGCTTTTGTTGTTGCCACAAATTTCATGTTTATTTGCAATCGCCTGCTTTCACCTCCTGATGCTGCTCTTGTTGTTCTGCCCTACTGTCTGTCGATTTCACAATTATTGAACAAAAGTGTTTTTTTTCAGCTTAAGCAAAGTTTATTAGCACGCTTTAAGACCGTTTATTTGATTTCGCGTTTATGGAGACCGTTGAGTGTTCTTGGCCTTGAGGCTTCTCACACACGCCGTTCTTCCAAGTTCGACAAAAAGTTTTTGTTGTGAAATTGTCTTTTTTCCAACGTCACTTTTACACAATGTTTGTTTTTAGTGCACCTTTTCACGTTTAATTGTGAAATGAATACACTTAGCTTTCGTATAAGCTTTTTTATCAACGAATGTATATTATATATTAAAAATTAATGCAGATTAATAAAGTACTTCTCCCGTTGCCGTTCAACACGAAATTCACATATCCACACGCGAAATACAATTCACAAATTTGCTGGGAAACTATCGATGGCACTATCGAGGTATCGAATATTTACCTCTCTGAGCCTGTGCTGCCAACTTTCAAAAATGTTTCTCCCTAAACGCTAACCTAAGACCCCTAAAATTCCCCTAAATAAACTTTATTTTTATTATTATTAAAACGACTAATGTTATTCATTCGACTTGATACTGCAATTTAACCATGTAATGGACACTTTTATCTCTAAATTTTGATAGAAATACTTTATATTTCGTTCAAATTAAAAAAAAAAAAAAAAATTTTAAAACGCGGGATACATACTTTTCCAGTGCTGAGCACTGAATTATTTATTCAGATTTGAAGCGACAACTCTGTTTCATAAGTATTGAAATAACTGACGACTTCGAGTATTTTCACCAAACATATACGAAATTAATAGTTTAGCGTTCTGCTTATTCTTCAATAAAGGCACGAAATCTCGTTACTTTTGACACCATTTTGATCAAATCAAAATTGAAATGGTTCATGTCCGGCAGTGTCTCAAACGAATATGTGTGCAGCTAGCGCTTTCTGACTAAGGCGCCTCGTCTGCTTTCGAGACTCTAGTGCGTCATTCCCAGACATACTTTCATTTTTCAAGCTTTTTGTTTTTTTTGTTTTGTCAAACTCAAAAAAGAAATAATAAAATGAGCAACAAAGATATTTGAATTACAAATATAAGAGCGCAGTTGTATATTTTGTGTGGAGGTACTGGCGGAGACGAAACTGGGACATTGAAATTTAAACGGGACAAAGGGTCGTCAGCAAAGTTGGAAATTTCGAAGCGCAACGTAAAACAGAAAGTGCCGATCTGAAATCAATAACAATAAGAAGCACAAAACAAAACACTGCCCCAAAAAGCCAACGACCGCGGTCTCTTGCAACCAAAATTAGGTAATTGCAGCTGCATTGGATGCCTTGCAACACACAAAGACAACACAGCAGCAAAAAAAGGCAACCTTTCACTGCGTCATTGCTAAATACTATAATTGCATTTTCATTGTTTTAAAAACGCACTTGTGATTATCTGCCTTTCGCACTGAACCTTGGCCTTAGTCGCCATATTAATCTAATCGTTAAATTTTAATTGAGTGCTTAAGAAGAATAGTTTCAACATTTTATGACTTTTATTTAATTGCCATTTGTACTAAAATCGTGCCAATTTCCAGTTAATGCATACGTAACCGATGCCCACCAACGATATGGCTGCTATTGAAGAACGCTTCCAAGCTGCCGTCAACGTGATTAAAGGATTGCCTAAGAATGGGCCCTATCAACCCAGTACTGGCATGATGCTCAAATTCTACGGTCTTTTTAAGCAGGCGACAGAGGGTGCATGCGAACAAAAGAAACCAGGCTTTTGGGACGTTGTCGGTCGAGCAAAATGGGATGCCTGGGTATCCAATCGGCATCTAAGTAAAGAACAGGCCATGCAACGTTACGTTGACAGTCTGAAAGAAATTATTGAAACAATGTCCTTCACTGAAAATGTACAAAATTTTGTGGGCAGCCTAAGTGGACTAGAGAATATTAATCTCGATGAACTAGAGCTAATATCACCAGGCATGCGAGAACTAGCCGAATCTCATCCTAGTTCGCCGTTCAACTCGCGTACGAACAGTCCACAGCACGGAGTCAGCGCCAATACAACACCAAGTACAGAGGAGCTATCTTCGGAGCAACTGTCACAATTGGCGTCGACAACGGCTAGCAAGTCTACAGCGCATCAAAATGGTCATTTAGCAAATTGTCACGCCATGAACGGATATGCCGATCAGGGTTCGATGACTACAAACCATACAACAAATGACGCTTTGCTAAACTATAACACAAACAACAACATAACCGCTGCCGTGGATCCGTCAGACGATGAATATGATGATCCTTACGATGTAAACCATGATCTTACTGTAGCGGTATCACAGAACACCGAACTATTGAAACAAATACAATCGACGGTTTTACGTATGAATGCTGACATGAGCGCTGTTTCGCTACGCATGTCCAGCCTTGAACGTACATTGCAGGATGTTCGCAACGCCCAGCAATTGTTACGTGGTGCTGCAGTCGGAAAAACTGCAATAGCTTCGCGCCGTTATCCCGTATGGTGGCCATTTGGGGGCATCTCACCTGGCTGGTTTCTACTACTTGTCCTGTGGCCTTTTGTTGTGAAACGCTTTGCGAGAATGCTGGACACGAACACGCGCCGACGTTGAAAACCATGTGACAAAAAATGTTACATTTTGAAGAAAGTAGTTAGTGACAAGGTTTTGTTAGTATCGTAGCACAATTATTTTTTAATATTTTTTATTATTTGATCGCTTCTCGCTTCAACTTTGGTTGCAGATTTCAAGATAGTTCGTATATTTTTTATAGCTTCAAATCTATGTGCAATCAGCTTGTTTTTTATAAGTTTTCTAAAGTGGAAAAATGGTTTTATTGTTAGTTTAAAAGCATTCCCATCAATTCCATACTACTATTTGTTAAATCATTTTCTATCAAGATTTTCTTTCGCGGGAGAGTAAAGAGAATATATTGAGCATAAATGCGACTTTATGCGAATAAAGTTTTTATTTTTTAAACAAATTTTTTCAATAATAAAGCCATTTTTATTGGTCCATATTATGTGCATCACTGGGAATGTAGTCAATAAATTTATGGTTGAGGCGTTTTACGCAAATAAGTCTTGCCTGATGGAACGCTGATGGTCTCAACACCAGATGGGAAAAGGTTCGCCAAATCAGCATCTTTAACAGTTGGCAAGACCATACATGAATCTCCTTGCTGTAAGTTTCAATTAACAATTATACTTTATATAATTAATAAAAGATAATTGTATACCTTCCAATCGGCGGGAGTAGCAACACTCTTGGTTTGGGTCAACTGCAACGAATCTATCACGCGCAGAATCTCACTAAAAATAATAGGATTCTTAGCTGAAGACAGTTTCAAGCTACAACAACTCACTCGAAATTTCTGCCTGTTGTCGCTGGATAAAGTATCGAAAGGCGAAGTTTTTTCTTATTATCGACAATGAAGACGGCACGACAGGTCAGTGGAATGCCAGCTGCGTTTATTTCGTCCTTATCGAGCATGTTCAGTTTTACAGCCAGCTCGCGTTTGTCATCAGCAATGATGGGGTAATCAAAGGTTTTTAGTTCTATTAAAAAATATATGGAAAATAACTTAAAGGTGAATCTATTACATTTACATACTGCCATAGCTTTTAATATCATCAATCCAACCACGGTGTGACTCGGCACTGTCACATGAAAGTGCAATGGGCTTCACATTACGCTTTAGAAATTCTGGTACCAAAGTGGCTACACGAGCAAGCTCCGTTGTACACACCGGCGTGTAATCAGCGGGATGTGAAAATAATATAGCCCAACTATTTGGTAAAAAAAAGTAATTGGAGTGTTTACAAACAATTACGCTAGTTTAATACTAACGAATCATCCATCCAGTTATAAAAGTCTATTTTGCCCACGTTGGTTTCAGCCTGGAAATTGGGGAATTGATCGCCTATATTTAAAGCTTGTCCAGCCATAGCTTCTGCGAATTTATACTAATTAATAAAATAATCATCCTATTTTTTGATTGAATGCGATATGATCTCAAGTGGATTGTGGAATTTTAAATTTCAAATATTCTAGAATAATGATGAACAACAATCAAGTTAATACAAGAGCTTTGCACATGCTTTGTCGAAAGGATATTACTTCATTCGTCAAATTAGCACATACCTTTAAATTATTTGAAATTGGGTATATATTCAAAAGAAAACAAATATTTGTTGCCGGGCCGGCTTTAATGCACAAAACGCTGTGAATATCAATATAGGAAGAAGCAAACATTAGACGTCAATGGTCATTCACATGTAGTGGTGTATGAATTGCGTAGTTATCCAAGTTGATTGTTTGTGGTCCTTTGTTGTAGGCGAACATAGGCGTATCCAATACTTTTCATGCTTCTTCTTTGCCATAGTCACATTTGGATACTTTTGACAATTTTGTTGTTGTTTACGGTTTTTTGTTTACTCCAAAATTCCAAAATTGAAGAATAAAATGTCAATCTGTTGCATCTAATAGTTAATTTTTTTTTTTGGGGAACATTTTCCAAGTTCAAGTTGTTCATGTGCATCGTACTTCGAAAACATTGCAGTTGAGACTTGGACTTTGAACCCGTACTATTCCTGCCCGTTTGATTATGATTACAAAATTCAACATACACCAAATTGTAAGTAGAATGAAGAAGTGGTAGCAGATGTGAGCAGAAAAAAACGATTTATTAACATTTAGACCCTCTCTTCCAACTATGTTATGTATAAACTTGATATGTGTTGACGGCGTCGCTGCTGCTGCTGCCGCTTTTGTTGATAATGTCACGGAACCCGTTTGTACGCAAATTTTGATAACTCAGTAAGTCAGTCACAGTGCACTGCCAGCAGCAACAGGTTAGAGGAGTGGACAACTAGCTCAATCGAAAGATATCGCTTTCGCTTTTAGTGGTAAGTTAACATTAATAGGTAGGTCAAATCGAATTAGCCAACAAACTCGCTTATCGTATATACAAATACGCCACGGATTTCTTCAAATAAACGCCGGGTTTATCTACTATTTGTTAGGTTGACTTAAGCAAATACAAAGTGCAAAATTCCAACAAATGCTTATTTATTTTGTAGTTTATATTTTTTTATATAGCTGACAACTACTGTATCAGTGCACCTCAAAATGTAGTTGTTGAGTGTGCTTCCAAAACTTTTCAATGTTATTTCATATTAATACATATACTTTATTTGCAGTATTTAAATAAGAACTGTGACACAACAAAATGTCCTCCTCTGAAGCACCTGTTCAACAAAAGGCTAATCCCCTGAAATCATTTATAACCGGCGGATTTGGTGGCATTTGCAATGTGCTCTCGGGTCACCCATTGGATACAATCAAGGTTAGTCGAAAATCTTAAACTATTCTGTTTTTTAATTCACACAGAGCTTAATACTCTCATTTCTAATAGGTACGTCTGCAGACAATGCCTCGCCCGCCGCCAGGCCAACAACCACTCTACACGGGCACATTTGATTGTGCACGCAAAACCGTGGCCGCCGAAGGCTTTCGGGGTCTATACAAAGGCATGTCAGCCCCCTTAACTGGCGTTGCGCCCATTTTTGCAATGTGTTTTGCAGGTTATGCCTTAGGAAAACGTTTACAGCAACGCGGTGAAGATGCAAAGCTCACATATCCTCAAATCTTCGTAGCTGGCTCATTTTCCGGCCTTTTCTCAACGTTCATAACAGCGCCAGGAGAACGTATCAAAGTACTGCTTCAAACACAGGATGTAGCATCCGGCAAGAAGAAGTACAATGGTATGATTGACACTGCCGTTAAGCTTTACAAAGAAGGTGGCGTTAGAAGCGTATTCAAGGGCACCGGGGCTACAATGCTCCGCGGTAAGTAGCTCATTAATTGTATATAAGCAGTCTATTTGTAGGTCTTTATTATTAATACTTAAATTAGAGAAGTATACAGAGCAAAGAAAAAAAAATGAGAAAACAGAAAGAAAGTGTATATGCAAAGGAGTAGGCATAGATGCATGCATATTGCATTTAAATTTCATTCGTCAAAAGTGCCTCATCCTCTTCATGATTATCGTTCTGTTGTCGCGTTTGCCTCTGGTCCGACTGTGTCCGCTTCAGCACTGCTTCAATATTGTTACGATTCTTGGACCACACCTGTCTTCGTTGTTGTTGTTGTTCATTGCGAATGATTGATAACTTGTTGTCCCCAGTGCCGAAGGCAGCCTTTGATTGTTTGTTTCGCATACGCTCCAATTTCTGCCAATGTGGTAAGCTGTGGTTTAGCCTTTTACTATTTCGTTGATTCAATACGTGATCGCATTGTAGACGCTTACGTAAAACGTAGCGTACACTTTGTCCATTGAAGTTTTGACAACGGGGCGCTAAGCTTCTTTCGTGTTTGAAGTGTTCGACAAGCCGGCACGAATGAGTTTTACCAGTCATGTAATCCGTGATACAACGTTCTGTGCTTGCACCGCGTATAACGTTGGTTACCTTCGGACGCCAATTGTGCATTTCACAAGTGCAATGCCATGGATTATCCGTTAAACGTGCTAAACTCAACTTAGGTAATTGGAAAAATGTGTGAGGCAATGTGCTTAATTGATTGTGTTCCAAGTAGACGTCTTTTAGTTGGTTTTGGTCATCGAAGAAACCAGGCGGTATATAGGAAATATTATTATGTGCCAAATTTAGATTTTCTATTTGCTTGCAACCCATTAGCGCATCCATTGAAAGTTCTTGTATGTTGCAATAACTAAGATCAAGATCACGCAATTGACTCGTACCAGCAAAAGCGTCAAATTCAATGCTTTGTATATTTCCGCGTAACTTAAGATTGACCAGTGAGTTGAGACCCTGCAAAATAATCATATATAAATACGAGTATTTAAAAGAATTTAAATTTATAAACCAACCTTAAATACGCCCTGTTCCAGTGTATTTATCGAAACATTTTCAATGTTCAGCGTATGCAGTTTATTCAATGAATCAAACACATGATTACCCCACAACTCGAGCGCCGTTTCCGCCGACCCAAAGTGCATTACGCGTGTTTCGTTCATAACCCAAAAAGTCGCCGGAAGAATGTACCGCAACGGATTATTACGAAAATCGGCACGTGTCAGCTTAGGAAATGGCGGAAAACTGAATTCGCTAAGTTTCTCTAAGCGGTTATCACGCATATCCAGCACTTCCAGTTCAAGCAAACCGCCCAGCGCGCGATAATGCAGTTTGTGCAGGCGGTTGTGTGCCAACGATAAGCTCTTAATATGCAATGCACCATAGAGCGCAAACGGCGGCAATTTTTCAATTCCATTGCGTTCAAGTGATAAGTGCTGCAGCGCAGTCAGACCATCGAACAATTGCCATTGCGGTTCGTTCAGTTGGCAGCCATGTATGCGCAACACTTCTAAATTGGACCAACCATAGAAACGTGGCATACGTAACTTTTTCAAAGTTTCATAGGGCCAAATAACGAATTCTTCTTCGCGTATCAATTGTGGTGATACTTTGTCTGCCGTTGACGGTTGCAATTCACCGTACACATTTGCGATAAAATACTCGACACGTGGCTTATAATCAAACACTTCATTTGGATCAATCGGTTCTATTGCTCGATTGAATTTCTCACTGCCCAATAAACGTACTTGCTCGAAACTTGCATACTGTAAGAAGCTTAACGGTTCATCCATAATCAACTGTAACATTGATTTGCTACTAGCGCTACGCATCTCCAGCGTTGTCAACTGATACAGCGGCCGCAACATGCTCGTATTCACTGCAAAATTTCAACTCATATTACAGCTACAACAATAATTATTAGCATTTTTGTATATCACACCTTTTTGTTCAAGTTCCACGCCCGTGTAAAGTAGCACCAACACCTGCAAATCCATGGGCAGACTGTTAAATAGTGCCGCCGCATCCCTTCCGGTCTGTAAGATACATGTAGCTTGCTTCACATATGGATTATCTAAGTCGTCAACGTCTTCCACCTCGTAGAGCTGATCATGCTCTTCAGCATCGCCTGGCGTTGTGTCTTTTATGGAAGTCTCAGTTTTGGCTTTCATGTGATTGATCCAACGTGCCGTGGACAAAGCACTAAACTGCGCATATTGACAATTGCAACCTGTTGGACAGTTTAACGTATCCGATACTAATTCCGCGTGCTTTTCAACTGTTTCCGTTACTGTTGGCTCTGACTTCCGGCTTTTAACATGTGTATTAACTTGGCGTGCTGCGACATTTTGCTTTTTATATTAAATTTTATTAGTATTCAACTCAATGAAAAATACGCTTAATTTTACTCACGATAACAACAGCCAGCCAGATTAGCCAACATATCACATTCATTTCAACACTTTGTATTTAATACAACTCAAAATTCTTTTCTTTTTGATTTTGTCACTGGTCACTAACTAAAAATCACCTCAACATAATTTCCGAAGGAAACAAAAATGTATACGCGTAAGCGTGTAGCTTGTCGGCTTTGAATTCCGAAAGCATACTAAACATCGTTTAAGTTAAATATTTCGCCGTTCTAGAGGAAATATGTTTATCACAAACTCTTAAAAAAAAATACATGAGAAATTGTATGCTGTAGAACGGCTTATAGTAAAATTATATTGATGAGAGACGTTGTGGTGGTGTTGTACTGGGGCAAAATTCTATACACTGTAGTTCACGATTAAAACTCAGCCATACTTGTGATATCGCCAACAAAGGACTGTTAAATGTGCCGACATCGACGAAAACAACACAACAATAACTGAAGTTGAAACAGCAAAGCAATTGAATTGTTGATGCAAAGTGAATTCTCGCATTAAATATCATGTCGATATGCAGACTTCTGAAAGAATTTCTTTTACAAGTTATCAGAAGTCATACGTAGTTAGGGGCGCGTCGCACAATAATATCGATGATCAATATGTGCTTATGAATCTGATGAATTTGAGTTTTAGTTTCGTCGAGATTCTTTATAGAGCCGTGATATTTATGAATTCATTCTTGCTTGTAATAATATTGTGCGCATTATTAATCATTATATGTACCCACTTGTATGTGTAAATATGAAAATATAGTAATGTCCTGATATAATAAAAAATTATAAAACGCGAGTGCTTCAAGTACGAGAAAAATATTGATAAAATTGTGTTCACACGCGTTCATTCATTTACGTCTTGATTTTACCATGGAAATCATTCATTTTTAAACAATAAGTTGAACGAAGCAAACAAAAAAGCAAGAATTGAAGGAATTTCCATGAATGAAAAAAAAAATAATTAAATAATAGTGAGTATTTTCTAACGAATTACACACGCATTTTTTAGAAATACAATTTGGCTTAGTAACACTTATATTTCCATATATCTCAAATAATTTTTATCACTAATGCGCATATGTATTTCCTGTACTCTTTTTTGTTCAACTAGATTTGCCAGCCAATGGCATGTATTTCCTGGTCTATGAATACTTGCAAGACTTGGCGCGAGAAAACTCTGAGTCGGGTAAAATAAACACGGCTTCCACAATATTTGCCGGTGGTGTCGCGGGCATGGCCTACTGGATAATGGGCATGCCCGCCGATGTACTCAAAAGTCGTCTGCAGGCGGGTAAGTTAAATGTGATTTATTATAGTTGTCACAATCAAATCAAAATCTTGCACTTACAGCACCAGAAGGTACCTATAAGCGCGGCGTACGCAGCGTTTTTGTGGATCTTATGCGCAAGGATGGACCGCTGGCGCTTTATCGCGGCGTCACGCCCATCATGATTCGTGCCTTCCCAGCGAATGCCGCGTGTTTCTTTGGCATTGAGTTAGCTAATGATTTCTTTAGAATTGTTGCTCCGAATTTCTAGTTTAGTAAGCTCAAAGAACCAATAGTAAACTTAATTATGCATAAAGTGAGTGTTAGTTATCCTGCGAATTATTTTGCAGATCGAGAATTCTATTTTTTTAAATTGTTAACAAATGTTCATAAATAAATGGTTCTCTTTTTAATAATTAAACAATCGTTTTCATAAATTTTTATGACTGCGCATTTGTACGACAAAAACATTGCTGAATTGATTCAAAGTGACATTTTGTATTAATTTTTTAATGATTGTATTAATTATTATTGCTTATTGAATATTTATAAAATTTTAAACGTTATTACATAACAATTAATTTATTTAATTCATTACTAATCACAATTAACAATAATGCATTTTAAAATAATCAATAGATTTGCCAGCGAACGGTTTGTATTTTCTGTGTTATGATGCGCTAACGCAGGAGTACAAACGACGGTGGCAGCGACCAAATGTGGATTTAGCGCCTGCCATCGTCGCTGGTGGACTTGCTGGCATTGCATATTGGATTGGTGGTATGCCCGCCGATGTGCTTAAGAGTCGCTTACAGTCTGGTAAGAACAACTCTAACACTGAGCTTTATAAAAATCTTCAAACTCACTTGTATGTTCAGCACCGGAAGGCACTTATAAAAAAGGTGCTCGCAGTGTTTTTGTTAAACTGATGAAAGAAGAGGGCCCGACGGCGCTCTACAAGGGCTTTACACCCGTTATACTGCGTGCGTTTCCGGCTAATGCAGCTGCCTTTTTTGGTATTGAGCTGGCAGACCTTTTCCTGCGTCAAGTTGCTCCCGGTTTCTAATGCAAACAACGAAAACCTTCCAACGAACTTACAAATTGTGATAAGCTCTGAACCAAACTGTGATAAAATTAATTCTAATACAAAAACATACTCAACATGATTAGACCGAAAGCAGTAAACAAATTTATTAATTACGAGGGTCGTTCAGTAAGTACTCTATTTTAGTTTGAGCTAAGGAAGGTCTGCTTGGACTGCTGATTGGTGACTGCAGCAAAAACTCTTTTGGTTTACTCTTTATAATGTCCAAACAATGCTTCCATATATGACCTAGAGTCGAAACCGTTCCCACGCTATATAATTATTAATAATTAATTAACTCTCGAATATAATAAATTTATAATATAGAAATTTTTTTTACTTCTTTTTACAATTACTTAAGATATAAGATTAAAACCAAAATTTTTTAACTTATTTTAATATAAATTTTAATATAATCAAACAATTTTTTTTTGTTAACATCTCAGAGTAATCTTATAAGAAGGTAGCGTTTTTAGTTATGCTTATTTTTTTTTTGTTCGACAAAAAATATTTTTATGATTTTACAAGATATTTTCCAAAGATTATTAATAAATTTAATACTTAAATACAATTACAATATATTTTTTAAGCCATTTGATTCATTACAATTTTAGTTTTGGAAAAAAAATTAATAAATTAATTTAAAATAATTATAATATTAATACAAAAAACTCAAATGAGAATTCAAAAATTAAAAAAAACGTTAATTAATAATTAATTTTAAGGAAAGTTTTTCGCATTGAATAGTTTTGTTCTTCTATATTTATATTTTCTAAGCGATTTTTCTGTCGTGATTATCAAAGTTGAAGACCTGCTTCATGTTCTCCGTCTTTGAGAGCGTATACGGCGAAAGTAGCATAGGCAGCACATTCATCGACTTCAGCTCTGGCAGGCGTATATTGGGAAACTAACAGTCGATAAAATTATAACTCATATACTCATTTTGTTCTCAACAAGAGAAAAACCTTACCAGATTTGTTTTAGTTGCCGGGTTGCCATGTCCATTAGTGTTATTGGCCCAAATTGGATCAATCCAGAAGGGCATATGCTAAATAATGAACGTTACTAATTGAGGTTAACGATAAAATAATCAAACATACCTCGGATGGCGGCGTATCCGGTTTAGGTGGTTCGTATATGGGGCACATGTTGGGCATGTTGCTAACCAGCTCATACAAACCGCTAGATTCAGTTAGTGTTGGCCTAACGCCCAATGGTGGCTGCAGGGATAACGATTGCGGCATCATTAGACCGGATAATGTGGAGCCCAACATTGTTTGTTGTTGAGTAGGCGGTTGTTGCTGTTGTTGTTGGAAGAAATGTGTCTGTCGACGGTCCCATAGTTTGTTCGTTGACATAGCTGACTGAGCGCCAGGATAGCTGCCAGCTGTGCTCTGTATAGGCACATTGTTGTTGCTACAAATTGACGGCATGGCGCCAACGCTGCTATTCAAATCAAAGGAAGTGTTCGATGAGTTAAAAGAACTATTGAAGAATTGAATCGAAGAGTTAAACGAATTCTCTTTGTTTCCACCGCTGCTACTGGACAAACTCAAATTCGAACCGGATGTGTTCAGTACGCTCGAGTGCTGTGAGGCAGTCGAGTAGATGGACGAGTTTATCGAATTAAGCGGTCGAGAGGAAGACAACGCCACAGAACTGAAGCCGTGCGGTGGTGAAGTTTTCGATGACTGGTGTTGCATATGTGATTGACCCTGTGATGTTTGAAAGGCGTTATATTGATTGTAATGAGCGCCCATATGCATGCCCAAGCCAGTGGTTGAAGGCATTTGGTTGGTTTTAAATACAGTTGTTCCAGCAGTAGCATTACTGACGTATTCACTATTGGTGGCCAACGCACGTGTCTTGTGCGGCGGTGGCTGTGCTGCCAACTGGCGGCCATTGTGTTCGCCAAGTGGTGGACGATTGCTACGCGTTGACTTTTGTTTGCCATAGCTGATCTTCAAGGAACCATAAAGCGGCTGACCAGCGACCGCGGTTTGACGTACTGAGAGGAGGAAGTATAGGGTATGAGAAAAGTTAAATATTCTATAAAAATCAATTTTGCGCTTACATTCACAGTTGGGTGATAGAGCGACATCGCTACGCTCCTGTGAGGTGCCCACGTTGAGCGCAAACAGATCCGGATAAGCCGAAATGAGAGTGTAAAGATTTGGGAAACCATACTCAAAAGTAGTTGTGACGCTACAATCCAAAGCACACTTGAGTTCATGCAGAGACATGGAAGGTCGTTGCTCCAGCAAACGTACTATTGATATTAGGAACTTCATGAAGCTGGAGATGCGCACACAAAGCTTATCGCCATTTTCTTTGTACAGCTGGAATAGGACCTCAAATCGTATAGAAATTCATAAAACCAAAATGTCTTAACTTACCTCAATGGCATGCTTCATGGCCTTGAGACCAGGTTCGGTGAGATAATTTTTATTCTTGGCATTGTATTCTAAAATAAAGTCAGCCATGCTGAGCGTTGATGACTTCTTCGTTACAGTTTCATTGCCACTGGCTGCCTTAACCGCCAGCTGTCTGCCTGACGCGACTGTAGGCGACTCAAGACTCATCAGATGCTTACAGGCACGATAGCACTGAGTGCGAAAAACAGCATTATTGTTGTGGCACGTTATCCAAGTGCAATCATCCTTCTCGGTAAGCTCAACGTACGGCAACAGTTCGATGGCCTCAAGTATATTCTTCACGCCCAATGTTTGCGGCAATATTTGATAGCCATATTTCTTCTTATGCAACTTCAAGACCTGATCGAGTTTCATGATAGTCATAGACGAACCTGTCATATTACGTATAAGTTCCTCGCACTGCTCCGCAAAGACACGCCTTGCTACAATGGGTGACAGATAAATCTTCTTATCCTCATCGTTGGTCAGTTCCATTTCAACAACGCCGTGTATTGCCTCCATGAGATCGGCCAACTTCAGGAAACCATAATCGCTCAAGCGACATTGATAGGCAAAGTGATAATGATATGAGCGCACAAACTTCTGAAAGAGTATTGTGTACTGAAGCGCATTTCGAAAGAGTTCCACCATTTCTCCAGCAAAGATGCAAGTTTTCTCAATTTCGCAATTAGTTTGCTTACGTTTCGGTATCGAGATGAGTACATCTTTGCCACTCTGCACGGTACTGACAACAACAATGTTCGAGTTGACCAGACCATCGAGTATGTCGACAATATCACAGACACCGTAATCGGTGACATCGAAGCTGCGACTTTGTGTCTGCGCAAAGATGTTCGGCAGCTGTGACAGCAGCACCGAATTGTTGCCATGGGCACGTAACACACGCAACAGATCCGACGTGAAGCGTCTTATTTGCGTGCGATGCGTGAGTGTTATTTGACGATTCTCGCCATCGCCCATAATCTGTACCACCGATGAGAGAGCCTCGAAGAGTTCGATCAGCTTTGTATAGCCGTAGTCGGCGACACGGCACTGTTTGCCAAAGTGATTGTGATAGGCGGGTATGAAGCGATTGAACTTCATAGTCGACTTAGGTGATGACTTCACCAATTCTATAACCTCACGTGAGATTTGATAGAGCGGATCAGCAACAGAATTTTTGGCATAACCATTACGTTCGCTCAAATTGAGACTAGACGTGTTGCCGTTCATCGACGAGGATGAGGACGTCATACCTTCCTTAATCAGCTCAAGTATTTTAATACCAAAGTTATTAACTTGAATCTGTATGCCTTGCACACAGCAAACAAGATGCTCCAGATTCACACCGTTCTCATTGGCTTTGATCTGTACCTTCAGCTCGCCTTCAATGCAATGCACGAGCGTAGCGACAGGCACATCGCCTGGGTGATGTTTGAGCAAAGGATAGACTATCTGTTGTATCTCAGCGATAGTCATGCAAACATTCGGTAACGGTTCAATTTCCTGTTCAGCCCAACCCTTGTGCTGTTCACGCTTGAAGTGAACAGTGCAATACGGCACACTATGCTGCAAGCCCTCCATGAGCGGTGACGACTCCAGCGAGTTAACCAACTCCGGTTGTAGACTAATGAACTTATCCTCGTTGTTGTCCGAGTTTATGGTGCAGATATCCTGCATCTTGTATAGATCCAATACGCTAATTGAGGTCTTGAAACGTGATTGAAAGAGCTCACGAAATTTATACATGGGCAGAGTATAATACGGAACATCCTGGCATATTGGAAGATGATTTTAGTAGGGATTAAATTTGTTTTCTATTAAAAAAATATTGTATTACCTTCAACAGTCCAGCTACCTGACAGCGCAGCGTATTGATCTCAGTGAGTGATGAGTCACGTGTGTAGGAAACTAGCATGCGTTTGTGACCAATTTTCTTGCGATGCAAATTGGAGACAACCTGCTTTGCGAACTATCAAAGAACAAGCAAGTCTTATTAGCTCACTGTCTCACATAAGACAAACGTAATAACTTACATACAAATCCGGCACAGTGACTTTGGCATAAGAGCTGCCCTCAAATACGAGCGACACAACGGGCGTTATTGGCTTCAGTTGATTAAGTAAAAAGTTACGCAAGCTCGACTCATCCAGTGAGTAATCAAGATTGGTAATCTGTAACGTGACGGCATCTGTGGCCTCGGTGGCAAAACCCTGAACAGAGCTCGCTGTACTAGTGGTAAAAGCCGTAGACGGCATTGTGCCAAAAATGGCATCTGTCGGTGCAAGAGATGATAATGTAACAGGAACACCAGCAGTCGACGCCGCCGTCGCAGCAGCGCCGCTGGCAACACTGGCCACACAACCGCCAGTGGCAACATGACTATTAGTTGGCACCACTGTGCTGCCAATGCCGGTTGCAGACGCTGTGCTCACATATGGCATGAATTCGTGCACATTGGCAGCGCTGCTGACCACCGTGCAGTGCGGCACCGTTGCGGCACTGACAATCGACGGCTGCAGGGTCGTGGACACCGCTGGCACACCGCTCGAATGCTGATAAATTGGTGCATATTGTTGTTGTTGGTATTGGCTGGCATTGAAATTAGCCGCCGTGGTTGTTGCTGCGTTCACCGCTGCTGCCGTTGCTGCCGCTAGTTGATGACTTACAATCGGTTGGCCTGTAACGGCAGCAACGGCTGCAGCGGCTGCGGCAGCACAGGCACGATTGTGATTGTAAGGCATATAACGGCTGCGATTAAAACACGATGCGCTACCATTTGTATGAGCATATTGACATGCCATGGCAGTGTTGTTGCTCGACATGATGCTCGTCAATTGATCACAGCCTGGTGCGCCGGCTACATAGCTGCCAGGATACTTCAACATGTTGCCTGTTGTCGAGCCATTCTGGGTGACGTTTGTGTAGCCTAACATTTTATCATAGCCGGCGGCGACGCCAGCGCAGATGCCAGGTGCGCCGCCAAAATAACGCAACGTTGGATTGCAATGTGTATGTGAGGTATTGTGGTGATTGTTGTTATTGTTGTTGTTGTTATTGTTGTTATTGGTAATACAATTGTTATTATTATTATTGTAATCGCTTACTGACACATTGGCCATTGCTGTATTTGATACTGAGGCTGACGCCATTGGCACAACCATTGGCGGTTGTGGTTGCTGTAGTTGTTGTTGTTGTCCAGACGTCGGTTGCTGCTGCTGCTGTTGCTGTTGTTGCACTGATACATTGTTGTTGCTATTGTAATAGATACTCTCATTACTGTGTAAACTAAAACAAAATGAAATATATTATAAACAACAATTTTCCAATGAAATACTTTGACATTTTTCTTCTTGCCTATAAAAACGTTCGGCCATTTTTACGTTGAGTTGTTGTTGCATCCAGATCTTGATCTCTCAGTGCTTGGTACCAACTTTACCGGTATGCACGACAATCGATTTCTAGCTGTCACATATACATATGTACATATGAAATTAGTAAGCAAACAAATTAATAAATTAATTAAAAATATATAAAATTATGTGACTTGCTAAAAGTTCATTTTATTAATTTAATGCATAGAATTTACAATGTATTTAAATAATTACATACATATATTTTTTAAAGTTCTGTCATTGTGTATGTGTGCAAATAAAATATGATTGAATTAATTAATGCAATGAATGCAAAACTGTTAACACGAGACGATTTACATAAGCGAATCAATCAGTTCATAGAAGTTTATTAATTAAGTAGTTTCATAGCTGATGTGATATGCCATGTGAACGACAACGCGCTGAATTCGCGCGCAATGACATCGCATCACGCCGCGTCTCCCGCCAAATCTATAAACGATTGCATCGTGCATCGAATTTCTCTCCTCTATTCTAACCCTTTTCGTTGAAGAATAAAAATTGCTCTAACTGTAAATTACAGTAATTTTACTCACGTGTATGACAGAAGCCGCAATGCTGCTGGTGCCTTGCACTTTTTAAATTCTTTTAAAAAAATTGTTTAATGATTTTTTTGTTGTTTGCGAAAAAACGCGCGCGATTTGAACGCGTTTTTTTTTTCTTCTTAATTTTCAATACAATCTTTTAAGTTTGCTCACGTTGTTAATGATGATTTTGTTTGCTTTGTTCGTTTGGTCGTTTTTAAAATTCGTATTATTTATTGCAAAATAATTATGCGTTTATAGCAGTAAAAAAATATTATTATATTATATTAAACTTTAATTATTTTCATTAAATAAACTTTAATGAATTTTATTAAAAAAAAAAAAAAATGTTTTAAAAAGTTGAAGCGCGAGTTTTTTTTTATTCTTTCGTTGCTTTGAAAATATTATTTAATTATTTAAATAAATATTTTAATTGTTTGCATTATTTTTTTGTTTTAGTTTTTAATTAATTTGTTCTAATATTGATTTCTATTAGCGTATTAAAGACACAGATTACAACAGACAAACAAAATTCCAATTAGCACGTTTCACCGACCAAAACCTACGCAATGCAAAGCACATTTTCAGCTTCTGTTCGTTGGCTGCTAGAATTGCAGGCGGGTGACAGGTGAAGCTTGGCGCCAAAGGAAGTTGGCGTTGGGTAGACTGGAATAATAGAGCAATTCGATAAAAGTTCACAATACAACAAAACGACAATTAAAAAGACGACCGATATGTTGAAGCAGAGAACCGCCAATTTTGAATCATTTGTTTTAAACTATAAGATTATCACATGACATGAACATGTGTGATTATTTTACTGCGAGTATAAAAAAATATTTATCATTAATTGTTGGTTTGGCAATGAAATTTGCCGCTTACTACAATTTTGCGCACATTCAATTGTATGTAATATAGGCTCATTTGCCGAAAATACATTGAACGGTAATAAGATGCCGAAATGATCAATTGTCAAAAACCTTGAAAGGCAAGCGAAGCGCACAAATCGTATGAAAACTTATACAAAATTGTAGCAAAGTAAAAGTTCAATTTTAAGTGGCTTTTTTTTCGGGATTACAACAGCTTATGTGTACAGGTGATGCGGCACCGCAAATTAAAGGACTGCCGACGGCACGATCGACAATTGAGGGCACACACATTGTGGTGTGTCAGAAATTGAACAATAAAGGCTAAAAAATAAAAACAACTTGCATAACAACTTTATTAAATATTCAGAGCCCTTTCCTTTTTTTGTTGTGACATTAATGAGCACTTTACGGAAGTGCAATCACGCCTGACGACGTCAGCGTAAAATCATAAAATAAAGAATGATTAAAAGAATATTGTTAACAGCTTGTAAAAGTGTCGGATCTAAGCGAACTGGAACTAATCATTGAAGTTCCTGATAAACGTTGAGGATATTGAATTACATTCAATTGTTTATAATGTTTGTACACAATGTAATTTACATTGTGAGCTCACGTCATTTCACAACAACTTTGATGTCATAGATTGATTGCTTGGCTCGGTACTGGAGCCCTTTCGATATATCATTGACTTGCCACTTATTAATAATAATTTAATGATAGCTTTCAGTTATTTTTTTATTAGCCGTAATTACTGTTTTGCTATGGCAAATTAATGTATTCAAGTGCAAGCCAAGGCGAAGAAAAAAAAAATATTGTTGAAGAAAATTATTATTATTATGAATAATCGCAGCGCATATTAAAAAAGTGCTAATGACAATCGTTGCATGTAATATTTATCAATAAAACGATAATTACGATAAGGCGAAATAATGAGGCGTGAACAAATCGAAACATCTTTTTGTTGGTATTTCAGACTTCTTATCAGATGGTGACCATATAAGCTTAACAAAATTATTAACAACTGACTTGGTTAATAAAAAAGTTTCATTTAATGTGCTTAATAAAATGTTTTTCTTGAATTCCGGTGCTTCAAAATGGATAAAACCAACAAATTAATTAATACTATAATAATTATATTTAGTTTTTATAAAGTTGATGTAATAAACAACGTCAGTTATAGGCAGGCAATACTGTATGTCTGCAATTTATGTTCATTTCGCGTTGTCCAATGCTGACAAGAGTTTTTGTCAACACAAACAACAAATTCAACTAAAAATAACTTTGTACACTGATAGTGATAGTTATCATTATGTGCGGCCTGCAATGATATCCTAACAGCATTTCTTCTGTTTGCGCCCGCATCCGTTACTGTCCCTTTGCTGACACTCGAAGAACATACACACATACATACATACATAATTTATTGCCGTTTATCGACAAGCAATGAGTGTGTCTAGAGTCAAAGAACAGAACAAAATGTTATAAAAGAGTTATTTTATCACATTACGCGTTTGACACTTTTTTTTCTCTATGTAACCGCTGGCCCCACCATCGCCTCCGCAGCGGCTTAGGCTTCCACGCTTATTTCTACGCTTATCGCGCGCATTTCTATCCAAGTATATTTTTTCCCTTTTTGTTTTATTTTCTTTCTTTTTCTTTCAAGTACATCAACATACATAGATTTCTGGAGCGGAAGGCGGTATATGGTTGCTAAAGAACGACTATCCAACCTACCAACCGACTAACAGACAGACAGTGAGTTCAACTGACCGACTGAGTATGAAAAACGGTTCATTGTTTTGATTGTTGATTTGTCGCGCTCGTCGCTAAGCCAGGCTTGACTTCTGTTAGTTCTGTCAGTCAGTTTCTGTTTTGTTTCGTTTTCGTAACGAAATCGGTCAAGGAGCATATTATTTTAACTTCTTTTAAAAATTTTCGAGAACATTTTTTAAAGTGTAATTATAATTACTACAACAATGACAAAAGATTAGTGACATTAATATGTACATTAAAGACTCATCGATTCCCACACGCAAAATAATAAGTAAATAAAAAGAAAAGCATGCAGCAAAAATCAGCGCTGATTATGCGCTCCGCCAAATTGACCTAATTCAGCGCTCCAGTAAATCTTTGTATATTGCGCGCGCTTGTGTCTTCATTTGCAAAAAAGAAGGAAAACAATAAAGTAATAATAAAACAAGAACATAAGTCTTAAAAGAAAAATAACAAACAAGACAATTAACACGAAAGAAAAACAAAGCTTTGAGTGACTTTTTGCGCGCATCAATAATAGTTTTCTTATCAAGAATTCATATCCAAAAGCCAGACGGCAGCAAAATTTAATTAAACCAAAAACTACGCTTTCAAAATTCCTAACAAAAAAACACATAAAATAAACAAAAAACCAAGCAAATTAACAGCGAACAATTAAATTGTAATTAGTATGTATTAAAGTGTGATTTCATTATGAAATAAATATTATTTGATAAGTACAGCGCGACATTGCTCTATCAATGGCAGGCCTGTGCTCATACTTAGCCCAGCCCTGCGACAGCGCTGCCCAGTTTAGCTTAGCTCGGCACTGGAAATGCTGAAGAAGCAAACGTGCTCGAGCTCAGTACAAACATTGAGTAGCATTAAACTGAACAGAACTGATCTGGTCAGAGCTGAGCAGAGCTAAAGTGTCGATGTGTAGGCTTGTTCCGGTTGTCTTAGACGAGTGTCTCTCAAAAATTAGTTTGTTTTTTTGTTTGTTAGTGCTCAATAAAATATCAATTAAAATATTGTTAAAGAAAACAAACAATTTCCTCACATACTTATAAGTATATTGTTTTCAAGCATTGCTTAAGTAACGCGTTCTTTCAGGAAATAAAATCACTTCAGTGCGACACGCCGTGCGCGAGTGAAGCGTCGTTAAATCAGTGCAAAACTGAGACAACTGTAAAGAAAAACAAACAAAAATTTAATACGAGAAAAATAATAAAAAAAAACTGACACATTTCATGAGATATTCATACGTTTGAATATTTGATCGGCTGTGATACAAAAATTAAATCACGTGTGCCTAAAAAATATCTGCGTGAAATAAACAAAATAAAAAAAAACATTAAAGTCCAAGAGACTTACGTGTACGAGTCGAAGCCGTCAACATGATCAACATTGTGAAACGTAAGTGAAAATAATTACTTTATAATCAAAACAAAGTTGTTATTCTTTCTGTTAATAAGCTTGTAACTATTGAAGCATGTATCTCTTATCTTATGCCGAATACATACATATTTCCGGCAAAATATTTTTTGTAAAATGCGTTTATTTTTGGACTCATAGAGAAAGGCTGTTGTTTGAAATTCTATAAGGATTCTAAAAAATCTTGACAAATATTTAAGAATTTTTTTTTTAAATTTTGGTTAGAAAAGAAAAAAAAATGGTATTCAAAGAGTTGGGATAAGGATATTTTATTATTATTTTAAGAAGACCCTGCCGGTCTTCAAAGATACGTTCTTTATCTGTTTATCAGTCATTTAGAAAATAGTCAAGAAATAAGAATTTTTTTTTTCCAGTGCATGTTAAGCCAATGTATACTAACATTTCAATAATCAGATCAATGATCTGTAAGTCAGAAACTGTTTGATTAAATAATATTGACGCGTATGCGGCCTATGCATCTATATTCGTACTTATATTTAAATGCAGATAACGTCAATTTATAGACTCAGTGAACTTGAAATAATTTTTTTGCAGTTTCAAACTAAATCACCGCTCTTTGCGCTCGTTTAGTAATTATAATTTCATAAGTCATTTCATGCTACGTATGTTTATTTACATTTTCACAAGTTGGAAAACGTGACTTGATTGAATCAAGCCACGTTAATGTTTGATTAGCAGGGTCCTGACATTTTAGTAAGACAACCTTTTGACTTGACTTTCATTCAATTCTGATTAGCTTATGATTTTTATGTACTAAGTTAATGAACTGTCGACAGTTTTTAGTGAAAGAGCGATAACTCATGTACTCTGTACCATGAACTAATAATTGTTGTGTAAAGTTTCCAAGTCAGTTCACTCCAGGCTGTTAATTGTATGATTATAACGAGCGTTATTGTTTATTAAACGTGTCATTATTATTTGTTCACACAATTGGTTTTACGACTATTGTAGAAAATAAATACTCAAATGCAAATTATGATGAAAAAGTTGCTGAACTTTGCTTCAGAAAAAAACCTTAAATTTTCAAAATCATTTCGCACAACTTTGATAATTAATTTGCGGTCGTAATGCCCTTTAAAGTCAATCATACTAATAGTTGCTGATTAAACAATTGCTAAGACAACATGGCGTAAGGCACGCACACAAAAATCATATTAGAAAAACATTTCCAGACTCAATTC
Organism: Phortica okadai; assembly: GCA_034638295.1. Lineage (NCBI taxonomy): Eukaryota > Metazoa > Arthropoda > Insecta > Diptera > Drosophilidae > Phortica > Phortica okadai. The sequence goes on from CM067850.1 coordinate 10,732,066, forward strand.
ATTCGAAAAAGAAAGAGTCTGTCACAAAATATACAAAAGATCATCTATTGTCGCTAAGACGAAAAGTCATGAAGTTCAAATTATAGATTGCGTGCGCAGATAATTAATGAAAACGTCACACATAATGCGTTTTGTTTCATCTTCCTACAAACCTTCCAATTAAAAAAAATTATTTCAGTGTTTTCTAAACAGACGCTTTTTTATGCGTTTTAAATGACAGCTGAGTTATATACTTTAATTTACTTATATAAATTATTTGCTAAATGAACTTGAACTTGCGTGGTTTGCTGATAGAATAGATTGATAAGTTAACTTTATATTTATATTTTTTTTTGTCTTGTTATTATTTTATTTTTTTTTGTATTATTCGCTGGTGTCGATGTCAGTGATTATTGAATACTGTAAAGTGTTACAAGGCTCGTGGCAATGCAATATGTCTAGGTCTGTGCTATTTAAAAATATCATCCCATGAGCATGTCAATATTTCAAAGATATTTTCAGGGCTTCAGCTTGTTTAATGAATTGTAACAAAGTACAAAAAAAAAAGATCGTTTATTTTATGCGTTGATTGCTCTCTTTATGCAACAACAAAGTTATTGCCAATTATTAAAAAAATAATAATATTAAAAAATATATTATAATAAGAAACATTTCGCAATAAAAAATAAGATGTTTTTTTTTTTTTTTGGCAACATTTTACTTATCACTCAGACTGTTTAAAACAGAAAAAATAAAATCACTCCAAGTTTCATTCTTATTGAATAAAATGCAAATCTAAAATAAAAATAAAAAAATAATAATCACTTCAGTTTCAAATCGAGTTCATCTTGCTTAGACTCGTTTTCAAATCGTGTGTCGCCTTTCATTTTTTGTTCTTAACTTGCCAAATTCATATTATTGTGTGCATGTTCTGCTCACCTCCACCTTTGTGGCGTAGACATTGGCTTAACAGGTTCCTATTGAACATTCAGAAATACAAATCGTTAATAATTATAATTCGTTTTTTTTTTACAATTTTTTTTTTACTTTGTATCATATCCAAATTCACATTTACCGGCATGACTTTGCAGAATGTTTCGATTTGGCTTATTTTCACGTAATGTTCACATGACGAAAATTCTGCCAATTTGTATAGAACCTGTTGAGTTTTGAAGAGATTAACTAATTAACCATCTTAAACGGTGAAAATGTGCTGTAGATCTGAGACGAAGCCCGGGAGTGAAACGTATGCGAGAGTGTCTGGAAAAAAAGTCTGAAACAATATGAAACTGTTAGGTGGCGAAGAGGTGTGCCTGAAATAAAGTTACGTTGTTGCTAAGGCTACATTTTAAGTTAACAAAAACCAAAAATAAATATTTAACATGATGGTTAAAGGGGACAATGTAGACAGATAGATAGATGTATGTATGTATATACAAATAGAAAGATAGTTAGATAGGTAGATAGATGTATGGATTAAAAAAAGAAATATAAGTTCTTTATGCTAAACATTCATGTATGTGATTTTTCATATCTTAATTCTGGTTTAAACTATCGCCGAATTTGAAGACTTGTTGCGTTATTTTTTAATGATATGTATTGCCAAATGTTGTTTTTCATAGTACGATTCAAATGGAACAGTGATCACCAGCACACGCAGACCTTTACTGAGTATTATTCTGTCATAATCGATTCCAAGACCCCGGTTGATTCGAGGAATAATACTGCGTGAGCTGCTGCAGTCTTTCACCGAATTTAAAGACTTGTATTATTCTTTTTGATCGACATGTGTTTGCCAATTGTTGTTCAATACTATGAGTACAACAGATCACCAGTTGATTATATGCACACTCACTTAGTATTATTCTGCGTAAATCGTTTTCAAGACCTCGCGTGATTCGGGGAATAATACTGCGTAAGCTGCTAGAGTCTATGGAGACTTGTTAAAGTGCTTGAATCCGGTGATTAGCACCCGAAAGTATACTTTTTTATACAACGCAATAACAACCTGGAAACAGCAACTGATTGCGAGCTATACGACGACGTCTTTTGTTCATGCTTATATGTATATAAGAAGCTACCTAGACGTATAAAAACATCGATAAGACAATCAATTAAAACAATCACAAAAGTACTTTTGTTTTATTCAAAGAGCATTCTAAAGATGAGATTCTCACATAAATCAAATTTGACTTTTTAAACCTAAGACTTTGATGTGTTAAGATCACTCAAAATCGTGTGAGCGATAAAAATTAATAAGCGCAGCTTGTTAGCATTGTCAAGAGCTTTAAATAAGCTTTTGAAAAAGATTACGGTAGATCAGTAATCAGATCAAAGTGATCGATAAAATCAGATAAAATCATTTATGTTCAGATCGAGAAGATGACGAAATAGACAACATGAAGATCAGCATACCAAAACAATTGAGTCATTTAATCACCTCGAAACTATGAGAAATATGACTGATTCTTTTTTAAATGAAAACAAATTTTTGAATAATATTTCAAATGAAAAAGATAAAATTTCCCAGCATTTAATTGCATTAATAAAGATCAATTAGGATTATATGAAACAAAGTGTTACATTATCTTTTAATAAATGATTTCCTGTCATTAAACGAACTAATTTTACAGTCATCAACAACACGTTTTTTGAACGCCATAATCAATAATCCGATTAGGCTCAATTATTTAAGCCAAGCTGTAAACAAACGTTAACTGTTTAAGGGAAATACATGTACATTTCAAGAAATCATTCAACAATAATTATTATGGAACGTAATCAAAATAATTAGAGACTTCAACAGATGAACACACACATAGCACGTGGCTCAGGGACACGTGAAACATGTTGAATTAAAGACATAAAAAATACATTGTATTCAAATTATATTGTATCGACACGAACGCAATATATCTTTGACAACATATCAAAGTTATAACAAGTTTGTGCATAATGCGATGCAAATCACAATTGGAAGCTACTCGAATGAACGACTTTGACGACACTATAAATACCGTTAATACAGCATAGACTGTGCACAGGTTCGTTTTTTTTTTATATTATATTATTTTATATTAAATAAAACAAAAAAAAAATTAACATGAAGAAAAACAGAAAATCAATAAAGTTTAATAATTTATACAAAAGTATCTCTTGCATGCAAATGTGTCATTGAACTTAAGACAACTGCTTCGGCAACGAAGACGATTCATATTAATGCTCTTATATGTATTTTATACAGACGTATGTAAATAAATAACTTTATCTATATAAATAAGTATTGTATTAAAATACAACGAAAAAAGTTTGCATTTAATCAATTTCCGCATTGACATGTTTTTACTTCGATTCAATGTTTCGAATAAAATTGAAATTATTTATTAATTGCTTTTTTTTTATTTCTTAAGCGCAACTTTGGCGTTGTTAAAACATAACTCAAATTCATTTGTAATATAATATATTTTTTTCCAATCAGTTTAATTTCTTTGCGCGTTTTAAGAAGAAAAAAACAACAACAACTAAAAAATGCCAAATATGTTGAGTTAAAGTTTTTTGCAGCTCACCTCCAATTAGACTATTGAACTCTATGCGTCAACTTCTTACTCAGATACGATTTTTTTTTGTATCTCTCTTTGTTTTTTTTTTTTTGCTACTTCTTTGTTGTCACAAAAATATTGGTGCTTTGGTGCTACAATTGGATTTATGATTGTGTTGGCGGCACCAACGGCAACGTGATAAATTAATTGTTGTTATTGTTATTATTGCCTTTTTCCACTTGATTTGTTCTAGGAAATGTTTTACACACAACCACACAAACACACACACACACACTGAGACTCATTAAAGCAAATGATGCGATTTGGCAGTAATTGCCGCTTCAGAAACTGATTTGATTTCATAGATTTCAGAGGGTGAGAGTGCAATGCAGCCAGCTGCGATTAGCGCAACTCTATGATAGATGTAATTTAAGGTCCGGGTCAATTATAAAGCTATAAAGTTTGTAATGCGTTGCACGTGTTTTACCTGTGGTTCATTAGTGCGGCATATCAAGCGCAATTAAATGTAAGTAAGTATGATCTCAACAATGTGCCTGCGACAAGAGTTCAACAAGTGCAATACATTAGTGACAATTGAATTGGTTATTAGACAATAAATGATGTAATGTCATTAGCAAAACTCATGGATAATGACATGACATGGGAATTTATTTATTTATTTTTTTTTTCTGTATCTTCTACTTTCGTGCCAATAAGTTTTTAATAGGTTGCTGATGTATCGAATTAGCACAGCAATGCGTTGTATTAATTTTGTTTGTTTTATTAAACAATTTTTGGGTTTTTTGTTTTTTTTTTGGGTCTTTTGAATTGTTTTAACGCCATCGCGCTTGTGTGCATAAAATTATTCAAACTTTGTTGTTTTTATAGTTCACTTAGTTTAGAAAATGAAGCACGAAATTTGCATGCGTCTAACTTTTGGTAAATAGACAAAAGTTCAGCAGGTTTCCATTTGAATTTTGGCACGCTCTGGCTCTGACTCTGACTCTGGTACGGTTCAGTTCAGCTCAACTCGATTGCGCGAGGCATGACGCTACAAAAATTTATGAAAATGAGCTTAGGGAATTAAAAGAGCAAAAAATAACAATTAAAAATATTTAAAAAACAAGTATTAAAAAATAAACTGGAATTTTGGTTGATAGATAACGTTAATATAAACATTTCATATGGAAAACCGCAAGAAAATCGCGCGCGTTTTCTAGTATTACATTTATGCCAAAGCGTTGACAACAATTGTTTGTTTTTTATGCATTATTATTTTAAATAACAAGAATTATTAATACATTTTATGTTAATAAATGCAATGTCATCATTAGAATTGAACTTATTTATTAATAAGATACAATATGTCTGTTAATTTTAATCGATGATCGTCAATCGAAGCAACTTGTTTCATTGCTCATTAAGTCAAATAAAATAAAATGAGAAATAATTGATTTAATGCCGGTCACGTCATCAAAGACCGTAGACGCCTTCTTTTTTCTGAAGAAAAGAAGCAATTCAACAGCTTCGCGAAATTTCTAAAAAAGTTATTGGGCACTTATATACCATCTGCGCTAGCAACAAAAACAAAGATGGTTTGCATTCACGAGAAACGTGAAGGTGATTGGGTTTTATATACAACAAGCATGTCCGTTAATTATGCAAAATTTTGTTGAAGTTTATCTCAATTTGTTGTTGTTATTGTTTAACTCGCTTACGTTTTGTGCCTTGCCTGCCGGTCACACAGTCGTCTGGCGCGATTTGTCTCGTCGCGAGATGACGCGTCTGTTTCGACAATTTCGGCAAGTTCCACAACGAAAATTGCGCACTTTTGACAAATCAACGATCAATTTTTTAGCTATTATTTTACAAATTTAGCACGCACGCACACATGGCATGCCTACTTGTTTGACCAGTGAGTAATCTTACATACAAACGTACATCGTAAAGCATCTTCATTTGCTGACAACGCAGAAATCATTGTAGAATCACAGCTGGTATTTCCCAAAGAAACAAAAACAAAATCCAAAAAGCCAAATTAACAAACGCCAGTGACGTAAAAGATTTACAAACAAGATAAAAAAAACACCAAACTGGTTAGTTAGTTATAAGAAACGAAAATAACAAACTCCAAATTATAAACAAAATCCAAATAGCGCAATGCCAACAACAGATGCGACAAAGAAAAGTCGTAAAGTCGCCGCCGCCGCCAAACAAAACCAAAACAAACAACGCACAGTAGCAGCAGCAGCAGCAACAGCTGACAGTAACACCAGCAGCGGCAGAATAGCGGCGCTGCAGTCGCCGTGCGCAGCGACGCCGATACTGACCAGTACAACAAGTGCGGAAGCAAAGTGTTCTGAAGTGACTACGTTAAGTTAACGTAATGCCGCAACGTAAAATATCACTGTAGTTGTAGACGTCGTCGTCGTCGTCGTGCTCGTACTCGTGCTCGTCGTTGTCTGTGACGACAACAACAGCAGCAACGGCAACGAATCTGTGCACGAAAGAGAAGCTGCGACCGGCGCAGAAGTTCACATGACGCGAATGTGGCGACTAAGGCAGCAACAACAGCAGCGATCGATTTGGGTAAACGTATATGAATCGCGCGGGCGCGCGCCGTCGTCTTCGCTTGATTCAAGCACAGACAAGTTCGCATGTTTGACTACTTAGCCGATTTGTATCTATGTGTAACGTGTTTGTTTCTGTGTGTATGTGAGTGACGCTGTTCATATGTGTGTATGCGTGTATCAACACACACTTGCTAGATCAGCAATAACGCTGTGAAGTAAAACGCTCGTACTAAACGCCAATGTGACTTTATCCGCGCCGCGTCTCACCTCAGCACAGCACAGCGCAGCTCAGCCACAAGTGTGCTAAGCTGAAGTGAACAGAAATTGAAAACCGTATCTTACCTGGTCAGTCTCGAAATTCCGGACATTCATTCATAAGTGAGCAACGCTTGCGAACAGACGTGTATCTTTTTAGCAAAAACGGATTTGCAAAAAAAGTTGCGCGCACGGAACTTCTAAAGAGAATAGATACAACAACGAATTCACGAAAAAGTCAAACAAACAATAAGTGCATTAAATAAAAGACGCACAAATCAACAAAAGAAAAGAATACCACACATCAAGTGTTAGAGAAAATAGCAAAAAGTACGCGCATACACATTTATATGAAGCCTACACATATCCTGTAAGAAGAAAAGCGATCAAATACAACATGAAGGACTTTTCGAAAATGTTTGCGCGTCGCTACAGCGCCGTCAATCCGCAATGCGATGACGATGCGCAGCAACAACAGCAACAATTAACTAACAGCTCGGGCGCAGTGACTTTGTTGAGCACAGGCGCCGGCAATGCAGCACAATGTCCTGCGACTGCGCTGCAACGCGAGCGTCAACAACGACGCAAAAGCTTGAAGGCGAATCGCAGCATGAAACCGTTAGATGTGCTGAGCACCTTCTTCAATGAGCGTGAGGACAAACGCAGCGCAAGGACACCAAAATGTGAGTAAATTGTACATTAAACAATGATTGAAATCTTCATCGTGAGTGAGTGTGTGAGAATAATCTAATTAGAATACAAAGAACAAAAAAAAAAGTATTCAAAGTGTTTTAAATTTTAAAGTGCTGATGAAATTTCAAATGTGTCGAAGTGAATTTGAATTTTGTAATTTGATTTGTGTGTATATTTTTTTTTATTTCTACAAAACATAAATTAACGTTCAACGACCGTTCGATATGCAAAATGTCGGTATTTTACAAAACCGAACCTAAGAATTGAGCTCAGATCAGAACGATAAATGAGAACCGGATTTTGTTAAAAGCCTAAAGAGTCATTGAAAGTCCTTAACAAATGTGCTGTGCTGTTGAATTATTTAAATAAAAATACTAAAGAATTTTAGTTAAATAATTTATGCTAATCGCATTGGCAAAAATATCAAACCATTTTATTTATAGATTCAAACAAGCGTTCAACACTTTAAAACTCACGCTAAGACAAACAATATAATAAAAAAAAAAAAAAAAAAATACAATAAAAAAAAAATCAAAATTACGCAAAGACAGATTTGAAAACGAATCAATTTAAACAAAATATTGAAACACGTTTTTTTTCATTGTATTTCACAAAAGAGTAAAATACAAAAAATTAAAAAAAAATAGCTCTCGAAACTTCGAAAATCTTAAAAATCAATAAAAAATTAAGAAAAATAATAAATAAGCAAAAAAAAAAAATAATAATAATAATCAGAAGAAAAAAAACCATCAATTAAGTTTTTTTTTTTTCTTCATTTTTTCTTTGGTTTGCATTTTCGTTTTGGCCAACAAGGCGGCAAAATAATCGAAAAGCGAAACAAATAAGTTGATGAATTAATTATGAACAATCGCGGAACAAACTGCAAAAGAGGAAAATCAACAAAACGAGCATTAAAATCAAAATCAAAGCTCAAAGCCTGCACGGCATTTTTGTTTTCCTTCTTCGTTTTGCTTGTAGTTGTTTTTTGTATTTGTTGTCTATATTTTGTCATCGCACTTGCCTACAATTCGAACGAATTCGATGCTAAATGACACTGACACAGTTTTTGTACATAAAAACGTATTGAAAAATACAACAAAATTAAAAACAACAAAATGCGAAATAAAATTTTATTTAAAAAAACACAAAACGGACAAGAATTTAATGTCAAAAGTGCTTTTGAAGTTGATTTTAATTAGCGGCATTCAAAATCACAAAAAAAAGGTGCTAACATAAAACGTAATAATCAAATTATTAACGACAAATTTTATTTAACTGTTATTATTGATTATTGAGCAGTTTGTTTTTCATAATTATTCAATCAATCTGTTCAGTGCAAGATATATGTATGTATGAAGGCACACACACGCACGCACGCATGCACGCGACTTACATTATCCAACCGAAGGCAACCCTGAACTTGACCAAACAAACCGTTGCGTTGTTGCAATACAAGTTTGCGTGTATTTAAAGCAAACGTGACGACACGAAGGCAAACAAAATGTGTGGAAAAAGAGAGAACAACAACAGCAAAAAAGTCATAAATAAACGAAGACAAAAATAATATGATTGACATTGCAAAAAAAGGAAAAAAAAAATAACTGGTCCTGCAATGCTGTGCAACGACATGATTAACAATTACATTGATTGGCATATAAAAAATTACATAATTCATTTCTTTTTTGTAATGTTTATTTTTGTCGTTAAATGGCCATGAACAAATTTTGCTTTTGTTGCACAAAAGTGCAAAAAAAAAGATCATACAAAAATATTAACAAAATGTCACAAATTTGTTTTTTGCTGCAATGGCATAAAAGTGCTTTAAAAAATATTTTAAAAAGAAATCAGTCATAAAGAAATGAAAACGCATGTGCGGCATGTGCAACCTTCTCATTTGGTTACATGCTGAATTCGCTTTTAAAACAGCGTAAAAACAAAATAAATAAGAAACAACAAAAATTATGCTTTATAAAAGAAAATAAAATGACCTCTGCAAATAGCAATGAACAATACAATATTCGAACATTATATTTTTGGCACCAAAAGAGAAATTTTGTGCTTCTATAAGAAACTTGTGTTATTCCCACAAATAATAAAACCGCCCAAAAACCAAAACTTTTGTATTTTCCCCATTGGCTGCTAAATGAACTAATTGTCATGTTAAATACAAAAATTTGCCAGCAAGAAATCTCACTTTGCCGCCAATTTCAAGTTTCTTTGCAATCTTTGCTTAACTTATAAAACATTTAACAAGTTTGCCTTATTTGGTTAGACAAATTCATTATAGAATACAAAACAACTTTTATTTATAACAATATAGAAAAAAAAATAGTTCCGAGTGTCACTTCTGCCACTTGAAGCACTTATTTTTAAACAGATGCGCGCGCAAAAAGTTAAAAAAAATAAATAACAAATAAAAGTTCTAGAATTAGTTTTATAAACGGTTAAGACTCGTTTGCACAACGAACAAGTTTGTACAAAAAATAATCAAGAGTCAAAAAAACCAAAGCAACGCATAAATATTCAAAAATAAATAAATTAGAAAAAAAAGCTGAAATGAAAAAACAAAAATAATTTTAGTATTGAAATGAAAAACAAAAAATTATAAAAAATGCAAATAAATAATGGAAAAAGTGCCTTTTCATGGTCAAACAGGATTTCTCACAAAAGTATTTGTTGTTGTTTTGCAAAATTATAAATGCAAAGACGAATAAAAAAATAAAAAAAAATTCCATCATTTGACGACCGTCTGATAATGATGACTACTGAGGTATGGCATGAGTTTGAGCTTTAATTCACACATGTTTGAGTTGCGTCTCCAATCAGTTGAGTCGAAATTAAGACAATACTTGTTGTTATTGTTATTGTTCGTACAGCAATCGTTTTACGCAAATCGACAAAAAGTATAGATCTAAATTTTGCGATTTAAGTGTAAAACAAGTTTCTTTTATGTTTTGTTTTGAATAATTTTTGTTTTTTTTATTTTTTTTAGTATATTTTTTTTTTTTGCTTGTTAATCGAAACAATAATAAACAAATTTTACGCGCAATTTTGGTAATTTGGCAATAAGAAAATAAAAAAAAAATTATACGCTTTGTGTCAATATTTTTTATGACTAAAAAAACAAAAAGTCAAAGCGATAAGCTTCAGCCTTTTGAGAGAAAAATTGTGAGAAAAAAAATGAAATAAAAAAAAATACGTATTTCACAACCAACAATAAAAGTGAACTGTGTGGCATATCTAAAAAAAAAAAATTGCAACATCTTTGCTGCAACTCAGCGCAGTCTTTTGTCATGCTGCAATTTATTATGGCAAATTTCTTTGGTTAGCAAAAATGCAAGAAAAATAATGTTTAAAAGTGCATTAAAAATGATTTGCTTGCAGAAAAGAAAAATATACAGAAAAAAAGAAACAAAAAACAAAATTGTGATAGCCAAATGCGAAACAAATATTCGATGTACACTCGACTTGACTTGGGTTGGCTCGGCGTGTCTGTTAATGCCGCAATGCGCTTTCTCATGCCTTAAAACACAACAAGGAAAAAAAATCACACACAAACTTCAATGATGTCTCAGCATGACATCGCAAACCAATAAGTGAAATCGACAATTAGATTTGTAATCCAAATAGAATGTACGAAATACGACAATAATGTGTGATGTATGAGTGTGTGTTAACAAGCGCTTAAGAATGCCAAGTGTCAATTGTGCGCCTGTGTGGTAATTCCCCCATTAGCGCTTTGAACAAAACCTGTTGAAAACTTCAAAATCATCCGCACCGCAACATAAATAAATGTCAATAAGAATCAAACGTTAATAAAATTCATTTCAATGAATCACATTGTTTGCTTTTGTCAATTTGTTCCAAGCCATGCCATTCGATACGCGTACAAAGTTCAATGTTGACGTCAAAGTATCTTTTATCTTTTGATTCTGTTTTTTTTTTTGTTTTTCTTGTTTTTATTATTGAATATTTATTTAATGTAAGATTGCCCTCGCTGTGCCTCAAGGACGTTCGATTTTTTATTATTTATTTACAGTTCATTACATTACAAGTTGTTTTATTGTTGTTATACGACGCTTTGTTTTGTACATTGACCCCCAAAGTGTCAAAATAAGTAAACAAAAGCTTAAAACAACGTACTTGTACTTGTTAGTGTCAAATGTTAGTGTCAAATGTTGTATTGTTTGTAATTTGTATATGCGTTGCATTGTTGCTCAAAACAAAAGACTTAAGACACAAACGCGTTTGTATTTTTTTAACGTTAACAACGCATTTTAGAAAAGAAACGCAATCAATTAGTCTAATTTAATTTACTGACAGCCAAAATCATTTAACGCTAAGCATATCAATTAGTCAGATTCTCGGTATGAAACAACGTGGGTGGCGGCAGCCTGAAACTCTTTTCTATATTTACGAGCAACGACACGTGCTGAATATGATTATTGTTCTTTTTTTGGCAATGCTGCTACCGAAGAAAAGCAGAAGCGTTTTTGTTTTTAAGAATGCTGTCAATTTAGCAATAAATCAAGCTATTAATAGTCATAGGCAGCGCGACAGCAACGGCAGCAACGCAATACAATGAAGATGCGAAGTAAAACGTTCCGCAAAACATAATTTAACGAGCGCACATTTTTGGCATTTCAAACGATTAGCGAAATTATTATTATTTTTGTTTTTTTTTTTTTATCGATTGAAATAATTTAATTCGAATTTTGTTATTGTGCAATAATTTTATGACTTTGTTTCTTTCTGCGAGGTAAATTTTTAAAGTGAAAAATAATGTTAATTAATAATGCGAAAATAAGTTCTAATGAAAAACAAAAATATTTATTTTTTGCACCTTAAGTCAGCAGCGTGTGTCATGTGGTACACGTTTTGGCGACGCGCATACAAAGCGTCAAATTAATTGTCTCTCTGCCGAAATGAAAGTTTTTGTATACGATTTCCTACAAAAGCGCAGCGCATGCGTCGCTTTAGTTGTTGTTTAGCGGTACTGCGCAACGGTTAAGCCGCAACGCGAAATCAAAATCCACACACAGAAATTAATCCTGTAATTTACTTGGCGCGTGTGCAAGTTTAGACAGGATTAACTGAAGTGTATTTCAATTCATCTAAATTCAATTAAATTTGGTCAGTAAAGTGTAAACAGTCCCTTTAAAAATGACATTACGTCATCGTTTACGTCGTCAATCACTGAAGGACTTTATTGAGGCTTTGTATGCAACACGTCGTCACTCATTGGATAAGTTACGCAACTTTCAAACGTTACGTTACGCACGTCGCCAAGCGCTATGTAAGCCAAAATTAAACAAATGCACAAACAAACCTTTTGAATCTGAAAGTCAATATGACTATCAAAAAGCCATGAAAGTTGCTCATTAACGCTTTGCGGCTTGATTGCAATTATTTAAACAACATTTAACTAATGTAACTTATATGTGAATATCATATAATTATTATTTACGTTGCGGTGGGCGTGTCACTGTCAGTGCCCAGTGCTCATTGCTCTGTGCTCAGGCGAAATTTTCTATTTGACATTGAGTCAATGTAAAATGAATTGTGTTAGATCAAGCAACTTTGTTGTAAATAAATTTATTAGTTTATTAGACAATATTAATCTTTATTGATTTGATTATAAAGTTAGATTTGCTTATCATAAATATTAAATAATAATAATAATAATCCGCAGTATTAGTCATAAATTAAATTGCTTGAAGTGTGTATTGTTGTTGTTTTTTTATATAAGAATATATTGAGTCATTATATATTATATATTAAAAGTGTTCCAAATTGGGTTTTTTTATTATTCGTCTTTTGACTTGACTTTTATTCAACGCAAACAAGACAAAAAACTTATTTTTTAACCAGTTTTACAAGCGTTTACAAGCGATTGGCAAAAAATACCGAACAAAAAACACCAAATTATCATTAAGAAACAAGTTCAAAGTTAAAGACAGAAGAATCGAACTAAAAAACAAACTGAGGCTCATTAAAAGTGCAATAAAATCATGGCATATAAAATCATGCCAGAAGTCTTGTAAAAAAAAAAAAAACAGAAAAAAGTCTTAAGGACATTTGTGGCATATCAAGCAGCTGAAGGTGTGCTGGAAACTTGTTTGTCTGTCCTTCTGTCTGTCTGAACAAAAGCAAAAGTTCGTATTACACATCATTTTATGGCTGCTGTTATTTCAAGAAAGCAAAAGTTCGCAGAATGTATTAAGCAAAAGCCAAAGTTTAGAACCATCATTAAAGGCGCAGCCATGCAATCAGGCAATTATCAACACAATGATGATGATGATGATGATCATGATGACCATGATGATGATTTGCTTGTCGATAAGCAACAATAAACGCATTAAATTACAAACCTGTTTCTACATGCCACAAAATATTAGCAAAAGCACAGAAAGCAAATCAAAATGCAAAGAAAAGACTTGAAGCTACAAAGCTTCTGAGCAGCTGAGCAACGTTACAAAAGTGATTCACGTGCTTCACTCCTGCCTAGCGGAATGTTGGTAGCATATTATTCTCTGTGCTGCGATGAGTCTACTATGTTATTTCCCTTTGTGATCATTGCACTCAACAACACAGCACACGGAAATCTTGTCATTTGCGCTTGAATTGCAACGCTAATAAAGTCGTTTGTATGCACGCAAATTGCAATCGTTGCCTTATAGCGAAGATAGACCAAACCGGCTGAGCATTCTACCGGCAACAGACTTAGCGTCAAAGTTATACACCGTAAAAAATGCAAATTATTATTTGCCCGAAATAGAAGTAAACTTTGTTTTGTTATTGTGTTGTTGTTGTCTGAATTCAGCGACAAATGTCAGCGGGTTATCTTTGCACTATTAGTCAGCTGGCTAGACAACGTGACTAAGTGACTGACTAACTGACTTTCTTGTAGACAATTAATAGACATTGCCTTCTTATGATACGTGACAAATATGCTTGCATAAAATTTTCAAGCACAATGACATGAACTTGAAAGAATTACTTGTAATTATCATACATAATTTATGCATTCTTTGTTGTTTTTTTTGTTTATAACAGGAATTGTATACAATTCAATGTCACATGAGTATAAAAAATCGTAAATTGATTTTTTTTATTGGCGTATTTGTACTTCACCGTGATTTATTAGCCTGCTCAGTTAATCATCATTACTAAAAAGTGTTAAGTAATTATTTGCTTTGCTAATTAGCTTATTTACAACTATTAAAAAATCAGTTCTTTGTTCTTTTTCGTTTTGTAACATTTTGTTTGACGAAAGTGAAATTTCTTTGCGGCCATTGAACTCAGGCATTGTATTACGCAATGAAAACCAAAAATTTGAAAACATTTTAGTCTTCACTTTAATTTGGTGTTTCTATAATATATATATATATATATATATATATATATATATATATTTTTGTTTTTATTTTAAATGAAGAAGACAAATGAATTTGTAATTATTTAATTTTATTTTGTAATTAATATTGTTGAATTATTTTAATGACTTGCAATAATAGTAAATTAGAAATAACGTTGCTCACAATAATTGCACAGCATTTCGTTTATTTAAAAGCATTTGTAATTAAATTTTTTATTTAAGGCTAAATTCTTGTTTAATGAACTTCGAAATGCGACAAAAAAATCAACAAGACTGCAAACACGAATTGTTGTTGAGTTCAAGGCAACTCAAGGTGCACATAAATGCACCCAACAAGCAACAACAACAAATACTCGTTGCAAGCCAATAACCGCTGGCATATGAGTAAAAAAAAAAAAAAGAAGGCAAAAATTATAGGCTCGTGTCTTCTATCTAACACGTTGCTTCTGCTCAACAGCCGACAAACGTGTTTCGAACGCGATAAACGCGCTAAAGTATTTGCGTGCGATTAGCATTCGAAATCACAATTTTGTGTGTGTAAGAACAATTTATTGAAAACGAAAAGCGAAAAAAGAAATAAGATAAAAGGTTGATTCAAGTTTGAAATTTATTGCAAATTGCTTTGCTTTGACTTGGCTTGACTTTGCTTTACATACTAGTTATTAAATCACACACGTGTACTAATTTCGCCGCCATGCTAATTTAAATTAAATCACAAATTAACTAAATTTTAATTTTATGCTCATTTGCAGGTGCCTTTCTACTCTTGGCCATTGGCGTTCTGGCCATAACGACCGCAGTGCTTGTGAAGATCTTTCATCCTTATGATATGATATTCAAATGGGTAGGTCTTGCAAGCTGTCTTCCTTATAGAAACATATTTGAGCTCATGTTTGATTTATTGCAGAAATTGATTATGGCTGAGAAGGGTGAAATCTTCGATCTTTGGGCTAAGCCGCCAGTCGATTTGTATATCAAAATTTATCTCTTCAATATCACAAATTCGGAGGCTTTCTTGGCCGGCCGTGAGCCCATGAATGTCCAGCAAGTTGGACCATATGTTTACAAGTGAGTTGTTTGTGAATTAATGCTATTTAAGTCACATTAATTAATTATTATTCTCCTCTTAATGCACTTAATAGAGAAATCATGACACATGAGAATATAACATTCAATGCAAATCAAACAATGTCGACCACGCCCAGTCATCCATTGGTGTGGCAGGAGCATTTATCTGAAGGACATCGTGAGGATGATGAAGTTGTTATGCTGAATATTGCAATGCTGGTAAGTGACAAGACGTTGAACTTAAATCGAAGTATAAAAATAAGTTCAAAAGTTCGTTGCCTCAGTCTTTTGTTTTGTTGTCATTGTCATGAAAAGAATATTATGCAAATCACGCTTCTTATTTAAATTTATTATACCCTTATGACGTACATGTCGCGTGCCAGGCACATGTGAAAAATTCCATGACACAGAATCAAAAAAAAAAAAAATATACAAAAATACAAAAAAAAAACGATACAAAAATAATGAATCACTTAGGTCAATAAACGTCACAGCAACAACAACAGAAACAACTACAACAGTAGCAAATAAATTTATTCAGCGTTAAAAATTTCCAACATTAACAAACAAATAGCAACAAATAATAAATTGCAAACAATGAAAAAAAAATATATAAAATACAAAATAATACATGCTACTCGGGGGCCGGGCTGTGCTGCGCTACGCTGGGCTTCACGCTGATTCAGCTGAAGCTCAACAAGCTCAACACACGAAGCGCGTTATAATTTAAGCCAACAACGTGCGCCACTTGAAAAAAAAAAATGAAAAAAAAATGTCAAGTTTGTTTTGTTCACAATTTTTATGCAAATACAGAAGCGCTTAGTTTCAATATAAATTTCTTTTTGCTTTTGCAATGCGGAAAATTAGCAAGTTTGTTGTTGTTATTGGTTTTCTTAAAACTCATAAACAATTAATATTGAAAGTGAGTTGAGAAACATAATAAATTACTTATTATTATATTATTTTTCCACTGTTCACCTTCGCACAATTTTCCATGCATTTTAATGCTAATTAGTTATAACTAAAGTCACTTATATACAGTGGGCGTATATTTTAATTTGTTGTTGTTGATTTACGGTTTAGTATGCATTGATTAATGTTGATTTTTAACTGTCAAACGATTAACATTAAATAACAAATTTTAAACAGAAATCTTTTAATAATTAATAGTTTACTTAACTATTTGATATATCAATTAAAAAACTTGTATACTAATTTGCATTCGGTTGTTAGATATTTTTCCTTTAATAATAATTTTATCACAAATAAAACAAAAACAAAAATTACTAATGCATTAAAGTGAACTTTATTATTGAAAGTGCAAATATATTAAATAATACTTAATACACAAAAAAAAATCATATGTATAAACAACCACAATAACCACAATAACAACAATAACAGCAATAAGAAATGCTGCATTGAATCCATTAAAAGCTGTTAATTGTTTTATGTAATTATTTATTTTTTTTTTTTTACACAATATAAGCAAAATTCACGCCTTAATCAATTAAATTTTGCATAACACACTTAAAAGTTGAATGCGACAAACAAAAGAAGCTTCTCGTATGAGGTAATAAGTAGTGAAGTAAACCAAACAAAGTTACTTAATTGCCATTTGACTGACGTATGATGGCTTGGTCGCACATGGCGTATGAATAATGCAGGTCACTTGTGGCAGTTTCCACAGTTTCAAGTCAATTAAACAACGGAAATTTGTTATTAAAGTTAATAAAACGTTGTTTTTATTTTACTAACTCACTCTGAATCGCGCTGAACTGAGCTGAGTTGAGTTGAGCAAATAATTGCATTGGCAATACAAAACGCGCTGGCAAATGATTGACAAATCGATAGACAGACAGATAGATAGGCATGTGCAACTTTGACTATACTTAACTTGAAGCAAAAGGAATTTGCGCAAATATTTACTCAAAACACACACACACTTACACATTGATAAATATTAATTACATACAATTGAATTTACAGGCCATCTCGCATTTGACAGCAAATCGACCATTTTTCGTACGCTTCGCACTTAAATCATTATTCGCGACCTCGAAATCAGTGCCAATTGTACGCATGACGGCCAAGGAGTTCATGTTTGGCTATCCATCATCGTTGACAACGCTCGGCAATACATTCTTGCCCAATTGGATATCATTCGAGAAGGTCGGCCTAATCGATCGTGTAAGTATTGATTATTCTCACAGCTTTGTATGTCTGTGCAGCTTCAGCTAATTATCACATTTTTTTATTTATTTGTTTTTGTGCAGATGTATGACTTTTCAAGCGATTTCGAGACATTCTACACAGGCGCAGCCAATCCGAGCATTTCGGGCTTGTATGATACTTATCGCGGCGAAACGAATTTGCCACAATGGAAAGGTGATCATTGCAGCAATATTGAATATGCCTCAGATGGCACAAAATTCAAGAGTTTCCTGCAAGCAAATGATTCCGTGAAATTCTTCCGTAAGAGCATGTGCAGACCCATCAATTTGGTGAGTAATAACATCATTAAAGAAGTTATTAAATTTTTATTTTATTATGAAAAAAAAAACTAAAAAAAAAATTTTAATAAATTTTACAGTATCGTGTTGGCGAGGAGCGTAAATTTGGCAGTTTAAAGGGCTTTAATTATGTATTTGAGGATAATGCATTCGATAATGGCGCCATTAATGAGGCAAACAAGTGCTTCTGTCGCAATGGTGAGTTTTGTGTATTATATAACATAAGACTTAAGCAACGAACTTGCCAACTTGTTACAAGCGCTGTCAGCACTTAATTACTAAGAAAAACGCTTTAGACAAACAAGCAAAGGCACATTGCACATTAACTTTTAACACTTTAATTACTTACTTGAAATTATACGATAACAAAAACAACAAAAATCTTTGCAAGTCATACACGTACTTATATACCATATAAATAATTGGATATTGATTAATCAAGTAACTAATTAAAAAAACAGCAAACAAAATGAGTAATGCCAACTTAAAGCTAATTACATTACGGAAATATTAACACAGTCGCACATTATTTATATTAGAAAATTTTTTATAAATAGTATTTTATTACATATTGATTGACGGCCGCTACAAATGTACAATTGCCTACGCAAAATAATGCGATAAAGGGCATTAAAAGTATCGTGTCTCAACACGTGAGTGACTGCGTGCCAAGCTTTATGCCCTTAGCTTTGCGTGTGCGTGTGTTATTAGAGTAATTAATATATTAAACATCTGTTTTTTCAAAATTAATAATAACATGTACAAAAAACAAAACCCTAAAGACGTCAACGTCGTTCATAAAATGGTCGTAAACGTGCTACAGTCGTGATAGCTGCTGAGCTTGTTAAACAACACAAACACAAAATGAAAACAACAACTTTAATGACACAAAACACGATTAAGTACGCGAAAGACAAAAACAACTAAAGAATAACAGAAGAAAACAATAACAATAATAACAACTACGAATTACCATTCGTATGCCACAAGTGTATTAAAGTATTTTTGCAAAACTTTTCCACTTGTTCATGTTTTATTACTATTCTTTTCTCTTTCTGTTGAGTCATCAGTGTTCAATTTATTTCACTTTTTTTATGCTTTTGTGCTTAATTTTT
This sequence comes from Phortica okadai, assembly GCA_034638295.1. Lineage (NCBI taxonomy): Eukaryota > Metazoa > Arthropoda > Insecta > Diptera > Drosophilidae > Phortica > Phortica okadai. Next base: position 10,751,179 of record CM067850.1, read on the forward strand.
TATTTATTGTATTTTTTTTTTTGGTCTTATTTCCAGGCGAATGCCAACCATCTGGTCTTATTGATGTCACCGATTGTTATTATGGTTTTCCCATCTCTCTAAGTTATCCACACTTTATGAATGGCGATCCTTCATTGATATCGAACATTAGCGGCCTGAATCCAAATCCCGAAGAACATTCATCCGCATTTGTTATACAACCGGTAAGCCAAGCCAAGCATTACTTATTACACATGTTGACCTCAACTGAGGCTGACAACTTTCAATCATACACATGTCAAATACAAAAACAACAACAACAAAATTCACAAAAAAAAAGAAGGGCAATATTTCATAAATATTAACAATTTAGAGTTGAAAAAAATTACAAAAAAAAAACTTAAAAATACATTTGCTAAATGGGCGTGCTTGTCGGCTGCCCACAGAGTAAGAATCACTTAACTTCACTTAACTGAAATTTATTTCGTTGATTGCTTGCGGCGGCATCTGAGACAGAGTTGAATTTCACGCTGTCCGCAATGTAATTCCAACTGTCAGTGCATGTCTACAGTGGCAGTTGTCTGCTACAACGAGATTTACAGCTCAATGCTGTGCGATAGTGTAACTTACATTTTTGCATTTCATTTCCGGCTAATTAAGTTAACTGTATAAACGAGTCTGTCTTCATACACAAAATGTCTCGAATTTCATTTTGAAATCAATAAACAAATAAATAAAATATACTAAAATATTGTTTGTACATATAACAGGAAATCGTATCAACATGATTAGCTCAAAAGTAGAAAGTTTTCGTGTATATTAGTATTTTTTCGATTAAAGCGATTAGCACGCACGGCAAAAAATAAAAGTAAGAAAAATAAAGCATTTAAAAATTTAAATGCAACGTTAAAAGGTTAACTGTTTTTGCATTTAATCGAAGGCACTAAGGTATCGTTTTGTCGCAATTAGAATATTTAAAATTTTTGCAAGTCAGTCTCAGCGCGTTTCCGCTTCAAATGTGAATGTGCTAAAGGAAGTTGCAAGTTTGCGCAAATGTGTTAAGCAAAAAAAAAAAAAAAAACCTTAATGTTTGCTATTCATTTATTACACAAAACAATAAAACAATTAAAAAATAGCAAAGCTTATTGCACAAATATGACGCAATAGTTTCGAATTGCAAATTATCTGTTTGTTGACTATAATTGTTGACCAATTGTCAAGTGATCAATCAATCAGTTAGTTTAGTTAGTCAGTCAGTTTGTAAGCAATGTTGCTCAAATATTACCGGTTTTCTACGAAATCGCATAGAGCATAAAGGACGACAACTAATAGACGTGTCAAGCACTGGGTATTTGTGTAGGCCTATTTACACATACATA